>OU466857.2:13757500-19607500 GCA_911865555.2 Thlaspi arvense
CACATGTTATTCAAGATCAATCGATTCAAACAGTGCTTTCAGCATTGAGCTTTATTATTTTCTCTCTCACTATTTCTCTCCTTTTAGTTCTCCCCTACATATTTCTCTCTCCCTCCTCCCTCCTCTCTCTCTCTCACTCTCTCTCTATCTTTTTTTTTCTCTCTTTCTCTCTCTCTCTCTCTCTCTCTCTCTCTCTCTCTCTCTCTATCTCTCCCCATTATCAATCTCTATGTCCTCCATCTAGCTTTTGCTCTCTCCTTCTCCTTCTTGTTTTTGTTTTCGAAGTATATCTTCACTCTTTATCTCTTGTGCTTGTTTTTAATACACAACACATACAAACTATAAGGGTAAGGCTAGAAAACATAATATATTTTACAACTTAATGAAAAACAACCTAACATATTTTTCAAGATCAATCGACCGAAACAATGCTTTGAGCATCCAGCATTAGTATTTCCTTTCTCACTCCTTCTCTCCTTTTAATTCTCCCTACCTATTTCTCTTCTTCTCTTCTATCTCCCCTTGTTATTGAAGGAGATCCTTTCTCTCTCTTTCTCATTTTTTTTACGGAGATCTTTTGATTTCTCTCCCACACTCATTCTTAAATTAGAATCAAATCCTCTCTCTCTCTCTCTCTCTCTCTCTCTTTCTCTCTCTCTCTTTCTCTCTCTCTCTCTCTCTCTCCCCATTATACATCTCTTTCTCTATGTCCTCCATCTAGCTTTTGCTCTCTCCTTCTCCTTCTTGATTTTGTTTTCGAAGTATATCTTCACTCTTTATCTCTCGTGCTTGTTCTTAATACACAACACATACAACCTATAAGGGTAAGGCTAGAAAACATAATATATTTTACAACTTAAAGAAAAAGAACCTAACATATTATTCAAGATCAATCGACTGAAACAATGCTTTGAGCATCCAGCATTAGTATTTCCTTTCTCACTCCTTCTCTCCTTTTAATTCTCCCTACCTATTTCTCTTCTTCTCTTCTATCTCCCCTTGTTATTGAAGGAGATCCTTTCTCTCTCTTTCTCATTCTTTTTTTACGGAGATCTTTTGATTTCTCTCCCACGCTCATTCTTAATTTAGAATCAAATCCTCTCTCTCTCTCTCTTTCTCTCTCTCTCTCTCTCTCTCTCTCTCTCTCTCCCTGATATTCTTCAAATAAAAATGTTAGTTTCAATCCATCAATTTAATCATTCAAGAAGACTGCAAAAGAAAAAGAACCTCACATGTTATTCAAGATCAATCGATTCAAACAGTGCTTTCAGCATTGAGCTTTATTATTTCCTCTTAGATTACTCAGTTCGAATGCGAGCATTGCATATTCACCCAAACTCTTATCAACATAACGTTTGGTAGGAATTTCTAACTCTCCAACATTGACAACTTTTCCAATCAAATTTAAAAATATCCAAAACTGAAATACCCAATATTTAAATAAATTAAATTAATGTCAAAATCTACATTTAACGAACACATAGACAGTAAATTAACATACCAACCAAACAAATTTCAGTAGGAAGCATGTTGAGAACCTGCTCAAAATATACGAATTTAGAGAAATTTCATATTCACACAGATAATCTTGTCTTTCAATAATAGTCAGACTTATGATAAGCAAGTGAATACAATGAGGTATAATTTTAATAGGGTGATCCACATCAATAACGACAATTTTTTTTAATTGTAATCCAAACACCCTCGCATAACTGAGGAGAGAAACAATCGTAATCACTAGCGTAAACGGTCGCACAAATCGATTGAAACAATGCTTTGAGCATCCAGCTTTATTATTTCCTCTCTCTCTCTCGTTCTCTATGTCCTCCATCTATCTCTCTCTCTCTCTCTCTCTCTCTCTCTCTCCCTCTCTCTCTCTCTCTCTCTCTCTCTCTCTCTCTCTCTCTATTATCCATCTCTTTCTCTATGTCCTCCATCTAGCTTTTGCTGTCTCCTTCTCCTTCTTGTTTTTGTTTTCGAAGTATATCTTCACTCTTTATCTCTCGTGCTTGTTCTTAATACACAACACATACAACCTATAAGGGTAAGGCTAGAAAACATAATATATTTTACAACTTAAAGAAAAAGAACCTAACATATTATTCAAGATCAATCGACTGAAACAATGCTTTGAGCATCCAGCATTAGTATTTCCTTTCTCACTCCTTCTCTCCTTTTAATTCTCCCTACCTATTTCTCTTCTTCTCTTCTATCTCCCCTTGTTATTGAAGGAGATCCTTTCTCTCTCTTTCTTATTCTTTTTTTACGGAGATCTTTTGATTTCTCACCCACGCTCATTCTTAATTTAGAATCAAATCCTCTCTCTCTCTCTCTCTCTCTCTCTCTCTCTCTCTCTCTCTCTCTCTCTCTCTCTCTCTCTCTCTCTCTCTCTTTCTCTCTCTCTCTGATATTTTTCAAATAAAAATGTTAGTTTCAATCCATCAATTCAATCATCCAAGAAGACTCCAAAATAAAAAGAACCTCACATGTTATTCAAGATCAATCGATTCAAACAGTGTTTTCAGCATTGAGCTTTATTATTTCCTCTTAGATTACTCAGTTCGAATGCAAGCATTGCATATTCACCCAAACCCTTATCAACATAACGTTTGGTAGGAATTTCTAACTCTCCAACATTGACAACTTTTCCAATCAAATTTAAAAATATCCAAAACTGAAATACCCAATTTTTAAATAAATTAAATTAATGTCAAAATCTACATTTAACGAACACATAGACAGTAAATTAACATACCAACCAAAAAAATTTCAGTAGGAAGCATGTTGAGAACCTGCTCGAAATCTACGAATTTAAAGAAATTCCATATTCACACGGATAATCTTGTCTTTCAACAATAGTCACACTTATGATAAGCAAGTGAATACAATGAGGTATAACTTTAATAGGGTGATCCACATCAATAACGACAATTTTTTTTAATTGTAATCCAAACACCCTCGCATAACTGAGGAGAGAAACAATCGTAATCACTAGCGTAAACGGTCGCACAAATCGATTGAAACAATGCGTTGAGCATCCAGCTTTATTATTTCCTCTCTCTCTCTCTCGTTCTCTATGTCCTCCATCTATCTCTCTCTCTCTCTCTCTCTCTCTCTCTCTCTCTCTCTCTCTCTCTCTCTCTCTCGCTCTGATATTCTTCAAATAAAAATCTTAGTTTCAATCCGTCCATTTAATCATTCAAGAAGACTCCAAAAGAAAAAGAACCTCACATATTTTTCCAGATCAATCGATTCAAACAATGCTTTCAGCATTGAGCTTTATTATTTCCTCTCTCCCTCTTTCTCTCCTTTTAGTTCTCCCCTACATATTTCTCTCTCCCTCCTCCCTCCTCCCTACTCTCTCTCTCTCTCTCTCTCTCCCCATTATCCATCTCTTTCTCTATGTCCTCCATCTAGCTTTTGCTCTCTCCTTCTCCTTCTTGTTTTTGTTTTCGAAGTATATCTTTACTCTTTATCTCTCATGCTTGTTCTTAATACACAACACATACAACCTATAAGGTTAAGCCTAGAAACCATAATATATTTTACAACTTAAAGAAAAAGAACCTAACATATTATTCAAGATGAATCGACTGAAACAATGCTTTGAGCATCCAGCATTAGTATTTCCTTTCTCACTCCTTTTCTCCTTTTAATTCTCCGTACCTATTTCTCTTCTTCTCTTCTATCTCCCCTTGTTTTTGAAGGAGATCCTTTCTCTCTCTTTCTCGTTCTTTTTTTTACGGAGATCTTTGATTTCTCTCCCTGCTCATTCTTAATTTAGAATCAAATCCTCTCTCTCTCTCTCTCTCTCTCTCTCTCTCTCTCTCTCTCTCTCTCTCTCTCTCTCTCTCTCTCTCTCTCTCCAATCTGAAAATTTATTTGAGTTTTTTTGCTTTTAATTTAACATTTCTATTTATGATATTAAATGTCAATATAAAAACTATTTTAATTAAATACAATCCATTTAAATCTAATTATGTTAAAATATCTTTGTGTTTTTGCTTAGGTTGCAGATTCCATGTCATCTAAACACTTTTTCATTTATCTCAAGCATCTAAAACTATGTAGTTATTTCTCCGAGTGGTGAAATTTACTTATCCATCGAGTCCAAGGTACAATATGAATTGCCTTAAAAAGTATGCATTAGTTAGTATTTTCCACACATTCTCTCATCCTTTACTGAACAGCTTAGCGCCATACTTTAATATTTGAATATTTTTAGGGATTAGCACCTCTCTCGTCATCTCAAGTGCAACTTATTCCCCTTTCAATCTCTAGTTAGTAGTTAAACATAATCACTCACATACAACATCTAAATGTTCAACTGTCTTGCAAAATTTATCTTTGGTTCAATTCTCTGAGGATATTAATATCATATTTTAGTTTCTCTTCCTTTTGTTGTAGATTCGGTTTGAACTCTTTAACTATCGCTTTTGTAGACTTAAGTGAGTTG
This sequence comes from Thlaspi arvense, assembly GCA_911865555.2. Classification (NCBI taxonomy): domain Eukaryota; kingdom Viridiplantae; phylum Streptophyta; class Magnoliopsida; order Brassicales; family Brassicaceae; genus Thlaspi; species Thlaspi arvense. Next base: position 13,761,957 of record OU466857.2, read on the forward strand.
AACAACTTTAAATTTCACCTTTGGCAGTCAGTTCATTCTTTCAATCTCTAGTTAGTAGTTAAACATAATCACTCACATACAACATCTAAACTTTAACTGTCTTGCAAAATTTATCTTCAATTCTTTGAGGATATTAATGTCATATTTTACTTTCTCTTCTTTTAAATCAAGTGATCAAGAGATCGAGAACACAACACTAATTTGATGTTCAATCATAGAAACTCCACTCTTATCCTAAAGTGTCCATAGCAAAATTTAGTAAATATAATTTTCTATTTGTAACAGCATTTTCAACCATGAAAATTCCACTCATCCCACAAGATCCATTGGCACTAATATATAGATTGAGTTACACATGCCTCAAAACAATTCAGAATAAGTAAATTAATTTTTAATAATTAAATCCAAATATATCAAAGCCAAAATATTTATAAAAAAAAACTCCAAGAAAATACACACAATCTTTTTTAATTTTCTGGTTATTGTTAGTTTAAAAAAAACTTAAAAAAAGCCATGTGTTCTGTATCTCCTCCCCTCCCTCATATAATCATTTCCAGCATCATGTCTTCTAGATTGCGAATCGTCAACACGTCCTCATCTCTTTTGCTCCCTCCTATCATAAGAATCTCTAGACCTTGGCTCCGTTCCCTTCCTTTCTATACTAGGTTGGTATTAAATTTAGAATATCAAAAAAGTACAATATCATTTCACAAATAATAGTATAGATATTGTACCATTCATGAACAAAAACATCTTTCTTAAACTCTTGCCACTTTGCGGAAAAAATGCAAACCCCCATTGTAAGTTTAAACGACACTGAAATCATTTTTCTTGCAATGCAAGTAAACCATTTCAAACTTATAATTGGTAAACATTCTTAAACTCTCGCCAATTTCTCTTTGATAAATGGTAACAAAACATTTTGCTCCCAATATTCTGAATCTTCATAGCTATCATTTACACCAAAACTTTTCTTTCCTACTTGCTCAACATAGATCAAAACTTCTCTTGAGCTAAACGATATTCCCGTCAAATTCTGCATCAAAAAGTGTACCATTGGTTGACACTAAGACAACACCGGCACCAATTGAGCTTTGTCTTTTTAAGCATACAGAAACATTCACATTCTCTAATTAACACTAATATTGTAGTGTATTCTTCTCAATGTGACTGCTTCTGTGTTCTATAAAACCTACAAACAAAACATTTCACAACCTTAAATAACACCAATGAAAATCACAAGTGAATTTGTTGGTTTATTTTTTAGCTTTCCCAACAGCAACTCTATCATATGCTATTTACAAATCATAATCGAAAAAAACTTAATACAAATCTGATGAATATTGTAGTGTATTCTTCTCAATGTGACTGCTTAGATAGACGATGCAACACAAGGTCGGTGTCTAAATCATAAAATAAAAAAAAATCTGAAACAACTTTTTGTGTCTACCTAGAACTCGTCTGGTCTCGCCACCACCGCCACTTTTAAAAGTAATTTGGAAATTACAAATGGTTTCGCTATTAGACGAAAATCAGCCTTAACAAAGTTGTGATGTTATCCTTGTAAACATTCTAATCAGTTGGCTTTCCATCTAAGGTTTCTTAGAGCTCAAGTAAACTCCTTGACCTTATATAAACCAAAGCATCCTTGTTAAGTCTTTTAGTTAGCATATATAATATGATACTTTGAACTGTACGGGCACCATTTGATAATTTGATTTGTCCTGGTTAAACTTCCTCGCACAAATGTTTTAAGTAACATTTTATCATTAATGAACTTAGAGGCACATAACAAACAATCTTCTCTCTGAACTTTTTTTTTTAAAATATATCGAAACTTAAAGGTTCTCACTTGTTGGGTCTAATCAGAGCAGGAGAGCACGTTCATGCTGGTACTCTGGTTTCTAACGTTTTGTCAGCTTGATTTACCCGTCAAAGTTCAAACTGAGCATTTCATCACGTTCTGGCAAGATCGCAATTTAATAGTTGCAAATCCCCATTGAGGTAAATTGAAAAAATAAAGACTAAAGACTAAAGATATAGTTTTGTTTGAGGTAAATTGAAAAAATAAAGACTAAAGATATAGTTGTTGTAAATAGAGAGAAGAGATAGAAGGAATTGGTGTTATGTTATTTCAATGAATAAGTGGTCTTTTATATAGGAATATAAAGAGAGGATTTTACTTGGTGACAAAGACAAAGTAAAACCTAGTTTACAAGTAACTTTAGAACCTTCTATAAGGTGGGCCTTATGGGCTTATAATGGACATCACATAATTGTTCATAACACTCCTCCTTGATGTTCATTATACAAACTATTCTTTAGAGCGCGTATGATGCTGCCTCGTTAAAAACCTTGTTAGGAAAACCCAGTGGGAAAAACCATAACTAAGGGAAAAAGAGTGCAGTGCGCATTAACTCCCCCTCATGACTACATCATTTGAGATCTTTGAGATGACGTAATCCATTATGATGAAATAACTTCTTGAAAGTAATGCCTTGGTAAATCTGTCTATCGAATCTTCACTTGAATGAATTTGTAGGATACATATGTCACCATTCTTCCGCAATGCATGACTCTTGATAATGATTCGTCTTGATCATTCTCTTTACTTGATCTAATTAAAGTATTACAAATACTTTGGAGGGGCGTTAAACTTTCATCTTTATATTTCTCTTTATATGCCTATCATTTGTGTGCTCTTTGTTACCTCATTAAAACCTTTCATGGAAAAACCCAATGGGATAAAAACCATGATAAGGAAAAAGAGTACAACCACACACATCATCATATTTCTCCCCCTTGGAAGTATCTTCTTCAGGAGATGCATTCCAATCATATATACCATCTTTTAGTAATCATTATAAGTACAAGCTTAATGAATAAATTCATATGATTATCTTATAATCTCTTAGGTTATTGGACTTCTTGTCCATAACAACCTTTTCATATGAACAACCATTTCTTTGTCTTTTTGAACTTCAAGTCCAAACTTCATTTTACTTACAACATTCTAAACTTGTATGAAACATACTTATACATAAGATGCCATTCATGCTCTTCTTTAGTATTTTAGCTTTCTTTCTTGTTATACTAAATCACATCTTTCAATTATGAAATAGATCTATACATTTCTCAACTAGCAATTTAGGTATTGTACTTAGGATCAAAAATATTATGAGCATTCTTTATGTCAAATCCTACAAGGAACATTTGAGATAATATCTCTAACACTTAGATATCTCAATTTGGAACATGTAATGACAATATCGTCTATTCCAAAGATTTTTCTTTCAAATTACAACTTGGGATAACTCTTCAAGAGATCTGATTATATTCAAATCCAGGATCCTCTTGATCCATAATATTTTGGTAAATACATATGGGTATATTGGTTAACCTTATAATATTCACTTATACCATATGAAACGTTTTTGTCTTAATTCGATCGAATAATTATAATCTTCAGGAACATAATTTTGACAATCTTAATCCTTCGGGAACTTGTATCCTTCTGGAATTTTTATTTAAGTTTCATTATCTAGTGGGTAGTATAAGTCAAGTTCTTCTCTCATTGCCAGACTGATAAGGAACTTGAAAGTAGTTGCATCCACCACAGAAGAGTTTGTCTCTTCATATTTAATTTTATATTTATCATTCTTTTATATAAAGTCTTCTTTATATCCCACTGGTTTTACACCCTTAGGTGTATGGACAAGTTGTCCAAATACTTATCTCTTTCCAAGAGATTTTAATTATATGACTATTGCTTCTTTATAATTTGGCCAATCATATATTTGTGTACACTTTGCAATAGATTTCATGATCCTCTTTCTCATCTATCATATCAACTGCTACATTGCATGCAAAAATATTTACGACGTCGATTTGCTTTTCGGTTCCATTTTATTCTAGACATGACATAACTTGTTGAGATCAATCTCTTTATTGTCTCAGGTACCTGACTTTTTTCTTGTCATGTTTAATGTCTCTTCTTGAGATAATTCAAAATTTATCTCCTCAGTTTGACCATTGTCATATTCTGCTCCTTTTCTTTTCTGAGGATATTTATATTTGGAAACAATAAGTCTATCACGCTTCATGCGTTCTTTAAACTCTTTAGCAGCTTGATATTGTCCTTCTGGAACATTATATTTTATTGGAGCCTTTATAGCTGGGATGTGACCTTGTCACTCTATTTGGGTCAGTAAATGTTTCTGGCAACTGATTTACTAAACTTTGTAAATGAATCATCTTTTGGACATTAATTCACATTATTTAGTATGAGGATCAATGATAATTCATTCCAACTTATCTTTTCAAGCTGTTTCTTTTCTCCCCCTGATGTTGGAATTACTGACATATTAAAATGACAGTCTACAAATCAAGCATAATATAAATCCTTCATGGATGGACTCTACATACTTATTTATCAATGGAGATTTATATCCAACATATATTCTCAACCTCATTTGAGGATCCATCTTATAAAGTTGTGGTGGAGCAATGTGGATATATACTGCACATCCAAATCATTTAGATGGAAAATATTTGGTTTCTGACCCAAAACCAGATTTGATGGGAGAACTTTGATTACTTGTTGGCTTTATGCGAATTAATACTTCTGGATTTTGTGTATGAACATTTTCTATTAGATGTTCAATATTTATCTTTATGATTTTATCATCAAAGGCTTTAGACGTGAATTCACTAACATTGCCAAGGGGTCTAGCAAACTTCAAGTTGCAGATATTCAATATAATAAATTACTTAACCATAAACTTTTCCTTGTAAACTTTCTAGGAAATGATATAGATTTTAAATCTATTTTGGCTACTGAAAATTATAATATCATATTTGTCATATGATTAAATCATTAGGAAGAATCTTCAAGTTCTTCAACAAATGTCTATAGACCTATTAATTATTTTTGCATATTTCTTGAACCGGAATGGTCTAACCAGCTCATGCCAAACTATGTTATATTCCTTAAACTTCTGGTTTACTATATAACATTTATCTCCATTATACAATCTTTATATATTACAATCTGTTAGAGAGTGTATGTAATTTCACCAAAATACTTTTACTGAATTTGGTAATACTTTAGATTTGAAGGTATTCAAATTTTCCTTCTTTATTGTCTTAACTTGATTAACTTTGAAATCCATTAAAATTACCTTATAATGATTCATCAAGATCATTTTGATTTTGAACATAATCTTTTAGAGGTTTTACTTACTATGGATTGTGGGATTCATCAATTCTCCCCCTCAAGATGATGACACTTCAGGTTCATCTATTTTGAATTGGATCCCAATCTAGAATCAATAACATATCCAACTTGGATCATGTCTTATATCTTTGATTCTTTAAACTTTAGAGACTTGGTAGATATAATGCATCAATAATTGCCACTGCCAAATATATCTACTCTTCTATAGCTTTCAATTCCATATATTATCAGATCTTGTACTCACAATAGTTTATTTAATCTTTAGACAAGAGAAATACTTCTTATTTATACCATCTTTATTTTCTCACTTCTTGTAAGAATTTGAGTTCTTGAAATAAAACTTTTGATCTAGACCTTGATCATATCCATTTCATATTCACATTCATGACCACTTTTTGAGCTAGTTCCTTGGCTAATTTTATTAACATGATTATTTTCTGTCCCACTATATAATGTCACATTCACTTCAAGGAACATATCATAATGAATTGGACATAATTTAGAACTTTTTATCAGTAGCTCATTATCTTTTCAAAATAGTTCTTAAACTTCATTTATATTGTCTACAAGACAACATTATTTATCTAAGGATTAGAGTTTGTCTTCTAGCAACTCTAGATTAGTGATTTTTTCTTCACATAATCTTTAACATAATAAGATTTATTTACAGACTTCAAGTCTTGTAATCAATAAGTATTATTTACAGACTTCAAGTCTTGTAATCTTAGATGTAAAAACTCATAATGAGCTTTATGTAATGTCACATTATAGTGATCCTAATTTTTCTTAGATCTTTTACAATAAAATACAAGATATTCTTATAGATAATGGTAGAAAATAAATATTATATAACTATATATATATATATAAATGAAAGCATATTAAAAAAACAAATAATATCAATAACATGTATCATCAATATTATCACTTCAGGTGACAACTTGAATTGTTTTAAAAAAAATCAAATAGATAATATATAATTACAAAATACTTCTTGATTATGTCTGCAGGACAATATTATTTACATCTTTATATAAATAATATTATATCCACTATATTCACTTATAGACTTCAAGTCATGTGGTTTTAGATGCAATCATGCGTTATAAGTTTGGTCATATCATATTCTGGTGATCATGCATTTTCTTTATATTCCTCTATGATCAAATACTTGATCTTCAGCTAATCAAAGATATGATGACAAAAAAAAATTATATAAGATATGACTTATATGTATATATAATTTAAATAAAGATAATATGTCATAAAATAACTCAATCAATAAATCATCCAAAGAGATTAGATAATAAAATATGTGCAAATCTCGTGATCATGTAAATAAACAAGTTTTGATGCAATAGTGCAAATCTCATGAAAACATACAAGCAGAATGCAATAGTTCTGTGCAAAAATCGGGATATATGTGCAAAACTTGTGTAAATTTTGGATAATCATATATGTGCAAACTTCGGGTTAACAATATTGAAATCAGAAACTAGTGCAGATTTTAAAACTGAAATCTAGATCTGAATAATGACATAATAAAACAAATCAGTGCAAAGTTCGTGTTAAAACGATTCTGTGCAAAAATAATATAGAAAATATTCGATTTAATGAATATGTACAGAAACAATATGGGGCAATATTCGATTTTAATTTATAAGATTCAACTTAATAAATTTCGTGCAAATCATGTGCATAAATAACATAAGCAATATATGATTTTAATAAATATATTCATTTTAATATATTTCGTGCAACCTATGTGCAAAAATGGAAAACAATATTTGATATGAAAATCATGTACAGAAATATGAATAAAGACATATTTATAAATATCATGCAAAAATATATTAGTATAAATATGTGATTTAAATCTCTACTGAAAAATTTATCATAATATCATTTATAAAAATAATTATATGATTTAAATCTCTGCAGAAGAATTTATCATAATATCAATCATATATAAAATAAACATGTATGAATCTCTACAAGAGAATTCATCATAATATTGATCATGTAAATCTCTTCAAGAGAATTGATCATAATATTGATCTTGTAAAAAAAACAAATTAACAACATAAACATATAATTTGAATCTTTGCAGGAGACTATCATAATATTGATTAATGATTCATTCTTACAAACCATGAGTTGATAATAAACATGATTTAAAGTTGGAATAATAAACTCTAAGAAGCAGATTTGTATACCTCTTAGCTCAGACAGCTAGAGTTTCGTGCTGATAACGTGTTGTAAATAGAGAGAAGAGATAGAAGGAATTAGTATTATGTTATTCCAATGAATAAGTGGTCCTTTATATAGGAGTACAAAGAGAGGATTTTACTTGGTGACAAAGACAAAGTAAAACCTAGTTTACAAGTAACTTTATAACTTTCTAGAAGGTGGGCCTTATGGGCTTATAATGGACATCACATAATTGTTCATAACAATAGTTTTGTTTTTTTATTATAATATCTGGTAAGCCACAAACTGGAGAATCTAAGCATAAATCATTCTGGAAAAGCGGAAGCCATGCTAGTAGCTAATTTGTAAAAAAAAAAAATTCAGCAGTCAACGAAAGAGATCTGGTTTACAAGTGAAGGACCATCCTTAGTTTCTGAACATTTTCTTTGGGACTATTTCATAGAGAGTTTTAAAAGCCAGAAATATTACAATCTCGAAATCAGTAATACGATAAAGAAATCATCTTGGGACGTTTCACTGATCACAAACATCACATAACAAAGGGAAACAAAAGCGAGAGAGAGTCTGTTCACTTGTCTGAATCTGGCTTTTTCCATGCTGCTTGCCATTGCTTGTCATATAACGTCGAACAGACCCTTGACTTTGTCTAAATCTTCGTTCTTGCGGATGAAAAGAACTCCGAGTACAGCCACAAACAAGAGCGTTTTGCAGAAGAAGTTTCCCATTTGGTCCGGTAAGGCTATCCACAAAGTAAGCCATGAAGAACCCTATCATCGCAACACGACCTGCAAGATAAACCCAAAAAAATGAAACCCATGTTTAGTTGCAAGGTACACACGATTTGGATCTTAAGCATATTGAAGTTTTTAAGACATTAGTGTTTTTGGAAGATCACCATTGAGGAGCTCAGCTTCAGGTAGATGGTATCTCTTCATCCATGCTCACCATGGAATAATCGAGGTATCGAAGAGTACAGGCTCGTCATTAGTAGTTGTTTCTGGGTTATCTTCAAGCCATGTTCTCCTCTTTGCCTCTGTAAATACAGAATCAGCACACTACACAACAAATCACTCATCTTCTTATACATTATTAGTCAATTATCTAATCTACCCTCTGCATCAATGGCAAAACTTCATCCAAAGTTTTCACCACTCCCCAACACCTCTACTTCAAATCATACGTTCTTATCTTCTTCTCAATATAATCATAGTAGTACAACACGTCATCCACGACACAAACATGCTCCCACTCTCTAAAATTCAACATCTCGTCCGTTTCCCATGTACTCTTCTTTGGCTAGTAAAAAAAAACCGTTTCCCATGTCACTTATCTCAGGGTCTATCTTTATAACCATAGGCTCCTCCCACATCTGTTTTTCTGTATTGAACACCGCCATCACCTTCTTCGAGTCATGACCATAGTTTCTAATTACGTAAATTCTCCCGTCGATGATGTCAGCGATTGTGTTAGACATGGGCACATAGATGCTAGGGATGGTTTTCATCGTGTGAGATCTGCAGTCGATGGTTGACGCACTCATTATGCTCCTATTTTAATTGTTAGTCTCACCAAACATGTATATACTCGAACCCATCGTGACAAAGCTTCCATCGCTAGAGGGAAGCGAAGGGATAAGGACAAAACTGCTCTTGCCGTTGGGTTCCTGGTGAATAATATACCAACGGAGATCACCGTTGTTTATGTGATGGAGGAGAAGATAGAGACAGTGTTCGGTGTGGCCTAACAGAGACCGTCCCTCGTATATGTGACACCCGATCCCGGTCATATATAAACCGAACCAGCAATGTCAAGATAACCGTTTGCGCCATAAAGCCAAACGCATTATCCACTTTACAAGTCTCAGAAACCGAAGGCGCCTTGCTTAACAAACAACTCTACACCACCTGCGATACTGAAGCATCCTGACTCACCTAACCTGCTATAGGGGACCGAGAGAGAGAAGATAGGGGACTGGATGGGTGAGTAATTTAGATTACACAGGATAATGAACCTACACTATCCTATCAATGCACTACAACTTAACAAACGCTAAGTTCAAGCCTAAAACAGCACCATAGAAAGTCCTAATAACCTAGCGTCACAGGTAACGCCACTGCGAATACCCGGACCACAAAATGATGACTTACACCGTGGCACTTGGGTTGCATCCTCCGTAAATTTATAGTCGCTACACGACTAGCCCGTCGGCCATGCCTTGAGAGCGCTACGTATAGCCATTACTCCCATACCACATGAGTATACGCTGAACCCTTATGAACAGCCCCATGTGATATCAGGTCCCTCAGTACCCCCTCGCATATTTCCCACGTGGCTCAGTGACTATCCTCAACTTCAGTGTATCGATTGCAGCCCCAGGCATTGCAAATCTCAACCATCCATCTCGGACCCCAAACAATGGTCCTCCACTCAAGTATATCGACCATGGCACCTTTGCCTTATGATCTCAACTCTCATCTCAGACATTTCACAACACATAGTATCAATAATGATTTCACGCAATACCATATTAAGTTTCTATCCACTTTACAAGTTCTAGGCGATCACACAATCACATAAGAGATCCAAACAGCAATAAAACAAGCAAAGTGTTTCAAGTACAAGTAAATGTTCGTTTTAAGTCTCCTGCAACTTCAGTTTCAAAACCCTAAACAATCTAGGCGATTCACAGAGCAATCAACAACCTAACAAGACCTAGCTGGGACTCAGTTCTAAAGCAGAAAGTAGGTTATGCTTGGTTTAACCCCAAACTATGCATTCAAGAAAGCAGAGTTCACGATATTCAAGCACAGATTCATCCTCACCTTGGCCTAGGTGGCGAAGGAGGTGGCAAGGGGAGGTAAGGAGAAGAGAAGGAGGCGAGATGCTCCACGGTGGCTAACCACGCCGAATTAATCGATCTCCGGGGGTGATGCTGCGGCGGCGTATGGCTCTGGGAGGACTCCGACTCCTCATCAACATGAAACACCGGGGCAGGGCGGCTGGAGGGGGCGGCTACGGGTCCATCCCGAAGGTAGTGGACTCGCGGCTGCTCCACCACGGCGGCGGACGATGATGGCTGCTCCGGGGAGCGGCTAGGGTGGTCACCAGAGGGCGGAAATGATGAACGGCGGGACATGGTGAAGAGAGAGAGGATGCAGCGATGAGAGAGAAAGAAAGAGGAGAGAGAGACGGCGGAGAGAGAGTACTACGGCGCCGGAAAGAGAGAGAAGAGAGTTCTAGGGTTTTCTCTGTTCTCTGGAAAGCTTAGAATGAAGAAAAAGAATGGGAAGGACTTTCTATTTATACCCAATGGGAGACTTGGGTAAAAAGTAAAGATAACCACGAAAAAAGAAAAGATAATTATGAATAAGAATATTCACAATTCATTTAGGAAAAAGTTCATTAATATCACATTAAAAATATAATATTTATCTAAACCAGGAATTAATTATCTCTCGAAGAAAAAAGGAAATATCGAGAAATAGGAAATAGGCTTAAACCGTCTTAGTCGGGATTGAATTTTCCAAACGGCCCTGGTTTATAAGACCGGGTCATTATAATTCTCTCTCCCTTAACGAGAATTCATCCCGAATTCTAAGGCATGAACCTCCACGGCCGGCGTAAGGCGATGAGGAAGACTTGGAAGTCATACCACAAAAGGCTAAATCGAAATGTTCATAGGACGGAAGACTCGGGAAACAATCATTTCTAAGTAAGCAAAACCTTTTATTAAAATAAATCAAGCAATCAAGCAACATAGAATAGGGCTCTTAAATCTAATGCATAAATTAATAACTAAGTTAATTAAAATGTAAAATGAAATCCCCCTCCAATATCCCAAAAGCGCAGCTTTAATCTAGATAGTCTTCAAGCAGCTTCTCCTAGCCACGTCTCGGGTCGAAGTCGTCGTCGCCGGGGACCTCGCATTCAGACGGGTCTGACTCATAGTCACCCTCTTCCTGCTGCCTCTGTTCCTCCTCGATATCCTGCTCGACCAACCGAGCCAGGTTAGTGACTTGGCTGATGCCCTGAACGAGTCCGTCTTCCTCAGGATAAGGTACACTCCCGCGGATTTCCGGTCTCAGCCCTTCTTGGAATGCTATTGCAGCATGAAGAGTACAACAGATTTCTCTGCCACTCTCATTCAGGTCCCGAAAGAAGGCCCTTTTGTACTGCTCCACAGAACGTCCACCCTGGGTTGTCCGGGGGTAAGACGGCTGAACATCCGGCTTAACATATGGCACGGGGTTCTTGCGGGGGCGTCCGCGCTTACGTGTTGGCTGGGCCTGTTGGGCCATCACTCTACCAGAAGAGGATCAACACGTGCTCCGAGCTTGTACAGCTTCGAGCACATCAGTCGCTAGCACAGCACATGCGTTCACCTCCTCCTGAGTGGGCATCCGAGCGGGCCGGGCGAGTCTAGCAGGAACCATGTGGATCAGAGTGGTCCGTTTCCGGGCTGTCTCGCGGGTATGAGCCCTGTTTGGCATGGGAAAGAAAAATCTAAGAGTCAGATGTCAAGTATGCATAGGTGTGAGTCATAACAGTTGTAAATCAAGCCAAGTACGCACAAAGGATTCGCAAACACTAAAACTTTTTAGGACTGACCCCTCGGGACAAAACCGATGAGTCTTAACCTTGGCTCTGATACCAAACTTGTGACACCCGATCCCGGTCATATATAAACCGAACCGGCAATGTCAAGATAACGGTCTGCGCCATAAAGCCAAACGCATTTTCTACTTTACAAGTCCCAGAAACCGAAGGCGCCTTGCTTAACAAACAACTCCACACCACCTGCGATACTGAAGCATCCTGACTCACCTAACCTGCTAGAGGGGATTGAGAGAGAGAAGATAGGGGACTGGAGGGGTGAGTAATTTAGATTACCCAGGAGAATGAACCTACACTATCCTATCAATGCACCACAACTTAACAAACGCTAAGTTCAAGCCTAAAACAGCACCATAGAAAGTCCTAAAGACTTCACACAATAACCTAGTGTCACAGGTAACGCCACTGCGAATACCCGGACCACACAATGATGACTTACACCGTGGCACTTGGGTTGCATCCTCCGTAAATTTATAGTCGCTACACGACTAGCCCGTCGGCCATGCCTTGAGAGCGCTACGTATAGCCATTACTCCCATACCACATGAGTATATGCTGAACCCTTATGAACAGCCCCATGTGATGTCAGGTCCCTCAGTACCCCCTAGCTGGGACTCAGTTCTAAAGCAGAAAGTAGGTTATGCTTGGTTTAACCCCAAACTATGCATTCAAGAAAGCAGAGTTCACGATATTCAAGCACAGATTCATCCTCACCTTGGCCTAGGTGGCGAAGGAGGTGGCAAGGGGAGGTAAAGAGAAGAGAAGGAGGCGAGATGCTCCACGGCGGCTAACCACGCCAGGTTAATCGATCTCCGGGGTGATGCTGCGGCGGCGTATGGCTGCGGGATGACTCCGGCTCCTCATCAGCGTGAAACACCAGGGCAGGGCGGCTGGAAGGGGCGGCTACGGGTCCATCCCGAAGGTAGTGGACTCACGGCTGCTCCACCGCGGCGGTGGACGATGATGGCTGCTCCGGGGAGCGGCTAGGGCAGTCACCAGAGGGCGGCAATGATGAACGGCGGGACATGGTGAAGAGAGAGAGGATGCGGCGATGAGAGAGAAAGAAAGAAGAGAGAGAGACAGCGGAGAGAGAGTACTACGGCGCCAGAAAGAGAGAGAAGAGAGTTCTAGGGTTTTCTCTGTTCTCTGGAAAGCTTAGAATGAAGAAAAAGAATGAGAAGGGCTCTCTATTTATACCCAATGGGAGACTTGGGTAAAAAGTAAAGATAACCACGAAAAAGGAAAACATAATTATGAATAAAAATATTCACAATTCATTTAAAAAAAGATTCATTAATATTACATTATAAATGTAATATTTATCTAAACCAGGAATTAATTATCTCTCGAAGGAAAAATGAAATATCGAGAAATAGGAAATGGGCTTAAACCGTCTTAGTCGGGATTGAATTTTCCAAACGGGTCTGGTTTGTAAGACCGGGTCGTTACAGTATACCTCAGGCAATGCAAGTGTCGGAATCACAGATGGTAGTTCCGATTGCTCCTCCTCTGCCCTTGCTGACATCTCTAGATCAAAAATATCACGCAATCTCAAAGAAAATGTCATAAAACCCTTAACTTTAGACCCAAATCACCAATCGCCGAGAGAGATAAGGGAAGCGTGAAACCCTAATTTGCTTCAGAGAGTTCCGATCTTATATCTCTGGCTAGCTTTTGTATTTGTTAATGACCTCTCCTAATATAATATGTTATATAGCCCTTCGACCTCCACGCTACTTGCGTTCTCTCCCCCCATTATGATTATATCTTTCGATCCTTAATTTCCATATATCCATCCATGTAAATAACCCCCACATCTCCGGTGAAGAACCATCCATTCAGCGCTTTCTCTGTTCCGGGCGGATCTTTCAAGTAGGTAAGTATGATCGAGCTCCCTATAAAATATAACATAGAATAAAACCCTAAAATCTAAAACTAAGACCAGAATGAATGAAAAAAAATGAAACTAAAAGCTACTATTTATAGTTTTCATATAACTTAGATTCTTTTGAATAGCTGAATTAAACAAATATTTAGTTTTAATAAACAGCTGTCAAATTATATAGCATACAAATATATAGATAGATATAAGAATTAAATATGGAATATCAAAAAGTAAATACAAAAATCTTGGAATATATTAAAATAGATTAGCGATTTTATTGATTAAGAGTATTTAAGTAATATTTAATGAGATTAATGAGAAACCCTCAAAATCACTTCGCAAATAATGTGTTACATAGTTGTATTGTATGTACGTACAAACCAGAACAAATAAAAGGTGTCAATTTTTTAATAATATAAAATTTGTATGTATACAAATTACAATGTTTCGGACTTTCCGCGCGCGCGCCTACCAGACTTGGAATTTTCTAGTCATTTCAACTAACCTGTAATACCCCATCTAAGCCGTCACTGAATCTCCTCCACTCATCTCAGCCGTTAATTCTCCTTTATCCCTCGACCCACACACGACCTGTCAACAAAAATCTACAAAAAGGCCCATCTTCAAAATTTCCCGGAAAATCCCGAGAAACATCCAACGAACCATCATCAAATCTCATACCCAATCACTTTCTCTAACTAAATTCTATATAAACACTTAATATTTCATCTACCCACCTAAATAGATGAAGAAATGGCTAGCTTGACCACGAGCTTTCTTGGAATAAGACGAACATCCAAGGCAAACGAGAAGACGAAAAACGCAGCGTTTTGTAAGAAGCACCCAAAGCATAAGCAAGCACCTGGTGTTTGTTCTCTCTGTCTCAACGAGAGGCTCTCTATCTTCATTAAAGCAACTTCTTCTTCTTCTTATTCTCCTTTCCGTCGACGAAAAGCACGTCAAATCATATGTTCTTCCTCAACTACTTTTTCTCTCTCCTCTTACTGTTCTTCTTCCGTCTCTTCATGCCCGTCTCCTCTTGTTGATCGCCGATGCTATTTGTTAATGGCCGGAGGTAGTAGCAGAAAAAAAGGGAGTTCGTGTATGACGAAAATCGATCTTTGGCTTGTAAAGTGGATGATGGGAAAAGAAAGAAGAATATGAGGAGAGGTGGTTTCTTTATCGGGTTGGTTAGTTCAAGAAGAGAGAACAAGAGAGTGTTAGATGATTAGATTTTATGGTTCTTGTTTTTTTTTTTACTTTATTTTGTGTTCTTGATTCTTTCATTTAGATTAATTGATACGTATAGAAGACTACTAGATTAGTTTAGCGCTTTTGAGCTTTCATATTCGGTACGTGCAGGTGAGAAAACTTCTCTATACAACGATGAGAAGAGAAAATAGATATTAACGAAATTGGCTGTATAGTCTATTTTTTGATGAGGACATATTGTGTGCGCTTAATCAAGAGATTTGGGAGATGTTTTTGTCGTTATATTCATGTTCGCATTCGTACAACGCTAACGTAGACCTTCCTTTAATATAAATCTGGGATAACATTAAAATAGTCAAATAAATAGATTATTTTGCAAATAAAGAAAATGGAAAATTATTACAATTTACAATTTGGCTAATCTAAATACACTCCATAGATACCTTGATGATTTAGAAAATCTTCTTGCAATTTTTTCTCTCTCTGGCCTATACATGGAATGAATACTAATCACGTATGTCTTTGAAAAAAATTCGAGAGAAGCAGAAATATCTCCTCTTGTACTAAAAAAGAAGAAGAAATATGAGTCGTTTACCCCCACTTATACTTTTTGATGTTTGATTTCATTTTATTTCATTTTATTTCATTTTAGAGCATTATAAAATTTGCATGTGAGACACTTTCCAACTTTTTTTTTACCCCTCTCATGGTTTTGCCCTAAATGAGAAGGTAAAAGTTCTTCTTTTTTTTTACTGCTGCTATTCTTAGTTACGCCTTTACTGGTAAATCAGTCAGAGCGAGTTCGTAGAAACCTACACGTGTTTGAGAAATCTGGGAGCGGTGTTTGGGTTAGCTGGAGTAATCGTTTGGGTCGTTCAAATCAATAAGGCAAGTTATGCTTTGATAGTTTTACCATATGGTGCGTACGTAGGGCTTCTAATGGCGGTTGTGGTCTGCTGCCGCAACCGAGAGAAAACGGTTTTATTTTAGAGTCATCGATTGGGTGAATCGATGGTTGTCCTTCTGAGAAAATGTTAGCAAAAACCGTCCATCGAAAGTAAGAAAAATGGATCGTGGCAGGATGTAGGAAATGCACATCAGCCTGTGTCCATGTATGTTGTCCATTTTGCGCAGCGTTAGGCCATATTAAATGTAGACTGTGGTTAAACTTTTATTAGTTACTTCATCGTGGACATTTGACATATAGCCGGCATTGGTGGGTTTTATATAGAAATAGCGTACATAAGATGGCGTACATAGTAAAAGAAGACAGTAACAGTGAATAACATCAACGGAACCCGTAATATGGGTTAGCAAAGAAGGGAATTACTAGGGAAAAAGCTAATAAACTACACAGTGAAAGGATAGCAATATGGATGTTTAATTAGTTGTAAAATATTATTTGTGTCCTCGGATTGGTGCCCGTAAACGAGTGTGTGTTTGATATTCATTAATTCCGTCCATATAAATGTAGTTTGTGGTTAAACATTTGTCAGTTAGTTGACCGTGGACATTTGATATATAGTCGGTGTTGGTGGGTTGTATATAGAAATGGCGTACATAATAAAAAAAGACAGTAGCGGTGAATAACATCAACAGAACCTGTATTATGGGTTAGCAAAGAAGAGAATTACTAGGGAAAAAGCTAATAAGACACACAGTGAAAGGGTAGCAAACAGGCGAGAGGGTAACATCGTGTCACTAGGTAGGCTAAGATCAGATGCGCCTACATGGAGAAAGATAGATATGGACATTATCATATGTAAGAGTGCAAGCATGTGTAAGAGTGTATTTCGTGGACGATATGATATGGACGTCAAAACATAGATATACAGTAGTGGATGAGGCAAAAGTGCTTCAAAGAGTCGACATGATATGGACAGATAGCCATGGATATGGATAAGTGGATATGAAATTAATGTGCCAAAACTTGGAAGACGATGGATAACAGGACATGGATGGATATGGTGTTTCAAGCATAAGTAACATCGTTTTAATCTCCGGCAACTTCAGTTTCAAAATCCTAAACTCATCTAAATGTCCACAAACAACAATCAAAAACTCTAATGCATCAGATCTAACTGGGCTTAGTTCTACAACTGAAAGAAGTTATGCATGGTTTAACCCTAAAATAGGCATCATGAAAAACCGAAGAAAAGAAAAAGCAAAAATAGATTCATCCTCAAAGTGGCCTAGGAGGCGAAGGTAGAGAGGGGAGGTAAGGAGAGACAAAGTCGGCGAGACGGCTGCATGCTTTTTGCTACGCCGGGTTGATCTTTCACTCCGGTGAACGGCATAGTGGTGACAGCATGCGGAGGGGCGAGCTGGCGTCATCATCCGCGGCGGGACTCCACGCGCGGAAGTTGTTGCGGTGCTCCAACATCTGAAAGGGCGGAAGGGGAGCTTTCACCAGCCAAGGGCCGACGCTGCACAGGCGGGAGAGTTCGGATGGCGAGGAGGAGGAAGAATAAGACATCTCGGGGGTGGAGAGAGAGAGAAGAAGAGGCAGCGAGTGAGAGACTCGGAGGCCACGGGAAAGAGAATAGAGGATTTATGGTTTTTCTATTGCTTTGAAACTTTAGAATGAAAAAAAAAAGGAGGAGGCTCTCTATTTATACACAAGGGAGACTTGTGCACAAAGCATGAGATAAACTCGAAAATGGAAAAAGTCCATATCCGTTTAAGAAAAGATAAGAGAATGAAAATATTATCCAGTGAAAAAAAATAATAATAATACATTTAAGAATCAGTCGTAATTCTCTCGAAAGAAAAAAAAAATACCAAGAAAAAGGAAATTGAGACTTGAACCGGTTTAATTCGAAAAAATTTAATTAATGATCCCGGTTAAAAGAACCGAGGCGTTACAACTCTCTCTCTTTTGAAGAGAATTCGACCCGAATTCAAAGACATGATCTCTATGGCTGCCGATAGGCGATAAGGTTGACTTAGAGATGATACCAATGCAGGATATTCAAAATAATCATAGTACTGAAGAAAGTTTCACAATGCATATTCTTTTAAATAACCAAAACTTTTATTTAAAATATCAAAATCTCAGAATATGACATTTCTAAAATAATGCAATCAGATTAAACTATCTTAACTTAACATGAATTCCTTAACATCCATAAAATAAATAAAAATGTGGTCTTATTTTAGAAAAAAATCTAGCGGCCTGCTCTAGCCATATCTCGGGTCGTAGTCAAAGTCATGTGATGCGTCACACTCGGATGGATCAGATTCAGAGTCACACTCATACTCACGTTTTCTTTCCTCTTGGATCTCCTGATCAAAACCGTAGATCTCCCATAGCTGAAGGAGACTGATCCTATAGTGCACTCCTCTGATCAGAAATGTGAGAGTGCCCTAATGTGCGCTCTTGGCCAGCTCGTTCTCGTAGAAGACACGAATGGTGGTGAGATATTGGCGGACTAGATCGGGATGCAAATCGTACTGCTTGGTGGCCATGGTACTCATGCCAATCCTCCTCAACCTCTTCCCGTATACCCATCTGCTGCATGGTCCGTGGGTCTGCGAATATTGACGGACAACCACGTATTGTAAAATAACAATTCATACTCATCCCAGCTCTCCAATATGTCACGAAGAACACATGCATCCTTTGCCGTTTCCTCCTTAGGAGGGCCTTCCCAAACAACACCTGAAGCATTCTTTCTTCCCTCTCTCTTGGGCCATGGTGGCCTGCACGGTGGTCTGGTGGTCTTTGTGGATATGGAACTGGATGATTCACCAGTGGATGAGCGTGGTCTCTTCTCTCGTGGAGCCATCTGCAGTCAAAATCCAACCAAGATAAAATCCAGAAAAATCAACATATAAATCAGAAATTTGAAAAATTAATGATTCAAGGTGAATTAATCACCTTGCATTCGTTCTTAACAATACCAGGAACACTATTCAATCTCACATCCGACGCAAAACCCCACAAAATTCCAGATTTTTGCAAGTAAAATCACAAATTCGAGAATTTTAAAAACTTGCAATTGAGCGATTAAAATCACTTCGGGTTTGTTACATTCCTCTAATACAACCTAAATTATCATGATTCAAAAGATATATCAAGCTAAAAAGGGCAGAATTCGAACTTTAGCAAACCTCATGGCGGACTGAAAATCAGGGTTTCCGAAAACATACCTTGCAGATCTTGAAATTGAGTGATAGATAAGTGATAAGCACAAAAATCCGAAAGAATTGAGCTTTTGAATCACTCGATTAGGTGAACAAAATCAAAATCTAGGATAAGAGGATGTTTGGTTCGCGAGAGAGAGAAACCAGAAAATTTTGGGAAAGAAGAAGAAAGGAGAAGGTTTTATCGGGGTACCTGGTTCGGATGGGTGACGGGCATCACCTATAAGTGGTGACGATCGTCACCACTGGTGGCGAGGTCCAGTGATGACCCAGGTGGTCACCACTCTGCTAAAATTAGTTTTTCTTTTTTTACTATACCAGAACGAAAGTAAATCAATGTACAAGAACTAGAAAACTTACCAGTGGGTTGCCTCCCACCAAGTGCTTGTTTTAAGTCATTAGCTTGACTTGGAATGCTGATCAGACAAGGGGTGCCTCATCCAGAGGCACAATGTGTCCTACTGAAATCTTGGCTTGTGCCCAATAATGTTTCACCCTTTTTCCATTCACAGTGAACTCTTCTCCTTTGGAGTTTATCAAAACAATGGCTCCATATGGTTTGACTGCTTTGATGGTAAAAAGACCTGACCAATGAGAATGCAGTTTACCAGAAAATAACTGTAGACGAGAGTTATAGTGAACTACCAGGTCATTGGGCTCGAAATGTCTGTAGATGATATTTTTATCATAATATATCTTAGTCCTCTCCTTGTATAACTTGGAGTTTTCATAGGTTAGATATCTGAGTTCATCCAGTTCATTGGGCTGTATCAGATGCCTTTCTGCAGCCAGCTTCCAGTCGAAATTCATCTTCTTGATAGCCCACGCTGCCTGGTGTTCCAATTCCACTAGAAGATGGCACGCCTTGCCATATAGCAGGTGTAGTCCCAAGTGGCGTCTTGTATGCAGTCCTGTAACTCCAAAGTGCATCGTCTAATTTTGCAGCCCAATCCTTCCTTGTCTTCCCCACAGTCTTCTCCAGGATCTGCTTGATATGTCTGTTGGAGACTTTAACTTGTCCACTGGTCTGAGGATGATAGGGAGTAGCCACGCGATGTTGAACACCATGCTTCTTAAGCAGCTTGTCAAAGACCTTGTTATCAAAGTGAGAACTGCCATCACTTATAACAACCCGAGGGACTCCAAATCTGGAGAAAATTATGGTCTGAAACAACTTCAAGACCACTGCAGCATTATTGGTTAGACTAGCAACTGCTTCCACCCATTTAAATACATAATACATTGCCACCAATATGTACTTGTCCCCATAAGATGAAGGAAAAGGACCCATGAAGTCAATGCCCCATCAATCAAAGACTTCAACCTCAAGGATAAAGTTCTGTGGCATCTCATGTATTCTGCTAATTTTTTCTCTCCTCTGACAGGTATCACATTAGGATATGAAGGCATATGCATCTTGGAACATAGTAGGCCACCAAAAGCCTGCTTGAAGAACTTTGGATACTGTTTTGAATATAGCAAAGTGTCCAGCATATTCATAACCATGGCAGTGAAACAACATATCTGGAACATCAGTCTCTGCAATGCATCTTCTGTAAATCCCATCTGAATAGTGCCTGTACAAATATGGCTCATCCTAAGTTCTCTCATGAATATCATCTTAGCATATCCATTGAAGTCATGTGGTTCATCCTCAACAGCTAATTGATTGAAAATATCAGTATAACATGGTCTCTTGGGATCAGTAATAGCACAAGCTTGCTCTTTAAAAGCCGTTCCCAGAATGGCATAAAGCATTACCATCGTCTCTGAGGGGTGACGAGGATCACCTTGGAAGGTGGCGATCGTCAGTGGTTCATTGTCACGACTCCGTCGCAACTCTTGAGATTGGGTGACGAGCGTCACCCTTGTGGTGTCGCTTGTCACTGAACTGTTGGCATTACATAAATGCAAGTCTTCAGTATTCTTGGCTTGCAATCTGGTTTTAATCAAGTAAACATTCTCTGTAGGAAATCATTGATTGGGACGTCATCTTCAATCTTAATCCTGGAAAGATGATCAGCTACTCCATTCTCAACTCCTTTCTTGTCTCTAACCTCAATATCAAACCCTTGGAGGAGCATAATCCATCTCAACAACCTTGGCTTTGCATCCTTCTTTTGCAACAAGTACTTCAGTGCAGAATGATCTGTATGGACCACGACCTTTGAATCAACATGGTACTGGCAAAATTTCTCAAAGGCAAAGACTACAGCCAACAATTCTTTCTCAGTGATAGCATAATTCCTCTGAGCATCATCCAATGTCCTGCTGGCATAATATATGGCATGGAGCTTCTTGTCCTTCCTCTGTCCCAGTACAGCTCCAACAGCAAAGTCACTGGCATCACACATCACCTCAAAAAGCAAATCCTAGTCTGGAGGTTTGACAATTGGAGCAGTCACCAAAGCTTGTTTGATCTGCTCAAAAGTAGACTGACATTTTACAGAGAATACAAACTTCATATCCTTCACCACTGTGACTCCTACTTTTTTAGGAACCACATGAACAGGACTGACCCAAGCCCTGTCAGAGATGGGTAAATGATCCCAGCTTCAAGGAGCTTCATGATCTCTTTCTTGACAACATCCTTCAGGTTTGGATTCGGCCTCCTCTGGTTCTCAATTGATGACTTTTACTCAGCCTCCAGGTGTATCCTATGCATGCACAAGTCTGGAGAGATACCTGAAATATCATCAAGAGAATAGCCAAGAGCTTTGCGAAATTTACACAGCTTACTTAGCAATTGGGTGAGCTCTACATTGTTTAATGAAGCATTTACAATGACAGAATAAGTAGAGCTCTGTCCAAGAAAGGCGTACCATAGCCCTTCAGGGAGCTGTCTTAGCTTAACTTTTGGAGCTTTAACTTCACTCCAGTCTCCCACTGTTGCATCTTTCGCAGAGGTGCTGACCAACTCCTCTTGTGCAACCAGTTGCATGACATGTGCAGTAGGATCCAACATCTTGGCATAACCAACATCAGCTTCATCCAGATATGTTGCCTCTGTTGTAGAATTTGTCAATGCTCTCTCCAAAGGATCTGCTGGACTCATCTCTTGGAAGATTTGCTGAGCAAGGTTAGTGAGAGCATCCACATAGAATGTTTGTCCATCTATTGTTGGCCTCTTTGTCAGTTTAACCATTTCAAAATTCATCACCAAGTCACCAACATTCATTTATATTTTCCCTTTCCTGACAACTATATGGCTCCAGCTGTAGCCAAGAAAGGTCTACCAAGAATTAGAGGATCTTTGGGTTCTTCTCCATACTCCAGAACCACAAAGTCAGTGAGAATCATACAATCTCCCACTCTGATAGGTACATCCTCAATCACGCCCTTTGGAATCCTTACTGATCTATCAGCTAGGACAAGTGAGATCCTCATAGCTTTGCAATCGGCCATCCCCAGGCTTTTAGCAATGAAATGTGGCATTTGGTTCACACTAGAATCAAGATCACACAAAGATCTCTCAAATCTGTTTGAGAAGATGGTGCAGTCTTATACAAAACTTTCAGGTTCTGAAAGCTTCTCAGGTACTCTGTGTAGAATCACTGCACTGACCTGGTCATTGACCATCATCACTCCCTGCTCCAGACTCAGATTGTTGGTGACCATCTTCTTCACATACCTCCTTATAACAGGAGTAATCCTCACAACATCTATCAATAGAATTTAAATCACCAGCTTATCCATGATAGCTTTGCACTTGGCATATTCAAGCTCCTGTTTAGAATTTTTAGGATGCTTAGGATAGGGTATCTTAGGCTTATACACCTTCTCTTTGCCATTATATGCAGTTTCAGAAAAAGAGCTTGTCTCGGGGTTGGTGACGAGCATCACCCTCCTGGTGACGATCGTCACAGACTAGTAGCGACTCCTGGGTAACGACTTCACTCGTCACCACTCCGTCAGAATGTAATTTTTTTCTTTGAAAACTGGGTGACGAGCGACACCCCTCCTGGGTAACGATTGTCACTCCCTCATTCTCAGCAGAGAATTCGTCATCCTTAACCTCTTACAGCTCCACGATTTCTTCAGCACTCAAACCCTTCTTCAGTACCGGTTAAAGGTTTCTTCCACTCCTTACTGTGATGGCATTCACGTGATGCTTGGAATTCGCATCTGTCGTTTGAGGAAGAAATCCCTCTTGCCTTTGAACAGCTCCTGCAGTTTTGTGTAACTTGAATGTCCAGTTTCTTCACATGAGTGTTCAAACTCTCAATCTTCCCATTCATATCTTGGTATAGTGAATCCATCTTTCCATTGAAATCCACAGTCATTTTTTGCTGTTCTTTTAGAAGCTGCTCCAGCGTAGATTCCACTTTATTATGTGAAGATTGTGCAGGTGGATTTTCTTATAGGAAGAGGAACCATAGTTCCTTGTGAAGTTGCTGCTCTGATATGGTTTATGAAACTCAGTCTTCTGAAATTGGGGCCTTGGAGTATAACCAGAAGAGTTCTGGTTTCTTGTGAAGGTACTCTTCTGATTATTTCCATTGTAACATCTGTTCCCCTGCTGATTCCCAAACCGTTGGCTTTGGAAGCCACCTCCATTGATGAAGTTAACATCCTCCTCTTCAAAATTTTCAGGATTTTCGAAAGTCTTCACCTTAGCAGTAAATTGGACTGATTTTTCCCCACCTGAAAGCTATGCATACTGTCTAACTTGGCCTTGACCTCAGCAATCTGACTTCCATCATTCACACCAGCTTGCTTCTTCCTTTCAAAGTATGCATTCTTAGTGCTGTTACTTGATGCCAAATTCTCTATAAGCACATGTGCATCCTCTAGAAACCTTATGTTGCAGTTACCATTGCTGGCATCATCCAACGCCATTTGATATTTCTAGTCTACTACTGTGAAGAAGATTCCCAACAGCTGAACCTCACTGAACCCATGGCGTGGATAGTCCCTCTGATATGCTCTCAATCTCAGCTAGGCAGCCTTGAAAGCTTCAGTAGGTCCTTGAGAGAATGTAGAGATTTTCGTCCTTTGTTCTTTAGACCTTGCAACATCATAGAAATGATTAAAAATGTGTTCTTAGTGTCCTCCCAAGTGGTCAGTGATACAAGACTCTTTAGGACTTGATTTAATCACCTAATGCTTGTACTAGTCAGTTGTAGCATAGCATAGGTTTTTATGTCAATCCAAGGGGTTAAGAAGAATAACACTAGAATTGCAAGCAGAAATCTCTAAGTCAAGTGAATTCAGAGAAGATTGTGTTGCTTAGCAACTAAAACTAACACCCTAAGTGATCAAACACCAATCAGTACTCAAAAGAGAACAATTCAGCAATGATCAATGAACAAAACAGAACAATAAAACAGAGCAAATGGCAAAATTAAAAATTCAATAAGAGAAAACAAGTTTCTAGATGTGGTTATTGACTTTGGGGAATTCAAAGGCTAACTAAGGTAGTTTCAAACATCACTGATCAAGAAAACAAGCTATCAATGCTGATTCCTGATAATGAGGTTTTTTCTCTTTACGGTCTAATGCAGCAGAGAACTTATCAAAACTCTAATGCATGCAACGTTGTAGTAAGGCAAGCAGAGAGTGTCAATCCAGTTCTAGGTGATAGAGAATCCACAGAGAATGCAAGACCTAGGACAAATCTAAGTGAAATGAGACGGTTTGTTGAGAAAATCTTGAAAACTAATTGCAGCAACCTAAACAGAGTGAAACTTATTTTAAAAATACTAGAAAGCAAGCAGTTACCACGAGGAACAAACAGATAAATTAAAGGGAAGAGCCTCGAATTGTTAAAATTCGACTAGTGGATCGACCACAAGATCGACCACTAGATCGAGCAGAAACGATCGATCTCGTCTAAAATCGTAAGAACAAGGAATCTAAAGATCAGGAAGCTATCAAACAACAAGCAAAAGGTGATATGCGACGCAAATAAGCTAAAGAGAAGGGTTCCAGGGTCGAGATTCATATAAGGGGTTTAAAGGTTGATCTTGGGTTTGAAACTTTAGATTGACTCACTTGGTGAGGGTCTCTAAGCCTCGAAAACAAAACAAGATCTATCCGTGGCTTTCGGTATAGATCACTCTTTCATCCTCTCCTCCAAACCCATGGCTTTTGGTGGAAAAAGAGGTTGAAAGGCAAGGAAGACAGATTTCGAACAATGGCTTAACTAGTCCCCCAAACTACCATGGCTTTTGGGAAGGGGTAACTAATCACTAAGGTGAGATCTTCCGAGGTCCCTGGATCCTGTCAAGGTAAGGGACCTCTCGGATCGTGAAGCTCTTGGCGTGAGAGTCTTCAAGCATTAAGCTTTCATCACCTTAGAAGAGATAGATTTAAAAACGTTTAGAAAACAAACCAAGATCAAACCTTTTCTACCCCTTAATCCTCTCAACCCTTAACCCTGAATGAACTACTCACTATACATAAAGGAAATCAGGCAAGGACGAAGAGAAGAAACGATAAACATGAAAGATAAACTGGATTAAAAACGATAAAGATTCGAAAATACAAAAGCTTGAAACTGTTCTACAATGGTGTTCTTCCGAAAAACCAGAGAGAAAAAACTAAAACTTGGAGAGAAGGTAAAAATCTCAAAAGTTATCGAAAAGTAGTGGCCGCCTTTGCCAAAAATGCCAAAACAGTCCAATGGTCCCCCCCGTCGCTAACAGCCAAAAACGGTTGAAAGGACATAGATCGACCATTGGATCGAGTTGGTCTCTCGATCATATCCGGCCATCGTGTCTTCGGCTCGATCCGGGTCTCGATCTCCTGTGGTGAATCGAGTGTTGCATCCGATCTCGGTATCGATCTCCTAGAGGATCGAGTGGTGTACTCGATCCGGCTCTCGCTCTGCATGGCGTCATTTACGTCCGTACCGATGCATCGACTGCTTCACTCGATCTCCGTCTCGATCATTATCCTTGGATCGCCTAGTTTGCTCGATCTTCTGGTCGATCAACTCCTAGATCGACCGGCCATGCTCGATCTGCTCCTCGATCACTGGTCCTTAGCATTTTCCCGAGCTTCCATGAACTGCTACATTGGTCTCCACACCTCCACGAACCTCCGTGTCTCCAAAGCAACCATAAACAACCTGGAATGGATGCAAAATGCAGAGAAAATGCAAATGCTGATGCAAGAATGCTCTAGGACTCTAAGTGATGCAAATCTAACCTAAAACATGATACAAATGCATGAAAAACTATCTAATGAGTATGCAAAATATATGCAAAATGCAATGACATCAACTCCCCCAAACTTACTCCTTGCTTGCCCTCAAGCAACAAAAAATAAGTAAGGAAGAGAGGTTTTCAGAAAAATCAAAGGAGTTTTAAACTTTTTGCAAAGGTGCCTTTCGAATAGATCATCTCAATGTCCTAGTTAACAATTCTAAAATGCTAAGCTTACACTCATACTCCAAAGGACTTAGCCATACTCATCACACAAAGAAATTCAAATCATGACTCTCTTATTCCTAACAATCAAAGAAATTCATCCTTTAACATTCATTAAAATTCGAACCATGAATCAAACTTATGCACTTTAAAGCAAAACACATTTGGCTAAGGGTTATGGTTATGAGCATAGAATGATCTCATTTGGAAAAGGTTTATATTTAGACAAGGGTTTCTCTCAAAAATAGTTTGAACTAATGCATAATGCTAAAGGTAAAGACAATTTATGCATACATGATTAGATTCTCATCTACCCATGTAAACTATCAAACAGTCCTATACCCCTCTCATTTAAGAAATTTAATCCTCACTCACCACTTAAAAGTCTATCCTTTTCTTCTCAACTCAGCAATCCCCAATTCAAAACAAGAACATTTTTAAACTTTTTAGGCTAGTGAAAAGGTTTTGAAAATAATTTTTGCTCTTTAGATATTTCTTATTGGTAGCTCTCTTTTTTTTTTTTTTTTTTTCTTTCTTTTTATTTTTATTTGGCACTTAGGCTCTTTTATTTATTTTTCTTTTCTTTTTTTTCTTCTTCTCTTTTTTTTTTATTATGAGAGAGCTACCTCCTGAAATTTATTAGAGCATACTTAGTTTTTAGAACACAACCTTTCACTTAAAACCCATTTCTTTCTTTAAAACACAAAGCTCTTTGAAACCGAGAACAAATACACAAGAAAGCAACCCCAATGATCCCCCAAACTTATCCTAAGCCTATCCCTAGCTTCAAAATGTAAAGCTAGCAATCAATTATGAAAACCAAATCATGTCGCCTAAACCTAACACTTTATGCCAAGTTCAAACCGAAAATAAGGCCTCACAAAGATGTCACACAAGAACATTTGGCTTCAAAGGAGGGTAAGGTTCAAGGAGCGAGTTCTACTTAGGCTCACAAAGAGTGGTAAAAAGGAAGAAGAGAGCCTAAATATTTTAAAACCATGCGTTCGTTTTCAAATGCATAAGAATGATAATTAGATTTTCAAATTAAGGTTTTCACTTAGTAGGATGAGTTTCAAATCATGAGAGTTCAATTCAAGTCACGAAAATCCTAACTAGTGATCCAAGCATGGTTAGAACTTACTTTCAAAGTATAAACAAAGCATTAGAGAACTACTAACTAGGGCATTGAAATGATTCATAAGTAAAACACCTTTTTAAGAAATCCTAACCCCTTATGCAAATGCAATCAACCTAAGTGATATGAGAAATTCTAGACTCAATCCTACATGTTTCTAAAGAGATGAATGCAACTACATGAATTTTGAAATTTTTTTTTAAAAATTTTACCAATTTTTCATGACTAAGACTCAAGGATGCAAAAGAAAGATAAGATCAAAGAACACAAGATTAAATCACACAAGTACTCCCCCAAACTTGCTTGACACCGTCCCGGTGGCAAACTCATCCGAAGGAGCAATCAAACACAATGCAAGAAATAAGAGATGTGCGGTTATATACAATGGAGGATGGTTGTTACCTCTTGTCTAGGCTCGGCTGGAACTTGAGGATGTTCCAGAGGAGCTAGAGATTGTTGCCTTTCCTTTGTTGCCTGGTTCTTGGAGGGAGTGGCGAGCTGGTTGAATGTTTTCTCCTTGGGTCTCGCGGATCACAACTCCTCCGGTTGAGAGTCTTCTCGGGTTGTTGTATTTCCTGGCTTGCAGCTGGCTTAGGCTGGCTTCCTTGGAGTTGTTT
This sequence comes from Thlaspi arvense, assembly GCA_911865555.2. NCBI lineage: Eukaryota > Viridiplantae > Streptophyta > Magnoliopsida > Brassicales > Brassicaceae > Thlaspi > Thlaspi arvense. Next base: position 13,790,386 of record OU466857.2, read on the forward strand.
GACCTTCTTCCCCAGCTTCTTAAGCATCTTCCCTTGCCACTTGTTGATCTTCCGCTGCATCTCCACCACCGAGGCTAAGAACTTTTCGGTTTTGGTCCTCGGCTCAAAATCCAGCTTTGGCAATGTGTAAGCCTCAGGTATCTCATCCTCTGTCCCTGGAGATTCTGACCTTTGGCGCGGTTCAATGGCTGCAGCTGGCGGTTCTCCTAAAGGAGCAAAACACTCCTCCTCTATCGGTAAGAACTCGATGTTCCCAACACCAAGTAGCTCCGTTTCATCCTTGTTGGGAAGAATGCACACTCGCTTCTTGTCCTCATCATCGATGAAGAGGTAAGCATAGAACCCCTCAGCTGGCGTGCGTCCCAAGCTATCAGTGTTTCTCATGTATGCTTCATCCATGAAGGCTCGGTTTGGGACGTGAGCAAAGTCATAGATGGGGAAAAAAAATTTCCAGAGAATGTTTAGCAAAGGGCGATTTGATGAGAATAAGAGGATAAGAGAAGAAGATTTATATAGACTACCCTAGAATTTTGGGGATCAAGCAAAAATATTAGCTAATAAAAGGAAATCAAATCTTTGAGATACTGAAAATCCAGAATTTTTCCTAATACTTAGCTAATTTTAAAAATTCAAATCTGATCCTATATCCTAAAACAAGAACTTGCGATTTTTAAGGAGATTTTCTTGAAATAAAATCATTAAAATCCAAAAATACCTTTTGCAAGTGTGAAGGATACTTTGTTAAACCTTAAAGCTTTTAAAAATTCTCACTCTCTTTGTAGGAAAACTCGAGCAAACAGAAGTGAGAGAGTGAGAAGCAAGTTGAAACATTTAAAGAGTTTAACAAAACCAAAACAATGGGTGGTCAAAGCGGTTTTCTGACAAAAGTCTTGGTCAAGGCATATCTTTCATGGTCAAAGATGCTTGCCTTGACCAAGTTTGAATTTAAAAACTGGAGGGAAAAGCAATAAAGAGGGAAATAAATTTGTTACCTCGGCATGAGATCGAGTCCTTTTGGTCGATCTAGGACTCGATCTCATGCCTAAAATGGCTTAGATCGAGAGGGTTACTCGATTTGGGACTCGATTCAAAGTGAATCGAGTCTTGGATCGATTGGCTCTCTCGATCAATGAGATGTTGGCTCCTCGGCTAAGTCCCTCTGATCGAGCTAAGTCCTCGATTTAGGGGTCGATTTGGCTTGGATCGAGTGGTGGATCGAGTCGAGTGATCGATCAAGTTCCCACAGATTTTCCCGAGAGAAATTAGATCGGTCGATCCGGTTTGAATCGATCGATCCTTTTTCGTCAAGGTCGATCTTGTCACTCGTTCTCGTCTAGATCGACTGGCTCCTCTCGATTTACTGACTCGATCTAGCAAAGATCGAGTCAGGTTCAGTCGATCTAGCGCTCGATCTCTAGCCTTATCGTAGCCCCTATTGCTCCTTTTGGACCTCAAAGACAAGGTTTAGATTCCTTAGACCTGCTCCTACACACTAAAAACATAAAAGCATAAAACTAGAAGAGAAATGAAAGCAAAAATATGTACAAGATAGACATGGGAATGCCTCCCAAGTGCGCTTTCTTTAACGTCTTTAGCTAGACCTTACTTGGCTAGGCGGATGGTGGGTCTTGGAGAAGCACCGAGGTACTCTCCTTGTCGAAGCTGTCTGCTAGGTAATGTTTGACTCTATGCCCGTTGACGGTGAATGCACTACCGCTTCTTCCCATAAGAGTAACAGCTCCGTAAGGCAAGACCTCTTGAATCACGAACGGTCCGCTCCACCTTGATTTTAGCTTGCCCGGGAAGAGCTTCAGCCTCGAGTTGTACAACAACACCAGTCCTCCTTCCTTAAGCTCCTTGGCAACCAGTTTCTTGTCATGAGCCTCCTTAGTTCGCTCCTTGTAGATCTTGGAACTCTCGTAAGCATTCAACCTCAACTCGTCCAGTTCATGTAGCTGAATGAGACGCTTTTCCTGAGCCGTCTTGAGATCAAAATTCAGCCTCTTCACAGCCCATAATGCACGGTGTTCTAGCTCAACCGGGAGGTGACAACTCTTTCCATATAGTAGAGTGAAAGGAGTTGTACCAATCGGCGTTTTGAAAGCGGTACGGTAAGCCCAAAAAGCATCGTCTAGCTTTACTGACCAGTCCTTCCTTGTTGCACCAACGGTCTTCTCCAGAATAGCTTTGATCTGCCTGTTGGAGACTTCCACCTGACCGCTCGTTTGAGGATGATACGGTGTAGCCACCTTATGCTTAACCCCATACTTTCTTAAGAGGCCCTCAAAAACCTTGTTTACAAAATGGCTTCCTCCATCACTTATAACAACCTTGGGTACCCCAAACCTTGGAAAGATGATAGTCTTGAACAACTTGATCACAACCTTAGAGTCGTTTGTAGGGGAAGCAACAGCCTCAACCCATTTGGAGACATAATCCACAGCTACCAAGATGTATTTGTTGCCGTACGAAGAAGGGAAAGGCCCCATGAAGTCAATACCCCACGCATCGAACACGTCAGCCTCGAAGATAGGAACTTGGGGCATTTCATTCCTTTTGGTAATGTTCCCTGCTCGCTGACATGCCTCACAGCTCTTCACAAACTCGTGTGCATCTCTGAATATAGACGGCCACCAGAAACCCGCTTGCAACACCTTCGTGGCTGTTTTGAACGAAGCGAAATGTCCTCCGTAGGAAGAGCCGTGGCAATGATAGAGAATATCCTTGGATTCTTCCTTTGTAACACATCTCCGGTACAAGCTGTCTACTCCTCTTTTGTGTAAGTAGGGCTCATCCCAAAAGTAGTCACTAGCCTCCCTCAAAAACTTTTTCTTGTGATAGCCGTTGAGATGTGTTGGCTCCTCACCACATGCTAGGTAGTTCACCACATCAGCATACCATGGTAGATCCTCCTCTTTGAAACTCAACACTTCCTCAAACCTTCCTTCTAGCTTTCCACAAACCGCGGTAGTAATTGCCATAAGTTGTTCTTCTGGAAGAGAGTCGTCTAAAGGGAGAGACTCGTTGATACTTAGCCTTGAGAGGTGGTCAGCGACTCCATTTTCTATCCCCTTCTTGTCTTTAATCTCCTTCTCCGTAGTGGTGTATCGTGATTGCGTGTCATCCAAGGTCCTTGAAGCATAGTAGATCACATGCAGCTTCTTGTCCTTCTTCTGACCAAGGACTGCTCCTACAGCGTAGTCACTAGCATCACACATGATCTCAAAAGGGAGAGACCAGTCTGGTGCTTGGACTATAGGGGCTGACGTGAGGGCTTCCTTGATGGTCACGAAAGCCTTCAAACACTCCTCATCGAATACAAACTCAGCTTCTTTGCACAACAGCCGTGTAAGGGGGCGTGCAATCTTGGAGAAGTCTTTGATGAAGCGCCTATAGAACCCCGCGTGTCCCAAGAAGCTTCTGATCCCTTTAACATTAACCGGCGGCTCCAAACCCATCATAACCTGAACCTTAGACTGATCAACCTCAATACCCTTCTCTGAAATCTTGTGACCGAGTAATATCCCTTCCTTGACCATGAAGTGGCATTTCTCCCAATTCAGCACCAGGTTTGTTTCTTCACAACGTTTAAGTACCCTGCAAAGATTCAACAAACATGCAGGAAAGGACGCACCATACACAGAGAAGTCATCCATAAACACCTCTACCATCTCCTCTATAAGATCGGAGAAGATCGACATCATACACCGCTGAAAGGTAGCCGGTGCATTACACAATCCAAACGGCATCCTTCGATATGCAAAGGTACCATAGGGACATGTAAAAGTCGTTTTCTCCTGATCGTTTGGGTGAATAGGTATTTGAAAGAAACCGCTATACCCATCGAGAAAACAGTAGTAAGGGTGATTTGCAAGTCTCTCAAGCATCTGATCAATAAAAGGCAAAGGGAAATGGTCTTTTCTTGTCGCAAGGTTAAGCTTTCTATAGTCAATACACATTTTATGACCAGTAATGGTCCTAGTAGGGATAAGTTCATCCTTTTCATTTCTTATGACCGTGATCCCTCCCTTCTTAGGCACCACGTGTACAGGTGAAACCCACGTGCTGTCACTTATGGGATAGATCACGTCAGCCTCTAAAAGCTTAAGGATTTCTTTCTTAACAACCTCTTTCAAGTTAGGATTCAAACGCCTTTGGTGTTCTACAGAAGTGGCGTTTTCATTATCCAAATGAATCCTATGAGTGCATAGCATTGGGGAAAGGCCTTTGATGTCACTTAAAGAGTTCCCAATGGCCTTCCTATACTTTCTCAGCTCAGTTAAGAGCGAGTGCAACTCATCATCACTAAGGTTCTCGTTTACTATCACGGGATAGGTGTCATTAGGTCCTAAGAAAGCATACCTAAGCCCTTTCGGGAGCTCCTTAAGGTCCACCTTTGGGGCTAACAGCTCACTCCAGTCATCCTCGTGGCTGTTGTTGTTGTTCTCCTCCTTGGAACTCTCCTTTGAACTCGAGGCATGGCCCTTCAGACTGCTTTCCTCTATCGCTATCCCTCCTGTGATCGAGTCTTCCGGTCGATTCTCCTCTCGATGTCGTCTAGATCGAGCCATTTCACTCGATTCACTTACTCGATTTGATATGGATCGAGTAAGGAATCGAGGCGTTGAGTCGATCTCTTGATTGGACTCTAAAATGATCGGAAGGTCTTTCTCGATCGTCAACTCGATTATTTCTCCTGATCGAGCGGCCTTCTCGATCTGTTGGTCGATTGTTGGACCGGATCGAGTTGAGTGCTCGATTGGCTTGTCGATCTGACTCCTGGATCGAGTGATGGCGTCGATCTCGGGGTCGATTTCTAGGCAACATTCTTCTTCATTCTTGATGATCCTCCTCGAATCTAGTAGGTTTACGTACTCTTGAGTTCTATGGTCTACATAGCCAAACTCTCCTGGCTCCTTAGTGAGTGCTAGCTTTAAATGGTCTTCTATAGCTAGCTCTTCCAGCAACTCATCCGCCAAGGCATCCATCGTTTCGATATAGAAAGCTTGTCCTTCAATGGTCGGCTTCTTTAGAACCTTGTTGATGTCAAAGTCTAGCCTGATTTCTTTCCCCAAATGCAAGGCAATCTTCCCATTCTTCACGTCTATTATGGCTCCGGCGGTTGCTAGGAATGGTCTCCCTAAGATGAGTGGGTCTTTTGGCTCCTCGTCCATCTCCAGCACTACAAAATCTGTAGGTACGTTTACTCCACTGATTCGCACCGGCAAGTCTTCAAGCAACCCCACTGGTAGTCTCACGCTCCTATCAGCCAACACCAATGAGATCCGACATTCCTTAAACCGAGTGAAACCAAGCTTCTTAGCCACGGAGTGAGGCATCAAGTTTATGCTGGCTCCGAGATCACACAAGCAGCTCTTGAACTCAAGGGGACCCAAATCACACTGTATGGTGAAGCTTCCAGGATCTCCCAGCTTCTTAGGCACTATCTCCTTATGAATAACCGCGCTACACTCTTCGCTTAGTACAAGAACTTCTTTGCTTTCTTTGTTCTTCTTGGCGAGTGTGTCCTTGAAAAACTTGGCGCACTTGGGCATCATGGCGAGACAGTCTACAAGAGGCAGCTTTATCTCCACGTCTCTCAAGTGCTTCTCAAATAGGATTCGGTGCTTCTCTATTAACTGCTTTTTGAACCGACCCGGGAATGGCAACTTTGGTACGTAAGGTGGGGGCACGTATTCATCCTTCTCCTTGGTGATTTTCTCAGCTTTCTTCTCAACGAATGCCTTGTCACCTCTCCTTGGTCCTTGGATCCATACGTTGTCAAAGTTTATCTCCTCATTATCAGCTGAAAGTTTACCCTCCCCCTCTTGAATTACAACGTCCTCGTTGGTCTTTGTAGAAACCGGAGGATCAAGCTCTTTGCCACTTCTCAACGTAATAGCATTGGCATACTCCTTTGGATTTTGTTCACATTTTCCCGGAAGGCTGTTCTGTCCAGTCGTGCTTGCTTTGCCCTTCTCTAGCTGCTTGATCTTTTTGTTGAGGTTTGTTATTTGAGTAGAGAAGTCAGTTAAGGATGAATCCAGCCGAGTGTTCATTTCAGCGAACTTTTGATTTGTAGAAGCTTGCCCTTGTATTAGCTGTTGGAACATTGCTTGAACCGGATCAACTTGTTGTTGCATCGGTTGTTGTTGTTGTTGAGGTGCAAAGCCCGGAGGGTAGTTAGAAGTATAACCCTTGTTTTGTTGTTGTTGCCCTTGGAAGTTGCCTTGCCCTTGACCTTGGAATCCACTGCTTGGTTGAAAGCCTTTGTTGTAAGGGATGAAAGGCTTAGCTTGTTGAGCAGGGTACACTTGATCTTTAGGGTTAGCTACATTGGTGCTTCGGTAAGAGAGGTTGTTGTTCTGGTAGCCTTGGTTGTAGCCTTGAGACTTGTAGTTGTTCTGACCGGCTACCTAATTTGCTTCTTCTTGGCTTAGCTCTAACTCCTCTTGGTTTTCATCAGCTTCACCAACGAAGTGAACATGCTTCTGATTAGCTAAGACCAACTTGTCAATCTTCTCATGCAACGATTTGAGCTCCTTCTTGTGAGACTCTAGTTCTGATCCCCTTGGTGCTCGGTCATAATCCTCGGCATAGTTTCCATCACTCAACGCAAGGTTCTCTATTAGCTCCATACCCTCTTCTACTTCTTGACCGAGGAAGTTGCCTTTGCTGGCTGTATCAAGCAACAACCGGATCTTTGGTGAAGCTCCACGGTAGATCGTGCAGAGTAGAGTCTCCTCACTGAACCCGTGATGAGGACATTGGATCGTGTAGTCTTTGAAACGCTCCATAGCCTCGTTGAAAGTCTCATTGTTCCTTTGAGTGAAACCGCTGATTTCGCTTCTCAACCGAGCAGTCCTGGTGCTTGAGAAGAACTTGGAGAGGAAAGCCTTCTTACACTCAGCCCATGATGTGATGGTGCCTTGTGGTAGGGTCTTCTCCCAATGTCTAGCTTTGTCTCCGAGGGAAAAGGGGAAGAGACGCAGCTTGAAGGCATCTTCTGATATACCGTTGATCTTGATCATTCCACACACTTGCTCAAAATTATCCAAGTGTTCCAACGGGTCCTCCATTGCTAAGCCGTGGAACTTGTTGTTTTGCACCATAGATATGAAGCCCGGCTTGATCTCAAAGTTGTTGTTTTGTACCGGAGGAGGAGTGATCCCAAACCTATTGTGGTGTGTATTGGGAGCATCTCCGGCTCCTATGATCCTCGGAGGTCTAGCCGCGTGTTGGGGGATACCATTGCCCCGTCCTGCTAGAGGAGGACCTTCAGGATGCTCATTCTCAGCCATGTCTTCAAAGTTGACCTGACCGTTCTGAACTATCTCTTCAAAAGCTCTAGTTTGATCTCTGACTCTCCTTTGACGTGAGTGTCCGAGTTGATGTATGTTGTCAAGCGGTTGAAGAAGGTTGTTATCTCCACGTGAACGTAAATTCATGTACCTGAAAGTACACGGTTTAGAATAGTATTAGTAACTTGAAAAAAGGTAAAGACTTAGTCTTTGCTAAGACCCAAATCTCTATGTTCTCTAAGCAACCTAGAATGGCAACGGCGCCATTTGATAATGAGGTTTTTTCTCTTTACGGTCTAATGCAGCAGAGAACTTATCAAAACTCTAATGCATGCAACGTTGTAGTAAGGCAAGCAGAGAGTGTCAATCCAGTTCTAGGTGATAGAGAATCCACAGAGAATGCAAGACCTAGGACAAATCTAAGTGAAATGAGACGGTTTGTTGAGAAAATCTTGAAAACTAATTGCAGCAACCTAAACAGAGTGAAACCTATTTTAAAAATACTAGAAAGCAAGCAGTTACCACGAGGAACAAACAGATAAATTAAAGGGAAGAGCTTCGAATTGTTAAAATTCGACTAGTGGATCGACCACAAGATCGACCACTAGATCGAGCAGAAACGATCGATCTCGTCTAAAATCGTAAGAACAAGGAATCTAAAGATCAGGAAGCTATCAAACAACAAGCAAAAGGTGATATGCGACGCAAATAAGCTAAAGAGAAGGGTTCCAGGGTCGAGATTCATATAAGGGGTTTCAAAGGTTGATCTTGGGTTTGAAACTTTAGATCGACTCACTTGGTGAGGGTCTCTAAGCCTCGAAAACAAAACAAGATCTATCCGTGGCATTCGGTATAGATCACTCTTTCATCCTCTCCTCCAAACCCATGGCTTTTGGTGGAAAAAGAGGTTGAAAGGCAAGGAAGACAGATTTCGAACAATGGCTTAACTAGTCCCCCAAACTACCATGGCTTTTGGGAAGGGGTAACTAATCACTAAGGTGAGATCTTCCGAGGTCCCTGGATCCTGTCAAGGTAAGGGACCTCTCGGATCGTGAAGCTCTTGGCGTGAGAGTCTTCAAACATTAAGCTTTCATCACCTTAGAAGAGATAGATTTAAAAACGTTTAGAAAACAAACCAAGATCGAACCTTTTCTACCCCTTAATCCTCTCAACCCTTAACCCTGAATGAACTACTCACTACACATAAAGGAAATCAGGCAAGGACGAAGAGAAGAAACGATAAACATGAAAGATAAACTGGATTAAAAACGATAAAGATTCGAAAATACAAAAGCTTGAAACTGTTCTACAATGGTGTTCTTCCGAAAAACCAGAGAGAAAAAACTAAAACTTGGAGAGAAGGTAAAAATCTCAAAAGTTATCGAAAAGTAGTGGCCGCCTTTGCCAAAAATGCCAAAACAGTCCAATGGTCCCCCCCGTCGCTAACAGCTAAAAATGGTTGAAAGGACAGAGATCGACCATTGGATCGAGTTGGTCTCTCGATCATATCCGGCCATCGTGTCTTCGGCTCGATCCGGGTCTCGATCTCCTGTGGTGAATCGAGTGTTGCATCCGATCTCGGTATCGATCTCCTGGAGGATCGAGTGGTGTACTCGATCTGGCTCTCGCTCTGCATGGCGTCATTTACGTCCGTACCGATGCATCGACTGCTTCACTCGATCTCTGTCTCGATCATTATCCTTGGATCGCCTAGTTGGCTCGATCTTCTGGTCGATCAACTCCTAGATCGACCGGCCATGCTCGATCTGCTCCTCGATCACTGGTCCTTAGCATTTTCCCGAGCTTCCATGAACCGCTACATTGGTCTCCACACCTCCACGAACCTCCGTGTCTCCAAAGCAACCATAAACAACCTGGAATGGATGCAAAATGCAGAGAAAATGCAAATGCTGATGCAAGAATGCTCTAGGACTCTAAGTGATGCAAATCTAACCTAAAACATGATACAAATGCATGAAAAACTATCTAATGAGTATGCAAAATATATGCAAAATGCAATGACATCAATTCCTAGACATAGAGTTCACAATCAAGCAAGTTAAGTTCAATCTCTTAACAAATAACACTTTGCTAATCATCCTAACAAGAACTAACTCTCATTAGTGCTAGAACAATCAACAAGCTTGAATAACCAACTCTATTCAAGTCAAAAATACTCCATTAACATTCAATCTCTTGAGCTAAGGCCAATAAATCTCTATTAAAGAAGATCAGCATTTCATCAAACATTTGGTGGGCATGAAATAAAGCCTAAAAATAGATTCATGTGATCAAGACAAATCTAGCTTAAGAACAGATTAATAGAGAGGAATCAATCATATTAAACACCAACAAACCCTAATCAAGCCTCTAAATTCCTCTAATCTACCACATCTAGAAATCCTAAGAGAACTACTCACTAATCACCATAGTTAACACCAAATCACAAGAGTAAATGATGCTAAACATAATTAAAAGGTAATTTAGAGAAGAAATTAAAAGGCAAATGCAAAACTTTGATTAAAATGATAGATTTGTTGTTACGAAGATCAAATGTAATCAGAAAACTAAGCAAGAACAAAAGTTGATTTTAAAAACATTAGATCAAACCGATTTATACTAGAAGACCAATGCCCTAAGATAATGGCAAAGTTGAAAATAGAAGTAAGTTCGGACTGGAAACCATCGGTCTAGAGTGATCGATGGCTTTGATCGATGGTGCATCCTCTGCATTCCCATCAGTTATTCCTTGACCGATGGTCTTGTCCTGTTTCTCATCGGTCTTGAGTGATCGATGGCCTTGGTCGATGGTGCATCCGCTGCATTCCCATCGGTCACTCCTTGATCGATGTCTTGATCGATGGTCTTCTGCTGCTTTATATCGATCATGCCAGATCGATGGACTTCGTGCTTTGACCGATGAAACACCAGAAACTGCCTTCCTTAGCTCCTTTTGCTCCTTCTGATATTGCTGCATATTTCATGTAATTTGCATACATATAAGTTAGTTTCTCATGCATTTACATTGCACTTTAGGATAATTTGCATCACTTTAGGCCCTAGAGTATTCTTGCACCAGCATATGCATGTTTCTTGCATTTTGCATCGCAATCAGGTTGTTTTCAGCTAGTTTGGAGCTATGGAAGATTTGTGGACGTGCTAAAGCTCACGAGGAAGTCCGTGGATGCTTTGAGAAATCAGGAGTGCACACTAAGGACCTGAGATCGAGTAACAGATCGAGCAAGGCAGGTCGATCTAGACGAGATCGACCAGAAGATCGAGTGTGGAAAACGATATGAAGTACGGACATAAACGACGCCATGCAGATCGAGGACCGGATCGAACTTCCAACTCAATCAGCACAAGATCGACTCAGAGATCAACCAAGAGCCATCCGATTCAGGACATGATCGATTGCCAGATCGAGCTTCGTGATCGATCCTAGACCAACCTTATCCGTCCAGCCTGTTTTTGGACCGTAGCGAAGGGGGGGGGGGGGGGGGGGGGGGGGGGGGGGGGGGGGGACAATTTTGCGGTTTGGCCATTTTAGGCAAAGACCAACGATCCCTTTCATTATTCCATCCGATCGACTACTTTTTTATCATCTCTCTCGTTTCAGCCGATTTGCCATTGTAGACTTTCGAGTTTTTTTCTTACTTTTATGTTTTGAATATTAGATCTTTGCTTTTAATCAATCGTTTTCATGTTGAGTTCATCATCTATTGCATTTCGTTCGGTTTACTTTATGAGTCGCGAGTAGTTTCATCGGGTTTTGGGGTTGAGAGGATTCAAAGGGGTCGAAAAGGTTTTCAAGTTTGGTGTTTTCTTGTTCTTCATGGCTTTCTCTTCTACGATGTCGAGTTCTTAGGGCTTAAAGAGTCTCACGCCAAGATCTTTATGATCAGAGAGGTCTCTTACCTTGACAGGATCCAGAGATCTCTGAAAATCGCATCCTAGAGACTAGTTACCCTTTTCCAAACGCCATGGTAGTTTAGGGGACTAGTTAAGCCACGTGTTTGAAATCTGAGTTTATTGTCCTTCGATCTCTTTTTCCGCCAAAAGCCATGGGTCTGGAAGAGAGAATGGAGGAGTGATCCATACCAAAAGCCACTGATGGATCTTGTTTTGTTTTCAAGGCTTAGGGAATCTCACAGAGTGAGTACATCTAAAGTTTTCAAACCAAGCTTATACCTTTGAAACCCTTGAACATGAATCTCAACCCTAGACCTCTTTTTCTTAGTATTCTTACATCTCTGTTAATCATTCGCTTGATATCTGTTGCATCCTGGTCATTAGCTTCGTTGCATTTGAACTTTTAGACGAGATCGATCGTTGTTGCTCGATCTAGTGGTCGATCCCGTGCTCGATCCACTAGTCGACTTTTATAAATTCATAGTTTTGCATTTTAACCATTCTGTTTGTTCCTCGTGGTAATTCACTTGTTCCTAGTATTTTTAAAATAGTTTTGCCTTGCATTTAATCATTTCATCTAGTTTTTAGAATTTTCACAAAACCGTTCATCATTTGCCTAGCTTTACATAATCCTTGCATTCTCATTGAACTTTCTAGCTCCTAGGACTGGATTGACTCCTCTTGCACTGTACTACAACTAAGTGCTGCTTGATTTTTGATAACCTCCTGTTGCATTTGCATACCCTAGATAAAAGCTTGTTATCAAATGGCGCCGTTGCCGTTCTAGGAGTGTTTAGAAAACATTGAGATTTGGGGTTTAGTAAAGACTAAGCCTTTACTTTCTTTAAGTTACTGATTTCTCTACTCTCAAACGTGTATCTTTTAGATACATGAATCTGCGTTCCAAGGGTGACAACAACCTACTCACGCCCTTGGATAATATTCATCAGCTTGGCAACGCAAGATCAAGAAGAGTTCGAGAACAAGCTAGAGCCTTTGAGGAGATTGTTCAGCAAGGTTCAGTAGATTTTGAGGCAATGGCTGAGCACGAGCACCTAGAGGGACCTCCTCCAGTTCACGGAGCAGTGGGAAGGGGTAATGGAAACCCCCACCACGCGGCTAGACCCCCACGGATAATAGGAGCGGGAGACGCTCCCAACACCCATCATAATAGGTTTGGGATCACTCCTCCTCGTGTACAGAACAACAATTTTGAGATTAAAGACCAACGATCCCTTTCATTATTCCACCCAGTCGACTACTTTTTTATCATCTCTCTCGTTTTAGGCGATTTGCCATTGTAGACTTTCGAGTTTTTTTCTTACTTTTGTGTTTTGAATATTAGATCTTTGCTTTTAATCAATCGTTTATATGTTGAGTTCATCATCTATTGCATTTCGTTCGGTTTACTTTATGAGTCGCGAGTAGTTTCATCGGGTTTTGGGGTTGAGAGGATTCAAGGGGCTCGAAAAGGTTTTCAAGTTTGGTGTTTTCTTGTTCTTCATGGCTTTCTCTTCTAGGATGTCGAGTTCTTAGGGCTTAAAGAGTCTCACGCCAAGATCTTTATGATCAGAGAGGCTCTTACCTTGACAGGATCCAGAGATCTCTGAAAATCGCATCCTAGAGACTAGTTACCCTTTTCGAAACGCCATGGTAGTTTAGGGGACTAGTTAAGCCACGTGTTTGAAATCTGAGTTTATTGCCCTTCGATCTCTTTTTCCGCCAAAAGCCATGGGTCTGGAAGAGAGAATGGAGGAGTGATCCATACCGAAAGCCACTGATGGATCTTGTTTTGTTTTCAAGGCTTAGGGAATCTCACAGAGTGAGTAGATCTAAAGTTTTCAAACCAAGCTTATACCTTTGAAACCCTTGAACATGAATCTCAACCCTAGACCTCTTTTTCTTAGTATTCTTACATCTCTGTTAATCATTCGCTTGATATCTGTTGCATCCTGGTCATTAGCTTCGTTGCATTTGAACTTTTAGAGGAGATCGATCGTTGTTGCTCGATCTAGTGGTCGATCCCGTGCTCGATCCACTAGTCGACTTTTATAAATTTATAGTTTTGCATTTTAATCATTCTGTTTGTTCCTCGTGGTAATTCACTTGTTCCTAGTATTTTTAAAATAGCTTTGCCTTGCATTTAATCATTGCATCTAGTTTTTAGAATTTTCACAAAACTGTTCATCATTTGCCTAGCTTTACATAATCCTTGCATTCTCATTGAACTTTCTAGCTCCTAGGACTGGATTGACTCCTCTTGCATTGTACTACAACTAAGTGCTGCTTGATTTTTGATAACCTCCTGTTGCATTTGCATACCCTAGATAAAAGCTTGTTATCAAATGGCACCGTTGCCGTTCTAGGAGTGTTTAGAAAATATTGAGATTTGGGGTTTAGTAAAGACTAAGCCTTTACTTTCTTTAAGTTACTGATTTCTCTACTCTCAAACGTGTATCTTTTAGGTACATGAATCTGCGTTCCAAGGGTGACAACAACCTACTCACGCCCTTGGATAATATTCATCAGCTTGGCAACGCAAGATCAAGAAGAGTTCGAGAACAAGCTAGAGCCTTTGAGGAGATTGTTCAGCAAGGTTCAGTGGATTTTGAGGCAATGGCTGAGCACGAGCACCTAGAGGGACCTCCTCCAGTTCACGGAGCAGTGGGAAGGGGTAATGGAAACCCCCGCCACGCGGCTAGACCCTCACAGATAATAGGAGCGGGAGACGCTCCCAACACCCATCATAATAGGTTTGGGATCACTCCTCCTCGTGTACAGAACAACAATTTTGAGATTAAAGACCAACGATCCCTTTCATTATTCCACCCGGTCGACTATTTTTTTATCATCTCTCTCGTTTTAGGCGATTTGCCATTGTAGATTTTCGAGTTTTTTTCTTACTTTTATGTTTTGAATATTAGATCTTTGCTTTTAATCAATCGTTTATATGTTGAGTTCATCATCTATTGCATTTCGTTCGGTTTACTTTATGAGTCGCGAGTAGTTTCATCGGGTTTTGGGGTTGAGAGGATTCAAGGGGTCGAAAAGGTTTTCAAGTTTGGTGTTTTCTTGTTCTTCATGGCTTTCTCTTCTAGGATGTCGAGTTCTTAGGGCTTAAAGAGTCTCACGCCAAGATCTTTATGATCAGAGAGGTCTCTTACCTTGACAGGATCCAGAGATCTCTGAAAATCGCATCCTAGAGACTAGTTACCCTTTTTCAAACGCCAAGGTAGTTTAGGGGACTAGTTAAGCCACGTGTTTGAAATCTGAGTTTATTGCCCTTCGATCTCTTTTTCCGCCAAAAGCCATGGGTCTGGAAGAGAGAATGGAGGAGTGATCCATACCGAAAGCCACTGATGGATCTTGTTTTGTTTTCAAGGCTTAGGGAATCTCACAGAGTGAGTAGATCTAAAGTTTTCAAACCAAGCTTATACCTTTGAAACCCTTGAACATGAATCTCAACCCTAGACCTCTTTTTCTTAGTATTCTTACATCTCTGTTAATCATTCGCTTGATATCTGTTGCATCCTGGTCATTAGCTTCGTTGCATTTGAACTTTTAGACGAGATCGATCGTTGTTGCTCGATCTAGTGGTCGATCCTGTGCTCGATCCACTAGTCGACTTTTATAAATTTATAGTTTTGCATTTTAATCATTCTGTTTGTTCCTCGTGGTAATTCACTTGTTCCTAGTATTTTTAAAATAGCTTTGCCTTGCATTTAATCATTGCATCTAGTTTTTAGAATTTTCACAAAACCGTTCATCATTTGCCTAGCTTTACATAATCCTTGCATTCTCATTGAACTTTCTAGCTCCTAGGACTGGATTGACTCCTCTTGCATTGTACTACAACTAAGTGCTGCTTGATTTTTGATAACCTCCTGTTGCATTTGCATACCCTAGATAAAAGCTTGTTATCAAATGGCGCCGTTGCCGTTCTAGGAGTGTTTAGAAAACATTGAGATTTGGGGTTTAGTAAAGACTAAGCCTTTACTTTCTTTAAGTTACTGATTTCTCTACTCTCAAACGTGTATCTTTTAGGTACATGAATCTGCGTTCCAAGGGTGACAACAACCTACTCACGCCCTTGGATAATATTCATCAGCTTGGCAACGCAAGATCAAGAAGAGTTCGAGAACAAGCTAGAGCCTTTGAGGAGATTGTTCAGCAAGGTTCAGTGGATTTTGAGGCAATGGCTGAGCACGAGCACCTAGAGGGACCTCCTCCAGTTCACGGAGCAGTGGGAAGGGGTAATGGAAACCCCCACCACGCGGCTAGACCCCCACGGATAATAGGAGCGGGAGACGCTCCCAACACCCATCATAATAGGTTTGGGATCACTCCTCCTCCTGTACAGAACAACAATTTTGAGATTAAGCCGGGATTCATCTCAATGGTGCAAAACAATAAGTTTCACGGGCTAGCAATGGAAGACCCCTTGGAGCACCTTGATAACTTCGAGCAAGTATGTGGGATGATCAAGATTAACGGCATATCCGAAGATGCTTTCAAGCTGCGTCTCTTTCCATTTTCTCTCAGAGACAAGGCTAGACATTGGGAGAAAACGATTCCACAAGGCACCATTACCTCTTGGGCCGAGTGTAAAAAGGCGTTCCTTTCAAAATTCTTCTCTAGCACCAGAACAGCAAGGCTGAGAAGTGAGATCAGCGGCTTCACTCAAAGGAACAATGAAACTTTCAATGAAGTCATGGATCGGTTCAAGGACTATACTATCCAGTGTCCTCACCACGGCTTCAGCGAAGAGACTCTTCTAAGCACTATCTACCGCGGAGCTTCAACCAAGATTCGCTTGTTGCTTGACACGGCTAGTAAGGGAAACTTCCTTGGTCAAGAGGTAGAAGAAGGCATGGAGCTGATTGAGAACTTAGCATTGAGTGACGGCAACTACGCTGAAGATTACGACCGTGCACCGAGAGGTTCTGAGCTAGAGTCTCACAGAAAGGAGCTTAAGTCATTGCACGAGAAGATTGACAAGCTGGTGTTAAGCATGTTCACTTTGTTGGTGAAGCGGATAAAACCTTAGAGGAGCTTGAGTTGAGTCAAGAAGAAGCCAATTGGGTGGCGGGGCAAAACAACTACAAACCTCAAGGGTATTCACAAGGCTACAACCAGAACAAAAATCTCTCATACCATAGCACCAACGTCGCGAACCCTAAAG
Source organism: Thlaspi arvense (assembly GCA_911865555.2). NCBI lineage: Eukaryota > Viridiplantae > Streptophyta > Magnoliopsida > Brassicales > Brassicaceae > Thlaspi > Thlaspi arvense. The sequence continues at coordinate 13,806,781 of OU466857.2, forward strand.
ATCAAGTGTATCCTGCTCAGCAAGCAAAACTATTCGTTCCCTACAACAAAGGTTTTCAGCCAAGTGGTGGCTTCCAAGGGGAAGGGCAGAGCAACTTCCAAGGACAACAGCAAGGAAACAAGGGTTTTACGCCAATGTACCCTCCGGGCTTTGTTCCTCAACAACAACCGATGCAACAACAACAAGTTGATCCTGGCCAAGCTATGTTGCAACAATTGATTCAAGGGCAAGCGTCTACAAATCAGAAGTTTGCCGAGATGAACAATCGTTTAGACTCGTCTCTCACGGATTTCTCTACTCAGATCACAAACTTGAATAAAAAGATCAAGCAGCTAGAGAAAGGAAAGGCGAGTACAAGCGGTCAGAATAGCTTACCGGGCAAATGTGAGCAGTATCCCAAGGAATACGCCAATGCCATTACGCTAAGGAGTGGGAAGGAGCTTGCACCTACGGTTACTCCCAAGATCAACGAGGACTTTGTAATTCAAGAGGGGGAGGGTAAGCTTTCAGCTGATGATGAGATAATCTTTGATAATGTTTGGATTCAAGGGCCAAGGAGAGGTGAGAAAGCGGTTGTTGAGAAGAAAGCGGAGCAAACTACTAAGGAGAAGGATGCTTATGTGCCTCCACCGTATGTACCTAAGCTACCTTTTCCTGGCCGCTTCAAGAAGCAACTCATAGAGAAGCATAGAGTCTTGTTTGAGAAGCACCTTAAGGACATAGAGATCAAGCTACCTCTCGTGGACTGCCTTGCAATGATGCCTAAGTGCGCCAAATTCTTCAAAGATATGCTCGTGAAGAAGAATAAGGAAAGCAAGGAAGTGCTGGTTCTTAGTGAGGAATGTAGTGCTGTGATACACAAGGAGATAGTCCCTAAGAAGTTGGGAGACCCTGGAAGCTTCACTATACCTTGCGCTTTAGGTCCTTTGGAGTTCAAGAGTTGCCTTCGTGATCTCGGAGCTAGTATAAATCTGATGCCTCAGGACTTGCCAGTGAGAATCAGTGGAGTAAACGTGCCCACAGACTTCGTTGTGTTGGAAATGGACGAAGAGCCTAAGGATCCACCCATCCTCGGTAGACCATTCTTAGCCACCGTCGGAGCCATCATAGACGTCAAGAATGGGAAGATTGCTCTGCACTTGGGTAAGGATATAAGGCAGGACTTTGACATCAACGAGGTTCGGAAGAAGCCTACAATAGAAGGGCAAGCTTTCTACATTGAAACGTTGGATGCCTTAGCGGATGAGTTGCTAGAGGAGTTGGCTCAGGAAGATCATTTGAAGCTGGCATTGACTAAGGAGCCAGGAGAGTTCGGTTACATGGATCAGAGGATTTAGGAATACGTAAACTTGCTCTATTCAAGGAAGGTTGTGCTAGGAGATGAAGGCGTTTGCCTAGAGATCGACTCCGAGATCGATGACATCACTCGATCCAGGGGTCAAATCGACAAGACAGTCGAGAGCACAACACGATCCGGTGCAACAATCGACAGTCAGATCGAGGAGGGTGATCGATCCAGGAAAACAATCAAGTCCGAGATCGAGATAAGCCTTCCGATCAGTTTGGGGTCTAATCCAAGATCGACTCAGCGTCTCGATCTCTCACTCGATCAACATTAAATCGAAGGAGTGAATCGAGCCAAACTGCTCAATATAGACGACATCGATGATAATGGTTTTCTTCTTTACGGTCTAATGCAGCAGAGAACTTATCAAAACTCTAATGCATGCAACGTTGTAGTAAGGCAAGCAGAGAGTGTCAATCCAGTTCTAGGTGATAGAGAATCCACAGAGAATGCAAGATCTAGGACAAATCTAAGTGAAATGAGACAGTTTGTTGAGAAAATCTTGAAAACTAATTGCAGCAACCTAAACAGAGTGAAACCTATTTTAAAAATACTAGAAAGCAAGCAGTTACCACGAGGAACAAACAGATAAATTAAAGGGAAGAGCTTCGAATTGTTAAAATTCGACTAGTGGATCGACCACAAGATCGACCACTAGATCGAGCAGAAACGATCGATCTCGTCTAAAATCGTAAGAACAAGGAATCTAAAGACCAGGAAGCTATCAAACAACAAGCAAAAGGTGATATGCGACGCAAATAAGCTAAAGAGAAGGGTTTCAGGGTCGAGATTCATATAAGGGGTTTCAAAGGTTGATCTTGGGTAACTTTAGATCGACTCACTTGGTGAGGATCTCTAAGCCTCGAAAACAAAACAAGATCTATCCGTGGCTTTCGGTATAGATCACTCTTTCATCCTCTCCTCCAAACCCATGGCTTTTGGTGGAAAAAGAGGTTGAAAGGCAAGGAAGACAGATTTCGAACAATGGCTTAACTAGTCCCCCAAACTACCATGGCTTTTGGGAAGGGGTAACTAATCACTAAGGTGAGATCTTCCGAGGTCCCTAGATCCTGTCAAGGTAAGGGACCTCTCGGATCGTGAAGCTCTTGGCGTGAGAGTCTTCAAGCATTAAGCTTTCATCACCATAGAAGAGATAGATTTAAAACGTTTAGAAAACAAACCAAGATCGAACCTTTTCTACCCCTTAATCCTCTCAACCCTTAACCCTGAATGGACTACTCACTACACATAAAGGAAATCAGGCAAGGACGAAGAGAAGAAACGATAAACATGAAAGATAAACTAGATTAAAAACGTTAAAGATTCGAAAATACAAAAGCTTGAAACTGTTCTACAATGGTGTTCTTCCGAAAAACCAGAGAGAAAAAAACTAAAAAAAAACTTGGAGAGGAGGTAAAAATCTCAAAAGTTATCGAAAAGTAGTCGCCGCCTTTGCCAAAAATGCCAAAACAGTCCAATGGTCCCCCCGTCGCTAACAGCCAAAAACGGTTGAAAGGACAGAGATCGACCATTGGATCGAGTTGGTCTCTCGATCATATCCGGCCATCGTGTCTTTGGCTCGATCCGGGTCTCGATCTTCTGTGGTGAATCGAGTGTTGCATCCGATCTCGGTATCGATCTCCGGGAGGATCGAGTGGTGTACTCGATCCGGCTCTCGCTCTGCATGGCGTCATTTACGTCCGTACCGATGCATCGACTGCTTCACTCGATCTCCGTCTCGATCATTATCCTTGGATTGCCTAGTTGGCTCGATCTTCTGGTCGATCAACTCCTAGATCGACCGGCCATGCTCGATCTACTCCTCGATCACTGGTCCTTAGCATTTTCCCGAGCTTCCATGAACCGCTACATTGGTCTCCACACCTCCACGAACCTCCGTGTCTCCAAAGCAACCATAAACAACCTGGAATGGATGCAAAATGCAGAGAAAATGCAAATGCTGATGCAAGAATGCTCTAGGACTCTAAGTGATGCAAATCTAACCTAAAACATGATACAAATGCATAAAAAACTATCTAATGAGTATGCAAAATGTATGCAAAATGCAATGACATCAACTCCCCCAAACTTAATCCTTGCTTGCCCTCAAGCAACAAAAAATAAGTAAGGAAGAGAGGTTTTCAGAAAAATCAAAGGGGTTTTAAACTTTTTGCAAAGGTGCCTTTCGAATAGATCATCTCAATGTCCTAGTTAACAGTCCTAAAATGCTAAGCTTACACTCATACTCCAAAGGACTTAGCCATACTCATCACACAAAGAAATTCAAATCATGACTCTCTTATTCCTAACAATCAAAGAAATTCATCCTTTAACATTCATTAAAATTCGAACCATGAATCAAACTTATGCACTTTAAAGCGAAACACATTTGGCTAAGGGTTATGGTTATGAGTATAGAATGATCTCATTTGAAAAGGGTTTATAATTAGACAAGGGTTTCTCTCAAAAATGGTTTGAACTAACGCATAATGCTAAAGGTAAAGACAATTTATGCATACATGATTAGATTCTCATCTACCCATGTAAACTATCAAACAGTCCTATACCCCTCTCATTTAAGAAATTTAATCCTCACTCACCACTTAAAAGTCTATCCCTTTCTTCTCAACTCAGCAATCCCCAATTCAAAACAAGAACATTTTTAAACTTTTTAGGCTAGTGAAAAGGTTTTAAAAATAATTTTTTTTGCTCTTTAGATATTTCTTATTGGTAGCTCTCTTATTTTTTTTTCTTTCTTTTTATTTTTATTTGGCACTTAGGCTCTTTTATTTATTTTTCTTTTCTTTTTTTTTTTTTTTTTTTTTTATTATGGGAGAGCTGCCTCCTGAAATTTATTAGAGCATACTTAGTTTTTAGAACACAACCTTTCACTTAAAACCCATTTCTTTCTTTAAAACACAAAGTTCTTTGAAATCGAGAACAAATACACAAGAAAGCAACCCCAATGATCCCCCAAACTTATCCTAAGCCTATCCCTAGCTTCAAAATGTAAAGCTAGCAATCAATTATGAAAACCAAATCATGTCGCCTAAATCTAACACTTTATGCCAAGTTCAAACCGAAAATAAGGCCTCACAAAGATGTCACACAAGAACATTTGGCTTCAAAGGAGGGTAAGGTTCAAGGAGGGAGTTCTACTTAGGCTCACAAAGAGTGGTAAAAAGGAAGAAGAGAGTCTAAATATTTTAAAACCATGTGTTCGTTTTCAAATGCATAAGAATGATAATTAGATTTTCAAATTAAGGTTTTCACTTAGTAGGATGAGTTTCAAATCATGAGAGTTCAATTCAAGTCACGAAAATCCTAACTAGTGATCCAAGCATGGTTAGAACTTACTTTCAAAGTATAAACAAAGCATTAGAGAACTACTAACTAGGGCATTGAAATGATTCATAAGTAAAACACCTTTTTAAGAAATCCTAACCCCTTATGCAAATGCAATCAACCTAAGTGATATGAGAAATTCTAGACTCAATCCTACATGTTTCTAAAGAAATGAGTGCAACTACATGAATTTTGAAAAAAAAATTTTTTAAAATTTTACCAATTTTTCATGACTAAGACTCAAGGATGCAAAAGAAAGATAAGATCAAAGAACACAAGATTAAATCACACAAGTACTCCCCCAAACTTGCTTGACACCGTCCCGGTGGCAAACTCATCCGAAGGAGCAATCAAACACAATGCAAGAAATAAGAGATGTGCGGTTATATACAATGGAGGAAGGTTGTTACCTCTTGTCTAGGCTCGGCTGGAACTTGAGGATGTTCCAGAGGAGCTAGAGATTGTTGCCTTTCCTTTGTTGCCTGGTTCTTGGAGGGAGTGGCGAGCTGGTTGAATGTTTTCTCCTTGGGTCTCGCGGATCACAACTCCTCCGGTTGAGAGTCTCCTCTTCTCGGGTTGTTGCATTTCCTGGCTTGCAGCTGGCTTAGGCTGGCTTCCTTGGAGTTGTTTGACCTTCTTCCCCAGCTTCTTAAGTATCTTCCCTTGCCACTTGTTGATCTTCCGCTGCATCTCCACCACCGAGGCTAAGAACTTCTCGGTTTTGGTCCTCGGCTCAAAATCCAGCTTTGGCAACGTGTAAGCCTCGGGTATCTCATCCTCTGTCCCTGGAGATTCTGACCTTTGGCACGGTTCAATGGCTGCAGCTGGCGGTTCTCCTAAAGGAGCAAAACACTCCTCCTCCGTCGGTAAGAACTCGATGTTCCCAACACCAAGTAGCTCCGTTTCATCCTTGTTGGGAAGAATGCACACTCGCTTCTTGTCCTCATCATCAATGAAGAGGTAAGCATAGAACCCCTCAGCTGGCGTGCGTCCCAAGCTATCAGTGTTTCTCATGTATGCTTCATCCATGAAGGCTCGGTTTGGGACGTGAGCAAAGTCATGGATGGGCACACCGGCTTGCACGAACAAGGGAGTAAGGAAGCCGCCAATGTAGGATGATGTTGCCTTGCACTGTAAGGCATAAGCCTTGTACTTCACCAGAGAAGCCGCGAGTACACAGCCGTAGTTCACTTCATCGCCGAGTTCATCTTCAATGGGATCTTCATTCTCATCCGGATCGGACACCAAATGCTTCAAACCTTGGAAAAGGAAGCATAGCTCCGTCTTCGTGACAGTAGGAGCAACTGACCTTCCACTGAATGTATTAGCAATCAGCTTCAAGGTATACCTCAGCACTGGATTCCTGACTCTCTTGATCTTGGCGGTGTTGGCTTTGTAATCCTCCTTGCTGATGAGATCCCACAACTCGTCGGCTTTCTTGAAGGCAAGGAACTCCACTTTGTGTGCATCAGCCTTGAGACCGTAGGCTTGGCATAGCTCGGGGATGGATAGCGTGTAAGCTTGGCGGCCAACCTTGAAGTAGAGATGGCCTTGAGAAGGAACAGGAGCACTCGGATTCTCGTACCGGAACTCCAAGGTTGCAAGGAAATCAATTGTCACCTCGGGGATAGTAGGGCAGTCCATCCGCGACAAACACCTCAGACCGATGTTGTTGAGGAGTTGATCGAAGTCTCCAAGAAGCCCGAGTCTGGACAGAAGCCCTCGATCAGCAAACTTCGTGGGTTCAAACCGGAGCCTCTCCAACCTCTTCTTATCCCTCTTCTCTTCTTTGCTCCACCGGACCCTCTCTTGAGCAACCACCTCTTGAGTTTCTCCTTCTTGTGCTTGCTCCTCTCTTGTTCTCTTTGGTGCCATTGCTCCTGAAAAAAATTTCTAGAGAATGTTTAGCAAAGGGCGATTTGATGAGAATAAGAGGATAAGAGAAGAAGATTTATATAAACTACCCTAGAATTTTGGGGATCAAGCAAAAATATTAGCTAAATAAAAGGAAATCAAATCTTTGAGATACTGAAAATCCAGAATTTTTCCTAATACTTAGCTAATTTTAAAAATTCAAATCTGATCCTATATCCTAAAACACGAACTTGCGATTTTTAAGGAGATTTTCTTGAAATAAAATCATTAAAATCCGAAAATACCTTTTGCAAGTGTGAAGGATACTTTGTTAAACCTTAAAGCTTTTAAAAATTCTCACTCTCTTTGTAGGAAAACTCGAGCAAACAGAAGTGAGAGAGTGAGAAGCAAGTTGAAACATTTAAAGAGTTTAACAAAACCAAAACAATGGGTGGTCAAAGCGGTTTTCTGACAAAAATCTTGGTCAAGGCACATCTTTCATGGTCAAAGATGCTTGCCTTGACCAAATTTGAATTTAAAAACTGGAGGGAAAAGCAATAAAGAGGGAAAGAAATTTGTTACCTCGGCATGAGATCGAGTCCTTTTGGTCGATCTAGAACTCGATCTCATGCCTAAAATGGCTTAGATCGAGAGGGTTACTCGATTTGGGACTCGATTCAAAGTGAATCGAGTCCTGGATCGATTGGCTCCCTCGATCAATGAGATGTTGGCCCCTCGGCTAAGTCCCTCTGATCGAGCTAAGTCCTCGATTTAGGGGTCGATTTGGCTTGGATCGAGTGGTGGATCAAGTCGAGTGATCGATCAAGTTCCCACAGATTTTCCCGAGAGAAATTAGATCGGTCGATCCGGTTTGAATCGATCGATCCTTTTTCGTCAAGGTCGATCTTGTCACTCATTCTCGTCTAGATCGACTGGCTCCTCTCGATTTACTGACTCGATCTAGCAAAGATCGAGTCAGGTTCAGTCGATCTAGCACTCGATCTCTAGCCTTATCGTAGCCCCTATTGCTCCTTTTGGACCTCAAAGACAAGGTTTAGATTCCTTAGACCTGCTCCTACACACTAAAAACATAAAAGCATATAACTAGAAGAGAAATGAAAGCAAAAATATGTACAAGATAGACATGGGAATGCCTCCCAAGTGCGCTTTCTTTAACGTCTTTAGCTAGACCTTACTTGGCTAGGCGGATGGTGGGTCTTGGAGAAGCACCGAGGTACTCTCCTTGTCGAAGCTGTCTGCTAGGTAGGGTTTGACTCTATGCCCGTTGACGGTGAATGCACTACCGCTTCTTCCCATAAGAGTAACAGCTCCGTAAGGCAAGACCTCTTGAATCACGAACGGTCCGCTCCACCTTGATTTTAGCTTGCCCGGGAAGAGCTTCAGCCTCGAGTTATACAACAACACCAGTCCTCATTCCTTAAGCTCCTTGGCAACCAGTTTCTTGTCATGAGCCTCCTTAGTTCGCTCCTTGTAGATCTTGGAACTCTCGTAAGCATTCAACCTCAACTCGTCCAGTTCATGTAGCTGAATGAGACGCTTTTCCTGAGCCGTCTTGAGATCAAAATTCAGCCTCTTCACAGCCCATAATGCACGGTGTTCTAGCTCAACTGGGAGGTGACAACTCTTTCCATATAGTAGAGTGAAAGGAGTTGTACCAATCGGCGTTTTGAAAGCGGTACGGTAAGCCCAAAGAGCATCGTCTAGCTTTACTGACCAGTCCTTCCTTGTTGCACCAACGGTCTTCTCCAGAATAGCTTTGATCTGCCTGTTAGAGACTTCCACTTGACCGCTCGTTTGAGGATGATACGGTGTAGCCACCTTATGCTTAACCCCATACTTTCTTAAGAGGCTCTCAAAAACCTTGTTTACAAAATGGCTTCCTCCATCACTTATAACAACCTTGGGTACCCCAAACCTTGGAAAGATGATACTCTTGAACAACTTGATCACAACCTTAGAGTCGTTTGTAGGGGAAGCAACAGCCTCAACCCATTTGGAGACATAATCCACAGCTACCAAGATGTATTTGTTGCCGTACGAAGAAGGGAGAGGCCCCATGAAGTCAATACCCCACGCATCGAACACGTCAACCTCGAAGATAGGAACTTGGGGCATTTCATTCCTTTTGGTAATGTTCCCTGCTCGCTGACATGCCTCACAGCTCTTCACAAACTCGTGTGCATCTCTGAATATAGACGGCCACCAGAAACCCGCTTGCAACACCTTCGTGGCTGTTTTGAACGAAGCGAAATGTCCTCCGTAGGATGAGCCGTGGCAATGATAGAGAATATCCTTGGCTTCTTCCTTTGTAACACATCTCCGGTACAAGCTGTCTACTCCTCTTTTGTATAAGTAGGGCTCATCCCAAAAGTAGTCACTAGCCTCCCTCAAAAACTTTTTCTTGTGATAGCCGTTGAGATGTGTTGGCTCCTCACCACATGCTAGGTAGTTCACCACATCAGCATACCATGGTAGATCCTCCTCTTTGAAACTCAACACTTCCTCAAACCTTCCTTCTAGCTTCCCACAAACCGCGGTAGTAATTGCCATAAGTTGTTCTTCTGGAAGAGAGTCGTCTAAAGGGAGAGACTCGTTAATCCTTAGCCTTGAGAGGTGGTCAGCGACTCCATTTTCTATCCCCTTCTTGTCTTTAATCTCCATGTCAAACTCCTGAAGCAAAAGAATCCATCTTAAGAGCTGAGGTTTGGTATCTTTCTTTGAGTAGATGTACCGTAGAGCAGCATGATCCGTGTATACAATAGCCTTGGAGCCAACGAGATATGATCTGAACTTCTCAAAGGCGAAGACTACTGCAAGCAGCTCCTTCTCCGTAGTGGTGTATCGTGATTGCGTGTCATCCAAGGTCCTTGAAGCATAGTAGATCACATGCAGCTTCTTGTCCTTCTTCTGACCAAGGACTGCTCCTACAGCGTAGTCACTAGCATCACACATGATCTCAAAAGGGAGAGACCAGTCTGGTGCTTGGACTATAGGGGCTGACGTGAGGGCTTCCTTGATGGTCACGAAAGCCTTCATACACTCCTCATCGAATACAAACTCAGCTTCTTTGCACAACAGCCATGTAAGGGGGCGTGCAATCTTGGAGAAGTCTTTGATGAAGCGCCTATAGAACCCCGCGTGTCCCAAGAAGCTTCTGATCCCTTTAACATTAACCGGCGGCTCCAAACCCATCATAACCTCAACCTTAGCCTGATCAACCTCAATACCCTTCTCTGAAATCTTGTGACCGAGTACTATCCCTTCCTTGACCATGAAGTGGCATTTCTCCCAATTCAGCACCAGGTTTGTTTCTTCACAACGTTTAAGTACCCTGCAAAGATTCAACAAACACGCAGGAAAGGACGCACCATACACAGAGAAGTCATCCATAAACACCTCTACCAGTGACATTGGAAGGAAGGCCATTGGGTACTCTCTCAGTGACATCAAGGGCCTTTCACCAATGCTTTGCACTCACAGGTTTCACCTGGATAATGAGAACACCTCTTCTATAGAACATCAAAGGCGTTTGAATCCTAATTTGAAATAGGTTGTTAAGAAAGAGATCCTTAAGCTTTTAGAGGCTAACGTGATCTATCCCAAAAGTGACAGCACGTGGGTTTCTCCTGTACACGTGGTGCCTAAGAAGGGACGGATCACGGTCATAAGGAACGATAAAGATGAGCTTATTCCCACTAGGACCATCACTGGTCATAGGATGTGTATTGATGATAGGAAACTTAATCTTGCAACTAGAAAAGATCATTTCCCTCTGCCTTTTATTGATCAAATGCTTGAGAGACTTGCTAATCACCCTTACTACTGTTTCCTCGATGGGTATAGCGGTTTCTTTCAGATACCAATTCACCCAAATGATCAGGAGAAGACGACCTTCACATGTCCCTATGGTACCTTCGCTTATCGAAGGATTCCATTTGGATTGTGTAACGCACCGGCTACTTTTCAGCGGTGTATGATGTCAATCTTCTCCGATCTAATAGAAAAGATCGTAGAGGTGTTTATGGATGACTTCTCTGTCTATGGTGCGTCCTTTTCTGCGTGTTTGTTGAATCTTTGCAGGGTACTAAAGCGTTGTGAAGAGACAAACTTGGTGCTAAACTGGGAGAAGTGCCACTTTATGGTTAAGGAAGGGATCGTGCTTGGTCATAAGATATCAGAGAAGGGCACTGAGGTTGATCAGGCTAAAGTGGAAGTCATGAAGGGTCTTGAGGCGCCGGTTAACGTTAAGGGAGTCAGAAGTTTCTTGGGACACGCCGGGTTCTATAGGCGCTTCATCAAGGACTTCTCCAAGATTGCACGCCCTCTTACACGGTTGCTGTGCAAAGAAGCTGAGTTTGTGTTTGATGAGGAGTGTTTGCGAGCTTTCGTGACCATCAAGGAAGCCCTTACATCAGCCCCTATAGTTCAAGCACCAGACTGGACACTACCCTTTGAGATCATGTGCGATGCTAGTGACTACGCCGTAGGAGCCGTTCTTGGTCAGAGGAAAGACAAGAAGCTGCACGTGATTTACTATGCTTCAAGAACCTTGGATGACACGCAAACGAGGTATACTACTACAGAGAAGGAGTTGCTTGCAGTAGTGTTCGCCTTTGAGAAGTTCTGGTCATATCTTGTGGGTTCCAAGGCTATTGTCTACACAGATCACGCGGCTCTGCGATACATCTATTCAAAGAAGGACATTAAGCCTCGGCTTTTGAGGTGGATCCTCTTGCTTCAAGAGTTTGATATGGAAATTAAAGACAAGAAGGGAATAGAAAACAGAGGCGCTGACCATCTCTCACGGCTAAGGATCAACGAGTCTCTGCCCTTAGATGATTCTCTTCCAGAAGAGCAACTCATGGCGATCACCACGGCTGTTTGTGGAAAGCTAGAGGGGCAGTTTGAGGAGGTATTGATCTTCAAAGAGGAGGATCTTCCCTGGTACGCTGATGTTGTGAACTACTTAGCGTGTGGTGAGGAGCCAACACATCTCAACAGCTACCACAAGAAGAGGTGTATGAGGGAGGCGAGTGACTACTTTTGGGACGAGCTCTACTTATACAAGAGAGGGGTGGACAGTTTGTACCAGAGGTGTGTTACGAAGGAAGAAGCTAGAGACATCCTCTATCACTGTCATGGCTCTTCCTACGGAGGACACTTTGCTTCATTCAAGACTGCCACGAAAGTGTTGCAAGCTGGTTTCTGGTGGCCGTCCATCTTCAAAGATGCACACGAGTTTATGAAGAGCTGTGAGGCGTGTCAACGAGCAGGGAATATCACTAAGAGGAACGAGATGCCTTAGGCTCCTATCTTCGAGGTTGACGTGTTTGACGCGTGGGTCATAGACTTCATGGGGTCATTTCCTTCTTCATACGGCAACAAGTACATCTTAGTAGCGGTTGATTATGTCTCCAAATGGGTTAAGGCTGTTGCTTCCCCTACAAACGATTCTAAGGTGGTGATCAAGCTGTTTAAAAGCATCATTTTCCCGAGGTTTGGGGTACCAAAGGTGGTTATAAGCGATGGAGGAAGCCACTTCATAAACAAGGTCTTTGAGAACCTTTTGAGGAAGTACGGCGTTAAGCATAAAGTGGCTACACCGTATCATCCTCAAACGAGCGGTCAAGTGGAAGTCTCCAACCGGCAAATCAAGGCTATACTAGAGAAGACTGTCGGAGCAACAAGGAAAGACTGGGCAGTAAAGCTGGACGACGCTCTTTGGGCCTACCGTACCGCCTTTAAAACACCGATTGGTACGACCCCTTTCACTCTGCTCTATGGCAAAGGCTGTCACCTCCCAGTTGAGCTGGAACACCGTGCATTGTGGGCTGTGAAGAGGCTGAACTTTGACCTCAAGACTGCTCAAGAGAGGCGCCTCATCCAGCTACATGAACTGGACGAACTAAGGTTGAACGCTTATGAGAGCTCTCGGATATACAAGGAGCGGACTAAGGAAGCTCATGACAAGAAGTTGGTTGCCAAGGAACTTAAGAAAGGAGGTTTGGTGTTGCTGTACAATTCAAGACTCAAACTCTTCCTGGGAAAGCTGAAGTCGAGGTGGAGCGGGCCGTTTGTGATCCAAGAAGTGCTGCCTTATGGAGCTGTTACATTGATGGGCAAGAGTGGCAGTGCATTCACCGTGAACGGACACAGGGTCAAGCCTTACTTGGCAGACAGCTATGACAAGGAGAGTACCTCGGTGCTTCTCCAAGACCCACCATCTGCCTAAACCAAGTAAAGTCTAGCTAAAGACGTTAAAGAAAGCGCACTTGGGAGGCATTCCCATGTCTATCCTGTACATATTTCTGCTTTATTTCTCTTTCAGTTTTATGTTTCTATTTTGCAAGTGTGTAGGAACAGGTATGAGGAGTCTAAACCTCGATCTTGAAGTCCAAAAGAGGCGATAAGGGTTAAGAAAAGGCTAGAGATCGAGTGCTAGATCGACTAATCCTAACTCGATCTTTTCTAGATCGAGTTAGTGAATCGAGAGGAGCCAGTCAATCTAGACGAGAACGAGCGATAAGATCGATCTAGATGAAAACGGATCGACCGATCTAATTTCTCTCGTGAAATCCTAAAAAGATAGATCGATCACTCGACTTGATCCATCACTTGATCTAAGCCAAATCGACCCCCAAATCGAGGATGTAGCTCGATCACGAGGACTTAGCCGTGGAGCCAAAATCTCAATGATCGAGAGAGCCAATCGATCCAGGACTCGATTCATCATGAATCGAGTCACAAATCGAGTAACCCTCTCGATCTAAGCCATTATGGGCATCAGATCGAGTCCTAGATCGACCAAACGGACTCGATCTCATGCCGAGGTAACATTTTATTTCCCTCCTTTATTCTTTTCCCTCCAGTTTTTAAATTCAAAACTTGGTCAAGGCAAGCATCTTTGACCATGAAAGATGTGCTTTGACCAAGACTTGTGTCAGAAACCACTTCCTTTTGCCCATAGTTTTGTTTCTTGTTGGCCGTTAAATGTTTTCATCAATCTTCTTAACAATCTTTGTAAAAAGGTATTTTCGGTTATTTGATAAAAATCTTTAGGAAAATCTCCTTTTATTTCGCAATTGATAGTTTTAGATGATAGGGCGGTTTTGAATTTTTAAACTTAGCAAAATAATAGGAAAAATCCTGGATTTTCTAGTATCTCTAGATTTGATTCTCCTTTATTTTGCTATAATTTTTATAAATTCCCCAAAATTCTAGGATATTAGTTATAAACTTTCTTCTTCGCCTCTCTTCTTCTCTCATCCGATCGCAGTTTTGCTTATCAAATCGCTTGAGAAATTTGTTCAGGCACAATGGCTCCCAAGAGAACGAGAGAAGAGACAGCACAAGAGGGAGAAGGACAGGAGGTGGCTGTTCAAGAGAGGGTCAGATGGAGTAAGGATGAGAAGAGCGATAAGAAGCGGCTGGAAAGGCTTCGGTTCGAGCCTACTAAGTTTCGGACCGGGAGCTGCTGTTCAAGCTGGGGATCCTTGGAGATTTTGACCAACTCCTCAAGAACATTGGCTTACGATGTCTATCACTAATGGATTGCCCAACCATTCCAGAAGTGACAGTAGACTTCCTTGCCACGTTGGATTTTCGTTACGAGAACCCTAGCGCCCTCGTCCCTTCACAAGGCCGCCTCTCCTTCAAGGTTGGACGTGAAGCCTTCAGCCTCTCAATCCCCGAGCTGTGTCAAGCATACGGTCTCAACGCAGCCGCCACCAAGATCGAGTTCCCCTCCTTCAAGCGAGCAAACGATTTTTGGGACCTGATCAGCAAAGGCTAACACCGCCAAAATCAAGAGAGTGAGAAGCCCGGTGCTGAGGTACACCTTGAAGCTGATCGCCAACACATTTAGCGGAAGGTTAGTTGCTCCCACGTTCACAAAGACCGAGCTTTGCTTCCTGTTCCAAGGCGTGAAGCATTTGTTGTGTGATCTGGCTGAGAATGAAGAACCTATGGAGGATGAACTCGGCGACGAGGTGAACTATGGATGTGTGCTTGCTGCCTCCTTGGTGAAGTACAAGGCTTATGCCTTGCGGTGCAAGGCAACCTCTTCTTTCATTGGCGGTTTCCTCACTCCTCTATTCATACAAGCCGGCGTACCTATACATGATTTCGCACCCGTCCCGGCTAGAGCTTTCATGGATGAGGTCTACATGAGAAATACCGACAGCTTGGGACGCACGCCAGCAGAAGGGTTATACGCCTACCTTTTCATCGACGACGAAATGAGAAGAGAGTGTGTATCCTACCAAACAAGGACGAGACCGAGCTGCTTGGTGTTGGGAACATCGAGTTCTTGCTAACAGAAGAGGAGTGCTTTGTTCCTCTAGGAGGAACGCCTGCCCCAACGATTGCTCCTCGTCAAAGGTCCGAGTCCCCAGCCACGGAAGATGAGATGCCCGAGGCTTACACCCTTCCCAAGATAGACTTTGAGCCGAGGACCAAAACGGAGAAGTTCCTAGCATCTGTTGTGGAGATGCAAAGGAAAATCAACAAATGGCAAGGCAAAATGCTCAAGAAACTTGCCAAGAAAGTCAAAGCGCTTCAAGGAGGCTCGCCTAAGAAAGATGCAAGTGAAGAGGTTCAACAACCCGAGAAGAGGAGGCTTTCAACCAGTGGAGTTGTCATCCGTGAGACTCAAGGCAGCAACATTCAACCGGCGCGTCTCTCTCTTCAAGAGCCAGGCTCCAAAGGCAAAGCCGTAGCATCTAGCTCCTCTGGAACATCCTCAAGTTCCAGCCGAGACTAGACCCGAGGTAACAACCTTCTTCCATTGTACATACCGCTCATGTTTGCTTCTTTTTGCTTTGTGTTTTGATGCTCCTTTGAATTTGTTTGCCACCGAGACGGTGTCAAGCAAGTTTGGGGGAGTATATGTGTGGTTTGACTTGTGTTTTCTGATCTTATTTTTCCTTTAGCATCCTTGAGTCTTCATTACATGAAAAATTGGAAAAAGTTTTTAAATTTTTTCAAAGATTCATGCAGTTGCATTCATCTCATTAAGCATTTTAGGATTGAGTCTAGAATCTTAAAGCATCTAGGTTGTTCATATTCGCATAAGGGGTTAGAGTTTTTCTTAAAAAGGTGTTTTAAACTCATGAATTGTTTCAATGCCCTAGTTAGTAGTTCTCTTATGCCTTGCTCATACTTTGAAAGTAAGTTCGTACCATGCTTGGATCACTTGCTATGATTTTCGTGACTTGAATTGAACTCTCATGATTTGAAGCTTGTCTTAATAAGTGAAAACCTTAATCTGAAATTTCAATTATCATCCTTATGCATGTGAAAATGAATACATGGATTTTAAAATATTTAGGCTCTTTTCTTCCTTTTACCACTCTTTGTGAGCCTAAGTAGAACTCCCACCTTGACCCTTACCCTTCTTTGAAGCTACATTTTTCTTGTGTGACATCATTGTGAGGCCTTCTTTTTCGGTTTTGAACTTAGCATAAAGTGTTAGGTTTAGGCGACATGATTGGGTTCTCATGTGATTGCTAGATTTGTATTTTGAAGCTAGATATAGGCTTAGAATAAGTTTGGGGGATCATTGGGGTTGTCTTAATGTTTACATGTTCTCGGTTTCAAAAGAGTTTGGTATTTGAAAGAAAGAAAAAAGTTTTAAGTGAAAGGTTTGTGTTTAAAAATTTATACGCTCTAATAATTTCAGAAGGTAGCTCTCTCAAAATAAAAAAAATAAAAAAAAAGAAAAGAGCCTAAGTGCCAAAATAAAAGAAAAATAAAAAAATATATATAAATAAACAAGAGAGCTACCAATAAGAAATATGTAAAGAGCAAATTGTTTTCAAACTTTTCACTAGCCTAAAAGAGTAAAAAAAATGTTTTCTGTTTTGAATTGGGGAATGCTAAGCTTTTGCTTTGAGAAAAAGGTAGATTCTAAGTGGTGAGTGAGGATAAAAATTAATAAATGAGAGGGGTTTAGGATCATTGTTAGTTTACATGGGTAGATGAAAATCTGATCATGTATGCATCAATTGCCTTCACCTTTAGCATTATGCATAAAGTTCTTACCATTTTTGAGAAAAACCCTTGTTTAAAATGAAAACCCTTTTCAAATGAGATCATTCTATGCTCATAGCCTGCCCCATTAACCAAATGTGTTCTGCTTTAAAGTGCATAAGTTTGATTCATGTTTCGGTTGTTAATGAATGTTAAAGGATGAGTTTCTTTGATTGTTAGGAATAGGAGAGTCATGATCTGAATTTCTTTGTGTGATGAGTATGGCTAAGTTCTTTGGAGTATAAGTGTGCGCATTGCATTTTAGAACTAGTAACTAGGACATTGAGATTGATTAATTTGAAAGGCACCTTTGCAAGAAGCTTAAACCCCCGTCTTTTCTAAAACCTCTCTTCCTTTCTTGTTTTATGTTGCTTGAGGGCAAGCAAGAAGTAAGTTTGGGGGATTTGATGTCACCACATATTGCATGCATTTTGCATACATATCAGTTAGCTTTTCATGCATTTACATCACACTCTAGACTAGATTGCATCACTTAGGGTCCTAGAGCATTCTCGCACCAGCATACGCGTGTTCCTTGCATTTTGCATCACATTCAGGTTGTTTCTGGCTACTTTGGAGTCATGCAGGTTCGTGGACGTGTTGAAGCTGTTGTGGCGGTTCGTGGAAGGTCGGATGTTTGCTAAGGACCAGAGATCGGGGAGCAGATCGAGCATGGCAGGTCGATCTAGATGAGATCGACCAGAAGATCAAGACGCCCAGGCGATCCAAGGGAAATGATCGAGACAAAGATCGAGTGGAGCAATCGATCAAATGGTACGGACGTAAATGACGCCATGCAGAGCGAGAGCCGGATCGAGTCCACCACTCGATCCGACCGAAGATCGATACCAAGATCGGATGCAACACTCGATCCGCCGAAGATGATCGAGACCCAGATCGAGTAGAAGACACGATGTCCAAAAATGATCGAGAGAGCCGCTCGATCCCGAAGTTGATCTCTGTCCTTTCAACCGCTTTTGGCCGCTAGCGAGGGGGGGACCATCGAGCTGTTTTCGCCATTTTGGGAAGGCGGCGATGTCTCTTTCCACATACACTTTTTTTAATCTTATCTTTTTATGCTTTTTCTCTCTGGTTTGGAGATTATCCGCCATTGTTAGACTTTGAGCTTTGTTCTTGAATATTTTCGAATCGTTTAAGTTTTAAGTAATCGTTTTCATGTTCATCGCTTCATCTTTCATGTTTATTTCGGTTATTCTCATGTGTAGCGAGTAGTTTCATTTGGGTCTCGGGGTTGAGAGGATTCACGGGGTCTAAGGGGTTTTCAAGTTGGTAGTTTTCTTGTTCTTAATGGCTTTCTCTTCTAGGATGTTGAGTCCCTAAGGCTTAAAGACTCTCACGCCAAGATCTTTATGATCAGAGAGGTCTCTTACCTTGACAGGATCGAGAGATCTCTGAAAATCACATCCTAGAGACTAGTTACCCTTTCGCAAAAGCCATGGAAGTTTAGGGGACTAGTTAGGCCGTGTGTTTGAAATCTGAGTTCATTGCCCTTCAACCTCTCTTTCCACCAGAAGCCATGGGTTCGGAGGAGAGGATGAAGGAGTGATCCATACCGAAAGCCACGGATGGATCTTGTTTTCGTTTTCAAGGCTTAGGGAATCTCACAAAGTGAGTCGATTTAATGTTTTCAACCCCAACTTGGACCCTTGAAACCCCAGACCATGAATCTCAACCCTAGACCCTTCTCTCTTAGCATTCTTACATCTTCGTTAGTCATTCGCTTGTTATTCGCTGCATCCTGGTCATTAGTTTCTTCATGCTTGCATTTTTAAACGAGATCGATCCAAACTGCTCGATCTAGTGGTCAATCCTGTGGTCGATCCACTAGTCGAGTTTTGTTAAATCATATCCTTGCATTTTAATCATTCCGTTTGTTCGCTGTGGTAGTTTAATCATTCCTGGTATTTTTTAAAATAGATCTGCATTTCATTTGGTTGCTGGATATAGTTTTTAGGATTTTTACAAAACCGCCTGTTATTTGCTTAACTTTATACTGCTCTTGCATTCTCTTTGATCTTCCTAGCTCCTAGAAATGGATTGACTCTCACTTGCATACTGTACTACAACCTAAGTGTTGCATTTGAGTTTGATAGCCTCATTGCATCCTCACCCTTGCAAAGAAAGTAGTTATCAGGAAGAAGTTCATGAGGGACGTGAGCCACTACTATTGGGATGAGCCCTATTTATACAAGAGAGGCGTTGATAGCCTGTACAGATGATGCGTGACAAAGGAGGAAGCAAGAGATATCATCTTTCATTGCCACGGTTCTTTGTATGGCGGGCACTTTGCTTCATTCAAAACCGCCACTAAGGTCTTACAAGCCGGCATCTGGTGGCCGTCCATCTTCAAAGACACCCATGAGTTCGTGATGAGTTGCGAAGCTTGTCAAAGAGCAGGGAATATCACTAAGAGGAACGAGATGTCTCACGCTCCTATCTTCGAGGTTGACGTCTTTGACGCGTGGGGCATAGACTTCATGGGGCCGTTTTCATCTTCTTACGGCAACAAGTTCATTTTGATGGCCGTAGACTATGTGTCTAAGTGGGTTGAGGCTATTGCTTCCCCAACTAACGAAGCTAAGGTGGTGATCAAGCTCTTTAAGAGCATCATATTCCCACGGTTTGGAGTCCCCAAGGTTGTAATCAGTGACGGTGGAAGCCATTTCATCAACAAGGTGTTTGAAAGCCTTCTAAGGAAGTATGGCGTGAAGCACAAGGTAGCCACACCTTACCATCCCCAAACGAGTGGCCAAGTGGAGGTCTCTAACCGGCAGATCAAGGCGATACTTGAGAGGACAGTTGGGACAACTCGTAAGGACTGGGCGGTGAAGCTAGACGACGTTTTGTGGGCTTACCGGACTGCTTTCAAGACACCAATCGGTACAACTCCTTTCACTCTTCTCTACGGCAAAGGATGTCACCTCTCAGTTGAGTTGGAACATAGGGCGTTGTGGGCTATTAAGCGGCTGAATTTTGATCTGAAGATGGCTCAGGAGAAGCGGTTGATCCAGTTGCATGAGCTTGATGAGCTAAGGCTGGATGCTTACGAAAGCGCCAGGATCTACAAGGAGAGTACCAAGGCTGCTCACGATAAGAAGTTGGTACCTAAGGAGCTTAAGGAAGGGAGTTTGGTGCTACTTTACAATTCAAGGCTCAAGCTCTTTCCAGGGAAGCTGAAGTCACGGTGGAGCGGTCCATATGAAATCAAGGAAGTATTACCTCACGGAGCTGTCATGTTGGTCGGCAAGAGTGGGAATGCATTCACAGTGAACGGACACAGAGTTAAGCCATACATGGCGAGTGCATTTGACAAGGAGAGCACCTCAATGCTTCTCCAAGACCCACCATCTGCCTAAATCAAGTAAAGTCTAGCTAAAGATGTTAAAGAAAGCGCACTTGGGAGGCATTCCCATGTCTATCCTGTATATATTTTTGCTTTATTTCTCTTCCAGTTTTATGTTTTTATCTTCTAAGTGTGTAGGAACAAGTATGAGGGATCGCAGGCCCTGATCTTAGATCCAAAGGGAGTAAGAAGGGGCGAGTACAAGCTAGAGATCGAGTGCTAGATCGAGTTATCCTGGCTTGATCTTTGCTAGATCGAGCTAGTGAATCGAGAGGAGTTAGTCGATCTAGACGAGATCGAGTGACAAGGTCGATCTATATGAGCATGGATCGATCGGTCCCATCTAGACTGACCGATCTATTTTCTCTCGGGAAAGTCCTTCAAAGACAGATCGATCAGTCAACTCGATCCATCACTCGATCAAAGCCAAATCGATCCCTGAATCGAGAACGTGGCTCGATCACGAGGACACAGCCGTCGTGCCAAAAACCCAAGGAACGAGAGGTGCAATCGATCCAAGACTCGATTCAATCAGAATCGAGTCCCAAATCGAGTAACCCTCTCGATCCACGCCAGTATGGGCATGAGATCGAGCCCAAGATCGACCAAACGGACTCGATCTCATCCCGAGGTAACCAAAACTTTTCCCTCCCTTTCTCTTTTCCCTCGCTTTTTAAATTTGAATGGTGGTCAAGGCACGGATCTTTGACCACGAAAGATGTGCCTTGACCACACCTTTTGTCAGAAAACCGCTTTCATCACCCATGGTTTTAGATTTTTGTTGCCTTCATTTTTTCAACAATTTCACACTCTCTCATTTCTGTTCTTGCGAATAATAAATCGAGAGATAGTGATGTTCTTCTTTTCCTAAAGGCATTTAGCTCCTGTTTTCGATCCTGCAAAGGTATTTTCAGATTTTTAATTAAATCTTTTCAAAAATTCCTTTTATCATCGCTTGATCGATTTAAGTTGCTAAAAGTTTTGTCAATTTTTTTAAGTAGCTAGTAATCAGAAAATATTCTAGATTTGATTCCATCTCTAGATTTTCTTTTCCTTTATCTAGTTATAATTTTTATAAATCTAACAAAAATCTAAGGTATTAGTTGCAATTTTTTTTTCCTCTCTCTTGTGTTTTCTTTGTACTCGCCGCCTGCTCTAACTCTCTCTTCCGAGAATTACCTTTCAGGCACCAATGGCACCTAAGAGAACCAGAGAAGAGGCTACACAGAGATTAGAAGAGCAACAAGCGGTTCATGAGGAAGGAACTCAACAAGTCCAAGAGGAGGAAGCTCAGCAAGCTCATTAGAGGATCTGTTGGACTAAGGAGGAAAAGTCAGCGAAGAAGAGGTTAGAGAGTCTGCGCTTCGAGCCTACCAAGTTCGCGAGTAGAGACTTGTTGGCGAGGATGGGTCTCCTAGAGGATTTTGACTTTCTTCTCTTAAACATGGGGCTTGCTTGCCTTTTAAGGATGGACTGTCCAACATATCCGCGAGTGACCATGGATTTCCTCTCTACCTTGGCGTTATCCTATGAGAATCCGAGCCTCCCAACTCCCTCTCAAGGGCATCTCAGCTTCAAGGTCAAGAAGCGGTCTTATCACCTTTCCATCGAGGAGCATTGCCAAGCATATGGACTCAACGCCGCGGCTAAGCAAGTGGAGTTCCCCCCTCTCAAGAACGCCAGCATCATATGGGATGTGCTTTGTGATTAAGAGTACAAAGCCAACACGGCCAAAATCAAGGAAGTGAGGAATCCCGTTCTGAGGTACACTCTCAAGTTGTTGGCAAACACTTTCAGCGGGCGGGCCGTATCTCCTACGGTGAAAAAGACCGAGCTATGCTTCCTTTTCCAAGGGATGAAGAGGATATTATGCAGTAGCGAAGAGGAGAACCACGATCCGCTGATGGATGACCTCGGGAACGATGTTAACTACAGGTGCATTCTAGCCTCCTCCTTGGTGAAGTACAAAGCCTACGCTCTGAGATGCAAGGCGAGTTCAGCTTACATCGGAGGATTTCTCACGCCGCTCTTCATCCAAGCCGGTGTACCACTTCAACGGTTCGAGCCTTGCACGGACAGGTCATTCATGGATGAAACTTACATGCGAAATACCGATAGCTTGGGAACTACGCCAGCTCCGGGATTCTTCGCTTATCAGTTCTACGATGTGATAGGGCTCAGGTTTTACCCAAATAAAACTACTGCAAGTGCACAGCAAAAGCAGTTATAGTACAAGGGGTATCGAAATTCCAAGAGAGTAATGCAGACTACACTATCGAATGTAGATTCAGATTAAGCTAAGCAAAATATGATGTATGTAATGCGAATGAATGAATAAAAGTAAGCAAACGATTGTGTGATATGATCTAAGTTCAAGAAGACTAAAAGCTCTAAGTCAGGGTAATTCGCAGGTTTGAATCCAAGAATGTATGATGCAGGAAATCAGGAATGATTAAGAACCGTTTTAAACATGAATCTCTAATGCATAACTAATCAATTCTCATTGTAAAAGTTATCTATGCCTAAATCACAGAGTTTCAAATCTCTTTGCAAACCCTAACAACCTAAGCATGCAGGAATGATCAGATTCAATTGTTTACAAAACTCCTAAGCCAAATCTCTTTGGACTAAGTTGCTTTGCTCATCAGATACTAGTTCAGGTTATGAATAATGCTCTCACATATATTTAACAACCTATAATTTTCGGATTCCTAGATGATGTGTCTCAGAAATTCGATTTTAAAGCAAGCAGAGATGAAAAACCATAAGATATTCCTAACAGATAGCGATTCTACACTCTTTTCATCAACCTTTGAAAAACCCTAACTTAACTAGCAGATTACTCAGACATGATTATGAGATCACAAAACATAACTGAATAAAATTGCATTAAGAAAAAGAGTAAGAAATAAAGGGGGTTCGAAATCTTCTCAAAAGAGTACAGGATTTGTCTCCCCAAAAGGCTCTGAATAAATCTCTCTCTAAGCTCTCTGAATTCTCAAAAACTAAGATAATTGCCAACAATGGCTGAAAAACCTAATAAATAGAAGCTAAACACGATCTGGGGTCTTCATGTAAATAAAAGAAACTTCTGGGCCAATTCTGCAAATCTTCTTGATACTTTTAATAAAACAGCCACGCTCCTTCCTTAATGGGTGACGAGCGTCACCAAAGGTGGTGACGAGCGTCACCATATGCGATACTTTTCTGCTTCGAGCTTGGTACTTCGTGGCTTCCATTCAGAATGCTCCAAAAGGTTCCAAAATCTCCAATTATGCTCCAGACATGCTATAACCTGCAAAGACTCTTCTAGGACTCTAAAAAGACCAAAAAGACTCAATAAAAAGGACTTATATCATGGTTAAAAACCATAAAAACCATGATATATCACGATGACGGGGGGAAGAAGAGCGTGTGCATCTTACCCAATGTTGAGGAGACAAACTTGGACAGCATCGATACGATCTAGTTTTGTCCAACCCATGAGGAGTGATACGCCCCGCTTGGCACAACAAGGATGCCCATTCAGTCCGCGCGTGAGCAATCAGAGTCACCACCATCAGATGGCGCAATGCCAGCCCACTTTGAGCTTCCGAGGATGGATTTTGAGCCGCGAACCAAGGCTGAGAAGTTTCTTGCTTCAGTGGTGGAAGTGCAGCGGAAGATAACTAAGTGGCAAGGAAAGATGATCAAGAAGCTTGCCAAGAAAGTCAAGGCGCTTCAAGGGAGCTCATCCGCGAGGTCTAAGGGATCCAAGAGTGAAGAAGTCAACCAGCCCGAGAAGAGGAGGAGATCAACTGGTGGAATTGTCATCTGTGAGCCTCAAGGCAACGCGCAACAAGCATGTCACTCCGTTCATGGTTTCCCCACCGAGGATAAAGGCAAGGACATAGCCCGACGCTCCTCTAGCACGAGCAGCTCCGCTGAACATCCTCAAGTTCCAGCCGAGTTTAGCCCCAAGGTACCAACAACCCTCCCTTGTATATACCGCTAATTTTTCTTTTGTTTTTGCTTGTGTTTTTGAACTCTCTCAAGTTTGTTTGCCACCGGGACGGTGTCATTCAAGTTTGGGGGAGTATGTGTGTGGTTTGACTTATTTATTTTGATCTTATTTTATCTTTGCATCTCTTGAGTCTTGCATACATCTAAGGCATAGAAAGAAAAGGAAAAAAATTGGTAAGATTTTTAAAATTTTGATAAAAGAATTCATGCAGTTGCATTCATCTTGTTAAGCATTTTAGGATTGAGTCTAGAATATTTAAGCATCTAGGTTGTTTGCATTTGCATAAGGGGTTAAATTTTTCTTAAAAAGGTGTTTTAAGCTTATGAATAGTTTCAATATCCTAGTTATTAGTTCTCTAATGCTTTGCTCACACTTTGAAAGTAAGTTCTTACCATGCTTGGATACTTTGTTTTGATTTTCGTGACTTGAATTGAACTCTCATGATTTGAAACTTGTCCTAATAAGTGAGAACCTTAATCTGAATTTGTAAATATCATTCTTATGCATTTGAAAATGAACACATGGCTTTACCACTCTTTGTGAACCTAAGTAGAACTCCCACCTTGACCCTTACCTTTCTTTGAAGCCAAGTTTTCGTGTATGATATCATTGTGAGGCCTCTTTCGGTTTGAACTTAGCATAACGTGTTACGTTTAGGCGACATGATTAAGTTCTCATGTGTTTGCTAGCTTTGCATTTTGAAGCTAGATGTAGGCTTAGGATAAGTTTGGGGGATCAATGGGGTTGCTTTTATGCTTATATGCTTTCGGTTTCAAAAGAGTTTGGTATTTGAAGTGAGCAAAAGGTTTTAAGTGAAAGGTTTTATGTTTAAAATGTCTAATGCTCTAATAATTTCAGAAGATAACTCTCTAAAATAAAAATAAAAATAAAAAGAAAAAAGCCTAAGTGCCAAAAAAAAAACAAAATAACAAATAAATAAGAGAGCTATTAAAAAGAAAGAAATAAGGAGCTTAGTATTTTTAAACCTTTTCACTAGCCTAAAAGAGTTAAAATGTTTTCTGTTTTGATTTGAGGATTGCTAAGCTTTTGCTTTGGGGAAAAGGGTAGACTGTAAGATGGTGAGTGAGCTTAAAAGAAAATAAATAAGAGGGGTTTTAAGATCATTGTTAGTTTACATGGGTAGATGAGAATCTGATCATGTATGCATCAATTGCCTTTACCTTTAGCATTATGCATAAAGTGAGAGAAACCCTTGCTTTAAATAAAAACCCTTTTTCAAATGAGATCATTCTATACTCATAGCCTACACCCTTAGCCAAATGTGTTCTGCTTTAAAGTGCATAAGTTTGATTCATGGTTCGATCATTAATGAATGTTAAAGGATGAGTTTCTTTGATTGTTTGGAATAGGAGAGTCATGATCTGAAATTCTTTGTGAGATGAGTATGGCTAAGTTCTTTAGAGTATGAGTGTGCGCATTGCATTTTAGAACTAGTAACTAGGCCGTTGAGATTGATTCATTTGAAAGACACCTTTGCAAGAAACTTAAAACCCCGTTTGTTTTAAAACTTCTCTCCCTTATTGAATCTTGTTTGCTTGAGGGCAAGCAAAAGGCAAGTTTGGGGGAGTTGATATTGCTGCATATTTCATGTATTTTGCATACATATAAGTTAGTTTCTCATGCATTTACATTGCACTTTAGGATAGTTTGCATCACTTTAGGCCCTAGAGTATTCTTGCACCAGCATATGCATGTTTCTTGCAATTTGCATCGCAATCAGGTTGTTTTCGGCTACTTTGGAGCTATGGAAGATTTTTGGACGTGCTAAAGCTCGCGAGGAAGTCTGTGGATGCTTTGAGAAATCAGGAGTGCACGCTAAGGACCTGAGATCGAGTAGCAGATCGAGCAAGGCTGATTGACCAGAAGACCGAGTGTGAAAAACGATCTGAAGTACGGACGTAAACGACGCCATGCAGATCGAGGACCGGATCGAACTTCCAACCCGATCAGCACAAGATCGACTCAGAGATCGACCAAGAGCCATCCGATTCAGTACATGATTGATTGCCAGATCGAGCTTCGTGATCGATCCCAGACCAACCTTATCCGTCCAGCCTGTTATTGGACCGTAACGAAGGGGGGGACCATTTGCGGTTTGGCCATTTTCGGCAAAGACCAACGATCCCTTTCATTATTCCACCCAGTCGACTACTTTTTTATCATCTCTCTCGTTTTAGGCGATTCGCCATTGTAGACTTTCGAGTTATTTTTTCTTACTTTTATGTTTTGAATATTAGATCTTTGCTTTTAATCAATCATTTTCATGTTTAGTTCATCATCTATTGCATTTCGTTCGGTATACTTTATGAGTCGCGAGTAGTTTCATCGGGTTTTGGGGTTGAGAGGATTCAAAGGGGTCGAAAAGGTTTTCAAGTTTGGTGTTTTTTTGTTCTTCATGGCTTTATCTTCTAGGATGTCGAGTTCTTAGGGTTTAAAGAGTCTCACGCCAAGATCTTTATGATCAGAGAGGTCTCTTACCTTGACAGGATCCAGAGATCTCTGAAAATCGTATCCTAGAGACTAGTTACCCTTTCCCAAACGCCATGGTAGTTTAGGGGACTAGTTAAGCCGCGTGTTTGAAATCTGAGTTTATTGCCCTTCGGTCTCTTTTTCCGCCAAAAGCCATGGGTCTGGAAGAGAGAATGGAGGAATGATCCATACCGAAAGCCACGGATGGATCTTGTTTTGTTTTCAAGGCTTAGGGAATCTCAAAAAGTGAGTAGATCTAAAGTTTTCAAACCAAGCTTATACCTTTGAAACCCTTGAACATGAACTCAACCCTAGACCTCTTTTTCTTAGTATTCTTACATCTCTGTTAATCATTCGCTTGCTATCTGTTGCATCCTGGTCATTAGCTTCGTTGCATTTGAACTTTTAGACGAGATCGATCGTTGTTGCTCGATCTAGTGGTCAATCCCGTGGTCGATCCACTAGTCGAATTTTATAAATTCATAGTTACGCATTTTAATCATTCTGTTTGTTCCTCGTGGTAGTTCACTTGTTCCTAGTATTTTTAAAATAGTTTTGCCTTGTATTTAATCATTGCATCTAGTTTTTAGAATTTTCACAAAACCGTTCATCATTTGCCTAGCTTTACATAATCCTTGCATTCTCATTGAACTTTCTAGCTCCGTGACAACAACCTACTCACGCCCTTGGACAATATTCATCAGCTTGGCAACGCAAGATCAAGAAGAGTTCGAGAACAAGCTAGAGCCTTTGAGGAGATTGTTCAGCAAGGTTCAGTGGATTTTGAGGCGATGGCTGAGCACGAGCACCTAGAGGGACCTCCTCCAGTTCACGGAGCAGTGGGAAGGGGTAATGGAAACCCCCACCACGCAGCTAGATCCCCACGGATAATAGGAGCGGGAGACGCTCCCAACACCCATCATAATAGGTTTGGGATCACTCCTCCTCCTGTACAGAACAACAATTTTGAGATTAAGCCGGGATTCAACTCAATGGTGCAAAACAATAAGTTTCACGGGCTAGCAATGGAAGACCCCTTGGAGCACCTTGATAACTTCGAGCAAGTATGTGGGATGATCAAGATTAACGGCATATCCAAAGATGCTTTCAAGCTGCGTCTCTTTCCATTTTCTCTCGGAGACAAGGCTAGACATTGGGAGAAAACGCTTCCACAAGGCACCATTACCTCTTGGGCCGAGTGTAAAAAGGCGTTCCTTTAAAAATTCTTCTCTAGCACCAGAACAGCAAGGCTGGGAAGCAAGATCAGCGGCTTCACTCAAACGAACTATGAGACTTTCAATGAAGCCATGGATCGGTTCAAGGACTACACTATCCAGTGTCCTCACCATGGCTTCAATGAAGAGACTCTTCTAAGCACTATCTACCGCGGAGCTTCAACCAAGATTCGCTTGTTGCTTGACACAGCTAGTAAGGGAAACTTCCTTAGTCAAGAGGTAGAAGAAGGCATGGAGCTGATTGAGAACTTAGCATTGAGTGACGGCAACTACGCTGAAGATTATGACCGTGCACCGAGAGGTTCTGAGCTAGAGTCTCACAAAAAGGAGCTTAAGTCATTGCACGTAGAAGATTGACAAGCTGGTGTTAGCTAATCAGAAGCATGTTCACTTTGTTGGTGAAGCGGATGAAACCTTAGAGGAGCTTGAGTTGAGTCAAGAAGAAGCCAATTGGGTGGCGGGGCAAAACAACTACAAACCTCAAGGGTATTCATAAGGCTACAACCAGAACAACAATCTCTCACACCGTAGCACCAACGTCGCGAACCCTAAAGATCAAGTGTATCCTGCTCAGCAAGCAAAACCATTCGTTCCCTACAACAAAGGTTTTCAGCCAAGTGGTGGCTTCCAAGGGCAAGGGCAGAGCAACTTCCAAGGAAAACAACAAGGAAACAAGGGTTATATGCCAATGTACCCTCCGGGCTTTGTTCCTCAACAACAACCGATGCAACAACAACAAGTTGATCCTGTCCAAGCTATGTTTCAACAATTGATTCAAGGGCAAGCGTCTACAAATCAGAAGTTTGCCGAGATGAACACTCGTTTAGACTCGTCCCTCACGGATTTCTCTACTCAGATCACAAACTTGAATAATAAGATCAAGCAGCTAGAGAAAGGAAAGGCGAGTACAAGCGGTCAGAATAGCTTACCGGGCAAGTGTGAGCAGTATCCTAAGGAATACGCCAATGCCATTACGCTAAGGAGTGGGAAAGAGCTTGCACCTACGGTTGCTCCCAAGATCAACGAGGACGTTGTAATTCAAGAGGGGGAGGGTAAGCTTTCAGCTGATGATGAGATAATCTATGACAATGTTTGGATTCAAGGGCCAAGGAGAGGTGAGAAAGCGGTTGTTGAGAAGAAAGCGGAGAAAACTACTAAGGAGAAGGATGCTTATATGCCTCCACCGTATGTACCTAAGCTACCTTTTCCTGGCCGCTTCAAGAAGCAACTCATAGAGAAGCATAGAGTCTTGTTTGAGAAGCACCTTAAGGACGTAGAGATCAAGCTACCTCTCGTGGACTGCCTTGCAATGATGCCTAAGTGCGCCAAATTCTTCAAAGATATGCTCGTGAAGACGAATAAGGAAAGCATGGAAGTGCGGGTTCTTAGTGAGGAATGTAATGCTGTGATACACAAGGAGATAGTCCCTAAGAAGTTGGAAGACCCTGGAAGCTTCACTATACCTTGCGCTTTAGGTCCTTTGGAGTTCAAGAGTTGCCTTTGTGATCTCGGAGCTAGTATAACTCTGATGCCTCATTCCATAGCAAAGAAACTTGGTTTTACCCGGTTCAAAGATTGTAGAATCTCGTTGGTACTAGCTGACAGGAGTGTGAGGTTACCCGTGGGTTTGCTTGAGGACTTGCCAGTGAGAATCAGTGGAGTAAACATGCCCACAGACTTCGTTGTGTTGGAAATGGACGAAGAGCCTAAGGATCCACTTATCCTCGGTGGACCGTTCTTAGCCACCGCCGGAGCCATCATAGACGTCAAGAATGGGAAGATTGCTCTGCACTTGGGTAAGGATATAAAGCTGGACTTTGACATCAACGAGGTTTTGAAGAAGCCTACGATAGAAGGGCAAGCTTTCTACATTGAAACGTTGGATGCCTTAGCGGATGAGTTGCTAGAGGAGTTGGCTCAGGAAGATCATTTGAAGCTGGCATTGACTAAGGAGCCAGGAGAGTTCGGTTACGTGGATCAGAGGATTCAGGAATACGTAAACTTGCTCGATTCAAGGAAGGTTGTGCTAGGAGATGAAGGCGTTTGCCTAGAGATCAACTCTGAGATCGATGACATCACTCGATCCAGGGGTCAAATCGACAAGACAATCGAGAGCACAACTCGATCCGGTGCAACAATCGACAGTCAGATCGAGGAGGGTGATCGATCCAGGAAAACAATCGAGTCCGAGATCAAGATAAGCCTTCCGATCAGTTTGGGGTCTAATCCGAGATCGACTTAGCGTCTTGATCTCTCACTCGATCCACATTAAATCGAGGGAGTGAATCGAGCCAAACTGCTCGATCTAGACGACATCGAGAGCAAGATCGACTGGACGACTCGATTTCAGAAGGGATAGCGGTTGGAGAAAGCAGCCTCAAGGGTCATGTCTCGGGTTCTAAGGAAGGTTCCAAGGAGCAAAACAACAGCAACAACCACGAGGATGATTGGAGCGAGCTGCTAGCCCCAAAGGTGGACCTTAAGGAGCTCCCAAAAGGGCTAAGGTATGCTTTCTTAGGGCTTAACGAAACCTATCCTGTGATTGTGAATGAAAACTAAAGAGATGATGAGTTGCACTCGCTCTTAACCGAGTTCAGAAAGTATAGGAAGGCCATTGGGTACTCTCTAAGTGACATCAAGGGCCTTTCACCAATGCTTTGCACTCATAGGATTCACTTGGATAATGAGAACGCCTCTTCTATAGAACATCAAATGTGTTTGAATCCCAATTTGAAAGAGGTTGTTAAGAAAGAGATACATAAGCTTTTAGAAGCTGACGTGATCTATCCCATAAGTGACAACACACGTGGGTTTCTCCCGTACACGTGGTGCCTAAGAAGGGAGGGATCACAGTCATTAAGAATGACAAAGATGAGCTTATACCTACTAGAACTATTACGGGACACCGTATGTGTATTGATTATAGGAAGCTTAATCTTGCTACTAGAAAGAATCATTTTCCCTTGCCTTTTATAAATCAAATGCATGAAAGACTTGCTAATCACCCCTACTATTGCTTTCTTGGTCGATATAGTGGATTTTTCCAAATACCATTCCATCCAAATGATCAAGAGAAGGCGACCTTTACATGCCCTTATGGCACCTTCGCG
Source organism: Thlaspi arvense (assembly GCA_911865555.2). NCBI lineage: Eukaryota > Viridiplantae > Streptophyta > Magnoliopsida > Brassicales > Brassicaceae > Thlaspi > Thlaspi arvense. The sequence goes on from OU466857.2 coordinate 13,837,577, forward strand.
TATCGAAGGATGCCATTCGGGTTGTGTAACGCACCGACTACGTTTCAGCGGTGTATGATGTCGATTTTCTCCGATCTAATAGAAGAGATGGTAGAGGTGTTTATGGATGACTTCTGATGTCATTGCATTTTGCATACATTTTGCATACTCATTAGACAGTTTTTCATGCATTTGTATCATGTTTTAGGTTAGATTTGCATCACTTAGAGTCCTAGAGCATTCTTGCATCAGCATTTGCATTTTCTCTGCATTTTGCATCCATTCCAGGTTGTTTATAGTTGCTTTGGAGACACGGAGGTTCGTGGAGGTGTGGAGACCAATGTAGCGGTTCATGGAAGCTCGGGAAAATGCTAAGGACCAGTGATCGAGGAGCAGATCGAGCATGGCCGGTCGATCTAGGAGTTGATCGACCAGAAGATCGAGCCAACTAGGCGATCCAAGGATAATGATCGAGACGGAGATCGAGTGAAGCAGTCGATGCATCGGTACGGACGTAAATGACGCCATGCAGAGCGAGAGCCGGATCGAGTACACCACTCGATCCTCCCGGAGATCGATACCGAGATCGGATGCAACACTCGATTCACCACAGAAGATCGAGACCCTGATCGAGCCGAAGACACGATGGCCGGATATGATCGAGAGACCAACTCGATCCAATGGTCGATCTCTGTCTTTTCAACCGTTTTTGGCTGTTAGCGACGGGGGGGACCATTGGACTGTTTTGGCATTTTTGGCAAAGGCGGCGACTACTTTTTGATAACTTTTGAGATTTCTACCTTGTCTCCATGTTTTTTAGTTTTTCTCTCTGGTTTTTCGGAAGAACACCATGGGAGAACAGTTTCAAGCTTTTGTATTTTCGAATCTTTATCGTTTTTAATCCAGTTTATCTTTCATGTTTATCGTTTCTTCTCTTCGTCCTTGCCTGATTTCCTTTATGTGTAGTGAGTAGTTCATTCAGGGTTAAGGGTTGAGAGGATTAAGGGGTAGAAAAGGTTCGATCTTGGTTTGTTTTCTAAACGTTTTTAAATCTATCTCTTCTAAGGTGATGAAAGCTTAATGCTTGAAGACTCTCACGCCAAGAGCTCCACGATCCGAGAGGTCCCTTACCTTGACAGGATCCAGGGACCTCGGAAGATCTCACCTTAGTGATTAGTTACCCCTTCCCAAAAGCCATGGTAGTTTGGGGGACTAGTTAAGCCATTGTTCGAAATCTGTCTTCCTTGCCTTTCAACCTCTTTTTCCATCAAAAGCCATGGGTTTGGAAGAGAGGATGAAAGAGTGATCTATACCGAAAGCCACGGATAGATCTTGTTTTGTTTTCGAGGCTTAGAGACCCTCACCAAGGGAGTCGATCTAAAGTTTCAAACCCAAGATCAACCTTTGAAACCCCTTATATGAATCTCGACCCTGAAACCCTTCTCTTTAGCTTATTTGCGTCGCATATCACCTTTTGCTTGTTGTTTGATAGCTTCCTGGTCTTTAGATTCCTTGTTCTTACGATTTTAGACGAGATCGATCGTTTCTGCTCGATCTAGTGGTCGATCTTGTAATAGGGGCTACGATAAGGCTAGAGATCGAGTGCTAGATCGAGTCAGTAAATCGAGAGGAGCCAGTCGTTCTAGACGAGAACGAGTGACAAGATCGACCTTGACGAAAAAGGATCGATCGATTCAAACCGGATCGACCGATCTAATTTCTCTCGGGAAAATCTGTGGGAACTTGATCGATCACTCGACTCGATCCAAGCCAATTCGACCCCTAAATCGAGGACTTAGCTCGATCAGAGGGACTTAGCCGAGGAGCCAACATCTCATTGATCGAGGGAGCCAATCGATCCAGGACTCGATTCACTTTGAATCGAGTCCCAAATCGAGTAACCCTCTCGATCTAAGCCATTTTAGGCATGAGATCGAGTCCTAGAACGACCAAAAGGACTCGATCTCATGCCGAGGTAACAAATTTCTTTCCCTCTTTATTGCTTTTCCCTCCAGTTTTTAAATTCAAACTTGGTCAAGGCAAGCATCTTTGACCATGAAAGATGTGCCTTGACCAAGACTTTTGTCAGAAAACCGCTTTGACCACCCATTGTTTTGGTTTTGTTAAACTCTTTAAATGTTTCAACTTGCTTCTCACTCTCTCACTTCTGTTTGCTCGAATTTTCCTACAAAGAGAGTGAGAATTTTTAAAAGCTTTAAGGTTTAACAAAGTATCCTTCACACTTGCAAAAGGTATTTTCGGATTTTAATGATTTTATTTCAAGAAAATCTCCTTAAAAATCGCAAGTTCTTGTTTTAGGATATAGGATCAGATTTGAATTTTTAAAATTAACTAAGTATTAGGAAAAATTCTGGATTTTCAGTATCTCAAAGATTTGATTTTCTTTTATTTAGCTAATATTTTTGCTTGATCCCCAAAATTCTAGGGTAGTCTATATAAATCTTCTTCTCTTATCCTCTTATTCTCATCAAATCGCCCTTTGCTAAACATTCTCTAGAAATTTTTTTCAGAAGCAATGGCACCAAAGAGAACAAGAGAGGAGCAAGCACAAGAAGGAGAAACTCAAGAGGTGGTTGCTCAAGAGAGGGTCCGGTGGAGCAAAGAAGAGAAGAGGGATAAGAAGAGGTTGGAGAGGCTCCGGTTTGAACCCACGAAGTTTGCTGATCGAGGGCTTCTATCCAGGCTCGGGCTTCTTGGAGACTTCGATCAACTCCTCAACAACATCGGTCTGAGGTGTTTGTCGCGGATGGACTGCCCTACTATCCCCGAGGTGACAATTGATTTCCTTGCAACCTTGGAGTTCTGGTACGAGAATCCGAGTGCTCCTGTTCCTTCTCAAGGCCGTCTCTACTTCAAGGTTGGCCGCCAAGCTTACACGCTATCCATCCCCAAGCTATGCCAAGCCTACGGTCTCAAGGCTGATGCACACAAAGTGGAGTTCCCTGCCTTCAAGAAAGCCGACGAGTTGTGGGATCTCATCAGCAAGGAGGATTACAAAGCCAACACCGCCAAGATCAAGAGAGTCAGGAATCCAGTGCTGAGGTATACCTTGAAGCTGATTGCTAATACATTCAGTGGAAGGTCAGTTGCTCCTACTGTCACGAAGACGGAGCTGTGCTTCCTTTTCCAAGGTTTGAAGCATTTGGTGTCCGATCCGGATGAGAATGAAGATCCCATTGAAGATGAACTCGGCGATGAAGTGAACTACGGTTGTGTACTCGCGGCTTCTCTGGTGAAGTACAAGGCTTATGCCTTACGGTGCAAGGCAACATCATCCTACATTGACGGCTTCCTTACTCCCTTGTTCGTGCAAGTCGGTGTGCCCATCCATGACTTTGCTCACGTCCCAAACCGAGCCTTCGTGGATGAAGCATACATGAGAAACACTGATAGCTTGGGACGCACGCCAGCTGAGGGGTTCTATGCTTACCTCTTCATTGATGATGAGGACAAGAAGCGAGTGTGCATTCTTCCCAACAAGGATGAAACGGAGCTACTTGGTGTTGGGAACATCGAGTTCTTACCGACGGAGGAGGAGTGTTTTGCTCCTTTAGGAGAACCGCCAGCTGCAGCCATTGAACCGCGCCAAAGGTCAGAATCTCCAGGGACAGAGGATGAGATACCCGAGGCTTACACGTTGCCAAAGCTGGATTTTGAGCCGAGGACCAAAACCGAGAAGTTCTTAGCCTCGGTGGTGGAGATGCAGCGGAAGATCAACAAGTGGCAAGGGAAGATGCTTAAGAAGCTGGGGAAGAAGGTCAAACAACTCCAAGGAAGCCAGCCTAAGCCAGCTGCAAGCCAGGAAATGCAACAACCCGAGAAGAGGAGACTCTCAACCGGAGGAGTTGTGATCCGCGAGACCCAAGGAGAAAACATTCAACCAGCTCGCCACTCCCTCCAAGAACCAGGCAACAAAGGAAAGGCAACAATCTCTAGCTCCTCTGGAACATCCTCAAGTTCCAGCCGAGCCTAGACAAGAGGTAACAACCTTCCTCCATTGTATATAACCGCACATCTCTTATTTCTTGCATTGTGTTTGATTGCTCCTTCGGATGAGTTTGCCACCGGGACGGTGTCAAGCAAGTTTGGGGGAGTACTTGTGTGATTTAATCTTGTGTTCTTTGATCTTATCTTTCTTTTGCATCCTTGAGTCTTAGTCATGAAAAATTGGTAAAATTTTTAAAATTTTTTTTCAAAATTCATGTAGTTGCATTCATCTCTTTAGAAACATGTAGGATTGAGTCTAGAATTTCTCATATCACTTAGGTTGATTGCATTTGCATAAGGGGTTAGGATTTCTTAAAAAGGTGTTTTACTTATGAATCATTTCAATGCCCTAGTTAGTAGTTCTCTAATGCTTTGTTTATACTTTGAAAGTAAGTTCTAACCATGCTTGGATCACTAGTTAGGATTTTCGTGACTTGAATTGAACTCTCATGATTTGAAACTCATCCTACTAAGTGAAAACCTTAATTTGAAAATCTAATTATCATTCTTATGCAATTGAAAACGAACACATGGTTTTAAAATATTTAGGCTCTCTTCTTCCTTTTTACCACTCTTTGTGAGCCTAAGTAGAACTCCCTCCTTGAACCTTACCCTCCTTTGAAGCCAAATGTTCTTGTGTGACATCTTTGTGAGGCCTTATTTTTGGTTTGAACTTGGCATAAAGTGTTAGGTTTAGGCGACATGATTTGGTTTTCATAATTGATTGCTAGCTTTACATTTTGAAGCTAGGGATAGGCTTAGGATAAGTTTGGGGGATCATTGGGGTTGCTTTCTTGTGTATTTGTTCTCGGTTTCAAAGAACTTTGTGTTTTAAAGAAAAAAATGGGTTTTAAGTGAAAGGTTGTGTTCTAAAAACTAAGTATGCTCTAATAAATTTCAGGAGGTAGCTCTCCCATAATAAAAAAAAAAAGAGAAAAAGAAAAGAAAAATAAATAAAAGAGCCTAAGTGCCAAATAAAAATAAAAAGAAAGAAAAAAAAATAAGAGAGCTACCAATAAGAAATATCTAAAGAGCAAAAATTATTTTCAAAACCTTTTCACTAGCCTAAAAAGTTTAAAAATGTTCTTGTTTTGAATTGGGGATTGCTGAGTTGAGAAGAAAGGGATAGACTTTTAAGTGGTGAGTGAGGATTAAATTTCTTAAATGAGAGGAGTATAAGACTGTTTGATAGTTTACATGGGTAGATGAGAATCTAATCATGTATGCATAAATTGTCTTTTTCTTTAGCATTATGCATTAGTTCAAACCATTTTTGAGAGAAACCCTTGTCTAATTATAAACCCTTTTCAAATGAGATCATTCTATGCTCATAACCATAACCCTTAGCCAAATGTGTTTTGCTTTAAAGTGCATAAGTTTGATTCATGGTTCGAATTTTAATGAATGTTAAAGGATGAATTTCTTTGATTGTTAGGAATAAGAGAGTCATGATTTGAATTTCTTTGTGTGATGAGTATGGCTAAGTCCTTTGGAGTATGAGTGTAAGCTTAGCATTTTAGAATTGTTAACTAGGACATTGAGATGATCTATTCGAAAGGCACCTTTGCAAAAAGTTTAAAACCCCTTTGATTTTTCTGAAAACCTCTCTTCCTTACTTATTTTTTTGTTGCTTGAGGGCAAGCAAGGAGTAAGTTTGGGGGAGTTGATGTCATTGCATTTTGCATACATTTTGCATACTCATTAGACAGTTTTTCATGCATTTGTATCATGTTTTAGGTTAGATTTGCATCACTTAGAGTCCTAGAGCATTCTTGCATCAGCATTTGCATTTTCTCTGCATTTTGCATCCATTCCAGGTTGTTTATAGTTGCTTTGGAGACACGGAGGTTCGTGGAGGTGTGGAGACCAATGTAGCTGTTCATGGAAGCTCGGGAAAATGCTAAGGACCAGTAATCGAGGAGCAGATCGAGCATGGCCGGTCGATCTAGGAGTTGATCGACCAGAAGATCGAGCCAACTAGGCGATCCAAGGATAATGATCGAGACGGAGATCGAGTGAAGCAGTCGATGCATCAGTACGGACGTAAATGACGCCATGCAGAGCGAGAGCCGGATCGAGTACACCACTCGATCCTCTCGGAGATCGATACCGAGATCGGATGCAACACTCGATTCACCACAGAAGATCGAGACCCGGATCGAGCCGAAGACACGATGGCCGGATATGATCGAGAGACCAACTCGATCCAATGGTCGATCTCTGTCCTTTCAACCGTTTTTGGCTGTTAGCGACGGGGGGGACCATTGGACTGTTTTGGCATTTTTGGCAAAGGCGGCGACTACTTTTCGATAACTTTTGAGATTTCTACCTTGTCTCCAAGTTTTTTAGTTTTCTCTCTGGTTTTTCGGAAGAACACCATGGGAGAACAGTTTCAAGCTTTTGTATTTTCGAATCTTTATCGTTTTTAATCCAGTTTATCTTTCATGTTTATCGTTTCTTCTCTTCGTCCTTGCCTGATTTCCTTTATGTGTAGTGAGTAGTTCATTCAGGGTTAAGGGTTGAGAGGATTAAGGGGTAGAAAAGGTTCGATCTTGGTTTGTTTTCTAAACGTTTTTAAATCTATCTCTTCTAAGGTGATGAAAGCTTAATGCTTGAAGACTCTCACGCCAAGAGCTCCACGATCCGAGAGGTCCCTTACCTTGACAGGATCCAGGGACCTCGGAAGATCTCACCTTAGTGATTAGTTACCCCTTCCCAAAAGCCATGGTAGTTTGGGGGACTAGTTAAGCCATTGTTCGAAATCTGTCTTCCTTGCCTTTCAACCTCTTTTTCCACCAAAAGCCATGGGTTTGGAGGAGAGGATGAAAGAGTGATCTATACCGAAAGCCACAGATAGATCTTGTTTTGTTTTCGAGGATTAGAGACCCTCACCAAGTGAGTCGATCTAAAGTTTCAAACCCAAGATCAACCTTTGAAACCCCTTATATGAATCTGGACCCTGAAACCCTTCTCTTTAGCTTATTTGCGTCGCATATCACCTTTTGCTTGTTGTTTGATAGCTTCCTGGTCTTTAGATTCCTTGTTCTTACGGATTTAGACGAGATCGATCGTTTCTGCTCGATCTAGTGGTCGATCTTGTGGTCGATCCACTAGTCGAATTTTAACAATTCAAAGCTCTTCCCTTTAATTTATCTGTTTGTTCCTCGTGGTAACTGCTTGCTTTCTAGTATTTTTAAAATAGGTTTCACTCTGTTTAGGTTGCTGCAATTAGTTTTCAAGATTTTCTCAACAAACTGCCTCATTTCACTTAGATTTGTCCTAGATCTTGCATTCTCTGTGGATTCTCTATCACCTAGAACTGGATTGACACTCTCTGCTTGCCTTACTACAACGTTGCATGCATTAGAGTTTTGATAAGTTCTCTGCTGCATTAGACCGTAAAGAAAACCATATCAACTTTTCGGTCTATGGTGCGTCCTTTTCTGCGTGTTTGTTGAATCTTTGCAAGGTACTAAAGCGTTGTGAGGAAACAAACTTGGTGCTTAATTGGGAAAAATGCCACTTCATGGTGAAGGAAGGGATCGTGCTTGGCCATAAGATATCAGAGAAGGGTATTGAGGTTGTCAAGGCTAAGGTTGAAGTGATGATGAGTCTTGAGCCGCTGGTTAACGTCAAAGGCGTGAGGAGTTTCTTGGGACACGCCGGCTTCTACAGGCGCTTCATCAAGGATTTTTCTAAGATTGCACGACCTCTTACGCTGATGTTGTGCAAGGAAGCTGATTTTGTCTTTGATGAGGAGTGTTTGCAAGCTTTCATGACCATCAAGGAAGCTCTAGTATTCGCGCCTATAGTGCAAGCACCGGACTGGACTCTACCGTTCGAGATTATGTGTGATGCTAGCTACTACGCCGTGGGAGCCGTTCTAGGTCAGAAGAAAGATAAAAAGCTGCACGTGATTTACTATGCTTTAAGCACCTTGGATGACACACAAACAAGGTACACCACCACGGAGAAGGAGCTATTGGCAGTAGTGTTCGTCTTTGAGAAGTTCCGGTCATACCTCGTGGGTTCCAAGACAATTGTCTACACAGATCACGCGGCTTTGAAGTACATTTGTTCCAAGAAGGACACTAAGTCGAGGCTTTTGAGATGGATTCTTCTTCTTCAGGAGTTTGACATGGAGATCAAAGACAAGAAAGGGATAGAGAATGGCGTTGCTGACCTTCTCTCTCAGTTAAGAATCAACGAGTCTCTTCCTTTAGATGATTCTCTCCCCGAGGAACAACTTACGGCAATCACTACGGCTGTTTGTGGGAACCTAGAAGGGCGGTTTGAGGAAGCTCTGAGCTTCAAAGAGGAGGATCTCCCTTGGTACACGGATATTGTGAACTACTTGGCATGTGGGGAAGAGCCTTCGCATCTTGACAACTACCATAGGAAGAAGTTCATGAGGGACGTGAGCCACTACTATTGGGATGCGCCCTATTTATACAAGAGAGGTGTTTATAGCCTGTACAGAAGATGCGTGACAAAGGAGGAAGCAAGAGATATCATCTTTCATTGCCACGGTTCTTTGTATGGCGGGCACTTAGCTTCATTCAAAACCGCCACTAAGGTCTTACAAGCCGGCTTCTGCTGGCCGTCCATCTTCAAAGACACCCATGAGTTCGTGATGAGTTGCAAAGCTTGTCAAAGAGCAGGGAATATCACTAAGAGGAACGAGATGCCTCAAGTTCCTATCTTCGAGGTTGATGTCTTTGACGCGTGGGGCATAGACTTCATGGGGCCGTTTCCATCTTCTTATGGCAACAAGTTCATTTTGGTGGCCGTAGACAATGTGTCTAAGTGGGTTGAGGCTATTGCTTTCCCAACTAACGATGCTAAGGTGGTGATCAAGCTCTTTAAGAGCATCATATTCCCACGGTTTAGAGTCCCTAAGGTTGTAATCAGTGATGGTGGAAGCCATTTCATCAACAAGGTGTTTGAAAGCCTTCTAAGGAAGTATGGCGTGAAGCACAAGGTAGCCACACCTTACCATCCCCAAACGAGTGGCCAAGTGGAGGTCTCTAACCGGCAGATCAAGGCGATACTTGAGAGGACAGTTGGGACAACTCGGAAGGACTGGGCGGTGAAGCTAGACGACGCTTTGTGGTCTTACCGGACTGCTTTTAAGACGCCAATCGGTACAACTCCTTTCACTCTTCTCTACGGCAAAGGATGTCACCTCCTAGTTGAGTTGGAATATAGGCGATGTGGGCTGTTAAGCGGCTGAATTTTGATCTGAAGACGGCTCAGGAGAAGCGGTTGATCCAGTTGCACGAGCTTGGTGAGCTAAGGCTGGATGCTTACGAAAGCGCTAGGATCTACAAGGAGCGTACCAAGGCTGCTCACGATAAGAAGTTGGTACCTAAGGAGCTTAAGGAAGGGAGTTTGGTGCTACTTTACAATTCAAGGCTCAAGCTCTTTCCAGGGAAGCTGAAGTCACGGTGGAGCGGTCCATATGAAATCAAGGAAGTATTACCTTACGGAGCTGTCATGTTAGTCGGCAAGAGTGGGAATGCATTCACAGTGAACGGACACAGAGTTAAGCCATACATGGCGAGTGCATTTGACAAGGAGAGCACCTCAATGCTTCTCCAAGACCCACCATCTGCCTAAATCAAGTAAAGTCTAGCTAAAGACGTTAAAGAAAGCGCACTTGGGAGGCATTCCCATATCTATCCTGTATATATTTTTGCTTTATTTCTCTTACAGTTTTATGTTTTTATCTTCTAAGTGTGTAGGAACAAGTATGAGGGATCGCAGGCTCTGATCTTAGATCAAAAGGGAGTAAGAAGGGGCGAGTACAAGCTAGAGATCGAGTGCTAGATCGAGTTATCCTGGCTCGATCTTTGCTAGATCGAGCTAGTGAATCGAGAGGAGTTAGTCGATCTAGACGAGATCGAGTGACAAGGTCGATCTATATGAGCACGGATCGATCGGTCCCATCTAGACCGACCGATCTATTTTCTCTCGGGAAAGTCCTTCAAAGATAGATCGATCAGTAAACTCGATCCATCACTCGATCAAAGCCAAATCGATCCCTGAATCGAGAACGTGGCTCGATCACGAGGACTTAGCCGTCGTGCCAAAATCTCAAGGAACAAGAGGTGCAATCGATCCAAGACTCGATTCAATCAGAATCGAGTCCCAAATCGAGTAACCCTCTCGATCCACGCCAGTATGGGCATGAGATCGAGCCCAAGATCGACCAAAGGGACTCGATCTCATCCCGAGGTAACCAAAACTTTTCCCTCCCTTTCTCTTTTCCCTCGCTTTTTAAATTTGAATGGTGGTCAAGGCACGGATCTTTGACCACGAAAGATGTGCCTTGACCACACCTTTTGTCAGAAAACCGCTTTCATCACCCATGGTTTTAGATTTTTGTTGCCTTCATTTTTTCAACAATTTCAAAGAAAGTAGTTATCAGGAAGAAGTTCATGAGGGACGTGAGCCACTACTATTGGGATGAGCCCTATTTATACAAGAGAGGCGTTGATAGCCTGTACAGATGATGCGTGACAAAGGAGGAAGCAAGAGATATCATCTTTCATTGCCACGGTTCTTTGTATGGCGGGCACTTTGCTTCATTCAAAACCGCCACTAAGGTCTTACAAGCCGGCATCTGGTGGCCGTCCATCTTCAAAGACACCCATGAGTTCGTGATGAGTTGCGAAGCTTGTCAAAGAGCAGGGAATATCACTAAGAGGAACGAGATGCCTCACGCTCCTATCTTCGAGGTTGACGTCTTTGACGCGTGGGGCATAGACTTCATGGGGCCGTTTTCATCTTCTTACGGCAACAAGTTCATTTTGATGGCCGTAGACTATGTGTCTAAGTGGGTTGAGGCTATTGCTTCTCCAACTAACGAAGCTAAGGTGGTGATCAAGCTCTTTAAGAGCATCATATTCCCACGGTTTGGAGTCCCCAAGGTTGTAATCAGTGACGGTGGAAGCCATTTCATCAACAAGGTGTTTGAAAGCCTTCTAAGGAAGTATGGCGTGAAGCACAAGGTAGCCACACCTTACCATCCCCAAACGAGTGGCCAAGTGGAGGTCTCTAACCGGCAGATCAAGGCGATACTTGAGAGGACAGTTGGGACAACTCGTAAGGACTGGGCGGTGAAGCTAGACGACGTTTTGTGGGCTTACCGGACTGCTTTCAAGACACCAATCGGTACAACTCCTTTCACTCTTCTCTACGGCAAAGGATGTCACCTCCCAGTTGAGTTGGAACATAGGGCGTTGTGGGCTATTAAGCGGCTGAATTTTGATCTGAAGATGGCTTAGGAGAAGCGGTTGATCCAGTTGCATGAGCTTGATGAGCTAAGGCTGGATGCTTACGAAAGCACTAGGATCTACAAGGAGAGTACCAAGGCTGCTCACGATAAGAAGTTGGTACCTAAGGAGCTTAAGGAAGGGAGTTTGGTGCTACTTTACAATTCAAGGCTCAAGCTCTTTCCAGGGAAGCTGAAGTCACGGTGGAGCGGTCCATATGAAATCAAGGAAGTATTACCTCACGGAGCTGTCATGTTGGTCGGCAAGAGTGGGAATGCATTCACAGTGAACGGACACAGAGTTAAGCCATACATGGCGAGTGCATTTGACAAGGAGAGCACCTTAATGCTTCTCCAAGACCCACCATCTGCCTAAATCAAGTAAAGTCTAGCAAAAGATGTTAAAGAAAGCGCACTTGGGAGGCATTCCCATGTCTATCCTGTATATATTTTTGCTTTATTTCTCTTCCAGTTTTATGTTTTTATCTTCTAAGTGTGTAGGAACAAGTATGAGGGATCGCAGGCCCTGATCTTAGATCCAAAGGGAGTAAGAAGGGGCGAGTACAAGCTAGAGATCGAGTGCTAGATCGAGTTATCCTGGCTTGATCTTTGCTAGATCGAGCTAGTGAATCGAGAGGAGTTAGTCGATCTAGACGAGATCGAGTGACAAGGTCGATCTATATGAGCATGGATCGATCGGTCCCATCTAGACCGACCGATCTATTTTCTCTCGGAAAAGTCCTTCAAAGACAGATCGATCAGTCAACTCGATCCATCACTCGATCAAAGCCAAATCGATCCCTGAATCGAGAACGTGGCTCGATCACGAGGACACAGCCGTCGTGCCAAAAACCCAAGGAACGAGAGGTGCAATCGATCCAAGACTCGATTCAATCAGAATCGAGTCCCAAATCGAGTAACCCTCTCGATCCACGCCAGTATGGGCATGAGATCGAGCCCAAGATCGACCAAACGGACTCGATCTCATCCCGAGGTAACCAAAACTTTTCCCTCCCTTTCTCTTTTCCCTCGCTTTTTAAATTTGAATGGTGGTCAAGGCACGGATCTTTGACCACGAAAGATGTGCCTTGACCACACCTTTTGTCAGAAAACCGCTTTCATCACCCATGGTTTTAGATTTTTGTTGCCTTCATTTTTTCAACAATTTCACACTCTCTCATTTCTGTTCTTGCGAATAATAAATCGAGAGATAGTGATGTTCTTCTTTTCCTAAAGGCATTTAGCTCCTGTTTTCGATCCTGCAAAGGTATTTTCAGATTTTTAATTAAATCTTTTCAAAAATTCCTTTTATCATCGCTTGATCGATTTAAGTTGCTAAAAGTTTTGTCAATTTTTTTAAGTAGCTAGTAATCAGTAAATATTCTAGATTTGATTCCATCTCTAGATTTTCTTTTCCTTTATCTAGTTATAATTTTTATAAATCTAACAAAAATCTAAGGTATTAGTTGCAATTTTTTTTTTCCTCTCTCTTGTGTTTTCTTTGTACTCGCCGCCTGCTCTAACTCTCTCTTCCGAGAATTACCTTTCAGGCACCAATGGCACCTAAGAGAACCAGAGAAGAGGCTACACTGAGATTAGAAGAGCAACAAGCGGTTCATGAGGAAGGAACTCAACAAGTCCAAGAGGAGGAAGCTCAGCAAGCTCATTAGAGGATCTGTTGGACTAAGGAGGAAAAGTCAGCGAAGAAGAGGTTAGAGAGTCTGCGCTTCGAGCCTACCAAGTTCGCGAGTAGAGACTTGTTGGCGAGGATGGGTCTCCTAGAGGATTTTGACTTTCTTCTCTTAAACATGGGGCTTGCTTGCCTTTTAAGGATGGACTGTCCAACATATCCGCGAGTGACCATGGATTTCCTCTCTACCTTGGCGTTATCCTATGAGAATCCGAGCCTCACAACTCCCTCTCAAGGGCATCTCAGCTTCAAGGTCAAGAAGCGGTCTTATCACCTTTCCATCGAGGAGCATTGCCAAGCATATGGACTCAACGCCGCGGCTAAGCAAGTGGAGTTCCCCCCTCTCAAGAACGCCAGCATCATATGGGATGTGCTTTGTGATGAAGAGTACAAAGCCAACACGGCCAAAATCAAGAAAGTGAGGAATCCCGTTCTGAGGTACACTCTCAAGTTGTTGGCAAACACTTTCAGCGGGCGGGCCGTATCTCCTACGGTGAAAAAGACCGAGCTATGCTTCCTTTTCCAAGGGATGAAGAGGATATTATGCAGTAGCGAAGAGGAGAACCACGATCCGCTGATGGATGACCTCGGGAACGATGTTAACTACGGGTGCATTCTAGCCTCCTCCTTGGTGAAGTACAAAGCCTACGCTCTGAGATGCAAGGCGAGTTCAGCTTACATCGGAGGATTTCTCACGCCGCTCTTCATCCAAGCCGGTGTACCACTTCAACGGTTCGAGCCTTGCACGGACAGGTCATTCATGGACGAAACTTACATGCGAAATACCGATAGCTTGGGAACTACGCCAGCTCCGGGATTCTTCGCTTATCAGTTCTACGATGTGATAGGGCTCAGGTTTTACCCAAATAAAACTACTGCAAGTGCACAGCAAAAGCAGTTGTAGTACAAGGGGTATCGAAATCCCAAGAGAGTAATGCAGACTACACTATCGAATGTAGATTCAGATTAAGCTAAGCAAAATATGATGTATGTAATGCGAATGAATGAATAAAAGTAAGCAAACGATTGTGTGATATGATCTAAGTTCAAGAAGACTAAAAGCGCTAAGTCAGGGTAATTCGCAGGTTTGAATCCAAGAATGTATGATGCAGGAAATCAGGAATGATTAAGAACCGTTTTAAACATGAATCTCTAATGCATAACTAATCAATTCTCATTGTAAAAGTTATCTATGCCTAAATCACAGAGTTTCAAATCTCTTTGCAAACCCTAACAACCTAAGCATGCAGGAATGATCAGATTCAATTGTTTACAAAACTCCTAAGCCAAATCTCTTTGGACAAAGTTGCTTTGCTCATCAGATACTAGTTCAGCTTATGAATAATGCTCTCACATATATTTAACAACCTATAATTTTCGGATTCCTAGATGATGTGTCTCAGAAATTCGATTTTAAAGCAAGCAGAGATGAAAAACCATAAGATATTCCTAACAGATAGCGATTCTACACTCTTTTCATCAACCTTTGAAAAACCCTAACTTAACTAGCAGATTACTCAGACATGATTATGAGATCACAAAACATAACTGAATAAAATTGCATTAAGAGAAAGAGTAAGAAATAAAGGGGGTTCGAAATCTTCTCAAAAGAGTACAGGATTTGTCTCCCCAAAAGGCTCTGAATAAATCTCTCTCTAAGCTCTCTGAATTCTCAAAAACTAAGATAATTGCCAACAATGGCTGAAAAACCTAATAAATAGAAGCTAAACACGATATGGGGTCTTTATGTAAATAAAGGAAACTTCTGGGCTAATTCTGTAAATCTTCTTGATATTTTTAATAAAACAGCCACGCTCCTTCCTTAATGGGTGACGAGCGTCACCAAAGGTGGTGACGAGCGTCACCATATGCGATACTTTTCTGCTTCGAGCTTGGTACTTCGTGGCTTCCATTCAGAATGCTCCAAAAGGTTCCAAAATCTCCAATTATGCTCCAGACATGCTATAACCTGCAAAGACTCTTCTAGGACTCTAAAAAGACCAAAAAGACTCAATAAAAAGGACTTATATCATGGTTAAAAACCATAAAAACCATGATATATCACGATGACGGGGGGAAGAAGAGCGTGTGCATCTTACCCAATGTTGAGGAGACAAACTTGGACAGCATCGATACGATCTAGTTTTGTCCAACCCATGAGGAGTGATACGCCCCGCTTGGCACTACAAGGATGCCCATTCAGTCCGCGCGTGAGCAATCAGAGTCACCACCATCAGATGGCGCAATGCCAGCCCACTTTGAGCTTCCGAGGATGGATTTTGAGCCGCGAACCAAGGCTGAGAAGTTTCTTGCTTCAGTGGTGGAAGTGCAGCGGAAGATAACTAAGTGGCAAGGAAAGATGATCAAGAAGCTTGCCAAGAAAGTCAAGGCGCTTCAAGGGAGCTCATCCGCGAGGTCTAAGGGATCCAAGAGTGAAGAAGTCAACCAGCCCGAGAAGAGGAGGAGATCAACTGGTGGAATTGTCATCTGTGAGCCTCAAGGCAACGCGCAACAAGCATGTCACTCCGTTCATGGTTTCCCCACCGAGGATAAAGGCAAGGACATAGCCCGACGCTCCTCTAGCACAAGCAGCTCCGCTGAACATCCTCAAGTTCCAGCCGAGTTTAGCTCCAAGGTACCAACAACCCTCCCTTGTATATACCGCTAATTTTTCTTTTGTTTTTGCTTGTGTTTTTGAACTCTCTCAAGTTTGTTTGCCACCGGGACGGTGTCATTCAAGTTTGGGGGAGTATGTGTGTGGTTTGACTTATTTATTTTGATCTTATTTTATCTTTGCATCTCTTGAGTCTTGCATACATCTAAGGCATAGAAAGAAAAGGAAAAAAATTGGTAAGATTTTTAAAATTTTGATAAAAGAATTCATGCAGTTGCATTCATCTTGTTAAGCATTTTAGGATTGAGTCTAGAATTTTTAAGCATCTAGGTTGTTTGCATTTGCATAAGGGGTTAAATTTTTCTTAAAAAGGTGTTTTAAGCTTATGAATAGTTTCAATATCCTAGTTATTAGTTCTCTAATGCTTTGCTCACACATTGGAAGTAAGTTCTTACCATGCTTGGATACTTTGTTTTGATTTTCGTGACTTGAATTGAACTCTCATGATTTGAAACTTGTCCTAATAAGTGAGAACCTTAATCTGAATTTGTAAATATCATTCTTATGCATTTGAAAATGAACACATGGCTCTTAAAAATATTTAGGCTCTCTTCTTCCTTTTACCATTCTTTGTGAACCTAAGTAGAACTCCCACCTTGACCCTTACCTTTCTTTGAAGCCAAGTTTTCGTGTATGATATCATTGTGAGGCCTCTTTCGGTTTGAACATAGCATAACGTGTTACGTTTAGGCGACATGATTAGGTTCTCATATGTTTGCTAGCTTTGCATTTTGAAGCTAGATGTAGGCTTAGGATAAGTTTGGGGGATCAATGGGGTTGCTTTTATGCTTATATGCTTTCGGTTTCAAAAGAGTTTGGTATTTGAAGTGAGCAAAAGGTTTTAACTGAAAGGTTTTGTGTTTAAAATGTCTAATGCTCTAATAATTTCAGAAGATAACTCTCTAAAATAAAAATAAAAATAAAAAGAAAAAAGCCTAAGTGCCAAAAAAAAAAAACAAAATAACAAATAAATAAGAGAGCTATTAATAAGAAAGAAATAAGGAGCTTAGTATTTTCAAACCTTTTCACTAGCCTAAAAGAGTTAAAATGTTTTCTGTTTTGATTTGAGGATTGCTAAGCTTTTGCTTTGGGGAAAAGGGTAGACTGTAAGATGGTGAGTGAGCTTAAAAGAAAATAAATGAGAGGGGTTTTAGGATCATTGTTAGTTTACATGGGTAGATGAGAATCTGATCATGTATGCATCAATTGCCTTTACTTTTAGCATTATGCATAAAGTGAGAGAAACCCTTGCTTTAAATAAAAACCCTTTTTCAAATGAGATCATTCTATACTCATAGCCTACACCCTTAGCCAAATGTGTTCTGCTTTAAAGTGCATAAGTTTGATTCATGGTTCGATCATTAATGAATGTTAAAGGATGAGTTTCTTTGATTGTTTGGAATAGGAGAGTCATGATCTGAAATTCTTTGTGAGATGAGTATGGCTAAGTTCTTTAGAGTATGAGTGTGCGCATTGCATTTTAGAACTAGTAACTAGGCCGTTGAGATTGATTCATTTGAAAGACACCTTTGCAAGAAACTTAAAACCCCGTTTGTTTTAAAACTTCTCTCCCTTATTGAATCTTGCTTGCTTGAGGGCAAGCAAAAGGCAAGTTTGGGGGAGTTGATATTGCTGCATATTTCATGTATTTTGCATACATATAAGTTAGTTTCTCATGCATTTACATTGCACTTTAGGATAGTTTGCATCACTTTAGGCCCTAGAGTATTCTTGCACCAGCATATGCATGTTTCTTGCAATTTGCATCGCAATCAGGTTGTTTTCGGCTACTTTGGAGCTATGGAAGATTTTTGGACGTGCTAAAGCTCGCGAGGAAGTCTGTGGATGCTTTGAGAAATCAGGAGTGCACGCTAAGGACCTGAGATCGAGTAGCAGATCGAGCAAGGCTGATTGACCAGAAGACCGAGTGTGAAAAACGATCTGAAGTACGGACGTAAACGACGCCATGCAGATCGAGGACCGGATCGAACTTCCAACCCGATCAGCACAAGATCGACTCAGAGATCGACCAAGAGCCATCCGATTCAGTACATGATCGATTGCCAGATCGAGCTTCGTGATCGATCCCAGACCAACCTTATCCATCCAGCCTGTTATTGGACCGTAGCGAAGGGGGGGACCATTTGCGGTTTGGCCATTTTCGGCAAAGACCAACGATCCCTTTCATTATTCCACCCAGTCGACTACTTTTTTATCATCTCTCTCGTTTTAGGCGATTCGCCATTGTAGACTTTCGAGTTATTTTTTCTTACTTTTATGTTTTGAATATTAGATCTTTGCTTTTAATCAATCATTTTCATGTTTAGCTCATCATCTATTGCATTTCGTTCGGTATACTTTATGAGTCGCGAGTAGTTTCATCGGGTTTTGGGGTTGAGAGGATTCAAAGGGGTCGAAAAGGTTTTCAAGTTTGGTGTTTTCTTGTTCTTCATGGCTTTATCTTCTAGGATGTCGAGTTCTTAGGGCTTAAAGAGTCTCACGCCAAGATCTTTATGATCAGAGAGGTCTCTTACCTTGACAGGATCCAGAGATCTCTGAAAATCGCATCCTAGAGACTAGTTACCCATTCCCAAACACCATGGTAGTTTAGGGGACTAGTTAAGCCGCGTGTTTGAAATCTGAGTTTATTGCCCTTCGGTCTCTTTTTCCGCCAAAAGCCATGGGTCTGGAAGAGAGAATGGAGGAATGATCCATACCTAAAGCCACGGATGGATCTTGTTTTGTTTTCAAGGCTTAGGGAATCTCACAAAGTGAGTAGATCTAAAGTTTTCAAACCAAGCTTATACCTTTGAAACCCTTGAACATGAATCTCAACCCTAGACCTCTTTTTCTTAGTATTCTTACATCTCTGTTAATCATTCGCTTGCTATCTGTTGCATCCTGGTCATTAGCTTCGTTGCATTTGAACTTTTAGACGAGATCGATCGTTGTTGCTCGATCTAGTGGTCAATCCCGTGGTCGATCCACTAGTCGAATTTTATAAATTCATAGTTACGCATTTTAATCATTCTGTTTGTTCCTCGTGGTAGTTCACTTGTTCCTAGTATTTTTAAAATAGTTTTGCCTTGTATTTAATCATTGCATCTAGTTTTTAGAATTTTCACAAAACCGTTCATCATTTGCCTAGCTTTACATAATCCTTGCATTCTCATTGAACTTTCTAGCTCCTAGGACTGGATTGAGTCCTCTTGCATTGTACTACAACTAAGTGCTGCTTGAGTTTTGATAACCTCCTATTGCATTTGCATACCCTAGATAAAAGCTTGTTATCAAATGGCGCCATTGCTGTTCTAGGAGTGTTTAGAAAGCATTGAGATTTGGGGTTTAATAAAGACTAAGCCTTAACTTTCTTTAAGTTACTGATTTCTCTACTCTCAAACGTGTATCTTTCATGTACATGAATCTGTGTTCCAAGGGTGACAACAACCTACTCACGCCCTTGGACAATATTCATCAGCTTGGCAACGCAAGATCAAGAAGAGTTCGAGAACAAGCTAGAGCCTTTGAGGAGATTGTTCAGCAAGGTTCAGTGGATTTTGAGGCGATGGCTGAGCACGAGCACCTAGAGGGACCTCCTCCAGTTCACGGAGCAGTGGGAAGGGGTAATGGAAACCCCCACCACGCGGCTAGACCCCCACGGATAATAGGAGCGGGAGACGCGCCCAACACCCATCATAATAGGTTTGGGATCACTCCTCCTCCTGTACAGAACAACAATTTTGAGATTAAGCCGGGATTCATCTCAATGGTGCAAAACAATAAGTTTCACGGGCTAGCAATGGAAGACCCCTTGGAGCACCTTGATAACTTCGAGCAAGTATGTGGGATGATCAAGATTAACGGCATATCCGAAGATGCTTTCAAGCTGCGTCTCTTTCCATTTTCTCTCGGAGACAAGGCTAGACATTGGGAGAAAATGCTTCCACAAGGCACCATTACCTCTTGGGCCGAGTGTAAAAAGGCGTTCCTTTCAAAATTCTTCTCTAGCACCAGAACAGCAAGGCTGGGAAGCAAGATCAGCGGCTTCACTCAAACGAACTATGAGACTTTCAATGAAGCCATGGATCGGTTCAAGGACTACACTATCCAGTGTCCTCACCATGGCTTCAATGAAGAGACTCTTCTAAGCACTATCTACCGCGGAGCTTCCACCAAGATTCGCTTGTTGCTTGACACAGCTAGTAAGGGAAACTTCCTTGGTCAAGAGGTAGAAGAAGGCATGGAGCTGATTGAGAACTTAGCATTGAGTGACGGCAACTACACTGAAGATTATGACCGTGCACCGAGAGGTTCTGAGCTAGAGTCTCACAAAAAGGAGCTTAAGTCATTGCACGTAGAAGATTGACAAGCTGGTGTTAGCTAATCAGAAGCATGTTCACTTTGTTGGTGAAGCGGATGAAACCTTAGAGGAGCTTGAGTTGAGTCAAGAAGAAGCCAATTGGGTGGCGGGGCAAAACAACTACAAACCTCAAGGGTATTCATAAGGCTACAACCAGAACAACAATCTCTCATACCGTAGCACCAACGTCGCGAACCCTAAAGATCAAGTGTATCCTGCTCAGCAAGCAAAACCATTTGTTCCCTACAACAAAGGTTTTCAGCCAAGTGGTGGCTTCCAAGGGCAAGGGCAGAGCAACTTCCAAGGAAAACAACAAGGAAACAAGGGTTATACGCCAATGTACCCTCCGGGCTTTGTTCCTCAACAACAACCGATGCAACAACAACAAGTTGATCCTGTCCAAGCTATGTTTCAACAATTGATTCAAGGGCAAGCGTCTACAAATCAGAAGTTTGCCGAGATGAACACTCGTTTAGACTCGTCCCTCACGGATTTCTCTACTCAGATCACAAACTTGAATAATAAGATCAAGCAGCTAGAGAAAGGAAAGGCGAGTACAAGCGGTCAGAATAGCTTACCGGGCAAGTGTGAGCAGTATCCTAAGGAATACGCCAGTGCCATTACGCTAAGGAGTGGGAAAGAGCTTGCACCTACGGTTGCTCCCAAGATCAACGAGGACGTTGTAATTCAAGAGGGGGAGGGTAAGCTTTCAGCTGATGATGAGATAATCTATGACAATGTTTGGATTCAAGGGCCAAGGAGAGGTGAGAAAGCGGTTGTTGAGAAGAAAGCAGAGAAAACTACTAAGGAGAAGGATGCTTATATGCCTCCACCGTATGTACCTAAGCTACCTTTTCCTGGCCGCTTCAAGAAGCAACTCATAGAGAAGCATAGAGTCTTGTTTGAGAAGCACCTTAAGGACGTAGAGATCAAGCTACCTCTCGTGGACTGCCTTGCAATGATGCCTAAGTGCGCCAAATTCTTCAAAGATATGCTCGTGAAGACGAATAAGGAAAGCATGGAAGTGCGGGTTCTTAGTGAGGAATGTAATGCTGTGATACACAAGGAGATAGTCCCTAAGAAGTTGGGAGACCCTGGAAGCTTCACTATACCTTGCGCTTTAGGTCCTTTGGAGTTCAAGAGTTGCCTTTGTGATCTCGGAGCTAGTATAACTCTGATGCCTCATTCCGTAGCAAAGAAACTTTGTTTTACCCGGTTCAAAGATTGTAGAATCTCGTTGGTACTAGCTGACAGGAGTGTGAGGTTACCCGTGGGTTTGCTTGAGGACTTGCCAGTGAGAATCAGTGGAGTAAACATGCCCACAGACTTCGTTGTGTTGGAAATGGACGAAGAGCCTAAGGATCCACTTATCCTCGGTGGACCGTTCTTAGCCACCGCCGGAGCCATCATAGACGTCAAGAATGGGAAGATTGCTCTGCACTTGGGTAAGGATATAAAGCTGGACTTTGACATCAACGAGGTTTTGAAGAAGCCTACGATAGAAGGGCAAGCTTTCTACATTGAAACGTTGGATGCCTTAGCGGATGAGTTGCTAGAGGAGTTGGCTCAGGAAGATCATTTGAAGCTGGCATTGACTAAGGAGCCAGGAGAGTTCGGTTACGTGGATCAGAGGATTCAGGAATACGTAAACTTGCTCGATTCAAGGAAGGTTGTGCTAGGAGATGAAGGCGTTTGCCTAGAGATCAACTCTGAGATCGATGACATCACTCGATCCAGGGGTCAAATCGACAAGACAATCGAGAGCACAACTCGATCCGGTGCAACAATCGACAGTCAGATCGAGGAGGGTGATCGATCCAGGAAAACAATCGAGTCCGAGATCGAGATAAGCCTTCCGATCAGTTTGGGGTCTAATCCGAGATCGACTTAGCGTCTTGATCTCTCACTCGATCCACATTAAATCGAGGGAGTGAATCGAGCCAAACTGCTCGATCTAGACGACATCGAGAGCAAGATCGACTGGACGACTCGATTTCAGAAGGGATAGCGGTTGGAGAAAGCAGCCTCAAGGGTCATGTCTCGGGTTCTAAGGAAGGTTCCAAGGAGCAAAACAACAGCAACAACCACGAGGATGATTGGAGCGAGCTGCTAGCCCCAAAGGTGGACCTTAAGGAGCTCCCAAAAGGGCTAAGGTATGCTTTCTTAGGGCTTAACGAAACCTATCCTGTGATTGTGAATGAAAACTAAAGTGATGATGAGTTGCACTCGCTCTTAACCGAGTTCAGAAAGTATAGGAAGGCCATTGGATACTCTCTAAGTGACATCAAGGGCCTTTCACCAATGCTTTGCACTCATAGGATTCACTTGGATAATGAAAACGCCTCTTCTATAGAACATCAAAGGTGTTTGAATCCCAATTTGAAAGAGGTTGTTAAGAAAGAGATACATAAGCTTTTAGAAGCTGACGTGATCTATCCCATAAGTGACAACACACGTGGGTTTCTCCCGTACACGTGGTGCCTAAGAAGGGAGGGATCACGGTCATTAAGAATGACAAAGATGAGCTTATACCTACTAGAACTATTACGGGACACCGTATGTGTATTGATTATAGGAAGCTTAATCTTGCTACTAGAAAGTATCATTTTCCCTTGCCTTTTATTGATCAAATGCATGAAAGACTTGCTAATCACCCCTACTATTGCTTTTTTGGTCGATATAGTGGATTTTTCCAAATACCATTCCATCCAAATGATCAAGAGAAGGCGACCTTTACATGCCCTTATGGCACCTTCGCGTATCGAAGGATGCCATTCGGGTTGTGTAACGCACCGGCTACGTTTCAGCGGTGTATGATGTCGATCTTCTCCGATCTAATAGAAGAGATGGTAGAGGTGTTTATGGATGACTTCTGATGTCATTGCATTTTGCATACATTTTGCATACTCATTAGACAGTTTTTCATGCATTTGTATCATGTTTTAGCTTAGATTTGCATCACTTAGAGTCCTAGAGCATTCTTGCATCAGCATTTGCATTTTCTATGCATTTTGCATCCATTCCAGGTTGTTTATAGTTGCTTTGGAGACACGGAGGTTCGTGGAGGTGTGGAGACCAATGTAGCGGTTCATGGAAGCTCGGGAAAATGCTAAGGACCAGTGATCGAGGAGCAGATCGAGCATGGCCGGTCGATCTAGGAGTTGATCGACCAGAAGATCGAGCCAACTAGGCGATCCAAGGATAATGATCGAGACGGAGATCGAGTGAAGCAGTCGATGCATCGGTACGGACGTAAATGACGCCATGCAGAGCGAGAGCTGGATCGAATACACCACTCGATCCTCCCGGAGATCGATACCGAGATCGGATGCAACACTCGATTCACCACAGAAGATCGAGACCCGGATCGAGCCGAAGACACGATGGCCGGATATGATCGAGAGACCAACTCGATCCAATGGTCGATCTCTGTCCTTTCAACCGTTTTTGGCTGTTAGCGACGGGGGGGACCATTGGACTGTTTTGGCATTTTTGGCAAAGGCGGCGACTACTTTTCGATAACTTTTGAGATTTCTACCTTGTCTCCAAGTTTTTTAGTTTTTCTCTCTAGTTTTTTGGAAGAACACCATGGGAGAACAGTTTCAAGCTTTTGTATTTTCGAATCTTTATCGTTTTTAATCCAGTTTATCTTTCATGTTTATCGTTTCTTCTCTTCGTCCTTGCCTGATTTCCTTTATGTGTAGTGAGTAGTTCATTCAGGGTTAAGGGTTGAGAGGATTAAGGGGTAGAAAAGGTTCGATCTTGGTTTGTTTTCTAAACGTTTTTAAATCTATCTCTTCTAAGGTGATGAAAGCTTAATGCTTGAAGACTCTCACGCCAAGAGCTCCACGATCCGAGAGGTCCCTTACCTTGACAGGATCCAGGGACCTCGGAAGATCTCACCTTAGTGATTAGTTACCCCTTCCCAAAAGCCATGGTAGTTTGGGGGACTAGTTAAGCCATTGTTCGAAATCTGTCTTCCTTGCCTTTCAACCTCTTTTTCCATCAAAAGCCATGGGTTTGGAAGAGAGGATGAAAGAGTGATCTATACCGAAAGCCACGGATAGATCTTGTTTTGTTTTCGAGGCTTAGAGACCCTCACCAAGTGAGTCGATCTAAAGTTTCAAACCCAAGATCAACCTTTGAAACCCCTTATATGAATCTCGACCCTGAAACCCTTCCCTTTAGCTTATTTGCGTCGCATATCACCTTTTGCTTGTTGTTTGATAGCTTCCTGGTCTTTAGATTCCTTGTTCTTACGATTTTAGACGAGATCGATCGTTTCTGCTCGATCTAGTGGTCGATCTTGTAATAGGGGCTACGATAAGGCTAGAGATCGAGTGCTAGATCGAGTCAGTAAATCGAGAGGAGCCAGTCGTTCTAGACGAGAACGAGTGACAAGATCGACCTTGACGAAAAAGGATCGATCGATTCAAACCGGATCGACCGATCTAATTTCTCTCGGGAAAATCTGTGGGAACTTGATCGATCACTCGACTCGATCCACCACTCGATCCAAGCCAATTCGACCCCTAAATCGAGGACTTAGCTCGATCAGAGGGACTTAGCCGAGGAGCCAACATCTCATTGATCGAGGAAGCCAATCGATCCAGGACTCGATTCACTTTGAATCGAGTCCCAAATCGAGTAACCCTCTCGATCTAAGCCATTTAGGCATGAGATCGAGTCCTAGATCGACCAAAAGGACTCGATCTCATGCCGAGGTAACAGATTTCTTTCCCTCTTTATTGCTTTTCCCTCCAGTTTTTAAATTCAAACTTGGTCAAGGCAAGCATCTTTGACCATGAAAGATGTGCCTTGACCAAGACTTTTGTCAGAAAATCGCTTTGACCACCCATTGTTTTGGTTTTGTTAAACTCTTTAAATGTTTCAACTTGCTTCTCACTCTCTCACTTCTGTTTGCTCGAATTTTCCTACAAAGAGAGTGAGAATTTTTAAAAGCTTTAAGGTTTAACAAAGTATCCTTCACACTTGCAAAAGGTATTTTCGGATTTTAATGATTTTATTTCAAGAAAATCTCCTTAAAAATCGCAAGTTCTTGTTTTAGGATATAGGATCAGATTTGAATTTTTAAAATTAGCTAAGTATTAGGAAAAATTCTGGATTTTCAGTATCTCAAAGATTTGATTTCCTTTTATTTAGCTAATATTTTTGCTTGATCCCCAAAATTCTAGGGTAGTCTATATAAATCTTCTTCTCTTATCCTCTTATTCTCATCAAATCGCCCTTTGCTAAACATTCTCTAGAAATTTTTTTTCAGGAGCAATGGCACCAAAGAGAACAAGAGAGGAGCAAGCACAAGAAGGAGAAACTCAAGAGGTGGTTGCTCAAGAGAGGGTCCGGTGGAGCAAAGAAGAGAAGAGGGATAAGAAGAGGTTGGAGAGGCTCTGGTTTGAACCCACGAAGTTTGCTGATCGAGGGCTTCTATCCAGGCTCGGGCTTCTTGGAGACTTCGATCAACTCCTCAACAACATCGGTCTGAGGTGTTTGTCGCGGATGGACTGCCCTACTATCCCCGAGGTGACAATTGATTTCCTTGCAACCTTGGAGTTCCGGTACGAGAATCCGAGTGCTCCTGTTCCTTCTCAAGGCCGTCTCTACTTCAAGGTTGGCCGCCAAGCTTACACGCTATCCATCCCCGAGCTATGCCAAGCCTACGGTCTCAAGGCTGATGCACACAAAGTGGAGTTCCCTGCCTTCAAGAAAGCCGACGAGTTGTGGGATCTCATCAGCAAGGAGGATTACAAAGCCAACACCGCCAAGATCAAGAGAGTCAGGAATCCAGTGCTGAGGTATACCTTGAAGCTGATTGCTAATACATTCAGTGGAAGGTCAGTTGCTCCTACTGTCACGAAGACGGAGCTGTGCTTCCTTTTCCAAGGTTTGAAGCATTTGGTGTCCGATCCGGATGAGAATGAAGATCCCATTGAAGATGAACTCGGCGATGAAGTGAACAACGGTTGTGTACTTGCGGCTTCTCTGGTGAAGTACAAGGCTTATGCCTTACGGTGCAAGGCAACATCATCCTACATTGGCGGCTTCCTTACTCCCTTGTTCGTGCAAGTCGGTGTGCCCATCCATGACTTTGCTCACGTCCCAAACCGAGCCTTCATGGATGAAGCATACATGAGAAACACTGATAGCTTGGGACGCACGCCAGCTGAGGGGTTCTATGCTTACCTCTTCATTGATGATGAGGACAAGAAGCGAGTGTGCATTCTTCCCAACAAGGATGAAACGGAGCTACTTGGTGTTGGGAACATCGAGTTCTTACCGACGGAGGAGGAGTGTTTTGCTCCTTTAGGAGAACCGCCAGCTGCAGCCATTGAACCGCGCCAAAGGTCAGAATCTCCAGGGACAGAGGATGAGATACCCGAGGCTTACACGTTGCCAAAGCTGGATTTTGAGCCGAGGACCAAAACCGAGAAGTTCTTAGCCTCGGTGGTGGAGATGCAGCGGAAGATCAACAAGTGGTAAGGGAAGATGCTTAAGAAGCTGGGGAAGAAGGTCAAACAACTCCAAGGAAGCCAGCCTAAGCCAGCTGCAAGCCAGGAAATGCAACAACCCGAGAAGAGGAGACTCTCAACCGGAGGAGTTGTGATCCGCGAGACCCAAGGAGAAAACATTCAACCCGCTCGCCACTCCCTCCAAGAACCAGGCAACAAAGGAAAGGCAACAATCTCTAGCTCCTCTGGAACATCCTCAAGTTCCAGCCGAGCCTAGACAAGAGGTAACAACCTTCCTCCATTGTATATAACCGCACATCTCTTATTTCTTGCATTGTGTTTGATTGCTCCTTCGGATGAGTTTGCCACCGGGACGGTGTCAAGCAAGTTTGGGGGAGTACTTGTGTGATTTAATCTTGTGTTCTTTGATCTTATCTTTCTTTTGCATCCTTGAGTCTTAGTCATGAACAATTGGTAAAAATTTTAAAATTTTTTTTCAAAATTCATGTAGTTGCATTCATCTCTTTAGAAACATGTAGGATTGAGTCTAGAATTTCTCATATCACTTAGGTTGATTGCATTTGCATAAGGGGTTAGGATTTCTTAAAAAGGTGTTTTACTTGTGAATCATTTCAATGCCCTAGTTAGTAGTTCTCTAATGCTTTGTTTATACTTTGAAAGTAAGTTCTAACCATGCTTGGATCACTAGTTAGGATTTTCGATACTTGAATTGAACTCTCATGATTTGAAACTCATCCTACTAAGTGAAAACCTTAATTTGAAAATCTAATTATCATTCTTATGCATTTGAAAACGAACACATGGTTTTAAAATATTTAGGCTCTCTTCTTCCTTTTTACCACTCTTTGTGAGCCTAAGTAGAACTCCCTCCTTGAACCTTACCCTCCTTTGAAGCCAAATGTTCTTGTGTGACATCTTTGTGAGGCCTTATTTTCGGTTTGAACTTGGCATAAAGTGTTAGGTTTAGGCGACATGATTTGGTTTTCATAATTGATTGCTAGCTTTACATTTTGAAGCTAGGGATAGGCTTAGGATAAGTTTGGGGGATCATTGGGGTTGCTTTCTTGTGTATTTGTTCTCGGTTTCAAAGAACTTTGTGTTTTAAAGAAAGAAATGGGTTTTAAGTGAAAGGTTGTGTTCTAAAAACTAAGTATGCTTTAATAAATTTCAGGAGGTAGCTCTCTCATAATAAAAAAAAAAAAAAAAGAAAAGAGAAAAAGAAAAGAAAAATAAATAAAAGAGCCTAAGTGCCAAATAAAAATAAAAAGAAAGAAAAAAAAATAAGAGAGCTACCAATAAGAAATATCTAAAGAGCAAAAATTATTTTCAAAACCTTTTCACTAGCCTAAAAAGTTTAAAAATGTTCTTGTTTTGAATTGGGGATTGCTGAGTTGAGAAGAAAGGGATAGACTTTTAAGTGGTGAGTGAGGATTAAATTTCTTAAATGAGAGGGGTATAGGACTGTTTGATAGTTTACATGAGTAGATGAGAATCTAATCATGTATGCATAAATTGTCTTTTTCTTTAGCATTATGCATTAGTTCAAACCATTTTTGAGAGTAACCCTTGTCTAATTATAAACCCTTTTCAAATGAGATCATTCTATGCTCATAACCATAACCCTTAGCCAAATGTGTTTTGCTTTAAAGTGCATAAGTTTGATTCATGGTTCGAATTTTAATGAATGTTAAAGGATGAATTTCTTTGATTGTTAGGAATAAGAGAGTCATGATTTGAATTTCTTTGTGTGATGAGTATGGCTAAGTCCTTTGGAGTATGAGTGTAAGCTTAGCATTTTAGAATTGTTAACTAGGACATTGAGATGATCTATTCGAAAGGCACCTTTGCAAAAAGTTTAAAACCCCTTTGATTTTTCTGAAAACCTCTCTTCCTTACTTATTTTTTTGTTGCTTGAGGGCAAGCAAGGAGTAAGTTTGGGGGAGTTGATGTCATTGCATTTTGCATACATTTTGCATACTCATTAGACAGTTTTTCATGCATTTGTATCATGTTTTAGGTTAGATTTGCATCACTTAGAGTCCTAGAGCATTCTTGCATCAGCATTTGCATTTTCTCTGCATTTTGCATCCATTCCAGGTTGTTTATAGTTGCTTTGGAGACACGGAGGTTCGTGGAGGTGTGGAGACCAATGTAGCGGTTCATGGAAGCTCGGGAAAATGCTAAGGACCAGTGATCGAGGAGCAGATCGAGCATGGCCGGACGATCTAGGAGTTGATCGACCAGAAGATCGAGCCAACTAGGCGATCCAAGGATAATGATCGAGACGGAGATCGAGTGAAGCAGTCGATGCATCGGTACGGACGTAAATGACGCCATGCAGAGCGAGAGCCGGATCGAGTACACCACTCGATTCTCCCGGAGATCGATACCGAGATCGGATGCAACACTCGATTCACCACAGAAGATCGAGACCCGGATCGAGCCGAAGACACGATGGCCGGATATGATCGAGAGACCAACTCGATCCAATGGTCGATCTCTGTCCTTTCAACCGTTTTTGGCTGTTAGCGACGGGGGGGACCATTGGACTGTTTTGGCATTTTTGGCAAAGGCGGCGACTACTTTTCGATAACTTTTGAGATTTCTACCTTGTCTCCAAGTTTTTTTGTTTTTCTCTCTGGTTTTTCGGAAGAACACCATGGGAGAACAGTTTCAAGCTTTTGTATTTTCGAATCTTTATCGTTTTTAATCCAGTTTATCTTTCATGTTTATCGTTTCTTCTCTTCGTCCTTGCCTGATTTCCTTTATGTGTAGTGAGTAGTTCATTCAGGGTTAAGGGTTGAGAGGATTAAGGGGTAGAAAAGGTTTGATCTTGGTTTGTTTTCTAAACGTTTTTAAATCTATCTCTTCTAAGGTGATGAAAGCTTAATGCTTGAAGACTCTCACGACAAGAGCTCCACGATCCGAGAGGTCCCTTACCTTGACAGGATCCAGGGACCTCGGAAGATCTCACCTTAGTGATTAGTTACCCCTTCCCAAAAGCCATGGTAGTTTGGGGGACTAGTTAAGCCATTGTTCGAAATCTGTCTTCCTTGCCTTTCAACCTCTTTTTCCACCAAAAGCCATGGGTTTGGAGGAGAGGATGAAAGAGTGATCTATACCGAAAGCCACAGATAGATCTTGTTTTGTTTTCGAGGCTTAGAGACCCTCACCAAGTGAGTCGATCTAAAGTTTCAAACCCAAGATCAACCTTTGAAACCCCTTATATGAATCTGGACCCTGAAACCCTTCTCTTTAGCTTATTTGCGTCGCATATCACCTTTTGCTTGTTGTTTGATAGCTTCCTGGTCTTTAGATTCCTTGTTCTTACGATTTTAGACGAGATCGATCGTTTCTGCTCGATCTAGTGGTCGATCTTGTGGTCGATCCACTAGTCGAATTTTAACAATTCAAAGCTCTTCCCTTTAATTTATCTGTTTGTTCCTCGTGGTAACTGCTTGCTTTCTAGTATTTTTAAAATAGGTTTCACTCTGTTTAGGTTGCTGCAATTAGTTTTCAAGATTTTCTCAACAAACTGCCTCATTTCACTTAGATTTGTCCTAGATCTTGCATTCTCTGTGGATTCTCTATCACCTAGAACTGGATTGACACTCTCTGCTTGCCTTACTACAACGTTGCATGCATTAGAGTTTTGATAAGTTCTCTGCTGCATTAGACCGTAAAGAAAACCATATCAACTTCTCGGTCTATGGTGCGTCCTTTTCTGCGTGTTTGTTGAATCTTTGCAAGGTACTAAAGCGTTGTGAGGAAACAAACTTGGTGCTTAATTGGGAAAAATGCCACTTCATGGTGAAGGAAGGGATCGTGCTTGGCCATAAGATATCAGAGAAGGGTATTGAGGTTGTCAAGGCTAAGGTTGAAGTGATGATGAGTCTTGAGCCGCTGGTTAACGTCAAAGGCGTGAGGAGTTTCTTGGGACACGCCGGCTTCTACAGGCGCTTCATCAAGGATTTTTCTAAGATTGCACGCCCTCTTACGCTGATGTTGTGCAAGGAAGCTGATTTTGTCTTTGATGAGGAGTGTTTGCAAGTTTTCATGACCATCAAGGAAGCTCTAGTATTCGCGCCTATAGTGCAAGCACCGGACTGGACTCTACCGTTCGAGATTATGTGTGATGCTAGCTACTACGCCGTGGGAGCCGTTCTAGGTCAGAAGAAAGATAAAAAGCTGCACGTGATTTACTATGCTTTAAGCACCTTGGATGACACACAAACAAGGTACACCACCACGGAGAAGGAGCTATTGGCAGTAGTGTTCGTCTTTGAGAAGTTCCGGTCATACCTCGTGGGTTCCAAGACAATTGTCTACACAGATCACGCGGCTTTGAGGTACATTTATTCCAAGAAGGACACTAAGTCGAGGCTTTTGAGATGGATTCTTCTTCTTCAGGAGTTTGACATGGAGATCAAAGACAAGAAAGGGATAGAGAATGGCGTTGCTGACCTTCTCTCTCAGTTAAGAATCAACGAGTCTCTTCCTTTAGATGATTCTCTCCCCGAGGAACAACTTACGGCAATCACTACAACTGTTTGTGGGAACCTAGAAGGGCGGTTTGAGGAAGCTCTGAGCTTCAAAGAGGAGGATCTCCCTTGGTACACGGATATTGTGAACTACTTGGCATGTGGGGAAGAGCCTTCGCATCTTGACAACTACCATAGGAAGAAGTTCATGAGGGACGTGAGCCACTACTATTGGGATGCGCCCTATTTATACAAGAGAGGTGTTTATAGCCTGTACAGAAGATGCGTGACAAAGGAGGAAGCAAGAGATATCATCTTTTATTGCCACGGTTCTTTGTATGGCGGGCACTTTGCTTCATTCAAAACCGCCACTAAGGTCTTACAAGCCGGCTTCTGCTGGCCGTCCATCTTCAAAGACACCCATGAGTTCGTGATGAGTTGCAAAGCTTGTCAAAGAGCAGGGAATATCACTAAGAGGAACGAGATGCCTCAAGTTCCTATCTTCGAGGTTGACGTCTTTGACGCGTGGGGCATAGACTTCATGGGGCCGTTTCCATCTTCTTATGGCAACAAGTTCATTTTGGTGGCCGTAGACAATGTGTCTAAGTGGGTTGAGGCTATTGCTTTCCCAACTAACGATGCTAAGGTGGTGATCAAGCTCTTTAAGAGCATCATATTCCCACGGTTTAG
The DNA here is from genome assembly GCA_911865555.2 of Thlaspi arvense. Classification (NCBI taxonomy): domain Eukaryota; kingdom Viridiplantae; phylum Streptophyta; class Magnoliopsida; order Brassicales; family Brassicaceae; genus Thlaspi; species Thlaspi arvense. The sequence continues at coordinate 13,869,223 of OU466857.2, forward strand.
AGTCCCCAAGGTTGTAATCAGTGACGGTGGAAGCCATTTCATCAACAAGGTGTTTGGAAGCCTTCTAAGGAAGTATGGCGTGAAGCACAAGGTAGCCACACCTTACCATCCCCAAACGAGTGGCCAAGTGGAGGTCTCTAACCGGCAGATCAAGGCGATACTTGAGAGGACAGTTGGGACAACTCGGAAGGACTGGGCGGTGAAGCTAGACGACGCTTTGTGGTCTTACCGGACTGCTTTTAAGACGCCAATCGGTACAACTCCTTTCACTCTTCTCTACGGCAAAGGATGTCACCTCCTAGTTGAGTTGGAATATAGGCGTTGTGGGCTGTTAAGCGGCTGAATTTTGATCTGAAGACGGCTCAGGAGAAGCGGTTGATCCAGTTGCACGAGCTTGGTGAGCTAAGGCTGGATGCTTACGAAAGTGCTAGGATCTACAAGGAGCGTACCAAGGCTGCTCACGATAAGAAGTTGGTACCTAAGGAGCTTAAGGAAGGGAGTTTGGTGCTACTTTACAATTCAAGGCTCAAGCTCTTTCCAGGGAAGCTGAAGTCACGGTGGAGCGGTCCATATGAAATCAAGGAAGTATTACCTTACGGATCTGTCATGTTAGTCGGCAAGAGTGGGAATGCATTCACAGTGAACGGACACAAAGTTAAGCCATACATGGCGAGTGCATTTGACAAGGAGAGCACCTCAATGCTTCTCCAAGACCCACCATCTGCCTAAATCAAGTAAAGTCTAGCTAAAGACGTTAAAGAAAGCGCACTTGGGAGGCATTCCCATATCTATCCTGTATATATTTTTGCTTTATTTCTCTTACAGTTTTATGTTTTTATCTTCTAAGTGTGTAGGAACAAGTATGAGGGATCGCAGGCTCTGATCTTAGATCAAAAGGGAGTAAGAAGGGGCGAGTACAAGCTAGAGATCGAGTGCTTGATCGAGTTATCCTGGCTCGATCTTTGCTAGATCGAGCTAGTGAATCGAGAGGAGTTAGTCGATCTAAACGAGATCGAGTGACAAGGTCGATCTATATGAGCACGGATCGACCTTGTCAACTCGATCCATCACTCGATCAAAGCCAAATCGATCCCTGAATCGAGAACGTGGCTCGATCACGAGGACTTAGCCGTCGTGCCAAAAACTCAAGAAACAAGAGGTGCAATCGATCCAAGACTCGATTCAATCAGAATCGAGTCCTAAATCGAGTAACCCTCTCGATCCACGCCAGTATGGGCATGAGATCGAGCCCAAGATCGACCAAAGGGACTCGATCTCATCCCGAGGTAACCAAAACTTTTCCCTCCCTTTCTCTTTTCCCTCGCTTTTTAAATTTGAATGGTGGTCAAGGCACGGATCTTTGACCACGAAAGATGTGCCTTGACCACACCTTTTGTCAGAAAACCGCTTTCATCACCCATGGTTTTAGATTTTTATTGCCTTCATGTTTTCAACAATTTTACACTCTCTCATTTCTGTTCTTGCGAATAATAAATCAAGAAAGAGTGATTTTCTTCTTTTCCTAAAGGCATTTAGCTCCTGTTTTCGATCCTGCAAAGGTATTTTCAGATTTTTAATTAAATATTTTCAAAAATTCCTTTTATCATCGCTTGATCGATTTAGGTTGCTAAAGATTTTGTCGATTTTTTTTAAGTAGCTAGAAATCAGGAAATATTCTAGATTTGATTCCATCTCTAGATTTTCTTTTCCTTTATCTAGTTACAATTTTTATAAATCTAACAAAAATCTAAGGTATTAGTTGCAATTTTTTTTTCCTCTCTCTTGTGTTTTCTTTGTACTCACCGCCTGCTCTAACTCTCTCTTCCGAGAATTACCTTTCAGGCACCAATGGCACCTAAGAGAACCAGAGAAGAGGCTACACAGAGATTAGAAGAGCAACAAGCGGTTCATGAGGAAGGAACTCAACAAGTCCAAGAGGAGGAACCTCAGCAAGCTCATGAGAGGATCTGTTGGACTAAGGAGGAAAAGTCAGCGAAGAAGAGGTTAGAGAGTCTGCGCTTCGAGCCTACCAAGTTCGCGAGTAGAGACTTGTTCGCGAGGATGGGTCTCCTAAAGGATTTTGACTTTCTTCTCCAAAACATGGGGCTTGCTTGCCTTTCAAGGATGGACTGTCCAACATATCCGCAAGTGACCATGGATTTCCTCTCTACCTTGGCGTTCTCCTATGAGAATCCGAGCCTCCCAACTCCCTCTCAAGGGCAACTCAGCTTCAAGGTCAAGAAGCGGTCTTATCACCTTTCCATTGGAAGCATTGCCAAGCATATGGACTCAACGCCGTGGCTAAGCAAGTGGAGTTCCCCCCTCTCAAGAACGACAGCATCATATGGGACGTGCTTTAGAATAAAGAGTACAAAGCCAACACGGGTAAAATTAAGAAAGTGAGGAATCCCGTTCTGAGGTACACTTTCAAGCTGTTGGCAAACACTTTCAGCGGGCGGGCCGTATCTCCTACGGTGAAAAAGACCAAGCTATGCTTCCTTTTCCAAGGAATCAAGAGGATACTATGCAATAGCGAAGAGGATAACCACGATCCACTGATGGATGACCTCGGGAACGATGTTAACTACGGGTGCATTCTAGCCTCCTCCTTGGTGAAGTACAAAGCCTACGCTCTGAGATGCAAGGCGAGTTCAGCTTACATCGGAGGATTTCTCACGCCGCTCTTCATCCAAGCCGGTGTACCACTTCAACAGTTCGAGCCTTGCGCGGACAGGTCATTCATGCACGAAACTTACATGCAAAATACCGATAGCTTGGGACCTACGCCAGCTCCGGGATTCTTCGCTTATCAGTTCTACGATGATGGGGGGGGGGGATTGAGGAGACAAACTTGGACAGCATCGGTACGATCTAGTTTTGTCCAACCCACGAGGAGTGATACGCCCCGCTTGGCACAACAAGGATGCCCATTCAGTCCGCGCATGAGCAATCAGAGTCACCACCATCAGATGGCGCAATGCCAGCCCACTTTGAGCTTCCAAGGATGGATTTTGAGCCGCGAACCAAGGCTGAGAAGTTTCTTGCTTCAATGGTGGAAGTGCAGCGGAAGATAACTAAGTGGCAAGGAAAGATGATCAAGAAGCCTGCCAAGAAAGTCAAGGCGCTTCAAGGGAGCTCATCCGCGAGGTCTAAGGGATCCAAGAGTGAAGAAGTCAACCAGCCCGAGAAGAGGAGGAGATCAACTGGAGGAATTGTCATCCGTGAGCCTCAAGGCAACGCGCAACAAGCATGTCACTCCGTTCATGGTTTCCCCACCGAGGATAAAGGCAAGGACATAGCCCGACGCTCCTCTAGCACGAGCAGCTCCGCTGGAACATCCTCAAGTTCCAGCCGAGTTTAGCTCTAAGGTACCAACAACCCTCCCTTGTATATACCGCTCATTTTTCTTTTGTTTTTGCTTGTGTTTTTGAACTCTCTCAAGTTTGTTTGCCACTGGGATGGTGTCATTCAAGTTTGGGGGAGTATGTGTGTGGTTTGACTTGTTTATTTTGATCTTATTTTATCTTTGCATCTCTTGAGTCTTGCATGCATCTAAGACATAGAAAAGAAAAGGAAAAAAATTGGTAAAATTTTTAAAATTTTCATAAAAGAATTCATGTAGTTGCATTCATCTTGTTAAGTATTTTAGGATTGAGTCTAGAATTTTTAAGCATCTAGGTTGTTTGCATTTGCATAAGGGGTTAAACTTTTCTTAAAAAGGTGTTTTAAGCTCATGAATAGTTTCAATATCCTAGTTATTAGTTCTCTAATGCTTTGCTCACACTTTAAAAGTAAGTTCTTACCATGCTTGGATCACTTGTTTTGATTTTCGTGACTTGAATTGAACTCTCATGATTTGAAACTTGTCCTAATAAGTGAGAACCTTAATCTGAATTTGTAAATATCATTCTTATGCATTTGAAAATAAACACATGGATCTTAAAAATATTTAGGCTCTCTTCTTCCTTTTACCACTTTTTGTGAGCCTAAGTAGTACTCCCACCTTGACCCTTACCTTTCTTTGAAGCCAAGTTTTCGTGTATGATATCATTGTGAGGCCTCTTTCGGTTTGAACATAGCATAACGTGTTACGTTTAGGCGACATGATTAGGTTCTCATATGTTTGCTAGCTTTGCATTTTGAAGCTAGATGTAGGCTTAGGATAAGTTTGGGGGATCAATGGGGTTGCTTTTATGCTTATATGCTTTCGGTTTCAAAAGAGTTTGGTATTTGAAGTGAGCAAAAGGTTTAAGTGAAAGGTTTTGTGTTTAAAATGTCTAATGCTCTAATAATTTCAGAAGATAGCTCTCTCAAAATAAAAATAAAAAGAAAAAGAAAAGAGCCTAAGTGCCAAAAAAAAAATAAAAAAAATAATAACAAATAAATAAGAGAGCTATTGATATATCATGGTTTTTATGGTTTTTAACCATGATATAAGTCCTTTTTATTGAGTCTTTTTTGTCTTTTTAGAGTCCTAGAAGAGTCTTTGCAGGTTATAGCATGTCTGGAGCATAACTGGAGATATTGGAGCCTTTTGGAGCATTCAGAGTTGAAGCCACGAAGTACCTAGCTCGAAGAAGAAAGTATGCCATATGGTGACGCTCGTCACCAAGCTTGTGACGCTCGTCACCCACCAAGGAAGGAGGTCGTGGCCTGTTTTTAAAAGATTGGGAAGAAATTGTAGTTTTGGCCCAAAAGTTCCAGTATTTGCAAAAAGGCCCCAGATCGTGTTTTAGCTTGTATATTAGGTTTTTCAGCCATTCTTTTGGCATATATCTTGTATCTTATTATTTTTGAGAGCTTTAGAGAGAGATTTGTAGCAGAGCTTTTGGAGAGACAAATCAGACTCCTTCAGAGCAGATTTCGAACTCCTTTATTTCTACTTCTTATTTCTTTTATGCAATCTATTCTTTTCATGATGTTTTCTCAAATCACCATGTCTGAGTAGTTTGTTAGTTAAGTTAGGGCTTTTCAAAGGTTGAAGAAGAGTTTGTAGAATTGCTAAAAACTTATAGGAAATTCATTGGTTCTTCATCTGTGCTTGCATTCATATCGATTTCTTAGACACATCATCTGGATTTCGAAACCCTAGGTTTTTGATAGATGTGAGAGCATTATTAATCACCTGAACTAGTATTAGATGAGCAAAACGCCCTAGTACAAAGAGATTTGGCTTAGGAGTTTTGTGAACAATTAAACCTGATCATTACTGCATGTTTAGGTTGTTAGGGTTTGCAAAGAGATTTGAAACTCTGTGATTTAGACATAGATAACTTCTGCAATGAGAATTGATTAGTTATATCTTTGCGATTCATGTTCAAGACGGTTTTAATTCATTCCTGATTGCATGCATTCTACACTCTCGGATTCAACCTGCGAACTGTCCTGACTTAGCGCCTTTAGCCTTCTGAACTTTAAGAACAAGCATAAAAACGCCCTCTTGCATTTATTTTACTATTTTGTATTACATTCATTATTTATCGCTTAGCTTAATCTGAATCTATAATCGCTAGTGTGGTTTACATACTCCCTTGGGATTCGATAACCCCTTGTACTACAACTGCTTTTGCTGTGCACTTGCAGTAGTTTTATTTGGGTAAAACCTGACCCTATCAAGTTTTTGGCACCGTTGCCGGGGAGTAATAGCTGCCTATCGATTTTTAGTATTAGGATTTTGTCTAAGTTTTTATTTGTTTACTGATTTTCAGCTACTTTTCTTTGTTCCTGTTTCAGGTGTATGCCTAATCGCAGAACCAGAAGCAACAAAGAGAAGGAGCTTGTGACTTTGAGCATCGACAAGCTTGCTAGGTTGGAGAGAACTAACAGGAAAGCTAAGAAGCAATCTACAATGGTCGCTCCACTGATCTTGGTTGAAGATGCAGAAGGTCACTTGGTTGACAGGGAAGGAAATAGGAGGAACGAAGAGGGGCAGAGAATTGATCAAGAGGGGAATGTCATTGTTGAACAGCAGGTTCAGCAAGTGGCTGAGAACGTGGGAGTCCCTGCTGCTGTCAATAACGCTGCTGGGCGTTTTGTTCAGAGGACTCTAGGTGATTACAACAGACCTGATCAGTTCTATGCCAACAGAGCTGCAATCCGACCTCCTGCCTTCCAGAGGAACGATTTTGAGGTCAAACCTGTCTACTACCAGCTGGTTGGTCAGCATCCCTTCCATTGTTTACCTCATGAGCATCCTATGGATCACATAGAGAGATTTGAGGACTTGGCTTCCAGTGTCAAAGCTAATGGGGTTAGCAATGACTTTCTGTTCTGCAAGCTGTTTCCTTACTCTCTTGAAGGAGAAGCTGCATATTGGCTGAAGCAACTGGAACCTGCTTCATTGACCACTTGGGAAGACACTAAGAACGCCTTTCTGAATAACTTCTATGATGATGCAAGGTCAGAGGACATGAGGACGAAAATTGCTTCCTTTACACAAGGCCCTACTGAAGCTTTTAAGGCTTCTTGGATCAGGTTCAAGTCTTATCAAAGGGACTGTCCTCATCATGGCTTCAGTCAGGTGCAATTACTTGGGATCTTCTTCAGAGGCATTGACTGGAAATATCAGATGGCACTGGATGCAGCAAGTGCAGGAAACTTCAACACCAACAGACCAGAAGAAGCTGTAAGATTGATTGAAAACTTGGCCTGCAGTAACAGCACTAAGAATGCAGATTTTCAGAGAAAGCAGCAGGCTGGTTTGAATGATGGAAACCAAATAGCTGAAGTTAAGGCTAAGTTAGACAGCATGCACAGCCTTTTGGTGGGAAAGAAGTCAGTCCAATTCGCTGCAGAAGTGGAGAGTTTCGAAAATCCTGAAGAATTTGAGCAGAGAGATGTTAATTTCATCAATGGAGGGGGTTTTCAGAGCCAAAGGTTTGGAAATCAGCAATGGAACAGAGGCTACAACAGCAATAATCAGCAGAGTACCTTTACAGGAGGACAGAGCACGCCTGGTTACACTCCTAAGCCCACATTCCAGAAGACTGAAGTTGAGAAACCTTACCAAAACAGCAGGAATTATGGTTCTTCTTCCTACCAAACTGCACCTCCACAAGACAATAAAATGGAAGCAATGCTGGAGCAGGTAACAGAAGATGACAGTGAACTTCAATGGCAAGCTAGATTCGCTGTATCAAGACCTGAATGGAAAAATTGAGAGTCTGAACTCTCACATGAAGAAGCTTGATGTGCAGGTTGCTCAAACTGCAGGAGCTGTTCAAAGGCAAGAGGGATTCCTTCCTGGAAGGACTGATATCAATCCCAAGCATCAGGTTAATGCCATCACAGTCAGGAATGAAAAGGAGCTTAAAACAGTGCAGAAAAAGAGGTTGAGTGCAGAACAGATCGTGCAACTCATGGAGTCTGAAGATGAAAATTTTTCTGTCTCAGAGGTGAGTGACGAGCGTCACCAAGGAGGAGTGACGCTCGTCACCAACCTACAAGGGTATCGGGGGTTGTCACAAGTGAGTGACGAGCGTCACCCCCCTGGTGACGGTCGTCACCCACCCCAGAACGAAGCTGCTTCGCCTGTAACTGCAAATTATGACCAGGAACGTGTCTATAAACCCAAAACACCATTCCCCAAGCATCCTAGGAAGTCTAAACAGGAGATAGAAGAAGCCAGATTTAAAGCTATGATAGACAAGCTGATGCTTGAGATCCCTCTTGTTGATGCAGTCAAGCTTTCACCAGCTCTAAGAAGGTATGTAAAGAGAATGGTTTTGAATGGTGTAAGTCCTGAGGAAGGAGCATTGCTTACCAGAGACATCAGTGCAATTCTCTTAGGCACAGTTCCAAGGAATAAGAAGAAGGTGACTGTTTCTGAACAAGTCAATACCATCACTCAAAGCATAGTTCCAGAGAAGCTATCTGATCCAGGGACCTTTGTGCTTGATTGCTCAATATCTGCGGGACGTTTTCCCCACTCTCTATGTGATCTAGGGTCAAGTATTAACTTGATGCCTTTCTCTGTTGCTGCTAGACTTGGAATGACTGATTTCAAGCCAGCTGGGATCTCTCTCATCCTAGCAGATCGATCCATAAGGACCCCAGAAGGCATGTTAGAGAATGTTCATGTTAACATTGAAGGCTGCATAATTCCTACAGATTTTGTGGTTCTGAAATATGCTGAAGAACCTAAAGATCCTCTTATTCTGGGAAGACCATTCTTGGCTACTGCTGGAGCCATCATTGATGTTAGAAAGGGGAACATTGACCTTGATCTTGGTGATGTTGTCATGAACTTTGACATGGATAAGTTAAGAAAGAGTTCTACCATTGATGGTCAGACCTATTCTGTAAGAACTTCCAGAGATGAAGAGACTGTCATAGAGCATTCAGAAGACACTATTGCTGAGTGTGTCAATGAATCAGATATAAGTGGGCAAGTGAGCAAGATGGTTGTTGAAGAGCCAATATCTGAAACTTCTGCAGAAGCTGTTGGGTTTGATGATTGCAGTGAGGATCATATCTTCATGACTGGGCTTGAAAAAGAGGTTCTAATGAATGCCAAGTTGCTGGAGGAAGACGTGTTTGTGATGGAAGCAAGACTTGCAGAGCTGAATTGCTGGAAAACTGCAGAAACTCGAACTGCAGAGTCAGTGATGACCGTCACTGACCTGGTGACGCTCGTCACCAACCTGAACACAAAGCAGCAACGTGATTTTACAGCTACAAGTCCATCATATGTTGCCAATCCGAAAATTCACCATTCCACAACCCAGAAACCTGCAACTAGGCAAAGGTATGCACTTCCTGGAACCAAATCCAAACCTCCTAATCTCATCAATAAGAATTTAAAAGGTGAAAAAGCTGCTTCACACTTATGCAAGCAACGAGATTCTCGTAGAAAGTTTGGTGTTTCTTTTGATGATTCTGCAGGAAAACAAAATGTCCCACCCACACTCACGACCCACCCTGCTGATGTTCCTCACTCCCTTGGAAGAATCCATGCATCTACTGCCTATAAACCACCATGGATGAGGAGACATTCTCCTCCAAGGCATTCAATGCCTCCTTCTGTTCCACCAGCTGTCTGAGCAGCATTCAAAGTCGAGCTAATGACTTTAAACAAGCGCTTAGTGGGAGGCAACCCACTAGTAAGTTTTCTTTTTCATAGATTAGTTTAGTTTTCTATTACATAGCTTAAAAAAAAAAAACCCAAAAACATGAGAAAAAATTGAAAAAAAAGGAGTCAGTTTGTTCAGTTTGCTTGGATGATGTCTTGTGAACTTGTTAGACCATGGATTATGCTTTGTTTGGATGTTTTGATGTGTGTTTTTAGTGCTCTTACAGTTTGACTTCGGAGTACACATGATGGCATTACATTACAACATCCAACATGACGATTTCTGAAGTTTCAGAGTGGTGACGCTCGTCACCAATCTGGTGACGCTCGTCACCAGCTCCTTCGCGAGGTACCACTTTTCCACCTTGGTTTTACACGTTCTCATGCTTCATTTTGACCAACTCTTGGCATAATAACACCGGGGACAGTGTTGTTTAAGTCTGGGGGAGGTGGTTACTGACGTTGTGTGCTTTGTGTCATGTTTATAGAGTCTTAAAGTTGAGTCAAAAACCTGTTTTTCTAGAGTCAAAATTTTTGAAACTGTCAGTTTTTCTTGGAACTAGCCATAGGACGTTTTTGCTGATAAGAACCATTGCCATAGTAGTTGATTACAAGTCTCACTAAGTTGAAAGTCATAGGTAGATCAGTCTAGCAATGAAGGTTTAGGTTCTTAGAGAATCTGGAAAATTTGCTGTTAGCTCCACCTTAATGAACTTTAAACCTCTTGTCTTGGTGATTGATTCTTACTGATCTTGATTCTCTCTTTCAGCACTGAAAATAAGGTTAAAATACAGTCTCTCTTTGATCTTCCCTGATGTAGTTTTTAAAAGATTAAGTCCAAAAAATGGTGCATTCATGACCCTGTCTCCTCACAAGGAACAACAGTAGTGAACACACTCAAGAACCTGTCTCCTCACAAGGAACACAAGTATTGAGTAGCACCATATCTTAGACTGTAAAAGTTGAGAAAAAGAAGTGAAAAATCGAAAATATCCTAAGGAAAAAGATTAAGGGAAGAGAAAATAGGAGAGCTGTGTTGAGATTGATTTGTTCAGTTGTTAGGAAGGGAAAAGAATCTGTAAAGTGATTAAGATGATAGAGCTTTGATGAGACTTCACACTTAGATAAAAAAATAAGGAGTTAACAGTAGAAATTTCGGATTTCTTGAAGGGATTTAGACTGGACTTGAGAGATTAGCTAAGCTTGTGATGATTAGGCTGAAATTTGATCTTGTGTTGACTTTGTGGTATGTGGATTCGAAAGCTTTAACTAGTGTGGTGTTTCTGATGACTGACTGACTGTTTCTTGTTTTCAAACCTCGACCTTATTTTTTGTCTGATGTTTGCTTGAGGACAAGCAAAAGCTAAGTCTGGGGGAATTGATATATCATGGTTTTTATGGTTTTTAACCATGATATAAGTCCTTTTTATTGAGTCTTTAGAGTCCTAGAAGAGTCTTTGCAGGTTATAGCATGTCTGGAGCATAACTGGAGATATTGGAGCCTTTTGGAGCATTCTGAGTTGAAGCCACGAAGTACCTAGCTCGAAGAAGAAAGTATGCCATATGGTGACGCTCGTCACCAAGCTGGTGACGCTCATCACCCACCAAGGAAGGAGGTCGTGGCCTGTTTTTAAAAGATTGGGAAGAAATTGCAGTTTTGGCCCAAAAGTTCCAGTATTTGCAAAAAGGCCCCAGATCGTGTTTTAGCTTGTATATTAGGTTTTTCAGCCATTCTTTTGGCATATATCTTGTATCTTATTATTTTTGAGAGCTTTAGAGAGAGATTTATAGCAGAGCTTTTGGAGAGACAAATCAGACTCCTTCAGAGCAGATTTCGAACTCCTTTATTTCTACTTCTTATTTCTTTTATGCAATCTATTCTTTTCATGATGTTTTCTCAAATCACCATGTCTGAGTAGTTTGTTAGTTAAGTTAGGGCTTTTCAAAGGTGGAAGAAGAGTTTGTAGAATTGCTAAAAACTTATAGGAAATTCATTGGTTCTTCATCTGTGCTTGCATTCATATCGATTTCTTAGACACATCATCTGGATTTCGAAACCTTAGGTTTTTGATAGATGTGAGAGCATTATTAATCACCTGAACTAGTATTAGATGAGCAAAACGCCCTAGTACAAAGAGATTTGGCTTAGGAGTTTTGTGAACAATTGAACCTGATCATTACTGCATGTTTAGGTTGTTAGGGTTTGCAAAGAGATTTGAAACTCTGTGATTTAGACATAGATAACTTCTGCAATGAGAATTGATTAGTTATATCTTTGCGATTCATGTTCAAGACGGTTTTAATTCATTCCTGATTGCATGCATTCTACACTCTCGGATTCAACCTGCGAACTGTCCCGACTTAGCGCCTTTAGCCTTCTGAACTTTAAGAACAAGCATAAAAACGCCCTCTTGCATTTATTTTACTATTTTGTATTACATTCATTATTTATCGCTTAGCTTAATCTGAATCTATAATCGCTAGTGTGGTTTACATACTCCCTTGGGATTCGATAACCCCTTGTACTACAACTGCTTTTGCTGTGCACTTGCAGTAGTTTTATTTGGGTAAAACTTGACCCTATCAGCTATCAATAAGAAAGAAATAAGGAGCTTGGTATTTTCAAACCATTTCACTAGCCTAAAAGAGTTAAAATGTTTTCTGTTTTGATTTGGGGATTGCTAAGCTTTTGCTTTGGGGAAAAGGGTAGACTCTAGGATGGTGAGTGAGCTTAAAAGAAAATAAATGAGAGGGGTTTTAGGATCATTGTTAGTTTACATGGGTAGATGAGAATCTGATCATGTATGCATCAATTGCCTTTACCTTTAGCATTATGCATAAAGTGAGAGAAACCCTTGCTTTAAATAAAAACCCTTTTTCAAATGAGATCATTCTATACTCATAGTCTACACCCTTAGCCAAATGTGTTCTGCTTTAAAGTGCATAAGTTTGATTCATGGTTCGATCATTAATGAATGTTAAAGGATGAGTTTCTTTGATTGTTTGGAATAGGAGAGTCATGATCTGAAATTATTTGTGAGATGAGTATGGCTAAGTTCTTTGGAGTATGAGTGTGCGCATTGCATTTTAGAACTAGTAACTAGGACGTTGAGATTGATTCATTTGAAAGACACCTTTGCAAGAAACTTAAACCCCCGTTTGTTTTAAAACTTCTCTCCCTTATTGAATCTTGTTTGCTTGAGGGCAAGCAAAAGGCAAGTTTGGGGGAGTTGATATTGCTGCATATTTCATGTATTTTGCATACATATAAGTTAGTTTCTCATGCATTTACATTGCACTTTAGGATAGTTTGCATCACTTTAGGCCCTAGAGTATTCTTGCACCAGCATATGCATGTTTCTTGCATTTTGCATCGCAATCAGGTTGTTTTCGGCTACTTTGGAGCTATGGAAGATTTGTGGAAGTGCTAAAGCTCGCGAGGAAGTCTGTGGATGCTTTGAGAAATCAGGAGTGCACGCTAAGGACCTGAGATCGAGTAGCAGATCGAGCAAGGCTGATTGACCAGAAGACCGAGTGTGAAAAACGATCTGAAGTACGGACGTAAATGACACCATGCAGATCGAGGACCGGATCGAATTTCCAACCCGATCGGCACAAGATTGACTCAGAGATCGACCAAGAGCCATCCGATTCAGTACATGATCGATTGCGAGATCGAGCTTCGTGATCGATCCCAGACCAACCTTATCCATCCAGCCTGTTATTGGACCGTAGCGAAGGGGGGGACCATTTGCGGTTTGGCCATTTTCGGAAAAGACCAACGATTCCTTTCATTATTCCACCTAGTCGACTACTTTTTTATCATCTCTCTCTTTTTAGGCGATTCGCCATTGTAGACTTTCGAGTTTTTTTTCTTACTTTTTTGTTTTGAATATTAGATCTTTGATTTTAATCAATCGTTTTCATGTTTAGTTCATCATCTATTGCATTTCGTTTGGTTTACTATATGAGTCGCGAGTAGTTTCATCGGGTTTTGGGGTTGAGAGGATTCAAAGGGGTCGAAAAGGTTTTCAAGTTTGGTGTTTTCTTGTTCTTCATGGCTTTCTCTTCTAGGATGTCGAGTTCTTAGGACTTAAAGAGTCTCACGTCAAGATCTTTATGATCAGAGAGGTCTCTTACCTTGCAGGATCCAGAGAACTCTGAAAATCGCATCCTAGAGACTAGTTACCCTTTCCCAAACGCCATGGTAGTTTAGGGGACTAGTTAAGCCGCGTGTTTGAAATCTGAGTTTATTGCCCTTCGATCTCCTTTTCCGCCAAAAGCCATGGGTCTGGAAGAGAGAATGGAGGAGTGATCCATACTGAAAGCCACGGATGGATCTTGTTTTGTTTTCAAGGCTTAGGGAGTCTCACAAAGTGAGTAGATCTAAAGTTTTCAAACCAAGCTTATACCTTTGAAACCCTTGAACATGAATCTCAACCCTAGACCTCTTTTTCTTAGTATTCTTACATCTCTGTTAATCATTCGCTTGCTATCTGTTGCATCCTGGTCATTAGCTTCGTTGCATTTGAACTTTTAGACAAGATCGATCGTTGTTGCTCGATCTAGTGGTCGATCCCGTGGTCGATCCACTAGTCGACTTTTATAAATTCATAGTTTCGCATTTTAATCATTCTGTTTGTTCCTCGTGGTAGTTCACTCGTTCCTAGTATTTTTAAAATAGTTTTGCCTTGCATTTAATCATTGTATCTAGTTTTTAGAATTTTCACAAAACCTTTCATCATTTGCCTAGCTTTACATAATCCTTGCATTCTCATTGAACTTTCTAGCTCCTAGGACTGGATTGACTCCTCTTGCATTGTACTACAACTAAGTGCTGCTTGAGTTTTGATACCTCATGTTGCATTTGCATACCCTAGATAAAAGCTTGTTATCACCTTCTCAGCTTGGCTAGCTCCTTGATTCATTCCCAAAACTTCTCCTTGCTCCTTATAGCTTCTTAAGTACCTAAAAACATCCTTAATGCATAGAGAATGCAAACTACAACCTAAATGTAACCTAAGTCTAAAAGAGAAGGAAAATGGGATTAAAGAGAAAGAAATCATGCAAAAGGAGACCAAAACATGAACTAAATGCACGCTTAAATGATGTATATGCATGAGATATCAACACCCCCACACTTGCCTTTTGCTTGTCCTCAAGCAAACAAACTAAGACAAATGGAGGATGAGGTTTAAAAGTGGGCATTCAAATCCAAAAATGCAAAGGGAAAGAGATAGAGTCAACACTTAAGTGCCTAGTTGTAGGATGCAAACATAGTCAGCTATACTTTATAGAACCTAGCCATGCTCATCATGTTTCAAAATGATCTCAAATCTCAACTTAGACAAATGCTCAAATCAATCGACTCATTAACATTCATTAAGCTTATAACCATGAATCGAGTTTGTGCAAATCAAGTGAAGACATTTGGTTTAAAGGGTATGGTTATGAGATTAAAATTCATTCAAGCACAGGGTTCATATATATAAGGGATCACTCAATGAAAATGATTCTATATTAGGTAAAATGCTAATGGTAAAAGCACACTTATGCATGCAAATCAAAGCTCTCCTCTACCCTTTTACCCAAAGATGAATCCTATAAACTTCTAAACCCCAAAGTGAACCCCTAAGTCTACCCTTTTCCTAAACTCTAACCCTTCTCCTTCTTCATGGCTGGGGAAACTTCTTCTTTTTGCTTGTGTGGTTGCTTCTTTTTGTTGGGACTTGCTCCTTTCTTGTTGATTAGGCGCCATTTTCACCTTTGGTGGATTGCCTTGGGTCTGATTTCTTCTTTGGTTGACCTTTCAAAACCTTGTTGTTGGCGCCTTATTTCTAAACACTTAGAGCTTTTATTCCCTTTGTACTTAACAACAATTCTAACCTGTTCCGCCATACTACCATTTCAAACTTTTCCTTCTTCTTTTAAAGCATATAGACATGAAACTCAAACCATTTAACTCTACCTTTTTATCCCAAACTCCTAACCTAGAATCAAGCTCAAAATGCAAGCTGATATCTACAAGAGAACTTTTCATTGCCAGCCTTATTCCTAACACTTTTTGCCAAAACAAAATTCGAAAATGATATGCAAAGATCTCACAACTCTCAAGATAGTGTTTAAGCTCAAAAAGAGGTTTGGTTAATGTAGTGTATTAACTGTCCCATAAGTACGAGGATCAGCTATTTGGATCAACAAGAGTGGTAAGAAGGGAAAAATGATCCAAATATGTATATGGTAGCCATGAATTCACTTTTCAATGCACAAACATGATAATTAAAAATTCAGATTAAGGTTCAAGTTGATAGAGTTTACTTTCAAAGAACAAATGTTTTCTGTATGACATAAGAGCATCAAATTTAGCAATTCAAGCATGGTTCAGCCTTAACTTCTAACATTTTCATGATGCATCAAACAACTAACCACTTAAACATTGAAATCATCTCTAAACACTAAGCATTTTACAAGGAGAATTCATCATTATGCCCTATGCAAATGCAATGCATCCTATATGCAAACACTAGACTCAATCCTAAGCAAATGAAATGCAACTATATGCTTTCTTTTTGGTTTGCATAGACATGCAAAATATTTCAAGTTTTTCGATTTTTTTTGTGTTTTTCTATGGCTTAAATGAATGCATGATATGCATCTGATTCAAGATGAAAGAAAATGAAAAACTAAGAAAATAACAAACAAAGTCAAACCCCAAATCTCTTCCCCACACTTAAATTACACAGTCTCTTGTGTAATGAAAGGAATGAGAGAGAGAAGCAATATAATACATTACAAAAACTTAAAATGATGCAATGGTATATACAATGGAAGGATGTGGTACCTTAATTTTTGTAAGAAGAGTGGTGGGATGATCCAGATGTCTCTGGTTGTGGAGACTGACTAGCCCTCCTCTTGTTTCTCATCTGCTTGCCTTGTGAAGAAGTTGTTGGCTCTTGTAGTGGAGGAACTCAACTTGGCCAGTGAGCTTGGACTTGAGTTGCATTGCCTTGAGCATCCCAATGTTGCCATGCTGTATAACCCTCAGAAGAAGTGTTAGCTGGTGCCTCCCATGCTGATGGTGGTTGTGACCTTGGCTCATAAGATGAGGCTCTTAAAGGTTCCCAAGCTGCCCATTGATCATCTTGTTGCACTTGGAAGGAGTGTCTTCCTTGGGGCATCCAAATTATTTCCTCCACTTCATTAGGTTTTGCTTATGGCACTTGCTCTTCATAGTGGGAAGTGTGCTCATGACCATGGCTTTGTTGGGAAGCTCCTCTTGATGTAGACTTATCTTTCTTGAACTTCCCCTTAACTAGATTCACTAGCTTCTTGATGATCTTATCTTGCCATTTACACCACTTTTGGAGTTTGTTGATGTGGTCATGGGCATACTTCAGAGACCTTTCTTGGCTTGGGACCTCATGAGGTTTGTAGTGAAACCTCTTGGTGTTGTATTCCAGCAACTCATTCTTATCTAGCTCTTCCTCTTGGGAATTCTCTTGGCTTTCAGCGCCAACATCAGCTCCTTCTTGCACTTCCTCTTTACTACTTTCTTCACCTTCTTCTTGCACATCTTCTCCACTATCCTCTTCCCTTTCTTCAATGACAGGGCCACCATGGTAGAGCTGACTTTCATCTGGGAAAAAATCGATATTGCTCCTCATGATGATGGATGTATGTTGCACATTTGGTAGGAGGAATCTTACTGGATCTCTGAATTTCTGGAGGAACTTATAAACATGCTTCCCTTGGATGCTCTTCTCAAGGTAGTGACTACTTCTGAGATACTCCAGATCTATCCACAGTGGTGCCAAAGCATCTTCAGCATGCTCCTCTAGACTCACAACACTTGTCATCATGATGGCTGTCACAACTCCTCCAATGTGCAGCTGTTGATTCTTCTCCCTTTTCCCCTTGTTCAAGATCCAGCTCCTATAGGAGTAGAGCTGCTCCTATAAGAGTAGAGCTGCTCCTTTAGCAGAGTCCCTTAACAAGGGAGTCTTGCTGGCCTTCCCAGAAATGTTACATCCTTGCTGGTGCTCACCAGTGGCTGCATTGCATTGTACATGAAGTCCCTCTCCTTTGCTGTGAGATTGGATGTCTCCCTTCTTGATAAGAATGTGTTTGCAAGAGCCTTGTGAGAATATCTCACAGCTGGATGCTTCAGATGCTGGTTCCTTGTGACTCATGCAGTGATGTTGCTGATAGGGCTCAAGTTTTACCCAAATAAAGCTACTGCAAGTGCACAGCAAAGGAGTTATAGTATAAGTGGTTATCGAATCCCAAGGGAGTGAGCTTACTACACTAGCGATTTATAGATTCAGATTAAGCTAAGCAATAAATAGTGAATGTAATGCAAAGTAACTAAAATTATGAAAGCAAACGATTTTGATTTATTCTAAGACTCGGAAAACTAAAAGCGCTAAGTCAGGACAATTCACAAGTTGAATCCGAGAATGTAGAATGCATGAAATCAGGAATGAATAAGAACCGTCTTGAACATGAATCGCAAATATATAACTAATCAGTTCTCATTGCAGAACTTAACTATGTCTAAATCATAGAGTTTCAAATCTCTTTGCAAATCCTAGCAATATAAACATGCAACAATGATCAGGTTCAATTGTTCACAAAACTCCTAAGCCAATTCTCTTTGCACTAAGGTGTTCTGCTCATTTAATGCTAGTTCAGGTTATCAATAATGTTCTCACATCTATTAAACAACCTATGATTTTCGGATTTCTAGATGATGTGTCTAAGAAATCGATTTTAAAGCAAGCAGAGATGAAGAACCAAAATATAATCCTAACAGATAGCAATTCTAAAAACTCTTCATCAACCTTTGAACAGCCCTAACTTAACTAGCAAATTACTCAGACATGATCATGGAATCACAAAGCATAGCTGAATAAAATTGCATTGATAGAATAAAAGATAAAGGAATTCGAAATCTTCTCCAAAAAGAGTACAAGATCTGTCTCCCCAAAAGCTCTGAATAAAATCCTCTCTAAAGCTCTCTGAATTCTAAAGTCTAAGATCCCAAAAGCCAAAAATGGCTGAAACCCTAATATATAGAAGCCAAAACACGAGCTGGAACACTTTTGTAAATACTGGAACTTCAGGGGCCAAAATGCAAATAATCTTCAATCTTGTAACAACAAGTCGCGACTCCTTCCCATCTACGGGTGACGAGCGTCACTCTTGAGTGGTGACGAGCGTCACCCAACTCTGTATTCGCCTTCCGAGTTGCATACTTCGTGGCTGCATCTTGCAATGCTTCAAAAAGCTCCATAATTTCCAATTGTGCTCCACACATGCTATAATCTGCAAAGACTCTACTAGGACTCTAAAAAGGCCAAAAAGACTCAATAAAAAGGACTTATGGTGGCATATTGGACTAGTAATTTGGATAAATCCAAATCTGTGAAGATTTAATTGAATTTAAAGTTTTAAAATGATTTAAACAAATCATGTATTCAAAATTCTCTCAAATACAATTATATGAGGTGGTATTTCAATCTATGAATTTTTAACTCTAAATTACCTCTCAAATCATCCCAAATCATTTTTAAAATTAATTGATTAATGAAATCCCAATTTTCCAATAAGGCGAAATTTTAATGAATTTGTATAAATGACTAATACAATAATCTTGGATTTTAAGTAACTTTTTTAAATACTAGAGATCCAATAAGAAGGAATTTGAAAAAAAAAAAACAAAATCATCCCAAATGATTAATCCAATATACCCCACTTATACCATGGTTAAAAACCATGATATATCAGTTTCCAGCCCCAATCACATCCCATAGCATTTTGTGCTACCTCTTGCTGATCTTGAAGTGGTCCCTCTTATCAACATAAGGATACATACCAAGGCCATCAGAGATCTCATTGAAGGTTCCTGTGAAGTTTTTCTTGCCAAGTCTGAATGATATCCAGCCATCTCCATTGGGAAGCTCACTTTCTTCATAGCTCACCTCCTTGAAAATGGAGAGAAACTGATAGGTGAGATGCTTGTAGGAAGGAAGTGGTCTCTCTATGAAATCGCCAAGCCCCATGCTTTCAAAGGTTGTCTTGCAATCTACATATATCCCAAGTGCCTTCATTGTGGAGGCACAAAGATACCTTGTGGACTTGAAGCTACACTGATTGAAGTGCTCCATGAGTTCCCTTGCACTTGGCTCCTTGGATGAGACTTCTTCCACAGCCTTTCACTTTCCTTTAGACTTGGCAGACTTGTTCTCAACAGGTCTCTTTCCAGCAGCCTTTGATAATTCCCCATCAGCAACACCCTTGCCCTTGTCTCTTCTAGTAAGTGGAGAAGATGATGCTTCCCTTTGTGGTGCTTGACCTTTGCTTCCACAAGAATCTTTAGTTCTCCCCATGGTACCTACAAGAACAAAGCTTGAAGATCCAATAAGTACAAGAACTGAAGTTGAAAACCAATGACTTAAAGCTCTTAAAAACATTTCTCAAATCTAAGAGGAGATTAACTAGCATTTAAACAAAGTCAAACCTCTAAAGAGCTAAGAGAATTCAAAAGCTAAAAATCATAAACATGCTAGAGTTCTTAACAGATTCAAACCATTATGCATATGAACCTAGCATGGTAGCTTTAAACAAGGTTAAACATGATTATGCAAGGTGAATTCAAAGCAAGCAAGTAATTAAGTGCATGAACAGTAATCAATCCTAAACATTCTACTTGCTTAGCTAACAAATTCCACTATGCAAAATCAAAACAAGCACCTTAAACTAAACAAAACAAGCTCTTAATGCAAAATATTCAAAAACTTTAAACAAGCTCAAGGCATAAGAACAAGAAATGAATAGTTCAAGAAAGCAAACCTTTAAGGACTTCCGAGCACTTAAGAGAGACAAATGAAAAAGAGAAAGAGCTAATAAATTTCGTGGTCTAAGTGAGAGAAGAGAGAAAATGAAGTCTGAAGAGTGAAGAGGAGTTAGATGGCTTTTATAGAGATTAATGGGGAGCATAAGGAATCAAATGAGAAGGGGACAAAAACAAAAGTGCTCAGAAGTAGAG
The DNA here is from genome assembly GCA_911865555.2 of Thlaspi arvense. NCBI lineage: Eukaryota > Viridiplantae > Streptophyta > Magnoliopsida > Brassicales > Brassicaceae > Thlaspi > Thlaspi arvense. The sequence goes on from OU466857.2 coordinate 13,889,340, forward strand.
CAGGATGGCAGGGAGGAGCCAAAAATTTAAATTTAAACTCCCTTGGCTCCAAGCCAAGAGAGGTAATTTATTTTGAAAATCAGAAGACTTACCTCGCTGGCCCTATCGATCATTTTTTATCAATGACTTTGATCAATAGGGTGGTATCGGTCAGTTTTTACCGATACATGTGATCGATCGCCCTCCTACTAATTCTCATCGGTCACTTTTGATCGAAGGCCTTGACCGATGGTGCATCCGCTTGGTTTCCATCAGTTACTTATGACCCATATAAGTGATGGATGGTACATATGATCGATTCTCTTCGGTCACATCTTGATCGATGGCTTTGACTGATGGAAACTATGCTTGCACTTCTTTTTCCCCCATCGGTCGCTTTGACCGATGGGTTTCCCCGATGCACTTCTAGCTCTAATAGCATCGATCACTTTAGACAGATGGTCATGACCGATAGGCTTGTATCGATACTAGCCAGAATGCATCTGTTTTGTTGCCCTAAACATCTGTTCAATCCCCAATCCAAACTTTTACTTCTAAGAACACTAGAAAAACATGAACATGAACTAAAAATCATAATATATACAAAGGATACCATAGGACTACCTCCCAAGTGTGCTTGTTTAAAGTCACTTAGCTTGACTTTGATTACCTCTTTAGTGGAGGTAATGAGATGGAGTCTTGGAACTCCTTGGTGGTGTGTTGCTCCTCTTGATCCTGGTGGTGGGTCCATCAATCCTCATCTCCATAAAAGGCTTAGACTTGCCTCCTTGGTTCAGCTTGTATCAGTATTCACCATCTTTAGAACAAAAGGGCTTCAAGATCACCCCACCTTCAGTAACCAACTTAATTTGATTCATCTTCTTGTAACCAACCACTTCAAGGACTTCCTTTTCAGTGGTGTCTTCAAACAGCCTTGACAAACAGCAACCATCAAAGCACTCTCCTTGGTAACCTTCAAACTCTGGCCAGTTCTTGTCAACTCCTTTCACCTTTTTCAATTCCATAGAGAAAGCATGATAATGCTCCAGCTTGTTGCCTTTGCTGTCAAACCTCAAGACTTTATCCTTCGTAAGCCTCAACTCAGTTGTGCATTCTGTGGCATCAAATATAGCTCCAGCTGAAGCTAGAAATGGTCTTCCAAGGATGACGGCATTCTTGATCTGCCCCTCAACATCCAGAACCAATAAATCAGTTGGGATAGTCACTCCTTCTATCTGCACAGGGACGTCCTTGAGAGCTTTGTATCGATCATGCCAGATCGATGGACTTCGTGTTTTGACTGATGGAACACCAGAAAATGCCTTCCTTGGCTCCTTTTGCTCCTTCTCAGCTTAGCTAGCTCCTTGATTCATTCCCAAACTTCCTCCTTGCTCCTTATAGCTTCTTAAGTACCTACAAACATCCTTAATGTATAGAGAATGCAAACTACAACCTAAATGCAACCTAAGTCTAAAAGGGAAGGAAAATGGGACTAAAGAAAATGAAAACATACAAAAGGAGACCAAAAAATGAACTATATGCAAGCTTAAATGATGTAAATTCATGAGATATCAGTCAGCAAACCTGGTGGCAAGCATCTCCTCCAAGAGAGTATGGAAAAAGCTTGCAGAAGAGGTAGTCATTGGACACACCATTGTACTTGATACTTGTCACCAAGTCCTCAAACCACTCTATGTGGTCCATGAGGTGCTTATGAGGAAGACCATCAAAAGGATTCAGAGCCACAAGTGTGTAATAAGCTGGCTTCAGCTCGAAGTCATTCCTATGAAATGAAGGTGGGCGGATCGCAGGTATGTTAGCATTGAACTGATCAGGCCTGTTGTACTCTCCTAGTGTCCTCTAACCTCGAGCAACGTTCACCCCAGCAGGTGGCTGATCTCTCTTGCCAGCTGGTTAAACTGCCTGTTCAACTATCACAGCGCCATTCTCATCAAGTCTCTGCCCCCTCTTCGTTCTTCATGTTCCCCTTTCTGTCAACCAAGTGACCTTCTGCATCTGTCATTCGGATGATCGGATCAACCATTGCAGATTGCTTCTTGGCTTTCCTGATGGTTCTTTCCAATTTAGCGAGTTTGTCAATGCTCAAAGTCACAAGCTCCTTTTCTTTGTTGCTTATAGTACTGCGATTATGCATACACCTGAAACAGACACAAGAAAAGTTGCAAAAAAATTAGTAAACAAAATAAAACTTAGTTAAAATTCTAATACTAATAATCTGTAGGCAGCAATTACACCCGTCAAAGGCGCCAAAAAATTGATAGGGGTCAAGTTTTACCCAGTTTATAATACGACTGCAAGTGCACAACAATGAAGTTGTAACACAAAGGGTTATTGAATCCCAAGGGAGTAAGCTACTACATTACAGAATTTAGATTCAGATTATGTTATGTAGATAGCCACATAGGGTGAAGAAAAGCCAAGGAAAGATTGTGGCATTTGTATCAGAGTGCCTTATCAAGGTTTTGCTAACTACTGGAGTCATATCAAGGTCCATATCGGTGTGCAAGTCGATACAGGAGAGTACTCCAGAGAATTTCGAGATCTGCCAGTCCCGATATCGACCGTTTGTATCGGGCAAACACCCGATATCAGACAGAAAAAATCATATCGACATCCATATCAGGGCGTTGTCCGATACAAATCCAAAAATCAGGTAAGTCAACTCTCTCTCTCACTTGCGTTGAATCGAGTTGTCCTCCCCCTTAAAACCCCTCTTCACCTCGATACACCACTCTTCTCTACTCTCAAAAACGCCTCCAAGCATAACTCTCTCATCTCTCACTCAAATTTCTTAATTCAAAGCCCCACAAACTCGGTTCAACACAAACTGTCTCATTTTCACTTGTTTTCAAGCTTCCATCCATAAATAACTAAGGTAAGTCTCAGAAATTTTGAATTTCTTCCACCATCTTCAATGGTGGGATTTTGAGAAAATTTTGGTAAAATGATGGACTTGGAAGGAAAATCATTGGGTTTTGATTGTTATAATGATCTTGTGATGGTTAGAATTATTAGTAATCCTTGTTGGTGGCTGATTGTTGAATTTATAAAAAAATTTGTGCTTGAACACTTTTTGAGTGAAAATTTGTAATTGCACTCTTGAAACCTATTAGATTTTGATGCTTCCAATTCCATTAGGCTGCTATCACCTTGCTTGAATGAGATTGATTGACAATTTTGCCTTTGAGACATTTTGAAAATCTGGGAAATTTTGAAATTTTTACGATGCGTTAAAAAATGAGTTGAGTTCATGATCTTGTGTGCTATTGTAGTTTGCCTATTAAACTTGTTTAATTATGAATAAGCATATCTTAGACAACTTATAAGCTTGATTTTAAGTCATTTTCAATGTGCTTATAGTTGTACAAGTATTGTCACTTTGCACAAAAAATATGGGAAAGTCGAAAGCTCAACAAGCCAAAAAGAGAGCTGAAAGAGCTGCAAGAGCTAGAGGAAAACACCCATTTGCTGCAAGATATTGAATCTAGCCCCAATGAGCAAATTGAAAGGAGAAGTAAAAGTAGAAATGATCCAGCTCAAACACCCTTGGCTCAAGCACCCAAAGCTGCAGGTTCACAGGATGAACGCCTAAGGAAGGCTCTTAACATGAAGTTCAAGGGAACTAAGTATGCTGATATGCAGGTGTTTCACAACTTGGAACTTTCTGTCTTCAGTCACCTTTTCAAGAATATGGGTTTGGATAAATTTTTCACTATGGTCTATCCCTCTTACAAGCTGGCTACTTGTCAATTCATCTCCTCCTTAGAGGTGCATTTCTACAAGCCCACATAAGCTGGTTATAAGCGCTATGGGGATGGGTACATCAAGTTTAAAGTGGTCAAAACAGTCTACCACATGGGTTTCAAACAGATCAATGAGATATTTGGATTTAGAGCTGGAAGAACAAGACACACAGTGATGAATTTTGCTGAGAAAGAGCATGATATAGTGTAGGCAGAAAAAAGTGTGGGAAGGTACAAACCTGGTTCAATCAAGAGCTCTTTAATCTGTCATCCTGCTTTGAGATATGCACACAAGGTGCTAGCTCACGCCTTTTTTAGAGAAAATAGACTGGCATGGTGATTGATGAAGAAATGTCCTTGTTGTGTATAGGGCTGAGAAACATTCTAATGAAGACTAGTGGTAGAGAGAGAATACTTGGAGAGCTGGCACGAATTTGAACACTAAGTATACTGCTCAAGCGATTTCTACACTACAAGCATTTGGTTGGGACAGCTTCAGATACTAGTCCTCAAATAGCTTTCGGAGGACTCAATACACCCATCTTGGAAGCTGCTTCTATCCCAAAGAGGGAGTCCACATGAGTTCATTGATAGAGCCTATCTCTTCAAGACTAGGTAGTTTGTGGGAACCATGGAGGAGAAGCTGGTCGATCAGTTCAATACTGATTTGAAGAAAAAAAAGAGGATACTTCTCCCCAACCCCCATAGTATCACTTTCATACTCACCAGCAATGTCAGCTTCAAGCCTCACGAGGGTGAGATTTTTGTTGAGCAACCACAAATTGAAGAAGAAGGGACAAAGGCACATGAGATCATATATGGGAACCAGAGATACTAGTTCACCCCTTATAACAAGTATATAGTTAGCGATGTGAATAGAGAAGCTCACAAACAACTCAAGCTGCTCCAAAGGTTGAACAAATGACAGGAAATACAATCAAAAAGCTTGTCCACACAGTAAAAGGGATGAGGAGGAAGATTAAGAACTTGACAAGTTCTGCTGGTGGATCTTCAAGAGGTCAAGAAGAGCATGTTGACAACATGAAAGACACACCCTCATGCGCCATGAGGAGTAACTCCTTTAGAGAAGCACCAAGGGAAACAGAGCATGTCGACCCTTCAAGAGCTTCCTCCTATGAAAGGTGCAGTAAGAAGATGAGTGCAACACATTCCCCATCCTCCCTCTGCAGCAACATGTCCTACTCCTTAGGCAGTTTGTCCCCCTCTTAAGAGTTCTAAGGTACACTTCTCTTGACCATTGTACATACCATATTTTTATTTTTCATATTTCTCTTGTTTTCCTCTCTTCCAATATTTTCTCACACATAGGAATGTGTGAGATTTAAGTTTGGGGAAGAGAGAATCGTATACTGTGTTTTTTTTTATAATATCATGCATACTTTTAGCACTTCATGAATATTTAAGGCATAGAAAAATATAAAAAACATTTGAAAAATTTGAAAACTACTAAAACATTCATGTAGTTTCATTCATTCATTTCCTTAGGATTGAGTGTAGTTTTACATTTCATATAGGTTGCATTGATATGCATACGGAGTAATGTTGATTGCCTTGTATAATATCAAAGTTCAAAATTGTGTACAATGTCCTAGTTATTAATTGTTAGGTGCTTGTGATCTAGTTTAAACTGAAGGTTGAACCTCATTTGGAATTATTTGCATGTCACTCTTATCTAGTTGAAGCTTGCATAATCTGATTTCAATCCTTATCTATTTGAACCATAATCTTGATTCATTAATTATAATGTCTTGGGCATTGAAAAGTGTTTTTTCATGGATACTTATATACATACTTGGGTTTTCTTTTTACTTCTTACCACTCTTGCTAGTCCAAGTAGAACTCCTCATCCTTAACCATAACATTCTTTCAAACCATTGAATTATTTGTGAGAAAATTGAAAGGCTTTTTTCCATATATGAGCTTAGTAAAAAGTATAGGGATTTAGAACAATATTGGAAAGACTTCCATGTAGAACTAGCTGTGTATTTTTTGAAGCTAGATTAGGCTAGGACTATGTGTTTCAATGGGATGGGTTTTATTTTGGGTTTTTCAAGAGAAGCAATAAAGAAAAGAAAGCAAAGGAGAAGGAGTGCAATGCAAGTTACATTGGGAAAGTTGGCTAAGTGAATAAAAATAAAAAAATGGCTAAATACAAAGAAGAAAGTGTGAAGGATGATAAGCACCAGCGAAAATAACAAAGAGTCCATACAAACCAAGAAGATTCAAAGAAGAAGATGCATCTTCAAAAGAAGCTCTAAAGGAGAAAGAAGAATGGTGAATCACAAGAAATGGTAGAATAGGGTATAGTATTGGGTAGAAAAGTAAGCATAAGTTGTTCTTTACCCGTAGCATTTTACCAAAGCTCATTTTATATGCTTGAGAGATCTTGTAGCATCCGTATCCGAGAGAATTCGGAATGATCGTACCGGGGAATAATCGAGCCAAGGGTCGGATATTGGCTGGGAAATGGAGGTTCAGACTATGGTCAGGTGATGACCGAGGGAATAGTCGGATGGTTGGTTGGATAGCCGAGCCGGATGGACCATATCCGAGGAAAATAGGGTCCAGTCCGTGGGAAACGGGATTTATCCCGGAGCAGTGGGATTTATCCGAGAGTCTGGGAGGTTAGTCCGAGTGTCAGTGGACTGTCTCCGAGGGAGAAAGGGAAACCTCCGAGAGAAATAGAGGATTAGCCGAGGCAGGATAAGTTGTCCGAGAGGAATAGGAATATCCGGGTGAAAAATGGAAAACACCTCGGATAAGGGCGGTTTATCCGAGTGGGAAGGGATTTGGGCCGTGGGCCAAGTGTTTGGTCGGTTATTTTGTGGTTTATCGAGGGAATGGTCAAGCCGGTACAGGGAATAGCCGAGAGAATCGAATCGGACCGGGATGAAACCTACTGGAACCAGAAAAACGTCGGATAAGTCTGGGTTATCTATGGTTTTGCAAGTTTATAAGGGATTTTGAGACTTTTCTCGGGAGAGTTGTGTTTATTCGAGAGAAATAAAGCAAAGAAAGAGAATAGTCAAAAGAAAACCCTAAGAAAACAGTATATCCCGTGGACATCCGAGAGAGATCAGATTATCGCCGAGCAGATCCGACCACCACCGAGATAAACTGGTAAGCGATCGGATATTTTCCTAAGTGTTGAGTTTTCATCGGATAACCTCGAGCTAATAGCCTTGTTTTGTGGGGTTTTCGAGGGTAAACAGAGTTTGGTTCGAAGAAAGTTGAACAGATCGAGAGATAGCCGAGGGGATAAGGATCGGATCGTACGGGCAGCCGAGAGATTCTTCAGGAGGTCGGATATCTTCGTTTTGGTGTGGTTTTCATCGGGATTTCTTCTGACCAATCTGTTTCCAGCCTTGTCTAAGGTGAGTGCGTGACTGTGGTCGTGTCTAGGACCGTAGGATTGCTAGGGTTGAATGTTTGCATGTTGATTGTGTGATTTTCATGTTATGTGTTTAGAACTGATAAGCAATTCTCATGTTATGATATATTATGGTGTTTACCGTGGCATAGATGATATCTAGCTAACCTCAGGGTAATCCGGATCATGTACTAGCTTAGGGGATGTGGGATTCTCTCTGAAGTAGACATGGGTCTTGAAAAGGGATTGAACTTGGTTGGTTAAGTTAGATGATCATGGCCGTTTGAAATTGTTATGTCTATTGCGAATTGATTGTGTTGAATGTTGAATCCGAAAGTATGATTGCGTGTTGGTACTGACCAAGTGTTACGGGATGACCGTACTCACTAAGTATTTATGAAATACTTATGCCTCTCTTCTTGAGTGTGTAGGTACTAAGCAGTAAAGGGGCGAGACCAGGTGGCAGTGATGGATATGGATGGATCGGGACTGGGTTTTATTTATGTTTAAGACGTTGTGCTTTGTCTTATGGTTTTGGTGTTTGACCGTTTAGGTTGCTAGATGATCGTTTGTATTCATTAGCGAACCTTTGTGATTTGTTTAAGTTAACCCCGAATCCTGTTTAAGTGTTTTATGAAAGTCAAAATGAATAAGATGAGTTGTTTTATATTCCGCTGTGTATTGATAAGAAAGAATAAGAATAAAGGAAAAAGTTTAAAAATATGGCTAAGTATAGAAACGGACTTAGAGGATGTAGTGGGACACAGCCGCGGTACGGTTTACCGGATTGGGTTACCACAAGTTGGTATCAGAGCGTTTTAACGCTTCTAGGACTGAAATTGGTGACTGTTGTTGTTTGCTTGTTTGGGGTTTATGGGGGTCCGATCCATTCTTCACTGCCAAAGTCTTGCGGTAAGTTGTTGTTTGGTGTTGTGAAACACGTTTTGAGTTAGCTTCGGCTAACTGGCATTGTGTACTTGCAGATGGTTGATACCAGAAGAACCATGAGAAACAATGGGGACAAGCAGGCTGCAGGGTCTGTGAACTCAGTCAACGGTGATGTTGCTGAGAGGGCAAGGGAAGCCGAGAGACAGGCAGCTGCGGTTGCAAATAAGGCGGCTAGAATGGCAGCCGTGGAAGCAGCAAGGAATGCTGCGGATGCGGAGAACGTGTCAAGGAATGCTGCGGGTGCAGCTGGGGTTGCTGCGAATGTAGCACCACTGGGGTTAGAGGCTGTGCCTGGGATGCTAGCACAGGTACTAGCCAGGCTACCTGCGGTGGCTCCTGCTCCGACGGTTGCAGCAGCACCACATATAGTACCACCGGTGGGGGTTCACGCGGATGTGATTGGGGAGGAAGCGGACCAAGTGGAGAGGGTTCCGAGTTACCTCAAGGTTTTGGATCACATGGTGCGGTTGGGAACCAAGATCTTTGCTGGAGGTTCTACACCGACTGAGGCAGATGAGTGGAGGATGAGACTGGAACGGAATTTTGAGTCTATCCGATGTCCAGAGGGTTATAAGAGAGACATAGCCGTGCACTACTTGGAGGGTGATGCACACACGTGGTGGAAAGGAATCGTTGGAAGGCTGGTGAATGTGAATTGTTCATATGAGATGTTTTCAGCGATGTTCAGGAGTAAGTACTTCCCACAGGAAGCTTACAACGAGTAGGAGAAGGCGTTCTCGTACCTTAGTCAGGGGACGCTTACAGTGAGGCAGTATGAGACTCAGTTTAACCAGCTGAGGAAGTATGTGTCTCATGAGTTTGACACGGAGGAGAAGCTGATTCGCAGGTTTATGAGTGGACGGCGAGTTGAGCATAGGAACGAGTGTGTTGTTCGTGACTTCAGGACAGTTGCTGAGCTCGTTGAGAAGGCGGCATTGTTGGAGTCAGGATAGGCGGATGCTGTGTTGATGTCAGCTGGGGCTAGTACAGCCTTGACCAAGGCAGGTCAGTCTAGTGGACAGAACCGGAAGTTTGCGAAAGGAGTACCGAACAAGGGATCTGGGGGACACAGCGTGTGCAGCAAGTGTGGCAAGGCTCACGTTGGCGAGTGTAGGCGCGGTGATAGTGGATGCGACAGGTGCGGGAGTTTAGAGCATCGGGTACGAGACTGTCCGGAGGAGGATCATAGAGTGGTCCGTGTGTCCGGCAGTGATGGTGCGGTTCGGGTTTGCTACGGTTGTGGAGAACCAGGGCATTTCAAGCGTGAGTGTCCTAAGGCAGGAGTGGTGGAGCAAGCCATGGCTCAAGGGAAGAGAGCAGGGGAGGCGCTTGCATCACAGGCCAAGAGACATGCCATTATACCGAGGGTGTACACGACGAGTGCAGCAGCAGCCGAGGAACCGAGCATTTCTCATCCGATTACTGGTACGTGTGGTACATAGTGTTTTCTTAAATTGCTTTTGCGTGATGTCTGTTAGTATAGAGTCTTAGCATTCTAGGGAATGAATGTGTAGGGACCTTGCTAATGGGTGAGGTTGAGACCCATGTTCTGTTTGACTCGGGAGCGAGTCATTGTTTTGTTAATCCGGACATGATCGGAAAGGGACAGTTCCGGAAGGAACCCGGAGAGGACTTTGGGTTAGTTCAGGCGGCTGGAGGCCAAGTGATGTTTTCATTAGGAGCGATTAAGAATGTTCCAGTGATGTTTGCCGAAGTGAACATGCCAACGGATCTAGTGATCTGTAGAGTTAAGTCCTACGATTTCATTTTGGGAATGGACTGGTTAGGCAAGCACATAGCTCACTTGGATTGTCACCGTGGAAGGGTGCGGTTTGAGAGAGAGGGAGAGGTCTTGGTTTATCAGGGAGTTAGACCAACCTCGGGAAGCTATTCAAGCAGAACGGCTGATAGAGAAGGGTTGTGAGGCGTATCTAGCAACAATCACTACCACAGAAGGAGGACCGGATGTAGACTTGGACAGTATACCGGTGGTGCAAGAATTTGAGGATGTTTTCAGGCGTTTGCAGGACTGCCACCAGCTCGTTCAGATCCGTTCACGATTGAACTTTAGCCGGGGACAGCTGCATTGTCCAAAGCACCATACCGGGTGACGCCAGCTGAGATGGCGGAACTGAAGAACCTGCTAACGGAGTTGTTGGACAAAGGGTTCATTAGACCTAGTAGTTCACTGTGGGGAGCACCAGTGTTGTTCGTGAAGAAGAAGGATGGGAGCTTCAGGCTTTGCATTGATTACCGCAGATTGAATCGTGTGACTGTGAAGAACAAGTATCCACTTCCCAAGATAGACGAGTTGTTGGACCAACTCAGGGGAGCTACTTGGTTCTCTAAGATCGATCTGGCATCAGGGTACCATCAAATACCCATAGAAGAGACAGACGTGTGTAAGACTACCTTTAGGACAAGGTATGGTCATTACGAGTTTGTGGTCATGCCGTTTGGTTTGACGAATGCGCCAGCTGCATTCATGAAGTTGATGAATGGCGTATTCAGAGAGTACCTAGATGAGTTTGTGATCATTTTCATAGATGATATTCTAGTATACTCTAAGGATGAGGAAGAGCATAAGAGTCATTTGCGGACTGTTCTGGAAAAGTTGAGAGAACAGAAGTTATATGCCAAGCTCCGTAAGTGTAGCTTTTGGCAACGGCATATAGGGTTCTTGGGTCACATTATTTCGGATAAGGGAGTGTCCGTGGACCCAGAGAAGATTCAGGCTATTGCGGATTGGCCTAGACCAGAGAATGCTACAGAGATAAGGAGTTTTCTCGGACTAGCTGGTTACTACGGGTGGTTTGTCAAAGGTTTTGCAAGCATGGCTCAGCCAATGACAAAGCTGACTGGTAAGGACGTGGAGTATGTCTGGACGGATGAGTGTGAAGAGTGCTTCTAAAAGTTAAAGAAGTTACTCACTAGTGCACCAGTATTGGCGTTACCAGAACCGGGTGAGCCATACGTGGTATACATGGATGCATCCAGGAAAGGACTAGGTTGTGTTCTGATGCAGAATGGTAAGGTGATAGCATATGCTTCGCGGCAGCTGCGGAAGCATGACGGAAACTAACCAACGCATGATTTAGAGATGGCGGCTGTGGTATTTGCACTTAAGATATGGAGATCTTACTTGTATGGGGAGAAGGTGCAGATATACACGGACCACAAAAGTTTAAAGTGCATCTTTACTCAACCGGATTTGAACTTGAGACAGCGTAGATGGACGGAGTTGGTAGCGGACTATGACTTGGAGATAGCATACCATCCAGGAAAGGCCAACTTGGTGGCGGATGCGTTGAGTAGGAGAAGGGCTAGCGTATCATCAGAACAGAATGTTGAAAGCATTGTGAACATGCTAAGGACATTGCAGCTGAATGCAATAACATAAGGGGTTGAACCGTTGGGTTTGGAAGCTGCGGATAGAGCTGACTTGTTGACTAGGATTCAGATTGCTCAGGAGCAGGATGAGAATCTGAAAAAGGTGTCACAGAACGATAAGATGGAATATCAGACTTCAAACAATGGGTCCATTGTTGTGAACGGACGGGTCTCTGTTCCAGATGTGAAGGAGTTAAGGGATGAGATCCTGAAAGAGGCACATCAGTCAAGGTTTTCTGTTCATCCGGGAATGACCAAGATGTATCAGGATTTGAAATGGTACTATCATTGGGTTGGGATGAAACGTGATGTGGCTAAGTGGGTAGCTGGATGTGAGACGTGCCGATTGGTTAAGGCATAGCATCAATTTCCGAGTGGTTTGTTGCAAACGTTGCCAATGCCAGAATGGAAATGGGACATGATCACCATGGACTTTGTACTGGGATTACCTAAGACTAAGAAGCTGCATGACGGAATATGGGTCATTGTGGATCGTTTGACCAAGTCTGCTCACTTCTTAGCAATGAAAAAGACTGATGGAGTACCAAAGTTGGTGGAAATGTATATTGATCAGATCGTGAGGTTGCATGGAGTGCCAGTAAGTATCATCTCAGATCGTGATCCGAAGTTTACTTCAAGGTTCTGGAAAGAGTTTCAGGAAGCGTGTGGGACGCGGTTGCATATGAGTACAGCGTATCATCCTCAGACTGATGGGCAATCAGAACGGACGATCAGGACATTAGAGGACATGTTGAGAGCGTGTGTACTGGACTGGGGCGGTAGTTGGGAAGACTACTTGCCGTTGGCTGAATTTTCATACAACAATAGTTACCAAAGGAGCATTGAGATGTCTCCGTATGAGGCGTTGTATGGCAGGCCGTGCAGAACACCATTGTGTTGGACACAAGTGGGGGAGCGTAGTGTAATGGGGCCAGCAGTGGTCGAGGCTACTACAGAAAAGATCAGATTGTTAAAAGTTAAGCTGAAAGAGGCTATGGACAGGAAGAAAAGTTATGCAGACAAGCGTCGCAGGGATTTGGAGTTCAATGTGGGTGATATGGTTTATCTTAAGGCACTGACTTATAAGAGAACAGATAGGGCAGCTAAGAGTGCCAAGTTGAATCCGAGGTACATGGGGCCGTACCGGATACTGGGAAGAGTTGGCGCAGTGGCTTACAAGTTGGACTTGCCATCAGAAATGGGAGCGTTCCATAATGTATTTCATGTGTCACAGCTACGAAAGCACATTACCGAACGGGAAACGGTTATAGAGGAGCCGCCAGCAGACTTGCAAGAGGATCTTGAAGTAGTGGCTAGGCCGGTTCGGGTGTTAGGAAGGAAAGAAATGACTAAGCATGGGAAGCTAGTCAGAATGGTTCAGGTCGTATGGGACTGCGACGGGCAGGAACAGGTTACTTAGGAAAATGAGGCTAGAATGAAATCTGAGTATCCCAAATGGTTTGACAAGTTGCAAACGGATGAATCGGATTCGAGGACGAATCCAGAACGGGTGGGGGAGAGTTGTAGCATCCGTATCCGAGAGAATTTGGAATGATCGTACCGGACAGGACATTGTCCGAGGAATAATCGAGCCAAGGGTCGGATATTGGCTGGCAAATGGAGGTTCGGACTATGGTCGAGTGATGACCGAGGGAATAGTCGGATCGTTGGCCGAGCCGGATGGACCATATCCGAGGAAAACAGGGTCCAGTCCGAGTGAAATGGGATTTATCCCGGAGCAGTGGGATTTATCCGAGAGTCTGGGAGGTTAGTCCGAGTGTCAGTGGACTGTCTCCGAGGGAGAAAAGGAAACCTCCGAGAGAAATAGAGGATTAGCTGAGGCGGGACAAGTTGTCCGAGAGGAATAGGAATATCTGGGTGAAAAATAGAAAACACCTCGGATAAGGGCGCTTTATCCGAGTGGGAAGGGAATTGAGCCGTGGGCCATGTATTTGGTCGGCTATTTTGTGGTTTATCGAGGGAATAGTCAAGCTGGTACAGGGAATAGCCGAGAGAATCGAATCGGACCGGGATAAAGCCTACTAGAACCAGGAAAACATCGGATAAGTCCGAGTTATCTAGGGTTTTGCGAGTTTATAAGGGATTTTGAGACTTTTCTTGGGAGAGTTTTGTTTATTCGAGAGAAATAAAGCAAAGAAAGAGAATAGTCGAGAGAAAACCTTAAAAAAAACAGTTTATCCCGAGGACATCCGAGAGAGATCAGGTTATCGCCGAGCAGATCCGACCATCGCCGAGATAAACTGGTAAGCGATCGGATATTTCCCTAAGTGTTGAGTTTTCATCGGATAACCTCGAGCTAATAGCCTTGTTTTGTGGGGTTTTCGAGGGTAAACAGAGTTTGGTTCGAAGAAAGTTGAACGGATCGAGAGATAGCCGAGGGTATAAGGATCGGATCGTACGGGCAGCCGAGAGATTCTTAAGGAGATCGGATATCTTCGTTTTGGTGCGGTTTTCATCGGGATTTCTTCTGACCAATCTGTTTCCAGCCTTGTCTAAGGTGAGTGCGTGACTGTGGTTGATGTCTAGGACCGTAGGATTGCTAGGGTTGAATGTTTGCATGTTGATTGTGTGATTTTCATGTTATGTGTTTAGAACTGATAAGCAATTCTCATGTTATGATTTATTATGGTTTTTACCGTGGCAAAGATGATGTCTAGCTAACCTCAGGGTAATCCGGATCATGTACTAGCTTAGGGGATGTGGGATTCTCGTTGAAGTAGACATGGGTCTTGAAAAGGGATGTAACTTGGTTTGTTAAGTTAGATGATCATGGCCTTTTGATATTGTTATGTCTATTGCGAATTTATTGTGTTGAATGTTGAATCCGAAAGTATGATTGCGTGTTTGGTACTGACCAGGTATTACGGGATGACCGTACTCACTAAGTATTTATGAAATACTTATGCCTCTCTTCTTAAGTGTGTAGGTACTAAGCAGTAAAGGGGCGAGACCAGGCGACAGTGATGGATATGGATGGATCGGGACTGGGTTTTATTTATGTTTAAGACGTTGTGCTTTGTCTTATGGCTTTGGTGTTTGACCGTTTAGGTTGCTAGATGATCGTTTGTATTCATTAGCGAACCTTTGTGATTTGTTTAAGTTAACCTCGAATCCTGTTTAAGTGTTTTATGAAAGTTAAATGAATAGATGAGTTGTTTTATATTCCGCTGTGTATTGATTAGAAAGAATAAGAATAAAAGAAAAAGTTTTAAAATATGGCTAAGTATAGAAACAGACTTAGAGGATGTAGTGGGACACAGCCGCGGTACGGTTTACCGGGTTGGGTTACCACAGATCTCTTGCATTTTCGTGAGGCATTTTGATTTTAATGAGATCATCATAGTCTCATAACCTTATCCTTAGCCAAATGAAAGCACTTGATTTGGATAAGCATGATTCACATGGTTACACTTAATTGAATGTTAAAAGAGTTGAATGATTGCTTATGTAGGCTAAAACTTGAGTACTTGTTATTGCTTGTGATCAATGTGATTAGATTTTTAGAGTAAAACAAAATTATATGCATCCTAGAACTGATAACTTGGACATTGATCTCATTTTTTCCTTTAACATTTTAGGCTATGAATTCCCATTTTCAAACCTCATTTCCTTGTTTGTTCTTGTTTGCTTGAGAGCAAGCAAAAGACAAGTTTAGAGTGTTGATAGCTTGCATAATTATATAATTTTTGGCTTCATTTAATATAGATTTTCACATCTTTTCATTCATTTCATAGTCTAAAGTGTCCCATTTGCATTCATAATAGTCTTAGAATGTATTAGGATTTTGAATGCATATTTTCTTGCATTTGGAGTGTATTTCAGGTCTTTATGAGACTAAGGAGGACATGTGAAGAGTTGGGATCAAGCTGAAACAAGAAAAAACACTCAAAGAAGGAGAAGTTTCTCTGGTTTCTATCGAGGTGGATATCGAACATCTGCTCGATATGGAAGCTCCAAACAACTGTATCCGCCTCTGTATCGGTCATCACCCCGATACAGAAGAACCACAAAAAACTGGCTTTCTGCGGCTAAGTTAATAAGTTTGTTAAGTTATATCACTTTAATAAATCAATTATTTTGGACTACGTACACTTATTTTTCAGAAAAATTATAGTCGCACATGCGCGAGTGCATACAAAAGCCAGTCGGCCTTGTACGTCTTTATTTAGTACATAGACGACCAGGTACGACTACACACAAATATTCAATATCATTTTCCGAAAAAACCAAATGCTGTATGGTGACTGTTCTTAAATATTTATAAACCAAGTTTGTTAAGTTATATCACTTTAGTAAATTGATTATGTTTAACTACGTACACTTCAACTAATCTCATTTTTCAAAAAATCATATGTAGTTGCGTATGCGCGAGTGTATACAAATCGTAGTTGACCTTGTACGTCTCCTTTTAAAACGATACTAGGTGATCGGCCAGGCTATAAAACATTTGATTTGTTCAATTATGATTAATATAGTATTGAAAATATTTTATTTGTATATAATTAATTATATATTAATAATAAAATTATAAATATTTAATAATAGAAAATAAGGATAAATTAAATATAAAAAATTATAGATTTTAATAGAAAATAAAGATAAAAAAATAAAAATAAAGATTTTAAAATATTTCTTAAAATAAAAATATAAATATGATAATTAAATAAACAGAAAAAATAGAAAATATATAAGAATTTATTTAATTTTTATTTTTGCTCTGTACCAATGTGCATCTGTAATTTTTTTAATAGACATAACTAGCTGTAATATTTAAGTAATTCTTATACATTACGTAAACTTTATGTTTTTTATACATATACTATTTTGTGCTCAACAACAATCACACAAACGTTTCTTATCGTTTGTGTCTTTTTTTTTTTTTTTGTTCTTAACGTTTACAGTAACATATAATTGCAAATATGAAAGCTATATTAAACAATAATTAAATTTTTATAATATGTTTGAATATCATCTATACTATACTTTTTTTCTCCTTATACAATATAATCTTGCCAATATATATATTTTTACGTATACATTTTTTCTTGACCTATTTATAATTAAACCAAAATAAATTTTACCATATTTACTTATCTTAAGAGCGGATAGATGGTTGGCATCGCTCTTATGACTTATAAAGACTTTAAAGAAAATATAAATTGTCTAATACTAAAATTAAAATTAGAGTGTAATTGAGGTTAACAAAATGTATTGACGACAAGTTACATGTGAGTTTGACTTTTGAACAATTGATATTTATATTTATACGCATATTTGTAAGAAACTTGAAGTATGGCTTTCATGTGTTAAAAGAAAATAACAATATATCTTTTGTAATATATATTTTTATAATGTATGCTTGATTTTGTTTTTAAAATAATAAGTATATTTATGCATGTAGGTATGAGTTAGAAATAAATGAAATGTAATATTTAGATGTTGGTAAATTGTTTTTATATTTTCTGTAAACGTTATGTTTTTACACGATGCAATTATTAGTGTTTAACAATAATCACGAAAATCGTTTCTATCATTTTGTATTTATTCAAATTTATTTTTTTTAGCGTTTTATGATATATGGTTTTTCAATAAAAATATAATAAACAAGGATGATAAAATTTGTAAAATCATATTTTATAAAATTCTCCGGTAGCTATCCGCTCATCTCTTCGTCAAATTTTTTATAATCCGCAATCGCTCACTTCCACATACTCTCTGTAACCGAATCGTTTAGGTCAATCAGATATAAACTTATATGTGTATGATTTAAGATGTAAAGTAATATATTTAATATTTGAATGGTATATTGAAATTAAGAGTTGATATGTTCCTAACTTTAATATATTTTTAATATATAATATAAAGGATCACAATATTTATAAAACTTGATTCATCAAATAATATTTTAATATGTTGGAAAAATATATGCATGAAAGAATTAATATGTGTAAAATAATATTTTTAAATATTTCAAATAAAAACTTAATATTGATCAAAATTATTCTTTTTGTTTCTTCTTTGACTCATACATTTTTGTTTCTTAACCTTTAATAATATATTAAAAATTAAGATCATCTCCAATGTATTTTCCTATTTTTTTCTCTAAAATATAGATAAACTTCTCTCCAACCCATTTCTATTTTACAGAAAAAAAATATTATTAATTTTCCTCTAAAATTAGAGGAAAAAGTAACAATCTTTTTTCCTCTAAATTAGAAGATTTATAATAAAGATGGGTTAGAAATGCTTTAAATCAAAAATGTAGCCTGAGATTTTTACATAAAACCGAAGTCGTAAAGATTCATTTTTACTTTTACTTCTATTTTTTTATTCATATATAAAATATTGTATTAAAAAATAGTTAGCTAAGAGGATACTTATAATTTATTTTTCTGTCTGTTTATTTTTTGTTTCATTTATAATTTTGAATTCTTGCTATATAATGAGAATTCATTCACATATGACATAAACTTTCTGTTTCTTATTTAAAAATGAGATTTATCTAGTTTTAACTTAACTAATAAAAATATTTTTTTATTTTAGGAAATTTGTCATGTCAAATTTATTAGGTAGTATTGTTTTGCACTAACTTTTCTTAAGATGTTAACACATCAGCTTTTTTCATTAAACATGCTTGTCAAATAATATTAAGGACACCACTGTTCTTTTTTGACTTCTTAAATATTTAAATCCAAGTTTGTTTACTTATATCACTTTAATAAATCAATTTATTTTTGACTACATACACTTCAAGTAATCTCATTTTCAAATAAATCATATGTAGTCGTGTATGGGCGACTGCATACAATTAGATGATTTGAGAATAACTGAGATCATTTCGGTACATCTATGGGTTTATTAGGTACAACAAGGTCTATTACGAACAACTGCGAAGAATGAAAAAAAAATGTGTTTAAAAAAGATGATGTCATCACCTCATTTAATACATGGAGCCCTTAAAAACTACATTTTAAAAGAAAAAGAATAAAAATTACCTAGGTAGTTATACTCAAGCTATTATTTGTAATAAATTGCACACATTTGTATTTTGACACTTTTCATGTTTAATTATTTGAACTGTAATTAAAATTAAATTTTTGTAGTTGTACTTACAATAGTACTTAATTAAAATACATTTACTAAGCTTTTATATAATAATATGGGGTTAAAGAAACCTCATTTGACATGGTGTCGTTAAAAACCACATCCGAAAAAACTAAAAATTGGCCAAATAGTTGTACTCAAACTAAAATTGCACACAATTGCACCCAGTTGTATTTTGACACTTTTCAACTAATTGTAAACTATTAGTTGTACTAAACATGGCCCATAGATATATAATCCAATCTTTTATGTTATTTTCATACAAATAAAAACAGTTTTGTAAGATATTTTTTTAACTCTATGATTTTTTTATATTTTTTTTTTGAATTGTCACTTATTTCCGAAATCAATACACAATTCATTTCATAGAATGGAATTAGTTTCTAACATTGAATTCGATGAATTTCGGTGAACAGAGAATCAAAAATCGCCGCACTACTAACCTCAATCGTACTGAATTATCACTTACAACCGCTTGGAACTTTCCGGCAACACCTCCTCTGCCGCTATGTTTCAAGATATGGCTGTTTTCAGAATCTATTCAACATATGTTATAATTATTCTTTTTTTTTTTGAACTTTTGCTTAATCGTTTGATTAGAAGTCAAACGCCTTATCCATTAAGCCACTTGCGCTTTTTTATGTTATAAATATTCTTAATATGTTTTATTCGATATGTGTATTCTATATCAGGTCATGTTGAAATGTAGTCTATTCTATATAACCTAAAATATGTTCCATTTTATAGTGTCTCCATTATATATATTTGCTATTTTCTATTCTATAGATCGTACATATTATATATACTGATTATAATAAAAATATTCAAATTGATACCTCGCTTACAAATAATTATATTCTATATATGTTGTAACTATTTTCAATTCGTTATATTGTATAATAATTTTTTGAGGAAATACTTCAAAATAATCCAGAATGATAAAATAATATGAAATATGTACTATATTAAAGGAAAATTATGAAAATGACCATTTTTATGATTTTTATAAATACCAGCGCTACTCTTCTAACTGTTGTTATTTGTAGACTAATAGCAGAATAACGACAGACTGAATACAGACTACTGGTAGATTACTGGCAGACTGATTGATCAAAAACTTATTGAATGTAGACTACTGGCAGATTAATGGTAAACTAATTGTAAATTACTAACAGACTAATAGTAGATTAAAAGCAAACTAGTTGATTCTTCTTATGAGTCATTTTAGGAAGAGTCATGTTTCATAATAAAATTGTTAACTAGATTATTTCAAAAATTATCCCTAATTATTTTTTACATGTTTGTTGTTCTATATTTACTATTTACCACTATGATAAAATATTATATTCCATATATATTATAAATATCCTGAAGAAGTTCTATTTTATACTAACTCTAATATAAATTACTGACAAACTAATTGTAAATTACTGACAGACTAACAATAGATTTAAAACAAACTAGTTGATTCTTCTTATAAGTCATTTTAGGAAGAATCATGTTTCATAATAAAATTGTAAACTGGCTATTTCAAAAGTTATCCCTAATTATTTTTTACATGTTTGTTGTTCTATATTTACTATTTGCAACTCTGAGAAAATATTATATTCTATATATATATATTATAAATATCCTGAAGAAGTTCCATTTTATACTAACTCTAATATAAATGTGTTGTAAATATTCTGAATATGTTCTATTTCAAATCATACTGAAATTTAGTCTATTTTATATATTCAAAAAATACTTTCCATTTTATAGTAACACCATATAGATATTTGATATCTTCTATTCTATATGTCATTCATATCCTGAATACGTTATATATATATATTGTACTGAATATTAGAAAAATGTGGAAACTGATACCTTGCAGACACAAAAGTGTATTCTATATATATTTGAAATATCCTGAATTCGTTTCATTTTATAATAACTCTATTATACATATTTGCTGTATTCTATCTTTACTATTTGATACCACGATGACAAAGCATTATATTCTATATATGTTGTAAATATCCTGAAGACGATTATAATAACTCTAATATACATGTTTTCTCTATTTTATATATCTTATTTGATACGTCGCTGATATTCATTCAACGCTACATGTGCTGTAAATACTTTAAATTCTATAAGTATTAGGGATGCTTCCGCGTATTTTTATAATTATTCAATTATTATTTTAATTATTTATTTTAATTTTAAATATAATATTTGATTTTTAATATTATTTTGATGTAGTTATATGTCAAAAACATATTATCATTTAATTTAAGATTTTATTAAGTTGATGTAATGAAAATTAATTGTTAATCTAAAACTTAACCTGTATATAAATTCATTGTTGTTCAACAACTTTTAAAATATTATAAAATTTATTTTTGTTTTAATTAAATTTGTTATATAATTTTAATTCAACAGCTATAAGTTTTCTTTTTATTTAATTTTTAAAAATATATTTTTTATTTAAATAAAAAGAAAATAACTTATCAAATATATTAGTACAACGCACTTGATTATTGTGTTTGTATAGTATTTTTATTTTATTAGTAGTCACAAACAAAATAATAATCAATATTCCAAACTCTTGTTCATATAAATAAAAACAACATTTACAAATCTGTAAAAGAACTATTGTTCATATAAATAAAAACAATATTTACATAGTATACAAAATCACTATTATATTGATAGAATGCAATTTTGATGTGGTCTCTGAAGCATCTGTAAATTATAAAAGTATAGATGAATAAAGCAAATAAAACGTATACTAATACAATTTCATACTAACTCATTCTTTTAAACAAAGTATGTTGAGTTTCTAAAAACTGAAAATGTTTAAAAGGTTCATTTGCATTTGGCTTGTAATTTAATTTAGAGATTTTTCTTACACTACACATATATTTTGATGAGCCTTTATAATTAAATTAATAATATATATTATATAAATAAAAAAATTACATAGTATATAAAATCAATATCATATTAATAAACTGTAATTTTAATTTGGTCTCTGAAGCATTTGTAAACTATAGAAGTGTAGATGAATAAAGCAAGTAAATCATATAGAAATACAATTTCATATTAACTCATTCTTTTAAACAAAGTATGTTAAGTTTTTAAAAACTCAAAAGGTTTAAAAGGTTCATTTGAATTTGGCTTATAATTTAACTTAGATATTTTTCTTACACTACACATATATAATGCTTCAAAATGATCCAGAATGATAAAATAATATGAAATAGGTACCTTATTGAGGGAAAATTGTGAAAATGACCAATTTTTACGATTTTTATAAATACCAGCGTTATCCTTCTATCTACTGTTAGCTGTAGACTAATTACAGACATATATTTTTCTTACACTACACATATATAATGCTTCAAAATGATCCAGAATGATAAAATAATATGAAATAGGTACCTTATTGAGGGAAAATTGTGAAAACGAGCAATTTTTACGATTTTTATAAATACCAGCGCTATCCTTCTATCTACTGTTAGCTGTAGACTAATGACAGACTAATGGCAGTCTGAGAGCAGACTATTGGCAGACTGAATGCAGGCTACTAGCAGACTGATTGGTCAAATAATTGAATGTAGTCTACTGGCAGACTAACAGCAGATTAAAAGCAAACTACTGGACCCCTCTTATGGATCATTTTAGGAAGGGTCATGTTTTGTAATAAAATTGTCAAATGGATCATTTCAAAAATTATCCCTTTTTTATTGACTTCAGATTAGGCTAATTTTTTTTTCTTTTAGATAAAGTTTCTGATGGCACCATGTGTCACATGAGGTTTTGATTTAACACATGTTATTATATGAAAGCATAGTTTATGTATTCTAATTAGCTACTATCATAACTACAACTCTAAAGTTTTAATTTAAATCACGGTTCAAATAATTAAACATGAAAAGTGTCAGAATACAACTATGTGCAATTTAGTTCTACTAATTGAATGTAGCCTACTGGCATACTAACAGCAGATTGAAAGCAAACTACTGGACCCCTCTTATGGATTATTTTAGAAAATGTCATGTTTCGTAATAAAATTGTAAAATGGATCATTTTAAAAATTATCCCTTTTTTATTGACTTCAGATTGGGCTAATTTTTTTTTTTTCTTTCAGATAAAGTTTCTGATGGCACCATGTGTCACATGAGGTTTTGATTTAACACATGTTATTATATGAAAACATAGTTTATGTATTCTAATTAGCTACTATCATAACTACAACTCTAAAGTTTTAATTTAAATTACGGTTCAACTAATTATACATGAGAAGTGTCAAAATACAACTGTGTGCAATTTAGTTCAACTAATAGTTTGAGTATAACTATTTGGACAATTTTTAGTTTTTTCAGATGTGGTTTTTGAGGATACCATATCTCATGAGGTTTTGTAACCACATATTATTATAAGAAAGCATAGTAAATGTATTTTAATTATGTGCTATTGTAAGTACAACTTAAAAATTGTAATTTTAATTACAGTTTAACTAATTAAACGTGAAAAGTGTCAAAATACAAATGTGTGTAATTTAGTACAAATAATAGCTTGAATATAACTATTTGGGCAACTTTTTTTTTCTTTTAAAATATAGTTTAAATGGCTCCATGTATTAAATGAAGTTTTGTTTTTTGTGATTACGTCGTCTTTTTTAAACACATTTTGTTTTTCATTTTTCTCAGTTGTTCGTAATAGACCTTGTTGTACCGAAATGATCTAAATTGTTTCCAAATAAACTAACTGTACTTAACAAGCACATAGTTGTACATAAATATTACAGTTGTCGTAAGATACCTTAATTGTACAAATACATAAGATTAAAAACTGAAAAAGACCACACCCTGAAAATTTTACTACGGGTTCAAGATTCTAGTAAACAAGTTCTGCTTCCATTCCCCTTCGTACATACACCCATCTTTCTACAAATACGTCCTGGATCCGTTCTGTAACCTGCCGAAGAAAGTTCCCATATAGAGATCTCCGTTTGGTGTTTTTACTTTGTTCAATAGAGATTGTATGGAATTACTTCTCTTGTATTTTTGCGAGTTCTTGAGTGTTTTTTTGTAATCAATCACTTGATTTTTCGTGTAGAGACTTGTATCTCTCGCGAAGAATAGCCCTTGGGATCTTGCCTCTAACCCTGTTGGTTGTGGAATCGATTAGAAACCCGTGTGTAAACCTTGATGGATTCCGTATCTTATATCAATATATCTGTAAACAGTTGATATTACTGTATATTTCGTGTATTTTGCATGCATATAAGATAATTTCTCATGCATTTACCTTGCATATTAGGCTAGTTTGCACCATTTTAGGTCGTAGAGCACTTTTGCAGTAGCATTCGCATATTTCTTGCATTATGCATCACATTCAGGTTGTTTTCGGATACTTTGGAGCTTTGGAGGATTCGTGGACGTGCTAAGGCTCGTGAGGAAGCTTATGGATGCTTGGAGAACTCAACCACTCAGCTAAGGACCCGAGAACGAGTAGCAGATCGACCAAGGCAGGTCGGTCTAGACGAGATCGACCAGAGGATCGAGTGAACCAGCCGATTCAAGGAAACTGATCGAGACCGAGATCGAGTGAAGAGATAGATTTGGAGTACTGACGTAAATGACGCCATGCAGAGCGAGAGCCGGATCGAGTCCACTACTCGATCCTCCAAGGATCGACTCCAAGATCGAACGAAGCACTCGATCCATCCAAGAAGATCGAGACACAGATCGAGCTGAGGGAAGCGATTCCCGAAGACAAACGAATGAGGCGCTCGATCTCGAGGTCGATCCCAGGCTATTTTAACCATTTTTGGCTTCTAGCGAGGGGGGGACCATCAAGATGTTTGTCCACTTTGGGAAGGCGGCGATCCTGCTTTCACACACACTTTTCACTTTTACTTTTTTTCCGTCTTTCTTCCTCTAGCTTAGGCGATTCCGCCATTATAGACCTGCAAGCTTTTCTTGCATTTTCACTTTGAATATTAAACCTTTTGCTTTAATCAATCGTTAATCATGTTTAGTAGATCATCTTTTGCGTTTTGTTCGGTTTTCTTTATGAGTAGCGAGTAGTTTCATTTGGGTTGATGGATTGAGGTGATTCAAAAGGGTCGAAAAGGTTAAAGCTTTGAGTTTTCTTGTTCTTCATTACCTTCTCTTCTAGGATCTTGAGTACTTAAGGCTTAGAGAGTCTCACGCCAAGATCTCTATGATCTAAAGGCTGTCTCACCTTGACAGGATTCAGATTTCCTGGAAAATCAGATCCTAGAGGCTAATCCTTCCTTTCCCACACGCCATGGTTGTTTAGGGGATTAGTTAGGTCATTTGTTTGAAATACGATCTGTGTTCCATGCTCTTCGATCTCCTTTTCCACCAAACGCCATGGGTTTGGAGAAGAGATTGAGGAAGTGATCCATACCACACGCCATGGATGGATCTTGTTTTGTTTTCAAAGCCTAGAGAACCTCTTAAAAGAGTAGATCCAACGTTTTCAAACCAACCTTTAATCTTTGAGACCCATGAATATGACCCTTAACCCTAGACCCTCTTTCTTAGTTTTTTAAATCTCTGATTATCATTCTGTCATCATAAATTTCACATCTTGCTTCATTAGTTCATCGCATCATTCATCATCTTAGGTTGTTAGACGAGATCGATTCATATTGCTCGATCTAGTGGTCGATCCACTAGTCGATTTTTAGTTTTTAATAGCTTTGCGTTTTATACTTTCTGCTTGTTCCTAGTGGTAGTTAACCCTCTTCCAGGGATTTTAAAATTGTTTTGCTTTGCATTTGATGCTTGCATTTAGTTTTTAGACATTTTACCAATCATTTTCATAATCTGCTTAGCTTTGCTCATCCTTTGCATTCTTAGTAAACTTCCTACTCCTAGGTGTGGATTGATACCTCACTTGCATGCTATACTATATCTCAGTGTTGCATTTGAGTTTGATAACCTCTCGTGCTTGCATTGCGTACCAAGAAATCTGTTATCAAATGGCGCCGTTGCCATCTTAGGGGATAGGAAGCATTAAGATTTGAGGTTTAGTAAAGACTAAGCCTTTACTTTAAGTTGGTTACTGATTTCTCTACTTTCAAACGTCTGTCTTTCAAGTACATGAATCTGCATTCCAGGGGTGACAACAAATTACTTACACCCTTGGACAATATTCATCAGCTTGGACACGCAAGATCAAGAAGGGTTAGAGAGCAAGCTAGAGCCTTTGAGGAGATTGTTCAGCAAGGTTCAGTGGATTTTGAAGCAATGGCTGAGCAAGACCATCCAGAGCGACCTCCTCCAGCTCATGGGGCAGTGGGAAGGGGTAATGGAAACCCCCACCACGTGGTTAGACCCCCACGGATCAGTGGAGCAGGAGATGCTCCTAATACTCACCATAATAGGTTTGGGATCACTCCTCCTCCAGTGCAAAACAACAACTTCGAGATCAAGCCAAGGTTTGTTCAGATGGTGCAAAACAACAAATTTCATGAGTTAGCTTTGGAGGACCCATTGGCGCATCTAGACAACTTTGATCAGCTTTGTGGAATGCTCAAGATAAATGGCATCTCGAAGGATAGCTTCAAGCTGTGTTTGTTTCCCTTTTCCTTAGGAGACAAGGCACGGAATTGGGGGAAGACTCTTCCACAAGGAACTATCACTTCTTGGGCTGAATGTAAGAAAGCTTTCCTCTCAAAGTTTTTCTCAAGCTCTCGGACAGCAATGTTGAGAAGCGAGATCAGTGGCTTCACGCAGAGACAGAATGAGTCGTTCAATGAGGCTATGGAGCATTTCAAGGATTATACTATAGCTTGTCATCACCATGGCTTCAGTGAAGAGACCCTCTTGAGTACCATATACCGCGGAGCTCTTCCAAAGATCAGATTACTACTTGACACGGCAAGCAAAGGAAACTTCCTTGGTCAAGAGGTTGAGGAAGGTATGGAGCTCATTGAAGGTATGCCAAGAAGAAGAAGCTAATTGGGTAGCCGGTCAGAAGAACTACAAGCATCAAGGTTACTCTCAAGGCTACCAGCAGAACAACAACTTGTCTTATCGAAGCGCCAACGTTGAGAATCCAAAGGATCAAGTGTACCCCCCTCAGCAAGCAAAGCCGTTTGTGCCCTACAACAAAGGTTTTCAGCCGAGTGGTGGTTTTCAAGGGCAAAGACAAGCTAACTTTTAAGGACAGCAACAGCAGCAAGGAAACAAGGGATATTCACCCATGTACCCTCCCGGCTTTGTTCATCAACAACAACCAATGCAACAACAAGTTCAGGATCCGGTGCAAGCCATGTTTCAGCAGTTGCTTCAAGGGCAAGCTTCCACTAATCAGAAGTTTGCTGAGATGAACAACCGCTTAGACTCCTCTCTCACTGATGTCTCTACTCAGATAACAACTCCAAAAAACAAGATCAAGCAGTTAGAGAAGGGTAAAGCAATTACAAGTGGCCAGAATAGTTTACCGGGAAAGTGTGAGCAGAATCCGAAAGAGTATGCCAATGCTATTACCTTGAGAAGTGGCAAGGAGCTTCCAGCTAGATCCGCAGCAAAACACAACGAGGACGTTGTAGCCCAAGAGGAGGAGGGTAAACCTTCGGCTGATGACGAGATCAACTTCCATAATGTGTGGATAGAGAGGCCAACAAAGGGTAAAGAAGCAGCTGTAGAGAAGAAAGTAGAGCAAGCAACGGAGGAGAAGGATGAGTACATACCTCCACCATATGTTCCTAAGCTCCCATTTCCTGGCCGCTTCAAGAAACAGCTTATAGAGAAGCATAGACTTCTATTTGAGAAGCATCTAAGGGACGTAGAGATCAAGCTACCTCTCGTGGATTGCCTTGCAATGATGCCTAAGTGTGCAAATTTTTTCAAGGAGACGCTTGCAAAGAAGAACAAGGAAAGCAAGGAAGTGCTGGTGCTTAGTGAAGAGTGTAGCGCCATCATACACAAGGAGATAATCCCCAAGAAGTTGGGAGATCTAGGAAGCTTCACTATACCATGTGCTCTCGGTCCTTTGACATTTCAGAGTTGCTTGTGCAATTTGGGAGCTAGTATAAACCTCATGCCCCACTCTATAGCAAAGAAGTTGGGATTCATTCGGTTCAAAGAGTGTAGAATCTCCTTGGTGTTGGCTGACAGGAGCGTGAGGCTACCAGTGGGAATGTTAGAGGATCTTCCAGTGAGGATAAGCGATGTAAATGTACCTACAGACTTTTTTGTACTTGAAATGGATGAAGAGCCTAAAGATCCGCTCATCCTTGGAAGGCCGTTCCTAGCAACCGCACGTGCTATCATCGATGTAAATAACAGGAAGATTGCCCTGCATCTTGGTAAAGGAATCAAGTTGGACTTCAATATCATTGAGGTTTTGAAGAAGCCTACCATAGAAGGGCAAGCTTTCTATATAGAGACGTTGGACGCTCTAGCCGATGAACTACTAGAAGAGTTGGCACAAGAAGACCACTTGAAGCTGGCTTTGACTAAAGAGAAGGGAGAGTATGGTTTCTTGGACGAGAGGACTCATGAGTACATCAACCTGCTGGATTCTAGAAGGATTGTCAAGGAAGATGAAGGCGACTGCCTAGAAATCGACCTCGAGATCGATGCAATCACTCGATCCAGAGGGCAAATCGATAAGCCAATCGAGAACACAACTCGATCCGGTGAAAGAATCGACAGTCAGATCGAGGAGGGCAGTCGATCCAGGAAATCAATCTAGTCCAAGATCGAGAGAGGCCATCCGATCAGTTCAGGGTACATTTCAGAGAACGATTCAGCACCTCGATCTCTCACTCGATCCACCTTAAATCGAGTGAGTGAATCAAGTGAAAGTGATCGATCCGGAACAGAACGAGTTGAAGATCGACAGGATGACTCAATCTCGGAGGGGACAACGGTTCAAGAGAGCAGTTTTTTGGGTCAAGTCTCGGGTTCTAAAGAGGCTACTGAGGATGGGAACGTCAACAAGAGCCACGAGGAGAACTGGAGCAAGCTGCTAGCCCCAAAGGTGGGCCTTAAGGAGCTCCCAAAAGGGCTAAGGTATGCTTTCTTAGGGCTTAATGAAACCTATCCCATGATTGTGAATGAGAACTTGAGTGATGATGAGTTGCACTCGCTCCTAAATGAGCTGAGAAAGTATAAGAAGGCCATTGGGTACTCTCTAAGTGACATCAAGGGCCTTTCACCAATACTTTGCACTCATAGGATTCACTTAGATAATGAAAATGCCTCTTCTATAGAACACCAAAGGCGTTTGAATCCTAATTTAAAGGAGGTTGTTAAGAAAGAGATTCTTAAGCTGTTAAAGGCTGACGTGATCTATCCCATAAGTGACAGCACGTGGGTTTCCCCTGTACACGTGGTGCCTAAAAAGGGAGGGATCACGGTCATTAAGAATGATAAAGATGAAGTGATACCTACTAGGACTATCACAGGTCACCGTATGTGTATAGACTATAGGAAGCTTAATCTTGCTACTAGAAAGGATCATTTTCCTTTACCTTTTATTGATCAAATGCTTGAGAGGATTGCTAATCATCCTTACTATTGCTTTCTTGATATATATAGTGGTTTCTTTCAAATACCAATCCATCCGAATGATCAAGAGGAGACGACCTTTACATGCCCTTATGGCACCTTCACATATCAAAGGATGCCATTCGGGTTGTGTAACGCACCGGCTATGTTTCAGCGATGTATGATGTCGATCTTCTCTGATCTAGTAGAAGTGATGGTAGAAGTGTTTATGGATGACTTCTCTGTATATGGTGCATATTTTTCTGCTTGTTTGTTGAATCTTTGCAAGGTACTAAAGCGTTGTGAAGAGATGAATCTTGTGCTTAACTGGGGGAAGTGTCACTTCATGGTGAAGGAAGGGATCATGCTTGGCCACAAGATATCAGAGAAGGGCATAGAGGTTGATAAAGCTAAGGTTGAGGTCATGATGAGTCTTGAGCCGCCGGTCAATGGCAAAGGAGTAAGGAGTTTCTTAGGCCACGCAGGCTTCTACAGGAGATTCATAAACGATTTCTCCAAGATAGCAAGGTCCCTCACACGGTTGTTATGCAAGGAAGCTGACTTTGTGTTTGATGAGGATTGTCTTCGTGCTTTCGTGACTACCAAGGAAGCTCTTGTATCCGCACCAATAGTACAAGCACCGGACTGGACTCTACAATTCTAGATCATGTGTGACGCGAGTGACTACGCCATTGGTGCTGTTCTTGGTTAGAGGAAAGACAAGCGGTTGCATGTAATCTACTATGCCAGCTGTACCTTGGATGACACGCAAGTGAAGTATGCTACAACCGAGAAGGAGTTGCTGGCCGTTGTGTTTGCTTTTGAGAAGTTCAGGTCATACCTCGTAGGCTCTAAGGTCGTTGTCTACACGGATCATGCAGCTTTGAGATACATATACTCTAAGAAAGACACAAAACCGAGGCTCTTAAAGTGGATTCTCCTTCTACAAGAGTTTGATATTGATAACAAAGACAAGAAGGGGATAGAGAATGGTGTTGCTGATCACCTCTCAAGGATGAGAATCGATGAAGCTTTGCCACTTGATGATTCACTTCATGAAGAGCAGCTCATGATGATCTCCATGGCGGTATGTGAGAAGCTTGAAGACAAGTTTGAAGAAGTTTTCAGTTTCAAGGAAGAAGACTTACCGTGGTATGCTGATATAGTGAACTTCTTGGCTTGTGGAGAGGAGCCTACTCACCTTGATCATTACCATAAGAAGAAGTTTATTAGAGATGTCTCCCACTTGGGACGAGCCATACTTGTACAAGAGGGGCGTGGACAGTTTGTATATGAGGTGTGTAACAAGGGAAGAAGCTAAAGACATACTCCTACATTGTCACGGCTCATCATATGGCGATCATTTTGCTTCTTTCAAGACGGCTACAAAAGTGTTACAAGCGGGTTTTTGGTGGCCATCTATCTACAAGGACGCTCACGAGTTTGTTTAGAGCTGTGAAGCGCGTCAAAGGGCAGGAAACATCACCAAGAGAAACGAGATGCCTCAGGTTCCTATCTTTGAAGTTGACGTGTTTGACGCATGGGTGATAGTTGGTTTTTTCTTTACGGTCTAATGCAGCAGAGAACTTATCAAAACTCTAATGCATGCAACGTTGTAGTAATGCAAGCAGAGAGTGTCAATCCAGTTCTAGGTGATAGAGAATCCACAGAGAATGCAAGATCTAGGACAAATCTAAGTGAAATGAGACAGTTTGTTGAGAAAATCTTGAAAACTAATTGCAGCAACCTAAACAGAGTGAAACCTATTTTAAAAATACTAGAAAGCAAGAAGTTACCACGAGGAACAAACAGATAAATTAAAGGGAAGAGCTTTGAATTGTTAAAATTCGACTAGTGGATCGACCACAAGATCGACCACTAGATCGAGCAGAAACGATCGATCTCGTCTAAAATCGTAAGAACAAGGAATCTAAAGACCAGGAAGCTATCAAACAACAAGCAAAAGGTGATATGCGACGCAAATAAGCTAAAGAGAAGGGTTTCAGGGTCGAGATTCATATAAGGGGTTTCAAAGGTTAATCTTGGGTTTGAAACTTTAGATCGACTCACTTGGTGAGGGTCTCTAAGCCTCGAAAACAAAACAAGATCTATCCGTGGCTTTCGGTATAGATCACTCTTTCATCCTCTCCTCCAAACCCATGGCTTTTGGTGGAAAAAGAGGTTGAAAGGCAAGGAAGACAGATTTCGAACAATGGCTTAACTAGTCCCCCAAACTACCATGGCTTTTGGGAAGGGGTAGCTAATCACTAAGGTGAGATCTTCCGAGGTCCCTGGATCCTGTCAAAGTAAGGGACCTCTCGGATCGTGAATCTCTTGGCGTGAGAGTCTTCAAGCATTAAGCTTTCATCACATTAGAAGAGATAGATTTAAAACGTTTAGAAAACAAACCAAGATCGAACCTTTTCTACCCCTTAATCCTCTCAACCCTTAACCCTGAATGAACTACTCACTACACATAAAGGAAATCAGGCAAGGACGAAGAGAAGAAACGATAAACATGAAAGATAAACTGGATTAAAAACGATAAAGATTTGAAAACACAAAAGCTTGAAACTGTTCTACAATGGTGTTCTTCCGAAAAACCAGAGAGAAAAACTAAAAACTTCTTGGAGAGAAGGTAAAAATCTCAAAAGTTATCGAAAAGTAGTCGCCGCCTTTGTCAAAAATGCCAAAACAGTCCAATGGTCCCCCCCGTCGCTAACAGCCAAAAACGGTTGAAAGGACAGAGATCGACCATTGGATCGAGTTGGTCTCTCGATCATATCCGGCCATCGTGTCTTCGGTTCGATCCGGGTCTCGATCTTCTGTGGTGAATCGAGTGTTGCATCCGATCTCGGTATCGATCTCCGGGAGGATCGAGTGGTGTACTCGATCCGGCTCTCGCTCTGCATGGCGTCATTTACGTCCGTACCGATGCATCGACTGCTTCACTCGATCTCCGTCTCGATCATTATCCTTGGATCGCCTAGTTGGCTCGATCTTCTGGTCGATCAACTCCTAGATCGACCGGCCATGCTCGATCTACTCCTCGATCACTGGTCCTTAGCATTTTCCCGAGCTTCCATGAACCGCTACATTGGTCTCCACACCTCCACGAACCTCCGTGTCTCCAAAGCAACCATAAACAACCTGGAATAGATGCAAAATGCAGAGAAAATGCAAATGCTAATGCAAGAATGCTCTAGGACTCTAAGTGATGCAAATCTAACCTAAAACATGATACAAATGCATGAAAAACTATCTAATGAGTATGCAAAATGTATGCAAAATGCAATGACATCAACTCCCCCAAACTTACTCCTTGCTTGCCCTCAAGCAACAAAAAATAAGTAAGGAAGAGAGGTTTTCAGAAAAATCAAAGGGGTTTTAAACTTTTTGCAAAGGTGCTTTTCGAATAGATCATCTCAGTGTCCTAGTTAACAATTCTAAAATGCTAAGCTTACACTCATACTCCAAAGGACTTAGCCATACTCATCACACAAAGAAATTCAAATCATGACTCTCTTATTCCTAACAATCAAATAAATTCATCCTTTAACATTCATTAAAATTCGAACCATGAATCAAACTTATGCACTTTAAAGCAAAACACATTTGGCTAAGGGTTATGGTTATGAGCATAGAATGATCTCATTTGAAAATGGTTTATAATTAGACAAGGGTTTCTCTCAAAAATGGTTTGAACTAATGCATAATCAATTTATGCATACATGATTAGATTCTCATCTACCCATGTAAACTATCAAACAGTCCTATACCCCTCTCATTTAAGAAATTTAATCCTCACTCACTACTTAAAAGTCTATCCCTTTCTTCTCAACTCAGCAATCCCCAATTCAAAACAAGAACATTTTTAAACCTTTTAGGCTAGTGAAAAGGTTTTGAAAATAATTTTTGCTCTTTAGATATTTCTTATTGGTAGCTCTCTTATTTTTTTTTCTTTCTTTTTATTTTTATTTGGCACTTAGGCTCTTTTATTTATTTTTCTTTTCTTTTTCTCTTCTCTTTTTTTTTTTTTTTTATTATGGGAGAGCTACCTCCTGAAATTTATTAGAGCATACTTAGTTTTTAGAACACAACCTTTCACTTAAAACCCATTTTTTTCTTTAAAACACAAAGTTCTTTGAAACCGAGAACAAATACACAAGAAAGCAGCCCCAATGATCCCCCAAACTTGTCCTAAGCCTATCCCTAGCTTCAAAATGTAAAGCTAGCAATCAATTATGAAAACCAAATCATGTCGCCTAAACCTAACACTTTATGCCAAGTTCAAACCGAAAATAAGGCCTCACAAAGATGTCACACAAGAACATTTGGCTTCAAAGGAGGGTAAGGTTCAAGGAGGGAGTTCTACTTAGGCTCACAAAGAGTGGTAAAAAGGAAGAAGAGAGCCTAAATATTTTAAAACCATGCGTTCGTTTTCAAATGCATAAGAATGATAATTAGATTTTCAAATTAAGGTTTTCACTTAGTAGGATGAGTTTCAAATCATGAGAGTTCAATTCAAGTCACGAAAATCCTAACTAGTGATCCAAGCATGGTTAGAACTTACTTTCAAAGTATAAACAAAGCATTAGAGAACTACTAACTAGGGCATTGAAATGATTCATAAGTAAAACACCTTTTTAAGAAATCCTAACCCCTTATGCAAATGCAATCAACCTAAGTGATATGAGAAATTCTAGACTCAATCCTACATGTTTCTAAAGAGATGAATGCAACTACATGAATTTTGAAAATTTTTTTTAAAAATTTTACCAATTTTTCATGACTAAGACTCAAGGATGCAAAAGAAAGATAAGATCAAAGAACACAAGATTAAATCACACAAGTACTCCCCCAAACTTGCTTGACACCGTCCCGGTGGCAAACTCATCCGAAGGAGCAATCAAACACAATGCAAGAAATAAGAGATGTGCGGTTATATACAATGGAGGAAGGTTGTTACCTCTTGTCTAGGCTCGGCTGGAACTTGAGGATGTTCCAGAGGAGCTAGAGATTGTTGCCTTTCCTTTGTTGCCTGGTTCTTGGAGGGAGTGGCGAGCTGGTTGAATGTTTTCTCCTTGGGTCTCGCGGATCACAACTCCTCCAGTTAAGAGTCTCCTTTTCTCGGGTTGTTGTATTTCCTGGCTTGCAGCTGGCTTAGGCTGGCTTCCTTGGAGTTGTTTGACCTTCTTCCCCAGCTTCTTAAGCATCTTCCCTTGCCACTTGTTGATCTTCCGCTGCATCTCCACCACCGAGGCTAAGAACTTCTCGGTTTTGGTCTTCGGCTCAAAATCCACCTTTGGCAATGTGTAAGCCTCGGGTATCTCATCCTCTGTCCCTGGAGATTCTGACCTTTGGCGCGGTTCAATGGCTGCAGCTGGCGGTTCTCCTAAAGGAGCAAAACACTCCTCCTCCGTCGGTAAGAACTCGATGTTCCCAACACCAAGTAGCTCCGTTTCATCCTTGTTGGGAAGAATGCACACTCGCTTCTTGTCCTCATCATCAATGAAGAGGTAAGCATAGAACCCCTCAGCTGGCGTGCGTCCCAAGCTATCAGTGTTTCTCATGTATGCTTCATCCATGAAGGCTCGGTTTGGGACGTGAGCAAAGTCATGGATGGGCACACCGGCTTGCACGAACAAGGGAGTAAGGAAGCCGCCAATGTAGGATGATGTCGCCTTGCACCGTAAGGCATAAGCCTTGTACTTCACCAGAGAAGCCGCGAGTACACAGCCGTAGTTCACTTCATCGCCGAGTTCATCTTCAATGGGATCTTCATTCTCATCCGGATCGGACACCAAATGCTTCAAACCTTGGAAAAGGAAGCATAGCTCCGTCTTTGTGACAGTAGGAGCAACTGACCTTCCACTGAATGTATTAGCAATCAGCTTCAAGGTATACCTCAGCACTGGATTCCTGACTTTCTTGATCTTGGCGGTGTTGGCTTTGTAATCCTCCTTGCTGATGAGATCCCACAACTCGTCAGCTTGCTTGAAGGCTGGAAACTCTACCTTGCTTGCATCAGCCTTTAGACCGTAGGCTTGGCACAGCTCGGCGATTGATAGCGTGTAAGCTTGGCGGCCAACCTTGAAGTAGAGATGGCCTTGAGAAGGAACAGGAGCACTCGGATTCTCGTACCGGAACTCCAAGGTTGCAAGGAAATCAATTGTCACCTCGGGGATAGTAGGGCAGTCCATCCGCGACAAACACCTCAGACCGATGTTGTTGAGGAGTTGATCGAAGTCTCCAAGAAGCCCGAGCCTGGATAGAAGCCCTCGATCAGCAAACTTCGTGGGTTCAAACCGGAGCCTCTCCAACCTCTCTTCTTATCCCTCTTTTCTTCTTTGCTCCACCGGACCCTCTCTTGAGCAACCACCTCTTGAGTTTATCCTTCTTGTGCTTTCTCCTCTCTTGTTCTCTTTGGTGCCATTGCTCCTGAAAAAAAAATTTCTAGAGAATGTTTAGCAAAGGGCGATTTGATGAGAATAAGAGGATAAGAGAAGAAGATTTATATAGACTACCCTAGAATTTTGGGGATCAAGCAAAAATATTAGCTAAATAAAAGGAAATCAAATCTTTGAGATACTGAAAATCCAGAATTTTTCCTAATACTTAGCTAATTTTAAAAATTCAAATCTGATCCTATATCCTAAAACAAGAACTTGCGATTTTTAAGGAGATTTTCTTGAAATAAAATCATTAAAATCCTAAAATACCTTTTGCAAGTGTGAATGATACTTTGTTAAACCTTAAAGCTTTTAAAAATTCTCACTCTCTTTGTAGGAAAACTCGAGCAAACAGAAGTGAGAGAGTGAGAAGCAAGTTGAAACATTTAAAGAGTTTAACAAAACCAAAACAATGGGTGGTCAAAGCGGTTTTCTGACAAAAGTCTTGGTCAAGGAACATCTTTCATGGTCAAAGATGCTTGCCTTGACCAAGTTTGAATTTAAAAACTGGAGGGAAAAGCAATAAAGAGGGAAAGAAATTTGTTACCTCGGCATGAGATCGAGTCCTTTTGGTCGATCTAGGACTCGATCTCATGCCTAAAATGGCTTAGATCGAGAGGGTTACTCGATTTGGGACTCGATTCAAAGTGAATCGAGTCCTGGATCGATTGGCTCCCTCGATCAATGAGATGTTGGCTCCTCAGCTAAGTCCTTTTGATCGAGCTAAGTCCTCGATTTAGGGGTCGATTTGGCTTGGATCAAGTGGTGGATCGAGTCGAGTGATCGATCAAGTTCCCGCAGATTTTCCCGAGAGAAATTAGATCGGTCGATCCGGTTTGAATCGATCGATCCTTTTTCGTCAAGGTCGATCTTGTCACTCGTTCTCGTCTAGATTGACTGGCTCCTCTCGATTTACTGACTCGATCTAGCAAAGATCGAGTCAGGTTCAGTCGATCTAGCACTCGATCTCTAGCCTTATCGTAGCCCCTATTGCTCCTTTTGGACCTCAAAGACAAGGTTTAGATTCCTTAGACCTGCTCCTACACACTAAAAACATAAAAGCATAAAACTAGAAGAGAAATGAAAGCAAAAATATGTACAAGATAGACATGGGAATGCCTCCCAAGTGCGCTTTCTTTAACGTCTTTAGCTAGACCTTACTTGGCTAGGCGGATGGTGGGTCTTGGAGAAGCGCCGAGGTACTCTCCTTGTCGAAGCTGTCTGCTAGGTAGGGTTTGACTCTATGCCCGTTGACGGTGAATGCACTACCGCTTCTTCCCACAAGAGTAACAGCTCCGTAAGGCAAGACCTCTTGAATCACGAACGGTCCGCTCCACCTTGATTTTAGCTTGCCCGGGAAGAGCTTCAGCCTCGAGTTGTACAACAACACCAGTCCTCCTTCCTTAAGCTCCTTGGCAACCAGTTTCTTGTCATGAGCCTCTTTAGTTCGCTCCTTGTAGATCTTGGAACTCTCGTAAGCATTCAACCTCAACTCGTCCAGTTCATGTAGCTGAATGAGACGCTTTTCCTGAGCCGTCTTGAGATCAAAATTCAGCCTCTTCACAGCCCATAATGCACGGTGTTCTAGCTCAACCGGGAGGTGACAACTCTTTCCATATAGTAGAGTGAAAGGAGTTGTACCAATCGGCGTTTTGAAAGCGGTACGGTAAGCCCAAAGAGCATCGTCTAGCTTTACTGACCAGTCCTTCCTTGTTGCACCAACGGTCTTCTCCAGAATAGCTTTGATCTGCCTGTTGGAGACTTCCACCTGACCGCTCATTTGAGGATGATACGGTGTAGCCACCTTATGCTTAACCCCATACTTTCTTAAGAGGCTCTCAAAAACCTTGTTTACAAAATGGCTTCCTCCATCACTTATAACAACCTTGGGTACCCCAAACCTTGGAAAGATGATACTCTTGAACAACTTGATCACAACCTTAGAGTCGTTTGTAGGGGAAGCAACAGCCTCAACCCATTTGGAGACATAATCCACAGCTACCAAGATGTATTTGTTGCCGTACGAAGAAGGGAAAGGCCCCATGAAGTCAATACCCCACGCATCGAACACGTCAACCTCGAAGATAGGAACTTGGGGCATTTCATTCCTTTTGGTAATGTTCCCTGCTCGCTGACATGCCTCACAGCTCTTCACAAACTCGTGTGCATCTCTGAATATAGACGGCCACCAGAAACCCGCTTGCAACACCTTCGTGGCTGTTTTGAACGAAGCGAAATGTCCTCCGTAGGAAGAGCCGGGCAATGATAGAGAATATCCTTGGCTTTTTCCTTTGTAACACATCTCCGGTACAAACTGTCTACTCCTCTTTTGTATAAGTAGGGCTCATCCCAAAAGTAGTCACTAGCCTCCCTCAAAAACTTTTTCTTGTGATAGCCGTTGAGATGTGTTGGCTCCTCACCACATGCTAGGTAGTTCACCACATCAGCATACCATGGTAGATCCTCCTCTTTGAAACTCAACACTTCCTCAAACCTTCCTTCTAGCTTCCCACAAACCGCGGTAGTAATTGCCATAAGTTGTTCTTCTGGAAGAGAGTTGTCTAAAGGGAGAGACTCGTTGATCCTTAGCCTTGAGAGGTGGTCAGCGACTCCATTTTCTATCCCCTTCTTGTCTTTAATCTCCATGTCAAACTCCTGAAGCAAAAGAATCCATCTTAAGAGCCGAGGTTTGGTATCTTTCTTTGAGTAGATGTACCGTAGAGCAGCATGATCCGTGTATACAATAGCCTTGGAGCCAACGAGATATGATCTGAACTTCTCAAAGGCGAAGACTACTGCAAGCAGCTCCTTCTCCGTAGTGGTGTATCGTGATTGCGTGTCATCCAAGGTCCTTGAAGCATAGTAGATCACATGCAGCTTCTTGTCCTTCTTCTGACCAAGGACTGCTCCTACAGCGTAGTCACTAGCATCACACATGATCTCAAAAGGGAGAGACCAGTCTGGTGCTTGGACTATAGGGGTTGACGTGAGGGCTTCCTTGATGGTCACGAAAGCCTTCAAACACTCCTCATCGAATACAAACTCAGCTTCTTTGCACAACAGCCATGTAAGGGGGCGTGCAATCTTGGAGAAGTCTTTGATGAAGCGCCTATAGAACCCCGCATGTCCCAAAAAGCTTCTGATCCCTTTAACATTAACCGGCGGCTCCAAACCTATCATAACCTCAACCTTAGCCTGATCAACCTCAATAACCTTCTCTGAAATCTTGTGACCGAGTACTATCCCTTCCTTGACCATGAAGTGGCATTTCTCCCAATTCAGCACCAGGTTTGTTTCTTCACAACGTTTAAGTACCCTGCAAAGATTCAACAAACACGCAGGAAAGGACGCACCATACACTGAGAAGTCATCCATAAACACCTCTACCATCTCCTCTATAAGATCGGAGAAGATCGACATCATACACCGCTGAAAGGTAGCCGGTGCATTACACAATCCAAACGGCATCCTTTGATATGCAAAGGTACCGTAGGGACATGTAAAAATCGTTTTCTCCTGATCGTTTGGGTGAATAGGTATTTGAAAGAAACCGCTATACCCATCGAGAAAACAGTAGTAAGGGTGATTTGCAAGTCTCTCAAGCATCTGATCAATAAAAGGCAAAGGGAAATGGTCTTTTCTTGTCGCAAGGTTAAGCTTTCTATAGTCAATACACATTCTATGACCAGTAATGGTCCTAGTAGGGATAAGTTCATCCTTTTCATTTCTTATGACCGTGATCCCTCCCTTCTTAGGCACCACGTGTACAGGTGAAACCCACGTGCTGTCACTTATGGGATAGATCACGTCAGCCTCTAAAAGCTTAAGGATTTCTTTCTTAACAACCTCTTTCAAGTTAGGATTCAAACGCCTTTGGTGTTCTACAGAAGTGGCGTTTTCATTATCCAAATGAATCCTATGAGTGCATAGAATTGGGGAAAGGCCTTTGATGTCACTTAAAGAGTACCCAATGGCCTTCCTATACTTTCTCAGCTCAGTTAAGAGCGACTGCAACTCATCATCACTAAGGTTCTCGTTTACTATCACGGGATAGGTGTCATTAGGTCCTAAGAAAGCATACCTTAGCCCTTTTGGGAGCTCCTTAAGGTCCACCTTTGGGGCTAACAGCTCACTCCAGTCATCCTCGTGGCTGTTGTTGTTGTTCTCCTCCTTGGAACTCTCCTTTGAACTCGAGGCATGGCCCTTCAGACTGCTTTCCTCTATCGCTATCCCTCCTGTGATCGAGTCTTCCAGTCGATTCTCCTCTCGATGTCGTCTAGATCGAGCCATTTCACTCGATTCACTTACTCGATTTGATATGGATCGAGTAAGGGATCGAGGCGTTGAGTCGATCTCTTGATTGGACTCTAAAATGATCAGAAGGTCTTTCTCGATCATCAACTCGATTATTTCTCCTGATCGAGCGGCCTTCTCGATCTGTTGGTCGATTGTTGGACCGGATCGAGTTGAGAGCTCGATTGGCTTGTCGATCTGACTCCTGGATCGAGTGATGGCGTCGATCTCGGGGTCGATTTCTAGGCAACATCCTTCTTCATTCTTGATGATCCTCCTCGAATCTAGTAGGTTTACGTACTCTTGAGTTCTCTGGTCTACATAGCCAAACTCTCCTGGCTCTTTAGTGAGTGCTAGCTTCAAATGGTCTTCTATAGCTAGCTCTTCCAGCAACTCATCCGCCAAGGCATCCATCGTTTCGATATAGAAAGCTTGTCCTTCAATGGTTGGCTTCTTTAGAACCTTGTTGATGTCAAAGTCTAGCCTGATTTCTTTCCCCAAATGCAAGGCAATCTTCCCATTCTTCACGTCTATTATGGCTCCGGCGGTTGCTAGGAATGGTCTCCCTAAGATGAGTGGGTCTTTCGGCTCCTCGTCCATCTCCAGCACTACAAAATCTGTAGGTACGTTTACTCCACTGATTCGCACCGGCAAGTCTTCAAGCAACCCCACTGGTAGTCTCACGCTCCTATCAGCCAACACCAATGAGATCCGACATTCCTTAAACCGAGTGAAATCAAGCTTCTTAGCAACGGAGTGAGGCATCAAGTTTATGCTGGCTCCGAGATCACACAAGCAGCTTTTGAACTCAAGGGGACCCAAAGCACACGGTATGGTGAAGCTTCCAGGATCTCCCAGCTTCTTAGGCACTATCTCCTTATGAATAACCGCGCTACACTCTTCGCTTAGTACAAGCACTTCTTTGCTTTCTTTGTTCTTCTTGGCAAGGGTGTCCTTGAAAAACTTGGCGCACTTGGGCATCATGGCGAGACAGTCTACAAGAGGCAGCTTTATCTCCACGTCTCTCAAGTGCTTCTCAAATAGGATTCGGTGCTTCTCTATTAACTGCTTTTTGAACCGACCCGGGAATGGCAACTTTGGTACGTAAGGTGGGGGCACGTATTCATCCTTCTCCTTGGTGGTTTTCTCAGCTTTCTTCTCAACGAATGCCTTGTCACCTCTCCTCGGTCCTTGGATCCATACGTTGTCAAAGTTTATCTCCTCATTATCAGCTGAAAGTTTACCCTCCCCCTCTTGAATTACAACGTCCTCGTTGGTCTTTGTAGAAACCGGAGGATCAAGCTCTTTGCCACTTCTCAACGTAATAGCATTGGCATACTCCTTTGGATTTTGTTGACACTTTCCCGGAAGGCTGTTCTGTCCACTCGTGCTTGCTTTGCCCTTCTCTAGCTGCTAGATCTTGTTGTTGAGGTTTGTTATTTGAGTAGAGAAGTCGGTTAAGGATGAATCCAGCCGAGTGTTCATTTCAGCGAACTTTTGATTTGTAGAAGCTTGCCCTTGTATTAGCTGTTGGAACATTGCTTGAACCGGATCAACTTGTTGTTGCATCGGTTGTTGTTGTTGTTGAGGTGCAAAGCCCGGAGGGTAGTTAGAAGTATAACCCTTGTTTTGTTGTTGTTGCCCTTGGAAGTTGCCTTGCCCTTGGAAGTTGCCTTGCCCTTGACCTTGGAATCCACTGCTTGGTTGAAAGCCTTTGTTGTAAGGGATGAAAGGCTTAGCTTGTTGAGCAGGGTACACTTGATCTTTAGGGTTGGCTACATTGGTGCTTCGGTAAGAGAAGTTGTTGTTCTGGTAGCCTTGGTTGTAGCCTTGAGACTTGTAGTTGTTCTGACCAGCTACCCAATTTGCTTCTTCTTGGCTTAGCTCTAACTCTTCTTGGTTGTCCTCAGCTTCACCAACGAAGTGAACATGCTTCTGATTAGCTAAGACCAACTTGTCAATCTTCTCATGCAACGATTTGAGCTCCTTCTTGTGAGACTCTAGTTCTGATCCCCTTGGTGCTCGGTCATAATCCTCGGCATAGTTTCCATCACTCAACGCAAGGTTCTCTATTAGCTCCATACCCTCTTCTACTTCTTGACCGAGGAAGTTGCCTTTGCTAGCTGTATCAAGCAACAACCGGATCTTTGGTGAAGCTCCACGGTAGATTGTGCTGAGTAGAGTCTCCTCACTGAACCCGTGATGAGGACATTGGATCGTGTAGTCTTTGAAACGCTCCATAGCCTCGTTGAAAGTCTGATTGTTCCTTTGAGTGAAACCGCTGATTTCGCTTCTCAACCGAGCAGTCTTGGTGCTTGAGAAGAACTTGGAGAGGAAAGCCTTCTTACACTCAGCCCATGATGTGATGGTGCCTTGTGGTAGGGTCTTCTCCCAATGTCTAGCTTTGTCTCCGAGGGAAAAGGGGAAGAGACGCAGCTTGAAGGCATCTTCTGATATACCGTTGATCTTGATCATTCCACACACTTGCTCAAAATTTTCCAAGTGTTCCAACGGGTCTTCCATTGCTAAGCCGTGGAACTTGTTGTTTTGCACCATAGATATGAAGCCCGGCTTGATCTCAAAGTTGTTGTTTTGTACCGGAGGAGGAGTGATCCCAAACCTATTGTGGTGGGTATTGGGAGCATCTCCGGCTCCTATGATTCTCGGAGGTCTAGCCGCGTGTTGGGGGATACCATTGCCCCGTCCTGCTAGAGGAGGACCTTCAGGATGCTCATTCTCAGCCATGTCTTCAAAGTTGACCTGACCGTTCTGAACTATCTCTTCAAATGCTCTTGTTTGATCTCTGACTCG
Source organism: Thlaspi arvense (assembly GCA_911865555.2). Lineage (NCBI taxonomy): Eukaryota > Viridiplantae > Streptophyta > Magnoliopsida > Brassicales > Brassicaceae > Thlaspi > Thlaspi arvense. The sequence continues at coordinate 13,932,019 of OU466857.2, forward strand.
CCTTTGACGTGAGTGTCCGAGTTGATGTATGTTGTCAAGCGGTTGAAGAAAGTTGTTATCTCCACGTGAACGTAAATTCATGTACCTGAAAGTACACGGTTTAGAATAGTATTAGTAACTTGAAAAAAGGTAAAGACTTAGTCTTTGCTAAGACCCAAATCTCTATGTTCTCTAAGCAACCTAGAATGGCAACGGCGCCATTTGATAATGGGTTTTTTTTCTTTACGGTCTAATGCAGCAGAGAACTTATCAAAACTCTAATGCATGCAACGTCGTAGTAAGGCAAGCAGAGAGTGTCAATCCAGTTCTAGGTGATAGAGAATCCACAGAGAATGCAAGATCTAGGACAAATCTAAGTGAAATGAGACAGTTTGTTGAGAAAATCTTGAAAACTAATTGCAGCAACCTAAACAGAGTGAAACCTATTTTAAAAATACTAGAAAGCAAGAACTTACCACGAGGAACAAACAGATAAATTAAAGGGAAGAGCTTCGAATTGTTAAAATTCGACTAGTGGATCGACCACAAGATCGACCACTAGATCGAGCAGAAACGATCGATCTCGTCTAAAATCGTAAGAACAAGGAATCTAAAGACCAGGAAGCTATCAAACAACAAGCAAAAGGTGATATACGACGCAAATAAGCTAAAGAGATGGGTTTCAGGGTCGAGATTCATATAAGGGGTTTCAAAGGTTGATCTTGGGTTTGAAACTTTAGATCGACTCACTTGGTGAGGGTCTCTAAGCCTCGAAAACAAAACAAGATCTATCCGTGGCTTTCGGTATAGATCACTCTTTCATCCTCTCCTCCAAACCCATGGCTTTTGGTGGAAAAAGAGGTTGAAAGGCAAGGAAGACAGATTTCGAACAATGGCTTAACTAGTCCTCCAAACTACCATGGCTTTTGGGAAGGGGTAACTAATCACTAAGGTGAGATCTTCCGAGGTCCCTGGATCCTGTCAAAGTAAGGGACCTCTCGGATCGTGAAGCTCTTGGCGTGAGAGTCTTCAAGCATTAAGCTTTCATCACCTTAGAAGAGATAGATTTAAAACGTTTAGAAAACAAACCAAGATCGAACCTTTTCTACCCCTTAATCCTCTCAACCCTTAACCCTGAATGAACTACTCACTACACATAAAGGAAATCAGGCAAGGACGAAGAGAAGAAACGATAAACATGAAAGATAAACTGGATTTAAAACGATAAAGATTTGAAAACACAAAAGCTTGAAACTGTTCTACAATGGTGTTCTTCCGAAAAACCAGAGAGAAAAACTAAAAACTTCTTGGAGAGAAGGTAAAAATCTCAAAAGTTATCGAAAAGTAGTCGCTGCCTTTGCCAAAAATGCCAAAACAGTCCAATGGTCCCCCCCGTTGCTAACAGCCAAAAACGGTTGAAAGGACAGAGATCGACCATTGGATCAAGTTGGTCTCTCGATCATATCCGGCCATCGTGTCTTCGGCTCGATCCGGGTCTCGATCTTCTGTGGTGAATCGAGTGTTGCATCCGATCTCGGTATCGATCTCCGGGAGGATCGAGTGGTGTACTCGATCCGGCTCTCGCTCTGCATGGCATCATTTACGTCTGTACCGATGCATCGACTGCTTCACTCGATCTCCGTCTCGATCATTATCCTTGGATCGCCTAGTTGGCTCGATCTTCTGGTCGATCAACTCCTAGATCGACCGGCCATGCTCGATCTGCTCCTCGATCACTGGTCCTTAGCATTTTCCCGAGCTTCCATGAACCGCTACATTGGTCTCCACACCTCCACGAACCTCCGTGTCTCCAAAGCAACCATAAACAACCTGGAATGGATGCAAAATGCAGAGAAAATGCAAATGCTGATGCAAGAATGCTCTAGGACTCTAAGTGATGCAAATCTAACCTAAAACATGATACAAATGCATGAAAAACTATCTAATGAGTATGCAAAATGTATGCAAAATGCAATGACATCAATGGGGCATAGATTTAATGGGACCTTTCCCTTCTTCCTACAGCATCAAGTTTATCCTAGTAGCGGCTGACTACGTTTCTAAATGGGTTGAGGCCATTGCTTTCCCTACAATAACTCTAAGGTGGTGATAAAGCTCTTTAAGACCATCATATTCCCGCGGTTTGGAGTCCCTAAGGTTGTGATCAGCAACGGTGGCAGCCATTTTATCAACAAAGTGTTTGAAAGCCTCCTAAGGAAGTATGGCGTGAAGCACAAGGTAGCTACACCTTACCATCCTCAAACGAGTGGGCAAGTAAACCGACAGATCAAAGCTATACTGGGGAGGACAGTTGGTACTACTCCGAAGGATTGGGCGGCTAAGCTAGACGATGCTTAGTGGGCTGACCGGACCGCTTTCAAAACGCCCATAAGAACAAGCCCTTTCCCTCTTCTCTACGGCAAAGGCTTCACCTCCCTGTTGAGCTGGAACATAGAGCATTGTGGGCTGTGAAGCGGCTGAACTATGATCTCAAAACAGCTCAGGAGAAGCGCTTGATTCAGCTACATGAGCTTGATGAGCTAAGGCTGGACGCCTACGAAAGTGCTAGGATCTACAAGGAGCGTACTAAGGCGGCTCATGACAAGAAGTTGGTTCATAAAGAGCTTAAGGAAGGCGGTTTGGTGCTACTCTACAACTCGATACTCAAGCTATTCCCTGGGAAGCTGAAATCTAGGTGGAGTGGACCGTATGAAATCAAGGAGGTACTGCCCTATGGAGCGGTTACTTTGGTTGGCAAGAATGGGAATGCATTCACTTCAACGGACACAGAGTAAAGCCATACATGGCCAGAGCATTCAACAAGGATAGCAGTTCAATGCTTCTCCAAGACCCACCGTCTGCCTAAACCAAGTAAAGTCTAGCTAAAGACGTTAAAGAAAGCGCACTTGGGAGGCATTCCCATGTCTATCTTGTATATATTTCTGCGTTCTTTCTATTCTAGTTTTATGTTTTATCTTCAAAGTGTGTAGGAAAAGTTGTAAGGGATTGCAGGCCATGATCTTGGAGTCCAAAATAGGCGAGAAGGGTTAAGAATAGGCTAGAGATCGAGTGCTGGATCGATTTATCCTAGCTCGATCTTTACTAGATCAGGCTAGTGAATCGAGAGCAGTCAGTCGATCTAGACGAGATCGAGTAGACAGATCGAGTGAAACAGTCGATCACGAGAGGATGAACACCCTATATGTTTAGCTTGAAAAGCAAACGAGGGGTGGATTGACTGATTCACTCGATTCTCAAAGATAGATCGAATATTTTACTCGATCTGCCACTCGATCTAAGCCTAAATCGATCCCTGAATCGAGAACGTGGCTCGATCAAGAGGACTTAGCCATCGTGCAAAAAGTCAAGGAACGAGAGGTGCTATCGATTCAAGACTCGATTCAATTCGAATCAAGTCCTAAGTCCAGCAATCTTATCGATCCAAGCCATTATGGGCATGAGATCGAGTCCTAGATCGACCAAATGGACTCAATCTCGTGCCGAGGTAACAATTTATTTTCCCTCTTTTCTTCTTTCCCTCCAGGAAAGAAAAAAGTTTTAACTAATGCCCTAGATTTTTGGGGAATTTATAAAAATTCTAGCAAGATAATAGAGAAAGGAATCTAAAGATAGAATAAAATATATAATTTTTTCTAATATCTAGCTAGTTTTAAAAAAATTCGCCTTGCTCATTCTCTTAATTGAGAATCGTGTTTCAGGTACTATGGCCCCTAAGAGAACAAGAGAAGAGACAGCTCAAGAGGAAGAAGATCAGCAAGTGGTTCAGGAGAGGGTTCGATGGACAAGAGAGGAGAAACAAGCCAAGAAGCGGCTTGAAAGGCTGAGGTTCGATCCTACGAAGTTTGCAAGCCGAGATCTGTTGGCCGAGATGGGGATTTTGGGAGATTTCGATCAGCTCTTGAAGAACATAGGGCTCTGATGTTTGTCATGCATGGACTGCCCCACTTACCCCAAGGCAACCATTGATTTCTTAGCAACCTTGGAGTTCACATATGAGAACCCGAATCTTCCTACTCCTTCCCAAGGGCACATCACCTTCAAGATCAAACGTCAAGCCTATCATCTCTCAATCCAGGAGCTTTGCCAAGCTTACGGTTTGAACGTGATGCTGGACAAGTGGAGTTCCCCTCTTTCTCTCAAGCCAATGAGCTGTGGGACCTCATAAGCAATGACGACTACAAGCCGAACACTGCAAAGATCAAGCGAGTGAGAAGCCGGTGCTGCGTTACACACTGAATCTGATCGCCAACACATTTAGTAGACGGTCTGTGGCCCCTACAATCATCAAGACAGAGCTTTGCTTCTTGTTCCAAGGCGTTAAGCTTCTTGTGTGACCCCGAGGAGAATGATGAGCCGTTGGAAGACCAGCTAGGAGATGACATGAACTACGGCTGTATCCTAGCCTCTTCATTGGTGAAGTATAAGGCGTATGCCATGAGGTCCAAGGCGAGTTCGTCTTTGATTGGAGGGTTCCTTACTCCTTTGTTTGTTCAAGCCAGAGTGCCACTAGCTGACTTCGTACCTTGCGCGGATAGGGCGTACATGGATGAGATTTATCTAAGGAACACCGATAGCTTGGGACGCACGCCAGCTGAGGGTTTTTATGCGTATCTGTTCATTGATGAGGAGAATGAGAAAAGGGTGTGTATCTTGCCAAACAAGGACGAAACCGAGCTGTTGGGAGTTGGGAACATCGAGTTTCTCCTAAGCGTAGAGGAGTGCTTTGCACCTCTAGGAGGAACAGATGCTGCAGCACTAGCTTCTCGCCCACGTTCAGAGTCTCCTGCCTCGGATGATGACATCCCCGAAAGCTTTGTACTCCCTAAGATTGACTTTGAGCCGCGGATTAAGACAGAAAAGTTCTTTGCTTCTGTTGTGGAGATGCAAATGAAGATCAACAAATGGAAAAGTAAGGTCATCAAGAAGCTTGCCAAGAATGTCAAGGGGCTTCAAGGGGCTTCGCCAAAGAGGGCTACACGTGAAGAGGTTCAACAGCCCGAGAAGAGGAGGCTTTCAACCGGTGGAGTTGTCATCCGTGAGACTCAAGGAAGCAACATCCAGCCGGCGCGTCTTTCCCTCCAAGAGCCAACGTCCAAAGGCAAAGCCATAGCCTCTAGCTCGTCTGGAACATCCTCAAGTTCCAGCCGAGACTAGATCCAAGGTACCAACAACCTTCCCTTGTATATACCACGCATGTTTTCTTTGTTTTTGCTTTTGTGTTTTGAACTCCTTTGAATTTGTTTGCCACCGAGACAGTGTCATTCAAGTTTGGGGGAGTGTGTGGTGTGTTTAATGTGTTTTCTTTCTTCTTATTTTCTGTTATCATCCTTTGAGTCTTGCATACATCTAAGGCATAAAAAAGAACAAAATAACTGGTAAAATAGTTTTTAAAATTTTCAAATAAGTTCATGTAGTTGCATTCACTTTGTTAAACATTTTAGGATTGAGTCTAGAATTTTTAAGCATCTAGGTTGTTTACATTTGCATAAGGGGTTAAAGTTTTTCTTTAAAAGGTGTTTTAAGCTCATAAATTGTTTCAAGGCCCTAGTTAGTAGTTCTTTGATGCATTGTACACTCTCAGAAAGTAAGCTCTAACCATACTTGGATCATGTATTTTGATTTTCGTGGCTTGACTTGAACATTCATGAACTGAATCTTGTCCTAATAAGTGAAAACCTTAATCTGATCTTTAATTATCATACTTATGCATTTGAAAATGAACACATGGATCATATACATATTTAGGCTCTCTTCCTCCTTTCACCACTCTTTTGTGAGCCTAAGTAGAACTCCCACCATTGCCCTTATCCTTATTTCAAGCCAAATGTTCTTGTGTGATATCATTGTGAGGCCTCTTTTCGGTTTGAACTTAGCATAATATGTTACGTTTAGGCGACATGATTAGGTTCTCATTTGGTTGCTAGCTTTGCATTTTGAAGCTAGTTTTAGGCTTAGGAATAGGTTTGGGGTTCATGGGGATTGCTTGCTTGCTTATTTGTTTTCGGTTTCAAAAAAAGAGTTTGGTGTTTGAAGTGAATAAAATGGTTTTATGTGGAAGGCAATGTTTTCAAAATAAAAAGCTCTAAGTATATTTCAGAAGATAGCTCTCAAATAAAAGAAAAAGAAAAGAAAAAAAAAGAGCCTAAGTGCCAAATAAAAAAAAAGAAAAGAAAAGAAAGAGTAGAGAGCTATCAATAAGAAAAAAAAAATAAAGAGTTTAAAATGTTTTCAGCCTTTCCACTAACCTAAAGAGTAAAGATGTTTTCTGTTTTTATTTGGGATTTGCTAAGCTAATGCTTTGATGATGAGGGTAGTATCTAGGAGGGTGAGTGAGCTGAAAAGAAAAGAAATGAGAGGGGTTTTAGGATGATTGTTAGTCTGTATGGATAGATGAGAATCTAATCATGTATGCATCAATTGCCTTTACCTTTAGCATTATGCATAAAGTTCATACCCTTTTTGAGAGAAACCATTGCATTTTCAAACCCACTTAAATGAGATTATTCTAGTCTCATAGCCTCTGTCCTTAGGCAAGTGTGTTCTGCTTTAAGGTGCATAAGTTTGATTCATGGTTTGATAATTAATGAATGTGATATTGCTGCATATTTCATGTATTTTGCATACATATAGGTTAGTTTTCATGCATTTACATCGCACTTTAGGCTATATTGCATCACTTAGGGTCCTAGAGCATTCTTGGACCAGCATACGCATGTTTCTTGCATTTTGCATCACATTCAGGTTATTTTCGGCTACATTGGAGTTTTGGAGGTTCGTGGACGTGCTGAGGCTCATAAGGAGGTTCGTGGGAACGTTTAATGCTTGCTAAGGACCAGAGATCGGGAAGTAGATCGAGCACGACCGGTCGATCTACATGAGATCGACCAGAAGATAGAGTAGTCCTTCCGATTCAAGGAATCTGATCGAGACAGAGATCGAGTGAAGCAATCGATCAAGTGGTACGGACGTAAATGACGCCATGCAGAGCGAGAGCTGGATCGAGTCCACCACTCGATCCTCCAAAGATCGACACCAAGATCGGATGCAACACTCGATCCACCGAAGAAGATCGAAACATAGATCGAATTGAAGACACGATGTCCGAAGATGATCGAGCAACATGCTCGATCTCGAGGTCGATCTCAGTCCTTTTAACCATTTTTGGCCGCTAGCGAAGGGGGGACTATCGAGCTGTTTGGCCTATTTTGGGAAGGCGGCGATCACACTTTCTCACAGACACGCTTTCACTTTTATCTTTTTATCTTTTTGTCTCTTTTGAGAAGGCGATTTCGCCATTGTTAGACCTTGAAGCTTTGTGCTTGAATCTTTGAATCGCTTTAAGTTTAATCCATTGTTTTTTCATGTTTATCGTTTCATCCTTCGTGCTTTGCTTGGTTTACTTAATGTGTAGTGAGTAGTTTAATCGGGTTTTGGGGTTGAGAGGATTCAAAGGGGTCGAAAAGGTTTTCAAGTTTGGTGTTTTCTTGTTCTTAATGGCTTTCTCTTTTACGATGTCGAGTTCTTAAGGCTCAAAGAGTCTCACGCCAAGATCTTTATGATCAGAGAGAGCTCTTACCTTGACAGGATCCAAACATCTATGAAAATCGCATCCTAGAGACTAGTTACCCTTTCCCAAACGCCATGGTAGTTTAGGGGACTAGTTAAACCGCGTGTTTGAAATCTGATTTCCTTGCCTTTCAATCTCTTTTTCCACCAAACGCCATGGGTCTGGAGGAGAGAATGAGAGAGTGATCCATACCACACGCCATGGATGGATCTTGTTTTGTTTTCAAGGCTTAGATAACCTCACAAAGTGAGTAGATCTAGAGTTTTCAAACCAAGCTTGAACCTTTGAAACCCCTGAACGTGAATCTCAACCCTAGACCCTCTTTCTTAGTATTCTTACATCTTTGCTAGTCATTCGCTTGTTACCTGCTGCATCTTGCTCATTAGTTTCGTTGCATTTGAACTTTTAGACGATATCAATCGCTGTTGCTCGATCTAGTGGTCGATCCTGTGGTCGATCCACTAGTCGGTTTTTTTAAATTCGTAGCTTTGCACTTTTATTGTTTGGTCTGTTCCTAGTAGTAGTTTAATCCCTTCTAGTATTTTTAAAATAGTTTTGCCTTGCATTTTGTCATTGCATGTAGTTTTTAGGAATTTTACAAAATCGCTCATCGATTGCCTAGCTTTACTCGATCCTTGCATTCTCATTGCACTTTCTAGCTCCTAGGTGTGGATTGACACTCACTTGCATACTTTACTACAACTTAGTGTTGCATTTGAGCTTTGATACATCATTGCATATACACTGCAGAAACCTAGCTATCAAATGGCGCCATTGCCATCTTAGGAGTGTTTAGAAAGCATTGAGATTTGGGGTTTAGTAAAGACTAAGACTTTACTCTGTTTAAGTTACTAATTTCTCTACTCTCAAACGTGTGTCTTTCAGGTACATGAATCTTCGTTCAAGAGGAGACAACAATCTACTTCAACCCTTAGACAACATTCATCAACTTGGTCATTCACGGCAAAGAAGAGTACGAGAGCAAGCTAGAGCTTTTGAGGAGATTGTTCAGCACGGTTTGGTTGATTTTGAAGCGATGGCTGAGCACGAGCATCCAGAGGGACCTCCTCCAGCTCATGGGGCCGTGGGAAGGGGCAATGGAAACTTCCAACACGCGGCTAGACCCCCAAGGATCATAGGAGCCGGAGATGCTCCCAATACTCATCACAATAGGTTTAGGATCACTCCTCCTCCTGTACAGAACAACAACTTCGAGATTAAGCCGGGTTTCATCTCAATGGTGCAAAACAATAAGTTTCATGGGCTAGCAATGGAAGATCCCTTGGAGCACCTTGACAACTTCGAACAAGTATGTGGGGTGATCAAGATAAACGGCATATCCGAAGATGCTTTCAAGCTGCGTCTCTTTCCATTTTCTCTTGGAGACAAGGCTAGACATTGGGAGAAAACACTTCCTCAAGGCACCATCACCTCAAGGGCCGAGTGTAAAAAGGCGTTTCTCGCAAAATTCTTCTCCAGCACCAGAACAGCACGGTTGAGAAGCGAAATCAGCGGCTTCACTCAAAGGAACAATGAGACGTTCAATGAAGCCATGGAGCGGTTTAAAGATTACAGAATCCAGTGCCCTCATCATGGCTTCAGTGAAGAGACCTTACTCAGCACCATTTACCGCGGAGCTTCACCAAAGATTCGCTTGTTGCTTGACACGCCCAATAAAGGGAACTTCCTTGGTCAAGAAGTAGAAGAAGGCATGAAGCTGATTGAGAACTTGGCATTGAGTGACAGCAACTATGCTGAAGATTATGACCATGCACCGAGAGGATCTGAGCTCGAGTCTCACAAGAAAGAGTTAAAATCCTTGCATGAGAAGATTGACAAGCTGGTGTTAGCTAACCAGAAGCATGTTCACTTCGTTGGTGAAGCAGATGAAACCGTAGAGGAGCTTGAGCTAGGTCAAGAAGAAGCCAATTGGGTGGTGGGACAGAACAACTACAAACCTCATGGATATTCACAAGGCTACAGCCAGAACAACAATCTCTCATACCGTAGCACCAATGTCGCAAACCCTAAGGATCAAGTTTACCCTGCTCAGCAAGAAAAGCCTTTCGTACCATACAACAAAGGTTTTCAGCCGAGTGGTGGCTTCCAAGGGCAAGGGCAGAACAACTTCCAAGGACAACAACAAGGAAACAAAGGTTATACGCCAATGTACCCTCCGAGCTTTGTACCTCAGCAACAACAACCGATGCAACAACAAGTTGATCCTGTCCAAGCTATGTTTCAACAATTGATTCAAGGGCAAGCCTCTACAAACCAGAAGTTTGCCGAGATGAACAATCGCTTAGACTCGTCTCTCACGGACTTCTCTACTCAGATTACAACCTTGAATAATAAGATCAAGCAACTTGAGAAGGGAAAGGCAAGCTCAAGCGGTCAGAATAGCTTACCGGGCAAGTGTGAGCAAAATCCCAAGGAATACGGCACTACCATTACGCTAAGGAGTGGGAAAGAGCTAGCACCTACGGTTACTCCCAAGATCAACGAGGACGTTGTGATTCAAGAGGGGGAGGGTAAGCTTTCATCTGATGATGAGATCAACTTTGACAATGTTTGGATTCAAGGACCAAGGAGAGGTGAGAAAGCGGTTGTTGAGAAGAAAGCGGAGCAAAATACTAAGGAGAAAGATGCTTATGTGCCCCCACCGTATGTACCTAAGCTACCTTTTCCTGGCCGTTTCAAGAAGCAACTCATAGAGAAGCATAGAGTCTTGTTTGAGAAGCACCTTAAGGACGTCGAGATCAAGCTACATCTCGTGGACTGCCTTGCAATGATGCCTAAATGCACCAAATTCTTTAAAGATACCCTCGTGAAGACGAATAAGGAAAGCAAGGAAGTACTTGTTCTAAGTGAGGAGTGTAGTGCTGTGATACACAAGGAGATAGTCCCTAAGAAGTTGGGAGACCCTGGAAGCTTCACTATACCTTGCGCTTTAGGTCCTTTGGTGTTCAAGAATTGCCTTTGTGATCTCGGAGCTAGCATAAATCTGATCCACTCATTCTCGGTAGACCTTTCTTAGCCACCGCCAGAGCTATCATAGACGTCAAGAATGGGAAGATTGCCTTGCACTTGGGTAAAGATATAAGGCTGGACTTCGATATCAATGAGGTTTTGAAGAAGCCTAAGATAGAAGGACAAGCTTTCTACATTGAAACGTTGGATGCTTTAGCGGATGAGTTGCTGGAAGAGTTGGCTCAGGAAGATCATTTGAAGCTGGCACTGACTAAGGAGCCAGGAGAGTTCAGTTATGTGGATCAAAGGACTCAAGTGTATGTCAACTTGCTTGATTCAAGGAAGGTTATGCTAGAAGATGAAGGTGTTAGCCTAGAGATCGACTCAGAGATCGATGACATTACTCGATCCAGAGGTCGAATCGACAAGACAATCGAGAGCACAACTTGATCCGGTGCAGCAATCGACAGTCAGATCGAGGAGGGTGATCGATCCAGGAAAACAATCGAGTCCAAGATCGAGAGAGGCCTCCCGATCAGTTTGGGGTCTAATCTTGAGATTGACTGATCGTCTCGATCTACATTAAATCGAGTGAGTGAATCGAGCAAAACTGCTCGATCTAGACGACATCGAGAGCAAGATCGACTGAACGGCTCGATTGCAGAAGGGATAGCGGTTGAAGAAAGCAGCCTCAAGGGCCATGTCTCGGGTTCTAAAGAAGGTTCCAAGTAGGAGAACAACAGCAACAGCCACGAGGATGATTGGAGCGAGCTGCTAGCCCCAAAGGTGGACTTTAAGGAGCTCCCAAAAGGGCTAAGGTATGCTTTCTTAGGGCTTAATGAAACCTATCCTGTGATTTTGAATGAAAACTTAAGTGATGATGAGTTGCAGTCGCTCTTAATTGAGTTGAGAAAGTATAGGAAGGCCATTGGGTACTCTCTAAGTGACATCAAGGGCCTTTCACCAATGCTTTCAACTCATAGGATTCACTTGGATAATGAGAACGCCTCTTCTATAGAACATCAAAGGCGTTTGAATCCTAATTTGAAAGAGGTTGTTAAGAAAGAGATTCTTAAGCTACTAGAAGCTGACGTGATCTATCCCATAAGTGACAGCACGTGGGTTTCTCCCGTACACGTGGTGCCTAAGAAGGGAGGGATCACGGTCATTAAGAATGACAAAGATGAGCTTATACCTACTAGAACAATTACTGGACACCGTATGTGTATTGATTATAGGAAGCTTAATGTTGCAACCAGAAATGATCATTTTCCCTTGTCTTTTATTGATCAAATGCTTGAAAGACTTTTTAATCACCCCTACTATTGCTTTCTTGATGGATATATTGGATTTTTCTAAATACCAATCCATCCTAATGATCAGGAGAAGACGATCTTTACATGCCCTTATGGCACCTTTGCGTATCGAAGGATGCCATTCGGGTTGTGTAACGCACCGGCTACGTTTCAGCGGTGTATGATGTCGATCTTCTCCGATCTAATAGAAGAGATGGTAGAGGTGTTTATAGATGACTTCTCGGTCCATGGTGCGTCCTTTTCTGCATGTTTGTTGAATCTTTGCAGGGTATTAAAGCGTTGTGAGGAGATAAACTTGGTGCTTAACTGAGAAAAATGCCACTTCATGGTTAAGGAGGGGATCATGCTTGGCCATAAGATATTCGAGAAGGGTATTGAAGTCGACAAAGCAAAGATTGAAGTGATGACAAGCCTTGAGCCGCCAGTTAACGTCAAAGGAGTGAGAAGTTTCTTGGGACACGCCGGTATCTACAGGCGCTTCATCAAAGATTTTTCTAAGATTGCACGCCCTCTTACACGGCTGTTGTGCAATGAGGCTGAGTTCGTCTTTGATGAGGAGTGTTTGCAAGCTTCGTGACCATCAAGGAGGCCCTAATATCCGCGCCTATAGTGCAAGCACCAGACTGGACTCTACCTTTCGAGATTATGTGTGATGCTAGTGACTATGCCGGGGGAGCCGTTCTAGGCCAAAGGAAGGATAAGAAGCTGCATGTGATTTACTACGCTTCAAGAACATTGGATGACACGCAAACGAGGTACACCACTACGGAGAAGGAGCTATGGGCAATTGTATTCGCCTTTGAGAAGTTCAGGGCTTACCTCGTGGGTTCCAAGACCATTGTTTACACGGATCATGCAGCTTTTCGTTATATCTATTCCAAGAAAGACACTAAGCCGAGGCTTTTGAGATGGATCCTCTTACTCCAAGAATTTGACATGGAGATCAAGGATAAGAAAGGGATAGAGAACGGCGTTGCTGACCATCTCTCTCGGTTAAGAATCAACGAGTCTCTTCCTTTAGATGATTCTCTCCCCGAGGAACAACTCATGGCGATCACTACAGATGTTTGTGGGAGTCTAGATGGGCGGTTTGAGGAAGTTCTGAGTTTCAAAGAGGAGGAATTCCCTTGGTACGCGGATATTGTGAACTACTTGGCATGTGGAGAGGAGCCTTCGCATCTTGACAACTACCATAGGAAGAAGTTCATGAGGGACGTGAGCCACTACTATTGGGATGAGCCCTATTTATATAAGAGAGGCGTTGATAGCCTGTACAGAAGGTGCGTGACAAAGGAGGAAGCAAGAATATCATCTTTCACTGCCACGGGTCTTTGTATAGAGGGCACTTTGCTTCATTCAAGACCGCCATGAAGGTCTTGCAAGCCGGCTTCTGGTGGCCGTCCATCTTCAAAGACATCCATGAGTTCGTGATGAGTTGCGAAGCTTGTCAAAGAGCATGGAATATCACTAAGAGGAATGAGATGCCTCAAGTTCCCATATTTGAGGTAGACGTCTTTGACGCGTGGCATAGACTTCATGGGGCCGTTTCCTTCATCATACGGCAACAAGTTCATACTAGTAGCTGTTGATTACGTCTCTAAGTGGGTTGAGTCATTGCTTCCCCAACAAGCGACTCTAAGGTGGTGATCAAGCTCTTTAAGAGCATTATTTTCCTGAGGTTTGGAGTTCCCAAGGTGGTGATAAGCGACGGAGGGAGCCATTTCATCAACAAGCTGTTTGAAAATCTTCTAAGGAAGTATGGCGTGAGGCATAAGGTAGCTACGCCTTACCATCCTCAAATGAGTGGCCAAGTGGAGGTCTCTAACCGTCAGATAAAGGCGATACTCGAGAGAACTGTTGGGACAACTCGGAAGGATTAGGCGGTGAAGTTGGATGATGCTTTGTGAGCGTACCGAACTGCTTTCAAAACACCCATTGGTACTACTCCTTTCACTCTTCTCTACGGCAAAGGATGTCATCTCCCTGTTGAGCTGGAACACAGGGCGTTGTGGGCTGTGAAGCGGTTGAATTTTGATCTGAAGACGGCTCAGGAGAAGCGGTTGATCCAGTTGCACGAGCTTGATGAGCTAAGGCTGGACGCCTACGAAAGCGCTAGGATCTACAAGGACCGTACCAAGGCTGCTCATGACAAGAAGCTGGTACCTAAGGCGCTTAAGGAAGGGAGTTTAATGGTGCTATACAACTAAAGGCTCAAGCTCTTTCCAGGGAAGCTAAAGTCACGGTGGAGCGGTCCGTATGAAATCAAAGAAGTACTACCTTACGAGGCTGTCACGTTGGTGGGCAAGAGTGGGAATGCATTCACAGTGAACGGACACAGAGTTAAGCCATATATGGCGAGTACGTTTGATAAGGAGAGCACCTCAATGCTTCTCCAAGACCCACCATCTGCCTAAACCAAGTAAAGTCTAGCTAAAGACATTAAAGAAAGCGCACTTGGGAGGCATTTTTATGTCTATCCTGTACATATTCTTGCTTTATTTCTTTTCCAGTTTTATGTTTTTATTTTGTGAGTGTGTAGGAACAAGTATGAGGGATTGCAGGCCATAATCTTGGTTCCAAAAGGAGTGAGAAAGGGCGAGTATAAGCTAGAGATCGAGTGCTAAATCGACTCATCCTAGCTCGATCTTTGCTAGATCGAGCTAGTGAATCGAGAGGAGTCAGTCGATCTAGACGAGATCGATTTGACAGATCAAATGACAAGGTCGATCTATATGAGCACGGATCGATCGGTCCCATCTAGATCGACCGATCTATTTTCTCTCGGGAAAGTCCTTCATAGACAGATTGATCAGTCAATTTGATCCATCACTCGATCTAAGCCAAATCGACCCCTGAATCGACATCATGGCTCGATCACGAGGACTTAGCCGTGGTTTCAAAAACTAAAAGAACGAGAGAGCCAATCGATCCACGACTCGATTCAAATCGAATCGTGTCCCGAATCGAGTAACCCTCTCGATCCAAGCCATTATGGGCATGAGATCGAGTCCCAGATCGACCAAAAAGACTCGATCTCGTGCCGAGGAAACATTTTCTTTTCCCTCTCTCTCTCTTTCCCACCACTTTTTAAATTCAAAACTTGGCCAAGGCATGAATCTTTGACCATGAAAGATGTGCCTTGACCAAGACTTTTGTCAGAAACCACTTCTCTTGCCCATGGTTTTCTGTTTTGTTGACCTTTTAAATGTTTTAAATCACTTTCACACTCTCTCACTTTCGTTTTCTCGAGTTAAAAGCAATTAGAGTGAGAGATTTTTGTTTCCTGAAGGCCAACAAGCCTTCTAAATTCAATCTTGCAAAGGTATTTTCAAATCTTCAATAAAATCCTCAAGAAAATCTCCTTTTATTTCGCTTGATTGTTTTAGATACTAGGGGCGGTTTTAATTTTTTTGAAAATAGCTTGATAATAGGAATAATTCTAGATTTTTTCTGAGATTCTAGATTTGCTTCCCTATTATTTTGTTATAATTTTTATAAATCCCCCAAAATTCTAGGGTAATAGTTACAGACTTTCTCCTTTGCTTCTCTCTTTCTCTCTACGAACCGCCGATTTGCTCATACTTTGCTTGAGAATCTTGTTTCAGGCACAATGGCACCTAAAAGAACGAGAGAGGAGACAGCACAAGAGAGAGAGAATCAAGAGGTAGCTGTTCTAGAAAGGGTTCGCTGGAGCAAAGATGAGAAGAGGGACAAGAAGCGGCTGGAGAGGCTTCGGTTTGAGCCTACCAAGTTCGCGGACAGAGGGCTACTCGCTAGGCTGGGGTGATATCCCTTGTATTTACACCATTTAGGGCTGCATTTAGTACATGTTTTGGTCCTCTTTTGCATATTTTCCCTTAGCTTTTGTCCCATTTTCTTCTCCTTTTAGACTTAGGTTGTATTAGGAGTTTAGATTGCATTTTCCTTGCATATTGGATGTTTTTAGGTGCTTTAGGAGCTTAAAGGAGCTTGGAGGAGCTTTGGGAATGATCCAGGAGGCTAGCGGGACAAAAAGGAGCAAGAAGGATCAAAGCAGAAGATCTCTGAAGAAGTTTCCGGTCAGAGCCTGGAATTTTTGGTCTCTGGTGACCGAAATAGAGCAGTATCGATCACGAGTATCGGTCTGATGTGGTCGACACAAACACACTGTACTAATTTTGGTCGTGTGTGTCGATCACTGATGACTGATACAGATAAATTTCGGTCACTGGAGGTCGACACAACTGACTGATACTGACCCAGCCCGAACCTATTTTTAATTACATTTTTGCCACCTTTCTAGGGTTTTCTCCCTTAGGCTATAAATAGCCCCTTTTTCTATATTTTCGAGAGGTCTTGTCAAAATACTGTTCTTAAGCTATTTCTTTAAGTTTGTAAGACAATTTCTTTGCTTTTTTTTTTAATACAATCAAGTATTTGCTTTAATCTTTCTTTTAATCATGATCAGCATCTTCTCCCTTTGTGATTTGGTGCTAAACATGATTATGAGTGAGTAGTTACCTTAGGGTTTTTAGATGTGGTAGATTAGGGGAATCTATGGCTTGATTAAGGCTTGTTATGTACTTCTGTTTATGGGTTCCTCTCTATTAATCTATTATTCATGCTAGATTAGTCTTGATCAAACTGGTCTAGGTTGTTAGCTTTCTCTTATGCCCACCAAGTGTTTGATTGAATGATGAACCTGTTTATTAGAGGATTTGCTGGCCTTGGCTCAAGAGATTGACTGTTTTAAGAGCATTTTGACTTGAATAGAGTTGATTAGTCTTTGCTTGCTTGATGTTTTAGCATTAATGAGAGTTAGTTCTTGTTAAGATGTTTAGCAAAGGGTTATTTGCCAAGAGATTGGATCTAACTAGCTTAGTTGTGAACTCTATGTCTAGGAACCACCATTTCTTGCTTACTTGCTTGATCAATGTAGTTTGAAACAGCCTTAATCAATGTCTGAAATTCCCCAAAGTCAATAACCACATATAGGAACTTGTCTTTCTCTAATTTGAATTTCGGATTTGCTCTGTTTTACTATGTTTTTCTTGCTTAGAATTGCTTAGTTTGCTTTTGCTTTCACCTTGTTGCTGCTTGGTTCACTTAGGTTGTTAGAACTGTTGCTTAGGCAACAAAACCCATTTCCTGGCTTGCTTGACTTAGAGATTCCACTCTCAACTCTTCTGTCTTTCAACTCTTCCCATTTGGATTGATACAACCCTATGCTATACTGCAACTGATTAGTACAAGCTAGGGCAATTGTCCTACAAGGGGTAAAACCCTTGTATCAATTTGGTGCCGTTGCCATTTGGGAAACAGTTTGAATCATTAGAGTTTGTAGAATTCTTAAGATCAAGCTTTAATTTTTTTTGGTTACTAACTCTCTTTGACTTTCATTTCTGTCTTTCAGGTATATGAACTTGAGGTCCAGAGGTTCAAGCAACCTTATGGAGTTCATAGACAACATTAACCTGCTGGATAGAGGACAGAGAGCAAGGAGACTGCAAGAAAGACATCAACACTTGCAAAGGCTTGGAATGAACATTCAAGATCAAGCCATGGACGACAACAGGTTTCAGGGTCCTCAAGGAGCTGCAGGAGCTCAGGGCATACAGGGACACCAAGGTGTTCAAGGATTACAAGGTGAGCAAGGACCAAGAGGCGCTGCACAAGCTCCAAGAGTAGCTAGACCTATTGGCGCAGGTGATGCACCAAATGCCTACAACAACAGGACAGGCATTATCCCACCAGCAGTCAAAAACAACAACTTTGAAATCAAGTCTGGTTAGATTTCAATGGTTCAAAGCAGCAAATTCCATGGGCTACCACTTGAAGACCCCCTGGATCATCTAGACAACTTTGATAGGCTCTGTTCCTTGACTAAGATAAATGGAGTTAGTGAAGATGGCTTCAAGCTCAGACTGTTCCCCTTTTCTCTAGAAGATAAGGCACACCAGTGGGAGAAAAATCTTCCCCAAGGCAGTATAACCAGCTGGGATGAATGCAAGAAAGCCTTTCTAGCAAAATTCTTCTCTACTTCCAGAACTGCTAGAATCAGGAATGAAATCTCAGGATTTGCACAAAAGAACAATGAAAGCTTTGGAGAAGTTTGGGAAAGATTCAAGGGTTACACTCAGCAATGCCCTCATCATGGCTTCTCACAAGCCTCTTTGCTGTCCATTTTCTACAGAGCAGCCTTGCCTAAGATAAGAATGCTTCTGGACACAGCATCAAATGGGAACTTCCTGTCAAAAGATGTAGATGAAGGTTTGGAGTTAGTAGAGAATTTGGCTCAGTCTGATGGAAACTACAATGAGGAGTTAGATAGAGCACCAAGGAGTGCTAAGGATGAGTTAGAATCTAGCAAGAAAGAGATCAAGTCTCTACATGAGAAGCTGGACTTGTTGCTAAGGGAAAAGAAAGAAGTTAACTTTGTGGGAGACATGGTTCAGCTTGATGATCAGGAACAATGCCAAGTTGAGGAGATGAACTACTTGGGCAACCAAGGTGGTTACAACAACTATGGGAACTACAGACCCAATCCCAACTTGTCTTACAGGAACAACAATGTTGCCAACCCACAAGACCAGGTTTACCCTCAACAGCAACAGCAAGCTGCACCAAGACCTTTTATCCCCTACAACAATCAAGGTTTTCAGCAGAAGAACAACAACTATCAGCCTAGGGCGCCCTACAACCCTCCAGGATTCAATGCTCAAGCTCAAGGACAAGCTTCCTCCAGCTCTCAAGACACTGAACTCAAGACCCTCATGCAACAAATGATCAACACTTAAGTCAGCACAACCTTGGAAATGAACAAGAAGTTTGCAGAGGTCCATAACAAAATTGATTCAGTGAATGTAGAGCTCACCAACAAGTTTGATGGATTGGCTGCAAGAGTCAAAACACTGGAGAACAACAAAGGCATAGCTGGTCCCAAGCCTCAAGGTCACTTTCCTGGAAAACCAGAGGCTAACCCAAAGGAATTCTGCAATGCCATTGTCACATGAGATTATTGACAACACAAAGGATTACTTGATGGATGCTGCTGATAACCAGAAGGAACCTCAACCAGCTACTCTTCCTATCTATCAACCAACCATCCCTTTTCCAGGGAGGTTCAAAGAACAGCTACTTCAGAAGTATGAAACTCTCTATGCTGCTCAGATGGAGTTGAGAGGGTTGAATGGCCAAGAAAAAGTTGAAAAGCTAAAGGTGAAGATTGGATCACCAGAAGTTAAGGAGCTTAATGTCAAGAAACTTGGAGATCCAGGCTGCTTCACTCTCCCATATGAGCTAAAGGGAAGGACTTTCAAGAACTGTCTCTGTGATTCAGGAGCAAGTATCAACCTTCTCCCATCATCTACTGCTAAAGCTCTTGGCTACACTCAACTGCAAGAGAGCAATGTATCCCTTACTATAGCTGATGGGACAGTGAAGAGGCCACTAGGAAGTCTCAAAGATGTGCCAATGATGATAGAAGGAGTAACCAATCCCACTGATTTCCTGGTGCTTGATGTGGAAGGGCACATAAAGAATGCTATCATTCTAGGAAGACCTTTCCTAGCCTCAGCTGGAGCAGTGTTTGATGCTAAGGAATGCACTATTGAGCTGAAGCTGACCAAGAAGAAGATTCTAAGGTTTGACTCAAAGGGGAATAAGCTGGAGAATGAGCAAGCCTTCTCAATGGAGATCAAGAAGCTGAAGCAGCCTAGAAAGAATTGGCCAGAGTTTGAAGGCTATCAAGGAGAAAGTTTTGATGGCTGCTGCTTGGTCAAGTTGTTTGAAGACACCACTGAAAAGGAGGTCCTTGAAGTGGTTAGTTACAAGAATCTGAATGATGTTAAGCTGGTTACTAGCAAAGGAGAAGTGGTTTTGCAACCAAGTGTCTCCAAGAAGGGAGAGTTTTGCTTCAAGCTTCAGCTAGAAGGAAAAGCTACACCTTTTGCCAAGATCAAGGTGAATGGAGTCACCACCAAGGTCAAGAGAAGCAAGATGACACCAAGGAGTTCCAAGACTCCTTCTCCTCATCTCAACTAAAGAGGTAACCAAAGTCAAGATTAGTGACTTTAAACAAGCACACTTGGGAGGTAATCCCATGTTATCCTTTTGTATATATTATGCTTTCTAGATTATCTTTTATGCTTTGTTTTAGTATATAGAAACATGATTCTGAACTGGGGTTTGAGAAAGTCTGAAAGAGACAAATAACAGGTGTATTCTGGCTGGTATCGGTCATTTGTATCGGTCATGACAGACCGATACACATATTTACGGTCAGTAGTATCGACCATGACTGACCGATATCAGTAGAGCCAGTCTACACCAATCAACATATCGGTCACTTGTGATCGATATGGAAAGAAGTTTGAAGGTGGGAAAGTTTTTCGGTCATTCATGTTGACCACACTTGGTCGACGTAAACATACCGTATGATTTTTGGTCTATCGTGTCGACCACTGTTGATCGATACGATTCTTGAAATCATATCGGTCACCAGTATCGATCACTCAAGATCGACACAATCATATCGGATGTATTTCGGTCAAGTGTGTCGACCTCTGATGACCGATACAAATCCCAGCAAGCACGTCAGTCTCCAGTATCGATCACTCATAACCGAAAATGCAATTTCGGTCAGTAGTATCGGTCATGAGTGACCGAAACTCCATCCGAGGTAAGAGTATCAACTTCAAAAAAAAATTTCCCTCGTTTGGTTTGGCGCCAAGGGAGTTTAAATTTTTAATTGGGATTCCTTCTGACCTCTTTCTTGGCTTCTGAACACCTTTTGTTTTTGTCCCCCACACTTTTGATTCCTTATGTTCCCTCACCAACCTTTGATTCCTTTGGTTTCTCCTCCTTTCTCTCTATTTAAGCAACAATCTTCTTTCACTTCTCTTCACACTTAAACTCAATCTTCTTCTCACCCAAGGCTCGAAATTACTAGTTCTTCTTCTCTTTTATTGCTTGCTTTAAGTGTTCAGAAGTTCCACAAAAGGTTTGCTTCCGAAACTATCTCTCTTTGCTCTTACTCTTTGCTTATGTTGAAAATCGCTTAGTAAGAAGTTTTTAAGAGCAAGTAGTGTTTAGTTTTAAATGTTGTGCTATGATTTTGCATTTTGGATTTTTGTTGAAATATCAAGCTAGACTGTTAAAGTTATGCTTAATTGTCTATCCATCTCATAGCTTGTTTAATTTCATCCATTTTGCAAGATCATCATCTCTTTGCCTAGAAACCGCTTTGCTAGGATGTCATGCATAACTGCTTATCTTCTGTTCATCCTAGCTTATTTAGTTGTCAGCTTTTGATCTCTTTTTGCTTTAAAGAAGTTTAAGCTTGTTGTTAGGACTTGTTAGACTTCTCTTAGCTTAAGGAGCTTTTTATTTAAAAGCTTTCAGCTATTTGGTTCTTCAACTTTTGTTCTTTCACTTACATTGTTTTCAAGCTTTACAAAAGTAGCTGCTGGGAAAAAGGAAAAAGCACCTCAAGAAGCAACCACATCACCACCAGTAAGGCAAGATAAAGGAAAGGGAAAATCTGATGAGCAATCCTCCAAAGCCGTTGGGAAGAGACCGGTTGGGAATGAGGGAGAAGATCAACAAAACAAGGGCAGTGCTGGTAAAGAACTCATGAAGGCTTTCAACCAGTGCACTTTCAAGCCAACAAGATATCCATGCACTTCCACAATGAAGGCGCTGGAACTCTATACTGACTGCAAGGGCACGTTTGAGCGCATGGGTCTTGGAGCTTTCATGGAGATGCCACTCCCATTTTACCAACAGCTTACTTACCAATTCCTCTCCACACTCAAAGTGGTTTGGTATGAAGACAGTGAGCTCCCTAATGGCGATGGATGGATCTCTTTTAGGATTGGCAAGGAAGAGTTCTCCTCAACATTCACAGAGATCGCCAAGGATCTAGAGCTGAAGTCCCACCACACCAAGCTGAGCAGGTTCGAAATCCCAAATAGGCAGCACACCAGGCTGTAGGGTCTCATTGGAGTTGGGCAATACACTCCTGGAAGATCAAGGAACCAGCACCTAAGGCATCCAACCGTGAGATATGTCCACAAAGCACTTGCGAATACACTCTTTGCAAGGAAGGAGAAGACATATCTTACAGGAAAGGAGACAGATCTGATATACCAAGGACTGTATGAGGTGTTGGGAAGCGATGAGTATGGGGAACCTCTCAGAGCACCGAGAAGCAACCCCTGCTATGTGGCTATGTTGATGGAGCAGCTTCTATCCTACCAGAGCTGGGTTTTGAGTAAGACAAAGAAGGAGAAGAGCCCTCAAATGCACGTTGAGGGAGTTGTGACAGCAGTTCTACAAGCTAGTGGAGTAGACCTTGACAAACATGAAGGTGGTGCACTTGAGCCACTATGGATTGACATTGATTACCTCAAGAGAAGCCACTACCTTGAAAGAACCATTGGTAGAAAGCATGTGTACAACTTCATCACAAGCTTTGGCACACCAGCAAAAGTCCTCCTCCCCAATCCAAAGCTTACATCCTTCTTCAGAAACGGAAACATCAGCTTCAACCCAAGCACTAAGGAGCTCTACACAGGCGGCCCTGTTCCTGGAGAGGAACAAGAAGACAGTGATGCAGAAGAGGAGCACACTGAAGAGATCAGAGAAGAAGAAGAAGAAGATCAAGGGAATGCTAATGCTGGCGCTGATTTTCAAGGAAGAACCCATGAAGAAGATGAGCTTGGAGAAGAGGAAGTGTTGAACTACAGCTCAAGGCAGTTCCACTTCCACCCTTATATAGCACCCAACCAAGGAAGCTCTTTGAGAGCAGCTCATGAACACATCAGCACACTCCAGAAGTGGTGCAAGTGGCAGGATAAAGCCATCAAAGGGCTTATGAAAATGATGAAAGGGAAGTTCAAGAAGAACAAGGCTACATCAGCAAGAACTTCCCACCACAGCCACACCCATGAGCTCAACTCTCAACAAGAAGAGCAACTTCAGCCAACTGAAGAGGAGGAAGCTATATGGAACCCCCATGGAAGACATTCATTTCATACACAACCAAGACACCAGTGGGGTACATGGGAACAACCAAGGGCTTCATCTTATGAGCCAAGAGCCCATGTCCCATCAGCTTGGGAGGCGCCAAACCCCAACTCCTCTGAAGTTCAGGAAACATGGCAATGGGGCTCACAAGGAACTTCTTCACAGGCTGAACAGCTATGGTCAAGCTGGGTTCCACCACCTCCAGAAGCAGCTCAGCATTCCACTATTGTTTATGAAAGAAGGAAGAAGAGAGCTAGCAAGTCTCCTCAAACCTCAGGATCATCTCACCACTCCTGCCACTAAACCAAATACCACATCCTTTCCATTGTTATATACCATTGCATCTTTTCATTTTTGTAATATATTTTGTTGCTTCTCTCTTCCATTGCTTTCATTACACAAGGGACTGTGTAATTTAAGTGTGGGGGAGAGATTTGGGGTTTGACTTTGTTTTCTGTTTTCTTAGTTTTTCTTTTTCTTTTCACTTTGAGTCTCATGCATATCATGCATACATGTAAGGCATAGAAAAACACAAAAAATCGAAAAATTTTAAAATCTTTTGCATTTTTTGCAAACCAAAAAGAAAGCATGTAGTTGCATTTCATTCCTTTAAGATTGAGTCTAGTGTTGACATATAGGTTGCATTGCATTTGCATAGGGCATTATGATGAATTTTCCTTGTAAAGTGCTTAGTGTTTAGAGATGATTTTGATTTTCAAGTGCTTAGTGGTTTGATGCATCACATGATTGCTAGAAGTTAAGGCTGAACCATGCTTAGATTGCTAGATTTGGTCTTCTCATCTCATTCTGAAAGCATTTGTTATCTGAAAACCAACTCTATCAACTTGAACTTTAATTTGGACTTTCAATTATCATGTCTTATGCATTGAAAAGTGAATTTATGGCTACCATATACATATTTGGATCATCTTTCTCCTTTCTACCACTCTTGTTGATCCAAATAGCTGATCCTCATACTTATGGGACAGTCACATCCTCACCCTTAGCCAAAACCTCTTTTTAAGCTTAAACACTATTGTGAGAGCTGTGAGGCCTTTGCATTGCATTTTCGATTTTGTCTTGGCAAAAAGTGTTAGGAATAAGGCTGGCAATGATTAGCTCTCTTGTAGATATCAGCTTGCATCTTGAGCTTGATTCTAGGATAGGAGTTTTTGGGGTTTGAAAGGGTAGAGTTAGGTGGTTTGAGCTTAATGTTTTTTATCTTTTGAAAAGAAAAGGGAAAGATTTGAAATGGTAGATAAAAGGGAAACAGTTTAGTATTGTGGTTAAGCAAAGGGAAGAAAAGCTCTAAGTTCAAAAGGAAGAATTGGCGCCAACAACAAAGCTCAGAGAGGGTCCAAAGAAGAAAAATCAGACCAGGAGCAATCCACCAAAGGTGATGAAGGTGCAATTACAATAAAGAAGAGCAAGTCCCAACCAAGAAGAAGCAACCACACAAGCAGAATGAAGAAGGTTTCCCCAACCATGAATAAGAAGAAAGAAAAGGGTAGAGTTTAGGAAAGGGTAGACTTCGAGGGTTCAGTTTTGGGTTTAGAAATGTTTAGGACTCATCTTTGGGAAGTAAGGGTAGAAGAGGTCTTTGAATTGCATGCATAAATGTGCTTTTACCTTTAGCATTTTGCCTGAGATGAAGTCATTTCATTGAGTGATCCTTTATGTTTTTAACCCTGTGCTTAAATGAGATCATTATTGTCTCATAACCTTACCCTTTTTCAACCAAATGTCTTCACTTGATTTGCATAAGCATGATTCATGTTCTGAACTTAATTGAATGTTAAAGAGTTGATTGATTTGAGCATTTGCCTAAGTTGAGATTTGAGATCATTTTGAAACATGATGAGCATGGCTAGGTTCTTTTAAGTATAGCTGATTGTGTTTGCATCCTACAACTAGGCACTTGAGCATTAAAACCATCTCTTTACCTTTGCACTTTTGGAATCTGAATGCCCACTTTCAAACCTCACTCTCCCATTTGTTCTTACTTGCTTGAGGACAAGCAAAAGGCAAGTGTGGGGGTGTTGATATCCCTTGTATTTACACCATTTAGGGCTGTATTTAGTACATGTTTTGGTCCTCTTTTGCATATTTTCCCTTAGCTTTTGTCCCATTTTCTTCTCCTTTTAGACTTAGGTTGTATTAGGAGTTTAGATTGCATTTTCCTTGCATATTGGATGTTTTTAGGTGCTTTTGGAGCTTAAAGGAGCTTGGAGGAGCTTTGGGAATGATCCAGGAGGCTAGCTGGACAAAAGGGAGCAAGAAGGATCAAAGCAGAAGATCTCTGCAGAAGTTTTCGGTCAGAGCCTGGAATTTTCGGTCTCTGGTGACCGAAATGGAGCAGTATCGATCACCAGTATCGGTCTGATGTGGTCGACACAAACACACCGTACTAATTTCGGTCGTGTGTGTCGATCACTGATGACCGATACAGATAAATTTCGGTCACTGGAGGTCGACACAACTGACCGATACTGACCCAGCCCGAACCTGTTTTTAATTACACTTTTGCCACCTTTCTAGGGTTTTCTCCCTTAGGCTATAAATAGCCCTTTTTCTATTTTTTCGAGTGGTCTTGCCAAAATACTTTTCTTAAGCTATTTCTTTAAGTTTGTAAGATAATTTCTTTGATTTGTTTAATGCAATCAAGTATTTGCTTTAATCTTTCTTTAATCTTTCTTTTAATCATGATTAGCATCTTCTCCCTTTGTGATTTGGTGTTAAACATGATTATGAGTGAGTAGTTACCTTAGGGTTTCTAGATGTGGTAGATTAGGGGAATCTATGGCTTGATTAAGGCTTGTTATGTGCTTCTGTTTATGGGTTCCTCTCTATTAATCTATTATTCATGCTAGATTAGTCTTGATCAAACTGGTCTAGGTTGTTAGCTTTCTCTTATGCCCACCAAGTGTTTGATGAAATGCTGAACCTGTTTATTAGAGGATTTGCTGGCCTTGGCTCAAGAGATTGACTGTTTGAGGAGCATTTTGACTTGAATCGAGTTGATTAGTCTTGCTTGCTTGATGTTTTAGCACTAATGAGAGTTAGTTCTTGTTAAGATGTTTAGCAAATGGTTATTTGCCAAGAGATTGGATCTAACTAGCTTAGTTGTGAACTCTATGTCTAGGAACCACCATTGCTTGCTTACTTGCTTGATCTATGTAGTTTGAAACAGCCTTAATCAATGTCTGAAATTCCCCAAAGTCAATAACCACATCTAGGAACTTGTCTTTCTCTAATTTGAATTTCGGATTTGCTCTGTTTTACTCTGTTTTTCTTGCTTAGAATTGCTTAGTTTGCTTTTGCTTTCACCTTGTTGCTGCTTGGTTCATTTAGGTTGTTAGAACTGTTGCTTAGGCAACAAAACCCCTTTCCTGGCTTGCTTGACTTAGAGATTCCACTCTCAACTCTTCTGTCTTTCAACTCTTCCCATTTGGATTGATACAACCCTATGCTATACTGCAACTGACTAGTACAAGCTAGGGCAATTGTCCTACAAGGGGTAAAACCCTTGTATCATGGGGATACTTGGAGATTTCGACCAATTCCTCAAGAACATTGGCTTAAGATGTCTGTCACGGATGGATTGCCCAACCATTCCAGAAGTTACAATAGACTTCCTTGCCACGTTGGAGTTTGGTTACGAGAACCCTAACGTCCCTGTTCCTTCTCAAGGCCGTCTCTCTTTCAAGATCGGACGTCAAGCTTTCAGCCTCTCAATCCCCGAGCTATGTCAAGCATATGGTCTCAACGCAGCCGCCACCAAGATCGAGTTCCCCTCCTTTACGCACGCAAATGATTTTTGGGACCTGATCAGCAACGATGACTACAAGGCCAACACCGCCAAAATCAAGAGAGTGAGAAGCCCGGTGCTGAGGTACACCCTGAAGCTGATCGCCAACACATTCAGCGGACGATCAGTTGCTCCCACGGTCACGAAGACCGAGCTTTGCTTCTTGTTCCAAGGCAGGAAGCATCTGTTGTGTGATCCGGCGGAGAATGATGAGCCTATGGAGGATGAACTCGGTGATGACATGAACTACGGGTGCGTACTTGCTGCTTCCTTGGTGAAGTACAAAGCATATGCCTTGCGGTGCAAGGCAAGCTCTTCATTCATTGGCGGTTTCCTCACACCTCTGTTTGTGCAAGCCGGCGTGCCGATACATGAGTTCACACCCGTCCCGGCTAGAGCTTTCATGGATGAGATCTACATGAGGAATACCGACAGCTTGGAACGCACGACAGCAGAAGGATACTACGCTTACCTTTTCCTGGACACGGACAATGAGAAGAGAGTGTGCATCCTGCCAAACAAAGACGAGACCGCGCTGCTTGGTGTTGGGAACATCGAGTTCTTGCCAACTGTAGAGAAAGCACTCCTCTAAGAGGAACACCTGCCCCAGCAATCGCCCCACGTCCGAGGTATGAGTCCCCTGCCACAGATGAAGAGATACCCGAGGCATACACCCTTCCCAAGATCGACTTCGAGACTAGAACGAAGACGGAGAAGTTCCTTGCATCTGTTGTGGAGATGCAACGGAAGATTAACTAATGGCAAGGAAAAATGCTCAAGAAGCTTGCCAAGAAGGTCAAATCACTTCAAGAAGGCTCACCTAAGAAGGCTGTAAGTGAGGAGGTCCAACAGCCCGAGAAGAAGAGACTTTCAACTGGTGGAGTTGTCATCCGTGAGACTCAAGGCAGCAACATTCAACCGGCGCGTCTCTCTCTTCAAGAACCAGGCTGCAAAGGCAAAGCCGTAGTATCTAGCTATTCTGGAACATCCTCAAGCTCCAGCCGAGACTAGACCCGAGGTAACAACCATCTTCCATTGTATATACCATTCATGTTTTCTTGATTTTTGCTTTGTGTTTTGAACTTTCTCGAATATGTTTGCCACCGGGACGGTGTCATTCAAGTTTGGGGGAGTATGTGTGTGGTTTGACTTGTTTATTTTGATCTTATTTTATCTTTGCATAACTTGAGTCTTGCATGCATCTAAGGCATAGAAAAGAAAAGGAAAAAATTGCTAAAAGTTTTAAAAATTTTCAAAAGAAAATTAATGTAGTTGCATCTATCTTGTTAAGCATTTTAGGATTGAGTCTTGAATTTTTAAGCATCTAGGTTGTTTACATTTGCATAAGGGGTTAAAGTTTTCTTAAAAAGGCGTTTTAAGCTTATGAATGGTTTCAATATCCTAGTTGGTAGTTCTCTAATGCTTTGCTCACACTTTGACAGTAAGTTCTTACCATACTTGGATCACTAGTTTTGATTTTTGTGACTTGAATTGAACACTCATGATTTGAAACTTGTCCTATTAAGTGAAAACCTTAACTTGAATTTTTAAATATCATTCTTAAGCATTTGAAAATGAACACATGGATTTTAAAATATTTAGACTCTCTTCTTCTTTTTACCACTCTTTGTGAGCATAAGTAGAACTCCCACCTTGGCCCTTACCTTTCTTTGAAGCCAAGTTTTCATGTGTGACATCATTGTGAGG
Organism: Thlaspi arvense; assembly: GCA_911865555.2. Lineage (NCBI taxonomy): Eukaryota > Viridiplantae > Streptophyta > Magnoliopsida > Brassicales > Brassicaceae > Thlaspi > Thlaspi arvense. The sequence goes on from OU466857.2 coordinate 13,960,394, forward strand.
CCTCTTCCGGTTTGAACTTAGCATAAAGTGTTACGTTTAGGCGACATGATTAGGTTCTTATATGTTTGCTAGCTTTGCATTTTGAAGCTAGATGTAGGCTTAGGATAAGTTTGGGGGATCATTGGGATTGCTTTCATGCTTATATGCTTTCGGTTTCAAAAAGAGTTTGGTATTTGAAGTAAGAAAAAGTTTTAACTGAAAGGTTTTGTGCTTAAAAATGTATAATGCTCTAATAATTTCAGAAGATAACCCTCTCAAAATAAAAAATAAAAATATATAAAAAAGGAAAAAAATAAAAGAGCCTAAGTGCCAAAAATAAAAGGAAAGAAAAAGAAAAAAAAATATAAGAGAGTTATCAATAAGAAAGAGTTAAAGAGCTTAGTATTTTCAAACTTTTTCACTAACCTAAAAGAGTTAAAATGCTTTCTGTTTTGTTTTGGGGATTGCTAAGCTTTTGCTTTGGGAAAAAGGATAGACTCTAAGTGGTGAGTGAGCTTAAATGGAAATGAATGAGAGGGGTTTTAGGATCATTGTTAGTTTACATGGGTAGATGAGAATCTAATCATGAATGCATCAATTGCCTTTACCTTTAACATTATGCATAAAGTTCTTACCATTTTTGAGAGAAACCCTTGCTTTAAATAAAAGGCACCTTTGTAAGAAGCTTAAACCCCTGTTTATTTTAAAACTTCTCTTCCTTCCTTATTTTCTGTTGCTTGAGGGCAAGCAAGAAGTAAGTTTGGGGGAGTTGATATTGCTGCATATTTCATGTATTTTACATACATATATGTTAGTTTTTCATGCATTTACATCACACTTTAGGCTAGATTGCATCACTTAGGGTCCTAGAGCATTCTTGGACCAGCATACGCATGTTTCTTGCATTTTGCATCACATTCAGGTTGTTTTTGGCTACTTTGGAGTTTTGGAGGTTTGTGGACGTGCTGAGGCTTGTAAGAAGGTTCGTGGGAACGTTGAATGCTTGCTAAGGACCAGAGATCGGGAAGTAGATCGAGCACGACCAGTCGATCTAGATGAGATCGACCAGAAGATCGAGTAGACCTTCCGATCCAAGGAATCTGATCGAGACGGAGATCGAGTGAAGCAATCGATCAAGTGGTACAGACGTAAATGACGCCATGCAGAGCGAGAGCCGGATCGAGTCCACCACTCGATCCTCCAAAGATCGACACCAAGATCGGATGCAACACTCGATCCACCGAAGAAGATCGAGACACAGATCGAATTGAAGACACGATGTCCGAAGACGATCGAGCAACATGCTCGATTTCGAGGTCGATCTCAGTCCTTTTAACCATTTTTGGCCACTAGCAAAGGGGGGACCATCGAGCTGTTTGGCCTATTTTGGGAAGGCGGCGATCACACTTTCTCACAGACACGCTTTCACTTTTATCTTTTTATCTTTTTCTCTCTTTTGAGAAGGCGCTTTTGCCATTGTTAGACCTTGAAGCTTTGTGCTTGAATCTTTGAATTGCTTTAAGTTTATCCATCGTTTTTTCATGTTTATCATTTCATCCTTCATGCTTTGCTTGGTTTACTTACTGTGTAGTGAGTAGTTTAATCGGGTTTTGGGGTTGAGAGGATTCAAAGGGGTCGAAAAGGTTTTCAAGTTTGGTGTTTTCTTGTCCTTAATTGCTTTCTCGTTTAGGATGTCGAGTTCTTAAGGCTTAAAGAGTCTCACGCCAAGATCTTTATGATCAGAGAGAGCTCTTACCTTGACAGGATCCAGAGATCTCTGAAAATCGCATCCTAGAGACTAGTTACCCTTTCCCAAACGTCATGGTAGTTAAGGGGACTAGTTAAGCCGCGTGTTTGAAATCTGATTTCCTTGCCTTTCAATCTCTTTTCCGCCAAACGCCATGGGTCTGGAGGAGAGAATGAGAGAGTGATCCATACCACATGCCGTGGATGGATCTTGTTTTGTTTTCAAGGCTTAGAGAACCTCACAAAGTGAGTAGATCTAGAGTTTTCAAACCAAGCTTGAACCTTTGAAACACCTGAACGTGAATCTCAATCCTAGACCCTCTTTCCTAGTATTCTTACATCTTTGCTAGTCATTCGCTTGTTACCTGCTGCATCTTGCTCATTAGTTTCGTTGCATTTGAACTTTTAGACGAGATCGATCGCTGTTGCTCGATCTAGTGGTTGATCATGTGGTCGATCCACTAGTCGATTTTTATAAATTCGTAGATTTGCACTTTTATTGTTTGGTCTGTTCCTAGTAGTAGTTTAATTCCTTCTAGTATTTATAAAATAGTTTTGCCTTGCATTTTGTCATTGCATGTAGTTTTTAGGAATTTTACAAAATCGCTCATCAATTGCCTAGCTTTACTCGATCCTTGCATTCTCATTGCACTTTCTAGCTCCTAGGTGTGGATTAACACTCACTTGCATACTTTACTACAACTTAGTGTTGCATTTGAGCTTTGATACATCATTGCATATACACTGCAGAAACCTAGCTATCAATGAATGTTAAAGGATAAGATTCTTTGATTGTTTGGAATAGGAGAGTCATGATTTGAAATTCATTGTGTGATGAGTATGGCTAAGTTCTTTGGAGTATGAGTGTGTGCATTGCATTTTAGAGTTAAGAACTAGGACCATTGAAGTGATTCATTTGAAAAGCACCTTTGCAAGAAGCTTAATCCCCCGTTTTAAAAACCTCTCTTCCTTCTTGAATTTTGTTTGCTTGAGGGCAAGCAAAAGGCAAGTTTGGGGGAGTTGATATTACTGTATATTTTGTATATTTTGCATGCATATAAGATAGTTTCTCATGCATTTAACTTGCATATTAGGCTAGTTTGCACCAGTTTAGGTCCTAGAGCACTTTTGCATTAGCATTCGTATATTTCTTGCATTATGCATCACATTCAGGTTGTCTTCGCATACTTTAGAGCTTTAGAGGATTCGTGGACGTGCTAAGGCTCGTGAGGAAGCTTATGGATGCTTGGAGAACTCAACCACTCAGCTAAGGACCCGAGATCGAGTAGCAGATCGAGCAAGGCAGGTCGATCTAGACGAGATCGACCAGAAGATCGAGTGAACCGGCCGATTCACGGAAACTGATCGAGACGGAGATCGAGTGAAGAGATCGATTTGGAGTACGGACATAAATGACGCCATGCAGAGCGAGAGCCGGATTGAGTCCACCACTTGACCTCCAAGGATCGACTCCAAGATCGGACAAAGCACTCGATCCATCCAAGAAGATCGAGACACATATCGAGCTAAGGCAAGCGATTCCCGAAGACGATCGAATGAGGCGCTTGATCTCGAGGTCGATCCCAAGCTACTTTAACCATTTTTGGCTTCTAGCGAAGGGGGGGGGGACCATCGAGATGTTTGTCCACTTTGGGAAGGCGGTGATCCTGCCTTCACACACACTTTTCACTTTTACTTTTTTTTCGTCTTTCTTCCTCTAGCTTAGGCGATTCCGCCATTGTAGACCAGCAAGCTTTTCTTGCATTTGCACTTCGATTATTGAACCTTTTGCTTTAATCAATCGTTAATCATGTTTAGTAGATCATCTTTTGCGTTTTGTTCGGTTTTCTTTATGAGTAGCGAGTAGTTTCATTTGGGTTGATGGGTTGAGGTGATTCAAAAGGGTCGAAAAGGTTACAGCTTTGAGTTTTCTTGTTCTTCATTACCTTCTCTTCTAGGATCTTAAGTACTTAAGGCTTAGAGAGTCTCACGCCAAGAGCTCTATGATCCAAAGGCTGTCTCACCTTGACAGGATTCAGATGTCCTGGAAAATCAGATCCTAGAGGCTAATCCTTCCTTTCCCACACGCCATGGTTGTTTAGGGGATTAGTTAGGTCATTTGTTTGAAATCTGTGTTCCATGCTCTTCGATCTCTTTTTCCACCAAACGCCATGGGTTTGGAGACGAGATTGAGGAAGTGATCCATACCACACGCCATGTAGGAAACCAAGCTTTAATCTTTGAGACCCATGAATATGACCCTCAACCCTAGACCTTCTTTCTTAGTGTTTTAAATCTCTGCTTATCATTCTGTCATCATAAAGTTCACATCTTGCTTCATTAGTTCATCGCATCATTCATCATCTTAGGTTGTTAGACGAGATCGATTCATATTGCTCGATCTAGTGGTAGTTAACCCTCTTCTAGGGATTTTAAAATTGTTTTGCTTTGCATTTGATGTTTGCATTTAGTTTTTAGAGATTTTACCAATCATTTTCATAATCTGCTTTGCTTTGCTTTGCTCGTCCTTTGCATTCTTAGTGAACTTCCTACTCCTAGGTGTGGATTGATACCTCACTTGCATGCTATACTACATCTCAGTGTTGCATTTGAGTTTGATAACCTCTCGTGCTTGCATTGCGTACCAAAAAATCTGTTATCAACAATTAATATTTTTTGTTTTAATCTTTAACAGATTAATGGAATAAAAGTCCATTAAAAATATTGTTATTATCCTGAAAATTTTGGGACTTAGAAAGAGAATTGATGGATAAAAAATTGAATTTATGGATACATGGTTGATTGGGGATTGTGTGCAATCGCGAATACACAGCTAGATATGAGTTTATTGAAAAATTAAGATTAGTTGAAGTGTACATAGTCAGTTTATAAGGTATAAAGATTTTGAACAACTTATAAATTGATAATATAATCTATATTCGTTTTGTTAAAACTTAAAATAAATATGGGTTATATTGTCAATTTATAAGTTGTTCAAAACCATTAAACCTTATAATGTTTTATAAGCCAAATTATAAATTGCTTTTATAAGGCTGTATAAGCATTTATAAACCCAAATTTATAAAATATGTTTGTTGCAATTTAATAATTCAATAATTATTTTTAAGGCGTTAAAAATTTATAAAACTTCATAAACAACTTATAAATTGACAGAATAGCATTTAAAATTTATATTTTTGTTGCAGGTTGATATCTCTTATATTTACACCATTTAAGATTGCATTTTATTCATGTTTTAGTCTCTTCTTGTATGTTTTCTTTCTTATTAGTCCCATTTTCTTTATCTTATAGACTTAGGTTGCATTTAGAGTATAGTTTGCATTTTGGGGTGCATTCAGATACTTTTGGAGCTATTGGAAGGATGTGGGAGTAATGAGCTTGAACCAGGAGATGTTCCAGCCAAGGAGAGTCGAGAAGAGTCAAAGGGGTCCATTTCAAAGCTGATGTCGACCACGATGTCGTGCTCCAGGGTCGACATCTCCCAGCCGCAGAACAATGGATGTATGTCGAGTGACATGTCAGACGACACTCGGAGACAGGACACCCATGTCGACCACCCATGTCGCCCGACATCATCAAGTCGAGACACCCAAGCTGCATGTCGACCACCCATGTCGTCCGACATCAGACCCTATAAATTCTTAAAATCCCTAATTTTTGGGATGATCCTATTATCCTTTGGTTTGCTTCCTCTTTTGTTCTTGAATAAATTTGTATTTTGGATCTTTTCTTGATTTCATTATAAGTTTGTATTTTGGATCTTTGCTTGATTTCATTATAAGTTTCCATTTATCTTCTTCATTTGTCTCTCTAATCATGATTAAGTATCTTTTTCATAGATTTGATGGTTTTCACCATGATTAGTGAGTAGTCTAAAAAAAGACTTTTGGGTCACTAAATTCAATCCCTCTCTAATGAGATGTAGTATAGATGAGGTTTATCAATTCATCCAGGAGCTAGAATAAAAGATATGCAAGGCACTAACTAGCTTAACAATGTATGATAAAGGAAGATGATTCTAACAACCTAAATGATCAAAGATGAAATGCAGAAATGAAAAGCAATACTATTAAGACTAAAACAAGCAGTGCAATGCAAAGAAACTAAATGCAACAAAAACTAACAAGACAATGATCTAAATACAATAACTTGAAGTGCAAGGTAGGAAATAAACAAAAGAAAAGAAACTAAAAACAGAACACAAAGTGATGAAAAGCAGGGAATAATGAAGCGCTGGTTAAGGCTAGGGAAATGATGACTTGGGGATCAGTTAATATCAAACCTAAGGTGATCAAGACTGGATACAAGCAAAGAACATGATCAAACCACTAAATCAATCAATCCATATCAAGAGCAGAAATAACTAAGTTAAGCACATGTCAGACCCACTTGTGATGGCGTATATGTGCAAAACCAGCCCACAACAAGAATAGAGATTTCTAAGTTAAGAACATGTCAGACCCACTTGTGATGGCATATCTGTGCAAAACCAGCATGAAAACACAAGGCTCTTGTAGACCAAACAAACAACCTAAACGCAGTATAATCATCTAAACGATTGTTCCTAGCAAAGTTCTTTCAGGCATTTAAACAAACACTTGTGATGTAGAAAACACCTATGATCTATTTCACTTAAACAAGTTACTCAAGCCTTAAGAACAACCAAGCTAAGTGATCTAAGCATTAATCCAACCAAAACACCCTAAGCTATCAACTAATTATCCCCAAATCTGCTCCAACCTCAAACCATCTGAAACTACTCACAATACATAGCAAAATCAACAGAAATAAACAGAGATGATATATCAAACATGATTAAACAAGAACTAGAAGAAAAATGACATAGGAAGTGCAAAACTTTATTAAAGAGTGATCCTGATCAAAATCCCATAAAAATCTCTTTGTGGTTTCCCACAAGGTCGAAAATAGGGTCAAGAAGAAGATAAGATGACAAAAAGATAAGCCAAAAGCTTAAATAAGTGAAAGGATAAAGTCTGGTTAAAAGTTGAAAAAGTTGGTCAACTCTCGGATAAAGCACATCAAGGTGTACGGTAGATGTTTTGCTCGATGCAGTTGGTAGATGTTTTGCTCGATGCAGTTGGTAGATGCAGTCTGTCCAGCTTTGGTCAGTTCAGCACGCATCAGGGTGTTTTGCCTGATGTTTTGGTCGATGCGCTTCCCCGGTGTAGCAGGCTGGTGAACACTGCGTAGCTGAAATCGCTCTTTCTCTTGAATCCCAGGTCCAAATGACATGATCCGACCACCACTGGAAATATATTCCGATCCTCTACAACTTTCATGCGGAACGTGGAGCCTTAATATGAGTGGAGAGGCTTCGTCGGGACAGATCTTTAACTCGCATCCTGTTGAACAGAGCAAAGACCTCGATGTGGGACCTCGGTGCAGCTTCTAAGCAGCTTGGTTTCATTCTTTTTCATATTTATTTGACTCCAGATGATCCTCTATCCTCCAATAAGTCTCCTTAGCTCCAAAAACACCTGAAATACACCTTCAACGTGCAAATGTATACATTCCTAATCTAAATGCATGCGTGGCTACTTTTATATGTAAATGAGACTAAAATGATAAGAAATAATGCAAGTACAAGAGAAAACATGTATGAAATGCAGCCTAAAATGATAATAGCAAGCTATCAACACCCCCACACTTAGTCTTTGCTTGCCCTCAAGCAAATAAAAGATTAAACATGGTGATGAGGTTTTAAAATGGGAAGTCATATCATTAAAATGCTAACAATAGATCAAAATGATGTCCATGTTTCTAGTGCTAAAATTCAAATGATGGAACTGTACTCTAAAACTTAGCCACACTTATCACAAAATGAAAATGATTCTCAAGTTATCAATCTACACAAGCCCTCAAATCACTTGACTTTTTTAACATTCAATTAGCAAGTAACCATTGGATCAAGTTTATGCAAATCAAGTGAAAGCATTTGGTTCAAGGGACATGGTTATGAGATAAAAATGATCTCATTCATCAATGGCTCAAAGAAACAAGGGATCTCTCATATGAAATGAATATATCTTAGGCAAAATGCTAAAGGTAAAAGCACACTTATGCATGCAAGTCAAAGCTCTCTTCTACCCTTTTCTCAAAGATTATCATAATTAAGTCTAAGTCCCAAGATATTCCCCTAAATCTACCCTTTCCTAAAGCTCTTTAGATCTTTTTCTTCTTGAAATGTGGGGGAGTTCTTCTTCTTTTGCTTGTGTGGCTGACTTCTCTTAGAAATTTGCTCTTCTTTGTTGTATAGGCGCCAATTTTCATCACCTTTTTGGTGGATTTCTTAGTCTGGTTTTTCTCCTTTTGGATGACCTTTGTCAGCTTGTTGTTGCTGGTGCCTCTTCTTCTTTGTAACTTAGAGTTTTCTTCTTTTTCACTTAACCACAAGATACAATCATCTTCCCACAATATCATTCTCTTCTTGAAACCATTCCCACTCTTCCTCTCTTCTCAAAAGAAACAAATATTTAAAGCTTAAACCACTTATCTCTACCCTTTCCCAAAACTCCTAACCTAGTATCAAGCTCAAAATGCAAGCTGATGTATACAAGAGAGCTTCTCCTTGCCAGCCTTATTCCTAACACTTTTTGCCAAGATAAGTTCAAAAATGATGATGCAATGCCTCACAAACTCTCACAATAGTGTTTGGGTTTAGAAGGAAGGATTGATTCAAGGTATGGTTAACTGTCCCTTAATGACGAGGATCAGCTACTTGGATCAACAAGAGTGGTGAAAAGGAAGAAGATGATCCAAATATGTATATTGGTATCCATGCAGTCACTTTCAATGCACAAATAAGATAATTCAAAGTCCAAATTAAGGTTCCACTTATATAAAGGTGAAGTTCAAATCAAACAAGCTTCAACTTCAAACAAGAGTTTTGGAATCATAAGTTCAAAGAGTGGTTCAGCCTTATTTCAAGTGCTTCATCAAATGCATCAAAGGACTAAGAACAAGGGCATCATTTTCATAAACCACTAGTATTTTCAAAGATTCTCTATCATTGCACCCATTTTAAACAAGAAAGCTACAACCTAAGTGAATGCATGAAGTCTAAGTCCTATATGAATGCACATGAGCACTCTGTTTTAAAGAAATCAATTTTCACAAAATTTCAAATTTTTAGAGATTTTCTATGCCTTAAATGCAATGCATGGTTGTCTACCTATATGTAAATGCAGCTGTGATGAGAATGTCAAATGTTAGTCCAAGCAAACCTTCCTCCACACTTAGAATACACAGTCCACTTTGTATTATAATTGCAAAAGGAGGCAAACCACAATGTAAAAATGAAGTGTAAGGGAAAATGTGTAAAGAGTAAAGGAAGAGGAAGGTGTGTACTTGCATTGGAGGTTGGAGGGGTGGAGGATTGGATAATCATTGGTCGAGGTGGTTGATGGTGCCCAAATGATCGAGGCGTCCTTGCCGTTTTAGATTTTGAAGAGCAGTTGTCCATATCGAGGTGGGCTCTGGGTGGTTTGCTCAATGCTGCTCCTCAATGTGATCACCCTGCTGTATACCGGCTTACTGTAATCGCCGTATCTCTAACCACTGACCGTAATGACCGGATTTCAAGTTCATTGGAAAGCTAACTCGATCCTATTCAACTTCTCTTCAGGACGCTGAGGCTGAATCGCACTGGATGGGCTCCGTTCGGGTCGATCAATCGGGCGGTACAGATGCACCGTGAAAGGGATAGGATGTTCTCCTCGGTATACGGTCTTGGAAATTGAATTGAGCAGGGTCTTTGAGGTTTTGCTCGATGTGGTACCTCGATGTGATCACCATTGTGCATCTAGCTCATGTACGGACTGCTTCTTCCTCGAGATAAACTGCATCGGGCAGAGTTTGCAGAGGTTCTGCTATATGGTACCTCGATGCAGAAACATAGCTTTAGTTTTCTTGGATTTTCCACATTATCTGACCTATTCAACCACTTTTTCCAACCTGAAATCACTCAAAAAAATATCAGAAGTAAAAGAAAAGCATATTTACATAGATAGTCATGGGATTACCTCCCAAGTGTGCTTTGCTTAAGGTCTCTTAGCTTGACCTTTTTTTGCTTGGCTATGTGGGAACACTGAGGAGACTAAGTGTTGTCTCCTTCTTCAGGAAACCTGAGGCTATGTAAGGCTTGACCCTTGAGTGGTCAAGAGGCGCCAAATCCCCTGGTTTGAATTTCTTGTACACTAAGCACCAAGCACATCTCTTAGGTACCTTCAGCCTTTTGGGAGGTGGCTTGAGGTCATTACCTTCATTATCCAAGCCTGACCTGCCATCCTTAGTCTTACTATCCTCTTGATTCACCGAGGTTATAACTTCACTTCTTAGTTCAACAAACGGCTTGTGGTGTATGTCTAGCTTGTTCCTCTTGAACTGCCGCTCAGAGTTTGAAGTTTATTCATGCAAGTTTACATATTCCCCTGGTTCCTTAGTCAGCACCATGCTCAAATGATCCTTTGTGTTCATCTCCGCAGAAAGCTCATCATTCAGCTCATCTTTAGTTTCCACTCTGAACACTTGTCCTTCTATTGTTGGCTTCTTCATGACTTCATGTATGTCATACTTGAGAACCATGTCTTTACCCAAATGCAGCTCTATCTTTCCTCCCTTGACATCTATCACTGCACCAGCTGTAGCAAGGAAGGGTCTGCCAAGTATCAGAGGATCTGGTGGTTCAGCATCAAGCTCTAACACAACAAAATCAGTTTTTACTAAAATCTCTCCAACTCGGACATGGAGGTTCTCTAGGATTCCAACAGGATGCCTAACAGAGTGGTCAGCTAGCACAAGAGTTATCCTGCTTGGTTTGAAGCTTGTGAATCCTAAACGCTTTGCAGTAGAGAAAGGCATAAGACTCACGCTTGCTCCAAGATCACACAAACAGTTGTTGAATATGATTGGTCCTATGGAGCATGGTAGAGTGAAGCTTCTAGTGTAACAACCATTCCTTCCAGCTGGTTCTGTCTATCTGCAACCGCATCCTTCAAGTACTTCTGATATTGAGGTATAAGCAATAAGGCATCAAGCATGGACATGGCTATCTCCACATTTTCTATCTGCTTCTCAAAAAGTTGCTTGTACTTCTCCACTAACTGTTTCTTGACCCTTCCTTGAAAGGGGAGTGGTGGCTTGTAGGGAGGAGGAACAAAGACAGGTTCCTTCCTTGTAGGCTATGTGGCTTCTCTCTGTGCTTCATCGACCACTTGTTTTCCTTTTCTCACACGCTCTTCTTTGGCTTTCCTTTCCTTCTCTGGTTCAGCTTCATTCTCTTCTTCATGAGTCTTAAGAGACATCCCTCCACTTTGCTTCTCAATATCCACATGGAGAGGTTTTCGTGCTACAGGTCCTTGTAGCTGTTTACCGCTCCTAAAAGTGATTGCCTGCATAGCTGGTGGCGTTTGTTGTTGAGCTGTAATAGAGGAGATCTGACTGGCTTTAAGCATAGCAAGTTCATCACTAACTCTCTCAAACTTCTGCAGTATGTTTTGTTGAGTGGTAAGTAACTGCTCAAGCAGTCTAGCTGTAGCTGAATCAGGTGAATATGGTGGTGTTGTTGAAGGACTAAGGACATCCTGAACTGGTGAAGCAGCCACTTGATGTTGAGGAGCAAAATCTGTTGCATACATACTCTCTTGATGTTCTTCATAGTGAGGTGTAAACCTGTGGTTTTGTTGTATGGGAACATCAAACTGATTGTATATTGGAGCACTCTCTCTTGTGTACGCTTGAGGACTGTAAGCATTATAGTGAAAGCTTGTATCCTGGTAAGGCTTATGACGAACATTCTCTTGTTGCTGCATATAGTAGGCTTCAGCTTCTAAGTTGTAAGCATGTCCAAGAGCCGATGTCTTCTCTTTTTCCTTTGTTGGGTGATGTAGAGATTGCTCAAGCAACAGGTGTAGCTTACCATATAGTGCTAACATATCCAGCTTCGTTTGTTGATCTGAGGTTGCAATATTCTTCTTGTAGCTGTCCTCTTGCTCATCCACATAGTCACCATTACTCAAGGCAAAGTTTTCAACCAGCTACAAACCATCATCCACTGTTGTACCCAAGAAGTGGCCGTTACTAGATGTGTCTAAAAGCATTTTTAACCTTGGTGACACTCCTCTGTAGAATGTGCTGAGCAATGACTGTTGAAAAACCGTGATGAGGGCAGCTCAAAGTGTAACCTTGAAATCTCTCCAATGCCGAACATAGTGGCTCATCTTGTGATTGTTTGAATCCTGAGATGTTCTGTCTTAGTGTAGCTGTCCTGGAAGAAAAGTAAAACTTTGGAAGAAACACTCTTTTACAATCATCCCAAGAATTTACTGATCTAAAAGGCAAAGATCTTTCCCACAAATGCGCACGTTCACCAAGAGAGAAAGGAAATAACCTTAGTTTGAAACCATCTTCTGTGATGCCATTGATATTTTGTAAACTGCAAAGACTCTCAAAGCTATCCAAGTGATCAAGCGGATCCTCCACAGATGTGCCATTGAAGCGGTTTCCTTGTACCATTGCTATCAGGCTGCTTTTGATCTGAAAAACGATGCTCTTGAGATTGTGGAGGAAGAATATCTTTGCGTTTAGTGTGAAGGTAAGTAGCATCATGAGATCTAATGTGGTGTGCTCTTCTAGCAATCTGAGGCACTGGCCTATGTAACCTCTGAACTGGTGCTTCATCTTCTCTGAACTGAGCTTGATGGGCATGTCTATGATGTTGTTGATCAGCCATTGTTCCTGAGAGAACAGAGCAGGAAATGTAAAGTGATTAGTAAAGTAATAGGTGATTAAGTCTAAGCAAGAACCTAAACTCAATTATCTAACAATCCTAAAATGGCAATGGCGCCAAATTGAAGGACTTTTGGGTCACTAAATTCAATCCCTCTCTAATCAGATGTAGTATAGATGAGGTTTATCAATCCATCCAGGAGCTAGAATAAAAGAGATGCAAGGCACTAACTAAGCTTAACCATGTATGATAAAAGAATATTATTCTAACAACCTAAATGATCGAAGATTAAATGCAGAAGTGAAAAGCAATACTATCAAGATTAAAGCAAGCAATGCAATGCAAAGAAACTAAATGCAACAAAAACTAACAAGACAATGATCTAAATGCAATAACTTGAAGTGCAAGGTAGGAAATGAACAAAAGCAAAGCTACTAAAAACAGAGGAAAACAGAACACAAAATGATGAAAAGCAGGGAATAATGAAACGCTGGTTCAAGGCTAGGGCAATGATGACTTAGGGATAACTTAGTATCAAACCTAAGGTGGTCAAGACTGGATACAAGCAAAAAACATGATCAAGCCACTAAATCAATCAATCCATATCAAGAGCAGAAATAACTAAGTTAAGCACATGTCAGACCCACTTGTGATGGCGTATCTGTGCAAAATCAGCCCACAACAAGAACAGAGATGTCTAAGTTAAGCACATGTCAGACCCACTTGTGATGGCGTATCTGTGCAAAACCAGCATGAAAACAAAAGGCTCTTATAGACCAAACAAACAACCAAAACGCAGTATAATCATCTAAGCGATTGTTCCTAGGAAAGTTCTTTCAGGCATTTAAACAAACACTTGTCATGCAGCAAACACCTATGATCTATTTCACTTAAACAAGTTACTCAAGCCGTAAAAACAACCAAGCTAAGTGATCTAAGAATTAATCCAACCAAAACACTCTAAGCTATAACCTAATCATCCCCAAATCTGCTCCAACCTCAAACCATATGAAACTACTCACAATACATAGCAAAATAAACAGAAATAAATAGAGAACATAGATCAAACATGATTAAACAAGAACTAGAAGAAAAATGACAAAGGAAGTGCAAAACTTTATTAAAAGAGTGATCTTAATCAAAATAGCATAAAAATTTCTTTTTGGTTTTTCACAAGGTCGAAAATAGGATCAAGAAGAAGATAAGATGACAAAAAGATAACCCAAAAGCTTAAATAAGTGAAAGGATAAGGTCTGGTCAAAAGTGGAAAAAGTTGGTCAACTCTCGAATAAAGCACATCGAGGTGTACGGTAGATGTTTTGCTCGATGCAGTTGGTAGATGCAGTCTGTCCCTATTGCTCCAGACAACTTTGGTCGGTTTAGCACGCATCGGGGTGTTTTGCCTGATGTTTTGGTCGATGCGCTTCCCCAGTGCAGCATGCTGGTGAACACTGCGTAGCTGAAATCGCTCTATCTCATGAACCCCAAGTCCAAATGACATGATCCGACCACCATTGGAAATCGATTCCGATCCTCTACTTCTTTCATAGAGAACGTGGAGCCTGAATATGAGTGGATAGGCTTCGTCTGGACCGATCTTTAACTCGCATCCTGTTGATTCGAGCAAAGACCTCGATGTGGGACCTCGGTGCAGCTTCTAAACAGCTTGGCTTCATTCTTTTTGCATATTTCTTTGACTCCAGATGATCCTCCATCCTCCAATAAGTCTCATTAGCTCCAAAAACACCCGAAATACACCTTCAACATGCAAATGTATGCATTCCTAATCTAAATGCATGCACAGCTACTTTTATATGTAAATGAGACCAAAATGATAAGAAATAATGCAAGAACAACAGAAAACATGCATGAAATACAGCCTAAAATGATCTAAAATAGCAAGTTATCACAGTATTATAGGGATTCGAGATGGGTTAGATTTAGGGAACTTGATGTTTAATCCTTTATAGCTTAGTGTTAATTCTTTCATTTCTTTTCTTATTTGATGTGATTAATATCTGATTAGCCCTAGCTAAGTTGATTAGGATCATAGGCTCAATTTATGCCCACCAAGTGTTTGTTAAAATACAAAGAGAATTGCTTATCATACGTCAAGAGATTGACTGTCTAGGGAGTAGTTTTGCGATATATGATTGAATGAATGTCTTATTGCTTGCTGTTTATCATTTCATTATTGAGAATTAGTTTTTTACTTGACGATTAGCAAATAAATTAGTCCTAAGAGATTGGATTAGTCATATTAATGAATTTTATGCATAAGGAATAACATTGTATGAGTTTGTAAGCATGATGGATTGAGTATAAAGCTCTCTAATATCAGTTATCCCATATTGCGTCTTGTATTTTCCTTGTTCTTAGCTAAATTCGAAATTTTCCTTAGCTCTTTGTCTTATCTTGTTTGGTTTGATCTTTTGCTTGTTGCTTGCTCTTGTTAAGTGTTTGCTTCAAGTTTGCTTTGATCCTTTATGTTGTTAGATATTCAATCTTATTTGTTTCTGCTTGAATTAAGAACTTTACTGCATTCCTATTGCTTGGTGTCTCCCCTTTTGGATTGATAAAATTCAATGGTACAATGACTAGTGTAAGCTTAAGGATTGATATAGCATAAAAGCTTACATCAATTTGGCGCCGTTGTCGATAGAGGATTGATTTTATCAGTAGGATTTGTAGAGATCTTGAGACCAAACTTTCTTATTTTAGTTTTTGGTTACTAACTACTTTTTTGGTTTATAATTTCTTTTGCAGGTACCAAAACACTTGCTCTTAAGTGTCCTGCAACTGAAGTGCAAGGTCAAAGATTTTGGATTCTCAGCAGCTCACCTCAGTTATTGAAGCATGGCAGAACATCCATATGATGCTGGTTTTGGTCTGCAAGGTCCACAAGGGATCCAAGGCTTGTAAGGACAACAAGGTCCAGCTGGTTTACAAGGTACTTAGGGTATGAGAAATCTAAGGCCAACAAGACCAATAGGCGCTGGAGATACACCATCTAGCTATGCCTCAAAACAAGGTATCCTTCCATCCAAGGAGACTCAACACTATGAGAAAAAGAGCAGTATGATTCTTCTCTCGTTCCAGGACTGCTAGATTCAGGAATGAGATCTCCAACTTCAAGCAATGGAAAAATGAGAGTTTTGGAGATACTTGGAAAAGGTAAAAAAGCTTCACTAAGCAGTGCCCTCATCATCGCTTCACCAAAGAAATGGTTCTCTCAAACCTCTATAGAGGTGTTCTACCAAGACTAAGAGTCCTTTTAGACACAGCTAGAAATGGTTATTTCATTTGGAAAGATGTTGATGAAACTTGAATAATGGTAGAGAACATGGCGGAATGCAAAGACAGCTGAAGGGAAGTTGTAAACAACAAGGCAAGAGATGAAAGCCTTGCAGGAAAGAATGTATATGTTGTTCAATGAGACCAAAAAACCTCTGCACTTTGCTGGTGAACATTTTCAACACCAAGAAAAGGAAGCGAACTTTGTCCACAGTCAAAGTGATTACAACAAGCACCATCCCTACAGCTATGGTACATCTCACCAGCAATACTATGGAGGACCTCCACTTCAGAACAATCAAGGCTCTTCCTCTCACCAACATGGCGCCTATAACCAACTGTTAGGGAACATGATACCTCCCTATACTCCTATGACAACTGCCTTGGCGCTTCCTGATATAATATGGTTTTTAACCATGATATAAGTCCTTTTTATTGAGTCTTTTTGGTCTTTTTAGAGTCCTAGTAGAGTCTTTGCAGGTTATAGCATGTCTGGAGCATAATTGGGGATATTAAAGCTTTTTAGAGCATTGCAAGTTGAAGCCGCGAAGTGTCTAGCTCGAAGAAGAAAAGTATGCATTTGGGTGACGCTCGCCACCACCTTTGGTGACGCTCGTCACCCACAAAGGAAGGAGCGTGGCTTGTTTATTAAAAGTATGAAGATTATTTGCAGAATTGGCCCAGAAGTTCTAGTATTTGCAAAAAGGCCAAAGATCGTGTTTAACCTCTATTTATTAGGTTTTTCAGCCATTGTTGGCTATCATCTTAATTTTGAGAATTCAGAGAGCTTTTAGAGAGGATTTTATTGAGAGCTTTTGGGGAGACAGATCCTGTGGTAACCCAACCAGGTAAACCGTACCGCAGCTGTGTCCCACTACATCCTAACAGTCCGTTTCTATACTTAGCCATATTTTTAAACTTTTTCCTTCATTCTTATTCTTTCTTATCAATACACAGCGGAATGTAAATAACTCATCTTATTCATTTAACTTCCACAAAACACTTAAACAGGATTCAGGGTTATCAAATACCAAAGCACAAGGTTCGCTAACGATTACAAATGATCATCTAGCAACCTAACGGTCAAACACCAAAGCCATAAGACAAAGCACAACGTCTTAAACATAAATAAAACCCAATCCCGATCCATACATATCCATCACTGCCGCCTGGTCTCGCCTCTTTACTGCTTAGTACCTACACACTCAAGAAGAGAGGCATAAGTATTTCATAAATACTTACTGAGTACGGTCATCCCGTAACACCTGGTCAGTACCAAACACGCAATCATACTTTTGGATTCAACATTCAACACAATCAATTCGCAATAGACATAACAATATCAAACAGCCACGATCATCTAACTTAACCAACCAAGTTCAATCCCTTTTTAAGACCCATGTCTACTTCAGTGAGAATCCCACATCCCGTAAGCTAGTACATGATCCGGATTACCCTGAGGTTAGCTAGACATCATCTATGCCACGGTAAAAACCTTAATATATCATAACATGAGAATTTCTTATCAATTCTAAACACATAACATGAAAATCACACAATCAACATGCAAACATTCAACCCTAGCAATCCTACGGTTCTAGACACCAACCACAGTCATGCACTCACCTTAAACAAGGCTGGAAACAGATTGGTCAGAAGAAATCCCGTTGAAATCCGCACCAAAACGAAGATATCCGATCTCCTTAAGAATCTCTCGGCTGTCCGTACGATCCGATCCTTTTTCCCTCGGCTATCTCTCGATCTGTTCACCTTTCACCTTTCTCCGAACCAAACTCTGTTTACCCTCGAAAACCCCAGAAAACAAGGCTATTAGCTCGAGGTTATCCGATGAAAACTCAACACTTAGGGAAATATCCGATCGCTTACCAGTTTATCTCGGCGATGGTCGGATCTGCTCGGCGATAACCTGATCTCTCTCGGATGTCCTCGGGATAAACTGTTTTTCTTAGGGTTTTCTCTCGACTATTATCTTTCTTTGCTTTATTGCTCTCGAATAAGCACAACTCGCCCGAGAAAAGTCTTTAAATCCCTTATAAACTCGCAAAACGCTAGATAACCCGGACTTATCCGACGTTTTCCTGGTTCCAGTAGGTTTTATCCCGGTCTGATTTGATTCTCTCGGCTATTCCCTGTACCGGCTTGACCATTCCCTCGATAAACCACAAAATAGCCGACCAACACTTGGCCCACGGCCCAAATCCCTTCCCACTCGGATAAACCGCCCTTATCCGAGGTGTTTTTCATTTTTCACCCGGATATTCCTATTTCTCTCGGACAACTTGTCCCACCTCGGCTAATCCTCTATTTCTCTCGGAGGTTTCCCTTTCTCCCTCGGAGACAGTCCACTGACACTCGGACTTACCTCCCAGACTCTCGGATAAATCCCACTGCACCGGGATAAATCCCATTTCCCACGGACTGGACCCTGTTTCCCTCGGATATGGTCCGTGATAACAAGTTTTGCAGAGTGTATGCAATGATCGATCAAAACTAAAATGCAACACTTAGTTGTAGTAAAGTATGCAAGCGAGTGTTAATCCAATCCTTGAAGCCAGAAAGGTCAGAGAGAATGCAAGGGTCCTGTAAAACTAAGTAAACGATGGGTGGTTTTGTGAAATTCCTAAAAACTAGATCCAATGATCAAATGCAGCGCAAAACTATTTTAAAAATACCAGGAACGAGCTAGCTACCACGAGGAAAAGACAGAATACTTAAAATACAAAGCTACGAATTACTAAAATTCGACTAGTGGATCGACCACGAGATCGACCACTAGATCGAGCAAAAGCAATCGATCTAAAAAGCAGTTTTGAGCGAAAGTTAATCTAACGACCAGGGTGCAAGCTAGTAACAAGTGAATGATCAACAAAGACTAAAATATGCTAAAAGGAGGGTCTAGGGTTGAGATTCATGTTCAGTGGTTTCAAAGGTTCAAGCTTGGTTTAAAAACTCTAGATCTACTCACTTTGTGAGGTTCTCTAAGCCTTGAAAACAGAACAAGATCCATCCATGGCGTGTGGTATGGATCACTCTCTCATTCTCTCCTCCAGACCCATGGCGTTTGGCGGAAGAAGAGATTGAAAGGCAAGGAAAACAGATTTCAAACACGCGGCTTAACTAGTCCTCTAAACTACCGTGGCGTTTGGGAAAGAGTAACTAATCTCTAGGATGCGAATTTCAGAGATCTCTGGATCCTGTCAAGGTAAGAGCTCTCTCTGGTCATAAAGATCTTGGCGTGAGACTCTTTAAGCCTTAAGATCTCGCCATCCTAGAAGAGATAGCCTTTAAAAACAAGAAAATACCAAACTTGAAAACCTTTTCGACCCCTTGAATCCTCTCAACCCCGAAACCCAATAAATCTACTCGCGACTCATAAGATGAACCGTACGAAATGCAATAATCGAAGAACTAAACATGAAAGGCAATTGATTTAACTTAAACGATCCAATATTCAAAAGTAAAACAAGAAAAAGCTTGAAGTTCAACAATGGCGAATCGCCTAAAAACGAGAGAGAGGATAGAAAAGTAGTCGACAAAATGTGATAAGGAAAGGGATCGTTGGTTTTTGCCTAAAATGGCCAAACCGCAAATGGTCCCCCTCTTCGCTACGGTCCAAAAACAGGCTGGACGGATAAGGTTGGTCTGTGATCGATCATGAAGCTCGATCTGGCAATCGATCATGTCCTGAATCGAGTGGCTCTTGGTCGATCCTCGAGTCGATCTTGTGCTGATCGGGTTGGAAGCTCGATCCGGTCCTCGAACTGCATGGCATCGTCTACGTCCGTACTCCAAATCGATCTCCATGCTCGATCTTCTGGTCGATCCCATCTAGATCGACCTGCCTTGCTCGATCTGCTGCTCGATCTCAGGTCCTTAGCGTGCAATCCTAATTTCTCCACGTGTCCATAAGCCTCTTCATGAACCTCAGCACGTCCACGAATCTTCCATAGCTCCAAAGTAACCAAATGCAACCTGATTGTGATGCAAAATGCACGAAACATGCGAATTATGGTGCAAAGACACTCTAGGACCTAAAGTGATGCAAACTAACCTAATATGCAATGTAAATGCATGAGAAACTAAACTATATGTATACGAAATGCATGGAATATGTAGTTATATCAACTCCCCCAAACTTACTTCTTGCTTGCCCTCAAGCAACAGAAAATAAGGAAGGAAAAGAGGTTTTAAAACAGACGGGGGTTTAAGCTTTTTGCAAAGGTGCCTTTCAAATGAATCAATCTCAACGTACTAGTTACTAGTTCTAAAATGCAATGCGCACACTCATAATCCAAAGAACCTAGCCATACCCATCACACAAAGAAATTCAGATCATGACTCTCTTATTCCTAACAATCAAAGAAATTCATCCTTTAACATTCATTAATAACCGAACCATGGATCAAACTTATGCACTTTAAAGCAGAACATATTTGGCTAAGGGTGCAGGCTTCGAGCATAGAATGATCTCATTTGAAAAAGGTTTTTATTCAAAACAAGGGTTTTTCTCAAAAATGGTAAGAACTTTATACATAATGCTAAAGGTGAAGGCAATTGATGCATAGATGATCAGATTCTCATCTACCCATGTAAACTAACAATGATCCTAAACCCTCTCATTTATTTACTTTTAAGCTCACTCACCACTTAGAATCTACCCTTTTTCAAAGCAAAAGCTTGGCAATCCCCACAACAAAACAGAAAGCATTTTAACTCATTTAGGTTAGCGAAAAGGTTTGAAAACACTTAGCTCCTTATATTTTTCCTATTGATAGCTCTCTTATTTTTATTTTTTTCTTTCTTTTTTTTTTCTTTTATTTTGGCACTTAGGCTCTTTTTTTTTTTAATAGATAATTTTAAACACAAACCTTTCACTTACAACTTTTTTCTTACTTCAAATACCAAATTCTTTTAAAACCGAAAGCATGAAAGCATAAAAGCAACCCTGATGATCCCCCAAAATTATCCTAAGCCTTCATCTAGCTTCAAAATGCAAAGCTAGCAGTCATATGAGAACCTAATCATGTCGTTTAAACCTAACATTTTATGCTAAGTTCAAACCGGAAAAAGGCCTCACAATGATGTCACACACGAAAACTTGGCTTCAAAGAAAGGTAAGGGTTAAGGTGGGAGTTCTACTTAGGCTCACAATGAGTGGTAAAAGGAAAAAGAGAGCCTAAATATTTTTAGGATACATGTGTTCATTTTCAAGCGCATAAGGATGATAATTAAAATTTCAGATTAAGGTTCTCACTTATTAGGACAAGTTTCAAATCATGAGAGTTCAATTCAAGTCACGAAAATCATAGCAAGTGATCCAAGCATGGTAAGAACTTACTTTCAAAGTATGAGCAAAGCATTAGAGAACTACTAACTAGGGCATTGAAACAATTCATGAGTTTAAAACACTTTTTTAAGAAAACTTTAACCCCTTATGCAAATGTGAACAACCTAGATGCTTTAAAATTCTAGACTCAATCCTAAAATGCTTAACAAGATGAATGCAACTACATGAACTTTTGTGAAAAATTTTATAATTTTTACCAATTTTTCATGTAATGAAGACTCAAGGATGCTAAAAGGGAAAATAAGATCAGAATAAACATGTCAAACCACACACATACTCCCCCAAACTTGAATGACACCGTCCCGGTGGCAAACAAATTCGAAGGAGCTCAAAACACAATGCAAAAAGAAAGAAAATATGAACGGTATATACAAGAGTAGGTTGTTTGGTACCTCGGAGCTAGACTCGGCTGGAACTTGAGGATGTTCCAGCAGAGCTGCTCGTGCTAGAGGAGTGTCGGGCTATGCCTTTTCCTCTATCCTCGGTGGGGAAAGCATGAACGGAATGGCGAGCTTGTTGCGCGGTGCCTTGCTGCTCAAGGATGACAATACCGCCAGTTGATCTCCTCCTCTTCTCGGGCTGGTTAACCTCTTTGCTTTTGGACCCTTTAGACCTTGCGGATGAGCTTCCTTAAAACGCCTTGACCTTCTTGGCAAGCTTCTTGATCATCTTTCCTTGCCACTTAGTTATTTTCCGCCGCATCTCCACTACTGAGGCAAGAAACTTCTCAGCCTTGGTCCGCGGCTCAAAGTCCATCCTCAGAAGCTCAAACTGGGCCGGCATTGCTCCATCTGATAATGGTGACTCTGACGGCTCTCGCATGGACTGAATGGGCATCATTGTTGTTCCAAGCGGAGCGTAGCACTCCTCGTGGGTTGGGCAGAACTGAATCGTACCGATGCTATCCAAGTTAGTCTCCTCGGCGTTGGGCAAGATACACACGTTCTTCTTCCCTCTGTCATCGTAGAACTGATAAGCGAAGAATCCTGGAGCTGGCGTAAGTCCCAAGCTATCAGTATTTCGCATGTAAGTCTCGTCCATGTATGACCTGTCCGCGCAAGGCTCGAACCATTGAAGTGGTACACCGGCTTGGATGAAGAGCGGCGTGAGAAACCCTCCAATGTAAGCTGAGCTCGCCTTGCATCTAAGAGCGTAAGTTTGTACTTCACCAAGGAGGAGGCTAGAATGCACCCGTAGTTGACGTCGTTACCGAGGTCATCCATAAGCAGATCATGGTTCTCCTTTTTGCTGCTGCATAGTATCCCTTTGATCCCTTGGAAGAGGAAACACAGCTTGGTCTTCGTCACCGTGTGAGACACGGCTCGTCCGCTGAAGGTGTTCGCCAACAACTTGAGCGTGTACCTCAGAACGGGATTCCTAACCTTCTTGATTTTAGCCGTGTTGGCTTTGTACTCTTCATCGCAAAGCACGTCCCAGATGATGCTGGCATTCTTGAGAGGCGAAAACTCCACTTGCTTAGCCGCAGCGTTGAGTCTGTATGCTTGGCAAAGCTCCTCAATGGAAAGGTGATAGGACCGCTTTTTGACCTTGAAGCTGAGATGCCCTTGAGAGGGAGTTGGGAGCCTCGGATTCTCATAGGAGAACTCCAGAGTAGAGAGGAAATCAATCGTCACTTGCGGATATGTTGGAAAGTCCATCCTCGAAAGGCAAGCAAGCCCCATGTTTTGTAGAAGGGAGTCAAAATCCCCTAGGAGACCCATCCTTTCCAGCAAATCTCTGCTCGCGAACTTAGTAGGCTCGAAGCGCAGCCTCTCGAACCTCTTCTTCGCTGCCTTTTCCTCCTTAGTCCAACGGGTCCTCTCCTCTTGAACTTGTTGAGTTCCCTCTTCTTGAACCACTCGTTGTTCATCCTCTCTCTGTGCAGCCTCTTCTCTGGTTCTCTTAGGTGCCATTGGTGCCTGAAACACGATTCTCAAACAAAGAGTAAGCAAAGGCAGCGAGAAATCGAGAAAGAGAGTAGCGAGAAAGAAAAATCCACAAGTAACACCCTAGATTTTTGGGGGATTTATAAAAATTGTATCTAGATAAAGGAAAAGAAAATCTAGAGATAGGATCAAATCTAGAATATTTCTTATTTTCTAGCTACTTTAAAAAAAATCGATAAA
The DNA here is from genome assembly GCA_911865555.2 of Thlaspi arvense. Lineage (NCBI taxonomy): Eukaryota > Viridiplantae > Streptophyta > Magnoliopsida > Brassicales > Brassicaceae > Thlaspi > Thlaspi arvense. The sequence goes on from OU466857.2 coordinate 13,983,675, forward strand.
ATCCTTAGCAACTTAAATCGATCAAGCGGTTATTAAAAGAAATATTGAAAATATTTACTTAAAACTCTTGGAAAACCTTGCAAGATCAAAGATAAGAGTTAAATGCCTTCGTGAAAAGAAGAAGAACACTCTCTCTCGATTAAAAACTCAAAGGAATAGAAATGAGAGAGTGTAGGATTGTTGAAAATTTAAAGGCGACAAAAATCTAATACCATGGGTGGTGCAAGTGGTTTTCTGACAAAAGATGGTCAAGGCACAACTTTCGTGGTCAAAGATTCCTGCCTTGACCACCATTCAAAATTAAAAAGCCATGGAAAGGAGAAAGAGAGGGAAAAAATTTTGTTACCTCGGCATGAGATCGAGTCCCTTTGGTCGATCTAGGACTCGATCTCATGCCCATAATGGCTGGATCGAGAGATTTGATCGATCAGTGACTCGATTGGATTAGAATCGAGTTTTAGATCGAGTGTACTCCCTCGTTCCTTGACTTTTGTTCAACTAGGCTGAGTCCGCGTGATCGAGCCATGTTCTCGATTCAGGGGTCGATTCGATTTAGATCGAGTGATGGATCGAGTCGAGTGATCGATCTATCTTTGAAGGATTTTCCCGAGAGAAAATAGATCAATCGATCCGTTTCTGGATCGATCGATCTAAACTCCAAGAATTTCTCGAGACATTTTAGATCGGTCGATCTAGATATGACCGATTGATCTGTGCTCATCTAGATGGACTTTGTCACTCGATCTCGTCTAGATCGACTAACTCCTCTCGATTCACTAACTCGATCTAGTAAAGATCGAGTTAGGTTTAGTCAATCTAGCACTCGGTCTCTATTCGATATTCGCCCCTTCTCACTCCTTTTGGATCCATGATCTTTGCCTGCAATCCCTTATACCTGTTCCTACACACTCAGAAGATAAAAGCATAAAACTGGAGAAGAAATAAAGTAAAAATATGTACAGGATAGACATGGGAATGCCTCCCATGTGCGCTTTCTTTAACGTCTTTAGCTAGACTTTACTTGTTTAGGCAGATGGTGGGTCTTGGAGAAGCATTGAGGTGCTCTCCTTGTCAAATGCACTCGCCATGTATGGCTTAACCCTGTGTCCGTTCACTGTAAATGCATTCCCACTCTTGCCCACCAACGTGACAGCTCCGTAAGGTAATACTTCCTTGAATTCATACGGACCGCTCCATCGTGACTTTAGCTTCCCTGGAAAGAGCTTGAGCCTCGAGTTGTATAGCAGCACCAAACTCCCTTCCTTAAGCTCTTTAGGTACCGGCTTCTTGTCATGAGCAGCCTTGGTACGTTCCTTGTAGATCCTAGTGCTTTCGTAAGCGTCCAGCCTTAGCTCATCAAGCTCGTGCAACTGGATCAACCGCTTCTCCTGAGCCATCTTCAGATCAAAATTCAACCGCTTCACAGCCCACAATGCCCTATGTTCCAGCTCAACAGGAAGGTGACACCCTTTACCGTAGAGAAGAGTGAAAGGAGTGATACCAATAGGCGTTTTGAAAGCAGTCCGGTACGCCCACAAAGCGTCATCCAACTTCACTGCCCAATCCTTCCGAGTTGTCCCAACAGTTCTCTCGAGTATCGCCTTTATCTGACTGTTAGAGACCTCCACTTGGCTACTCGTTTGAGGATGGTAAGGCGTAGCTACCTTATGCTTCACGCCATACCTCTTTAGCAGATTTTCAAACAGCTTGTTGATGAAATGGCTCCCTCCGTCGCTTATCACAACCTTAGGAACTCCAAACCTCGGAAAAATAATGCCCTTAAAGAGCTTGATCACCACCTTAGAGTCGTTTGTTGGGGAAGCAATGGCCTCAACCCATTTAGAGACGTAATCAACAGCTACTAGTATGAACTTGTTGCCGTATGATGAAGGAAATGGCCCATGAAGTCTATGCCCCACGCGTCAAAGATGTCTACCTCAAATATGGGAACTTGAGGCATCTCATTCCTCTTAGTGATATTCCCTGCTCTTTGACATGCCTCGCAGCTCATCACGAACTCATGGGTGTCTTTGAAGATGGACGGCCACCAGAAGCCGGCTTGTAAGACCTTAGTGGCGGTTTTGATTAAAGCAAAATGCCCTCCATACAAAGACCCGTGGCAATGAAAGATGATGTCTCTCGCTTCCTCCTTTGTCATGCATCTTCTGTACAGGCTATCCACTCCTCTCTTGTATAAATAGGGGTCATCCCAATAGTATTGGATCACGTCTCTCATGAACTTCTTCCTATGGTAGTTGTCAAGATGCGACGGCTCCTTCCCACATGCCAAGTAGTTCACAATATCCGCGTACCAAGGGAGATCCTCCTCTTTGAAGCTCAGAACATCCTCAAACCACCCCTCTAAGCTCCCACAAACAGCCGTAGTGATCGTCATGAGTTGTTCCTCGGGGAGAGAATTGTCTAAAGGAAGAGACTCGTTGATCCTTAACCGAGAGAGATGGTCAGCAACGCCGTTCTCTATTCCGTTTTTGTCTTTGATCTCCATGTCAAACTCTTGAAGTAAGAGGATCCATCTCAAAAGCCTCGGCTTAGTGTCCTTCTTGGAGTAGATATAACGCAAAGCTGCGTGATCCGTGTAAACAATGGTCTTGGAACCCACGAGGTAAGCCCTGAACTTCTCAAAGGCGAATACAACCGCCAATAGCTCCTTCTCCGTAGTTGTGTACCTTGTTTGCGTGTCATCCAAGGTTCTTGAAGCATAGTATATCACGTGCAGCTTCTTATCCTTCCTTTGGCCTAGAACGGCTCCCACGGCATAGTCACTAGCATCGCACATAATCTTGAAAGGTAGAGTCCAGTCTGGTGCTTGCACTATAGGCGCAGATACTAGGGCTTCCTTGATAGTCACAAAAGCTTGCAAACACTCCTCATCAAAGACGAATTCAGCCTCCTTGCACAACAACCGTGTGAGAGGGCATGCAATCTTAGAGAAGTCTTTAATGAAGCGCCTGTAGAATCCGGCATGTCCCAATAAACTTCTCACTCCTTTGACGTTAACTGGCGGCTCAAGGCTTGTCATCACATCAATCTTTGCTTTGCGACTTCGATACCCTTCTCTGATATCTTATGTCCAAGCACGATTCCCTCCTTCACAATGAAGTGGCATTTTTCCCAATTAAGCACCAAGTTTGTCTCCTCACAACGCTTTAGCACCCTGCAAAGATTCAACAACCACGCAGAAAAGGACGCACCATAGACCGAGAAGTCATCATAAAACACCTCTACCATCTCTTCTATAAGATCGGAGAAAATCGACATCATACACCGCTGAAACGTAGCCGGTGCATTACACAACCCGAATGGCATCCTTCGATACGCGAAGGTGCCATAAGGGCTTGTATAGGTCGTCTTCTCCTGATCATTGGGATGGATTGGTATTTGGAAAAATCCACTATATCCATCAAGAAAGCAATAGTAGGGGTGATTAGCAAGTCTTTCAAGCATTTGATCAATAAAAGGCAAGGGAAAATGATCATTTCTAGTAGCAAGATTAAGCTTCCTATAATCAATACAAATACGGTGTCCAGTAATAGTCCTAGTAGGTATAAGCTCATCTTTGTCATTCTTAATGACAGTGATCCCTCCCTTCTTAGGCACCACGTGTATGGGAGAAACCCATGTGCTGTCACTTATGGGATAGATCACGTCAGCCTCTAAAAGCTTAAGAATCTCTTTCTTAACAACCTCTTTAAACTTTGGATTCAAACGCCTTTGATGTTCTATAGAAGAGGCATTCTCATTATCCAAGTGAAACCTATGAGTGCAAACCATTGGTGAAAGGCCCTTGATGTCACTTAGAGAGTACCCAATGGCCTTCCTATACTTTCTCAACTCAGTTAAGAGCGAGTGCAACTCATCATCACTTAAGTTTTCGTTCACAATCACAGGATATGTTTCGTTAAGCCCTAAGAAAGCATACCTTAGCCCTTTTGGGAGCTCCTTAAGGTCCACCTTTGGGGCTAACAGCTCGCTCCAATCATCCTCGTGGTTGTTGCTGTTGCTTTCCTCCTTGGAGCCATCCTTAGAACCCGAGACATGGCCCTTGAGGCTGCTTTCTCCAACCGCTATCCCTTCTGAAATCGAGTCGTCCAGTCGATCTTGCTCTCGATGTCGTCTAGATCGAGTAGTTCACTCGATTCACTCACTCGATTTAATGTGGATCGAGTGAGAGATCGAGATGCTGAGTCGATCTCCGGATTAGACCCCAAACTGATCGGAAGGCCTTTCTCGATCATGGACTCAATTGTTTTCCTGGATCGATCACCCCCCTCGATATGACTGTCGATTGCTGCACCGGATTGAGTCTTGCTCTCGATTGTCTAGTCGATTCGACCTCTGGATTGAGTAACGTCATCGATCTGACTGTCGATCTCTAGGCTAGCGCCTTCATCATCTAGCATAACCTTCCTTGAATCGAGCAAGTTGACGTACTCTTGAGTCCTCTGATCCACGTAACCAAACTCTCCTGGCTCCTTAGTCAGTGCCAGCTTCAAATGATCTTCCTGAGCCAACTCTTCCAGCAACTCATCCGCTAAAGCATCCAACGTCTCAATGTAGAAAGCTTGCCCTTCTATCGTAGGCTTCTTCAAAACCTCATTGATATCGAAGTCTAGCCTTATATCTTTACCCAAGTGCAAGGCAATCTTCCCGTTCTTGACGTCTATTATGGCTCCGGCGGTGGCTAAGAAAGGTCTACCGAGAATGAGTGTATCCTTTGGTTCTTCATCCATTTCCAACACAACGAAGTCTGTAGGCACGTTTACTCCACTGATCTTCACTGGCAAGTCCTCAAGCAAACCCACGGGTAACCTCACACTTCTGTCAGCTAGTACCAACGAGATTCTACAATCCTTGAAACGGGTAAAGCCAAGCTTCTTTGCCACAGAATGAGGCATCAGATTTATACTATCTCCGAGATCACAAAGGCAACTCTTGAACTCCAAAGGACATAAAGCACAAGGTATAGTGAAGCTTCCAGGATCTCCCAGCTTCTTAGGGACTATCTCCTTGTGTATCGCAGCACTACACTCCTCACTTAGAAAAAGCACTTCCTTGCTTTCCTTATTCTTCTTCACGAGAGTGTCTTTGAAGAATTTGGCGCATTTAGGTATCATTGCAAGGCAGTCCACGAGAGGTAGCTTGATCCCTACGTCCTTAAGGTGCTTCTCGAACAAGACTCTATGCTTCTCTATGAGTTGCTTCTTGAAACGGCCAGGAAAAGGTAGCTTAGGTACATACGGTGGAGGCACATAAGCATCCTTCTCCTTGGTAGTTTGCTCCGCTTTCTTCTCAACAACCGCTTTGTCTCCTCTTCTTGGCCCTTGAATCCAGACATTGTCAAAGTTGATCTCATCATCAGCTGAAAGCTTACCCTCCCCCTCTTGAATTATAACGTCCTCGTTGTTCTTTGGAGTAACCGTCGGTGCTAGCTCTTTCCCACTCCTTAGCGTAATGGCATTGGCGTATTCCTTGGGATTTTGCTCACACTTGCCCGGTAAGCTATTCTGACCACTTGAGCTTTCCTTTCCCTTCTCAAGTTTCTTGATTTTGTTATTCAAGTTTGTAATCTGAGTAGAGAAATCCGTGAGAAACGAGTCTAAGCGAGTATTCATCTCGGCAAACTTCTGGTTTGTAGAGGCTTGCCCTTGAATCAATTGTTGAAACATAGCTTGGCCAGGATCAACTTGTTGTTGCATCGGTTGTTGCTGCTGAGGTACAAAGCCCAGAGGGTACATTGGTGTATAACCCTTGTTTCCTTCCTGTTGTCCTTGGAAGTTGTTCTGCCCTTGTCCTTGGAAGCCACCACTCGGCTGAAAACCTTTATTGTAAGGTACGAAAGGCTTTGCTTGCTGAGCAGGGTACACTTGATCCCTAGGGTTTGCGACATTGGTGCTACGGTATGAGAGATTCTTGTTCTGGTTGTAGCCTTGTGAATATCCTTGAGGTTTGTAACTTATTGTTTTGCACCATTGAGATGAAACCCGGCTTAATCTCGAAGTTGTTGTTCTGTACAGGAGGAGGAGTGATCCCAAACCTATTGTGATGAGTATTGGGAGCATCTCCGGCTCCTATGATCCTTAGGGGTCTAGCTGCGTGTTGGGGGTTTCCATTGCCCCTTCCCACTGCCCCGTGAGCTGGAGGAGGTCCCTCTAGATGCTCGTGCTCGGCCATAGCTTCAAAGTCAACCAAACCGTGCTGAACAATCTCCTCAAAAGCTCTAGCTTGTTCTCGTACTCTTCTTTGCCGTGAATGACCAAGTTGATGAATGTTGTCCAAGGGTTGAAGTAGATTGTTGTCTCCCCTTGAATGAAGATTCATGTACCTGAAAGACACACGTTTGAGAGTAGAGAAATTAGTAACTTAAACAAAGTAAAGGCTTAGTCTTTACTAAACTCCAAATCTCAATGCTTTCTAACACTCCTAGAATGGCAACGTCGCCATTTGATAACAAGTTTTTTCAGTGATGAGTGCAATGATCTATCAAAACTCAAATGCAACACTTAGTTGTAGTAAAGTATGCAAGCGAGTGTCAATCCAATCCTAGAAGCCAGAAAGGTCAGAGAGAATGCAAGGGTCCTGTAAAACTAAGTAAACGATGGGTGATTTTGTGAAATTACTAAAAACTAGATGCAATGATCAAATGCAGGGGAAAACTATTTTAAAAATACCAGGAACGAGTTAGCTACCACGAGAAAAAGACAGAATAATTAAAATACAAAGCTACGAATTACTAAAATTCGACTAGTGGATCGACTACGAGATCGACCACTAGATCGAACATTTAAACAAATACTTGTCATGCAGCAAACACCTATGATCTATTTCACTTAAACAAGTTACTCAAGCCATAAGAACAACTTAGCTAAGTGATCTAAGAATTAATCCAACCAAAACACTCTAAGCTATAACCTAATCATCCCCAAATCTGCTCCAACCTCAAACCATATGAAACTACTCACAATACATAGCAAAATAAACAGAAATAAACAGAGAAGATAGATCAAACATGATTAAACAAGAACTAGAAGAACAATGACAAAGGAAGTGCAAAACTTTATTAAAAGAGTGATCTTAATCAAAATCCCATAAAAATCTCTTTTTGGTTTCCCACAAGGTCGAAAATAGGATCAAGAAGAAGATAAGATGACAAAAAGATAACCCAAAAGCTTAAATAAGTGAAAGGATAAGGTCTGGTCAAAAGTGGAAAAAGTTGGTCAACTCTCGGATAAAGCACATCGAGGTGTACGGTAGATGTTTTGCTCGATGCAGTTGGTATATGCAGTCTGTCCCTGTTGCTCCAGACAGCTTTGGTCGGTTTAGCACGCATCAGGGTGTTTTGCCTGATGTTTTGGTCGATGCGCTTCCCCAGTGCAGCATGCTGGTGAACACTGCGTAGCTGAAATCGCTCTATCTCATGAACTCCAAGTCCAAATGACATGATCCGACCACCATTGGAAATCGATTCCGATCCTCTACTTCTTTCATAAAGAACGTGGAGCCTGAATATGAGTGGATAGGCTTCGACCGGACCGACCTTTAACTCGCATCCGGTTGATTCGAGCAAAGACCTCGATGTGGGACCTCGGTGCAGCATCTAAACAGCTTGGCTTCATTCTTTTTGCATATTTCTTTAACTCCAGATGATCCTCCATCCTCCAATAAGTCTCATTAGCTCCAAAAACACTTGAAATACACCTTCACCATGCAAATGTATGCATTCCTAATCTAAATGCATGCACAGCTACTTTTATATGTAAATGAGACTAAAATGATAAGAAATAATGCAAGAACAAGAGAAAACATGCAAGAAATACAGCCTAAAATGATCTAAAATAGAAAGTTATCACAGTATTATAGTGATTCGAGATGGGTTAGATTTAGGGAACTTGATGTTTAATCCTTTATAGCTTAGTATTAATTCTTTCATTTCTTTTCTTAGTTGATGTGATTAATGCCTGATTAGCCCTAGCTAAGTTGATTAGGATCATAGGCTCAATTTATGCCCACCAAGTGTTTGTTAAAATACATTAATTGCAAAGTAAGAGAATTGCTTATCATACCTCAAGAGATTGACTGTCTAGGGAGTAGTTTTGCGAGATATGATTGAATGAATGTCTTATTGCTTGCTGTTTATCATTTCACTATTGAGAATTAGTTCTTTACTTGACGATTAGCAAATAAATTAGTGCTAAGAGATTGGATTAGTCATATTAATGAATTTTATGCATAAGGAATAGCATTGTATGAGTTTGTAAGCATGATGGATTGAGTATAGAGTTCTCTAATATCAGTTATCCCATATTGAGTCCTGTATTTTCCTTGTTCTTAGTTAAATTCAAAATTTGCCTTAGCTCTTTGTCTTATCTTGTCTGGTTTGATCTTTTGCTTGTTGCTTGCTCTTGTTAAGTGTTTGCTTCAAGTTTGCTTTGATCCTTTATGTTGTTAGATATTCAATCTTATTTGTTTTTCCTTGAATTAAGAACTTTACTGCATTCCTATTGCTTGGAGTCTCCCTTTTTGGATTGATAAAATTCAATGGTACAATGACTAGTGTAAGCTTGAGGATTGATATAACATAAAAGCTTACATCAATTTGGCGCCGTTGTCGATAGGGGATTGATTTCATCAGTAGGATTTGTAGAGATCTTGAGACCAAACTTTCTTATTTTAGTTTTTGGTTACTAACTACTTTTTTGGTTTAATATTTCTTTTGCAGGTACCAAAACACTTGCTCTTAAGTGTCCTGCAACTGAAGTGCAAGGTCAAAGATTTTGGATTCTCAGCAGCTCACCTCAGTTATTGAAGCATGGCAGAACATCCATATGATGCTGGTTTTGGTCTGCAAGGTCCACAAGGTCCACAAGGGATCCAAGGCTTGCAAGGACAACAAGGTCCAGCTGGTTTACAAGGTACTTGGGGTATGAGAAATCTAAGGCCAACAAGACCAATAGGCGCTGGAGATACACCATCTTCACTAAGCAGTGCCCTCATCATCGCTTCACCAAAGAAATGGTTCTCTCAAACCTCTATAGAGGTGTTCTACCAAGACTAAGAGTCCTTCTAGACACAGCTAGAAATGGTTATTTCCTTTGGAAAAATGTTGATGAAACTTGGATATTGGTAGAGAACATGGCGGAATGCAAAGGCAGCTGAAGGGAAGTTGTAAACAACAAGGCAAGAGATGAAAGCCTTGCAGGAAAAAATGTATATGTTGTTCAATGAGACCAAAAAACCTCTGCACTTTGCTGGTGAACATTTTCAACACCAAGAAAAGGAAGTGAACTTTGTCCATAGTCAAAGTGATTACAACAAGCACCATCCCTACAGCTATGGTACATCTCACCAGCAATACTATGGAGGACCTCCATTTCAGAACAATCAAGGCTCTTTCTCTCACTAACATAGCGCCTATAACCAACTGTTAGGGAACATGATACCTCCCTATACTCCTATGACAACTGCCTTGGCGCCTCCTGATATATCATAGTTTTTAACCATGATATAAGTCCTTTTTATTGAGTCTTTTTGGTCTTTTTAGAGTCCTAGTAGAGTCTTTGCAGGTTATAGCATGTCTGGAGCATAATTGAGGATATTAAAGCTTTTTGGAGCAAAGCAAGTTGAAGCCACGAAGTGTCTAGCTCGAAGAAGAAAAGTATGCATTTGGGTGACGCTCGTCACCCACAAAGGAAGGAGCGTAGCTTGTTTATTAAAAGTATGAAGATTATTTGCAGAATTAGCCCAGAAGTTCCAGTATTTGCAAGAAGGCCCAAGATCGTGTTTAACCTCTATTTATTAGGGTTTTCAGCCATTGTTGGCTATCATCTTAGTTTTGAGAATTCAGAGAGCTTTTAGAGAGGATTTTATTGAGAGCTTTTGGGGAGACAGATCCTGTGGTAACCCAACCCGGTAAACCGTACTGCAGCTGTGTCCCACTACATCCTAACAGTCCGTTTCTATACTTAGCCATATTTTTAAATTTTTTCCTTCATTCTTATTCTTTCTTATCAATACACAGCGGAATGTAAATAACTCATCTTATTCATTTAACTTCCATAAAACACTTAAACAAGATTCGGGGTTATCAAATACCAAAGCACAAGGTTCGCTAACGATTACAAATGATCATCTAGCAACCTAACGGTCAAACACCAAAGCCATAAGACAAAGCACAACGTCTTAAACATAAATAAAACCCAATCCCGATCCATCCATATCCATCACTGCCGCCTGGTCTCGCCCCTTTACTGCTTAGTACCTACACACTCAAGAAGAGAGGCATAAGTATTTCATAAATACTTAGTGAGTACGGTCATCCCGTAACACCTGGTCAGTACCAAACATGCAATCATACTTTCGGATTCAACATTCAACACAATCAATTCGCAATAGACATAACAATATCAAACGGCCATGATCATCTAACTTAACCAACCAAGTTCAATCCCTTTTTAAGACCCATGTCTACTTCAGCGAGAATCCCACATCCCCTAAGCTAGTACATGATCCGGATTATCCTGAGGATAGCTAGACATCATCTATGCCACGGTAAACACCTTAATATATCATAACATGAGAATTTCTTATCAGTTCTAAACACATAACATGAAAATCACACAATCAACATGCAAACATTCAACCCTAGCAATCCTACGATTCTAGACACCAACCACAGTGACACACTCACCTTAAACAAGGCTGGAAACAGATTGGTCAGAAGAAATCCCGTTGAAATCCGCACCGAAACGAAGATATCCGATCTCCTTAAGAATCTCTCGGCTGTCCGTACGATCCGATCCTTTTTCCCTCGGCTATCTCTCGATCTGTTCACCTTTCTCCGAACCAAACTCTGTTTACCCACGAAAACTCCAGAAAACAAGGCTATTAGCTCGAGGTTATCCGATGAAAACTCAACACTTAGGGAAATATCCGATCGCTTACCAGTTTATCTCGGCGATGGTCGGATCTGCTCGGCGATAACCTGATATCTCTCGGATGTCCTCGGGATAAACTGTTTTTCTTAGGGTTTGACTATTATCTTTCATTGCTTTATTGCTCTCGAATAAACACAACTCGCTCGAGAAAAGTCTCAAAATCCCTTATAAACTCGCAAAACCCTAGATAACTCGGACTTATCCGACGTTTTCCTGGTTCCAGTAGGTTTTATCCCTGTCCAATTCGATTCTCTCGGCTATTCCCTGTGCCGGCTTGACCATTCCCTCAATAAACCACAAAATAGCCGACCAACACTTGGCCCACGGCCCAAATCCCTTCCCACTCGGATAAACCGCCCTTATCAGAGGTGTTTTCCATTTTTCACCCGGATATTCCTATTTCTCTCGGACAACTTGTCCCACCTCGACTAATCCTCGATTTCTCTCGGAGGTTTCCCTTTCTCCCTCGGAGACAGTCCACTGACACTCGGATTAACCTCCCAGACTCTCGGATAAATCCCACTGCACCGGGATAAATCCCATTTCCCACAGACTAGACCCTGTTTCCCTCGAATATGATCCGTCTGGCTCGGCTATCCAGCCAACCATCCGACTATTCCCTCGGTCATCACCCGACCATAGCCCAAACCTCCATTTCCCAGCCAATATCCGACCCTTGGCTCGATCTTTCCTCGGAAAACGCCCTGTCCAGCTCGATCATTCCGAATTCTCTCGGATACGGAAGCTATAGATCCTGTACTCTTTTTGGAGAATATTTCAAACCCCCTTTATTTTTTATTCTATTCTCTTAATGGAAATTTATTCAGTTATGTTTGGTGATTCCATGATCATGTCTGAGTAATTTGTTAGTTAAGTTAAGGCTTTTTCAAAGGTTGATGAAGAGTTTGTCGAATTGCTACCTGTTAGGAATATCTTTTGGTTTTTCATCTCTGCTTGCTTTAAATTTGAATTTCTTAGACACATCATCTAGAAGTCCGAAAATCATAGGTGGGTAAATATATGCGAGAGCATTATTGATAACCTTAACTAGTATTTGATGAGTAAAACAACTCAGTGCATAGAGATTTGGCTTTGGAGTTTTGGGAACAATTGAATTTGATCATATTGCATGTTTAAATTGTTAGGCTTTGCAAACAGATTTGAAACTCTGTGATTTAGACATAGTTAACTTCTGCAATGAGAATTGATTAGTTATATATTTGCTATTCATGTTCAAAAAGGTTCTTAATCATTCCTGATTTCATGCATTCTACATTCTTGGATTCAACCTGCGAACTGTCCTGACTTAGCGCTTTTAGTCTTCTGAAACTTAGATCAACAACCAAACTTCGATTGCTTACATTTAATTTGTCATTCACATTTACATACATCGCATACTTCTTAGCTTAATCCGAACCTACAATTGATAGTGTAGTTTACATACACCCTTGGGATTCAATACCCCTTGTACTACAACTACTTTGCTGTGCACTTACAGTAGTTTTATTTGAGTAAAACCTGAGCCCTATCAAGTTTTTGGCACCATTGCCGGGGAGTAATAGCTGCCTATCGATTTTTAGCATTAGGATTTTGTCTAAGTTTTAATTTGTTTACTAACATTCTGCTACTTTTCTTTGTGCTGGTTTCAGGTGTATGCCTAATCGATGTACCAGAAGCAACAAAGAGAAGGAGCTTTTGACCTTAGGCATTGACGAGCTAGCTACGTTGGAAAGGACTATCAGGAAAGCTAAGAAGCAATCTACAATGGTCGCTCCACTTATCTTGGTTGAAGATGCAGAAGGTCACTTGGTTGACAGAGAGGGAAACAGGAGGAATGAAGATGTGCAGAGAATTGATCAAGATGAGAATATCATTGTTAAACAGCAGGTTCAAGAAGTGGCACAAATCGCTGGAGTCCCTGTTTCTGCTAACAACACTGCTGGGCGTTTTTTTCAGAGGACTCTAGGTGATTACAACAGACTTGATCAGTTCTATGCCAACAGAGCTGCAATCCGCCCTCCTACCTTCCATAGGAATAATTTTGAGCTCAAGCCTGTTTATTATCAGTTGGTGGGATAGCAGCCTTTCCATGGCTTACCTCATGAGCATCCTATAGATCACATTGAGAGGTTTGAGGATCTAGCTTCAAGTGTCAAAGCTAATGGTGTTAGCAATGACTTCCTGTTTTGCAATCTTTTCCCTTACTCTCTTGGAGGAGAGTCTGCATATTGGCTGAAGCAACTGGAACCTGCTTCATTGACCACTTGGGAAGAAACTAAGAATGCTTTCATGAACAACTTTTATGATGATGCCAGATCAGAAGACATGAGGACAAAAATTGCATCTTTTACACAAGGTCCTACTGAAGCTTTTAAGGCTTCTTGGATAAGATTCAAGTCTTATCAAAGGGACTGTCCTCATCATGGTTTCAGTCAGGTGGAACTACTTGGGATCTTCTTCAGAGACATTGTGTGATCTTGGTTCTAGTGTGAACCTTATGCCTCATTTTGTTGCCAAGAGCTTGGGGATGACGATTTTAAGGCTACAAGGATATATCTTGTCCTAGTTGATAGATTAGTCAGAGTTCCTGAAAGTGTGATAGAGGATGTTCCTATCAAAGTAGGAGATTGCATGATTCCTACTGATTTTGTGGTTCTGGAATATGGAGAAGAACTCAAAGACCCTTTGATTCTTGGCAGATGCTTCCTGGCTACTGCAGGAGCTATCATTGACGTCAGAAAGGGTATAATAGAGCTGAATGTTGGTGACTTAGTGATGAAATTCGAAATGGACAAGCTAATCAAGAGTCCAACCATAGATGGACAGACTTTTTATGTGGATGTTCTCATAAACATTGCTGATCAAATCTTCCATGAGATGAGTTGAGAGGACCCCTTGGAGAGGGCGTTGACCACATCTACAGCAAAGTATAAGCATTTGGATGCTGCTGCAACAGGCTACACAAAGATGATGGATGCTACTGCACAAGTGATGCAGCTGGTTGCACATGATGAGCTTTTCACCACATCTGTGAAAGCTGCTACAATGGATGATTGGAGTGCAGCAAAAGCACCTAAAGTTGAGCTTATACAGCTCCCTGCAGGGCTAAGGTACGCCTTCCTTGGAGAAAACTCTACTTATCCTGTTATTGTTAATGCTTCATTGAACAATGCAGAGCTCACCCTTTTGCTAAGTAAGCTGCGCGGATTTCGCAAAGCTCTTGGCTATTCTCTTGATGATATTTTAGGGATTTCTCCAGACTTGTTCATGCATAGGATACACTTGGACGATGAATTGAAATCATCAGTTGAACAGTAGAGGAGGCTGAATCCGAATTTGCAGGATGTGGTTAAGAAGGAGATCATGAAGCTGCTGCAAGCTGGGATCATCTATCCTATATCAGACAGTGCTTGGGTGAGTCCAGTGCACGTGGTGCCTAAGAAAGGAGGAGATACAGTGGTGAAGAATGACAAGGATGAGCTGATGATTTCGATTACAGGAAGCTGAATGTGTATCGATTACAGGAAGCTGAATGCAGCCACAAGGAAAGATCACTTCCCTCTACCTTTCATCGATCAGATGCTTGAGAGACTGGCGAATCACATGTACAACTGCTTCCTTGATGGCTACTCAGGCTTCTTTCAGATTCCCATCCATCCAGAAGATCAGGAGAAGACCACTTTTACCTGTCCCTATGGCACCTTTGTATATCGCAGAATGCCTATTGGACTGTGTAATGCTCATGCAACCTTCCAGAGATGCATGATGTCGATTTTCACTGACATGATTGAGAAGTTTATGGAGGTTTTCAAGAATGACTTCTCAGTTTATGGGTCTTCCTTCAAGAGCTGCTTGAACAATTTGTGTGCAGTTGTGCAAAGATGTGAAGAGAAGCACTTGGTTCTGAACTGGGAGAAGTGCCATTTTATGGTACAAGTTGGCATTGTACTTGGTCACAGAGTCTCAGGATATGGAATAGAGGTGGATAGGGCAAAAATTAAAGTGATGACAAGTCTGCAAGCACCTGATTCAGTCAAAGCAGTGAGGAGTTTTCTGGGTCACGCTGGGTTCTACAGAAGATTCATTAGAGATTTCAGCAAGATAGCACGACCCCTTACTGCTCTCCTCTGCAAAGATGTGAAGTTCGAGTTCACAGAAGAGTGCAAATCTGCTTTTGAACAGATCAAACAGGCTTTGGTTACAGCTCCTGTTGTGCAGCCTCCAGATTGGGACTTGCCTTTTGAAGTGATGTGTGATGCTAGTGATTTTGCAGTTGGAGCAGTGCTGGGACAGAGGAAAGGCAAGAAGCTCCACGACATTTACTATGCAAGTATGACTTTGGATGATGCTCAGAAGAACTATGTAACAACCGAGAAAGAATTTTTGGCTGTTGTCTTTGCATTTGAAAAATTCAGACATTATCTTGTTGGCTCCAAGGTCGTGGTCCATACTGACCATTCAGCACTGAAGTATCTGATGCAGAAGAAGGATGCAAAGCCAAGGTTGTTGAGATGGATTCTGCTTCTTCAAAAGTTTGACATTGAAGTAAAGGACAAGAAAGGGGTTGAGAATGGAGTTGTTGATCATCTATCCAGGATTCAGGTTGAAGACAGCGTCCCAATCAATGATTTCTTGCCTGAAGAGAATGTGTACTTGGTGGAAACAAGATTTCAGGAGGAAAGTATTGAAAACCTGCACTTTTCACGAAACTGCAGGGGAGTGACGAGCGACACTGATAATATGTTTTCTATGATGCAATGATGTGTCAAGATGCAACAGAGAGGTTATCAAAACTCTAATGCACACATAGATGTAGTATAGTGAGCAAGAGAGGTATCAATCCACACCTAGGGGTAGCAAGATCACAAAGAATGCAAGGGAATGAGCAAATATAAGCAGAATATGAAAATGATTGGTAAAATCTCTAAAAACTAAATGCAAGTGTCAAATGCAAAGCAAAACAATTTTATAATCCCTGGAAGAGGGTTAGCTACCACGAGAAACAAGCGTAATACCTAAAATGCAAAGCTACGAATTACTAAAAATCGACTAGTGGATTGACCACAGGATCGACCACTAGATCGAGCAACAACGATCGATCTACTAAACAGTTTCAAACGGAGATGAATCTAATGACTAGGATGCGAACAGATAGCAAGCAAATGATTAACAGAGACGTGAAAATACTAAGAAAGAGGGTTCAGGATTGAGGATCATGTTCAAGGGTTTCAAAGGTTCAAGCTTGGTTTGAAAACTTTAGATCTACTCAATTTGTGAGGTTCTCTAGGCCTTGATAACAAAACAAGATCCATCCATGGCTTGTGGTATGGATCACTCCTTCATTCTCTTCTCCAAACCCATGGCGTTTGGTGGAAAAAGAGATTGAAGGGCATAAAACATAGATTTCAAACACACGGCCTAACTAACCCCCTAAACAACCATGGCGTGTGGGAAAGGAAGGATTAGCCTCTAGGATTCGATTTTCCAGGACATTTGGATCCTGTCAAGGTAAGACATCCCTCGGATCATAGATATCTTGGCGTGAGAGTCTCTAAGTCTTAAGCATTCAAAATCCTAGAAGAGAAGGCAATGAAGAACAAGAAAACACCAAGCTTTAAACCTTTTCAACCCCTTTGAATCCTCTAAACCCCGAAAACCCAATGAAACTACTCACTACTCATAAAGGAAACCGAAAAAAACGCAATAGATGATCGACTAAACACGAAAAACGATTGATTAAAAGCAAAGATTCAATATTCAAAACGTAAAAGCAAGAAAAGCTTCAAAGTCTACAATGGCGGAATCGCTCAAGCAAAGAGATAACAAGGAAAAAGACAGAATGAAGGTTGGAAAAGTTGTCGCCGCCTTTAGCCAACATTGGCTAAAGGCGTGTACTGGTCCCCCCTTCGCTAGCGTCCAAGAACAGGCTGGACGGATAAGGTAAGTCTGGGATCGGGCAGGGTGCTCGATCTAGCTCTCGATCTTTGGCTTGGATCGGGTGACTTTGCTCGATCTCTGAATCGATCTCGTCTGGATCGGGTCGGAGGCTCGATCTAGTTCTCTATCTGCATGGCGTCACTTACGTCTGTACTTCAGATCGATCTCCTATCTCGATCTCGGTCTCGATCCGTTTCCTTGCATCGGCTTGGTCACTTGATCTTCTGGTCGATCTCATCTAGATCGACCTACCTTGCTCGATCTGCTACTCGATCTCGGGTCCTTAGCATGCAATCCTGAGTCCTCCGAGTGTCCACGCACTTCCTCACGAGCCTTAGCACGTCCACGAATCTTCCATAGCTCCAAAGTAGCCAAAAACAATCTAAATGCGATGTAAAATGCAAGAAACATGCAAATGCTGGTGCAAAAGTACTCTAGGACCTAAAGTGATGCAAACTAGCCTAAAATGCAAGGTAAATGCATGAGAAACTATCTTATATGTATGCAAAACACATAAAATATGCAGCAATATCAACTCCCCCAAACTTGCCTTTTGCTTGCCCTCAAGCAAACAAAATTCAAGGAGGGAAAAAGGTTTTAAAAATGGGGGTTTAAGCTTCTTGCAAAGGTGCCTTTTAAATGAATCAATCTCAATGTCCTAGTTCTTATTTCTAAGATGCAATGCACATGCTCATACTCCAAAGGACTTAGCTATACTCATCACACAATGAATTTCAAATCATGACTCTCTTATTCCAAACAATCAAAGAATCTCATCTTTTAACATTCATTAATGATCAAACCACAAATCAAACTTATGCACTTTAAAGCAGAACACATTTGGCTAAGGGCAAAGGCTATGAGCATAGAATGATCTCATTTAAAAAGGTTTTATAATGCAAGGGTTTCTCTAAAGAATGGTAGGAACTTTATGCATAATGCTAAAGGTAAAGGCAATTAATGCATACATGATCAGATTCTCATCTACCCATACACGCTAATCAATTGTCCTTAAACCCCTCTCATTTCTTTTCTTTTAAGCTCACTCACCCTCTTAGAGTCTACCCTTATCCCCAAAGCAATAGCTTAGCAAATCCCAAATAAAAACAGAAAACATCTTTACTCTTTAGGCTAGTGAAAAGACTGAAAATAATTTAGCTCTTTATTTTTTTCTTATTGATAGCTCCCTACTCTTTTCTTTCTTTTCTTTTCTTTTCATTTGGCACTTAGACTCTTTTCTTTTCTTTTTCTTTTTCTTTTACTTGAGAGCTATCTTCTGAAATACTTAGAGCTTTTTATTTTTGAAAACAAAGCCTTTCACTTAAAACCTTATATTCACTTCAATCACCAAAACTTTTTGAAACCGAAAGCATATAAACAACCCTTATGAACCCCAAACCTATTTTAAGCCTAAAACTAGCTTCAAAATGCAAAGCTAGCAATCAAATGAGAACCTAATCATGTCGCCTAAACGTAACACGTTATGCTAAGTTCAAACCAAAAAGAGGCCTCACAATGATGTCACACAAGAATACTTGGCTTCAAAGAAAGGTCAGGGTGGAAGTTCTACTTAGGCTCACAAAGAGTGGTAAAAGGAGGAAGAGAGCCTAAATATGTATAAGATCCTTGTGTTCATTTTCAAATGCATAAGAATGATATTTAAAAACCAGATTAGGGTTCTCACTTATTATGAGAAGTTTCAAATCATGAATGTTCAAGTTAAGCCACGAAAATCAAAACAAGTGATCCAAGCATGGTAAGGACTTACTTTCAAAGCGTGAGCAAAGCATCAAACAACTACTAACTAGGGCATTGAAACAATTCATGATCTTAAAACACCTTTTTAAGAAAACTTTAACCCCTTATGCAAATGCAAACAACCTAGATGCTTAAAAATTCTAGACTCAATCCTAAAATATTTACAAAGTGAATGCAACTACATGAACTTTTTTTGGAAATTTGTTTTAAATATTTTACCAATTTTTTTGTTCTTTTTTATGCCTTAGATGCAATGAAATGTAATGCAAGACTCAAAGGATGTAAATAGAAAATAAGAGGAAAATAAACATGTCAAATAACACACACACTCCCCTAAACTTGAATGAGACCATCCCGGTGGCAAACAAATTCTAGAGGGTTCAAAAACACTAAGCAAAAACAAAGAAAATATGAGCGGTATATACAAGGGAGGGTTGTTGGTACCTCGGATCCAGTCTAGGCTGGAACTTGAGGATGTTCCAAACAAGCTAGATGCTATGGCTTTGCCTTTGGATGCTGGCTCTTAGAGGGAAAGACGCGCCGGCTGGATGTTGCTTGATTCAGTCTCACGGATGACAACTCCACCGGTGGAAAGCCTCCTCTTCTCCGGTTGGTGAACCTCCTCACTTGCAGCCTGCTTTGGCGAAGCCCCTTGAAGCGCCTTGACATTCTTGGCAAGCTTCTTGATGACCTTACTTTGCCATTTGTTCATCTTCCTTTGCATCTCCACAACAGAAGCAAAGAACTTTTCTGTCTTAGTCCGCGGCTCAAAATCGATCTTGGGGAGGACAAAGGCTTTGGGCATCTCATCATCTGTGGCAGGAGACTCTGATCTTGGACGAGTAGCTTGTTGAATGGCGGCTGTGGCTCCTAGAGGAGCAAAACACTCCTCTACGTATGGGAGAAAATCGATGTTCCCAACTCCCAACAGCTCGGTTTCGCGCCTGTTTGGCAGTATACACACCCTCTTCTCATTCTCCGTGTCAATGAACAGATACGCAAAGAAGCCTTCAGCTGGCATGCGTCCCAAGCTGTCCGTGTTTCTTAGGTAAATCTCGTCCATGAAAGCTCTATCCGGAACAGGAGTGAAGTCTTGAAGCGGTACACCAGCTTACACGAACAAGGGCGTGAGGAAGCCTCCAATATGTGACGAGCTTGCCTTGCATCTCAAGTCATACGCCTTGTATTTCACCAGTGAAGCAGCTAGGATACATCCGTAGTTCACGTCGTCTCCTAATTGGTCTTCCAACGACTCATCATTCTCATCCGGATCACACACGAGATGCTTAATGCCCTGGAACAAGAAGAAAAGCTCCGTCTTGGTTACTGTGGGAGCTACTGACTGTCCACTGAAGGTGTTGGCAATCAACTTCAGCACGTAACGCAGCACCGGACTCCTTACTCTCTTGATCTTTGCAGTATTCGCCTTGTAGTCATCGTCGACTATGGTATCCCAAAGATCGTTTGCTTGAGTGAAGGAGGGGAACTCAACCTTCGTGGCAGCAGCATCGAGGCCATAGGCTTGACAAAGCTCGGGGATTGAGAGATTGAAGGCTTGACGTTTGATCTTGAAAGAGAGGCGGCCTTGAGAAGGAGTTGGGATGTTAGGGTTCTCGTACGCAAACTCCTAAGTGGCAAGGAAGTCGATTGTCACTTCGAGAAAGGTTGGGCAATCCATCCGTGACAAACACCTGAGCCCTATATTCTGGAGGAGTTGATCAAAATCCCCCAAAATCCCCATCTTAGATAGCAAACCTCTGTCCGCAAACTTTGTTGGTTTGAACTTCAGCCTTTCAAGCAGCTTCTTGTCTTGTTTCTCCTCTTTAGACCATCTGACCCTCTCTTGAACAGCCACTTCCTGACCTTCTCCCTCTTGTGCTGTCTCTTCTCTCGTTCTTTTGGGAGCCATGGTGCCTGAAACAAGATTCTCAAACAAGAGAATGAGCAAGGCAGCGAAAAAAATCGAGAAAGAGACAAGCAAGAAGGAAAACTTATAATTAATACCCTAGAATTTTTGGGAATTTATAAAAATCCTAGCAAGATAACAGAGAATCAGATCTATAGATATAGTTAAATCTAGAATTTTTCCTAATATCAACCTAGTTTTTTAAAAAAATTAAACCGCCCTAGCATCTAGAACAATCAAAGCGAATTAAAAGGAAATTTTCTTGAAGATTTTCTTAAAGATTCGAAAATACCTTTGCAAAGATTGAAAAAGGATGCTGTTAGCCTTTAGAAAATAAAAATTCACACTCTCTTTTGCTTAAGAACTCGCGAAAATAGAAATGGGAGAGTGTGATAGTGATTGAAAATATAAAAGCTAACAAATTTACAAAACCATGGGTAAAAGAAGTGGTTTTCTGACAAAAGCTGTGGTCAAAGCACATCTTTCAGGGTTAAAGATGCTTGTCTTGACCATATTTTAAATTTAAAAATTGGAGGGAAAGTGGAAAAAAAAGAGAAAAAAAATTGTTACTTCGGCACGAGACCGAGTCCATTTGGTCGATCTAGGACTCGATCTCATGCCCATAATGGCTTGGATCGAGAGGGTTGCTCGATTTGGGACTCGATTTGAATTCAATCGAGTCTTGGATTGATGGCACCTCTCGTTCCTTGATTTTTTGGCACGGTGGCTATGTCCTCGTGATCGAGCCACGTTCTAGATGCAGGGGTCGATTTAGCTTAGATCGAGTAGACTACTCGATCTATTTTCGAGGATCGAGTGTCTTGGTTGATCTACACCTCGTTCGCTTTTCAAGCTGAACGCATTGGCGGGTTGTTCTCTCATGATCGACCGTTCCACTCGATGTTCTACTCGATCCCGTCTAGATCGACTGACTCCTCTCGATTCACTAGCTCGATCTAGCAAAGATCGAGCCAGGATGAGTCGATCTAGCACTCGACCTCTAGCTTATATTCGCCCTTTCTTACTCTTTTTGGATCTAAGATCATGGCCTGCATTCCCTCATACCTGTTCCTACACAGTCAGAAGATAAAAACATAAAACTGAAAGAGAAAGAAAGCAAAAATATATACAGGATAGACATGGGAATGCCTCCCAAGTGCGCTTTCTTTAACGTCTTTAGCTAGACTTTACTTGGTTTAGGCAGATGGGATCTTGGAGAAGCATTGAAGTGCTCTCGTTGTTGAATGCACTGGCCAAGTATGGCTTCACTCGGTGTCCGTTCACTGTGAATGCATTCCCACTCTTGCCTACCAACGTAACAGCTTCATAAGGCAATACCTCTTTGATCTCAAAATGTCTGCACCATCGTGACTTCAGCTTTCCTGGAAAGAGCTTCAGCCTAGAGTTGTAGAGCAATACCAAGCTACCTTCCTTAAGCTCCTTGCGAACCAACTTCTTATCGTGGACAGCCTTAGTCCGCTCCTTGTAGATCTTAGCGCTATCGTATGCATCCAGCCGTAGCTCATCAAGCTCATGTAGCTGAATCAAACGCTTCTCATGAGCTGACTTAAGGTGGTAGTTGAGCTGCTTCACTGCCCACAGTGCCCTATGCTCCAACTTAACGGGAAGATGACAAGCCTTGCTGTATAGAAGAGTGAAAGGAGTAGTACAAATGGGCATTTTGAAAGTGGTCCGATAAGCCCACAAAGCATCGTCTAGCTTGGCTGCCCAATCCTTCCGAGTAGTACCCACTGTCCGCTCGAGTATGGCCTTGATCTGTCGGTTAGAGACCTCCACTTTCCCACTCGTTTGAGGATGATACGGTGTAGCCACCTTGTGCTTCACGCCATACTTCCTTAGAAGGCTTTCAAACACTTTGTTGATGAAATGGCTACCACCATCACTGATTACAACCTTCGGGACTCCAAACTGTGGGAATATGATGGTCTTGAAAAGCTTTATCACCGTTTGTTGGGGAAGCTATGGCCTCAACCCACTTAGACACATAGTCTACAGCCACCAAAATGAACTTGGTGCCGTAAGAAGAAGGAAACGGTCCCATAAAGTCTATTCCCCATGCATCAAAGACATCAACCTCGAAGATAGGAACTTGAGGCATCTCGTTTCGCTTGGTGATGTTCCCTGCTCGTTGACAAGCTGCACAACCTTTCACAAACTCATGGGCGTCTTTGATGATAGATGGCCACCAGAAACCGGCTTGTAAGACCCTTGTAGTGGTCTTGAATAAAGCAAAGTGACCGCCGTATGAAGAGCCATGGCAGTGAAAGAGAATGTCCTTAGCTTCTTCCTTTGTTACACACCTCCTAAATTAACTGTCCATGCCCCTCTTGTACAAGTAAGGCTCGTCCCAAAAGTAGTGGTTTACGTCTCTCATGAACTTCTTCTTGTGATAGTTTTCAAGATGAGAAGGCTCCTCTCCACATGCCAAGAAATTCACAATGTTAGCGTACCAAGGAAGATCCTCTTCTTTGAAGCTCATAACCTCTTCAAACTGCCCTTCTAGCTTTCCATAAACAGCCGTAGTGATCATCATGAGTTGTTCTTCTGGAAGCGAATCATCTAAGGGCAGAGACTCATTGATTCTCATCCTAGAGAGGTGATCAGCAACACCGTTCTCTATCCCTTTCTTGTCCTTGATTTCCATGTAAAATTATTGGAGCAAAAGGATCCATCTCAAGAGGCTCGGCTTAGTGTCCTTCTTGGAATATATATACCTCAGAGCTGCGTGATCTGTGTAGACGATGGCTTTGGAACCTATGAGGTATGACCTGAACTTCTCAAAGGCGAATACAACTGCCAACAACTCCTTCTTAGTCGTAGTGTACCTGGCTTGCGTGTCATCCAAGGTACGTGAAGCATAGTAAATCACATGCAGCCGCTTGTCCTTCCTCTGACCAAGAACAGCTCCCACGGCGTAGTCACTCGCGTCACACATTTTCTCGAACGGTAGAGTCCAGTCCGGTGCTTGCACTATAGGTGCATATACTAGAGCTTCCTTGATGGTCACGAAAGCATGAAGACAATCCTCATCAAACATAAAGTCAGCTTCCTTGCACAACAGCCATGTGAGAGGGCGTGCAATCTTGGAGAAATCTTTGATGAAGCGCCTGTAGAAGCCAGCATGGCCTAGGAAACTCCTCACTCCTTTGACATTAACCGGCGGCTCAAGACTCATCATGACCTCAACCTTCGCTTTATCAACCTCTATCCCTTTCTCTGATATCTTGTGGCCAAGCATGATCCCTTCCTTCACCATGAAGTGACACTTCTCCCAGTTAAGCACAAGATTCGTCTCTTCACAACGCTTTAGTACCTTGCAAAGATTCAACAAACACGCAGAAAAAGACACACCATATACAGAGAAGTCGTCCATAAACACTTTTACCATCTCTTCTATTAGATCAGAGAAGATCGACATCATACACCGCTGAAACGTAGCCGGTGCGTTACATAACCCGAATGGCATCCTTCGATACGCGAAGGTGCCATAAGGGCATGTAAAGGTCGTCTTCTCTTGATCGTTTGGATGGATAGGTATTTGAAAGAATCCACTATACCCATGAAGAAAGCAATAGTAAGAATAATTAGCAGGCCTCTCAAGCATTTGATCAATAAAAGGTAAGGGAAAATGATCCTTTCTAGTAGCAAGATTAAGCTTCCTATAGTCAATACACATACGGTGTTCTGTAATAGTCCTAGTAGGGATAAGCTCATCTTTATCATTTTTAATGACCGTGATCCCTCCCTTCTTAGGCACCACGTGTACGGGAGAAACCCACGTGCTGTCACTTATGGGATAGATCACGTCAGCCTCTAGCAGCTTAAGAATTTCTTTCTTAACAACCTCCTTTAAATTCGGATTCAAACACCTTTGGTGTTCTATAGAAGAGGTGTTCTCATTATCCAAGTGAATCCTATGAGTGCAAAGCATTGGTGAAAGGCCCTTGATGTCACTTAGAGAGTATCCAATGGTCTTCCTATACTTTCTCAGCTCATTTAAGAGTGAGTGCAACTCATCATCACTTAAGTTCTCATTCACAATCACGGGATAGGTTTCATTAGGCCCTAAGAAAGCATACCTTAGCCCTTTTGGGTCTACCTTTGGGGCTAGCAGCTCGCTCCAGTCCTCCTCGTGGCTCTTGTTGACATTCCCATCCTCAGTAGCCTCCTTAAAACCCGAGACATGACCCAAAAGACTGCTTTCTTGAACCGTTGTCCCCTCCGAGATCGAGTCTTCCAGTCGATCTTGTACTCGTTCTGCTCCGGATCGAGCAATTTCAGTCGATTCTCCTACTCGATTTAATTGGGATCGAGCAGGAGATCGAGTCCTCGTCTCGTTCTCTGAACTGATCGGTTGGCTTCCCTCGATCTTCCCATCGATTATTTTTCTGGATCGACTGCTCTCAGGTCGATTACTCACTCGATTTAGATGGGATCAAGTAGTGTATCGAGCGTCTAAGCCATTCTCTTCTCTGGATCGACCAGTATCCTCGATCTTCTTGTCGATTGCTGACTTGGATCGAGTGATCTTCTCGATTGCCTGATCAATCTCTAGGCATCCGCCTTCATCTTCTAGCACAACTTTCCTAGAATCAAGGAGATTAACGTACTCATGAGTCCTCTGATCCACGAAACCGTACTCTCCTCTCTCCTTAGTCAATGCCAGCTTCAAGTGATCCTCTTGAGTAAGATCCTCTAGCAGTTCATCCGCCAAAGCATCCAACGTCTCTATGTAGAAAGCTTGCCCTTCTATGGTGGGCTTCTTCAGGACCTCGTTGATATCAAAATCCAGCCTTATATCCTTACCCAAGTGTAGAGCTATCTTCCCATTCTTGACATCGATGATTGCTCCGGCGGTTGCAAGGAATGGCCTCCCAAGAATGAGCGGGTCCTTAGGCTCTTCATCCATTTCAAGCACAATGAAGTCTGTAGGCACGTTTACAGCGCTGACCCTCACTGGTAAGTCCTCAAGCAAACCCACGGGTAACCTCACGCTTCTGTTAGATAGCACCAAGGAGATTCTGCAGTCTTTGAATCTCGTGAATCCCAACTTCTTTGCTATAGAATGAGGCATCAGATTTATACTAGCTCCCAAATCACAAAGGCAACTCTTGAACTCCAATGGACCTAAAGCGCAAGGTATAGTGAAGCTTCCTGGATCTCGTAACTTCTTGGGAACTATTTCCTTGTGTATTATGGCGCTACATTCCTCACTAAGCACCAGCACTTCCTTGCTTTCCTTATTCTTCTTTGCAAGCGTGTCTTTGAAAAATTTTGCACATTTAGGCATCATGGCAAGGCAATCCACGAGAGGTAGCTTGATCTCTACGTCCCTTAGGTGCTTCTCAAACAAGAGCCTATGCTTCTCTATATGTTGTTTCTTGAAGCGACCAGGAAAAGGAAGCTTAGGAACATAAGGTGGAGGTAGGTACTCATCCTTCTCTTCGGTTGCTTTCTCCGCTTGCTTCTTTACAGCTGTTTCTTTCCCTTTTGTTGGCCTCTCTATCCACACGTTGTGGAAGTTGATCTCATCATCACCCGACGGCTTATCCTCCCCCTCTTGAACCACAATGTCCTCATTGTCTTTAGGCGCAACCCTCGGTGGAAGCTCATTCCCACTTATGAGTGTGATGGCATTGGCGTATTCCTTGGGATTCTGCTCAAACTTGCCCGGTAAGCTATTCTGACCACTTGTACTTGCCTTTCCTTTCTCTAACTGCTTGATCTTGTTATTCAAGTTTGTAATCTGAGTAGAGAAGTCAGTGAGAGAGGAGTCCAAGCGAGTGTTCATCTCGGCAAACTTTTGGTTTGTAGATGCTTGTCCCTGAATCAATTGCTGAAACATGGCTTGCACAGGACCAACTTGTTGCGGTTGCATCTGTTGTTTCTGAGGAACAAAGCCGGGAGGGTACATAGGCGTGTAACCCTTGTTTCCTTGCTGCTGGCCTTGGAAGTTGCCTTGCCGCTGACCTTGAAACCACCACTCGGCTGAAAACCTTTGTTGTACGGCACAAATGGCTTTGCTTTCTGAGCAGGGTACACTTGATCTTTAGGGTTCTCCACATTGGTGCTTCTTTAGGAGAGATTGTTGTTCTGCTGGTAGCCTTGTGAATACCCTTGAGGTTTGTAGTTGTTCTGACCCGCCACCCAATTGGCTTCTTCTTGACTCAACTCAAGCTCCTCTAAGTTCTCATCCGCTTCACCAACGAAGTGAACCTGCTTCTGGTTAGCCAGCACCAGCTTGTCAATCTTCTCATGCAAGGACTTAAGCTCTTTCTTGTGAGACTCTAGCTCAGAACCCCTCGGTGCACGGTCGTAGTCTTCAGCATAGTTGCCATCACTCAATGCCAAGTTCTCTATCAGCTTCATACCATCTTCCACTTCTTGACCAAGGAAATTTCCCTTACTAGCCGTGTCAAGTAGCAAGCAGATCTTTGGTGAAGCTCCACGGTATATTGTGCTTAGGAGAGTCTCTTCACTGAAGCCGTGGTGAGGACACTGAATCGTGTAGTCCTTGAACTGCTCCATGCCTTCATTTAACGTCTCATTGTTTCTTTGAGTGAAGCCGCTGATCTCACTTCTCAACCTTGCTGTTCTGGTGCTAGAGAAGAACTTTGAGAGGAACGCCTTCTTACACTCAACCCAAGAGGTAATGGTGCCTTGTGGAAGGGTCTTCTCCCAATGTCTAGCCTTGTCTCCAAGAGAAAATGGAAAGAGACGCAGCTTGAAAGCATCTTCGGATATGCCATTAATCTTGATCATCCCACACACTTGCTCAAAGTTGTCAAGATGCTCCAAAGGGTCTTCCATTGCTAACCCATGGAACTTGTTGTTTTGCACCATTGAGATGAATCCTGGCTTAATCTCGAAGTTGTTGTTCTGTACAGGAGGAGGAGTGATCCCAAAACTATTATGATGAGTGTTGGGAGCATCTCCAGCTCCAATGATCTGTGGGGGTCTAGCCGCGTGGTAGGGGTTTCCATTACCCCTTCCCACTGCTCCATGAGCTGGAGGAGGTCCCTCTGGATGTTCGTGCTGAGCCATCGCTTCAAAATCCACTGCACCTTGCTGAACAATCTCCTCAAAGGCTCTAGCTTACTCTCTCACTCTTCTTGATCTTGCGTGTCCAAGCTGGTGAATATTGTCCAAGGGCGTGAGTAAGTTTTTGTCACCCCTGGAATGTAGATTCATGTACCTGAAAGACACAAGTTTGAAGGTAGAGAAATCAGTAACTAACGTAAAGTAAAGGCTTAGTCTTTACCAAACCCCAAATCTTAATGCTTTCTATCCCCTAAGATGGCAACGGCACCATTTGATAAGATGTTTTCTATGATGCAATGATGTGTCAAGATGCAACAGAGAGGTTATCAAAACTCTAATGCACACAGAGATGTAATATAGTGAGCAAGAGAGGTATTAATCCACACCTAGGGTAGCAAGATCACTAAGAATGCAAGGGAATGAGAAAATCTAAGGAGAATATGAAAATGATTGGTAAAATCCCTAAAAACTAAACGCAAGTGTCAAATGCAAAGCAAAACAGTTTTAAAATCCCTGGAAGAGGGTTAGCTACCACGAGAAACAAGCGGAATACCTAAAATGCAAAGCTACGGATTACTAAAAATCGACTAGTGAATCGACCACAGGATAAACCACTAGATCGAGCAACAATGATCGATCTACTAAACAGTTTCAAACGGAGATGAATCTAATGACCAGGATGCGAACAGATAGCAAGCAAATGAATAACAGAGACGTGAAAATACTAAGAAAGAGGGTCCAGGGTTGAGGATCATGTTCAAGGGTTTCAAAGGTTCAAGCTTGGTTTGAAAACTTTAGATCTACTCACTTTGTGAGGTTCTCTAGGCCTTGAAAATAAAACAAGATCCATCCATGGCTTGTGGTATGGATCACTCCTTCATTCTCTTCTTCAAACCCATGTTGTTTGGTGGAAAAAGAGATTGAAGGGCATAAAACATAGATTTCAAACATACAGCCTAACTAACCCCCTAAAACCATGGCGTGTGGGAAAGGAAGGATTAGCCTCTAGGATTCGATTTTCCAGGACATTTGGATCCTGTCAAGGTAAGACATCCCTCGGATCATAGAGATCTTGGCGTGAGAGTCTCTAAGCCTTAAGCACTCGAAATCCTAGAAGAGAAGGCAATGAAGAACAAGAAAACACCAAGCCCTTTGAATCCTCTCAACCCCGAAAACCCAAGGAAACTACTCACTACTCATAAAGAAAACCGAACAAAACACAATAGATGATCGACTACACATGAAAAACGATTTATTAAAAGCAAAGATTCAATATTCAAAACGTAAAAGCAAGAAAAGCTTCAAAGTCTACAATGGCGGAATCGCCTAAGCAAAGAGATAACAAGGAAAAAGACAGAATGAAGGTTGGAAAAGTTGCCGCCGCCTTTAGCCAAAATTGGCTAAAAGCGTGTACTGGTCCCCCCTTCGCTAGCGTCCAAGAACAGGCTGGACGGATAAGGTAAGTCTGGGATCGGGCAGGGAGCTCGATCTGGCTCTCGATCTTCGGATTGGATCGTGTGACTTTGCTCGATCTCTGAGTCGATCTCGTCTGGATCGGGTCGGAGGCTCGATCTAGTTCTCGATCTGCATGGCATCATTTACGTCCGTACTTGAGATTGATCTCCTCTCTCAATCTCGGTCTCGATCCGTTTCCTTGCATCAGCTTGGTCACTCGATCTTCTGGTCGATCTCATCTAGATCGACCTGCCTTGCTTGATCTGCTACTCGATCTCGGGTCCTTAGCATGCAATCCTGAGTCCTCCGAGTGTCCACTGATAAACACTTTTTGAGCAAGGGTTAAATTACAGTGAGGTTATCAAACTCAAATGCAAGACATGTTGTAGTACAGCAAGAAAGAGAGAGTCAATCCATGCCTAGGATGATAGAGGATGCACAGAGAATACAAGGACTAATGCAAATCTAAGCGAAATGAGATAATTTATGAGAAAATCTCTAAAAACTAGATGCAGCAACTTAAATGGAATGAAACCTATTT
Source organism: Thlaspi arvense (assembly GCA_911865555.2). Lineage (NCBI taxonomy): Eukaryota > Viridiplantae > Streptophyta > Magnoliopsida > Brassicales > Brassicaceae > Thlaspi > Thlaspi arvense. The sequence continues at coordinate 14,013,286 of OU466857.2, forward strand.
TAAAAATACTAGAAAGGAAGAAACTACCACGAGAAACAAACAGAATAATTAAAGGAGAAAGCTTCGAATTATTAAAATTCGACTAGAAGATCGACCATGAGATCGACCACTAGATCGAGCAGTAACAATCAATCTCGTCTAAAAATGCAAGAACAGTAAAACTAAGGACCAGGATGCTATCAGAGATCAAGCGAAAGACGAGATAAGATGTAAAGATGTTAAAGGAAAGAGCCTAGGGTTGAGATTCATGGTCAGGGGTTTCAAAGGTTCGACCTTGGGTTTAAAACTTTAAATCGACTCACTTGGTGAGGATCTCTAAGCCTTGAAAACTAACCAAGATCTACACGTGGCTTTCGGTATAGATCACTCCTTCATCCTCTCCTCCAAAGCCATGGCTTTTGGTGGAAAGAGAGGTCGAAGGGCAAGGAAAACAGATTTCAAATGAATGGCTTAACTAATCCCCCAAATTTCCATGGCTTTTGGGAAGGGGTAACTAGTCTCTAAGGTGTGATCTTCCGAGGCTCCTGAATCCTGTCAAGGTAAGGAACCTCTCGGATCATGAAGCTCTTGGCGTGAGAGTCTTCAAGCATTGAGATCTCAACACCTTAGAAGAGATAGCCATTGAAAACATTTAGAAAAACCCCAAGATCGAAACCCTTTAGACCCCTTAATCCTCTCAACCCCGAACCCAAATAAACTACTCACTACACATAGAGTAAATCAAGCAAAGTATGTGAAACGAAACGATGAACATGAAAAGAAAACTAGATTGAACGGAAATGATTCGATTACAAATCTTAAGAAAAACGCGAGTTCAACAATGGTGTTCTTCACGAAAACGAGAGATTAAACATCAGAAAAAGATAAGGATCTAAAGTTGTTATGGGAAAAGGACGTTGCCGCCTTCCCAAAATGCCGAAACAAGCTGATGGTCCCCCCCACGCTAGCGGCCAAAAACGGTTGAAAGGACAGAGATTGATTCCAAGATCGAGCGGTTCTCTCGATCATATCCGGACATCGTGTCTTTGGCTCGATCTGGGTCTCGATCATCATCGGCGAATCGAGTGTTGCATCCGATCTCGGTATCGATCTTTGGCTGGATCAAGTGATGTACTCGATCTGACTCTCGCTCTGCATGGCGTGATTTATGTCCGTACCGTTTAATCGATTGCTTCACTCGATCCTTGTCTCGATCATTCTCCTTGGATCGCCTAGTTGGCTCGATCTTCTGGTCGATCAACTCCTAGATCGAACGGCCATGCTCGATCTGCTCCTCGATCTCTGAGCTCCCCCGAACTGGTACATCAGCCTCAACATGTCCACGAACCTCCACGACTCCAAAGCAGCCAGAAACAACCTGAATATGATGGAAAATGCAAGGAAAATGCGTATGCTGATGCAAGAATGCTCTAGGACCCTAAGTGATGCAATCTAACCTAAAACGTGATACAAATGCATGAAAAGCTAACAAATGAGTATGCAAAATGTATGCAATATGCAATAACATCATCCACGCACTTCCTCACGAGCCTTAGCACGTCCACGAATCTTCCATAGCTCCAAAGTAGCCGAAAACAACCTGAATGCGATGCAAAGTGCAAGAAACATGCAAATGTTGGTGCAAAAGTGCTCTAGGACCTAAAGTGATGCAAACTAGCCTAAAGTGCAAGGTAAATGCATGAGAAACTATCTTATATGTATGCAAAACACATGAAATATGCAGCAATATCAGACACCAGGGGGTGACGCTCGTCACCAACCGAGAACAGTCGCGACCAAATTTTCACACGATGGAGGTAACGCTCGTCACCAATACTGGTGATGCTCGTTACCAATCTCTGAACTTGGCTGCGATTTGTGCAAGCTTGGGGACAGCTTTTAAGGAGCAAGTTTTTGCTTTGGATGATCCAAAGAGGCCCTGGAATGCTGATATTGCCAACTATCTTGCTGCAGAGGATGAACCACATTACTTCAAGGGCTATGCCAAGAAGAAGTTCTTGAGAGAACTTAGGAGATTCTATTGGGATGAGCCATATCTCTACAAGCATTGTGCTGATGGGATTTACAGGAGATGCATAGCAGAAGAGGAAGTGCAGGACGTCCTATTTCACTGTCATGGTTCAGAGTATGCTGGACACTTTGCCATTTTCAAAATAGTCTCCAAGGTTCTTCAAGCTAGTTTTTGGTGGCCTACTATGTTCAGGGACGCCCAGACATTCATTAAAAGCTGTGATACTTGTCAGAGGAGAGGAAAGATCAGCAGGAGACATGAGATGCCACAGAACCTCATTCTTGAAGTTGAAGTCTTTGATTGTTGGGGTATTAACTTCATGGGCCCTTTTCCCTCATCTTATGGGATTAGATACATTCTGGTTGCTGTTGACTATGTATCTAAGTGGGTAGAGGCGTTGGCTACTCCTACTAATGATGCTGCAGTGGTTTTGAAGCTGTTTAAGACCATTACTTTCCCCAGATTTGGTGTCCCGCGAATTGTTATAAGTGATGGTGGTTCTCACTTTGTTAACAAGGTTTTTGATAAAATTCTGAAGAAGTATGATGTATAGCACAGAGTGACCACGCCTTATCATCTCCAGACCAGTGGACAAGTTGAGGTTTCCAACAGACAGATCAAGCAGATCCTAGAGAAGACAGTTGGGAAGACAAGGAAAGATTGGTCAGGAAAACTGGATAATGCATTATGGGCTTACAGGATAGCATACAAAACGCCACTTGGGACTACACTAGTCCATCTGCTCTATGGCAAGGCGTGCCATCTACCAGTGGAGCTAGAGTTCAAGGCAGAATGGGCCATAAAGAAGCTGAACTTCGATCTAAAGCCGGCTGCAGAGAGGCGCTTGATTCAGCTTAATGAACTGGATGAAATCAGATATCTGGCCTATGAAAACTCCAAGTTATACAAGGAGAGGACAAAGGCATATCATGATAAGAAGATCATCTCCAGACATTTCGAGCCCAATGACCAGGTACTACTTTACAACTCTCATTTACAGCTTTTTCCGGTAAACTGCGTTCTCGTTGGTCAGGTCTCTTCATTGTTAAAGAAGCTCGACCACATGGTGCCATTGTCCTGTTAAACACCAAAGGAGAGGAGTTCACTGTTAATGGACAGAGGGTGAAGCATTATTGGGCGCAAGCTGAGATTCCAGCAGGACTTATTGTGTCTCTGGATAATGCACCAGTTGTCTAAACAGCCAATCAAAGTCGAGCTAATGACTTTAAACAAGCGCTTATTGGGAGGCAAGCCACTGGTAAGTTGTATATTCTATACTTAGTTTTTATTTTTGTGCTTTAGGTTAATCATTCAGTTAAAAAAAAAAAAACTCGACCAAACAAAAGAACGGGTGACGCTCGTCACCCTTAAGGTGACACTCGTCACCCGTCCGAGGCAAAGGTACGCGATATATCTCTTTTTTCTTCTTCCTCGCGCTTTTCCTGAAACATAACGAACACTTCTTCAGATTTTCTCAAATCCATAACTTTTGATTTTGTTAACCAAATTGAGTGATTCAAAAGCCTAATCCGTGTGGATTTTGGCCCTCTTTCACAATATCAATTCAGTTTTTAAGATCTGCAAGGTATGTGTTCGGAATCCCCAATTTTCAGTCCGCCATAGGTTTGGTAAAATTCCATTTTTGACTTGATTAGCTTGATTTAACTGTTGAATCATGGTTAGTTAGGTTGTATTAGATGAATGATACCATCCATGTGTGATTTAATCGGTTGATTTGCAAGTTTCTGAAATTTTCGAGTTCATGATGAAATTTGTAAAACTTTGGAAATTTTGGGTGATTTGGGTTGAACTGATGATTGAATTGTATTCTTGGTAGTGTTGTTGTTGATCGCCATCAGTTATTTGATATTTATTCATTGATTTTTTGAATTTTCAAAAATTTGCTGATTTTGGTGATGTTATTGGTTAATTTTGGGCTTGAATTTTCAGATGCCTCGACAGGAAAAACGACAGCGACCGGGTTCATCTTTGAGCTCTGCATCAGGCTCGACACAGTCATTCAGCAATTGCCCAGTTTGCAGGCCTCCATGGCCAAAGCGAGAGAACCTGAAGATACCATCTCAAGTGGCTTGGGCAGGAACTCCGAAGTAGGAGATATCACAGGATACCTGCATACTCTGTGATATTCAGGAGGAGTGGGATGAGTATGACACGCTGTTCTACAATGCGTGGCAGGAGGTGAAGATTGTCCCCACCAGATTTGCAAATGCTGCTATTCTGCAGAAGATGGGCATCTTCGAGGAGGTTGTAGAGACTTTGGAGAGGATCGGGATGGGCACTATGCCATTCCAGCAGTATGATCTGTACCCAGACTTGGTTCGCCAGCATCTCTCCACTGCTCGCGTGTACTACGCGAATGAGCTGGTAAAGCGTGCGCAGGAAAGCATGCTGAATTTCCTGATCCGCGGGATTCACTACAGGATCAGTCTGATGGAGCTTTGCGAGATTTATGGTTTCTCTGACCACTTCACAGGCGTTCTCCTTCCCTCACAGTGGACCCACATGCAGACATTCTGGTCCAAGTTAGGGAGTGGAGTCTATGACAGCAAGACGAGCACGCAGACAGAAGTTCGACATCCTGTTTTGCGTTACATTATGCGCCTTCTTGGCAACACCATTTTGTGCAAGTATGCGCCAAGCAAGACACGGGTTAGTGAGCTGCTTCTCCTTTACTTTGGCTTTGCTGATATGCTCGATGAGGTGATACCTATGGATAGCATGGTCCGTGCCAACTTAGGCGCTATTTTTGCTGAGCATTTGGTCTCCTTGAAGACCAAGCCATTCACCAGTCCGGGGGAGAAGACTGAGAGTGTAGGCAGTCTTCTTACACCGATCTTCCAGCACTTTCAGATCAATGTCACACCTTGCAGCCTTCGCAGTGACAGATCTCTCATGGATGACCAGCATCTGCGTCATGTTGCATGGCTCAAGCCTGGAGTTGTCTGGACATTCACTACTACTGCTGGAGAGTATCTTGGCATTATGTTGCCACAGAGAGCGCTCACGATGATCCAGGGTGTCACACGCCAGCTGCTTTTCCTGCCTGATCAGAGTCTGCTGCGCCCTCTATCTCTGCGTCCTACTAGAGCTGCCACTGCTGGCTCTTCCACTGCTGCTGATGCTGGACCATCTAGACGCCAGTCCACTGCATCCACTGCTTTCAGGCGTCCTCCACGACCACAGACACCCATGACATGGCTGCTTTTCAGGAGTATGTCATTGACAGCTTCGAGGGACTCTGGGATGTTGTTGCTACACTTAGCAACTGTGGTTGTGTCCGCCCACATTACACCACCGAGTCCTGCGAGGATGAGGACTGAGCCTCTACTATCTGGTTACTTGTTTTTGTTTCACTTTTATTTTTATTTCTCTTGAATCATTTTTATGTTTTTTTTGAGTCAGTTGTCAGTTACTTTGATGATGTTTTGTGAGATTGTTGAACCATGTTTCTATTGCTATGTTTGGATGTTATTAAATGTGTGTTTGAGTGCTCTAATAGTCTGAGTTTAGAGTACATATGATGACATTACGTTAATAACCATCTAACTTGTCATTACTGAAGTACAGGTCGCGGTGACGCTCGTCACCAAGCTGGTGACACTCATCACCCAACCCTTCGCGAGGTACCACTTTTTCACCTTGGTTTTACAAGTTCTCATGCATCTTTTGACCAACTCTTGGCTTAATAACACTGGGGACAATGTTGTTTAAGTCTGGGGGAGGTGGTTACTGACGTTGTGTGCTTTGTGTTTGATTTATAGAGTCTTAAAGTTGAGTCAAAAACCTGTTTTTATAGAGTCAAAATTTTAAAACTGTCAGTTCTTGGAACTAACCATAAGACGTTTTTGCTTATAAGAACCATTGCCACAGTAGTTGATTACAAGTCTTACTAAGTTGAAAGTCATAGGTAGATCAGTCTAGCAATGAAGGTTTAGGTTCTTAGAGAATCTGGAAAATTTGTTGTTAGCTCCACCTTAATGAACTTTAAACTTCTTGTCTTGGGGCTTGATTCTTATTGATCTTGATTCTCTCTTTCAACACTGAAAAGTATGTTTAGATACAGTCTCTCTTTGATCTCCCCTGATGTAGTTTTTGAAAAGTTTAAGTCCAAATAATGGTGCATTCATGACCCTGTCTCCTCACAAGGAACAACAGTAATGAATACACTCAAGAACCTGTCTCCTCACAAGGAACACAAGTATTGAATAGCACCATATCTTAGACTTCAAAAAATTAAGAAAAAGAGTTGAAAAATCGAAAAAAAAATCAGAAAGAAAAAGATTCAGGGAAGAGAAAATAGGAGAGCTGTGTTGAGACTGCTGCACATCAAAGCTGTCCCCTTAAAGAGTGGGAAGCAACTTCCTCCTAGAGTGAATCCTATCATCCCTAATGAGAACATTGAGGAAAAAGAAAAGGGGGTGGTGGAAGCAGATGATGAAGTGGTAGAGTTGGTAAAAGCTCAATGAATGGTAAAGCAAAAGAAGTGGTTCAGAGAAGCACAAGGAGGCACCCATGGAGACAACCGAGGAATCAAGATACATTCCTCCTCCTTACAAGCCTTCAATACCATTTCCTAGAAGGTTCAAGAAGCAGTTAGTCGCCAGGTATAAGGGTCTCTTTGATGACCAGATGAAGAAAATACAACTTACTATGCGTTTGCTTGATGCCTTTGTGTTGGTTCCTCCTTACCAGAAATTTTTGAAAGATGCTGTGGTTGAGAGAACAAAAGATTTGCAAAGAATGGTAGTGCTAGCTCATGAATGCAGTGCGATTATCCAGCTATAAAAGTTGATTCCCAACAAGCTGGGTGATCCAGGAAGCTTCACTTTACCTTGCTCTACAGGCTCTCTCATCTTTGGGAACTGTTTATGTGATTTGGGAGCTAGTGTAAGTCTCATGCCACTCTCCATTGCTAGGCGCCTAGGCTTCATCAAGTTCAAGGATTGTAGAATGTCTTTGGTGCTAGCTAACAGTTCAGTAAGACTTCCCAAAGGTTTGCTTGAAGATGTACCAACCAGGATTAGCAACTTGGAAGTTCCTACAGACTTTGTGGTTCTTGAGATGGATGAAGAACCTAAGGATCCTCTTAATCTTGGGAGACCCTTCTTGGCTACTGCAGGAGCTGTGATTGATGTCAATAAAGGAAAAATTAAGCGGCATTTGGGTAAGGACATTGTCCCTAAGTTTGATAACAAGCAGATCATGCAACAGCCCACCATGGAAGGTCAAGAGTTCAAGATTGAGACCTTGGAATGACTGCATGATGAAGTTCAAGAGGAGTTGTGTTGTGAGGATAAACTTCAGATTGCTTTAACCAAAGAGCATGGAGTAGAAAAGTACTGGATAAGGAAAGTTTGGGATATATGCTAAGGCTTGACTTTCACAAAGACTGCATGATGAAGTTCAAGAGGAGCTGTGTTGTGAGGATAAACTTCAGATTGCTTTAAACAAAGAGCATGGAGAAGAAAAGTACTTGGATAAGGAATGTTTGGGATACATGCTAAGGCTTGACTCTCACAGAGCCTTTGAGGAAGAGGAGCCATTTGAGGAGCTAGGATACAAAAGGAAAGAGGTACTCTCAGTCCATAAAGCTGGCTCTCCAAGAAATGAAGCTGACGTCCAGGAGCAAGGCACCATGGAAGAGGACTGGAGTGAGCTCAAGGCACCCAAAATGGAGCTCAAACCACTTCCTAAAGGGCTAGGGTCTGTCTTTTTACGCTCTTACTCTTCATATCCTGTAATTGTCAACAAAAACCTCAATGATGATGAAATCACTGCTCTTGTTAAGGAGTTAAGGAGGTTTAGGAGAGCCATTGGACATTCACTATAAGATATGAAGGGCATATCTCCTCATCTTTGTACTCACAGGATTCATCTAGAGGATGAGACAAAAACCTCAACTAAACCCCAAGGAAGATTAAACCCAAACCTTAAAGAAGTAGTTAAGAAAAAGATCTTAAAACTGCGTGATGCTGGTGTGATATACCCTATTTTAGACAGAACATGGGTCTCACCAGTCCACGTGGTGCCTAAAAAGGGAGTATTCACAGTGGTAAAGAATGATAGTGATAAGCTAATCCCCACAAGTACCATAACAGGACATAGAATGTGCATTGACTATAGGAGATTGAATGCTGCATCTAGAAAATATCATTTTCCTTTGCCATTCATTGATTAAATGCTTGAATGGTTAGCCAATCACCCTTATTATTGTTTCCTAGATGACTATAGTGGTATCTTCTAAATTCCTGTTCATCCAAATGATCAGGAGAAAACCACTTTCACATGTCCTTATGGCACTTTTGCATATAGAAAAATGTCATTTGGATTATGTAATGCCCCAACTACATTTCAGAGATACATGACTTCTATCTTTTCTGATTTGCTTGAGGAAATAGTTGAGGTTTTCATGGATGACTTTTCTGTGTGTGGTGGTTCTTTTGCATCTTGTTTGTCTAATCTTTGCCAGGTTTTGCAGAGATGTGAGGGCACTAATCTGGTGCTGAATTGGGAGAAATGCTATTTCATGGTCAAGGAAGGCATAGTGTTGGGGCACAAGATTTATGAGAAAGGCATAGAAGTGGATAAGGCCAAGATAGATGTGATGGTACACTTAGAGCCTCCAAACTTAGTCAAAGGAATCAGGAGCTTCTTGGGACATGATGGCTTCTATAGGAGGTTCATTTAGGATTTCTCCAAGATAGCAAGGCCACTAACAAGACTGCTTTGCAAGGAAACATAATTTGTCTTTGATGAAGAGTGCTTGCATGCTTTCCTAACCCTCAAGAAGGCTCTAGTGAGTGCACCACTAGTACAGGCACCTGATTGGGATCTTTCTTTTGAGATCATATGTGATGCAAGTGACTTTGCAGTTGGTGCAGTGTTGGAACAGGAAGGAGACAAGAAGCTGCATGTTATACTATGCTAGCAAGAGTTTTGATGATGCTCAGACCAAGTATTCAACAACTGAGAAGGAGCTTCTAGCAGTAGTCTTTGCATTTGAGAATTTTAGAAGTTATTTAGTTGGGTCCAAGGTGATAGTCTATACTGATCATGCTGCACTAAGACACCTCTATGCCAAGAAGGATACTAAACCAAGAATCCTCAGATGGATACTTCTCCTGCAAGAGTTTGATATGGAGATTTTAGACAAGAGAGGCATTGAAAATAGTGTAGCTGATCACCTCTCAAGGCTAAGGATTGATGAATTTATCATCATCAATGACATCTTACCAGCAGAGCAACTGAATGCATTGACATAAAGGAAGGATGAGGTAATGAGTTTACATGAGGAAAAGTTGCTTTGGTATGCTGATTTTGTCAACTACTTGGCTAGTGGTGAAGCACCAATGAATCTTGACACTTACCACAAGAAGAATTTCTTCAAAGATGTGTCTCACTACTATTGGGATGAGCCTTATCTCTACAAGAAGGGAGCTGATGGGTTGTTTAGGAGATGTATTGCAGAAGAAGAGGTCAAGGGCGTCCTCCACCATTGTCATGGATCAGCTTATGGTGGCCACTTTGCAACTTTCAAGACTGCTTCAAAGGTGCTACAAGATGGTTTTTGGTGGCCTAGTCTGTTCAAAGATGCTCAAGCCTACATTGCATCTTGTGAAGCTTGTAAAAGGAGGGAAACATCAGCAAGAGAGATGACATGCCTCTAAATCCAATACTTGACGTGGATCTTTTTGATTTTTGGGGCATAGACTTCATGGGACCATTCCCTTCTTACTATGGGAACAAGTACATCCTTGTGGCTGTGGATTATGTGTCAAAATGGGTTGAGGCTTAAGCTATTCAAATTCATAATCTTCCCAAGGTTTGGTGTCCCAAAGTGTGTTATATGTGATTGAGGGAGCCACTTTATCAACAAGGTTTTTGAGAGCTTGCTAAAGAAGCATGGTGTGAAGCACAAGGTTGCTACTCCTTACCATCCTCAAACAAGTGGTCAAGTAGAGGTGTCTAATAGAAAGATCAGAGCTATCCTGGAGAAGACTGTGTGTATAACAAGGAAGGATTGGTCTCACGAGTAGGATGATGCTCTTTGGGCATATATAACAGCTTTCAAGACACCCATTGGATGGTCACCATTCTTACTTCTATAAGGTAAACCTTGTCATCTTCCTGTAGAACTTGAGTAAAAGGCTTTATGGGCAACAAAGCTGTTGAACTTTGATATCAAAACTGCCCAAGAGAAGAGACTCATCAACCTCTATGAGCTGGAAGAAAATTGCTTAGAGGCATTTGAAAGGTCCAGGATCTACAAAGAAAGGACTAAGGCCTTCCATGATAAGAAGATAAGGTCTAAGGACTTCAAATCTGGAGATAAGGTGCTGCTATTCAACTCAAGACTGAAGTTGTTTCCTGGAAAACTCAAATCAAGATGGTCAGGACCTTTCAAGATCAAAGAGGTACTTCCCTATGGAGCTGTTACTCTGCTTGACAAGGATGGAGGTGCATTTACAGTGAATGGTCATAGACTTAAGCTATACATGGCTAGTGACTTCCTTGGAGATGATGTGTACATTCACCTTCAAGATCCTCCACAAGAGTGAATGGTTAAGGAAAGTTAAGCTAAGGACGTTAAACAAGCGCACTTGGGAGGCACTCCTATAGTATCCTTGTACATATTATTGCTTTTTAGTCTATGTTTATGCTTTTCTTTTGATCTTAGAAGCAGGTGTGACTTAATGAAGGTGGTTGAATGAATTGAGAATCAAAAAGACATGTTTTTGGCGGATGTCGGATTGCATGTCGAGCATGCCAAGCTCGATATAGCACATTCTATACCAATGTCGCGCGACATGTCGAGCTGTAGCCCTCGACTAGTCAAACGCAGACCGGTGTCGCGCTCGATGTCGAGCATGTCGCGCGACATAGCCGAACAAGGGCAATGTCGGGCAACGTGTCGGGATTTGCCTGCCCAACATGGGAAGGAGCTTCTCTCAGTGAAAACATATCGAGCACGATGGAGAGCGACATCGATGGCCCGAGAGGTAAGCTGAAGCATGTCGACCATGATGTTGGCGACATGGAAGCTTTGAGAAGAGTCTGGACGGATGTCGACCGGAATGTCAAGCGAAATGAATGGCCCGAGAGAGAAGCTATGGCGTGTCGAGCTAGATGTCGACCTCCCTTGCTCGACATGATCTTCTAAATAACCACGAGACGTATGTCGACCTAAATGTCGACCTCCCTTGCCCGACATCGCCACCCTGCCTCCCAAAAACCCTTCCAAGGTACATAACTTCATTCCTTTCTTTATGCATCCTTTTGCATTTATTTTTGGTATCTTTTATCACCCTCCTTCATGCTTCTATTACATAAGGGACTGTGTAATTTAAGTGTGGGGGAGGGCAATGCATTTGACATTGTGTTTTGTTTTCTTATTTTTCCTTTTTGCATATTTGAGCCTCATGCATTCACATATGTGCATTGAAAATCAATATAATTTTCAAATTTTTGGAACCAAAAAGAATCATTTAGGTGCATTAGCATAATTAAGATTGAGTCTATATGAATTTCATGTAGCTTTGATACACTTGCTTAAGGAGTAGATGATAAAGACTTGTCAAGATGTTCATGTTTGAGTTGTTTTCAATGCCTTGGTTGTTTGTTATTTGATTGCATAGTAGTGAGTTTGAGTTTAAGGCTGCACCATACATTGCATTCATGCATTGATACTCTCATCTTATGCTAAAGCTTGCTGTGATTTGATTCCAATTCTACCTTATTAGAACCTTAATCTGCATTTGATTTATCTTCTTTGTGCATTGAAAGTGATTACATGGCTACCCATATACATACTTGGATTATCTTCTTCCCTTCTTACCAGTCTTGTAAATCGAAGTAGCTGATCCTCATCATTAAGGGACGGTTATCCACTCCTTAAACCAATCCTTCCTTCTAAACCCAAACACTTTTGTGAGAATTGTAAGGCTTTGCATTGCATATTTTTTATTTTATCTTGGCAAAAAGTGTTAGGATTAAGGCTGGCAATGAGAGGCTCTCTTGTAGATACCAGTTTGCATTTTGAACTTGGTACTAGGTTAGGAGATTGGGAAAGGGTATTGTTAAGTAGTATGAGCTTTGATTTTTTTTATCTTCTGAGAGAAGAAGAAATATGGGAATGGTAGTGTGAAGAAGATGATGTGGGGAAGACAAGTTTATTTTGTGTTAAGTGACATTGGATAAAACTCTAAGTATCAAAGAAGAAAAGGTGCCATCAACAACAAAGCTAGCAAAGGTCATCCAAAAGGATAAAAATCAGACCATGCAATCCGCCAAAGGGTGATGAATATGGTGCCTATACAATAAAGAAGAGCAAGTTCCAAAAACATGTCAACTACTTAAGCAAAAGAAGAAGAAGTTTCCCCCACACATCAACAAGAAGGAGATGACAAGGGCTTTGGGAAAGGGTAGATTTAGGGGCTTCACTTGGGACTTAGACTTCATTAGGACCATCTTTGGGTAAAAAGGGTAAAAGAAAGCTTTTACTTGCATATAAATGTGCTTTTACGTTTAGCATTTTTCCTAAGATAGAATCATTTCATATGAGTGATCCCTTGATTCTTTGAACCCTTATTGCATGAGATCATTTTCATCTGATAATCATGTCCCTTAGACCAAATGTTTTCACTTGATTTGCACAAACTTGATTCATTTGTTACTATTAATGAATGTTAAAGAGTTGATTGATTTGAATGCTTGTGTAGGCTAAGCTTGAGTTCATTCTTTGTTATGATAGGTATGACTAAATCTTTTAAAGTACAACAATCTCTATGCATCTTAGAACCTATAACTTGGGCATTGAATCAATTTTTCTACTGGTATCTTTAGTTTTTAGCTCCCACTTTCAAACCTCGCTCTCCCATTTGTCCTTGTTTGCTCGAGGGCTAGCAAAATGTAAGTGTGGGAGAGTTGATATCTCCTATATTTACACCATTTAAGACTGCATTTAGTTCATGTTTAAGTTTCCTTGCATGTTTTCCTTCTCTTTAGTCCCATTTTCCTTACCTTATAGACTTAGGTTGCATTTAGAGTATAGTTTGCATTTCTCTTGCATTTTGAGATGCATTCATGTACTTTTGGAGTTATTGGAAGAATGTGGGAGTGATGAGCTTGAACCAAAAGATGTTCCAGCCAAGGAGAGTCAAGAAGAGCCAAAGGGGTCCATTTCAAAGCTGATGTCGACCATGATGTCGTGCTCCAAGGTCGACATCTCCCAGCCGCAGAACAATGGATGTATGCTGAGTTACATGTCGGGCAACACTCAGAGACAGGACATCCATGTCGACCACCCATGTCGCCCGACAACATCAAGCCAAGACACCCAAGCTGCATGTCGACCACCCATATCGCCGACATCAGCCCGTAGCAAAGACCATTTATTTCAGTTTTGCCACTCTATTACGGATCCCTATAAATACGTAAAATCCCTAATTTTTGGGATGATTCTATTATCCTTTCGTTTATTTCCTCTTTTCTTCTTGAATCAGTTTGTATTTTGGATCTTTGCTTGATTTCATTATAAATTTGCATATATCTCCTTCTTTTGTCTCCCTAATCATGATTAACTATCCTTTCTTCATATATTTGATGGTTTTCACTATGATTAGTGAGTAGTCTTTTAGGGATTTGAGATGGTTAGATTTAGGGAATTTGACACTTAATCATTGATAGCTTAGTGTTAATTCTTCCATTTTCTTTTTTATTTGATGTGATTAATACCTGATTAGTCCTAGCTAAGTTGATTAGGATCATAGGCTCACTTTATGCCCACCAAGTGTTTGTTGACATGCCTGAATTACAAAGTTAGATAATTGTTTATCCTAGCTCAAGAGATTGACTGTCTAGGGAGTAATTTGGTAATAAAGGATTGAATGAATGTCTTATTTCTTGCTGTTTATCATTTCACTTATAAGAATTAGTTCTTGACTTGATGATTAGCAAAGAGATTAGTGCCAAGAGATTGGATTAGTCATATAAATGAATTCTATGCATAAGGAATAGCATTGTATGAGTTTGTAAGCATCATGGATTAAGTAGAGAGTTCCCTAATATCAATTATCCCATCTTGAGACCTGTATTTTCCTTGTTCTTAGTTAAATTCGAAATTTGCCTTAGCTCTTTGTCTTTTCTTGCTTAGTTTGATCATTGGGGGAATTGCGGAATATAACTCCAAACTTGAGTTGAAATGCAAAACTAGACCCCTTATTGCATGTTTGACAAAAATAACTCAGAAGGGTAGTGAAACTACAACCTTAACTCTTATGACCAAACAAAAAAATGCCAGCCACAATTACTGTTTTATCCCAAAAAAGTCTACCCGAGTAATTTGTTTACAATTAATTTTAAAAATCATGAAAAAAAAATCTGATAAAAAAATTAGATACATAACACAAACATATACTTTTTACACCTATTAAAAATAAAATTTGATACAAAATAATCAATTTAAATCATTATAGATAAGTTACGTTAGAAATCAATACTAGGTAGACTTCTCCAGTAGACTTCTTGAATAGACTTCTTGGAGAAGTCTATTCAAAGACTTCTCCAGTAGACTTCTTGAATAGACTTCTTGGAGAAGTCTACTCTCTAATAATTTGTTTACAATTAATTTTAAAAATCATGAAAAAAAATTTGATAAAAAATTAGATACATAACACAAACACAAACATATACTTTTTACACCTATTAAAAATAAAATTTGATACAAAATAATCAATTTTAATCATCATAGATTAAAAAAATTAGATACATAACATAAACATATACTTTTTGCACCTATTAAAAATAAAATTTGATACAAATTAATCAATTCAAATCTTCATAGATAAATTATGTTAGAAATCAATACTAGATAGACATCTCCAGTAGACTTCTTGAATAGACTTCTTGGAGAAGTTTACTCTCTAATAATTTGGTTACAATTAATTTTAAAAATCGTGAAAAAAATTTGATGAAAAAATTAGATACATAACACAAACATATACTTTTTACACCTATTAAAAATAAAATTTGATACAAAATAATCAATTTAAAGCATCACAGATAAATTAGGGTAGAAATCAATACTAGGTAGACTTCTCTGATAGGCTACTCGATATCTCGAGTAGACATCTCGAGAAGACTTCTTGGAGAAGTCTACTCACTAATAATTTGTTTACAATCAATTTAAAAAACTATGAAAAATAATTTGATATAAAAATTAGATACATAACACAAACATATACTTTTTACACCTATTAAAAATAAATTTTAATACAAAATAATCAATTTAAATCATCATAAATAAATTAGGTTAGAAATCAATATTAAGTAAACTTCTTTAGTTGTGTATATATCTCTTTATCTGTATATAGACCTTAATCGATTTCGTTCATCCCTTTTCATCGCCGCCTCTGTTGCCTCATCGCCTTGTCACTTCTGGTAATTCTGTCCTCGTTTCTCTTTGTCTGGCATCTGTTAGATTCAACTTTTTGCCCTAGATATCATCGCATATGTCGACGACGCTGTTGGTTGTCTCCGCCGGATTTCAGTGTTCTAAAAAGGTAATTATATGTAACTAGTGGTTTATTTTAGAATTCGTATCAGACTTCTCGAGTAGACTTCTTGAGTAGACTTCTCGAGTAGACTTCTCGAGTAGACTTCTCTTTCAAGTAGACTTTGCTTTCTAGTAGACTTCTCGGAGAAAAGTAGACTTCTTTCTGAACTAGACTTGTGAGTTTTGCAAATAATTATATAATTCTTGACTATTTCTGTCGTCCTTGGTTTTGTATGATGGAGAAGCCCAAGTTTCCAAGGAGATTATTCACAAAGGGCAAAGAGCCCCAACCTGGAAAACGTATAGCCTACTACAGTAACGATATGAAGTTGTTTCCTGCACTGGAATCAGTACTGGAAGAAGATGTATGGGAAGAGATTTTGGAATCAAGGCTCGGTGTTTTTCTACAGCTTTACAAACTGAATTTTTGCTGGTGGTCGAGGGTGCAGTTTATACTCGGTTTTCAGTTTGACTGCAAGAAGAAGTATGAGATATGGAGTCTCATAAATGCAACCCCATTGAGGTTTTCACTGAATGAGTTTGAACACCTCACCGGTATCAACTGCGAGTATGTTGAGGAACCGGAGGAAGCAGAAGTTACCCCAGAGATGAAAACTTTTTGGGAGAAGCTTGGCGTTAGTGTAGATGTTGGCCCCACCGTTGACGATCTTACAGAAGCATGTAAGCGTTCTGGGGAGTGGACAAGGGATGAGAAGCTTAGGTTAGGATTTTTATCCATCTACGATGGATTTATTGAGGCAAGGAAGTGGGATTCACCTACACGGTTGAACTATGCAAGGCTAGTCATGGATGTCGAGGCATTTGCAAATTACCCGTGGGGAAGAGTGGCTTTCAAGAACCTCATAGAGTCTGTCAAAAGAGCCGATTTGACGAGGATAGTTATTCTTTATGGGTTTGCCGAAGTGCTCCAAGTTTGGGCGTATTATGCTATGTCAGATTTTAGGAGGCAATACGGAAATTCCTTTCCCAACAATCCAACTCCACTGGTGCTGGCTTACAATGGTTGATGAGGACGAAAATACATCAAAGAAGCTATATTTGCTTCTCGAGTAGACTTCTCGTGTAGACTTCTCTAGTAGACTTCTCGACTAGTCTTCGCGAGTATAATTCTTTGCGTAGACCTCTATAACATATATATCCCAATTGTTTGCAGGTTAGCTTCAACAACTTTTCTGTCAAGAAACAGGAGGAGATGCTCCTTACCTGGGATGATGAGGTAGATGATGTCCTTACCGAGAACGTTATCAAAGCCATGTTTGGGGAGTTTGGTGTTGGTGGTTGGAAGTGGAAGCCCAATGATTGGCGGTCCAAAGGTGTTAAGGAGTCGTTCGTCGTGAAGTTAGAGGCCACAAAGGGCCAAAAAAGAAGCATAAAACCAGACAATGAAAGCCGCGTTGACCCAGACGATGAAAGCCGGAAGAAGACTTGTCCAGTGCCTCCTTCAGCCATAGAAGAGGAGGGTTGGAAGAGTCTGGCCGAGGCGATGAAACAACATTTCTCAGAATGTTTTAGAACATTGTATGGGGAAATGAAGGCTGGGTTTTGAGGGGTGCGATAAGAAGTTTGACCTCCTCTATGAAAAGGTTGTCGCCTTGGAGCATACTATTGCCAAGATTAAAGAGGCAAGGGATGAGGAGCATGTCAAGTCAAACGATGGTGGGGATAGTACCGATCCCTCTCTCAAATCTACTAAAAAGACTTCTAAGACTGCTAAGACTGCTAGGCCTTCATTGACTCCAGTCGTTAGGATTACTAGGGCAAGAGCAAGGGGAAAGTAGTCTCAAAAGAACTACATGTTGTTGTATTTTCTTATGTTTTCAAAATTTTGTACCTGTACAGTTTGACTTGTGTTTTGTTTACTTGAACCAATTCCAATAAATAAAGCCGTCTATTATGTGATGTTTGTTCTTCTCAGTGACATCTATAATGCATTATTTCAGAAAAAACCATGTGAGAGTGTCAACCACGGGGATGTGGATGTAGAACCAAGTGTCGTCTATGTAGGGAACCAGAAACTAACGAAAGAGGATGTGGATGAGCAGTTAAGGAAACAGATGTCAAAGAAGAATGCCGCACAAATTGTGTCACGAGTCAAGACCGCCGACAAGATATGGAGGTTGTCTAGACTAGGCGCTGGATATGATCCTTTTGCTCCCTTTGATGCAGCAAAGAATAAAGATCTAAATGAGTTTCTCAAACGTCTTCCGTAAGTTCTTCCTATGGAAACAAGTTGTACTATATATTTAGTAGTATTGGTCTATATAGTCTGAGTATTGTGTACTAATTATGTCTGCAGAAATTCGCCGAATAGACATGCTAAGAAGTTAAATAAACCACTGGTGGTGGCTGCTGACGATGCCACAGCAATGGCTTGCAGTCATGGTTAGTCTTTATTTACAAGCAGACTTCTCGAGTAGACTTCTCGAGTAGACTTCTCGATGCACAATTCACAACTCTATGAAGCATTACACTCAGAATCCACAACTGCAAAAACAAAAGGAAATATCTGAAAGTTATCGTCCTGTCCGGCTGCCACTAGCAAAACACCTCCATACTTCCCTGTTAGATGAGTCCCATCCACAACAATCACTCGCTTCAAGTACTGAAAACCAGCTATGGAAGCTCCAAATAAAATAAGGAGGTACTTAAATCGATCCATCTCATCCCATACAAGGTCCGTGACACTTCCTGGATTAGCTCTTTATATTTGACGCAAATAAGAAGGCAGCTTCTCATATCCATATTCAGCTGTTCCTATCACCAATTGTTGGGCATATATCAAAGCTCTATAAGATGTGGTGTAACTGAGGTTTAGACCAAACATCACCTTCATAGAATCTCTAATATGCTTTGGCCCAATTCCATCGATTATGCCAACTCGTTTTACAAACAGAGCCCCAATGTACTTAGGTGTACAATGTCTACGATGAGCTGATCGGTCTAACACAGAAAAAAATATGATCCTTCAGATACTTTGTCACCAGAATGTGTTTGCTTCGTTCTTCACACCTGCTCTAAGCATCCAAACGCATCCTTTGACAGAAAATTTTGCTACAAACAAAACCGTTGTAGACATATATACTTTAAAAGCAAATCTCTTCGTAATTGCCATCAACCGCAACTCAGATACAAGCTTCTCCTTGCTAGGAAAACTCTGATTAACAAAGATTTTGGAGGACCAACTAGTATCCAGTCGTTCGAAACCACTACAACTCTCTCTCAACTTCATCCTTATCTTGAACTTTCCCGTACTCACTGTAACCCACATCTGAGTCATCATACTTTTCTTTCATATTCATATCAGTTATTTAGGTTTGGAAACAATTTTTATAATTGAATTTAGAAACTTTAAATATGAGTTAAGCAAATTAAATTAGGCTTAAAATAGTTTTAATATTCTAATTTTTGTTTCCAGATTTTTATATTTTGTGTATATATTTTTATTCATGCATCTTTATTTACTAAATTTATGTTTTTAGTTGGCAAAACATTTTATTCGCAGTATGCGTCTCCATCTATTCCCTGGACACTTAGCGATAGAAATTCTAGCTCCATGTTGCATCGTAATGTGCATTTTGCTATTTCCGAGATCCCCCCCCCCCCCCCCCCCCCCCCCCCCCCCCCCCCCCCCCCCCCCCCCCCCCCCCCCCCCTCGCCTGTTCGTCCTGCTTCATCTCCTCCCACAGGCTGAACGTTCCCCAAAGAACATTGCTCATGATTCGAGCATTCAGAATCTTATAAAGAGTCCCAGTCATAACAATCTATAGCAGCTCGATCCAAACCGGTGCACCTGATACATTATGGTATATTTTTTTTAATTTTTTTCATTTTTTCATACTACAATTTGCTATGTCATAATTCATCTCTCTCTCTCTCTCTCTCTCTCTCTCTCTCTCTCTCTGATCTAATTTGGATTTGGATTTTAGATTGTTTTATTTGAATTTTAGGTTGTTAGATTTTTAGCATTAGATTTATGAAACATTAATCTTTAGGTTGTTAGATTTTTGTAGATTGTTAGATTTAAATTTTAGGATTTGTTCAAATATGTTTTAATTTTTGCAATTTTATTTCAACTGTTTAGGTTTGTTTATTAAATTGTAATTAGAGTTGTATAACATTAAATTTCTTTGTTAGATTTTTAAATTGTTAGATTTGAATTTTAGATTTTATTAAAAAAATTCTTAATTTTTGCAATTTTAGTTCAATTATTTAGGTTTGGAAACAATTTTTATAATTGAATTTAGAAATTTTAAATATGAGTTAAACAATTTAAATTAGGCTAAAAATAGTTTTAATATTCAAATTTTTGTTTCCAGATTTTTATATTTTGTGTATGAATTTTTATTAATACATCTTTATGTACTAAATTTTGTTTTTTTAGTTGGCAAAAAATTCTTATTCACAGTATGTGTCTCGGTCTATTTCCTGGACACTTAGCGATATATTATTTTAGCTCCCTGTTGCATCGTAATGCGCATTTTGCTATTTCCGAGATATAACCCCCTCCCCCTCCCCTCTCGCATGTTCGTCCTGCTTCATCTCCTCCCACAGCTGAATGTTCCCCAAAGAACATTGCTCATGATTCGAGCATTCAGAATCTTATAAAGAGTCCCGGTCATAACAATCTATAGCATCTCGATCCAAACCGTGCACCTGATACAATGAAAATGGTTTTCTTAGTGGCACAATTTGTGCCATCTTCGAAAGAGATCTCAAAGAAGCTAATTGTATTTATATTCACTGCGGATGCGACCATCAAATGGTGGTATGAAAAAATCGCTGTAAGTTTTACATATAATTAGATTTTTATTACATTAAACTTGGTTGTTATATTTTTAAGTTGTTAGATATGAATTTTAGAAATTATTGAAATTTGTCTTAATTTTTGCAATTTTATTTCAGCAATTTAGGTTTGGTAACAATTTTTATAACTGAATTTAGCATTTCTATATATGAATTTTTTTGTCAACAGCCTCTAAAACCTAGGCCAACTCAGTTGATAACCAAGCTGGTGGAGATGAGTTTACATAAGATAGATGGTAAGGGCATTTTCGAACACTTCGTGCCAACTGGTCTGTCTTCGTGTTCTGCGCACGGTATTTGAGCTATCGAGAAAGAGATAAATTCTCTTCTCCTCGTCTCATATTCCTCTAAATGTATTGACAATGCTGGCCTTGATCTTTTTCATGCTATATTCCAGTTCATCTTTAGCACTCGTTGGAGCTTTGTCAAACTCTTCATTATAATTGCTATCAGACTAAGCTAGATTCTCAACAAGCTCCAATCCTTCATCCACATCCTTTGATAAGAAGTTCCCATTTAATGCAGTGTCCAAGAGCATTTTTATCTTAGGCAAGGCTCCTCTGTATAGAGTGGAGAGCAGAGAGGCTTGTGAGAAGCCATGGTGAGGGCATTGCAGTGTGTAGCCCTTGAATCTTTCCCAAGCTTTACCAAAGCTTTCATTGTTCCTCTGTGCAAAACCTGAGATCTCATTCCTTATCCTTGCAGTCCTTGAAGTGGAGAATAACTTTGCTAAGAAGGCTCTCTTGCATTCATCCCAGCTAGTGATGCTTCCTTGAGGTAAGTTTTTCTCCCACTGGTGTGCTTTATCCCCAAAAGAGAATGGGAACAACCTTAGTTTAAAGCCATCTTCACTTACCACATTTATCTTTGTAAAGGATCAAAGTCTGTCAAAATTATCCAGATGATCCAAAGGATCTTCAAGTGGCAACCCATGGAACTTACTGCCCTGAACCATTGAAATCAATCCAGACTTGATTTCAAAGTTGTTATTCTGCACTGCTGGTGGAATGATCCCAGTTCTGTTATTATAGGCATTTGGTGCATCACCAGTGCCTATGGGTCTTACTGCTCTTGGTCCCTGCTCACCTTGCAAGCCCTGAACACCTTGCTGACCTTGTAGACCCTGAGCGCAAGCAGCTCCTTGAAGACCTTGAAATCTTATGACTTCCATAACAGGTGGGTCCTGATTGTTCATCCCTAGTCTCTGCAAGTGTTGCTGCCTTTCCTGCTGTCTTCTTGCTCTCTGACCTCTGTCCAACTGATTGATGTTGTCTATGAAGTCTACAAGATTGCTTGGACCTTTGGATCTTAAGTTCATAAACCTGAAAAAAAAGAAATGAGAGTCAAGGGAGATTAGTAACCAAAAACAAAAGAAACCTGATCTTAAAGGTTCTACAAACTCAAAGAAATCACTCAAAAATAGTAAACTGACATGACATCCCAAAAATCTCTTGAAACAGAGTATTTATACATAAAGAGAAAAACCCTAAAGTAATGGTAGAATGGTAAATAAAAGCAGCTTCAGACAGGGATCCAATCGATCTATATGTGACCGATACGGTGATCGATAGGCTTGCTATCGGTCGTTGTAGTATAGTGGTAAGTATACCCGCCTGTCACGCGGGTGACCCGGGTTCGATCCCCGGCAACGGCGCCAGATTGATGTAGGTGTTTTGCCTATCTTAATCCTCAACCTACACTAGTCATTGTACTATTGAGTTTATCAATCCATGGGGAGTTGTTGAATACAAAAGAGTTGCAAGCAGAAGTCCTTAAGTCAAGCAAGTAGAGAGGTTTTTGTTGCTTAAGCAACTGAACTAGCAACCTAAAGTGATCATGTACCAAAGAGAACTCAAGAAAGAACAGTTTAACAATGATCAAAGAAGAAAACAGAGCAAATAAACAGAGCAAATGACAGAATTCAAAGTTCAAATAAAGAGAAGACAAGTTCCTAGATGTGGTTATTGATTTTAGAGAATTCAAAGACTAACTTAGATTGTTTTAAACATTATTGATCAAGCAAACAAGCTAGCAATGCTGGTTCCTGACATAGAGTTCACAAACAAGCAAGCTAAGTTCAATCTCTTGACAAATAGCCCTTTGTTAAACACTTTAACAAGAAATAACTCTCATTAGTGCTAAAACATTCAACAAGCATTAAGAAACAACTCTATTCATGTCAAAATACTCATCAAACAGTCAATCTCTTAAGCCAAGGCCAGTAAATCCTCTATTAAACAAGATCAGCATTTCATCAAACACTTGGTGGGCATAAGAGAAAACCTAGATTCCAGATTCATGAGATCAAGACAAATCTAGCTTAAGAACAGATTAATAGAGAAGAACCCATGTTATTAAGCACTAAACAAACCTTAATCAATCTCTAAATTCTCCTAATCTACCACATTTAAGAACCCTAAACAAACTACTCACTAAGCAACATGTTTAACATCAAATCACAAGGGGAAAAGATGCTAATCATGATTAAAAGAGAGATTAAGAAAAGATTAAAGGTAAATACAAACTTATATTAAATAAAGCAAGAAATTTATCTTACAAACTCAAAGAAATCACTCAAGAACAGTAAACTGACATGACATCCCGAAAATCTCTTGAAACAGAGTATTTATACATAAAGAGAAAAGCCTTAAAAGTAAAGGCAGAATGGTAAATAAAAGCAGCTTCGGACTGGGATCCTATCGGTCTACATGTCACTGATAGGGTGATCGATAGGCTTGCTATCGGTCTAGAAGGTGACCGATAGGGTGACCGGAATACGTCCGATATATTTCTATCGGTCACTTCTTTGACCGATAGCTTGATCGATAGCTCCTCTATCGGTCACTCCTTGACCGACAGCCTTCGTGCCTTGACCGATAGGGCTTGCAGAAATCTTCTGCCTTGGCTCCTCTTGCTCCATTTTGGCTCAGCTAGCCTTCTGGTTCATTCCCAAAGCTCCTCCTTGCTCCTCATAGCTCCATAAGCACCTAAAAACATCCTTGATGCAAAGAAAATGCAAATTACATCCTAAATGCAACCTAAGCCTAAAAGGAGAAGAAAGTGGGACTAAGGAGAAAGAAAACATGCAAAAGAACACCAAAACGTGAACTAAATGCAAGCCTAAATGATGCAAATGTATGAGATATCATCAACCGACTTCTTGCTTGCTTTGACCGTCTTCAGCAACCCTATGATGGCTTTGTCCTGGAACAACAGTAGTGAACACACTCAAGAACCTGTCTCCTCACAAGGAACACAAGTATTAAGTATCACCAAATTTTAGACTGTAAAAGTTGAGAAAAAGAAGTGAAAAATCAAAAAACATCCAAAGAAAAAGATCAAGGGAAGAGAAAATAGGAGAGCTGTGTTGAGATTGGTTTGTTCAGTTGTTAGGAATGGAAAAGATTCTGTAAAATGATTAAGATGATAGAGCCTTGATGAGATTTCATACTTAGATAGAAAACAAGGAGTTAGCAGTAGAAATTTCAGATTTCTTGAAGGGATTTGGACTGGACTTAAGAGATTTGCTAAACTTGTGATGATTAGACTGAAATTTGATCTTGTGTTGACTCTGTGGTATGTGGATTCAAAAGTTGAAACTAGTGTGGTGTTCCTGATGACTGACTGACTGTTTCTTGTTTTTAAACCTCGACCTTATTATTTGTCTGATGTTTGCTTGAGTGCAAGCAAAAGCTAAGTCTAGGGGAGTTGATATATCATGGTTTTTATGGTTTTTAGCCATGATTTAAGTCCTTTTTATTGAGTCTTTTTGGTCTTTTTAGAGTCCTAGAAGAGTCTTTGCAGGTTATAGCATGTTTGGAGCATAATTGGAGATATTGGAACCTTTTGGAGCATTCTGAGTTGAAGCCACGAAGTACCAAGCTCGAAGAAGAAAGTATGCTGTATGATGACGCTCGTCACCACCATTGGTGACGCTCATCACCCATCAAGGAAGGAGCGTGGCTGTTTATTAAAAGATGGAGCAATATTTGCAGAATTGGCCCAGAAGTTCCATTATTTACAAGAAGACCCCAGATCGTGTTTAGCCCCTATTTATTAGGTTTTTCAGCCATTGTTGATGATTATCTTAGTTTTTGAGAATTCAGAGAGCTTCGAGAGAGATTTATCCAGAGCTTTTTGGGGAGACAAATCCTGTACTCTTTTGAGAAGATTTCGAACCCTTCTATTCTTTTACTCTTTCTCTTAATGCAATATTATTCAGTTTTGTGTTGTGATCCCATAATCATGTTTGAGTAATCTGCTAGTTAAGTTATGGCTTTTCAAAGGTTGATGAAGAGATTGTAGAATCGCTACCTGTTTGGAATATCTTATGGTTTTTCATCTCTGCTTGCTTTAAAATCGAATTTCTGAGACACATCATCTAGGAATCCGAAAATCCTAGGTTGTTAAATATATGTGAGAGCATTATTGATAACCTGAACTGGTATTTGATGAGCAAAACAACTTAGTGCAGAGAGATTTGGCTTAGGAGTTTTGTGAACAATTGAATCTGATCATTACTGCATGTTTAGATTGTTAAGATTTGCAAAGAGATTTGAAACTCTGTGATTTAGGCAAAGATAACTTCTGCAATGAGAATTGATTAGTTATACATCAGTGATTTATGTTTAAAACGGTTCTTATTCATTCCTGATTTCATGCATTCTACATTCTTTGATTCAACCTACGAACTGTCCTGACTTAGCGCTTTTAGTCTTTTGAAACTTAGATCATCTTTCAAAAATCGTTTGCTTTCTTTTACTTATTCATTCGCATTACATACATTATATCAGGCTTAGCTTAATCCGAATCTACATTCGATACTGTAGTCTTCATTACTCCTTTGGGATTCGATACCCCTTGTACTACAACTGCTTTTGCTGTGCACTTGCAGTAGTTTATTTGGGTAAAACCTGACCCTATCAAGTTTTTGGTGCTACTCAATACTTGTGTTCCTTGTGAGGAGACAGGTTCTTGAGTGTGTTCACTACTGTTGTTCCTTGTGAGGAGACAGGATCATGAATGCACCATTCTTTGGACCTAAACTTTTAAAAACTACATCAGAGAAGATCAAAGAGAGACTGTATCTTAAAATTATTGTCAGTGCTGAAAGAGAGAATCAAGATCAATAAGAATCAATCACCTAGATAAGAAATTTAAAATTTATTAAGGTGGAGCTAACAGCAAATTTTCCAGATTCTCTAAGAACCTAAACCTTCATTGCTAGACTGATCTACCTATGATTTTCAACTTAGTAAGACTTGTAATCAACTACTGTGACAATGGTTCTTATCAGCAAAAACGTCTTATGGTTATTTTCAAGAAAAACTGACCGTTTCAAAATTTTGACTCTATAAAAACAGGTTTTTGACTCAACTTTAAGACTCTATAAACATGACACAAAGCACACAACGTCAGTAACCACCTCCCCTATACTTAAACAACACTGTCCCCAGTGTTATTAAGCCAAGAGTTGGTCAAAAAACCTACATCCAAGCAAACTGAACAAACTGGCTCTTTTTCTTTTTTTGTGTTTTTTTTTTATGTTAGAAAACGAAAATAGAAGACTAAGTATAGAATGTACAACTTACCAGTGGGTTGCCTCCCACTAAGCGCTTGTTTAAAGTCATTAGCTCGATTTTGGTTGGTTGTTTAGACAGCTGGTGCATCAGAAGGTGGCATTGAATGACTTGGAGAAGAATGTCTCCACATCCATGGTGGTTTATAAGCAGTAGATGCATGAATTCTTCCAAGGAAGTGAGGAACATCAGCAGGGTGGGTTTTGACTGGGGGTGGGATACTTCTTTTTCCTGCAGATCATCAAAAGAAACACCGAGCATTCTACGAGAATCTCGTTGCTTACATAAGTGTGAAGCATCTTTTGCACCTTTTAAATTCTTATTGATGAGATTAGGATGTTTGGAATTGGTTCCAGGAAGTGCATACCTTTGTCTAGTTGCAGGTTTCTGGGTTGTGGAATGGTGAATTTTCGGATTGGCAACATATGATGGACTTGTAGTGTAAATATCACGTTGCTTCTTTGTGTCCAGGTTGGTGACGAGCGTCACCAGGTCAGTGACGCTCGTCACTGACTCTGCAGTTCGAGTTGCTGCAGTTTTCCTGCAGCTCAGCTCTGCAAGTCTTGCCTCCATCACAAACACGTCTTCTTCCAGCAACTTGGCATTCATTAGAACCTCTTCTTCAAGCCTATTCCTGAAGATATCATCCGCAGTCCAATCCTCAAACCCAACAGCTTTTGCTGAAACTTCAGACATTGCCTCTTCACTAGCCATCTTGTTCACTTGTCCACTTGTATCAAATTCAGTGACATACTCTGCAGTAGTGTCTTATGAATGCTCCATGACAGGTTCGTCATCTCTGGAAGTCCTTACAGAAAAGGTCTGACCATCAGTGGTAGAACTTCCTCTTAACTTATCTATGTCAAAGTTCATGACAACATCACCAAGATCAAGCTCAATGTTCCCTTTTCTCACATCAATGATGGCGCCAGCAGTAGCCAAAAATGATCTCCCAAGAATAAGAGGATCTTTAGGTTCTTCATCATAATTCAGAACTACAAAATCTGTAGGAATTATGCAGCCTTCAATGTTAACAGGAACATCCTTTAACATACCTTCTGGAGTTCTTATAGATCGATCTGTTAGGATGAGAGAGATCCTAGCTAGCTTGAACTCAGTCATTCCAAGTCTAGCAGCAACATATAAAGGCATCAAGTTAATACCTGACCCTAGATCACATAGAGAGAGGGGAAAACGTCCTGTAGAGACTGAGCAATCAAGCACAAAGGTCCCTGGATCAGATAACTTCTCTGGAACTCTGCTTTGAGTGATGGTATTGACTTGTTCAGAAACAGTCACCTTCTTCTTCTTCTTTAGAACTGTGCCTATGAGAATTGCACTACTGTCTCTGGTAAGCAATGCTCCTTCCTCAGGACTTACACCATTCACAACCATTCTCTTTACATACCTTCTTAGAGCTGGTGAAAGCTTGACTGCATCAACAAGTGGGATCTCAAGCATCAGATTGTCTATCATAGCTTTGCACCTGGCTTCTTTTATCTCCTGTTTAGACTTCCTAGGATGCTTAGAGAATGGTATCTTGGGTTTATACGCTTGCTCCTGGCTATTGTTTGCAGTTACAGGCGAAGCAGCTTCATTCTGGGGTGGGTGACGACTGTCACCAGGTGGGTGACGCTCGTCACTCACCTGTGACAACCGCCGATTCTCTTTTATGTTGGTGACGAGCGTCACTCCTCCTTGGTGACGCTCGTCACTCACCTCTGAGACTGAAAAATTTTCATCTTCAAACTTCATGAGTTGCACGATCTGTTCTGCACTCAACCTCTTTTTCTGCACTGTTTTAAGCTCCTTTTCATTCCTGACTGTGATGACATTAACTTGATGCTTGGGATTGATGTCAGTCCTCCCAGGAAGGAATCCCTCTTGCCTTTGAACAGCTCCTGTAGTTTGAGCAACCTGCACATCAAGCTTCTTCATGTGAGAGTTCAGACTCTCAATTTTTCTATTCAGGTCTTGGTACAGCGAATCTAGTTTGCCATTGAAATTCACTGTCATCTTCTGCTGTCCTTCAAGTAACTGCTCCAGCATAGCTTCCATCTTATTGTCTTGTGGAGGTGCAGTTTGGTAGGAAGAAGAACCAAAATTCCTGCTGTTTTGGTAAGGTTTCTCAACTTCAGTCTTCTCGAACTGTGGTATTGGAGTATAACCAGTTGCATTCTGGTTTCCTGGAAAGGTATTCTTCTAATTATTGCTGTTGTAGCCTCTGTTCTACTGCTGATTTCCAAACCTTTGGTTCTGAAAACCTCCATTGATGAAATTAACATCTTTCTGCTCAATGTCTTCAGGATTTTCGAAACTCTCCACTTCTGCAGCAAACTGAACTTACTTCTTTCCCACCAGAAGGCTGTGCATACTATTCAACTTAACCTTAACCTCAGCTATTTGGTTTCCTTCATTCAAACCACCCTGTTTCATTCACTGAAAATCTGCATTCTTGGTGTTGTTGCTGCAGACCAAGTTCTCAATCAACCTGATCGCCTCTTCTGGTCTGTTGGTGTTGAAGTTTCCTGCACTTGCTGCATCCAGCGCCATCTGATACTTCCAGTCAATGCATCTGAAGAAGATCCCAAGTAATTGCACCTGACTGAAGCCATGATGAGGACAGTCCCTTTGATAAGACTTAAACCTGATCCAAGAAGCCTTAAAAGCTTCAGTAGAGCCTTGTGTAAAGGATGCAATTTTTGTCCTCATGTCTTCAGACTTTGCATCATCATAGAAGTTGTTCAGAAAAGCATTCTTAGTGTCTTCCCAAGTGGTTAATGAAGCAGGTTCCAGTTGCGTCAGCCAATATGCAGCCTCTCCTCAAAGAGAGTAAGGGAAAAGCTTGCAGAACAGGAAGTCATTAGTGACTCCATTGGCTTTGACACTTGAAGCCAAGTCCTCAAACCTCTCAATGTGATCCATAGGATGCTCATGAGGCAAACCATGGAATGGATGCTGGCCAACCAGCTGATAGTAGACAGGTTTAACCTCAAAATCGTTCCTCTGGAAGGCAGGAGGGCGGATTGCAGCTATGTTGGCATAGAACTGATCAGGTCTATTGAAATCACCTAGAGTCCTCTGAACAAAACGCCCAGCAGCGTTATTGGCAGCAACAGGGACTCCCACATTTTCATCCACTTGTTGAACCTGCTGTTCAACAATGACATTCCTGTCTTGATCAATTCTCTGCCCCTCTTCGTTTCTCCTGTTTCCTTCTCTGTCAACTAAGTGACCTTCTACATCTTCAACCAAGATAATTGGAGCGACCATTGTAGATTGCTTCTTAGCTTTCCTGTTAGTTCTCTCCAACCTAGCGAGTTCGTCGATGCTCAAAGTCACAAGCTCCTTCTCCTTGTTGCTTCTGGTACTGCGATTAGGCATACACCTGAAACAGGAACAAAAAAACGTAGCAAAAATTTAGTAAACAAATTAAAATTTAGACAAAATCTTAATACTAGAAATCGATAGGCAGCTATTATTCCTCGGCAACAGTGCCAAAAACTTGATAGGGTCAGGTTTTATCCAAATAAAACTACTGCAAGTGCACAGCAAAAGAGTTGTAGTACAAGGGGCATAGAATCCCAAAGGAGTAATGAAGACTACACTATCGAATGTAGATTCGGATTAAGCTAAGCCAGATATAATGTATGTAATGCGAATGAATAAGTAAAAGAAAGCAAACGATTTTTGGAAGATGATCTAAGTTTCAGAAGACTAAAAGCGCTAAGCCAGGATAGTTCGCAGGTTGAATCCAAGAATGTAGAATGCATGAAATCAGGAATGAATAAGAACCGTTTTAAACAAGAATCACTGATGTATAACTAATCAATTCTCATTGCAGAAGTTATCTATGCCTAAATCACAGAGTTTCAAATCTCTTGCAAACCCTAACAATCTAAACATGCAGTAATGATCAGATTCAATTGTTCACAAAACTCGTAAGCTAAATCTATTTCCACTAAGTTGTTTTGCTCATCAAATACTAGTTCAGGTTATCAATAATGCTCTCACATATATTTAACAACCTAGGATTTTCGGATTCCTAGATGATGTGTCTCAGAAATTTGATTTTAAAGCAAGCAGAGATGAAAAACCATAAGATATTCCAAACAGGTAGCGATTCTACAATCTCTTCATCAACCTTTGAAAAGCCCTAACTTAACTAGCAGATTACTCAGACATGATTATGGGATCACAACACATAACTGAATAATATTGCATTAAGAGAAAGAGTAAAAGAATAGAAGGGTTCTAAATCTTCTCAAAAGAGTACAGGATTTGTCTTTCCAAAAAGCTCTGAAGAAATCTCTCTCTAAGCTCTCTGAATTCTCAAAAATAAGATAATCACCAACAATAGCTGAAAAACCTAATAAATAGGGACTAAACACGATATGGGGTCTTCTTGTAAATAATAAAACTTCTAGGCCAATTCTGTAAATATTGCTCCATCTTTTAATAAACAGCCACGCTCCTTCCTTGATGGGTGGCGAGCGTCACCAATGGTGGTGACGAGCGTCACCATACAGCATACTTTCTTCTTTGAGCTTGGTACTTCGTGGCTTCAAATCAGAATGCTCCAAAAGGTTCCAATATCTCCAATTATGCTCCAGACATGCTATAACATGCAAAGACTCTTCTAGGACTCTAAAAAGACCAAAAAGACACAATAAAATGGACTTATATCATGGCTAAAAACCATAAAAACGATGATATATCAGTGGTTCCATCTCTGAAGAAGCCTAATGTGCTCATGTGCAGCCTTTGAAGCTTCAGATGTGCAGATCACATCATATGGGTCAAACGCATAAGGGCGGCTATCATAGTCCTCAAGTTCTTCCTCTTCCATCCCTTGATGTTGAACCTCTTGTTCTTGATGCTGCTCTTCAAAGTCTTCTTCCACATCTGAGTCTCTGATGGTGCTCTATGTTCTTCACTTTACTTGGCCTCATCAATGGTGGGTCAGTCCTTGGGTCATAAAGCTCATCTTGTGTTGGCATGAATTAGATGTTCTCATAGGAGGTGAAGTTGGTTAAGTGCTGCTTGGGCAAGATGATCTTCTTCTTCCTGTTTTCCAGCTCAAACTGATAGCCAAATCCTGAAAGGTATCCGATCTTACTGAGATAAGGGACATCTAGGAAGATTATTGTAATATCTGGTGTGCCAAGCTCAACTCCAGCACCAAGTAAGATGGGAGCGATCACACCTCCAATGGCTATCTTTGGCTTCTTGTCTCTGGTGTTGAAAGCCCATCGCTGGCATGCTAGAAATTGTTTCATTAGGATTGTCACAAGACCAACTCCTAAGCGCTCTCCTTGTATCTTCCCATGCCTTGTTTCAACCATTATGTTCTTCAAGCCATTCACAAGCAACCCCATCTCTTCTTCTTTGACCATACTTTGCTCTTTTCTGTAGAAGAGTGTTCTGGTGAGGATTTTATGAACATATCTCATAGCTGGATGGCGGATGCTAGCACTCTTCAGATGACCAGCTCTATAAGCATCATTCGGTATTTCTTCCCATACATGCCTTAGATCATCATGCTTGAAGCGCATGTTTTGTACTCTTGAGCCTTGATCAAATCCAAAGATTTTTTCAAGCTGAGTGAACCCCATGGTGTACCATGCTTTGTTGGCTCTGAACTTGATCAATCCATTGTCAAAGTCTTCTTCTCCTTCATCATACTCTTCATCAAAATTGTAGAGGTAGACCTTGAAGCTTGCAAGGAACTCACAACAAAGTTGCTTGTAAGTTGGATAGCCAAGACTAGCAAATTTCTCCAGTCCAATGTTTCTCAACAGCTCATCCACTTCAGTCTTGATTCCTAGCTCTCCCAATAGACCAGGATCAGCATATCTTGTAGGAGTGAAATCCACTCTCCTCATCGCTCTCAAGTAGTCCTTCAGCTTTGGTGCTGCATCTTGGACTGGTTCTTCATCAACTACTGGCCTCTTTCTCTCAGCTCTGTTCTTTGCAGCAACATTTGAGTCAGAAATCTCTTCGTTTCCTCTGGTGTTCGACATAGTACCTGAAAATGCAATACTTGAAGCAAGAATTAGTAAAATATCATTTGAGAGCACTGTGCAGGAAATTCATTTTCAAAATTCAAGCAGACACTGGAAAATTCTGCAAACATTCACACTGATCACCAACAAGCAGAGTCGAATTTAGCAAAAAGTTTCAGCTCAAAAGGATAAATACAGCTAAAACTAAAATTCCCACAGTAGCAAGCAGCAATTGCAATAATTTCAAGCATATGAGACCAACAATATCATTCTCTCTCCACCAAACTATGAAAATGCATCAGATTCACCATCACTAGTCTAATAAGAAACATTTCAATGGTCAATATGCTGGAAAAACAATAGCATGCCTAGATTTGGCCAGAATCTAAACATAAAGTCAAACTAAATACAAAAACAGCATTTTTTCAAACATTACAACCATAAAATTTTAAAGAAGAGCAACAATTGTGACATGCAAATCAAAACCATAAACAAAATTATGCAAACAACCATAATCAATCATTCTAACTTCAATTTAACACAATTAAACTCAAGAAACAAGGAATCTAGCAAAGTTTACCTTAGTTCTTTGACCAAAAAGATGTAGTTCTAGAGAATACAAGAGAGAAAGAAAGGATGCTTGAAAAAGAGATGTTTCGCTCGATATGGGGTGTGTGTGGAGAGAGAGAGATGAAGATTGCTAGTTTTAATGAAAGAGGCTAAGGGATATCTAGAAAAATCCAAAGATAATGCAAGATAATTTGATTTAAAATTTAAAAATGCATGTGAGGGGGAAAGAAAAGATTCTTTTACCATCCATCAAGGTCCACAAAAAGGTTTTACTCTATTTACCCATGTAAAAATTTCAAAAAAATTCTTACAAGGATCATATAGAGAAGAACACTCGATGTGGTACCTCGATGTAAACCATATCGGGGTGTCGGGTCCTGTGGCTCGGCGATGATGCTCTGCTGCCTTGGGGGTTCTGTGTTCTGGTCAGCTTCTCTTTCAAGGCACCTTGCATCAAGCAGTATAATTAGATGTTCTGCTTGATGTTGTTGTTCGGTGTAGGAAGACACTTCGGCTTATATGATCCTTCCCGTGGGTAATGCATGGCACCGTCTGGATGCTTGTTTCTGGCTCGGCCATTGTGCATCGAGCAAACATGTTGGTGTTTTGCTCGATGCTATACCTCGATGTGGATCGTCTCGTACATGGTTGCTCTTCTCCTCGGTGGTTGTCGTACCGGACGCCGTCTTGCATCGAGCTGGTTCATAGCACCCATATCGAGCAGAGCCTTGGATGTTCTATTGGATGCAACTCCTCGGTGTAACTCCATTGAGCAGTTTGATCGATGTACGGGCTGTAGCTTCTTGATGTATGGACTGGTGATCACATCGAGCAAGGCTTTTGGTGTTCTGCTCGATGCTACACATCGATGTAATCTCCACCGTGCGTCTTGGTCAATGTACGGACTGGTCCTTCCTCGAGACAAGCTGTATCGAGCAGAAATGACAGATGTTCTGCTCGATATGGCACCTCGATGTGAAAACAGAGTCTTCTTTCCTTGGCCTTTAAACCATTCTACACATCCATGGACCTGATTTTTGACTTCTGACACTAAATAAAGATATTAGCAATAAAACAAAGCATATATTTACAAGGATAGTCATGGGATTACCTCCCAAGTGTGTTTGTTTTAAGTCACTAAGCTTGACTTTGATGGTTTGAGGACTAGTGAGAAGAGGTTAATGGAGTTGGTGCTCCTACCTCTTTCTTCTAGTAAACCCAAGTGCCTACTTACATCAGTCTCTTCTTCTCACGAGCTGTCTTCCTGTTTCTCTTCTTCTTGACACTTGGTGTGATAAAAGGCTTCACTTCCTTAGTGATCAAGCTTTCATCCGCTTTCAAACCACCTTCAAGCTTCAACTCAGTGTTAAGCTTCTGTGCTGGCTCATCAGGGAGAGTCTCTCTCATCAACATACTCATTGTGAAGCTCATAGCATGCTCCACACGCTCTGGAAGTTGCTGTTGCTTACTCTCCTCTTCAATGATTGTTCCACAAAAAGCTATAGAAGGAGAGATAATCTTATAGACTTTTAACTCATCAACATTCTTCAAAATCACACAGCCTCTCTTGAAGTCTACTTGAGCTCCTGCTGTTGCCAAGAATGGTGTTCCTAGAAGAAGTGGCACCTCTCTTGAATATGTCTTCTCCATAACCACAAAATTTGTTGGCACCAAGCAATTCCCAATCTTCAAAAGGAAATCCTTCATCATGGCTAAGGGTCTTGTTGAGGTGTTATCCACAAAGGTGATAGAGGCTTTGCAGGGCTTCAATTCCTTAATTCCTAAGGTTTGGCTTAAGTGGATAGACATGACATTCACTGTTGAACCTGAATCACACAAAGCTCCAACATTGTCTAGCATCTCAAGCTCACAAGTGATGACAAACTTTTCTGGATTGGAAAGCTTTGTCAATGTCTTCAGCTCTTTGCTTCTCTTCAGATTAGCCCCCTACATTCTCTAGAATTGGCTCCACTACTTCCAGCTTGTCAAAGACATCTTTGAGGAACCTGATTTGATCCTTCACTTCAAGTAAAGTGGTGCCATGAGGAAGCTTTATTCCAGCGCCTTGTATGTCTTTCCTGAACTTTGAATAGACTGCCATCTGAGCCTTTGTAAAGTGCATCGTGGGGTAAGGGATTGGTGGTTTATAAACTTTAACTTCAGGAGCTTTACCCTTCTCATTGCTGCTTGAGGAGCTGCCCACTTGGTGATCATACAACTCCTTGAAGTCTTTAGGGCTTTCTCTAGCCAAGACCATCAAAGCGTGGTATGTCTCTACAAGATCTTTATCAGCTTCACTGAGCTCTAGTTTGGCTTCTTCTTCTGGAGAAACTAAGGCTTTCTCAGCCTCTTCTTTCTCAGCAGCTTCTTGTGCGGCTCTTTCTTTCTCTTCTTCTCTGTTCAAGCTTTCATCTAGTCCTTGGAGGGAATTTTCTACAATATCAGCAGCTTCTTGATCAACAATGTTTACATTGATGTCATTCCCCCCACACTCAGCCTTTAACATGTACACATGTAACAGCATCTCTTGAAGCATAATGCCAAGCTCTTCCAATGAAGCATCTTCATCATCAAACTCTTCATCCTCTTCAGCAAGCAAGTGGCAGAATTCCTTAGGATTTGCTTCACTCTTTCCTGGTAACTGGTTCTGAGGCTTTGAAGATGAAGCTCATTTGCTTTCTAGAGACTTGACTCTTTGGTTCAGAGCATCTAACTTGCCATTCAGGTCACAAGTAGTGGCATCTATTTTGTTATGCACTTCAGCAAATTTCTTGTGCAGCTCTATAGTGGTGTTGGCTTGACCAGTCAACAACTGTTGCATCATCTGCTTCAAATCAACATCTTGAGTGCTAGAAGAGGTTTGTGTATGCCAAAACCTGGTGGGATAAAAGCTGGTCTTGGCTGAAAGTTAGCTTGTTGAAAACCGCCCTGAAATGGTGGTCTTGAAGCAAAGTTGTTTTGCTGGTTGAAAGGAACAAAAAGTTTGGTTCTTTAGTTTTGTTGAGCAGCTTGTGATGGATAGACTTGGTCCTGAGGGTTAGCCACGTTGGTGCTTCTATAAGAGAAGTTGGGATGGTTCCTGTAGTTGTTAAAACTGCCTCCTTGTTGATTCATGTAGAAGGCTTCTTCTTCTACAGCTGTCCAATCTTCGTCTTGTGTAGCAACACTATCACCAAAAAAACTGACATTCTTGAAAGACACACTCAGCAGCTTGTCTAACTTGTCATTCAAAGCTTTAATCTCTTTCTTTGTTGTGCTCTCACCTTCAACGTATACAACAGCTATAGATGTTCTGTCATACTCCTCACCATAGTTTCCATCAGAAAGTGCCAAGTTCTCCACAAAAGCTAGACCATCTACAACAGTATGCTCATGAAATTTCCATTAGAAGTTGTGTCCAAGAGCATTTTGTATTTTGGCGTCACTCCTCTATATAAAGTAGACAGCAAGCTTTCATTTGTGAAGCCATGGTGTGGGCACTGCAAAGTGTAAGACTTGAATCGCTCCCAAGCTTCAGCAAATGTCTCATTCTCATGCTGAGTAAAGCTGCTTATGGTGTTCCTGACCTTTGCTGTTCTTGTTGAGCAGAAGAATTTGTTGAGAAATGCTGTCTTGCACTCATTCCATGTAGAGATTAAACCTTGTGGAAGTGTCTTCTCCCACTGATGTGCTTTGTCACCTAAACTGAAAGGGAACAAGCACAGCTTCAAAGCATCTTCAGAGACTCCTTGAATCTTGGTCATACCACACACCTTATCAAACTGGTCAAGATGATGCAAAGGGTCTTCATTGGGCAGGCCATGTAATATGTTGCCTTGCACCATGTTGATCAACCCAAGCTTGATCTCGAAGTGGTTTTGATGTACAGCTGGAGCGTGAATGCCATTTATGTTTTGGTGAGTGTCAGGTGCATCACCAGCTCCTATTTGTCTTGCAGCTCTAGGTTCATTAACCGGTACTCACAATCCTTGAGCTCCAGTCGCTTGGTTCAAAGCTTCTTGTGCTTTATCTATGTGTGTTGCAGCTTGTTGTAGTGGTGCTTGTCCATAAACACCAACATGTGGTAACTGAGCTTCTTGCTCTGCCATTCTCTGTTCTTCTAACTCCTGAACTCTCTGTCTTACAGCTCTTCTCCTATGAATGTTGTCAATGAAAGGACTCAGATTTGATGAGCCTTTAGACCTTAAATTCATACAAGTACCTGAAAAACAGAGCACAGAAAACAGAGCAATTTAGTAACTTTTAAACTAAAGAACTTAGTCTAACAGCAATGTTAAACTCAAACAATCCACAATGGCAACGGCGCCAATTTGAAAGAGCAGTGTTTGGTCACTATATCAAATGTCCTGAGCTTCTAATCAGTTGTAGAATAGAGATCAAGTATCAATCCAATTGTGGGAGATGAGATGCAAACAATGCTGTAAGCTAAGCAAGATTTGGGGTTTCATTATGTGAGAACAAGACTAACAACCAAATGATACAATAAAAGGAAAGCATAAACTAAATGCAAGTGAACAAAGCTGAACAATAAATTTAAAGCAATGATTAAGACAAGTACTAAGCAAGAAATGAATACTAAAGCAAGAACTAAGCAAGATGGCTTTGAAAACAATTGATTAAAAGCAAGACTCAAGGTTCTAAGCAATGTGGGACAATGGTTTTCAAGAGAAACAAGGGGATTTCTACTAAGGCACTCAATAAGCATTAACAAGCAAGCAATTCTCAATGTTATGCTCCTAGACAAGGTATCTAAAGGGAACCACTTGGCGTCAATAAGAATTTCATATTCAACAAGATTGAAGTGTCAGACTCACTTGTGATGGCGTATCCTTCAACCATGAGCATAAAGATCAGAACCATTCTAGCCTAAGAGATGCACCAATCAAGCAATTACTCTCTCACCCAAGCAAGAATTCAGATCAACTTATCAATCTTGTGAACCAATAAGGACCTAAGCATATATACACCAATCAAGATTATGGATTTAAGCACAAACTTTCAACATCATAACAAAGCTAAGCAATGAACAAGAATGAAGCAAAGGCAAAAAACTTTTGATGCATACTATCTAACCATCAAGCCAAGAATCTCAAAACCAGCATTATCTAGCCCTAATTGAATCATCTAGCAAGGTGAACTATCACTTTGGTATCACTGAACAAAGGAAACATAGACCAAGCTAGACTATCAAGCCAAATAAGCGAACTGTAGTTAGAGAAGAGATATGAAGGCATCAAGTGAACCATATGCATCTATCAAACCATATTCAATCAAAAGGAGAAAGCTTTATCAACATTAATCACTTTGCAAGAGAAGGAGATAACAGAGAACCATTAAACAAGCCTAATCACCCCTTAATCACATCTTAATCACCACTTTCCCTACATAGAACATTAATTTTAAAGAAGACTACTCACTAATCATGTTTAATCCCCTTGATTTGGAGTTAAACATAACTAGATGAGTTTAAAAAGCAAAAGATGATCAATCTAATCTACCAAGATGCAAGAACAAGGATTAGAAGACAAGATTAAACCATAAAATTGCAAACTTTATTAAAGAACAAGATCCTTAGGCAAAATTGCCCTTTTTGGTCTAGAGAGAATTTTTCAGATTAGATAAAATAAAGCTTGATATGAATAATGTTTTATGGCTTCCCTTTTATTGTAGGGAGCCAAAAGAAGCATAAAAAACCTAAAAATATAAGATAAGGTTAACAAAAGTCAAATGGTCATAGCGGATGAGTTGCACGAGGTCGTACTGTCGATGTTCTGCTCGATATGCGACCTCGATATGGCCCGTGCAGCGTGTATCGACGTCCTTCCTCGATGCAGACCAACGGCTTGGAATCCTCATGCTGATCCTTCTCCTCTCTTCCTGCTGCTTGCATCGAGCACACTCCACGGGTGTTCAGCTCGATATGCTTGCTCGATATGGACCAGACTTTGCAAGAACTCCACTTTTGACATCTTCTTTGATCATGAGCTGCTTCCATCTCCTCCCCAGATCCAAGAAACTCCAGAAACACCTGAGAATCACCACAAACATGCACATGTATGCAAATGTATGCAATCCTAAGCTAAATGCATGCTATGTTGATTCTAAGTGCAAATGATACCTAAATGCTGAAGCATAATGCAAAAACAGAGGAAAAGATGCATGAAATGCAGCCTAAAATGATCTAAAATAGCAAGCTATCAAGCTATATGCTATTCATTATATGATATCACAGGGATTTCACCTGATCTTTGCATGCATAGGATACATCTAGAAGATGAATTAATGCCTTCTATAGAACATCAGAGGAGGTTAAACCCAAATCTAAAACATGTTGTTAAGAAGGAGATAATGAAACTTCTAGAAGCAGGAGTGGTCTATGCTATTTCTGATAGTAGTTGGGTTAGTCCTGTCTATGTAGTGCCAAAGAAAGGTGGTGTGACAGTTGTTAAGAATGATAAAAATGAGTTGATTCCAACTAGAACTGTTACAGGGCATAGGATGTGCATTAATTATCGAAAGTTGAATGATGCAACTCGTAAGGATCAATTTCCTTTGCCTTTTATTGATCAGATGCCTGAAAGATTGGCTAACCATCCTTACTAGTGTTTTCTAGATGGTTATTCTGGTTTCTTTCAGATTCCCATACACCCAGATGATCAGGAGAAAACCACATTCACTTGTCCTTAAGGCACTTTTGCTTATCGCAGAATGCCATTTGGCTTGTGCAATGCCCCAGCAACCTTCCAGCACTGCATGATGTCGATTTTCACTGACTATATTGAGGACATAATGGAGGTTTTCATGGATGAATTTTCAGTCTATGGATCATCCTTCTTTGTCTGTCTTTCTAATTTGTACAGGGTGGTTCAACGCTGTGAGGAAAAATATCTTATGCTGAAGTGGGAGAAGTGTCACTTCATGGTGAGAGATGGGACTGTTTTGGGGTACAAGATCCCAGAGCAAGGCATTGAAGTAAACAAGGAGAAAGTTGATGTGATGATGAGCCTGCAACCACCAAATTCTGTCAAATGGATCAAAAGCTTTCTTGGGCATGCTGGTTTCTATAGAAGGTTCATCAAGGATTTTTCCAAGATAGCTCGTCCTCTAACTCAACTGCGATGAAAGGATGTGAAGTTCCACTTTGACAAAGACTGCCTTGAAGCCTTCCACACAATCAAGGAGCACTTGTCAGTGCACCAATTGTTCAGCCTCCAGGCTGGGAGTAGCCTTTTGAAGTAATGACAGGTGCTAGTGACTATGCAGTAGGAGCTGTCTTGGGATAGAGGAAAGACAAGAAGTTTCATGTCATCTACTATGCTAGCAGGACTCTTGATGATGCATAATGCAAGTATGCCACAACTGAGAAAGAACTTCTTGCAATTGTGTTTGCTTTTAACAAGTTCAGACAATATCTAGTGGGGTCTAAGGTGATTGTGCATACTGATCATGCTGCTTTGAGATACTTATTGACCAAGAAAGATGTCAAACCTAGGCTACTGAGATGGATACTAATGCTGCAAGAGTTTGATCTTGAGATCAAAGACAAGAAAGGAGTTGAAAATGGGGTTGATGATCATCTTTCTAGACTGCGTACTGAGGAATCAGTTCCTTTGGATGATGACCTTCCTGAAGAGAACGTGCATGCCATCAGCATTGGTAACGTGACTGCTGTTCTCACACAACCATGCACCACAAAACTTTCCACAATGCCTTGATTTGGGGACATTGCAAACTACTTAGCTACAGAGAAGGAACCAGCCGGTTTTGTTGGGTACAAGAAGAAGAAGTTCTTGAGGGACATAAGGCACTACTTTTGGGATAAGCCTTACTTATACAAACAATGTGCTGATGGCGTTTTTACGAGATGCATACTAGAAGAGGAAGTTCCAGGCATTCTGTTTCACTGTCATGGTTCTAGTTATGTAGGGCACTTTGCTACATTCAAGACTGTCTCCAAGGCTTTGCATCTGGTTTCTGGTGGCCAAAAATGTTCAAAGATGCACATGCCTTTGTCTCTAAGTGTGATTCATGCTAAAGACAAGGTAATATCAGCAAAAGGAATGAGATGCCCCAGAACTTCATCTTAGAAGTGGAAGTGTTTCATGTGTGGGATATTGATTTCATAAGACCATTCCCATCCTCTTATGGGAATAAGTTCATCCTGGTTGCTGTAGACTATGTGTCTAAATGGGTTGAAGAAATAGACAGTTCAACTAATGATGCCAAGGTGGTCCTGAAGATGTTCAAGTCAGTGATTTTTCCAAGGTTTGGACTTCCTAGAGTTGTGATCAGTGATGGTGGCTCTCATTTCATCAACAAGGTCTTTGAGAGTTTTCTGAAGAAACATGGAGTCAAGAACAAAGTGGCCATGCCATACCATCCTCAAACCAGTGGACAAGTCGAAATTTCTAACAGGGAGATCAAGAGCATTCGACAGAAGACTCTGAACACAACTAAGAAGGATTGGTCTGTCAAGTTGGATGATGTTCTTTGGGCATATAGGACTGCTTATAAGACACTTTTAGGCACGACCCCATTTGCCTTATCTATGGGAAATCATGTCATCTTCCAGTGGAGTTAGAGTACAACACAGCATGGTCTGTCAAGCTGATGAACTTTGACATCAAACCTGCTTCTGCAAGAAGGCTTATACAACTCAATGAGCTGTATGAGATCAGACACAGGGCCTATGAGAACTCAAAGATCTACAAGGAGAGATCTAAAGCCTACCATGACAAGAAGATCGTTACAAGGAGTTTTGCTGAAAATGACCAAGTTTAACTGTTCAACTCCCGCCTGAAACTGTTTCCCAGGAAGTTGAGATCAAGATGGTCAGGTCCTTTCACAATTAAGGAAGTGCGCCTTTATGGAGCCATTGTGCTCTTGGATCCACAAGGAAAGAGTTTTTGGTCAAAGGTCAGCGCCTCAAGCCATATCTTGCTGATACCGAAATCACTGAAGGGGAGACCATTCCTCTAAGTGATGAACTTCCAACCTAAAGGCAACCAAAGTCAAGCTCGGGACTTAAAACAGGCGTTTGGTGGAAGGCAATCCACTGGTAAGTGTAGATATTTCGTGTTTATTTTTTTTTCTTTTTATCTACTAAATTTTGGTTTTAGTTTTATATGCTTAAAAAAACAAAAAGTGATCAATCGTTCCACCTAGGGAACGATCGCTCGACAAACAAAAAAAATAGATATTTTCAGGATTGACCAATAGAGGCAGGATCGATCGATCCTCATCAGAACGATCGATCTGATGACATAACGATTGTTTCACGTACCAGGTAAGTCTTCTAAACTTCTTTTTTGGTTTTTTTCTGAACCAAACCGGTTTTCAATCACTTGAATCAAACCGAAGATGAGTTTATAACTACCCACAAACCGATTTTCTGAACCAAAAACACGATTTTCTCTTCTTCTTTGTTTTCTCTGCGATTTTTGGGTGTTCTTGAGCAAAATCTTTGGCAACCCCTAACTTCTGCAATGCTTCACGGATCTGAGCGATTTTTGGTTCCATTCTTATCATATTTTCATCCTCTTTCTGTTTCTACCATCGTCTCTCTCGATCTGCAAAGGTACGAAACTCTATCTCCACTTTTATTAATTTGCCACATGATATTCAAGGCAATGGGAAAAAGCAAAGTTGCTGGTCCAGTTCGCAAGAACCCGGAAACGCAAAGGAAAAGGGCATGCATCATCATCAACACCCAATGTTGAAGAAGCTGAAACAAATAGCATTATGGCGCCTTGGCCTCGCCCTGATAACACACCAATTCTAGATGGTATAACTCCCGAGATCCCGAATATCCCCGCCAGGGAGATGCTATCCTACAGCTGCTACACTAGCAGAAAACATGGAGATCCTTGGGGTGTTTGCAACAATATTTTCTACAATGTTTTGCTGTGTATTAATATGGTGCCCACAAGATTTTTGTGCGGAATGACAATGAACGAGATAGGTATTACAGCAGATGTGCAGGGAATGTTAGAGAGGATGAGACTTGGTACAATTTCTTATAACACATATCCTCTTTATCCCAAGTTAGTCAGGCAGTTCCTTGCTTCAGCCGAGCTCCGATTTCAGGATGGTGCACTACCCGTTGCAAGTGAAGGAACTCTCTCCTACTTCTCTAGTGGTGTTTTTTATGAGGTCTCTATTGGAGAATTGTGTGATCTCTATAGTTTTGACAGAGATATAGAGAGTTGCAGATTTCCTACAGAATTTCCATAAGCTGCTGGGCTGTGGAATTTGATTGTTTTTGGGCCATATCAGTCACGTGATGCTAAACTCTGTCTAATCAGGAATCCTGTGATCCGTGTTATGGCGAAGATTTTAGGGACCACACTGTTTGCTAAGGAAGAGCAAGGGGCTTTGACTTTTGATGAGCTGTTGTTGATAATTTTGGATTTCCTCCCTCTCTCCGCCGCTGTTACAGTGAGGCGAGTTCAGAGCGATTAGATACAAACCTTGGGGGTATCTTTGCTGCACTATTAGCACATAAGAAGTTCAGAGGCCTCAAGACAACCACAAAGAAGATGGAGATAGTTGGGAGCTTGTTGACTCTGATTTTTTATCACGAGATTGACCTCACTACGACTCCGAGGGTGGATAAAGTACACCTTCTTGATGAAGATTACCTTAAGAGAAGCTTAATCCTCAAGCCCGGTTATATGTACCAGTTTCATGATCGCGCTGGTGTGCTTCAGCATTGCCAGCTTCCACTTGTTGCTCTCACAACTCTCACTTCTAGGGAGAACTTGGAGTTCTTACCAGCACCCAAGTATTTGTGACACATTTCCACCTCAGCTGCTCCACATAGGCGCCGTAGTACATCTTCTAGAGCCAGCTTTTCACAGTCTCACATGGAGGATTGTACAGTGCCCGATACCTTTGCACATCAGACTGATTCGATGGAGCACCTCCTTCCTCCATATTCCGGTGAGTTTGATCTTCCTCCACTTGCTGCAGATGTTTCGGATGAGGCTATATGGGCTTGGATGATAGATTCTCAAAGGAAAAACAACTCTATGATGAAGAAAATTTGGGGCCGCTCTTGCAAAGCTCAAATGCCCACCATCACCCTCTTGTTTCAGAGCTCATGCGCCTGCAGAGCCAGATAATGAGACTGGCGCTCCTGCTACAGCTGATCCCGAGGTTGCTGGATCCTGGAACACAGCAGCGGATGGTGCTCTTCGACGTCGTCGCAGGAGGCAGCTAGGACAGAGTCAGAGTGGCACTTCTGACAGTGATCATTGAGTCACCATCACTTCCCTCACCATTGTATTATTTCATTTCCTTTCTCTTCTCTTTATTTTCTTTTTCCTTTATGTACTTTTGCGTTTGTTATATTTTTCTTCTGGTTTATTTTCACACCGAAACGGTGTGAAGTAAGTCTAGGGGAAGGTACATATTGGGACTAAAGCTATTTTCTTTGTTTTGGTTACTCTTGAGTCATTTTGATGTTTTTCTTGAGTCAGTCCAAGATTGTTTGATTGAGTCAAAACTTTGTTTGGAATTATGAGCTTTTATTTGAACTGGCCACTTTGCATTGACATTTGAAGGACCATCACTTCAGCAATTGAATGCAGATTTTATTAGGTAAAATGCTGTGAGTTTGAAGGATCCAAAGTTGACTATGCATCTAATGAGAGGGTGGTGCCGAGATTGTTTGTGTTCAGGAGCTTGTAATGGAAAGTGTCTATAAGTTCTTTTATCGATGCCCCCTTGATGAGACTGCACGCCTAAATGAATTCAAAGAGTCAACAATGGAGAATTCAGATTTCTTTAAAGGATACTGAACCGTATTTGGGATGGTTGCTAAGCTTGTGGTAACTATACTGACATATTATCTAATGTTGATTATGTGGTATGTGGGTTGAAGGGTGTTGATCATTGGGGCGTACTAAAAAGTTCATAACTTCCTGTGTGTTTCAAACCTCGACTCTATATTTAGTAGTTTGCTTGAGAAAAAGCAAAATGCTAAGTCTGGGGGA
Organism: Thlaspi arvense; assembly: GCA_911865555.2. Taxonomy (NCBI): domain Eukaryota; kingdom Viridiplantae; phylum Streptophyta; class Magnoliopsida; order Brassicales; family Brassicaceae; genus Thlaspi; species Thlaspi arvense. The sequence continues at coordinate 14,057,844 of OU466857.2, forward strand.
GTTGATGTATTGTGTTTTTGACACATTCTAACCCAGGCTTTTAGAGGTTTTTCGAGTCTTTTCTGTGTTTTTAGAGTCTTTTTAGGTTGGATCATGTTTGCAGAGAAGACTAAAGCATAAAGAGCAATGAATGGAATGCATAAATGGGCAAATATAGAGACCAGCGATCGATCTCTAATCAAAACGATCGTTCCGACCAAGCACTCAAATTGCCGGATGATTTCTAGATTGATCTTAGAATGATCGATGCATAATCAGAACGATCGATCCATCTACAGAATGATTGATATGTGCTCAAAAAACCAAACCAGCGGTTCACTAATGAAAACAAAATGAAATTTTTGTTTTTCCTATTCCAGCTCGATTTTGCAAGAGATTTTCGACCAGGACCTGAGAAGACCTATTTATTCTAGTTTTTAGCCATTGTTGAGGCTACCCTCTGTTTTCAATTGAGACTTTGGCTTTTTGCAATTTGTGAGTTTCAGGGAGACGATCTTTCTACTCTGCATCTCTGAGAAGATTTCTGAACCCTAGTTGATTTCTATTTTATTTAATATGAATTTCTCTTCATCTCTTTGCTTTTTTTCTTTTTCCATGTCTGAGTAATCTACTAGTTAGGTTTAGGATTTCAAAAGAATTATGAATCATTGAACTGGACATAGATAGGGATTTATTCATATGTTGTCTTCATCTATCGTTAATCTCATTGTTGAAGCTTGATTAGCTACCTTGTTTCTGATCTTAGGTTGTTTAGCGCACCAAAAATGTTTGTTTAAAAGCCTGAAAGAACATAGATGAGCAGATTGTCCTTAACAAATGAAAGCGATGTTAAGGCAATCTATGAACAAATCGAACATGATCGCTAATGCTTGTTTACAATTCTACGTTCAAACGACACTATAGAATCTTAGGTTGCTAGATAAAGTCTATGATACCACGACAGTAAATTAGTTATATATTCATGTTTGAGTTCAAGACTGTGCTTATTTGTTCCTTGAATAATTGTCTGGTTCATGATCTCTGATTTCTGCGAATTGCCTTTGACCTAACGCCTATTTTAATTGATCTTTTATCGAATTTATTTCCTATTTTCATTTTACATTGCATTTAACAACCATATTCTTGGCTTAGCTTCATTTCATTCATTAAGAGTCATAGTGTAACCCTGGTCTCTGTGGATTCGATCCCATCTATATTACTGTGATTGTCTGTGCACTCAATTTTAGGTAAAACCTGAGTGTATCAATAGGCATTGGAGCAGTATTAACTCAAGACAAGAAGCTAGTAGCGTTTTTCAGTGAGAGGCTAGGAGGAGCCACATTAAACTATCTTACATATGATAAAGAATTATATGCGCTTGTGAGGGCTTTGGAGACGTGGCAACACCACTTGATATCAAGAGAATTCGTTGTCCACACTGACCATATGACACTTAAGCACTTTCGAGGACAAACGCATCTCAAGAGAAGACATGCTCGGTGGATGGAGTTCATAGAAACCTTTCCATACATTATAAAATACAAGAAAGGCAAAGACAACATTGTAACAGACGATTTATCTCATAGACATGCCTTAATCTCAACCATGGAAAGCAAGGTGATGGGATTTCAATTTACTAAGGATCTTTATAGTGAAGACAAATATCTTAAGGAGATAGCTCACGAGTGCAACTAATGAGCGTTTGGCAAGTTCTACATCTTTGAGGGGTTTCTGTTCAGAGAGAAGAGACTTTGCATTCCCCAATGTTCTCTAAGGGATTTAATCGTACGAGAAGCACACGGTGGAGGGCTCATGGGACACTTTGGGGTTGATAAAACCTTGGTCGTGGTCAAAGAACATTTTTACCGGCCACACTTGGAGAAAATGGTTGAAGCACGTTGCTCTAGATGCATTGTTTACAAGAAAGCAAAGTCAAGAGTTCATCTGCATGGCTTGTACTTGCCACTACCAATCCCTACGGCTCCTTGGGTAGATATATCCATGGACTTTGTCCTAGGGTTACTGAAGATTCACCATAAGGACTCTATATTCGTGGTGGTAGACAGATTCTCCAAGATGGCACATTTTATTCCATGTGCTAAGGTGAACGATGCAACTCAAACTGCAGAGCTATTCTTCAACGAGATGGTACGGCTACATGGAGTACCTAGAACTATAGTTTCTGACCGAAACAGCAAGTTGTTAAGCCACTTCTGGAAGACTTTATGGAAGAAACTCGGGACAAAGCTTCTATCATCAACTACTTGCAACCCTCAAACGGACGGTCAAACAGAGGTTGGGAACAGAACTCTTTCAACTTTGCTAAGGGCAACCATCGGCAAGAACATGAAGAACTGGTTAGAGTGTATACCGTTCATAGAATTCGCTTCCAACAGAGCTCAACACTCAGCCACTAAGATGTCACCATTCGAAGTTGTATACGGATTCAACCCTACAACCCCACTCGACTTGACTCCTTTACCACCAGCCTAAGACGTGAGCTTGATTGGTGATGAGAAGGCTGAATTCATAAAGAAACTTCATCAAAAGGTCAGGGAGAACTTAGAGAAAAGAATTGAGCAATACACAAAGCATGCCAACAAAGAGGCGGAAAGAAGTAATATTTCAACCAGGAGAGTGGGTATGGCTACACATGAGGAAAGAAAATTTCCAGACCAGAGAAATTCAAAGCTTAAGCCAAGAGGAGACAGACAATTCAAAGTCATAGAGAGGATCAACAACAATGCATACCGTCTTGAACTGCCATGTAAGTTTAATGTATCCTCCACGTTTAATGTTACTGATTTTGTTCCATTTTTTGGCAGATGATGCTGTTTTGAGGTCAAAACATATTCAAGAGGGAGGGAATGATGAGGACATCCCAACTGAACCTGACTTAACCGAGCCACAACTACAAGATTCTCGAGAGCTAGAGATTCGTGTTCCAAATAAAGGCGCCATGACTAGACAAAGAGCTCGCTCACTTCAGAACAAATATAACCAAGCTATATTCCAAACTATATCCAAAACAGACAAAGAAAGCTGCATAAATACATGGACCGGTTCATTTGAATACATGGAAGACCAAGTTCGAGACCCAAGGACTAAGATTCAAGAAAGCTGGCCTTTGTTATCAAAAGAAGCCCACAACATCGTATTCATAATTCACATTCAAGAGGAGCGAACGTAAAATGAATGATCTACAATCAAAGAGAGCAACACTTAAAGCCAAACTCGTCAAAGGCAAAGAAAGGTAAGTATCTAGATTATTTCAATCATTTTTATTGCTTGACTAATCCCAAACTTTGCTCCTTTTGATTTACATTAGCCTAGAATGGTTGTTTCAATTTATATAATTTTCTTAATGCACTTTTGTATTTTCGGTCTTGCATTTATTTAAATTTACTAAGCTGAAGAACCATTATATAAGGTTCCCCTGCAGCATTGTAATTTGACACTTTTGATTTTCTAATAAAATACCAAATTTTCTTTCACAAAGATTATAAACAAATCTTGTGTTCTTGCTCTTTAATTTTGTTGAGACCAGCACCTCCAAACATTGGAGAAGCCCTTGTGCTGTATCAAAGGACTTTACATCACCTTTGTGGTACACTTCGCTCCCCCGGTCACGCTGCCTGTCCCGCTCGACCACCCGGTCTAATCGTCTGAGTTCCTTGACCATTACACCAAACTACACGTCCATCCTATTGTTTTTGCTCTTAGGACTTGAGTTCCTCCGTCCTTGGAACCTTACTTGTCCTGATCCGCTGAAGCCTGGATCTATAAGTCATACCTCACCAGAGGGTCTCTCGTGCTTGTATCATTTTGCTTTTAATATGTTGTTAGTCTGCTAATAATTTGTAATTAGTCTACCATTAGTCTGCAAGTAGTCTACATTTAATTATTTGACCCATCAGTCTGCTAGTAGTCTGTATTTAGTTTGTCAGTAGTCTGCATTCAGTTTGCCATTAGTCTACAAGTAACAATAGTTAGAAGGATAGAGCTAGCATTTATAAAAATCGTAAAAAATATCATTTTTACAATTTTCCTTCAATAAGAAAACCTATTTTATATTATTTTATCATTCTGTGTCATTTTGAAGTATTTACTTTTAAAATTTCTCTTACTTATTTATTGTTTCAAACGCTTTTAGTGTTATTCTCCACATCCAAAACTTATGAAATGTTTTGAAGACTATATTTTCTTACTCATACTTGTTAGAGCATTTTCAATAAAATTCTGTTTGTGTCTTTAAACTTTATTTATAAAGAAAACTTATTTTCAATAGTACTTTTTAGAGTTACAAATTGAATTCTCTATTTTCAAAATAGAACTACATTAGAACCTCTATATACGCAGATTTATAATAACAAAATTTTAGAATCATTAGATAATTTAAAAACAAAAAAAAATAGAATACAAAATCAGATGAAAAAAAAATATAAAAAACATAAAATTCAAATCAAGATTTATTTATTTTAATTCTCATTTGTTTCAATTAAAATATTTAAAAAACACAGATTTTGTTGCAGGTTCTAAACAGCATTAACCTTGCTTCTCTTGTAGTTCAACACTTTATCAACTACATTTTTTTTCTATTTTGCTGCGTTAAAAACATAAGTATGCAATTCATGTCCTTGAAATATATTAACACTCTCCACATTAGCTCTATGGAAACAAAGTTTCTCTTTCTCTTCACATTTATCTCTCATATATAATCTCTTTGTTTTCTAGAGAAGTTATACTTCTCAAATCTCGCATCAAAAGATTCTATATATGATTTTTGATAATCTTCCTCCTCATTGAGCTCATCATTGTCCAATGTTATATCATTAGCATCTAAGATTTCTTTTTCTTTTAATCCTACTTTGCAAATTTGCATATAATATTTTTTGGAATTGTCTAATTATTGAATACCGAAAATACTTTAGATGAATACAATATTCAGAAAACGAATCATAAAGGATAAAAATTTAGAATACCAAATGAATCATAATAGATAAAAATTTGGATATCATATAAGGTATTTTAATAATAATGATACAATAAAAGAAAGAAAATTATACCTATATGATGAAGCTTAAGAAATATATTTTGTTTTGTATAAAATTATGAGAGATTTTATGTGCTTTTATATGTGGGTAGTATTTTTGTTTTTCTTTTAAAATTAGTGTTTTAACTTTTTTTCTTTTCTAAATTAAAACATTGTCTTTTATTAACTTTTATTTTTATTTTTTTAAATAGTATTTTCTTTTTTCTTTTAAGATTAGTGTTATAGGCTATTTTTCATTTTCAAACTGAATATTTTCTTTTTAATTGATTTTTTATAATTTTAATCAGACATGTGTCAAAATCTGAATTGGAAGACTTACTATATGTCACGATTATTTTTTATTTTTTTGACTAAATGTCACAATTATGTTAATTACTAACTTTGAGTCTTGACAAAAAAAAAAAAAAAATTCACAAAATAATCTTTTAGTTTTGAAAAAAAATATATATTTTGTGTCTAAACTTCTTCGGGTGAAAATTAGCTCTGAGATCGCAACTTTAGATTTTGATTCATTGCTGGAAGATATGATCATTTCCTAACAGCAAAAAGGTCATTGCCAGAATGGTGTGATGATACACTCAAACTAAAAGGACAAAAATGTTGTCTTGTGGCAATGTAGGATCCGTTTGCATGGTTTGTCGTTACGAAGATCGAGAAAGTTTAGCAATCGATAGCATAAGAGATTGATTGTAATGAAATATCTATTTTACTCTCTCCTTGGCATCCGTATCTGAGGAGTTGCGTATTGAAGATCATAATCCTTGGACCCAGAATATGTGAATTAGTTTTCTCCACGACCTGGTCACTTTCTGTAACGCATTGAATCTAGCACGTATTGAATCTGAATGTTACTTTGTAGTCTCATAAATAGAATTTCAGAGACTATAATCTCTTCTCCAATTCATACGGATACATATGTTGAAACAAGACAGAAACATATGTAGTCCTGCAAATAATCGTGGGGCGTTATGCCCGTAAAACTTTTCAACTTATCTTATACATCTTTTAAGGCTTTTCTTTGAGCTTACATCCAAAGACAAAACTACTATTGGTTGGAAAAGAGCATTTAATTTTGTTGTCGGTAGATGCTTAACTCCGCATGTGTTTCATTGTAACGTTGAGTGAGGTATGTCGAACATTTGATCGCTGGATATCTATAAATCCATCAGAACCATTATCAAAACATTTTTAACAAAACTGTTTATATTACTCAAAGGTCTCATAATAACAGAAGATAAAAATCTTACTTGGGAACATTGCTTTCTGACTTGCAGGTTGGGAGACATTCCACAAGACAGTCATGATTCGGTTCCACAAAGAACGGAATCTGCATCGAGACAACACATTAGATGCAACTTCAATGTTCTGGACATGTCAAAACACAAAACTAAGAATGTTGAGAAGCATATGGCTGAATACATCTCCCTAGTAACCATAAGACTGTAAAGATTAGTAAGACCCTTACCGAATATCGTTCTTGGCCGTTCCCAAGAACCCGATGCAACGTGGATCTGTAAGATTAAAATGCACTTTAGAAATATTGCAGATAGAAAATATGACTTTATAGATCACAATCACTAGTTTGGGTAAAAGTATTTTACTTGAAAAAGCCATTGCTCCAACGTTCCAGCATATCCCCAAGATTCACAATAAATGCTCTGCAGACAAATACTAATATTGATCACTTTCTCACACTAGAGCACATGTGATAACTCACATAAATCCGAAACTAGGCAATATAGCATTCAAGGTTATGTGATTAACAAAAAAAAAACAAAAAAAGGTTATGTGATTAACCAAATAATTTCAAGCTAGTCAATACAGTTAACGGAACAACTATAAAAAGGTTATTTGTTCTACCCTTTAATCGGCGGTACATATTCCCACTTTTGAGGCTTCTCGTTCTTATCTTTACATATCTGCCATCAAGTTTTTAGCAATTTGTCATGTCAAAAGGTATTTGATTAGCAAAACTCTGTTACTGATGCTTAATACCTGGAGTCCCATTACACCATCAGTGGCTAACAGAGTCATCATTCCGTAATCAGAATGTGCTCCACATGCATATATTCCTTTTGACGGATCAGAAATACCTAAAGGTAAACAAAAGAAGTGTGACATAGAAAGCTTAGGAAATCATAATCCTCTGTTATCTTTATAAAAATAATATATTAACCTTGATAGTGCAGTAATCGCATCGTTGCAATAGGCTTTCCAAGCATCTCTGTGCTATCAAAGTAATTCACATCCAAATCAAGTGCTAACGCCAATAATCTTGCAATATCCTTAGAAACCCTCCTGAACATCGAAGAAAATCTTTATATCATATACAAAGCTTTTTGCTGATATTTACAATGATTCTTGATGATACTTACAATGCTTCTTGATGATATTTCTCCATGGTTTCTCGCCATCGAGGTAAAACATCTAACGAAAAAACATCAAAAGTTATATCCTTTTGCAAAACAAAAAAAAAAACATCAAAGTTTTAATTAAAAGAAAATGAAATTAACAAAAAGAAAACTAAGATTAAAACACTAACCAGAATTAGGCCAAGGATTTGGACCATAAAATAATTTATCCCAATCAGGATCATCCTTAGGAACTTCAATTCCAATGTAATAACCTTCTTTATGATCTCCTAAAACCCAAAATAAGTTACAAAAATTAAAAGAATAGTTTCGAGATTAATCAAATCAATAAATCACACATGCAACGAACCATTGACTTGATTCTCAGGATCTACGATTTCATCAAGAACAGGTGTATAGCCACGGTGCTTTTCGTTTCTCAGAACTTTCATCTTCTCCTCTAAAGGAAGAGCGAAAAACTTCTTGCTCTGCTCGAAAACATCATCCATGAACTCCTCGTTTATTCCATGATTGATGACATAGAAGAATCCACAATCCAAACATGCCTGAATCAACAATTTCAATCCTCCTTAATTGTTTTATTTTTAAAAATTTAAATGATCGAATTTGGAGATTAATTAAAATAAAATGTAGACAGAACCTGTTTGAGAGAAACAACTGAATGATGAAGATCATCGTTGGCGAGATCGATGCAATTAAGAGATGAAACTTTCATGGTTGAATCTTGCAGGTCCTTCGTGTGATTCTCCATCTCTTGAGAAGAAGGAGAACTATTGTTGTCGGGTTTTCTTTACTCTATTATTGTCGATCTCAGGAATTTATTTGTTTTTATATTGTAGCCGCCACGGCTCTCATTCACGGTCGTAAAGGGAAATCTGGTAATTAGCTTCTGCCCTTTTTCCGGGCAATTTTGTCTTATTGACGACCAAATTATTTTTTCTTTTTCTTTATTTTTTGTAGTAGACTAAATTAGTAAAAATTTGGTTGACTAAAAATCTTCAACATTATCGAATATTTTTTCTGAAAAAAAGGTTCAGAACTTTCTGGTGGACTTTTAAGATATAGAGAATTAGGGAAAACCCGTCATTAGCAATCTGACACATTAATTAAATCATCAACAAACGCATACATAAAATAATTATTCAATTCATAGTTAATTTTACAAAATTGTAATAAAATAATCAACCATCGTAACTATTATTTGAGAAGCATGTTTAATGAAAAAATCTGATATGTCATCACCTTAGCAAAAATTAGTGTAAATTAATAGTGACGTGGAATTGTAACATGGAAATGTGACATAGCAAATTTCATAAAATAAACAAAATATTTTGATTGGTTGAGTTATAATTAAATAAATTATAAAATTATAACATAAATACACTAGGTTATAACACTAAAAATAATAAATTTAAATAAACAGAAAATAATAGTTACTATGATTTCAATTTTTTTATATATATATTCATAATATATTGCATAAAATATGATTACAAGAATTTTACAACCAATATATATTTTAAATTTTTTTAAAAACATAATAATATATTATCCAATAAGATAGTATATACGCTATATATTAATAATGTTGGGAGTATGATATATTATTATTTGTATATAATTTTTTAACATTTTTATATTATTGTTTTCTGGAATTTGTATAGCTTACCTTACATAACGATTTTATTTTATCTCTTATCCTTTTTTAAAATAAAGTCAAAGTTTATAACATAGTCCTACTCATATATACAGTCTTATTGTAAATCGAGAATTTGAGATCAGAAATAAAATGCAATGTAACCGTATAAAAAAATAAATTATAAATAAAAAAACAATTATGAATAAGAAGTAGAAGTAAAGAAAAAATCTCTATAGTTTTGTTTTTCCATAACACTTTCAAACTTTGTTTTACAGAGTCCTTTGAAAATATTAAGAAAGAAATTTTATAATAAATGCATGTGTGGCTTAAATTTTATAATGAATACATGCGTATAGACCAACCATAAGAAATTTATTTACTTCATCAAACCAATTCCTTAATATTGGACAAAAAGATGAGCAGAGAGCTACCCGAGAATTTTATAAAATATGATTTTATAAATTTTATAACAAATATTTATTATAATTTAATTTGATATAAATAAATATATGAATAAGAAGTAGAAGTAAAAGTAAAAATAAATTTTTACGACTTTAATTTTCTGTAAAACTCTCAGGCTATACCTTTGGTTTAAAATACCTCTAACCCATATTTCTTTGAAAATTTATAATTTAGAGAAAAAATAGCGATGTTATTTTTTCTTCTATAATTGGAAGAAAAAGTAATAATTTTTCTTTTTGCATTAAAATAGAAATATGTTGGAGAGAAACCACATATATTTTAGAAGAAAAAATAGAAAAATACATTGGAGATGATCTTAATGTTTAAAGTATTATTCAAAGTTAAGAAAAAAAATATGAGTCAAAGAAGACAAAAAAAAGAATAATTTTGATCGATTTTATATTTTTATTTTGAAATATTTAAAATATTATCTTACACATATTAATTCTTTTGTGTATATTTTTTTTTCAACATCTTAAAATATTATTTCATAAATAAAGTTTTGTATATGTTATGATCTATTATATACAAGATTAACACATATATCAAAGTTAGGAATAGAAGAACTCTTATTATGTAATATAACGATGAAATATTAAATATATTATTTTACACTTTTAACCATACATATAAAATTTTAGGATCCGGCTGGTTTAAACGCTGCAGTTACATAGAGTTTGCGGAAGCGAGCGATTGCGGGCTATAAAAACTTTGACGAAGAGGTGAGCGGAGAACTATCGGAGAATTCTATAAAATAAGAATTCACAAATTTTAAAATAAATCTTTATTATAATTTTGATTGAGAAACCATATATCACAAAACACTGAAAAATAAGAAATTTTTATTATATACAAAACGTTAGAAACGATTTTCGTGATTATAGTTAAACGCCAAAAAACTGTGTTGTGTAAAATTATAATGTTTGCGAAAATTTTCAGAAAAACTAACCAACCCCTAAATATTACAATTCACTTATTTATAACTCATACCTACATGCATAATATACATATATTTTATAAACAAATCAATCATACATTATAAAAATATATATTACAAAACATATATTTTGTTATTTTCTTTTAACACATAAAATCCATACATCAATTTTTTCACAAATATGCAGGTAGATATAAATATTAATTGTTCAAAAATCAAAGTCGCATGCAAATTTGTCTTGAATACATTTTCATAACCCCTCGAGTACAGTCCAATTTTAATTTTAGTTATTAGTCAATTTCTATTTATTAAAAAAATCTATATATGCCCTAAGAGCGGTGAGGTGGTCGGATTTAGAAAATTCTAAGTCGTACTTATAAATATGAAGTCGTACGATGCAATATAAGCCGACCTCCTCGCACGCTCGTATAACTTAACATGAAAAGCCAGGATCTATCCTGTACAATCCTAAGTCGTGTAATCAAGTTAAGCCGAGCTAATCTCCCATACATACATTCGTACTTAGGAAAATTCTTAAGTCCCACGAACAAATTAAAGCTAATAGATATTTGCATGCTCGAAGTCGTACTCTTACAGAGGGTTCACTTCAATTCTAGCCCCAAGACTGGAGTTCAACTCTTTGTCTAAAAGTCTCACACCTAAGTTCAGTTACGCGAGTAAATAAAAATCCCAGCACGGGTCTGTTTCATTGAAAAGCGAGAATAAAAAATAAATAATAAAAGACCAAGTGTTACACCAACCCCGCAGCACGGGTAGTAGTACTAAAAACAAAATAAACCCCGCAGCACGGGTAAAAGTTCAACAAGAAAAAAAATAGAGAGGTCATGCCTCCGAAACTTTAACCTCCCCGCCCTCCATCTTAGCACGGCTTCCTTCTCCACCTTCCGATTCAAAACGGTCTTCCTCGCCTTCGCTGTCCTTCATCGCCCTTTCCGGCTCATTCGCTTCCGCAAGAAGTCCGCTCTGATCCACACCTGGTTTGACAACTGACGTTATGACAAATCCCTGGGTCGGGTCAGACTTTGGATATGCACCCTCATGCTCGCGAACATTCTTCAGCTGAACGACTACCTCGGGGGTAAACTTGCCCTTATTCGATCCATGTTCACCCTGTAGAAGACAAGGATTATCTCGGGGAAACTCTAAAGCGCCATCGGGCACGTCAAAGTCATCATCAACAAGTTCTATCTCATCATAAGCCGCAGCTTGAGCTTTCAGATCCACGGGGTCAGCGTCGACCTTAGCTTTCACCGCGGGAGGATAAGCGAAGCCGTTTCACTCAAAAATGTTTATGGCTTCAAGTTACCCCTCAAGTTGAGCACGGGATGTTATGATCGTGTCAATCTCCTCGCGCTGCGCCACATGAGTCATTGTCTTCTTGATCAGCCCAGCGTAATGGTCTGACACCAAACGGCGGACTTGTGCGGCCAGTGAATGGCCCCAATCATCCCGGCCTTTTGTGAGAGCCTCTTTTTCAGCATCAAATTTCCTTAGGGCCGAAGCCAACCCAGCCGTGAGAGCCATGTTTTCTTCTGACTTACACTTCACGAGAAGTTTGAGAGTATCGATTTCGACCCTTGTCGCGGCTAGCTCCCTCTGCCCAGCCACAACAGCATTGTTCAAAGTCACCTCATTCAGGCGACCCTTTTTCAGAGCTCAGTCATACCGCTCAACCACCGCAGTGGCAAGGTTTGCAGCCTAAACAAAAAAATGTTAGTGATGCAAACACCAAAGCAATTATGCGCTGGGCATAAGAAATCGAGGGAACCTTACCCGAGCACCAGCAGCTGCCATCCGGACGAAGTCATCTTTGTAGATAAGATCGTCCATTTCACCTGAGCTGAAAGGGTTTCCCCTCATCACCCATCTTAGCCTTGCACTGGAGACGTCGTCCATTTGGATTGGGTCCTTACCTCGATACTCGAATCGAAAGCTGTGTTTGCTAAGGGCAGCCGCGTTCCACTGTCTTTTGGCGATAGGCTCATTATCACCACTTGTCTTTTTCTCAGCAGGAGCTTCGGGATCCTCATCCACAACTGGAGATGACACCCCGAGGTTGCCTTCCACTTCCTCCATAGCGCGGGCCACCTTTTTCGCAGACTTGGCCTTCTTCTTATCAGCTCTTTTTTGCTTCGACATCCTTTTGACATCAGCCAATTTCGTGGCTTCAACATCTACCACTCGAGGAACCCCGTCAACGATCTCCTGCGTCGCGGCACCAGAGACCGGGATCTCTCTTGGTGGAGAATTTCCCCGAGCAGAATTCTGAGCAGGTTTGTCTCAGAAGAACCATTCCCTTCGGGATTGTTAGCATCGGAGATAAGCGTCTCACCGACTGATGCTCAGCGCTCTTTGCGCTCGCAGCCATCAAAGATTTTTCCAGTTTCTTGGCAAAATCCTTAGTCTTCCTTGGCTTGATCGGCATATTTCTCGACTTACGATGTAATAGACCTGGCAGAAGTAATATTAGATTAGGTCGGAAAAAATCCTTAAGATCGGGTTACTAGTTACTGAATCGACCTAAAGAGCGGGAAATTCTCTGCTTGGTGAATTGCAGCCAAGTCTCGTGACTGAGTCTTCTGAAGTCGTCCTTGTGCTCGTAGAAACCCTTCGCTGGAGGTTTGATCGGGGTAGCCGGCTTGTCTGCAACAAATAAAGGATGAAAAGCGTTAGCACGGGATAGAAAAACTTAAAAACTTTGCAGCTGAAGATCGGCTATCTACTGATCACGTCAGTCCATCTAGTAAGGATCGGGACGTTTGTATCGACTATGGTGTTCTCATCAATCTTAACAAAGATGTAGCAGTCCCGCCAGTTATCGACCTTTCTCGAAGGGAGTTCGGTTACTATGTTCAACCCTCTCTTCATACTCACGTAAAACGAGCTTTTATTTCGTGTATTCCCGCCTCGGGGCTTTATATCCGTCATCTCTTCAAAAATGTATGTGTTAAAGGGGAGCCCGTTCTCCCGCGCTAGTACTATTAAGCTCGCCACATGACGGTTACCAGCGTGCGTAGTCTGCGAGATTGGCATTCCCCTCCTAGCACAATATTCCAAAAGGACCCGCAGCAGTGGGAACCAGAGATGGCTATATAGGAAGAAGTGTTCAAATAAACAAATATAGCCTGGGGGTGCATCCCAGGGTCATTCTTCTTGACTTGGAACAACGAATTTCACCCCGATACCGATGCTGCACACTTGCTTCAACTGATTCAACGATTTCCATGTAGTACAGATCAGGATAACCTTGAACGTGTTGTTCGGGCCCATGGGGTTCTTCTTGGATCGCCTTAATGTCTTGACCGAGTACGGGGTGTGCTTATCTAGGATTCTGTTCTCCCCGAACTCCTCAATCTCGTCGAAGCTATCTTGCTCTTCCTTAATTTCAGCTTCATCTCAATCAGATAGAACGTTGGCACTCCCGACCTCATCGACATTTTCCCGACCAGACATCACATTTGCGCTCTCGACCTCGCTGGACTCGTCTCGCAGCTCGGGTATATCGATGGTTACCCGCGCTTTTGAAGGACCTGCATCATCCCGGTCTACGGTTCCTAATTGCGCTCCCTGGAAATGCGCCGCTGCGTGTGCCAACTGATCCCTTTTCATCGCGTCATAATTTATTCTGATCGCTTGTGCTTTTACCCGATCTGATTTATCTGACCCCGAGCTCACGCCGCCCTCGAATTCGACCGGTGATGCGACTATCTCCTCCCCTTTAGATGATTTATGGGGGCTCATTTTCAATTGCCTAGCTATTTGCCTGACCTAATACTAATAGTACGGGGCTTTAGTGAACGGGCTTCTACTGACGTCCCGACCTAATCTACTTCGACTGAACTGACAAAAAATCTAGAGAGTGAAAGAAGAGAGAAGGGAGAGCGAACCTTATTTGAAGATTTTTGCGAAATGAGAAGTGGAAAATGAAGGCCTTTTGTCCCCTTTTTATACAAAGCGTGAAACGGTTTTTGAGGAACCCATCATCATTGCGATGGTTCGTATTTCTCGAGCTTATATATATATATTCATATCACACAACACATGTCAGATTCCAGAAGATGAAGCGACTATTTTGGCTTTTAGCATTAGGGTTAACAACCCTTACCTATTGAGCAACCCGATGTACTTAATGTACACGCTATCTCACGTACCGATCCTATATCATACCGATCAGAAATTCCTATAGATTGAAGTAGCTTTCGTGCACCCCGTGCTTCGAAATGTCCCGATCTCAATTTATACCGAGCTATCTCTTTCTTATGTTCCCCGACCTGACTTCGCAGATCGCTGAACTGGGAGGGGGGAGGGGGTGGTAAGTTATTGTTAGAGATCGGTTTGGCACCCTTTGCAAAAGCCCTTCATAAATTAAGAAAAAGCCGATTTAAAACCATAATTCCGCCTCCGGAATTAGGTCAGTCTGATTAAATAGAAATATTCCAGGATTTATTCAAATCGCGAAAGAAAATACCAGATCTGAGTAGTTTTTATTAGTATTTCTTTTCTTTATTTTTGGTGACAACCCCTTATTGACATGTTGGTTTTTCTGCCGCTAAGGACTTCACAGCCGAGGCCCAAAGGGGCTGCCCAAAAGAAGAGGAGGGCGGCTCCGGTAGTGAATGCAGATGCTCCTGCGAGCTCCTCTGCAAAGAGAAGGAGGATGACTCCTCGAGATCCACCTATTTTGGTGGATTTTGACAAGGCAGAGCTGGCCGCGGAGAATGAGACTCTCGCGAGGTAAATCCTTATTCTCACTTCGTGTTTCACTTTGTTGTGCCGAGATGATTGTTTTTTGACATTTTGTTTTCTTCTTCTATTTTTTCTTTAGTTTCTCCAGGGCAGCGGCGCTGGAAAGGTTGAGGCGGGCTCGGGCCGAGAAGGCTGCCAGGGGTCCTCTGACACAAGGTTTGTGACCCCTTGGTTCAATCACCCTTGCATTAGTTAGTTGTAGTAAGGGTTTTATGTCAATCCATTGGGAAGAGTTGAAAACAGAAGAGTTGAGAGTAAAGTCTCTAAGTCAAGCAAGCAGAGAATTGGTTTTGTTGCCTAAGCAACAGTTCTAGCAACCTAAGTGAAGCAAGCAGCAAACAAAGTAAAAGCAAAAGCAAACTAAGCAGTTCTAAGCAAGAAAAACAGAGCAAAACAGAGTAAATCCGAAATTCAAAATAAGAGACAAGTCTCTAGATGTGGTTATTAACTTTGGGGAATTTCAGATATTAACTAAGGCTGTTTCAAACTACATTGATCAAGAAAACAAGTAATCAATGGTGATTCCTAGACATAGAGTTCACACTTAAGCTAGTTAGATCCAATCTCTTGGCAAATAACCCTTTGCTAAACATTCTAACAAGAACTAACTCTCATTAGTGCTAAAACATCAAGCAGGCATGATTAAACAACTCTATTCAAGTCAAAATACTCCTCAAACAATCAATCTCTTGAGCCAAGGCCAGCAAATCCTCTATTAAACATGATCAGCATTTCATCAAACACTTGGTGGGCATAAGAGAAAGCTAACAACTTAGACAAGTTTGATCAAGACTAATCTAGCATGAATAACAGATTAATAGAGAGGAACCCATAAACTGAAGCACTTAACAAACCTTAATCAAGCCTTAAATCCCCCTAATCTACCACATCTAGAAACCCTAAGATGACTACTCACTCATAATCATGTTTAACACCAAATCACAAAGGGAAAAGATGCTGCTAATCATGATTAAAAGAAAGATTAAAGAAAGATTAAAGCAAATACTTGATTATATTAAACAAAGCAAAGAAATTGTCTTACAAACTTAATGAAAATGTTCAAGAACAGTAAAATGACATGACCCCTCGAAAATCTGGAAAATGGACTATTTATAGTCTAGAGAAGAAAACCCTAGAGTAATGGCATAAATATAATTAAAAACAGGTTCTGGCTGGGTCAGTATCAGTCAGTTGTGTCGGTCTTTAGTGACCGAAATGGGTCCCTAACGGTCTGGAGTGATCGACACGTTTGACTGAAATTCATCCGGTGTGTTTGTGTCGATCACACTTGACCAATACTGGTGATCGATATGCTCCGTATCGGTCACCCTTGACCGATACTCTCTGTGCTCTGACCGAAAACTTCTGCAGAGATCTTCTGCTGTGATCCTTCTTGCTCCCTTTTGCCCAGCTAGCATCTTGTATCATTCCCAAAACTCCTCCAAGCTCCTTCAAGCTCCAAAAGCACCTAAAAACATCAAAAATACAGAGAAAATGCAATCTATACTCTAAATGCAATCTAAGTCTAAAAAGAGAAGAAAATGGGACAAAAGCAAAGGGAAAACATGCAAAAGAGGATCAAAATATGTACTAAATGCAGCCCTAAATGGTGTAAATACAAGGGATATCAACACCCCCACACTTGCCTTTTGCTTGTCCTCAAGCAATTAAGAACAAATGGGAGAGTGAAGTTTGAAAGTAGGCATTCAGATTCCAAAAGTGCAAAGGTAAAGAGATGGTTTCAATGCTCAAGTGCCTAGTTGTAGGATGCAAACATAATCAGCTATAATTTAAAGATCCTAGCCATGCTCATCATGTTTCAAAATGATCTCAAATCTCAACTTAGGCAAATGCTCAAATCAATCAACTCTTTAACATTCAATTAAGTTCAGAACATGAATCATGCTTATGCAAATCAAGTGAAGACATTTGGTTGAAAAGGGTAAGGTTATGAGATAAGAATGATCTCATTTAAGCACAAGGGTTCAAAAACATTAAGGATCACTCAATGAAATGACTTCATCTTAGGCAAAATGCTAAAGGTAAAAGCACACTTATGCATGCAATTCAAATCTCTCTTCTACCCTTATTTCCCAAAGATGAGTCCTAAGCATTTCTAAACCCAAGAGTGAACCCTCTAAGTCTAACCTTTCCTAAACTCTACCATTTACCCATCTTCATGGCTGGGGAAACTTATTCTTTTGCTTGTGTGGCTGCTTCTTTTTGGTTGGGACTTGCTCTTCTTTGTTGTGTTGGCACCTTCATCACCTTTGGTGGATTGCTTCTTGGTCATATTTTTCTTCTTTTGGACCCTTCTAAGCATTGTTGTTGGTGCCAATTCTTCTTTTTGAACTTAGAGCTTTTATTCCCTTTACTTAGCCACAATACTAAATTGTTTCCCCTTTTCTACCATTTCAGATCTTTTCCCTTTATTTCAAAACATAAAAACATGAAGTTCAAACCACTTACTCTACCCTTTTTAAACCCCAAAACTCCTATCCTAGAATCAAGCTCAAGATGCAAGCTGATATCTACAAGAGAGCTAATCATTGCCAGCCTTATTCCTAACACTTTTTGCCAAGACAAAATCAAAAATGCAATGCAAAGGCCTCACAGCTCTCACAATAGTGTTTAGGCTCAAAAGGAGGTTTTGGTTAAGGGTGAGGATGTAACTGTCCCATAATTATGAAGATCAGCTATTTAGATCAACAAGAGTGGTAGAAAGGAGAAAGATGATCCAAATATGTATATGGTAGCCATGTAATCACTTTTCAATGCATAAGACATGATAATTAAAAGTCCAAGTTAAAGTTCAAGTTGATAGAGTTGATTTTCAGAGAACAAATGCTTTCAGAATGAGATGAGAAGACCAAATCTAGCAATCTAAGCATGGTTCAGCCTTAACTTCTAGCAATCATATGATGCATCAAACAACTAAGCACTTAAAAACTGAAATCATCTCTAAACACTAAGCACTTTACAAGGAAAATTCATCATAATGCCCTATGCAAATGCAATGCAACCTACATGTCAACACTAGACTCAATCCTAGAAGAATGAAATGCAACTACATGCTTTCTTTTTGGTTTGCAAAAATGCAAAATTTTTAAAATTTTCGATTTTTTTATGTTTTTCTATGCCTTACATGTATGCATGATATGCATGAGACTCAAAGAGAAAAGAAAAAAGGAAAAACTAAGAAAACAAAAAACAAAGTCAAACCCCAAATCTCTCCTCCACACTTAAATTACACAGTCCCTTATGTAATGAAAGTAATGGAAGAGAGAAGCAACAAAATATATTACAGAAATAAAAAGATGCAATAGTATAAACAGTGGAGAGGATGTGGTACCTTGTTTAGTGGTAGGAGTGGTGGGAGGATTGATGAGGGAACATAAGGAATCAAAAGTGTGGGGGACAAAAACAAAAGTGTTCAGAAGCTAGGAAAGAGGTAAGATGGAATCCCATTTAAAAATTCAAACTCCTTTGGCTCCAAACCAAAGGAGGGAAAATTTTTTGAAAGTTGAGACACTTACCTCGGATGGAGTTTTGGTCACTCATGACCGATATTACTGACCGAAATTGCATTTTCGGTCATGAGTGATCGACACTATAAACTGATGTGCTTCCTAGGATTAGTATCGGTCATCGGTGATCGACACACCTTGACCGAAATACATTCGGCATGATTGTGTCGATCTTGAGTGATCGATACTGGTGATCGATACGATTCCAAGAATCTTATCGGTCTCCAGTGATCGATACTCTGGACCGAAAATCATACAGTGTGTTTATGTCGATCAAGTGTGGTCGATATGAATGACCGAAAATTATCCTCTTTCAAAACTTCTTTCCATGACCGATATGTTGACTGGTATAGACTGGCTCCACGGATATCGGCCAATCATGATCGATACTGATGACCAAAAATCTGTGTATCGGTCTATCATGACCGATACAAATGACCGATATCAGCCAGAATACACCTGTTCTTTGTCCCCATCAAACTTTCTCAAACCCCAGTTCGAAATCCTGTTTCTATACACTAAAACAAAGCATAAAAGATAAACTAGAAAGCATAATATATACAAAAAGATACCATGGGACTACCTCCCAAGTGTGCTTGTTTAAAGTCACTAAGCTTGACTTTGATTACCTCTTTAGTTAAGGTGAGGAGAAGGAGTCATGGAACTCCTTGGTGGTGGCTTGCTCCTGTGGACTCTAGCAGAAACTCCATTCATCTTTATCTCTGCAAAAGGCATAGTCTTCCCCTCTTGCTGAAGTTTGAAGATGAACTCTCCCTTCTTAGAGACCCTTGGTTGCAAAACCAGCTCCCCTTTGTTAGTATCCAACTTGATCTCATTCAGATTCTTATAACCAACCACTTCAAGGACCTCCTTTTCAGTGGTGTCTTCAAACAACTTGGCCAAGCAGCAGACATCAAAACTCTCTCCTTGGTAACCTTCAAACTCTGGCCAGATCCTTCCAAGTTGCTTCAGCTTCTTGATCTCCATTGAGAAGGCTTGCTCATTCTCCAGCTTATTCCCATTGGAGTCAAACCTTAGAACCTTCTTCTTGGTCAGCTTCAGCTCAATAGTGCATTCCTTGGCATCAAACACTGCTCCAGCTGAGGCCAAGAAAGGTCTTCCTAGTATGATAGCATTCTTTATATGCCCTTCCACATCAAGCACCAAGAAATCAGTGGGAATGGTCACTCCTTCTATCATCATTGGCACATCCTTAAGACTCCCAAGTGGTTTCTTCACTGTCCCATCAGCTATAGTAAGGGATACATTACTTTCCTGAAGTTGAGTGTAGCCTAGAGCTTTAGCAGTAGAGGATGGGAGAAGGTTGATACTTGCTCCAAGGTCACAAAGACAGCTCTTGAATGTCTGCCCCTTAAGTTCACGTGGGAGAGTGAAACAGCCTGGATCCCCAAGTTTTTTGATAGTGAGCTCCTTAACCTCAGGTGTTCCTGTCTTCTCCCTTAGCTTCTCAAGTTCTTCTTGGCCATTCAAACCCCTCAATTCCATCTGAGCAGCATATAGAGTTTCATACTTCTGAACTAGCTGTTTCTTGAACCTTCCTAGAAAAGGGATGGTTGGTTGATAAACAGGAAGAGCAGCTGTTTGAGGTTTCTCCTTATCATCAGCAGTTTCCATCAAGTAGTCTTTTGTGTTGTCAACAACTTCATGTGGCGCCACCACTCTTCATCATCTGAGTTTTCCCTATCTCCAAAGGGTCCTTCTTCTACAGCTCCTTGGTCATTTTTAATTTCCAAGAACTCTTCCCCCCCCCCCCCCCCCCACTTAGAGGTTCAGTGTCCTCAGTGAACAAGTAGAGGAACTCTTCAATGAAAGCTTCCTCTTCAGCTGAGAAGCTTCCTTCTTCTAGCACAATAGCATTGCAGAACTCCTTTGGGTTTGCTTCTGGTTTTCCAGGAAACTGACCTTGTGGCTTGGGTCCAGCTATTCCTTTGTTGTTCTCTAGAGTTTTGACTCTTGCAGCCAACCCATCAAACTTGTTGGTAAGCTCTACATGCACTGAATCAATTATGTTATGAACCACTGCAAACTTCTTGTTCATTTCCAAGGTTGTAGTAACTTGGGTGTTGATCATTTGCTGCATGAGGGTCTTAAGGTCAGTGTCTTGAGAGCTAGAGGAAGCTTGTCCTTGTGCTTGGGCATTGAATCCTGGAGGGTTGTAGGGCGCTCTTGGCTGATAGTTGTTGTTCTTCTGCTGGAAACCTTGATTGTTGTAGGGAACAAAAGGTCTTGGGCAGCTTGGTGTTGCTGTTGAGGGTAAACCTGATCTTGTGGATTGGCAACATTATTGCTCCTGTAGGACATGTTGGGATTGGGTCTGTAGTTCCCATAGTTGTTGTAGCCACCTTGATTTCCCAGATAGTTCATCTCCTCAACTTGGCATTGCTCCTGATCATCAAGCTGAACCATGTCTCCCACAAAGTGAATCTCTTTTTTCTCCCTTAGCAACAAGTCCAAGTTCTCATGTAGAGACTTGATTTCTTTCTTGCTAGACTCTAACTCATCATTTGCACTCCTTGGTGCTCTGTCAAATTCCTCATTGTAGTTTCCATCAGACTGAACCAAGTTCTCTACTAACTCTAAACCTTCATCTACATCTTTTGACAGGAAGTTCCCATTGGAGGCTGTGTCCAGGAGCATTCTGATCTTGGGCAAGGCTCCTCTGTAGAGAGTGGATAGCAAAGAGGCTTGTGAGAAGCCATGATGAAGGCATTGCAATGTGTAACCCTTGAATCTCTCCCAAGCTTCTCTAAAGCTTTCATTGTTCCTCTGTGCAAATTCTGAGATCTCATTCCTTATCCTAGCAGTTCTTGAAGTGGAGAAAAACTTTACTAGAAAGGCTTTCTTGCATTCATCCCAGCTGGTGATACTCCCTTGGGGAAGGTTTTTCTCCCACTGATGTGCTTTGTCTCCTAGGGAAAAGGGAAACAATCTGAGCTTGAAGCCATCTTCACTTACTCCATTTATCTTTGTGAGGGAGCACAGCCTGTCAAAATTGTCCAGATGATCTAGAGGGTCTTCAAGTGGTAACCCATGGAATTTGCTGCTCTGAACCATTGAAATAAATCCAGACTTGATTTCAAAGTTGTTGTTTTGGACAGCTGGTGGAATGATACCTGTCCTGTTGTTGTAGGCATTTGGTGCATCACCAGCGCCAATAGGTCTAGCTGCTCTTGGAGCTTGTGCAGCGCCTCTTGGTCCTTGCTCACCCTGTAAGCCTTGAACATCTTGATGTCCTTGTATATCCTGAGCGCCTGCAGCTACTGGAGCACCCTGAAATCTGATGTCATCCATGATTTGATCCTGATTGCTAATATCAAGTCTTTGCAAGTGTTGCTGCCTTTCTTGCTGTCTCCTTACTCTCTGTCCTCTATCCAGCAGATTGATGTTGTCTATGAAATCCACAAGATTGCTTGAACCTCTAGATCTCAAGTTCATATATCTGAAAGACAGAAGTGAGAGTCAAAGAGAATTAGTAACCAAAGAAAAGTAAAAGCCTGATCTTAAAGATTCTACAAACTTTAATGATTCAAACTGATTCCCAAATGGCAACGGCGCCAAATTGACACAAGGTTTGTGACCCCTTGGTTCAATCACCCTTGCATTAGTCAGTTGTAGTAAGGGTTTTATGTCAATCCATTGGAAAGAGTTGAAAACAGAAGAGTTGAGAGTAAAGTCTCTAAGTCAGGCAAGCAGGGAATTGGTTTTGATGCCTAAGCAACAGTTCTAGCAACCTAAGTGAAGCAAGCAGCAAACAAAGTAAAAGCAAAAGCAAACTAAGCAGTTCTAAGCAAGAAAAACAGAGTAAAACAGAGCAAAACAGAGCAAATCTGAAATTCAAATAAGAGAAAGACAAGTCTCTAGATGTGGTTATTGACTTTGGGGAATTTCAGACATTAACTAAGGCTGTTTCAAACTACATTGATCAAGCAAACAAGCAAGCAATGGTGATTCCTAGACATAGAGTTCACACTTAAGCTAGTTAGATCCAATCTCTTGGCAAATAACCCTTTGCTAAACATTCTAACAAGAACTAACTCTCATTAGTGCTAAAACATCAAACAAGCATGATTAAACAACTCTATTCAAGTCAAAATGCTCCTCAAACAGTCAATCTCTTGAGCCTAGGCCAGCAAATCCTCTATTAAACATGATCAGAATTTCATCAAACACTTGGTGGGCATAAGAGAAAGCTAACAACTTAGACAAGTTTGATCAAGACTAATCTAGCATGAATAACAGATTAATAGAGAGGAACCCATAATCTGAAGCACTTAACAAATCTTAATCAAACCTTAAATCCCCTAATCTACCACATCTAGAAACCCTAAGATGACCACTCACTCATAATCATGTTTAACACCAAATCATAAAGGGAAATGATGTTAATCATGATTCAAAGAAAGATTAAAAAAAGATTAAAGCAAATACTTGATTATATTAAACAAAGTAAAGAAATTGTCTTACAAACTTAATGAAAATGCTCAAGAACAGTAAAATGACATGATCCCTCGAAAATTCTGGAAAAAGCGGCTATTTATAGTCTAGAGAAGAAAACCCTAGAGTAATGGCAGGAGGGAACTCTACTTGCTTAGGCGTTGCATTAAGACCATAAGCTTGGCAAAGCTCTTCAATGGAGAGATGATAAGCTCGCCTCTTGATCTTGAAGGTGAGATGACCTTGTGAGGGAGTAGGGAGACTCGGATTCCCATAGGAAAACGCCAAGGTAGACAGGAAGTCTAGAGTGACTTGTGGATACATTGGGAAATCCATCCTTGAAAGGCATGCAAGTCCCATGTCTTTGAGGAGAAAATCAAAATCTTCTAGAAGTCCCATCCTCCTCAACAAATCTCTGCTAGCAAACTTGGTTGGCTCAAAGCGCAGCCTCTCTAACCTCTTCTTTGCCAACTTTTCCTCCTTTGTCCAACGAACCCTCTCATGAACCACTTACTGAGCTTCTTCTTGTTGAACCACTTCTTGCTCCTCTTGACCTTATCCTTCTTGTTCTGTCTCCTCTCTCGTTCTCTTTGGGGCCATAGTACCTGAAACACAATTCTCAAGCAAGAAAAATGAGCAAAGGTGGCGAATATTGAGAGAAAGAGTAAGCAAGAAAGAAAAAGTTGTAACTAATACCCTAGATTTTTGGGGAATTTATAAAAAATCTAGCAAGATAATAGAGAAACAAATCTAGAGATAGAATCTAATCTAGAATTTTTCCTAATATCTAGCTAGTTTTAAAAATTCATTAAACCCCTAACATCTATTATTCAAACAATGCAAAGGAAAGGAAATTTTCTAAAAGATTTAAAACAATGACCTGAAAATACCTTTGCAAAGTTTTGAAAGAAGATGCTGTTAACCTTTAGGAAAGAAAAATCACACTCTCTCTTTGCTTTAGAAATCTCGAAACACAAATAATGGAAGAGTGTGTGTTTGAAAATATAAAGGCCAACAAAAAATCTAAAACCGTGGGCAAGCTAGTGGTTTCTGACAAAAAGCTTGGTCAAAGCACATCTTTCATGGTCAAAGATTCCTGCCTTGACCAAGATTTGATTTTAAAAACAGGAGGGAAAGAAGAAAAAAGGGAAAATAAATTGTAACCTCGGCACGAGATCGAGTCCATTTGGTCGATATAGGACTCGATCTCATGCCCATTTTGCTAGGATCGAGAGGTTTGATCGATCAGGGACTCGATTCAAAGTGCATTGAGTCTTAGATCGATTGTACCCTCTCGTTCCTTGACTTTTGGTCAACTAGGCTGTATTCCTTGGATCGAGCCTCATGATCGATTTGGGGGTCGATTAGGCTTAGATCGAGAGGCAGATCGGGTAGACTGTTCGATCTATTTTGAGATTCGAGTGACTCGGTCGATCTACACCTTGTTTGCTTTTCAAGCAAAACACATAGGTGTTTTATCCTCTCGTGATCGACCGTTCCACTCGATTTGTCTACTCGATCTCGTCTAGATCGATTGATTCCTCTCGATTCACTAACTCGATCTAGTAAAGATCGAGTCAGGATTAGTCGATCTAGCACTCGATCTCTAGCCTATACTTAACCCTTCTCGCCTCTTTTGGGCTCCAAGATCACACCTAACAATCCCTTATCCATTCACCTACACACTTAAACATTAAAAGCATAAAACTGAAGTAGAAATAAAGAAAGAATATGTACAAGATAGACGTAGGAATGCCTCCCAAGTGCACTTTCTTTAACGTCTTTAGCTAGACTTTACTTGGTTTAGGCCTGAGGGGGGTCTTGAAGAAGCACGGATGTGCTCTCCTTGCTGCAATCACTCGCCAGGTAAGGCTTAACTCTGTGCCCATTGACAGTGAAAGCATTGCCGCTCTTGCCCACCAATGTAACCTCTCCGTAGGGTAGAACCTCTTTGATCTCAAACGATCCACACCACCTTGATTTGTGCTTGCCCGGGAACAGCTTCAACCTCGAGTCATAGAGTAGCACCAGACTGCCTTCTCTTAACTCCTTGTGAACAAGCTTCTTATCGTGAACAGCCTTAGTCCACTCCTTGTAGATCTTAGCACTGTTGTATGCATCCAACCGTAGCTCATCAAGCTCATCTAGATGGATCAAGCGCTTCTCCTGAGCTGTCTTGAGGTTGTAGTTCAGCTGCTTTACTGCCCATATTGCCCTATGCTCCAACTCAACTGGAAGGTGACACGCCTTGCAGTATAGAAGAGTGAAAGGAGTAGTGCCGATGGGGGTTTTGAAAGCGGTCTGGTAAGCCCACAAAGCATCGTCTAGCTTAACCGCCTAATCCTTCCGAGTAGTGCCTACTGTCCTCTCGAGTATAGCCTTGATCTGCCGGTTAGAGACCTCTACTTGTCCACTCGTTTGAGGATGATAAGGTGTAGCCACCTTGTGCTTCACACCGTACTTCCTTAAAAGGCTTTCAAACACCTTGTTGATAAAATGGCTTGCACCGTCACTGATTACCACCTTGGGGACTCCAAACCGTGGGAATATGATGGTCTTGAAGAGCTTAATCACCACCTTTGCATCATTTGTTGGGGAAGCTATAGCCTCAACCCACTTAGACACATAATCAACTGCCACCAAGATGAACTTGTTGCCGTAAGAAGATGGGAATGGACCCATAAAATCTATCCCCCATACGTCAAAGACATCAACTTCAAAGATAGGAACCTGAGGCATCTCGTTTCTCTTGGTGATGTTTCCTGCCCTTTGACACGCTTCACAACTCTTGACAAACTCATGAGCGTCCTTGAAGATGGATGGCCACCAAAAACCCGCTTGTAACACCTTTGTAGCGGTCTTGCTTCGTTGACTCTCATCCTTGAGAGGTGATCAGCAACACCATTCTCTATCCACTTCTTGTCTTTGATCTCCACATCAAACTCTTGTAGAAGGAGAATCCACCTTAGAAGCCTCGGTTTAGTGTCTTTCTTGGAATAGATGTACCTCAAAGCTGCATGATCTGTGTAGACAACAACCTTAGAGCCTACGAGGTATGACCTGAACTTCTCAAAAGCAAACACAACGGCCAGCAACTCTTTCTCGGTGGTGGCATATTTGACTTGCGTGTCATCCAAGGTACGACTGGCATAGTAGATTACATGCAACCGCTTGTCTTTCCTCTGACCAAGAACAGTTCCCACGGCGTAGTCGCTCGCGTCACACATGATCTCGAATGGTAGAGTCCAGTCCGGTCCTTGTACTATTGGCGCGGATACAAGAGCTTCCTTGATGGTCACGAAAGCATGAAGACAATCCTCATCAAACTCAAAGTCAGATTCCTTGCATAACAACCGTGTGAGGGGCCTTGCTATCTTGGAGAAATCCTTTATGAATCTCCTGTAGAAGCCTGCGTGGCCTAAGAAACTCCTTACTCCTTTGACATTAACCGGCGGCTCAAGACTCATCATGACCTCAACCTTGGCTTTATTAACCTCTATGCCTTTTTCTGATATCTTGTGGCCAAGCACGATCCCTTCCTTCACCATGAAGTGACACTTCTCCCAGTTGAGCACCAAGTTTGTCTCCTCACAAACGCTTTAGTACCTTGCAAAGATTCTACAAACAAGCAGAAAAGGACGCACCGTAGACAGAGAAGTCATCCATAAACACTTTTACCATCTATACTATAAGACCAGAGAAGATCGACATCATACACCGCTGAAACGTAGCCGGTGCGTTACACAACCCGAATGGCATCCTTCGATATGCAAAGGTGCCATAAGGGCAGGTAAAGGTCGTCTTCTCTTGATCGTTTGGATGGATTGGTATTTGAAAGAATCCACTATAACCATCAAGAAAGCAATAGTAAGGATGATTAGCAAGCCTCTCAAGCATTTGATCAATAAAAGGTAAAGGAAAATGATCCTTTCTAGTAGTATAATTAAGCTTCCTATAGTCTATACACATACGGTGACCTGTGATAGTCCTAGTAAGTATCAATTCATCTTTATCATTCTTAATGACCGTGATCCCTCCTTTCTTAGGCACCACGTGTACAGGAGAAACCCATGTGCTGTCACTTATGGGATAGATCACATCAGCCTCTAACAACTTAAGAATCTCTTTCTTAACTACCTCTTTCAAATTCGGGTTTAAACGCCTTTGATGTTCAATAGAGGAAGAGTTCTCATTATCTAAGTGAATCATATGAGTGCAAAGTATTGGTGAAAGACCCCTGATGTCACTTAGAGAGTACCTAATGGCCTTCCTATACTTTCTAAGCTTAGTAAGGAGCGAGTGCAACTCATCATCACTTAAGTTCTCATTCACAATCACGGGGTAGGTATCGTTAAGCCCTAAGAAAGCATACCTTAGCCCTTTTGGGAGCCCCTTTAGGTCCACCTTTGGGGCTAGCAGCTCGCTCCAATCCTCCTCATGGCTCTTGTTGACGATCCCATCCTTAGTAGCCTCCTTAGAACCCGAGACATGACCCAAAAGGCTGCTTTCTTGAACCATTGTCCCCTCCGAGATCGAGTCATCTGGTTGATCTTCCACTCGTTCTGGTCCGGATCGAGCAACTTCACTCGATTCACCTACTCGATTTGATGTGGATTGAGCAGGAGATCGAGTCCCTGACTCGTTCTCTGAGCTGATCGATTGGCTTCTCTCGATCTTTGTCTCGATTGCTCCTCTAGATCGGCAAATCTCCTCGCCGAGCTGACCTTCGGATCGAGTGAGGTTCTTGATTTCCTTGCCGATCTGACCTCTGGATCGAGTTAATGCATCGATTTTGGGGTCGATCTCAAGGCACACGTCTTCATCTCCTTTGACAACTCGTCTAGAATCAAGGAGGTTAACGTACTCCCGAGTCCTCTGATCCAAGAAACCGTACTCTCCCCCTTCCTTAGTCAATGCCAGCTTCAAGTGATCCTCTTGTGCGAGCTCCTCTAGCAGTTCATCCGCCAAGGCATCCAACGTTTCTATGTAGAATGCTTGCCCTCCAATGGTTAGCTTCTTCAGGACCTCATTGATATCAAAATCCAGCTCTATGTCCTTGCCCAAGTGTAGAGCTATCTTCCCGTTCTTGACATCAATGATTGCTCTGACGGTTGCAAGGAACGGTCTTCCTAGTATAAGCGGATCTTTAGGCTCTTCATCCATCTAAAGCACAACAAAGTCAGTTGGTACATTGACATCGCTTATTCTCACTGGAATATCTTCTAGCAAACCCACTGGAAGTCTCACGCTTCTATCAGCTAACACAAGGGAGATCCTACACTCTTTGAACCGTATAAAACCAAGCGTCTTTGCTATAGAATGGGGCATGGGATTGATACTTGCACCCAAATCGCATAAGCAGCTCTTGAACTTCAATGGACCCAAAGCACAAGGAATGGTGAAGGATCCTGGATCTCCTAGCTTCTTAGCAACAATCTCCTTGTGAATGATGGCGCTACACACTTCACTAAGCACCAAGACTTCTTTACTCTCATTGTTCTTCTTTGTAAGAGTGTCTTTGAAGAACTTAGCACACTTCGACATCAGAGCTACGCAATCAACAAAAGGGGGCTTGATCTCTACATCCCTTAGATGCTTCTCAAACAAGAGTCTATGCTTCTCTATAAGCTGTTTCTTGAAGCGGCCAGGAAAGGAAGCTTAGGCACATACGGTGGAGGTACATAAACATCCTTCTCCTTAGTGGCTTGTTCCACTTTCTTTTCTACGGCAACCTCTTTACCCTTCCTTGGTCTCTCAATCCACACATTATCAAAGTTGATCTCTTCATCAGCTGAAAGCTTATCCTCCCCCTCTCGAACCACAATGTCCTCATTGACTTTAGGAGCAACTCGTGGAGGAAGTTCTTTGCCACTCCTCAAGGTAATGTGTTGGCGTATTCCTTGGGATTCTGCTCACACTTACCCAATAGAGTGTTCTGACCGCTTGTAGTAGCTTTTCCTTTCTCTAACTGCTTGATCTTGTTGTTCAGGTTTGTAATCTGAGTTGAGACGTCAGTGAGAGAGGAGTCAAGGTGGTTGTTCATCTCGGCAAACTTCTGATTAGTGGAAGCTTGACCTTGAAGCAACTGCTGGAACATAGCTTGGACCAGATCTTGTTGTTGCGGTTGCATTTGTTGTTGTTGAGGAACAAAGCCGGGAGGATACATAGGAGTGTAAACTTTGTTGCCTTGCTACTGCTGCTGACCTTCGAAGTTCCCTTGCCTCTGGCCTTGAAAGCTACCATTAGGTTAAAAACCCTTGTTATATGGAACGAATGGCTTTGCTTTATGAGGAGGGTACACCTGATCTTTAGGGTTCTCCACGTTTATGCTTCGGTAAGACAAATTGTTGTTGCCTTGGTAGCCTTGAGAGTAGCCTTGTGGCTTGTTGTAGTTCTGACCAGCAACCCAATTAGCCTTTTCTCCTTGGCATTGCTCTAGCTCATCCAAGACATCCGCAGCTTCCCCAACAAAATGTACATGCTTTTGGTTTGCAAGCGTTAGCTTATCTATCTTCTCATGGAGAGACTTCATCTCTTTCTTGTTAGCTTCAAGATCAGCTCCTCTTGGAGCACGGTCGTAATCCTCTGAATAGTTCCCATCACTCAATGCCAGGTTCTCAATGAGCTCCATACCCTCGTCTACTTCATGGCAAAGGAAGTTTCCTTTGCTTGCTGTGTCAAGTAGTAATCTGATCTTTGGAAGAGCTCCACGGTATATCGTACTCAAGAGGGTCTCTTCACTGAAGCCATGGTGAGGACAAGCTATAGTATAATCCTTGAAATGCTCCATAGCCTCATTAAATGACTCATTCTGTCTTTGAGTGAAGCCACTGATCTCACTTCTCAACCTTGCTGTCTGAGAGCTTGAGAAAAACTTTGAGAGGAAAGCTTTCTTACAGTCAGCCCAAGAAGTGATAGTGCCTTGGGGAAGAGTCTTCTCTCAATGTCGCGCTTTGTTACCGAGGGAAAAGGGAAACAAACACAGCTTGAAGCTGTCCTTCGAGATGCCATTTATCTTAAGCATTCCACAAAGCTGCTCAAAGTTGTCTAGATGCACCAATGGGTCCTCCAAAGCTAACCCATGAAACTTGTTATTTTGCACCATCGAACAAAACCTGGCTTGATCTCGAAGTTATTGTTTTGGACCGGTGGAGGAGTGATCCCAAAGCGGTTGTGATGCATATTAGGAGCATCTCCAGCACCAATGATCCGTGGGGGTCTAGCCGCGTGGATGGGGTTTCCATTGCCCCTTCCTACACCGCCGTGAGCTGGTGGAGGTCCCTCAGGATGTTCTTGCTCAGCCATTGTTGCACAGTCTACTGAACCGGCTTGAACAATCTCCTCAAAAGCTCTAGCTTGTTCTCTTGCTCTTCTTGTTCTTGAATGTCCAAGTTGGTGAATATTGTCTAGGGGTGTAAGTAAGTTGTTGTCACCCATAGAACACAAATTCATGTACCTGAAAGACACAAGTTTGAATAGAAAGAGATTAGTAACCAAACTTAAAGTAAAGGCTTAGTCTTTACTAAACCCCAAATCTTAATGCTTCCTAGCAACCTAAGATGGCAATGGCGCCATTTGATAACACGTTTTTGGTAAGAAATGCAAGCAGGAGAGGTTATCAAAACTCAAATGCAACACTGAGATGTAGTATAGTATGCAAGTGAGGTATCAATCCACACCTAGGAGCAGGAAGTACACTAAGAATGCAAGGGAATGAGCAAATCTAAGCAGAATAGTAAAATGATTGGTAAATTCAAGGAAAACTAAATGCAACGATCTAATGCAATCCAAAACAATTTTAAAATCCCTGGAAGAGGGTTAACTACCACTAGGAACAAGCAAAAGATGAAAAATGCAAAGCTACTAAAAACTAAAAATCAACCAGTGAATCGACCACAGGATCGAGCAATGGATCGAGCAGAATGGATCGATCTAACAAACAACTTCAAGCAAATGACTTCTAACGAACAGGATGCAAACTTAATGACAAGCAAATGATTAACAGAAGTTTAAAACACTAAAAGAGAGGGTTCAGGGTCGAGGGTCATATTCAAGGGTATCAAAGATTCAAGCTATGGTTTGAAAACATTTAGATCTACTCACTTTGTGAGGTTCTCTAGGCCTTGAAAACAAAACAAGAACCATCCATGGAATGTGGCAGTGTTCACTTCCTCAATCTCTTCTCCAAACCCATGGCGTTTGGTGGAAAAAGAGATCGAAGAGCAAGAAACACAGATTTCAAATATTGACCTAACTAATTGATAACGATATTCTTTTTGCAAGGCGAGAATGCAATGAGGCTTTCAAAACTCAAATGCAAAACCAGGTTGTAGTACAGTATGCAAGAGAGTGTCAATCCATTCCTAGGAGCTAGAAAGGTCAGAGAGAATGCAAAATCAGTGTAAAGCTAGGAAATTATAAGCAATTTTGTAAAAAATCCTAAAAACTATATGCAGCAACCAAATGGAATGCAAAAATATTTTAAAATTACTAGGAAAGAGTGAACTACCACGACGAAAAGACAGAATGATTAAAATGCAAAGCTATGAATTTATAAAAATATACTAGTGGATCGACCACAGGATCGACCACTAGATCGAGCAGTTTGGATCGGTCTCGTCTAAAAATGCAAGTGCGATGAAACTAATGACCAGGATGCGACGAGTATCAAGCGAATGATTAACGAAGATGTAAGAATGCTAAGAAAGAAGGATCTAGGGTTGAGATTCATGTTAGGGGTTTCAAAGGTCCAAGCTTGGTTTGAAAACTCTAGATCTACTCACTTTGGGAGATTCTCTAAGCCTTGAAAACAAAACATGACCCATCCATGGCGTGTGGTATGGATCACTCTCTCATTCTCTCCTCCAGACCCATGGCGATTGGCGGAAAAAGAGATTGAGAGGCAAGGAAAACAGATTTCAACCACGCGGCTTAACTAGTCCTCTAAACTACCATGGCGTTTGGGAAAGAGTAACTAGCCTCTAAGATGTGATTTTCAGAGATCTCTGGATCCTGTCAAGGTAAGAGCTCTCTCTTGTCATAAAGATCTTGGCGTGAGACTGTTTAAGCCTTAGGAGCTCAACATCTTAGAAGAGAAAGCTATTAAGAAAGAGAAAAACAAAAAACTTGAAAACCATTTAGACCTCGTGAATCCTCTCAACCCCGAGACCCAAATGAAACTACTCGCTACACATGGAAATAACCGAAATAAGCATGAAAGATGAAACGATAAACATAAAAGACGATTA
Organism: Thlaspi arvense; assembly: GCA_911865555.2. Taxonomy (NCBI): domain Eukaryota; kingdom Viridiplantae; phylum Streptophyta; class Magnoliopsida; order Brassicales; family Brassicaceae; genus Thlaspi; species Thlaspi arvense. The sequence goes on from OU466857.2 coordinate 14,090,283, forward strand.
CTTAAAGCTTAAAACGATTCAAATAGTCAAGAACAAAGCTCAAAATTTTACAATGGCGGATTGTCTCCAAACCAGAGAGAAAAAGCATAAAAGGATAAGAATGAAAAAGTGTGTGGGAAAAGATCATCGTCGTCTCAAGAGGGTCTCTTCACTGAAGCCATGGTGAGGACAAGCTATAGTATAATCCTTGAAATGCTCCATAGCCTCATTAAATGACTCATTCTGTCTTTGAGTGAAGCCACTGATCTCACTTCTCAACCTTGCTGTCCGAGAGCTTGAGAAAAACTTTGAGAGGAAAGCTTTCTTACAGTCAGCCCAAGAAGTGATAATGCCTTGGGGAAGAGTCTTCTCTCAATGTCGCGCTTTGTTACCGAGGGAAAAGGGAAACAAACACAGCTTGAAGCTGTCCTTCGAGATGCCATTTATCTTAAGCATTCCACAAAGCTGCTCAAAGTTGTCTAGATGCACCAATGGGTCCTCCAAAGCTAACCCATGAAACTTGTTATTTTGCACCATCGAACAAAACCTGGCTTGATCTCGAAGTTATTGTTTTGGACCGGTGGAGGAGTGATCCCAAAGCGGTTGTGATGCATATTAGGAGCATCTCCAGCACCAATGATCCGTGGGGGTCTAGCCGCGTGGATGGGGTTTCCATTGCCCCTTCCTACACCGCCGTGAGCTGGTGGAGGTCCCTCAGGATGTTCTTGCTCAGCCATTGTTGCACAGTCTACTGAACCGGCTTGAACAATCTCCTCAAAAGCTCTAGCTTGTTCTCTTGCTCTTCTTGTTCTTGAATGTCCAAGTTGGTGAATATTGTCTAGGGGTGTAAGTAAGTTGTTGTCACCCATAGAACACAAATTCATGTACCTGAAAGACACAAGTTTGAATAGAAAGAGATTAGTAACCAAACTTAAAGTAAAGGCTTAGTCTTTACTAAACCCCAAATCTTAATGCTTCCTAGCAACCTAAGATGGCAATGGCGCCATTTGATAACACGTTTTTGGTAAGAAATGCAAGCAGGAGAGGTTATCAAAACTCAAATGCAACACTGAGATGTAGTATAGTATGCAAGTGAGGTATCAATCCACACCTAGGAGCAGGAAGTACACTAAGAATGCAAGGGAATGAGCAAATCTAAGCAGAATAGTAAAATGATTGGTAAATTCAAGGAAAACTAAATGCAACGATCTAATGCAATCCAAAACAATTTTAAAATCCCTGGAAGAGGGTTAACTACCACTAGGAACAAGCAAAAGATGAAAAATGCAAAGCTACTAAAAACTAAAAATCAACCAGTGAATCGACCACAGGATCGAGCAATGGATCGAGCAGAATGGATCGATCTAACAAACAACTTCAAGCAAATGACTTCTAACGAACAGGATGCAAACTTAATGACAAGCAAATGATTAACAGAAGTTTAAAACACTAAAAGAGAGGGTTCAGGGTCGAGGGTCATATTCAAGGGTATCAAAGATTCAAGCTATGGTTTGAAAACATTTAGATCTACTCACTTTGTGAGGTTCTCTAGGCCTTGAAAACAAAACAAGAACCATCCATGGAATGTGGCAGTGTTCACTTCCTCAATCTCTTCTCCAAACCCATGGCGTTTGGTGGAAAAAGAGATCGAAGAGCAAGAAACACAGATTTCAAATATTGACCTAACTAATTGATAACGATATTCTTTTTGCAAGGCGAGAATGCAATGAGGCTTTCAAAACTCAAATGCAAAACCAGGTTGTAGTACAGTATGCAAGAGAGTGTCAATCCATTCCTAGGAGCTAGAAAGGTCAGAGAGAATGCAAAATCAGTGTAAAGCTAGGAAATTATAAGCAATTTTGTAAAAATCCTAAAAACTATATGCAGCAACCAAATGGAATGCAAAAATATTTTAAAATTACTAGGAAAGAGTGAACTACCACGACGAAAAGACAGAATGATTAAAATGCAAAGCTATGAATTTATAAAAATATACTAGTGGATCGACCACAGGATCGACCACTAGATCGAGCAGTTTGGATCGGTCTCGTCTAAAAATGCAAGTGCGATGAAACTAATGACCAGGATGCGACGAGTATCAAGCGAATGATTAACGAAGATGTAAGAATGCTAAGAAAGAAGGATCTAGGGTTGAGATTCATGTTAGGGGTTTCAAAGGTCCAAGCTTGGTTTGAAAACTCTAGATCTACTCACTTTGGGAGATTCTCTAAGCCTTGAAAACAAAACATGACCCATCCATGGCGTGTGGTATGGATCACTCTCTCATTCTCTCCTCCAGACCCATGGCGATTGGCGGAAAAAGAGATTGAGAGGCAAGGAAAACAGATTTCAACCACGCGGCTTAACTAGTCCTCTAAACTACCATGGCGTTTGGGAAAGAGTAACTAGCCTCTAAGATGTGATTTTCAGAGATCTCTGGATCCTGTCAAGGTAAGAGCTCTCTCTTGTCATAAAGATCTTGGCGTGAGACTGTTTAAGCCTTAGGAGCTCAACATCTTAGAAGAGAAAGCTATTAAGAAAGAGAAAACAAAAAACTTGAAAACCATTTAGACCTCGTGAATCCTCTCAACCCCGAGACCCAAATGAAACTACTCGCTACACATGGAAATAACCGAAATAAGCATGAAAGATGAAACGATAAACATAAAAGACGATTACTTAAAGCTTAAAACGATTCAAATAGTCAAGAACAAAGCTCAAAATTTTACAATGGCGGATTGTCTCCAAACCAGAGAGAAAAAGCATAAAAGGATAAGAATGAAAAAGTGTGTGGGAAAAGATCATCGTCGTCTCAAGAGGGTCTCTTCACTGAAGCCATGGTGAGGACAAGCTATAGTATAATCCTTGAAATGCTCCATAGCCTCATTAAATGACTCATTCTGTCTTTGAGTGAAGCCACTGATCTCACTTCTCAACCTTGCTGTCCGAGAGCTTGAGAAAAACTTTGAGAGGAAAGCTTTCTTACAGTCAGCCCAAGAAGTGATAGTGCCTTGGGGAAGAGTCTTCTCTCAATGTCGCGCTTTGTTACCGAGGGAAAAGGGAAACAAACACAGCTTGAAGCTGTCCTCCGAGATGCCATTTATCTTAAGCATTCCACAAAGCTGCTCAAAGTTGTCTAGATGCACCAATGGGTCCTCCAAAGCTAACCCATGAAACTTGTTATTTTGCACCATCGAACAAAACCTGGCTTGATCTCGAAGTTATTGTTTTGGACCGGTGGAGGAGTGATCCCAAAGCGGTTGTGATGCATATTAGGAGCATCTCCAGCACCAATGATCCGTGGGGGTCTAGCCGCGTGGATGGGGTTTCCATTGCCCATTCCTACACCGCCGTGAGCTGGTGGAGGTCCCTCAGGATGTTCTTGCTCAGCCATTGTTGCACAGTCTACTGAACCGGCTTGAACAATCTCCTCAAAAGCTCTAGCTTGTTCTCTTGCTCTTCTTGTTCTTGAATGTCCAAGTTGGTGAATATTGTCTAGGGGTGTAAGTAAGTTGTTGTCACCCATAGAACACAAATTCATGTACTTGAAAGACACAAGTTTGAATAGAAAGAGATTAGTAACCAAACTTAAAGTAAAGGCTTAGTCTTTACTAAACCCCAGATCTTAATGCTTCCTAGCAACCTAAGATGGCAATGGCGCCATTTGATAACACGTTTTTGGTAAGAAATGCAAGCAGGAGAGGTTATCAAAACTCAAATGCAACACTGAGATGTAGTATAGTATGCAAGTGAGGTATCAATCCACACCTAGGAGCAGGAAGTACACTAAGAATGCAAGGGAATGAGCAAATCTAAGCAGAATAGTAAAATGATTGGTAAATTCAAGGAAAACTAAATGCAACGATCTAATGCAATCCAAAACAATTTTAAAATCCCTGGAAGAGGGTTAACTACCACTAGGAACAAGCAAAAGATGAAAAATGCAAAGCTACTAAAAACTAAAAATCAACCAGTGAATCGACCACAGGATCGAGCAATGGATCGAGCAGAATGGATCGATCTAACAAACAACTTCAAGCAAATGACTTCTAACGAACATGATGCAAACTTAATGACAAGCAAATGATTAACAGAAGTTTAAAACACTAAAAGAGAAGGTTCAGGGTCGAGGGTCATATTCAAGGGTATCAAAGATTCAAGCTATGGTTTGAAAACATTTAGATCTACTCACTTTGTGAGGTTCTCTAGGCCTTGAAAACAAAACAAGAACCATCCATGGCATGTGGCATTGTCCACTTCCTCAATCTCTTCTCCAAACCCATGGCGTTTGGTGGAAAAAGAGATCGAAGAGCAAGAAACACAGATTTCAAATACTGACCTAACTAATTGATAACGATATTCTTTTTGCAAGGCGAGAATCCAATGAGGCTATCAAAACTCAAATGCAAAACCAGGTTGTAGTACAGTATGCAAGAGAGTGTCAATCCATTCCTAGGAGCTAGAAAGGTCAGAGAGAATGCAAGAGCAGTGTAAAGCTAGGCAAATGATAAGCGATTTTGTAAAAATCCTAAAAACTATATTCAGCAACCAAATGGAATGCAAAAATATTTTAAAATTACTAGGAAAGAGTGAACTACCACGACGAAAAGACAGAATAATTAAAATGCAAAGCTATGAATTTATAAAAATCTACTATTGGATCGACCACAGGATTGACCACAGGATCGACCACTAGATCGAGCAGTTTGGATCGGTCTCGTCTAAAAATGCAAGTGCGATGAAACTAATGACCAGGATGCGATGAGTATCAAGCGAATGATTAACGAAGATGTAAGAATGCTAAGAAAGAAGGATCTAGGGTTGAGATTCATGTTAGGGGTTTCAAAGGTCCAAGCTTGGTTTGAAAACTCTAGATCTACTCACTTTGGGAGATTCTCTAAGCCTTAAAAACAAAACATGACCCATCCATGGCGTGTGGTATGGATCACTCTCTCATTCTCTCCTCCAGACCCATGGCGTTTGGCGGAAAAAGAGATTGAGAGGCAAGGAAAACAGATTTCAACCACGCGGCTTAACTAGTCCTCTAAACTACCATGGCGTTTGGGAAAGAGTAACTAGCCTCTAAGATGTGATTTTCAGAGATCTCTGGATCCCGTCAAGGTAAGAGCTCTCTCTGGTCATAAAGATCTTGGCGTGAGACTGTTTAAGCCTTAGGAGCTCAACATCTTAGAAGAGAAAGCTATTAAGAAAGAGAAAACAAAAAACTTGAAAACCATTTAGACCTCGTGAATCCTCTCAACCCCGAGACCCAAATGAAACTACTCGCTACACATGGAAATAACCGAAATAAGCATGAAAGATGAAACGATAAACATAAAAGACGATTACTTAAAGCTTAAAACGATTCAAATAGTCAAGAACAAAGCTCAAAATTTTACATTGGCGGATCGTCTCCAAACCAGAGAGAAAAAGCATAAAAGGATAAGAATGAAAAAGTGTATGGGAAAAGATCATCGTCGCCTCAAGAGGGTCTCTTCACTGAAGCCATGGTGAGGACAAGCTATAGTATAATCCTTGAAATGCTCCATAGCCTCATTAAATGACTTATTCTGTCTTTGAGTGAAGCCACTGATCTCACTTCTCAACCTTGCTGTCTGAGAGCTTGAGAAAAACTTTGAGAGGAAAGCTTTCTTACAGTCAGCCCAAGAAGTGATAGTGCCTTGGGGAAGAGTCTTCTCTCAATGTCGCGCTTTGTTACCGAGGGAAAAGGGAAACAAACACAGCTTGAAGCTGTCCTCCGAGATGCCATTTATCTTAAGCATTCCACAAAGCTGCTCAAAGTTGTCTAGATGCACCAATGGGTCCTCCAAAGCTAACCCATGAAACTTGTTATTTTGCACCATCGAACAAAACCTGGCCTGATCTCTAAGTTATTGTTTTGGACCGGTGGAGGAGTGATCCCAAAGTGGTTGTGATGCATATTAGGAGCATCTCCAGCACCAATGATCCGTGGGGGTCTAGCCGCGTGGATGGGGTTTCCATTGCCCCTTCCTACACCGCCGTGAGCTGGTGGAGGTCCCTCAGGATGTTCTTGCTCAGCCATTGTTGCAAAGTCTACTGAACCGGCTTGAACAATCTCCTCAAAAGCTCTAGCTTGTTCTCTTGCTCTTCTTGTTCTTGAATGTCCAAGTTGGTGAATATTGTCTAGGGGTGTAAGTAAGTTGTTGTCACCCATAGAACACAAATTCATGTACCTGAAAGACACAAGTTTGAATAGAAAGAGATTAGTAACCAAACTTAAAGTAAAGGCTTAGTCTTTACTAAACCCCAAATCTTAATGCTTCCTAGCAACCTAAGATGGCAATGGCGCCATTTGATAACACGTTTTTGGTAAGAAATGCAAGCAGGAGAGGTTATCAAAACTCAAATGCAACACTGAGATGTAGTATAGTATGCAAGTGAGGTATCAATCCACACCTAGGAGCAGGAAGTACACTAAGAATGCAAGGGAATGAGCAAATCTAAGCAGAATAGTAAAATGATTGGTAAATTCAAGGAAAACTAAATGCAACGATCTAATGCAATCCAAAACAATTTTAAAATCCCTGGAAGAGGGTTAACTACCACTAGGAACAAGCAAAAGATGAAAAATGCAAAGCTACTAAAAATTAAAAATCAACCAGTGAATCGACCACAGGATCGAGCAATGGATCGAGCAGAATGGATCGATCTAACAAACAACTTCAAGCAAATGACTTCTAACGAACATGATGCAAACTTAATGACAAGCAAATGATTAACAGAAGTTTAAAACACTAAAAGAGAGGGTTCAGGGTCGAGGGTCATATTCAAGGGTATCAAAGATTCAAGCTATGGTTTGAAAACATTTAGATCTACTCACTTTGTGAGGTTCTCTAGGCCTTGAAAACAAAACAAGAACCATCCATGGCATGTGGCATTGTTCACTTCCTCAATCTCTTCTCCAAACCCATGGTGTTTGGTGGAAAAAGAGATCGAAGAGCAAGAAACACAGATTTCAAATATTGACCTAACTAATTGATAACGATATTCTTTTTGCAAGGCGAGAATGCAATGAGGCTATCAAAACTCAAATGCAAAACCAGGTTGTAGTACAGTATGCAAGAGAGTGTCAATCCATTCCTAGGAGCTAGAAAGGTCAGAGAGAATGCAAGAGCAATGTAAAGCTAGGCAAATGATAAGCGATTTTGTAAAAATCCTAAAAACTATATGCAGCAACCAAATGGAATGCAAAAATATTTTAAAATTACTAGGAAAGAGTGAACTACCACGACGAAAAGACAGAATGATTAAAATGCAAAGCTATGAATTTATAAAAATCTACTAGTGGATCGACCACAGGATCGACCACAGGATCGACCACTAGATCGAGCAGTTTGGATCGGTCTCGTCTAAAAATGCAAGTGCGATGAAACTAATGACCAGGATGCGACGAGTATCAAGCGAATGACTAACGAAGATGTAAGAATGCTAAGAAAGAAGGATCTAGGGTTGAGATTCATGTTTAGGGGTTTCAAAGGTCCAAGCTTGGTTTGAAAACTCTAGATCTACTCACTTTGGGAGATTCTCTAAGCCTTGAAAACAAAACATGACCCATCCATGGCGTGTGGTATGGATCACTCTCTCATTCTCTCCTCCAGACCCATGGCGTTTGGCGGAAAAAGAGATTGAGAGGCAAGGAAAACAGATTTCAACCACGCGGCTTAACTAGTCCTCTAAACTACCATGGCGTTTGGGAAAGAGTAACTAGCCTCTAAGATGTGATTTTCAGAGATCTCTGGATCCCGTCAAGGTAAGAGCTCTCTCTGGTCATAAAGATCTTGGCGTGAGACTGTTTAAGCCTTAGGAGCTCAACATCTTAGAAGAGAAAGCTATTAAGAAAGAGAAAACAAAAAACTTGAAAACCATTTAGACCTCGTGAATCCTCTCAACCCCGAGACCCAAATGAAACTACTCGCTACACATGGAAATAACCGAAATAAGCATGAAAGATGAAACGATAAACATAAAAGACAATTACTTAAAGCTTAAAACGATTCAAATAGTCAAGAACAAAGCCCAAAATTTTACAATGGCGGATCGTCTCCAAACCAGAGAGAAAAAGCATAAAAGGATAAGAATGAAAAAGTGTGTGGGAAAAGATCATCGTCGTCTCAAGAAGGTCTCTTCACTGAAGCCATGGTGAGGACAAGCTATAGTATAATCCTTGAAATGCTCCATAGCCTCATTAAATGACTCATTCTGTCTTTGAGTGAAGCCACTGATCTCACTTCTCAACCTTGCTGTCCGAGAGCTTGAGAAAAACTTTGAGAGGAAAGCTTTCTTACAGTCAGCCCAAGAAGTGATAGTGCCTTGGGGAAGAGTCTTCTCTCAATGTCGCGCTTTGTTACCGAGGGATAAGGGAAACAAACACAGCTTGAAGCTGTCCTCCGAGATGCCATTTATCTTAAGCATTCCACAAAGCTGATCAAAGTTGTCTAGATGCACCAATGGGTCCTCCAAAGCTAACCCATGAAACTTGTTATTTTGCACCATCGAACAAAACCTGGCCTGATCTCTAAGTTATTGTTTTGGACCGGTGGAGGAGTGATCCCAAAGTGGTTGTGATGCATATTAGGAGCATCTCCAGCACCAATGATCCGTGGGGGTCTAGCCGCGTGGATGGGGTTTCCATTGCCCCTTCCTACACCGCCGTGAGCTGGTGGAGGTCCCTCAGGATGTTCTTGCTCAGCCATTGTTGCAAAGTCTACTGAACCGGCTTGAACAATCACCTCAAAAGCTCTAGCTTGTTCTCTTGCTCTTCTTGTTCTTGAATGTCCAAGTTGGTGAATATTGTCTAGGGGTGTAAGTAAGTTGTTGTCACCCATAGAACACAAATTCATGTACCTGAAAGACACAAGTTTGAATAGAAAGAGATTAGTAACCAAACTTAAAGTAAAGGCTTAGTGTTTACTAAACCCCAAATCTTAATGCTTCCTAGCAACCTAAGATGGCAATGGCGCCATTTGATAACACGTTTTTGGTAAGAAATGCAAGCAGGAGAGGTTATCAAAACTCAAATGCAACACTGAGATGTAGTATAGTATGCAAGTGAGGTATCAATCCACACCTAGGAGCAGGAAGTACACTAAGAATGCAAGGGAATGAGCAAATCTAAGCAGAATAGTAAAATGATTGGTAAATTCAAGGAAAACTAAATGCAACGATCTAATGCAATCCAAAACAATTTTAAAATCCCTGGAAGAGGGTTAACTACCACTAGGAACAAGCAAAAGATGAAAAATGCAAAGCTACTAAAAACTAAAAATCAACCAGTGAATCGACCACAGGATCGAGCAATGGATCGAGCAGAATGGATCGATCTAACAAGCAACTTCAAGCAAATGACTTCTAACGAACATGATGGAAACTTAATGACAAGCAAATGATTAACAGAAGTTTAAAACACTAAAAGAGAGGGTTCAGGGTCGAGGGTCATATTCAAGGGTATCAAAGATTCAAGCTATGGTTTGAAAACATTTAGATCTACTCACTTTGTGAGGTTCTCTAGTCCTTGAAAACAAAACAAGAACCATCCATGGCATGTGGCATTGTTCACTTCCTCAACCTCTTCTCCAAACCCATGGCGTTTGGTGGAAAAAGAGATCGAAGAGCAAGAAACACAGATTTCAAATATTGACCTAACTAATTGATAACGATATTCTTTTTGCTAGGCGAGAATGCAATGAGGCTATCAAAACTCAAATGCAAAACCAGGTTGTAGTACAGTATGCAAGAGAGTGTCAATCCATTCCTAGGAGCTAGAAAGGTCAGAGAGAATGCAAGAGCAATGTAAAGCTAGGCAAATGATAAGCGATTTTGTAAAAATCCTAAAAACTATATGCAGCAACCAAATGGAATGCAAAAATATTTTAAAATTACTAGGAAAGAGTGAACTACCACGACGAAAAGACAGAATGATTAAAATGCAAAGCTATGAATTTATAAAAATCTACTAGTGGATCGACCACAGGATCGACCACAGGATCGACCACTAGATCGAGCAGTTTGGATCGGTCTCGTCTAAAAATGCAAGTGCGATGAAACTAATGACCAGGATGCGACGAGTATCAAGCGAATGATTAACGAAGATGTAAGAATGCTAAGAAAGAAGGATCTAGGGTTGAGATTCATGTTAGGGGTTTCAAAGGTCCAAGCTTGGTTTGAAAACTCTAGATCTACTCACTTTGGGAGATTCTCTAAGCCTTGAAAACAAAACATGACCCATCCATGGCGTGTGGTATGGATCACTCTCTCATTCTCTCCTCCAGACCCATGGCGTTTGGCGGAAAAAGAGATTGAGAGGCAAGGAAAACAGATTTCAACCACGCGGCTTAACTAGTCCTCTAAACTACCATGGCGTTTGGGAAAGAGTAACTAGCCTCTAAGATGTGATTTTCAGAGATCTCTGGATCCCGTCAAGGTAAGAGCTCTCTCTGGTCATAAAGATCTTGGCGTGAGACTGTTTAAGCCTTAGGAGCTCAACATCTTAGAAGAGAAAGCTATTAAGAAAGAGAAAACAAAAAACTTGAAAACCATTTAGACCTCGTGAATCCTCTCAACCCCGAGACCCAAATGAAACTACTCGCTACACATGGAAATAACCGAAATAAGCATGAAAGATGAAACGATAAACATAAAAGACAATTACTTAAAGCTTAAAACGATTCAAATAGTCAAGAACAAAGCTCAAAATTTTACAATGGCGGATCGTCTCCAAACCAGAGAGAAAAAGCATAAAAGGATAAGAATGAAAAAGTGTGTGGGAAAAGATCATCGTCGTCTCAAGAGGGTCTCTTCACTGAAGCCATGTTGAGGACAAGCTATAGTATAATCCTTGAAATGCTCCATAGCCTCATTAAATGACTCATTCTGTCTTTGAGTGAAGCCACTGATCTCACTTCTCAACCTTGCTGTCTGAGAGCTTGAGAAAAACTTTGAGAGGAAAGCTTTCTTACAGTCAGCCCAAGAAGTGATAGTGCCTTGGGGAAGAGTCTTCTCTCAATGTCGCGCTTTGTTACCGAGGGAAAAGGGAAACAAACACAGCTTGAAGCTGTCCTCCGAGATGCCATTTATCTTAAGCATTCCACAAAGCTGCTCAAAGTTGTCTAGATGCACCAATGGGTCCTCCAAAGCTAACCCATGAAACTTGTTATTTTGCACCATCGAACAAAACCTGGCTTGATCTCGAAGTTATTGTTTTGGACCGGTGGAGGAGTGATCCCAAAGTGGTTGTGATGCATATTAGGAGCATCTCCAGCACCAATGATCCGTGGGGGTCTAGCCGCGTGGATGGGGTTTCCATTGCCCCTTCCTACACCGCCGTGAGCTGGTGGAGGTCCCTCAGGATGTTCTTGCTCAGCCATTGTTGCAAAGTCTACTGAACCGGCTTGAACAATCTCCTCAAAAGCTCTAGCTTGTTCTCTTGCTCTTCTTGTTCTTGAATGTCCAAGTTGGTGAATATTGTCTAGGGGTGTAAGTAAGTTGTTGTCACCCATAGAACACAAATTCATGTACCTGAAAGACACAAGTTTGAATAGAAAGAGATTAGTAACCAAACTTAAAGTAAAGGCTTAGTCTTTACTAAACCCCAAATCTTAATGCTTCCTAGCAACCTAAGATGGCAATGGCGCCATTTGATAACACATTTTTGGTAAGAAATGCAAGCAGGAGAGGTTATCAAAACTCAAATGCAACACTGAGATGTAGTATAGTATGCAAGTGAGGTATCAATCCACACCTAGGAGCAGGAAGTACACTAAGAATGCAAGGGAATGAGCAATTCTAAGCAGAATAGTAAAATGAATGGTAAATTCAAGGAAAACTAAATGCAACGATCTAATGCAATCCAAAAAAATTTTAAAATCCCTGAAAGAGGGTTAACTACCACTAGGAACAAGCAAAAGATGAAAAATGCAAAGCTACTAAAAACTAAAAATCAACCAGTGAATCGACCACAGGATCGAGCAATGGATCGAGCAGAATGGATCGATCTAACAAACAACTTCAAGCAAATGACTTCTAACGAACATGATGCAAACTTAATGACAAGCAAATGATTAACAGAAGTTTAAAACACTAAAAGAGAGGGTTCAGGGTCGAGGGACATATTCAAGGGTATCAAAGATTGAAGCTATGGTTTGAAAACATTTAGATCTACTCACTTTGTGAGGTTCTCTAGGCCTTGAAAACAAAACAAGAACCATCAATGGCATGTGGCATTGTTCACTTCCTCAATCTCTTCTCCAAACCCATGGCGTTTGGTGGAAAAAGAGATCGAAGAGCAAGAAACACAGATTTCAAATATTGACCTAACTAATTGATAACGATATTCTTTTTGCAAGGCGAGAATGCAATGAGGCTATCAAAACTCAAATGCAAAACTGGGTTGTAGTACAGTATGCAAGAGAGTGTCAATCCATTCCTAGGAGCTAGAAAGGTCAGAGAGAATGCAAGAGCAGTGTAAAGCTAGGCAAATGATAAGCGATTTTGTAAAAATCCTAAAAACTATATGCAGCAACCAAATGGAATGCAAAAATATTTTAAAATTACTAGGAAAGAGTGAACTACCACGACGAAAAGACAGAATGATTAAAATGCAAAGCTATTAATTTATAAAAATCTACTAGTGGATCGACCACAGGATCGACCACTAGATCGAGCAGTTTGGATCGGTCTCGTCTAAAAATGCAAGTGCGATGAAACTAATGACCAGGATGCGACGAGTATCAAGCGAATGATTAACGAAGATGTAAGAATGCTAAGAAAGAAGGATCTAGGGTTGAGATTCATGTTAGGGGTTTCAAAGGTCCAAGCTTGGTTTGAAAACTCTAGATCTACTCACTTTGGGAGATTCTCTAAGCCTTGAAAACAAAACATGACCCATCCATGGCGTGTGGTATGGATCACTCTCTCATTCTCTCCTCCAGACCCATGGCGTTTGGCGGAAAAAGAGATTGAGAGGCAAGGAAAACAGATTTCAACCACACGGCTTAACTAGTCCTCTAAACTACCATGGCGTTTGGGAAAGAGTAACTAGCCTCTAAGATGTGATTTTCAGAGATCTCTGGATCCCGTCAAGGTAAGAGCTCTCTCTGGTCATAAAGATCTTGGCGTGAGACTGTTTAAGCCTTAGGAGCTCAACATCTTAGAAGAGAAAGCTATTAAGAAAGAGAAAACAAAAAACTAGAAAACTATTTAGACCTCGTGAATCCTCTCAACCCCGAGACCCAAATGAAACTACTCGCTACACATGGAAATAACCGAAATAAGCATGAAAGATGAAACGATAAACATAAAAGACGATTACTTAAAGCTTAAAATGATTCAAATAATCAAGAACAAAGCTCAAAATTTTACAATGGCGGATCGTCTCCAAACCAGAGAGAAAAAGCATAAAAGGATAAGAATGAAAAAGTGTGTGGGAAAAGATCATCGCCGTCTCAAGAGGGTCTCTTCACTGAAGCCATGGTGAGGACAAGCTATAGTATAATCCTTGAAATGCTCCATAGCCTCATTAAATGACTCATTCTGTCTTTGAGTGAAGCCACTGATCTCACTTCTCAACCTTGCTGTCCGAGAGCTTGAGAAAAACTTTGAGAGGAAAGCTTTCTTACAGTCAGCCCAAGAAGTGATAGTGCCTTGGGGAAGAGTCTTCTCTCAATGTCGCGCTTTGTTACCGAGGGAAAAGGGAAACAAACACAGCTTGAAGCTGTCCTCCGAGATGCCATTTATCTTAAGCATTCCACAAAGCTGCTCAAAGTTGTCTAGATGCACCAATGGGTCCTCCAAAGCTAACCCATGAAACTTGTTATTTTGCACCATCGAACAAAACCTGGCTTGATCTCGAAGTTATTGTTTTGGACCGGTGGAGGAGTGATCCCAAAGCGGTTGTGATGCATATTAGGAGCATCTCCAGCACCAATGATCCGTGGGGGTCTAGCCGCGTGGATGGGGTTTCCATTGCCCCTTCCTACACCGCCGTGAGCTGGTGGAGGTCCCTCAGGATGTTCTTGCTCAGCCATTGTTGCACAGTCTACTGAACCGGCTTGAACAATCTCCTCAAAAGCTCTAGCTTGTTCTCTTGCTCTTCTTGTTCTTGAATGTCCAAGTTGGTGAATATTGTCTAGGGGTGTAAGTAAGTTGTTGTCACCCATAGAACACAAATTCATGTACCTGAAAGACACAAGTTTGAATAGAAAGAGATTAGTAACCAAACTTAAAGTAAAGGCTTAGTCTTTACTAAACCCCAAATCTTAATGCTTCCTAGCAACCTAAGATGGCAATGGTGCCATTTGATAACACGTTTTTGGTAAGAAATGCAAGCAGGAGAGGTTATCAAAACTCAAATGCAACACTGAGATGTAGTATAGTATGCAAGTGAGGTATCAATCCACACCTAGGAGCAGGAAGTACACTAAGAATGCAAGGAAATGAGCAAATCTAAGCAGAATAGTAAAATGATTGGTAAATTCAAGGAAAACTAAATGCAACGATCTAATGCAATCCAAAACAATTTTAAAATCCCTGGAAGAGGGTTAACTACCACTAGGAACAAGCAAAAGATGAAAAATGCAAAGCTACTAAAAACTAAAAATCAACCAGTGAATCGACCACAGGATCGAGCAATGGATCGAGCAGAATGGATCGATCTAACAAAAAACTTCAAGCAAATGACTTCTAACGAACAGGATGCAAACTTAATGACAAGCAAATGATTAACAGAAGTTTAAAACACTAAAAGAGAGGGTTCAGGGTCGATGGTCATATTCAAGGGTATCAAAGATTCAAGCTATGGTTTGAAAACATTTAGATCTACTCACTTTGTGAGGTTCTCTAGGCCTTGAAAATAAAACAAGAACCATCCATGGCATGTGGCATTGTTCACTTCCTCAATCTCTTGTCCAAACCCATGGCGTTTGGTGGAAAAAGAGATCGAAGAGCAAGAAATACAGATTTCAAATATTGACCTAACTAATTGATAACGATATTCTTTTTGCAAGGCGAGAATGCAATGAGGCTATCAAAACTCAAATGCAAAACCAGGTTGTAGTACAGTATGCAAGAGAGTGTCAATCCATTCCTAGGAGCTAGAAAGGTCAGAGAGAATGCAAGAGCAGTGTAAAGCTAGGCAAATGATAAGCGATTTTGTAAAAATCCTAAAAACTATATGCAGCAACCAAATGGAATGCAAAAATATTTTAAAATTACTAGGAAAGAGTGAACTACCACGACGAAAAGACAGAATGATTAAAAGGCAAAGCTATGAATTTATAAAAATCTACTAGTGGATCGACCACAGGATCGACCACTAGATCGAGCAGTTTGGATCGGTCACGTCTAAAAATGCAAGTGCGATGAAACTAATGACCAGGATGCGACGAGTATCAAGCGAATGATTAACGAAGATATAAGAATGCTAAGAAAGAAGGGTCTAGGGTTGAGATTCATGTTAGGGGTTTCAAAAGTCCAAGCTTGGTTTGAAAACTCTAGATCTACTCACTTTGGGAGATTCTCTAAGCCTTGAAAACAAAACATGACCCATCCATGGCGTGTGGTATGGATCACTCTCTCATTCTCTCCTCCAGACCCATGGTGTTTGGCGGAAAAAGAGATTGAGAGGCAAGGAAAACAGATTTCAACCACGCGGCTTAACTAGTCCTCTAAACTACCATGGCGTTTGGGAAAGAGTAACTAGCCTCTAAGATGTGATTTTCAGAGATCTCTGGATCCTGTCAAGGTAAGAGCTCTCTCTGGTCATAAAGATCTTGGCGTGAGACTGTTTAAGCCTTAGGAGCTCAAAATCTTAGAAGAGAAAGCTATTAAGAAAGAGAAAACAAAAAACTTGAAAACCATTTAGACCTCGTGAATCCTCTCAACCCCGAGACCCAAATGAAACTACTCGCTACACATGGAAATAACCGAAATAAGCATGAAAGATGAAACGATAAACATAAAAGACGATTACTTAAAGCTTAAAACGATTCAAATATTCAAGAACAAAGCTCAAAATTTTACAATGGCGGATCGTCTCCAAACCAGAGAGAAAAAGCATAAAAGGATAAGAATGAAAAAGTGTGTGGGAAAAGATCATCGCCGCCTTCCCAAAATGGGCCAAACAGCTCGATGGTCCCCCCTCCCTCTCTAGCGGCCCAAAACGGTTGAAAGGACTGTGATCGACCTCGGGATCGAGCATGCTTCTCAATCATCTTCGGACATCGTGTCTTCAACTCGATCTGTGTCTCGATCTTCTTCGAGGAATCGAGTGTTGCATCCGATCCTGGTATCGATCTTCGGTCGGATCGAGTGGTGGACTCGATCCGGCTCTCGCTCTGCATGGCGTCATTTACGTCCGTACCACTTGATCGATTGCTTCACTCGATCTTCGTCTCGATCAATTCCCTTGGATCGCCTGGGCTTCTCGATCTTCTGGTCGATCTCATCTATATCGACCTGCCATGCTCGATCTGCTCCCCGATCTCTGGTCTTTAGCAAACATCCGACGTTCCACGAACCTCCACACTAGCCTCAGCACGTCCACGAACCTCCACGACTCCAAAGTAGCCTGAAACAACCTGAATATGATGCAAAATGCAAGGAGCATGCGTATGCTGGTGCAAGAATGCTCTAGGACCTAAAGCGATGCAATCTAGCCTAAAGTGTGATGTAAATGCATGAAAAGCTAACTTATATGTATGCAAAATGCATGCAATATGCAGTGACATCAACTCCCCCAAACTTACTTCTTGCTTGCCCTCAAGCAACAGAAAATAAGAAAGGAAGAGAGGTTTTAGAAAAGACGGGGGTTTAAGCCTCTTGCAAAGGTGCCTTTCAAATGAATCAATCTCAATGTCCTAGTTACTAGTTTTAAAATGCAATGCGCACACTCATACTCCAAAGAACTTAGCCATACTCATCACACAAAGAAATTCAGATCATGACTCTCCTATTCCTAACAATCAAAGAAACTCATCCTTTAACATTCATTAAAGACCGAACCATGAATCAAACTTATGCACTTTAAAACAGAACACATTTGGCTAAGGGTGCGGGCTATGAGCATATAATGATCTCATTCAAAAAGGGTTTTTATTTAAAACAAGGGTTTCTCTAAAAAAAAATGGCAAGAACCTTATGCATAATGCTAAAGGTGAAGGCAATTGATGCATACATGATCAGATTCTCATCTACCCTTGTAAACTAACAATGATCCTAAACCCCTCTCATTTATTATCTTTTAAGCTCACTCACCACTTAGAATCTACTCTTTTCTCAAAGCAAAAGCTTAGCATTCCTCAATTGAAAACAGAAAGTATTTTTAATTCTTTAGGCTAGTGAAAAGGTTAAAAATAATTTGCTCTTTACATATTTCTTATTGGTAGCTCTCTGTTTATTTATATTTTTATATATATTTTTTTCTTTTTCTTTTCTTTTATTTTGGCACTTAGGCTCTTATATTTTTCTTTTTATTTTTATTTTGAGAGAGCTACCTTCTGAAATTATTAGAGCATAAAATTTTTTAAACACAAACCTTTCACTTAAAACCTTTTTCTTTCTTTCAAATACCAAACTCTTTTGAAACCGAGAGCATATAAACATGAAAACAACTCCTTAAACCCCCAAACTTATTCTAAGCCTAAGTCTAGCTTCAAAATGCAAAGTTAGCAAACATATGAGAACCTAATCATATCGCCTAATCCTAACACTTTATGCTAAGTTCAAACCGGAAAAAGTCCTCACAATGATGTCACACACGAAAACTTGGCTTTAAAGAAAGGTAAGGGTCAAGGTGGGAGTTCTACTTAGGCTCACAAAGAGTGGTGAAAGGAAGAAGAGAGCCTAAATATTTTAAAATCCATGTTTTCATTTTCAAATGCATAAGGATGATAATTGAAATTTCAGATTAAGGTTTTCACTTATTAGGACAAGTTTCAAATCATGAGAGTTCAATTCAAGTCACGAAAATCATAGCAAGTGATCCAAGCATGGTAAGAACTTACTTTCAAAGTATGAGCAAAGCATTAGAGAACTACTTAATAGGGCACTGAAACAATTCATGAGTTTAAAACACCTTTTTAAGAAAATCTTTAACCCCTTATGCAAATGTGAACAACCTATATGCTTTAAAATTCTAGACTCAACCCTAAAATGTTTAACAAGATGAATGCAACTACATGAATCTTTGAAATTTTTTTAAAAATTTTACCAATTTTTCATGCAATGAAGACTCGAGGATGCTAAAGGGAAAATAAGATCAGAAAACACATGTCAAACCACACACATACTCCCCCAAACTTGCTTGACACCGTCCCGGTGGCAAACAAATTCAAAGGAGCACCAAAACACATAGCAAAAAGAAGCAAACATGAGCGGTATGTACAATGGAAGAAGGTTGTTACCTCGGGTCTAGTCTCGGCTGGAACTTGAGGATGTTCCAGAGGAGCTAGATGCTACGGCTTTGCCTTTGGAGCCTGGCTCTTGAAGAGAGAGACGCGCCGGTTGTATGTTGCTGCCTTGAGTCTCACGGATGACAACTCCACCGGTTGAAAGCCTCCTCTTCTCGGATTGTTGAACCTCCTGACTTGTAGCTTGCTTAGGCGAGCCTCTTTGAATCGATTTGACCTTCTTGGCAAGTTTCTTGAGCATTTTGCCTTGCCATTTGTTGATTTTCCTTTGCATCTCCACAACAGATGCTAGGAACTTCTCCGTTTTGGTTCGCGGCTCGAAGTCTATCTTGGGAAGGGTGTAAGCCTCGGGCATCTCATCTTCCGTGGTAGGGGACTAGGACCTTGGACGTGGAGCAATCGCTGGGGCAGGCGTTCCTCCTAGAGGAGCAAAGCACTCTTCTACGGTCGGCAAGAACTCGATGTTCCTAACACCAAGCAACTCGGTCTCGTCCTTGTTTGGTAGGATGCACACTCTCTTCTCTTGTTCGTCGTCGATGAAAAGATAAGCATAGAACCCTTCTGCTGGCGTGCGTCCCAAGCTGTCGGTATTCCTCATGTAGACCTCATCCATGATAGCTCTAGCCGGGACGGGTGTGAAATCGTGTATAGGTACGCTGGCTTGTATGAATAGAAGAGTGAGGAAACCGCCAATGAATGAAGAGCTTGCCTTGCACCGCAAGGCACAGGCCTTGTACTTCACCAAAGAGGCAGCAAGTACGCATCCATAGTTCACGTCATCGCCGAGTTCATCCTCCATAGGCTCTTCATTCTCCGCCGGATCACACAACAAATGCTTCACGCCTTGGAACAAGAAGCAAAGCTCGGTCTTCGTGACCGTGGGAGCAATTGACCTTCCGCTGAATGTGTTGGCGATCAGCTTCAAGGTGTACCTCAACACCGGGCTTCTCACTCTCTTGATTTTGGCGGTCTTGGACTTGTAGTCTTCGTTGCTGATCAGGTCCCAAAAATCGTTTGCTCGCGTGAAGGAGGGGAACTCGACTTTGGTGGCGGCTACGTTGAGACCATATGCTTGACACAGCTCGGGGATTGAGAGGCTGAAAGCTTGACGTCCAACCTTGAAAGAGAGACGGCCTTGCGAAGGAACAGGGGTGATAGGGTTCTCGTAACGAAACTCCAATGTGGCAAGGAAGTCTATTGTCACGTCTGGAATGGTTGGGCAATCCATTCGTGACAGACATCTCAGGCCAATGTTCTTGAGGAGTTGGTCGAAATCTCCAAGGATCCCTAGCTTAAACAGCAGCTCCCGGTCCGCAAACTTAGTAGGCTCGAACCGAAGCCTTTCCAGCCGCTTCTTATCCCTCTTCTCGTCCTTACTCCATCGAACCCTCTCTTGAACAGCCACTTCCTGACCTTCTCCTTCTTGTGCCGTCTCCTCTCTCGTTCTCTTGGGAGTCATCGTGCCTGAAACAAGTTTCTCAAGCAAGGTAATGAGCAAAACGGCGATCGGATGAGAGAAGAAGAAAGGCAAAGAAGAAAACTTGTACTTAATACCCTAGAATTTTGGGGAATTTATAAAAATTATAGCAAAATAATAGAGAATCAAATCTAGAGATACTAGAAAATCCAGAAATGTTCCTATAATTTAGCTAAAATTACAAATTCAAAACCGCCCTAGCATCTAAAACAATCAATTGCAAAATAAAAGGAGATTTTCCTAAAGATTTTTATCAAATATCCGAAAATACCTTTTGCAAAGATTGTTAAGAAGCTTGTTAGCCTTTAGAAACAAATAACTCTCACTCTCTTTGCTTAAAAGTTCGAGAAAACAAGAATGAGAGAGTGTGAAGTTGTTGAAAACATTTAAAGGCTAACAAGAAACAAAACTATGGGTAAAAGAAGTGGTTTTCTGACAAAAGTCTTGGTCAAGGCACATCTTTCATGGTCAAAGATGCTTGCCTTGACCAAGTTTTGAATTTAAGATATGGAGGGAAAAGAATAAAGGAGGGAAAGAAAATGTTACCTCGGCACGAGATCGAGTCCCTTTGGTCAATCTAGGACTCCATCTCATGCCTATAATGGCTTGGATCGAGAGGGTTACTCGATTTAGGACACAATTCGATTTGAATCGAGTCGTGGATCGATTGGCTCTCTCGTTCCTTTAGTTTTTGAAATAGCGACTAAGTCCTCGTGATCGAGCCATGCTATCGATTCAGGGGTCGATTCAGCTTGGATCGAGTGGTGGATCGAGTTGACTAATCGATCTGTCTATGAGGGACTTTCCCGAGAGAAAATAGATCGGTCGATCCATTTTTGGATCGATCGATCTAAACTCCAAGAATTTCCCGAGACATTTTAGATCGAGTTCGTCACTCGATCTGTCTACTCGGTCTCGTCTAGATCGACTGGCTCCTCTCGATTCACCAGCTCGATCTAGCAAAGATCCAGTCAGGATGAGTCGATCTAGCACTCGATCTCTAGCTTATACTTGCCCCCTTCTTACTCCTTTTTGAACTCGGATCGTGTCCTGCGTCTCTCATACTTTTTCCTACACACTCATAAAACAAAAACATAAAACTGGAAAAGAAATTAAGCAAAGATATGTACAGGATAAACATGGGAATGCCTCCCAAGTGCGCTTTCTTTAACGTCTTTAGCTAGACTTTACATGGTTTTGGCAGATGATGGGTCTTGGAGAAGCATTGAGGTGCTCTCCTTGTCAAATGCACTCGCCATGTATGGCTTAACCCTGTGTCCGTTCACTGTAAATGCACTCCTACTCTTGCCGACCAACGTGACAGCTCCGTAAGGTAATACTTCTTTGATTTCATACGGACCGCTCCACCGTGACTTCAGCTTTCCTGGAAAGAGCTTGAGCCTCGAGTTGTAAAGCAGCACCAAACTCCCTTCCTTGAGCTCCTTAGGCACCAGTTTCTTGTCATGAGCAGCTTTGGTACGCTCCTTGTAGACCCTAGCGCTTTCGTAAGCGTCTAGCCTTAGCTCATCAAGCTCGTGCAAATGGATCAAGCGCTTCTCCAGAGCCGTCTTCAGATCAAAATTCAGCCGCTTCACAGCCCACAACGCCCTATGTTCCAACTCAACAGGAAGATGACACCCTTTACCGTAGAGAAGAGTGAAAGGAGTGGTACCAATAGGCATTTTGAAAGCACTCCGGTAAGCCCACAAAACGTCATCCAACTTCACTGCCCAATCCTTCCGAGTAGTCCCAACTTCACTGACCTCCACTTGGCCACTCGTTTGAGGATGGTAAGGCGTAGCTACTATATGCTTCACGCCATACTTCTTTAACAGATTTTCAAACAGCTTGTTGATGAAATGGCTCCCTCCGTCGCTTATCACCACCTTGGGAACTCCAAACCTCGAGAAAATAATGCTATTAAAGAGCTTGATCACCACCTTAGAGTCGTTTGTTGGGGAAGCAATGGCCTCAACCCACTTAGAGACGTAGTCAACAGCCACTAGTATGTACTTGTTGCCGTATGATGAAGGAAATGGCCCCATGAAGTCTATGCCCCACGCGTCAAAGACGTCTACCTCAAATATGGGAACTTGGGGCATCTCATTCCTCTTAGTAATATTCCCTGCTCTTTGACATGCCTCACAGCTCATCACGAACTCATGGGTGTCTTTGAAGATGGACGGCCACCAGAAGCCGGCTTGCAAGACCTTTGTGGCGGTTTTGAACAAAGCAAAGTGCCCTCCATACAAGGATCCGTGGCAATGAAAGATGATATCTCTTGCTTCTTCCTTTGTCACGCATCTTCTGTACAGGCTATCTACTCCTCTCTTGTATAGATAGGGATCATCCCAATAGTAGTGGCTCACGTCTCTCATGAACTTCTTCCTATGGTAGTTGTCAAGATGCGACAGCTCTTCCCCACATGCCAAGTAGTTCACAATATCAGCGTACCAAGGGAGATCCTCCTCTTTGAAGCTCAGAACTTCCTCAAACTGCCCCTCTAAGCTACCACAAACAGCCATAGTGATTGCCATGAGTTGTTCCTCGGGGAGAGAATCGTCCAAAGGAAGAGATTCGTTGATCCTTAACCGAGAGAGATGGTCAGCAACGCCGTTCTCTATCCCTTTCTTGTCTTTGATTTCCATGTCAAATTCTTGAAGTAAGAGGATCCATCTCAAAAGCCTCGGCTTAGTGTCCTTCTTGGAATAGATATAGCGCAAAGCCGCGTGATCCGTGTAAACTATGGTCTTGGAACCCACAAGGTAAGCCCTGAACTTCTCAAAGGCGAATACAACCGCCAATAGCTCCTTCGCAGTAGTGGTGTACCTCGTTTGCGTGTCATCCAAGGTTCTTGAAGCATAGTATAT
Source organism: Thlaspi arvense (assembly GCA_911865555.2). NCBI lineage: Eukaryota > Viridiplantae > Streptophyta > Magnoliopsida > Brassicales > Brassicaceae > Thlaspi > Thlaspi arvense. The sequence goes on from OU466857.2 coordinate 14,113,052, forward strand.
CACGTGCAGCTTCTTATCCTTTCTTTGGCCTAGAACGGCTCCCACAGCATAGTCATTAGCATCGCATATAATCTCGAAAGGTAGAGTCCAGTCTGGTGCTTGCACTATAGGCGCAGATACTAGGGCCTCCTTAATGGTCACGAAAGCTTGCAAACACTCCTCATCAAAGACGAATTCCCTCCTTAACCATGAAGTGGCATTTTTCCCAATTGAGCACCAAGTTTGTCTCCTTACAACGCTTTAGCACCCTGCAAAGATTCAACAAACACACAGAAAAGGACCGAGAAGTCATCCATAAACACTTCTACAATCTATTCTATAAGATCGGAGAAGATCGACATCATACACCGCTGAAACGTAGCTGGTGCGTTACATAATCCGAATGGCATCCTTCGATACGCAAAGGTGCCATAAAGGCATGTAAAGGTCGTCTTCTCCTGATCATTGGGATGGGTTGGTATTTGGAAAAATCCACTATATCCATCAAGAAAGCAATAGTAGGGGTGATTAGCAAGTCTTTCAAGCATTTGATCAATAAAAGGCAAGGGAAAATGATCCTTTCTAGTAGCAAGATTAAGCTTCCTATAGTCAATACACATACGGTGTCCAGTAATAGTTCTAGTAGGTATAAGCTCATCTTTGTCATTCTTAATGACCGTGATCCCTCCCTTCTTAGGCACCACGTGTACGGGAGAAACCCACGTGCTGTCACTTATGGGATAGATCACGTCAGCCTCTAAAAGCTTAAGAATCTCCTTCTTAACAACCTCTTTCAAATTTGGATTCAAACGCCTTTGATGTTCTATAGAAGAGGCGTTCTCATTATGCAAGTGAATCCTATGAGTGCAAAGCATTGGTGAAAGGCCCTTGATGTCACTTAGAAAGTACCCAATGGCCTTCCTATACTTTCTTAACTCGGTTAAGAGCGAGTGCAACTCATCATCACTTAAGTTTTCATTCACAATCACAGGATAGGTTTTGTTAAGCCCTAAGAAAGCATACTTTAGCCCTTTTGGGAGCTCCTTAAGGTCCACCTTTGGGGCTAACAGCTCGCTCCAATCATCCTCGTGGCTGTTGCTGTTGTTCTCCTTCCTAGAACCTTCCTTATAACCCGAGACATGGCCCTTGAGGCTGATTTCTCCAACCGGTATCCCTTCTGAAATCGAGTCGTCAGGTCGATCTTGCTCTTGATGTCGTCTAGATCGAGCAGTTTCGCTCGATTCATTCACTCGATTTAATGTGGATCGAGTGAGGGATCGAGACGCTGAGTCGATCTCCAGATTAGACCCCAAATTGATCGGAAGGCCTTTCTCGATCTCAGACTCGATTGTTTTCCTGGATCGATCACCTTGCTCGATCTCACTGTCGATTGCTGCACCGGATCGAGTTGTGCTCTCGATTGTCTTGTCGATTTGACCCCTGGATCGAGTAATGTCATCGATCTTGGAGTCGATCTCTAGGCAAACGCCTACATCTTCAAGCACAACTTTCCTCGAATCAAGCAGGTTGACGTACTCCTGAGTCCTCTGATCCACATAACCAAACTCTCCTGGCTCCTTAGTCAGTGCCAGCTTCAAATGATCTTCCTGGGCCAGCTCTTCCAGCAACTCATCCGCTAAAGCATCCAACGTCTCAATGTAGAAAGCTTGCCCTTCTATCGTAGGCTTTTTCAAAACCTCATTGATATCAAAGTCTAGCCTTATATCTTTACCCAAGTGCAAGGCAATCTTCCCGTTCTTGACGTCTATTATGGCTCCGGCGGTGGCTAAGAAAGGTCTACCGAGAATGAGCGGATCCTTTGGTTCTTCATCCATTTCCAACACAACGAAGTCTGTAGGCACGTTCACTCCACTGATCTTCACTGGCAAGTCCTCAAGCAATCCCACGGGTAACCTCACACTCCTGTCAGCTAGTACCAACGAGATTCTACAGTCCTTGCAACGGGTAAAGCCAAGTTTCTTTGCCACGGAATGAGGCATTAGATTTATGCTAGCTATGAGATCACAAAGGCAACTCTTGAACTCCAAAGGACCTAAAGCGCAAGGTATAGTGAAGCTTCCAGGGTCTCCCAACTTCTTAGGGACTATCTCCTTGTGTATCACAGCACTACACTCCTCACTTAGAACAAGCACTTCCTTAGTTTCCTTATTCTTCTTCACGAGAGTGTCTTTGAAGAATTTGGCGCATTTAGGCATCATTGCAAGACAGTCCACGAGAGGTAGCTTGATCTCTACGTCCTTAAGATGCTTATGAAACAGGACTCTATGCTTCTCTATGAGTTGCTTCTTGAAACGGTCGGGAAAAGGTAGCTTAGGTACATACGGTGGAGGTACATAAGCATCCTTCTCCTTAGTAGTTTGCTCCGCTTTCTTCTCAACAACCGCTTTGTCTCCTCTTCTTGGCCTTTGAATCCAGACATTGTCAAAGTTGATCTCATCATCAGCTGAAAGCTTACCCTCCCCCTCTTGAATTACAACGTCCTCGTTGTTCTTGGGAGTAACCGTACGTGCAAGCTCCTTTCCGCTTCTTAACGTGATGGCGTTGGCATATTCTTTAGGATTCTGCTCACACTTGCCCGGTAGGCTATTCTGACCACTTGTACTCGCCTTTCCTTTCTCTAGCTGCTTGATCTTGTTGTTTAAGTTGGTGATCTGAGTAGAGAAGTCAGTGAGAGACGAGTCTAAGCGAGTGTTCATCTCGGCAAACTTCTGGTTTGTCGAGGCTTGCCCTTGAATAAATTGTTGGAACATAGCTTGGACAGGATCAACTTGTTGTTGCATCGGTTGTTGCTGCTGAGGTACAAAGCCCGTATGGTACATTGGCGTATAACCCTTGTTTCCTTGCTGTTGCCCTGGAAAGTTGTTCTGCCCTTGCCCTTGGAAGCCACCACTTGGCTGAAAACCTTTGTTGTATGGTATGAAAGGCTTTGCTTGCTGAGCAGGGTACACTTGATCCTTAGGGTTTGCTACATTGGTGCTACGGTATGAGAGATTGTTGTTCTGGTTGTAGCCATGAGTGTAGCCTTGAGGTTTGTAGTTGTTTTGACCCGCCACCCAATTGGCTTCTTCTTGAATCAACTCAAGATCCTCTTGGCTCTCATCCGCTTCACCAACAAAGTGAACATGCTTCTGATTTGCCAAAACCAACTTGTCAATCTTCTCGTGTAATGATTTCAACTCTTTCTTGTGAGACTCTAGCTCAGAACCTCGCGGTGCACGGTCATAATCTTGAGCATAGTTGCCGTCACTTAGTGCTAAGTTCTCAATCAGCTCCATGCCTTCTTCTACTTCTTGACCAAGGAAGTTCCCCTTACTGGCCGTGTCAAGCAACAAGCAAATCTTTGGTGAAGCTCCTTGGTAGATAGTGCTTAGAAGAGTCTCTTCGCTGAAGCCGTGGTGAGGACATTGGATAGTATAGTCCTTGAATCTTTCCATGGCTTCATTGAAAGTCTCATTATTCCTTTGCGTGAAGCCGCTGATCTCGCTTCTTAGCCTTGCCGTTCTGGTGCTAGAGAAGAACTTTGAGAGGAAAGCCTTCTTACACTCGGTCTATGAGGTGATGGGGCCTTGAGGAAGTGTTTTCTCCCAATGTCTAGTCTTGTCTCCAAGAGAGAATGGAAAGAGACGCAGCTTGAAAGCATCTTCAGATATGCCGTTTATCTTGATTATCCCACATACTTGCTCGAAATTGTCGAGGTGCTCCAAGGGATCTTCCATTGCTAAGCCATGGAACTTGTTGTTTTGCACCATGGAGATGAAACCCGGCTTGATCTCGAAGTTGTGGTTTTGTACAGGAGGAGGAGTGATCCCAAACCTATTGTGATGAGTATTGGGAGCATCTCTGGCTCCTATGATCCTTGGGGGTCTAGTCGCGTGTTGGGGGTTTCCATTGCCCCTTCCCACTGCCCCGTGAGCTGGAGGAGGTCCCTCTGGATGCTCGTGTTCAGCCATAGCTTCAAAGTCAACCAAACCTTGCTGAACAATCTCCTCAAAAGCTCTAGTTTGTTCTCGTACTCTTCTTTGCCGTGAATGACCAAGTTGATGGATGTTGTCCAAGGGTTGAAGTAGATTGTTGTCTCCCCTTCAACGAAGATGCATGTACCTGGAAGAAACACGTTTGAGAGTAGAGAGACAAATAACTTAAACAAAGTAAAGCTTAGTCTTTACTAAGCCTCAAATCTCTATGCTTTCTAACACTCCTAGAATGGCAACGGCGCCATTTGATAACAATATTCTTTTTGCAAGGTGAGGATGCAATGAGGCTATCAAAACTCAAATGCATAACCAGGTTGTAGTACAGTATGCAAGAGAGTGTCAATCCATTCCTAGGAGCTAGAAAGGTCAGAGAGAATGCAAGAGCAGTGTAAAGCTAGGCAAATGATAAGCGATTTTGTAAAAATCCTAAAAACTATATGCAGCAACCAAATGGAATGCAAAACTATTTTAAAATTACTAGGAAAGAGTGAACTACCATGACGAAAAGACAGAATGATTAAAATGCAAACCTATGAATTTATAAAATTGACTAGTGGATCGACCACAGGATCGACCACTAGATCGAGGAGTTTGGATCGATCTCGTCTAAAAATGCAAGTGCGATGAAACTAATGACCAGGATGCGACGAGTATCAAGCAAATGATTAACGAAGATGTAAGAATGCTAAGAAAGAAGGGTCTAGGGTTGAGATTCATGTTAGGGGTTTCAAAGGTCCAAGCTTGGTTTGAAAACTCTAGATCTACTCACTTTGTGAGATTCTCTAAGCCTTGAAAACAAAACAAGACCCATCCATGGTGTGTGGTATGGATCACTCTCTCATTCTCTCCTCCAGACCCATGGCGTTTGGCGGAAAAAGAGATTGAGAGGCAAGGAAAACAGATTTCAACCACGCACCTCCACGACTCCAAAGTAGCCAGAAACAACCTGAATATGATGCAAAATTCAAGGAACATGCGTATGCTGGTGCAAGAATGCTCTAGGACCTAAAGTGATGCAATCTAGACTAAAGTGTGATGTAAATGCATGAAAAGCTAACTTATATGTATGCAAAATGCATGCAATATGCAGTGACATCACTAATCCCCTAAACAACCATGGCATGTGGGAAAGGAAGAATTAGCCTATAGGATCTGGTTTTCCAGGACATCTGAATCCTGTCACCGTAAGACAGCCTTTACATCATAGAGACCTCTTCCGAGGCTCTCTAGTCGTTAAGATCCCAAGATCCTAGAAGAGAAGGCATGAAGAACAAAGAAAACACAAAGCTTTAAACCCTTTCCCCCCTTTTGAATCTCCTCGACCCCAAAACCCGAAACAACTACTCACTACACATGTTTAAGATCGAAGCAAAAGCAATAAACAGAAAGCTAAGCATGATTAACGATGCGATTAAAGAAAACTTGCTTAATATTTAAAGATTCAAAGTTCAAAAACTTAAAAAGCTTAAGGTATTGCAATGGCGAAATCGCCTAAGGTAGATGATACAAAAAAGCCAAAAAACAGAATGAAGATAATGAAAGAGATGGCTGCGGTTTGCCAAAAATAGCTAAACCGCAAATGGTCCCCCCTTCGCTACGGTCCAAATCCAGCTGGACGGATAAGGTTAGTCTGGGATCGACTCGGGTCACTCGATCTCTGGCTTGATCTTCTCTTGGATCGGATGACTTCCGTCGACCTCTGAGTCGATCTTGTGTTGATCGGGTTCGAAGTTCGATCTGGTTCTCGATCTGCATGGCGTCATTTACGTCTGTACTCCAGATCAATCTCCTCTCTCGATCTTGATCTCGATCCTTCCTCTTGAATCGACTTGGTGCACTCGATCTTCTGGTCGATCTCATCTAGATCGACCTGCCTTGCTCGATCCGCTACTCTATCTCGGGTACTTCGCATGCCGAGCTGAATTCTCCAAGTGTCCACGAGCTTCCTCACGAGCCTCAGCATGTCCATGAATCCTCCACAGCTCCAAAGTGTCCAAAAACAACCTGAATATGATGCATAATGCAAGAAACATGCGAATGCTAATGCAAAAGTGCTCTAGGACCTAAAATGGTGTAAACTAGCCTAATATGCAAGGTGAATGCATGAGAAACTATCCTAAATGCATGTAAAATACACAAGATATATAGTAATATCACTTTGCTACAGAGGTTGAGACTTTCAAAAATCTAGAGGAGATTGAGCATGAAGATGTGATTTTCATCAATGCTGGAGGATTTCAGGGTCAAAGGTATGGGAATCAGCAGTGGAATAGAGGCTACAATAACAATAATCAGAAGAGTACCTTCCCAGGGAATCAGAGTTCACCTGGTTACACACCCAAGCCTCAGTTCCAGAAGACAGAGTTCCAGAAACCTTATCAGAACAGCAGCAACTTCAACAGGAACAATGGTTCTTCTTCCTACCAATCTGCACCTCCACAAGAGAATAAGATGGAAGCTATGTGAATGCCATCACATTGGGGAGTGAAAAGAACCTGCAACCAGTATTGCAGATGGATTTGAGCTCAGGAGAATTCGTTGGAATTGAAGAGTTTGAAGATGATGAAATTGCTGCTGAAAAACCACGAGTGACAATCGTCACCCAGGAGAGGTGTCACTCGTCACCCACTTTGCAAGAGCCAGACCCCTTTTCTTCACAAATTCTGCAAAACGAGTGACGAACGACACCAGGAGGGTGACACTCGTCACCCGTTGTGACCAACTGCAGTTTCGACTGAGACTTCAAACAATGCTAAGGAAACGGTATATAAGCCTAAGGTACCATTTCCTAAGCATCCTAAGAAGTCTAAACAGGAGCTTAAAGATGCTAAATGCAAGGCTATCATGGACAAGTTGGTCATTGACATCCCATTGATTGATGTTGTGAGGATTACTCCTGTTATAAGGAGGTATGTGAAGAGGATGGTGACCAACAACTTGAGTCTAGAAGCAGGAGCAATGATGATCAACGAGCAGGTTAGTGCAGTGATTCAGTACATAGTACCAGAGAAGCTTTCAGACCCCGGAAGCTTTGTTTTAGACTGCACAATCGTTTCTGACAGGTTTGAGAGATCATTGTGTGATCTTGGTCCTAGTCTGAACCTTATGCCTCATTATGTTGCCAAGAGCTTAGGGATGACCGATTTTAAGGCTACAAGGATATCTCTTGTCCTAGCTGATAGATCAGCTAGAGTTCCTGAAGGTGTGATAGAGGATGTTCTTATCAAAGTAGGAGATTGCATGATTCCTACAGATTTTGTGGTTCTAGAGTATGGAGAAGAACCCAAAGACCCTTTGAATCTTGGCAGACCTTTCCTGGCTACTGCAGGAGCTATTACTGATTTAAGGAAAGGAAGAATTGAGCTGAATGTTGATGATTTGGGGATGCAATTCAAAATGGACAAGCTGATGAAGAGGCCAACCATAGATGGACAGACTTTCTATGTGGATGTTCTTACCAACCTTGCTGATCAGATCTTTAATGAGATGAGATCAGAAGACCCCTTGGAGAGGGCGTTGACCACTTCTACAGCAGAGTATGAGCATCTGGATGCAGCTGCTACTTGGTACACAAAGATGATGGATGCTACTGCACATGTGATGCAACTGGTTGCACAGGATGAGCTAGTCACTTCATCTGCGAAAGCTGCTGCAATGGGTGATTGGAGTGCAGCAATAGCACCAAAAGTTGAGCTTAAACAGCTTCCTGCAGGGCTAAGGTACGCCTTCCTTGGAGAAAACTCCACTTATCCTGTTATTGTTAATGCTTCATTGAACACTGCAGAGCTCACTCTTTTGCTAAGTAAGCTGCGCAGATTTCTGAAAGCTCTTGGCTATTCTCTTGATGATATTTCAGGTATTTCTCTAGACTTGTGCATGCATAGGATACATCTGGAAGATGAATCGAAATCATCAGTGGAACACCAGACGAGACTGAATCCGAATCTGCAGGATGTGGTCAAGAAGGAGATCATAAAACTGCTGCAAGCTGGGATCATCTATCCCATATCAGATAGTGCTTGGGTCAGTCCAATGCATGTGGTCCCTAAGAAAGGAGGTGTTACAGTGGTGAAGAATGACAAGGATGAGCTGATTCCAACCAGAACGGTGACTGGACACAAGATGTGCATTGATTACAGGAAGCTGAATGCAGCCACAAGAAAAGATCATTTCCCTCTACCTTTCATCGATCAGATGCTTGGGAGGCTGGCGAATCACAAGTATTACTGCATCCTTGATGGCTACTCAGGCTTCTTTCAGATCCCCATCCATCTAGATGATCAGGAGAAGACCACCTTTACCTGTCCTTATGGCACATTTGCATATCGCATAATGCCTTTTGGACTGTGTAATGCTCCTGCAACCTTCCAGAGATGCATGATGTCGATCTTCACCGACATGATTGAGAAGTTTATAAAGGTTTTCATGGATGATTTCTCAGTTTATGGGTCCTCCTTCAAGAGCTGTATGGACAACTTGTGTGCAGTTCTGCAGAGATGTGAAGAGAAGCATTTGGTTCTGAATTGGAAGAAGTGTCATGTTTTGGTACAAGACGGCATTGCTCTTGGTCACAGACTCTCTGGAGATGGCATAGAAGTGGATAGGGCGAAAATTGAAGTGATGACAAGTCTGCAAGTTCCTGATTCAGTAAAAGCAGTGAGAAGTTTTCTGGGTCACGCTGGCTTATACAGAAGATTTATGAAGGACTTCAGCAACATTGCAAGACCCCTTACTGCTCTCCATTGCAAAGATGTGAAGTTTGAATTCACAGAAGAATGCAGGTCTGCTTTTGAGCAGATCAAACATGCCTTGATTACAGCTCCTATTGTGCAGCCTCTATACTGGGATTTGCCTTTCGAGGTGATGTGTGATGCCAGCGGTTTTGCAGTAGGAGCAGTGCTGGGACAGAGGAAAGACGAGAAGCTACACGCCATCTACTATGCAAATAGGACATTGGATGAAGCTCATAAGAACTATACAACTACTGAGAAAGAACTGGTAGCTGTGGTCTTTGCCTTTGAGAAGTTTCGCGAATACCTTGTTGGCTCCAAGGTCGTGGTCCATACTGACCATTCAGCACTGAAGTATCTTCTGCAGAAGAAGGATGCAAAGCCAAGGTTGTTGGGATGGATTCTGCTTCTCCAAGAGTTTGATATTGAAGTCAAGGACAAGAAAGGGGTTGAGAATGGCTTTGCTGATCATCTCTCCAGAATCAAGATTGAAGATGACGTGTCAATCAATGATTTCTTGCCGGAGGAGAATGTGTATCTGATAGAGACTCGATTCCAGGAAGAAAGTATTAAAAATTTGCAAAGTTCTCGCAACTACAGGACAGTGACGAGCAACACCAGGGGGTGACGCTCGTCACCAACGAAGGAGATTCACGAGCCAGTTTGTTCACGAAGCCGGTGACGCTCGTCACCCAGCCTGGTGAAGCTCGTCACCTATCTCAGACTCTAGCTGTGATATGTGCAAGCCTGGGAACAGCTTTTGCAGAGTATGTGTATGCTACTACTGATCCCCAGAGACCCTGGTATGCTGATATTGCCAATTATCTTGCTGCAGAGGATGAACCACATGATTTCAAGGGATATGCAAAGAAGAAGTTCTTGAGAGAGCTTAGGAGATTCTATTGGGATGAGTCATATCTTTACAGACATTGTGCTGATGGGATTTACAGGAGATGCTTAGCAGAAGCAGAGGTTCCAGACGTCCTGTTTCACTGTCATGGCTCAGAGTATGCTGGACACTTTGCCACATTCAAAACTGTCTCCAAAGTTCTTCAAGTTGGCTTCTGGTGGCCTACTATGTTTCAGGATGCACAAGCATTCATCACACGCTGTGATACATGTCAGAGGAGAGGGAAGATCAGCAGAAGACATGAGATGCCACAGAACTTCATCCTTGAGGTTGAAGTTTTTGATTGTTGGGGCATTGACTTCATGAGTCATTTTCCTTCATCCTATGGGAATAGAAACATTCTGGTTGCTGTTGACTATGTGTCTAAGTGGGTAGATTGTTGGGGCATTGACTTCATGGGTCCTACTCCTACTAATGATGCTGCAGGGGTTTTGAAGCTGTTTAAGACCATTATTTTCCCCATATTTGCTGTCCCGCGATTTGTTATCAGTGATGGTGGTTCTCACTTTGTTAAAAAGGTCTTTGACAAGCTGCTGAAAAAGTAGTATGGTATACAGCTTAGAGTTGCCACACCTTATCATCCCCAGACCAGTGGGCAAGTTGAGGTTTCCAACAGACAGATCAATCAGATTCTGGAGAAGATAATTGGGAAGACAAGGAAGGATTGGTCAGCAAAACTGGATGATGCATTGCGGGCTTACATGACAGCCTACAAAACGCCTCTTGGGACTACACGATTCCATCTTCTCTATGGCCAGGCGTGCCATCTTCCAGTAGAGCTAGAGTACAAAGCAGAAAGGGCTATTAAGAAGCTGAACTTCGATCTGAAGCCTGCTGCAGAGAGGCGTTTGATTCAGCTCAATGAAGTGGATGAAATCAGATATCTGGCCTATTAAAACTCCAAGTTATACAAGGAGAGGACAAAGGCATATCATGATAAGAAGATCATCTCTAGACATTTCGAGAACAACGACCAGGCACTTCTTTACAACTCTCGTTTAAAGCTTTTTCATGGTAAACTGCGTTCCCGTTGGTCAGGTCCCTTCAATGTCAAAGAGGCTAGACCACCTGGCGCCATTGTCTTGATTAACTCCAAAGGAGAGGTGTTCACTATCAATGGATAGAGGGTGAAACACTATTGGGCGCAAGCCGAGATTCTGAGGACACATTGTTTCTCTGGATGATGCACTAGCTATCTAAACAGCAATCACAGTCCAGCTAATGACGTTAAACAAGCGCTTAGTGGGAGGCAACCCACTGGTAAGTTTTATATTTAGTACTTAATTTTGTACATATAATTACATAGTTAGTTAGTTATTAAGTATTCAGCTAAAAAAAATGGATTGGTCGATCTACGGGTGACGCTAAACACCCGTCCGAGACTCAAGTACGCGTCTATCTCTCTTGTTCTTCTCCTCGATCATAACTGTTAAAACACCCGAACACTTAAACAAAATTCCTCAATTCATAACTTTTGAGTTCTTGAACCAAATTGAGTAATTCAAAAGCCTAATTCGTGCGGATTTTAGTGCTCTTTCTTAATCTCAACTCAGTTTTCAAGATCTGCAAGGTATGTGTTCGGAATCCCTAATTTTCAGTCCGTCATAGGTTTGGTAAAATTTGATTTTCGACTTGATTAGCTGGATTTAACTGTTGAATCATGGTTAGTTAGGTTGTATTAGAGGAATGCTACCATCCATATGTGATTTTATCGGTTAATTTGCAAGTTTTTGAAATTTCGAGTTCATGATGAAATTTGCATAAATCTGGAAATTTTGGGTGATTTGAGTTGAACTAATGCTTGAATTGTGTTACTGGTAGTGCTGTTGTTGACCGCCTTCAATTATTTCACCATGATTCATTGATTTTTCGAATTTTTCAAAAATTGGCTAATTTTGGTGAATTTTTGGTTGATTTTTGATTTGAATTTTCGATGCCTAGACATGAGAAGAGACAGTGACCAGCATCGTCTTCAAGCACTACATAAGGATCAGCACATTCATACAGCAGTAGACCAGTTTTCAGGCCTCCGAAGCAGGAAGTGGCGCAGGATACCTGTGTGTTCCGTGACATTCAGGAAAAGTGGGATGAGTATGACATGCTGTTCTACAATGCTTGGTTGGAGGTGAAGATCATTCCCACCAGATTCGCGGACACCACAGTGCTGCGGAAGATGGGTATTCTGGATGATGTTTTGCATATTCTCGAGAGGATCGGGATGGGCACTATGGCTTTTCAGCAGTACGATCTGTACCCTGATCTGGTTCGACAGTTCCTCGCCATTGTTCGTGTGTACTATGCGGACGAGATGGCTAAGCGAGCACAGGAGGGCATGATGAATTTTCTGATCCGCGGGATTTGCTACAGGATCAGTCTGTTTGAGATTTGCGGGATTTATGGTTTCTCTGACCATCCTACAGGCGTTCTTCTTCTGTTGCAATGGACCCACATGCAGACATTCTGGTCCAAGTTTGGGAATGGAGTCTACTAGAGCAAGACAAGTACGCAGACAGACGTTCGACATCCTGTTATCAGGTACATTCTGCGCCTTCTAGGCAACATCATCTTGTGCAAGTCTGCGCTGAGAAAGATGTGTGTCAGCGAGTTGATTCTGCTTTACAACGGCTTTGCCGAGATGCTGGATGATGAGATCCCGATAGACAGCATGGTCCGCGCCAACTTTGGCGCTTTTTTTGCTGAGCACTTGGTCTCTCTGAAGACTAAGCCATTCACCAGTCCGGGGGAGAACAGTGAGAGCATGGGTAGTCTTACACCCATCTTCCACCATTTCCAGATTGATACATCACCTTGCAGCATCATCACTGACAGATCCCTTATAGATGACACGCATCTGCGCAATGCTACTTGGTTCAAGCAGCGATTGGTCTGGACATTCACTACTACTACTGGAGAGTATGTTGGCATTGATGTTACTGCATATTGCATGCATTTTGCATACTCATTAGTTAGCTTTTCATGCATTTGTATCACATTTTAGGGTAGATTGCATCACTTAGAGTTCTAGAGCATTCTTGCACCAGCATACGCATGTTCCTTGCATTTTGCATCACAAGGGTTATACGCCAAACGACCCTCCGGGCTTTGCACCTCAGCAGCAACAGCCGATGCAACAACAAGTTGATCCGGTTCAGGCCATGTTTCAGCAGCTGATACAAGGGCAAGCCTCTACAAACCAGAAGTTCACCGAGATGAACACTCATCTTGACTCGTCCCTCACTGACTTCTCCACTCAGATCACCAACTTAAACAACAAGATAAACCAGCTAGAGAAAGGGAAAGCGAGTAGAAGTGGTCAGAATAGCCTACCAGGCATGTGTGAGCAGAATCATAAGGAATATGCCAACGCCATCATGTTAAGAAACGGCAAAGAGCTAGCACCTCCGGTTACTCCTAAGAACAACGAGGACGTTGTAATTCAAGAGGGGGAGGGTAAGCCTTCAGCTGATGATGAGATTAACTTTGATAATGTCTGGATCCAAGGGCCAAGAAGAGGAGACAAAGCAGTTGCTGAGAAGAAAGCAGAGCAAACTACTAAGGAGAAGGATGCTTATGTACCTCCACCGTTTGTACCTAAGCTGCCTTTTCCTGGCCGCTTCAAGAAGCAACTCATAGAGAAGCATAGAATCCTCTTTGAGAAGCATCTTAAGGACGTGGAGATCAAGCTACCTCTCGTTGACTGCCTTGCAATGATGCCTAAATGCGCTAAATTCTTCAAAGACACTCTCGTGAAGAAGAATAAGGAAAGCAAGGAGGTTCTTGTTCTAAGTGAAGAGTGTAGTGCTGTGATACATAAGGAGATAGTCCCTAAGAAGTTGGGAGACCCTGGAAGCTTCACGATACCCTGCGCTTTAGGTCCTCTGGAGTTCAAGAGTTGCCTTTGTGATCTCGGAGCTAGCATCAATCTGATGCCTCATTCCGTGGCGAAGAAGCTTGGCTTTACTCGTTTCAAAGATTGTAGGATCTCGTTGGTATTGGCTGATAGGAGTGTGAGGCTACCAGTGGGGCTGCTTGAAGATCTACCGGTGCGAATCAGCGGTGTGAACGTGCCTACGGACTTCGTCGTGTTGGAAATGGATGAAGAGCCTAAGGATCCACTCATCCTAGGAAGGCCATTCCTAGCAACCGCCGGGTCTATCATCGATGTCAAGAACGGGAAGATTGCCTTGCACTTGGGAAAGGATATAAGGCTGGACGGGAAGAACGGGAAGATTGCCTTGCACTTGGGAAAGAAACCGACCATAGAAGGGCAAGCTTTTTACATTGAAACGATGGATGTCTTAGCGGATGAGTTGCTGGAAGAACTAGCTCAGGAGGACAATCTGAAGCTGGCACAGACAAAGGAGCCAGGAGAGTTTGGCTATGTGGATCAGAGGACCCAGGAGTACACCAACTTGCTGGATTCTAGGAAGATTGTTAAGAAGGATGAAAGCTGCTGCCTAGAGATCGACCCTGAGATCGACACTATCACTCGATCCAGGAGTCAGATCGACAAGGCAATCGAGAACACAACTCGATCCGGTGCAGGAATCGACAGACAGATCGAGAGGAATGATCGATCCAGAAAAACAATCGAGAAGCTGAGTTTGTGTTTGATGAGGAGTGTTTGCGAGCTTTCGTGACCATGAAGGAAGCCCTTACATCAGCCCCTAGAGTTCAAGCACCAGACTGGACACTACCCTTTGAGATCATGTGCGATGCTAGTGACTACGCTGTAGGAGCCGTTCTTGGCCAGAGGAAAGACAAGAAGCTGCACGTGATTTACTATGCTTCAAGAACCTTGGATGACACGCAAAAAAGGTACACTACTACAGAGAAGGAGTTGCTTCGATTAGTGTTCGCCTTTGAGAAGTTCCGGTCGTATCTTGTGGGTTCTAAAGCTATTGTCTACACAGATCACGGCTTTGCGATACATCTATTCGAAGAAGGACACTAAGCTTCGGCTTTTAAGGTGGATTCTCTTGCTCCAGGAGTTTGACATGGAGATTAAAGACAAGAAAGGAATAGAAAACGGAGTCGCTGACCATCTCTCACGGCTAAGGATCAACGAGTCTCTCCCCTTAGATGACTCTCTTCCAGAAGAGAAACTCATGGCGATCACTACGGCTGTTTGTGGAAAGCTAGAGGGGCAGTTTGAAGAGGTGTTGAGCTTCAAAGAGGAGGATCTTCCTTGGTACGCTGATGTTGTGAACTATTTAGCGTGTGGTGATGAGCCAACACATCTCAACAGCTATCACAAGAAGCGGTTCATGAGAGAGGCTAGTGACTACTTTTGGGACGAGCCCTACTTATACAAGAGAGGAGTGGACAGTTTGTACCGGAGGTGTGTTACGAAGGAAGAAGCTAGAGACATCCTCTATCACTGTCAAGGCTCTTCCTACGGAGGACACTTCGCTTCATTCAAGACTGCCATGAAAGTGTTGCAAGCTGGTTTCTGGCGGCCGTCCATCTTCAAAGATGCACACGAGTTTGTTAAGAGCTGTGAGGCATGTCAACGAGCAGGGAATATCACTAAGAGGAACGAGATGCCTCAGGTTCCCATCTTCGAGGTTGACGTGTTCGACGCGTGGGGCATAGACTTTGTGGGGCCATTTCCTTCTTTATACGGCAACAAGTACATCTTAGTAGCAGTTGATTATGTCTCTAAATGGGTTGAGGCTGTTGCTTCCCCTACAAACGATTCTAAGGTGGTGATCAAGCTATTTAAGAGTATCATTTTCCTGAGGTTTGGGGTACCAAAGGTGGTTATAAGAGATGGAGGAAGCCACTTCATAAACAAGGTCTTTGAGAACCTCTTGAGAAAGTATGGCGTTAAGCATAAGGTGGCTACAGCGTATCATCCTCAAACAAGCGGTCAAGTGGAAGTCTCCAACCGGCAAATCAAGGCTGTACTGGAGAAGACTGTCGGAGCAACAAGGAAAGACTGGGCGGTGAAGCTGGACGACGCTCTTTGGGCCTACCGCACCGCCTTCGAAACACCGATTGGTACAACCCCTTTCACTCTGCTCTATGGCAAGGGCTGTCATCTCCCGGTTGATCTGGAACACCGTGCATTGTGGGCTGTGAAGAGGCTGAACTTTGACCTCAAGACTGCTCAAGAGAGGCGCCTCATTCAGCTACATGAACTGGACGAATTAAGACTGAACGCTTATGAGAGCTCTCGGATATACAAGGAGCGGACTAAGGAAGCTCATGACAAGAAGTTGGTTTCCAAGGAGCTTAAGGAAGGAGGTTTAGTGTTGCTGTACAATTCAAGACTCAAACTCTTCCCGGGAAAGCTGAAGTCAAGGTGGAGCGGGCCGTTTGTGATCCAAGAAGTGCTGCCTTATGGAGCTGTTACATTGATGGGAAAGAGTGGCAGTGCATTCACCATCAACGGACACAGGGTCAAGCTTTACTTGGCGGACAGCTATGACAAAGAGAGTACCTCGGTGATTCTCCAAGACCCACCATCCGCCTAAACCAAGTAAAGTCTAGCTAAAGACGTTAAAGAAAGCGCACTTGGGAGGCATTCCCATGTCTATCCTGTACATATTTCGGCTTTATTTCTCTTTCAGTTTTATGTTTTTATTTCGCAAGTGTGTAGAGCAGGTATGAGGAGTCTAAACCTCGATCTTGAAGTCCAAAAGAGGCGATAGGGGTTAAGAAAAGGCTAGAGATCGAGTGCTACATCGACTGATCCTGACTAGATCTTTGCTAGATCGAGTCAGTGAATCGAGAGGAACCAGTCGATCTAGACGAGAACGAGTGATAAGATCGATCTAGACGAAAACGGATCGATCGATCCTAAATGGATCGACCGATCTAATTTCTCTCGGGAAAATCCTTTGAAAACAGATCGATCACTCGACTCGATCCATCACTCGATCTATGCCAAATCGACCCCCAAATCGAGGACGTAGCTCGATCACGAGGACTTAGCCGTGGAGCCAAAATCTCAACGATCGAAGGAGCCAATCGATCTGAGACTCGATTCATCATGAATCGAGTCACAAATCAAGTAACCCTCTCGATCTAAGCCATTATGGGCATGAGATCAAGTCCTAGATCGACCAAACGGACTCGATCTCATGCCGAGGTAACATTTTCTTTCCCTCCTTTATTCTTTTCCCTCCAGTTTTTAAATTCAAAATTTGGTCAAGGCAAGCATCTTTGACCATGAAAGATGTGCCTTGACCAAGACTTTGTCAGAAAACCACATTTCCTACCCATGGTTTTGTTTCTTGCTTAGCCTTTAAATATTTCAACAACTTCTCACCCTCTCATTCTTGTTTTCTCGGAAATTTTAAACAAAGAGAGTGAGAGTTTTTTGTTTTCAAAGGCTAGCAAGGCTCTTTACCAATCTTGCAAAAGGTATTTTCGGAGTTTAATGAAATATTTTTTGGAAAATTCTCTTTTATTTCGCAAGACATTGTTCTAGATGATAGGGCCGTTTTTGAATTTTAAAATTTAGCTAAATAAAACGAATAATTCTGGATTTTCTAGTATCTAAATATTTGATTCTCCTTTATTTTGCTATAATTTTTATTAATTTCCCAAAATTCTAGGGTATTGGTTATAAACCTTCTTCTTCACCTTTCTTCTTCTCTCATCCGATCGCCGTTTTGCTTATCAAATTCCTTGAGAAATTTGTTTCAGGTACAATGGCTCTCAAAAGAACGAGAGAAGAGACAGCACAAGAGGGAGAAGGCCAAGAGGTGGCTGTTCAAGAGAGGGTCAGATGGAGTAAGGATGAGAAGAGGGACAAGAAACAGCTTGAAAGGCTTCGGTTTGAGCCTACTAAGTTTGCGGACAGGGAGCTGCTAAGTTCTTGCCACTTTTGAGAGAAACTCTTGTTTTAATTGAAAACCCTTTTCAAATGAGATCATTCTATGCTTATAACCTACACCCTTAGCCAAATGTGTTTTTCTTTAAAGTGCATAAGTTTGATTCATGGTTCGGATGTTAATGAATGTTAAAGGATGAGTTTCTTTGATTGTTAGGAATAGGAGAGTCATGATCTGAATTTCTTTGTGTGATGAGTATGGCTAAGTTCTGTGGAGTATGAGTATGTGCATAGCATTTTAGAACTGTTAACTAGGACATTGAGATCGATTCATTTGAAAGGCACCTTTGCGAGAAGCTTAAACCCCCATTCGATTTTAAACCTCTCTTCCTTAATTATTTTCTGTTGCTTGAGGGCAAGTGATAAACATATTTCTAAGCTCGGGTTATGATGCAGAGAGGTTATCAAACTCTGTTGCAAGCAATGTTGTAGTACAGCAAGCAAGAGAGAGTCAATCCACTTCTAGGAGATAGAGAATGCACAGAGAATGCAAGGACTAAAGCAAATCTAAGCAAATGAGACAGTTTATGATAAAATCTCTAAAAACTAGATGCAGCAACTTAAACAGAGTGAAACCTATTTTAAAAATACTAGAAAGTAAGAAACTACCACTAGAAACAAACAGATTAATTAAAGAAGAAAGCTTCGAATTATTAAAATTCAACTAGTGGATCGACCACGAGATCGACCACTAGATGGACCGAGAGGGTTACTCGACTTGAGACTCGATCCATGATGAATCGAGTCTTGGATCGATTGGCTCTCTCGATCATTGAGATGTTGGCTCCTCGGCTAAGTCCTCATGATCGAGCTATGTCCTCGATTTAGGGGTCGATTTGGCACAGATCGAGTGATGGATCGAGTCGAGTGATCGATCTGTTTTCAACAGATTTTCCCGAGAGAAATTAGATCGGTCGATCCGATTTGGATCGATCGATCCTTTTTCGTCAAGGTCGATCTTGTCACTCGTTCTCGTCTAGATCGACTGGCTCCTCTCGATTTACTGACTCGATCTAGCAAAGATCGAGCCAGGATCAGTCGATCTAGCACTCGATCTCTAGCCTTATTCTAACCCTTATTGCCTTTTTAAGACCTCAAAGTGAAGGTTTAGACTCCTTATACCTGTTCCTACACACTTGCAAAATAAAAACATAAAACAGAAAAGGAAATGAAGCAGAAATATGTACAAGATAAACATGGAAATGCCTCCCAAGTGCGCTTTCTTTAACGTCTTTAGCTAGACCTTACTTGGTCTAAGCGGATGCTGGGTCTTGGAGAAGCACTTAGGTACTCTCCTTGTCATAGCTATCTGCCAAGTAGGGCTTGACTCTGTGTCCGTTGATGGTGAATGCACTGTCACTTTTTCCCATCAGAGTAACAGCTCCATACGGTAAGATTTCTTGAATCACGAACGGTCCGCTCCACCTTGATTTCAGCTTGCCCGAGAAGAGTTTGAGCCTCGAGTTGTACAGCAACACTAGTCCTCCTTCCTTAAGCTCCTTGGCAACCAACTTCTTGTCATGAGCCTCCTTAGTCTGCTCCTTGTATATCCGGCAGCTCTCGTAAGCGTTCAGCCTCAACTCATCCAGTTCGTGTAGCTGAATAAGGCATCTCTCCTGAGCCGTCTTGAGATCAAAGTTCAGCCTCTTCACAGCCCACAACGCACTGTGTTCCAGCTCAACCGGGAGGTGACATCCCTTGCCATAGAGTAGAGTGAAAGGAGTTGTACCAATCGGCGTTTTGAAGGCGGTACGGTAGGCCCAAAGAGCGTCATCCAGCTTCACTGACCAGTCTTTCCTTGTTGCTCCGACAGTCTTCTCTAGAATAGCCTTGATTTGCCTGTTGGAGACCTCCACTTGACCGCTTGTTTGAGGATGATACGGTGTAGCCACCTTATGCTTAACCCCATACTTTCTCAAGAGGTTCTCAAAGACCTTGTTTATAAAGTGGCTTCCTCCATCACTTATAACTACCTTGGGTACCCCAAACCTCGGGAAGATGATACTCTTGAACAACTTGATTACCACCTTAGAGTCATTTGTAGGGGAAGCAACAGCCTCAACCCATTTAGAGACATAATCCACTGCTACTAGATGTATTTGTTGCCATATGAGGAAGGGAACGGCCCCATGAAGTCAATCCCCCACGCGTCGAACACGTCAACCTCGAAGATGGGAACTTGAGGCATTTCGTTCCTCTTAGTTATATTCCCTGCTCGTTGACATGCCTCACAGCTCTTCACAAATTCGTGTGCATCTTTAAAAATGGAGGGCCACCAGAAACCGGCTTGCAATACCTTCGTGGCAGTCTTGAATGAGGCGAAGTGTCCTCCGTAGGAAGAGCCATGGCAATGATAGAGGATGTCCCTGGCTTCTTCCTTTGTAACACATCTCCGGTACAAGCTGTCTACTCCTCTTTTGTATAGGTAGGGCTCGTCCCAAAAGTAGTCACTAGCCTCCCTCATAAACCGCTTCTTGTGATAGCTGTTGAGATGTGTTGGTTCCTCACCACACACTAGATAGTTCACCACATCAGCATACCACGGTAGATCCTCCTCTTTGAAACTCAACACCTCCTCAAACCTCCCTACTAGCAACCCACAAACAGCCGTAGTAATCGCCATAAGCTGCTCTTCGGGAAGAGAGTCATCTAAGGGGAGAGACTCGTTGATCCTTAGCCGTGAGAGGTGGTCAGCGACTCCATTTTCTATCCCTTTCTTGTCTTTAATCTCCATGTCAAACTCCTGGAGTAACAGAATCCATTTTAAGAGCCGAGGCTTAGTGTCTTTCTTCGAGTAGATGTATCGTAAGGCAGCGTGATCCGTGTATACAATAGCCTTGGAACCAACGAGATATGATCTGAACTTCTCAAAGGCGAAGACTACTGCAAGCAACTCCTTCTCCGTAGTGGTGTATCTTGATTGCGTGTCATCCAAGGTTCTTGAAGCATAGTAGATCACGTGTAGCTTCTTGTCTTTCTTCTGACCAAGAACGGCTCCTACGGCGTAGTCACTAGCATCACACATGATCTCAAAGGGAAGAGACCAGTCTGGTGCTTGGACTATAGGAGCTGATGTAAGGGCTTCCTTGATGGTCATGAAAGCCTTCAAACACTCCTCATCGAATACAAACTCAGCTTCCTTGCACAACAGCCGTGTAAGAGGGCGTGCAATCTTGGAGAAATCCTTGATAAAGCGCCTATAAAACCCTGCGTGTCCCAAAAAGCTTCTGATTCACTTAACATTAACCGGCGGCTCAAGACCCATCATGACCTCCACCTTAGCCTGATCAACCTCAATACCCTTTTCTGATATCTTGTGACTGAGCACGATCCCTTCCTTAACCATGAAGTGGCATTTCTCCCAGTTCAGCACCAAGTTTGTCTCTTCACAACGTTTAAGTACCCTGCAAAGATTCAACAAACACGCAGGAAAGGACGCACCATACAGAGAGAAATCATCCATGAACACCTCTACTATCTCCTCTATAAGATCAGAGAAGATCGACATCATACACCGCTGAAACGTAGCCGGTGCATTACATAATCCAAACGGCATCCTTCGATATGCAAAGGTACCGTAGGGACATGTGAAGGTCGTCTTCTCCTGATCATTTGGGTGAATAGGTATTTGAAAGAAACCACTATACCCATCGAGAAAACAGTAGTAAGGGTGATTCGCAAGTCTCTCAAGCATTTGATCAATAAAAGGCAAAGGGAAATGGTCTTTCCTAGTCGCAAGGTTAAGCTTCCTATAATCAATACACATCCTATGACCAGTGATGGTCCTAGTAGGGATAAGTTCATCCTTTTCATTCCTTATGACCGTGATCCCTCCCTTCTTAGGCACCATGTGTACAGGAGAAACCCACGTGCTGTCACTTATGGGATAGATCACGTCAGCCTCTAAAAGCTTAAGGATTTCCTTCTTAACAACCTCTTTCAAATTAGGATTCAAACGCCTTTGATGTTCTATAGAAGAGGCGTTCTCATTATCCAAGTGAATCCTATGAGTGCAAAGCATTAGTGAAAGGCCCTTGATGTCACTTAAAGAGTACCCAATGGCCTTCCTATACTTTCTCAGCTGAGTTAGGAGCGAGTGCAACTCATCATCACTAAGGTTTCCATTTACTATCACGGGATAGGTGTTATTAGGCCCTAAGAAAGCATACCTTAGCCCTTTTGGAAGCTCCTTAAGGTCCACCTTTGGGGCTAACAGCTCACTCCAGTCATCCTCGTGGTTGTTGTTGTTGCTTTCCTCCTTGGAACCGTCCTTTGAACCTGAGGCATGGCCCTTCAGACTGCTTTCCTCTATCGCTATCCCTTCTGAGATCGAGTCCTCCGGTCGATTCTCCTCTCGATGTCGTCTAGATCGAGCCATTTCGCTCGATTCACTTACTCGATTCGATAGGGATCGAGTAAGGGATCGAGACGCTGAGTCGATCTCTTGATTAGACCCCAAAATGATTGGGAGGTCTCTCTCGATCGACGACTCTATTGTTTTTCCTGATCGAGCATTCTTCTCGATCTGTCCATCGATTGTTGCACCTGATCGAGTTGTGTTCTCGATTGACTTGTCGATTGATAAACTATTTCTCAAGCAGGTTTTATGCAGCAGAGAGGTTATCAAAACTCTAATGCATGCAATGTTGTAGTAAGGCAAACAGGAGAGTGTTAATCCACTTCTAGGAGGCAGAGAATGCACAAAGAATGCAAGGTACTAGGCAAATCTAAGCAGAATGAGACAGTTTATGAGAAATTAACTAAAAACTAGATGCAGCAACCTGAACAGAACGAAACCTATTTTAAAAATACTAGAAAGGAAGCAACTACCACGAGAAACAAACAGATTAATTAAAGGAAAGAGCTTCGAATTGTTAAAAATCGACTAGTGGATCGACCACAAGATCGACCACTAGATCGAGCAGTAACGATCGATCACGTCTAAAACCGTAAGAACAACAAATCTAACGACCAGGATGCTATCAGGTAACAAGCGAAAGATGAAATAAGACTTAAGGATTCTAAAAGAAAGGGTCTAGGGTTTAGATCGACTCACTTGGTGAGGATCTCTAAGCCTTGAAAACAAAACAAGGTCTATCCGTGGCTTTCGGTATAGATCACTCTTTCATCCTCTCCTCCAAACCCATGGCTTTTGGTGGAAAGAGAGGTCGAAAGGCAAGGAAAACAGATTTCAAGTAATGGCTTAACTAGTCCCCCAAACTTCCATGGCTTTTGGGATGGGGTAACTAGTTTCTAAGGTGTGATCTTCTGAGGCTCCTGGATCCTGTCAAGGTAAGGAACCTCTCGGATCATGAAGCTCTTGGCGTGAGAGTCTTCAAGCATTAAGCTTTCAACACCTTAGAAGAGATAGCCTTTAAAACGTTTAGAAAACAAACCAAGATCGAACCTTTTCTACCCCTTAATCCTCTCAACCCCGAACCCAAAGTAAACTACTCGCTACACATAGAGTAAATCAAGCAAAGCAGAAGAAACGAGACGATAAACATGAAAGAAAAACTGGATTAAACGATAAAGATTCGAATACAAAAGCTTCAAAAGAAAACTGGTTCAACAATGGTGTTCTTCGCTAAAAACAGAGAGAAAACATGAAAGAAAAGATAAGAATCTAAAAGTTATCGAAAAAGCATCTCGCCACCTTGCCTAAAATTCCCAAACAATCCAATGGTCCCCCCTTTGCTAACAGCCAAAAACGGTTGAAAGGACAGAAATCGACCACTGGATCGAGTGGTTCTCTCGATCACATCCAGGCATCGTGTCTTCGGCTCGATTCAGGTCTCGATCTTCCTCGGCGAATCGAGTGTTGCATCCGATCTCGGTAACGATCTTCGGGTGGATCGAGTGGTGTACTCGATCTGGCTCTCGCTCTGCATGGCGTCATTTACGTCCGTACCGATTGATCGATTGCTTTACTCGATCTCCGTCTCGATCATTCTCCTTGGATCGCCTAGTTGGCTCGATCTTCTGGTCGATCAACTCCTGGATCGACCGGCCATGCTCGATCTGCTCCTCGATCATTGGTCCTTAGCATATTTCCGAGCTCCCACGAACTGTTACATCAGCCTCCACACGCCCACGAACCTCCATGACTCCAAAGCAGCCAGATACAACCTGAATGTGATGCAAAATGCAAGGAAAATGCATATGCTGATGCAAGAATGCTCTAGGACCCTAAGTGATGCAATCTAACCTAAAACATGATACAAATGCATGAAAAACTAACTAATGAGTATGCAAAATGTATGCAATATGCAATAACATCAACTCCCCCAAACTTACTTCTTGCTTGCCCTCAAGCAACAAAAAGCAAGTAAGTAAGAGAGGTTTTTAGAAAAATCAAGGGGTTTTAAACTTTTTGCAAAGGTGCCTTTCAAATGGATCATCTCAATGTCCTAGTTAACAGTTCTAAAATGATATGCTTACACTCATACTCCAAAGAACTTAGCCATACTCATCACACAAAGAAATTCAAATCATGACTCTCCTATTCCTAACAATCAAAGAAACTCATCCTTTAACATTCATTAACATTCGAACCATGAATCAAACTTATGCACTTTAAAGCAAAACACATTTGGCTAAGGGTTATGGTTATGAGCATAGAATGATCTCATTTGAAAAAGGGTTTATAATCATAACAAGGGTTTCTCTCAAAAATTGTTTGAACTTATGCATAATGCTAAAGGTAATGACAATTTATGCATACATGATTAGATTCTCATCTACTCATGTAAACTATTAAATGATTCTATACCCCTTTCATTTAAGAAATTTAATCCTCACTCACCACTTAAGAGTCTACCCTTTTTCTCACACTTAGCAATCCCCAATTCAAAATAAAGACATTTTTAAACTTTTTAGGCTAGTGAAAAGGTTTTGAAAAATATTTTTGCTCTTAGAAATTTCTTATTAGTAGCTCTCTTATTATTATTTTCTTTCTTTTCTTTTTTTTTATTTGGCACTTAGGCTCTTTTTATTTCTTTTTCTTTTCTTTTCTCTTTTTTTTTTATTTTTTTATTTTTACTTATCATGAGAGAGCTACTTTCTGAAATTAGAGCATACTTAGTTTTAAAAGCAAACCTTTCACTTAAAACCTCATTTCTTTCCTTAAAACACAAACTCTTTGAAACCAAAACAAATTGACAAGAAAGCAACCCCAATGATCCCCCAAACTTATCCTAAACCAACACCTAGCTTTAAAATGCAAAGCTAGCAATCAATATGAAAACCAAATCATGTCGCCTAAACCTAACATTTTATGCCAAGTTCAAACCGAAAGTAAGGCCTCACAAAGATGTCACACAAGAACATTTGGCTTCAAAGGAGGGTAAGGTTCAAGGAGGGAGTTCTACTTAGGCTCACAAAGAGTGGTAAAAAGGAAGAAGAGAGCCTAAATATTTTAAAACCATGTGTTCATTTTTAATTGCATAAGAATGATAATTAGAGTTTCAAATTAAGGTTTTCACTTAGTAGGATGAGTTTCAAATCATGAGAGTTCAATTCAAGCCACGAAAATCCTAACTAGTGATTCAAGCATGGTTAGAACTTACTTTCAAAGCATAAACAAAGCATTAGAGAACTACCAACTAGGGCATTGAAATGATTCAAAAGTAAAAACACCTTTTAAAGAAATTATAACCCCTTATGCAAAATGCAAACAACTTAGGTGATATGAGAAACTCTAGACTCAATCCTAACATGTTTTTAAAAAGATGAATGCAACTACATGAATTTTTGAAAAAATTTTAAAAATTTTACCAGTTTTTCATTACTAAAGACTCAAGGATGCAAAAAGGAAAATAAGATCAAAGAACACAAGATTAAATCACCTATATACTCCCCCAAACTTGCTTGACACCGCCCCGGTGGCCAACTCATCCGAAGGAGCATTAAAACACAATGGAAGAAGGTTGTTTACCTCTGGTCTAGGCTCGGCTGGAACTTGAGGATGTTCCAGAGGAGCTAGAGATCGTTGCTTTGCCTTTGTCAGCTGGTTCTTGTAGAGAATGGCGTGCCGGCTGAATGTTGTCTCCTTGGGTCTCGCGGATGACAATCCCTCCGGTTGAGAGCCTTCTCTTCTCGAGTTGTTGCATCTCTTGGCTTGCAGCTGGCTTAGGCTGGCCTCCCTGAAGTGCTTTAACTTTCTTCCCAAGCTTCTTCAGCATCTTCCCTTGCCACTTGTTAATCTTCCTTTGCATCTCTACCACCGATGCTAGGAACTTCTCGGTTTTTGTCCTTGGTTCAAAGTCCAGCTTGGGAAGTGTGTAAGCCTCGGGTATCTCGTCTTCCGTGCCTGGAGACTCTGACCTTTGGCGTGGGGCAATGGCTGAAGCAGGCGGTCCTCCTAAAGGGGCAAAGCATTCTTCCTCCGTGGGCAGGAACTCGATGTTCCCAACACCAAGCAGCTCGGTTTCATCTTTGTTGGGCAGGATGCACACTCTCTTCTTGTCTTCGTCATCTATGAAGAGGTAGGCATAGAACCCTTCTGCTGGCGTGCGTCCCAAGCTATCAGTGTTCCTCATGTATGCTTCATCCATGAAAGCTCTGTTTGGAACGTGAGCAAAGTCATGGATGGGCACGCCGGCTTGCACGAACAAAGGAGTAAGGAGACCGACAATGTAGGAGGAGGTTGCCTTGCACCGTAAGGCGTAAGCCTTGTACTTCACTAGGGAAGCCGCGAGCACACAGCCGTAGTTCACCTCATCGCCGAGTTCATCTTCTATGGGTTCTTCATTCGCATCCGGATCAGCCACCAAGTGCTTCACACCTTGGAAGAGGAAGCACAGCTCCGTCTTCGTGACAGTAGGAGCAACAGACCTTCCACTGAATGTATTGGCAATCAGCTTCAGAGTATACCTCAGCACCGGACTCCTAACTCGCTTGATCTTGGCAGTGTTGGCTTTGTAGTCTTCATTGCTGATCAGGTCCCAAAACTCGTCAGCTTTCTTGAAGGCTGGGAACTCGACCTTGTGTGCATCAGCGTTGAGACCGTAGGCTTGGCCTAGCTCAGGGATGGAGAGTGTGTAAGCTTGACGGCCAACTTTGAAGTAGAGGCGGCCTTGAGAAGGGACGGGTGCACTAGGATTCTCATACCGGAACTCCAAGGTGGCTAGGAAGTCTATTGTCACTTCAGGAATGGTTGGGCAATCCATGTTAGATTTGTTTGCGGAAGTTTGCAATGAAGAGAGAAAGGAATGAAGAACATGAAGAACAAGAGAAAATGGTTTAAGGAGGATTATTATTCCTTAAGTTAATCTTACAATGGTTCACAAATGTTCTATTTATAGAACCTACAAGATAAGATAACGGCTACAAAGGATAGGGACACAAAGCATAAACAAATGGTGTGGTCCTCATGGTGACAATGACATCTCATAATCGTCCAAGAGCTTAAGTAGAACATGTGACCTTATCCTTATTTGCTTCCTCTCTTCCTCTCTTGTGACCGTTGTGATATTTGACTTAGGGAAGCAGAGATTCACTTGCCTTGCACTCCACTCTCATATCTTTACTTGAATGCCAAGCATGTGTACGGACACCATTCATCCTCCTACTTTGATACTCCCCCTCAAGCTTTAACCATGGTGAATGGTTAGAGCTTGGAGCCATGAAGGATCACTTCATTAAAAACCTCAATGTAGAAAACCTCATGGGACAAAACTACATTGAGGGAAAAAGAGTGTGATCTTCCACGGCTAGGTGAGCTCAAGCTGAGATATCAACGAGTCCCATCCTAGAGTGGATGAACTCGCTTGTCTTCTGGTTGACTGCCTTGGTGAAGATGTCAGCTAGCTGATCTGAACTCTTGGTGTAGCATGGGAGAATGACTCCAAGTTGCACTTGCTCCCTGACTTTATGACAATCCACCTCTATATGCTTGGTCCTTTCATGGAAGACCGAGTTTGATGCTATATGCATAGCCCGCCTGATTATCACAATGCATTGTGATCGGTGTGTTTTTGTCTCTCGCCCGAGGTCTTTGAGGAGGTTTCTTAGCCACATTAGCTCGGTTGTTAGCCTTCTCATAGCTCGGTATTCAGCTTCAGCACTAGAGCATGCTACCACATTTTGCTTCTTGCTCTTCCATGTGACTAGATTCCCTCCAATGAATGTGCAATAGCCAGTAGTGGATCTTCTGTCTACACGATCTCCTGCCCAATCTGCATCACAGTATCCCACTAGCTCTGAGCTTCCATTGCACCCCATCCAAATGCCATGACCAATCGTTCCTTGAACATAGCTGAGGATGCGCTTGACCATGCTCCAATGATACATCTTTGGAGCTTTCATGTATTGGCTAACCTGATTCACAGCAAAACACAAGTCAGGTCTAGTTATTGTAAGATAGATTAGCTTACCAACCATCCTGCGATATTGTGTGACATTTTCAAAGGGTTCATCCTCTAGCTCCCCCTTTCGGTCCATTTTGTAGCTATCTTCAAGAGGGGTTTTAGCTACTTTATCTCCAAGGTTTCCTGTTTCACTCAACATATCAAGCATATATTTTCTTTGTGAGAGAAACAAGCCTTCTTTAGATCTACAAACTTCAATACCTAAGAAGTATTTTAGTTCACCTAGATCTTTAATATCAAAAACAGTCTTTAAATAGTCTTTAGTAGCTTGAATGTTTACCTTGTCATTCCCAGAGATGATTATATCATCTACATAAATGAGAATGACTACTATACCTTCTTGGCTGGTGAGAGTGAATAAGGTGTGATCAGCTTCTGAGCGGCTAAATCCCCTATCAAACAGAACTCTACTTAGCCGGTGGTACCAAGCTCTTGGTGATTGCTTAAGACCGTATATAGCCTTTCTCAGCCTTAGCACTTTGCCACGAGTGATGTCCTCTTCCACTCCTGGTGGTGGAGTCATATAGACTTCCTCTTCGAGCTCTCCTTGCAGGAATGCATTCTTCACATCCATTTGCCAAAGATCCCATTCTAGATTTACTGCAAGTGAGATGACAACTCTAACCGTGTGAAGCTTAGCCACTGGTGCAAAGGTGTCTCTATAGTCTTCTCCATAGGTCCGAGTGAAGCCCCTAGCAACTAGCCGAGCCTTATACCTTTCTATTTCCCCATTGCTTTTGTATTTGATAGTGAAGACCCATCTTGAGCTCACGGTTTTCTTCCCTTTAGGCAATGTAGCCTCATCCCAAGTGTGATTCTTTTCCATAGCACCCCTTTCCTCACTGATTGCATTCCGCCATACCTCATACTCTACTGCTTCTTTGTAAGATCTAGGTACCTGACCTTGTTCCAATGCTACTAGGAAGGCTTGGTGCTCCTTTGGAAACTGAGCGAAAGAGCGAGTTACTTGAGTAGGATGAGCTACTGCATTGCCGTTGTAGTACACTCTGGTGTTAACCCAATTTGATGGATCCTGCCTTTCCCTTGTGCTTCTCCTTAGGGCTGCTGGAGCAGGAGCTGGGGCTGGAGCTTGTGCTGCTTGTTGTTCCACTTGTTGTTGTAGGCGCTCTAAGCGTTGACTTCTTCTTAGCGGTACAACGTGAGGAGAGGATCTAGGATGTTCCGGAGACTGAACTGGTGTGGGGCTTTCCAAGTTTGCTTCTGCTTCTGCTTGATCATGAGCATTATCTTGGGTCTCCAAGTTTGCTTGTTCCTCATTTCCCCCCTCAGGATCAACAGCAGGAGCACTAGTAGGTGTAGTGACCCCAAGGTGGTCTAGGATGAGCCGTAAGCTAGTTGCCCTATCAGAGGTAGAGGTAGATAGCCCTTGTAGGTCCTCCCACTGTTGTTTGGCATAGAAGCTTTCTGACTCTAAGAACTTGACATCACGAGAGACTATGACCCGGCGTGTATCATGGTTGTAGCATTTGTACCCCTTTTGGGTAGTAGAGTAGCCAATGAACATACATCTCATACTTTTAGCTTCCAGTTTTGTTCTATGATCCCCTGGAATAAAGGCGAAACACACACAACCAAACACTCGTAAGTGATAAAGAGAGGGTTTAGTTGAGTTGAGTACCTCATAGGGTGAGGAGTCATGGAGAACTTTGGTAGGGATTCGGTTGATCAAGTAGCAAGCTGTAAGAACAGCATCGCCCCAAAACCGCTTTGGTACATTATGTTGAAACATCATGGATCTCGCCACCTCCATTAGATGTCTGTTTTTCCTCTCAGCTACACCATTCTGTTGAGGCGTGTAAGGGCAGCTAGTTTGATGAATGATTCCATGTGAGGTGAGATGTTCTCTGAAAACGTTGCTTGTGTATTCGCCTCCATTATCTGATCTAAAGATCTTAATCTTGGCATTAAAATGGTTAGTGATATGATTTTGAAAATTTTTAAATGCCTCAAAGACTCTATCCTTGGATGGAAGGAGAGTTACCCAAGTATACTTAGATTTTTCATCTATAAAAGTGACAAAATATTTGTTTTGATCTCTAGATTCACATGGTGATGACCAAACATCTGAATGCACTAAATCAAAACATTTTTCATAGATAGTAGATGACTTGGGAAACACAGTCCTACAATGTTTTCTTAAGATACAAGCCTCACATTCATCATTTTTAAAACTAACTTTAGGTAATAAAAGACTCAATGCACGAGCATGAGGATGACCTAATCTAGCATGCCAAATTGCATTATTAGCAGAAGCTACAACATTATTGGAAGATAAAAACTTAGTGTCTTCAAGAACATAGAGATCATCCTTAGTAGTCCCTTTTCCAAGCATTCTGTTGGTTTTAATATCCTGAAAACACACATCATTAGGTCCAAATATAGCAATACAATCTAAATCAGTTGTAGCTTTCTTAACAGATAACAAATTAGAGGTAAAGGTTGGCATATAAAACGCTTTAGATGATCTATCAAAGAGTTTTAAATCTCCTATGCCTTTAATAGGCACCTTTTCTCCATTAGCAATCTCAACATTTCCTACTGTTGGCTTTAGATTACTAATCAGATTTAAGTCACTGATCATATGATATGAGGCGCCTGAATCTACAATCAATGGTTTAGTCCTAAGAGTATATGAAGAACTATAAGAGTTACCATAGTGCTTCATTACATGAAAGGAGGTACCAAGAGTGTTACCAGATTCCTTAAGCGCTTTAATCAGTGTATCTAGATCTGATTTTGTCACGAATTGAGAGGAGTTAGCTGCTCCTTCTTCTCCAGCGGTTGTCTTAGATGATTCGCCTTTATGAGTGGTGTTCTCGGCGGCATAGCTAGCCTTTCCTTCCTTCCACTTGCTAGGCTTGAGATGTGGGTGAAGGATCCAGCACTTGTCTTTAACATGCCCCTTTTTCTTGCAATGCTCGCAGAATGAGCTCCTCCGTTCTTCAAACTGGTAAGCACCCTTGTTGGCTGAAACAAGTTCCCCCTTTCCTCCAAATAAGCCGAGTGATCCTTGCTCCTTTTGGATTTGAGAACACACTTCTTCAAGGGTTGGCAACCGTTCTGCTCTAAGGAGGTGCTTGATGAGGTCATTATAAGTTGAGCTGAGGGTCATGAGCAAGCCAAAGACTTTGTCTTGCTCTCTTCTGTCGTTCAGGACTTGAGGGTCAACTGTGCTTGGCCTTAGCATCTCCAGTTCTGCCCATAGTGCTCTGAATCTTCCAAAATGCTTAGTAAACTCCATATCTTCTTGCCTTAGCTCATTGATAGCCTTCTTGACTTCAAATACACGGCTGAGATTGGAGATGTTGCCGAATACTTGCTTCAGAGTCTCCCATAGCTCTTTGGCGGTTTCACAGTATGAGTAAGCCTCCAAGATTTCATTGCTAAGGGAGCTTTGTAGGAGAGCAAGAACGGTCTGATCTTCCTTGTACCATTGGGTCTCTTCGGCTGGGACAATGACAGCTCCGGCGGCTGGTGGTGCTGCTATAGGAGCGTTGCTTGACACATGACTCCAAAGACCTCTTCCACACAAGGCGGTTCTTGTGGTTCTTGACCACAGCAAGTAGTTAACCCCTTTGAGGGTCACTGGTAACGCCAATGGCTTGTTGTTCTCCAAGGCCATGTTTTAGATACTATGGACAGTTGGGCAAAGCAAAGGACCGTTGGGTAAACGGTTTTTAGATGGTAAATTATAGGTGATTAGAAGGTGAGCGAATGAGAGTATGGTGGAATGAGAGTGTTTTAGGTGGTTTAGAGGATGTTTAGGAGTGATTTAAAGTAAAAGAAGAGTGATTAAGGGTTATGGACCGTTGGGTAAAGATTAAGAATTTTCTGGAGTTTTAAGAGAGTAATAACGAAGAGATGGAATCGAGAAAAGAGTGATGAGAATCAAAAGGTTGTAGTCCAAAGATCTACAAACCGCTCTGATACCATGTTAGATTTGTTTGCGGAAGTTTGCAATGAAGAGAGAAAGGAATGAAGAACATGAAGAACAAGAGAAAATGGTTTAAGGAGGATTATTATTCCTTAAGTTAATCTTACAATGGTTCACAAATGTTCTATTTATAGAACCTACAAGATAAGATAACGGCTACAATGGATAGGGACACAAAGCATAAACAAATGGTGTGGTCCTCATGGTGACAATGACATCTCATAATCGTCCAAGAGCTTAAGTAGAACATGTGACCTTATCCTTATTTGCTTCCTCTCTTCCTCTCTTGTGACCGTTGTGATATTTGACTTAGGGAAGCAGAGATTCACTTGCCTTGCACTCCACTCTCATCTCTTTACTTGAATGCCAAGCATGTGTACGGACACCATTCATCCTCCTACTTTGATAATCCATCCGTGACAAACACCTCAAGCCAATGTTCTTGAGGAGTTGATCGAAGTCCCCAAGAATCCCGAGCCTAGACAAAAGCTCTCGATCAGCAAACTTTGTGGGTTCAAACCGGAGCCTCTCCAGCCGCTTCTTATCCCTCTTCTCATCCTTACTCCACCGGACCCTCTCTTCAGCCACCACTTCTTGTCCTTCTCCTTCTTGTGCTTGCTCTTCTCTGGTTCTCTTTGGTGCCATGGTTCCTGAAACAAATTTCTAAAGAGAATGATAAGCAAGCGGCGATTTGAT
This sequence comes from Thlaspi arvense, assembly GCA_911865555.2. Taxonomy (NCBI): domain Eukaryota; kingdom Viridiplantae; phylum Streptophyta; class Magnoliopsida; order Brassicales; family Brassicaceae; genus Thlaspi; species Thlaspi arvense. The sequence continues at coordinate 14,145,530 of OU466857.2, forward strand.
GAGAATGAGAGAAGAGAAGGAAAGAATTTATAATAACTACCCTAGAATTTTGGGCAATAAATAAAAATCATAGCTAAATAAAAGGAAATCAAATATTTAGATTCTGAAAAATCTGGAATTATTCCAAATACTTAGCTAGTTTTAAAAATTCAAAACCAATCCTATATTCTAAAACAAGATCTTGCGGATTTAAAGGAGATTTTCTTAAAATAAATCATTGAATTTGAAAATACCTTTGCAAGAGGTTTAGAATATCTTTTGCTAGCTCTTAAAAAGTAAGACTCACACTCTCTTAGTTTAAAAATCTCGAGCAAAACAGGAATGAGAGGGTGAGAGGATGATTGAAACATTTAAAGACTTAGCAAAACCAAAACAATGGGTGGTCAAAGTGGTTTCTGACAAAGTCTTGGTCAAGGCACATCTTACATGGTCAAAGATGCTTGCCTTGACCAAGTTTTGAATTTAAAAATTGGAGGGAAAGGAGTAAAGGAGGGAAAGAAAATTGTTACCTCGGCATGAGATCGAGTCCATTTGGTCGATCTAGGACTCGATCTTATGCCCAAAATGGCTTAGATCGAGAGGGTTACTCAATTTGAGACTCGATTCATAGTGAATCGAGTCCTGGATCGATTGGCTCTCTCGATCATTGAGATGTTGGCTCCTCGGCTAAGTCCTTGTGATCGGGCTATGTCCTCGATTTAGGGGTCGATTTAGCATAGATCGAGTGGTGGATCGAGTCGAGTGATCGATCAGTTTTTCACAGATATTCCCGAGAGAAATTAGATCGGTCGATCCGATTTGGATCGATCGATCCTTTTTCATCAAGGTCGATCTTGTCACTCGATCTCATCTAGATCGACTGGCTCCTCTCGATTCACTGACTCGATCTAGCAAAGATCGAGCCAGGATCAGTCGATCTAGCACTCGATCTCTAGCCTTATTCTAACCCTTATTGCCTTTTTAAGACCTCAAAGTCAAGGCTTAGACTCCTTATACCTGTTCCTACACACTTGCAAAATAAAAACATAAAACTGAAAGGGAAATAAAGCAGAAGTATGTACAAGATAAACATGGGAATGCATCCCAAGTGCGCTTTCTTTAACGTCTTTAGCTAGACCTTACTTGGTCTAAGCGGATGGTGGGTCTTGGAGAAGCACTGGGGTATTCTCCTTGTCAAAGCTATCTGCCAAGTAGGGCTTGACTCTGTGTCCGTTGACGGTGAATGCACTGCCTCTTTTTCCCATCAGAGTAACGGCTCCATATGGCAAGACCTCTTGAATCAAGGACGGTCCGCTCCATCTTGATTTCAGCTTGCCCGGGAAGAGCTTGAGCCTCGAGTTGTACAGCAACACCAGTCCTCCTTCCTTAAGCTCCTTGGCAACCAACTTCTTGTCATGAGCCTCCTTAGTCCGCTCCTGGTAGATCTTAGAGCTCTCGTAAGCATTCAACCTCAACTCATCCAGTTCGTGTAGCTGAATAAGGCGCCTCTCCTGAGCCGTCTTGAGATCAAAGTTCAGCCTCTTTACAGCCCAAAACGCACGGTGTTCCAGCCCAACCGGGAGGTGACAGCCCTTGCCATAGAGTAGACTGAAAGGAGTTGTACCAATCGGCGTCTTGAAAGCGGTACGGTAGGCCCAAAGAGCATCGTCCAGCTTCACTGACCAATCCTTCCTTGTTGCTCTGACGGTCTTCTCTAGGATAGCCTTGATTTGCCTATTGGAGACCTCCACTTGACCGCTTGTTTGAGGATGATACGGTGTAGCCACCTTGTGCTTAACCCCATACTTTCTCAAGAGGTTCTCAAAGACCTTGTTTATAAAGTGGCTTCCTCCATCACTTATAACAACCTTGGGAAGATGATACTCTTGAACAACTTGATTACCACCTTAGAGTCATTTGTAGGGGAAGCAACAGCCTCAACCCATTTGGAGACATAATCCACAGCTACTAAGATGTACTTGTTGCCGTATGAAGAAGGAAAAGGCCATATGAAGTCAATCCCCCACGCATCGAACACGTCAACCTCGAAGATAGGAACTTGAGGCATTTCGTTCCTCTTGGTTATATTCCCTGCTCGCTGACATGCCTCACAGCTTTTCACAAACTCGTGTGCATCTTTAAAAATGGAGGGCCACCAGAAACCGGCTTGCAACACCTTCGTGGCAGTCTTGAATGAGGCGAAGTGTCCTCCGTAGGAAGAGCCATGGCAATGATAGAGAATGTCCCTGGCTTCTCCCTTTGTAACACATCTCCGGTACAAGCTGTCTACTCCTCTTTTGTATAGGTAAGGCTCGTCCCAAAAGTAGTCACTAGCCTCCCTCATAAACCGCTTCTTGTGATAGCTGTTGATATGTGTAGGCTCCTCAACATACGCTAGATAGTTCACCACGTCAGCATACCACGGTAGATCCTCCTCCTTAAAACTCAACACTTCCTCAAACCTTCCTTCTAGTTTCCCACAAACAGCAGTAGTAATCGCCATAAGCTGCTATTCTGGAAGAGAGTCATCTAAAGGGAGAGACTCGTTGATCCTTAGCCTTGAGAGGTGGTCAGCGACTCCATTTTCTGTCCCTTTCTTGTCTTTAATCTCCATGTCAAACTCCTGGAGTAACAGAATCCATCTTAAGAGCCGAGGCTTAGTGTCTTTCTTCGAGTAGATGTATCGTAGGGCAGCGTGATCAGTGTATACAATAGCCTTGGAACCAACGAGATATGATCTGAACTTCTCAAAGGCGAAGACTACTGCAAGTAGCTCCTTCTCCATAGTGGTGTATCGTGATTGCGTGTCATCCAAGGTCCTTGAAGCATAGTAGATCACATGTAGCTTCTTGTCTTTCTTCTGACCAAGGACGGCTCCTACGGCGTAGTCACTAGCATCACACGTGATCTCAAGGGGAAGAGACCAGTCTGGTGCTTGGACTATAGGGGCTGATGTAAGGGCTTCCTTGATGGTCACGAAAGCCTTCAAACACTCTTCATCGAATACAAACTCAGCTTCCTTGCACAACAGCCGTGTAAGAGGGCATGCAATCTTGGAGAAATCCTTGATGAAACGCCTGTAGAACCCTGCGTGCCCAAAGAAGCTTCTGATCCCTTTAACATTAACCGGCGGCTCTAGACCCATCATGACCTCCACCTTAGCTTGATCAACCTCAATACCCTTCTCTGAAATCTTGTGACCTAGCACTATCCCTTCCTTGACCATGAAGTGGCATTTCTCCCAGTTCAGCACCAGGTTTGTATCTTCACAACGTTTAAGTACCCTGCAAAGATTCAACAAACAAGCAGGAAAGGACGCACCATACACAGAGAAATCATCCATGAATACTTCTACCATCTCCTCTATAAGATCAGAGAAGATAGACATCATACACCGCTGAAAGGTAGCCGGTGCATTACATAATCCAAACGGCATCCTTCGATATGCAAAGGTACCGTAGGGACATGTCAAAGTCGTCTTCTCCTGATCGTTTGGGTGGATAGGAATTTGAAAGAAACCACTATACCCATCGAGAAAACAGTAGTAAGGGTGATTTGCAAGCCTCTCAAGCATTTGATCAATAAAGGGCAAGGGGAAATGGTCTTTTCTAGTCGCAAGGTTAAGCTTTCTATAGTCAATACACATTCTATGTCCAGTAATGGTCCTAGTAGGGATAACTTCATCCTTTTCATTCCTTATGACCGTGATCCCTCCTTTCTTAGGCACCACGTGTACAGGAGAAACCCACGTGCTGTCACTTATGGGATAGATCACGTCAGCCTCTAAAAGCTTTAGGATTTCCTTCTTAACAACCTCTTTCAAGTTAGGATTCAAACGCCTTTGATGTTCTACAGAAGTGGCGTTCTCATTATCCAAGTGAATCCTATGAGTGCATAGCATTGGAGAAAGGCTCTTGATGTCACTTAAAGAGTACCCAATGGCCTTCCTATACTTTCTCAGCTCAGTTAGGAGCGAGTGCAACTCATCATCACTAAGGTTTTCATTTATTATCACGGGATAGGTGTCATTAGGCCCTAAGAAAGCATACCTAAGCCCTTTTGGGAGCTCCTTTAGGTCCACCTTTGGGGCTAACAGCTCACTCCAGTCATCCTCGTGGCTGTTGTTGTTGCTTTCTTCCTTGGAAATCTCCCTTGAACTTGAGGCATGGCCCTTCAGACTGCTTCCCTCCATCGCTATCCCTTCTGAGATCGAGTCGTCCGGTCGATTTTCCTCTCGATGTCGTCTAGATCGAGCCATTTCACTCGATTCACGTACTCGATTTGATATGGATCGAGTAAGGGATCGAGGCGCTGAGTCGATCTCTTGATTGGACTCCAAAATGATCGGGAGGTCACTCTCGATCGTCGAGTCGATTGTTTTTCCTGATCGAGCATCTTTCTCGATCTGTCCGTCGATTGTTGCACCGGATCGAGTTGTGCTCTCGATCAACTTGTCGATCTGTCCCCTGGATTGAGTGATAGCGTCGATCTCGGGGTCGATCTCTAGGCAGCAACCTTCTTTATTCTTGATAATCCTCCTCGATTCCAGCAGGTTTACGTACTCTTGGGTTCTCTGGTCCACATAGCCGAACTCCCCTGGCTCCTTAGTGAGTGCTAGCTTCAAATGGTCTTCTAGAGCTAGCTCTTCCAGCAACTCATCCGCCAATGCATCCATCGTTTCAATATAGAAAGCTTGTCCTTCAATGGTAGGCTTCTTTAGAACCTTGTTGATGTCAAAGTCTAGCCTGATCTCCTTCCCCAAATGCAAGGCAATCTTCCCATTCTTCACATCTATTATAGCCCCGACGGTTGCAAGGAACGGTCTCCCTAAGATGAGTGGGTCTTTAGGTTCCTCGTCCATCTCCAACACTACAAAGTCTGTAGGTACGTTTACGCCACTGATTCGTACCGGTAAGTCTTCAAGAAGCCCCACTGGTAACCTCACGCTTCTATCAGCCAGCACCAATGAGATCCGACAGTCATTAAACCGAGTAAAACCAAGCTTCTTAGCCACGGAGTGAGGCATCAAGTTTATGCTAGCCCCGAGATCACACAAGCAGCTCTTGAACTCTAGGGGACCCAAAGCACATGGTATAGTGAAGCTTCAAGGATCTCCCAGCTTCTTAGGCACTATCTCCTTATGAATAACCGCACTACACTCTTCACTTAGTACAAGTACCTCTTTGGTTTCCTTGTTCTTCTTCACAAGGGTGTCCTTGAAAAACTTGGCGCACTTGGGCATCATAGCAAGACAGTCTACAAGAGGCAGCTATATTTCCACGTCTTTTAGGTGCTTCTCAAACAAGATCCAGTGCTTCTCTATAAGCTGCTTTTTGAAACGACCGGGAAATGGCAACTTCGGTACGTAAGGTGGGGGCACGTAGTCATTCTTCTCCTTGGTGGTTAGCTCGGCTTTCTTCTCAGCTACCGCCTTATCTCCTCTCCTCGGCCCTTGGATCCAAACGTTGTCAAAGTTTATCTCATCACCATCAGCCAAAGGTTTACCCTCCCCCTCTTGAATTACAATGTCCTCATTGTTCTTTGTAGTGACCGGAGGTTCGAGTTCTTTGCCATTTCTAAACGTTATAGCATTGGCATACTCCTTGGGATTTTGCTCACACTTTCCCGGAAGACTGTTCTGACCACTCGTACTTGCTTTGCCGTTCTCCAACTGCTTGATCTTGTTGTTTAGGTTGGTGATCTGAGTGGAGAAATTGGTTAGAGATGAATCTAGCCGAGTGTTCATTTCGGCGAACTTCTGGTTGGTTGAAGCTTGCCCTTGTATTAGCTGTTGGAACATTGCTTGAATCGGATCAACTTGTTGTTGCATCGGTTGTTGTTGCTGAGGTGCAAAGCCCGGAGGGTAGTTAGGAGTATAACCCTTGTTGTGTTGTTGTTGACCTCGGATGTTGCTTGGCCCTTGACCTTGGAAACCACTACTCTGTTGAAAACCTTTGTTGTAAGGGATGAAAGGTTTAGCTTGTTGAGCAGGGTACACTTGATCTTTAGGGTTGGCTACATTGGTGCTTCGGTAAGAGAGGTTGTTGTTCTGGTAGCCTTGGTTGTAGCCTTGAGACTTGTAGTTGTTCTGTCCAGCTACCCAATTTGCTTCTTCTTGGCTTAGCTCTAACTCCTCTTGGTTTTCATCAGCTTCACCAACAAAGTGCACATGCTTCTGATTAGCTAAGACCAACTTGTCAATCTTTTCATGCAACGATTTGAGCTCCTTTTTGTGAGACTCTGACTCGGATCCTCTCGGTGCTCGGTCATAATCCTCGGCATAGTATCCATCACTCAACGCCAGGTTCTCTATCAGCTCCATACCCTCTTCTACCTCTTGACCGAGGAAGTTCCCTTTGCTAGCTGTGTCAAGCAACAACCTGATCTTTGGTGAAGCTCCACGGTATATGGTACTGAGTAGTGTCTCCTCGCTGAACCCGTGATGAGGACATTGGATAGTGTAATCTTTGAAACGCTCCATTGCCTCGTTGAATGTCTCGTTGTTCCTTTGAGTGAAACCACTGATTTCGCTTCTCAACCGAGCTGTCCTGATGCTTGAGGAGAACTTTGAGAGAAATGCCTTCTTACACTCAGCCCATGATGTGATGGTGCCTTGTGGGAGGGTCTTCTCCCAATGTCTAGCTTTGTCTCCGAGTGAAAAAGGGAAGAGACGCAGCTTGAAAGCATCTTCGGATATGCAATTGATCTTGATCATCCCACATACTTGCTCGAAGTTGTCTAGGTGCTCCAAGGGGTCTTCCATTGCTAAGCCGTGGAACTTGTTGTTTTGCACCATGGAGATGAAACCAGGCTTGATCTCGAAGTTATTGTTTTGTACCGGAGGAGGAGTGATCCCAAATCTATTGTGGTGGGTATTGGGAGCATCTCCGGCTCCTATGATCCTTGGTGGTCTAGCCGCGTGTTGGGGGTTTCCATTGCCCCGTCCTGCTGGAGGAGGTCCTTCTGGATGCTCGTGTTCAGCCATAGCGTCAAAGTCAACCAAACCGTGCTGAACAATCTCCTCAAAGGCTCTTGTTTTCTCTCTGACTCTCCTTTGCCGTGAGTGACCAAGTTGATGAATGTTGTCTAAGGGTTGTAGAAGGTTGTTGTCTCCCCTTGAACGAAGATTCATGTACCTGAAAACACACGTTTGAGAGTAGATGTATTAGTAACTTGAAAAAGGTACAGACTTAGTCTTTGCTAAGACCCAAATCTCTATGTTCTCTAAACACTCCTAGAATGGCAACGGCGCCATTTGATAAACTATTTCTCAAGCAGGTTTTATGCAGCAGAGAGGTTATCAAAACTCTAATGCATGCAATGTTGTAGTAAGGCAAGCAGGAGAGTGTCAATCCACTTCTAGGAGGCAGAGAATGCACAAAGAATGCAAGGTACTAGGCAAATCTAAGCAGAATGAGACAGTTTATAAGAAATTAACTAAAAACTAGAAGTAGTAACCTGAACAGAACGAAACCTATTTTAAAAATACTATAAAGGAAGCAACTACCACGAGAAACAAACAGATTAATTAAAGGAAAGAGCTTCGAATTGTTAAAAATCGACTATTGGCTCGACCACAAGATCGACCACTAGATCAAGCAGTAATGATCAATCTCGTCTAAAACCGTAAGAACAACAAATCTAACGACCAGGATGCTATCAGGTAACAAGCAAAAGATGAAATAAGACTTAAGGATTCTAAAAGAAAGGGTCTAGGGTTGAGATTCATGTAAGGGGTTCAAAGGATCGATCTTGGGTTCGAAACTTTAGATCGACTCACTTGGTGAGGATCTCTAAGCCTTGAAAACAAAACAAGGTCTATCCGTGGCTTTCGGTATAGATCACTCTTTCATCCTCTCCTCCAAACCCATGGCTTTTGGTGGAAAGAGAGGTCGAAAGGCAAGGAAAACAGATTTCAAGTAATGGCTTAACTAGTCCCCCAAACTTCCATGGCTTTTGGGAAGGGGTAACTAGTTTCTAAGGTGTGATCTTCCGAGGCTCCTGGATCCTGTCAAGGTAAGGAACCTCTCGGATCATGTAGCTCTTGGCATGAGAGTCTTCAAGCATTAAGCTTTCAACACCTTAGAAGAGATAGCCTTTAAAACGTTTAGAAAACAAACCATGATCGAACCTTTTCTACCCCTTAATCCTCTCAACCCCGAACCCAAAGTAAACTACTCGCTACACATAGAGTAAATCAAGCAAAGCAGAAGAAACGAGACGATAAACATGAAAGAAAAACTGGATTAAACAATAAAGATTCGAATACAAAAGCTTCAAAAGAAAACTGGTTCAACAATGGTGTTCTTCGCTAAAAACAGAGAGAAAACATGAAAGAAAAGATAAGAATCTAAAAGTTATCGAAAAAGCATCTCGCCACCTTGCCTAAAATTCCCAAACAATCCAATGGTCCCCCCTTCGCTAACAGCCAAAAACGGTTGAAAGGACAGAAATCGACCACTGGATCGAGTGGTTCTCTCGATCATATCCCGGCATCGTGTCTTCGGCTCGATCCAGGTATCGATCTTCCTCGGCGAATCGAGTGTTGCATCCGATCTCGGTAACGATCTTCGGGTGGATCGAGTGGTGTACTCGATCTGGCTCTCGCTCTGCATGGCGTCATTTACGTCCGTACCGATTGATTGATTGCTTCACTCGATCTCCGTCTCGATCATTCTCCTTGGATCGCCTAGTTGGCTCGATCTTCTGGTCGATCAACTCCTGGATCGACCGGCCATGCTCGATCTGCTCCTCGATCAGTGGTCCTTAGCATATATCCGAGCTCCCACAAACTGCTACATCAGCCTCCACACGCCCACGAACCTCCATGACTCCAAAGCAGCCAGAAACAACCTGAATGTGATGCAAAATGCAAGGAAAATGCATATGCTGATGCAAGAATGCTCTAGGACCCTAAGTGATGCAATCTAACCTAAAACATGATACAAATGCATGAAAAACTAACTAATGAGTATGCAAAATGTATGCAATATGCAATAACATCAACGATCTGACTCCTGGATCGAGTGATAGCGTCGATCTCGGGGTCGATCTCTAGGCAGCAACCTTCTTCATTCTTGCTAATCCTCCTAGAATCCAGCAGTTTCACGTACTCATGGGTTCTTTGGTCCACAAAACCAAACTCCCCTGGCTCCTTAGTTAGTGCTAACTTCAGATGGTCTTCTAGAGCTAGCTCTTCCAGCAACTCATCCGCCAATGCATCCATCGTTTCAATATAGAAAGCTTGTCCTTCAATGGTTGGCTTCTTTAGAACCTTGTTGATGTCGAAGTCTAGCATGATCTCCTTTCCCAAATGCAAGGCAATCTTCCCATTCTTCACATCTATGATAGCCCCGGCGGTTGCAAGGAACGGTCTCCCTAAGATGAGTGGGTCTTTAGGCTCCTCATCCATCTCCAACACGACAAAGTCTGTGGGTACGTTCACACCACTGATTCGTACCGGTAAATCTTCAAGAAGCCCCACTGGTAACCTCACGCTTCTATCAGCCAGCACCAATGAGATCCGACAGTCTTTAAACCGAGTAAAACCAAGCTTCTTAGCCACAGAGTGAGGCATCAAGTTTATGCTAGCCTCGAGATCACACAAGCAACTCTTGAACTCTAGAGGACCCAAAGCGCAGGGTATAGTGAAGCTTCCAGGGTCTCCCAGCTTCTTAGGGACTATCTCCTTATGTATAACCGCACTACACTCTTCACTTAGAACAAGTACCTCTTTGCTTTCTTTGTTCTTCTTCACAAGGGTGTCCTTGAAAAACTTGGCGCACTTGGGCATCATAGCAAGACAATCTACAAGAGGCAGCTTGATTTCCACGTCTCTCAGGTGCTTCTCAAACAAGATTCTATGCTTCTCGATGAGCTGCTTTTTGAAACGACCGGGAAATGGCAACTTCGGTACGTAAGGTGGGGGCACGTAAGAGTTCTTCTCCTTGGTGGTTTGCTCACTTTTCTTCTCAGCGACCGCCTTATCTCCTCTCCTCGGCCCTTGGATCCAAACGTTGTCAAAGTTTATCTCATTGATTGAGAGCTTTTTTCACAGTTCTAATTATCAATCCTAATGCCTCTTAGTGTTGCTGTAGTACTTTAGGTGTCAATCCAGCCTAGGTGAGAAAGATACTAGGAATACCAGAGCAAAGTAGAACTAAGTCAAATTCGGGTAAATGAGGGAGAAATTCAACAAAAACTAAATGAAATACGAAATGAGCAAGAAAACAATTTTAAAATCCCCTCTTAAGGGTTAGCAACTACTAGAAGAAAACTAGGAATTTAAAGTGCAAGACTACTGATTATCAAAATTCAAAAACTGAAAACAGGCAATTAAGGTTATTTCTAGCAACTTAAATGAGCAAACTTTAAATCTAAAGGAGAAAGCTTTTGAAACTACTTGAATGATAAATAACAGATCTAAGGATGAGGTTCATGCATAGGGAAGCTCAAGGTTCGATCTTGGTTTGCAAAAAGTAAATCTACACATTTCAAAATGAGCTATCCTTAAGCCTAAGAAGCAATCTTCCCATGGCTTGTGGGTAAGATAAATTCCTCTCATCATTCATCCCCTCCAAACCCATGGCTTGTGGTGGAAAAGGATGGTTGATGGAGCTGAAGCACGGATCTTAACATGGCTTAACTAGCCCTTACTTGCCACTTCTGTGGTCTTTAAGGCATACTAGTCTCTTGGTTTGGACATAAGAGATCTCCTAAGTTCTTATGAGAGAAGGAAATCTCTTGGATCATAAAGCCTCTCTCAAGATCTTTAAGCATTTGATACTCCAAACTAAGAAAGGATAAAGTTAAGAGCAACAAAATACCAAGATCTAACCTTTAAAACCTTCCTAATCACCTCACTTGATCTAGCCATCGATCTACTGGACATGCTTCAGTTTTCTTGTATTTAAGAGCTTCCAAGAGCGTGCCTTTAGATCTCCATCTTCCTTGGTCATGTTGAGGCTTGTATCACCAGGCTCATACTCATCATAGAACCATCCCCCAAATGTGTGCATCCTTATCTCCTCAAAGGGTAGCTTCCATAAATCCTCAAGGCTCTGCTCCTTGGTCATGTTGAGGCTTGTATCACCAGGCTCATACTCATCATAGAACCATCCCCCAAATGTGTGCATCCTTATCTCCTCAAAGTGTAACTGCCGTGGATCCTCAATGCTTTTTTCATTGGTGAGGGTGAAACCGAGGTGCTTGGCAAAAGGCTGTTGCATTGGAGATTCTTCTTCTTCACCCTCCTTGGAGGCTAATGCAATGGGATTCTCCTTTGTCTCCTTCCTGGGAATGAGTTGCAAATGTGTTTCCTTCTTGGTGGTGGGCTCTTGCTCAACAAATGAGCTCTCACTAGCATTCTCTAAACATTCAACAACCGAACTTTCTTCACAAGGATCTTCAAAGCTTTGCTCTAGATTTTCATCAACAATGTACCGAAGAAGAGCTTCAAGTTCTTCAGCTTCTTGTTGGAATTCATCATTGGTGAGAGCTTTATCCTCTTGTTCCTCATTCCCTTGTGTGATTTTGGTGTTGATAGACTCCACATGTGTTGTTGCAGCAACTCTTGAAAATGGAGCAGGAGAGCCTAGTTTGAAGTCAAGCATGCTAATGCTCTCATTAAGCTGTTCTTGCTGCTCCAAAAGCAACTTTATCATGTTGAGAGTTTCTTCCTCTTTAGAGATGTGGGAAGAGTAGGTTGCTCCTTGCTGCTCCAAAAGCAACTTCATCATGTTGAGAGTTTCTTCCTCTTTAGAGATGTGGGAAGAATAGGCTGCTCCTTGCTCGTCCTCCATGTTCCAGGATTGGTATTCCTCAGCATATCCATAGTAGTTCTCTGGAGTAGAATGTTCATCCATAAGCCCTCTTTGATAAGTGGATGACCTTTCAAAACCATGGTTGCTAGTTGGTCCCAAGCCAGCATTCCCTCTTGATTTGCTAATAAGGCCTCAAACATTGATGATATATCCGAATCCATACTGTCTTCCTAGTGATTGTGCCTTGCAAAAAGAACAAACACTTGAAAGAGAGTTAGTAACCAAAATGAAAAATAAAAACTTAGTCTATACTAAGCTCCAAATCCTAGTAATTTCAGCAAAACCTAAGTTGGCATTGGCAACGGCGCCAATTGATAGAGAGCTTTTTTCACAGTTCTAATTATCAATCCTAAAGCCTCTTAGTGTTGCTGTAGTACTTTAGGTGTCAATCCAGCCTAGGTGAGAAAGATACAAGGAATACAAGAGCAAAGTAGAACTAAGTCAAATTCGGGTAAATGAGGGAGAAATTCAACAAAAACTAAATGCAATACGAAATGAGCAAGAAAACAATTTTAAAATCCCCTCTTAAGGGTTAGCAACTACTAGAAGGAAACTAGGAATTTAAAGTGCAAGACTACTGATTATGAAAATTCAAAAACCGAAAACAGGCAATTAAGACAATTTCTAGCAACTTAAATGAGCAAACTTTAAATCTAAAGGAGAAAGCTTTTGAAACTACTTGAATGGTAAATAACAGATCTAAGGATGAGGTTCATGCTTAGGGAAGCTCAAGGTTCGATCTTGGTTTGCAAAAAGTAAATCTACACATTTCAAAATGAGCTATCCTTAAGCCTAAGAAGCAATCTTCCCATGGCTTGTGGGTAAGATAAATTCCTCTCATCATTCACCCCCTCCAAACCCATGGCTTGTGGTGGAAAAGGATGGTTGATGGAGCTGAAGCACGGATCTTAACATGGCTTAACTAGCCCTTACTTGCCACTTCCGTGGGCTTTAAGGCATACTAGTCTCTTAGTTTGGACATAAGAGATCTCCTAAGGTCTTATGAGAGAAGGAAATCTCTTGGATCATAAAGCCTCTCTCAAGGTCTTTAAGCATTTGATACTCCAAACCAAGAAAGGATAAAGTTAAGAGTAACAAAATACCAGGATCTAACCTTTAAAACCTTCCTAATCACCTCATCTTTAAATCCTAAAGAACTACTCTATTATCATTTTCAAACCCCTCTTAATCATAAGATAAGAGGAGTTAAATATGATTAAGATAACAAGAAAGAAAGATTAAAGCTTAAAGAGAAGTTCTTAAATTCAAAATCAAAGTTTTTACAAAAGATAAAGCTTGAAAAATGGAAAAAGATGCTTTAATGGTGATCCACAAAATCCAAAATTGGGGATGGAGGCTGTAAATTTCGTGGATCCCCCAAAATTTTAGGTTTAGAGTGTTTATAAAGGACCACACAACTGGTCCCCTCACTAAAAGACAAAGTCTGAGCTGTCCAAGGAAGGAAGCAGAAAGCTGGGCCGAAGATCGACCCGCCAGGTCGATCTAGTGGTCGATCTGAGCTGAAACGGGTGGCCTGGTCGATCTAGAGGTCGATCTGAGGCTGAAACGAGTGGGATGGTCGATCTGGTGGTCGATCTCTGCCTGAAACGAGTGGGATTGTCGATCTGGTGGTCGATCTCTGCCTGAAACGAGTGGGATGGTCGATCTGGTGGTCGATCTCTGCCTGAAACGAGTCGGATGGTCGATCTGGTGGTCGATCTCTGCTTAATTCTTTTTGGCCGAACTCTTTCTTGACTCCCAGCAACTCCCAAGCTCTTCTTTTGACTCCTTGTCCATGCTCAGCGTCCAACACAGCTCCATGTACACCATATTACCTAAAAACAATGCATATATGCAAGAAATATGCAAATGCTAATGCAAACATGTCTAAAACCTAAAATGGAGCAAAAGTTACAAATAATCTAAATATGAATGCAATGTGAATGAAAAATCTATCCTAAATGAGTGCTAAAATATGCTAAATTATGAGTTTATCAACTCCCCCAAACTTGCCTTTTTGCTTGTCCTCAAGCAAACAAAGACAAATCCGAGAGAGAGGTTTAAAAATGGGGGTCCAAATTTCTTGAAAAATACGTTTTTCTGATGAATCATCTCAATGTCCTTGTTTTTAATTCTAGGATGCAGTATACAAACTCTACTTCAAAGAACTTAGCCATATTCATCACCTGTTGAATTTCAGATCATGACTCTCATATTCTAAACAATCCAAGAATCCGAAACCTTTAACATTCAATTAATGATCAACCCGTGAATCACACTCATGCACTTAGAACAGAATACATTTGGCTAAGGACAAGGTTATGAGATGATAAACTATTTCTAGCTCGGGTTTATGATGCAGAGAGGTTATCAAACTCTAATGCAAGCAACGTCGTAGTATAGCAGGCAAGAGAGAGTCAATCCACTTCTAGGAGATAGAGAATGCACAGAGAATGCAAGGACTAAGGCAAATCTAAGCAAAATGAGACAGTTTATAAGAAAAATATCTAAAAACTAGATGCAGCGACTTAAACAGAGTGAAACCTATTTTAAAAATACTAGAAACTAAGAAACTACCACGAGAAACAAACAGATTAATCAAAGGAAAGAGCTTCGAATTATTAAAATTAGACTAGTGGATCGACCACGAGATCGACCACTAGATCGAGCAGTAACAATCAATCTCGTCTAAAATCGTAAGAACAGTAAAGCTAATGACCAGGATGCTATCAGATAACAAGCGAATGATGAGAATAGACATAAAGATGCTAAAAGAAAGGGCCTAGGGTCGAGATTCATATAAAGGGGGTTCAAAAGTTCGACCTTGGGTTTGAAACTTTAGATCGACTCACTTGGTGAGGATCTCTAAGCCTTGAAAACAAAACAAGATCTATCTGTGGCTTTCGGTATAGATCACTCTTTCATCCTCTCCTCCAAACCCATGGCTTTTGGTGGAAAGAGAGGTCGAAAGGCAAGGAAAACAGATTTCAAGTAAATGGCTTAACTAGTCCCCCAAACTTCCATGGCTTTTGGGAAGGGGTAACTAGTCTCTAAGGTGTGATCTTCCGAGGCTCCTGGATCCTGTCAAGGTAAGGAACCTCTCGGATCATGAAGCTCTTGGCGTGAGAGTCTTCAAGCTTTAAGCTTTCAACACCTTAGAAGAGATAGCCTTTAAAAACGTTTAGAAAAACCCCAAGATCGAAACCTTTTCTACCCCTTAATCCTCTCAACCCCGAACCCAAAGGAACTACTCACTACACATAAAGTAAATCAAGCAAAGCATATGAAACGAAACGATGAACATGGAAGAAAAACAGGATTAAACGATAAAGATTCGAATACAAAAGCTTAAGAGAAAAACAAGTTTCAACAATGGTGTTCTTCCGAAAACCAGAGAGAAAACATAAAAAAGAAGAGAAGAATCTAAAAGTTATCGAAAAAGGGTCTCGCCGCCTTGCTTAAAATGCCCAAACAAGCCAATGGTCCCCCCTTCGCTAGCAGCCAAAAACAGTTGAAAGGACAGAAATCGACTCCGAGATCGAGTGGTTCTCTCGATCATATCCGGACATCATGTCTTCGGCTCGATCTAGGTCTCGATCTTCATTGGTGAATCGAGTGTTGCATCCGATCTCGGTATCGATTTTCTGGTGGATCGAGTGGTGTACTCGATCTGTCTCTCGCTCTGCATGGCGTCATTTACGTCCGTACCGATTGATCGATTGCTTCACTCGATGTCCGTCTCGATCATTCTCCTTGGATCGCCTAGTTGGCTCGATCTTCTGGTCGATCAACTCCTAGTTCGACCGGCCATGCTCGATCTGCTCCTCGATCTCTGGTCCTTAGCATATTTCCGAGCTCCCACGAACTGCTACATCAGCTTCAGCACGTCCACGAACCTCCACGACTCCAAAGCAGCCAGAAACAACCAGAATGTGATGGAAAATGCAAGGAAAATGCGTATGCTGATGCAAGAATGCTCTAGGACCCTAAGTGATGCAATCTAATCTAAAACATGATACAAATGCATGAAAAGCTAACTAATGAGTATGCAAAATGTATGCAATATGCAATAACATCATGAGACAAAGATGATCTCATTAAAGTGGGTAATTCAAACAATGGGTTATCTCAAAAAGGATTGAACTTATGCATAATGTTAAAGGTAAAGACAATTGATGCATACATGACTAGACTCTCATCTACCCATATACACTAACAATGATCCTAAACCCCTCTCATTTTCTTTCTTTTTCAAGCTCACTCACCCTCTAGAAACTACCCAAAAAACAAGGCAAGAAGCCAAACATAACCCACAAAAACAGAAGACATCTTTACTCTTCTTAGGCTAGTGGTGGTCAAACACAAACTTAAAGCTTTTTCTTTAAACCTTGGTACCTCTCTTCTCTTTTTTTTTTCTTTTAAAACTTTGGCCTTTGGCTCTTTTCTTTCTGATTTTCTTTTTTTTTAATTATTTTTTTTTTTGAGAACTACCTCCTTCTCTTTTAAAACTGAGCTTTTATTTAAAAACAGAACAACACCACCACTTAAAACCATGAGTCCTTTTTATTTTCAAACCCCAAACACCATTTCTTTTTAAACTGAAAACACATAAGCAAAATTCTTTTAACACCAGCGAATCCCTGCCCAAAAACAAACCTAAAACTAGCTCCAAATGCAAAGCTAGCATCAATATGAAAGCCTAATCATGTCGCCTAAACCTAACACTTTATGCCAAGTTCAATCCGAAAATAAGGCCTCACATCACACAAGAAATATTTGGCTTCAAAGGAAGGCAAGGTTCAGGGTGTGGAGTTCTATTCAGACTTACAAAGAGTGGTAGAAAGGGGTAAGAAAGCCTGAATATGTATATGTGATCCATGTATTTCATTTCAAATGCACAAGTGTGATAATTCAAATTCAGATTAAGGTTCTCACTTAGTAGGAAAGGATTCAATTCATGTCTGTTCAACTTAAGCCTCGAAAATCAAAACAAATGATCCAAATATGGTTAGAACTTAACTTCAAGTTTGCACAAGCATCAAAGAACTACTAACTAGGGCCTTGAACTAATTCATGAGCATAAAACACTTTTTTAAGAAAAATTGCCCCATATGCACGTGAATGCAAGCAACCTATATGATAATATCTCGACTCCATCCTAAAATATTTACCAATGCAAGTGCAAGCTACATGATTTTTTTCGAAAATTTTGAAAATTTTTCTGATTTTCTATGCAAATGTATATGCATGAAGACTCAAATATGCTTAAAGGGAAAATAAGAAAACAAAACACAAAATTAAATCTCTCAACCTCTCCCCCAAACTTAAATTACACAGTCCCTTGTGTAATAAAAGTTCAAGAGAGACCAGCAACAAGAAATAAAATTCAAAAAGCCAAGAATTTATGATATATACAAGGTGTTGGAATGGTGAACCTTGGGCTGTGTTGTGGATCGAGCTAGAGGATCGATCTGAGGGTCGTTCTGGGCAGAAGATCGAGGATCATGCTCGATCAAGAGGTCGATCTAGATAGGACCGATCGGTCCAAACTCTGAGAATTTCCCGAGAGAAATTAGATCGATCGATCCATTTTTGGACCGATCGATCCGTTCTTTAGATCGACCTTGTCACTCGATCTAGCCATCGATCTACTGGACATGCTTCAGTTTTCCTGTATTTAAGAGCTTCCAAGAGCGTGCCTTTAGATCTCCATCTTCCTTGGTCATGTTGAGGCTTGTATCACCAGGCTCATACTCATCATAGAACCATCCCCCAAATGTGTGCATCCTTATCTCCTCAAAGGGTAGCTTCCATAAATCCTCAAGGCTCTCCTCCTTGGTCATGTTGAGGCTTGTATCACCAGGCTCATACTCATCATAGAACCATCCCACAAATGTATGCATCCTTATCTCCTCAAAGTGTAACTGCCGTGGATCCTCAATGCTTTCTTCATTGGTGAGGGTGAAACCGAGGTGCTTGGCAAAAGGTTGTTGCATTGGAGATTCTTCTTCTTCACCCTCCTTGGAGGCTAATGCAATGGGATTCACCTTTGTCTCCTTCCTGGGAATGAGTTGCGAATGTGTTTCTTTCTTGGTGGAGGGCTCTTGCTCAACAAATGAGCTCTCACTAGCATTCTCTAAACATTCAACAACCGAACTTTCCTCACAAGGATCTTCAAAGCTTTGCTCAAGATTTTCATCAACAATGTACCTAAGAAGAGCTTCAAGTTCTTCAGCTTCTTGTTGGAATTCATCATTGTTGAGAGCTTTATCCTCTTGTTCCTCGTTCCCTTGTGTGATTTTGGTGTTGATAGACTCCACATGTGTTGTTGCAGCAACTCTTGAAAATGGAGCAGGAGAGCCTAGTTTGAAGTCAAGCATGCTAATGCTCTCATTAAGCTGTTCTTGCTGCTCCAAAAGCAACTTCATCATGTTGAGAGTTTCTTCCTCTTTAGAGATGTGGGAAGAGTAGGTTGCTCCTTGCTGCTCCAAAAGCAACTTCATCATGTTGAGAGTTTCTTCCTCCTTAGAGATGTGGGAAGAATAGGCTGCTCCTTGCTCGTCCTCCATGTCCCAGGATTGGTATTCCTCAGCATATCCATAGTGATTCTCTGGAGTAGAATGTTCATCCATAAGCCCTCTTTGATAAGTGGATGACCTTTCAAAACCATGGTTGCTAGTTGGGTCCCAAGCCAGCATTCTCTCTTGATTTGCTAATAAGGCCTCAAACATTGATGATATATCCGAATCCATACTGTCTTCCTTGTGATTGTGCCTTGCAAAAAGAACAAACACTTGAAAGAGAGTTAGTAACCAAAATGAAAAATAAAAACTTAGTCTATACTAAGCTCCAAATCCTAGTAATTTCAGCAAAACCTAAGTTGGCAACGGCGCCAATTGATAGAGAGCTTTTTTCACAGTTCTAATTATCAATCCTAAAGCCTCTTAGTGTTGCTGTAGTACTTTAGGTGTCAATCCAGCCTAGGTGAGAAAGATACTAGGAATACAAGAGCAAAGTAGAACTAAGTCAAATTCGGGTAAATGAGGGAGAAATTCAACAAAAACTAAATGCAACACGAAATGAGCAAGAAAACAATTTTAAAATCCCCTCTTAAGGGTTAGCAACTACTAGAAGAAAACTAGGAATTTAAAGTGCAAGACTACTGATTATGAAAATTCAAAAACTGAAAACAGGCAATTAAGGCTATTTCTAGCAACTTAGATGAGCAAACTTTAAATCTAAAGGAGAAAGATTTTGAAACTACTTGAATGATAAATAAGAGATCTAAGGATGAGGTTCATGCTTAGGGAAGCTCAAGGTTCGATCTTGGTTTGCAAAAAGTAAATCTACACATTTCAAAATGAGCTATCCTTAAGCCTAAGAAGCAATCTTCCCATGGCTTATGGGTAAAATAAATTCCTCTCATCATTCATCCCCTCCAAACCCATGGCTTATGGTGGAAAAGGATGGTTGATGGAGCTGAAGCACGGATCTTAACATGGCTTAACTAGCCCTTACTTGCCACTTCCGTGGTCTTTAAGGCATACTAGTCTCTTGGTTTGGACATAAGAGATCTCCTAAGTTCTTATGAGAGAAGGAAATCTCTTGGATTATAAAGCCTCTCTCAAGGTCTTTAAGCATTTGATACTCCAAACCAAGAAAGGATAAAGTTAAGAGCAACAAAATACCAAGATCTAACCTTTAAAACCTACCAAATCACCTCATCCTTAAATCCTAAAGAACTACTCTATTATCATTTTCAAACCCCTCTTAATTATAAGATAAGAGGAGTTAAACATGATTAAGATAACAAGAAAGAAAGATTAAAGCTTAAAGAGAAGTTCTTAAATTCAAAATCAAAGTTTTTACAAAAGATAAAGCTTGAAAAATGGAAAAAGATGCTTTAATGGTGATCCACAAAACCCAAAAATGGGGATGGAGGCTGTAAATTTCGTGGATCCCCCAAAATTTTAGGTTTAGAGTGTTTATAAAGGACCACACAACTGGTCCCCTCACTAAAATACAAAGTCTGAGCTGTCCAAGGAAGGAAGCAGAAATCTGGGCCGAAGATCGACCCGCCTGATCGATCTGAGCTGAAACGGGTGGCCTGGTCGATCTAGAGGTCGATCTGAGGCTGAAACGAGTGGGATGGTCGATCTGGTGGTCGATCTCTGCCTGAAACGAGTGGGATGGTCGATCTGGTGGTCGATCTCTGCCTGAAACGAGTGGGATGGTCGATCTGGTGGTCGATCTCGGCCTGAAACGAGTGGGATGGTCGATCTGGTGGTCGATCTCTGCCTGAAACGAGTGGGATGGTCGATCTGGTGGTCGATCTCTGCTTAATTCTTTTTGGCCGAACTCTTTCTTGATTCCCAGCAACTCCCAAGCTCTTCTTTTGACTCCTTGTCCATGCTCAGCGTCCAACACAGCTCCATGTACACCATATTACCTAAAAACAATGCATATATGCAAGAAATATGCAAATGCTAATGCAAACATGTCTAAAACCTAAAATGGAGCAAAAGTTACAAATAATCTAAATATGAATGCAATCTGAATGAAAAATCTATCCCAAATGAGTGCTAAAATATGCTAAATTATGAGTTTAGCACTCATCATCATCAGCCGAAGGTTTACCCTCTCCTTCTTGAATTACAACGTCCTCATTGTTCTTTGTAGAGGCCGGAGGTTGGAGCTCTTTACCGCTTCTCAACGTTATAGCATTAGCATACTCCTTGGGATTCTGCTCACACTTTCTCGGAAGACTGTTCTGACCACTCGTAGTTGCTTTTCCTTTCTCCAGCTGCTTGATCTTATTGTTTAGGTTGGTGATCTGAGTGGAGAAGTCGGTTAGAGATGAGTCTAAGCGAGTTTTCATTTCAGCGAACTTCTGGTTGGTAGAGGCTTGCCCTTGTATTAGCTGTTGAAACATTGCTTGAACCGGATCAACTTGTTGTTGCAGCGGTTGTTGTTGCTGAGGTGCAAAGCCCGGAGGGTAGTTAGGAGTATAACCCTTGTTGTGTTGTTGTTGCCCTTGGAAGTTGCTCTGCCCTTGACCTTGGAAACCACCATTCGGTTGAAAACCTTTGTTGTAAGGGATGAAAGGTTTAGCTTGCTGAGCAGGGTACACTTGGTCTTTAGGGTTGGCTACGTTGGTGCTTCGGTAAGAGAGGTTGTTGTTCTGGTAGCCTTGGTTGTAGCCTTGAGACTTGTAGTTGTTCTGTCCAGCCACCCAATTTGCTTCTTCTTGGCTTAGCTCTAACTCCTCTTGGTTCTCATCAGCTTCACCAACAAAGTGAACATGCTTCTGATTGGCTAACATCAGCTTATCAATCTTCTCATGCAAAGATTTGAGCTCCTTCTTGTGAGACTCTAACTCTGATCCTGTCGGTGCACGGTCATAATCTTCAGCATAGTTTCCATCACTCAACGTCAAGTTTTCTATCAGCTCCATACCCTCTTCTACCTCCTGACCGAGGAAGTTCCCTTTGCTAGCTGTGTCAAGCAACAACCGGATCTTTGGTGAAGCTCCACGGTATATGGTACTGAGTAGTGTCTCCTCGCTGAACCCATGATGAGGACATTGGATTGTGTAGTCTTTAAAACGCTCCATTGCCTTGTTGAATGTCTCGTTGTTCCTTTGAGTGAAACCGCTGATTTCGCTTCTTAACCGTGCTGTCCTTGTGCTTGAGAAGAACTTTGAGAGGAATGCCTTCTTACACTCGGCCCATGATGTGATGGTGCCTTGTGGGAGGGTCTTCTCCCAATGTCTAGCTTTGTCTCTGAGTGAAAAGGGGAAGAGGCGCAGCTTGAAAGCATCTTCGGATATGCCATTGATCTTGATCATCCCACATACTTGCTCGAAGTTGTCTAAGTGCTCCAAGGGGTCTTCCATTGCTAAGCCGTGGAACTTGTTGTTTTGCACCATGGAGATGAAACCTGGCTTGAGAGCATCTCCGGCTCCTATGATCCTTAGGGGTCTAGCCGCATGTTGGGGGTTTCCATTGCCCCGTCCTGCTGGAGGAGGTCCTTCTGGATGCTCGGGTTCAGCCATATCTTCAAAGTTAACCAAACCGTGCTGAACAATCTCCTCAAAGGCTCTTGTTTGCTCTCTGACTCTCCTTTGCCGTGAGTGACCAAGTTGATGAATGTTGTCACAGGGTTGTAGAAGATTGTTGTCTCCCCCTGAACGAAGATTCATGTACCTGAAAACACACGTTTGAGAGTAGTCTTTGCTAAGACCCAAATCTCTATGTTCTCTAAACAGTCCTAGAATGGCAACGGCGCCATTTGATAGACGGTTTCTAAGCTCGGGTTATGGTGCAGAGAGGTTATCAAGCTCTGATGCAAGCAATGTTGTAGTACAGCAAGCAAGAGAGAGTCAATCCACTTCTAGGAGATAGAGAATGCACAGAGAATGCAAGGACTAAAGCAAATCTAAGCAAATGAGTCAGTTTATGATAAAATCTCTAAAAACTAGATGCAGCAACTTAAACAGAGTGAAACCTATTTTAAAAATACTAGAAAGTAAGAAACTACCACGAGAAACAAACATATTAATTAAAGAAGAAAGCTTCGAATTATTAAAATTCGACTAGTGGATCGACCACGAGATCGACCACTAGATCGAGCAGTAACAATCGATCTCGTCTAAAAACTTAAGAACAGAAAAGCTAATGACCAGGATGCTATCAGATATCAAGCGAAAGATGAGATAAGACGTAAAGATACTAAAAGAAAGGGCCTAGGGTTGAGATTCATGTAAAGGGGGTTCAAAGGTTCGACCTTGGGTTTGAAACTTTAGATCGACTCACTTGGTGAGGATCTCTAAGCCTTGAAAACAAAACAAGATCTATCTGTGGCTTTCGGTATAGATCACTCTTTCATCCTCTCCTCCAAACCCATGGCTTTTGGTGGAAAGAAAGGTCGAAAGGCAAGGAAAACAGATTTCAAACGAATGGCTTAACTAATCCCCCAAACTTCCATGGCTTTTGGGAAGGGGTAACTAGTCTCTAAGGTGTGATCTTCCGAGATTCCTGGATCCTGTCAAGGTAAGGAACCTCTCGGATCATGAAGCTCTTGGCGTGAGAGTCTTCAAGCATTAAGATCTCAACACCTTAGAAGAGATACCCTTTGAAAACATTTAGAAAAACAAACCAAGATCGAAACCCTTTTGACCCCTTAATCCTCTCAACCCCGAACCCAAAGTAAACTACTCGCTACACATAGAGTAAATCAAGCAAAGCATAAGAAACGAGACGATGAACATGAAAGGAAAACTGGATTAAACGATAATGATTCGAATACAAAAGCTTAAGAGAAAAACGAGTTTCAACAATGGTGTTCTTCCGAAAAAAAGAGAGAAAAACATAAGGAAAAAGATAAAGATCTAAAAAGTTATCGAAAAAGGACGTCGCCGCCTTGCCCAAAATGCCCAAACAAGCCAATGGTCTCCCCTTTGCTAGCAGCCAAAAACGCTTGAAAGGACAGAGATCGACTCCAAGATCGAGTGGTTCTCTCGATCATATCCGGACATCGTGTCTTCGGCTCGATCTGGGTCTCGATCTTCATCGGCGAATCGAGTGTTGCATCCGATCTCGGTATCAATCTTCGGCTGGATCGAGTGGTGTACTCGATCTGTCTCTCGCTCTGCATGGCGTCATTTACGTCCGTACCGATTGATCGTTTGCTTCACTCGATCTCTGTCTCGATCATTTTCCTTGGATCGCCTAGTTGGCTCGATCTTCTGGTCGATCAACTCCTAGATCGACCGGCCATGCTCGATCTGCTACCCGATCTCTGGTCCTTAGCATATTTCCGAGCTCCCACGAACTGCTACATCAGCCTCAACACGTCCACGAACCTCCACGACTCTAAAGCAGCCAGAAACAACCTGAATGTGATGCAAAATGCAATGAAAATGCGTATGCTGATGCAAGAAAGCTCTAGGACCCTAAGTGATGCAATCTAACCTAAAACACGATACAAATGCATGAAAAGCTAACTAATGAGTATGCAAAATGTATGCAATTTGCAATAACATCAGCAAGCAAGAAGTAAGTTTGGGGGAGTTGATGTTACTGCATATTGCATAGATTTTGCATACATATTAGTTAGCTTTTCATGCATTTACATCACACTTTAGACTAGATTGCATCACTTATGGTCCTAGAGCATTCTCGCACCAGCATGCGCATGTTCCTTGCATTTTGCATCACATTCAGGTTATTTCGGACTACTTTGGAGCCGTGGAGGTTCGTGGACGTGCTGAAGCTGTTGTGGCGGTTCGTAGAAGGTCGGATGTTTGCTAAGGACCAGAGATCGGGGAGCAGATCGAGCATGGCAGGTCGATCTAGATGAGATCGACCAGAAGATCGAGAAGACCCGGCGATCCAAGGAAAATGATCGAGACGAAGATCGAGTGGAGCAATCGATCAAACGGTAAGGACGTAAATGACACCATGCAGAGCGAGAGCCAGATCGAGTCCACCACTCGATCCAACCAAAGATCGATACCAAGATCGGATGCAACACTCGATCCGCCGAAGATGATCGAGACCCAGATCTAGTCGAAGACACGATGTCCGAAGATGATCGAGAGAGCCGCTCGATCCCGAGGTCGATCTCTGACCTTTTAACCGCTTTTGGCCGCTAGCGAAGGGTGGACCATCGGGTTGTTTTCGCCATTTTGGGAAGGCGGCGATGTCTCTTTCCACACACATCTTTTCAATCTTATCTTTATATGCTTTTCTCTCTGGTTTTGGAGATTATCCACCATTGTCGAACTTGAAGTTTTTCTTGCTTTGTATTCGAATCGTTTGAAGTTTAATCTAGTTCCTTTTCATGTTCATCATTTCTTTCTTCATGCTTTGCTTGATTTATCTTATGTGTAGTGAGTAGTTTCATTAGGGTTCGGGGTTGAGAGGATTCAAGGGGTCAAAAGGGTTTTTGATCTTGGGGTTTTCTAGTGCTTAATGGCTATCTCTTCTAGGGTGTGGAGTTCCTAAAGCTTAAAGACTCTCACGCCAAGAGATTTAAGATCCGAGAGGTCCATTACCTTGGCAGGATTCAGGGACCTCTGAAGATCGCACCCTAGAGACTAGTTGCCCCTTCCCAAAAGCCATGGAAGTTTGGGGGACTAGTTAAGCCATGCGTTTGAAATCTGTTTTTCCTGCCCTTCAACCTCTCTTTCCACCAAAAGCCATGGGTTTGGAGGAGAGGATGAAGGAGTGATCTATACCGAAAGCCACGGATAGATCTTGTTTCGTTTTCAAGGCTTAGAGATTCTCACAAAGTGACTCGATTTAAAGTTTTCAACCCAAGTTCGGACCATAAATCTCAACCCTAGATCCTCTTTCTTAGCATCTTTACATCCTCTCTCGTCTTTCATTGGTCTTTGATAGCATCCTGGTCGTTAGTTTTGCTGTTCTTACATTTTTAGACGAGATCGATCGTTGTTGCTCGATCTAGTGGTCGATCCTATGGTCGATCTACTAGTCGAATTTTAGTAATTCGTAGCTTTGTTCTTTAATTAATCTGTTTGTTGCTCATGGTAGTTTGATCATTCCTGGTAATATTAAAATAGTTTTGCATTCCATTTAGTTGCTGCATCTAGTTTTTAGGGATTTTCTCAAAACCGAACTTTATTCGCTTAGATTTGCAAAGCCCTTGCATTCTCTTTGCTTTTTCTATCATCCTAGGTGTGGATTGACTCTCTCTTGCATACTGTGCTACAACCTGTCTTGCATTTGAGTTTTGATAGCCTCATTGCATACTCACCCTTGCAAACAAAGTAGTTATCACGTTACACAACCCGAATGGCATCCTTCGATACGCGAAGGTGCCATAAGGGCATGTAAAGGTCGTCTTCTCCTGATCATTTGGATGGATTGGTTTTTGGAAAAATCCACTATATCCATCAATAAAGCAATAGTAGGGGTGATTAGCAAGTCTTGCAAGCATTTGATCAATAAAAGGCAAGGGAAAATGATCCTTTCTAGTAGCAAGATTAAGCTTCCTATAATCAATACACATACGGTGTCCAGTAATAGTCCTAGTAGGTATAAGCTCATCTTTGTCATTCTTAATGACCGTGATCCCTCCCTTCTTAGGCACCACGTGTACGGGAGAAACCCACGTGCTGTCACTTATGGGATAGATCACGTCAGCTTCTAGCAGCTTAAGAATCTCTTTCTTAACAACCACTTTCAAATTAGGATTCAAACGCCTCTGGTGTTCTATAGAACGGGCGTTCTCATTATCCAAGTGAATCCTATGAGTGCAAAGCATTGGTGAATGGCCCTTGATGTCACTTAGAGAGTACCCAATGGCCTTCCTATACTTTCTCAACTCAGTTAAGAGTGAGTGCAACTCATCATCACTTAAGTTTTCATTCACAATCACGGGATAGGTTTCGTTAAGCCCTAAGAAAGCATACCTTAGCCCTTTTGGGAGCTCCATAAGGTCCACCTTTGGGGCTAACAGTTCGCTCCAATCATCCTCGTGGCTGTTACTGTTGTTCTCCACCTTGGAACCTTCTTGAGATCCCGAGACGCGACCCTTGAGGCTGCTTTCTTCAACCGCTATCCCTTCTGAAATCGAGTCGTCCAGTCGATCCTGCTCTCGATGTCGTCTAGATCGAGCAGTTTGGCTCGATCCACTCACTCGATTTAATGTGGATCGAGTGAGAGATCATGACGCTGAGTCGATTTCCGGATTAGACCCCAAACTGATCGGAAGGCCTCCCTCGATCTCGGACTCGATTGTTTTCCTGGATCGATCACCCTCCTCGATCTGTCTGTCGATTGTTGCATTGGATCGAGTTGCGCTCTCTATTGTCTTGTCGATTTGACCCCTGGATCGAGTAATGTCATCGATCTTGGAGTCGATCTCTAGGCAAACGCCTTCATCTTCTAGCACAGCCTTCCTTGAATCAAGCAAGTTGATGTATTCCTGAGTCCTCTGATCCACGTAACCGAACTCTC
Organism: Thlaspi arvense; assembly: GCA_911865555.2. Classification (NCBI taxonomy): domain Eukaryota; kingdom Viridiplantae; phylum Streptophyta; class Magnoliopsida; order Brassicales; family Brassicaceae; genus Thlaspi; species Thlaspi arvense. The sequence continues at coordinate 14,172,315 of OU466857.2, forward strand.
CTGGCTCCTTAGTCAATGCCAGCTTCAAATGATCTTTCTGAGCCAACTCCTCTAGCAACTCATCCACTAAGGCATCCAACGTTTGAATGTAGAAAGTTTGCCCTTCTATCGTACGCTTCTTCAGAACCTCGTTGATATCAAAGTCCAGCCTTATATCTTTACCCAAGTGCAGAGCAATCTTCCCATTCTTGACGTCTATGATGGCTCCGGTGGTGGCTAAGAAAGGTCTACCGAGAATGAGTGGATCCTTAGGCTCTTCGTCCATTTCCAACACAACGAAATATGTGGGCACATTTACTCCACTGATTCTTACTGGCAAGTCCTCAAGCAAACCCACGGGTAACCTCACACTTCTATCAGCTAGTACCAACGAGATACTTCAATCCTTGAAACGGGTGAAAGCAAGCTTCTTTGCCACAGATTGAGGCATCAGATTTATACTAGCTCCGAGATCACAAAGGCAACTCTGGAACTCCAAGGACCTAAATCGCAAGGTATAGTAAAGCTTCCAGGGTCTCCCAACTTCTTAGGGACTATCTCCTTGTGTATCACAGCACTACATTCCTCACTAAGAACAAGCACTTCCTTGCTTTCCTTATTCTTCTTCACGAGCGTGTCTTTGAAGAATTTGGCGCATTTAGGCATCATTGCAAGGCAGTCCACGAGAGGTAGCTTGATCTCTACGTCCTTAAGGTGCTTCTCAAACAAGACTCTATGCTTCTCTATGAGTTGCTTCTTGAAGCGGCCAGGAAAAGGTAGCTTAGGTACATACGATGGGGGCACATAAGCGTCCTTCTCCTTAGTAGTTTGCTCCGCTTTCTTTTCAACAACTGCTTTCTCACCTCTCCTTGATCCTTGAATCCAAACATTGTCAAAGTTGATCTCATCATCGGCTGAAAGCTTACCCTCCCCCTCTTGAATTACAAAGTCCTCATTGGTCTTTGGAGTAACCGTGGGTGCAAGCTCTTTCCCACTCCTTAGCGTAATAGCACTGGCGTATTCCTTGGGATTCTGCTCACACTTGCCCGGTAAGCTATTCTGACCGCTTGTACTCGCCTTTCCCTTCTCTAGCTGCTTGATCTTGTAATTCAAGTTTTTATCTGAGTAGAGAAATCCGTGAGAGACGAGTCTAAAGGAGTGTTCATCTCGGTAAACTTCTGATTTGTAGAGGCTTGTCCTTGAATCAATTGCTGAAACATAGCTTGGACAGGATCAACCTGTTGTTGTTGCATTGGTTGTTGTTGAGGAACAAAGCTCGGAGGGTACATTGGCATATAACCCTTGTTTCCTTGCTGTTGTCCTTGGAAGTTGTTCTGCCCTTGCCGTTGGAAGCCACCACTCGGCTGAAAACCTTTGTTGTATGGTACGAAAGGATTTGCTTGCTGAGCAGGATACACTTGATCCTTAGGGTTCGCGACGTTGGTGCTACGGTATGAGAGATTGTTGTTCTGGTTGTAGACTTGTGAATACCCTTGAGGTTTGTAGTTGTTTTGACCCGCCACCCAATTGGCTTCTTCTTGACTCAACTCAAGCTCCTATACGTTTTCATCCGCTTCACTAACAAAGTGAACATGCTTCTGATTTGCCAAAACCAGTCTGTCAATTTTCTCATGCAATGACTTAAGCTCTTTCTTGTGAGACTCTAGCTCAGAACCTCTCGGTGCACGGTCGTAATCTTTAGTGTAGTTGCCGTCACTCAATGCCAAGTTCTCAATCAGCTCCATGCCCTCTTCTACCTCTTGACCAAGGAAGTTTCCTTTACTAGCCGTGTCAAGCAACAAGCGAATCTTTGGTGAAGCTCCACGGTTGATAGTGCTTAGAAGAGTCTCTTCGCTGAAGCCGTGGTGAGAACACTGGATAGTGTAGTCCTTGAACCGCTCCATGGCTTCATTGAACGTCTCATTGTTCCTTTGAGTGAAGCCGCTGATCTCGCTTCTCAGCCTTGCTGTTCTGGTGCTAGAGAAAAACTTTGAGAGGAAAGCCTTCTTACACTCAGCCCAAGATGTAATGGTGCCTTGTGGGAGTGTCTTCTCCCAATGTCTAGCCTTGTCTCCAAGAGAAAATGGAAAGAGACGCAGCTTGAAAGCATCTTCGGATATGCCATTAATCTTGATCATCCCACATACTTGCTCGAAGTTATCAAGGTGCTCCAAGGGATCTTCCATTGCTAGCCCGTGAAACTTATTGTTTTGCACCATTGAGATGAATCCCGGCTTAATCTCGAAGTTGTTGTTCTGTACAGGAGGAGGAGTGATCCCAAACCTATTGTGATGAGTATTGGGGGCATCTCCCGCTCCTATGATCCGTGGGGGTCTAGCCGCGTGTTGGGGGTTTCCATTACCCCTTCCCACTGCCCCATGAGCTAGAGGAGGTCCCTCTGGATGCTCGTGCTCAGCCATCTATTCAAAATTCACTGAACCTTGCTGAACAATCTCCTCAAAAGCTCTAGCTTGTTCTCATACTCTTCTTTGTCGTGAATGACCAAGTTGATGAATGTTGTCAAAGGGTTGAAGTAGATGGTTGTCTCCCCTTGAACGAAGATTCATGTACCTGAGAAACACAAGTTTGAGAGTAGAGAAATTAGTAACCAAAAGAAAAAGAAAGGCTTAGTCTTTACTAAACCCCAAATCTCAATGCTTTCTAAACACTCCTAAGATGGCAACGGCGCCATTTGATAACAGCTTTTTAGCAATGTAAAAAGGGAGTGATGCAATGCAACAGGAGGTTATCAAAACTCAAGCAGCACACAGTCGTAGTATAGCATGCAAGAGGAATCAATCCAACCTAGGAGCTAGAAAGTGCAATGAGAATGCAAAAATCGAGCAAAGCTAGGCAAATGATGAACGGTTTTGTAAAAATCCTAAAAACTAGATGCAACGACTAAATGCAAGACAAAACTATTTTAAAATTACCAGGAACGAGCGAACTACCATGATGAACAAACAGAATGATTAAAATACAAGGCTATGAATTTATAAAAATCGACCAGTGGATCTACCACATGATCGACCACTAGATCGAGCAACAATGATCGATCTCGTCTAAAAGTTCAAATGCAACAAAACTATGACCATGATGCAACAGGTAACAAGCGAATGACTAACAGAGATGTAAGAATACTAAGAAAGAGGGTCTAGGGTTGAGATTCATGTTCAAGGGTCTCAAAGGTTCAAGCTTGGTTTGAAAACTCTAGCTCTACTCACTTTGTGAGATTCCCTAAGCCTTGAAAACAAAACAAGATCCATCCATGGCGTGTGGTATGGATCACTCCTTCTTTCTCTCCTCCAGACCTATGGCGTTTGGCGGGAAAATAGATTGAAGGGCAAGGAAACCAGATTTCAAACACGCGGCTTAACTAGTCCCCTAAACTACCATGGCATTTGGGAAATGGTAACTAATCTCTAGGATGCGATTTTCAGAGATCTCTGGATCCTGCCAAGGTAAGAGCTCTCTCTGATTATAAATATCTTGGTGTGAGACTCTTTAAGCCTTAAGAACTCGACATCCTAGAAGACAAAGCCATGAAGAACAAGAAAACACCAAACTTGAAAACCTTTTTCGACCCCTATGAATCCTCTCAACCCCAAAACCCAATTAAACTACTCACTACACATTAGGTAAACATAGCAAAGCATAAGCGATGAACTCATAAACATTAAGAATGATGGATTCAAACCTAAACGATTCAAAGATTCAATACAAAGCAAGCAAAAGCTTCAAAGTCTAACAATGGCGAAATCGCCATCGAACAGAGAGAGAAAGATGAAAAATGATAAAGTGAAAACGCGTATCCAAAAGCATGATCGCCACCTTCCCGAAATAGGCCAAACAGCTCGATGGTCCCCCCTCGCTAGCGGCGAAAAACGGTTAAAGTGCACTGAGATCGACCTCGAGATCGAGCATTTCGCTCGATCATCTTCGGACATCGTAACTTCAGTTCGATCTGTGTCTCAATCTTCCTCGGGGGATCGAGTGCTTCGTTCGATCTTGGAGTCGATCTTCGGAGGATTGAGTGGTGGACTCGATCCGGCTCTCGCTCTGCATGGCGTCATTCACGTCCGTACTCCTTGATTGATTGCTTCACTCGATCTCCGTCTCGATCAGTTTCCTTGGATCGGATGGACTACTCGATCTTCTGGTCGATCTCATCTAGATCGACCGGCGATGCTCGATCCGCTTCACGATCTCTGGTCCTTAGCAAGCATTCCTGAATTCTCCAGGTTCCCACGAACCTCCTCAGTAGCCTTAGCACGTCCACGAACCTCCAATACTCCAAAGTAGCCGAAAACAACCTGAATGCGATGCAAAATGCAAGAAACATGCATATGCTGGTGCAAGAACACTCTAGGACCTAAAGTGATGCAAACTAACCTAAAATGCAATGTATATGGGAGAGAAACTACCTTATATGTTTGCAAAATACATGGAATATACAGCAATATCATTTTCTCACCCCTTTGTTCGTGCAAGCTGGTGTACCACTTCAAGACTTCACACCTGTTCCCGAGAGAGCTTTCATGGATGAGACTTATCTAAGGAACACTGATAGCTTGAGACTCACGCCAGCTGAGGGCTTCTTTGCATATCTGTTCATTGACGAGGAGAATGAGAAAAGGGTGTGCATCCTGCCAAACAAAGACGAAACAGAGCTGCAAGGAGTTGGGAACATCGAGTTTCTCCCAAGCGTAGAGGAGTGCTTTGCTCCTCTAGGAGCCGCGGCAACCATTCAGCAAGCTACTCGCCCTAGAGCGGAGTCTCCAGCCACAGATGATGAGATGCCCGAGGCCTTTGTCCTCCCTAAGCTTGACTTTGAGCCGCGGACTAAGACGAAGAAGTTCTTTGCTTCTGTTGTGGAGATGCAAAGGAAGATCAACAAATGGCAAATCAAGGTCATCAAGAAGCTTGCCAAGAAAGTCAAGGCGCTTCAAGGAGCTTCGCCAAAGCAGGCTGCAAGTGAGGAGGTTCAACAGCCCGAAAAGAGGAGGCTTTCAACCGGTGGAGTGGTCATCCGTGCGACTCAAGGAAGCAACATCCAGCCGGCTGATGTTACTGCATATTACATACATTTTGCATACTCATTAGTTAGCTTTTCATGCATTTGTATCACATTTTATGTTAGATTGCATCACTTAGAGTCCTAGAGCATTCTTGCACCAGCATACGCATGTTCCTTGCATTTTGCATCACATTTAGGTTGTTTCTGGCTGCTTTGGAGTCGTGGAGGTTCGTGGACATGTTGAGGCTGTTGTAGCAGTTCATGGAAGCTCGTATATTTGCTAAGGATCAGAGATCGAGGAGCAAATCGAGCATGGCGGATCGATCTAGGATGTGATCGACCAGAAGATCGAGCCAACCAGACGATCCAGGGAGAATGATCGAGACGAGGATCGAGTGAAGCAGTCGATCAAACGGTACAGACGTAAATGATGCCATGCAGAGCGAGAGCCAGATCGAGTACACCACCCGATCCAGCCGAAGATCGATACCGAGATCGGATGCAACACTCGATCCGTCGATGATGATCGAGACCCAGATCGAGCTGAAGACACGATGTCCGGAGATGATCGAGAGAACCGCTCGATCCCGGAGTCGATCTCTGTCCTTTCAACCACTTTTGGCCGCTAGCGAGGGGGGGACCATCAGCTTGTTTTGGCCATTTTGGGAAGGCGGCGACGTCCTTTTCCCAGAGAACTTTCAATCCTTATCTTTTTTGTATGTTTTCTCTCTGGTTTTGACGAAGAACACCATTGTCGAACTTTGAGTTTTCTTAAGCTTTGTAATCGAATCGTTTTCATCTTAATCTAGTTTTCTTTTCATGTTCATCGTTTCCTTTTACATGCTTTGCTTGATTTACCTTATGTGTAGTGAGTAGTTTATTTGGGTTCGGGGTTGAGAGGATTAAGGGGTCTAAAGGGTTTCGATCTTGGGGTTTTCTAAGCGTTTTCAATGGCTATCTCTTTTAGGGTGTTGAGATCTCAATGCTTGAAGACTCTCACGCCAAGAGCTTCATGATCCGAGAGGTTCCTTACCTTGACAGGATTCAGGAGCCTCGGAAGATCACACCCTAGAGACTTGTTACCCCTTCCCAAAAGCCATGGAAGTTTGGGGGACTAGTTAAGCCACTCATTTGAAATCTGCTTTCCATGCCCTTCGACCTCTCTTTCCACCAAAAGCCATGGGTTTGGAGGAGGGGATGGAGGAGTGATCTATACCGAAAGCCACGGATAGATCTTGCTTAGTTTTCAAGGCTTAGAGATCCTCACAAAGTGAGTCGATTTAAAGTTTTCAACCCAAGGTCGAACCTTTGAAACCCCTGACCATGAATCTCAACCCTAGGCCCTTTCTTTTATCATCTTTACATCTTCTCTCGTCATTCGCCTTATCTTTGATAGCATCCTGGTCGTTAGATTTACTGTTCTTGCATTTTTAGACGAGATCGATTGTTATTGCTCGATCTAGTGGTCGATCTCATGGTCGATCCACTAGTCGAATTTTAGTAATTCGAAGCTTTATTCTTTAATTATTCTGTTTGTTCCTCGTGGTAGTTTCATCATTCCTAGTAATTTCAAAATAGGTTGCATTCCATTTAAGTTTCTGCATCTAGTTTTTAGGGATTTTCTCATAACTTATCTTGTTTCGCTTAGATTTGCATTAGTCCTTGTATTCTCTTTGCATTCTCTATCATCCTAGGTATGGATTGACTCTCTCTTGCTTGCTGTACTACAACCTGTCTTGCATTTGAGTTTGATAACCTCATTGCATTCTCACCCTTGCAAATAAAGTGTCTATGAAATGGCGCTGTTGCCATCCTAGGACTGTTTAGAGAACATAGAGATTTGGGACTTAGCAAAGACTAAGTCTTTACCTTGTTCAAGTTACTAATCCTTCTACTCTCAAACGTGTGTTTTCAGGTATATGAATCTTCGTTCACGGGGAGATAACAATCTACTTCCACCTTTGGACAATATTCTTCAGCTTGGTCATTCACGGCAAAGAAGAGTCAGAAAACAAGCCAGAGCCTTTGAGGAGATTGTTCAGCACGGTTTGGTTGACTTTGAAGCTATGGCTGAACACGAGCATCCAGAGGGACCTCCTCCAGCTCACGGGGCAGTGGGAAGGGGCAATGGGAGCCCCCAACACGTGGCTAGACCCCCAAGGATCATAGGAGCCGGAGATGCTCCCAATACTCATCACAATAGGTTAGGGATCACTCCTCCTCCTGTACAAAACAACAACTTCGAGATCAAGCCAGGTTTCATCTCCATGGTGCAAAACAACAAGTTCCACGGCTTAGCAATGGAAGATCCCTTGGAGCACCTTGACAACTTCGAGCAAGTATGTGGGATGATCAAGATCAATGGCATATCCGAAGATGCTTTCAAGCTGCGTCTCTTCCCCTTTTCACTCGAAGACAAGGCTAGGCATTGGGAGAAGACCCTCCCACAAGGCACCATCACCTCATGGGCCGAGTGTAAGAAGGCCTTTCTCTCAAAGTTCTTCTCTAGCACTAGGACAGCACGGTTGAGAAGCGAAATCAGCGGCTTCACTCAACGGAACAATGAGACATTCAACGAGGCAATGGAGCATTTCAAAGACTACACGATCCAATGTCCTCATCACGGGTTCAGTGTGGAGACACTACTCAATACCATATACCGTGGAGCTTCACCGAAGATCAGGTTGTTGCTTGACACAGCTAGCAAAGGGAACTTCCTTGGTCAGGAGGTAGAAGAGGGTATAGAGCTGATAGAAAACTTGGCATTGAGTGATGGCAACTACGCTGAGGACTATGACCGTGCACCGAGAGGATCAGAGCTAGAGTCTCACAAAAAGGAGCTGAAATCTTTGCATGAGAAGATAGATAAGCTGGTGTTAGCCAATCAGAAGCATGTTCACTTTGTTGGTGAAGCTGATGAGAATCAAGAGGAGTTAGAGTTGAGCCAAGAAGAAGCCAATTGTGTGGCGGGACAAAACAACTACAAACCTCAAGGCTACAACCAAGGTTACCAGAACAACAACCTCTCGTACCGAAGCACCAACGTAGCCAACCCTACAAGTGTACCCTGCTCAGCAAGCAAAACCTTTCATTCCTTACAACAAAGGTTTTCAACCGAGTGGTGGTTTCCAAGGTCAAGGGCAGAACAACTTCCAATGGCAACATCAAAGTAACAAGGGTTATACGCCTAACTACCCTCCGCACCTCAGCAGCAACAGCCGATGCAACAACAAGTTGATCCGGTTCAAGCAATGTTTCAACAGCTGATACAAGGGCAAGCCTCTACAAACCAGAAGTTCGCCGAGATGAACACTCGCCTAGACTCGTCTCTCACTGACTTCTCCACTCAAATCACCAACTTAAACAACAAGATCAAGCAGCTAGAGAAGGGGAAAGCGAGTACGGGTGGTCAGAATAGTCTTCTGGGAAAGTGTGAGCAGAATCCTAAGGAGTATGCTAACGCCATAACGTTGAGAAGCGGCAAAGAGCTCGAACCTCCGGTCTCTACTAAGAACAACGAGGACGTTGTAATTCAAGAGGGGGAGGGTAAACCTTCAGCTAATGATGATGAGATTAACTTTGACAACGTTTGGATCCAAGGGCCAAGAAGAGGAGACAAAGCAGTTGTTGAGAAGAAAGCTGAGCAAACTACTAAGGAGAAGAATGCTTACGTGCCTCCACCGTATGTACCTAAGCTGCCTTTTCCTGGCCGTTTTAAGAAGCAACTCATAGAGAAGCATAGAATCCTCTTTGAGAAGCATCTTAAGGACGTAAATATCAAGCTACCTCTCGTTGACTGCCTTGCGATGATGCCTAAATGCGCCAAATTCTTCAAAGACACTCTAGTGAAGAAGAATAAGGAAAGCAAGGAGGTACTTGTTCTAAGTAAAGAGTGTAGTGCTGTGATACATAAGGAGATAGTCCCTAAGAAGTTGGGAGACCCTGGAAGCTTCACTATACCCTGCGCTTTAGGTCCTCTAGAGTTCAAGAGTTGCCTATGTGATCACGGAGCTAGCATAAACCTGATACCTCACTCCGTGGCTAAGAAGCTTGGCTTTACTCGTTTCAAAGATTGTCAGATCTCGTTGGTACTAGCTGATAGGAGTGTGAGGCTACCAGTGGGGCTGCTTGAAGATCTACTGGTGCGAATCAGTGGTGTGAACTTGCCTACGGACTTCGTCGTGCTGGAGATGGATGAAGAGCCTAAAGATCCACTCATCTTAGGGAGACCATTCCTAGATGTCAAGAATGGGAAGATTGCCTTGCACTTGGGAAAGGAGATAAGGCTTGACTTCGATATCAATGAGGTTCTGAAGAAGCCGACCATAGAAGGGCAAGCTTTCTACACTGAAACGATGGATGCCTTAGCGGATGAGTTGCTGGAAGAGCTGGCTCTAGAAGACCATCTGAAGCTAGCACTGACTAAGGAGCCAGGGGAGTTTGGCTATGTGGATCAGAGGACCCAGGAGTACGTCAGCCTGCTGGATTCTAGGAAGATTGTTAAGAATGATGAAAGTTGCTGCCTGGAGATCGACCCCGAGATCGTCACTCCATCCAGGAGTCAGATCGACAAGGCAATCGAGAACACAACTCGATCCGGTGCAGCAATCGACAGACAGATCGAGAGGATTGCTCGATCAGGAAAAACAATCGAGTCGATGATCGAGAGAGACCTCCCGATCATTTTGGGGTCCAATCAGGAGATCGACCCAGTGTCTCGATCCCTTACTCGATCCACATCAAATCGAGTAAGTGAATCGAGCGAAATGGCTCGATCTAGACGACATCGAAAGGAGAATCGACTGGAGGACTCGATTTCAGAAGGGATAGCGATGGAGGAAAGCAGTCTTAAGGGCCATGCCTCGGGGTCTGAGGAGGGTTCCAAGGAGGAAAGCAACAACAACAGCCACGAGGATGACTGGAGTGCGCTGTTAGCCCCAAAGGTGGACCTTAAAGAGCTCCCAAAAGGGCTAAGGTATGCTATCTTAGGGCCTAATAACACCTATCCCGTGATTGTGAATGAAAACCTAAGTGATGATGAGTTGCACTCACTCCTAAGTGAGCTGAGAAAGTATAGGAAAGCCATTGGGTACTCTTTAAGTGACATCAATGGCCTTTCACCAATGCTTTGCACTCACAGGATTCACTTGGATAATGAGAACGCCTCTTCTATAGAACATCAAAGGCGTTTGAATCCTAATTTGAAAGAGGTTGTAAAGAAAGAAATCCTTAAGCTTTTAGAGGCTGACGTGATCTATCCCATAAGTGACAGCACATGGGTTTCTCCTGTACACGTGGTGCCTAAGAAGGGAGGGATCACGGTCATAAGGAATGAAAATGATGAGCTTATTCCTACTAGAACCATCACTGGTCATAGGATGTGTATTGATTATAGGAAACTTAACCTTGCGACTAGGAAAGACCATTTCCCTTTGCCTTTTATTGATCAAATGCTTGAGAGGCTTGCTAATCACCCTTACTACTGTTTCCTCGATGGGTATAGCGGTTTCTTTCAGATACCAATTCACCCAAATGATCAGGTGAAGACGACCTTCACATGTCCCTACGGTACCATCGCATATCGAAGGATGCTGTTTGGATTGTGTAATGCACCGGCTACGTTTCAGCGGTGTATGATGTCGATCTTCTCCGATCTAATAGAGGAGATGGTAGAGGTGTTCATGGATGACTTCTCTGTCTATGGTGCGTCCTTTTCTGCGTGTCTGTTGAATCTTTGCAGGGTACTAAAGCGTTGTGAAGAGACAAACTTGGTGCTGAACTGGGAGAAATGCCACTTTATGGTTAAGGAAGGGATCGTGCTTGGTCATAAGATATCAGAGAAGGGCATTGAGGTTGATCAGGCTAAAGTGGAAGTCACGATGGGTCTTGAGCCGCCGGTTAACGTCAAGGGAGTCAGAAGTTTCTTGGGACACGCCGGGTTATATAGGCGCTTCATCAAAGATTTTTCCAAGATTGCACGCCCTCTTACACGGTTGTTGTGCAAAGATGCTGAGTTTGTGTTTGATGAGGAGTGTTTGAGAGCTTTCGTGACCATCAAGGAAGCCCTTACATCAGCTCCTATAGTCCAAGCACCAGACTGGTCTCTTCCCTTTGAGATCATGTGTGATGCTAGTGACTACGCCGTAGGAGCCGTTCTTGGTCAGAAGAAAGACAAGAAGCTACACATGATCTACTATGCTTCAAGAACCTTGGATGACACGCAAACAAGGTACACCACTACGGAGAAAGAGTTGCTTGCAGTAGTGTTCGCCTTTGAGAAGTTCAGATCATATCTCGTTGGTTCCAAGGCTATTGTATACACGGATCACGCTGCCTTGCGATACATCTATTCGAAGAAAGACACTAAGCCTCGGCTCTTAAGATGGATTCTCTTGCTCCAGGAGTTTAACATGGAGATTAAAGACAAGAAAGGAATAGAAAACGGAGTCGCTGACCACCTCTCACGGCTAAAGATCAACGAGTCTCTCCCCTTAGATGACTCTCTTCCAGAAGAGGAGCTCATGGCGATTACCACAGCTGTTTGTGGAAAGCTAGAAGGGAGGTTTGAAGAGGTGTTGAGTTTCAAAGAGGAGGATATACCGTGGTATGCTGATGTAGTGAACTATCTAGCGTGTGGTGAGGAGCCAACACATCTCAACAGCTATCACAAGAAGTGGTTTATGAGAGAGGCTAGTGATTACTTTTGGGACGAGCTCTACTTATACAAGAGAGGAGTAGACAGTTTGTACCGGAGATGTGTTACAAGGGAAGAAGCTAGACATCCTCTATCATTGCCATGACTCTTCCTACGGAGGACACTTCGCCTCATTCAAGACTGCCACAAAAGTGTTGCAAGCTGGTTTCTGGTGGCCGTCCATTTTTACAGATGCACACGAGTTTGTGAAGAGCTGTGAGGCATGTCAAAGACCAGGGAATATCACTAAGAGGAACGAAATGCCTCAGGTTCCCATCTTCGAGGTTGACGTGTTCGACGCATGGGGCATAGACTTCATGGGGCCATTTCCTTCTTCATATGGCAACAAATACATCTTAGTAGCAGTGGATTATGTCTCTAAATGGGTTGAGGCGGTTGCTTCCCCTACAAATGACTCTAAGGTGGTAATCAAGCTGTTCAAGAGTATCATCTTCCCGAGGTTTGGGGTACCTAAGGTTGTTATAAGCGATGGAGGAAGCCACTTCATAAACAAGGTCTTTGAGAACCTCTTGAGAAAGTATGGAGTTAAGCATAAGGTGGCTACACCGTATCATCCTCAAACAAGCGGTCAAGTGGAAAGACTGGGCAGTGAAGCTGGACGATGCTCTTTGGGCCTACCGTACCGCCTTCAAAACGCCGATTGGTACAACCCCTTTCACTCTACTCTATGGTAAGGTCTGTCATCTCCCGGTTGAGCTGGAACACCGTGCGTTGTGGGCTGTGAAGAGGCTGAACTTTGACCTCAAGACTGCTCAGGAGAGGCGCCTTATTCAGCTACACGAACTGGATGAGTTAAGACTGAACGCTTATGAGAGCTCTCGGATATACAAAGAGCGGACTAAGGAGACTCATGACAAGAAGTTGGTTGCCAAGGAGCTTAAGGAAGCAGGGTTAGTATTGCTGTATAACTCAAAGCTCAAACTCTTCCCGGGAAAGCTGAAGTCAAGGTGGAGCGGACCGTTCGTGGTCCAAGAAGTGTTGCCTTATGGAGCTGTTACTCTGATGGGAAAAAGTGGCAGTGCATTCACCGTAAACAGACACAGATTCAAGCCTTACTTGGCAGACAGCTATGACAAGTAGAGTACCTCGGTGCTTCTCCAAGACCCACCATCCGCCTAAACCAAGTAAAGTCTAGCTAAAGACGTTAAAGAAAGCGCACTTGGGAGGCATTCCCATGTTTATCTTGTACATATTTCTGCTTTATTTCTCTTTCAGTTTTATGTTTTTATTCTGCAAAGTGTGTAGGAACAGGTATGAGGAGTCTAAACATTGATATTGAAGTCTAAAAGAGGCGATAGAGGTTAAGATAAGGCTAGAGATCGAGTGCTAGATCGACTGATCCTGACTCGATCTTTGCTAGATCGAGTCAGTGAATCGAAAGGAGCCAGTCGATCTAGACGAGAACGAGTGATAAGATCGACCTTGACGAACAAGGATCGATCAATCCAAAATGGATCGACCGATCTAATTTCTCTCGGGAAAATCTGTTGAAAACAGATCGATCACTCGACTCGATCCATCACTCGATCTATGCCAAATCGACCCCTAAATCGAGGACAAAGCTCGATCATGAGGACTTAGCCGTGGAGCCAACATCTCAATGATCGAGGGAGCTAATCGATCCAAGACTCGATTCATCATGAATCGAGTCTAAAATCGAGTAACCCTCTCGATCTAAGCCATTATGGGCATGAGATCGAGTCCTAGATCGACAAAATGGACTCGATCTCATGCCGAAGTAACATTTTCTTTCCCTCCTTTATTCTTTTCTCTCCAATTTTTAAATTCAAAACTTGGTCAAGGCAAGCATCTTTGACCGTGAAAGATGTGCCTTGACCAAGACTTTGTCAGAAAACCACCTTTACTACCCATAGTTTTGCTCTTTGCTAGTCTTTAAATGTTTCAACAACCTCTCACCCTCTCATTCCTGTTTTTCTCGAAAATTTTAAACAAAGAGAGTGAGAGTTTCGGTTTTCAGAAGCTAACAAAGATCTTTTACATTTCTTGCAAAGGTTTTTTCAAAATTTAATGATTTATCTTTTGAAAAATTTCCTTTAAATTCACAAGATATTGTTCTAGAATATAGGGTCGGTTTTGATTTTTAAAAATTAGCTAAGTAAAAGGAATAATTCTAGATTTTATAGTATCTAAAGATCTGATTCTCCTTTATTTAGCTATGATTTTTATTAATTCCCCAAAATTCTAGGGTAGTATTTATAAGTTCTCTTCTTCTCCTCTCTCATTCTCATCAAACCGCCGTTTTGCTTATCAAGCTTCTTGAGAAACTTGTTTCAGGTACAATGGCCCCCAAAAGAACAAGAGAAGAGACATCACAAGAGGGAGAAGGACAAGAGGTGGCAGTTCAAGAGAGGGTCAGATGGACTAAGGATGAGAAGAGGGACAAGAAACGGCTGGAAAGGCTTCGGTTTGAGCCTACCAAGTTTGCTGATCGAGAGCTGCTGTTCAAGCTAGGGATTCTTGGGGATTTCGACCAACTCCTCAAGAACATTGGCCTAAGATGTCTGTCACGGATGGATTGCCCAAACATTCCAGAAGTGACAATAGACTTCCTTGCCACGTTGGAGTTCCGTTACGAGAATCCTACCACACCCGTCCCTTCACAAGGTCGCCTCTACTTCAAGGTTGGCCGTCAAGCCTACACCCTCTCCATCCCTGAGCTATGCCAAGCTTATGGTCTCAAAGCGGATGCCAACAAGGTTGAGTTCCCCGCCTTCAAGAAAGCCAACGACTTTTGGGACCTGATTAGCAATGAGGACTACAAAGCCAACACCGCCAAGATCAAGCGAGTGAGAAGCCCGGTGCTGAGGTACACCCTGAAGCTGATTGCCAACACAAAGACCGAGCTTTGCTTCCTATTCCAAGACGTGAAGCACTTGGTGTGTGATCCGGACACAAATGACGAGCCTATGGAGGATGAACTCGGCGATGAGGTGAATTACGGATGTGTGCTTGCTGCCTCCTTAGTTGAATACAAGGCTTATGCCTTGCGGTGCAAGAAAACTTCTTCTTACATCGGCGGCTTCCTCACTCCTCTATTCTTGCAAGCTGGTGTGGCTATTCATGACTTCGCCCATGTACCAGCCAGAGCATTCATGGATGAGGCGTACATGAGGAATACCGGCAGCTTGGGACGCACGCCAGCAGAAGGGTTCTACGCCTACCTCATCATAGACGACGAAGACAAGAAGAGAGTGTGCATCCTGCCAAACAAAGATCAAACCGAGCTGCTTGGTGTTGGGAACATCGAGTTCTTGCCCACGGAGGATGAGTGCTTTGCTCCTCTAGGAGGACCACCTGCTTCAGCGATTGCTCCTCATCAAAGGTCCGAGTCTCCAGCCACGGAAGATGAGATGCCCGAGGCCTACACACTTCCCAAGTTAGACTTTAAGCCGAGGACAAAAACCGAGAAGTTCCTAGCATCTGTTGTGGAGATGCAAAGGAAGATCAATAAGTGGCAAGGCAAAATGCTAAAGAAACTTGGAAAGAAAGTCAAGGCACTTCAAGGAGGCTCGCCTAAGAAGGATGCAAGTTAGGGGGCTCACCTAAGAAGGATGCAAGTAAGGAGGCTCAACAACCCGAGAAGAGAAGGCTCTCAACCGGTGGAGTTGTCATCCGCGAGGCACAAAGCAGCACCATTCAGCCGGCGCGCCATTCTCTCCAAGAACCAGCCGACAAAGGCAAAGCAACAATCTCTAGCTCCTCTGGAACATCCTCAAGTTCCAGCCGAGACTAGACCAGAGGTAACAACCTTCTTCCATTGTACATAACCGCTCATATTTGCTTCTTTTTGCTTTGTGTTTTGTTACTCCTTCGAATGAGTTTTCCACCGGGACGGTGTCAAGCAAGTTTGGGGGAGTACATGTGTGATTTGACATGTGTTTTGTGATCTTATTTTCCTTCAGCATCCTTGAGTCTTTAGTTCATGAAAAATTGGTAAGATTTTTAAATTTTTTTCAAAGATTCGTGTAGTTGCATTCATCTTGTCAAAACATGTTAGGATCGAGTCTAGAGTTTCTCATAGCATCTAGGTTATTTGCATTTTGCATAAGGGGTTAGAGTTTCTTAAAAAGGTGTTTTTACTTATGAATTGTTTCAATGCCCTAGTTAGTAGTTCTCTAATGCTTTGTCTATGCTTTGAAAGTAAGTTCTTACCGGGCTTGGATAACTTGTTAGGATTTTCGTGACTTGAATTGAACTCTCATGATTTGAAACTTGTCCTAATAAGTGAGAACCTTAATTTGAAATTCTAATTATCATCCTTATGCATTTGAAAATGAACACATGGTTTTAAAATATTTAGGCTCTCTTCTTCCTTTTTACCACTCTTTGTGAGCCTAAGTAGAACTCCCACCTTGAACCTTACCCTTCTTTGAAGCCAAATGTTCTTGTGTGACATCATTGTGAGGCCTTCCTTTCGGTTTGAAATTGGCATAAAGTGTTACGTTTAGGCGACATGATTTGGTTCTCATATGATTGCTAGCTTTGCATTTTGAAGCTAGGTATAGGCTTAGGATAAGTTTTGGGGATCATTGGGGTTGTTTTCATTTCTATTTGTTCTCGGTTTCAAGGAGTTTGGTGTTTTAAAGAAAGAAATGGGTTTTAAGTGAAAGGTTGTGTTTAAAAACTAAGTATATGCTCCCAATAAAAAAAGAAAAATAAAATAAATAACAGAGAAAGAAAAGAAATAAAAGAGCCTAAGTGCCAAATAAAAATAAAAAGAAAAAAAAGGGAGAGAAAGAAAAAAAAATAATAAGAGAGCTACCAATAAGAAATATTTAGAGAGCAAAGTTATTTTCAAAAACCTTTTCACTAGCCTTAAGAGTTTAAAAATGTTTTTGTTTCGAATTGGGGATTGCTAAGTTTTGAGAAGAAAAAAAGGGTAGACTCTAAGTGGTGAGTGAGGATAAAAGTTGTTAAATGAGAGGGGTTTAGGATCATTTGTTAGTTTACATGGGTAGATGAGAATCTAATCATGTATGCATCAATTGTCTTTACATTTAGCATTATGCATAAGTTCAACCATTTTTGAGAGAAACCCTTGTTCTAATTATAAACCCTTTTCAAACGAGATCATTCAATGCTCCTAACCTTCACCCTTAGCCAAATGTGTTTTGCTTTAAAGTGCATAAGTTTGATTCATGGTTCTAATGTTAATGAATGTTAAAGAATGAGTTTCTTTTATTGTTAGGAACAGGAGAGTCATGATTTGAATTTCTTTGTGTGATGAGTATGGCTAAGTTCTTTGGAGTATGAGTGTAAGCATAGCATTTTAGAACTGTTAACTAGGACATTGAGATTGATTCATTTGAAAGGCACCTTTGCAAGAAGTTTAAACCCCCATTCGTTTTTTCTGAAAACCTCTCTTCCTTACTTATTTTCTTTTGCTTGAGGGCAAGCAAGAAGTAAGTTTGGGGGAGTTGATGTTACTGCATATTACATACATTTTGCATACTCATTGGTTAGCTTTTCATGCATTTGTATCACATTTAAGGTTAGATTGCATCACTTAGAGTCCTAGAGCATTCTTGCACCAGCATACGCATGTTCCTTGCATTTTGCATCACATTTAGGTTGCTTCTGGCTGCTTTGGAGTTGTGGAGGTTCGTGGACATGTTGAGGCTGTTGTAGCAGTTCGTAGAAGCTCGGATATTTGCTAAGGATCAGAGATCAAGGAGAAGATCGAGCCAACCAGGCGATCCAGGGAGAATGATCGAGACGAGGATCGAGTGAAGCAGTCGATCAAACGGTACAGACGTAAATGACGCCATGCAGAGCGAGAGCCAGATCAGTACACCACCCGATCCAACCGATGATCGATACCGTTTTCATCTTAATCTAGTTTTCTTTTCATGTTCATCGTTTCTTTTTACATGCTTTGCTTGATTTACCTTATGTGTAGTGAGTAGTTTATTTGGGTTCGGGGTTGAGAGGATTAAGGGGTCTAAAGGGTTTCGATCTTGGGGTTTTCTAAGCGTTTTCAATGGCTATCTCTTCTAGGGTGTTGAGATCTCAATGCTTGAAGACTCTCACGCCAAGAGCTTCATGATCCGAGAGGTTCCTTACCTTGACAGGATTCAGGAGCCTCGGAAGATCACACCCTAGAGACTTGTTACCCCTTCCCAAAAGCCATGGAAGTTTGGGGGACTAGTTAAGCCACTCATTTGAAATCTGTTTTCCATGCCCTTCGACCTCTCTTTCTACCAAAAGCCATGGGTTTGGAGGAGGGGATGAAGGAGTGATCTATACCGAAAGCCAAAGATAGATCTTGCTTAGTTTTCAAGGCTTAGAGATCCTCACAAAGTGATTCGATTTAAAGTTTTCAACCCAAGGTCGAACCTTTGAAACCCCTGACCATGAATCTCAACCCTAGGCCCTTTCTTTTAGCATCTTTACATCTTCTCTCGTCATTCACTTGATCTTTGATAGCATCCTGGTCGTTAGTTTTACTGTTCTTGCATTTTTAGACGATATCGATTGTTATTGCTCGATCTAGTGCTCGATCTCATGGTCGATCCACTAGTCGAATTTTAGTAATTCGAAGCTTTGTTCTTTAATTATTCTGTTTGTTCCTCGTGGTAGTTTTATCATTCCTAGTAATTTTAAAATAGGTTGCATTCCATTTAAGTTGCTGCATCTAGTTTTTAGGGATTTTCTCATAACTTATCTTGTTTCACTTAGATTTGCATTAGTCCTTGTATTCTCTTTGCATTCTCTATCATCCTAGGTATGGATTGACTCTCTCTTGCTTGCTGTACTACAACCTGTCTTGCATTTGAGTTTGATAACCTCATTGCATTCTCACCCTTGCAAATAAAGTGTCTATCACCGGCGCGTCTTTCCCTCCAAGAGCCAGCCTCCAAAGGCAAAGCCATAATATCTAACTCATCTGGAACATCCTCAAGTTCCAGCCGAGACTAGATCCGAGGTACCAACAACCTTCCATTGTATATACCGTTCATATTTTCTTTGTTTTTGCTTTGTGTTTTGAGCTCTCTTGAATTTGTTTGCCACCGAGACGGTGTCATTCAAGTTTGGGGGAGTGTGTGTGTTATTTGACATGTTTTTTGTGCTCTTATTTTCTATTTGCATCCGTTGAGTCTTGCATACATCCTAAGGCATAGAAAAGAACAAAAAATTGGTAAACTTTTTAAAAACATTTCAAAAAAAAAATTTATGTAGTTGGATTCACTTTGTAAACATTTTAGGATTGAGTCTAGAATTTTTAAGCATCTAGGTTGTTTACATTGGCATAAGGGGTTAGAGTTTTCTTAAAAATGTGTTTTAAGCTCATGAATTGTTTCAATGCCCTTGTTAGTAGTTCTCTAATAGTTTGCTCACGCTTTGAAAGTAAGTCCTTACCATGCTTGGATCACTTGTTTTTATTTTCGTGGCTTGACTTGAACATTCAGGATTTGAAACTTGTCCTAATAAGTGAGAACCCTAATCTGATTTTTAAATGTCATTCTTATGCATTTGAAAATGAACACATGGATCTAATACATATTTGGGCTCTGTTCCTCCTTTTACCACTCTTTGTGAGCCTAAGTAGAACTCCCACCTTAACCTTTACCTTTCTTTCAAGCCAAGCTTTCTTGTGTGACATCATTGTGAGGCCTCTTTTCGGTTTGAACTTAGCATAACGTGTTACGTTTAGGCGACATGATTAGGTTCTAATATGATTGCTAGCTTTGCATTTTGAAGCTAGTTTTAGGCTTAGAATAAGTTTGGGGGTTTGATGGGATTGCTTGCTTGTTTATATGCTTACAGTTTCAAAAAGGTTTTGGTAATTGAAGTGAATAAAAGGTTTTAAGTGAAAGGCTTGTTTTCAAAATGTATAAAGCTCTAAGTATTTCAGAAGATAGCTCTCTCAAGTAAAAGAAAAAGAAAAGAAAAGAGCCTAAGAGCTAAATAAAAAAAAACAAGAAAGAAAAAAGTAGAGAGCTATAAATAAGAAAAAAATAAAGAGCTAAAAGGTTTTCAGCCTTTTTCACTAGCCTAAAAGAGTAAGGATGTTTTCTTTTTTTGATTTGGGGTTTGCTAAGCTAGTGCTTTGTTGATAAGGGTAGTCTCTAGGAGGGTGAGTGAGCTGAAAAGAAAAGAAAATGAGAGGGGTCTTAGGATAATTGATTAGTGTATGGATAGATGAGAATCTGATCATGTATGCATCAATTGCCTTTACTTTTAGCATTATGCATAAAATTCATACCATTCTTGAGAGAAACCTGTTGCATTGTGAAACCCTTTTTAAAATGAGATCATTATATGCTCATAGCCTTCACCCATAGCCCAATGTGTTCTGCTTTAAAGTGCATAAGTTTGATTCACGGTTTCATCATTAATGAATGTTAAAGGATGAGATTTTTTGATTGTTTGGAATAGGAGAGTCATGATTTGAAATTCATTGTGTGATGAGTATGGCTAAGATCTTTGGAGTATGAGTGTATGCATTGCATCTTAGAATTATTAACTAGGACGTTGAGAATTATTCATTTGAAAGACACCTTTGCAAGAAGCTTAAAAAAAACCTCTCTCCCTTCTTGAATTTTGTTTGCTTGAGGGCAAGCAACAGG
Organism: Thlaspi arvense; assembly: GCA_911865555.2. Classification (NCBI taxonomy): domain Eukaryota; kingdom Viridiplantae; phylum Streptophyta; class Magnoliopsida; order Brassicales; family Brassicaceae; genus Thlaspi; species Thlaspi arvense. The sequence continues at coordinate 14,192,617 of OU466857.2, forward strand.
CAAGTTTGGGGGAGTTGATATTGCTGCATATTTCATGTATGTTGCATACATATAAGTTAGTTTCTCATGCATTTACCTTGCACTTTAGGCTAGTTTGCATCACTTTAGGTCCTAGAGTACTCTTGCACCAGCATATGCATGTTTCTTGCATTTTGAATCGCATTCAGGTTGTTTTCGGCTACTTTGGAGTCTTGGAAGATTCGTGGACGTGCTAAGGCTCGTGGAAACTTGGAGAATTCAGGAATGCTTGCTAAGGATCAGATATCGAGAAGCGGATCGAGCATGGCCGGTCGATCTAGATGAGATCGACCAGAAGGTCGAGTAGCCCATCCGATCCAAGGGAACTGATAGAGACCAAGATCGAGTGAAGAGATCGATCAAGGAGTACGGACGTAAATGACGCCATGCAGAGCGAGAGTCGGATCGAGTCCACCACTCGATCCTCCAAAGATCGACTCCAAGATCGAACGAAGCACCCGATCCATCAAAGAAGATCAATACACAGATTGAGCTGAGACCGCGATTCCCGAAGACGATCGAGTGAGATGCTCGATCTTGAGGTCGATCCCAGGCTACTTTAACTGTTTTTGGCTTCTAGCGAGGGGGGGACCATCGAGCTGTTTGCCCATATTGGGAAGGAGCGATCCAGCTTTCACACACACGTTTTCCCTTTATCTTTTTCGAGTTTTCTCTTTGTTCGAAGGCGATTCCGCCATTGATAGACTTTGAGCTTTTCTTGCTTTATTCTTGAATATCGAATCTTTTAAGTTTAAAGCAATCGTTTTTCATGTTTACCAGATCGTCTTCTGTGTTTTGCTCGGTTTACTTTATGAGTAGTGAGTAGTTTCACCGTGTTTAGGGGTTGAGAGGATTCAAAGGGGTTGAAAAGGTTTTAAAAGCTTGGTATTTTTCTTGTTCTTCATTGCCTTCCCTTCTAGGATTTCGAGTGCGTAAGGCTTAGAGAGTCTCACGCCAAGATCTCTAAGATCCAAAGGGCCTCTTACCTTGACAGGATCCAGAGGTCCTAGAAAATCGAATCCTAGAGGCTAGTCTACCTTTCCCAAATGCCATGGTAGTTTAGGGGACTAGTTAGGCCGTGTGTTTGAAATCTAAGCTTGATGCCCCTCAATCTCTTTTTCCGCCCAACGCCATGGGTCTGGAGGAGAGAATGAAGGAGTGATCCATACCACACGCCATGGATGGATCTTGTTTTGTTTTAAAGGCCTAGGGAATCTCACAAAGTAAGTAGATCTAAAGTTTTCAAACCAAGCTTGAACCTTTGAAACCCTTGAACATGAATCTCAACCCTGGACCCTCTTTCTTAGTATTTTCTCATCTCTGTTAATCATTTGCTTGCTAGTTATTCGCATCCTGGTCATTAGATTCATTTCTGTTCAATCTGTTAGTAGATCGATCGTTGTTGCTCGATCTAGTGGTCGATCCTGTGGTCGATCCACTAGTCGATTTTTATTAATTCATAGCTTTGCATTTTAATTATTCCATCTGTTCCTCGTGGTAGTTCACTCGTCTCTAGTATTTTTATAATAGTTTTGCCTTGCATTTGACCGTTGCATCTAGTTTTTAGGGATTTTACAAAATCGTTCATCATTTGCTTAGCTTTGCATGATCCTTGCATTCTCATTGCACTTTCTAGCTCCTAGGTTGGATTGATTCCTCTTGCACTATACTACGACTGTGTGTTGCTTGAGTTTTGATAACCTCCTGCTTGCATTGCTTAATCTTATAGACCCAAAAAGATAGTTATCAACAACAAGATCAAACAGTTAGAGAAGGGAAAAGCTACTACAAGCGGTCAAAGCAGCTTACCGGGCAAATGTGAACAGAATCCCAAGGAATACGCCAACGCCATTACACTAAGAAGTGGCAAAGAACTTCCACCGCGAGTTGCTCCTAAGAACAATGAGGACATTATAGACCAAGAGGGGGAGGGTAAGCTTTCAGCTGATGAGGAGATTAACTTTGATAATGTGTGGATTGAGAGACCAAGAAAGGGTAAAGAAGTAGCCGTAGAGAAGAAAGTGGAGCAAGCTACTAAAGAGAAAGATGTTTATGTGCCTCCACCGTATGTGCCTAAGCTTCCCTTTCCTGGCTGCTTCAAGAAACAGCTGATAGAGAAGCATATACTCTTGTTTGAGAAGCATATAAGGGATGTAGAGATCAAGCTTCCTCTTGTGGATTGCCTAGCTAAGATGCCGAAGTGTGCTAAGTTCTTCAAAGACACCCTTACAAAGAAGAACAAGGAGAGTAAAGAAGTTTTGGTGCTTCGTGAAGAGCGTAGTGCCATTATTCACAGAGAAATAGTGCCTAAGAAGCTAGGAGATCCAGGATCATTCACCATTCCTTATGCTCTAGGTCCCTTGAAGTTTGAAAGCTGCTTATATGATCTTGGTGCAAGCATTAATCTTATGCCCCATTCCGTTGCAAAGAAGCTCGGTTTCACCAAGTTTAAAGAGTGTAGGGTCTCTCTCGTGCTGGCTGACAGAAGCATAAGGCTCCCCGTAGGTATGCTAGAAGACCTGCCCGTGAGGATCAGTGGAGACATTTCGTTGTGCTTGAGATGGATGAAGAACCGAAGGATCCTCTAATCCTTGGAAGACCCTTCCTAGTGACTGCTGGAGCCGTAATAGACGTAAAGAATGGGAAGATCTCTCTACGACTGGGCAAGAAAACCAAGCTAAACTTTGACATCAATGAAGTTTTGCAGAAGCCAACTATTGATGGGCAAGCATTCTACATAGGAGCTTTGGATGCATTGGCTGATAGATCGCTTGAAGAAACGAGACAAGAGGCCCATCCACAGCTAGCTTTGGCAAGAGTGTGTGGGAAACATGGCTTATTAAGTGGACAAACCCAGGAGTGTGTTCGCAGCCTCGATTCTCACAAGGTTGTGAAAGAAAATACCGGCGAAAGCCTAAAAATTGACTTAAAGATCGACCGGATCACTCGATCCATGGACGTGATCGACAAGAAGATCGAGAAGACTGCTCGATCTAGAGAAGAAATCGATGGGAAGATCGAGAGAGCCAACTCGATCAGTTCAGAGAACGACTCAGCAACTCCATCTCCTGCTCGATCCATATCAAATCGAGCAAGTGAATCAAGGGAGAGCACTCGATTTAACCTAGATCGAGAGAAAGATCGACCTCTTGGCTCGATCTCAAGGGTAACAACTGTTCGGGAAGGAAGCTTGAGAGCTCAATACTCGGGTTCAAAGCAGGTCACTCGTGCACCTTCAGAGCCACCTCTTTCGGATGCTGAATTGCTGCCAAGCCTCGATCCCCCTGAGCTAAGCTATGAGCCGAGTACAAAGGCAATAAAGTATCTTGCTTCATTTGTTGAGAATCAGCGCATGATCAACGAGTGGCAAGGCAGGATGATAGCGAAGCTGGCTGAGACGATCAGAAACTTACAAGGAGGCCCACCTAAGGAGTTTTCAAGTGAAGAGGTTGGGCAGCCAGAGAATAAGCAAAGTTCAACTGGGGGTGTTAAGATCCGTGTTCCCTAAGGAAGCAACAAGGCTGGACACCTTTCCCTCCATGACGGCTCAAATTGCAGCAGCAACGAGGGCATTCCCCCCGACAATCCTAGCAAGGGTAGGAAGTCTGGAGCAACTTCAATCTCCTGCACTTCTTAGCTCCGAGGTACCAACAACCATCCCTTGTATATACCACGAATGTTTTCATTGCTTTTGCTTTGTATTTTTGAACTCTCTTGGATTTGTTTGCCACCGAGGCGGTGTCATTCAAGTTTGGGGGAGTGTGTGGTGTGTTTGACATGTTTTCTTTGCTCTTATTTTCTGTTATCATCCTGTGAGTCTTGCATGCATCCTATGGCATAGAAAAGAACAAAAAAAATTGGTAAAATTTTCAAAAAGATTCATGTAGTTGCATTTGAATTGTTAATCATTTTAGGATTGAGTCTAGAATTTTTTGAGCATTTAGGTTGTTTACATTTGCATAAGGGGTAAACGTTTTTTCTTAAAAAGTGTTTTAAGCTCATGAATTGTTTCAAGGCCCTAGTTAGTAGTTCTTTGATGCATTGTACACTCTTTGAAAGTAAGCTCTAACCCTACTTGGATCATGTGTTTTGATTTTTGTGGCTTAAGTTGAACATTCATGAACTGAATCCCATCCTAATAAGTGAGAACCTTAATTTGAATCTTCTTAAGTATCATACTTATGCATTTGAAAAAGGATACATGGATCACTTATACATATTTGGGCTTTCTTCTTCCTTTCACCACTCTCTTGTAAGCTTAAATAGATTTCCCCACCCTTACCTTACCTTCCTTTCAAGCCAATGTTCTTGTGTGCTAAATCTTTGTGAGGCCTCTTTTCGGTTGAACTTAGCATAAAGTGTTAAGTTTAGGCGACATGATTAGGCTTTCGTATTGATACTAGCTTTTCATTTTGAAGCTAGTTTTAGGCCTAGGATAGGGTGGGTGTTCTTGGGGATTGCTTTGTTTTGCTTCAGTTTAAAGAGTTTGATATTTGGAATTTGAATAAAAGGGTTATAATGGTTTTAAGTGGAAGGCTTGTTTTAAAATGAAAGCTCTAATTTTAACTAAGAAAGTAGCTCTCAAAAACAAAAGAAAAAGAAAAGAAAAGAGCCAAAAGGCCAAGTGTTCAAAAAGAAAATAAAAGAAAAAAAATAAGTAGAGAGATATCAAAATAAAAAAGAAAAGAGCTAAGTATGTTTTTAGCCTTTCCACTAGCCTAAAGAGTTTTAAAATGATGCTTTTACTTGGGTTTTCGCTAGGCGAATTGCCTTGATGATAAGAGTAGTCTTTAGGAGGGTGAGTGAGCTTTAAATGATAAGAAAAATGAGAGAGGGTTTCTAGGATCTTTGATTTGTATGCATGGGTAGATGAAGGTTTAATCATGTATGCATCAATTGTCTTCACCTTTATCATTATGTGAAAGTTCGACCATTCTTTGAGAAAACCCCTTGTTTGAATAGCCCTTGTAGGTGAGATCATTTTTATCTCGCAACCCTTGTCCCTTAGCCAAGTGTATCTGGTTTTTTTAAAGTGCATAAGTGTGATTCACGGTTTTGAGCTTAATGAATGTTAAAGGATAGGATTCTTGGATTGTTTGAGATATGAGAGTCATGATTTGAAATTCATTATGTGATGAGTATGTTGGAGTATGAGTGTGTGTGCATTGCATCTTAGGATTAAGAACTAGGACCATTGAATTGATTCATTTGAAAAACACTTTTGCAAGAAGCTTATCCCCCGTTTTTAAAACCTCTTCTCCTTTCTTGAATTTTGTTTGCTCAAGGGCAAGCAAAATGCAAGTTTGGGGGAGTTAATATTACCATTTATTCTGCATATTTTGCATGCATTTAGAATAGTTTTTCATGCATTCATCTTGCAATATAGGCTAGTTTGTTCCATTTTTTTTATTTTAGGTTCTAGGTCCTTTGCATTCGCATTTTGCATATTTGTTGCACTTTGCATCATTATCAGGTTGTTTGGAGCATTATGGAGTTGGGGAGGGCTATGGGGACGTGAGGAGGTTCAAAGTGGAGCTTGTGGACACTTTGAGAACTTAGCTCGGCATGCGAAGTACCCAAGATCGAGTAGCGGATCGAGCAAGGTAGGTCGATCTAGACTAGATCGAGCAGAAGATCGAATGACCCAAGTCGATGCAAGGGAAAGGATCGAGACCGAGATTGAGTGAAGAGATCGATCTGGAGTACGGACGTAAATGACGCCATGCAAAACGAGAGCCAGATCGAGACCAAAAACTCGATTATCCAAAGATCGAGAAGTAGATCAAGGAAGATACTCGATCCCTCCAACCAGATCGACATTTGAAGATCGAGCAGAGCAAGGCGATTCCTGAAGATGACTCGAGCACATTGATCGATCTCAAGGTCGATCCCAGACGAGCCTTATCCATCCAGCTGTCTTTGGCGGCTAGCAAAGGGGGACCAGTTAACAGTTTTTAGCCATTTTTTAGCAAAAGCAGCCATCACTTTCTCTTATCTTCATTTTGTCTTTTTGTTTTCTCTCTACCTTAGGCGATTTTGCCATTGTTGACAATCTTAAGCTTTTTCAGTTTTTAAACTTTGAATCTTTTAATATTAAGCATGTTTTTTCTTTAATCGCGTTTTCAATCGATCTTAATCATGTGTAGCGAGTAGTCTTTTTGGGTTTTCGGGGTTGAGGCGATTGAAAAGGGTTGAAAGGGTAAAGCTTTGTGTTTTTCTTTATTCTTCATACTTCTCTTCTAGGATCTTGGGGTCATAAGGCTTAGAGAGCCTTGGAAAATGTCTCTATGATTCCAGGGCTGTCTTACCTTGACAGGATTCATATATCCTAGAAAACCAGATCCTAGAGACTAATCTTTCCTTTCCCACACGCCATGGTTGTAAAGGGGATTAGTTAGGTCATTATATTGAAATCTGGTTTCCTTGCTCTTCAATCTCTTTTTCCACCAAACGTCATGGGTTTGGAGAAGAGATTGAGAGGAATTGAACCATACCACACACGCATGGATGGTTCTTGTTTTGTTTTCAAGGCTTAGAGAAACCTCACAAGTGACTAGATCTAAATGTTTTTCAAACCAAAGCTTAAACCTTTGAAACCCTTGAATATGACCCTCGATTTCTAAAACCCTCCTTTTTAGTATTTTAAAACCTCTGTTAACCATTCACTTGTCATTTAGCTTGCATCCTGTTTCATTAGAAGTCATTTCCTTTTAAGTTGTTTGTTAGATCGATCCATTTGGCTCGATACAGTGGTCGATTCACTGGTCGATTTTTAGTTCTTAGTAGCTTTGCAATTTTTAATCTTAGCTTGTCCTAGTGGTAGTTAACTCCTCTTCCAGGATTTTAAAATTGTTCTGCATCTCATTTTAGTAATTGCATCTAGTTTATTGGTATGATTTTACCAATCATTTTATCCATCTTGCAATGTGGATTTGCTTCACCTTGCATTCTTAATGGCTCTTCCTGCATCCTAGGTTGGATTGATTCCCCTTACTACTGTACTACATCATAACATGTGGTTTGGGTTTGGACTGAGAACCTTCTTGCTTGCATACCAAAAATCCTGTTATCAAATGGCGCGTTTGCCATCTTAGGATTGTTAAGAAGCATTAAGATTTGGGGTTTGTAAAGACTAAGCTGTTTTCTTTCATTCGGTTACTAATATCTTTCTCTTCACACATGTGTCTTTTAGGTACATGATGAACTTACGCTTCCAGGGGTAACAACAATCTACTTAAACCCCCTGGACAATATTCACTAACTCGGGAAGTTTCAAGAACAAGGAAGAGCAAGAGAGCACGCTAGAGCCTTTGAGGAGATTGTTCAAAGCAGGTTTTCAGGTCGACTTTGCAACAATGGCTGATCCAAAAAACAATCCTGAGGGGACCTCCACCAGCTCACGGTGTTGTAGGACGGGCGAATGGAAACCCCAACCACGCAGCTAGACCCCCCCACGGATATCAATTGGTGCTTAGAGATGTCCTAATAACGCATCACAATCGCTTTGAGATCACATCCTCCACCAGTCACAGAAAAACTAACTCGAGATTAAGCCAGGGTTCATCTCTATGGGTTCTGAAATAGCAAGTTCCAGATGGGCTGGCAATGGAAGACTCCCTTGGAGCCATCTTGACAACTTTGAGCAGGTTTGTTGGATGAATATAAGATCAACGTTATCTCGGGAAGATGCATTCAAGCTCCGGCTCTTCCCATTTTCTCTTGGAAATAAGGCAAGGCATTGGGGAGCAAGACCCTTCCAAAAGGCACCATTACCTCTTGGGCTGAGTGTAATGTAAGAAGTCTTTCCTCTCAAAGTTCTTCTCTAGCACAAGAACAGCAAGGTTGAAGAAGTGAGAGATCAGCGGATTCACTCAAAGGCAGAATGAGACACTTTCAATGAAGCCATGGAGAGATGAAAGACTATACCATTCAGTGTCCTTCACCACGGGCTTCAGTTGAAGAGACTCTCCTAAGCACAATCGTTACCGTGGCGCCTCTTACCCAAGATCATGAATGTTGCGTGTTGACACGGCTAGTAAAGAGCAAACTTTTCTTGGTAGGAAGATTAGAAGAGGGTATGGAGCTAATCGAGAGGACTTGGCATTGAGTGACGGCAACTATGCTGAAGACTATTACCCGTGCACCCCAAGAGGACATCCGTGCTAGAGTCTCACAAGCAAAGAGCTCAGAGTCATTGCATGATGAAGATAGACAAGTTGGTGCTTGCAAACCAGAAGCATGTACACACTTGTGGGTGCAACCGTACGGAAGTGTTGGAAGAGTTAGACTAGTGAGTCAAGAAGAAGCTAAACTAGATGAGTGGCCAGAACTACAACAAAACCTCAAGGATTATTCACAAGGGTAACCAAACCAACAAACAATTTCTCTTTAAGTACCGAAGTACTACAAACGTTTGAGAACCAAAAGTGTCAGGATCATCAAGTGTTACCTTCCGCTCAGCAAGCAAAGACCGTTTGTTACTATACAACAAGGGTTTTCAAGCGAATTAATGGCTTTCAAGGGCAGAGGCAAGGGGAACTTCCAGGGTCAGCAGCAGCAGCAAGGCAACAAGGGCTACACTCCTATGCTTTTCCTCCCGCGTTTCGTTCCACAACAACAGCAAATGCAACCCCAACTTCAAGATGTCTGGTCCAAATGCCATGGTTCCAGCAGTTGCTTCAAGGTCAAGGCTTCTACTAAATCTAGAAGTTTACGCGAGCTATGAAACAACCGCCTTGACTCCTCCTCTTACTGACAGTCTCAACTATGATTACAAACCTGAACAACAAGATCAAACAGGTTAGAGAAGGGAAAAGGTACTACAAGCGGTCAAAAAGCAGCTTACCAGGTAAGTGTGAGCAGAATTCCCAAGGGAAATACATCAACGCCATTAACACTAAGAAGTGGCAACAAGAACTTCCACCGCCGTTGCTCCTAAGAACAATTAGGACATTGTAGCAACTAAGAGGGGGGGGAGGGTATAAGCTTTCAGCTGATGAGGAGATTAACACTTTGATAATGTTGTGGATGAGAGACCAAGGAAGGGTAAAGAAAGTAAGCCGTAGAGAAGAATGGTAGCAAGCTACTAAGAGAAAGATGTTTATGTGTCTCACCGTATGTGCCTAAGCTCCTTTCCTGGCCACTTCAAGAAAGAGATGATAGAGGAAGCATAACTCTTGTTTGAGAAGCATCTAAGGGATGTAGAGAGCAAGGCTTCCTCTTGTGGGATGCCTAAGCTATGATGCCGAAGTGTGCTAGTTCTTCAAAGACACCCTTACAAAGAAGAACAAGGAGAGTAAAGAAGTTTTGGTGCTTAGTGAAGTGTTGTTGTGCCATTATTTAGAGAGAAATAGTGCCTAAGAAGGTAGGAGATCCAGGATCATTCACCATTCCATGTCCTCTTGGTCCCTTGAAGTTTGAAAGCTGCTTAAGTGATCTTGGTTGCAAGCATTAATCTTATGCCCCATTCCATTGCAAAGAAGCTCGGTTTCACCAAGTTTAAAGAGTGTAGGGTCTCTCTCGTGCTGGCTGACAGAAGCGAAGGCTCCCGGAGGGTATGCTAGAAGACCTGCCCGTGAGGATCAGTGAGGTCAACGTACAATAAGAGTTCGTCTTGTGCTTGAGAGGATGAAGAACCGAGGTCCTCTAATCCTTGGAAGACCCTTCTAGCGACTGCTGGAGCCATAATAGACGTGAGAATGGAAGATCTCTCTACGATCTGGGGAAGAAAACCAAGCTAACTTTGGACATCAATGAATTTTGAAGAAGCCAACTATGATGGGCAAGCATTCTACATAGGAGCGTTGGACCCTGCATTTGCCGACTAGATCGTCTTTAAGAAAACAAGACAAGAGGGCCCATCCACAGCTAGCTCTGCAAGCGGCTAAGAAAGAGTGGGTTGGGAAGACATGGCTTATTGAGTGGACAAACCCTCGTAGTGTGTCCGCAGCCCTCCGAATTCTCACCAAGGTCGTGAAATGAAAAATGCTGGCAAAAGCCTATGAAATCAAACCAAAGATCGAACGGATTTAAGCGATCCATGGACGTGATCGATCAAAGAAGGATCGAAGAAGACTGCTCGATCTGGAAGAAGAATTCGATGAGAAGATCGAGAGCCAACTCGATCAGTTCAGAGAAACTAACTTCAGCCAATCTCGATCACTTGTCCGATCCAAGACGTCAAATTCGAGCAATGTTGAATCGAGGGAGGGCACTCGATTCAAACCTAGATCGAAGAGGGAGACATAAGACGACCTATTGGATCGATCTCGAAGGTAACAACGGGTTCGGGAAGGAAGCTTGAGAGCTCAATACTCGGGTTCAAAGCAGGTCACTCGTGCACCTTTAGAGCCACCTCTTTTGGATGCTGAATTGCCGCCAACCTTCGATCCCCCGAGCTAAGCTATGAGTCTTTGTGTTATTTTCCCTTTCTTCTTTTCATCATATGATTTTTCTTTCTTTTCTTTGCCATTTGTTCATATATCCCGCAGAACAATACAAGCAGAAAAGATATCTTGCGTTTTGGTTGTTGAGACATCAGCGCTAGGCTTCAATGATTTCTTTGTTTAAGTGTGGCAACAAGTAAGGATGATAGCAATAGCTGGCTGAGACGATCAGAAACTTACAAAGGAGGGACGCGGTTGGGGGGGGACCCACCTAAGGAGTTTTCAAGTGAAGATGTTCTTTGGGCAGCCATAGAAGAAGCAAAGTTCAACCTAGGGGGCTTAAGATCAGTTGTTCCACAACGAAGCAACAAGGACTGGACACTATATTCATCCCCTCCGATGACGGCTCAAGCAGAGCTAGCAGCAACGAGGGCATCCCACGGGGACAGTCATAGCAAGAGAAGGAAAGTCTGGAGCAAACCTCAAGCTCCAGCACTGTATTTAGCTCTCTATCTGAGGTACCAACTTACCAATCCTTGTCATGATACCACATATGTATTCTTTGCTTTTGCTTTGTGTTTGTGAACTCATCTTGAGCAACATGATTATGTTGACACCGTAGACGGTGTCATTCAGGTTTGGGGGGTACGTGTGGGGTGTGGTTGAAATGTTTTATTATGCTCTCAATTTCTGTTATCATCCTTTGAGTCTTGCATGCATTCCTACAGGCATAGAAACGAAAAGAACAAAAATCACTTGGTCAAAAATTTTTAAAAAAATTGTTCAAAAAGAATTCATGTTAGTGTGTGTTCATTTGTGAATTGTTAAGCACTTTAGGATTGAGTCTAGAATTTTTGAGCATTTAGGTTGTTTTAAATTTGCATAAGGGTAAAAGTTTTTCTTAAAAAGTCTTTTAAGCTCATGAATTGTTTCAAGGCCCTAGTTAGTAGTTCTTTGATAATGTGTTTTGATTTTCGTGGCTTAAGTTGAACATTCATGAACTGAATCCCATCCTAATAAGTGAGAACCTTAATTTGAATCTTCTTAATTATCATACTTATGCATTTGAAAAAGGATACATGGATCACTTATACATATTTGGGCTTTCTTCTTCTTTTACCACTCTCTTGTAAGCCTAAATAGATTTTCCCACCCTTACCTTACCTTCCTTTCAAGCCAATGTTCTTGTGTGTGTTAAATCTTTGTGAGGCCTCTTTTCGGTTGAACTTAGTATAAAGTGTTAGGTTTAGCCGATATGATTAGGCTTTCCTATTGATACTAGCTTTGCATTTTAAAGCTAGTTTTAGGCTTAGGATAGGGCGGTATTCTTAACGATTGCTTTGTTTTGCTTTGGTTTAAAAGAGTTTGATATTTGGAAGTTGAATAAAAGGGTTTTAATGGTTTTAAGTGGAAGGCTTGTTTTTAAATGAAAGCTCTAAGTTTAACTAAGAAAGTAGCTCTCAAAAAGAAAAGAAAAAGAAAAGAAAAGAGCTAAAAGGCCAAGTGTTCAAAAAGAAAACAAAAGAAAAAAATGAGTAGAGAGCTATCAAAGTAAAAAGAAAAGAGCTAAGTATGTTTTCAGCCTTTCCACTAGCCTAAAGAGTTTTAAAATGATGCTTTTACTTGGGTTTTGGCTAGGCGAATTGCCTTGATGATAAGGGTAGTCTTTAGGAGGGTGAGTGAGATTTAAATGATAAGAAAAATGAGAGAGGGTTCTAGGATCTTTGATTAGTATGCATGGATAGATGAAGGTTTAATCATGTATGCATCAATTGTCTTCACCTTTAGCATTATGTGAAAGTTTGACCATTCTTTGAGAAAACCCCTTGTTTGAATAGCCCTTGTAAGTGAGATCATTTTTATCTCGCAACCCTTGTCCCTTAGCCAAGTGTATCCGGTTTTAAAGTGCATAAGTGTGATTCACGGTTTTGAGCTTAATGAATGTTAAAAGATAGGATTCTTGGATTGTTTGGGATCTGAGAGTCATGATTTTAAATTTATTATGTGATGAGTTTGGCTAAGTTCTTTGGAGTATGAGTGTGTGCATTGCATCTTAGGATTAAGAACTAGGACTATTGAACTGATTCATTTGAAAAACACTTTTGCAAGAAGCTTAACCCTGTTTTTTAAAACCTCTTCTCCTTTGTTGAATTTTGTTTGCTTGAGGGCATACAAAAGGCAAGTTTGGGGGAGTTGAATTCATGGAGATTCAAAGGCACGTTCTTGGAAGCTCTAAAAGGCAAGAAAACTGAAGCATGTTCGGTAGATCGATGGCTAGATCGACCGGCCAAGGTCGATTCAGGACAGGATCGAGAGATGCATCGAGTACATCCACTCGTTCTCCTTCGTAGATCGACCCTGGATCGAGCATGAACATCGATCTTCTGCCCAGAATGACCCACAGATCGATCCTCCAGCTCGATCCACAACACAGCCCAAGGTACATCATTCCAAAAACCTTGTATATATCATGAATTCTTGGATTTTTGAATTTTATTTCTTGTTGATGGTCTCTCTTGAACTTTTATTACACAAGGGACTGTGTAATTTAAGTTTGGGGGAGAGCTTGAAAGATTTAATTTTGTGTTTTGTTTTCTTATTTTCCCTTTAAGCACATTTGAGTCTTCATGCATATACATTTGCATAGAAAATCAGAAAAAATTTCAAAATTTTCGAAAAATTTCTTGTAGCTTGCACTTGCATTGGTAAATATTTTAGGATTGAGTCTAGATATTATCATATAGTTTGCTTGCATTCACATGCATATGGGGCAATTTTTCTTAAAAAAAGTGTTTTATACTCATGAATTAGTTCAAGGCCCTAGTTAGTAGTTCTTTGATGCATTGTTCAATCTTTGAAAGTAAGTTCTTACCATGCTTGGATCATTTGTCTGATGTTCCGTGGCTTAAGTTGAACGTTCATGGAATTGAATCCTTTCCTAATAAGTGAGAGCCTTAACCTTGAAGTTTTGAAGTATCATACTTATGCATTTGTGAAACAGAACACATGGCTCGATCTTCATATTTTAGGCTCTCTTCTTACTGTCACCACTGCTTTTGTGAAGCCTAAGCAGAACACTCCCACCATAACCCTTCCCGCTCCTGTTTACAAGCCAAATTATCTGTGTGTGGATATCATTGTGAGGCCTCCTTTTTGGTTTGCAACTTAGCATAGGATACGTGTTACGTCTAGGCCCGACATGATTAGGCTCTCATGATGAGTGCTGAGCTGTGTAATTTTTAGTACTAGTTTGATGCGTAAGGTGTAGGATTTGGTTCCTGGGAGTTGTGTTATTTTGCTTAGTTTTTTTTCGGGCTTAAAAGAGTTTTGGTATGTGACGCTTGAATAAAAAAGGTGTTTATTGTTTTTAAGTGGTAGGTTTGTTGTGTTTGAAATTAGAAATGCTGCATAGTTTTAAAAACGAAAATAGGTCTAAAAGAAAAAAAAAAAGAAAAACAAGGGACTAATAAAAGAGGCCTAAGTGCCAAATAAAGAAAAAGTAAAAAAGAAGAGAGCTACTCAATAAGTGTGCGTGTGTCTTTGTGTAGCCTGTAATCACTTAGCCAAACATGAGAAGAGCATGTTTTTCTGTTTATTTTGTGGTTTTTGCTTGTTTATAGGTAGTCCTCTAAGGGATGGTTGATGTGAGGTAAAAAAGGAGGAAAACGATATGAGAGAGGGTTTCAGGAACTATTGTGTTAGTGGTGGTATGATTAGATGAGAATCTAATCATGTATGCATCAATTTGTCCTTTGCTTTTTAGGCATTATGCATAAGTTCATCCCAGTGAGAGGAAAACCCTTGCATATGTGGAGTACCCATGTTAAATGAGATCATGTATAGGTCTCAGAACCTTTGCCCCTAGCCAAATGGTTCGGTTTTTTTAAAGGACATTAATTGTGATTTCATGATTCGGATGCGTTAATTGAATGTTTAAATGTTTAGGATTTCTGGGATTGTTTGATACATAGGAGAGTCATGATTTGAGATCCAACATGGTATGTAATAGGATGTGCTAAGTTCTTTGGAGTGAGAAGTGTGTATGATAGCATCCTAGAATTAGGGACTAAGGTGATAGGACCATTGAGGCTGATACATTTGAAAAATATATTTTTTTTTGGAATTGAACGCCCCATTGTTAAACCTTTCTATAAGACTTTGTCTTGTGTTTTCTTGAGGACAAGCAAAAAGGCAAGTGTTGTAGGGAGTTGAGAAACGCAATATTGTTTAGCTTGCATATATGGTTAGGAGAGATGTTGTGCATTCATATTGCATTCATATTTAAGATTATGTGGTAACTTTTGCATCCAGTTTTTGGCAAAAAACCGCAGCCATCTCTTTTCATTATCTTTCAGGTTTCGTGTCTTTTTTTGCTTTGTGTTATCATCTAATTAGTTCCCCCCCCGTTGTCGTCCCTTGCAATTTTTTTACTTCGTTTTTTTTTTTCGTTTTTGGAACCTTTGAGTCCTTTGAATATCAATCGGTTTTTCCTTGAAGTCATGCTTAGTTTTTCTTGTGATCTAATCGCTTTTGCTTTGGATATTAACAACAATGTGTACGTGAGTAGTCGTAGTTTCGGGTTGTCGGTGGTGAGTGGACATTCAAACAGGTGTGAAGGGGTTTAAAACCGTCGTTGGTTTTCTTTGTTCTTCATGCCTTTCTCTTCTATTATCGTGGGATCTTAAATCCTATAATGCTCGGAAAAGGTTTTGAGCAAAATATGGAGTATAGAGGTTCTTCCGTGGATACCTTGCACAGGATTCAGGATGGTCGTGGGGAAAACCAGATCCTAGAAGGCTAATCCTGTCCTTTTCCCACATGCCATGGTTTGTTTAGGGGGATTATTTAGGGTCAATATTTGAAATCTGTGTTTTGTCTTGCTCTTCGATGCTCTTGTTTCCCACAAACGCCATAGGTTTGGAGAAGATATTGAGAGTGACCATGGCCACATGTGGAGGGGGGGGGAGAGCACTCCATGGATGGTTCTTGTTTTGTTTTCAAGGCTCAGAGACACCGTCACAAAGAATAATATCGTAGAGCTAAAGAGTGTTTTTAAAACCAAGCTTAATCCTTTGATACCCTTGAATATGACCCTCGACCCTGGTATCCTTTTTTTATGTGTTTTAAATCTCTGCTAATGCATTCACTTGTCATTTAGTGTATATCTTGTTCGTTTAGAAGTCATTTGCTTGAAGTTGTTTGGTAGATTCGAGGTCATTAATTGCTCGAGTCATGTGCTTGATCCGGGTGGTCGGATTCAACTGGTCGAATTTTAGTTTTAGTAGCTTTTGGCATTTTTCATCTTTTGGCTTGGTTCCGAGTGGTGCAGTTGAACACTCTTCCAGGGATTTAGAAATTGTTGTTGCATTGCAGTTGATCATGCACTTGAGTTTTCTTGATTTATCCATCATGTTATCCATTTTGCCTTAGATTTGCTCATAGTCCCATTGCATTCTTAGTGACTTGTGCCCACTCCTATCTGTGTAGATTGATACCTACTTTGCATGCTATACTACATCTCAGTGTGTGCAGTTTGATTTTGATAACCTCGTCCTGCTTACATCTACTTACAGTAAAAACGTGTGTATCCAAGTAGCCTGTATCTATTCTACAACTGATTAGAGGCTAGTACATTGGTTATAGACCACCACAAAAGTCTTGTTTCAAATTGGGCGCTGTTTACCGTTGTGAGAAGCTTTTGATTTTGACATTGCGTGTTAGACTAAGTTCTATTCTTTTTCATTATTAATCACTCTGTTTTCATTGCTCTGTTTTCCTCAGGTACTGTTGTATGAATTCGACGTCCAATAGGCTCAATACACTTGATCCCGGCCTTATTGATAACATTCACCATCTAGAGCATGGGGTTAGGAGCAGCAAAAGTTAGACAAATATTTCAAGAGTTGGAAAAACAGACTATGGCAGAGCAAGGTAGCCAGTTGCCACATGTTGGTGTAGTTGGACATGCACCATTACCACAAGCAGCAGCACACATAGATGAAGTTCAACAAGCTATGAACCAATGCAGCTGGAGTTCAAGGCTTTATATAGCCAGTTCATGCACCAAGAGTTGAGAGACATATAAGAGTTAGTGATGCGCCTAATACACACCACAACCCCAATGGGATTCATGCTCCAGCTGTGCACCAGAATCACTTTGAGATCAAGCTAGGCCTAATCAACATGGTTCAAGGAAACCCACTTCAATGGTCCTACCAAATGAAGATCCATTGGGACCATTTAGATCAGTTTGAAAATGTGTGTGGCATGACTAAGAATTCAGGGAGTGTCTGAAGATGCTTTTGAATCTGCACTTGTTCCCTTTCAGTTTAGAAGACAAGCACATCAGTGGGAGAAGACCCTTTAACTTGGATGAGTGCAAAACAGCATTTCTCAACAAGTTCTTTACCTCAACAAGAACATCAAAGCTCAGGAATACAATCAGTAGCTTTGTATAACACGGAAATGAGCGACATTTGCTGAAGCATGGGAGCGTTTTAAGTCATACACATTACAATGTCCGCACCATGGCTTCACCAATGTAAAGTCTACTGTCTACTTTGTACAGAGGTGTCACTCCCAAATACAGAATTCTCCTAGAAACTGCATCTAATGGTAACTTCATGGGAAACACAGTAGTTGATGGTCTTGCTTTGGTTGAGAATTTGGCTTTATCAGATGGCAATTATGGTGAAGAGTATGATAGACTATCAAGAGTTATTGGAAGCGCTGAAAGTGAGAGTACTACTAAGAAGGAAATCAAAGCTTTTCAATGACAGCTTGATAAGCTTTTCAGTGTGTCTTGAAAGAATGTGAGCTATGTGGGTGAAGTTGATGCTACAAAAGGAGAAGATGGGACAGTTATAGAGGAAGAAGCGTTCTACATGAATCAACAAGAAGGAGGCTTCAACAATTATAAGAATCATCCTAACTTCTCTTATAGAAGCACCAATGTAGCCAACCCCCAAGATCAGATATATCCTAGACCAGCTTTTGCACCTCCAGGTTTTGGGAATGCACAAGGCTTTTCTAGCACTCAAGATGGTGATATTAAGCAGATGATGCAACAGCTGTTGAATGGTCAAGCCAACGCCATTATAGAGCTGCATAAGAAGTTTGCTGAAGTGCACAATAAGATTGATGCTACAACTTGTGATTTGAATGGGAAGCTTGATGCTTTAAACCAAAGGGTTAAGTCTCTAGAGAGAAAAGGAGCTTCATCTTCAAAGCCTCAGAACCAATTACCTGGAAAGAGTGAGGCTAATCCTAAAGAATTCTGCCATTTGATTGCTGAAGAGGATGAAGAGTTAAGTGATGATGAAGATGCTTCATTGGAATGGTTTTTATGCATCAAGAGCTGTTACTCCATAGGGACATGGAGGAATTTAGGCGTGGGGGAGATGTCTTAAACATTACCATTGATGATCACGAAGTTGTGGACATTGTTGAGCAGTTCCTTCAAGGTTTGGATAGAGAAGAAAAGCTTGCTTTAGAGAAGGAAAATGCTGAAAAAGAAGCGGCTGAGAAGGAAGAGGCTGAGAAAGCCTTGGTTGCACCTAAAGAAGTAGCTAAACCAGAGCTTAGTGAAGCTGATAAGGAGCTTGTAGAAGAATACCACGCTATGATGGTCTTTGCGAAAGCAAATCCTGGAGATTTCAAGGAGCTATATACATGCCAAGTGGGAACTTCTTCGAACAATAATGAGAAGGGAAAAGCTGCTGAGATTCAAGCCTTCAAACCGTCAATTCCTTACCCCAGAATGCACTTTACAAAGGCTCAAAGAGCAGTATACTCACATTTCAGAAAGGATATAGAAGATGCTGGCGTAAAGCTTCCTCATGGTACCACATTGCTTAAAGTAAAGGATCAAATCAGGTTTTTTCAGGAAGTATTTGACAAGCTAGAGGTTGTGGAGCCAATACTTGAGAATGTGGGAGCCAATATGAAGATGTGCAAGGATATGAAAACCTTGACCAAGATATCTAATCCTAGAATGTTCTTGATTAATTGTGAGCTTGAGATGCTAGACAAAGTAGAAGCCTTATGTGATTCATGTTCTACAGTCAATGTCATGTCTCTCCACATGAGCCAAACCTTGGGAACAAATAGCTCACGCCTTGCAAGGCATCTATCACCTTTGTGGATAACACTTCTAGGAGACCACTAGGGATGGTTGATAAACAGATTGTTAGCAAGGTGAAATATCAAATCTCAAGCAACCTAAAGTTGTAGTATAGTATGCAAGAGGTATCAATCCAATCTAGGAAACAGGAAGAACACTAGGAATGCAAGTGTAAAGCAAATCTAAGCAGATCAGGAAAATGATTGGTAAAATCGGTGAAAACTAAATGCAAAACTATTTTAAAATCCCTGGAAGAGGGTTAACTACTACTAGCAGAAACCAGAAGATTTAAAATGCAAATCTAAGAACTAAAAATCGAGAGCTAAATCGGGTATAACAGATCGATCTAACAACTTAAAGGCAAACGACTTCTAATGAACAAGATGCAAGCTTTATCACAACAGAATGATAAACAGAGGTTTTAAGATGCTAAAAGAGGGTTCAGGGTCGAGGGTCATATTCAAGAGTGTTCAAGGGTCAAGCTTTGGTTTGAAAACACATAGATCTACTCATTGATGAGCTTTCCCTAAGCCTTGAAAACAAAAACAAGAACCATCCATGGCGTGTGTTATGATTCACTTCCACAATCTCTTCTCCAAACCCATGGCGTTTGGTGGAAAAAGAGATCAAAGAGCAAGAAAAACAGATTTCAATCTATGGCCTAACTAACCTCCTCTACATCCATGGCATTTGGGAGATGGTCGATTAGCCTCTAGGACTTGGTTTTCAAGGATTTCTGAATCCTGTCAAGGTAAGAAAGCCCTGGAATCATAGAGATCTTTTCCAAGACTCTCTAAGCCTTAAGACCCCAAGATCCTAGAAGAGAAGGAATGAAGAACAAGAAAAACACAAAACTTAAACCTCTTAAACCCTTGAATCGCCTCAACCCTTTACCCAAAGAAAAACAACTCACTACTCAGGATTGAAACCGAATGAAATGCAATGAAAGATAAACTAAGCATGATTAAACGATTGATTAAAGGAAAAGACTTAATATTCAAAGGATTCAAAGTGCTCAAAAACAAGAAAAAGCTTAAAGTTCAACAATGGCTAATCGCCCAAAAAATAAAACGGAGAACAGAAAAGATAAGACTGAAAATTGTGTAAAGAAAGTAATGGCCGCCTTATCCCAAAATAGCCAAACAGCTGGAATCCCCCCCCCCCCCCCCCCCCCCCCCCCCCCCCCCCCCCCCCCCCCCTCCCACTACGCTCCAAAAGCGGTTAAAGTACTCGAGATCGATCAGTGCACTCGATCGTCTGCAGGGATTGCCTTCTGCTGCTTGATCTGCAAGTCGATCTGGTTGGATGGATTGAGTACTTCGTCTTATCTTCTACTCGATCTTTGGATGATCGAGTCATGGTCTCGATCCGGCTCTCGTTCTGCATGGCGTCATTTACGTCCGTACTCCAGATCAATCTCCTCTCTCGATCTTGGTCTCGATCTTTCCTCTTGAATCGACATAGGTCACTCGATCTTCTGGTTGATCTCATCTAGATCGACCTGCCTTGCTCGATCCGCTACTCGATCTCGGGTCCTTCGCATGCATGGCTGATTTCTCCAAGTGTCCACAACCTCCATTTTGATCCTCCTCATGTCCACACAACCTCCACAACTCCAGAGTGCTCCAAACAACCTGATAATGATGCAAAAGTGCAAGAAATATGCAAAATGCGAATGCAAAGAGACCTAGGACCTAATATGCAACAAATGGAACAAACTAGCCTATAATGCAAGATGAATGCATGAAAAAATATCCTAAATGCATGCAAAATATGCAAAATATATGGTAATATCAATTCCCCCAAACTTGCCTTTTGCTTGTCCTCAAGCAAACAAAATTCAAGAAAGGAAGAGAGGTTTTAAAACGGGGGCTCAAATTCCTTGCAAAAGTGTTTTTCAAATGAATCAATTCAATGGTCCTAGTTCTTAATCCTAAGATGCAATGCACACACTCATACTCCAAAGAACTTAGCCATACTCATCACATATTGAATCTCAAATCATGACTCTCATATCCCAAACAATCCAAGAATCGTAACCTTTAACATTCATTAAGCTCAAAACCGTGAATCACACTTATGCACTTTAAAACCGAATACATTTGGCTAAGGGACAAGGGTTGTGAGATGAAAATGATCTCACTTATAAGGGCGATTCAAACACTAGGTTATCTCAAAGAATGGTCGAACCTATGCAAAATGCTAAAGGTAAAGACAATTGATGCATACATGACTAGACTCTCATCTACCCGTATACACTAACAATGATCCTAGAACCCTCTCTCATTTTTTTTTAAGCTCACTCACCCTCCTAAGGACTACCCTCATCATCTAAGTGGGGAAGTCTATTTAGGCTTACAAGAGAGTGGGGAAAGGAAGAAGAAAGCTGATATTACCATATATTCTGCATATTTTGCATGCATTTTGGATAGTTTTTCATGTATTCATCATGCATTATAAGATAGTTTGCTCCATTTGTTGCATTTTAGGTTTTAGGTCCCTTTGCATTTGCATTTTGCATGTTTCTTGCATATATGCATCATTATCAGGTTTTTTGGAGCACTATCGAGTTGCGTAGGCTCTATGGACGTGAGGAGGTTCAAAGTGGAGCTCATGGATACTTGGAGAACTCAGACGTGCATGCTAAGGACCCGAGATCGAGTAGCGGATCGAGCAAGGCAGGTCGATCTAGATGAGATCGACCAGAAGATCGGGTGCACCTAGTCGATTCAAGAGGAAGGATCGAGACCGAGATCGAGAGAGGAGATCGATTTGGAGTATGAACGTAAATGACAGCATGCAGAACGAGAGCCAGATCGAGACCAAGACTCGATCATCCAAAGATTGAGAACTAGATCGAGGAAGATACTCGATCCCTCCAACCAGATCGACTAGAAGATCGAGCGGAGCAAGGCAATTCCTGAAGATGATCGAGCTCATTGGTCGATCTCAAGGTCGATCCCATACGACCCTTATCCGTCCAGCTGTGTTTGGCGGCTAGCGAAGGGGGGACCAGCTAACGGTTTAGCCATTTATCTCAAAAGCTGCCATGACCTTTATCCTATCTTAATTCATTCTTTTCCTTTTTCGCTCGAAGTTAGGCGATTCACCATTGTAGAACAGCTTAAGCTTTTTCGTTTTTGAACCTTTGAATTTTTTAATATCAAGCAAGGTTTTCTTTTAATCTTTCGTTGATCATGCTTAGCTTATCGTTTATTGCTTTTGATTCGATCTTAAACATGTGTAGTGAGTAGTCGTTTCGGGTTTTGGGGTTGAGGTGATTTTAAAGGGTTAAAAGGGTTTAAAGCTTTGTGTTTTCTTATTCTTTATGCCTTCTCTTCTATGATCTTGGGATCTTAAAGCCAAGAGAGCCTTGGAAAAGGTCTCTATGAACCAAGGGCTGTCTTACCTTGACAGGATTCAGATGTCCTGGAAAACCAGATCCTAGAGGCTAATCCTTCCTTTCCCACATGCCATGGTTGTTTAGGGGATTAGTTAGGTCAATATTTGAAATCTGTCTTTCTTGCTCTTCAATCTCTTTTTCCACCAAACGCCATGGGTTTGGAGAAGATATCGAGGAAGTTAACCATACCACATGCCATGGATGGTTCTTGTTTTGTTTTCAAGGCTTAGAGAAACCTATTAAAAGATTAGATCTAAAAGTTTTCAAGCCAAAGCTTGAATCTTTGATACCCCTGAATATGACCATCGACCCTAAACCCTTTTTTTAGTGTTTTAAACCTCTGTTAATCATCCGCTTGTCATTTAGCTTGCATTCTTGATCATTAGAAGTCGTTCTGTTTAAGTTGTTTGCTAGATTGACCCATTCTGCGCGATCCATTCTTCTCGATCCAGTGCTCGATCCTGTGGTCGATTCACTGGTCGATTTTTAGTTTTTATAATTCTGTAGTTTTGATAACCTCCTGCTTGCATTGTAATAATCCTGTTATCAAATAGCGCCGTTGCCATCTTATGGTTGCTAGGAAGCATTCAGATTTGGGGTTTAGTAAAGACTAAGCCTTTACTTTAAGTTTGGTTACTAATCTCTTTCTCTTCAAACTTGTGTCTTTCAGGTACATGAATTTGCGTTCTAGGGGTGACAACAACTTACTTACGCCCATGGACAATATTCACCAACTTGGCCACGCAAGATCAAGAAGAGTTAGAGAGCAAGCTAGAGCCTTTGAGGAGATTATTTAAGCTCGTTTAGTAGACTTTGCAACAATGGCTGAGCAAGAACATCCCGAGGGACCTCCACCAGCTCACGGTGGTGTAGGAAGGGGCAATGGAAACCCCATGCATGCAGCTAGACCCCCACATATCATAGGCGCTGGAGACGCTCCTAATACGCATCACAATCGCTTTGGGATCACTCCTCCTCCAGTCCAGAATAACAACTTCGAGATAAAGCCTGGATTCATCTCAATGGTTCAGAATAGCAAATTTCACGGGCTAGCTATGGAAGACCCCTTAGAGCACCTTGATAACTTTGAGCAGGTGTGTGAGATGATCAAGATCAATGGGATCTCGGAAGATGCCTTGATGCGATCCTCCAAGATCGGGCACTCTAAAGTTGGTATGGATAATCCTTTAATCCAATGGAAGCGGAAATTCCAAAGGAAAAGGCGGTGGAACCTTAGAAAGGTGATGCAGCTAGCTCCAATAGTGAGTATATGAAACTCACCACCTGATACTAACTTATACCGCAAACAACTAACTTCAGTCGGTAGAATGGCCACACAAGTGTGATGAAGAACACTTGATAAACCGGGTTGATCCCTTGGATATGACACACCAAGATAAATCGAAATGTTCACAAGGAACAAAGAGAATCACTCTCAAAAGGTTTTATAAAAAAAAGGGTTGTTGTTTTCAAATGAGATTACATGAGTTATATAGAAATAAAATGAGTAAACCAAGAGGCAAACTCGTGGTCAAAGCATTAACTAAAGAAAGACTTAATAAAAACGAAGTTTGAATGACTCTTGAGTTTCAAAAGTGACTCTTGAACTGATTTTGTGGATGCCTCTTCAACTCTTCCTTCCAAGGCATGAATTGGTCTTGCTTCAATGAATGGGCTTAGTAACTTTGTGATCCATTTGCCTCATTAAAACCTTTCCTGGAAAACTCATTGTGACAAAACCAAGGATAAGAAAAAAGAGTACAAATGATCACAAACCCGTTAGACCTCTTCTTAGACTTGGATCATCATTAGAACTTCTTGAGTTGAGTCTTCTCCATTCCAGTCTGAGTTCTCTTTGGATGCGAGCATTTGGGTAAGTTAACCTCCAATTCCTTGTATGAATCTCTTAGCTTTAGCACGAGTCAAAGGTCCAGCTGCTGGTACAAGCATTGCATCGGCAGGTTCAAGCTCAGCTTCCACATGTTCATCCTGGTTGCCTTCCATAATCACATCAAGCCCCTCCTCTTGAAAAAGATTTGTCCTCAAATCTGCTTCATTGATTTTCTTCAAGACTTTGAATGGACCATCAATCCTTGGCATAAGCTTAGACTTTCTTTCAGCTGAAAAACGTTCCTTCCTCAAATGTACCTAAACAAGATCTCCAACTTCAAAGATCATCTTTTTCCTGCTTTTGTTTGCTTGCTTTTCGTACAGCTTCGTCTTTGCTTCAATGTTGAGTCTCGTTCTCTCATGAATCTGCTTAACAAGATCAGCTTTCTTTTTCCCATCCATACTAACTCTTTCATTCAGAGGCAAAGGGATTAGATCCAAAGGTGTTAGCGGATTGAAACCATAGACAATCTGAAATGGCGAATACTTGGTAGCAGAATGCACTGAATGATTATATGCAAACTCAACATGAGGCAAACAATCTTCCCAGTTTTTCATGTTCTTTTTAATGATAGCACGCAAGAGAGTAGACAAAGTCTTATTCACTACTTCAGTTTGACCATCAGTTTGAGGATGACAAGTAGTTGAAAACAACAACTTAGTTCCTAACTTAGACCACAAAGTTTTCCAAAAGTAGCTTAAGAACTTAGTATCTCTATCAGAAACAATTGTCCTAGGCATTCCATGCAAACGGACAACTTCTCTAAAGAACAAATCAGCAACAAGAGATGTATCATCAGTTTTATGACACAGGATAAAGTGTGCCATCTTAGAAAATCTATCTACCACAACAAAGATAGAATCTCTTCCTCTTCTAGTCATTGGCAAACCAAGCACGAAATCCATAGAAATGTCAGTCCAAGGCTCAGTAGGAATGGGTAAAGGAGTATACAAACTGTGGGGTTGCACTTTAGACTTAGCTTGCTTGCAAGTGACACATCTACTGCAAATCCTTTCCACGTCTCTCTTCATGTGCGGCCAGTAGAAATGATCCTGCATAACACTTAGTGTTTTGGCAACTCCAAAATTTCCCATTAAGCCTCTTCCATGAGCTTCTCTAACAAGCAAATCTCTCAAAGAACAGTTAGGCACACACAAACGATTTTCATAGAATAGAAATCCTTCATGCCTAAAATATTTTCCATAAACAGACTTTTCAGAAGCTTGAAACACTTCTCTAAACTCAGAATCAGTTTCATACATTTCCTTAAGTTGTTCAAATCCTAACAACTTAGCATCAAGAGTAGATATGAGAACATACCTTCGCGACAAAACATCGGTAACAACATTTTCCTTACCCTGCTTACTTGATGACATAAGGGAATGTCTCGATGAATTCTACCCATCTGGCATGGCGTTTGTTCAGCTTTTGTTGGCCCTTCAGATGCTTCAAAGATTTGTGATCAGTGTGGATCACAAAATCTTTTGGCCAAAGATTATGCTGCCATGTTTGCAACGCGCGGACCAAGGCATAGAGCTCCTTATCATATGTTGGATAGTTCAGGGTGGCTCCTCCTAGTTTCTCACTGAAAAAAGCAATGGGCTTCTTCTCTTGCATCAGCACGGCCCCAATTCGCACAACAGAAGCATCACATTCGATTTCAAAGGTCTTAAGAAAATCTGGCAAAGACAAAAGAGGTGCGTTAGTAAGTTTCCCCTTCAAGGTTTGGAACGCCTCTTCCTGTGCTTCTTCCCATTTGAAACCAACGTCCTTCTTGATCACTTCAGTCACAAAACGTCCGTAGAAGCCTGCTAGTCCATGAAAACTCCTCACTTCTCCAACAGTCTTTGGACTAGGCCACTCACGAATTGCCTTGACCTTTTCTTCGTCAACCTGTATACCCTGTGCACTCACAACAAAGCCTAGAAACACAAGATTATCTGTGCAAAAGGTACACTTCTTCATATTAGCAAACAGCTTTTCCTTCCTAAGAACATCTAAAACGGATTTCAAATGCTCTACATTCTCACTTAGACTTTTGCTATAAATCAGGATATCATCAAAGTATACCACAACAAAAACGCCTATGAACTTTCTCAAAACATGGTTCATTAATCTCATGGATGTACTAGGTGCATTAGTTAAACCAAAAGGCATGACTAACCATTCATACAATCCCTGTTTGGTTTTGAAAGCAGTTTTCCATTCATCACCCTCTTTCATGCGAATTTGGTAATATCCACTTTTCAGATCAATCTTAGAGAACACACTAGAACCAAATAATTCATCTAGCATATCATCTAAACGAGGTATAGGATGGCGATACTTAACTGTTATGTTGTTGATGGCTCGGCAGTTAACACACATTCTCCAACTCTCATCCTTCTTTGGAACAAGTAAAACTGGCACAGCACAAGGGCTCATGCTCTCTCTAATGTATCCCTTCTCCATCAGCTCGCCAACTTGCTTTTGCAACTCCTTGGTCTCCATTGGATTGGTTCTGTAGGCTGGACGGTTTGGTAGTGAAGCTCCAGGTAAAAAGTCTATCAGATGCTCAACCCCACGGATTGGGGGTAAACCACTCGGATTTTCTTCCAGGAATACATCTCCAAAATCCTGCAAAAGAAAAGTAACTTCACTCGGCAGCACTGGTTCAAGGTCAGTCAAGCTCATGAATGCCTCTTTATAAACAAATAAAATCACAGGCTGATTAGATAAAAGAGCTCTCTTAACCTCACAAGATTTCACAAAGAAGTTTGAGTTTCTCACGGGTTTACTCTCACAGGCCTTTTCCTTGGCTTTTCTCAAACTCTCACTCTCTTTTTCGTGATTAGTGTTTGGGGCACTCAAACTTTCTTTTTCTTTCTTCTTTCATAAGTGTTTCTGATCTTGATGTACCTCAGATAATGTCAATGGAACTAGAGTGAACTTTTTCCCCTTAAACTCAAAAGAATGCTTGTTTGTGAATCCATCATGCGTAACCTTGCGATCATACTGCCATGGTCTTCCCAAAAGAATATGACCGGCTTCCATAGGCAAAAAATCACAAAGAATCTCATCAGCATACTTCCCAATTGAAAAAGGAACTCTTACTTGCTTCGTCACTGTCCTTTCCCCATTGTCATTCAACCATTGAAGACTATAAGGTCTCGGATGCTTCTCAGTTTGTAGACACAGCTTCTGAACCAAAGTCTGGCTTGCAACATTCGTACAGCTTCCTCCATCAAAGATGAGACTGCAAACCTTCTCCTGAACAAGACACCTCTTGTGAAACAGGTTCTCTATCTGTTCTGTCTCCTCATACTTGGTTTGAACTCTCAATGACTGTCTAGTAACAAGCAAATCACCTTTTGTTGGAAGTTCTTCATGTTCTTCTGATGAGGGCAATGACTCAGATACCACCTCTCCTTCTTCTTCAGTAACAATATCTCCATTTTCCAGAAGCAGCATGGTTCGGTTGTTAGAGCATTCATTGGCATAATGTCCCTTGCCATGACACTTGAAGGACTGAACATCGCGGTTCCTTGTCCTGGAGTCTCGGATCTCCCTTTGTTATCTTGACCAGTAGTGGTTGGTTTAGCATCTAACCGTGGCTTTGGGGCTGTCTTCACTTCTCTGGAATAACTAGGTCTCACACTAGACGTTCCAGCACCATAAGACTGACGAGTTGTACCCCTCCTCTAGAGCTGCTGCTCCATCAAGATAGCTTTTTGTAACATCTCCTCCAAGTCTACATAATGTTGTAGCTCCATCCGATCCTGAAGATCTCTGCTCATTCTACTCAAGAACCTTGTCATTGTGGCTTCTCTGTCCTCATCAATATCAGCTCTTATCATAAGAGTCTCCATTTCCTGAAAGTAGTCCTCCACACTCCTATTACCTTGTGTAAGTCTCCTTAGCCTTTGGTGTAGCTCTCTGTGGTAGTGACTAGGAACAAAATGTTTCCTCATTATCGCTTTCATCTCATTCCATGTTTCAACAGGATGTTCTCCATTCCGTCTCCTGCTCGTAACAAACTGATCCCACTAGTTAATAGCATAGTCATAAAACTCAGTAGCTGCTACTCTAACCTTTTTGGACTCTGAATAGTTTTGGCAGTCAAAGACTAGCTCAATCTTCTTCTCCCACTCCAAGTAGGCTTCAGGATAATTTTTCCCATGGAATGATGGAATTTTCAGCTTAAGACCTCCCAATTTTGTTATCAGCCTGACCTCTGTCGTCTCCCTTCACGTCTAGGTCTCCTTCTGCTCCCCTGAGAAGAGCCACCATCACGGCTGTAGTAGTCATCGTCTCGATTAACCCTTGCTGGTCTCCTTTGTTCATCTTCTATTTGGACAGGCACGTTTTGAGGTTGCCTTTCTCTAGCCCCAACTCTGACTTCCTCCAACCTCTCATATACACCATTAATCTCATTTCTCAGCATCCGCCGCATCTCTCCTAACAAGGCTTCCATCTGGAGATTAGGGACTGCTGGTGCTCCTTCACGGTTATCTCCATCTTGAGGCATGATTGTTCCTGCTAAGATTAACAAACAAATTAGAAATAAAAGCCCTCACAACTGTTTCTCTCAAGTGTTTCCCTCAAAAAGGTGTTTCACTCAATCAAATGTCACTCAGTGAATTCTCAAAGTTCCAATAGGACTAACAATCAACTCGTTATGTTTCTCTCAGGAATCAAAAGAAAAGAAATAGAATAGAAAGAAAAGAAATAAATAGAAAGAGAGAAATAAATGAAAGAAAATTAGAATTAAGAAACTTTAGATTTTGCAAAATCAAATTCCAGAACTTCTTAGATCCTTTTTTTTTTAAATGTTCTTTTCTTTTCTTTTTTTTCGTTTTTTTGTTATTGGATACGAAAATAAATATTAAAATTGAGAAACAGAAATAGAAGAAAAGAAGATGAAAAGATAGAAAATGGAAAGATAAGAATGTGAAAAGATAGTAGATGAAAAGATAAGAAGATGAAGAGATGAAAAATGAAAAGATGAGAAGATGAACAGAATGATAGAATACCGAACTTTTGAGTGGTGCTCTGATTCCAGATGATGCGATCCTCCAAGATCAGGCACTCAGTTGGTAGGGATAATCATTTAATCCAATGGAAGCGGAAATTCCAAAGGAAAAGGCGGTGGAACCTTAGAAAGGTGATGCAGGTAGCTCCAATAGTGAGTATATAAAACTCACCACCTGATACTAACTTATACCGCAAACAACTAACTTCAGTCGGTAGAATGGCCACACAAGTGTGATGAAGAACAATTGATAAACCGGGTTGATCCCTTGGATATGACACACCAAGACAGATCAAAATGTTCAAAAGGAACAAAGAGAATCACTCTCAAAAGGTTTTATAAAAAAAAAGGGTTGTTGTTCTCAAATGAGATTACATGAGTTATATAGAAATAAAATGAGTAAACCAAGAGGCAAACTCGTGGTCAAAGCATTAACTAAAGAAAGACTTAATAAAAACTAAGTTTGAATGACTCTTGAGCTTCAAAAGTGACTCTTGAACTGATTTTGTGGATGCATCTTCAACTCTTCCTTCCAAGGCACGAATTGGTCTTGCTTAAATGAATGGGCTTAGTAACTTTGTGATCTATTTGCCTCATTAAAACCTTTCCTGGAAAACCCATTGGGACAAAACCAAGGATAAGGAAAAAGAGTACAAATGATCACAAACTCGTTAGACCTCTTCTTGGATTTGGATCATCATTAGAACTTCTTGAGTTAAGTCTTCTCCATTCCAATCCGAGTTCTCTTTGGATGCCAGCATTTGGGTAAGTAAACCTTCAATTCCTTGTATGAATATCTTAGCTTTAGCACGAGTCAAAGTTCCAGCTGCTGGTACAAGCATTGCATCCACATGTTCAAGCTCAGCTTCCACATGTTCATCATGGTTACCTTCCATGATCACATAATGCCTTCATGCTACGGCTCTTCCCATTTTCTCTCGTTGACAAGGCTAGGCATTGGGAGAAGACACTTCCATAAGGCACCATCACGTCTTGGGCTGAATGTAAGAAAGCTTTTCTCTCAAAGTTTTTCTCAAGCACCAGGACAGCTCGGTTGAGAAGTGAGATCAGTGGCTTCACTCAAAGGCAAAACGGGACATTCAATAAAGCTATGGAGAGGTTCAAAGACTATACCATTCAGTGTCCTCACCACAGCTTCAATGAAGAGACTCTCCTAAGCATTATATACCGCGGAGCATTGCCCAAGATCCATATGCTACTTGACACGGCAAGCAAGGGTAACTTCCTTGGTCAAGAAGTGGAAGAAGGTATGGAGCTGATAGAGAACTTGGCATTGAGTGATGGGAATTACGCAGGGGATTATGACCGTGCACCAAGAGGTTCTCAGCTTGATCTCACAAGAAAGAGCTTAAGTGCCTCCATGAGATGATAGACAAGCTTGTGCTTGCTAATCAGAAGCATGTTCACTTCATGGGAGAAGCTGAAGATGTCTCCGAGGAACTAGAGCTCAGTCAAGAAGAAGCTAACTGGATTGCTGCTCAGAACTACAACAAGAATCAGGGTTATTCACAGGGCTACCAAGCGAACAACAATCTCTCTTACAGGAGTACGAATGTAGAGAACCCTAAAGATCAGGTGTACCCCCCTCAGCAAGCAAAGCCCTTTGTACCTTATAAGAAGGGTTTTCAAGCGAATAGTGGCTTTCAAGGGCAGAGGCAAGGGAACTTTCAAGGTCAGCAGCAACAGCAAGGCAACAAAGGTTAAACTCCTATGTTTCCTCCCGGCTTTGTTCCTCAACAACAACAGATGCAACAGCCTCCTCAAGATCCGGTTCAAGCAATGTTTCAACAGTTGCTTCATGGTCAAGCTTCCACTAATCAGAAGTTTGCCGAGATGAACAACTTCCTTGACTCCTCTCTTACTGACGTCTCAACTCAGATTACAAACCTGAACAACAAGATCTAGAGAAGGGAAAGGCTAGTACAAGCGGTCGGAACAGCTTACCGGGCAAGTGTGAGCAGAATCCGAAAGAGTATGCAAACACTATCACCTTGAGGAGTGGCAGAGAGCATCCTCTGCGTGTTGCTCCTAAGAACAATGAGGACATTGTAAACCAAGAGGGGGAGGGTAAGCTTTCGGCTGATGAGGTGATCAACTTTGATAATGTATGGATTGAGAGACCAAGAAAGGGTAATGAGGTAGCTGTAGAGAAGAAGGTGGAGCAAGCTGCTAAAGAGAAAGATGTTTATGTGCCTCCATCGTATGTACCTAAGCTTCCTTTTCCTGGCCGCTTTAAGAAACAGCTTATAGAGAAGCATAGACTCTTATTTGTGAAGCATCTAAGAGATGTAGAGATCAAGCTTCCTCTTCTTGATTGCCTAGATATGATGCCAAAGTGTGCTAAGTTCTTCAAGGAGACCCTTACAAAGAAGACTAAGGAGAGTAAAGAAGTCTTGGTGCTTAGTGAAGAGTGTAGTGCCATTATTCACAGAGAAATAATGCCTAAGAAGATAGGAGATCCAGGATCCTTCACCATTCCTTGCGCTTTGGGTCCATTGAAGTTTGAGAGCTGCTTATGCGATTTGGAAGCAAGTATCAATCTCATGCCCCATTCTATAGCAAAGAAGCTCGGTTTTACACGGTTCAAAGAGTGTAGGATCTCCCTTGTGTTAGCTGACAGAAGCGTGAGACTTCCAGTGGGTTTGCTAGAAGATCTTCTAGTGAGGATAAGTGATGTCAATGTACCAACTGACTTTGTTGCGCTTGAGATGGATCAAGAACCTAAGGATCCGCTTATACTTGGAAGACCATTCCTTGCAACCGCCAGAGCAATCATTGATGTCAAGAATGGGAAGATAGCTCTACACTTGGGCAAGGACATAAAGCTGGATTTTGATATCAATGAGGTCCTGAAGAAGCCGACCATTGAAGGGCAAGCATTCTAAGTAGAAACGTTGGATGCCTTGGCGGATGAACTGCTAGAAGAGCTTGCACAAGAGGATCACTTGAAGCTGGCATTGACTAAGGAGAGAGGAGAGTACGGTTTGTTGGATCAGAGGATTCAGGAGTACGTTAATCTCCTTGACTCTAGAAAAGTTTTCAAAGAAGATGAAGGTGGATGCCTAGAGATCGATCAGGAAATCAAGAAGATGACTCGATCCAAGACAGCAATCGACAAGAAGATCGAGGACACTGGTCGATCCAGCAAAACAATAGATGGGAAGATTGAGAGAAGCCAATCGATCAGTTCAGAGAACGAGTCAGGGACTCGATCTCCTGCTCGATCCACATCAAATCGAGTAGGTGAATCGAGTGAAGTTGCTCGATCCGGACCAGAACGAGTGGAAGATCGACCGGATGACTCGATCTCGGAGGGAACAACGGTTCAAGAAAGCAGTCTTTTGGGTCATGACTCGGGTTCAAAGGAGGCTACTAAGGACAGCAACGCCAACACTATCCACGAGGAGGACTGGAGCGAGATGCTAGCCCCAAAGGTGGACCTAAAGGAGCTCCCAAAAGGGCTAAGCTATGCTTTCTTAGGGCTTAATGATACTAATCCTGTGATTGTGAATGAGAATCTGAGTGATGATGAGTTGCACTCGCTCCTTACTGAGCTGAGAAAGTATAGGAAGGTCATTGGGTACTCTCTAAGTGACATCAAGGACATTTCACCAATGCTTTGCACTCATAGGATTCACTTAGATAATGAGAACTCTTCCTCTATTGAACATCAAAGGCGCTTATACCCGAATTTGAAAGAGGTAGTTAAGAAAGAGATTCTTAAGTTATTAGAGGCTGACGTGATCTATCCCATAAGTGACAGCATGTGGGTTTCTCCTGTATGTGTGGTGCCTAAGAAGGGAGGGATCACGGTCATTAAGAATGATAAAGATGAATTGATTCCTACTAGGACTAAAACAGGTCACCGTATGTGTATAGACTATAGGAAGCTTAATTCTGCTACTAGAAAGAATCATTTTTCTTTACCTTTTATTGATCAAATGCTTGAGAGGCTTGCTAATCATCCTTACTATTGCTTTTTTTGATGGATATAGTGGTTACTTTCAAATACCAATCCATCCAAACAATCAAGAGAAGACGACCTTTACCTGTCCTTATGGCACCTTCACATATCGAAGGATGCCATTCGGGTTGTGTAACGCATCGGCTACGTTTCAGCGGTGTATGATGTCGATCTTCTCTGATCTTATAGAAGAGATGGTAGAAGTGTTTATGGAGACTTCTCGGTCTATGGTGCGTCCTTTTCTGCTTGTATGTTGAATCTTTGCAAGGTACTTAATCATTGTGAGGAGACAAACTTGGTGCTCAACTGGGAGAAATGTCACTTCATGGTGAAGGAAGGGATAGTACTTGGCCACAAGATATCAGAGAAAGGCATAGAGGTTGACAAAGCCAAGGTTGAGGTCATGATGAGTCTTGAGCTGCCGGTTAATGTCAAAGGAGTAAGGAGTTTCTTAGGCCAAGCAGGCTTCTACAGGAGGTTCATAAAGGATTACTCCAAGATAGCAAGGCCCCTCACACGGTTGTTATGCAAGGACTTTGTGTTTGATGAGGATTGCCTTCATGCTTTTGTGACCATCAAGGAAGCTCTTGTATCAGTGCCAATAGTACAAGCACCAGACTCGACTCTACCGTTCGAGATCATGTGTGACGCGAGCGACTACGCCATGGGAGCTGTTCTTGTTCAGAGGAAAGACAAGCGGTTGCATGTAATCTACTATGCGAGCCGTACCTTGGATGACACGCAAGTCAGATATGCTACCACCGAGAAGGAGTTGCTGGCCGTTGTGTTTGCTTTTGAGAAGTTCAGATCATACGTCGTAGGCTCTAAGGTTGTTGTCTACACAGATCACGCAGCTTTGAGTTACATCTATTCGAAGAAAGACACTAAACCGAGGCTTCTAAGGTGGATTCTCCTTCTACAAGAGTTTGATATGGAGATAAAAGACAAGAAGGGGATAGTGAATGGTGTTGCTGATCACCTCTCAAAGATGAGAGTCAATGAAGCTTTGCCACTTGATGATTCAGTTCCTGAAGAGCAACTCATGATGATCACCACAGCGGTATGTGAGAAGCTTGAAGATAAGTTTGAAGAAGTTTTGAGTTTCAAGGAAGAAGAATTACCTTGGTATGCTGATATAGTAAACTACTTGGCTTATGGAGAGGAGTCTTCTCACCTAGATCATTACCACAAGAAGAAGTTTATGAGAGATGTCTCCCACTACTTTTGGGATGAGCCATAATTGTATAAGAGGGGCATGGACAGCTTGTATAGAAGGTGTATAACAAGGGAAGAAGCTAAGGACATACTCCTTCATTGTCACGACTCTTCATATGGTGGTCATTTCGCTTCTTTCAAGACCGCTACAAAGGTGTTACTGGCGGGCTTCTATGTGGCCATCTATCTTCAAGGACGCTCACGAGTTTGTCAAGAGTTGTAAAGTTTGTCAAAGGGCAGGGAACATCACCAAGAGAAACGAGATGCCTCAGGTTCATATCATTGAAGTTGATGTCTTTGACGCATGGGGGATAGATTTCATGGGACCCTTCCCATCTTCTTACGGCAACAAATTCATCTTGGTGGCGATTGATTATGTATCTAAGTGGGTTGAGGCTATAGCTTCCCCAACAAATGATGCAAAGGTGGTGATCAAGCTCTTCAAGACCATCATATTCCCACGGTTTGGAGTCCCCAAGGTAGTAATCAGTGACGGTGGAAGCCACTTCATCAACAAGGTGTTTGAAAGTCTCTTAAGGAAGTATGGTGTGAAGCACACGGTAGCAACACCTTATCATTCTCACACGAGTGGGCATGTAGAGGTCTCTAACAGGCAGATCAAGGCTATACTCGAGAGGACAGTTGGGACTACTCGGAAAGATTGGGCAGTTAAGCTAGACGATGCTTTGTGGGCTTACCGAACCGCTTTCAAAACCCCCATTGGTACTACTCCTTTCACTCTCCTATACGGCAAGGCATGTCATCTTCCTGTTGAGTTGGAGCATAAGGCTCTATGGGCAGTAAAGCAGCTGAACTACAACCTCAAGACAGCTCAAGAGAAGCGGTTGATTCAGCTACGTGAGCTTGATGAGCTACGGCTAGATGCATACGACAGTGCTAAGATCTACAAGGAGCGGACTAAGGCTGTTCATGACAAGAAGCTTGTTCACAAGGAATTAAGAGAAGGCAGTCTGGTGCTACTCTATGACTAGAGGTTAAAGCTGTTCCCGGGCAAGCTCAAATCAAGGTGGTGTGGACCGTTTGAGATCAAAGAGGTTCTTCCCTACGGAGCAGTTACATTGGTTGGCAAGAGTGGCAATGCCTTCATGGTCAACGGGCACGGGGTTAAGCCTTACTCGGCGGATGGCTACAGCAAGGAGAGCACCTTCGTGCTTCTTCAAGACCTCCCTCAGGCCTAAACCAAGTAAAGTCTAGCTAAAGACGTTAAAGAAAGCGCCCTTGGGAGGCATTCCCATGTCTATCTTGTACATATTTTTGCTTTATTTCTACTTCAGTTTTATGCTTTTAGTGTTTAAGTGTGTAGGTGAATGGATAAGGGATTGTTAGGTGTGATCTTGGAGTCCAAAAGAGGTGAGAATGGCTACGTGTAGGCTAGAGATCGAGTGCTAGATCGACTTATCCTAGCTCGATCTTTACTAGATCGAGCTAGTGAATCAAGAGGAGCCAGTCGATCTAGACGAGATCGAGTAGACAACGTCGATCTAGATGAGTTCGGATCGATCGGTCCCATCTAGATCGACTGATCTAAAATGTCTCAGGAAATTCGTGAGTTTGGATCGATCGGTCCAAATCTGGATCGAACGATCTAATTTCTCTCGAGAAGATCCTTCAAAGACAGATCGATCAGTCAACTCGATCCCCCACTCGATCTACGCCAAATCGACCCCCAAATCGATCATGTGGCTCGATCCAAGGAGTACAGCATAGTTGACCAAAAGTCAAGGAACGAGAGGGTACAATCGATCAAAGACTCAATGCAAGTTGAATCGAGTCCCTGATCGATCAAACCTCTCGATCTTAGTCAACATGGGCATGAGATCGAGTCCTAGATCGACCAAATGGACTTGATCTCTTGCCGAGGTAACATTTTATTTTCCCTCTTTTCTTCTTTCCCTCCTATTTTTAAATTTGAACTATGGTCAAGGCAGGAATCTTTGACCATGAAAGATGTGCTTTGACCACACTTTTGTCAGTAAACCACTAGCTTGCCCATGGTTTACGATTTTTGTTGGCCTATATATTTTCATGCAAACACACACTCTCTCATTTTTTTGTGTTTCGAGTTTTCTAAGTAAGAGAGAGTGATATTTGTTTTCCCTAAAGGCTAACAACATCTGTTTTCAATCTCTGCAAAGGTATTTTCGATTAATTGCTCAAAAAGTTTTGGAAATTTTCCTTTTTATTGCTTTACTTGAATAATGGATGTTAGGGGGTTTAACGATTTTTTAAAAACTAGCTAGATATTAGGAAAAATTCTAGATTTCATCCTATCTCTAGATTTCTCTCTCTATTATCTTGCTAGAATTTTTATAAATCCCTCAAAAATCTAGGGTGTTAGTTATAACTTTTTCTTTATTGCTTAGTCTTTCTCTCAATATTCGCCGCCTTTGCTCATTCTCTTGCTTGAGAATTGTGTTTCAGGTACCATGGCTCCAAAAAGAACGAGAGAGGAGACAGCACAAGAAGGAGAAGGTCAAGAAGTGGGGGTTCAGGAGAGGGTCTGATGGTCTAAGAAGGAAAAACAAGCAAAGAAGAGGCTAGAGAGGCTTCGGTTCGAACCAACAAAGTTCGCGGATAGGGGTTTGATGTCTAAGATGGGGATCTTAAGAGCTTTTGATCAACTCCTCAAGAACATAGGTCTCAGGTGCTTGTCACGAATGGATTACCCAACCTTTCTCAAAGTGACAATCGATTTCCTAGCCACTTTGGAGTTCGTATATGAGAACCCGAGCATCCCTACTCCTTCTCAAGGCCACATCTCCTTCAAGATCAAGCGTCAGGCCTTTCGTCTCTCAATCCCGAAGCTTTGTCAAGCCTACCGCCTCAATGCTACTGCCAACAAGGTTGAGTTCCCTCCTTTCACTCAAGCCAATGACTTGTGGAATCTCATAAGCAACGATGACTACAAGGCGAATACGGCAAAGATCAAGAGATTGAGGAGTCCGGTGCTGAGATACACGCTCAAGCTGATTGTCAACACCTTCAGTGGATGGTCCGTGGCCTCAACAGTCACCAAGACCGAGCTTTGCTTCCTATTCCAAGGCGTGAAGCACCTCGTGTGTGATCCTAAGGATAATGACGAGCCAATGGAGGATGAGCTCGGCGACGACGTGAACTATGGGTGCATCTTAGCCGCCTCCTTGGTGAAGTACAAGGCATATGCCTTGCGATGCAAGGCAAGCTCGGCGCTTATTTGAGGCTTCCTCACGCCCTTGTTTGTGCAAACTGGCGTACCGCTTCAAGACTTCACTCCTGTTCTGGAGAGAGCCTTCATGGATGAGATCTACTTGAGGAACACAGATAGCTTGGGATGCACGCCAGTCGAGGGTTTCTACGCCTAATTGTAAATTAACTCTGAGAACGAGAAGCGAGTGTGCATCTTGCCAAACAAGGTGGAACAGAGCTTCTAGGAGTTGGCAATGCAGAGTTCTTGCCGAGTGTAGAGGAGAGTTTTTGCGCCTCTAGGAGGAACAGCTGCTCCAGCACTAGCTGCTTGCCCACGATCAGAGTCTCCTGCCTTGGATGATGAGATGCCCGAGAGCTTTGTTCTCCCCAAGGTCGATTTTTGAACCGCGAACTAAGACTGTGATGTTCCTTGCTTCTGTTGTGGAGATGCAAAGGAAAATCAACAAATGGCAAAGCAAAGTAATCAAGAAGCTTGCCACGAAGGTCAAGGCGCTTCAAGGGAGCTCACCTAAGAAGGCTATAAGCGAAGAAGTCGAGCAGCCCGAGAAGAGAAGGAGATCCACCGGAGGCATTGAGATCCATGAGCCACAAGCAACAGCTCAACCTGCGCACCACTCGGTTCATGAAGGAGCTGCAAAGGACAAAGGCAAGGCAGTAGCTCATGAAACCCCAACAAAGAGCAAGAAGTCTGGAGCAACCTCAAGCTCCAGCACTTCTTAGCTCTGAGGTACCAACAACCATCCCTTGTATATACCACGCATGTTTTCTTTGTTTTTGCTTTGTGTTTTGAACTCTCTTGCATTTGTTTGCCACCGAGACGGTGTCATTCAAGTTTTGGGGAGTGTGTGGTGTGTTTGACATGTTTTGTTTCTTCTTATTTTCTGTTATCATCCTTTGAGTCTTGCATACATCCTAAAGCATAGAAAAGAACAAAAAATTAGTAAAATCTTTAAAATTTTCAAAAAAAAGTTCATGTAGTTGCATTCACTTTGTTAAACATTTTAGGATTGAGTCTAGAGTTTTTGAGCATCTAGGTTGTTTACATTTGCATAAAGGGTAAACGTTTTTCTTAAAAAGTGTTTTAAGCTCATGAATTGTTTCAAGGGCCTAGTTAGTAGTCCTTTGATGCATTGTACACTCTTTGAAAGTAAGCGCTAACTATACTTGGATCATGTGTTATGATTTTCGTGGCTTAAGTTGAAAATTCATGAATTGAATCCTATCCTAATAAGTGACTACCTTAATTTGAATCTTCTTAATTATCATACTTATGCAGTTGAAAAGGGATACATGGATTACTTATACATATTTAGGCTTTCTTCTTCCTTTTACCACTCTCTTGTAAGCCTAAATAGATTTCCCCACCCTTACATTACCTTCCTTTCAAGCCAATGTTCTTGTGCGTTAAATCTTTGTGAGGCCTATTTTCGGTTGAACTTAGCATAAAGTGTTAGGTTTAGACGACATGATTAGGCTTTAATATTGATACTAGCTTTGCATTTTGAAGCTAGTTTTACGCTTAGGATAGGGCGGGTGCTCTTGGGGATTGCTTTGTTTTGCTTCGGTTTAAAGAATTTGATATTTGGAAGTTGAATTAAAAAGGTTTCAATAGTCTTAAGTGGAAGGTTCGCTGTTTTAAAAATAAAAGCTCTGAGTTTAACTAAGAACATAGCTCTCAAAATAAAAATAAAAAGAGAAAAGAGCCAAAAAGCCAAGTGTTTAAAAAGAAAAAAAAAAAGAAAAAAAATGAGTTGAGAGCTATCAAAGTAAAAGAGAAGAGCTAAGTATGTTTTCAGCCTTTCCACTAGCCTAAAGAATTTTAAAATGATGCTTTTACTTGGGTTTTTGCTAGGCGAATTGCCTTGGTGATAAGGGTAGTCTTTAGGAGGGTGAGTGAGCTTTAAAAGATAAGAACAATGAGAGAGGGTTCTAGGATCTTTGATTAGTATGCATGGGTAGATGAAGGTTTAATCATGTATGCATCAATTGTCTTCACCTTTAGCATTATGTGAAAGTTCAGACATTCTTTAAGATAACCCCTTGTAAGCGAGATCATTTTTATCTTGCAACCCTTGTCCCTTAGCCAAGTGTATCCGGTTTTAAAGTGCATAACTGTGATTCACGGTTTTGAGTTTAATGAATGTTAAAGGATAGGATTCTTGGATTGTTTGGGATATGGGAGTCATGATTTGAAATTCATTATGTGATGAGTATGGCTAGGTTCTTTGGAGTATGAGTGTGTGCATTGCATCTTAGGATTAAGAACTAGGAACATTGAATTGATTCATTTGAAAAACACTTTTGCAAGAAGCTTAAACCCCCGTTCTTAAAACCTCTCTTCCTTTTTGAATTTTGTTTGCTCGAGGGCAAGCAAAATGCAAGTTTGGGGGAGTTGATATTACCATATATTCTGCATATTTTGCATGCATTTAGGATAGTTTTTCATGCATTCATCATGCATTATAAGATAGTTTGCTCCATTTGTTGCATTTTAGGTTTTAGGTCCCTTTGCATTTGCATTTTGCATGTTTCCTGCATATATGCATCATTATCAGGTTGTTTGGAGCACTATGGAGTTGCGGAGGCTATGTGGACGTGAGGAGGTTCAAAGTGGAGCTCATGGATACTTAGAGAACTCAGACGTGCATGCTAAGGACCCGAGATCGAGTAGCGGATCGAGCAAGGCAGGCTGATCCAGATGAGTTCGACCAGAAGATCGGGTGCACCTAGTCGATTCAAGAGGAAGGATCGAGACCGAGATCGAAAGAGGAGATCAATATGGAGTACGGACGTAAATGACGCCATGCAGAACGAGAGCCAGATCGAGACCAAAACTCGATCATCCAAAGATCGAGAAGTAGATCGAGGAAGATACTCGATCCCTCCAACCAGATCGACCAGAAGATCGAGCGGAGCAAGGCGATTCCTGAAGATGATCGAGCTCATTGGTCGATCTCAAGGCCGATCCCAGACGACCCTTATTCGTCCAGCGGTCTTTGGTGGCTAGCAAAGGGGGGACCAGCTAACGGTTTAGCCATTTTTGGCAAAAGCAGCCATGACCTTTATCCTATCTTCATTCTGTCTTTTCCTTTTTCGCTCGAAGTTAGGCGATTCGCCATTGTAGAACAGCTTAAGCTTTTTCGTTTTTGAACCTTTGAATTTTTTAATATCAAGAAAGTTTTTCTTTTAATCTTTTGTTGATCATGCGTAGCTTATCGTTTATTGCTTTTGATTCAATCTTAAACATGTGTAGTGAGTAGTCATTTCGGTTTTTGGGATTGAGGCGATTCAAAAGGGTTCAAAGGGTTCAAAGCTTTGTGTTTTCTTGTTCTTCATGCCTTCTCTTTTAGGATCTTGGGATCTTAAAGCCTAGAGAGCCTTGGAAAAGGTCTCTATGAACAAAGGGCTGTCTTACCTTGACAGGATTCAGATGTCCTGGAAAACCAGATCCTAGAGGCTAATCCTTCCTTTCCCACATGCCATGGTTGTTTAGGGGATTAGTTAGGTCAATATTTGAAATCTGTCTTTCTTGCTCTTCAATCTCTTTTTCCACCAAACGTCATGGGTTTGGAGAAGAGATCGAGGAAGTGAACCATACCACACGCCATGGATGGTTCTTGTTTTGTTTTCAAGGCTTAGAGAAATCTCTTAAAAGAGTAGATCTTAAAGTTTTGAAGCCAAAGCTTGAATCTATGATACCCTTGAATATGACCCTCGACCCTAAACCCTCTCTTTTAGTGTTTAAACCTCTGTTAATCATTCGCTTGTCATTTACCTTGCATTCTTGATCATTAGAAGTCGTTCTGTTTAAGTTCTTTGCTAGATCGATCCATTCTGCTCGATCCAGTGCTCTACCTGTGGTCGATTCACTGGTCGATTTTTAGTTTTTAGTAGTTTTGCATTTTTCATCTTTCGCTTATTCCTCGTGGTAGTTAACCCTCTTCCAGGGATTTTAAAATTGTTTTGCATTGCATTAGATCGTTGCATTCTCATTGCTCTTCCTGCTCCCTAGGATTAGATTGATACCTCTGGCTATACTACAACTGTGTATTGCTTGAGTTTTGATAACCTCCTGCTTGCATTGTAAAAATCCTGTTATCAAAAGCCTAAATATGTATAAGTGATCTATGTATCCTTTTTCAAATGCATAAGTATGATAATTAAAAAGATTCAAATTAAGGATCTCACTTATTAGGAAAGGATTCAATTCATGAATGTTCAATTTAAGCCACGAAAATCAAAACAAATGATCCAAGTATGGTTAGAGCTTACTTTCAAAGAGTGTACAATGCATCAAAGAACTACTAACTAGGGCCTAGAAAAAATTCAAGAGCTTAAAACACTTTTCAAAAAAAACTTTTGCCCCTTATGCAAATGTAAACAACCTAAATGTTTAAAAATTCTAGACTCAATCCTAAAATGTTTAACAATTCGAATGCAACTACATGAATTATTTTTGAAAATTTTGAAACTTTTTATCATTTTTTGGTGTTTTCTATGCTTTAGATGATACATGATGACTCAAAGGATGATAACAGAAAATAAGATCAAAGAAAACATGTCAAACACACCACACACTCCCCCAAACTTGAATGACACCGTCTCGGTGGCAAACAAATCCAAGAGGAGTCAAAACACAAAGCAAAAATCAATAGATGCGTGATATATACAAGGGTTTGGTTGTTGGTACCTCGAAGCTAGGCTCGGCTGGAGCTTGAGGATGCTCCAGACTTCCTGCTCTTGCTAGGAGGGTCTTGAGTGACCGCCTTGCCTTTCTCCTTGCTTGCTCCTTCATGTAGAGAGCGGCGTGCAGCTTGGTCGTCGCCTTGGGGTTCACGGATCACTATCCTAATAGCTGATCTTCTTGGCAAGCTCTTTAATCATCTTGCTCTGCCATTTGTTTATCTTGCGCTGCATCTTGACGACTGAAGCAAGGAACTTCTTCGTTTTTGTTCTTGGCTCGAAGTCAAGCGTGGGAAGAACGAAGCTCTCGGGCAACTCAGCATCGGATGTAGGTGACTCTGAACGTGGGCGAGCAAGTTGTGGAGGTGCGGCTGTGGCTCCTAGAGGTGCATAACATTCCTCAACACTTGGCAGAAACTCAACATTGCCAACACCTAGCAGCTCCGTTTCTTTCTTGTTTGGCAAGATGCACACTCGCTTCTCATTCTCACAATCAATGAACAGGTAAGCAAAGAATCCCTCAGCTGGCGTGCGTCCCAAGCTATCCGTGTTTCGCATGTAAACCTCATCCATATAGGCTCTATCCGCGCAAGGTACAAAATCTGGAAGAGGTACACTAGGTTGAACAAACAGCGGTGTAAGGAAGCGTCCTATAAGCGCCGAGCTTGCCTTGCACCTCATAGCCCATGCCTTGTACTTGAGTAGAGAGGAAGCCTAAATGCATCCATTATTGACATCATCTCCGAGCTCGTCCTCCATTGGCACGTAATTCTCCTTAGGATCACACAGAAGACGCTTAGCGCCATGGAACAAGAAACACAGCTCGTTCTTGGTGACTGTAGGAGCCACGGACCGTCCACTAAAGGTATTGGGGATGACCTTAAGCGTGTATCTCAAAATGGGGCTGCGGACTCTCTTGATCTTCGCCGTGTTAGCCTTGTAATCATCGTTGCTGATCAGATCCCACAAATCGTTGGCTTGAGTGAAAGCAGAAATTCAACGAGCTTGGCATCAGCCTTCAGACCATAGGCTTGGCAAAGCTCTTGGATGGAGAGATGATAGGCTTGTCTCCTGATCTTGAAGGTGAGGTGACCTTGAGAAGGAGTAAGAAGACTTGGATTCTCGTAAGTGAAATCCAAAGTGGCGAGGAAGTCTAGGGTTGCATTGGAATAGGTTAGGAAATCCATTCTTGACAAGCACCTGAGCCCAATGTTCTTGAGAAGCTGATCAAATTCTCCCAATATCCCCATCTTTGCCAACAGATCCCTGCTTGCGAACTTCGTGGGGTCAAACCGGACCCTCTCTAGCCTTTTCTTGGCTTGTTTCTCCTCCTTTGTCCATCTGACCCTCTCCTGAACCACTTCTTGAGCTTCCCCTTCTTGTGCTGTCTCTTCTCTGGTTCTCTTTGGTGCCATTGGTACCTGAAACACAATTCTCAAAGAGGAGAATGAGTATAGGCGGCGAAATTGAGAGAAAGATAAGCTAAGAAAGAAAAACTTCTAACAATAACCCTAGATTTTTGGAGAATTTATAAAAATTATAGCTAGATAATAGAGAAGAAAATCTAGAGGTAGGATTAAATCTAGAAATTTTCCTAATATCTAGCTATTTTTAAAAATTATCCTAACTCCCTAACAACTACAAACATCCTAAACATCTAAAAAGGCAATTTTCCAAAAAACTTTAAACAAGAAGTTTATAAACCGAAAATACCTTTTTAAAAGGAAGAATGCAGATGCTAAAAGCCTTAAAGACAGAACTCACACTCTCTCTTTACTTTGAAAACAGTTTCGAACACAAAAATGATAGAGTGTGAATGCATGTGAATATAAAGGCTAACAAAACCATGGGCAAAACAAGTGGTTTCTGATAAAAGTGTGGTCAAGGCACATCTTTCATGGTCAAATATGCTTGCCTTTATCACAATTCAAATTTAAAAATCGGAGGGAAAGAAGAAAAGAGGGAAAAAAAATTACTTAGCTCGGCACGAGATCGAGTCCATTTGGTCGATCTAGGACTCAATCTCATGCCCATGTTGACTAGGATCGAGAGGGTTAATCGATCAGGGACTCGATTCAGATTGCATCGAGTCTTAGATCGATTGTGTCCTCTCGTTCCATGATTTTTGGTCACTCAGGCTATGCTCCTTGTATCGAGCCATGTGATCCATTTGGGGGTCGTTTGGGCTAAGATCGAGTAGACTGATCGATCTAACCTCGAGCATTGAGTGAGGTCAGTTGATCCACACCTCGTTTGCATTTCGAGCTAAACATATTGGTGGTTTATCCTCTCATGATCGACTGACTCACTCGATTGTTTACTCGATCTCGTCTAGATCGACTGACTCCTCTCGATTCACTAGCTCGATCTAGTAAAGATCTAGCCAGGATAAGTCGATCTAGCACTCGATCTCTAGCCTATACTTAACCCTTCTCGCTTCTTTTGACTCCAAGATCATGATATCCAATCACCTATCCTTTCACCTATACACTTAAACTTAAAAAGCATAAAACTGAAATAGAAAGAAAGCAAAAATATGTACAAGATAGACATGGGAATGCCTCCCAAGTGCGCTTTGTTTAACGTCTTTAGCTAGACTTTACTTGGTTCAGGCCATAGGTGGGTCTTGAAGGAGCATTGTTGTGCCCTCCTTGCTGTAGTCACCCGCCAAGTAAGGCTTAACCATGTGCCCATTGACCGTGAAAGCATTACCGCTCTTGCCAACCAATGTAACCGCTCCATAGGGTATAACTTCTTTGATCTCAAACGGTCCACACCACCTTGATTTGAGCTTGTCCGGGAACAGCTTCAACCTCGACTTGTAGAGTAGCACCAGACTGCCTTCCCTTAACTCCTTATGAACCAGCTTCTAGTCGTGAACCGCCTTGGTCCTTTCCTTGTAGATT
Source organism: Thlaspi arvense (assembly GCA_911865555.2). NCBI lineage: Eukaryota > Viridiplantae > Streptophyta > Magnoliopsida > Brassicales > Brassicaceae > Thlaspi > Thlaspi arvense. Next base: position 14,237,443 of record OU466857.2, read on the forward strand.
TTGGCACTTTCATAAGCTTCTAACCGTAGCTCATCAAGTTCATGGAGTTGAATCAACCGCTTCTCCTGCGCCGTCTTGAGACTGAAGTTCATCTGCTTCATTGCCCACAGTGCTCTATGCTCCAACTCAACAGGAAGATGACATGCCTTGCCGTGTAGAAGAGTGAAGGGAGTGGTACCAATAGGAGTTTTGAAGGCGGTGCGGTAAGCCCATAGAGCATCATCTGGTTTAACCGCCAAATCCTTCTGAGTTGCTCCTACTGTCCTCTCTAAGATAGCTTTGATCTGTCTATTCGAGACCTCTACTTGCCCACTAGTTTGTGGGTGATAAGGTGTTGCTACCTTGTGCTTCACTCCATACTTCTTCAAGAGACTTTCAAACACCTTGTTGATGAAGTGGCTTCCACCTTCGCTGATCACTACTTTTGTTACTCCAAACCGTGGGAAGATGATGGTCTTAAAGAGTTTAGCCACCACCTTTGAGTCATTAGTTGGGGAAGCTATAGCCTCAACCCACTTAGACACGTAATCAACTGCCACCAAAATGAATTTGTTGCCGTAAGAAGATGGGAACGGTCCCATGAAGTCTATCCCCCAAGCGTCAAACACATCAACTTCAAAGATTGGCACCTGAGGCATCTTGTTTATCTTGGTGATGTTTCCAGCTCTTTGACATGCTTCACAAGCCTTAACAAACTCATGAGCATCCTTGAATAGCGATGGCCGCAAAAACCCGGCTTGTAACACCTTTGTTGCTGTCTTGAAAGAAGAGAAATGTCCTCCATATGATGAACCATGGCAATGTAGAAGGATGTCTTGCGCTTCCTCTTTTGAGACACATCTTCTATATAAGCTGTCTACTCCCCTCTTGTACAAGTAAGACTCATCCCAAAAATAATGAGAGATATCTCTCATGAACTTCTTCTTGTGGTAGTGGTCAAGATGAGTAGGTTCCTCTCCATAAGCTAAGAAGTTCACTATATCAGCATACCAAGGCAGGTTCTCTTCTCTCAAAGCCAAAACATTTTCGAACTGATCCTCTAGCCGTGTGCATACCACCGTGTGGATCATCATGAGTTGCTCTTCAGGAAGTGAATCATCCAAGGGTAAGGCTTCATTCACTCTCATTCTAGAAAGGTGATCAGCAACACTATTCTCTATCCCCTTCTTGTCTTTTATTTCCATATCAAACTCTTGTAGAAGGAGAATCCACCTTAAGAGCCTCGGCTTGGTATCCTTCTTAGAGTAGATATACCTCAACGCCGCATGATCCGTGTATACAACAACTTTAGAGCCCACCAACTATGATCTGAACTTCTCAAAAGCAAACACAACGGCCAGCAGCTCCTTCTCGGCTTTAGCATATCTCACTTGCGTGTTATTCAAGGTACGACTGGCGTAGTAGATAACATGCAACCTCTTGTCTTTCCTCAACCCTAGAACAGCACCCACGGCGTAGTCACTCGCGTCGCACATGACCTCAAAGGGTAAGCTCCAATCAGGTGCTTGTACTATAGGTGCCGTGACAAGAGCTTCTTTGATAGTCTTGAAAGCGTGAAGACACTCCTCATCAAACACGAACTCAGCTTCTTTGCACAACAGCCATGTAAGAGGGCGAGCTATCTTGGAGAAATCCTTGATAAACCGCCTGTAGAAGCTGGCGTGACCCAAGAAACTCCTTATACCCTTCACATTAGCCGGCGGCTCAAGACTCATCATGACCTCAATCTACGCCTTGTCCACTTCTATTCCCTGCTCCGATATCTTGTGACCAAGCACGATCCCTTCCTTCACCAAGAAGTGACACTTCTTCCAGTTCAGCACCAAGTTTGTCTCCTAACATCGCTTGAGTACCTTGCAAAGATTAGACAAACAAGCATAAAAAGAAGCACCATATACAGAGAAGTCATCCATAAAGACCTCTACCATCTCCTCTATAAGATCAGAGAAGATTGACATCATGCACCTTTGAAAGGTTGCTCGTACATTACATAACCCAAAAGGCATCCTTGGATAAGCGAAGGTACCATAAGGGCATGTGAAAGTTGTATTTTCTTGGTCATTTGGATGAATAGGAATTTGAAAGAAACCGCTGTATCCATCTAAGAAACAATAGTATGGATGATTAGCAACTCTCTCTAACATTTGATCAACCAAAGGAAGAGGAAAATGATCCTTTCGAGTAGCTGAATTGAGCTTCCTATAGTCTATACACATTTGGTGACCAGTTATGGTTCTAGTAGGGATCAATTAATCTTTTTCATTCCTAATGACTGTGATTCCCCCCATCTTAGGCACCACGTGGACAGGAGAAACCCACGTGCTGTCACTGATAGGGTATATCACATCAGCCTCTAACAGTTTCAAGATCTCTTTGTTAACTACTTCTTTCAAATTCGGATTTAAACACCTTTGATGTTCAATAGAAGAAGAGTTTTCATTATCTAAGTGAATCCTATGAGTGCAAAGCATTGGTAAAAGGCTTGTGATGTCACTTAGAGAGTACCCAATGACCTTCCTATACTTTCTCAGCTCATTAAGGAGCGAGTGCAACTCATCGTCACTCAGACTTTCATTCACAATTACGGGATAAGTCTCATTAAGTCCTAAGAAAGCATACCTTAACCCTTTTGGGAGCTCCTTTAGGTCCACATTTGGGGCTAGCAGCTCGCTCCAGTCCTCCTCGTGGCTTGTGTTGACGTTGCTGTCCTCACTGTCCCTCCTTAGACCCCGAGTCATGAGCCTTAAGGCTGCCATCTTGAACCGTTGTCCCCTCTGAGATCAAGTCATTCAGTTGATCTTCCACTCGTTCTGGTCCGGATCGATTGCATTCACCTCGATCTTCTGCTCGATTTGATATGGATCGAGTAGTAGACCGAGTTGCTGAGTCGTTCTCTGAGCTGATCGAGTTGGCTCTCTCGATCTTCTCATCGATTTCCTTCCTGGATCGAGCAGTCTTCTCGATCTTTTTGTCGATCCTTGTCTTGGATCGAGTGAAGTCTTCGATTTCCTGATCGATCTCTAGGCATCCGCCTTCATCTTCCTTCACAACCTTGCGAGAATGAAGGATATGAATGTAGTCCTGGGTCTGCTTGCTCAGAAAACCATGCTCCCATGGCTCCTTAGTCAAAGCTACCTGCAAGTGATCCTCCTGTGCGAACTCTTCAAGTAAATCATCGGCTAGAGCATCCAAAGTCTCAATGTAGAAAGCTTGCCCTCCGATGGTTGGTTTCTTCAAGACTTCATTGATATCAAAGTCTAACTTGATGTCCTTCCCCAAGTGTAAAGAGATTTTTCCATTTTTCACATCTATTATGGCTCCAGCGGTTGCAAGAAACAGTCTTCCAAGGATTATAGGATCCTTTGGCTCTTCATCCATTTCAAGAACAACGAAATCTGTTGGCACGTTAACTCCATTGATCCTCACGGTCAAATCTTCAAGCATATCCACAGGAAGCCTTATGCTTCTATCAGCTAGCACGAGGGAGATCCTACACTCTTCAAACCTTGTGAAACCGAGCTTCTTTGCAATGGAATGGGGCATGAGATTTATACTTGCACCAAGATCACACAAATAGCTTTGAAATGTCAAAGGACCAAGAGCGCAAGGTATGGTGAATGATCTTGGATCCCCTAGCTTCTTGGGTACTATCTCCTTGTGGATGATAGCACCACGCTCTTCACTAAGCATCAAGACTTCTTCACTTTCCTTGTTCTTCATAGTAAGCGTGTCTTTGAAAAACTTTGCACACTTAGGCATCATGGCTAGGCAATCCACCAATGGTAGCTTGATCTCTACATCTTTCATACTCCTTCGGATTTTGCTCACACTTGCCTGGTAAGTGATATTGCTGCATATTTCATATGTTTTGCATGTATGTAAGATAGTTTCTCATGCATTTACCTTGCACTTTATGCTAGTTTGCATCGTTTTAGGTCCTAGAGCACTTTTGCATTAGCATTTGCATATTTCTTGCATTATGCATCACATTCAGGTTGTTTTCAGATACTTTGGAGCTATGGATGATTCGTGGACGTGCTAAGGCTTGTGAGGAAGTTTGTGGACACTTGGAGAAACCAGGATTGCATGCTAAGGACCCGAGATCGAGTAGCAGATCGAGCAAGGCAGGTCGATCTAGATGAGATCGACCAGAAGATCGAGTGACCAAGTCGATGCAAGGAAATGGATCGAGACCAAGAACGAGATAGGAGTTCGATCTGAAGTACGGACGTAAATGACGCCATGAAGATCGAGAACCAGATCGAGCCGCCAGCCCGATCCAGACGAGATCGACTCAGAGATCGACCAAAGTCACCCGATCCAAGCCGAATATCGGGAGCCAGATCAAGCCTCCTGCCCGATCCCAGACGAACCTTATCCGTCCAGCCTGGATTTGGCAGCTAGCGAAGGGGGACAAGCTAACGGTTTAGCCATTTTTGGCAAAAGCAGCCATTCGCTTTCTAACTTTTCAATTCTGTCTTTTACCTTGTTATCTTGCACGTTAGGCGATTTTTCGCCATTGAAACTCTTAAGCTTTTCTTTAGTTTTGAACCTTTTGAATCTTTAAATTTTAATCAAGTTTCTCTTTTCAATCGCACTCAATCATGCTTAGTTTTCTGTTTATCGCTTTTGCTATGATTTTAGCTATGTGTAGCGAGTAGTCGATTTGGGTTTTGGGGTTGGAGCGATTCGAAAAGGTTGAAAAGGTTAAAGCTTTGTGTTTTCTTGTTCTTCATCGCCTTCTCTTCTAGGATTTTGAGTGCTTAAGGCTTAGAGACTCTCACGCCAAGATCTCTATAATCTGAGGGATGTCTTACCTTGACAGGATCCAGATGTCCTGGGAAATCGATCCTAGAGGCTAATCCTTCCTTTCCCACACGCCATGGTTGTTTAGGGGATTAGATAGGTCGTTTGTTTGAAATCTATGTTTTATGCCCTTCAGTCTCTTTTTCCACGCAACGCCATGGGTTTGGAGAAGATAATGAAGGAGTGATCCATATCACACGCCATGGATGGATATTGTTTTTTTTTCACGGCCTAGAGAACCTCTCAAAGAGAGTAGATCTAATATTTTCAAACTAAGCTTTGACCTTTGAAACCCACGAACGTGACCTTCAACCCTAGACCCTCTTTCTTAGTGTTTTAAGTCGTTTAATATCATTCCATCATCATAAAGTTGTGTTCTTGTCAATCGCAAATTGCAACATTTCATCATTCTAGGTTGTTTAGACGAGATCAATCGTTGTTGCTCGATCTTGTAGTCGATCCTGTGGTCGATCCACTAGTCGATTTTTTATAATTAGTAGCTTTGCATTTTAAATATTCTGCTTGTTCCTCGTGGTAGTAAACCCTCTTCCAAGGATTTTAAAATTGTTTTTCTTTGCATTTGACACTTGCATTTAGTTTTTATGGATTTTACCAATCATTTATCATTCCAGCTTAGCTTTGCTCATCCTTTGCATTCTTAGTGAACTTGCTACCCCTAGGTGTGGATTGATACCTCTCTTGCTCACTATACTACATCTCCGTGTGCATTAGAGCTTTGATAACCTCTTTGTTGCATCTTGACACATCATTGCATCGCATAAAAACCTGTTATCAAATGGCATCGTTGCCATCTTAGGGGATAGAAAGCATTAAGATTTGGGGTTTGGTAAAGACTAAGCCTTTACTTTAAGTTGGTTACTGATTTCTCTACCTTCACACTTGTGTCTTTCAGGTACAAGAATCTACGCTCCAGGGGTGACAATATTCACCAGCTTGGACACGCAAGATCAAGAAGAGTTAGAGAGCAAGCTAGAGCCTTTGAGGAGATTGTTCAGCAAGGTTCAGTGGATTTTGAAGCAATGATTGAGCACGAACATCCAGAGGGACCTCCTCCAGCTAATGGGGCAGTGGGAAAGGGTAATGGAAACACCCACCACGCGGCTAGACCCCCACAGATCATTGGAGCGGGAGATGCTCCTCACACTCACCATAATAGGTTTGGGATCACTCCTCCTCCAGTGCAAAACAATAATTTCGCGATAAAGCCAGGATTTGTTCATATGGTGCAAAACAACAAATTTCATGGGTTAGCTTTGGAGGACCCATTGGCGTATCTAGACAACTTTGAGCAGCTTTGTGGAATGCTCAAGATAAATGGCATCTCGGAAGACAGCTTCAAGTTGTGCTTGTTTCCCTTTTCCTTAGGAGACAAGGCACAACATTAGGAGAAGACTCTTCCCCAAGGCACTATCACTTCTTGGGCCGATTGTAAGAAAGCCTTCCTCTCAAAGTTTTTCTCAAGCTCTCGGACAGCAAGATTGAGAAGTGAGATCAGTGGTTTCACTCAGCGTCAGAATGAGTCCTTCAATAAGGCTATGGAGCGCTTTAAGGATGATAGCTAAGTTTTTGCAAGGTGTATGCAATGATCTATCAAAACTCAAATGCAACACTTAGTTGTAGTAAAGTATGCAAGCGAGTGTCAATCCAATCCTAGGAGCTAGAAAGGTCAGTGAGAATGCAAGGATCCTGTAAAACTAAGCAAATGATGGGCGGTATTGTGAAATTCCTAAAAACTAGATGCAATGATAGAATGCAGGGCAAAACTATTTTAAAAATACCAGGAACGAGCTAGCTACCACGAGGAAAAGATAGACTAATTAAAATGCAAAGCTACGAATTACTAAAATTCGACTAGTGGATCGACCACTATATCGAGCAAAAGCAATCGATCTAAAAAGCAGTTTTAAGCGAAAGTAAATCTAACGACCATGGTGCAAGCAAGTAACAAGCGAATGATCAATAGAGACTAAGATATGCTAGAAGGAGGGTCTAGGGTTGATATTCACGTTCAGGGGTTTCAAAGGTTTCAGCTTGGTTTGAAATCTTTAGATCTACTCACTTTGTGAGGTTCTCTAAGCCTTGAAAACAAAACAAGATCCATCCATGGCGTGTGGTATGGATCACTCTCTCATTCTCTCCTCCAGACCCATGGCGTTTGGCGGAAGAAGAGATTGAAAGGCAATGAAGACAGATTTCAAACACGCGGCTTAACTAGTCCTCTAAACTACCATGGCGTTTGGGAAAGAGTAACTAATCTCTAGGATGCGATTTTCAGAGATCTCTGGATCCTGTCAAGGTAAGAGCTCTCTCTGATCATAAAGATCTTGGCGTGAGACTCTTTAAGCCCTAAGAACTCGACATCCTAGAAGAGAAAGCCTTTAAGAACAAGAAAACACCAAACTTGAAAACCTTTTCGACCCCTTGAATTCTCTCAACCCCAAAACCTAATAAATCTACTCGCGACTCATGAAACGAACCGTACGAAATGTGGTAAATGAAGAACTAAAAATGAAAGGCGATTGATTTAACTTAAACGATCCAATATTCAAAAGCAAAAACAAGAAAAAGCTCGAAGTTCAACAATGGCGAAAACGAGAGAGAAGATAGAAAAGTAGTCGACAAAACGTGATAAGGAAAGGGATCGTTGGTTTTTTCCTAAAATGGCCAAACCGCAAATGATCCCCCCTTCGCTACGGTCCAAAAACAGGCTGGACGGATAAGGGTATAGGCTATGAGCATAGAATGATCTCATTTGAAAAAGCGTTTTTATTTAAGACAAGGGTTTCTCTAAAAAATGGTAAGAACTTTATGCATAATGCTAAAGGTAAAGGCAATTGATGCATACATGATCAGATTCTCATCTACCTATGCAAACTAACAATGATCCTAAAACTCCTCTCATTTATTTTTATTTAAGCTCACTCACCACTTAGAGTCTACCTTTTTTCCCAAAGCAAAAGCTTAGCAATCCCCAAAACAAAACAGAAAGCATTCTAACTCTTTTAGGTTAGTGAAAAGGTTTTAAAAATATTAAGCTCCTTATTTTTTTCTTATTGATAGCTCTCTTATTTTTTTTTTCTTTTTATTTCTTTCTTTTTCTTCTTTTTTTTTATTTTGGCACTTAGGCTCTTTTATATATATATATATATTTTTTTTTTTTTTTTTTTTGAGAAAGCTATCTTCTGAAATTATTGGAGCATTATACTTTTTAAACACAAAACCTTTCACTTTAAACCTTTTTCTTACTTCAAAAACCTAACTCTTTTGAAACCGAAAGCATATAAACATGAAACCAACCCCAATGATCCCCCAAACTTATCCTAAGCCGACATCTAGCTTCAAAATGCAAAGCTAGCAATCACATGAGAACCTAATCATATCGCCTAAACGTAACACTTTATGCTAAATTTAAACCAGAAGAGGCCTCACAATGATGTCACACACGAAAACTTGGCTTCAAAGAAAGGTAAGGGTCAAGGTGGGAGTTCTACTTAGGCTCACAAAGAGTGGTAAAAGGAAGAAGAGAGCCTAAATATTTTAAAATCCATGTGTTCATTTTCAAATGCATAAGGATGATATTTAAAAATTCAAGTTAGGGTTCTGACTTAATAGGACAAGTTTCAAATCATGAGAGTTCAATTCAAGTCACGAAAATCAAAACTAGTGATCCAAGCATGGTAAGAACTTACTTTCAAAGTATGAGCAAAGCATTAGAGAACTGCCAACTAGGAGATTGAAACCATTCATAAGCTTTAAACACCTCTTTAAGAAAACTTTAACCCCTTATGCAAATGTAAACAACCTAGATGCTTAAAAATTCTAGACTCAATCCTAAAATGCTTAACAATGTGAATGCAACTACATGAATTTTTCTTAAAAGTTTTTAAAAATTTTACCAATTTTTCATGCAATGAAGACTCAAATATGCTAAAGGGAAAATAAGATCAGAATAAACATGTCAAACCACACACATACTGCCCCAAACTTGAATGACACCGTCCCGGTGGCAAACAAATTCAAAGGAGCTCAAAACACAATGCAAAAAAGAAAGAAAATATGAACGGTATATACAAGGTTAGGTCGTTTGGTACCTCGGAGCTAGACTCGGCTGGAACTTGAGGATGTTCCAGCGGAGCTGCTCATGCTAGAGGAGTGTCGGGCTATGCCTTTTCCTCTTTCCTCGGTGGGGAAACCATGAACGGAATGTCGAGCTTGTTGCGCGGTGCCTTGCTGCTCACAGATGACAATACCGCCAGTTGACCTCCTCCTCTTCTCGGGCTGGTTAACCTCTTCACTCTTTGACCCCTTAGACCTCGCAGATGAGTTACCTTGAAGCGCCTTGTCTTTCTTGGCAAGCTTCTTGATCATCATTCCTTGCCACTTGGTTATTTTCTGCTACATCTCCACTACTGAGGCAAGAAACTTCTCAGCTTTGGTCTGCGGCTCAAAGTGGGCCGTCATTGCTCCATCTGATGGTGGTGACTCTGACGGCTCTCGCGTGGACTGAATGGGCATCATTGTTGTTCCAAGCGGAGCGTAGCACTCCTCGTGGGTTGCACAGAACTGAATCGTACCGATGCTATCCAAGTTAGTCTCCTCGGCGTTGGGTAAGATACACACGTTCTTCTTCCCTCCGTCATTGTAGAACTGATAACCGAAGAGTCCTGGAGCTGGCGTAGGTCCCAAGCTATCGGTGTTTCGCATGTAAGTCTCGTCCATGAATGACCTGTCTGCGCAAGGCTCGAACCGCTGAAGTGGTACACCAGCTTGGATGAAGAGCGGCGTGAGAAACCCTCCAATGTAAGCTGAGCTCGCTTTGCATCTAAGAGCGTAGGCCTTGTACTTCACCAAGGACGAGGCTAGAATGCACCCGTAGTTGACATTGTTCCCGAGGTCATCCATAAGTGGATCATGGTTCTCCTCTTCGCTGCTGCATAGTATCCCTTTGATCCCTTCGAAGAGGAAACACAACTCGGTCTTCGTCACCGTGGGAGACACGACTCGTCCGCTGAAGGTGTTCGCCAACAACTTGAGCGTGTACCTCAGAACGGGATTCCTCACTGATGTCATTGCATTTTGCATACATTTTGCATAATCATTAGATAGTTTTTCATGCATTTGTATCATGTTTTAGGTTAGATTGTATCACTTAGGGTCCTAGAGCATTCTTGCATCAGCATGTGCATTTTCTCGGCATTTTGCATCCATTCCAGGTTGTTTCTGGTTGCTTTGGAGTCATGGAGGTTCGTGGAGGTGTGGAGGCTGATGTAGCAGTTCATGGGAGCTCGGGAATGTGCTAAGGACCAGTGATCGAGGAGTAGATCGAGCATGACCGGTCGATCTAGGGGTTGATCGACCAGAAGATCGAGCCAACTAGGCAATCCAAGGATAATGATCGAGACGGAGATCGAGTGAAGCAATCGATCAATTGGTACGGACGTAAATGACGCCATGCAGAGCGAGAGCCAGATCGAGTACACCACTCGATCCACCCGAAGATCGATACCGAGATCGGATGCAACACTCGATTCACCGATGAAGATCGAGACCCGGATCGAGCCGAAGACAAGATGTCCGGATATGATCGAGAGAACAACTCGATCCAATGGTCGATCTCTGTCCTTTCAACCGTTTTTGGCTGTTAGCGAAGGGGGGACCATTGGATTATTTGGACATTTTAGGCAAGGCGGCGACGCCCTTTTTCGATAACTTTTAGATTTCTTATATTTTCTTTCATGTTTTCTCTCTCGTTTTCGCAAGAAACTATTGTTGAACCAGTTTTCTTTTGAAGCTTTTGTATTCGAATCCTTCTCGTTTGATCTAGTCTTTCTTTCATGTTTATCGTTTCATTTCTTCTGCTTTGCTTGATTTACTTTATGAGTAGTGAGTAGTTTACTTTGGGTTCGGGGTTGAGAGGTTTGAAGGGTAGAAAAGGTTCGATCTTGGTTTGTTTTCTAAACGTTTTTAAGGCTATCTCTTCTAAGGTGTTGAAAGCTTAATGCTTGAAGACTCTCACGCCAAGAGCTTCATGATCCGAGAGGTCCCTTGCCTTGACAGGATCCAGGGGCCTCGGAAGATCACACCTTAGAGACTAGTTACCCCTTCCCAAAAGCCATGGAAGTTTGGGGGACTAGTTAAGCCATTACTCGAAATCTGTTTTCCTTGCCTTTCAACCTCTTTTTCCACCAAAAGCCATGGGTTTGGAGGAGAGGATGAAAGAGTGATCTATACCGAAAGCCACGGATAGATCTTGTTTTGTTTTCGAGGCTTAGAGATCCTCACCAAGTGAGTCGATCTAAAGTTTCAAACCCAAAATCGATCCTTGAAACCCTTTATATGAATCTCAACCCTAAAGCCCTTTCTCTTAGCATATTTACGTCTCATTTCATCTTTAGCTAGTTACCTGACAGCATCCTGGTCTTTAGATTCATTGTTCTTACAGTTTTAGACGAGATCGATCGTTTCTGCTCAATCTAGTGGTCGATCTTGTGGTCGATCCACTAGTCGAATTTTAACAATTCGAAGCTCTTCCCTTTAATTTGTCTGTTTGTTTCTCATGGTAACTGCTTCCTTTCTAGTATTTTTAAAATAGGCTTCACTCTGTTTAGGTTGCTGCATTTAGTTTTTAGAATATTTCTCACAAACTGTCTCATTTGCCTAGATTTGTCTTAGACCTTGCATTCTCTGTGGATTCTCTATCATCTAGAAGTGGATTGACACTCTCCTGCTTGCTTTACTACAACATTGCGTGCACTAGAGTTTTGATAGCCTCTCTGCTGCATTAGAGCATAAGAAAAACAGTTTATCAAATGGCGCCGTTGCCATTCTAGGTTGCTTAGAGAACATAGAGATTTGGGTCTTAGCAAAGACTAAGTCTTTACCTTTTTCAAGTTACTAATCATACTACTCTAAACCGTGTGTTTTCAGGTACATGAATCTTCGTTCAAGGGGAGACAACAATCTACTACAGCCCTTAGACAACATTCATCAGCTTGGTCACTCACGGTAAAGGAGAGTCAGAGATCAAACAAGAGCATTGTTCAACACGGTCTGGTTAACTTTGAAGACATGGCTGAACACGAGCATCCAGAGGGACCTCCTCCAGCAGGACGGGGCAATGGAAACCCCCAACACGCGGCTAGACCTCCGAGGATCATAGGAGCCGGAGATGCTCCCAATACCCACCACAATAGGTTTGGGATCACTCCTCCTCCAGTACAAAACAATAACTTCGAGATCAAGCCGAGTTTCATCTCCATGTTGCAAAACAACAAGTTCCACGGCTTAGCAATGGAAGACCCCTTGGAGCACTTGGAAAATTTCGAGCAAGTATGTGGAATGATAAAGATCAACGGTATATCAGAAGATGCTTTCAAGCTGCGTCTCTTCCCCTTTTCACTCGGAGACAAAGCTAGACATTGGGAGAAGACCCTCCCACAAGGCACCATCACATCATGGGCTGAGTGTAAGAAGGCTTTCCTCTCAAAGTTCTTCTCAAGCACCAGGACTGCTCGGTTGAGAAGCGAAATCAGAGGTTTCACTCAAAGGAACAACGAGACATTCAATGAGGCTATGGAGCGTTTCAAAGATTACACGATCCAATGCCCTCATCACAGGTTCAGTGAGGAGACTCTACTCAGTACCATATACCGTGGAGCTTCACCAAAGATCCGGTTGTTGCTTGACACAGCTAGCAAAGGGAATTTCCTCGGTCAAGAGGCTGAAGAGGGTATGAAGCTGATAGAAAACCTGGCGTTGAGTGATGGAAACTATGCCGAGGATTATGACCGAGCACCAAGAGGATCAGAGTTAGAGTCTCACAGGAAGGAGCTCAAATCGTTGCATGAGAAGATTGACAAGTTGGTCTTAGCTAATCAAAAGCATGTTCACTTTGTTGGTGAAGCTGATGAAAACCAAGAGGAGTTGGAGCTAAGCCAAGAAGAAGCAAATTGAGTGGCTGGACAGAACAACTACAAGTCTCAAGGCTACAACCAAGGCTACCAGAACAACAACCTCTCTTACCGGAGCACCAACGTAGCCAACCCTAAAGATCAAGTGTACCCTGCTCAACAAGCTAAACCTTTCATTCCTTACAACAAAGGTTTTCAACCGAGTAGTGGTTTCCAAGGTCAAGGGCAAGGCAACTTCCAAGGGCAACAACAACAAAACAAGGTTTATACTCCTAACTACCCTCCGGGCTTTGCACCTCAGCAACAACAACCGATACAACAACAAGTTGATCCGGTTCAAGCAATGTTCCAACAACTAATACAAGGGCAAGCTTCTACCAATCAGAAGTTTGCTGAAATGAACACTAGGCTTGATTCATCTCTAACCGACTTCTCCACTCAAATCACTAACCTTAACAACAAGATAAAGCAGCTGGAGAAGGGTAAAGCAAGCACGAGTGGTCAGAACAGTCTTCCGGGAAAGTGTGAGCAAAACCCCAAGGAGTATGCCAATGCTATTACATTGAGAAGTGGCAAAGAGCTTGAACCTCCGGTCTCTACAAAGAACAACGAGGATGTTGTAATTCAAGAGGGGGAGGGTAAACTTTCGACTGATAATGAGGAGATCAACTTTGACAACGTGTGGATTCAAGGACCGAGAAGAGGTGACAAGGCATTCGTTGAGAAGAAAGCTGAGAAAACCACCAAGGAGAAGAATGACTACGTACCCCCACCTTACGTACCAAAGTTGCCATTTCCGGGTCGTTTCAAAAAGCAGCTAATAGAGAAGCACCGAATTCTGTTTGAGAAGCACTTGAGAGACGTGGAGATAAAGCTGCCTCTTGTAGACTGTCTCGCTATGATGCCCAAGAGCACCAAATTTTTCAAGGACACCCTTGTGAAGAAGAACAAAGAAAGCAAAGAAGTACTTGTGCTAAGCGAAGAGTGTAGTGCGGTTATTCATAAGGAGATAGTGCCTAAGAAACTGGGAGATCCTGGGAGCTTCACTATACCTTGTGCTTTGGGTCCTCTAGAGTTCAAGAGTTGCTTGTGTGATCTCGGAGCTAGCATAAACTTGATGCCTCACTCCGTGGCTAAGAAGCTTGGTTTTACTCGGTTTAAAGAATGTCAGATCTCATTGGTGCTGGCTGATAGGAGCGTGAGATTACTGGTTGGGTTGCTTGAAGACTTACCGGTGCGAATCAGTGGTGTGAACGTACCTACAGACTTTGTAGTGTTGGAGATGGACGAGGAGCCGAAAGACCCACTCATCTTAGGGAGACCGTTCCTTGCAACCGCCGGAGCTATAATAGATGTGAAGAATGGGAAGATTGCCTTGCATTTGGGGAAAGAGATCAGGCTAGACTTTGACATCAACAAGGTTCTAAAGAAGCCAACCATTGAAGGACAAGCTTTCTATATTGAAACGATGGATGCTCTAGCGGATGAGTTGTTGGAAGAGCTAGCTCTAGAAGACCATTTGAAGCTAGCACTCACTAAGGAGCCAGGGGAGTTTGGCTATGTGGACCAGAGAACCCAAGAGTACGTGAACCTGCTGGATTCGAGGAGGATCATCAAGAATGAAGAAGGTTGCTGCCTAGAGATCGACTCCGAGATCGACGCTATCACTCGATCCAGGAGTCAGATCGACAAGTCAATCGAGAACCCAACTCGATCCGGTGCAACAATCGACCAATTGATATATCATGGTTTTTATGGTTTTTAACCATGATATAAGTCCTTTTTATTGAGTCTTTTTGGTATTTTTAGAGTCCTAGAAGAGTCTTTGCAGGTTATAGCATGTCTGGAGCATAATTGGAGATTTTGGAACCTTTTGGAGCATTCTGAGTTGAAGCCACGAAGTACCTAGCTCGAAGAAGAAAGTATGCCACATGGTGACGCTCGTCACCAAGCTGGTGACACTCGTCACCCACCAAGGAAGGAGGTCGTGGCCTGTTTTTAAAAGATTGGGAAGAAATTGCAGTTTTGGCCCAGAAGTTCCAATATTTGCAAAAAGACCCCAGATCGTGTTTTAGCTTGTATATTAGGTTTTTCAGCCATTCTTTTGGCATATATCTTGTATCTTATTATTTTTGAGAGCTTTAGAGAGAGATTTGTAGAAGAGCTTTTGGAGAGACAAATCAGACTCCTTCAGAGCAGATTTTGAACTCCTTTACTTTCTACTTCTTATTTCTTTTATGCAATCTATTCTTTTCATGATGTTTTCTCAAATCACCATGTCTGAGTATTTTGTTAGTTAAGTTAGGGCTTTTCAAAGGTTGAAGAAGAGTTTGTAGAATTGCTAAAAACTCATAGGAAATGCATTGGTTCTTCATCTGTGCTTGCATTCATATCGATTTCTTAGACACATCATCTGGATTTCGAAACCCTAGGTTTTTGATAGATGTGAAAGCATTATTAATCACCTGAACTAGTATTAGATGAGCAAAACGCCCTAGTACAAAGAGATTTGGCTTAGGAGTTTTGTGAACAATTGAACCTGATCATTACTGCATGTTTAGGTTGTTAGGGTTTGCAAAGAGATTTGAAACTCTGTGATTTAGACATAGATAACTTCTACAATGAGAATTGATTAGTTATATCTTTGCGATTCATGTTCAAGACGGTTTTAATTCATTCCTGATTGCATGCATTCTACACTCTCAGATTCAACCTGCGAACTGTCCTGACTTAGCGCCTTTAGCCTTCTGAACTTTAAGAACAAGCATAAAAACGCCCTCTTGCATTTATTTTACTATTTTGCATTACATTCATTATTTATCGCTTAGCTTAATCTGAATCTATAATCGCTAGTGTGGTTTACATACTCCCTTGGGATTCGATAACCCCTTGTACTACAACTGCTTTTGCTGTGCACTTGCAGTAGTTTTATTTGGGTAAAACCTTACCCTATCAAGTTTTTGGCGCCGTTGCCGGGGAGTAATAGCTGCCTATCGATTTTTAGTATTAGGATTTTGTCTAAGTTTTTATTTCTTTACTGATTTTCAGCTACTTTTCTTTGTTCCTATTTCAGGTGTATGCCTAATCGCAGAACCAGAAGCAACAAAGAGAAGGAGCTTGTGACTTTGAGCATCGACGAGCTTGCTAGGTTGGAGAGAACTAACAGGAAAGCTAAGAAGAATCTGCAATGGTCGCTCCACTGATCTTGGTTGAAGATGCAGAAGGTCACTTGGTTGACAGGGAAGGAAACAGGAGGAACGAAGAGGGGCAGAGAATTGATCAAGAGGGGAATGTCATTGTTACACAGCAGGTTCAGCAAGTGGCTGAGAACGTGGGAGTCCCTGCTGCTGTCAATAACGCTGCTGGGCGTTTTGTTCAGAGGACTCTAGGTGATTACAACAGACCTGATCAGTTCTATGCCAACAGAGCTGCAATCCGACCTCCTGCCTTCCAGAGGAACGATTTTGAGGTCAAACCTGTCTACTATCAGCTGGTTGGCCAGCATCCATTCCATGGCTTACCTCATGAGCATCCTATGGATCACATAGAGAGATTTGAGGACTTGGCTTCCAGTGTCAAAGCTAATGGGGTTAGCAATGACTTTCTGTTCTGCAAGCTGTTTCCTTACTCTCTTGAAGGAGAAGCTGCATATTGGCTGAAGCAACTGGAACCTGCTTCATTGACCACTTGGGAAGACACTAAGAACGCCTTTCTGAATAACCTCTATGATGATTCAAGGTCAGAGGACATGAGGACGAAAATTGCTTCCTTCACACAAGGCCCTACTGAAGCTTTCAAGGCTTCTTGGATCAGGTTCAAGTCTTATCAAAGAGACTGTCCTCATCATGGTTTCAGTCAGGTGCAATTACTTGGAATTTTCTTCAGAGGCATTGACTGGAAATATCAGATGGCGCTGGATGCAGCAAGTGCAGGAAACTTCAACACCAACAGACCAGAAGAAGCTGTAAGATTGATTGAAAACTTGGCCTGCAGTAACAGCACTAAGAATGCAGATTTTCAGAGAAAGCAGCAGTCTGGTTTGAATGATGGAAACCAAATAGCTGAAGTTAAGGCTAAGTTAGACAGCATGCACAGCCTTTTGGTGGGAAAGAAGTCAGTCCAATTCGCTGCAGAAGTGGAGAGTTTCGAAAATCCTGAAGAATTTGAGCAGAAAGATGTTAATTTCATCAATGGAGGGGGTTTTCAGAGCCAAAGGTTTGGAAATCAGCAATGGAACAGAGGCTACAACAGCAATAATCAGCAGAGTACCTTTACAGGAGGACAGAGCACGCCTGGTTACACTCCTAAGCCCCCATTCCAGAAGACTGAAGTTGAGAAACCTTACCAAAACAGCAGGAATTATGGTTCTTCTTCCTACCAAACTGCACCTCCACAAGACAATAAAATGGAAGCTATGCTGGAGCAGGTACTTGAAGGACAACAGAAGATGACAGTGAACTTCAATGGCAAGCTAGATTCGCTGTATCAAGACCTGAATGGAAAAATTGAGAGTCTGAACTCTCACATGAAGAAGCTTGATGTGCAGGTTGCTCAAACTGCAGGAGCTGTTCAAAGGCAAGAGGGATTCCTTCCTGGAAGGACTGATATCAATCCCAAGCATCAGGTTAATGCCATCACAGTCAGGAATGAAAAGGAGCTTAAAACAGTGCAGAAAAAGAGGTTGAGTGCAGAACAGATCGTGCAACTCATGGAGTCTGAAGATGAAATTTTTTTCTGTCTCAGAGGTGAGTGACGAGCGTCACCAAGGAGGAGTGACGCTCGTCACCAACATAGAAGAGAATCGGGGATTGTCACAGGTGAGTGACGAGCGTCACCCCCCTGGTGACGGTCGTCACCCACCCCAGAACGAAGCTGCTTCGCCTGTAACTGCAAATTATGACCAGGAACGTGTCTATAAACCCAAAACACCATTCCCCAAGCATCCTAGGAAGTCTAAACAGGAGATAGAAGAAGCCAGATGTAAAGCTATGATAGACAAGCTGATGCTTGAGATTCCACTTGTTGATGCAGTCAAGCTTTCACCAGCTCTAAGAAGGTATGTAAAGAGAATGGTTGTGAATGGTGTAAGTCCTGAGGAAGGAGCATTGCTTACCAGAGACATCAGTGCAATTCTCTTAGGCACAGTTCCAAAGAAGAAGAAGAAGGTGACTGTTTCTGAACAAGTCAATACCATCACTCAAAGCAGAGTTCCAGAGAAGCTATCTGATCCAGGGACCTTTGTGCTTGATTGCTCAATATCTGCAGGACGTTTTCCCCACTCTCTATGTGATCTAGGGTCAAGTATTAACTTGATGCCTTTCTCTGTTGCTGCTAGACTTGGAATGACTGATTTCAAGCCAGCTGGGATCTCTCTCATCCTAGCAGATCGATCCATAAGGACCCCAGAAGGCATGTTAGAGAATGTTCATGTTAACATTGATGGCTGCATAATTCCTACAGATTTTGTGGTTCTGAAATATGCTGAAGAACCTAAAGATCCTCTTATTCTGGGAAGACCATTCTTGGCTACTGCTGGAGCCATCATTGATGTTAGAAAGGGGAACATTGACCTTGATCTTGGTGATGTTGTCATGAACTTTGACATGGATAAGTTAAGAAAGAGTTCTACCATTGATGGTCAGACCTATTCTGTAAGAACTTCCAGAGATGAAGAGACTGTCATAGAGCATTCAGAAGACACTATTGCTGAGTGTGTCAATGAATCAGATATAAGTGGGCAAGTGAGCAAGATGGCTGTTGAAGAGCCAATATCTGAAACTTCTGCAGAAGCTGTTGGGTTTGAGGATTGCAGTGAGGATCATATCTTCATGACTAGGCTTGAAAAAGAGGTTCTAATGAATGCCAAGTTGCTGGAGGAAGACGTGTATGTGATGGAAGCAACACTTGCAGAGCTGAATTGCAGGAAAACTGCAGAAATGCGAACTGTAGAGTCAGTGACGAGCGTCACTGACCTGGTGACGCTCGTCACCAACCTGAACACAAAGCAGCAACGTGATTTTACAGCTACAAGTCCATCATATGTTGCCAATCCAAAAATTCAACAGTCCACAACCCAGAAACCTGCAACTAAGCAAAGAAAGCTTGGTGTTTCTTTTGATGATTCTGCAGGAAAACGAAATGTCCCACCCACACTCACGACCCACCCTGCTGATGTTCCTCACTTCCTTGTAAGAATTCATACATCTACTGCCTATAAACCACCATGGATGAGGATACATTCTTCTCCAAGGCATTCAATGCCACCTTCTGTTCCACCAGCTGTCTGAGCAGCATTCAAAGTCGAGCTACTGACTTTAAACAAGCGCTTAGTGGGAGGCAACCCACTAGTAAGTTTTCTTTTTCATATATTAGTTTAGTTTTCTATTACATAGCTAAAAAAAAAACCCTCAAAAACATGAGAAAAATCAAAAAAAAAAAAAAACAAAAAAGAGTCACTTTGTTCAGTTTGCTTGGATGATGTCTTGTGAACTTGTTGGATCATGGATTATGCTTTGTTTGGATGTTTTGATGTGTGTTTTTAGTGCTCTTACAGTCTGACTTCAGAGTACACATGATGGCATTGCATTTAAACATCCAACATGTCGATTTGTGGAGTATCAGAGATGGTGACGTTCGTCACCAATCTGGTGACGCTCGTCACCAGGTCCTTCGGGAGGTACCACTTTTCCACCTTGGTTTTACACGTTCTCATGCTTCATTTTGACCAACTCTTGGCTTAATAACACTGGGGACAGTGTTGTTTAAGTCTGGGGGAGGTGGTTACTGACGTTGTGTGCTTTATGTCATGTTTCTAGAGTCTTAAAGTTTAGTCAAAAACCTGTTTTATAGAGTCAAAATTTTTGAAACTGTCAGTTTTTCTTGGAACTAACCATAGGACGTTTTTGCAGATAAGAACCATTGCCACAGTAGTTGATTACAAGTCTCACTAAGTTGAAAGTCATAGGTAGATCAGTCTAGCAATGAAGGTTTAGGTTCTTAGAGAATCTGGAAAATTTACTGTTACCTCCACCTTAATGAACTTTAAACTTCTTGTCTTGGTGATTGATTCTTATTGATCTTGATTCTCTCTTTAAGCACTGACAATAAGGTTAAGATACAGTCTCTCTTTGATCTTCCCTGATGTAGTTTTTAAAAGTTTAAGTTCAAAGAATGGTGCATTCATGACCCTGTCTCCTCACAAGGAACAACAGTAGTGAACTCACTCAAGAACCTGTCTCCTCACAAGGAACACAAGTATTCAGTAGCACCATATCTTAGACTGAAAAAGTTGAGAAAAAGAAGTGAAAAATCGAAAATATCCTAAGGAAAAAGATTAAGGGAAGAGAAAATAGGAGAGCTGTGTTGAGATTGATTTGTTCAGTTGTTAGGAAGGGAAAAGAATCTGTAAAGTGATTAAGATGATAGAGCTTTGATGAGACTTCACACTTAGATAAAAATAAGGAGTTAACAGTAGAAATTTCGGATTTCGTGAAGGGATTTGAACTGGACTTGAGAGATTTGCTAAGATTGTGATGATTAGGCTGAAATTTGATCTTGTGTTGACTATGTGGTATGTGGATTCAAAAGCTCTAACTAGTGTGGTGTTTCTGATGACTGACTGACTTTTTCTTGTTTTCAAACCTCGACCTTATTCTTTGTCTAATGTTTGCTTGAGGGCAAGCAAAAGCTAAGTCTGGGGGAGTTGATATATCATGGTTTTTATGGTTTTTAACCATGATATAAGTCCTTTTTATTGAGTCTTTTTGGTATTTTTAGAGTCCTAGAAGAGTCTTTGCAGGTTATAGCATGTCTGGAGCATAATTGGAGATTTTGGAACCTTTTGGAGCATTCTGAGTTGAAGCCACGAAGTACCTAGCTCGAAGAATAAAGTATGCCATATGGTGACGCTCGTCACCAAGCTGGTGACGCTCGTCACCCACCAAGGAAGGAGGTCGTGGCCTGTTTTTAAAAGATTGGGAAGAAATTGCAGTTTTGGCCCAGAAGTTCCAATATTTGCAAAAAGACCCCAGATCGTGTTTTAGCTTGTATATTAGGTTTTTCAGCCATTCTTTTGGCATATATCTTGTATCTTATTATTTTTGAGAGCTTTAGAGAGAGATTTGTAGAAGAGCTTTTGGAGAGACAAATCAGACTCCTTCAGAGCAGATTTTGAACTCCTTTACTTTCTACTTCTTATTTCTTTTATGCAATCTATTCTTTTCATGATGTTTTCTCAAATCACCATGTCTGAGTAGTTTGTTAGTTAAGTTATTGCTTTTCAAAGGTTGAAGAAGAGTTTGTAGAATTGCTAAAAACTCATAGAAAATTCATTAGTTCTTCATCTGTGCTTGCATTCATATCGATTTCTTAGACACATCATCTGGATTTCGAAACCCTAGGTTTTTGATAGATGTGAAAGCATTATTAATCACCTGAACTAGTATTAGATGAGCAAAACGCCCTAGTACAAAGAGATTTGGCTTAGGAGTTTTGTGAACAATTGAACCTGATCATTACTGCATGTTTAGGTTGTTAGGGTTTGCAAAGAGATTTGAAACTCTGTGATTTAGACATAGATAACTTCTACAATGAGAATTGATTAGTTATATCTTTGCGATTCATGTTCAAGACGGTTTTAATTCATTCCTGATTGTATGCATTCTACACTCTCAGATTCAACCTGCGAACTGTCCTGACTTAGCGCCTTTAGCCTTCTGAACTTTAAGAACAAGCATAAAAACGCCCTCTTGCATTTATTTTACTATTTTGCAGTACATTCATTATTTATCGCTTAGCTTAATCTGAATCTATAATCGCTAGTGTGGTTTACATACTCCCTTGGGATTCGATAACCCCTTGTACTACAACTGCTTTTGCTGTGCACTTGCAGTAGTTTTATTTGGGTAAAACCTGACCCTATCACCAATAGATCGAGAATGATGCTCGATCAGGAGAAACAATAGAGTCGACGATCGAGAAAGACCTCCCGATCATTTTGGAGTCCAATCAAGAGATCGACTCAGCGTCTCGATCCCTTACTCGATCCATATCAAATCGAGTAAGTGAATCGAGTGAAATGGCTCGATCTAGACGACATCGAGAGGAGAATCAACCGAGGGACCCGATCACAGAAGGGATAGCGATAGAGGAAAGCAGTCTGAAGGGCCATGCCTCGAGTTCAAGGGAGAGTTCCAAGGAGGAGAACAACAACAACAGCCACGAGGATGACTGGAGTGAGCTGTTAGCCCCAAAGGTGGACCTTAAGGAGCTCCCAAAAGCGCTAAGATATGCTTTCTTAGGACATAATGACACCTATCCCGTGATAGTAAATGAAAACCTTAGTGATGATGAGTTACACTCGCTCTTAACTGAGCTGAGAAAGTATAGGAAGGCCATTGGGTATTCTTTAAGTGACATCAAAGGCCTTTCACCAATGCTTTGCACTCATAGGATTCACTTGGATAATGAGAACGCCACTTCTGTAGAACATCAAAGGCGTTTCAATCCTAACTTGAAAGAGGTTGTTAAGAAGGAAATCCTTAAGCTTTTAGAGGCTGACGTGATCTATCCCATAAGTGACAGCACGTGGGTTTCCCCTGTACACGTGGTGCCTAAGTGCAGGTGTGATTTATCCCATCTCAAACAGCACATGGGTCTCACCAGTCCATGTAGTGACTAAGAAGGGAGGGAACACGGTTGTTAAACTGACAAGGATGAGCTTATTCCAACTAGGACTATAACTGGGCATAGGATGTGTATCGATTATAGGAAACTGATATCCGCTTATAGAAAAGACCATTACTCTTTGCCTTTTATTGATCAAATGCTAGACAGATTAGCTAATCACCCTTATTATTGCTTCTTAGATGGCTATAGTGGTTTCTTTCAAATTCTTATTCACCCTAATGATCAAGAGAAAACCACTTTCACATGTCTTTATGACACTTTTGCTTATAGAAGAATGTCATTTGGACTAGGATCACAGTCATAAGGAATGAAAAGGATGAACTTATCCCTACTCGGACCATTACTGGTCATAGAATGTGTATTGACTATAGAAAGCTTAACCTTGCGACTAGAAAAGACCATTTCCCTTTGCCTTTTATTGATCAAATGCTTGAGAGACTTGCAAATCACCCTTACTACTGTTTTCTCGATGGGTATAGCGGTTTCTTTCAAATACATATTCACCCAAACGATCAGGAGAAAACGACTTTTACATGTCCCTACGGTACCTTTGCATATCGAAGGATGCCGTTTGGATTGTGTAATGCACCGGCTACCTTTCAGCGGTGTATGATGTCGATCTTCTCCGATCTTATAGAGGAGATGGTAGATGTGTTTATGGATGACTTCTCTGTGTATGGTGCGTCCTTTCCTGCGTGTTTGTTGAATCTTTGCAGGGTACTTAAACGTTATGAAGAGACAAACCTGGTGCTGAATTGGGAGAAATGCCACTTCATGGTTAAGGAAGGGATAGTGCTCGGTCACAAGATTTCGGAGAAGGGTATTGAAGTTGATCAGGCTAAGGTTGAGGTTATGATGGGTCTAGAGCCGCCGGTTAATGTTAAAGGGATCAGAAGCTTCTTGGGACACGCAGGGTTCTATAGGCGCTTCATCAAAGATTTCTCCAAGATTGCACGCCCTCTTACACGGCTGTTGTGCAAGGAAGCTGAGTTTGTATTCGATGAGGAGTGTTTGAAGGCTTTCGTGACCATCAAGGAAGCTCTCACATCAGCCCCTATAGTCCAAGCACCAGACTGGTCTCTCCCTTTTGAGATCATGTGTGATGCTAGTGACTACGCCGTAGGAGCCGTCCTTTGTCAGAAGAAAGATAAGAAGCTACATGTGATCTATTATGCTTCAAGGACCTTGGATGACACGCAATCACGATACACCACTACGGAGAAGTTCAGATCATACCTCGTTGGCTCCAAGGCTATTGTATACACGGATCATGCTGCTCTACGATACATCTACTCGAAGAAAGACACTAAGCCCCGGCTCTTAAGATGGATTCTGTTACTCCAGGAGTTTGACATGGAAATTAAAGACAAGAAGGGGATAGAAAATGGAGTCGCTGATCACCTCTCAAGGATAAGGATCAACGAGTCTCTCCCCTTAGATGACTCTCTTCCAGAAGAGCAGCTTATAGCGATTACTACTGCTGTTTGTGGGAAGCTAGAAGGAAGGTTTGAGGAAGTGTTGAGTTTTAAAGAGGAGGATCTACCATGGTATGCTGATGTGGTGAACTACCTAGCGTGTGGTGAGGAGCCAACACATATCAACAGCTATCACAAGAAGAGGTTTTTGAGGGAGGCTAGTGACTACTTTTGGGATGAGCCTTACCTATACAAAAGAGGAGTAGACAGCTTGTACCGGAGATGTGTTACAAAGGAAGAAGCCAGGGACATCCTCTATCATTGCCATGGTTCTTCCTATGGAGGACACTTCGCTTCATTCAAGACTACCACGAAAGTGTTGCAAGCCGGTTTCTGGTGGCTCTCCATTTTTAAAGATGCACACGAGTTTATGAAGAGCTGTGAGGCATGTCAGCGAACAGGGAACATAACTAAGAGGAATGAAATGCCTCAAGTTCCCATCTTCGAAGTTGACGTGTTCGATGCGTGGGGTATTGACTTCATGGGGCCTTTCCCTTCTTCATACGGCAACAAGTACATCTTAGTAGCTGTGGATTATGTCTCCAAATGGGTTGAGGCTGTTGCTTCCCCTACAAATGACTCTAAGGTTGTGATCAAGCTGTTCAAGAGTGTCATTTTCCCAAGGTTTGGGGTACCCAAGGTTGTTATAAGTGATGGAGGAAGCCACTTTATAAACAAGGTCTTCGAGAGCCTCTTGAGAAAGTATGGGGTTAAGCATAAGGTGGCTACACCGTATCATCCTCAAACAAGCGGTCAGGTGGAAGTCTCCAATAGGCAAATCAAAGCTATTCTGGAGAAGACCATTGGAGCAACAAGGAAGGACTGGTCAGTGAAGCTAGACGATGCTCTTTGGGCCTACCGTACTGCTTTCAAGACGCCGATTGGTACAACTCCTTTCACTCTACTCTATGGCAAGGGCTGTCACCTCCCGGTTGAGCTGGAACACCGTGCATTATGGGCTGTGAAGAGGCTGAACTTTGATCTCAAGACGGCTCAGGAGAGGCGCCTTATTCAGCTACACGAACTGGACGAGTTGAGGTTGAATGCTTACGAGAGCTCTAAGATCTACAAGGAGCGGACTAAGGAAGCTCATGACAAGAAATTGGTTGTCAAGGAGCTTAAGGAAGGAGGACTGGTGTTGCTGTACAACTCGAGGCACAAACTCTTCCCCGGCAAGCTGAAATCAAGGTGGAGCGGACCGTTCGTGATTCAAGAGGTCTTGCCGTATGGAGCTGTTACTCTGATGGGAAGAAGTGGTAGTGCATTCACCGTCAATGGACACAGAGTCAAGCCCTACTTGGCGGACAGCTTTGATAAGGAGAGTACCTCAGTGCATCTCCAAGACCCACCATCCGCCAAGACCAAGTAAGGTCTAGCTAAAGACGTTAAAGAAAGCGCACTTGGGAGGCATTCCCATGTTTATCTTGTACATACTTCTGCTTTCATTTCTCTTTCAGTTTTATGTTTTTATGTTCAAGTGTGTAGGAACAGGTATAAGGAGTCTAAACCTTGACTTTGAGGTCCAAAAGGGGCAATAGGGGTTAAGATAAGGCTAGAGATCGAGTGCTAGATCGACTGATCCTGGCTCGATCTTTGCTAGATCGAGTCAGTGAATCGAGAGGAGTCAGTCGATCTAGACGAGAACGAGTGACAAGATCGACCTTGACGAAAAAGGATCGATCGATCCAAATCGGATCGACCGATCTAATTTCTCTCGGGAAAATCTGTTGAAAATTGATCGATCACTCGACTCGATCCACCACTCGATCTATGCCAAATCGACCCTTAAATCGAGGACATAGCTCGATCTGAGGGACTTAGCCGAGGAGCCAACATCTCAATGATCGAGAGAGTCAATCGATCCAGGACTCGATTCACCTTGAATCTAGTCTCAAATCGAGTAACCCTCTCGATCTAAGCCATTTTGGGCATGAGATCGAGTCCTAGATCGACCAAAAGGACTCGATCTCATGCCGAGGTAACAAATTTCTTTCCCTCCTTTAATCCTTTCCCTACAATTTTTAAATTCAAAACTTGGTCAAGACAAGCATCTTTGACCATGAAAGATGTGCCTTGACCAAGACTTTTGTCAGAAACCACCTTGACCACCCATTGTTTTGGTTTGCTAAAGTCTTTATATATCTCAAATTATCTCTCACCCTCTCATTCCTGATTTCTCGAGATTTTTAACAAAGAGAGTGAGAATTTTAAGTCTTTAAAGTTTAGCAAAGATATCCTTAACTTCTTGCAAAGGTATTTTCAAAGATTTAATGGTTTAATCGTAAGAAAATCTCCTTAAATATCGCAAGATCTTGTTTTAGGATATAGGATCGGTTTTGAATTTTTAAAATTAGCTAGGTAAAAGGAAAAATTCGGAATTTTCAGTATCTAAAAGATTTGATTCCCTTTTATGTATCTATGATTTTTATTTAATCCCCAAAATTCTAGGGTAGTTTTTATAAATTCTCTCCTTCTCTTCTCTCATTCTCATCAAATCGCCACTTGCTAATCATTCTCTTTAGAATTTTGTTTCAGGAACAATGGCACCAAAGAGAACAAGAGAGGAGCAAGCACAAGAAGGAGAAGGACGAGAAGTGGTGGCTCAAGAGAGGGTCCGGTGGAGCAAAGATGAAAAGAGGGACAAGAAGAGGCTTGAGAGGCTCCGGTTCGAACCTACAAAGTTTGCTGAACGAGAGCTTTTGTCCAGGCTCGGGATCCTTGGGGACTTCGACCAACTCCTCAAGAGCATTGGTTTGAGATGCTTGTCGCGGATGGACTGCCCTACCATTCCCGAGGTGACGATAGATTTCCTTGCCACCTTGGAGTTCCGGTATGAGAATCCGAGTGCCCCTGTCCCTTCCCAATGCCGTCTCTACTTCAAGGTTGGCCGTCAAGCTTACACACTATCCATCCCCGAGCTATGCCAAGCCTACGGTCTCAAGGCTGATGCATACAAGGTGGAGTTCCCAGCCTTCAAGAAAGCCGACGAGTTTTGGGACCTGATCAGCAATGAAGACTAGAAAGCCAACACCGCCAAGATCAAGAGAATTAGGAGTCCGGTGCTGAGGTATACTCTGAAGCTGATTGCCAATACATTCAGTGGAAGGTCTGTTGCTCCTACCGTGACGAAGACGGAGCTGTGCTTCCTTTTCCAAGGCGTGAAGCACTTGGTGTCTGATCCGGATGCGAATGATGAGCCCATAGAAGATGAACTCGGCGATGAAGTGAATTACGGCTGTGTGCTCGCGGCTTCTCTGGTGAAGTACAAGGCTTATGCCTTACGGTGCAAGGCAACCTCTTCCTACATTAGCGGTTTCCTTACTCCTTTGTTCGTGCAAGCCGGTGTGCCTATCCATGACTTTGCTCACGTCCCAAACAGAGCTTTCATGGATGAAGCATACATGAGAAACACTGATAGCTTGGGACGCACGCCAGCAGAAGGGTTTTATGCTTACCTCTTCATAGATGATGAAGACAAGAAGAGAGTGTGCATCCTCCCCAACAAAGATGAGACCGAGCTGCTTGGTGTTGGGAACATCGA
Organism: Thlaspi arvense; assembly: GCA_911865555.2. Taxonomy (NCBI): domain Eukaryota; kingdom Viridiplantae; phylum Streptophyta; class Magnoliopsida; order Brassicales; family Brassicaceae; genus Thlaspi; species Thlaspi arvense. Next base: position 14,264,883 of record OU466857.2, read on the forward strand.
GTTCTTACCCACGGAGGAAGAATGCTTTGCCCCTTTAGGAGGACCGCCTGCTTCAGCCATCGCCCCGCGCCAAAGGTCAGAGTCTCCAGGAACAGAGGATGAGATGCCCGAGGTTTACACACTTCCCAAGCTGGACTTTCAGCCGAGGACCAAAACCGAGAAGTTCTTAGCCTCGGTGGTGGAGATGCAGCGGAAGATCAACAAGTGGCAAGGGAAGATGCTTAAGAAGCCGGGGAAGAAAGTCAAACAACTCCAATGAGGCCAGCCTAAGCCAGCTACAAGCCAAGAGATACAACAACCCGAGAAGAGGAGACTCTCAACCGGAGGAGTTGTTATCCGCGAGACCCAAGGAGACAACATTCAGCAAGCGCGCCACTCCCTCCAAGAACCAGGCAACAAAGGAAAAGCAACAATCTCTAGCTCCTCTGGAACATCCTCAAGTTCCAGCCGAGCCTAGACAAGAGGTAACAACCTTCTTCCATTGTATATAACCGTTCATGTTTGTTTCTTGCATTGTGTTTGTTTGCTCCTTCGGATGAGTTTGCCACCGGGACGGTGTCAAGCAAGTTTGGGGGAGTACTTGTGTGATTTAATCTTGTGTTCTTTGATCTTATTTTCCTTTTTACATCCTTGAGTCTTAGTCATGAAAAATAGGTAAATTTTTTAAAAAAATTTTCAAAGATTCATGTAGTTGCATTCATCTCTTTAAAAACATGTTAGGATTGAGTCTATAATTTCTCATATCACCTAGGTTGTTTGCATTTTGCATAAGGGGTTAGAATTTCTTAAAAAGGTGTTTTACTCATGAATCATTTCAATGCCCTAGTTAGTAGTTCTCTAATGCTTTGTTTATGCTTTGAAAGTAAGTTCTAACCATGCTTGGATCACTAGTTAGGATTTTCGTGGCTTGAATTGAACTCTCATGATTTGAAACTCATCCTACTAAGTGAAAACCTTAATTTGAAAATCTAATTATCATTCTTATGCATTTGAAAATCAACACATGGTTTTAAAATATTTAGGCTCTCTTCTTCCTTTTTACCACTCTTTGTGAGCCTAAGTAGAACTCCCTCCTTGAACCTTACCCTCCTTTGAAGCCAAATGTTCTTGTGTGACATCTTTGTGAGGCCTTATTTTCGGTTTGAACTTGGCATAAAGTGTTAGGTTTAGGCGACATGATTTGGTTTTCATAATTGATTGCTAGCTTTGCATTTTGAAGCTATGTATAGGCTTAGGATATGTCTGGGGGATCATTGGGATTGCTTTCTTGTGTATTTGTTTTCGGTTCAAAAGAGTTTGTGTTTTAAGAAAAGAAATGAGGTTTTAAGTGAAAGGTTTGTTTTTAAAACTAAGTATGCTCTATTTCAGAAGGTAGCTCTCTCTAAATAAATAAGAAAAAAAAAAAAAAAAAAAAAAAAAAAAAAAAAAAAAAAAAAAAAGAGCCTAAGTGCCAAATAAAAAAAAATGAAGAAAAAAATAATAATAATAAGAGAGCTACTAATAAGAAATTCCTAAGAGCAAAAATATTTTTCAAAACCTTTTCACTAGCCTAAAAAGTTTAAAAATATCTTTATTTTGAATTGGAGATTGCTAAGTGTGAGAAAAAGGGTAGACTCTTAAGTGGTGAGTGAGGATTAAATTTCTTAAATGAGAGGGGTATAGGACTGTTTGATAGTTTAGATGGGTAGATGAGAATCTAATCATGTATGCATAAATTGTATTTACCTTTAGCATTATGAATTGGTTCAAACTATTTTTGAGAGAAACCCTTGTCTAATTATAAACCCTTTTCGAATGAGATCATTCTATGCTCATAACCATAACCCTTAGCCAAATGTGTTTTGCTTTAAAGTGCATAAGTTTGATTCATGGTTCGAATGTTAATGAATGTTAAAAGATGAATTTCTTTGATTGTTAGGAATAAGAGAGTCATGATTTGAATTTCTTTGTGTGATGAGTATGGCTAAGTCCTTTGGAGTATGAGTGTAAGCTTAGCATTTTAAAACTGTTAACTAAGACATTGAGGTGATCTATTCGAAAGGCACCTTGGCAAAAAGTTTAAAAGCCCTTTGATTTTTCTGATAACCTCTCTTCCTTACTTATTTTTTGTTGCTTGAGGGCAAGCAAGAAGTAAGTTTGGGGGAGTTGATGTCATTGCATTTTGCATACATTTTGCATACTCATTAGATAGTTTTTCATGCATTTGTATCATGTTTTAGGTTAGATTGCATCACTTAGGGTCCTAGAGCATTCTTGCATCAGCATGTGCATTTTCTCGGCATTTTGCATCCATTCCAGGTTGTTTCTGGTTGCTTTGGAGTCATGGAGGTTCGTGGAGGTGTGGAGGCCGATGTAGCAGTTCATGAGAGCTCGGGAATGTGCTAAGGACCAGTGATCGAGGAGTAGATCGAGTGTGACCGGTCGATCTAGGGGTTGATCGACCAGAAGATCGAGCCAACTAGGCGATCCAAGGATAATGATCGAGACGGAGATCGAGTGAAGCAATCGATCAATCGGTACGGACGTAAATGACGCCATGCAGAGCGAGAGCCAGATCGAGTACACCACTCGATCCACCCAAAGATCGATACCGAGATCGGATGCAACACTCGATTCACCGATGAAGATCGAGACCCGGATCGAGCCGAAGACAAGATGTCCGGATATGATCGAGAGAACAACTCGATCCAATGGTCGATCTCTGTCCTTTCAACCGTTTTTGGCTGTTAGCGAAGGGGGGACCATTGGATTGTTTGGATATTTTAGGCAAGGCGGCGACGCCCTTTTTCAATAACTTTTAGATTTCTTATATTTTCTTTCATGTTTTCTCTCTCGTTTTCGCAAGAACACCATTGTTGAACCAGTTTCCTTTTGAAGCCTTTGTATTCGAATCCTTATCGTTTGATCTAGTCTTTCTTTCATGTTTATCATTTCATTTCTTCTGCTTTGCTTCATTTACTTTATGAGTAGTGAGTAGTTTACTTTGGGTTCGGGGTTGAGAGGATTGAAGGGTAGAAAAGGTTCGATCTTGGTTTGTTTTCTAAACGTTTTTAAGGCTATCTCTTCTAAGGTGTTGAAAGCTTAATGCTTGAAGACTCTCACTCCAAGAGCTTCATGATCCGAGAGGTCCCTTACCTTGACAGGATCCAGGGGCCTCGGAAGATCACACCTTAGAGACTAGTTACCCCTTCCCAAAAGCCATGGAAGTTTGGGGGACTAGTTAAGCCATTACTCGAAATCTGTTTTCCTTGCCTTTCAACCTCTTTTTCCACCAAAAGCCATGGGTTTGGAGGAGAGGATGAAAGAGTTATCTATACCGAAAGCCACGGATAGATCTTGTTTTGTTTTCGAGGCTTAGAGATCCTCACCAAGTGAGTCGATCTAAAGTTTCAAACCCAAGATCGATCCTTGAAACCCTTTATATGAATCTCAACCCTAAAGCCCTTCCTCTTAGCATATTTACGTCTCATTTCATCTTTAGCTAGTTACCTGACAGCATCCTGGTCTTTAGATTCATTGTTCTTACTGTTTTAGACGAGATCGATCGTTTCTGCTCGATCTAGTGGTCGATCTTGTGGTCGATCCACTAGTCGAATTTTAACAATTCAAAGCTCTTCCCTTTAATTTGTCTGTTTGTTTCTCGTGGTAACTGCTTCCTTTCTAGTATTTTTAAAATAGGTTTCACTCTGTTTAGGTTGCTGCATTTAGTTTTTAGAATATTTCTCACAAACTGTCTCATTTGCCTAGATTTGTCTTAGACCTTGCATTCTCTGTGGATTCTCTATCATCTAGAAGTGGATTGACACTCTCTTGCTTGCTTTACTACAAGATTGCGTGCACTAGAGTTTTGATAGCCTCTCTGCTGCATTAGAGCATAAGAAAAACAGTTTATCACTCACCTTCTTGATTTTAGCCGTGTTGGCTTTGTACTCTTCATTGCAAAGCACGTCCGATATGATGCTGGCGTTCTTGAGAGGCGGAAACTCCACTTGTTTAGCCGCTGCGTTGAGTCTGTATGCTTGGCAAAGCTCCTCAATGGAAAGGTGATAGGACCGCTTCTTGACCATGAAGCTGAGATGCCCTTGAGAGGGAGTTCGGAGGCTCGGATTCTCATAAGATAACTCCAGGGTAGAGAGGAAATCCATTGTCACTTGCGGATATGTTGGACAGTCCATCCTTGAAAGGCAAGCAAGCCCCATGTTTTGTAGAAGGGAGTCAAAATCCTCTAGGAGACCCATCCTTTCCAGCAAATCTCAGCTCGCGAACTTAGTAGGCTCGAAGAGCAGCCTCTCTAGCCTCTTCTTCGCCGCCTTTTCCTCCTTAGTCCAACGGGTCCTCTCCTCTTGAACTTGTTGAGTTCCATCTTCCTGAACCACTCGTTGTTCATCCTCTCTCTGTGCAGCCTCTTCTCTGGTTCTCTTAGGTGCCATTGGTGCCTGAAACACGATTCTCAAACAAAGAATAAGCAAAGGCGGCGAGAAATTGAGAAAGAGAGTAGCGAGAAAGAAGAATCCACAACTAACACCCTAGATTTTTAGGGGATTTATAAAAATTGTATCTAGATAAAGGAAAATAAAATCTAGTGATGGAATTAAATCAAGATTATTTCCTAATTTCTAGCTACTTTTTAAAAATCGAGTAAACCTTTACCAACTTAAATCGACCAAGCGGTTATAAAAGGGAAATATTGAAAAGATTTAATTAAAAATCTTGAAATACCTTGCAAGATCGAAGATAAAAGCTAAATGCCTTTGTGAAAAGAAGAAGAACACTCTCTCTCGATTAAAAACTCGTAGAAATAGAAATGAGAGAGTGTAGAATTGTTGAAAACTTAAAGGCAACAAAATCTAAAACCATGGGTGGTGCAAGTGGTTTTCTGACAAAAGGTGGTCAAGGCACAACTTTCGTGGTCAAAGATTCCTGCCTTGACCACCATTCAAAATTAAAAAGCGAGGGAAAGGAGAAAGAGAGGGAAACATTTTTGATATCTCGGCATGAGATCGAGTCCCTTCGATCGATCTAGGACTCGATCTCATGCCCATAATGGCTGGATCGAGAGATTTGATCAGTCAGTGACTCGATTGGACTAGAATCGAGTCTTAGATCGATTGTACTCCCTCGTTCCTGGACTTTTGGTCAACTAGGCTGAGTCTGCGTGATCGAGCCGTGTTCTCGATTCAGGGGTCGATTCGATTTAGATCGAGTGATGGATCGAGTCCAGTGATCGATCTGTCTTTGAAGGATTTTCCTGAGAGAAAATAGATCGGTCGATCCATTTTTGGATCGATCGATCTAAACTCTAAGAATTTCCTGAGACATTTTAGATCGGTCGATCTAGATAGGACCGATCGATCCGTGTTCATCTAGATCGACCTTGTCACTCGATCTCGTCTAGATCGACTAACTCCTCTCGATTCACTAACTCGATCTAGCAAAGATCGAGTTAGGATTAGTCGATCTAGCACTAGATCTCTAGTCGATATTCGCCCCTTCTCACTCCTTCTGGATCCAACATCTTTTCCTGTAATCCCTTATACATGTTCCTACACACTCACAAGATGAAAACATAAAACTGTAAAAGAAATAAAGCAAAAATATATACAAGATATACATGGGAATGCCTCCCAAGTGTGCTTTCTTTAACGTCCTTAGCTAGACTTTACTTGGTTTAGGCTGATGGTGGGTCTTGGAGAAGCATTGAGGTGCTCTCCTTGTCAAATGCACTCGCCATGTATAGCTTAACTCTATGTCCATTCACTGTGAATGCATTCCCACTCTTGCCCACCAACGTGACAGCTCCGTAAGGTAATACTTCCTTGAGTTCATACGGACCGCTCCACCGTAACTTTAGCTTCCCTGGAAAGATCTTGAGCCTCGAGTTGTATAGCAGCACCAAACTCCCTTCCTTAAGCTCTTTAGGTACCAGCTTCTTGTCAAGAGCAGCCTTGGTACGTTCCTTGTAGATCCTAGCGCTTTCGTAAGCGTCCAGCCTTAGCTCATCAAGCTCATGCAACTGGATCAACCGTTTCTCCTGAGCCGTCTTCAGATCAAAATTCAGCCGCTTCACAGCCCACAACGCCCTATGTTCCAACTCAACAGGAAGGTGACACCCTTTACCGTAGAGAAGAGTGAAAGGAGTAGTACTGATGGGTGTCTTGAAAGCAGTCCGGTAGGCCCACAAAGCGTCATCTAACTTCACCGCCCAATCCTTCCGAGTAGTCCCAACTGTTCTCTCGAGTATCGCCTTGATCTGACGGTTAGAGACCTCCACTTGGCCACTCGTTTGAGGATGGTACGGCGTAGCTACCTTGTGCTTCACGCCATACCTCCTTAGAAGATTTTCAAACAGCTTGTTGATGAAATGGCTCCCTCCGTCGCTTATTACCACCCTGGGAACTCCAAACCTCAGGAAAATAATACTCTTAAAGAGCTTGATCACCACCTTAGAGTCGTTTGTTGGGGAAGCAATGGCCTCAACCCACTTAGAGACGTAGTCAACAGCTACTAGTATGAACTTGTTGTCGTATGATGAAGGAAACGGCCCCATAAAGTCTATACCCCACGCGTCAAAGACGTCTACCTCAAATATGAGAACTTGAGGCATCTCATTCCTCTTAGTGATATTCCCTGCTCTTTGACATGCCTCGCAGCTCATCACGAACTCATGGGTGTCTTTGAAGATGGACGGCCACCAGAATCCGGCTTGTAAGACTTTAGTGGCGGTTTTGAGTGAAGCAAAATGCCCTCCATACAAAGAACCGTGGCAATGGAAGATGATATCTATAGCTTCCTCCTTTGTCACGCATCTTCTGTACAGGCTATCAACGCCTCTCTTGTATAAATAGGGCTCATCCCAATAGTAGTGGCTAACGTCCCGCATGAACTTCTTCCTATGGTAGTTGTCAAGATGCGAAGGCTCTTCCCCACATGTCAAGTAGTTCACATTATCCGCATACCAAGGGAGATCTTCTTATTTGAAGCTCAGAACTTCCTCAAACTGCCCCTCTAAGCTCCCACAAACTGCCGTAGTGATTGCCATGAGTTGTTCTTCGGGGATAGAATCATCTATAGGAAGAGACTCGTTGATCCTTAACCGAGAGAGATGGTCAGCAACGCCGTTCTCTATCCCTTTCTTGTCCTTGATCTACATGTCAAATTCTTGAAGTAAGAGGATCCATCTCAAAAGCCTCGGCTTAGTGTCCTTCTTGGAATAGATATAACGCAAAGCTGCGTGATCCGTGTAAACAATGGTCTTGGAATCCACGAGGTAAGCCCTGAACTTCTCAAAGGCGAATACAACTGCCAATAGTTCCTTCTCCGTAGCTGTGTACCTCGTTTGCGTGTCATCCAAGGTTCTTGAAGCATAGTATATCACGTGCAGCTTCTTATCCTTCCTTTGGCCTAGAACGGCTCCGACGGCATAGTCACTAGCATCGCACATAATCTCAAAAGGTAGAGTCCAGTGTGGTGCTTGCACTATAGGCGCGGATACTAGGGCCTCCTTGATAGTCACGAAAGCTCGCAAGCACTCCTCATCAAAGAGGAATTCAGCCTCCTTGCACAACAGCCGCGTGAGAGGGCGTGCAATCTTAGAAAAATCCTTGATGAAGCGCCTGTAGAAGCCGGAGTGTCCCAAGAAACTCCGCACTCCTTTGACGTTAACCGGCGGCTCAAGGCTTGTCATCACATCAATCTTTGCTTTGTCGACTTCAATACCCTTCTCTGATATCTTATGTCCAAGCACGATCCCCTCCTTAACCATGAAGTGGCATTTTTCCCAGTTAAGCACTAAGTTTGTCTCCTCACAACGCTTTATTACCCTGCAAAGATTCAACAAACACGCAGAAAAGGACGCACCATAGACCGAGATGTCATCCATAAACACCTCTACCATCTCTTCTATTAGATCGGAGAAGATCGACATCATACACCTCTGAAACGTAGCCGATGCATTACACAACCCGAATGGTATCATTCGATACGGGAAGGTGCCATAAGGGCATGTAAAGGTCTTCTTCTCCTGATCATTTGGATGGATTGGTATTTGGAAAAATCCACTATATCCATCAAGAAAGCAATAGTAGGGGTGATTAGCAAGTCTTTCAAGCATTTGATCAATAAAAGGCAAGGGAAAATGATCCTTTATAGTAGCAAGATTAAGCTTCCTATAATCAATAGACATACGGTGTCCAATAATAGTCCTAGTAGGTATAAGCTCATCTTTGTCATTCTTAATGACCGTGATCCCTCCCTTCTTAGGCACCACGTGTACGGGAGAAACCCACGTGCTGTCACTTATAGGATAGATCACGTTAGCCTCTAAAAGCTTAAGAATCTCTTTCTTAACAACCTCTTTCAAATTAGGGTTCAAACGCCTTTGATGTTCTATAGAAGAGGCGTTCTCATTATCCAAGTGAATCCTATGAGTACAAACCATTGGTGAAAGGCCCTTGATGTCACTTAGAGAGTACCCAATGGCCTTCCTATACTTTCTAACCTCAGTTAAGAGCGAGTGCAACTCATCATCACTCAAGTTTTCATTCACAATCACAGGATAGGTTTCGTTAAGCCCTAAGAAAGCATACCTTAGCCCTTTTGGGAGCTCTTTAAGGTCCACCTTTGGGGCTAACAGCTCGCTCCAATCATCCTCGTGTCTGTTGCTGTTGTTTTCCTCCTTGGAGCCTTCCTTAGAACCCGAGACATGGCCCTTGAGGTTGCTTTCTTTAACCGCTATTCCTTCTGAAATAGAGTCGTCAGATCAATCTAGCTCTCGATGTCGTCTAGATCAAGCAGTTTTGCTCGATTCACTCAGTCGATTTAATGTGGATCGAGTGAGAGATCAAGACGCTGAGTCGATTTCCGGATTAGACCCCAAACTGATCGGAAGGCACTCGATCATTTTCCTGGATCGATCACCCTCCTCGATCTGGCTATCGATTTGACTCCAAGATCGAGTAATTCTGTCGATCTCTGAGTCGATCTCTAGGCTAACGCCTTCATCTTCTAGCACAACATTCCTTGAATCAAGCAAGTTGACGTATTCTTGAGTTCTCTGATCCACGTAGCCGAACTCTCCTGGCTCCATAGTCAATGCCAGCTTCAAATGATCTTCCTGAGCCAACTCTTCCAGCAACTCATCCGCCAAAGCATCCAACGTTTCAATGTAGAAAGCTTGCCCTTCTATCGTAGGCTTCTTCAAAACCTCATTGATATCGAAGTCTAGCCTTATATATTTACCCAATTGCAAGACAATCTTCCCGTTCTTGACATCTATTATGGCTCTGGTGGTGGCTAAGAAAGGTCTACCGAGAATGAGTGGATCCTTTGGTTCTTCATCCATTTCCAACACAACGAAGTCTGTAGAAACGTTTACTCCACTGATCTTCACTGGCAAGTCCTCAAGCAAACCCACGGGTAACCTCACACTTCTGTCAGCTAGTGCCAATGAGATTCTACAATCCTTGAAACGGGTAAAGCCAAGCTTCTTTGCAACGGAATGAGGCATCAGATTTATACTAGCTCCGAGATCACAAAGGCAACTCTTGAACTCCAAAGGACCTAAAGCGCAAGGTATAGTTAAGCTTCCAGGGTCTCCCAACTTCTTAGGTACTATCTCCTTGTGTATCACAGCACTACACTCCTCACTTAAAACGAGCACTTCCTTGCTTTCCTTATTCTTCTTCGCGTGAGTATCTTTGAAGAATTTGGTGCATTTAGGCATCATTACAAGGCAGTCCACGAGAGGTAGCTTGATTTCTACGTCCTTAAGATGCTTCTCAAACAAGACTCTATGCTTCTCTATGAGTTGCTTCTTGAAACGGCCAGGAAAGGTAGCTTAGGTACATACGGTGGAGGTACATAAGCGTCCTTCTCCTTAGTAGATTGCTCCGCTTTCTTCTCAACAACCGCTTTGTCTCCTCTTCTTGGCCCTTGAATCCAGACATTGTCAAAGTTGATCTCATCATCAGCTGAAAGCTTACCCTCCCCCTCTTGAATTACAATGTCCTCGTTGTTCTTTGGAGTAACCATATGTGCTAGCTCTTTCCCACTCCTTAGCGTAATGGCATTGGCGTATTCCTTGGGGTTTTGCTCACACTTGCCCGGTAAACTATTCTGACCACTTGAGCTTGCCTATCCCTTCTCAAGTTGCTTGATCTTATTATTCAAGGTTGTAATCTAAGTAGAGAAATCCGTGAGAGACGTGTGTAGGCGAGTATTCATCTCGGCAAACTTCAGGTTTGTAGAGGCTTGCCCTTGAATCAATTGTTGAAACATAGCTTGGACAGGATCAACTTGTTGTTGCATCGGTTGTTGCTGCTGAGGGACAAAGCCCAGAGGGTACATTGGCGTATAACCCTTGTTTCCTTGCTGTTGTCCTTGGAAGTTTTTCTGCCCTTGCCCTTGGAAGCCACCACTCGGCTGAAAACCTTTGTTGTAAGGTACTAAAGGCTTTGCTTGCTGAGCAGGGTACACTGGATCCTTAGGGTTTGCGACATTGGTCCTACGATATGAGAGATTGTTGTTCTAGTTGTAGCCTTGTGAATATCCTTGAGGATTGTAGTTGTTTTGACCCGCCACCCAGTTGGCTTCTTCTTGACTCAACTCAAGCTCCTCTTGGATCTCATCAGCTTCACCAACAAAGTGAACATGCTTCTGATTTGCCAAAACCAACTTGTCAATCTTCTCATGCAAGGATTTCAACTCTTTCTTGTGAGACTCTAGCTCAGAACCTCGTGGTGCACGGTCGTAATCCTCAGCATAGTTCCCGTCACTTAGTGCCAAGTTCTCAATCAGCTCCATGCCTTCTTCTACCACTTGACCAAGGAAGTTTCCCTTACTAGTCGTATCAAGCAACAAGCGAATCTTTGGTGAAGCTCCTCGGTAGATAGTGCTTAGAAGAGTATCTTCGCTGAAGCCGTGGTGAGGACATTGGATAGTATAGTCCTTGAACCGTTCCATGGCTTCATTGAAAGTCTCATTGTTCCTTTGCGTGAAGCCGCTGATTTCGCTTCTCAATCGTGCTGTTCTGGTGCTAGGGAAGAATTTTGAGAGAAACGCCTTTTTACACTACGCCCATGATGTAATGGTGCCTTGTGGAAGTGTCTTCTCCCAATGTCTAGCCTTGTCTCCAAGAGAAAATGGAAAGAGGCGCAGCTTAAAAGCATCTTCGGATATGCCGTTTATCTTGATCATCCCACATACTTGTTCGAAGTTATCAAGGTCTTCCAAGAGATCTTCCATTGCTAGCCCATGAAACTTATTGTTTTGAACCATTGAGATGAAACCTGGATTAATCTCGAAGTTGTTGTTCTGTCAGGAGCATGAGTGATCCCAAACTTATTGTGATGAGTATTGGGAGCATCTCCGGCTCCTATGATCCTTGGGGCTCTAGCCGCATGTTGGGGGTTTCCATTGCCCCGTCCCACTGCTCCGTGAGCTGGAGGAGGTCCTTCTGGATGCTCGTGCTCGGCCATAGCTTCAAAGTCAACCAAACCGTGCTGAACAATCTCTTCAAAAGCTCTAGCTTGTTCTCGTACTCTTCTTTGCCGTGAATGACCAAGTTGATGAATGTTGTCCAAGGGTTGAAGTAGATTGTTGTCTCCCCTTGAACACAGACTCATGTACCTGAAAGACACACGTTTTAGAGTAGAGAAGCTAGTTACTTGAATAAGGTAAAGGCTTAGTCTTTACTAAACCCCAAATCTCAATGCTTTCTAAACACTCCTAGAATGGCAACGACGCCATTTGATAGCTAAGTTTTTGCAGGGTGTATGCAATGATCTATCAAAACTCAAATGCAACACTTAGTTGTAGTAAAGTATGCAAGCAAGTGTCAATCCAATCCTAGGAGCTAGAAAGGTCAGTGAGAATGCAAGGATCCTGTAAAACTAAGCAAATGATGGGCGGTATTGTGAAATTCCTAAAAACTAGATGCAATGATAGAATGCAGGGCAAAACTATTTTAAAAATACCAGGAACGAGCTAGCTACCACGAGGAAAAGACAGAATAATTAAAATGCAAAGCTACGAATTACTAAAATTCGACTAGTGGATCGACCACGAGATCGACCACTAGATCGAGCAAAAGCAATCGATCTAAAAAGCAGAAGCGAAAGTAAATCTAACGACCAGGGTGCAAGCAAGTAAAAAGCGAATGATCAACAGAGACTAAGATATGCTAGAAGGAGGGTCTAGGGTTGATATTCACGTTCAGGGGCTTCAAAGGTTTTAGCTTGGTTTGAAAACTTTAGATCTACTCACTTTGTGAGGTTCTCTAAGCCTTAAAAACAAAACAAAATCCATCCATGGCGTGTGGTATGGATCACTCTCTCATTCTCTCCTCCAGACCCATGGCGTTTGGCGGAAGAAGAGATTGAAAGGCAAGGAAAACAGATTTCAAACACGCGGCTTAACTAGTCCTCTAAACTACCATGACGTTTGGGAAAGAGTAACTAATCTCTAGGATGCGATTTTCAGAGATCTCTAGATCCTGTCAAGGTAAGAGCTCTCTCTGATCATAAAGATCTTGGCGTGAGACTCTTTAAGCCTTAAGAACTCGACATCCTAGAAGAGAAAGCCTTTAAGAACAAGAAAACACCAAACTTGAAAACCTTTTCGACCCCTTGAATCCTCTCAACCCCAAAACCAAATAAATCTACTCGCGACTCATGAAACAAACCGTACGAAATGTGGTAAACGAAGAACTAAACATGAAAGGCGATTGATTTAACTTAAACAATCCAATATTCAAAAGCAAAAACAAGAAAAAGCTCGAAGTTCAACAATGGTGAATCGCCTAAAAGCGAGAGAGCAGATAGAAAAGTAGTCTACAAAACGTAATAAGGAAAGGGATCGTTGGTTTTTGCCTAAAATGGCCAAACCGCAAATGGTCCCCCCTTCGCTACGGTCCCAAAACAGGCTGGACGGATAAGGTTGGTCTGGGATCGATCGCGAAGCTCGATCTGGCAGTCGATCATGTCCTGAATCGAGTGGCTCTTGGTCGATCCCCGAGACCATCTTGTGCTGATCGTGTTGGAAGCTCGATCCAGTCCTCGATCTGCATGGCGTCGTCTACGTCTGTACTCCAAATCGATCTCCATGCTCGATCTTCTGGTCGATCTCATCTAGATTGACCTGCCTTGCTCGATCTCCTGCTCGATCTCAGGTCCTTAGCGTGCAATCCTGATTTCTCCAAGTGTCCACGAACCTCTTCACAAGCCTTAGCACGTCCACGAATCTTCCATAGCTCCAAAGTAACCGAAAGCAACCTGATTGTGATGCAAAATGCACGAAACATGCGAATGCTGGTGCAAAGACACTCTAGGACCTAAAACGATGCAAACTAACCTAATATGCAATGCAAATGCATGAGAAACTAAACTATATATATGCAAAATGCATGGAATAAACAGTTATATCAAATGATTACACAATCGCTTGCCCTCACCATCGTTTCAGCGAAGTGACCCTCTTGAGTACTATATACTGCGGAGCACTTCCAAAGATCAGATTACTACTTGACACGGCAAGCAAAGGGAACTTTCTTGGTCAAGAGGTTGAGGAAGGAATGGAGCTAATAGAGAATTTGGCGTTGAGCGATGGCAACTACTCGGAAGACTATGACCATGCCCCAAGAGGAGCTGATCTTGAAGGCAACAAGAAGGAAATGAAGTCTCTCCATGAGAAGATCGATAAGCTCATGCTTGCAAACCAAAAGCATGTACATTTTGTTGGAGAAGCTGCAGATGTCTTGGATGAGCTAGAGCAATGCTAAGAAGAAGAAGCTAATTGGGTAGCCGGTCAAAACAACTACAAACCTCAAGGTTACTCTCAAGGCTACCAAGGCAACAACAACTTGTCTTATAGAAGCACGAACGTTGAAAACCCAAAGGATCAGGTGTACCCTCCTCAACAAGCTAAACCATTTGTGCCCTATAACAAAGGTTTTCAGCCGAATGGTGGTTTTCAAGGTCAGCGGCAAGGTAACTTTCAGGGACAGAAACCGCAGCAAGGAAACAAAGCTTATACTCCTATGTACCCCCTAGTCTTTGTTCCTCAACAACAAATGCAACCGCAGCAAGTTGATCCTGTACAAGCCATGTTTTCAGCAGTTGCTTCAAGGGCAAGCTTCAACAAACCAGAAGTTTGCCGAGATGAACAACCGCTTAGACTCCTCTCTCACTGATGTCTCTACACAGATAACAACTCTAAACAACAAGATCAAGCAGTTAGAGAAGGGTAAAGCAAGTACAAGTGGTCAAAACAGTTTACCGGGAAAAGTGTGAGCAAAATCCCAAAGAATACGCAAATGCTATCACACTAAGAAGTGGGAAAGAGCTTCCGCCGAGGGTTGCACCTAAGGACAATGAGGACATTGTGGTTCAAGAGGGGGATGATAAGCCTACTTAAGGACAATGAGGACATTGTGGTTCAAGAGGGGGATGATAAGCCGTCGGCTGATGATGAGATCAACTTCCACAACGTGTGGATAGAGAGGCCAACAAAAGGGAAAGAAGCAACTGTAAAGAAACAAGTAGAGAAAGCAACCGAGGAGAAGGATGAGTACATACCTCCACCTTATGTTCCTATGCTTCCGTTTCCTGGTCGCTTCAAGAAACAGCTTATAGAGAAGCATAGGCTCTTGTTTGAGAAGCATCTAAGGGACGTAGAGATCAAGCTAGCTCTCGTGGATTGCCTTGCCATGATGCCTAAATGCGCAAAATTTGTCAAAGACACGCTTGCAAAGAAGAATAAGGAAAGCAAAGAAGTGCTGGTGCTTAGTGAAGAGTGTAGCGCCATAATACAGAAGGAGATAGTTCCCAAGAAGTTGGGAGATCCAGGAAGCTTCACTATACCATGTGCTATTGGTCCTTTGACGTTTCAGAGCTGTTTATGCAATCTTGGTGCTAGTATAAATCTGATGCCTCATTCTATAGCAAAGAAGCTCGGTTTTACCCGGTTCAAAGACTGTAGAATCTCCTTGGTGCTAGCTGACAGAAGTGTGAGGTTACCAGTGGGTTTGCTTGAGGACTTACCAGTGAGAGTCAGTAGTGTAAACGTGCCTACAGACTTCGTTGTGCTTGAAATGGATGAAGAACCTAAGGATCCGCTTATACTTGGGAGGCATTCCTTGCAACCGCCAGAGCAATCATTGATGTCAAGAATTGGAAGATAGCTCTGCACTTGGGTATGGATGTAAGGCTGGATTTTGATATCAACGAGGTCTTGAAGAAGCCCACCATAGAAGGGCAAGCTTTCTACATAGAGACGGTTGGTGCTTTGGCGGATGAACTGCTAGAGGAGCTTGCACAAGAGGATCACTTGAAGCTAGCATTGGCTAAAGAGAGAGGAGAGTACGGTTTCGTGGATCAGAGACTCAAGAGTACGTTAATCTCCTTGATTCTAGGAAAGTTGTGCTAGAAGATGAAGGCGGCTGCCTTGAGATCGATCAGGAAATCGAGGAGATCACCCAATCCAGGACAGCAATCGACAAGAAGATCGAGGATACTTGTCAATCCAGAGAAGGGAATGACTCAAACACTCGATCCACTACTCGATCCCAACCAAATCGAGTGAGTGATCGACCTGAGAGCAGTCGATCCAGAAACACAATCGATGGGAAGATCGAGGGAAGTCAATCGATCAGTTCAGAGAATGAGACGGGGACTCGGTCTCCTGCTCGATCCCAATTAAATCGAGTGAAATTGCTCGATCCGAACCAGAACGAGTCCAAGATCGACTGGAAGACTCGATCTCGGAGGGGACAACGGTTCAATACAGCAGTCTTTTGGGTCATGTCTCGGGATTGAAGGAGGCTACTGAGGATGGGAACGTCAACAAGAGCCACGAGGAGGACTGGAGAGAGCTGCTAGCCCCAAAGGTGGACCTTAAAGAGCTCCCAAAAGGGCTAAGGTATGCTTTCTTAGGGCTTAATCAAACCTATCCCGTGGTTGTGAATGAGAACTTAAGTGATGATGAGTTGCACTCGCTCCAAAATGAGCTGAGAAAGTATAGGAAGGCCATTGGGTACTCTCCAAGTGACATCAAGGGCCTTTCACCAATGCTTTGCACTCATAGGATTCACTTGGATAATGAGAACGCCTCTTCTATAGAACACCAAAGGCGTTTGAGTCCGAATTTAAAGGAGGTTGTTAAGAAGGAAATTATTAAGCTGTTAGAGGCTGACGTGATCTATCCCAAAAGTGACAGCACGTGGGTTTCTCCCGTACACTTGGTGCCTAAGAAGGGAGGGATCACGGTCATTAAGAATGATAAAGATGAGCTTATACCTACTAGGACTATAACAGGACATTGTATGTGTATTGACTATAGGAAGCTTAATCTTGCTACTAGAAAGGATCATTTTCCCTTACCTTTTATTGATCAAATGCTTGAGAGGCTTGCTAATCATCCTTACTATTGCTTTCTTGATGGATATAGTGGTTTCTTTCAAATACCAATCCATCCAAACGATCAAGAGAAGACGACCTTTACATGCCCTTATGGCACCTTCGCATATCGAAGGATTCCATTCGGGTTGTGTAACGCATAGGCTACGTTCCAGCGGTGTATGATATCGATCTTCGCTGATCTAATATAAGAGATGGTAGAAGTGTTTATGGATGACTTCGAGGTGCGTCTTTTTCTGCGTGTTTGTTGTATCTTTGCAAGTTGCTAAAACGTTGTGAAGAGACGAATCTTGTGCTTAACTGGGAGAAGTGTCACTTCATGGTGAAGGAAGGGATCGTGCTTGGCCACAAGATATCAGAGAAAGGCATAGAGGTTGATAAAGTCAAAGTTGAGGTCATGATGAGTCTTAAGCCGCCGGTTAATGTCAAAGGGGTGAGGAGTTTCCTAGGCCATGCTGGCTTCTACAGGCGCTTCATCAAAGATTTTTCCAAGATTGTACGCCCTCTCACAAGGTTATTGTATAAGGAAGCTGACTTTGTGTTTGATGAGGATTGCCTTCATGCTTTCGTGACCATCAAGGAAGCTCTAGTATCCGCGCCTAAAGTGCAAGCACCGTACTGGACTCTTCCGTTCGAGATAATGTGTGACGCGAGCAACTACGCCGTGGGAGCTGTTCTTGGTCAGAGAAAACACAAGCGTCTGCATGTGATTTACTACGCTTCACGTACCTTGGATGACACGCAAGCCAGATACACTACGACTGAGAAGGAGTTGCTGGCAGTTGTATTCGCCTTTAAGAAGTTCAGGTCATACCTCGTAGGCTCCAAGGCCATCGTCTACACAGATCACGCGGCTCTGAGGTACATCTACTCCAAGAAAGACACTAAACCAAGACTCTTGAGATGCATCCTTTTACTCCAAGAATTCGACATGAACATAAGGGACAAGAAAGGGATAGCAAACGGCGTGGCAGATCACCTTTCTAGGATGAGAATCAATGAGTCTCTGCCCTTAGATGATTCGCTTCCAGAGGAACAACTCATGATGATCACTACGGCTGTTTTTGGAAGGCTAGAAGGGCAGTTTGAAGAAGTTTTGAGCTTCAAAGAAGAAGACCTTTCGTGGTACGCTGACATTGTGAATTTCTTAGCATGTGGAGAGGAGCCTTCTCATCTTGACAACTATCACAAGAAGAAGTACATGAGAGACGTAGGCCACTACTTTTGGGACGAGCCTTACTTGTACAAGAGAGGCGTGGACAGTTTATACAGGAGGTGTGTAACAAAGGAAGAAGCTAAGGACATTCTCCTTCACTGCCATGGCTCTTCATACGACGGTCACTTTGCCTCATTCAAGACCGCTACAAAAGTCTTACAAGCCGGTTTCTGGTGGCCGTCTATCTTCAAAGACGCCCACGGGTTTGTGAAAAGTTGTGATGCTGGTCAACAAGCAGGGAACATCACCAAGCGAAACGAGATGCCTCACGTTCCTATCTTCGAGGTTGATGTTTTTGACTCATGGGGAATAGACTTTATGGGACCGTTTCCTTCTTATTACGGCAACAAGTTCATTTTGGTGGCTGTAGACTATGTGTCTAAGTGGGTTGAGGCTATAACTCCCCCAACAAACGACTCAAAGGTGGTGGTTAAACTCTTCAAGACTACAACCTTAAGTCAGCTCAGGAGAAGCATTTGATTCAGCTACATGAGCTTGATGAGCTACGGCTGGACGCCTACGAAAGTGATAGGATCTACAAGGAGCGTACTAAGGCAGCTCATGACAAGATGCTGGTTCACAAAGAGCTTAAGGAAGGCAGTTTGGTATTGCTCTACAACTCGAGGTTGAAGCTCTTTCCAGGAAAGCTGAAGTCAAGGTGGTGCGGACCGTTTAAGATCAAGGAGGTAATGCCTTATGGAGCTGTCACGTTGGTAAGCAAGAGTAGGAATGCATTCACAGTCAACGGACACAGAGTGAAGCTATACATGGCCAATGCATTCAACAAGGAGAGCACTTCAATGCTTCTCGAAGACCCACCATCTGCCTAAACCAAGTAATGTCTAGCTAAAGACATTAAAGAAAGCACACTTGGGAGGCATTCCCATGTCTATCTTGTATATATTTTTGCTTTCTTTCACTTTCAGTTTTATGTTTTTATCTTCTGAGTGTGTAGGAAAAGGTATAAGGGATTGCAGGCCATGATCTTGAACCCAAAAGGAGTAGGAGTGTCGAATATTGGCTAGAGATCGAGCCAGCGAATCGAGAGGAGTCAGTCGATCTAGACGAGATCGAATAGAATATCGAGTGGAACGGCCGATCATGAGAGGACAACCCGCCAATGCGTTCAGCTTGAAAAGCGAACGAGATGTAGATCGACCGAGACACTCGATCTGCCTCTCGATCTAAGCTTAAATCGACCCCCGAATCGATGATGTGGCTCCATCAAGAAGACTTAGCCAACATGCCAAAAATCAAGGAACGGGAGGTACACGCGATCCAAAGCTCGATTCAATTCAAATCGAGTCATAAATCGAGCAATCCTCTCGATCCTGGCCATTATGGGCATGAGATCGAGTCCTGGATCGACCAAATGGACTCGATCTCGTGCCGAGGTAACAATTTCTTTTCCCTCTTTTATACTTTCCCTCCAGTTTTTAAATTTAAAAAGTGGTCAAGGTAAGCATATTTAACCATGAAAGATTTGCCTTGACCACAACTTTTGTCAGAAAACCACTTACCAACCCACGGTTTTGTATTTTTATTGGTCTTTATATTTTCAACTAGAACACAGTCTCTCATACTTTGTGTTTCGAGTTTATAAAACTAGAGAGAGTGCGGTTTTTATTGTTTAAAAGATCAACAACATCTGTTTTCAAGCTTGCTAAAGTATTTCCGAATCATTGTTCAAATGTTTTTGGAAATTTTCCTTTTTATTGTTTGCTTGAGAGCTAGATGTTACGGAATTTAAGCGATTTTTTTAAAACTAGCTAGATATTAGAAAAAATTCTGGATTTGCTCTTATCTCTAGATTTTCTCCTCTATTTTCTTTCTATAATTTTTATAAATTTCCCAAAAATCTAGGGCATTGGTTAAAGTTTTTTCTTTCTTGCCTACTCTTTCTCTCGATATTCGCCGATTTGCTAATTCTCTTGCTTGAGAATCTTGTTTCAGGCACCATGGCTCCTAACAAAATAAGAGAAGAGACAGCACAAGAGGGAGAAGGTCAAGAAGTGGCTGTTGAAGAGAGGCTCAGATGGTCTAAAGAGGAGAAACGAGACAAGAAGCGGCTTGAAAGGCTGAAGTTCGAACCAACAAAGTTCGCGGACAGAGGTTTGCTGTTTAAGATGGGGATTTTGGGGGATTTTGATCAACTCCTCCAGAAGATAGGGCTCAGGTGTTTGTCACGGATGGATTGTCCAACCTTTCCTGAAGTGACAATCGACTTCCTTGCCACTTTGGAGTATGCGTACGAGAACCCTAGCGTCCCAACTCCTTCTCAAGGCCGCCTCTTTTTCAAGATCAAACGTCAAGCCTTTAGTCTCTCAATCCCCGAGCTTTGTCAAGCCTATGGCCTTGATGCTGCTGCCACGAAGGTTGAGTTCCCCTCTTTCACTCAAGCAAACGATCTGTGGGACATCATAGCCGACGATGACTACAAGGCGAATACTGCAAAGATCAAGAGAGTGAGGAGTCCAGTACTGCATTACACGCTGAAGCTGATCGCCAACACGTTCAGTGGACGGTCAGTAGCTCCCACAGTAACCAAGACGGAGCTTTGCTTCTTATTCCAGGGCATTAAGCATCTCGTGTGTGACCCCGATGAGAATGATGAGCCGTTGGAAGACCAATTAGGAGACGACGTGAACTACGGATGTATCCTAGCTGCTTCACTGGTGAAATACAAGGCGTATGCCTTGAGATGCAAGGCAAGCTCGTCGCTTATTGGAGGCTTCCTCATGCCCTTGTTCGTGCAAGCTGGTGTACCGCTTCAAGACTTCACTCCTGTTCTGGATAGAGCTTTCATGGACGAGATATACCTAAGGAACACAGACAGCTTGGGACGCACGCCAGCTGAGGGCTTCTTTGCGTATCTGTTCATTGATATGGAGAATGAGAAGAGGGTGTGTATCATGCCAAACAAGAACAAAACCGAGCTGTTGGGAGTTGGGAACATCGGGTTTCTCCCAAGCGTAGAGGAGTGTTTTGCTCCTCTAGGACCCACAGCCGCCATTCCACAAGCTACTCGCCCAAGATCAGAGTCTCCTACCACGGATGATGAGATGCCCGAAGCCTTTGTCCTCCCCAAGATCGATTTTGAGTCGCAGACTAAGACAGAAAATTTATTTGCTTCTGTTGTGGAGATGCAAAGGAAGATCAACAAATGGAAAATAAGGTCATCAAGAAGCTTGCCAAGATAGTCAAGGCGCTTCAAGGGGATCTGCCAAAGCAGGCTGCAAGTGAGGAGGTTCAACAGCCCGAGAAGAGGAGGCTTTCAACCGGTGGAGTTGTCATCCGTGAGACTCAAGCAAGCAACATCCAGCCGGCACGTCTTTCGCTCCAAGAGCCAGCGTCCAAAGGCAAAGCCATAGCATCTAGCTCGTCTGGAACATCCTCAAGTTCCAGCCGAGGCTAGATCCGAGGTACAAACAACCTTCCCTTGTATATACCGCTAATATTTTCTTTGTTTTTGCTTAGTGTTTTTGAACTCTCTCAAATTTGTTTGTGATAAGCAAAATCTTTGCAAGGGTGAGTATGCAATGAGGCTATCAAACTCAAATGCAAGACAGGTTGTAGCACAGTATGCAAGAGAGAGTCAATCCACACCTAGGATGATAGAAAATGCAAAGAGAATGCAAGGGCTTTGCAAATCTAAGCGAAACAAGATAGGTTTTGAGAAAATTCCTAAAAACTAGATGCAGCAACTAAATGGAATGCAAAACTATTTTAATATTACTAGGAATGATCAAGCTACCATGAGGAACAAACAGAATAATTAAAGGACAAAGCTACTAATTACTAAAATTCGACTAGTGGATCGACCATGGGACCGACCACTAGATCGAGCAATAACGATCGATCTCGTCTAAAAATGCAAGAATAGTAAAACTAACGACCAGGATGCTATCAAAGATCAAGCGAATGACGAGAGAAGATGTAAAGATGCTAAAAGAGAGGGCCTAGGGTTGAGATTCATGGTCAGGGGTTTCAAAGGTCCGAACTTGGGTTGAAAACTTTAAATCGACTCCCTTTGTGAGAATCTCTAAGCCTTGAAAACTAAATAAGATCTATCTGTGGCTTTCGGTATAGATCACTCCTTCATCCTCTCCTCCAAACCCATGGCTTTTGGTGGAAAGAGAGGTCGAAGGGCAGGAAAAACAGATTTCAAACGAGTGGCTTAACTAGTCCCCCAAACTTCCATGGCTTTTGGGAAGGGGTAATTAGTCTCTAGGGTGTGATCTTCAGAGGTCCCTGAATCCTGTCAAGGTAAGGAACCTCTTCGATCATAAAGCTCTTGGCGTGAGAGTCTTTAAGCTTTGAGAACTCGACACCCTAGAAGAGATAACCATTAAAACACTAGAAAACCCCAAGATCGAAACCCTTTTGACCCCTTAGATCCTCTAAACCCCGAACACAAATGAACTACTCACTACACATAAGATAAATCAAGCAAAGCATGGACAAATAAACGATGAACATGAAAAGAAAACTAGATTAAACTCAAACGATTCGATTACAAAAGCAAGAAAAACTCAAGGTTCGACAATGGTGGATAATCTCCAAAACCAGAGAGAAAAGCATAAAAAAGATAAGAATGAAAAGTTGTGTGGGAAAAAGACGTCGCTGCCTTCCCAAAATGGCGAAAACAACCCGATGGTCCCCCCCTTGCTAGCGGCCAAAAATGGTTGAAAGGACAGAGATCGACTCCGGGATTGAGCAGCTCTCTCGATCATCTTCGGACATCGTGTCTTCAACTCGATCTGGGTTTCGATCATCTTCGGCGGATCGAGCATTGCATCCGATCTTGGTATCTATCTTCGGTTGGATCGAGTGGTGGACTCGATCCGGCTCTCGCTCTGCATGGCGTCATTTACGTCCGTACCGTTTGATCGATTGCTTCACTCGATCTTTGTTTCGATCATTCTCCTTGGATCGCCTGGTCTTCTCGATTTTGTGGTCGATCTCAACCTAGATAGACCTGCCATGCTCGATCTGTTCCCCGATCTCTGATCCTTAGCAAACGTCCGACCTTCCACGAACCGCTACAACAGCTTCACCACGTCCACGAACCTCCACGACTCCAAAGTAGCCAGAAACAACCTGAATGTGATGCAAAATGCAAGGAACATGCGTATGCTGGTGCAAGAATGCTCTAGGATTCTAAGTGATGCAATCTAGTCTAAAATGTGATGTAAATGCATGAAAAGCTAACTAATGTGTATGCAAAATGTATGTAATATGCAGTAACATCAACTCCCCCAAACTTACTTTTTGGTTGCCCTCAAGCAACAGAAAATAAGTAAGGAAGAGAGGTTTTAAGAAAAACGAATGGGGGTTTTAGCTTCTTGCAAAGGTGCCTTTCAAATGAATTGATCTCAATGTCCTAGTTAACAGTTCTAAAATTCTATGTGATACAAGGCTTTTTGGGACTTGATTCAATTACCCAAGCTTGTACTAATCAGTTGTAGTATAGCATAGGGTTTTATCAATCCAAAAGGGGAAAATGAAGCAGTAAGAATGCAATAGAAATCCTAATTCAAGTAGATATAAAAGGGGTTTTAGAGCTTCTAGCAACCTAAGTGATTAAGCAAAAACCAAACAAACACAAATAGGGAAATAAGCAAGCAAATGACCAAAAGTAGAAGTAAAACAGAGCAAATTCAGAACAGAGCTTAAAACAGAGAAAAGATGGGACTTGAGATGAGATAATTGGTGATAGGGAACTCTTGACTCAGTCTATGATGCTTACAAACTCACACAATGCTATTCCTTATGCATAGAATTCATTTATATGACTAATCCAATCTCTTGGCACTAATCTCTTTGCTAATTACAAAGTCAAGAACTAATTCTCATTAGTGAAATGATAAGGAGCAAGCATTAAAACAATTCTATCAACCCTATATTGCCAAATCACTACCTAGACAGTCAATCTCTTGAGCTAGGATAAGCAATTCTCTTGCAAAGCAGTTCAGACATTTCATCAAACACTTGGTGGGTATAAAATGAGCCTAAGATCTTAATCAACTTAGCTAGGGCTAATTAAACATTAAACACAGCAATCAAGAAAGGAAATGGAAGAATTAACACTAAGCAATCATAGATAGAGTCTCAAATTCCCTAAACCTAACCCATCTCAAATCTCTAAAAAGGACAACTCACTAATCACCATTAAAGCCACCAAATCAAGGAGAGAAAGATGACTAATCATGATTAGAAAGCTTAAATAAGATGAAAGATGCAAAAATTATTGAAATGAAGCAAAGATTCAAATTACAAAATCCAGAAGTCTAAACAAGGAAGAAAGAACTGCTGGGTAAAAGCTTGTTCCCAAAAATTAGGGATTTCCCGTATTCATAGGAGTCTAGGCGAAAATTGCATAATTGTAAATAAAGGGTCTTCGGGCAGAGCTGGTATCGATCAGTTGTGTCGACCTCCAGTGACCAAAATTTATCTGTATCGGTCATCAGTGATCGACACACACGACCGAAATTATAATGGTGTGTTTGTGTCGACCACACCAGACCGATACTGGTGATCGATACTGCTCCATTTCGGTCACCAGAGACCGAAAATTCCAGGCTCTGACCGAAAACTTTAGCAGAGATCTTTTGCTTTGATCCTTCTTGCTCCCTTTTGTCCAGCTAGCCTCCTGGATCACTCCCAAAGCTCCTCCAAGCTCCTTTAAGCTCCAAAAGCACCTAAAAACATCCAATATGCAAGGAAAATGCAATCTATACTCCTAATGCAACCTAAGTCTAAAAGGAGAAGAAAGTGGGACAAAAGCTAAGGGAAAATATGCAAAAAAGAACCAAAACATGTACTAAATGCAGTCCTAAATGGTGTAAATACAAGGGATATCAACACCCCCACACTTGCCTTTTGCTTGTCCTCAAGCAAGTAAGAACAAATGGGAGAGTGAGGTTTGAAAGTGGGCATTCAGATTCCAAAAGTGCAAAGGTAAAGAGATGGTTTTAATGCTCAAGTGCCTAGTTGTCGGATGCAAACACAATCAGCTATAATTAAAAGAACCTAGCCATGCTCATCATGTTTCAAAATGATCTCAAATCTCAACTTAGGCAAATGCTCAAATCAATCAACTCTTTAACATTCAATTAAGTTCAGAACATGAATCATGCTTATGCAAATCAAGTGAAAACATTTGGTTGAAAAGGGGTAAGGTTATGAGACAATAATGATCTCATTTAAGCACAGGGTTAAAGACATAAAGGATCACTCAATGAAATGACTTCATCTTATGCAAAATACTAAAGGTAAAAGCACACTTATACATGCAATTCAAAGCCCTCTTCTACCCTTACTTCCCAAAGATGAGTCCTAAGCATTTCTAAACCCAAAAGTGAACCCTCTAAGTCTACCCTTTCCTAAACTCTACCCTTTTCTTTCTTCTTATTCATGGCTGGGGAAACCTTCTTCATTCCGCTTGTGTGGTTGCTTCTTCTTGGTTGGGACTTGCTCTTCTTTAATGTAATGGCGCCTTCATTACCTTTGGTGGATTGCTCCTGGTTTTTTTTTTGGACCCTCTTTGAGCTTTGTTGTTGGCGCCAATTCTTCCTTTTGAACTTAGAGCTTTTCTCCCATTTGCTTAACCACGATACTAAACTGTTTCCCCTTTATCTACCATTTCAAATCTTTTCTTTTTCCTTTCAAAAGATAAAACATTAAGCTCAAATTACCTAACTCTACCCTTTCAAACCCCAAAAACTCCTATCCTAGAATCAAGCTCAAGATGAAAGCTGATATCTACAAGAGAGCTAATCATTGCCAGCCTTATTCCTAACACTTTTTGCCAAGACAAAATCAAAAATGCAATGCAAAGGTCTCACAGCTCTCACAATAGTGTTTAGGCTCAAAAGGAGGTTCTGGTTATGGATGAGGATGTAACTGTCCCATAATTATGAGGATCAGCTATTTGGATCAACAAGAGTGGTAGAAAGGAGAAAGATGATCCAAATATGTATATGGTAGCCATGAATTCACTTTTCAATGCATAAGACATGATAATTGAAAGTCCAAATTAAAGTTCAAGTTGATAGAGTTGATTTTCAGAGAAAAAATTCTTTCAGAATGAAATGAGAAGACCAAATCTAGCAACAGCCTTTACTTCTAGCAATCATATGATGCATCAAACAACTAAGCACTTGAAAACCGAAATAATCTCTAAACACTAAGCACTTTACAAGGAAAATTCATCATAATGCCCTATGCAAATGCAATGCAACCTATATGTGAACACTAGACTCAATCTTAAAGGAATGAAATGCAACTACATGCTTTCTTTTTGGTTTGCAAAAAAATGCAAAAGATTTTCAAATTTTTTTGATTTTTTGTATTTTTCTATGCCTTACATGTATGCATGATATGCATGAGACTCAAAGTGAAAAGAAAAAGAAAAACTAAGAAAACAGAAAACAAAATCAAACCCCAAATCTCTCCCCCACACTTAAATTACACAGTCCCTTGTGTAATGAAAGCAATTGAAGAGAGAAGCAACAAAATATATTACAAAAATGAAAAGATGCAATGGTATATAACAATGGAGAGGATGCGGTACTTAGTTTAGTGGCAGGAGTGGTGGGATGATCTTTGTTCCTTGTCTTGATGACTGTTAGTTTTCTCTTTAACTACTGATCCCTCGTGGTATAGTTAGCTCTCATCAGGGCAAAAGCTCAAGTGGCTCCTGATCTCTATGCTTGTTTGCGGAAGGTTTGGAAGGAGAAACTGGGTTGCCGTGTTGGTGTCCTTGAAGAAGGTGTAGATGTGCTGGCTGCCGATGCTCCCTTCAAGGAAATGCCAGCTTCTTAGGTAATCTAAGTCCATCCATAGTGGTTGTAGGGCACTGTTAGTATGCTCCGCCAGGTTCACGCCACAAGCTATTAGGATGGCTGTCACAATTCCCCCGACGCATATGTGTGGGTGATTCTCCGTCAAAACCCAGTGTTTGTAGGTGAAGAGGTGGTCCATCAGCATAGCGGTGTAGCAGGGGTACTTGGTGAGAGGTGTTCCATTGGTGCTGTAGATCACCAGTGGGTGCATGGCGTTGTACATGAAGTCTTTCTCCCTTGCTGTGAGTATATCTGTATCACCCCTTGCGAAGAATGCGTTTGCCAGAGCCATGTGGGAATACCTCACTGCCGGATGCTTCAAATATGTGTTCCTCAAGGTCCCTGCAGTGGATTTGCTAGCCCCCAATACTTCCCATAGCATCTTGTGTTGCCTTTGGCTGATCTTGAAATTGCGCTCCCATGAAGTATATTTGTATGTATCTAAGGCCAGTGCAAGCTTGAAGAAGGTTATTGTGAAGGTTTGACCATCAATTTGAAATGATATCCAGCCATCCCCATTCACCAGCTGGCTATCATCATAGTGCACCACTTTCAGGGTAGAGAGGAATTAGTAGGTGAGGTTAATGTAGGATGGAAGAGCTCTTGCCATAAAGTCAGTGAGCCCCATGCCTCTAAAGATAGTCTTGCAGTCCAAGTTGATCACAAGTGCTTGCATAGTGGAGGCGCAAGGATATCTTGTGGGCTGGAAGTTACATTGGGCGAGTTTTTCCATGAGGATCTCAGCGCTTGGCGATAGTGATGCTTCCTCCCTTTGTAACTTACTGCTGCTTGCTGTTGAGCTGCCCCTGTTTCGCATTGTACCTGAAAGTGTAAAAGCTCAAAGAAATTCTGAGTGCTGATAATGAGGGGGAAGAGAGAGCTAAAGATCTTTGAGGTCAAGTGATGAAGTAAGAAGTTAGGGAGAGTAGGAAGAGCCTATAGATTCATAAATAGATGGGTGGGGAGTGAAGGGAATCAAATGAGTGGGGGACAAGGTCAGAAGTGCTCAGGAGTTTTTCAAACTACAGGAGGGGCCCCTCAAGATTTGAATTTAAACTTCCTTGGCTCCAAACCAAAGGAAGGAGAAATTTGAAAAATTTTAGAGACTTACCTGGATGGAGTATCGGTCACTCATGACCGATATTACTGACCAAAATTTGCATTTTCGGTAATGAGTGATCGACACTAGAGACCGATGTGCTTTCTGGGATTTGTATCGGTCATCAGTGGTCGACACACTTGACCCAAATACATCCGATATGATTGTGTCGATCTTGATTGATCGATACTGGTGACCGATATGATTTCAAGAATCATATCGATCAGCAGTGGTCGACACGATAGACCGAAAATCATACGGTATGTTTACGTCGACCAAGTGTGGTCGACATGAATGACCGAAAAACTTTTCCACCTTCAAACTTCTTTCCATATTGATCACAAGTGACCGATATGTTGACTGGTGTAGACTGGCTCTACTGATATCGGTCAGTCATGGTCGATACTACTGACCGAAAATATGTGTATCGGTCTGTCATGACCGATACAAATGACCGATACCAGCCAGAATACACCTGTTATTTGTCCCATTCTGATCTTTTTAACCTCAAATTCGGACTCCTTATTCCAAACAATATAGCAAAGCATAAAATATAGATTAAAAAGCATAATATATATATACAAAAGGATACCATGGGACTACCTCCCAAGTGTGCTTGTTTAAAGTCCCTAGCTTGACTTTCCTTGGGTGATCATTCTTGTGGAGGTTCATCAAGGCTGATGTCCAGCTCATCTCCAAGAGACTCACTTGCCATGTATGGCTTCAGCCTGTGCCCATTCACTGTGAAGTCTTCTCCATTCTTGCTGAACAGGGCGACAGCTCCATATGGCAAAACTTCCTTGATCTTGAATGGTCCTGACCATCTTGACTTGAGTTTCCCAGGAAACAGCTTCAGCCTTGAGTTGAATAGCAGCACCTGATCTCCTGCCTTGAAATCCTTGTGTTTGATCCTTTTGTCATGGAAGGCCTTTGTCCTCTCCTTGTAGATCCTAGAGCTCTCAAAGGCTTCAAGGCGGTTTTCCTCTAGTTCATGCAAGTTGATAAGTCTCTTTTCCTGAGCTGTCTTGATATCAAAATTCAGCAACTTTGTTGCCCACAAGGCTTTATACTCTAGCTCAACATGCAGATGGCAGGACTTCCCATAGAGGAGTGAGAAGGGTGTTCTGCCAATGGGTGTCTTGAAGGCTGTCCTGTAAGCCCACAAAGCATCATCAAGCTTATTAGACCAATCCTTTCTTGTAACACCAACTGTTTTCTCTAAGATTGCCTTGATTTCTCTGTTGGAAACCTCCACTTGGCCACTTGTTTGAGGATGGTAAGGAGTAACAACCTTGTGCTTGACACCATTCTTCTTGAGCAAGCTCTAAAAAACCTTGTTGATGAAGTGGCTTCCACCAGCACTGATCACACATCTTGGAGTACCAAACCTTGGGAAGATAATTGTCTTGAAGAGCTTCAGCACAACTCTAGCATCATTTGTTGGACTAGAAATGGCTTCAACCCACTTTGACACATAATCAACAGCTACAAGAATGCACTTGTTCCCATAAGAGGAAGGGAAGGGTCCCATAAAGTCAATCCCCCACACATCAAACAGATCCACTTCCAGGATAGGATTCAGAGGCATCTCATCTCTCTTGGAAATGTTTCCTTTTCTTTGGCAAGCATCACATGAGGAGATATGGGCTTGAGCGTCCTTGAACAGACTAGGCCACCAGAAACCAGCCTGTAAGACCTTGGAGGCTGTCTTGAATGTTGAAAAATGTCCTCCATAGGCTGAGCCATGGCAATGGTGCAGGATTCCTGGAATCTCTTCCTCAGCTACACACCTTCTAAACAACCCATCATTCCCTCTTTTGTATAAATAGGGCTCATCCCAAAAGTAATGGGAGACATCTCTTAAGAACTTCTTCTTCTAATGGGAGTTGAGGGTCTGTGGTATCTGTCCAATCACCAAGTAGTTTACAAAGTCAGCATACCAAGGTAGTTTATCTTCTTCTAGGCCCTCCACTTCTGCTTTCATGACTCCTAAAGCATGCAACTGTTCCTCTGGTAGAGTATCATTGATTGGGACGAAGTCATCTATCCTCAGTCTTGAGAGGTGATCAGCAACTCCATTCTCAATGCCTCTCTTATCCACAATCTCCATGTCGAACTCTTGCAAGAGAAGAATCCATCTAAGAAGCCTTGGTTTGGTGTCCTTCTTGGCATAGATGTGTCTGAGCGCAGCATGATCAGTATAAACAATCACCTTGGAGCCTACCAGGTAGCTCCTGAACTTCTCAAATGCAAAGACAACTGCCAAGAGCTCTTTCTCTGTTGTAGCATACCATGACTGAGCCTCATCCATAGTCCTGCTGGCATAGTAGATGACATGAAGTTTCTTGTCAACTCTCTGCCCCAAAACTGCTCCAACTGCATAGTCACTAGCATCACACATTATTTCAAATGGCAGATCCCAATTTGGTGCTTGAACTATTGGTGCTGATATAAGAGCTTGTTTGAGAGTAAGGAAGGCTTGAAGACAGTCTTCATCAAACACAAACTCAGTTTCTTTACACAACAATCTTGTCAAAGGTCTTGCAACCCTTGAGAAGTCTTTGATAAATCTTCTGTAGAAGCCAGCATGCCCCAGAAAACTCCTGATCCCCTTGACAGTCGTTGGAGGTTCTAAATGCACCATTATATCAATCTTAGCCTTGTCCACCTCTATTCCTTTCTCTGAGATCTTATGCCCCAAAACAATCCCTTCTTGCACCACGAAATGACACTTTTCCCAATTCAGGACCAGTTTTGTGTCTTCACATCTTTGGAGAACCTGAGAAAGGTTAGACAAACAGACACCAAAGGAGGATCCATTGACGCTAAAGTCGTCCATGAATACCTCTACCATTTCTTCAAGCAAGTCAGAAAATATAGCAGTCATACATCTTTGGAAAGTAGCAGGAGCATTGCATAAACCAAAAGGCATTCTCCTATAAGCGAAAGTTCCATATGGGCAAGTAAAAGTAGTTTTTTCCTGATCATTGGGATGGATAGGGATCTGAAAGAATCCACTATAGCCATCTAAAAAGCAGTAATACTTATGATTTGCTAATCTTCCTAGCATTTGGTCTATAAATGGCAAAGGGAAGTGATCTTTCCTAGAAGCAGAATTTAGTTTTCTGTAATCAATACACATTCTATGACCAGTGATTGTCCTTGTTGGTATTAGCTCATCATTTTCATTTTTAACAACAGTGATCCCTCCCTTCTTAGGTACCACATGGACTGGTGAGACCCATGTGCTATCTGAGATGGGATAGATCACTCCTGCTTCAAGCAACTTCAAGATTTCCTTTTTTACTACTTCTTTTAAATTAGGATTCAACCTTCTCTGAGGTTCAATAGAAGTTCTTGTCTCATCCTCTAGATGGATCCTGTGAGTGCAGAGGTTAGGAGATATGCCTTGGATATCATCTAATGAATACCCAATAGCTTTCCTAAACCTCTTCAACACTTTAACAAGAGCCAGGATCTCATCATCATTGAGGCTATCATTGACTATAACAGGGTAAGTGGAGTTAGGACCTAGGAAAACATACCTTAGCCCATGAGGAAGTGGTTTGAGTTCCACCTTTGGTGCCCTGAGTTCGCTCCAGTCCTCATCTGAGCTGCCTTGCTTCTTGGCGTCAGTTTCCCTACTTGGGGAACTAGTCTCCTGAGCTGAGAAGATTTCTCTTTCTGTGTATTCCAAGCTTTCAAATGGCTCTTCCTCCTCAAAGAACCTGTGGGAGTCCAGTTTCAGCTGATAACCCAAGCTTTCCTTATCCAAGTACCCATCATCTACATGCTCACTTGTCAAAGCC
Source organism: Thlaspi arvense (assembly GCA_911865555.2). Classification (NCBI taxonomy): domain Eukaryota; kingdom Viridiplantae; phylum Streptophyta; class Magnoliopsida; order Brassicales; family Brassicaceae; genus Thlaspi; species Thlaspi arvense. The sequence goes on from OU466857.2 coordinate 14,296,262, forward strand.
ACTTGTAACTTGTCCTCACAACACAGCTCTTCTTGGAGTTCATCATTCAGCTTCTCTAGAGTGTCAATCTGGAATACTTGACCTTCAATAGTAGGCTGCTGCATGATCTTCTTGATGTCAAACTTTAAAGACATGTCCATACCCAACTTCAGGTCAATCTTCCCCTTTTTAACATCAATGACTGCTCCTGTTGTGGCTAGGAATGGTCTCCCAAGAATAAAAGGATCACTAGGCTCTTCATCCATGTCCAAAACTACAAAATCTGTAGGTATTTCTACACTCCCAATCCTTAGTGGTACATCTTCAAGCAACCCTTTAGGATGTTTTACTGACCTATCAGCCAATAGCAAAGAGATTCTGCAATCCTTGAACTTAGTGAAGCCTAGGCGCTGTGCTACAGAGTAGGGCATCAAGCTGACACTAGCTCCAAGATCACACAAAAATTTGTCAAACAGGAGTGGACCTATAGAGCATGGTAAGGTGAAGCTCCCTGGATCTCCTAGCTTGTTAGGAGTCACTCTCTTCTGCTGAATAATGGCGCTACATTCATGTGTGAGGACTACCATTCCCTGCAGATCTTTGGTTCTTTCAGCAACAGCATCTTTCAGGAATTTCTGGTAAGGGGGGACCAAAACAAAGGCATCTAACAGCGACATTGTGAGCTGGATCTTCTTCATCTGTTCATCAAAGAGTCCTTTGTATTTAGCAACCAGCTGCTTCTTAAACCTTCCAGGAAAAGGTATTGTAGGCTGATAAGGAGGAGGTATGTATCTTGGTTCTTTGGCTAACTCCTTAGAAGCCTCCTTTGTTTTGCCTTTAGTAACCTCCTTGTCTTTGGCTTTCTCAGAAATCTTTTCAGCTTCAATCATTCCATCTCCTGGAGTATCTTCCTTTTCTTTGACCTCCACCCCCTCTTCTTGTTCCTCAATGTCCTCATTGGGTATAGAAGGAGCTACTCTTGGTGGAAGTTGCTTCCCACTTCTGAGAGTGACAGCTTTGACATACTCCTGTGTGAGTGAAGAAGTAGAAGGGGTAGACAAGGTTTCTAGTTTGTTGATCTTGATGTTGATAGGAGTGATGTGGGACTGTAATTTGGAATCAATTTCCTTGTTGATTTCATCAGTCATGCTTCTTTGAATATCAGTGAGGTTCCTTTGAATCTCAACAGCCATCATCTTTTGCAGTCCTCCAGTTTAAAGTTGTTGAAGTTGGAGGAACATCTCTTTGTAATCCAGATTATGTGAAGGTGAAGAAGAGTTGATACCAACTGTGGGAGAAGATGAAGCTTGATGCTGTGGAGAGTGAATGTCCTCAATGGACTGATGTAGATAGGCGTCATTTGCATGAAGCATGAGTGGCGCCCCTTGTTCTTGGATAGCTTGTATATGGTTCTCCTTGTAAAGGTTTGGTGAGAGGTCATTGGGTAGGAGTCTAGTGGTGGCATTGAGTAGTAGGTCAACCTTCTCTTGCAGCGCTTTGATCTCAGAGAGTGTTGTTGCTAGTTCCTTGGAGTGTTGCTCTTTGTCATCCACATAGTCCCCATTGCTGAGTGCCATGTTCTCCACTAGTACCCATCCTTCATCTACATCCTTTCCAAGGAAGTAGCCATTACTAGTTGTATCCAGGAGAATTCTGATCTTGGGGAAGACACCTCTATAGAGTGTGGATAGAACCATTCCCTTAGTGAAACCATGATGAGGGCACTGATGAGTGAAACCTCTGAATCTCTCCCATGTGTCTCCATAGCTTTCAGTGGACCACTGCCTGAAGTTGGTGATCTCATTTCTGAAGTGAGCAGTTCTTGAAGGGGAGAAGAACTTAGTTAAGAAGGCATCTTTACATTGTCCCCAAGTGGTAATGCTGCCTTGTGCTAGAGACTTCTCCCATAGTTTAGCTTTGTCACTAAGTGAAAAAGGAAAGAGTTTCAGCTTCAAACCATCATCTGATACACCACTAAGCTTTGTTAATGTGCATATCCTTTCAAACTGATCCAGATGCTCTAAGGGGTCTTGGTTGGGCAATCCAAGGAACTGCCTTTCTTGGATCATTGTGATGAGGCTGCTCTTGATTTGATATTGATCAGTCTCCATGGGTGGGAGAATTCCTTGCCTTGAAGCATAGTTAGAGGGTACATCAGCAGCACCAATTGGTCTTCTTTCTCGCTGAACCAAAGCTCCTTGCAAACCAGCTTGACCTTGTTCACCTTGTAAGCCTTGAGTTCCTGGAGGACCTTGTGGACCTTGCAAACCAAAACCAGCAGCATACTGATGTTCTTCCATGCTTCAACAGCTGAATTCTGATTCTGCACACCCAAAATCTTTGACCTTGAACCTCAGGTGTAGATGTAGACACTTAAGAGCAAGTGTTGTGGTATCTACAAAAGAAATTCTAGACCAAAAGAGAAATCAGTAACCAAAATCGAAAATAACAGAGCTTAATCTCAAGATCTCTACAAATCCTACTGAACAAAGAATTCCCCTAATGGCAACGGCGCCAAATTGATACAAGGCTTTTTGGGACTTGATTCAATTACCCAAGATTGTACTAATCAGTTGTAGTATAGCATAGGGTTTTATCAATCCAAAAGGGGAAAATGAAGCAGTAAGAATGCAATAGAAATCCTAATTCAAGTAGATATAAAAGGGGTTTTAGAGCTTCTAGCAACCTAAGTCATTAAGCAAAAACCAAACAAACACAAATAGGGAAATAAGCAAGCAAATGACCAAAAGTAGAAGTAAAACAGAGCAATTTCAGAACAGAGCTTAAAACAGAGAAAAGATGGGACTTGAGATGAGATAATTGGTGATAGGGAACTCTTGACTCAGTCTATGATGCTTACAAACTCACACAATGCTATTCCTTATGCATAGAATTCATTTATATGACTAATCTAATCTCTTGGCACTAATCTCTTTGCTAATTACAAAGTCAAGAACTAATTCTCATTAGTGAAATGATAAGGAGCAAGCATTAAAACAATTCTATCAACCCTATATTGCCAAATCACTACCTAGACAATCAATCTCTTGAGCTAGGATAAGCAATTCTCTTGCAAAGCAGTTCAGGCATTTCATCAAACACTTGGTGGGTATAAAATGAGCCTAAGATCTTAATCAACTTAGCTAGGGCTAATTAAGCATTAACCACAGCAATCAAGAAAGGAAATGGAAGAATTAACACTAAGCAATCATAGATAGAGTCTCAAATTCCCTAAGCCTAACCCATCTCAAATCCCTACAAAGGACTACTCACTAATCACCATTAAAGCCACCAAATCAAAGAGAGAAAGATGACTAATCATGATTAGAAAGCTTAAATAAGATGAAAGATGCAAACTTTTATTGAAATGAAGCAAAGATTCAAATTCCAAATCCAGAGGTCTAAACAAGGAAGAAAGAACTGCTGGGTAAAAGCTTGTTCCCAAAAATTAGGGATTTCCCGTATTTATATGAGTCTAGGCAAAAATGGCATAATTGTAAATAAAGGGTCTTCGGGCAGAGCTGGTATCGATCAGTTGTGTCGACCTCCAGTGACCAAAATTTATCTGTATCGGTCATCAGTGATCGCCACACACGACAGAAATTATAACGGTGTGTTTGTGTCGACCACACCAGACCGATACTGGTGATCGATACTGCTCCATTTCGGTCACCAGAGACCGAAAATTCCAGGCTCTGACCGAAAACTTCAGCAGAGATCTTCTGCTTTGATCCATCTTGCTCCCTTTTGTCCAGCTAGCCTCCTGGATCACTCCCAAAGCTCCTCCAAGCTCCTTTAAGCTCCAGAAGCACCTAAAAACATCCAATATGCAAGGAAAATGCAATCTATACTCCTAATGCAACCTAAGTCTAAAAGGAGAAGAAAGTGGGACAAAAGCTAAGGGAAAATATGCAAAAGAGGACCAAAACATGTACTAAATGCAGCCCTAAATGGTGTAAATACAAGGGATATCACTATGCACACACTCATACTCCAAAGAACTTAGCCATACTCATCACACAAAGAAATTCAGATCATGACTCTCCTATTCCTAACAATCAAAGAAACTTATCCTTTAACATTCATTAACATCCGAACCATGAATCAAGCTTATGCACTTTAAAGCAAAACACATTTGGCTAAGGGCGGAGGTTATGAGCATAGAATGATCTCATTTGAAAAGGGTTTACAATCAAAACAAGGGTTTCTCTCAAAAATGGCAAGAACTTTATGCATAATGCTAAAGGTGAAGGCAATTGATGCATACATGATCAGATTCTCATCTACCCATGCAAACTATCAATGATCCTAAACCCCTCTCATTTATTAACTTTTAACCTCACTCACCACTTAGAATCTACCATTTTTCTTCTCAAAGCTTAGCATTCCCTAATTCGAAATAAAAAACATTTTTAACTCTTTAGGCTAGTGAAAAGGTTTGAAAATAATTTTTCTCTTTAATTATTTCTTATTGGTAGCTCTCTTATTTATTTTTCTTTTCTCTTTTTTTTTTTCATTTTTATTTGGCACTTAGGCTCTTTTTTTCTTTTTTTCTTTTTTTTTTTTATTTGGGAGAGCTACCTCCTGAAATTTATTAGAACATATACATAGTTTTTAAACACAACCTTTCACTTAAAACCCATTTCTTTCCTTTTAAACACCAAACTCTTTGAAACCGAGAACAAATAGACATAAAAACAACCCCAATGATCCCTCAAACTTATCCTAAGCCTATACCTAGCTTCAAAAGGCAAAGCTAGCAATCATATGAGAACCAAATCATGTCGCCCAAACCTAACACTTTATGCTAAGTTCAAAACCGAAAGAAGAAGGCCTCACAATGATGTCACACAAGAAATATTTGGCTTCAAAGAAGGGTAAGGGTCAAGGTGGGAGTTCTACTTAGGCTCACAAAGAGTGGTAAAAAGAAAGAAGAGAGCCTAAATATTTTAAAATCCATGGGTTCATTTTCAAATGCATAAGGATGATAATTAAAATTTCAGATTAAGGTTTTCACTTATTAGGACAAGTTTCAAATCATGAGAGTTCAATTCAAGTCACAAAAATCCTAGCAAGTGATCCAAGCATGGTAAGAACTTACTTTCAAAGCATAAGCAAAGCATTAGAGAACTACTAACTAGGGCATTGAAACAATTCATGAGTATAAAACACCTTTTTAAGAAACTTTAACCCCTTATGCAAATGCAAACAACCTAGATGCTAAGAAAAATTCTAGACTCAATCCTAACATGTTTTGACAAGATGAATGCAACTACATGAATCTTTGAAAAAATTTTAAAAATTTTACCAATTTTTCATGAACTAAAGACTCAAGGATGCTAAAGGAAAATAAGATCAGAAAACACATGTCAAACCACACTTGTAATCCCCCAAACTTGCTTGACACCGTCCCGGTGGCAAACACATTCGAAGGAGCACCAAAACACAAAGCAAAAAGAAGCAAATATGAGCGGCTATGTACAATGGAAGAAGGTTGTTACCCTGGTCTAATCTCGGCTGGAACATGAGGATGTTCCAGAGGAGCTAGAGACTATTGTTTTGCCCTTGTCGGTTGGTTCTTGGAGAGAAAGGCGCGCTGGCTGAATGTTGCTGCCTTGAGTCTCACAGATGACAACTCCACCGGTTGAGAGCCTCCTCTTCTCGGGTTGGTGAACCTCCTCACTTGCATCCTTCTTAGGCGAGCCTCCTTGAAGTGCCTTCACCTTCTTGGCAAGTTTCTTGAGCATTTTTCCTTGCCACTTGTTGATTTTCCTTTGCATCTCCACAACAGATGCTATGAACTTCTCTGTTTTGGTTCTCGGCTCAAAGTCTTACTTGGGAAGGGTGTAGGCTTCGGGCATCTCATCTTCCGTGGCTGGAGACTCGGACCTTTGACGAGGAGCAATCGCCGGGGCAGGTGGTCCGCCTAAAGGAGCAAAGCACTCCTCTTCCGTTGGCAAGAACTCGATGTTCCCAACACCAAGCAGCTCGGTCTCGTCTTTGTTTGGCAGGATGCACACTCTCTTCTCGTTTTCGTCGTCTATGAAGAGGTAAGCGTAGAACCCTTCTGCTGGCGTGCATCCCAAGCTGTCGGTATTCCTCATGTAGACCTCGTCCATGAAAGCTCTGGCTGGTACGTGTGCGAAGTCGTGTATAGGCACACCAGCTAGCAAGAATAGAGGAGTGAGGAAGCCGCCAATGAAAGAAGAGGTTGCCTTGCACCGCAAGGCATAAGCCTTGTATTTCACCAAGGAGGCAGCAAGCATACATCCATAGTTCACCTCGTCGCCGAGCTCATCCTCCATAGGCTCGTCATTCTCATCCGGGTTGAGACCATAAGCTTGGCATAGCTCAGGGATGGAGAGGGTGTAGGCTTGACGGCCAACCTTGAAGTAGAGGCGACCTTGTGAAGGGACGGGTGTGCTAGGATTCTCGTAACGGAACTCCAACGGGGCAAGGAAGTTTATTGTCACTTCTGGAATGGTTGGGCAATCCATCCGTGACAGACATCTTAAGTCAATGTTTATGAGGAGTTGGTCGAAATCCCCAAGAATCCCTAGCATGAACAGCAGCTCCTGATCCGCAAACTTGATAGGCTCAAACCGAAGCCTTTCAAGCCTTTTCTTGTCCCTCTTCTCATCCTTACTCCATCTGACCCTCTCTTGAATAGCCACCTCTTGTCCTTCTCCCTCTTGTGCTGTCTCTTCTCTCGTTCTTTTGGGGGCCATTGTACCTGAAACAAATTTCTCAAGAAGTTTGATAAGCAAAACGGCGGTTTGATGAGAGAATAAGAGAGGAGAAGGAGAAAGCTTATAACTACCACCCTAGATTTTTGGGGAATTAATAAAAATTATAGCAAAATAAAGGAGAATCAAATCTTTAGATACTAGAAAATCTAGAATTAATCCTTTTACTTAGCTAAAAGTTTGATAGACACTTCATTTGCAAGGGTGAGAATGCAATGAGGTTATCAAACTCAAATGCAAGACAGGTTATAGTACAGCAAGCAAGAGAGAGTCAATCCATACCTAGGATGATAGAGAATGAAAAGAGAATACAAGGACTAATGCAAATCTAAGCGAAACAAGATAAGTTATGAGAAAATCCCTAAAAACTAGATACAGCTACTTAAATGGAATGCAACCTATTTTAAAATTACTAGGAATGATGAAACTACCACCAGGAAAAAGCAGGATAATTAAAGGACAAAGCTTCGAATTACTAAAGTTCGACTAGTGGATCGACCATGAGATCGACTACTAGATCGAGCAATAACAATCGATCTCGTCTAAAAAAGCAAGAACAGTAAAACTAACGACCAGGATGCTATCAAAGATCAAGCGAATGACGAGAGAAGATGTAAAGATGCTAAAAGAAAGGGCCTAGGGTTGAGATTCATGGTCAGGGGTTTCAAAGGTTCGACCTTGGGTTGAAAACTTTAAATCGACTCACTTTGTGAGGATCTCTAAGCCTTGAAAACTAAGCAAGATCTATCTGTGGCTTTCGGTATAGATCACTCCTTCATCCCCTCCTCCAAACCCATGGCTTTTGGTGGAAAGAGAGGTCAAAGGGCATGGAAAACAGATTTCAAATGAGTGGCTTAACTAGTCCCCCAAACTTCCATGGCTTTTGGGAAGGGGTAACAAGTCTCTAGGGTGTGATCTTCCAAGGCTCCTGAATCCTGTCAAGGTAAGGAACCTCTCGGATCATGAAGCTCTTGGCGTGAGAGTCTTCAAGCATTGAGATCTCAACACCCTAGAAGAGATAGCCATTGAAAACGCTTAGAAAACCCCAAGATCGAAACCCTTTAGACCCCTTAATCCTCTCAACCCCGAACCCAAATAAACTACTCACTACACATAAGGTAAATCAAGCGAAGCATGTAAAAGAAAACGATGAACATGAAAAGGAAACTAGATTAAGATGAAAACGATCCGATTACAAAGCTTAAGAAAACTCAAAGTTCGACAATGGTGTTCTTCGTCAAAACCAGAGAGAAAACCTACAAAAAAAAGATAAGGATTGAAAGTTCTATGGGAAAAGGACGTCGCCGCCTTCCCAAAATGGCCAAAACAAGGTGATGGTCCCCCCCTCGCTAGTGGCCAAAAGTGGTTGAAAGGACAGAGATCAACTCCGAGATCGAGCGGTTCTCTCGATCATCTCCGGACATCGTGTCTTCAGCTCGATCTGGGTCTCGATCATCATCGGCGGATCGAGTGTTACATCCAATCTCGGTATCGATCTTCGGTTGGATCGGGTGGTGTACTCAATCTGGCTCTCGCTCTGCATGGCGTCATTTACGTCGGTACCGTTTGATCGACTGCTTCACTCGATCCTCGTCTCGATTATTCTCCCTGGATCGCCTGGTTGGCTCGATCTTCTGGTCGATCACATCCTAGATCGACCGGCCATGCTCGATCTGCTCCTCGATCTCTGATCCTTTAACATTCATTAACATTAGAACCATGAATCAAACTTATGCACTTTAAAGCAAAACACATTTGGCTAAGGGTGAAGGTTAGGAGCATTGAATGATCTCATTTGAAAAGGGTTTAAAATTAGAACAAGGGTTTCTCTCAAAAATAGTTGAACTTATGCATAATGCTAAAGGTAAAGACAATTGATGCATACATGATTAGATTCTCATCTACCCATGTAAACTAACAAATGATCCTAAACCCCTCTCATTTAACAACTTTTATCCTCACTCACCACTTAGAGTCTACCCTTTTTTTCTTCTCAAAACTTAGCAATCCCCAATTCGAAACAAAACCATTTTTAAACTCTTAAGGCTAGTGAAAAGGTTTTTGAAAATAACTTTGCTCTTTAAATATTTTTTATTGGTAGCTCTCTTATTTTTTTTTTTTTCTTTTCTCTCCTTTTTTTCTTTTTATTTTTATTTGGCACTTAGGCTCTTTTATTTTTTTTTCTTTTTCTTTTATTTCTTTTTATTTCTTTTTTTTTTTTTTTTGGAAGAGCTACCTCCTGAAATTTATTAGAGCATATACTTAGTTTTTAAACACAACATTTCACTTCAAACCCATTTCTTTCTTTAAAACACCAAACTCCTTGAAAACGAGAACAAATAGAAATGAAAACAACCCCAATGATCCCCCAAACTTATCCTAAGCCTATACCTAGCTTCAAAATGCAAAGCTAGCAATCATATGAGAACCAAATCATGTCGCCTAAACCTAACACTTTATGCCAAGTTCAAACCGAAAGGAAGGCCTCACAATGATGTCACACAAGAACATTTGGCTTCAAAGAAGGGTAAGGTTCAAGGTGGGAGTTCTACTTAGGCTCACAAAGAGTGGTAAAAAGGAAGAAGAGAGCCTAAATATTTTAAAACCATGTGTTCATTTTCAAATGCATAAGGATGATAATTAGAATTTCAAATTAAGGTTCTCACTTATTAGGACAAGTTTCAAATCATGAGAGTTCAATTCAAGTCACGAAAATCCTAACAAGTGATCCAAGCATGGTAAGAACTTACTTTCAAAGCATAGACAAAGCATTAGAGAACTACTAACTAGGGCATTGAAACAATTCATAAGTAAAAACACTTTTTTAAGAAACTCTAACCCCTTATGCAAAATGCAAACAACCTAGATGCTATGAGAAACTCTAGACTCAATCCTAACATGTTTTGACAAGATGAATGAAACTACATGAATCTTTGAAAAAATTTTAAAAATTTTACCAATTTTTCATGAACTAAAGACTCAAGAATGCTAAAGGAAAATAAGATAACAAAACACATGTCAAATCACACATGTACTCCCCCAAACTTGCTTGACACCGTCCCAGTGGCAAACTCATTCGAAGGAGCAACAAAACACAAAGCAAAAAGAAACAAATATGAGTGGTTATGTACAATGGAAGAAGGTTGTTACCTCTGGTCTAGTCTCGGCTGGAACTTGAGGATGTTCCAGAGGAGCTAGAGATTGTGGCTTTGCCCTTGTCGGCTGGTTCTTGGAGAGAATGGCGCGCCGGCTGAATGGTGCTGCTTTGTGCCTCGCGGATGACAACTCCACCGGTTGAGAGCCTTCTCTTCTCGGGTTGTTGAGCCTCCTTACTTGCATCCTTCTTAAGCGAGCCTCCTTGAAGTTCCTTGACTTTCTTTCCAAGTTTCTTTAGCATTTTGCCTTGCCACTTATTGATCTTCCTTTGCATCTCCAGAACAGATGCTAGGAACTTCTCGGTTTTTATCCTCGGGCATCTCATCTTCCGTGGCTGGAGACTCGGACCTTTGACGAGGAGCAATCGCTGAAGCAGGTGGTCCTCCTAGAGGAGCAAAGCACTCTTCCTCCATGGGCAAGAACTCGATGTTCCCAACACCAAGCAGCTCGGTTTCATCTTTGTTTGGCAGGATGCACACTCTCTTCTTGTCTTCGTCGTCTATGAAGAGGTAGGCGTAGAACCCTTCTGCTGGCGTGCGTCCCAAGCTGTCGGTATTCCTCATGTACGCCTCATCCATGAAAGCTCTGGCTGGTACATGGGCGAAGTCGTGAATAGGCACACCAGCTTGCAAGAATAAAAGAGTGAGGAAGGCGCCGATGTAAGAAGAAGTTGCCTTGCACCGCAAGGCATAAGCCTTGTATTTCACCAAGGAGGCAGCAAGCACACATCCGTAGTTCACCTCATCGCCGAGTTCATCCTCCATAGGCTCGTCATTTGCATCCGGATCACACACCAAGTGCTTCACGCCTTGGAACAGGAAGCAAAGCTTGGTCTTGCGACTGTGGAAGCAACAGATCTTCCACTAAACGTGTTGGCAATCAGCTTCAGGGTGTACCTCAGCACCGGTCTTCTCACTCGTTTGATCTTGGCGGTGTTGGCTTTGTAGTCCTCATTGCTAATCAGGTCCCAAAAGTCGTTGGCTTTCTTGAAGGCGGGGAACTCGACCTTGTTGGCATCCGCGTTGAGACCATAAGCTTGGCATAGCTCAGGGATGGAGAGGGTGTAGGCTTGACGGCCGACCTTGAAGTAGAGGCGACCTTGTGAAGGGACGGGTGTGCTAGGATTCTCGTAACGGAACTCCAACGTGGCAAGGAAGTCTATTGTCACTTCTGGAATGGTTGGGCAATCCATCCGTGACAGACATCTTAGGCCAATGTTCTTGAGGAGTTGGTCGAAATCTCCAAGAATCCCTAGCTTGAACAGCAGCTCTCGATCAGTAAACTTGGTAGGCTCAAACCGAAGCCTTTCCAGTCGTTTCTTGTCCCTCTTCTCATCCTTAGTCCATCTGACCGTCTCTTGAACTGCCACCTCTTGTCCTTCTCCCTCTTGTGATGTCTCTTCTCTTGTTCTTTTGGGGGCCATTGTTCCTGAAACAAGTTTCTCAAGAAGCTTGATAAGCAAAACGGCGGTTTGATGAGAATGAGAGAGGAGAAGAAGAGAACTTATAAATACTACCCTAGAATTTTGAGGAATTAATAAAAATCATAGCTAAATAAAGGAGAATCAGATCTTTAGATACTAGAAAATCTAGAATTATTCCTTTTACTTAGCAAATTTTTAAAAATCAGAACCGATCCTATATTCTAGAACAATATCTTGCGAATTTAAAGGAAATTTTCCTAAAGATAAATCATTAAATTTTGAAAATACCTTTGCAAGAAATGTAAAAGATCTTTGCTAGCTTCTGAAAACCGAAACTCTCACTCTCTTTGTTTAAAATTTTTGAGAAAAACAGGAATGAGAGGGTGAGAGGTTGTTGAAACATTTAAAGACTAGCAAAGAGCAAAACTATGGGTAGTAAAGGTGGTTTTCTGACAAAGTCTTGGTCAAGGCACATCTTTCATGGTCAAAGATGCTTGCCATGACCAAGTTTTGGATTTAAAAATTGGAGGGAAACGAATAAAGGAGGGAAAGAAAATGTTACCTCGGCATGAGATCGGGTCCATTTGGTCGATCTAGGACTCGATCTCATGCCCATAATGGCTTAGATCGAGAGGGTTACTCGATTTGAGACTCGATTCATGATGAATCGAGTCTTGGATCGATTAGCTCCCTCGATCATTGAGATGTTGGCTCCACGGCTAAGTCCTCATAATCGAGCTTTGTCCTCGATTTAGGGGTCGATTTAGCATAGATCGAGTGATGGATCGAGTCGAGTGATCGATCTGTTTTCAACAGATTTTCCCGAGAGAAATTAGATCGGTCGATCCTTTTTCGTCAAGGTCGATCTTATCACTCGTTCTCGTCTAGATCGACTTGCTCCTCTCGATTCACTGACTCGATCTAGCAAAGATCGAGTCAGGATCAGTCGATCTAGCACTCGATCTCTAGCCTTATCTTAACCCCTATTGCCTCTTTTGGACTTCAAGATCAAGGTTTAGACTCCTCATACCTGTTCCTACACACTTTGCAGAATAAAAACATAAAACTGAAAGAGAAATAAAGCAGAAATATGTACAATATAAACATGGGAATGCCTCCCAAGTGCGCTTTCTTTAACGTCTTTAGCTAGACTTTACTTGGTTTAGGGGGATGGTGGGTCTTGGAGAAGCACCGAGGTACTCTCCTTGTCATAGCTGTCTGCCAAGTTAGGCTTGACTCTGTGTCCGTTGACGGTGAATGCACTGCCACTTTTTCCCATCAGAGTAAAAGCTCCATAAGGCAACACTTCTTGGATCACGAACGGTCCGCTCCACCTTGACTTCAGCTTTCCCGGGAAGAGTTTTAGCTTTGAGTTGTACAGCAACACTAACCCTCCTTCCTTAAGCTCCTTGGCAACCAACTTCTTGTCATGAGTCTCCTTAGTCCGCTCTTTGTATATCCGAGAGCTCTCATAAGCGTTCAGTCTTAACTCATCCAGTTCGTGTAGCTGAATAAGGCGCCTCTCCTGAGCAGTCTTGAGGTCAAAGTTCAGCCTCTTCACAGCCTACAACGCACGGTGTTCCAGCTCAACCGGGAGATGACAGCCCTTACCATAGAGTAGAGTGAAAGGGGTTGTACCAATCGGCGTTTTGAAGGCGGTACGGTAGGCCCAAAGAGCGCCGTCCAGCTTCACTGCCCAGTCTTTCCTTGTTGCCCCGACAGTCTTCTCTAGTATAGCCTTGATTTGCCGGTTAGAGACTTCCACTTGACCGCTTGTTTGAGGATGATACGATGTAGCCACCTTATGCTTAACTCCATACTTTCTCAAGAGGTTCTCAAAGACCTTGTTTATGAAGTGGCTTCCTCCATCGCTTATAACCACCTTAGGTACCCCAAACCTCGGGAAGATGATACTCTTGAACAGCTTGATTACCACCTTAGAGTCATTTGTAGGGGAAGAAACCGCCTCAACCCATTTAGAGACATAATCCACTGCTACTAAGATGTATTTGTTGCCATATGTAGAAGGAAATGGCCCCATGAAGTCTATGCCCCACGCGTCGAACACATCAACCTCGAAGATGGGAACCTGAGGCATTTCATTCCTCTTAGTGATATTCCCTGCTCGTTGACATGCCTCACAACTCTTTACAAACTCGTGTGCATCTTTAAAAATGGACGGCCACCAGAAACCGGCTTGCAACAATTTCATGGAAGTCTTGAATGAGGCGAAGTGTCCTCCGTAGGAAGAGCCATGGCAATGATAGAGGATGTCCCTAGCTTCATCCTTTGTAACACATCTCCGGTACAAACTGTCTACTCCTCTCTTGTATAAGTAGGGCTCGTCCCAAAAGTAATCACTAGCCTCTCTCATAAACCGCTTCTTGTGATAGCTGTTGAGATGTGTTGGCTCCTCACCACACGCTAGATAGTTCACTACATCAGCATACCACGGTAGATCCTCCTCTTTAAAACTCAACACCTCTTCAAACCTCCCTTCTAGCTTTCCACAAACAGCCGTGGTAATCGCCATGAGCTGCTCTTCTGGAAGAGAGTCATCTAAGGGGAGAGACTCGTTGATCTTTAGCCGTGAGAGGTGGTCAGCGACTCCGTTTTCTGTTCCTTTCTTGTCTTTAATCTCCATGTCAAACTCCTGGAGCAAGAGAATCCATCTTAAGAGCCGAGGCTTAGTGTCTTTCTTCGAATAGATGTATGGCAAGGCAGCGTGATCCGTGTATAGAATAGCCTTGGAACCAACGAGATATGATCTGAACTTCTCAAAGGCGAACACTACTGCAAGCAACTCTTTCTCCGTAGTGGTGCACCTTGTTTGCGTGTCATCCAAGGTTTTTGAAGCATAGTAGATCACGTGTAGCTTCTTGTCTTTCTTCAGACCAAGAACGGCTCCTACGGCGTAGTCACTAGCATCACACAAGATCTCAAAGGGAAGAGACCAGTCTGGTGCTTGGACTATAAGAGCTGATGTAAGGGCTTCCTTGATGGTCACGAAAGCTCTCAAACACTTCTCATCAAACACAAACTCAGCTTCTTTGCACAACAACCGTGTAAGAGGGCGTGCAATCTTGGAAAAATCTTTGATGAAGCGCCTATAGAACCCGGCGTGTCCCAAGAAACTTCTGACTCCCTTGACGTTAACCGGCGGCTCAAGACCCATCATGACTTCCACTTTAGCCTGATCAACCTCAATGCCCTTCTCTGATATCTTATGACCAAGCACGATCCCTTCCTTAACCATAAAGTCGCATTTCTCCCAGTTCAGCACCAAGTTTGTCTCTTCACAACGCTTTAGTACCCTGCAAAGATTCAACAAACACGCAGAAAAGGACGCACCATAGACAGAGAAGTCATCCATGAACACCTCTACCATCTCCTCTATTAGATCGGAGAAGATTGACATCATACACCGCTGAAACGTAGCCGGTGCATTACACAATCCAAACGGCATCCTTAGATATGCGAAGGTACCATAGGGACATGTGAAGGTCGTCTTCTCCTGATCATTTGGGTGAATTGGTATCTGAAAGAAACCGCTATACCCATCAAGGAAACAGTAGTAAGGGTGATTAGCAAGTCTCTCAAGCATCTGATCAATAAAAGGCAAAGGGAAATAGTCTTTCCTAGTCGCAAGGTTAAGTTTCCTATAATAAATACACATCCTATGACCAGTGATGGTTCTAGTAGGAATAAGCTCATCCTTTTCATTCCTTATGATCGTGATCCCTCCCTTCTTAGGCACCACGTGTACAGGAGAAACCCACGTGCTGTCACTTATGGGATAGATCACGTCAGCCTCTAAAAGCTTAAGGATTTCTTTTTTTACAACCTCTTTCAAATTAGGATTCAAACGCCTTTGAGGTTCTATAGAAGAGGCGTTCTCAT
The DNA here is from genome assembly GCA_911865555.2 of Thlaspi arvense. Taxonomy (NCBI): domain Eukaryota; kingdom Viridiplantae; phylum Streptophyta; class Magnoliopsida; order Brassicales; family Brassicaceae; genus Thlaspi; species Thlaspi arvense. The sequence continues at coordinate 14,311,466 of OU466857.2, forward strand.
TATCCAAGTGAATCCTGTGAGTGCAAAGCATTGGTGAAAGGCCCTTGATTTCACTTAAAGAGTACCCAATGGCCTTCCTATACTTTCTCAGCTCAGTCAGGAGCGAGTGCAACTCATCATCACTTAGGTTTTCATTCACAATCACGGGATAGGTGTTATTAGGCCCTAAGAAAGCAAACCTTAGCCCTTTTGGGAGCTCCTTAAGGTCCACCTTTGGGGCTAACAGCTCACTCCAGTCATCCTCGTGGCTGTTGTTGTTGCTTTCCTCCTTGGAACCCTCCTTAGACCCCGAGGCATGGCCCTTAAGACTGCTTTCCTCCATCGCTATCCCTTCTGAAATCGAGTCCTCCAGTCGATTCTCCTCTCGATGTCGTCTATATCGAGCCATTTTGCTCGATTCACTTACTCGATTTGATGTGGATCGAGTAAGGGATCGAGACGCTGAGTCGATCTCCTGACTGGACCCCAAAATGATCTGGAGGTTTCTCTCGATCGTCGACTCGGTTGTTTTTCCTGATCGAGCATTCCTCTCGATCTGTCTGTCGATTGCTGCACCGGATCGAGTTGTGTTCTCGATTGCCTTGTCGATCTGACTCCTGGATCGAGTGATAGCGTCGATCTCGGGGTCGATATCTAGGCAGCAACTTTCATCATTCTTAACAATCTTCCTAGAATTCAGCAGGCTGACGTACTCCTCGGTCCTCTCATCCACATAGCCAAACTCCCCTGGCTCCTTAGTTAGTGCTAGCTTCAGATGGTCTTCTAGAGCCAGCTCTTCCAGCAACTCATCCGCTAAGGCATCCATCGTTTCAATGTAGAAAGCTTGCCCTTCTTTGGTCGGCTTCTTCAGAACCTCATTGATATCGAAGTCATGCCTTATCTCCTTTCCCAAGTGCTAGGCAATCTTCCCATTCTTGACATTTATGATAGCCCTGGCGGTTGCAAGGAATGGTCTCCCTAAGATGAGTGGATCTTTAGGCTCTTCATCCATCTCCAGCACGACGAAGTCCGTAGGCACGTTCACACCACTGATTCGCACCGGTAGATCTTCAAGCACCCCACTGGTAGCTTCACACTCCTATCAGCCAGTACCAACGAGATCCGACAGTCTTTGAAATGAGTAAAGCCAAGCTTCTTAGCCACGGAGTGAGGTATCAGGTTTATGCAAGCTCCGAGATCACATAGGCGACTCTTGAACTCTAGTGGACTTAAAGCGCAGGGTATAGTGAAGCTTCCATGGTCTCCCAATTTCTTAGGGACTATCTCCTTATGTATCACAGCACTACACTCTTCACTTAGAACAAGTATCTCCTTGCTTTCCTTATTCTTCTTCACTAGAGTGTCTTTGAAGAATTTGGCACATTTAGGCATCATCGTAAGGCAGTCAACGAGAGGTAGCTTGATCTCCACGTCCTTAAGATGCTTCTCAAAGAGGATTCTATGCTTCTCTATGAGTTGCTTCTTGAAACGGCCAGGAAAAGGCAGCTTAGGTATATACGGTGGAGGCACGTAAGCATTCTTCTCCTTAGTAGTTTGCTCAGCTTTCTTCTCAACAACTGCTTTGTCTCCTCTTCTTGGCCCTTGGATCCAAACGTTGTCAAAGTTAATCTCATCATCATCAGCTGAAGGTTTACCCTCCCCCTCTTGAATTACAACGTCCTCGTTGTTCTTAGTAGAGACCGGAGGTTCGAGCTCTTTGCCGCTTCTCAATGTTATGGCGTTAGCATACTCCTTAGGATTCTGCTCACACTTTCCCGGAAGACTATTCTGACCACTCGTACTCGCTTTCCCCTTCTCTAGCTGCTTGATCTTGTTGTTTAAGTTGGTGATCTGAGTGGAGAAGTCAGTGAGAGACGAGTCTAGACGAGTGTTCATCTCGGCGAACTTCTGGTTTGTAGAGGCTTGCCCTTGTATCAGCTGTTGAAACATTGCTTGAACCAGATCAACTTGTTGTTGCATCGGCTGTTGCTGCTGAGGTGCAAAGCCCGGAGGGTAGTTAGGCGTATAACCCTTGTTACTTTGATGTTGCCCTTGGAAGTTATTCGGCCCTTGACCTTGGAAACCACCACTCGGTGGAAAACCTTTGTTGTAAGGGATGAAAGGTTTTGCTTGCTGAGCAGGGTACACTTGATCCTTAGGGTTGGCTACGTTGGTGCTTCGGTAGGAGAGGTTGTTGTTCTGGTAGCCTTGGGTGTAGCCTTGAGGTTTGTAGTTGTTCTGTCCCACCACCCAATTGGCTTCTTCTTGGCTCAACTCTAACTCCTCTTGATTCTCATCAGCTTCACCAACAAAGTGAACATGCTTCTGATTGGCTAACACCAGCTTATCTATCTTCTCATGCAAAGATTTCAGCTCCTTTTTGTGAGACTCTAGCTCTGATCCTCTCGGTGCACGTTCATAGTCCTCAGCGTAGTTGCCATCACTCAATGCCAAGTTTTCTATCAACTCCATACCCTCTTCTACCTCCTGACCAAGGAAGTTCCCTTTGCTAGCTGTGTCAAGCAACAACCTGATCTTCGGTGAAGCTCCACGGTATATGGTACAGAGTAGTGTCTCCTCGCTGAACCCGTGATGTAGACATTGGATCGTGTAGTCTTTGAAACGCTCCATTGCCTCGTTGAATGTCTCATTGTTCCGTTGAGTGAAGCCGCTGATTTCGCTTCTCAACCGTGTTGTCCTAGTGCTACAGAAGAACTTTGAGAGAAAGGCCTTCTTACACTCGGCCCATGAGGTGATGGTGCCTTGTGGGAGGGTCTTCTCACATTGCCTAGCCTTGTCTCCGAGTGAAAAGGGGAAGAGACGCAGCTTGAAAGCATCTTCGGATATGCCATTGATCTTGATCATCCCACATACTTGCTCGAAGTTGTCAAGGTGCTCCAAGGGATCTTCCATTGCTAAGCCGTGGAACTTGTTGTTTTGCACCATGGAGATGAAACCTGGCTTGATCTCGAAGTTGTTGTTTTGTACAGGAGGAGGAGTGATCCCAAACCAAGAGAGTTTCTTCACTGAAGCCGTGGTGAGGACACTGAATGGTATAGTCTTTGAATCTCTCCATAGCTTCACTGAATGGCTCGTTCTGACTTTGAGTGAATCCGCTGATCTCACTTTGCAGCCTAGCTGTTCTTGTGCTTGAGAAAAACTTTGAGAGAAAAGCTTTCTTACATTCAGCCCAAGAGGTAATGGTGCCTTGTGGAAGGGTCTTCTCCCAATGCCTAGCCTTATCTCCAAGAGAAAATGGGAAGAGCCTTAGCTTGAAAGCATCTTCTGAGATCCCATTGATCTTTATCATCCCACAAACTTGCTCAAAGTTGTCAAGGTGATCCAAGGGGTCTTCCATAGCCAGTGATAGGGTCAGGTTTTACCCAAATAAAACTACTGCAAGTGCACAGCAAAAGCATTTGTAGTACAAGGGGTTATCGAATCCCAAGGGAGTATGTAAACCACACTAGCGATTATAGATTCAGATTAAGCTAAGCGATAAATAATGAATGTAATGCAAAACAGTAAAATAAATGCAAGAGGGCGTTTTTATGCTTGTTCTTAAAGTTCAGAAAGCTAAAGACGCTAAGTCAGGACAGTTCGCAGGTTGAATCCGAGAGTATAGAATGCATGCAATCAGGAATGAATTAAAACCGTCTTGAACATGAATCGCAAAGATATAACTAATCAATTCTCATTGCAGAAGTTATCTATGTCTAAATCACAGAGTTTCAAATCTCTTTGCAAACCCTAACAACCTAAACATGCAGTAATGATCAGGTTCAATTGTTCACTAAACTCCTAAGCCAAATCTCTTTGTACTAGGGCGTTTTGCTCATCTAATACTAGTTCAGGTGATTAATAATGCTCTCACATCTATCAAAAACCTAGGGTTTCGAAATCCAGATGATGTGTCTAAGAAATCGATATGAATGCAAGCACAGATGAAGAACCAATGAATTTCCTAAAAGTTTTTAGCAATTCTACAAACTCTTCTTCAACCTTTGAAAAGCCCTAACTTAACTAACAAACTACTCAGACATGGTGATTTGAGAAAACATCATGAAAAGAATAGATTGCATAAAAGAAATAAGAAGTAGAAATAAAGGAGTTCAAAATCTGTTCTGAAGGAGTCTGATTTGTCTCTCCAAAAGCTCTTCTACAAATCTCTCTCTAAAGCTCTCAAAAATAATAAGATACAAGATATCTGCCAAAAGAATGGCTGAAAAACCTAATATACAAGCTAAAACACGATCTGGGGCCTTTTTGCAAAAACTGGAACTTCTGGGCCAAAACTGTAATTTCTTCCCAATCTTTTAAAAACAAGCCACGACCCCTTCCTTTCTGGGTGACGAGCGTCACCAGCTTGGTGACGAGCGTCACCATATGGCATACTTTCTTCTTCGAGCTAGGTGCTTCGTGGCTTCCACTCAGAATGCTCCAAAAGGTTCCAAAATCTCCAATTATGCTCCAGACATGCTATAACCTGCAAAGACTCTTCTAGGACTCTAAAAAGACCAAAAAGACTCAATAAAAAGAACTTATATCATGGTTAAAAACCATAAAAACCATGATATATCAACTCCCCCAGACTTAGCTTTTGCTTGCCCTCAAGCAAATATTAGACAAAGAATAAGGTCGAGATTTGAAAACAAGAAACAGTCAGTCAGTCATCAGGAACACCACACTAGTTAGAGCTTTCGAATCCACATACCACATAGTCAACACAAGATCAAATTTCAGCCTAATCATCACAAGCTTAGCAAGTCTCTCAAGTCCAGTCCAAATCCCTTCAAGAAATCCAAAATTTCTACTGCTAACTCCTTATTTTTATCTAAGTGTGATATCTCATCAAAGTTTTATCATGTTAATCACTTTACAGATTCTTTTCTCTTCCTAACAACTGAACAAATCAATCTCAACACATCTCTCCTATTTTCTCTTCCCTTAATCTTTTTCTTTACATCTCAACAAATCAATTTTCGATTTTTCACTTCTTTTTCTCAACTTTTTCAGTCTAAGATATGGTGCTACTCAATACTTGTGTTCCTTGTGAGGAGACAGGTTCTTGAGTGTGTTCACTACTGTTGTTCCTTGTGAGGAGACAGGGTCATGAATGCACCATTCTTTGGACTTAATTTCTTTTAAAAACTACATCAGGGAAGATCAAAGAGAGACTGTATCTTAACCTTATTGTCAGTGCTTAAAGAGAGAATCAAGATCAATAAGAATCAATCACCAAGACAAGAAGTTTAAAGTTCATTAAGGTGGAGCTAACAGCAAATTTTCCAGATTCTCTAAGAACCTAAACCTTCATTGCTAGACTGATCTACCTATGACTTTCAACTTAGTGAGACTTGTAATCAACTACTGTGGCAATGGTTCTTATCAGCAAAAACGTCCTATGGCTAGTTCCAAGAAAAACTGATAGTTTCAAAAATTTTGACTCTAGAAAAACAGGTTTTTGACTCAACTTTAAGACTCTATAAACATGACACAAAGCACACAACGTCAGTAACCACCTCCCCCAGACTTAAACAACACTGTCCCCAGTGTTATTAAGCCAAGAGTTGGTCAAAATGAAGCATGAGAAGTTGTAGAACCAAGGTGGAAAAGTGGTACCTCGCGAAGGAGCTAGTGACGAGCGTCACCAAATTGGTGACGAGCGTCACCATCTCTGATACTCCAGAAATCGACATGTTGGATGTTTAAATGCTATGCCATCATGTGTACTCCGAAGTCAAACTATAAGAGCACTCAAAACACACATCAAAACATCCAAACAAAGCATAATCCATGGTCCAACAAGTTCACAAGACATCATCCAAGCAAACTGAACAAAGTGACTCTTTTTTTTTTTTCGATTTTTTTTTTTTTTTTTTGGTGTTTTTGGGGTTTTTTTTTTTTAGCTATGTAATAGAAAACTAAACTAATATATGAAAAAGAAAACTTACTAGTGGGTTGCCTCCCACTAAGCGCTTGTTTAAAGTCATTAGCTCGACTTTGAATGCTGCTCAGACAGCTGGTGGAGCAGAGGGTGGCAGTGAATGCCTTGGAGAAGAATGTCTCCTCATCCATGGTGGTTTGTAAACAGTAGATGTATGAACACTTCCAAGGAAGTGAGGAACATCAGCAGAGTGGGTCGTGACTGTGGGTGGGACATTTCGTTTTCCTGCAGAATCATCAAAAGAAACACCAAGCTTTCTTTGCTTAGTTGCAGGTTTCTGGGTTGTGGACTGTTGAATTTTCGGATTGGCAACATATGATGGACTTGTAGCTGTAAAATCACGTTGCTGCTTTGTGTTCAGGTTGGTGACGAGCGTCACCAGGTCAGTGACGCTCGTCACTGACTCTACAGTTCGCGTTTCTGCAGTTTTCCTGCAATTCAGCTCTGCAAGTGTTGCTTCCATCACATACACGTCTTCCTCCAGCAACTTGGCATTCATTAGAACCTCTTTTTCAAGCCCAGTCATGAAGATATGATCCTCACTGCAATCCTCAAACCCAACAGCTTCTGCAGAAGTTTCAGATATTGGCTCTTAAACAACCATCTTGCTCACTTGCCCACTTATATCTGATTCATTGACACACTCAGCAATAATGTCTTCTGAATGCTCCATGACAGTCTCTTCATCTCTAGAAGTTCTTACAGAAAAGGTCTGACCATCAATGGTAGAACTCATTCTTAACTTATCCATGTCAAAGTTCATGACAACATCACCAAGATCAAGGTCAATGTTCCCCTTTCTAACATCAATGATGGCTCCAGCAGTAGCCAAGAATGGTCTTCCCAGAATAAGAGGATCTTTAGGTTCTTCAGCATATTTCAGAACCACAAAATCTGTAGGAATTATGCAGCCTTCAATGTTAACATGAACATTCTCTAACATGCCTTCTGGGGTCCTTATGGATCGATCTGCTAGGATGAGAGAGATCCCAGCTGGATTGAAATCAGTCATTCCAAGTTTAGCAGCAACAGAGAAAGGCATCAAGTTAATACTTGACCCTAGATCACATAGAGAGTGGGGAAAACGTCCTGCAGATATTGAGCAATCAAGCACAAAGGTCCCTGGATCAGATAGCTTCTCTGGAACTCTGCTTTGAGTGATGGTATTGACTTGTTCAGAAACAGTCACCTTCTTCTTCTTCTTTGGAACTGTGCCTAAGAGAATTGCACTGATGTCTCTGGTAAGCAAAGCTCCTTCCTCAGGACTTACACCATTCACAACCATTCTCTTTACATACCTTCTTAGAGCTGGTGAAAGCTTGACTGCATCAACAAGAGGGATCTCAAGCATCAGCTTGTCTATCATAGCTTTACATCTGGCTTCTTCTATCTCCTGTTTAGACTTCCTAGGATGCTTGGGGAATGGTGTTTTGGGTTTATAGACACGTTCCTGGTCATAATTTGCAGTTACAGGCGAAGCAGCTTCGTTCTGGGGTGGGTGACAACTGTCACCAGGGGGGTGACGCTCGTCACTCACTTGTGACAACCCCCGATACCCTTGTAGGTTGGTGACGAGCGTCACTCCTCCTTGGTGACGCTCGTCACTCCCGTCTGAGACAGAAAAATTTTCCTCTTCAGACTCCATCAGTTGCACGATCTGCTCTGCACTCAGCCTCTTTTTCTGCACTGTTTTAAGCTCCTTTTCATTCCTTACTGTGATGGCATTAACCTGATGCTTGGGATTGATGTCAGTCCTTCCAGGAAGGAATCCCTCTTGCCTTTGAACAGCTCCTGCAGTTTGAGCAACCTGCACATCAAGCTTCTTCATGTGAGAGTTCAGACTCTCAATTTTTCCATTCAGGTCTTGATACAGCGAATCTAGCTTGCCATTGAAGTTCACTGTCATCTTCTGCTGTCCTTCAAGTACCTGCTCCAGCATAGCTTCCATCTTATTGTCTTGTGGAGGTGCAGTTTGGTAGGAAGAAGAACCAAAATTCCTGCTGTTTTGGTAAGGTTTCTCAACTTCAGTCTTCTGGAACTGTGGTGTTGGAGTATAACCAGTTGCATTTTGTTTTCTTGGGAAGGTATTCTTCTGATTATTGCTGTTGTAGCCTCTGTTCCACAGCTGATTTCCAAACCTTTGGTTCTGAAAACCTCCATTGATGAAGTTAACATCTTTCTGCTCAATATCTTCAGGATTTTCGAAACTCTCCACTTCTGCAGCGAATTGGACTGACTTCTTTCCCACCAAAAGGCTGTGCATGCTGTCCAACTTAGCCTTAACTTCAGCTATTTGGTTTCCATCATTCAAACCAGCCTGCTGCTTTCTCTGAAAATCTGCATTCTTAGTGCTGTTACTGCAGGCCAAGTTTTCAATCAATCTTACAGCTTCTTCTGGTCTGTTGGTGTTGAAGTTTCCTGCACTTGCTGCATCGAGCACCATCTGGTACTTCCAGTCAATGCTTCTGAAGAAGATACCAAGCAGTTGCACCTGATTGAAACCATGATGAGGACAGTCCCTTTGATAAGACTTAAACCTGATCCAAGAAGCCTTAAAAGCTTCAGTAGGGCCTTGTGTAAAGGAAGCAATTTTCGTCCTTATGTCCTCTGACCTTGCATCATCATAGAAGTTATTCAGAAAGGCGTTCTTAGTGTCTTCCCAAGTGGTCAATGAAGCAGGTTCCAGTTGCTTCAGCCAATATGCAACTTCTCCTTCAAGAGAGTAAGGAAACAGCTTGCAGAACAGAAAGTCATTGCTAACCCCATTAGCTTTGACACTGGAAGCCAAGTCCTCAAATCTCTCTATGTGATCCATAGGATGCTCATGAGGTAAACCATGGAAGGGATGCTGACCAACCAGCTGGTAGTAGACAGGTTTGACCTCAAAATCGTTTCTCTGGAAGGCAGGAGGTCGGATTGCAGCTCTGTTGGCATAGAACTGATCAGGTCTGTTGTAGTCGCCTAGAGTCCTCTGAACAAAACGCCCAGCAGCGTTATTGAAAGCAGCAGGGACTCCCACGTTCTCAGCCACTTGCTGAACCTGCTGTTCAACAATGACATTCCCCTCTTGATCAATTCTCTGCCCCTCTTCGTTCCTCCTATTTCCTTCCCTGTCAACCAAGTGACCTTCTGCATCTTCAACCAAGATCAGTGGAGCGACCATTGTAGATTGCTTCTTAGCTTTCCTGTTAGTTCTCTCCAACCTAGCAAGCTCGTCGATGCTCAAAGTCACAAGCTCCTTCTCTTTGTTGCTTCTGGTTCTGCGATTAGGCATACACCTGAAACAGGAACAAAGAAAAGTAGCTGAAAATCAGTAAACAAATAAAAACTTAGACAAAATCCTAATACTCCTCGGCAACGGGGATTTTTTTTTTTTTTTTTGGTGTTGTTTGGGGTTTTTTTTTTTTTAGCTATGTAATAGAAAACTAAACTAATATATGAAAAAGAAAACTTACTAGTGGGTTGCCTCCTACTAAGCGCTTGTTTAAAGTCATTAGCTCGACTTTGAATGCTGCTCAGACAGCTGGTGGAGCAGAGGGTGGCAGTGAATGCCTTGGAGAAGAATGTCTCCTCATCCATGGTGGTTTGTAAGCAGTAGATGTATGAACACTTCCAAGGAAGTGAGGAACATCAGCAGAGTGGGTCGTGACTGTGGGTGGGACATTTCGTTTTCCTGCAGAATCATCAAAAGAAACACCAAGCTTTCTTTGCTTAGTTGCAGGTTTCTGGGTTGTGGACTGTTGAATTTTTGGATTGGCAACATATGATGGACTTGTAGCTGTAAAATCACGTTGCTGCTTTGTGTTCAGGTTGGTGACGAGCGTCACCAGGTCAGTGACGCTCGTCACTGACTCTACAGTTCGCGTTTCTGCAGTTTTCCTGCAATTCAGCTCTGCAAGTGTTGCTTCCATCACAAACACGTCTTCCTCCAGCAACTTGGCATTCATTAGAACCTCTTTTTCAAGCCCAGTCATGAAGATATGATCCTCACTGCAATCCTCAAACCCAACAGCTTCTGCAGAAGTTTCAGATATTGGCTCTTCAACAACCATCTTGCTCACTTGCCCACTTATATCTGATTCATTGACACACTCAGCAATAGTGTCTTCTGAATGCTCTATGACAGTCTCTTCATCTCTGGAAGTTCTTACAGAATAGGTCTGACCATCAATGGTAGAACTCTTTCTTAACTTATCCATGTCAAAGTTCATGACAACATCACCAAGATCAAGGTCAATGTTCCCCTTTCTAACATCAATGATGGCTCCAGCAGTAGCCAAGAATGGTCTTCCCAGAATAAGAGGATCTTTAGGTTCTTCAGCATATTTCAGAACCACAAAATCTGTAGGAATTATGCAGCCTTCAATGTTAACATGAACATTCTCTAACATGCCTTCTGGGGTCCTTATGGATCGATCTGCTAGGATGAGAGAGATCCCAGCTGGCTTGAAATTAGTCATTCCAAGTCTAGCAGCAACAGAGAAAGGCATCAAGTTATTACTTGACCCTAGATCACATAGAGAGTGTGGAAAACGTCCTGCAGATATTGAGCAATCAAGCACAAAGGTCCCTGGATCAGATAGCTTCTCTGGAACTCTGCTTTGAGTGATGGTATTGACTTGTTCAGAAACAGTCACCTTCTTCTTCTTCTTTGGAACTGTGACTAAGAGAATTACACTGATGTCTCTGGTAAGCAATGCTCCTTCCTCAGGACTTATACCATTCACAACCATTCTCTTTACATACCTTCTTAGAGCTGGTGAAAGCTTGACTGCATCAACAAGAGGGATCTCAAGCATCAGCTTGTCTATCATAGCTTTGCATCTGGCTTCTTCTATCTCATGTTTAGACTTCCTAGGATGCTTGGGGAATGGTGTTTTGGGTTTATAGACACGTTCCTGGTCATAATTTGCAGTTACAGGCGAAGCAGCTTCGTTCTGGGGTGGGTGACGAGCGTCACCAGGGGGGTGACGCTCGTCACTCACCTGTGACAACCCCCGATTCTCTTCTATGTTGGTGACGAGCATCTCCTTCTTGGTGACGCTCGTCACTCACCTCTGAGACAGAAAAAAATTCATCTTCAGACTCCATGAGTTGCACGATCTGTTCTGCACTCAACCTCTTTTTCTGCACTGTTTTAAGCTCCTTTTCATTCCTGACTGTGATGGCATTAACCTGATGCTTGGGATTGATATCAGTCCTTCCAGGAAGGAATCCCTCTTGCCTTTGAACAGCTCCTGCAGTTTGAGCAACCTGCACATCAAGCTTCTTCATGTGAGAGTTCAGACTCTCAATTTTTCCATTCAGGTCTTGATACAGCGAATCTAGCTTGCCATTGAAGTTCACTGTCATCTTCTGCTGTCCTTCAAGTACCTGCTCCAGCATAGCTTCCATTTTAATTTCTTGTGGAGGTGCAGTTTGGTAGGAAGAGGAACCATAATTCCTGCTGTTTTGGTAAGGTTTCTCAACTTCAGTCTTCTGGAATGGGGGCTTAGGAGTGTAACCAGGCGTGCTCTGTCCTCCTGTAAAGGTACTCTGCTGATTATTGCTGTTGTAGCCTCTGTTCCATTGCTGATTTCCAAACCTTTGGCTCTGAAAACCCCCTCCATTGATGAAATTAACATCTTTCTGCTCAAATTCTTCAGGATTTTCGAAACTCTCCACTTCTGCAGCGAATTGGAGTGACTTCTTTCCCACCAGAAGGCTGTGCATGCTGTCGAACTTAGCCTTAACTTCAGCTATTTGGTTTCCATCATTCAAACCAGCCTGCTGCTTTCTCTGAAAATCTGCATTCTTAGTGCTGTTACTGCAGGCCAAGTTTTCAATCAATCTTACAGCTTCTTCTGGTCTGTTGGTGTTGAAGTTTCCTGCACTTGCTGCATCTAGTGCCATCTGATATTTCCAGTCAATGCCTCTGAAGAAGATCCCAAGTAATTGCACCTGACTGAAACCATGATGAGGATAGTCCCTTTGATAAGACTTGAACCTGATCCAAGAAGCCTTAAAAGCTTCAGTAGGGCCTTGTGTAAAGGAAGCAATTTTCGTCCTCATGTCCTCTGACCTTGCATCATCATAGACGTTATTCAGAAAGGCGTTCTTAGTGTCTTCCCAAGTGGTCAATGAAGCAGGTTCCAGTTGCTTCAGCCAATATGCAACTTCTCCTTCAAGAGAGTAAGGAAACAGCTTGCAGAACAGAAAGTCATTGCTAACCCCATTAGCTTTGACACTGGAAACCAAGTCCTCAAATCTCTCTATGTGATCCATAGGATGCTCATGAGGTAAACCATGGAAGGGATGCTGACCAACCAGCTGGTAGTAGACAGGTTTGACCTCAAAATCGTTCCTCTGGAAGGCAGGAGGTCGGATTGCAGCTCTGTTGACATAGAACTGATCAGGTCTGTTGTAGTCGCCTAGAGTCCTCTGAACAAAACGCCCAGCAGCGTTATTGAAAGCAGCAGGGACTCCCACGTTCTCAGCCACTTGCTGAACCTGCTGTGCAACAATGACATTCCCCTCTTGATCAATTCTCTGCCCCTCTTCGTTCCTCCTATTTCCTTCCCTGTCAACCAAGTGACCTTCTGCATCTTCAACCAAGATCAGTGGAGCGACCATTGTAGATTGCTTCTTAGCTTTCCTGTTAGTTCTCTCCAACCTAGCAAGCTCGTCGATGTTCAAAGTCACAAGCTCCTTCTCTTTGTTGCTTCTGGTTCTGCGATTAGGCATACACCTGAAACAGGAACAAAGAAAAGTAGCTGAAAATCAGTAAACAAATAAAAACTTAGACAAAATCCTAATACTAAAAATCGATAGGCAGCTATTACTCCCCGGCAACGGCGCCAAAAACTTGATAGGGTCAGGTTTTACCCAAATAAAACTACTGCAAGTGCACAGCAAAAGCAGTTGTAGTACAAGGGGTTATCGAATCCCAAGGGAGTATGTAAACTACACTAGCGATTATAGATTCAGATTAAGCTAAGCGATAAATAATGAATGTAATGCAAAACAGTAAAATAAATGCAAGAGGGCGTTTTTATGCTTGTTCTTAAAGTTCAGAAGGCTAAAGGCGCTAAGTCAGGACAGTTCGCAGGTTGAATCCGAGAGTGTAGAATGCATGCAATCAGGAATGAATTAAAACCGTCTTGAACATGAATCGCAAAGATATAACTAATCAATTCTCATTGCAGAAGTTATCTATGTCTAAATCACAGAGTTTCAAATCTCTTTGCAAACCCTAACAACCTAAACATGCAGTAATGATCAGGTTCAATTGTTCACAAAACTCCTAAGACAAATCTCTTTGTACTAGGGCGTTTTGCTCATCTAATACTAGTTCAGGTGAATAATAATGCTCTCACATCTATCAAAAACCTAGGGTTTCGAAATCCAGATGATGTGTCTAAGAAATCGATATGAATGCAAGCATAGATGAAGAACCAATGAATTTCCTAAAAGCTTTTAGCAATTCTACAAACTCTTCTTCAACCTTTGAAAAGCCCTAACTTAACTAACAAACTACTCAGACATGGTGATTTGAGAAAACATCATGAAAAGAATAGATTGCATAAAAGAAATAAGAAGTAGAAATAAAGGAGTTCAAAATCTGCTCTGAAGGAGTCTGATTTGTCTCTCCAAAAGCTCTTCTACAAATCTCTCTCTAAAGCTCTCAAAAATAATAAGATACAAGATATCTGCCAAAAGAATGGCTGAAAAACCTAATATACAAGCTAAAACACGATCTGGGGCCTTTTTTCAAAAACTGGAACTTCTGGGCCAAAACTGCAATTTCTTCCCAATCTTTTAAAAACAAGCCACGACCCCTTCCTTTCTGGGTGACGAGCGTCACCAGCTTGGTGACGAGCGTCACCATATGGCATACTTTCTTCTTCGAGCTAGGTGCTTCGTGGCTTCCACTCAGAATGCTCCAAAAGGTTCCAAAATCTCCAATTATGCTCCAGACATGCTATAACCTGCAAAGACTCTTCTAGGACTCTAAAAAGACCAAAAAGACTCAATAAAAAGAACTTATATCATGGTTAAAAACCATAAAAACCATGATTTATCAGCCAGCCCATGGAATTTGCTGTTTTGAACCATAAAAATGAATCCAGGCTTTATCTCAAAATTGTTGTTTTGGACTAGTGGAGGAGTGATCCCAAAGCGGTTATGATATGTATTTGGAGCATCTCCAGCACCTATGATCTGTGGTGGTCTAGCTGCATGGTTGGGGTTTCCATTGCCCCTTCCTACACCACCGTGAGCTGGTGGAGGTCCCTCAGGATGTTCTTGATCAGCCATTGTTGCAAAGTCTACTGAACCAGCTTGCACAATCTCTTCAAAGGCTTGAGCTTGCTCTCTTGCTCTTCTTTGTCTTGCGTGTCCGAGTTGGTGAATATTGTCCATGGGTCTAAGTAAGGTGTTGTCACCCCTGGAGCACAAATTCATGTACCTGAAAACACATACAGTAAGGTAGAGCAATGAGTAATCAAAATAAAAGTTAAAGGCTTAGTTTTTGCCAAACACCAAATCCTAATGCTTCCTAAGAATCCTAAGATGGCAACGGCGCCATTTGATAAACAGATTGTTAGCAAGGTGAAATATCAAATCTCAAGCAACCTATAGTTGTAGTATAGTATGCAAGAGGTATCAATCCAACCTAGGAAGCAGGAAGAACACTAGGAATGCAAGTGTAAAGCAGATCTAAGCAGATCGGGAAAATGATTGGTAAAATCGGTGAAAACTAAATGTAATAACCAAATGAAATGCAAAACTATTTTAAAATCGCTGAAAAAGGGTTAACTACGACTAGGAGAAAGCAGAAGATTAAAAATGCAAATCTACTAAGAACTAAAAATCGAGAGCTAACTAGGGTAAAACAGATCAATCTAACAACTTAAAGGCAAACGACTTCTAATGAACAAGATGCAAGCTTTATGACAAGAGAATGATAAACAGAGGTTTTAAGATGCAAAATGAGGGTTTAGGATCGAGGGTCATATTCAAAAGTGTTCAAGGGTCAAGCTTTGGTTTGAAAACACATAGATCTACTCATTGATGAGCTTTCTCTAAGCCTTGAAAACAAATACAAGAACCATCCATGGCGTGTGGTATGATTCACTTCCTAAATCTCTTCTCCAAATTCATGGCGTTTGGTGGAAAAAGAGATCAAAGAGCAAGAAAAACAGATTTCAATATATGGCCTAACTGACCTCCTCTACATCCATGGCGTTTGGGAGAGGGTCGATTAGCCTCTAGGACTTGGTTTTCAAGGATTTTTGAATCCTGTCAAGGTAATAAAGCCCTGGAATCATAGAGATCTTTTCCAAGACTCTCTAAGCCTTAAGACCCCAAGATCCTAGAGGAGAAGGAATGAAGAACAAGAAAAACACAAAACTTAAACCTCTTAAACCCTTGAATCGCCATAACCCTTTACCCGGAGAACAGAAAAGATAAGACTGAAAATTGTGTAAAGAAAGTGATGGCCGCCTTATCCCAAAATAGCCAAACAGCTGGAATGGTCCCCCCGACTACGCTCCAAAAACAGTTAAAATACCCGAGATCGATCTTGAGATCGATCAGTGCACTCGATCGTCTTCAGGGATCGCCTTCTGCTGCTCGATCTGCAAGTCGATCTGGTTGGATGGATCGAGTACTTCGTTCGATCTTCTACTCGATCTTTGGATGATCGAGTCGTGGTCTCGATCCGGCTCTCGTTCTGCTTTGCGTCATTTACGTCTGTACTCCAGATCGATCTCCTCTCTCGATCTTGGTCTCGATCTTTCCTCTTGAATCGACTTGGGTCACTCGATCTTCGAGTCGATCTCATCTAGATCGACCTGCCTTGCTCGAGCCGCTACTCGATCTCGGGTCCTTCGCATGCATGTCTGAGTTCTCCAAGTGTCCACAAGCTCCATTTTGATCCTCCTCACGTCCATACAACCTCCACAACTCCAGAGTGCTCCAAACAACCTGATAATGATGCAAAAGTTCAAGAAATATGCAAAATGCGAATGCAAAGAGACCTAGGACCTAAAATGCAACAAATGGAGCAAACTAGCCTATAATGCAAGATGAATGCATGAAAAACTATCCTAAATGCATGCAAAATATGCAAAATATATGGTAATATCAATGGTGTAGGTTTTCCCTTTGAAAATTGGTAATTGCTTGATACCAACAGATTTTGTGGTTATGGAGAATAAATATTCAAGAGAGGTACACTTCTACTAGGAACACCTTTCTTAGCTACAGAAAGCGCTCAAGTAGACTTCAAGAGAAGCTCTGTTGTTTTGAAGAATGTCGATGAGTTTAAGGTGTACAAGATTGTGTCACCTTCTATTGCTTTTTGTGGAACCATTGTTGAGGAAGAAAATGAACAACAGAAACTTCCAGAGCATGTGGAGCAGGCCATGAGCTTCACAATGAGCATGCTGATGAGGGACACTCTTCCTGATGAGTCAGAGAAGAAGCTTGACACTGAGTTGAAGCTTTAGGATGGTTTGGAAGAAGAAGAGGTTTTGATCACCAAAGAAGAGAAGTCGTTGGCTATCACACAAAGTGTCAAGAAAAGGAGAACAAAGAAGTCAGCTTGTGATAAGAAGAAGCTGCAATCAGTTGGTACATGGGTCTACATGAAGAAGGAAGAAGGAGCTTCGGCTCCATCAACTTCTTCCCACTAAGTCTCCAACCATTAAAGTCAAGCTTAGTGACTTAAAACAAACACACACTTGGGAGGTAATCTCACGACTATCCTTGTAAATAGATGCTTTCTTTTATTATTGATGCCTTTATTTAGTGTTTCAGAAGACAAAGAACAGGTCCCAAGGAAAAAAGACTCTGTTTTCATATCGGGGTACCATATCGGGCAAGACACCTGTCATATCTGCCTGATATGCTTTTAACCGGGAAAGATGCAGCCTGTACGTCGAGCAAATTACACGAGGGGGATTGTATCGGGGTGCTACGTCGAGCAGAATCACCAACATTATGCTCGATGTAATCGCTCCTGGAGCCCCAATCCGTACACCAAGGAGAAGAAGTTGTACACCAAACAAGATGCACCGTGGAGATCATATCGAGCAGTTACGTCGAGCAGAACCTCGCGAACTCTGCTCGATAAAATCGCCTTGAACGTACATCGAGATGCTAGCACCATACACCGATGAAGATGCTCGATATATTTAACACTGAGGAACAACATTGAGCAAAACATCTCAGTTTTGCCCGATATTAAGACCCTCGGATTATTCATGCAAAGGACGACAGCCAGTACGTGGACCACCGACGAGCATCCCATCTGAGTGCGAGAAGACTCACATTGACGTGCAACATCGAGCAAAACACCCATATTTTTGCTTGATGCATGCCACAGAGAAATTTTTCGCCGAGCAGTTCATCATTTCCATCTGAGGACATCACCCAAATGACGAAGGAGCCTTCATCGGGATGGTACATCGAGCAAAGCACCAAATCATTTGCTCGATGCAGAAGGTCCAAACCAGTACAAGTATGACGATGCCATGCACTGCCCAGGGGAAGAATCGTGCAAGCCGAAGTGTCTCCCCTACATCGAGCAACAACATCGAGCAGAACATCTTTTTATTCTACTCGATGCAAGATTTCCCAGAGGAGAAGCTGATCCGAACATTGAACCCCCCGAGCCAGAGGAGCATGATCGCCGAGACACAGGACCTGACATCTCCGATATGGTACACACCTGGGTGTCACATCGGGTGTTCTGCTAGATATGACCCCTATAAAAAACATTTCAAATTTGTTTATGGGTAAATCGAGTAAAACCCATTTGTGAACCTTGGTGGAGGTAAACGAATGTTTTTTCTCCCTAGCAATTTTTGAATTTTGAAAAAGATTTCTTGCATATTTCATTATATTTTTTTCATTACATTATCTCTTTAACAATGGCTATATTATCCTCTTCTCTCCACACATCCATATCGACCAAAACACCTCTCTTGTTCCAGCAAAACATTTTTTATTATCTCTTGCATTATCTCTCAGCATTTTGTCAAGTTTTTCAAAGACTCAAGGTACTAATACTTAAATTTCTCATTTCTATGAGTTTATTCTTTGAAAGCTAGATTGAAATGCATTAGAATGGTTGTTATAGATGTTTTGCATGATTGAGATTGTGTTTTTTCTGTTCATCACCATTGTTACATGCTTAGTTCAGAAATTCATTGTTTAAAAGTTTGGAAAAGCATGTACTGTTCTTGATTTTGCATAATTGAATGGATTTTGGCAAAATCTAGGCATGTTATTTTTTCCAGCATATTTGCCATTTAAATGCTTCTTATTAGAGTAAAAATGTTGAGTCTGATGTATGTTTAAAATTTAGTGGAGAGAATATGACATTTTTGCTGCATATGCTTAAAAATTAGTTAAATCGCTGCTTGTTGCTTCTTGATTTTTAATTTTCATTGTGTTCAAACTTTTGGGCTGAGAATTTTTGCTAAATTCATCTCTGTGTGTTAGAATTCAGTATGATTTTTTTGAACATAGTACACAGTAAGTCGGTTTCGGAGAGTGGATTTTACCCTGTGCATGATTAATGTTTGGGAAACAGTTTTCTGCACAGTACTCTAAGGGAATAGAACACTAATTTTTACTTCAAGTTTTGTGTTCATGGATGACTTCTCTGTGTATGGTGCGTCCTTTCCTGCGTGTTTGATGAATCTTTGCAGGGTACTTAAACGTTGTGAAGAGACAAAATTGGTGCTGAACTGGGAGAAATGTCACTTCATGGTTAAGGAAGGGATCGTGCTCGGTCACAAGATATCAGAGAAGGGTATTGAGGTTGATCAGGCTAAGGTGGAAGTCATGATGGGTCTTGAGCCGCCGGTTAATGTCAAAGGAATCAGAAGCTTCTTGGGGCATGCAGGGTTCTACAGGCGTTTCATCAAGGATTTCTCCAAGATTGCACGCCCTCTTACACGGCTGTTGTGCAAGGAAGCTGAGTTTGTATTCGATGAGGAGTGTTTGAAGGCTTTCGTGACCATCAAGGAAGCCCTTACATCAGCGCCTATAGTCCAAGCACCAGACTGGTCTCTCCCCTTTGAGATCATGTGTGATGCTAGTGACTACGCCGTAGGAGCCGTCCTTGGTCAGAAGAAAGACAAGAAGCTACACGTGATCTATTATGCTTCAAGGACCTTGGATGACATGCAATCACGATACACCACTACGGAGAAGGAGCTGCTTGCAGTAGTCTTCGCCTTTGAGAAGTTCAGATCATATCTGGTTGGTTTCAAGGCTATTGTATACACGGATCACGCTGCCTTACGATACATCTACTCGAAGAAAGACACTAAGCCTCGGCTCTTAAGATGGATTCTGTTACTCCAGGAGTTTGACATGGAGATTAAAGACAAGAAACGGATAGAAAATTGAGTCGCTGACCACCTCTCACGGCTAAGGATCAACGAGCCTCTCCCCTTAGATGACTCTCTTCCAGAATAGCAGCTTATGGCGATCACTACGGCTGTTTGTGGGAAGCTAGAAGGGAGGTTTGAGGAGGTGCTTACCGTACCGCTTTCAAGACGCCGATTGGTACAACTCCCTTCACTCTACTCTATGGCAAGGGCTGTCACCTCCCGGTTGAGCTGGAACACCGCGCGTTGTGGGCTGTGAAGAGGATGAACTTTGATCTCAAGACAGCTCAGGAGAGGCGCCTTATTCAGCTACAAGAACTGGACGAGTTGAGGCTGATTGCTTATGAGAACTCCCGGATATACAAGGAGCGGACTAAGGAGGCTCATGACAAGAAGCTGGTCGCCAAGGAGCTTAAGTAAGGAGGACTGGTGTTGCTGTACAACTCGAGACTCAAGCTCTTCCCGGGAAAGCTGAAATCAAGGTGGAACGGACCGTTCGTAATTCAAGAAGTCTTGCCGTATGGAGCTGTTACTCTGATGGGAAAAAGTGGCAGTGCATTCACCGTCAACGGACACAGAGTCAAACCCTATTTGGCAGATAGCTATGACAAGGAGAGTACCTCAGTGCTTCTCCAAGACCCACCATCCGCTTAGACCAAGTAAGGTCTAGCTAAAGACGTTAAAGAAAGCGCACTTGGGAGACATTCCCATGTTTATCTTGTATATACTTCTGCTTTATTTCCCTTTCAGTTTTATGTTTTTATTTTGCAAGTGTGTAGGAACAGGTATAAGGAGTTTAAACCTTGACTTTGAGGTCTTAAAAAGGCAATAGGGGTTAAGATAAGGCTAGAGATCGAGTGCTAGATCGACTGATCCTTGCTCGATCTTTGCTAGATCGAGTCAGTGAACCGAGAGGAGCCAGTCGATCTAGACGAGATCGAGTGACAAGATCGACCTTGACGAAAAAGGATCGATCGATCCAAATCGGATCGACCGATCTAATTTCTCTCGGGAAATCTGTTGAAAACTGATCGATCACTCGACTCGATCCATCACTCGATCTATGCCAAATCGACCCCTAAATCGAGGACATAGCTCGATCATGAGGAATTAGCCGAGGAGCCAACATCTCAATGATCGAGAGAGCCAATCGATCCAAGACTCGATTCATCATGGATCGAGTCTCAAATCGAGTAACCTTCTCGATCTAAGCCATTTTGGGCATGAGATCGAGTCCTAGATCGACCAAATGGACTCGATCTCATGCCGAGGTAACATTTTTCTTTCCCTCCTTTACTCTTTTCCCTCTAACTTTTGAATTCAAAACTTGGTCAAGGCAAGCATCTTTGACCATGAAAGATGTGCCTTGACCAAGACTTTGTCAGAAACCACTTTGACTACTCATTGTTTTGGTTTTGCTAGTCTTTAAATGTTTCAAACATCCTCTCGCCCTCTCATTTCTGTTTTGCTCGAGATTTTTAAACAAAGAGAGTGAGAGTTTTCCTTTTTAAGAGCTAGCAAAAGATATTCTAAACTTCTTGCAAAGATATTTTCAAAGATTTAATGGTTTAATCCTAGAAAATCTCCTTTAAATCCGCAAGATCTTGTTTTAGAGTATAGGATCAGTTTTGAATTTTTAAAACTAGCTAAGTAAAAGGAAAAATTCTAGATTTTTCAGTATCTAAAGATTTGATTCCCTTTTATTTAGCTGTGATTTTTATTTATTCCCCAAAATTCTAGGGTAGCCTTTTATAAATTCTCTCCTTCTCTTCTCTCATTCTCATCAAATCGCCGCTTACTTATCAATATCCTTAGAATCTTGTTTCAGGAACAATGGTACCAAAGAGAACCAGAGAAGAGCAAGCACAAGAAGGAGAAGGACAAGAAGTGGTAGTTCAAGAGAGGGTCAGGTGGAGCAAAGATGAAAAGAGGGATAAGAAGCGGTT
The DNA here is from genome assembly GCA_911865555.2 of Thlaspi arvense. Taxonomy (NCBI): domain Eukaryota; kingdom Viridiplantae; phylum Streptophyta; class Magnoliopsida; order Brassicales; family Brassicaceae; genus Thlaspi; species Thlaspi arvense. Next base: position 14,332,723 of record OU466857.2, read on the forward strand.
GGAGAGGCTCCGGTTTGAACCTACAAAGTTTGCTGATCGAGAGCTGTTGTCTAAACTTGGGATTCTTGGGGACTTCGACCAACTCCTCAAGAACATTGGCTTAAGATGTCTGTCACGGATGGATTGCCCAACCATTCCTGAAGTGACAATAGACTTCCTTGCCACCTTGGAGTTCCGGTATGAGAATCCTAGTGCACCCGTCCCTTCTCAAGGCCGCCTCTACTTCAAAGTTGGACGTCAAGCCTATACACTCTCCATCCCTGAGCTATGCCAAGCCTACGGTCTCAACGCTGATGCACACAAGGTCGAGTTCCCAGTCTTCAAGAAAGCCGACGAATTTTGGGATCTGATCAGCAATGAGGATTACAAAGCCAACACTGCTAAGATCAAGCGAGTAAGGAGCCCGGTTCTGAGGTATATTCTGAAGCTGATTGCCAACACGTTCAGTGGAAGGTCTGTTGCTCCTACGGTCACGAAGACGGAGCTGTGCTTCCTCTTCCAAGGTGTGAAGCACTTGGTGTCTGACCCGGATGCAAATGAAGAGCCCATAGAAGAGGAACTCGGCGATGAAGTGAACTACGGCTGTGTGCTTGCGGCTTCTTTGGTGAAATACAAGGCCTATGCCTTGCGGTGCAAGGCAACCTCCTCTTACATTGGCGGCTTCCTCACTCCTTTGTTCATGCAAGCCGGTGTGCCCATTCATGACTTTGCTCACGTCCCAAACAGAGCTTTAATGGATGAAGCATACATGAGGAATACTGATAGCTTGGGACGCACGCCAGCAGAAGGGTTCTATGCCTACCTCTTCATTGATGACGAAGACAAGAAGAGAGTGTGCATCCTCCCCAACAAAGATGAAACCGAGCTGCTTGGTGTTGGGAACATCGAGTTCTTGCCCACGGAGGAAGAATGCTTTGCCCCTTTAGGAGGACCGCCTGCTTCAGCCATTGCCCCGCGTCAAAGGTCAGAGTCTCCATGCACAGAAGATGAGATGCCCGAAGCCTTCACACTTCCCGAGCTGGACTTTGAGCCGAGGACAAAAACCGAGAAGTTCCTAGCATCAGTTGTGGAGATGCAAAGGAAGATCAATAAGTGGCAAGGCAAGATGCTTAAGAAGCTGGGGAAGAAGGTCAAAGCACTTCAGGGAGGCTCGCCCAAGAAAGCTGCAAGTCAAGTGGTGCAACAACCCGAGAAGAGAAGGCTCTCCACCGGCGGTATTGTCATCCGCGAGACCCAATGAAGCATTCAACCGGCGCGCCACTCTCTCCAAGAACCAGGCGACAAAGGAAAAGCAACAATCTCTAGCTCCTCTGGAACATCCTCAAGTTCCAGCCGAGCCTAGACCAGAGGTAAACAACATTCTTCCATTGTATATAACCGCTCATATTTGTTCCTTGCATTGTGTTTTGATGCTCCTTCGGATGAGTTTGCCACCGGGACGGTGTCAAGCAAGTTTGGGGGAGTATAGGTGTGATTTAATCTTGTGTTCTTTGATCTTATTTTCCTTTTTGCATCCTTGAGTCTTTAGTCATGAAAAATTGGTAAAATTTTTTAAAATTTTTTCAAAGATTCATGTAGTTGCATTCATCTTTTTAAAACATGTTAGGATTGAGTCTAGAGTTTCTCATATCACCTAGGTTGTTTGCATTTTGCATAAGGGGTTAGAATTTCTTGAAAAGGTGTTTTTACTTATGAATTGTTTCAATGCCCTAGTTAGTAGTTCTCTAATGCTTTGTCTATGCTTTGAAAGTAAGTTCTTACCATGCTTGGATCACTAGTTAGGATTTTCGTGGCTTGAATTGAACTCTCATGATTTGAAACTCATTCTAATAAGTGAAAACCTTGATTTGAAACTCTAATTATCATTCTTATGCATTTGAAAATGAACACATGGTTTTAAAATATTTAGGCTCTCTTCTTCCTTTTTACCACTCTTCGTGAGCCTAAGTAGAACTCCCTCCTTGAACCTTACCCTCCTTTGAAGCCAAATGTTCTTGTGTGACATCTTTGTGAGGCCTTACTTTCGGTTTGAACTTGGCATAAAGTGTTAGGTTTAGGCGACATGATTTGGTTTTCATATTGTTGCCAGCTTTGCATTTTGAAGCTAGGTGTAGGCTTAGGATAAGTTTGGGGGATCATTAGGGTTGCTTTCTTGATCAATTGTTTTCGGTTTAAAAGACTTTGTGTTTTAAGGAAAGAAATGAGGATTTAAGTGAAAGGTTGTTTTTAAAACATAAGTATGCTCTAATAATTTCAGGAGGTAGCTCTCCCATAATAAAAAAAAAAACAAAAAGAAAAAGAAAAAAAAAAAAAAGAGCCTAAGTGCCAAATAAAAAAAAATAATAAGAGAGCTACTAATAAGAAATTTCTAAAGAGCAAAAGTATTTTTCAAAACCTTTTCACTAGCCTAAAAAGTTTAAAAATGTCTTTATTTTGAATTGGGGATTGCTAAGTTTGTGAAGAAAGGGTAGACTCTTAAGTGGTGAGTGAGGATAAAATTTCTTAAATGAGAGGGGTATAGGATCATTTGATAGTTTACATAAGTAGATGAAAATCTAATCATGTATGCATAAATTGTCTTTACCTTTAGCATTATGCACAAGTTCATCTATTTTTGAGAGAAACCCTTGTTCTATTTATAAACCCTTTTCAAATGAGATCATTATATGCTCATAACCATAACCCTTAGCCAAGTGTGTTTTGCTTTAAAGTGCATAAGTTTGATTCATGGTTCGAATGTTAATGAATGTTAAAGGATGAGTTTCTTTGATTGTTAGGAATAGGAGAGTCATGATTTGAATTTCTTTGTGTGATGAGTATGGCTAAGTTCTTTGGAGTATGAGTGTAAGCATAGCATTTTAGAACTGTTAACTGGGACATTGAGATGATTCATTTGAAAGGCACCTTTGCAAAAAGTTTAAAACCCCATTCATTTTTCTGAAAACCTCTCTTCCTTACTTATTTTCTGTTGCTTGAGGGCAAGCAAGAAGTAAGTTTGGGGGAGTTGATGTCATTGCATATTGCATACATTTTGCATACCCATTAGTTAGCTTTTCATGCATTTGTATCATGTTTTAGGATAGATTGCATCACTTAGAGTCCTAGAGCATTCTTGCATCAGCATATGCATTTTCCTTGCATTTTGCATCACATTCAGGTTGTTTCTGGCTGCTTTGGAGTCGTGGAGGTTCGTGGACGTGTTGAAGCTGATGTAGCAGTTCGTGGGAGCTCGGAAATATGCTAAGGACCAGAGATCGAGTAGCAGATCGAGCATGGCCGGTCGATCTAGGAGTTGATCGACCAGAAGATCGAGCCAACTAGGCGATCCAAGGAAAATGATCGAGACGGAGATCGAGTGAAGCAATCGATCAATCGGTACGGACGTAAATGACACCATGCAGAGCGAGAGTCAGATCGAGTACACCACTCGATCCAGCCGAAGATCGATACCGAGATCAGATGCAACACTCGATTCGCCGATGATGATCGAGACCCGGATCGAGCCGAAGACACGATGCCCGGATATGATCGAGAGAACCACTCGATCTTGGAGTCGATCTCTGTCCTTTCAACCGTTTTTGGCTGCTAGCGAAGGGGGGACCATTTGCTTGTTTGGGAATTTTAGGCAAGGCGGCGACACCCTTTTTCGATAACTTTTAGATCTTATCTTTTTCCTGAAGTTTTCTCTCTCGTTTTTTGAAGAAGAACACTATTGTTGAAACTCTTGTTTTTCTTTTAAGCTTTTGTATTCGAATCATTATAGTTTAATCCAGTTTTTCTTTCATGTTTATCGTCTCGTTTCTTATGCTTTGCTTGATTTACTTAATGTGTAGTGAGTAGTTCATTTGGGTTCGGGGTTGAGAAGATTAAGGGGTTAAAAGGGTTCCGATCTTGGGTTTTTCTAAATGTTTTTAAAGGCTATCTCTTCTAAGGTGTTGAAAGCTTAATGCTTGAAGACTCTCACGCCAAGAGCTTCATGATCCGAGAGGTTCCTTACCTTAAGCTTTTGTATTCGAATCATTTCTGTTTAATCCAGTTTTCCTTTCATGTTTATCGTCTCGTTTCATATGCTTTGCTTGATTTAGTCTATGTGTAGTGAGTAGTTCCTTTGGGTTCTGGGTTGAGAGGATTAAGGGGAAGAAAGGGTTTCGATCTTGGGGTTTTTCTAAACGTTTTTAAAGGCTATCTCTTCTAAGGTGTTGAAAGCTTAAAGCTTGAAGACTATCACGCCAAGAGCTTCATGATCCGAGAGGTTCCTTACCTTGACAGGATCCAGGAGCCTCGGAAGATCACACCTTAGAGACTAGTTACCCCTTCCCAAAAGCCATGGAAGTTTGGGGGATTAGTTAAGCCATTTACTTGAAATCTGTTTTCCTTGCCTTTCGACCTCTCTTTCCACCAAAAGCCATGGGTTTGGAGGAGAGGATGAAAGCGTGATCTATACCGAAAGCCACGGATAGATCTTGTTTTGTTTTCAAGGCTTAGAGATCCTCCCCAAGTGAGTAGATCTAAAGTTTTAAAACCAAGGTCGAACCTTTGAAACCCCTAACCATGAATCTCAACCCTTGGCCCTTTCTTTTAGCATCTTTCCCTCTATTCTCCTCATTCGCTTGTTATCTGATAGCATCCTGGTCATTAGCTTTACTGTTCTTACGATTTTAGACGAGAACGATTGTTATCGCTCGATCTAGTGGTCGATCTCGTGGTCGATCCACTAGTCGATTTTTAATAATTCGAAGCTTTCTCCTTTAATTAATCTGTTTGTTTCTCGTGGTAGTTTCTTGCTTTCTAGTATTTATAAAATAGGTTTCATTCTGTTTAAGTTACTGCATCTAGTTTTTAGATATTTTACCATAAACTGTCTCATTTTGCTTAGATTTGCTTTAGACCTTGCATTCTCTGTGCATTCTCTATCTCCTAGAAGTGGATTGACTCTCTCTTGCTTGCTATACTACAGCATTGCTTGCATTAGAGTTTGATAACCTCTCTGCATCATAAAACCTGCTTGAGAAAATGCTTTGTCAGGCGTGAAGCATAAGGTAGCTACGCCTTACCATCCTCAAACGAGTGGCCAAATGGAGGTCTCTAACCGTCAGATAAAGCCGATACTCGAGAGAACTGTTGGGACAGCTCGGAAGGATTGGGCAGTGAAGTTGGATGATGCTTTGTGGGCGTACCGGACTGCTTTCAAAATGCCTCTTGGTACCACTCCTTTCACTCTTCTCTACGGCAAAGGATGTCACCTTCTTGTTGAGCTGGAACATAGGGCGTTGTGGGCTGTGAAGCAGTTGAATTTTGATCTGCAGACGGCTCAGGAGAAGCAGTTGATCCAGTTGCACGAGCTTGATGAACTAAGGCTGGACGCTTACGAAAGCGCTAGGATCTACAAGGAGCGTACCAAGCCTGCTCATGACAAGAAACTGGTGCCTAAGGAGCTTAAGGAAGGGAGTTTGGTGCTGCTATACAACTCGAGGCTCAAGCTCTTTCCAGGGAAGCTAAAGTCATGGTGGAGCGGTCCGTATGAAATCAAGGAAGTATTACCTTACAGAGCTGTCACGTTGGTGGACAAGAGTGGGAATGCATTTACAGTGAACAGACACAGAGTTAAGCCCTACATGGCGAGTGCATTTGACAAGGAGAGTACCTCAATGCTTCTCCAAGACCCATCATCTGCCTAAACCAAGTAAAGTCTAGCTAATGACGTTAAAGAAAGCGCACTTGGGAGGCATTCCCATGTCTATCCTGTACATGTTTTTACTTTATTTATTTTCCAGTTTTATGCTTTTATCTTCTGAGTGTGTAGGAACAGGTATCAGGGATTGCAGGCAAAGATCTTGGATCCAAAAGGAGTGAGAAGGGGCAAATATCGAATAGAGATCGAGTGCTAGATCGACTAAACCTAACTCGATCTTTACTAGATCGAGTTAGCAAATCGAGAGGAGTTAGTCGATCTAGACGAGATCGAGTGACAAAGTCGATCTAGATGAGCACGGATCGATCGGTCCTATCTAGATCGACCTTTCTAAAATGTCTCGGAAAATTTTTGGAGTTTAGATTGATTGATCCAAAAATGGATTGACCGATCTATTTTCTCTCGGGAAAATCCTTCAAAGACAGATCGATCACTCGACATGATCCATCACTCGATCTAAATCGAATCGACCCCTAAATCGAGAACATGGCTCGATCACGCGGACTCAGCCTAGTTGACCAAAAGTCAAGGAACGAGAGAATACACTCGATCTAAGACTCGATTCTAATCCAATCGAGTCACTGATCGATCAAATCTCTTGATCCAGCCATTATGGGCATGAGAGCGAGTCCTAAATCAACCAAAGGGACTCGATCTCATGCCGAGGTAACAAAATTTTTTTCCCTCTCTTTCTCAGTTCCCTCGCTTTTTAATTTTGAATGGTGGTCAAGGCAGGAATCTTTGACAATGAAAGTTGTGCCTTGACCACCTTTTGTCAGAAAACCACTTGCACCAACCATGGTATTAGATTTTTGTCGTCTTTAAATTTTCAACAATCCTACACTCTCTTATTTCTATTCCTTTGAGTTTTTAATCGAGAGAGAGTGTTCTTCTTCTTTTCACAAAGGCATTTAACTCTTATCTTCGATCTTGCGAGGTATTCCAAGAGTTTTAAGTAAATCTTTTCAATATTTCCTTTTATAACCGCTTGATCGATTTAAGTTCCTAAGGGTTTTATCGATTTTTTTTTTAAAGTAGCTAGAAAATAGGAAATATTCTAAATTTGATCCTATCTCTAGATTTTCTTTTCCTTTATCTAGATATAATTTTTATAAATCCCCCAAAAATCTAAGGTGTTAGTTGTGGATTTTTCTTTCTCGCTACTCTCTTTTTTGATCTCTCGCCGCCTTTGCTTACTCTTTGTTTGAGAATCGTGTTTCAAGCACCAATGGCACCTAAGAGAACCAGAGAAGAGGCTGCACAGAGAGAGGATGAACAACGAGTGGTTCAGGAAGAGGGAACCCAACAAGTCCAAGAAGAGAGGATCCGTTGGACTAAGGAGGAAAAGTCGGCGAAGAAGGGGCTAGAGAGGCTGCGTTTCGAGCCTACTAAGTTCGCGAGCAGGGATTTGCTGGAAAAGATGGGTCTCCTAGGGGATTTTTACTCCCTTCTTCAAAACATGGGGCTTGCTTGCCTTTCAAGGATGGACTATCCAACATATCCGCCAGTGACGATGGATTTCCTCTCTACCCTAGAGTTCTCCTATGAGAATTTGAGCCTCCCAACTCCCTCTCAAGGGCATCTCAGCTTCAAGGTCAAGAAGCGGTCCTATCACCTTTCCATTGAGGAGCTTTGCCAAGCATACAGACTCAACACCGCGGCTAAGCAAGTGGAGTTTCCGCCTCTCAAGAACGCCAGCATCATATGGGACATGCTTTGCGATGAAGAGTACAAAGCCAACATGGCTAAAATCAAGAAGGTGAGGAATCCCGTTCTGAGGTACACGCTCAAGTTGTTGGTGAACACCTTCAGCGGACGAGCCGTGTCTCCCACGGTGACGAAGACCGAGCTGTGTTTCCTCTTCCAAGGGATCAAAGGGATACTATGCAGCAGCGAAAAGGAGAACCATGATCCGCTTATGGATGACCTCGGGAACGATGTCAACAACGGGTGCATTCTAGCCTCCTCCTTGGTGAAGTACAAAGCTTACGCTCTTAGATGCAAGGCGAGCTCAGCTTACATTGGAGGGTTTCTCACGCCGCTCTTCATCCAGGCCGGTGTACCACTTCAGCGGTTCGAGCCTTGCGCGGACAGGTCATACATGGACGAGACTTACATGCAAAATACCGATAGCTTGGGACCTACGCCAGCTCCAGGATTCTTCGCTTATCAGTTCTACGATGACGGAGGGAAGAAAAACGTGTATCTTGCCCAACTCCGAGGAGACTAACTTGGATAGCATCGGCACGATTCAGTTCTGCCTAACCCACGAGGAGTGCTACGCTCCGCTTGGAACAACAATGATGCCCATTCAGACCACGCGAGAGCCGTTAGAGTCACCACCATCAGATGGAGCAATGCCTGCCCACTTTGAGCTTCCGAGGATGGACTTTAAGCCGCGGACCAAGGCTGAGAAGTTTCTTGCCTCAGTAGTGGAGATACAGCGGAAAATAACCAAGTGGCAAGGAAAGATGATCAAGAAGCTTGCCAAGAAGGTCAAGGCGCTTCAAGGAAGCTTATCCGCGAGGTCTAAAGGGTTCAAAAGCAAAGAGGTTAACCAGCCCGAGAAGAGGAGGAGATCAATTGGTGGTATTGTCATCCGTGAGCAGCAAGGCACCACGCCACAAGCTCGCCATTCCGTTCATGGTTTCCCCACCGAGGATAGAGGAAAAGGCATAGCCCGACGCTCCTCTAGCACGAGCAGCTCCGCTGGAACATCCTCAAGTTCCAGCCGAGTCTAGCTCCGAGGTACCAAACAACCTACCCTTGCATATACCGTTCATATTTTCCTTCTTTGTGCATTGTGTTTTGAGCCCCTTCGAATTTGTTTGCCACCGGGACGGTGTCATTGAAGTTTGGGGGAGTATGTGTGTGGTTTGACATGTTTATTCTGATCTTATTTTCCCTTTAGCATCCTTGAGTCTTCATTGCATGAAAAATTGGTAAAATTTAAAAAAAAAAAAAAATTTTAAGAAAAATTCATGTAGTTGCATTCACATTTTTAAGCATTTTAGGATTAAGTCTAGAATTTTTAAGCATCTAGGTTGTTCACATTTGCATAAGGGGTTAAAGTTTTCTTAAAAAGGTGTTTTAAGCTTATGAATGGTTTCAATCTCCTAGTTGGTAGTTCTCTAATGCTTTGCTCATACTTTGAAAGTAAGTTCTTACCATGCTTGGATCATTAGTTTTGATTTTCGTGACTTGAATTGAACTCTCATGATTTGAAACTTGTCCTATTAAGTGAGAACCCTAACTTGAATTTTTAAATATCATCCTTATGCATTTGAAAATGAACACATGGATTTTAAAATATTTAGGCTCTCCTCTTCCTTTTACCACTCTTTGTGAGCATAAATAGAATTCCCGCCTTGACCCTTACCTTTCTTTGAAGTCAAGTTTTCGTGTGTGACATCATTGTGAGGCCTCTTCCGGTCTGAACTTAGCATAAAGTGTTACGTTTAGGAGACATGATTAGGTTCTCATATGTTTGCTAGCTTTGCATCTTGAAGCTAGGTGTAGGCTTAGGATAAGTTTGGGGGATCATTGGGGTTGCTTTCATATTTATATGCTTTCGGTTTCAAAAGAGTTTGGTTTTTGAAGTAAGAAAAAGGTTTTAAGTGAAAGGTTTTGTGTTTAAAAAAGTATAATGCTCTAATAATTTCAGAAGATAGCTCTCTCAAAAATAAAAATAAATATATATATATATAAAAGAGCCTAAGTGCCAAAATAAAAAGAAAAGAAAAAGAAAGAAAAAAACAAGAGAGCTATCAATAAGAAAAAGAATAAGGAGCTTAATATTTTTAAAACCTTTTCACTAGCCTAAAAGAGTTAAGATTTTTCATAGTTTTGATTTGGGGATTGCTATGCTTTTGCTTTGGGAAAAAGGGTAGACTCTAAGTGGTGAGTGAGCTTAAAAGAAAATAAATGAGAGGGGTTTTTAGGATCATTGTTAGTTTACATGGGTAGATGAGAATCTGATCATGTATGCATCAATTGCCTTTACCTTTAGCATTATGCATAAAGTTCTTACCATTTTTGAGAGAAATCCTTGTCTTAAATAAAAACTATTTTTCAAATGAGATCATTATATGCTCATAGCCTATACCCTTAGCCAAATGTGTTCTGCTTTAAATTGCATAAGTTTGATTCATGGTTCGGTCATTAATGAATGTTAAAGGATGAGTTTCTTTGATTGTTTGAAATAGGAGAGTCATGATTTGAAATCCTTTGTGTGATGAGTATGGCTATGTTCTTTGGAGTATGAGTGTGCACATTGCATTTTAGAACTAGTAACTAGGACGTTGAGATTGATTCATTTGAAAAACACCTTTGCAAGAAGCTTAAACCCCCATCTGTTTTAAAACCCCTTTTCCTTCCTTATTTTCTGTTGCTTGAGGGCAAGCAAGAAGTAAGTTTGGGGGAGTTGATATAACTACAAATTCCATGCATTTCGCATACATATAGTTTAGTTTCTCATGCATTTACATTGCATATTAGGTTAGTTTGCATCACTTTAGGTCCTAGAGTGTCTTTGCACCAGTATTCGCATGTTTCATGCATTTTGCATCACAATCAGGTTCCTTTCGGTTACTTTGGAGCTATGGAAGATTCGTGGATGTGCTGAGGTTCGTGGAGAGGCTTATGGACACTTGGAGAAATCAGGATTGCACGCTAAGGACCTGAGATCGACCAGCAGATCGAGCAAGGCAGGTCGATCTAGATGGGATCGACCAGAAGATCAAGCATGGAGATCGATTTGAAGTACGGACGTAGACGACGCCATGCAGATCGAGGACCGGATCGAGCTTTCAACCCGATCAGCACAAGATCGAGTCGAGGATCGACCAAGAGCCACTCGATTCAGGACATGATCGATTGCCAGATCGAGCTTCATGATCGATCCCAGACCAACCTTATCCGTCCAGCCTGTTTTTGGACCGTAGCGAAGGGGGAGGGGGACCATGTGCGGTTTGGCCATTTTAGGAAAAAACCAACGATCCCTTTCCTTATCATCTTTTTTGTCGACTACTTTTCTATCTTCACTCTCGTTTTTAGGCGATTGGCCATTGTTGAACTTCGAGCTTTTTCTTGCTTTTTAATATTAGATCGTTTAAGTTAAATAATTCGCCTTTCATGTTTAGTTCACCGTTTATTGCATTTCGTACGGTTCGTTTCATGAGTTGCGAGTAGATTTATTGGGTTTTGGGGTTGAGAGGATTCAAGGGGTCGAAAGGGTTTTCAAGTTTGGTGTTTTCTTGTTTTTAAAGGCTTTCTCTTCTAGGATGTCGAGTTCTTAAGGCTTAAAGAGTCTCACGCCAAGATCTTTTTGATCAGAGAGAGCTCTTACCTTGACAGGATCCAGAGATCTCTGAAAAGCATCCTAGAGATTAGTTGCTCTTTCCCAAACACCATGGTAGTTTAGAGGACTAGTTAAGCCGCGTGTTTGAAATCTGTTTTCCTTGCCTTTCAATCTCTTCTTCCGCCAAACGCCATGGGTCTGGAGGAGAGAATGAGAGAGTGATCTATACCACACGCCATGGATGGATCTTGTTTTGTTTTCAAGGCTTAGAGAACCTCACAAAGTGAGTAGATCTAGAGTTTTCAAACCAAACTTGAACTTTTGAAACCCATGAACATGAATCTCAACCCTAGACCCTCTTTTTAGCACATCTTAGTCTTTGTTGATCATTCGCTTGTCACTTGCTTGCACCCTGGTCATTAGATTTACTTTCACTTGAAACTGCTTTTTAGATCGATTGCTTTTGCTCGATCTAGTGGTCGATCTCGTGGTCGATCCACTAGTCGAATTTTAGTAATTCGTAGCTTTGCATTTTAATTATTCTGTCTTTACCTCGTGGTAGTTAGTTCGTTCCTGGTATTTTTAAAATAGTTTTGCCTAGCATTTGATCATTGCATCTAGTTTCTAGGAATTTCACAAAATCATTCATCATTTTCCTAGCTTTACTCGATCCTTGCATTCTCACTGATCTTTCTAGCTCTTAGGATTGGATTGATACTCGCTTGCATACCTTACTACAACTAAGTGTTGCATCTGAGTTTTGATAGATCATTGCATACACTCTGCAAAAACCTAGCTATCACTGAGCAGATCTTCCAAGAGATGAGTCCATCAGATCCTTTAGAGAAGGCGTTGACCACTTCTACAGCAGAAGTAGAAAGCCTGGATGAGGCTGCTACTAGATATGCTAAGATGATGGATGCTACTGCACATGTCGTGCAACTGGTTGCACAAGAGGAGCTAGTTAGCACCTATGCGAAAGCTGCAACAATGGGAGACTGAAGTGCAGCTAAAGCTGCAAAAGTTGAGCTAAAACAGCTCCCTGCAGGGCTAAAGTACGCTTTCCTTAGAGAGAATTCTACTTATCCTATTATTGTTAATACTTCATTGAACAATGCAGAGCCCACCCTTTTGTTAAGTAAGCTGTGCAGATTTCGCAAAGCTCTTAGCTATTCTTTTGATGACATTTCAGGTATCTCTCCAGACTTGTGCATGCACAGGATACACCTAGAGGATGAGTCGAAGTCATCGATTGAGCATCAGAGGAGGCTGAATCCAAATTTGAAGGATGTTGTCAAAAAGGAGATCATGAAGCTCCTGGAAGCTGGGATCATCTATCTCATATCTGCCAGCGCTTGGGTCAGTCCTGTTCATATGGTTCCAAAGAAAGGAGGAGTCACAGTGGTGAAGAATGACAAGGATGAGCTGATTCCTACAAGAACAGTGACTGGACACAGGATGTGCATAGACTAGATGAAGCTGAATGCAGCCACCAAGAAAGATCACTTCTCTCTATCCTTCAGCAATCAGATGCTAGAGAGGCTGGCGAACCACCATTATTACTGCTTTCTAGATGGATACTCAGGCTTCTTTCAGATACCTATCGATCCAGATGACGAGTAGACGACCACCTTTACATGCCCTTATGGTACATTTGCATATTGCAGAATGCCATTCGGATTGTGTAATGCTCCTGCGACTTTCCAGAGATGCATGATGTCTATCTTCACAAACATGATTGAGAAGTCCATGGAGGTCTTTATGGATGACTTTTCAGTTTATGGGTCTTCCTTTAAGGGCTGCCTGGAAAACTTATGTGGTATTCTACAGAGATGTGAAGAGAAACATTTGGTTCTGAATTGGGAGAAGTGCTATTTTATGGTGAAATATGGCATTGTTCTTGATCACAGAGTCTTTGGAGATGGTATAGAAGTGAACAGGGCGAAAATTGGTGTTATGACAAGTCTGCAGGCGCCTGATTCTTTTATAGCAGTGAGGAGTTTTCTGGGTCATGCTGGGTTCTACAGAAGGTTCATCAAAGACTTCAACAATATTGCAAGACCTTTTACTGCTCTTCTTTGCAAAGATGTGAAGTTTGAATTCTCTGCAGAATGTCAGTCTGCTTTTGAACAGATCAAACAAGCTTTGGTGACAGCTCCTATTGTACAACCTCCAGATTGGGATTTGCCTTTTGAGGTGATATGTGACGCCAGTGACTTTGCTGTTGGAGTTGTGCTGGGACAGAAGAATGCCAAGAAGCTACAAACCATCTACTATGCCAGCAGAACATTGGATGAAGCTCAGAAGAACTATGCTACTACTAAGAAGGAATTGCTGCTAGTGGTCTTTGCCTTTGAGAAATTGCACCAGTACCTTGTGGGCTCCAAGGTCGTGGTGCATATAGATCATTCTGCACTAAAGAACTTGATGTAGAAAAAGGTTGCAAAGCCAAGGTTGTTGAGATGGATTCTGCTTCTCCAAGAGTTTGTCATTGAGGTTAGACATAAGAAAGGAGTAGCTGATCATCTCCCAAGGATTGGGATTGAGGATGATGTCCCAATCAATGATTTTTTGCCTGAGGAAAATGTCTATTTGATAGAAACCATAATGCAGGAAAGAAGTATTGAAAACCTGCAATCCTGTCACGCCAAAGAGCTAGTGACGAGCGACACCAGGAGGGTGACGCTCGTTACCCCATCTGAAGCAACGCGAAGGAGTCGTGAAACAACACCAGTGGCGATCGCCACCCCCCCCCCCCCCCTGGTGACGCTCGTCACCCTACACAGATGTTGGCAACGATTTTCGCTAGCTTGGGAACTGCTTTCAAGAGCAATTTATGCTGTCACTGATCCCAAGAGACCCTAATATGCTGATATTGGCAACTACTTAGCTGCAGAAGATGAACTACATGATTTCTAGGGCTATGCTAAGAAGAAGTTCTTGAGAGAACTTAGGAGATTTTACTGGCATGAGCCATATCTTTACAGACATTGTGCATATGGTATTTACAGGCGATTCATAGCATAAGCTGAAGTACCAGACGTCTTGTTTCACTGTCATGGCTTTGAGTATGCTGGACACTTTGCTACATTCAAAACAGTCTCCAATGTTCTTCAAGCAGGTTTCTGGTGGCCTACTATGTTCCATGGTGCACAGGCATTCATAAGAAGATGTGATACCTGTCAGAGGAGAGGAAAGAATAGCGGAAGACATGAGATGCCACCGAACTTCATCCTTGAAGCTAAAGTCTTTGATTGCTGGGGCATTGACTTTATGCGTTCTTTTCCTTCATCCTTTGGGAACAAATACATTCTGGTTGATGTGGATTATGTATCCAAGTGGGTGGAGGCGTTGGCTACTCCCACCAATGATTCTGCAATAGTTATGTAGCTGTTTAAGATCTCATTATTTTCCCCAGATTTGGTGTACCGCGAATTGTTATAAGTGATGGTGGTTCTCACTTTGTTAACAAGGTCTTTGACAAGCTGCTGAAAAAGTATGATGTTTAGAAGCGTGTAGCCACGCCCTATCATCCCCAGATCAGTGGAAAAGTTGAAGTCTCCAACATACAGATCAAGCAGATACTGGAAAAGACTGTGTAGAAGACAAGGAAGAACTGGGCTGCAAAATTAGACGATGCGTTGTGGGCTTACAGGACTGCCTACAAGACGCCACTTGGGACTACACACCATTTCACTTACTATATGGCAAGGTGTGCCATCTTCCAGTGGAATCATAGCACATAGCAGAATGGGCTATTGTCAAAGAGGCCAGACAATATGGCGTCATTGTCCTGATAAACTCTAACGAAGAAGATTTCACTATGAATGGCCAGAGGGTGAAACATTACTGGGCGCAAGCCGAGATTCCAGCAGGATACATCAGGACACATTGTGTCTCTGGATGATGCACCCGCTGTCTGCATAGCATTCCAAGTCGAGCTAAAGACTTAAAAAAGCGCTTGGTGGGAGGCAACCCACTGTTAAGTTTTCTTTTTTTCTGTAATTTGAATTATTTTCTTGTGTATAGCTAATTAACAAAAAAAAAAATTGCCGGAGTGGTGACCATCTGGCTGGTCACCACAGCTCGTAACTGCCAGTGACGATCGTCACCCGCCCAAAGACCAGGTACAATTTAAACTCTCTTCTTCTTCTTCCCCACATAATTTTTTTTTGAACAGACGGATACATAAGAGCATCAAATCATAATTTTTGATTTTGTGAACCAAAATGAGTGATTCAAAAGCCTAATCCGTGCGAATTTTGACCCTCTTTCATAATCTATCACTCATTTTCAAGATTTGCAAGGTATGTGTTCGAAATCTTTAATTTTCAATCCGCTATAGGTTTGGTAAAAATCGAATTTTAACCTGTTAGCTTGATTTAACTGTTGAATCATAGTTATATAGGTTGTATTAGATCAATGCTACCATCCCCATGTGATTTTATTGGTTGATTTGCAAGTTTTTCTAATTTTCGAATTGGTGATTAAACTTACAAAAACCTGAAAATTTTGGATGTTTTGGGTTGAATGTGGGATTGAATTGTGTTCCTGGTAGTGTTGGGAACAAATGTTGATGCTTGTTTCACCATGAATCACTGATATTCGAAATTTTTGAAATTGACCTAATTTTGGTGGATTTTTGGTTGATTTTGATTTGGATCTACAGAGGCCTCCAAGAGAGAAGAGACAAAAATACTCCACATCAACAAGTAAAGCATCGGGTTCTACCCAACCAGAGGTCACATGACCACCGTGCAGGCTACCATGGCCAAATAGAGAGTACAAGAAGATTGCCTCGGGAATCGCTTGGGAAGGCACCCCGAATGAGGAAATAGCCAAGGATGCCTGCGTCTTTCGCTACATACAGGAGGGCTGGGGTGAGTATGACACGCTGTTCTACAATACGTGGCGGGATATGAAGATACTGCCCACCAGATTCGCAGACAACAAGGTGATGCAACATATGGGCATTAAGGAAGTGGTTATGCAAGTTCTGAGGAGGATTGGCAAGAGTACCATGGCGACTAAGCAGTATGATCTCTTCCCTGATCTAGTCCACTAGTTCCTCGCCACAGTTCGAGTTTATTACGAGAGCGAGCTGGCTCGGACCGCACAGCAGGGCACTCGCATGTTCGCGATCAGAGGGATTAGCTACAGGATCAGTCTTTTCGAGCTCTGCACAATTTACGGGTTCGATCAGCACCCTACTGGGGTCATCACACTTTCGCAGTGGTCTCATATACAGACCTTCTGGTCCAAGTTCGTGAATGGGATGTATGAGTCGAAGACGAACACACACACTGACGCCAGCCACCCTGTGGTGCCCTACATTCTGCGCCATATAGACAACACCATTCTCTGTAAGTCTGCGCCGAGTAAGATGTGCGTGAGTGAGGTCGTTCTGCTGTGTCACGGATTCTCTGCTATGCTTGATGATGAGATCCCAATGGAGAGCATGATCCACGCCAACTTAGGCACGCTGTTTGCAGAGCACATGGTCTCTCTGAATACCAAGCCATTCACGAGCTCAGAAGCCAGGACGGAGAATGTTGGCAGCCTTCTCACGCCTATCTTTCAGCACTTCAAGATCGACACAGAGCCCTGCCGGATTATCAATGTACGAGCTCTTATGGATGAGGCATATTTGGGACACGCCACTTGGCTTAAGCCTAGGCTGATCTGGAGCTTTACTACTCCTGTTGGGGAGTATATGGGCGTGCAGTTACCCAATCGGGAGCTTACTACGATCCAGGGAGATCCACGACAGCTGCGATTACTGCCAAACTCGACCCTGCTGCGACCCATTGTTCCATCACGGCGCCCTCGAGGAGCTTCTGCGGGCGCTTCTTCTTCTTCTGCTGCGGATCAGGCCAGACCATCGCGACGCCAGCATATGCCTGCGCCAGACCTTCCGTAACTTAGGTGACCTGTTGCTCCTCCGACTCCGATGGGTATGACAGCTTTTCAGGACTATGTCATCCAGAGCTTTGATGGCCTCTGGAACGCCATCACTACTGTCAGCAACTGCGGTTCCATTCGCCCTGACACCCCCATGAGGCTGACTCTGAGGATGAGGACTAGTTCCTCCACTATCCTGGTTACTTATTTCTTTTTCCCTTTTTATTTTTCATTCACTTGAGTCAATTTTATGTTTTATTTTGAGTCAGTGATATGCTCAAATTAACCCTTAGAGCTATTCTCTCAAATTAAGAGATCACTATAGTACTTAGGGATCGAATCAACAAGGACTTAAGACTATTACTCAGCAGACTTTAGATTCAAATAAAGTTAAGCAGTCAATAACAAATAAAACTAAATAGCAAATGAAAGTAACGAGATCAGGGGGCGGATTGTGAGTTCTTAAAATCAATTGAGACAAGGCGCTAGGCAATGGGAAATTCGTAGGTTGACATAAATCGCAGACTACGGACTGAAAGAATTATTTATTAAAACCGTTCTAGAACTCGAAAACACTAATGTAAAATTAATCGACTTCCGTCGCAGAGATTATCTATGATCAGATTCTAGAATTACAAATTCTTTTGCAAATTCTAACAACCTAAACAAGTATTATAGTTCAGGTTCGATATGTTCACAAAATCACTAATACAAATTCCTTTGCAATCAGTTATTTTACTCATCTAAGATAGTTCTGGTGATTAACAATGTTTCCACATCTATTAAACAACCTAGGATCTGATTTCTAGGTGATCAATCTTAAAATCAGTGTTCAAGCAATCTAGATGAAGAACCAAATAATTTATCCTTCCAGTTTTGCAACTCTAACAATTCATTATCAACCTTTGAATAACCTAAAACCTAACTAGCAAATTACTCAGACATAGAAATTGAAACACAAAACATTACTGAATAATATTGCATTAAAAGATAGAGTAAAAGATGAAGGGGGTTCGAAATTCTTCTCTACAGTGTATGGATTTGTCTCCCCAAAAGCTCTCAATTAAATCTCTCTCTTAGGTCTCAATGAAAACAAGATGATTGCCTAACAATGGCTTTCAAAACCTATATACAACTCTAAACACGACTGGGGCAAGTTTACAAATATTAGGAAACTTCTGGGCCAAGTTGCAATTCTTCAAAAGAGTTTTTAACACTTCTCTTCGCGATCACGATAGGTGTCGATCGACACCACGTGGCTGGTGTCGATCGACACCACGTGGCTGGTGTCGATCGACACCACGTGGCTGGTGTTGATCGACACCTTGCTTCAGAATGCTCTCCAACTTGGTATTTTCAGCATCAACTTTAACATAGCTCCAAAAGGCTCCAATACTGACAGTTATACTCCAAACATACCTAGACCTGCAAAGACTCTAAAGGACTCAAAAAATACCAAAAATACTCTAAATACAAGACTTAGATCATGGTCAAAAACCAGTAAAAACCATGATATATCAACTCCCCCAGACTAATGTTTTGCTTGCCCTCAAGCAAACATCAGACAAAGCATAGGGTCGAGGTTTGAAAACACAGAAAAGGTCAGCAAAACGTTAGGAACACCACATTGATTAACACTTTCGAATACACATACCACAGAGTCAACACAAGATCAAATTTCAGTTTAATCATCACAGGCTTAGCAAATCTTTCAAATCCAATTCAAGCTCCTTCAATAAATCTGAAATCTCTACTGCTAACTCCTTATTTTTATCTAAACGTGATGTCTCATCAAAGTTTTATCATCTCAATCACTTATAGATTCTTTTTTCTTCCTAAACAACTGAATCAAGCAATCTCAACACAGCTCTCCTATTTTCTCTTCCCTTGATCTTTTCTTTCTGATATTTTTGATTTTTCACTTCTTTTCTTATTTTTTACAGTCTAAGATATAGTGCTACTCAATACTTGTGTTCCTTGTGAGGAGACAGGTTCTTGAGTGTGTTCATTACTGTTGTTCCTTGTGAGGAGACAGGGTCATGAATGCACCATTCTTTTGACTCAAACTTTTAAAAACTACTATCAGGGAATATCAAAGAGAGACTGCATCTAAACATACTTGTCCGTGTTGAAAGAGAGAATCAAGATCAGTGAGAATCAAGCACCAAGACAAGAAGTTTTAAGTTCATTAAGGTGGACTGATCTACCTATTACTTTCAACTTAGTAAGACTTGTAATCAACATATGTGGCAATGGTTCTTATAAGCATCAATGTTTTGTGGTTAGTTCCAAGAAAAACTGACAATTTCAAAAATTTTGACTCAATAAAACAGGTTTTGACTCAATTTTGAGACTCTTAAAATCAAAAACAATGTACACAATGTCAGCAATGACCTCCCCTAGACTTAAACAACACTGTCCCCAGTGTTATTAAGCATGGAGTTTGTAAAGAGAAGCAAAGAAACGGTTTGTACATGGATGAGAAAGTGGTACCTGTGTCTGTGCGTGGTGTCGATCGACACCCTGTCCGAAAACAGAATGTGATGATCCAAACATGTGTAATTATTGCAAGTTAGATTGTTAGCTGTAGTTCTCCCAAGTAAAGACTGTTAGGAACACTCAAGCAAAGAATTAAAAGCAACAATATAATCAATAATCTTATAAGTTCAAACAAGTGTCAAAAAATCATCAAAGCTGACAAACTGACTCAAAACAAAGACATAAAAAACTGACTCAAAGCAAATGAAAAAGAACAAAGGGAAAAGAAAAGGTAACCAGGATAGATAAAGGAACTAGTCCTCATCCTCATCGCGACGAGGTGTAGAAGGTCGAACGCAGCCACAGTTCGACAGCACCGAGATGGCGTTCCAGAGTGCCTGAACACTCTGGACCATGAATCGCTGAAATGTGGCATGCTCCATCGGGATGTCGGGAACATCAGGGAGCAAGTGGTGCCCAATGGGCTTAGGTAATGCAGGAGCTCTGGACGCTCTCGATCGATGAGATGGACCTCCAGCAAGGTCCTCAACAGGTGCATCCTCAGCAGCAGAAGCAGCAGCTCGTGAAGATCCTCCTCTGCGCGTAGTAGCTGGTGCGGATCGTAGCAAAGTGGCATCAGGCTGAAAGCTGAGGAGGTCTGTCTGAAGTGTAGTGAGAGCAGGCTGTGGTAGCAGAATCAGACATCGCTCACCAGTGTGGCTGACAAAACTCCTTAACATCTCATCTCCCTTGATCCAATGGGTCCTCCTCAAGTAGTCCATGTAGAGAAGGTGGCGCTCAGTCACAACTATGCAGGTAGAAGTGTCAATACTGCAGTAGCGGAAGATGAGAGTGAGAAGACTACCGATACTCTCGGGCTTGCCGCTGGCTCTGGAGAATGGCTTGGTCTTCAGAAAAGCTAAGTGATGAGCAAAAATGGCGGCCATGTTGACATCACAGTCAACTGCATACTCCTCAGTAAGTACATACTCAATGCCAAAGTAGAGGAGAGTCAGCTCAGAAACTCGCATTTTCCCGGGCTCAGACTTACACATAAGTGTAGTGGAGATGAGACGAACAAGGATGTGCTGCAAGGGATGGCGCACATCAGTCTGAGTGGAGGTCTTAGAGTCATACCTCTCATTCCCGAAATGGGACCAGAAACTCTGCAGATCAGGGAATGCCATCGGGAGAGAGACGCCAGTGCGCGTTGAATGAAACCCGTAGATGAGACATAGCGCATTGAAGTTGATCCTCTACCTAATACCTCGGATGATAAATGTGAGAGTGCCCTCATCTGCCCTCTTGACGATCTCATTGGTGTAGTACACCCTGACTGTGGCAATTAACTGGCGCACTAGATCCGGGTACAGGTCGTACTGCTTGGTCGCAATGGTGCCCAAGCCAATCTTCTTCAGCACTCGCAGCGCCTCCTCCTTGAGCCCGAGGCGGCGAAGTGTATCAGCATCTGTGAATCGTGTAGGCGCGATATCCATCTTGAGCCAGGCATTGTAGAACAGTGTATCATAGTCATCCCACTGCTCGCTGATGCTCCTGAAAATGCAGTCGCGTTTTGCCACCTCCTTCGCTGGTGTATCCTCCCAAACTCTCTCCATCGGGATTCTCAACCCTTCCCTCCGAGGCCATGGTGAAAGAGAGGGGATAGCTGGTGCGGGATTAGAGGATTCACCAGTCTCAGTTCGCGATCTCTTGTTGTTTCGTGGAGCCATCTGCACACAGAAAACCAAGAACACAAAATTTCTGAAAATCAGGAAAAAAATCGAAAATCCAAAAATTCTAATTATGGCCTATATCATCAGTGTCGAACCTGACCAGCAAATTAGTGACCACTAATCACAAACAATTCCAGACTAAAACTCCAAATTCGAACCAAGTTTTGTAAAATAAATCATCAATCCGAAAATTTCAAAATTTTGCAAAACAAGCTGTAAAAACTAAGGGGGAAGGCCGAATTACTCCTAATCAACCTAGAGAAGCATGATCCAAGTCCTAAATCAAGCTAAAACAGGGCAAATCGAAGCTTTCGAACTTTGGGGTCGAACTGAAAAATTGGAATTTCGAGTGACATACCTTGCAGATCGGATGAATGAGTTATATATTCAGAATCAACACGAAATTCTGCCCAAGTTGGGCTTTTGAAACACTCAATCCATCAAGAAACAAAGAAGTTGCGATGTATGGAAAATTTTGATGGTTTTCAGGTTTTGGAGAGAGAGAGGAGGAAGAATATGAAGTCGCGATGTTTATAGAGGATTTACCTCGTTAATGAGGGTGTCAATTGATACCCTCTACCTGGTGTCGATCGACACCAGTCTGTGTCGACCGTGGTGTCGACCATGGTTGATATTGGTTTGCCACAGTTTTTGTTTTTTTTTTTGACTGAAGACACGAAAATGTGTTAGTAAAAACTAAAAATTAGACTAAGTATGTACACTTGCCAGTGGGTTGCCTCCCACCAAGCGCTCGTTTAACGTCATTAGCTTGACTGTCCTCAGGATCAGGTTGTGGGTGCATCTGCCAAAGGTACAATCTGTCCTTCGGGAATCTCGGCTTTCACCCAGTAATGCTTCAACCTTTTCCCATTGACAACAAATTCCCTGCCTTCTCGAGGTTATAGAACAACTCCACCATATGGTCTGACCTCTTTGATGGTGAAGGGACCTGACCAACGAGAACGCAATTTTCCAGAAAATAATTGTAAACGTGAGTTATACAAAAGTACCTGGTCATTGGGTTCAAAGTGTCTGGCAAGGATCTTCTTGTCATGGTTGGCTTTAGTCCTCTCCTTGTACAGCTTTGAGTTCTCATATGCATGATGTCTGATCTCATCCAGCTCATTGAGCTATATCTTACGCCTCTCTGTTGCAGATTTCCAGTCAAAATTCATCTTCTTGATAGTCCAATTTGCCTTGTGTTCAAGCTCTACTGGAAGGTGACATGCTTTTCCATAAAGCAAATGGAATGGGGTGGCGCCAAGTGGTGTCTTGAATGCTGTCCTGTAAGCCCAAAGTGCATCATCCAGCTTGGCTGACCAATCTTTTCTTGTGTTTCCCACTATCTTCTCCGGGATTTCTTTGATCTGCTTGTTGGAAACTTCAACCTGACCACTTGTCCGAGGGTGGTAAGGTGTAGCAACCTTGTGATGAAATCCATATTTCTGCAGCTGCTTCTCAAACACTCTATTAATAAAGTGCTTTCCACCATCACTAATCACAATC
Source organism: Thlaspi arvense (assembly GCA_911865555.2). Lineage (NCBI taxonomy): Eukaryota > Viridiplantae > Streptophyta > Magnoliopsida > Brassicales > Brassicaceae > Thlaspi > Thlaspi arvense. Next base: position 14,355,332 of record OU466857.2, read on the forward strand.
CGTGGTACTCCAAATCTTGGAAAAATGATGGTCTTGAACAGCTTCAGAACCACTGCAGAGTCATTGTGTAGACTGGCAATTGCTTCCACCCACTTGGAGACATAATCCACTGCAACCAGGATGTATTTGTTCCCATAAGATGAGGGAAAGGGTCCCATGAAATCGATGCCCCAGCAGTCAAAGACTTCAACCTCAAGTATGAAGTTCTGTGGCATCTCATGTCTCTTACTGATCTTCCCTCTCCTTTGGCACACATCACATTGAGATATAAATGTCTGAGCATCTTTGAACATTGTAGGCCACCAGAAACCTGCTTGTAGCACCTTGGAGACAGTCTTGAAAGTAGCAAAGGGTCCTACATACTCAAAGCCATGACAGTGGAACAGCACATTCTGAACTTCAGCTTCTGCAAGACATCTTCTGTAAATCCCATCTAAACAATGCTTATATAAGTAAGGTTTATCCCAGTAATATCTCCTAAGTTCCCTCATGAATTTCTTCTTCTCATACCCTTTAAGGATGTCAGGGATCTCATCTGCAGCTAGGTAGTTCACAATATCAGCATACCAAGGCCTGGTGGAAGTTGTGACAGCACAGATAGGTTGAGAGAAAACATCACGCAGGATCTGTTGAAGAAGAATAGCAGTCCGCGACTGGTGTCGATCGACACTAGGGGTGGTGTGTCGATCGACACCAAGCCTGTGTCAACTTGGTGACGAGCCTGTTATCGATCCTGCCCGATATCGCTCCGCTTCGAGGTTGGTGTCGATCAACACCGGGTAGGTGGCGTCGATCGACACCGCCTTTATAGCCCGAGAAAGCTGCAGTTCTTTAGCATATGGTGCTTGCAGTCTTGCTTCAATGAAGTATATGTTCTCCTCTGGCAGAAAATCATCAATGGGGACGTCATCCTCAATCCTGATTCGTGAAAGGTGATCAGCTACTCCATTCTCTATTCCTTTCTTGTCTCTGATCTCAATATCAAACTCTTGATGCAACAATATCCACCTCAACAGTCTTGGTTTGGCATCTTTCTTCTGCATCAAGAACTTGAGAGCAGAATGGTCTATATGCACAATTACCTTAGCTCCAACCAGGTACTGTCAAAATTTCTCAAATGCAAACACTACAGCCAATAATTTCTTCTCTGTAGTTGCATAGTTCTTTTGTGCTTCATCAAGAGTTCTATTTGCATAATAGATGGCATGAAGCTTTTTCTCCTTTCTATGACCCAAAACAGCGCCCACTGCAAAATCTGAAGCATCACACATCACCTCAAATGGTAGATCCCAATCAAGAGGTTGCCCAATAGGGGCGCTCACTAAGGCCTGCTTGATTTGCTGGAAGGCTGAATGACACTCTTCAGTAAATTCAAACTTCACATCTTTGCAAAGCAGGGCTGTGAGTGGTCTTGCAATCTTGCTGAAGTCCTTAATGAATCTCCTGTAAAATCCAGCATGTCCCAGAAAGCTCCTCACTGACTTCACACAATCTGGTGGCTGCAGACTTGTCATCACTTCGATTTTGGCTTTGTCAACCTCAATGCCTTCTCCAGAAACTCTATGCCCAAGCACAATCCCATCCCTGACCATAAAGTGGCACCTTTTCCAGTTCAGAACTAGGTGCTTCTCTTCACATCTTGCAAGCACTTGACAGAGGTTGTCAAGGCAGTCTTTGAAAGAGGATCCATATACCGAGAAATCATCCATGAAGACCTCCATATACTTCTCAATCATGTCAGTAAAGATGGATAGCATGCACCTCTGGAATGTCGCAGGAGCATTACAAAGTCCAAATGGCATCCTGTGATATGCAAAGTTTCCATAAGGACAAGTAAATGTGGTCTTCTCCTGGTCATCTAGGTAGATGGGAATCTGAAAGAAGCCAAAGTAGCCATCCAGGAAGCAGTAGTAGGAGCGATTTGCGAACCTTTCCAGAATCTGATCAATGAATGGCAATGGGAAGTGGTCCTTCCTTGTTGCAGTTTTGAGCTTCCTGTAGTCAATGCACATTCTGTGTCCAGTGATGGTCCTTGTAGGGATCAGCTAATTCTTCTTATTTTTCACCACTGTGACTCCTCTTTTCTTTGGAACCACATGTACTGGACTGAGCCAAGTGCTGTCTGAAATGGGATAGATAATCCCAGCAGCTAGAAGCTTCATGATTTCCTTCTTAACCACATCCTGCAAATTCGGATTCAGCCTCCTCTGGTTCTCAATTGATGACTTCGACTCATCCTCAAGGTGTATCCTGTGCATGCACAACTCTGGAGAGATACCTGAAATATCATCAAGAGAGTAGCCAAGAGCCTTGGGAAATGTGCACAGTTGCTTAGCAGTAAAGTGAGCTCTGCATTGTTTAAGGAAGCACTAACTATAACAGGATATGTAGAGTTAGGTCCCAGAAAAGCATACCTTAGACCTGTAGGGAGCTGTTTGAGTTTAATTTTAGGAGCTTTTTCTTCACTCCAATCGCCCAGTTTTGCAGCTTTTACAGAAGTTCCAACTAGATCCTTATGTGCTACCAGCTGCATGACTTGCTAACTTGAACTAGCAGGGATGTCATCTAGATGCTCTGTCTCTTTTGCAGTAGCTGTCAATTCTCTCTCTAAAGGATATGTGGGATGCATTTCCTGGAAGATCTCTTCTGCAAGGCTGGTGAGGGAATCCACATAAAATGTATGACCATCAATTGGTGGTCTCTTCATCAGCTTCTCCATGTCAAAGGTCATCACCAAATCACCTACATTAAGGGCTATGCTTCCTTTCCTGACATCAATGATGGCACCTGCAGTGGCTAGGAATGGTCTTCCCAAGATCAATGGGTCTTTTCGATCTTCCCCATAAGCTAGAACCACAAAGTTTGTAGGGATCATGCAATCTCCTACCTTGACTGGCACATCTTCCAGAATGCTTTCAGGGATCCTTACTGATCTATCTGCTAGGATAAAAGAGATCGTAGTTAGTTGAAAATCTGCCATACCCAAGCTGACAGCAACTGAGTTGAGCATCAGGTTGACACTTGACCCCAAATCACAAAGAGACCTCTTAAACCTTTCAGAAAAGATTGTGCAGTCTTTAACAAAGCTCCCAGGGTCTGTCAGCTTCTCTGGTATCTTGTTCTGTATCACTGCACTCACCTGCTCTGAAATCAGCATTGTCCCTTGCTTAAGCCCCAGATTCTTGGTCATCATCCTTTTCACATATCTCTTGATCACAGGAGTGGTCCTTATAGCATCTTTAAAGGAATCTCCACCACAAGCTTATCCATGATAGCTTTGATCATAGCATCCTCCAGCTCTTGTTTAGACTTCCTCTGGTTCCTTGGGTAAGGAACCTTTGGCTTGTAGAACCTTCCTTTCTGCACTTTCTAGAGTCTGAAAAATTGCAGTTTGCTTCTGTGGTGGGTGTCGATCGACACCAGGCGGTGGGTGTCGATCGTCACTAGCCTCTGCAGGTGGTGTCGAGTGTCCATCGAGCTACTTGTCGATCTCGCTCGATATCTCTTTGCCTCGAGTCGAAGGACCATGAACTTCCTCTGGTGTCGATCAACACCGAGGGGTGGGTGTCGATCGACACCCTTAAAAACTGGCGAAATCCCCTTCTTCATAGTCCTGCAGTTGCTCGAAATCCTCTGCACTTAGGCCATTTTCTGCATTGGTTGCAGATTCTTTCCACTCCTCAGCGTGATGGCATTGACAGAGTGTCTTGGGTGGGTATATGTTCTTCCTGGAAGAAATCCCTCTTGCCTTTTCATAGCTCCAGCAATTTGAGCCACTTGAGTATCCAAAGTCTTGACATGAGTGTTCAGAGCTTCGAATTTCCCATTTAGATCCTGATAGAGGGCGTCAATCTTGCCACTGAAGTCAACTGTGATCTTCTGCTGACCCTCTAGCAACTGCTCAAGCATGGCTTCCATCTTGCTTGAAGTTGATGGTGCTGGTGTAGGCTGATAGGATGAGAAACCATAATTCATGTTGAAGTTGTTGTTCTGGTAAGGCTTCTGGTATTCAGGCTTCTGGAACTGAGGCTAGGGAGTGTAACCAGAAGAACTTTGGTTTCCTGTGAAGTTGCTTCTCTGCATGTTCCCACTGAATCCTCTATTTCGTTGCTGATTGTTGTACCTTTGGCCCTGAAAACCAGCCCCATTGATGTAGTTGACATCTTCTTCTCCAAACTCCTTAGCTGGCTCAAATGTCTCAACCTCAGCAGCAAACTGAACAGACTTCTTACCCACCAAGAGGTTGTGAACAGAATCCAGCTAGCCTTCATCTCAGCAGCAAACTGGTTGCTCCCAGCATTTCCAGCGTTTTTCTGTCTCTCAAAATCAGCATTCTTTGTGTTGTTGCTGGAAGCCAGGTTCTCTATCAGTGTGATGGCGTCAGCTGGGACTCTAGTGTTGAAGTTATCATTGCTTGCTGCATCCAAAGCCATTTGGTACCTCCAATCAACACCTCTAAAGAAAATACCCAACAATTGTACTTCATTGTAACCATGGTGTGGACAGTCTCTTGATACAGCTTGAACCTCACCCATGCTGACTTGAAAGCTTCAGTAGGACCTTGAGAGAATGCTGCAATTTTCGTCCTCAACTCTTCTGACCTTGCATCATCATAAAAGTTGTTGAGAAAAGCAGATTTGGTGTCTTCGCATGTGGTCAAAGAGCCAGGCTCCAGCTGTTTCAACCAATGTGCTGCATCTCCTCCCAAAGTGTGAGGGAATAGCTTGCAAAATAGGAAGTCATTGCTGACTCCATTGGCTTTAACACATGTAGCCAGGTCCACAAACCTCTCTATATGGTCCATAGGATGTTCATGTGGAAGCCCATGGAAAGGGTGCTGACCCACAAGCTGGTAGTAGGCAGGTTTCAGCTCAAAGTCATTACTCTGAAAGGCAGGAGGGCGGATGTGAGCTCTATTTGCATAGAACTGATCAGACCTGTTGTAATCTCCCAGGGTCCTTGGTGGAAAATGCCCAGCAGCATTTCCAGCAGCTTGTTGTTGCACATTCTGCGCAACTGGTTGCTCATCATGTTCCTCAATTACAACACCATCCTCATCTATCCTCTGTCCTTCCTCATTTCTTCAGTTCCGTTCTCTGTCAAGTAAATGACCCTCTGCATCTGTCCTCCAAACAAGTGGTCCAACCATCTTAGTCTGCTTTTTGGCCTTTCTGGTGGTTCTTTCTAACTTGGCGAGTTCGTCGATGCCTAAAGTCACGAGCTCTTTGTCTTTGTTGCTCTTGGTACTGCGATTATGCATACACCTGAAACATATAGCAGAGAGGTAGCAGAAAGTTAGCGAAAATAAAGTAAAAGCTAAGTCAAAATTCTAAAACTAAAAATCTGAAAGTAATAACTAAGTCCCCGACAACAGCGCCAAAATTTGATATACTTAAATTAACTCTTAGAGCTACTCTCTCAAATTAAGAGATCACTGTAGTACTTAGGGATCGAATTCACAAGGACTTAAGACTATTACTCAACAGACTTTAGATTCAAATAAAGCTAAGCAGTCAATAACAAATAACGAGATCAGGGGGCAGATTGTGAGTTTTTAAAATCAATTGAGACAAGGCGCTAGGCAATTGGAAATTCGCAGGTTGACATTATCGCAGACTACGGACTGAGAGGATTATTTATTAAAACCGTTCTAGAACTCGAAAACACTAATGTAAAATCAATCGGCTTCTGTCGCAGAGATTATCTATGATAAGATTCTAGAATTCCAAATTCCTTTGCAAATTCTAACAACCTAAACAAACATTATAGTTCAGGTTCGATATGTTCACAAAATCACTAATCCAAATTCTTTTGCAATCAGTTATTTTGCTCATCTAAGATAGGTTTGGTGATTAACAATGTTTCCACATCTATTAAACAACCTAAGATCTGATTTCTAGGTGATCAATCTTAAAATCAGTGTTCAAGCAATCTAGATGAAGAACCAAATGATTTATCCTTCCAGTTTTGCAATTCTAACAATTCATTATCAACCTTTGAATAATCCAAAACCTAACTAGCAAATTACTCAGACATAGAATTTGAAACACAAAACATGACTGAATAATATTGCATTAAAAGATAGAGTAAAAGATGAAGGGGGTTCGAAATTCTTCTCTACAGAGTATGGATTTGCCTCCCCAAAAGCTCTCAATCAAATCTCTCTCTCAGGTCTCAATGAAAACAAGATGATTGCCTAACAATGTCTTTCAAAACCTAAATACAACTATAAACATGACTGGGGCAAGTTTGCAAATATTAGGAAACTTCTGGGCCAAGTTACAATTCTTCAAAAGAGTTTTTAACACTTCTCTTCGCGACTACGATTGGTGTCGATCGACCCCAAGTGGTTGGTGTTGATCGACACCCTGCTTCAGAATACTCTCCGACTTGGTCTTTTCAGCATCAGCTTCAACATAGCTCCAAAAAGCTCCAAAACTCACAGTTATGCTCCAAACGTACCTAGATCTGAAAAGACTCTAAAGGACTCGAAAAATACCAAAAAAACTCTATAAACAAGAATTATATCATGGTCAAAAACCAGTAAAAACCATGATATATCAGTGAGTTTGTCAGTTGTTTTGATGATGTTTTATGCACTTCTTGAACTATGAGTTATGCTATATTTGGATGCTTTTAATGTGTGATTGAGTGCTCTAACAGTCTAACTATGGAGTACACATGATAAGATTACGTTTGGAACATCTAACTGTCAATATTGGAGTTTCAGACACGGTGATGTTCGCACCCATGCTGAGTGACACTCGCCACAACTCCTTCGTGAGGTACCACTTTCAAACTCAGTTCAATGTTTTCTCTTACTTCATCTTGACCAACTCTAGGAATAATAACACTGGGGACAGTGTTGTTTAAGTCTGGGGGAGGTGGCTACTGACGTTGTGTACATTGTGTCTTTTAGTTGAGTCAAAAACCTGTTTTCTAGAGTCAAAATTTTGAAACTGTCAGTTTTTCAAAAAACTAACCACAAAACATTGATGCTTATAAGAACCATTACCACAGATGTTGATTACAAGTCATACGAAGTTGAAAGTCATAGGTAGATTAGTCAAGCAAAGAAGGTTTATGTTCTTTGAGAATCTGGAAAAATTATTGTTAACTCCACCCTAATGAACTTTTAATTTCTCATCTTGGGGCTTGCTATTTATTGATCTTGAATCTCTCTTTCAATATTCGCAAGAATGTTTAGGTACAGCCTCTCTTTGATCTTTCCTGATACAGTTTCTAAGAGTTTAAGTCTATGATGTTACTGCATATTGCATACATTTTGCATACTCATTAGTTAGTTTTTCATGCATTTGTATTATGTTTTAGGTTAGATTGCATCACTTAGGGTCCTAGAGCATTCTTGCATCAGCATATGCATTTTTTTTGCATTTTGCATCACATTCAGGTTGTATCTGGCTGCTTTGGAGTCATGGAGGTTCGTGGGCGTGTGGAGGCTGATGTAGCAGTTCGTGGGAGCTCGGAAATATGCTAAGGACCAGTGATCGAGGAGCAGATCAAGCATGGCCGGTCGATCTAGGAGTTGATCGACCAGAAGATCGAGCCAACTAGGCGATCCAAGGAGAATGATCGAGACGAAGATCGAGTGAAGCAATCGATCAATCGGTTACGGACGTAAATAAGGCCATGCAGAGCGAGAGCCAGATCGAGTACACCACTCGATCCACCCGAAGATCGATACCGAGATCGGATGCAACACTCGATTCGCTGATGAAGATCGAGACCCGGATCGAGCCGAAGACACGATGCCCGGATGTGATCGAGAGAACCACTCGATCCAGTGGTCGATTTCTGTCCTTTCAACCGTTTTTGGCTGTTAGCAAAGGGGGGACCATTGGCTTGTTTAGGCATTTTAGGCAAGGCGGCGAGATGCTTTTTCGATAACTTTTAGATCCTTATCCTTTCTTTCATGTTTTTCTCTCTCGTTTTATGAAGAACACCATTGTTGAACTCGTTTTCCTTTGAAGCTTTTGTATTCGAATCTTTATCGTTTAATCTAGTCTTTCTTTCATGTTGATCGTCGTATTTCTTATGCTTTTCTTGATTAACTCTATGTGTAGTGAGTAGTTTCCTTTGGGTTCGGGGTTGAGAGGATTAAGGGGTAGAAAGGGTTCGATCTTGGTTTGTTTTCTAAACGTTTTAAAGGCTATCTCTTCTAAGGTGTTGAAAGCTTAATGCTTGAAGACTCTCACGCCAAGAGCTTCACGATCCGAGAGGTTCCTTACCTTGACAGGATCCAGGAGCCTCGGAAGATCATACCTTAGAGACTAGTTACCCCTTCCCAAAAGCCATGGAAGTTTGGGGGACTAGTTAAGCCATTACTTGAAATCTGTTTTCCTTGCCTTTCGACCTCTCTTTCCACCAAAATCCATGGGTTTGGAGGAGAGGATGAAAGAGTGATCTATACCGAAAGCCACGGATAGATCTTGTTTTGTTTACAAGGCTTAGAGATCCTCACCAAGTGAGTTGATCTAAAGTTTCAAACCCAAGATCGATCCTTTGAAACCCTTTACATGAATCTCAACCCTAGGCCCTTTCTTTTAGAATCTTTAAGTCTCATTTCATCTTTCGCTTGTTATCTGATAGCATCCTGGTCATTAGATTTGTTGTTCTTACGGTTTTAGACGAGATCGATCGTTACTGCTCGATCTAGTGGTCGATCTTGTGGTCGATCCACTAGTCGAATTTTAACAATTCGAAGGATTTTCCTTTAATTAATCCGTTTGTTTCTCGTGGTAGTTGCTTCCTTTCTAGTATTTTTAAAATCGGTTTCACTCTGTTTAGGTTGCTGCATCTAGTTCTTTGATATTATCCCATAAACTGTCTCATTTTTGCTTAGATTTGCTTAGGACCTTGCATTCTCTAAGCATTCTCTATCTCCTAGAAGTGGATTGACACTCTCCTGCTTGCCTTACTACAACATTGCGTGCATTAGAGTTTTGATAACCTCTCTTTTGCATAACACGAGCTAAGAAACCGTTTATCAGTCTATAGAATGGTGCACACGATCCTGTCTCCTCACAAAAAACAACAGTAGTGAAGCCTCATGAACATGTCTCCTCACAAGGAACACAAGTAATGAGTAGCATCAGATCTTAGGCCGTAAAAACAAATGAGAAAAGAAAGTTGAAAAATCAAAAAAATCAAAAGAATAAAGATCAAGGGAATAGAAAATAGGAGAGCTGTATTGAGATTGATTTCTTCAGTGTTTAGGAAGGGAAAGAATCTATAAGTGATTGAGTTGATAAATCCTTGATGAGATATCACACTTAGATAAATGAAAGGAGTTAGCAGTAGAGATTTTGGATTTCTTTAAGGGGCTTGCACTGTATTTGAGAGATTGCTAAGCTTGTGATAAGTAGACTGAAATATGATCTTGTGTTAGCTCTGTGGTATGTGGATTCGAAAGTATTGATCAATATGGCGTTCATGAGGTTAGCTTACTGTTTCTGTTTTTAAACCTCGACTATATTCTTAGTTTTATGTTTGCTTGAGGACAAGCAAAAGCTAAGTCTGGGGGAGTTGATATATCATAGTTTTGATGGTTTTTAACCATGATATAAGTCCTTTTTATTGAGTCTTTTTGGTCTTTTTAGAGTCCTAGTAGTGTCTTCACAGGTTATCACATAATTGGAGCACAACTGGAGGTTTTGGAGCATTTTGGATCAAAGCAAGAATCCTTCCCGAATGAAGCAACTCAGAAGTCATTACTCTGCATTGGTTCTTCATCTATACTTGCATTCATCTTGATTTTTGGAACTGATTATCTTGAAAATCGAACCCTAGGTTGTTTAATAGATGTGAGAACATTGTTAATCACCTGAACTAGTATTAGATGAGCAAAACTACTATTTGCAAAGAGATTTTTCTTAGGAATTTTGTGAAAAATCAAACCTGATCGCTAATGCTTGTTTGATTTATTAGAATTTGCAAAGAGATGAAATTCTGTGATTTAAGCATAGATAACTTTTGCAATGAGAATTGATTAGTTATATCATTGTGTTTCGAGTTCTAGACAGTTTTAATTGTTTCCTGATTGCATGCATTCCACACTCTCGGATTCAACCTGCGAATTATCCTAGCTTAGCATTTTTAGCTCTCTGAACTTTGGAACAAGTATCAAAATCGCCTGCTTTCATTTATTTTTTTATTTCGCATTACATTCACTCAATACTGCTTAGCTTAATCTGAATCTGAATTATATAGTGTAGTAGCTTACTCTTTTGAGATTCGATAACCCTTTGTGCTACAACTGCTTTGATGTGCACTTGCAGTAGTAATATAATTGGGTAAATCATAGACCCTATCAGCATTCATCTAAGACTAGCTTTCTTGTTTAATTTGGGAACAACGATAGTACATCTTGTCAAATGCTAGTAGTTTATGAAAATGTTGCCATTGTTCTTAGTCCTTTGATGCATTTGATGTTGAACTAAAAATAAAACTGAACCACTTTTGGAATTTGCAATTTTGTGAGCCTTGTTTGAAAATGAAGCATGCTTTGAAATGATTTTAACCTTTGTATAAGTGGAACTTAATTTTGAATTGCAATTATCATGTCCTATTTGTGATTGTTGTCATGGATTACCTTAAAATATTTGGACCTTCTTATTCTCTTTTTCCACTCTCTAAAAGGTCCATTTAGATCTCCTCACCCTTAACTAGACCTCTTTCAAGCCAAAACATTAATAGTGTGCGATTTGTGAGGCCTCTTTCCTTTATGGTTGTTGCTTAGCAAAAAGTGTTGGGTTAGAACTACAAGGAAAGTATTTCTATTGTAGAACTAGCTCACTCTTGAGTTATATAGGCTAGGAGTTTGGGAATGGTTTGAGATTTATTTTGGGTGTGATTTAAAGAGAAGAAAGAAAAAAAAAAAGCAAGGCAAAAAGAAAAGGAGTGTGACACAAGCAATGGTGGAAATGGTTCAAAATTCAAAACATAAAGAAGGCTCATGTTCAAAGAAGAAAAGAAGGTGCACAAATTGCAAAGAAAACAAGCCAAGACAAAAAGAACACAGCATCACAAAATAAAAGGAGCCAAGTTCAAAGAAGAAAACCGCCACCACATGAAGATAAAAGACAAAGTGTCCTCCAAAGAGCTTAAAAGATAAGAGTTTTTGGGTTTCTATTTGGGTTTAATATTCTGAAAAAAAAAGAGTAGCTTCGGCGGGTTTACATTGTTTAGCTAGAGTTAGGAACATTTCTTATAGGTCTTTGGTAGATGGGAATCTTCCTTTGTATGTGTAAGTTGTTCTTTGACCCTTAGCATTTTGCCAAAGCACAGCCATGCTTTCTCTTGAGAGAACTCTTGAAAACACTAAAACCAGTTTGATAAGTGGAATCATTTTTATTTCACTCAGCCTTGTCCCTTAGCCAAATGACACATTTGCATTTACATAAGCATGATTGGCAGTTTGAGCATAAGTTGTTTGATTTGATGAGCATGTGTAGGCTGATAGCATTGTGATCATTCTTGCTATGTTATGAAAGTGGCTAAGTGTTTATAGTATGGTTTCATCAATTGCATTCTAGGATTACAAACATGGACTTCATTTTGATTCATTGTTAGCATTTTTAGAGATATGAGTTCCCATTTTAAAACCTCATCACCATATGAAGTGTTTGTTTGCTTGAGGGCAAGCAAAAGCTAAGTGTAAGGGTGTTGATAGCTTGCTATATTAGGGAATTTTAGGCTTCATTTCATACATCTTTTCCCTTGTTTTTGCATATTAGTTTGGCATTTTAGTCTCATTTGCACTTAGAATCAACATTGCATGCATATTGTTTAAAATTGCATATATATGCATACTTGTGGTGTCTTTCGGGTGTTTTTGGAGGTTCTTCGAGTTTGTGGAGGAGATGGAAGCAGCTCATGTTCAAAGAGATGCCAAAGAAGGAGCTTTGCAAAGTTTGGACCCATATCGAGGAGAAGCATCAAGCAAAACCTCTGTGGAGTATGCCTGATGCAAGCCGCGGTGCGTGAAGAAGAGGACTGGTTCATGGATTCTAAGGCATTGGTCTAGGTCGAGGTGCTGCATCGAGCAGGGAAAGCTGCACAAGCCAATACGCATTACACGGACCATATCGGGCTTGTGCATCGAGCTAAACACCATCTGTACAACCCTGATATGCTTTATCCACGTGCTTGACCGGATTTTCGTTAACCTTATCTTGTTTTTAGGTTTTTTATCCTTATTTTGGTTCCCTACTATAAAAGAGAAGCCACAAAACATTATCTTAATCTAGACATCATCATCTGATCTTTTTCTTATCCTTTAGCCACAAAAAGGACGATTTGCCATCTTTGTATTAAATCTTATCTTTCTTAATCAAGTCTTGAATTTTATGGTTTAATCTTGCTTATTGATATTTGATTTTCGCATCTTGGTAGTTTAGTTTTCTTATTTTTGCAAAGTGATTATTGTTCATAAAGTTTTTCCTTATTGATTGAATATGGTAGTGTTGATTCATATGATTCATTTCATGGCTTGAAGTCTTGTTCTTGGCATGATTCACTTATTTGGTTTGATAGTCTAGCTTGGTCTATGTTTCCTTTGTTCAGTAACACCAAAGTGATAATTCCCCTTGCTAGATGATTCGCTTAGGGCTAGATAGTACTTGTTATGAAACTCTTGCTTGATGGTTAATTAGTTTGCATTAGAAGAACATGCTTTGTTCGAATCCTGTTCATTGCTTAGCACTGTTAGGTTTTGCAATTGTGAGCTTAAATCTATGTTCTTGATTGGTTGAGTTAGCTACTTAAGTCCCTATATGGTTCAAAAGGTTTATAGGTTGATCTGAATTCTTGCTTGGATAAGAGAAGTGGACTTGATTAGTACTTCTTTTACGCTTTATGGTTCTGTGCTTTATGCTCATAGTTAGAGAATACACCATCAAAAGTGGGTTTGACACTCTAGTCTTGTTGAATTGGATTTGCTTATTAACCACTAAGAAGATCTTTCCTTAGATACTTTGCTTAGGATTACAATATTGAGAATTGCTTGCTTGTTATGTGCTTGATTATTGCCTTTGTTAGAAATCCCTTTAGTCATTCTTGAAAACTACTTGACCATTGTTGCTTAGGACCTTGGATCTTGCTTTCTATTAATTGTCTTAAACCGCATTTTGATTTAGTTGTCTTTGATTGCTTATTTCATTCCAGCATTCAACTTGTTTAGTTTCTTGGTTAGTACTTGCTTTAGTTTCATTTTGCTTAGTCTTTGTTCAGTTGCATTTCCTGTTTTCTCTTTTTTTGCATTCTTAGGTTGTTAGACTTCTTCTTGCACAATCAAACCCTAATCTTGCTTAGCTTATGGCATTGTTTGCATCTCATCATCCACAAGTGATTGATACCTGATTCATATTGTACAACTGATTAGAGGCTAAAGACATTTGGTTCTAGACCACAAAAAGACTTGTTTCACCTGGAATGAACGAGGGTATCAAGATCTATTTACGAAAGGTAGGCCTAGCAAATAACATCAGACAAAGCAATATTAATAATGTAAGCAACAAAGTAAGTCAAGGAGACAAATCAAAGTAAAAGCTGACCTCCCTGGAGCAGCAAAATCATCACGCAAGATGGCGGCCTCCTTAATACTGCAACGCTCTATGTTCAGCTGACTGATACACTGAGTGAGCAACATGATGAACAAACCGCTGATGCCGTTTCTCGAGCTTCTCTTTTGAAGCAGCATTTTTTCACTCTCCTCGCTAATCCTCTTCTCCAAACCATCCCTTTGCAATTGGTTCTCCTTAGCAGACTCTACCTTGAGCCTCTGAACTTCAAGCTCAAGTTCTAGATTCTTTATGTTCGAGCTCCTTGATTTTCACGTTTGGTCTTTGGTCGCTAACTCTTTGACCCTGCTCTCTTCACGCATCGAATCCTGATCATATGTTTCAATCAAAGACACGCAAATCCCGAGTCCCTGCAAGACATTTTTACCAAGCAAATTAACAGATAAATAACAGAAGAAGGTGACACAAGGTTTGTGAGTTCTTGTCCCAATCACCCGTGTACTAGTCAGTTGTAGTATGGGTTTTGTGTCAATCCAATTGGGAAGAGCTGAAAACAGAAGAGTTGAGAGTAAAATCTCTAAGTCAAGCAAGCAGAGACTTGGTTTTGTTGCCTAAGCAACAGTTCTATCAACCTAAGTGAAACAAGCAGCAAACAAAGTGAAAGCAAAAGCAAACTAAGCAGTTCTAAGCAAGAAAAACAGAGTAAAACAGAGCAAAACAGAGCAAATCCGAGATTCAAATAAGAGAAAGACAAGTTCCTAGATGTGGTTATTGACTTTGGGGAATTTCAGACATTAACCAAGGCTGTTTCAAACTACATTGATCAAGCAAGTAAGCAAGCAATGGTGATTCCTAGACATAGAGTTCACAATTAAGCTAGTTAGATCCAATCTCTTGGCAAATAACCCTTTGCTAAACATTCTAACAAGAACTAACTCTCATTAGTGCTAAAACATCAAGCAAGCAAGATTAAACAACTCTATTCAAGTCAAAATGCTCCTCAAACAGTCAATATCTTGAGCCAAGGCCAGCAAATCCTCTATTAAACATGATCAGCATTTCATCAAACACTTGGTGGGCATAAGAGAAAGCTAACAACTTAAACAAGTTTGATCAAGACTAACCTAGCATGAATAACAGATTAATAGAGAGGAACCCAAAAACTGAAGTACTTAACAAGCCTTAATCAAGCCTTAAATCCCCTTGATCTACCGCATCTAGAAACCCTAAGATAACTACTCACTCATAATCATTTTTAACACCAAATCACAAAAGGGAAAGGATGCTAATCATGATTAAAAGAAAGATTAAACCAAATACTTGATTATATTAAACAAAGCAATGAAATTGTCTTACAAACTAGAAAATGCTTAAGAACAGTATTTTGACAAGATCGACTTGTCGAAAATCTGGAAAAAGAGGCTATTTATGGCCTAGAGAAGAAAACCCTAGAGTAATGAAAAAAGCATAATTAAAAACAGGTTCGGGCTGGGTCAGTATTGGTCAGTTGTGTCAGTCTTCAGTGACCGAAATGGATCCCTATCGGTCTGGAGTGATCGACACATATGACCAAAATCCATCTGGTGTGTTTGTGTCGATCACACTTGACCGATACTGGTGATCGATACTGCTCCGTATCGGTCATCCTTGACCGATACTCTCTGTACTCTGACCGAAAACTTCTGCAGAGATCTTCTGCTGTGATCCTTCTTGCTCCCTTTTGCCCAGCTAGCATCTTGTATCATTCCCAAAACTCCTCCAAGCTCCTTTTAGCTCCAAAATCACCTAAAAACATCCAAAATGCAAAGAAAATGCAAATTATACTCTAAATGCAACCTAAGTCTAAAAGGAGAAGAAAATGGGACAAAAGCAAAGGGAAAACATGCAAAAGAGGACTAAAAGATGTACTAAATGCAGCCCTAAATGGTGTAAATACAAGGGATATCAACACCCCCACACTTGCCTTTTGCTTGTCCTCAAGCAAATAAGAACAAATGGGAGAGTGAGGTTTGAAAGTGGGCATTCAGATTCCAAAAGTGCAAAGGTAAAGAGATGGTTTCAATGCTCAAGTGCTTAGTTGTAGGATGCAAACATAATCAGCTATACTTTAAAGATCCTAGTCATGCTCATCATGTTTCAAAATAGTCTCAAATCTCAACTTAGGCAAATGTTCAAATCAATCAACTCTTTAACATTCAATTAAGATCAGAACATGAATCATACTTATGCAAATCAAGTGAAGACATTTGGTTGAAAAGAGTAAGGTTATGAGAAAAGGATGATCTCATTCAAGCACAGGGTTTCAAAAACATAAAGGATCACTCAATGAAAAGACTTCATCTTAGGCAAAATGCAAAAGGTAAAAGCACACTTATGCATGCAATTCAAAGCTCTCTTCTACCCTTATTTCCCAAAGATGAGTCCTAAGCATTTCTAAACCCAAGAGTGAGGCCTCTAAGTCTACCATTTCCTAAACTCTACCCTTTACCCATCTTCATGGCTGGGGAAACTTCTTCTTTTTGCTTGTGTGGTTGCTTCTTTTTGGTTGGGACTTGCTCTTCTTTATTGTGTTGGCACATTCATCACCTTTGGTGGATTGCTTCTTGGTCAGATTTTTCTTCTTTTGGACCCTTCTAAGCATTTTTGTTGGCGCCAATTCTTCTTTTTGAACTTAGAGCTTTTATTCCCTTTACTTAACCATAATACTAAGATGTTTCCCCTTTTATACCATTTCAGATCTTTTCCTTTTCTTTGTAAACATATAAACATGAAGCTCAAACCACTTACACTACCATTTTTAAACCCCAAAACTCCTATCCTAGAATCAAGCTCAAGATGCAAGCTGATATCTACAAGAGAGCTAATCATTGCCAGCCTTATTCCTAACACTTTTTGCCAAGACAAAATCGAAAATGCAATGCAAGGGCCTCACAGCTCTCACAATAGTGTTTAGGCTCAAAAGGAGGTTTTGGTTAAGGGTGAGGATGTAACTGTCCATAATTATGAGGATTGGCTATTTGGATCAACAAGAGTGGTAGAAAGGAGAAAAATGATCCAAATATGTATATGGTAACCATGTAATCACTTTTCAATGTATAAGACATGATAATTAAAAGTCCAAATTAAAGTTCAAGTTGATAGAGTTGATTTTCAGAGAACAAATGCTTTCAGAATGAGATGAGAAGACCAAATCTAGCAATCTAAGCATGGTTCAGCCTTAACTTCTAGCAATCAAATGATGCATCAAACAACTAAGCACTTAAAAACTGAAATCATCTCTAAACACTAAGCACTTTACTAGAAAAATTCGTCATAATGCCCTATGCAAATGCACTGCAACCTACATGTCAACACTAGACTCAATCCTAGAAGAATGAAATGCAACTACATGCTTTCTTTTTGGTTTGCAAAAAATGCAAAAAAAATTTAAAATTTTCATTTTTTTGTGTTTTTCTATGCCTTACATGTATGCATGATATGCATGAGACTCAAAATGAAAAGAAAAAAGAAAAACTAAGAAAATAGAACACAAAGTCAAACCCCAAATCTCTCCCCCACACTTAAATTACACAGTTCCTTGTGTAATGAAAGCAATGGAAGAGAGAAGCAATAAAATATATTACAAAAATAAAAAGATGCAATGGTATAAAACAATGGAAAGGATGTGGTACTTGGTTTAATGGTACGAGTTGTGGGATGATCTTGAGGTTTGAGGAGAGTTGCTAGCTTTCCTCTTCCTTCTCTCATAGACTTGAGTGGAATGCTCTGCTTCTTGAGGTGGTTGAACCCAGCTTGACCATAGTTGCTCAGCTTGTGAAGAAGTCCCTTGTGTGCCCCATTGCCATGTCTCCTGAACTTCAGAGGGGTTGGGGTTTGGCACCTCCCAAGCTGATGGAACATGGGCTCTTGGCTCATAAGGTGAGGCCCTTGGTTGTGCCCATGTACCCCATTGATCACTTGGTTGTGCATGGAATAAGTGTCTTCCATGGGGGTTCCATACAGCTTCCTCCTCTTCAGTTGGATCAGCTTGGTGAAGTTGTTCTTCTTGTTGAGAGTTGAGCTCTTGGGTGTGGCTGTGGTGGGAAGTTTTTGCTGATGTAGCCTTGTTCTTCCTGAACTTCCCTTTCACCATCTTCATAAGCCCTTTGATGGCTTTGTCTTACCACTTGCACCACTTCTGGAGTGTGTTGATGTGCTTATGAGCTGCTCTGAAAGAGCTTCCTTGGTTGGGAGATCCATAGGGCTGGAAGTGGAACTGCCTTGAGCTGTAGTTAAACACTTCTTCTTCTTCAAGCTCATCTTCTTCATAGGTTCTTCCTTGGCCTTCAGCGCCAGCAGTAGCATTCCATTGATCTTCTTCTTCTTCTTCTTCTTCTTCTATAATCTCTTCAGTGTGCTCCTCTTCTTCTTCACTATCTTCTTCTTCTTCTACTGTAGGAATAGGGCCGCCTGTGTAGAGCTCCTTAGTGCTTGGGTTGAAGCTGATGTTTCCTTTTCTGATGAAGGATGTAAGCTTTGGATTGGGGAGGAGGACTTTTGCTGGTGTGTCAAGGCCTGTGATGAAGTTGTACACATGCTTTCCACCAATGATTCTTTCAAGGTAGTGGCTTCCCTTGGGATAATCAAAGTCGTGGCTCAAGTGCATCTCCTTCATATCTATCAAGGTCTACTCCATTAGCTTGTAGAACTGCTCTCACAACTCCCCCAATGTGCACTTGAGGGCTGCTCTCCTTCTTTGTCTTACTTAAAACCCATCTCTGGTAGGATAAGAGGTGTTCCATCAACATAGACACATAGCACGGGTAGCTTTTTGGTGCTCTGAGAGGTTTTCCATACTCATCGCCTCCCAAAAGATCATACAGTCCTTGGTATATCAGATCTGCCTCCCTTCCTGTGAGATATGTTGTCTCCTTCCTTGCAAAGAGTGTATTCGCAAGTGCCTTGTGGACATATCTCACAGCTGGATTCCTCAGGTGCTGGTTCCTTGATCTTCCAGGAGTGTATTTCCCAACCCCAATAATGCCCCATAGCATGAAGTGCTGCTAACTTGGGATTTCAAACCTTCTCAGCTTGGTGGGGTGGGACTTCAGATCTAGATCCTTCGCGATCTTTGTGAATGTTGAGGAGAACTTGTCCTTACCAATCCGAAAAGAGATCCATCCATCGCCATTAGAGAGTTCACTGTCTTCATACCAGACAACCTTGAGTGTGGAGAGGAATTGGTAAGCGAGCTGTTGGTAAGATGGGAGTGGCATCTCCATGAAAGCTCCAAGGCCCATGCGCTCAAATGTGGCTTTGCAGTCACCATAGAGTCCCAGCGCCTTCATTGTGGAAGTGCATGGATATCTTGTTGGCTTGAAAGTGCATCTACTGAATTCCTCCATGAGTTCCCTAGCACTGTACTTCATGGGTGGAACTTCTTCCTCAGCAGCTTATCCTTTGCCCCTCTGCTTGGCGCTTTTATCCTTAGCTGGCCTCTTTCCAGCGGCCTTAGATGAAGTCTCAGCAGCTTTGCCCTTTCCTTTTTCTTGCCTTACTGTTGGTGATGTTGGTGCTTCCTGAGGTGCTTTTCTCTTTTTCCCAGTAGCTATGTGATAGAGAGCTTTTTTTCAGTTCTAAATATCAATCCTAAAGCCTCTTAGTGTTGCTGTAGTACTTTAGGTGTCAATCCAGCCTAGGTGTGAAAAATACTAGGAATACAAGAGCAAAGTAAAGCTAAGTCAATTTCGGGTAAAATGGAAGAGAAATTTAACAAAAACTAAATGCAATACAAAATAAGCAAGAAAACAATTTTAAAATCCCCACTTAAAGGGTTAACAACTACTAGAAGAAAACTAGGAATTTAAATAGCAAGACTACTGATTTTGAAAATTCGAAATCTAAAAACAGGCAAATGAGACTATTTCTAGCAATATAAAAGAGCAAACTTTAAATCTAAAGGAGAAAGATTTTGAAACTACTTGAATGATAAATAACAGAATTCAAGGATGAGGTTCATGCTTAGGGAAGCTCAAGGTTCGATCTTGGTTTGCAAAAGGTAAATCTACACATTTCAAAATGAGCTATCCTTAAGCCTAAGAAGCAATCTTCCCATGGCTTGTGGGTAAGATAAATTCCTCTCATCATTCATCCTCTCCAAACCCATGGCTTGTGGTGGAAAAGGATGGTTGATGGAGCTGAAGCACGGATCTTAACATGGCTTAACTAGCCCTTACTTGCCACTTCCATGGTCTTTAAGGCATACTAGTCTCTTGGTTTGGACATAAGAGATCTCCTAAGTTCTTATGAGAAAAGGAAATCTCTTGGATTATAAAGCCTCTCTCAAGGTCTTTAAGCATTTGATACTCCAAACCAAGAAAGGATAAAGTTAAGAACAAGAAAATACCAAGATCTAACCTTTAAAACCTTCCTAATCACCTCATCCTTAAATCCTAAAGAACTACTTTATTATCATTTTCGAACCCCTCTTAATCATGAGATAAGAGGAGTTAAACATGATTGAAATAACAAGAAAGAATGATTAAAGCATAAAGAGAAGTTCTCAAATTCAAAATCAAAGTTTTTACAAAGATAAAGCTTGAAAAATGATAAAGAAGTTTCAATGGTGATCCACAAAACCCAAAAATGGGGATAGAGGCTGTAAAATTTGTGGATGCCGCTAAAATTTAGGTTAAGAGTGTTCATAAAGGACCACAAAAATGGTCCCCTCACTAAAAGAAAAGTGTGAGCTGTCCAAGGAAGGAAGCAGAAATCTGGACCTTTTACATGACCCGCCTGGTCGATCTGGTGGTCGATCTAAGCTGGAACGAGTGGCCTTGGTCGATCTGGTGGTCGATCTGAGCTGGATCGAGTAGCCTTGGTCGATCTGGTGGTCGATCTCAGGCTGAAACGAGTGGTATAGTCGATCTAAAGGTCGATCTCAGGCTGAAACGACTTGGATGGTCGATCTGAGGCTCGATCTCAGCCTACTTCTTTTTGGCCGAACTTTTTCTTGACTCCCAGCAACTCCTAAGCTCTTCTTTTGACTCCTTGTCCATGCTCAGCATCCAACACAGCTCCATGTACTCCATATTACCTAAAAACAATACATATATTCAAGAAATATGCAAATGCTAATGCAAACATGTCTAAAACCTAAAATGGAGCAAAAGTTGCAAATAATCTAAATATGAACAATATGAATGCAAAATCTATCCTAAATGAGTGCTAAAATATGCTAAATTATGAGTTATCATCTTCCCCAAACTTGCATTTTTGCTTGTCCCCAAGCAAACAAAGATAAATCCAAGAGAGAGGTTTAAAAATGGGGGTTCAATTCCAAAAAAATGTTTTTCAAATGAATCAGCTCAATTGTCCTTGTTCTTAATTCTAGGATGCAGTATACAAACTCTACTTCAAAGAACTTAGCCATATTTATCGCATGTTGAATTTCAGATCATGACTCTCATAATCCAAACAATCCAAGAATCATAACCTTTAACATTCAATCAATGATCAAACCCTGAATCACACTCATGCACTTAGAACAGAATACATTTGGCTATGGACAAGGTTATGAGAAAAAGATGATCTCATTCAAGTGGGTAATTCAAACAATGGGTTATCTCAAAAAGGATTGAACTTATGCATAATGCTAAAGGTAAAGAAAATTGATGCATACATGACTAGACTCTCATCTACCCATATACACAAACAATGATCCTAAACCCCTCTCATTTTCTTTCTTTTTCAAGCTCACTCACCCTCTAGAAACTACCCAAACAACAAGGCAAAAAGCCAAGCATAACCCACAAAAACAGAAAACATATTTACTCTTCTTAGGCTAGTGGTGGTCAAACACAAACTTAGAGCTCTTTCTTTAAATCTTGGTAGCTCTCTTCTCTTATTTATTTTTTTTTCTTTTTTAAACTATGGCATTTGGCTCTTTTCTTTCTGATTTTCTTTTATTTTTGAGAGCTACCTCCTTCTCTTTTAAAACTGAGCTTTTGTTTAAAAACAGAACAACACCACCACTTAAAACCATGAGTCCTTTTTATTTTCAAACCCCAAACACCATTTCTTTTTAAACTGAAAACACATAAGCAAAATTCTTTTAACACCAGCGAATCCCTGCCCCAAAACAATCCTAAAACTAGCTTCAAAATGCAAAGCTAGCATCAATATGAAAGCCTAATCATATCGCCTAAACCTAACACATTATGCCAAGTTCAATCCGAAAATAAGGCCGCACATCACACAAGAGATATTTGGCTTGAAAGGAAGGCAAGGTTCAGGGTGTGGAGTTCTATTCAGACTTACAAAGAGTGGTAAAAAGAGGTAAGAAAGCCTGAATATGTATATGTGATCCATGTATTTCATTTCAAATGCACAAGTGTGATAATTCAAATTCAGATTAAGGTTCTCACTTAGTAGGAAAGGATTCAATTCATGTATGTTCAACTTAAGCCACGAAAATCAAAACAAATGATCCAAATATGGTTAGAACTTAACTTTAAGTTTGCACAAGCATCAAAGAACTACTAACTAGGGCCTTGAACTAATTCATGAGCTTAAAACACTTTTACAAGGAAAATTACCCCCTATGCACGTGAATGCAAGCAACCTATATTATAATTTCAAGACTCAATCCTAAAATTTTTACCAATGCAAATGCAAGCTACATGAATTTTTTCAAAAATTTTGAAAATTTTTCTGATTTTCTATGCAAATGTATATGCATGAAGACTCAAATATGCTTAAAGGGAAAATAAGAAAACAAAACACAAAATTAAATCTCTCAACCTCTCCCCCAAACTTAAATTACACAGTCCCTTGTGTAATAAAAGTTCAAGAGAGACCATCAACAAGAAATAAAATCCAAGAATTCATGATATATACAAGGTTTTGGAATGGTGTACCTTGGGCTGTGTTGTGGATCGAGCTGGCGGATCGATCTGTGGGTCATTCTGGGAAGAGGATCCAGTGTATGTACTCGATGCAGCTCTCGATCCTGTCCAGAATCGACCTTGGCCGGTCGATCTAGCCATCGATCTACCGGACATGCTTCAGTTTTCTTGCCTTTTAGAGCGTCCAAGAACGTGCCTTTGAATCTCCATCTTCCTTGGTCATGTTGAGGCTTGATCACCAGGCTCATACTAATCATAGAACCATCCCTCAAATGTGTGCATCCTTATCTCCTCAAAGGGTAACCTCCATTGATCCTCAAGGCTCTCTTCTTCAGTCATGTTAAGGCTTGTATCACCAGGCTCATACTCATCATAGAACCGTCCCCCAAATATGTGCATCCTTAGCTCCTCAAAGGGTAATTGCCATGGATCCTCAATGCTCTCTTCATTGGTGAGGGTGAAACCGAGGTGCTTGGCAAAAGATTGTTCCATTGGAGATTCTTCTTCTTCACTCTCCTTGGAGGCTGCTGCAATGGGACTCTCCATTGTCTCCTTCCTGTGAATGAGTTTCATTTGTATTTCTTTCTTGGTGGGGGGCTCTTGCTCAACAAATAAGCTCTCACTAGCATCCTCTAAACATTCAACAACCAAACTTTCTTCACAAGGATCTTTAAATCTTTGCTCAAGATTTTTATCAACAATGTACCTAAGAAGAGCTTCAAGTTCTTCAGCTTCTTGTTGGAATTCATCATTGGTGAGAGCTTTATCCTCTTGTTCCTCATTTCCTTGTGTGATTCCGGTGTTGATAGACTCCACATGTGTTGTTGCAGCAACTCTTGAAAATGGAGCAGGAGAGCCTAGTTTGAAGTCAAGCATGCTAATGCTCTCATTAAGCTGTTCTTGCTGCTCCAAAAGCAACTACATCATGTTGAGAGTTTCTTCCTCTTTAGAGATGTGGGAAGAATAGGCTGCTCCTTGCTGCTCCAAAAGCAACTTCATCATGATGAGAGTTTCTTCCTCCTTAGAGATGTGGGAAGAATAGGCTGCTCCTTGCTCGTCCTCCATGTCCCTAGATTGGTATCCGTCACCATATTCATAGTGACTCTATTGAGCAGAATGTTCATCCATAAGCCCTCTTTGATAAGTGGATAACCTTTCAAAACCATGGTTACTTGTTGGGTCCCAAGCCATCATTCTCTCTTGATTCGCTAATAAGGCCTCAAACATTGATGCTATATCCGAATCCATACTGTCTTCCTTGTGATTGTACTTGCAAAAAGAACAAACTCTTGAAAGAGAGTTAGTAACCAAAATGAAAAATAAAAACTTAGTCTATACTAAGCTCTAAATCCTAGTAATTTCAGCAAAACCTAAGTTGGCAACGGCGCCAATTGATAGAGAGCTTTTTTTCAATTCTAAATATCAATCCTAAAGCCTCTTAGTGTTGCTGTAGTACTTTAGGTGTCAATCCAGCCTAGGTGTGAAAAATACTAGGAATACAAGAGCAAAGTAAATCTAAGTCAATTTCGGGTAAAATGGAAGAGAAATCTAACAAAAACTAAATGCAATACGAAATAAGCATGAAAACAATTTTAAAATCTCCTCTTAACGGTTAACAACTACTAGAAGAAAACTAGGAATTTAAAGAGATAGACTACTGATTTTGAAAATTCGAAATCTAAAAACAGGCAAATGAGGCTATTTCTAGCAACTTAAAGGAGCAAACTTTAAATCTAAAAGAGAAAACTTTTGAAACTACTTGAATGATAAATAACAGATTCAAGGATGAGGTTCATGCTTAGGGAAGCTCAAGGTTCGATCTTGGTTTGCAAAAAGTAAATCTACACATTTCAAAATGAGCTATCCTTAAGCCTAAGAAGCAATCTTCCCATGGCTTGTGGGTAAGATAAATTCCTCTCATCATTCATCCTCTCCAAACCCATGGCTTGTGGTGGAAAAGGATGGTTGATGGAGCTGAAGCACGGATCTTAACATGGCTTAACTAGCCCTTACTTGCCACTTCCATGGTCTTTAAGGCATACTAGTCTCTTGGTTTGGACATAAGATATCTCCTAAGTTCTTATGAGAAAAGGAAATCTCTTGGATCATAAAGCCTCTCTCAAGGTCTTTAAGCATTTGATACTCCAAACCAAGAAAGGATAAAGTTAAGAACAAGAAAATACCAAGATATAACTTTTAAAACCTTCCTAATCACCTCATCCTTAAATCCTAAAGAACTACTCTATTATCATTTTCGAAGCCCTCTTAATCATGAGATAAGAGGAGTTAAACATGATTTAAATAACAAGAAAGAAATATTAAAGCATAAAGAGAAGTTCTCAAATTCGAAATCAAAGTTTTTACAAAGATAAAGCTTGAAAAATGAAAAAGATGTTTCAATGATGATCTACAAAACCCAAAAATGGGGATGGAGGCTGTAAAATTCGTAGATGCCTCTAAAATTTAGGTTAAGAGTGTTCATAAAGGACCACAAAAATGGTCCCCTCACTAAAAGACAAAGTGTGAGCTGTCCAAGGAAGGAAGCAGAAATCTGGACCGAAGATCGACCCGCCTGGTCGATCTGAACTGGAACGAGTGGCCTTGGTCGATCTGGTGGTCGATCTGAGCTGGATCGAGTGGCCTTGGTCGATCTAGTGGTCGATCTCAGGCTGAAACGAGTGGTATGGTCGATCTAAGGGTCGATCTCAGGCTGAAACGACTTGGATGGTCGATCTGAGGCTCGATCTCAGCCTACTTCTTTTTGGCCGAACTTTTTCATGACTCCCAGCAACTCCTAAGCTCTTCTTTTGACTCCTTGTCCATGCTTAGAATCCAACACAGCTCCATGTACTCCATGTTACCTAAAAACAATGCATATATGCTAGAAATATGCAAATGCTAATGCAAACATGTCTAAAACCTAAAATGGAGCAAAAGTTGCAAATAATCTAAATATGAATGCAAAATCTATCCTAAATGAATGCTAAAATATGCTAAATTATGAGTTTATCACTATGTTTGTTCTTCCCATAGTACCTTAAAAACAAATCTTGAAAACAAGGTAAGTGAAAGAATAAAAGCTGAAGAACCAAATAGCTGAAAGCTTTTAATGGTGAAACTCCTTATGCTAAGAAAAGTCTAACATGTCCTAACAACAAGCTTAAACTTATTCAAAGCAAGAAGAGATCAAAAGCTATCAACTAAATAAGCTAGAATGCACAAAAGGTAAACAGTTATGCATGACATTCTAGTAAAATGGTTCTTAGGCAAAAGAGATGATGATCTTGCAAAAAGATGAAGATGAACAAGCAATGAGATAAATAGACATTAATCAGAACTTCAACATCTAGCTTGATGTTTCAAAACATATCCAAATTGCAAAACCATAGCACAACAATCAAAACTAAACACTGTTTGCTCTTAAAAACTTCTTACTAAGCGATTTATAACATAAGCAAAGAGTGAGAGCAAAGAGAGATAGTTTATGAAGCAAACCTTTAGTGAGCTTCTGAACACTTAGAAAAAGCGATAAAAGAGAAAAAGAACTAGTTGTTTCGAGCTTTAGGTGAGAAGAAGAGCCAACACATCTCAACAGCTATCACAAGAAGCGGTTTATGAGGGAGGCTAGTGACTACTTTTGGGACGAGCCTTACCTATACAAAAGAGTAGTAGACAGCTTGTACCGGAGATGTGTTACAAAGGAAGAAGCCAGGGACATCCTCTATCATTGCCATGGCTCTTCCTACGGAGGACACTTCGCCTCATTCAAGACAGCCACGAAAGTGTTGCAAGCCGGTTTCTGGTGGCCCTCCATTTTTAAAGATGCACACGAGTTTGTGAAGAGCTGTGAGGCATGTCAGCGAGCAGGGAATATAACCAAGAGGAACGAAATGCCTCAAGTTCCTATCTTCGAGGTTGACGTGTTCGATGCGTGGGGGATTGACTTCATGGGGCCTTTTCCCTCTTCATACGGCAACAAATACATCTTAGTAGCTGTGGATTATGTCTCTAAATGGGTTGAGGCTGTTGCTTCCCCTACAAATGACTCTAAGGTTGTGATCAAGCTGTTCAAGAGTATCATCTTCCCAAGGTTTGGGGTACCCAAGGTTGTTATAAGTGATGGAGGAAGCCACTTTATAAACAAGGTCTTTGAGAGCCTCTTGAGAAAGTATGGGGTTAAGCATAAGGTGGCTACACCGTATCATCCTCAAACAAGCGGTCAAGTGGAGGTCTCTAACAGGCAAATTAAAGCTATTCTGGAGAAGACTGTCGGAGCAACAAGGAAAGACTGGTCAGTGAAGCTGGATGACGCTCTTTGGGCCTACCGTACCGCCTTCAAGACGCCGATTGGTACAACTCCTTTCACCTTACTCTATGGCAAGGGCTGTCACCTCCCGGTTGAGCTGGAACACCGTGCATTGTGGGCTGTGAAGAGGCTGAACTTTGATCTCAAGACAGCTCAGGAGAGGCGCCTTATTCAGCTACACGAACTGGACGAGTTGAGGCTGAATGCTTACGAGAGCTCCCGGATATACAAGGAGCGGACTAAGGAGGCTCATGATAAGAAGTTGGTTGCCAAGGCACTTAAGGAAGGAGGACTGGTGTTGCTGTACAACTCGAGGCTCAAGCTCTTCACGGGCAAGCTGAAATCAAGGTGGAGCGGACCGTTCGTGATTCAAGAGGTCTTGCCGTATGGAGCTGTTACTCTGATGGGAAAAAGTGGCAGTGCCTTCACCGTCAACGGACACAGAGTCAAGCCCTACTTGGCAGACAGCTTTGACAAGGAGAGTACCTCGGTGCTTCTCCAAGACCCACCATCCCCTTAGACCAAGTAAGGTCTAGCTAAAGACGTTAAAGAAAGCGCACTTGGGAGGCATTCCCATGTTTATCTTGTACATACTTCTGCTTTATTTCCCTTTCAGTTTTATGCTTTTATTTTGTAAGTGTGTAGGAACAGGTATAAGGAGTCTAAACCTTGACTTTGAGGTCTTAAAGTGGCAATAGGGGTTAGAATAAGGCTAGAAATCGAGTGCTATATCGATTGATTCTGGCTCGATCTTTGCTAGATCGAGTCAGTGAATCGAGAGAAGCCAGTCGATCTAGACGAGAACGAGTGACAAGATCGACCTTGACGAAAAAGGATCGATCAATCCAAATCGGATCGACCGATCTAATCTCTCTCGGGAAAATCTGTTGAAAACTGATCGATCACTCGACTCGATCCATCACTCGATCTATGCCAAATCGACCCCTAAATCGAGGACATAGCTCGATCATTAGGACTTAGCCGAGGAGCCAATATCTCAATGATCGAGAGAGCCAATCGATCCAGGACTCGATTCACTATGAATCGAGTCTCAAATCGAGTAACCCTCTCGATCTAAGCCATTTTGGGCATGAGATAGAGTCCTAGATCGACCAAATGGACTCGATCTCATGCCGAGGTAACAATTTTCTTTCCCTCCTTTACTCCTTTCCCTCCAATTTTTAAATTCAAAACTTGGTCAAGGCAAGCATCTTTGACCATGAATGATGTGCCTTGACCAAGACTTTGTCAGAAACCACTTTGACCACCCATTGTTTTGGTTTTGCTAAAGTCTTTAAATATTTCAACCTACCTCTCACCCTCTCATTCATGTTTGCTTGAGATTTTTAAACAAAAAGAGTGAGAGTTTTAAGTTTTCAAAGGCTAGCAAAGATATTCTAAACTTCTTGCAAAGGTATTTTCAAATTTAATGATTTTATTTTAAGAAAATCTCTTTTAAATCCGCAAGATCTTGTTTTATAATATAGGAATGGTTTTGAATTTTTAAAACTAGCTAAGTAAATGGAATAATTCCAGATTTTTCAGAATCTAAAGATTTGATTTCCTTTTATTTAGCTATGATTTTTATTTATTCCCCAAAATTCTAGGGTAGTTATTATAAATTCTCTCCTTCTCTTCTCTCATTCTCATCAAATCGCCGCTTGCTTATCATTATCTTTAGAATTTGTTTCAGGAACCATGGCACCAAAGAGAACAAGAGAGGAGCAAGAACAAGAAGGAGAAGGACAAGAAGTGGTAGCTCAAGAGAGGGTCCGGTGGAGTAAAGATGAGAAGAGGGATAAGAAGAGGCTGGAGAGGCTCCGGTTTGAACCCACAAAGTTTGCTGATCGAGAGCTTTTGTCTAGGCTCGGGATTCTTGGGGACTTCGATCAACTCCTCAAGAACATTGGCTTGAGGTGTTTGTCACGGATGGATTGCCCAACCATTCCTGAAGTGACAATAGACTTCCTTGCCACCTTGGAGTTCCGGTATGAGAATCCTAGTGCACCCGTCCCTTCCCAAGGCCGCCTCTACTTCAAAGTTGGCCGTCAAGCTTACACACTCTCCATCCCTGAGCTATGCCAAGCCTACGGTCTCAACCCTGATGCATACAAGGTTGAGTTCCCAGCCTTCAAGAAAGCCGACGAGTTTTGGGACCTGATCAGCAATGAAGACTACAAAGCCAACACCGCCAAGATCAAGCGAGTTAGGAGTCCGGTGTTGAGGTATACTCTGAAGCTGATTGCCAATACATTCAGTGGAAGGTCTGTTGCTCCTACTGTCACGAAGACAGAGCTGTGCTTCCTGTTCCAAGGTGTGAACCACTTGGTGTCTGATCCGGATGCGAATGAAGAGCCCATAGAAGATGAACTCGGCGATGAGGTGAACTACGGCTGTGTGCTCGCGGCTTCCCTGGTGAAGTACAAGCCTTATGCCTTACGGTGCAAGGCAACCTCTTCCTACATTGGCGGTTTCCTTACTCCTTTGTTCGTGCAAGCCGGTGTGCCCATCCATGACTTTGCTCACGTTCCAAACAGAGCTTTCATGGATGAAGCATACATGAGGAATACTGATAGCTTAGGACGCACGCCAGCAGAAGGGTTCTATGCCTACCTCTTCATAGATGACGAAGACAAGAAGAGAGTGTGCATCCTCCCCAACAAAGATGAAACCGAGCTGCTTGGTGTTGGGAACATCGAGTTCGTACCCACGGAGGAAGAATGCTTTGCCCCTTTAGGAGGACCGCCTGCTTCAGCCATTGCCCCACGTCAAAGGTCAGAGTCTCCAGGCATGGAAGACGAGATGCCCAAGGCTTACAAACTTCCCAAACTAGACTTTGAGCCGAGGACAAAAACCGAGAAGTTCCTAGCATCGGTGGTAGAGATGCAAAGGAAGATTAACAAGTGGCAAGGCAAGATGCTGAAGAAGCTTGGGAAGAAAGTTAAAGCACTTCAGAGAGGCCAGCCTAAGCCAGCTGCAAGCCAAGAGATGCAACAACCCGAGAAGAGAAGGCTCTCAACCGGAGGAGTTGTGATCCGCGAGACCCAAGGAGACAACATTCAGCCGGCGCGCCATTCTCTCCAAGAACCAGCTGACAAAGGCAAAGCAACGATCTCTAGCTCCTCTGGAACATCCTCAAGTTCCAGCCGAGCCTAGACCAGAGGTAACAACCTTCTTCCATTGTATATAACCGCTCATATTTGTTTCTTGCATTGTGTTTTGATGCTCCTTTGGATGAGTTTGCCACCGGGACGTTGTCAAGCAAGTTTGGGGGAGTACTTGTGTGATTTAATCTTGTGTTCTTTGATCTTATTTTCATTTTTGCATCCTTGAGTCTTAGGTCATGAAAAATTGGTAAAATTTTTAAAAAAATTTCAAAGATTCATGTAGTTGCATTCATCTTTTTAAAAACATGTTAGGATTGAGTCTAGAGTTTCTCATATCACCTAGGTTGTTTGCATTTTGCATAAGGGGTTAGAATTTCTTAAAAAGGTGTTTTTACTTATGAATCATTTCAATGCCCTAGTTGGTAGTTCTCTAATGCTTTGTTTATGCTTTGAAAGTAAGTTCTAACCATGCTTGGATCACTAGTTAGAATTTTCGTGGCTTGAATTGAACTCTCGTGATTTGAAACTCATCCTACTAAGTGAAAATCTTAATTTGAAACTCTAATTATCATTCTTATGCATTTGAAAATGAACACATGGTTTTAAAATATTTAGGTTCTCTTCTTCCTTTTTACCACTCTTTGGGAGCCTAAGTAGAACTCCCTCCTTGAACCTTACCCTCCTTTGAAGCCAAATGTTCTTGTGTGACATCTTTGTGAGGCCTTACTTTCGGTTTGAACTTGGCATAAAGTGTTAGGTTTAGGCGACATGATTTGGTTTTCATATTGATTGCTAGCTTTGCATTTTGAAGCTAGGTGTTGGCTTAGGATAAGTTTGGGGGATCATTGGGGTTGCTTTCTTGTCTATTTGTTTCGGTTTCAAAGAGTTTGTGTTTTAAGAAAAGAAATAAAGTTTTAAGTGAAAGGTTTGCTTTTAAAACTAAGTATGCTCTAATTTCAGAAGGTAGCTCTCTCATAATAAATAAAAATAAAAAAAAGAGAAAAAGAAAAGAAAAAGAAATAAAAAGAGCCTTAGTGCCAAATAAAGAAAAATGAAAAGAAAAAAAAATAATAATAATAAGAGAGCTACTAATAAGAAATTTCTAAGAGCAAAAGTATTTTTCAAAACCTTTTCACTAGCCTAAAAAGTTTAAAAATGTCTTTATTTTGAATTGGGGATTGCTAAGTGTGAGAAAAAGGGTAGACTCTTAAGTGGTGAGTGAGGATTAAATTTCTTAAATGAGAGGTGTATAGGTTCATTTGATAGTTTACATGGGTAGATGAGAATCTAATCATGTATGCATAAATTGTCTTTACTATTAGCATTATGCATAAGTTCAAACCATTTTTGAGAGAAACCTTTGTTATGATTATAAACCCTTTTCAAATGAGATCATTCTATGCTCATAACCATAACCCTTAGCCAAATGTGTTTTGCTTTAAAGTGCATAAGTTTGATTCATGGTTCGAATGTTAATGAATGTTAAAGGATGAGTTTCTTTGATTGTTAGTAATAGGAGAGTCATGATTTGAATTTCTTTGTGTGATGAGTATGGCTAAGTTCTTTGGAGTATGAGTGTAGGCATAGCATTTTAGAATTGTTAACTAGGACATTGAGATGATCCATTGGAAAGGCACATTTGCAAAAAGTTTAAAACCCCTTTGATTTTCCTAAAAACCTATCTTCCTTACTTGTTTTTTTTGTTGCTTGAGGGCAAGCAAGAAGTAAAGTTTGGGGGAGTTGATGTTACTGCATATTGCATACATTTTGCATACTCATTAGTTAGTTTTTCATGCATTTGTATCATGTTTTAGGTTAGATTGCATCACTTAGGGTCCTAGAGCATTCTTGCATCAGCATATGCATTTTTTTTGCATTTTGCATCACATTCAGATTGTTTCTAGCTTCTTTGGAGTCATGGAGGTTCGTGGGGGTGTGGAGGCTGATGTAGCAGTTCGTGGGAGCTCGGAAATATGCTAAGGAGCAGTGATCGAGGAGCAGATCGAGCATGGCCGGTCGATCTAGGAGTTGATCGACCAGAGGATCGAGCCAACTAGGCGATCCAAAGAGAATGATCGAGATGGAGATCGAGTGAAGCAATCAATCAATCGGTACGGCCGTAAATGACGCCATGCAGAGCAAGAGCCAGATCGAGTACACCACTCGATCCACCCAAAGATTGATACCGAGATCGGATGCAACACTCGATTCGCCGATGAAGATCGAGACCCGGATCGAGCCGAAGACACGATGCCCGGATGTGATCGAGAGAACCACTCGATCCAGTGGTCGATTTCTGTCCTTTCAACTGTTTTTGGCTGTTAGCAAAGGGGGGACCATTGGCTTGTTTGGGCATTTTAGGCAAGGCGGCGAGATGCATTTTCGATAACTTTTAGATCCTTATCCTTTCTTTCATGTTTTTCTCTCTCGTTTTACGAAGAACACCATTGTTGAACTCGTTTTCCTTTGAAGCTTTTGTATTCAAATCTTTATCGTTTAATCTAGTCTTTCTTTCATGTTCATCGTCGTATTTCTTATGCTTTGCTTGATTTACTCTATGTGTAGTGAGTAGTTTCCTTTGGGTTCGGGGTTGAGAGGATTAAGGGGTAGAAAGGGTTCGATCTTGGTTTATTTTCTAAACGTTTTAAAGACTATCTCTTCTAAGGTGTTGAAAGCTTAATGCTTGAAGACTCTCACGCCAAGAGCTTCACGATCCGAGAGGTTCCTTACCTTGACAGGATCCAGGAGCCTCGGAAGATCATACCTTAGAGACTAGTTACCCCTTCCCAAAAGCCATGGAAGTTTGGGGGACTAGTTAAGCCATTACTTGAAATCTGTTTTCCTTGCCTTTCGACCTCTCTTTCCACCAAAATCCATGGGTTTGGAGGAGAGGATGAAAGAGTGATCTAAACCGAAAGCCACAGATAGATCTTGTTTTGTTTTCAAGGCTTAGAGATCCTCACCAAGTGAGTCGATCTAAAGTTTCAAACCCAAGATCGATCCTTTGAAACCCTTTACATGAATCTCAACCCTAGGCCCTTTCTTTTAGAATCTTTAAGTCTCATTTCATCTTTCGCTTGTTATCTGATAGCATCCTGGTCATTAGATTTGTTGTTCTTACGGTTTTAGACGAGATCGATCGTTACTGCTCGATCTAGTGGTCGATCTTGTGGTCGATCCACTAGTCGAATTTTAATAATTTGAGGCATTTTCCTTTAATTAATCTGTTTGTTTCTCGTGGTAGTTGCTTCCTTTCTAGTATTTTTAAAATAGGTTTCACTCTGTTTAGGTTGCTGCATCTAGTTCTTTGATATTATCCCAAAAACTGTCTCATTTTTGCTTAGATTTGCTTAGGACCTTGCATTCTCTGTGCATTCTCTATCTCCTAGAAGTGGATTGACACTCTCCTGCTTGCCTTACTACAACATTGCGTGCATTAGAGTTTTGATAACCTCTCTGCTGCATAACACGAGCTAAGAAACCGTTTATCAGTCTATAGAATGGTGCACACGATCCTGTCTCCTCACAAAAAACAACAGTAGTGAAGCCTCATGAACCTGTCTCCTCACAAGGAACACAAGTAATGAGTAGCATCAGATCTTAGGCCGTAAAAACAAATGAGAAAAGAAAGTTGAAAAATCAAAAAAATCAAAAGAATAAAGATCAAGGGAATAGAAAATAGGAGAGCTGTATTGAGATTGATTTCTTCAGTGTTTAGGAAGGGAAAGAATCTATAAGTGATTGAGTTGATAAATCCTTGATGAGATATCACACTTAGATAAATGAAAGGAGTTAGCAGTAGAAATTTTGGATTTCTTTAAGGGGCTTGGACTGTATTTGAGAGATTGCTAAGCTTGTGATAAGTAGACTGAAATATGATCTTGTGTTAGCTCTGTGGTATGTGGATTCGAAAGTATTGATCAATATGGCGTTCATGAGGTTAGCTTACTGTTTCTGTTTTTAAACCTCGACTATGTTCTTAGTTTTATGTTTGTTTGAGGGCAAGCAAAAGCTAAGTCTGGGGGAGTTGATATATCATGGTTTTGATGGTTTTTAACCGTGATATAAGTCCTTTTTATTGAGTCTTTTTGGTCTTTTTAGAGTCCTAGTAGTGTCTTCACAGGTTATCACATAATTGGAGCACAACTGGAGGTTTTGGAGCATTTTGGATCAAAGCAAGAATCCTTCCCGAAAGAAGCAACTCAGAAGTCATTACTCTGCATTGGTTCTTCATCTATACTTGCATTCATCTCGATTTTTGGAACTGATTATCTTGAAAATCGAACCCTAGGTTGTTTAATAGATGTGAGAACATTGTTAATCACCTGAACTAGTATTAGATGAGAAAAACTACTATTTGCAAAGAGATTTTTCTTAGGAGTTTTGTGAAAAATCGAACCTGATCGCTAATGCTTGTTTGATTTATTAGAATTTGCAAAGAGATGAAATTCTGTGATTTAAGCATAGATAACTTTTACAATGAGAATTGATTAGTTATATCATTGTGTTTCGAGTTCTAGACAGTTTTAATTGTTTCCTGATTGCATGCATTCCACACTCTCGGATTCAACCTGCGAATTATCCTAGCTTAGCATTTTTAGCTCTCTGAACTTTGGAACAAGTATCAAAATCGCCTGCTTTCATTTATTTTTTTATTTCGCATTAC
The DNA here is from genome assembly GCA_911865555.2 of Thlaspi arvense. Lineage (NCBI taxonomy): Eukaryota > Viridiplantae > Streptophyta > Magnoliopsida > Brassicales > Brassicaceae > Thlaspi > Thlaspi arvense. The sequence goes on from OU466857.2 coordinate 14,389,837, forward strand.
ATTCACTCAATACTGCTTAGCTTAATCTGAATCTGAATTATATAGTGTAGTAGCTTACTCTTTTGAGATTCGATAACCCTTTGTGCTACAACTGCTTTGATGTACACTTGCAGTAGTAATATAATTGGGTAAATCATAGACCCTATCAGCATTCATCTAAGACTAGCTTTCTTGTTTAATTTGGGAACAACGATAGTACATCTTGTCAAATGCTAGTAGTTTATGAAAATGTTGCCATTGTTCTTAGTCCTTTGATGCATTTGATGTTGAACTAAAAATAAAACTGAACCACTTTTGGAATTTGCAATTTTGTGAGCCTTGTTTGAAAATGAAGCATGCTTTGAAATGATTTTAACCTTTGTATAAGTGGAACTTAATTTTGAACTGCAATTATCGTGTCCTATTTGTGATTGTTGTCATGGATTACCTTAAAATATTTGGACCTTCTTATTCTCTTTTTCCACTCTCTAAAAGGTCCATTTAGATCTCCTCACCCTTAACTAGACCTCTTTCAAGCCAAAACATTAATAGTGTGCGATTTGTGAGGCCTCTTTCCTTTATGGTTGTTGCTTAGCAAAAAGTGTTGGGTTAGAACTACAAGGAAAGTATTTCTATTGTAGAACTAGCTCACTCTTGAGTTATATAGGCTAGGAGTTTGGGAATGGTTTGAGATTTATTTTGGGTGTGATTTAAAGAGAAGAAAGAAAAAAAGAAAGCAAGGCAAAAAGAAAAGGAGTGTGACATAAGCAATGGTGGAAATGGTGGTTCAAAATTCAAAACATAAAGAAGGCTCATGTTCAAAGAAGAAAAGAAGGTGCACAAATTGCAAAGAAAACAAGCCAAGGCAAAAAGAACACAGCATCACAAAATAAAAGGAGCCAAGTTCAAAGAAGAAAACCGCCACCACATGAAGATGAAAGACAAAGTGTCCTCCAAAGAGCTTAAAAGATAAGAGTTTTTGGGTTTCTATTTGGGTTTAATATTCTGAAAAAAAAGAGTAGCTTCGGCGGGTTTACATTGTTTAGCTAGAGTTAGGAACATTTCTTATAGGTCTTTGGTAGATGGGAATCTTCCTTTGTATGTGTAAGTTGTTCTTTGACCCTTAGCATTTTGCCAAAGCACAGCCATGCTTTCTCTTGAGAGAACTCTTGAAAACACTAAAACCAGTTTGATAAGTGGAATCATTTTTATTTCACTCAGCCTTGTCCCTTAGCCAAATGACACATTTGCATTTACATAAGCATGATTCGCAGTTTGAGCATAAGTTGTTTGATTTGATGAGCATGTGTAGGCTGATAGCATTGTGATCATTCTTGCTATGTTATGAAAGTGGCTAAGTGTTTATAGTATGGTTTCATCAATTGCATTCTAGGATTACAGACATGGACTTCATTTTGATTCATTGTTAGTATTTTTAGAGATATGAGTTCCCATTTTAAAATCTCATCACCATATGAAGTGTTTGTTTGCTTGAGGGCAAGCAAAAGCTATGTGTAAGGGTGTTGATAGCTTGCTATATTAGGGAATTTTAGGCTTCATTTCATACATCTTTTCCCTTGTTTTTGCATATTAGTTTGGCATTTTAGTCTCATTTGCACTTAGAATCAACATTGCATGCATATTGTTTAAAATTGCATATATATGCATACTTGTGGTGTCTTTCGGGTGTTTTTGGAGGTTCTTCGAGTTTGGGGAGGAGATGGAAGCAGCTCATGTTCAAAGAGATGCCAAAGAAGGAGCTTTGCAAAGTTTGGACCCATATCGAGGAGAAGCATCAAGCAAAACCTCTGTGGAGTATGCCTGATGCAAGCCGCGGTGCGTGAAGAAGAGGACTGGTTCATGGATTCTAAGGCATTGGTCTAGGTCGAGGTGCTGCATCGAGCAGGGAAAGCTGCACAAGCCAATACGCATTACACGGACCATATCGGGCTTGTGCATCGAGCTAAACACCATCCGTACAACCCTGATATGCTTTATCCACGTGCTTGACCGGATTTTCGTTAACCTTATCTTGTTTTTAGGTTTTTTATCCTTATTTTGGTTCCCTACTATAAAAGGGAAGCCACAAAACATTATCTTAATCTAGACATCATCATCTGATCTTTTTCTTATCCTTTAGCCACAAAAAGGACGATTTGCCATCTTTGTATTAAATCTTATCTTTCTTAATCAAGTCTTGAATTTTATGGTTTAATCTTGCTTATTGATATTTGATTTTCGCATCTTGGTAGTTTAGTTTTCTTATTTTTGCAAAGTGATTATTGTTCATAAAGTTTTTCCTTATTGATTGAATATGGTAGTGTTGATTCATATGATTCATTTCATGGCTTGAAGTCTTGTTCTTGGCATGATTCACTTATTTGGTTTGATAGTCTAGCTTGGTCTATGTTTCCTTTGTTCAGTAACACCAAAGTGATAATTCCCCTTGCTAGATGATTCGCTTAGGGCTAGATAGTACTTGTTATGAAACTCTTGCTTGATGGTTAATTAGTTTGCATTAGAAGAACATGCTTTGTTCGAATCCTGTTCATTGCTTAGCACTGTTAGGTTTTGCAATTGTGAGCTTAAATCTATGTTCTTGATTGGTTGAAAAGGTTTATAGGTTGATCTGAATTCTTGCTTGGATAAGAGAAGTGGACTTGATTAGTACTTCTTTTATGCTTTATGGTTCTGTGCTTTATGCTCATAGTTAGAGAATACACCATCAAAAGTGGGTTTGACACTCTAGTCTTGTTGAATTGGATTTGCTTATTAACCACTAAGAAGATCTTTCCTTAGATACCTTGCTTAGGATTACAATATTGAGAATTGCTTGCTTGTTATGTGCTTGATTATTGCCTTTGTTAGAAATCCCTTTAGTCATTCTTGAAAACTACTTGACCATTGTTGCTTAGGACCTTGGATCTTGCTTTCTATTAATTGTCTTTAACCGCATTTTGATTTAGTTGTATTTGATTGCTTATTTCATTCCAGCATTCAACTTGTTTAGTTTCTTGGTTAGTACTTGCTTTAGTTTCATTTTGCTTAGTCTTTGTTCAGTTGCATTTCCTGTTTTCTCTTTTTTTGCATTCTTAGGTTGTTAGACTTCTTCTTGCACAATCAAACCCTAATCTTGCTTAGCTTATGACATTGTTTGCATCTCATCATCCACAAGTGATTGATACCTGATTCATATTGTACAACTGATTAGAGGCTAAAGACATTTGGTTCTAGACCACAAAAAGACTTGTTTCACCTGGAATGAACGAGGGTATCAAGATCTATTTACGAAAGGTAGGCCTAGCAAATAACATCAGACAAAGCAATATTAATAATGTAAGCAACAAAGTAAGTCAAGGAGACAAATCAAAGTAAAAGCTGACCTCCCTGGAGCAGCAAAATCATCACGCGAGATGGCGGCCTCCTTAATACTGCAACGCTCTATGTTCAGCTGACTGATACACTGAGTGAGCAACATGATGAACAAACCGCTGATGCTGTTTCTCGAGCTTCTCTTTTGAAGCAGCATTTTTTCACTCTCCTCGCTAATCCTCTTCTCCAAACCATCCCTTTGCAATTGGTTCTCCTTAGCAGACTCTACCTTGAGCCTCTGAACTTCAAGCTCAAGTTCTAGATTCTTTATGTTCGAGCTCCTTGATTTTCACGTTTGGTCTTTGGTGGCTAACTCTTCGACCCTGCTCTCTTCACGCATCGAATCCTGATCATATGTTTCAATCAAAGACACGCAAATCCCGAGTCCCTGCAAGACATTTTTACCAAGCAAATTAACAGATAAATAACAGAAGAAGGTGACACAAGGTTTGTGAGTTCTTGTCCCAATCACCCTTGTACTAGTTTTATGTCAATCCAATTGGGAAGAGCTGAAAACAGAAGAGTTGAGAGTAAAATCTCTAAGTCAAGCAAGCAGAGACTTGGTTTTGTTGCCTAAGCAACAGTTCTATCAACCTAAGTGAAACAAGCAGCAAACAAAGTGAAAGCAAAAGCAAACTAAGCAGTTCTAAGCAAGAAAAACAGAGTAAAACAGAGCAAAACAGAGCAAATCCGAGATTCAAATAAGAGAAAGACAAGTTCCTAGATGTGGTTATTGACTTTGGGGAATTTCAGACATTAACTAAGGCTGTTTCAAACTACATTGATCAAGCAAGTAAGCAAGCAATGGTGATTCCTAGACATAGAGTTCACAATTAAGCTAGTTAGATCCAATCTCTTGGCAAATAACCCTTTGCTAAACATTCTAACAAGAACTAACTCTCATTAGTGCTAAAACATCAAGCAAGCAAGATTAAACAACTCTATTCAAGTCAAAATGCTCCTCTAACAGTCAATATCTTGAGCCAAGGCCAGCAAATCCTCTATTAAACATGATCAGCATTTCATCAAACACTTGGTGGGCATAAGAGAAAGCTAACAACTTAAACAAGTTTGATCAAGACTAACCTAGCATGAATAACAGATTAATAGAGAGGAACCCATAAACTGAAGTACTTAACAAGCCTTAATCAAGCCTTAAATCCCCTTGATCTACCGCATCTAGAAACCCTAAGATAACTACTCACTCATAATCATTTTTAACACCAAATCACGAAAGGGAAAGGATGCTAATCATGATTAAAAGAAAGATTAAACCAAATACTTGATTATATTAAACAAAGCAATGAAATTGTCTTACAAACTAGAAAATGCTTAAGAACAGTATTTTGACAAGATCGACTTGTCGAAAATCTGGAAAAAGAGGCTATTTATGGCCTAGAGAAGAAAGCCCTAGAGGAATGGCAAAAGCATAATTAAAAACAGGTTCGGGCTGGGTCAGTATTGGTCAGTTGTGTCGGTCTTCAGTGACCGAAATGGATCCCTATCGGTCTGGAGTGATCTACACATATGACCGAAATCCATCTGGTGTGTTTGTGTCGATCACACTTGACCGATACTGGTGATCGATACTGCTCCGTATCGGTCATCCTTGACCGATACTCTCTGTACTCTGACCGAAAACTTCTGCAGAGATCTTCTGCTGTGATCCTTCTTGCTCCCTTTTGCCCAGCTAGCATCTTGTATCATTCCCAAAACTCCTCCAAGCTCCTTTTAGCTCCAAAAGCACCTAAAATCATCCAAAATGCAAAGAAAATGCAAATTATACTCTAAATGCAACCTAAGTCTAAAAGGAGAAGAAAATGGGACAAAAGCAAAGGGAAAACATGCAAAAGAGGACCAAAAGATGTACTAAATGCAGCCCTAAATGGTGTAAATACAAGGGATATCAACACCCCCACACTTGCCTTTTGCTTGTCCTCAAGCAAATAAGAACAAATGGGAGAGTGAGGTTTGAAAGTGGGCATTCAGATTCTAAAAGTGCAAAGGTAAAGAGATGGTTTCAATGCTCAAGTGCTTAGTTGTAGGATGCAAACATAATCAGCTATACTTTAAAGATCCTAGCCATGCTCATCATGTTTCAAAATAGTCTCAAATCTCAACTTAGGCAAATGCTCAAATCAATCAACTCTTTAACATTCAATTAAGATCAGAACATGAATCATACTTATGCAAATCAAGTGAAGACATTTGGTTGAAAAGAGTAAGGTTATGAGAAAAGGATGATCTCATTCAAGCACAGGGTTTCAAAAACATAAAGGATCACTCAATGAAAAGACTTCATCTTAGGCAAAATGCAAAAGGTAAAAGCACACTTATGCATGCAATTCAAAGCTCTCTTCTACCCTTATTTCCCAAAGATGAGTCCTAAGCATTTCTAAACCCAAGAGTGAGGCCTCTAAGTCTACCATTTCCTAAACTCTACCCTTTACCCATCTTCATGGCTGGGGAAACTTCTTCTTTTTGCTTGTGTAGTTGCTTCTTTTTGGTTGGGACTTGCTCTTCTTTATTGTGTTGGCACCTTCATCACCTTTGGTGGATTGCTTCTTGGTCAGACTTTTCTTCTTTTGGACCCTTCTAAGCATTGTTGTTGGCGCCAATTCTTCTTTTTGAACTTAGAGCTTTTATTCCCTTTACTTAACCACAATACTAAGATGTTTCCCCTTTTTCTACCATTTCAGATCTTTTCCTTTTCTTTGTAAACATATAAACATGAAGCTCAAACCACTTACACTACCATTTTTAAACCCCAAAACTCCTATCCTAGAATCAAGCTCAAGATGCAAGCTGATATCTACAAGAGAGCTAATCATTGCCAGCCTTATTCCTAACACTTTTTGCCAAGGCAAAATCGAAAATGCAATGCAAAGGCCTCACAGCTCTCACAATAGTGTTTAGGCTCAAAAGGGGGTTTTGGTTAAGGGTGAGGATGTAACTGTCCATAATTATGAGGATTGGCTATTTGGATCAACAAGAGTGGTAGAAAGGAGAAAGATGATCCAAATATGTATATGGTAACCATGTAATCACTTTTCAATGTATAAGACATGATAATTAAAAGTCCAAATTAAAGTTCAAGTTGATAGAGTTGATTTTCAGAGAACAAATGCTTTCAGAATGAGATGAGAAGACCAAATCTAGCAATCTAAGCATGGTTCAGCCTTAACTTCTAGCAATCAAATGATGCATCAAACAACTAAGCACTTAAAAACTGAAATCATCTCTAAACACTAAGCACTTTACTAGAAAAATTCGTCATAATGCTCTATGCAAATGCACTGCAACCTACATGTCAACACTAGACTCAATCCTAGAAGAATGAAATGCAATTACATGCTTTCTTTTTGGTTTGCAAAAAATGCAAAAAAATTTTAAAATTTTCGTTTTTTGTGTTTTTCTATGCCTTACATGTATGCATGATATGCACACAAGGTGGAGTTCCCTGCCTTCAAGAAAGCCGACGAGTTGTGGGATCTCATCAGCAAGGAGGATTACAAAGCCAACACCGCCAAGACCAAGAGAGTCAGGAATCCAGTGCTGAGGTATACCTTGAAGTTGATTGCTAATACATTCAGTGGAAGGTCAATTGCTCCTACTGTCACGAAGACGGAGCTGTGCTTCCTTTTCCAAGGTTTGAAGCATTTGGTGTCCGATCCGGATGAGAATGAAGATCCCATTGAAGATGAACTCGGCGATGAAGTGAACTACGGCTGTGTACTCGCGGCTTCTCTGGTGAAGTACAAGGCTTATGCCTTACGGTGCAAGGCGACATCATCCTACATTGGCGGCTTCCTTACTCCCTTGTTCGTGCAAGCCGGTGTGCCCATCCATGACTTTGCTCACGTCCCAAACCGAGCCTTCATGGATGAAGCATACATGAGAAACACTGATAGCTTGGGACGCACGCCAGCTGAAGGGTTCTATGCTTACCTCTTCATCGATGATGAGGACAAGAAGCGAGTGTGCATTCTTCCCAACAAGGATGAAACGGAGCTACTTGGTGTTGGGAACATTGAGTTCTTACCGACAGAGGAGGAGTGTTTTGCTCCTTTAGGAGAACCGCCAGCTGCAGCCATTGAACCGCGCCAAAGGTCAGAATCTCCAGGGACAGAGGATGAGATACCCGAGGCTTACACATTGCCAAAGCTGGATTTTGAGCCGAGGACCAAAACCGAGAAGTTCTTAGCCTCGGTGGTGGAGATGCAGCGGAAGATCAACAAGTGGCAAGGGAAGATGCTTAAGAAGCTGGGGAAGAAGATCAAACAACTCCAAGGAAGCCAGCCTAAGCCAGCTGCAAGCCAGGAAATACAACAACCCGAGAAGAGGAGACTCTCAACCGGAGGAGTTGTGATCCGCGAGACCCAAGGAGAAAACATTCAACCAGCTCGCCACTCCCTCCAAGAACCAGGCAACAAAGGAAAGACAACAATCTCTAGCTCCTCTGGAACATCCTCAAGTTCCAGCCGAGCCTAGACAAGAGGTAAACAACCTTCCTCCATTGTATATAACCGCACATCTCTTATTTCTTGCATTGTGTTTGATTGCTCCTTCGGATGAGTTTGCCACCGGGACGGTGTCAAGCAAGTTTGGGGGAGTACTTGTGTGATTTAATCTTGTGTTCTTTGATCTTATCTTTCTTTTGCATCCTTGAGTCTTAGTTATGAAAAATTGGTAAAATTTTTAAAATTTTTTTTCAAAATTCATGTAGTTGCATTCATCTCTTTAGAAACATGTAGGATTGAGTCTAGAATTTCTCATATCACTTAGGTTGATTGCATTTGCATAAGGGGTTAGGATTTCTTAAAAAGGTGTTTTACTTATGAATCATTTCAATGCCCTAGTTAGTAGTTCTCTAATGCTTTGTTTATACTTTGAAAGTAAGTTCTAACCATGCTTGGATCACTAGTTAGGATTTTCGTGACTTGAATTGAACTCTCATGATTTGAAACTCATCCTACTAAGTGAAAACCTTAATTTGAAAATCTAATTATCATTCTTATGCATTTGAAAACGAACGCATGGTTTTAAAATATTTAGGCTCTCTTCTTCCTTTTTACCACTCTTTGTGAGCCTAAGTAGAACTCCCTCCTTGAACCTTACCCTCCTTTGAAGCCAAATGTTCTTGTGTGACATCTTTGTGAGGCCTTATTTTCGGTTTGAACTTGGCATAAAGTGTTAGGTTTAGGCGACATGATTTGGTTTTCATAATTGATTGCTAGCTTTACATTTTGAAGCTAGGGATAGGCTTAGGATAAGTTTGGGGGATCATTGGGGTTGCTTTCTTATGTATTTGTTCTCGGTTTCAAAGAACTTTGTGTTTTAAAGAAAGAAATGGGTTTTAAGTGAAAGGTTGTGTTCTAAAAACTAAGTATGCTCTAATAAATTTCAGGAGGTAGCTCTCCCATAATAAAAAAAAAAAAAGAAGAGAAAAAGAAAAGAAAAATAAATAAAAGAGCCTAAGTGCCAAATAAAAAAAAAAGAAAAAAAAAATAAAAATAAGAGAGCTACCAATAAGAAATATCTAAAGAGCAAAAAAAAAATTATTTTCAAAACCTTTTCACTAGCCTAAAAAGTTTAAAAATGTTCTTGTTTTGAATTGGGGATTGCTGAGTTGAGAAGAAAGGGATAGACTTTTAAGTGGTGAGTGAGGATTAAATTTCTTAAATGAGAGGGGTATAGGACTGTTTGATAGTTTACATGGGTAGATGAGAATCTAATCATGTATGCATAAATTGTCTTTACCTTTAGCATTATGCATTAGTTCAAACCATTTTTGAGAGAAACTCTTGTCTAATTATAAACCCTTTCCAAATGAGATCATTCTATGCTCATAACCATAACCCTTAGCCAAATGTGTTTTGCTTTAAAGTGCATAAGTTTGATTCATGGTTCGAATTTTAATGAATGTTAAAGGATGAATTTCTTTGATTGTTAGGAATAAGAGAGTCATGATTTGAATTTCTTTGTGTGATGAGTATGGCTAAGTCCTTTGGAGTATGAGTGTAAGCTTAGCATTTTAGAATTGTTAACTAGGACATTGAGATGATCTATTCGAAAGGCACCTTTGCAAAAAGTTTAAAACCCCTTTGATTTTTCTGAAAACCTCTCTTTCTTACTTATTTTTTGTTGCTTGAGAGCAAGCAAGGAGTAAGTTTGGGGGAGTTGATGTCATTACATTTTGCATATATTTTGCATACTCATTAGATAGTTTTTCATGCATTTGTATCATGTTTTAGGTTAGATTTGCATCACTTAGAGTCCTAGAGCGTTCTTGCATCAGCATTTGCATTTTCTCTGCATTTTGCATCCATTCCAGGTTGTTTATGGTTGCTTTGGAGACACGGAGGTTCGTGAAGGTGTGGAGACCAATGTAGCGGTTCATGGAAGCTCGGGAAAATGCTAAGGACCAGTGATCGAGGAGCAGATCGAGCATGGCCGGTCGATCTAGGAGTTGATCGACCAGAAGATCGAGCCAACTAGGCGATCCAAGGATAATGATCGAGACGGAGATCGAGTGAAGCAGTCGATGCATCGGTACGGACGTAAATGACGCCATGCAGAGCGAGAGCCGGATCGAGTACACCACTCGATCCTCCAGGAGATCGATACCGAGATCGGATGCAACACTCGATTCATCACAGGAGATCGAGACTCGGATCGAGCCGAAGACACGATGGCCGGATATGATCGAGAGACCAACTCGATCCAATGGTCGATCTCTGTCCTTTCAACCGTTTTTGGCTGTTAGCGACTGGGGGGACCATTGGACTGTTTTGGCATTTTTGGCAAAGGCGGCCACTACTTTTCGATAACTTTTGAGTTTTTTACCTTCTCTCCAAGTTTTAGTTTTTTTCTCTCTGGTTTTTCGGAAGAACACCATTGTAGAACAGTTTCAAGCTTTGTATTTTCGAATCTTTATCGTTTTTAATCCAGTTTATCTTTTATGTTTATCGTTTCTTCTCTTCGTCCTTGCCTGATTTCCTTACCTTGACAGGATCCAGGGACCTCGGAAGATCTCACCTTAGTGATTAGTTACCCCTTCCCAAAAGCCATGGTAGTTTGGGGGACTAGTTAAGCCATTGTTCGAAATCTGTCTTCCTTGCCTTTCAACCTCTTTTTCCACCAAAAGCCATGGGTTTGGAGGAGAGGATGAAAGAGTGATCTATACCGAAAGCCACGGATAGATCTTGTTTTGTTTTCGAGGCTTAGAGACCCTCACCAAGTGAGTCGATCTAAAGTTTCAAACCCAAGATCAACCTTTGAAACCCCTTATATGAATCTCGACCCTGGAACCCTTCTCTTTAGCTTATTTGCGTCGCATATCACCTTTTGCTTGTTGTTTGATAGCTTCCTGATCTTTAGATTCCTTGTTCTTACGATTTTAGACGAGATCGATCGTTTCTGCTCGATCTAGTGGTCGATCTTGTGGTCGATCCACTAGTCGAATTTTAACAATTCGAAGCTCTTCCCTTTAATTTATCTGTTTGTTCCTCGTGGTAACTGCTTGCTTTCTAGTATTTTTAAAATAGGTTTCACTCTGTTTAGGTTGCTGCAATTAGTTTTCAAGATTTTCTCAACAAACCGTCTCATTTCACTTAGATTTGTCCTAGGTCTTGCATTCTCTGTGGATTCTCTATCACCTAGAACTGGATTGACACTCTCTGCTTGCCTTACTACAACGTTGCATGCATTAGAGTTTTGATAAGTTCTCTGCTGCATTAGACCGTAAAGAGAAAAAACCTCATTATCAAATGGCGCCGTTGCAATTCTAGGTTGCTTAGAGAACATAGAGATTTGGGTCTTAGCAAAGACTAAGTCTTTACCTTTTTTTCAAGTTACTAATACTATTCTAAACCGTGTACTTTCAGGTACATGAATTTACGTTCACGTGGAGATAACAACCTTCTTCAACCGCTTGACAACATACATCAACTTGGACACTCACGTCAAAGGAGAGTCAGAGATCAAACTAGAGCTTTTGAAGAGATAGTTCAGAACGGTCAGGTCAACTTTGAAGACATGGCTGAGAATGAGCATCCTGAAGGTCCTCCTCTAGCAGGACGGGGCAATGATATCCCCCAACACGCGGCTAGACCTCCGAGGATCATAGGAGCCGGAGATGCTCCCAATACCCACCACAATAGGTTTGGGATCACTCCTCCTCCGGTACAAAACAAGAACTTTGAGATCAAGCCGGGCTTCATATCTATGGTGCAAAACAACAAGTTCCACGGCTTAGCAATGGAAGACCTGTTGGAACACTTGGACAATTTTGAGCAAGTGTGTGGAATGATCAAGATCAACGGTATATCAGAAGATGCCTTCAAGCTGCGTCTCTTCCCCTTTTCCCTCGGAGACAAAGCTAGACATTGGGAGAAGACCCTACCACAAGGCACCATCACATCATGGGCTGAGTGTAAGAAGGTTTTCCTCTCCAAGTTCTTCTCAAGCACCAGGACTGCTCGGTTGAGAAGCGAAATCAGTGGTTTCACTCAAAGGAACAATGAGACTTTCAACGAGGCTATGGAGCGTTTCAAAGACTACACGATCCAATGTCCTCATCACGGGTTCAGTGAGGAGACTTTACTCAGCACAATCTACCGTGGAGCTTCACCAAAGATCCGGTTGTTGCTTGATACAGCCAGCAAAGGCAACTTCCTCGGTCAAGAAGTAGAAGAGGGTATGGAGCTAATAGAGAACCTTGCGTTGAGTGATGGAGACTATGCCGAGGATTATGACCGAGCACCAAGGGGATCAGAACTAGAGTCTCACAAGAAGGAGCTCAAATCGTTGCATGAGAAGATTGACAAGTTGGTCTTAGCTAATCAGAAGCATGTTCACTTCGTTGGTGAAGCTGATGAAAACCAAGAGGAGTTAGAGCTAAGCCAAGAAGAAGCAAATTGGGTAGCCGGTCAGAACAACTACAAGTCTCAAGGCTACAACCAAGGCTACCCGAACAACAACCTCTCTTACCGAAGCACCAATGTAGCCAACCCTAAAGATCAAGTGTACCCTGCTCAACAAGCTAAGCCTTTCATCCCTTACAACAAAGGCTTTCAACCAAGCAGTGGATTCCAAGGTCAAGGGCAAGGCAACTTCCAAGGGCAACAACAACAAAACAAGGGTTATACTTCTAACTACCCTCCGGGCTTTGCACCTCAACAACAACAACAACCGATGCAACAACAAGTTGATCCGGCTCAAGCAATGTTCAAACAGCTAATACAAGGGCAAGCTTCTACAAATCAAAAGTTCGCTGAAATGAACACTCGGCTGGATTCATCCTTAACAGACTTCTCTACTCAAATAACAAACCTCAACAACAAGATCAAGCAGCTAGAGAAGGGCAAAGCAAGCACGAGTGGACAGAACAGCCTTCCGGGAAAATGTGAACAAAATCCAAAGGAGTATGCCAATGCTATTACGTTGAGAAGTGGCAAAGAGCTTGATCCTCCGGTTTCTACAAAGACCAACGAGGACGTTGTAATTCTAGAGGGGGAGGGTAAACTTTCAGCTGATAATGAGGAGATAAACTTTGACAATGTATGGATCCAAGGACCAAGGAGAGGTGACAAGGCATTCGTTGAGAAGAAAGCTGAGAAAACCACCAAGGAGAAGGATGAATACGTGCCCCCACCTTACGTACCAAAGTTGCCATTCCCGGGTCGGTTCAAAAAGCAGTTAATAGAGAAGCACCGAATCCTATTTGAGAAGCACTTGAGAGACGTGGAGATAAAGCTTCCTCTTGTAGACTGTCTCGCCATGATGCCCAAGTGCGCCAAGTTTTTCAAGGACACACTCGCCAAGAAGAACAAAGAAAGCAAAGAAGTGCTTGTACTAAGCGAAGAGTGTAGCGCGGTTATTCATAAGGAGATAGTGCCTAAGAAGCTGGGAGATCCTGGAAGCTTCACCATACCGTGTGCTTTGGGTCCCCTTGAGTTCAAGAGCTGCTTGTGTGATCTCGGAGCCAGCATAAACTTGATGCCTCACTCCGTGGCTAAGAAGCTTGGTTTCACTCGGTTTAAGGAATGTTGGATCTCATTGGTGTTGGCTGATAGGAGCGTGAGACTACCAGTGGGGTTGCTTGAAGACTTGCCGGTGCGAATCAGTGGAGTAAACGTACCTACAGATTTTGTAGTGCTGGAGATGGACGAGGAGCCGAAAGACCCACTCATCTTAGGGAGACCATTCCTAGCAACCGCCGGAGCCATAATAGACGTGAAGAATGGGAAGATTGCCTTGCATTTGGGGAAAGAAATCAGGCTAGACTTTGACATTAACAAGGTTCTAAAGAAGCCGACCATTGAAGGACAAGCTTTCTATATCGAAACGATGGATGCCATGGCGGATGAGTTGCTGGAAGAGCTAGCTATAGAAGACCAATTGAAGCTAGCACTCACTAAGGAGCCAGGAGAGTTTGGTTATGTAGACCAGAGAACTCAAGAGTATGTAAACCTACTAGATTCGAGGAGGATCATCAAGAATGAAGAAGGATGTTGCCTAGAAATCGACCCCGAGATCGACGCCATCACTCGATCTAGGAGTCAGATCGACAAGCCAATCGAGCACTCAACTCGATCCGGTCCAACAATTGACCAACAGATCGAGAAGGCCGCTCGATCAGGAGAAATAATCGAGTTGACGATCGAGAAAGACCTTCCGATCATTTTAGAGTCCAATCAAGAGATCGACTCAACGCCTCGATCCCTTACTCGATCCATATCAAATCGAGTAAGTGAATCGAGTGAAATGGCTCGATCTAGACGACATCGAGAGGAGAATCGACCGGAAGACTCGATCACAGGAGGGATAGCGATAGAGGAAAGCAGTCTGAAGGGCCATGCCTCGAGTTCAAAGGAGAGTTCCAAGGAGGAGAACAACAACAACAGCCACGAGGATGACTGGAGTGAGCTGTTAGCCCCAAAGGTGGACCTTAAGGAGCTCCCGAAAGGGCTAAGGTATGCTTTCTTAGGACCTAATGACACCTATCCCGTGATAGTAAACGAGAACCTTAGTGATGATGAGTTGCACTCGCTCTTAACTGAGCTGAGAAAGTATAGGAAGGCCATTGGGTACTCTTTAAGTGACATCAAAGGCCTTTCCCCAATGCTATGCACTCATAGGATTCATTTGGATAATGAAAACGCCACTTCTGTAGAACACCAAAGGCGTTTGAATCCTAACTTGAAAGAGGTTGTTAAGAAAGAAATCCTTAAGCTTTTAGAGGCTGACGTGATCTATCCCATAAGTGACAGCACGTGGGTTTCACCTGTACACGTGGTGCCTAAGAAGGGAGGGATCACGGTCATAAGAAATGAAAAGGATGAACTTATCCCTACTAGGACCATTACTGGTCATAGAATGTGTATTGACTATAGAAAGCTTAACCTTGCGAAAAGAAAAGACCATTTCCCTTTGCCTTTTATTGATCAGATGCTTGAGAGACTTGCAAATCACCCTTTCTACTGTTTTCTCGATGGGTATAGCGGTTTCTTTCAAATACCTATTCACCTAAACGATCAGGAGAAAACGACTTTTACATGTCCCTACAGTACCTTTGCATATCGAAGGATGCCGTTTGGATTGTGTAATGCACCGGCTACCTTTCAGCGGTGTATGATGTCGATCTTCTCCGATCTTATAGAGGAGATGGTAGAGGTGTTTATGGATGACTTCTCTGTGTATGGTGCGTCCTTTCCTGCGTGTTTGTTGAATCTTTGCAGGGTACTTAAACGTTGTGAAGAAACAAACCTGGTGCTGAATTGGGAGAAATGCCACTTCATGGTCAAGGAAGGGATAGTACTCGGTCACAAGATTTCAGAGAAGGGTATTGAGGTTGATCAGGCTAAGGTTGAGGTTATGATGGGTTTGGAGCCGCCGGTTAATGTTAAAGGGATCAGAAGCTTCTTGGGACACGCGGGGTTCTATAGGCGCTTCATCAAAGACTTCTCCAAGATTGCACGCCCCCTTACACGACTGTTGTGCAAAGAAGCTGAGTTTGTATTCGATGAGGAGTGTTTGAAGGCTTTCGTGACCATCAAGGAAGCCCTCACGTCAGCCCCTATAGTCCAAGCACCAGACTGGTCTCTCCCTTTTGAGATCATGTGTGATGCTAGTGACTACGCTGTAGGAGCAGTCCTTGGTCAGAAGAAGGACAAGAAGCTGCATGTGATCTACTATGCTTCAAGGACCTTGGATGACACGCAATCACGATACACCACTACGGAGAAGGAGCTGCTTGCAGTAGTCTTCGCCTTTGAGAAGTTCAGATCATATCTCGTTGGCTCCAAGGCTATTGTATACACGGATCATGCTGCTCTACGGTACATCAACTCAAAGAAAGATACCAAACCTCGGCTCTTAAGATGGATTCTTTTGCTTCAGGAGTTTGACATGGAGATTAAAGACAAGAAGGGGATAGAAAATGGAGTCGCTGACCACCTCTCAAGGCTAAGGATCAACGAGTCTCTCCCTTTAGACGACTCTCTTCCAGAAGAACAACTTATGGCAATTACTACCGCGGTTTGTGGGAAGCTAGAAGGAAGGTTTGAGGAAGTGTTGAGTTTCAAAGAGGAGGATCTACCATGGTATGCTGATGTGGTGAACTACCTAGCATGTGGTGAGGAGCCAACACATCTCAACGGCTATCACAAGAAAAAGTTTTTGAGGGAGGCTAGTGACTACTTTTGGGATGAGCCCTACTTATACAAAAGAGGAGTAGACAGCTTGTACCGGAGATGTGTTACAAAGGAAGAAGCCAAGGATATTCTCTATCATTGCCACGGCTCTTCCTACGGAGGACATTTCGCTTCGTTCAAAACAGCCACGAAGGTGTTGCAAGCGGGTTTCTGGTGCCCGTCTATATTCAGAGATGCACACGAGTTTGTGAAGAGCTGTGAGGCATGTCAGCGAGCAGGGAACATTACCAAAAGGAATGAAATGCCCCAAGTTCCTATCTTCGAGGTTGACGTGTTCGATGCGTGGGGTATTGACTTCATGGGGCCTTTCCCTTCTTCGTACGGCAACAAATACATCTTGGTAGCTGTGGATTATGTCTCCAAATGGGTTGAGGCTGTTGCTTCCCCTACAAACGACTCTAAGGTTGTGATCAAGTTGTTCAAGAGTATCATCTTTCCAAGGTTTGGGGTACCCAAGGTTGTTATAAGTGATGGAGGAAGCCATTTTGTAAACAAGGTTTTTGAGGGCCTCTTAAGAAAGTATGGGGTTAAGCATAAGGTGGCTACACCGTATCATCCTCAAACGAGCGGTCAGGTGGAAGTCTCCAACAGGCAGATCAAAGCTATTCTGGAGAAGACCGTTGGTGCAACAAGGAAGGACTGGTCAGTAAAGCTAGACGATGCTCTTTGGGCTTACCGTACCGCTTTCAAAACGCCGATTGGTACAACTCCTTTCACTCTACTATATGGAAAGAGTTGTCACCTCCCGGTTGAGCTAGAACACCGTGCATTATGGGCTGTGAAGAGGCTGAATTTTGATCTCAAGACGGCTCAGGAAAAGCGTCTCATTCAGCTACATGAACTGGACGAGTTGAGGTTGAATGCTTACGAGAGTTCCAAGATCTACAAGGAGCGAACTAAGGAGGCTCATGACAAGAAACTGGTTGCCAAGGAGCTTAAGGAAGGAGGACTGGTGTTGTTGTACAACTCGAGGCTGAAGCTCTTCCCGGGCAAGCTAAAATCAAGGTGGAGCGGACCGTTCGTGATTCAAGAGGTCTTGCCTTACGGAGCTGTTACTCTTATGGGAAGAAGCGGTAGTGCATTCACCGTCAACGGGCATAGAGTCAAACCTTACCTAGCAGACAGCTTCGACAAGGAGAGTACCTCGGTGCTTCTCCAAGACCCACCATCCGCCTAGCCAAGTAAGGTCTAGCTAAAGACGTTA
Source organism: Thlaspi arvense (assembly GCA_911865555.2). Classification (NCBI taxonomy): domain Eukaryota; kingdom Viridiplantae; phylum Streptophyta; class Magnoliopsida; order Brassicales; family Brassicaceae; genus Thlaspi; species Thlaspi arvense. The sequence goes on from OU466857.2 coordinate 14,407,108, forward strand.
AAGAAAGCGCACTTGGGAGGCATTCCCATGTCTATCTTGTACATATTTTTGCTTTCATTTCTCTTCTAGTTTTATGCTTTTATGTTTTTAGTGTGTAGGAGCAGGTCTAAGGGATCTAAACCTTGTCTTTGAGGTCCAAAAGGAGCAATAGGGGCTACGATAAGGCTAGAGATCGAGCGCTAGATCGACTGAACCTGACTCGATCTTTGCTAGATCGAGTCAGTAAATCGAGAGGAGCCAGTCGATCTAGACGAGAACGAGTGACAAGATCGACCTTGACGAAAAAGGATCGATCGATTCAAACCGGATCGACCGATCTAATTTCTCTCGGGAAAATCTGTGGGAACTTGATCGATCACTCGACTCGATCCACCACTCGATCCAAGCCAAATCGACCCCTAAATCGAGGACTTAGCTCGATCAGAGGGACTTAGCCGAGGAGCCAACATCTCATTGATCGAGAGAGCCAATCGATCCAGGACTCGATTCACTTTGAATCGAGTCCCAAATCGAGTAACCCTCTCGTTCTAAGCCATTTTAGGCATGAGATCGAGTCCTAGATCGACCAAAAGGACTCGATCTCATGCCGAGGTAACAAATTTCTTTCCCTCTTTATTGCTTTTCCCTCCAGTTTTTAAATTCAAACTTGGTCAAGGCAAGCATCTTTGACCATGAAAGATGTGCCTTGACCAAAACTTTTGTCAGAAAACCGCTTTGACCACCCATTGTTTTGGTTTTGTTAAACTCTTTAAATGTTTCAACTTGCTTCTCACTCTCTCACTTCTGTTTGCTCGAGTTTTCCTACAAAGAGAGTGAGAATTTTTAAAAGCTTTAAGGTTTAACAAAGTATCCTTCACACTTGCAAAAGGTATTTTCGGATTTTAATGATTTTATTTCAAGAAAATCTCCTTAAAAATCGCAAGTTCTTGTTTTAGGATATAGGATCAGATTTGAATTTTTAAAATTAGCTAAGTATTAGGAAAAATTCTGGATTTTCAGTATCTCAAAGATTTGATTTCCTTTTATTTAGCTAATATTTTTGCTTGATCCCCAAAATTCTAGGGTAGTCTATATAAATCTTCTTCTCTTATCCTCTTATTCTCATCAAATCGCCCTTTGCTAAACATTCTCTAGAAATTTTTTTTTTTTCAGGAGCAATGGCACCAAAGAGAACAAGAGAGGAGCAAGCACAAGAAGGAGAAACTCAAGGGGTGGTTGCTCAAGAGAGGGTCCGGTGGAGCAAAGAAGAGAAGAGGGATAAGAAGAGGTTGGAGAGGCTCCGGTTTGAACCCACGAAGTTTGCTGATCGAGGGCTTCTATCCAGGCTCGGGCTTCTTGGAGACTTCGATCAACTCCTCAACAACATCGGTCTGAGATGTTTGTCGCGGATGGACTGCCCTACTATCCCCGAGGTGACAATTGATTTCCTTGCAACCTTGGAGTTCCGGTACGAGAATCCGAGTGCTCCTGTTCCTTCTCAAGGCCGTCTCTACTTCAAGTTTGGCCGCCAAGCTTACACGCTATCCATCCCCAAGCTATGCCAAGCCTACGGTCTCAAGGCTGATGCACACAAGGTGGAGTTCCCTGCCTTCAAGAAAGCCGACGAGTTGTGGGATCTCATCAGCAAGGAGGATTACAAAGCCAACACCGCCAAGATCAAGAGAGTCAGGAATCCAGTGCTGAGGTATACCTTGAAGTTGATTGCTAATACATTCAGTGGAAGGTCAATTGATCCTACTGTCACAAAGACGGAGCTGTGCTTCCTTTTCCAAGGTTTGAAGCATTTGGTGTCCGATCCGGATGAGAATGAAGATCCCATTGAAGATGAACTCGGCGATGAAGTGAACTACGGCTGTGTACTTGCGGCTTCTCTGGTGAAGTACAAGGCTTATGCCTTACGGTGTAAGGCGACATCATCCTACATTGGCGGCTTCCTTACTCCCTTGTTCGTGCAAGCCGGTGTGCCCATCCATGACTTTGCTCACGTCCCAAACCGAGCCTTCATGGATGAAGCATACATGAGAAACACTGATAGCTTGGGACGCACGCCAGCTGAAGGGTTCTATGCTTACCTCTTCATCGATGATGAGGACAAGAAGCGAGTGTGCATTCTTCCCAACAAGGATGAAACGGAGCTACTTGGTGTTGGGAACATCGAGTTCTTACCAACAAAGGAGGAGTGTTTTGCTCCTTTAGGAGAACCGCCAGCTGCAGCCATTGAACCGCGCCAAAGGTCAGAATCTCCAGGGACAGAGGATGAGATACCCGAGGCTTACACATTGCCAAAGCTGGATTTTGAGCTGAGGACCAAAACCGAGAAGTTCTTAGCCTCGGTGGTGGAGATGCAGCGGAAGATCAACAAGTGGCAAGGGAAGATGCTTAAGAAGCTGGGGAAGAAGGTCAAACAACTCCAAGGAAGCCAGCCTAAGCCAGCTGCAAGCCAGGAAATACAACAACCCGAGAAGAGGAGACTCTCAACCGGAGGAGTTGTGATCCGCGAGACCCAAGGAGAAAACATTCAACCAGCTCGCCACTCCCTCCAAGAACCAGGCAACAAAGGAAAGGCAACAATCTCTAGCTCCTCTGGAACATCCTCAAGTTCCAGCCAAGCCTAGACAAGAGGTAACAACCTTCCTCCATTGTATATAACCGCACATCTTGTATTTCTTGCATTGTGTTTTATTGCTCCTTCGGATGAGTTTGCCACCGGGACGGTGTCAAGCAAGTTTGGGGGAGTACTTGTGTGATTTAATCTTGTGTTCTTTGATCTTATCTTTCTTTTGCATCCTTGAGTCTTAGTCATGAAAAATTGGTAAAATTTTTAAAAAAAATTTTCAAAATTCATGTAGTTGCATTCATCTCTTTAGAAACATGTAGGATTGAGTCTAGAATTTCTCATATCACTTAGGTTGATTGCATTTGCATAAGGGGTTAGGATTTCTTAAAAAGGTGTTTTAATTATGAATCATTTCAATGTCCTAGTTAGTAGTTCTCTAATGCTTTGTTTATACTTTGAAAGTAAGTTCTAACCATGCTTGGATCACTAGTTAGGATTTTCGTGACTTGAATTGAACTCTCATGATTTGAAACTCATCCTACTAAGTGAAAACCTTAATTTGAAAATCTAATTATCATTCTTATGCATTTAAAAACGAACGCATGGTTTTAAAATATTTAGGCTCTCTTTTTCCTTTTTACCACTCTTTGTGAGCCTAAGTAGAACTCCCTCCTTGAACCTTACCCTCCTTTGAAGCCAAATGTTCTTGTGTGACATCTTTGTGAGGCCTTATTTTCGGTTTGAACTTGGCATAAAGTGTTAGGTTTAGGCGACATGATTTGGTTTTCATAATTGATTGCTAGCTTTACATTTTGAAGCTAGGGATAGGCTTAGGATAAGTTTGGGAGATCATTGGGGTTGCTTTCTTATGTATTTGTTCTCGGTTTCAAAGAACTTTGTGTTTTAAAGAAAGAAATGGGTTTTAAGTGAAAGGTTGTGTTCTAAAAACTAAGTATGCTCTAATAAATTTCAGGAGGTAGCTTTCCCATAATAATAAAAAAAAAGAAGAAGAGAAAAAGAAAAGAAAAATAAATAAAAGAACCTAAGTGCCAAATAAAAATAAAAAGAAAGAAAAAATAAAAAAATAAAAAATAAAAAATATAAGAGAGCTACCAATAAGAAATATCTAAAGAGCAAAAAAAAAATTATTTTCAAAACCTTTTCACTAGCCTAAAAAGTTTAAAAATGTTCTTGTTTTGAATTGGGGATTGCTGAGTTGAGAAGAAAGGGATAGACTTTTAAGTGGTGAGTGAGGATTAAATTTCTTAAATGAGAGGGGTATAGGACTGTTTGATAGTTTACATGGATAGATGAGAATCTAATCATGTATGCATAAATTGTTTTTACCATTAGCATTATGCATTTGTTCAAACCATTTTTGAGAGAAACCCTTGTCTAATTATAAACCCTTTCCAAATGAGATCATTCTATGCTCATAACCATAACCCTTAGCCAAATGTGTTTTGCTTTAAAGTGCATAAGTTTGATTCATGGTTCGAATTTTAATGAATATTAAAGGATGAATTTCTTTGATTGTTAGGAATAAGAGAGTCATGATTTGAATTTCTTTGTGTGATGAGTATGGCTAAGTCATTTGGAGTATGAGTGTAAGCTTAGCATTTTAGAATTGTTAACTAGGACATTGAGATGATCTATTCGAAAGGCACCTTTGCAAAAAGTTTAAAACCCCTTTGATTTTTCTGAAAACCTCTCTTCCTTACTTATTTTTTGTTGCTTGAGGGCAAGCAAGGAGTAAGTTTGGGGGAGTTGATGTCATTGCATTTTGCATATATTATGCATACTCATTAGATAGTTTTTCATGCATTTGTATCATGTTTTAGGTTAGATTTGCATCACTTAGAGTCCTAGAGCATTCTTGCATCAGCATTTGCATTTTCTCTGCATTTTACATCCATTCCAGGTTGTTTATGGTTGCTTTGGAGACACGGAGGTTCGTGGAAGTGTGGAGACCAATGTAGCGGTTCATGGAAGCTCGGGAAAATGCTAAAGACCAGTGATCGAGGAGCAGATCGAGCATGGCCGGTCGATCTAGGAGTTGATCGACCAGAAGATCGAGCCAACTAGGCGATCCAAGGATAATGATCGAGACGGAGATCGAGTGAAGCAGTCGATGCATCGGTACGGACGTAAATGACGCCATGCAGAGCGAGAGCCGGATCGAGTACACCACTCGATCCTCCAGGAGATCGATACCGAGATCGGATAAAACACTCGATTCACCACAGGAGATCGAGACCCGGATCGAGCCGAAGACACGATGGCCGGATATGATCGAGAGACCAACTCGATCCAATGGTCGATCTCTGTCCTTTCAACCGTTTTTGGCTGTTAGCGACGGGGGGGACCATTGGACTGTTTTGGCATTTTTGGCAAAGGCGGCCACTACTTTTCGATAACTTTTGAGATTTTTACCTTCTCTCCAAGTTTTAGTTTTTTTCTCTCTGGTTTTTCGGAAGAACACCATTGTAGAACAGTTTCAAGCTTTTGTATTTTCGAATCTTTATCGTTTTTAATCCAGTTTATCGTTTCTTCTCTTCGTCCTTGCCTGATTTCCTTTATGTGTAGTGAGTAGTTCATTCAGGGTTAAGGGTTGAGAGGATTAAGGGGTAGAAAAGGTTCGATCTTGGTTTGTTTTCTAAATGTTTTTAAATCTATCTCTTCTAAGGTGATGAAAGCTTAATGCTTGAAGACTCTCACGCCAAGAGCTTCACGATCCGAGAGGTCCCTTACCTTGACAGGATCCAGGGACCTCGGAAGATCTCACCTTAGTGATTAGTTACCCCTTCCCAAAAGCCATGGTAGTTTGGGGGACTAGTTAAGCCATTGTTCGAAATCTGTCTTCCTTGCCTTTCAACCTCTTTTTCCACCAAAAGCCATGGGTTTGGAGGAGAGGATGAAAGAGTGATCTATACCGAAAGCCACGGATAGATCTTGTTTTGTTTTCGAGGCTTAGAGACCCTCACCAAGTGAGTCGATCTAAAGTTTCAAACCCAAGATCAACCTTTGAAACCCCTTATATGAATCTCGACCCTGGAACCCTTCTCTTTAGCTTATTTGCGTCGCAGATCACCTTTTGCTTGTTGTTTGATAGCTTCCTGATCTTTAGATTCCTTGTTCTTACGATTTTAGACGAGATCGATCGTTTCTGCTCGATCTAGTGGTCGATCTTGTGGTCGATCCACTAGTCGAATTTTAACAATTCGAAGCTCTTCTCTTTAATTTATCTGTTTGTTCCTCGTGGTAACTGCTTGCTTTCTAGTATTTTTAAAATAAGTTTCACTCTGTTTAGGTTGCTGCAATTAGTTTTCAAGATTTTCTCAACAAACCATCTCATTTCACTTAGATTTGTCCTAGGTCTTACATTCTCTGTGGATTCTCTATCACCTAGAACTGGATTGACACTCTCTGCTTGCCTTACTACAACGTTGCATGCATTAGAGTTTTGATAAGTTCTCTGCTGCATTAGACCGTAAAGAGAAAAAACCTCATTATCAATGCTCTGCTTCTTGAGGTGGTTGAACCCAGCTTGACCATAGTTGCTCATCTTGTGAAGAAGTCCCTTGTGTGCCCCATTGCCATGTCTCCTGAACTTCAGAGGGGTTGGGGTTTGGCGCCTCCCAAGCTGATGGAACATGGGCTCTTGGCTCATAAGGTGAGGCCCTTGGTTGTGCCTATGTACCCCATTGATCACTTGGTTGTGCATGGAATAAGTGTCTTCCATGGGGGTTCCATACAGCTTCCTCCTCTTCAGTTGGATCAGCTTGGTGAAGTTGTTCTTCTTGTTGAGAGTTGAGCTCTTGGGTGTGGCTGTGGTGGGAAGTTTTTGCTGATGTAGCCTTGTTCTTCCTGAACTTCCCTTTCACCATCTTCATAAGCCCTTTGATGGCTTTGTCTTACCACTTGCACCACTTCTGGAGTGTGTTGATATGCTTATGAGCTGCTCTCAAAGAGCTTCCTTGGTTGGGAGATCCATAGGGCTGGAAGTGGAACTGCCTTGAGCTGTAGTTCAACACTTCTTCTTCTTCAAGCTCATCTTCTTCATAGGTTCTTCCTTGGCCTTCAGCGCCAGCAGTAGCATTCCATTGATCTTCTTCTTCTTCTTCTTCTATAATCTCTTCAGTGTGCTCCTCTTCTTCTTCACTATCTTCTTCTTCTTCTACTGTAGGAATAGGGCCGCCTGTGTAGAGCTCCTCAGTGCTTGGGTTGAAGCTGATGTTTCCTTTTCTGATGAAGGATGTAAGCTTTGGATTGGGGAGGAGGACTTTTGCTGGTGTGTCAAGGCCTGTGATGAAGTTGTACACATGCTTTCCACCAATGATTCTTTCAAGGTAGTGGCTTCTCTTGGGATAATCAAAGTCGTGGCTCAAGTGCATCTCCTTCATATCTATCAAGGTCTACTCCATTAACTTGTAGAACTGCTCTCACAACTCCCCCAATGTGCACTTGAGGGCTGCTCTCCTTCTTTGTCTTACTTAAAACCCATCTCTGGTAGGATAAGAGCTGTTCCATCAACATAGACACATAGCACGGGTAGCTTTTTGGTGCTCTGAGAGGTTTTCCATACTCATCGCCTCCCAAAAGATCATACAGTCCTTGGTATATCAGATCTGCCTCCCTTCCTGTGAGATATGTTGTCTCCTTCCTTGCAAAGAGTGTATTCGCAAGTGCCTTGTGGACATATCTCACAGCTGGATTCCTCAGGTGCTGGTTCCTTGATCTTCCAGGAGTGTATTTCCCAACCCCAATAATGCCCCATAGCATGAAGTGCTGCTAACTTGGGATTTCGAACCTTCTCAGCTTGGTGGGGTGGGACTTCAGATCTAGATCCTTCGCGATCTTTGTGAATGTTGAGGAGAACTTGTCCTTACCAATCCGAAAAGAGATCCATCCATCGCCATTAGAGAGTTCACTGTCTTCATACCAGACAACCTTGAGTGTGGAGAGGAATTGGTAAGCGAGCTGTTGGTAAGATGGGAGTGGCATCTCCATGAAAGCTCCAAGGCCCATGCGCTCATATGTGGCTTTGCAGTCACCATAGAGTCCCAGCGCCTTCATTGTGAAAGTGCATGGATATCTTGTTGGCTTGAAAGTGCATCTACTGAATTCCTCCATGAGTTCCCTAGCACTGTACTTCATGGGTGGAACTTCTTCCTCAACAGCTTATCTTTTGCCTCTCTGCTTGGCTCTTTTATCCTTAGCTGGCCTCTTTCCAGCAGCCTTAGATGAAGTCTCAGCAGCTTTGCCCTTTCCTTTTTCTTGCCTTACTGTTGGTGATGTTGGTGCTTCCTGAGGTGCTTTTCCCTTTTTCCCAATAGCTATGTGATAGAGAGCTTTTTATCAGTTCTAAATATCAATCCTAAAGCCTCTTAGTGTTGCTGTAGTACTTTAGATGTCAATCCAGCCTAGGTGTGAAAAATACTAGGAATACAAGAGCAAAGTAAAGCTAAGTCAATTTCGGATAAAATGGAAGAGAAATTTAACAAAAACTAAATGCAATACGAAATAAGCAAGAAAACAATTTTAAAATCCCCACTTAAGGGTTAACAACTACTAGAAGAAAACTAGGAATTTAAATAGCAAGACTACTGATTTTGAAAATTCGAAATCTAAAAACAGGCAAATGAGACTATTTCTAGCAACATAAAGGAGCAAACTTTAAATCTAAAGGAGAAAGATTTTGAAACTACTTGAATGATAAATAACAGAATTCAAGGATGAGGTTCATGCTTAGGGAAGCTCAAGGTTCGATCTTGGTTTGCAAAAGGTAAATCTACACATTTCAAAATGAGCTATCCTTAAGCCTAAGAAGCAATCTTCCCATGGCTTGTGGGTAAGATAAATTCCTCTCATCATTCATCCTCTCCAAACCCATGGCTTGTGGTGGAAAAGGATGGTTGATGGAGCTGAAGCACGGATCTTAAGATGGCTTAACTAGCCCTTACTTGCCACTTCCATGGTCTTTAAGGCATACTAGTCTCTTGGTTTGGACATAAGAGATCTCCTAAGTTCTTATGAGAAAAGGAAATCTCTTGGATCATAAAGCCTCTCTCAAGGTCTTTAAGCATTTGATACTCCAAACCAAGAAAGGATAAAGTTAAGAACAAGAAAATACCAAGATCTAACCTTTAAAACCTTCCTAATCACCTCATCCTTAAATCCTAAAGAACTACTTTATTATCATTTTCGAACCCCTCTTAATCATGAGATAAGAGGAGTTAAACATGATTGAAATAACAAGAAAGAATGATTAAAGCATAAAGAGAAGTTCTCAAATTCAAAATTACAAAGATAAAGCTTGAAAAATGATAAAGAAGTTTCAATGGTGATCCACAAAACCCAAAAATGGGGATAGAGGCTGTAAAATTCGTGGATGCCGCTAAAATTTAGGTTAAGAGTGTTCATAAAGGACCACAAAAATGGTCCCCTCACTAAAAGAAAAGTGTGAGCTGTCCAAGGAAGGAAGCAGAAATCTGGACCTTTTACATGACCTGCCTGGTCGATCTGGTGGTCGATCTGAGCTGGAACAAGTGGCCTTGGTCGATCTGGTGGTCGATCTGAGCTGGATCGAGTAGCCTTGGTCGATCTGGTGGTCGATCTCAGGCTGAAACGAGTGGTATAGTCGATCTAAAGGTCGATCTCAGGCTGAAACGACTTGGATGGTCGATCTGAGGCTCGATCTCAGCCTACTTCTTTTTGGCCGAACTTTTTCTTGACTCCCAGCAACTCCTAAGCTCTTCTTTTGACTCCTTGTCCATGTTCAGCATCCAACACAGCTCCATGTACTCCATATTACCTAAACACAATACATATATTCAAGAAATATGCAAATGCTAATGCAAACATGTCTAAAACCTAAAATGGAGCAAAAGTTGCAAATAATATAAATATGAACAATATGAATGCAAAATCTATCCTAAATGAGTGCTAAAATATGCTAAATTATGAGTTATCATCTCCCCCAAACTTACATTTTTGCTTGTCCCCAAGCAAACAAAGATAAATCCAAGAGAGAGGTTTAAAAATGGGGGTTCAATTCCAAAAAAATGTTTTTCAAATGAATCAGCTCAATGGTCCTTGTTCTTAATTCTAGGATGCAGTATACAAACTCTACTTCAAAGAACTTAGCCATATTTATCGCATGTTGAATTTCAGATCATGACTCTCATAATCCAAACAATCCAAGAATCATAACCTTTAACATTCAATTAATGATCAAACCCTGAATCACACTCATGCACTTAGAACAGAATACATTTGGCTATGGACAAGGTTATGAGAAAAAGATGATCTCATTCAAGTGGGTAATTCATACAATGGGTTATCTCAAAAAGGATTGAACTTATGCATAATGCTAAAGGTAAAGAAAATTGATGCATACATGACTAGACTCTCATCTACCCATATACACAAACAATGATCCTAAACCCCTCTCATTTTCTTTCTTTTTCAAGCTCACTCACCCTCTAGAAACTACCCAAACAACAAGGCAAAAAGCCAAGCATAACCCACAAAAACAGAAAACATCTTTACTCTTTTTATGCTAGTGGTGGTCAAACACAAACTTAGAGCTCTTTCTTTAAATCTTGGTAGCTCTCTTCTCTTATTTATTTTTTTTTCTTTTTTAAACTTTGGCATTTGGCTCTTTTCTTTCTGATTTTCTTTTATTTTTGAGAGCTACCTCCTTCTCTTTTAAAACTGAGCTTTTGTTTAAAAACAGAACAACACCACCACTTAAAACCATGAGTCCTTTTTATTTTCAAACCCCAAACACCATTTCTTTTTAAACTGAAAACACATAAGCAAAATTCTTTTAACACCAGCGAATCCCTGCCCCAAAACAATCCTAAAACTAGCTTCAAAATGCAAAGCTAGCATCAATATGAAAGCCTAATCATATCGCCTAAACCTAACACTTTATGCCAAGTTCAATCCGAAAATAAGGCCTCGCATCACACAAGAGATATTTGGCTTGAAAGGAAGGCAAGGTTCAGGGTGGGGAGTTCTATTCAGACTTACAAAGAGTGGTAAAAAGAGGTAAGAAATCCTGAATATGTATATGTGATCCATGTATTTCATTTCAAATGCACAAGTGTGATAATTCAAATTCAGATTAAGGTTCTCACTTAGTAGGAAAGGATTCAATTCATGTATGTTCAACTTAAGCCACGAAAATCAAAACAAATGATCCAAATATGGTTAGAACTTAACTTTAAGTTTACACAAGCATCAAAGAACTACTAACTAGGGCCTTGAACTAATTCATGAGCTTAAAACACTTTTACAAGGAAAATTACCCCCTATGCACGTGAATGCAAGCAACCTATATTATAATTTCAAGACTCAATCCTAAAATTTTTACCAATGCAAATGCAAGCTACATGAATTTTTTCGAAAATTTTGAAATTTTTTCTGATTTTCTATGCAAATGTATATGCATGAAGACTCAAATATGCTTAAAGGAAAAATAAGAAAACAAAACACAAAATTAAATCTCTCAACCTCTCCCCCAAACTTAAATTACACAGTCCCTTGTGTAATAAAAGTTCAAGAGAGACCATCAACAAGAAATAAAATCCAAGAATTCATGATATATACAAGGTTTTGGAATGGTGTACCTTGGGCTGTGTTGTGGATCGAGCTGGCGGATCGATCTGTGGGTCATTCTGGGCAGAGGATCGAGTGTATGTACTCGATGCAGCTCTCGATCCTGTCCAGAATCGACCTTGGCCGGTCGATCTAGCCATCGATCTACCGGACATGCTTCAGTTTTCTTGCCTTTTAGAGCGTCCAAGAACGTGTCTTTGAATCTCCATCTTCCTAGGTCATGTTGAGGCTTGATCACCAGGCTCATACTAATCATAGAACCATTCCTCAAATGTGTGCATCCTTATCTCCTCAAAGGGTAACCTCCATTGATCCTCAAGGCTCTCTTCTTCAGTCATGTTAAGGCTTGTATCACCAGGCTCATACTCATCATAGAACCGTCCCCCAAATATGTGCATCCTTAGCTCCTCAAAGGGTAATTGCCATGGATCCTCAATGCTCTCTTCATTGGTGAGGGTGAAACCGAGGTGCTTGGCAAAAGATTGTTCCATTGGAGATTCTTCTTCTTCACTCTCCTTGGAGGCTGCTGCAATGGGACTCTCCATTGTCTCCTTCCTGGGAATGAGTTGCATTTGTATTTCTTTCTTGGTGGGGGGCTCTTGCTCAACAAATAAGCTCTCACTAGCATCCTCTAAACATTCAACAACCAAACTTGCTTCACAAGGATCTTTAAATCTTTGCTCAAGATTTTTATCAACAATGTACCTAAGAAGAGCTTCAAGTTCTTCAGCTTCTTGTTGGAATTCATCATTGGTGAGAGCTTTATCCTCTTGTTCCTCATTTCCTTGTGTGATTCCGGTGTTGATAGACTCCACATGTGTTGTTGCAGCAACTCTTGAAAATGGAGCAGGAGAGCCTAGTTTGAAGTCAAGCATGCTAATGCTCTCATTAAGCTGTTCTTGCTGCTCCAAAAGCAACTACATCATGTTGAGAGTTTCTTCCTCTTTAGAGATGTGGGAAGAATAGGCTGCTCCTTGCTGCTCCAAAAGCAACTTCATCATGATGAGAGTTTCTTCCTCCTTAGAGATGTGGGAAGAATAGGCTGCTCCTTGCTCGTCCTCCATGTCCCTAGATTGGTATCCGTCACCATATTCATAGTGACTCTATTGAGCAGAATGTTCATCCATAAGCCCTCTTTGATAAGTGGATGACCTTTCAAAACCATGGTTACTTGTTGGGTCCCAAGCCATCATTCTCTCATGATTCGCTAATAAGGTCTCAAACATTGATGCTATATCCGAATCCATACTGTCTTCCTTGTGATTTTACTTGCAAAAAGAACAAACTCTTGAAAGAGAGTTAGTAATCAAAATGAAAAATAAAAACGTAGTCTATACTAAGCTCTAAATCCTAGTAATTTCAGCAAAACCTAAGTTGACAACGGCGCCAATTGATAGAGAGCTTTTTTTCAATTCTAAATATCAATCCTAAAGCCTCTTAGTGTTGCTGTAGTACTTTAGGTGTCAATCCAGCCTAGGTGTGAAAAATACTAGGAATACAAGAGCAAAGTAAAGCTAAGTCAATTTCGGGTAAAATGGAAGAGAAATCTAACAAAAACTAAATGCAATACGAAATAAGCATGAAAACAATTTTAAAATCTCCTCTTAAGGATTAACAACTACTAGAAGAAAACTAGGAATTTAAAGAACTAGACTACTGATTTTGAAAATTCGAAATCTAAAAACAGGCAAATGAGGCTATTTCTAGCAACTTAAAGGAGCAAACTTTAAATCTAAAAGAGAAAGCTTTTGAAACTACTTGAATGATAAATAACAGATTCAAGGATGAGGTTCATGCTTAGGGAAGCTCAAGGTTCGATCTTGGTTTGCAAAAAGTAAATCTACACATTTCAAAATGAGCTATCCTTAAGCCTAAGAAGCAATCTTCCCATGGCTTGTGGGTAAGATAAATTCCTCTCATCATTCATCCTCTCCAAACCCATGGCTTGTGGTGGAAAAGGATGGTTGATGGAGCTGAAGCACGGATCTTAACATGGCTTAACTAGCCCTTACTTGCCACTTCCATGGTCTTTAAGGCATACTAGTCTCTTGGTTTGGACATAAGATATCTCCTAAGTTCTTATGAAAAAAGAAAATCTCTTGGATCATAAAGCCTCTCTCAAGGTCTTTAAGCATTTGATACTCCAAACCAAGAAAGGATAAAGTTAAGAACAAGAAAATACCAAGATATAACTTTTAAAACCTTCCTAATCACCTCATCCTTAAATCCTAAAGAACTACTCTATTATCATTTTCGAAGCCCTCTTAATCATGAGATAAGAGGAGTTAAACATGATTTAAATAACAAGAAAGAAAGATTAAAGCATAACGAGAAGTTCTCAAATTCGAAATCAAAGTTTTTACAAAGATAAAGCTTGAAAAATGAAAAAGATGTTTCAATGGTGATCTACAAAACCCAAAAATGGGGATGGAGGCTGTAAAATTCGTAGATGCCTCTAAAATTTAGGTTAAGAGTGTTCATAAAGGACCACAAAAATGGTCCCCTCACTAAAAGACAAAGTGTGAGCTGTCCAAGGAAGGAAGCAGAAATCTGGACCGAAGATCGACCCGCCTGGTCGATCTGAACTGGAACGAGTGGTCTTGGTCGATCTGGTGGTCGATCTGAACTGGATCGAGTGGCCTTGGTCGATCTAGTGGTCGATCTCAGGCTGAAACGAGTGGTATGGTCGATCTAAGGGTCGATCTCAGGCTGAAACGACTTGGATGGTCGATCTGAGGCTCGATCTCAGCCTACTTCTTTTTGGCCGAACTTTTTCATGACTCCCAGCAACTCCGAAGCTCTTCTTTTGACTCCTTGTCCATGCTTAGAATCCAACACAGCTCCATGTACTCCATATTACCTAAAAACAATGCATATATGCTAGAAATATGCAAATGCTAATGCAAACATGTCTAAAACCTAAAATGGAGCAAAAGTTGCAAATAATCTAAATATGAATGCAAAATCTATCCTAAATGAGTGCTAAAATATGCTAAATTATGAGTTTATCACTATGTTTGTTCTTCCCATGGTACCTTAAAAAACAAATCTTGAAAACAAGGTAAGTGAAAGAATAAAAGCTGAAGAACCAAATAGCTGAAAGCTTTTAATGGTGAAACTCCTTATGCTAAGAAAAGTCTAACATGTCCTAACAACAAGCTTAAACTTATTCAAAGCAAGAAGAGATCAAAAGCTAGCAACAAAATAAGCTAGAATGCACAAAAGGTAAACAGTTATGCATGACATTCTAGTAAAATGGTTCTTAGGCAAAAGAGATGATGATCTTGCAAAAGGATGAAGATGAACAAGCAATGAGATAAATAGACATTAATCAGAACTTCAACATCTAGCTTGATGTTTCAAAACAAATCCAAATTGCAAAACCATAGCACAACAATCAAAACTAAACACTGTTTGCTCTTAAAAACTTCTTACTAAGCGATTTATAACATAAGCAAAGAGTGAGAGCAAAGAGAGATAGTTTATGAAGCAAACCTTTAGTGAGCTTCTGAACACTTAGAAAAAGCGATAAAAGAGAAAAAGAACTAGTTGTTTCGAGCTTTAGGTGAGAAGAAGAGTGAGTTTAAGTATGAAGAGAAGTGAAGAAAGTTGTTGCTTAAATAGAGAGAGACGAGAGGAAACCAAAGGAATCAAAGGTTGGTGAGGGAACATAAGGAATCAAAAGTGTGGGGGACAAAAACAAAAGTGTTCAGAAGTTAAGAAAGAGATCAGAAGGAATCCCATTTAAAAATTCAAACTCCCTTGGCTCCAAACCAAAGGAGGTAAAAAATTTTGAAAGTTGAGACACTTACCTCGGATGGAGTTTCGGTCACTCATGACCCGATATTACTGACTGAAATTGCATTTTCGGTCATGAGTGATCGACACTGGAGACTGACGTGCTTCCTGGGATTAGTATCGGTCATCAGTGATCGACACACTTGACCGAAATACATCCGGCATGATTGTGTCGATCTTGAGTGATCGATACTGGTGACCGATATGATTCCAAGAATCTCATCGATCACCAGTGATCGACACACTGGACCGAAAATCATATGGTGTGTTTATGTCGATCAAGTATGGTCGATATGAATGACCGAAATTTGTCCTGCTTTCAAAACTTCTTTCCATATCGGTCACAAGTGACCGATATGTTGAGTGGTGTAGACTGGCTCCACTGATATCGGTCAAACAAGATCGATACTGATGACCGAAAATCTGTGTATCGGTCTATCATGACCGATATAAATGACCGATATCAGCCTGAATACACTTGTTCTTTGTCCCCTTCAGACTTTCTCAAACCCCAGTTCGAAATCCTGTTTCTATACACTAAAACAAAGCATAAAATATAAAATAGAAAGCATAATATATACAAAAGAATACCATGGGACTACCTCCCAAGTGTGCTTGTTTAAAGTCACTAAGCTTGACTTTGATTACCTCTTTAGTTAAGGTGAGGAGAAGGAGTCTTGGAACTCCTTGGTGGTGGCTTGCTCCTTTGGACTCTAGCAGAAACCCCATTCATCTTTATCTTGGCAAAAGGCATAGTCTTCCCCTCTTGCTGAAGCTTGAAGATGAAGTCTCCCTTCTTAGAGACCCTTGGTTGCAAAACCAGCTCCCCTTTGTTAGTATCCAACTTGATCTTATTCAGATTCTTGTAACCAACCACTTCAAGGACCTCCTTTTCAGTGGTGTCTTCAAACAACTTGGCCAAGCAGCAGCCATCAAAACTCTCTCCTTGGTAGCCTTCAAAATCTGGCCAGTTCCTTCCAAGTTGCTTCAGCTTCTTGATCTCCATTGAAAAGGCTTGCTCATTCTCCAGCTTATTCCCCTTGGAGTCAAACCTTAGAACCTTCTTCTTGGTCAGCTTCAGTTCAATAGTGCATTCTTTAGCATCAAACACTGCTCCAGCTGAGGCCAAGAAAGGTCTTCCTAGTATGATAGCATTCTTTATATGCCCTTCCACATCAAGCACCAGGAAATCAGTGAGAATGGTCACTCTTTCTATCATCATTGGCACATCCTTAAGACTCCCAAGCGGTTTCTTCACTGTCCCATCAGCTATAGTAAGGGATACATTACTTTTCTGAAGTTGAGTGTAGCCAAGAGCTTTAGCAGTAGATGATGGGAGAAGATTGATACTTGCTCCAAGGTCACAAAGACAGCTCTTGAAAGTCTGCCCCTTAAGTTCACATGGGAGAGTGAAACAGCCTGGATCTCCAAGTTTTTTTATAGTGAGCTCCTTAACCTCAGGTGTTCCAGTCTTCACCTTTAGCTTCTCAAGTTCTTCTTGGCCATTCAAACCCCTCAATTCCATCTGAGCAGCATAGAGAGTTTCATACTTCTGAACTAGCTGTTCCTTGAACCTTCTTGGAAAATGGATGGTTGGTTGATAGACAAGAAGAGTAGCTGTTTGAGGTTTCTCCTTATCTTCAGCAGCTTCCACCAAGAAGTCCTTTGTGTTATCAACAACTTCATGTGGCGCCCACCACTCTTCATCATCTGAGTTTTCCCTATCTCCAAAGGGTCCTTCTTCTACAGGTCCTTTGGTCATTTTTGATTTCCAAGAACTCTTCCCCCCCCCCCCCCCCCCCCCCCCCCCCCCACCCCCCCCACTTAGAGGTTCATAGTATCCAACTTGATCTTATTCAGATTCTTGTAACCAACCACTTCAAGGACCTCCTTTTCAGTGGTGTCTTCAAACAACTTGGCCAAGCAGCAGCCATCAAAACTCTCTCCTTGGTAGCCTTCAAACTCTGGCCAGTTCCTTCCAAGTTGCTTCAGCTTCTTGATCTCCATTGAGAAGGCTTGCTCATTCTCCAGCTTATTCCCCTTGGAGTCAAACCTTAGAACTTTCTTCTTGGTCCGCTTCAGCTCAATATTGCATTCCTTAGCATCAAACACTGCTCCAGCTAAGGCCAAGAAAGGTCTTCCTAGTATGATAGCATTCTTTATATGCCCTTCCACATCAAGCACCAGGAAATCAGTGAGAATGGTCACTCCTTCTATCATCATTGGCACATCCTTAAGACTCCCAAGTGGTTTCTTCACTGTCCCATCAGCTATAGTAAGGGATACATTACTTTCCTGAATTTGAGTGTAGCCAAGAGCTTTAGCAGTAGAGGATGGGAGAAGATTGATACTTGCTCCAAGGTCACAAAGACAGCTCTTGAAAGTCTGCCCCTTAAGTTCACATGGGAGAGTGAAACAGCCTGGATCTCCAAGTTTTTTGATAGTGAGCTCCTTAACCTCAGGTGTTCCAGTCTTCACCTTTAGCTTCTCAAGTTCTTCTTGGCCATTCAAACACCTCAATTCCATCTGAGCAGCATAGAGAGTTTCATACTTCTGAACTAGCTGTTCCTTGAACCTTCCTGGAAAATGGATGGTTGGTTGATAGACAAGAAGAGTAGCTGTTTGAGGTTTCTCCTTATCTTCAGCAGCTTCCACCAAGAAGTCCTTTGTGTTATCAACAACTTCATGTGGCGCCCACCACTCTTCATCATCTGAGTTTTCCCTATCTCCAAAGGGTCCTTCTTCTACAGCTCCTTGGTCATTTTTGATTTCCAAGAACTCTTCCCCCCCACACTTAGAGGTTCATTGTCATCAGTGAACAAGTAGAGGAACTCTTCAATGATAGCTTTCTCTTCAGCTGAGAAGCTTTCTTCTTCTAGCACAATAGCATTGCAGAACTCCTTTGGGTTAGCTTCTAGTTTTCCAGGTTACTGTCCTTGTGGCTTGGGACCAGCTATGCTTTTGTTGTTCTCCAGTGTTTTGACTATTGAAGTCAATCCATCAAACTTGTTGGTAAGCTCTACATGCACTGAATCAATTTTGTTATGGACCTCTGCAAACTTCTTATTCATTTCTAAGGTTGTAGTGACTTGAGTGTTGATCATTTGCTGCATGAGGGTCTTGAGGTCAGTGTCTTGAGAGCTAGAGGAAGCTTGTCCTTATGCTTGGGCATTGAATCCTGGAGGGTTGTAGGGCGCTCTTGGTTGATGGTTGTTGTTCCTCTGCGGGAAACCTTGATTGTTGTAGGGAACAAAAGGTCTTGTGGCAGCTTGATGTTGCTGTTGAGGGTAAACCTGATCTTGTGGATTGGCAACATTGTTGCTCCTGTAGGACAAGTTGGGATTTGGTCTGTAGTTCCCATAGTTGTTGTAGCCATCTTGGTTTCCCAAATAGTTCATCTCCTCAACTTGGCATTGCTCATGATCATCAAACTGAACCATGTCTCCCACAAAGTGAACCTCTTTCTTTTCCCTTAGCAACAAGTCCAGCTTCTCATGTAGAGACTTGATTTCTTTCTTGCTAGACTCTAACTCATCCTTTGCACTCCTTGGTGCTCTGTCAAACTCCTCATTGTAGTTTCCATCAGACTGAGCCAAGTTCCCTACTAACTCTAAACCTTCATCTACATCTTTTGACAGGAAGTTCCCATTGGATGATGTGTCCAGAAGCATTCTTATCTTAGGCAAGGCTCCTCTGTAGAGAGTGGATAGCAAAGAGGCTTGTGAGAAGCCATGATGAGGGCATTGCAATGTGTAACCCTTGAATCTCTCCCAAGCTTCTCCAAAGATTTCATTGTTCCTCTGTGCAAACCCTGAAATCTCATTCCTTATCCTAGCAGTTCTTGAAGTGGAGAAGAACTTTGCTAGAAAGGCTTTCTTGCATTCATCCCAGCTGGTGATACTCCCTTGGGGAAGGTTTTTCTCCCACTGATGTGCTTTGTCTCCTAGGGAAAAGGGAAACAACCTGAGCTTGAAGCCATCTTCACTTACTCCATTTATCTTTGTGAGTGAGCACAGCCTGTCAAAATTATCCAGATGATCTAGAGGGTCTTCAAGTGGTAACCCATGGAATTTGCTGCTCTGAACCATTGAAATCAATCCAGACTTGATTTCAAAGTTGTTGTTTTGGACAGCTGGTGGAATGATACATGTCCTGTTGTTGTAGGCATTTGGTGCATCACCAGCGCCAATAGGTCTAGCTGCTCTTGGAGCTTGTGCAGCGCCTCTTGGTCCTTGCTCACCCTGTAAGCCTTGAACACCTTGATGTCCTTGTATACCCTGAGCGCCTGCAGCTCCTGGAGGACCCTGAAATCTGATGTCATCCATGACTTGATCCTGATTGTTCATACCAAGTCTTTGCAAGTGTTGCTGCCTTTCTTGCTGTCTCCTTGCTCTCTGTCCTCTATCCAGCAGATTGATTTTGTCTATGAAATCCACAAGATTGCTTGAACCTCTGGATCTCAAGTTCGTATACCTGACATGAGAACACTTGAAAACAGAGTTAGTAACCAAAGAAAAGTAAAAACTTGATCTTAAAGATTCTACAAACTCTAATGATTCAAACTGATTCCCAAATGGTAACGGCGCCAAATTGACACAAGGTTTGTGAGTTCTTGTCCCAATCACCCTTGTACTAGTCAGTTGTAGTATGGGTTTTATGTCAATCCAATTGGGAAGAGTTGAAAACATAAGAGTTGAGAGTAAAATCTCTAAGTCAAGCAAGCAGAGACTTGGTTTTGTTGCCTAAGCAACAGTTCTAGCAACCTAAGTGAAACAAGCAGCAAACAAAGTGAAAGCAAAAGCAAACTAAGCAGTTCTAAGCAAGAAAAACAGAGTAAAACATAGCAAAACATAGCAAATCCGAGATTCAAATAAGAGAAAGGCAAGTTCCTAGATGTGGTCATTGACTTTGGGGAATTTCAGACATTAACTAAGGCTGTTTCAAACTACATTGATCAAGCAAGTATGCAAGCAATGGTGATTCCTAGACATAGAGTTCACAATTAAGCTAGTTAGATCTAATCTCTTGACAAATAACCCTTTGCTAAACATTCTAACAAGAACTAACTCTCATTAGTGCTAAAACATCAAGCAAGCAAGATTAAACAACTCTATTCAAGTCAAAATGCTCCTCAAACAGTCAATATCTTGAGCCAAGGCCAGCAATCCTCTATTAAACATGATCAGCATTTCATCAAACACTTGGTGGGCATAAGAGAAAGCTAACAACTTAGACAAGTTTGATCAAGACTAATCTAGCATGAATAACAGATTAATAGAGAGGAACCCATAAACTGAAGCACTTAACAAGCCTTAATCAAGCCTTAAATCCCCCTAATCTACCACATCTAGAAATCCTAAGATAACTACTCACTCATAATCATGTTTAACACCAAATCACAAAGGGAAAGGATGCTAATCATGATTAAAAGAAAGATTAAAGAAAGATTAAACCAAATACTTGATTATAATAAATAAAACAAAGAAATTGTCTTACAAACTAGAAACTGCTCAAGAACAGTATTTTGACTAGATCGACTTGTCGAAAATCTGGAAAAAGAGGCTATTTATGGCCTAGAGAAGAAAGCCCTAGAGTAATGGCAAAAGTGTAATTAAAAACAGGTTCGGGCTGGGTCAGTATCTGTCAGTTGTGTCGGTCTTCAGGGACCGAAATGGATCCCTATCGGTCTGGAGTGATCGACACATATGACCGAAATCCATCCGGTGTGTTTGTGTCGATCACACTTGACCGATACTGGTGATCGATACTGCTCCGTATCGGTCATCTTTGACCGATACTCTCTGTGCTCTGACTGAAAACTTCTGCTGTGATCCTTCTTGCTCTCTTTTGCCCAGCTAGCATCTTGTATCATTCCCAAAACTCTTCCAAGCTTCTTTTAGCTCCAAAAACACCTAAAAACATCCAAAATGCAAAGAAAATGCAAATTATACTCTAAATGCAACCTAAGTCTAAAGGGAGAAGAAAATGGGACAAAAGCAAAGGGAAAACATGCAAAAGAGGACCAAAAGATGTACTATATGCAGCCCTAAATGGTGTAAATACAAGGGATATCAGAAGGGGAGCCAGATTCAAAAAAATACTGAAAGAAATAAACCTGCACAAAACGCTGAGCCATCCCTGAGAAGTTTCCTAACCGCTTCAACTTCTCAACAGAGATTCCTCTATTCAGCTTTGTTCTACACTGCCATACCAAATTCACAGCAAAATGCTCATCAAACATTGATGGGGAATTTCCATTCCATCGCAGTATAAACTGATGAGGATTGAAATCAGTCATCATCGACACTCCGATTCTCTGAGTTCTTTGGGGAATCGTTCGCGGAGAACAGCGAACCAGTTTTCTGGCCCTCCCTTTCATTAAAATCAGGATCCTGTCCTCCGATTGAAGAAGCATCCATCAAACTCTCAGGCAAAACCCTCGATAGAGGTGAAGCAGAAGATCTAGCATGCGCTTCCAAATTGGCCGTCTTGACGACGGGATTATCATCGCCAATTGACGGGGAACCCCTAGATGATGGTAAATCGCCTGGCAGAGTCTCGATCCTTGGCTTCTTACCCAAAGGACATCCCGGAATGGCAATTTCGACTAGGGGAATCTTGTTCCTTCTCTTCAAACCCATCTTTATAGAAGAATCTCGGGAGCAAGCGCGACAAGATAAGCAAAAGATTGAAACTTTTTCGAAAGGGAAACGAAATCAAGTTGGAATCAGCGATAAAGGGATGCTTTAATCAGGTTTCGACTCCCGTATTAGGAATCTTTTGCATTTCCCGCCTACCAAGAACCCCAAATTAAAATGGGTTATGCGAAAAGGCCCATTTTAAATAGGTATTATTGAAGCATGTCGTTTCGGCTCTGAATAATCAAGACCAGGCCGAGCTGGTAATTGGGAGAAACACTCTTGACCAGGCAACGCTTATTTCAAGATCAAACCAATTCGCTTTATGAAGTCTGCCGAACTGATTAGCAATCATCTCGACGAACTGGGTGGAGAATTATTGTTAGAGGGGAAATGAACACATTTCCTAAAAGGTTTTCTCTAGCAATAGCCTAAGCCCATCAAGACCAGAAGGATTACGCCGACTTGCTAAGAAAAGGAAACTATTCGAGGCTAATAATCAGTTTCCATAAATTTAAGGAAAAAAAGGATAATTCTATATCGCAAAATATATGAATTATCTCCAAAAGAAAAAAGAAAAAGGAGTTCGCAGCAACCGACCTCTCAATCCTGTAAATAGAAGGTATTGGAAGCTCGAAGACTAACTCATAATCACTAAAGAGCAGATAGACAAGACTTAAGAAGTACTAAGCTTTCTAGTTCTTTACTCAAACACTTTCTTTCACTTCGGCAAAACCTCTATGTCATGCCAGCCTTTGTAATCGCTTTTGCCTTTACGCCTTTAATAAAGATTTGTTTTCTGAAACCCACAAACTGTTAATTGCTTATTTACATAGGTGATTTTCTGGTTCAACATCTTAACTCCTTTCTTTACGTGGATACAATTCCTATCATGCAAAACTAAATATGTTAAGAATGTGTTCTGGTGATGGGTGAGACTAATCTTAATAGTCAAATTACAAACCATATGAGAAACAGGACTTTGGTTGTGCTAAAACTCTAGTCCTCTTCCTGCAATATATTAAGAAAAATCCATTTAGTAAACACTTAAGTTTGAATAACTTTGGCTCTTAGGCTGCAACACCTACCTCGCAGATATAAGATCATTGTTTTCCGAGGTGGTAAACCAAAAACTTGGAACCTGTTATCTGCAATTAAACACCTGCAACACCAACTTCTCGGATATAACATCATTGTTTTCCAGATTGGTAAAGCAGAAAATTGGAACCCCTTCTCTTAAATCAAACACAGTGAAGTAAGGAAATTTTTGTTTCAAGAATAATTACAAAGGTAAAGAGATGATAGAGGGGAATACCTTCTGCAGTTTTCTCCTCTGGTTAGTCCATTTCTGCATCTTCTTGAGACCCTCAGATTTAACGCTAGACATTGCAGAGTGTCAAGTAAATTTTATGATAATATCTAATATAAATATAATCAAAGAAGCTGTAAATAAAATAAAGATAAAATAACATAGACAAGCCTCCATTTGTTTCGATTAAATGGTTTGTGATCTGGATACAATAGACAGCATAATTCAATATTCTCACAATCAATTACCTTAGTAAACATAGGCTGTATATAAAAAAATCTACTTAGCTGGCATGCTGATATCTCCCACAACATTGTTGTCCATGATATATTCACCAATGATGATGATTTTAAATTATAAGGGATGTTTGCTTTTCATAGTCTGCTTTATATAGTGCATTAAAACATTAAATACCTGCAAACTTACTAATGTATGTCAATTCAAACTAAAATATACCGTCGATTGTGTGTTAATTGTCAAGTGTTCCCTTTGTATTGTTTGGTGGATGCTCGATTTTCCTTTAATCGTCCAATGTTCCCTTTGTATTGTATTGTACATTTCTCTAGAACAATTGAAAGCTACTATGGGCGAGGAGAGGTATGAATAAACTCAGCTGGTTGGGAGCTAACTGATTTACTTCCTAAATCTTTGGGTCGAATCTTATCGGATCAATTAATTTTACTTGAAATAACAAAAAAAAAAGGATAAAATAAATTGGACCCACCTCATTGAATAAGCCAACTAACACGCACCAAACTGTAATGTCGGTCTATTAATAACATCAAAAGTCCAAACGAAACAACAAAACCATAAAAAAAAGTTCTTATAATAAACACTTCTTTATCTCTAAAACCAGAAAAGAAAAATTACGAGAAGGAAGATCAATGGAGGAAGAGTACATAAGAGTGATCAACATAACAGTGATTGGAGTAATCTCATGGGGTCTTATTTTCATACTCGTCCGACGAATCTTCTCAAACTACTCGTTCGACTTCAGCACTCGTATTGTCTCGACGCTTCACGCAACAGTCGCGGTCGCTTTAGCAACTCTCACGATTCAAGATTGGTCATGTCCTGTTTGTCCCATTGCTTCCAGGTCATCTCTACAGCAGATGGAAACAATGGCGTTTTCGTTGTCTTACATGATCTACGATCTAATTTGTAGCCACTTTGATGAAGTCCTTAGCATTGATAATGCGGTTCATCATTCTGTTTGCATTCTTGGTTTTGTAGCTGGACTTTGCTACCGAAAGGTAATGTATACTTCTGTTTTATTTTTAGTTTGACTATATTAGTGGCGTTTTGGAGAAATAAATTTATTTTTATTTTCTTTTTGGTTTTTTTTCTTTTGTGAATTTTTGGTGGAATTAAGTGTGCATCCGAGATGGTTGCTGCACTTCTGATAACAGAGATCTCAAGTCCATTTCTTCACCTCAGGGAGATTCTTAAACAAATTGGTTACAGAGACACCGATCTCAATCTTGCCGCCGATGTGAGTATTTACATTCATAATAACACACTAATGAGTTGATTTGGTATTGTTATTAAATTGAGGTAATATATATATATATATATATTATAAAATTGGTTAGAGATAGCACTTTAATGATTTAGCATGATTTAGAAATATAATTATCAAAACCAATACGTAAATATTGTCAATTTGTTAAATCTCGCACGTTTTAAAAAAATCTTTATTATTTGGTGATGTTAAAACGTGATTACACGTTTAGTTGATGTCAAAACACACCTACACGAACACGACATATAATAATGTCAAACCATATATAGTTATAGTATTACTTTAGTGATGTTGTAATAAATGGTGTAGGTGTGTTTTGCAACAATCTTCTCATTGGCGAGAATGGTGGTTGGACCTTACCTAGTTTACGTAACAATATCAGCTGATAATCCCATTCTCATCAAGGTATCTTAATTTTATTTTTATATACTATATATTGTTATGATACGACATACATTGCGATACATTGCATTTTGTTCTTGATTATTATTATTGTATCATCAATTTCTCCATATAAATAGTTTTTACAAATATATGAACCGTTTCGAACGCCACTATATTATTGTTAAAATAATGATCTTGTTAAGAAACTATCCGCATTATGCTGATTAATCTCATTGTATATCACAAATTTCAACTGAATTATGATATTTGATGTTTTATTTTAACCTTCTTATTTTTTAGGCAATGGCATTGGGATTACAACTCGTGAGCGCATTCTGGTTCTATAAAATCCTCAAGATGATGAGATACAAAGTTATTAAAAGATCAATGCCCAATAAAAAATCTACTTAGTTGATTATGATATTGGTGAACTCCATATTTTTTCTATTATTTTAATACTGTCTGTTTTCACATAAAATGTATGGAATTCCAAGAATAGATAAAGATATGAGATTCAGCTCATTGCCAATTTATATTGGATTGAAAATACTTGAACTTATCTCTCGTATTAGAGCTTAATAATTCCAAATGAATTAATAATCAATCCAAAAAAGTAGGATTCAAACCGAGATAAAATGAAACAGAAGTACAAACAATTCATTGAACAAGTTCAAAGCGTTTTCTTTATGAAAAAAAATAAAGTTCAAAGCGAGAGAAACTCATGAATTTATTAAGTTGCATTAGGTTTTTCACTTGCGCGTAGTGCGAATATATATTATAAATGGTTTAATATATATTTTGATTAAATAATTTTTACATTACTTAAAATACAATAATAAACTTTTTTATAAAATTTTTGGTTATAAAATTTTTTTTTAGTGTTTTTTCTATAGTTAATGTTTTTATAAAATGTTTAATTTTTTGACTAATATGTTTTTATATTATGAATTCATCATAAAATAACTATTTATGATATGTATAGTCTATTTTAATTTACCTATTTGTTTAAAACAAATAGTTAACTAATTTAAATAGAAAATTATATTCAATTTTTTCAAGTATTTAAAATTCCTTTTTTCTTAATTTTATTACTGGTAACAACTTGGATTACTAATAAATAAATCACACAAACATATTTGATTTTAAAATATTTTTGAAGATTTATTTTTAGATTGTAACAATATAAGCTCTCAAATAAAACAAGAATTTAGAATTCATAGATAAAGATCTCAACAAAAATAACCTCTTATATAGAAATATTTTATTAAACTTTGTAAAATGTCTCAGTAAAATATTATATACTCGCTCTGTATCATTTTAATTAATGATCAAGGGGTTTTTGTTCCAATTTATTTGATTTTCTCTTATCTATATAAATTTTCAATTTATTATAATTTATAATTAATTAAAAGACATTTTGGTCAAAGAAGTTCAAAAGTCTTTTACCAATGGCTAATAATTTTTAAGTAAAAACATTAACTTTGTTTTTTACTTATTATTTACTATTTGAGTTCACCGAGAATACATTCACATTTTTGACTATCTAATAAACATCAATTAAAATGAGTTTAAATATTTATACTTCTGTTTTGAAACAAAATCAACAAATAAAACTCGATCAATATTTCAATATCATATATTTTTGCAATTCACGAGTTTTGGATATACGAAAATCTAATTGAAAATGCATTTATCATGTCA
Organism: Thlaspi arvense; assembly: GCA_911865555.2. Taxonomy (NCBI): domain Eukaryota; kingdom Viridiplantae; phylum Streptophyta; class Magnoliopsida; order Brassicales; family Brassicaceae; genus Thlaspi; species Thlaspi arvense. The sequence goes on from OU466857.2 coordinate 14,433,642, forward strand.
AAATATAGTTTAGATCAATTTTTTGTAGCAAAAATATATAAGTCTTTGTAAATGCTACAAAAGTGACATAAAATTGTTCAAAGAATAATTTTCTATTTGTCTTTATAGTTCTTTTTATAAGAATATGTATATGTCTAATTTTAAAAATATCATACCTGATCAAACACTTGTAATTTATTATGCAAAAAAATCACCTAAAAGTGTAAAACAAAATCAAATTCTATTTAATAAATATAATATTGATAATATTGACATGAAAATATACAATATAATTTTAATTCTTCTAACCAACAAAAAATAACTTTTGTCATTATCTTTAGCTCCATTCTTGTTATGTATTGGTTGTTTCAAATCATATCTGATTATTGTTGCCTTCAAATAGTTTTAATTTTTATAAATAATAGGTATTAAATGTTTTTTGAACAATTAATCTTTGTAATAACTTACAACAAAAAAATTGTGATAAAATTATTATATTATAATAAATAAAGTGTTCTTTAAACATGAATTTATTTATATTATATGTAAAAGAGCAATTTATTATTAATTTTAGATGGTTTTTATATAATTGAAAGTGTTATTTTTAATTAATAGATTTTGATAATTTTAAATTAAGTTGATTTTTTTATTTTTTTATTCTACATAATTTTATATTTGGAAATTTTCTTAATAAATCCAAAAAGAAAATAACTTACTTAAAATATAATTAATTACAGAAAATGATGTGGAGCAATGAATTAAATTTTTTTATATAACTAGGTTTTTCATTCGCGCTACGCGCGGGTATATATTATAAATTGTTTAATACATAGTTTGATTTAATAATTTTTACATTACTTAAAATACAATAGTAATTTTTTCTATATAATTTATGGTTATTAAAAAATTATTTAATATTTTTTCTGTAGTTAATTATTTAAAAACATTTATGTTTATTTTTAAATTTTTGACTAATATATGTTTTAGTTTATGAATTTATCATAAAATAACTATTTGTTTTACCTGTTATTTTAAAAAACAATTAAAATAATTAACAAATTTAAATATAAAATTGTATTCAATTTTTCAACTATTTAAAAGTGTTTTGGTTTTCTTTTTAAATTTTAGTACTGATAAAAACTTGGGTTACTAATAGATAAAACACACAAACATATTTGATTTTAAAATATTTTTGATGATTTGTTTTTAGATTTTAACAATATATATGTTTTCAGATAAAACAAAAATTTAGAATGTATATATGAAGTTCACAACAAAAATAACCGCTTATATAGAAATATATAATTTATCTTTGTAAAATGTCTTATTAAAGTACTAATACTCATTCTGTTTTATTTTAATTAATGATCACGAGTTTTTCATCCCTATTTATTTAATTTTCTCGTATATCTGTATAAATTTTCAATTTAATTTAATCTATAATTAATTAAAAAAAATTTTTTGTAAAAGAAATTCAAAAGTCTTTTACCAAAGGCTAACAACTTTTAAGTTAAAACAGTAATTCTTTTCTTTACTTACTATTTGCTATTTGAATTCACCAAGAATATGATCACTTTTCTGACTACTTTTCTTCCATTTTATTCTATTTCCTATTTTAGTTTATTTATTAAATAATATTTTATAATATAAATTAGTTTTGTTAATTCATATACTGTTATCTAGAACATCAATTAAAATGAGTTCAAGTATTTATACTTCTGTTTTTAAAAACAAAATCAACAAATAAAAGTAAATCAATCTTTCAATATTAATTATCTTTGAAATACACGAGCTTCTGATATACCTAAATCTATTTGAGATTGCATTTTATCATGTTAAAATATAGTTTAGATCAAGCTTTTTAGTAAAAACATATTTGTCATTGTAAATGCTACAAAATGACATAAAATTGTTCAAATCATAATTATCTATTTGTCTTTTTTTTTACATAATTATCTATTTGTCTTTATAGTTATTTTTTTATAAAAATCTGTATATGTCTAATTTTAAAAATATTTTGTCTGATCACACTTTTAATTTAACATACCAAAAAGCCACATAAAAGAGTAAAAAAAATAATCAAATTTTATTTAATAAACATAATATTAACATGAAAATATACAATAATAATTTAATTCTTCTAATCAAAAACTAACTTTTGTCATCATCTTTAGCTCTATTCTTATTATGAATTGGTTGTTTCAAGTCATGTATAAAAATAATATTGCTTTCAAATAGTTTTAATTTTTATAAGTAATAGGTATAATATTTATTTTAAATAATTAATCTTTGTTAGAATTTATAACAAACAATGATAATAAAATTATTATATTATTATAAATAATTTTTTTTTAAACATGAGTTTATATATATTATATGTAAAACAATATTTTACTATTAATTTTAGATGGTCTTTATATAAATGAAAGTATTATTTTTAATGGATAGATATCTTTAATCTTATATTAAATTGATTTTTTATATTCTATATGATTTACTTATCTTTATATATATTATTAGTTGGTATAATATTTAAATTTGAAACTTTTCTTTATAAATAAGAAAGAAAATAATTAACTTAGAAATATAATTAATTACAGAAAATAATATAGACCAATGAAATAAATATTTTTATAATTTATATAATTTTTTATAATATATTAATATGTTAATTTTCTTTTTATTGTTAATAAAAATCATATTTTTATTATTAAATTTATTTTATTAATAATTATTTAAAAACTTAGAAATTTTCCTTAATAACTACACATATAAAATTAATTAAAATTTAGAAATTTTACTAATAATAATAAAAAAATAAATTAAATTAATTTTAATATATATTATTAATTATAGATGATGATGTATACTAGTAGACTAAATCTCTTAAATCATATGTTGACATTCTTAGAGGCTTATAATATTAACTTATATTTTATTAGTTAGTGTTCGGAAGCAAATTTCAGGATGCCACGTGGATGTGTGTGATTCGTCGGAGGGATAGAGCTGGGCCTCCGAGTTTCGTCCTCTGGGGGGATATGCGGCTAGTCGTTCCGGGGCGGAAGCCTTTGATGCCGGAGTAATGGGTCGGTCGTCACGTCCAGTCCTGCAAACACTCAAGGAACTGTCATGTGAGCCTCCGGGAGGACCGAAAGGGGGTTTCCCTCTTGAAGGTTCTCCGACGCTTAAGTCAATGAACATCCTATCGGGAACAAGTACACGGGGAGGGGTGGGGGGGGGGGGGGGGATTTCTACGGGTTAGAGGTGAGAAGTCTCATCCGGGGATCGAGGGCTTCTATCTGTTTTTGGGTGTTTCGAAGGAATTTCTACACAGTAAAAGAAGACGAAGCAAATATAAAAGCAAGGTTCCGGGTTGGAGTCGACTCAACCTGATAGGCATTCACTCGAGAAGAACATGAAGTTCACCCGTGATCGTGTTGCTTGCCTGGACCGACTGACTCAGATATGAGCAAATACTTCCTCCTTCAGAGGGAGTTTTCTCCTCTGATCAGTCGATCCCCTTCTGCATGGTGATCTCCTCTTATTTATACTTGCAGTCTCCTTGTTCTGTCTTTTCCATTCGGCATGTCAGGGAGGCAGGTGAAGATAATGATTCTAGCGTGATTTGGGAAGTTCGCCAACTGCTCTGGAACAGTGCGCGGGAGTGGGTTAGCCGAGCTAGCGTGACATGTGTCAGCGTCTAGTGCAGTTTAGGTCCATGTGTCGCTCTCTCTCTCGACCCGGTAAAATGGGTCCCAACAGTTGCCCCCAACTTCTCAGCTTATCGATAGGTGAGCCGGGGAGTCGAATCCTCTATGATTTCCTGTAAAACGAACACAGGTTATCCGGTTCCCTAGGTGGTTTTGCCGCTTAAGGGCTAGATGGATGCGGCGACCGTGCCGCATATCGCAAGGGATACAGTACTGGTCTGGGCGGAGCTAAGTTCTGGGAGATAGCATGAACTCATCCAAGCTGTGCTACGCATCCCGGGGGAGTGCAGCGCTACCTGGATGGTCCGGGCTTCCGAAGAAGTTAGAGGGGGTATCGTCTTCGACCTCGGCGCGTACTACTGAGGAGTGCGTCCTTGGCCAAAGAAGTAGTCTGAAGTGGACTGTCAACCCCGACCTTATTCGTCTGTCCCATAGGAGCATGTTACTGGTTGAGGGAATTTTACTTCCGAGGAAGCGAGCCGCGAGGCAACTCTTATTAGATGTCAACTCCGACCTTATTCGTATCCGAGGGAGTACATTATTGATCGGAGGAAATACACTTCCGGAGGAAACGAACCGTGAGATGGTCATATAGAGAGACTCGCCCAGTCTACGTTACGCATCTGGTAGAGTATGCCGTTTGGCCTGGAGAGTTAGATGATGGGGTCCTATCCTTACAGGGGCGTGCTTCCGGGGGAGTGCTACGCTTGCTCAGGATAGGAGGATAGGCGTTCCCGGGGGGAACTGATAGCTTGGCTACTGGCGGACATCTCCCCGGAGGGATTTTACTTCTCGCTTCGTGAGACACTAGACGAGAAGCTGTCTTGCCCCCGCTCATCGGGGTCATGAGCAAGGTTATTGCCTTATGTTACCGTGGGGATTGACATAAGACAGCGACGCGGGCTAAGCCACCGGCCCAAGGGCCAGAGCTGGGGTCGTTGGACGGATGAATAGATGTTCTTTGCGTTGCGGGCGCTAACGCAAGGGGGAGTCGCTACTCGAATGCAGCTAGTGCAGAGTAGGGCGTTTCCCGAGGGCGTTACCCCGACTCCCTTACTGCCTGGACAGTCCTTGCGTTGTGCTTACGCGGAAGTTTGTGGGTTTTAAGAACGTGCTTGTGATGTACCCTGGAGGGAAAGAGGTCGGGAAATTATCAAGAAGAGAAAGCCTGTGAGTTCGCGACCTCAATTCCTGTTCGCACACTGATTTGTCGCTCGGCCCGTTGGTGGGGATTGACAGAGAAGATCCAGAGATCTGAGGGGCCTGAGCCCTAGAATCCCGGGGAGATACTGTCTCGGGGGACGAGAAAGTTAGCGGGTAAGCATGCTGCAGAGGGAGCTGGCATGAGGCGAGCCATTGGGACTTGTTGGACTGGAGTCCTGAATTCCTGGAGGAATGGTGTCCCGGAGGACAAGCAGGTCCTTGGGGGAGCATGCTAAGAAGAGGGGATTCGAAGGAGGTTATGCACACGTCAGAGGAAGAGAATTACTTGGTAAGTGCGCGGGCGGAAGGTGCGATCGAGTGAGCACATGATTATATGATTACGCCGGAAAACAACGTGCATTCGCACAAGCAGTAAATCTGTTTTTTTTTTTTGGGGGGGGGGGGGGGGGGGATTTCTACGGGTTAGAGGTGAGAAGTCTCATCCGGGGATCGAGGGCTTCTATCTGCTTTTGGGTGTTTCGAAGGGATTTCTACACAGTAAAAGAAGACGGAGCAAATATAAAAGCAAGGTTCCGGGTTGGAGTCGACTCAACCTGATAGGCATTCACTCGAGAAGAACATGAAGTTCACCCGTGATCGTGTTGCTTGCCTAGACCGACTGACTCAGATATGAGCAAATACTTCCTCCTTCAGAGGGAGTTTTCTCCTCTGATCAGTCGATCCCCTTCTGCATGGTGATCTCCTCTTATTTATACTTGCAGCCTCCTTGTTCTGTCTTTTCCATTCGGCATGTCAGGGAGGCAGGTGAAGATAATGATTCTAGCGTGATTTGGGAAGTTCGCCAACTGCTCTGGAACAGTGCGCGGGAGTGGGTTAGCCGAGCTAGCGTGGTATGTGTCAGCGTCTAGTGCAGTTTAGGTCCATGTGTCGCTCTCTCTCTCGACCCGGTAAAATGGGTCCCAACAGTTGCCCCCAACTTCTCAGCTTATCGATAGGTGAGCCGGGGAGTCGAATCCTCTATGATTTCCTGTAAAACAAACACAGGTTATACGGTTCCCTAGGTGGTTTTGCCGCTTAAGGGCTAGATGGATGCGGTGACCGTGCAGCATATCGCAAGGGATACAGTACTGGTCTGGGCGGAGCTAAGTTCTGGGAGATAGCATGAACTCATCCAAGCTGTGCTACGCATCCCGGGGGAGTGCAGCACTACCTGGATGGTTCGGGCTTCCGAAGAAGTTAGAGGGGGTATCGTCTTCGACCTCGGCGCGTACTACTGAGGAGTGCGTCCTTGGCCAAAGAAGTAGTCTGAAGTGGACTGTCAACCATGACCTTATTCGTCTGTCCCATAGGAGCACGTTACTGGTTGAGGGAATTTTACTTCCGAGGAAGCGAGCCGCGAGGCAACTCTTATTAGATGTCAACTCCGACCTTATTCGTATCCGAGGGAGTACATTATTGATCGGAGGAAATACACTTCCGGAGGAAACGAACCGTGAGATGGTCATATAGAGAGACTCGCCCAGTCTACGTTACGCATCTGGTAGAGTATGCCGTTTGGCCTTGGGAGTTAGATAATGGGGTCCTATCCTGACTGGGGCGTGCTTCCGGGGGAGTGCTACGCTTGCTCAGGATAGGAGGATAGGTGTTCCCGGGGGGAACTGATAGCTTGGCTACTGGCGGACATCTCCCCGGAGGGATTTTACTTCTCGCTTCGTGAGACACTAGACGAGAAGCTGTCTTGCCCCCGCTCATCGGGGTCATGAGCAAGGTTATTGCCTTATGTTACCGTGGGGATTGACATAAGACAGCGACGCGGGCTAAGCCACCGGCCCAAGGGCCAGAGCTGGGGTCGTTGGACGGATGAATAGATGTTCTTTGCGTTGCGGGCGCTAACGCAAGGGGGAGTCGCTACTCGAATGCAGCTAGTGCAGAGTAGGGCATTTCCCGAGGGCGTTACCCCGACTCCCTTACTGCCTGGACAGTCTTTGCGTTGTGCTTACGCGGAAGTTTGTGGGTTTTAAGAACGTGCTTGTGATGTACCCTGGAGGGAAAGAGGTCGGGAAATTATCAAGAAGAGAAAGCCTGCGAGTTTGCGACCTCAATTCCTGTTGTGCCTGAGTGGCAAGCATGTCCTAGTGAGGAGCACACTGATTTGTCACTCGGCCCTTTGGTGGGGATTGACATAGAAGATCCAGAGATCTGAGGGGCCTGAGCCCTAGAATCCCGGGGAGATACTGTCCCGGGGGACGAGAAAGTTAGCGGGTAAGCATGCTGCAGAGGGAGCTGGCATGAGGCGAGCCATTGGGGCTTGTTGGACCGGTGTCCTGAATTCCTGGAGGAATGGTGTCCCGGAGGACAAGCAGGTCCTCGGGGGAGCATGCTAAGAAGAGGGGATTCGAAGGAGGTTATGCACACGTCAGAGGAAGAGAATTACTTGGTAAGTGCGCGGGCGGGAGGTGTGATCGAGTGAGCACATGATTATATGATTACGCCGGGAAACAACGTGCATTCGCACAAGCAGTAAATCAAATTAATCATGCAAACAAGAGATCAAGCAATCAAGCAAGCCAGAAATCACGCAATCAGACAAGCAGGAAATCAATTAATCAGGCAAGCAGAAAAAGCAATCAGGCAAGCAGGAAATAAAGCAATCAGGTAAGCAGGAAATCAAGCAATCAGGCAAGCAGGAAATCAAGCAATCAGGGAAGCAGGAAATCAAGCAATCAGGCAAGACCTTAATGGTCGAGACCGTGTTAGGGATGGTCACGTTTCGTCTATGACTATGGGTACCGTAAAACCCGTCACAGGACCTGTGCTGCCCGGACGGTTACGTTTGACCCACAGGGGCAGCTGTCTTGCCTCCTGTCCTTGGAATTGGTTTCTTCTGGGGGCGCGTTTGTGGTTATCCTGTAAAGCTGCAAAATTAATATCGTTGCAACTGTTTGTCAATTGATCATCAGAAGACCTTCGGTAAGGTCGGTGTCTCCACTCGAACCTTCCTGCACAAATCCTTGGAGTATGGTGAGTGTGGTCCACGTGGCGAACCCTGGGCGATTTGAAACGCAGCGCATCACTTCATGCAGCGTGCGCAACTTCCTCGAGAGCCGCCGGTCACCTTTTCTACTGTGGCGGGCTCCTTTTCTCTCTCCGCATTAAATGCACATCACTTCCCACGCACGACTTGAGAGAGTAATAAATATTAGTCCACCACTGACTTTTGGCTTTCTCCGACCGACGCAATTCCTCTCGTTTGGCTCTTTGATTTCTTCTTCTTCTATAAAATTGGGAAGTTTGCAGTTCTGCGGATTTATTCCATTTTCGAAGCAATCCTCAGAACTCTCTCTTCTTAAATTTTCTTCTTTTTCTGCCACATATCCCTCTTCTCGATCAATTGAGATGTCGGCTTCAAGTTCATCGTCTGGTGAGTGGCGTGCTCGCTACTCCTGGGCCAGAGGCAAAGTTCAGGATATCGCCGGGATTCCCTCGGCGTCTAACCCTACCGACTTCTCCTGGGGCGGGGGCGAGGTCGAAGAAATCGCCGGGATGCCCTCAGCGTCCAAGCCTGCCGACCGCCCACCTTCGACCTGCACACCGGACTCACTGGAAAGGGTCATGTCGACCAACCTTTCCTACTCCTTTGGGCTCAGACCCATCTTTCCCGGCGAGTAGGACCGGGCTGACCGACCTCCGCGATGCTGCATTGCGATCCACGACGACTACATCTTGTACTGCTTTCGGGGCAGTCTTCCTCGGATGGTTGTCGACTTTTGCCGATTCGTCAGTATCTGCCCTATGCAACTCCACCCTTCTGCGTGGGGACTCCTCTGCGCCTACCAAGTCCTCTCAGACTTGTCCGGAGTCCGCGTCCGTGACTTGTCATGTTATTGATTAAGAGGGGATTAAAACCTAACTAGTGATGCTTCAAAACCATTAAAACAATGCTATCTTCTAGGCATAAGATTAACAACTATAACTAGCTCAATTCCTTGACACTAATCACTTTGCTAAGCACATATTCAAGATAAATTCCTTCACTCAAATACATGATCAGCAAGCATTCAGAATAGAACTCCAAAACTATAAAGCCAAAGTGCACCTTAGACATTTAATTCCACAGGCTAAGCATACAAATCCTCTAAGAGACTCTAAGCAGCATTTCATCAAACACTTACTAGGCGCAAGAGAAAGCCAAGATACTAAACAAGCCTGGCCAAGACTAATCTAGTGTTAAGCAAATCTAATAGAGAGAAGACAATCATTTTAAGCACAAGACATCACTATTCTAGCCCTAAAACCCCTCTAATCTATCCCATCTCAAACCCTAAATAAGACTACTCACTAGTCATAGTCAAAACCACAAATCCCAAAAAGAAATAATGGTTAAGCGTGATTAGAAAGCAGAATAAACAAGAACAGATCAAAGACAAGTACAAAAATTCACTAAATCAAACTAGTTCTTACAAAGCAAAGCTGAAAAGGGAAATATTTTAAGTGCAAGAACAGAAGAAAGATAATAAGATCCAAGTTGCCTAACCATTTTAGGACTTTAGTATTTATAGGAGAACTAGAAAACCCCTAGTAAACCATGATTAAACCAAAAATAAGCTGACTCGGACATACCATATTGACTGTGAACATCGATATACATGTCGATATCATCTCTTCTTCTGGGTTGTATCGATGCCCCCTGGTCGATATGCACGTCGATACAGAAGGCTCCTTTGTTGTATCGGTTTGGCTTTCCATGGTGTGAAGTCGATACAATTGCCCTTCATCGATCAAGCAAGTTGATATGACACCTCGGTATTGTCCTGTCATGTGTATCGGTTTGAGACGTCGATACACTGCTCTATATGGACTCCCTTCTGTTGCATTTAGGTGTCTCCTAGTCGATATACTTTTTTCTCACCATGCTTCTACTGTATCGATGCTGAAGTGGTCGATACTCCCATTGTATGCTCCGTATCGATCAGATGATGTCGCTATCATCATCGATATTGGTCCATCCGCCTTTGTCTCTTGCCTTGCTCCATTCCCAGCTCACACCCATTGTACCACATGACCTACACACTCCTTCTAGTACCTGAATAAAACTCCAAATGCATGCAAAATGCAATGCAGCTCCTAAAACTACACTAACTCCTTAATGTATGCAAATGGGACAAGAAGAAGCAAAATATGTATGTTTAAAGACTAAAACTAGTGATGAATGCAAGCTAAAATGGTATAAATAATTTAGATATCACTCAGGCAGGAGCTCGAGAAAGAACGACGACGCAGCAGGCCACGGGGACCGGACGCTTCGGGGGTGACTGGAGGCGCATGCCCTTCTTCACCGGTGGGATCTTCACGCCCACCGGGTTTTTAAATTAAGAACTTTGTTTTGGGGACTCGTTTCCCTTGTAAATTTCACTTTTGAACCTGGATCGGGGGGGGGGGGGGGGGGGGGGGGGGGGGGGGGGGGGGGGGGGGGGGGGGGGGGGGGGGGGGGGGGGGGGGGCATTTTTGGCCTGTTTGCTTCTCTTTAAAATTGCACTTCATTTTGCTTCGCATATGTTTGTCTTCTGTGCATTCCTTTCGCATTTTGCTTTGTTTTGTGAATCCGAAGTCTCGGTTTCCAGGCCAATAAGCGTAATGGTCTTGAAGCCTCGAGACGGTTAAGCAGAACCGTAGCCTGCTCGCCTTGCGTACTTTTGCGTAGATAATTTTGAGTGTTTTGCTTCCCTCGTGGAACGCTCGCCGGTGATCCCCCCTACTTGTAGTGCCAACTGTTCGGGAGCAAATTTTGGGATGCCACATGGGGGGTGTGTGATTCGTCAGGGGGGATGGAGCTGTGCCTCCGAGTTTCATCCTCTGGGGAGAAAAGCGGTGAGTCGTTCTGTGGCGGAAGCCTTTGACGTCGGGGTAATGGGTCAGTCGTCACGTCCAGTCCTGCAAACACTCAAGAAACTGTCATGTGAACCTCCGGGAGGACCGAAAGGGGGTTTCCCTCCTGAAGGTTCTTTGACGCTCAAGTTAATGAACATCATACCGGGAACAAGTACACGGGAGGTGGAATTTCTACGGGTTAGAGGTGAGAAGTCTTGTCCGGGGATCGAGGCTTCTATCTGTTTTCGGGTGTTTCGAAGGGATTTCTACACAGTAAAAGAAGACGGAGCGAATGTAAAGGCAAGGTTCCGGGTTGGAGTCGACTCAACCTGATAGGCATTCACTCGGGAAGAACATGAAGTTCACTTGTGATCATGCTGCTTGCCTGTACCGACTGACTCAGACATGAGCAGATACTTCCTCCTTTCGAGGGGTTTTTCTCCTCCGATCAGTCGATCCTCTTCTGCATGGTGATCTCCTCTTATTTATATTCGCAGCCTCCTCGTCCTTTCTTTTCCATTCGACGTGCCACGGAGGCAGGTGAAGATAATGATTTTAGCGTGCTTAGGAAAGTTCGCCAACTTTCCTGGAACAGTGCACGGGAGTGGGTCGGCCGAGCTAGCGTGGCGTGTATCAGCGTTTAGCGCAGTCTAGGTCCACGTGTCGCTCTCTCTCTCTCGACCTGGTAAAATAGATCCCAACAGTTAGTATAATATTAGAATTTTAAATTTTTCTTAATAAGTTAAAAAAAAAATATTTAACTTAAAAATATAATTAATTATAGAAAATGATGTGGATCAATGAAATAACTTTTTTATAATTTATATGATTTTTAATAATTTATATGATTTCTTATAATCTAATTATTTGTTAATTTTCTTTTTATTATTAATAGGAAAATAATATCTTTATTGTTAAACTTGTTTTTATAAATAATAATCTAAAAAATTAGAAACTTTTCTAATAGCAATAAAAAATTAAAATTTGGATACTTTACTAATAAAAATAAAAAGCCTATAATATTAACTTATAATTTATTAGTTAGTAAATATTAGAATTTTGAAATTTCTTTAATTAGTCAAAAAAGAAAATAATTAACTTAAAAATATAATTGATTACAGAAAATAATGTGGATCAATGAAATGATTTTTGTTTATAACTTATATTATTTTCTATAATTTAATTATATGTTAATTTTCTTTTTATTATTGATAAGAAAATAATATCTTTACTGTTAAACTCGATTTTATTAATGATTGTCTAAAAAATTAGAAACTTTCCTAATAACAACAAAAAAATTTAAAATTTAAAAACTTTACTAATAACAATAAAAACAAAATTATATTAATTTTAATATATATATTTATATAATTAACTATAGATGATGATGTGTACTAATATAATTGGACCTTTTAAATCCAATGTAGACACCCTTAGAAACATATATCATCAACTTTTATTAGTAATAGAGATTTATATGATTTTTTTAAATTATATATATTAAAAATATTATTGTTAATATGAAAATAAGATCAAATTTCTATATTTTATAAACTTATTTTTATTAATAATTATCTACAAATTTAAAAAATTTCCTAATAATAAAAATAACAAAATTGATTAATTTATAGAAAATTTACTAATAACAATAAAACAGAAATTAATTAATTTTTATTTATATAATTAACTATAGATGATTATGTGTACCAGTAGAACTGAATATTTTAAATTCTATATGGACACTCTTAGAGTTCTATAGAATTTTTAATTTATTTTAATCTATAATTAGTTAACAAATATTTTAGTCAAGGAAGTTCAAAAGTCGCTTACTAATGGCTAACAAGATTTAAGTCAAAACATTAATTTTTTTCTTTACTTATTATTTTCTATTTGAGTTTACCAAGAATAGGTTCACTTTTTGACTATTTGCCTTCCATTCACTATTTTAAATAAATATATTATATAATATTTGTAAATGTGAATTAATTTTGTTAATCTGTGTACTGTTAGCTAGAACATCAATTAAAATGAGTTCAAATATTTATATTTCTGTTTTGACACAAAATCAACAAATAAAAATTGATCAATCTTTCAATATCAAATATCTTTAAAATACACGAATTTTGGATATACCAAAATCTAATTGAGATTGCATTTATCATATAAAGATATAGTTTAGATCAAATTTTTGTAGTAAATGTATATTTGTTTTTGTAAATGCTACAAAATGACATAAAATTATTCAAATTATTATTTTCTATTTGTCTTTATAGTTCTTTTTATAAGAATCTGTATACGTCTAATTTTAAAAATATCTTATCTGATCAAACACTTGTAATTTAATATACAAAAAACCACCTAAAAGTGTAAAAAAGAAATCAAATTCTATTTCATAAACATAATATTGATAATATTGACATAAAAATATACAATATAATTTTAATTTTTCTAACAAAAAAAATAATTTTTGTCATCATCTTTAGATCCATTTTTGTTATGTATTAGTTGTTTCAAATCATATCTGAATTTTTTGCCTTCAAATAGTTTTAATTTATATAAGTAATAGGTATAATGTGTTTTTTAAACAATTAATCTTTGTAATAATTTACAACAAACAAAGGTGATAAAATTATTATATTATAACAAATAAGATGTTCTTTAAACATGAATTTATTTATATTATATGTAAAACAGCATTTTATTATTAATTTAAGATAGTTTTTATATAATTAAAAGTGTTATTTTTAATTAATTGATTTTTATAATCTTAAATTAATTTGATTTTTTGTTTTTATATTTTTTTATATTCCAGATAAATTTCTTATCTTTAGAAATTTTATTAGCTAGTATAATATTATAATTGGGATATTTTCTTAATAAGTAAAAAAAGAAAATAACTAACTTACAAATATAATTAATCACGAAAAATGGTGTGGACCAATGATATTTTATAATTTATATAATTTTTTATAATCTAATAATATTTTAACTTTTTATTGTTAATAGAAAAATAATATATAATTTTCATACTTTTTAAACTCGTTTTTATTAATAATTATCTACAAATTTAGAAACTTTCCTTAAAACAATAAAAACAAAATTAAATAATCTTTAGAAACTTTACTAATAACAATAAAAAAAAAAAAATTTCATATATATAATTAACTATAGATGATAATGTGTACCAATAGAATTGAATCTTTTAAATTCTATGTGGACACCCTTAGAGACATATAACATCAACTTTTATTAGTAATAAATTTAAGTCGAAATAGTTTAACGTAAATATTGAGAGCTTAGTAAGACACTTTTGCCGTAGTTTATGTTGTCAGGATCACTCATAATTTAAAAAAAAACATTCAACCTGTAAATCGTCGTTGACATACATCATATAATATATAAAAGTTGATGGCATAGTGCATTGAGAGCATCCACATGAGATTAAAAAACTCGATATGATTGATCCACATTTGCATATTCATTAAATAAAAAAATGTTAAGTATGATTAGGACAGAAAAAGTTGATTTAATTGGTCCACATCAGCTTTTAAATCAAACCAAAAATTATTAACTATAATTAAAACATTAAAGTTAATTTAACAAATTATGTCCAACAAAAAAAAGTAAATTTAATCTGATTGATCCAAATCAGCATATTTATTAAATCAGAAAATGTTAATATGGTTTAAAATTTTAAAAGTTAAATAAAAAAATTAACAATTAACAGAACATGTACAAAAAAAGTAACCATTATCAATTATAAATTTAAAAAAATCTACAACAACTCGATTTAACAATTAAAACAATGAAAACTGAATAAAAATATAACATAAAACTAAGTATGATTAGGACGGAAAAGTTGATTTAATTGGTCCACATCAGCTTTTAAATCAAACCAAAAATTATTAAGTATAATTAAAACATTAAAAGTTAATTTAACAAATTATGTCCAACAAAAAAAGTAAATTCAATCTGATTGATCCAAATCAACATATTTATTAAATCAGAAAATGTTAATATGGTTTAAAAATTTAAAATTTAAATAAAAAAATTAACAATTAACAGTACATGTATAAAAAAATGTAACCATTATCAATTATCAATATAAAAAAATCTACAACAACTCTATTTAATAATTAAAACAATGAAAACTGAATAAAAATATAACATAAAACTCTTGGAAGACATGATGGAGAATGAAAAAATATTTTTGCATGATCATTACAGCTTCCTAACAAAATTAAATGTGAATCAACATGAATCATAGATTAAATATACAGTGGTACACAACATCAATAAGACTTTCAATAAAAAGCTAAATATTTGAACATATAAACTTTTAAAAAAAAAAGAACTATAGAAATTCATTGGAAAACAGAAAATAATACCAAAATCTTAGCAAGATTATATTTCTCTAAATCAAATGTATATGTACGTCAAAGTTGGATAATTCGATAGGTGTCATTGTTATTATTTTACCTAATAGTTTTTTTAAATTTATAAATAAAAATATGATAAATTACACATTATATATTAAATTCTCTTATATAAATGAAAATTTCTATAAATATATATATTTTTTAATAATTTTAAAGATAGTAGCTAAAAATAATAAACTAAAATATTAATACAGACTCGCGCGTAGCGCGAATTATATACCAAGTATAATATATAAAAGTTGATGGCATAATGCATTTAGGGCGTCCACATGAGATTAAAAAACTCAATCTGATTGGTCCACATCAGCATTTTCATTAAATAAAAAAATGTTAAGTATGATTATGATAGAAAAACTTGATTTAATTGGTCCACATCAGCTTTTCAATCAAACCAAAAATTGTTAAGTATAATTAAAATATTAAAAGTTAATTTAACAAATTATGTCCAACAAAAAAGTAAATTCAATCTGATTGGACCAAATCAATATATTTATTAAATAAAAAAATATTAATCTGGTTAAAAAAATTTAAAAGTTAAATAATTTTTTTTAACAATTAACAATATATGTATAAAAAAAGCAACCATTATCAATTATCAATTTAATAAAAAAATCTACAACAACTCGATTTAACAATAAAAATAATAAAAACTGAATAAAAATATAACATAAAACTCTTGGAATACATGGTGGAGAAAGAAAAAAAAATAGTTTTACATGATCATTACAACTTCCTAACAAAATTAAATGCAAAGTAACATGAATCATGGATTATATATGCTGTGTAGACAACATCGATAAGACTTTCAATAAAAAAGTAAATATTTGAACACATAAACATTCAAGAAAAAGAACTATTGAAATTATATGGAAAACAGAAAATAATATCAAAATCTTAGCAAGAACATTTTTCTCTAAATCAAATGTATATGTACGTCAAAGTTAGATAATTCGATAGGTGTCATTGTTATTATTTTACCAAATAGTTTTTTAAAATTTATAAACAAAATAGGATAAATTACACATTATATATTAAATTCTCTTATATAAATGAAAATTTCTATAAATATATTATATTTTTAATAATTTTAAAGATAGTAACTAAAAAAATAAACCAAAATATTAATACAGATCCGTGCTACGCGCTAGTTATATACCTAGTCTATTACTAATAAAAGTTGATGTTATATGCCTCTAAGACCAACCTCAATGCAGATCTGTAGGGATCTAAAAACAAGTTCTTAATAATATAACTGAATTAAAGGGTATCCACATAGGATTTAAAAGATTCAATTATATTGGTACACATCATCATTATCTATATTTAATTATATATTGTATATTAATATTAATAAATTTATTTTTATTGTTAGAAAAAAAATTTCTAAATTTTAAATAATTTTGTTTTTGTTGTTATTACGAAAGTTTCCAAATTTTAAGTTAGTTATTAATAAGAAAAAGTTTAGAAATTAGATATTATTTTTCTATTAACAATAAAAAGTAAAATAACATATAAATAAATTATGAAAGAAAAAATAATATATATTAAACAAAATAGTTAAAAATTGTATTTATGACCATAATTAAACTATTTCAAAATTTTAATCATGACAAACAATTAAAATCTGAACTGCTAACTTAAAATATATTAGTTGTGGTCTGTATTGCTGTCTTAGACCAATGAGAGCGTCCATATAGGACGTAGAAACTCAATATAATTGGTCTATATTAGTGTTTTTTAGTAAACATAAAAATATTAAAAATGATTAATAATTTGATTTAATGTAGAAATATAAAATTGTCATAGTAGAATGGAAAATTAAGAGAAAAGAGTTTAACTAACAATACATATAAAATAAGTTGTAACAAAAATTTAAATATGCAACGTTTATCAAAATAAAATGAAAACTCATTATTACCAAAGCTAAACTAACAAAAACAAATATGTAAATCAATAACAAAAAACTAAATTAAAAAATGAAAAAATTTAAAATATATATTTTAAATGAGTAATTTATTTAAAAAATATATTAAGATTAAATAGTTATATAAACATATAAAATGTTATTTAAAACTATCAATACTACCAAAAAAGCATTCATGTTAACTTAACAAAAACAAATCATCTAAAACTTGATATTTAACCTAATTATTTAGAAAATTAACACAAAAGCTTAACTAACCAATAAATGATACTTTATGCTAATTACTAAACAGAACAATAACAAAAAAGTTTAACTAACAAAAAACAAAACATAAATTATTTCTTGCAACATGTCAATACAATAAAAATGAAATTTCAAATAAAAAAAGTTAAGTTAACAAAAAATAAAAGAGGATATGAATTTGATATCTATGCTATTTATTTAACAAAATCAGTATAAACAAAATAAGTAAGAGAATAAAAAAAGCTTAAGTAATATTTAAAAACTTAATTAACAAAAAGAATATAAATATTTAAGCTAATTATTTAAGAAATTAAGTAACAAAACACGAAAATTTAGTTTTACAAAATATTAAATTTAACAAAATCACCTTAAAATAAATTGACTTAATATCTGACTAAATACTTAAGCAATCAATATAAAAAAGTTAACTATTATGTCTTCAAAATATCAATATTTTCAAAAACATTGTGTGTTAAAATAAAATAGAAATCATTATCAACAGAGGTAAATTATCAAAAGAAAAAATCATATAAAGTAAAATTAGCTTGATATATAGGCTAACTAACAAAAACAAATTAACTTAAAAAAATGATGATATAAAATTTCGAGAAAAGTCCACATAACATTCAGAATAATCAGTTATAGTATTTTAAGTAAAATAAAAAATAATATAAAAATAAATTTAACAAAAAAAAACATTTATGTAAAAGAGATTAAATTGATATATGTGCTACCTATTTGGAAAAATCAATAACAAAAGAGATTAGTTAATATATATATATATATATTTGTATATATGTTTTAATTATATCAAACATGCAAAATAAGTAGATAACTAAAAAAAAAAATTACCATCGAAAAATATATAAATTAACAAAAAAACAAGATCTAAGAAGAAAATTAGTTTCAGAAAATTCATGATTTCTAAAATATTGGTATTGACTATGAAATACCATATAAAGTTACAGTAAGTTATACAAGTTTCTAAATCAAATATATTATTTAAATTTACAAAGACTAAGGAGGGTGTACTGAAAGTAAAAGTTTTGAAAATTTGAAAAGATTTGAGTTTCAATAAACTATTATATGATATTATGTGGATTCGGGAAGTTGATATGATTTGATATTAAAGTTATATGAAATTTCACTAAAAATAATGAGATTTGGTTCTCGATTTTTTTAACTAACAAACTCCACCAAATCATTTAAAAGTACTCAATATTTTTTAAAATTCACTATTTAAAATATTTTCAATAACAGTGGATTTGATTTAGTTTTTATAAATTTTTGATTGAATAACATGGATTTTTAAATGACTTTAGGTAGTTTTACATAAACTTCATGTTCAATAACATCAATTTTGGTAAGACATTTAGAAATCACTAATTCAATAACAATGATTTTTAAAACAGCCATCAAATCTTCTGAAATTCCTAATCCAATCCACCCCCTAATAGCTTCGATGCGTCTGGTTTAAAAATTAACAAAGAAAAAACTACACAAGTAACTTTACATTCAAAATATAACAAGTAATAAAGTCTGATTATTATACATAGTTACTACTTATAACTTAGCCAAAATGAACAATACATGAGTAACACCTTCTAAAATTTCATTTAAATAATAAAGTATGACAAAATTATGAATCAAATTCAAATTGGAACATATCTAGAAAAACTATTCAAATCAAAACATGAATAAAACACACAAACGATAAAAGCAATGATAATGTGAAGACTCCACACCATCTTACAAGTTTTTTAAAAAAATTATCAAATAGTTGACTATAAATAAAACAGATCTTATAAACTGAATAGAGATATAACCTAAAATTCGTAGAAGATCTGGTGGAGAAGCAAGAAGCAGCTTTTCACGATTGTTGTAGTATCCTAACAAAAGTAAATCCGAATCAACATGAATCATATATTATATATGCATAGATACACAATATCAGTGAAACATTTAGTCAAAAACTAAATAATTAAACATATAAACTTGAAAAAAAGAAGAACTATAGAACAACACAAAACAAAAACCAAAAATTTTAGTAAGTAAATTATTTTCTAAATCAAACGTATCCACGTCGAAGTTGGATAATTCGTTAGATGTTATTACTATGATTTTACGTAATAAGATTTATAATTTTATAAACAAAAATAGGAAAAACTACATGTTATGTTTTAATTTTTTTTATATAAAAGAAAATTTCTATAAATATATTATAGTTTTGATAATTTAAAAGATATTAGCTAAAAAAATAAAACCAAATTATAAATACAGACTCGCGCATAGTGCGAGTTAAAAGCCTAGTAATACAAAAGTGTTAAACATATTTTCTGTCAAATTTAAAAGTAAACTAATAACGAAGATAATAAAATAAAATATCCGTTCAATAAACAAAATTAGAGCATCATAATCTTGCTGGAGTCGAAACGGTGCGTTTTGCTTAGGAGGGCAATTTTTTGGCAATTAGGTTTTCTCGGGTTTCTTCCTCAACACGGCTACACCACGGTAGCTTCTTCTCTCTGCAGGGAGGATGGCTTCGCCGGTGGGTACATAAGGGAAGGATGAGGTTCCAAGGTCTCAACCAGTTGCGCTGGTGATGTCATGGGCGAATGTAGTACAAAAAAACAAAAGTCTTACTAAATATGAATTGGAGATTTTGATGGAGGATGGCGTGGGATCAGTGATGATACCAGAGGTTTTTCAGGATGCATCCCCCTCGTGGGAGGATTTCCTAATTGGGAGATTCTTAGCGAAAGCTCCACATGTGGCAAAAGTTCATGTTATTGTTAATAAAATTTGGGCACAAGGGGTTAAATCGCAGATGTTGATGTTCATGTTATCAACTCTACAACTCTGAAGTTTCGAGTGGCAAATCCGATGATACGAGGTAGGACTCTCAGATGAGGTATGTGGAATCTTGCTGAGATACCAGTGGTGATGTCAAAGTGGTCGCTTTTTACGGAGGAGGCTTCTCCGGAGGTCAAAGCTATTCCACTTTGGGTACATCTAAAGCAAGTTCCTATGGACATGTTCTCCTGGAAAGGTCTCAGTTTTATAACAAGTGCTGTTAGCGTCCCAGCTAGACTACATCCAAATACAACCTGATATATCATGGTTTTTATGGTTTTTAACCATGATATAATTCCTTTTTATTGAGTCTTTTTGGTCTTTTTAGAGTCCTAGAAGAGTCTTTGCAGGTTATAGCATGTCTGGAGCATAATTGGAGATTTTGGAACCTTTTGGAGCATTCTGAATGGAAGCCACGAAGTACCAAGCTCGAAGAAGAAAAGTATGCATATGGGTGACGCTCGTCACCAATCTGGTGATGCTCGTCACCCAGAAAGGAAGGGGTCGTGGCCTGTTTTTTAAAAGATTGGGAAGAAATTGTAGTTTTAGCCCAAAAGTTCCAATATTTGCAAAAAGACCCCAGATCGTGTTTTAGCTTGTATATTAGGTTTTTCAGCCATTCTTTTGGCATCTATCTTGTATCTTATTATTTTTGAGAGCTTTAGAGAGAGATTTGTAGAAGAGCTTTTGGAGAGACAAATCAGACTCCTTCAGAGCACATTTTGAACTCCTTTATTTCTACTTCTTATTTCTTTTATGCAATCTATTCTTTTCATGCTGTTTTCTCAAATCACTATGTCTGAGTAGTTTGTTAGTTAAGTTAGGGCTTTTCAAAGGTTGAAGAAGAGTTTGTAGAATTGCTAAAAACTTATAGGAAATTCATTGGTTCTTCATCTGTGCTTGCATTCATATCGATTTCTTAGACACATCATCTGGATTTCGAAACCCTAGGTTGTTTGATAGATGTGAGAGCATTATTATTCACCTGAACTAGTATTAGATGAGCAAAACGCCCTAGTACAAAGAGATTTGGCTTAGGAGTTTTGTGAACAATTGAACCTGATCATTACTGCATGTTTAGGTTGTTAGGGTTTTGCAAAGAGATTTGAAACTCTGTGATTTAGACATAGATAACTTCTGCAATGAGAATTGATTAGTTATATCTTTGTGATTCATGTTCAAGACGGTTTTAATTCATTCCTGATTGCATACATTCTACACTCTCAGATTCAACCTGCGAACTGTCCTGACTTAGCGCCTTTAGCTTTCTGAACTTTAAGAACAGTATCAAAAACGCCCTCTTGCATTTATTTTACTGTTTTGCATTACATTCATTATTTATCGCTTAGCTTAATCTGAATCTATAATCGCTAGTGTGGTTTACATACTCCCTTGGGATTCGATACCCCTTGTACTACAATTGCTTTTGCTGTGCACTTGCAATAGTTTTATTTGGGTAAAACCTGACCCTATCAAGTTTTTGGCGCCGTTGCCGGGGAGTAATAGCTGCCTATCGATTTTTAGTATTAGGATTTTGTCTAAGTTTTTATTTGTTTACTGATTTTCAGCTACTTTTCTTTGTTCCTGTTTCAGGTGTATGCCTAATCGCAGAACCAGAAGCAACAAAGAGAAGGAGCTTGTGACTTTGAGCATCGACGAGCTTGCTAGGTTGGAGAGAACTAACAGGAAAGCTAAGAAGCAATCTGCAATGGTCGCTCCACTGATCTTGGTTGAAGATGCAGAAGGTCACTTGCTTGACAGGGAAGGAAATAGGAAGAACGAAGAGGGGCAGAGAATTGATCAAGAGGGGAATGTCATTGTTGAACAGCAGGTTCAGCAAGTGGCTGAGAACGTGGGAGTCCCTGCTGCTGTCAATAACGCTGCTGGGCGTTTTGTTCAGAGGACTCTAGGCGATTACAACAGACCTGATCAGTTCTATGCCAACAGAGCTGCAATCCGACCTCCTGCCTTCTAGAGGAACGATTTTGAGGTTAAACCTGTCTACTATCAGCTAGTTGGACAGCATCCCTTCCATGGTTTACCTCATGAGCATCCTATGGATCACATAGAGAGGTTTGAGGACCTAGCTTCCAGTGTCAAAGCTAATGGGGTTAGCAATGACTTTCTGTTCTGCAAGCTTTTTCCCTATTCTCTTGGAGGAGAAGCTGCATATTGGCTGAAGCAACTGGAACCTGCTTCACTAACTACTTGGGAGGACACCAAGAATGCTTTTCTGAACAATTTCTATGATGATGCCAGATCAGAAGACATGAGAACGAAAATTGCATCATTTACACAAGGCCCTACTGAAGCTTTCAAGGCTTCTTGGATCAGGTTCAAGTCTTATCAGAGGGACTGTCCTCATCATGGTTTCAGTCAGGTGCAATTGCTTGGGATCTTTTTCAGAGGCATTGACTGGAAATATCAGATGGCGCTGGATGCTTCAAGCAGTGGAAACTTCAATACCAACAGACCAGAGGAGGCGGTGAGACTGATTGAGAACTTGGTCTGCAGCAACAACACTAAAAATGCAGACTTTCAGAGAATGAAACAAGCTGGTGCAGCTGATGGAAATCAGATTGCTGAAGTTAAGGCTAAGTTGGATGATATGCACAGCCTTTTGGTAGGGAAGAAGTCAGTTCACTTTGCTGCAGAAGTAGAGACTTTCGAAGCTCCAGAGGAAGTTGAGCAGGAGGATGTAAATTTCATCAACTCTGGCGGATTTCAGGGACAAAGGTATGGGAATCAGCAGTGGAACAGAGGATACAGCAACAACAATCAGAAAAACGCCCCTACAGGAGGACAGAACACGCCTGGTTTCACTCCTAGACCCCCTTTTCAGAAGACAGAGTATCAGAAGCCATTCCAGAGTAGTGGAAACTACAGACACTATGGTTCTACTTCCTATCAACCAGCACCTCCACAAGAGAACAAAATGGAAGCAATGTTAGAACAGATTCTGGAAAGACAACAGAAGCTTACTGTGAACTTCAATGGCAAGATAGATTCGCTCTATCAGGACCTGAATGGGAAAATTGAGAGTCTGAACTCTCATATGAAGAAGCTTAATGTTCAAGTTGCTCAAACTGCAGGAGCTGTTCAGAGGCAAGAAGGATTTCTTCCAGGAAGAACTGATGCTAATCCCAAACACCACGTGAATGCCATCACATTGAGGAGTGGAAGGAACCTGCAACCAGTGTTGCAGAAGGATATAACCTCAAGAAATTTCGTGGGTGTAGAAGAGTATGAAGATGAAGAAAATTTTGCTGCAGAACCATTGGTGATGATCGTCACCAATAATGGGTGTCGCTCGTCACCCAATGAGGACAACCCCGAGCCTGATTCTTCACTTATTGGTGACGACCGTCACCAAGGGGGTGACGCTCGTCACCCAAATCCAGTACTCGACCTCGACTCGTCCAAAGTGAGTGACGTTCGTCACCAACCCAGTGACGCTCGTCACCAGACACCACATATTGCAGTCTCGCCTAAGACTTCAGATAATGCTAAGGAGACCGTGTATAAACCCAAGATACCCTATCCTAAGCATCCTAAGAAGTCTAAGCAGGAGCTTGAGGATGCCAGATGCAAAGCTATCATGGACAAGTTGGTGATAGAGATCCCATTGATTGATGCTGTAAGGATCACTCCTGTTATTAGGAGGTATGTGAAGAGAATGGTGACCAACAACTTGAGCCTTGAGGTTGGAGCTATGATGATCAACGAGCAGGTCAGTGCAGTGATTCAGAACAGAGTTCCAGAGAAGCTTTCAGACCCAGGAAGCTTTGTTTTAGACTGCACCATCTTCAATGACAAGTTTGAGATGTCATTGTGTGATCTTGGTTCTAGTGTGAACCTCATGCCCCACTCTGTTGCAAAGAGTTTGGGGATGACTGATTTTAAAACTACAAGGATATCTCTTGTCCTAGCTGATAGATCAGTTAGAGTTCCTGAAGGGGTGATAGAAGATGTTCCTATCAAAGTAGGAGATTGTATGATCCCTACTGATTTTGTGGTTTTAGAGTATGGAGAAGAGCCCAAAGACCCCTTGATTCTTGGCAGACCCTTCCTGGCCACTGCAGGAGCTATCATTGACGTCAGGAAGGGTAGAATAGAGCTGAATGTTGGCAATTTAGTGATGAAATTCGAAATGGACAAGCTGATGAAGAGGCCAACCATAGATGGACAGACTTTTTATGTTGATGTTCTCACAAACATTGCTGATCAGATCTTCCATGAGATGAGTTCAGATGACCCCTTGGAAAGGGCGTTGACCACTTCTACAGCTGAGTATGAGCATTTAGATGCTGCTGCAATAGGCTACACAAAGATGATGGATGCTACTGCACAAGTTATGCAACTGGTTGCACAGGATGAACTTGTCTCCACATCTGCAAAAGCCGCCACAATGGGTGACTGGTCAGCAGCAAAAGCACCAAAAGTTGAGCTTAAACAGCTCCCTGCAGGGCTAAGGTACGCATTCCTAGGAGAAAACTCCACCTATCCTGTTATTGTTAATGCTTCATTGAACAATGCAGAGCTCACCCTATTGCTAAGCAAGCTGCAAAAATTTCGCAAAGCTCTTGGCTATTCTCTTGATGACATTTCAGGTATCTCTCCAGACTTGTGCATGCATAGAATACACCTAGAAGATGAGTCGAAATCATCAGTTGAGCATCAGAGGAGGCTAAATCCGAATTTGCAAGATGTGGTCAAGAAAGAAATCATGAAGTTGTTGCAGGCTGGTATCATCTATCCTATTTCAGACAGTGCTTGGGTGAGTCCGGTGCACGTGGTGCCTAAGAAAGGAGGTGTCACCGTGGTCAAGAATGACAAGGATGAGCTGATTCCAACCAGGACTGTGACAGGACACAGGATGTGTATAGACTACAGGAAACTGAATGCAGCAACAAGGAAGGACCATTTTCCTCTACCTTTCATCGATCAGATGCTAGAAAGGCTGGCGAATCACAAGTATTACTGCTTCCTTGATGGGTATTCAGGCTTCTTTCAGATCCCCATCCATCCAGATGATCAGGAGAAGACCACGTTTACCTGTCCTTATGGCACTTTTGCCTATTGCAGAATGCCCTTTGGTCTGTGTAATGCTCCTGCAACCTTCCAGAGATGCATGATGTCGATTTTCACAGACATGATAGAGAAGTTTATGGAGGTGTTCATGGATGACTTCTCTGTTTATGGATCTTCTTTCAAGAGCTGTTTGGACAACCTGTGTGCAGTTCTGCAGAGATGCGAAGAGAAACACTTTTGGTTTTAAATTGGGAGAAGTGCCATTTTATGGTACAGGATGGTATTGTACTTGGTCACAGAGTCTCAGGAGACGGTATAGAGGTGGATAGGGCGAAAATTGAGGTGATGACAAGTCTGCAAGCACCTGATTCAGTCAAAGCAGTGAGGAGTTTTCTGGGACATGCAGGCTTCTACAGAAGGTTCATCAAAGATTTTAGCAAGATAGCACGTCCACTTACTGCTCTCCTCTGCAAAGATGTGAAGTTTGAGTTCACAGAAGAGTGCAAATCTGCTTTTGAACAGATCAAACAGGCGTTGGTTACAGCCCCTGTTGTGCAGCCTCCAGATTGGGACTTACCTTTTGAGGTAATGTGTGATGCCAGCGATTTTGCAGTTGGAGCAGTGCTGGGACAGAGAAAAAACAAGAAACTCCACGCCATCTACTATGCAAGTAGGACTTTGGATGATGCTCAGAAGAATTATGCAACAACTGAGAAGGAATTGTTAGCTGTTGTGTTTGCTTTTGAGAAGTTCAGGCAGTATCTTGTTGGCTCCAAGGTCGTGGTTCATACTGACCATTCAGCACTGAAGTACTTAATGCAGAAGAAGGATGCAAAACCAAGGCTGTTGAGATGGATCCTGCTTCTTCAGGAATTTGATATTGAAGTGAAGGATAAGAAAGGGGTTGAGAATGGAGTTGCTGACCATTTATCCCGGATTCAGGTCGAAGACAGTGTTCCCATCAATGATTTCTTGCCTGAAGAGAATGTTTACTTAGTGGAAACTAGAGAACAGGAGGAAAGTGTCGAAAACCTGCAGTTTTCACGAAACTACAGGGGAGTGACGAGCGACACCAGGGGGGTGACGCTCGTCACCAACCAAGACCATTCGCGACAAAAGTATACGAGCGAGGTGACGCTCGTCACCAACATTGGTGACGCTCGTCACCGATCTCCACACTTATCTGTGATTTGTGCAAGCTTGGGGAAAGCTTTTGCAGAGCCTGTTTATGCTTTACATGATCCAAAGAGACCCTGGTATGCTGATATTGCAAACTACCTTGCTGCAGAGGATGAACCACATGATTTTAAAGGATATGCTAAGAAGAAGTTCTTGAGAGAACTTAGGAGATTCTATTGGGATGAGCCATACCTCTACAAGCATTGTGCTGATGGTATTTACAGAAGATGTTTAGCAAGAGAAGAAGTTCAGGACGTGCTCTTCCACTGTCATGGATCAGACTATGCTGGACACTTTGCTACATTCAAGACTGTCTCTAAGGTTTTGCAGGCTGGATTTTGGTGGCCTACCATGTTCAGGGACGCCCAAGCCTTCATCACAAGCTGTGATACTTGTCAGAGAAGAGGAAAAATCAGCAGGAGACATGAGATGCCACAGAACTTCATTCTGGAAGTTGAAGTTTTCGATTGTTGGGGTATTGACTTCATGGGACCTTTTCCCTCATCTTATGGGAATAGATACATTCTGGTTGCTGTTGATTATGTATCTAAGTGGGTAGAGGCGTTGGCTACTCCTACTAATGATGCTGCAGTGGTTTTGAAGCTGTTTAAGACCATTATCTTTCCCAGATTTGGTGTCCCACGGATTGTCATAAGTGATGGGGGTTCTCACTTTGTCAACAAGGTTTTTGACAAGCTGTTGAAGAAGTATGGTGTATAGCACAGAGTGGCCACGCCCTATCACCCCCAAACAAGTGGACAAATCGAGGTTTCCAACAGACAGATCAAGCAAATTCTGGAAAAGACAGTTGGGAAAACAAGGAAGGATTGGTCTGCAAAGCTGGATGATGCATTATGGGCCTACAGGACTGCCTACAAAACACCACTTGGGACTACTCCTTTCCACCTTCTCTATGGCAAGGCGTGCCATCTACCAGTAGAGCTGGAGTTCAGAGCAGAATGGGCAATCAAGAAGCTGAATTTTGATCTGAAACCTGCTGCAGAAAGGCGCTTGATTCAGCTCAATGAACTGGATGAGATTCGATATCTAGCCTATGAAAACTCCAAGTTATACAAGGAGAGGACAAAGGCATATCATGATAAGAAGATCATCTCCAGGCATTTCGAGCCCAATGACCAGGTATTACTCTATAACTCTCGTTTACAGCTTTTTCCTGGTAAACTGCGTTCTAGATGGTCAGGTCCTTTCACTGTCAAAGAGGCTCGCCCACATGGTGCAATTGTCCTGATTAACTCCAAAGGAGAGGAGTTTATTGTCAATGGACAAAGAGTGAAGCATTACTGGGCACAAGCAAAGATTCCAGCAGGACACATTGTGTCTCTGGATCAGGCACCAGCTGTCTAAACAGCCAACCAAAGTCAAGCTAATGACTTTAAAAGAGCGCTTAGTGGGAGGCAACCCACTGGTAAGTTGTAGATATAATACTTATGAATTATTTTCGTGCTTAGAACTAGTAATTAGAATTTTATTCAGTTTAAAAAAAAAAAAAAAAAAAAAAAAAAAAACGGTGACGATCGTCACCCTTATGGTGACGCTCGTCACCCATAAGAATCGAACACGGGTTTTAACTTCTTCTTCTTCTCCCTCGAGCCAAAACCTGCAAAATAACCGAACACTTAGAGAGAAATAGGAATTTCATAACTTTTGATTTTCTTAACCAAATTGAGTGATTCAAGAGTCTAATCTGTGTGGATTTTACTCCTCTTTCTGAAAATCAACTTAGTTTTTACGATCCGCAAGGTATGTTTTCGGAATCCCCAATTTTCAGTCCGCCTCAGGTTTGGTAAAATTCGATTTTTGACTTGATTGGCTTGATTTAACTGTTGAATCATGGTTAGTTAGGTTGTATTAGAGGAATGGAACCATCTTTGTGCGATTTAATCGGTTGATTTGCACTGTTTGAATTTTCGAGTTCATGATGAAAGTTGCAAAAATCTGGAAATTTTGGGTGATTTAGGTTGAACTGATGCTTGAATTGTGTTCCTGGTAGTGTAGGGATTAATCGCCATTAGCTATTTGATCCTGTTTGGTTGATTTTTCAAACTTTGAAAAATTTGCTAACTTTTGAGATGATTTTGGTCGATTTTGGTGCTCAATTTGCAGATGTCTCGTCAAGAGAAAAGACTAAGACAAAGCTCGTCTTCCAGCACTGCAACAGGGTCTACAGATTCCTTCAGTCAGCACCCGGTTTGCAGGCCCCCATGGCCCAAACGAGAGGATCGGAAAATAGCCTCGGAGATGGCTTGGGCAGGGACTCCGAAGCAAGAAGTGGCTCGGGATACCTGTGTATTCCGTGATATTCAGGAGGAGTGGGATGAGTATGACACGCTGTTCTACAATGCGTGGCTAGGAGTTAAGATTATCCCTACTAGGCTCGCGGATCCTGCTGTTCTGCAGAAGATGGGGATCTTTGAGGAGGTTTATGAGATTTTGGAGCGCACTGGCATGGGGACTATGCCATTCCAGCAGTACGACTTGTACCCAGATTTGGTCCGCCAGTTTCTCTCTACAGTTCGCGTCTACTACGCGAATGAGCTGGCGAAGCGTGCTCAGGAAGGCACTATGACATTTCTGATCCGAGGGATTCGATACCGGATCAGTCTGATGGAGCTTTGTGGGATCTATGGCTTCTCTGACCATCCCACAGGCATTCTCCTTCCCTCTCAGTGGACCCATATGAGGACATTCTGGTCCAAGTTTGGGAATGGAGTCTATGATAGCAAGACCAGCACGCAGACAGAGGTTAGACATCCGGTTTTGAGGTACCTTCTGCGCCTCTTTGGTCATACTATTCTGTGCAAGTCTGCGCCCAGCAAGACTCGAGTTAGCGAGCTGATTCTCCTTTACTACGGACTTTATGAGATGCTGGATGATTCGATACCAGTTGATAGTATGGTTCACGCCAACTTAGGTGCTGTTTTCGCTGAGCATTTGGTCTCTTTGAAGACCAAGCCATTCACCAGTCCAAGGGAGAAGACTGAGAGTGTGGGCAGCTTGTTGACACCGATCTTCCATCATTTCTAGATCGATGTTACCCCTTGCAGTCTGCGCAGTGATAGATCGCTTATGGATGAGCAGTATCTGCGCCATGTCACTTGGATGAAGACCGGAGTTGTCTGGACTTTCACTACTACTTTTGGAGAGTATGTTGGCATTAAGTTGCCACAGAGAGCACTCACTACTATCCAGACAGACCCACGCCAGCTATTCTTCATGCCAGCACAGACTCTTCTGCGCCCCTTGACTCTGCGCCCTGCAAGAGCTGCTACAGCTGGTCCCTCTGCTTCTACTGCTGCTGCTACTGATGCTGGACCTTCTACGCGTCAGAGTGACTCTTCTGCTGCCTTCAGGCGTCCTCCACGACCACAGACACCCATGGATATGGCTGCTTTTCAGGAGTATGTCATTGATAGCTTTGAGGGGCTCTGGGATGCTGTTGCTACACTTAGCAACTGTGGTTGTGTCCGCCCCCACTACACTACTGAGCCTTGTGAGGATGAGGATTGAGGCTTCATTATCTGGTTACTTGTTCCTTTTTCCCTTTTTATTTTTCCTTCTTTTGAGTCATTTTTATGTTTCTTTTGAGTCAGTTGTCAGTTTCTTTGATGATGTTTTGTGAGATTGTTGAACCAGGTTATTATTGCTATGTTTGGATGTTGTTAATTATGTGTTTGAATGCTCAAAAAGTCTAACTTTCGAGTACACATGCAAACACTTCGTTAATTAACATCTAACATAAGATTTGGGCAATACAGGTCGTGGTGACGCTCGTCACCAGATTGGTGACGCTCGTCACCCGACCCCACGCGAGGTAACACTTTTCTGACTTGGTTTTTCGACTTCTCATTCATTTTTCTGACCAACTCTTGGCTTAATAACACTGGGGACAGTGTTGTTCAAGTCTGGGGGAGGTGGTTACTGACGTTGTGTGCTTTGTGTCATGTTTATAGAGGCTTAAAGTTGAGTAAAAAACCTGTTTTTCTAGAGTCAAAATTTTTGAAACTGTTAGTTTTTCTTGGAACTAGCCATATGGCGTTTTTGCTGATAAGAACCATTGCCACAGTAGTTGATTACAAGTCTTACTAAGTTGAAAGTCATAGGTAGATCAGTCTAGCAATGAAGGTTTAGATTCTTAGAGAATCTGGAAAATTTGCTGTTAGCTCCACCTTAATGAACTTTAAATTTCTTGTCTTGGTGATTGATTCTTATTGATCTTGATTCTCTCTTTAAGCACTGACAATAAGGTTAAAATACAGTCTCTCTTTGATTTTCCCTGATGTAGTTTTTAAAAAAAGATTAAGTCTAAAGAATGGTGCATTCATGACCCTGTCTCCTCACAAGGAACAACAGTAGTGAACACATTCAAGAACCTGTCTCCTCACAAGGAACACAAGTATTGAGTAGCACCATTTTTTAGACTGTAAAAGTTGAGAAAAGAAGTGAAAAATCGAAAATATCCTAAGGAAAAGATTAAGGGAAGAGAAAATAGGAGAGTTGTGTTGAGATTGATTTGTTCAGTTGTTAGGAAGGGAAAAGAATCTGTAAAGTGATTAAGATGATAGAGCCTTGATGAGACTTCACACTTAGATTAAAAAATAAGGAGTTAACAGTGGAAATTTCGGATTTCTTGAAGGGATTTGGACTGGACTTGAGAGATTTGCTAAGCTTGTGATAATTAGACTGAAATTTGATCTTGTGTTGACTCTGTGATATGTGGATTCGAAAGCTTTAACTAGTATGGTGTTCCTGATGACTGACTGACTGTTTCTTGTTTTCAAACCTCGGCCTTGTTCTTTGTCTGATGTTTGCTTGAGGGCAAGCAAAAGCTAAGTCTGGGGGAGTTGATATATCATGGTTTTTATGGTTTTTAACCATGATATAATTCCTTTTTATTGAGTCTTTTTAGTCCTTTTAGAGTCCTAGAAGAGTCTTTGCAGGTTATAGCATGTCTGGAGCATAATTGGAGATTTTGGAACCTTTTGGAGCATTCTGAATGGAAGCCACGAAGTACCAAGCTCGAAGAAGAAAAGTATGCATATGGGTGACACTCGTCACCAATCTGGTGACGCTCATCACCCAGAAAGGAAGGGGTCGTGGCCTGTTTTTTAAAAGATTGGGAAGAAATTGCAGTTTTAGCCCAAAAGTTCCAATATTTGCAAAAAGACCACAGATCGTGTTTTAGCTTGTATATTAGGTTTTTCAGCCATTCTTTTGGCATCTATCTTGTATCTTATTATTTTTGAGAGCTTTAGAGAGAGATTTGTAGAAGAGCTTTTGGAGAGACAAATCAGACTCCTTCAGAGCAGATTTTGAACTCCTTTATTTCTACTTCTTATTTCTTTTATGCAATCTATTCTTTTCATGATGTTTTTTCAAATCACCATGTCTGAGTAGTTTGTTAGTTAAGTTAGGGCTTTTCAAAGGTTGAAGAAGAGTTTGTAGAATTGCTAAAAACTTATAGGAAATTCATTGGTTCTTCATCTGTGCTTGCATTCATATCGATTTCTTAGACACATCATCTGGATTTCGAAACCCTAGGTTGTTTGATAGATGTGAGAGCATTATTATTCAACTGAACTAGTATTAGATGAGCAAAACGCCCTAGTACAAAGAGATTTGGCTTAGGAGTTTTGTGAACAATTGAACCTGATCATTACTGCATGTTTAGGTTGTTAGGGTTTTGCAAAGAGATTTGAAACTCTGTGATTTAGACATAGATAACTTCTGCAATGAGAATTGATTAGTTATATCTTTGTGATTCATGTTCAAGACGGTTTTAATTCATTCCTGATTGCATGCATTCTACACTCTCAGATTCAACCTGCGAACTGTCCTGACTTAGCGCCTTTAGCTTTCTGAACATTAAGAACAGTATCAAAAACGCCCTCTTGCATTTATTTTACTGTTTTGCATTACATTCATTATTTATCGCTTAGCTTAATCTGAATCTATAATCGCTAGTGTGGTTTACATACTCCCTTGGGATTCGATACCCCTTGTACTACAATTGCTTTTGCTGTGCACTTGCAGTAGTTTTATTTGGGTAAAACCTGACCCTATCACAACCTAGTGTTTGGATTTTAAGATAGCAAAGGTGTTCCTCAAAGTGGATCTCTCAAAAGAGCTACCTAAATCTATGAAATTTAATCACAACAGCAAGGAAACTCTCGTGGAGTTCTCATATCCCTGGCTGCCACATAAGTGTTCAACATGTGGAAAATGGGGACATCTAGCTACAGTCTGCTCAGTGAGAGCTGACAAACCAGATCAGAGTACAAAACAGAGCATTGTCGGGATGAGTGATAGGGCTCAGGTTTTACCCAAATAAAACTACTGCAAGTGCACAGCAAAAGCAGTTGTAGTACAAGGGGTATCAAATCCCAAGAGAGTAATGTAAACTACACTAAAGAGTTCAGGTTCGGATTAAGCTAAGCGATAAGTAATGAATGGAATGCGAAATAACTAAAGTAATAAAAGCAAGTGGGCGTTTTTGAGACTGTTCTTAAAGTTCAGAAGGCCAAAGGCGCTAAGTCAAGGCAATTCGCAGGTTGAATCCGAGAATGTAGAATGCATGAAATCAGAAATGATTAAGAACCATTTTGAACATCAATATCAAATATATAACTAATCAATTCTCATTACAGAAGTTAACTATGTTTAAATCATAGAGTTTCAAATCTCTTTGCAAACCCTAACAACCTAAACATGCAATATGATCAGATTTAATTATTCACAAAACTCCTAAGCCAAATCTCTTTGCACTAAGTTGTTTTGTTCTTCAAATACTAGTTCAGGTTATCAATAATGCTCTTACATATATTTAACAACCTATGATTTTCGGATTTCTAGATGATGTGTCTAAGAAATTCGATTTTAAAGCAAGCAGAGATGAAAAACCAAAAGATATTCCTAACAGGTAGCGATTCTACAAACTCTTCATTAACCCTTGAAAAAGCCCTAACTTAACTAACAAACTACTCAGATATGGTGATTTGAGAAAACATCATGAAGACAATATATTGCATAAAAGAAATAAGAAGTAAAGATGAAGGAGTTCGAAATCTTCCCTGAAAGAGTCTGATTTGTCTCTCCAAAAGCTCTTCTACAAATCTCTCTCTAAAACTCTCTAGAATAATAAGATACAAGATATCTGCCAAAAGAATGGCTGAAAAACCTAATATACAAGCTAAAACACGATCTGGGGCCTTTTTGCAAATACTGAAACTTCTGGGCCAAAACTGCAAATAATCCTCTATCTTTTAGAAAACAGACACGCCCCTTTCCTTTCTGGGTGACGAGCGTCACCTAAATGCATAATTTTCTTCTCGAGTTGCACAC
Organism: Thlaspi arvense; assembly: GCA_911865555.2. Lineage (NCBI taxonomy): Eukaryota > Viridiplantae > Streptophyta > Magnoliopsida > Brassicales > Brassicaceae > Thlaspi > Thlaspi arvense. Next base: position 14,467,391 of record OU466857.2, read on the forward strand.
TTCGTGGCTTCAACTTGCAATGCTCCAAAAAGCTTCAATATCTCCAATTATGCTCCAGACATGCTATAACCTGCAAAGACTCTTCTAGGACTCTAAAAAGACCAAAAAGACTCAATAAAAAGGACTTATATCATGGTTAAAAACCATAAAAACCATGATATATCAACTCCCCCAGACTTATCTTTTGCTTGCCCTCAAGCAAACATCAGGCAAAGAACATGGTCGAGGTTTGAAAATAAGAAACAGTCAGTCAGTCATCAGGAACACCACACTAGTTTGAACTTTCGAATCCACATACCACAGAGTCAACACAAGATCAAATTTCAGTCTAATCACCACAAGCTTAGCAAATCTCTCAAGTCCAGTCCAAATCCCTTCAAGAAATCCGAAATTTCTACTGCTAACTCCTTATTTTTTTTATCTAAGTGTGAAGTCTCATCAAAGTTTTATCATCTCAATCACTTACAGATTCTTTTCCCTTCGTAACAACTGAACAAACCAATCTCAACACAGCTCTCCTATTTTCTCTTCCCTTGATCTTTTCCTTTGGATATTTTCGATTTTACACTTCTTTTTCTCAACTTTTGTAGTCTAAGATTTGGTGCTACTCAATACTTGTGTTCCTTGTGAGGAGACAGGTTCTTGAGTGTGTTCATTACTGTTGTTCCTTGTGAGGAGACAGGGTCATGAATGCACTAAAACTGCATCAGGGAAGATCAAAGAGAGACTGTATTTTAACTTTATTGTCAGTGCTGAAAGAGAGAATCAAGATCAATAAGAATCAAGCCCCAAGATAAGAAGTTTAGAGTTCATTAAGGTGGAGCTAACAGCAAATTTTCCAGATTCTCTAAGAACCTAAACCTTCATTGCTAGACTGATCTACCTATGACTTTCAACATAGTAAGACTTGTAATCAACTACTGTTGCAATGGTTCTTATAAGCAAAAACGTCATATGTTTAGTTCCAAGAAAAACTGACAATTTCAAAATTTTGACTCTATAAAAACAGGTTTTTGACTCAACTTTAAGACTTTATAAACATGACACAAAGCACACAACGTCAGTAACCACCTCCCCCAGACTTAAACAACACTGTCCCCAGTGTTATTAAGCCGAAAGTTGGTCAAAAAGATGAATGAGAAGTCGAAGAACCAAGGCGAAAAAGTGTTACCTCGCAGGGGGTCGGGTGACGAGCGTCACCAGGCTGGTGACGAGTGTCACCATGACTGATACTTCATAATCGACATATTAGATGTTTAAATGTTATGCCATCATGTGTACTCCGAAGTAAGACTCTAAGAGCACTCAAAACACACATCAAAAAATCCAAATGAAGCATAATCCATGGTTTAACAAGTTCACAAAACATCCTCTAAGCAAACTGACAAACTGGCTCTTTTTTTTTTTTTTTTTCGATTTTTCACATGTTTTTGGGTTTTTAGCTATGTAATAGAAAACTAAACTAAGTATATGAAAAAAAACTTACCAGTGGGTTGCCTCCCACTAAGCGCTTGTTTAAAGTCATTAGCTCGATTTTGAATACTGCTCAGACAACTGGTGGAGCAGAAGGTGGCATTGAATGCCTTGGAGGAGAATGTCTCCTCATCCATGGTGGTTTATAAGAAGTAGATGCATGAACTCTTCCAAGGAAGTGAGGAACATCAGCAGGGTGGGTCGTGACTGTGGGTGATACACTTCGTTTTCCTGCAAAATCATCAAAAGAAACACCAAGCTTCCCACGAGAATCTCGTTGCTTGCATAAGTGTGAAGCATCTATTGTACCTTGTAAATTCTTATTGATGTGATTAGGAGGTTTAGATTTGGTTCCAAGAAGTGCATACCTTTGCCTAGTTGCAGGTTTCTGGGTTGTGGAATGGTGACTTTTTGGTTTGGCAACATAAGATGGACTTGTAGAGTAAATATCACGTCTCTCCTTTGTGTCCAGGTTGGTGACGAGCGTCACCAGGTCAGTGACGGTCGTCACTGACCCTGCAGTTCGAGTTTCTGCAGTTTTCCTGCATTTCAGCTCTGCAAGTCTTGCCTCCATCACAAACACGTCTTCCTCCAGCAACTTGGTATTCATTGGAACCTCTTTTTCAAGCCCAGTCATGAAGATATGATCTTCACTGCAATCCTCAAACCCAACAGCTTCTGCAGAAGTTTCAGATATTACCTCTTCAACAGCCATCTTGTTCACTTGCCCACTTGTATCAGATTCAATGACATATCCAGCAGTAGTGTCTTCTGAATGCTCCATGACAGGCTCTTCATCTTCAGAAGTCCTTACAGAAAAAGTCTCTCCATCAATGGTAGAACTCCCTCTTAACTTATCCATGTCAAAGTTCATGACAACATCACCCAAATCAAGCTCTATCCTCCCATGTTTCACATCAATAATGGCGCCAGCAGTAGCTAAGAATGATCATCCTAGAATAAGAGGATCTTTAGGTTCTTCAACCTATTTCAGAACCACAAAATCTGTAGGAATGATGCAGCCTTCAATGTTAACAGGAACATCCTCTAAGATGCCTTCTGGGGTTCTTATAGATCGATCTGCTAGGATGAGAGAGATCCCAGCTGGCTTGAACTCAGTCATTCCAAGTCTAGAAACAACAGAGAAAGGCATCAAGTTAATACCTGGCCCTAGATCACATAGAGAGTGTAGAAAACGTCCTGCAGATATTGAGCAATCAAGCACAAAGGTCCCTGGATCAGATAGCTTCTCTGGAACTCTGCTTTGAGTGATGGTATTGACTTGTTCAGAAACAGTCACCTTCTTCTTCTTCTTCGGAACTGTTCCTAAGAGAATTGCACTGATGTCTCTGGTAAGCAATGCTCCTTCCTCAGGACTTACTTCATTGACAACCATTCTCTTTACATACCTTCTTAGAGCTGGTGAAAGCTTGACTACATCAACAAGAGGGATCTCAAGCATTAGCTTGTCTATCATAGCTTTGCATTTGGCTTCTTCTATCTCCTGTTTAGACTTCCTAGGATGCTTAGGGAATGGTATCTTGGGTTTATACGCTTGCTCCTGGCCATTGTTTGCAGTTACAGGCGAAGCAGCTTCATTCTAGGGTGGGTGACGACCGTCACCAGGGGGGTGACGCTCGTCACTCACCTGTGATGATTCGCGATTCCCTTGTAAGTTGGTGACGAGCGTCACTCCTCCTTGGTGACGCTCGTCACTCACCTCTGAGACTGCAAAATTTTCATCTTTAGACTCCATTAGTTGCACGATCTGTTCTGCACTCAACCTCTTTTTCTGCACTGTTTTAAGCTCCTTTTCACTCCTGACTGTGATAGCATTAACTTGGTGCTTGGGATTGACATCAGTCCTTCCAGGAAGGAACCCCTCATGCCTTTGAACAGCTCCTGCAGTTTGAGCAACCTGCACATCCAGCTTCTTCATATGAGAGTTCAGACTCTCAATTTTTCCATTCAGGTTTTGATACAACGAATCCAACTTGCCATTGAAATTCACTGTCATCTTCTGCTGTCCTTCAAGTACCTTCTCCAGCATAGCTTCCATTTTATTGTCTTTTGGAGGTGCAGTTTGGTAGGAAGAAGAACCAAAATTCCTGCTGTTTCGGTATGGTTTCTCAACTTCAGTCTTCTGGAACTGTGGCATTAGAGTATAACCAAAAGCATTCTGGTTTCCTGGGAATGTGCTCTTTTGATTGTTGCCATTGTAACCTCTGTTCCATTGTTGATTCCCAAACCTTTGGTTCTGAAAACCTCCATTGATGAAGTTAACATCCTTTTGCTCAAACTCTTCAGAATTTTTGAAAGTGTCTACTTCTGCAGCGAATTGGACTGACTTTTTTCCCACGAGAAGGCTGTGCATGCTGTCCAACTTAGCCTTAACTTCAGCTATTTGGTTTCCATCATTCAAACCAGCCTGCTGCTTTCTCTGAAAATCTGCATTCTTAGTGCTGTTACTGCAGGCCAAGTTTTCAATCAATCTTACAGCTTCTTCTGGTCTGTTGGTGTTAAAGTTTCCACTACTTGAAGCATCCATCGCCATCTGATATTTCCAGTCAATGCCTCTGAAGAAGATACCAAGCAGCTGCACCTGATTGAAACCATGATGAGGACAATCTCTTTGATAAGACTTAAACCTCAACCAAGATGCCTTAAAAGCTTCAGTAGGACCTTGTGTAAATGATGCAATTTTCGTCCTCATGTCTTCTGATCTGGCATCATCATAGAAGTTGTTCAGAACAGCATTCTTAGTGTCTTCCCAAGTGGTCAATGAAGCAGGTTCCAGTTGCTTCAGCCAATTTGCAGCTTCTCCTCCAAGAGAGTAAGGAAAAGTTTGCAGAAAAGAAAGTCATTGCTAACTCCATTAGCTTTGACACTTGAAGCTAAATCCTCAAACCTCTCAATGTGATCCATAGGATGCTCATGAGGTAATCTATGGAATGGATGCTTGCCAACCAGCCGATAATAGACAGGTTTCAGCTCAAAATCGTTTCTCTGGAGAGCAGGAGGGCGGATTGCAGCTCTATTGGCATAAAACTGGTCAGGTCTGTTGTAATCTCCTAGAGTCCTCGGCACAAAACGTCTAGAAACGTTTACAGCCTCATCCAGAGCTTGCTGAATCTGCTGTTCAGCGATGACATTCCCATCCTGATCCAATCTCGGCCCTTCTTCATTCCTCTTGTTCCCATCTTTGTCAACCAAGTGACCATCTGCGTTTTCGACCAAGACAAGTGGAGCAACCATTGTTGACTGTTTCTTAGTTTTCCTGATGGTCCTCTCCAACTTAGCAAGTTCGTCGTTGCTCAAAGTCACAAACTCCTTCTCTTTGTTGCTTCTGGTACTGCGATTAGGCATACACCTGAAACCAGCACAAAGAAAAGAAACTGAAAGTCAGTAAACAAATTAAAACTTAGACAAAATCCTAATACTAAAAATCGATAGGCAGCTATTACTCTCCGGAAACGGCGCCAAAAACTTGATAGGGCTCAGGTTTTACCCAAATAAAACTACTGCAAGTACACAACAAAAGCAGTTATAGTACAAGGGGTATCAAATCCCAAGAGAGTAATGTAAACTACACTAAAGAGTTCAGGTCCGGATTAAGCTAAGCGATAAGTAATGAATGGAATGCGAAATAACTAAAGTAATAAAAACAATTGGGCATTTTTTAGACTGTTCTTAAAGTTCAGAAGGCCAAAGGCGCTAAGTCAAGGCAATTCGCAGGTTGAATCCGAGAATGTAGAATGCATGAAATCAGGAATGATTAAGAACCGTTTTGAACATGAATATCAAATATATAACTAATCAATTCTCATTACAGAAGTTAACTATGTTTAAATCACAGAGTTTCAAATCTCTTTACAAATCCTAACAACCTAAACATGCAATATGATCAAATTTAATTATTCACAAAACTCCTAAGCCAAATCTCTTTGCACTAAGTTGTTTTGCTCATCAAATACTAGTTCAGGTTATCAATAATGCTGTCACATATATTTAACAACCTATGATTTTCGGATTTCTAGATGATGTGTCTAAGAAATTTGATTTTAAAGCAAGCAGAGATGAAAAACCAAAAGATATTCCTAACAGGTAGCGATTCTACAAACTCTTCATTAACCCTTGAAAAAGCCCTAACTTAACTAACAAACTACTCAGATATGGTGATTTGAGAAACATCATGAAGACAATATATTGCATAAAAGAAATAAGAAGTAAAGATGAAGGAGTTCGAAATCTTCTCTGAAGGAGTCTGATTTGTCTCTCCAAAAGCTCTTCTACAAATCTCTCTCTAAAACTCTCTAGAATAATAAGATACAAGATATCTGCCAAAAGAATGGCTGAAAAACCTAATATACAAGCTAAAACACGATCTGGGGCTTTTTTGCAAATACTAAAACTTCTGGGCCAAAACTACAAATAATCCTCTATCTTTTAGAAAACAGCCACGACCCCTTTCCTTTCTGGGTGACGAGCGTCACCTAAATGCATAATTTTCTTCTCGAGTTGCACACTTCGTGGCTTCAACTTGCAATGCTCCAAAAAGCTTCAATATCTCCAATTATGCTCCAGACATGCTATAACCTGCAAAGACTCTTCTAGGACTCTAAAAAGACCAAAAAGACTCAATAAAAAGGACTTATATCATGGTTAAAAACCATAAAAACCATGATATATCAACTCCCCCAGACTTATCTTTTGCTTGCCCTCAAGCAAACATCAGACAAAGAACATGGTCGAGGTTTGAAAACAAGAAACAATCAGTCAGTCATCAGGAACACCACACTACTTTGAACTTTCGAATCCACATACCACAGAGTCAACACAAGATCAAATTTCAGTCTAATCACCACAAGCTTAGCAAATCTCTCAAGTCCAGTCCAAATCCCTTCAAGAAATCCGAAATTTCTACTGCTAATTCCTTATTTTTTTATCTAAGTGTGAAGTCTCATCAAAGTTTTATCATCTCAATCACTTACAGATTCTTTTCCCTTCGTAACAACTGAACAAACCAATCTCAACACAGCTCTCCTATTTTCTCTTCCCTTGATCTTTTCCTTTGGATATTTTCGATTTTACACTTCTTTTTCTCAACTTTTATAGTCTAAGATTTGATGCTACTCAATACTTGTGTTCCTTGTGAGGAGACAGGTTCTTGAGTGTGTTCATTACTGTTGTTCTTTGTGAGGAGACAGGGTCATGAATGCACTAAAACTGCATCAGGGAAGATCAAAGAGAGATTGTATTTTAACTTTATTGTCAGTGCTGAAAGAGAGAATCAAGATCAATAAGAATCAAGCCCCAAGATAAGAAGTTTAAAGTTCATTAAGGTGGAGCTAACAGCAAATTTTCCAGATTCTCAAAGAACCTAAACCTTCATTGCTAGACTGATCTACCTATGACTTTCAACTTAGTAAGACTTGTAATCAACTACTGTGGCAATGGTTCTTATAAGCAAAAACGTCCTATGTTTAGTTCCAAGAAAAATTGACAATTTCAAAATTTTGACTCTATAAAAACAGGTTTTTGACTCTATAAAAACAGGTTTTTGACTCAACTTTAAGACTTTATAAACATGACACAAAGCACACAACGTCAGTAACCACCTCCCCCAGACTTAAACAACACTGTCCCCAGTGTTATTAAGCCGAAAGTTGGTCAAAAAGATGAATGAGAAGTCGAAGAACCAAGGCGAAAAAGTGTTACCTCGCAGGGGGTCGGGTGACGAGCGTCACCAGGCTGGTGACGAGTGTCACCATGACTGATACTTCATAATCGACATGTTAGATGTTTAAATGTTATGCCATCATGTGTACTCCGAAGTAAGACTGTAAGAGCACTCAAAACACACATCAAAAAATCCAAATGAAGCATAATCCATGGTTTAACAAGTTCACAAAACATCCTCTAAGCAAACTGACAAACTGGCTCTCTTTTTTTTTTTTTTTCGATTTTTCACATGTTTTTGGGTTTTTAGCTATGTAATAGAAAACTAAACTAAGTATATGAAAAAAAACTTACCAGTGGGTTGCCTCCCACTAAGCGCTTGTTTAAAGTCATTAGCTCGACTTTGAATACTGCTCAGACAACTGGTGGAGCAGAAGGTGGCATTGAATGCCTTGGAGGAGAATGTCTCCTCATCCATGGTGGTTTATAAGAAGTAGATGCATGAACTCTTCCAAGGAAGTGAGGAACATCAGCAGGGTGGGTCGTGACTGTGGGTGATACACTTCGTTTTCCTGCAAAATCATCAAAAGAAACACCAAGCTTCCCACGAGAATCTCGTTGCTTGCATAAGTGTGAAGCATCTATTGTACCTTGTAAATTCTTATTGATGTGATTAGGAGGTTTAGATTTGGTTCCAAGAAGTGCATACCTTTGCCTAGTTGCAGGTTTCTGGGTTGTGGAATGGTGACTTTTTGGTTTGGCAACATAAGATGGACTTGTAGAGTAAATATCACGTCTCTCCTTTGTGTCCAGGTTGGTGACGAGCGTCACCAGGTCAGTGACGGTCGTCACTGACCCTGTAGTTCGAGTTTCTGCAGTTTTCCTGCATTTCAGCTCTGCAAGTCTTGCCTCCATCACAAACACGTCTTCCTCCAGCAACTTGGTATTCATTGGAACCTCTTTTTCAAGCCCAGTCATGAAGATATGATCCTCACTGCAATCGTCAAACCCAACAGCTTCTGCAGAAGTTTCAGATATTGCCTCTTCAACAGCCATCTTGTTCACTTGCCCACTTGTATCAGATTCAATGACATATCCAGCAGTAGTGTCTTCTGAATGCTCCATGACAGGCTCTTCATCTTCAGAAGTCCTTACAGAAAAGGTCTCTCCATCAATGGTAGAACTCCCTCTTAACTTATCCATGTCAAAGTTCATGACAACATCACCCAAATCAAGCTCTATCCTCCCTTGTTTCACATCAATAATGGCGCCAGCAGTAGCTAAGAATGATCTTCCTAGAATAAGAGGATCTTTAGGTTCTTCAACATATTTCAGAACCACAAAATCTGTAGGAATGATGCAGCCTTCAATGTTAACAGGAACATCCTCTAAGATGCCTTCTGGGGTTCTTATAGATCGATCTGCTAGGATGAGAGAGATCCCAGCTGGCTTGAACTCAGTCATTCCAAGTCTAGAAACAACAGAGAAAGGCATCAAGTTAATACCTGGCCCTAGATCACATAGAGAGTGTAGAAAACGTCCTGCAGATATTGAGCAATCAAGCACAAAGATCCCTGGATCAGATAGCTTCTCTGGAACTCTGCTTTGAGTGATGGTATTGACTTGTTCAGAAACAGTCACCTTCTTCTTCTTCTTCGGAACTGTTCCTAAGAGAATTGCACTGATGTCTCTGGTAAGCAATGCTCCTTCCTCAAGACTTACTTCATTGACAACCATTCTCTTTACATACCTTCTTAGAGCTGGTGAAAGCTTGACTACATCAACAAGAGGGATCTCAAGCATCAGCTTGTCTATCATAGCTTTGCATTTGGCTTCTTCTATCTCCTGTTTAGACTTCCTAGGATGCTTAGGGAATGGTATCTTGGGTTTATACGCTTGCTCCTGGCCATTGTTTGCAGTTACAGGCGAAGCAGCTTCATTCTAGGGTGGGTGACGACCGTCACCAGGGGGGTGACGCTCGTCACTTACCTGTGATGATTCACGGTTCCCTTGTAAGTTGGTGACGAGCGTCACTCCTCCTTGGTGACGCTCGTCACTCACCTCTTAGACTGCAAAATTTTCATCTTCAGACTCCATTAGTTGCATGATCTGTTCTTCACTCAACCTCTTTTTCTGCACTGTTTTAAGCTCCTTTTCACTCCTGACTGTGATAGCATTAACTTGGTGCTTGGGATTGACATCAGTCATTCCAGGAAGGAACCCCTCATGCCTTTGAACAGCTCCTGCAGTTTGAGCAACCTGCACATCCAACTTCTTCATATGAGAGTTCAGACTCTCAATTTTTCCATTCAGGTTTTGATACAACGAATCCAACTTGCCATTGGAATTCATTGTCATCTTCTGCTGTCCTTCAAGTACCTGCTCCAGAATAGCTTCCATTTTATTGTCTTTTGGAGGTGCAGTTTGGTAGGAAGAAGAACCAAAATTCCTGCTGTTTCGGTATGGTTTCTCAACTTCAGTCTTCTGGAACTGTGGCATTAGTGTATAACCAAAAGCATTCTGGTTTCCTGGGAATGTGCTCTTCTGATTGTTGCCATTGTAACCTCTGTTCCATTGTTGATTCCCAAACCTTTGGTTCTGAAAACCTCCATTGATGAAGTTAACATCCTTTTGCTCAAACTCGTCAGAATTTTCGAAAGTGTCTACTTCTGCAGCGAATTGGACAGACTTTTTTCCCACCAGAAGGCTGTGCATGCTGTCCAACTTAGCCTTAACTTCAGCTATTTGGTTTCCATCATTCAAACCAGCCTGCTACTTTCTCTGAAAATCTGCATTCTTAGTGCTGTTACTGCATGCCAAGTTTTCAATCAATCTTACAGCTTCTTCTGGTCTGTTGGTGTTAAAGTTTCCACTACTTTAAGCATCCATCGCCATCTGATATTTCCAGTCAATGCCTCTGAAGAAGATACCAAGCAGCTGCACCTGATTGAAACCATGATGAGGAAACTTAAACCAAGATGCCTTAAAAGCTTCAGTAGGACCTTGTGTAAATGATGCAATTTTCGTCCTCATGTCTTCTGATCTGGCATCATCATAGAAGTTGTTCAGAAAAGCATTCTTAGTGTCTTCCCAAGTGGTCAGTGAAGCAGGTTCCAGTTGCTTCAGCCAATATGCAGCTTCTCCTCCAAGAGAGTAAGGGAAAAGTTTGCAGAAAAGAAAGTCATTGCTAACTCCATTAGCTTTGACACTTGAAGCTAAATCCTCAAACCTCTCAATGTGATCCATAGGATGCTCATGAGGTAATCCATGGAATGGATGCTTGCCAACCAGCCGATAATAGACAGGTTTCAGCTCAAAATCGTTTCTCTGGAGAGCAGGAGGGCGGATTGCAGCTCTATTGGCATAAAACTGGTCAGGTCTGTTGTAATCTCCTAGAGTACTCTGCACAAAACGTCTAGAAACGTTTACAGCCTCATCCAGAGCTTGCTGAATCTGCTGTTCAGCGATGACATTCCCATCCTGATCCAATCTCGGCCCTTCTTCATTCCTCTTGTTCCCATCTTTGTCAACCAAGTGACCATCTGCATTTTCGACCAAGACAAGTGGAGCAACCATTGTTGACTGTTTCTTAGTTTTCCTGATGGTCCTCTCCAACTTAGCAAGTTCGTCGTTGCTCAAAGTCACAAGCTCCTTCTCTTTGTTGCTTCTGATACTGCGATTAGGCATACACCTGAAACCAGCACAAAGAAAAGAAACTGAAAGTCAGTAAACAAATTAAAACTTAGACAAAATCCTAATACTAAAAATTGATAGGCAGCTATTACTCTCCGGAAACGGCGCCAAAAACTTGATAGGGCTCAGGTTTTACCCAAATAAAACTACTGCAAGTGCACAGCAAAAGCAATTATAGTACAAGGGGTATCAAATCCCAAGAGAGTAATGTAAACTACACTAAAGAGTTCAGGCTCGGATTAAGCTAAGCGATAAGTAATGAATGGAATGCGAAATAACTAAAGTAATAAAAGCAAGTGGGCATTTTTTAGACTGTTCTTAAAGTTTAGAAGGCCAAAGGCGCTAAGTCAAGACAATTCGCAGGTTGAATCCGAGAATGTAGAATGCATGAAATCAGGAATGATTAAGAACCGTTTTGAACATGAATATCAAATATATAACTAATCAAATCTCATTACAGAAGTTAACTATGTTTGAATCACAGAGTTTCAAATCTCTTTGCGAACCCTAACAACCTAAACATGCAATATGATCAAATTTAATTATTCATAAATCTCCTAAGCCAAATCTCTTTGCACTAAGTTGTTTTGCTCATCAAATACTAGTTCAGGTTATCAATAATGCTCTCACATATATTTAACAACCTATGATTTTCGAATTTCTAGATGATGTGTCTAAGAAATTCGATTTTAAAGCAAGCAGAGATGAAAAACCAAAAGATATTCCTAACAGGTAGCGATTCTACAAACTCTTCATTAACCCTTGAAAAAGCCCCAACTTAACTAACAAACTACTCAGATATGGTGATTTGAGAAAACATCATGAAGAGAATATATTGCATAAAAGAAATAAGAAGTAAAGATGAAGGAGTTCGAAATCTTCTCTGAAGGAGTCTGATTTGTCTCTCCAAAAGCTCTTCTACAAATCTCTCTCTAAAACTCTCTAGAATAATAAGATACAAGATATCTGCCAAAAGAATGGCTGAAAAACCTAATATACAAGCTAAAACACGATCTGGGGCTTTTTTGCAAATACTAAAACTTCTAGGCCAAAACTACAAATAATCCTCTATCTTTTAGAAAACAGCCACGACCCCTTTTCTTTCTGGGTGACGAGCGTCACCTAAATGCATAATTTTCTTCTCGAGTTGCACACTTCATAGCTTCAACTTGCAATGCTCCAAAATGCTTCAATATCTCCAATTATGCTACAGACATGCTATAACCTGCAAAGACTCTTCTAGGACTCTAAAATGACCAAAAAGACTCAATAAAAAGGACTTATATCATGGTTAAAAACCATAAAAACCATGATATATCAACTCCCCCAGACTTATCTTTTGCTTGCCCTCAAGCAAACATCAGACAAAGAACATGGTCGAGGTTTGAAAACAAGAAACAGTCAGTCAGTCATCAGGAACACCACACTAGTTTGAACTTTCGAATCCACATACCACAGAGTCAACACAAGATCAAATTTCAGTCTAATCACCACAAGCTTAGCAAATCTCTCAAGTCCAGTCCAAATCCCTTCAAGAAATCCGAAATTTCTACTGCTAATTCCTTATTTTTTTTATCTAAGTGTGAAGTCTCATCAAAGTTTTATCATCTCAATCACTTACAGATTCTTTTCCCTTTGTAACAACTGAACAAACCAATCTCAACACAGCTCTCCTATTTTCTCTTCCCTTGATCTTTTCCTTTGGATATTTTCGATTTTACACTTCTTTTTCTCAACTTTTATAGTCTAAGATTTGGTGCTACTCAATACTTGTGTTCTTTGTGAGGAGACAGGTTCTTGAGTGTGTTCATTACTGTTGTTCCTTGTGAGGAGACAGGGTCATGAATGCACTAAAACTGCATCAGGGAAGATCAAAGAGAGACTGTATTTTAACTTTATTGTCAGTGCTGAAAGAGAGAATCAAGATCAATTAGAATCAAGCCCCAAGATAAGAAGTTTAAAGTTCATTAAGGTGGAGCTAACAACAAATTTTCCAGATTCTCTAAGAACCTAAACCTTCATTGCTAGACTGATCTACCTATGACTTTCAACTTAGTAAGACTTGTAATCAACTACTGTGGCAATGGTTCTTATAAGCAAAAACGTCCTATGTTTAGTTCCAAGAAAAACTGACAATTTCAAAATTTTGACTCTATAAAAACAGGTTTTTGACTCAACTTTAAGACTTTATAAACATGACACAAAGCACACAACGTCAATAACCACCTCCCGCAGACTTAAACAACACTGTCCCCAGTGTTATTAAGCCGAAAGTTGGTCAAAAAGATGAATGAGAAGTCAAAGAACCAAGGCAAAAAAGTGTTACCTCGCAGGGGGTCGGGTGACGAGCGTCACCAGGCTGGTGACGAGTGTCACCATGACTGATACTTCATAATCGACATGTTAGATGTTTAAATGTTATGCCATTATGTGTACTCCGAAGTAAGACTGTAAGAGCACTCAAAACACACATCAAAAAATCCAAATGAAGCATAATCCATGGTTTAACAAGTTCACAAAACATCCTCTAAGCAAACTGACAAACTGGCTCTCTTTTTTTTTTTTTTTCGATTTTTCACATGTTTTTGGGTTTTTAGCTGTGTAATAGAAAACTAAACTAAGTATATGAAAAAAAAAATTTACCAGTGGGTTGCCTCCCACTAAGCGCTTGTTTAAAGTCATTAGCTCGACTTTGAATACTGTTCAGACAACTGGTGGAGCAGAAGGTGGCATTGAATGCCTTGGAGGAGAATGTCTCCTCATCCATGGTGGTTAATAAGAAGTAGATGCATGAACTCTTCCAAGGAAGTGAGGAACATCAGCAGGGTGGGTCGTGACTGTGGGTGATACACTTCGTTTTCCTGCAAAATCATCAAAAGAAACACCAAGCTTCCCACGAGAATCTCGTTGCTTGCATAAGTGTGAAGCATCTATTGTACCTTGTAAATTCTTATTGATGTGATTAGGAGGTTTAGATTTGGTTCCAAGAAGTACATACTTTTGCCTAGTTGCAGGTTTCTGGGTTGTGGAATGGTGACTTTTTGGTTGGGCAACATAAGATGGACTTGTAGAGTAAATATCACGTCTCTCCTTTGTGTCCAGGTTGGTGACGAGCGTCACCAGGTCAGTGACGGTCGTCACTGACCCTGCAGTTCGAGTTTCTGCAGTTTTCCTGCATTTCAGCTCTGCAAGTCTTGCCTCCATCACAAACACGTCTTCCTCCAGCAACTTGGTATTCATTGGATTCAAGCCCAGTCATGAAGATACGATCCTCACTGCAATCCTCAAACCCAACAGCTTCTGCAGAAGTTTCAGATATTGCCTTTTCAACAGCCATCTTGTTCACTTGCCCACTTGTATCAGATTCAATGACATATCCAGCAGTAGTGTCTTCTGAATGCTCCATGACAGGCTCTTCATCTTCAGAAGTCCTTACAGAAAAGGTCTCTCCATCAATGGTAGAACTCTCTCTTAACTTATCCATGTCAAAGTTCATGACAACATCACCCAAATCAAGCTCTATCCTCCCTTCTTTCACATCAATAATGGCGCCAGCAGTAGCTAAGAATGATCTTCCTAGAATAAGAGGATCTTTAGGTTCTTCAACATATTTCAGAACCACAAAATCTGTAGGAATGATGCAGCCTTCAATGTTAACAGGAACATCCTCTAAGATGCCTTCTGGGGTTCTTATAGATCGATCTGCTAGGATGAGAGAGATCCCAGCTGGCTTGAACTCAGTCATTCCAAGTCTAGAAGCAACAGAGAAAGGCATCAATTTAATACCTGGCCCTAGATCACATAGAGAGTGTGGAAAACGTCCTGCAGATATTGAGCAATCAAGCACAAAGGTCCCTGGATCAGATAGCTTCTCTGGAACTCTGCTTTGAGTGATGGTATTGACTTGTTCAGAAACAGCCACCTTCTTATTCTTCTTTGGAACTGTTCCTAAGAGAATTGCACTGATGTCTCTGGTAAGCAATGCTCCTTCCTCAGGACTTACTTCATTGACAACCATTCTCTTTACATACCTTCTTAGAGCTGGTGAAAGCTTGACTACATCAACAAGAGGGATCTCAAGCATCAGCTTGTCTATCATAGCTTTGCATTTGGCTTCTTTTATCTCCTGTTTAGACTTCCTAGGATGTTTAGGGAATGGTATCTTGGGTTTATACGCTTGCTCCTGGCCATTGTTTGCAGTTACAGGCGAAGCAGCTTCATTCTAGGGTGGGTGACGACCGTCACCAGGGGGGTAACGCTCGTCACTCACCTGTGATGATTCCCGATTCCCTTGTAAGTTGGTGACGAGCGTCACTCCTCCTTGGTGACGCTTGTCACTCACCTCTGAGACTGCAAAATTTTCATCTTCAGACTCCATCAGTTGCACGATCTGTTCTGCACTCAACCTCTTTTTCTGCACTGTTTTAAGCTCCTTTTCACTCCTGACTGTGATAGCATTAACTTGGTGCTTGGGATTGACATCAGTCCTTCCAGGAAGGAACCCCTCATGCCTTTGAACAGCTCCTGCAGTTTGAGCAACCTGCACATCCAACTTCTTCATATGAGAGTTCAGACTCAATTTTTCCATTCAGGTTTTGATACAACGAATCCAACTTGCCATTGAAATTCACTGTCATCTTCTGCTGTCCTTCAAGTACCTGCTCCAGCATAGCTTCCATTTTATTGTCTTTTGGAGGTGCAGTTTGGTAGGAAGAAGAACCAAAATTCCTGCTGTTTCGGTATGGTTTCTCAACTTCAGTCTTCTGGAACTGTGGCATTAGAGTATAACCAAAAGCATTCTGGTTTCCTGGGAATGTGCTCTTCTGATTGTTGCCATTGTAACCTCTGTTCCATTGTTGATTCCCAAACCTTTGGTTCTGAAAACCTCCATTGATGAAGTTAACATCCTTTTGCTCAAACTCTTCAGAATTTTCGAAAGTGTCTACTTCTGCAGCGAATTGGACTGACTTTTTTCCCACCAGAAGGCTGTGCATGCTGTCCAACTTAGCCTTAACTTCAGCTATTTGTTTTCTATCATTCAAACCAGCCTGCTGCTTTCTCTGAAAATATGCATTCTTAGTGCTGTTACTGCAGGCCAAGTTTTCAATCAATCTTACAGCTTCTTCTGGTCTGTTGGTGTTAAAGTTTCCACTACTTGAAGCATCCATCGCCATCTGATATTTCCAGTCAATGCCTCTGAAGTAGATACCAAGCAGCTGCACCTGATTGAAACCATGATGAGGACAATCCCTTTGATAAGACTTAAACCTCAACCAAGATGCCTTAAAAGCTTCAGTAGGACCTTGTGTAAATGATGCAATTTTCGTCTTCATGTCTTCTGATCTGGCATCATCATAGAAGTTGTTCAGAAAAGCATTCTTAGTGTCTTCCCAAGTGGTCAGTGAAGCAGGTTCCAGTTGCTTCAGCCAATATGCAGCTTCTCCTCCAAGAGAGTAAGGGAAACGTTTGCAGAAAAGAAAGTCATTGCTAACTCCATTAGCTTTGACACTTGAAGCTAAATCCTCAAACCTCTCAATGTGATCCATAGGATGCTCATGAGGTAATCCATGGAATGGATACTTGCCAACCAGCCGATAATAGACAGGTTTCAGCTCAAAATCGTTTCTCTGGAGAGCAGGAGGGCGGATTGCAGCTCTATTGGCATAAAACTGGTCAGGTCTGTTGTAATCTCCTAGAGTCCTCTGCACAAAACGTCCAGAAATGTTTACAGCCTCATCCGAAGCTTGCTGAATCTGCTGTTCAGCGATGACATTCCCATCCTGATCCAATCTCGGCCCTTCTTCATTCCTCTTGTTCCCATCTTTGTCAACCAAGTGACCTTTTGCGTTTTCGACCAAGACAAGTGGAGCAACCATTGTTGACTGTTTCTTAGTTTTCCTGATGGTCCTCTCCAACTTAGCAAGTTCGTCGTTGCTCAAAGTCACAAGCTCCTTCTCTTTGTTGCTTCTGGTACTGCGATTAGGCATACACCTGAAACCAGCACAAAGAAAAGAAACTGAAAGTCAGTAAACAAATTAAAACTTAGACAAAATCCTAATACTAAAAATTGATAGGCAGCTATTACTCTCCGGAAACGGCGCCAAAAACTTGATAGGGCTCAAGTTTTATCCAAATAAAACTACTGCAAGTGCACAGCAAAAGCAGTTATAGTACAAGGGGTATCAAATCCCAAGAGAGTAATGTAAACTACACTAAAGAGTTCAGGTTCGGATTAAGCTAAGCGATAAGTAATGAATGGAATGCGAAATAACTAAAGTAATAAAAGCAAGTGGGCATTTTTTAAACTGTTCTTAAAGTTCAGAAGGCCAAAGGCGCTAAGTCAAGGCAATTCACAGGTTGAATCCGAGAATGTAGAATGCATGAAATCAGGAATGATTAAGAACCGTTTTGAACATGAATATCAAATATATAACTAATCAATTCTCATTACAGAAGTTAACTATGTTTAAATCACAGAGTTTCAAATCTCTTTGCAAACCCTAACAACCTAAACATGCAATATGATCAGATTTAATTATTCACAAAACTCCTAAGCCAAATCTCTTTGCACTAAGTTGTTTTGCTCATCAAATACTCGTTCAGGTTATCAATAATGCTCTCACATATATTTAACAACCTATGATTTTCGGATTTCTAGATGATGTGTCTAAGAAATTCGATTTTAAAGCAAGCAGAGATGAAAAACCAAAAGATATTCCTAACAGGTAGCGATTCTACAATCTCTTCATTAACCCTTGAAAAAGCCCTAACTTAACTAACAAACTACTCAGGCATGGTGATTTGAGAAAACATCATGAAGAGAATAGATTGCATAAAAGAAATAAGAAGTAAAGATGAAGGAGTTCGAAATCTTCTCTGAAGGAGTCTGATTTGTCTCTCCAAAAGCTCTTCTATAAATCTCTCGCTAAAACTCTCTAGAATAATAAGATACAAAATATCTGCCAAAAGAATGGCTGTAAAACCTAATACACAAGCTAAAACACGATCTGGGGCTTTTTTGCAAATACTGAAACTTATGGGCCAAAACTACAAATAATCCTCTATCTTTTAGAAAACAGCCACGACCCCTTTCCTTTCTGGGTGACGAGCGTCACCAAAGGTGGTGACGAGCGTCACCTAAATGCATACTTTTCTTCTCGAGTTGCACACTTCGTGGCTTCAACTTGCAATGCTCCAAAAAGCTTCAATATCTCTAATTATGCTCCAGACATGCTATAACCTGCAAAGACTCTTCTAGGACTCTAAAAAGACCAAAAAGACTCAATAAAAAGGACTTATATCATGGTTAAAAACCATAAAAACCATGATATCAACGAGTGAACAGGTTACAATACAAAATATTGTTGAAACTACATGGATGGATTCAGCAATAAGGAGTCCAAAAAAGTGAATTCAGAACCTCCAACTGAGGAGGATAAGGAGGAGTGATAACTTGCTATATTAGAGCATTTTAGGCTGCATTTCATGCATCTTTTATTTTATTTTTGCATTATAGTTTAGCATTTTACTTTCATTTGCACTTAGAATCAACGTTGCATGCATTTAGCTTAGGAATACATACATTTGCATACAGGTGCATGTTTGTGGTGATTTTCAGGTGTTTTTGGAGGTTCTTGGAGTTGGGAAGGAGATGGAAGCAGCTCATGTTTGAAGAGGATGTGAAGAAGGAGCTTTTGCAAAGTATGTCCATATCGAGCAAGGATATCAAGCAAAACCTCTGTGGAGTGTGCTCGATGTAAGCCGCATAACGTGAGGAAGAGGATCAGTTCGAGGATTCTAAGACTTTAGTCTGCATCAAGGTCCAGCATTGAGCAAGGAAGCCGATACGCGCTGCACGAGCCATATCGAGGTTGTTCATCGAGTAGAACACCGTCCATACAACCTTGATGCAACTCACACGCAAGCTGACCACTTGATTTACGTTGACCTTATCTAGTTTTTAGAATTTTTATGCTTCTTTTGACTCCCTACTATAAAAGGGAAGCCACAAAACATTGTCTTTATCCTATCTTAGTCTTAATATCAAAACTTATACCTTTCATCTTGTTTTTGAACCAAAAAGGGCGATCTGCTCTAGAATCTTTTCTTTTAATAAAGTTTGTGCTTTTATGGTTTAATCTTGTTTCTTGATCTTTATTCTAGCACCCTGGTAGTTTAGATTTATTACCTTTGCATTTTAATCTCATCTGATCATGTTTAATGATACAAGATTTTTGAATCTCTTGGTCAATCACCCTTGTACCAATCAGTTGTAGCACAGCGTAGGTTTTTATCAATCAAATGGGGTTAAGCTAGATTCCACTAGGATTAGGAGCAGAATACTTTAAGTTATTTGAATCAAAGAAGAGAGTTGCTTAACACAACTAAACTATCAACCTAAATGAACATTGAACCAAGCAAAACACAAGAAAGCAATACTTAGCAATGATCAAGTGCAAAACAGAGCAAGCAAAAACAGAACACTAGGAAATTCGAAATTCAGATATTAAAAGACAAGGATCCTAGATGTGGTTATTAAATTTGGAGAGTTCAAAGGCAAAACTAAGGCTGTTTCAAACATCATTGACAATGCAAACAAGCAAGCAATGCTAATTCCTAGACAAAGAGTTCACAATCAAGCAAGTTAAGTTCAATCTCTTGATAAATAACCCTTGGCTAATCACCCTAACAAGAACTAACTCTCATTGGTGCTAGAACAATCAAAAAGCATGCAAAACCAACTCTATTCAAGCCAAAATACTTCTTAGACAGTCAATCTCTTGAGTTAAGCCAAGCAAATCCTCTATTAAACAAGATCATAATTTCATCAAACACTTGGTGGGCATAAGATGAAGCCTACATCTAGGTTCACGTGATCAAGATAAATCTAGACTAAGCACAGATTAATATAGAGGAATCAACATAATTAAACGCTAACAAACCCTAAACAAGCCTCTAAATTCTCCTAATCTACCACATCTAACACCCTAAAGGTGACTACTCACTCATCATCATGAAAACACCAAATCACAAGAGGAGAAGATGTTAAACATGATTATGAGGGAGATTAGAGAAGATTAAATAAGGCAAATACTAGACATTAATTAAAAAGAGAGATTTGTTCTTACAAACACTAAAAAACTCTTAAGAAACTAAGCAAGAACAAAACTTGGCTAAAAACCATTAGTCCAAGCATATTTATACTAAATGCCAAAAACCCTAAAGCAATGGCAAACTTGTAAATAAAAGGTGTTCGGATTCGGCCAACATTGATCATAAGTGATCGATGTGGATGATCGATGTAAACTTCTGGTGCTTGACATCGGTCACTTAATGATCGATGTGGATGATCGATGCTGAGATCAGGTCCTCTCGGGTCCATTACACCGTACTATACTGATTATCGATGTGGATATCTTGTGTCTTGACATCGATCACAAGTGATCGATGTGGCTGATCGATGGAAACTTCTAAAGCTCCTGCCTATCTACACCGTGCGATGTGAGTGTCTGATGTGGATGTCCTGTGTCTTGATATCGATCACATGTGATCGATGTGGACACCAGTCTTCTCTGTTGCTTCACATCGTACGATGTTGGCTTGGCCTTGATCGATGTTACACCAGATTTCCACTCCTTTGACTCCTCTTGTTCCTCTTTAGCTTGGGCAACTCCCTGAATCATCCCCATGCTTCCTCCTTGCCTCAAATAATCCTTAGGTACCTAAAAACATCCTTAATGCAAAGAGAATGCAAACTACAACCTAAATGCAACCTAAGTCTAAAAGGAAAGGAAAATGGGACTCAAGAGAAGGAAAACATTCAAAAAGGAAACTAAAATATGAACTAAATGAAAGCCTAAATGATGTAAATGCAAGAGATATCAACATCCATACACTTGCCTTTTTCATGTCCTCAAGCAAACAAACTAAGACAAATGGAGGATGAGGTTTAAAGGTGGGTACTCAAATCCAAAAATGCTTAGGTAAAGAAGTGATGTCCATGTATAAGTGCCTAAGTGTAGGATGCAAAACACAATCAGTTATACTTTAAAGAACCTAGCCATGCTCATCATGTTTCAAAATGATCTCAAATCTCAACCTAGACAAGTGCTCAAATCAATCAACTCTTTAACATTCATTAAGCTTGTAACCATGAATCAAGTTTGTGCAAATCAAGTGAAAAGATTTGGTCTTAGGATATGGTTATGAGATGAAAATGATCTCATTTAAGTAAGGGCTAATAAACTCAAGGGATCACTCAATGGAAATGATTCTATCTTAGGCAAAATGCTAAAGGTAAAAGCCCCCTTATGCATGCAAGTTAAAACTCTCTTCTATCCTTTACCCAAAGATGAATCCTAATGACTTCTAAACCCCAAGGTGAACCCCTAAGTCTACCCTTTTCCAAAGAACTTGATTTTCTTCTTCTTTATGTGTGGGGAAAATTCTTCTTCTTGCTTGTGTGGTTGATCCTTTTTGTTGGGACATGCTCTTCTTTTGTTGATTTGGCGCCATTCTTCATCACTTTTGGTGGATTGCATTGGTCTGATTTCTTCTTTTGCATGACCTTTCAAAGCTTTGTTGTTGGCGCCTCCTTATTTTAAACACTTAGAGCTTTTCCTTCCCTTTATACTTAACCACAAACTTAACTTATTTTCCCACACTACCGTCCCATACTTCTTCTTCTTCTTAAAAGATATAAACCATGAAGTTCAGACCACTTAACACTATCCTTTCACCCAAACTCCTAACCTAGAATCAAGCTCAAAATGCAAGCTGATATCTACAAGAGAGCTTCTCCTTGCCAGCCTTAATTCTAACACTTTTTGCCAAGATAAAATTCGAAAATTATTTATGCAAGGCCTCACAACTCTCACAAATGTTTTTTAGGCTCAAAAAGGAGGATTGGTTAAGGGTGTGGATTAACTGTCCCATGAGTATGAGGATCAGCTGTTTGGATCAATAAAAGTGGTAAGAAGGGAAAAAGATGATCCAAATATATATATGGTAGCCATGAATTTACTTTTCAATACACAAACATGATATTTAAAAATCAGATTAAGGTTCAAATAGATAGAGTTGATTTTCAATGAACAAATGGTTTCAGTGTGAGATGAGAGAATCAAATTTAGAAATTCAAACATGGCCTTAACTTCTGACTTTCTTATGATGCATCAAACCATTAACCACTTAGACATTTAAATTAATCTTAAACACTTAGCATTTTACAAGGAAAATTCATCATTGTTCCCTATGCAAATGCAATGCAACCTATATATGCAACCACTATACTCAATCTTAAACAAATGAAATGCAACTATATGCTATCTTTTTGGTTTGCAAAAAATGCAAAGATTTTCAAATTTTTTGATTTTTTTGTATTTTTCTATGCACTTACATGTATGCATCAATGCATGAGACTCAAAGATGAAAGAAATAAAAAACTAAGAAAAGAACAAACAAAGTCAAACCCTAAATCCCTCCCCCACACTTAAATTACACAATCCCTTGTGTAATAAAAGAGTGAAAGAGAGAAGTAACAGAAATATATTACATAAACTAAAAAAAAATGCAATGGTATTTACAATGGAAAGGATGTGGTACCTTAGTTGTGGTGGGATGAGTAAGAGAGTTCATCAGTCTCTCCTGGATCTATGAATGATCTTGATGTTTCTGGTTGTGGAGACTGACTTGCCCTCCTCTTGTTTCTCCTCCTCTCTTGTGCAGACGATGCTGTTTGAGGTGGAAGTATCCAACTAGGCCAATATACTTGCACTTGAGTTAGGTTTCCTTGAGAGTCATACTCCTGCCAAGTGGTGTAAGCTTCAGAAGGAGAGTAGGCTGGCACTTCCCATGCTGATGGCGGTTGGGACATAGGATGAAGCCCTAGCTGGTTCCCAAGCTGGCCATTGATCAGTTTGTTGCACTTGGAAGGAGTGTCTCCTTTGGGGCATCCAGTTTGCCTCCTCTTCTTCATTAGGTTATTCCTGTTGCACTTGCTCCTCATAATGTGATGTGAACTCACGACCATGGATTTGTTGAGAAGCTCCATATGATTTGGACTTGTCCTTCTTGAACTTCCCTTTTACCAAATTCACAATCTTCTTTATGGTTTTATCTTGCCATTTTCACCATCTTTGAAGCTTCTTGATGTGGCCATGAGCATATTTTAGGGAGCTCTCTTAACTTGGCAACTCATGAGGTTTGAAGTGAAACCTCTTGGAATTGTACTCTAGCAACTCATCTTCTTCTTGTTCCTCCTCTTGGGATTCTTCCTCATTTTCAGCGCCAACATCACCTTCTCCTTCTTCTTCTTTAGAGCTCTCTTTACTCTCTTCTTCACTATCCTCCTCTCTTTCTTCAGTAATGGCGCCTCCATGGTAGAGCTGTCTCTCTTTAAATAGCTAAGATCCATCCATTATGGTGGCAAAGCAACTTCAGCATGCTCATCAAGATCCACCCTACTTGCCATCATGATTGATGTCACAACTCCCCAATGTTCAGTTGAGTGTTCTTCTCTCTCTTTCCCTTGTTCAAGATCCAGCTCCTATATGTGAAGAGCTGCTACAAGAGGAGAGTCACATAACAAGGTAGCTCTTCTGGACTGTTGATAGTCTCTCCACTCTTGCAGTAGCACACTAGTGGCTGCATCCCATTGAAGATGATGTTCATCTCCCTTGATGAGATATTAGCTGTTTCCTTCCTTGCAAAGAGCGTGTTGGCTAGAGCTTTATGAGCATATATAAAAGCAGGATGCCTCATATCTTTGTTTTTTGTGACTCTTGGAGTGAAGTGATAAATGCCAATCACTTCCCAAAGCTTTGCATGCTCCCTCATTCTGATTTTGAACTGAGGCTTCTTATCAGCATAAGGGTACATACCAAGGCCAGCTGAAAGCTCTCTAAAGGTGGCTGTGAACTTCTGGTTTCCAAGTCTAAAGGATATTCAGCCATCTCCATTGTCAAGCTCACTCTCTTCATAACTCACCACTTGAAAAGTAAAGAGAAAATGAATGGTGAGATGCTGGTATGAGGGAAGCGCCAGCTCCATGAACTTGCCAAGCTCCATCTCTTCAGAGATTGTTTGCAATCTTCATAGATCCCAAGCGCCTTCATTGTAGGGATAAAAGGGTACTTTGTAACCTTGAAAGTACACTGGTTGAAGAGCTCTACAAATTCCCTAGCACTTGGTTGCTTGTTTGGGGATTCTTCTACAACCTTGTCCTTCCCTTTGTCATTAGACTTGGTAGCCTTGCTTTCCACTACCCTTTTTCCAGCAGCCTTTGAGGATTGTCCTTCAGCAACACCTTTGCCCTTGTCCTTGATTGCAAGTGTGGTAGAGGGTGCCTTCTTCCTTGGTGCTTGGCCTTTGTTTTGGGCAACCTCCTTTGTCTTTCCCGTAGTACCTACAAGTACAAATCTCAAAAGACTATAAGTTTGGGAACAAAGGGATGAAGAATCATTATTTTTTTCTCAAATCTAAAAGAAGCTTAACTATTCATTAAACAAGGCAAACCTCTAAAGAACTAAGAGAATTCAAGAGCAAAAATCATAACCACGCTAGAGTTCTAAGCAAATTTTAACTATTTATGCACATGAACATAGCATGGTGGCCTTTAGACAACATGAGAAGTGATTATGCATAATGAATTTAAAGCAAAGCAAGCTAATGGAATAAGGAACAGTAAACAGTTCTAGCATTTTACTTGCTTAAACAAACAAATTCCACCATGCAAAATCAAAACAAGCCCTTAAACTAAACAAGACTAGTTCTTAAAGCGTAAGGTTCATAAGATCTGAAGTTCAAACCATAAGAACAAGTAATTGAATAGTGGAAGAGAGACAACCTTTTTGGAACTTCTAAGCAATTTCAAAGACAAATAAAAGAGAGAGAGAACTGAGAAATTTCGTGGCTATAAGTGAAAGAAGAGAAAATGTGAAGTGTGAAGAGAGAAGAGGAGTTTGTTGGTTTATATAGAGCTAAGGAGGGGAGACAAGGAATCTAAGGAGTGAGGAATAAAGCCAAAAGTGCTCAGAAGTAGGTCAGAATGGCAGGGAGGAGCCAAAAAATTCAAATTCAAACTCTCTTGGCTCCAAACCAAGAGAGGGAAATTTTTTGAAGTTAGAACTACTTACCTCGCTGGCCACATCGATCACTTTTGATCGATGTGGATGAACGATGTGAACCACATTGAGCATGTTTGCTCGATGTTGCTGACCGATTTAAGCTCCAACACCTCCTGCCCATTAACATTGTAAGATGTTGATGTACGATGTAGGCACATCGAGCAACCTTTGACCAATGCTGTTGCTCGATGTAATCTGCCAAACTCTCAGTCAATTTACATTATCGTACGATGTCCGATGTGCACCAAAATTTTCCACTTCTTCTCACATCGTACGATGTGCCTGACCGATGTTGTTTATCTGACTCTCGGGTTGATTACATCGTACGATGTAAGTGATCGATGTGATCAATCCGAGACACATCTTTTCCCACATCGATTATAAGTGATCGATGTAGTTGCCCGATGTGTCTTGATCCCACTAACATCAACCTCCATTGATCGATGTTACTGACCGATGTGCCAACATCGAGCTTGGCATGCTCAATGTTGGAGCTCGATGTTGGAGCTCGATGTTGACCAAAACACATCTTCTTTGGTTCTCCAAACATCTTCTCATCCCTTATCCAAACTCCTGCTTCTAAGAACACTCAAAATGCATAAAGCATAAACTAAAAGCATAACTATGTGCACATGATACCATGGGACTACCTCCCAAGTGTGTTTGTTTAAAGTCTATAAGCTTGACTTTGATTACCTCTATAGTAGAGGTAAGGAGAAGGAGTCTTAGAACTCCTTGGTGGCACCTTGCTTCCCTTGACCCTCTTGGTGACTCCATCCATCTTGAGCACAGCAAAAGGCTTAGACTTCCCCTCTTGCTTCATCTTGTAGTAGACCTCACCATTCTTTGAGCCAAATGGTTACAAAACCACTCCTCCTTAATTAATAATTTTTTTAAATGTTATTTTGTTTTATATAATTACAAAAGACGGTCAAATGACAATTTATTAAAGAAAATAGATTATATTTGCAATTAACATGAAGATACTAAAAATATATTGCTTTATTCTTATATATTTTATTTTTATATATACATTTATAATTTAAAAAAAAAATAAAAAATATATAATGTTTATTCAGATTTAAAATTGATAAATATATAAGCTAACAAGAAAATAAATATAATACTCATTTATATTATAAAAATAATTTTATTATATTAAAAATATATACAAAATTAATTTCTAAAATCTTTAATACATTAGTAAAAAATTAAAAACGAGAAATAATTATATAATTTATACAAAACCAGCTAATCGGGAAACACTAAACCGGTTAAACCGGGAGACACTGAACCAGCTAAACCGAGAGACACTAAACCGGGAGACACTAGACCCTAAAATGAAAACAATCTTGATGAAGCCGCCGCCACGCCCAGCGTCGAGAAGCCGCTGCCACTTCGGCCGCTGAGAAGCCACCGCCACACCCACCGTCGAAACCTGAAACTGGAGCAAACCTTCTAAACCACCACCACTCGATTAAGAAAACCAAACTTCCTTCGCGCTGCAGCAAGAGAGCTCGCCCGGAGAAGAGGAGAAAACTTTGGTGAAACGGAGAGAGTACATCCGGAGAGTAACCAGAAAAACTGCCAGTTAGAGGAGAGATATGTACGCCTAGCCGTTGCCGGGGCCTAGAGCGGCTAGCTCGGAACCGGCAGTGAGCATTGGAGTGAACTGCTGATGGAGACGAGATCTAAGAAAAAAGAGAATTAAATCTGAAGAAGATAAGGAGGTGAATAAGAGAAGTAATGAGACGAAGAGGAGAAAATAAGAGGAAGAAGGAGAAGAGGAGAAGAAAAGCGGATCAGAAGGAGAAAGGCAAAAATAAAGTTTACCGTGAAAGAGGAAGAATCGAGTAAACTTGATAGATCCATTAACTTTTGGTATAAACACAGATCAATGGCTGAAATGCCATTCTTATTCAAATTTTAATCTAGTATGCCACTGTTATAAAAATTAATTAATTTTAGATTTATTTTTAATATGAAAAGGATGTAAATTCAATTTTGTTCTCCAAAAATCTAAATAATTACAAATTGAGAATCGGGTTTTCCCCAAACTCAACCCTAGTTTTAAATTATCTAACTTTTACAAACTGTAAATCGGAGTTCGACGTCAGAGTTCGACGGAGACAACACCGTGAATCTTAGAAACCAGAAACCGAGATCCCCAGAAACCGTGAATCTCTTCTCGCTTCTTCTCCGAGCCTCCGTATTGGGTCCTCTCCGATACTTCTCCGCCTCTCTTCTTTTGCTCCTCTCCGATTGGTCTTCTCCTCGGCACGGGTCCTCTCCGATTCATCATCTCCTCCGCATCACTTGTCTGATTCCTCTTCTCCTCTGCATCCCTTCACTATCGAGAGTTTGATTTCTAGGTAAGAACTTTGATATCTACTCCTTCTCGTCCTGTGAAATATCTCGTTCTTCTCTTATCTGCCAATTTGGGATTCAATTGGGATTGATGGTGATGGTTTGATCATTTAATTGTCAGAGATGGTTCGGGTGAGAGGCAGTAAATACAGGACAGGAAGAGGAGTAGGTCGTCCAAGAAAGAAGATTGAAAATGAAGGAGAAACCGCTGAACTGGACGTTTCTCCTCCTGAAACCGTCGCAGCAACCACTGCAGCGGACTCTCCTCCTCTTGAAACTGTCGCAGCAACCACAGAAGGAGCTGCACTAGACGTTCCTTCTCCGAACTCTCCTCCTCCTGAAACTGTCGCAGCAACCACAGAAGGAGAACCAGAAATTGAAGGAGTTGCATTGGACGTTCCACCTGAAATCGTCGAAGCAACCGCAGAAGTTCTTCCTCCCACGGAAGGAGCAACAGAAGGAGTAATCGCAGGGGACGTTCCTCCTCCTAAAACCGACGCAGAAGCAACGGCTTCACCAACCCTAGAAACACCAATAGAAGCCGCACAAACTCCAGGAGAGATAAACATTGAGAGCGATTTAGCTATGGTATTGTTTGAAGGAGAACCATCAAATTCTGCTACCCAAGAGCTTGCTCACGAAGAAGTCCAAGAAAAGGAGCTTCCTCTCGAGGAAGAGCAAGAAAAAGAAGCTGGTCTTGAGAAAGAGGTATTATTTACAAGTCTTATGCATTTTTACTTACCTTGAAATTGAGATTGATATTAGAGAATGGATGAAAATATGTTAGGATGATTTAGTGATTAGGTTCAACTACGTTTGCATAGGTTCAACTACGTCTGAATAGGTTCAACTATATCTCAATAGGTTCGACTACGTCTTAATAAGTTGAACTACGTCTGAATAGGTTCGACTACGTCTCAATAGGTTCAACTTCGTCTTAATAAGTTCAACAACTTCTGAATAGGTTCGACTACATCTGAATAGGTTCAACTTCGTTTCCTAGGTTCAACTGCGTTTCTTAGGTTCGACTAGGTTTCTTAGGTTCAACTGCGTTTTTTAGGTTTGACTAAGAATTAAATTGTTCATTAAACATGTGTTTGAATTCGCAGGATGAATAGGATGAAACGCCACCATTGCAACCAGAGAAGTTCTACTTCTCTCCAGATCAATATACCAGAGTATGTAAGATAGGATCGAGATGTACTGTCGTGAAGACAATGTCTATGATAAAGAAGCTGAAAAATGAATCGACATGGTTCACAAGACATCCTCAATTCAAGCATATTTTTCATATGGAGGAGGAGCCAAACCGAAAGCCTATGGGTTTGTGGATGTTGCTACTTCATCAAGCTTGTACGGATTCAGAGAAGGAGTTCTGGTTTGTGGTTAATGGAGTACCGATCAGATATTCCAATAGGGAACATGCTCTATTAAGTGGGTTGGACTGTCACCACTACCCGAGGGTATATGATGACTTGAGGGATAAGAAAAAAGGCAATTTTAAGTTTGTGCAAAAGATTTTTGGAAGGAAGGACAATATAAGAATCGAAGATGTGGAAGAGAAAATGCAGTCATTGACGAGCGGCTTAGATAAGAAGAAGATGGCTGTTCTGTTTTTCTTATGCACTGTGTTGAAAGCGAAATCTAAGGTGAAAGGGAACATAGAGCCTTTCTTGCTTAAAGTGGTTGATGATTTGACATTATGCAAGACATTTCCATGGGGGTGTTATACTTTTGATGATTATATGGAGGAGATGAAGAGGGCGATGAAGAAATTCAAAAAAGGCATCGTCAAAGACAAAGAGTTATTGACATTTTCTGGATTCATTCTTCCTCTAGAGGTAAATATTAATTGTGATGGTTTTGTAATTGTTTTAAATCGATTTTAATGCAATGTATGTGTAGATTTTTGCGTTTGAGTGTATTCCTGCGCTTAAACGCACGTTTCGAGTAGAGGTTGCCACGGAGAAGGACTGTCCAAGGATGTGCAAGCACAAGTTCTTGGAGACTTCCATGAAAGGTTATCCACTGGAAGACATAAACGAGGCGATTGGAAATACCAAGGTGAGAGATAATACTTATATATGGTTATTTTTGTATTTAATATGAGTTTGATTTTGATTGTTATTTTTTGTTGATATTCTTAGGATATCATAAGCATCTTGGAACCTGACTCTGATGAGAAAGCTTTGATGGAGCATATCATAGGCGATGATTGTGATGATGGTATAGGCTTCATTGATCCGATTGTTGAGATGTGGCGAGACCATCTAATCAGAAAAGGGAGGAAGATATGGTGGAAAGATCTCTATGATATCGACTTGGCAGCTCGAGTTGTAGATGAAGATGCGAAAAAGGCACTTAAAGATGAAAGTAATGATGAAACTAAAGATGAAAGTAAAGATGAAAGTGTTGCATCGTTGTTGGGGCTGAAGGAAGCGGTGGAGAGAATGGAGAAAGTGATACAAGAAGTAAAGGATAAGGTGGATGGTTTTGATGATCGATTGAAAAGTGTAGAAAGTTTTGTGAAGGAGCACCGAATCAAAGGTCCTGAAAGTGTTCGAAGCCCTGCTCCAAGTGTTCGAAGCCCTGCTCCAAGTGTTCGAAGCCCTGCTTCAAGCCCTGCTCCAAGCCCTGCTCTAAGCCATAGTGATGACAAAGAAGGTAAAAAATTATGTTTTAACTCTAATTGATGCATTGTCATTTTTTTGTCGTTACTTTATTGTTCATTAAAAAGATACACTTTTAGAAGAAGATGCAGATGAGAAGGAGGAAGACGCGGAGGAGGTAGTCGAACCTTTGAAGAAGAGAACAAAGAAAGCACCTTCTTGTTACACTCCAAGTGAGCATGGGCAAAAACGTAAAAGAGAGAGCGAGGGACAGAAAAAGGATAAGGGCGACGGACAGAAGAAGGGGAAGGGTGACGTTCAGAAGAAGAGAAAGGGCGTGGGGAAGAAGAACGGAAAGGGCGTGGGGAAGAAAAACAAGTGATATGGCCGGTTTGTATACTTGTTTTTGGTACTTAGATGATGGCAATATGCATTTGGTACTGTATGGTGTTTGTTTAGTAGTTTTTTGGTACTTATGATGACAATTGGCTTTTGGTACTTGATGGTTTTTGCTTGTAGCTGCGGATTGGCTTAGTTTTTAAGGACGTGTTTTAAACTTAATGCAATATATTAGTACAACTGTGTTCTATTAGGTTCAACTGCGTGACTTTTTGGTTCGACTGAAAATTTCAAGGTTCAACTGAGTTTTAATAGGTTTAGCAATGAACATAAGTAACTAGGTACAACTGAATTACAAGGTTCAACTGAGGAGGCAATAGGATTAATAATTGACATAACTAACGAAGTACAACTGAAATACATAGTTCGACTGAGTTAAAACTTGAAGACCTCTTCCAAAGTTTGAAAATTAGAGGATCTTCATCCGAAAGCAAATAACATCATCAAAGTCTTAAAATAAGAAGAACAATCCACAAGTTACTTAAAAAAGATTATAATCAAACTAAGTAGAAGCACAAGTACTGCTACCCCAAATGTCATCTCCACACTGATTTTCTTCTTCTCCGTCTGAATAAGCATCTCCAGCTTTGCAATCAGCTCCTCGTTCTGAACCTGTCTTTCCTTCAGCTCTGCAATAGCTTTTTCTGCGCGATTTCCAGTTGTGAAGTTGTTCTGGATTTTTTCCTTGAGACTAGTAATCTGATGATGTAGGATTTCTATTTCTTCGTCTACCACAAAATCCCACCATTCCGAATATGATACCCTTTGTTCTACGCAAAAATACCCAAGAATTATCATAAATATTCTTATGTTTTTTCGATACCGAATAATTATCATAAACCATCCAAACTGATACTAAACTCACATCACGATTGCGACAGGTGAAGTATCACCTCCCAGGATCGATTGAGGTGTATGATGTCTCTGTAAAAACGGCTCCACCGCAGTAACATTTTCTGGGCATTCCATATTCACCATCTGCTATGAGGCATGGATCCAGCTCAGCTGATGATTCGGAACTGGTCACCGGACTGAATCTTCCCATTTCTTCGAATTTCTGAAAGTAAAATTGAAACTGAACTGAAATCGAGCAAATCGAACAAATTTCGAATAAATAAATTAAGCTCAATAACCAGATCGAGCAAATCGAGCAAATCAGAAAATGACCAGATCTACACGAATCAAAGTAAGAGCTTTACCTGTTGAATGAAATCGGAAAACGACCAGATCTCGACCTCTCTTTCTCTCTCTCTCTCTCTCTCTCTCTCTCTCTCTCTCTCTCTCTCTCTCTCTCTCTCTCTCTCTCTCAGTCGAAGGAGAAGAAGAAATGGAAGAAAAATAAAAAGTAACTAGAGTTTTCAGAAAAAGAGTCCGACCCTGATTTAATTAAAAAAAAATCTATTTTTTAATTTGTTCCCGCTGGCGAAAAACTAGAAATTTGAGTAAATTTTACCAAAAATTTATAACTTAGTTGTCCCCAAGGAAGCAGTTGAACCCATTTCTTAATAGTTGTACTTTTACATTTATATTGTATTTCTAGTTGAACCTTCCTCTAAACTATTATATTGTAGTTGTATAAATGACTTTAGACCATTAAACATCATTTATAATGTTTTTATACTGTAATATATGAAATATTAAATATTTTGAGTTTTTCAGTCTTAAAATGCTTAACATTGTTGATGTCTCCCTTATATTGTAAGGGGTGGTTGATGTGAAAACATGATTTTGGATAAAAATAAAAAATTAATGTTTACCATATAAGTAATTGTTTCCTTATAGTTGAAAATGTGTTGATAGATCTTAATTAGTATATTCACATCACTTGAAGCTTTAATAATTGTTTTCCAAAGTTGATATTAGTTGTACCCAGTTGCACCCAATTGCACAAACACGTCAACGTTAATAGTTGTACCCAGTTGAACTTGGTACCATGTAGTTGTTTAAATGTGAAACCAGTTGAACTTGGTAGTGCAAAATGGCAACACGTAAACGTTGATAGTTGTACTCAGTTGAACCTGGAAGTGCGAAATTGCCAAAATAAACCTCTGAATTGTTCATACTTGTACCTAGTTAAACCTGGTCATACAAATTCACCAAAATCAAACACAGAAAGATTCATAGTTGTACATAGTCTAACATGGTTGTACAAAACCGAGAATTACAAAACATACACATAAATCAAACTGAGCTGCCACTTTGGCTGCTCTGGAAATAGAAAGCGAAACCTCTGCCAGACACAGACCTGTTACTCGTTTTCCTGCGACGTTCCCCAGTGGATGGAAAGCGGTTTTCTTGATTTTTTCCTGGCGATTTGGTGTAATCAGGTGGTAAAGCAAATTTATTGAGTATTTCCTCAGGAATACTCTAACTAGACTCATTCGGCACTGGCTAAATCGTCATGTAGTATGCCAATGCCCACATATCGATCAAGTAATATCTAGAGCATAAGTCATATAGACTAATATCCGCTGTACTCCCTCCCTTCTTCATCAGTGCTGCGGCTGCGGCGATTGCATGAACACAAGGATACTTGTCTATATCCAACCCTCTGCAAGAGCAAGTTTTGCTCGACAAATCCACCAAGTAAGCCTTCCCGTCGAGTCCAATAACGGTGTATTCAAGCTGGAAGCTGTTTATCTCAGCCACAACTAAACGAGCAGCAATTGGACATAGTTCATGTAATTTGTTATCCACTTAAAATCAGCATACTCCCTTTCGAACTCACTCACAGTATAAATATGAGCGCATTGGATGAATTTTGCCGCCACTAGATCTTTGTTCACCTTATGCTGAACTTTACCTCTCACGTTTTGAGACAAATGCCATATACAATGTCCATGCTGGGAGTGGGGATACACCTTCGCTACTGCATTTATGATGCTTTTATGTCTGTCACTCATAAAAACCAATTCAGGATCATCAGGTATAACGATTTTCAGCTTCTCGAAAAACCACATCCAGCTGTCATGCTTCTCAGTATCAATTACACCAAAAGCAATGGGGTAATGGTGATGATTAGGATCTTGAGCTGTGGCAAAGACAAGCTGTCCACCATATACAGTCTTAAGAAATGTTGCATCCACAACTATCACTTTCCTCATTGCCTGAAACCCTTCAATGCTAGCGCCCAAAGCAATGAATAGGTACTTGAACTTTTTTTCTGCATCCAATTCCACACTTGTTACGGTTCCAGGATTTACCTTCTCTAGCATGTACAAATAAGAGTATAGAAGCCTATAACCTTCTTCAGGAGTGCCCCGCACATCACTAACAGCTAGATTTTTTCCTCTTAAGGCGGTAGAGTAGGACAAACTAACACCAGCTCTACTCTGAACCAAATTCACGATATTTTTGGGAACTGGGGTGTCAAATTGACCCGGATAGTCTTGCTGCAAAACAGATGCTACTAGTCGTGGGGTGCCTCTCCTTCTACTACTGCTTGTACTCTCAACGGCCCGAGAGCATGTATGCATCTTTCTGTATACTCTAACACTGAAATAATCTGATTTCTTAAACCTTGCAGCTCGTAAATACCATTTACAGCCTTGATTCTTCTGACGGCATTCTAGAATAAGTCACCTTGTATCTGACTTATAAGTATGGACCCCAAAACAATTCTTATGTGCAGCTCTGTCAACCAAATCTTACACTGCCTCCTTAGAACAAAATTCTTGACCAATTTCAAAACCTGTACCATCTTCCCATTCTTCAACACACTGACTAACTTCTGCAGAACCTGGAAGCTCAACATATTCATGCATACCATCCAAACCGTTCTCCAAATCCCCATCAGTAAATTCATTACCATCGTTCTCTGTCACCTCCTCAATAATCGGCTCCCTATGTTCTTCTCTTTCCGAGGCTGCTCTAAAAATAGTAACCGCATTACAGACATCATCATCAGCTCTACCATTTGCAACCGGCTCCTCATAATTCACACCAAATGAACTACCCACTTTGGAAGCTTGCTCACTCCTACCCGTTTCCAAATCTTTGATTACCTCCACATGTAAAACAGACCTTAGCCCCTCGTTATCCACCGTTGTCAGATAAGCATATACGTCATCATCAACGAAAATCTTTGACTCGTTTATCGGTTTATTAACCAACGGAATGTAACTCAATTTCAGCTGTGCATTAGCTCTATCTATCCCAATCTTACGGCATATCTTATCTACTAACGCCGTATAAGTTATCTCCTCCACAGATAAGTTCCTAAATGGTATAGCATAAGTGGAATTACTTGTAAACCATTTCAACTCCCCTTCGTCACGTGAATAACTACCTCCATAGTCAAAATGTATATTTGTGTGGTTGATGCTCATGCTCTCCTGAAAATGTAATAAAAATAATCGATCAGTAATTACACAAACTACCACAGTTGTACCAGTTGAACTCAGTTGTACTTGGTTAACTAGACATCTCATTTGTACCAGTTGAACTTAATTTTCCAGTTGTACCAGTTGAACTCAATAACTTAATTGTACTATTTTGCTCTCAGTTGTACCATTTCGTTCTCAATTGTACCATTTGTCCAATTTAACTAGTTGTACCAGTTGTACCATTTCTCCTATCATAACTCCAGGAATCGGGTTCTTCTTGAGTTTGTTCTTCTTCTACATATAAATCTGATTAACATAACCACATTTTACCGAACCTATGACTCAATCTATCCAAAATATGTTGTTACCAATCCAGATCCCTAATTTTCCAAATCTAAATACCTAATTTCACAAAATATATCTATAATTGAAAAAGATAGAAGAACTCACCTTAAATATGGAACATTCAACAATGGCAGAATAGGAGAAAGAGAGAAAGAGGACTCGGAATATGGATCAGACAAAGTGGAGAAAGTGTCAGATTGGTTGGACGAAGAGCGCTCACAGGAGGAGCTTATTACCAGAGCTCGGGTGAGAGGGGGATCAGGAGCTGGATCGGGAGCTGTAGGGGGATTTGATTTTTTTCAGATTCAATTTTGTTTTTTTTTGTTTTTTTTATTCAAAAATTTAATTACTTTTTACCTTTTTTATTTTACTTTCACTTGTTCACTAATTTACTTTGTCAGTTATTTTTAATTTTTCACTAAGGACTAGATCGTAATTTCACATTTCATTTAATTGAATAGGTGGCATAAGAGTGACATTAGATTGAAGAGTGGCAGAAGAGATCAATTTTTTTTTGAGAATGGCAAATCAGCCTTTCGCTCTATAAACACAGAGAAAAACTAAAAAAAAAAAGATAAATTGTCAAAAAATCTGATGGTGGCCATAAAATTAGGGTTACAGCTCGTGCAACTAAGAAGATTATTGGATCAATGGCTAAAATGCTATTATTTCTCAAATTTCAATCTCATATGCCATCGTTATAATAAATAATTTATTATCGATTTATTTTTAATATAAAAAGTGTGCAAATTCAACTTTGTCCTTCAAAAAACTTTAGAATTACAAACCCAACTTGAGTTTTGCCCACCCAAACCCGGATCTAATAAAAAACAACCCTAGTTTTCTAAATTTACAGAAACTGTAAATCAATTCATTCATCTTCTTTCTCTCTGATCCCCTGTCTCCGTGAGGAAACCGTGAGACTATAAACTGAGTTTGATTCGTCTTCTCTTTCCTCCTCCTTTTTTCATCTCGAATTTTATATTTCTCTTTCTATCTCTCTTTTCGTCCATTTCCGTCAACCCTCTTCATCTCTCTTTTTCTCTCTTCTTTTGATTTGATTTATCAGATATGGTTAAAGTGAAATTTGCTAACAGGGTATACGAAACCAGAAGAGGTCAACGAAATGAAAACTTGGCAAGAGAATCAGAACCTGCCGAAGTTGTTCCTCCATCAGAAGCAGGAACCGCTCCTCCACTTCCTCCTGAAACTGACACAGCAGCAACGGGAACGAATGCTCCAACACCAATAAAAGGAACCGAAGAAGTGGAGAAAGTTCCCGAAGTGGTGCCTCCTGCAATCAATTCCAAGAATCCCCCCACTCCAGCAAACACAGAAGGGCTAATGGAAGAAAGAACGGAAGAAGTGGATAAAGTTCCCGAAATGGTGCCTCCTGCAATCAATTCTGAGAATCTTCCGGCTCCAGCAACCACAGAAGCGCTAATGGAAGAAGGAACAGAAGAAGTACAGAAAGTTCCAGAAGTGGTGCCTCCTGCAATCAATTCTGAGAATCCCCCGGAAGTGGTATCTCCTTCAATCAATCGGATGAATCCCGAAATAAGTGAAGAGAGTCCCTCAACTCCAGAACCAGAAAAAACCCAAACTCCATATGAAGGGAGGGAATCCACAAAAAATGATGATGAAGAAAATGTGTCTGGTCAAGAAGAAGAGCAAGTGAATGTGGAGCAGAATGTGTCTGGCCAAGAAGAAGAGCAAGAGAATGTGGAGCAAAATGTGTCTGGCTAACAAGAAGAGGAAGATAATGTGTTAGACGAAGAACAAGAGGAAGAGAATGTGTCTCGCCACGAACAAGAGGAAGAGAATGTGTCTGGCTATGAACAACAAGAAGAGAATGTGTATGGCCAGGTATCGTTTACGGATACATATACTTATGCATTTGCTTACTTTTAGACTGAAAATTGAGAATGATTTTGTGTTGTGTGTACTTTATTGGACAAATGTTAAAAGTCAGTAGTATTTTGGTGTTCAACTATGTTTTCTAGGTTCAACTATATTAGTATCTTCAGTGAATGTTAGGTTCAACTGCACTTGCTAGGTTCAACTAAGTATTGCTAGGTCCAACTATGTAGGCTTTGTTCAACTAGATGTTTAAAGTTCAACTACGCTTGATTGGTTAAGTTCAACTATGTTTTCTAGGTTCAACTACATTAGTGTCTTCAATGTATGTTAGGTTCAACTGCGCTTGCTAGGTTCAACTAGGTATTGCTAGGTTCAACTACGTATTTCTAGGTTCAACTATGTAGGCTTTGTTCAACTAGATGTTTGAAGTTCAACTACGCTTTATTGGTTAAGTTCAACTATGTTTTCTAGGTTCTACTACATTAGTATCTCTAATGTATGTTAGGTTCAACTGCGCTTTCTTGGTTCAACTATGTTCAGCTTGCTTGGTTCAACTACGTATATTAGGTTCAACTAGGTTCGAGTAAGTATTTATTTATTTTAACGGTTTATTAAATCTGAGTTTGAATTCACAGGATAACGAGGATTATAGTACACCACTGCAACCAGAGAAGTTTTACTTCGGTCCAGAGCAATATAGCAAGGCTTGTAAGATAGGATCAAGGTGTAGTGTGAAGGATACAGTGAACATGATAAAGCAGTTTCCAACTGAATTGAAGTGGTTCACAGCTCACCCTCAGTTTAAGCATATTTTTCACATGGAGGAGGAGCCAAACCGAAAGCCTATGGGCATGTGGATGCTGCTACTTCATCAAGCTTGTACGGATTCGATGAATGAGCTGTGGTTTGTGGTTAATGGAGTTCCTATTAGATATTCCATAAGAGAGCATGCTCTGTTATGTGGGTTGGACTGCCATGACTACCCGAGCAACTATGAGGAATTAAAGGATAAGAAAAATGGGGATTTTAAGTTTGTGGAGAAGATTTTTGGAAAGAAAGTGAACATAACAATCGCAGATGTGGGAGAGAAACTCGAGTCATTGCGGAGCGGTGTGGACAAGAAGAAGATGGCTGTCCTGTATTTCTTATCCACTGTTTTGAAAGCAAAGTATAAGGTTGCAGGAAACATAGAGCCGTTCTTTCTTAAGATTGTTGATGATTTGGGATTGTGTAAAACATTCCCATGGGGGCGTTACACATTTGATGATTGTATGGTTGAGGTGAGGGAGAAGATGAAGAAGTTCAAGAACGGCATCGTGAGAGACAAATATTCATGGATCTTTTCTGGTTTCATTCTTCCTTTGGAGGTAACCAACTCTTACCAATGGTTTCAAATTATTAGTTTGTAGAAAATAAGGTTGTGATATTGTTACTTTATGTGTAGGCTTTTACATTTGAGTGTATTCCTGCGTTGGGACGCAAATTTTGACTAGATGTTGTTCCACCTGAGAAGGACTGTCCACGATTGTGTAAGCACAAGTTTGCCGAGGGTTCCATGAAAGGTTTTCCTTTGGAAGACATTAACGAGACCATTGGAAGAACTAGGGTGAGAATTGTGGATGGTTGTATTTGATATATGTTTGGTTTTTAAATTTACAATTGTCTTGATTTTCATTATCTCAAATTCACAGGATATCATTAGCATTTTGGAACCTGATTCGGACGAGGAAGCTCTTCTGGATCGCATCGTAGAGCCTGATTGTGATGATGGGATAGGCTTTATTGATCCAATCGTTGACTCCTGGAAAGACCATCTAATTGCAAAAGGAAGGAAGATATGGTGGAGAGATTTGTATGAAACGGACTTGGCAGGTAGAGGTGGAACTGCGAATGTTCCTAGAGAAGAATCAAGAGAAGAATCAAGAGAAGAACGCAGAGAAGAACCTGACACCGTTACACCATTACTTCAACAGATGATCCAATCGGTGGCGACGATGGGGAATTTGGTAAAAGAACTTCAGGAAGTGGTTTTTGGTTTTGATGAGAGACTGAAGAATGTTGAAAGCTTTGTGATGGAACAGCGAAACAAAGAAAACACCAGCGAAGGTAATAAATTAGTTATACTCTGATGGATCAATTGTTTTTTGATGTTGTTCATAAAAAAATGTATATATTAGGAGGAAAAGCTGGAGATAAAGGGGATGAGGAGCATGGAGCGGATGAAGAGGGAGATATAGAGGGGGAGCATGGAGCAGATGAAGAGGGAGATAAAGAGGGGGAGCATGGAGCAGATGAAGAGGGAGATAAAGAGGGGGAGCATGGAGCAGATGAAGAGGGAGATAAAGAGGGGGAACATGGAGCGGATGAAGAGGGAGAAGGTGGAGATAAAAAGGAGGAGCCGAAAAAGAGACGAAAAACCAGTAAAAGAAAAACAAGTGCACCTTCTTGTTACACTCCATCTGACGCTGGTGAGAAGCAGAAAAAAAGAAGAGGCGAGGAGAAGACGAAAGGAAAAAAGAAAAAGGCCAAACATTGAAGAAAAATGAGATGTTGGCTTGTTGTTGGTGTTTTTTTTATGAACTTGTTTGGTGTTTTTTTATGAACTTATTTGGTGTTGTTTTAAAAACTTAAGTACTTGGCTTGTTGTTGGTGTGTACTTGTTTTTGCATATGGTGTACTTGGATTTGGTTGGTTTCTTTAAGTACAACTGGGTTTTTTAAGTTCGACTGAGTAAGTTTAACTAGGTACAACTGAATTACAAGGTTCGACTGACTGAATTGTTCCGTTCAACCTGGCTTTTCTAGGTTCAACTTAGTTTTTACAGGTTAAACATTGGACATAAATAACTAGGTACAACTGAATTACAAAGTTCGATTGACTGAGTTGTACCGTTCAACTTGGTTTTTCTAGGTTCAACTTAGTTTTCACAGGTTAAACATTAGACATTAAGTAACTAGGTACAACTGAATTACAAGGTTCGACTGACTGAATTGTACCGTTCAACCTGGTTTTTCTAGGTTCAACTCAGTTTTAACAGGATTAATAATTGACATAAATGACGATGTACAACTGAAATACGTAGTTCGACTGAGTTAAAACTTGAAGACCTCTTCCAAAGTTTGAAAATTAGAGGATCTTCATCCGAAAGCAAATAACATCATCAAAGTCTTAAAATAAGAAGAACAATTCACTTACTTAAAAAAGATTATAATCAAACTAAGTAGAAGCACAAGTACTGCTATCCCAAATGTCATCTCCACACTGATTTTCTTCTTGTCCGTCTGAATAAGCATCTCCAGCATTGCAATCAGCTCCTTGTTCTGAACCTGTCCTTGCTTCAGCTCTGCAATAGCTTTTTCAGCGCGATTTCCAGTTGTGAAGTTGTTCTGGATTTTCTCCTTGAGACTAGTAATCTGATCATGTAGGATTTCTATTTCTTCGTCTACCACAAAATCCCACCATTTCCGAATATGATACCCTTCGTTCTACACAAAAATACCCAAGAATAATCATAAATATTTTTCTGTTTTTCCCAAAAATCTGATCTAGTAATTATGCAATCTACTAAACTCACATCACGATTGCGACAGGTGAAGTATCGCCTCCCAGGATCAATTGAGGTGTAGGATGTCTCTATGAAAACGGCTCCACCGCAGTAACACTTTTTGGGCATTCCATATTCACCATCTGCTATGAGGCATGGATCCAGCTCAGCTGACGATTCGGAACTGGTCACCGGACTGAATCTTCCCATTTCTGAATGTAAAATTGAAACTGAACTGAAATCGAGCTAATTGGAAAGCAAATCGGAGATCGAGCTAATTGGAAAGCAAATCGGAAATCGAGCTAATTGGAAGCTTTACCTGTTGAATGAAATTGGATCCTCTCTCTCTATCTCTATCTCTCTCTCTCTCTCTCTCTGCTCCTTATAGTTGAATATATGTTGATAGGTCTTAATTGGTATATTCACATCACTTGAAGCTTTAATAATAGTTTACTGCACTTCAAAAGTTGATATTAGTTGTACCCAGTTGCACCTAGTTGCACAAACACGTCAAGGTTAATAGTTGTACCCAGTTGAACTTGGTAGTTATACGTGAACCCAGTTGAACTTGGTAGTGTGAATGGCAACACGTAAACGTTAATAGTTGTACCCAGTTAAACCTGGAAGTGCGAATTTGACAAAATGAACTTCAGAATTGTTTATACTTGTACCTAGTTAAACCTGGTCATACAAATTCACCAAACTCAAACACAGAAAGATTCAGAGTTGTACATAGTCTAACATGGTTGTTCAAAACCGAAAATTACAAAACACACACATAAATCAAACTGAGCTGCCACTTTGGCTGCTCTGAAAATAGAAAGCGAAATCTCTGCCAGACACAGACCTGTTACTTGTCTTCCTGCGACGTTCCCTAGTGGATGGAAAGCGGTTTTCTTAATTTCTTCCTGGCGATTTGGTGTAATCCGGCGGTAAAGCAAACTTATTTTGTATTTCCTCTGGAATACTCCAACAAGACTTATTCGGCACTGGATAAATCGTCTTGTAGTATGCCAATGCCCACGTATCAATCAAGTAATATCTAGAGCATAAGTCGTATAGACTAATATCCGCTGTTCTCCCTCCCTTCTTCATCAGTGCTGCGGCTGCGGCGATTGCATGAACACAAGGATACTTGTCTATATCCAACCCTCTATAAGAGCAAGTTTTGCTCGACAAATCCACCAAGTAAGCCTTCCCATCGAGTCCAATAACGGTGTATTCGAGTTGGAAGCTGTTTAGCTCAGCCACAGCTAAACGAGCAGCAATTGGACATAGTTCATGCAATTTGTTATCCACATAAGGCACCACTTTCTTTGACATCGGCATATCAGCAGCAGTCTTCCTATGCTTGTTAAACCAATATGCCATTTTCTCAACAATCGCATCAATCATTGGTAAGAGAGAGTACTTCCTTACTTCCTTAAACACACTGTTGAGAGATTCACAAGAATTGCTGGTGTCTAAATTGTACTTGTCTCCTTTAAAGTAGCACCTTGCCCACTTATCCAACGGTACAGTCTCATGCAAATACACAGCAGCTGCAGGAAACCTCTTCTTAAAATCAGCATACTCCTTTTCGAACTCACTCACAGTATAAATATGAGCGCATTGGATAAATTTTGCCGCCACTAGATCTTTGTTCACCTTATGCTGAACTTTACCTCTCACATTTTGAGACAAATGCCATATACAATGTCCATGCTGGGAGTTGGGATACACCTTCGCTACTGCATTTATGATGCGTTTATGTCTGTCACTCATAAAAACCAATTCAGGATCATCAGGTATAACGATTTTCAGCTTCTCGAAAAACCACATCCAGCTGTCATGCTTCTCAGTATCAATTACACCAAAAGCAATAGGGTAATGGTGATGATTAGGATCCTGAGTTGTGGCAAAGACAAGCTGTCCACCATATACAGTCTTAAGAAATGTTGCATCGAGAACTATCACTTTCCTCATTGCTTGAAACCCTTCAATGCTAGCGCCCAAAGCAATGAATAGGTACTTGAACTTTTTCTCTGCATCCAATTCCACACTTGTTACGGTTCCAGGATTTACCTTCTCTAGCATGTACAAATAAGAGTATAACATCCTATAACCTTCTTCTGGAGTGCCCCGCACATCACTAACAGCTAGTTTTTTTCCTCTTAAGGCGGTAGAGTATGACAAACTAACACCAGCTCTACTCTGAACCAGATTCACGATATTTTTGGGAACTGGGGTGTCAAATTGACCCGGATAGTCTTGCTGCAAAACAGATGCTACTAGTCGTGGGGTGCCTCTCCTTCTACTAGTACTTGTACTCTCAACGACCCGAGAGCATGTATACATCTTTCTGTATACTCTAACACTGAAATAATCCGATTTCTTAAACCTTGCAGCTCGTAAATACCATTTACAGCCTTGATTCTTCTGACGGCATTCTAGAATAAGTCGCCTTGTATCTGACTTATAAGTATGGACCCCAAAACAGTTCTTATGTGCAGCTCTG
This sequence comes from Thlaspi arvense, assembly GCA_911865555.2. Taxonomy (NCBI): domain Eukaryota; kingdom Viridiplantae; phylum Streptophyta; class Magnoliopsida; order Brassicales; family Brassicaceae; genus Thlaspi; species Thlaspi arvense. The sequence continues at coordinate 14,510,308 of OU466857.2, forward strand.
TCAACCAAATCTTGCACTGCCTCCTTAGAACAAAATTCTTGACCAATTTCAAGACCTGTACCATCTTCCCATTCTTCAACACACTGACTAACTTCTGCAGAACCTGGAAGCTCAACATATTCATGCATACCATCGAAACCGTTCTCCATATCCCCATCAGTAAATTCATTACCATCGTTCTCTGTCACCTCCTCAATAATCGGCTCCCTATGTTCTTCTCTTTTCGAGACTGCTCTATAAATAGTAACCGCATTACAGACATCATCATCAGCTATACCATTTGCAACCGGCTCCTCATAATTCACACCAAATGAACTACCCACTTTGGAAGCTTGCTCACTCCTACCCGCTTTAGAAACTGAATTTGTTTCTAAACCTTTGACTACCTCCACATGCAAAACAGATCTTAGCCCCTCGTTATCCACCGTTGTTAGATAAGCATATACGTCATCATAAACGAAAATTTTTGTCTCGTTGATCGGTTTATTTACCAACGGAATGTAACTCAATTTCAGGTGTGCATTAGCTCTATCTATCCCAATCTTACTGCATATCTTATCTACTAACGCTGAGTAAGTTATCTCTTCCACATATAAGTTCCTAAATGGTATAGCATAGGTGGAATTACTTGTAAACCATTTCAACTCCCCTCCGTCACGTGAATAAATCCCTCCATAGTCAAAATATATGTTTGTGTGGTTGGTGCTCATGATCTCCTGAAAATATTATGAAAATAGTCGATTAGTTGAACTCAATTGAACTCAGTTGAACACAAAGTACCACAGTTATACCAGTTGAACTCAATTGAACTACATTGAACTCAGTTGTACCAGTTGAACTGCACCTCTCATTTGTACCACGTTTACCAGTTGAACCCAATTTAACTCAGTTGTACTAGTGCAACTATACCTCACGTACCAGTTATACTAGTTGAAATCAGTTGAACTAAAGTGAACTCAGCTGTACCAGTTGAACTACACCTCTCATTTGTACCACGTGTACCAGTTGAACCCAATTTAACTCAGTTGTACCAGTGCAGCTATACCTCACGTACCAGTTATACTAGTTGAAATCAGTTGAACTAAAGTGAACTCAGTTGTACCAGTTGAACTACACCTCTCATTTGTACTAGTTGAACTCAATTGAACTAAATTGAACTCAATTGTACCAGTTGAACTATAGCTCTCATTTGTACCAGTTGAACTTAAGTTTTCAGTTGTTCCAATTCGCTCTCAGTTGTACCAGTTGTACCATTTGTACCATTTTTCCTATCAAAAGTCTGGGAATTCCGAGCTCGACTTTCGTTGTTCTGCATATGAATCTGATTAATATAACCACGTTCTTCTTACAAATTACCGAACGTATGGCTTAATCTATCCACAATACATTGTTACCAACCCAGATCCCTAATTTTTCAAATCTAAAGCCCTAATTTTACACTCTAATTGAAATAGAAGAAATCACCTTCAAAATATGAGATCTTCAACAATGGCAGAAAAGGACTGGAATTCTGGGTCTGACGAAGTGGAGAAAGAGTCGATCTATGTTGGATGAAAAGGATGACAGGAGAAGAAGCTCAGGGAAGGAGCTTGGAAACCAGAAGAGAGCCCGGGTGAGAAGAGAGAGGAGGAGCTCGTGCTTAGCGAGGCTGCGGGGGATCGAGATTCAATTTTTTTTTTTGTTTTTCAAATTTTATTTTTATTTATTTTTACTTCTTTTACTTTTACTAATTTATTTTTACTTGGTTAATTTCAGTAACTTTGACTAAGGATTGATTTGTAATTTCACATCTCATTTAAATGAGAGGGTGACATTAGATCATGGGATGACAGCCCAGATCAATTTTTCTGCCAAAATGGCATTTCAGCTTTTCGCTCAAGATTATTCTACCTTTTATTTAAACTAAGTTAGAAAAATGGAACAAAATGCATCACCTTGGCATCGAACTCGCGCAATGATGTCTTAGTTAAGCGCCTACAGCCATTACACCAAGTTGTTTCATTTCTAACCAGCTAAGATATTGAATATATATACAAATTAAAATCTAGTAAAAACATTTCATATTTCTGTAAATATTAAAAGAATATATATATAAATTTTGAATTTTTATGTTTTACGAATATAAAAATATTGAAATTATAAAATTATATAAAAATTACTCTCCAGTTATTTCTGATTTATTTCCGATATTTGAAAATCGCCAGGTTCAAGCCCAACACCCGATTAACGCCTAACGAGTTTCTGAACAGAGGATTTAACCTTACCAATTGTTAAGAATAAAATTAAACCGTGATCTTTATTTTTATGGATTAACCAATAAAAAATTATACTTTTATAATTTTGGAATATGTTTTTATGTTTAAATATAAAGTTTAAGGGTTTGAGTATATAATTTAAGATTTTAGTTTTGGAATTTAAAATCGAATGTGGTAGATATTTCGTAGGAAATTTCCAACGAAATAAAATTGTAAGAAAATGCGTCAAAAATAATGGTAGGAAAATGGTATAAAGGTTACTCATTGATGTTCTACGAAAATTAATTCCTACCACTTACTTACCAATAATATTTAACTTTTTTCTACTATTTTCCTACCACTTACTTACCAATAATATTTAACATTTTCCTACTATTTTTTTACCAATTTATATTTTTATAAAGAAAGTTACAAATTTGTTACAAACATTTTTGTTACTATGTTTGTTACATTTTTTGAAGCTTTTTGAAACAATTTTGCAACAACTAAATTGACATCGCAAACTGTAGCTAATTCGATACAAATAATTATAAATTTGCTAAAAATTAACAATAATTTTACATTGTAATAAAATGTCGCAAATTGTAACAAAATAAAGCTACAATTTTGTTCTGTAACAAAATTTGTAGCTATGTTATATTATTCTTGTAGTGTAAGAGACAAGTCATATTTTCCTTATGGAACCAAAGTTGCTGCTGACTATAATGTATCCTAAAGGAGAAGGGAACATGTTCCTTTGTTGAAAGCCCTGATTGTTGTTGTTGTAAGGCACAAAAGGTCTTGCTTGACCAGCTTGCTGTTGTTACTGAGGTGGGTAGACCTGATCTTGAGTGTTGGCTACATTGTTACTCCTGTAAGAGAGGTTAGGATTGTTCATGTAGTTCTCATAGCCATTGTAACCTCCTTGATTCCCAAGATATTTCATCTCTTCAACTTGGCAAGCTTCTTGATTTTCAATCTGAACGAAGTCTCCAACAAACTTAACTTCCTTCTTTTCCCTTAGCAACTGATCAATCTTCTCATGAAGAGCTTTGATCTCCTTGTTGTACTCCAGCTCATCCTTAGCACTCCTAGGAGTTCTATCAAACTCCTCATTATAGTTCCCATCTGACTGTGCTAGATTCTCAACCAATTTCATTCCCCCATCAACATTGATATCTCTCATAATTGCGTCATATGAGCTTGCATTTAGTTCATGTTTTAGTCCTCTTTTACATGTTTTCCTTTGCGTTTGTCCCATTCTTCTTTGTTTTCAGACTTTGCTTGCATTGAGGTTGTAGTTTGTATTTTTTCTTACATAAAGGATGCTTCTGGGTACCTAAGGAGCCATTTAAGACAGGAAGGAAGTGTGGGAGTGATCCAGGGAGTTCTTCCAATCAAAGAGGAGCAAGAGAAGGTCAAGGAAATGGAGATTTGGCCTAGCATTGATCACTGCAAAGTCCACATCGATCAATGTAAAGGGGTAGAAAGAAACATAGTTCACATCGATCACTTACATCGATCATGGGTGATCGACCTTTTGCTAATCAAGCAAGTTAAGTTCAATCTCTTGATAAATAACCCTTTGCCCTTCACCCTAACAAGAACTAACTCTAATTGGTGCTAGAACAATCAACAAGCATGCAAAACCAACTCTATTCAAGCCAAAATACTTCTTAGACAATCAATCTCTTGAGCTAAGACAAGCAAATCCTCTATTACAAGATCAGCATTTTATCACACACTTGGTGGGTATAAGATGAAGCATAAATCTAGATTCACATGATCAAGATAAATCTAGACTAAGCACAGATTAATAGAGAGGAATTAACATAATTAAGCACAAACAAACCCTAATCAAGCCTCTAAATTCCCCTAATCTACCACATCTAAAGGCGACTACTCACTCATCACCATGAAAAACACCAAATCACAAGAGGAGAAGATGTTAAACATGATTAGGAGGGATATTAGAGAAGATTATATATGGCAAATATAAGACTTTGATTAAAAAGAGAGATTTGTTGTTACAAACACTGAAAAACTCTTAAGAAACTAAGCAAGAACAAAAACTTGGCTAAAAACCATTAGTCCAAGCCTATTTATACTAAATGCCAAAAACCCTAAAGCAATGGTAAACTTGTAAATAAAAAGTTTTCGGATTAGGCCAACATCGATTATAAGTGATCGACGTGGATCATCGATGTGGATGATCGATGCTGAGATCAGGTCCTCTCGGGTCCATTACACGGTATGATGCTAATGATCAATGTGGATGTCCTGTGTCTTGACATCGATTATAAGTGATCGATGTAGCTGATCGATGCAAACTTTTGAAGCTCTTGCCCATCTACACAAGGCAAAGTGAGTGTCTGATGTGGATGTCTTGTGTCTTGACATCGATCACATGTGATTGATGTGAGTGATCGATGTGGACACCAGTCTTCTCTGTTGCTTCACATCGTACGATGTTGGCTTGGCCTTGATCGATGTTACACCAGATTTCCACTCCTTTGACTCCTCTTGTTCCTCTTTAGCTTGGGCAACTCCCTGAATCATCCCCATGCTTCCTCCTTGCCTCAAATAGCTCTTTAGGTACCTAAAAACATCCTTAATGCAAAGAGAATGCAAACTACAACCTAAATGCAACCTAAGTCTAAAAGGAAAGGAAAATGGGACTCAAGAGAAGGAAAACATTCAAAAAGGAAACTAAAATATGAACTAAATGAAAACCTAAATGATGTAAATGCAAGAGATATCAACACCCACACACTTGCCTTTTTCATGTCCTCAAGCAAACAAACTAAGACAAATGGAGGATGAGGTTTAAAGGTGGGTACTCAAATCCAAAAATGCTTAGGTAAAGAAGTGATGTCAATGTATAAGTGCCTAAGTGTAGGATGCAAAACACAATCAGTTATACTTTAAAGAACCTAGCCATGCTCATTATGTTTCAAAATGATCTCAAATCTCAACCTAGACAAGTGCACAAATCAATCAACTCTTTAACATTCATTAAGCTTGTAACCATGAATCAAGTTTGTGCAAATCAAGTGAAAAGATTTGGTCTTAGGGTATGGTTATGAGATGAAAATGATCTCATTTAAGTAAGGGCTAATAAACTCAAGGGATCACTCAATGGAAATGATTCTATCTTAGGCAAAATGTTAAAGGTAAAAGCCCCCTTATGCATGCAAGTTAAAACTCTCTTCTACCCTTTACCCAAAGATGAATCCTAATGACTTCTAAACCCCAAGGTGAACCCCTAAGTCTACCCTTTTCCAAAGAACTTGATCTTCTTCTTCTTTATGTGTGGGGAAAATTCTTCTTCTTGCTTGTGTGGTTGATCCTTTTTGTTGGGACATGCTCTTCTTTTGTTGATTTGGCGCCATTCTTCATCACTTTTGGTGGATTGCATTGGTCTGATTTCTTCTTTTGCATGACCTTTCAAAGCTTTGTTGTTGGCGCCTCCTTATTTTAAACACTTAGAGCTTTTCTTCCCTTTATACTTAACCACAAACTTAACTTATTTTCCCACACTACCGTCCCATACTTCTTCTTCTTCTTAAAAGATATAAACCATGAAGTTCAGACCACTTAACACTATCCTTTCACCCAAACTCCTAACCTAGAATCAAGCTCAAAATGCAAGCTGATATCTACAAGAGAGCTTCTCCTTGCCAGCCTTAATTCTAACACTTTTTGCCAAGATAAAATTCGAAAATTATTTATGCAAGGCCTCACAACTCTCACAAATGTTTTTTAGGCTCAAAAAGGAGGATTGGTTAAGGGTGTGGATTAACTGTCCCATGAGTATGAGGATCAGCTGTTTGGATCAACAAAAGTGGTAAGAAGGGAAGAAGATGATCCAAATATATATATGGTAGCCATGAATTTACTTTTCAATGCACAAACATGATATTTAAAAATCAGATTAAGGTTCAAATAGATAGAGTTGATTTTCAATGAACAAATGGTTTCAGTGTGAGATGAGAGAATCAAATTTAGAAATTCAAACATGGTTCAGCCTTAACTTCTGACTTTCTTATGATGCATCAAACAATTAACCACTTAGACATTTAAATTAATCTTAAACACTTAGCATTTTACAAGGAAAATTCATCATTGTGCCCTATGCAAATGCAATGCAACCTATATATGCAACCACTATACTCAATCTTAAACAAATGAAATGCAACTATATGCTCTCTTTTTGGTTTGCAAAAAATGCAAAGATTTTCAAATTTTTTGATTTTTTTGTATTTTTCTATGCACTTACATGTATGCATCAATGCATGAGACTCAAAGATGAAAGAAATAAAAAACTAAGAAAAGAACAAACAAATTCAAACCCCAAATCCCTCCTCCACACTTAAATTACACAATCCCTTGTGTAATAAAAGAGTGAAAGAGAGAAGCAACAGAAATATATTACATAAACTAAAAAAAAATACAATGGTATTTACAATGGAAAGGATGTGGTACCTTAGTTGTGGTGGGATGAGTAAGAGAGTTCATCAGTCTCTCCTGGATCTATGAATGATCTTGATGTTTCTGGTTGTGGAGACTGACTTGCCCTCCTCTTGTTTCTCCTCCTCTCTTGTGAAGACGATGCTGTTTGAGGTGGAAGTATCCAACTAGGCCAATGTACTTGCACTTGAGTTAGGTTTCCTTGAGAGTCATACTCCTGCCAAGTGGTGTAAGCTTCAGAAGGAGAGTAGGCTGGCACTTCCCATGCTGATGGCGGTTGGGACATAGGATGAAGCCCTAGCTGGTTCCCAAGCTGGCCATTGATCAGTTTGTTGCACTTGGAAGGAGTGTCTCCTTTGGGGCATCCAGTTTGCCTCCTCTTCTTCATTAGGTTATTCCTGTTGCACTTGCTCCTCATAATGTGATGTGAACTCATGACCATGGATTTGTTGAGAAGCTCCATATGATTTGGACTTTTCCTTCTTGAACTTCCCTTTTACCAAATTCACAATCTTCTTTATGGTTTTATCTTGCCATTTTCACCATCTTTGAAGCTTCTTGATGTGGCTTTGAGCATATTTTAGGGAGCTCTCTTAACTTGGCAACTCATGAGGTTTGAAGTGAAACCTCTTGGAATTGTACTCTAGCAACTCATCTTCTTCTTGTTCCTCCTCTTGGGATTCTTCCTCATTTTCAGCGCCAACATCACCTTCTCCTTCTTCTTCTTTAGAGCTCTCTTTACTCTCTTCTTCACTATCCTCCTCTCTTTCTTCAGTAATGGCGCCTCCATGGTAGAGCTGTCTCTCTTTAAATAGCTAAGATCCATCCATTATGGTGGCAAAGCAACTTCAGCATGCTCATCAAGATCCACCCTACTTGCCATCATGATTGATGTCACAACTCCCCAATGTGCAGTTGAGTGTTCTTCTCTCTCTTTCCCTTGTTCAAGATCCAGCTCCTATATGTGAAGAGCTGCTACAAGAGGAGAGTCACATAAGAAGGTAGCTCTTCTGGACTGTTGATAGTCTCTCCACTCTTGCAGTAGCACACTAGTGGCTGCATCCCATTGAAGATGATGTTCATCTCCCTTGATGAGATATTAGCTGTTTCCTTCCTTGCAAAGAGCGTGTTGGCTAGAGCTTTATGAGCATATATAAAAGCAGGATGCCTCATATCTTTGTTTTTTGTGACTCTTGGAGTGAAGTGATAAATGCCAATCACTTCCCAAAGCTTTGCATGCTCCCTCATTCTGATTTTGAACTGAGGCTTCTTATCAGCATAAGGGTACATACCAAGGCCAGCTGAAAGCTCTCTAAAGGTGGTTGTGAACTTCTGCTTTCCAAGTCTAAAGGATATTCAGCCATCTCGATTGTCAAGCTCACTCTCTTCATAACTCACCACTTGAAAAGTAAAGAGAAAATGAATGGTGAGATGCTGGTATGAGGAAAGCGCCAGCTCCATGAACTTGCCAAGCTCCATCTCTTCAAAGATTGTTTGCAATCTTCATAGATCCCAAGCGCCTTCATTGTAGGGATAAAAGGGTACTTTGTAACCTTGAAAGTACACTGGTTGAAGAGCTCTACAAACTCCCTAGCACTTGGTTGCTTGTTTGGGGATTCTTCTACAACCTTGTCCTTCACTTTGTCATTGGACTTGGTAGCCTTGCTTTCCACTACCCTTTTTCCAGCAGCCTTTGAGGATTGTCCTTCAGCAACACCTTTGCCCTTGTCCTTGATTGCAAGTGTGGTAGAGGGTGCCTTCTTCCTTGGTGCTTGGCCTTTGTTTTGGGCAATCTCCTTTGTCTTTCCCGTAGTACCTACAAGTACAAATCTCAAAAGACTATAAGTTTGGGAACAAAGGGATGAAGAATCATTATTTTTTTCTCAAATCTAAAAGAGGCTTAACTATTCATTAAACAAGAAAAACCTCTAAAGAACTAAGAGAATTCAAGAGCAAAAATCATAAGCACGCTAGAGTTCTAAGCAAATTTTAACTATTTATGCACATGAACCTAGCATGGTGGCCTTTAGACAACATGAGAAGTGATTATGCATAATGAATTTAAAGCAAAGCAAGCTAATGGAATAAGGAACAGTAAACAGTTCTAGCATTTTACTTGCTTAAAAAAACAAATTCCACCATGCAAAATCAAAACAAGCCCTTAAACTAAACAAGACTAGTTCTTAAAGCGTAAGGTTCATAAGATCTAAGTTCAAACCATAAGAACAAGTAATTGAATAGTGGAAGAGAGACAACCTTTTTGGGACTTCTAAGCAATTTCAAAGACAAATAAAAGAGAGAGAGAACTGAGAAATTTCGTGGCTATAAGTGAAAGAAGAGAAAATGTGAAGTGTGAAGAGAGAAGAGGAGTTTGTTGGTTTATATAGAGTTAAGGAGGGGAGACAAGGAATCTAAGGAGTGAGGAATAAAACCAAAAGTGCTCAGAAGTAGGTCAGAATGGCAGGGAGGAGCCAAAAAATTCAAATTCAAACTCTCTTGGCTCCAAACCAAGAGAGAGAAATTTTTTGAAGTTAGAACTACTTACCTCGCTGGCCACATCGATCACTTTTGATCGATGTGGATGAACGATGTGAACCACATTGAGCATGTTTGCTCGATGTTGCTGACCGATTTAAGCTCCAACACCTCCTGCCCATTAACATTGTAAGATGTTGATGTACGATGTAGGCACATCGAGCAACCTTTGACCAATGCTGTTGCTCGATGTAATCTGCCAAACTCTCAGTCAATTTACATTATCGTACGATGTCCGATGTGCACCAAAGTTTTCCACTTCTTCTCACATCGTACGATGTGCCTGACCGATGTTGTTTATCTGACTCTCGGGTTGATTACATCGTACGATGTAAGTGATCGATGTGATCAATCCAAGACACATCTTTTCCCACATCGATTATAAGTGATCGATGTAGTTGCCCGATGTGTCTTGATCCCACTAACATCAACCTCCATTGATCGATGTTACTGACCGATGTGCCAACATCGAGCTTGGTATGCTCAATGTTGGAGCTCGATGTTGGAGCTCGATGTTGACCAAAACACATCTTCTTTGGTTCCCCAAACATCTTCTCATCCCCTTATCCAAACTCCTGCTTCTAAGAACACTCAAAATGCATAAAGCATAAACTAAAAGCATAACTATGTGCACATGATACCATGGGACTACCTCCCAAGTGTGCTTGTTTAAAGTCTATAAGCTTGACTTTGATTACCTCTATAGTGGAGGTAAGAAGAAGGAGTCTTGGAACTCCTTGGTGGCACCTTGCTTCCCTTGACCCTCTTTGTGACTCCATCCATCTTGAGCACAGCAAAAGGCTTAGACTTCCCCTCTTGCTTCATCTTGTAGTAGACCTCACCATTCTTTGAGCCAAATGGTTACAAAACCACTCCTCCTTTTTCAGTAACCAGCATAATTTCATTCATCTTCTTGGAACCAACCACTTGGAGGACCTCCTCTTCAGTGGTGTCTTGAAACAACCTTGACAAAGCCATCAAAGCTCTCTCCACTGTTGCTTTCAAAATCAGGCCAGTTCTTGTCAACTCCTTTCATCTTGTTTAGCTCCATGGAGAAAGCATGTCCAAGCTCTAGCTTGTTACCCTTGCTATCAAACTTCAAGACCTTCTCCTTGGTGAGCCTAAGCTCTCTAGTGCATTCCCTGGCATCAAAGACAGCGCCAGCTGAAGCTAAGAAGGGTCTTCCTAGAATGATTGCATTTTTGATCTGGCCCTCAACATCCAAGACTAAGAAGTCTATTGGGATTGTTACCCCTTCAATCATCTTAGGCACATCTTTGAGGGCTCCCTTCACCATGCCATCAGCAATGGTTAGAGACACATTGCTTTGCTGGAACTTAGTGTAACCCAAATCCTTAGCTGTAGTTGATGGCAACAGATTGATGCTAGCACTCAAGTCACACGAACAACTCTTGAAAGTTCTCCCTTTGAGTTCACATGGAAGAGTAAAACAGCCAGGATCTCAAAGCTTCTTGATGTTCAGCTCCTAAACCTCTCATTCTTCAGCCTTGGCTAGTACTTTCCCAAGCTCTTCTTCAGCATCTAGACCTCTCATCTCCATCTGAGCAGCATAAAGGGTTGAGTACTTCTTCACTAGCTACTGCTTGAATCTTCCTGGAAATAGAATGTCAGGCTAGTAAACTGGAAGAACATCAGCTTGAACCTCATTCTTAGCATTAGAAACTTGGACAAGATCTTCCCCCCCACTTTGTTCATCAATGTCCTCATTGAGCAAAGATAAGAGCTTTTCTATAATAGCTTCTTCCTCAGTAGTAGTCAAAGCATCTTTAGACTCAACAACTTGGCAATACTCTTTGGAATTCTTCTCACGCTTTCCTAGAAGGTTACCTTGGGGGTGTGGTCCACTAGCTACTCCTTTGTTGTTCTCCAAAGCCTTCACTCTTGCAGCTAGACAATCAAACTTGTTTCTGAGTTCCACATGAACAGAGTCTATCTTGTTGTGCACCTCAGCAAACTTTTTGTTCATCTCCAAGGTACCATTGATCTGAGATTGAAGCACTTGTTGGATGAGACTCTTGATCTCACAGTCTGGAGTGCGTGAAGAGGCTTGAGCTGGTGCTTGAACATTGAATCCTGGAGGGTTTAAAGGAGCTCTAGGCTGGAAGTTGTTGTCACTACAAGAAATATCAAACAAAGTTACAAAAAAATTTGTAGCTATGAACACAATTTTGTAACAAATTTCATTTTTGCTACAATATGTTACAAAATAAAATTAGTAACTGTGTAGTTGTAGCAAATATTATGTTGTCATAATTTGTAACAAAATAGCTACAAATTAGCAACAAACAAAAACTGTAACAATTTACTTCAAATATGTTACATTTATTCTGTAACAAATTAGCTACAATTAGTTACAAGATAAATAGTAGCATTTAATACAATTTTTCACAAAATATTTGTAGCCAAATATGAAAACTAGTTACAAATCTATATGTGGCTAATCTATAGCATTTTTTAAAAATATATATAAAAAAATAAAAAAATATATTATTTATATTAGTATTTCATATCTAATTAATTAATCAAATCAACACAACAATAACACTAAAGTCTCTCCATGGTTTGACACCTCAGCTTTTTTAAGCTTTATAAACATGACACCTCAGCAAAAATAATCACCAATCAAAACATTTTATTAATACACCTCATCTATTTATTTCAATTTTTAAACTTAAATCCATTAAAAACCCAAATATTTTTTATTTATTTTTATTTTATTTTTTTATAAATCCAAGCCTAAATAATTAATAACAGTAAATAAAAAATCATTATTTTATTTTTTGCCAAATACAAACCCAAATAAAAAATAAAAACAAATAAAAAATTAAATCATTGTTTTCTTTTTTTTGCCAAAACTAAATCCAAATAATAAATAACAACAGATAAATAACAACAAAATTCTAGCTATCTGTTTGTTTGACATAGACATATATGATTGAAAAAATGTAGGCTCAGCATCAATCTATGCTTACATGACAACAACGCAAAAAGCCTTATGTTATAAGAAGCTCACACTTCATCAAAAATTTGAACCGATAAAAACATAACAACTTCTTAGTTGTCGCAGGAAAACACAATTATACGGAAGATAATGCATTAGTTTCGCGGGAAATTGTAATTTATTTGTTTTTATAGGAAAGCGTAATTCTAGGCTTGACGATAAAATGATTTTTTTTTCTATTGTTTTGGCAGGAATAGACGATTCCCAGTTTCTGCAGAAAAAAATAATTTTTTCGATTTTGGCAGGAAGATACAATTATTTTTTTGGTTTTTACAGAAAGATGAAATTTTTTGGTTTTTGTGAAAAAAACGTAATTTCTAGACTTTGGTGGAAAAACAAAAGTTCTCGCGAAAAAATAAAATTTTAGGTTTTAAGCTTGACGAGAAAATGAATTTTTTGATTTTTGCTGGAATATGCGATTTTTCAGTTTAATAGAAAAATGAAGTTTTTTTGTTTAAACGAGAAATGCGATTTCTCGATTTTTGTAAGAAGATAAATTTCTCTATACTAAATTTACAAGTTAAAGTATGTTTATAGTAACTAAAATTTAATTATTTAATTTTAACTAAAATAATATTTTAAAAGTTCAAACATAATTTTCTATTTAGTTCTAAAGCAATATCAATGGTTTTGATATAAATGTTATTGATTATAGTTTGGTAGTTTTAAAAACATATGTTTATAATAAAATATTTGATAAATAAATAAATCTTATAATTTAAAATAATTATATTAATTAATAATTTTTTTAAATGTTATTTTGCTTTATATAATTACAAAGGACGGTCAAATGACAATTTATTAGAGAAAATAGATTACATTTGCAATTAACATGAAGATACTAAAAATATATTGCTTTATTCTTATATATTTTATTCTTATATATACATTTATAATTTTGAAAAAAAATAAAAAATATATAATGTTTATTCAGATTTAAAATTGATAAATATATAACTTAAGCTAACAAGAAAATAAATATAATACTCATTTATATTATAAAAATAATTTTATTATATTAAAAATATATGCAAAATTAATTTCTAAAATCTTTAATACATTAGTAAAAAATTAAAAACGAGGAATAATTATATAATTTATACAAAACCAGCTAATCGGGAAACACTAAACCGGTTAAACCGGGAGACACTGAACCAGCTAAACCGAGAGACACTAAACCGGGAGACACTGGACCCTAAAATGAAAACAATCTTGATGAAGCCGCCGCCACGCCCAGCGTCGAGAAGCCGCTGCCACTTCGGCCGTTGAGAAGCCACTGCCACACCCACCGTCGAAACCTGAAACTGGAGCAAACCTTCTAAACCACCACCACTCGACTAAGAAAACCAAACTTCCTTCGCGCTGCAGCAAGAGAGCTCGCCCGGAGAAGAGGAGAAAACTTTGGTGAAACGGAGAGAGTACATCCGGAGAGTAACCAGAAAAACCGCCTGTTAGAGGAGAGATACGTATGCCTAGCCGTTGTCGGGGCCTAGAGCGGCTAGCTCGGAACCGGCAGTGAGCATTGGAGTGAACCGCTGATGGAGACGAGATCTAAGAAAAAAGAGAATTAAATCTGAAGAAGATAAGGAGGTGAATAAGAGAAGTAATGAGACGAAGAGGAGAAAATAAGAGGAAGAAGGAGAAGAGGAGAAGAAAAACGGATCAGAAGGAGAAAGGCAAAAATAAAGTTTACCGTGAAAGAGGAAGAATCGAGTAAACTTGATAGATCCATTAACTTTTGGTATAAACACGGATCAATGGCTGAAATGCCATTCTTATTTAAATTTTAATCTAGTATGCCACTGTTATAAAAATTAATTAATTTTAGATTTATTTTTAATATGAAAAGGATGTAAATTCAATTTTGTCCTCCAAAAATCTAAACAATTACAAATTGAGAATCGGGTTTTCCCCAAACTCAACCCTAGTTTTAAATTATCTAACTTTTACAAATTGTAAATCGGAGTTCGACGTCCGAGTTCGACGGAGACAACACCGTGAATCTCAGAAACCGAGATCCCCAGAAACCGTGAATCTCTTCTCGCTTCTTCTCCGAGCCTCCGCATTGGGTCCTCTCCGATACTTCTCCGCCTCTCTTCTTTTGATCCTCTCCGATTGGTCTTCTCCTCGGCACGGGTCCTCTCCGATTCATCATCTCCTCCGCATCACTTGTCTGATTCCTCTTCTCCTCTGCATCCCTTCACTATCGAGAGTTTGATTTCTAGGTAAGAACTTTGATATCTACTCCTTCTCGTCCTGTGAAATATCTCGTTCTTCTTTTATCTGCCAATTTGGGATTCAATTGGGATTGATGGTGATGGTTTGATCATTTAATTGTCAGAGATGGTTTGGGTGAGAGGCAGTAAATACAGGACAGGAAGAGGAGTAGGTCGTCCAAGAAAGAAGATTGAAAATGAAGGAGAAACCGCTGAACTGGACGTTTCTCCTCCTGAAACCGTCGCAGCAACCACTGCAGCGGACTCTCCTCCTCTTGAAACTGTCGCAGCAACTACAGAAGGAGCTGCACTAGACGTTCCTTCTCCGAACTCTCCTCCTCCTGAAACTGTCGCAGCAACCACAGAAGGAGAACCAAAAATTGAAGGAGTTGCATTGGACGTTCCACCTGAAATCGTCGAAGCAACCGCAGAAGTTCTTCCTCCCACGGAAGGAGCAACAGAAGGAGTAATCGCAGGGGACGTTCCTCCTCCTAAAACCGACGCAGAAGCAACGGCTTCACCAACCCTAGAAACACCAATAGAAGCCGCACAAACTCCAGGAGAGATAAACATTGAGAGCGATTTAGCTATGGTATTGTTTGAAGGAGAACCATCAAATTCTGCTACCCAAGAGCTTGCTCACGAAGAAGTCCAAGAAAAGGAGCTTCCTTTCGAGGAAGAGCAAGAAAAAGAAGCTGGTCTTGAGAAAGAGGTATTATTTACAAGTCTTATGCATTTTTACTTACCTTGAAATTGAGATTGATATTAGAGAATGGATGAAAATATGTTAGGATGATTTAGTGATTAGGTTCAACTACGTTTGCATAGGTTCAACTACGTCTGAATAGGTTCAACTATATCTCAATAGGTTCGACTACGTCTTAATAGGTTCGACTACGTCTCAATAGGTTCAACTTCGTCTTAATAAGTTCAACAACTTCTGAATAGGTTCGACAACATCTGAATAGGTTCAACTTCGTTTCCTAGGTTCAACTGCGTTTCTTAGGTTTGACTAGGTTTCTTAGGTTCAACTGCGTTTTTTAGGTTTGACTAAGAATTAAATTGTTCATTAAACATGTGTTTGAATTCGCAGGATGAAGAGGATGAAACGCCACCATTGCAACCAGAGAAGTTCTAATTCTCTCCAGATCAATATACCAGAGTATGTAAGATAGGATCGAGATGTATTGTCGTGAAGACAATGTCTATGATAAAGAAGCTGAAAAATGAATCGACATGGTTCACAAGACATCCTCAATTCAAGCATATTTTTCATATGGAGGAGGAGCCAAACCGAAAGCCTATGGGTTTGTGGATGTTGCTACTTCATCAAGCTTGTACAGATTCAGAGAAGGAGTTCTGGTTTGTGGTTAATGGAGTACCGATCAGATATTCCATTAGGGAACATGCTCTGTTAAGTGGGTTGGACTGTCACCACTACCCGAGGGTATATGATGACTTGAGGGATAAGAAAAAAGGCGATTTTAAGTTTGTGCAAAGGATTTTTGGAAGGAAGGACAATATAAGAATCGAAGATGTGGAAGAGAAAATGCAGTCATTGACGAGCGGCTTAGATAAGAAGAAGATGGCTGTTCTGTTTTTCTTATGCACTGTGTTGAAAGCGAAATCTAAGGTGAAAGGGAACATAGAGCCTTTCTTGCTTAAAGTGGTTGATGATTTGACATTGTGCAAGACATTTCCATGGGGGCGTTCTACTTTTGATGATTATATGGAGGAGATGAAGAGGGCGATGAAGAAATTCAAGAAAGGCATCGTCAAAGACAAAGAGTTATTGACATTTTCTGGATTCATTCTTCCTCTAGAGGTAAATATTAATTGTGATGGTTTTGTAATTGTTTTAAATCGATTTTAATGCAATGTATGTGTAGATTTTTGCGTTTGAGTGTATTCCTGCGCTTAAACGCACGTTTCGAGTAGAGGTTGCCACGGAGAAGGACTGTCCAAGGATGTGCAAGCACAAGTTCTTGGAGACTTCCATGAAAGGTTATCCACTGGAAGACATAAACGAGGCGATTGGAAATACCAAGGTGAGAGATAATACTTATATATGGTTATTTTTGTATTTAATATGAGTTTGATTTTGATTGTTATTTTTTGTTGATATTCTTAGGATATCATAAGCATCTTGGAACTTGACTCTGATGAGAAAGCTTTGATGGAGCATATCATAGGTGATGATTGTGATGATGGTATAGGCTTCATTGATCCGATTGTTGAGATGTGGCGAGACCATCTAATCAGAAAAGGGAGGAAGATATGGTGGAAAGATCTCTATGATATCGACTTGGCAGCTCGAGTTGTAGATGAAGATGCGAAAAAGGCACTTAAAGATGAAAGTAATGATGAAACTAAAGATGAAAGTAAAGATGAAAGTGTTGCATCGTTGTTGGGGCTGAAGGAAGCGGTGGAGAGAATGGAGAAAGTGATACAAGAAGTAAAGGATAAGGTGGATGGTTTTGATGATCGATTGAAAAGTGTAGAAAGTTTTGTGAAGGAGCACTGAATCAAAGGTCCTGAAAGTGTTCGAAGCCCTGCTCCAAGTGTTCGAAGCCCTGCTTCAAGCCCTGCTCCAAGTCCTGCTCTAAGCCATAGTGACGACAAAGAAGGTAAAAAATTATGTTTTAACTCTAATTGATGCATTGTCATTTTTTTGTCGTTACTTTGTTGTTCATTAAAAAGATACACTTTTAGAAGAAGATGCAGATGAGAAGGAGGAAGATGCGGAGGAGGTAGTCGAACCTCTGAAGAAGAGAACAAAGAAAGCACCTTCTTGTTACACTCCAAGTGAGCATGGGCAAAAACGTAAAAGAGAGAGCGAGGGACAGAAAAAGGATAAGGGCGACGGACAGAAGAAGGGGAAGGGTGATGTTCAGAAGAAGGGAAAGGGCGTGGGGAAGAAGAACGAAAAGGGCGTGGGGAAGAAAAACAAGTGATATGGCCGGTTTGTATACTTGTTTTTGGTACTTAGATGATGGCAATTGGCATTTGGTACTGTATGGTGTTTGTTTAGTAGTTTTTTGGTACTTATGATGACAATTGGCTTTTGGTACTTGATGGTTTTTGCTTGTAGCTGCGGATTGGCTTAGTTTTTAAGGACGTGTTTTAAACTTAATGCAATATATTAGTACAACTGTGTTCTATTAGGTTCAACTGCGTGACTTTTTGGTTCGACTGAAAATTTCAAGGTTCAACTGAGTTTTAATAGGTTTAGCAATGAACATAAGTAACTAGGTACAACTGAATTACAAGGTTCAACTGAGGAGGCAATAGGATTAATAATTGACATAACTAACGAAGTACAACTGAAATACATAGTTCGACTGAGTTAAAACTTGAAGACCTCTTCCAAAGTTTGAAAATTAGAGGATCTTCATCCGAAAGCAAATAACATCATCAAAGTCTTAAAATAAGAAGAACAATCCACAAGTTACTTAAAAAAGATTATAATCAAACTAAGTAGAAGCACAAGTACTGCTACCCCAAATGTCATCTCCACACTGATTTTCTTCTTCTCCGTCTGAATAAGCATCTCCAGCTTTGCAATCAGCTCCTCGTTTTGAACCTGTCTTTCCTTCAGCTCTGCAATAGCTTTTTCTGCGCGATTTCCAGTTGTGAAGTTGTTCTGGATTTTTTCCTTGAGACTAGTAATCTGATGATGTAGGATTTCTATTTCTTCGTCTACCATAAAATCCCACCATTCCGAATATGATACCCTTTGTTCTACGCAAAAATACCCAAGAATTATCATAAATATTCTTATGTTTTTTCGATACCGAATAATTATCATAAACCATCCAAACTGATACTAAACTCACATCACGATTGCGACAGGTGAAGTATCACCTCCCAGGATCGATTGAGGTGTATGATGTCTCTGTAAAAACGGCTCCACCGCAGTAATATTTTCTGGGCATTCCATATTCACCATCTGCTATGAGGCATGGATCCAGCTCAGCTGATGATTCAGAACTGGTCACCAGACTGAATCTTCCCATTTCTTCGAATTTCTGAAAGTAAAATTGAAACTGAACTGAAATCGAGCAAATCGAACAAATTTCGAATAAATAAATTAAGCTCAATAACCAGATCGAGCAAATCGAGCAAATCAGAAAATGACCAGATCTACACGAATCAAAGTAAGAGCTTTACCTGTTGAATGAAATCGGAAAACGACCAGATCTCGACCTCTCTTTCTCTCTCTCTCTCTCTCTCTCTCTCTCTCTCTCTCTCTCTCTCTCTCTCTCTCTCTCTCTCTCTCTCTCTCTCAGTCGAAGGAGAAGAAGAAATGGAAGAAAAATAAAAAGTAACTAGAGTTTTCAGAAAAAGAGTCTGACTCTGATTTAATTAAAAAAAAATCTATTTTTTAATTTGTTCCCGCTGGCGAAAAACTAGAAATTTGAGTAAATTTTACCAAAAATTTATAACTTAGTTGTCCCCAAGGAAGCAGTTGAACCCATTTCTTAATAGTTGTACTTTTACATTTATATTGTATTTCTAGTTGAACCTTCCTCTAAACTATTATATTGTAGTTGTATAAATGACTTTAGACCATTAAACATCATTTATAATGTTTTTATACTGTAATATATGAAATATTAAATATTTTGAGTTTTTCAGTCTTAAAATGCTTAACATTTATGATGTCTCCCTTATATTGTAAGGGGTGGTTGATGTGAAAATATGATTTTGGATAAAAATAAAAAATTAATGTTTACCATATAAGTAATTGTTTCCTTATAGTTGAAAATGTGTTGATAGATCTTAATTAGTATATTCACATCACTTGAAGCTTTAATAATTGTTTTCCAAAGTTGATATTAGTTGTACCCAGTTGCACCCAGTTGCACAAACACGTCAACGTTAATAGTTGTACCCAGTTGAACTTGGTACCATGTAGTTGTTTAAATGTGAAACCAGTTGAACTTGGTAGTGCAAAATGGCAACACGTAAACGTTGATAGTTGTACTCAGTTGAACCTGGAAGTGCGAAATTGCCAAAATGAACCTCTGAATTGTTCATACTTGTACCTAGTTAAACCTGGTCATACAAATTCACCAAAATCAAACACAGAAAGATTCATAGTTGTACATAGTCTAACATGGTTGTACAAAACCGAGAATTACAAAACATACACATAAATCAAACTGAGCTGCCACTTTGGCTGCTCTGGAAATAGAAAGCAAAACCTCTGCCAGACACAGACCTGTTACTCGTTTTCCTGCGACGTTCCCCAGTGGATGGAAAGCGGTTTTCTTGATTTTTTCTTGGCGATTTGGTGTAATCAGGTGGTAAAGCAAATTTATTGAGTATTTCCTCAGGAATACTCTAACTAGACTCATTCGGCACTGGATAAATCGTCCTGTAGTATGCCAATGCCCACATATCGATCAAGTAATATCTAGAGCATAAGTCATA
This sequence comes from Thlaspi arvense, assembly GCA_911865555.2. Lineage (NCBI taxonomy): Eukaryota > Viridiplantae > Streptophyta > Magnoliopsida > Brassicales > Brassicaceae > Thlaspi > Thlaspi arvense. The sequence continues at coordinate 14,530,221 of OU466857.2, forward strand.
TAGACTAATATCCGCTGTTCTCCCTCCCTTCTTCATCAGTGCTGCGGCTGCGGCGATTGCATGAACACAAGGATACTTGTCTATATCCAACCCTCTGCAAGAGCAAGTTTTGCTCGACAAATCCACCAAGTAAGCCTTCCCGTCGAGTCCAATAACGGTGTATTCAAGCTGGAAGCTGTTTATCTCAGCCACAACTAAACGAGCAGCAATTGGACATAGTTCATGCAATTTGTTATCCACATAAGGCACCACTTTCATTGACATCGGCATATCAGCAGCAGTCTTCCTATGCTTGTTAAATCAATATCCCATTTTCTCAACAATCGCATCAATCATTGGTAAGAGAGAGTACTTCCTTACTTCTTTAAACACACTGTTGAGAGATTCACAAGAATTGCTGGTGTCTAAATTGTACTTGTCTCCTTTAAAGTAGCACCTTGCCCACTTATCCAACGGTACAGTCTCATGCAAATACACAGCAGCTGCAGGAAACCTCTTCTTAATCAGCATACTCCCTTTCGAACTCACTCACAGTATAAATATGAGCGCATTGGATGAATTTTGCCGCCACTAGATCTTTGTTCACCTTATGCTGAACTTTACCTCTCACGTTTTGAGACAAATGCCATATACAATGTCCATGCTGGGAGTGGGGATACACCTTCGCTACTGCATTTATGATGCTTTTATGTCTGTCACTCATAAAAACCAATTCAGGATCATCAGGTATAACGATTTTCAGCTTCTCGAAAAACCACATCCAGCTGTCATGCTTCTCAGTATCAATTACACCAAAAGCAATGGGGTAATGGTGATGATTAGGATCTTGAGCTGTGGCAAAGACAAGCTGTCCACCATATACAGTCTTAAGAAATGTTGCATCCACAACTATCACTTTCCTCATTGCCTGAAACCCTTCAATGCTAGCGCCCAAAGCAATGAATAGGTACTTGAACTTTTTCTCTGCATCCAATTCCACACTTGTTACTGTTCCAGGATTTACCTTCTCTAGCATGTACAAATAAGAGTATAGAAGCCTATAACCTTCTTCAGGAGTGCCCCGCACATCACTAACAGCTAGTTTTTTTCCTCTTAAGGCGGTAGAGTAGGACAAACTAACACCAGCTCTACTCTGAACCAAATTCACGATATTTTTGGGAACTGGGGTGTCAAATTGACCCGGATAGTCTTGCTGCAAAACAGATGCTACTAGTCGTGGGGTGCCTCTCCTTCTACTACTGCTTGTACTCTCAACGGCCCGAGAGCATGTATGCATCTTTCTGTATACTCTAACACTGAAATAATCTGATTTCTTAAACCTTGCAGCTCGTAAATACCATTTACAGCCTTGATTCTTCTGACGGCATTCTAGAATAAGTCGCCTTGTATCTGACTTATAAGTATGGACCCCAAAACAATTCTTATGTGCAGCTCTGTCAACCAAATCTTGCACTGCCTCCTTAGAACAAAATTCTTGACCAATTTCAAGACCTGTACCATCTTCCCATTCTTCAACACACTGACTAACTTCTGCAGAACCTGGAAGCTCAACATATTCATGCATACCATCGAAACCGTTCTCCATATCCCCATCAGTAAATTCATTACCATCGTTCTCTGTCACCTCCTCAATAATCGGCTCCCTATGTTCTTCTCTTTCCGAGGCTGCTCTAAAAATAGTAACCGCATTACAGACATCATCATCAGCTCTACCATTTGCAACCGGCTCCTCATAATTCACACCAAATGAACTACCCACTTTGGAAGCTTGCTCACTCCTACCCGTTTCCAAATCTTTGATTACCTCCACATGTAAAACAGACCTTAGCCCCTCGTTATCCACCGTTGTCAGATAAGCATATACGTCATCATCAACGAAAATCTTTGACTCGTTTATCGGTTTATTAACCAACGGAATGTAACTCAATTTCAGCTGTGCATTAGCTCTATCTATCCCAATCTTATGGCATATCTTATCTACTAACGCCGTATAAGTTATCTCCTCCACAGATAAGTTCCTAAATGGTATAGCATAAGTGGAATTACTTGTAAACCATTTCAACTCCCATCCGTCACGTGAATAACTCCCTCCATAGTCAAAATGTATATTTGTGTGGTTGATGCTCATGGTCTCCTGAAAATGTAATAAAAATAATCGATTAGTAATTACACAAACTACCACAGTTGTACCAGTTGAACTCAGTTGTACTTGGTTAACTAGACCTCTCATTTGTACCAGTTGAACTTAATTTTCCAGTTGTACCAGTTGAACTCAATAACTTAATTGTACTATTTTGCTCTCAGTTGTACCATTTCGTTCTCAATTGTACCATTTGTCCAATTTAACCAGTTGTACCAGTTGTACCATTTCTCCTATCATAACTCCAGGAATCGGGTTCTTCTTGAGTTTATTCTTCTTCTACATATGAATCTGATTAACATAACCACATTTTACCGAACCTATGACTCAATCTATCCAAAATATGTTGTTACCAACCCAGATCCCTAATTTTTCAAATCTAAATACCTAATTTCACAAAATATATCTATAATTGAAAAAGATAGAAGAACTCACCTTAAATATAGAACATTCAACAATGGCAGAATAGGAGAAAGAGAGAAAGAGGACTCGGAATCTGGATCAGACAAAGTGGAGAAAGTGTCAGATTGGTTGGACGAAGAGCGCTCACAGGAGGAGCTTATTACCAGAGCTCGGGTGAGAGGGGGATCAGGAGCTGGATCGGGAGCTGTAGGGGGATTTGCTTTTTTTCAGATTCAATTTTGTTTTTTTTTGGTTTTTTTAATTCAAAAATTTAATTACTTTTTACCTTTTTTATTTTACTTTCACTTGTTCACTAATTTACTTTTTCACTTATTTTTAATTTTTCACTAAGGACTAGATCGTAATTTTACATTTCATTTAATTGAATAGGTGGCATAAGAGTGACATTAGATTGAAGAGTGGCAGAAGAGATCAATTTTTTTTTGAGAATGGCAAATCAGCCTTTCGCTCTGTAAACACAGAGAAAAACTAAAAAAAAGAAAGATAAATTGTCAAAAAATCTGATGGCGGCCATAAAATTAGGGTTACAGCTCGTGCAACTAAGAAGATTATTGGATCAATGGCTAAAATGCTATTATTTCTCAAATTTCAATCTCATATGCCATCGTTATAATAATTAATTTATTATCGATTTATTTTTAATATAAAAAGTGTGCAAATTCAACTTTGTCCTTCAAAAAACTTTAGAATTACAAACCCAACTTGAGTTTTGCCTACCCAAACCCGGATCTAATAAAAAACAACCCTAGTTTTCTAAATTTACAGAAACTGTAAATCGATTCATTCATCTTCTTTCTCTCTGATCCCCTGTCTCCGTGAGGAAACCGTGAGACTATAAACTGAGTTTGATTCGTCTTCTCTTTCCTCCTCCTTTTTTCATCTCGAATTTTATATTTCTCTTTCTATCTCTCTTTTCGTCCATTTCCGTCAACCCTCTTCATCTCTCTTTTTCTCTCTTCTTTTGATTTGATTTATCAGATATGGTTAAAGTGAAATTTGCTAACAGGGTATACGAAACCAGAAGAGGTCAACGAAATGAAAACTTGGCAAGAGAATCAGAACCTGCCGAAGTTGTTCCTCTATCAGAAGCAGGAACCGCTCCTCCACTTCCTCCTGAAACTGACACAGCAGCAACGGGAACGAATGCTCCAACACCAATAAAAGGAACTGAAGAAGTGGAGAAAGTTCCCGAAGTGGTGCCTCCTGCAATCAATTCCAAGAATCCCCCACTCCAGCAAACACAGAAGGGCTAATGGAAGAAAGAACGGAAGAAGTGGATAAAGTTCCCGAAATGGTGCCTCCTGCAATCAATTCTGAGAATCCTCCGGCTCCAGCAACCACAGAAGCGCTAATGGAAGAAGGAACAGAAGAAGTACAGAAAGTTCCCGAAGTGGTGCCTCCTGCAATCAATTCCGAGAATCCCCCAGAAGTGGTATCTCCTTCAATCAATCGGATGAATCCCGAAATAAGTGAAGAGAGTCCCTCAACTCCAGAACCAGAAAAAACCCAAACTCCATATGAAGGGAGGGAATCCACAAAAAATGATGATGAAGAAAATGTGTCTGGTCAAGAAGAAGAGCAAGTGAATGTGGAGCAGAATGTGTCTGGCCAAGAAGAAGAGCAAGAGAATGTGGAGCAAAATGTGTCTGGCCAACAAGAAGAGGAAGATAATGTGTTAGACGAAGAACAAGAGGAAGAGAATGTGTCTCGCCACGAACAAGAGGAAGAGAATGTGTCTAGCTATGAACAACAAGAAGAGAATGTGTATGGCCAGGTATCGTTTACGGATACATATACTTATGCATTTGCTTACTTTTAGACTGAAAATTGAGAATGATTTTGTGTTGTGTGTACTTTATTGGGCAAATGTTAAAAGTCAGTAGTATTTTGGTGTTCAACTATGTTTTCTAGGTTCAACTATATTAGTATCTTCAGTGAATGTTAGGTTCAACTGCACTTGCTAGGTTCAACTAAGTATTGCTAGGTCCAACTATGTAGGCTTTGTTCAACTAGATGTTTAAAGTTCAACTACGCTTGATTGGTTAAGTTCAACTATGTTTTCTAGGTTCAACTACATTAGTGTCTTCAATGTATGTTAGGTTCAACTACGCTTGCTAGGTTCAACTAGGTATTGCTAGGTTCAACTACGTATTTCTAGGTTCAACTATGTAGGCTTTGTTCAACTAGATGTTTGAAGTTCAACTACGCTTGATTGGTTAAGTTCAACTATGTTTTCTAGGTTCTACTACATTAGTATCTCTAATGTATGTTAGGTTCAACTGCGCTTTCTTGGTTCAACTATGTTCAGCTTGCTTGGTTCAACTACGTATATTAGGTTCAACTAGGTTCGAGTAAGTATTTATTTATTTTAACGGTTTATTAAATCTGAGTTTGAATTCACAGGATAACGAGGATTATAGTACACCACTGCAACCAGAGAAGTTTTACTTCGGTCCAGAGCAATATAGCAAGGCTTGTAAGATAGGATCAAGGTGTAGTGTGAAGGATACAGTGAACATGATAAAGCAGTTTCCAACTGAATTGAAGTGGTTCACAGCTCACCCTCAGTTTAAGCATATTTTTCACATGGAGGAGGAGCCAAACCGAAAGCCTATGGGCATGTGGATGCTGCTACTTCATCAAGCTTGTACGGATTCGATGAATGAGTTATGGTTTGTGGTTAATGGAGTTCCTATTAGATATTCCATAAGAGAGCATGCTCTGTTATGTGGGTTGGACTGCCATGACTACCCGAGCAACTATGAGGAATTAAAGGATAAGAAAAATGGGGATTTTAAGTTTGTGGAGAAGATTTTTGGAAGGAAAGTGAACATAACAATCGCAGATGTGGGAGAGAAACTCGAGTCATTGCGGAGCGGTGTGGACAAGAAGAAGATGGCTGTCCTATATTTCTTATCCACTGTTTTGAAAGCAAAGTATAAGGTTGCAGGAAACATAGAGCCGTTCTTTCTTAAGATTGTTGATGATTTGGGATTGTGTAAAACATTCCCATGGGGGCGTTACACATTTGATGATTGTATGGTTGAGGTGAGGGAGAAGATGAAGAAGTTCAAGAACGGCATCATGAGAGACAAATATTCATGGATCTTTTCTGGTTTCATTCTTCCTTTGGAGGTAACCAAATCTTACCAATGGTTTCAAATTATTAGTTTGTAGAAAATAAGGTTGTGATATTGTAACTTTATGTGTAGGCTTTTACATTTGAGTGTATTCCTGCGTTGGGACGCAAATTTCGACTAGATGTTGTTCCACCTGAGAAGGACTGTCCACGATTGTGTAAGCACAAGTTTGCCGAGGGTTCCATGAAAGGTTTTCCTTTGGAAGACATTAACGAGACCATTGGAAGAACTAGGGTGAGAATTGTGGATGGTTGTATTTGATATATGTTTGGTTTTTAAATTTACAATTGTCTTGATTTTCATTATCTCAAATTCACAGGATATCATTAGCATTTTGGAACCTGATTCGGACGAGGAAGCTCTTCTGGATCGCATCGTAGAGCCTGATTGTGATGATGGGATAGGCTTTATTGATCCAATCGTTGACTCCTGCAAAGACCATCTAATTGCAAAAGGAAGGAAGATATGGTGGAGAGATTTGTATGAAACGGACTTGGCAGGTAGAGGTGGAACTGCGAATGTTCCTAGAGAAGAATCAAGAGAAGAACCAAGAGAAGAACGCAGAGAAGAACCTGACACCGTTACACCATTACTTCAACAGATGATCCAATCGGTGGCGACGATGGGGAATTTGGTAAAAGAACTTCAGGAAGTGGTTTTTGGTTTTGATGAGAGACTGAAGAATGTTGAAAGCTTTGTGATGGAACAGCGAAACAAAGGAAACACCAGCGAAGGTAATAAATTAGTTATACTATGATGGATCAATTGTTTTTTGATGTTGTTCATAAACAAATATATATATTAGGAGGAAAAGCTGGAGATAAAGGGGATGAGGAGCATGGAGCAGATGAAGAGGGAGATATAGAGGGGGAGCATGGAGCAGATGAAGAGGGAGATAAAGAGGGGGAGCATGGAGCAGATGAAGAGGGAGATAAAGAGGGGGAGCATGGAGCAGATGAAGAGGGAGATAAAGAGGGGGAACATGGAGCGGATGAAGAGGGAGAAGGTGGAGATAAAAAGGAGGAGCCGAAAAAGAGACGAAAAACCAGTAAAAGAAAAACAAGTGCACCTTCTTGTTACACTCCATCTGACGCTGGTGAGAAGCAGAAAAAAGAAGAGGCGAGGAGAAGACGAAAGGAAAAAAGAAAAAGGCTAAACATTGAAGAAAAATGAGATGTTGGCTTGTTGTTGGTGTTTTTTTTCTGAACTTGTTTGGTGTTTTTTTATGAACTTATTTGGTGTTGTTTTTAAAAACTTAAGTACTTGGCTTGTTGTTGGTGTGTACTTGTTTTTGCATATGGTGTACTTGGATTTGGTTGGTTTCTTTAAGTACAACTGGGTTTTTTAAGTTCGACTGAGTAAGTTTAACTAGGTACAACTGAATTACAAGGTTCGACTGACTGAATTGTTCCGTTCAACCTGGTTTTTCTAGGTTCAACTTAGTTTTTACAGGTTAAACATTGGACATAAATAACTAGGTACAACTGAATTACAAAGTTCGACTGACTGAGTTGTACCGTTCAACTTGGTTTTTCTAGGTTCAACTTAGTTTTCACAGGTTAAACATTAGACATAAGTAACTAGGTACAACTGAATTACATGGTTCGACTGACTGAATTGTACAGTTCAACTTGGTTTTTCTAGGTTCAACTCAGTTTTAACAGGATTAATAATTGACATAAATGACGATGTACAACTGAAATACGTAGTTCGACTGAGTTAAAACTTGAAGACCTCTTCCAAAGTTTGAAAATTAGAGGATCTTCATCCGAAAGCATATAACATCATCAAAGTCTTAAAATAAGAAGAACAATTCACTTACTTAAAAAAGATTATAATCAAACTAAGTAGAAGCAAGAGTACTGCTACCCCAAATGTCATCTCCACACTGATTTTCTTCTTGTCCGTCTGAATAAGCATCTCCAGCTTTGCTCAGCTCCTCGTTCTGAACCTGTCCTTGCTTCAGCTCTGCAATAGCTTTTTCAGCGCGATTTCCAGTTGTGAAGTTGTTCTGGATTTTCTCCTTGAGACTAGTAATCTGATCATGTAAGATTTCTATTTCTTCGTCTACCACAAAATCCCACCATTTCCGAATATGATATCCTTCGTTCTACACAAAAATACCCAAGAATAATCATAAATATTCTTCTGTTTTTCCCAGAAATCTGATCTAGTAATTATGCAATCTACTAAACTCACATCACGATTGCGACAGGTGAAGTATCGCCTCCCAGGATCGATTGAGGTGTAGGATGACTCTGTGAAAACGGCTCCACCGCAGTAACACTTTTTGGGTATTCCATATTCACCATCTGCTATGAGGCATGGATCCAGCTCAGCTGACGATTCGGAACTGGTCACCGGACTGAATCTTCCCATTTCTGAAAGTAAAATTGAAACTGAACTGAAATCGAGCTAATTGGAAAGCAAATCGGAGATCGAGCTAATTGGAAAGCAAATCGGAAATCGAGCTAATTGGAAAGCTTTACCTGTTGAATGAAATTGGATCCTCCCCCTCTCTCTCTATCTCTCTCTCTCTCTCTCTGCTCCTCTCTCTCAGTCGAAGTCGAAGAAGAAACAGAAAAAGAAAAAGTAACTAGGGTTTTCAGAAAAATAGGGAGGACCCTGATTTTAATTAAAAAAATCTATTATTTTTAATTTTTTTCCCGCTGGGGGAAAACTCAAAATTGAGTAAATTTACCAAAAAATTTGAACTTAGTTGTCTCCAAGGAAGCAGTTGAACCCAATTCTTAATAGTTGTACTTTTACGATTTTATTGTATTTCTAGTTGAACCTTCCTCTAAACTATTATATTGTAGTTGTAAAAATGACTTTGGACCATTAAACATCATTTATAACGTTTTCATACTGCAATATATGAAATATTAAATATTTTGAGTTTTTCAGTCCTAAAAGGCTTATCATTGTTGATGTCTTCCTTATATTGTAAGGGGTGGTTGATGTGAAAACATGATTTTGTATAAAAATAAAAAATTAATATTTACCATATAAGTAATTATTTCCATATAGTTGAAAATATGTTGATAGGTCTTAATTGGTATATTCACATCACTTGAAGCTTTAATATTAGTTTACTGAACTTCAAAAGTTGATATTAGTTGTACCCAGTTGCACCTAGTTGCACAAACACGTCAAGGTTAATAGTTGTACCCAGTTGAACTTGGTAGTTATACGTGAACCCAGTTGAACTTGGTAGTGTGAATGGCAACACGTAAACATTAATAGTTATACCCAGTTGAACCTGGAAGTGCGAATTTGACAAAATGAACTTCAGAATTGTTTATACTTGTACCTAGTTAAACCTGGTCATACAAATTCACCAAACTCAAACACAGAAAGATTCATAGTTGTACATAGTCTAACATGGTTGTTCAAAACCGAAAATTACAAAACACACACATAAATCAAACTGAGCTGCCACTTTGGCTGCTCTGAAAATAGAAAGCGAAACCTCTGCCAGACACAGACCTGTTGAAATACGTAGTTCGACTGAGTTAAAACTTGAAGACCTCTTCCAAAGTTTAAAAATTAGAGGATCTTCATCCGAAAGCAAATAACATCATCAAAGTCTTAAAATAAGAAGAACAATTCACTTACTTAAAAAAGATTATAATCAAACTAAGTAGAAGCACAAGTACTGCTACCCCAAATGTCATCTCCACACTGATTTTCTTCTTGTCCGTCTGAATAAGCATCTCCAGCTTTGCAATCAGCTCCTCGTTCTGAACCTGTCCTTGCTTCAGCTCTGCAATAGCTTTTTCAGCGCGATTTCCAGTTATGAAGTTGTTCTGGATTTTCTCCTTGAGACTAGTAATCTGATCATGTAGGATTTCTATTTCTTCGTCTACCACAAAATCCCACCATTTCCGAATATGATACCCTTTGTTCTACACAAAAATACCCAAGAATAATCATAAATATTCTTCTGTTTTTCCCAGAAATCTGATCTAGTAATTATGCAATCTACTAAACTCACATCACGATTGCGACAGGTGAAGTATCGCCTCCCAGGATCAATTGAGGTGTAGGATGTCTCTATGAAAACGGCTCCACCGCAGTAACACTTTTTGGGCATTCCATATTCTCCATCTGCTATGAGGCATGGATCCAGCTCAGCTGACGATTCGGAACTGGTCACCGGACTGAATCTTCCCATTTCTGAATGTAAAATTGAAACTGAACTGAAATCGAGCTAATTGGAAAGCAAATCGGAGATCGAGCTAATTGGAAAGCAAATCGGAAATCGAGCTAATTGGAAGCTTTACCTGTTGAATGAAATTGGATCCTCTCTCTCTATCTCTATCTCTCTCTCTCTCTCTCTCTGCTCCTTATAGTTGAAAATATGTTGATAGGTCTTAATTGGTATATTCACATCACTTGAAGCTTTAATAATAGTTTACTGCACTTCAAAAGTTGATATTAGTTGTACCCAGTTGCACATAGTTGCACAAACACGTCAAGGTTAATAGTTGTACCCAGTTGAACTTGGTAGTTATACGTGAACCCTGTTGAACTTGGTAGTGTGAATGGCAACACGTAAACGTTAATAGTTGTACCCAGTTGAACCTGGAAGTGCGAATTTGACAAAATGAACTTCAGAATTGTTTATACTTGTACCTAGTTAAACCTGGTCATACAAATTCACCAAACTCAAACACAGAAAGATTCATAGTTGTACATAGTCTAATATGGTTGTTCAAAACCGAAAATTACAAAACACACACATAAATCAAACTGAGCTGCCACTTTGGCTGCTCTGAAAATAGAAAGAGAAATCTCTGCCAGACACAGACCTGTTACTTGTCTTCCTGCGACGTTCCCCAGTGGATGGAAAGCGGTTTTCTTAATTTCTTCCTGGCGATTTGGTGTAATCAGGCGGTAAAACAAACTTATTTAGTATTTCCTCTAGAATACTCCAACAAGACTCATTCGGCACTGGATAAATCGTCTTGTAGTATGCCAATGCCCACGTATCAATCAAGTAATATCTAGAGCATAAGTCGTATAGACTAATATCCGCTGTTCTCCCTCCCTTCTTCATCAGTGCTGCGGCTGCGGCGATTGCATGAACACAAGGATACTTGTCTATCTCCAACCCTCTGCAAGAGCAAGTTTTGCTCGACAAATCCACCAAGTAAGCCTTCCCATCAAGTCCAATAACGGTGTATTCGAGTTGGAAGCTGTTTAGCTCAGCCACAGCTAAACGAGCAGCAATTGGACATAGTTCATGCAATTTTTTATCCACATAAGGCACCACTTTCTTTGACATCGGCATATCAGCAGCAGTCTTCCTATGCTTGTTAAACCAATATGCCATTTTCTCAACAATCGCATCAATCATTGGTAAGAGAGAGTACTTTCTTACTTCCTTAAACACACTGTTGAGAGATTCACAAGAATTGCTGGTGTCTAAATTGTACTTGTCTCCTTTAAAGTAGCACCTTGCCCACTTATCCAACGGTACAGTCTCATGCAAATACACAGCAGCTGCAGGAAACCTCTTCTTAAAATCAGCATACTCCTTTTCGAACTCACTCACAGTATAAATATGAGCGCATTGGATAAATTTTGCCGCCACTAGATCTTTGTTCACCTTATGCTGAACTTTACCTCTCACGTTTTGAGACAAATGCCATATACAATGTCCATGCTGGGAGTTGGGATACACCTTCGCTACTGCATTTATGATGCGTTTATGTCTGTCACTCATAAAAACCAATTCAGGATCATCAGGTATAACGATTTTCAGCTTCTCGAAAAACCACATCCAGCTGTCATGCTTCTCAGTATCAATTACACCAAAAGCAATAGGGTAATGGTGATGATTAGGATCCTGAGCTGTGGCAAAGACAAGCTGTCCACCATATACAGTCTTAAGAAATGTTGCATCCAGAACTATCATTTTCCTTATTGCTTGAAACCCTTCAATGCTAGCGCCCAAAGCAATGAATAGGTACTTGAACTTTTTCTCTGCATCCAATTCCACACTTATTACGGTTCCAGGATTTACCTTCTCTAGCATGTACAAATAAGAGTATAACATCCTATAACCTTCTTCTGGAGTGCCCCGCACATCACTAACAGCTAGTTTTTTTCCTCTTAAGGCGGTAGAGTATGACAAACTAACACCAGCTCCACTCTGAACCAGATTCACGATATTTTTGGGAACTGGGGTGTCAAATTGACCCGGATAGTCTTGCTGCAAAACAGATGCTACTAGTCGTGGGGTGCCTCTCCTTCTACTAGTACTTGTACTCTCAACGACCCGAGAGCATGTATGCATCTTTCTGTATACTCTAACACTGAAATAATCTGATTTCTTAAACCTTGCAGCTCGTAAATACCATTTACAGCCTTGATTCTTCTGACGGCATTCTAGAATAAGTTGCCTTGTATCTGACTTATAAGTATGGACCCCAAAACAGTTCTTATGTGCAGCTCTATCAACCAAATCTTGCACTGCCTCCTTAGAACAAAATTCTTGACCAATTTCAAGACCTGTACCATCTTCCCATTCTTCAACACACTGACTAACTTCTGCAGAACCTGGAAGCTCAACATATTCATGCATACCATCGAAACCGTTCTCCATATCCCCATCAGTAAATTCATTACCATCGTTCTCTGTCACCTCCTCAATAATCGGCTCCCTATGTTCTTCTCTTTTCGAGACTGCTCTATAAATAGTAACCGCATTACAGACATCATCATCAGCTATACCATTTGCAACCGGCTCCTCATAATTCACACCAAATGAACTACCCACTTTGGAAGCTTGCTCACTCCTACCCGCTTTAGAAATTGAATTTGTTTCTAAACCTTTGACTACCTCCACATGCAAAACAGATCTTAGCCCCTCGTTATCCACCGTTGTTAGATAAGCATATACGTCATCATAAACGAAAATTTTTGTCTCGTTGATCGGTTTATTTACCAACGGAATGTAACTCAATTTCAGGTGTGCATTAGCTCTATCTATCCCAATCTTACTGCATATCTTATCTACTAACGCTGAGTAAGTTATCTCTTCCACATATAAGTTCCTAAATGGTATAGTATAGGTGGAATTACTTGTAAACCATTTCAACTCTCCTCCGTCACGTGAATAAATCCCTCCATAGTCAAAATATATGTTTGTGTGGTTGGTGCTCATGCTCTCCTGAAATTATTATGAAAATAGTCGATCAGTTAAACTCAATTGAACTCAGTTGAACACCAAGTACCACAGTTATACCAGTTGAACTCAATTGAACTACATTGAACTCAGTTGTACCAGTTGAACTAAACCTCTCATTTGTACCACGTTTACCAGTTGAACCCAATTTAACTCAGTTGTACCAGTGCAGCTATACCTCACGTACCAGTTATACTAGTTGAAATTAGTTGAACTAAAGTGAACTCAGCTGTACCAGTTGAACTACACCTCTCATTTGTACCACGTGTACCAGTTGAACCCAATTTAACTCAGTTGTACCAATGCAGCTATACCTCACGTACCAGTTATACTAGTTGAAATCAGTTGAACTAAAGTGAACTCAGTTGTACCAGTTGAACTACACCTCTCATTTGTACTAGTTGAACTCAATTGAACTAAATTGAACTCAGTTGTACCAGTTGAACTATAGCTCTCATTTGTACCAGTTGAACTTAAGTTTTCAGTTATTCCAATTCGCTCTCAGTTGTACCATTTTTCCTATCAAAAGTCTGGGAATTTCGAGCTCGACTTTCGTTGTTCTGCATATGAATCTGATTAATATAACCATGTTCTTCTTACAAATTACCGAACGTATGGCTTAATCTATCCACAATACATTGTTACCAACCCAGATCCCTAATTTTTCAAATCTAAAGCCCTAATTTTACACTCTAATTGAAATAGAAGAAATCACCTTCAAAATATGAGATCTTCAACAATGGCAGAAAAAGGACTGGAATTCTGGGTCGGACGAAGTGGAGAAAGAGTCGATCTATGTTGGATGAAAAGGATGACAGGAAAAGAAGCTCAGGGAAGGAGCTTGGAAACCAGAAGAGAGCCCGGGTGAGAAGAGAGAGGAGGAGCTCGTGCTCAGCGAGGCTGCGGGGGATCGAGATTCAATTTTTTTTTTTTTTTCAAATTTTTTTTTTATTTATTTTTACTTCTTTTACTTTTACTAATTTATTTTTACTTGGTTAATTTCAGTAACTTTGACTAAGGATTGATTTGTAATTTCACATCTCATTTAAATGAGAGGGTGACATTAGATCATGAGATGGCAACCCAGATCAATTTTTCTGCCAAAATGGCATTTCAGCTCTTCGCTCAAGATTATTCTACCTTTTATTTAAACTATGTTAGAAAAATGGAACAAAATGCATCACCTTGGCATCGAACTCGCGCAATGATGTCTTAGTTAAGCGCCTACAGCCATTACACCAAGTTGTTTCATTTCTAACTAGCTAAGATATTGAATATATATACAAATTAAAATCTAGTAAAAACATTTCATATTTCTGTAAATATTAAAAGAATATATATATATATATATATATAAATTTTGAATTTTTATGTTTTACGAATATAAAAATATTGAAATTATAAAATTATATAAAAATTACTCTCCAGTTATTTCTGATTTATTTCTGATATTTGAAAATCGCCAGGTTCAAGCCCAACACCCGATTAACGCCTAACGAGTTTCTGAACAGAAGATTTAACCTTACCAATTGTTAAGAATAAAATTAAAGCGTGGTCTTTATTTTTATGGATTAACCAATAAAAAATTATATTTTTATAATTTTGGAATATGTTTTTATGTTTAAATATAAAGTTTAAGGGTTTGAGTATATAATTTAAGATTTCAGTTTTGGAATTTAAAATCGAATGTGGTAGATATTTCGTAGGAAATTTCCAACGAAATAAAATTGTAGGAAAATGCGTCAAAAATAATGGTAGGAAAATGGTATAAAGGTTACCCATTGATGTTCTACGAAAATTAATTCCTACCACTTACTTACCAATAATATTTAACTTTTTCCTACTATTTTCCTACCACTTACTTACCAATAATATTTAACATTTTTCTACTATTTTTTTACCAATTTATATTTTTATAAAGAAAGTTACAAATTTGTTACAAACATTTTTGTTACTATGTTTGTTACATTTTTTGAAGCTTTTTGAAACAATTTTGCAACAACTAAATTGACATCGCAAACTGTAGCTAATTCGATACAAATAATTATAAATTTGCTAAAAATTAACAATAATTTTACATTGTAACAAAATGTCGCAAATTGTAACAAAATAAAGCTACAATTTTGTTCTGTAACAAAATTTGTAGCTATGTTACATTATTCTTGTAGTGTAAGAGACAAGTCATATTTTCCTTATGGAACCAAAGTTGCTGCTGACTATAATGTATCCTAAAGGAGAAGGGAACATGTTCCTTTGTTGAAAGCCCTGATTGTTGTTGTTGTAAGGCACAAAAGGTCTTGCTTGACCAGCTTGCTGTTGTTACTGAGGTGGGTAGACCTGATCTTGAGTGTTGGCAACATTGTTACTCCTGTAAGAGAGGTTAGGATTGTTCATGTAGTTCTCATAGCCATTGTAACCTCCTTGATTCCCAAGATATTTCATCTCTTCAACTTGGCAAGCTTCTTGATTTTCAATTTGAACGAAGTCTCCAACAAACTTAACTTCCTTCTTTTCCCTTAGCAACTGATCAATCTTCTCATGAAGAGCTTTGATCTCCTTGTTGTACTCCAGCTCATCCTTAGCACTCCTAGGAGTTCTATCAAACTCCTCATTATAGTTCCCATCTGACTGTGCTAGATTCTCAACCAATTTCATTCCCCCATCAACATTGATATCTCTCATAATTACATCATATGAGCTTGCATTTAGTTCATGTTTTAGTCCTCTTTTACATGTTTTCCTTTGCGTTTGTCCCATTCTTCTTTGTTTTCAGACTTTGCTTGCATTGAGGTTGTAGTTTGCATTTTTTCTTACATAAGGGATGCTTCTGGGTACCTAAGGAGCCATTTAAGACAGGAAGGAAGTGTGGGAGTGATCCAGGGAGTTCCTCCAATCAAAGAGGAGCAAGAGAAGGTCAAGGAAATGGAGATTTGGCCTAGCATTGATCACTGCAAAGTCCACATCGATCAATGTAAAGGGGTAGAAAGAAACATAGTTCACATCGATCACTTACATCGATCATGGGTGATCGACCCTTTGCTAATCAAGCAAGTTAAGTTCAATCTCTTGATAAATAACCCTTTGCCCTTCACCCTAACAAGAACTAACTCTAATTGGTGCTAGAACAATCAACAAGCATGCAAAACCAACTCTATTCAAGCCAAAATACTTCTTAGACAATCAATCTCTTGAGCTAAGACAAGCAAATCCTCTATTACAAGATCAGCATTTTATCACACACTTGGTGGGTATAAGATGAAGCATAAATCTAGATTCATGTGATCAAGATAAATCTAGACTAAGCACAGATTAATAGAGAGGAATTAACATAATTAAGCACAAACAAACCCTAATCAAGCCTCTAAATTCCCCTAATCTACCACATCTAAAGGCGACTACTCACTCATCACCATGAAAAACACCAAATCACAAGAGGAAAAGATGTTAAACATGATTATGAGGGATATTAGAGAAGATTATATATGGCAAATACAAGACTTTGATTAAAAAGAGAGATTTGTTGTTACAAACACTGAAAAACTCTTAAGAAACTAAGCAAGAACAAAAACTTGGCTAAAAACCATTAGTCCAAGCCTATTTATACTAAATGCCAAAAACCCTAAAGCAATGGTAAACTTGTAAATAAAAAGTTTTCGGATTAGGCCAACATCGATTATAAGTGATCGACGTGGATCATCGATGTGGATGATCGATGCTGAGATCAGGTCCTCTCGGGTCCATTACACGGTATGATGCTAATGATCAATGTGGATGTCATGTGTCTTGACATCGATCATAAGTGATCGATGTAGCTGATCGATGCAAACTTTTGAAGCTCTTGCCCATCTACACAAGGCAAAGTGAGTGTCTGATGTGGATGTCTTGTGTCTTGACATCGATCACATGTGATTGATGTGTGTGATCGATGTGGACACCCGGCTTCTCTGTTGCTTCACATCATACGATGTTGGATTGGCCTTGATCGATGTTGCACCAGATTTCCACTCCTTTGGCTCCTCTTGTTCCTCTTTAGCTTGGGCAACTCCCTGAATCATCCCCATGCTTCCTCCTTGCCTCAAATAGCTCCTTAAGTACCTAGAAACATCCTTAATGCAAAGAGAATGCAAATTACAACCTAAATGCAACCTAAGTCTATAAGGAAATGAAAATGGGACTAAAGAGAAGGAAAACATGCAAAAAGGAAACCAAAACATGAACTAAATGCAAGCTTAAAAGATGTAAATGCAAGAGATATCATTTAACTTTAAACAAATGGGATTAAACATGATTACTGAGTAGTTTATCTTAGATTTAGGGTTCTAAGTAGAAAAGTAGTGATTAAGATGCGATTAAGGGGTGATTAGGCTTGATTAGTTTGTTCTCTGTTGTCTCATTCTCTTGCAAAGGATTATTGTTTATAAAGCTTGCTCCTGTTGATTGAATATGGTGTTGATTGATGCATATGGTTCACTTGATGTCTTGATATGTCATTTCTATGCATGGTTCGATTATTTGGCTTGATAGTTTAGCTTAGTCTATGTTTCCTTTGTTCAGTGACACCAAAGTGATAGTTCACATTGTTAGATGATTCGCTTAGGGCTAGATAGTGCTGGTTTTGAGATTCTTGCTTGATGGTTAGATAGTATGCATTGAAAGATCTTGCCTTTGTTTGATTCCTCTTCATTGCTTAGCATTGTTAGGATTCACAACTGTGTGCTTAAGTCCATATTCTTGATTGGTTTTTAGATAAATAGGTCCCTATATGGTTCATAAGATTGATAGGTTGATCTGAATTCTTGTTTGAGTGAGAGTTGTTGACTTGCTTAGTACTTCTCTTAGGCTAGAATGGTTCTGATCTTTATGCTCATGGTTGAAGAATACGCCATCACAAGTGGGTTTGACACTTCAATCTTATTGAATATGATTCCCTTTAGATATCTTGTATAGGAGTACAACCTTGAGAATTGCTTGCTTATGAATGCTTGATGTTTGCCTTGCTAGAAATCCTCTTTATCACTCTTGAAAATCGTTAATCCCACAATTGCTTAGAACATTGAGTCTTGCTTTTTATTAATTGTCTTAAGATCATGTTGCTTAGTATTGCTTAAGTTATTTTTCTCATTTAGTTCTTGCTTAGTTATTGCTTTGAGTTCATTGCTTAGTCCATGTTTACTTGCATTTGATTTCTGCTTTCTTTTTCTTACATTGTTAGGTTGTTAGAATCATTACTTTACAAACAAAATCCCCAATCTAACTTTGCTTACAACATTGTTTGTATCTCAAGATCCACAAGTGTGTTTGACACTTAAGACCCTATACTACATCTGATTTGGAGATTAGGAAAACTTTGAAGTATAAACAAGGGACACAAAAAACCTTGCTTAAAATTGGCGCTGTTGCCATTTGTGGATTCTTTGAGTTTAACATTGCTGTTAGACTAAGTTCTTCTCATTAAGGTTGCTAATTTGCTCTGTTTTCTTTGCTCTGTTTTTTTCAGGTACTTGTATGAATTTGAAGTCCAAAGGCTCATCAAATCCGACTCCTTCTATTGACAACATCCATAGGAGAAGATCTGTAAGACAGAGAGTTCAAGAGTTAGAAGAACAGAGGATGGCAGAGCAAGAAGCTCAGTTACCACATGTTGGCGTTGTAGGACAGGAACCATTACAACAAACTGCAACACACATAGATGAAGCACCAGATGCTTTGAACCAAGCGACATGAGTTCAGGGTTTGAGAGTACCAGTTCATGCACCTAGAGAAGCTGGTGATGCGCCTGATATTCACCACAACAGGAATGGAATTCATGCTCCAGTTGTGCACCAAAACCACTTTTAGATCAAGCTTTGGTTGATCAACATGGTGCAAGGCAACATATCTCATGGTCTGCCCAATGAAGACCCTTTAGATCATTTGGATCAGTTTGACAAAGTGTGTGGTATGACCAAGATTCAAAGAGTCTCTGAAGATGCTTTGAAGCTGCGCTTGTTTTCATTCAGTCTTGGAGACAAAGCACATCAGTGGGAGAAGACACTTTCACAAGGCTCATTATCTACATGGAATGAGTGCAAAACAGCATTCCTCAACAAATTCTTCAGCTCAACAAGAACAGCAAAGCTCAGGAATACCATTAGCAGCTTCACTCAACATGGGAATGAGACATTTGCTGAAGCATGGGAGCGCTTCCAGTCATAAACTTTGCAATGCCCTCATCATGGGTTCACAAATGAAAGCTTGCTGTCTACTTTATATAGAGGAGTGACGCCAAAGTACAGAATGCTCTTGGACACAGCTTCCAATGGAAATTTCATGGGGAATAAAGTTGTTGATGAACTAGCTCTTGTGGAGAATTTGGCACTTTCTGATGAAAACTATGGTGAGGAGTATGACAGAACATCTAGAGCTGTTGTAAGCGCTGAAGGTGAGAGCACAACAAAGAAAGAGATTAAAGCTTTGAATGATAAGTTAGAAAAGCTGCTGAGTGTGTCTTTTAATAATGTAAGCTTTGTTGGTGATAATGTTTCTACACAAGAAGAAGATGGGACAGCTGTATAAGAAAAAGCCTTCTACATGAACTAACAAGGAGGCGGTTTCAACAACTACAAGAATCATCCTAACTTCTCTTATAAAAGCACCAACATGGCTAACCCTCAGGATCAGGTCTATCCCTCTCAAGGTGCTCAACAAGGCCAAGGAACCAAGCCTTTTGTTCCTTTCAACCAGCAGAACAATTTTTCTCCGAGACCACCATTTCAAGGAGGTTTTCAAAATGCAAACTTTCAGCCAAGACAAGCTTTTTTCCCACCATGTTTTGGCAATACACAGACTTCTTCTAGCACTCAAGATGTTGATCTCAAGCAGATGATGCAACAACTGTTGACTGGTCAAGCCAACACCATTATAGAGCTGCACAAGAAGTTTACTGAAGTACACAACAAGATAGACGCCACTACATGTGACCTGAATGGCAAGTTAGATGCTCTAATCCAAAGAGTCAAGTCTCTAGAAAGCAAAGGAGCTTCATCTTTAAAGCCTCATAATCAATTACCAGGAAATAGTGAAGCCAACCCTAAGGAATTCTGCTATTTAGTTGCTGAAGAGAATGAAGAGTTTGATGATGAAGATGCTTCATTGGAAGACCTTGGTATAATGCTACAAGAGATGTTGTTACATGTGGACATGTTAAAGGCTGAGTGTGGGGGGAATGTCATCAATGTCACCATTGATGATCAAGAAGCTGTTGATATTGAAGAACAGTTCCTCCAAGGGGTAGATGAAAGCTTGAACAGAGAAGAAGAGCTTGCTTTGAAGCAAGAGAGAGCTGCAAGAGAAGCTGCTGAGAAGGAAGAGGCTGAGAAATCCTTGGTTGCTCCAGAAGAAGAAGCCAAAACCAGAGCTCAGTGAAGCTGATAAGGAGCTTGTAAAGACATACCACGCCTTGATGGTCTTGGCTAAGGAAAGTCCTGAAGACTTCAAAGAGCTGTATGAGAGCCAAGTGGGTAGCTCTTCAAGCAACAATGAGAAGGGTAAAGCTCCTAAAGTTCAAGCTTATAAACCACCAATCCCTTACCCCACAATGCACTTTAGAAAGGCTCAGATGGCAGTATACGCAAAGTTCAGAAAGGACATATAAGATGCTGGAATAAAACATCCTCATGGCACCACTTTGCTTGAAGTGAAAGATTCAATTAAGGTTCCTCAAAAAAGTTTTTGACAAGCTAGAAGTAGTGGAGCCAATTCTAGAGAATGTAGGGGCTAATCTAAAGAGAAACAAGGAGCTGAAAACATTGACCAAGCTTTCTGATGAGCAGTTTTTTTCACTACTAAGCAAATCCTAACACACTCATGTCATTGCAGCATGTAAGGTATCAATCCATATGGGGTTGTTAAGGCACCAAGACTATAGCAAATCATCTAAGTCAAGCAAAATTCAAAAATGGCAGTTGTGAACAATACTAACAAGTCTAAAGACTAAACTAGGCAAAGCAGGAAATTCAGATAGATAAAGTAAGGATATAAGATGGGGATTATTGATTAAGAGGAGATTAGAACCTAACTAGTGATGCTTCAAAACCTTTCAAAACAATGCTATCTTCTAGGCATAGGATTAACAACTATAATTAGCTCAATTCCTTGACACTAATCACTTTGCTAAGCACACATTAAAGATAAATCCCTTTACTCAAACACATGGTCAACAAGCATTCAGAACAGAACTCCAATCCGATAAAGCCAAAATGCACCTTAGACATCTAATTTCTTAGGCTAAGCATACAAATCCTCTAAGAGACTCTAAGAAGCATTTCATCAAACACTTACTAGGCGCAAGAGAAAGTCAAGATACTAAATAAGCCTGGCCAAGACTAATCTAGTGTTAAACACATCTAATAGAGAGAAGACAATCATATTAAGCACATGACATCACTAATCTAGTCCTAAATCCCCTCTAATCTATCCCATCTCAAATCCTAGATAAGACTACTCACTAGCCATAGTCAAAACCACAAATTCCAAAGAGAATAGATGGTTAAGCATGATTAGGAAGCAGATTAAAGAAGAATAGATCAAAGGCAAATACAGAAAATCACTAAATCAAGCAAGATCTTCCAAAGTAAAGCTGAAAAAGGAAAGGTTTTAAGTGCAAGAACAAAAAGAAAATAACAAGATCCAACTTGCCTAACCATTTTAGGACTTTAGTATTTATAGAGAAACAAGAAAATCCCTAGCAAACCAAGATCAAACCAAAGTAAGCTGACTCGGATGGACCATATCGACATGGAATATCGATACACATTTCGGCGCAAGAGCGCTCGATCAGTGAGCTATTACGCACTCTTTCAAGGGTGGCTGCTTCTAGGCAAACCTCCTGGCTGTCTCTGCACCCCTACCTCCTTTATCAATGAGCGGTCATTTAGGGGCCTTAGCTGGTGATCCGGGCTGTTTCCCTTTCGACGATGAAGCTTATCCCCCACCGTCTCACTGGAATGTCGATATCTTCTCTTCTTCTGGGCTGTATCGATGCCTCTTGGTCGATATACACGTTGATACATAAGGCTTTTGAGTTGTATCAGTTTGGCTCTCCAAGGTGTAAAGTCGATACAATCGTCCTTTAGTTAAGGCTCATCGATCAAGCAATTCGATATGGGACCTCGATATTGCCCTGTCATGTGTATCGGTCTTGGGACGTCGATACACTGCTCGATATGGACTCCATCCTGCTGCATCGAGGTGTCTAAGTCGATATGCTTCCTTCACACTTTGCCTCTTCTGTACCGATGTCGTGGTGGTCGATATGCCCATCGATATGCTCTGTATCGATCACATGGTGTCGATATCATCATTGATATTGGTTCATCCGCCTTTGTCTCTTGCCTTGCTCCATTCCCAGCTCACACCCATTGCTCTACATGACCTCCACACTCCTTCAAGTACCTAAATAAAACTCCAAATGCATGCAAAATGCAATGCAGATTCTAAAACTACATTAACTCCTAAATGTATGCAAATGGGACAAGAAGAAGCAAAATATGCATGTTTAGAGACTAAAACTAGTGATGAATAAAAACTAAGAAAAAAATAAACAAAGTCAAACCCCAAATCCCTCCCACACACTTAAATTACACAATCCCTTGTGTAATAAAAGAGTAGAAGAGAGAAGCAACAAAAATATATTACAAGAACTAAAAATATGCAATGGTATATACAATGGAGGAGTTTGTGGTAGCTTAGAAGGTTGTGTGGGAGGTGTAAGAGGCGCCTGAAAGGTCCTCCAGATCGATGGTGTGTCTCCTCATTGGCCGCTCTCTCCTTGGGTGTCTTCTCCTTCTTAGCGCTTCTTGACAAGATGCCCTTGGTGGCACCCAAGCTGTCACTTTCTCATATCCAGAAAAGGAGAGCTGTCTCTCTTTAAATAGCTATACTCTCTTCTTCACTATCCTCCTCTCTTTCTTCAGTAATGGCGCCTCCATGGTAGAGCTGTCTCTCTTTAAATAGCTAAGATCCATCCATTATGGTGGCAAAGCAACTTCAGCATGCTCATCAAGATCCACCCTACTTGCCATCATGATTGATGTCACAACTCCCCAATGTGCAGTTGAGTGTTCTTCTCTCTCTTTCCCTTATTCAAGATCCATCTCCTATATGTGAAGAGCTGCTACAAGAGGAGAGTCACATAACAAGGTAGCTCTTCTGGACTGTTGATAGTCTCTCCACTCTTGCAGTAGCACACTAGTGGCTGCATCCCATTGAAGATGATGTTCATCTCCCTTGATGAGATATTAGCTATTTCCTTCCTTGCAAAGAGCGTGTTGGCTAGAGCTTTATGAGCATATATAAAAGCAGGATGCCTCATATCTTTGTTTTTTGTGACTCTTGGAGTGAAGTGATAAATGCCAATCACTTCCCAAAGCTTTGCATGCTCCCTCATTCTGATTTTGAACTGAGGCTTCTTATCAGCATATGGGTACATACCAAGGCCAGCTGAAAGCTCTCTAAAGGTGGTTGTGAACTTCTGCTTTCCAAGTCTAAAGGATATTCAGCCATCTCCATTGTCAAGCTCACTCTCTTCATAACTCACCACTTGAAAAGTAAAGAGAAAATGAATGGTGAGATGCTGGTATGAGGAAAGCGCCAGCTTCATGAACTTGCCAAGCTCCATCTCTTCAAAGATTGTTTGCAATCTTCATAGATCCCAAGCGCCTTCATTGTAGGGATAAAAGGGTACTTTGTAACCTTGAAAGTACACTGGTTGAAGAGCTCTACAAACTCCCTAGCACTTGGTTGCTTGTTTGGGGATTCTTCTACAACCTTGTCCTTCCCTTTGTCATTGGACTTGGTAGCCTTGCTTTCCACTACCCTTTTTCCAGCAGCCTTTGAGGATTGTCCTTCAGCAACACCTTTGCCCTTGTCCTTGATTGCAAGTGTGGTAGAGGGTGCCTTCTTCCTTGGTGCTTGGCCTTTGTTTTGGGCAACCTCCTTTGTCTTTCCCGTAGTACCTACAAGTACAAATCTCAAAAGACTATAAGTTTGGGAACAAAGGGATGAAGAATCATTATTTTTTTCTCAAATCTAAAAGAGGCTTAACTATTCATTAAACAAGGAAAACCTCTAAATAACTAAGAGAATTCAAGAGCAAAAATCATAAGCACGCTAGAGTTCTAAGCAAATTTTAACTATTTATGCACATGAACCTAGCATGGTGGCCTTTAGACAACATGACAAGTGATTATGCATAATGAATTTAAAGCAAAGCAAGCTAATGGAATAAGGAACAGTAAACAGTTCTAGCATTTTACTTGCTTAAACAAACAAATTCCACCATGCAAAATCAAAACAAGCCCTTAAACTAAACAAGACTAGTTCTTAAAGCGTAAGGTTCATAAGATCTAAGTTCAAACCATAAGAACAAGTAATTGAATAGTGGAAGAGAGACAACCTTTTTGGGACTTCTAAGCAATTTCAAAGACAAATAAAAGAGAGAGAGAACTGAGAAATTTCGTGGCTATAAGTGAAAGAAGAGAAAATGTGAAGTGTGAAGAGAGAAGAGGAGTTTGTTGGTTTATATAGAGCTAAGGAGGGGAGACAAGGAATCTAAGGAGTGAGGAATAAAACCAAAAGTGCTCAGAAGTAGGTCAGAATGGCAGAGAGGAGCCAAAAAATTCAAATTCAAACTCTCTTGGCTCCAAACCAAGAGAGAGAAATTTTTTGAAGTTAGAACTACTTACCTCGCTGGCCACATCGATCACTTTTGATCGATGTGGATGAACGATGTGAACCACATTGAGCATGTTTGCTCGATGTTGCTGACCGATTTAAGCTCCAACACCTCCTGCCCATTAACATTGTAAGATGTTGATGTACGATGTAGGCACATCGAGCAACCTTTGACCAATGCTGTTGCTCGATGTAATCTGCCAAACTCTCAGTCAATTTACATTATCGTACGATGTCCGATGTGCACCAAAGTTTTCCACTTCTTCTCACATCGTACGATGTGCCTGACCGATGTTGTTTATCTGACTCTCGGGTTGATTACATCGTATGATGTAAGTGATCGATGTGATCAATCCAAGACACATCTTTTCCCACATCGATTATAAGTGATCGATGTAGTTGCCCGATGTGTCTTGATCCCACTAACATCAACCTCCATTGATCGATGTTACTGACCGATGTGCCAACATCGAGCTTGGTATGCTCAATGTTGGAGCTCGATGTTGGAGCTCGATGTTGACCAAAACACATCTTCTTTGGTTCCCCAAACATCTTCTCATCCCCTTATCCAAACTCCTGCTTCTAAGAACACTCAAAATGCATAAAGCATAAACTAAAAGCATAACTATGTGCACATGATACCATGGGACTACCTCCCAAGTGTGCTTGTTTAAAGTCTATAAGCTTGACTTTGATTACCTCTATAGTGGAGGTAAGGAGAAGGAGTCTTGGAACTCCTTGGTGGCACCTTGCTTCCCTTGACCCTCTTGGTGACTCCATCCATCTTGAGCACAGCAAAAGGCTTAGACTTCCCCTCTTGCTTCATCTTGTAGTAGACCTCACCATTCTTTGAGCCAAATGGTTACAAAACCACTCCTCCTTTTTCAGTAACCAGCATAATTTCATTCATCTTCTTGGAACCAACCACTTGGAGGACCTCCTCTTCAGTGGTGTCTTGAAACAACCTTGACAAAGCCATCAAAGCTCTCTCCACTGTTGCTTTCAAAATCAGGCCAGTTCTTGTCAACTCCTTTCATCTTGTTCAGCTCCATGGAGAAAGCATGTCCAAGCTCTAGCTTGTTACCCTTGCTATCAAACTTCAAGACCTTCTCCTTGGTGAGCCTAAGCTCTCTAGTGCATTCCCTGGCATCAAAGACAGCGCCAGCTGAAGCTAAGAAGGGTCTTCCTAGAATGATTGCATTTTTGATCTGGCCCTCAACATCCAAGACTAAGAAGTCTATTGGGATTGTTACCCCTTCAATCATCTTAGGCACATCTTTGAGGGCTCCCTTCACCATGCCATCAGCAATGGTTAGAGACACATTGCTTTGCTGGAACTTAGTGTAACCCAAATCCTTAGCTGTAGTTGATGGCAACAGATTGATGCTAGCACTCAAGTCACACAAACAACTCTTGAAAGTTCTCCCTTTGAGTTCACATGGAAGGGTAAAACAGCCAGGATCTCAAAGCTTCTTGATGTTCAGCTCCTAAACCTCTCATTCTTCAGCCTTGGCTAGTACTTTCCCAAGCTCTTCTTCAGCATCTAGACCTCTCATCTCCATCTGAGCAGCATAAAGGGTTGAGTACTTCTTCACTAGCTACTGCTTGAATCTTCTTGGAAATAGAATGTCAGGTTAGTAAACTGGAAGAACATCAGCTTGAACCTCATTCTTAGCATTAGAAACTTGGACAAGATCTTCCCCCCCACTTTGTTCATCAATGTCCTCATTGAGCAAAGATAAGAGCTTTTCTATAATAGCTTCTTCCTCAGTAGTAGTCAAAGCATCTTTAGACTCAACAACTTGGCAATACTCTTTGGAATTCTTCTCACGCTTTCCTAGAAGATTACCTTGGGGGTGTGGTCCACTAGCTACTCCTTTGTTGTTCTCCAAAGCCTTCACTCTTGCAGCTAGACAATCAAACTTGTTTCTGAGTTCCACATGAACAGAGTCTATCTTGTTGTGCACCTCAGCAAACTTTTTGTTCATCTCCAAGGTACCATTGATCTGAGATTGAAGCACTTGTTGGATGAGACTCTTGATCTAACAGTCTGGAGTGCGTGAAGAGGCTTGAGCTGGTGCTTGAACATTGAATCCTGGAGGGTTTAAAGGAGCTCTAGGCTGGAAGTTGTTGTCACTACAAGAAATATCAAATATAGTTACAAAAAAATTTGTAGCTATGAACACAATTTTGTAACAAATTTCATTTTTGCTACAATATGTTACAAAATAAAATTAGTAACTGTGTAGTTGTAGCAAATATTATGTTGTCATAATTTGTAACAAAATAGCTACAAATTAGCAACAAACAAAAACTATAACAATTTACTTCAAATATGTTACATTTATTCTGTAACAAATTAGCTACAATTAGTTACAAGATAAATAGTAGCATTTAATACAATTTTCCACAAAATATTTGTAGCCAAATATGAAAACTAGTTACAAATCTATATGTGGCTAATCTATAGCATTTTTTAAAAATATATATAAAAAAATAAAAAAATGTATTATTTATATTAGTATTTCATATCTAATTAATTAATCAAATCAACACAACAATAACACTAAAGTCTCTCCATGGTTTGACACCTCAGCATTTTTAAGCTTTATAAACATGACACTTCAGCAAAAATAATCACCAATCAAAACATTTTATTAATACACCTCATCTATTTATTTTAATTTTTAAACTTAAACCCATTAAAAACCCAAATATTTTTTATTAATTTTTATTTTATTTTTTTACAAATCCAAGCCCAAATAATTAATAACAGCAAATAAAAAATTATTATTTTATTTTTTGCCAAATACAAACCCAAATAAAAAATAAAAACAAATAAAAAATTAAATCATTGTTTTCTTTTTTTTGCCAAAACTAAATCCAAATAATAAATAACAACAGATAAATAACAACAAAATTTTAGCTATCTGTTTGTTTGACATAGACGTATATGATTGAAAAAATGTAGGCTCAGCATCAATCTATGCTTACATGACAACAACGCAAAAAGCCTTATGTTATAAGAAGCTCACACTTCATCAAAAATTTGAACCGATAAAAACATAACAACTTCTTAGTTTTCGCAGGAAAACACAATTATACGGAAGATAATGCAATTTTTAGTTTCGCGGGAAATTATAATTTATTTGTTTTTATAGGAAAGCGTGATTCTAGGCTTGACGAGAAAATGATTTTTTTTTTTATTGTTTTGGCAGGAATAGACGATTCCCAGTTTCTGCAGAAAAAAATAATTTTTTCGATTTTGGAAGGAAGATACAATTATTTTTTTGGTTTTTACAGAAAGATGAAATTTTTTGGTTTTTGTGAAAAAAACGTAACTTCTAGACTTTGGTGGAAAAACAAAAGTTCTCGCAAAAAAATAAAATTTTAGGTTTTAAGCTTGACGAGAAAATGAATTTTTTGATTTTTGCTGGAATATGCGATTTTTCAGTTTAATAGAAAAATGAAGTTTTTTTGTTTAAACGAGATATGCGATTTCTCGATTTTTGTAAGAAGATAAATTTCTCTGTACTAAATTTACAAGTTAAAGTATGTTTACAGTAACTAAAATTTAATTATTTAATTTTAACTAAAATAATATTTTAACAGTTCAAACATAATTTTCTATTTAGTTCTAAAGCAATATCAATGGTTTTGATATAAATGTTATTGATTATAGTTTGGTAGTTTTAAAAACATATGTTTATAATAAAATATTTGATAAATAAATAAATTTTATAATTTAAAATAATTATATTAATTAATAATTTTTTTAAATATTATTTTGCTTTATATAATTACAAAGGACGGTCAAATGACAATTTATTAAAGAAAATAGATTACATTTGCAATTAACATGAAGATACTAAAAATATATTGTTTTATTCTTATATATTTTATTCTTATATATACATTTATAATTTTAAAAAAAAAAATATATATAATGTTTATTCAGATTTAAAATTAATAAATATATAACTTAAGCTAACAAGAAAATAAATATAATACTCATTTATATTATAAAAATAATTTTATTATATTAAAAATATATACAAAATTAATTTCTAAAATCTTTAATACATTAGTAAAAAATTAAAAACGAGGAATAATTATATAATTTATACAAAACCAGCTAATCGGGAAACACTAAACCGGTTAAATCGTGAGACACTGAACCAGCTAAACCGAGAGACACTAAACCGGGAAACACTAGACCCTAAAATGAAAACAATCTTGATGAAGCCGCCGCCACGCCCAGCGTCGAGAAGCCGCTGCCACTTCGACCGCTGAGAAGCCACCGCCACACCCACCGTCGAAACCTGAAACTGGAGCAAACCTTCTAAACCACCACCACTCGATTAAGAAAACCAAACTTCCTTCGCGCTGCAGCAAGAGAGCTCGCCCGGAGAAGAGGAGAAAACTTTGGTGAAACGGAGAGAGTACATCCGGAGAGTAACCAGAAAAACCGCCAGTTAGAGGAGAGATACGTATGCCTAGCCGTTGCCGGGGCCTAGAGCGGCTAGCTCGGAACCGACAGTGAGCATTGGAGTGAACCGCTGATGGAGACGAGATCTAAGAAAAAAGAGAATTAAATCTGAAGAAGATAAGGAGGTGAATAAGAGAAGTAATGAGACGAAGAGGAGAAAATAAGAGGAAGAAGGAGAAGAGGAGAAGAAAAGCGGATCAGAAGGAGAAAGGCAAAAATAAAGTTTACCGTGAAAGAGGAAGAATCGAGTAAACTTGATAGATCCATTAACTTTTGGTATAAACACGGATCAATGGCTGAAATGCCATTCTTATTCAAATTTTAATCTAGTATGCCACTGTTATAAAAATTAATTAATTTTAGATTTATTTTTAATATGAAAAGGGTGTAAATTCAATTTTGTCCTCCAAAAATCTAAACAATTACAAATTGAGAATCGGGTTTTCCCCAAACTCAATTCTAGTTTTATATTATCTAACTTTTACAAACTGTAAATCGGAGTTCGACGTCCGAGTTCGACGGAGACAACACCGTGAATCTCAGAAACCAGAAACCGAGATCCCCAGAAACCGTGAATCTCTTCTCGCTTCTTCTCCGAGCCTCCGCATTGGGTCCTCTCCGATACTTCTCCGCCTCTCTTCTTTTGCTCCTCTCCGATTGGTCTTCTCCTCGGCACGGGTCCTCTCCGATTCATCATCTCCTCCGCATCACTTGTCTGATTCCTCTTCTCCTCTGCATCCCTTCACTATCGAGAGTTTGATTTCTAGGTAAGAACTTTGATATCTACTCCTTCTCGTCCTGTGAAATATCTCGTTCTTCTCTTATCTGCCAATTTGGGATTCAATTGGGATTAATGGTGATGGTTTGATCATTTAATTGTCAGAGATGGTTCGGGTGAGAGGCAGTAAATACAGGACAGGAAGAGGAGTAGGTCGTCCAAGAAAGAAGATTGAAAATGAAGGAGAAACCGCTGAACTGGACGTTTCTCCTCCTGAAACCGTCGCAGCAACCACTGCAGCGGACTCTCCTCCTCTTGAAACTGTCGCAGCAACCACAGAAGGAGCTGCACTAGACGTTCCTTCTCCGAACTCTCCTCCTCCTGAAACTGTCGCAGCAACCACAGAAGGAGAACCAAAAATTGAAGGAGTTGCATTGGACGTTCCACCTGAAATCGTCGAAGCAACCGCAGAAGTTCTTCCTCCCACGGAAGGAGCAACAGAAGGAGTAATCGCAGGGGACGTTCCTCCTCCTAAAACCGACGCAGAAGCAACGGCTTCACCAACCCTAGAAACACCAATAGAAGCCGCACAAACTCCAGGAGAGATAAACATTGAGAGCGATTTAGCTATGGTATTGTTTGAAGGAGAACCATCAAATTCTGCTACCCAAGAGCTTGCTCACGAAGAAGTCCAAGAAAAGGAGCTTCCTCTCGAGGAAGAGCAAGAAAAAGAAGCTGGTCTTGAGAAAGAGGTATTATTTACAAGTCTTATGCATTTTTACATACCTTGAAATTGAGATTGATATTAGAGAATGGATGAAAATATGTTAGGATGATTTAGTGATTAGGTTCAACTACGTTTGCATAGGTTCAACTACGTCTGAATAGGTTCAACTATATCTCAATAGGTTCGACTACGTCTTAATAAGTTGAACTACGTCTGAATAGGTTCGACTACGTCTCAATAGGTTCAACTTCGTCTTAATAAGTTCAACAACTTTTGAATAGGTTCGACAACATCTGAATAGGTTCAACTTCGTTTCCTAGGTTCAACTGCGTTTCTTAGGTTTGACTAGGTTTCTTAGGTTCAACTGCGTTTTTTAGGTTTGACTAAGAATTAAATTGTTCATTAAACATGTGTTTGAATTCGCAGGATGAAGAGGATGAAACGCCACCATTGCAACCAGAGAAGTTCTAATTCTCTCCAGATCAATATACCAGAGTATGTAAGATAGGATCGAGATGTACTGTCGTGAAGACAATGTCTATGATAAAGAAGCTGAAAAATGAATCGACATGGTTCACAAGACATCCTCAATTCAAGCATATTTTTCATATGGAGGAGGAGCCAAACCGAAAGCCTATGGGTTTGTGGATGTTGCTACTTCATCAAGCTTGTACAGATACAGAGAAGGAGTTCTGGTTTGTGGTTAATGGAGTACCGATCAGATATTCCATTAGGGAACATGCTCTGTTAAGTGGGTTGGACTGTCACCACTACCCGAGGGTATATGATGACTTGAGGGATAAGAAAAAAGGCGATTTTAAGTTTGTGCAAAGGATTTTTGGAAGGAAGGACAATATAAGAATCGAAGATGTGGAAGAGAAAATGCAGTCATTGACGAGCGGCTTAGATAAGAAGAAGATGGCTGTTCTGTTTTTCTTATGCACTGTGTTGAAAGCGAAATCTAAGGTGAAAGGGAACATAGAGCCTTTCTTGCTTAAAGTGGTTGATGATTTGACATTGTGCAAGACATTTCCATGGGGGGCGTTCTACTTTTGATGATTATATGGAGGAGATGAAGAGGGCGATGAAGAAATTCAAGAAAGGCATCGTCAAAGACAAAGAGTTATTGACATTTTCTGGATTCATTCTTCCTCTAGAGGTAAATATTAATTGTGATGGTTTTGTAATTGTTTTAAATCAATTTTAATGCAATGTATGTGTAGATTTTTGCGTTTGAGTGTATTCCTGCGCTTAAACGCACGTTTCGAGTAGAGGTTGCCACGGAGAAGGACTGTCCAAGGATGTGCAAGCACAAGTTCTTGGAGACTTCCATGAAAGGTTATCCACTGGAAGACATAAACGAGGCGATTGGAAATACCAAGGTGAGAGATAATACTTATATATGGTTATTTTTGTATTTAATATGAGTTTGATTTTGATTGTTATTTTTTGTTGATATTCTTAGGATATCATAAGCATCTTGGAACTTGACTCTGATGAAAAAGCTTTGATGGAGCATATCATAGGCGATGATTGTGATGATGGTATAGGCTTCATTGATCCGATTGTTGAGATGTGGCGAGACCATCTAATCAGAAAAGAGAGGAAGATATGGTGGAAAGATCTCTATGATATCGACTTGGCAGCTCGAGTTGTAGATGAAGATGCGAAAAAGGCACTTAAAGATGAAAGTAATGATGAAACTAAAGATGAAAGTAAAGATGAAAGTGTTGCATCATTGTTGGGGCTGAAGGAAGCGGTGGAGAGAATGGAGAAAGTGATACAAGAAGTAAAGGATAAGGTGGATGGTTTTGATGATCGATTGAAAAGTGTAGAAAGTTTTGTGAAGGAGCACTGAATCAAAGGTCCTGAAAGTGTTCGAAGCCCTGCTCCAAGTGTTCGAAGCCCTGCTTTAAGCCCTGCTCCAAGTCCTGCTCTAAGCCATAGTGACGACAAAGAAGGTAAAAAATTATGTTTTAACTCTAATTGATGCATTGTCATTTTTTTGTCGTTACTTTGTTGTTCATTAAAAAGATACACTTTTAGAAGAAGATGCAGATGAGAAGGAGGAAGATGCGGAGGAGGTAGTCAAACCTCTGAAGAAGAGAACAAAGAAAGCACCTTCTTGTTACACTCCAAGTGAGCATGGGCAAAAACGTAAAAGAGAGAGCGAGGGACAGAAAAAGGATAAGGGCGACGGACAGAAGAAGGGGAAGGGTGACGTTCAGAAGAAGGGAAAGGGCGTGGGGAAGAAGAACGGAAAGGGCGTGGGGAAGAAAAACAAGTGATATGGCCGGTTTGTATACTTGTTTTTGGTACTTAGATGATGGCAATTGGCATTTGGTACTGTATGGTGTTTGTTTAGTAGTTTTTTGGTACTTATGATGACAATTGGCTTTTGGTACTTGATGGTTTTTGCTTGTAGCTGCGGATTGGCTTAGTTTTTAAGGACGTGTTTTAAACTTAATGCAATATATTAGTACAACTGTGTTCTATTAGGTTCAACTGCGTGACTTTTTGGTTCGACTGAAAATTTCAAGGTTCAACTGAGTTTTAATAGGTTTAGCAATGAACATAAGTAACTAGGTACAACTGAATTACAAGGTTCAACTGAGGAGGCAATAGGATTAATAATTGACATAACTAACGAAGTACAACTGAAATACATAGTTCGACTGAGTTAAAACTTGAAGACCTCTTCCAAAGTTTGAAAATTAGAGGATCTTCATCCGAAAGCAAATAACATCATCAAAGTCTTAAAATAAGAAGAACAATCCACAAGTTACTTAAAAAAGATTATAATCAAACTAAGTAGAAGCACAAGTACTGCTACCCCAAATGTCATCTCCACACTGATTTTCTTCTTCTCCGTCTGAATAAGCATCTCCAGCTTTGCAATCAGCTCCTCGTTCTGAACCTGTCTTTCCTTCAGCTCTGCAATAGCTTTTTCTGCGCGGTTTCCAGTTGTGAAGTTGTTGTGGATTTTTTCCTTGAGACTAGTAATCTGATGATGTAGGATTTCTATTTCTTCGTCTACCATAAAATCCCACCATTCTGAATATGATACCCTTTGTTCTACGCAAAAATACCCAAGAATTATCATAAATATTCTTATGTTTTTTCGATACCGAATAATTATCATAAACCATCCAAACTGATACTAAACTCACATCACGATTGCGACAGGTGAAGTATCACCTCCCAGGATCGATTGAGGTGTATGATGTCTCTGTAAAAACGGCTCCACCGGAGTAACATTTTCTGGGCATTCCATATTCACCATCTGCTATGAGGCATGGATCCAGCTCAGCTGATGATTCGGAACTGGTCACCAGACTGAATCTTCCCATTTCTTCGAATTTCTGAAAGTAAAATTGAAACTGAACTGAAATCGAGCAAATCGAACAAATTTCGAATAAATAAATTAAGCTCAATAACCAGATCGAGCAAATCGAGCAAATCAGAAAATGACCAGATCTACACGAATCAAAGTAAGAGCTTTACCTGTTGAATGAAATCGGAAAACGACCAGATCTCGACCTCTCTTTCTCTCTCTCTCTCTCTCTCTCTCTCTCTCTCTCTCTCTCTCTCTCTCTCTCTCTCTCTCTCTCTCTCTCTCTCTCTCTCTCAGTCGAAGGAGAAGAAGAAATGGAAGAAAAATAAAAAGTAACTAGAGTTTTCAGAAAAAGAGTCCGACCCTGATTTAATTAAAAAAAAATCTATTTTTTAATTTGTTCCCGCTGGCAAAAAACTAGAAATTTGAGTAAATTTTACCAAAAATTTATAACTTTGTTGTCCCCAAGGAAGCAGTTGAACCCATTTCTTAATAGTTGTACTTTTACATTTATATTGTATTTCTAGTTGAACCTTCCTCTAAACTATTATATTGTAGTTGTATAAATGACTTTAGACCATTAAACATCATTTATAATGTTTTTATACTGTAATATATAAAATATTAAATATTTTGAGTTTTTTAGTCTTAAAATGCTTAACATTGTTGATGTCTCCTTTATATTGTAAGGGGTGGTTGATGTGAAAACATGATTTTGGATAAAAATAAAAAATTAATGTTTACCATATAAGTAATTGTTTCCTTATAGTTGAAAATGTGTTGATAGATCTTAATTAGTATATTCACATCACTTGAAGCTTTAATAATTGTTTTCCAAAGTTGATATTAGTTGTACCCAGTTGCACCCAGTTGCACAAACACGTCAACGTTAATAGTTGTACCTAGTTGAACTTGGTACCATGTAGTTGTTTAAATGTGAAACCAGTTGAACTTGGTAGTGCAAAATGGCAACACGTAAACGTTGATAGTTGTACTCAGTTGAACCTGGAAGTGCGAAATTGCCAAAATGAACCTCTGAATTGTTCATACTTGTACCTAGTTAAACCTGGTCATACAAATTCACCAAAATCAAATACAGAAAGATTCATAGTTGTACATAGTCTAACATGGTTGTACAAAACCGAGAATTACAAAACATACACATAAATCAAACTGAGCTGCCACTTTGGCTGCTCTGGAAATAGAAAGCGAAACCTCTGCCAGACACAGACTTGTTACTCGTTTTCCTGCGACGTTCCCCAGTGGATGGAAAGCGGTTTTCTTGGTTTTTTCCTGGCGATTTGGTGTAATCAGGTGGTAAAGCAAATTTATTGAGTATTTCCTCAGGAATACTCTAACTAGACTCATTCGGCACTGGATAAATCGTCCTGTAGTATGCCAATGCCCACATATCGATCAAGTAATATCTAGAGCATAAGTCATATAGATTAATATCCGCTGTTCTCCCTCCCTTCTTCATCAGTGCTGCGGCTGCGGCGATTGCATGAACACAAGGATACTTGTCTATATACAACCCTCTGCAAGAGCAAGTTTTGCTCGACAAATCCACCAAGTAAGCCTTCCCGTCGAGTCCAATAACGGTGTATTCAAGCTGGAAGCTGTTTATCTCAGCCACAACTAAACGAGCAGCAATTGGACATAGTTCATGCAATTTGTTATCCACATAAGGCACCACTTTCATTGACATCGGCATATCAGCAGCAGTCTTCCTATGCTTGTTAAATCAATATCCCATTTTCTCAACAATCGCATCAATCATTGGTAAGAGAGAGTACTTCCTTACTTCTTTAAACACACTGTTGAGAGATTCACAAGAATTGCTGGTGTCTAAATGGTACTTGTCTCCTTTGAAGTAGCACCTTGCCCACTTATCCAACGGTACAGTCTCATGCAAATACACAGCAGCTGCAGGAAACCTCTTCTTAAAATCAGCATACTCCCTTTCGAACTCACTCACAGTATAAATATGAGCGCATTGGATGAATTTTGCCGCCACTAGATCTTTGTTCACCTTATGCTGAACTTTACCTCTCACGTTTTGAGACAAATGCCATATACAATGTCCATGCTGGGAGTGGGGATACACCTTCGCTACTGCATTTATGATGCTTTTATGTCTGTCACTCATAAAAACCAATTCAGGATCATCAGGTATAACGATTTTCAGCTTCTCGAAAAACCACATCCAGCTGTCATGCTTCTCAGTATCAATTACACCAAAAGCAATGGGGTAATGGTGATGATTAGGATCTTGAACTGTGGCAAAGACAAGCTGTCCACCATATACAGTCTTAAGAAATGTTGCATCCACAACTATCACTTTCCTCATTGCCTGCAACCCTTCAATGCTAGCGCCCAAAGCAATGAATAGGTACTTGAACTTTTTCTCTGCATCCAATTCCACACTTGTTACGG
Organism: Thlaspi arvense; assembly: GCA_911865555.2. Taxonomy (NCBI): domain Eukaryota; kingdom Viridiplantae; phylum Streptophyta; class Magnoliopsida; order Brassicales; family Brassicaceae; genus Thlaspi; species Thlaspi arvense. The sequence continues at coordinate 14,566,535 of OU466857.2, forward strand.
TTCCAGGATTTACCTTCTCTAGCATGTACAAATAAGAGTATAGAAGCCTATAACCTTCTTCAGGAGTGCCCCGCACATCACTAACAGCTAGTTTTTTTCCTCTTAAGGCGGTAGAGTAGGACAAACTAACACCAGCTCTACTCTGAACCAAATTCACGATATTTTTGGGAACTGGGGTGTCAAATTGACCCGGATAGTCTTGCTGCAAAACAGATGCTACTAGTCGTGGGGTGCCTCTCCTTCTACTACTGCTTGTACTCTCAACGGCCCGAGAGCATGTATGCATCTTTCTGTATACTCTAACACTGAAATAATCTGATTTCTTAAACCTTGCAGCTCGTAAATACCATTTACAGCCTTGATTCTTCTGACGGCATTCTAGAATAAGTCGCCTTGTATCTGACTTATAAGTATGGACCCCAAAACAATTCTTATGTGCAGCTCTGTCAACCAAATCTTGCACTGCCTCCTTAGAACAAAATTCTTGACCAATTTCAAGACCTGTACCATCTTCCCATTCTTCAACACACTGACTAACTTCTGCAGAACCTGGAAGCTCAACATATTCATGCATACCATCCAAACCGTTCTCCATATCCCCATCAGTAAATTCATTACCATCGTTCTCTGTCACCTCCTCAATAATCGGCTCCCTATGTTCTTCTCTTTCCGAGGCTGCTCTAAAAATAGTAACCGCATTACAGACATCATCATCAGCTCTACCATTTGCAACCGGCTCCTCATAATTCACACCAAATGAACTACCCACTTTGGAAGCTTGCTCACTCCTACCCGTTTCCAAATCTTTGATTACCTCCACATGTAAAACAGACCTTAGCCCCTCGTTATCCACCGTTGTCAGATAAGCATATACGTCATCATCAACGAAAATCTTTGACTCGTTTATCGGTTTATTAACCAACGGAATGTAACTCAATTTCAGCTGTGCATTAGCTCTATCTATCCCAATCTTACGGCATATCTTATCTACTAACGCCGTATAAGTTATCTCCTCCACAAATAAGTTCCTAAATGGTATAGCATATGTGGAATTACTTGTAAACCATTTCAACTCCCATCCGTCACGTGAATAACTCCCTCCATAGTCAAAATGTATATTTGTGTGGTTGATGCTCATGGTCTCCTGAAAATGTAATAAAAATAATCGATTAGTAATTACACAAACTACCACAGTTGTACCAGTTGAACTCAGTTGTACTTGGTTAACTAGACCTCTCATTTGTACCAGTTGAACTTAATTTTCCAGTTGTACCAGTTGAACTCAATAACTTAATTGTACTATTTTGCTCTCAGTTGTACCATTTCATTCTCAATTGTACCATTTGTCCAATTTAACCAGTTGTACCAGTTGTACCATTTCTCCTATCATAACTCCAGGAATCGGGTTCTTCTTGAGTTTGTTCTTCTTCTACATATGAATCTGATTAACATAACCACATTTTACCGAACCTATGACTCAATCTATCCAAAATATGTTATTACCAACCCAGATCCCTAATTTTCCAAATCTAAATACCTAATTTCACAAAATATATCTATAATTGAAAAAGATAGAAGAACTCACCTTAAATATGGAACATTCAACAATGGCAGAATAGGAGAAAGAGAGAAAGAGGACTCGGAATCTGGATCAGACAAAGTGGAGAAAGTGTCAGATTGGTTGGACGAAGAGCGCTCACAGGAGGAGCTTATTACCAGAGCTCGGGTGAGAGGGGGATCAGGAGCTGGATCGGGAGCTGTAGGGGGATTTGATTTTTTTCAGATTCAATTTTGTTTTTTTTGGTTTTTTTTATTCAAAAATTTAATTACTTTTTACCTTTTTTATTTTACTTTCACTTGTTCACTAATTTACTTTTTCAGTTATTTTTAATTTTTCACTAAGGACTAGATCGTAATTTTACATTTCATTTAATTGAATAGGTGGCATAAGAGTGACATTAGATTGAAGAGTGGCAGAAGAGATCAATTTTTTTTTTAGAATGGCAAATCAGCCTTTCGCTCTGTAAACACAGAGAAAAACTAAAGAAAAGAAAGATAAATTGTCAAAAAATCTGATGGCGGCTATAAAATTAGGGTTACAGCTCGTGCAACTAAGAAGATTATTGGATCAATGGCTAAAATGCTATTATTTCTCAAATTTCAATCTCATATGCCATCGTTATAATAATTAATTTATTATCGATTTATTTTTAATATAAAAAGTGTGCAAATTCAACTTTGTCCTTCAAAAAACTTTAGAATTACAAACCCAACTTGAGTTTTGCCCACCCAAACCCGGATCTAATAAAAAACAACCCTAGTTTTTTAAATTTACAGAAACTGTAAATCGATTCATTCATCTTCTTTCTCTCTGATCCCCTGTCTCCGTGAGGAAACCGTGAGACTATAAACTGAGTTTGATTCGTCTTCTCTTTCCTCCTCCTGTTTTCATCTCGAATTTTATATTTCTCTTTCTATCTCTCTTTTCGTCCATTTCCGTCAACCCTCTTCATCTCTCTTTTTCTCTCTTCTTTTGATTTGATTTATCAGATATGGTTAAAGTGAAATTTGCTAACAGGGTATACGAAACCAGAAGAGGTCAACGAAATGAAAACTTGGCAAGAGAATCAGAACCTGCCGAAGTTGTTCCTCCATCAGAAGCAGGAACCGCTCCTCCACTTCCTCCTGAAACTGACACAGCAGCAACGGGAACGAATGCTCCAACACCAATAAAAGGAACCGAAGAAGTGGAGAAAGTTCCCGAAGTGGTGCCTCCTGCAATCAATTCCGAGAATCCCCCCACTCCAGCAAACACAGAAGGGCTAATGGAAGAAAGAACGGAAGAAGTGGATAAAGTTCCCGAAATGGTGCCTCCTGCAATCAATTCTGAGAATCCTCCGGCTCCAGCAACCACAGAAGCGCTAATGGAAGAAGGAACAGAAGAAGTACAGAAAGTTCCCGAAGTGGTGCCTCCTGCAATCAATTCCGAGAATCCCCCGGAAGTGGTATCTCCTTCAATCAATCGGATGAATCCCGAAATAAGTGAAGAGAGTCCCTCAACTCCAGAACCAGAAAAAACCCAAACTCCATATGAAGGGAGGGAATCCACAAAAAATGATGATGAAGAAAATGTGTCTGGTCAAGAAGAAGAGCAAGTGAATGTGGAGCAGAATGTGTCTGGCCAAGAAGAAGAGCAAGAGAATGTGTTAGACGAAGAACAAGAGGAAGAGAATGTGTCTCGCCACGAACAAGAGGAAGAGAATGTGTCTGGCTATGAACAACAAGAAGAGAATGTGTATGGCCAGGTATCGTTTACAGATACATATACTTATGCATTTGCTTACTTTTAGACTGAAAATTGAGAATGATTTTGTGTTGTGTGTACTTTATTGGGCAAATGTTAAAAGTCAGTAGTATTTTGGTGTTCAACTATGTTTTCTAGGTTCAACTATATTAGTATCTTCAGTGAATGTTAGGTTCAACTGCACTTGCTAGGTTCAACTAAGTATTGCTAGGTCCAACTATGTAGGCTTTGTTCAACTAGATGTTTAAAGTTCAACTACGCTTGATTGGTTAAGTTCAACTATGTTTTCTAGGTTCAACTACATTAGTGTCTTCAATGTATGTTAGGTTCAACTGCGCTTGCTAGGTTCAACTAGGTATTGCTAGGTTCAACTACGTATTTCTAGGTTCAACTATGTAGGCTTTGTTCAACTAGATGTTTGAAGTTCAACTACGCTTGATTGGTTAAGTTCAACTATGTTTTCTAGGTTCTACTACATTAGTATCTCTAATGTATGTTAGGTTCAACTGCGCTTTCTTGGTTCAACTATGTTCAGCTTGCTTGGTTCAACTACGTATATTAGGTTCAACTAGGTTCGAGTAAGTATTTATTTATTTTAACGGTTTATTAAATCTGAGTTTGAATTCACAGGATAACGAGGATTATAGTACACCACTGCAACCAGAGAAGTTTTACTTCGGTCCAGAGCAATATAGCAAGGCTTGTAAGATAGGATCAAGGTGTAGTGTGAAGGATACAATGAACATGATAAAGCAGTTTCCAACTGAATTGAAGTGGTTCACAGCTCACCCTCAGTTTAAGCATATTTTTCACATGGAGGAGGAGCCAAACCGAAAGCCTATGGGCATGTGGATGCTGCTACTTCATCAAGCTTGTACGGATTCGATGAATGAGCTGTGGTTTGTAGTTAATGGAGTTCCTATTAGATATTCCATAAGAGAGCATGCTCTGTTATGTGGGTTGGACTGCCATGACTACCCGAGCAACTATGAGGAATTAAGGGATAAGAAAAATGGGGATTTTAAGTTTGTGGAGAAGATTTTTGGAAGGAAAGTGAACATAACAATCGCAGATGTGGGAGAGAAACTCGAGTCATTGCGGAGCGGTGTGGACAAGAAGAAGATGGCTGTCCTATATTTCTTATCCACTGTTTTGAAAGCAAAGTATAAGGTTGCAGGAAACATAGAGCCGTTCTTTCTTAAGATTGTTGATGATTTGGGATTGTGTAAAACATTCCCATGGGGGCGTTACACATTTGATGATTGTATGGTTGAGGTGAGGGAGAAGATGAAGAAGTTCAAGAACGGCATCGTGAGAGACAAATATTCATGGATCTTTTCTGGTTTCATTCTTCCTTTGGAGGTAACCAAATCTTACCAATGGTTTCAAATTATTAGTTTGTAGAAAATAAGGTTGTGATATTGTAACTTTATGTGTAGGCTTTTACATTTGAGTGTATTCCTGCGTTGGGACGCAAATTTTGACTAGATGTTGTTCCACCTGAGAAGGACTGTCCACGATTGTGTAAGCACAAGTTTGCCGAGGGTTCCATGAAAGGTTTTCCTTTGGAAGACATTAACGAGACCATTGGAAGAACTAGGGTGAGAATTGTGGATGGTTGTATTTGATATATGTTTGGTTTTTTAAATTTACAATTGTCTTGATTTTCATTATCTCAAATTCACAGGATATCATTAGCATTTTGGAACCTGATTCGGACGAGGAAGCTCTTCTGGATCGCATCGTAGAGCCTGATTGTGATGATGGGATAGGCTTTATTGATCCAATCGTTGACTCCTGGAAAGACCATCTAATTGCAAAAGGAAGGAAGATATGGTGGAGAGATTTGTATGAAACGGACTTGGCAGGTAGAGGTGGAACTGCGAATGTTCCTAGAGAAGAATCAAGAGAAGAACCAAGAGAAGAACGCAGAGAAGAACCTGACACCGTTACACCATTACTTCAACAGATGATCCAATCGGTGGCGACGATGGGGAATTTGGTAAAAGAACTTCAGGAAGTGGTTTTGGTTTTGATGAGAGACTGAAGAATGTTGAAAGCTTTGTGATGGAACAGCGAAACAAAGGAAACACCAGCGAAGGTAATAAATTAGTTATACTATGATGGATCAATTGTTTTTTGATGTTGTTCATAAACAAATGTATATATTAGGAGGAAAAGCTGGAGATAAAGGGGATGAGGAGCATGGAGCAGATGAAGAGGGAGATATAGAGGGGGAGCATGGAGCAGATGAAGAGGGAGATAAAGAGGGGGAGCATGGAGCAGATGAAGAGGGAGATAAAGAGGGGGAGCATGGAGCAGATGAAGAGGGAGATAAAGAGGGGGAACATGGAGCGGATGAAGAGGGAGAAGGTGGAGATAAAAAGGAGGAGCCGAAAAAGAGACGAAAAACCAGTAAAAGAAAAACAAGTGCACCTTCTTGTTACACTCCATCTGACGCTGGTGAGAAGCAGAAAAAAGAAGAGGCGAGGAGAAGACGAAAGGAAAAAAGAAAAAGGCTAAACATTGAAGAAAAATGAGATGTTGGCTTGTTGTTGGTGTTTTTTTTCTGAACTTGTTTGGTGTTTTTTTATGAACTTATTTGGTGTTGTTTTAAAAACTTAAGTACTTGGCTTGTTGTTGGTGTGTACTTGTTTTTGCATATGGTGTACTTGGATTTGGTTGGTTTCTTTAAGTACAACTGGGTTTTTTAAGTTCGACTGAGTAAGTTTAACTAGGTACAACTGAATTACAAGGTTCGACTGACTGAATTGTTCCGTTCAACCTGGTTTTTCTAGGTTCAACTTAGTTTTTACAGGTTAAACATTGGACATAAATAACTAGGTACAACTGAATTACAAAGTTCGACTGACTGAGTTGTACCGTTCAACTTGGTTTTTCTAGGTTCAACTTAGTTTTCACAGGTTAAACATTAGACATAAGTAACTAGGTACAACTGAATTACAAGGTTCGACTGACTGAATTGTACCGTTCAACCTGGTTTTTCTAGGTTCAACTCAGTTTTAACAGGATTAATAATTGACATAAATGACGATGTACAACTGAAATACGTAGTTCGACTGAGTTAAAACTTGAAGACCTCTTCCAAAGTTTGAAAATTAGAGGATCTTCATCCGAAAGCAAATAACATCATCAAAGTCTTAAAATAAGAAGAACAATTCACTTACTTAAAAAAGATTATAATCAAACTAAGTAGAAGCAAGAGTACTGCTACCCCAAATGTCATCTCCACACTGATTTTCTTCTTGTCCGTCTGAATAAGCATCTCCAGCTTTGCAATCAGCTCCTCGTTCTGAACCTGTCCTTGCTTCAGCTCTGCAATAGCTTTTTCAGCGCGATTTCCAGTTGTGAAGTTGTTCTGGATTTTCTCCTTGAGACTAGTAATCTGATCATGTAAGATTTCTATTTCTTCGTCTACCACAAAATCCCACCATTTCCGAATATGATACCCTTCGTTATACACAAAAATACCCAAGAATAATCATAAATATTCTTCTGTTTTTCCCAGAAATCTGATCTAGTAATTATGCAATCTACTAAACTCACATCACGATTGCGACAGGTGAAGTATCGCCTCCCAGGATCGATTGAGGTGTAGGATGTCTCTGTGAAAACGGCTCCACCGCAGTAACACTTTTTGGGTATTCCATATTCACCATCTGCTATGAGGCATGGATCCAGCTCAGCTGACGATTCGGAACTGGTCACCGGACTGAATCTTCCCATTTCTGAAAGTAAAATTGAAACTGAACTGAAATCGAGCTAATTGGAAAGCAAATCGGAGATCGAGCTAATTGGAAAGCAAATCGGAAATCGAGCTAATTGGAAAGCTTTACCTGTTGAATGAAATTGGATCCTCCCCCTCTCTCTCTATCTCTCTCTCTCTCTCTCTCTGCTACTCTCTCTCAGTCGAAGTCGAAGAAGAAACAGAAAAAGAAAAAGTAACTAGGGTTTTCAGAAAAATAGGGAGGACCCTGATTTTAATTAAAAAAATCTATTATTTTTAATTTTTTTCCCGCTGGGGGAAAACTCAAAATTGAGTAAATTTACCAAAAAATTTGAACTTAGTTGTCTCCAAGGAAGCAGTTGAACCCAATTCTTAATAGTTGTACTTTTACGATTTTATTGTATTTCTAGTTGAACCTTCCTCTAAACTATTATATTGTAGTTGTATAAATGACTTTGGACCATTAAACATCATTTATAACGTTTTCATACTGCAATATATGAAATATTAAATATTTTGAGTTTTTCAGTCCTAAAAGGCTTATCATTGTTGATGTCTTCCTTATATTGTAAGAGGTGGTTGATGTGAAAACATGATTTTGTATAAAAATAAAAAATTAATATTTACCATATAAGTAATTATTTCCATATAGTTGAAAATATGTTGATAGGTCTTAATTGGTATATTCACATCACTTGAAGCTTTAATATTAGTTTACTGAACTTCAAAAGTTGATATTAGTTGTACCCAGTTGCACCTAGTTGCACAAACACGTCAAGGTTAATAGTTGTACCCAGTTGAACTTGGTAGTTATACGTGAACCCAGTTGAACTTGGTAGTGTGAATGGCAACACGTAAACATTAATAGTTATACCCAGTTGAACCTGGAAGTGCGAATTTGACAAAATGAACTTCAGAATTGTTTATACTTGTACCTAGTTAAACCTGGTCATACAAATTCACCAAACTCAAACACAGAATGATTCATAGTTGTATATAGTCTAACGTGGTTGTTCAAAACCGAAAATTACAAAACACACACATAAATCAAACTGAGCTGCCACTTTGGCTGCTCTGAAAATAGAAAGCGAAACCTCTGCCAGACACAGACCTGTTGAAATACGTAGTTCGACTGAGTTAAAACTTGAAGACCTCTTCCAAAGTTTGAAAATTAGAGGATCTTCATCCGAAAGCAAATAACATCATCAAAGTCTTAAAATAAGAAGAACAATTCACTTACTTAAAAAAGATTATAATCAAACTAAGTAGAAGCACAAGTACTGCTACCCCAAATGTCATCTCCACACTGATTTTCTTCTTGTCCGTCTGAATAAGCATCTCCAGCTTTGCAATCAGCTCCTCGTTCTGAACCTGTCCTTGCTTCAGCCTTGCAATAGCTTTTTCAGCGCGATTTCCAGTTGTGAAGTTGTTCTGGATTTTCTCCTTGAGACTAGTAATCTGATCATGTAGGATTTCTATTTCTTCGTCTACCACAAAATCCCACCATTTCCGAATATGATATCCTTTGTTCTACACAAAAATACCCAAGAATAATCATAAATATTCTTCTGTTTTTCCCAGAAATCTGATCTAGTAATTATGCAATCTACTAAACTCACATCACGATTGCGACACGTGAAGTATCGCCTCCCAGGATCAATTGAGGTGTAGGATGTCTCTATGAAAACGGCTCCACCGCAGTAACACTTTTTGGGCATTCCATATTCTCCATCTGCTATGAGGCATGGATCCAGCTCAGCTGACGATTCGGAACTGGTCACCGGACTGAATCTTCCCATTTCTGAATGTAAAATTGAAACTGAACTGAAATCGAGCTAATTGGAAAGCAAATCGGAGATCGAGCTAATTGGAAAGCAAATCGGAAATCGAGCTAATTGGAAGCTTTACCTGTTGAATGAAATTGGATCCTCTCTCTCTATCTCTATCTCTCTCTCTCTCTCTCTCTCTGCTCCTTATAGTTGAAAATATGTTGATAGGTCTTAATTGGTATATTCACATCACTTGAAGCTTTAATAATAGTTTACTGCCCTTCAAAAGTTGATATTAGTTGTACCCAGTTGCACCTAGTTGCACAAACACGTCAAGGTTAATAGTTGTACCCAGTTGAACTTGGTAGTTATACGTGAACCCAGTTGAACTTGGTAGTGTGAATGGCAACACGTAAACGTTAATAGTTGTACCCAGTTGAACCTGGAAGTGCGAATTTGACAAAATGAACTTCAGAATTGTTTATACTTGTACCTAGTTAAACCTGGTCATACAAATTCACCAAACTCAAACACAGAAAGATTCATAGTTGTACATAGTCTAACATGGTTGTTCAAAACCGAAAATTACAAAACACACACATAAATCAAACTGAGCTGCCACTTTGGCTGCTCTGAAAATAGAAAGCGAAATCTCTGCCAGACACAGACCTGTTACTTGTCTTCCTGCGACGTTCCCCAGTGGATGGAAAGCGGTTTTCTTAATTTCTTCCTGGCGATTTGGTGTAATCAGGCGGTAAAGCAAACTTATTTAGTATTTCCTCTAGAATACTCCAACAAGACTCATTCGGCACTGGATAAATCGTCTTGTAGTGTGCCAATGCCTACGTATCAATCAAGTAATATCTAGAGCATAAGTTGTATAGACTAATATCCGCTGTTCTCCCTCCCTTCTTCATCAGTGCTGCGGCTGCGGCGATTGCATGAACACAAGGATACTTGTCTATCTCCAACCCTCTGCAAGAGCAAGTTTTGCTCGACAAATCCACCAAGTAAGCCTTCCCATCGAGTCCAGTAACGGTGTATTCGAGTTGGAAGCTGTTTAGCTCAGCCACAGCTAAACGAGCAGCAATTGGACATAGTTCATGCAATTTGTTATCCACATAAGGCACCACTTTCTTTGACATCGGCATATCAGCAGCAGTCTTCCTATGCTTGTTAAACCAATATGCCATTTTCTCAACAATCGCATCAATCATTGGTAAGAGAGAGTACTTCCTTACTTCCTTAAACACATTGTTGAGAGATTCACAAAAATTGCTGGTGTCTAAATTGTACTTGTCTCCTTTAAAGTAGCACCTTGCCCACTTATCCAACGGTACAGTCTCATGCAAATACACAGCAGCTGCAGGAAACCTCTTCTTAAAATCAGCATACTCCTTTTCGAACTCACTCACAGTATAAATATGAGCGCATTGGATAAATTTTGCCGCCACTAGATCTTTGTTCACCTTATGCTGAACTTTACCTCTCACGTTTTGAGACAAATGCCATATACAATGTCCATGCTGGGAGTTGGGATACACCTTCGCTACTGCATTTATGATGCGTTTATGTCTGTCACTCATAAAAACCAATTCAGGATCATCAGGTATAACGATTTTCAGCTTCTCGAAAGACCACATCCAGCTGTCATGCTTCTCAGTATCAATTACACCAAAAGCAATAGGGTAATGGTGATGATTAGGATCTGAGCTGTGGCAAAGACAAGCTGTCCACCATATACAGTCTTAAGAAATGTTGCATCCAGAACTATCATTTTCCTTATTGCTTGAAACCCTTCAATGCTAGCGCCCAAAGCAATGAATAGGTACTTGAACTTTTTCTCTGCATCCAATTCCACACTTATTACGGTTCCAGGATTTACCTTCTCTAGCATGTACAAATAAGAGAATAACATCCTATAACCTTCTTCTGGAGTGCCCCGCACATCACTAACAGCTAGTTTTTTTCCTCTTAAGGCGGTAGAGTATGACAAACTAACACCAGCTCTACTCTGAACCAGATTCACGATATTTTTGGAAACTGGGGTGTCAAATTGACCCGGATAGTCTTGCTGCAAAACAGATGCTACTAGTCGTGGGGTGCCTCTCCTTCTACTAGTACTTGTACTCTCAACGACCCGAGAGCATGTATGCATCTTTCTGTATACTCTAACACTGAAATAATCCGATTTCTTAAACCTTGCAGCTCGTAAATACCATTTACAGCCTTGATTCTTCTGACGGCATTCTAGAATAAGTCGCCTTGTATCTGACTTATAAGTATGGACCCCAAAACAGTTCTTATGTGCAGCTCTGTCAACCAAATCTTGCACTGCCTCCTTAGAACAAAATTCTTGACCAATTTCAAGACCTGTACCATCTTCCCATTCTTCAACACACTGACTAACTTCTGCAGAACCTGGAAGCTCAACATATTCATGCATACCATCGAAACCGTTCTCCATATCCCCATCAGTAAATTCATTACCATCGTTCTCTGTCACCTCCTCAATAATCGGCTCCCTATGTTCTTCTCTTTCCGAGACTGCTCTATAAATAGTAACCGCATTACAGACATCATCATCAGCTATACCATTTGCAACCGGCTCCTCATAATTCACACCAAATGAACTACCCACTTTGGAAGCTTGCTCACTCCTACCCGCTTTAGAAATTGAATTTGTTTCTAAACCTTTGACTACCTCCACATGCAAAACAGATCTTAGCCCCTCGTTATCCACCGTTGTTAGATAAGCATATACGTCATCATAAACGAAAATTTTTGTCTCGTTGATCGGTTTATTTACCAACAGAATGTAACTCAATTTCAGGTGTGCATTAGCTCTATCTATCCCAATCTTACTGCATATCTTATCTACTAACGCTGAGTAAGTTATCTCTTCCACATATAAGTTCCTAAATGGTATAGCATAGGTGGAATTACTTGTAAACCATTTCAACTCCCCTCCGTCACGTGAATAAATCCCTCCATAGTCAAAATATATGTTTGTGTGGTTGGTGCTCATGCTCTCCTGAAATTATTATGAAAATAGTCGATCAGTTAAACTCAATTGAACTCAGTTGAACACAAAGTACCACAGTTATACCAGTTGAACTCAATTGAACTACATTGAACTCAGTTGTACCAGTTGAACTACACCTCTCATTTGTACCACGTTTACCAGTTGAACCCAATTTAACTCAGTTGTACCAGTGCAGCTATACCTCACGTACCAGTTATACTAGTTGAAATTAGTTGAACTAAAGTGAACTCAGCTGTACCAGTTGAACTACACCTCTCATTTGTACCACGTGTACCAGTTGAACCCAATTTAACTCAGTTGTACCAGTGCAGCTATACCTCACGTACCAGTTAGACTAGTTGAAATCAGTTGAACTAAAGTGAACTCAGTTGTACCAGTTGAACTACACCTCTCATTTGTACTAGTTGAACTCAATTGAACTAAATTGAACTCAGTTGTACCAGTTGAACTATAGCTCTCATTTGTACCAGTTGAACTTAAGTTTTCAGTTGTTCCAATTCGCTCTCAGTTGTACCAGTTGTACCATTTTTCCTATCAAAAGTCTGGGAATTTCGAGCTCGACTTTCGTTGTTCTGCATATGAATCTGATTAATATAACCACGTTCTTCTTACAAATTACCGAACGTATGGCTTAATCTATCCACAATACATTGTTACCAACCCAGATCCCTAATTTTTCAAATCTAAAGCCCTAATTTTACACTCTAATTGAAATAGAAGAAATCACCTTCAAAATATGAGATCTTCAACAATGGCAGAAAAAGGACTGGAATTCTGGGTCGGACGAAGTGGAGAAAGAGTCGATCTATGTTGGATGAAAAGGATGACAGGAAAAGAAGCTCAGGGAAGGAGCTTGGAAACCAGAAGAGAGCCCGGGTGAGAAGAGAGAAGAGGAGCTCGTGCTCAGCGAGGCTGCGGGGGATCGAGATTCAATTTTTTTTTTTTTTTTTTTCAAATTTTTTTTTTTTTATTTATTTTTACTTCTTTTACTTTTACTAATTTATTTTTACTTGGTTAATTTCAGTAACTTTGACTAAGGATTGATTTGTAATTTCACATCTCATTTAAATGAGAAGGTGACATTAGATCATGGGATGGCAGCCCAGATCAATTTTTCTGCCAAAATGGCATTTCAGCTCTTCGCTCAAGATTATTCTTCCTTTTATTTAAACTAAGTTAGAAAAATGGAACAAAATGCATCACCTTGGCATCGAACTCGCGCAATGATGTCTTAGTTAAGCGCCTACAGCCATTACACCAAGTTGTTTCATTTCTAACTAGCTAAGATATTGAATATATATACAAATTAAAATCTAGTAAAAACATTTCATATTTCTGTAAATATTAAAAGAATATATATATATAAATTTTGAATTTTTATGTTTTACGAATATAAAAATATTGAAATTATAAAATTATATAAAAATTACTCTCCAGTTATTTCTGATTTATTTCTGATATTTGAAAATCGCCAGGTTCAAGCCCAACACCCGATTAACGCCTAACGAGTTTCTGAACAGAAGATTTAACCTTACCAATTGTTAAGAATAAAATTAAAGCGTGATCTTTATTTTTATGGATTAACCAATAAAAATTATATTTTTATAATTTTGGAATATATTTTTATGTTTAAATATAAAGTTTAAGGGTTTGAGTATATAATTTAAGATTTCAGTTTTGGAATTTAAAATCGAATGTGGTAGATATTTCGTAGGAAATTTCCAACGATATAAAATTGTAGGAAAATGCGTCAAAAATAATGGTAGGAAAATGGTATAAAGGTTACCCATTGATGTTCTACGAAAATTAATTCCTACCACTTACTTACCAATAATATTTAACTTTTTCCTACTATTTTCCTACCACTTACTTACCAATAATATTTAACATTTTCCTACTATTTTTTTACCAATTTATATTTTTATAAAGAAAGTTACAAATTTGTTACAAACATTTTTGTTACTATGTTTGTTACATTTTTTGAAGCTTTTTGAAATAATTTTGCAACAACTAAATTGACATCGCAAACTGTAGCTAATTCGATACAAATAATTATAAATTTGCTAAAAATTAACAATAATTTTACATTGTAACAAAATATCGTAAATTGTAACAAAATAAAGCTACAATTTTGTTCTGTAACAAAATTTGTAGCTATGTTACATTATTCTTGTAGTGTAAGAGACAAGTCATATTTTCCTTATGTAACCAAAGTTGCTGCTGACTATAATGTATCCTAAAGGAGAAGGGAACATGTTCCTTTGTTGAAAGCCCTGATTGTTGTTGTTGTAAGGCACAAAAAGTCTTGCTTGACCAGCTTGCTGTTGTTACTGAGGTGGGTAGACCTGATCTTGAGTGTTGGCTACATTGTTACTCCTGTAAGAGAGGTTAGGATTGTTCATGTAGTTCTCATAGCCATTGTAACCTCCTTGATTCCCAAGATATTTCATCTCTTCAACTTGGCAAGCTTCTTGATTTTCAATCTGAACGAAGTCTCCAACAAACTTAACTTCCTTCTTTTCCCTTAGCAACTGATCAATCTTCTCATGAAGAGCTTTGATCTCTTTGTTGTACTCCAGCTCATCCTTAGCACTCCTAGGAGTTCTATCAAACTCCTCATTATAGTTCCCATCTGACTGTGCTAGATTCTCAACCAATTTCATTCCCCCATCAACATTGATATCTCTCATAATTACATCATATGAGCTTGCATTTAGTTCATGTTTTAGTCCTCTTTTACATGTTTTCCTTTGCGTTTGTCCCATTCTTCTTTGTTTTCAGACTTTGCTTGCATTGAGGTTGTAGTTTGCATTTTTTCTTACATAAGGGATGCTTCTGGGTACCTAAGGAGCCATTTAAGACAGGAAGGAAGTGTGGGAGTGATCAAGGGAGTTCCTCCAACCAAAGAGGAGCAAGAGAAGGTCAAGGAAATGGAGATTTGGCCTAGCATTGATCACTGCAAAGTCCACATCGATCAATGTAAAGGGGTAGAAAGAAACATAGTTCACATCGATCACTTACATCGATCATGGGTGATCGACCCTTTGCTAATCAAGCAAGTTAAGTTCAATCTCTTGATAAATAACCCTTTGCCCTTCACCCTAACAAGAACTAACTCTAATTGGTGCTAGAACAATCAACAAGCATGCAAAACCAACTCTATTCAAGCCAAAATACTTCTTAGACAATCAATCTCTTGAGCTAAGACAAGCAAATCCTCTATTACAAGATCAGCATTTTATCACACACTTGGTGGGTATAAGATGAAGCATAAATCTAGATTCATGTGATCAAGATAAATCTAGACTAAGCACAGATTAATAGAGAGGAATTAACATAATTAAGCACAAAAACAAACCCTAATCAAGCCTCTAAATTCCCCTAATCTACCACATCTAAAGGCGACTACTCACTCATCACCATGAAAAACACCAAATCACAAGAGGAGAAGATGTTAAACATGATTATGAGGGATATTAGAGAAGATTATATATGGCAAATACAAGACTTTGATTAAAAAGAGAGATTTGTTGTTACAAACACTGAAAAACTCTTAAGAAACTAAGCAAGAACAAAAACTTGGCTAAAAACCATTAGTCCAAGCCTATTTATACTAAATGCCAAAAACCCTAAAGCAATGGTAAACTTGTAAATAAAAAGTTTTCGGATTAGGCCAACATCGATTATAAGTGATCGACGTGGATCATCGATGTGGATGATCGATGCTGAGATCAGGTCCTCTCGGGTCCATTACACGGTATGATGCTAATGATCAATGTGGATGTCATGTGTCTTGACATCGATCATAAGTGATCGATGTAGCTGATCGATGCAAACTTTTGAAGCTCTTGCCCATCTACACAAGGCAAAGTGAGTGTCTGATGTGGATGTCTTGTGTCTTGACATCGATCACATGTGATTGATGTGTGTGATCGATGTGGACACCCGGCTTCTCTGTTGCTTCACATCATACGATGTTGGATTGGCCTTGATCGATGTTGCACCAGATTTCCACTCCTTTGGCTCCTCTTGTTCCTCTTTAGCTTGGGCAACTCCCTGAATCATCCCCATGCTTCCTCCTTGCCTCAAATAGCTCCTTAAGTACCTAGAAACATCCTTAATGCAAAGAGAATGCAAACTACAACCTAAATGCAACCTAAGTCTATAAGGAAATGAAAATGGGACTAAAGAGAAGGAAAACATGCAAAAAGGAAACCAAAACATGAACTAAATGCAAGCTTAAAAGATGTAAATGCAAGAGATATCATTTAACTTTAAACAAATGGGATTAAACATGATTACTGAGTAGTTTATCTTAGATTTAGGGTTCTAAGTAGAAAAGTAGTGATTAAGATGCGATTAAGGGGTGATTAGGCTTGATTAGTTTTGTTCTCTGTTGTCTCATTCTCTCTTGCAAAGGATTATTGTTTATAAAGCTTGCTCCTGTTGATTGAATATGGTGTTGATTGATGCATATGGTTCACTTGATGTCTTGATATGTCATTTCTATGCATGGTTCGATTATTTGGCTTGATAGTTTAGCTTAGTCTATGTTTCCTTTGTTCAGTGACACCAAAGTGATAGTTCACATTGTTAGATGATTCGCTTAGGGCTAGATAGTGCTGGTTTTGAGATTCTTGCTTGATGGTTAGATAGTATGCATTGAAAGATCTTGCCTTTGTTTGATTCCTCTTCATTGCTTAGCATTGTTAGGATTCACAACTGTGTGCTTAAGTCCATATTCTTGATTGGTTTTTAGATAAATAGGTCCCTATATGGTTCATAAGATTGATAGGTTGATCTGAATTCTTGTTTGAGTGAGAGTTGTTGACTTGCTTAGTACTTCTCTTAGGCTAGAATGGTTCTGATCTTTATGCTCATGGTTGAAGAATACGCCATCACAAGTGGGTTTGACACTTCAATCTTATTGAATATGATTCCTTTTAGATATCTTGTATAGGAGTACAACCTTGAGAATTGCTTGCTTATGAATGCTTGATGTTTGCCTTGCTAGAAATCCTCTTTATCACTCTTGAAAATCGTTAATCCCACAATAGCTTAGAACATTGAGTCTTGCTTTTTATTAATTGTCTTAAGATCATGTTGCTTAGTATTGCTTAAGTTATTTTTCTCATTTAGTTCTTGCTTAGTTATTGCTTTGAGTTCATTGCTTAGTCCATGTTTACTTGCATTTGATTTATGCTTTCTTTTTCTTACATTGTTAGGTTGTTAGAATCATTACTTTACAAACAAAATCCCCAATCTAACTTTGCTTACAACATTGTTTGTATCTCAAGATCCACAAGTGTGTTTGACACTTAAGACCCTATACTACATCTGATTTGGAGATTAGGAAAACTTTGAAGTATAAACAAGGGACACAAAAAACCTTGCTTAAAATTGGCGCTGTTGCCATTTGTGGATTCTTTGAGTTTAACATTGCTGTTAGACTAAGTTCTTCTCATTAAGGTTGCTAATTTGCTCTGTTTTCTTTGCTCTGTTTTTTCAGGTACTTGTATGAATTTGAAGTCCAAAGGCTCATCAAATCCGACTCCTTCTATTGACAACATCCATAGGAGAAGATCTGTAAGACAGAGAGTTCAAGAGTTAGAAGAACAGAGGATGGCAGAGCAAGAAGCTCAGTTACCACATGTTGGCGTTGTAGGACAGGAACCATTACAACAAACTGCAACACACATAGATGAAGCACCAGATGCTTTGAACCAAGCGACATGAGTTCAGGGTTTGAGAGTACCAGTTCATGCACCTAGAGGAGCTGGTAATGTGCCTGATATTCACCACAACAGGAATGGAATTCATGCTCCAGTTGTGCACCAAAACCACTTTTAGATCAAGCTTTGGTTGATCAACATGGTGCAAGGCAACATATCTCATGGTCTGCCCAATGAAGACCCTTTAGATCATTTGGATCAGTTTGACAAAGTGTGTGGTATGACCAAGATTCAAAGAGTCTCTGAAGATGCTTTGAAGCTGCGCTTGTTTTCATTCAGTCTTGGAGACAAAGCACATCAGTGGGAGAAGACACTTTCACAAGGCTCATTATCTACATGGAATGAGTGCAAAACAGCATTCCTCAACAAATTCTTCAGCTCAACAAGAACAGCAAAGCTCAGGAATACCATTAGCAGCTTCACTCAACATGGGAATGAGACATTTGCTGAAGCATGGGAGCGCTTCCAGTCATAAACTTTGCAATGCCCTCATCATGGGTTCACAAATGAAAGCTTGCTGTCTACTTTATATAGAGGAGTGACGCCAAAGTACAGAATGCTCTTGGACACAGCTTCCAATGGAAATTTCATGGGGAATAAAGTTGTTGATGAACTAGCTCTTGTGGAGAATTTGGCACTTTCTGATGAAAACTATGGTGAGGAGTATGACAGAACATCTAGAGCTGTTGTAAGCGCTGAAGGTGAGAGCACAACAAAGAAAAAGATTAAAGCTTTGAATGATAAGTTAGAAAAGCTGCTGAGTGTGTCTTTTAATAATGTAAGCTTTGTTGGTGATAATGTTTCTACACAAGAAGAAGATGGGACAGCTGTATAAGAAAAAGCCTTCTACATGAACTAACAAGGAGGCGGTTTCAACAACTACAAGAATCATCCTAACTTCTCTTATAAAAGCACCAACATGGCTAACCCTCAGGATCAGGTCTATCCCTCTCAAGGTGCTCAACAAGGCCAAGGAACCAAGCCTTTTGTTCCTTTCAACCAGCAGAACAATTTTTCTCCGAGACCACCATTTCAAGGAGGTTTTCAAAATGCAAACTTTCAGCCAAGACAAGCTTTTTTCCCACCATGTTTTGGCAATACACAGACTTCTTCTAGCACTCAAGATGTTGATCTCAAGCAGATGATGCAACAACTGTTGACTGGTCAAGCCAACACCATTATAGAGCTGCACAAGAAGTTTACTGAAGTACACAATAAGATAGACGCCACTACATGTGACCTGAATGGCAAGTTAGATGCTTTAATCCAAAGAGTCAAGTCTCTAGAAAGCAAAGGAGCTTCATCTTTAAAGCCTCATAATCAATTACCAGGAAATAGTGAAGCCAACCCTAAGGTATTCTGCTATTTAGTTGCTGAAGAGAATGAAGAGTTTGATGATGAAGATGCTTCATTGGAAGACCTTGGTATAATGCTACAAGAGATGTTGTTACATGTGGACATGTTAAAGGCTGAGTGTGGGGGGAATGTCATCAATGTCACCATTGATGATCAAGAAGCTGTTGATATTGAAGAACAGTTCCTCCAAGGGGTAGATGAAAGCTTGAACAGAGAAGAAGAGCTTGCTTTGAAGCAAGAGAGAGCTGCAAGAGAAGCTGCTGAGAAGGAAGAGGCTGAGAAATCCTTGGTTGCTCCAGAAGAAGAAGCCAAAACCAGAGCTCAGTGAAGCTGATAAGGAGCTTGTAAAGACATACCACGCCTTGATGGTCTTGGCTAAGGAAAGTCCTGAAGACTTCAAAGAGCTGTATGAGAGCCAAGTGGGTAGCTCTTCAAGCAACAATGAGAAGGGTAAAGCTCCTAAAGTTCAAGCTTATAAACCACCAATCCCTTACCCCACAATGCACTTTAGAAAGGCTCAGATGGCAGTATACGCAAAGTTCAGAAAGGACATATAAGATGCTGGAATAAAACATCCTCATGGCACCACTTTGCTTGAAGTGAAAGATTCAATTAAGGTTCCTCAAAAAAGTTTTTGACAAGCTAGAAGTAGTGGAGCCAATTCTAGAGAATGTAGGGGCTAATCTAAAGAGAAACAAGGAGCTGAAAACATTGACCAAGCTTTCTGATGAGCAGTTTTTTCACTACTAAGCAAATCCTAACACACTCATGTCATTGCAGCATGTAAGGTATCAATCCATATGGGGTTGTTAAGGCACCAAGACTATAGCAAATCATCTAAGTCAAGCAAAATTCAAAAATGGCAGTTGTGAACAATACTAACAAGTCTAAAGACTAAACTAGGCAAAGCAGGAAATTCAGATAGATAAAGTAAGAATATAAGATGGGGATTATTGATTAAGAGGAGATTAGAACCTAACTAGTGATGCTTCAAAACCTTTCAAAACAATGCTATCTTCTAGGCATAGGATTAACAACTATAATTAGCTCAATTCCTTGACACTAATCACTTTGCTAAGCACACATTAAAGATAAATCCCTTTACTCAAACACATGGCCAACAAGCATTCAGAACAGAACTCCAATCCGATAAAGCCAAAATGCACCTTAGACATCTAATTCCTTAGACTAAGCATACAAATCCTCTAAGAGACTCTAAGAAGCATTTCATCAAACACTTACTAGGCGCAAGAGAAAGTCAAGATACTAAACAAGCCTGGCCAAGACTAATCTAGTGTTAAACACATCTAATAGAGAGAAGACAATCATATTAAACACATGACATCACTAATCTAGTCCTAAACCCCCTCTAATCTATCCCATCTCAAATCCTAGATAAGACTACTCACTAGCCATAGTCAAAACCACAAATTCCAAAGAGAATAGATGGTTAAGCATGATTAGGAAGCAGATTAAAGAAGAATAGATCAAAGGCAAATACAGAAAATCACTAAATCAAGCAAGATCTTCCAAAGTAAAGCTGAAAAAGGAAAGGTTTTAAGTGCAAGAACAAAAAGAAAATAACAAGATCCAACTTGCCTAACCATTTTAGGACTTTAGTATTTATAGAGAAACAAGAAAATCCCTAGCAAACCAAGATCAAACCAAAGTAAGCTGACTCGGATGGACCATATCGACATGGAATATCGATACACATTTCGGCGCAAGAGCGCTCGATCAGTGAGCTATTACGCACTCTTTCAAGGGTGGCTGCTTCTAGGCAAACCTCCTGGCTGTCTCTGCACCCCTACCTCCTTTATCAATGAGCGGTCATTTAGGGGCCTTAGCTGGTGATCCGGGCTGTTTCCCTTTCGACGATGAAGCTTATCCCCCACCGTCTCACTGGAATGTCGATATCTTCTCTTCTTCTGGGCTGTATCGATGCCTCTTGGTCGATATACACGTTGATACATAAGGCTTTTGAGTTGTATCAGTTTGGCTCTCCAAGGTGTAAAGTCGATACAATCGTCCTTTAGTTAAGGCTCATCGATCAAGCAATTCGATATGGGACCTCGATATTGCCCTGTCATGTGTATCGGTCTTGGGACGTCGATACACTGCTCGATATGGACTCCATCCTGCTGCATCGAGGTGTCTAAGTCGATATGCTTCCTTCACACTTTGCCTCTTCTGTACCGATGTCGTGGTGGTCGATATGCCCATCGATATGCTCTGTATCGATCACATGGTGTCGATATCATCATTGATATTGGTTCATCCGCCTTTGTCTCTTGCCTTGCTCCATTCCCAGCTCACACCCATTGCTCTACATGACCTCCACACTCCTTCAAGTACCTAAATAAAACTCCAAATGCATGCAAAATGTAATGCAGATTCTAAAACTACATTAACTCCTAAATGTATGCAAATGGGACAAGAAAAAGCAAAATATGCATGTTTAGAGACTAAAACTAGTGATGAATGCAAGCTACAATTGTATAAATAATAGAGATATCAACACCCCCACACTTGCCTTTCGCTTGTCCTCAAGCAAACAAACTAAGACAATGAGAGAGTGAGGTTTGAAGGTGGGCACTCAAATCCAAAAATGCAAAGGTAAAGAGATGGAATCAATGCTTAAGTGCCTAGTTGTGGGATGCAAACATAATCAGCTGTACTTTAGAGAACTTAGCCATGCTCATCATGCTTCAAAATGATCTCAAATCTCAACCTAGACAAATGCTCAAGTCAATCAACTCTTTAACATTCAATTAAGCTCAAAACCATGAATCATGTTTATGCAAATCAAGTGAAGACATTTGGTTTAAAGGGTAAGGTTATGAGATTAAAATGATCTCATTTAAGCATAGGGTTCAAAAACATTAGGGATCACTAAATGAAGATGATTCTATCTTAGGCAAAATGCTAAAGGTAAAAGCACACTTATGCATGCAAATCAAAGCTCTCTTCTACGTTTTTACCCAAACATGAATCCTAGACATTTCTAAAACCCATAGCGATTCCCAAAGTCTACCCTTCTCCTAAACTCTACCCTTTCTTCTTCTTCATGGCTGGAGAAACTTCTTCTTTTTGCTTGTGTGGTTGCTCCTTTTTGGTTGGGACTTGCTCCTTTTTGTTGAATTGGCGCCATTCTTCACCTTTAGTGGGTTGCTTTGGGTCTGATTTTCTCCTTTTAATTGACCCTTTCAAAGCCTTTGTTGTTGACGCTTTCTTTCATTTAACACTTAGAGCTTTTTCTTCTCTTTACTTAACCACATCTTAACTTTATTTTCCCACACTACCATACCATACTTTTCCTCTTCTTTTAAAGCATAAAAACATGAAGTTCAAAACCACTTAACTCTACCCTTTTATCCCAAACTCCTAACCTAATATCAAGCTCAAGATGCAAGCTGATATCTACAAGAGAGCTTATTATTGCCAGCCTTATTCCTAACACTTTTTGCCAAGACAAAATTCAAAAATGATATGCAAAGGCCTCAGAACTCTCAAGATAGTGTTTAAGCTCAAAAGGAGGTTTGGTTAAGGGAGTGGATAATCTATTTGGATCAACAAGAGTGGTAAGAAGGGAAAAGATGATCCAAATATGTATATGGTAGCCATGAATATACTATTCAATTCATAAACATGATAATTAAAATTCCAAATTAAGGTTCAAGTTGATAGCGTTGATTTTCAGAGAACAAGTGTTTTCGGTATGAGATGAGAAGAGAAAATTTAACAATCCAAGCATGGTTTAGTCTTAATTTCTAGCTTTATCATGATACATCAAACAACTAATCACTTAAAAACTGAAATCATCTCTAAACACTAAGCATTTTACAAGGAATTATCATCATCATGCCCTATGCAGATGCAATGCAACCTATATGGAAAATACTAGAATCAATCCTGAATAAATGAATGCAACTACATGCTTTTCTTTTTTGTTTGCAAAAGATGCAAAATTTTCAGATTTTTTGATTTTTTTGTGTTTTTCTATGCCTTAGATTAATGCATGTGACTCAAGATGAAAGAAAATGAAAAAATAAGAAAAAAATAAACAAAGTCAAACCCCAAATCCCTCCCACACACTTAAATTACACAATCCCTTGTGTAATAAAAGAGTAGAAGAGAGAAGCAACAAAAATATATTACAAGAACTAAAAATATGCAATGGTATATACAATGGAGGAGTTTGTGGTAGCTTAGAAGGTTGTGTGGGAGGTGTAAGAGGCGCCTGAAAGGTCCTCCAGATCGATGGTGTGTCTCCTCATTGGCCGCTCTCTCCTTGGGTGTCTGCTCCTTCTTAGCGCTTCTTGACAAGATGCCCTTGGTGGCACCCAAGCTGTCACTTTCTCATATCCAGCAAAGGAGCGCCTTCTACTAGGAGCTCTTGCCACTCCGTGGCTTTCAGCTTGTTGCTCTACTTGAGGAGCAGAAGTAGAGGCGCTGCTAGACTTTCTCCTTAAGTCCTTGATTTGAGCCTTCATGCTCTTCATGCCCTTCACCAACTTCTTTATGGTTTTGTCTTGCCATTTGTTCCTTCTTTGCAAGAGGTTGATTTTCTCATGGACTTTATTCAGAGGTCCTACTTGGTGTGAGACATCATGGGGTTGGAAGTGGTACTCCTCACTATTGTAGCTTGGAGCATCTGAATCTTCTTCTTGCTCAAGTCCTTCTTCCATGTGCCCTCCTTCAAAGACCACAAGGGGATAGTTTCCTTGAGGAAGAGTGATGTTAGCGCCTTGATAAATGTGAGATGATGAAACGCCAGCTTGGTGGAGAAGGTGCTGTGGAATTTAAAAGGCGAAGCTGTTGGGGTTGGAGAAGGATGTGAGATGCACATCAGGGAGTAGAAGCTTTGCAGCAGATCCATCTTCTTGGATGAAGTTGTAGATGTACTTGTCACCAACTTGTTCACCAAGGAACCTTGCTTTCTTCAGGTATGGCAGGTCCAAATAAGTGATTTTGACTGTTGCTGGTCCACTCTCAACTCCAGCTGCTTCCACTAGTTAAGTCATATGCTCCTCTGAGCGCCACCCCTTGGTTGGTGTTTTCCTAAACACTCACAAGAGCATTGTCAATCAGCTCTCCTCCTTCAACAGCTCCACTTTCCTTCCTAGCAAAGAGGGTATGCGCTAGCGCCTTGTGCACATATCAGATTGTTGGATTCCTAATCAGAGAAGCCTTGCTTCTTCCTGGCTTGAAAGCGCACTTGGCTACATGCTCCCAAAGGCTGCTAATCTCTTCTTTGCTAACTCCAAGATTCTGTCCCCTAGCGCTCCCATAAGAGAATCCAAAGGCATCTTCAATGGCAGAGAAAGACATTCTATAATCTTTCTTTGAAACTCTGAAAGTGATGAAGCCATCACCATCATCTTCAGGAGTCTCTTCTCCTGGTTCATAGAATGTCACTTCAAAGCTTGCTAAGAACTGGAGGACTTGGTCTTTGTTGGCCGAGTATGGAGTTCCCACCAGCTTTGTGAGATCCATTGTCTCCACCAAAGAGGAGCAGTCTTCAAAGAGTCCCAAGAACTTTAGAGATGACACATGGGGGTATCTAGTTGGCCTCACATCCACCTTTTTCAGCTTGTCATACAGCTTCCTTTGAGCTGGTGTGGTACCCTTCTTCTTTTGAGGGATCTGCTCACTAGCGCCAACATCAACTCTCTTCTTGCCTTTGGATTTGGCGCTTGGACTCCCAACTTCTTTGGCTTTCCCCTTGTCTTACTCTTGCCTCTCAGCCTCTTTATTAGCACCACTTCTTGTTGTTCTTCCCATGGTACCTACAACAAATTCTCAAAAGAAAAATGAGAACCATAGAAGCAACAAAACACAATGCCTAATTATGCTAGAAATCACAAAAAGAGGAGTTTATTTACTGAAAAGTAAACCTCTATCAGTTGTGTACCAATTAAAAAGGCAATGCATGCAAAGGATATATGAAACAGATTTTATCAAATAATTAAAAATGATGAATCCTAGCATGGTGACACTAAACAAATGCACTTGGATGCTAATGCAAAGATAAATAAATAAATTTGATAAGAAAATATTCTTATCACCATCCAATAGAAATTATAATAAACAAAAGGCAATGCATCATTACTAGAATTTAATCACTAAACAAGAACAAGTGTTGAAGTGATTGGAATAAAAAATTGAAACATCTAAAAGATAAGAGACAATACCTGAAGTGGTTTGACTCTCTCAAGCACTTAGAAAACACAAAGAGTTCAAAATTTAGTGATAGAAAACTAGGAAAATGAAAGTGAGGAAGAGAGAAGGGTGGGTGTGCTTATATAGAAGGGTTGGGGAATCTTTTTGTGGGGACTAAGGGAACAAAGAGTGTTAGAGAGAGATCCCACTTGTGCTTGGGAAGGGGAAGGATTCAAATTTGAATTCCTTGACTAGTTTGACCAAGGAGGGAAAAAAATTGAATTAAAGATGCTTACCCCGTGCGCAATATCGATCACCCAAGTCGATATTGTGATCGATATTAATCATATCGCCTTGGTACGGTCGATATACATGCCGATATCGGTGGTCTTGGACTTGATATCGAGCTGCATGCATGTCGATATGGATTGACGTCTCTTGTATCGACATCCCTTATGTCGATATGTAGTCCGATGGCCACACATAGCTGTCTAATATCGAGCTAGTAGCTCGATATGTAGCTCAGTATGATTTGGAAAAACTCCATATCGGGCTAACATATCGATATTCACATCGATACACCTTGACATATGCTTAGCTATATGTTTTCATCAGTCCCTTAAGGTGTATCGACGTGGGATGTCGATATTCACTTCGATGTGCCTTAATAAAGGGCGATTAATCGCCTTTCGTCCTTGCAGTTAAAGCACATTGATGTGTTACGTCGATATTGTGCTCGATATGCACTTCTTGACGATATACATCCTAGTACGTCGATACATGTCATCGATACGAACACCAGTTGAAGCATATCGAAGTGTGTATACCCTGATATATTGCTTATCTAAGCATATCGGGTTGCCTTATATCGGTACTCTGATGATACAAGATTTGTGAGGTTCTTGTCTCAATCACCTTGTACTAGTCAGTTGTAGTACGGGTTTTATGTCCATCCAATTGGGAAGAATTGAAAACAGAAGAGTTGAGAGTAAAATCTCTAAGTCAAGCAAGCAGAGAATTGGTTTTGTTGCCTAAGCAACAGTTCTAGCAACCTAAGTGAAACAAGCAGCAAAGAAAGTGAAAACAAAAGCAAACTAAGCAGTTTTAAGCAACAAAAACAGAGCAAAACAGAGCAAGTCCGAGATTCAAATAAGAGAAAGGCAAGTTCCTAGATGTGGTTATTGACTTTGGAGAATTTCAGACATTAACTAAGGCTGTTTCAAACTACATTGATCAAGCAAGTAAGCAAGCAATGGTGATTCCTAGACATAGAGTTCACAATTAAGCTAGTTAGATCCAATCTCTTGGCAAATAACCCTTTGCTAAACATTATAACAAGAACTAACTCTCATTAGTGCTAAAATATCAAGCAAGCAAGAGTAAACAACTCTATTCAAGTCAAAATACTCCTCAAACAGTCAATCTCTTGAGCCAAGGCCAGCAAATCCTCTATTAAACAAGATCAGCATTTCATCAAACACTTGGTGGGCATAAGAGAAAGCTAACAACTTAGACAAGTTTGATCAAGACTAATCTAGCATGAATAACAGATTAATAGAGAGGAACCCATAAACTGAAACACGTAATAAGCCTTAATCAAGCCTTAAATTCCCTTAATCTACCACATCTAGATATCTTAAAATAACTACTCACTCATAATCATGTTTAACACCAAATCACAAAGGGAAATGATGCTAATCATGATTAAAGAAAGATTAAAGCAAATACTTGATTATATTAAACAAAGCAAAGAAATTCTCTTACAAACTTAAATAAAATGCTCAAGAACAGTATTTTGACAAGACATGTCGAAAATCTGGAAAAAGAGGCTATTTATAGCCTAGAGAAGAAAGCCCTAGAGTAATGGCAAAAGCGTAATTAAAAACAGGTTCGGGCTGGGTCAGTCTCGCTCAGTTGCATCGGTCTTCAGTGACCGAAATGGATCCCTATCGGTCTGGAGTGATCGACACATATGACCGAAATCCATCCGGTGTGTTTGTGTCGATCACACTCTGACCGAAAACTTCTGCAGAGATCTTCTGCTGTGATCTTTCTTGCTCTCTTTTGCCCAGCTAGCATCTTGTATCATTCCCAAATTACCTCCAAGCTCCTTTTAGCTCCAAAAGCACCTAAAAACATCCAAAATACAAAGAAAATGCAAACTATACTCTAAATGCAGCCTAAGTCTAAAAGGAGAAGAAAATGGGACAAAAGCTAAGGGAAAACATGCAAAAGAGGACCAAATTATGTACTAAATGCAGCCCTAAATGGTGTAAATACAAGGGATATCATCTGATCGATACTGCCATCCTCTCAAGGGTATCGATCAAGATCACCCCGATATGCACGTCGATACATGTCTAGCACACTTTCATCGAACAAGTTATGATCGATATACATGCTATGTATGACTCGTATCGACGTGCATGGCCGATATGCTGGTCGATATTGACCCTTCTTCGACTACCTTCTTCTTCCAAGCTTGGTTCCTTCTACCTTAGCTCGTACCTGGTTACTAGAGACACTCAAAAACTCCCACACAAACATTAAAAAAACATAAAAATGCAGAGCTATATAGAAGGATACCATTGGATTGCCTCCCAAGTGCGCTTGTTTAGAGTCACTTAGCTTGAGTTTCTTCAGCTCCTTAGTTGAGGTTTGGAGCAGGAGTTTTGGAACTCCTTGGTGTTGCTGTGCCTCCTTTGACCTTCATTCACACAATCATAAACAGCCACTTTGAGGACTTCCTCTTCAGTGGTACCAGCAAAATTCTTGGCAGACAGCAGCCATCAAAACTTGCACCCACATAGCCTTCAAACTCTGGCCAATGCTCACCAAATTTCTTCAACTTTTTGATCTCCATTGAGAAGGCTTGATGATTCTCTAGCTTGTTCCCCTTTGAGTCAAATCTCAAAACTTTCTCTTTGGTCAGCCTCAGCTCTATTGTGCATTCCCTAGCATCAAACACTGCGCCAGCTAAAGGTAAAAATGGCCTCCCTAGAATGATGGCGTTTTTGATATTTCCTTCAACATCTAGGACCAGAAAATCTGTTGGTATGATCACTCCTTCAATCATCATTGGCACATCTTTGAGAGCTCCAAGTGGTGCCTTTACTATCCCATCAGCTATGGTGAGAGACACATCACTCTCTTGAAGTTGAGTGTAGCCAAGTGCCTTAGCAGTAGAGGATGGGAGAAGGTTGATACTTGCTCCAAGATCACAAAGACAGCTCTTGAAAGTCTCTCTTTTGAGTTCACAAGGCAAAATGAAGCATCCAGGATCTCCCAGCTTCTTGATGTTCAGTAGCTCAGTTTTGGCAATGGCCTCCTTCAGCTCTGTCCCAATATCATGACCTCTAAGCTTCATCTGGTTGGCATAGAGAGTGGTGTACTTCTCCACAAGCTGCTTCTTAAACCTTCCAGGAAAGGGGAGAGCTGGCTTGTAAGAGGAATGATCATAAATTCCGGTTTGCTTCTCAGCATGATTCTCCTCAATTAATTCATTCTTCTCCTCTTCCTTAGTTGTTGTTGCTTTAAGGGACACTTCTTTTGCAGCTCCATGGTTAGCGTCAACTTCCAAAAACTCTTCCCCCCCCCACTCTGAAGTTCAGTGTCCTCAGTGAACAGAGAGAGAAACTCGTCAATGACAGCTGCTTCTTCATCTGAGAAGGACTCTTCTTCAGTGACAATAGCGTTGCAGAACTCCTTGGGGTTAGCTTCTGGTTTTCCACGAAGGTGTCCTTGAGGTTTTGGACCAGCTATGCCTTTGTTGTTCTCCAGTGTCTTAACTCTTGAAGCCAAAACCTTAGAATTTGTTGGTCAGTTCAACATGTGCTGAGTCGATTTTGTTATGAACCTCAGCAAACCTCTTGTTCATATCCAAATTTTCGGTAACCTGATTCTGAAGCAACTGCTGCATCATGGTCTTGAGCTCAGGATCTTGAGAGCTTGAGGAAGCTTGAGCTGGTGCTAGAGCATTGAATCCTGGAGGATTATAGGGCGCTCTTGGCTGGAAGTTGTTTCTTTGTTGAAAACCTTGATTGTTTTAGGGAACAAATGGTCTTGGAGAAGCTTGCTGTTGTTGTTGAGGTGGGTACACTTGGTCTTTAGGATTTGCAACATTGTTGCTTCTGTATGATAAGTTGGGGTTTGGTCTGTAGTTGCCTGATAAACTGGATTTTTTTTTGCAAGCAAGAATATCAAAGCTCAAGCAACCTATAGTTGTAGTATAGTATGCAAGAGAGTATCAATCCAGCCTGGGTGAAGAAAGACTACTAGGAATACAGAAGCTAAGCAAATCTAAGCAGAAACGGGTAAATAGATGGTAAAATCGATGAAAACTAAATGCAATGACCAAACTACTACGAATACTACTTTAAAATCCCTGGAAGAGGGTTAACAACTACTAGAAGAAGACAGAGACTCTAAAATGCAAATCTACTAATTACTAAAAATCGAGAACTAAAACGGGTAAAACAGGACACTTCTAACAACTTAGATGAATGACTTCAAATGATCAAAGAAGCAAGCTTTATGACTAGAGAATGATAAACAGAGGTTTTAAAATGCTAAAAAGAGGGTTCAAGGTAGAGGGTCATGTTCAAGAGAGTTCAAAGGTTCAAGCTTTGGTTTGAAAACACCTAGATCTACTCATTTGAAGAGCTTTCCCTAAGCCTTGAAAAACTTAAACTAGGATCATCCATGGCGTGTGGCAAGACCCCTTTCTCTGACCCTTCCTCCTAACCTATGGCGTGTAGTGGAAAGATGGGTCAAAGAACATTAAACAAAGATCTCAAATATTGGCTTAACTAACCCCCTCTACATCCATGGTATTTGGGAGAGGATAAATTAGTCTCTAGGATTTGGCTTTCAAGGATCTCTGAATCCGGTCAAGGTAAGAGAAACCATGGAATCATAAAGATCTTTTCCAAGATTCTCTACGCCTTAAGACCCCAAATCCTAGAAGAGAATGAGTTAAGAACAAGAAAAATCCCAAAAGCTTAAACCCTTAAACCCTTGAATCGCCAAAACCTTTAACCCAAAGAAAACTACTCACTACACATAGTTAAAATCGATTCAAATGCAAAAGAAAGAAAGCTAAGCATGATTAACGAAAAATACTTGATGATTAACAAGATTCAAGGTTCAAAGACAAGAAAGGCTTAAAGAACAGAAAAATGGCGGAAATCCTAAAGGAAAGCTGGAAGAAGATAAGACTAAGCGTGTTTGTCGAGAGTGATAGCTGCCCTTTGCCCAAAATAGCTAAGCCGCCAAATGGTCCCCTCACTATGCTCCAAAGATGAGCTGGCTGGATAAGGTGGCAAAGATCGAGTTGGATGATCGATCTCTGGCTTGATCTTCTACATGGATCGCTGTCTCTTGCTCGATCTTCAAGTCTATTTGGTTGGATGGATCGAGCACCTCATTCGATCTTCTGGTCGATCCTTGGGTGATTGGGTCGTGGTCTCGATCTGGCTCTCATTTTGCATGGCGTCATCCACTTCCGTACTCACGATCGATCTCCTCTCTAGATCTTGGTCTCGATCCTCCTCCATGAAACGACTTGAGTCACTCGATCTTCTGGTCGATCTCGTCTAGATCGACCTGCCTTGCTCGATCTGCGTCTCGATCTCGGGTCCCTTGCTGAACGGCTGAGTTCTCCAAGTGTCCACAAGCTTCTTCTCGATCCAATGCACGTCCACGCAACCTCGACAACTCCAGTATGTCTCAAACAACCTGATAATGATGCAAAAATTCAGAAAATATGCAAATTGCGAATGCAAAGTGATTTAGGACCTAAAGTGCAACAAATGGTAGAAACTAGCCTATAATGCAAGATGAATGCATGAAAACTAGCTCTAAATGCATGCTAAATATGCAAAATATATGGTAATATCAACTCCCCCAAACTTGCCTTTTGTTTGCCTTCAAGCAAACAAAATTCAAGAGAGGAAGAGAGGTTTTTAAAAACAGGGGCTCAAATTCCTTGCAAAAGTGTTTTTCCAAATGAATCAATTCAATTGTCCTAGTTCTTAATCCTAAGATGCAATGCACAAACTCATACTCCAAAAAACTTAGCCATATTCATCACATGTTGAATTCTCAAATCATGACTCTCATATCCCAAACAATCAAAGAATCCTAACCTTTAACATTAAATTAAGAGCAAACCATGAATCACACTTATGCACCTTAAAACCGAACACATTTGGCTGAGGACAGAGGTTATGAGACTAGAATGTTCTCATTTCAATGAGTACTCCAATGCAACGGTTTCTCTTAAAATGGGATGAACTTATGCATAATGGTAAAGGTAAAGTCAATTGATGCATACATGACTAGACTCTCATCTACCCATATACACTAACAATGATCCTAAGACCCTCTCTCATTCATTTTTCTTTTTCAAGCTCACTCGCCCTCCTAGAGACTACCCTTAACAAGCAAAACCCAAATAAACAGAAAACATCTCTTCTCATTTGGCTAGTGGTAAGGCTATAAACATATTTAGCTCTTTTTAAACACTTTGATAACTCTCTCAGTATTTTTTTTGTTTTTATTTTGGCACTTTGGCTCTTATATTAGTCTTTTTTTTCTCTTTTTCTTTTGAGAGCTATCTTCCTTTTAAAAACATGAGCTTTTATTTTCAAACACAAAGCCTACCACTTAAAACCATAAAACCTTTTTATTCAAGCTTCAAACACCAAACTCTTTTTAAGCCGAAAACAAATAAGCAAATAAGCAACCCCCATGAACCCCATTCCTAACCTTAGGCCTAAAACTAGCTTCAAAATGCAAAGCTAGAAATCATATGAGAGCCTAATCATGTCGCCTAGACGTAATACGTTAGGCCAAGTTCAAACGAGAAGAGGCCTCACAATGATATCACACAAGAGAATTTGGCTTGAAAGGAGGGTAAGAGTTATGGCGGGAGTTCTACTTAGGCTCACTAAATATGTATATGATCCATGTGTTCCTTTTTAAATGCATAAGTATGATAATTAAAAAGTTCAAATTAAGGTTCTCACTTGATAGGAAAGGATTCAATTCATGAATGTTCAAGTTAAGCCACGAAAATAAAAACAAATGATCCAAATATGGTTAGAGCTTACTTTCAAAGTATGTACAAAGCATCAAAGAACTACTAACTAGGGCCTTGAAACAATTCATGAGCTTAAAACACTTTTTAAGAAAAACTTTTTCCCCTTATGCAAATTGTAAACAACCTAAATGATTTTAAAAATTCTAGACTCAATCCTACAATTTTTAACAATGCAATATGCAACTACATGAATTTTTTGAAAATTTTTAAAAGTTTTATGATTTTTTTGTATTTTCTATGCCTTACATGATGCATGATGACTCAAGTATGATAACAGAAAATAAGATCAAAGAAAACATGTCAAATAACACACACACTCCCCCAAACTTGAATGACACCGTCTTGGTGGCAAACAAATTCAAGAGGAGTCAAAACACAAAGCAGAAATTAAAGAAAATGCATGATATTTACAAGGTTGTGAGTTGGTACCTCGGAGCTAGGCATGGCTGGAGCTTGAGGATGCTCCAGACTTCCTGCTCTTTCCAGGAGTCTCATGGGTGACCGCCATTCCTTTCTCCTTGCTTGTTCCTTCGTGTAGAGAGCGGCGTGCAGCTTGGTTGTCGCCTTGGGGCTCACGGATCACTATCCCACCAGTTGATCTCCTTCTCTTCTCGGGTTGCTCAACTTCTTCGCTTGAAGATGCCTCGGATGAGCTCTTTTGCAAGTCCTTGATCTTCTTGGCAAGCTTGTTAATCATCTTGCTCTGCCACTTATTCACCTTCCGCTGAATCTCTACCATGGATGCAAGGAACTTCTCTGTTTTGGTCCTTCGCTCAAAATCAAGCTTAGGGAGGTCGAAGCTGGCTGGCATCACGGCATCTGAGGAAGGTGATTCTGAAGGTGCGCGAGCAACTTGAGGCGGCGCGGCTGCAGGTCCAAGAGGTGCAAAACATTCCTCATTGCTCGGCAGAAACTCTATGTTGCCAACACCTAGCAGCTCTGTTTCCTCTTTGTTTGGCAAGATGCACACCATCTTCTCATTCTCGCAATCATAGAACAGATAGGCAAAGAAGCCTTCAGCTGGCGTGCGTCCCAAGCTGTATGTGTTGCGTATGTATACCTCATCCATATAAGCTCTATCCGCGCAAGGCACAAAGTCAGGAAGAGGTACCCCAACCTGAACAAACATCAGTGTGAGGAAGCCTCCTATCAGCGCTGTACTCGCCTTGCACCTCATTGCCGACGCCTTGTACTTGATCAAAGAGGAAGCCAAAATGCATCCATAATTGACATCATCTCCAAGCTCATCTTCCATCGGCTCATCATTCTCCTTAGGATCACATAGAAGGTGCTTAATGCCTTGGAAGAGAAAACACAACTCATTCTTGGTGACTGTTGGAGCCACGGACCTTCCGCTAAAAGTGTTGGCTATGAGCTTGAAGGTGCAGGTGGCTGCGGACTCTCTTGATCTTGGCCGTGTTAGCCTTGTAGTCATCGTTGCTGATCAAATCCCATAGGTCGTTGGCTTGAGTGAAAGGAGGAAACTCAACGAGCTTGGCGCAAGCTTTCAGACCGTAGGCTTGGCAGAGCTCGGGGATGGAAAGGTGGTAAGCTTGCATCCTGATCTTGAAGGTGATGTGACCTTGTGATGGAGTGGGAAGGCTTGGATTCTCGTAGGTAAACTCCAAGGTGGCTAAGAAGTCTAGGGTCACCTTGGAATAGGTTGGGCAATCCATCCTTGAAAAGCACCAGAGCCCAATGTTCTTGAGAAGCTGATCAAAATCCCCCAATACCCCCATCTTTGCCAACAGATCCCTGCTCGCGAACTTTGTAGGGTCAAACCAGAGCCTCTCCAACCTTTTCTTAGCTTGTTTCTCCTCTTTTGTCCATTTAACCCTCTCCTGAACCACTTCTTGAGTTCCTTCTCCTGGTGTTGTCTCATCTCTGTTCCTTTTGGGTTCCATTGGTACCTTGATAGGGTCAGGTTTTACCCAAATAAAACTACTGCAAGTGCACAGCAAAAGCAGTCGTAGTATAAGGGGTTATCGAATCCCAAGGGAGTAAGTAAACTACACTAAAGAGTTCAGGTTCGGATTAAGCTAAGCAATAAGTAATGAATGTAATGCGAAATAACTAAAGTAATAAAAGCAAGTGGGCGTTTTGGAGACTGTTCTTAAAGTTCAGAAAGCTAAAGGCGCTAAGCCAGGACAGTTCGCAGGTGGAATCCGAGAGTGTAGAATGCATGCAATCAGGAATGAATTAAAACCGTCTTGAACATGAATCGCAAAGATATAACTAATCAATTCTCATTGCAGAAGTTATCTATGTCTAAATCACAGAGTTTCAAATCTCTTTGCAAACCCTAACAATCTAAACATGCAGTAATGATCAGGTTCAATTGTTCACAAAACTCCTAAGCCAAATCTCTTTGTACTAGGGCGTTTTGCTCATCTAATACTAGTTCAGGTGATTAATAATGCTCTCACATATATCAAAAACCTAGGGTTTCGAAATCCATATGATGTGTCTAAGAAATCGATATGAATGCAAGCACATATGAAGAACCACTGAATTTTCCTAATAATTTAGCAATTCTACAAACTCTTCTTCAACCTTTGAAAAGCCCTAACTTAACTAACAAACTACTCAGACATGGTGATTTGAGAAAACATCATGAAAAGAATAGATTGCATAAAAGAAATAAGAAGTAGAAATAAAGGAGTTCGAAATCTGCTCTGAAGGAGTCTGATTTGTCTCTCCAAAAGCTCTGCTACAAATCTCTCTCTAAATCTCTCAAAAATAATAAGATACAAGATATCTGCCAAAAGAATGGCTGAAAAACCTAATATACAAGCGAAAACACGATCTGGGGCCTTTTTGCAAATACTAGAACTTTTGGGCCAAAACTGCAATTTCTTCCCAATCTTTTAAAAACAGGCCACGACCCCTTCCTTTCTGGGTGACGAGCGTCACCAGCTTGGTGACGAGCATCGCCATATGGCATACTTTCTTCTTCGAGCTAGGTACTTCGTGGCTTCAAATCAGAATGCTCCAAAAGGTTTCAAAATCTCCAATTATGCTCCAGACATGCTTTAACCTGCAAAGACTCTTCTAGGACTCTAAAAAGACCAAAAAGACTCAATAAAAAGGACTTATATCATGGTTAAAAACCATGATATATCATACCTGAAACACAAATCTCAAAGAAGAGAATGGGTATAGGTGGCGAAATTGAGAGAAAGACAAGGTAAGAGAGAAAATCTTCTAACATTAATCCTAGATTTTTAGGGAATTTATAAAAATTACAGCTAAATACTATAGGAGAATATCTAGAGATAGGATCAAATCTAGCAATTTTCCTTATATTTAGCTATTTCTAAAAATTATCCTAACCTCCTAACAACTAACAATCATCCTAAGCAATCCAAAGGCAAATTTCTAAAAATTTTAAACAAGCAAATTAGACAACCGAAAATACCTTTTGAAAAGATGAAAGCAAGAAGCTATTAGCCATAAAAACAGCAATTCACACTCTCTCTTTCTTTAGAAAACAGCTCGAAACACAAATGAGAGAGAGTGTGGATGCATGTGAATTTGAAGGCAAAGAAAACTATGGATTATGCAAGTAGTTTTCTGACAAAGTTGGTCACGACACATCTTTCATGGTCAAAGATGTTTGCCTTGACCAACATTTGAATTTAAAATAGGAGGGAAAGAGAAAAGAGAGGAAAAACACAAACTTACCTCGGCATGAGATCGAGTCGTTTTGGTCGATCTTAGACTCGATCTCATGCCCATGTTGGCTAGGATCGAGAAGTTTGATCGATTAGAGACTCGATATGGAGTGCATCGAGTCCTAGATCGTGTGTGCCCCCTCGTTCCATGATTCTTGGTCACTCAGGCTATGCTCCATGGATCGAGCCACGTGATCGATTTGGGGGTCGTTTGGGCAAGGATCGAGTGGCAGATCGAGTAGACTGATCGATCTATCCTCGAGGATCGAGTGAGGTCAGTCGATCCACACCTCGTTTGCAATTCAAGCTAAACGCATGGATGGTTTATCCTCTCATGATCGACTGACTCACTCGATTGTCCACTCAATCTCATCTAGATAGAGGGGCTTCACTCGATTAACTAGCTCGATCTAGTAAAGACCGAGCTAGGGTATGTAGATCTAGCACTCGATCTCTTACCTCTACTCTCCTTTCCTTGCCCCTTTTGACACCAAGATCATAATCTCCAATCCCTTATCCTTTCACATACACACTTAAACATAAAAAGCATAAAACTGAAATAGAAAGAAAGCAAAAATATATACAAGATAGACATGAGAATGCCTCCCAAGTGCGCTTTCTTTAACGTCTTTAGCTAGACTTTACTTGCATCAGGCCAGAGGTGGGTCCTGGAGAAGCATTGTGCTGCTCTCCTTGCTGCAATCATTCGCCAAGTAGGGCTTAACTCTGTGCCCGTTAACCGTGAAAGCCTTTCCACTCTTGCCAACCAAAGTAACCGCTCCATAGGGTAGAACTTTCATGATCTCAGAAGGTCCACACCACCTTGACTTTAGCTTGCCAGGAAACAACTTCAAGCGTCAGTTGTACAGCAAAACCAGACTGTCCTCCTTAAGCTCCTTATGCACCAACTTCTTGTCATGAACCGTCTTGGTCCTTTCCTTGTAGATTTTGGGGCTCTCATAAGCGTCTAGCCTTAGCTCATCAAGCTCATGGAGTTGAATCAACCTCTTCTCCTGTGCCGTTTTGAGACTGAAGTTCATCTGCCTCACTGCCCACAATGCTCTATGCTCTAGCTCCAAAGGGAGGTGACATGCCTTGCCGTAAAGGAGAGTGAAGGGAGTGGTACCTATATGAGTCTTGAAGGCGGTTCTATACGCCCATAAAGCATCGTCTAGCTTACTTTCCCAATCCTTCCGAGTTGCTCCTACGGTCCTCTCTAAAATAGCCTTGATCTGTCTATTCGAGACCTCTACTTGCCCACTAGTTTGTGGGTGATACGGTGTAGCTACCTTGTGCTTCAAGCCATACTTCTTCAAGAGACCCTCAAACACTTTGTTGATGAAGTGGCTGCCCCCATCGCTGATCACTACCTTTGGTACTCCAAACTGTGGGAAGATGATAGTCTTGAAGAGTTTAACCACCACCTTTGAGTCGTTAGTTGGGGAAGCTATAGCCTCAACCCACTTAGACACGTAATCAACAGCCACCAAGATGAATTTGTTGCCGTAAGAAGATGGTAACGGACCCATAAAGTCAGTTCCCCAAGCATCAAAGGCACCTGAGGCATCTCGTTCCTCTTTGTGATGTTCCCTGCCCTTTGACATGCTTCACAAGACTTAACAAACTCATGAGCATCCTTGAATAATGATGGCCACCAAAACCCGGCTCGTAAGACCTTTGTAGCAGTCTTGAAAGAAGCGAAATGACCACCATAAGATGAACCGTGACAATGAAGGAGAATGTCTTTAGCTTCTTCTCTTGTTACACACTTCCTGTAAAGGCTGTCTACTCCCCTCTTGTACAGGTAAGGCTCGTCCCAAAAGTATTGAGAGACGTCCCTCATGAACTTCTTCTTGTGGTAATAGTCAAGATGAGTAGGTTCCTCTCCACAAGCTATGAAGTTCACAATATCAGAATACCAAGGTAGATCTTCTTCTCTCAAACTCAAAACTTCTTCAAACTGATCCTCTAGCCGTGTGCATACAACAGTGTTGACCATCATGACCTGCTCTTTAGGGAGTGAATCATCTAAAGGTAAGGCTTCATTGACCCTCATTCTTGAAAGGTGATCAGCTACACTGTTCTCTATCCCCTTCTTATCCTTTATCACCATATCAAACTCTTGTAGAAGAAGAATCCACCTTAAGAGCCTCGGCTTGGTATCCTTATTGGAGTAGATGTACCTCAACGCCGTGTGATCAGTGTATACAACGACATTAGAGCCCACCAAAATGAACTTCTCAAAAGCAAACACAACGGCCAGCAGCTCCTTCTAGTTTGTAGCATATCTCACTTGCGTGTCGTCCAAGGTACGACTGGCGTAGTAGATAACATGCAACCTCTTGTCTTTCCTCTGCCCTAGAACAGCTCCCACGGCGTAGTCACTCGCGTCGCACATGATCTCCAAGGGTAAGCTCCAGTCTGGTGCTTGTACTATAGGTGCCTTGACAAGAGCTTCCTTGATAGTCTTGAAAGCGTGAAGACACTCCTCATCAAAAACAAACTAAGCTTCTTTGCATAACAGCCTTGTAAGGGGGCGAGCTATCTTGGAGAAATCCTTGATAAACTGCCTGTAGAAGCCTGCATGACCCAAGAAAATCCTTATACCCTTCACATTAGCCGGCGGCTCTAAGCTCATCATGACCTCAATCTTTGCTTTATCAACCTCTTTCCCTTGCTCATATATCTTGTGACCGAGTACAATCCCTTCCTTCACCATGAAGTGACACTTCTCCCAGTTCAGCACCAAGTTAGTCTCCTCACATCGCTTGAGTACCTTGCAAAGATTAGACAAACAAGCAGAAAAGGACGCACCATACACAGAATAATTATCCATAAAAACTTCCACCATCTCCTCTATAAGATCAGAGAAGATAGACATCATGCACCTTTGAAAGGTTGATGGTGCATTACATAACCCAAAAGGCATCCTTCGACAAGCGAAGGTACCATAAGGGCATGTGAAAGTTGTCTTCTCTTGATCGTTAGGATGAATTAGTATTTGAAAGAAACCACTATAACCATCAAGAAAGCAGTAATATGGGTGTATAGCTAATCTTTCAAGCATCTGATCAATAAAGGGAAGAGGAAAATGATATTTTCTAGTAGCTGAGTTAAGCTTCCTATTATCTATACACATTCGATGTCCAGTTATGGTTCTTGTAGGAATCAACTCATCTTTTTCATTCTTAATGACCGTGATACCCCCTTTTTTAGTACCACATGGACCGGAAAGACCCATGTGCTATCACTGATAGGGTATATCACGTCAGCCTCTAACAGTTTCAAGATCTCTTTCTTCACTACTTCTTTCAAATTCGGGTTTAAGCATCTTCGATGTTCAATAGAAGAAGTGTTTTCATTCTCTAAGTGAATCCCGTGAGTACAAAGCATTGGTGAAAGGCCTTTGATGTCACTTAAAGAGTACCCAATGGCCCTTCTATACTTTCTCAACTCCTTAAGGAGTTAGTTTAACTTATCATCACTCAGATTTTCATTCACAATGACGGGATAAGTGTCATTAGATCCCAAGAAAGCGTACCTTAGCCCATTCGGGAGCTCCCTTAGGTCCACCTTTGGGGCTAGCAGCTCGCTCCAGTCCTCCTTGTGGCTTGTGTTAATGTTGCCATCCTCATTAGCCCCTTTTGAACCCGAGTCATAAGCTTTCAGGCTGCCATCTTGAACCTTTGTCTCCTCTGAGATCGAGTCATCCAGTCGATCTTCCACTCGTTCTGGTCCGGATCGATTGCACTCACATCGATCTCTTGCTCGATTTGATATGGATCGATGATAAACGGTTTCTAAGCTCGGTTTATGCAGCAGAGAGGTTATCAAAACTCTAATGCACGCAATGTTGTAGTAAGGCAAGCAGGAGAGTGTCAATCCACTTCTAGGAGGCAGAGAATGCACAAAGAATGCAAGGTCCTAAGGAAATCTAAGCAAAATGAGACAGTTTATGAGAAATTAACTAAAAACTAGATGCAGCAACCTAAACAGAGCGAAACCTATTTTAAAAATACTAGAAAGGAAGCAACTACCACGAGAAACAAACAGATTAATTAAAGGAAAGAGCTTCGAATTGTTAAAATTCGACTAGTGGATCGACCACGAGATCGACCACTAGATCGAGCAGTAACGATCGATCTCGTCTAAAACCGTAAAGAACAATAAATCTAATGACCAGGATGCTATCAGATAACAAGCGAAAGATGAAAATAGACTTAGAGATTCTAAAAGAAAGGGCCTAGGGTTGAGATTCATGTAAAGGATTTCAAAGGATCGATCTTGGGTTTGAAACTTTAGATCGACTCACTTGGTGAGGATCTCTAAGCTTTGAAAACAAAACAAGATCTATCCGTGGTTTTCGGTATAGATCACTCTTTCATCCTCTCCTCCTAACCCATGGCTTTTGGTGGAAAGAGAGGTCGAAAGGCAAGGAAAACAGATTTCAAGTATTGGCTTAACTAGTCCCCCAAACTTCCATGGCTTTTGGGAAGGGGTAACTAGTCTCTAAGGTGTGATCTTCCGAGGCTCCTGGATCCTGTCAAGGTAAGGAACCTCTCGGATCATGAAGCTCTTGGCGTGAGAGTCTTCAAGTATTAAGCTTTCAACACCTTAGAAGAGATAGCTTTTAAAACGTTTAGAAAACAAACCAAGATCGAACCTTTTCTACCCCTTAATCCTCTCAACCCCGAACCTAAAGTAAACTACTCGCTACACATAGAGTAAATCAAGCAAAGAAGAAGAAACGAGATGATAAACATGAAAGAAAAACTGGATTAAACGATAAAGATTCGAATACAAAAGCTTCAAAGAAAAACTGGTTCAACAATGGTGTTCTTCCTAAAAACGAGAGAGAAAACATGAAAAAAGGATAAGGATCTAAAAGTTATTGAAAAAGCGTCTCGCTGCCTTGCCTAAAATGCCCAAACAAGCCAATGGTCCCCCCTTCGCTAACAGCCAAAAATGGTTGAAAGGACAGAAATCGACCACTGGATCGAGTGGTTCTCTCGATCACATCCGGGCATCGTGTCTTCGGCTCGATCCGGGTCTCGATCTTCATCGACGAATCGAGTGTTGCATCCGATCTCGGTACCGATCTTCGGGTGGATCGAGTGGTGTACTCGATCTGGTTCTCGCTCTGCATGGCGTCATTTACGTCCGTACCGATTAATCGATTGCTTCACTCGATCTCCGTCTCGATCATTCTCCTTGGATCGCCTAGTTGGCTCGATCTTCTGGTCGATCAACTCCTAGATCGACCGGCCATGCTCGATCCGCTCCTCGATCACTGGTCCTTAGCATATTTCCGAGCTCCCACGAACTGCTGCATCAGCCTCCACACGCCCACAAACCTCCATGACTCCAAAGCAGCCAGAAACAACCTGAATGTGGTGCAAAATGCAAGGAAAATGCATATGCTGATGCAAGAATGCTCTAGGACCCTAAGTGATGCAATCTAACCTAAAACATGATACAAATGCATGAAAAACTAACTAATGAGTATGCAAAATGTATGCAATATGCAATAACATCAACTCCCCCAAACTTACTTCTTGCTTGCCCTCAAGCAACAAAAAAAACAAGTAAGGAAGAGAGGTTTTTAGGAAAATCAAAGGGGTTTTAAACTTTTTGTAAAGGTGCCTTTCGAATGGATCATCTCAATGTCCTAGTTAACAATTCTAAAATGCTATGCCTACACTCATACTCCAAAGAACTTAGCCATACTCATCACACAAAGAAATTCAAATCATGACTCTCCTATTCCTAACAATCAAAGAAACTCATCCTTTAACATTCATTAACATTCGAACAATGAATCAAACTTATGCACTTTAAAGCAAAACACATTTGGCTAAGGGTTATGGTTATGAGCATAGAATGATCTCATTTGAAAAGGGTTTATAATCATAACAAGGGTTTCTCTCAAAAATGGTTTGAACTTTTGCATAATGCTAAAGGTAAAGACAATTTATGCATACATGATTAGATTCTCATCTACCCATGTAAACTATCAAATGATCCTATACCTCTCTCATTTAAGAAATTTAATCCTCACTCACCACTTAAGAGTCTACCCTTTTTCTCACACTTAGCAATCCCCAATTCAAAATAAAGACATTTTTAAACTTTTTAGGCTAGTTAAAAAGTTTTGAAAAATACTTTTGCTCTTAGAAATTTCTTATTAGTAGTTCTCTTATTATTATTATTATTTTATTTTCTTTTCATTTTTCTTTATTTGGCACTTAGGCTCTTTTTTTTTTTTTTTTTTTTTTTTTTTTTTTTTTTTTTTTTTTTTACTTATTATGAGAGAGCTACTTTCTGAAATTAGAGCATACTTAGTTTTTTAAAAGCAAACCTTTCACTTAAAACCTCATTTCTTTCCTTAAAACACAAACTCTTTGAAACCGAAACAATTAGACAAGAAAGCAACCCCAATGATCCCCCAAACTTATCCTAAGCCAACACCTAGCTTCAAAATGCAAAGCTAGCAATCAATATGAAAACCAAATCATGTCGCCTAAACCTAACACTTTATGCCAAGTTCAAACCGAAAGTAAGGCCTCACAAAGATGTCACACAAGAACATTTGGCTTCAAAGGAGGGTAAGGTTCAAGGAGGGAGTTCTACTTAGGCTCACAAAGAGTGGTAAAAAGGAAGAAGAGAGCCTAAATATTTTAAAACCATGTGTTCATTTTCAAATGCATAAGAATGATAATTAGAGTTTCAAATTAAGGTTTTCACTTAGTAGGATGAGTTTCAAATCATGAGAGTTCAATTCAAGCCACGAAAATTCTAACTAGTGATCCAAGCATGGTTAGAACTTACTTTCAAAGCATAAACAAAGCATTAGAGAACTACCAACTAGGGCATTGAAATGATTCATAAGTAAAAACACCTTTTTAAGAAATTCTAACCCCTTATGCAAAATGCAAACAACCTAGGTGATATGAGAAACTCTAGACTCAATCCTAACATGTTTTTAAAAAGATGAATGCAACTACATGAATCTTTGAAATTTTTTTAAAACATTTTACCAATTTTTCATGACCTAAGACTCAAAGATGCAAAAAGGAAAATAAGATCAAAGAACACAAGATTAAATCACACAAGTACTCCCCCAAACTTGCTTGACACCGTCCCGGTGGCAAACTCATCCGAAGGAGCATCAAAACACAATGCAAGAAACAAATATGAGCGGTTATATACAATGGAAGAAGGTTGTTTACCTCTGGTCTAGGCTCGGCTGGAACTTGAGGATGTTCCAGAGGAGCTAGAGATCGTTGCTTTGCCTTTGTCAGCTGGTTCTTGGAGAGAATGGCGCGCCGGCTGAATGTTGTCTCCTTGGGTCTCGCGGATCACAACTCCTCCGGTTGAGAGCCTTCTCTTCTCGGGTTGTTGCATCTCTTGGCTTGCAGCTGGCTTAGGCTGGCCTCCCTGAAGTGCTTTAACTTTCTTCCCAAGCTTCTTCAGCATCTTCCCTTGCCACTTGTTAATCTTCATTTGCATCTCTACCACCGATGCTAGGAACTTCTCAGTTTTTGTCCTCGGTTCAAAGTCCAGCTTGGGAAGTGTGTAAGCCTCGGGCATCTCGTCTTCCGTTCCTGGAGACTCTGACCTTTGACGTGGGGCAATGGCTGAAGCAGGCGGTCCTCCTAAGGGGGCAAAGCATTCTTCCTCCGTGGGTAAGAACTCGATGTTCCCAACACCAAGCAGCTCGGTTTCATCTTTGTTGGGGAGGATGCACACTCTCTTCTTGTCTTCGTCATCTATGAAGAGGTAGGCATAGAACCCTTCTGCTGGCGTGCGTCCCAAGCTATCAGTATTCCTCATGTATGCTTCATCCATGAAAGCTCTGTTTGGAACGTGAGCAAAGTCATTGATGGGCACACCGGCTTGCACGAACAAAGAAGTAAGGAAACCGCCAATGTAGGAGGAGGTTTCCTTGCACCGTAAGGCATAAGCCTTGTACTTCACCAGGGAAGCCGCGACACACAGCCGTAGTT
Organism: Thlaspi arvense; assembly: GCA_911865555.2. NCBI lineage: Eukaryota > Viridiplantae > Streptophyta > Magnoliopsida > Brassicales > Brassicaceae > Thlaspi > Thlaspi arvense. Next base: position 14,610,434 of record OU466857.2, read on the forward strand.
CACCTCATCGCCGAGTTCATCTTCTATGGGCTCTTCATTCGCATCCGGATCAGACACCAAGTGCTTCACACCTTGGAACAGGAAGCACAGCTCTGTCTTTGTGACAGTAGGAGCAACAGACCTTCCACTGAATGTATTGGCAATCAGCTTCAGAGTATACCTCAGCACCGGACTCCTAACTCGCTTGATCTTGGCGGTGTTGGCTTTGTAGTCTTTATTGCTGATCATGTCCCAAAACTCGTCGGCTTTCTTGAAGGCTGGGAACTCGACCTTGTATTCATCAGCATTGAGACCATAGGCTTGGCATAGCTCAGGGATGGAGAGTGTGTAAGCTTGACGGCCAACTTTGAAGTAGAGGCGGCCTTGGGAAGGGACGGGTGCACTAGGATTCTCATTCCGGAACTCCAAGGTGGCAAGGAAGTCTATTGTCACTTCAGGAATGGTTGGGCAATCCATCCGTGACAAACACCTTAAGCCAATGTTCTTGAGGAGTTGATCGAAGTCCCCAAGAATCCCGAGCCTAGACAAAAGCTCTCGATCAGCAAACTTTGTGGGTTCAAACCGGAGCCTCTCCAGCCTCTTCTTATCCCTATTCTCATCTTTACTCCACCGGACCCTCTCTTGAGCTACAACTTCATGTCCTTCTCCTTCTTGTGCTTGCTCCTCTCTTGTTCTCTTTGGTGCCATGGTTCCTGAAACAAATTCTAAAGATAATGATAAGCAAGCGGCGATTTGATGAGAATGAGAGAAGAGAAGGAGAGAATTTATAATAACTACCCTAGAATTTTGGAGAATAAATAAAAATTATAGCTAAATAAAAGGAAATCAAATCTTTAGATACTGAAAAATCTGGAATTATTCCATTTACTTAGCTAGTTTTAAAAATTCAAAACCAATCCTATATTCTAAAACAAGATCTTGCGGATTTAAAGGAGATTTTCTTAAAATAAAATCATTAAATTTGAAAATACCTTTGCAAGAAGTTTAGAATATCTTTGCTAGCCTTTGAAAACTTAAAACTCTCACTCTCTTTGTTTAAAAATCTCGAGCAAACAGGAATGAGAGGGTGAGAGGTAGGTTGAAATATTTAAAGACTTTAGCAAACCCAAAACAATGGGTGGTCAACGTGGTTTCTGACAAAGTTTGGTCAAGGCACATCTTTCATGGTCAAAGATGCTTGCCTTGACCAAGTTTTGAATTTAAAAATTGGAGGGAAAGGAGTAAAGGAGGGAAAGAAAATTGTTACCTCGGCATGAGATCGAGTCCATTTGGTCGATCTAGGACTCGATCTCATGCCCAAAATGGCTTAGATCGAGAGGGTTACTCGATTTGAGGCTCGATTCATAGTGAATCGAGTCCTGGATCGATTGGCTCTCTCGATCATTGAGATGTTGGCTCCTCGGCTAAGTCCTAATGATCGAGCTATGTCCTCGATTTAGGGGTCGATTTGGCATAGATCGAGTGATGGATCGAGTCGAGTGATCGATCAGTTTTCAACAGATTTTCCCGAGAGAAATTAGATCGGTCGATCCGATTTGGATCGATCGATCCTTTTTCGTAAAGGTCGATCTTGTCACTCGTTCTCGTCTAGATCGACTGGCTCCTCTCGATTCACTGACTCGATCTAGCAAAGATCGAGCCAGAATCAGTCGATCTAGCACTCGATCTCTAGCCTTATTCTAACCCCTATTGCCTCTTTAAGACCTCAAAGTCAAGGTTTAGACTCCTTATACCTGTTCCTACACACTTACAAAATAAAAGCATAAAACTGAAAGGGAAATAAAGCAGAAGTATGTACAAGATAAACATGGGAATGCCTCCCAAGTGCGCTTTCTTTAACGTCTTTAGCTAGACCTTACTTGGTCTAAGCGGATGGTGGGTCTTGGAGAAGCACCGAGGTACTCTCCTTGTCAAAGCTGTCTGCCAAGTAGGGCTTGACTCTGTGTCCGTTGACGGTGAAGGCACTGCCACTTTTTCCCATCAGAGTAACAGCTCCATACGGCAAGACCTCTTGAATCACGAACAGTCCGCTCCACCTTGATTTCAGCTTGCCCGGGAAGAGCTTGAGCCTCGAGTTGTACAGCAACACCAGTCCTCCTTCCTTAAGCTCCTTGGCAACCAACTTCTTATCATGAGCCTCCTTAGTCCGCTCCTTGTATATCCGGGAGCTCTCGTAAGCATTCAGCCTCAACTCGTCCAGTTCGTGTAGCTGAATAAGGCGCCTCTCCTGAGCCGTCTTGAGATCAAAGTTCAGCCTCTTCACAGCCCACAATGCACGGTGTTCCAGCTCAACCGGGAGGTGACAGCCCTTGCCATAGAGTAAGGTGAAAGGAGTTGTACCAATCGGCGTCTTGAAGGCGGTACGGTAGGCCCAAAGAGCGTCATCCAGCTTCACTGACCAGTCTTTCCTTGTTGCTCCGACAGTCTTCTCCAGAGTAGCTTTAATTTTCCTGTTAGAAACCTCCACTTGACCGCTTGTTTGAGGATGATACAGTGTAGCCACCTTATGCTTAACCCCATACTTTCTCAAGAGGCTCTCAAAGACCTTGTTTATAAAGTGGCTTCCTCCATCACTTATAACAACCTTGGGTACCCCAAACCTTGGGAAGATGATACTCTTGAACAGCTTGATCACAACCTTAGAGTCATTTGTAGGGGAAGCAACAGCCTCAACCCATTTAGAGACATAATCCACAGCTACTAAGATGTATTTGTTGCCGTATGAAGAGGGAAAAGGCCCCATGAAGTCAATCCCCCACGCATCGAACACGTCAACCTCGAAGATAGGAACTTGAGGCATTTTGTTCCTCTTGGTTATATTCCCTGCCCGTTGACATGCCTCACAGCTCTTCACAAACTCGTGTGCATCTTTAAAGATAGACGGCCACCAGAAACCGGCTTGCAACACCTTCGTGGCAGTCTTGAATGAGGCGAAGTGTCCTCCGTAGGAAGAGCCATGGCAATGATAGAGGATGTCCCTGGCTTCTTCCTTAGTAACACATCTCCGGTACAAGCTGTCTACTCCTATCTTGTATAAGTAAGGCTCGTCCCAAAAGTAGTCACTAGCCTCCCTCAAAAACCTCTTCTTGTGATAGCTGTTGAGATGTGTTGGCTCCTCACCACATGCTAGATAGTTCACTACATCAGCATACCACGGTAGATCCTCCTCTTTGAAACTCAGCACTTCCTCAAACCTCCCTTCTAGCTTCCCACAAACAGCAGTAGTAATCGCCATACGCTGCTCTTCTGGAAGGGAGTCATCTAAAGGGAGAGACTCGTTGATCCTTAGCCTTGAGAGGTGGTCAGCGACTCCATTTTCTATCCCTTTCTTGTCTTTAATCTCCATGTCAAACTCCTGGAGTAACAGAATCCATCTTAAGAGCCGAGGCTTAGTGTCTTTCTTCGAGTAGATGTATCATAGGGCAGCGTGATCCGTGTATACAATAGCCTTGGAACCAACGAGATATGATCTGAACTTCTCAAAGGCGAAGACTACTGCAAGCAGCTCCTTCTCCGTAGTGGTGTATCGTGATTGCGTGTCATCCAAGGTCCTTGAAGCAGTAGTAGATCACATGTAGCTTCTTGTCTTTATTCTGACCAAGGACGGCTCCTACGGCGTAGTCACTAGCATCACACATGATCTCAAAGGGAAGAGACCAGTCTGGTGCTTGGACTATAGGGGCTGATGTAAGGGCTTCCTTGATGGTCACGAAAGCCTTCAAACACTCCTCATCGAATACAAACTCAGCTTCCTTGCACAACAGCCGTGTAAGAGGGCGTGCAATCTTGGAGAAATCTTTGATGAAGTGCCTATAGAACCGTGCGTGCCCCAAGAAGCTTCTGATCCCTTTAACCTTAACCGGCGGCTCAAGACCCATCATGACATCCACCTTAGCCTGATCAACCTCAATACCCTTCTCTGATATCTTGTGACCGAGCACTATCCCTTCTTTAACCATGAAGTGGCATTTCTCCCAGTTCAGCACCAGGTTTATCTCTTAACAACGTTTAAGTACCCTGCAAAGATTCAACAAATAAGCAGGAAAGGACGCACCATACACAGAGAAATCATCCATGAACACCTCTACCATCTCCTCTATAAGATCAGAGAAGATAGACATCATACACCGCTGAAAGGTAGCCGGTGCATTACACAATCCAAACGGCATCCTTCGATATGCAAAGGTACCGTAAGGACATGTGAAAGTCGTCTTCTCCTGATCGTTTGGGTGAATAGGAATTTGAAAGAAACCACTATACCCATCGAGAAAACAGTAGTAAGGGTGATTTGCAAGTCTCTCAAGCATTTGATCAATAAAAGGCAAGGGGAAATGGTCTTTTCTAGTCGCAAGGTTAAGTTTTCTATAGTCAATACACATTCTATGACCAGTAATTGTCCTAGTAGGGATAAGTTCATCCTTTTCATTCCTTATGACCGTGATCCCTCCCTTCTTAAGCACCACGTGTACAGGGGAAACCCACGTGCTGTCACTTATGGGATAGATCACGTCAGCCTGTAAAAGCTTAAGGATTTCCTTCTTAACAACCTCTTTCAAGTTAGGATTCAAACGCCTTTGATGTTCTACAGAAGTGGCGTTCTCATTATCCAAGTGAATCCTATGAGTGCAAAGCATTGGTGAAAGGCTCTTGATGTCACTTAAAGAGTACCCAATGGCCTTCCTATACTTTCTCAGCTCAGTTAGGAGCGAGTGCAACTCATCATCACTAAGGTTTTCGTTCACAATCACGGAATAAGTGTCATTAGGCCCTAAGAAAGCATACCTTAGCCCTTTTGGGAGCTCCTTTAGGTCCACCTTTGGGGCTAACAGCTCACTCCAGTCATCCTCGTGGCTGTTGTTGTTGCTTTCCTCCTTGGAACTCTCCCTTGAACTCGAGGCATGGCCCTTCAGACTGCTTTCCTCCATTGCTATCCCTTCTGAGATCGAGTCCTCCGGTCGATTCTCCTCTCGATGTCGTCTAGATCGAGCCATTTCACTCGATTCACTTACTCGATTTGATATGGATCGAGTAAGGGATCGAGATGCTGAGTCGATCTCTTGATTGGACTCCAAAATGATTGGGAGGTCTCTCTAGATCGTCGACTCGATTGTTTTTCCTGATCGAGCATTCGTCTCGATCTGTCCATCGATTGTTGCACCGGATCGAGTTGTGCTCTCGATTGACTTGTCGATCTGTCCCTTGGATCGAGTGATAGCGTCGATCTCAGGGTCGATCTCTAGGCAGCAACCTTCTTCATTCTTGATAATCCTCCTCGAATCCAGCAGGTTCACGTACTCTTGGGTTCTCTGATCCACATAGCCAAACTCCCCTTGCTCCTTAGTGAGTGCTAGCTTCAGATGGTCTTCTAGAGCTAGCTCTTCCAGCAACTCATCCGCCAAGGCATCCATCGTTTCGATATAGAAAGCTTGTCCTTCAATGGTCGGCTTCTTTAGAACCTTGTTGATGTCAAAATCTAGCCTGATCTCCTTCCCCAAATGCAAGGCAATCTTCCCATTCTTCACATCTATTATAGCCCCGGCGGTTGCAAGGAACGGTCTCCCTAAGATGAGTGGGTCTTTAGGCTCCTCGTCCATCTCCAACACTACAAAGTCTGTAGGTACGACACCACTGATTCGCACCGGTAAGTCTTCAAGCAGCCCCACTGGTAGCCTCACACTCCTATCAGCTAGCACCAATGAGATCCAACAGTCTTTAAACCGAGTGAAACCAAGCTTCTTAGCCACGGAGTGAGGCATCAAGTTTATGCTAGCCCCGAGATCACACAAGCAACTCTTGAACTCTAGAGGACCCAAAGCACAAGGTATAGTGAAGCTTCCAGGGTCTCCCAGCTTCTTAGGCACTATCTCCTTATGAATAACCGCACTACACTCTTCACTTAGTACAAGTACCTCTTTGCTTTCTTTGTTCTTCTTCACAAGGGTGTCCTTGAAAAACTTGGCGCACTTGGGCATCATAGCGAGACAGTCTACAAGAGGCAGCTTAATCTCCACGTCTCTCAGGTGCTTCTCAAAAAGGATCCGATGCTTCTCTATTAGCTGCTTTTTGAAACGACCGGGGAATGGCAACTTCGGTATGTAAGGTGGGGGCACGTAAGAGTTCTTCTCCTTAGTGGTCTGCTCAGCTTTCTTCTCGGCTACCGCCTTATCTCCTCTCCTCGGCCCTTGGATCCAAACGTTGTCAAAGTTTATCTCATCATCATCAGCCAAAGGTTTACCCTCCCCCTCTTGAATTACAACGTCCTCGTTGTTCTTGTTAGAGACCGGAAGTTCGAGCTCTTTGCCGCTTCTCAACGTTATAGCATTGGCATACTCCTTGGGATTTTGCTCACACTTTCCCGGAAGACTGTTCTGACCACTCGTGCTTGCTTTTCCCTTCTCCAGCTGCTTGATCTTGTTGTTTAGGTTGGTTATTTGAGTGGAGAAGTCAGTTAGAGATGAATCTAGCCGAGTGTTCATTTCAGCAAACTTCTGGTTAGTTGAAGCTTGCCCTTGTATTAGCTGTTGAAAGATTGCTTGAACCAGATCAACTTGTTGTTGCATCGGTTGTTGTTGCTGAGGTGTAAATCCCGGAGGGTAGTTAGGAGTATAACCCTTGTTGTGTTGTTGTTGCCCTTGGAAGTTGCTTTGCCCTTGACCTTGGAAACCACCACTCGGTTGAAAACCTTTGTTGTAAGGGATGGAAGTTTTAGCTTGTTGAGCAGGGTACACTTGATCTTTAGGGTTGGCTACATTGGTGCTTCGGTAAGAGAGGTTGTTGTTCTGGTAGCCTTGGTTGTAGCCTTGAGACTTGTAGTTGTTCTGTCCGGCTACCCAATTTGCTTCTTCTTGGCTTTGCTCTAACTCCTCTTGGTTTTCATCAGCTTCACCAACAAAGTGAACATGCTTCTGATTAGCTAATACCAACTTGTCAATCTTCTCATGCAACAATTTTAGCTCCTTCTTGTGAGACTCTAACTCTGATCCTCTCGGTGCTCGGTCATAATCCTCGGCATAGTTTCCATCACTCAACGCCAGGTTTTCTATCAGCTCCATACCCTCTTCTACCTCTTGACCGAGGAAGTTCCCTTTGCTAGCTGTATCAAGCAACAACCGGATCTTTGGTGAAGCTCCACGGTATATGGTACTGAGTAGTGTCTCCTCGCTGAACCCGTGATGAGGACATTGGATCGTGTAATCTTTGAAACGCTCCATTGCCTCGTTGAATGTCTCGTTGTTCCTTTGAGTGAAACCACTGATTTCGCTTCTCAACCGAGCTGTCCTGGTGCTTGAGAAGAACTTTGAGAGAAAGGCCTTCTTACACTCAGCCCATGATGTGATGGTGCCTTGTGGGAGGGTCTTCTCCCAATGTCTAGCTTTGTCTCCAAGTGAAAAGGGGAAGAGACGCAGCTTGAAAGCATCTTCGGATATGCCATTGATCTTGATCATCCCACATACTTGCTCGAAATTGTCCAAGTGCTCCAAGGGGTCTTCCATTGCTAAGCCGTGGAACTTGTTGTTTTGCACCATGGAGATGAAACCTGGCTTGATCTCGAAGTTATTGTTTTGTACCGGAGGAGGAGTGATCCAAACCTATTGTAGTGGGTATTGGGAGCATCACCGGCTCCTATGATCCTCGGGGGTCTAGCCACGTGTTGGGGGTTTCCATTGCCCCGTGCTGCTGGAGGAGGTCCTTCTGGATGCTCGTGTTCAGCCATGTCTTCAAAGTTAACCAAGCCGTGCTGAACAATCTCCTCAAAGGCTCTTGTTTGCTCCCTGACTCTCCTTTGCCGTGAGTGACCAAGTTGATGAATGTTGTCTAAGGGTTGTAGAAGATTGTTGTCTCCCCTTGAACGAAGATTCATGTACCTGAAAACACACGTTTGAGAGTAGATGTATTAGTAACTTGAAAAAGGTAAAGACTTAGTCTTTGCTAAGACCCAAATCTCTATGTTCTCTAAACACTCCTAGAATGGCAATGGCGCCATTTGATAATCGGTTTCTAAGCTCGGTTTATGCAGCAGAGAGGTTATCAAAACTCTAATGCACGCAATGTTGTAGTAAGGCAAGCAGGAGAGTGCCAATCCACTTCTAGGAGGCAGAGAATGCACAAAGAATGCAAGGTCCTAAGCAAATCTAAGCAAAATGAGACAGTTTATGAGAAATTAACTAAAAACTAGATGCAGCAACCTAAACAGAGCGAAACCTATTTTAAAAATACTAGAAAGGAAGCAACTACCACGAGAAACAAACAGATTAATTAAAGGAAAGAGCTTCGAATTGTTAAAATTCGACTAGTGGATCGACCACGAGATCGACCACTAGATCGAGCAGTAACGATCGATCTCGTCTAAAACCGTAAGAACAACAAATCTAATGACCAGGATGCTATCAGATAACAAGCGAAAGATGAAAATAGACTTAGAGATTCTAAAAGAAAGGGCCTAGGGTTGAGATTCATGTAAAGGGTTTCAAAGGATCGATCTTGGGTTTGAAACTTTAGATCGACTCACTTGGTGAGGATCTCTAAGCCTTGAAAACAAAACAAGATCTATCCGTGGCTTTCGGTATAGATCACTCTTTCATCCTCTCCTCCAAACCCATGGCTTTTGGTGGAAAGAGAGGTCGAAAGGCAAGGAAAACAGATTTCAAGTAATGGCTTAACTAGTCCCCCAAACTTCCATGGCTTTTGGGAAGGGGTAACTAGTCTCTAAGGTGTGATCTTCCGAGGCTCCTGGATCCGGTCAAGGTAAGGAACCTCTCGGATCATGAAGCTCTTGGCGTGAGAGTCTTCAAGCATTAAGCTTTCAACACCTTAGAAGAGATAGCCTTTAAAACGTTTAGAAAACAAACCAAGATCGAACCTTTTCTACCCCTTAATCCTCTCAACCCCGAACCAAAAGTAAACTACTCGCTACACATAGAGTAAATCAAGCAAAGCAGAAGAAACGAGACGATAAACATGAAAGAAAAACTGGATTAAACGATAAAGATTCGAATACAAAAGCTTCAAAGAAAAACTGGTTCAACAATGGTGTTCTTCGTAAAAACGAGAGAGAAAACATGAAAGAAAGGATAAGGATCTAAAAGTTATTGAGAAAGCATCTCGCCGCCTTTCCTAAAATGCCCAAACAAGCCAATGGTCCCCCCTTCGCTAACAGCCAAAAACGGTTGAAAGGACAGAAATCGACCACTGGATCGAGTGGTTCTCTCGATCACATCCGGGCATCGTGTCTTCGGCTCGATCCGGGTCTCGATCTTCATCGGCGAATCGAGTGTTGCATCCGATCTCGGTATCGATCTTCGGGTGGATCGAGTAGTGTACTCGATCTGGCTCTCGCTCTGCATGGCGTCATTTACGTCCGTACCGATTGATCGACTGCTTCACTCGATCTCCGTCTCGATCATTCTCCTTGGATCGCCTAGTTGGCTCGATCTTCTGGTCGATCAACTCCTAGATCGACCGGCCATGCTCGATCTGCTCCTCGATCACTGGTCCTTAGCATATTTCCGAGCTCCCACGAACTGCTGCATCAGCCTCCACACGCGCACGAACCTCCATGACTCCAAAGCAGCCAGAAACAACCTGAATGTGATGCAAAATGCAAGGAAAATGCATATGCTGATGCAAGAATGCTCTAGGACCCTAAGTGATGCAATCTAACCTAAAACATGATACAAATACATGAAAAACTAACTAATGAGTATGCAAAATGTATGCAATATGCAATAACATCAATCGAGCAGAGGATCGATTCACAGAGTCGTTCTCTGAACTGATCGAGTTGGCTCTCTCAATCTTCTCATCGATTTCTTCTCTGGATCGACCACCCTTCTCGATCTTCTTGTTGATCGTTGCCCTGGATCGAGTGATCTCGTCAATTTCCTGATCGATCTCTAGGCATCCTCCTTCATCTTCCTTCACAACTTTGCGAGAATCAAGGATGTGAACATACTCCTGGGTCTGCTCATTCAGGAAACCATACTCTCTACACTCCTTAGTCAAAGCTAGCTGCAAGTGATCTTCTTGTGCCAACTCCTCAAGCAACTCATCGGCTAACTCATCCAAAGTTTCAATGTAGAAAGCTTGTCCTCCAATGGTTGGCTTCTTCAAGACTTCATCGATATCGAAGTCTAGCTTGATGTCTTTGCCCAAGTGTAGAGAGATCTTGCCATTCTTCACATCTATGATGGCTCCAGCGGTTACAAGAAACGTTCTTCCAAGGATAAGAGGATCCTTTGGCTCTTCATCCATTTCTAAAACAACAAAGTCGGTTGGCACGTTAACTCCACTGATCCTCACGGGAAAATCTTCATGCATACCCACAGGAAGCCTTATACTTCTATCAGCGACCACGAGAGAGATTCTACATTCTTTAAACTTGGTGAAACCGAGCTTCTTTGCAATGGAATGGGGCATAAGATTAATGCTTGCACCAAGATCACATAAGCAGCTTCCAAACGTCAAAGGACCAAGAGCACAAGGAATGGTGAATGATCCTGGATCTCCAAGCTTCTTTGGAACTATCTCTTTGTGAATGATGGCGCTGCACTCTTCAGTAAGCACCAAAACCTCTTCACTCTCCTTGCTCTTCTTAGTAAGTGTATCTTTGAAGAACTTAATGCATTTAGGCATCATGGCTAAACAATCAACTAAGGGCAGCTTAATCTCATCATCTTTCAAATGTTTCTCAAAGACTTCTCTATGCTTCTCAAGCAGCTGCTTCTTGAACCGCCCAGGAAAAGGAAGCTTCGGTTTGTATGGTGGAGGAACAAATGCATATTTCTCTTTGCTCACCTCTTCTACTTTCTTCTCTACAACAACTTCTTTGCCTTTCCTTTGCCTTTCAATCCACACATTGTCAAAGGTAATCTCCTCATCATTTGAAAGCTTACCCTCCCCCTCTTGAACCACAATGTCCTCATTGGCTGTAGGTGCAGCTCTCGGTGGAAGCTCTTTCCCACTTCTCAAAGTAATAGCGTTTGCATACTCCTTGGGATTTTGCTCACACTTGCCCGATAAGCTGCTTTGACTGCTTGTACTAGCTTTGCCTTTCTCTAACTGCTTGATCTTGTTGTTCAGATTGGTGATCTGTGTAGAGGCGTCAGTAAGAGAGGAGTCTAGCCTGCTGTTCATCTCAACAAAATTCTGATTTATAGAAGCTTGACCTTGAAGCAACTGTTGGAACATTGCTTGAACCGGATCCTGAGGTGGGGGTTGCATTTGTTGCTGCTGTGGAACGAAACCAGGAGGAAACATAGGAGTGTAGCCTTTGTTGCCTTACTGTTGCTGCTGGAAATTGCCTTGCCTCTGACCTTGGTACCCACTGTTTTGTTGAAACCCGTTGTTGTTGGGAACAAAAGGCTTTGCTTGTTGAGGGGGGTACACCTGATCCTTTGGATTCTCAACGTTGGTGCTCCTATATGAGAGATTGTTGTTTCCCTGGTAGCCTTGAGAATAGCCCTGTGGCTTGTTGTAGTTCTGACCAGTAACCCAATTAGCTTCTTCTTGGCTCAGCTCTAACTCCTCTAAGACATCTTCGGCTTCTCCCACGAAATGTACTTGCTTCTGATTTGCAAGCACTAGCTTGTCTATCTTCTCATGGAGCGATTTGAGCTCCTTCTTGTGTGACTCAAGCTCAGAACCTCTAGGTGCACGGTCGTAGTCCTCGGTGTAGTTCCCATCACTCAAAGCCAAGTTCTCTATAAGCTCCATACCCTCTTCCACTTCTTGACCAAGAAAGTTACCCTTGCTTGCCGTATCAAGCAACATTCTGATCTTGGGTAATGCTCCTCGGTATATTGTGCTCAAGAAGCCGTGGTGAGGACACTGAATGGTATAGTCCTTGAACCGCTCCATAGCTTCAATGAATGTCTCGTTCTGCCTTTGAGTGAATCCGCTGATCTCACTTTGCAGCCTAGCTGTTCTTGTGCTCGAGAAAAACTTTGAGAGGAACGCCTTCTTACATTCAGCCCAAGATGTAATGGTGCCTTGTAGAAGGGTCTTCTCCCAGTGCCTAGCCTTATCTCCAAGAGAAAATAGAAAGAGCCGTAGCTTGAAAGCATCTTCCCAGATCCCATTGATCTTTATCATTCCACAAACTTGTTCAAAGTTGTCAAGATGCTCCAAAGGGTCTTCCATAGCCAGTTCATAGAATTTGCTGTTCTGAACCATAGAGACAAATATAGGCTTCATCTCGAAATTGTTGTTCTGTACTGGTGGAGGAGTGATCCCAAAGCGGTTATGATGTGTATTTGGAGCATCTCCAGCACCAATGATCTGTGGTGGTCTAGCTGCGTTGTTGGGGTTTCCATTACCCCTTCCTACAGCACCGTGAGCTGGTGGAGGTCCCTCAAGATGTTCTTGCTCAGCCATTCTTGCTCAGCCATTCTTGCAAAGTCTACTCTACCAGCTTGCACAATCTCTTCAAAGGCTTGAGCTTGCTCTCTTGCTCTTCTTGATCTTGTGTGTCCGAGTAGGTGAATATTGTCCAGGGGTTTAAGTAGATTGTTGTCACTCCTGGAGCGCAAATTCATGTACCTGAAAACACAATCAGTAAGGTAGAGCAATGAGTAATCAAAAGAAAAGTAAAAGGCTTAGTCTTTGCTAAGCACCAAATCATAATACTTTGTAACAAACCCAAGTTGGCAACGGCGCCATTTGATAAACAGGATTTTTTGTTTCAAGCAAGAATATCAAAGCTCAAGCAACCTATAGTTGTAGTATAGTATGAAAGAGAGTATCAATCCAGCCTGGGTGAAGAAAGAACACTAGGAATACAGAAGCTAAGCAAATCTAAGCAGAAACGAGTAAATAGATGGTAAAATCGATGAAAACTAAATGCAATGACCAAACTACTATGGAAACTATTTTAAAATCCCTGGAAGAGGGTTAATAACTACTAGAAAAAGACAGAGACTCTAAAATGCAAATCTACTAATTACTAAAAATCGAGAACTTAACGGGTAAAACAGGACCCTTCTAACAATTTAGATGAATGACTTCAAATGATCAAAGAAGCAAGCTTTTTGACTAGAGAATGATAAACAGAGGTTATAAAATGCTAAAAAGAGGGTTCAAGGTCGAGGGTCATGTTCAAGAGAGTTCAAAGGTTCAAGCTTTGGTTTGAAAACACCTAGATCTACTCTTTTGAAGAGCTTTCCCTAAGCCTTGAGAAACTTAAACTAGGATCATCCATGGCGTGTGGCAAGACCCTTTTCTCTGACCCTTCCTCCTAACCTATGGCGTGTAGTGGAAAGATGGGTCAAAGAACATTAAATAAAGATCTTAAATACTGGCTTAACTAACCCCCTCTACATCCATGGCGTTTGGGAGAAGATAGATTAGTCTCTAGGATTTGGCTTTCAAGGATCTCTGAATCCGGTCAAGGTAAGAGAAACCCTGGAATCATAGAGATCTTTTCCAAGATTCTCTATGCCTTAAGACCCTAAATCCTAAAAGAGAATAAGTTAAGAACAAGAAAAATCCCAAAAGCTTAAACCCTTAAACCCTTGAATCGCCCCAACCTTTAACCCAAAGAAAACTACTCACTACACATAGTTAAAACCGATTCAAATGCAAGAGAAAGAAAGCTAAGCATGATTAATGAAAGCGATTAACGAAAAACACTTAATGATTAACAAGATTCAAGGTTCAAATACAAGAAAAGCTTAAAGAACAGAACAATGGCGGAAATCCTAAAGGAAAGCTGGAAAAAGATAAGACTAAGCATGTGTGTCGAAAGTGATAGCTGCCCTTTGCCCAAAATAGCTAAACCGCCAAATGGTCCCCTCACTATGCTCCCAAGATGAGATGGCTGGATAAGGTGCCAGAGATCGAGTTGGATGATCGATCTCTGGCTCGATCTTCTTCATGGATCGCTGTCTCTTGCTCGATCTTCAAGCCGATTTGGTTGGATGGATCGAGCACCTCATTCGAACTTCTGGTCGATCCTTGGGTGATTGGGTCGTGGTCTCGACCTGGCTCTCGTTTTGCATGGCGTCATCCACGTCCGTACTCACGATCGATCTCCTCTTTTGATCTTGGTCTCGATCTCTTCCATGAAATGACTTGAGTCACTCGATCTTCTGGTCGATCTCGTCTAGATCGACCTGCCTTGCTCTATCTGCATCTCAAACTCGGGTCCCTTGCTGAACGGCTGAGTTCTCCAAGTGTCCACAAGCTTCTTCTCGATCCAATGCACGTCCACGCAGCCTCCACAACTCCAGTGAGTCTCAAACAACCTAATAATGATGCGAAAATGCAGAAAATATGCAAATTGCGAATGCAAAGTGATTTAGGACCTAAAGTGCAACAAATGGTAGAAACTAGCCTATAATGCAAGATGAATGCATAAAAACTAGCTCTAAATGCATGCTAAATATGCAAAATATATGGTAATATCATTGCCATACCCATTGTAGCCTCCTTGGTTACCAAGATAGTTCATCTCCTCAACTTGGCATGTCTCTTGATCATCAAACTGAACCATGTCTCCAATAAAGTTAACTTCTTTCTTCTCTCTTAGCAACAAGTCCAGCTTCTCATGTAGAGCTTTGATTTCCTTCCTGCTAGACTCTAACTCATCTTTAGAGCTTCTTGGAGCTCTGTCAAATTCTTCATTGTAGTTTCCATCAGACTGAGCCAGATTCTTTACTAGCTCGAATCCTTCATCCACATCCTTTGACAAGAAGTTCCCATTTGATGCAGTGTCCAAGAGCATATTATTTTAGGTAAAGCTCCTCTGTAGAGAGTAGAGAGCAGAGAGGCTTGTGAGAAGCCATGGTGAGGGCATTGCAGTGTGTAGCCCTTGAATCTCTCCCAAGCTTCACCAAAGCTCTCATTGTTTCTCCGTGCAAACCCTGAAATCTCATTCCTTATTCTTGCAGTTCTTGAAGTAGAGAATAAATTTGCTAAGAAGGCTCTCTTGCACTTATCCCAACTAGTTATGCTTCCTTGGGGCAGGTTTTTCTCCCACTGGTGTGCTTTGTTTTCAAGAGAGAAAGGAAACAACCTCAGCTTGAAGCCATCTTCACTCACTCCATTTATCTTTGTAAGGGAGCAAAGTCTGTCAAAATTATCCAGATGATCTAGAGGGTCTTCAAGTGGCAAACCATGGAACTTACTGCCCTAAATCATTGAAATCAATCCAGACTTGATTTCAAAGTTGTTGTTTTGCACTGCTAAGGAATTATCCCAGTTCTGTTGTTATAGACGTTTGGTGCATCACCTGCGCCAAATGATCTTGCTACTCTTGGAGCCTGAGCTGCGCCCCTTGGTCCTTGCTCACCTTCCAAGCCCTGAATACATTGCTGACCTTGTAGACCCTGAGCGCCAGCAGCTCCTTGAGGACCTTGGAATCTGATGTCATCCATAGCAGGTTCCTGGTTGTTCATCCCAAGTCTCTCACAGTGCTGTGATCTTTCTCTCTGTCTTCTTGCTCTCAGCTCCCTTTCAAGTTGCAAGATGTTGTCCTGAAAAGGTTGCAGACTTTCAGTGCCTCTTGATCTTAAGTGCGTACACCTAAAAGAGAGAAACCAAGAGTAGAAACTGAGTTAGTAACTGAATTCAAAGAAAACTTGATCTTAAACAATCTACAAATCCTAATGCTTAAGCTAATCCCATATGGCAACGACACCAATTTGATGAGCAGTTTTTTCACTACTAAGCAAATCCTAACACACTCATGTCATTGCAGCATATAAGGTATCAATCCATCTAGGGTTGTTAAGGCACCAAGACTATAGCAAATCATCTTAGTCAAGCAAGATTCAAAAATGGCAGTTGTGAACAATACTAACAAGTCTAAAGACTAAACTAAGCAAAGCTGGAAATTCAGATAGATAATGTAAGAATATAAGATGGGGATTATTGATTAAGAGGGGATTAGAACCTAACTAGTGATGCTTCAAAACCATTCAAAACAATGCTATCTTCTAGGCATAGAATTAACTACTATAACTAGCTCAATTCCTTGACACTAATCACTTTGCCAAGCACACATTCAATATAAATCCCTTTCCTCAAACACATGACCAGCAAGCATTCAGAACAGAACTCCAATCCTATAAAGCCAAAATGCACCTTAGACATCTAATTCCTTAGGCTAAGCATACAAATCCTCTAAGAGACTCTAAGCAGCATTTCATCAAACACTTACCAGGCGCAAGAGAAAATCAAGATAATAAACAAGCCTGGCCAAGACTAATCTAGTGTTAATCACATCTAATAGAGAGAAGACAATCATATTAAGCACAAGACATCACTAATCTAGTCCTAAAACCCCTCTAATCTATCCCATCTCAAACCCTAGATAAGACTACTCACTAGCCATAATCAAAACCACAAATTCCAAAGAGAAAAGATGGTTAAGCATGATTAGAAAGCAGATTAAAGAAGAATAGATCAAAGGCAAATACAGAAATTCACTAAATCAAGCAAGATCTTCCAAAGACAAAGCTGAAAAAGGAAAGGTTTTAAATGCAAGAACAGAAAGAAAATAACAAGATACAACTTGCCTAACCATTTTAGGACTAGGGAAACAAGAAAATCCCTAGCAAACCAAGATTAAACCAAAAGTAAGCTGACTCGGATGGACCATATCGACTTGGAATATCGATACACATGTCGATATCTTCTCTTCTTCTGGGCTTTATCGATGCCTCTTGGTCGATATGCACGTCGATACAGAAGGCTTTTGAGTTGTATCGGTTTGGCTCTTCAAGGTGTGAAGTCGATACAATCGCCCTTTAGTTAAGGATCATCGATCAAGAAAGTCGATATGGGACCTCGATATTGCCCTGTCATGTGTATCGGTCTTGGGACGTTGATACACTGCTCGATATGGACTCCATCCTGCTGCATCGAGGTGTCTAAGTCGATATGCTTCCTTCACATTTTGCCTCTTCCGTACCGATGTCGTGGTGGTCGATATGCTCCGTATCGATCACATGGTGTCGATATCATCATCGATATTGGTTCATCCGCCTTTGTCTCTTGCCTTGCTCCATTCCCAGCTCACTCCCATTGCTCTACATGACCTCCACAGTCCTTCAAGTACCTAAATAAAACTCAAAATGCTTGCAAAATGTAATACAGCTTCTAAAACTACACTAACTCCTAAATGTATGCAAATGGGACAAGAAGAAGTAAAATATGCATGTTTAGAGACTAAAACTAGTGATGAATGCAAGCTAAAATGGTATAAATAATGGAGATATCACTTTCTAACCCAGGAAAGTTTCTAATCACTTGTGAGCTTGACAGGCTAGACAATGTGGGAGCTTTGTGTGATTCAGGATCAACTGTGAATGTTGTGTGTCTCCACTTAAGCCAAACCTTAGGAATCAAGGAGTTGAAGCCCTGTAAAGCCTCAATTTCCTTTGTGGATAATACCTCAACAAGACCTTTGGGAATGGTGAAGGATTTTCCATTGAAGATTGGCAATTGCTTGGTGCCAACATATTTTGTAGTTATGGAGAAGATATATTCAAGGGAGGTACCACTTCTTCTAGGAACACCATTCTTGGCAACAGCAGGAGCTCAAGTAGACTTCAAGAGAGGCTCTGTGATTCTTAAGAATGTTGATAAGTACAAAGTCTACAAGATTGTCTCACCCTCCAATGCTTTTTGTGGAACCATTGTGGAAGAAGAGAGTGAGTAACATCAACTTCCAGAGCGTGTGGAGCAAGCTATAAGCTTCACAATGAACATCCTGATGAGACACACTCTCCCTGATGAGCCAGAACAGAAGCTTGACACTAAGTTGAAGCTTGAGGATGGTTTGAAAGGGGATGAAGGCTTGATCACCAAATAAGTGAAGCCTTTGATGACACCATGTATCATGATAAGGAGAAACAGTAAGACAGCTCATGACAAGAAGAAACTGATGTCAGTGGGTACTTGGATTTACAAGACGAAGGAGGAAGGAGCATCAGCTCCATTAACCTCTTCTCACTGGTTCTCAAACCATCCAAGTCAAGCTTAGTGACTTAAAACAAGCACACTTGGGAGGTAATCCCATGACTATCCTTGTAAATATATGCTTTCTTTTATTACTAATGTCTTTATTTAGTATTTAAGAGGTCAAAGAACAAGTCCATGGCTGTGTAGGATGGTTTAAAGGCGAGGGAAAGAAAACTTTGTTTTCATATCGAGGTACCATATCGAGCAGAACATCTATTATTGCTGCTCGATATAGTTTATCTCGGGGGAAGGAGCAGTCCGTACACCGAGCAAGTTGCACGATGGAGACTACATTGATGTATCATATTGAGCAAAACTTCCAAAGCCTTGCTCGATGTGATTGCTCCTGGAGCCCTGGTACCGAGGAAAATGGACCGTACATCGACCAAATTGCACGGTGGTGATCACATCTGGGTGCAGCATCGAGCAGAGCCTCACGAACTCTTGCTCGATACAGTCTCCAAACCGTACATCATGGAGCCCCAGCCCGCTCAACGACAAAGATGCTCGATGGAGTTACACCGAGGAGTAGCATTAAGAAAAACATCTAAGGTTTTGCTCGATATGGATGCTATCAGCTGACTCGAGCATGAGATGATGTCAGGTACTACAACCACCGACGAGCTTTGCAACTGGGTACAAGAAGAACCACATCGAGGTGTAGCATCGAGCAAAAAACCAATATGTTTGCTCAATGCAGAATGGCCGAGCTAAGAAGAAGTATCCGGATGATGCCGTGCACTGCCCAAGGGAAGGATCATGCAAGCCGAAGTGTCTTCTTACACCGAGCAACAACATCGAGCAGAACATCTGCTGAGACTGCTCGATGCAAGCTATCCCGGAGGAGAAGCTGACCAGAACACAGAACTCCCGAGGCAGAGAAGCCGGATCGCCGAGCCACAGCACCCAACGTCCCCGATATGGCACACATCGAGGTAACACATCGAGTGTTTTGCTCGATATGATCAGTGTAAACAAATTTTGAAATTTTTACGTGGGTAAATTGAGCAAAACCTTTTTGTGGACCTTGGTGGCTGGTAAAAGAATCTTTTCTTTCCCCCCTCACATGCATTTTTGAATTTTAAACTAGATTTTCTTGCATTTTTGATTTATTTTAATTGGATTTTCCCATCTTATCTCTTGCATTTTAAATAGCTTATCTTCATCTCTCTCCACACATCCATATCGATCGAAACACCATTGCAAAACACATCTTTTCTTCTCTCTTAAATCCTCAGTCCTAGAACTTCATTTCATTGTTCAAAGATTAAGGTACGATGTCGAGCACTAGAGGAGATGAGGAGATTTCTGAATCAAATGCTGCTGCAAATAACAGAGCAGAGGGAAAAAGGCTAGTGGTTGAAGAAGAACAAGTCTAAGATTCAGCACCTAAGCTTAAAGACTACATGAGGGCGATGAGGAGAGTGGACTTTGCTCCTCCAAGATATGCTAGTCCTAGTGATAACAAGATTTTTGCAGAGTGTATGCAATGATGTATCAAAGCTCAAATGCAAAACTTAGTTGTAGTAAAGTATGCAAGCGAGTATCAATCCAATCCTAGGAGTTAGAGAGTTCAATGAGAATGCAAGGATTGAGTAAAGCTAGGCAAATGATGAATGATTTTGTAAAAATCCTAAAAGCTAAATGCAACGACTAAATGCAAGGCAAAACTATTTTAAAAATACTAGGAAAGAGGGAACTACCACGACAAACAAACAGATTGATTAAAATGCAAAGCTATGAATTTATAAAAATCGACTAGTGGATCGACCACAGGATCGACCACTAGATCGAGCAGTTTGAATCAATCTCGTCTAAAAGTTCAAGCGCAATGAAACTAATGACCAGGATGCAACAGGTAACAAGCGAATAACTAGAAAATATGTAAGATTACTAAGAAAGAGGGTCTAGGGTTGAGATTCACGTTCAGGGGTTTCAAAAGTTCAAGCTTGGTTTGAAAAATCTAGATCTACTCACTTTGTGAGGTTCTCTAAGCCTTGAAAACAAAACAAGATCCATCCATGGCGTGTGGTATGGATCACTCTCTCATTCTGTCCTCCAGACCCATGGCGTTTGGCGGAAAAAGAGATTGAGAGGCAAGGAAAAACGGATTTCAAACACGCGGCTTAACTAGTCCTATAAACTACCATGGTGTTTGGGAAAGAGCAACTAGCCTCTAGGATGTGACTTTCAGAGATCTCTGGATCCTGTCAAGGTAAGAGCTCTCTCTGATCATAAAGATCTTGGCGTGAGACTCTTTATGCCTTCAGAACTCAACATCTTAGAAAAGAAAGCCATTAAGAACAAGAAAACTCCAAACTTGAAAACCTTTTCGACCCCTTCAAATCCTCTCAACCCCAAAACCTGATTAAACTACTCACTACACTTAAGTAAACCAAGCAAAGCATGAAGAATGAAACGACAAACATGAAAAACGATAGATTAAGCTCAAACGATTTGGTACAAAGCAAGAAAAGCTTCCAAACCCAACAATGGCGAAATCGCCTTCGAACAGAGAGAAAAAGATGATTAAAAAGATAAAAATGAAAACGTGTCCCCAAAAGCATGCTCGCCGCCTTGCCAAAACAGGCAAAACAATCCGATGGTTTCCCCTTCGCTAGCGGCCAAAAAGCGGTTAATGTACAGTGAGATCGACTTCGGGATCGAGCAGCTCTCTCAATCACTTTCGGACATCGTGCCTTCAGCTCGATCTTTGTCTCGATCTTCCTCGGTGGATCGGGTGCTTTGTTCGATCTTGGAGTCGATCTTTGGAGGATCGAGTGGTGGACTCGATCTGGCTCTCGCTCTGCATGGCGTCATTCACGTCCGTACTCCTTGATCGATCGCTTCACTCGATCTCCGCTTTTTCAGCCCCAAAACTCAGAATCAATGGAATGTCTGTCCATAAACATATATTCTATCTGTATATATAGGGGTCTCGATCATTTCCCTTGGATCGGCTGGGCCACTCGATCTTCTGGTCGATCTCATCTAGATCGATTGACCATGCTCGAACCTCCTCTTGATCTCTGGTCCTTAGCAAGCATTCCCAAATTTTTCAAGTCCCTCGAACTTCCTCACGAGCCTTAACACATCAAAGAACCCTCCAAGACTCCAAAGTAGCCGAAAACAACCTGTATGCGATGCAAAATGCAGGAAATATGCATATGCTGGTGCAAGAACACTTTAGGACCTAAAGTGATGCAAACTAACCTAAAATGCAATGTATATGCGTGAGAAACTAACTTATATGTATGCAAAATGCATGGAATATGCAATTATATCAACTACCCCAAACTTACCTTTTGCTTGCCCTCACGCAAACAAAATTAAAGAAGGGAATGAGGTTTTAATACAAACGGGGGTATAAGGTTCTTGCAAAGGTGCTTTTCGAATGAATCAATCTCAACGTCCTAGTTACCAGTTCTAAAATGCAATACACACACTCATACTCCAAAGATCTTAGCCATACTCGTTGCACAAAGAATTTCAAATCATGACTCTCCTATTCCAAACAATCAAAGAAACTCATCTTTTAACATTCATTAATGACCGAACCATGAATCAAACTTATGTCTTTTAAAGCAAAACACATTTGGCTAGGGGTAAAGGCTATGAGCATAGAATGATCTCATTTTAAAGTGGGTTTATTTTAAGCAAAGGGTTTCTCTCGAAAATGGTAAGAACTTTATGCATAATGCTAAAGGTAAAGGCAATTGATGCATACATGATCAAATTCTCATCTACCCATGTAAACTAACAATGATCCTAGAAACCCCTCTGATTTATTTTCTTTTAAGCTCACTCACCACTTAGAGTCTACCCTTTTTCTCAAAGCAAAAGCTTAGCAATCCCCAAATCAAAATAGGAAACATCTTAACTCTTTTAGGTTAGTGAAAAGGTTTGAAAATATTAAGCTCGTTATATCTTTCTTATTGATAGGTCTCTATTCTTTCTTTTTTTTCTTTTCTTTTTATTTTGGCACTTAGGCTCTTTTACATAAATATTTTTATTTTTATTTTTGAGAGAGCTATCTTCTGAAATTATTGGAGCATTATACTTTTTAAGCATAAAACCTTTCACTTAAAACCTTTTTCCTACTTCAAAAACCAAACTCTTTTGAAACCAAAAGCATATAAACAAGAAAGCAATCCCAATGATCCCCCAAACTTATCCTAAGCCTACATCTAGCTTCAAAATGAAAAGCAAGAAAATATATGAGAACCTAATCATGTCGCCTAAACGTAACACTTTATGCTAAGTTAAAACCGGAAGAGGCCTCACAATGATGTCACACACGAAAACTTGGCTTCAAAGAAAGGTAAGGGTCAAGGTGGGAGTTCTACGTAGGCTCACAAAAAATGGTAAAAGGAAGAAGAGAGCCTGAATAGTTTAAAATCCATGTGTTCAATTTCAAATGCATAAGAATGATATTTCAAAATTCAAGTTAAGGTTTTCACTTAATAGGACAAGTTTCAAATCATGAGAGTTCAATTCAAGTCACGAAAATCAAAACTAGTGATCCAAACATGGTAAGAACTTACTTTCAAAGTATGAGCAAAGCATTAGAGAACTACCAACTAGGAGATTGAAACCATTCATAAGCTTAAACCACCTTTTTAAGAAAACTTTAACCCCTTATGCAAATGTGAACAACCTAGATGCTTAAAAATTCTAGACATAATCCTAAAATGCTTAACAAGATGAAAGCAACTACATGCGTTTCTTTTGAAATTTTTTAAAACATCTACCAATTTTTTACTTTTCTTTTCTATCCCTTAGATGCATGCAAGACTCAAGTTATGCAAAGATAAAATAAGATCAAAATAAACAAGTCAAACCACACACATACTCCCCCAAACTTGAATGACACCGTCCCGGTGGCAAGCACGTTCGAGAGAGCTCAAAACACAAAGCAAAATAAAGAGAGCATGAATGGAATATACAGTGGAAGGTGGTTGTTACCTCTGGTCTAGTCTCGGCTGGAACTAGATACTACGGCCTTGCCTTTGGAGCCTGGCTCTTGAAGAGCAAGGCGCGCCGGTTGAATGTTGCTGCCTTGAGTCTCACGGATGACAACTCCACCGGTTGAAAGCCTCCTGTTCTCGGGTTGTTGAACCTCTTCACTTGCAGCCTGCTTAGGCGAGCCTCCTTGAAGCGATTTGACCTTCTTGGCAAGTTTCTGGAGCATTTTGCCTTGCCATTTGCTGATTTTCCTTTGTATCTCCACAACAGATGCTAGGAACTTCTCCGTCTTGGTTCTCGGCTCGTAATCTATCTTGGGAAGGGTGTAAGCCTCGGGCATATCATCTTTCGTGGCAAGAGACTCAGACCTTGGACGTGGAGCAATCGCTGGGGCCGGCATTCCTCATAGAGGAGCAAAGCACTCCTCTACGAACGGCAAGAACTCGATGTTCCCAACACCAAGCAGCTCGGTCTCGTCTTTGTTTGGTAGGATGCACACTCTCTTCTCATTTGCCTCGTCGATGAAAAGATAAGCATAGAACCCCTCTGCTGGTGTCCGTCCCAAGCTGTCGGTATTCCTCATGTAGATCTCATCCATGAAAGCTCTAGCCGGGACGGGTGTGAACTCATGTATCGGTACGCCGACTTGCACGAACAGAGGAGTGAGGAAGCCACCGATGAATGAGGAGCTTGCCTTGCACCGCAAGGCATATGCTTTGTACTCTACCAAAGAAGCAGCAAGTATGCATCCGTAGTTCACGTCATCATCTAGTTCATCCTCCATAGGATCATAATTCTCCGCCGGATCACACAACAAATGCTTCACGCCTTGGAACAAGAAGTAAAGCTTGGTCTTCGTGACTGTGGGAGCAACTGATCGTCCGCTGAATGTGTTGGCGATCAGCTTCAAGGTGTACCTCAGCACCGGGCTTCTCACTCTCTTGATTTTGGCGGTGTTGGCCTTGTAGTCATCGTTGCTGATCAGGTTCCAAAAATCGCTTGCTCGCGTGAAGGAGGGGAACTCGATCTTGGCGACGGCTGCGTTGAGACCATATGCTTGACACAGCTCGGGGATTGAGAGGCTGAAAGCTTGACGTCCGACCTTGAAAGAGAGACGGCCTTGTGAAGGAACAGGGATGCTAGGGTTCTCGTAACCAAACTCCAACGTGGCAAGGAAGTCTATTGTCACTTCTGGAATGGTTGGGCAATCCATTCGTGACAGACATCTTAGGCCAATGTTCTTGAGGAGTTGGTCGAAATCTCCAAGGATCCCTAGCTTAGCCAGTAGCCCTCTGTCCGCGAACTTGGTAGGCTCGAACCGAAGCCTCTCCAGCCGCTTCTTGTCCCTTTTCTCATCTTTACTCCAGCGAACCCTTTCTTGAACAGCTACCTCTTGACCTTCTCCCTCTTGTGCTGTCTCTTGTCTCGTTCTCTTGGGGGCCATTGCGCCTAAAACAAAGTTCTCAAGCAAAGCTATGAGCAAATAGGTGATATGTTGAGAGAAAGAGAGAAGCAAAGAAGAAAGTCGATAGCTAATACCCTAGAATTTTGGGGAATTTATAAAAATTATAGAAAAATAATAGAGAATCAGATCTAGAGATACTAGAAAATCCAGAATATTTCCTATTATTAAGCTAGTTTTAAGAAATTCGAAACCGCCCTAGCATCTAAAACAATCAATTGCGAAATAAAAGAGATTTTCCTAAAGATTTTCTCAAGGATCCGAAAATACCTTTGCAAGGATTGTTAAAAATGCTTGTTAGCCTTTAGAAAACAAAGAACTCTCACTCTCTTTTACTTAGCAACTTGAGAAAACAAGAATGAGAGAGTGTGAAGTTGTTGAAAATATTTAAAGGCTAACAAAAACAAAATTATGGGTAAAAGAAGTGGTTTCTGACAAAAGTCTTGGTCAAGGCACATCTTTCATGGTCAAAGATTCCTGCCTTGACCAAGTTTTGAATTTAAAAAGTGGAGGGAAAGAGAGAGAGAGAGGGAAAATAAAATGTTATCTCGGCACGAGATCAAGTCCTTTTGGTCGATCTGGGACTCGAGCTCATGCCCATAAAGGCTTGGATCGAGAGGGTTACTCGATTTGGGACACAATTTGATTTGAATCGAGTCATGGATCGATTGGCTCTCTCGTTCCTTGAGTTTTTGAAATCGCGAGTAAGTCCTCGTGATCGAGCCATGCTATCGATTCAGGGGTCGATTTAGCTTGGATGGAGTGGTGGATCGAGTTGTCTGATCGATCTGTGTATGATGGACTTTCCCGAGACAAAATAGATCAGTCGATCCATTTTTGGATCGATCGATCTAAACTCCAAGAATTTCTCAAGACATTTTAGATCGACCTCGTCACTCGATCTCGTCTAGATCGACTGGCTCCTCTCGATTCACCAGCTCGATCTAGCAAAGATCAAGCCAGGATGAGTCGATCTAGCACTCAATCTCTAGCGTATACTCGCCCCCTTCTTACTCCTTTTGGAACTCAGATCATGGCCTGCGTCTCTCATACT
Organism: Thlaspi arvense; assembly: GCA_911865555.2. NCBI lineage: Eukaryota > Viridiplantae > Streptophyta > Magnoliopsida > Brassicales > Brassicaceae > Thlaspi > Thlaspi arvense. The sequence continues at coordinate 14,635,876 of OU466857.2, forward strand.
TGTTCCTACACACTCATAAGACAAAAACATAAAACTGGAAAAGAAATAAAGCAAGGATATGTACAGGATAGACATGGTAATGCCTCGCAAGTGCGCTTTATTTAACGTCTTTAGCTAGACTTTACTTGGTTTAGGCAGATGGTGGGTCTTGGAGAAGCATCGAGGTGCTCTCCTTGTCAAATGCACTCGCCATGTATGGCTTAACTCTGTGTCCGTTCACTGTGAATGCATTCCCACTCTTGCCGACCAACGTGACAGCTCCGTAAGGTAATACTTCCTTGATTTCATACGGACCGCTCCACCGTGACTTCAGCTTCCCTGGAAAGAGCTTGAGCCTCGAGTTGTAAAGCAGCACCAAACTCCCTTCCTTAAGCTCCTTAGGCACCAGTTTCTTGTCATGAGCAGCCTTGGTACGCTCCTTGTAGATCCTAGCGCTTTCGTAAGCGTCCAGCCTTAGCTCATCAAGCTCGTGCAACTGGATCAACTGCTTCTCCTGAGCCGTCTTCAGATCAAAATTCAACCGCTTCACAGCCCACAACGCCCTATGTTCCAGCTCAACATGAAGGTGACATCCTTTGCCGTAGAGAAGAGTGAAAGGAGTTGTACCGATTGGCGTCTTGAAAGCAGTCCGGTAAGCCAACAAAGCGTCGTCTAGCTTCACCTCCCAGTCCTTCCGAGTTGTCCCAACAGTTCTCTCGAGTATCGCCTTTATCTGACGGTTAGAGACCCTCACTTGGCCACTCATTTGAGGATGGTAAGGCGTAGCTACCTTATGCTTCACGCCATACTTCTTTAGCAGATTTTCAAACAGCTTGTTGATGAAATGGCTCCCTCCGTCGCTTATCACCACCTTGGGAACTCCAAACCTAGGAAAAATAATGCTCTTAAAGAGCTTGATCACCACCTTAGAGTCGTTTGTTGGAGAAGCAATGGCCTCAACCCATTTAGAGACGTAATCAACAGCTACTAGTATGAACTTGTTGCCGTAAGATAAAGGAAATGGCCCCATGAAGTCTATGCCCCACGCGTCAAAGACGTCTACCTCAAATATGGGAACTTGAGGCATCTCATTCCTCTTAGTGATATTCCCTGCTCTTTGACATGCCTCGCAGCTCATCACGAACTCATGGGTGTCCTTGAAGATGGACGGCCACCAGAAGCCGGCTTGTAAGACTTTAGTGGCGGTTTTGAATGAAGCAAAGTGCCCGCCATACAAAGAACCGTGGCAATGAAAGATGATATCTCTTGCTTCCTCCTTTGTCACACATCTTCTGTACAGGGTATCTACTCCTCTCTTGTATAAATAAGGGTCATCCCAATAGTAGTGGCTCACGTCTCTCATGAACTTCTTCCTATGGTAGTTGTCAAGATGCGACGGCTCTTCCCCACATGCCAAGTAGTTCACAATATCCGTGTACCAAGGGAGATCCTCCTCTTTGAAGCTCAGAACTTCCTCAAACCGCCCCTCTAAGCTTCCACAAACAGCCGTAGTGATTGCCATGAGTTGTTCCTCGGGGAGAGAATTGTCTAAAAGAAGAGACTCGTTGATCTTTAACCGAGAGAGATGGTTAGCAACGCCGTTCTCTATTCCTTTCTTATCTTTGATCTCCATGTCAAATTCTTGAAGTAAGAGGATCCAACTCAAAATCCTCGGCTTAGTGTCCTTCTTGGAATAGATATAACGCAAAGCTGCGTGATCCGTGTAAACTATGGTCTTGGAACCCATGAGGTAAGCCCTGAACTTCTCAAAGGCGAATACAACTGCCAATAGCTCCTTCTCTGTAGTTGTGTACCTTGTTTGCGTGTCATCCAAGGTTCTTGAAGCATAGTATATCACGTGCAGCTTCTTATCCTTCCTTTGGCCTAGAACGGCTCCCACGGCATAGTTACTAGCATCACACATAATCTCGAAAGGTAGAGTCCAGTCTGGTGCTTACACTATAGGCGCGGATACTAGGGCCTCCTTAATGGTCACGAAAGCTTGCAAACACTCCTCATCAAAGACGAATTCAGCCTCCTTGCACAACAGCCGCGTGAGAGGGCGTGTAATCCCTTATAATGAAGCGCTTGTAGAAACCGGCGTGTCCCAAGAAACTTCTCACTCCTTTGACGTTAACTGGCGGCTCAAGGCTTGTCATCACATCAATCTTTGCTTTGTCGACTTCAATACCCTTCTCTGATATCTTATGTCCAAGCACGATCCCCTCCTTAACCATGAAGTGGCATTTTTCCCAATTAAGCACCAAGTTTGTCTCCTCACAACGCTTTAGTACCCTGCAAAGATTAAACAAAAACGCAGAAAAGGACGCACCATAGACCGAGAAGTCATCTATAAACACCTCTACCATCTCTTATATAAGATCGAAGAAGATCGATATCATACACCGCTGAAGTGTAGCCGGTGCGTTACACAACCCGAATGGCATCCTTCAATACGCGAAGGTGCCATAAGGGCATGTAAAGGTCGTCTTCTCCTGATCATTGGGATGGATTGGTATTTGGAAAAATCCACTATATCCATCAAGAAAGCAATAGTTGGGGTGATTAGCAAGTCTTTCAAGCATTTGATCAATAAAAGGCAAGGGAAAATGATCCTTTATAGTAGCAAGATTAAGCTTCCTATAATCAATACACATACGGTGTCCAGTAATTGTTCTAGTAGGTATAAGCTCATCTTTGTCATTCTTAATGACTGTGATCCCTCCCTTCTTAGGCACCACATGTACGGGAGAAACCCACGTGCTGTCACTTATGTGATAGAACACGTCAGCCTCTAAAAGCTTAAGAATCTCCTTCTTAACAACCTCTTTCAAATTTGGATTCAAACGCCTTTGATGTTCTATAGAAGTGGCGTTCTCATTATTCAAGTGAATCCTATGAATGCAAAGCATTGGTGAAAGGCCCTTGATGTCACTTAAAGAGTACCCAATGGCCTTCCTATACTTTCTCAACTCAGTTAAGAGCGATTCCAACTCATCATCACTCAAGTTTTCATTCACAATCACAGGATAGGTTTCGTTAAGCCCTAAGAAAGCATACCTTAGCCCTTTTGGGAGCTCTTTAAGGTCCACCTTTGGGGCTAACAGCTCGCTCCAATCATCCTCGTGGCTGTTGCTGTTGTTCTCCTCCTTAGAACGTTCCTTAGAACCCGAGACATGGCCCTTGAGGCTGCTTTCTCCAACTGCTATCCCTTCTGAAATCGAGTCGTCAGGTCGATCTTGCTCTCGATGTCGTCTAGATCGAGCAGTTTCACTCGATTCACTCACTTGATTTAATGTGGATCGAGTGAGGGATCGAGATGCTGAGTCGATCTCCGGATTAGACCCCAAACTGATCGGAAGGCCTTTCTCGATCTTGGACCCGATTGTTTTCCTGGATCGATCACCCTCCTCGATCTGACTGTCGATTTCTGCACCGGATCGAGTTGTGCTCTCGATTGTCTTGTCGATTTGACCGCTGTATCGAGAAATGTCATCGATCTCAGAGTCGACCTCTAGGCAAACGCTTACATCTTCAAGCACACCCTTCCTCGAATCAAGCAAGTTGACGTACTCCTGAGTCCTCTGATCCACATAGCCAAACTTTCCTGGCTCCTTAGTCAGTGCCAGCTTCAAATGATCTTCCTGAGCCAACTCTTCCAGCAACTCATCCGCTAAAGCATCCAACGTCTCAATGTAGAAATCTTGCCCTTCTATTGTAGGCTTCTTCAAAACCTCATTTATATCAAAGTCTAGCCTTATAACTTAACCCAAGTGCAAGGCAATCTTCCCGTTCTTGACGTCTATTATGGTTCCGGCGGTGGCTAAGAAAGGTCTACCGAGAATGAGTGGTTCCTTTGGTTCTTCATCCATTTCCAACACAACGAAGTCTGTAGGCACGTTTACTCCACTGATCTTAACTAGCAAGTCCTCAAGCAAACCCACGGGTAACCTCACACTTCTGTCATCTAGTACCAACGAGATTCTGCAATCCTTGAAACGGGTAAAGCCAAGCTTCTTTGCCACGGAATGAGGCATCGGATTTATACTAGCTCCGAGATCACAAAGGCAACTCTTGAACTCCAAAGGACCTAAAGCGCAAGGTATAGTGAAGCTTCCAGGGTCTCCCAACTTCTTAGGGACTATCTCCTTATGTATCACAGCACTACACTCCTCACTTAGAACAAGCACTTCCTTGCTTTCCTTATTCTTCTTCACGAGAGTGTCTTTGAAGAATTTGCGCATTTAGGCATCATTGCAAGGCAGTCCACGAGAGGTAACTTGATCTCTACGTCCTTAAGGTGCTTCTCGAACAAGACTATATGCTTCTCTATGAGTTGCTTTTTGAAACGGCCAGGAAAAGGTAGCTTAGGTACATACGGCAGAGGTACATAAGCATCCTTCTCCTTAGTAGTTTGCTCCGCTTTCTTCTCAACAACCGCTTTGTCACCTCTTCTTGGCCCTTGAATCCAGACATTGTCAAAGTTGATCTCATCATCAGCTGAAAACTTACCCTCCTCCTCTTGAATTATAACGTCCTCGTTGTTCTTTGGAGTAGCCGTAGGTGCTAGCTCTTTCCCACTCCTTAGCGTAATGGCATTGGCGTATTCCTTGGGATTTTGCTCACACTTGCCCGGTAAGCTATTCTGACCACTTGAGCTTGCCTTTCCCTTCTCTAGTTGCTTGATTTTGTTATTCAAGGTTGTAATCTGAGTAGAGAAATCCGTGAGAGACGAGTCTAAGCGAGTGTTCATCTCGGCAAACTTCTGGTTTGTAGAGGCTTGCCCTTGAATCAATTGTTGAAACATAGCTTGGACAGGATCAACTTGTTGTTGCATCGGTTGTTGCTGCTGAGGTACAAAGCCCAGAGGGTACATTGGCGTATAACCCTTGTTTCCTTGCTGTTGTCCTTGGAAGTTGTTCTGCCCTTGCCCTTGGAAGCCACCACTCGGCTGAAAACCTTTGTTGTAGGGTACGAAAGGCTTTGCTTGCTGAGCAGGGTACACCTGATCCTTAGGGTTTGCGACATTGGTGCTACGGTATGAGAGATTGTTGTTCTGGTTGTAGCCTTGTGAATAGCCTTGAGGTTTGTAGTTTTTTTGACCTGCCACCCAATTGGCTTCTTCTTGGCTCAACTCAAGCTCCTCTTGGCTCTCATCCACTTCACCAACAAAGTGAACATGCTTCTGATTTGCCAAAACCAACTTGTCAATCTTCTCATGCAAGGATTTCAATTCTTTCTTGTGAGACTCTAGATCAGAACCTCTCGGCGCACAGTCATAATCCTCAGCATAGTTACCGTCACTTAGTGTTAAGTTCTCAATCAGCTCCATGCCTTCTTCTACCTCTTGACCAAGGAAGATTCCCTTACTAGCCGTGTCAAGCAACAAGCGAATCTTTGGTGAAGCTCCTCGGTAGATAGTGCTTAGAAGAGTCTCTTCGCTGAAGCCGTGGTGAGGACATTGGATAGTATAGTCCTTGAACCGTTCCATGGCTTCATTGAACGTCTCATTCTTCCTTTGCGTGAAGCCGCTGATCTCGCTTCTTAGCCTTGCCGTTCTGGTGCTAGAGAAAAACTTTGAGAGGAAAGCCTTCTTACACTCAGCCCAAGATGTAATGGTGCCTTGTGGAAGTGTCTTCTCCCAATGTCTAGCCTTGTTTTCCAAGAGAAAATGGAAAGAGACGCAGCTTGAAAGCATCTTCGGATATGCCATTTATCTTGATCATCCCACATACTTGTTGAAAGTTATCAAGGTGTTCCAAGGGATCTTCCATTGCTAGCCCATGAAACTTATTGTTCTGCACCATTGAGATGAAACCCGGCTTAATCTCGAAGTTGTTGATCTGTACAGGAGGAGGAGTGATCCCAAACCTATTGTGATGAGTATTGGGAGCATCTCTAGCTCCTATGATCCTTGGGGGTCTAACCGCGTGTTGGGGGTTTCCATTGCCCCTTCCCACTGCCCTGTGAGCTGGAGGAGGTCCCTCTGGGTGCTCGTATTCAGCCATAGCTTCAAAGTCAACCAAACCATGCTGAACAATCTCCTCAAAAGCTCTAGCTTGCTCTCGTACTCTTCTTTGCCGTGAATGACCAAGTTGATGAATGTTGTCCAAGGGTTGAAGTAGATTGTTGTCTCCCCTTGAACGAAGATTCATGTACCTGAGAGACACACGTTTTAGAGTAGAGAAGTTAGTAACTTTAATGAAGTAAAAGCTTAGTCTTTCCTAAACCCCAAATCTCAATGCTTTCTAAACACTCCTAGAATGGCAACGGCGCCATTTGATAACAAGATTTTTGCAGAGTGTATGCAATGATGTATCAAAGCTCAAATGCAACAATTAGTTGTAGTAAAGTATGCAAGCGAGTATCAATCCAATCCTAGGAGTCAGAGAGTTCAATGAGAATGCAAGGATCGAGTAAAGCTAGGCAAATGTTGAATGATTTTGTAAAATTCATAAAAACTAAATGCGACGACTAAATGCAATGCAAAACTATTTTAAAAATATTAGGAAAGAGTGAACTACCTCGACAAACAAACAGATTGATTAAAATGCAAAGCTATGAATTTATAAAAATCGACTAGTCGATCGACCACAGGATCGACCTCTAGATCGAGCAGTTTGGATCGATCTCGTCTAAAAGTTCAAGCGCAATGAAACTAATGACCAGGATGCAACAGGTAACAAGCGAATAACTAGAAAAGATGTAAGATTACTAGGAAAGAGGGTCTAGGGTTGAGATTCACATTCAGGGGTTTCAAAGGTTCAAGCTTGGTTTGAAAAATCTAGATCTACTCACTTTGTGAGGTTCTCTAAGCCTTGAAAACAAAACAAGATCCATCCATGGCGTGTGGTATGGATCACTCTCTCATTCTCTCCTCCAGACCCATGGCGTTTGGCGAAAAAAGAGATTGAGAGGCAATGAAGAATGGATTTCAAACACGCGGCTTAACTAGTCCTCTAAACTACCATGGCGTTTGGAGATCTCTGGATCCTGTCATGGTAAGAGCTCTCTCTGATCATAAAGATCTTGGCGTGAGACTCTTTATGCCTTAAGAACTCAACATCTTAGAAAAGAAAGCCATTAAGAACAAGAAAACTCCAAACTGGAAAACCTTTTCGACCCCTTCAAATCCTCTCAACCCCAAAACCCGATTAAACTACTCACTAAACATTAAGTAAACCAAGCAAAGCATGACGAATGAAACGACGAACATGAAAAACGATAGATTAAGCTTAAACGATTCGATACAAAGCAAGAAAAGCTTCCAAACCCAACAATGGCGAAATCGCCTTCGAACAGAGAGAAAAAGATGATTAAAAAGATAAAAATGAAAACGTGTCCCCAAAAGCATGCTCGCCGCCTTGCCAAAATAGGCCAAACAATCTGATGGTCCCCCCTTCGCTAGCGGCCAAAAGCGGTTAAAGTACACTGAGATCGACTTCGGGATCGAGCAGCTCTCTCGATCACTTTCGGACATCGTGCCTTCAGCTCGATCTTTGTCTCGATCATCCTCGGTGGATCGGGTGCTTCGTTCGATCTTGGAGTCGATCTTTGGAGGATCGAGTGGTGGACTCGATCTGGCTCTCGCTCTGCATGGCGTCATTCACGTCTGTACTCCTTGATCGATCGCTTCACTCGATCTCCGTCTCGATCATTTCCCTTGGATTGGCTGGGCCACTCGATCTTCTGGTCGATCTCATCTAGATCGATCGACCATGCTCGAACCTCCTCTCGATCTCTGGTCCTTAGCAAGCATTCCCAAATTGTTCAAGTCCCTCGAACTTCCTCACGAGCCTTAACACAACCACGAACCCTCCAAGACTCCAAAGTAGCCGAAAACAACCTGTATGCGATGCAAAATGCAGGAAATATGCATATGCTGGTGCAAGAACACTCTAGGACCTAAAGTGATGCAAACTAACCTAAAATGCAATGTATATGAATGAGAAACTAACTTATATGTATGCAAAATGCATGGAAGATGCAGCTATATCACCTAGTCTGTTGGAAGAGCTGTGAATCAGAACTGTGGTAGATGAGTTGCTGAGCAACATTGGACTTGAGAAGTTTGCTAGTCTTGGGTATCCAATATACAAGCAACTTTCTTGTGAGTTCCTTGTAAGCTTCAAAGTCTACTTCTAAAAGATTGATGAAGAATATGATGAAGGAAGAGGACTTTGGCAATAGATTCATCAAGTTCAGAGCCAACAAAGCATGGTACACCATGGGGTTCCCTCAGCTTGAAGAAATATTTGGATTTGACCAAGGCTCAAGAGCACAAAACATGAGCTTCAAGCACAATGAGCTAAGGCATGTGTGGGAGGAGATAGCGAATGATGCCTATAGAGCTGATTATCTGAAGCGTGCTAGAATCACCATCCAGCTATAAGGTATGTTGATAGGAACCTCACCAGCACACTCTTCTACAGGAAAGAGCAGAATATGGTCAAAGAAGAAGAGATGGGACTGCTTTTGAATGGTTTGAAGAATAACATGATGGAGACAAGGCATGGGAAGATTCATGGAAAGTGCTTAGGGGTTGGTTTTGTGACAGTCATAATGAAGCAGTTCCTATCTTGCCAACATTGGGCTTTCAATACAAGAGAGAAGAAGCCTAAGATAACCATTGGAGGCGTGATCACTCCCATCTTGCTTAGTGCGGGAGTTAAGCTTGGCACACCAGATGTTAGCATGATCTTCCTTGATATCCCTTATCTCAGAAACATTGGATACCTCTCAGGGGCTATGGAAACCGGATTTGGCTATCTGTTTGAGCTGGAAAACAGGAAGAGGAAGATCATCTTGCCAAAGCAGCGCCTCACTAACTTCTCCTCCTATGAAAACATTCGCTTCATGCCAACAGAAGATGAGCTTTATGATCCAAGGACTGACCCTCCATTGATTAGGCCAAGCAAGGTTAAGAACATAAGCACCATCAGAGATTCAGATGTGGAAGAAGATATTGAAGAGCAGCATCATGAACAAGAGGTTCAGCATCAAGGGAGAGAGGCGTATGAACATGAAGACTATGATAGCCGCCCTTATGCATTTGATCCTTATGATGTGATATGCATATCTGAAGCTTCAAAGGCTGCTCATGAGCATATTAAGCTTTTTCAGAGGTGGAACCACTTCCAGGATAAGGCCATCAGAAGCTTGATAAAGACAGTTAAAGCTAGCAAGAAATCGGTTGACTCCTTGAAGAAGAAAGTGAGGAAGCTCAAGAAGAAGTTAGGAAGATCTTCATCAGCCACGAGGTCTGACCAAGCGGTTCAAGCAGAACCACAAGGAGGAAGATCTGATGCTAAGGATATGTCTGAGGATACACCAGAAGCCACAGTCCAGGAGAGACACTCTTTCCACATCAGTGAGCGGTCAAGGGAACATGTAGCTGAACAGGCCAGACATTCATCACATGTAGCTGTTCCAGGGAGAAAATCAAAGAAGAGAAGGACTAGACAGCAAACACCATCTGAGGAAGAAGCTTTTTCCTCCCATGCCATTGAGAGTTCAGACTCTCACCACTCCTCCCCCTGAAGTAAAGTATACCACACTAACCATTGTAAATCCCATAATTGTTTTTTAGAGTACATGCGATTGTTTGCTTGATGTTTGTGAGCACTCTCCTTAGCATTTTTATTATACAAGCACTGTGTAATTTAAGTGTGGGGGAGGGTGCATGATGGACTGATGCTTGCACTTGCATTTCCATATTAGACTAGAAACCATGCATCAAGTTTTATATAGCATCTAAGGCATAGAAAAAACCAAAAAATTGAAAAAATTATGAAAATTGCTTCACAAAAAGAGTTTGATTCTCATGCATTCATATAGGATCAAGACTTCATGCATTCATATAAGACTAGCTTGCTTGTTTAAATTGGGAACTATGATAGTACATCTTTGTTAATGCTAGTAGTTTATGAAAATGAAGCCCTTGTTTTTAGTCCTTTGATGCATTTGATGTTGAACTAGAAATAAATCTGAACCACTTTTGTAATTTGCATTTGTGTGAGCTTTGTTTGAAACTGAAGCATGCTTTGAAATGATTTCAACCTTTGTTAAAGTGGAACCTAATTTTAATTTGCAATTATCATGTCTTATGCATTTGTGATTGATGTCATGGATAGTTTAAAATATTTGGATTTTCTTATTCTCTTTTGCCACTCTCTAAAAGATCCATTTAGATTTCCTCACCCTTAACTAAACCTCCTTTCAAGCCAAAACATTAATAGTGTGTAATTTGTGAGGCATCTTTCCTTCATCGTTGTTGCTTAGCAAAAAGTGTTGGGTTGGAACTACAAGAGAAGTATTTCCATTGTAGAACTAGCTCACTCTTGAATTAGATAGGCTAGGATGTTTGGGGAATGGTTTGAGATTTATTTTGGGTTAGTCTTTAAGAGAAGCAAAGAAGAAAAGAAGTCAAGGCAAAAAGAAAAGGAGTGTGACACAAGCAAAGGTGGAAATGGCGGTTCTAAGTTCAAAAGAAAGAAGGCACATGTTCAAAGAAGAAAAGAAGATGCAAGAATTGAAAAGCAAGTAAATCAAAAAACCAAAGGCGAATTAAGTACCGGCATCACCAAATAATGGAGCCAAACTCAAGAAAGCAAACCGCCACCACTTGAAGTTCAAAAGAAGAAGTGTCCTCCAGAGCACTTGAAAGAGGAGAGCTTTTGGGTTTATAAAAGGGTTTAAAATTCTTTAAAAAGGTAGCATAGGCAGGTTTACATTGATTAGCTAGAGTTAGGAACACATAGCTTGCTATTTAAGAGCATTTTAGGCTGTATTTCATGCATCTTTTCCTTTGTTTTTGCATTATAGTTTAGCATTTTAGTCTCATTTTCACTTAGAATCAACTTTGCATGCATTTAGCTTAGGAATGCATACATTTGCATACATGTGCATGTTTGTGGTGATTTGAGGTGTTTTTGGAGGTTCTTGGAATTGGGAAGGAGATGGAAGTAGCTCATGTTCGAGGAGGATGTCAAGAAGGAGCTTTTGCAAAGTCTGGTCCATATTGAGCAAGGATATCGAGCAAAACCTCTGTGGAGTGTGCTCGATGTAAGCCGCAGAACGTGAGGAAGAGGATCAGTTCGAGGAGTCTAAGCCTTTGTCCTGCATTGAGGTCCATCATCGAGCAAGGAAGCTGATATGCGCTGCACGAGCCATATTGAGATTGTACATCGAGCAGAACACCGTCCGTACAACCTCGATGCAACTCATCCGCGCGTTGACCACTTGATTTTCATTGACCTTATCTTGTTTTTAGGTTTTTTATGCTTTTTTTGGCTCCCTACTATAAAAAGGAGGCCACAAAACATTGTCTTCATCCTATCTTAGTCTTTCTATCAAATTCTTACACCTTTCATCTTATTCTTGAACCAAAAAGGGAAATTTGCTCTAGATTCTTTTCCTTTAATAAAAGTTATGCTTTTAAGGTTTAATATTGTCTCTTGATCTTTATTCTAGCACCCTGGTAGTTTAGATTTCTTACCTTTGCATTTTAATCTCATCTGATCATGTTTAACTAAAAACAAATGGGATTAAACATGATTAATGAGTAGTTTATCTTAGATTTAGGGTTCTAAGTAGGAAAAGTGGTGATTAAGATGTGATTAAGGAGTGATTAGGGTTGATTGTTTTGTTCTCTGTTGTCTCCTTCTCTTGCAAAGTGATTATTGTTCATAAAGCTTGCTCATTTTGATTGAATATGGTGTTGATTGATGCATATGGTTCACTTGATGTCTTGATATCTCATTTCTATGCATGGTTCGCTTATTTGGCTTGATAGTTTAGCTTGGTATATGTTTCCTTTGTTCAATGACACCAAAGTGATAGTTCAGTTTATCTGAATTCTTGTTTGAGTGAGAGTTGTTTACTTGCTTAGTACTTCTCTTAGGCTACAATGGTTCTGATCTTTATGCTCATGGTTGAAGAATACGCCATCTCAAGTGTGTTTGACACTTCAATCTTATTGAATATGAATAGCTTATTGACGCCAAGCTGATTCCATTTAGATACCTTGTCTAGGAGTACAACATTAAGAATTGCTTGCTTATGAATGCTTGATATTTGTCTTGCTAGAAATCCTTTTTGTCACTCTTGAAAACGACTAATCCCACAATTGCTTAGAACCTTGAGTCTATCCTTTTTTAAATTGTCTTAAGATCATCTTGCTTAGTATTGCTTAAGTTGTCTTTCTCATTTAGTTCTTGCTTAGTTATTACTTTGAGTTCATTGCTTATTCTTTGTTTACTTGCATTTGATTTCTGCTTTCTTTTTATTGCATTGTTAGGTTGCTAGAATCATTACTTGATAAACAAAATCCTCAATCTCACTTAGCTTACAGCATTGTTTATATCTCAAGATCCACAAGTGTGTTTGACATCTAAGAGCCTATAATACATCTGATTTAGGGATTATGAATACTTTGAAGTATAAACAAGGGACACAAAAAACCTTGCTTCTACGAGGGGGAGTGACACTCGGTTTCTCCAAGAAAAGTTGCATGTATGCCGGAAAGAAAGTCACTAGAGTTTGGCCAGGTATCTATTCTATTAGCTTCACGGTATGTTTTATTAAGCAACGAAGAGCATAAGAATGAGGGTGATAATTCAGCTACAAGCAACAATGAAAGTACCATGGAAAAGGAGGATATTCCATCCAACACAGAGACTGAGATTCGAGAGACACAGTTAGCAGATGAGGAGAAGGATGAAACCTCTGCTTCTGTTAACTCCGCTGTGGAGAACAAACCTCTCAAGGTAACAACGATAAAATCAAAGGCAGCGGATTCTCTAATCAGACAAACACTGCCTCGAAACTCTAAAGATAATCATAAATTTCTCTCGGACCCTACACATCAAAAACCTAAGGAGACCCTCCCTAGTGTTTTGAAGAAAAGGTCCTCCAAACATAAACATTAATGTTAGGGTTCTTCTGCAATGTTAGGGGATGTAACAAATCATCTAAGCATTCTGTTGTCCGGGTGTGGATTAAAAAGAGTCAGTTACAGTTTGGTTGTCTACTAGAGACGCATGTTAAAGAGAAGAAGGCGTCTTGTATCATCTCATCCGTTTTTAACGGCTGGTATTATATATCAAATTACGATTTCAACAGAAAAGGAAGAATATTGGTTGTCTGGAACCCCCAAGTTCGAGTAACCCCATGTTTTACTAGTGAACAACAGATTATATAAAATGTTCTTTTGGCTGCAAAGATTGAGCTCCTTTGTTTATGCATGAAAATTTATGGAAGAAAGGAAAGCACTTTGGGAAGATCTAAAATACTATCAAGGTCTCCCACTCATTCGCAACAAACCTTGGCTTATCTTTCGGGACTTCAATGAAATTATAGATGGAGAGGAACACTCTAATTTCATGATATCCCCAACAATTCCTATGGAAATGCGTGGCTTCCAAGATACAGTTACTTACTGCTCTGGCGGACATGAAAACCCACGGACCGCTCTATACCTGGTGCAACAAGTGGGAAGATGGGCTGATCTGCAAAAAATTGGACAGAGTTCTCATGAATGGTGCCTGGCTTTCTGCTTATCCACAGTCTTATAGTGTTTTTGAGGCAAGAGGTTGCTCAGATCACCAGAGATATCGAATACACAGAGTAGATCCCGCTCTAAAGCTTAGAAGACCTTTCAAATTCACAAATACTCTGGCGGAGTCAAAAGGCTTTATCCCCTCACTGGAGGATTTCTGGAGTAAAACAGATCCCTTATTTGAATCCACATCGGCCCTATATCGTTTTCCAAGAAACTAAAAGAGTTAAAGCCGGTTCTGAAGATGTTGAGTAAGGATTAATTTAGTGACCTATCGAAGCGAACAAAGATAGCTTGCGAGCAGATTTGTGAATGTCAGACCAAAACACTGTTGAATCCGGATACTAGTGCAATGGTAGCAGAGTCCAACGAGTTTACTAAATGGCAGCACTTGGCTGACTTAGAATAGAGGTTCCTTCACCAAATCTCTAAAGGTCACTAGTTGCAGGTGGGTGATGGGAACAACAAATCTTTTCACCAAGCAGCAAAGGTTAGAAAACTAATTAACACTATCCGGGAAATTCAAAAGGATGATAGCTCTACTGTGAATACACATGAAGATATCAAAGTAGTGGCTGAACACTACTTAATTGAATTTTTGAAATAGTGAATTTCAGAGGCATCTTTGTGGAGGAATTAAAGGATTTATTGGAGTTTGAATGTGGAGACACAGACTGTGAAATCGTACAACGAGAGGTGACAGGGGAGGAGGTGAAAGTGGTCTTATTTGCTATGCCTGGTAACTGATGTAGGAGTTTACTCTATTTCAATTCCCATATATACTCATATCATTGTAGTATGTGAATGTCAATCATTCAATTCAGACCAATTCGGAAACAAGATGTGATCAACCTAAAGCAATTACCTAAGTAAGACTGAACAATAGAGCAATTTCGAATTCAAACAATCAAAAGACAAGTGGGACTTGAGATAGGGTTAATGATTTAGGGAGATTCTCAACTTAACTAGTGATGACCCACAATAAGCTATTCCTAGGTAACAGCTATACCTAGCTCAATTCCTTGAGTACTAATCACTTTTCTAAGCACAAATTCAAGACAACTTCCATTACTGAACAGATGATTAACAAGCATTAAGAGCAACTGATTCAATTCTATATTGCTAATCTACTTCTTAGATAGCTAATTCCTTAGACTAAGATAAGAAAATATCTTACTTGACTCATTCAGGCAATTCATCAAACACTTATCAGACATAAGGGAACCTTGAGATCTAGATCAACTTAGTAAGGGCTAATCTAGCATTAAAAACAATCAATAAGATGGAATAATAAGATTAAGAACTAAGCAATCACTAATCAAGCCTCAAATCTCTCTATCTTTATCCCATCTCAAACCCTAAGCACACTACTCACTAATCATGGTTTTAGCCTTAACCCAAAGCAAAGGAGAATGATTAATCATAATCAGGAAGAAGATAAACACCAACTTAGATTGAAAGAACAAGATTCAAGACAGAATTACAAGAGATACAAAGGACAAAGCTGATATCTAGAGGATAAAGATGAAACGAAAATGATCCTAATGTTTTTGGGTGTAAACATATATATAGTTTTCAGAAAAAACTCTTAGTAAACTGGAAATAAACCGGAAAATGGCTGGTTCAGAGGCTTTGTATCGGCATGTTTGGTCGATACATAGCTTGATATTGGTTGGTCGAAGCCTGTATCGACCAACCTGGTCGATACACTGATCGGTATAATCGCCTCGGGCTAAGGTTTATCGACATGTCTCCCCGGTCCATTGGTCGATACAATCGCCCTTTTGGTAAGGCATACCGGCTCGCTTCCTCTATACTCAGCTCGATACGCGTCATGTGGTTGTGTATTGGCTTGTCTCCTCATCGATATGTAGACCGGTACAGGTGTCCTGAAGTTGATGTATCGGTCAGAGCAGCTCGATACTCTTTGGCCTGTCCTGTCCCGCTGTATCGACTTGGGACCTCGATATGCACCTCAGTATGACTCCTTGGCCTGTATCGACATAGGCAAGTGGATATGTCACTTTGTATGCTCTGTATCGGCTTAGTAGTTGATACAATGCTCGATATGAGGCCGTCTCGCCCTTGTCCTTCTACTGGATCACTTCCAAAGCTCTTCTCAGTTTCTAAGCTCCCACATTCCACCTGCTAAATGCTCAAAATGCACCAAACATGCAATGCAACTCCTAACTACACTCTAAGTCCTAAATGGATGCAATTGAGACATGATCATGCAAGTAATGGTGTTTAAATGCTGAAACTAATACTAAATATATATAAATAATGGGGTAATTGTAGTGTATATCAACTCTCCCATACTTGTCTTTTGCTTGTCCTCAAGCAATCAAAGACAAATAAGAGCGAGAGGTTTGAAGGTGGGAGCTCAAAACTAAAGTTGCCAATGGAAAAATTGATTCAATGTCCAAGTTATATGTTCTAAGATGCATAAAGATTGTTCTACTTCAAAAGCTTTAGCCATACTCATCCTAACAAACAGTGAACTCAAGCTTAGCCTACACAAGCATTTAAATCAATCAACTCTGAAAACATTCATTAATTGTAACCAATGGATCAAGTTTGTGCAAATAAAGTGAGAACATGTGGTTTAAGGGACAAGGTTATGAGAAGAAATGATCTCATGTAACAAAGGTTCAAATAATCAAAGGGATCACTCAATGAAATGATTCTATCTTAGGCAAAATGCTAAAGGTAAAAACACACTTATGAATGCAAGTAAAAGCTCTCTTCTACCCTTTTTACCCAAAGATGAACCTAATAACTTCTAAACCCCCAAGCGAAACTCCTAATTGTACCCTTTCCTAAAGTGCTTATCATCTCCTTTTACTTGATGTGTGGGGGAAACTTTATTCTTGCTCGTATGGTTTACTTCCTTTTGGAACTTGCTCTTCTTTTCTGTTTCTTTGGCACAATTTTCTTCACCTTTAGTGGATTGCTTGGTCTGATTTATCCTTTTGGATAACCTTGTAAGCTTTCTTGTTGTTGGCACCTTTTCTTCTTTAACACTTAGAGCTTTCTTCCTTTTTGCGTAACCATAAAGACTGATTAACTCCCCCCACACTCCTTCTCTCAAAAGATGCAAACAATTAAAGAGCAAACCACTTAAGTCTATCCTTTCCCAATCTCCTATACTAGTACCAAACTCAAAATTCAAGCTGGTGTCTACAAGAGAGCTTCTCCTTGCCAGCCTTATTCCTAACAGTTTTTGCCACGATAAAATCAAAAAAGATGCAATGCAAGGCCTCACAACTCTCACAATAGTGTTTAGGTTCAGAAAGAATGATTGGTTTAGGGTGTGGATAACTGTCCTTTGATGGTGAGGATCAGCTACTTGGATCAACAAGAGTGGTAAGAAGGAAAGAAAGATGATCCAAGTATGTATATGGGTAGCCATGTAGACACTCTCAATACACAAACAAGATAATTCAAAGTCAGATTAAGTTTCTAATAGATAGAGTTGGAATCAAATCACAGCAAGCTTCAACATAAGCCAAGAGTGTCAATGCAAGAATTCAGAGCATGGTGCAGCCTTAACCTCAAACTCACTACTATTCATTCAAACAACAAATAACCAAGGCATTGAAAATAATTCAAACATGGGCATCTTAACAAGTACTTATCCTCTACTCCCTATGTAAATGTGTGCAAGCTACATGAAATGTATCTAGACTCAACCTTAGATATGTAAATGCACCTAAATGATTCTTTTTGGCTTTCAAAAATTTGAAAATTTTCTGATTGTCTCAAAGAAATGCATGAATGTATACATGAGACTCAAGTATGAAAAATAGAAAATAAGAAAACAAAACACAAAGTCAAATACAATACCCTCCCACACACTTAAATTACACAGTCCTCTGTGTAATAGAAGTCATAGAGGAGGTTCAAACAACTAGAAATGATGAACGGAGAAAAGGCAGTGCAAAAGAAGTGAAGGATGAAGAGTTAGTGAGACTTACAGCTGTTTTCGTGGCCGATATCAGGGTGAAAGGCTGATACAGTGGTTGATACGCTTCTCAGGTGGTGGGTATCGAGGTGGGACATCGATACATTGATCGATACTCTCCTGGGTGACTCGTACCAAGCTGGCTAGCTGATATATCATGGTTTTTATGGTTTTTAACCATGATATAAGTTCTTTTTATTGAGTCTTTTTGGTCTTTTTAGAGTCCTAGAAGAGTCTTTGCTGGTTAAAGCATGTCTGGAGCATAATTGGAGATATTGGAGCTTTTTGGAGCATTCTGAGTTGAAGCCACGAAGCACCTAGCTCGAAGAAGAAAGTATGCCATATGGTGACGCTCGTCACCCACCAAGGAAGGAGGTCGTGGCCTGTTTTTAAAAGATTGGGAAGAAATTGCAGTTTTGGTCCAAAAGTTCCAGTATTTACAAAAAGACCCCAGATCGTGTTTTAGCTTGTATATTAGGTTTTTCAGCCATTCTTTTGGCATCTATCTTGTATCTTAATATTTTTGAGAGCTTTAGAGAGAGATTTTTGTAGAAGAACTTTTGGAGAGACAAAATCAGACTCCTTCAGAGCAGATTTTGAACTCCTTTATTTCTATTTCTTATTTCTTTTATGCAATCTATTCTTTTCATGATGTTTTCTCAAATCACCATGTCTGAGTAGTTTGTTAGTTAAGTTAGGGCTTTTCAAAGGTTGAAGAAGAGTTTGTAGAAGTGCTAAAAACTTATAGGAAATTCATTGGTTCTTCATCTGTGCTTGCATTCATATCGATTTCTTAGACACATCATCTGGATTTCGAAACCCTAGGTTTTTGATAGATGTGAGAGCATTATTAATCACCTGAACTAGTATTAGATGAGCAAAACGCCCTAGTACAAAGAGATTTGGCTTAGGAGTTTTGTGAACAATTGAACCTGATCATTACTGCATGTTTAGGTTGTTAGGGTTTGCAAAGAGATTTGAAACTCTGTGATTTAGACATAGATAACTTCTGCAATGAGAATTGATTAGTTATATCTTTGCGATTCATGTTCAAGACGGTTTTAATTCATTCCTGATTGCATGCATTCTACACTCTCAGATTCAACCTGCGAACTGTCCTGACTTAGCACCTTTAGCCTTCTGAACTTTAAGAACAAGCATAAAAACGCCCTCTTGCATTTATTTTACTGTTTTGCATTACATTCATTATTTATCGCTTAGCTTAATCTGAATCTATAATCGCTAGTGTGGTTTACATACTCCCTTGGGATTCGATAACCCCTTATACTACAACTGCTTTTGCTGTGCACTTGCAGTAGTTTTATTTGGGTAAAACCTGACCCTATCAAGTTTTTGGCGCCGTTGCCGGGGAGTAATAGCTGCCTATCGAATTTTAGTATTAGGATTTTGTCTAAGTTTTTATTTGTTTACTGACTTTCAGCTACTTTTCTTTGTTCCTGTTTCAGGTGTATGCCTAATCGCAGAACCAGAAGCAACAAAGAGAAGGAGCTTGTGACTTTGAGCATCGACGAGCTTGCTAGGTTGGAGAGAACTAACAGGAAAGCTAAGAAGCAATCTACAATGGTCGCTCCACTTATCTTGGTTGAAGATGCAGAAGGTCACTTGGTTGACAGGGAAGGAAACAGGAGGAACGAAGAGGGGCAGAGAATTGATCAAGAGGGGAATGTCATTGTTGAACAGCAGGTTCAGCAAGTGGCTGAGAACGTGGGGGTCCCTGCTGCTGTCAATAACGCTGCTGGGCGTTTTGTTCAGAGGACTCTAGGTGACTACAACAGACCTGATCAGTTCTATGCCAACAGAGCTGCAATCCGACCTCCTGCCTTCCAGAGGAACGATTTTGAGGTCAAACCTGTCTACTATCAGCTGGTTGGCCAGCATCCATTCCATGGCTTACCTCATGAGCATCCTATGGATCACATTGAGAGGTTTGAGGATCTGGCTTCAAGTGTCAAAGCTACTGGAGTCAGCAATGACTTTCTGTTCTGCAAGCTTTTTCCTTACTCTCTTGGAGGAGAGGCTGCATATTGGCTGAAGCAACTGGAGCCTGGTTCATTAACTACTTGGGAGGACACCAAGAACGCCTTTCTGAACAACTTCTATGATGATGCAAGATCAGAAGACATGAGGACGAAAATTGCATCCTTTACACAAGGCCCTACTGAAGCTTTTAAGGCTTCTTGGATCAGGTTCAAGTCTTATCAAAGGGACTGCCCTCATCATGGTTTCAATCAAGTGCAACTGCTTGGTATCTTCTTCAGAGGCATTGACTGGAAATATCAGATGGCGCTGGATGCAGCAAGTGCAGGAAACTTCAACACCAACAGACCAGAAGAAGCTGTAAGATTGATTGAAAACTTGGCCTGCAGTAACAGCACTAAAAATACAGATTTTCAGAGAAAGCAGCAGGCTGGTTTGAATGATGAAAACCAAATAGCTGAAGTTAAGGCTAAGTTAGACAGCATGCACAGCCTTCTGGTGGGAAAGAAAGTTCAGTTTGCTGCAGAAGTGGAGAGTTTCGAAAATCCTGAAGAATTTGAGCAGAAAGATGTTAATTTCATCAATGGAGGGGGTTTTCAGAGCCAAAGGTTTGGAAATCAGCAATGGAACAGAGGCTACAACATCAATAATCAGCAGAGTACCTTTACAGGAGGACAGAGCAAGCCTGGTTACACTCCTAAGACCTTGTTCCAGAAGACTGAAGTTGAGAAACCTTACCAAAACAGCAGGAATTATGGTTCTTCTTCCTACCAAACTGCACCTCCACAAGACAATAAAATGGAAGCTATGCTGGAGCAGGTACTTGAAGGACAGCAGAAGATGACAGTGAACTTCAATGGCAAGCTAGATTCACTGTATCAAGACCTGAATGGAAAAATTGAGAGTCTGAACTCTCACATGAAGAAGCTTGATGTGCAGGTTGCTCAAACTGCAGAAGCTGTTCAAAGGCAAGAGGGATTCCTTCCTGGAAGGACTGACATCAATCCCAAGCATCAGGTTAATGCCATCATAGTAAGGAATGAAAAGGAGCTTAAAACAGTGCATAAAAAGAGGTTGAGTGCAGAACAGATCGTGCAACTCATGGAGTCTGAAGATGAAATTTTTTCTGTCTCAGAGGTGAGTGACGAGCGTCACCAAGGAGGAGTGACGCTCGTCACCAACCTACAAGGATGTCGGGGGTTGTCACAAGTGAGTGACGAGCGTCACCCCCCTGGTGACGGTCGTCACCCACCCCAGAACGAAGCTGCTTCGCCTGTAACTGCAAATTATGACCAGGAACGTGTCTATAAACCCAAAACACCATTCCCCAAGCATCCTAAGAAGTCTAAACAGGAGATAGAAGAAGCCAGATGTAAAGCTATGATAGACAAGCTGATGCTTGAGATCCCACTTGTTGATGCAGTCAAGCTTTCACCAGCTCTAAGAAGGTATGTAAAGAGAATGGTTGTGAATGGTGTAAGTCCTGAGGAAGGAGCATTGCTTACCAGAGACATCAGTGCAATTCTCTTAGGCACAGTTCCAAAGAAGAAGACGAAGGTGACTGTTTCTGAACAAGTCAATACCAACACTCAAAGCAGAGTTCCAGAGAAGCTATCTGATCCAGGGACCTTTGTGCTTGATTGCTCAATATCTGCAGGACGTTTTTCCCACTTTCTATGTGATCTAGGGTCAAGTATTAACTTGATGCCTTTCTCTGTTGCTGCTAGACTTGGAATGACTGATTTCAAGCCAGCTGGGATCTCTCTCATCCTAGCAGATCGATCCATAAGAACCCCAGAAGGCATGTTAGAGAATGTTTATGTTAACATTGAAGACTGCATAATTCCTACAGATTTTGTGGTTCTCAAATATGCTGAAGAACCTAAAGACCCTCTTATTCTGGGAAGACCATTCTTGGCTACTGCTGGAGCCATCATTGATGTTAGAAGGGGGAACATTGAACTTGATCTTGGTGATGTTGTCATGAACTTTGACATGGATAAGTTAAGAGGGAGTTCTACCATTGATGGTCAGACCTTTTCTGTAAGAACTTCTAGAGATGAAGAGACTGTCATGGAGCATTCAGAAGACACTATTGCTGAGTGTGTCAATGAATCAGATATAAGTGGGCAAGTGAGCAAGATTGCTGTTGAAGAGCTAATATCTGAAACTTCTGCAGAAGCTGTTGGGTTTGAGGATTGCAGTGAGGATCATATCTTCATGACTAGGCTTGAAAAAGAGGTTCTAATGAATGCCAAGTTGCTGGAGGAAGACGTGTATGTGATGGAAGCAACACTTGAGAGCTGAATTGCAGGAAAACTGCAGAAACTCGAACTGCAGAGTCAGTGACGAGCGTCACTGACCTGGTGACGCTCGTCACCAACCTGAACACAAAGCAGCAACGTGATTTTACAGCTACAAGTCCATCATATGTTGCCAAACCGAAAATTCACCATTTCACAACCCAGAAACCTGCAACTAAGCAAATGTATGCACTTCCTGGAACCAAATCCAAACCTCCTAATCTCATCAATAAGAATTTAAAAGGTGAAAAAGCTGCTTCACACTTATGCAAGCAACGAGATTCTCGTAGAATGCTTGGTGTTTCTTTTGATGATTCTGCAGGAAAAAAAAGTATCCCACCCACAGTCACGACCCACTCTGCTGATGTTCCTCACTTCCTTGGAAGAATCCATGCATCTACTGCCTATAAACCACCATGGATGAGGAGACATTCTTCTCCAAGGCATTCAATGCCACCTTCTGTTCCACCAGCTGTCTGAGCAGCATTCAAAGTCGAGCTAATGACTTTAAACAAGCGCTTAGTGGGAGGCAACCCACTGGTAAGTTTTCTTTTTCATATATTAGTTTAGTTTTCTATTACATAGCTAAAAAAAAACCCAAAAACATGAGAAAAATCAAAAAAAAAGAAAAAGAAGAGTCACTTTGTTCAGTTTGCTTGGATGATATCTTGTGAACTTGTTAGACCATGGGTTATGCTTTGTTTGGATGTTTTGATGTGTGTTTTGAGTGCTCTTACAGTTTGACTTCGGAGTACACATGATGGCATAGCATTTAAACATCCAACATGTCGATTTCTGGAGTATCAGAGATGGTGACGCTCGTCACTAGCTCCTTCGCGAGGTACCACTTTTCCACCTTGGTTCTACAACTTCTCATGCTTCATTTTGACCAACTCTTGGCTTAATAACACTGGGGACAGTGTTGTTTAAGTCTGGGGGAGGTGGTTACTGACGTTGTGTGCTTTGTGTCATGTTTATAGAGTCTTAAAGTTGAGTCAAAAACCTGTTTTTCTAGAGTCAAAAATTTTTGAAACTGTTAGTTTTTCTTGGAACTAGCCATAGGACGTTTTTGCTGATAAGAACCATTACCACAGTAGTTGATTACAAGTCTTACTAAATTGAAAGTCATAGGTAGATCAGTCTAGCAATGAAGGTTTAGGTTCTTAGAGAATATGAAAAATTTGCTGTTAGCTCCACCTTAATGAACTTTAAACTTCTTGTCTTGGTGATTGATTCTTATTGATCTTGATTCTCTCTTTCAGCACTGACAATAAGGTTAAGATACAGTCTCTCTTTGATCTTCCCTGATGTAGTTTTAAAAGTTAAAGTCCAAAGAATGATGCATTCATGACCCTGTCTCCTCACAAGGAACAACAGTAGTGAACACATTCAAGAACCTGTCTCCTCACAAGGAACACAAGTATTGAGTAGCACCATTTCTTAGACTGAAAAAGTTGAGAAAAAAAGAAGTGAAAAATCGAAAATATCCTAAGGGAAGAGAAAATAGGAGAGTTGTGTTGAGATCTATTTGTTCAGTAGTTAGGAAGGGAAAAGAATCTGTAAAGTGATTAAGATGATAAAACTTTGATGAGATATCACACTTAGATAAAAATAAGGAGTTGACAGTAGAAATTTCGGATTTCTTGAAGGGATTTAGACTGGACTTGAGAGATTTGCTAAGCTTGTTATGATTAGGCTGAAATTTGATCTTGTGTTGACTTTGTGGTATGTGGATTCGAAAGCTTTAACTAGTGTGGTGTTTCTGATGACTGACTGACTGTTTCTTGTTTTCAAACCTCGACCTTATTCTTTGTCTAATGTTTGCTTGAGGGCAAGCAAAAGCTAAGTCTGGGGGAGTTGATATATCATGGTTTTTATGGTTTTTAACCATGATATAAGTTCTTTTTATTGAGTCTTTTTGGTCTTTTTAGAGTCCTAGAAGAGTCTTTGCTGGTTAAAGCATGTCTGGAGCATAATTGGAGATATTGGAGCTTTTTGGAGCATTCTGAGTTGAAGCCACGAAGCACCTAGCTCGAAGAAGAAAGTATGCCATATGGTGACGCTCGTCACCCACCAAGGAAGGAGGTCGTGGCCTGTTTTTAAAAGATTGGGAAGAAATTGCAGTTTTGGTCCAAAAGTTCCAGTATTTGCAAAAAGACCCTAGATCGTGTTTTAGCTTGTATATTAGGTTTTTCAGCCATTCTTTTGGCATCTATCTTGTATCTTAATATTTTTGAGAGCTTTAGAGAGAGATTTTTGTAAAGAACTTTTGGAGAGACAAAATCAGACTCCTTCAGAGCAGATTTTGAACTCCTTTATTTCTATTTCTTATTTCTTTTATGCAATCTATTCTTTTCATGATGTTTTCTCAAATCACCATGTCTGAGTAGTTTGTTAGTTAAGTTAGGGCTTTTCAAAGGTTGAAGAAGAGTTTGTAGAATTGCTAAAAACTTATAGGAAATTCATTGGTTCTTCATCTGTGCTTGCATTCATATCGATTTCTTAGACACATCATCTGGATTTCGAAACCCTAGGTTTTTGATAGATGTGAGAGCATTATTAATCACCTGAACTAGTATTAGATGAGCAAAACGCCCTAGGACAAAGAGATTTGGCTTAGGAGTTTTGTGAACAATTGAACCTGATCATTACTGCATGTTTAGGTTGTTAGGGTTTGCAAAGAGATTTGAAACTCTGTGATTTAGACATAGATAACTTCTGCAATGAGAATTGATTAGTTATATCTTTGCGATTCATGTTCAAGACGGTTTTAATTCATTCCTGATTGCATGCATTCTACACTCTCAGATTCAACCTGCGAACTGTCCTGACTTAGCGCCTTTAGCCTTCTGAACTTTAAGAACAAGCATAAAAACGCCCTCTTGCATTTATTTTACTGTTTTGCATTACATTCATTATTTATCGCTTAGCTTAATCTGAATCTATAATCGCTAGTGTGGTTTACATACTCCCTTGGGATTCGATAACCCCTTATACTACAACTGCTTTTGCTGTGCACTTGCAGTAGTTTTATTTGGGTAAAACCTGACCCTATCACTAGCCGATACAGATATCGATATGCCATGATGCGTCTCTCCTCATCGTTATCGCCCTTTTCTTTAGGCATATCGGCATTGTTGTCCTTGACCATACACTTCTGTGCTTAGTGTACCAGGCAACTGAAATCGATACACATCTCGCTATGCATTGCCTCTGCTCTGTATCAGGTTGTATGATGTTCGGTACACTGTTCGGTATGCGCCCAATGGAGGTGTATCGATTGGCATGCTCTTCTGTAGTATGTTCGATACGTCACTCTTCCTTGTGTATCGATCTGGGTCGGTACATTAGTCGATACGCGCACCAGCAAGGTGTATCAAGTCAGCTACATTTCGGTACTCAGGTCGATACAAGCTTCTCTCATATGTATCGACCTCCATGCTGTCCGATACACAAATCGATATAGGCGTAGAGACATGTGGTATCGGGTGAGATACCTTCATATATAACTCGATACTATGTGAATCGACCTGATTTCATCGATATGCTGTCTGATATGACCCATCTGCGAGTTCATCCTCCTTTGTAACTCAGCTGTTCTTTCCTGATCTCTTCTCTGGTGCCTAAGGATACTCCTGGATACTAAAACAAACAAGAAAAATATGAAAAGGCAAATAATATAGACAGGAATAACATGGGAATACCTACCAAAAGTGCTTGTTTAGAGTCACTAAGCTTGACTTTTCTTGCTCCTTAGGCAGCTGGAGGTTCTTGGAGGTGAGTGTCTCTATCATCTCTAAGTGTGTCACTAGCCATGTAAGGCTTCAGTCTATGCCCATTCACTGTGAAGTCTCCTCCTTCTTGGTTGAACTATGCCACAGCTATATAGGGAAGGAATTCCTTGATTTTGAAAGGTCCTGTCCATTTGGACCTGAGTTTCCTAGGAAACAACCTCAGCCTTGAGTTGAACAACATCACCTTGTCTCCAGACTTGAACTCCTTAGGCCTTATCTTCTTATCGTGGAAGGCTTTGGTCCTTTCCTTGTAAATCTTGGAGCTCTCAAATGCTTCTAGGTGATCCTCTTCCAGCTCATGGAGGTTGATAAGCCTCTTCTCTTGGGCAGTCTTGATATCAAAGTTCAGCAGCCTTGTTGTCCACAGAGCCTTGTACTCCAGTTCCACTGGCAGGCTTTACCATATAGAAGCGAGAATATTGACCTGCTAATAGGTGTCTTGAAAGCTGTCCTATATGCCCAAAGAGAATCATCCAGCTCGTGAGACCAGTCTTTTCTAGTTATCCCTACAGTCTTCTCCAAGATAGCCTTGATTTCTCTGTTGGATACTTCCACTTGGCCACTGGTTTGAGGATGGTAGAGAGTAGCAACCTTTTGCTTAAAACGATTCTTCTTGAGCAAGCTCTCAAAAACCTTGTTGATGAAGTGACTTCCCCCATCACTTATAACACATCTTGGGACAGCAAACCTTAGGACGATAATTGACTTGAAGAGCTTAAGCACAACCTTGGCGTCATTTTTGGGTTAGCTATTGCTTCCACCCAATTTGACACATAATCCACAGCTACAAGGATATACTTGTTCCCATAAGAAGACGGAAATGGTCGCATGAAGTCTATTCCCCAAACAACAAACAGATCCACTTCAAGGATTGGGGTGAGAGGCATCTCATCTCTCTTGCTGATACCTCATTTCCTTTGGAAAGCATAACAGGATGCAATGTAGGTCTGAGTGTCCTTGAACAAGTTGTCCACCATAGCCCAGCTTGAAGTACCTTTTGTGTTGTCTTGAATGTAGCAAAGTGACCACCATAGGTTGAACCATGATAGTGGTGAATGACGCCTTTGACTTCCTCTTCTGATATACACCTTATAAACAGCCCATCACTTCCCTTCTTGTAGAGTTAAGGCTCATCCCAATAGTAGTGAGATACATCCTTAAAGAACTTCTTCTTATGATAGGCACCATGTCTGGTTGGGACATCTCCACATGCTAAGTAATTGGCAAAATCAGCATACCAAGACAGCTGCTCCTCTTGTAAACTCATCACTTCATCCATCTTTAATGTTAATGCATTCAGCTACTCTTATAGTAGAATGTCATTTATTGGGATAAAGTCATTAATCCTTAGCCTTGAGAGGTGATCAACAATACCATTTTCAATGCCCTTCTTGTCTACAATCTCCATATGAAACTCCTGCAAGAGAAGTATCCATCTGAGGAGTCTTGGTTTAGTATCCTTGTTGGCATAGATGTGTCTTAGTGCTCCATGATCTGTGTAGACAATCACCTTGGAGCCTACTAGATAACTTCTGAACATCTCAAAGGCAAAGACTACTGCTAGAAGCTCCTTCTCTGTTGTGGTATATCTGGTTTGAGCCTCATCTAATGTCCTACTAGCATAGTAGATGACATGCAACTTCTTGTCTACTTTCTGTCCCAAAATAGTGCCAACAGCATTATCACTTTCATCACACATGATCTCAAAGGGAAGATCCCAGTTAGGAGCTTGGACTATGGGCGCACTTACTAGAGCCTTCTTGAGAGTTAGGAAAGCTTGCAAGCACTCCTCATCAAAGCCAAACTATGTTTCCTTGCACAACAGCCTTGTTAGTGGCCTTGCTATCTTGGAGAAATCCTTGATGAACCTCCTATAGAAGCCAGCGTGTCCCAAAAAAATTCTGATTCCTTTGACTGAGTCTGGAGGCACCAAGTGCAGCATCACATCTATCTTAGCTTTATGCACTTCTATTCCCCTCTCAGAAATCTTGTGTCCCAACACTATGCCTTTTTTACCATGAAATGGCATTTTTCCCAATTCAGAACCAGCTTAATGTCTTCACGTCTCTGTAAAACCTGAGAAAGATTGGACAAACAGACGTCAAAGGAAGACCCATAGACACTAAAGTCGTCCATGAAGACTTCCACCATTTCTTCAAGTAAGTCAGAGAAAATAAAGGTAATACATCTCTGAAATGTTGCTGGGGCATTACACAATCCAAATGGCATTCTTCTATATGCATAAGTGTCATAAGGACATGTGAAAGTGGTTTTTCCCTGATCATTAGAATGAATAAGAAAATGGAAAAAACCATTATAACCATCTAAGAAACAATAATAAGGGTGATTGGCTAATCTTTCAAGCATCTGGTCAATAAATGGCAAAGAGAAATGATTTTTTCTATAAGCAACATTCAATCTCCTATAAACAATACACATCCTATGTCCAGTTATAGTTCTAGTGAGGATTAGCTCATCATTATCATTTTTCACTACTGTGATTCCTCCCATTTTAGGCACCACATGGACTGGTGAGACACATGTGCTGTCTTAAATAGGATAAATCATACCAACATCAAGTAATTTTAAGATTTCCTTTTTAACAACTTCTTTCAGGTCAGGGTTTAATCTCCTTTGAGGTGAAATGAGTGGTTTTGTCTCATCCTCTAGATGAATCCTATGAGTGCATATGTTAGGAGAGATGCCTTAGTGAATATCCAACGGCTCTCCTAAACTTCTTTAACTCTTTGACAAGGGCAAGGATTTCATCATCATTAAGGTTTTCAATGACAATTGAAACAAGAGTTTTTGAGGCACTTGTAAGCAAGATATTCCTAATCCCCAAATAAGCTGTAGCATAGGGACTTAGGTGTCAAACACTCTTGTGGATATTGAGATGCAAACAATGCTATAAGCTAAGCAAGATTGGGGATTTTGATTATGAAATAGTAACTCTAACAACCTATTAATGCAGTAAAAGAAATCAGAATTGAAATTCATGTAACCAAAGACTAAGCAAAATGAATCTAAAGCAAGAACAAAGCAGAAATGAAACTAAGTAAGATGAAGACTGAAGTTAAGCAAGCAAAAGAAACTAAGCAAAGCAGATTTAAGAAAATAGAAGGAAAGCAAGACGCAAGGTACTAAGTAATAGTGGTCAAGTGGTTTTCAAGAGTGACTAAGGGGTTTTCTAGCAAAGGCAATCATCAAGCATCAAACAAGCAAGCAATTCTCAATGATGTAATCCTAGACCAGGTATCTAATGAATGATTTTCCTAGTGGTTAATAGGCAAACCTAATTCAACAAGACTAGAGTGTCAAACCCACTTTTGATGGTGTTTTCTCTAATCATGAGCATAAAGAACAGAACCATAGAGCATAAAAGATGAACTAGTCAAGTAAACATCTCTTACTCAAGCAAGAATTCAGATCATCCTATAAATCTTTTGAATCATATAGGGACATATGCAGCTAATCACCAATCAAGAACATGGAACTAAGCTCGCAATGCGAATCCTAATAATGCATAGCAATGGACATGACTCAAGCAAAAGCATGTTCTTCAAATGCATACTATCTAACCATCAAGCAAGAATCTCAAATCATGCACTATCTAGCCCTAAGTGAATCATCTAGCAAGGTGAACTATCACTTTGGGGTCACTGAACAAAGGAAACATAGACCAGGCCCCAGACTATCAAACCAAATAAGCGAACCATGCATAGAAACAATATTTCAAACCATCAAGTGAACCATACGCATCAACAGTACCATATTCAATCAAAATGGAGAGGCTTTGTGAACATTAATCACTTTGCAAGAGAAGGAAACAACATAGTATAACTAATAAAGCCTAATCACCCATTAATCACATCTTAATCACCACTTTCCCTACTTAGAACCCTAAATCCAAGGTAAACAACTCACTAACCATGTTTAATCCCATTTGTTTATAGTTAAACATGATTAGATGAGATTAAATGCAAGATGATGAAAACTAAAATACCAGGATGCTAGATCAGAGAATAAAAGACAAGATCAAACCATAAAAATGCAAACTTGATTGAAGAAAAAAAAGTGTTTACAAGATGGGGCAAATCGCCCTTTTTGGCTAAGCAAGAGATAAAATAAGGTTTTGGAACTAAGATGACATAATGATAAAGTTTTGTGGCTTCCTTATAGTTGGGAACCAAAAAGGGAGGAAAAACCTAAAAATAAGATATAGTCAAAGATAAAATCCAGTCAAACACACGGATAAGTTGTATCAGGGTGGTACGGACGGTGTTCTGCTAGTATCGACGTGTTCCTGCTTTCCATGCTTGATGCAACACCTCGATGTAGACAGTGCCTTAGGCTCCACGAGTCAGACTACTCCTTCATGCATTTTGGCTTGCATCGGGCAGACTACACGGAGGTTTTGCTTGATACACCATCTCGATATGGGACCAGACTTGAAAAATCTCCTTCTTTAACATCTCTTCAAACATAAGCTGCTTCCATCTCCTCCCCAAACTCCAAGAACCTCTAGAAACACCTGAGAAACACCACAAACATGCCAATATATGCATATGTATGCAATCCTAGGCTAAATGTATGCAATGTTGATTCTAAGAGCAAATGAGGCTAAAATGCTAAACTAATATACAAAAACAAGGGAAAAGATGCATGAAATGCAGCCTAAAATGCTCTAATATAGCAAGCTATCAACACCCCCACACTTAGCTTTTGTTTGCCCCCAAGCAAACAAACACTTAACATGGTGATATTGTTTTGAAATGGGAACTCATATCTCTAAAAATGCTAACAATAAATCAAAATGAAGTCAATGTTCTTAATTCTAGAATACACTTGATGGAAGAATACTTTAAACACTTAGCCACTTTCATCACAAAGCAAGAATGATCACAATGCTACCAACCTACACATGTTCATCAAATCAAACAACCTTTTTAACATTCAATTAAGCTCAAACCGTGAATCATGCTTATGAAAATACAAATGTGTCATTTGGCTAATGGACAAGGCTTAGTAAAATAAAAATGATTCCACTTTTCAAACTGGTTTTGGTGTTTCAAGGGTTTTCTCAATGAAAAGCATGACTGTGTTTTAGCAAAATGCTAAAGGTCAAAGAACAACTTATACATATAAAGGAAGATTCCCATCTACCCAAGACTTATAAGAAATGTTACTAACTCTAGCTAATCAATGTAAACCTGCATATGCTACCCTTTTAAGAATTTTAAACCCTTTTAGAAACCCAAAAACTCTTCTCTTTTAAGCTCTTTGGAGGATACTTCTTCTTTGAATCTTCATGTGGTGGCGGTTTCCTTCTTTGGCTTGGTTCCTTTTATTTTGAGATTCTGTGCTATTTTCGCCTTTGGCTGTTTGATTTTCTTTGCTTTTCACTTCTTGCACCTTCTTTCCTTCTTTGAACATGAGCCTTCTTTTCTTATGAACTTAGAACCGCCATTTCCACAATTGCTTGTGTCACACTCCTTTTCTGTTTGCCTCGACTTCTTTTGTTCTTTGCTTCTCTTAAAACCAAACCCAAAATAAATCCCAAACCATTCTCCAAACATCTTAGCCTATCTAACTCAAGAGTGAGCTAGTTCTACAATGGAAATACTTCCCTTATAGTTCCAACCCAACACTTTTTGCTAAGCAACAAGCATGAAGGAAAGAGGCCTCACAAATCTCACACTATTAATGTCTTAGCTTGATAGAAGGTTTAGTTAAGGGTGAGGAGATCTAAATGGATCTTTCAGAGAGTGGCAAAAGAGGATAAGAAAATCCAAATATTTTAAACTATCCATGACATCAATCACAAATGCAAAAGACATGATAATTGCAAATTCAAATTAAATTACACTTAAACAAAGGTTGAAATCATTTCAAAGCATGCTTCAGTTTCAAACAAAGCTCACACAAATGGAAATTCTAAAAGTGGTTCAGCTTTATTTCTTGTTCAACATCAAGTGCATCAAAGGATTAAAAACAAGGGCTTCATTTTCATAAACTACTAGCATTACTCAAGATGTACTATCACTGTTCCCAAATTAAAGAAGCAAGCTAGTCCTATATGAATGCATGAAGTCTATATTCTATACAAATTCATAAAAATCAAACTCATTTTGTGAAGCATTTTTCAAAAAAGTTTTAATTTTTTTTGGTTTTTTCTATGCCTTAGATGGTATGTAAATATGATGCATGGTTTCTAATCTAATATGAAAATGCAAGTGCAATCATCAGTCCATCATACACCCTCCCCCACACTTCAATTACACAGTGCTTGTGTGATAAAAATGCTGAGGAGAATGCTCATAAACATTAAGCAAACAATCGCATAAAAGCTTTTATAAAAAAATTGTGGTATGTACAATGGTTAGTGTTGTGTACCTTACTACAGATGGAGGAATGGTGAGAGTCTGAACTCTCAATGGCATAGGAGGGAGAGGCTTCTTCCTCAGATGGAGTTTGCTGTCTATCCCTTCTGTTTCTCCCTTTCTTCCTTGAATATGGTATATGAGAGGAGTGTCTTGCTGGTGCAGCTACATGTGCTCTTAGCTGCTCACTGATGTGGAAAGAGTGTCTCTCATGGACTGTCGCTTCTGGTGTGTCCTCAGAATATACTCAGCATCTGATCCTCCTCCTTGTGGCTCTGTTTGAATCGCTTGGGCAATCTTCTTGGCTGATGAAGATCCACCCTACTTCTTCTTAAGCTTCCTTACCTTCTTCTTAATAGAGTCGACCGATTTCTTGCTGGCTTTAACTGACTTCTGCAAGCCTCTGATCTCCTTTTCCTAGAAGTTATTCCACCTCTGAAGGAGCCTTATGTGTTCATGAGCAGCTCTTGAGGCTTGATAACAGATGTTTGACCTCTAATTAAATCCTAACACACTCATGTCATTGGAGCATGTAAGGTATCAATCCATCTGGGCAAGTAAGACACTAAGAATGCAATAGTTCACTCAAGTTAAGCTAAATTCAAGATAAAAAGTGTGATCAGACTCTAATGATTAAACTAAACAAGATTAAGCAATGCAATGTCGAAATTAAAGATTCAAATAGATTAAAGCAAGGATCTAAGATGGGGGTTATTAACTAAGATTCAAACTAGTGATGCTTAAAAAGCATTCAAACAATGTTATATTCTAAGCATAGGATTAACAGCTATAACTAGCCTAATTTCTTTGTACTAATCACTTTCCTAAACACAAGTCCTAGCCAACTTCCATTACTGAACAGAAGATTAGCAAGCATTCAAACAGAAATCCAATCGTATAAAGCTAAAATGTTCCTTAGACATCTAATCCCTTAGGGTAAAATAAACAAATCTTCTAAAAGACTCACAACATCATTTCATCAAACACTTATCCGGCATAAGAGAAAGCCAATATACTAAACAAGCCTCGCCAAGACAAATCTAGTGTTAAGCACATCTAATAGAAAGAACACAGTCATATTAAGCATAAGACATCACTAACCTAATCCTAAAACCCCGCTAATTTATCCCATCTCAAACTCTAAATAAGATTACTCACTATTCATGATCAAAACCACATATTCCAAAGAGAAATAATGGCTAAATACAGAAAGCAGAATAGACAAGAATAAATAAAGGCAAACACACAAATTCACTAAATCAAACAAGAGTCTTACAAAGAAAAGCTCAAAAGGGAAAGGTTTTTAGCTAAGAACAGTAGAGAAAATAATAAGATTAGATTTGGCTAAACATTTTAGGACTTTAGTATTTATAGGGAGGCTTAGAATCCCCTAATAGACCAAGAGAAAACCGGTTTTAGTCTGACTCAGCTAGACCATATCGGCTCATTTGATCGATACACACATCGACACTGGCTCTCCTTGAGGGTGTATCGACATGGTCTTGGTCGATACGGTGGTCGGTACACAAGGCTTCAGGGGTGTATCGGCATGACTCTCCTCGGTGTAGACATCGATACAATCGCCCTTTTTCTAAGGCATATGGAGCAGAACCACATCGATATGCTCTTCGATATTGCCCTGACTCTGGTGTATCGGCTTTGGTGTCCGATACACTGCTCGGTACAAGCTCATCCTGGTGTATCGAGGTCTTCTTGGTTGATATGCTCCTCTGTACGCCTTGCTCCTTCTGTATCGACATGAAGTCATCGATATCCAGTCCGATACGCGCCATATCGATCAGACCACCTCGATATCCTGCTCGATATTGGTCCATCCGACCTTGTCCTTCTCCTTGCTCCAGTCCTAGCTCACATCCATTGCACCACTTGGTCTCGGAACTCCTTCTGGTACCTGAATAAAACTCCAAATGCAAGCAAAATGCAATGCAACACCTAAAACTATACTAATTCCTAAAAGTATGCAAATGGGACAAGAAAAAGCAAAAATGCAGGTTAAAAGACCAAAACTAGTGATGAATGCATGCTAAGATGGTATAAATAATGGAGATATTAAGGGTTGAGATGTGCAGATCACATCATAAGGGTCAAATGCATAAGGGCGGCTGTCATAATCCTTATGTTCAGGCGCCTCTCTTCCTTGATTCTGAACCTCTTGTGCTTGATGCTGCTCTTTAATGTCTTCTTCCACATCTGAGTCTCTAATTGTGCTCATGTTCTTGACTTTGCATGGCCTCATCAATGGTCCTAAGATCATAGAGCTCATCTTCAGTTGGCATAAATCGGATATTCTCATAAGATCTGAAGTTTGTAAGGCACGGCTTGGGCAATAAAATCTTCTTCTTCTGGTCTTCAAGCTCAAACTGATAAGCAAATCAAGTTTCTACGGCTCCTGAAAGGTAGCCAATCTTGCTTAGGTAGGGAACATCAATGAAGATCATGCTCACATCTGGTGTCCAAGCTCAGCTCCAGCACTAAGAAAAATGGGAGTAATCAAGCCTCCAATGGCCATCTTATGCTTCTTCTCTCTTGTGTTAAAATCCCATTGTTGGCAAGATAAGAACTGCTTCAAAAGGATTGTCACAAGACTAACTCCTAGGCGTTCCCCATGAATCATGCCATGCCTTGTCTCCATCATAACGTTCTTCAAACCATTCACAAGCAATCCCATCTCTTCTTCCTTAACCATATTTTGCTCTTTCCTGTAGAAGAGTGTGATTGTGATGACCCTATGGACATATCTGATAGCTGGATGGCGGATACTTTCACTCCTTAGATGACCAACTTTGTAGGCATCATTCGCTATCTCCTCCCACACATGCCTTAGCTCATTGTGCTTGAAGCTCATAGCTTGTGCTCTTGAGCCTTGATCAAAACCAAATATCTCCTCTAGCTGAGTGAATCCCATGGTGTACCATGCTCTGTTGGCTCTGAACTTGATAAATCCAATTTCATAGTCTTCTTCTCCCTCATCATACTCCTCATCAAACTTGTAGAAGTAGACCTTGAAGCTTGCAAGGAATTCACAAGAAAGTTACTTGTAAGTGGGATACCCAAAACTAGCAAACTTCTCAAGCCCAATGTTGCTTATCAGTTCATCCACTTCAGCTTTGATTCCCAGCTCTTTCAAAAAACCAGGGCAAGCATATCTTGTTGGAACAAAATCCACTCTCCTCATTGCCCTCATGTAATCCTTAAGCTTTAGTGCTGCATCTTGGACTTGCTCTTCTTCAACCACTGGCTTTACATCTGATGTGGTTCTTGCATCAGCACTTGAGTTAAAGATTTCCTCATCACCTCTAGTACTTGACATAATACCTGAAAATACAAGGCTTGAAGCAAAAACTAGCATATTGTTCCCTCCGAGCATTGTGCAGAAAATAATTTTCTAAGAATCAAGCATGCACAGGAAAATTCTATAAAACTTCAAACTGATTGGCAACAAACAAAGGTGAATTTAGCAAAACATTTCAGCTCAAAAGAATGAACACAATGAAAATTAAAATTCAAATAGCAACAAGCAGCGATTTCGTCAATTTCAAGCATATGCAGCAAAAATATCATCTTCTCTCCACCAAATTATAAGCATGCACCAGATTCATCACTGTTACTATAATATGAAGCATTTAAATGGTAAATATGCTGAAAAAATAATAACATGCCTAGATTTGGCCAAAATCTAAACAATATACCAAATTAAGAGCAACATGAGCATTTTCCAGATATTTTAACCATAAATCATCAAAGAGATAAGCAACAATGGTGACATGCAATTCAATTCCATATAAAAATCATGCAATATAATCTCAACAGACAATCTAAGTGCAGTTCATCTTAGTTTTCAAAGACTAAGCTCATAGAAATGAGAAATTAGAACATTAATACCTTGGATCCTTGAAAAACATGAAAGAAAATGAACTGAGAGAATGCAAAGGATGAGAAATGTGTTTTGCAGAAAAAAAAATGGTGTTTAGCTCGATATGGATGTGTGGAGAGAAGAGATTGCACTTTTTAAAGAGATAAAATGGAAAATTCTCAAATAAATAACTGAAAAATGCAAGAAGATCTAGTTTTAAATTTAAAAATTTCTTAGGAGAGGAAAAGAAAGATTCTTCTAACAGCCACCAAGGTCCACAAAACACTCGATGTGACACCCCGCTGTGTACCATATCGGGGACGTCGGGTCCTGTGGCTCAGCGATCATGCTCTTCTGCCTCGGGGGTTCTGTGTTCTGGTCAGCTTCTCCTCTGGGACATCTTGCATCGAGCAGTCCCAGCAGATGTTCGATGTAAGGAGACTTTTTGCCTTGCGTGATTCTCCCCGTGGGCAGTGCATGGTATCGTCCGGACATCTGATTAGGCTTGGACATTCTGCATCGAGCAAGTGTATTAGTGTTTTGTTCGATGCTACATCCCGATGTAGGTCCTCCGTTTATCTGATGATGTCCACTGTGGGAAATGTGGGACTTCTGACGCAGCATACCGAAGTGAAACCTAGCTCAACCATGAAATTCATTGATGAACTTCGCGGGAACCGCTTCTTGTTTCTAAAACTGTCGAGAATTTTAAGAACAAGGCAAAGAACAAAAGCTTCTTTATTATAACTTATCAATGTCTGCTCTTTCAAAGCAAAAGTAAAACAATATATATATGAGTTTCAACCAAGGTCACAACCGACTTTAGGAGAAGACTTTCCTATTCTAAAAAGGAAACTAAAGCCAACGACTTGTATTATGAAATAAGGAAACTTGCTAAATTATAAATAAGTAAATAAGCTAGATAATAGAAAAGGTCTTAAAAGCATTATGACCGTTGATGTTATGGTGGTGAAGATGCTGCAACATCAGGAATCTTTGGGTGAGAAGGATTCGCCCTCGAATCAGTAGTAACATCAGGAGAAAGATAGCGAGATAAGTACTTTACATTGAACACATCAGAAGTAGTAATATCCGAAAGAAGGCGGAGGCCATATGCATTGTCGTTGATGCGCTTAAAGACTTTAAGAGGACCAAACTTTTTGGCTTTTAGCTTATTATAGGCATGAGAACGCATACGATCACGAGTTAGGACAGCCCACACAAAGTCACCTACCTCAAAGACAAGACGACGGTGATGTGTGTCTGCTGCAATCTTGTATTTCGCAACTGAAGCTTCCAAGTTTGTTTTTGTTTGACCATGTGTTTCCAAAATGGTGTCCATAAATGCCTCTGGGCCACCGTGTAAACGTACTCGATCGGGAAGAAAAGATAAATCAGGTGGTCCACGAGGAACAACTCCATAAATCATTTGAAACGGACTAAAATCAGAACTTCGGTTAAAGGTGTGATTATATGCAAATTCGGCTTATGGTAGCTTGGAATCCCACGTCTTAATGGAAGAACCAACCAGGCAACTAAAGAAATTCCATAACGATCGATTAGTTACTTCGGTTTGACCATTAGTTTGAGGATGGTATGCGGACTCATGTCAAGGCTTGTGTTAAGGAGTTTCCACAAAGAGCGCCAAAAATGTCCAAGGAAGCAGGAGTCACGATCTGAAACTATCGACATTGGTAAACCATGAAGCGGTATATTTTATGGAAGAA
Source organism: Thlaspi arvense (assembly GCA_911865555.2). Taxonomy (NCBI): domain Eukaryota; kingdom Viridiplantae; phylum Streptophyta; class Magnoliopsida; order Brassicales; family Brassicaceae; genus Thlaspi; species Thlaspi arvense. Next base: position 14,673,456 of record OU466857.2, read on the forward strand.
TAAAATTGCGACTTGCATAGCATCGGTAGTACGTTTCCAAGGAACAAAGTGGACCATTTTCGAGAATCGATCCACCACAACAAAGATGGAATCAAAACCTTTCTGAGTACGCGGAAGACCCATCACAAAATTCATGCTAATATCAGTCCATGGCTGGGTCGGAACCGGTAAAGGCAGATATAACCCGACAATTGAAGCTTGACCTTTTGAAGTTTGACACGTTACACAACGCTCAACAAAGCGTTTGACGTCACGACGAAGTGATGGCCAAAAATAGGAAGATGAAACCAACTGAAAAGTACGGTCTCTGCCAATATGTCCCTCGTTATGGAGCTCATTGATGAGTTGTAAGCGAAGACTACAATCGGGAATGCACAAAAGATTATCGCGGAACAAAAAGCCATCGTGTAGAGAATACGGAGCATACGGTTCAAGTGTTACAGCTTCCCAAATCGGACCAAAGAACGGATCAGTGGGTATAGATCACCAAAAGAACTAAAACCAGGAACCGAGACATGGAGACCGGCCAGCAAAGAGTGACGTGTACTTAAAGCATCTGCCACATGGTTACTCACGCCTGAGGTATGCTTAATCACGAAGGTGAACTGTTGAAGATAAGATATTCAAGATGCTGATACTAGAGGTTTTCTCTCTTTCTCAATCACCCCTGTATTTGAATCAGTTGTAGTATAAGGGTTTTATGTCAATCCAAAAGGGTTTTGTTGAAAGCAAAAGAGTTGTGAGTAGAAATCTTTAAGTCAAACAAGCAAAGAAGGTTTTTGTTACTTAAGCAAGTAAACTAGCAACCTAAAATGATCAATCGCCAAAGAGAACTCAAAAGAGACAGTTCAGTAATGAGTTCAGTAATGATCAAAGAGGTAAAACAGAGCAAATAAACAGAGTACTAAAGCAAATTCGAAATTCAATAAAAGAGAAAGCAAGTTCCTATATGTGGTTATTGACTTTGGGGAATTCAGACACTGACTAAGGCTGTTTCAAATAACATTGATCAAGCAAACAAGCTAGCAATGGTGGTTCCTAGACATAGAGTTCACAAACAAGCAAGCTAAGTCCAATCTCTTATAAAATAGCCCTTTGCTAAACACCTTAACAAGAACTAAATCTCATTAGTGCTAAAACATTTAACAAACAATAACAATCAACTCTATTCTTGTCAAAATGCTCCTCAAACAGTCAATCTTTTGAGCCAAGGCCAGCAAATCATCTATCAAACAAGATCAGCATTTCATCAAACACTTGGTGGGTATAAGAGAAAGCTCAAATTCTAGATAAGTGTGATCAAGATAATTTTAGCTTAAAAATAGAACAATAGAGAGGAACCCATTAAATTAAACACAAAACAAACCTTAATCAATCTCTAAATCCCCTTAATCTACCACATCTAAGAACCCTAAGCAAACTACTCACTAATACTCATGTTTAACACCAAATCACAAAAGGAAAAGATGTCAATCATGATTAAAAGAGAGACTAGAGAAAGATTAAAGGCAAATACAAACTTATATTTTATAAAGCAAGAATTTGTCTTACAAACCCAGAAAAAGAACTCAAGAACAGTGTTATGACATGACTTATCGAAAATCCTAGAAAAAGGGATATTTATACATAAAAGAAGGAAGCCCTAAAGTAATGGCAAAAGTGTAATAAAAGACAGGTTCGGATTGGGTTCTTATCGGTCAGTTGTGACCGATAGGGTGATCGATAGGGATCCTATCGGTCTAGAAGACGGCCGATAGGGATCCTATCGGTCTAGAAGATGACCGATAGGATGACCGAAATATATACGGTGCACTTTTATCGGTCACTTCTCTGTCCGATAGGTCTGGTCGATAGTCCTTATATCGGTCACTCCTTGACCGATAGGCCTAGTGTCTTGACCGATAGGCTTTGCAGATATCGTCTGCCTTGGTCCCTTTTGCTCCTCTTTGCCCAGCTAGCTTCCTGGATCATCCTCAAAGCTTCTCCATGCTCCTTATAGCTCCATAGGTACTTAAAAACATCCATAATGCATAGAAAATGAAAACTATATCCTAAATACAACCTAAGTCTACAAGGAGAAGAAAATGGGACAAAAGATAAGAAAAACATGCAAAAGAGAACCAAAACATGCACTAAGCAAGCCTAAATGAAGTAAATACAAGAGATATCAGCACCCCCCACACTTGCCTTTTGCTTGTCCTCAAGCAAATAAGAACAAATAAGAGAGTGAGGTTTGAAGGTGGGCATTCAAATCCAAAAGTGCAAAGGTAAAGAGATGGTATCAATGCTTCAGTGCCTAGTTGTGGGATGCAAACATAATCAGCTATACTTTAAAGAACCTAGCCATGCTTATCTTGTTTCAAAATGATCTCAAATCTCAACTTAGGCAAATGCTCAAATCAATCAACTATTTAACATTCAATTAATCTCAAAACCATGAATCATGCTTATGCAAATCAAGTGAAGACATTTAGTTGAAAGGGTAAGGTTATGAGATAAAAATGATCTCATTCAAACAAAGGGTGCACAAACATAAGGGATCACTCAATGAAATGATTCTATCTTAGGCAAAATGCTAAAGGTAAAAGCACACTTATACATGCAATTCAAAGCTCCCTTCTATCCAAAGATGAATCCTAAACACTTCTAAACCCCAAAATGAACCCCTAAGTCTACCATTTTCCTAAACTCTACCCTTTACCCTTCTTCATAGCTGGGGAAACTTCTTCTTTTTGCTTGTGTGGTTGCTTCTTTTTGTTGGGACTTTCTCTTCTTTGTTGCATTGGCACCTTCTTCACCTTTGGTGGATTGCTTTGGGTCTGATTTCTTCTTTGGATTGACCCTTCAAAACATTTAAGTTGCTGGTGTCATTCTTTCTAAACACTTAGAGCTTTTACTTCCCTTTACTTAACTACAATGCTATACTGTTTCCCCTTTTCTACAATTTCAAACTTTTCCCTTTTCTTTTAAGGCATATATACATGAAGTTCAAACCACTTAACTCTACCCTTTTAACCAAAACCCCTATCCTAGAATAAAGCTCAAGATGCAAGCTGATATCTACAAGAGAGCTCATTATTGCCAGCCTTATTCCTAACACTTTTTGCAAAGACAAAATCGAAAATGATATGGAAAGGCCTCACAGCTCTCAAGATAGTGTTTAAGCTCAAAAGGAGGTTTTTTGGTTAAGGGAGTGGATTAACTGTCCCATAAGTATGAGGATCAGCTATTTGGATCAACAAGAGTGGTAAAAAGGAAAAAGATGATCCAAATATGTATATGGTAGCCATGAATTCACTTTTCAATGCATAAGACATGATAATTAAAAGTCCAAATTAAAGTTCAAGTTGATAGAGTTTATTTTCAGAGAACAAATGCTTTCAGTATGAGATGAGATGATCAAAATTAGCATTCCAAGCATGGTTCAGTCTTAACTTCTAGCTTTCTCATGATGCATCAAGCAACTAATCACTTAAACACTGAAATCATCTATAAACTCTAAGCACTTTACAAGGAAGATTCATCATTATGCCCTATACAAATGCAATGCAACCTATATGTCAACACTAGACTCAATCCTAAAAGAATGAAATGCAACTACATGCTTTCTTTTTGGTTTGCAAAAATATGCAAAACATTTTAAATTTTTCGACTTTTTGTGTTTTTCTATGCCTTAGATGAATGCATGATATGCATGTAACTCAAGATGAAAGGAAATAAAAAACTAAGACAACAGAACACAAAGTCAAACCCCAAATCTCTCCTCCACACTTAAATTACACAGTCCATTGTGTAATGAAAACAATGAGAGAGAGAAGCAACAAAATATAATACAAAATCGAAAAAGATACAATGGTATAAACAATGAATAGGATGTGGTACCTTTACAGTAAGTGGAATGGTGGGAGGATCCAGATGTCTGAGGAGACTTTCTAGCTCTCCTCTTGTTCCTCCTTTCATAAGTCCTTGAAGATGGCGCTGCTTCTTGTGGTGGAGGAAGCCAGCTTGACCATATCTGCTCAGCTTGAGAGGAATCACCTTGAGTGCCCCATTGCCATGTTTGTTGAACCTTAGAAGGGATGGGAGTTGGCGCCTCCCATCCTGATGGTGTATGGGTCCTTGGCTCATATGATGAAGCCCTTGGTTGTGCCCATGTTCCCCATTGATCACTTGGTTGTGCATGAAAGGAATGTCTTCCATGGGGGTTCCAAACAGCTTCCTCTTCTTCAGTTGGGTCAGCTTGTGGGATTGGCTCTTCATGGTGAGAGGTGTACTCATGAGTGTGGCTCTAATGGGAAGCTTCTCCTGATGTAGCTTTGTTCTTCTTGAACTTCCCTTTAACCATCTTCACCAGCTTCTTAATGGCTTTGTCCTGCCACTTACACCATTTCTGAAGGGTGTTGATATGCTCATGGGCAGACTTCAAAGAGCTCTCTTGGCTTGGGCCTTCATAAGACTTGAAGTGGAACTGCTTTGAGCTGTAGTTCAGCACCTCATCCTCATCAAGATCTTCTTCTTGGGTCTTTCCTTGGCTTTCAGCGCCAGCTGTAGCATCTTCATGGACTTCTTCTGCAGCTTCTTATGCAGCTTCTTCTGCACCTTCTTATCTAACTTCTTCTTCAACCTGTTCTGGTTCTGCTTCCTGACTAGCTTCTTCTCTCTCTTCTGGAACAGGGCCGCCTTGGTAAAGCTGACTCTCATCTTTTTTTAAACCAATGTTGCCCTTGATGGTGAAGGATGTTTGCGGTGGATTTGGGAGGAGAATTCTCGCTGGTGTTCTAAAGTCCTTGATGAAGTTGTAGACATGCTTACCATTGATGCTCTTCTCAAGGAAGTGGTTCTTCCTAAGATAGTCCATATCAATCCATAATGGCTCCAAAGCATCATCTTCATGTCCCTCAAGGTCTACACCACTGGCCATGAGAATAGCAGTTACAACCCCTCCAGTGTGGACCTGTGGGTTCTTCTCCTTCTTCCCTTTACTTAAAACCCAGCTCCTGTAGGAATGGAGCTGCTCCATCAGCATGGTCACATAACATGGGTATCCGCTCGGCGGCTGTAGAGGTCTTCCATCTTCGCTGGTACCCACAAGTTCATACACCCCTTGGTATATCAAGTCTCTCTCCTTTCCTGTGAGGTATGTTGTTTCCTTCCTTGCATAGAGTGTGTTTGCAAGTGCCTTGTGAGAATATCTCACAGCAGGATGCCTCAGGTGCTGATTCCTTGTGGTTCCAGCAATGAATTTCCCAGCTCCAATCTCGCACCATAGGATGGCGTGTTGCTTCAAGGAGATATCGAACCTGTTCCACTTGTGGGCATAGGACCTTAGACAAAGAGCTTCAGCCATGGTCAGGAAGGTTGGGGTGAACTTCTGCTTTCCAATCTTAAAAGAGATCCACCCATCTCCATTAGAAAGCTCACTCTCTTCATACCAAACCACCTTGAGAGTGGAGAGAAACTGGTAAGTGAGCTGTTGGTAGGAGGGGATCGGTTTTTCCATGAAGTCTCCAAGTCCCATGTGCTCAAATATGGCCTTGCAGTCCATGTAGATCCCAAGCGCCTTCATTGTGGAGGTGCAGGGGTATCTTGTGGGTTTGAAAACACATTGGTTGAAGAGTTCCATGAACTCTCTAGCACTAGGCTCCTTGTATGGGATCTCTTCTTCACCAGCTCTGCCCTTTCCTTTCTGCTTGGCGCCTTTGTCTCCAACTGGCCACTTTCCAGCAGCTTTTGATGATTGTTCAGCAGCAGCACCCTTGCTCTTATCTCTTCTAGCTCTTGGAGAAGTGGGCGCTTCCTCCTGTGGTGCCTTTCCTTTGCTTCCAGCTGTAGTTCTTGATTTCCCCATGGTACCTACAAGAACAAAGCTTGAAGATACTATAAGTAAAAGAACAATAGTTGAGAAACCAATAACTGAAAGCTTTAGAAGGAATTTCTCTAAGCTAAAAGAAGTTTAACTAGTTTTTAAACAAGATTAAACTCTCAAAAATCAAGAAGAATTCACAAGCTAACAGTTTAGACATGCTAGAGTTCATAAATGAAAAATAAAACATTTATGCATGTGAACCTAGCATGGTGGCTCTAAGCAAAAGAGGATATGATTATGCAAAGGGATCTTAAACAAGCAAGAACTGAGATTTAAGAACAGTAAATAATACTTTAACAGTTAACTTGCTCATATTAAACATATCCACCATGCAAAATCAAACCACAACATCTTAAACTAAATAAATTTTGTTCTTAAAACCATAGAAGTGATAACTTTAAACACATGCATTCATTAAGAACAAAAGATGAACAGTTGAGAAAGCAAACCTTAGAGAAGCTTCTGAGCACTTAGAAAAGATAAATAAAAGAGAGAGAGAGCTAAAAATTTCGAACTTTGGTGAGAGAAGTAGTAAAATGAAGTATGAAGAGAAGAGAAGAGATTGTTGGTTCTTAAAGAGGGGAGTGGGGAACCAAAGTAATCAAAGGTAGGTGGGGGACAAGAATTAAAGTGCTCAGGAGCTCTGCAAAATGTCAGGAAGGAGCCAAAATTTGAATTTAAACCTCCTTGGCTCCAAGCCAAAGGAGGGAAATTTTTTTTGAAAAATGAAGCAGTTACCTCGCTGGGCTATCGGTCAAATTGTGACCGATAGGGTTGACCGATAGGGTGCCTGATCGATAGGGTGCTTATTGATCACAAGTGATCGATAGCACTGACCGATAGCTCCCTGTAAATCCTATCGGTCTCTAGCTGATCGATACACTGATCGAAATACATCTGATTGCTTCGTATCGGTCACTCTCTAGACCGATAGAGTGACTGAAATATAACCGATGTATTTCCATTGGTCAGTATCTGATCGATAGCTAGACCGATAGAATTCTCATTTAGCAGACTCCTTTCTCTATCGATCACAAGTGACCGATAGGTTGACTGGTGCATTCTGGCTCTACTACTATCGATCATAAGCTGGCCGATAGCATGACCGATACGGTCTGTATCGGTCTTGTCTTGACTGATACGGTGATCGATAGTAGCCAAAATGCACCTGTTCTTTGTCCTTTAGACACTTTTTCAATCCCCAAACCGAATTCCTGCTTCTATACACATTAACTAAGAATTAAAATAAACTAGAAAGCATAATATATACAAAGGATACCATGACACTACCTCCCAAGTGTGCTTGTTTAAAGTCAATAAGCTTGACTTTGCTTACCTCACTAGTGGAGGTGATAAGAAGGAGTCTTGGAACTCCTTGGTGTTGCAGTGTCCACTTTGATATTTCTGGTGACTCCATCAATCTTCAACACAGCAAAGGGCTTTGGCTTATTCCTCCCTTTCATCTTGTAGTGGACTTCACCATTCTTAGAAACAAAGGGCTTCAAGACAATCCCATCTTCTTTGTTACCCAATATAATCTCATTCATGCAATCAGAAACACCCACTTTGAGGACCTCCTCTTCAGTGGTATCAGCAAACAACTTGGTTAAGCAGCAGCCATCAAAACTTGCACCAACATAGCATTCAAACATTGGCCAATGCTTCCCAACTTTCTTCAATTTCTTAATCTCCATTGAGAAGGCCTGCTTATTCTCTAGCTTATTTCCTTTGGAGTCAAACCTCAGAACCTTTTCTTTGGTCAGTCTCAGCTCTATTGTGCACTCATTGGCATCAAACAGTGCTCCAGCTGAAGATAAGAAAGGCCTCCCTAGAATGATGGCGTTTTTGATTTTTCCTTCAACATCTAGGACCAAGAAATTTGTTGGTATGACTACTCCTTCTATCATCATTGGCACATCTTTGAGAGTCCCAAGTGGTGTCTTTACTGTCCCATCAGCTATGGTAAGAGACACATTACTCTCTTGAAGTTGAGTGTGGCCAAGAGCCTTAGCAGTAGAGGATGGGAGAAGGTTGATACTTGCTCCAAGATCACAAAGACAGCTCTTGAAGGTCTGCCCTTTAAGCTCACATGGCAGAGTGAAACAACCTGGATCTCCAAGCTTCTTAATGTTAAGCTCCTTAACATCAGATTCTCCAGCTTTAACTCTTAGCTTCTTAAGCTCCTCTTGACCATTCAGACCTCTCATTTCCATTTGCAAAGCATAGAGGGTCTCATACTTCTGTACTAGTTGCTCTTTGAATCTTCCTGGAAAAGGGATAGTGGGCTGATAGATAGGGAGAACAGCACCTTGAGTTTTCTTCTTGACATCAGAGACTTCAACAAAGTCTTCCCTTGTAGCATCAACAACTTCATGTGGCGCCCACCACTCTTCTTCTTCCAGAGATTCTTCTTCTGCAACTCCATGGTTAGCATCAACTTCCAAAAACTCTTCCCCCCCCCCAACTCTGAAGTTCAGTGTCCTCAGTGAACAGAGAGAGAAACTCTTCAATGATAGCTTCCTGTTCAGCTGAGAAGCTATCTTCTTCAGTGACCATGGCATTGCAGAACTCCTTTGGGTTAGCTTCTGGTTTTCCAGGAAAGCGTCCTTGAGGTTTTGGACCAGCTATGCCTTTGTTGTTCTCCACTGTTTTGACTCTTGCAGCCAACCCTTCAATCTTGTTGTTTAATTCAACATGTACTGAGTCTATTTTGTTATGAACCTCAGCAAATCTCTTGTTCAATTCCAAGTTATTGGTAGTCTGATTCTGAAGCAACTGCTGAACCATAGTCTTGAGCTCAGGATCTTGAGAGCTAGAAGAAGCTTAAGCTGGAGCTTGTGCACTGAATCCTGGAGGATGATAAGGCGCTCTTGGCTGGAAGTTGTTGTTTCTCTACTGAAAACCTTGATTGTTGTAGGGAACAAAAGGTCTTGGAGCAGCTTGCTGTTGTTGTTGTGGTGGGTACACTTGATCTTGTGGATTTGCAACATTGTTGCTTCTGTATGACAAGTTGGGATTGGGTTTGTAGTTCCCATATCCATTGTATCCACCTTGATTACCCAAGTAGTTCATCTCTTCCACTTGGCATGTCTCTTGATCATCAAGCTGAACCATATCACCAACAAAGTGAACTTCTTTCTTCTCCCTTAGCAGCATATCCAGCTTTTCATGTAAGGCCTTGATCTCTTTCCTGCTAGACTCCAGTTCATCTTTAGCACTTCTTGGAGCTCTGTCATATTCCTCATTGTAGTTTTCATAAGACTGAGCTAGATTCTCAACAAGCTCCAATCCTTCATCTACCTCCTTTGACAAGAAGTTCCCATTTGATGCAGTGTCCAGAAGCATTCTTATCTTTGGCAAAGCTCCTCTGTAGAGAGTAGAGAGTAGAGAAGCCTGTGAGAAGCCATGCTGAGGGCATTGCAGTGTGTAGCCCTTGAATCCTTCCCAAGCTTCACCAAAGCTTTCATTGTTCCTCTGTGCAAACCCTGAAATCTCATTCCTGATTCTTGCAGTTCTTGAAGTTGAGAAGAACTTTGCTAAGAAGGCTCTCTTGCACTCATCCCAACTAGTGATGCTTCCTTGGGGCAAGTTCTTCTCCCATTGGTGTTCTTTGTCTCCAAGAGAAAAAGGAAACAACCTCAGCTTGAAGCCATCTTCACTCACTCCATTGATCATTGTTAGTGAGCATAGTCCATCAAAATTATCCAAATGATCTAGAGGATCTTCAAGTGGCAAAACATGGAACTTACTGCCCTGAACCATTGAAATCAATCCAGACTTGATTTCAAAGTTGTTGTTTTGCACTGCTGGTGGAATGATGCCAGTTATGTTATTGTATGCATTTGGTTCATCACTAGTGCCAATGGGTCTTGCTGCTCTTGGAGCTTGTGCAGTGATGTTACTGCATATTGCATGTATTTTGCATACATATTAGTTAGCTTTTCATGCATTTACATCACACTTTAGACTAGATTGCATCACTTAGGGTCCTAGAGCATTCTCGCACCAGCATACGCATGTTCCTTGCATTTTGCATCACATTCAGGTTGTTTCTGGCTACTTTGGAGTCGTGGAGGTTCGTGGACGTGCTGAAGCTGTTGTGGCGGTTCGTGGAAGGTCGGATGTTTGCTAAGGACCAGAGATCGGGCAGCAGATCGAGCATGGCAGGTCGATCTAGATGAGATCGACCAGAAGATCGAGAAGACCAGGAGATCCAAGGAAATGATCGAGAAGAAGATCGAGTGGAGCAATCGATCAAATGGTACAGACGTAAATGACGCCATGCAGAGTGAGAGCCGGATCGCGTCCACCACTCGATCCGACCGAAGATCGACACCAAGATCGGATGCAACACTCGATCCGCCGAAGAAGATAGAGACTCAGATCGAGTAGAAGACACGATGTCCGAAAGTGATCGAGAGAGCTGCTCGATCCCGAAGTCGATATCTGTCCTTTCAACTAGCGAGGGGGGGACCATTGAGCTGTTTTCACCATTTTGGGAAGGCGGTGATGTCTTTTTCCACACATACTTTTTCATTCTTATCTTTTTATGCTTTTTCTCTCTGGTTTGGAAACTCTCTGCCTTTGTTAGACTTTGAGCTTTGTTCTTGAATATTTCAAATCGTTTTAAGTTTTAAGTAATCATTTTCATGTTCATCGCTTCATCTTTCATGTTTATTTCGGTTATTCTCATGTGTAGCGAGTAGTTTCATTTGGGTCTCGGGGTTGAGAGGATTCACAGGGTCTAAGGGGTTTTCAAGTTGGTAGTTTTCTTGTTCTTAATGGCTTTCTCTTCTAGGATGTTGAGTCCCTAAGGCTTAAAGACTCTCACGCGAAGATCTTTATGATCAGAGAGGTCTCTTACCTTGACAGGATCCAGAGATCTCTGAAAATCACATCCTAGAGAATCTCACAAAGTGAGTCGATTTAAAGTTTTCAACCCCAACTTGGACCCTTGAAATCCCGGACCATGAATCTCAACCCTAGACCCTTCTTTCTTAGCATTCTTACATCTTCGTTAGCCATTTGCTTGATATTTGCCACATCCTGGTCATTAGTTTCTTCATACTTGCATTTTTAGACGAGATCGATCCAAACTGCTCGATCTAGTGGTCGATCCTGTGGTCGATCCACTAGTCGATTTTTGTTAAATCACAGCCTTGCATTTTAATTTTTCTGTTTGTTCCTCGTAGTAGTTCAATCGCTCTTGGTAATTTTAAAATAGTTTTGCATTCCATTCGGTCGTTGCATATAGTTTTTAGGGTTTTCACAATATCGCCTGTTATTCGCTTAGCTTTACACTGCTCTTGCATTCTCTTTGATCTTCCTAGCTCCTAGAAATGGATTGACTCTCACTTGCATATTGTACTACAACCTAAGTGTTGCATTTGAGTTTGATAGCCTCATTGCATCCTCACCCTTGCAAAGAAAGTAGTTATCAAATGGCGCCGTTGCCGTTCTAGGAGTGTTAGAAAGCATAGAGATTTGGGGCTTAGTAAAGACTAAGCCTTTGCCTTGTTTTAGTTACTAATTTCTCTACTCTCAAACGTTTGTCTCTCAGGTACATGAATCTTCGTTCCAGGGGAGACAACAATCTACTTCAACCCTTGGACAACATTCATCAGCTTGGTCATTCACGGCAAAGAAGAGTACGAGAACAAGCCAGAGCCTTTGAGGAGATTGTTCAGCACGGTTTGGTTGACTTTGAAGCTATGGCTGAACACGAGCATCCAGAGGGACCTCCTCCAGCTCACGGGGCAGTGGGAAGGGGCAATGGAAGCCCCCAACACGCGGCTAGACCCCCAAGGATCATAGGAGCCGGAGAGGGTCCCAATACTCATCACAATAGGTTTGGGATCACTCCTCCTCCTGTACAAAACAATAACTTCGAGATTAAGCCAGGTTTCATCTCCATGGTGCAAAACAACAAGTTCCACGGCTTAGCAATGGAAGATCCTTTGGAGCACCTTGACAATTTCGAGCAAGTATGTGGGATGATCAAGATAAACGGCATATCAGAAGGTGCTTTCAAGCTGCGTCTCTTTCCCTTTTCACTCAGAGACAAAGCTAGGCATTGGGAAAAGACCCTTCCACAAGGCACCATCACCTCATGGGCCGAGTGTAAGAAAGCTTTCCTCTCAAAATTCTTCTCTAGCACCAGAACGGCAAGGCTAAGAAGCGAAATCAGCGGCTTCACTCAGCGGAACAATGAGACGTTCAATGAAGCAATGGAACGTTTTAAAGATTACACGATCCAATGTCCTCATAACGGTTTCAGTGAGGAGACCTTACTCAGCACCATCTACCGCGGAGCTTCACCAAAGATCAGGTTGTTGCTTGACACGGCTAGTAAAGGGAACTTCCTTGGTCAGGAGGTAGAAGAGGGCATGGAGCTTATTGAGAACTTGGCATTGAGTGACGGTAACTATGCTTAAGATTTTGACCGTGCACCGAGAGGGTCTGAACTAGAGTCTCACAAAAAGGAGCTGAAACCCTTGCATGAGAAGATTGATAAACTGGTGTTAGCCAACCAGAAGCATGTTCACTTTGTTGGTGAAGCAGATGAGAATCAAGAGGAGCTTGAGTTGAGCCAGGAAGAAGCCAATTGGGTGGCGGGACAGAACAATTACAAACCTCACGGCTGCACCCAAGGCTATAACCAGAACAACAATCTCTCCTACCGTAGTACGAACGTCGCCAACCCTAAGGACCAAGTGTACCCTGCTCAGCAAGCAAAACCTTTCATACCTTACAACAAACGTTTTCAGCCGAGTGGTGGCTTCCAAGGTCAAGGGCAAAACAACTTCCAAGGGCAACATCAAGGCAACAAGGTTTATACGCCAAACGACCCTCCGAGCTTTGAACCTCAGCAGCAGCAGCCGATGCAACAACAAGTTGATCCGGTTCAGGCCATGTTTCAGCAGCTGATCCAAGGGCAAGCCTCTACAAACCAGAAGTTTGCCGAGATGAATACTCGTTTAGACTCGTCTCTCACTGACTTCTCCACTCAGATCACCAACTTAAACAACAAGATCAAGCAGCTAGAGAAGGGGAAAGCGAGTACAAGTGGTCAGAATAGCCTACCGGGCAAGTGTGAGCAGAATCCTAAGGAATATGCCAACGCCATCACGCTAAGAAGCGGCAAAGAGCTAGCACCTACAGTTACTCCTAAGAACAACAAGGACGTTGTAATTCAAGAGGGGGAGGGTAAGCTTTCCGCTGATGATGAGATCAACTTTGACAATGTCTGGATTCAAGGGCCAAGAAGAGGAGACAAGGCGGTTGTTGAGAAGAAAGCGGAGCAAATTACTAAGGAGAAGGATGCTTATGTATCTCCACCGTATGTACCTATGCTGCCTTTTCCTAGCCGTTTCAAGAAGCAACTCATAGAGAAGCATAGAGTCTTGTTTGAGAAGCATCTTAAGGACGTAGAGATCAAGCTACCTCTCGTGGACTGCCTTGTAATGATGCCTAAATGCGCCAAATTCTTCAAAGACACTCTCGTGAAGAAGAATAAGGAGAGTAAGGAGGTGCTTGTTCTAAGTGAGGAGTGTAGTGCTGTGATACACAAGGAAATAGTCCCTAAGAAGTTGGGAGACCCTGGAAGTTTCAGTATACCCGGCGCTTTAGGTCCTTTGGAGTTCAAGAGCTGCCTTTGTGATCTCGGAGCTAGCTTAAATCTGATGCCTCATTCCGTGGCGAAGAAACTAGGCTTTACCCGTTTCAAGGACTGTAGAATCTCGTTGGTACTAGCTGACAGGAGTGTGAGGTTACCCGTAGGATTGCTTAAGGACTTGCCAGTGACGATCAGTGGAGTGAACGTACCTACAGACTTCATTGTTTTGGAAATGGATGAAGAGCCAAAGGATCCACTCATTCTCGGTAGACCTTTCTTAGCTACCGCCGGCGCCATAATAGACATAAAGAACGGGAAGATTGCCTTGCACTTGGGTAAAGATATAAGGCTAGACTTCGATATCAATGAGGTTTTGAAGAAGCCTACGATAGAAGGGCAAGCTTTCTACATTGATACATTGGATGCCTTAGCGGATGAGTTGCTGGAAGAGCTGGCTCAGGAAGATCATTTGAAGCTAGCACTGACTAAGGAGCCAGGAGAGTTTGGTTATGTGGATCAGAGGACCCAAGAGTACGTCAACTTGCTTGATTCGAGCAAAGTTGTGCTTGAAGATGTAGGCGTTTGCCTAGAGATCGACTCCAAAATCGATGACATTACTCTATCCAGGGGTCAAATCGACAAGACAATCGAGAGCACAACTCGATCCGGTGCAGAAATCGACAGTCAGATCGAGGAGGGCGATCGATCCAGGAAAACAATCGAGTCCGGGATCGAGAAAGGCCATCCGATCAAATTGAGGTCCAATCCGGAGATCGACTGAGCGTCTCGATCTCTCACTCGATCCACATCAAATTGAGTGAGTGAATCGAGCGAAACTGCTTGATCTAGACGACATCGAGAGCAGGATCGACCAGACGACTCGATTTCAGAAGGGATAACGGTTGGAGAAAGCAGCCTCAAGGGCCATATCTTGGGTTCTAAGGAAGGTTCTAAGAAGGAGAACAAAAGCAACAGCCACGAGGATGATTGGAGCGAGCTGTTAGCCCCAAAGGTGGACCTTAAGGAGCTCCCAAACGGGCTAAGGTATGCTTTCTTAGGGCTTAACGAAACCTATCCTGTGATTGTTAATGAAAACTTGAGTGATGATGAGTTGCAATCACTCTTAACTGAGTTAAAAAAAGTATAGGAAGGCCATTGGGTACTCTCTAAGTGACATCAAGGGCCTTTCACCGATGCTTTGCACTCATAGGATTCACTTGGATAATGAGAACGCCTCTTCTATAGAACATCAGAGGCGTTTGAATCCAAATTTGAAAGAGGTAGTCAAGAAGGAGATTCTTAAGCTTTTAGAGGCTGACGTGATCTATCCCATAAGTGACAGCACGTGGGTTTCTCCCGTACACGTGGTGCCTAAGAAGGGAGGGATTACGGTCGTTAAGAATGACAAAGATGAGCTTATACCTACTAGGACTATTATTGGACACCGTATGTGTATTGACTATAGGAAGCGTAATCTTGCTACTAGAAAAGATCATTTTCCCTTGCCTTTTATTGATCAAATGCTTGAAAGACTTGCTAATCACCCTTACTATTGCTTTCTTGATGGATATAGTGGATTTTTCGAAATACCAATCCATCCCAACGATCAGGAGAAGACGACCTTTACATGCCTTTATGGTACCTTCGCGTATCGAAGGATGCCATTCGGGTTGTGTAACGCACCGGCTACGTTTCAGCGGTGTATGATGTCGATCTTCTCCGATCTAATAGAAGAGATGGTAGAGGTGTTTATGGATGACATCTCGGTCTATGGTGCGTCCTTTTCTGCGTGTTTGTTGAATCTTTGCAGGGTTCAACTGGGAAAAATGCCACTTCATAGTTAAGGAGGGGATCGTGCTTGGGCATAAGATATCAGAGAAGGGTATTGAAGTCAACAAAGCAAAGATTGATGTGATGACAAGCCTTGAGCCGCCAGTTAACGTAAAAGGGGTGAGAAGCTTCTTGGGACACGCCGGCTTCTACAGGCGTTTCATCAAAGACTTCTCTAATATTGCACGCCCTCTCACTCGGCTGTTGTGCAAGGAGGCTGAATTCGTCTTTGATGAGGAGTGTTTACAAGCTTTCGTGACAATCAAGGAAGCCCTAGTATCCGCGCCTATAGTGCAAGCACCAGATTGGACTCTCCCATTCGAGATTATGTGCGATGCTAGTGACTACGCCGTGGGAGTTGTCCTAGGCCAAATGAAGGATAAGAAGCTGCACGTGATATACTATGCTTCAAGGACCTTGGATGACACGCAAACGAGGTACACCACTACTGAGAAGGAGCTATTGGCGGTTGTATTCGCCTTTGAGAAGTTCATAGCTTACCTCGTGGGTTCCAAGACCACAGTTTACACGGATCACGCGGCTTCGCGCTACATCTATTCCAAGAAAGACACTAAGCCGAGGCTTTTGAGATGGATCTTCTTACTCCAGGAGTTTGATATGGAAATTAAAGACAAGAAGGGGATAGAAAACGGAGTTGCTGGCCATCTCTCTCGGCTATGGATCAACAAGTCTCTGCCCTTAGATGATTCTCTCCCCGAAGAGCAACTCATGGCGATCACTACGGCTGTTTGTGGAAAGCTTGAAGGGAAGTTTGAGGAGGTGTTGAGCTTCAAGGAGGAGGATCTTCCCTGGTACGCTGATGTTGTGAACTACTTAGTGTGTGGTGAAGAGCCAACACATCTCAACAGCTATCACAAGAAGAGGTTTATGAGAGAAGCGAGTGACTACTTTTGGGACGAGCCCTACTTGTACAAGAGAGGAGTGGACAGTTTGTACCGGAGATGTGTTACAAAGGAAGAAGCTAAAGACATCCTCTTTCACTGTCATGGCTCATCCTGTGGAGGACACTTCGCTTCATTCAAGACTGCCACAAAAGTGTTGCAAGCTGGTTTCTGGTGGCCGTCCATCTTCAAAGATGCACACGAGTTTGTGAAGAGCTGTAAAGCGTGTCAATGAGCAGGGAATATCACTAAGAGGAACGAGATGCCTCAGGTTCCTATCTTCGAGGTTGACGTGTTTGACGCGTGGGGCATAGACTTCATGGGGCCATTTCCTTCGTCATACGGCAACAAGTACATCTTAGTAGCGGTTGATTATGTCTCCAAATGGGTTGAGGCTGTTGCTTCCCCTACAAACGATTCTAAGGTGGTGATCAAGCTGTTTAAAAGCATCATTTTCCCGAGATTTGGGGTACCAAAAGTGGTTATAAGCGATGGAGGTAGCCACTTCATTAACAAAGTCTTTGAGAACCTTTTGAGGAAGTACGGCGTTACGCATAAAGTGGCTACATCGTATCATCCTTAAACGAGCGGTCAAGTGGAAGTCTCCAACCGGCAAATCAAGGCTATACTTGAGAAGATGGTCAGAGCAACAAGGAAAGACTGGGCAGTTAAGTTGGACGACGCTCTTTGGGCCTACCGTACCATCTTTGAAACACCGATTGGTACGACCCCTTTCACTCTGCTCTATGGCAAAGGCTGTCACCTCCCAGTTGAGCTTGAACACCGTGCATTGTGGGCTGTGAAAAGGCTGAACTTTGACCTCAAGACTGCTCAAGAGAGGCGCCTCATCCAGCTACATGAACTGGACGAACTAAGGTTGAACGCTTATGAGAGCTCTCGGATATACAAGGAGCGGACTAAGGAAGCTCATGACAAGAAGTTGGTTGCCAAGGAGCTTAAAGAAGGAGGTTTGGTGTTGCTGTACAATTCAAGACTCAAACTCTTCCCGGGAAAGCTGAAGTCAAGGTGGAGCGGGCCGTTTGTGATCCAAGAAGTGCTGCCTTATGGAGCTGTTACATTAATGGGCAAGAGTGGCAGTGCATTCACCGTGAACGGACACAGGGTTAAGCCTTACTTGGCGGATAGCTATGACAAGGAGAGTACCTCGGTGCTTCTCCAAGACTCACCATCTGCCTAAACCAAGTAAAGTCTAGCTAAAGACGTTAAAGAAAGCGCACTTGGGAGGCATTCCTATGACTATCCTGTACATATTTCTGCTTTATTTCACTTTCAGTTTTATGTTTTTATTTTGCAAGTGTGTAGGAACAGGTATGAAGAGTCTAAACCTCGATCTTGAAGTCCAAAAGAGGCGATAGGGGGTTAAGAAAAGGCTAGAGATCGAGTGCTAGATCGACTAATCCTAACTCGATCTTTGCTAGATCGAGTTAGTGAATCGAGAGGAGCCAGTCGATCTAGACGAGAACGAGTGATAAGATCGACCTAGATGAAAACGGATCGATCGATCCCAAATAGATCGACCGATCTAATTTCTCTCGGGAAATCGTTAAAGGATAGATTGATCACTCGACTCGATCCATCACTCGATCTAAGCCAAATCGACCCGCAAATCGAGGACGTAGCTTGTTCACGAGGACTTAGCCGTGGAGCCAAAATCTCAACGGTCTAGAGAGCCAATCGATCCAGGATTCGATTCGCCATGAATCGAGTCACAAATCGAGTAACCCTCTCGATCTAAGCCATTATGGGCATGAGATCGAGTCCTAGATCGACCAAATGGACTCGATCTCATGCCGAGGTAACATTTTCTTTCCCTCCTTTATTCTTTTCCCTCCAGTTTTTAAATTTAAAACTTGGTCAAGGCAAGCATCTTTGACAATGAAAGATGTGCCTTCACCAAGACTTGTGTCAGAAACCACCTCCTTTTACCCATAGTTTTGTTTCTTGTTGGCCTTTAAATGTTTTCATCAACTTCACACTCTCTAATTCTTGTTTTTTCGAAATTTTAAGCAAAGAGAGTGAGAGTTTTCTGTTTCTAAAGGCTAACAAACTTCTTAACAATCTTTGCAAAAGGTATTTTCGGTTATTTGATAAAAATCTTTAGGAAAATCTCCTTTTATTTCGCAATTGATTGTTTTAGATGCTAGGGCGGTTTTGAATTTTTAAATTTAGCTAAATAATAGAAACAATTCTGGATTTTCTAATATCTCTAGATTTGATTCTCTAATATTTTGCTATATTTTTTATAAATTCCTCAAAATTCTAGGGTATTAAGTATAAGTTTTCTTCTTTGCCTCTCTTCTTCTCTCATCCTATCGCCGTTTTGCTCACTACTTTACTTGAGAAACCTGTTTCAGGCGAGATGGCCCCCAAGAGAACGAGAGAGGAGACGGCACAAGAAGGAGAAGGTCAGGAAGTGGCTGTTCAAGAGAGGGTCCGATGGAGTAAGGACGAGAAGAGGGATAAGAAGCGGCTGGAAAGGCTTCGGTTCGAGCCTACTAAGTTTGTGGACCGGGAGCTGCTGTTCAAGCTAGGGATCCTTGGAGATTTTGACCAACTCCTCAAGAACATTGGCTTAAGATGTCTGTCACGAATGAATTGCCCAACCATTCCAGAAGTGACAATAGACTTCCTTGCCACGTTGGAGTTTTGTTACGAGAACCCTAGCGCCCCTGTTCCTTCACAAGGCCGCCTCTCCTTCAATTTTGGACGTCAAGCCTTCAGCCTCTCAATCCCCGAGCTGTGTCAAGCATATGGTCTCAACGCAGCCGCCACCAAGATCGAGTTCCCCTCTTTCACGCGAGCAAACGATTTTTGGGACCTGATCAGCAACGAAGACTACAAGGCCAACACCGCCAAAATAAAGAGAGTGAGCCGGTGCTGAGGTACACCTTGAAGCTGATCGCCAACACATTCAGCAGAAGGTCAGTTGCTTCCACGGTCACGAAGACCGAGCTTTGCTTCTTGTTCTAAGGCGTGAAGCCTTTGCTGTGTGATCCGGCTGAGAATGAAGAACCTATGGAGGATGAACTCGGCGACGAGGTGAACTATGGATGCGTGCTTGTTGCCTCCTTGGTGAAGTACAAGGCTTATGCCTTGCGGTGCAAGGCAACCTCTTCTTTCATTGGCGGCTTCCTGACTCCTCTATTCATACAAGCTGGCGTACCTATACACGATTTCACACCCGTCCCGGCTAGAGCTTTCATGGATGAGGTCTACATGAGGAATACCGACATCTTGGGACGCACGCCAGCAGAAAGGTTCTACGCTTATCTTTTCATCGACGACGAAAACGAGAAGAGAGTGTGCACCCTACCAAACAAGGACGAGACCGAGCTGCTTGGTGTTGGGAACATCGAGTTCTTGCCAACAGAAGAGGAGTGCTTTGCTCCTCTAGGAGAAACGCCTGCCCCAGCGATTGCTCCTCGTCAAAGGTCTGAGTCCCCAGCCACGGAAGATGAGATGCCCGAAGCTTACACCCTTCCCAAGATAGACTTTGAGCCGAGAACCAAAACGGAGAAGTTCCTAGCATCTGTTGTGGAGATGCAAAGGAAAATCAACAAATAGCAAGGCAAAATGCTCAAGAAACTTGCCAAGAAAGTCAAATCGCTTCAAGGAGGCTCGCCTAAGAAAGATGCAAGTGAAGAGGTCCAACAACCCGAGAAGAGGAGGCTTTCAACCGGTGGAGTTGTCATCCGTGAGACTCAAGGCAGCAACATTCAACCGGCACGTCTCTCTCTTTAAGAGCCAGGCTCCAAAGGCAAAGCCGTAGCATCTAGCTCCTCTGGAACATCCTCAAGTTCCAGCCGAGACTAGACCCGAGGTAACAACCTTCTTCCATTGTACATACCGCTCATGTTTGCTTCCTTTTGCTTTGTGTTTTGATGCTCCTTTGGATTTGTTTGCCACCGGGACGGTGTCAAGCAAGTGTGGGGGAGTATATGTGTGGTTTGACTTGTGTTTTCTGATCTTATTTTCCCTTTAGCATCCTTGAGTCTTCATTATTTAAATGTTTTTCAAAGATTCATGTAGTTGCATTCATCGCATTGAGCATTTTAGGATTGAGTCTAGAATCTTAAAACATCTAGGTTGTTCATATTCGCATAAGGGGTTTTCTTAAAAAGGTGTTTTAAACTCATGAATTGTTTCAATGCCCTAGTTAGTAGTTCTCTAATGCTTTGCTCATACTTTGAAAGTAAGTTCTTACCATGCTTGGATCACTTGCTATGATTTTTGTGACTTAAGTTGAACAGTGATAACTAGATTCTTTGCAAGGGTGAGTATGCAATGAGGCTATCAAAACTCAAATGCAAGACAGGTTGTAGCACAGTATGCAAGAGAGAGTCAATCCACACCTAGGATGATAGAAAAAGCAAAGAGAATGGAAGGACTTTGCAAATCTTAGCGAAACAAGATCGGTTTTGAGAAAATCCCTAAAAACTAGATGCAGCAACTAAATGGAATGCAAAACTATTCTAATATTACCAGGAACGAAATAAGATCTATCTGTGGCTTTCGGTATAGATCACTCCTTCATCCTCTCCTCCAAACCCATGGTTTTTGGTGGAAAGAGAGGTCGAAGGGCAGGAAAAACAGATTTCAAATGAATGGCTTAACTAGTCCCCCAAACTTCCATGGATTTTGGGAAGGGGTAACTAGTCTCTAGGGTGTGATCTTCAGAGGTCCCTGAATCATGTCAAGGTAAGAGACCTCTCGGATCATAAAGCTCTTGGCGTGAAAGTCTTTAAGCTTTAGGAACTCGACACCCTAGAAGAGATAGCCATTAAACACTAGAAAACTCCAAGATCGAAAACCTTTTTGACCCCTTGAATCCTCTCAACCCCGAACCCTAATGAAACTACTCACTACACATAAGATAAATCAAGCAAAGCATGAAGAAAGAAACGATGAGCATGAAAAGAAACTAGATTAAACTTCAAACGATTTGAATACAAGCAAGAAAAACTTCCAGTTCGACAATGGTGGATAATCTCCAAAACCAGAGAGAAAAGCATAAAAAGATAAGACTGAAAAAGTTCTGTGGAAAGAGACATCGCCGCCTTCCCAAAATGGCGAAAACAACCCGATGGTCCCCCACTCGCTAGCGGCCAAAAGCGGTTGAAAGGACAGAAATCGACCTCGGGATCGAGCGGCTCTCTCGATCATCTTCGGACATCGTGTCTTCAACTCGATCTGGGTCTCGATCGTCTTCGGCGGATCGAGTGTTGCATCCGATCTTGGAATCGATCTTTGGTTGGATCGAGTGGTGGACTCGATCCGGCTCTCGCTCTGCATGGCGTCATTTACGTCCGTACCGTTTGATCAATTGCTCCACTCGATCTTCGTCTCGATCATTTTCCTCGGATCGCCCGGTCTTCTCGATCTTTTGGTCTATCTCATCTAGATCGACCTGCCATGCTCGATCTGTTCCCCGATCTCTGGTCCTTAGCAAACATCCGACCTTCCACGAACCGCCACAACAGCTTCAGCACGTCCACGAACCTCCACGACTCCAAAGTAGCCATAAACAACCTGAATGTGATGCAAAATGCAAGGAATATGCGTATGCTGGTGCGAGAATGCTCTAGAACCCTAAGTGATGCAATTTAGTCTAAAATGTGATGTAAATGCATGAAAAGCTAACTAATGTGTACGCAAAATGTATGCAATATGCAGTAACATCAACTCCCCCAAACTTACTTCTTGCTTGCCCTCAAGCAACAGAAAATAAGTAAGGACGAGAAGTTTTAAAAACGAATGGGGGTTTAAGCTTCTTGCAAAGGTGCCTTTCAAATGAATCAATCTCAATGTCCTAGTTAACAGTTCTAAAATGATATGCACACACTCATACTCCAAAGAACTTAGCCATATTCATCACACAAAGAAATTCAGATCATGACTCTCCTATTCCTAACAATCAAAGAAACTCATCTTTTAACATTCATTAACATCCGAACCATGAATCAAACTTATACACTTTAAAGCAAAACACATTTGGCTAAGGGTGTAGGTTATGAGCATAGAACGATCCCATTTGAAAAGGGTTTTCAATTAAAACAAGAGTTTCTCTCAAAAATGGCAAGAATTTTATGCATAATGCTAAAGGTGAAGGCAATTGATGCATACATGATCATGTTCTCATCTACCCATGTAAACTAACAATGATCCTAAACCCCTCTCATTTATTAACTTTCAACCTCACTCACCACTTAGAATCTACCCTTTTTTTTCTCAAAGCTTAGCATTCCCCAATTCAAAACAGAAAACATTTTTAACTCTTTAGGCTAGTGAAAAAGGTTGAAAATAATTTTGCTCTTTAACTATTTCTTATTGGTAGCTCTCTTATTTATTTTTTTCTTTCTCTTTTTTTTTTTTTTATTTGGCACTTAGGCTCTTTTTTATTATTATTTTTTTTTTAAGAGAGCTACATCCTGAAATTTATTAGAGCATATATATAATTTTTAAAAACAACCCTTCACTTAAAACCTATTTCTTTCTTTTAATCACCAAACTCTTTGAAACCGAGAACAAATAGACATGAAAACAACCCCAATGATCCCCCAAACTTATCCTAAGCCTATACCTAGCTTCAAAATGCAAAGCTAGCAATCATATGAGAACCAAATCATGTCGCCTAAACCTAACACTTTATGCTAAGTTCAAAAGCGAAAAAGAAGGCCTCACAATGATGTCACACAAGAAATATTTGGCTTCAAAGAAGGGTAAGGGTCAAGGTGGTAGTTCTACTTAGGCTCACAAAGAGTGGTAAAAAGGAAGAAGAGAGCCTAAATATTTTAAAATCCATGTGTTCATTTTCAAATGCATAAGGATGATAATTAAAATTTCAGATTAAGGTTTTCACTTATTAGGACAAGTTTCAAATCATGAGAGTTCAATTCAAGTCACGAAAATCATAGCAAGTGATCCAACCATGGTAAGGACTTACTTTCAAAGCATAAGCAAAGCATTAGAGAACTACTAACTAGGGCATTGAAACAATTCATGAGTATAAAACACCTTTTTAAGAAAACTTTAACCCCTTATGCAAATGCAAACAACCTAGATGCTAAGAAAAATTCTAGACTCAATCCTAACAAGTTTTGACAAGATGAATGCAACTACATGAATCTTTGAAAAGTTTTTAAACATTTTACCAATTTTTCATGATCTAAAGACTCAAGGATGCTAAAGGAAAATAAGATCAGAAAACACATGTTAAACCACACATGTACTCCCCCAAACTTGCTTGACACCGTCCCGGTGGCAAACAAATTCAAAGGAGCACCAAAACACAAAGCAAAAAGAAGCAAATATGCGCGGATATGTACAATGGAAGAAGGTTGTTACTGATAAACTGGTTAGCTATGCTCTAATGCAGCAGAGAGGCTATCAAAACTCTAGTGCACGCAATGTTGTAGTAAAGCAAGCAGGAGAGTGTCAATCCACTTCTAGATGATAGAGAATCCACAGAGAATGCAAGGTCTAAGACAAATCTAAGCAAATAAGACAATTTATTGGAAATATTCTAAAAACTAAATGCAGCAACTTAAACAGAGTGAAACCTATTTTAAAAATACTAGAAAGGAAGCAGTTACCACGAGAAACAAACAGACAAATTAAAGGGAAGAGTTTCGAATTGTTAAAATTCGATTAGTGGATCGACCACAAGATCGACCACTAGATAGAGCAGAAACGATCGATCTCGTCTAAAACCGTAAGAACAATGAATCTAAAGACCAGGATGCTGTCAGGTAACTAGAAAAAGATGAAATGAGACGTAAATATGCTAAGAGAAAGGGCTTTAGGGTTGAGATTCATATAAAGAGTTTCAAGGATCGATCTTGGGTTTGAAACTTTAGATCGACTCACTTGGTGAGGATCTCTAAGCCTCGAAAACAAAACAAGATCTATCCGTGGCTTTCGGTATAGATCACTCTTCCATTCTCTCCTCCAAACCCATGGCTTTTGGTGGAAAAAGAGGTTGAAAGGCAAGGAAAACAGATTTCGAGTAATGGCTTAACTAGTCCCCCAAACTTCCATGGCTTTTGGGAAGGGGTAACTAGTCTCTAAGGTGTGATCTTCCGAGGCCCCTGGATCCTGTCAAGGTAAGGGACCTCTCGGATCATGAAGCTCTTGGCGTGAGAGTCTTCAAGCATTAAGCCTTCAACACCTTAGAAGAAATAGCCTTAAAAACGTTTAGAAAACAAACCAAGATCGAACCTTTTCTACCCTTCAATCCTCTCAACCCCAAACCCAAAGTAAACTACTCACTACTCATAAAGTAAATCAAGCAAAGCAGAAGACATGAAACGATAATCATGAAAGAAAGACTAGATCAAACGATAAGGATTCGAATACAAAAGCTTCAAAAGAAGACTGGTTCAATAATGGTGTTCTTCCGAAAAAACAGAGAGAAAACTCCAGGTAAAGGATAAAAACTAAAAGTCTTTTCTAAAGCATCTCGCTGCCTTGCCTAAAATGTCCAAACAATCCAATGGTCCCCCCTTCGCTAGCCAAAAACGGTTGAAAGGACAGAGATCGACCATTGGATCGAGTTGTTCTCTCGATCATATCCAGACATCGTGTCTTCGGCTCGATCCGGGTCTCGATCTTCATCGGTGAATCGAGTGTTGCATCCGATCTCGGTATCGATCTTCGGGTGGATCGAGTGGTGTACTCGATCTGGCTCTCGCTCTGCATGGCATCATTTACGTCCGTACCGATTGATCGATTGCTTCACTCGATCTCCGTCTCGATCATTATCCTTGGATCGCCTAGTTGGCTCGATCTTCTGGTCGATCAACTCCTTGATCGACCGGCCATGCTCGATCTACTCCTCGATCACTGGTCCTTCGCACATTCCCGAGCTCCCATGAACTGCTACATCGGCCTCCACACCTCCACGAACCTCCATGACTCCAAAGCAACCAGAAACAACCTGGAATGGACGCAAAATGCCGAGAAAATGCACATGCTGATGCAAGAATGCTCTAGGACCCTAAGTGATGCAATCTAACCTAAAACATGATACAAATGCATGAAAAAACTATCTAATGAGTATGCAAAATGTATGCAAAATGCAATGACATCAGTTACCTCTGGTCTAGTCTCGGCTGGAACTTGAGGATGTTCCAGAGGAGCTAGAGACTATGGTTTTGCCCTTGTCGGTTGGTTCTTGGAGAGAAAGACGCGCCGGCTGAATGTTGCTGCCTTGAGTCTCACAGATGACAACTCCACCGGTTGAGAGCCTCCTCTTCTCGGGTTGGTGAACCTCTTCACTTACATCTTTCTTAGGCGAGCCTCCTTGAAGTGCCTTGACCTTCTTGGCAAGTTTCTTGAGCATTTTGCCTTGCCACTTGTTGATTTTCCTTTGCATCTCCACAACAGATGCTAGGAACTTCTCTGTTTTGGTTCTCGGCTCAAAGTCTATCTTGGGAAGGGTGTAGGCTTCGGGCATCTCATCTTCCGTGGCTGGAGACTCGGACCTTTGACGAGGAGCAATCGCTGGGGCAGGCGGTCCTCCTAGAGGAGCAAAGCACTCTTCTTCTGTTGGTAAGAACTCGATGTTCCCAACACCAAGCATCTCGGTCTCGTCCTTGTTTGGCAGGATGCACACTCTCTTCTCGTTCTCATCGTCTATAAAGAGATAAGCGTAGAACCCTTCTGCTGGCGTGCATCCCAAGCTGTCGGTATTCCTCATGTAGACCTCATCCATGAAAGTTCTAGCTGGAACGTGCGCGAAGTCGTGTATAGGTACGCCAGCTTGTAAGTATAGAGGAGTGAGGAAGCCGCCAATGAAAGAAGAGGTTGCCTTGCACCGCAAGGCATAAGCCTTGTATTTCACCAAGGAGGCAGCAAGCACACATCCATAGTTCACCTCGTCGTCGAGCTCATCCTCCATAGGCTCGTCATTCTCATCCGGGTCACACAACATCTGTTTTACGCCTTGGAACAGGAAGCAAAGATCGGTCTTCGTGACCGTGGGAGCAACTGACCTTCCCCTAAACTTGTTGGCTATCAGCTTCAAAGTGTACCTCAGCACCGGGCTTCTCACTCTCTTTATCTTGGCGGTGTTGGCTTTGTAGTCTTCGTTGTTAATCAGGTCCCAAAAATCGTTTGCTCGCTTGAAGGAGGGGAACTCGACCTTTGTGGCAGCTGCGTTGAGACCATACGCTTGACATAGCTCGGGGATGGAGAGGCTGAAGGCTTGACGTCCAACCTTGAAGGAGAGGCGACCTTGTGAAGGGACGGGTGCGCTAGGGTTCTCGTAACGAAACTCCAGCGTGGCAAAGAAGTCTATTGTCACTTCTGGAATGGTTAAGCAATCCATCCGTGACAGATATCTTAAGCCAATGTTCTTGAGGAGTTGGTCAAAATCTCCAAGGATCCCTAGCTTGAACAGCAGCTCCCGATCCGCAAACTTAGTAGGCTCAAACCGAAGCTTTTCAAGCCGTTTCTTGTCCCTCTGACCCTCTCTTGAACAGCCACCTCTTGTCCTTCTCCCTCTTGTGCTGTCTCCTCTCTCATTCTTTTAGGAGCCATTGTACCTGAAACAAATTCCTCAAGAAGTTTGATAAGCAAAACGGCGATTTGATGAGAGAATAAGAGAGGAGAAGAAGAAAGCTTATAACTACTACCCTAGAATTTTGGGGAATTAATAAAAATTATAGCAAAATAAAGGAGAATCAATTCTTTAGATACTAAAAAATTCAGAATTATTCCTTTTACTTACCTAAATTTTAAAATTCAAAAACGGCCCTATCATCTAAAACAATATCTTGCGAAATAAAAGAGAATTTTCCAAAAAATATTTTATTAAACTCCAAAAATACTTTTTGCAAGATTGTTAAAGAGCCTTGCTAGCCTTTGAAAACAAAAAAAACTCTCACTCTCTTTGTTTAAAATTTCAGAGAAAACAAGAATGAGAGGGTGAGAAGTTGTTGAAATATTTAAAGGCTAAGCAAGAAACGAAACCATGGGTAGGAAAGGTGGTTTTATGACAAAGTCTTGGTCAAAGCACATCTTTCATGGTCAAAGATGCTTGCCTTGACCAAGTTTGAATTTAAAAACTGGAGTGAAAAGAATAAAGGAGGGAAAGAAAATGTTAGCTCGGCATGAGATCGAGTCCGTTTGGTCGATCTAAGATTCGATCTCATGCCCATAATGGCTTAGATCGAGAGGGTTACTCGATTTGTGACTCCATTCATGATGAATCGAGTCTCGGATCATTTGGCTCCATCGATCGTTGAGATGTTGGCTTCACGGCTAAGTCCTCGTGATCGAGCTACGTCCTCGATTTGGGGGTCGATTTGGCATAGATCGAGTGATGGATCGAGTCGAGTGATCGATCTGTTTTCAACGGATTTTCCCGAGAGAAATTAGATCGGTCGATCCGTTTAGGATTGATCGATCCGTTTTCGTCTAGATCGATCTTATCACTCGTTCTCGTCTAGATCGACTGGCTCCTCTCGATTCACTGACTCGATCTAGCAAAGACCGAGTCAGGATCAGTCGATCTAGCACTCGAATTCTAGCCTTTTCTTAACCCATATCGCGTCTTTTGGACTTCAAGATCGAGGTTTAGACTCCTTATACCTGCTCCTACACACTTGCAAAATAAAAAAATAAAACTGAAAGAGAAATTAAGCAGAAATATGTACAGGGTAGACATGGGAATGCCTCCCAAGTGCGCTTTCTTTAACGTCTTTAGCTAGACTTTACTTGGTTTAGGCGGATGGTGGGTCTTGGAGAAGCACCGAGGTACTCTCCTTGTCATAGCTGTCCGCCAAGTAAGGCTTGACCTTGTGTCCGTTGACGGTGAATACACTGCCACTCTTTTCCATCAATATAACAGCTCCATAAGGCAGCACTTCTTGGATCACAAACGGCCCGCTCCACCTTGACTTCAGCTTTCCTGGGAAGAGTTTGAGTCTTGAATTGTACAGCAACACTAAACCTCCTTCCTTAAGCTCCTTGGCAACCAACTTCTTGTCATGAGCTTCCTTAGTCCGCTCCTTGTATATCCGAGAGCTCTCATAAGCGTTCAGTCTTAATTCGTCCAGTTCATGTAGCTGAATGAGGCGCCTCTCTTGAGCAGTTTTGAGGTCAAAGTTCAGCCTCTTCACAGCCCACATTGCACGGTGTTCCAGCTCAACCGGGAGATGACAGCCCTTGCCATAGAGCAGAGTGAAAGGGGTTGTACCAATCGGTGTTTTGAAGGCGGTACGGTAGGCCCAAAGAGCGTCGTCCAGCTTTACTGCCCAGTCTTTCCTTGTTGCTCCGACAGTCTTCTCCAGAATAGCCTTGATTTGCCGGTTGGAGACTTCCACTTGACCGCTTGTTTGAGGATGATACGGTGTAGCCACCTTATGCTTAACGCCATACTTTCTCAAGAGGTTCTCAAAGACCCTGTTTATGAAGTGGCTTCGTCCATCACTTATAACCACCTTAGGTACCCCAAACCTCGGGAAAATGATAGTCTTGAACAGCTTGATCACCACCTTAGAATCGTTTGTAGGGGAAGCAATAGCCTCAACCCATTTAGAGACATAATCCACTGCTATTAAGATGTACTTGTTGCCATATGAAGAAGGAAATGGCCCCATGAAGTCTATGCCCCACGCGTCGAATACGTCAACCTCGAAGATGAGAACCTGAGGCATCTCGTTCCTCTTAGTGATATTCCCTGCTCGTTGACATGCCTCACAGCTCTTCACAAACTCGTGTGCGTCTTTGAAGATGGACGGCCACCAGAAACCGGCTTGCAACACCTTCGTGGCAGTCTTGAATGAAGCGAAGTGTCCTCCGTAGGAAGAGCCGTGGCAGTGATAGAGGATGTCTCTAGCTTCTTCCTTCGTAACACACCTTCGGTACAAACTGTCCACTCCTCTCTTGTATAAGTAGGGCTCGTCCCAAAAGTAGTCACTAGCCTCTCTTATGAACCGCTTCTTGTGATAGCTGTTGAGATGTGTGGGCTCCTCACCGCACGCTAAATAGTTCACAACATCAGCGTACCACGGTAGATCCTCCTTTTTGAAGCTCAAAACCTCTTCGAACTGCCCCTCTAGCTTTCCACAAACAGCTGTGGTGATCGCCATGAGTTGCTCTTCTGGAAGAGAGTCATCTAAGGGGAGAGACTCGTTGATCCTTAGCCGTGAGAGATGGTCAGCGACTCCGTTTTCTATTCCCTTCTAGTCTTTAATCTCCATGTCAAACTCCTGGAGCAAGAATCCACCTTAAAAGCCGAGGCTTAGTGTCCTTCTTCGAATAGATGTATCGCAAAGCCGCGTGATCTGTGTAGACAATAGCTTTGGATCCCACAAGATACAACCGGAACTTCTCAAAGGCGAACACTACTGCAAGCAACTCCTTCTCTGTAGTAGTGTACCTTGCTTGCGTGTCATCCAAGGTTCTTGAAGTATAGTAAATCACGTGCAGCTTCTTGTCTTTCCTCTGACCAAGGACGGCTCCCACGGCGTAGTCACTAGCATCGCACATGATCTCAAAGGGCTGTGTTCAGTCTGGTGCTTCAACTATAGGGGCTGATGTAAGGGCTTCCTTGATGGTCACGAAAGCTCGCAAACACTCCTCATCAAACACAAACTCAGCTTCTTTGCACAGCAACCGTGTAAGAGGACGTGCAATCTTGGAGAAGTCCTTGATGAAGCGCCTATAGAACCCGGCGTGTCCCAAGAAACTTCTGACTCCCTTAACGTTAACCGGCGGCTCAAGACCCATCACGACTTCCACTTTAGCCTGATCAACCTCAATGCCCTTCTCTGATATCTTATGACCAAGCACGATCCCTTCCTTAACCATAAAGTGGCATTTCTCCCAGTTTAGCACCAAGTTTGTCTCTTCACAACGCTTTAGTACCCTACAAAGATTCAACAAACACGCAGAAAAGAACGCACCATAGACAGAGAAATCATCCATAAACACCTCTACCATCTCTTCTATTAGATTGGAGAAGATCGACATCATACACCGCTGAAACGTAGCCGGTGCATTACACAATCCAAACGGCATCCTTCGATACGCGAAGGTACCTTAGGGACATGTGAATGTCGTCTTCTCCTGATCATTTGGGTGAATTGGTATCTGAAAGAAACCGCTATACCCATCGAGGAAACAGTAGTAAGGGTGATTAGCAAGTCTCTCAAGCATTTGATCAATAAAAGGCAAAGGGAAATGATCTTTCCTAGTTGCAAGGTTAAGTTTACTATAATCAATACACATCCTATGACCAGTGATGGTTCTAGTAGGAATAAGCTCATCTTTTTCATTCCTTATGACCGTGATCCCTCCCTTCTTAGGCACCACGTGTACAGGAGAAACCCACATGCTGTCACTTATGGGATAGATCACGTCAGCCTCTAAAAGCTTAAGGATCTCTTTCTTAACAACCTCTTTCAAATTAGGATTCAAACGCCTTTGATGTTCTATAGAAGAGGCGTTCTCATTATCCAAGTGAATCCTGTGAGTGCAAAGCATTGGTGAAAGGCCCTTGATGTCACTTAAAGAGTACCCAATGGCCTTCCTATACTTTCTCAGCTCAGTCAGGAGCGAGTGCAACTCATCATCACTTAAGTTTTCATTCACAATCACGGGATAGGTGTTATTAGGCCCTAAGAAAGCATACCTTAGCCCTTTTGGGAGCTCCTTAAGGTCCACCTTTGGGGCTAACAGCTCGCTCCAGTCATCCTCGTGGCTGTTGTTGTTGACTTCCTCCTTGGAACCCCCCTTAGAACCCGAGGCATGGCCCTTAAGACTGCTCTCCTCAAACGTTATCCCTTCTGAAATCGAGTCCTCCAGTCGATCTTGCTCTCGATGTCATCTAGATCGATCAGTTTTGCTCGATTCACTTACTCAATTTGATGTGGATCGAGTAAGGGATCAAGACGCTGAGTCGATCTCCTGATTAGACCCCAAAATGATCGGAAGGTCTCTCTCGATCGTCGACTCGATTGTTTTTCTGGATCGATCATTCTTCTCGATCTGTCTGTCGACTGCTGCACCGGATCGAGTTGTGTTCTCGATTGCCTTGTCGATCTGACTCCTGGATCGAGTGATAGCGTCGATCTCGGGGTTGATTTCTAGGCAGCAGATTTCATCCTTCTTAACAATCTTCCTAGAATCCAGCAAGTTGACGTACTCCTGAGTCCTCTGATCCACATAGCCAAACTCTCCTGGCTCCTTTGTCAGTGCCAGCTTCAGATGGTCCTCCTGAGCGAGTTCTTCTAGCAACTCATCCGCTAAGGCATCCATCGTTTCAATGTAAAAAGCTTACCCTTCTATGGTCGGCTTCTTCAGAACCTCATTGATATCGAAGTCCAGCCTTATATCCTTTCCCAAGTGCAAGGCAATCTTCCCGTTCTTTACGTCGATGATAGCCCCGGCGGTTGCAAGGAATGGCCTTCCTAGGATGAGTGGATCCTTAGGCTCTTCATCCATTTCCAACACGACGAAGTCCGTAGGCACGTTCACACCGCTAATTCGCACCGGTAGATTATCAAGCAGCCCCACTGGTAGCCTCACACTCCTATCAGCCAGTACCAACGAGATCCTACAGTCTTTGAAACGAGTAAAGCCAAGCTTCTTCGCCACGGAATGAGGCATCAGGTTTATGCTAGATCCGAGATCACAAAGGCAAGTCTTGAACTCCAGAGGACCTAAAGCGCAGGGTATAGTGAAGCTTCCAGGGTCTCCCAACTTCTTAGGGACTATCCCCTTATGTATCACAGCACTACACTCTTCACTTAGAACAAGCACCTCCTTGCTTTCCTTATTCTTCTTCACGAGAGTGTCTTTGAAGAATTTGGCGCACTTAGGCATCATTGCAAGGCAGTCAACGAGAGGTAGCTTGATCTCCACGTCCTTAAGATGCTTCTCAAAGAGGATTCTATGCTTCTTTATGAGTTGCTTCTTGAAACGGCCAGGAAAAGGCAGCTTAGGTACATACAGTGGAGGTACATAAGCATTCTTCTCCTTAGTAGTTTGCTCCGCTTTCTTCTCAGCAACTGCTTTGTCTCCTCTTCTTGGCCCTTGGATCCAGACATTGTCAAAGTTAATCTCATCATCAGCTGAAGGCTTACCCTCCTCTTCTTGAATTACAACGCCTTTGTTATTCTTAGGAGTAACCGGAGGTGCTAGCTCTTTGCCGCTTCTTAACGTGATGGCGTTGGCATATTCCTTAGGATTCTGCTCACACTTGCCCGGTAGGCTATTCTGACCACTTGTACTTGCTTTCCCCTTCTCTAGCTGCTTGATCTTGTTGTTTAAGTTGGTGATCTGAGTGGAGAAGTCAGTGAGAGACGAGTCTAGACGAGTGTTCATCTCGGCGAACTTCTAGTTTGTAGAGGCTTGCCCTTGTATCAGCTGCTGAAACATGGCCTGAACCGGATCAACTTGTTGTTGCATCGGCTGTTGCTGCTGAGGTGCAAAGCCCGGAGGGTAGTTTGGCGTATAACCCTTGTTACCTTGATGTTGCCCTTGGAAATTGTTCTGCCCTTGACCTTGGAAACCACCACTCGGCTGAAAACCTTTGTTGTAAGGGATGAAAGGTTTTGCTTGCTGAGCAGGGTACACTTGGTCCTTAGGGTTGGCAACGTTGGTACTACGGTAGGAGAGATTGTTGTTCTGGTTGTAGCCTTGGTTGTAGCCTTGAGGTTTGTACTTGTTCTGTCCCACCACCCAATTGGCTTCTTCCTGGCTCAACTCAAGCTCCTCTTAATTCTCATCCGCTTCACCAACAAAGTGAACATGCTTCTGGTTGGCTAACACCAGCTTATCTATCTTCTCATGCAAAGATTTCAGCTCCTTTTTGTGAGACTCTAGCTCGGATCCTCTCGGTGCACGGTCATAATCCTCAGCGTAGTTGCCATCACTCAATGCCAAGTTTTCTATCAGCACCATGCCCTCTTCTACCTCCTGACCAAGGAAGTTCCCTTTACTAGCTGTGTCAAGCAACAACCTGATCTTTGGTGAAGCTCCGTGGTAGATGGTGCTGAGTAGGGTCTCCTCGCTGAAACCATGATGAGGACATTGGATCGTGTAGTCTTTGAAACGTTCCATTGCCTTGTTGAATGTCTCGTTGTTTCGTTAAGTGAAGCCGTTGATTTCGCTTCTCAATCGTGCTGTTCTGGTGCTGGAGAAGAATTTTGAGAGAAAGGCCTTCTTACAATCGGCCCATGAGGTGATGGTGCCTTGTGGGAGGGTCTTCTCCCAATGCCTAGCCTTGTCTCCGAGTGAAAAGGGAAAGAGACGCAGCTTGAAAGCATCTTCGGATATGCCGTTTATCTTGATCATCCCACATACTTGCTCGAAATTGTCAAGGTGCTCCAAGGGATCTTCCATTGCTAAGCCGTGGAACTTGTTGTTTTGCACCCTGGAGATGAAACCTGTCTTAATCTCGAAGTTGTTGTTTTGTACAGGAGGAGGAGTGATCCCAAACCTATTGTGATGAGTATTGGGAGCATCTCCGGCTCCTATGATCCTTGGGGGTCTAGCCGCGTGTTGGGGGTTTCCATTGCCCCTTCCCACTGCCCCGTGAGCTGGAGGAGGTCCCTCTGGATGCTCGTGTTCAGCCATAGCTTCAAAGTCAACCAAACCGTGCCGAACAATCTCCTCAAAGGCTCTGGCTTGTTCTCATACTCTTCTTTGCCGTGAATGACCAAGCTGATGAATGTTGTCCAAGGGTTAAAGTAGATTGTTATCTCCCCTTGAACGAAGATTCATGTACCTGAGAAACACACGTTTGAGAGTAGAATGATTAGTAACTAAAACAAGGTAAAGGCTTAGCCTTTACTAAGTCCCAAATCTCTATGTTTTCTAAACAATCCTAGGATGGCAACGGCGCCATTTGATAACTAGATTCTTTGCAAGGGTGAGTATGCAATGAGGCTATCAAAACTCAAATGCAAGACAGGTTGTAGCACAGTATGCAAGAGAGATTCAATCCACACCTAGGATGATAGAAAAAACAAAGAGAATGCAAGGGCTTTGCAAATCTAAGAGAAACAAGATCGGTTTTGAGAAAATTCCTAAAAACTAGATGCAGCAACTAAATGGAATGCAAAACTATTTTAATATTACCAGGAATGATCAAACTACCATAAGGAACAAATAGAATAATTAAAGAACAAAGCTACGAATTACTAAAATTCGACTAGTGGATCGACCACGGGATCGACCACTAGATCGAGCAACAACGATCGATCTCGTCTAAAAATGCAAGAACAGTAAAACTAACGACCAGGATACTATCAAAGATCAAACGAAAGACGAGAGAGGATGTAAAGAAGCTAAGAAAGAGGGTCTAGGGTTGAGATTCATGGTTAGGGGTTTCAAAGGTCCGAACTTGGGTTGAAAACTTTAAATCGACTCACTTTGTGAGAATCTCTAAGCCTTGAAAACGAAATAAGATCTATCCGTGGCTTTCAGTATAGATCACTCCTTCATCCTCTCCTCCAAACCCATGGCTTTTGGTGGAAAGAGAGGTCGAAGGGCAGGAAAAACAGATTTCAAATGAATGGCTTAACTAGTCCCCCAAACTTCCATGGCTTTTGGGAAGGGGTAACTAGTCTCTAGGGTGTGATCTTCAGAGGTCCCTGAATCCTGTCAAGGTAAGAGACCTCTCGGATCATAAAGCTCTTGGCGTGAGAGTCTTTAAGCTTTAGGAACTCGACACCCTAGAAGAAATAGCCATTAAACACTAGAAAACTCCAAGATCGAAAACCTTTTTGACCCCTTGAATCCTCTCAACCCCGAACCCTAATGAAACTACTCACTACACATAAGATAAATCAAGCAAAACATGAAGAAAGAAACGATGAGCATGAAAAGAAACTAGATTAAACTTCAAACGATTCGAATACAAGCAAGAAAAACTTCCAGTTCGACAATGGTGGATAATCTCCAAAACCAGAGAGAAAAGCATAAAAAGATAAGACTGAAAAAGTTCTGTGGAAAGAGACATCGCCGCCTTCCCAAAATGGCGAAAACAGCCCGATGGTCCCCCCCCCCCCCTCGCTAGCGGCCAAAAGCGGTTGAAAGGACAGAGATCGACCTCGGGATCGAGCGGCTCTCTCGATCATCTTCGGACATCGTGTCTTCAACTCGATCTGGGTCTCGATCGTCTTCGGCGGATCGAGTGTTGCATCCGATCTTGGTATCGATCTTTGGTTGGATCGAGTGGTGGACTCGATCCGGCTCTCGCTCTGCATGGCGTCATTTACGTCCGTACCGTTTGATCGATTGCTCCACTCGATCTTCGTCTCGATCATTTTCCTTGGATCGCCCGGTCTTCTCGATCTTCTGGTCGATCTCATCTAGATCGACCTGCCATGCTCGATCTGTTCGCAGATCGCTGGTCCTTAGCTAACATCCGACCTTCCACAAACCGCCACAACAGCTTCAGCACGTCCACGAACCTCCACGACTCCAAAGTAGCCAGAAACAACCTGAATGTGATGCAAAATGCAAGGAATATGCGTATGCTGGTGCGAGAATGCTCTAGGACCCTAAGTGATGCAATCTAGTCTAAAATGTGATGTAAATGCATGAAAAGCTAACTAATGTGTATGCAAAATGTATGCAATATGCAGTAACATCAAACAGACATGAATTGAATCCTTTCCTACTAAGTGAGAACCTTAATCTGAATTTGAATTATCACTCTTGTGCATTTGAAATGAAATACATGGATCACATATACATATTCAAGCTTTCTTACCCCTTTTTACCACTCTTTGTAAGTCTGAATAGAACTCCACACCCTGAACCTTGCCTTCCTTTCAAGCCAAATATTTCTTGTGTGATGTGAGCCCTTATTTTTGGATTGAACTTGGCATAAAGTGTTAGGTTTAGGCGACATGATTAGGCTTTCATATTGATGCTAGCTTTGCATTTTGAAGCTAGTTTTAGGTTTGTTTTG
Source organism: Thlaspi arvense (assembly GCA_911865555.2). Lineage (NCBI taxonomy): Eukaryota > Viridiplantae > Streptophyta > Magnoliopsida > Brassicales > Brassicaceae > Thlaspi > Thlaspi arvense. Next base: position 14,709,620 of record OU466857.2, read on the forward strand.
GGGCAGGGATTCGCTGGTGTTAAAAGAATTTTGCCTATGTGTTCTCAGTTTAAAAAGAAATGGTGTTTGGGGTTTGAAAATAAAAAGGACTCATGGTTTTAAGTGGTGGTGTTAAAAGAATTTTGCTTATGTGTTCTGTTTTTAAATAAAAGCTTAGTTTTAAAAGAGAAGGAGGTAGCTCTCAAAAATAAAATTAAAAATCAGAAAGAAAAGAGCCAAAAGGCCAAAGTTTAGAAAGAAAAAAAAATAAATAAATATAATAAGAGAAGAGAGCTACCAAGATTTAAAGAAAGAGCTTTAAGTTTATGTTTGACCACCACTAGCCTAATAAGAGTAAAGTTGTCTCCTGTTTTCGTGGGTTATGCCTGGCTTCTTGCCTTGTCGTTTGGGTAGTTTCTAGAGGGTGAGTGAGCTCGAAAAAGAAAGAAAATGAGAGAGGTTTAGGACAATTGTTAGTGTATATGGGTAGATGAGAGTCTAGTCATGTATGCATAAATTGTCCTTACCTTTAGCATTATGCATAAGTTCAATCCTTTTTGAGATAACCCATTGTTTGAATTACCCGCTTGAATGAGATCATCTTTGTCTCATAACCTTGTCCTTAGCCAAATGTATTCTGTTCTAAGTGAATAAGTGTGCTTCACGGTTTGATCATTAATTGAATGTTAAAGGTTAGGATTCTTGGATTGTTTAGAATATGAGAGTCATGATCTGAATTTCTTTGTGTGATGAGTATGGCTAAGTTCTTTGGAGTATGAGTGTGCGCATTGCATTTTAGAACTAGTAACTAGGACATTGAGATTGATCCATTTGAAGGGCACCTTTGCAAGAAGCTTAAACCCCCGTCTTTTCTAAAACCTCTCTTCCTTTCTTATTTTTTGTTGCTTGAGGGTAAGCAAGAAGTATGTTTGGGGGAGTTGATGTTACTGCATATTGCATGTATTTTGCATACATATTAGTTAGCTTTTCTTGCATTTACATCACACTTTAGACTAGATTGCATCACTTAGGGTCCTAGAGCATTCTCGCACCAGCATACACATGTTCCTTGCATTTTGCATCACATTCAGGTTGTTTCTGGCTACTTTGGAGTCGTGGAGGTTTGTGGACGTGCTGGAGCTGTTGTGGCGGTTCGTGGAAGGTCGGATGTTTGTTAAGGACCAGAGATCGGGCAGCAGATCGAGCATGGCAGGTCGATCTAGATGAGATTGACCAGAAGATCGAGAAGACCAGGCGATCCAAGGAAATGATCGAGACGAAGATCGAGTGGAGCAATCGATCAAATGGTACGGACGTAAATGACGCCATGCAGAGCGAGAGCAGGATCGAGTCCACCACTCGATCCGACCGAAGATCGACACCAAGATCGGATGCAACACTCGATCCGCCGAAGAAGATCGAGACCCAGATCGAGTAGAAGACATGATGTCCGAAAGTGATCGAGAGAGCCGCTCGATCCCGAAGTCGATCTCTGTCCTTTCAACCGTTTTTGGCCGCTAGCGAGGGGGGGACCATTGAGCTGTTTTTGCCACTTTGGGAAGGCGGCGATGTCTTTTTCCACACACACTTTTTTATTCTTATCTTTTTATGCTTTTTCTCTCTGGGTTGGAAACTCTCCGCCATTGTTAGACTTTGAGCTTTGTTCTTGAATATTTCGAATCATTTAAGTTTTAAGTAATCGTTTTCATGTTCATCGCTTCATCTTTCATGTTTATTTCGGTTATTCTCATGTGTAGCGAGTAGTTTCATTTGGGTCTCGGGGTTGAGAGGATTCACGGGGTCTAAGGGGTTTTCAAGTTGGTAGTTTTCTTGTTCTTAATGGCTTTCTCTTCTAGGATGTTGAGTCCCTAAGGCTTAAAGACTCTCACGCGAAGATCTTTATGATCAGAGAGGTCTCTTACCTTGACAGGATCCAGAGATATCTGAAAATCACATCCTAGAGACTAGTTACCCTTTCCTAAAAGCCATGGAAGTTTAGGGGACGAGTTCATTGTCCTTCAACCTCTCTTTCCACCAGAAGCCATGGGTTTGGAGGAGAGGATGAAGGAGTGATCCATACCGAAAGCCACGGATGGATCTTGTTTTCGTTTTCAAGGCTTAGGGAATCTCACAAGGTGAGTCGATTTAAAGTTTTCAACCCCAACTTGGACCCTTGAAACCCCGGACCATGAATCTCAACCCTAGACCCTTCTTTCTTAGCATTCTTACATCTTCGTTAGCCATTCGCTTGATATTCGCCGCATCCTGGTCATTAGTTTCTTCATACTTGCATTTTTAGACGAGATCGATCCAAACTGCTCGATCTAGTGGTTGATCTTGTGGTCGATCCACTAGTCGATTTTTGTTAAATCACAGCCTTGCATTTTTATTTTTCTGTTTGTTCCTCGTAGTAGTTCAATCGCTCTTGGTAATTTTAAAATAGTTTTGCATTCCATTCGGTCGTTGCATATAGGTTTTAGGATTTTCACAATATCGCCTGTTATTCGCTTAGCTTTACATTGCTCTTGCATTCTCTTTGATCTTCCTAGCTACTAGAAATGGATTGACTCTCACTTGCATACTGTACTACAACCTAAGTGTTGCATTTGAGTTTGATAGCCTCATTGCATCCTCACCCTTGCAAAGAAAGTAGTTACCATGCAGCACCTCTTGGTCCTTGCTCACCTTGTAGGCCCTAAACACCTTGCTGTCCTTGTATACCCTGAACGCCAGCAGCTCCTTGGTGTTTTCTGGCCAAAATGGGAAGGTCTTGGTGTGATTGATTCTTGACAACTTGGGCGTGTATGTATGATGCCTTGGTATGTTCATATCCAATGAATAATACTTCAAAACGCAGCAGCAAGGACAATAGAGCCGTTGGACATTGATTGCTCTAAGTGTGAATGCTCTTGAAGCCGGATATGGAAAGTGGTGAAGTGTGAATGGCCAAGTCAGATCCGCCTGATCCTCTGGTTTCTGGTGCAGCTAAGGACGTCTTTTGAAGCTTCTAGATGGTTGATATTGTATCCTGGTCGCCAAAGATATGTTTGCAATCTCTCAAATTCGGAAGACTCCAAATAAGGCAAGTGTAGCATCTTCCGCTTTAGAAACTCAATAAGTTTCACATCACAACCGATATTGATGTGAATCTAATTCGCTCCGGTCCTCTGATGAATCAATATTACATAACAAGTCGGTTCGTCACTTAATTCCTCCTGGTTCAGTGGGAAACCTCCAATAACCGCTCACATGTCTGATTCGGGAAGGTTCCAGTTCACCCGACTTTGAACTTGCATATCTCCTTCGTATGAAATCATTTTGGACCGAATCCAATTCCTAGCGCGTCTCTGATAAGTTGAGAATCCAAATTAGTTGAATTTGTTGCTTGGTTCATCCTGGTACGTCCGGAATGACTCGATAAGTGATCGTATGTCTTCATCGACCTCATTGAAGATCCGCCAAATTGTATCTTCAATAACTTCTTCATAGAAAATCCTTGTTGGCTTATTCTTCTTCATAGTTAAATCTAGGTGAGTTATGTATGCTCTCTTCGTCTTGGTTGAGTCTGAGTGCATGAAGGGATTGAGGTCTAGAAGGAAAAATCATGAAAGATAGTCTCTCCTTTATTCATGACATGTTCCCCAAGGGAGATCGTCTCTCCTTTACCCTTGGCTAGACCATCATGTCTGTTGATCATCAGCTCCATTGTTGATGCTGTCCTCAATATTGCATCATACTCTCCTTCTTCAAAAAGTTTTGTCCTCAAAACTTGTTTATCTGCACATAGATAAGTCAAATTAGTATCATGAATTATAGGAGAGCTTACTTTCTTACCATGAGGTGGCTCTGGTTTGGTGAGGGGTGGAACGTCAGGGGGTTCTCCTTTGAGCAAGTATGATAGGATTACTCCTCTGCTCAGGTCTGGTACGATTTTCTCTTCTTTAGTGAACTTGGTAATGATCACCATTGGGTCCAAATCTTTTATCACCAATTGGTTTTGTAACAAAATTTCTTCTGGTGGATTTTCTTTGCAGCTTACTCCTTCAGTTCATGCAATAAGATTAACACTTTGGACAAGAAACAAGTGCATTATGGATTCTTTAAGATAAGATAAGCTAGTTAAATCAAATTCATTAGCACTAGTTGCAACAAGATTTTTTCTACTTGTGATTTTTAACAAATTGGTCCCTCATGATCTTGTAAGTTTAATAAATCTTTTAATACATCTGTGGAACTATTAGGAACGAAATGAGTTAAAGAGAGACTTACCTGGCTAACACTAAAAGTGTTTGGAGCTTGATCTGGTGGTTTCTCTTTGATATCTTCCTTTTCTTTATCCCTTTCATCAGACTTGATGCTTAAGACTTTTGTGAGCTCTTGTGTATTGTTGGGGATAGGTCCAATATCTAGAGATGGCGTTTCTTCTCCAGCTCCAGTTTGTTGCTTCTCTTTAATTCCTGTTTCAGAATTTCCTGGCAAAGACAAGTGCATTATACTAGAACTGAAAATTCTAAGAAATTCAACATTTTCTTCTTCTCTCCTAGTATCTTTCTTTTCTGTTTTAGGATGTGATGTTGTATCTACCTTTCTAGATGGAAATATCTTAGCAAGATGACTTCTTTGATGACACCTATAACATGTCATATCTTCTATCTTAGAAGGTTGAAAAAATTACATTGCTCTGTTTTGTTGTGGAGTTCATGTAATGGAGCTGTACTTGTCTTTTGTACTCCATCTTTTAGCTTTGAAGATTGGTGAACGTCTTCTGCTGGTACAACACTCTTAGTTGGCATCTTCTTCTTATGAATGTTGTTCATCACGTTCTTTGGCTTAGGACTATTAGCCTTCTTTGGTCTTGCTGCAAGAACCCATCTTTTTGGCTTAGTGTAGGAATAACTCTTCACATGATGTTGATTTTGAGCAGCAGCTTTTTTCACAAACTCCTCATAGATTTCTACTTTGAAACTCTCCCATGTATGAGCTGGATCTTGGTAGTAAACTCTGGCATTCTCCTATTATTCCCACCACTCATAAGCTGGCCCAATAAGAGTGTCAAGGGCGTAGGGGAGTTGTTCCTCTAGTGGCACTTGACTATATTGAAAGCTGGCTTCCATAGCTTCTTCCCACTTTAAGTAATCTTCTGCACCTTGGCTATAACCTGAAAAGGTTAATTATTGTGGCTCAAAGCATTCATCTTTTTCAATGCAATGATCTGAGGGCTCTTCTTCTTCAGCCTTATTGTCTTCTTCTTCACTCTCATGGTCATAGTGATGCTCATCTCCACGTTTTGGCTCTCCATAATAACTTTCTTCTGATGCAATATCATGGCTCCAAGGGTCTTCATCATTCTGTTCAGTTTCTCTTAAACTGATTTGTGAATCACTTTAATCTTCATGTGTGTAAGGCTCCACGAACTGGTCTTCATGATTGAGTTCTCCATGATCAGCTTCAATTTCTTGGTCTCCTTCTCCTACACTGATTTGAGAATCAGTCTCTTTTTTCCATGAGCCCCTTTCATGGTTTTCTTCTAATTCACCTTCAGAGTGGCTTGTATCTTCATGGCTACAGTCTCGTGGTTCAGTCTCAGTTTCTCCAAAACGTGGCTCATCTCCAAATTCAGAGTCTGAGTAATCATCTTCATGCCATGCTTCTTCTCCTCCATAACTGACTTCAGAATCAGCTTCTCCACTCCATGAATCATTCTCATAGTGATCTTCTTCTTCCATTGAGTGTTGGCTTGCCTCTTCTCCCCAATCAATTTCTGAGGTGTTGACTTCACTCCTCTCATCTTCTTCATACTCCATAGCTTATGGGCGTGATTGTACCTTGCAAAAGAAGAATGAGAAATTTAGAACGGTGACTTAGTGCAACTAGACAAGAAAATATGCAAAATTAAAAGCAAATAACAAGGAAAAGGAAATAACACTAGTTGCTGCATTTTAGAACTAGTAACTAGGACACCTTTGCAAGAAGCTTAAACCCCCGTCTTTTCTAAAACCTCTCTTCCTTTCTTATTTTTTGTTGCTTGAGGATAAGCAAGAAGTATGTTTGGGGGAGTTGATGTTACTGCATATTGCATGTATTTTGCATACATATTAGTTAGCTTTTCTTGCATTTACATCACACTTTAGACTAGATTGCATCACTTAGGGTCCTAGAGCATTCTCGCACCAGCATACGCATGTTCCTTGAATTTTGCATCACATTCAGGTTGTTTCTGGCTACTTTGGAGTCGTGGAGGTTTGTGGACGTGCTGGAGCTGTTGTGGCGGTTCGTGGAAGGTCGGATGTTTGCTAAGGACCAGAGATCGGGCAGCAGATCGAGCATGGCAGGTCGATCTAGATGAGATCGACCAGAAGATCGAGAAGACCAGGCGATCCAAGGAAATGATCGAGACGAAGATCGAGTGGAGCAATCGATCAAATGGTACGGACGTAAATGACGCCATGCAGAGCGAGAGCTGGATCGAGTCCACCACTCGATCCGACCGAAGATCGACACCAAGACCGGATGCAACACTCGATCCGCCGAAGAAGATCGAGACCCAGATCGAGTAGAAGACACGATGTCCGAAAGTGATCGAGAGAGCCGCTCGATCCCGAAGTCGATCTCTGTCCTTTCAACCATTTTTGGCCGCTAGCGAGGGGGGGACCATTGAGCTGTTTTTGCCATTTTGGGAAGGCGGCGATGTTTTTTTCCACACACACTTTTTTATTCTTATCTTTTTATGCTTTTTCTCTCTGGGTTGGAAACTCTCCGCCATTGTTAGACTTTGAGCTTTGTTCTTGAATATTTCGAATCGTTTAAGTTTTAAGTAATCGTTTTCATGTTCATCGCTTCATCTTTCATGTTTATTTCGGTTATTCTCATGTGTAGCGAGTAGTTTCATTTGGGTCTCGGGGTTGAGAGGTTTCACGGGGTCTAAGGGGTTTTCAAGTTGGTAGTTTTCTTGTTCTTAATGGCTTTCTCTTCTAGGATGTTGAGTCCCTAAGGCTTAAAGACTCTCACGCGAAGATCTTTATGATCAGAGAGGTCTCTTACCTTGACAGGATCCAGAGATATCTGAAAATCACATCTTAGAGACTAGTTACCCTTTCCTAAAAGCCATGGAAGTTTAGGGGACGAGTTCATTGCCCTTCAACCTCTCTTTCCACCAGAAGCCATGGGTTTGGAGGAGAGGATGAAGGAGTGATCCATACCGAAAGCCACGGATGGATCTTGTTTTCGTTTTCAAGGCTTAGGGAATCTCACAAGGTGAGTCGATTTAAAGTTTTCAACCCCAACTTGGACCCTTGAAACCCCGGACCATGAATCTCAACCCTAGACCCTTCTTTCTTAGCATTCTTACATCTTCGTTAGCCATTCGCTTGATATTCGCCGCATCCTGGTCATTAGTTTCTTCATACTTGCATTTTTAGACGAGATCGATCCAAACTGCTCGATCTAGTGGTCGATCTTGTGGTCGATCCACTAGTCGATTTTTGTTAAATCACAGCCTTGCATTTTTATTTTTCTGTTTGTTCCTCGTAGTAGTTCAATCGCTCTTGGTAATTTTAAAATAGTTTTGCATTCCATTCGGTCGTTGCATATAGTTTTTAGGATTTTCACAATATCGCCTGTTATTCGCTTAGCTTTACACTGCTCTTGCATTCTCTTTGATCTTCCTAGCTACTAGAAATGGATTGACTCTCACTTGCATACTGTACTACAACCTAAGTATTGCATTTGAGTTTGATAGCCTCATTGCATCCTCACCCTTGCAAAGAAAGTAGTTATCATGCAGCACCTCTTGGTCCTTGCTCACCTTGTAGGCCCTGAACACCTTGCTGTCCTTGTATACCCTGAACGCCAGCAGCTCCTTGAGGACCCTGAAATCTGATGTCATCCATAACAGGTTCCTGATTGTTCATCCCAAGTCTCTCACAGTGCTGTAATCTTTCTCTCTTTCTTCTTGCTCTCAGCTCTCTTTCAAGTTGCAAGATGTTATTCTGATAAGGATGCAGATTCTCAGTGCCTTTAGACCTTAAAAGCATGCACCTGTAAGAGAGAAACCAAGAGTTGAAACAGATTTAGTAACCAAATTCAAAAGTAAAACTTGATCTTAAAGAATCTACAAACTCTAATGATTCAAACAGAAAACCCAATTGGCAACGGCGCCAAATTGATACTAAAGGTTTTCTCTCTTTCTCAATCACCCCTGTATTTGAATCAGTTGTAGTATAAGGGTTTTATGTCAATCCAAAAGGGTTTTGTTGAAAGCAAAAGAGTTAGTGAGCAGAAATCTTTAAGTCAAGCAAGCAAAGAAGGTTTTTGTTGCCTAAGCAACTAAACTAGTAACCTAAAATGATCAATCACCAAAGAGAACTCAAAAGAGACAGTTCAGTAATGATCAAAGAAGTAAAACAGAGCAAATAAACAGAGTACTAAAGCAAATTCGAAATTCAATAAAAGAGAAAGCAAGTTCCTAGATGTGGTTACTGACTTTGGAGAATTCAGAGACTAACTAAGGTTGTTCTAAACAGCATTGATCAAGCAAGCAAGCTAGCAATGGTGGTTCCTAGACATAGAGTTCACAAATAAGCAAGCTAAGTCCAATCTCTTGTAAAATAGCCTTTGCTAAACACCTTAACAAGAACTAACTCTCATTAGTGCTAAAACATTTAACAAGCAATAACAATCAACTCTATTCATGTCAAAACGCTTCTCAAACAGTCAATCTCTTGAGCCAAGGCCAGGAAATCCTCTATCAAACAAGATCAGCATTTCATCAAACACTTGGTGGCCATAAGAGAAAGCTCAAATTCTAGATAAGTGTGATCAAGATAAATCTAGCTTAAAAACAGATCAATATAGAGGAACCCATTAAATTAACACAAAACAAACCTTAATCAATCCCTAAATCCTCTTAATCTACCACATCTAAGAACCCTAAGCAAACTACTCACTAATATTCATGTTTAACACCAAATCACAATAAGAAAAAATCCAATCATAATTAAAAGAGAGATTAGAGAAAGATTAAAGGTAAATACAAAAAATAAAGCAAGAAATTTGTCTTACAAACCCAGAAAAATAACTCAAGAACAGTGTTATGACATGACTTGTCGAAAATCCCAGAAAAAGGGTATTTATACATAAAAGAAGGAAGCCTAAAGTAATGGCAAAAGTGTAATAAAAGACAGGTTCGGACTGGGTTCCAATCGGTCAGTTGTGACCGATAGGGTGATCGATAGGGATCCTACCGGTCTAGAAGATGACCGATAGGGTGACCGGAATATATACGGTGCACTTCTATCGTTCACTTCTCTGTCCGATAGGTCTGGTCGATAGTCCTTCTATCGGTCACTCCTTGACCGATAGGCCTTGTGTCTTGACTGATAGGCTCTGCAGAGATCATCTGCCTTGGTCCCTTTTGCTCCTCTTGGCCCAGCTAACTTCCTGGATCATCGTCAAAGCTTCTCCATGCTCCTTATAGCTCCATAGGTACCTAAAACATCCATAATGCATAGAAAATGCAAACTATATCCTAAATGCAACCTAAGTCTAAAAGGAGAAGAAATGAGACAAAAGATAAGGAAAACATGCAAAAAAGAACCAAAACATGCACTAAATGCAAGCCTAAATGAAGTAAATATTAGAGATATCAGATGCATGTCGAGAAGAAATTTTGTCTTGGGTGCTGAGATGCTTGAGGGCATCATGATCCGTGTAGAGAACAAATTCCTTGTGGAATAAGTAATGGTGCCAATGCTTGATTGCTTGAATGATAGCATAGAATTCAATGTCATAGGTGCTGTAACGGAAGCGAGCACCAGAGATCTTCTCACTAAAGAATGCGATAGGACGATTCCGTTGTTTAAGAACCGCCCTTATTCCTGTTTTAGAAGCATCGCAATGTAATTCGAACACGACATTAAAATCGGGAATAGCCAAGATTGGTGTGGAACTTAACTTATCCTTGATAATAGTGAACACGGTAGTAGCTTTTGGTGTCCAAACAAATGTGCCATCACAAATTCAACTTGTCAAGGGAGCCATAATAACACTAAAATGAGGAACAAAACGCCTGTAAAAAGAGGTTAATCCATGGAAGCTGCGAGCTTCAGAGATAGTCGTAGGTTTGGGCCAAGACTGGATGGCAGAAACTTTGTCTGGATCAACTTCGAGTCCATCAGCCGATACTATATAACCCAAAAAGTGGACTTGAGGAGCACCAAAAGAACACTTTTTCATCGTCGCAAAGAGCATATCACGACGCAAGACAGAAAGAACCTCTCGTAAATGCTGTAAATGATCTTCGAGAGATAAGCTGAAGACCAAGATGTCATCAAAGTAGGCGACAACAAATCTTCCGATAAAAGGTCGCAGAGCTTAGTTCATCACTCGTATAAAAGTACTTAGGGCATTAGACAAACCAAAAGGCATAACTAACCATTCGAAAAGGCCCTCATGAGTTTTAAATGTCGTCTTCCATTCGTCACCTTGGCGAATACGAATCTGATGATAACCGCTTTTTAAATCTAGTTTTGAGAATATGCACGCGGCTCCAATCTGATCAAGAAAATCATCCAAACGCGGTATAGGAAACCGATAACGAACAGTAATCTTGTTAACGGCTCGACTGTCAATACACATATGCTAAGAACGATCTTTTTTGGGATTAATAAGGCCGGGACAGCGCAAGGGCTCATGCTTTCCCAAAAAAGTCCTTTAGATACCAATTCTTCCACTTGCTTGCGTAACTCTTTATGCTCTGAAGGGATCATGTGGTAATGAGGTCGGTTCGGAAGGGCTGCATCGGGATCAAGTCAATTTGGTGTTGTATAAGCGGTGGAAGTCCCAGTGGTAAGTCATCAAGGAACATATCAGAATATTCGTGAATTAGGAGCAGGGAACTCAGGTCGAAGTTGTGGTTGCAAACGTGAAGGAGAAGGAGTACCGAGAAGAATGAAGGCGAAACCTTCTTGCTACATTGCTGCTTCGAACGGAGCCTTTTGCATTAACAGAAGTGGGATTGTTGGTGGTGCTGTTGGTTGCGGAAATGATGGTTTTAGAGTGAAGCTTCAGTTTTAAAATTTGAAGCTATACGTGTTGAGAAAGCCATCATGTTGAACCCTGTGATCAAACTCCCACGGACGACATAAAAGCAAATGACAAGCGTCCATTGGTGCAATATCGCAGTATATTTGGTCATGATATGCATCACCAATGGAGAAGGTGATCAAAGCACGACAGATAACACGTAAGTCATTGGCCTGTTGTAACCAAGCAAGATAATAGGGTTGAGGATGCGGTTCGTCTTTAAGGTCCAATTTTTTAACAGCGTCTTCTGTAATAACATTTTCACTGCTTCCGGAATCGATGATAAATTTGCAAACTTTCCCATTGATTGTACAACGAGACTGAAAGAGTGTGTTACGTTATGGAACCTCGATTGGAAGACGAGGTGATAAGCATGAACGTCGCAGCATCAATGATATCCCTGTATCAGCGTTCAATTCTTCGGGTGTGTCTTCGATGTTCTCCATATATTCAACTTCTACATCACGACCCGTGACATCAAGCAAGAGTCCGTTACGGTTACATGTCGGATAAGAAGATTGTCGATGGCCTACTTCACCGCATGCAAAACACCGCAAAGTGCTATTGCTAGCACGAGTCTGACGATTGGTGTCCACCGAAAAAGTTGTTGTCTCGTGTTGGGTTGGCAACGTCTCTGTTGTAGTGGCTGGCAAGGCTGAGATGTTAGGGTTTCGCAGAGGACGAGATGAACTCCAAGTAGAGAAATTACCCTTTGTTTGAGCCTCGATGGTTAAAGCTTGTTGGTGAGCTTCAGCCAAAGAAAGTGGATTAAACAGATTAAGCGTATGTTGAATATTTTGTCGTAAACCTCCAACAAAATGTGCGATTAGCTGTTTCTCGGAATCATGGAGGTCAATTATGTTGATCATTAAAAAAAATTCAGTAGCGTATTCTTCAACAGAACGGCTTCCCTGACGCAAGTTTTAAAGTTTCTGAAACAGAATTTGCTCATAATTGAAGGGCAAAAAAATTTCTTCAATTGCTTATGTAACTTATCCCATGATTCAATCCGTTGTTTCCCTGCACGTGTACGTGATGTTTTGAGTTGCGACCACCAAGCTGCAGCTCTACCTCGAAAACGAGTTGCAATCAAAGGAACACATCGATCCAAGGAACACGTTTAAATTCCAGTGTTTCCTCCACTGTAACAATCCAATCAAGCAAATCTTCAGCTAGTGCAGAACCATAAAACTCTGGAATTTCGAGTTTAAAACTGGACTCCCATCGTGAGTCAATTTCTTCTAGATGCGCTGGATTCACGTTGTGTTCAGCAAAGGGGCTATCATCGTCGGGGTTATTAACAACGACTCGACGATTACGACCAGGAGGTGCGATTGGCTGCACATTCATTGCTTGAATAGATGCAGTTAATGCAGCCATCTGTTCTTGAAGATCTTGGATAGATTGTCTCATATCGTTTCCGTTGGTAACAGGTTGATTACATTGGGGACGGAGTGCATGAACTATAGCGAGGAGCATAGCAAAGTTCTAATACAAACCTGGCGCAGCGTACCGAAATGAAACCTAGCTCAACCGTGAAATTCAATGATGAACTTCGCGGGAACCGTTTCTTGTTTCTAAAACTGTCGAGAATTTTAAGAACAAGGCGAAGAACAAAAGCTTATTTATTATAACTTATCAATGTCTGCTCTTTCAAAGCATAAGTAAAACAATATATATAGGAGTTTCAACCTAGGTCACAACCGACTTTAGGAGAAGACTTTCCTATTCTAAAAAGGAAACTAAAGCCAACGACTTGTATTATGAAATAAGGAAACTTGCTAAATTATGAATAAGTAAATAAGCTAGATAATAGAAAAGGTCTTAAAAGCATTATGACCATTGATGTTATGGTGGTGAATATGCTGCTGCATCAACTGCTCGGCGAAAGACTCCTTTGTGGTGTGCATCGAGCAAAAATATAGTTGTTTTGCTCGATGCTACACGTCGATATGAATTTTCTCGCACTCAGATGGAATGTTCGTCGGTGGTCTTCGTACCGACCATTGTCTTGTGCTCGATTTAGCCGATGGTCTTCATATCAAGCAAAACCTTAGGTGTTTTTCTCGATGTTACTCCTCGGTGCAGCTTCATCGGGCTTCTTCGTTGATGTACAGACTGGCATCTCGATGTATGGTCAGTGTGATCATATCGAGTAAGAGTTCGCGAGGCTCTGCTCGATGTAACATCTCGATGTGATCACCACCGTGCAACTTGGTCGATGTATGGCTCCATTCTCCTCGGTGTACAGACTGGGGCTCCAGGAGCGATGACATCGAGCAAGGCTTTGGAGGTTTTGTTCGATAAAAGACCCCAATGCAATCTCCATAGCGTAATCTGCTCGGTGTACGGACTGCTCCTTCTCTGAGATAAACTGTATCAGGCAGCAATGACAGATGTTCTGCCCGATATGATACCCCGATATGAAAACAGAATTTTCTTTCCTTGGCCTTTTAACAAACCTTACATAGCTTTGGATATGTTCTTTGACCTATGATACACTAAGTAAAGACATTACTAATAAAAGAAAGTATTTATTTACAAGGATAGTCATGGGATTATCTTCCAAATATGCTTTTTTTAAGTCACTAAGCTTGACTTTGATGGTTGGAGACTTAGTGAGAAGAGGTTGATGGAGCAGAAGCTCCTTATCCCTTCTTCATGTAGATCCAAGTACCAACTAACAGAAGCTTCTTCTTAGCACGGGCTGTCTTCCTATTTCTCTTCTTCTTGACACTTTGTGTGATCATAGGCTTCACTTCTTTGGTGACCAAGACCTTTTCTTCTTTTAAACCATCCTCAAGCTTCACCTTAGTGTCAAGCTTCTCTTCTAGCTCATCAGGAAGAGTGTCTGTCATCAGCATGCTCATTGTGAAGCTCATAGCTTGCCCCATACGCTCTGGAAGTTGCTGTTGTTCACTCTCTACCTCCATAATGGTTCCAACAAAAAGCAATAGAAGGTGATACAATCTTGTATACCTTGAACCCTTCAACATTCTTTAGGATCATTGAGGTTCTCTTAAAATCAATTTGAGCTCCATCTGTAGCTAAGAAAGGCGTTCCAGTAAAAGTGGTACTTCTCTTGAATATGTCTTCTCCATAACCATAAAACCTGTTAGTATCAAGCAATTACCAATCTTCAAAGGGAAATCCTTCACCATCGCTAGTGGTCTTATTGAGGTAATATCCACAAAGCTAATAGAGGCTTTGCAAGGCTTCAGATCCTTGATTCCTAAGGTCTGGTGATATAAGATTGGAATCCACCAAACTTATGTTCACAAGATGATCAAGAGTTTGCAAGCTGTATGCGCGGAAGATGGAAGACGGTAGAGATGGAGATGAAGGTTTGTTGAATGAATCCACACTCAACCACGAAATAAAGAACTTGAATCCACAAGTTACTCACTCCGCAAAACTCAAAGGAATTTAGTGAATCCATACTAACACTCAAATGAAAAAGAACACAAAGATAACTCACTTTGTAAGAGAAAACTAAAAAGCTTTGATTTAAATTCAATGATCTATGGTGGTTTACAAGTGAGAACGAACTGAGCTTATATAGGCTCAAAGGTAATGCTACTCTAACGTTCTAAAAGCATAAACAAATAAACAAAATAATTGAAACTAAATGTATATAGCCGTTGGACTTTAAATGGTGATTTCTGGCCAAAATGGGAAGGTCTTGGTGTGCTTGATTCTTAACAACTTGGGCGTGTATGAGTGATGCCTTGGTATGTCCAGATCTAATGAATAATACTTCAAAACGCAGCAGCAAAGGCAATAGAGCCGTTGGACATTGATTGCTCTAAGGTTCTAACTGGTGACACATAAAAAAAGAATAGGAATGAGAAGGAAAAGAATGAAAGGAACAAAAAAAAAAAGAATCAATAGGAATAAAATACATATAAAGAAATAAAGAATATTTTTTGTTCCTCTCCACATTTTATAAGGAATATTTTTGTTCTATAATTCCTTAAATAATAAGGAATGAGAGGGAATAACATGAAACAAATATTACTAGTGAATGGTAAAAAATTTAAGGAATTGAAGAGGAATTCATTATTCCTCCTCATTCCTTTGGTCACCAGTTAGAGCCTAAGTGTGAATGCTCTTGAAGCTGGATATGGAAAGTGGTGAAGTGTGAATGGCCAAGGTAGGATCCGCCTGATCCTCTGGTTTCTGGTGCAGATAAGGACGTCTTTTGAAGCTTCTAGATGGTTGATATTGTCTCCTGGTCGCCAAAGATATGTTTGCAATCTCTCAAACTCGGAAGACTCCAAATAAGGCAAGTGTAGCATCTTCTGGTTCAGAAACTCAATAAGTTTAACATCACAACCGATATTGATGTGAATCCAATTCGCTCCGGTCCTCTTATGAATCAAGATTGCATAACAAGTCAGTTCGTCGCTTAATTCCTCCTGGTTCAGTGGGAAACCTCCAATAACCGCTCGCATGTCCGATTCGGGAAGGTTCCGGTTCACCCGACTTTGAACTTGCATATCTCCTTTGTATGAAATCATTTTGGACCGAATACAATTCCTCGCGTGTCTCTGACGAGTTTAGAATCCAAAACAGTTGAATTTGTTGCCTGGTTCATCCTGGTTCGTCTGGAATTACTCGATAAGTGATCGTATGTCTTCATTGAGCTCATTGAAGATCCGCCAAATTGTATATTCAATAACTTCTTCATAAAAAAATCCTTTCTGGCTGATTCTTCTTCTTGGTGAAATCTAGGTGAGTTGTGTATGCTCTACATGTCTTGGTTGAGTCTGAGTGCATGAAGGGATTGAGGTCTAGAAGGAACAAATCATGAAAGATAATCTCTCCTTCATTCATGACATGTTCCCCAAGGGAGATCGTCTCTCCTTTACCCTTGGCTAGACCATTATGTCCGTTGACCATCAGCTCCATTGTTGATGCTATCCTCAATATTGCATCATACTCTCCTTCTTCAAAAAGTTTTGTCCTCAAAACTTGTTTATCTGCACATAGATAAGTCAAGTTAGTATCATGAATTATAGGAGAGCTTACTTTCTTACCATGAGGTGGCTCTGGTTTGGTGAGGGGTGGAACGTCAGGGGGTTCTCCTTTGAGCAAGTATGATAGGATTACTCCTCTGCTCAGGTCTGGTACGATTTTCTCTTCTTTAGTGAACTTGGTAATGATCACCATTGGGTCCAAATCTTTTATCACCAATTGGTTTTGTAACAAAATTTCTTCTGGTGGATTTTCTTTGCAGCTTACTCCTTCAGTTCATGCAATAAGATTAACACTTTGGACAAGAAACAAGTGCATTATGGATTCTTTAAGATAAGATAAGCTAGTTAAATCAAATTCATTAGCACTAGTTGCAACAAGATTTTTTTCTACTTGTGATTTTAAACAAATTGGTCCCTCATGATCTTGTAAGTTTAATAAATCTTTTAGTACATCTGTGGAACTATTAGGAACGAAATGAGTTAAACAGAGACTTACCTGGCTAAAATGGTGATTTCTGGCCAAAATGGGAAGGTCTTGGTGTGATTGATTCTTGACAACTTGGGCGTGTATGTATGATGCCTTGGTATGTCCATATCCAATGAATAATACTTCAAAACGCAGCAGCAAGGACAATAGAGCCGTTGGACATTGATTGCTCTAAGTGTGAATGCTCTTGAAGCCGGATATGGAAAGTGGTGAAGTGTGAATGGCCAAGTCAGATCCGCCTGATCCTCTGGTTTCTGGTGCAGCTAAGGACGTCTTTTGAAGCTTCTAGATGGTTGATATTGTATCCTGGTCGCCAAAGATATGTTTGCAATCTCTCAAATTCGGAAGACTCCAAATAAGGCAAGTGTAGCATCTTCCGCTTTAGAAACTCAATAAGTTTCACATCACAACCGATATTGATGTGAATCTAATTTGCTCCGGTCCTCTGATGAATCAATATTGCATAACAAGTCGGTTCGTCGCTTAATTCCTCCTGGTTCAGTGGGAAACCTCCAATAACCGCTCACATGTCTGATTCGGGAAGGTTCCAGTTCACCCGACTTTGAACTTGCATATCTCCTTCGTATGAAATCATTTTGGACCGAATCCAATTCCTAGCGCGTCTCTGATAAGTTGAGAATCCAAATTAGTTGAATTTGTTGCTTGGTTCATCCTGGTACGTCCGGAATGACTCGATAAGTGATCGTATGTCTTCATCGACCTCATTGAAGATCCGCCAAATTGTATCTTCAATAACTTCTTCACAGAAAATCCTTTTTGGCTTATTCTTCTTCATAGTTAACTCTAGGTGAGTTATGTATGCTCTCTTCGTCTTGGTTGAGTCTGAGTGCATGAAGGGATTGAGGTCTAGAAGGAAAAATCATGAAAGATAGTCTCTCCTTTATTCATGACATGTTCCCCAAGGGAGATCGTCTCTCCTTTACCCTTGGCTAGACCATCATGTCCGTTGATCATCATCTCCATTGTTGATGCTGTCCTCAATATTGCATCATACTCTCCTTCTTCAAAAAGTTTTGTCCTCAAAACTTGTTTATCTGCACATAGATAAGTCAAGTTAGTATCATGAATTATAGGAGAGCTTACTTTCTTACCATGAGGTGGCTCTGGTTTGGTGAGGGGTGGAACGTCAGGGGGTTCTCCTTTGAGCAAGTATGATAGGATTACTCCTCTGCTCAGGTCTGGTACGATTTTCTCTTCTTTAGTGAACTTGGTAATGATCACCATTGGGTCCAAATCTTTTATCACCAATTGGTTTTGTAACAAAATTTCTTCTGGTGGATTTTCTTTGCAGCTTACTCCTTCAGTTCATGCAATAAGATTAACACTTTGGACAAGAAATAAGTGCATTATAGATTCTTTAAGATAAGATAAACTAGTTAAATCAAATTCATTAGCACTAGTTGCAACAAGATTTTTTCTACTTGTGATTTTAAACAAATTGGTCCCTCATGATCTTGTAAGTTTAATAAATCTTTTAATACATCTGTGGAACTATTAGGAACGAAATGAGTTAAAGAGAGACTTACCTGGCTAACAGTAAAAGTGTTTGGAGCTTGATCTGGTGGTTTCTCTTTGATATCTTCCTTTTCTTTATCCCTTTCATCAGACTTGATGCTTAAGACTTTTGTGAGCTCTTGTGTATTGTTGGGGATAGGTCCAATATCTAGAGATGGCGTTTCTTCTCCAGCTCCAGTTTGTTGCTTCTCTTTAATTCCTGTTTCAGAATTTCCTGGCAAAGACAAGTGCATTATACTAGAACTGAAAATTCTAAGAAATTCAACATTTTCTTCTTCTCTCCTAGTATCTTTCTTTTCTGTTTTAGGATGTGATGTTGTATCTACCTTTCTAGATGGAAATATCTTAGCAAGATGACTTCTTTGATGACACCTATAACATGTCATATCTTCTATCTTAGAAGGTTGAAAAAACTTACATTGCTCTATTTTGTTGTGGAGTTCATGTAATGGAGCTGTACTTGTCTTTTGTACTCCATCTTTTAGCTTTGAAGATTGGTGAACGTCTTCTGCTGGTACAACACTCTTAGTTGGCATCTTCTTCTTATGAATGTTGTTCATCACGTTCTTTGGCTTAGGACTATAAGCCTTCTTTGGTCTTGCTGCAAGAACCCATCTTTTTGGCTTAGTGTAGGAATAACTCTTCACATGATGTTGATTTTGAGCAGCAGCTTTTTTCACAAACTCCTCATAGATTTCTACTTTGAAACTCTCCCATGTATGAGCTGGATCTTGGTAGTAAACTCTGGCATTCTCCTATTATTCCCACCACTCATAAGCTGGCCCAATAAGAGTGTCAAGGGCGTAGGGGAGTTGTTCCTCTAGTGGCACTTGACTATATTGAAAGCTGGCTTCCATAGCTTCTTCCCACTTTAAGTAATCTTCTGCACCTTGGCTATAGCCTGAAAAGGTA
Organism: Thlaspi arvense; assembly: GCA_911865555.2. NCBI lineage: Eukaryota > Viridiplantae > Streptophyta > Magnoliopsida > Brassicales > Brassicaceae > Thlaspi > Thlaspi arvense. The sequence continues at coordinate 14,728,595 of OU466857.2, forward strand.
GTATTGTGGCTCAAAGCATTCATCTTTTTCAATGCAATGATCTGAGGGCTCTTCTTCTTCAGCCCTATTGTCTTCTTCTTCACTCTCATGGTCATAGTGATGCTCATCTCCACGTTCTGGCTCTCCATAATAACTTTCTTCTGATGCAATATCATGGCTCCAAGGGTCTTCATCATTCTGTTCAGTTTCTCTTAAACTGATTTGTAAATCACTTTCTTCTTCATGTGTGTAAGGCTCCACGAACTGGTTTTCATGATTGAGTTCTCCATGATCAGCTTCAATTTCATGGTCTGCTTCTCCTACACTGATTTGAGAATCAGTCTCTTTTTTCCATGAGCCCCTTTCATGGTTTTCTTCTAATTCACCTTCAGAGTGGCTTGTATCTTCATGGCTACAGTCTCGTGGTTCAGTCTCAGTTTCTCCAAAACGTGGCTCATCTCCAAAGTCAGACTCTGAGTAATCATCTTCATGCCATGCTTCTTCTCCTCCATAACTGACTTCAGAATCAGCTTCTCCACTCCATGAATCATTCTCATAGTGATCTTCTTCTTCCATTGAGTGTTGGCTTGCCTCTTCTCCCCAATCAATTTCTGAGGTGTTGACTTCACTCCTCTCATCTTCTTCATACTCCATAGCTTATGGGCGTGATTGTACCTTGCAAAAGAAGAATGAGAAATTTAGAACGGTGACTTAGTGCAACTAGACAAGAAAATATGCAAAATTAAAAGCAAATAACAAGGAAAAAGAAATAACACTTTTTCTTTATGGGTTTTCTTCAAAATAAATGGAAATGTAATAAAAAAAACAAATTTTTTCTTTTCTTTTTATGGAGTAGGATGAAAAAATTAACAAAATAAGTTTTTATTTTAGTTTTTGAATTTATAAAGATAAAACAAGCTATAAAAAGACAATTATTTGGATTTTCAGATTTTCTTGAAGGAAATAAGAATAAATAGCAAAAAAAAAAAATTCTTTTCATTTTTAGTGGAACAAATATTCAGAAAACAAAGCAAAATATTTGTTTATAGATTTTATATTTTATAGAAATTAAATTAAACAGAAACAAAACAAAGAACACAAATTTTTTTGTTGAACAAGATGAAAAATAACAAAACAGAAAAATACAAAAGATAGAGGTTGGATGAACACAACCTGATAAATAGGAGCTTTTAAAGCTCTGATACCAAATGATATAAGATTGGAATCCACCAAACTTATGTTCACAAGATGATCAAGAGTTTGCAAGCTGTATGCGCGGAAGTTGGAAGACGGTAGAGATGGAGATGAAGGTTTGTTGAATGAATCCACACTCAACCACGAAATAAAGAACTTGAATCCACAAGTTACTCACTCCGCAAAACTCAAAGGAGTTTGGTGAATCCACATTAACACTCAAATGAAAAAGAACACAAAGATAACTCACTTGGTAAGAGAAAACTAAAATGTTTTGATTTAAATTCAACGATCAATGGTGGTTTACAAGTGAGAACGAACTGAGCTTATATAGGCTCAAAAGTAATGCTACTCTAACGTTATAAAAGCATAAAAAAAAGAAACAAAATAATTGAAACTTAATGCATATAGCCGTTGGACTTTAAATGGTGATTTCTGGCCAAAATGGGAAGGTCTTGGTGTGATTGATTCTTGACAACTTGGGCGTGTATGTATGATGCCTTGGTATGTCCATATCCAATGAATAATACTTCAAAACGCAGCAGCAAGGACAATAGAGCCGTTGGACATTGATTGCTCTAAGTGTGAATGCTCTTGAAGCCGGATATGGAAAGTGGTGAAGTGTGAATGGCCAAGTCGGATCCGCCTGATCCTCTGGTTTCTGGTGCAGCTAAGGACGTCTTTTGAAGCTTCTAGATGGTTCATATTGTATCCTGGTCGCCAAAGATATGTTTGCAATCTCTCAAATTCGGAAGACTCCAAATAAGGCAAGTCTAGCATCTTCCGCTTTAGAAACTCAATAAGTTTCACATCACAACCGATATTGATGTGAATCTAATTCGCTCCGGTCCTCTGATGAATCAATATTACATAACAAGTCGGTTCGTCGCTTAATTCCTCCTGGTTCAGTGGGAAACCTCCAATAACCGCTCACATGTCTGATTCGGGAAGGTTCCAGTTCACCTGACTTTGAACTTGCATATCTCCTTCGTATGAAATCATTTTGGACCGAATCCAATTCCTAGCGCGTCTCTGATAAGTTGAGAATCCAAATTAGTTGAATTTGTTGCTTGGTTCATCCTGGTACGTCCGGAATGACTCGATAAGTGATCGTATGTCTTCATCGACCTCATTGAAGATCCGCCAAATTGTATCTTCAATAACTTCTTCATAGAAAATCCTTGTTGGCTTATTCTTCTTCATAGTTAACTCTAGGTGAGTTATGTATGCTCTCTTCGTCTTGGTTGAGTCTGAGTGCATGAAGGGATTGAGGTCTAGAAGGAAAAATCATGAAAGATAGTCTCTCCTTTATTCATGACATGTTCCCCAAGGGAGATCGTCTCTCCTTTACCCTTGGCTAGACCATCATGTCTGTTGATTATCAGCTCCATTGTTGATGCTGTCCTCAATATTGCATCATACTCTCCTTCTTCAAAAAGTTTTGTCCTCAAAACTTGTTTATCTGCACATAGATAAGTCAAGTTAGTATCATGAATTATAGGAGAGCTTACTTTCTTACCATGAGGTGGCTCTGGTTTGGTGAGGGGTGGAACGTCAGGGGGTTCTCCTTTGAGCAAGTATGATAGGATTACTCCTCTGCTCAGGTGTGGTACGATTTTCTCTTCTTTAATGAACTTGGTAATGATCACCATTGGGTCCAAATCTTTTATCACCAATTGGTTTTGTAACAAAATTTCTTCTGGTGGATTTTCTTTGCAGCTTACTCCTTCAGTTCATGCAATAAGATTAACACTTTGGACAAGAAACAAGTGCATTATGGATTCTTTAAGATAAGATAAACTAGTTAAATCAAATTCATTAGCACTAGTTGCAACAAGATTTTTTCTACTTGTGATTTTAAACAAATTGGTCCCTCATGATCTTGTAAGTTTAATAAATCTTTTAATACATCTGTGGAACTATTAGGAACGAAATGAGTTAAAGAGAGACTTACCTGGCTAACACTAAAAGTGTTTGGAGCTTGATCTGGTGGTTTCTCTTTGATATCTTCCTTTTCTTTATCCCTTTCATCAGACTTGATGCTTAAGACTTTTGTGAGCTCTTGTGTATTGTTGGGGATAGGTCCAATATCTAGAGATGGCGTTTCTTCTCCAGCTCCAGTTTGTTGCTTCTCTTTAATTCCTGTTTCAGAATTTCCTGGCAAAGACAAGTGCATTATACTAGAACTGAAAATTCTAAGAAATTCAACATTTTCTTCTTCTCTCCTAGTATCTTTCTTTTCTGTTTTAGGATGTGATGTTGTATCTACCTTTCTAGATGGAAATATCTTAGCAAGATGACTTCTTTGATGACACCTATAACATGTCATATCTTCTATCTTAGAAGGTTGAAAAAATTACATTGCTCTGTTTTGTTGTGGAGTTCATGTAATGGAGCTGTACTTGTCTTTTGTACTCCATCTTTTAGCTTTGAAGATTGGTGAACGTCTTCTGCTGGTACAACACTCTTAGTTGGCATCTTCTTCTTATGAATGTTGTTCATCACGTTCTTTGGCTTAGGACTATAAGCCTTCTTTGGTCTTGCTGCAAGAACCCATCTTTTTGGCTTAGTGTAGGAATAACTCTTCACATGATGTTGATTTTGAGCAGCAGCTTTTTTCACAAACTCCTCATAGATTTCTACTTTGAAACTCTCCCATGTATGAGCTGGATCTTGGTAGTAAACTCTGGCATTCTCCTATTATTCCCACCACTCATAAGCTGGCCCAATAAGAGTGTCAAGGGCGTAGGGGAGTTGTTCCTCTAGTGGCACTTGACTATATTGAAAGCTGGCTTCCATAGCTTCTTCCCACTTTAAGTAATCTTCTGCATCTTGGCTATAACCTGAAAAGGTTAATTATTGTGGCTCAAAGCATTCATCTTTTTCAATGCAATGATCTGAGGGCTCTTCTTCTTCAGCCTTATTGTCTTCTTCTTCACTCTCATGGTCATAGTGATGCTCATCTCCACGTTCTGGCTCTCCATAATAACTTTCTTCTGATGCAATATCATGGCTCCAAGGGTCTTCATCATTCTGTTCAGTTTCTCTTAAACTGATTTGTGAATCACTTTCTTCTTCATGTGTGTAAGGCTCCACGAACTGGTCTTCATGATTGAGTTCTCCATGATCAGCTTCAATTTCGTGGTCTCCTTCTCCTACACTGATTTGAGAATCAGTCTCTTTTTTCCATGAGCCCCTTTCATGGTTTTCTTCTAATTCACCTTCAGAGTGGCTTGTATCTTCATGGCTACAGTCTTGTGGTTCAGTCTCAGTTTCTCCAAAACGTGGCTCATCTCCAAATTCAGAGTCTGAGTAATCATCTTCATGCCATGCTTCTTCTCCTCCATAACTGACTTCAGAATCAGCTTCTCCACTCCATGAATCATTCTCATAGTGATCTTCTTCTTCCATTGAGTGTTGGCTTGCCTCTTCTCCCCAATCAATTTCTGAGGTGTTGACTTCACTCCTCTCATCTTCTTCATACTCCATAGCTTATGGGCGTGATTGTACCTTGCAAAAGAAGAATGAGAAATTTAGAACGGTGACTTAGTGCAACTAGACAAGAAAATATGCAAAATTAAAAGCAAATAACAAGGAAAAGGAAATAACACTTTTTTATGGGTTTTCTTCAAAATAAATAGAAATGTAATAAAAAAAACTAATTTTTTCTTTTCTTTTTACGGAGTAGGATGAAAAAATTAACAAAATAAGTTTTTATTTTAGTTTGCGAATTTATAAAGATAAAACAAGCTATAAAAAGACAATTATTTGGATTTTCAGAGTTTCTTTGAAGGAAATAAAAATATATAGCAGAAAAAAAATTCTTTTTATTTTTAGTGGAACAAATATTCAGAAAACAAAGCAAAATATTTGTTTATAGATTTTATATTTTATAGAAATTAAATTAAACAGAAACAAAACAAAGAACACAATTTTTTTTTTGAACTAGATGAAAAATAACCAAACAGAAAAATACAAAAGATAGAGGTTGGATGAACACAACCTGATAAAGAGGAGCTTTTAAAGCTCTGATACCAAATGATATAAGATTGGAATCCACCAAACTTATGTCACAAGATGATCAAGAGTTTGCAAGCTGTATGCGCGGAAGATGGAAGACGGTAGAGATGGAGATGAAGGTTTGTTGAATGAATCCGCACTTAACCACGAAATAAAGAACTTGAATCCACAAGTTACTCACTCTGCAAAACTCAAAGGAGTTTAGTGAATCCACACTAACACTCAAATGAAAAAGAACACAAAGATAACTCACTTTGTAAGAGAAAACTAAAATGTTTTGATTTAAATTCAATGATCAATGGTGGTTTGAGAACGAACTGAGCTTATATAGGCTCAAAAGTAATGCTACTCTAACGTTCTAAAAGCATAAAAAAAGAAACAAAATAATTGAAACTTAATGCATATAGCCGTTGGACTTTAAATGGTGATTTCTGGCCAAAATAGGAAGGTCTTGGTGTGATTGATTCTTGACAACTTGGGCGTGTATGTATGATGCCTTGGTATGTCCATATCCAATGAATAATACTTCAAAACGCAGCAGCAAGGGCAATAGAGCCGTTGGACATTGATTGCTCTAAGTGTGAATGCTCTTGAAGCCGGATATGAAAAGTGGTGAAGTGTGAATGGCCAAGTAGGATCCGCCTGATCCTCTGGTTTCTGGTGCAGCTAAGGACGTCTTTTGAAGCTTCTAGATGGTTGATATTGTATCCTGGTCGCCAAAGATATGTTTGCAATCTCTCAAATTCGGAAGACTCCAAATAAGGCAAGTGTAGCATCTTCTGCTTTAGAAACTCAATAAGTTTCACATCACAACCGATATTGATGTGAATCTAATTCGCTCCGGTCCTCTGATGAATCAAGATTGCATAACAAGTCGGTTCGTCGCTTAATTCCTCCTGGTCCAGTGGGAAACCTCCAATAACCGCTCATATGTCCAATTCGGGAAGGTTCCAGTTCACCCGAATTTGAACTTGCATATCTCCTTCGTATCAAATCATTTTGGACCGAATCCAATTCCTAGCGCGTCTCTGATGTGTTAAGAATCCAAAACAGTTGAATTTGTTGCTTGGTTCATCCTGGTACGTCCGGAATGACTCGATAAGTGATCGTATGTCTTCATCGAGCTCATTGAAGATCCGCCAAATTGTATCTTCAATAACTTCTTCATAGAAAATCCTTTTTGGCTTATTCTTCTTCATGGTGAACTCTAGGTGAGTTGTGTATGCTCTCTACGTCTTGGTTGAGTCTGACTGCATGAAGGGATTGAGGTCTAGAAGGAACAAATCATGAAAGATAGTCTCTCCTTTATTCATGACATGTTCCCCAAGGGAGATCGTCTCTCCTTTACCCTTGGCTAGACCATCATGTCTGTTGATCCTCAGCTCCATTGTTGACGCTATCCTCAATATTGCATCATCTGGCTTAAGTGGAGAGACATAACATTCACTGTTGATCCTGAATCACACAAGGCTTCCTTATTGTCTAACATCCCAAGCTCACAAGTGATCAGAAACTTTCATGGATTGGGAAGCTTGGTTAAAGTTTCAGCTCTTTGCTTCTCTTCAAATTAGCCCCCACATTCTCTAGTATTGGCTCCACTACTTCCTGCTTCTCAAAAACTTCTTTGAGGAACCTGATTTGATCCTTCACTTCAAGCAATGTCGTGCCATGAAGAATCTTTATTCTAGCATCTTGTATGTCCTTTCTAAACTTTAAATAGACTGCCATCTGAGCCTTGGTGAAGTGCATTGTGGGGTAAGAAATTGGTGGTTTGTAAGCTTGAACTTCAGGAGCTTTACTCTTCTCATTGTTGCTTGAAGAAGTACCCACTTGGCGCTCATACAGCTCTTTGAAGTCTTCAGGACTTTCTCTAGCCAGGACCATCAAAGCATGGTATGTCTCTACAAGCTCCTTATCAGCTTCACTGAGCTCTGGCTTGGCTTCTTCTTCTGAAGCAACTAAGGCTTTCTCAGCCTCTTCCTTCTCAGCAGCTTCTCTTTCAGCTCTCTCTTGCTCCAAAGCAAGCTCTTCTTCTCTATTCAAACTTTCATCTAACCCTTTAAGGAACTGTTCCACAATATCAACAGCTTCTTGATCATCAATGGTGATATTCAAAACATTCCCCCCACACTCTTTCTCAGCCTCTTCATTCTCAGCAGCTTCTCTTTCAGCTCTCACTTGCTCTAAAGCAAGCTCTTTTTCTCTATTCAAACTTTCATCTAACCCTTGAAGGAACTGTTCCACAATATCAACAACTTCTTGATCATCAATGGTGACATTCAAAACATTCCTCCCACACTCAGCTTTTACCATGTCCACATGGAGTAACATCTCTTGAAGCATCATACCAAGATCTTCTAAGGAAGCATCTTCATCATCCTCAAAATCTTCATCCTCTTCAGCAATTAAATAGCAGCATTCTTTAGGATTAACTACACTCTTTCCTGGTAATTGGTTCTGAGGCTTTAAAGATGATGCTCATTTGCTCTCTAGAGACTTAACTCTTTGACTTATAGCATCAAGCTTTCCATTTAAATCACAAGTGGTGGCGTCTATCTTGTTATGCATTTCAGCAAACTTTTTGTGCAGCTCTATAGTTGTATTGGCTTGACCATTCAGAAACTGTGGCATCATCTGTTTAATATCAACATCTTGAGTGCTAGAAGAGCTTTGTGCATTGCCAAAACCTGGTGGAACAAAAGCTGGTCTTGGCTCAAAGTTAGGTTGCTGAAATCCTCCTTGAAATGGTGGTCTTGGAGAAAAGTTTTGTTGCTGGTTGAAAGGATCAAATGGCTTAGCTCCTTGGTTTTGTTGAGCACCTTGTGAGGGATAAACCTGATCTTATGGATTGGCCACATTTGTGCTTCTATAGGAAAAGTTTGGGTGATTCCTGTAGTTGTTGAAGCCTCCTCCTTGTTGGTTCATGTAGAAGGCTTCTTCTTCTATAACTGTCCCATCTTCTCGTTGTGTACCACCAGCTTCACCCACATAGCTTACATTCTTGAATGATGCACTCAACAGCTTGTCAAGCTTGTCATTCAGAGCTTTGATCTCCTTCTTAGTTGTGCTTTCACCTTCAGCGCTTCCAACAGCTCTAGATGTTCTGTCATACTCTTCACCATAATTCTCATCTGAAAGTACCAAATTCTCCACCAAAGCAAGTCCATCAACAACAGTATTCCCCATGAAAGTTCTATTTGAAGTTGTATCCAACAGCATCATGTATTTAGGCGTCACTCCTCTGTAAAATGTAGACAGCAAACATTCATTTGTGAACCCATGGTGAGGGCACTGCAAAGTGTAGGACTTAAAGTGCTCTAATGCTTCAGAAAATGTCTCATTTCCATGTTGAGCGAAACTGCTAATTGTATTCCTCAGCTTGGATGTTCTTGTTGAGAAAAGCTGTTTTGTATTCATCCCAAGTGGAGATTGATCCTTGTGGAAGTGTCTTCTCCCACTGATGTGCTTTGTCTCCTAGACTAAATGGGAACAAGGGCAGCTTCAAAGCCTCTTCAGAAACGCCTTGAATCTTGGTCATACCACACACATTGTTAAACTGATCCAGATGATCTAAAGGATCTTCATTAGGCAGACAATGAAATCTGTTTCCTTGCACCATGTTGATTAACCCAAGCTTGATCCCAAAGTGGTTTGGTGCACAGCTGGAGTATGAATTCCATTCCTGTTGTGGTGAGTATCAGGTGCATCACCAGCTCCTATAGGTCTCTGAACTCTAGGGGCGTGAACTGGTACTCTCAAACCCTGAACTCCAGCCACTTGGTTCAAAGCATCTTATGCTTTATCCATGTGTGCTGCAGCTTGTTGTAAAGGTGCTTGTCCTAAAACACCAGCATGTGGTAACTGAGCTTCTTGCTTTGCCATCCTATGCTCTTCCAACTCTTGAATTCTCTGTCTTACAGCCCTTCTTCTATGGATGTTATCTATAAAAGGAATCAGATTTGATGAGCCTTTGGACCTTAAATTCAAACAAGTACCTGAAAAAAAATAGAGCAATGAAAACATAGCTAATTGGTAATGAAAAAGAAAAGAACTTAGTCTAACAGCAATGTCAAACTCAAAGAATCTGCAAATGGTAACGGCGCCAATTTGAAATAGGGGTTTTTGAGGCCTTTGTAAGCAAGATATTCATAATCCCCAAATCAGTTGTAGTATAGGGACTTAGGTGTCAAACACACTTGTAGATATTGAGATGCAAACAATGCTATAAGCTAAGCAAGATTGGGGATTTTGATTATGAAATAGTAACTCTAACAACCTAGCAATGCAGTAAAAAAAAGCAGAATTGAAATGCAAGTAACCAAAGACTAAGCAAAATGAATCTAAAGCAAGATCTAAGCAGAAATGAAACTAAGCAAGATGAAGACTGAAGTTAAGCAAGCAAAAACAACTAAGCAAAGCAGGTTTAAGACAATTAAAGGAAAGCAAGACTCAAGGTTCTAAGTAATAGTGGTCAAGTGGTTTTCAAGAGTGACTAAGGGGATTTCTAGCAAAGGCAAGCATCAAGCATCAAACAAGCAAGCAATTCTCAATGATGTAATCCTAGACAAAGTATCTAATGAATGATCTTCCTAGTGGTTAATAGGCAAACCCAATTCAACAAGACTAGAGTGTCAAACCCACTTTTGATGGTGTATTTTCTAATCATGAGCATAAAGAACAGAACCATAGAGCCTAAAAGATGAACTAGTCAAGTAAACATCTCTCACTCAAGCAAGAATTCAGATCATCCTATAAATCTTTTGAACCATATAGGGACCTACGCAGCTAATCACCAATCAAGAACATAGAACTAAGCTCACAACGTGAATCCTAATAATGCATAGCAATGGACAGGACTCAAGCAAAAGCATGTTCTTCTAATGCATACTATCTAACCATCAAGCAAGAAGAACATGCTTTTGCTTTAGTCTTGTCCATAAAGCAGATGATGCTCCTTGGTTAAGGCAACCTGAAGTTTGTCCTCACAACACAGCTCCTCTTGGACCTCATCATGCAGCCTCTCTAAGGTCTCAACCTTGAACAGTTATCCCTCTATAGTAGGCTGCTGCATAATATGCTTTATGTCAAACTTAAGAACCATGTCTTTACTTAAATTCAGCTCAATCTTTCATTTCTTGACATCTATGACAGCTCCTGCAGTGTCTAAGAAAGGTCTCCCAAGGATAAGTGGGTCTTTGGGCTCTTCATCCATCTCAAGAACCACAAAATAAGTAGGCACTTCTAGGCTACCAATCCTTACTGGTACATCTTCAAGCAGTCCCTTAGGGAGTCTCACTGATCTGTCAGCTGACACCAAAGAGAATCTACAGTCCTTGAACTTGGTGAAGCCCAGGCGCTTAGCAATGGAGAGGGGCATTAGACTTACACTTGCCCTCAAATCACACAAACAGTTCTCAAAGGTAAGAGGGCCTATAGAGCAAGGTATAGTAAAGTTTCCTGGATCACTCAGCTTGTTGGGAGTCACTCTTTGTTGCTGAATGATGGCGCTGCATTCATGAGTTAACACTACCATTCCTTGCAGATTTTTTGTTCTCTCAACCACAGCATCCTTCAAGAATTTCTGGTAAAGAGGGACCAACACAAAAGCATCGAGTAGAGGCATAGTGAGCTGCAATTTCTTCATCTGATAATTAAATAGACCTTTGTATTTGGCTATCAGCTCCTTCTTGAATCTTCCAAGAAATGGTAGTGGAGGTTTTTAATGAGGAGGAATGTATCTTGGTTCTTTAACCAACTCCTTAGGCGCCTCCTTTGGCTTCTCTTTAACCATGTCTTTTCCTTTACTTTTCCTTGGGCTTTCATCAACCTTTTCTATTTTTCATCATCTTGTACTACCACCTCTCCTTCTTGTTCCTCAATGTGCTCATTGGGGATAGTAGGAGCTACTCTAGGAGGAAGCTGTTTCCCACTCCTTAAAGTTACAGCTTTGATGTATTCCTTAGAGGAGTAAGATAGAGAGGGTGCATGTTGTACCTTCAGTTGCTCAAGCTTGTGTTCAAAGGAGAGTTGCTGAGATTGGAGTTCAGACTGAATTTTGGACTGGAGTTCAGACTGAAGTTTAGACTGGAGTTCAGACTGAAGTTTAGACTGGATTTCAGACTGAAGTTTAGACTGGAGTTTAGACTGAACTTGAGACTGAAGCTCAGATTTTATTGTAGCAGCTTGTGTGGTGATGTCTTGTTTAAGTTCTTGAAAACCAGTTTGTTGGGACTGCATAAGCTGCTCAATCATTTGCTTGATGTCAATGTCTTGAGGCAAAGGAGTAGTGTTGTGCTTCTCTTGTTGTGGCTGTCTCTCCCCTTCTTTTTGTTGAACGTAGTGGGCCAAAAACTGATGCTGAAGCTGAGACTGGCGCAAGACGTCATCCATTCTATCTTTCATCACCTTCACCTCAAGCAATGTGGTTTCTAGTTGAGAGGAGACAAATTTCGAAGTTTCCTCTTGCTTTTCACCATATTGTCCATTGCTGTGAGCTAGATTCTCAATGAGAGCCAGACTATCATCCACATCTTGGCCAAGAAAATTATCTTTACTAGCAGAATCAAGAAGGAGTCTCATCTTAAGGTAAGACACCTCTATAGAGTGTGGACAAGAGTGCTTCCTCTGTAAATCCATGATGAGGACATTGAACTGTGAAGCTTCTAAACCTCTCCAAAACTCTCATTAGGCCATTGGCTGAAGTTGTAAATCTGATTCCTAAATCTTGTTGCCCTAGAGGGAGAGAAGAACTTAGTGAGAAAGACATTCTTACATTGAGCCGATGTTGTGATACTCCCTTGCAGCAAGCTTTTCTCCCATAGTTGAGCTCTATCTCCAAGTGAGAACGGAAAGAGTCTTAACTTCAAGCCATCATCAGATATTCCACTCATCCTAGCCATGGAGCAAATCCTCTCAAAATTGTCAAGATAATCAAGAGGATCTTCATTAGGCATCCCAAAGAATTTGCTGTTGGACGATTACAATCATCCCTTTTCTGATCTCAAAGTGAGTGTCTTCTATGGGAGGAGTTATCCCATGTCTTAAAGCAAAGGATGTTGGGAAATTGCCAGCTCCTATAGTTCTTGGTGGCCTTTGATCTCTTAAACCCCAATCACCTTGTAAACCATGTGGACTTTGCTGTCCTTGTAAACCTTTCATCCCTTGTGGACATTGTGGACCTTGTGGTCCAAAACCATCAGCATGTGGATGCTCTTCCATCTTGCAACAACTGACTTATGCTGCTGTGAACCCAAATGGTTGGTTCTTGAACCTCTTGTGCAGTTGTAGACACATAAGAACAAGTGCTTGGGTACCTACAAAAGAAATTCTAGACTAAAAAGAGTAATTAGTAACCAAAAACGAAAAATAAAGGCTTAATCTAAAACAATCTACAAATCATAATGTTTAGAACAATCTCAAATGGCAACGGCGCCAAATTGATGTAGGAGTTTACTCTACTTCAGTTTCCATATATACTCATATCATTGTAGTATGTGAATGTCATCCGTAATGGGCAAAGTACGATACCAGGAATGCAATAGATCATTCAATTGAAACCAATTCAAAAACAAGATGTGATCAACCTAAAGCAATTAACTAAGCAAGACTGAACAATAGAGCAGTTTCGAATTCAAACAATCAAAAGACAAGTGGGACTTGAAATAGGGTTAATGATTAAGGGAGATTCTCAACTTAACTAGTGATGCTTACAAACCCACAACAAGCTTATTCCTAGGCATAGAATTAACAGCTATAACTAGCCGAATTCCTTGAGTACTAATCACTTTACTAAGTACAAATTCAAGACAACTTCCATTACTGAACAGATGATTAACAAGCATTGAGAGCAACTAATCCAATTCTATATTGCCAATATACTTCTTAGACAGCTAATTCCTTAGGCTAAGATAAGCAAATCTCTTACTTGACTCATTCAGGCAATTCATCAAACACTTATCAGGCATAAGAGAACCCTAGGATCTAAATTAAATTAGCAAAGGCTAATCTAGTAATAAACACAATCAATAAGAAGGAACAATAAGATTAAGAACTAAGCAATCACTAATCAAGCCTCAAATCTCTCTATCTATATCTCACCTCAAACCCTAAGCACACTACTCACTAATCATGGTTTTAGCTATAACCCAAAGCAAAGGAGAATGACTAATCATAATCAGGAAGAAGATAAACACCAACTTAGATTGAAAGAACAAGATTCAAGACAGAATTACAAGTGTGCAAGGAGAAGTACAAAGGACAAAGCTAATATCTATAGGATAAAGATGAAAAGAAGATGATCCTAATGTTTTCGGTCTAAACGTATATATAGTTTTCAGGAAAAACCCTTAGTAAACCGGAAATAAACCGGAAAATGGCTGGTTCGGAGGCTTATTGGCTTGTATGGTCGATAAGTAGCTTGATATTGGTTGGTCGGAAGCTGTATGGACCAAGCCTAGTCGATACACTGATCGGTACAATCGCCTCAAGCTAAGGCTTATCGGCATGTCTCTGTGGTACATTGGTCGATACAATTGCCCTTTTGGTAAGGCATACCGGCTCGCTTCCTCGATACTCTGCTTGATACATGTCTTGTGGTTGTGTATCGGCTTGTCTCCTCATCGATATGTAGACCGGTACAGGTGCCCTGAAGTTGATGTATCGGTCAAAGCAGCTCGATATTCTTTGGCCTGTCCTGTCCCATTGTATCGACTTGGGACCTCGATATGCACCTCGGTATGACTCATTGGCCTGTATAGATGTATGCATGTCGATATACTGCTCCGTATGCTCCGTATTGGCTTAGTAGACCGATACATTGCTCGGTATGAGGCCTTCTCGCCCTTGTCCTTCCACTGGATCACTCCCAAAGCTCTTCTCAGTTTCTAAGCTCCTTCATTGCACCTGTTAAGTGCTCAAAATGCACCAAACATACAATGCAACTACCAACTACACTCTAAGTCCTAAATGGATGCAATTGAGACATGATTATGCAAGAAATGGTGTTTAAATGCTAAAACTAATACTAAATGTATGTAAATAATGGGGTAATTATAATATATATCAGTAACAAAGCTTCTGGACCAGATGGGTATACAAATGAATTCTTTAGAACCTCTTGGCATATTCTTGGCAAGGATTTTGTTACTGCAGTCCAATCTTTCTTTGTAAAAGGGTTTCTGCCAAAAGGTATCAACAATACAATCTTAGCCCTCATCCCTAAGACATTTCTGTCATTCTAATGGAAATAAATGATCCATTGAGGGCATTTTAGCTGTTTTCAGAGAATTTGCAGAAGTATCCGGGTTGAACATCAGTTTGGAGAAATCTACTATGTTTCTAGCAAGTGTCTCAGACGGCAATAGAAATGAAATATTGGACCAGTTTCCTTTTGACTTTGAGGCTCTACCAGTGACATATCTGGGCCTTCCACTTTTAACAAAGAAGATGACATGCCACGATTACACTCCACTGCTCGAAAAAATCCAAAGCAGAATAAGCACTTGGACGGCGAGATTTCTTACCTTTGCGAGTAGGCTACAACTCATTGCATCAGTTATTCAAAATTTCACAAATTTCTGGATTTTAGCGTTTAGACTTCCGAACAACTGCATATAGGAGATAGATAAACTCTGCTCTGCTTTCTTATGGTCGGGGCTTGAGCTGAATACTAAGAAATCGAAAGTCTCTTGGAAAGACGTATGCAGGCCTAAGGAAGATGGTGGTTTGGGGTTAAAATCATTGAAAGAGGCAGAAGATGTAAGCTGTCTGAAGCTCATATGGCGTATTTTTTCTGCTCACTCTTCTCTTTGGGTGAATTGGATCAGACTTTACCTCATTATAGAAGGCTCTTTCTGGTCAGTTAAAGAAACCTCTTTGCTAGGTTCTTGGATGTGGAAAAAGTTGCTTAAGTACAGGGAGGTTGCAAGAACCTTCACTAAGGTAGAGATTACCAATGGAGAATCGAGCTTGTTCTGGTTTGACTAATGGTGTTCGCTAGGCATTCTCCACAGTGTAATGGTTGTATTGATATGGCGATACCGCTACATACAAAATGTCAACAGATCTGTCACTTTGAATTATGTTGAAGCAGCTATTGAAACACTAAGGGAAAAAAGGTTGAATTTAAAAGAAGATACAGTTATATGGAGAAACAGAGAATATAAATTTCAAACCAAATTCAGCTCACAACAGACTTGGCAACTTATAAGAAATGCATCACCAATAAAAGAATGGTATGATGGGTGTGGTTCACTCATGCAACCCCGAAGTACTTCTTCGTGACGTGGCTAGCTGTACTCAACAGACTCTCTAGAGGGGATAGAATGCTAAGTTGGAACACAACTGCAATTTCCTCCTGCATGTTCTGCAATGACCCCACTGAAACTCGTAACCACCTGTTTTTCGAATGTAGTTGGATAAGACAGGTATGGCGAGCTCTTACTTGCAAGATACTAGGGCCGAAATACACAATACAATGGGACCTCATTCTTCAGCAGCTGGTAGACAAATCACAAGGTCTGATTCATTTATTCCTCCTTCAATATGTTTTTCAGACCTCCGTTCACTCGATTTGGCGTGAGAGAAATGGAAAAAAAAACATGGTGAACCAGCTATCTCTCCTAGGCATATGGTGCAGTTCATCGACAAGCAAATGTGAAATAGACTAACAACAATTCGACAAGCGTTATGAAGCAGGGCTTGAAACTTGGTTCTTACTTCAAGAGTAAAGCGATTGTGATAGAAAGTTTATCTCATTAAAAAGTTTCTGAAATTCAGCCACAATTTTGTAAAAACGTTTTTTTTTGTTTTAATAAATTTTATATTCGTTAAAAAAAAAATCTGAGCGAAGAATTACTAGTATGTAATTAGTAATTACTAAACAATGTTATTTAAGACTTGATAAACACAATGATTTAACGGGTTGTTAATCTCGATTTCTTTTTCGATCATTCTGTACCACGTAGAGTATAACAATTGGCCAACAAAAACTCTACTAATTATGTCTGACTCACTTCGAACCATCATTAGAGAAGACATTCAAACTTAAGAGGAGGAACCTTATACAGTATTCAAGTGAAGACTATATCCAATTTCGAATATCCTCATCAATGGAGAGGTCTTATGCACAACTTATGCAGTTTCTTGTGGTACATTCGTAGCCATTTCGTGTTTGTTTTTCTGCGTCTAAGTGATCGGACAGGCTGCTTCTTCGCCGATTGTTTGTGCCCATTATGACTTCTTTCTTTGGAAAATAAAATTTACTACCTTTATAAAAGTGAATCAATTAACACTAGCTCAACTTTGTATAATACTTGGGAAATGACTAATGGAAAAAAACTTAAATCAGTTCATCCACCTTTAAAGGATTTAAAACTTCAAACACCCCAAAGACAAATAGTAGCTACACCATTTAGAACTGGAGCAAATAGAGATGATAGAGACACAATAAGTATGGCCGATATTAAAATAGTTTATGAACAAAATAATTATCATAGTCAAATACTTCACACCACTTCAAGACAAATGGACCATATAGATAAAAAAATTAGAAAATGACGAAAATAAATTAATCATGGGTTACCAACCATTTTCATATCCATTTAACTCTATATCACCACTTCTATTCAAATCTTTAACTAAACCAGTGAAACTTCCAGAAAATGAAATTTTAAAATCTATTTCAAGTAGACTATATCGACTAGATAAAAATAAAGGAATTAATAACATTGATGAAAATAGTCAAAACTGATACTGAAGAAGAAATAGAAATTAATCGTATAGTAAGAAAATTTTAACTATCCACAAAACCATATTATCCTAGACACTCTCCACCTGACCTATTATTTGAAGAACATCATAAGTTCCCTACTGCAAATTTTTATACTGGAGAAGGTATATATGAATGGAATATAGACGGTAGATCAGAATATGAAATGATGAATTTATTTCAAGAAATGGGAATTGCTGGTTTGGCGTATAAAGCTAAAGGCTTATCAGACAAACAAGCATGTGTCCTTTTAGTTTCAGGATTTAATGGAGCACTGAAATATTGGTGGGATAATGCTTTAAATACTATAGCTCAAGATAATATAATAAATCATACTGAAACTAGAAGAGTGGAAGGTGAAGATGGATTATATGAAGAAGAATAAATTCCAAATGTTATAGAAGTACTACTACATACTATGACTATGCAGTTTGTAGGAAATCCCTCAGAAGAATTAACTAGTAAAAAACTTGTCCTAACAAACCTTAGATGTCCAACTTTAGGAGACTTTAAGTGGTATAAAGATATTTTTATAACTAATATATTTCAAAGAAATGATTGTAATCAACCTTTCTGGAAAGAGAGTTTTATAGCAGGATTACCTTCTTTCTTTGCAGAAAGATTAATAAGTAAATTAAAAGATTTTTCAGGAGGACAACCAATACCATGGGATTCAATAACCTATGGTCAATTGTTTGCCTTCGTTAAAAAAGAAAGATTACAAATTTGTCAAGAACATAAATATAAACAACAAACCAATAAATTTAAATTCGGGGAAACTATGAGTTCATTCTGTGAACAATATAGTTACCACCGTCTTACCCCACCATCTAGAGAAAGACACAAAATTTACAAACAAAGTAGATTTTCACATCCACGTCCATATAGTAAAAACAAAATATTTTCCAAAAAAAATTCTAACCCTTATTATACAAAAAACAGAATACCAAAAAATTCAACTAAGAAGGAAAAGATTATATGCTGGAAATGTAAAAAACCAGGACATAATTCAATCGAATGCAAAATGAAAAAGAAAATTAATGAGATTTTCCACGATAACCAAGACATTAGAGAAAAATTAGAAAAAATACTTTTTTCAGAAACAGAAGATTCAGAAAAATTTACTAGTGAACCATCCTTAGATATTATAGAAGATCAAAGCGAATAATCATCTGATAATTGCTCAGATAATATTTGCAACTTCAAAACTATAAATGTGATCACTAAGGATATCGATAAACAATTTTTACTAGATATAATTGATAAAATAGATGACCCTGAAACTAAGAAAGAATATTTATTAAAATTAAAGGATATAGTATATAAAGAAAATATGTTATATACTCCAGAACCATTTAGCCTTAATAAAATACTTGAAAAGTACCCTTCTCCAACATTATTTAAACAAGTAACTACTGGAGAACTACAAGGAGAAGTTAAAAATTTAAAAACTCAAGTAAATAACTACAATATATAGTTCATCAACAACAATTAGAACAATTACAGGTGAATGCTCGATTAACCTTGATTGAACCAAAAATCCTCATATGTCCTTAAACAACACCGCCAACACCTCACTACTACATCCTTCACCAAACCAATATCACTAAAAGACCTTACCCACTTTACCAATCGTATATTTTACGAGAATAGCAAATACCTCACCGACAACCTTACAAAAAACCGAACTTTTTATGAATTTATTCTCGTCAATACCAAGTCAGTTGAAATAACCCACCATACAGATAAAACCAACTCTGACCCTATATCCCATTCCACATGTAAAATCTTCAGGATATGCAATCCTCAAGACCTTGGACTCTTTAACTTCCATACCAGAAAAGACTTTTCTATTCCCGGGTACCATATTTCAGGGTTTACTTACGTAGATTACCAAAAAGCCTTCTTTCATACCCTTTACCTACGTACCTATGACCATTCCTGGTTTATCTGTTTTGACTTTCACTGTCCCAAATCAATACCCGGATGGTTCTATGAATGGTGGCACTGGTTTGGACCATGTGACCAAATTTATCCTCCACAACTACTCAAAGTATCCATACCCTACTACACTAAACACGAAAAACATGAACCCATTGGACCTTTACCAAAAATATCCTTCCACATTGACATGGGAGTACCTTGGATCCTATCATGGCACTTTAACCTCATACCTTTTCTACCTGACATGCCGTACTCTTTGGTCCGGGAATACCGAGTCAAATGGTGGGACAAATACAACTTGGATCGATGTTCTGTCACCAACTTGGAAAAATGGATACAAACCCACGAGCAAATCAAGTAATCTGTGACAAAGATATCCCAAGCACTACCACCTATAAACACCAACGCTCAGCAAATAAAACCAACCAGCCCAACAGAGTCAACAACATCATCCTCTGGATCCAAGAAAACCAAGGGAAAAGATAAACTCAAAAAAATCCTCGAAGCCATCGCAATGCAAATATCTTCTTCTGAAGACGAAGATGACACTACCCAAGGCTACACAAGACGACAACCCATATGGCGGTCCATTATCTCAAGATCCTTTCGAAAATTAAATTTATATAATTCAAAAAAATATATATATATTAATATCCTAATATGTCAAAAACGTATGTAAAAATATTATGTAAAAAGTATGTCAAAATATGTAAAATAAATATTTACAAATCTATATATCCTAATATGTCAAAACGTATGTAAAAATATTATGTCAAAAGTATGTCAAAATATTAAAAAAAAAAAAAAAATTCGTGGCTAAAGATATCAAAAATAAATATTGCAATATGTATGCAGCACAATCAAGACAACGAAGAAAACAAGACTATCAATGAAGACAAAATCAGCAATCAGAAGAAAACGACAATATCATCAATTATGCCAACATCAAGAGTCATCAAAAGCTAAGAAGATAAAAAACAAAAGGATTCAGAATACTCAGGACCCAAGGAGACGAGAGACAAAAGCATGAAGATTACTCAGCAACTTCAAATCAAGACACATCATCCCTTATTGTAATGAAGACACATCAATCTTTACTTCTATCAACCCTTTAGTATAAATAGGGAAGAGAGTTGTGAGAGAGAGGGCAGAGTGTTTTTCAGCGAGAGAACATTGTAAAGCTTCCCATCTACTCTCTTTGTATTTTCTTCCTTGAACTTCTAAACTTTTATTTTGATATCCCGAGCACTACCACCTATAAACATCAACGCTCAGCAAATAAAACCAACCAGCCCAACAGAGTCAACAACATCATCCTCTGGATCCAAGAAAACCAAGAGAAAAGATAAACTCAAAAAAATCCTCGAAGCCATCGCAATGCAAATATCTTCTTCTGAAGACGAATATGACACTACACCCAAGACTACAGAAGATGACAACCCATATGGCGGTCCATTATCTCAAGATTCTTTCGAAAATTAAATTTATATAATTCGAAAAAAAATATATATATTAATATCCTAATGTGTCAAAAACGTATGTAAAAATATTATGTAAAAAGTATGTCAAAATATGTAAAATAAGTACTTACAAATCTATATATCCTAATATGTCAAAACGTATGTAAAAATATTATGTAAAATGTATGTCAAAATATTAAAAAAACAAAAAAACAAAAAAAAATTGTGGCTAAAGATATCAAAAATAAATATTGCAATATGTATGCAGCACAATCAAGACAACAAAGAAAACAAGACTACCAATGAAGACAAAATCAGCAATCAGAAGAAAACGACAATATCATCAATTATGCCAACATCAAGACTCGTCAAAAGCTAAGAAGATAAAAAAAACAAAAGGATTCACACTACTCAAGACCCAAGGAGACAAGAGACAAAAGCATGAAGATTACTCAGCAACTTCAAATCAAGACACATCATCCCTTATTGTAATGAAGACACATCAATCTTAACTTCTATCAACCCTTTAGTATAAATAGGTAAGAGAGCTGTGAGAGAAAGGGCAGAGTGTTTTTCAGCGAGAGAACATTGTAAAGCTTTCCATCTACTCTCTTTGTATTTTCTTCCTTGAACTTCTAAACTTTTATTTTCAATCTTTGTATTACCTGCCAAGTTTAATAAAGTAAGTTTTAATCATACAACTTTCTTAACTATAGTTCTTCGTTAAACTTGTTCTTACAAACTTTATATTTTTATACCTATTTTATACCTAATATTAAGTTTAAAATATAACCTGGGAGCAGAGCCCGAAGTCTCGGCTAATTATATGTTATGTTTTTCAAAGCAAGCTTCTTAAATCAGTTTTTGACAAAAGATTTTATGCTTAAAACTTATCTTCAGTCTCTTACTAATCATCCTACCAGAACCTTGTCAAGAACTTCGTCAACGTAGGAGTTCCAGGCAGTAAGTCCTAGTGGCAGTGAGACCGTTGGCAAGTCACATAAACGTCCGTCCTTAATAAGTCCGGGTTAGTATGCATATTGTATCGAGTCTAAGTAAAGCTTAAAGCATGGCGTCTTCTGTTAGAAAGTGGCTTAAGTCTAAACATGCATCTTCTTCTGCATCTCAAAAACAATTAATTCAAGAGAAATAATGTCAAAAATTATCACTTTTAATAAAGAAATATCTCATGATCAATTACCTCATGTTAATCCAGAAAATATATATCAAATAGGAACTTTTGATTTTAAAACAGCATATTCAATTAAAGATCATGAACAAACTATATCATTACAAAATGAATTTGAAGAAATTAAATTGCTTTCTTCTATGGCCTTAGAAAGTTATACACAAAAGAAATTTAATTATATTCATTTTGGATTAATACAAATAGCAATAAAACCATTATCTAGAACTGGAATAGATTCTCCTATATTTATGCTATTAAGAGATAAAACTTTATTAAAATTTGAAGACTCCTTATTAGGAGCTTACAATCAAATTTATGCAACGGAGCTGTATATTTTAATTGTGCTCCAAACTTTCAATTCAGTTTATATGATCCTACTATATTTAATATATTAGTATTAAATGTACACTTACCAGAAATTAAATTTCAACAAGAGAGACATGGCTATTTATTATTATACCGAATTTATTTCAAACAATCTACATCTGAATTTAATCCAAGATGTTTATTGCAAGATAATAAAGGTGAAACAACAATATTAGCAGTACATAGTAAAGATACTCCAACATCTACTTATACACCTAAGCAACTAAAATGGACAGAAATAACAATTCAAGACCAATGGAAAATCGATATTACTCAACCACCAAGAAACTTTGAACAAAAAACTATTACTAGTATAACAGAACAAATCGATGGAAAAATACTATTAAAATTTGGATCTTTTAGAGAACCACCCTCATTAAGAATCAGCTCATTTTATCCTAGATCATCTTTTTCTGATTATAGAACTGGTAGAACTAGTTCAGAATCAGAAGAAAGTGTAGAACAAATCTTAACTAAAAATCAGGAGAAAAGACCTATTAATTTTCAAGCACCTATTGCAGAACCAGTTCAGAATTCTGAAGTAGGATCAAGTTTTCCTACTTCTCCAACACCCTCTGATTTCAAATCTATAAACGTTATTTGGGATATCTTCTAGGGAATGAATTACAAGTAATAAAGGCTTCTCATTGTACTATTATGAGTCCCAGATGACCATTTCAAGCCTATATACTCCATTTTCTTTGTATGATTCATCAGAAGACCGTTTTCCCCATTTTTGGCTATTAGACCAGTTTCGGATCATCATTTGGGATCTCTTCTAGGGAATGAGATACAAGTAATAGAGGCTTTTCCTTTTCCTTTTGTCTCTTGTCTCCTTGGGTCTTGAGTAGTCTGAATCCTTTTGTTTTTTATCTTCTTAGCTTTTGATGAGTCTTGATGTTGGCATAATTAATGATATTGTCGTTTTCTTCTGATTGCTGATTTTTTCTTCATTGGTAGTCTTGTTTTCTTCGTTGTCTTTATTGTGCTGCATACATATTGCAATATTTATTTTCGATATCTTTAGCCACAATTTTTTTTTTTTTTTTTTTTTTGACATAATTTTTACATAAGATTTTTATATACGTTTTGACATATTAGGATATATAGATTTGTTAGTACTTATTTTACATATTTTGACATACTTTTTACATAATATTTTTACATACGTTTTTGACATATTCAGATATTAATATATTTTTTTGATTATATAAATTTAATTTTCGAAAGGATCTTGAGATAATGGACCGTTATATGGGTTGTCGTCTTGTGTAGCCTTGGGTGTAGTGTCATCTTCGTCTTCGGAAGAAGATATTTGCATTGCGATGGCTTCGAGGATTTTTTTGAGTTTATCTTTTCCCTTGGTTTTCTTGGATCCAGAGGATGATGTTGTTGACTCTGTTGGGCTGGTTGGTTTTATTTGCTTAGCATTGGTGTTTAAAGGTGATAGTGCTCGGGATATCGTTGTCACAGATTGCTTGATTTGCTCGTGGGTTTGTATCCATTTTTCCAAGTTTGGTGACAGAACAGCGATCCAAGTTGTATTTGTCCCACCATTTGACTCGGTATTCCCGGACCAAAGAGTACGGCATGTCAGGTAGAAAAGGTATGAGGTTAAAGTGCCATGATAGGATCCAATGTACTCCCATGTCAATGTGGAAGGATATTTTTGGTAAAGGTCCAATGGGTTCATGTTTTTCGTGTTTAGTGTAGTAGGGTATGGATACTTTGAGTAGTTGTGAAGGATAAATTTGGTCACATGGTCCAAACCAGTGCCACCATTCTTAGAACCATCCGGGTATTGATTTCGGACAGTGAAAGTCAAAACAGATAAACCAGGAATGGTCATAGGTACGTAGGTAAAGGGTATGAAGGAAGGTTTTTTGGTAATCTACGTAAGTAAACCTTGAAATATGGTACACGGGAATAGAAAAGTCTTTTCTAATATGGAAGTTAAAGAGTCCAAGGTCTTGAGGATTGCATATCCTGAGGATTTTACATGTGGAATAGGATATAAGGTCAGAGTTTGTTTTATCTGTATGGTGGGTTATTTCAACTGACTAAGTATCGACGAGGATAAATTCATAAAAGGTTCGGTTTTTTGTAAGGTTGTCAATGAGGTATTGGCTATTCTCGTAAAATATACGATTGGTAAAGTGGATAAGGTCTTTTAGTGATATTGGTTTGGTGAATGATGTAGTAGTGAGGTGTTGGCGGTGTTGTTTAAGGACATATGAGGATTTTTGGTTCAATCAAGGTTAATCGAGCATTCACCTGTAATTATTCTAATTGTTGTTGATGAACTATATGTTGTAGTTATTTTACTTGAGTTTCTAAATTTTTAACTTCTCCTTGTAGTTCTCCAGTAGTTACTTGTTTAAATAATGTTGGAGAACGGTACTTTTCAAGTATTTTATTAAGGCTAAATGGTTCTGGAGTATATAACTTATTTTCTTTATATACTATATCCTTTAATTTTAATAAATATTCTTTCTTAGCTTCAGAGTCATCTATTTAATTATATCTAGTAAAAATTGTTTTCCAATATCCTTAGTGATCATATTTATAGTTTTGCAGTTGCAAATATTATCTGAGCAATTATCAGAAGATTATTCGCTTTGATCTTCTATAATATCTAAGGATGGTTCACTAGTAATTTTTTCTGAATCTTCTGTTTCTGAAAGAAGTAGTTTTTCTATTTTTTCTCTAATGTCTTGGTTATCGTGGAAAATCTCATTAATTTTCTTTTTCATTTTGCATTCAGCTGATTTATGTCCTGGTCTTTTACAGTTCCAGCATATAATCTTTTCCTTCTTAGTTGAATTTTTTGGTATTCTGTTTTTTGTAAAGTAAGGGTTAGAAAATTTTTGGAAAAGATTTTGTTTTTACTATATGGACGTGGATGTTAAAATCTACTTTGTTTATAAATTTTGCGTCTTTCTCTAGATGGTGGGGTAAGACGGTGGTAATCATATTGTTCACAGAATGAACCCATAGTGTCCCCGAATTTAAATTTATTGGTTTGTTGTTTCTCTTTATGTTCTTGACAAATTTGTAATCTTTTGTTTTTAACGAAGGCAAATAATTGACCATAGGTTATTGAATCTCATGGTATTGGTTTTTCTCCTGAAATTTCTTTTAATCTACTTATTAATCTTTCTGCAAAGAAAGAATGTAATCCTGCTATAAACCTCTCTTTCCAGAAAGGTTGATTACAATTATTTTTTTAAAATATTTTAGTTATAAAAATATCTTTATACCACTTAAAGTCTCCTAAAGTTGGACATCTAAAGTTTGTTAGGACAAGTTTTTTACTAGTTAATTCTTCTGAGGGATTTCCTACAAACTGCATAGTCATAGTATGTAGTAGTACTTCTATAGCATTTTGAATTTGTTCTTCTTCATATAATCCATCTTCACCTTCAACTCTTCTAGTTTCAGTATGATTTATTATATTATCTTGAGCTATAGTATCTAAAGCATTATCCCACCAATATTTTAGTGCTTCATTAAATCCTGAAACTTAAAGGACACATGCTTGTTTCTCTGATAAGCCTTTAGCTTTCTACGCCAAACCAGCAATTCCCATTTCTTGAAATAAATTCATCATTTCATAATCTGATCTACCATCTATATTCCATTCATATATACCTTCTCCAGTATAAAAATTTGCAGTAGGGAATTTATGATGTTCTTCAAATAAAAGGTCAGGTGGAGAGTGTTTAGGGTAATATGGTTTTGTAGATGGTTGAAATTTTCTTTTTATACGATTAATTTCTACTTCTTATTCAGTATCAGTTTGACTATTTTCATCAATGTTATTAATTCCTTTATTTTTACCTAGTCGATCTAGTCTACTTGAAATAGATTTTAAATTTTCATTTTCTGGAAGTTTCACTGGTTTTGTTAAAGATTTGAATAGAGGTGGTGATATAGAGTTAAATGGATATGAAAATGGTTGGTAACCCATGATTAATTTATTTTCATCATTTTCTAATTTGTTATCTATATGGTCCATTTGTCTTGAAATGGTGTAAAGTATTTGACTATAGTAATTATTTTATTCATAAACTATTTTAATATCGGCCATACTTATTGTGTCTCTATCATCTCTATTTGCTCCAGTTCTAAATGGTGTAGCTACTACTTGTGTTTGGGGTGTATGAAGTTTTAAATCCTTTAAAGGTGGATGAACTGATTTAAGTTTTTCCCCATTAGTCAAATCCCAAGTATTATACAAAGTTGAGCTAGTGTAAATTGATTCACTTTTACAAGGGTAGTAAATTTAATTTTTTGAAGAATATGTTTCAAACCATGTGAAAAATGGAATATTAGCTTCCATAAATTTCATATGATCATACCATATTTCCCGATACTTAATAGTGGTTTCTTTGGTAAATGTTTTAAAATACCATTGTCTTTTATTTGTATTCTGATTAGATAAAAATTCCTCTTTAAGGGTATTGTTTATTTATTTCAAATTTATTTGAAATAACGTTTATAGATTTGAAATCAGAGGGTGTTGGAGAAGTAGGAAAACTAGATCCTACTTCAGAATTCTGAACCGGTTCTGCAATAGGAGCTTGAAAATTAATAGGTCTTTTCTCCTGATTTTTAGTTAAGATTTGTTCTACATTTTCTTCTGATTCTGTACTAGTTCTACCAGTTCTATAATCAGAAAAAGAAGATCTAGGATAAAATGAGCTGATGCTTAATGAGGGTGGTTCTCTAAAAGATCCAAATATTAATAATATTTTTCCGTCAATTTGTTCTGTTATACTAGTAGTAACTTTTTGTTCAAACTTTCTTGGTGGTTGAGTAATATCGATATTCCATTGGTCAGGAATTGTTATTTCTGTCCATTTTAGTTGCTTAGGTGTATAAGTGGATGTTGGAGTATGTTTACTATGTACTACTAATATTGTTGTTTCACCTTTATTGTCTTGCAATAAACATCTTGGATTAAATTCAGATATAGATTGTTTGAAATAAATTCGGTATAATAATAAATAGCCATGTCTCTCTTGTTGAAATTTAATTTCTGATAAGTGTACATTTAATACTAATGTATTAAATATAGTAGGATCATATAAACTGACTTGAAACTTTGGAGCACAATTAAAATATACAGCTTTGTTGCATAAATTTGATTGTACAGCTCCTAATAAGGAGTCTTCAAATTTTAATAAAGTTTTATCTCTTAATAGCATAATTATAGGAGAATCTATTCCAGTTCTAGATAATGGTTTTATTGCTATTTGTATTAATCCAAAATGAATATAATTAAATTTCTTATGCCTATAACTTTCTAAGGCCATAGAAGAAAGCAATTTAATTTCTTCAAATTTATTTTGTAATGATATAGTTTGTTCATGTTCTTTAATTGAATATGCTGTTTTAAAATCAAAAGTTCCTATTTGATATATATTTTCTGGATTAACATGAGGTAATTGATCATGAGATACTTCTTTACTAAAAGTGGTAATTTTTGACATTATTTCTCTTGAATTAATTGTTTTTTGAGATGCAGAAGAAGATGCATGTTTAGACTTAAGCCACTTTCTAACAGAAGATGCCATGCTTTAAACTTTACTTAAACTCGAGACAATATGCATACTAACCCGGACTTATCAAGGACAGACGTTTATGTGGCTTGCCAACGGTCTCACTGCCACTAGGACTTACTGCCTGGAACACCTACGTTGACGAAGTTCTTGACAAGGTTTATAGATTTCAAATCAGAGGGTTAAAATAGGCTTAAAATAGTCTTCTATGACTCATAACAGTACAAGGAGAAACCTCTATAACTTGTATATCATTCCCTAGAAGATATCCCAAATGAAGATCCAGAACTGGTCTACTCGACGAAAATGGGGAAAACGGAGTTTTGATGAATCATACAAAGAAAATGAAGTAAATAGGCTTGAAATAGTCATCTGGGACTCATAATAGTACAAGGAGAAGCCGATATTACTTGTGTCTCATTCCTAGAAGATATCCCAAACGAAGATCCGAAACTGGTCTACTTGCCGGAAATGAGGAAAACGGACTTTTGATGAATCATACAAACAAAATGGTGTACATAGGCTTGAAATATTCATCTGGGACTCATAATATTACAATGAGAAGCCTCTATTACTTGTATCTCATTCCCTAGAAGATATCCCAAATGAAGATCTGAAACTAGTCTACTTGCCAAAAATGGGGAAAACGGACTTCTGATGAATCATACAAAGAAAATGGAGTAAACAGGCTTTAAATAGTCCTCTGAGACTCATAATAGTACAAGGAGAAACCTTTATTACTTGTATCTCATTCCTTAGAAGAGATCCCAAATGAAAATCGGAAACTGGTCTACTAGCCGAAAATAGGGAAAACGGACTTCAGATGAATCATAAAAAGAAAATGGAGTAACTAAGCTTGAAATAGTCATCTGGGACTCATAATAGTACAAGGAGAAACCTCTATTAGTTGTATCTCATTCCCTAGAAGATATCCCAAATGAAGATCCGGAACTGGTCTACTTAATGAAAATGGGGAACACGGACTTCTGATGAATCATACAAAAAAAATGAAGTAAATAGGCTTAAAATAGTCTTCTGGGACTCATAATATTACAAGGAGAAGCCTATATTACTTGTATCTCATTCCCTAGAAGATATCCCAAATGAAGATCCGAAACTGGTCTACTTGCCGAAAATGGGGAAAACGGACTTCTGATGAATCCTACAAAGAAAATGGAGTAAATAGGCTTGAAATAGTCATATGGGACTCATAATAGTAAAATGAGAAGTCTCTATTACTTTTATCTCATTCGCTAGAAGAGATCCCAAATGATGATCTGAAACTGGTCTAGTAGCCAAAATTGGGGAAAACGGTCTTCTGATGAATCATGCAAAGAAAATGGAGTAAATAGGCTTGATACTGTCATCTGGGACTCATAACAGTACAAGGAGAAGCCTATATTACTTGTATCTCATTCCCTAGAAGATATCCCAAATGAAGATCCGAAACTGGTCTATTTGCCAAAAATGGAGAAAACGGACTTCTGATGAATCATACAAAGAAAATAGAATAAATAAGCTTGAAATTGTCATCTGGGACTCATAATAGTATAAGGAGAAGCCTCTATTACTTGTAATTCATTCCCTAGAAGATATCCCAAATAACGTTTATAGATTTGAATTCAGAGGGTGTTGGAGAAGTAGGAAAACTAGATCGTACTTCAGAATTCTGAACTGGTTCTGCAATAGGTGCTTGAAAATTAACAGGTCTTTTCTCCTGATTTTAGTTAAGATTTCTTCTACACTTTCTTCTGATTCTGTACTAGTTCTCCAGTTCTATAATCAGAAAAAGAAGATCTAGGATAAAATGAGCTGATTCTTAATGAGGGTGGTTCTCTAAAAGATCCAAATTTTAATAGTATTTTTCCATCGATTTGTTCTGTTATACTAGTAATAGTTTTTTGTTCAAAGTTTCTTGGTGGTTGAGTAATATCGATTTTCCATTGGTCTTGAATTGTTATTTCTGTCCA
This sequence comes from Thlaspi arvense, assembly GCA_911865555.2. NCBI lineage: Eukaryota > Viridiplantae > Streptophyta > Magnoliopsida > Brassicales > Brassicaceae > Thlaspi > Thlaspi arvense. The sequence continues at coordinate 14,758,048 of OU466857.2, forward strand.
TTTTAGTTGCTTAGGTGTATAAGTGGAAGTTGGAGTATCTTTACTATGTACTGCTAATATTGTTGTTTCACCTTTATTATCTTGCAATAAACATCTTGGATTAAATTCAGATGTAGATTGTTTGAAATAAATTCGGTATAATAATAAATAGCCATGTCTCTCTTGTTGAAATTTAATTTCTGGTACGTGTACATTTAATACTAATGTATTAAATATAGTAGGATCATATAAAATGACTTGAAGCTTTGGAGCACAATTAAAATATACAGCTCCGTTGCATAAATTTGATTGTACAGCTCCTAATAAGGAGTCTTCAAATTTTTAATAAAGTTTTATCTTTTAATAGCATAAGTATAAGAGAATCTATTCCAGTTCTAGATAATGGTTTTATTGCTATTTGTATTAATCCAAAATGAATATAATTAAATTTCTTTTGCCTATAACTTTCTAAGGCCATAGAAGAAAGCAATTTAATTTCTTCAAATTCATTTTGTAATGATATAATTTGTTCATGTTCTTTAATTGAATATGCTGTTTTAAAATCAAAAGTTCATATTTGATATATATTTTCTGGATTAACATGAGGTAATTGATCATGAGATATTTCTTTATTAAAAGTGGTAATTTTTGACATTATTTCTCTTGAATTAATTATTTTTTGAGATGCAGAAGAAGATGCATGTTTAGACTTAAGCCACTTTCTAACAACATGCTTTAAACTTTACTTAGACTCGAGACAATATGCATACTAACCCGGACATATCAAGGACGGACGTTTATGTGGCTTGCGAACGGTCTCACTGCCACTAGGACTTACTGCCTGGAACACCTACGTTGACGAAGTTCTTGACAAGGTTCTGGTAGGATGCTTAGCAAGAGACTGAAGATAAGTTTTAAGCATAAAATCTTTTGTCAAAAACTGATTTAAGAAGCTTGCTTTGAAAAACATAACATATAATTAGCCGAGACTTCTGGCTCTGATACCATTTATCCCAGGTTATATTTAAATTTAATATTAGGTACAAAATAGGTATATAAATATAAAGTTTGTAAGAACAAGTTTAACGAAGAACTATAGTAAAGAAAGTGGTTTGATTAAAACTTACTTTATTAAACTTGGTAGGTAATACAAAGATTAAAAATAAAAGTTTAGAAGCTCAAGGAAGAAAATACAAAGAGAGTATATGGGAAGTTTTACAATGTTCTCTCACTGAAAAACACTCTGCCCTTTCTCTCACAACTCTCTTTCCTATTTATACTAAAGGGTTGATAGAAGTAAAGATTGATGTGTCTTCATTACAATAAGGGATGATGTGTCTTGATTTGAAGTTGTTGAGTAATCTTCATGCTTTTGTCTCTTGTCTCCTTGGATCTTGAGTAGTCTGAATCTTTTTGTTTTTTATCTTCTTAGCTTTTGACGAGTCTTGATGTTGGCATAATTGATGATATTGTCGTTTTCTTCTGATTGCTGATTTTGTTTTCATTGGTAGTCTTGTTTTCTTTGTTGTCTTGATTGTGCTACATACATATTGCAATATTTACTTTTGATATTTTTAGCCACGATTTTGTTTTTAAAATATTTTGACATACATTTTACATAATATTTTTACATATGTTTTGACATATTAGGATATATAGATTTGTTAGTACTTATGTTACATATTTTGACATACTTTTTACATAATATTTTTACATACGTTTTTGATATATTAGGATATTAATATTATTTTTTTTTATCATATAAATTTAATTTTCGAAAGGATCTTGAGATAATGGACCACCATATGGGTTGTCTTCTTGTGTAGCCTTGGGTGTAGTGTCATCTTCGTCTTCGGAAGAAGATATTTGCATTGCAATGGCTTCGAGGATATTTTTGAGTTTATCTTTTCCCTTGGTTTTCTTGGATCCAGAGGATAATGTTGTTGACTCTGTGATAGGGCTCAGGTTTTACCCAAATAAAACTACTGCAGGTGCACAGCAAAAGCAGTTGTAGTACAAGGGGTATCGAATCCCATGAGAGTAATGTAAAGTACACTATCGAATGTAGGTTCGGATTAAGCTAAGCAGAATGTAATGTATGTATTGTGAATGATTAAATAAAATTAAGCAAGCGATTTTGTAAGATGATCTAAGTTTCAGAAGACTAAGAGCGTTAAGTCAGGATAGTTCGCAGGTTGAATCCAAGAATGTAGAATGCATGGAATCAGGAATGATTAAGAACCATTTTAAACATGAATCAATGATGTATAACTAATCAATTCTCATTGCAGAAGTTATCTATGCCTAAATCACAGAGTTTCAAATCTCTTTGCAAACCCTAACAACCTAAGCATGCAGGAATGATCTGATTCAATTGTTCAAAAAACTCCTAAACCAAGTCTCTTTGCACTAAGTTGTTTTGCTCATCAAATACTAGTTCAGGTTATCAATAATGCTCTCACATATATTTAACAACCTATGAGTTTCGGATTTCTAGATGATGTGTCTCATAAATTCGATTTTAAAGCAAGCATATATGAAAAACCAAAAGATATTCCTAACAGGTAGCAATTCTACAAACTCTTCATCAACCTTTGAAAAATCTCTAACTTAACTAGCAGATTACTCAGACATGATTATGGAATCACAAAACATAACTGAATAAAATTGCATTGAGAGAAAGAGTAAAAGAATAAGAGGGTTCGCAATCTTCTCAAAAGAGTACAGAATTTGTCTCCCCAAAAAGCTCTGAATAAATCTCTCTCTAAGATCTCTGAATTCTCAAAAGCTAAGATCCAAGCCAACAATGGCTGAAAAACCTTATAAATAGAGGCTAAACATGATCTGGGGTCTTCTTGCAAATAATGGAACTTCTAGGCCAATTCTGCAAAAAATGCTCCATCTTTTAATAATCAGCCACGAACTCCTTTCTTGGTGGGTGACGAGCGTCACCAAATGTGGTGATGAGCGTCACCTATATGGATACTTTTTTCCCGAGTTGGATACTTCGTGGCTTCAACTTGCAATGCTCCAAAAAGCTTCAATATCTCCAATTATGCTCCAGAGATGCTATAACCTGCAAAAACTCTTTTATGACTCTAAAAAGACCAAAAAGACTCAATAAAAAGGACTTATATCATGGTTAAAAACCATAAAAACTATGATATATCAACTCCCCCAGACTTAGCTTTTGCTTGCCCTCAAGCAAACATCAGACAGAGAATAGTGTCGAGGTTTGAAAACAAGAAACAGTCAGTCAGACATCAGGAACACCACATTAGTTAGAACTTTCGAACCCACGTACCACAGAGTCAACACAAGATCAAATTTCAGTCTAATTACCACAAGCTTAGCAAATCTCTCAAGTCCAGTCCAAATCCCTTCAAGAAATCCGAAATTTCTACTGCTAACTCCTTATTTTTCATATAATTGTGAAATCTCATCAAGGTTCTATCATCCCAATCACTTTACAGATTCTTTTCCCTTCCTAAACAACTGAACAATTCAATCTCAACACAGCTCTCCTATTTTCTCTTCCTTTGATCTTTTCCTTTGGCTATTTTCGATTTTTCACTTCTTTTTCTCAACTTTTACAGTCTAAGATATGGTGCTACTCAGTACTTGTGTTCCTTGTGAGACAGGTTCTTGAGTGTGTTCACTGTTGTTCCTTGTGAGGAGACAGGGTCATGAATGCACCATTTTTTGGACTTAAACTTTTAAAACTACATCAGGGAAGATCAAAGAGAGACTGTATCTTAACCTTATTGTCAGTGCTGAAAGAGAGAATCAAGATCAATAAGAATCAATCACCAAAATAAGAAGTTTAAAATTCATTAAGGTGGAGCTAACAGCAAATTTTCCAGATTCTCTAAGGACCTAGACCTTCATTGCTAGACTGATCTACCTATGACTTTCAACTTAGTAAGACTTGTAATCAACTACTGTGGCAATGGTTCTTATAAGCAAAAACGTCATATGGTTAGTTCCAAGAAAAACTGACAGTTTCAAAATTTTGACTCTAACAGGTTTTTGACTCAACTTTAAGACTCTATAAACATGACACAAAGCACACAATGTCAGTAACCACCTCTCCCAGACTTAAACAACACTGTCCCCAGTGTTATTAAGCCAAGATTTAGTCAAAAAGAAGCATGAGAACTTGTAAAACCATGTCAGAAAAGTGGTACCTCGCGAAGGGACGGGTGACGAGCGTCACCAGCTTGGTGACGAGCGTCACCAGCTTGGTGACGAGCGTCACCACGTCTGATACTTCAGAATCATCAAGTTGGATGCTTAAACATTGTGTTATCATATGTACTCCGAAGTTAGACTGTTGGAGCACTCAAAACACACATCAAAAACATCCAAACAAAGCATAATCCATGGTTGACCAAGTTAACAAGACATCCTCAAAGCACACTTAACAAACTGACTCTTTTTTTTTATGTTAGAAAACGAAAATAGACTAGAGTATGATAGCTAGATAACTTACCAGTGGGTTGCCTCCCACTAAGCGCTTGTTTAAAGTCATTAGCTTGACTTTGGTTGGCTGTTTAGACCGCTGGTGCATCATCCCGAGACACAATGTGTCCTGCTGGAATCCCGGCTTGTGCCCAATAATGCTTTACCCTTTGTCCATTGACAGTGAACTCCTCTCCTTTGGATTTAAGCAGGACAATTGCACCATGTAGGCGAGCTTCTTTGACAGTGAAAGGACCTGACCATCGAGAACGCAGTTTACCAGGAAAAAGCTGTAAACGAGAGTTATAAAGTAATACCTGGTCATTGGGCTCGAAATGTCTGGAGATGATCTTCTTATCATGATATGCCTTTTTCCTCTCCTTGTATAACTTGGAGTTTTCATAGGCCAGATATCTGATCTCATCCAGTTCATTGAGCTGAATCAGGCGCCTCTGTGCAGCAGGCTTCAGATCGAAATTCAGCTTCTTGATAGCCCATTCTGCCTTGAACTCTAGCTCTACTGGTAAATGGCACGCCTTGCCATAGAGAAGATGGAATGGTGTAGTCCCAAGTGGCGTTTTGTATGCTGTCATGTAAGCCTATAATGCATCATCCAGCTTTGCAGACCAATCTTTCCTTGTCTTTCCAACTGTCTTTTCCAGAATTTGCTTGATCTGCCTGTTGGAAACCTCAACTTGTCCACTGGTTTGGAGGTGATAGGGCGTGGCTACTCTGTGTTGTACACCATACTTCTTCAGTAGCTTGTCAAAAACTTTGTTGACAAAGTGAGAACCACCATCACTTATGACAATCTGCGAGACACCAAATCTGGGAAAGATAATGGTCTTAAACAGCTTCAAAACCACTGCAGCATCATTAGTAAGAGTAGCCAACGCCTCTACCCACTTAGATACATAATCAAGAGCAACCAGAATGTATTTATTCCCATAAGATGAGGGAAAAGGTCCCATGAAGTCAATACCCCAACAATCAAAGACTTATACTTCCAGAATGAAGTTCTGTGCATCTCATGTCTTCTGCTGATTTTTCCTCTTCTCTGACAAGTATCACAGCTTGTAATGAAGGCCTGGGCGTCCCTGAACATAGTAGGCCACCAAAAACCAGCTTGAAGAACCTTGGAGACTGTTTTGAATGTAGCAAAGTGTCCAGCATACTCTACCCATGACAGTGAAAGAGAACGTCCTGCACTTCTTCTTCTGCTATGCATCTTCTGTAGATCCCATCAGCACAATGCTTGTAGAGGTATGGCTCATCCCAATAGAATCTCCTAAGTTCTCTCAAGAACTTCTTCTTAGCATTGCCCTTGAAGTCATGTGGTTCATCCTCTGCAGCAAGGTAGTTGGCAATATCAGCATACCAGGGCCTCTTCGGATCATTCAAAGCATAAACATGCTCTTCAAAAGCCATCCCCAAGCTTGCACAAATCACAGCAAAGTGCAGAGATTGGTGACAAGCGTCACTTCCTTCGTTGATAATGGTTTTCTTCTTTACGGTCTAATGCAGCAGAGAACTTATCAAAACTCTAATGCATGCAACGTTGTAGTAAGGCAAGCAGAGAGTGTCAATCCAGTTCTAGGTGATAGAGAATCCACAGAGAATGCAAGATCTAGGACAAATCTAAGTGAAATGAGACAGTTTGTTGAGAAAATCTTGAAAACTAATTGCAGCAACCTAAACAGAGTGAAACCTATTTTAAAAATACTAGAAAGCAAGCAGTTACCACGAGGAACAAACAGATAAATTAAAGGGAAGAGCTTCGAATTGTTAAAATTCGACTAGTGGATCGACCACAAGATCGACCACTAGATCGAGCAGAAACGATCAATCTCGTCTAAAATCGTAAGAACAAGGAATCTAAAGACCAGGAAGCTATCAAACAACAAGCAAAAGGTGATATGCGACGCAAATAAGCTAAAGAGAAGGGTTTCAGGGTCGAGATTCATATAAGGGGTTTCAAAGGTTGATCTTGGGTTTTAAACTTTAGATTGACTCACTTGGTGAGGGTCTCTAAGCCTCGAAAACAAAACAAGATCTATCTGTGGCTTTCGGTATAGATCACTCTTTCATCCTCTCCTCCAAACCCATGGCTTTTGGTGGAAAAAGAGGTTGAAAGGCAAGGAAGACAGATTTCGAACAATGGCTTAACTAGTCCCCCAAACTACCATGGCTTTTGGGAAGGGGTAACTAATCACTAAGGTGAGATCTTCCGAGGTCCCTGGATCCTGTCAAGGTAAGGGACCTCTCGGATCGTGAAGCTCTTGGCGTGAGAGTCTTCAAGCATTAAGCTTTCATCACCTTAGAAGAAATAGATTTAAAACGTTTAGAAAACAAACCAAGATCGAACCTTTTCTACCCCTTAATCCTCTCAACCCTTAACCCTGAATGGACTACTCACTACACATAAAGGAAATCAGGCAAGGACGAAGAGAAGAAACGATAAACATGAAAGATAAACTGGATTAAAAACGATAAAGATTCGAAAATACAAAAGCTTGAAACTGTTCTACAATGGTGTTCTTCCGAAAAACCAGAGAGAAAAAAACTAAAAAAAACTTGGAGAGGAGGTAAAAATCTCAAAAGTTATCGAAAAGTAGTCGCCGCCTTTGCCAAAAATGCCAAAACAGTCCAATGGTCCCCCCGTCGCTAACAGCCAAAAACGGTTGAAAGGACAGAGATCGACCATTGGATCGAGTTGGTCTCTCGATCATATCCGGCCATCGTGTCTTTGGCTCGATCCGGGTCTCGATCTTCTGTGGTGAATCGAGTGTTGCATCCGATCTCGGTATCGATCTCCGGGAGGATCGAGTGGTGTACTCGATCCGGCTCTCGCTCTGCATGGTGTCATTTACGTCTGTACCGATGCATCGACTGCTTCACTCGATCTCCGTCTCGATCATTATCCTTGGATCGCCTAGTTGGCTCGATCTTCTGGTCGATCAACTCCTAGATCGACCGGCCATGCTCGATCTGCTCCTCGATCACTGGTCCTTAGCATTTTCCCGAGCTTCCATGAACCGCTACATTGGTCTCCACACCTCCACGAACCTCCGTGTCTCCAAAGCAACCATAAACAACCTGGAATGGATGCAAAATGCAGAGAAAATGCAAATGCTGATGCAAGAATGCTCTAGGACTCTAAGTGATGCAAATCTAACCTAAAACATGATACAAATGCATGAAAAACTATCTAATGAGTATGCAAAATGTATGCAAAATGCAATGACATCAACTCCCCCAAACTTACTCCTTGCTTGCCCTCAAGCAACAAAAAATAAGTAAGGAAGAGAGGTTTTCAGAAAAATCAAAGGGGTTTTAAACTTTTTGCAAAGGTGCCTTTCGAATAGATCATCTCAATGTCCTAGTTAACAGTCCTAAAATGCTAAGCTTACACTCATACTCCAAAGGACTTAGCCATACTCATCACACAAAGAAATTCAAATCATGACTCTCTTATTCCTAACAATCAAAGAAATTCATCCTTTAACATTCATTAAAATTCGAACCATGAATCAAACTTATGCACTTTAAAGCGAAACACATTTGGCTAAGGGTTATGGTTATGAGCATAGAATGATCTCATTTGAAAAGGGTTTATAATTAGACAAGGGTTTCTCTCAAAAATGGTTTGAACTAACGCATAATGCTAAAGGTAAAGACAATTTATGCATACATGATTAGATTCTCATCTACCCATGTAAACTATCAAACAGTCATATACCCCTCTCATTTAAGAAGTTTAATCCTCACTCACCACTTAAAAGTCTATCCCTTTCTTCTCAACTCAGCAATCCCCAATTCAAAACAAGAACATTTTTAAACTTTTTAGGCTAGTGAAAAGGTTTTGAAAATAATTTTTTTGCTCTTTAGATATTTCTTATTGGTAGCTCTCTTATTTTTTTTTCTTTCTTTTTATTTTTATTTGGCACTTAGGCTCTTTTATTTATTTTTCTTTTCTTTTTCTCTTCTTTTTTTTTTTATTATGGGAGAGCTACCTCCTGAAATTTATTAGAGCATACTTAGTTTTTAGAACACAACCTTTCACTTAAAACCCATTTCTTTCTTTAAAACACAAAGTTCTTTGAAACCGAGAACAAATACACAAGAAAGCAACCCCAATGATCCCCCAAACTTATCCTAAGCCTATCCCTAGCTTCAAAATGTAAAGCTAGCAATCAATTATGAAAACCAAATCATGTCGCCTAAACCTAACACTTTATGCCAAGTTCAAACCGAAAATAAGGCCTCACAAAGATGTCACACAAGAACATTTGGCTTCAAAGGAGGGTAAGGTTCAAGGAGGGAGTTCTACTTAGGCTCACAAAGAGTGGTAAAAAGGAAGAAGAGAGCCTAAATATTTTAAAACCATGTGTTCGTTTTCAAATGCATAAGAATGATAATTAGATTTTCAAATTAAGGTTTTCACTTAGTAGGATGAGTTTCAAATCATGAGAGTTCAATTCAAGTCACGAAAATCCTAACTAGTGATCCAAGCATGGTTAGAACTTACTTTCAAAGTATAAACAAAGCATTAGAGAACTACTAACTAGGGCATTGAAATGATTCATAAGTAAAACACCTTTTTAAGAAATCCTAACCCCTTATGCAAATGCAATCAACCTAAGTGATATGAGAAATTCTAGACTCAATCCTACATGTTTCTAAAGAAATGAGTGCAACTACATGAATTTTGAAAAAAAAAAAATTTAAAATTTTACCAATTTTTCATGACTAAGACTCAAGGAGGCAAAAGAAAGATAAGATCAAAGAACACAAGATTAAATCACACAAGTACTCCCCCAAACTTGCTTGACACCGTCCCGGTGGCAAACTCATCCGAAGGAGCAATCAAACACAATGCAAGAAATAAGAGATGTGCGGTTATATACAATGGAGGAAGGTTGTTACCTCTTGTCTAGGCTCGGCTGGAACTTGAGGATGTTCCAGAGGAGCTAGAGATTGTTGCCTTTCCTTTGTTGCCTGGTTCTTGGAGGGAGTGGCGAGCTGGTTGAATGTTTTCTCCTTGGGTCTCGCGGATCACAACTCCTCCGGTTGAGAGTCTCCTCTTCTCGGGTTGTTGCATTTCCTGGCTTGCAGCTGGCTTAGGCTGGCTTCCTTGGAGTTGTTTGACCTTCTTCCCCAGCTTCTTAAGCATCTTCCCTTGCCACTTGTTGATCTTCCGCTGCTTCTCCACCACCGAGGCTAAGAACTTCTCGGTTTTGGTCCTCGGCTCAAAATCCAGCTTTGGCAACGTGTAAGCCTCGGGTATCTCATCCTCTGTCCCTGGAGATTCTGACCTTTGGCGCGGTTCAATGGCTGCAGCTGGCGGTTCTCCTAAAGGAGCAAAACACTCCTCCTCCGTCGGTAAGAACTCGATGTTCCCAACACCAAGTAGCTCCGTTTCATCCTTGTTGGGAAGAATGCACACTCGCTTCTTGTCCTCATCATCAATGAAGAGGTAAGCATAGAACCCCTCAGCTGGCGTGCGTCCCAAGCTATCAGTGTTTCTCATGTATGCTTCATCCATGAAGGCTCGGTTTGGGACGTGAGCAAAGTCATGGATGGGCACACCGGCTTGCACGAACAAGGGAGTAAGGAAGCCGCCAATGTAGGATGATGTTGCCTTGCACCGTAAGGCATAAGCCTTGTACTTCACCAAAGAAGCCGCAAGTACACAGCCGTAGTTCACTTCATCGCCGAGTTCATCTTCAATGGGATCTTCATTCTCATCCGGATCGGACACCAAATGCTTCAAACCTTGGAAAAGGAAGCATAGCTCCGTCTTCGTGACAGTAGGAGCAACTGACCTTCCACTGAATGTATTAGCAATCAGCTTCAAGGTATACCTCAGCACTGGATTCCTGACTCTCTTGATCTTGGCGGTGTTGGCTTTGTAATCCTCCTTGCTGATGAGATCCCACAACTCGTCGGCTTTCTTGAAGGCTGGAAACTCCACCTTGCTTGCATCAGCCTTTAGACCGTAGGCTTGGCACAGCTCGGCGATTGATAGCGTGTAACCTTGGCGGCCAACCTTGAAGTAGAGACGGCCTTGAGAAGGAACAGGAGCACTCGGATTCTCGTACCGGAACTCCAAGGTTGCAAGGAAATCAATTGTCACCTCGGGGATAGTAGGGCAGTCCATCCGCGACAAACACCTCAGACCGATGTTGTTGAGGAGTTGATCGAAGTCTCCAAGAAGCCCGAGTCTGGACAGAAGCCCTCGATCAGCAAACTTCGTGGGTTCAAACCGGAGCCTCTCCAACCTCTTCTTATCCCTCTTCTCTTCTTTGCTCCACCGGACCCTCTCTTGAGCAACCACCTCTTGAGTTTCTCCTTCTTGTGCTTTCTCCTCTCTTGTTCTCTTTGGTGCCATTGCTCCTGAAAAAAAATTTCTAGAGAATGTTTAGCAAAGGACGATTTGATGAGAATAAGAGGATAAGAGAAAAAGATTTATATAAACTACCCTAGAATTTTGGGGATCAAGCAAAAATATTAGCTAAATAAAAGGAAATCAAATCTTTGAGATACTGAAAATCCAGAATTTTTCCTAATACTTAGCTAATTTTAAAAATTCAAATCCGATCCTATATCCTAAAATAAGAACTTGCGATTTTTAAGGAGATTTTCTTGAAATAAAATCATTAAAATCCGAAAATACCTTTTGCAAGTGTGAAGGATACTTTGTTAAACCTTAAAGCTTTTAAAAATTCTCACTCTCTTTGTAGGAAAACTCGAGCAAACAGAAGTGAGAGAGTGAGAAGCAAGTTGAAACATTTAAAGAGTTTAACAAAACCAAAACAATGGGTGGTCAAAGCGGTTTTCTGACAAAAGTCTTGGTCAAGGCACATCTTTCATGGTCAAAGATGCTTGCCTTGACCAAGTTTGAATTTAAAAACTGGAGGGAAAAGCAATAAAGAGGGAAAGAAATTTGTTACCTCGGCATGAGATCGAGTCCTTTTGGTCGATCTAGGACTCGATCTCATGCCTAAAATGGCTTAGATCGAGAGGGTTACTCGATTTGGGACTCGATTCAAAGTGAATCGAGTCCTGGATCGATTGGCTCCCTCGATCAATGAGATGTTGGCCCCTCGGCTAAGTCCCTCTGATCGAGCTAAGTCCTCGATTTAGGGGTCGATTTGGCTTGGATCGAGTGGTGGATCGAGTCGAGTGATCGATCAAGTTCCCACAGATTTTCCCGAGAGAAATTAGATCGGTCGATCCGGTTTGAATCGATCGATCCTTTTTCGTCAAGGTCGATCTTGTCACTCGTTCTCGTCTAGATCGACTGGCTCCTCTCGATTTACTGACTCGATCTAGCAAAGATCGAGCCAGGTTCAGTCGATCTAGCACTCGATCTCTAGCCTTATCGTAGCCCCTATTGCTCCTTTTGGACCTCAAAGACAAGGTTTAGATTCCTTAGACCTGCTCCTACACACTAAAAACATAAAAGCATAAAACTAGAAGAGAAATGAAAGCAAAAATATGTACAAGATAGACATGGGAATGCCTCCCAAGTGCGCTTTCTTTAACGTCTTTAGCTAGACCTTACTTGGCTAGGCGGATGGTGGGTCTTGGAGAAGCACCGAGGTACTCTCCTTGTCGAAGCTGTCTGCTAGGTAGGGTTTGACTCTATGCCCGTTGACGGTGAATGCACTACCGCTTCTTCCCATAAGAGTAACAGCTCCGTAAGGCAAGACCTCTTGAATCACGAACGGTCCGCTCCACCTTGATTTTAGCTTGCCCGGGAAGAGCTTCAGCCTCGAGTTGTACAACAACACCAGTCCTCCTTCCTTAAGCTCCTTGGCAACCAGTTTCTTGTCATGAGCCTCCTTAGTTCGCTCCTTGTAGATCTTGGAACTCTCGTAAGCATTCAACCTCAACTCGTCCAGTTCATGTAGCTGAATGAGACGCTTTTCCTGAGCCGTCTTGAGATCAAAATTCAGCCTCTTCACAGCCCATAATGCACGGTGTTCTAGCTCAACCGGGAGGTGACAACTCTTTCCATATAGTAGAGTGAAAGGAGTTGTACCAATCGGCGTTTTGAAAGCGGTACGGTAAGCCCAAAGAGCATCGTCTAGCTTTACTGACCAGTCCTTCCTTGTTGCACCAACGGTCTTCTCCAGAATAGCTTTGATCTGCCTGTTAGAGACTTCCACCTGACCGCTCGTTTGAGGATGATACGGTGTAGCCACCTTATTCTTAACCCCATACTTTCTTAAGAGGCTCTCAAAAACCTTGTTTACAAAATGGCTTCCTCCATCACTTATAACAACCTTGGGTACCCCAAACCTTGGAAAGATGATACTCTTGAACAACTTGATCACAACCTTAGAGTCGTTTGTAGGGGAAGCAACAGCCTCAACCCATTTGGAGACATAATCCACAGCTACCAAGATGTATTTGTTGCCGTACGAAGAAGGGAGAGGCCCCATGAAGTCAATACCCCACGCATCGAACACGTCAACCTCGAAGATAGGAACTTGGGGCATTTCATTCCTTTTGGTAATGTTCCCTGCTCGCTGACATGCCTCACAGCTCTTCACAAACTCGTGTGCATCTCTGAATATAGACGGCCACCAGAAACCCGCTTGCAACACCTTTGTGGCTGTTTTGAACGAAGCGAAATGTCCTCCGTAGGATGAGCCGTGGCAATGATAGAGAATATCCTTGGCTTCTTCCTTTGTAACACATCTCCGGTACAAGCTGTCTACTCCTTTTTTGTATAAGTAGGGCTCATCCCAAAAGTAGTCACTAGCCTCCCTCAAAAACTTTTTCTTGTGATAGTCGTTGAGATGTGTTGGCTCCTCACCACATGCTAGGTAGTTCACCACATCAGCATACCATGGTAGATCCTCCTCTTTGAAACTCAACACTTCCTCAAACCTTCCTTCTAGCTTCCCACAAACCACGGTAGTAATTGCCATAAGTTGTTCTTCTGGAAGAGAGTCGTCTAAAGGGAGAGACTCGTTAATCCTTAGCCTTGAGAGGTGGTCAGCGACTCCATTTTCTATCCCCTTCTTGTCTTTAATCTCCATGTCAAACTCCTGAAGCAAAAGAATCCATCTTAAGAGCCGAGGTTTGGTATCTTTCTTTGAGTAGATGTACCATAGAGCAGCATGATCCGTGTATACAATAGCCTTGGAGCCAACGAGATATGATCTGAACTTCTCAAAGGCGAAGACTACTGCAAGCAGCTCCTTCTCCGTAGTGGTGTATCGTGATTGCGTGTCATCCAAGGTCCTTGAAGCATAGTAGATCACATGCAGCTTCTTGTCCTTCTTCTGACCAAGGACTGCTCTTACAGCGTAGTCACTAGCATCACACATGATCTCAAAAGGGAGAGACCAGTCTGGTGCTTGGACTATAGGGGCTGACGTGAGGGCTTCCTTGATGGTCACGAAAGCCTTCATACACTCCTCATCGAATACAAACTCAGCTTCTTTGCACAACAGCCGTGTAAGGGGGCGTGCAATCTTGGAGAAGTCTTTGATGAAGCGCCTATAGAACCCCGCGTGTCCCAAGAAGCTTCTGATCCCTTTAACATTAACCGGCGGCTCCAAACCCATCATAACCTCAACCTTAGCCTGATCAACCTCAATACCCTTCTCTGAAATCTTGTGACCGAGTACTATCCCTTCCTTGACCATGAAGTGGCATTTCTCCCAATTCAGCACCAGGTTTGTTTCTTCACAACGTTTAAGTACCCTGCAAAGATTCAACAAACACGCAGGAAAGGACGCACCATACACAGAGAAGTCATCCATAAACACCTCTACCATCTCCTCTATAAGATCGGAGAAGATCGACATCATACACCGCTGAAAGGTAGCCGGTGCATTACACAATCCAAACGGCATCCTTCGATATGCAAAGGTACCGTAGGGACATGTAAAAGTCGTTTTCTCCTGATCGTTTGGGTGAATAGGTATTTGAAAGAAACCGCTATACCCATCGAGAAAACAGTAGTAAGGGTAATTTGCAAGTCTCTCAAGCATCTGATCAATAAAAGGCAAAGGGAAATGGTCTTTTCTTGTAGCAAGGTTAAGCTTTCTATAGTCAATACACATTCTATGACCAGTAATGGTCCTAGTAGGGATAAGTTCATCCTTTTCATTTCTTATGACCGTGATCCCTCCCTTCTTAGGCACCACGTGTACAGGTGAAACCCACGTGCTGTCACTTATGGGATAGATCACGTCAGCCTCTAAAAGCTTAAGGATTTCTTTCTTAACAACCTCTTTCAAGTTAGGATTCAAACGCCTTTGGTGTTCTACAGAAGTGGCGTTTTCATTATCCAAATGAATCCTATGAGTGCATAGCATTGGGGAAAGGCCCTTGATGTCACTTAAAGAGTACCCAATGGCCTTCCTATACTTTCTCAGCTCAGTTAAGAGCAAGTGCAACTCATCATCACTAAGGTTCTCGTTTACTATCACGGGATAGGTGTCATTAGGTCCTAAGAAAGCATACCTTAGCCCTTTTGGGAGCTCCTTAAGGTCCACCTTTGGGGCTAACAGCTCACTCCAGTCATCCTCGTGGCTGTTGTTGTTGTTCTCCTCCTTGGAACTCTCCTTTGAACTCGAGGCATGGCCCTTCAGACTGCTTTCCTCTATCGCTATCCCTCCTGTGATCGAGTCTTCCGGTCGATTCTCCTCTCGATGTCGTCTAGATCGAGCCATTTCACTCGATTCACTTACTCGATTTGATATGGATCGAGTAAGGGATCGAGGCGTTGAGTCGATCTCTTGATTGGACTCTAAAATGATCGGAAGGTCTTTCTCGATCGTCAACTCGATTATTTCTCCTGATCGAGCGGCCTTCTCGATCTGTTGGTCGATTGTTAGACCGGATCGAGTTGAGTGCTCGATTGGCTTGTCGATCTGACTCCTGGATCGAGTGATGGCGTCGATCTCGGGGTCGATTTCTAGGCAACATCCTTCTTCATTCTTGATGATCCTCCTCGAATCTAGTAGGTTTACGTACTCTTGAGTTCTCTGGTCTACATAGCCAAACTCTCCTGGCTCCTTAGTGAGTGCTAGCTTCAAATGGTCTTCTATAGCTAGCTCTTCCAGCAACTCATCCGCCAAGGCATCCATCGTTTCGATATAGAAAGTTTGTCCTTCAATGGTTGGCTTCTTTAGAACCTTGTTGATGTCAAAGTCTAGCCTGATTTCTTTCCCCAAATGCAGGGCAATCTTCCCATTCTTCACGTCTATTATGGCTCCGGCGGTTGCTAGGAATGGTCTCCCTAAGATGAGTGGGTCTTTCGGCTCCTCGTCCATCTCCAGCACTACAAAATCTGTAGGTACGTTTACTCCACTGATTCGCACCGGCAAGTCTTCAAGCAACCCCACTGGTAGTCTCACGCTCCTATCAGCCAACACCAATGAGATTCGACATTCCTTAAATCGAGTGAAACCAAGCTTCTTAGCCACGGAGTGAGGCATCAAGTTTATGCTGGCTCCGAGATCACACAAGCAGCTCTTGAACTCAAGGGGACCCAAAGCACACGGTATGGTGAAGCTTCCAGGATCTCCCAGTTTCTTAGGCACTATCTCCTTATGAATAACCGCGCTACACTCTTCGCTTAGTATAAGCACTTCTTTGCTTTCTTTGTTCTTCTTGGCAAGGGTGTCCTTGAAAAACTTGGCGCACTTGGGCATCATGGCGAGACAGTCTACAAGAGGCAGCTTTATATCCACGTCTCTCAAGTGCTTCTCAAATAGGATTCGGTGCTTCTCTATTAACTGCTTTTTGAACCGACCCGGGAATGGCAACTTTGGTACGTAAGGTGGGGGCACGTATTCATCCTTCTCCTTGGTGGTTTTCTCAGCTTTCTTCTCAACGAATGCCTTGTCACCTCTCCTCGGTCCTTGGATCCATACGTTGTCAAAGTTTATCTCCTCATTATCAGCTGAAAGTTTACCCTCCCCCTCTTGAATTACAACGTCCTCGTTGGTCTTTGTAGAAACCGGAGGATCAAACTCTTTGCCACTTCTCAACGTAATAGCATTGGCATACTCCTTTGGATTTTGTTCACACTTCCCCGGAAGGCTGTTCTGTCCACTCGTGCTTGCTTTGCCCTTCTCTAGCTGCTTGATCTTGTTGTTGAGGTTTGTTATTTGAGTAGAGAAGTCGGTTAAGGATGAATCCAGCCGAGTGTTCATGTCAGCGAACTTTTGATTTGTAGAAGCTTGCCCTTGTATTAGCTGTTGGAACATTGCTTGAACCGGATCAACTTGTTGTTGCATCGGTTGTTGTTGTTGTTGAGGTGCAAAGCCCGGAGGGTAGTTAGAAGTATAACCCTTGTTTTGTTGTTGTTGCCCTTGGAAGTTGCCTTGCCCTTGACCTTGGAATCCACTGCTTGGTTGAAAGCCTTTGTTGTATGGGATGAAAGGCTTAGCTTGTTGAGCAGGGTACACTTGATCTTTAGGGTTGGCTACATTGGTGCTTCGGTAAGAGAGGTTGTTGTTCTGGTAGCCTTGGTTGTAGCCTTGAGACTTGTAGTTGTTCTGACCGGCTACCCAATTTGCTTCTTCTTGGCTTAGCTCTAACTCTTCTTGGTTGTCCTCAGCTTCACCAACGAAGTGAACATGCTTCTGATTAGCTAAGACCAATTTGTCAATCTTCTCATGCAACGATTTGAGCTCCTTCTTGTGAGACTCTAGTTCTGATCCCCTTGGTGCTCGGTCATAATCCTCGGCATAGTTTCCATCACTCAACGCAAGGTTCTCTATTAGCTCCATACCCTCTTCTACTTCTTGACCGAGGAAGTTGCCTTTGCTAGCTGTATCAAGCAACCACCGGATCTTTGGTGAAGCTCCACGGTAGATTGTGCTGAGTAGAGTCTCCTCACTGAACCCGTGATGAGGACATTGGATCGTGTAGTCTTTGAAACGCTTCATAGCCTCGTTGAAAGTCTCATTGTTCCTTTGAGTGAAACTGCTGATTTCGCTTCTCAACCGAGCAGTCCTGGTGCTTGAGAAGAACTTGGAGAGGAAAGCCTTCTTACACTCAGCCCATGATGTGATGGTGCCTTGTGGTAGGGTCTTCTCCCAATGTCTAGCTTTGTCTCCGAGGGAAAAGGGGAAGAGACGCAGCTTGAAGGCATCTTCTGATATACCGTTGATCTTGATCATTCCACACACTTGCTCAAAATTGTCCAAGTGTTCCAACGGGTCTTCCATTGCTAAGCCGTGGAACTTGTTGTTTTGCACCATAGATATGAAGCCCGGCTTGATCTCAAAGTTGTTGTTTTGTACCGGAGGAGGAGTGATCCCAAACCTATTGTGGTGGGTATTGGGAGCATCTCCGGCTCCTATGATTCTCGGAGGTCTAGCCGCGTGTTGGGGGATACCATTGCCCCGTCCTGCTAGAGGAGGACCTTCAGGATGCTCATTCTCAGCCATGTATTCAAAGTTGACCTGACCGTTCTGAACTATCTCTTCAAAAGCTCTTGTTTGATCTCTGACTCTCCTTTGACGTGAGTGTCCGAGTTGATGTATGTTGTCAAGCGGTTGAAGAAGGTTGTTATCTCCACGTGAACGTAAATTCATGTACCTGAAAGTACACGGTTTAGAATAGTATTAGTGACTTGAAAAAAAGGTAAAGACTTAGTCTTTGCTAAGACCCAAATCTCTATGTTCTCTAAGCAACCTAGAATGGCAACGGCGCCATTTGATAATGGTTTTCTTCTTTACGGTCTAATGCAGCAGAGAACTTATCAAAACTCTAATGCATGCAACGTTGTAGTAAGGCAAGCAGAGAGTGTCAATCCAGTTCTAGGTGATAGAGAATCCACAGAGAATGCAAGATCTAGGACAAATCTAAGTGAAATGAGACAGTTTGTTGAGAAAATCTTGAAAACTAATTGCAGCAACCTAAACAGAGTGAAACCTATTTTAAAAATACTAGAAAGCAAGCAGTTACCACGAGGAACAAACAGATAAATTAAAGGGAAGAGCTTCGAATTGTTAAAATTCGACTAGTGGATCGACCACAAGATCGACCACTAGATCGAGCAGAAACGATCGATCTCGTCTAAAATCGTAAGAACAAGGAATCTAAAGACCAGGAAGTTATCAAACAACAAGCAAAAGGTGATATGCGACGCAAATAAGCTAAAGAGAAGGGTTTCAGGGTCGAGATTCATATAAGGGGTTTCAAAGGTTGATCTTGGGTTTGAAACTTTAGATCGACTCACTTGGTGAGGGTCTCTAAGCCTCGAAAACAAAACAAGATCTATCTGTGGCTTTCGGTATAGATCACTCTTTCATCCTCTCCTCCAAACCCATGGCTTTTGGTGGAAAAAGAGGTTGAAAGGCAAGGAAGACAGATTTCGAACAATGGCTTAACTAGTCCCCCAAACTACCATGGCTTTTGGGAAGGGGTAACTAATCACTAAGGTGAGATCTTCCGAGGTCCCTGGATCCTGTCAAGGTAAGGGACCTCTCGGATCGTGAAGCTCTTGGCGTGAGAGTCTTCAAGCATTAAGCTTTCATCACCTTAGAAGAGATAGATTTAAAACGTTTAGAAAACAAACCAAGATCGAACCTTTTCTACCCCTTAATCCTCTCAACCCTTAACCCTGAATGGACTACTCACTACACATAAAGGAAATCAGGCAAGGACGAAGAGAAGAAACGATAAACATGAAAGATAAACTGGATTAAAAACGATAAAGATTCGAAAATACAAAAGCTTGAAACTGTTCTACAATGGTGTTCTTCCGAAAAACCAGAGAGAAAAAAAACTAAAAAAAAACTTGGAGAGGAGGTAAAAATCTCAAAAGTTATCGAAAAGTAGTCGCCGCCTTTGCCAAAAATGCCAAAACAGTCCAATGGTCCCCCCGTCGCTAACAGCCAAAAACGGTTGAAAGGACAGAGATCGACCATTGGATCGAGTTGGTCTCTCGATCATATCCGGCCATCGTGTCTTTGGCTCGATCCGGGTCTCGATCTTCTGTGGTGAATCGAGTGTTGCATCCGATCTCGGTATCGATCTCCGGGAGGATCGAGTGGTGTACTCAATCCGGCTCTCGCTCTGCATGGCGTCATTTACGTCCGTACCGATGCATCGACTGCTTCACTCGATCTCCGTCTCGATCATTATCCTTGGATCGCCTAGTTGGCTCGATCTTCTGGTCGATCAACTCCTAGATCGACCGGCCATGCTCGATCTGCTCCTTGATCACTGGTCCTTAGCATTTTCCCGAGCTTCCATGAACCGCTACATTGGTCTCCACACCTCCACGAACCTCCGTGTCTCCAAAGCAACCATAAACAACCTGGAATGGATGCAAAATGCAGAGAAAATGCAAATGCTGATGCAAGAATGCTCTAGGACTCTAAGTGATGCAAATCTAACCTAAAACATGATACAAATGCATGAAAAACTATCTAATGAGTATGCAAAATGTATGCAAAATGCAATGACATCATTCGTACAACTTGGTCGCGAATGTTATGGGTTGGTGACGAGCGTCACCCTCCTGGTGTCGCTCGTCACTCCCCTGCAGTTTCGTGAAAACTGCAGGTTTTCAACACTTTTCTCCTGCTCTCTTGTTTCCACCAAGTAAACATTCTCTTCAGGCAAGAAATCATTGATTGGGACACTGTCTTCAACCTGAATCCTGGATAGATGATCAGCAACACCATTCTCAACACCTTTCTTGTCCTTCACTTCAATATCAAACTCTTGAAGAAGCAAAATCCATCTCAGCAACCTTGGCTTTGCATCCTTCTTCTGCATCAAATACTTCAGTGCTGAATGGTCAGTATGGACCACGACCTTGGAGCCAACAAGGTATTGCCTGAATTTTTTAAATGCAAAGACAACAGCCAATAATTCTTTCTCAGTTGTTGCATAGTTCTTCTGAGCATCATCCAAAGTCCTACTGGTATAGCAAATGGCATGGAGCTTCTTGTCTTTCCTCTGTCCCAGCACTGCTCCAACTGCAAAATCGCTGGCATCACACATCACCTCAAAAGGTAAGTCTCAATCTGGAGGCTGCACAACAGGAGCTGTAACCAAAGCTTGCTTGATCTGTTCAAAAGCGGATTTGCACTCTTCTGTGAACTCAAACATCACATCTTTGCACAGGAGAGCAGTAAGGGGGCGTGCTATCTTGCTAAAGTCCTTGATGAAACTTCTGTAGAAACCTGCATGACCCAGAAAACTCCTCACTGCTTTGACTGAATCAGGTGCTTGCAGACTTGTCATCACCTCAATTTTCGCCCTATCCACCTCTATACCATCTCCTGAGACTCTGTGACCAAGCATAATACCATCCTGTACCATAAAATGGCACTTCTCCCAGTTCAAAACCAAGTGCTTCTTTTCACATCTCTGCAGAACTGCACACAAATTATCCAGGCGGCTCTTGAAAGAGGACCCATAAACAGAGAAGTCATCCATGAAAACCTCCATAAACTTCTCAATCATGTGTGTGAAGATCGACATCATGCATCTCTGGAAGGTTGCAGGAGCATTACACAGCCCAAAAGGCATTCTGCGATACGCAAAAGTGTCATAAAGACAGGTAAAAGTGGTCTTCTCCTGATTATCTGGATGGATGGGGATCTGAAAGAAGCCTGAATACCCATCAAGGAAGCAGTAATACTTGTGATTCGCCAGCCTCTCCAGCATCTGATCGATGAAAGGCAGAGGAAAATGATCTTTCCTTATTGCTGCATTCAGTTTTCTGTAATCAATGCACATCATGTGCCCTGTCACAGTCCTGGTTGGAATCAGCTCATCCTTGTCATTCTTCACCACTATGACACCTCCTTTCTTAGGCACCACGTGCACTGGACTCACTCAAGCACTGTCTGATATAGGATAGATGATACTAGCCTGCAACAACTTCATGATCTCTTTCTTGACTACATCCTGCAAATTCGGATTCAGCCTCCTCTGGTGCTCAACTGATGATTTCGACTCATCCTCCAAGTGTATCCTATGCATGCACAAGTCTGGAGAGATACCTGAAATATCATCAAGAGAGTAGCCAAGAGCTTTGCAAAATTTTCGCAACTTACTTAGCAAAAGGGTGAGCTCTGCATTGTTCAATGAAGTATTAACAATAACAGGATAGGTGGAGTTTTCTCCAAGAAATGTGTACCTTAGCCCTGCAGGGAGCTCTTTAAGCTCAACTTTTGGTGCTTTTACTGCAGACCAATCACCCATTGTAGCAGCTTTCGCAGATGTGGAGACAAGCTCATCCTGTGCAACCAGTTGTGTCATTTGTGCAGTAGCATCCATCATCTTTGTGTAGCCTGTTGCAGCAGCATCCAAATGCTCATACTCTGCTGTAGAAGTGGTCAACGCCCTCTCCAAGGGATCCTCTGAACTCATCTCATGGAAGATCTGATCAGCAATGTTTGTGAGAACATCCACATAAAAAAATCTGTCCATCTATGGTTGGCCTCTTCATCAGCTTGTCCATTTCGAATTTCATCACTAAATCACCAACATTCAGCTCTATTCTACCCTTCCTGACATCAATGATAGCTCCTGCAGTAGCCAAGAAGGATCTGCCAAGAATCAAGGGATCTTTGGGTTCTTCTCCATATTCCAGAACCACAAAATCAGTAGGAATCATACAATCTCCTACTTTGATAGGAACATCCTCTATCACCCCTTCAGGAACTCTAACTGATCTATCAGCTAAGACAAGAGATATCCTTGTAGCCTTAAAATCGGTCATCCCCAAGCTCTTGGCAACAGAATGAGGCATGAGGTTCACACTAGAACCAAGATCACACAATGACCTCTCAAACTTGTCATTGAAGATTGTGCAACTAGAACTCTGTTCTGAATCACTGCACTGACCTGCTCGTTGATCATCATAGCCCCAGCCTCTAAACTCAAGTTATTGGTCACCATCCTCTTCACATACCTCTTTATAACAGGAGTGATCCTTATAGCATCAATCAATGGGATCTCAATAACCAATTTGTCCATGATAGCCTTGCATTTAGCATCTTCAAGCTCCTGCTTAGACTTCTTAGGATGCTTAGGATAGGGTATCTTGGGCTTATACACTGTCTCCTTAGCATTATCTGAAGTCTTAGACGAAACTGTGCTATGTTGCAACGGGTGACGAGCGTCACTAGATGGGTGACGGTCGTCACTCATTTTGGACGAGTCGGGGGCGATTTCTTGATTTGGGTGACGAGCGTCACCCTCCTGGTGACGGTCGTCACCAATTTGTGAAGAAAGGTCGTCGGGGTTGTGCTCAAGGGGTGACGAGCGACACCCATTATTGGTGACGAGCGTCATCCGTGGTTCTGCAGCAGAAATTTCTTCATCTTCATACTCTTCAATACCCATGAAATTTCTTGAGCTTAAATCCTTCTGCAACACTGGTTGCAGGTTCTTTCCACTCCTCAATGTGATGGCATTCAAATGGTGTTTGGGGTTAGCATCAGTTCTTCCTGGAAGAAATCCTTCTTGCCTCTGAACAGCTCTTGCAGTTTGGGCAACTTGAACATCAAGCTTTTTCATATGAGACTTCAGACTCTCAATCTTCCCATTCAAATCCTGATGGAGCGAATCTATCTTCCCATTGAAGTCCACTGTCAGCTTTTGTTGTCCTTCCAAGATCTGTTCCAGCATTGCTTCCATCTTGTTCCCTTGTGGAGGTGCAGGTTGATAGGAAGAAGAACCATAGTTTCTGCTGTAATTTCCACTGTTCTGGAATGGCTTCTGGTACTCTGTCTTCTGGAATGGGGGCTTAGGAGTGTGACCAGGCGTGCTTGTCCTCCTGTAAAGGTACTCTTCTGATTGTTGTTGTTGTAGCCTCTGTTCCATTGCTGATTTCCATACCTTTGACCCTGAAAACCGCCATAATTTATGAAATTTACATCCTCCTACTCAACCTCTTCTGGACCTTTGAAAGTCTCCACTTCTGCAGCAAAATGTACTGACTTCTTTCCCACCAAAAGGTTGTGCATACTGTCCAGCTTAGCCTTAACTTCAGCAATCTGATTTCCATCATCCACACCAGCTAGTTTCATCCTCTGAAAATCTGCATTTTTAGTGTTGTTGCTGCAAACCAAGTTCTCAATCAGTCTGATCGCCTCCTCTGGTCTATTGGTGTTGAAGTTTCCTGCACTTACTGCATCCAGTGCCATCTGATACTTCCAGTCAATGCATCTGAAGAAGATCCCAAGTAATTGCACCTGACTGAAGCCATGATGAGGACAGTCCCTTTGATAAGACTTAAACCTGATCCAAAAAGCCTTAAAAGCTTCAGTAGGCCCTTGTGTAAAGGATGCAATTTTCGTCCTCATGTCTTCAGATCTTGCATCATCATAGAAGTTGTTCAGAAAGGCATTCCTAGTGTCTTCCCAAGTGGTCAATGAAGCAGGTTCCAGTTGCTTCAGCCAATATACAGCTTCTCCTTCAAGAGAGTAAGGGAAAAGCTTGCAGAACAGAAAGTCATTGCTAACACCATTAGCTTTGATACTTGAAGCCAAATCCTCAAACCTCTCAATGTGACCCATAGGATGCTCATGAGGTAAGCCATGGAATGGATGCTGGCCAACCAGCTGATAGTAGACATGTTTAACCTCAAAATTGTTCCTTTGGAAGGCAGGAGGGCGGATTGCAGCTCTGTTGGCATAGAACTGATCAGGTATGTTGTAGTCACCTAGAGTCCTCTGAACAAAACGCCCAGCAGCGTTATTGGCAGCAACAGGGACTCTAACGTTCTCATCCACTTGTTGAACCTGCTGTTCAACAATGACATTCCCCTCTTGATCAATCCTCTGCCCCTCTTCGTTCCTCTTGTTTCCTTCTCTGTCAACCAAGTGACCTTCTGCATCTTCAACCAAGATAAGTGGAGCGACCATTGTAGATTGCTTCTTAGCTTTTCTGTTAGTTCTCTCCAACCTAGCTAGTTTGTCGATGCTCAAATTCACAAGCTCCTTCTCCTTGTGCTTCTGGTACTGCGATTAGGCATACACCTGAAACCAACACAAAGAACAGAAACTGAAAGTCAGTAAACAAATTAAAACTTCGATAAAATCCTAATACTAAAAATCGATAGGCAGCTATTACTCCCCGGTAACTGCGCCAAAAACTTGATAGGGCTCAGGTTTTACCCAAATAAAACTACTGCAAGTGCACAGCAAAATCAGTTGTAGTACTAGGGGTATCGAATCCCAAGAGAGTAATGTAAACTACACTATCGAATGTAGGTTCGGATTAAGCTAAGCAGAATGTAATGTATGTATTGTGAATGATTAAATAAAAGTAAGCAAGGGATTTTGTAAGATTATCTAAGTTTCAAAAGACTAAAAGCGCTAAGTCAGGACAGTTCGCAGGTTGAATCCAAGAATGTAGAATGCATTAAATCAGGAATGATTAAGAACCGTTTTAAACATGAATCACTGATGTATAACTAATCAATTCTCATTGCATAAGTTATCTATGCCTAAATCACAGAGTTTCAAATCTCTTTGCAAACCCTAACAACCTAAGCATGCAGGAATGATCAGATTCAATTGTTCACAAAACTCCAAAGCCATATCTCTTTGCACTAAGTTGTTTTGCTCATCAAATACTAGTTCAGGTTATCAATAATGCTCTCACATATATTTAACAACCTATGATTTTCGGATTCCTAGATGATGTATCTCAGAAATTTTATTTTAAAGCAAGCAGAGATGAAAAACCAAAAGATATTCCTAACAGGTAGCAATTCTACAAACTCTTCATCAACCTTTGAAAAAGCCCTAACTTAACTAGCAGATTACTCAGACATGATTATGGAATTACAAAACATAACTGAATAAAATTGCATTAAGAGAAAGAGTAAAAGAATAACGGGGTTTGAAATCTTTTCAAAAGAGTATAGGATTTGTCTCCCCAAAAAGCTCTGAATAAATCTCTGTTAGTTCTCTCCAACCTAGCTAGTTCGTCGATGCTCAAATTCACAAGCTCCTTCTCCTTTTTGCTTCTGGTACTGCGATGGCATACACCTGAAACTAACACAAAGAAAAGAAACTGAAAGTCAGTAAACAAATTAAAACTTTGACAAAATCCTAATACTAAAAATCGATAGGCAGCTATTACTCCCCGGTAACTGTGCCAAAAACCTTATAGGACTCAGGTTTTACCCAAATAAAACTACTACAAGTGCACAGCAAAAGCAGTTGTAGTACAAGGGGTATCGAATCCCAAGAGAGTAATGTAAACTACACTATCGAATGTAGGTTCGGATTAAGCTAAGCAGAATGTAATGTATGTATTGTGAATGATTAAATAAAAGTAAGCAAGGGATTTTGTAAGATTATCTAAGTTTCAAAAGACTAAAAGCGCTAAGTCAGGATAGTTCGCAGGTTGAATCCAAGAATGTAGAATGCATTAAATCAGGAATGATTAAGAACTATTTTAAACATGAATCACTGATGTATAACTAATCAATTCTCATTGCAGAAGTTATCTATGCCTAAATCACAGAGTTTCAAATCTCTTTGCAAATCCTAACAACCTAAGCATGCAGGAATGATCAGATTCAATTGTTCACAAAACTCCAAAGCCATATCTCTTTGCACTAAGTTTTTTTGCTCATCAAATACTAGTTCAGGTTATCAATAATGCTCTCACATATATTTAACAACCTATTATTTTCGGATTCCTAGATGATGTATCTCAGAAATTCGATTTTAAAGCAAGTAGAGATGAAAAACCAAAAGATATTCCTAACAGGTAGCAATTCTACAAACTCTTCATCAACCTTTGAAAAAGCCCTAACTTAACTAGCAGATTACTCAGACATGATTATGGAATTACAAAACATAACTGAATAAAATTGCATTAAGAGAAAGAGTAAAAGAATAAGGGGGTTTGAAATCTTTTCAAAAGAGTATAGGATTTGTCTCCCCAAAAAGCTCTGAATAAATCTCTGTTAGTTCTCTCCAACCTAGCTAGTTCGTCGATGCTCAAATTCACAAGCTCCTTCTCCTTGTTGCTTCTGGTACTGCGATTAGGCATACACCTGAAACCAACACAAAGAAAAGAAACTGAAAGTCAGTAAACAAATTAAAACTTTGACAAAATCCTAATACTAAAAATCGATAGGCAGCTATTACTCCCTGGTAATTGCGCCAAAAACTTGATAGGGCTCAGGTTTTACCCAAATAAAACTACTGCAAGTGCACAGCAAAAGCAGTTGTAGTACAAGGGGTATCGAATCCCAAGAGAGTAATGTAAACTACACTATCGAATGTAGGTTCGGATTAAGCTAAGCAGAATGTAATGTATGTATTGTGAATGATTAAATAAAAGTAAGCAAGCGATTTTGTAAGATGATCTAAGTTTCAGAAGACTAAAAGCGCTAAGTCAGGACAGTTCGCAGGTTGAATCCAAGAATGTAGAATGCATGAAATCAGGAATGATTAAGAACCGTTTTAAACATGAATCACTGATGTATAACTAATAAATTCTCATTGCAGAAGTTATCTATGCCTAAATCACAGCGTTTCAAATCTCTTTACAAATCCTAACAACCTAAGCATGCAGGAATGATCAGATTCAATTGTTCACAAAATTCCTAAGCCAAATCTCTTTGCACTAAGTTGTTTTGCTCATCAAATACTAGTTCAGGTTATCAATAATGCTCTCACATATATTTAACAACCTATGATTTTCGGATTCCTAGATGATGTGTCTCAAAAATTCGATTTTAAAGCAAGCAGAGATGAAAAACCAAAAGATATTCCTAACAGGTAGCAATTCTACAAACTATTCATCATCCTTTGAAAAAAGCCCTAACTTAACTAGCAGATTACTCAGACATGATTATAGAATTACAAAACATAACTGAATAAAATTGCATTAAGAGAAAGAGTAAAATAATAAGGGGGTTTGAAATCTTCTCAAAAGAGTATAGGATTTGTCTCCCCAAAAAGCTCTGAATAAATTTCTCTCTAAGCTCTCTGAATTCTCAAAAACTAAGATCCAAGCCAACAATGGCTGAAAACCCTAATAAATAGAGGCTAAACACGATCTGGGGTCTTCTTGCAAATAATAGAACTTCTGGGCCAATTCTGCAAATAATGCTCCATCTTTTAATAAACAGCCACGACCTCCTTCCTTAGTGGGTGACGAGCGTCACCAAATATGGTGACGAGCGTCACCTATATGGATACTTTTCTTCCCGAGTTGGATACTTTGTGGCTTCAACTTGCAATGCTCCAAAAAGCTTCAATATCTTCAATTATGCTCCAGACATGCTATAACCTGCAAAGACTCTTCTAGGACTTTAAAAAGACCAAAAAGACTCAATAAAAAGGACTTATTTCATGGTTAAAAACCATATAAACCATGATATATCATTTTGTTGGGCTGGTTGGTTTTATTTGCTGAGCGTTGGTGTTTATAGGTGGTAGTGCTCGGGATATCGTTGTCACAGATTGCTTGATTTGCATGTGGGTTTGTATCCATTTTTCCAAGTTTGGTGACAGAACAGCGATCCAAGTTGTATTGTCCCACCATTTGACTCGGTATTCCCGGACCAAAGAGTACGGCATGTCAGGTAGAAAAGGTATGAGGTTAAAGTGCCATGATAGGATCCAAGGTACTCCCATGTCAATGTGGAAGGATATTTTTGGTAAAGGTCCAATGGGTTAATGTTTTTCGTGTTTAGTGTAGTAGGGTATGGATGCTTTGAGTAGTTGTGGAGGATAAATTTGGTCACATGGTCCAAACCAGTGCCACCATTCATAGAACCATCCGGGTCTTGATTTGGGATAGTGAAAGTCAAAACAGATAAACCAGGAATGCTCATAGGTACGTAGATAAAGGGTATAAAGGAAGGCTTTTTGGTAATCTACGTAAGTAAACCCTAAAATATGGTATCCAGGAATAGAAAAGTCTTTTCTGGTATGGAAGTTAAAGAGTCCAAGGTCTTGAGGATTGCATATCCTGAGGATTTTACATGTGGAATAGGATATAAGGTCAGGGTTGATTTTATCTGTATGGTGGGTTATTTCAACTGACTTGGTATCAACGAGGATAAATTCATAAAAAGTTCAGTTTTTTGTAAGGTTGTCGGTGAGGTATTGACTATTCTCGTAAAATATATGATTGGTAAAGTGGGTAAGGTCTTTTAGTGATATTGGTTTGGTGAATGATGTAGTAGTGAGGTGTTGGCAGTGTTGTTTAAGGACATATGAGGATTTTTGGTCAGTAGTTTTTTGTGGAGAGGAAGGGGTGACTGTTTTCTGAGGTAATGGGTTGACGGCTTTTGCATAAGACAGAGGTGGGAATTCTGCCAATGTAGAGAATTGATTACTGGTGCTGATTTGTTTCCCTTGTAGATGTGGTTGATTTTTGATGTAGTCTGCTGTGGACATTGGCTTTTTTTGTTCACTCATTTTGGAGATCTTGAGATTTTCCCTGTAAATACTATCTTGTTAGAAAATCGGGTAAACAATTATTTTTACCTTTTATATAGTGTATATCAAAATCAAAGACAGATAAAATAGTTTGCCATCTTGCAAAAATTGGTTTAGAAACTAGATTTTTAACATCTTTTGGTAAAGTCTCTTTTGTTGATTTGCAATCAACACGTAATAAAAACTTTTTGTGTATTAAATCATCTTGAAATTTAGAAATACAGTTTACTATAGATACAACTTCTTTTTTAACTGTAGAATAATTCTTTTGGGGGCCAAGCCATACTTCAGAATGAAAACGAACTATTGACTCATGGGTTGACTCTGGCATTTTTTGTTTAAGGATTCCCCCATAACCTATTTCTGATGCATCGGTTTCTACTATCATAAATGCACTTGGATGTGGAATGACTAAGCATGGTAAGGTTGTGACTTTCTTCTTAATATCTTGGATTATACTAGTATGCAATTTTTCTGCAATCTCTGAAACAATGGTTAAATAAGTTTTCGTATATTAGGTAAAAAATATGATATATAGTTTAAACATCCTAGAAATCGTTGTAGTTGAGTTTTTTCTTTTATTTCATCAGGAATTTATTTGTAAATTCTATAGACCTGGATATAGGTATCATAGTTCCTTGATATATATTATGTCCTAAAAATCTTATATTTGTTTGAAATATTTGCATCTTTTTTGCTAATACTACTAGTCCATGTTTTTTAACAATACTTAAAAAAGTAAATAAATGTTTAAAATATTGATCAATATATTTTGAAAATATTAAAACATCATCTATGTATACTATTGAAAAAGTAGAGCAAGGGTTAAATATTTCATTCATAATATTATTAAATTCTTATGGTGCATTTTTTAAACCGAATGGCATAACATTCCATTCATAGTGCCCAAAAGGTACAGTAAATGCAGTTTTATATTTATCCTTTTCGGCTATTTGTATTTGCCAAAATCCACTTTTCATATCAAATTTTGAAAAGATACATACATCATATAATTTTTTTAATAAATCTCTTTTATTTGGTATAGGGTATCTCATCCATTGTAAAACATTGTTTAAAGGTTTATAATTAATTACTAGGCGAGGTACTCCTCTTTCTTTTTCTGCTTGATTGTTGACATAGAAAGCAGAACAACTCCATGGTGACTTAGATTTTCGTATTAATTTTTTGTCTAAT
Organism: Thlaspi arvense; assembly: GCA_911865555.2. Lineage (NCBI taxonomy): Eukaryota > Viridiplantae > Streptophyta > Magnoliopsida > Brassicales > Brassicaceae > Thlaspi > Thlaspi arvense. Next base: position 14,788,107 of record OU466857.2, read on the forward strand.
AATTCCCGTATTTCCTTTTTACAATATTATAAAAGTTCTTGGTTCATTTGAATTGGTCTAGCTTTAGTTGGTATATTTTTTTCATTGAAATCCTTTTTATATGGAATTTCAACAATATGTTTTTCTCTTTGCCAAAATGCATTTGGGAGGTCAGAACATACTTGATCTAGTAATTCATTTTCTAATTTTTTAACTCTATTTATTATTAATGGATCATGTAATTGCTGTTCAATATTTTTATATTTTATTTCTTGTTGTAAGTATTGAATATGTTTTTGTTTTCCATTTATTAGGTTTATAGATTTTTCTATTGTAGAGTTTTGTAAAGCTAAGATTTCTTTAGTTTTTATGGGAGATAAAAATTCAAATACTATCTTTGCGCCTACAATTTTGGTGGTTATTCCCGATTTTGTAACTTTAAAATGATAGATTTGTGTAAAAAAGGATGTTTCTAATATAACTTCTTGACTTAAATTTTTAACAAGATTAAATTGTGTTTTAAAACAATAGTTTTTATTACAGATTTTTGCTTTTGGGAGTTTATAATTAACTTTCAAACTAGTTCCGTTTGCACTACTAAGCTTTTCACATGTTATTTGGATATATTCTTCTTCATCTTTAATTTTTTCTTTATTTTGACTGTTACTTGTAGATACGTGATCGGGTATGGTGGATATCGATTGCTGAATTTTTGGTTCAATCAAGGTTAATCGAGCATTCATCTGTAATTGTTCTAATTGTTGTTGATGAACTATATGTTGTAGTTCTTTTATTGAGTTTTGAAATTTTTAACTTCTCCTTGTAGTTCTCCAGTAGTTACTTGTTTAAATAATGTTGGAGAAGGGTACTTTTCAAGTATTTTATTAAGGCTAAATGGTTATGGAGTATATAACTTATTTTCTTTATGTGCTATATTATTTGATTTTAATAAATATTCTTTCTTAGTTTCAGGGTCATCTATTTTATCAATTAGATCTATTAAAAATTATTTATCGATATCCTTAGTGATCACATTTATAGTTTTGCAGTTGCAAATATTATCTGAGCAATTATCAGATGATGATTCGCTTTGATCTTCTATATTATCTAAGGATGGTTCACTAGTAAATTTTTCTGAATCTTCTATTTCTGAAAGAAGTAGTTTTTCTAATTTTTCTCTAATGTCTTGGTTATCGTGGAAAATCTCATTAATTTTCTTTTTCATTTTGCATTCAGTTTATTTATGTCCTGGTCTTTTACAGTTATAGCATATAATCTTTTCCTTCTTAGTTGAATTTTTTGGTATTCTGTTTTTTGTATAATAAGGGTTAGAAAATTTTTTGGAAAAGACTTTGTTTTTACTATATGGACGTGGATGTGAAAATCTACTTTTTTGTAAATTTTGCGTCTTTCTCTAGATGGTGGGGTAAGACGGTGGTAACCATATTGTTCACAAAATGAACCCATAGTTTCCCCGAATTTAAATTTATTGGTTTGTTGTTTATCTTTATGTTATTGACAAATTTGTAATCCTTCTTTTTTAACGAAGGCAAACAATTGACCATAGGTTATTGAATTTCATGGTATTGGTTGTCCTCCTGAAAAATCTTTTAATTTACTTATTAATCTTTCTGCAAAGAAAGAAGGTAATCCTGCTATAAACCTCTCTTTCCAAAAAGGTTGATTACAATCATTTCTTTGAAATATATTAGTTATAAAAATATCTTTATACCACTTAAAGTCTCCTAAAGTTGGACATCTAAGGTTTGTTAGGACAAGTTTTTTACTAGTTAATTCTTCTGAGGGATTTCCTACAAAGTGCATAGTTATAGTATGTAGTAGTACTTCTATAGCATTTTGAATTTGTTCTTCTTCATATAATCCATCTTCACCTTCTACTCTTCTAGTTTCAGTATGATTTATTATATTATCTTGAGCTATAGTATCTAAAGCATTATCCCACCAATAGTTTAGTGCTCCATTAAATCCTGAAACTAAAAGGACACATACTTGTTTGTCTGATAAGCCTTTAGCTTTATACGCCAAACCAGCAATTCTCATTTCTTGAAATAAATTCATCATTTCATATTCTGATCTACCGTCTATATTCTATTCATATATACCTTCTCCAGTATAAAAATTTGCAGTAGGGAATTTATGATGTTCTTCAAATAAAAGGTCAGGTGGAGAGTGTCTAGGGTAATATGGTTTTGTGGATGGTTGAAATTTTCTTTTTATACAATTACTTTCTACTTCTTCTTCAGTATCAGTTTGACTATTTTCATCAATGTTATTAATTCCTTTATTTTTATCTAGTCGATCTAGTCTACTTGAAATAGATTTTAAAATTTTATTTTCTGAAAGTTTCACTGGTTTTGTTAAAGATTTGAATAGAGGTGGTGATATAGAGTTAAATGGATATGAAAATGGTTGGTAATCCATGATTAATTTATTGTCATCATTTTCTAATTTGTTATCTATATGGTCCATTTGTCTTGAAATGGTGTGAAGTATTTGACTATGGTAATTATTTTGTTCATAAACTATTTTAATATCGGCCATACTTATTGTGTCTCTATCATCTCTATTTGCTCCAGTTCTAAATGGTGTAGCTACTACTTGTCTTTGGGGTGTATGAAGTATTAAATCCTTTAAAGGTGGATGAACTGATTTAAGTTTTTCCCCATTAGTCATTTTCCAAGTATTATACAAAGTTGAGCTAGTGTTAATTGATTCACTTTTATAAAGGTAGTAAATTTTATTTTCCAAAGAATATGTTTCAAACCATGTGAAAAATGGAATATTAGTTTCCATAAATTTCATATGATCATACCATATTTCCCGATACTTAATAGTGGTTTATTTGGTAAATGTTTTAAAAGACAAAGTGATATCAAAGATTCTGGCAAATCGACTCAAGAGAATGCTTCCAATGTTTATTGCACCGAATCAGTCAGCTTTCGTAAAGGACTGCTTGTTGATGGAAAATGCATGCTAGCCTCAGAGTTAGTTAAGAAGTATCATAAAGGTATTGTATCTTCCCGGTGTGCAGCTAAGATTGACATTTCAAAAGCTTTTGACACAGTTCAGTGGCCGTTTCTACTTAATACACTCACAGCCTTAAACTTCCCTGCTGGATTTATTCACTGGATCAAGCTATGTGTTACCACGGCTACATTCTCAGTCCAGGTGAATGTAGAATTGGTGGGGTTTTATTGAAGTAGTAAAGGCTTAAGGAAAGGCTGATATAAGAATCAGTACCATTCAATCTCCCTTAGACGTTGGAGGACATTCAAAAACCAAAGTGGAGCCAAACTTGCTTGTAGCTGAGGAGAAGGAGAAACTTGTAGCTGAGCTGAGAGGAGCTGAGGACTTAGCAACCATACACCACCGTTCTGGACATCAAGAGGAGCATTTTGGTCGAGCCAGAATCAGGGCGGTTCATTTTAAATCAGAAGATAAAGCATTCAAACTGCTGGAGCTAACCAAGGAGATATCTATGGAAAGTTCGCATATATCATCTACCAACATGATATGCGACCGACCTCTTATGTTTATTGGAACTAAGAAGACTCTTAAACCGCCCCTGGTTCAATACAAGACGCCAACTAACCAAGGAGATCAGCCAAATTCAATTCGAACCGCTTTTGGAACCAAATCAGAAGATATGAAGCCGTTTATGGAAACTTCGAATATATGTCCTCCTAAGACATTATATTCGCCCCACCCCACGTCCACAGAAGTCAACACAAGCCAGACTACACCAGATAAAGTCAGAAGCCGCCCCTTGTTATCAGAAGTCAAAGAAAATCAAGCCAAAAAGAAGCTTTCCTCATTTGAAGATCATCATTCATACCAAATCAAGACTAAAGACCAAAGACAATCATTATCAGTCGATCTCGACCCTACATCATCTCTAGAAGATCCTGAACGTCCAAGCCAAACTGAATACCACAGATTAGTTCCATGAATCAAGCCATTCCCCCCATCCAGCTTCAAGACCAAATCAAGGCCATTTAAGTCTAACAGCTAGTTAACAATTTCCCCATCATTCAGCTAGAACTTTGCTTTACTTTTAAAGTTAGTTACCGTTTTATTACATTATTCTGAGCATTATATAAGCTCACTATTATTGTACTTTCGAATCACCAAGAAATTATCAATCAAAAGTCTTATTTTGTTTCAAAAGAGAGTATTCTTTTGAATCAACATTGTTCCTGCGAATTAACAAGTTCTTTTGTGGAATCAGAGAGCTTCTTAAGGCGTGTAGAATCTCAACACTTCTTGTGAGGATTAGCCCTTGAAGAGTTAAGAGTCTAACCGTTGGTGTTTGGGGTCATCAAGCATCATTGACTACAAAATCACAAGTCATTCCTCCACAACATTCAGCTTGAAGCAACAGATTCTAAGGAGTAGTTTTGGTCCATTTCCAATCCTACATCATTGGTATCTGAGATAAAAGCTCCTATCCAGGTGTATTCACATCTTTTATTTTTGTTTTTTTCTATTAAAATTCATCTTGTTCAAGTTATTTCATTTTAAAAACCAAAAACCCATAAAAATTGTTCTTTCGCTGAATTAGTTTGCTCGAATTTTATAAACTTCATAAAAACCCAAAAAACTATTTTGTCTTTTGAATCTGCTTTCTGAAACTCTTAAAAACAACAAAAAAATATTTTACTTAAATTAACAGATCATTTGTTAATTTTTAAGACAGTTTTTCTTCCAACTGGTCTAAACTGCTTAAATTGTTTGTTCTTGCATTTGCTTTCATTTAGAACATATCTTTGATTTGTTTTGCTTGAATCTTGTCAAGGTACAATATGGAAGAAGTACCAGTCGACACTATGCAAGAAATGATGGCTATGATGGAATCACAGTTCGCCATCATCAATGAAAATCTTCAAGCTTTTAGTAAATCAATGGACATCTACCTTACACGCCTTGAAAGAAGAAGAGCTGAAGAAACCAACTTGTTAGACGAGCCATACCAACAGTACAAAGAGCCAAGACCACCTGATGTATCTCCATCTCAAGCAACAGACCAGATAGAAGTGGCACAAGAATTTTTCAAAAGAAGTTATCCACAAGAAGTGAAGCCTACTGCCCCATTAGAAGGAGAGACTCAAATTGTGCAAGAGGAGAACATGAGCAACAATGGAGAAAACCTGATGTTTATTAAGGAGAGACCATCTGCCCACGATCTGACACCAACCCTGGAGCTTGCTGAAGCCAAAACCATCCCATTCAATCAACTCTTGCAGCATTTACAAAACAATCACCAAGGTAAGCTTATAAAGTCTAATTTTTTTTCAGAAACTAATTTAGCCTTGTTTGATGCAGGTACTAATGTTTTGAGGACGAAACCTCTTCAAGAGTGAGAGTATGATATAAGAATCAGTATCATTCAATCTCCCTTAGACGTTGGAGGACATTCAAAAACCAAAGTGGAGCCAAACTTGCTTGTAGCTGAGGAGAAGGAGAAACTTGTAGCTGACTACAAAGGAGATAATGCTTCAAGTTCAAAACGCCACCGTCCTACACTTAAAGAGGAGCTTTCTGATCGAGCTAAACCACAAAAGAAGATGCTGGACCAGTTTAAATTAAAAGAGAACCAAGCCAAACCGCCAAAGCCACCAGATAACATGTTTGGACCTACATGTGCATCATTGGAGCCAACTATGGAAACTAAGAGCAGCAAGGCATGTTATTCGACCAACACAGAAGATATCACAGCCTTAAAACCAGAAGATCAAGTCAACATTCACATTATTTCGTCCCAAGTCAAAGGAGAATCAGCCATGAAAGAACTTTCCTTTTTAGAGCATAATATCTTTGCTTCTATGGGAAAGATAGAAAAATGTTCAGATCATCTCAACCCTCCATTCAAGACAAGACATCCTGGATGTTCATACCATCCCAAAGACCCAAAGATTCGTCCCCCCTCTCATTACCACAAATCAAGTCATTTCCCCCATTATGACAACGGCTAGCTAACACCAAATCATTTCACTTAGGCTAAAATTATTCCTTTGTTTTAATGCTTTTTGTTACCGGTTTTATTCACTACTTCTGAGCATTATATAAGCTAAAGTCTTTGTATTTTCAAGTTACCAAATTATTAATCAAGAAAAGTTTATTATATTTCAAAGAGAGTTATCTTTTGAATCAATATTGTTCCTGCTTTTTATTAAGTTCTTTTTGATTGATTCAAAGAGCTTGTGAGAAGTGTAGAATTTATTAACTCTTGTGAGGATTAGCCCTTGAGTTAGTAGATTCTAACCTTTGGGGTTTGTGGTCATCGAGCTTCAACCTGACTTTCAATCATTCAAGTCTTCATTCCATCCCCTTAAGCTAGAAGCAAAGATTCAAAGAAGCTTTACTTGAACCACATTTCAAGTCTTGCATCATTAAGGCATTTGTGATTTATATGCATGTACTTGTTAATTCGCATCTTTGAATAAGAACTTGTTCACTTTCTCCATATCCGTTTGTGATTTATATGCATGTACTATCCAAGATGTTGAACAAAGCAGCTGCTGACTGAAAGATTAGGTACCACTCGTATTGCCAGAACCTAAAGCTTACCCATTTGTGTTTTGCGGATGAGCTACTGGTATTTTCTAATGGAAAGAAATGATCTATTGAGGGCATTTTAGCTGTCTTCAGGGAATTTGCAGAAGTATCCGGGTTGAACATCAGTTTGGAGAAATCTACTATATTTCTAGCAAGTGTCTCAGACGGCAATAGAAATGAAATACTGGACCAGTTTCCTTTTGACTTTGAGGCTCTACCAGTGAGATATCTGGGCCTTCCACTTTTAACAAAGAAGATGACATGCCACGATTACACTCCACTGCTAGAAAAAATCCAAAGCAGAATAAGCACTTGGACAGCGAGATTTCTTACCTTTGCGAGTAGGCTACAACTCATTGCATTAGTTATTCAAAATTTCACAAATTTCTGGATTTTAGCGTTTAGACTTCCGAACAACTGCATATAGGAGATAGATAAACTCTGCTCTGCTTTCTTATGGTTGGGGTCTGAGCTGAATACTAAGAAATCGAAAGTCTCTTGGAAAGACGTATTCAGGCCTAAGGAAGAGGGTGGTTTGGGGTTAAAATCATTGAAAGAGGCAGATGATGTAAGTTGTCTGAAGCTCATATGGCGCATTTTTTCTGCTCACTCTTCTCTTTGAGTGAATTGGATCAGACTTTACCTTATTAGAGAAGGCTCTTTCTGGCCAGTTAAAGAAACCTCTTTACTAGGTTTTTGGATGTGGAAAAAGTTGCTAAAGTACAGGGAGGTTGTAAGAACCTTCACTAAGGTAAATATTTACAATGGAGAATCGAGCTCGTTCTGGTTTGACTAATGGTGTTCGCTAGGCATTCTCCACAGTGTAATGGTTGTATTGATATGGTGATACTGCTACATACAAAATGTCAACAGATCTGTCACTTTGAATTATGTTGAAGCAGCTATTGAAACGCTAAGGGAAAAAAGGTTGAATTTAAAAGAAGATACAGTTATATGGAGAAACAGAGAAGATAAATTTCAAACCAAGTTCAGCTCAAAACAGACTTTGCAACTTATAAGAAATGCATCACCAATAAAAGAATGGTATGAGGGGGCGTGGTTCACTCATGCAACCCCAAAGTACTTCTTCGTGACGTGGCTAGCTGTACTCAACAGACTCTCTAGAGGGGATAGAATGCTAAGTTGGAACACAACTGCAATTTCCTCCTGCATGTTCTGCAATGACCCCACTGAAACTTGTTACCACCTGTTTTTCCAATGTAGTTGGATAAGACAGGTCTGGCGAGCTCTTACTTGCAAGATACTAGGGCCCAAATACACAATACAATGGGAGCTCATTCTTCAGCAGCTGGTAGACAAATCACAAGGTCTGATTCATTTATTCTTCCTTCAATATGTTTTTCAGACCTCCGTTCACTCGATTTGGCGTGAGAGAAATGGAAAAAAACATGGTGAACCAGCTATCTCTCCCAGGCATATGGTGCAGTTCATCGACAAGCAAATGTGAAATCCACTAACAACAATCCGAAGACTTAAGGACAAGCATTATGAAGAAGGGCTTGAAACTTGGTTCTTACTTCAAGAGTAAAGCGATTGTGATAGAAAGTTTATCTCATTAAAAAGTTTCTTAAATTCAGCCACAATTTTGTAAAAACGTTTTTTTTGGTTTTAATAAATTTTACATTCGTTAAAAAAAAGATCTGAGCGAAGAATTACTAGTATGTAATTAGTAATTACTAAACAACGTTATTTAAGACTTGATAAACACAATGATTTAACGGGTTGTTAATCTCGATTTCTTTTTCGATCATTCTGTACCACGTAGAGTATAACAATTGGCCAACAAAAACTCTACTAATTATGTCTGACTCACTTCGAACCATCGTTAGAGAAGACATTCAAACTTAAGAGGAGGAACCTTATACAGTATTCAAGTGAAGACTATATCCAATTTCGAATATCCTTATCAATGGAGAGGTCTTATGCACAACTTATGCAGTTTCTTGTGGTACATTCGTAGCCATTTCGTGTTTGTTTTTCTGCGTCTAAGTGATCGGACAGGCTGCTTCTTCGCCGATTGTTTGTGCCCATTATGACTTCTTTCTTCAGTTAATTTTGTTTTCAGATTAAGCGTTTCCTGTTGTAGTTTGTATTGGTCGTTATTAGCTTTCGGTCTTTCTTTCTTTGTATCGATATAAAATTAAACATTTTTACCAAAAGAAATGGATTTAACACTCTTGAGTTTATTGTTTGTTCACAATGGATTACCAAAAAAAAAAAAAAAATTGTTTGTTCACAATGATGATTTGAGTCCGAAAAACAAATTACAAAAACCAACACTCTTTACAAGTACAGTCAACCACTTGTAAGAAATTAAAGCTTTCGATGATAATGTATGGTCTGAGAACTCTTTTGAGTTTATTATTTGTTCACTATGATGATCTGAGTCCTAAAAAAGTAGCCCTCAAAGCCCTTTTGGTTTTCAAAAACAAAGGATAACGTGATTCACAGTTCAACCTATGGGAACAAAATCGAAACAAAATAGCCAAATCCCAGTTTGATTCAAATATACAACGAGAATACTGTTTTCTCTTATACAGACCTCGTCTAACTTGCTACAATAAGCAAATTTCGTATCTTCTTTCTTACTATAAAGTCTGCATTTCTAGCATCAACAAATAATCAGTAACCTAAGCAAACTGGGAACAAAATTAAAACACGCAGAAACATTTGTACGAGAAACATCACCTGAGAAATGGCAAATGATTAATAAAAAGAGAAATCTGAGTTTAGTACAAAGGCACAAAGCCGAAATGCAATCAATAAGAAATATCAAAAAAAAAAAAAAACCAGTAGCATCCACGATTAGGAAAGAGCAAACAAGGACAAGAATAGACGGCCTTAGAAGCTTCGGGGATAGCAAAAGGAAAGAGATTAGAAAAAGAAAAAAAAAACACCAAACCAAGAACATAATATTTGGATAAACTTTTAGAATACTGAATAACAAAGTAGTTGGTCTCAGACTTAGGTCTCCTTCTGTTCTTCAGCAGGATTTGGTGCTGCTGCTTCTTTGATCTCCTCTGTACCTTCGTCCTGATTAATCCATTCCAATCAACACAACAGAATCAGATCATGCCAATGAAGAACATAAGGTTATTGTTATTATCACAATCTAAAAACTTCACCATTTGATTTCCAAAACATATGAACTATGTGGATGGACAATTCCAGAATCATTGAAAGTAACACAACAGAACCAGATCAGGTCAAGATGCAAAACTAAACCATTTGATTTCGGAACCTATGAACAATTTGAGTGGACAATTCCAGGATCTTTCATATCATTTGATTACGGAAACAAAGCACAAATCATAAGCCGGTAATGTTTACCATCATACCCATTTTCAACAGCTTGTAGTTTTGAATGAAACACATAAAAGCTGAAGCAGAGAAACATTCCAAGGATCAAAGATGAGTTGTTTACCTGCATGTCAGAAGTCCAGAGAGTAAGGTTGTCACGAAGAAGCTGCATGATCAAGGTACTGTCCTTGTACGACTCCTCTCCTAGAGTATCCAATTCGGCAATTGCTTCATCAAATGCCTGTTAAATCCCAATTTCACCTCGTTAATCACACATAAGTACCAACAACAAAATCATGAAACGACCCAAACCCAATATATGTAAACAGATCATAAAGTTTTTCGTCACCTGCTTAGCGAGATTGCAAGCACGGTCTGGAGAGTTGAGAATCTCGTAGTAAAAGACAGAGAAGTTCAAAGCAAGACCCAGACGGATCGGGTGGGTTGGAGCCAATTCGGAGTTAGCAATGTCCTACAAAAGAACAGATTCGCGAAGATGTATCATGATTTGACCTAGAAACTAAATCAATAGATCCCACAAAATCAAGTCAAATCCTGGATTCCAATTTCAGATCGGAGACAGAAGAGAGAATACCTGAGCGGCTTTGTAAGCGGTGAGGGTATGCTCGGCGGCGTCTTTCCTCTCCTGGCCGGTCTTAAACTCAGCCAAGTACCTATGGTAATCTCCCTTCATCTTAAGGTAGAAAACCTTGGAATCTCCGTTAGCAGAAGCCGGGATGAGTCTGGTGTCGAGAAGCTTGAGGATACCGTCGCAGATTTTGGAGAGCTCAGATTCGATCTTGTTTCTGTAGTCACGGATCGTGGTGACGTGGTCATCGTTGCCACGGCTCTCTTCCTTCTGCTCGATGGAGGAGATGATACGCCACGAAGCACGACGAGCGCCGATTACGTTTTTGTAAGCGACGGAGAGGAGGTTTCGTTCCTCGACGGTGAGTTCGTCTTTGTCGACGGCTTCGGCGACTTTCTCCATGAATTCAACCATCTCCTCGTATCGCTCCGCCTGCTCCGCGAGCTTCGCTAGGTAAACAAACTCCTCTCTAGCCGAGGATGATGCTGGTGCTGCCGCCATTTTTCTCTTTGTTGTTGTTAGATCGGAGACGAAAAGGCTTCAAGAAGAAGAGATTCAGATCTGAGAAAAAAGATGAGAGAGACGAGAGAGAGTTTTGTTTTCGAATTTCGTTTTTTTTTTCTCTGGACTCTAGAAAAGATATTTTTGTTTTTTTTTTAGTTAGTGGGGGGGGAGCGACGATTGCGAAGGGAGATTAAAGGAGAACCGTTGGATTAAATGTGTGAGAGGGAGAAAGCTGAAAGGAGGAGAGCACACGGGAATTCCCACCTCAACAAACACAGCTTTTGACTTTTCTGGTACAATTTGGGTCAGTTTTTTTTTGACAAAACAGCTATTTAAATACTTAATTATTTGAGTTTTGCCAAAATAAACACAAACTTTTTAGTGAGCTAAAATAAGCACAAATTTATATTGACTTAGCTAAAATAGGTATGAGATTAGTCAAACTTAACAAATATTAAACTGGTGTTAACTACGTTTATTATTGCCGTTTAGTTAAACAACATTGTTTGTAAACAAAAAAAAATCTCAACTTAAGAAAATTAAAAATTTCCAAATCAACGTCCAAAACCCTTAATCTACAGTTCGATATCTTCAAACCCTTAAATCAACTTTTTTTTCTTCAAAATCACATATACAACGGCAAATCATTATCATTGTTGCCGGTTATCGGTGGAGATATGATCCGAATGAAGAAACTTACATCACGTCGTGGAAGGGAACGAGAAGCTGATGATGGCGATGAGAACAACGGAGACGATCGTGCAGCTATACTAGAAGATGATTTCCCAATTATTACTGATGGGGATGGTGGTGAGTTAGAGAACGACGACAATGGTGGTGAGTTAGAGAACGATGACAATGGTGTGGCTGTTGAAGAAGAAGTGGTTGAAGAGTTACCCGACCAGTTTGGAGAAATTCAAAGAGAAGATGAGAGTGATGAAGAGAATGGAGACGACATATGACAATATACCAGATCCTTTGTCATCGGACGATGAGGAAGAAGAAGCACGTAGAGAATCCCATGAAGATACAACATTACCTGATGAAATTTTAGCCTTAGGTAAAACATTTGGTTCTGCTTCTGAATTCAAGCAGGCACTTCTAAGGTACTCTTTAAAAACTAGATATGATATTAAGCTATTCTTATCCACACAAAAGAAGCTTGGTGCGATTTGCTCTGATAAAGAAGATAATTGTGCATGGAGAGTTTATTGCTCCTATGAAAAGAGTAAACACAAGCTGCAGATTAAGGCATACATGGATAAGCACATTTGTATCAGGTCTGGTTACTCAAAGATGCTGAAGACTTCATCAATTGCTCAGTTATTTGAGGAAAGGTTAAGAGTGAATCCTAAGCTCACGGCAAAGGACATGGTTGATGAGATCAAGAGAAACTATAATTTGATTGTTACTGAAGATCAATGTCAGAAAGCCAAGACCAAAATTTCAAGGGAAAGAAGAGCTAGCCACGAAGCACATTTTTCTCGGATTTAGGATTACCAAGCAGAAATCTTTGGGAAAAATCCAGGAACCAAAATGGAAATTGAGACTATATTGGGGCCAGCTCCAGGAAGCAAACAAAGGTTTGATCGTCTTTATGTTTGTTTTGAAGTACAAAAAAATTCATGGCTGTCTTCATGTAGGCCTATCATAGGACTAGATGGTGCCTTTCTTAAATGGGATATCAAAGGCCAATTGATAGCTGCAGTTGGTAGAGATGGAGATAATAAAATTGTTCCAATTGCATGGAGAGTAGTTGAGATAGAAAATGATAGTAATTGGGATTGGTTTGTAAATCATCTCAAGGTGGATTTAGGACTAGATGATGGGAGAAAGATAACAATCATATCGGATAAGCAAAAGGTAATGTCTCTTCATCCTCTTAGATTCTGTATTCTTTGTCATTTTTGTATCTGCATTATTCATATTTATAGTCTTTCGTTTGTATTCCAGGGTTTGGTGAAAGCAGTTCATAATGTTCTCCCACAAGTTGAACACCGTATGTGTGCTAGACACATTTTAGGAAACTGGAAGAGAAACAGCCATGATCTAGAGCTAGAGAGACTATTTTGGAAAATAGCACGTAGTTACACCAAAGGGGATTATGAAGATAATTTGGAAGCATTGAGGAGATACAGTCAAAGTGCGTATGATTCTCTATTGAAAACCAATCCTCATGCATGGTCTCGGGCGTTTTTTAAGGTTGGTTCTTGTTGCAATGATATTTTGAACAATCTGAATGAGTCTTTCAATAGAACCATTCGTGAAGCAAGGAGAAAACCATTACTTGATTTGTTAAAGGATATTAGGAGACAATGTATAGTGCGTACTGCAAAGAGAAAACTGATTGCTAGTAGGTTAAAGACAAGATTCACAAAGAGTGCGCATGTTGAAATTGAATCGGCCAAGGATAAGTCTAAGGATTGTATTAGACACATGGCCACTGATGGTTTGCATGAGGTAGAATTCCATGGAGTTTCTTATTCTGTAGATATGAATCTACAAACGTGTGGCTGCCGGAAGTGGCAGTTAAATGGTATACCGTGTAATCATGCCGCTTGTGTTATCACCGCCAAAAAATTGAAATTTGGAGATTATGTTTCAGAGTATTACACAACTAAAAAGTGGCGGCAAACATATGAACATGGTATAAGGCATGTAGAAGAAATTAAGTTGTGGCCGAGGTTAAATAGGTTACCTGTCTTGCCACCACCCAACAGATTAGGCAAACGGGGTAGGCCAAGTAACTACGATAGGACAAAAAGTCAAGGTGAATCTACCTCTACTTCTCAAAAGACCAAGTTAAGCCGTGAGAAGCGTATCATTACATGTTCAAACTGTAGGGAAGAAGGGCATAATAAGTTATCATGTTCAAAACCTAGCGTTGAGCCTGAAGCTAAAAGACCAAGGGGTCGGCCAAAGAAAGATCAGGTTATTATAAAACTTTGTTGTTAACTCGTGTGACCTCTTGTTGATTCTAATGTTCAAATTGTTTGTGTTTTTTTTTTCAGATACAATGATGCAGACACGTGAGCTCTTGATAGCTAAAGTTAAGTGAGGTTCAAATCGTTCTCTTTGGTGGTCTCTTGGTAGTTTTCATGAATGCGTCTCTGAATAAAGTGGTCTTTTTCTGTTGACTCTCCTTCAACTCTCTTTGTCTCTCTCTGCAACTCTCTTTCATATCTCTCTCTCTCTCTCTCTCTCTCTCTCTCTCTCTCTCTCTCTCTCTCTCTCTCTCTCTCTCTCTCTCTCTCTCTCTCTCTCTCTCTTTCTCTCCGGTTATTACCAATCGTTTGTATTGTTTTTTATTTCGGATGTGGGACTTGTAAACTCGAATGTGGGAATGTGTTATTTTGGAATGTTATATGTGCTACTAGCTTTCAATATCTCTAATTATGAAATTCATAAGGTCTTACATATACTCAAAAGAGAAAAATTATATCATATGCACATTTGTACGTGTTGGTGTTGGGTGATTGATAATTGATGAGTAATCCCACAATACGAGGGTTTCATCTTTAGATGATCACTGATAGGTGGAATGTCAAGATTAAGTTACCTGTGTTTTCATAAACTCAAAAAGAGAAGATAGGCAATGACAATAAACATGAACCAAAGGCATACACAAACTGATTTACTCATGTATAATTATTTTATTTTTTGGTTGCAGTTTGTAAGTTTTTTTCTTTTGTAATAGAAAGTGCTTTTCTTAAACTCAGTTGACAGGAAGGGCTACACTTCACATATGATCTGGAACGCCTTGTTAGCTACGAGGCATTTGTTCTTGTTCGGATGGAGCAATACAACCATCTTCTTAAACTGTTTCTTCAGTTCTCTTTTCACAGTTGATGGTTTTAGCCCAATAAATGCTTAGTAATCATTCTCCCTACTGTGAAGCTATATAAACTTCAGACGCCGTGACCCACTTCAGACATCGTGACCACCTGAGATAAATCTTCCAAGTCTGGATACATTGACCTCTCCCTTAGCGTATAACTCCTTGCGCTTGCTAAACTCTTTCTCTGCAAATCTCCTCTCAGCGATATGCTTCGCTTCGAGAGCCTCTTCTCTGTATGCTTTCATGTACAGAATTACGAAAATTCTCACCAACAATTCTGCAAAAGGAATCTAAGACCAATGCTCAACGATAGAGGTCAGAAGACAACATTGTGACATCAAACGCAAAATACAAGCCAGTTGATTTCTCCATATTTGAACTTATATGATATCCACTTGAAAACTACACAAACGAAACTACACAATAGAACTTTTCAAAACTACACGAGCCTATAGACTCAAACTCATATCTAAACTACAACAACAAACCTGTAGAAGATCACAACTACAGTACCGAAAAGCAGATTTACAAATCTCAATCGATGCAAAACAACTTAAACGATACAACTTCCGAGATAATCTTTGTGAGAAAAGTCTGACGATTTCGACCCCTGTGAAGATTATTTTCAAAGAAGAAATAGATTTGGAGAAGGAAAACTTGAGTTGAGAATTAGGAATTGGGAAATCGAATTGGGGGTTTTTGATTTCTAGAGTGAGTTTTTTTTTTTTTTTTTTTTTTTTGCAAACAACATTCAAGATTAAAATAAACGGTAGTTAATATTAATTAAACGTTGTTAAGTTTGACTAATCTTGTATCTATTTTAGCTAGGTCAACATAAATTTGTGCTTATTTTAGCTTAATAGAAAGTCTGTACTTATTTTGACGAAAATCAAATAGTTGAGTATTTAAATAGCCGTTTTTCCGTTTTTTTTTTGTCATCTTGGAATAATATTAGAACAAAAACGTTATAATTTACAACAACTGTTTTGGAAAATAAAACCAAAACTAAAATACACAAGAAGAAAATTAAAGTAACACAACTCTAAATGTACTTAAAAACGAGCAGGCAGAAGAGAATCACCTTTCTTCATTAACAAAGAGAACAGACAACCACGATGGAAACCCCGAAGCAACATAAGACTGCCAAAGATTCATCTTAATGACACTTTGAGCGATGAAGAAAGCTCCTCTATTAGCATATGGATCTTCATAAATAAATCTCCACTCTAAAAACTTACCCAAAATCAAAGAGATTTCAGAAACCTGATATCTAAAAGAAGGCCAAGCATTTGGTCTTGACACTGCATCAACAAGATCTTTCATACTTGCAGCAAACACAATTTTATCAAAGTTATGAGCATGCATACAATACAATGCCCAAAGAATACTTCTAAGATTGGCCTCTGCCAAACTTCTAATATTAGCGAAAGATCTTCGATTATGCAACAAAACATTTCCAAAATCATTCCTAACAACCCAGGTGGCACCTCCCATTCTCTTATCCTTTGACCAGGATGACCCAATGTTACATTTCAGCCAATTACAAGAAGGCTTCCTCCAATTAACAACATTAGCCGACTTTATAATCTCCTCTTGAGATTCAGCTTCCTTTTCAACTGACTGAGCAACATATCAAGCTAAAACATCTTTAGAAATTTGTAGCCAAAGCTCAAGAGCACAGAAAACTTGCCTTCAAAGATCAAATTATTCCTGTTTTTCCAAATATTCCATAAGACCCAAGGAAAGCAATTTCTAATCTCTTTTGAAAAACCTGTCTTTTTTTAAATCAGCAAGCGGTACTGTATATTAGCAAATTCAAACAGATCATCAAAACTTTGATTTCGAGAGGGGATATTAGATAAAGCCCATACCTGTCTCGCAAAAGGACATACAAAGAGCACATGATTAACTGTCTCTTCTCCAGTGCTACAAATTTGACAAACATCATCAACTTTTAAGCTTCTAGCACATAAATTTTCTGACACCGGAATGGCTCCACTAAGAACTTTCCACAAGAAAGTTTTAATCTTTGGCTCAGTAGCAACATTCCAAATCTGAGATTTGAGATCTTTCAAAGAGGGAAGACACGAGGCTTCTCTTAGCAATTCCACTTTATGGATTTGACAAGCAAGCCAATAACCTGATTTAACTGAATAATCCCCTGAACAATTAAGCTTCCAAACCCAGAAATCCTCTTGAGAAACGACAGGTGTAAAAACACGAATTCTGGCAATATCAGGAGGCATAAAGATATTAACCAACTTGCGCATATCCCAATCTCGAATATTGAAATCAATGAGATCTTTAGCCATTAAATCAACATCAAAAGTTCTGTTTCTTCTCCAAGGAGCACGCATAACTCCATCATCAACCCAATGATCAATCCAAACTCTTATTGTATTCCCATTCCCTATCATCGGCTTTAAACCTTCAATTAATAACTCAAACCCATGGCGAAGACTTCTCCAGCCAAAAGATGGTCTGATTCCAATACTAGCATCTCTAAAGCAGTTCCTAGGGAAATACCTACTCTGCAACAAGCGAGCCAACAGACTCATAGGATCCTGAATAATTCTCGAAGCTTGTTTAGCAAGAAGAGCTTGATTAAAGCACTCGAAATCTTTAAACCCGATACCACCTAGCTCTTTTGACAAACACAATTTTTTCGAACTGATCCAATGAATTTTCCTGGAATGTTCACAAGAATCCCACCAGAAACTTGCCATTACAGAAGACAAATTCTCACAAGTAGTCTTCGGTAATTTAAAACATGACATCGCATGAACCGGCATTGCCAACGCAACAGATTTTAGCAAAACGACTTTACTACCTTGAGAAAGAGTTTGTTCAAACCAACCTGACAGTTTAGATTTGAGTCTATCTTTTAAAAAAACTCAACATCTGAATCTTGGAACTACTAAAACACTTTGGAAGACTAAGATATTTCCCTGCTCCACCTTCATTGAAAATACCAAAAATCTCTTGAATCTTTTAGCGACAATTTCCAACAACATTATCACCAAAAGTAATATAAGATTTATTGAGATTTATGATTTGACCTGTAGCAGCACCATATCTATTGAGGATTCCTTGTAACACTAGACTTTGGGCTTCATCAGCTTTGCATAAAAACAAGCTGTCATCGGCAAAAAGAAGATGATGAACTGAAGGACCCTCATTGCCAAAGCTTATTCCAGTTAAAACACCTTTATGTTCAGCACGGTTCAAAAGATGAGACAAACCTTCCGTGCACATGACAAAGAGAAAGGGAGATAACGGATCTCCTTGTCTGAGACCCCTTTGAGGTGAAATGAAACCATGAGCTTGATCATTGATGAGCACGGAAAAAGTCACAGAAGACACACAACACATCACCCAATCCACCCAAATTATATGGAAGCCAAGCGCCAACAAAAGAGATCGAAGATAACTCCATTCAACCTTGTCATAAGCTTTAGACATGTCGGATTTAACAGCCATGAATTCTTTAGAGATTAACGGGTGAGCTCTCAAACTATGCACCAATTCATGAGCTATTAAGATATTGTAAGTAATCTGTCTTTGAGGCACAAAAGCTGACTGAGAAGAGGAAACAATATCAGCCAAGAAAGGTTTTAGCCAACTCACCAGAACCTTGGAAACTATCTTGTAAAGGACAGAATAGAGGCTAATAGGTCTTAAATTCGCCATAACTGAAGGATTTACAGTCTTCGGAATCAAGCAAAGAATAGTATAATTCCATTCCTGTGGAAAAACATCCGAAACAAAGAAGTTACAAACTTCCAAAGTGACTTGATCACCAACAGTATTCCAATATTGTTGAAAAAACAATCCTGTCATACCGTCAGGACCAGGCGTACTTGATGGATTAATAGCAAAGACTGCATCTTGAATTTCATCCTTTGAAACATAGTGAATCAGTTGCTCATTCATAGCTTGAGTTACCTTCGGCTTGAAACTATTAAAGAAGGAGTCGAAGCTGGCTGGGTTAGAAGATTTAAACAAGGAAGTGAAATACTCTGCAGCAACATCACCTTTAGTTGCATCAGATCTATGTTCTACTCCTTTTTCATCAAACAGCTTCTCTAATCTCTTTCTTGACCTTCTCGAATTAACCGAAGCATGAAAGAATTTGTAATTATTATCTTCAACTTTTAACCATTGATCTTTACTTCTTTCACGCCAATAAACCTTTTCTTCCCTGTAAGCCAAAGAGAGATCCTTTTTCAAACTTAAAACACGAGCACCATTAGGAAAAGATGAAGATTGTTCCTACTCCAAAGCTTGCTCAAGATGATGAAATCTAACTTTAGAGTTGAGATTATTCACCCTTTTCCAATTGCTTAGAGCCTTGCGACAAGAACGCAACTTAGCAGAAACAGAGTTCTTTCTAAGACTAGAATTCCAAGCCTGCACAATCGTCTCTTTCACCATCGGTTTAAACAGAAAGCGTTTGTCAAACCTGAATTGACCCCTAAAACATTCTTGCGAAGCCAATAATCTAACCAAAACAGGTCTATGATCAGAACCTCTTTTATCCATGAATGTTTGGTTAGAAACCGTAAATTGAGTAACCCAATCTTTGTTACCAAAGCACCTATCCAAAAGACTTTGAATCCACATCTTGTGACGCATACCACCCCAAGTGAATCTATTACCTTGACTTGGAAATTTATACATTTTGCACACCTTTATCATATCTTTAAAGTGATCAAAAGAAGCATCACTGTAGGGAGGACCACCTATTTTTTCACCATTATGTAAAATTACATTGAAATCACCATGCATGATCCAACTGTCTTTTCTGGCAATCCCAATTCTACACAATCTCTCCCAAACATGCGACCTCTTTTCCTTCACTGGTTCCCCATATATACAAGAAACAAAGAAAGAAACTGCTCCAAACTGAACTTGAAAATCTAAGAGATTTTTATCCACCAACTTGAAGTCAATATTCAAAATATTTTTCTAAAATAACGCCAATCCTCCACTCCAACCAATTGGCTCCACTGTATATACTCTGTCATAACCCAACCACTCTTGAATATCTACCATCTCATCTCTGCTTTTTTCTTTTCTATCAAAAACAAAATCTCAGGAAAATGATGCTTACTCATTTCCATGAGACGCAGAATTGTCAAGTCATGAGACCGTCCCACACCTTGACAATTCCAACTCAGAATGCTCATTGATGTTTAAGCGATCCCTCATTCGGGATCACCTCAATGGGAAGACACTTCGCAACTTTTGAAGAAAGAATAACTTCAGCCACCGCTTTCCTCTTGTTAATATTTCATTTGTCTAAACCAACTTATAAGCATTGCAGATTAAATAAGACATTCAGCTGAGGAATCTTCCGCTGTCTTTTATATTTAGAAGACCGCTGTCTTGACTTTCCCTTTTTCTGTTTAATCCCAGAAGAACCAGCTTCAGATAAACCAGTCCGATGAACCGTCAGATTAAACTGAAAAGGTTGAGATAAACTAAGAATAGGAGAAACCTCCATTGGTGAAGAAGAATTACCACCAGCTCTGATTGCTGCACCCAACAACTTCTCAGTAACAGGTACTTCATTCGCAGAACAAAGAGAAGAATTTAAATGATCATAGGAGAAAACCAAACCCTTCCCTTTATTGATATCAGAAGACACCAATGGCAAAGGTTCAAGACTCAAAGCTGATTTCTGAGTGCGCGGATCTTTTTCAGCTTCTCTCACAGATTTCTTGACTCGTTCTTCCCGAATCTTACGGTCTTCCCCATTTCCAACTAAAAGATATTGTCTCATCCCTTCAAGAACATCATGAGCTATCCTAGGCCTCCCTGTCAAAGAGTTAATGCCTACTTGCTTCTCTTCTAAGACACCAAACAAGGGATCCGACGCTTTAAGAATTACCGGCTTAAGAGACCTCGCTGAACCTAAACCTTGTCTCCTTTTGATAAGAAGGGGACAAAACTCTTTCTCATGAGTTAATCGCTGACATTCATAACATCTTTTTTGTATCCTCTCATAATCAAACAACAGAGTAGTTGATCCTCCCTTAGGAAGATTAATCACTTTCGAACAACGAAGAGGACATGAAACATCATGCCTGATTTTAACCCAAACAAAGTCTTGAACCTGGGAAATTGTCGGATCATATATAACTTCCACTACTTGCCCTGCAAGCTCCCTAAGAGCAGTGATAGCCTGCGGAGTATAATTATTCACCAGAAGATTGCAGATATTAACCCAAATATCAATGAATTGTATTGCAGTTAGTCGTCTGGTGGATGCTCCACCCATCTTTCAATCGCAAGAGCCCATTCATTGAAAGTATGACCACCTTTGTTCAAAGTATCCAAAAGATCAAACTCTTAATTGAAAATAAACTGAAATTTCTTTTTAGAAAAAGCCACACCTCTAACTCTGCCTAATTTCTGCCATTTACGCGGCATAACCAATATGAGACTTTTCATTTTCTGACAATCAGGATTCAAAGTTCTTCCAATCAGACTAAACTCTTTCTTCTCACAAGAAGAGAACTCTGGGAGATCAGGAAGATCGAACGGAACATCTTCTTCTTCGTCTTCGAGGGACATGGCCATCAAAGCCTTATCCATAGCCGAAGACATCTTAAAAAAACTAGTATGAACACCGAACCTTCAGTAGAAACAACCAAACACTGAACTGAACCACAAATCAGAAACCAATAACTTCAAATACTGAAATCAGCTCTAGAAATTTTTTTATAAGCAGCTGGCTCATCAAAAAAATTTAGAGAAGAGGTAGGATTCGAAGCAAAACTGACCGAAAAAGTAGAAAACAGGATAAGTCAACAAAAGGGAAAGAGTTTTTCCACGCAAATCTCTACACTCAAAAAGATAAGATACTATAATTGAGAAAGAGGAACCTAAGCCCAAAAGAGGGAAGCCTTTTGCAGTAATTTGGGTTAGTTTTAGAGTTTTTTTTTTTACAGCAGTCAGTTTTAATCTTTTAATATTTTACGCTTTCATGCTAAAACAATTGTTATTTTTTTTTAAAATTTACTAAGTGCTATAAAAAATTTTAATATATTCAATAGGAAATTAATATTATATATTAAATATTTTTTATTTGTATTTGATTAATTATGTATTAATAATAATATTATTTAAACATCTAATAATAAAACATAATGATATATCAAATGAAAAATATTATAGATTTTAACAGAAATTGAAAATAAAAAAATACTAACCAAAATTTTAAAATAATTTTTTAGATAAAAATGTAAATATGATAATTAAATAAACTGAAAATATTAAAATATATAATAATTTATTATATTGTATAGTTGATCCGCACGTAGGTATAATTGTTTTCATAAATATAAATAGTTGTAATATTTTTTTATGATAGAGTCTTAATATTTATGTATTGATTAATTTTCTTATATATTATTTTGTATATATATATATAATTTTAGTGTCTAATAACAACTTTTGTGTTTTTTGATATTAATTTATTTTTATTTTTTCCTTGCGTTTACAATAACATATAATTTCAAATACAAAAATTATATTAAATAATAATTAAATTTTTATAATATATTTTAAATATTATCTATACTATGTTTTTCTCCTCTTCTACAATATAACCTTGCCAATATATAAGTTTTAAGTACATTATTTTTTCTTAATATATTGCTAACTATACCAAAAGAAGTTTTACCATCTTTGCTTATCCTAAGAGCGGGTAATGGTTGGTCTGCACATTTGTGCGTACTAACCATCTCAACGCTCTTAGGACATATAGAAATTTTTAAAAAAGAAAATTATCTACTAATTAAAATTAAAATTGGAGTGTAATCGAGGTTAACAAATGTATGCACAATAATTTTGCATGCGACTTTGAATTTTGTACAATTAATGTTTATATCTACATGCATATTTGTGAAAAACCAAAGTATGGCTTTTATATGTTTTTTTTAGTAGTGGCTTTTATGTATTAAAAAAAATAACAAAGTATATGTTTTATAATATATAATTTTATTATATATGGTTGAATTCGTTTTTAAAATACATATATTTATGCATGTAGGTATGAGTCAGAAATAACTAAAAGTATATATAAATTAGCTCATAATACTTTATGCATCGCCGATCCGTAATATGGACAGTAGTTTGGAAAAGCTGACGGCATAAGAAAATCATAATTTAGTATATTCTGAGGATGGTTGGAAGAATGATTTGGGATTTGATAATTGTGTGGATTGGGGTAGTTGAAAGAGTAATTAGAAGAATTTTGAGTGTTAAAAAGGTTATAACTAGGATCCATTTCAAAAAAAAAAAATGTTGAAAACTTTAAATAAGAGTTTTTTTAGCTAATAAAAAGAATTGTTGTAGAAAGAACGATTATTTTTTTCTGTTTCCAAATTAAATGAAACAGTCTCTATTTATAAAGCAAAAAAATAATAAATTTTAATATAAAATTCATAAAATAAAAAATTAATATGCAACATAATAATTGATTTAAGTAATTGGGGTGAGAGAAAAAGTATGAAAATATCAAAAACCTACAAGTGTTGTAATCTAAACAATTTATGCATGAATATAGATTTATGGACGTTGTCTGGCGCATGCAATCCAAACTTGGTCTTAGCCACTCTATACTTGCCACATGGTATTAATGGTCCCCAATTTTCACAATTCAACATATTGTAAATTTACAACTCTGTTTGTGCCACATCATTCAACACCCTCTTTCAACTACCTCATTAAACCATGTTTAACGGTTGAAAAATAATTTCAACACCTCCATTGCACATAGTCTAATGGATCTTAAATGGAAAATAAAAATGAAGTGGAGTCGAATAGAGAGAAATAGAAGTAGTGAGAGAAATAATATATTGATTCATTCTTGGGTTCTTTTTGAGTTATTCAGGTCCAACATGATAATTCAGTTCCATATCAAGTCTAAATGGTTCTTCAATTTAAAATTCATTAATTTCCGGATCTATTTTGGGTTTCAAATAATTTAGAAAATCTAATCTGACCCAAAAATATCTGAACTGGACCAACCCAAAATTTTATCGGGTCATAAATGGGTCATATGTTTCCCTACCCGAACCTTGAACTAGGTAACTCGGCCCGACTCAAAGATCCAAATATCCATGACTAGTTCCAACTAAAGAAATTGTTGGCTTTCACTTTAGATGGAATTAAAACTATTAGGAATGAATTATTAACTATTCATCTTTTGTTCTTGTTACTTATTCCAACCAAATTAAATGTCATAGAATTTACAGTTTGGTCCCTGAGCAAAAAATTGTATTTCAATCTCTTTTAAATTTGTGGATCTATATTAAATTTGTGGTTTTCAATATTTAGCTTATCTTGTAAACTTTCTAATTTTATTTTTTTTTGTTTTTTTATTTTTTCTGTCCGTTCTCATAAATATATGTAGGAAGAAAAATCAAAAGATGGAGGGCATGCCCCTTTTTACGTTGGCTATAATAATGCAGTAATAGTTCGAAGTATAAGGAACCATACGCCTTCAAAATATTATTTCATGACAATCATTTATAATACCACAACAACAAAATGCAAATTTGCTCTCTTTAACAGTCCACTAGGCTGATTGATATGCTCAAATTAATCTTTAGAGCTACTCTCTCAAATTAAGAGATCACTGTAGTACTTAGGGATGAAATCCACAAGGACTTAAGACTATTACTCAACAGACTTTAGATTCAAATAAAGCTAAGCAGACAATAACAAGTAAAACAAATTAATAAATAAAAGTAACAAGAGCAAGAGCGGATTGTACGTTCTTAAGATCAATGAGACAAGATGCTAGGCAATGGAAAATTCGCGGGTTAACATAAATCGCAGACTGCAGACTGAAAGAATTATTTATTAAAACCGTTCTAGAACTCGAAAACACGAATGTAAAACCAACTGACTTCCATCGCAGAGATTAACTATGATCAGATTCTAGAATTCTAAATTCCTTGGCAAATTCTAACAGCCTAAGTAAGCATTATGGTTCATGTTCGATATGTTCACAAAATCACTAATCCAAATTCTTTTGCAATTAGTTATTTTGCTCATCTAAGATAGTTCTGGTGATTAACAATATTTCCACATCTATTAAACAACCTAAGATCTGATTTCTAGGTGATTAATCTTAAAACCAGTGTTAAAGCAATCTAGATGAAGAACCAAATGGTTTATCTTTCCAGTTTCGCAGTTCTAACAATTCATTATTAACCTTTGAATAATCCCATAACCTAACTAGCAGATTACTCAGATATAGAAAGTAAAACACAAATCATGACTGAATAATATTGCATAAAATATAGAGTAAAAGACAAAGGGGGTTTGAAATTCTTCTCTAACAGAGTACGGATTTGTCTTCCCAAAAGCTCTCAATCTAATCTCTTTCTTAGTCTTAATGAAAAACAAGATGAATGCCTAACAATGGCTTTCAAAACCTAAATACGACTCTAAACATGACTGGGGCAAGTTTGCAAATAGTAAGAAACTTTTGGGCCAAGTTGCAATTCTTCAAATGAGTTTTTAGACTCCTTCTCGCGACCACGACCGGTGTCGATCGACACCCTGCTTCAGAATGCTCTCCGACTTGGTCTTTTCAGCATCAGTTTCAACATAGCTCCAAAAGGCTCCAAAACTCACAGTTATGTTCCAAACGTACCTAGACCTGCAAAGACTCTAAAGGAATCGAAAAATACCAAAAAGACTATATAAACAAGACTTATATCATGGCCGAATACCAGTAAAAACTATGATATATCACTAATACCCGCACATTTTTTTCTTAAATTGTTTTTAATATATATCTATTATTAATATATTACAATTTTAAAGAGTAATGTGACCATAGAACAATTTGTATAAAAGAGTTCAATTATGAACATATATTCACTCACCACCATATTGTTGTTATCTTTGAACGTAAGAAATAAAAACCACAAGCATATATAACCAAATGCATACAAAAAATAATCAGAATGACACTGTTTACATTTAATAAATAATCTGATTGATAATACATTAAAAAAAATCGAAAGAAAAAAGTTTCTACATATCTCACTTTGACCATATGTTTTGTAATGACCATAAACACGACCAATTGTTGCGGTGGTATTTGGTCATATTTGAGTGCGTCCATTTTTGTCCGCAAAAAAAATTGGCCCACTGGACATATCCATTTGAATGTGGTCAGGCCAATTGAGAGCTATAAGTTAATCACATGCTTTATTTGCTTCACATTTCATAAGTTAGAAGAACAACAAGAAACATTTTATAATCCAAAAAAGAAAAAAGAGAATATTGTAGATGGGTTGTGAACGGATTTATAAATTGATAAGTTTTTAGTGTTATATAATGCAAAAGATTGAAATATTCAACTACTGCAGCCTTGATTACCCAGAGTTAAGTCTGAAGAGACGGACCAGATGCTGAGGAAGGCAACATGATCAAAGGGCTTTGATTTGTGTGAGACTATTTCCTAAGAGGTCAGTTCCATTCCTGTTTTGTTCTACAGATCAACTTTCGTCATCTTTCCTAGAAGATCACTGATCCTTCTAATGCACTCCCATTCATTGTAAATTATCTTCTCTATAGCCAGATATCCTTCAATGGTCAATGTATGAGTTAAAGGCTTTAATTACAGAATCATTAGCTAACCACTTTTGCAAACATAAACAAACTACTTGTAGAAGGTGTACATGAGCTTTTATTCAGCGTGTATATGTATTACACAAAATTTGATAGAGGTTTTCAACATCAATCTTAGAATCTAAGAGGAACATGAATGCGAGATAAAGAACTAAATAATCTATTCTTAAATGGAGATTTGCTCCACAACTATACTTTCTCTTCTATAACAATTTATTTTGTCCCATAAGAAGGATAAAAAACGTAAAACTTCACATATAGTCAAAGAATTCTACATAAAGCATCTCTTTAAGGTAATTAGTAGATGGTCTAATAGTGATTGTGAAAGAATCTGTACAGATAATCTTAACTCAGAGTATGGATGCTTAAGAAAATAGAAAAACGGAGCCAACAATATACAGTATTTATGTGTTTTTAAAGATTAAATAACAGCAGATTACTTAATGGCAAATGACTTCATCTTAAACAACTTATGTATAAGCTAGAAAACATTCAAAATTAAATGATGGAGAGAGAGAGATTTACCTTAAACCATGTCTATCTTCATATCTTCAAAGCCATTTGCAAGCTCTCACATATGCATATCTTCAAGTGATAGACCTTAGGTATATCATCAAGTCATAGACCTTATGCATATCTTCAAGTCATAGAAGTTAGAAGTCCCTCTTTGAATATCTTGTACTACAGCGCCTTCTCTTAGCTAACTCTGAAAACCACAGGAAGTGATCCCATGATAGATTACCCACTAGAACCTGCCACATTCGACAGAACAATATGAAGCTAGCAAATAAACATAGTACGTAACTAAATTCTTTTTCTTTTACTTCTTCGAAATAATAAAGTAGATAAACTGAACATTATAACTCCCGGAAAAGTGAAAACTCATCAAACAATAAGCAGCAGCATCAGGAAGACCATGTCAACGTATTTACCTTACTCTAAATCTATTACCAGAAACTGTTGCCAAATCAAAATTGACTTACTAATCCGTAGAGGCCGAGTGTCTACTGTTTCACCAATCACATAAAGTTTCATTGCTTGAAATAATGATGCGAAAGAAACCCAAGAATTTTAAGGCCAAGTAAGTTTGAAATAGATGAAGAAGAAGATCGTATATTATTCTTACATTGATGTTTTTGATTACAGTGGCGAGCTTATCAACATTTGGTAGAAACTCCTGAACCACAAACTCTTTAAAAAGATTAATCAAATCATTCACTGATACACCATAATCACACTCAGCAAAATCTCACAAATTCACTCAAAATGAAATTGATTATTATTTCAATGAAATCCAATGTTCATACAAACAAAGAATTCTCCAGTTTAAGAATCTCAAAGAAGAAAGATCCTTATGGATTACAGAGAAATCAAGAAGATGACAAACAGAGTTTGTTACAATTTTTTCGGATAATCCTCTCCTTCTCTCTCTTCGAGCTATAAAAGTGCTTCAGCTGCTTGCCTCCATTTAATCCTAGCCGTTCATCCGCATAACTTCTGAACTGACCACGTGTCCTGTATCAAATCCTCTCCCTTCAAGCAACCGTGTCCTCAGGGTTGAACGATGGAAAACGTTGCAGCAAGTCATAGAGATACTCCCATGTAGCCTTGCTTTCATCTTCATTACACCACTTAACCAAAACCATTGTCGCAGGTTTGTGTTGGCGCTGCACTATTTTTCTTTCCAACACTCGTTCCGACAACTGGTAATGCAGTGCTCACATAAACATCCCCGATCCGCAGCTTAAGTTGTGACACGTGAATAACAGGATGTATCCTGCTTGTTTCTGGTAGCGCTAACTTGTAAGCTACCTGTCCACATTTATCCAAGACTTTATATAGGCCAAAATACTTAGGTGCGAGCTTCTGATTAGTCTGCAACACCACTGATCCTTGGTGATAAGATTGCAGTTTAACGTAAACCCAATCACCAATCTGAAAGCTTCGCTCCAAACGTCTCCTATTTGCCGTTTGCTCCATTCTGTGTTGAGCTCTTAGGAGGTGAAACTTCAGAATTAGCAACATGTTCTCCCGCTCCTGTAAACTCTTAGAAACAACAGCAACTTTGCTCTCACCCGGAAGATAAGGGAGATGTTGTGGTGGCGGTTGACCATAAACAGCTTCGTAAGGACTCATTTGTGCTGATGAATGAAACGTGGTGTTGTACCAGAATTCAGCTAATGGAAGCCATTTACTCCATAGAAATGGTCGATCACTGCACATACAGCACAGGTATGTCTCGAGGCACCTATTAACCACTTCAGTTTGGCCATCACTTTTTGGGTGATATACGCTAGAGTAGTTAAGAGCAACACCTTGAAGTGTGAAGAGTTCACGCCAAAACTCACTCAGAAAACAGCATCTCTGTCACTGACAATGGAACTCGGAAGACCATGATGGTTGAAAACGTTGTCTAGAAAAGCTTGAGCCACTATTGCAGCCGTATAGGGATGACTTAATGCAACAAAGTGAGCCGTCTTTGTTAGTCTATCCACCACCACGAATATGACTGATTTCCCAAATGAAAGTGCTAAGCCATCGATGAAATCCATTGAGATATCTGTCCAGACTGCTGTAGGAATAGGCAATGGTTGTATCAAATCCGGTGAAGCAGAGGTATCATATTTCATTGTTGACAAACAGAGCAGTGCCATATGTAATTCTGTATATCCTTAGCCATGCCTTTCCAATAGAATATAGTCTTCATACGTTGCAGTGTAGCATCACGCCCTGAGTGCCCACTCACCCCTGAACTGTGAAGCCATTCCAATATACTTTTATGCAACTCACTACTTGCAGAGACGGCAATCTTACTCTTTCTGCGTAGAATGTCTCTTGACCAAGTGAAATGTTTGTGAGCGTCTGGTTTAGCTTTCAACTCCTCAATCAGTGTTTTAATAATATCATCTATTGTATAGCCCTCCTGAATCTGTTTCAGCAAATCACAATCGGATATAGAGAGAGCCATGTGTAACACTTCAGCTCCTTTAACCCGAGATAAAGCATCGGCTGCTAGATTCTCTTTCCATTCCTTATACTGAATCTCATAATCAAACTCTAGCAGTTTCGGTAACCATTGTTGTTGTATCGGAGTATTAAGCCTTTGCTCCAACAAGTACTTGAGGCTTCTTTGATCCTTTTTAATGACAAAGTGTCCGGTCAGTAAGTAGTGACGCCATTTTGGTACTGCAAAATAACCGCCAACAGCTCTTTCTCGTAAATAGAGAGATTGAGTTGCTTTCTTTTCAAATGACGGCTTATATAGGCTAACAGATGTCCATCTTGCATGAGAACTGCCTCAATACCCTGTCCTGATGCATCTGTTTCCACAACGAATGGTCTGTCAAACAACGGAAGTGCAAGCACTGGAGATGAACATAAAGCTTTCTTCAATTCATCAAAGGCGGTTTTGGCTTTTATGGACCAATTAAACGAGTCCTTCTTTGTAAGCAGAGTGAGAGGTCTTGCTATACTGCCAAAATTCTTCATAAAGCGTCTGTAATAACCGGCTAATCAAATTTGTAGGGATCAGCCAATCAGCTACTGCACCAATCTTATTTGGATCCGTAGATATGCCAGCTTCTTCAATGAAGTGACCCAAATACTCTACTCAAGATGTAACAAAAGCACATTTGCTCCGTTTTGCATATAGTTTCTGACTCCTCATTATCTCAAAGACCTTTTGAAGATGTTGTAGATGCAACTCGATGGAACTTCTGTATATCAGAATATCATCGAAGAAGATCAGAACAAATTTCCTCAAGAAGTCTCTAAACGTAGCATTCATCAGCCCTTGAAAGGTAGCCGGAGCATTAGTCAATCCAAACGGCATTACTAAAGTCGTAATGTCCGCTGTGCGTTTTGAAAGCCGTTTTGTGAATATTAGAGGGAGACATGCGAACTTGATAATACCCTGACCTCAAATCAATCTTGGAATATATTGTTGAGCCTTCTAATTCATCCATTAAATCCTCTATCATGGGAATAGGGAATCTGTCTTTTACTGTCAAGCTGTTTAACCCTCTACAGTCAACGCATAATCGTCAAGTTCTAACTTTTTTCTTAACCAATACGACTGGAGAAGCAAAGGAGCTTGAACTAGACTGAATAGTGCCACTTTTCAATATCTCTTGTACCATCCTGTCGATTTCGTTCTTCTGGTGTACAGTATATCGATAAGGGCGCTGATTCACTGGATTTGCTCCTTCCACCAATTGAATCTTATGGTCATGGATGTTTCTTGATGGAGGTAACCCCACTGGTTCCTCGAATATATCCTGAAAACGATCCAACAAGTCCATAATAGGCGACGGTTGTGGTTGAGTGGGTTCGACTGCTGCGAGAGCAAAGCAAGTATCCGAATCCTCTAATTCGTTGTGACTGACACACATCACTGGTAACTGAATTGTATCCTCATTCCATTTGTTGAGTTTCCCAGCTTCTCTGACTGAACCCTGATGAATCCCATGTAACACCACCTTTCTACTTTCCCACCAGAAATTCATTGTAAGGTTTTTCAAATCCCAAGTGATTGGACCAAGCTTGTACAACCATTGAACTCCCAAAACAATGTCACAATCATTCAGTGGTATTACCATAAAGTCTTCTGTAAAGCTTGTACCCTGAAAGTCCCATTGAAACTGTTCCACCTTTGCCTTTACACTCAGTCTGTTACCATCAGCCACTAACACCCGAGTGTTACCACTAGGCAGCAGCTTACACCCCAGCTTATCCGCTGCTGCAGGATCCAGAAAGTTATGAGTCGATCCCATACCAACCAGCATAAACAGGGACTTCTTCTTGTGGACTCCTTTGACTTTCATTGTGTTGAAATCCGTGACTCCCGAAATAGCGCTTAAAGAAATTTGTGCTATTTCGCCTGGGATTTCTCCTGATTCCTCTAACTCATCGTCAGATTCATTATCTCCTTCCACTTCCATCACGTAGAGTTGAGTTTTCTTGTAAATCTTGTAATGGCCAGGTGTGTACTTCTCATCGCAGTAATAACATACACCTTTTGCTCTTCTATCATTCATCTCTTCTGATGACAGAAATGGTTTTGGTTGACCCCCTTATTCTTGTACTTTCTCGGTTGACACAGGGTTTCGCCATTTTTGTCTGTCTCCTTTGGCGTTGCCGAAATCTCTTTACTCAATTGAGCAGTCTTAGAGCTAGACCAAGTTGTACTGTAACTCTTCTAAGGATGAGCCGTCTCATACAGTCTTCCCAACATAAGACATTGCTTGACTGTTTGTGGTTGAAACATGCACACATGCATCTGAGTCTCTGTCCTTAGTCCCGCCAAGTAATTACTGACCAAGTAATCTTCGGATAACTTCACGCGAGTTCTGATCAGCTCAAAGTTGTTGTGGTAATCCACAATACTGTCTGTTTCCTTTAGTTTCTTCGATTCCGTAATAGGATCATCCCACACATCATCAAACCTCTCTTTGAGCAACAGCTTATAACCATTCCAATCAAGGTAATTCAGAGTTTCGTTATCATCTTGAACCAATGATTGATGCCAAGTAGCCGCGATGTCATCCAGATGGACCGAGGCAATCGCTATTTTAGTATCATCCGAGGTATGATCTATCTTAAAGAATTGTTCCACTTTAAACAACCAATCCTTCAACATAACGCCATTAAATCTCAGGAAATCTAATTTAGCTAGTCTAGTTATTCCAGATATGTTCATAGGGTTACATGATCTAGAGGTTTGGCCTTGCTTGTTGATGTTCTCTGGGTTCAACTGGACCGGAGCCGGCGAATCAGCTCTTTGCATCGTGAGCTGACGAATCTCTTCGAATAGATCCGCTGTTGTCTTCGCGATCGTTGCATTTTGTTCGGTGACTCTATTCTCCAATGTCTGTTGACGGCGAATCTGATCCAGTCTCGAATTCACCGAATTGTCGCCGTCGATAGTTGTCGCCTGAGATCGCATTTCTACCGTCATGATTTCTGAGAACCGATCGACGTCTGATACCTTTGATACACCGTAATCACACTCAGCAAAATCTCACAAATTCATTCAAAATGAAATTGATTATTATTCCAATGAGATCCAATGTTCATACAAACAAGAATTTCCCAGTTTAAGAATCTCAAAGAAGAAAGATCCTTACGGATTACAGAGAAATTAAGAAGATGACGAACATAGTTTGTTACAATTTTTTCAGATAATCCTCTCTTTCTCTCTCTTCGAGCTATAAAAGTGCCTCAACTGCTTGCCTCCGTTTAATCCTAGCCGTTCATCTGCATAACATCTGAACCGACCACGTGTCCTGTATCATTCACTCACAGTTAGAAGGGAAATCTTAAATCATTGAAGTTAAATTAAGCGAAATGTGATAACATATAATGGCAGAAACCAAAATCAATAGAAATCCAATTTTCAATAACCCTAAAATAATATCAAACCCGAGCAGAGATTTTAGAATCGGAGGAGAGACACACATCTTTGGTGAAATTTACTGAAGTGTGGCCATAATCTTCGGTACAAGTACAAATATTGAGAAGGTAGTTTTGAAGATTTTCCTACAGATCTACAGCCCAATTTGCAGCTGTGAATTTTCTCGCTGCGGACTCCACCACCGCTGTGGCAGGGTGTTTAAGTGAAGCTGTAGTGAGATGAAAAAACCTAATGGAATATTGGCTGGGAGCAGCAATAACTGATATACGAAGTAACGCTAGAAGGCGATATGCGTAGAAAGATAGGAGGCGAGAAGTCGAATTTGATTTGTTATTTAATTTTAAATACACGTGTCAATTTTTTAGGCACTGACATGTTAAGCAGCTCGAGAGGACTCTTCCCTGTTCATATATGATTTATGCATGCACATACCATATTAGATTTATAGTCTTAACTTAAATCTTAACTATTATTTTAGAAGCATGTTTAATGAAAAATCTGATGTATCATCACCTTAGCAAACGTTAGTGTAAATTAATGGTGACATGGAATTGTGACATAGAAATGTGACATGACAAATTTCCTTAAATAAACGAAATATTTTGATTGGTTGAGTTATAATTAAATAAATTATAAAATTATAACATAAATACACTAGGTTATAACACTAAAAATAGTAAATTTAAATAAACAAAAATGAATAATTACTATGATTTCAATATGTTTTTAACATTGCATAAAATATGATTACAAAATTTATACAACCAATATATATTTTAAAATTTTAAATAGAAAAATAATAATAGATTATCCAATAAGATAGTATATACGTTATATATTAATAATGTTGAGAGTATAATATATTATTATTTGTATATAATTTTTTAACATTTTTATATTATTGTTTTCTGGAATTTGTATAGCTTGCCTTATATTACCATTTCATTTTATCTCTTATCCTTTTTTTTTAAATTAATGAAAAGTTTATATCATAGTCATACTCATATATACAATCTCATTGTAGATCGAAAATTTGAGATCAGAAATAAAACACAATGTAACAAGATGAAAAAATAAATTATAAATAAAAAAACAAATATGCATAAGAACTAGAATTAAAAAAAATCTCTATAGTTTTTGTTCCCGTAACACTTTCAAACTTTGTTTTACGGAGTCCTTTAAAAATATTAAGAAAGAAATTTTATAATAAACGCATGTGTGGCTCAAATTTTATAATGAACACATGCGTACAGACCAACCATAAGAAATTTATTATCTTCATCAAACCAATTTTTCAATATTGGACAAAGAGATGAGCAGAAAGCTATCAGAGAATTTTATAAAATATGATTTTACAAATTTTATAACAAATATTTATTATAAATTTTATTTGACATAAATAAACATATGAATAAGAAGTAGAAGTAAAAGTAAAAATGAATTTTTACAACTTTGATTTTCTGTAAAACTCTCAGGCTATGCCTTTGGTTTAAAATACTTCTAACCCACATTTCTTTTAAATCATCTAATTTAGAGGAAAATAGCGATGTTATTTTTTCTTCTATAATTGGAAGAAAAATAACAATCTTTCTTTTTCTATTAAAATAGAAATAGGTTGGGGAGAAATCCACTTATATTTAAGAGAAAAAATAGAAAAATACATTGGAGATGATATTAATGTTTAATATATTATTCAAAGTTAAGACAAAAATATGAGTGAAAGAAGACAAAAAAAATAATTTTGATCGATTTTATGTTTTTATTTTGAAATATTTAAAAATATTATCTTATACATATTAATTCTTTCATGCATATATTTTTTTTAACATCTTAAAATATTTCATAAATCAAGTTTTGTATATGTTATGATCCATGATATATAAAATTAACACATATATCAAAGTTAGGAACAGAAAAACTCTTATTTTGTAATATAACAATTAAATATTAAATATATTATTTTACACTTTTAACCATACACATATAAATTTAGGATCCGACTGGTTTAAACGCTGCAGTTACATAGAGTTTGTGGAAGCGAGCGATTGCGGGCTATAAAAAATTTGACGATGAGGTGAGCAGAGAGCTACCGGAGAATTTTATAAAATAAGAATTCACAAATTTTATAATAAATCTTTATTATAGTTTTGATTGAGAAACCATATATCATAAAATACTGAAAATAAAAAAACATTAGAAACGGTTTTCGTGATTGTAGTTAAACGCCAAAAAACTGTGTTGTGTAAAATCATAATGTTTACAGAATATATCAGAAAAACTAACCAACATCTAAATATTACAATTCACTTATTTATAACTCATACCTACATGCATAATATATATATATTTTTTATAAAAAAATTAATCATACACTATAAAAAATATATATTACAAAGCATATATTTTGTTATTTCTTTTAACACATGAAATTAATACTTCCAACTTTTTCCCAAATATTCAGGTAGATATAAATATTAATTGATCAAAAATCAAATTTAAATGCAAATTTTTCGTGCATACATTTTCTTAAGCCCTCAATTAGAGTCCAATTTTAATTTTAGTTATTAGTGAATTTGTATTTATTAATAAAATCTCTATATGTCCTAAGAGCGGTGAGGTGGTTGGTACGCACGAATGTGCAGACCAACCATCTATCCACTCTTAGGATAAGTAGTAATGGTAAAACCTATTTTAGTTTACTTAGCAATAGTTCAAGAAAAAATGTATACTTAAAATATATATATACTAATAAGATTATATTGTGCAATGGGAAAAATAAATATAATATAGATAATATTCAAAGCATATTATAAGAATTTAATTATTATTATCCTCTAATCCTTTAACATTCAATTTATTTGTAACCATGGATCACACTTTGAAATGTCAAGAGAACTCACTTGGTTAAGGGACAAGGCTTTGAGATAAAAAATGATCTCAATGTATGAGTTTTTTAGATGAAAAAGGGATCTCTCATGAAAAGAAATCAATCTATGGCAAAATACAAAGAGTAAAAATCAATTGATGCATACAAGAATCACTTTCATCTACCCAAGTACCCAAATGGACCTAAAATCTAGATTAAACCCAAAGATGAAACCTTTAAAACTACCCTTTATCTCAAGCCTTACTTGCCTTCTTAAACCACACAATGCCATCATATTCTTGTAAATCTTGGTGAATTGGCTTTCTTGATTTCTTCTTGTTTAGCTCTTCTTTTTTTGTTGTTGTGGTGCCTCCTTTGGATCATCATTTTGATGCTTCTTCTTTTGCTTTTGGATCATGCTTTGAAATGTCAAGAGAACTCACTTGGTTAAGGGACAAGTCTTTAAGATAAAAATGATCTTAATGTATGGATTTATTTTAAAAGGGGATCTCTCATGAATATGAATCTATCTATGGTAAAATGCTAAGAGTAAAAACCAATTGATGCATACAAGGATGACGTTTATGTATCCAAGTACTGATAGACTCAAAGTTTCACCTAAATAAAACTACTGCAAGTGCACAGCAAAGCAGATATAGTATAAAGGGTATCGAAATCCCAAGAGACTTAAGGAAGCAACACAAGAGATTCTAGATTCCAATTAAGCTAACAGAACTGAATAAATGTAATGCAAATAAACTAAAAGAAAGCAGCAGATGATCGATTTAAAGGTTTTAAATTAAATGAGACAAAACGCTAGGCTTTAGGAAATTTGCAGGTTGAAATTGCAGAATGAAAGCTGTCAGGATAATTATTAAGCACCGTTCTAGAACTCGAAACATAAATACAAAATCAATCAACTCTCGCTGCAGAGATTTTCTATGTCTAAATCCTAGAATTCCAAATCTCTTTGCAAATTCAAACAATTCAGACAAGCAATAAGTTCAGGTTCGATCTGTTCACAAAATTCCTAAATCAAATCTCTTTGCAGATAGTAATTTTTCTCATCTAAGATTAGTTCAGGCAATTAACAATACTCTCGCATCTATTAATCAACCTAATATCAGATTATAGGTCGCGAAGCTAGAATAAGTAATAAACACAAATATAGATGAAGAACTAACAGATTAATCCCAACAGTAATTCAATTATAACAATTCATAACCTTTGAAAAACCCAAAACCTAACTAACAAACTACTCAGACATGGTGAATTAAGAAAACATCATGAATAAAATAGATTGCATAAAAGAAATAAGTATATAGATAAAAAGGTGTTCAAATTCTTCTCTCATAAGAAACAAAGTCTCAGAATTGTCTCCCCAAAAGCTCTAGAACAAATCTCTCTCTTTTTCTCTCTAGAAAATAAGATACAAGCCAAAAAGTGGCTGAAAAACCTAAAATACAGACCAAAAACAAACTGGGGCACTTTTGCAATTAATAAAACTTTTGGGCAAAAACTGCAATTCTTCCTCTATCTTTTAATAAGCTCGTGATTGCTCCTCAGATGTGGGTGACGATCGTCACCCATTCAGTGGTGACGATCGTCACCAAAGGCACCACACGTCTCCTTGTTGCTCTAGTCGGGAAGAACTCCTGCTTTGCTCCAGAATGCTCCAGAATCTCCAATTATGCTCTAAACACACATTAACCTGTAAAGACTCTAATAGGACTCTAAAAATACCAAAAAGACCCTTTAAATAAGGGTTATATCATGGTTAAAAACTATAAAAACCATGATATATCAACTCCCTGGACTTACCTTTTGCTTGCCCTCAAGCAAACATAAGACTAAGAACAGAGTCGAGGTTTGAAAACAGAAACAGCCAGCTAAACCTTAGGAACGCCACATTGATCAATACTTTCGAATCTACATACCACAGAGCCAACACAAGATCATAATTCAGTATACTTATCACAAGCTTAGCAATCTCTCAAATCCAGCCCAAGCTCCTTCAAGAAATCCAGAAACTCTACTGCTAACTCCTTTATTTATTTAAGTGTGATATCTCACCAAGGATCTATCAACTCAATCACTTATAGATTCTTTCCCATCCTAAAACACTGAACAAGTCAATCTCAATACAGCTCACCTATTTTCTCTTCCTTTGATATATATTCATTTGATTTTTTCGATTTTTCAACTTCCTTTTCTCATTTTTAAAGCCTAATAACTGATGCTACTCATTACTTGTGTTTCTTGTGAGGAGACAGGTTCATGAGGCTTCACTACTGTTGTTCCTTATGAGGATACAGGTTTGTGTGCACATTTTTTAGAGACTTAAGGTCTTAAAAGCTGTATCAGGGAAGATCAAAGAGAGACTGGACCTAAACCTTCTTGCCAGTGTTAAAAGATAGAATCAAGATCAATGAATATCAATCCCCAAGATGAGAAGTTAAAAGTTCATTAAGGTGGAGTCAACAATAAATATTCCAGATGCTCTAAGAACTTAAACCTTCTTTGCTAGACTGATTTATTCTTTGAAACTGACAGTTTCAAAATTTTGACTCAATAAAACAGGTTTTTGACACAACTAATTGACTCATAAAACAAAAGACAATGTCAGTAACCACCTCCCCCCAGACTTAAATAACAATGTCCCTAGTGTTATCAAGCCCGAAGTTGGCAAAAGAGATGAAGTGGAACTGACAGAAGAGAGAAAACCAAGTGTTTACCTGAGTCTGCAGCTGGTGACGCTCGTCACCAAGTGGTGACGCTCGTCACCAAGTGGTGACGCTGATATACACTATATTCATACCATTTTAGCATACATTTAGCACTAGTTTTTAGTCCTTAAGCATGCATTTTTACATGTTCATACCTCAATTGCATCCATTTGGCACTTAAAGTGTAGTTAGGAGTCGCATTGCATATTTGGTACATTTTGGGCACTTTACAAGTGCAATGGAGGAGATTAAGGACTAAGGGAAATGCTGGGAGTGATTTGGTGGAAAGACCAAGGAGAGAAGGCCCCATATCGAGCAGGATATTGACTTGCCAAGTCGATACAGAGCAACATATCGACATCACACGTGCATACAAGCTGAGGAGCCATACCGATCAACATATCGAGGTCCCAAGCCGATACGAGGAGACAAGACAAGCCGAAGAGTATCGAGCCACTCTAGCCGATACACCACCTTTAGAGCATCTGTACTGGTCTACATATCGACGTGGAGCATATTGAGACATAAGCCAAGACATGTATCGACCAGAGTATCGATGGTTTTTCTTGGTATGCCTTAATAAAAGGGCGTTTGTATCGACCAGCATACCGAGGATACCAACCGATAAGCTTTAGCCAGAGACGACTATATTAATCAGTGTACCGACCAGGCTTGGTCGATACAACCTTCAGCCGACCAGTATCGATCTGCATATCGATGTAGCAGGCCGATACAAGGCGTCTGAACCAGCTACTTTCCGGTTTATTTCCGGTTTACTAAGGGTTTTTCTGGAAAACTATAAATAGGTTGTGACCCAAAAACATTAGGATCATCTTCTTTTCATCTTTATCCTCTAGATAACAGCCTTATCCTTTGTATTTCTTTTAGTTCTTCTTGTAATTTCTTGATTGAATCCTGTTCTTTCAATCAAAAGTTGGTGTTTATCTTCTTTCTAATTATGCTTAATCACTTTCCTTTGATTTGGGCTATGATTAAGGTCATGATTAGTGAGTAGTTATCTTAGGGTTTGAGATGGGATAGAGATAGGGAGATTTGAGGCTAGATTAGTGATTGCTTAGTGCATAATATTATTGTTCCTTCTTATTGATTGTGTTTAATGCTAGATTAGCTTTTGCTAAGTTGATCTATACCCTAGGGTTCTCTTATGCCTGATAAGTGTTTGATGAAATGCCTGATTGAGTCAAGTAAGAGATTTGCTTATCTTAGCCTAAGGAATTAACTGTCTAAAGAGTAGATTGACAATATAAGTTTGGATTAGTGCTTATAATGCTTGCTGATCATTTGTTTAAGTAAAGGAATTTATCTTGATTATGTGCTTAGCAAAGTGGCTAGTATCAAGGAATTGAGCTAGTTATAGCTGTTAATTCTATGCGTAGGAATAACTTGTTGTGAGTTTGTAAGCATCACTAGTTAAGCCAAGAATCTCCCTAGATCAATTATCCCATCTCAAGCCTACTTGTCTTTGATTGTTTGAAATCGAACCTGCTTTAGTTTCTTTGTTTATTTACTTACTCTTGCTTATTTGAAGTCTCCCTTAGTTATTAAGTTCATAGTTTTAATCCCTTGATCATGCTTGCTTGAATTAGATGATCTATTGCATTCCTGATTGCTTACTTTGATCATTTGGATTGATACCTACATACTACAATGATATTAGTATGTGTAGGATTTGAAGTAGAGTAAACTCCTACATCAGACGCTTGTCACCCCTCCTTGGTGACCACCTCGGTGCCCATCTAGGCCGTCACCACTCCGTCAAGCCACTCGAATTTTTTTGGTTTTTTTTTGTTTTGTTTTTTTAACTGTTAGAAGAATAAAAATAAGCATATGTACATCACCCAAATCAATTTCTATGAACCCCTTTTTCACATCAATAATGACACCAGCTACAGCCAAGAATGAACTTCCCAGAATAAGAGGATCATTAGATTCTTCAGCATATTCCAAAACCACGAAGTCTGTGGAAATCATGCAGCCTTCAATCTTAACAAGAACATCCTCTAAGATACCTTCTGGGTCCTTGTGGATCGATCAGCTAGGATAAGAGAGATCCCAACTGGCTTGAAATCAGTCATTCCAAGTCTAGCAACAACAGAGGAAGGCATCAAGTTAATACTTGACCCTAGATCACAAAGAGAAAGAGGAAACCTTCCTGTTGAGATTGCACAGTCCAGCGCAATGTTTCCTGGATCAGATAGCTTCTCTGGAATCCTGCTCTGAATCATAGCACTGACTCGATCAGAGACAATCACCTTCTTCTTCTCCTATGGAACTGTGCCCAAGAGAATCGCACTAATGTCTTTGGTAAGCAGTGCTCCATCCTCAGGACTTACACTATTCACAACCATTCTCTTAACATACCTTCTTAGTGTAGGTGAAAGCTTGACTGCATTAACTAAGGGCATCTCAACCATCAGCTTATCTATCATTTCCTTGCATCTGCCTTCTTCTAGCTCATGTTTAGACTTCCTAGGATGCTTGGGGCAGAGTATCTTGGGTTTATAAACTTGTTCCTTGCCATTATCTGCAGTTATAGGCAAAGCAGCTTCGTTATGGGGTAGGTGACGCTCGTCACCAAGGGGGTGACGCTCATCACTAACTGGTGGCGACCCCTGGGTGATGATATATCATGGTTTTTATGGTTTTTAACCATGATATAAGTCCTTTTTATTGAGTCTTTTTGGTCTTTTTAGAGTCCTAGAAGAGTCTTTGCAGGTTAAAGCATGTCTGGAGCATAATTGGAGATATTGGAACCTTTTGGAGCATTCTGAGTTGAAGCCACGAAGTACCAAGATCGAAGCAGAAAGTATTCACTAATGGTGACGATCGTCACCCAGATAGGAAGGAGCGTGGCTATTTGTTAAAAGTATCAAGAAGAATTGCAGAACTTACCCAGAAGTTTCCTTTATTTATATGAAGACCCCAGATCGTGTTTAGCCCCTATTTATTAGGTTTTTCAGCCACTGTTGGCAAGAATCTTAGTTTTGAGAATTTAGAGAGCTAGAGAGAGATTTTATTTAGAGCTTTTTGGGGAGACAAATCCTGTACTCTTTAGAGAAGATTTCGAACCCCCTTTGTTTTCTACTCTTTCTCTTAATGCAATTTTATTCAGTTATGCTTTGTGATCTCATAATCATGTCTGAGTAATCTGCTAGTTAAGTTAGGGTTTTTCAAAGGTTGATGAAAAGAGTGTAGAATCGCTATCTGTTAGGATTATCTCATGGTTTTTTATCTCTGCTTGCTTTAAAATCGAATTTCTGAGACACATCATCTAGGAATCCGAAAATCATAGGTTGTTAAATATATGTGAGAGCATTATTCATAACCTGAACTAGTATTTGATGAGCAAAACAACTTAGTACAAAGAGATTTGGCTTAGGAGTTTTGTAAACAATTGAATCTGATCATTCCTGCATACTTAGGTTGTTAGGGTTTGCAAAGAGATTTGAAACTCTGTGATCTAGGTATAGATAACTTCTGCAATGAGAATTGATTAGTTATGCATTAGAGATTCATGTTTAAAAACGGTTCTTAATCATTCCTGATTCCCTGCATTCTGCATTCTTGGATTCATACCTGCGAATTACCCTAGCTTAGCGCTTTTAGTCTTCCTGAACTTAGAACATATCATACCATCGTTTGCTTATTTCTAATTATTCATTCGCATTACATACATCATATTTCGCTTAGCTTAGTCCAAATCTATAATTGATAGTGTAGTTAGCATTACTCTCTTGGGATTTCGATACCCCTTATACTACATCTGCTTTTGCTGTGCACTTGCAGTAGTTTTATTTGGGTAAAACCTGACCCTATCAAGTTTTTGGCGCCGTTGCCGGGGAGTAATAGCTGCCTATCGATTTTTAGTATTAGGATTTTGTCTAAGTTTTTATTTCTTTACTGATTTTCAGCTACTTTTCTTTGTTCCTGTTTCAGGTGTATGCCTAATCGCAGAACCAGAAGCAACAAAGAGAAGGAGCTTGTGACTTTGAGCATCGACGAGCTTGCTAGGTTGGAGAGAACTAACAGGAAAGCTAAGAAGCAATCTGCAATGGTCGCTCCACTGATCTTGGTTGAAGATGCAGAAGGTCACTTGGTTGACAGGGAAGGAAATAGGAGGAACGAAGAGGGGCAGAGAATTGATCAAGAGGGGAATGTCATTGTTGAACAGCAGGTTCAGCAAGTGGCTGAGAACGTGGGAGTCCCTGCTGCTGTCAATAACGCTGCTGGGCGTTTTGTTCAGAGGACTCTAGGTGATTACAACAGACCTGATCAGTTCTATGCCAACAGAGCTGCAATCCGACCTCCTGCCTTCCAGAGGAACGATTTTGAGGTCAAACCTGTCTACTATCAGCTGGTTGGACAGCATCCCTTCCATGGTTTACCTCATGAGCATCCTATGGATCACATAGAGAGGTTTGAGGACCTAGCTTCCAGTGTCAAAGCTAATGGGGTTAGCAATGACTTTCTGTTCTGCAAGCTTTTTCCCTATTCTCTTGGAGGAGAAGCTGCATATTGGCTAAAGCAACTGGAACCTGCTTCACTAACTACTTGGGAGGACACCAAGAATGCTTTTCTGAACAATTTCTATGATGATGCCAGATCAGAAGACATGAGAACGAAAATTGCATCATTTACACAAGGCCCTACTGAAGCTTTCAAGGCTTCTTGGATCAGGTTCAAGTCTTATCAGAGGGACTGTCCTCATCATGGTTTCAGTCAGGTGCAATTGCTTGGGATCTTTTTCAGAGGCATTGACTGGAAATATCAGATGGCGTTGGATGCTTCAAGCAGTGGAAACTTCAATACCAACAGACCAGAGGAGGCGGTGAGACTGATTGAGAACTTGGTCTGCAGCAACAGCACTAAAAATGCAGACTTTCAGAGAATGAAACAAGCTGGTGCAGCTGATGGAAATCAGATTGCTGAAGTTAAGGCTAAGTTGGATGATATGCACAACCTTTTGGTAGGGAAGAAGTCAGTTCACTTTGCTGCAGAAGTAGAGACTTTCGAAGCTCCAGAGGAAGTTGAGCAGGAGGATGTAAATTTCATCAACTCTGGCGGATTTCAGGGACAAAGGTATGGGACTCAGCAGTGGAACAGAGGATACAGCAACAACAATCAGAAAAACGCCCCTACAGGAGGACAGAACACGCCTGGTTTCACTCCTAGACCCCCTTTTCAGAAGACAGAGTATCAGAAGCCATTCCAGAGCAGTGGAAACTACAGACACTATGGTTCTACTTCCTATCAACCAGCACCTCCACAAGAGAACAAAATGGAAGCAATGTTCGAACAGATTCTGGAAGGACAACAGAAGCTTACTGTGAACTTCAATGGCAAGATAGATTCGCTCTATCAGGACCTGAATGGGAAGATTGAGAGTCTGAACTCTCATATGAAGAAGCTTGATGTTCAAGTTGCTCAAACTGCAGGAGCTGTTCAGAGGCAAGAAGGATTTCTTCCAGGAAGAACTGATGCTAATCCCAAACACCACGTGAATGCCATCACATTGAGGAGTGGAAGGAACCTGCAACCAGTGATGCAGAAGGATATAACCTCAAGAAATTTCGTGGGTGTAGAAGAGTATGAAGATGAAGAAAATTTTGCTGCAGAACCATTGGTGACGATCGTCACCAATAATGGGTGTCGCTCGTCACCCAATGAGGATAACCCCGAGCCTGATTCTTCACTTATTGGTGACGACCGTCACCAAGGGAGTGACGCTCGTCACCCAAATCCAGTACTCGACCCCGACTTGTCCAAAGTAAGTGACGCTCGTCACCAGTCCAGTGACGCTCGTCACCAGACACCACATATTGCAGTTTCGCCTAAGACTTCAGATAATGCTAAGGAGACCGTGTATAAACCCAAGATACCCTATCCTAAGCATCCTAAGAAGTCTAAACAGGAGCTTGAGGATGCCAGATGCAAGGCTATCATGGACAAGTTGGTGATAGAGATCCCATTGATTGATGCTGTAAGGATCACTCCTGTTAT
Organism: Thlaspi arvense; assembly: GCA_911865555.2. Lineage (NCBI taxonomy): Eukaryota > Viridiplantae > Streptophyta > Magnoliopsida > Brassicales > Brassicaceae > Thlaspi > Thlaspi arvense. Next base: position 14,832,600 of record OU466857.2, read on the forward strand.
TAGGAGGTATGTGAAGAGAATGGTGACCAACAACTTGAGCCTTGAGGTTGGAGCTATGATGATCAACGAGCAGGTCAGTGCAGTGATTCAGAACAGAGTTCCAGAGAAGCTTTCAGACCCAGGAAGCTTTGTTTTAGACTGCACCATCTTCAATGACAAGTTTGAGAGGTCATTGTGTGATCTTGGTTCTAGTGTGAACCTCATGCCCCACTCTGTTGCAAAGAGTTTGGGGATGACTGATTTTAAAACTACAAGGATATCTCTTGTCCTAGCTGATAGATCAGTTAGAGTTCCTGAAGGGGTAATAGAGGATGTTCCTATCAAAGTAGGAGATTGTATGATCCCTACTGATTTTGTGGTTTTAGAGTATGGAGAAGAGCCCAAAGACCCCTTGATTCTTGGCAGACCCTTCCTGGCCACTGCAGGAGCTATTATTGACGTCAGGAAGGGTAGAATAGAGCTGAATGTTGGCGATTTAGTGATGAAATTCGAAATGGACAAGCTGATGAAGAGGCCAACCATAGATGGACAGACTTTTTATGTTGATGTTCTCACAAACATTGCTGATCAGATCTTCCATGAGATGAGTTCAGATGACCCCTTGGAAAGGGCGTTGACCACTTCTACAGCTGAGTATGAGCATTTAGATGCTGCTGCAACAGGCTACACAAAGATGATGGATGCTACTGCACAAGTTATGCAACTGGTTGCACAGGATGAACTTGTCTCCACATCTGCAAAAGCCGCCACAATGGGTGACTGGTCAGCAGCAAAAGCACCAAAAGTTGAGCTTAAACAGCTCCCTGCAGGGCTAAGGTACGCATTCCTAGGAGAAAACTCCACCTATCCTGTTATTGTTAATGCTTCATTGAACAATGCAGAGCTCACCCTATTGCTAAGCAAGCTGCAAAAATTTCGCAAAGCTCTTGGCTATTTTCTTGATGACATTTCAGGTATCTCTCCAGACTTGTGCATGCATAGAATACACCTAGAAGATGAGTCGAAATCATCAGTTGAGCATCAGAGGAGGCTAAATCCGAATTTGCAAGATGTGGTCAAGAAAGAAATCATGAAGTTGTTGCAGGCTGGTATCATCTATCCTATTTCAGACAGTGCTTGGGTGAGTCCAGTGCACGTGGTGCCTAAGAAAGGAGGTGTCACCGTGGTCAAGAATGACAAGGATGAGCTGATTCCAACCAGGACTGTGACAGGACACAGGATGTGTATAGACTACAGGAAACTGAATGCAGCAACAAGGAAGGACCATTTTCCTCTACCTTTCATCGATCAGATGCTAGAAAGGCTGGCGAATCACAAGTATTACTGCTTCCTTGATGGGTATTCAGGCTTCTTTCAGATCCCCATCCATCCAGATGATCAGGAGAAGACCACGTTTACCTGTCCTTATGGCACTTTTGCCTATCGCAGAATGCCCTTTGGTCTGTGTAATGCTCCTGCAACCTTCCAGAGATGCATGATGTCGATTTTCACAGACATGATAGAGAAGTTTATGGAGGTGTTCATGGATGACTTCTCTGTTTATGGATCTTCTTTCAAGAGCTGTTTGGACAACCTGTGTGCAGTTCTGCAGAGATGCGAAGAGAAACACTTGGTTTTAAATTGGGAGAAGTGCCATTTTATGGTACAGGATGGTATTGTACTTGGTCACAGAGTCTCAGGAGACGGCATAGAGGTGGATAGGGCAAAAATTGAGGTGATGACAAGTCTGCAAGCACCTGACTCAGTCAAAGCAGTGAGGAGTTTTCTGGGACATGCAGGCTTCTACAGAAGGTTCATCAAAGATTTTAGCAAGATAGCACGTCCACTTACTGCTCTCCTCTGCAAAGATGTGAAGTTTGAGTTCACAGAAGAGTGCAAATCTGCTTTTGAACAGATCAAACAGGCGTTGGTTACAGCCCCTGTTGTGCAGCCTCCAGATTGGGACTTACCTTTTGAGGTAATGTGTGATGCCAGCGATTTTGCAGTTGGAGCAGTGCTGGGACAGAGAAAAGACAAGAAACTCCACGCCATCTACTATGCAAGTAGGATTTTGGATGATGCTCAGAAGAATTATGCAACAACTGAGAAGGAATTGTTAGCTGTTGTGTTTGCTTTTGAGAAGTTCAGGCAGTATCTTGTTGGCTCCAAGGTCGTGGTTCATACTGACCATTCAGCACTGAAGTACTTAATGCAGAAGAAGGATGCAAAACCAAGGCTGTTGAGATGGATCCTGCTTCTTCAGGAATTTGATATTGAAGTGAAGGATAAGAAAGGGGTTGAGAATGGAGTTGCTGACCATTTATCCCGGATTCAGGTCGAAGACAGTGTTCCCATCAATGATTTCTTGCCTGAAGAGAATGTTTACTTAGTGGAAACCAGAGAACAGGAGGAAAGTGTCGAAAACCTGCAGTTTTCACGAAACTACAGGGGAGTGACGAGCGACACCAGGGGGGTGACGCTCGTCACCAACCAAGACCATTCGCGATAAAAGTATACGAGTGAGGTGACGCTCGTCACCAACATTGGTGACGCTCGTCACCGATCTCCACACTTATCTGCGATTTGTGCAAGCTTGGGGAAAGCTTTTGCAGAGCCTGTTTATGCTTTACATGATCCAAAGAGACCCTGGTATGCTGATATTGCAAACTACCTTGCTGCAGAGGATGAACCACATGATTTTAAAGGATATGCTAAGAAGAAGTTCTTGAGAGAACTTAGGAGATTCTATTGGGATGAGCCATACCTCTACAAGCATTGTGCTGATGGTATTTACAGAAGATGTTTAGCAGAAGAAGAAGTTCAGGACGTGCTTTTCCACTGTCATGGATCAGACTATGCTGGACACTTTGCTACATTCAAGACTGTCTCTAAGGTTTTGCAGGCTGGATTTTGGTGGCCTACCATGTTCAGGGACGCCCAAGCCTTCATCACAAGCTGTGATACTTGTCAGAGAAGAGGAAAAATCAGCAGGAGACATGAGATGCCACAGAACTTCATTCTGGAAGTTGAAGTTTTCGATTGTTGGGGTATTGACTTCATGGGACCTTTTCCCTCATCTTATGGGAATAGATACATTCTGGTTGCTGTTGATTATGTATCTAAGTGGGTAGAGGCGTTGGCTACTCCTACTAATGATGCTGCAGTGGTTTTGAAGCTGTTTAAGACCATTATCTTTCCCAGATTTGGTGTCCCACGGATTGTCATAAGTGATGGGGGTTCTCACTTTGTCAACAAGGTTTTTGACAAGCTGTTGAAGAAGTATGGTGTACAGCACAGAGTGGCCACGCCCTATCACCCCCAAACAAGTGGACAAGTCGAGGTTTCCAACAGACAGATCAAGCAAATTCTGGAAAAGACAGTTGGGAAAACAAGGAAGGATTGGTCTGCAAAGCTGGATGATGCATTATGGGCCTACAGGACTGCCTACAAAACGCCACTTGGGACTACTCCTTTCCACCTTCTCTATGGCAAGGCGTGCCATCTACCAGTAGAGCTGGAGTTCAGAGCAGAATGGGCAATCAAGAAGCTGAATTTTGATCTGAAACCTGCTGCAGAAAGGCGCTTGATTCAGCTCAATGAACTGGATGAGATTCGATATCTAGCCTATGAAAACTCCAAGTTATACAAGGAGAGGACAAAGACATATCATGATAAGAAGATCATCTCCAGGCATTTCGAGCCCAATGACCAGGTATTACTCTATAACTCTCGTTTACAGCTTTTTCCTGGTAAACTGCGTTCTAGATGGTCAGGTCCTTTCACTGTCAAAGAGGCTCGCCCACATGGTGCAATTGTCCTGATTAACTCCAAAGGAGAGGAGTTTATAGTCAATGGACAAAGGGTGAAGCATTACTGGGCACAAGCAGAGATTCCAGCAGGACATATTGTGTCTCTGGATCAGGCGCCAGCTGTCTAAACAGCCCACCAAAGTCAAGCTAATGACTTTAAAAGAGCGCTTAGTGGGAGGCAACCCACTGGTAAGTTGTAGATATTATACTTAGGAATTATTTTCGTGCTTAGAACTAGTAATTAGAATTTTATTCAGTTAAAAAAAAAAAAAAAAAAAAAAAAAAAAAAAAAAACCGGTGACGATCGTCACCCTTATGGTGACGCTCGTCACCCATAAGAATCGAACACGGGTTTTAACTTCTTCTTCTTCTCCCTCGAGCCAAAACCTGCAAAATAACCGAACACTTAGAGAGAAATAGGAATTTCATAACTTTTGATTTTCTTAACCAAATTGAGTGATTCAAGAGTCTAATCCATGTGGATTTTACTCCTCTTTCTGAATATCAACTTAGTTTTTACGATCCGCAAGGTATGTTTTCGGAATCTCCAATTTTCAGTCCGCCTCAGGTTTGGTAAAATTCGATTTTTGACTTGATTGGCTTGATTTAACTGTTGAATCATGGTTAGTTAGGTTGTATTAGAGGAATGGAACCATCTTTGTGCGATTTAATCGGTTGATTTGCACTGTTTGTATTTTCGAGTTCATGATGAAAGTTGCAAAAATCTGGAAATTTTGGGTGATTTAGGTTGAACTGATGCTTGAATTGTGTTCTTGGTAGTATAGAGATTAATCGCCATTAGCTATTTGATCCTGTTTGGTTGATTTTTCGAACTTTGAAAAATTTGCTAACTTTTGAGATGATTTTGGTCGATTTTGGTACTCAATTTGCAGATGCCTCGTCAAGAGAAAAGACTAAGACAAAGCTCGTCTTCCAGCACTGCAACAGGGTCTACAGATTCCTTCAGTCAGCACCCAGTTTGCAGGCCCCCATGGCCCAAACGAGAGGATCGGAAAATAGCCTCAGAGATGGCTTGGGCAGGGACTCCGAAGCAAGAAGTGGCTCGGGATACCTGTGTATTCCGTGATATTCAGGAGGAGTGGGATGAGTATGACACGCTGTTCTACAATGCGTGGCTAGGAGTTAAGATTATCCCTACTAGGCTCGCGGATCCTGCTGTTCTGCAGAAGATGGGGATCTTTGAGGAGGTTTATGAGATTTTGGAGCGCATTGGCATGGGGACTATGCCATTCCAGCAGTACGACTTGTACCCAGATTTGGTCCGCCAGTTTCTCTCTACAGTTTGCGTCTACTACGCGAATGAGCTGGCAAAGCGTGCTCAGGAAGGCACTATGACATTTCTGATCCGAGGGATTCGATACCGGATCAGTCTGATGGAGCTTTGTGGGATCTATGGCTTCTCTGACCATCCCACAGGCGTTCTCCTTCCCTCTCAGTGGACCCATATGAGGACATTCTGGTCCAAGTTCGGGAATGGAGTCTATGATAGCAAGACCAGCACGCAGACAGAGGTTAGACATCCGGTTTTGAGGTACCTTCTGCGCCTCTTTGGTCATACTATTCTGTGCAAGTCTGCGCCCAGCAAGACTCGAGTTAGAGAGCTGATTCTCCTTTACTACGGACTTTATGAGATGCTGGATGATTCGATACCAGTTGATAGTATGGTTCGCGCCAATTTAGGTGCTGTTTTCGCTGAGCATTTGGTCTCTTTGAAGACCAAGCCATTCACCAGTCCAGGGGAGAAGACTGAGAGTGTGGGCAGCTTGTTGACACCGATCTTCCATCATTTCCAGATCGATGTTACCCCTTGCAGTCTGCGCAGTGATAGATCGCTTATGGATGAGCAGTATCTGCGCCATGTCACTTGGATGAAGACCGGAGTTGTCTGGACTTTTACTACTACTTTTGGAGAGTATATTGGCATTAAGTTGCCACAGAGAGCACTCACTACTATCCAGACAGACCCACGCCAGCTATTCTTCATGCCAGCACAGACTCTTTTGCGCCCCTTGACTCTGCGCCCTGCAAGAGCTGCTACAGCTGGTCCCTCTGCTTCTACTGCTGCGGCTACTGATGCTGGACCTTCTACGCGTCAGAGTGACTCTTCTGCTGCTTTCAGGCGTCCTCCACGACCACAGACACCCATGGATATGGCTGCTTTTCAGGAGTATGTCATTGATAGCTTTGAGGGACTCTGGGATGCTGTTGCTACACTTAGCAACTGTGGTTGTGTCCGCCCCCACTACACTACTGAGCCTTGTGAGGATGAGGATTGAGGCTTCATTATCTGGTTACTTGTTCCTTTTTCCCTTTTTATTTTTCCTTCTTTTGAGTCATTTTTATGTTTCTTTTGAGTCAGTTGTCAGTTTCTTTGATGATGTTTTGTGAGATTGTTGAACCAGGTTATTATTGCTATGTTTGGATGTTGTTAATTATGTGTTTGACTGCTCAAAAAGTCTAACTTTCGAGTACACATGCAAACACTTCGTTAATTAACATCTACCATAAGATTTATGCAATACAGGTCGTGGTGACGCTCGTCACCAGATTGGTGACGCTCGTCACCCGACCCCACGCGAGGTAACACTTTTCTGACATAGTTTTTCGACTTCTCATTCATTTTTCTGACCAACTCTTGGCTTAATAACACCGGGGACAGTGTTGTTTAAGTCTGGGGGAGGTGGTTACTGACGTTGTGTGCTTTGTGTCATGTTTATAGAGTCTTAAAGTTGAGTAAAAAAAAACCTGTTTTTCTAGATTCAAAAAAATTTGAAACTGTTAGTTTTTCTTGGAACTAGCCATAGGACGTTTTTGCTGATAAGAACCATTACCACAGTAGTTGATTACAAGTCTTACTAAGTTGAAAGTCATAGGTAGATCAGTCTAGCAATGAAGGTTTAGATTCTTAGAGAATCTGGAAAATTTGCTGTTAGCTCCACCTTAATGAACTTTAAATTTCTTGTCTTGGTGATTGATTCTTATTGATCTTGATTCTCTCTTTAAGCACTGACAATAAGGTTAAAATACAGTCTCTCTTTGATTTTCCCTGATGTAGTTTTTAAAAGATTAAGTCCAAAGAATGGTGCATTCATGACCCTGTCTCCTCACAAAGAACAACAGTAGTGAACACACTCAAGAACCTGTCTCCTCACAAGGAACACAAGTATTGAGTAGCATTATATCTTAGACTGTAAAAGTTGAGAAAAAGAAGTGAAAAATCGAAAACATCCTAAGGAAAAGATTAAGGGAAGAGAAAATAGGAGAGTTGTGTTGAAATTGATTTGTTCAGTTGTTAGGAAGGGAAAAGAATCTGTAAAGTGATTAAGATGATAGAGCCTTGATGAGACTTCACACTTAGATTAAAAAATAAGGAGTTAACAGTAGAAATTTCGGATTTCTTGAAGGGATTTGGACTGGAATTGAGAGATTTGCTAAGCTTGTGATGATTAGACTGAAATTTGATCTTGTGTTGACTATGTGGTATGTGGATTCGAAAACTTTAACTAGTATGGTGTTTCTGATGACTAACTGACTGTTTCTTGTTTTCAAACCTCGACCCTGTACTCTATCTGATGTTTGCTTGAGGGCAAGCAAAAGCTAAGTCTGGGGGAGTTGATATATCATGGTTTTTATGGTTTTTTAACCATGATATAAGTCCTTTTTATTGAGTCTTTTTGGTCTTTTTAGAGTCCTAGAAGAGTCTTTGCAGGTTAAAGCATGTCTGGAGCATAATTGGAGATATTGGAACCTTTTGGAGCATTCTGAGTTGAAGCCACGAAGTACCAAGATCGAAGAAGAAAGTATTCACTAATGGTGACGATCGTCACCCCATTGGTGACGCTCGTCACCCAGATAGGAAGGAGCGTGGCTATTTGTTAAAAGTATCAAGAAGAATTGCAGAACTTACCGAGAAGTTTTCTTTATTTATATGAAGACCCCAGATCGTGTTTAGCCCCTATTTATTAGGTTTTTCAGCCACTGTTGGCAAGAATCTTAGTTTTGAGAATTTAGAGAGCTAGAGAGAGATTTTATTTAGAGCTTTTTGGGGAGACAAATCCTGTACTCTTTAGAGAAGATTTCGAACCCCCTTTGTTTTCTACTCTTTCTCTTAATGCAATTTTATTCAGTTATGCTTTGTGATCTCATAATCATGTCTGAGTAATCTGCTAGTTAAGTTAGGGTTTTTCAAAGGTTGATGAAAAGAGTGTAGAATCACTATCTGTTAGGATTATCTCATGGTTTTTCATCTCTGCTTGCTTTAAAATCGAATTTCTGAGACACATCATCTAGGAATCCGAAAATCATAGGTTGTTAAATATATGTGAGAGCATTATTCATAACCTGAACTAGTATTTGATGAGCAAAACAACTTAGTACAAAGAGATTTGGCTTAGGAGTTTTGTAAACAATTGAATCTGATCATTCCTGCATACTTAGGTTGTTAGGATTTGCAAAGAGATTTGAAACTCTGTGATCTAGGTATAGATAACTTCTGCAATGAGAATTGATTAGTTATGCATTAGAGATTCATGTTTAAAAACGGTTCTTAATCATTCCTGATTCCCTGCATTCTGCATTCTTGGATTCATACCTGCGAATTATCCTAGCTTAGCGCTTTTAGTCTTCCTGAACTTAGAACATATCATACCATCGTTTGCTTATTTCTAATTATTCATTCGCATTACATACATCATATTTCGCTTAGCTTAGTCCAAATCTATAATTGATAGTGTAGTTAGCATTACTCTCTTGGGATTTCGATACCCCTTATACTACATCTGCTTTTGCTATGCACTTGCAGTAGTTTTATTTGGGTAAAACCTGACCCTATCAGGTGACGATCTCACTCGTCACCACTCCGTCAGAACGTATGTTTTTGCTTCTGTAAGTTAGGTGACAAGTGACACCCCTCCAGGGTGATGCTCATCACCCCCTCTGAGCCTACAAAAAAACCATCTTCAAACTCCATCAATTGCACGATTTCCTCTGCATTCAACCTCTTTTTCTGCACTGAACTAATCTCTTTTTCACTTTTGACTGTGATAACATTGACATGATGTCTTGGATTAGTGTCAGTCTTTCTAGGAAGGAATCCATCTTGCCTTTGAACAGCTCCTGCAGTTTGAGCAACTTGAACATCCAGCTTTTTCATATGAGAGTTTAGACTCTCAATCTTTCCATTCAGGTCCTGGTACAGCGAATCCATCTTCCCATTGAAGTCCACAGTCATCTTTTGCTGTCCTTCTATGATCTGTTCCAACAAAGCTTCCACTTTATTGTCTTGTGCAGGTGGAGTTTGATAGGAAGAAGAACCATAGTTCCTGTTGAAGTTGCTGCTGTTTTGGTATGGTTTTTAAAACTCAGTCTTCTGGAACTGTGGTCTTGGAGTATAACCAGAAGAGTTCTGATTTCCTGTGAAGGTACTCCTTTGATTATTTCCATTGTAACCTCTGTTCTCTTGCTGATTCCCAAACCTTTGACTCTGAAAACCTCCTCCATTGATGAAATTAACATCCTCTTGCTCATACTCTTCAGGATTTTCGAAAGTCTGTACCTCTGCAGCAAATTGGACTGATTTCTTTCCCACCAGAAGGCTATGCATACTGTCTAACTTAGCCTTGACCTCAGTGATTTGGTTTCCATCCACGTTCCCAGCTCTCTTCTGGCTCTCAATGTCTACATTCTTGGTATTATTGCTAGATGCTAAGTCTTAATCAATGTGATTGCATCTTCTGGAATCCTGGTGTTGAAGTTTCCATTGCTAACAACATCCAACGCACTCTGATATTTCCAGTCAATGCTTCTGAAGAAAATTCCAAGTAGCTGCACCTGATTGAAATCATGATGAGGACAGTCCCTCTGATAAGACCTGAATCTCAACTAGGAAGCCTTAAAAGCCTTAGTGGGTCATTGGGAGAATGAAGCAATTTTCGTTCTCAACTCTTGTGACCTTGCATCATCATAGAAGTTGTTGAGAAACGTGTTCTTGGTGTCTGATATCTCCATTATTCATACCACTTTAGCTTGCATTCATCACTAGTTTTAGTCTTTAAACATGCATATTTTGCTTCTTCTTGTCCCATTTGTATACATTTAGGAGTTAGTGTAGTTTTAGGTGTTTCATTGCATTTTGCATGCATTTGGAGTTTTATTCAGGTACTAGAAAGAGTTTGGAGACCAAGTGGTGCAATGGATGTGAGCTGGGAATGGAGCAAGGAGAAGGACAAGGTCGGATGGGCCAATATCGATGATGATATCAATGTGATCTGATCGATATAGAGCATATCGAAGTGAATAACGACCACTTCAAGTCGATACAGCAAGAGCATGGTGTAAAGGCAGCATGTCGACTAAGGAGGACCTTGATACACCAAAGGGGAGTCATACCGACCAGTGTATCGATCACCCAGGTTGATACACCAGAGACAGGATAATACCAAGGTACCATATTGATTGTATCGACTTCACACCAAAGAGAGTCAAGCTGATACATTCTTGAAGCCTTGCATATCGACCAGGCCATGTCGATACAACCCACAAGAAGACTTAATATTGATGTGTGTATCGATGTACAAGGCCGATATGGTCCATCCGAGTCAGCTTGTTTTCAGTTTATTCTTGGTTTATTAGGGGTTTCTAAGCTCCCCTATAAATATTAAAGTCCTAAAATAGTTAAGTAACTAAGATCTTATTTATTTTTCTACTGTTCTAGCATTAAAAGTCTTTATTTTTTCAGCTTTGCTTTGTAAGAACTAGTTGATTTAGTGAATTTCTGCATTTGCCTTTAATCTATTCTTGATCATTCTGCTTTCTAATCATGCTTAACCATTATTTCTCTTTGGAATCTGTGGTTTTGACTATGGCTAGTGAGTAGTCTTATTGAGGGTTTGAGATGGGATAAATTAAAGGGGGTTTATGATTAGATTAGTGATGTCTTATGCTTAATATGATTGTCTTCTCTCTATTAGATGTGCTTAACACTAGATCAGTCTTGGCCAGACTTGCTTAATGCCTGATAAGTGTTTGATGAAATGCTGCAATGAGTCTCTTAGAGGATTTGTTCTCTTAGCCTAAGGAATTGGATGTCTAAGGTGCATTTTAGCTTTATAGGATTAGAGTTCTGTTCTAATTGCATGCTGATCATGTGTTTGAGTAAATGAATTTGTCTTGAATATGTGCTTAGCAAAGTGATTAGTATCAAGGAATTGAGCTAGTTATGGTTGTTAATCCTATGCTTAGAAGATAGCATTGTTTGAATGGTTTTGAAGCATCGCTAGTTTAGTTCTAATCTCCTCTTGATCAATAACCCCCGACTTAGATCTTTGCTTTAATCTACTTGAATTTCCTGTTTTAAATCTGTGTTTCTTAGTCTTGTTTAGTTTGATCACAACTGCTTTCTTGAATTTGGCTTGACTTTAGTGAACTGCTGCATTCTTAGTGTCTTATAAACTCAGATGGATTAACACCTTTCATACTACAATGATATAAGTGTGTTAGGATTTAAGTAGCTAGACAAAATCCTCCTATCAGTGTCTTCCCAGGTAGTCAGCGATCCATGCTTAAGCTGTTTCAGCCAGTAAGCTGCATCTCATCCAAGAGAGTATGAGAACAGTTTGCAGAACAGAAAATCATTGCTGACTCCATTAGCCTTAGTTCTGGTTGCCAAATCCTCAAACCTCTCTATGTGGTCCATGAGATGCTCATGTGGAAGGCCATGAAAAGGGTGCTGACCCACAAGCTGATAATAAGCAGGCTTGAGCTCAAAATCATTTTTCTGGAATGCAGGAGGGCGGATTGCAGCTCTATTGGCATAAATCTGGTCAGGTCTGTTGTAACTCATAGAGTTTGCTGAACAAAATGCACAGCAGCATTTTCAGTATCATTCTCAGCTTGTTGAACCACCTGTTCAACTATGACATCGCCATTCTGATCTAGTCTCTACCCCTCTTTGTTCCTCCTATTTCCATCTCTGTCAACCAAGTGACCTTCTGCATCTTCGATCAAGACAATCAGATTGGCCATTGCAGATTGCTTCCTAGCTTTCCTGATGGTCCTTTCCAACTTAGCGAGTTCGTCGATGCTCAAAGTCACAAGCTCCTTCTCTTTGTTGCTTACGGTACTGCGATTATGCATACACCTGAAACCAACAGAAAGAAAAGTAGCAAAAGTTAGTAAACAAAATAATACTTAGTCAAAATCCTAATACTAAAAATCTGATGTCAACTATTAAGTACCCAGCAACGGTGCAAAAAACCTGATAGGCTCAAAGTTTCCCCTAAATAAAACTACTGCAAGTGCACAGCAAAGCAGATGTAGTATAAAGGGTATTACAATCCCAAGAGACTTAAGAAAGCCACACAACAGTTTCTAGATTTGAATTAAGCTAAGCAAACTGAATAAATGTAATGCAAATAAACTAAAAGAAAGCAGCAGATGATCGATTTGAAGGTTTTAAATTCAATGAGATAAAACACTGGGCTTTGGGAATTTTGCAGGTTGAAATTACAGAATGAAAGTTATCGGGATAATTATTAAGCAGCGTTCTAGAACTCGAAACATAAATACAAAATCAATCAACTCTTGCTGCAGAGATTTTCTATGTCTAAATCCTAGAATTCCAAATCTCTTTGCAAATTTAAACAATTCAGACAAGCAATAAGTTCAGGTTCGATCTGTTCACAAATTTCTTAAATCAAATCTCTTTGCAGATAGTAATTATGCTCATCTAAGATTAGTTCAGGCAATAAACAATACTCTCGTATCTATTAATAAACCTAATATCAGATTCTAGGTAGCGAAGCTAGAATAAGCAATAAACACAAATCTAGAAGAAGAACTAACAAATTAATCCCAACAGTAATTCAATTGTAACAATTCATAACCTTCGAAAAACCCAAAACCTAACTAACAAACTACTCAGACAGGGTGAATTGAGAAAACACCATGAATAAAATAGATTGCATAAAAGAAATAAACATAGAGACAAAAATGGGTTCCAATTCTTCTCTCAGAAGAAACCGAGTCTCATAATTGTCTCCCCCAAAGCTTTAGAACAAATCTCTGTCTTTTTCTCTCTAGAAAATAAGATACAAGCCAAAAAGTGGCTAAAAAACCTAAAATACAGACCAAAACGAACTGGGGCACTTTTGCAATTAATAAAACTTATGGAAAAAAACTGCAATTCTTCCTCTATCTTTTAATAAACTCGCTATTGCTCCTCAGATGTGGGTGACGAGCGTCACCCATTCAGTAGTGACGATCGTCACCAAAGGCATCACACGTCTCCTTGTTGCTCTAGTCGGGAAAAACTCCTGCTTTGCTCCAGAATGCTCCAAACACGCATTAACCTATAAAGACTCTAATAAGACTCTAAAAAGACCAGAATGACTCTATAAATAAGATTTATATCATGGTTAAAAACCATAAAAATAATAATATATCAAGTACCAAAATGGACATTAAACCCAAAAATAAAACCCTTAAAACTACCTTTTATCTTTTAAAACTTAGAGCTTCTTTTTTTACCAATCACCTCTTTAAATTTCACTCCCCATTCTCTTCCTCCTTTGCTTCATGGTGCATACATACTTCTTCTTCTTTGATATAAAATTTAAATCATCCTTCCATTATCTACCCAACAACCCCTAATCTAGTACTAGCCCAAGATGCAAGCTAGTGTTTATATGAAAGCTTATCTTTGTTAGTATAAACTCAACACTATTTTCTTAGATGATTTAAGAAAAATGCATAAAGACCTCACAATCTCACACAAAGAGTTTATGGCTTGAAAGAAGGTATTGACTAAGTATGGGGTTTTGTTAACTGTCCCAAATATGAGGATCAACTACTTGGACTAACAAGAGTGCTAAAAAGGAAAAAAGATAACTTAAGTTCAATTTTTCAAAACAAAGCATGATAATTAAACTCAAGATTAATGGTTTTAATAAATAGAAATGAATTTAAATTAAAAAAAGTTTCAACTAGAATAAGAAATACGAGATATGAATTCTAAGTGTGATGCTATCCTAATTTCAAACTCCTCCAAATGCATCAAACAATTTCAAACTTGGGCAATGACTTCATCTCAAAAATTAGCATTTTACAAGAAAAAACTCATCATTGCTTCCTATGCAAATGTATGAAAACTATATATGATGCATCTAGACTCAATCCTAAATATGTAAATATAACTAAATGTTCACACTCTTTTGCTTTAAATGTATGAATGGATGCATGAGACTCAAATATGTAATGAATATGAAATAAGAATCACAAAAACACAATGTCAAGTCTCTCACACTCTCCCCCAAACTTAAATTACATTATCCCTTGTATAACAAAAGTTTAAGAGCGACCAAATCAAAATGAAAATAATAAGAGAAAATAAATATGCATGGTATTCACAATGATTTTGGAGTGGTGCATCTGTTAGAATTGAATGTAAGAGGAGATAGCGAGTTAGAGGAGGAGAGGAGGGAGGGACCAACAATGGAGTTGATCCCTGGGTTAGGCTGGTGGGACTTTTCCAAGCAAGCAAGGGAGAAGGTGTTGCCATCCTCCCTTAGCATGGTTTGCCTGTCCACGTCCCTTGGTTGCGCCCTTGGCCACTGTGTCTCCAGTCTACGCTGTTGGTTCGCACCAAACGTTGGTTTTCTCAGAATTGGATGGCCACAGTCAGCCTTGACCGTGCCCTTGGGCACGCTATAGGCCGCGGTGACTCCAGCCTGCGGTGCCTGTCCGCTCTATTCCTCGGTTTATTAATCAGCATCAAGCCGCGACCAAGCTTGCCAATGGCCTTGGTTGCACCCTTGGCCGTAGTTTGCTAGTACGTGCCAGCCTAGTCATGCTGCTTTTTCTAGCTTGTTTCACTTAGGTGAAACCCCTTCATTTCAAACCTGATCACTATAAACACTTATAAACACATCAATAGAAACAAAAAGCAATAATATGTACAATAGTAAGCATAGGAATGCCTCTCCAGTGTGCTTGTTTAGAGTCACTAAGCTTGACTTTTAAATCCTGTAGGCATTAGGATAGGCATGAGGTGGAACTGAATTCATTTCACAGTGTTGTCTCTAGCCATAGTGAGTTTAATGGTTAAAGGTAAATTCAAGCTTGTCAAGCTTATCAAGCTTACTCTCTCTTGAACCTTGGTGAACAATCAGGCTTGTTGACAATATTCTTCAACCCCATATCAAGAAGTTTAAGTTCCTCCTCTAGAACATATCCAGTTTCCTTCCTTGTATAGAAGGTATGAGCAAGCACCTTGTGTGTATATTTAATAGCTGGATGGAAGATGCCACTGCAATTTGTCCTTGCTGGTTGGAAGTCTAAAGCCCCAATGTGCCTCAAAAACGAAGCAAGTTTATCTTTCTAGAAGTATGTTGCAGTTCCTATTTTAGCCCCTTATTGGAATCCATAAAGATCATTGAGTTCCTTGAAGCTTTTTCTGTATTGCTTCCTTCTAAGCTTGAAGATTATATGCCTATGCCTATCTTCATCCCCACCGTCTCCTTTTTCTCCAAGAGGGGAGAAAGCAACCTTCAAAGAGGCTAAGAATTGGTAAGAGTAATCCATGTATGATGGGGAAACCATGCGGATGAACTTTTGCATCCCCAAGTGTGAGAAGATTAGCATCACATCTTCATTAAGGCCTAGCACCCTCAATGTATCCACATGAAAGAATTTCGTCCCCTTGTGCTTAATCTTCATAAGGGCATGATGAATCTCACTAGTTGTGGGAGCTTTTATTGAACCTTGGTGAACAATCAGGCTTGTTGACAATATTTTTCAACCCCATATCAAGAAGTTCAAGTTCCTCCTCTAGCACATATCCAGTTTCCTTCCTTGCATAGACGGTATGAGCAAGCACCTTGTGGGTATATCTGATACAAGATTTTTTATATCTTGTTATTCAATTTCTCAAGTCTAAAATCATGTCATTGAAATACAAGATGTTATCAATCCTTCATGGGGATAGTGTAATGAAGATGCAAGAAGCTTGTTAAGCTAGGCCCAAAGGGGTTTCAAAAGGTTAAGCAACCAAGTAACACACAACGAAACTAAAGAGTTCAAACCATGAATACTCAAGAGCTTGAAAGTAAAAAAAGTAAGTGCAATAATGAGCAAGATAAACAAAGCAAAACAGAGCAATCACTATAGAAATTCGAAATATAAAAGCAAGGCTCAAGACTAAGGCAATATGACTTAGGTGGTTCTAATTAATGTTCAAGGTGTGAAAGCCACAATCAATGAAAAATCCTTAAGCTAATGCTATAATTATAGACTAATTTATTCTCATGGTACTAATCCCTGTGTCTTATCATATTTCAATCCCATGATCAATGGTGTATATATGACAAGCAAGCATTTAATCACAAAGCCTATAAAGCCAAAAAGCAACTTAGACGACTAATCCCTTAGCCTAAGATCAATAATTTATTGTGTGACAGATCAAACATTAACTCACATTTCTATGCATAATCAATATTTAAAGGTAATTTCTCCACCAATGTGGTACTAAACATTAAGCACATTCAAGCAAGAAATGATAGATGCAAAGACTCATGATTATCTAAACACCAGTTTCAAGCAATGAATTCATACAAGCATTTCATGTGCAAATGAAATCTAAAATCCACTTCTCCAAAAAAGAGGTACTAGGGATTAAAAACAATCGCATAAGAAGGAAAATGTAAAGATCTAATACCCTAACACCTTAAATAATCATTAGAACCACCCTAATCTACCTTAATCTCTAACATAAAAGTCACTACCACTAACCATAACCTTAGCCACAAAATCCATAAGGATATGATGGCTAAACATGATTAAGATGAGATAAAACAAAAAGAAATAGATTAAGACAAATGCAAAGCTTTAATATAAGCAATAATCCAAAATACAAATTCCAAACTTTATTCTTTGTTCTTAAGAAAGAGAGAGAGCAACAGGAATAAAAATATGGATAATGGATAACCCTTAAGGTTATTAGGTCTAGCTATTTAAAGGGTAAAACTCCAAAAAAGAGCTTGGTCAACAAAATAGAAAAAGTCAACGATTGGTCAAAGTCTTGGCCAACACTCGAATAGGCTATATCGAGCAGAACAGAAAGATGCCGTGCTCAGTATGCTTGCTCGGTGCTTGTGGAAGGTGCTGTGTCGGAAGCTTGGATCGGAATATATCTCAGTCTTGGCTCGGTTCAGAACGCACCGTGCAGTGCATGGTGGGCTCTCCTTGGTGCACCTCCATAGTATGTCCTGCATCTTTAGATATCGGGCTCAGTTAGCTGGACCTCCATGGTATTTCTGCTTGGTGCGTCCTATGGTCAAGCACGTCGGTCATAGTGATAACATGTATTTTGTGTGTAATCAAATCCTATCACACTCATGTCATTGTAGTATGAAAGGTGTCAATCCATCTGAGTTCATAAGACTCTAAGAATGCAGCAGTTCACTTAAGTCAAGCCAAATTCAAGAAAACAGTTGTGATCAAACTAAACAAGACTAAGCAGCACATATTTAAAGCAGAAAATTCAAATAGATTAAAGCAAAGATCTAAGATGGGGGTTATTGACTAAGAGGGAATTAGAACTAAACTAGTGATACTTCAAATCCATTCAAACAATTGCTATCTTCTAGGCATAGGATTAACAACCATAACTAGCTCAATTCCTTGATACTAATCACTTTGCTTAACATATATTGAAGAAAATTTCCATTACTCAAACACATAAATCAGCAAGCATTTAAACGGAACTCCAATCTTATAAAGCCAAAGTGCACCTTAGACATATAATTCCTTAGGCTAAGAGAACAAATCCTCTAAAAGACTCATTGCAACATTTCATCAAACACTTATCAGGCATAAGAGAAAGCCAAGATACTAAACAAGTCTGGCCAAGACTAATCTAGTGTTAAGCACATCTAGTAGAGAGAAGACAATCATATTAAGCATAAGACATCACTAATCTAATCCTAAAACCCTTATAATCTATCCCATCTAAAACTCTAAAGAAGACTACTCACTAGCCATAATCAAAACCACAGATTCCAAAGAGAAATAATGGTTAAGAATGATTAGAAAGCAGAATAAGCAAGAATAGATTTAATGCAAGTACATAAATTCACTAAATCAAACTAGTTCTTTCAAAGCAAAGCTGAAAAAATAAAGATTTTTAATGCTAGAACAGTAGGAAAATAATAAGATCGAAGTTGCTTAACCATTTTAGGACTTTCATATTTATAGGGATGCTTAGAAACCCTTAATAAACCAAGAATTAACCGAATCAAAGCTAACTCGGGTGGACCATATCGCCCTCTTACATCGATACATACATCAATATTGGGTCTTCCTGTGGCTGTATCGACATGCTCCTGCTCGATATTGTGATTGATACACAAGGCTTCAAGGGTTTATCGGTTTGGCTCTCCTGGTGTAGACATCAATACAATCGCCCTTTTCCTAAGGCATATGGAGCAGCTTCATGTCGATATTGCACTTCGATATTGTCCTGTCTCTGGTGTATCGACTTGGGTGGTTGATACACTGATCGGTATGAATCCTTCTTGGTGTATCAAGGTCCTCCTTGTCGATATGTTGCCTTTGTACACCATGCTCCTCCGTATCGACGTGGAGTCATCGATTTTCACGTCTGTATACTCCATATCGATCAGATCACATCGATATCCTGCTCGATATTGGTCCATCCGACCTTGTCCTTCTCCTTGCTCCATTTCCAGCTCACATCCATTGCATCACTTGGTATCCAAACTCCTTATAGTACCTGAATAAAACTCCAAATGCATGCAAAATGCAATGCAACTCCTAAAACTACACTAACTTCTAAATGTATGCAAATGAGACAAGAAGAAGCAAAATATGCATGCTAAGAGACTAAAACTAGTGATGAATGCATACTAAGATGGTATAAATAATGGAGATATCAACACCCTCACGATTGCCTTTTGCTTGTCTTCAAGCAAACAAACAAAGACAAGGAGGAAGTGAGGTTTGGAGGTGGGCACTCAAATCCAAAAATGCTAAGGTAAAGAAGTGAAATCAATGTCTAAGTGCCTAAGTGTAGGCTGAAAAACTCAATCAGTTATTCTTCAAAGAACCTAGCTATGCCTATCCAGTTTTAAAATGATCTTTAGCTCAACTTAGTCAAATGCTCAAATCAATCAATCTCTTTAACATTCAATTAAACTCTGTAACCAAGTGAATCATGTTTAAGCAAATCAAGTGTTATCATTTGGCTAAGGTTTCAGGTCATGAGATAAAAATGTTCCCATCAAAATGTGGGTTCAAATGCAAGGGTTTCTCTCCAAAAAGAATAAACTTAAGCATAATGCTAAAGGTGAAGCACAATTTATACATACAAGGATATATTAGTATCTACGCAATGCATAAGATTGTTCTAAACTCCAAACTCTTAACCCAAATCAAAGCCAACCCTAACTACCATTTTCTCATCATTCTGACACTCTCCACACTTTACCATTTTTCAGAGAAGCTTCTCCTTTAATCTCACCATGTTGTGGCTTTCTTTTTGCTCCTTGTTGTGGGCGCCTTCTTTTTGTATTGGGGAGTCTCCTTTTCTTCATTCTTTTGATATATTAGGCTTTGGTGCCTTCTTTATTGTTGTTGCTGAGACTCCATCTTTATAATGGCCACCTTTTCTGAGCTTATTTTGTTCCACACATGCTGAGTTTTTGCTTGCTTCCTCTTTCTCATTCCCTTTTCCCTTCACTTTCTTTCTTCTCTCACTCTCTTCTTTTAGATCATCATAATACCCAAATCCGCCCAGACCTATAACTACCATCCTAAACCTATGTCTAACTCAAAGTGAATAGCTAGTTCTACATAGTAATCAATCCTTGTAGTGCCAACCTAACACTTTATACTTAGTTCATTCAAAATTAGGCCTCACACACAAAAAATAGTCTTTAGGTTTGAAAAGAAGGTAAGGTTAACGTGTGGTAACTGTCTCTTAATGATGAGGATCATCTATTTGGACAAGCAAGGGAGGTAAAAAAGTAGAAAGAAAGTCTAAATATGTATATGGGTAATCCATGAAACAAATTTTCATTGCAAAAACATGATAATTAACAATTCAAATTAATGGTTCTAATAAATAGAGATGATTTTCAATGAGCAAATGATTTCAGTATGAGACTAGAGGAAAAAAAATTAGCATTCAAGAGCATGGTTCAGCCTTAGTTTCTAACTTCTTATGATGCATCAAATATTTAACCACTTAGACATTTAAATCAATCCTAAACGGTTAGCATTTTACAAGGAATTATCATCATCATGCCCTATGCAAATGCAATGCAACCTATATGAAAAATACTAGACTCAATCCTAAACAAATGAATGCAACTATACGCTTTTCTTTTGGGTTACAAAAAATGCAAAATTTTCAATTTTTTGGATTTTTTTTTTGTTTTTTAAATGCACTTAGATGAATGCATGAGACTCAAAGATGAATTAAAAGAAAAATTAAGAAAAGAACACACAAAGTCAAACCGCAAATCCCTCTCCCACACTTAAATTACACAATCCTTTGTGTAATAAAAAAGTGAAAGAGAGAAGCATCAGAAATATATTACAGAAACTTAAAGAAAAATGCAATGGTATTTACAAGGAAGGAGTTTTTGGTATCTTAGAAGGTTGTGTGGGAGTAGTGGGAGGCGCCTGAAATGTCCTCCATGAGGTCCATGTTGTGGCTCCTGTTAGGCTTCTCCCTCCTTGTGAATCTTCTCCTCCTTGGCACTTCTTGACAAGAGGCTGTGGCACCCAAGCTCTCACTTCCTCATATCCAACAAAGGAGCGCCTTCTACTAGGAGCTCTATTCACTCCTTGGCTTTCAGCTTCTTGATGGTTTTGTCTTGCCATTTATTTCATATTTGCAAGAGGTTGATGTGCTCATGGGCTTTCTTCAAAGGACCACCTTGGTGTGTTAGATCACGGGGCTGGAAGTGGTACTCCTCACTGTTGTAGCTTGGAGCATCTGATTCCTTTTCTTCTTGAATTACTTCTCCCATTTGCCCTCCTTCATAAGCTACAAGTGGATAGTCTCCTTGAGGAAGAGGAGTGTTGGTGCCTTGGTAAGGATAAGATGATGGAGCGCCTTCTTGGTAGAGCAGTGGCTGAGGAATGGCAAAGGCAAAGCTGTTGGGGTTGGAGAAGGATGTGAGATGCTGATTGGGGAGTAGAAGCTTTGCAGCTGATCCATCTTCTTGGATGAAATTGTAGATGAACTTGTCACCCACATTCTCTCCAAGGAACCTTACTTTCTTTAGATATGGCAAGTCTTGATACTCTACCTTAACTGTTTCTGGTCCACTTGAACTCCTGCAGCTTCCATCAATGCAGTAATAAGGCCTGTACCATAGAGCTTTGGCGCCTTGTCCGCATTGGTTGATGGCCAATGTTTTATGACCAAGTGTTGCTGCATGAAGATTGTGACCATGCCAGTTGTCTCATCTGTTCTTTTGAGCTCCACTCCTTGCCTTGTGTAGTCAAAGATGTTTATCAAACTCTGATCAATAAGCTCCCATTCTCCACCCTAAATAGCGCCACTTTCTTTCCTTGCAAAGAGGGTATGCGCCATTACCTTGTGCACATATCTGATTGCTGGATGTCTGATCAAAGAAGCCATGCTTCTTCCTGGCTTATAAACGCCCTTAGCCAGATGCTCCCAATTCTTTGCCAATTTCCAGATTTTGTCCTTTAGAGCTGCCATATGAGAATCCAAAGGCATCTTCAATGGCTGAGAAGGAAATCCTATAGCTGTGCTTTGAAACTCTGAAGGTGATGAAGCCATCACCATCCTCTTCTGGTGTCTCCTCTCCAGGCTTATAGGAGTGATTTCAAAGGTGGCAAAGAATTGAAGCACCTGGTCTTTGTTGGCTTGGCAAGGAGTTCCCACCAGCCTTGTGAGCTCCATAGTCTCCAACATAGAAGAGCAATCCTCAAAGATTCCCAAGGCCTTTAGAGTTGGCGCATGTGGATATCTTGTTGGTCTCACATCCATATTTTGCAGCTTGTCACACAGCTGCCTTTGAGCTAGAGTGGTGCCTTTCTTCTTAGTGACATCCTTCTCCTTAGCGCCACCATCCACCTTCTTTTTGCCTTGAGCCTTAGCGCTTGGACTCCCCATCTCTTTAGCCTTTCCTTTGGATTTCATTTGCTTCTCAACCTCTTTGTGTGCTCCACTTCTTGTTTTTCTCCCCATGGTACCTAAAACAAAATTCTCAAAAGAGAAATCAGAACCAAGGAATGAACAAAATACAAAGCTTAATGTTGCTAAATCACAAAAGGAGAAGTTTATTTACTTAGAAGTAAACCTCTATCAGTTGTGAAGCAACTAAATAAGCCAAGCATGCAAAAGATTCTTTAAACAAAAATTATCTAGAAATTAAAAAAACATGAATCCTAGCATGGTGAAGCTAAACAAATGGTTACTAATTGCTAATGCAAAGATAAATAAATGCATTTGACAAGCAAATAACTATTAATCTAAAGTGCTTCAAAAGTCAAAAACAATTATTCACCATGCAAAAGAAACAAACTAACTAAGAAGCAACAATCATTAAACAAGCGTGCCACTATTTAACGAAATTCAGCTCTTAAGTGTAAAGACAAAATTTAAACATGCAAAAAGCTAAGAGACATTACCTGAAGTGGTTTGACTCTCTTAGACACTTAAGAAACTAGAAATTTCGAAACTTGTGGTTGTATGCTAGAGAAATGAAAGTGAGAGAGAGAGAAGGGAGGAGTTAGTTTATATAGAGAGTTCGGAAATCTTTTTGTGGGGAGCAAGGGAACAAGGAGTACCTAAGAGAGGGCCCACTTATGCTTGGTAAGAGAAATGATTCAAATTTAAAATCCTTGATCTAGTTTGACCAAGGAGGGAAAAAATTTGAACTATAGAAGACTTACCACGGGTGCAATATCGATCACCCAAGTCGATATGCTGATCGATATTGATCATATCGACTTGCTTTGGGCGATATGCATGCCGATATCAATGTCTTGGCTCCTGTACCGATTAATACACACGTCGATATTGTCTTTCTCTCTCAGATTGTTTAGCTTGATCATCATATTCTCAGGTGGAGATTTATGAAGTTGAGAACATGCTGAAGTGCTGAACAAGAAACACAAGATAAAAAGTAACTCAAGACATAACTCTGGTTAATATGGTGAGTTAAAGATGGGTTGAGTGAAGTTTTTTGGGTTTGTCTTCTTGTGAATTAGGTTTGAGGATCTCTCCTCTATATAACCTGTTTTGTAAACGTGAGAGAAGAGTGAGGAGAGGAGAGGAACAATGTAGCCGAGAGTGATAGTTGAGAGAAAACAAACTTAATATAAGCTTTGTTCAAGGTTTTTCTCTCTAGCAATAAATGTGGTACAAAGTGAGTCTAAGTACTAGTGAGGGTATTAGGCTGATCACTTGTAACTTCTTGTTGTAATCACTTTATTGAATCTAGTGGATTCCGAACTTAGCCTCGGCAAGATGTAGCGTCCCTGTTATGGGCGTGAACTCGTAAAAGTCTTGTGTTTGCTCCCTTCTCCCTTCCTTCTTCTTCTTCTTCTCTCAAACTCTGATACTCTGTTTTTTTTCTGCATCTCTCTGTATTTCCAGTCTCTGTTTTCTAATCTTCAAAATACTTCAAACTTGGTTTTCTGTTGTTCTATGCTCTTAAAGGAAACGCCTTTGAGCCTCTTGAACCTCAACAGATTGGTATCAGAACCCAGATTCTGTGTTTTCTAGTTCTCTCAAGCCAAGAACCAGGTCACTGGCAAGTGTTGAAGTGGAAGAGTTTGTTGGTCAAGGAGTCTGTGTTTCTTGGAAAGAGAAGCTCGTGGCAGTGAAGCTGTAAAGGGTGACTGAGTTTCAGTAAAGGAAGTCTCAGATCCAGGAGTTTCAGAAGAAGAGAGAATCAAGGTAGACTCAGATCTAAGAGAGAAAATGTCTAGGGAAAGAAGAAGAGTGAAGAAAAGTGAAGAAAGATTGGATCTTTGGAAGGTTTAAGCAGCAAGGCTTTTCCTTTAAATATCCACATTCCTTTTATTTGAAGAGCTTGGTTGTGTAGAGGCAAGCAACGTCTCAAGTGTCACAACAAGTCAGTAGCTCTTGGTAAATGGTGCTGAAGAGACGAAGAAGCCGTGAGACTCTTTCTTGGTGGAGCATCATTAAGTTTTCTCAGGTTTTGAGGAAGTTTGTGGAGACATGAATGTCTCAGGCTGAAAGGCAAGCTTTGTTTCTTGGTGAACAGCACGAATATGAGAGGAAGGAGTTGTAAAACTCATTCTGGTGAAGCATGAATCATCTCCTTCTCAGCATCTCAAAGGTCAAGAAGAGCAAAGCAGTTGCAGGTTTTCTGTTCCAGTTGCAAGTTTTCTGTCTCAGTGATAGAGTTAGTAATAGAGAGCAACAGAAGAAGCAAAGGGGAAAGCTTTGGCAGAAGGTTCTTGAGATGCTTAGGGTTGAAAAAACGTGTTTAGCTAAGTTATGGTGGGTGTTTAAGTGAGTGTGAAAGTGACATGTAAACATGCTGTATCTTGAGGAGAGATTCAGAGATCAAGCTGGAATCAAGTGAAGTGGTTTTAAAGGTTCATGGAACCAGGTTTCCTCTAAGATACAAGAATCTGCAACATAGTGAGAGAGAAATCTGGTTACTCATATTAAAGTGTTGCAAGTACAAGAAAGAAATTCAGAGACAGAAGCAAAAAGCATATGATTGAAGATGGGGTTCTTGATCATTACTGAAGAAGAAAATCAAAGATTGGTGTTAGCTGAAGATCTTTCATGATATAGCTGCATATTCCATGCATTTTGCATACACATAAGTTAGTTTCTCACGCATATACATTGCATTTTAGGTTAGTTTGCATCACTTTAGGTCCTAGAGTGTTCTTGCACCAGCATATGCATATTTCTTGCATTTTGCATTGCATACAGGTTATTTTCGGCTACTTTGGAGTCTTGGAGGGTTCGTGGACGCGTTGAGGCTCATGAGGGAGTTCGTGGGACTTGGAGAATTCAGGAATGCTTGCTAAGGACCAGAGATCGAGAGGAGGTTCGAGCATGGCCGGTCGATCTAGATCGAGTAGTCAAGCCGATCCAACGGAACTGATCGAGACGGAGATCGAGTGAAGCGATCGATCAAGGAGTACGGACGTGAATGACGCCATGCAGAGCGAGAGCCGGATCGAGTCCATTACTCGATCCTCCAAAGATCGACTCCAAGATCGAATGAAACACTCGATCCACCGAGGAAGATCGAGACAAAGATCGAGCTGAAGGCACGATATCCGAAGATGATCGAGAGAGATGCTCGATCCCGAAGTCGATCTCAGTGTACTTTAACCGCTTTTGGCCGCTAGCGAGGGGGGGACCATCGAGCTGTTTGGCCTGTTTGTGCAAGGCGGCGAGCATGCTTTTGACAGACACGTTTTCACTTTATCATTTTTTATCTTTTTCTCTCTGTTCGAAGGCGATTTCGCCATAGTTAGACCTTGAAGCTTTGTTCTTGAACCTTGGGAACCGTTTGAAGTTTAATCCATCGTTTTTCATGTTTATTGTTTCATCTTTCATGCTTTGCTTGGTTTACTTAATGTGTAGTGAGTAGTTTCATCGGGTTTTGGGGTTGAGAGGATTCGAAGGGGTCGAAAAGGTTTTCAAGTTTGGTGTTTTCTTGTTCATAATGGCTTTCTCTTCTAGGATGTCGAGTTCTTAAGGCTTAAAGAGTCTCACGCCAAGATCTTTATGATCAGAGAGAGCTCTTACCTTGACAGGATCCAGAGATCTCTGAAAATCGCATCCTAGAGACTAGTTACCCTTTCCCAAACGCCATGGTAGTTTTGGGGACTAGTTAAGCCGCGTGTTTGGAATCTGATTTCCTTGCCCTTCAATCTCTCTTTCCGCCAAACGCCATGGGTCTGGAGGAGAGAATGAAGGAGTGATCCATACCACACGCCATGGATGGACCTTGTTTTGTTTTCAAGGCTTAGAGAACCTCACAAAGTGAGTAGATCTAGAGTTTTCAAACCAAGCTTGAACCTTTGAAACCCCTGAACGTGAATATCAACCCTAGACCCTCTTTCTCAGTATTCTTACATCTTTGCTAGTCATTCGCTTGTTACCAGTTACATCCTGGTCATTAGTTTCGTTTCATTTGAACTTTTAGACGAGATCGATCGTTGTTGCTCGATCTAGTGGTCGATCCTGTTGTCGATCCACTAGTCGATTTTTATAAATACATAGCTTTGCATTTTAATCATTCTGTTTGTTCGTCGTGGTAGTTTCACTCGTTCCTGGTAATTTTAAAATAGTTTTGCCTTGCATCTAGTCGTTGCATTTAGTTTTTAGGATTTTTACAAAACCGTTCATCATTTGCCTAGCTTTACTTGATCCTTGCATTCTCATTGCACTTTCTAGCTCCTAGGTTGGATTGATTCCTCTTACATGCTATACTACGACTGTGTGCTGCTTGAGTTTTGATAACCTCCTGTTGCATTTGCTCACCCTAGATGAAATCATGTTATCAAATGGCGCCGTTGCCATTCTAGGAGTGTTTAGAAAGCATTGAGATTTGGGGTTTAGTAAAGACTAAGCCTTTACTTTGTTTAAGTTACTAATTTCTCTACTCTCAAATGTGTGTCTTTCAGGTACATGAATCTTCGTTCAAGGGGAGACAACAATCTACTTCAACCCTTGGACAACATTCATCAACTTGGTCATTCACGGCAAAGAAGAGTACGAGAACAAGCTAGAGCTTTTGAGGAGATTGTTCAGCAAGGTTCAGTGGATTTGGCAGCTAGCGAAGGGGGGACCATTTGCGGTTAAGCCATTTTTGGCAAACCGCAGTCATCACTTTCATTATCCTCCATTCTGTCTTTTACTTTTTCGTTCTCTCCTTCCTTATGCGATTTTCGCCATTGTAGACTTTAAGCTTTTCTTGTATTTTGAACCTTTGAATTTTGAAATCATTAAGTCTTTTGCTTTAATCCATCATTTAATCATGATTAGCTGTTCATCCTTTACATTCTGTTCGGTTTTATTTATGAATCTCGAGTAGATTCCTTAGGGTAAGGGGTTGAGGCGATTCAAAAGGGTTGAAAGGGTTTAAAGCTTTGTGTTTTCTTTGTTCTCCATACCTTCTCTTCTAGGATCTTGGGATCTTAAAGCCTAGACAGCCTTGGAAAAGGTCTCTATGAACCAAAGGCTGTCTTACCTTGACAGAATTCAGATGTCCTAGAAAACCAGATCCTAGAGGCTAATCCTTCCTTTCCCATATACCATGGTTGTTTAGGGGATTAGTTAGGTCATTATTTAAAATCTGTCTTTCTTGCTCTTCGATCTCTTTTTCCACCAAACGCCATGGGTTTGGAGAAGAGATTGAAGAAGTGGACCATACCACACGCCATGGATGGTTCTTGTTTTGTTTTCAAGGCTTAGAGAAACCTCTTAAAAGAGTATATCTAATGTTTTCAAACCAAAGCTTAAATCTTTGATACCCATGAATATGACCCTCGACCCTAAACCCTCTCTTTTTAGCTTATTAAAACCTCTGTTAATCATTTGCTTGTCACTTAGTTGCGTCTTTGTTCATTAGAAGTCAATCGCTTTAAGTTGTTTGTTAGATCGATCTATTCTGCTCGATCCAGTGCTCGATCCTGTGGTCGATTCACTGGTCGATTTTTAGTTCTTAGTAGCTTTACATTATTAATTTTTTGCTTGTTTCTAGTGGTAGTTAACCCTCTTCCAGGGATTTGAAAATTGTTTTGCATCTCATTAGATTGCTGCATTTAGTTTTCCTTGATTTTACCAACTATTAATCATATTTGCTTAGCTTTACCTTACCCTTGCATTCTCATTTCTCTTCCTGCTCCCTAGGATTGGATTGATACCTCTTGCACTATACTACATCATATAGGTTGCTTGAGCTTTGATAACCTTCCTTGCTTGCACGTAAAAAACCTGTTATCAGTTTAAAACAGCCTTAGTTAGTCTATGAATTCTCCAAAATCAATAACCACATCTAGGAACTTTCTTTTCCCTTATTTGAAATTCGGATTTGCTCTGTTTTTCTCTGTTTTGCTTGCTTAGTTTTGCTTAGATTGCCTTTGTCTTTACTCTCTTTGTTGCTTGATCATCTTTAGGTTGTTAGATTTCTTTCTTGTTCATCTTAGGTTGTTAGAGTTCAATTCCCTCACTTTATTTGGCCTAGCTTAGCAAGTTTTCTGCATCTCATCTGTTCCTTAGCCTTTGGATTGGATTGACACCTCAAGTACTACAATGACATGTGTGTTTGAGGATTGAGTTAAGGCTTAAAAACCTCAACATCAATTGGCGCCATTGCCGGTTCATTGTGTCTAAGGCATTTGAGTTTGATTACTTGCTTAGACTAGGCTATTTTATTTATGTTTTTTTTTGTGTTTTGATGATTGGAGAAGGAACATTAGTTCCATTGCACTCTCATCTTTGAGTTTCACTTGCTAAGAGTCAAGCTTAGTGACTATAAACAAGCACACTTGGAAGGTAGTTCCATGTTTATACCTTGTCTATATATGCTCTTTTTGATTTTGATTTATTTTGTTTAGTGTTTTAGGGTTCTAAGATGGATCAAATGGTTCAACACAAGGTGGACAATGATAAACGTTTTCTCAAGCAGGTTTTATGCAGCAGAGAGGTTATCAAAACTCTAATGCACGCAATGTTGTAGTAAGGCAAGCAGGAGAGTGTCAATCCACTTCTAGGAGGCAGAGAATGCATAATGAATGCAAGGTCCTAAGCAAATCTAAGCAAAATGAGACAGTGTATGAGAAATTAACTAAAACCTAGATGCAGAAACCTAAACAGAGTGAAACCTATTTTAAAAACACTAGAAAGGAAGCAACTACCAAGAGAAACAAACAGATTAATTAAAGGAAAGAGCTTCGAATTGTTAAAATTCGACTGGTGGATCGACCACAAGATCGACCACTAGATCGAGCAGTAACGATCGATCTCGTCTAAAACCGTAAGAACGACAAATCTAATGACCAGGATGCTATCAGATAACAAGCGAAAGATGAAATGAGACTTAAAGATTCTAAAAGAAAGGGCCTAGAGTTGAGATTCATGTAAAGGGTTTCAAGGGATCGATCTTGGGTTTGAAACTTTAGATCGACTCACTTGGTGAGGATCTCTAAGCCTTGAAAACAAAACAAGATCTATCCGTGGCTTTCGGTATAGATCACTCTTTCATCCTCTTCTCCAAACCCATGGCTTTTGGTGGAAAGAGAGGTCGAAAGGCAAGGAAAACAGATTTCAAGTAATGGCTTAACTATTCCCCCAAACTTCCATGGCTTTTGGGAAGGGGTAACTAGTCTAAGGTGTGATCTTCCGAGGCTCCTGGATCCTGTCAAAGTAAGGAACCTTTCGAATCATGAAGCTCTTGGCGTGAGAGTCTTCAAGCATTAAGCTTTCAACACCTTAGAAGAGATAGCCTTTAAAACGTTTAGAAAACAAACCAAGATCGAACCTTTTCTACCCCTTAATCCTCTCAACCCCGAACCCAAAGTAAACTACTCGCTACACATAGAGTAAATCAAGCAAAGCAGAAGAAATACGACGATGAACATGAAAGGAAACTAGATTAAACGATAAAGATTCGAATACAAAAGCTTAAGAGAAAAACTGGTTCAACAATGGTGTTCTTCGTTAAACGAGAGAAAAAAAAAACATGAAAGAAAGGATAAGGATCTAAAAGTTATCGAAAAAGCATCTCGCCGCCTTGCCTAAAATGCCCAAACAAGCCAATGGTCCCCCCTTCGCTAACAGCCAAAAACGGTTGAAAGGACAGAAATCGACCACTAGATCGAGTGGTTCTCTCGATCACATCCGGGCATCGTGTCTTCGGCTCGATCCGGGTCTCGATCTTCATCGGTGAATCGAGTGTTGCATCCGATCTCGGTATTGATCTTCGGGTGGATCAAGTGGTGTACTCGATCTGGCTCTCGCTCTGCATGGCGTCATTTACGTCCGTACCGATTGATCGATTGCTTCACTCGATCTCCGTCTCGATCATTCTCCTTGGATCGCCTAGTTGGCTCGATCTTCTGGTCGATCAACTCCTAGATCGACCGGCCATGCTCGATCTGCTCCTCGATCACTGGTCCTTAGCATATTTCCGAGCTCCCACGAACTGCTACATCAGCCTCCACACGCCCACGAACCTCCATGACTCCAAAGCAGCCATAAACAACCTGAATGTGATGCAAAATGCAAGGAAAATGCATATGCTGATGCAAGAATGCTCTAGGACCCTAAGTGATGCAATCTAACCTAAAACATGATACAAATGCATGAAAAACTAACTAATGGGTATGCAAAATGTATGCAATATGCAATAACATCAGACAGTGCCAAGGAGCTACAACAACTTATTCATTGAACTAGTGCACTGATTATGGCCATGAAAAATTGGTAGGCAACATGCTGAGTACAAACCAGACATTTCTGCTCAGTCTTATTGCCTGTCTATGCACCAAGCTACTCTCTCAATTGCGATTACACCAAGAACCAAGAAGAAGGTGCACCTTGTTGAAGCGGCCAGAAACTTCACCTGACAAAACCGGCTCGGAAAAAGAATCTACACTCAGATTGAGCTTCAATAGTCTTCATCAATGTTTTAGCCCCGTGCGATAGCTTGCGTCTGGAGTTGGTTTCAGGTCATTCCCATCCGAGGTTAGAAAGTTACAGAAGTTTTCGTGAAACCGCTCAACCCCTTTCAGGCAGGATATCGGTCAAGGAGTGACCGATACAGGATTATCGGTCAGGAGCATCGATCAAGAAGTGACTGATACGAGCATATCGATCATCAGAATCAATCAGGAGTGATCGGTACAAACGCGCCGAGTTAAATTCGGTCACTGCAACGATCACTGCCCAGACCGATGTGACTCTACCAGCTCACGGTGCTGTAGGAAGGGGCAATGGAAACCCCATCCACGCGGCTAGACCCCCACGGATCATTGGTGCTAGAGATGCTCCTAATACGCATCACAATCGTTTTGGGATCACTCCTCCACCGGTTCAGAACAACAACTTCGAGATAAAGCCAGGATTCATCTCTATGGTTCAGAATAGCAAGTTCCATGGGCTGGCAATGGATGACCCCTTGGAGCATCTTGACAACTTTGAGCAAGTTTGTGGGATGATCAAGATTAATGGCATATCTGAAGATGCTTTCAAGCTGCGTCTCTTTCCATTTTCTCTCGGAGACAAGGCTAGACATTGGGAGAAGACACTTCCACAAGGCACCATTACCTCTTGGGCTGAGTGTAAGAAGGTGTTCCTCTCAAAGTTCTTCTCTAGCACAAGAACAGCAAGGCTGCAAAGTGTGATTAGTGTCTTCACTCAAAGGAACAACGAGACATTCAATGAAGCCATAGAGAGATTCAAGGACTATACTATTCAGTGTCCTCACCACGACTTCAGTGAAGAGACTCTCCTAAGCACCATCTACAGAGGAGCATTACCCAAGATCCGGTGGCTACTTGATACGGCTAGTAAGGGTAATTTCCTTGGTCAAGAAGTAGAAGAGGGTATGGAGCTAACCGAGAACTTGGCATTGAGTGATGGCAACTATGCTGAAGACTATGACTGTGCACCTCACGGTTCCGAGCTAGAATCTCACAAGAAGGAGGTCAAATCATTGCACGAGAAGATAGACAAGTTGGTGCTTGCTAATCAGAAGCATGTTCACTTTGTTGGTGAAGCAGATGAAGTCTTAGAGGAGCTAGACTTGAGCCAAGAAGAAGCTAACTGGATTGCTGGTCAGAACTACAACAAGAATCAGGGTTATTCACAAGGCAACAAGCGAACAAAAATCTCCCTTACAGGAGCACGAATGTAGAGAACCCTAAAGATCAGGTGTACCCCCTTCAGCAAGCAAAGCCGTTTGTTCCTTACAACAATGGTATTCAAGCGAATAGTGGCTTTCAAGGGCAGAGGCAAGGGAACTGCCAGGGTCAGCAGCAGCAGCAAGGCAACAAAGGTTACACTCCTATGTTTCCTCCCGGCTTTGTTCCTCAACAACAACAAATGCAACCGCAACAACAAGACCCGGTCCAAGCTATGTTCCAGCAGTTGCTTCAAGGTCAAGTTTCCACTAATCAGAAGTGTGCCGAGATGAACAACCGTCTTGACTCCTCTCTCACTGACGTCTCAACTCAGATTACAAACCTGAACAATAAGATCAAGCAGTTAGAGAAGGGCAAGGCAACTACAAGCGGTCAGCACAGCTTACTGGACAAGTGTGAGCAGAATCCCAAGGAATACGCCAATGCCATTACACTAAGAAGTGGCAAAGAACTTCCACTGAGATCCAGGATCATTCACCATTCCTTGTGTTTTGGGTCCCTTGAAGTTTAAGAGCTGTTTGTGTGATTTTAGTGCAAGTATCAATCTCATGCCCCATTCTATAGCAAAGAAGCTCGGTTTTACACGGTTCAAAGAGTGTAGGATCTCTCTTGTGTTAGCTGACAGAAGCGTGAGACTTCTAGTGGGTATGTTAGAGGATCTTCCAGTGAGAATAAGTGACGTCAATGTACCAATTGACTTTGTGGTGCTTGAGATGGATGAAGAGCCTAATGATCCGCTTATACTTGGTAGACCATTCCTTGCAACCGCCGGAGCAATCATTGATGTCAAGAATGGAAAGATAGCTCTACACTTAGGCAAAGACATCAAGTTGGACTTTGATATCAATGAGGTCCTGAAGAAGCCGACCATTGAAGGACAAGCATTCTATATTGAAACGTTGGATGCTTTGGCTAATGAACTGCTTGAAGAGCTAGCACAAGAGGATCACTTGAAGCTGGCATTGACTAAGGAGCCAGGAGAGTTTGGCTTTCTGAGTAAGAAGACTCAAGAGTACGTTAATCTCCTCGACTCTAGGAAAGTTGTGATGGAAGATGAAGGCGGATGCCTAGAGATCAATCAGGAAATAGAGAAGATCACTCGATCCAGGACGACAATCGATGGGAAGATCGAGAGAAGCCAATTGATCAGTTCAGAGAACGACCCAACAGCTCGATCTCCTGCTCGATCCCAATCAAATCGAGTGGGTGAATCGAGTGAAGTTGCTCGATCCGGACCAGAACGAGTGCAAGATCGACTGGATGACTCGATCTCGGAGGGGACAATGGTTCAAGAAAGCAGTCTAAAGGCTCATGTCTTGGGTTCTAAGGAGGCTACTGATGATGGGGACGTCAACAAGAGCCACGAGGAGGACTGGAGTGAGCTGCTACCCCAAAGGTGGACCTAAAGGAGCTCCCAAAAGGGCTAAGGTATGCTTTCTTAAGGCTTAATGATACATAACCCGTGATTGTGAATGAGAATCTGAGTGATGATGAGTTGCACTCGCTCCTTACTGAGCTGAGAAAGTATAGGAAGGCCATTGGGTACTCTTTAAGTGACATCAAGGGCCTTTCACCAATGCTTTGGACTCATAGGATTCACTTAGATAATGAGAACTCTTCTTCCATTGAACATCAAAGGCGTTTAAACCCGAATTTGAAAGAAGTAGTAAAGAAAGAGATTCTTAAGTTGTTAGAGGCTGACTTGATCTATTCCATAACTGAAAGCACGTGGGTTTCTCCTGTACACGTGGTGCCTAAGAAGGGAGGGATCACGATCATTATGAATGATAAAGATGAATTGATTCCTACTAGGACTATAACTGGTCACCGTATGTGTATATACTATAGGAAGCTTAATTCTGCTACTAGAAAGGATCATTTTCCTTTACCTTTTATTGATCAAATGCTTAAGAGGCTTGCTAATCATCCTTATTATTGCTTTCTTGATGGTTATAGTGGCTTCTTTCAAATACCAATCCATCCAAACGATCACGAGAAGACGACCTTTACATGCCCTTATGGCACCTTCGCATATCGAAGGATGCCATTCGGGTTGTGTAATGCACCAGCTACATTCCAGCGGTGTATGATGTCGATCTTCTCTGATCTTATAGAAGAGATGAAAGAAGTGTTTATGGATGACTTCTCAGTCTATGGTGCGTCCTTTTCTGCTTGTTTGTTGAATCTTTGCAAGGTACTTAAGCATTGTGAGGAGACAAACTTGGTGCTCAACTGGGAGAAGTGTCACTTCATGGTGAAGGAAGGGATAGTACTTGGCCACAAGATATCAGAGAAGGGCATAGAGGTTGACAAAGCCAAGGTTGAGGTCATGATGAGTCTTGAGCCGCCGGTTAATGTGAAGGGAGTAAGGAGTTTCTTAGGCCACGTAGGCTTCTACATGAGATTCATAAAGGATTTATCCAAGATAGCAAGGCCCCTCACACGGTTGTAATGCAAGGAAGCTGACTTTGTGTTTGATGAGGATTATCTTCATGCTTTTAAGACCATCAAAGAAGCTCTTGTATCCGTGCCAATAGTACAAGCACCGGACTGGACTCTACCGTTCGAGATAATGTGTGACGCGAGCGACTACGCCGTGGAGCTGTTCTTGGTCAGAGGAAAGACAAGCGGTTGCATGTAATCTACTATGCCAGCCGTACCTTGGATGAAACGTAAGTCAGATATGCTACCACCGAGAAGGAGTTGCTGGCCGTTGTGTTTGCCTTTGAGAAGTTCAGATCATACCTCATAGGCTCTAAGGTTGTTGTCTATACAGATCATGCTGCTTTGAGGTACATCTATTCTAAGAAAGACACTAAACCAAGGCTCTTGAGATGGATACTTCTTCTACAAGAATTTGACATGGAAATCAAAGACAAGAAGGGGATAGAGAATGGTGTTGCTGATCACCTCTCAAGGATGAGAATTAATGAAGCTTTGCCATTAGATGATTCGCTTCCTGAAGAGTAGCTCATGATGATCACCACGACGGTATGTGAGAAGCTTGAAGACAAGTTTGAAGTGGTTTTGAGCTTCAAAGAAGAAGACTTGCCTTGGTATGCTGATAAAGTGAACTTCTTGGCGTGTGGAGAAGAGCCGTCTCATCTAGACCATTACCACAAGAAGAAGTTTATGAGAGATGCCTCCCATTACTTTTGGAACGAGCCATACTTGTACAAGAGGGGAGTGGACAGCTTGTATAGAAGGTGTGTAACAAAGGAAGAAGCTAAGGACATACTTCTACATTGTCACGGCTCTTCATATGGTGGTCATTTCGCTTCTTTCAAGACTGCTACAAAGGTGTTACAAGCGGGTTTCTGGTGGCCATCTATCTTCAAAGACGCTTACAAGTTTGTTAAGGCTTGTGAAGCTTGTCAACGAGCAGGGAACATCACCAAGAGAAATGAGATGCCTCAGATGCCAATCTTTGAAGTTGATGTCTTTGACGCATGGGGGGATGGATTTTATGGGTCCATTCCCATCTTCTTACGGCAACAAGTTCATCTTGGTGGCAGTTGATTATGTATCTAAGTGGGTTGAGGCTATAGCCTCCCCAACAAACGATGCAAGAGTGGTGATAAAGCTCTTCAAGACCATCATATTCCCACGGTTTAGAGTCCCCAAGGTAATGATCAGTGACGGCGGCAGCCACTTCATTAACAAGGTGTTTGAAAGCCTCTTAAGAAAGTATGGCGTAAAGCACAAGGTAGCCACACCTTATCATCCTCAAAGGAGTGGGCAAGTAGAGGTGTCTAACAGGCAGATCAAGGCCATACTAGAGAGGACAGTTGGGACTACTCGAAAGAATTGGGCGGTCAAACTAGACGATGCTTTGTGGGCTTACTGAACCGCTTTCAAGAACCCTATAGGAACGACTCCTTTCACTCTTCTATACGGCAAAGCGTGTCATCTTCCTGTTGAGTTGGAGCATAGAACACTATGGGCAGTGAAGCAGCTCAGCTACAACCTCAAGACAGCTCAGGAGAAGCGGTTGATTCAGCTATATGAGCTTGATGAGCTATGGCTGGATGCATACGACAGTGCTAAGATCTACAAGGAGCGGACGAAGGCTGTTCATGATAAGAAGCTGGTTCATAAAGAGTTGAGGGAAGGCAGTTTGGTGCTACTCTACAACTCGAGGTTGAAGCTATTCCTAGGGAAGCTCAAGTCTAGGTGGAGTGGACCGTTTGAGATCAAAGAGGTTCTTCCCTATGGAGCGGTTACATTGGTTGGCAAGAGCGGGAATGCTTTCACGGTTAATGGGCACAGAGTCAAGCCCTACTTGGCGAGTGATTGCAGCAAGGAGAGCACCACAAAGCTTCTCCAAGACCCCCTCAGGCCTAAACCAAGTAAAGTCTAGCTAAAGACGTTAAAGAAAGTGCTTTTCGGAGGCATTCCTATGTCTATCTTGTACATATTTTTGCTTTCTTTCTATTTCACTTTTATGCTTTTATTGTCTAAGTGTGTATGTGAATGGATAAGGGATTGTTAGGTGTGTTCTTGGAGTCCAAAAGAGGCGAGAAGGGTTAAGTATATGCTAGAGAACGAGTGCTAGATCGACTCATCCTAGCTCGATCTTTACTAGATCGAGCTAGTGAATCGAGAGCAGTCAGTCGATCTAGACGAGATCGAGTAGACAAATCGAGTGGAACGGTCGATCACGAGAGGATAGACCACCTATGCATTTAGCTTGAAAAGCAAACGAGGTGCAGATCGACCGAGTCACTCGATCCTCAAAGATATATCGAATAATCTATTCGATCTGCCACTCGATCTAAGCCAAAACGACCCTCAAATCGATCATGTGGCTCGATCCAAGGAGTACAGCCTAGTTGAACAAAAGTCAAGGAACGAGAGGGTACAATCGAACGAAGACTCAATGCAATTTGAATCGAGCCCCTGATCGATCAAACCTCTCGATCCTAGCCAACATAGGCATGAGATCGAGTCCTAGATCGACCAAATGGACTCAATCTCGTGCCGAGGTAACAATTTCTTTTCCCTCTTTTCTTCTGTCCCTCCTGTTTTTAAATTCAAATCTTGGTCAAGGCAGGAATCTTTGACCATGAAAGATGTGCCTTGACCAAGCTTTTGTCAGAAATCACTCTTGCATGTGTCCAAAATTTTCTTGTCTTTAAAACCTCTCTTTCTCTCTTTTGTTTCTTCACTTTGAAAACCCGATTTTCACAAAACAAAGAGAGAGAGAGAGATAGAGATAGAGAGAGAGATAGCGAATTTGAGTTTTTAAGACTTGTGCATTTCATTTTCCTCTAAAATCAAAGGTATTTTCGTGTTATTTGATTTGCTTGCTTAATATTTTAAGAAAATTCTTTTTTGTTGTGATTTAGGGAATGATTTGCTAGGGGATTAGGAAAATTTTTAGATATAGCTAGATATTAGGAAAAATTCTAGATTTAATACTATCTCTAGATTTTCTTTTCTTTTATCCAGCTATAATTTTTATAAAATCCCCTAAAATCTTGGCTAATTGTTATAAGTTTTTCTTTCTTGACTAGTCTTTCTCTCAATATTCGCCGTCTTTGCTCATTCTTTTGCTTGACAATTGTGTTTCAGGAACTATGGCTCCAAAGAGAACGAGAGAAGAGACAACACAAGTAGAAGATGGGCAACAAGTGGTTCAAGAAGAAGCTCAGCAAGTACAAGAGAGGGTTCGTTGGACAAAAGAGGAAAAGTTGGCAAAGAAGAGGTTAGAGAGGCTGCGCTTTGAGCCTATTAAGTTTGCTAATAGAGATCTGTTGGAGAGGATGGGACCTCTAGAAGATTTTTATTTTCTTCTCCAAGACATGGGGCTTGCATGCCTTTCAAGGATGGATTGTCCAACATATCTGCAAGTCACTCTAGACTTCCTCTTTACCTTGGTGTTCTCCTATGAGAATCCGAGTCTCCCCACTCCCTCACAAGGTCATCTCACCTTCAAGGTCAAAAGGAAAGCTTATCATCTCTCCATTGAAGAGCTTTGCCAAGCTTATGGTCTTAATGCCACGGCTAAGCAAGTAGAGTTCCCTCCTCTCAAGACCGCCAACGATTTATGGGACTTGCTTTGTGATGAAGACTACAAACCCAACACGACGAAGATCAAGAAAGTGAGGAACCCCGTTTTGAGGTATACTCTCAAGCTACTAGCCAACACCTTCAGTGGGCGATCCGTGGCTCCTACAGTGACAAAGACCGAGCTGTGCTTCCTCTTCCAAGGAATCAAGAGGATACTTTGCAGCAACAAAGAGGAGAACCACGAGCCGATACAAGATGAGCTTGGGAATGATGTTAATTACGGGTGTATCTTGGCATCCTCTTTGGTGATGTACACGGCGTATGCCATGAGGTGCAAGGCGAATTCAGCATTCATTGGAGGCTTCCTTACACTGCTCTTCATTCAAGCCGGTGTACCTCTTCAAAGCTTCGAACCTTGCGCGGATAGAGCATACATGGACGAGACCTATATGCGTAATACCGATAGCTTGGGACCTACGCCAGCTCCAGGATTCTTTGCCTATCTGTTCTACAGTGATGACAAGAAGAAGAGTGTATGCATCTTACCTAATGTGGATGAGACACACTT
Source organism: Thlaspi arvense (assembly GCA_911865555.2). Taxonomy (NCBI): domain Eukaryota; kingdom Viridiplantae; phylum Streptophyta; class Magnoliopsida; order Brassicales; family Brassicaceae; genus Thlaspi; species Thlaspi arvense. The sequence goes on from OU466857.2 coordinate 14,870,913, forward strand.
GGACAGCATAGGCACCATCGAGTTTTGTCCAACTCAAGAGGAGTGTTATTCACCACTTGGAGCAGCCATGATCCCAACTCAAGCCGCTCGTGAGCCCTCAGAATCACCACCCTCAGACGCCATGATGCCAGGTGACTTTGAGCTCCCCAAGATAGATTTTGAGCCAAGGACCAAAGCGGAAAAGTTCCTAGTTTCGGTCGTGGAGATGCAGCGCAAGATAACCAAGTGGCAAGGCAAGATGATCAAGAAACTTGCCAAGAAGGTCAAGGCGCTTCAAGGGAACTCACCCGCGAAGTCTAAGTAGTCCATGAGTGTAGAGGTCGAGCAGCCCGAGAAGAGGAGGATATCGACTGGTGAGATAGTCATCCGTGAGCCTCAAGGCAGCACGCAACAAGCACGTCACTCCCTCCATGAACTCCCAACCACGGACAAAGGCAAGGGCATAGTGCGACGCTCCTCTAGCAAGAGCAGCTCCACTGGAACATCCTCAAGTTCCAGTCGAGTTTAGCTCCAAGGTACCAACAACCACCCCTTGTATATACCACGCATGTTTTAAGTTTTTGCTTTGTGTTTTGAGCTTCTCTAGACTTTGTTTGCCACCAAGACGGTGTCATTCAAGTTTGGGGGAGTGTGTGGTCTGTTTGACATGTTTTATTTCTTCTTATTTTCTGTTATCATCCCTTTGAGTCTTGCATACATCCTAAGGCATAGAAAAGAACAAAAAAATTGGTAAAATTTTTACTCCCGTGCTTGTTGCAAGAGCAGCTCCACTGGAACATCCTCAAGTTCCAGTCGAGTTTAGCTCCAAGGTATCAACAACCACCCCTTGTATATACCACGCATGTTTTAAGTTTTTGCTTTGTGTTTTGAGCTTCTCTAGACTTTGTTTGCCACCAAGACGGTGTCATTCAAGTTTGGGGGAGTGTGTGGTGTGTTTGACATGTTTTATTTCTTCTTATTTTCTGTTATCATCCTTTGACTCTTGCATACATCCTAAGGCATAGAAAAGAACAAAAAAATTGGTAAAATTTTTAAACATTTTCAAAAAAAATTCATGTAGTTGCACTTGCATTGTAGAATATTTTAGGATTGAGTCTAGAATTTTTAAAAATCATTTAGGTTGTTGCATTTGCATAGGGAGTAAATGATAAACACTTGTTAAGTTGTCAATGTTTGAATTGTTTTCAATGCCTAAGTTGTTTGTTGTTTGGTTGCATCTAGTGAGTTTGAAGTTAAGGCTGCACCATACGTTGATTACTTGAAATTGATACTCTAGTCTTATGTTGAAACTCGCTTTGATTTGATGCCAACTCCATCTTATTAGAACCTTAATCTTGACATTGAATTATCTTGTTTGTACATTGAAAGCGATTGCATGGCTTACCCATATACATACTTGGATTATCTTCTTCCTTTCTTACCACTCATGTTAATCCAAGTAGCTGATCCTCATCATAATGGGACAGTTAACCACGCCTTAAACCTAACCTTCTTTCAAACCTAAACACTTTTGCGTGAGTAGTGAGGCCTTCCATTGCATTATTTTCAATCTTATCTTAGCAAAAAGTGTTAGGAATAGGGCTGGCAAGGAGAAGCTCCCTTATAGACACCAACTTGCATTTTGAGCTTGGTATTAGGTTAGGAGTTTGGGGAAAGGGTCATTTGAATGGTTTAAGAGTTTCATGTTTATATGTTTTCAAAAAGAAGAAAGAAGTATGGAGTTAGTAACAAAGGGGGAAAAAGTTAATTGTGGTTAAGTAAAATAGATAAAATGCTCTAAGTGTTAAAGAAAAGAAAGGCGCCAGCAACAACAAAGCTAAGAAGATGTCAACCAAAAGAAAAAATCTGACCAAGCTATCCACCCAAGGTGATGAAGGCGGCGCCAAACAATCAACAATGAAGAGCAAGGTCTAAAAAGAAGAAGTCAACCACACGGCAAAGCCAAGAGAAGTTTTCCCCAATGTGAAGTGTGAAGATGGTCAAGCGCTTTGGAAAAGGGTAGACTTAGGGGTTAACATTGGGTTTTAGAAGTTTCTAGGTTCATCTTGGGTAAAATGGGTAGAAGGGAGCTTTAACTTGCATGCATAGATATGCCTTTACCTTTAGCATTTTGCCAAAGATATGATTCTTTCATTGAGTGATCCCCTGATTTTTAAAACCCTTCTTCAAACGAGATCATTTTCATCTTGTGACCTTACCCCTTTGACCAAATGCTTTCGCTTGATGTGCACAACTTGATCCATTGGTTAACGCTTAATGAATGTTAAGGAGTTGGTTGATTTGAATGCTTGTGTAGACTAAGCTAGGGTTCATTGCTTGCTTTGATGGGTATGGCTAAAGTTTTTAAAGTAGAACAACCTCTCTGCATCTTAGAACTTATAACTTGGGCGTTGAATCGATTTCTCTATTGACATCTTTCGTTTTGAGCTTCCACTTTCAAACCTCTCTCCCTTCTTGAATTTTGTTTGCTTGAGGGCAAGCAAAAGGCAAGTTTGGGGGAGTTGATATTTGATATATCATGGTTTTTATGGTTTTTAACCATGATATAAGTCCTTTTTATTGAGTCTTTTTGGTCTTTTTAGAGTCCTAGAAGAGTCTTTGCAGGTTAAAGCATGTCTGGAGCATAATTAGAGATATTGGAACCTTTTGGAGCATTCTGAGTTGAAGCCACGAAGTACCAAGCTCGAAGCAGAAAAGTATCCCATATGGTGACGATTGTCACCCCATTGGTGACGCTCGTCACCCAGATAGGAAGGAGCGTGGCTATTTGTTAAAAGTATCAAGAAGAATTGCAGAACTTACCCAGAAGTTTCCTTTATTTATATGAAGACCCCAGATCGTGTTTAGCCCCTATTTATTAGGTTTTTCAGCCACTGTTGGCGGGAATCTTAGTTTTTGAGAATTGAGAGAGCTAGAGAGAGATTTTATTCAGAGCTTTTTGGGGAGACAAATCCTGTACTCTTTAGAGAAGAATTCGAACCCCCTTTGTTTTCTACTCTTTCTCTTAATGCAATTTTATTCAGTTATGTTTTGTGATCTCATAATCATGTCTGAGTAATCTGCTAGTTAAGTTAGGGTTTTTCAAAGGTTGATGAAAAGAGTGTAGAATCGCTATTTGTTAGGATTATCTCATGGTTTTTCATCTCTGCTTGCTTTAAAATCGAATTTCTGAGACACATCATCTAGGAATCCGAAAATCATAGGTTGTTAAATATATGTGAGAGCATTATTCATAACCTGAACTAGTATTTGATGAGCAAAACAACTTAGTACAAAGAGATTTGGCTTAGGAGTTTTGTAAACAATTGAATCTGATCATTCCTGCATACTTAGGTTGTTAGGGTTTGCAAAGAGATTTGAAACTCTGCGATCTAGGTATAGATAACTTCTGCAATGAGAATTGATTAGTTATGCATTAGAGATTCATGTTTAAAAACGGTTCTTAATCATTCCTGATTCCCTGCATTCTGCATTCTTGGATTCATACCTGCGAATTACCCTAGCTTAGCGCTTTTAGTCTTCCTGAACTTAGAACATATCATACCATCGTTTGCTTATTTCTAATTATTCATTCGCATTACATACATCATATTTCGCTTAGCTTAGTCCAAATCTATAATTGATAGTGTAGTTAGCATTACTCTCTTGGGATTTCGATACCCCTTATACTACATCTGCTTTGCTGTGCACTTGCAGTAGTTTTTATTTGGGTAAAACCTGACCCTATCAAGTTTTTGGCGCCGTTGCCGGGGAGTAATAGCTGCCTATCGATTTTTAGTATTAGGATTTTGTCTAAGTTTTTATTTCTTTACTGATTTTCAGCTACTTTTCTTTGTTCCTGTTTCAGGTGTATGCCTAATCGCAGAACCAGAAGCAACAAAGAGAAGGAGCTTTTGACTTTGAGCATCGACGAGCTTGCTAGGTTGGAGAGAACTAACAGGAAAGCCAAGAAGCAATCTGCAATGGTCGCTCCACTGATCTTGGTTGAAGATGCAGAAGGTCACTTGGTTGACAGGGAAGGAAATAGGAGGAACGAAGAGGGGCAGAGAATTGATCAAGAGGGGAATGTCATTGTTGAACAGCAGGTTCAGCAAGTGGCTGAGAACGTGGGAGTCCCTGCTGCTGTCAATAACGCTGTTGGGTGTTTTGTTCAGAGGACTCTAGGTGATTACAACAGACCTGATCAGTTCTATGCCAACAGAGCTGCAATCCGACCTCCTGCCTTCCAGAGGAACGATTTTGAGGTTAAACCTGTCTACTATCAGCTAGTTGGACAGCATCCCTTCCATGGTTTACCTCATGAGCATCTTATGGATCACATAGAGAGGTTTGAGGACCTAGCTTCCAGTGTCAAAGCTAATGGGGTTAGCAATGACTTTCTGTTCTGCAAGCTTTTTCCCTATTCTCTTGGAGGAGAAGCTGCATATTGGCTGAAGCAACTGGAACCTGCTTCACTAACTACTTGGGAGGACACCAAGAATGCTTTTCTGAACAATTTCTATGATGATGCCAGATCAGAAGACATGAGAACGAAAATTGCATCATTTACACAAGGCCCTACTGAAGCTTTCAAGGCTTCTTGGATCAGGTTCAAGTCTTATCAGAGGGACTGTCCTCATCATGGTTTCAGTCAGGTGCAATTGCTTGGGATCTTTTTCAGAGGCATTGACTGGAAATATCAGATGGCGCTGGATGCTTCAAGCAGTGGAAACTTCAATACCAACAGACCAGAGGAGGCGGTGAGACTGATTGAGAACTTGGTCTGCAGCAACAGCACTAAAAATGCAGACTTTCAGAGAATGAAACAAGCTGGTGCAGCTGATGGAAATCAGATTGCTGAAGTTAAGGCTAAGTTGGATGATATGCACAGCCTTTTGGTAGGGAAGAAGTCAGTTCACTTTGCTGCAGAAGTAGAGACTTTCGAAGCTCCAGAGGAAGTTGAGCAGGAGGATGTAAATTTCATCAACTCTGGCGGATTTCAGGGACAAAGGTATGGGAATCAGCAGTGGAACAGAGGATACAGCAACAACAATCAGAAAAACGCCCCTACAGGAGGACAGAACACGCCTGGTTTCACTCCTAGACCCCCTTTTCAGAAGACAGAGTATCAGAAGCCATTCCAGAGCAGTGGAAACTACAGACACTATGGTTCTACTTCCTATCAACCAGCACCTCCACAAGAGAACAAAATGGAAGCAATGTTAGAACAGATTCTGGAAGGACAACAGAAGCTTACTGTGAACTTCAATGGCAAGATAGATTCGCTCTATCAGGACCTGAATGGGAAAATTGAGAGTCTGAACTCTCATATGAAGAAGCTTGATGTTCAAGTTGCTCAAACTGCAGGAGCTGTTCAGAGGCAAGAAGGATTTCTTCCAGGAAGAACTGATGCTAATCCCAAACATCACGTGAATGCCATCACATTGAGGAGTGGAAGGAACCTGCAACCAGTGTTGCAGAAGGATATAACCTCAAGAAATTTCGTGGGTGTAGAAGAGTATGAAGATGAAGAAAATTTTGCTGCAGAACCATTGGTGACGATCGTCACCAATAACTGGTGTCGCTCGTCACCCAATGAGGACAACCCCGAGCCTGATTCTTCACTTATTGGTGACGACCGTCACCAAGGGGGTGACGCTCGTCACCCAAATTCAGTACTCGACCCCGACTCGTCCAAAGTGAGTGACGTTCGTCACCAAGCCAGTGACGCTCGTCACCAGACACCACATATTGCAGTTTCGCCTAAGACTTCAGATAATGCTAAGGAGACCGTGTATAAACCCAAGATACCCTATCCTAAGCATCCTAAGAAGTCTAAACAGGAGCTTGAGGATGCCAGATGCAAGGCTATCATGGACAAGTTGGTGATAGAGATCCCATTGATTGATGCTGTAAGGATCACTCCTGTTATTAGGAGGTATGTGAAGAGAATGGTGACCAACAACTTGAGCCTTGAGGTTGGAGCTATGATGATCAACGAGCAGGTCAGTGTAGTGATTCAGAACAGAGTTCCAGAGAAGCTTTTAGACCCAGGAAGCTTTGTTTTAGACTGCACCATCTTCAATGACAAGTTTGAGAGGTCATTGTGTGATCTTGGTTCTAGTGTGAACCTCATGCCCCACTCTGTTGCAAAGAGTTTGGGGATGACTGATTTTAAAACTACAAGGATATCTCTTGTCCTAGCTGATAGATCAGTTAGAGTTCCTGAAGGGGTGATAGAGGATGTTCCCATCAAAGTAGGAGATTGTATGATCCCTACTGATTTTGTGGTTTTAGAGTATGGAGAAGAGCCCAAAGACCCCTTGATTCTTGGCAGACCCTTCCTGGCCACTGCAGGAGCTATTATTGACGTCAGGAAGGGTAGAATAGAGCTGAATGTTGGCGATTTAGTGATGAAATTCGAAATGGACAAGCTGATGAAGAGGCCAACCATAGATGGACAGACTTTTTATGTTGATGTTCTCACAAACATTGCTGATCAGATCTTCCATGAGATGAGTTCAGATGACCCCTTGGAAAGGGCGTTGACCACTTCTACAGCTGAGTATGAGCATTTAGATGCTGCTGCAACAGGCTACACAAAGATGATGGATGCTACTGCACAAGTTATGCAACTGGTTGCACAGGATGAACTTGTCTCCACATCTGCAAAAGCCGCCACAATGGGTGACTGGTCAGCAGCAAAAGCACCAAAAGTTGAGCTTAAACAGCTCCCTGCAGGGCTAAGGTACGCATTCCTAGGAGAAAACTCCACCTATCCTGTTATTGTTAATGCTTCATTGAACAATGCAGAGCTCACCCTATTGCTAAGCAAGCTGCGAAAATTTCGCAAAGCTCGTGGCTATTCTCTTGATGACATTTCAGGTATCTCTCCAGACTTGTGCATGCATAGAATACACCTAGAAAATGAGTCGAAATCATCAGTTGAGCATCAGAGGAGGCTAAATCCGAATTTGCAAGATGTGGTCAAGAAAGAGATCAAGAAGTTGTTGCAGGCTGGTATCATCTATCCTATTTCAGACAGTGCTTGGGTTAGTCCAGTGCACGTGGTGCCTAAGAAAGGAGGTGTCACCGTGGTCAAGAATGACAAGGATGAGCTGATTCCAACCAGGACTGTGACAGGACACAGGATGTGTATAGACTACAGGAAACTGAATGCAGCAACAAGGAAGGACCATTTTCCTCTACCTTTCATCGATCAGATGCTAGAAAGGCTGGCGAATCACAAGTATTACTGCTTCCTTGATGGGTATTCAGGCTTCTTTCAGATCCCCATCCATCCAGATGATCAGGAGAAGACCACGTTTACCTGTCCATATGGCATATTTGCCTATCGCAGAATGCCCTTTGGTCTGTGTAATGCTCCTGCAACCTTCCAGAGATGCATGATGTCGATTTTCACAGACATGATAGAGAAGTTTATGGAGGTGTTCATGGATGACTTTTCTGTTTATGGATCTTCTTTCAAGAGCTGTTTGGACAACCTGTGTGCAGTTCTGCAGAGATGCGAAGAGAAACACTTGGTTTTAAATTGGGAGAAGTGTCATTTTATGGTACAGGATGGTATTGTACTTGGTCACAGAGTCTCAGGAGACGGTATAGAGGTGGATAGGGCGAAAATTGAGGTGATGACAAGTCTACAAGCACCTGATTCAGTCAAAGCAGTGAGAAGTTTTCTGGGACATGCAGGCTTCTACAGAAGGTTCATCAAAGATTTTAGCAAGATAGCACGTCCACTTACTGCTCTCCTCTGCAAAGATGTGAAGTTTGAGTTCACAGAAGAGTGCAAATCTGCTTTTGAACAGATCAAACAGGCGTTGGTTACAGCCCCTGTTGTGCAGCCTCCAGATTGGGACTTACCTTTTGAGGTAATGTGTGATGCCAGCGATTTTGCAGTTGGAGCAGTGCTGGGACAGAGGAAAGACAAGAAACTCCACGCCATCTACTATGCAAGTAGGACTTTGGATGATGCTCAGAAGAATTATGCAACAACTGAGAAGGAATTGTTAGCTGTTGTGTTTGCTTTTGAGAAGTTCAGGCAGTATCTTGTTGGCTCCAAGGTCGTGGTTCATACTGACCATTCAGCACTGAAGTACTTAATGCAGAAGAAGGATGCAAAACCAAGGCTGTTGAGATGGATCCTGCTTCTTCAAGAATTTGATATTGAAGTGAAGGATAAGAAGGGGGTTGAGAATGGAGTTGCTGACCATTTATCCCGGATTCAGGTCGAAGACAGTGTTCCCATCAATGATTTCTTGCCTGAAGAGAATGTTTACTTAGTGGAAACCAGAGAACAGGAGGAAAGTGTCGAAAACCGGCAGTTTTCACGAAACTACAGGGGAGTGACGAGCGACACCAGGGGGGTGACGCTCGTCACCAACCAAGACCATTCGCGACAAAAGTATACGAGCGAGGTGACGCTCGTCACCAACATTGGTGACGCTCGTCACCGATCTCCACACTTATCTGCGATTTGTGCAAGCTTGGGGAAAGCTTTTGCAGAGCCTGTTTATGCTTTACATGATCCAAAGAGACCCTGGTATGCTGATATTGCAAACTACCTTGCTGCAGAGGATGAACCACATGATTTTAAAGGATATGCTAAGAAGAAGTTCTTGAGAGAACTTAGGAGATTCTATTGGGATGAGCCATACCTCTACAAGCATTGTGCTGATGGTATTTACAGAAGATGTTTAGCAGAAGAAGAAGTTCAGGACGTGCTCTTCCACTGTCATGGATCAGACTATGCTGGACACTTTGCTACATTCAAAACTGTCTCTAAGGTTTTGCAGGCTGGATTTTGGTGGCCTACCATGTTCAGGGACGCCCAAGCCTTCATCACAAGCTGTGATACTTGTCAGAGAAGAGGAAAAATCAGCAGGAGACATGAGATGCCACAGAACTTCATTCTGGAAGTTGAAGTTTTCGATTGTTGGGGTATTGACTTCATGGGACCTTTTCCCTCATCTTATAGGAATAGATACATTCTGGTTGCTGTTGATTATGTATCTAAGTGGGTAGAGGCGTTGGCTACTCCTACTAATGATGCTGCAGTGGTTTTGAAGCTGTTTAAGACCATTATCTTTCCCAGATTTGGTGTCCCACGGATTGTCATAAGTGATGGGGGTTCTCACTTTGTCAACAAGGTTTTTGACAAGCTGTTGAAGAAGTATGGTGTACAGCACAGAGTGGCCACGCCCTATCACCCCCAAACAAGTGGACAAGTCGAGGTTTCCAACAGACAGATCAAGCAAATTCTGGAAAAGACAGTTGGGAAAACAAGGAAGGATTGGTCTGCAAAGCTGGATGATGCATTATGGGCCTACAGGACTGCCTACAAAACGCCACTTGGGACTACTCCTTTCCACCTTCTCTATGGCAAGGCGTGCCATCTACCAGTAGAGCTGGAGTTCAGAGCAGAATGGGCAATCAAGAAGCTGAATTTCGATCTGAAACCTGCTGCAGAAAGGCGCTTGATTCAGCTCAATGAACTGGATGAGATTCGATATCTAGCCTATGAAAACTCCAAGTTATACAAGGAGAGGACAAATGCATATCATGATAAGAAGATCATCTCCAGGCATTTCGAGCCCAATGACCAGGTATTACTCTATAACTCTCGTTTACAGCTTTTTCCTGGTAAACTGCGTTCTAGATGGTCAGGTCCTTTCACTGTCAAAGAGGCTCGCCCACATGGTGCAATTGTCCTGATTAACTCCAAAGGAGAGGAGTTTATTGTCAATGGACAAAGGGTGAAGCATTACTGGGCACAAGCAGAGATTCCAGCAGGACACATTATGTCTCTGGATCAGGCACCAGCTGTCTAAACAGCCAACCAAAGTCAAGCTAATGACTTTAAAAGAGCGCTTAGTGGGAGGCAACCCACTGGTAAGTTGTAGATATAATACTTAGGAATTATTTTCGTGCTTAGAACTAGTAATTAGAATTTTATTCAGTTAAAAAAAAAAAAAAAAAAAAAAAAAACCGGTGACGATCGTCACCCTTATGGTGACGCTCGTCACCCATAAGAATCGAACACGGGTTTTAACTTCTTCTTCTTCTCCCTCGAGCCAAAACCTGCAAAATAACTTTTGATTTTCTTAACCAAATTGAGTGATTCAAGAGTCTAATCCGTGTGGATTTTACTCCTCTTTCTGAATATCAACTTAGTTTTTACGATCCGCAAGGTATGTTTTCGGAATCCCCAATTTTCAGTCCGCCTCAGGTTTGGTAAAATTCGATTTTTGACTTGATTGGCTTGATTTAACTGTTGAATCATGGTTAGTTAGGTTGTATTAGAGGAATGGAACCATCTTTGTGCGATTTAATCGGTTGATTTGCACTGTTTGAATTTTCGAATTCATGATGAAAGTTGCAAAAATCTGGAAATTTTGGGTGATTTAGGTTGAACTGATGCTTGAATTGTGTTCCTGGTAGTGTAGGGATTCATCGCCATTAGCTATTTGATCCTGTTTGGTTGATTTTTCGAACTTTGAAAAATTTGCTAACTTTTGAGATGATTTTGGTCGATTTTGGTGCTCAATTTGCAGATGCCTCGTCAAGAGAAAAGACTAAGACAAAGCTCGTCTTCCAGCACTGCAACAGGGTCTACAGATTCCTTCAGTCAGCACCCGGTTTGCCGGCCCCCATGGCCCAAACGAGAGGATCGAAAAATAGCCTCGGAGATGGCTTGGGCAGGGACTCCGAAGCAAGAAGTGGCTCGGGATACCTGTGTATTCCGTGATATTCAGGAGGAGTGGGATGAGTATGACACGCTGTTCTACAATGCGTGGCTAGGAGTTAAGATTATCCCTACTAGGCTCGCGGATCCTGCTGTTCTGCAGAAGATGGGGATCTTTGAGGAGGTTTATGAGATTTTGGAGCGCATTGGCATGGGGACTATGCCATTCCAGCAGTACGACTTGTACCCAGATTTGGTCCGCCAGTTTCTCTCTACAGTTCGCGTCTACTACGCGAATGAGCTGGCGAAGCGTGCTCAGGAAGGCACTATGACATTTCTGATCCGAAGGATTCGATACCGGATCAGTCTGATGGAGCTTTGTGGGATCTATGGCTTCTCTGACCATCCCATAGGCGTTCTCCTTCCCTCTCAGTGGACCCATATGAGGATATTCTGGTCCAAGTTCGGGAATGGAGTCTATGATAGCAAGACCAGCACGCAGACAGAGGTTAGACATCCGGTTTTGAGGTACCTTCTGCGCCTCTTTGGTCATACTATTCTGTGCAAGTCTGCGCCCAGCAAGACTCGAGTTAGCGAGCTGATTCTCCTTTACTACGGACTTTATGAGATGCTGGATGATTCGATACCAGTTGATAGTATGGTTCGCGCCAATTTAGGTGCTGTTTTCGCTGAGCATTTGGTCTCTTTGAAGACCAAGCCATTCACCAGTCCAGGGGAGAAGACTGAGAGTGTGGGCAGCTTGTTGACACCGATCTTCCATCATTTCCAGATCGATGTTACCCCTTGCAGTCTGCGCAGTGATAGATCGCTTATGGATGAGCAGTATCTGCGCCATGTCACTTGGATGAAGACCGGAGTTGTCTGGACTTTCACTACTACTTTTGGAGAGTATGTTGGCATTAAGTTGCCACAGAGAGCACTCACTACTATCCAGACAGACCCACGCCAGCTATTCTTCATGCCAGCACAGCCTCTTCTGCGCCCCTTGACTCTGCGCCCTGCTAGAGCTGCTACAGCTGGTCCCCCTGCTTCTACTGCTGCTGCTACTGATGCTGGACCTTCTACACGCCAGAGTGGCTCTTCTGCTAACTTCAGGCGTCCTCCACGACCACAGACACCCATGGATATGGCTGCTTTCCAGGAGTATGTCATTGATAGCTTTGAGGGACTCTGGGATGCTGTTGCTACACTTAGCAACTGTGGTTGTGTCCGCTCCCACTACACTACTGAGCCTTGTGAGGATGAGGATTGAGGCTTCATTATCTGGTTACTTGTTCCTTTTTTCCTTTTTATTTTTCCTTCTTTTGAGTCATTTTTATGTTTCTTTTAAGTCAGTTGTCAGTTTCTTTGATGATGTTTTGTGAGATTGTTGAACCAGGTTATTATTGCTATGTTTGGATGTTGTTAATTATGTGTTTGAATGCTCAAAAAGTCTAACTTTCGAGTACACATGCAAACACTTCGTTAATTAACATCTAACATAAGATTTGGGCAATACAGGTCGTGGTGACGCTCGTCACCCGACCCCACGCGAGGTAACACTTTTCTGACTTAGTTTTTCGACTTCTCATTCATTTTTCTGACCAACTCTTGGCTTAATAACACTGGGGACAGTGTTGTTTAAGTCTGGGGGAGGTGGTTACTGACGTTGTGTGCTTTGTGTCATGTTTATAGAATCTTAAAGTTGAGTAAAAAACCTGTTTTTCTAGAGTCAAAATTTTTGAAACTGTCAGTTTTTTTTGGAACTAACCATAGGACGTTTTTGCTGATAAGAACCATTGCCACAGTAGTTGATTACAAGTCTTATTAAGTTGAAAGTCATAGGTAGATCAGTCTAGCAATGAAGGTTTAGATTCTTAGAGAATCTGGAAAATTTGCTGTTAGCTCCACCTTAATGAATTTTAAATTTCTTGTCTTGGTGATTGATTCTTATTGATCTTGACTCTCTCTTTAAGCACTGACAATAAAGTTAAGATACAGTCTCTCTTTGATCTTCCCAGATGTAGTTTTTAAAAGTTTAAGTTTAAAGAATGGTGCATTCATGACCCTGTCTCCTCACAAGGAACAATAGTAGTGAACACACTCATGAACCTGTCTCCTCACAAGGAACACAAATATTGAGTAGCATCATATCTTAGACTGTAAAAGTTGAGAAAAAGAAGTGAAAAATCAAAAATATCCTAAGGAAAAGATTAAGGGAAGAGAAAATAGGAGAGTTGTGTTGAGATTGATTTGTTCAGTTGTTAGGAAGGAAAAAGAATCTGTAAAGTGATTAAGATGATAGAGCCTTGATGAGACTTCACACTTAGATTAAAAAATAAGGAGTTAACAGTAGAAATTTCGGATTTCTTGAAGGGATTTGGACTGGACTTGAGAGATTTGCTAAGCTTGTGATAATTAGACTGAAATTTGATCTTGTGTTGACTCTGTGATATGTGGATTCGAAAGCTCTAACTAGTGTGGTGTTTCTGATGACTAACTGACTGTTTCTTGTTTTCAAACCTCGACCCTGTACTCTATCTGATGTTTGCTTGAGGGCAAGCAAAAGCTAAGTCTGGAGGAGTTGATATATCATGGTTTTTATGGTTTTTAACCATGATATAAGTCCTTTTTATTGAGTCTTTTTGGTCTTTTTAGAGTCCTAGAAGAGTCTTTGCAGGTTAAAGCATGTCTGGAGCATAATTAGAGATATTGGAACCTTTTGGAGCATTCTGAGTTGAAGCCACGAAGTACCAAGCTCGAAGCAGAAAAGTATCCCATATGGTGACGATCGTCACCCCATTGGTGACGCTCGTCACCCAGATAGGAAGGAGCGTGGCTATTTGTTAAAAGTATCAAGAAGAATTACAGAACTTACCCAGAAGTTTCCTTTATTTATATGAAGACCCCAGATCGTGTTTAGCCCCTATTTATTAGGTTTTTCAGCCACTGTTGGCGGGAATCTTAGTTTTTGAGAATTGAGAGAGCTAGAGAGAGATTTTATTCAGAGCTTTTTGGGGAGACAAATCCTGTACTCTTTAGAGAAGATTTCGAACCCCCTTTGTTTTCTACTCTTTCTCTTAATGCAATTTTATTCAGTTATGTTTTGTGATCTCATAATCATGTCTGAGTAATCTGCTAGTTAAGTTAGGGTTTTTCAAAGGTTGATGAAAAGAGTGTAGAATCGCTATTTGTTAGGATTATCTCATGGTTTTTCATCCATGCTTGCTTTAAAATCGAATTTCTGAGACACATCATCTAGGAATCCGAAAATCATAGGTTGTTAAATATATGTGAGAGCATTATTCATAACCTGAACTAGTATTTGATGAGCAAAACAACTTAGTACAAAGAGATTTGGCTTAGAAGTTTTGTAAACAATTGAATCTGATCATTCCTGCATACTTAGGTTGTTAGGGTTTGCAAAGAAATTTGAAACTCTGCGATCTAGGTATAGATAACTTCTGCAATGAGAATTGATTAGTTATGCATTAGAGATTCATGTTTAAAAACGGTTCTTAATCATTCCTGATTCCCTGCATTCTGCATTCTTGGATTCATACCTGCGAATTACCCTAGCTTAGCGCTTTTAGTCTTCCTGAACTTAGAACATATCATACCATCGTTTGCTTATTTCTAATTATTCATTCGCATTACATACATCATATTTCGCTTAGCTTAGTCCAAATCTATAATTGATAGTGTAGTTAGCATTACTCTCTTGGGATTTCGATACCCCTTATACTACATCTGCTTTGCTGTGCACTTGCAGTAGTTTTTATTTGGGTAAAACCTGACCCTATCAATATTACTATATATTTTGCATACATTTAGGATGGTTTTTCATGCATTCATCTTGTATTATAGGCTAGTTTGCACCATTTTAGGTCCTAGAGCACTTTTGCATTAGCATTCGCATGTTTCTTGCATTATGCATCATATTCAGGTTGTTTTTGGACACTTTGGAGCTGTGGAGGATTCATGAACATGCTAAGGCTCTTGAGGAAGCTTGTGGACACTTGGAGAACTCAACCATTCAGCAAAGGACCTGAGATCGAGTTGCGGATCGGGCAAGGCATTTCGATCTAGACGAGATCGACCAGAAAATCGAGTGACCCCCAGTCGATTCAAGAGGAAGATCGAGCATGAGATTGAGTGAGGAGGTCGATCGAGAGTACGGACGTGGGCCATGCCATGCAGATCGAGGACCAGATCGAGTTCCCGACCCGATCATCAAAGGATCCACTTAAAGATCGAGCGAAGTCATCCGATCCAAGAGAAGATCGAGAGGGAGATCGAGTGACCCGAGTCGATCCCAGACTAACCTTATTCGTCCAGATGGTTTTGGCAGCTAGCGAAGGGGGGACCATTTGTGGTTTAGCCATTTTTGGCAAACCGCAGCTATCACTTTTATTATCCTCCATTCTGTCTTTTACTTTTTCGTTCTCTCCTTCCTTAGGCAATTTTCGCCATTGTAGACTTTAAGCTTTTCTTGCATTTTGAACCTTTGATTCTTGAAATCATTAAGTCTTTTGCTTTAATCCATCGTTTAATCATGATTAGCTGTTCATCCTTTGCATTCTGTTCGGTTTTATTTATGAATCGCAAGTAGTTTTCTTAGGGTAAGGGGTTCAGGCGATTCAAAAGGGTTGAAAGGGTTTAAAGTTTTGTGTTTTCTTTGTTCTTCATACCTTTTCTTCTAGGATCTTGGGATCTTAAAGCCTAGAGAGCCTTGGAAAAGGTCTCTATGAACCAAAGACTGTCTTACCTTGACAGGATTCAGATGTCCTGGAAAACCAGATCCTAGAGGCTAATTCTTCCTTTCCCATAAGTCATGGTTGTTTAGGGGATTAGTTAGGTCATTATTTGAAATCTGTCTTTCTTGCTCTTCGATCTCTTTTTCCACCAAACGCCATGGGTTTGGAGAAGAGATTGAAGAAGTGGACCGTACCACACGCCATGGATAGTTCTTGTTTTGTTTTTAAGGCTTAGAGAAACCTCTTAAAAGAGTAGATCTAATGTTTTCAAACCAAAGCTTAAATCTTTGATACCCTTGAATATGATCCTCGACCCTAAACCCTCTCTTTTTAGCTTATTAAAACCTTTGTTAATCATTTTCTTATCACTTAGTTGCATCTTTGTTCATTAGAAGTCAATCGCTTTAAGTTGTTTGTTAGATCGATCCATTCTGCTCGATCCAGTGCTCGATCCTGTGGTCGATTCACTGGTCGATTTTTAGTTCTTAGTAGCTTTGCCTTTTTAATCTTTTGCTTGTTCCTAGTGGTAGTTAACCCTCTTCCAGGGATTTTAAAATTGTTTTGCATCACATTAGATCGCTGCATTTAGTTTTCATTGATTTTACCAATTATTTATCATATTTGCTTAGCTTTACCTTACCCTTGCATTTTTATTGCTCTTCCTGCTCCCTAGGATTGGATTGATACCTCTTGCACTATACTACATCTAGGAACTTGCTTTTCCCTTATTTGAAATTCGGATTTGCTCTGTTTTGCTTGCTTAGTTTTGCTTAGATTGCCTTTGTCTTTACTCTCTTTGTTGCTTGATCATCTTTAGGTTGTTAGATTTCCTTCTTGTTCATCTTAGGTTGTTAGAGTTCAATTCCCTCTCTTTATTTGGCCTAGCTTAGCAAGTTTTCTGCATCTCATCTGTTCCTTAGCCTTTGGATCGGATTGACACCTCAAGTACTACAATGACAAGTGTGTTTGAGGATTGAGTTAAGGCTTAAAAACCTCAACATCAATTGGCACCATTGCCGGTTCATTGTGTCTAAGGCATTTGAGTTTGATTACTTGCTTAGACTAGACTATTTTATTTATGTTTTTTTGTGTTTTGATGATTGGAGAAGGAACATTAGTTCCATTGCACTCTCATCTTTGAGTTTCACTTGCTAAGAGTCAAGCTTAGTGACTATAAACAAGCACACTTGGAAGGTAGTTCCATGTTTATACCTTGTCTATATATGCTCTTTTTGCTTTTGATTTTTTTTTTTTAGTGTTTCAGGGTTCTAAGATGGATCAAATGGTTCAACACAAGGCTTAAAAACCTCAACATCTATTGACCTTGTTCCTTAGCCTTTGGATTGGATTGACACCTCAAGTTCTACAATGACATATGTTTTTGAGGATTGCGTTAAGGCTTAAAAACCTCAACATCAATTGGCCTTGTTACCGGTTCATTGTGTCTAAGGCATTTGGGTTTGATTACTTTCTTAGACTAGGCTATTTTCTTTATGTTTTTTTTGTGTTTTGATGATTGGAGAAGGAACATTAGTTCCATTGCACTCTCATCTTTGAGTTTCACTTGCTAAGAGTGAAGCTTAGTGACTATAAACAAGCACACTTGGAAGGTAGTTCCATGTTTATCCCTTGTCTATGTATGCTCTTTTTGATTTTGATTTATTTTGTTTAGTGTTTCAGGGTTCTAAGATGGATCAAATGGTTCAACACAAGGTGGACAATGCCAAGGAGCTACAACAGCTTATTCATTGAGCTAGTGCACTGATTATGGCCAAGAAAAATTGGTAGGCAACATACTGTGTACAAACCAGACATTTCTGCTCAGTCTTATTGCTTGTATATGCACCAAGTTACTCTCTCAATGGCGATTACACCAAGAACCAAGAAGAAGGTGCACCTTGTTGAAGCGGCCAGAAACTTCACTTGACAAAACCGGCTCGGAAAAAGCATCTACACTCCGATTAAGCTTCCATAGTCTTCATCAATGTTGTAGCCCCGTTCGATAGCTTGAGTCTGGAGTTGGTTTCAGGTCATTACCATCAGAGGTTAGAAAGTTATAGAAGTTTTCGTGAAACCACTCAACCCCTTTCAGGCAGGATATCGGTCAAGGAGTGACCGATACTTGATTATCGGTTGGGAGCAATGATCAAGAAGTGACCGATACTAGCATATCGATCATCAGCATTGATCAGGAGTGATCGGTACAAACGTGCCAAGTTAATTTCGGTCATTGCAACGATCACTGCCCAGACCGATGTGACTTTACAACGATCAACCCTAACTGTTGTAACTGACCGATAGGAATCACCCGAAGGACCATATCGACTGAAGATCAGCTCAGATGAGGTGTTTCCATTCCGATTTTACCTCGGCATTCTTCATCAACATTGTTGCCCTGTGAGTTAGCTTCGTCTGGTGTTGGTTTCGAGCCATTCCCATCGGTGGTTGAAGAGTTATGGCGAACAAAGTGAGCACAAATCCATCTGGAGTCTCAACCGATCATCTTGACCGACTTGAAGATCAACCTGGACGACGGGTTTGCGTCTCGATTCAGCCCCAGATGTCTTCACGAGAATGATAGACAATTGAGTTAGGTTTGACATGCAGCTGGTTTCGTATCATTTGGTGCAGTGGATCAAGAAATACTGCGATTTTGGCAAAGGCGCTGCAAGAACCCCAAGAGTTACATCAAGCTGGATATCAGATGATTTGGTCGATATGACTCCTTGACTTTGATCACTATGGTGCACACTTCTGGTTTCAAGGGAGTAAAGGCTTTCTTCTTCACCATTCACCATTCCAAGCCATTCTTTAAAACATTTCCACTCCTCCTCTATTACAAGACCTTGAGGTATACTCCAAAACTTTTGCATTTTTCTTCTTCTCTTCTCCTCTTACTTTTTTTGAATTGCTTGTTGGATATTGGCTCCTCCTGCACTTTCATTACACAGTGGATTACACAGGGACTGTGTAATTTAAGTGTGGGGAAGGGTGTGATACTAACAATTTTCTTTCAAATTTTGGCATGTATCTCATACTTTCAAAAATGTGAAAATTTTGAAAACTTTTCTAAACTTTTAAAAAGTTTTGAGTGATCATCTAGTTGCATCTTGCATTTTAGGATTGCATCTAGTTGTATTTGCACTGAGGTTTCATCAATTCGAAAGTTTGAGCATGATGTTTGCCTTTGAGAGATGTTAATTTTTGAAATCACTTCATTGCCTAAGTTGTTAGTTTTTTGATGTTATGGTCTAGTTTGAATTGAAGTTTGAACCACACTTGGAATTCTTTGCATGATACTCTTGTCTTGATGAAGCTTGCATGATCTGAATTCAGTCTCTATTTACTAGAACCATAATTTGAATATTGAATTATCATGTCTTATGCATTGAAAGTGTTTTCATGGATACCATACACATACTTGGGCTTTCTTATTCCCTTCTTTGTCTCCTCTTGCTAGTCCACGTAGATTTCCCTGCCATTAACCAAACATTCTTTCAAGCCAAAAATTGTCTGTGAGTGATTATAAGGCCTTTTCTTTAAGGAATGAGCTTAGTAAAAATTGTTGGGTTAGAACTACAAAGGGACCCTTCCATTATAGAACTAGCTCACCCTCTTGAGCTAGATAGGCTAGGATGTTTTGGTTAACAAGGGATGATTTTGGGATTTAAATTTTGGGTTATCAAGTGAAGAAGGAAAAGAGAAAGAAAAGGTAAAGAAGTGCACATAAGTAACCTTGGGAAGTTTGGCTAATCATTAAAAGCTCTATGCAAATGAAGAAGGTGTCCAAAGCTAGCAAAGAGAACACCAGCAAAGTAAAGAAGAGCAAAAGCAAAGAAGAAATGGTCAAACCACCAAGAATAATCCAAGAAGAAGATGCACTATCAAAGAAGCTCCAAAGGAGAATGAAGAATGGGATCAAAAGAAGCAAAGAGCTTCAAGAAAAAAGGTAGAATAGGATTATGTTTTGGGGAAGAAGCAAAGGAGTTTAGATCACTTATGGGTTTTTGGGGTAGATGGGAGTTTACCTTTGTATGCATAAGTTGTTATTTACCCTTAGCATTTTACCAAAGCTCATTCCATTTTCTTGAGAGAACCCTTGCACTTAAATATAACCAGTTCTAAAATTGTTTGAGGTCATCTTTGGCTCATAAGCCTTATCCTTAGCCAAATGAAAACACAAGATTTGCATGAGCATGATCCACTTGGTTGATGAGTTAATTGAATGTTAAAGAGATTGGATAATGTGATTGCTTGTGTAAGATAAGCTTGAGTTTTCTTGTATATGCTTGTGATGAGTGTGGCTATATTTTCAGTAAGAACAAACATCATTTTCATCTTAGAATCATTAACTTGGACAATGACTTGATTTTTATTATTGGCATCTTTCAAACCAAATAGCTCATACTTTCAAACTTCTCTTCCACCATGTTCATACTTGCTTGAGGTCAAGCAAGATCTAAGTGTGGGGGTGTTGATATCCTCATAATTTACCATGTTTTAGCTTGCATTTAATTTAGTTTTTGGTTTCGTTCATGCATTAATTCATCATATTTTGTCACATTTGCATTCATATTAGACATAATAGGTTTTAGGTTAGACATTTGCATATTTTGTATTGTTTGAAGTCTTTTTCAGGTCTAAATGGAGCAAGAAAGATATTTGGAGAATGATGAATGATGAGGATATGAAGAACCAACAATAATAGCCAAGATGACTGGTTTTAGGCTGCACCAAAGTCTTGTATCGACAAAAGCTAAGAGAAATCTGTCCGATATGCAGATTGATATGAAATGTATGGGTCAAAACGAAGGTCTTCTGGTGCGATTCAGACTCCACGTCCTTCATAGAAGTTGTAGAGGAGCGAATAAGCTTTTCAACGGAGGTTGAATCATGTCAATCTGATCAGTATTTCAAAAGATAAGGCGGTTCAAGCATCACTGTCTGCAACCATCGATCACCACATCGATCTCCAACCTCCTTCCTTCAGATCGATAGGTTTTGGTCCGAGCACCATCTTTGACCATCTTTGACTTATTTATTTTTGCTTCCTAGAGCTATTTTGGGGATGTTCCCTATAAATAGCTAAACCTATATCTATTTTTTCTTATCCTTTCTCTTCCTTAAAGCTTTGCTTTGGTTTTTCATTGAACAAGAACAAACCCTTTGTGGGTTGAGATTGGATCATTGTATATACTTTTTATTTATGACTTTCATCTTTTAATCTTAAGTATTTCATCTTCAAGTCTTGTTTTCTTATTTATTATGCTTTAGTATTTTTGAATTTCTATCCTTGTTTGCTTAGAGTTTCTAGATGTGATAGATTAGGGGAATTTAGGACTTGATTAAGGCTTGTTTAGTGCTTCAGTTTATGGGTTCCTCTCTATTAATATGTTCTTAAACTAGATTTGTCTTGATCACACTTATCTAGGTTGTTAGCTTTCTCTTATGCCCACCAAGTGTTTGATGAAATGCTGATCTTGTTTAATAGAGGATTTGCTGGCCTTGGCTCAAGAGATTGACTGTTTGAGGAGCATCTTGACTGAAATAAAATTGTTTATTAATGCTTGCTTAATGTTTTAGCCTTAATGAGAGTAAGTTCTTGTTAAGATGTTTAGCAAAGGGCTATTTTACAAGAGATTGGATATAGCTTGCTTGATTGTGAACTCTATGTCTAGGAATCACCATTGCTTGCTTGTTTGCTTGATCAATGTAGTTTGAAACAGCCTTAGTTAGTCTATGAATTCCCCAAAGTCAATAACGACATCTAGGAACTTGCTTTTCCCTTATTTAAAATTCGGATTGCTCTGTTTTGCTCTGTTTTGCTTGCTTAGTTTTGCTTAGTTTGCCTTTGTCTTTACTCTCTTTGTTGCTTGATCATCTTTAGGTTGTTAGATTTCCTTCTTGTTCATCTTAGGTTGTTAGAATTCAATTCACTCTCTTTATTTGACCTAGCTTAGCAAGTTTTCTGCAGCTCATCTGTTCTTTAGCCTTTGGATTGGATTGACACCTCAAGTACTACAATGACATGTGTGTTTGAGGCTTGAGTTAAGGCAAGTGAAGAAGGAAAAGAGAAAGAAAAGGAAAAGGAGTGCACATAAGTAACCTTGGGAAGTTTGGCTAATCATTAAAAGCTATATGCAAATGAAGAAGGTGTCCAAAGCTAGCAAAGAGAACACCAGCAAAGTAAAGAAGAGCAAAAGCAAAGAAGAAATGGTCAAACTACCAAGAAGAATCCAAGATGAAGATGCACTATCAAAGAAGCTTCAAAGGAGAATGAAGAATGGGATCAAAAGAAGCAAAAAGCTTCAAGAAAAAGGGTAGAATAAGGTTATGTTTTGGGGAAGAAGCAAAGGAGTTTAGACCACTTATGGGTTTTTGGGGTATAAGGGAGTTTACCTTTGTATGCATAAGTTGTTCTTTATCCTTAGCATTTTACCAAAGCTCATTCCATTTTCTTGAGAGAACATTTGCACTTAAATATAACCAGTTCTAAATTGTTTGAGGTCATCTTTGGCTCATAAGCCTTATCCTTAGCCAAATGAAAACACAAGATTTGCATGAGCATGATCCACTTGGTTGATGAGTTAATTGAATGTTAAAGAGATTGGATGATGTGATTGCTTGTGTAAGATAAGCTTGAGTTTTCTTGTATATGCTTGTGATGAGTGTGGCTAGATTTTCAGTAAGAACAAACATCATTTTCATCTTAGAATCATTAACTTGGACAATGACTTGATTTTTATTATTGGCATCTTTCAAACCAAATAGCTCATACTTTCAAACTTCTCTTCCACCATGTTCATACTTGCTTGAGGGCAAGTGATATGCTCATAATAACCCTTAGAGCTACTCATTAAAAGCTCTATGCAAATGAAGAAGGTGTCCAAAGCTAGCAAAGAGAACACCAGCAAAGTAAAGAAGAGCAAAAGCAAAGAAGAAATGGTCAATCTACCAAGAAGAATCCAAGATGAAGATGCACTATCAAAGAAGCTCCAAAGGAGAATGAAGAATGGGGTCAAAAGAAGCAAAAAGCTTCAAGAAAAAGGGTAGAATATGATTATGTTTCGGGAAAGAAGCAAAGGAGTTTAGATCACTTATGGGTTTTTGGGGTATATGGGAGTTTACCTTTGTATGCATAAGTTGTTCTTTACCCTTAGCATTTTACCAAAACTCATTCCATTTTCTTGAG
This sequence comes from Thlaspi arvense, assembly GCA_911865555.2. Classification (NCBI taxonomy): domain Eukaryota; kingdom Viridiplantae; phylum Streptophyta; class Magnoliopsida; order Brassicales; family Brassicaceae; genus Thlaspi; species Thlaspi arvense. Next base: position 14,893,543 of record OU466857.2, read on the forward strand.
AGAACCCTTGCACTTAAATATAACCAGTTCTAAATTGTTTAAGGTCATCTTTGCCTCATAAGCCTTATCCTTAGCCAAATGAAAACACAAGATTTGCATGAGCATGATCCACTTGGTTGATGAGTTAATTGAATGTTAAAGAGATTGGATGATGTGATTGCTTGTGTAAGATAAGCTTGAGTTTTCTTGTATATGCTTGTGATGAGTGTGGCTAGATTTTCAGTAAGAACAATGATGTCATTGCATTTTGCATATATTTTGCATATTCATTAGATAGTTTTTCATGCATTTGTATCATGTTTTAGGTTAGATTTGCATCACTTAGAGTCCTAGAGCATTCTTGCATCAGCATTTGCATTTTTCTCTGCATTTTGCATCCATTCCAGGTTGTCTATGGTTGCTTTGGAGACATGGAGGTTCGTGGAGGTGTGGAGACCAATGTAGCGGCTCATGGAAGCTTGGGAAAATGCTAAGGACCTGTGATCGAGGAGCAGATCGAGCATGGCCGGTCGATCTAGGAGTTGATCGACCAGAAGATCGAGCCAACTAGGCGATCCAAGGATAATGATCGAGACGGAGATCGAGTGAAGCAGTCGATGCATCGGTACGGACGTAAATGACGCCATGCAGAGCGAGAGCCGGATCGAGTACACCACTCGATCCTCCCGGAGATCGACACCGAGATCGGATGCAACACTCGATTCACCACAGAAGATCGAGACCCGGATCGAGCCAAAGACACGATGGCCGGATATGATCGAGAGACCAACTCGATCCAATGGTCGATCTCTATCAGAAGATGCCTTCAAGCTGTGTCTCTTCCCCTTTTCCCTCGGAGACAAAGCTAGACATTGGGAGAAGACCCTACCACAAGGCACCATAACATCATGGGCTGAGTGTAAGAAGGCTTTCCTCTCCAAGTTCTTCTCAAGCACCAGGACTGCTCGGTTGAGAAGCGAAATCAGCGGTTTCACTCAAAGGAACAATGAGACTTTCAACGAGGCTATGGAGCGTTTCAAAGACTACACGATCCAATGTCCTCATCACGGGTTCAGTGAGGAGACTCTACTCAGCACAATCTACCGTGGAGCTTCACCAAAGATCCGGTTGTTGCTTGATACAGCTAGCAAAGGCAACTTCCTCGGTCAAGAAGTAGAAGAGGGTATGGAGCTAATAGAGAACCTTGCGTTGAGTGATGGAAACTATGCCGAGGATTATGACCGAGCACCAAGGGGATCAGAACTAGAGTCTCACAAGAAGGAGCTCAAATCGTTGCATGAGAAGATTGACAAGTTGGTCTTAGCTAATCAGAAGCATGTTCACTTCGTTGGTGAAGCTGAGGACAACCAAGAAGAGTTAGAGCTAAGCCAAGAAGAAGCAAATTGGGTAGCCGGTCAGAACAACTACAAGTCTCAAGGCTACAACCAAGGCTACCAGAACAACAACCTCTCTTACCGAAGCACCAATGTAGCCAACCCTAAAGATCAAGTGTACCCTGCTCAACAAGCTAAGCCTTTCATCCCTTACAACAAAGGCTTTCAACCAAGCAGTGGATTCCAAGGTCAAGGGCAAGGCAACTTCCAAGGGCAACAACAACAAAACAAGGGTTATACTTCTAACTACCCTCCGGGCTTTGCACCTCAACAACAACAACAACTGATGCAACAACAAGTTGATCCGGTTCAAGCAATGTTCCAACAGCTAATACAAGGGCAAGCTTCTACAAATCAAAATTTCGCTGAAATGAACACTCGGCTGGATTCATCCTTAACCGACTTCTCTACTCAAATAACAAACCTCAACAACAAGATCAAGCAGCTAGAGAAGGGCAAAGCAAGCACGAGTGGACAGAACAGCCTTCCGGGGAAGTGTGAACTAAATCCAAAGGAGTATGCCAATGCTATTACGTTGAGAAGTGGCAAAGAGCTTGATCCTCCGGTTTCTACAAAGACCAACGAGGACGTTGTAATTCAAGAGGGGGAGGGTAAACTTTCAGCTGATAATGAGGAGATAAACTTTGACAACGTATGGATCCAAGGACCGAGGAGAGGTGACAAGGCATTCGTTGAGAAGAAAGCTGAGAAAACCACCAAGGAGAAGGATGAATACGTGCCCCCACCTTACGTACCAAAGTTGCCATTCCCGGGTCGGTTCAAAAAGCAGTTAATAGAGAAGCACCGAATCCTATTTGAGAAGCACTTGAGAGACGTGGAGATAAAGCTGCCTCTTGTAGACTGTCTCGCCATGATGCCCAAGTGCGCCAAGTTTTTCAAGGACACCCTTGCCAAGAAGAACAAAGAAAGCAAAGAAGTGCTTGTACTAAGCAAAGAGTGTAGCGCGGTTATTCATAAGGAGATAGTGCCTAAGAAGCTGGGAGATCCTGGAAGCTTCACCATACCGTGTGCTTTGGGTCCCCTTGAGTTCAAGAGCTGCTTGTGTGATCTCGGAGCCAGCATAAACTTGATGCCTCACTCCGTGGCTAAGAAGCTTGGTTTCACTCGATTTAAGGAATGTCGAATCTCATTGGTGTTGGCTGATAGGAGCGTGAGACTACCAGTGGGGTTGCTTGAAGACTTGCCGGTGCGAATCAGTGGAGTAAACGTACCTACAGATTTTGTAGTGCTGGAGATGGACGAGGAGCCGAAAGACCCACTCATCTTAGGGAGACCATTCCTAGCAACCGCCGGAGCCATAATAGACGTGAAGAATGGGAAGATTGCCCTGCATTTGGGGAAAGAAATCAGGCTAGACTTTGACATCAACAAGGTTCTAAAGAAGCCAACCATTGAAGGACAAGCTTTCTATATCGAAACGATGGATGCCTTGGCGGATGAGTTGCTGGAAGAGCTAGCTATAGAAGACCATTTGAAGCTAGCACTCACTAAGGAGCCAGGAGAGTTTGGCTATGTAGACCAGAGAACTCAAGAGTACGTAAATCTACTAGATTCGAGGAGGATCATCAAGAATGAAGAAGGATGTTGCCTAGAAATCGACCCCGAGATCGACGCCATCACTCGATCGAGGAGTCAGATCGACAAGCCAATCGAGCACTCAACTCGATCCGGTCCAACAATCGACCAACAGATCGAGAAGGCCGCTCGATCAGGAGAAATAATCGAGTTGACGATCGAGAAAGACCTTCCGATCACTTTAGAGTCCAATCAAGAGATCGACTCAACGCCTCGATCCCTTACTCGATCCATATCAAATCGAGTAAGTGAATCGAGTGAAATGGCTCGATCTAGACGACATCGAGAGGAGAATCGACCGGAAGACTCGATCACAGGAGGGATAGCGATAGAGGAAAGCAGTCTGAAGGGCCATGCCTCGAGTTCAAAGGAGAGTTCCAAGGAGGAGAACAACAACAACAGCCACGAGGATGACTGGAGTGAGCTGTTAGCCCCAAAGGTGGACCTTAAGGAGCTCCCAAAAGGGCTAAGGTATGCTTTCTTAGGACCTAATGACACCTATCCCGTGATAGTAAACGAGAACCTTAGTGATGATGAGTTGCACTCGCTTTTAACTGAGCTGAGAAAGTATAGGAAGGCCATTGGGTACTCTTTAAGTGACATCAAAGGCCTTTCCCCAATGCTATGCACTCATAGGATTCATTTGGATAATGAAAACGCCACTTCTGTAGAACACCAAAGGCGTTTGAATCCTAACTTGAAAGAGGTTGTTAAGAAAGAAATCCTTAAGCTTTTAGAGGCTGACGTGATCTATCCCATAAGTGACAGCACGTGGGTTTCACCTGTACACGTGGTGCCTAAGAAGGGAGGGATCACGGTCATAAGAAATGAAAAGGATGAACTTATCCCTACTAGGACCATGATGGGTTTGGAGCCGCCGGTTAATGTTAGAGGGATCAGAAGCTTCTTGGGACACGCGGGGTTCTATAGGCGCTTCATCAAAGACTTCTCCAAGATTGCACGCCCCCTTACACGGCTGTTGTGCAAGGAAGCTGAGTTTGTATTCGATGAGGAGTGTATGAAGGCTTTCGTGACCATCAAGGAAGCCCTCACGTCAGCCCCTATAGTCCAAGCACCAGACTGGTCTCTCCCTTTTGAGATCATGTGTGATGCTAGTGACTACGCTGTAGGAGCAGTCCTTGGTCAGAAGAAGGACAAGAAGCTGCACGTGATCTACTATGCTTCAAAGACCTTGGATGACACGCAATCACGATAGACCACTACGGAGAAGGAGCTGCTTGCAGTAGTCTTCGCCTTTGAGAAGTTCAGATCATATCTCGTTGGCTCCAAGGCTATTGTATACACGGATCATGCTGCTCTACGGTACATCTACTCAAAGAAAGATACCAAACCTCGGCTCTTAAGATGGATTCTTTTGCTTCAGGAGTTTGACATGGAGATTAAAGACAAGAAGGGGATAAAAAATGGAGTCGCTGACCACCTCTCAAGGCTAAGGATTAACGAGTCTCTCCCTTTAGACGACTCTCTTCCAGAAGAACAACTTATGGCAATTACTACCGCGGTTTGTGGGAAGCTAGAAGGAAGGTTTGAGGAAGTGTTGAGTTTCAAAGAGGAGGATCTACCATGGTATGCTGATGTGGTGAACTACCTAGCATGTGGTGAGGAGCCAACACATCTCAACGGCTATCACAAGAAAAAGTTTTTGAGGGAGGCTAGTGACTACTTTTGGGATGAGCCCTACTTATACAAAAGAGGAGTAGACAGCTTGTACCGGAGATGTGTTACAAAGGAAGAAGCCAAGGATATTCTCTATCATTGCCACGGCTCATCCTACGGAGGACATTTCGCTTCGTTCAAAACAGCCACGAAGGTGTTGCAAGCGGGTTTCTGGTGGCCGTCTATATTCAGAGATACACACGAGTTTGTGAAGAGCTGTGAGGCATGTCAGCGAGCAGGGAACATTACCAAAAGGAATGAAATGCCCCAAGTTCCTATCTTCGAGGTTGACGTGTTCGATGCGTGGGGTATTGACTTCATGGGGCCTCTCCCTTCTTCGTACGGCAACAAATACATCTTGGTAGCTGTGGATTATGTCTCCAAATGGGTTGAGGCTGTTGCTTCCCCTACAAACGACTCTAAGGTTGTGATCAAGTTGTTCAAGAGTATCATCTTTCCAAGGTTTGGGGTACCCAAGGTTGTTATAAGTGATGGAGGAAGCCATTTTGTAAACAAGGTTTTTGAGAGCCTCTTAAGAAAGTATGGGGTTAAGCATAAGGTGGCTACACCATATCATCCTGAAACGAGCGGTCAGGTGGAAGTCTCTAACAGGCAGATCAAAGCTATTCTGGAGAAGACCGTTGGTGCAACAAGGAAGGACTGGTCAGTAAAGCTAGACGATGCTCTTTGGGCTTACCGTACCGCTTTCAAAACGCCGATTGGTACAACTCCTTTCACTCTACTATATGGAAAGAGTTGTCACCTCCCGGTTGAGCTAGAACACCGCGCATTATGGGCTGTGAAGAGGCTGAATTTTGATCTCAAGACGGCTCAGGAAAAGCGTCTCATTCAGCTACACGAACTGGACGAGTTGAGGTTGAATGCTTACGAGAGTTCCAAGATCTACAAGGAGCGAACTAAGGAAGCTCATGACAAGAAACTGGTTGCCAAGGAGCTTAAGGAAGGAGGACTGGTGTTGTTGTACAACTCGAGGCTGAAGCTCTTCCCGGGCAAGCTGAAATCAAGGTGGAGCGGACCGTTCGTGATTCAAGAGGTCTTGCCTTACGGAGCTGTTACTCTTATGGGAAGAAACGGTAGTGCATTCACCGTCAACGGGCATAGAGTCAAACCCTACCTAGCAGACAGCTTCGACAAGGAGAGTACCTCGGTGCTTCTCCAAGACCCACCATCCGCCTAACCAAGTAAGGTCTAGCTAAATACGTTAAAGAAAGCGCACTTGGGAGGCATTCCCATGTCTATCATGTACATATTTTTGCTTTCATTTCTCTTCTAGTTTTATGCTTTTATGTTTTTAGTGTGTAGGAGCAGGTCTAAGGAATCTAAACCTTGTCTTTGAGGTCCAAAAGGAGCAATAGGGGCTACGATAAGGCTAGAGATCGAGTGCTAGATCGACTGGACCTGACTCGATCTTTGCTAGATCTAGACGAGAACGAGTGACAAGATCGACCTTGACGAAAAAGGATCGATCGATTCAAACCGGATCGACCGATCTAATTTCTCTCGGGAAAATCTGTGGGAACTTGATCGATCACTCGACTCGATCCACCACTCGATCCAAGCCAAATCGACCCCTAAATCGAGGACTTAGCTCGATCAGAGGGACTTAGCCGAGGGGCCAACATCTCATTGATCGAGGGAGCCAATCGATCCAGGACTCGATTCACTTTGAATCGAGTCCCAAATCGAGTAACCCTCTCGATCTAAGCCATTTTAGGCATGAGATCGAGTCCTAGATCGACCAAAAGGACTCGATCTCATGCCGAGGTAACAAATTTCTTTCCCTTTTTATTGCTTTTCCCTCCAGTTTTTAAATTCAAACTTGGTCAAGGCAAGCATCTTTGACCATGAAAGATGTGCCTTGACCAAGACTTTTGTCAGAAAACCGCTTTGACCACCCATTGTTTTGGTTTTGTTAAACTCTTTAAATGTTTCAACTTGCTTCTCACTCTCTCACTTCTGTTTGCTCGAGTTTTCCTACAAAGAGAGTGAGAATTTTTAAAAGCTTTAAGGTTTAGCAAAGTATCCTTCACACTTGCAAAAGGTATTTTCGGATTTTAATGATTTTACTTCAAGAAAATCTCCTTAAAAATCGCAAGTTCTTGTTTTAGGATATAGGATCAGATTTGAATTTTTAAAATTAGCTAAGTATTAGGAAAAATTCTGGATTTTCAGTATCTCAAAGATTTGATTTCCTTTTATTTAGCTAATATTTTTGCTTGATCCCCAAAATTCTAGGGTAGTTTATATAAATCTTCTTCTCTTATCCTCTTATTCTCATCAAATCGCCCTTTGCTAAACATTCTCTAGAATTTTTTTTTTTTTTTCAGGAGCAATGGCACCAAAGAGAACAAGAGAGGAGCAAGCACAAGAAGGAGAAACTCAAGAGGTGGTTGCTCAAGAGAGGGTCCGGTGGAGCAAAGAAGAGAAGAGGGATAAGAAGAGGTTGGAGAGGCTCCGGTTTGAACCCACGAAGTTTGCTGATCGAGGGCTTCTGTCCAGACTCGGGCTTCTTGGAGACTTCGATCAACTCCTCAACAACATCGGTCTGAGGTGTTTGTCGTGGATGGACTGCCCTACTATCCCCGAGGTGACAATTGATTTCCTTGCAACCTTGGAGTTCCGGTACGAGAATCCAAGTGCTCCTGTTCCTTCTCAAGGCCGTCTCTACTTCAAGGTTGGCCGCCAAGCTTACACGCTATCAATCGCCGAGCTGTGCCAAGCCTACGGTCTAAAGGCTGATGCAAGCAAGGTGGAGTTTCCAGCCTTCAAGCAAGCCGACGAGTTGTGGGATCTCATCAGCAAGGAGGATTACAAAGCCAACACCGCCAAGATCAAGAGAGTCAGGAATCCAGTGCTGAGGTATACCTTGAAGCTGATTGCTAATACATTCAGTGGAAGGTCAGTTGCTCCTACTGTCACGAAGACGGAGCTATGCTTCCTTTTCCAAGGTTTGAAGCATTTGGTGTCCGATCCGGATGAGAATGAAGATCCCATTGAAGATGAACTCGGCGATGAAGTGAACTACGGCTGTGTACTCGCGGCTTCTCTGGTGAAGTACAAGGCTTATGCCTTACGGTGCAAGGCAACATCATCCAACATTGGCGGCTTCCTTACTCCCTTGTTCGTGCAAGCCGGTGTGCCCATCCATGACTTTGCTCACGTCCCAAACCGAGCCTTCATGGATGAAGCATACATGAGAAACACTGATAGCTTGGGACGCACGCCAGCTGAGGGGTTCTATGCTTACCTCTTCATTGATGATGAGGACAAGAAGCGAGTGTGCATTCTTCCCAACAAGGATGAAACGGAGCTACTTGGTGTTGGGAACATCGAGTTCTTACCGACGGAGGAGGAGTGTTTTGCTCCTTTAGGAGAACCGCCAGCTGCAGCCATTGAACCGCGCCAATGGTCAGAATCTCCAGGGACAGAGGATGAGATACCCGAGGCTTACACGTTGCCAAAGCTGGATTTTGAGCCGAGGACCAAAACCGAGAAGTTCTTAGCCTCGGTGGTGGAGATGCAGCGGAAGATCAACAAGTGGCAAGGGAAAATGCTTAAGAAGCTGGGGAAGAAGGTCAAACAACTCCAAGGAAGCCAGCCTAAGCCAGCTGCAAGCCAGGAAATGCAACAACCCGAGAAGAGGAGACTCTCAACCGGAGGAGTTGTGATCCGCGAGACCCAAGGAGAAAACATTCAACCAGCTCGCCACTCCCTCCAAGAACCAGGCAACAAAGGAAAGACAACAATCTCTAGCTCCTCTGGAACATCCTCAAGTTCCAGCCGAGCCTAGACAAGAGGTAACAACCTTCCTCCATTGTATATAACCGCACATCTCTTATTTCTTGCATTGTGTTTGATTGCTCCTTCGGATGAGTTTGCCACCGGGACGGTGTCAAGCAAGTTTGGGGGAGTACTTGTGTGATTTAATCTTGTGTTCTTTGATCTTATCTTTCTTTTGCATCCTTGAGTCTTAGTCATGAAAAATTGGTAAAATTTTTAAAATTTTTTTTTTTCAAAATTCATGTAGTTGCATTCATATCTTTAGAAACATGTAGGATTGAGTCTAGAATTTCTCATATCACTTAGGTTGATTGCATTTGCATAAGGGGTTAGGATTTCTTAAAAAGGTGTTTTACTTATGAATCATTTCAATGCCCTAGTTAGTAGTTCTCTAATGCTTTGTTTATACTTTGAAAGTAAGTTCTATCCATGCTTGGATCACTAGTTAGGATTTTCGTGACTTGAATTGAACTCTCATGATTTGAAACTCATCCTACTAAGTAAAAACCTTAATTTGAAAATCTAATTATCATTCTTATGCATTTGAAAATGAACACATGGTTTTAAAATATTTAGGCTCTCTTCTTCCTTTTTACCACTCTTTGTGAGCCTAAGTAGAACTCCCTCCTTGAACCTTACCCTCCTTTGAAGCCAAATGTTCTTGTGTGACATCTTTGTGAGGCCTTATTTTCGGTTTGAACTTGGCATAAAGTGTTAGGTTTAGGCGACATGATTTGGTTTTCATAATTGATTGCTAGCTTTACATTTTGAAGCTAGGGATAGGCTTAGGATAAGTTTGGGGGATCATTGGGGTTGCTTTCTTGTGTATTTGTTCTCGGTTTCAAAGAACTTTGTGTTTTAAAGAAAGAAATGGGTTTTAAGTGAAAGGTTGTGTTCTAAAAACTGAGTATGCTCTAATAAATTTCAGGAGGTAGCTCTCCCATAATAAAAAAAAAAAAAAAAAAAAAAGAAGAGAAAAAGAAAAGAAAAATAAATAAAAGAGCCTAAGTGCCAAATAAAAATAAAAAAAAGAAAGAAAAAAAAAATATATATATATATAAGAGAGCTACCAATAAGAAATATCTAAAGAGCAAAAATTATTTTCAAAACCTTTTCACTAGCCTAAAAAGTTTAAAAATGTTCTTGTTTTGAATTGGGGATTGCTGAGTTGAGAAGAAAGGGATAGACTTTTAAGTGGTGAGTGAGGATTAAATTTCTTAAATGAGAGGGGTATAGGACTGTTTGATAGTTTACATGGGTAGATGAGAATCTAATCATGTATGCATAAATTGTCTTTACCTTTAGCATTATGCATTAGTTCAAACCATTTTTGAGAGAAACCCTTGTCTAATTATAAACCCTTTTCAAATGAGATCATTCTATGCTCATAACCATAACCCTTAGCCAAATGTGTTTTGCTTTAAATTGCATAAGTTTGATTCATGGTTCGAATTTTAATGAATGTTAAAGGATGAATTTCTTTGATTGTCAGGAATAAGAGAGTCATGATTTGAATTTCTTTGTGTGATGAGTATGGCTAAGTCCTTTGGAGTATGAGTGTAAGCTTAGCATTTTAAGACTGTTAACTAGGACATTGAGATGATCTATTAGAAAGGCACCTTTCCAAAAAGTTTAAAACCCCTTTGATTTTTCCTAAAACCTCTCTTCCTTACTTATTTTTTGTTGCTTGAGGGCAAGCAAGGAGTAAGTTTGGGGGAGTTGATGTCATTGCATTTTGCATACATTTTGCATATTCATTAGATATTTTTTCATGCATTTGTATCATGTTTTAGGTTAGATTTGCATCACTTAGAGTCCTAGAGCATTCTTGCATCAGCATTTGCAATTTTCTCTGCATTTTGCATCCATTCCAGGTTGTTTATGGTTGCTTTGGAGACACGGAGGTTCGTGGAGGTGTGGAGACCAATGTAGCGGTTCATGGAAGCTTGGGAAAATGCTAAGGACCTGTGATCGAGGAGCAGATCGAGCATGGCCGGTCGATCTAGGAGTTGATCGACCAGAAGATCGAGCCAACTAGGCGATCCAAGGATAATGATCGAGACGGAGATCGAGTGAAGCAGTCGATGCATCGGTACGGACGTAAATGACGCCATGCAGAGCGAGAGCCGGATCGAGTACACCACTCGATCCTCCCGGAGATCGACACCGAGATCGGATGCAACACTCGATTCACCACAGAAGATCGAGACCCGGATCGAGCCAAAGACACGATGGTCGGATATGATCGAGAGACCAACTCGATCCAATGGTCGATCTCTGTCCTTTCAACCGTTTTTGGCTGTGAGCGACGGGGGGACCATTGGACTGTTTTGGCATTTTTGGCAAAGGCGGCGACTACTTTTCGATAACTTTTGAGATTTTTACCTTCTCTCTAAGTTTTTTTAGTTTTCTTCTCTCTGGTTTTTCGGAAGAACACCATTGTAGAACAATTTCAAGCTTTTGTATTTTCGAATCTTTATCGTTTTTAATCCAGTTTATCTTTCATGTTTATCGTTTCTTCTCTTCGTCCTTGCCTGATTTCCTTTATGTGTAGTGAGTAGTCCATTCAGGGTTAAGGGTTGAGAGGATTAAGGGGTAGAAAAGGTTCGATCTTGGTTTGTTTTCTAAACGTTTTAAATCTATCTCTTCTAAGGTGATGAAAGCTTAATGCTTGAAGACTCTCACGCCAAGAGCTTCACGATCCGAGAGGTCCTTTACCTTGACAGGATCCAGGGACCTCGGAAGATCTCACCTTAGTGATTAGTTACCCCTTCCCAAAAGCCATGGTAGTTTGGGGGACTGGTTAAGCCATTGTTCGAAATCTGTCTTCCTTGCCTTTCAACCTCTTTTTCCACCAAAAGCCATGGGTTTGGAGGAGAGGATGAAAGAGTGATCTATACCGAAAGCCACGGATAGATCTTGTTTTGTTTTCGAGGCTTAGAGACCCTCACCAAGTGAGTCGATCTAAAGTTTCAAACCCAAGATCAACCTTTGAAACCCCTTATATGAATCTCGACCCTGAAACCCTTCTCTTTAGCTTATTTGCGTCGCATATCACCTTTTGCCTGTTGTTTGATAGCCTCCTGGTCTTTAGATTCCTTGTTCTTACGATTTTAGACGAGATCGATCGTTTCTGCTCGATCTAGTGGTCGATCATGTGGTCGATCCACTAGTCGAATTTTAACAATTCGAAGCTCTTCCCTTTAATTTATCTGTTTATTCCTCGTGGTAACTGCTTGCTTTCTAGTATTTTTAAAATAGGTTTCACTCTGTTTAGGTTGCTGCAATTAGTTTTCAAGATTTTCTCAACAAACTGTCTCATTTCACTTAGATTTGTCCTAGATCTTGCATTCTCTGTGGATTCTCTATCACCTAGAACTGGATTGACACTCTCTGCTTGCCTTACTACAGTTGCATGCATTAGAGTTTTGATAAGTTCTCTGCTGCATTAGACCGTAAGAAGAAAGTCATTATCAAACAAACATCATTTTCATCTTAGAATAATTAACTTGGACAATGACTTGATTTTTATTATTGGCATCTTTCAAACCAAATAGCTCATACTTTCAAACTTCTCTTCCACCATGTTCATACTTGCTTAAGGGCAACTGATATGCTCATAATAACCCTTAGAGCTACTCATTAAAAGCTCTATGCAAATGAAGAGTGTGTCCAAAGCTAGCAAAGAGAACACCAGCAAAGTAAAGAAGAGCAAAAGCAAAGAAGAAATGGTCAAACTACTAAGAAGAATCCAAGATGAAGATGCACTATCAAAGAAGCTCCAATGGAGAATGAAGAATGGGATCAAAAGAAGAAAAAAGCTTCAAGAAAAAAGGGTAGAATAGGAATATGTTTTGGAGAAGAAGCAAAGGAGTTTAGATCACTTATGGGGTTTTGGGGTAGATGGGAGTTTACCTTTGTATGCATAAGTTGTTCTTTACCCTTAGCATTTTACCAAAGCTCATTCCATTTTCTTGAGAGAACCCTTGCACTTAAATATAACCAGTTCTAAATTGTTTGAGGTCATCTTTGGCTCATAAGCCTTATCCTTAGCCAAATAAAAACACAAGATTTGCATGAGCATGATCCACTTGGTTGATGAGTTAATTGAATGTTAAAGAGATTGGATGATGTGATTGCTTTTGTAAGATAAGCTTGAGTTTTCTTGTATATGCTTGTGATGAGTGTGGCTATATTTTCAGTAAGAACAAACATCATTTTTATCTTAGAATCATTAACTTGGACAATGACTTGATTTTTATTATTGGCATCTTTCAAACCAAATAGCTCATACTTTCAAACTTCTCTTCCACCATGTTCATACTTGCTTGAGGTCAAGCAAGATCTAAGTGTGGGGGTGTTGATATCCTCATAATTTACCATATTTTAGCTTGCATTTAATTTAGTGTTTTGTTTCTTTCATGCATTAATTCATCATATTTTGTCACATTTGCATTCATATTAGACATAATAGGTTTTAGGTTAGACATTTGCATATTTTGCATTGTTTGAAGTCTTTTTCAGGTCTAAATTGAGCAAGAAAGATATTTGGAGAATGATGAATGATGAGGATATAAATAACCTACAATAATAGCCAAGATGACTGGTTTTAGGCTGCACCAAAGTCCTGTATCGACAAAAGCTGAGAGAAATCTGTCCGATATGCAGATTGATATGAAATGTATGGGTCAAAACGAAGGTCTTCTGCTGCGATTCAGACTCCACGTTCTTCATAGACGTTGTAGCGGAGCGAATAAGCTTTCCAACGGAGGTTGAATCATGTCAATCCAAGATGAAGATGCACTATCAAAGAAGCTCCAAAGGAGAATGAAGAATGGGATCAAAAGAAGCAAAAAGCTTCAAGCAAAAGGGTAGAATAGGGTTATGTTTTGGGGAAGAAGCAAAGGAGTTTAGATCACTTATGGGTTTTTGGGGTATATGGGAGTTTACCTTTGTTTGCATAAGTTGTTCTTTATCCTTAGCATTTTACCAAAGCTCATTCCATTTTCTTGAGAGAACCCTTGCACTTAAATATAACCAGTTCTAAATTGTTTGAGGTCATCTTTGGCTCATAAGCCTTATCCTTAGCCAAATGAAAACACAAGATTTGCATGAGCATGATCCACTTGGTTGATGAGTTAATTGAATGTTAAAGAGATTGGATGATGTGATTGCTTGTGTAAGATAAGATTGAGTTTTCTTGTATATGCTTGTGATGAGTGTGGCTAGATTTTCAGTAAGAACAAACATCATTTTCATCTTAGAATCATTAACTTGGACAATGACTTGATTTTTATTATTGGCATCTTTCAAACCAAATAGCTCATACTTTCAAACTTCTCTTCCACCATGTTCATACTTGCTTGAGGGCAAGTGATATGCTCATAATAACCATTAGAGCTACTCATTAAAAGCTCTATGCAAATGAAGAAGGTGTCCAAAGCTAGCAAAGAGAACACCAGCAAAGTAAAGAAGAGCAAAAGCAAAGAAGAAATGGTCAATCTACCAAGAAGAATCCAAGATGAAGATGCACTATCAAAGAAGCTCCAAAGGAGAATGAAGAATGGGATCAAAAGAAGCAAAAAGCTTCAAGAAAAATGGTAGAATAGGATTATGTTTTGGGGAAGAAGCAAAGGAGTTTAGATCACTTAAGGGTTTTTGGGGTATATGGGAGTTTACCTTTGTATGCATAAGTTGTTCTTTACCCTTAGCATTTTACCAAAGCTCATTCCATTTTCTTGAGAGAACCCTTACACTTAAATATAACCAGTTCTAAATTGTTTAAGGTCATCTTTGCCTTATAAGCCTTATCCTTAGCCAAATGAAAACACAAGATTTGCATGAGCATGATCCACTTGGTTGATGAGTTAATTGAATGTTAAAGAGATTGGATGATGTGATTGCTTGTGTAAGATAAGCTTGAGTTTTCTTGTATATGCTTGTGATGAGTGTGGCTAGATTTTCAGTAAGAACAAACATCATTTTCATCTTAGAATAATTAACTTGGACAATGACTTGATTTTTTTTATTGGCATCTTTCAAACCAAATAGCTCATATTTTCAAACTTCTCTTCCACCATGTTCATACTTGCTTGAGGTCAAGTGATATGCTCATAATAACCCTTAGAGCTACTCATTAAAAGCTCTATGCAAATGAAGAGTGTGTCCAAAGCTAGCAAAGAGAACACCAGCAAAGTAAAGAAGAGCAAAAGCAAAGAAGAAATGGTCAAACTACCAAGAAGAATCCAAGATGAAGATGCACTATCAAAGAAGCTCCAATGGAGAATGAAGAATGGGATCAAAAGAAAAAAAAAGCTTCAAGAAAAAAGGGTAGAATAGGAATATGTTTTAGGGAAGAAGCAAAGGAGTTTAGATCACTTATGGGGTTTTGGGGTAGATGGGAGTTTACCTTTGTATGCATAAGTTGTTTTTTAAACTTAGCATTTTACCAAAGCTCATTCCATTTTCTTGAGAGAACCCTTGCACTTAAATATAACCAGTTCTAAATTGTTTGAGGTCATCTTTGGCTCATAAGCCTTATCCTTAGCCAAATGAAAACACAAGATTTGCATGAGCATGATCCACTTGGTTGATGAGTTAATTGAATGTTAAAGAGATTGGATGATGTGATTGCTTGTGTAAGATAAGCTTGAGTTTTCTTGTATATGCTTGTGATGAGTGTGGCTATATTTTCAGTAAGAACAAACATCATTTTCATCTTAGAATCATTAACTTGGACAATGACTTGATTTTTATTATTGGCATCTTTCAAACCAAATAGCTCATACTTTCAAACTTCTCTTCCACCATGTTCATACTTGCTTGAGGTCAAGCAAGATCTAAGTGTGGGGGTGTTGATATCCTCATAATTTACCATGTTTTAGCTTGCATTTAAATTAGTTTTTGGTCTCTTTCATGCATTAATTCATCATATTTTGTCACATTTTCATTCATTTTAGACATAATAGGTTTTAGGATAGACATTTGCATATTTTGCATTGTTTGGAGTCTTTTTCTGGTCTAAATGGAGCAAAAAAGACATTTGGAGAATGGTGAATGATGAAGATATGAAGAACCAAGAATAACAGCCAAGATGCCTGGTTTTAGGCTGCACCAAAGTCCTGTATCGACAAAAGCTGAGAGAAATCTGTCCGATATGCAGATTGATATGAAATGTATGGGTTAAATCGAAGGTCTTCTAGTGCGATTCAGACTCCACGTCCTTTATAGAAGTTGTAGAGGAGTGAATAAGATTTCCAACGAAGGTTCAATCATGTCAATCCGTTCAGTATTTAAAACGATACGGCGGTTCAAGCATCACTGTCCGCAACCAGAAGTTCCTATCGATCACCACATCGATCTCCAACCTCCTTCCTTCAGATCGATAGGTTTTGGTCCGAGAACCATCTTTGACCATCTTTGACTTATTTATTTTTGCTTCCTAGGGCTATTTTGGGGATGTTCCCTATAAATAGCTAAACTTCTATCTATTTTCTCTTATCCTTTCTCTTCCCTAAAGCTTTGCTTTGGTTTTTCATAGAACAAGAACAAACCCTTTGTGGGTTGAGATTGGATCATTGTATATACTTTTTATTTATGTTTTTCATCTTTTAATCTTAAGTATTTCATCTTCAAGTCTTGTTTTCTTATTTATTATGCTTTAGTATTTTTGAATTTCTATCCTTGTTTGCTTAGAGTTTCTAGATGTGGTAGTTTAGGGGAATTTAGGACTTGATTAAGGCTTGTTTAGTGCTTCAGTTTATGGGTTCCTCTCTATTAATATGTTTTTAAACTAGATTTGCCTTGATCACACTTATCTAGGTTGTTAGCTTTCTCTTATGCCCACCAAGTGTTTGATGAAATGCTGATCTTGTTTAATAGAGGATTTGCTGGCCTTGGCTCAAGAGATTGACTGTTTGAAGAGCATCTTGACTGAAATAGAGTTGTTTATTAATGCTTGCTTAATGTTTTAGCACTAATGAGAGTCAGTTCTTGTTAAGATGTTTAGCAAAGGGCTATTTTACAAGAGATTGGATATAGCTTGCTTGATTGTGAACTCTATGTCTAGGAATCACCATTGCTTGCTTGTTTGCTTGATCAATGTAGTTTGAAACAGCCTTAGTTAGTCTATGAATTCCCCAAAGTCAATAACCACATCTTTGAACTTGCTTTTCCCTTATTTAAAATTCGGATTTATTCTGTTTTGCTCTGTTTTGCTTGCTTAGTTTTGCTTAGTTTGCCTTTGTCTTTACTCTCTTTGTTGCTTGATCATCTTTAGGTTGTTAGATTTCCTTCTTGTTCATCTTAGGTTGTTAGAATTCAATTCTCTCTCTTTATTTGGCCTAGCTTAGCAAGTTTTCTGCAGCTCATCTGTTCTTTAGCCTTTGGATTGGATTGACACCTCAAGTACTACAATGACATGTGTGTTTGAGGATTGAGTTAAGGCAAGTGAAGAAGGAAAAGAGAAAGAAAAGAAAAAGGAGTGCACATAAGTAACCTTGGGAAGTTTGGCTAATCATTAAAAGCTCTATGCAAATGAAGAAGGTGTCCAAAGCTAGCAAAGAGAACACTAGCAAAGTAAAGAAGAGCAAAAGCAAATAATAAATGGTCAAACTACCAAGAAGAATCCAAGATGAAGATGCACTATCAAAGAAGCTTCAAAGGAAAATGAAGAATGGGATCAAAAGAAGCAAAAAGCTTCAAGAAAAAGGGTAGAATAGGATTATGTTTTGGGGAAGAAGCAAAGGAGTTTAGATCACTTATGGGTTTTTGGGGTATATGGGAGTTTACCTTTGTATGCATAAGTTGTTCTTTACCCTTAGCATTTTACCAAAGCTCATTCCATTTTCTTGAGAGAACCCTTGCACTTAAATATAACCAGTTCTAAATTGTTTGAGGTCATCTTTGCCTCATAAGCCTTATCCTTAGCCAAATGAAAACACAAGATTTGCATGAGCATGATCCACTTGGTTGATGAGTTAATTGAATGTTAAAGAGATTGGATGATGTGATTGCTTGTGTAAGATAAACTTGAGTTTTCTTGTATATGCTTGTGATGAGTGTGGCTAGATTTTCAGTAAGAACAAACATCATTTTCATTTTAGAATCATTAACTTGGACAATGACTTGATTTTTATTATTGTCATATTTCAAACCAAATAGCTCATACTTTCAAACTTCTCTTCCACCATGTTCATACTTGCTTGAGGGCAAGTGATATGCTCATAATAACCCTTAGAGCTACTCATTAAAAGCTCTATGCAAATGAAGAAGGTGTCCAAAGCTAGCAAAGAGAACACCAGCAAAGTAAAGAAGGGCAAAAGCAAAGAAGAAATCGTCAAACTACCAAGAAGAATCCAAGATGAAGATGCACTATCAAAGAAGCTCCAATGGAGAATGAAGAATGAGATCAAAAGAAGCAAAAAGCTTCAAGAAAAAGGGTAGAATAGGAATATGTTTTGGGGAAGAAGCAAAGGAGTTTACATCACTTATGGGTTTTTGGGGTAGATGGGAGTTTACCTTTGTATGCATAAGTTGTTCTTTACCCTTAGCATTTTACCAAAGCTCATTCCATTTTCTTGAGAGAACCCTTGCACTTAAATATAACGAGTTCTAAATTGTTTGAGGTCATCTTTGGCTCATAAGCCTTATCCTTAGCCAAATGAAAACACAAGATTTGCATGAGCATGATCCACTTGGTTGATGAGTTAAATGAATGTTAAAGAGATTGGATGATGTGATTGCTTGTGTAAGATAAGCTTGAGTTTTCTTGTATATGCTTGTGATGAGTGTGGCTAGATTTTCAGTAAGAACAAACATCATTTTCATCTTAGAATCATTAACTTGGAAAATGACTTGATTTTTATTATTGGCATCTTTCAAACCAAATAGCTCATACTTTCAAACTTCTCTTCCACCATGTTCATACTTGCTTGAGGGCAAGTGATATGCTCAAATTAACCCTTAGAGTTACTCTCTCAAATTAAGAGATCACTGTAGAACTTAGGGATCGAATCCACAAGGACTTAAGGCTATCACTCAACAGATTTTAGATTCAAATAAAGCTAAGCAATCAATGATGAAATGAAATTAAAATAACAACCCAACCAATGATGTCAAAAGCGGATTTGTAGGTTTTTAGAATCAACAAAGACAAGACGCTAGGCAATGGAAAATTCACAGGTTGACATAAATCGCAGACTACAGATGGAAATGAATATTTATTAAAACCGTTCTAGAACTCGAAACACTAATGTAGAACCAATCAACTTCCGTCGCAGAGATTAACTATGATCATATTCTAGAATTCCAAATTCCTTTGCAAATTCTAACAACCTAAACATGCATTATAGATCAGGTTTGATATGTTCACAAAATCACTAATCCAAATCCCTTTGCAACTAGTTATTTTGCTCATCTAAGATAGTTCTGATGATTAACAATGTTTCCACATCTATTAAACAACCTAATATCTGATTTCTAGGTGATCAATCTTAAAACCAGTGTTAAAGCAATCTAGATGAAGAACCAAATGATTTATCCCTCCAGTTTTGTAGTCTTAACAATTCATTTTCAACCTTTGAATAACCCAAAACCTAACTAGTAGATTACTCAGACATAGCAAGTGAAACACAAATCATGACTGAATAAAATTGCATTAAGAAAAATAGAGTAAAAGATGAAGGGGTTCGAAATTCTTCTCTACAGAGTATGGATTTGTCTCTCCAAAAGCTCTCAATCTAATCTCTCTCTTAGTCTCAATGATAATCACAATGTCTGCCTCACAATGGCTTAGAGAACCTAAATTCAAGTCTAAACACAAATTGGGGTAAAAGTGCAAATAGTGGGAAACTTCTGGGCCAAGTTGCAATTTTTTCCAATGAGTTTTTATGCTTCTTCGCGACCACGACCGGTGTCGATCAACACCAAGTAGTGGGTGTCGATCGACACCCTGCTCCTTAATGCCCTCAGACTTGGTCCTTTCACCATCAACTTCAGTATAGCTCCAAAAGTTTCCAGAATCCACAATTATGCTCCATTTGTACCTAGACCTGCAAAGACTCTATAGGACTTGAAAAATACCAAAAAGACTCTACAAACAAGACTTATATCATGGTCAAAAACCAGCAAAAACCATGATATATCAACTCCTCCAAACTTATCTTTTGCTTGCCCTCAAGCAAACATCAGACACAGCTTAGAGTAGAGGTTTGAAAACACAGAAAAAGTCAGTCAGACACCAGGAACACCCACATTGATTAACACTTTAGTATCCACATACCACAGGGTCAACACAAGATCAAATTTCAGTCTAATAATCCCAGGCTTAGCAAATCTTTCAAATTCAGTTCAAGCTCCTTCAAGAAATCCGAAATTTCTACTGCTAAGCTCCTTATTTCTATCTAAGTGATGTCTCATCAAGGTTTTATCATCTCTATCACTTATAGATTCTTTTCCCTTCCTAAACAACTGAACAAAGCAGTCTCAACACAGTTCTCCTATTTTCTCTTCCCTTGATCTTTTCTTTCTGATATTTTTTTTATTTTTCAGCTCTTTCTCATTCTTTTACAGTCTAAGAATTTGTGCTACTCAATACTTGTGTTCCTTGTGAGGAGACAGGTTCTTGAGTGTGTTCATTACTGTTGTTCCTTGTGAGGAGACAGGGTCATGAATGCACCATTGTTTTGACTTAAACTTTAAAGCTCTATCAGGGAAGATCAAAGAGAAAATGTGTTTTAACATACTTGTCAGTGTTAGAAGAGAGAATCAAGATCAACGAGAATCAAGCACCAAGACAAGAAGTTTTAAGTTCATTTTAGTGGAGCTAACATCAAATTTTTCAGATTCTCTAAGAACCTAAACCTTCATTGCTAGACTGATCTACCTATGACTTTCAAATTAGTAAGACTTGCATATGCTGGTGAAAGAATACTCTAGGACCTAAAGTGATGCAAACTAGTCTAAAATGCAATGTATATACGTGAGAACTAACTTATATGTATGCAAAATGCATGGAATATGCAGCTATATCAACTCCCCCAAACTTACCTTTTGCTTGCCCTCAAGCAAACAAAATTAAAGAAGGGAGAGAGGTTTTAAAACAAACGGGGGTTTAAGCTTCTCGCAAAGGTATCTTTCAAATGAATCAATCTCAATGTCCTAGTTACTAGTTCTAAAATGCAATACACACGCTCATACTCCAAAGAACTTAGCCATACTCATCACACAAAGAATTTCAAATCACGACTCTCCTATTCCAAACAATCAAAGAAACTCATCCTTTAACATTAATTAAAGACCGAACCATGAATCAAACTTATGCACTTTAAAGCAAAACACATTTGGCTAAGGGTTAAGGCTATGAGTATAGAATGATCTCATTTTAAAGAAGGGTTTATTTTAAGTACGGGTTTCTCTCAAAGATGGTAAGAACTTTATGCATAATGCTAAAGGTAAAGGCAATTGATGCATACATGATCAGATTCTCATCTACCCATGCAAGCTAACAATGATCCTAAAACCCCTCTCATTTTTCTCTTTTTAGCTCACTCACCCTCCTAAAATCTACCCTTATCTTCAAAGCAAAAGCTTAGCAATCCCCAAATCAAAATAGAAAACATCTTAACTCTTTAGGCTAGTGAAAATATTTGAAAATATTAGGCTCCTTATTTCTTTCTTATTGATAGCTCTCTTGTAATTATTTCTTTTCTTTCTTTTTTTTTTCTTTTATTTTGGCACTTAGGCTCTTTTATTTTTCTTTTTCTTTTTATTTTGAGAGAACTATCTTCTGAAATTATTGGAGCATTATACATTTTAAACACAAAACCTTTCACTTAAAACCTTTTATTCATTTCAAATCCCAAACTCTTTCGAAAACGAAAACATATAAACAAGAAAGCAACTCCAATGATCCCCCAAACTTATCTTAAGCCTATAGCTTCAAAATGCAAAGCTAGCTATCATATGAGAACCTAATCATGTCGCCTAAACATAACTCGTTATGCTAAGTTCAAACCGAAAGAGGCCTCACAATGATGTCACACACGAAAAATTGGCTTCAAAGGAAGGTAAGGGTGATGGTGGGAGTGCTACTTAGGCTCACAAAGAGTGGTAAAAGGGAGAAGGAGCCTAAATATTTTTAAGATCCATGTGTTTATTTTTAAGTGCATAAGAATGATATTTAAAAATTCAGATTAAGGTTTTCACTTATTAGGACAAGTTTCAAATCATGAGAGTTCAATTCAAGTCACGAAAATCAAAACAAGTGATCCACGTATGGTAAGAACTTACTTTCAAAGTGTGAGCAAAGCATTAGAGAACTAATAACTAGGATATTAAAACCATTCATAAGCTTAAAACACCTTTTTTAAGAAAACTTTAACCTCTTATGCAAATGTGAACAACTTAGATGCTTAAAAATTCTAGACTCAATCCTAAAATGCTTAACAAGATTAATGCAATTTCATGAATTTTTTTTTTGAAAATTTTTAAAATTTTACCAATTTTTTCCTTTTCTTTTCTATGCCTTAGATGCATGCAAGACTCAAGAGATGCAAAGATAAAATAAGATCAAAATGAACAAGTCAAACCATACACATACTCCCCTAAACTTGAATGACACCGTCTCGGAGGCAAACATGTTCGAGAGAGCTCAAAACACAAAGCAAAAATAGAGAGAACATGAATGGTATATACAATGGAAGATGGTTGTTACCTCGGGTCTAGTCTCGGCTGGAACTTGAGGATGTTCTAGAAGAGCTAGATACTATGGCTTTGCCTTTGGAGCCTGGCTCTTAAAGAGAGAGACGCGCCGGTTGAATGTTGTTGCCTTGAGTCTCACGGATGACAACTCTACCGGTTGAAAGCCTTCTCTTCTCAGGCTGTTGAAACTCTTCACTCTCAGCCTGCTTTGGTGAACCCCTTTGAAGCGCCTTGACCTTCTTGGCAAGCTTCTTGATGACCTTGCTCTGCCACTTGTTGATCTTCCTTTGCATCTCCACAACAGAAGCAAAGAACTTTTCTGTCTTGGTCCACGGCTCAAAGTCAAGCTTGGGAAGGACAAAGGCTTCGGGCATCTCATCATCTGTGGCTGGAGACTCTGATCTTGGGCGAGTAGCCTGCTGAATTGTTGCCGCGGCTCCTAGAGGAGCAAAGCACTCCACTGTACTCGGGAGAAACTCGATGTTCCCAACGCCCAACAGCTCGGTCTCGGTTTGGTTTGGCAAGATGCATGTCCTCTTCTCATTCTCCTCATCAACAAACAAATACTCAAAGAAACCCTCGGCTGGCGTGCGTCCCAAGCTATCAGTGTTCCTTAGGTATGTCTCGTCCATGAAGGCTCTTTCCGGAACAGGAGTGAAGTTCTGAAGCTGGACGCCGGCTTCCACGAATAAGGGAGTGAGGAAACCACCAATGAGTGACGAGCTCGCCTTGCATCTCAAGGCATACGCCTTGCATCTCAAGGCATACGCCTTGTATTTGATCAATGAAGCGGCGAGGATGCATCCATAGTTCACGTCATCGCCGAGCCGATCTTTCAACGGCTCATCGTTCTCATCCGGATCACAAAGATGATGCTTGAGGCCTTGGAACAAGAAGCAGAACTCCGTCTTGGTCACCATGGGGGCTACGGACCGACCACTAAAAGTGTTGGCCATCAGCTTCAAGGTGTAATGTAGCACCGGGTTCCTCACTCTCTTGATCTTCGCGGTATTCGCCTTGTAATCTTCATTGGCGATGAGATCCCAAAAATCATTCGCTTGAGTGAAGGAGGGGAACTCCACCTTTGTGGCTTCAGCATCGAGGTCGTAAGCTTGGCAAAGCTCGGGGATTGAGAGGCTGAAGGTTTGGCGCTTTATCTTGAAGGAGAGGTGGCCTTGAGAAGGAATTGGGATGGTAGGATTCTCGTACCCAAACTCCAGAGTGGCAAGGAAGTCGATTGTCACTTCAGGAAAGGTTGGGCAATCCATCCGTGACAAACACCTCAGCCCTATCTTCTGGAGGAGCTGGTCAAAGTCTCCTAGAATCCCCATCTTGGCCAGCAATCCTCTGTCTGCGAACTTAGTCGCCTCAAACCTCAGCCGTGTAAGCCGTTCCTTGTCCCGTTTCTCATCCTTACTCCAACGAACCCTCTCCTCAACAGCCACTTCTTGGTTTCCTCCCTCTTATGCTGTCTCATCTCTCGTTCTTTTAGGAGCCATTGTCCCTGAAACAAGTTTCTCAAGCAAAGCAATGAGCAAATTGGCGATATGATGAGAGAAAGAGAGAAGCGAAGAAGAAAATCTATAACTACTACCCTAGAAATTTTGGGGGATTTATAAAAATTATAGAAAAATAATAGAGAATCAAATCTAGAGATAGAGAGAAATCTAGAATTTTTCCTATTATCAAGCTATTTTTTAAAAAATTTAAAACCGTCCTAGCATCTAAAACAATCAAAGCGAATAAAAAAGATATTTTCTTAAAGATTTCCTTATAGATTCAAAAATACCTTTGCAAAGATTGAAAAAGATGCTTGTTAGCCTTTAGAAAACAAGAACTCACACTCTCTATTTGCTTAACACTCGAGAAAACAAGAATGAGAGAGTGTGAAAGTAGTTGGAAACATTTAAAGGTCAACAAAACAAAACCATGGGTAAAAAGATGTCGTTTTCTGACAAAAACTGTGGTCAAGGCACATCTTTCATGGTCAAAGATGCTTGTCTTGACCACTTTTTGAATTTAAAAAAACCGGAGGGAAAGAGTAAGAGAGGAAAAGAAAATGTTACCTCGGCACGAGATCGAGTCCTTTTGGTCGATCTAGGACTCGATCTCATGCCCATACTGGCGTGGAACGAGAGGGTTACTCGATTTGGGACTCGATTCTGACTGAATCGAGTCTTGGATCGATTGCACCTCTCGTTCCTTGAGTTTTTGGCACGACGGCTGAGTCCTCTTGATCGAGCCACGTTCTCGATTCAGGGATCGATTTGGCTTAGATCAAGTGATGGATCGAGTTGACTGATCGATCTATCTTTGAAGGACTTTCCCGAGAGAAAATAGATCGGTCGGTCTATGCTTAGACCGATCGATCTAAACTCCAAAAATTTCCCGAGACATTTTAGATCGGTCGATCTAGATGGGACCGATCGATCCGTGCTCATATAGATCGACCTTGTCACTGGATCTCGTCTAGATCGACTAACTCCTCTCGATTCACTAGCTCGATCTAGCAAAGATCGAGCCAGGATAAGTCGATCTAGCACTCGATCTCTAGCTTGTACTCGCCCCTTCTTACTCCCTTTGGATCTAAGATCAGAGCCTGCGATCTCTCATACTTGTTCCTACACACTTAGAAGATAAAAACATAAAACTGGAAGAGAAATAAAGCAAAAATATATACAGGATAGACATGGGAATGCCTCCCAAGTGCGCTTTCTTTAACGTCTTTAGCTAGACTTTACTTGGTTTAGGCAGATGGTGGGTCTTGGAGAAGCATTTAGGTGCTCTCCTTGTCAAATGCACTCGCCATGTATAGCTTAACTCTGTGTTCGTTCACTGTGAATGCATTCCCACTCTTGCCAACCA
The DNA here is from genome assembly GCA_911865555.2 of Thlaspi arvense. Classification (NCBI taxonomy): domain Eukaryota; kingdom Viridiplantae; phylum Streptophyta; class Magnoliopsida; order Brassicales; family Brassicaceae; genus Thlaspi; species Thlaspi arvense. The sequence continues at coordinate 14,918,556 of OU466857.2, forward strand.
ACGTGACAGCTCTGTAGGGCAACACCTCCTTGATTTCATACGGACCGCTCCACCGTGACTTTAGCTTCCCTGGAAAGAGCTTGAGCCTTGAGTTGTAAAGCAGCACCAATCTCCCTTCCTTAAGCTCCTTAGGTACCAACTTCTTGTCATGAGCAGCCTTGGTACGCTCCTTGTAGATCCTAGCGCTTTCGTAAGCATCCAGCCTTAGCTCATCAAGCTCGTGCAACTGGATCAACCGCTTCTCCTGAGCCGTCTTCAGATCAAAATTCAGCTGCTTCACAGCCCACAACGCCCTATGTTCCAACTCAACGGAGAGGTGACATCCTTTGCCGTAGAGAAGAGTGAAAGGAGTAGTACCAATGGGTGTTTTGAAAGCAGTCCAGTAAGCCCACATAGCGTCATCTAACTTCACCTGCAAAATGTTTGGCATCACACATTACCTCAAAAGGTAAGTCCCAATTTGAAGGCTGCATAACAGGAGCTGTAACCAAAGCTTGCTTGATCTGTTCAAATTCAGATTTGCACTCTTCTGTGAACTCAAACTTCACATCTTTGCAGAGGAGAGCAGTAAGGGGGCGTGCTATCTTGCTTAAGTCCTTGATGAATCTTCTGTAGAAGCCTGCATGACCCAGAAAACTCCTCATTGCTTTGACTGAAACAGGTGCTTGCAGACTTGTCATCATCTTAATTTTTGCCCTATCCACCTCTATACCGTCTCCTGAGAATCTGTGACCAAGCACAATACCATCCTGAACCATAAAATGGCACTTCTCCCAGTTCAAAACCAAGTGCTTCTCTTCACATCTCTGCAGAACTGCACACAAATTATCCAAGCAGTTCTTGAAAGAGGACCCATAAACTGAGAAGTCATCCATGAAAACCTCCATAAACTTGTCTATCATGTCTGTGAAGATCGACATCATGCATCTATGGAAGGTTGCAAGAGCATTACACAGCCCAAAGGGCATTCTGCGATATGCAAAAATGCCATAAGGACAGGTAAAAGTGGTCTTCTCCTGTTCACCTAGATGGATTGGTATCTGAAAGAAGCCTGAATACCCATCAAGGAAGCAGTAATACTTGTGATTCTCCAGCCTCTCCAGCATCTGATCGATGGAAGGTAGAGGAAAATGATCTTTCCTTGTTGCTGCATTCAGTTTGCTGTAGTCAATGCACATCCTGTCTCTTGTCACAATCCTGGTTAGAATCAGCTCATCCTTGTCATTCTTCACCACTGTGAGACCTCCTTTCTTAGGCACCACGTGCACTGGACTCACCCAAGCACTGTCTGATATAGGATAGATGATACCAGCCTGCAACAACTTCATGATCTCTTTCTTGACCACATCCTGCAAATTCAGATTCAGCCTCCTCTGGTGCTCAACTGATGATTTCGACTCATCCTCCAAGTGTATCATATGCATGCACAAGTCTGGAGAGATACCTGAAATATCATCAAGAGAGTAGCCAAGAGCTTTGCGAAATTTTCGCAGCTTACTTAGCAAAAGGGTGAGCTCTGCATTGTTCAATGAAGCATTAACAATAACAGGATAGGTGGAGTTTTCTCCAAGAAATGCGTACCTTAGCCCAGCAGGGAGTTGTTTAAGCTCAACTTTTGGTGCTTTTGCTGCAGACCAATCATCCATTGTAGCAGCTTTCGCAGATGTGGAGACAAGCTCATCCTGTGCAACTAGTTGCATCACTTGTGCAATAGCATCCATCATCTTTGTGTATCATGTTGCAGCAGCATCTAAATGCTCATACTCTGCTGTAGAATTGGTCAACGCCCTTTCCAAGGGGTCCTCTGAACTCATCTCATGGAAGATCTGATCAGCAATGTTTGTGAGAACATCCACATAAAAAGTCTGTCCATCTCTGGTTGGCCTCTTCATCAGCTTGTCCATTTCGAATTTCATCACTAAATCACCAACATTCAGCTCTATTCTACCCTTCATGACATCAATGATAGCTCCTGCAGTAGCCAAGAAGGGTCTGCCAAGAATCAAGGGATCTTTGGGTTCTTCTCCGTATTCCAGAACCACAAAATCAGTAGGAATCATACAATCTCCTACTTTGATAGGAACATCCTCTATCACCCCTTCAGGAACTCTGACTGATCTATCAGCTACGACAAGAGATATCCTTGTAGCCTTAAAAGCGGTCATCCCCAAGATCTTAGCAACATAATGAGGCATGAGGTTCACACTAGAACCAAGATCACACAATGACCTCTCAAACTTGTCATTGAAGATTCTGCAGTCTAAAACAAAGCTTCCTGGGTCTGAAAGCTTCTTTGGAACTCTGTTCTGAATCATTGCACTGACCTGCTCGTTGATCATCATAGCCCCAGCCTCTAAACTCAAGTTATTGGTCACCATCCTCTTCACATACCTCCTTATAACAGGAGTGATCCTTACAGCATCAATCAATGGGATCTCAATAACCAATTTGTCCATGATAGCCTTGCATCTTGCATCTTCAAGCTCCTGCTTAGACTTCTTAGGATGCTTAGGATAGGGTATCTTGGGCTTATACACGGTCTCCTTAGCATTATCTGAAGTTTTAGATGAAACTGCAGTATGTGGCGACGAGTGACGAGCGTCAATGGGGTGGTGACGAGCGTCACTCGCTTTGGACAAGTCGGGGTCGATTACTCGATTTGGGTGACGAGCGTCACCCTCCTGGTGACGGTCGTCACCAACTTGTGAAGAGCAGTGGTCGGGGTTGTACTCGAGGGGGTACGAGCGACACCCATCATTGGTGACAAGCGTCACCCGTGGGTCTTCAGCAAATATTTCTTCATCTTCATACTCTTCAATACCCACAAAATTCCTTGAGGTTAAATCCTTCTGCAACACTGGTTGCAGGTTCTTTCCACCCCTTAATGTGATGGCATTCACATGGTGTTTCGGATTTGCATCATTTCTTCCTGGAAGAAATCCTTCTTGCCTTTGAACAGCTCCTGCAGTTTGGGCAACTTGAACATCAAGCTTCTTCATATGGGAGTTCAGACTCTCAATTTTTCCATTCAAATCCTGATAGAGCGAATCTTTCTTGCCATTGAAGTCCACTCTAAGCTTTTGTTGTCCTTCCAAGATCTGTTACAGCATTGCTTCCATTTTGTTCCCTTGTGGAGGTGCTGGTTGATAGGAAGAAGAACCATAGTTTCTGTAATTTCCACTGTTCTGGAATGGCTTCTGGTACTCTGTCTTCTGGAATGGGGACTTAGGAGTGAAACCAGGCGTGCTCTGTCCTCCTGTAAAGGTGCTCTTCTGGTTGTTGTTGTTGTAGCCTCTGTTCCACTGCTGATTCCCATACCTTTGACCCTGAAAACTACTAGAATTGATGAAATTTACATCCTCTTGTTCAACCTCCTCTGGAACTTCGAAAGTTTCCACCTCTGCAGCAAAGTGAACTGACTTCTTTCACACCAAATGGCTGTGCATATCATCCAGCTTAGCTTTAACTTCAGTAATCTGATTTCCATCAGCCACACCAGCTTGTTTCATCCTCTGAAAGTCTGCATTTTTAGTGCTGTTGCTGCAGACCAAATTCTCAATCAGTCTGATCGCATCCTCTGGTCTATTGGTGTTGAAGTTTCCTGCACTTGCTGCATCCAGCGCCATCTGATACTTCCAGTCAATGCCCCTGAAGAAGATCCCAAGCAAAAATGAAGAAGAAGCCATGATGAGGACAGTCCCTTTGATAAGACTTGAACCTGATCCAAGAAGCCTTAAAAGCTTCAGTAGGGCCTTGTGTAAAGAATGCAATTTTCGTCCTCATGTCCTCTGATCTTGCATCATCATAGAAGTTATTCAGAAAGGCATTCTTAGTGTCTTCCCAAGTGGTCAATGAAGCAGGTTTCAGTTGCTTTAGCCAATATGCAGCTTCTCCTTGAAGAGAGTAAGAGAAAAGCTTGCAGAACAGAAAGTCATTGCTAACCCCATTAGCTTTGACACTGGAAGCTAAATCCTCAAACCTCTCTATGTGATCCATAGGATGCTCATGAGGTAAGCCATGGAATGGATGCTGGCTAACCAGCTGATAGTAGATAGGTTTAACCTCAAAATCGTTCTTCTGGAAGGCAGGAGGTCGGATTGCAGCTCTGTTGGCATAGAACTGATCAGGTCTGTTGTAGTCACCTAGAGTCCTCTGAACAAAACGCCCAGCAGCGTTATTGGCAGCAGCAGGGACTCCAACGTTCTTGATCAATCCTCTGCCCCTCTTCGTTCCTCCTGTTTCCTTCCCTGTCAATCAAGTGACCTTCTGCATCTTCAACCAAGATAAGTGGAGCGACCATTGTAGATTTCTTCTTAGCTTTTCTGTTAGTTCTCTCCAACCTAGCTAGTTCGTCGATGCTCAAAGTCACAAGCTCTATCTCTTTGTTGCTTCTGGTACTGCGATTAGGCATACACCTGAAATAGGAACAAAGAAAAGTAGCAAAAAGTTAGTAAACAAATTAAAACTTAGACAAAATCATAATACTAGAAATCGATAGGTAGCTATTACTCCCCCGAAATGGCGTCAAAAACTTGATAGGGTCAGGTTTTACCCAAATAAAACTACTGCAAGTGCACAGCAAAAGCAGTTGTAGTATAAGGGGTATTGAATCTCAAAGGAGTAATGCAGACTACACTATCGAATGTAGATTCAGATTAAGCTAAGCAGAATATAATGTATGTAATGCGAATGAATAAATCAAAGTAAGCAAACGATTTTTGGAAGATGATCTAAGTTTCAGAAGACTAAAAGCGCTAGGTCAGGACAGTTCGCAGGTTGAATCCAAGAATGTAGAATGCATGAAATCAGGAATGATTAAAAACCGTTTTAAACATGAATCACTGATGTTTAACTAATCAATTCTCATTGCAGAAGTTATCTATGCCTAAATCACAGAGTTTCAAATCTCTTTGCAAATCTTAACAGCCTAAGCATGCAGGAATGATCAGATTTAATTGTTTACAAAACTCCTAAGCCAAATCTCTTTGCACTAAGTTGATTTTCTCATCAAATACTAGTTCAGGTTATCAATAATGCTCTCACATATATTTAACAACCTAGGATTTTCGGATTTCTAGATGATGTGTCTCAGAAATTCGAATTTAAAGCAAGCAGAGATGAAAAACCAAAAGATATTCCTAACAGATAGCTATTCTACAATCTCTTCATCAACCCTTGAAAAAGCCCTAACTTAACTAGCAGATTACTCAGACATGATTATGGAATCACAACACAACTGAATAATATTGCATTAAGAGAAAGAGTAAAAGAAATAAAGGGGTTCAAAATCTTCTCAAAAGAGTACAGGATTTGTCTCCCCAAAAAGCTCTCAATAAATCTTTCTCTAAGCTCTCTGAATTCTCAAAAACTAAGATAATAGCCAACAATGGCTGAAAAACCTAATAAATAGAGGTTAAACATGATCTAGGGTCTTCTTGTAAATAATGGAACTTCTGGGCCAATTCTGCAAATAGTCTTCATACTTTTAATAAATTAGGCCACACTCCTTCCTTGATGGGTGACAAGCGTCACCAAGGGTGGTGACGAGCGTCACCAAGGGTGGTGACGAGCGTCACCATACGGCATACTTTCTTCTTCGAGCTTGGTACTTCGTGGCTTCAACTCAGAATGCTCCAAAAGGTACCAATATCTTCAATTATGCTCCAGACATGCTGTAACCTGCAAAGACTCTTCTAGGACTCTAAAAAGACCAAAAAGACTCAATAAAAAGGACTTATACCATGGTTAAAAACCATAAAAACTATGATATATCAAGCAGCCTGAGAAGAGAAGAAGATCAACTAGTGGGATAGTGATCTGTGAGCCTCAAGGAAGCAACCAAACTGCACGCCACTCTGTCCACGAAGGAGCAAGCAAGGAGAAGGGCAAGGCGATGTCTCACGACACCCCTTGAAAGAGTAGGAAGTTTGGAGCATCCTCAAGCTCCAGCCGTGCCTAGCTCCAAGGTACCAACACACAACCTTGTAAATAACATGCATCTTCTTCATTTTTGCTTTATGTTTTTGGCTCCTCTTGAATTTGTTTGCCACTGAGACGGTGTCATTCAAGTTTGGGGGAAAGTGTGTGTAATTTGACATATTTTCTTTGATCTTATTTTGTGTTATCATCCCTTGAGTCATCATGCATCATGTAAGGCATAGAAAAGAACAAAAAAATTATAAAATATTTTAAAAATTTTCAAAAACATTCATGTAGCTTGCATTTGAATTGTTAAACATTTTAGGATTGAGTCTAAAATTTTAAGCATTTAGGTTGTTTGCATTTGCATAAGGGGCAAAAGTTTTTCTTGAAAAGTGTTTTAAGCTCATGAATTGTTTCAAGGCCCTAGTTAGTAGTTCTTTGATGCATTGTACATACTTTGAAAGTAAGCTCTAACCATATTTGGATCATTTGTTTTGATTTTCATGGCTTAAGTTGAACATTCATGAATTAAATCCTTTCCTATCAAGTGATAACCTTAATTTGAATTTATTGAATTATCATACTTATGCATTTGAGAAAGGATACATGGATCATATATACATATTCAGGCTTTCTTACTCCCTTTCACCACTCTCTTGTAAGCCTGAGTAGACTTCCCACCTTGACCCTTACCCTCCTTTCAAGCCAATTTTCTTGTGTGACATCTTTGTGAGGCCTTATTTTCGGTTTGAACTTGGCATAAAGTGTTAGGTTTAGGTGACATGATTAGGCTCTCATATGATTGCTAGCTTTGCATTTTGAAGCTAGGTTTAGGCTTATGATAAGGGGGGGATTCATGGGGGTTGTTTGCTTTGGTTTCGGTTTGGAAAGATTTTGTGTTTGGGTTTGAACAAAAGGGAAATGAATGGTTTTAAGTGGTAGGCCTTGTGTTTAAAAATGAATGATCTTGTTTAAAAAGAAGGTAGCTCTCAAGGAAAAGAAAAAGAAACAAAAAATCAGAAAAGAAAAGAGCCAAAAGGTCAAGTTTAAAAAAAAAAAAAAAAAAATAAATAAAAATAAAGAGAAGAGTGCTACCAAAAGTATTTAAAAGAGCTTAATATGTTTTTGGCCTTACCACTAGCCTCAAAAAGGGTTTTAAAATGATGTTTTTATTTAGGTTTTGCTTGGCGCCTTGCCTTGTTTATGTGGGTAATCTTTAGGTGGGTGAGTGAGCTTAAAAAGAAAAGAAAAATGAGACGGGGTTAGGATCATTGTTAGTGTATATGGGTAGATGAGAATCTAGTCATATATGTATCAATTGTCTTTACCTTTAGCATTATGCATAAGTTCAACCTTCTTTGAGAGATCGCATCACTTGATTTACCCTTATAAATGAGATTATTTTTATCTCATAACCTTTGTCCCTAAGCCAAATGTATTTGGTTTTAAAGTGCATAAGTGTGATTCGCGGTATGGATCTTAATGAATGTTTAAGGATAGGATTCTTGGATTGTTTGGGTTATGAGAGTCATGATTTGAGATTCAACATGTGATGAATATGGCTAAGTTCTTTGGAGTATGAGTTTGTGCATTGCATCTTAGGATTAAGTACTAGGACCATTGAATTGATTCATTTGAAAAACAGTTTTGCAAAGAATTTGAGCCCCCGTTTTAATACCTCTCTTCCTTTCTTGAATTTTGTTTGCTTGAGGGCAAGCAAAAGGAAAGTTTAGGGGAGTTGATATACTCATATATTTAGTATGCATTTAGTGTAGTTTTCATGCATTCATCTTGCATAATAGGCTAGTTTGCACCATTTTAGGTCCTAGAGCACTTTTGCATTAGCATTTGCACGTTTCTTGCATTCTTACATCATATTCAGGTTGTTTTGGACACATTGGAGCTGTGGAGAGTTTGCGGACATGCTAAGGATCAAAGAGGAGCTCGTGGACAGTTAGAAGAAATCAGCCTTGCTACAAGGGAACCGAGATCGAGAGGTAGATCGAGCTAGGCAGGTCGATCTAGATGAGATCGACCAGAAGATCGACTAAGCCAGGGTCGTTCCAAGGGAGGGATCGAGGATGAGATCGAGTGAGGAGATCGATCGGGAGTACGGACGTGGGCTAAGCCATGCAGAATGAGAACCAGATCGAGTTCACGACTCGATCGTCCAAGGATCGAGTAGCAGATCGAGCAAAAGGAGACGATCCACCAGAAGATCGAGCTAGAGATCGATCAACCAACTCGATCTCTAGCACCTTATCCGGCCAGCTCACTTTTGGCATGTAGTGAGGGGACCATTTTGGTTGTTTAGCCATTTTGGGCAATTTCTTTCCTATCCATTCATTCTGTCGAGAACCAACTTTACTTTTGCTTTCTCACTTAGGTGATTTCACCATTGTTGAACCTTTTAAGCTTTTGAACCTTGTAAAACATTAATCTTTCTTTAATCATTGAGTATTTCATTAATCGCTCTTGCTTAATCATGTTTAGCTTTCTTTCCTTTGTATTTTCATGTGTTTTAGCTATGTGTAGTGAGTAGTTTCTCTTTGGATTTAAGGTTGAGGCAATTTAAGGGGTTTAAGGGTTTAAAGCTTGGGTCTTTTCTTGTTTTTAATCTCTTCTCTTCTTAGATTTGGGCTCTTAGTGCTTAAAGAGTCTTGGGAAAGATCTTTCTGATCCTAGGAATCTCCTTACTTTGACAGGATTCAGGAATTCCCTAAAACTGAATCCAAGAGGCTAACTTCCCTTTCCCAAACGCCATGGTTGTATTGGGGGTTAGTTAAGCCACCATTTGAGATCTTTGCTTAATGTTCTTTGACCCATCTTTCTACTAAACGCCATAGGTTTGGAGGAAGGGTCAAAGAGAGGGGTCATACCACACGCCATGGATGATCCTAGTTTAAGTTTCTCAAGGCTTAGAGTTAAGCTCACCAAATGAGTAGATCTAGTGTTTTTCAAACCCAAGCTTGAACCTTGACCCCTCTTAATATGACCCTCAACCGTAGATCCTCCTTTTCGCATTTCAAAAACTCAAGTTTTCATTTCCAAGTCTTAAAGCTCGCATCTTTGCTTTAGTTTCAATGCTTATCACCTTATGTTGCTAGAAGTTCTCTATTTACCCGCTTTAGTTCTCGAGTTTTAGTAATTAGTAGTTTTGCATTTTTAATCCTCTATTTTCTTCTAGTAGTTGTTAACCCTTTTCGAGGGATTTTAAAATAGTTTTCTTGTTCATTTCGCATTGTATTTAGTTTTCGTAGAATTTCTCATCCATTTACCCGAACCTGCTTAGCTTTGCATTGCTCTTGCATTCCTAGTGTTCTTTCTACAACCCAGGCTGGATTGATACCTCTTGCACTATACTACATCATTAACAGTGCATTTTGATTTGACAAAACAGTCCCAAAACATTCTGTTTATCAGAAACTGATGTTCCGTCTTAACCATTTGACACGTCTCACAACCGGCCCACTTAGGCACATCCCGTTTCATCCCGACTCAATGATAGTACCGTTTCAGATCCTGGTACATCTTGGTCATCCCCGGATAAACAGAAAATCTTGACTGATGTGCCACCTGAAGGATCTCATCCTTCAACTCCTTCACATCCGGAACATATACCCGTCCGTTCACAACATTTGTTCCATTGTCTGAAGTCTGATATTTTGTCTTCTCATTCCATGACATCTTGTTCACATTCTCATCCTACTCCTGAGCAATCCGAATCCTAGTCAACAAATCAGCTCGATCCGCAGCTTCTAAACCCAACTGTTCCACCCCTTCTGTTATTGAATTCAACTGCAATATCCTTAGCATGTTCACAATGCTTCCAACGTCCCGTTCTGATGATAGCTCTCCTTCGGCTCAAATCATCCGCGACCAAGTTGGCCTTTCCTGGATGGTATGCTATTTCCAAATCATAGTCCGCCACCAACTCCATCCATCTACGCTCTCTTAAGTTCAAATCCGGTTGAGTAAAGATGTACTTTAAACTCTTAAGATCCGTGTATATCTGCACCTTCTCTCCATACCTCCATATCTTAAGTGCAAATACCACAGCCGCCATCTCTAGATCATGCGTAGGGTAGTTCCCTTCATGCTTCCGTAGCTGCCGCGAAGCATAAGTATCACCTTACCATCCTGCATCAGAACACACCCTAGTCCCTTCCGTGATGCATCCGTGTATACCACATATGGCTCACCCGATTCTGGTAACGCCAATACTGGTGCACTAGTCAGTAACTCCTTTAACTTTGAGAAGCACTCTTCACACTCATCCGTCCAAACATACTCCATGTCCTTCCCAGTCAACTTTGTCAATGGCTGAGCCATGCTTGTAAAGCCTTTGACAAACCGCCTATAATATCCGGCTAACCCCAGAAAACTCCTTATCTCTGTAGCGTTCTCCGGACTAGGCCAATCTGCTATGGCCTGAATCTTCTCTGGGTTCACATACACTCCCTTATCCGATACAATGTGACCTAAGAATCCTATATGCCGTTGCCAAAAGCTACACTTACTAAGCTTGGCATATAACCTATGTTTTCGCAACTTCTCCAGAACAATCTTCAAGTGACCTTTATGCTCTTCCTCACTCTTTAAGTATACTAGAATATCGTCTATGAAGATAATCACAAACTCATATAGGTACTCCCTGAACACGCTATTCATCAGCTTAATGAATGCAGCTGGCGCATTCGTCAAACCAAACGACATGACCACAAACTCGTAATGACCATACCCTGTCTGAAAGGCAGTCTTACGCACGGCTGTCTCCTCTATGGGTATTTGATGGTACCCTGATGCCAAATCGATCTTAGAGAACCAAGTAGCTCCCCTGAGTTGGTCCAACAACTCGTCTATCATGGGAAGTGGATACTTGTTCTTCACAATTACACGGTCCAATCCCCAGTAGTCAATGCAAAGCCTGAAGCTTCCATCCTTTTTCTTTACGAACAAAACAGGCGCACCTGATACAAGAGCTTTTGACTCTCTTGGTCAATCACCCAGCATGTACTAATCTGTTGTAGTATAGCATAGGATTTTTATCAATCCAAATGAGTTATGAATAGATGGCACTAGAATTGTGAGCAGAAAGCTTTAAGTCAAGTAAAATCACGCAAGATTGTAGTTTACATAACTTAACTATCAACCTAAGTGATCAAGCACCAAACAGAACTCAAAAGAAAACAACTTAGCAATGATCAAAAGAAAAACAGAGCAAGAAAACAGCACACTTAAAGCAAAATTCGAAATTCAAATAAGTTTCTAGATGTGGTTATTGACTTTTGGGAATTCAAAGGAAAGACTTAGGCTGTTTCAAACATCATTGATAATGCAAATAAGCAATCAATGCTAATTCATAAACATAAAGTTCATAATCAAGCACGTTAAGTCCAATCTCTTGACAAATAACCCTTTGTTTATCATCCTAACAAGAACTAACTCTCATTAGTGCTAGAACAATCAACAAGCATGCAAAACCAACTCTATTCAAGTCAAAATAGTCTTCAAACAGTCAATCTCTTGAGCTAAGGCCAGTAAATCCTCTATTAAACAAGATCAGCATTTCATCAAACACTAGGTAGGGATAAGATGAAGCCTAAATCTAGATTCATGTGATCAAGACAAATCTAGCCTAAGAACAGATTAATAGAGAGGAATTAACCTAATTAAGCACTAACAAATCCTAATCAAGCCTCTAAATTCCCCTAATCTACCACATCAAAGAACCCTAAAAAGTCTACTCACTCATCATCAGAGAAAATACCAAATAACAAGAGTAAATGATGCTAAACATGATTAAGAGGGATATTAAGCAGATTTAATGATGCAAATACAAAACTTTAATTAAAAAGATGATCATGTTCTTACAAAGACTGAAAAACTCTTAAGAAAACTAAGCAAGAACAAGACTTGGCTAAAAACCATTAGTCCAAGCCTATTTATAGTAAAAGACAAAAGCCCTAAAGCAATGGCAAAGTTATAAATAAAAAGAAGTTCGTATTGGATCACATCGGTCAATTGACCGATGCTCCTCTTGGGTGCATGACATCGGTCAAATGATGACCGATGCTGTTCATCGATGTGAATCTTCAAACTTTCGGCCCAGTTACATCGGTCAGTCTTGACCGATGCTTTTGACCGATGTGGGTGTCCTGTCTCTTCACATCGGTCACAAGTAACCGATGTGGATGACCGATGTGATTAACCAAATTCTCTGTTGCTTTACATCGATCACCATTAACCGATGTGCTCTGTCCCTTGACCGATGTTGCACCAGAATCATCTTCCTTGCTTTCTTTTGCTCCTTCTCAGCTTGGCCAACTCCTTGAACCATTCCCACACTTCCTCCTTGCTCCATAGAGCCTCTTAAGTACCTAAAAATATCTGTAATGCATAGAGAATGCAAAATACAACCTAAGTCTAAAAGGAAAGGAAAATGAGACTAAAGAGAAAGAAAACATGCAAAAGGGAATCAAAACATGAGCTAAATGCAAGCCTAAATGATGTAAATATATGAGATATCAAAACCCCCACACTTGCCTTTGCTTGCCCTCAAGCAATCAAACTAAGATAAATGGTGGATGAAGTTTAAAGGTGGGCACTCTAATCTAAAAATGCTAAGGTAAAGAAATGAAGTCAATGTCTAAGTGCCTAAGTGTAGGATGCAAAACACAATCAGTTATACTTTAAAGAACCTAGCCATGCTCATCATGTTTCAAAATGATCTCAAATCTCAACCTAGACAAATGCCAAATCAATCAACTCTTTAACATTTATTAAGCTTGTAACCATGAATCATGTTTTGTGCAAATCAAGTGAAAACATTTGGTTCTAAGTGTAATGTTATGAGATTAAAATGATCTCATTCAAGTAAAGGGTTCATACACATAAGGGATCACTCAATGAAAATGATTCTATCTTAGGCAAAATACTAAAGGTAAAAGCATACTTATGCATGCAAATCAAAGCTCTCTTCTATCCTTTACCCAAAGATGAATCCTAAGAACTTCTAAACCCCAAAGTGAACCCCTAAAACTACCCTTTTCCTAAACTCTAAACCTTCTCCTTCTTCATGGTTGGGGAAACTACTTCTTCTTGCTTGTGTGGTTGACCTTTGTTGTTGGGACTTTCTCCTTTCTTGTTGATTAGGCGCCATTTTTCACCTTTGGTGGATTGCCTTGGGTCCGATTTCTTCTTTTGATTGGCCTTTCAAAGTTTTGCTGAGTTTTGGCGCCTCCTTAACTTACACACTTAGAGCTTTTTCTTCCATTTACTTAACCACAATTTAAACTTATTTCCTCATACTACCATTCCATACTTTTCCTCTTCTTTTAAAGCATATAATCATGAAACTCAAACCACTTAACTCTACCCTTTTATCCCAAACTTCTAACCTAGAATCAAGCTCAAAATGCAAGCTGATATCTACAAGAGAGCTTCTGCTTGCCAGCCTTAATCCTAACACTTTTTGCCAAGATAAAATTCGAAAATGATGTATGCAAGGCCTCACAACTCTCAAGATAATGTTTAAGCTCAAAAGGAGGATTGGTTAAGGGTGTGGATTAACTGTTCCATAAGTATGAGGATCAGCTATTTGGATCAACAAGAGTGGTAAAAAGGAAAAAAATGATCCAAATATGTATATGGTAGCCATGAAATCACATTTCAATGCGCAAACATGATAATTAAAAATTCAGATTAAGGTTCAAATAGATAGAGTTGATTTTCAATGAACAAATGGTTTCAGTATGAGAATGAGAGAATCAAATTTAGCAATTCAAGCATGGTTCAGCCTTAACTTCTAACTTTCTCATGATGCTTCAAACAATTAACCACTTAGACATTTAAATCAAACCTAAACACTTAGCATTATACAAGGAAAATTCATCAGCATGCCCTATGCAAATGCAATGCAGCCTATATGCAACATTAGACTCAATCTTAAGCAAATGAAATGCAACTACATGCTCTCTTTTGGTTTGCAAAACATGCAAAAATTTTCAATATTTCGTTTTTTTGTGTGTTTTCTATGCTTTATATGATATGCATGAGATGCATGTGACTCAAAGATGAAAGAAATTAAAAACTAAGAAAAGAACAAACAATGTCAAACCCCAAATCCTTCCCCCACACTTAAATTACACAGTCTCTTGTGTAATAAAAGGAATGAGAGAGAGAAGCAACAGCAAAATAAAAACAGAAACTTAAAAAAATGCAATGGTATATACAATGGAAGGATGTGGTACCTTAGTTGTGATGGGAGGACTGATGGGATGTGTAAGAGAGTTCCTCAGTCTCTCCTGGATCTTGGAATGATACTGATGTTGCTGGTTGTGGAGACTGACTCGTCCTCCTCTTGGTTCTCCTCTACTTGCCTTCTGCAGAAGTTGCTGGTTGTTGTGGAGGAGCCCAACTTGGCCAATGAGCTTGTACTTGAGTTGGGTTGCCTTGAGAATCTCACTCTTGCCAAGTTGTATAAATCTCAGAAGGAGAGTAAGCTGGCGCCTCCCATGCTGATGGTGGTAGGGACCTTGGCTCATAGGATGAAGCTCTTGAAGGTTCACAAGCTGTCCATTGATGAGTTTGTTGCACTTAGAAGGAATGTCTCCCTTGAGGCATCCAGATTACTTCCTCTTCTTCATTAGGTTCTTTCTGCTGCACTTGCTCTTCATAGTGTGAAGTATACTCATGGCCATGGCTCTGTTGGGAAGCTCCTTTTGATGTAGACTTGTCTTTCTTGAACTTCCCTTTTACCAGATTCACTAGCTTCTTTATGGTCTTATCTTGCCATTTACACCACATTTGGAGTTTATTGATGTGGTTATGGGCATACTTCAGAGAGATTCCTTGGCTTGAAACCTCATGAGGTTTGAAGTGAAACCTCTTGGTGTTGTATTCCAGTAACTTATCCTCATCTTGCTCTTCCTCTTGGGAATCCTCTTGACTTTCAGCGCCAACATCATCATCTTCATGTGCCTCCGCTTCAGTAGTCTCTTTAGCTTCTTCTTCACTACTCTCCTCTGTTTCTTCAGTAATGGCACCACCATGATATATCACTCTCTCTTCTGGACAAAAGTCTATGTTGCTCTTCATGGTGAATGAAGTATGATGTGGGTTGGGAAGGAGAAACATAGCTTGTTCCTTTGAAGGCTTGAGAAACGGGTAGATGTGCTTCCCTTGGATACTCTTTCCCAGGAAATGACTCCTCCTCAAGTAGTTAAGATCCATAATAGTACCAGGAGAAGCCTCTATTACTTGTATCCCATTCTCTAGAAGAGATCCCAAATTAAGTTTTGAAATTAGTCTACCAGCCAAAAATGGGGAAACGGACTTCTGAGGAAACATACAAAGAAAATGGAGTAAATAAGCTTGAAATAGTCATTTGGGACTCATAATAGTACAAGGTGGCAAAGCATCTTCTTCATGCTCATCAAGGTTTACTCCACTAGCTATCAAGATTGCTGTCACAATGCCTCCTATGTGAAGTATAGGGTTCCTCTCCCTTTTGCCCTTGTTCAAGATCCAACTCCTATATGAGTAGAGCAGCTCCAAGAGAAAAGTCACATAGCAAGGCCATTCCTCAAGCCTGTTGATAGTCTCTCAACTCTTGCTACTGCGTACCAGCTTATGCATCCCATAGAAGATGGTGTCCATCTCCCTTGATGTGATGTTAGGTGTCTCCTCTCTTGCAAATTAAGTGTTTGTAAGGGCTTTGTGGGCATATCTCACAGCTAGATGTTTTAGACTTTAGTTCTTGGTGACTGCTGGAGTATATTTTCCAATCCCAATTACTTTCCATAGCAAGTTATGCTTTCTCTTTCTGATCTTGAAGTGAGATTTCTTATGAGGATAAACTCCATTCCAAGGTGAGTTGAAAGCTCTCTAGAGGTTGCTGTGAGCTTCTGCTTGCCAAGCTTGAAGGATATCCAGCTATCTTCATCATCTC
Organism: Thlaspi arvense; assembly: GCA_911865555.2. Lineage (NCBI taxonomy): Eukaryota > Viridiplantae > Streptophyta > Magnoliopsida > Brassicales > Brassicaceae > Thlaspi > Thlaspi arvense. The sequence goes on from OU466857.2 coordinate 14,934,430, forward strand.
TTTCAGTCTCTTCATAGCCCACCACTTGGAAGGTGGAGAGGAAATGAATGGTGAGACGCTGGTAGGAGGGAAGCGCCAACTCCATGAAGCTGCTAAGTCCCATTGCTTCAAAGATTTTCTTGCAGTTTTCATAGAGGCCAAGCGCCTTCATGGTAGAGGCACAATGGAATCTTGTAGCGTTGAATGTGCTTTGGCTGAAGAGCTCCACAAGTTCTCTTGCACTTAGTTTCTTACTTGGGGCTTCTTCCACAGCCTTGACTTTTCCTTTGTCCTTGGACTTCGCAGCCTTGCTCTCCACACCCCTTTTTCCAGCACCTTCTGATGACTGCCCATCAGCAACACCCTTGTCTTTGTCTCTGATTGTAAGTGCAACAAGAGGCGCATCTTCTTCTTAGGAACTTGGCTTTTGTTTCCAGCAGCTTCTTTGGTTCTCTCCATAGTACCTACAAGAACAAAGCTTAAAGATCTAAAGAGTAGAATAACAAAAGTTAAAAAAGCAATGATTTAAAGCTCTTAAATTTTTTTTTTCTCAAATCTAATAGAGGCTTAACTAGCATTTAAACAAGGCAAACCTCTAAAGAAATAAGAGAAATTAAGATCAAAAATCATAAAGATGCTAGAGTTCTAAACAAATTTTAACTATTATGCATATGAACCTAGCATGGTGGCCTTTAAACAAAATGAAGCATGATTATGCAAAGTGAATTTAAAGCAAGCAAGCTATTATATTTATGAACAGTAATCAGCCCTAAACATTTTACTTGCTTAAACTAACAAATTCCACCATGCAAAAATCAAAACAAGCATTTTAAACTAATCAATATTAGTTCTTAATGCAATAGATTCAGAAACTTTAAATAAGCTCAAAGCATAAGAACAAGTGATGAAGAGTTTAAAAAAGCAAACCTCTTTGAACTTCTCAGCACTTTGAAAAGACAAATAAAAGAGAGAAATAGCTAAGTAATTTCGTGGTTTATGTGATAGAAGAGAGAATGTGAAGTGTGAAGAGTGAAGAGGAGTTATATGGTTTATATAGAACCTAAGAAGGAACATAAGGAATCTAAGAAGTGGGGGACAAAACCAAAAGTGCTCATAAGTGGGTCAGAATGGCAGAGAGGAGCAAAAAAATTTAAATTCAAACTCCATTGGCTCCAAACCAAGAGAGAGAAATTTTTTGAAAATTTAAGTTCATATCTCGCAGACCATATCGGTCACTCTTGACCGATGCAAGTGACTGATGTGGTTGGCATCGGTCAGTCTTGACCGATGCTGCTGACCGATACTGACTCCCGATCCTTCTGCCCATTTACATCGGTCACTCCTTGACCGATGCGAGGGACCGATGTAGGCCTTCAATCTCTCGGTCAGTTTACATTGGTCACTCCAGACTGATGTTCCTGACTGATGTGAGTTTGTCTGACTCTCGAGTTAATTACATTGGTCACTCCTTGACCGATGCAAGTGACCGATGTAATCTACTCGAGACACCTTTTTTCCCACATCGGTCACTTGCCCGGTGCTCTTCTGGTTTTACAACATCGATCATTTTGGACCGATGGATATGACCGATGGAACCAACATCGGTCTGGCATGACCGATGTTGATGATCGATGTTAACCAGAAAGCACCTATTTTGGTTCCCCAAACATCTTCTCATTCCCCAATCCAAACCCCTGCTTCTAAGAACACTAGAAATGCATAAACATAAACTAAAAAGCATAATATTTACAAAGGATACCATTTGACTACCTCCCAAGTGTGCTTGTTTAAAGTCACTTAGCTTGACTTTGGTTACCTCTTTAGTGGAGGCAAGGAGAAGGAGTGTTGGAACTCCTTGGTGGTGTCTTGCTCCTCTTGATCCTTGTGGTGACTCCATCAATCTTCATCTCAGCAAAGGGCTTAGACTTGCCTCCTTGCTTCAGCTTGTAACACATCTCACCATCCTTAGAGCCATATGGTTGAAAAATCACCTCTCCTTCTTCAGTAACCATCTTGATTTCATTCATCTTCTTGGAACTAACTACTTCAAGGACCTCCTTTTCAGTGGTGTCTTCAAATAACCTTGACAAGCAGCAGCCATCAAAGGTCTCTCCTTGATAGCCTTCAAACTCAGGCCAGTTCTTATCAACCCCTTTCAACTTGTTCAGCTCCATGGAGAAAGCATGTTCATGCTCCAGCTTGTTACCCTTGCTATCAAACTTCAAGACCTTCTCCTTGGTAAGCCTCAGCTCTGTTGTGCATTCTCTAGCATCAAAGACAGCGCCAGCTGAAGCTAAGAAGGGTCTTCCAAGTATGATGGCAATCTTGATCTGCCCTTCAACATCCAACACCAAGAAATCAGTTGGGATAGTCACTCCCTCAATCTGCATTGGCACGTCCTTGAGAGCTGCATCTTCACTGTCCCATCAGAAATGGTTAAGGACACATTGCATTGCTGAAAATTGGTGTAGCCCAAATCCTTAGCTGTAGTTGATGGCAATAAACTGATGCTTGAACCCAAATCACACAAACAGCTCTTGAAAGTTCTTCCTTTGAGTTCACATGCGAGAGTAAAGAAACCAGGATCTTTAAGCTTCTTGATGTTCAGCTCCTTAACTTCTGGTTCCACAACCTTGGCTACATCTTTCCCAAGCTCTTCTTCACCATCTAGACCTCTCATTTCCATTTGAGCAGCATAAAGAGTTGCATACTTCTTGACTAGTTGCTCCTTGAATCTTCCTGGGAATGAAATGTCAGGTTGGTAAACTGGAAGCTAATCAGCTTGAGCCTCCTTCTTAGCATCAGAAACTTGAACAAGGTCTTCCCCCTCACTTTGTTCAGAAATGTCCTCATTGATCAGTGATAAGAACTCATCTATAATAGCATCTTCCTCAATGGTAAAAGCATCTTGAGAATCAACAGCTTGGCAAATACTCTTTGGGATTCATCTCACACTTTCCAGGGAGGTTACCTTGAGGGCGTGGTGCATTAGCTACTCCTTTGTTGTTCTCTAGAGTCTTCCCTCTTGCAGCTAGACCATCAAACTTGTTTGTCAGCTCCACATGAAACAGAGTCTATCTTGTTGTGGACCTCAGCAAACTTTTTGTTCATCTCCAAGGTAGTGTTGATCTGATTCTGAAGCACTTGTTGGATGAGAGTCTTGATTTCACCATCTGATGTGCTGGAAGAGGCTTGAGCTGGTGCTTGAGCATTGAATCCTGGAGGGTTGTAGGGCGCTCTAGGCTGGAAGTTTTTGTTCTTTTGTTGAAAGCCTTGATTGTTGTTGTTGTAAGGCACAAAAGGTCTTAGACCAGCTTGCTGTTGCTGTTGAGGTGGATAGACTTGGTCTTGAAAATTGGCAACATTGTTGCTTCTGTAGGATAGATTTGGGTTAGGTCTGTAGTTCCCATACCCATTGTAGTCTCATTGATTACAAAGATAGTTCATCTCCTCAACTTGGCAGCCTTCTTGATCTTCAACCTGAGCCAAGTCACCAACAAAACTAACTTCCTTCCTTTCTCTTAGCAACAGATCAATATTCTCATGTAAAGCCGTGATCTCCTTCTTGTTAGACTCTAGTTCTTCCTTAGCACTCCTAAGGGTTCTATCAAACTCCTCATTATAATTCCCATCAGATTATGCTAGATTCTCCACAAGTTCCAATCCCTCATCAACATCTTTAGATAAGAAGTTACCATTAGATGCAGTATCCAGGAGCATTCTTATCTTTGGGAGGGCGCCTCTGTATAGAGTGGAGAGGAGTGAAGCTTGTGTAAACCCATGGTTTGGGCACTGAAGTGTGTAGCCTTATAACATTTCTCATGCTTCACCAAAGCTCTCATTGTTCCTTTGAGCAAATCCAGAGATTTCATTCCTGATCCTAGCAGTCCTTGAAGTAGAGAATAATTTGGCCAGAAAGGCTCTCTTGCACTCATCCCAGCTAGTGATGCTTCCCTGAGGCAAGTTCTTTTTCCATTGGTGAGCTTTATCCCCTAGGGAGAATGGGAAGAGTCTCAGTTTAAAGCCATCTTCACTGACCCCATTAATCTTGGTGAGTGAGCAGAGTCTATCAAAGTTGTCCAAGTGATCCAAAGGGTCTTCTAGAGGTAACCAATGGAACTTGCTGCCTTGGGCCATTGAGATCAGACCAGATTTGATCTCAAAGTTATTGTTCTGAACAGCTGGAGGCAGGATTCCTGTTATGTTGTTGTAGGCATTGGGTGCATCCTCTACGCCTATTGGTCTTGGAGCTTGAGCTGCTCCTCTAGGACCTTGCTCTCCTTGCAGGCCCTGAACTCCTTGCTGTCCCTGTTGGCCTTGAGCACCAGCTGCTCCTTGAGTTCCTTGGAACCTCATATCATCCACACCTTGATCTTAGATGTTCATCCCCAATCTCTCAAAGTTCTGCTGTCTTTCCCTTAGTCTCCTTGCCCTTTGACCTCTGTCCAGCAAATTAATATTGTCTATAAAGTCCAATAAGTTGCTAGAGCCTCTTGATTTAAGGTTCATACACCTGAAAATAGCAATGAGAGTTGAAGACTATTAGTAACCAAATATAAATAAAACCTGATCTTAAAGATTCCACAAATTCTAATGATCCAAACAATAACCCCAATGGTAACGGCGCCAAATTGATACAAGAGTTTTTGACTCTCTTGGTCACCCAGCTTGTACTAATAAGTTGTAGTATAGCATAGAGTTTTTATCAATCCAAAGGAGTTATGAGTAGATGCCACTAAAATTGTGAGCAGAAAGCTTTAAGTCAAGCAAAATGAAGCAAGATTGTTGTTTACCCAACTAAACTATCAACCTAAGTGATCAAGCATCAAACCGAACTCAAAAGAGAACAACTTAGCAATGATCAAAAGCAAAACAGAGCACTTAAAGCAAAATTCGAAATTCAAATAAGAGAAAACATGTTCCTAGATGTGGTTATTGACTTTTTGGAATTCAATGGCAAGAGTTAGGCTGTTTCAAACATCATTGACAATGCAAATAAGCAATCAATGCTTATTCCTAGACATAAAGTTCACAATCAAGCAAGTTAAGTCCAATTTATTGACAAATAACCTTTTGCTAATCATCCTAACAAGAACTAACTCTCATTAGTGCTAGAACAATCAACAAGTATGCAATCTCTTGAGCTAAGGCCAGTTAATCTTCTATCAAACAAGATCAGCGTTTCATCAAACACTTGGTGGGCATAAGATGAAGCCTAAATCTAGATTCATGTGATCAAGACAAATCTAGCCGAAGAACAGATTAATAGAGACAAATCAACCTAATTAAGCACTAACAAACCCTAATCAAGCCTCTAAATTCCCTTAATCTACCACATCTAAGAACCCTAAAAAGTCTACTCACTCATCATCATAAACACCAAATCACAGGAGTAAATCATGTTAAACATGATTAAGAGGGAGATTAGAGAAGATTTAATGATGCAATACAAAACTTTGATTAAAAGGTTGATCTTGTTCTTACAAAGATTGAAAAACTCTTAAGAAAACTAAGCAAGAACAAGACTTGGCTAAAAACCATTAGTCCAAACCTATTTATAGTAAAAGACAAAAGCCCTAAAACAATGGCAAAGTTGTAAATAAAAAAAAATTTGGATTGGATCACATCAGTCACAAGTGACTGATGTGGATGACCGATGCTCCTTTCGGGTGTTTGATATCGGTCAGCTGATGAGAGATGCTGTTGATCGATGTGAATCATCAAACTCTCGGCCCAGTTACATCGGTCAGTCTTGAGCGATGCTCTTGACCGATGTGGGTGTCCTGTCTCTTCACATCGGTCACAAGTGACCGATGTGGATGACCGATGTGATTCACCAACTTCTCTGTTGCTTTACATCGATCATCATTGACCGATGTGCTCTGTGCCTTGACCGATGTTGCACCAGAAATCATCTTCCTTGGTTCCTTTTGCTCCTTCTCACCTTGGCCAACTCCTTGAACTATTCCCACACTTCCTCCTTGCTCCATAGAAGCTCTTAAGTACTTAAAACATCTTTAATGCATAGAGAATGCAAACTACAACCTAAATGCATCCTAAGTCTAAAAGGAAAGGAAAATAGGACTAAAGAGAAAGAAAACATGCAAAAGGGAACCAAAACATGAACTAAAAGCAAGCCTATATGATGTAAATATATGAGATATCAGCACCCCATGGCGAACTACTCGGTGTTATGAACCCCTTGTCCAGCAATTCCGTTAGTTGCTTCTTTAGTTCCACCGTCTCAGCCGGCGCCATCCGGTATGGTGCTCTGGACAATGGAGCTGCCCTCGGCTCAAGATCAATTGTGAACGGATCTGAACGAGCTGGTGGCAGTCCAGCCAACGCTTGAATTACATCCTCAAAGTCTTGCACCACCGGTATACTGCCCAAGTCAACATCCGGCCCTCCTTTTATGGTAGTGATTGCGGCCAAATATGCCTCACAACCCTTCTCTATCAGCCGTTCTCCTTGAATCGCTGATACCACCAAACTTCCCTAGGTTGTTCTAACTCCCTGATAAACCAAGACCTCACCGTCCCTCTCGAACCGCACCCTTCCTCGGTGACAATCCAGGTGGGCTCTATACTTGCCTAACCAGTCCATCCCCAAGATGACATCATAGGACTAAACCCTGCAGATCACCAAATTTGCTGGCATATCAACTTCGCCAATCTAGACAGAAATGTTTTTAACAGTTCCTAGTGAAAACATCACTTGGCTTCCAGCCGCCTGTACTAACCCAAAATCCTCTCTGGGTTCCTTCCGGAACACCTCCTTACCGATCATCTCTGGATTAACAAAACAATGACTCGCTCCCGAGTCAAATAGAACATGGGTTTCAACCTCATCCATTAGCAAGGTCCCTACACATTCATTCCCTAGAATGCTAAGAATCTATACTAAAACACAACACGCAAAACAATTCACAGAAAACTGTAAGTACCACACTTACCAGTAATCGGATGAGAAGTGATCGGTTCGTCGGCTGCTGCTGTACTCGTCGTGTACACCCTCAGCCTGATGTCCCTGCTCACTTCCCATGCGACACAGCCTGCTCCACGACTCCCGCCTTGGGACACTCATGCTCGAAATGCCCTGGTTCTCCACAACTGTAGCACACCCGAACCGCACTGTCACTGCCGGATACTCAGACCACTTGCAGATCCTCCTCTGGACAGTCTCATACCTGATGCTCTAAGCTTCCATACCTGTGGCATCCTCCACCACCAAGTCTACACTCTCCAATGTGAGCTTTTCCACACTTGCTGCACATGCTGCGACCTCCAGTCCCTTTGATCGGTACACTCTTCCTGAACTTCCGACACTAATCTCCCAACAATTCCTTTCCAGTCGCATCCTCCACTCATCTGCCTCAATAGGTGTGGTTCCACCGGGAAAGAACTTGGTTCCCAACCGCACCATTTGATCCAACACATTGAGGTAAGTCGGAACCCTCTGCACTTGGTCCGCTTCCTCCCTAACTACATCCGCATTAGCCCCACCAGGCTGAACTACTTGTGGTGCTGCTGCAACCGCCGGAGGAGGAGCCGCCACATGCAATCTGGCCAGTACCTGCGCCAACATCCCGAGCACAGCCTCTAACCCCACTGGTGCAACATTTGCAGTAACTCCAGCCGCATTCCCAGATATCCCAGCTGCTACACCCGCAGCATTGCCTGCTGCCACATCCGCTGCACCCGCACCATTCCCGGCTGCATTCCCAGCTGCAGCTCTAACCGCCTCATTCGCAACCTCTGCTGCTTGTCTCTCGGCATCCCTTGCCCTCTCAGAAACATCACCGTTTACTGAGTTTACAGACCTTGCAGCTTGTTGGTTCTCATGATTTCTCACAGTTCTCGTGGTATCAACCATTTGCAAGTACAATCATGCCAGTTAGCCGAAGCTAACTCAATCCGTGTTCACAAAACAATACACAAAACCTTACTGCGAGACCTGGCAGTGAAGAATAAACTGGACCCCCTTAAATCCCACACAAACAAACAACAGCAAAATCAGCAACCAGTCGTAGAAGCGTAAAACGCTTTGATACCAACATATGGAGACCCAACCCGGCTAACTAAACTGTGGTCTTGCCTTCACTACATCGTAACAGTCCGTTTCTATACTTACGCATATTTTTAAACTTTTCTATGCAATAATCAATACATAGCGGATTTTATAAACCATTTCATTCCATTTTAACTTGAATAAAAACACTTAGATAAGATTCGAGGTTCACTTAAAACAAAGCACAAGGTTTGCTAATAAATACAACCGATCATCTAGCAACCTAAAACGGTCAACACCAAAGCCCATAAGACAAAACACACGTCTTAAACATAAAAACACCCAATCCCCGATCCATCCATGTCCATCACTGCCGCCGGTCTCGCTCCACTTACTGCATAGATCCTACACACTCAAACAAGAGAGGCATAAGTATTGTCATAAATAATTAGTGAGTACGGTCATCCCGTAACATCTTGACTAGTACCATTCACGCATTCATACTATCGGATTCAACACCCATACAATCAATTCGCAATAAACACATAACATATCAAACGGCCATGATCATCTATCCTAACCCTTGATCAATCTCTTTTTAAGACTCATGTCTACTTCAGCGAGAATCCCACATCCCCTAAGGTAGTACATGATCTGGATTTTCCTGAGGTTACCTAGACATCATCTTTGCCACGGTTAACACCTCACAATCTCATAGTATAAATTTTTTTAACACATGCTAAGCACCCAACATGAAAATCATACAATCAAACCTGCAAAACATCAAACCCTAGCAATCCAACGATCCTAAATACTAAGCACAGTCACGCACTCACCTTAGACAAGGTTGGAAACAGATTGGTCGGAAGAAATCTCAGTGAAACTCGCACAGAAACGAAGATATCCAAACACCCTAGGAATTTCTAGGTTATCGCTATGATCCGATCTCTCCTCTCTTCGGCTATCTAACGATCCGTTCACCTTTCTTCGGGACAAACTTTGCATTCCCTCAGAAACACACAAAACACACTGATGAGTCTGAGGTTATCCGATGAAAACTCGAAACTAAGGGAAATATCTGGTTGCTTACTAGTTTATCTTGGCGATGGTCAGATCCGTACGGCGTTAGCTCAATCCCTCTCGGCTACTCTCGGGATAAACTGACTTTTCTAGGGTTTTCTCTCGACTAATCTCTCTCTCTTACTTATTTCTTTTAAAATAACGCAACACTCCCGAAACAAGTCTAAAAACACCTTATATAGTCACAAAACCGTAAGTAACTCGGACTTAACCGGCGTTTTCTGGTTCCAAAAGGATTTATTCCGATCCGATTAGATTTTCCTAGCTATAAACCATACCGGCTTTACCATCCGCACGATAAACCATGTTTTAGCCGACCTACTCACACGACCCAGCCCAATTTTCCCACCGGTTATTTCCTTTTCTCTCGGATATGGTCCATCCGGCTTGGCTATCCCAGCCATCCATCGACTATTTTCCAATCATCACCCGACTATAGTCTTAACCTCCCATGTCCCAGCCAATATCCGAACCTTGGCTCGATCATCCCTCGGACATCGTCCTATCCGCCTCGATCTTTTTAGGTTTTTGGGATACGGATGCTACAGTCTCCCTAGCCTCATAAACCCATCTTAAACCCATCTTTTATTTATAAAGTTAATTTCTTCAATCGTTAAAATCATTGTCTCTTGTATAGCATTGCTTAAAAACCTCTCCTTTATTTTATTTATAGTCTTGAGTTACACAAGTCCTAATTTTGTTAAGTTGTAAGTTGAAAAACTCAACCTTTATTTACTACTTAGACTTAAGTAACCATTCTAAACCGTATTGTTATTTAACCAACCTCTTAATGGATTGATTAAGCCTCATCTACTATACTACTTTAGTTTTAGTAGGCGACTTGGACATATTTTCTAAGTTCGGAGTAAAACAACTCCTTGTCAAGTTTCATGTAGCCATTTCACGGTTTCAATTGGCTACCTCCTGATTTTTGGAGTGACAAACCAACATATGGACCATCGCACGGATTTTGCCCTGCTCTTCGGCCGTATGCCTTGACGTGGTAGAGCTTGTTGGCATTGATTTTTGTGTCGAACCTGATCTGCTCGCAGCAGCTGATTAATCTTCGGATTCCCGGTGAGCGATGTCAGGTTTGGTAGAACTGAGCTTGCCTCTACCATGGGAGCTCTCGATCTGGTTGTTATAAGAGCTGATGAGGTTACTGAAAAGATCGATCCGGTAGATCTTTGATGATCACATGCTCAGGAGTAGCAGAGGATGACGTACCGGTAGCAGCTATTTGGGTTGTGGTAGGATCAATTTTGTTTAACGAACCTTTAATCCGACTTTTGAGATAGAATAATCTATAATCTTTTCCACATATGGTGCCAAATGTGACATCCAAAACTTATACCTAGATTTTGTAATGCTTTTAAGTAGGAGAAAAGAGGACTAGATCTTCTATGAGTCAAAAATGAAATGCAAGATGGAGAAAAAAAATATTTTTATATTAATCGAAATATCAAATGATGAACATCTACAAAGAATCTTGAAAGAGATGTATTTTGTGTGAACTACAAGTTCTTAGGTTACAATGTAAGTGTTTGTGTAGGTAAAAGTTAATGAATGAATGAGCGGCCTCTGTTTTCTGAATGCTCCTATCTCCTTTTATACTTCTGTTCTACCTCTCGAATATCTCGGTATATCTTGACTTAGCCATCTCCTGAGATCTCAGATCAATCTGTTTCATGGATAAGACTGAACGATTGGATTGACTGATTTCTCGTCGAGCTCACAGTTTTACAGTCGAACTAAGAGGAAGTCAAGCTACATTACAGCAGTAGCTCGTCAATAGGTAAGATGAGCTTTAGGCATTAGGCTTTGAATGTATTGCTTAGTAGGCTTTTTCAGTGGGTTGGATTAGTGTCAAATCCAACAATAACAATGACACATTGAAAATTATGTATTATTTTAAATAAAAAGTGAAAATAGAAACTTTATCTACTATATATTATTTGAGAAGTAACATTATTGAAAATAGCTGATTAGTGAACACTACAGCCAAAGTTAGTGCTTTTAATTGATGACATCTAAATGTGACATGCTAAACTTCCTAAAATAAATGAAATGTTTTGATTGGTTGAATTAAAATTAAAGAAATTGTAAAATTAAAACATAAATACATTAGATTATATTTATAACACAAAAATTAACAAATTTAAATTAACAGAAAATAATAATTATTATAATTTCAATTTTTTTTAATATATTCATAATTTCATAAAATATAATTACGAATTTTTTTCACCAATATATATATATATATATATTGTAATTTCATATAAAAGAAAAAAAATAATACTAAATATCCAATAGAATACTATAAATTCTATATATTAATAATACTTGCAGTATGATATATTTTTAATTTGAAAAGATATTAATTTACAAAATATAGTATAGAGATATACATAAACAAGTGTAGTGAAGTAGTTTTATGTCCGCACATGCGTGCCAACCATCTATTCGCTCTTAGGAATAAGTAAAAATAGTAAAAATAGTAAAAACTATTTCAGCTTAATTTACAATAAATTAAGAAAAAATATATATTTAAAATATATTATATATGTATTTGTAAATTCATATTATGTAAGACGCAAAAAAGCATATTGTAGATTGTGTTAGGAGAAATAAAGCATATTATAAAAATATTTAAAAAATATTATAAGAGTTTAATTATTATTTAAAAAATAACTTTTATATTTGTGATTATATATTATTACAAACATTATAAAAATAAAAAAATTTAAAATACATTGGTTTCAGAAAGAAGTTTTTAAATATTAAAATAATATATGTATACAAACATACCAATATTTGAAAATACTAATCAACATTTAAATATTACAATTAACTATGTATATCAAAAATATTATACCCGCACATATGTGTGGGCCAACCACCTAGTAATAATTAATTTGTAGAAACAAATTTTTTTTGTTATAAATCTTGTTTTTCATCGAACAAATATAAATTCAAAGCTTACGTTTTTATTTTGTTAAAGCCTGATATGAACAAACGAAAATGCAAAGCTAGTTTAACAAGTGTTGGCCACTGAATTGATGAGCAAGGCATATCCCTAGGGAACAGGCGACTACAGATGCACACAGTTCTTTAAAGCACAGACGTCCGATGAAACATCAAGAAACTGAGCCATAAAGAGAAGCAGATGGAAATCTGACATCTTCTTCACCAACCAAATTCTTTGTATGGTACTTATGAGTTTCCAGAGCCCTCATCGTCGATCAAATGCTCATATTCTCTATCAGGAATGTTGATGGCAGAGGCCCCAAACAATAGCAGCTAATGTTAAAAACACAAGACCAATGGCAAGTCAAATTCACTAATTGGAAACAAATATTTTTTGGCAACAATAAGGAAATGACAAGTACTAGGATTATTGGCTTCAGCAAGACACCAAGAACCAATTCTCACACTGAAATAGACTTGCTATTTTTTCTTCTTTATCCTTTGAACGGATTATATTGACAAACCTGGCTTCTTGCGGAGAGCTAATACTGCAGATTAAATGTATGGTGAAATTTAAAAATTCATTGATCTACAAGTACTTATACAGAAGAAAAACAAAGGAAAAAAAAACACTGGGATCACAAGCTAATCTTATCAGAACCTTCTAAACCTACGATGACATAGCTCCAGATTTCATTGTAGCCATCGTTCATCCTAATCCAAAATAATCAAAGTATTAATGGAAAGCATATTCAAAGCTCTAATCTTTCACCCTGATCCTAAAGAGAGCAACACAAGCATCTTATTCTTTTCATAACAAAATATTGATATAGAAGCATAGAAAAGCAACCTAATGATCCAGACCTTGACAACTGATATATCATGGTTTTTATAGTTTTTAACTATGATGTAAGTCTTTTTTATTGAGTCTTTCTGGTCTTTTTAGAGTCCTATTAGAGTCTTTACAGGTTAATGCGTGTTTGGAGCATAATTGGAGATTTTTGAGCATTCTGGAGCAAAGCAAGAGTACTTCCCAACTAGAGCAACAAGGAGACGTGTGATGCCTTTGGTGACGATTGTCGCCACTGAATGGGTGATGCTCATCACCCACATCTTAGGATCAATCGTGAGTTCATTAAAAGATGGATGAAGAATTGTAGTTTTTGCTCAGAGGTTGTTTTAATTGCAAAAGTGCCGCAGTTCATTTTTGGTCTGTATTTGATATAAGATCAAAGATATGATCTTATAAAACCGGTACAATGAAAGGATAAGCAGCTGGCCAAATGTCACTCTCTACTTAGCCTAGTACGTGATGGACGGTACGATGGGGTGGAGGTCAAGCAACTGGCCAAACGACGCTCTTTACTTAACCAAGTGAATGGAAACGAACAACGGATCGAATGAGACACACACGGTTGTTGATAGGACCGTGATAAATTCAGTTTGAACTCAAGAACAAAGGAGAAACCACATAATGCTCTAGAACTCGGCGACGGCTCTTTTTTAGAAGAAAGTGCATTCTTTATTGATAATAGGGTAAAAACGTGAGCTACAATATCGCATATGGGACTTTATTAATAGTCCTTCGAGATTGACCTTCTAGGGTCGAAAAGAAAGTAAATGCAATAACAAAAATACAAAAGAGCATAACCAAAAAAATTACAAAAGTTTATTCTAAGAAGTGTAAAAAAGAAACTAGAAATAGAGCCCTGCAAAACAAAAGGAAAACACAAGATATTATGAAAGTAAATGACAAATCTTACCATTACCTCTTGCTTAGCTTTGGAACCGAATAAGGTAAGTCTTTGTTGCCACGCTTGTCCTAAGCTTGGTCGTTTTGAAATGGGGCGATGATCAACAGATTTTGGCCGGGGTTATCTTTGAGAAAAGGCCATTCATCCAAGCTGAACTCTATTTTGGACTTAGCTGGGCTTTGATCGTCTTGAAATTCGCCTAAGTCTTGGCCTATTTGATCGTTGTGTTCTTCGGTCACACGTACCGTAATGCTCTCGTCTGTGGTACATGGCTGGTACGTAATGCTATCGACCGTGGTATGGGGGTGGTACGTAATGCTGTTGTTCCGTCCTGTAATGTCTTCGTCCCGTTCCGTCATGTCACCGTCCCATCCCATACTGCTTTCTCCTTTGATGATGAGCCATTTCAAGAGAGTGTTGATATCCTGCGTTTGCTTAAGGTTGAGGAGATTCTCCACGGCCTTATTGAACTCTTCCCTCATTGTCCTCATTCCCGACCAGGTCTTTGGTGGCTCGTACATGATGGGTACTTTTAGCTTAACCGGGTTGAGGTCCTCATCAGTATTTTAGGTTTTTCAGCCACTTTTTGATTTGTATATGATTTTCTAGAGAGACAAAGAGAGAGATTTGTACCAGAGCTTTTGGGGAGACAATTCTGAGACTCTGTTTCTTCTTAGAGAAGAATTCGAACCCCTTTTATCTCTATACTTATTTCTTTTATGCAATCTATTTTATTCATGATATTTTCTCAATTCACCATGTCCGAGTAGTTTGTTAGTTATGAAATAAGTATTTAAGGGTTGATGATGAGTTTGTAGAATTGTTTTACTGTTTGGAATAATCCATTTGTTTTTCATCTTAATTTGAGCATATCTTGATTCTAGGACTAGTCATCCAGAAATCGCATTCTAGGTTGTTTAATAGATGTGAGAGCATTGCTAATCACTTCAACTAATCATAGATGAGCAAAATTACTATCTACAAAGAGATTTGATTTAGAAATTTTGTGAACAATTGAACCTGATCGTTAATGCCTGATTGAATTATTAGAATTTGCAAAGAGATTTGGAATTCTGGAATTTATGTATAGATAACTTCTGCAACGAGAGTTGATTAGTTTTAAATCAGTGTTTCGAGTTCTAGACGGTTTTAATAATATTTTGATAGTTTACATTCTTTATTCTCGGATTCAACCTGCGGTTTATCATGGCCTAGCGTCTTAGTATCTTGAATCTTAAGGACATCCAATAATCGCCTGCTTCGTTTTAATTTAGTTGTTTTAATCTACATTCATTTGGTTTTACTTAGCATAATCTGAATCTAAAATCTGTAGTGTAGTAGCTTACAACCCTTTCTGCTACAACTGCATTGTTGTGCACTTGCAGTAGTATTATAAGTTGGGTAAAACTAGACCCCAATCATGTTTTTGGCGCCGTTGCCTGGGAGTAATAGCAGCCTACAGATTATTAGTAATAGGATTTTGACAAAAATTTATCGTGTTTACTAACTTTTTACAACTCTTTCTTGTCTCTGTTTCAGGTGCATGCCTAATCGCAGTACCAGAAGCAACAAGGAAAATGAACTGATCAACTTGGACAACCAGACACTAGCATGTTTAGAGCGAACAAACAGGAAAGCTAACAAACCTGCTAAGATCGTTGCTCCACTGGTGCTGATTCAAGGTGAAGATGGTCTGTTGTATGATTCAGAGTGTAACAGGTGAAATGAAGAAGGATAGTGACTTGCTGATGATGGGACTGTGATAGTCTAGCAAGCAGTGTTACCAGTGCAGAAGCAGCAGCCTGCAGTCACAGGGAATGACGCAGGAAGTGTTGCTGGGTGTTTTCTTAAACGCACTCTGGGAGATTACAACAGTCCTGATCAGTTGTATGCTAATAGAGTTGCAATTCGCCCTCCTACCTTCCAGAGGAATGACTTTGAGCTGAAACCTGCATACTAAACACTTGTGGCTCAACATCTTTTCCATGGTCTTCTTCATAAGCATCCCATGGACAATATTGAGAGGTTTGAGGACTTGGTTACAAGCATTAAGGCTCATGGAGTCATCAAGGACTACCTTCTTTGCAAGCTCTTCCCATACTCTCTTGGTGGAGATGCAGCTTACTGGCTAAAGCAGTTGCAACCGGGATAGGACACCAAGAATACATTCCTGAACAACTTTGTTGATGATGCAAGGTCTGAAGATCTGAGAACAAAAATCTCTACATTTTCTCAAGAACCTACTGAAGCTTTCAATGCTGTGTGGCTGGGATTCAGAGCTTATCAGAGAGACTGTCCACATCATGGGTTCAGTGAAGTGCGGCTGCTTGGTATCTTCTTCAGAAGCATGGATTAAAGGTATAAGATGGGTCTAGATGCTGCAAGCAATGAAAACATCAACACCAGTTTTCCATAAGATGCTTATGTGCTGATTGAAAACTTGGCATCTAGCACTAGTACCAAGAATGCAGATTTAGAGAGGAAGAAGCAAGCTGGAAACAGGGATGAATATCAGATTGCGGAGGTTAATGCTAAGTTGAATTCAATGCACAGCCATCTTGTGAGTAAGAAATCAGCTGAAGAATTTGGGGAAGAAACTGTAAATTTCATCAATGGAGCTGATTTTCAAGGTCAGAGATTTGGCAATCAGCAAGGATATGGCTCCTATGACCAGAAGCCTTTTCAAAGCAACAACTTCACCAGAACTTATGGTTCTTCCTCCTATCAGAATCAACCTGCTCCATCAGCAGATAGTAAAGTGGAATCTATTCTGGAACAGCTCTGGAAGGCCAGCAGAAGATGATTGTGGATTTTAATAGGAAGATGGATTCAATGTACCAGGACTTGAATGGGAAGATTGAGAGTCTGAACACTCATGTGAAGAAACTGGACATTCAAGTCGCTCAAACTGCAGCGGCTGTTCAAAGACAAGAAGGATTCCTTCCTGTAAAGACTGCTACTAATCCAGGACACCATGTCAATGCCATCACAATCAAGAGTTAAAAAGAGCTTAATTCAGTGCAGGAAAAGAGGTTGAATGCAGAGGAGATTGTGCAACTGATGGAGTTTGAAGATGAATATTTTGCCGGCTCGGAGGGAGTGACAAGCAACACCCAGGAGGAGTGTCGCTCATCACCCAGCTTACAGAGGCAAAAAATACGTTCTGACGGAGTGGTGACGACCGAGATCGTCACCCAGGGGTCGTCACCTGTTAGTGACGAGCGTCACCCCCTGGGTATGAGCGTCACCCACCCCAGAACGAAGCTGCTTCGTTTGTAACTTCAGATAATTGCAAGGAACGGGTTCATAAATCCAAGATACCCAACCCCAATCATCTAGAGAGGTCTACACAAGAGCTGGAAGATGCCAGATGCTAGACAATCATGGATAAGCTGATGATTGAGTTTTCATTGATTGATGCCACTAGAACCACTTTAGTGATTAGAAGATATGTGAAGAGGATGATCACTTAGAACTTGAGTCTTGAGCAAGGAGTGAAGGTGATCACTGAACCGATCAATGCTGTGATTCAAAATAGAATTCCTGTGAAAGTTTCAGACCCTGGGAACTTTGTCTTGGGTTGCACAATCTTCTCAGAAAGATTTCAAATATCCCTTTGTGATCTTGGTTCTAGTGAACCTGATGCCACATTCAGTTGTGAAGAGCATGGGGATGACTGATCTTAAAGCTACAAGGATCTATCTTGTCCTAGCTGACTGATCAGCAAGGATTCCCAAAGGCGTGATTGAGGATGTGCCTATCAAAGTGGGAGATTGCGTGATTCCCACAGATTTTGTGGTTCTGGATTATGGTGAAGAACCCAAAGATCCTCTCATTCTTGGAAGATCCTTTTTGGCTACAACTGGAGCCATCATTGATGTGGGAAAGGGAAGAATAGACTTAAATGTAGGTGATTTGGTGATGTATTTTGACATGGACAAGTTAAGAGGGAGTTCCACCATTGATGGTTAGTCTTTTTCTGTAAGGACTTCCATGGTTGAAGATCAATTCAGGGAGCATTCATATGACATTACTGCTGGATATGTCAAGGAGTTGGATACTTGTGAGCAATTAAACAAGCTGGCTGTTCAAGAAGCCTTGGCTGAGAAATGTGAGAAAGTTGCTGAACTAGAAGATTTGGAGTGAAATCATAGTCACTGATCATATCTGCAGGACTAGGCTCAAAGATGAGGTTCAAATCAAGGACAAGTTGTTGGAGCAAGACAGTTCTGTGATGGAAGCAAAGATTGTGAAACTGGACTACTGAAAAAGTGCAGAGAATCGAGTTGCAGGTTCGGTGTTGATCGACACCACCCCTCACGTTTCACAGCCCATAAGCCTCCATTAAAGCAAATGTATGCACATCCTAGAATCAAATCAAAATCTTATGATCTCATCAGTTAGAACTTAAAAGATGCAAAAACTGCTTCATACTTATGCAAGCAACAAGATTCTCATAGAAGGCTTGGTGTTTCTTTTGATGATTTTGCAGGAAAAAGAGATGTCCCACCCAAAGTCCAATCCTGCCCTAATGCTGTTCCTCACTTCCTTGGAAGATCTCATGCACCTAATGCTTATTCACCACCATAGATGAGGAGGCATTCTTCTCTGAGGAATTCACTTCTACTTTCTGATCCACCAAAGGTGTGAACCCCGACATAGTCAAGCTAATGACTGAAAATAAGCGCTTGGTGGGAGGCAATCCACTAGTAAGTCATTTAGTTTATGTACATATTCTTATTTTCGTTCTTCTAACAGTTCTAACAAAAAAAAAATCGAGTGGTTTGACGGAGAGGTGACGACCTAGATAGTCACCGAGGTGGACACCAAGTATGGGTGACAAGCGTCACCACCTGGTGGCGAGCGTCACAAGCTACAGACTCAGATAAACACTTGGTTTTCCCTCTTTTGTCCATTCCACTTCATCTATTTTGCCAACTTCAGGCTTGATAACACTGGGAACATTGGTGTTTAAGTCTTGGGGAGGTAGTTACTAACATTGTGTTTCATTTTAAGAGTCAGTCTGTTGTGTCAAAAACCTGTTTTATTGAGTCAAAAATTTAGTTTTAACTGTCTGTTTTTCTTAGAACTAACCACAAAACATTGATGCTTACAAAAAACATTGCCACAGATGTTGATTACAAGTCTTACTAGGTAGAACTTCATAGGCAGATCAATCTAGCAAAAAGGTTTGGGTTTATAAAGAATCTGGAAAATCTATTTTTGACTCCACCTTAATGAACTTTTAACTTCTCATTAAGGGGCTTGATATTTATTGATCTTGATTCTCTCTTTCAACACTGGCAAGAATATTTATGTACATCTCTCTTTGTTCTTCCATGATACAGATTTTAAAGCATAAGTCTATAGAATAGTGCACATGAACATTGATACAAGAGTTTTTGAGGGTCTTGTTGTCAATCACCCAAGCTTGTACTAGTAAGTTGTAATATAGCATATGGTTTTATATCAATCCAAATGGGTTGGTTGAAAGCAGAAGAGTTATGAGCAGAGATCTATAAGTCAAGCAAGCACAGAAGGTTTTTGTTGCCTAAGCAACCAATCTAATACCCTAAGATGATCAAGCAACAAAGAGAATAAAGAAAAAGGCGGTTTAAACAAGATTAAGCAAGCAAAACAGAGCAAAACAGGGCAATTCCGAAATTCAATAAAGAGAAAAGCAAGTTCCTAGATGTGGTTATTAACTTTGGGGAATTCAAGAACTAATTAAGGTTGTTTCAAACAGCATTGATCAAGCAAACAAGCTAGCAATGGTGATTCCTAGACATAGAGTTCACAAACAGCCAAGCTAAATTCAATGTCTTGTAAAATAGCCCTTTGCTAAACACCTTAACAAGAACTAACTCTCATTAGTGCTAAAACATTCAGCAAGCATTAATAAACAACTCTATTCAAGTCAAAATGCTCCTCAAACAGTCAATATCTTGAGCCAAGGCCAGCAAATCCTCTATCAAACAAGATCATCATTTCATCAAACATTTGGTGGGCATAAGAGAAAGCCTAAATTCTAGATAAGTGTGATCAAGAAAAATCTAGTTTAAGAACAGATCAATAGAGAGGAACCCATATAATAAAGCACTAATCAAACTTTAATCAATCCCTAAATCCCCTTAATCTATAACATCTAAGAACCCTAAGCAAACTACTCACTAATACCCATGTTTAACACCAAATCACAAGAGGAAAATATGCTAATCATGATTAAAAGAGAGATTAAAGAAAGATTAAAGGCAAATACAAACTTATATTAAATAAAGCAAAAGATTTGTCATACAAACTCAAAGAAAATGCTTAAGAAGAGTAAATTGACATGACCTCCTCGAAAATCCCAGAAAATGGGCTATTTATAGGTAAAAGAAAGAAGCCCTAGAGTAATGGCAAAAATGTAAATTAAACAGGCTCTGACTGGGTTTATATTGATCAGTTGTATCGGTCTAGGCTTGATCGATATGAATCGTATCAGTCTGGAAAGTGACCGATATGGTGACCGAAATATATATGGTGCATTTGTATCGGTCACTCCTGACCGATACCTTTGATCGATACGCCTTGTATCGGTCACTCCTGGCCGATATCCTTGATCGATACCTCTTGTATCGGTTACTCCTTGACTGATAGCCTCCGTGCACAGACCGATAGGTTTTGCAGAGATCGTCTGCCTTGGTTCCTTTTGCTCCTTTTGGTCCAGCTAGCTTCCTGGATCATCCTCAAAGCTTCTCCAAGCTCCTTTTAGCTCCATAAGCACCTAAAAACATCAATAATGCAAGAAAAATGCAAACTATATCCTAAATGCAACCTAAGTCTAAAAGGAGAAGAAAATGGGACAAAAACTAAGGAAAACATGCAAAAGAGAACCAAAATATGTACTAAATGCAAGCCTAAATAGTGTAAATACAAGAGATATCAACACCTCCACACTTGCCTTTTGCTTGTCCTCAAGCAAATAAGAACAAATGGGAGAGTGAGGTTTGAAGGTGGGCATTCAGATCCAAAAATGCAAAGGTAAAAAGATAGAGTCAATACTTATGTGCCTAGATGTAGGATGCAAACATAATCAGCTATACTTTAAAGAACCTATCCATGCTCATCATGTTTCAAAATGACCTCAAATCTCAACTTAGGCAAATGCTCAAATTAACCAACTCTTTAACATTCAATTAAGCTCAGAACATGAATCATGCTTATGCAAATCAAGTGAAGACATTTGGTTCAAAGGGTAAGGTCATGAGATAAAAATGATCTCATTCTAGCAAAGGGTCTTTAAACACAAAGGGATCACTCAATGAAAAAGATTCCATCTTAGACAAAATGCTAAAGGTAAAAGCACACTTATGCATGCAATTCAAAGCTCCCTTCTACCCAAGGATGAATCTTAAATACTTTTAAACCCAAAAGTGAAGCCTTAAATCTACCCTTTTCCTAAACTCTACCCTTTACCCTTCTTCATAGCTGGGGAACTTGCTTCTTTTAGATTGTGTGGCTGCTTCTTTTTGGTTGGGACTTGTTCTTCTTTGTTGCATTGGCACCTTTATCACTTTTGGTGGATTGCTCTTGGTCTTATTTTTCTTCTTTTGACCTTTCTAAGCTTTGTTGCTGGCGCTTTTCTTCTTTACGCTGAGAGCTTTTTTCTTCCCTTTACTTAACCACAACTTTAGACTTGTTTCCCCTTTTCTACCATTTCAAACCTTTTCCTTTTCTTTCAAAACATATATACATGAAGCTCAAACCACTAACACTACCCTTTTAATCCAAAACTCCTATCCTAGAATCAAGCTCAAGATGCAAGCTGATATCTACAAGAGAGCTTATTATTGCCAGCCTTATTCCTAACAATTTTTGCCAAGACAAAATCAAAAATGATGATCAAAAGCCTCAGAGCTCTCAAGATAGTGTTTAGGCTCAAAAGGAGGTTTTGGTTAAGGGTGTGGATGTAACTGTCCCATAAGTGTGAGGATCAGTTATTTGGATCAACAAGAGTAGTAGAAAGGAAGAAGATGATCCAAATATGTATATGGTAGCCATGAATTCACTTTTCAATGCATAAGACATGATAATTAAAAGTCCAAATTAAAGTTCAAGTTGATAGAGTTTATTTTCAGAGAACAAAAGCTTTCAGTATAAGATGAGATGATCAAAATTAGCAATCGAAGCATGGCTCAGCCTTAACTTCTAGCTTTCTTATGATGTATCAACAAACTAATCACTTAAGCACTGAAATCATCTCTAAACTCTAAGCACTTTACAAGGAAATTTCATCATTATGCCCAATGCAAATGCAATGCAACCTATATGTCAACACTAGACTCAATCCTAAAAGAATGAAATGCAACTACATGCTTTCTTTTTGGTTTGCAAACGATTTTTTGTGTTTTTCTATGTCTTATATGAATGCATGATATGCATGAGATTCAAAGTGAAAGAAAATAAAAAAATAAGAAAACAAAACACAAAGTCAAACCCCAAATCTTTCCCCCACACTTAAATTATACAGTCTCTTGTGTAATGAAAGCAATGAAAGAGAGAAGCAACAAAATATAATACAAAATTGAAAAAGATGCAATGGTATAGATAATGAGTAGGATGTGGTACCTTGTTCAATAAGTGGAGTGGTGAGAGGATCCAGATGTCTGAGGGGACTTGTTAGCCTTCCTTTTGTTCCTCCTCTCATAAACCTTTGTAGATGGTGCTGCTTCTTGTGGCGGAGCAACCCAGCTTGACCATAACCTCTCTGCTTGAGAAGAATCCCCTTGTGTACCCCATTGCCATGCTTCTTGAACTTCAGAGGGATTGCGAGTTGGCGCTTCCCAAGCTGATGGTACATGGGCCCTTGGCTCATATGATGAGGCCCTTGGTTGTGCCCATGTTCCCCATTGATAATTAGGTTATGCATGGAAGGAGTGTCTTCCATGGGGGTACAGCTTCTTCCTCTTCAGTTGGGTCAGATTGTGGTATTTGCTCTTCTTGATGAGGGGTGTGCTCATGAGTGTGGCTGTGATGGGAGGTTCCTGCTGATGTAGCTTTGTTTTTCTTGAACTTTCCCTTCACTATCTTCATAAGCCCCTTAATGGCTTTGTCTTGCCACTTACACCATTTCTGAAGTGCATTGATGTGCTCATGAACCACCTTCAAAGAGCTTCCTTGGCTGGGTACTTCATAAGGTGTGAAGTCGAACTGATCAGCATTGTAGTTCATCACTTCTTCTTCATCAAAGTCTTCTTCTTCATGGGTTTCTCCCTGGCCTTCAGCGCCAGCAGCAGCATCTTCTTCAGCTTCTTCTTCGATCTCTTTTGTGCCTCCTTCCTCATTGTCATCTCCTCTCTCTTCAGGGACAGGGCCGCCTTTGTAAAGCTCTTCTTCACTCAGATTGAAGCTGATGTTGCTTCTTGTGGTGAAGGAGGTGAGCCTTGGGTTAGGGAGAAGGACTCTTGCTGGCTCTTAGAGATCATTGAGGAACTTGTAGACATGCTTGTCTTGAATACTCTTTTCAATGAAATGGCTTCTCTTCAGATAATCCATATCTATCCATGAAGGTCCTAGAGCATCCTCAACATGTTCCTCAAGATTCGCACCACTGGCCATGAGTATAGCTGTCACAACTCCTCCAATGTGAAGTTGTGGATTCTTCTCCCTTTTCCCCTTGTTTAGAACCCACCTCTGATAGGTTAGCAGCTGCTCCATCAGCAGTCTTACAAAGCATGTGAATTTTCTTGGTGGACCTATAGGTGTCCCATTTTCACTGGTATCCACATTGGCATACAATCCAGTGTAGATGAAGTCTCTCTCCTTACCAGTCAGGTGTCTAGTTTCTTTCCTTGCAAAGAAAGTATTTGCAAGCGCCCTGTGTGCATATCTAACTGCGGGATGCTTCAAATTTTGGTTTCTTGTGGCTCCAGTTTTGAATTCCCCAACTCCAATCATCGCCCATAGCTTTGCATACTGCGATTGTCTGATGGAGAACTTGTTTCTTCTTTGTGCATAAGACATCAGCCCAAGCTCTTGAGAGAGGTCAAGGAAGGTGATTGTAAACTTTTGCTTCCCAAGCTTGAAGGAGATCCATCCATCATGGTTGGGGAGCTCACTCATTTCATAACTGACCACCTTGAGAGTGGAAAGGAACTGATGAGTGAAGCGCTCATAGGAGGGAAGAGGCTTTGTCAACAGTTCGCTAAGCCCCATGTGCTCAAAGATGCACTTGCAGTCTTCATAGATCCCTAGTGCCTGCATTGTGGTGGTGCATGGGTATCTAGTGGGTTTGAAGGTGCATTGAATGAAAGCTTCCATGAGCTCCCTAGCGCTGTGTTTCCTGAATGGAACTTCCTCCTCAGCAGCCTTGCCCTTGCCTTTTGCTTGGCGCCTTTGTCTCCAACTGGTCTCTTTCCAGCAGCTTTGGATGAGTGCTCAGCAGCAGCGCCCTTTCCTTTATCTCTTCTTGCTCTTGGTGAAGTGGGTGCTTCCTCCTGATGTGCCTTTATCTTGCTTCCAGTAGCTGTTTTTGTCTTCCCCATGGTACCTTCAAAAACAAAGCTTGAAGATAGAGTGAGTAAAAAGACAAAAACTGAAAAGCCAAATAACTGAAAGCTTTAAAAAGAAAACTCTCTAGGCTAAGATAAGCTTAACAAGTCTTAACAACAAGATTAAACTTCCGAAAATCAAGAGGAATTCAAAAGCTAACAGTTTAGACAAGCTAGAATTCATAGAAATAAAACAGCTATGCATGTGAATCTAGCAAGGTGTTTCTTAAGGGAAAGAGATGATGATCATGCAAAGGGATAGTAAGCAAGCAAGAAATGAGAATTATGAACAGTAAACAAAGCTTAAACATCTAACTTGCTCACTTTAAACAAATCCACAATGCAAGACCAAAGCATAACAGTTAAAACTAATAAAAACTTGCTGTTAAAACTATAGATTAAGCGATTATAAACACATGCATTGATTAAGAGCAAAGAATGGATAGTTGAGGAAGCAAACCATAATAACGCTTCTGCGCACTTAGAGAAGGCAAATAATAGAGAGAAAGAGCTAATATTTTTGTGCTATGAGTGAGAGAAGTAGTGAACTGAAGTGTGCAGAGAAGTGGAGAAGATTGTTGGTTTAAATAGAGAGGAAAAAGGGGAACCAAAGGCATCAAAATTTGGTGAGGGAACCAAAGGAATCTAAACAGTAGGGTACAAGAACAAAAGTGCTCAGGAGCTCTGCAAGTGGACAGGAAGGATCAAAAGTTTGAATTTAAACCTCCTTGGCTCCAAACCAAATGAGGGAAATTTTTTTGAAAAATGAAGCACTTACCTCGCGGGGGTATCGATCACAAGTGACCGATACGAACGATCGATATGCTGTGTATCGATCACAAGTGATCGATACAAATGATCGGTACCCTTCCTGTGAATCATATCGGTCTCCATCTGATCGATACACTGACCAAAATATATCCGGTGGATTTATATCGATCAGTGTTTGATCGATACGAATGACCGATAGGAAACTTTCCTGCAAACTCCCTTCCCTGTCGATCACAAGTGATCGATAGGTTGACTGGTGCAATCTGGCTCCACTGCTATCGATCACAAATGACCGATATAGATGACCGATACAGTCTGTATCGGTCTCGTCTTGACCGATACAGTCTGTATCGGTCTCGTCTTGACCGATACAGTTGATCGATAGCAGCCAGATTGCTCCTGTTCTTTGTCCCTCAGAGACTTTCTCAACCCCCAATTTGAACTCCTGTTTCTAAGCATAAACATAAACTAGAAAGCATAATATATACAAAAGGATACCATGGGACTACCTCCCAAGTGTGCTTGTTTAAAGTCACTAAGCTTGACTTTGCTTACCTCTCTAGTGGAGGTGGTGAGAAGGAGTCTTGGAACTCCTTGGTGTTGCAGTGCTCACTTTGATCTTTCTGGTGACTCCATCAACCTTCAACACAGCAAAGGGTTTTGGTTGGTTCCTCCCTTTCATCTTGTAGTGGACTTCACCATTCTTAGTTATCTAATAGAACTTCATTCTTGCAATCAGAAACTCCCACCTTGAGGACCTCCTCTTCAGTGGTATCAGCAAACAGCTTGGTTAAGCAGCAACCATGAAAGCTTTCACCAAGATAGCCTTCAAACTCTGGCCTATGTTTCCCAAGCTTCTTTAACTTCTTGATGTCCATTGAGAAGGCTTGCTCATTTTCCAGCTTATTCCCCTTGGAGTCAAACCTTAGAACCTTCTGCTTGGTCAGTCTCAGCTCTATTGTGCATTCCTTGGTATCAAACACTGCTCCAGCTGAGGCTAAGAAAGGTCTTCCTAGAATGATAGCATTCTTTATGTGGCCTTCCACATCAAGCACCAAGAAATCTGTGGGGATAGTTACTCCTTCAATCATCATTGGTACATCCTTGAGACTTCCAAGTGGTGTTTTCACTGTCCCATCAGCTATAGTAAGGGACACATTACTCTCTTGAATTTGAGTGTAGCCAAGAGCTTTAGCAGTAGAGGATGGGAGAAGGTTGATACTTGCTCCAAGATCACAAAGACAGCTTTTGAAGGTCTGCCCTTTTAGCTCACATGGGACAGTGAAACAACCTGGATCTCCAAGTTTCTTGATATTAAGCTCTTTAACCTCTTATGATCCAGCTTTAACTCTTAGCTTCTTAAGCTCATCTTGGCCATTCAAACCCCTCATTTCCATTTGAGCAGCATAGAGTGTCTCATACTTCTGCACTAGCAGTTTCTTGAACCTTCCTGGAAAAGGGATAGTTGGTTGGTAAACAGGAAGGATAACAGCTTGAGTGTTCTATTTGTCATCAGGAACTTCAATCAAGTAGTCCTTGGTGTCATTAACAATTCATGTGACGCCCACCACTCTTCTTCTTCTGTGTTTTCCCCTTCTTCAAAGGGTTCTTTTTCTGCAACTCCTTGATTAGTTTCAACTTCCAGGAACTCTTCCCCCCCCACTTTGAGGTTCAGTGTCCTCAGTGAACAAGTAGAGGAACTCTTCATTGATAGCCTCCTCTTCAGCTGAGACGCTCTCTTCTTCTATGACTATGGCATTGCAGAACTCCTTTGGATTAGCTTCTGGTTTTCCAGGAAATTGGCCTTGAGATTTGGGACCAGCTATGCCTTTGTTGTTCTCCAGTGTTTTGACTCTTGCTGCCAACCTTTCAAACTTGTTAGTGAGCTCTACATGCACTAAATCGATTTTGTTGTGGACCTCTGCAAACTTTTTGTTCATTTCCAAGGTTGTGGTGACCTGAGTGTTGATCATTTGTTGCATGAGAGTCTTGAGTTTAGTGTCTTGAGAGCTGGAGGAAGCTTGTCCTTAAGCTTGAGCATTGAATCCAGGAGGGTTGTAGGGCGCTCTAGGTTGGTAGTTGTTGTTCGTTTGCTGAAAACCTTGATTGTTGTAGGGAACAAAAGGTCTTGGGGCAGCTTGCTGTTGTTGTTGAGGGTAAACCTGATCCTGTGGATTGGCAACATTGTTGCTTCTGTAAGAAAAGTTGGGATTTGTTCTGTAGTTTCCATAGCTATTGTATCCACCTTGCCATTGCTCTTGATCATCAAGCTGAACCATGTTTCCAACAAAGTTAACCTCTTTCTTCTCCCTTAGTAACAAGTCCAGCTTCTCATGTAGAGACTTGATTTCTTTCCTGCTAGACTCTAACTCATCCTTTGCACTTCTTGGAGCTCTGTCAAATTCCTCATTATAGTTTCCATCAGATTGAGCCAGATTCTCTACCGGCTCTAATCTTTCATCCACATCTTTTGACAAGAAGTTTCCATTTGATGCAGTGTCCAAGAGCATTCTTATCTTAGGCAAGGCTCCTCTGTAGAGAGTGGAGAGCAAAGAGGCTTGTGAGAAGACATGATGAGGGCATTGCAATGTGTAGCCCTTGAATCTTTCCCGAGCTTCACCAAAGCTTTCATTGTTCCTTTGTGCAAACCCTGAAATCTCATTTCTTA
The DNA here is from genome assembly GCA_911865555.2 of Thlaspi arvense. Lineage (NCBI taxonomy): Eukaryota > Viridiplantae > Streptophyta > Magnoliopsida > Brassicales > Brassicaceae > Thlaspi > Thlaspi arvense. Next base: position 14,962,194 of record OU466857.2, read on the forward strand.
TTCTTGCAGTTCTTGAAGTAGAGAATAACTTTGCCAAGAAGGCTCTCTTGCACTCATCCCAGCTGGTGATACTTCCTTGGGGCAGGTTCTTCTCCCATTAGTGTGCTTTGTCTCCAAGAGAAAAAGGGAATAACCTGAGTTTGAAGCCATCCTCACTCACCCCATTGATCTTTGTTAGGGAGCATAGTCTATCAAAATTATCAAGATGGTCTAGAGGATCTTCAAGTGGCAACCCATGGAACTTGCTGCTCTGGACCATTAAAATCAATCTGGACTTGATCTCAAAGTTGTTGTTTTGGACTGCTGGTGGAATGATGCCAGTCCTGTTGTTGTAGGCATTTGGTGCATCACCAGCGCCAATGGGTCTAGCTGCTCTTGGAGCTGTGCAGTGCCTCTTGGTCCTTGCTCACCTTGTAAGCCCTGAACACCTTGATGTCCTTGTATACCTTGAGCGTCAACAGCTATTTGAGGACCCCGGAATCTGATATCATCCATAACAGGTTCCTGATTGTTCATCCTAAGTCTCTGCAGTGTTCCTGCCTTTCTTGCTGTCTTCTTGCTCTCTGACCTCTGTCCAACAGATTGATGTTGTCTATGAAGTCTACAAGATTGCTTGAACCTCTGGATCTCATGTTCATATACATGAAAGACAGCAATAAGAATCAAAGGAGATTAGTAACCAGGGAAAACAAAAAACTTGATCTTAAAGATTCTACAAACTCTAATGTTTCAAACTGTAAACCCAAATGGCAACGGCGCCAAATTGATACAAGAGTTTTTGAGGGTCTTGTTGTCAATCACCCAAGCTTGTACTAGTCAGTTGTAGCATATCATAGGGTTTTATATCAATCCAAATGGGTTGGTTGAAAGCAGAAGAGTTATGAGCAAAGATCTATAAGTCAAGCAAGCACATAAGGTTTTTGTTGCCTAAGCAACCAATCTAACACCCTAAGATGATCAAGCAATAAAGAGAATATAGAAAAAGGCAGTTTAAACAAGATTAAGCAAGCAAAACACAGCAAAACAGGGCAATTCCGAAATTCAATAAAGAGAAAAGCAAGTTCCTAGATGTGGTTATTGACTTTGGGGAATTCAAGAACTAATTAAGGTTGTTTCAAACAGTATTGATCAAGCAAACAAGCTAGCAATGGTGATTCCTAGATATAGAGTTCACAAACAAGCAAGCTAAATCCAATGTCTTGTAAAATAGCCTTTTGCTAAACACCTTAACAAGAACTAACTCTCATTAGTGCTAAAACATTCAGCAAGCATTAATAAACAACTCTATTCAAGTCAAAATTCTCCTCAAACGGTCAATATCTTAAGCCAAGGGCAGCAAATCCTCTATCAAACAAGATCAGCATTTCATCAAACATTTGGTGGGCATAAGAGAAAGCCTAAATTCTAGATAAGTGTGATCAAAACAAATCTAGTTTAAGAACAGACCAATAGAGAGGAACCCATATAATGAAGCACTAAACAAACCTTAATCAATCCCTAAATCCCCTTAATCTACCACATCTAAGAATCATAAGCAAACTACTCACTAATACCCATGTTTAACACCAAATCACAAGAGGAAAAGATGCTAATCATGATTAAAAGAGAGATTAAAGAAAGATTAAAGGCAAATACAAACTTATATTAAATAAAGCAAAAGATTTGTCTTACAAACTCAAAGAAAATGCTTAAGAACAGTAAATTGACATGACCTCGAAAATCCTAGAAAATGGGTTATTTATAGGTAAAAAAAGGAAGCCCTAGTGTAATGGCAAAAGTGTAAATAAAACAGGCTCTGACTGGGTTTATATCGATCAGTTGTATCGGTCTAGGCTTGATCGATATGAATCGTATCGGTCTGGAAAGTAACCAATACGGTGACCGAAATATATACGGTGCATTTGTATCGGTCACTCCTGACCGATACCTTTGATCTATACGCCTTGTATCGGTCACTCCTGACCGATACCCTTGATCAATACGTCTTGTATCGGTCACTCCTTGACCGATAGCCTCCGTGCATAGACCGATAGGTTCTGCAGAGATCGTCTGCCTTGGTCCCTTTTGCTCCTTTTGGCCCAGCTAGCTTCCTAGATCATCCTCAAAGCTCCTCCAAGCTCCTTTTAGATCCATAAGCACCTAAAAACATACATAATGCAAGAAAAATGCAAACTATATCCTAAATGCAACCTAAGTCTAAAAGGAGAAGAAAATGGGACAAAAACTAAGGAAAACATGCAAAAGAGAACCAAAACATGTACTAAATACAAGCCTAAATGGTGTAAATACAAGAAATATCAAACATTTCTCCTCACAAGGAACATAAGTAGTGAACTCTCATGAGCCCATCTCCTCACAAGGAACACAAGTAATAAGTAGCACCAATTCTTAGGCTGCAAAAAAATGAGAAAAGAAACATGATTATCGATGAACAAAAATTTTGTAGATCAAGGGATGAGAAAACAGGAGAGCTGTATGGAGATTGACTTTTTCAGTATTTAGGAAGGGAAAGAATCTATAAGTGCTTTGATTGACAAATCCTTGATGAGATATCATGGTTAAATAAATAAAAGGAGTTAACAGTAGAGATTTTGGATTTCTTGAAGGAGCTTCAACTGTATTTGAAAGATTGCTAAGCTTGTGATAAGTATACTGAAATATTATCTTGTGTTGGCTCTGTGATATGTGGATACGAAAGTATTGATCAATGTGGCGTTTCTAAGGTTAGCTGACTGTTTCTGTTTTCAAACCTCGACTTCGTTCTTAGTCTTCCGTTTGCTTGAGGACAATAAAAAGCTAAGTCTAGGGGAGTTGATATATAATGGTTTTTATGGTTTTTAACCATGATATATGTCCTTTTTATTGAGTCATTCTTGTCTTTTTAGAGTCCTATTAGAGTCTTTACAGGTTAATGCGTGTTTGGAGCATAATTGTAGATTCTGGAGCAAAGGAGGAGTTCTTCATGACTAGAGTAACAAGGAGACGTGTGATGCCTTTGGTGACGATCGTTACCACAGAATAGATGATGCTCGTCACCCACATCTGAGGATCAATCTCGAGTTTACTAAAAGATAGAGAAATAATTGCGGTTTTTGTCCAGAAGTTTTATTAATTGCAAAAATGCCCCAGTTTGTTTTTGGTCTGTATTGTAGGTTTTTCAGCCACTTTTTGGTTTATATCTGATTTACTACAGAGACAAAGAGAGAGATTTGTACCAGAGCTTTTGGAGAGACAATTCTGAGATTTGGTTTCTTCTTAGAAAAAAATTTGAACCCCTTTTTCTCTATACTTATTTCTTGTAAGCAATCTATTTTATTCATGATGTTTTTTCAATTGCTCATGTATGAGTAGTTTGTTAGTTATGTTATGATGATTTAAGGGTTGATGATGAGTTTGTAGATTTGTTTTATTGTCTGGAATAATCTATTTGTTCTTCATCTTAATTTGCGTATATCTTGATTGTAGGACTAGTCATCCAGAAATCGCTGTTGTTTGATAGATGTGAGAGCATTGTTAACCACTTGAAAAAATCACAGATGAGCAAAATTACTATCTACAAAGTGATTTGATTTAAAATTTTTGTGAACAATCGAACATTATCGTTAATGCTTGTTTAAATTATTAGAATTTGCAAAGAGATTTGGAATTCTGAAATATAAGTATAGATAACTTCTGCAACAACAATGTTTCAAGTTTTAGACAGTTTTAATAATATCGTGATAGTTTACATTCTGTATTCTCGGATTCAACCTGCAAATTATCCTGGCCTAGCGTTTTAGTCTCTTGAATCTTAAGGACATCCAATAATCGCATGCTTTGCTTTAATTTAGTTGTTTTTATCTACATTCATTTGTTTTGACTTAGCATAATCTGAATCTAAAATCTGTTGTGTAGTAGCTTACTTCATTGGGATTCGATAACCCTTTCTGCTACAACTGCATTGCTGTGCACTTGCAATAGTATTTTAAATTGGGTAAAACTAGACCCCGATCAAGTTTTTGACGCCGTTGCCTGGGAGTAATAGCTGCCTACAAATTATTAGTATTAGGATTTTGACTAAGTTTAATCTTGTTTACTAACTTTTTACAACTCTTTCTTGTCTCTGTTTCAGGTGCATGCCTAACTGCAGTACCAGAAGCAACAAGGAAAATGAACGGATCGATTTGGACAACCAGACACTAGCACGTTTAGAGCGAACAAACAAGAAAGCAAACAAACCTGCTAAGATCGTTGCTCCACTGGTGCTGATTCAAGGTGAAGATGGTCTGCTGTATGACGGAGAGGGTAATAGGCGAAATGAAGAAGGACAGCAACTTGATGATGATGGGACTGTGATAGTCAAGCAAGCAGTGTTACCAGTGCAGAATCAGCAGCCTGTAGTCGTAGGGAATGACACAGGAAATGTTGCTGGGTGTTTCCAGTGCACTCTAGGAAATTACAACAGACCTGATGAGTTGTATGCTAATAGAGCTGCAATTCGCCCTACTACCTTCCAGAGGAATGACTTTGAGCTGAAGCCTGCATATTACACACTTGTGGCTTAACATCCTTTCCATGATCTTCCTTATGAGCATACCATGGACCACATTGAGAGGTGGAGGACTTGGTTACAAGCATTAAGGCTCATGGAGTCATCAATGACTACCCTCTTTGCAAGCTCTTCCCAAACTCTCTTGGTCAAGATGCAGCATACTTGCTAAAGAAGTTACAACCAGGATCACTTACAACGTGGGAGGACACCAAGAATACATTCCTGAACAACTTCTTTGATGATGCAAGGTCTGAAGATCTGAGAACAAAAATCTCTACATTTTCTCAAGGACCTAGTGAAGCTTTCAAGGCTGTTTGGCTGAGATTCAGAGCTTATCAGAGAGACTATCCACATCATGGGTTCAGTGAAGTGCAGCTGCTTGGTATCTTCTTCAAAAGCGTGGATTAGAGGTATTAGATGGGTCTAGATGCTGCAAGCAATGGAAGCTTCAACACCAGGTTTCCAGAAGATGCTTATGTGCTGATTGAAAACTTGGCATCTTGCAATAGTACCAAGAATGCAGATTTAGAGAGGAAGAAGCAAGCTGGAAACAGGGATGAATGTCAGATTGCTGAGGTTAATGTTAAGTTGGATTCAATGCACAACCTTCTTGTGATTAAGAAATCAGCTGAAGAATTTGGGGAAGAAAGTGTAAATTTCATCAATGGAGCTGGTTTTCAAGGTCGGAGATTTGGCAATCAGCAAGGATATGGCTCCTCTGACCAGAAGCCTGTTCAGAGCAACAACTTCACCAGAACTTATGGTTCTTCCTCCTATCAGAATTAACTTGTTCCATCAGCATATAATAAAATGGAATCTATGCTGGAACAGCTCTTGGAAGGTCAGCAGAAGATGACTGTGGATTTCAATGGGAAGATGGATTCAATGTACCAGGACTTGAATGGGAAGATTACGAGTTTGAACACTCATGTGAAGAAACTGGATATTCAAGTTGCTCAAACTGCAGCAGCTGTTCAAAGGAAAGAAGGATTCCTTCTTGTAAAGACTGCTATTAATCCAAGATACCATGTCAATGCCATTACAATCAGGACTTAAAAAGAGCTTAATTCAGTGCAGGAAAAAAGCTTGAGTGCAGAGGAGATTGTGCAACTGATGGAGTTTGAAGATGAATATTTTGCAGGCTCAGAGGGAGTGACGAGCGTCACCCAGGAGGAGTGTTGCTCGTCACCCAGCTTACAGAGGTAAGAAATACGTTCTTACGGAGTGGTGACAACCGAGATCGTCACCCAGGGGTCGTCACCTGTTAGTGACGAGCGTCACCCCCTGGGTATGAGCGTCACCCACCCCAGAACGAAGCTGCTTCGCCTGTAACTTTAAATAATTGCAAGGAACGGGTTCATAAACCCAAGATACCCTACCCAAGCATCCAGAGAGGTCTACACAAGAGCTTGAAGAAGCCAAATGCAAGATAATCATGGATAAGATGATGATTGAGTTTCCATTGATTGATGCCACTAGAACCACTCCAGTGATTAGAAGATATGTGAAGAGGATGATCACATAGAACTTGAGTCTTGAGCAAGGAGTGAACGTGATCAGTGAACCGATCAATGCTGTGGTTCAAAATAGAATTCCGGAGAAACTTTCAGACCCTGGGAAATTTATCATGGACTGCACAATCTTCTCAGAAAGATTTCAAAGATCCTTATGTGATCTTGGTTCTAGTGTGAACCTGATGCCACATTCAGTTGCTACGAGCCTGGGGATGACTGATCTTAAAGCTACAAGGATCTCTTTTCTCCTAGCTAACAGATCAGTAAGGATTCCTGAAGGCGTGATTGAGGATGTGCCTATCAAAGTTGGAGATTGCGTGATCCCCACAGATTTTGTGGTTCTGGATTATGGTGAAGAACCCAAAGATCCTCTCATTCTTGGAAGATCCTTTTTGGCTACAGCTGGAGCCATCATTGATGTGGGAAAGGGAAGAATCGAACTGAATGTAGGCAATTTGGTGATGTATTTTGACATGGACAAGTTAAGACGGAGTTCCACCATTGATGGTCAGTCTATTTCTGTAAGGACTTCCATGGATGAAGATCAAATCAGGGAGCATTCAGATGACATTACTGTTGGATATGTCAAGGAGTTGGATACTAATGAGCAACTGAACAAGCTGGCTGTTCAAAAAGCATTGGCTGAAAAATATGAGAATATTGCTGAGCTAGAAGATTGGAGTGAAATCATTGTCGTTGATCATATCTGCAGGACTAGGCTCAAAGATGATGTTCTAATCAAGGGCAAGTTGTTGGAGCAAGACGTTTCTGTGATGGAAGCAAATATTGTGGAACTAGACTACAGAAAAAGTGCAGAGAATTGATTTGCAGGTTCGGTGTCGATCGACACCACCCCCCACGTTTCACTGTCCATAAGCCTCCATTAAAGCAAAGGCATGCACATCCTAAAATAAAATCAACAGCTTCTGATCTCATCAATAAAAAATTAAAGGATGCAAAAACTGCTTCACACTTATGCAAGCAACAAGATTCTCATAGAAGGCTTGGTGTTTCTTTTGATGATTTTGCAGGAAAACGAAATATCCCACCCAAAATCCAATCCTGCCTTGGTGATGTTCCTCACTTCCTTGGAAGATCTCATGTACCTAATGCTTATTCACCACCATGGATTCGGAGACATTCTTCTCCGAGGCATTCACTGCCACTTTCTGATCCACCAAATGTCTGAACCCCGACATAGTCAAGCTAATGACTGAAAATAAGCGCTTGGTGGGAGGCAATCCACTGGTAAGTCATTTAGTTCATGTACATATGCTTATTTTCGTTCTTCTAACAGTTCTGAAAAAAAAATTGAGTGGTTTGACGGAGTGGTGATGATCTAGATAGTCACCGAGGTGGACACCAAGTATGGGTGACGAGTGACGACCGTCACCAGCTGCAGACTCAGGTAAACACTTGGTTTTCTCTCTTTTGTCCATTCCACTTCATCTCTTTTGCCAACTTCGGGCTTGATAACACTGGGGGCAGTGTTGTTTAAGTCTGGGGGAGGTAGTCAATAACAGTGTATTTTGTTTTGAGAGTCAATATGTTGTGTCAAAAACCTGTTTTATTGAGTCAAAATTTAGTTATAACTGTCTGTTTTTCTTGGAAATAACCGCAAAACATTGATGCTTACAAGAACCATTGCCACAGATGTTGATTACAGGTCTTACTAGGTAGAACTTCATAGGTAGATCAATCTAGCAAAGAAGGTTTGGGTTCTAAGAGAATCTGAAAAATCTATTTTTGACTCCACCTTAATGAACTTTTAACTTCTCATATAGGACTTGATATTCATTGATCTTGATTCTCTCTTTCAACACTGGCAAGAATATTTAGGTACATCTCTCTTTGATCTTCCCTGATATAGCTTTTAGAGCATAAGTCTATAGAATAGTGCACATGAACATATCTCCTCACAAGGAACACAAGTAGTGAACTCTCATGAACCCATCTCCTCACAAGGAACACAAGTAACAAGTAGCACCAATTCTTAGGCTGTAAAAAAATGAGAAAAGAAACATTATTATCGATAAATAAAAAAAACTTAGATCAAGGGAAGATAAAATAGGAGAGCTGTATCGAGATTGACTTGTTCAGTATTTAGGAAGGGAAAGAATCTATAAGTTCTTTGAATGATAAATCCTTGATGAAATATCACGCTTAAATAAATGGAAGGAGTTAACATTAGAGATTTTGGATTTCTTGAAGGAGCTTGAACTGTATTTGAAATATTGCTAAGCTTGAGATAAGTATACTGAAATATTATCTTGTGTTGGCTCTGTGGTATGTGGATTCGAAAGTATTGATCATTGTGGTCTAAGGATAGCTGACTGTTTCTGTTTTCAAACCTTGACTCCGTTCTTAGTCTTCTGTTTGCTTGAGGGCAAGCAAAAGCCAAGTCTGGGGGAGTTGATATGTCATGGTTTTATGGTTTTTAACCATGATATAAGTTCTTTTTATTGAGTCGTTCTGGTCTTTTTAGAGTCCTATTAGAGTCTTTACAGGTTAATGCGTATTTGGAGCATGATTGGAGATTCTGGAGCAAAGCAGGAGTTCTTCCCGACTAGAGCAACAAGGATACGTTGGATGCCTTTGGTGACGATCGTCACTGCTGAATGGGTGATGCTCATCACCCACATCTGAGGAAGAATCGCGAGTTTATTAAAAGGTGGAGGAAGAATTGCAGCTTTTGCTCAGAAGTTTTATTAATTGCAAAAGTGCCCCAGTTTGTTTTTAGTCTGTATTTTAGGTTTTACAGCCACTTTTTGGCTTGTATCTGATTTTCTAGAGAGACAAAGAGAGAGATTTGTATCAGAGCTTTTGGGGAGACAATTATGAGACTCTGTTTCTTCTTAGAGAAGAATTTGAACCCCTTTTATCTCTATACTTATTTCTTTTATGCAATCTATTTTATTCATGATGTTTTCTCAATTCACCATGTCTAAGAAGTTTGTTAGTTAGGTTATGATGATTTAAGGGTTGATGATGAGTTTGTAGATCTGTTTTACTGTGAGGAATAATCAATTGGTTCTTTATCTTGATTTGCACATATCTTGATTCTAGCACTAGTCATCCAGAAATCGCATTCTAGGTTGTTTAATAGATGTGAGAGCATTGTTAATCACTTAAACTAATCACAGATGATCAAAATTATTATCTGCAAAGAGATTTGATTTAGAAATTTTGTGAACAATCGAACCTGATCGTTAATGCTTGTTTGAATCACTAGAATTTGCAAAGAGATTTGGAATTCTGGAATTTAGGCATATGTAACTTCTGCAACGAGAGTTGATTGGTTTTAAATCAGTGTTTCGAGTTCTAAACGGTTTTAGTAATATCCTGATAGTTTACATTCTGCATTCTTGGATTCAACCTGCGACTTATTCTGGTATAGCGTTTTAGTCTCTTGAATCTTAAGAACATCCAATAATCGTCTGCTTCGTTTTAATTTACAATCATCTGATTTGACTTAGCATAATCTGAATCTAAATTCTGTAGTTTAGTAGCTTACTCCCTTGGGATTCGATAATCCTTTGTGCTCTAACTGCATTGCTGTGCACTTGCTGTAGTATTATAAATTGCGTAAAACTAGACCTCGATCAACAACCACAAGGAATAAATTATTATTGATACAAGATTTTTTATCTCTTGTTCAATTCCTCAAATTTAAAATCATGTCAACAGAGCACTTAGAAGTTATCAATCCATACTATGAGTGATCTACTTTCATCATGGTGTCTAGTGGAGGCAAGTGAATACCAGCTTCATCCATATCCTTCCTAAACTTTGAAAGTACATCTTTTTTAGCCTTTGTGAGAATTCGGCCACGATAGGACAATGGAGGTTTATACTTGAACACATGCTTCAAGTGTGCTTCTCCTTCTTGGAATGGAGACTTATCATCATCCTTCTTAGGGACAGCTTGTCCTTGTGGAGATGTTTCCTTAGCAAGTGCCTAGAGTGCATGGTAGACATCAACTAACTTCTCATGCTCACCCATTTCAGCTTCTTTTTTCTCATGTACTTCAGCTTCAGCAACCTTAGCTTCCTTCTGATGCTCTTTGTCACCATCAATTCTTAAGCAAAAGGCCCCCCCCCCCCCCCCCCCCCCCCCACACACACACACTTAGACTCAATATACTCATTGACCTTAGTGTAGATGACTTCCAATTGATGACCATAAAGGAGTTGTTCAATCTATTTCACAACAGATTTATGATCATAAGGAGAGCTGTCATTGTAGGAGTAGATTGAATTACAATACTCCTTTGGGTTGGCTTCACTCTTTCCTTAAATTTTGTTTTGTTGATGTGATGCTAAAGCCTGCTCCATCTCAATGATGTCTACTCTTTGTGTTAGAGTGTCTAGTTTGTTGTTCAGCTCTAAATTGGTGGTATCCATCTTGTTGTTGATTTCAGCAAAACCTTTCTTCAGGTCTTCTAATGCACTAGTTTGCATTTGAAGGAGTTTCTTATTAATTGCATGGAGGCTCAAGTCAAGAGATGAAGATGGACTAGCTTGAGTGTGGTGTTGATAGAAAGGAGTGGACGGTTGATGCATCACTTGGCCACAACCTCTTTGTGGCATGTAACTCTGACCATGGTGATAAGCATCATAGTTGTGGGAGTGTCTCAAACTATTATGGAAGCCACTTTGAAAACAAAGATATGGCATGTAGTAAGCATGTGGATCTCCCATTGGACCTGAAACGTCGATCTAAACAAAAATAAATTAGCACTGATTATAAAAAGCCTAGATTAAGTAAGAATGTAAACTTCAATGCATCAAACTCCCAATAAGGCAACGGTGCCAAATTTCTACAAGAGTTTTTATCTATGTTACTCAATTTCTCAAGTCTAAAACCATGTCATCATAGCACTTAGAAGTTATCATTCCATACTAGGAATGGTGTAATGAAGATGCAACAACTTACTAAGCTAGGCTCAATTTGTGTTTTGTGCTTGAAAGTCATGGAGATAAAAGACCATCTGTTTTTATTGTACAAGTTCTCCTCTAAAATCTGGTTGAAACTCAATATTCCACAGATTGGCTAGCAATTGTCAATGTACATCAATGACAGAGAGCTAAACTGTATCCAGAGTTTTATAACTAGATATATTTTTTAAGTTTTGATTCATACCATTTGGAGAGAATGAAACACGAAAAAACATAGAGTCCAACTTCTTCCAGCCACATCATTATATTTATCGATCAGCAAGTTAGGAACAAGCTCCTCTCGATTTGTAGAGCAAGTGACCAGCCTTATAAATTATTCCAACTTTGATTTGCTGCTTCTAGTTAAAGTTCAAATGTAATCTCCATATTTTTGGATACTAAAACCGATGAAGCATCAGATGTGAAAATGTTTTTCTCTTTAAATTAATTTAGCATATTATTCCAAAAAATAAAAATAAATGAAGTATGAATATGAAATAGAAACTAGTCAATCTGTCTCGTGACGTTGACGGATAAAGTTGTATGTTATGGGTTTATGGATGAAGGAGAGAATTTGAAAATGCCGATTGTGATTGGAGGACATCAGTTGGAAAATGTTCTTGTGGAGTTTAACCATGATTCATCAAAGTTTTCTTTCTCTCCTTCACTTTTGATGGGTATGTCATGTGGTCGGGTCTGAAAGGTATACGTTATGTTGAGTCTATAGGTGTAAGCAGCTTGTTACATTTACTCTATAGTCATCTTTTTCATAAAAGGAAAGGTCACAATTTGTCAAGAGTTTACGGAAGTTATTTATTTCACCAGCCTCAACGGCGTATATATATATATATATCGGATTACATATGTTTAACCTAAAGAAAGAAAGGAACATGCACAAAAGGAAAGTATACAAATGTGTTAATCTCTAACTATCCCAATACTCCCCATCAAGTTGGTGAATGAAGGTTCCGAATACCCAACTTGAGAATAAGAAATTCGAACTGTGTACGTCCAAGAGCTTTGGTAAGAACATCAGCTGGTTGATCATGAGTCAAAATTTTTGTTGGAAGTATAAGACCATCTCTAGCAGTATCTCTCACAAAGTGACAGTCATTTTCGATATGTTTTGTACGTTGGCAAAGCACAGGATTGGCGACAAGTTGTAAAGATGCTTGACTATCACAATGTAGAGGAACAGCATGAGTTTGAGTAATCCCAAAAAACTGAATCAGGCCACGTAACCATTTAAGCTCAGTTGTCGCATCAGCCATAGATCGGTACTCCGCTTCTGCCGAAGAATGAGAAACCGTGTCTTGCTTACATGTTCTCCAAGCAACCGCCAAATCACCAAGGAGGAAAACATAAGCAGATAGCGAATGTCTAGTGAGTGGACAAGATGCCCATTCAGAATCACAAAAACCAGTAAGTTGCAGGTCACTCGTAGAAGAGAACAGAAGACCTTGTCCGGGAGAACTCTTCAAGTATCGAATCACATGCATAGCCGCTTCCCATTGTGAACCACGTGGTCGTTTCATAAATTGAGACAACAAATGGACACTATAAACAATCTCAGGCCTCGTTAGAGACAAATAAATCAGCTTACCAACAATACGACGATATTGTTATGGATCAGCATAATAATCATCTGTTGCTAAAGCCAAGTTGTGATTTTGCACCATAGGTGTGTGTACTGGTCGAGCACCAAGAAGACCACACTCAGAGATAATATCCAAACAATATTCCCTCTGACACAAGAAGATTCCCTCACCATTCCTTGCGATTTCAATACCTAGAAAATAACGAACTTGACCCAAATCCTTCATATGAAAACAACTCTTGAGGTAATCCTTGAAACAATTGATTGTGGATAAGTCGTTACCACCAATCACGAGATCGTCAACATATACCAGAATGTAGAGATCAGTACCATTACGAACAAAGGAGAACAAGGCAGGATCTGAGATAGATTGAGTAAATCCATACCGTAGCAAAGCACCATGAAGAGTAGCAAACCAACATCGAGGTGCCTGCTTCAAGCCATATAATGACTTTAAAAGACGACACACTTTAGGAGACGACGACGAAAACTCTTGTGGTGTACGCATATAAACCTCTTCAGTCAGTGTTCCATGTAAAAACGTGTTATGAACATCCATTTGCTGAAGCTCCCACTTTCTAACAGCAGCAATCTTTAAGAAACAACGAACAGTAGTCATTTTAGAGACTGGCGCAAAGGTTTCGTCATAGTCAATGGCCTCTTTCTGGCGATTTCCCATGGCCACAAGTCTTGCTTTACAACGTTCAATTGAACCATCAGCGTTGTATTTGATAGTAAAAACCCATTTACATCCAATTGCTTTCTTATCATACGGCAAATCCACCAAATCCCAAGTCTTATTATCCTCAAGTGCTTTAATCTCTGCCACCATAGCTTGTCTCTATTCAACATATTTCATAGCTTCTTCGAATGATCGTGGTTCAGTCGCAGTAATCTTTGCAACAAAACACTGATAGTTGGCAGAGAAGCGTACACAAGATACATAGTTAGCTAGAGGATATGGTTTACCTGGAGGAGCGCGAGCAGATTGGAGCGAAGAGTGTGATTGTGAGTGTGATGGTGCAGCCGAACACTTGGCAGAGTATGTAACATAAGGCTCCAAAAGAACTGACTTAAGTTTCTCACGATGACCCCGACCCAAAACTGTCTCCAGAACTGGTAAAGAGGCTGTCTTCGTTTCAACTTGCACAGGTTTTATTGTCACAGATTCAGATGTAGGTGACACGCAAACTGTCTCAGATCTTACTAATAACAATGGAGTAGAAGGAGAAATGCTCTCCCTGGTCGGAATATCCGGTATTACACGTGAGTCGCTTCCCCATTCCAAAGCATCCGGTGATATAAGTAAATATTTGTCCCCCCTTAAATTATTATCATCGTGAACATTCACTACATCATCATCGACAATAAGTGGAGAGGCAATAGGTGGTGTAGTGTCCGTCATGGGAGGAGCCGTTGCAAAGGGTAAACATTCTCGTTGAAAACCACATCACGAGAAACAAAATACTCATTACGATCAAGATCATACACTCGCCACCCTTTTTGATTATATGGATACCCAAGAAACACACATCTTGTTGCTCAAACGAGTACACATATGGATACCCAAGAAACACTCATCAAGATCATACACTCGCTACCCTTTTCATCAAACTTGTCTCTCAAACGAGTACCCTTGAGCATAACACAAAGAGCCAAAAATGCGCATGTGCTTATACAACGCTGGTTTCCCAAACAGCACCTCATATGGAGTTTTCCCTGCCAAGATCAATGATGGTGTCCGGTTAATTAAGTAACTAGCAGTGAGGACACAATCACCCCAAAATTCAATTGGTAAAGATGCCTGAAATCGCAGAGAATGAGCCACATTCATAATATGTCTATGTTTACATTCCACACGACCATTTTGCTGCGGTGTTCCAACACATGATGTTTGGTGTTGAATTCCCTGTGATGCAAAGTACGATTTAAGGCACATAAACTCCATTCCGTTATCACTGCGAACCGTACGCACATTAGTATCAAATTGTCGTACCACCATAGCACAAAAATTCTGCATATGCATTGCAACCTCACTCTTAAAACTCATCAGAAAGACCCAAACAGCTCGTGAACAATCGTTAACCACAGTGAGAAAATAAACAGATCCACACTTTGCTGGTGTATTATACGGATCCCAAATGTCGCAATGAATAAGATGAAAATTGCATCAGCTTTATTATTACTATCAGTAAATGAAAACCGAGGTTGTTTAGCCCGAACACAGAAGTCACAAAGATCACTCGTTTCTTGACTAACATCTCCTAAATACACAAAACTCGATAAACTAGAAAGCACAGACTTTGCCGGATGACCAAGAAGACGATGCCATAAATCACGACCACTAACAGCACTTGCAAGATTTGACTGAACTCGAAAAACTTCTCGAAAATAGTAGATTTCATCACACTCTTCACCCGCTCCAATCAGGATCCTCATACATGGTCCTGCAAATAACAAAATTTATCAGTCAATACTGCAATACATGGTCGTTCGTGAACCAACTTGGCCACCGACAATAAGGTATTTGTCAATTGAGGAACAAAATAAACAGATGAAATCGTGACTGATCCTCCAAGATTAAGCTTTTCACATTGAGTAGCCATGATCATATCACCATTCGAGAGTCCAATAGAACAGGGAGATATATCAAACACGTCAAATAACAACTCCAACCGACCTGTAAGATGATGAGAAGCTCCAGTGTCAATAATCATACCAGATAAACGTTCAGACCCATGTGGTTTGGGAGTGTTGAGAAGTTCGACCAGATTTGCCCATTGTTCCATATTCAGCGTAAGTCCATATCCATCTTCATTAGAGACCATTTGAGAACCACCAGCTGAGTTACCCTGAAAAGAAACATTGTTGGCACTTCCTCTGCCTCCTCTACCACGCACGCTCGTATTATTCCAGCGCCCACGTCCACGGCCGCCGTCACCATTCGCAGCACCACAACCGTATCCACCTCTTCCACGGCCACCTCCATCAGCTCGAGAATCTGGAAAACCATGTAACTGATAGCAATCTCGAACTGGATGACCGGTACGCCCACAGTGAGTACACGTAATAACCGTACGTGATTGATTTTGGTTCAAAGTTGCAGCATGCGCTTGAGCAGAGAATCCAACTACATCACCACGTACGTCATGACCCCTAGCTACTCGTTGATGTCATTCCTCTTGAAACACCATCGAAAAAGCTGTGTTGAGAGATGGTGGTGGATTCATACACAAGATATTTGAACGTGTGGTTCCAAACCGTTTATTTTCAAGACCAGAGAGAAACTGGTAACGTTGTTCTCTCTCACGTATTTCTGCAAGTTCTCTGTTAACTTTGCAGGCATGATCACCACAGCAGCAGACCGTGAGAGGTTCATACACTACCAAATCTTCACATATTAGCTTCAGTCTTGCAAAGTAATCTTGAACAGAAAGATTTCCTTGTTTCAATGAAGAAACATCTGCTTTCAACTCATAGATTCGAGGTTCGTTTCCAACTGAGAAACGATCACGGAGACCTTTCCACAATTCATATGCTGTATCAGCACATGAAATGCTCCCACACAATTTTAGCTCAATTGCATTCAAAATCCAAGCCACCATCATCGAATTCACCATACCCCACAATCGGAGTTCATCACCACCTTTTGGTTACTTCACAACACCATCAATAAAGCCAAGTTTGTTTTTAGCTTTAAGAGCGTTTCCCATAAGTTTAGTCCATCGTTCAAAGTTGTTTTCATTAAACAACACCGTACAAATCAATTTCCCTGGATTTGCAGAAGCATTGAGATAATAATCAGAGAGTACACTACTCTCTCTACCACCACTCGTCACAGTCGAGGATTTGCCTGTCGAACCATGATCATCACCCATCTTAACGTCAAGGAAAAACCAACTAGAGAACAGAATCTATTGGGATAGAACACAAAGAGAAGATACGAACTAGAAGAAAAGAACAGAGTATAGCCGCCGCGAGACTAGGATCGAAAAAGAAACCTAGGGCTCTTATACCATGTCAAGAGTTTGCGGAAGTTATTTATTTCACCAGCCTCAACAGCGTATATCGGATTACATATGTTTAACCTAAAGAAAGAAAGAAATATATGCACAAAAGAAAAGTATATAAATGTGTTAATCTCTAACTATCCCAATACAATTGAATTCGCGAAAGCTTTTGTTGTATCATCTATAATACCAATTGAATTTTGATTTAGTGGACTAAACTTTTGTTTTTCTTTCGTATAATGTTATAATAAATGTTCATTTCAAAATCAGTTTTTTGTTGGATTTTAGTTTTAGCGATGATCAGTGCAAAAAACCAGAATTTTTAATGATATTAAAATTTTTCCCAACACATTGGATAAATTGTTGTCATATGCAAATCTATTAAAAATAAAAAATAATAAAGGGATAGTTTTTGAAAAGATTTATTTGACAATTTATTATGAAACATGATTCTTCTTAAAATGATAAATAAGAGGAATCTACTACTGTGGTTTTGCCATTAGTCTGCCAGTAATTTGCAATTAGTCTATATTAGTTTGCCAGTAATCTATATTCAATTGTATGATCAATCAATATATCAGTAGTCTACATTCAGTATGTCATTAGTCTAACATTAGTCTATAAATAACAGTAACTAGAAGAGTAGTGCTAATATTTACAAAAATCATAAAAAGATGTCATTTTCATAATTTTTCTTCTCTACATTACCTATTTCACATTATTTTATTATTTTTGGTCATATTAAAACATTTTCTCTATAAATAAGTACACTGATCGATTATTTCTCTCACTCAGGTAACACTTATAAATAATATTACGTTAATAAGAAGAAAGTTCTAATCAAAAGAACTGAAATTATAGTATTGGTAGATATCCATTCATAAAAAAAAAATAGCTTAACAAAAATTAGATTAAAAAGGAAACCTGAAAACATCGTCGCTAATTCTGCGTCGTTAATTATCACATATACAGCCTGCCTACACATGCATACCCTAAATCTCCATACCTTTATTGTGTTCCGCGATCTAAGGGGAAAGAGAAGTAACTTCAACCCACGCAGCTTTTGTTGTCACAAACGTAGCTAACAAATTAGACTTATATTTGAAGGTTTGATCTCACATCTTCTCTCCTATTTAATTTAAATTATTTTCATCCATTTCTCCACACCATCTCCATCTTCCTGCTTTACCAATTTCTTCTACAAGATCCTTGACAATGTCTAAGTCTGGTGCTTTCGGTCTCGTACCGGGTCTAGGTGGAGAGACTAATGTCCTCACAGCCGTTGAAAAGTAATTATACATTTACCTTTTCTTGCTTGATTTTTTCGGTATATGTCTATTTTCTACGATTTACTCTAAATAGCATTATTTTGCTAAATCCTTGACATTGAATTTTAATGATTCGATGATACAGGTATGAGAAATATCATATACTCCATGGTGGAGAAGCTGATGAGAGAGCAGGAAACTACAGCGACATGGTAAACAGAAAACTTGCAAGTTTTGTCTCATACAGTTGACTTTTTCGTGTTTTGTTGGGTCTCATCTCACAGTTGACTATATATGAGGTAGATATTATCCATATTTGACCTAGTGTATTTATCTTTTGTATTTTGGAAACTGGAATCTCCTTGGAAATTCTCGTTTTTGAATGTGCTCGTCACTAATGCTATATTATTGAAAACTATAGTAATTCACTTAACACATATATCACTGCTTGTTGAAATGGATAATCGACCTAATATTCAATGTAACACGTTTTTCAGGTTAATAAATATTATGATCTTGCTAGTCGCTTTTATGAGTACGGATGGGGGGACTCCTTACATTTTGCACACAGGTAGTTAGTGATTAATTATTCTCTTCGGGTGATAGTATATATGTATTGAGTTCGTACTTGTAGATGGAAAGAAGAATCTCTTCGGGAGAGTTTAAAACGATATGAGCACTTCCTTGCCATGCAGCTTGCCATGAAACCAAGATACAAGGTTTGGTTTAGTGATTGACCTCAATTTATCATTGAATGCTATAAGTTCAAACTATTAATATAGAGCCTTCTTTTTTTATTGAATAGGTCTTGGATGTAGGATGTGGAATTGGTGGACCAATGAGAGAAATTGCACGCTTTAGGTAAATTAGAATATATAATCATATCTATCTATCTATACATTGTTTATTGAATTGTGTGTTAGCATAATTTTGTGTTACTTCAATTATGTTTTATTCATTTAAAGAATCAAAAATATATAGTAAATTTTTCTTCTATACAATTAACTTATTGAGATACAAACAAAATATTAATTTGAAATCCTTAATTAGATATTTGTGTAGTAAAAAGACAATGGCACAAATCTTAGGTGTTTTTATTTCCATTCTTTAAACTTTTTTTTTCATTTTGTTAAATATCATCAAATTCAAGAATAAAAGAAACTTAGTTTTAAAATGCATAATTCGATTATACATAATTTTTATGTTTCTTTTATTAAAATTACTATGTTTTAAAACCGAATGAAATCGCGTGAAATCTCATTTGAAATAATATTCATTCTATTTCATTTCATAAACAGTATTATTTTAAAAATTTCACACAAATTAAGAAACTTAATAAAAAAGTCTCTTATATCCCTCATAAATACATCAAAAAACTTTCTCTTTTTAAATAATATACTAATATAACAATAAGGTTAAAACTGAATTTTTGTTTAAAGATTTGCATTGATGATATATCTATATCATCAATATTTCAACAAACAAAAGGAAGAGAAGGCCCCTCTCTTTTTTGGGGAACTCAAGGGTTAAACATAACCAATCTGTACAACAAAGATTTGTAAATCGTTGAATGACTTAATCATAAATGAAGAAAACATTATATATGCAACAATACATGGTGTCACTTCTCTAGCAGTCATCGCATATTCGCTTATCAGTACAGTGTAGATCTATATAATAATAAAGTGTAGATCTATATAATAATAAGAAATTGTTTTTAGAAATATTAATTTTTGTTTAAAAAGACAAAAAATCTTTCTAACTAAATAATAATTAAATATTAAAATGATTCAGATGACTTGTTTAGAAAAAAAGAAGATGAAAACACCGACTCTAATTGGTGACTACTATAAAAAAAATACGAATGAAAATAAAATAAAAACAAATAGAAATGAAATACGTATAAGAACATGAATAAATATTTCTTGTCTCTCCTCAAATTTTACAATAAATACTTTTGTTTTATAATTTCTTGTACTATAAGGAATGAAAAAATGATATGTTAATAATATTGCTAATAAATGATAAAAATTAAAAAAAAAATTATTATTTTTTCTTATTCCATTGGTCACTGCTATCAAGAAGCAATGTAGCAAAAAAAAAATTACAAGACAAAGAAAACATTACCGTTCTTGTCATTGGATTAATTTCTTTTTTTCTTGTAAAAACAATGCTTAAAAAGTCATGTATTATAAATACCCAAAACAAAGAGTAACAAATAAAACAATACTTTAATCTATAAATTACAACAGACAAACGCTTCGATCAAGGCAATAATGTAAACTAAGGCATATATGTCATACCAAGTGGTCTAGTGGTTTCTTTGACAAAATAGGTTTTTAGTTCAAATCCCCTTTAAAACTAAATACAAATATTTCTAAGGAAACTAAATTAAAGGCTAACTCCGAGTCACGCAGATTAGGACGTAGGATGAAACAAATAACTACTTATAGTGTTTATTGACTTGCTGCAGTAATGTTTCCATTACTGGAGTCAACAATAATGAATACCAGGTAACAAGAGGCAAGAAACTAAACCAGCTTGCTGGTCTGGATGAAACTTGTAACGTTGTTAAGGTGAATTAAATTACTATTTTTTTCTTAGTTTAAACTAGAAACTTAATTGAACTACTAAAACCATTTATAAAATGATTCAGGCTGACTTCATGAATATGCCATTCCCTGACAATAGTTTTGATGCGGTTTACGCGATAGAAGCAACCTGCCATGCACCGGATGCAGTATGTGAATTGAAGTTAATAGTTTCAGTATTATCTATTGCATCCTTTTGATAGATCCTAACTATTACTCTCAATAGTATGCATGCTACAAAGAGATGTACAGAGTGTTAAAGCCCGGACAAAAATTTGCTATATATGAGTGGTGCCTCACCGATGCATTTGACCCTAATAATGACGAACATCAGAAAATAAAAGCAGAGATAGAGTTTGGAAATGCTCTCCCCGACATAAGACTTACTACTAAATGCCTCGAAGCTGTGAAGAATGCGGGTTTTGACGTAAACATTCTAAATATTGCATCTTCCCCATTATCTATTTCATAAAATATTAATTAATTATAATCTGTACTTAACATTATATCTTTCCTATTTTGATGAAGGTGATATGGGAAAAGGATTTTGCTAAGGATTCGCCGGTGCCATGGTACTTACCTATGGATACAAATAATTTATCGCTTCTCAGTTTCCGTGTGACAACTGTTGGAAAGTTTGTAACTGATGCACTGGTAAAACATGTTTTCCTCTATCTCTTGATTACATGCACTAATTTGGATGTACATCGATTATGAAGTTTAAGTTTTGTGGTTCTACTAAACATGAAATATCTACTAAATTTGTGTATATATGTGTGATCATGACATGATTGTTTTTTCGTTTTGTTGTAGATAAAAGGCTTAGAATACGTAAGAGTCGTTCCTGAAGGAACTCAAAGAATTCAAACTATACTACAAAAAGCCGCAAATGGGTTGGTTAATGGTGGAAAGTATGTATTTTTTTTGTTATTGGCATCGTTCCACACAACTGCCTTATAATGCTCACATATTCATTTTTCTTGACAGAAATTCGAATATTTCCTTTTTGAATTCAGGAAAGGGATTTTTACGCCAATGTATTTTGTCTTGGCCCGGAAGCCAGAGTGAGAAGATGACAAAATGAAAACTCCTAAAGCGAGACTGATAGTATTAATCTATGTATTAAAACTGATAGTAATTTCTGGAAATGTAAAAATACAGCGGTGTGAAATTATCTCGGAACATTTCATCAAGACAATTTTTAATACGAAGCGCCTATAAATTTTCTCTTGATCTAATACATCCGAAATGTTAATCGTTTGCAGTAAAATGGAAACGTTTGACGTGGCAAAAACAAGAGACAAGTGAGAGAGAAGATGAGAGACGCTTTGGAAGTGAATTTGATGGGTGTTAATTTGAAGTGCCTAAAAGTTACCTTTTAAGAAAATAAAGAAAAAAAATGAGAAAATAGTTAGTAAATCTACAATAGTTTTGTTTTCATCCTAACACCCTTCATTTTACTTTTTTAACACTTTACATTATCTTTTCTATCTTCTACATATTTATTTAATACTTTTATACTGTACAATACTTTGTTTAATAAAATTCAACACTACTCTATAATCAATATCATATTTTGTATGTTAAAAAGATTATTATTAGGATCTATTTGATCTAAAAAAAGATTTCAAATATAAAAAAAGTTGATAAGAGGCAAATAAAAAAATTATATTGAAAAATTCTGTATTTTTTTCTATGTTCAAATAAACTAAAACTAGTCTCTATTTATAGAGCACAAAAATGCTAAATTTTGATTAAATTTGTTTTTTAGTGTTTTAGTATCACTTAATAATGTTTAAATAATTTGGATGAAATAAAAATCTCAAAAATTTGAAAAGTTAATAGAACAGTTACACGTATTTTTTTAAAAAAATATAATTTTATTGTAGTATAAGTGACAAATCTATTAAATTTATCATATCATATTTTGCCACCACATTTCATGGGATCTATTATTTCATGTTTCAACATGTTGAGTGTTTTCAACATAATTTAATCTATATATGGTTTCAAAAAATTCAACAGCCTTATTATAGGAATTAAACTGTTAAATAAATTATTCAATATTCTCATTGTGGGTAGTGTAATGATGCAGCTATCAAATCAATAGCTGATCCAATAATGACGTATGTATGTACTTTTCATGGAGCATACCGAACCAACAAACAAAAATCAACAACAAATCGACTAGTTACATAGACTTGCTCTTCTGAGATTCACGCTAAAGTGGAATCAGCCCAATAAAAGTTCAGTCAAAAGAGTTATTTAGTTTTCAAAACAGGTGATCTCGAACTTACTCGATTTAGACATAGGCGCGTTACTTAAAGGATTTCGTCTAAACCAAAAGGAATCAAGATATGAACCGACTTTCTCCGGAATCTTAACCAATTAGAAGCACACAAAGAATTCGATTCATACCAAGATCGGTTTAAATTGGGAATGTATACAGTTTCTAAACTAGAAACTCACCCGCTTACCTTATTTTGGAACCTTCCCAGTTCAGACGACTTCAAATGTTATTGTGCGACCAGAAGACACTCTTGCACGTCTACTCTCATAGGGAAATGTGTAGTCAGCTCAAGAGTACAATAGATCATACTGAGACATAACTTACCATATATGGACCCGAGAGCACTTATTATGTTTCAACGGCTATATTCTGAATGTGTGGAGTTCAAGGAGACTTCTAGAAGACTCAAGGATCACGGTATTATTCTCAAGATATCAAAATATAAAGATGCCATCAAACTCTCTTTATTTGGCCAAAGTTTCAACGGTCATATTGCTTCAATGTTTATTTCTTTCCTTTTGTTTTAGAGTAGGCTGTTAGCTTCAGAACATGAAGCTGGAGGGTCACATCAGATCTCGGGGATGCTAAATTCCAAGCATTTCCCACAGAAGCGTCCCCCACAAGTGCGTTCAAAGGGATACATAGACTCCTTGGACCGTCATTGCCAATGAACTTAATAAGCGGTCCTAATTGCATCCAAGAATCGTATCAGAATCTTGCGGTTCTTCTGTTTTCAATATTTCAATAGTACATTTGATTAACCTTTCTACCAAAGTGCACAAGTGAAAAAGAGATTTCCAATGCCAAGAGTCATGCGCTTGTTGCGTAACAGCCCAAAAGATTTTTGTTCGTAGATGATGGTGCCGATGCCATGCCACCCAGAGAGATCCACTCTCTGAATAGAGTAGCCAAATAAGCCTGAGGCATAAGGTAGAGTTCCAAATTGAGAAGCATCTAAGTTCTAGACCACCCTCTTTCTTCGGGAGACAAACTTTAGACCAGGAAACTTTTGCGGAGTAAGAACCATCAATTTGCCCCGCCCAAAGGAACCGTAAGCATAGAGATTCAATTTTCCTAATACACCTGCGCGGTAGGATGAAGGTGGTGAACCAGAAGACGGCTATACCGGAGATAATCGAGGAGATTAATTGTATCCTTTTTGCGAAAGAGAGCAGACGCACTAACCAGGAACAAAATCTCTTAGCAATCTTATCAATTAGAGGTGCATACTTTGCCAATCTTAGCTTTCAATGCATCAGCAACAGACCCAAGTAACGAGTTGGAAAGGAACCCACTGGGAAGTCGTAGCTTGATATTGCAGTTGATTCCATATGGTTTAGGTCTGCAAAGAAAAGCTGGGTTTTTTCGTGGTTCATAGAGAGACCAGACCAGGTGGCAAAATCATCCAAAGTCTCGCTGATTACATAAAGGGAAGAGCTACTCCCATAAAAAAAAAAATTATGACATCATCCGCAAACATCAAGTGGGGTATGTTTACCTCTGCCATTGATGGATGAAAATTGATGTACCCGGAAGAGAACCGCGGTTTCAGAAGCCGCGAGAGCACTTCCATTGCTAGAACAAACAGGTAAGGAGACATTGAATCTCTCTGCCTTAGCCCCCTTGTACTTTTAAAGTACCCTGTAGATTGACCATTAACGCAAACAGAGAATGGTGGCGTGGAGATGCACTCAAAAATCCAATTTATGAACTTTTCTAGGATGTTTAAGTCCTTAAGCGCTGCCAAAACAAAATCCCATCTTACTGAATGGGATCACTTGATTTGGTGAATTTCATTTCTGTATCAATAAAAATATTTTCCTCATTACCACTTGAATAAAATGAAAATTATTTATTTATGCCACATAATTATATATCATAAGAAAAATATGATACTCATACACAAAATATGTCAGCACAGTTAAAAACAAAACAAAAAAAAAGTAATCTCCTAGACTTATATATATTATTCTAAAAAACTGAACTGATGAAAAAACAATTCTTTCATTCAGTACTGAAGTGAATAGTGCCTTAAAAATATCTAAATATATTACACTCAGTTTCTTTACGAATTCTGGACAATTCTACCATGGCGAAACTACAAGCAGAAAGCAGTGCAAACAAACGTATAATCGCATATAATTAGCAACGCCACTAATGAAACTAAAAATATAAATATTATAAAAAAGATAAAAATTATTTTTCTTACGATTGAAGCGTATGGTCATTGGTCATTTATATTTTGCATGATCTGCATAGACAAACTCTTTCATTCCCAATCTCGGTCGGACCACTCGGCCAGACCACCACTACGACCATAAAAGACATATTCCTAACCACGTTCTGAAACTAAGACTTAGGAACCAGTAAAAAATATGTGATTGAGCAGTTCTATTGTTACCATACGGTCTATTTAGAGGACTCATTCATGCGATGGCAAATAAAATTTGGACAAATAAATGTAAGATTTTCACTCGTAAACTTTAGTGAGTTTTTCATCAATTTTATACTATAAATATATTAATTAGAACATGGATATTACATAGTGGTTTATGGCAGATATACGACTTCATCATGTTTGTTGCTCCCTTGGACTCATGTTGTTACTTTCGGTTGACCTAAGGTCACATTAGTTCCAGTTTAGGTTAACCAGCAAGAGTATCATTAAATTAATTACTAGATAATAACTTTCACAAATGCGAATTGAAGTAATTATTATTTATTTAAATTAGTATAATTTTTAAATCATATAATATAATACAATTGATTTTATAATAATTATATATAAAATTATGCTATGGTATTGATAATATAATTTTTTAAAATAAAGTGTCATTTAATTATAATATAAAATAATTTAAAAATTAAATATTGTGTACATGATATGGTTAGATAGAAGGGAATCTTGCAAAAATGACCCATAAATTCAAGTCAATTGCTAAACTAACCTCTCATTTTACCACTTTTGAAATTAACCACTTTATCTCACTTATATCCTTACCAGTTCTATTTATTCACGAAAATGCCATTAGATTATTGTTTTTTATTATTATTTTGGAAATCTATTTTACCAAATAATCCTCATCTTCCTCACTTATTCACGAAAATGCCATCACCATCAATTCATTCAACCACCATTTTCAACCAATTTGAAGCTTTTATTGCTTCAAAGACCCATTTTTTAGCTTTGTAACCTCATTTCCTCTTCTCTTAATCTTCTATTCTTCCATTTTTTCACTATTTTCAGCACAAAAACTCTCTAATCTTAATTTTTGAAACTTGATGTTTTAATATATTGCCATATTTGGTGATTTGGTCTGGCAAATCGTTTGGGCTTGTTTGGTGGTGGCTGGAATCAAAGAAATCGGTGGTTGAATAAGTTAAATATCACTGGTAGGTGATTTTTCAGTCAATTTTCGTGAGTTTTCAGATCTGTGCCGCGAAAGTAGACTTCTTAAGAAGTCTACTGTCGGTAGTAGACTTCAAAAGAAGTCTGCTGGTCAACACACAGGTTAGTTTTGCAATTGACCGGGTGTACCAATTTCTGACAGTAGACTTCAGTTGAAGTCTGCGCCATTTCCTTTGACAACAAAAAAAAATAGTGTAAACTTCAAAAGAAGTCTACGTAAAAAGGGGTTAGTTTTGCAATTGACCAACGTTTGACTTTTACGTAAGAAGTCTAATCGCAAAAGTAGACTTCTTCGGAGAAGTCTACTTTGAAAGTAGACTTCTTAGAGGTTAGTTTTGCAATTGACCAATGTTGACTTTTTTGAGTAGACTTCGCTTGAAGTCTACTTTTCCGAGTAGACTTCGTTTGAAGTCTACTTTTTGAGTAGACTTCAAAAAAAGTCTACTCGAAAATAAATTCAATGTTTGGTCAACCGCAAAACTAACCCAAGTAGACTTCGTTTGAAGTCTACTTTTGAAGTAGACTTCAAACGAAGTCTACTTTGAAAAGTCAACATTGATCAATTGCAAAACTAACTTCTAAGAAGTCTACTTTAAAAGTAGACTTCTCCGAAGAAGTCTACTTTTGCAAGTAGACTTCTTACGAAAAAGTCAAAGTTTGGTCAATTGCAAAACTAACCTTTTTTACGTAGACTTCTCGAGTAGAATTCTCGGAGTGAGTCTACTCATCTTTTGGCAATTGCAAAAGTAACCTAAAATATAGACTTCATACGAAGTCTACATTTGTAGACTTCATACGAAGTCTACATTTGTAGACTTTATTACAAGTCTACTTTTGTAAACTTCGTTGTTAGTCTACTATTTCACTTTTTTATAAACGCGTTTTTATCAAATTTACAACGAATTATTAAGAATTTTTTGGTCTTACGATTGTTTTAGTAAGTGTACTTACATTTGTATTAGTTTTACATGTTTATATTATATATATTTGGTAAAATCAAGTTTCTTGTTTTATTCGGTATTTAGCTTATTAGTCCGTAGACTTCGTTTGCAGTCTGCGACATTAATTTTTTTTTAAAATTAATTGATCAGATTTTTGTAACAAATAAAATTTATTCTTTGACTCTTAAGTGTGTATTATTTATTGTTCTTACTTATGTAGGAGTTTGACATGTTTATTTGTTATAGTTTAGCTTTAATTAATTTTTTTTGTTCTTATTGGTATTTAGCTTATTAGTCCGTAGACTTCACTTGAAGTCTACATAGTAGATTTCGTTTGCAGTCTGCGACATTAATTTTTTATAAATTTAATTGATCAGATATATGTAACAAATAAAATTTATCATTTGACTCTTAAGTGTGTGATATATTGTTCTTGCTTATGTATAAGTTTGAATTTTTTTTTGTTACAATTGAGCTTTAACTAATTTTCTTCTTTTATTTGGTATTTAGCTTAATAGTCTGCAGACTTCTTTTGAAGTCTATATAGTAGACTACGTTTGCGGTCTACTTTTTCGACAATGATTTCTAATGTGGTTTGAATTTTGTTTTCTTACAGAGAATGATTCACATACCCACTGTTTATTGAGAATGTGTGAAGAAAGACTAGTTGTGGTATTTCTAAGTAGTTTTACATGTTATTTTGTTATGAGTTTTACATGTTTTTGTATAGTTAAATTGAATTAATTTTCTTGTGTTATTAGAAGTTCAAAGATGGTGATGACTAAATCTGACAAAGAAGTCTGCATATGAAATCTGAATATGATAAAACACACATAATTTAAGAATAAATAAAAATAACATTAATTACAATCCAACTTTACATATAAAGTAGACATTCTAATCAAACAAACATTTAAGGATCACTAATTATAAATCTTAAAATTAGCATATAAAAATAAAATGTCTGAAATAGATGTATGTGACTGAAGTCTGCTCGAGAAGTCTGCTCGAGAAGTCTACTCGAGACATCTGCAGCTGAAGTCTGCTTCCAACAAAAACAAAAGAGAAATAAATAAGCTCAGGCCTGCACAATAAGAAAAAAAATTGTTAAAATTCAAAAATCTGTTATATTTACAAACATCATATCTACAACAAAAAAAGAAAAAAAGAAATCAGCTATGCAACAAAAAAAATTATAAATCTGCAACAAAATAAACAAAATTCAGATCTGCAACAAAATAAACAAAATCAGATCTGCAACAACTAAAAATTCAGATCTACAAAAAAAAAACAAAAAATCAGATCTGCAACAACAAAAAATTCAGATCTACAACAAATTTTACAAAATTTATACCATAAGAAGCGCATATTTGCAAGAATAAACTCAGATCTACAACAAGAAGCTCAAATATGCACTAATAAACCCAGATTTACAATATGAACACAAAACAAACAACAAAAGAAACACAAAACCTCAGATTTGTTTACCATCACCATAATTGAGATAGAGAGGATAGAGGATAGAGATGGGTTTGATGGCAAGAGAGGAAGGAGAAGAGATTCATGGCCAGAGAGGAGGTAGAGGAGAGAGAGGTGTTTTTTAGAGGGAGAGAAAAACTTTATTTTTAACCCAATTAGGTTAATCTCCTTATATATGTAGAAAAATCTACTGTAGAAGTCTACTCGAAAAGTCTACTTCAATAAATTTTTTCGATTTTGATTCCCACCTAATTTGTTCCGATTCCCGCCCAATTTGTTAAATAATTTGATTTCCCGCTATGTTTTTTTTTAAGTCTACTAGAGAAGTCTATTGGAGAAGTCTACTCGAGAAGTCTACTGCATACGTATGTTTTCTAAGGGGTTGTATGTTTTCTAGTTAATTTTCTTTCTGCATTTAAGTTAATTCATTTGTATGAAATTTTGTATTCTATACATGTCAAATATATATGTCTTACTTATGTTTACCATTTTTTTAGAAATTTATTTATTTTATATTTTTAATTAATTTTTAAAAAACGAATTATGTAGTAGACTTCTTTTGAAGTCTACATACAACGATTGTAGACTTCTTACGTAGACTTCTCGCAGGATAAAATCGCAACTGTGGGAGATGTTTTTTATTTAGTCACAAAGGACTGAGCTGTAATTTCACTACCCTTTTGAGTTAGTTTTGCCAAACATTCAATAAGGGGTCTACATATTGAGAAAAAATAAACTTTTAGGTTATAAAGATGAATTCCCCCTAGATAGAAATACGAAGTTGTTATATATATTTTTTATATCTCGTGACTGACGATGTGATTAAGCGTTTTGCACTAAAATTCAAATTTTAGATAAACAGTATTTATATATTTATTTATTTACTTTTGATTTTCCAACAAAGATTAAATATTATGTGTTAAATTGTGTATTAATTATCTACTATATCTAATGAAATTAAGGAAGACACAATTTTTATGTTTCTAACTTAGAAAGCAATAAATATTAATAAATTGATAATTAGTTAGTTACCGTATATCAAATTTAATAGATGCATTTTGATTAAACTATTTATTAATTTCTTATGAGTTATGATAATAATAATATATTTTATTATTAAATTAAAAAAATGTAAATTAATTATAAAATTTTATAATCAATTTTAATATTATTTTATACAAATGTAATTGCAATTTACGTTAAGAAAAGTAAATTATTGTAAATTTTATTTCAAAATACAATATATACGTAGGAATTATATAAAAATAGATTATATAGTTTTTAACTTTAATATTATTAATAGATTATCTAAAGTTATATATAACTGACTCAATATTTATGAAATATTAACATTGAGATCCAAGAATATTTTTTTTAATATCAAAAAGTTTGATTAAATTATTATATAATATTTTATCAAACTTATATTTTATCTTTTTGACTAAGTTATTTTGATTATATAAATTAACAATTTATGATATTTAACTTTTTAATCAAACTAAAATATTTACAATATTATATTCTTTTAACATATTAATCTATTTTTATATTTCGACTTTTTGATATAATATTTTAGTTTTTTTAACAAATTTAAATATTTAAATATTTTAGTTCAATTTATATATTGCTATTATAAACCAATATTAAACAAACAACACTTATAAATGTAAATATCTGTGAAATCAAGTTTCCTGTCTTTACAAAAACAAATTATATCATTTATGTTTTTGATAATGATTTATGAACTATCTATTGATTTACTTTTTTGACTTTTTATATAATATTTTAAACTTTTTTCTAATTTAAATATTTATATTATTTGATTTATTTATATGGTTCTTTTTAAAAATCATATAAACCAACAATTCTTATAAATATAAATGTTTATTAAATCAATGTTCCCGTTTTTATATTTTTTATCATTTATATTTTTTGATAATGATTTATGAATCATCTATTGATCTACACGTCCTCATTTCGAATCTATGACTTTTAAACATACTTTTATTTATTAATCATTTGAGTAATTTTTATTTATTTAAAAAAATGAATTTTAACACATGTACAGAAAAATATACATATATTTTTTACTATATGGATGATATGATGATTTATTTTTTCATAAAAATAAGATTAAAGAAAAATAAGAGAGAAAAAATATAGTGCTTAAAATAATAATTAATATAATATATTATTTATAAATAAAAAGAAGAAAATATTTTAATAAATTAAATGCTGAATAATGTATAAATTATTGATATAAACTATTACATGACCAAATTAATGTGAGTGACAAAATATGTAATTAATCTAATAACATATATTGCTCAGAATGATTATGGTGATGACATATCAGCAAAATGACACCATTATAAATAACTTTAAAAATTAAAGTAATTTTTTTTTAAAACAAAAGCTTCTCAATTAATATATTGGGATTCAATTCTTATGGTTTTTTTTTGTAATAATTATAGGAAGTACATATTCGATTGCATAGAATAAGGTGATTCGAATGTATTTAATTAAATGATTATATATAATTAGAGACTCATGTAATTATATACATCACTCACCATAATTCTCTCTGTAATATCTATATATACTGAGAGCTCCCTCAATTAGTAAAATCAAGTAATTCGATATTATAACATGGTATCAGAGCATTTTCAATACTATCGATCCACGAAGTACGCTTCTCTTCATTAATATGCCGAGTACTACAAAACTCACAAATCTTAGCTACCTGATGTCGAGCAGACAAGTCCGTATGTTACTAGAAGGTCACGAGCTTCAACACTTCATCGACGACAACAACTCTGCTCTGCCTCCAACAATCATGCTTGAAGGGGATCTCAGAATCCAATCCTGCACATGCCACATGGAGGAGACAAAATCGTCTTCTCTATATCTCTTTGATTGGTGTAATTTTCTTACCAACTCAATCGGTTGTCTTGAGTGCACTGCAAAAGAAGTCTGGACAATTCTGGCCACGACATTTGACAATCCTTCCCGTAGACATATCTGCCATCTGAAATTTAAAACCATACAATGTGTCAAAGAAACAAAAACGATTAGCAAATACTTATTCTCCATGAAATCCAAAGTCGATGACCTGCCTTACTTGGCAAACCGATGGATCCAGAATATCTTATAGAGCAAATATTAGCGAGTCTAAGCAAAGAATATAAGCCGGAAATCGATGCGATCAATAGTCATGATGTCTCCATCTCCTATTCACAACCATCTCCTATTCAGAACTTCATGAGCGCCTCCTTAACTGTGAAGCCATGATCATGTGTTCTGACTCGGCTCATATCACTACAATTGTTGCACATGCTGCTGAATCTCGCCCTTGTCAGCAATGGAGGCATAATAACAATTATACGTAGAACCGTCCCACTCAGCAAAACAATTAGAGCATCACATACAACAACAATCAACGTTGCTTCATAAAACCGTACTTAGGTTGTTGTCAAGCATGTGACACTTAAGGTCACACTACAAAATACTATCCCGATTTTTGCATCATCAAGGGATATGCTTCTGCATCACCGATGACTTCCCAAATACAAAACAATACCTGGAATGGACCATCCCCTTTTCAGCCATGGCAGCCAAGTACAAACCTAACAATGATGTGGGACTCTTTACAATGACTTGCAGACTCTGGCGCCTCTCACCATATGACCTCTGATCTCTCAAATCTCTCTCTGCACAATCCCTACAATGGAAGAGACAATGTTCTTCTCGGTGATGGGTCTGGTTTGCACATCACTCACTCTGATTCTTCAACTTGACCTTCTCATAACCGTCCATTTTTCTTAAACAATGTACTATATGTCCTTGCTCTTGACAAGTATTTAATTTTGGTCTTTCAATTATATACTGCTAATGATGTTTCTATTATTTTTACTCCCATATACTTTCAGGTGAGGGACTTGGAGGCGGGATGCTTCATTTAGAAAGGAAATCTAAGAACAGGACTTATCAATGGCCAAAACTATCAACCATAGCACCATCATCTCTTGCGTATACATCTGATGTGAAGATAATTTTTTTGGATTGGCATTCCTACTTAGGACATCTTGCATTTCAAATTCTTCAAAAAGTAGTATCTCAACTTCAATTACCTATTGTTTCAAACGCTTTATTAGCTCAACTATGAATGGCTTGCTCAATTAATAAAATACATAAATTGCTTTTTTAAAACTCCAGTCTTCAATCTACTCATCCGCTTGATATTTTGTTTTCAGATGTGTGAACATCTCTATTTATTTCCAATGATGGTTGCAAATATTATGTGAACCGCATACGCCTGAATGGCCTTGATGAACGTCGTCATCGGTATATAGTAGAAACAGGCCTCGCCCTTCTATATCATGCGACTATGCCTCTGTCCTATTGAACTTATGTGTTTGCAATGACTGTCTATTTAATCAATATAATGCAAAATTCAGTCCTTTATTTTAAATTGCCTTTTCAAATTCTTTTTGGACATATTCCAAATTTCAAAAGCTAAAGATTTTTGGGTTCTTGTGTTTCCCTTTCATTCGCCCATATGCATCACACAAACTAGATGATCGCTCGATATCTTGTGTCTTTCTCGACTATTCAAAACACCAAATGCTTATTTTTTCTAGATAAAGCCACTTTTTGCATTTATACGTCTTGTCATGTTGTGTTTCACAAAACGGTTTTTTCATTTTCTATTTCAACATATCATCAAATGCATCATTCCATTGAATCTGAACAAGCTTCACATTTACAAGTTACTATCTTACCTTTGAGAAAATTTCTGAACCCCTTTGGATTTACCACCTCTTATGTCTACTCCACTAATAATCACTCTCCTAAATCTAACTATTACCCAGGAACCATCTACAACAGCTTCTGCTCCCCCGTTGACTCAAAGTCTCAAACCCACTTCAGAGTCTTCACCGCAAATAGAGTCTAGTGGAGAACATATGGAGATGCCTCCTCAACACCAAACATTGATGGTCCTCCAACACCAATAGCACCACCAGCTCCACCTCCGCCTCTTCAGCCAACATTATCAACACATCAAAGCATACGTCCTCGAAACGTCATGGAGAAACTAAACCTGGGCACCACCTTCACTCAAACATAAGAAATCCCACCAACAACACTAGCACATGCTCTAAAACAATTTTCATTAGTGTAAAGCCACGAGTGTAGAATATAATGTTCAAATGGGAAATCGATCATGGGATCTTAAAAACTTATCTGATGATTCTTTTTTTTTTAATGTTGTAGGTTGCAAATGGATTTTTATCATTAAACGACATCTTGATACAACAAATTCAAAGTATTAGGCTCAGCTCGTTGAAAAGGCTTTTACTCAACAAACATGCATAGACTATCAGTTTTGTTGTCAAACCAGCAACAATTCGGATTGTTCTTAACACCGTGTTGTCTCACAACTGGCCACTACGCCAATTGGATGTCAACAATGCATTTCTCCAAGGCGCTCTCCATGATCAGGTTTACATGTGTCAACCACTTTTACATTAGCCAACCACTTGGATTTATTGATCCTGATAACCCCAATACTTTTTTTCGTCTGAAGAAAGCCATTTACAAATTAAAACAAACGCCTCGTGCATGGTATAATGAATTGAGCACAATAGGAAATGATATCACACTCCATGCCAACAACACACCAACACTCCATGAATTCACAGATGCGAATTGGACAGGTAACAAAGATCACCCCTCCACTGGAACATACTCTGTGTATCTAGGACTCCATCCTATGTCTCGCCCTCCAAGAAACTGGTGTTACTCGCTCTTCCACCAAAGTAGATTCAATCGTTACTCTCGGAACTTGGCATCATGTCACCAAGAAAACCAGTGATATATTGCGGCAACATTGGAGCAACATACTTGGCAGCTAATCCGGTGTTTCACTAAAAGATGAAGCATATCGCTTTGGGCTATACCATTTTGTACGCCATTACATTCAAACCAGCCAGCTG
Source organism: Thlaspi arvense (assembly GCA_911865555.2). Taxonomy (NCBI): domain Eukaryota; kingdom Viridiplantae; phylum Streptophyta; class Magnoliopsida; order Brassicales; family Brassicaceae; genus Thlaspi; species Thlaspi arvense. The sequence continues at coordinate 14,996,758 of OU466857.2, forward strand.
CATGACGCTCATATATCGACTCATGGTCAATTCGCTGATGCGTTGACCAAACCTCTCTCACGATCACGTTTTCAAACACTCACATTAAAGATAGAACTTTCCTCACGCCGTTTATCTTGAGGGGGTGTGTAGGAATTATAGGAAGTACATATTTGATTGCATACAATTAGATGATTCGATTGCATATAATTAGGTAATTACATATAATTAGGGACTCGAATAATTCTCGTTTAATTATGTTTATCATTCCCCTTAATTTTATTTGTAAGAGCTCTCTCTTTTTTTGTGCAAAATGATTATATTAAGTTTAACCCCTGATTACAAGGAGCATCGATGCCAATGAGTGAACACTTGCAACAGAAAATACAAACAAAGAAAATAAATGATAGAATATGCAGTTTAAGCCAAAACAAATACTGGAAGCTTCTTCAAAAGGGCTTCTGTGATCGATTCAGAACCAATCTAAAATTCTTCTGTCATCGGAGACAACAGAAGAATAATAGACGCTCGCAATGCATTCAAAGTTGAGCGTTTGAGAAGAATCTCCATTGAAGAGAAAAGCAAATTCTGAAATACGCTGGTAAATTGGAAATACTGAAAAATTGCACTGTCGGAGGAAGATTGTTGCCATCGTTGGCTACCTCAAACTCCCGGTCAAAGACAAAACTGAACGGAGGAGGGTTGTTGCCATCGTCGACTACCTTTAACTTCCGAACAAAAAATGGCTTGCCAAATGCAAGAGATGGATGGTCACGGGCCTCATAGCCCACCACAAAATCCTAACAAATAAAGCTTATTAGACGAAGCGTGTAACTGAAGTCTAATATTTGACCCAACTGGTCAAGACCCAACCGATCGAAGCCCAAATGGTGAAGGCCCAAGAAAGTGCATGAGCCTAGACACGTCGCAAGGAACGTGCTGCTCGGAGGGAGCGCTAGAGAGAGGAGCTTGGCCATCGCCGGAGTAGGTGCAGGCAGCGGCAGAGGAGAGAGGTTGGTAGGAGAGGACAATTCGCCGGAGCGGAGGTTGCAGCCGGTGAACCTTGCCACTTCAGAGATAGGAGCATGTCGATTGTAGTAAACTTCGTCCTGATAGCGCCGGCAACCAAAAGTCTGTAGCGGCAGAGGAGATCTGAGGAGACCGGAAGGGTTTTTGCTAACCGCCAGAGGGTGGAGAGGGACACAGCGAGATTAGTGGAGATCTGCGACACAACCTCTCGTTGTGCAGAAGAGAGTGTGAGCCGAAGGCAATGGCGGATGAAAGATGGGAAGAGTTGTAAGAGAGGTGGGAAGAAAGATCCCATAGATTTGGCGGATCCGGTGGATCTGGTGGCTCAGGGGGTGGGGAGGTTTGTGTGCAGTGTGAAGAAAGACCGCCTGAGAGAGAGATTGCAATCGATCTGGTGGCTCCGAAAGAGAGGGGAGGTGGGTCAAGAACTCAGTCCTCAAAAGAATCATAGATCCCTTCAGCTCAAACCTGTCGGAAACGAGGAGTTCAAATCACAATCCCATCGAAAAAACAAACGTGCGGTGAGAGAAACGAAACTTCAGGTGACGACGGAGGAGCACAGCTTCAACGAAAGGAAGATCGAATGCAGGAGAAAAATAGGAGAGGCTTCATCTGAAATGGCAGAGTGGTGCGGCGGTGGCAGAGCTGCCTCGAGCGTCGGGTCTTGGAGAGAAAACTAGGACGAACTCATCAGGAAAAGTATAAGAGCTCTCTCAATAAAGAGAATCAAGCAATTCATTATTAAATTTCTTATGTTTAATGTTATTATTACTACGAGTATTCTTTTGTAACTAAATCTTGCGACCGGTCCAATTGCATCACTTTCCCAGGTATTGAATCATCTTAACATCCATCTCCATCTCTATTTATACAATCTATTATTTGAAGATCTGTTCATCCGAAATATAATTTGAAGTCAAGATTCTCCTTCACTGCTTGTAGCATTTTAGTATAAGAGCTAAAAGCTCCTATCTCTCTTTGTTTTAGTTTTTAAATTTATAAAAATAAAACAAAAGCAGGAAGAACAATGTTTTGGATTTTTGTAGTTTTCCCTAACCAAATAAAGTAAATTGCATGTGATATTTCTTTCTCTCTTTTTGACTTTTAAATGAAAAAGTATCCAGAAAATAAAGAAAATAATTTTTATGGGTTTTTGATTTTATAAAATTCAATAAAAAATAACAAATCAAAATATATACAATTTTTAGAGTTTTTTGATTAATGAAATAAAACAAAATAAGTAACAAAAAAAAATGGGTTAGATTAACACAACTGATGGATGGAGCTTTATTTTGTTTCTCTAGGTTATTTGCTTGTAATTTTGTATATCTTGAGTGACTCTGATTCTGAAATTTTCTTTGTCTTTGTATTCACAAGGTACTCTTTTGATAACAAGTACAAATGATGGATTATGATTTAGAGGAAGAAGAAGACTCATATGCTCACTCACATGAAAATTACTCAAATTAAGATGAGATTTTTAGCCATATTCATGATCTGAAAAAGAATAAGGAGTAATCCATGTCCTGGGAAGAATGATCATGAACCCCCCAGACTGTTATACAAGCTGCTCCAATACAATATGGTGTGAAGAAGATTCAGATGAGGACTCATATGAAGAATAAAACCCTCCTTGGGACACTAAAAATGATATAATTTTCGAAGGAGGATTTTAACTTCAAGGCTTATATTTCGGATAAACAGATCTTCAAGTAGGCAGATTGATAGAAATAAAGATGGAGATGGATGTGAAGGTGATTTTATTGTCGAGGAACTCAGGCAATTGGACCAGTGGCTTAATGAATGGACATGAGAACTGATGGATCGAAGCATACCACACAAGAAGTGAAAGTCTCGTGATTAAAAAATAAAATTTAGTCTTAAGGAATCACATATAAGAGACGTATATTCAAATATTTACTAAGTATATATACCCATCTAACTTAGATAAACAAAGCAAGCATAAAACTTTTAGAAAAAATGTCTTTTATATTTCCAAAAATTGCAATTATGTTTTTACGATGAGAACGAGTGAGTTTTTATAGCCTTTACAAGATGGTTTTTACAATAAAGTATAGTAAATAAAATTATTAATTTACATTTAAACAAATGGACAAAAATCAGCTAAATAAAATAGTGGTTTTCTTACCACGAAATTTGCATTGGACATTAAATAAGAATCTTTTCACTTTGTGAACTTATGAAGTTAAGATTCTGATAATAATTTCATATATTAAGGACTTTGATTTACTGATTTTGATATTGTATTACCTCATAATGAAAACCACAATGATACACTCCATCCGTTTCAAAATAAGTATCATTTAAAGTTTTATTTTTGTTTCAGAAAAAGTATCATTTTACATTTTCAATGCATAATTTTGAATAAATATTCAGTTTTAACCTTTGACTTTTATTGTTTTATTTAAAAAGAGAATGTTATTTTGTGTGTCAATAAGGAGTAAAATATAACTTTTAATAATTTTCTTATTTTCTGTGAAAAGTGTCAAAGTGGCACTTATTTTGAAACTAAGAAAGTAATATGTTGAACCAGAAAATCACCACTAAGGATTTGATTAACATTTGTGGGTTTTAGAGAATAAGATCTTTTTATTAATAGTTTTAAGGCGAAGCGATTACAAGAGATGACTTAACCGAGAGGTTATGCCGAAGTGAAAAGAAAGTATTTGCGAAGTAAGCTAGAAAGCGTTGGAGTTCTTGGTTTTTTGCTCTGCTGCTCTCTAGGTTGTACGAGTTGTCCTTGTCAGCTTCGGGATCTTCTTATTTATAGTGATAGGAGGTCGGTTGCTCTGAACTCCTTTTTTTTTCCTTTTGGTGAATATTTCCATATTTGCGATATGGAAATATCTCTCATTCTCCGAAGAATATGGAAATTCTCATTTATCCTTCGAATCAATCCGATGCTTCCGGACTTTGAAGATTATCTCTAGAAGTTTTCCTTTTTCCAAGTTAGGTCGGCATAGTCTTTTTGGTCTTGGTGGGCTTAGGTTATTGCTAGAGAAATCCTTTTAGGAAATGTGCTCATTTCCCCTCTAACAGTAAGTCCCCCCCCCTAATTCGGCGAGACAATCGGCAGACTTCATGATGTTAAGGGGGTTTGATCTCGCAATAAGCGTTAGCTCGTCAAGAGCATTCCTTCGCGATGGCCAACTCGGCCCGATTTTAAGTAGATTTGACGCATGGCACTTCCTTGGAATTAATTATTAAATATTCCGAACCATTTAGAGTTTTGCTTTAAGCGGGAAAGGCGAAAGGTTTGCCAGACAGCGAGATTATGCGGATCTCGACATACGTCCCTTTAGGAAACTGTTGATATTTCCTTCTTATTTTATTACTTAGTCATTGTCTCTTCGCCTTCTTGCTTCAAAGAATTTGCTCTCCCTCTCTGAATCTCGCGATAATCTCATTTGCTTCAAAGATTCTCTTTCTTCTCCTTTTGATTCTGGATCTTGTTTGAGCGTATCTTTCTAAAGGCATGAGGCTAAGGAAGAGAGATAAGATTCTTTCGTTGGACATCGACATCCCCTATTTCCCTCTGAGTAAGAAGCCCAGATCGGAGGATCCGCCGCAGGATCCAACCGTCGAAGATATTCCACTAAGCGAGCCTGAAAGATCGAGAGCTTCGTGATGCTTTGGCGAAGATCAAAGAACTTGAGGGCGAGAAGCTCGGTGTGGAGCTCAAATATCAAGCCCTTAAGGTTGAATCTGCTAAAGAAAGGCAACTCCATAGAGAAAGTTTGGAGAAGGTCTCGGCCGAAGCAACCAAGAAAGCAATTATAACCGAGAAGGAGTTCCAAGGTCAACAACACAAATCTATTGAGCACGTCGTCGATCTGACGTACCAACATTCGCGCGAGTGGTACGACCCCCGCATTGAGTGGATTAAGGCGTTCATGGCACAGGAGCCTGACATCCACCGGTTCGAGCTCAAGATTGTTGATGCCGAGGTGAGAGCGGATTGCTACAAGCGACTGAGGTCGGTGGGACATGAGGTTCCGATTAAGGAACTTATGTCCTCCTCTGCTAATGCCGACCGCTTGAAGATGGAGCGTCACGGGATGATGGATGCTCCGCTTACTCAGGATGACTTTGCTGCTCCAACGCGAGTTCATATGCAGCCTTCTGATTCAGAGTTGGAGGCGGCGATGATTCAAGTGCCGAAATGGCGTTGAACTTTTGTCCTTTCTTTGTAATAATTTTTGTAGTTGTTTTGTCTTTTTTTTATAGAAAATGTATGCGAGAGAAACACTTCTTTTTCCTGAATCAAATTTGACAGTTTATTCGTAATGCTTTTCTTTACGCTCGTTGACGAGGTGATCCTTAGTTTTAAGGATTTTTACGAAGTCAAAAAGTTTCTTTTTCCTTGCGGTGCGGGGGCATTCTTTAGGCCGGTGCTGGAAGCGAGATTCATTCGCTCGTCTTATACCAAACGACAATTAAGATCAAATACCAAGCTTTCTGGATTCACTTCGGCCTGAAAGGTATGATCGAGGATCGTGGGAGTGTTGACCTCAGATTTCGTCTTATCCACTTCAGAAGTAATTAAATTGAACCGAAGCATCAAAGGAGTGGTGATCAGCCACTAATTTTAATTTTTTCTTTTGCTTTTTTGAATCGAACGTTTGGCCAGAACATCGATTCAGCAAGATGCATTCGCATAAGGGGATATTGCTCTATGTGCCGAGCTCATTTTTTGGTCAATTTGGACTAGTAGTTCTCCTTTACTTTGAACACTAAGCTGGTTAACAAAGTTAAAGGTAATTTTATTAGGATAGTGACTGAACCCAAAGGCTGCCTACGTACCCAAAATGGGAGCAAGTCATTCGTAGTTCTTGGTTACAAATTCCCATATCGAGTGGCAGTTTTCAAGGATAATACTTCCTTAAATTCATCGAGTTTCGAGCTCGTTTTACTGGTTCTTCGTCCATGTCTTCCAGTCTATAGATGCCTGGTTTGACGATTTTGGTGATGCAAAATGGACCTTTCCAGTTTGCCTCGAGTTTCGTCGGGTTTATAGATCTTTGCAAGACGAGGTCATGCAGCGAAAATAGTCGGCTTCGGACTTTTTTGTTGTAATATCTAGAGACTTGCTGTTGATAGTTCTGAATGCGCAATAAAGCTTTATCGCGAAGTTCTTCTAAACCATTCATAGCATTGATTAGCTTTTCATCGTTTAGTTACGGGTTCTGAACCATTAAGGTTCTTCGAGCACTCGGTACATGTGCTTCGGCGGGTGCTAACGCCTTACAGCCGTGAGATAACGAAAAAGAAGTTTCTCCTGTTGCAGTTCGTGGAGTCGTTCGATGGGACCAGAAGACCTCTTCAGTTCATCTGCCCATCTTCCTTCTAGGTCTGTAAGTCGCTTCTTAAGACCGTCGGAAATTATTTTATTAGACGCTTCCGCTTGTCCGTTTCCTTGTGGATAGCAAGGCGTTGATTAATTTATGCATATTCCCCAACCCTCACAGAAATTTCGGAAAATTGACGAGGTAAATGACATGCCATTATCCGTGACGATCTCATATGGGAGACCGTGCCGACATATGATGTTTTCCCATACGAAAATCTGGACGTCGATTGCCTTAATGCTGGGGTATGCTTTAGCTTCAACCCACTTTGTAAAGTAGTCCGTCATCACCAATATGTGTTGGTTGCGACCTGACTTAGGCATTGGGCCGATTGCATAATGAATGGCGCCAACTGTTGAACCAGAAAATCACCACTAAGAATTTGATTAACAGTTGTGGATTTCGGAGAATAAAATCTTTTTATTAATAGCTTTAAGACGAAGCGATTACAAGAGATGGCTTAATCGAGAGGTTATACTAAAGTGAATAGAAAATATTTGCGAAGTAAGCTAGAAAGCATTGGAGTTCTTGGTTTTTTGCTCTGCTGCTCTCTAGATTGTATGAGTTGTCCTTATCAGCTTCGAAGTCTTCTTAGTTATAGGGATAGGAGGTCGGTTGCTCCGAAATCCTTTTCTTTTTCCCTTTGGTGAATATTTTCATATTTGCGATATGAAAATATCTCTCATTCTCCGAAGAATATGGAAATTCTCCTTTATCTTTCGAGTCAATCCGATGCTTCCGAACTTCGAAGATTATCTCTAGAAATTTTTTTTTTTTCCAAATTAGGTCGACATAGTCTTTTTGATCTTGGTAAGCTTATGTTATTACTAAAGAAAACCTTTTAGAAAATGTGCTCATTTCTTTTCTAACATAATAATTATCTCTTTTTTTGCTTGTTAATTCTCTCAATAACTTTTGCATTCAAGCTCACTGTGAACTTCTGAATCCAAGCCATCGCATTTCTTAATCGTTTTTAAATCTTAAATGCTTTTTAAATGTTTCTCATTTTGATTGGGTAATTTATCTTTAGATGGTGCCATGCTTTAGTAGAAACCCGAAGAATGGGGTACTAAACGGTTACACTCATTCTTTGGGCATTAGTGGGATGTTAAAAGTCTATATCACTCTTTAGTTATCAAATAAAAAATTATATAAAACTGTATACGTCAAAATTATAAACTCACATAATTGTAGCATGTGTCAATTTGATTCAGATTTTGATATATGTAAAAAAAAATCAATCAATTAACATAAATAAAAAAATTAAGTATTTTTTTCAAAAAAAATCATTTGTTTTTTGTTTTTATGTTTTTCAATTAGATAAAGAAAATTTTATGATCGATTACTAATAGTAAAAAGAAAAGTGTTGAAAATAAAATAAAAATAAGGAAAAAGTAAATTAGATTAAGGAAGAACTTTATAAGCAAAAACAAAAACAAAAAAACATCTTTTATGTTTTTATGTTTTCAAATTAAATTAAGTAAATTGTATAATTGATTATATAATAACATTTAATTTTTTAATACTTCGAAATTTGTGATAAAATTTAGTTGAAAATGTAATCTAAATAAAATAAACATTGTTACATTTGTTTTTGTGATTTGTTCTAGGATTATTAATTTTAATTTATTTTACAGATAATCTAATTATTTTTTTTTACCTTTTTATTTAGTTCGAGTTTTAAATTATTTTATAATATAAACGTGGATACTGATCTAGTTTTATTTATATAATAAAAGAGAAAAGGTATAAATTTCTGAATATAACTTACACCTTCACACCATATTGCTTAGATATCTACTCCTACAACTTTACTGAAAGCTATACCAATCAAACCTTTAGGGGGTGTCAAAAAAAAAAAAAAAATCAAACCTTTAGGGTGAACTTCACCTGTATTACAGATATGCTACAAACGGTAATGGATTTTTTTGCTATTGTATGTTACGTTGATCCATTTGAACCGCATTCTCTCTAAAGGCATAATAGAGGAGGCTGGAATGGAGAGTTCTTGCGAAGAGGATCCTGAGATGAACAAGTCTTTGCGTGCGGAATATGTTAACCCAATTCACAAGAATTCTCCATTTGTCTCGGAGCGAGAGAATGAGTAGTGCTACAAGAGCGAAAGCAAATAAAACTCCTGTTATTAATTTATCATAAACATCTGTGGAGTCTGTAAAGGGTTATAGGACTTAAGGTATCATCGGTTGTGTATGGAAGTTGTTTCTCGAAACATCTTTCCTCCGTGTTCTTTAGTGTGTTATCTGTCTTTAGCATCAAGATTTCCCGAGATACTTATGTACCAATTTTCCACCCTTAATCTGGACGTGGTTTAGCAAAACAAAATCTTTTGTCAGCAAATAACAAAGAAGATAAATAGAATGGAAAATGATGATGAAGAGGATTACATAGAAATCCAAAACCACTGGTGTTACATTGTGTATCGAGGATGACAAACTGTGTAGGATTCCAGCCAATGAGTACTTTAAGGTAAGGGAACTCATCGATAACAAATGGAACATTATTTTTCAATAAAACTTGAGCATGCTCTTCAACCCTAAAGAGACTGACGGCTCTTGTTGGTTGGAGGCTAGTACTCATGAATCCTATATGTTGCACTGTCGTCATTGATGTAAATGTTGCAGTGTAAGTTGCAGTCACTATGAGCACTGCAAATACCCAAACGGTAACTACAAATCTTGATAAGTCATGCTGTAGCATCTCCCCTATCATAAATAGTAAGCACCAAAAGGTGAAAAACATAATAATTAAAGCATCACTCGAATCTCTTATGACCAAGGTGGGCATATAAGAATGTGAATATTCACATTGTGTACTTACTATGAGAATAGACAAGGGTCGAGTAGCCAAACCAAAGCATAGCTACAGTCTGATGTTTCCAACCCTTGGAACTCAATGTTCTTAGGTCTTTCTATCAACCAAACTATAATGCTGGTCAAGACAAAGAAAGCTGCACTTGTTATCTAAAGGCCTGGTGTTAATGGTTGGAAGAACACTGAACACCCACATACTTGATACTTCTCTCCTTTAGTCCTAAGATCTAATACCCATGTGCTGAAAGGCATCATAAAATACACATAGATTGATATAGTGGAAGTGAATGTAATAAACCCCACGGCAGCATCATATTTGTCTTTCTATAGTTAGCACATATACAACCTCCCCAACGACAGTATATATATATATATATATATATATATATATTAGAACCCTGATTAGTATGTGACATTTTAGGAAGAAGCCTAATAACAAACCAGTGCGTTTTTTTTTTACTTAAGTCTAAAACAGACAATATCATATTCATGAAAAAGTTGGACATAGACTTGAAAAAACCAGCACTTTACTTAAGTATCAATTTTCTTTTGCAAAACCAGTGCAGAAGATTTGGCAGCTAAAAAAGTGTCTTGTTAAATCAAAATATCACTCAATAGAAATAAGCAACAGACAATTGTAAATTTTGGAGAATAGATCATTATTAGAGTTCAAGGCTGATGGACATAAGTGACGTGACCTAGAGGTTTTACTGAAGTAAATTAAGAACTATGTAAGTAATGAACTAGAAAGCTTTAGAATTTTAGAATTTATTTTTTCGCTCTCTAAAAATTTCGGATTGGTTTTCAAATTGTCCAAAATCCTCTATCTATAAGATGTAAGGAGTCAGTAATAGCGAACCCCCTTTCATTTATCTTTTAGAAATTTTTTCATATTTCAAATATGAAAATATCAACTTTTCCTAATTTTATGGAGATTTTACATTATCCTCAAATATTTTTTTTTTACTTGAGGGGGTCGCGTGGTTTTAACCATTTTGATGGATTTAGATTATTGCCAGAAAAATCTTTTAAGAAATATGCTCATTTCTCCTCCAACAATAAACCCCCCCAGTTGGTCAAGATGATTGGAAAGCTCGGCAAACTTCATGAATCATTAATGGTTTGATCTCGTAATAAACACTAGTTCGTCAAGAATATGTTTTCTCGTTCACCTTGGCGCATTCCAATTATGCAAGATCTCGACAAGATGGATTGAAATGCAGCATTTCATTAAACTTTGTTAATAGGCTTTTATTAATATTTCTCTGGCCTAGGTTCTATTAGGGTTTACAAAGGCGGGAAATTCAAAAGTCTCTAGATGCATTGATTTGAAAGATTCGCTTTAGATGCGTCTTTTAAAGAAAATGTTGATATTTCCAATAGATTTCTTCGAAGTCCTTATCTCTCCGTCTTCCCCATTTTAAAGTATAACTTCTAAATATTCTCTCTGATGTTTAGCTACTTTTATTCAACTTTTCATGTCTCTCTCATCTGATTGAATAGTCCAATTTTTGGATATTCGCTATTTAACTTCGTCTTCTTCGTAATCGAGATATTCCTTGTCGTGATTCCCTTTTTAGTCTTCTATTCCACCTTCCTATTCTTTGACCTTTTCAATCCTCCCCCCTCGATCGCGATGAATACTGCTAACTCGAAAGGCAAGAAAAATTTATAGACGAAGATAATATCCCCATCGCTTAACTCGCCAAGAAACTGAGACCAGATTCAACGGCTAAGGCTTCACTGTCTTCGGCACAGCGCGACGAAAATGGGTCTCGGTGTTTCAAGGGTCACACCATCGTTATCTGACGAGTCTGTGGGTTATCGCGATGCGATTTCATCAGATGATTCCGATATAAACTCCGAAATGGAGCTTGCGGGTGTCGATCTGCTGGTGTAGGTGAAAGGTTTACATAAGAAGATAGAGATGCCAAAGCACAAAGCTGGGGAAAAAGATGGGAGAAATTGGATGATTTCTGTAAGGCTTCAAGAGCTCCACCGTTGATGTAACTTTTACGACGATGTCGAAATTTTACTTCCAAAGCTGTTTCAGAGAGCAATGGAACCTCCGGAGGGCTATTTCTGTGGCCAAGAAGAGGAGACAAAGCGGTTGTTGAGAAGAAAGCGGAGCAAACTACTAAGGAGAAGGATGCTTATGTACCTCCACCGTATGTACCTAAGCTACATTTTTCTGGCCGTTTTAAGAAGCAACTCATAGAGAAACATAGAGTCTTGTTTGAGAAGCATCTTAAGGATATAGAGATCAAGCTACCTCTCGTGGACTGCCTTGCAATGATGCCTAAATGCGCCAAATTATTCAAAAACTCTCGTGAAGAAGAATAAGGAAAGCAAGGAAGTGCTTGTTCTAAGTGAGGAGTGTAGTGCTGTGATACACAAAGAGATAGTCCCTAAGAAGCTGGGAGATCCTGGAAGTTTCACTATACCTTGCGCTTTAGGTCCTTTGGAGTTCAAGAGTTGCCTTTGTGATCTCGGAGCTAGTATAAATCTGATGCCTCATTTCGTGGCAAAGAAGCTTGGCTTTACCGGTTTTAAGGATTGCAGAATCTCGTTGGTACTAGCTGACAGAAGTGTGAGGTTACCCATAGGTTTGCTTGAGGACTTGCCAATGAAGATCAGTGGAGTAAACGTGCCTACAGACTTCATTGTGTTGGAGATGGATGAAGAACGAAAGGATCCACTCATTCTCGGTAGACCTTTCTTAGCCACCACCGGAGCCATAATAGACGTCAAGAACGGGAAGATTACCTTGCACTTGGGTAAAGATATAAGGCTAGAATTCGTTATCAATGAGGTTTTGAAGAAGCCTACGATAGAAGGGCAAGCTTTCTACATTGAGACATTAGATGCTTTAGCGGATGAGTTGCTGGAAGAGTTAGCTCAGGAAGATCATTTGAAACTGGCACAGACTAAGGAGCCAGGAGAGTTTGGATATGTGGATCAGAGGACTCAAGAGTACGTCAACTTGCTCGATTCAAGGAAGGTTATGCTAGAAGATGAAGGCGTTAGCCTAGAGATCGACTCAGATATCGATGACATTACTCGATCCAGGGGTCAAATCGACAAGACAATCGAGAGTACAACTCAATCCGGTGCAGCAATCGACAGTCAGAGCGAGGAGGGTAATCGATCCAGGAAAACAATCGAGTCCGAGATCGAGAAAGGCCTTCCGATCAGTTTGGGGTCTAATTCAGAGATCGACTCAGCGTCTCGATCTCTCACTCGATCCACATTAAATCGAGTGAGTGAATCGAGCGAAACTGCTCGATCTAGACGACAATGAGAGCAAGATCGACCTGACGACTCGATTTCAGAAGGGATAGCGGTTGGAAAAAGCAGCCTCAAGGGCCATGTCTCGGGTTCTAAGGATGGCTCCAAGGAGGAAAGCAACAGCAACAACCACGACGATGATTGAAGCGAGCTGTTAGCCCCAAAGGTGGACCTTAAGGAGCTCCCAAAAGGGCTAAGCTATGATTTCTTAGGGCTTAACGAAACCTATCCTGTGATTGTGAATGAAAACTTGAGTGATGATGAGTTGCAATCGCTCTTTACTGAGTTGAGAAAGTATAGGAAGGCCATTGGGTACTCTCTAAGTGACATAAGGGGCCTTTCACCAATGCTTTGCACTCATAGGATTCACTTGGATAATGAGAACGCCTCTTCTATAGAACATCAAAGGCGTTTGAATCCAAATTTGAAAGAGGTTGTTAAAAAGGAGATTCTTAAGCTTTTAGAGGCTGACGTGATCTATCCCATAAGTGACAGCACGTGGGTTTCTTCCGTACACGTGGTGCCTAAGAAGGGAGGGATCACAGTCATTAAGAATGACAAAGATGAGCTTATACCTACTAGAACAATTACTGGACACCGTATGTGTATTGATTATAGGAAGCTTAATCTTGCTACTAGAAAGGATCATTTTCTCTTGCCTTTTATTGATCAAATGCTTGAAAGACTTGCTAATCACCCCTACTATTGCTTTCTTGATGGATATAGTGGATTTTTCCAAATACCAATCCATCCCAATGATCAGGAGAAGACGACCTTTACATGCCCTTATGGCACCTTCACGTATCGAAGGATACCATTCGGGTTGTGTAATGCACCGGCTACGTTTCAGCGGTGTATGATGTCGATCTTATAGAAGAGATGGTAGATGTGTTAATGGATGACTTCTCGGTCTATGGTGCGTCCTTTTCTGCGTGCTTGTTGAATCTTTGCAGGGTACTAAAGCGTTGTGAGGAGACAAACTTGGTGCTTAATTGGGAAAAATGCCACTTCATGGTTAAGGAGGGGATCGTGCTTGGACATAAGATATCAGAGAAGGGTATTGAAGTCGACAAAGCAAAGATTGATGTGACGACAGGCCTTGAGCCGCCAGTTAACGTCAAAGGGGTGAGAAGTTTCTTGGGACACGCCGGTTTCTACAGGCGCTTTATTAAAGTCTTTTCTAAGATTGCACGCCCTCTCACGCGGCTGTTGTGCAAGGAGGCTGAATTTATCTTTGATGAGGAGTGTTTGCAAGCTTTCGTGACCATCAAGGAGGCCCTAGTATCCGCGTCTATAGTGCAAGCACCATACTGGACTCTACCTTTCGAGATTATGTGTGATGCTAGTGACTATGCCGTGGGAGCCGTTCTAGGCCAAAGGAAGGATAAGAAGCTGCACGTGATATACTATGCTTCAAGAACCTTGGATGACACGCAAACAAGGTACACAACTATAGAGAAGGAGCTATTGACAGTTGTATGCGCCTTTGAGAAGTTCAGGGCTTACCTCGTGGGTTCCAAGACCATCGTTTACAAGGATCACGCAGCTTTGCGTTATATCTTTTCCAAGAAGTACACTAAGCCGAGGCTTTTGAGATGGATCCTCTTACTTCAAGAATTCGATATGGAAATCAAGGACAAGAAAGGGATAGAGAACGGCGTTGCTGACCATCTCTCTCGGTTAAGGATCAACGAGTCTCTTCCTTTAGATGATTCTCTCCCCGAAGAACAACTCATGGCAATCACTACGGCTGTTTGTGGGAGCTTAGAAGGGCGGTTTGAAGAAGTTCTGAGCTTCAAAGAGGAGGATCTCCCTTGGTATGCGGATATTGTGAACTACTTGGCATGTGGGGAAGAGCCGTTTGACAACTACCATAGGAAGAAGTGCATGAGAGACGTGAGCCACTACTATTGGGATGACCCCTATTTATACAAGAGAGGAGTGGATAGCCTGTACATAAGATCCGTGACAAAGGAGGAAGCAAGAGATATCATCTCTCATTGCCACGGTTCTTTGTATGGCAGGCACTTTGCTTCATTCAAAACTGCCACTAAAGTCTTACAAGCCGGCTACTGGTGGCCGTCCATCTTCAAAGACACCCATGAGTTCGTGATGAGCTGCGAGGCATGTCAAAGAGCAGGGAATATGACTAAGAGGAATGAGATGCCTCAAGTTCTCATATTTGTGGTAGACGTCTTTGACGCGTGGGGCATAGACTTCATGGGCCATTTCCTTCATCATACGGCAACAAGTTCATACTAGTAGCTGTTGATTACGTCTCTAAATGGGTTGAGGCCATTGCTTCCCCAACAAACGACTCTAAGGTGGTGATCAAGCTCTTTGAGAGCATTATTTTCCCGAGGTTTGGAGTTCCCAAGGCGGTGATAAGCGACGGAGATAGCCATTTCATCAACAAGCTGTTTGAAAATCTGCTAAAGAAGTATGGCGTGAAGCATAAGGTAGCTACGCCTTACAATCCTCAAACGAGTGGCCAAGTGGAGGTCTCTAACCGTCAGATAAAGGCGATACTCGAGAGAACTGTTGGGACAACTCGGAAGGATTGGGCAGTGAAGTTGGATGACGCTTTGTGGGCGTACAGGACTGCTTTCAAAACGCCTATTGGTACCACTCCTTTCACTCTTCTCTACGGCAAAGGATGTCACCTTCCTGTTGAGCTGGAACATAGGGCGTTGTGGGCTGTGAAACGGTTGAATTTTGATCTGAAGACGGCTCAGGAGAAGCGGTTGATCCAGTTGCAGGAGCTTGATGAGCTAAGACTGGAAGCTTACGAAAGCGCTAGGATCTACAAGGAGCGTACCAAGGCTGCTAATGGCAAGAAACTGGTGCCTAAGAAGCTTAAGGAAGGGAGTTTGGTGCTGCTATACAACTCGAGGCTTAAGCTCTTTCCAGGGAAGCTAAAGTCACGGTGGAGCGGTCCGTATGAAATCAAGGAAGTATTACCTTACAGAGCTGTCACGTTGGTGGGCAAGAGTGGGAATGCATTTACAGTGAACGGACACAGAGTTTAGCCCTACATGGTGAGTGCATTTGACAAGGAGAGCACCTCAATGCTTCTCCAAGACCCACCATCTGCCTAAACCAAGTAAAGTCTAGCTAAAGACGTTAAAGAAAGCGCACTTGGGAGGCATTCACATGTCTATTCTGTACATATTTTTACTTTATTTCTTTTTCAGTTTTATGCTTTTATCTTCTGAGTGTGTAGGAACAGGTATAAGGGATTGCAGGCAAAGATCTTGGATCCAAAAGGAGTTAGAAGGGGCGAATATCGAATAGAGATCGAGTGCTAGATCGACTAAACCTAACTCGATCTTTACTAGATCGAGTTAGCGAATCGAGAGGAGTTAGTCGATCTAGACGAGATCGAGTGACAAAGTCGATCTAGATGAGCACGGATCGATCGGTCCTATCTAGATCGACCGATCTAAAATGTCTCGGGAAATTCTTGGAGTTTAGATCGATCGATCCAAAAATGGATCGACCGATCTATTTTCTCTCGGGAAAATCCTACAAAGACAGATCGATCACTCGACTCGATCCATCACTCGATCTAAATCGAATCGACCCCTGAATCGAGAACATGGCTCGATCACGCGGACTCAGCCTAGTTGACCAAAAGTCAAGGAATGAGAGAATACACTCGATCTAAGACTCGATTCTAATCCAATCGAGTCACTGATCGATCAAATCTCTCGATCCAGCCATTATGGGCATGAGAGCGAGTCCTAGATCGACCAAAGGGACTCGATCTCATGCCGAGGTGACAAAAATTTTTTCCCTCTCTTTCTCAGTTCCCTCGCTTTTTAATTATGAATGGTGGTCAAGGCAGGAATCTTTGACTACGAAAGTTGTGCCTTGACCACCTTTTGTCAGAAAACCACTTGCACCACTTATGGTATTAGATTTTTATCGCCTTTAAATTTTTAACAATCCTGCACTCTCTTATTTCTATTCCTTTGAGTTTTTAATCGAGAGAGAGTGTTCTTCTTCTTTTCACAAAGGCATTTAACTCTTATCTTCGATCTTGCAAGGTATTCCAAGAGTTTTAAGTAAATCTTTTCAATATTTCCTTTTATAACTGCTTGATCGATTTAAGTTCCTAAGGGTTTTATCGATTTTTTTTAAAAGTAGCTAGAAAATAGGAAATATTCTAGATTTGATCCTATCTCTAGATTTTCCTTTCCTTTATCTAGATACAATTTTTATAAATCCCCCAAAAATCTAAGGTGTTAGTTGTGGATTTTTCTTACTCGCTACTCTCTTTCTCGATCTCTCGCCGCCTTTGCTTACTCTTTGTTTGAGAATCGTGTTTCAGGCACCAATGGCACCTAAGAGAACCAGAGAAGAGGCTGCACAGAGAGAGGATGAACAACGAGTGGTTCAGGAAGAGGGAACCCAACAAGTTCAAGAAGAGAGGACCCATTGGACTAAGGAGGAAAAGTCGGCGAAGAAGAGGTTAGAGAGGCTGCGCTTCGAGCCTACTAAGTTCGCGAGCAGGGATTTGCTGGAAAAGATGGGTCTCCTAGGGGATTTTGACTCCCTTTTTAAAATATGGGGCTTGCTTGCCTTTCAAGGATGGACTGTCTAACATATCCGCAAGTGACGATGGATTTCCTCTCGACCCTAGAGTTCTCCTATGAGAATCCGAGCCTCCCAACTCCCTCTCAAGGGCATCTCAGCTTCAAGGTCAAGAAGCGGTCCTATCACCTTTCCATTGAGGAGCTTTGCCAAGCATACGGACTCAATGCCGCGGCTAAGCAAGTGGAGTTTCCGCCTCTCAAGAACGCCAGCATCATATGGGACGTGCTTTGCGATGAAGAGTACAAAGCCAACACGGCTAAAATCAAGAAGGTGAGGAATCCCGTTCTGAGGTACACGCTCAAGTTGTTGGCGAACACCTTCAGCGGATGAGATGTGTCTCCCACGGTGACAAAGACCGAGCTGTGTTTCCTCTTCCAAGGGATCAAAGGGATACTATGCAGCAGCGAAGAGGAGAACCATGATCCGCTTATGGATGACCTCGGGAACGATGTCAACTACGGGTGCATTCTAGCCTCCTCCTTGGTGAAGTACAAAGCTTACGCTCTTAGATACAAGGCGAGCTCAGCTTACATTAGAGGGTTTCTCACGCCGCTCTTCATCCAGGCCGGTGTACCACTTCAGTGGTTCGAGTCTTGCGCGGACAGGTCATACATAGACGAGACTTACATACGAAATACCGATAGCTTGGGACCTACGCCAGCTCCAAGATTCCTCGCTTATCAGTTCTACGATGACGGAGGGAAGAAAAACGTGTGTATCTTGCCCAACTCCGAGGAGACTAACTTGGATAGTATCGGCACGATTCAGTTCTGCCCAACCCATGAGGAGTGCTACGCTCCGCTTAGAACAACAATGATGCCCATTCAGTCCACGCGAGAGCCGTCAGAGTCACCACCATCAGGTGGAGCAATGCCTGCCCACTTTAAGCTTCCGAGGATGGACTTTGAGCCGTGGACCAAGGCTGAGAAGTTTCTTGCCTCAGTAGTGGAGATACAGCGAAAAATAACCAAGTGGCAAGGAAAGATGATCAAGAAGCTTGCTAAGAAGGTCAAGGCGCTTTAAGGAAGCTCATCCGCGATGTCTAAAGGGTCCAAAAGCGAAGAGGAGGAGATCAACTGGCGGTATTGTCATCCGTTAGCAGCAAGGCACCGCACAACAAGCTCGACATTCCGTTCATTGTTTCCCCACCGAGGATAAAGGAAAAGGCATAGCCCAACACTCCTCTAGCACGAGCAGCTCCGCTGGAACATCCTCAAGTTCCAGCCGAGTCTAGCTCCGAGGTACCAAACAACCTACCCTTGTATATACCGTTCATATTTTCCTTCTTTGTGCATTGTGTTTTGAGCCCCTTCGAATTTGTTTGCCACCGGGACGGTGTTATTCAAGTTTGGGGGGGGGGGGGGGGGGGGGGGGGGGTGTGTGTTGGTGGTTTGACATGTTTATTCTGATCTTATTTTCCCTTTAACATCCTTGAGTCTTCATTGCATGAAAAATTGGTAAATTTAAAAAAAAACACTTTTAAGAAAAATCATGTAGTTGCATTCACATTTATAAGCATTTTAGGATTGAGTCTAGAATTTTTAAGCATCTAGGTTGTTCATATTTGCATAAGGGTTAAAGCTTTCTTAAAAAGGTTTTTTAAGCTTATGAATGGTTTCAATCTCCTAGTTGGTAGTTCTCTAATGCTTTGCTCATACTTTGAAAGTAAGTTCTTACCATGCTTCGATCATTAATTTTGATTTTCGTGACTTGAATTGAACTCTCATGATTTGAAACTTGTCCTATTAAGTGAGAACCCTAACTTGAATTTTTAAATATCATCCTTATGCATTTGAAAATGAACATATGGATTTTAAAATATTTAGGCTCTCTTCTTCCTTTTACCACTTTTTGTGAGCCTAAGTGAAAGGTTTTGTGTTTAAAAAAGTATAATGCCAAAAATAATTTCAGAAGATAGCTCTCTAAAAAAAATATATATATATAAAAGAGTCTAAGTGCCAAATTAAAAAGAAAAGAAAAAGAAAGAAAAAATAAGAGAACTATCAATAAGAAAAAGAATAAGGAGCTTAATAATTTACAAAAAAAAAAAAAAAACATTTTCACTAGCCTAAAAGAGTTAAGAAGTTTCCTATTCTGATTTGGGGACTGCTAAGCTTTTGCTTTGGGAAAAGGGTAGATTCTAAGTGGTGAGTGAGCTTAAAAGAAAATAAATGAGAGGGGTTTTAGGATCATTGTTAGTTTACATGGGTAGATGAGAATCTGATCATGTATGCATCTATTGCCTTTACTTTTAGCATTATGCATAAAGTTTTTACCATTTTTGAGAGAAACCTTTGTCCTAAATAAAAACCCTTTTTCAAATGAGATCATTCTATGCTCATAGCCTATACCCTTAGCCAAATGTGTTCTGCTTTAAAGTGCATAAGTTTGATTCATGGTTCGGTCATTAATGAATGTTAAAGGATGAGTTTCTTTGATTGTTTGGAATAGGAGAGTCATGATTTGAAATCCTTTGTGTGATGAGTATGGCTAAGTTCTTTGGAGTATGAGTGTGCGCATTGCATTTTAAAACTAGTAACTAGGACGTTGAGATTGATTCATTTGAAAAACACCTTTGCAAGAAGCTTAAACCCCCATCTATTTTAAAACCTCTTTTCCTTCCTTATTTTCTGTTGCTTGAGGCCAAGCAAGAAGTAAGTTTGGGGGAGTTAATATAACTACATATTCCATGCATTTCGCATACATATAGTTTAGTTTCTCATGCATTTACATTGCATATTAGGTTAGTTTGCATCACTTTAGGTCCTAGAGTGTCTTTGCACCAGCATTCGCATGTTTCGTGCATTTTGCATCACAATCAGGTTGCTTTCGATTACTTTGGAGCTATGGAAGATTCGTGGACGTGCTGAGGTTCGTGGAGAGGCTTATGGACACTTGGAGAAATCAGGATTGCACGCTAAGGACCTGAGATCGAGCAGCAGATCGAGCAAGGCAGGTCGATCTAGATTGGATCGACCAGAAGATCGAGCATGGAGATCGATTTGAAGTACGGACGTAGACGACGCCATGCAGATCGAGGACCGGATCGAGCTTTCAACCCAATCAGCACAAGATCGAGTCGAGGATCGACCAAGAGCCACTCGATCTAGGACATGATCGATTGCCAGATCGAGCTTCATGATCGATCCCAGACCAACCTTATCCGTCCAGCCTGTTTTTTGACCGTAGCGAAGGGGGGGGGGGGACCATTTGTGGTTTGGCCATTTTAGGCAAAAGCCAACGATCCCTTTCCTTATCATCTTTTTGTCGACTACTTTTCTATCTTCTCTCTCGTTTTTAGGCGATTGGCCATTGTTGAACTTGGAGCTTTTTCTTGCTTTTGAATATTGGTTGTTTAAGTTAAATAATTTGCCTTTCATGTTTAATTCATCGTTTATTGCATTTCGTACGGTTCGTTTCATGAGCCGCGAGTAGATTTATTGGGTTTTGGGGTTGAGAGGATTCAAGGGGTCGAAAGGGTTTTCAAGTTTGGTGTTTTCTTGTTTTTAAAGGCTTTCTCTTCTAGGATGTCGAGTTCTTAAGGCTTAAAGAGTCTCACGCCAAGATCTTTTTGATCAGAGGGAGCTCTTACCTTGACAGGATCCAGAGATCTCTGAAAATCGCATCCTAGAGATTAATTGCTCTTTCCCAAATGCCATGGTAGTTTAGAGGACTAGTTAAGCCGCGTGTTTGAAATCTGTTTTCCTTGCCTTTCAATCTCTTCTTCCGCCAAACGCCATGGGTCTGGAGGAGAGAATGAGAGAGTGATCTAAACCACACGCCATGGATGGATCTTGTTTTGTTTTCAAGGCTTAGAGAACCTCACAAAGTGAGTAGATCTAGAGTTTTCAAACCAAACTTGAACCTTTGAAACCCCTGAACATGAATCTCAACCCTAGACCCTCTTTTTAGCACATTATAGTCTTTGTTGATCATTCGCTTGTCACTTGCTTGCACCCTGGTCGTTAGATTTATTTTCGCTTGAAACTGCTTTTTAGATTGATTGCTTTTGCCCGATCTAGTGGTCGATCTCGTGGTCGATCCACTAGTCAGATTTTAATAATTCTTAGCTTTGCATTTTAATTATTCTGTCTTTACCTCGTGGTAGTTAGTTCGTTCCTGGTATTTTTAAAATAGTTTTGCCTAGCATTTGATCATTGCATCTAGTTTCTAGGAATTTCACAAAATCATTCATCATTTGCCTAGCTTTACTCGATCCTTGCATTCTCACTGATCTTTTTAGCTCTTAGGATTGGATTGATACTCGCTTGCATACTTTACTACAACTAAGTGTTGCATCTGAGTTTTGATAGATCATTGCATACACTCTGCAAAAACCTAGCTATCAGCACCACGTGTACGAGAGAAACCCACGTGCTGTCACTTATGGGATAGATCACGTCAGCTTCTAAAAGCTTATGAATCTCTTTCTTAACAACCTCTTTCAAATTAGGATTCAAACGCCTTTGATGTTCTATAGAAGAGGTGTTCTCATTATCCAAGTGAATCCTATGAGTGCAAAGCATTGGTGAAAGGCCCTTGATGTCACTTAGAGAGTACCCAATGACCTTCCTATACTTTCTCAACTCGGTTAAGAGCGAGTGCAACTCATCATCACTTAAGTTTTCATTCACAACCACAGGATAGGTTTCGTTAAGCCCTAAGAAAGCATATCTTAGCCCTTTTGGGAGCTCCTTAAGGTCCACCTTTGGGGCTAACAGCTCGCTTTAATCATCCTCGTGGCTGTTGCTGTTGTTTTCCTCCTTGGAGCCTTCCTTAGAACGCGAGACATGGCCTTTGAGGCTGCTTTCTCCAACCGCTATCCCTTCTGAAATCGAGTCGTCAGGTCGATCTTGCTCTCGATGTCGTCTAGATCGAGCAGTTTCGCTCGATTCACTCACTCGATTTAATGTGGATCGAGTGAGAGATCGAGACGCAGAGTCGATCTCCAGATTAGACCCCAAACTGA
Organism: Thlaspi arvense; assembly: GCA_911865555.2. Lineage (NCBI taxonomy): Eukaryota > Viridiplantae > Streptophyta > Magnoliopsida > Brassicales > Brassicaceae > Thlaspi > Thlaspi arvense. Next base: position 15,018,822 of record OU466857.2, read on the forward strand.
TCGGAAGGCTTCTCTCGATCTTGGACTCGATTGTTTTCCTGGATAGATCACCCACCTCGATCTGACTATCAATTTGACTCCTGGATCGAGTAATGCTGTCGATCTCTGAGTCGATCTCTAGGCTAACGCCTTCATCTTCTAGCACAACCTTCCTTGAATCAAGCAAGTTGGCATACTCTTGAGTTCTCTGATTGACGTAGCCGAACTCTCCTGGCTCCTTAGTCAATGCCAGCTTCAAATGATCTTCCTGAGCTAACTCTTCCAGCAACTCATCCGCTAAAGCATCCAACGTTTCAATGTAGAAAGCTTGCCCTTGTATCGTAGGCTTCTTCAAAACCTCATTGATATCGAAGTCCAGCCTTATATCTTTACCCAAGTGCAAGGCAATCTTCCCGTTCTTGACGTATATGATAGCTCCGGCGGTGGCTAAGAAAGGTCTACCGAGAATGAGTGGATCCTTTGGTTCTTCATCCATTTCCAACACAACAAAGTCCGTAGGCACGTTTACTCCACTGATCCTTACTGGCAAGTCCTCAAGCAAGCCCATGGGTAACCTCACACTTCTGTCAGCTAGTACCAACGAGATTCTACAATCCTTGAAATGGGTAAAGCCAAGCTTCTTTGCCATGGAATGATGCATCAGATTTATGCTAGCTCCGAGATCACAAAGGTAACTCTTGAACTCCAAAGGACCTAAAGCGCAAGGTATAGTGAAGCTTCCAGGGTCTCCCAACTTCTTAGGGACTATCTCCTTGTGTATCACATCACTACATTCCTTGCTAAGAACAAGCACTTCCTTGCTTTCCTTATTCTTCTTCACGAGAGTGTCTTTGAAGAATTTGGCGCATTTAGGCATCATTGGAAGGCAGTCCACGAGAGGTAGCTTGATCTCTACGTCCTTAAGGTGCTTCTCAAACAAGACTCTATGCTTCTCTATGAGTTGCTTCTTGAAACGGCCAGGAAAAGGTAGCTTAGGTACATACGGTGGAGGTACATAAGCGTCCTTCTCCTTAGTAGTTTGCTCCGCTTTCTTCTCAACAACCGCTTTATCACCTCTCCTTGGTCCTTGAATCCAAACATTGTAAAATTTTATCTCATCATCGGCTGAAAGCTTACCCTCCCCCTCTTGAATCACAATGTCCTCGTTGATCTTGGGAGTAACTGTAGGTGCTAGCTCTTTCCCACTCCTTAGCGTAATGGCATTGGCGTATTCCTTGGGATTCTGCTCACACTTTCCCGGTAAGCTATTCTGACCGCTTGATGTTGCCTTGCCCTTCTCAAGTTGCTTGATCTTATTATTCAAGGTTGTAATCTGAGTAGAGAAGTCCGTGAGAGACGAGTCTAAGCGAGTGTTCCATCTCGGCAAACTTCTGGTTTGTAGAGGCTTGCCCTTGAATCAGTTGTTGAAACATAGCTTGGACAGGATCAACTTGTTGTTGCATCGGTTGTTGCTGCTGACGTACAAAGCCCGGAGGTTACATTGGCATATAACCTTTGTTTCCTTGCGGTTGTCCTTGGAAGTTGTTCTGCCCTTGCCCTTGGAAGCCACCACTCGACTGAAAACCTTTGTTGTAAGGTACGAAAGGCTTTGCTTGCTGAGCAGGGTACACTTGATCCTTAGGGTTCGCCACATTAGTGCTACGGTATGAGAGATTGTTGTTTTGTTTGTAGCCGTGTGAATATCCTTGAGGTTTGTAGTTGTTTTGACCCGCCACCCAATTGGCTTCTTCTTGGCTCAACCCAAGCTCCTCTTGGCTCTCATCCGCTTCACCAACAAAGTGAACATGCTTCTGATTTGCCAAAAGCAACTTGTCAATCTTCTCATGCAAGGACTTCAACTCTTTCTTGTGAGACTCTATAGCTCAGAACCTCTCGGTGCACGGTCGTAATCCTCAGCATAGTTGTCGTCACTTAATGCTAAGTTCTCAATCAACTCCATGCCTTCTTCTACCTCTTGACCAAGGAAGTTTCCCTTACTAGCCGTGTCAAGCAACAAGCGAATCTTTGGTGAAGCTCCTCGGTAGATGGTGCTGAGTAAGGTCTTTTCACTGAAGCCGTAATGAGGACACTGGATTGTGTAATCTTTAAACCGCTCCATGGCTTCTTTGAACGTCTCATTGTTCCTTTGAGTGAAGCCGCTGATTTCGCTTCTCAACCGTGCTGTTCTGGTGCTAGAGAACAATTTTGAGAGAAACGCCTTTTTACACTCGGCCCATGATGTAATGGTGCCTTGTGGAAGTGTCTTCTCCCAATGTCTAGCCTTGTCTCCAAGAGAAAATGGAAAGAGACGTAGCTTGAAAGCATCTTCGGATATGCCGTTTATCTTGATCATCCTACATACTTGTTCGAAGTTATCAAGGTGTTCCAAGGGATCTTCCATTGCTAGCCCATGAAACTTATTGTTTTGCACCATTGAGACGAAACCCGGCTTAATCTCGAAGTTGTTGTTCTGTACAGGAGGAGGAGTGATCCCAAACCTATTGTGATGAGTATTGGGGGTCTAGCCGCGTGTTGGAGGTTTCCATTGCCCCTTCCCACTGCCCCGTGAGCTGGAGGAGGTCCCTCTGGATGCTCGTGCTCAGCCATCGCTTCAAAATCAACCAAACCGTACTGAATAATCTCCTCAAAAGCTCTAGCTTGCTCTCATACTCTTCTTTGCTGTGAATGACCAAGTTGATGAATGTTGTCCAAGGGTTGAAGTAGATTGTTGTCTCCCCTTGAACGAAGATTCATGTACCTGAAAGACACATGTTTGAGAGTAGAGAAATTAGTAACTTAAACAAAGTAAAGGCTTAGTCTTCACTAAACCCCAAATCTCAATGCTTTCTAAACACTCCTAGAATGGCAACGACGCCATTTGATAGCTAGAATTTTGCAGTGTGTATGCAATGATGTATCAAAGCTCAAATGCAACACTTAGTTGTTGTAAAGTATGCAAGCGAGTATCAATCCAATCCTAGGAGCTAGAAAGATCAGTGAGAATGCAAGGATCTTGTAAAACTAAGCAAATGATGGACAGTTTTGTGAAATCTCTAAGAACTAGATGCAATGATTAAATGCAGGGCAAAACTATTTTAAAAATACCAGGAACGAGCTAGCTACCACGAGGAAAAGACAGAATGATTAAAATGCAAAGCTACGAATTACTAAAATTCGACTAGTGGATCGACCACGGGATCGACCACTAGATCGAGCAAAAACAATCGATCTAAAAGGCAGTTTAAGCGAAAGCAAATCTAATGACCAAGGTGCAAGCAACCAACAAGCGAATGATCAACATAGACTAAGAAATACTAAGAGGAGGGTCCAGGGTTGAGATTCATGTTCAGGGGTTTCAAAGGTTCAAGCTTGGTTTGAAAACTTTAGATCTACTCACTTTGTGAGGTTCCGTAAGCCTTGAAAACAAAACAAGATCCATCCGTGGCTTTCGGTATGGATCACTCCTTCATTCTCTCCTCCAGACCCATGGCGTTTGGCGGAAAAAGAGATTGAAAGGCAAGGAAATGAGATTTCAAACACGCGGCTTAACTAGTTCCCTAAACTACCATGTCGTTTGGGAAAGGGTAACTAGTCTGTAGGATGCGATTTTCAGAGATCTCTGGATCCTGTCAAGGTAAGAGCTCTCTCTGATCATAAAGATCTTGGCGTGAGACTCTTTAAGCCTTAAGAACTCGACATCCTAGAAGAAAAAGCCTTTAAGAACAAGAAAACACCAAACTTGAAAACCTTTTTGACCCCTTGAATCCTCTTGATATTGCTGCATATTGCCTGTATTTTGCATACATATAGGTTAGCTTTTCATGCATTTACACCACACTTTAGGCTAGATTGCATCACTTTAGGTCCTAGAGCATTCTTGCACCAGCATACACATGTTCCTTGCATTTTGCATCATATTCAGGTTGTTTCTGGCTACTTTGGAGTCGTGGAGGTTCGCGGACGTGCTGAGGCTAGTGTGGAGATTCGTGGCAACATTGGATGTTTGCTAAGGACCAGAGATCGGGGAGCAGATCGAGCACGGCCGGTCGATCTAGATGAGATCGACCAGAAGATCGAGGAGTCCTTCTGATCCAAGGAATCTGATCGAGACTTAGATCGAGTGAAGCAATCGATCAAGTGGTACAGACTTAAATGACGCCATACAGAGCGAGAGTCAGATCGAGTCTACCACTCGATCCGCTGAAGATCGATACCAAGATTAGATGCAACACTCGATCCACCGAAGGAGATCGAGACACAGATCGAGTAGAAGACACGATGTCCGAGGACGATCGAGCAACATGCTCGATCTCGAGGTCGATCTCAGTCCTTTCAACCGTTTTTGGCCGCTAGCGAGGGGGAGGGGACCATCGAGCTGTTTGGCCTACTTTTGGAAGGCGGCGATCACATTTTTTCAGACACGCTTTCACTTTTGCTTTTTTTTATCATCTTTCTCTCTGGTTGTTTAAGCGATTCCGCCATTGTTGAATTTTGAAGCTTTTGTTCTTGGATCTTTTGAATCGTTTAAGCTTTAAGTAATCGTCTTTTATGTTTATCGTTTGATCTTTCATGCTTTTCTCGGTTTACTTAATGTGTAGTGAGTAGTTTAATCGGGTTTTGGGGTTGAGAGGATCCTAAGGGGTGGAAAAGGTTTTCAAAGCTTGTGATTTTCTTGTTTTTAAAGGCTTTCTCTTCTAGGATGTTGAGCTCCTAAGGCTTAAAGAGTCTCACGCCAAGATCTCTGAAAATCACATCCTAGAGACTAGTTACCCTTTCCCAACGCCATGGTAGTTTAGGGGACTAGTTAAGCCATGTTTTTGAAATCTAGGTTCATTGCCCTTCAACCTCTCTTTCCACCAAACACCATGGGTTTGGAGGACAGGATGAAGGAGTGATCCATACCGCAAGCCATAGATGGATCTTGTTTTCTTTTCAAGGCTTAGAGAATCTTACAAAGTGAGTAGATCTAAAGTTTTCAAACCAAGCTTGGACCTTTGAAAACCCTAAACATGAATCTCAACCCTAGACCCTTCTTTCTTAGCATTCTTACATCTTCGTCAATCATTCGCCTGATACTCGTCGCATCCTGGTCATTAGTTTCATTGCACTTGCACTTTTAGACGAGATCGATCGTTGTTGCTCGATCTAGTGGTCGATCCCATGGTCGATCCACTAGTCGATTTTTATAAATTCATAGCTTTGCATTTTAATCATTCTGTTTGCTCCTAGTGATAGTTTAATCATCTCTGGTATTTTTATAATAGTTTTGCATTCCATTTTACTGCTGCATCTAGTTTTTAGGATTTTCACATAATCGCTTATCATTTGCTTAGCTTTGCACTGCCCTTGCATTCTCTCTGACCTTTCTAGCTCCTAGGATTGGATTGATACTCGCTTGCATACTTTACTACAACTAAGTGTTGCATTTGAGCTTTGATACATCATTGCATACACTCTGCACCAAAAATCTGGTTATCAAATGGCACCGTTGCCATTCTAGGAGTGTTAGAAAGCATAGAGATTTGGGGTTTCGAAAAGACTAAGCCTTTACTTTTTTTAAGTTACTAATTTCTCTACTCTCAAACGTGTGTCTTTCAGGTACATGAATCTTCGTTCAAGGGGAGACAACAATCTACTCCAACCCTTGGACAACATTCATCAACTTGGTCATTCACGGCAAAGAAGAGTACGAGAACAAGCTAGAGCTTTTGAGGAGATTGTTCAGCACGGTTTGGTTGAATTTGAAGCTATGGCTGAACACGAGCATCCAGAGGGACCTCCTCCAGCTCACGGGGCAGTGGGAGGGGGCAATGGAAACCCCCAACACGCGGCTAGACCCCCAAGGATCATAGGAGCAGGAGATGCTCCCAATACTCATCACAATAGGTTTGGGATCACTCCTCCTCCTGTACAAGACAACAACTTCGAGATTAAGCCGGGTTTCATCTCCATGGTGCAAAACAATAAGTTTCACGGGCTAGCAATGGAAGATCCCTTGGAGCACCTTAATAACTTTGAACAAGTATTGATGTTACTGCATATTACATACATTTTGCATACTCATTAGTTAGCTTTTCATGCATTTGTATCACATTTTAGGTTAGATTGCATTACTTAGAGTCCTAGAGCATTCTTGCACCAGCATACGCATGTTCCTTGCATTTTGCATCACATTTAGGTTGTTTCTGGCTGCTTTGGAGTCGTGGAGGTTCGTGGACATGTTGAGGCTGATGTAGCAGTTCGTGGGAGCTCGGATATTTGCTAAGGATCAGAGATCGAGGAGCAGATCGAGCATGGCCGGTCGATCTATGATGTGATCGACCAAAAGATCGAGCCAACCAGGCGATCCAGGGAGAATGATCGAGACGATGATCGAGTGAAGCAGTCGATCAAACGGTACGGACGTAAATGACGCCATGCAGAGCGAGAGCCAGATCGAGTACACCACCCGATCCAACCGAAGATCAATACCGAGATCGGATGCAACACTCGATTCGCCGATGATGATCGAGACCCAGATCGAGATGAAGACACGATGTCCGGATGTGATCGAGAGAACCACTCGATCCCGAAGTCGATCTCTGTCCTTTCAACCACTTTTGGCCGCTAGCGAGGGGGGACCATCAGCTTGTTTTGGCCATTTTGGGATGGCGGCGACGTCCTTTTCCCACACAACTTTCAATCCTTATCTTTTTCTGTATGTTTTCTCTCTGGTTTTGACGAAGAACACCATTGTCGAACTTGAGTTTTTCTTAAGCTTTGTAATCGAATCGTTTTCATCTTAATCTAGTTTTCTTTTCATGTTCATCGTTTCCTTTTACATGCTTTGCTTGATTTACCTTATGTGTAGTGAGTAGTTTATTTGGGTTCGGGGTTGAGAGGATTAAGGGGTCTAAAGGGTTTCGATCTTGGGGTTTTTCTAAGTGTTTTCAACGGCTATCTCTTCTAGGGTGTTGAGATCTCAATACTTGAAGGCTCTCACGCCAAGAGCTTCATGATCCGAGAGGTTCCTTACCTTAACAGGATTCAGGAGCCTCGGAAGATCACACCCTAGAGACTAGTTACCCCTTCCCAAAAGCCATGGAAGTTTGGGGGACTAGTTAAGCCACTCATTTGAAATCTGTTTTCCATGCCCTTCGACCTCTCTTTCCACCAAAAGCCATGGGTTTGGAGGAGGGGATGAAGGAGTGATCTATACCGAAAGCCACGGATAGATCTTGCTTAGTTTTCAAGGCTTAGAGATCCTCACAAAGTGAGTCGATTTAAAGTTTTCAACCCAAGGTCGAACCTTTGAAGCCCCCGACCATGAATCTCAACCCTAGGCCCTTTCTTTTAGCATCTTTACATCTTATCTCGTCTTTCTCTTGATCTTTGATAGCATCCTGGTCGTTAGTTTTACTGTTCTTGCATTTTTAGACGAGATCGATTGTTACTGCTCGATCTAGTGGTCGATCTGATGGTCGATTCACTAGTCGAATTTTAGTAATTCGAAGCTTTGTCCTTTAATTATTCTGTTTGTTCCTCGTGGTAGTTTGATCCTTCCTAGTAATTTTAAAATAGGTTGCATTCCATTTAAGTTGCTGCATCTAGTTTTTAGGGATTTTCTCATCACCTATCTTGTTTCGGTTAGATTTGCATTAGTCCTTGTAATCTCTTTGCATTCTCTATCATCCTAGGTGTGGATTGACTCTCTCTTGCTTGCTGTACTACAACCTGTCTTGCATTATAGTTTGATAACCTCATTGCATTCTCACCCTTGCAAATAAAGTGTTTATCAAGTATGTGGGATGATCAAGATAAACGGCATATCCGAAGATGCTTTCAAGCTGCGTCTCTTTCCATTCACCCTTGGAGACAAGGCTAGGCCCTGGGAGAAAACACTTCCTCAAGGCACCATCACCTCATGGGCCGAGTGTAAAAAGGCGTTTCTCTCAAAATTCTTCTCTAGCACCAGAACGGCAAGGCTAAGAAGCGAGATCAGCGGCTTCACGCAAAGGAACAATGAGACTTTCAATGAAGCCATGGAACGGTTCAAGGACTATACTATCCAATGTCCTCACCACGGCTTCAGCGAAGAGACTCTTCTAAGCACTATCTACCGAGGAGCTTCACCAAAGATTCGCTTGTTGCTTGACACGGCTAGTAAGGGAAACTTCCTTGGTCAAGAGGTAGAAGAAGGCATGGAGCTGATTGAGAACTTAGCACTAAGTGACGGCAACTATGCTGAAGATTATGACCATGCACCGCGAGGTTCTGAGCTAGAGTCTCACAAGAAAGATTTGAAATCATTACATGAGAAGTTTGACAAGTTGGTTTTGGCAAATCAGAAGCATGTTCACTTTGTTGGTGAAGCGGATGAGAGGCAAGATGAGCTTGAGTTGAGCCAGGAGGAAGCCAATTGGGTGGCGGGTCAAAACAACTACAAACCTCAAGGCTATTCACAAGGCTACAACCAGAACAACAATCTCTCATACCGTAGCACCAATGTCGCAAACCCTAAGGATCAAGTGTACCCTGCTCAGCAAGCAAAGCCTTTCGTACCTTACAACAAAGGCTTTCAGCCGAGAGGTGGCTTCCAAGGGCAAGGGCAGAGCAACTTCCAAGGGAAACAACAGGGAAACAAGGGTTATACGCCAATGTACCCTCTGGGCTTTGCACCTCAGCAGCAACAGATGCAACAACAAGTTGATCCTGTCCAAGCTATGTTCCAACAATTGATTCAAGGGCAAGCCTCTACAAACCAGAAGTTTGCCGAGACGAACACTCGTTTAGACTCGTCTCTCACTGACTTCTCTACTCAGATCACCAACTTTAACAACAAGATCAAGCAGCTAGAGAAAGGAAAGGCGAGTACAAGTGGTCAGAATAGCCTACCGGGCAAGTGTGAGCAGAACCCTAAGGAGTATGCCAACGCCATCACGTTAAGAAGTGGAAAAGAGCTTGCACCTACGGTGACTCCCAAGAACAACGAGGACATTGTAATTCAAGAGGGGGAGGGTAAGCTTTCAGCTGATGATGAGATCAACTTTGACAATGTCTGGATTCAAGGGCCAAGAAGAGGAGACAAAGCGGTTGTTGAGAAGAAAGCGGAGCAAACTACTAAGGAGAAGGATGCTTATGTACCTCCACCGTATGTACCTAAACTACCTTTTCCTGGCCGTTTCAAGAAGCAACTCATAGAGAAGCATAGAGTCTTGTTTGAGAAGCATCTTAAGGACGTAGAGATCAAGCTACCTCTCGTGGACTGCCTTGCAATGATGCCTAAATGCGCCAAATTCTTCAAAGACACTCTCGTGAAGAAGAAGAAGGAAAGCAAGAAAGTGCTTGTTCTAAGTGAGGAGTGTATTGCTGTGATACATAAGGAAATAGTCCCTAAGAAGTTGGGAGACCCTGGAAGCTTCACAATACCTTGCGCTTTAGGTCCTTTGGAGTTCAAGAGTTGCCTTTGTGATCTCGGACCTAGCATAAATCTGATGCCTCATTCCGTGGCAAAGAAGCTTTGCTTTACCCGTTTCAAGAATTGCAGAATCTCATTGGTACTAGGTGACAGAAGTGTGAGGTTACCCACGGGATGGCTTGAGGACTTGCCAGTGAAGATTAGTGAAGTGAACATGCCTACAGACTTCGTTGTGTTGGAAATGGATGAAGAACCAAAGGATCCACTCATTCTCGGTAGACCTTTCTTAGCCACCGCCGGAGCCATAATAGACGTCAAGAACGGGAAGATTGCCTTGCACTTGGGTAAAGATATAAGGCTAGACTTCGATATCAATGAGGTTTTGAAGAAGCCTAGGATAAAAGGGCAAGCTTTCTACATTGAGACGTTGGATGCTTTAGCGGATGAGTAGCTGGAAGAGTTGGCTCAGGAAGATCATTTGAAGCTGGCACTGACTAAGGAGCCAGGAGAGTTTGGTTATGTGGATCAGAGGACTCATGAGTACGTCAACTTGCTTGATTCGAGGAAGGTTGTGCTTGAAGATGTAGGTGTTTTCCTAGAGATCGACTCCGAGATCGATGACGTTACTCGATCCAGAGGACGAATCGACAAGACAATCGAGAGCACAACTCGATCTGGAGAAGCAATCGACAGTCAGATCGAGGAGGGTAGTCGATCCAGGAAAACAATCGAGTCCAAGATTGAGAAAGGCCTTCCGATCAGTTTGGGGTCCAATCCAGAAATCGACTCAACGTCTCGATCCCTCACTCGATCCACATTAAATCGAGTGAGTGAATTGAGCGAAACTGCTCGATCTAGACGACATCGAGAACAAGATCGACCGGACGACTCAATTTCAGAAGGGATAGCGGTTGGAGAAAGCAGCCTCAAGGGCCATGTCTCGGGTTCTAAGGATGGCTCCAAAGAGGAGAGTAACAGCAACAACCACGAGGATGATTGGAGCGAGCTGTTAGCCCCAAAGGTGGATCTTAAGGAGCTCCCAAAAGGGCTAAGGTATGCTTTCTTAGGGCCTAATAACACCTATACCGTGATTGTGAATGAAAACCTGAATGATGATGAGTTGCAATCACTCTTTACTGAGTTGAGAAAGTATAGGAAGGCCATTGGATACTCTCTAAGTGACATCAAGGGCCTTTTACCAATGCTTTGCACTCACAGGATTCACTTGGATAATGAGAACGCCTCTTCTATAGAACATCAAAGACGTTTGAATCCAAATTTGAAAGAGGTTGTTAAGAAGGAGATGCTTAAGCTTTTAGAGGCTGACGTGATCTATCCCATAAGTGACAGCACGTGGGTTTCTCCCGTACACGTGGTGCCTAATAAGGGAGGGATCACAGTCATTAAGAATGACAAAGATGAGCTTATACCTACTAGGACTATTACTGGACTCCGTATGTGTATTGACTATAGGAAACTTAATCTTGCTACTAGAAAGGATCATTTTCCCTTGCCTTTTATTGATCAAATGCTTGAAAGACTTGCTAATCACCCCTACTATTGCATTCTTGATGGAATAGTGGATTTTTCCAAATACCAATCCATCCAAATGATCAGGAGAAGACGACCTTTACATGCCCTTATGGCACCTTTGCGTATCAAAGGATGCCATTCGGGTTGTGTAACGCACCGGCTACGTTTCAGCGGTGTATGATTTCGATCTTCTCTGATCTAATATAAGAGATGGTAGAGGTGTTTATGGATGACTTCTCGGTCTATGGTGCATCCTTTTCTGCGTGTTTGTTGAATCTTTGCAGGGTACTAAAGCGTTGTGAGGAGACAAACTTGGTGCTTAATTGGGAAAAATGCCACTTCATGGTTAAGGAGAGGATCGTGCTTGGACATAAGATATCAGAGAAGGGTATTGAAGTCGACAAAGCAAAGATTGATGTGATGACAAGCCTCGAGCCGCCAGTTAACGTCAAAGGGATGAGAAGCTTCTTGGGACACGCCGGCTTCTACAGGCGCTTCATTAAAGACTTCTCTAAGATTGCACGCCCTCTCACGCGGCTGTTGTGCAAGGAGGCTGAATTCGTCTTTGATGGGGAGTGTTTGCAAGCTTTCGTGACCATCAAGGAGGCCCTAGTATCTGCGCCTATAGTGCAAGCACCAGACTGGACTCTACCTTTCGAGATTATGTGTGATGCTAGCGACTATGCCATGGGAGCCGTTCTAGGACAAAGGAAGGATAAGAAGCTGCACGTGATATACTATGCTTCAAGAACCTTGGATGACACGCAAACGAGGTACACCACTACAGAGAAGGAGCTATTGGCGGTTGTATTCGCCTTTGAGAAGTTCAGGGCTTACCTCGTGGGTTCCAAGACCATAGTTTACACGGATCACGCAGCTTTGTGTTATATCTATTCCAAGAAGGACACTAAGCCGAGGCTTTTAAGATAGATCCTCTTACTTCAACAATTTGACATGGAGATCAAAGACAAGAAAGGAATAGAGAACGGCGTAGCTGACCATCTCTCTCGGTTAAGGATCAACGAGTCTCTTCCTTTAGACGATTCTCTCCCCGAAGAACAACTCATGGCAATCACTACGGCTGTTTGTGGGAGCTTAGAAGGGCGTTTTGAGGAAGTTCTGAGCTTCAAAGAGGAGGATCTCCCTTGGTACGCGGATATTGTGAACTACTTGGCATATGGGGTAGAGCCGTCGCATCTTGACAACTACCATAGGAAGAAGTTCATGAGAGACGTGAGCCACTACTATTGGGATGACCCCTATCTATACAAGAGAGAAGTAGATAGCCTGTACAAGAGAGGAACATAGGGCGTTGTGGGCTGTGAAGCGGCTGAATTTTGATTTGAAGACGGCTCAGGAGAAGTGTTTGATCCAGTTGCACGAGCTTGTTGAGCTAAGGCTGGACGCTTACGAAAGCGCTAGGATTTACAAGGAGCGTACCAGGGCTGCTCATAACAAGAAACTGGTGCCTAAGGAGCTTAAGGAAGGGAGTTTGGTGCTGCTTTACAACTAGAGGCTCAAGCTCTTTCCAGGGAAGCTGAAGTCACGGTGGAGCGGTCCATATGAAATCAAGGAAGTATTACCTCACGGAGCTGTCATGTTGGTCGGCAAGAGTGGGAATGCATTCACAGTGAACGGACACAGAGTTAAGCCATACATGGCGAGTGCATTTGACAAGGAGAGCACCTCAATGCTTCTCGAAGACCCACCATCTGCCTAAACCAAGTAAAGTCTAGCTAAAGACGTTAAAGAAAGCGCACTTGGGAGGCATTCCCATGTCTATCCTGTACATATTTTTACTTTATTTCTTTTCCAGTTTTATGCTTTTATCTTCTGAGTGTGTAGGAACAGGTATAAGGGATTGCAGGCAAAGATCTTGGATCAAAAAGGAGTGAGAAGGGGCGAATATCGACTAGAAACCGAGTGCTAGATCGACTAAACTTAACTCGATCTTTACTAGATCGAGTTAGTGAATCGAGAGGAGTTAGTCGATCTAGACGAGATCGAGTGATAAAGTCGATCTAGATAAGCACAGATCGATCGGTCCCATCTAGATCCACCGATCTAAAATGTCTCGGGAAATTCTTGGAGTGTAGATCGATCGATCCAAAAATGGATCGACCAATCTATTTTCTCTCGGGAAAATCTTTCAAAGACAGATCAATCACTCGACTCGATCCATCACTCGATCTAAATCGAATCGACCCCTGAATCGATAGCATGGCTCGATCACGAGGACTTAGTCGTGATAACTACTTTCTTTGCAAGGGTGAGCATGCAATGAGGCTATCAAAATCAAATGCAACACTTAGGTTGTAGTACAGTATGTAAGTGAGAGTTAATCCATTTCTAGGAGCTAGGAAGATCAAAGAGAATGCAAGAGCAATGTAAATCTAAGCGAATAACAGGTGGTTTTGTAAAAATCCTAAAAACTATATGCAGCAACCAGATGAAATGCAGATCTATTTTAAAAATACCACGAATGATTAAACTACCACGGGGAACAAACGGAATAATTAAAATGCAAGGCTATGAATTACTAAAAATCGACTAGTGGATCGACCACAGGATCGACCACTAGATCGAGCAACAACGATCGATCTCGTCTAAAAATGCAAAAGCAATGAAACTAAAGACCATGATGCGGCGAATATCAAGCGAATGATTAACGAAGATGTAAGAATGCTAAGAGAGAAGGGTCTAGGGTTGAGGTTCATGGTCCGGGGTTCAAGGGTCCAAGTTGGGGTTGAAAACTTTAAATCGACTCACTTTGTGAGATTCCCTAAGCCTTGAAAACGAAAACAAGATCCATCCGTGGCTTTCGGTATGGATCACTCCTTCATCCTCTCCTCCAAACCCATGGCTTCTGGTGGAAAGAGAGGTTGAAGGGCAATGAACTCAGATTTCAAACACACGGCCTAACTAGTCCCCTAAACTTCCATGGTTTTTGGGAAAGGGTAACTAGTCTCTAGGATGTGATTTTCAGAGATCTCTGGATCCTGTCAAGGTAAGAGACCTCTCTGATCATAAAGATCTTGGCGTGAGAGTCTTTAAGCCTTAGGGACTCAACATCCTAGAAGAGAAGGCCATTAAGAACAAGAAAACTACCTACTTGAAAACCCTTTAGACCCCGTGAATCCTCTCAACCCCGAGACCCAGATGAAATTACTCGCTACACATGAGAACAACCGAAATAAACATGAAAAATGAAGCGATGAACATGAAAACGATTACTTAAAGCTTAAACGATTCGAAAATATCCAAGAACAAAGCTCAAAGTTTAACAATGGCCGATGATCTCCAAACCAGAGAGAAAAGCATAAGAAGATAAGGATGAAAAAAAAAGTGTGTGTGGAAAAAGACATCGCCGCCTTCCCAAAATGGCAAAAACAGCTCGATTGTCCCCCCCCCCCCCCCCCCCCCCCCCCCCCCCCCCCCCCCCCCCCCCCCCCCCCCCTCGCTAGCGGCCAAAAGCGGTTGAAAGGACATAGATCGACTTCGGGATCGAGTGGCTCTCTCGATCACTTTCGGACATCGTGTCTTCAACTCGATCTGGGTCTCGATCATCTTCGGCAGATCGAGTGTTGCATCCGATCTTGGTATCGATCTTCGGTTGGATCGAGTGGTGGACTCGATCCGGCTCTCGCTCTGCATGGCGTCATTTACGTCCGTACCATTTGATCGATTGCTCCACTCGATCTCTGTCTCGATCATTTTCCTTGGATCGCCTGGTCTTCTCGATCTTCTGGTCGATCTCATCTAGATCGACCTGCCATGCTCGATCTGCTCCCCGATCTCTGGTCCTTAGCAAACATCCGACCTTCCACAACTCGCCACAACAGCTTCAGCACGTTCACGAACCTCCACGACTCCAAAGTAGCCAGAAACAACCTGAATGTGATGCAAAATGCAAGGAACATGCGTATGCTGGTGCGAGAATGCTCTAGGACCCTAAGTGATACAATCTAGTCTAAAGCGTGATGTAAATGCATGAAAATCTAACTAATATGTATGCAAAATACATGCAATATGCAGTAACATCAACTCCCCCAAACTTACTTCTTGCTTGCCCTCAAGCAACAGAAAATAAGAAAGGAAGAGAGGTTTTAGAAAAGACGGGGGTTTAAGCTTCTTGCAAAGGTGCCTTTCAAATGAATCAATCTCCATGTCCTAGTTACTAGTTCTAAAAGGCAATGCGCACACTCATACTCCAAAGAACTTAGCCATACTCATTACACAAAGAAATTCAGATCATGACTCTCCTATTCCTAACAATCAAAGAAACTCGTCCTAGGATAGGATTGATACTCGATTGCATACTTTACTACAACTAAGTGTTGCATTTGAGCTTTGATACATTATTGCATACACTCTGCACCAAAAATCTTGTTATCACCTCTCAACCCCAAAACCCAATAAAACTACTCGCGACTCATGAAATAAACCGTACGAAATGTGATTGATTTAACTTAAACGATTCAATATTCAAAAGCTAAAACAAGAAAAAGCTCGAAGTCTAACAATGGCGAATCGCCTAAAACGCGAGAGAAGATAGAAAAGTAGTCGAAAAAACGTGATAATGAAAGGGATCGTTGGTCTTTGCCTAAAATGGCCAAACCGCAAATGGTCCCCCCCCTTCGCTACGGTCCAAATACAGGCTGGACGGATAAGGTTGGTCTGGGATCGATCACGAAGCTCGATCTGGCAATCGATCATGTCCTGAATTGAGTGGCTCTTGGTCGATCCCCGAGTCGATCTTGTGCTGATCGGGTTGGAAGCTCGATCCAGTCCTCGATCTGCATGGCGTCATCTACGTCCATGCTCGATCTTCTGGTCGATCTCGTCTAGATCGACCTGCCTTGCTCGATCTGCTGCTCAATCTCAGGTCCTTAGCGTGCAATCCTGATTTCTCCAAGTGTCCACGAACCTCCTTACAAACCTCAGCACGTCCACGAATCTTCTATAGCTCCAAAGTAACCGAAAGCAACCTGAATGTGATGCAAAATGCACGAAACATGCGAATGCTGGTGCAAAGACACTCTTGGACCTAAAGTGATGCAAACTAACCTAATATGCAATGTAAATGCATGAGAAACTAAACTATATGTATGCAAAATGGATGGAATATACAGTTATATTAGTCAATGCAGTGATTCAGAACAGAGTTCCAGAGAAGCTTTCAGACCCATGAAGCTTTGTTTTAGACTGCACAATCTTCAAAGACAAGTTTGAGAGGTCATTGTGTGATCTTGGTTCCAGTGTGAACCTCATGCCTCATTCTGTTGCCAAGAGCTTGGGGATGACCGATTTTAAGGCTACAAGAATATCTCTTGTCCTAGCCAATAGATCAGTCAGAGTTCCTGAAGGGGTGATAGAGGATGTTCCTATCAAAGTACGAGATTGTATGATTCCTACTGATTTTGTGGTTCTGGAATATGGAGAAGAACCCAAAGACCCCTTGATTCTTGGCAGACCCTTCTTCGCTACTGCAGGAGCTATCATTGATGTCAGGAAGGGTATAATAGAGCTGAATGTTGGTGATTTAGTGATGAAATTTGAAATGGACAAGCTGATGAAGAGGCCAACTATAGATGGACAGACTTTTTATGTGGATGTTCTCACAAACATTGCTGATCAGATCTTCCATAAGATGAGTTCAGAGGACCCCTTGGAAAGGGCGTTGACCACTTCTACAGCAGAGTATGAGCATTTGGATGCTGCTGCAATAGGCTACACAAAGATGATGGATGCTATTGCACAAGTGATGCAACTAGTTACACATGATGAGCTTGTCTCCACATCTGCGAAAGCTGCTACAATGGGAGATTGGTCTGCAGCAAAAGTACCAAAAGTGGAGCTTAAGCAGCTCCCTGCAGGGCTAAGGTACGCATTTCTTGGAGAAAACTCTATCTATCCTGTTATTGTTAATGCTTCATTGAACAATGCAGATCTCACCCTTTTGCTAAGTAAGCTGCGAAAATTTTGCAAAGCTCCTGGCTACTCTCTTGATGATATTTCAGGTATCTCTTCAGACTTGTGCATGCATAGGATACACTTAGAGGATGAGTCGAAATCATCAGTTGAGCACCAGAGGAGGATGAATCCGAATTTGTAGGATGTGGTCAAGAAAGAGATCATGAATTTGTTGCAGGCTGGAATCATTTATCCTATATCAGATAGTGCTTGGGTTAGTCCAGTGCACGTGGTGCCTAAGAAAGGAGGTGTCACAGTGGTGAAGAATGACAAGGATGAGCTGATTCCAACCAGGACTGTGACAGGACACATGATGTGCATTGACTACAGGAAACTGAATGCAGCAACAAGGAAATATCATTTTCCTCTACCTTTCATCGATCAGATGCTGGAGAGGCTGTCGAATCACAAGTATTACTGGTTCCTTGATGGGTATTCATGCTTCTTTCAGATACTTATCCATCCACATGATCAGAAGAAGACCACTTTTACCTGTCCTTATGGCACTTTTGCATATCGCAGAATGCCTTTTGGGCTGTGTAATGCTCCTGCAACCTTCCAGAGATGCATAATGTCGATCTTTACAGACATGATTGAGATGTTTATGGAGGCTTTCATGGATGACTTCTCTGTTTATGGGTCTTCTTTCAAGAGCTGCTTGGATAACTTGTGTGCAGTTCTGCAGAGATGTGAAGAGAAGCATTTGGTTTTAAACTGGGAGAAGTGCCATTTTATGGTTCAGGATGGTATTGTGCTTGGTCACAGAGTCTCAGGAGACGGTATAGAAGTGGACAGGGCGAAAATTGAGGTGATGACAAGTCTGCAAGCACCTGATTCAGTCAAAGCAGTAAGGAGTTTTCTGGGTCATACATGCTTCTACAGAAGATTCATCAAGGACTTTAGCAAGATAGCACGCCCTCTTACTGCTCTCCTCTGCAAAGATGTGAAGTTTGAGTTCACAGAAGACTGCAAATCCTCCTTTGAACAGATCAAGAAAGCTTTAGTTACAGCTCCTGTTGTGCAGCCTCCAAATTGGGACTTACCTTTTGAGGTAATGTGTGATGCCAACGATTTTGCAGTTGGAGCAGTGCTGGGACAGAGGAAAGACAAGAAACTCCACGCCATTTACTATGCAAGTAGGACTTTGGATGATGCTCAGAAGAACTATGCAACAACTGAGAAGGAATTGTTAGCTGTTGTGTTTGCTTTTGAGAAATTCAGACAGTATCTTGTTGGCTCCAAGGTCGTTGTCCATACTGACCATTCATCACTGAAGTATCTAATGCAGAAGAAGGATGCAAAGCCAAGGCTGTTGAGATGGATTTTACTTCTTCAAGAGTTTGATTTAGAAGTGAAGGACAAGAAAGGTGTTGAGAATGGTGTTGCTGATCATCTGTCCAGGATTCAGGTCAGGAAAAGGAAGCTTAGGTACATATGGTGGAGGTACATAAGCATCTTCTCCTTAGCAGTTTGCTCCGCTTTCTTCTCAACAACCGCTTTCTCACCTCTCCTTGGTCCGTGAATCCAAACATTGTCAAAGTTTATCTCATCATCGGCTGAAAGCTTACCCTCCCCCTCTTGAATTACAACGTCCTCGTTGGTCTTTGGAGTAACCGTATGTGCAAGCTCTTTCCCACTCCTTAGCGTAATAGCATTGGCGTATTCCTTGGGATTTTGCTCACACTTGCCCGGTAAGCTATTCTGACCGCTTGTACTCGCCTTTCCCTTCTCTAGCTGCTTGATCTTGTTATTCAAGTTTGTAATCTGAGTAGAGAAATCCGTGAGAGACAAGTCTAAACGAGTGTTCATCTCGGAAAACTTCGGATTTGTAGATGCTTGCCCTTGGATCAATTGTTGAAACATAGCTTGGACAGGATCAACTTGTTGTTGCATCGGTTGTTGTTGAGGTACAAAGCCGGGAGGGTACATTGGCATATAATCCTTGTTTCCTTGCTGTTGTCCTTGGAAGTTGTTCTGCCCTTGCCCTTGGAAGCCACCACTCGGCTGAAAACCTTTGTTGAATGGTACGAAAGGCTTTGCTTGCTGAGCAGGGTACACTTGATCCTTAAGGTTCGCGACGTTGGTGCTACGGTATGAGAGATTGTTGTTCTGGTTGTAGCCTTGTGAATACCCTTGAGGTTTGTAGTTGTTTTGACCCACCACCCAGTTGGCTTCTTCTTGACTCAACTCAAGCTCCTCTAAGGTTTCATCCGCTTCACCAACAAAGTGAACATGCTTCTGATTTGCCAAAACCAACTTGTCAATCTTCTCATGCAATGACTTAAGCTCTTTCTTGTGAGACTCTAGCTCAGAACCTCTCGGTGCACGGTCGTAATCTTCAGCACAGCTGCCGTTACTCAATGCCAAGTTCTCAATCAGCTCCATGCCTTCTTCTACCTCTTGACCAAGGAAGTTTCCCTTACTAGCCGTGTCAAGCAACAAGCGAATCTTTGGTGAAGCTCCGCGGTAGATAGTGCTTAGAAGAGTCTCTTCGCTCAAGCCATGGTGAGGACACTGGATAGTGTAGTCCTTCAACCGCTCCATGACTTCATTGAACGTCTCATTGTTCCTTTGAGTGAAGCCGCTGATCTCGCTTCGCAGCCTTGCTGTTCTGGTGCTAGAGAAAAACTTTGAGAGGAAAGCCTTCTTACACTCGGCCCAAGATGTAATGGGGCCTTGTGGAAGTGTCTTCTCCCAATGTCTAGCCTTGTCTCCAAGAGAAAATGGAAAGAGACGCAGCTTGAAAGCATCTTCGGACATGCCGTTTATCTTGATCATCCCACATACTTGTTCGAAGTTATCAAGGTACTCCAAGGGATCTTCCATTGCTAGCCCGTGAAACTTATTGTTTTGCACCATTGAGATGAGTCCCGGCTTAATCTCGAAGTTGTTGTTCTGCACAGGAGGAGGAGTGATCCCAAACCTATTGTGATGAGTATTGGGAGCATCTCCCGCTCCTATGATCCTTGGGGGTCTAGCCGCGTGTTGGGGGTTTCCATTACCCCTTCCCACTGCCCCATGAGCTGGAGGAGGTCCTTCTGGATGCTCGTGCTCAGCCATCGCTTCAAAATCCACTGAACCTTGCTGAACAATCTCCTCAAAAGCTCTAGCTTGCTCTCGTACTCTTCTTTGTCGTGAATGACCAAGTTGATGAATGTTGTCCAAGGGTTGAAGTAGATTGTTGTCTCCCCTTGAACGAAGATTCATGTACCTGAGAAACACAAGTTTGAGAGTAAAGAAATTAGTAACCAAAAGAAAAATAAAGGCTTAGTCTTTACTAAACCCCAAATCTCAATGCTTTCTAAACACTCCTAAGATGGCAACGGCGCCATTTGATAACAGCTTTTTATCAATGTAAAAAGAGGGAGATGCAATACAACAGGAGGTTATCAAAACTCAAGCAGCACACAGTCGTAGTATAGCATGCAAGAGGAATCAATCCAACCTAGGAACTAGATGCTAAACGACTAAATGCAAGGCAAAACTATTTAAAAATTACCAGGAACGAGTGAACTACCCCGACGAACAAACAGAATGATTAAAATGCAAAGCTATGAATTTATAAAAATCGACTAGTGGGTCGACCGAATGATCGACCACTAAATCGAGCAACAACGATCGATCGTCTAAAAGATCAAATGCAACGAACTAATGACCAGGATGCAACATGTAACAAGCGAATGACTAACAAAGATGTAAGAATACTAAGAAAGAGGGTCCAGGGTTGAGATTCATGTCCAAGAGTCTCAAAGGTTCAAGTTTCGTTTGAAAACTCTAGATCTACTCACTTTGTGAGATTCTCTACGCCTTGAAAACAAAACAAGATCCATCCATGGCGTGTGGTATGGATCAGTCCTTCATTCTCTCCTCCAGACCCATGGCGTTTGGCGGAAAAAGAGATTGAAGGGCAAGGAAATCAGATTTCAAACACGAGGCTTAACTAGTCCCCTAAACTACCATGGCGTTTGGGAAAGGGTAACTAGTCTCTAGGATGTGATTTTCAGAGACCTCTGGATCCTGTCAAGGTAAGAGCTTTCTCTGATCATAAAGATCTTGGCGTGAGACTCTTTAAGCCTTAAGAACTCGACATCATAGAAGAGAAAGCCATGAAGAACAAGAAAACACAAAACTTGAAAACCTTTTCGACCCCTTTGTATCCTCTCAACCCTAAAACCCGATTAAACTACTCACTACACATTAAGTAAACAAAGCAAAGCATAAACGACGAACTCATAGACATAAAGAACGCTGGATTAAACTTAAAACGATTCAAAGATCCAATACAAAGCAAGAAAAGCTTCAAGTCTAACAATGGCGAAATCGCCTTCGAACAGAGAGAAAAAGATGAAAAATGATAAAGTGAAAAACGTGTGTGTGAGAAAGCATGATCGCCGCCTTCCCAAAATAGGCCAAACAGCTCGATGGTCCCCCTCTCGCTAGCGGCCAAAAACGGTTAAAGTGCACTGAGATCGACCTTGAGATCGAGCATCTCTCTCGATCATCTTCGGACATCGTGTCTTCAGCTCGATCTGTATCTCGATCTTCCTCGGTGGATCGAGTGCTTCGTTCGATCTTGGAGTCGATCTTTGGAGGATCGAGTGGTGGACTCGATCTGACTCTCGCTCTGCATGGCATCATTTACGTCCGTACTCCTTGATCGATCGCTTCACTCGATCTCCGTCTCGATCAGTTTCCTTGGATCGGATGGACTACTCGATCTTATGGTCGATCTCATCTAGATCGAATGGCCATGCTCGAACCTCCACTCGATCTCTGGTCCTTAGCAAGCATTCCTGAATTCTTCAAGTCCCACAAACTTCCTCACGAGCCTCAGCATGTCCACGAACACTCCAAGACTTCAAAGTAGCCAAAAACAACCTGTATGCGATGCAAAATGAAAGAAATATGCATATGCTGGTGCAAGAACACTCTAGGACCTAAAGTGATGCAAACTAACCTAAAATGCAATGTATATGCGTGAGAAACTAACTTATATGTATGCAAAATGCATGGAATATGCAGCTACATCATGCCCAAGGATGAACCTGATAACTTCTAAACCCCAAGTGAAACTCCTAATTCTACCCTTTTCCAAAGTACTTGTCATCTCCTTCTTCTTGAGGTGTGGGGGAAACTTTATTCTTTCTTGTATGGTTGACTTCTTTTTGGAACTTGCTCTTCTTTGCTGTTTCTTTGGCGCCATTTTCTTCACCTTTAGTTGATTGCTTGGTCTGATTTCTCCTTTTAGATGACCTTGTAAGCTTTGTTGTTAGCCCCTTTTCTTCTTTAGCACTTAGAGCTTTCCATCTTCCCTTTTACTTAACCATAAAGACTGATTATCTTCCCCACACTTCTTCTTTCAAAAGATGCAAACAATTAAAGAACAAACCACTTAGCACTACCCTTTCCTAATCTCCTTTTCTAGTACCAAGCTCAAAATGCAAGTTGGTGTCTACAAGAGAGCTTCTCCTTGCCAGCCATATTCCTAACACTTTTTGCTAAGACAAAATCAAAAATGATGCAATGCATGACCTCACAACTCTCACATTAGTGTTTAAGTTCAGAAGGAAGGGTTGGTTTAGGTTGTGGATAACTGTCCCTTAAGGGTGAGGATCAGCTACTTGGATCTACAAGAGTGGTAAGAAGGGAAGAAAATGATCCAAGAATGTATATGGGTAGCCGTGTTTAACACTCTCAATGCACAAAAAGGATAATTCAAATTCAGATGAAGGTTCTAATAAGATAGAGTTGGAATCAAATCATAGCAAGTTTCAGCATAAGTCAAGAGTATCAATGCAAGAATTTAAAGCATGGTGCAGCCTTAACTCCAAACTCACTACTATGCAATCAAACAACAAATAACCAAGGCATTAAAAACAATTCAAACATAGACATCTTAACAAGTGTTTATCATTTACTCCCTATGCAAATGTGTGCAAAGCTACATGAAATGCATCTAGACTCAATCATAGATATGCAGATGCACCTAAATGGTTCTTTTTGGTTTTCAAAAATTTGAAAATTTTCTGATTTTCTCAAAGAAATGCATGAATGTATGCATGAGACTCAAGTATGCAAAGGAAAAGATAAGAAAACAAAACACTATGTCAAATACAATACCCTCTCCCACACTTAAATTACACAGTCCACTGTGTAAAAGAGGTTATAGAGAAGGGTTTAAACAAATATAAATGGTGTATGGAAGAAAGGCAGTTCATAAGGAGTGAAGAAGAAGGAGTTAAGAAGACTTACACTGGTTTTTTGTGGCCGATATCGGGGTATATGGCCGATACACTGGTCGATATGCACCTCGGTTGGTTGATATCGGGGTGATTGTCCCGATACATTGGTCGATACGCTTGGGTATGGTCTGTATCGAGCTGGCCAGTCCAAAACGTAGCTCGATATGCTCTGTTGTTGCTCTGTATCGACCTGATTATTCGATACGTATCCAGTTGTGTTTGCTGTTATGGAATATCGACATGCGTTCTACCCAATATATACCTCGATACATTCACCCTTAAGGCGTATCGGTTTGGCTCTCCCCGGCGCACATGTCGATATGGACTCCTCTCTACCATATCGACCATTCTTCCCCCGGTATGCAGATCGATATAAGCTCAGACTGTCCAATATTGGGACTGCCTGATCTATAGCCCGATACTATCTATATCGGTCTGGCTTGACGTTTCTTACTCCTTAGTTGGGTTGAGAGGGAGTTAGATAACTCCTTGGTGGATCCTTTCCTGCATGGCCTGTGAATGTGGTGGTGGTTGGTGAGTCTAGAACCTGGCATGTTGTTGATGAAATCTTCTCAGGACTACTAATGCTTCCTCCCTTGACCATCTTGGTGATTCCATTGATCTTTAGCAAAACAAATGGCTCGGACTTGCCCTTACTCTTTATGTTATATGCAGTTTCACCATTCTCAGACACATATGGCTTCAAGATCAAACTACCCTCCAATGGACCAAGCAATATATCCTTGTTGCTCTCCAATGTACTCACCATATGGACCTCCCCTTTGATTGTTGTTTCAAACTCCTCAAATAGTGTGAGTATGCTGCCTCCATCAAAGCTTTCACCATCATACTCATTGTGATCAGCAGCCAAACTTAACTCTTTATCTTCCATAGGGAGGGCTTGTTAATTCTCCATCTTGACCCATCTAGCTTGGTACTTTAAAACCTTTCCATTACTCAACCTCAGCTCAATGGTCCCTTCCTTAGCATTAAAAACAGCACCAGAACTTGCTAAGAATGATCTTTCTAGGATGATAGGGTCCTTGATTGTTCCCTCAACATCTAGTACCAAGAAGTCTGTTGGTACTTCAACATCTTCCATCATCATTGGAACATCAAGTAGACCTCCAAGTGGTCTCTTGTTAGACCCATCAGCAAGGGTAAGAGAGACCTGAATAGGCTTGAAATCAGTGTACCCTAAGGACTTTGCAGTAGAGAGAGGTAGGAGGTTTATACTAGATCCAAAGTCA
Source organism: Thlaspi arvense (assembly GCA_911865555.2). Taxonomy (NCBI): domain Eukaryota; kingdom Viridiplantae; phylum Streptophyta; class Magnoliopsida; order Brassicales; family Brassicaceae; genus Thlaspi; species Thlaspi arvense. The sequence goes on from OU466857.2 coordinate 15,043,196, forward strand.
CATAAACAGCTTTTGAATACTTGACCCTTTAGTCCACAAGTGAGAGTGAACCTACCAGGATCATCTAGCTTAGTGAAAACACACTCCCCAGCCTTGATTGGGGTTTCTTGCAGCTTATCTTGAACCTCAATCCCTCTCAACTTCATTTGTGCAGCACAGAGAGTACAATACTTCTCCACTAGTTTCTTCTTGAACCTTCCTGGAAAAGGTAGTGGTGGTTTGTAAGGAGGATAGACATATCTTGGTTCCTTGGTTGCCTCCTTAGGTGCCCCTTTTGGCTTCTCTTTACTCACTTCTTTAGCCTTTCCACTTCTTGTGTTTTCATCAGCTATCACTACTTCACTACCTCTTGCTTCTATCTCTTTCTTGGAGACAACCTCTTCTTCCTTTGAGGTAGCCACATAGACAGCTTCCTTCTTCTTCTCTACAGCCTTTACTGATTTTTTAAGTTCCTCCCCCACACCTAGAACTTCAATGTCCTCATTGATGATATAAGGTGTCTCTTTTGGAGTAATAGGTACAAACTCATGGCCATATAGAAGGCTTTCAATCTCAGCAATGGAGTTTCCTTTCTCTTTTTGAGTAGTAAGGGAAGAACTTAGTGAGAAAGGCACTCTTGCATTGAGCCCATGTTGTGATACTCCCTTGCAGCAAGCTTTTCTCCCATAGTTGAGCTCTATCTCTAAGTGAGAAAGGGAAGAGTCTTAACTTCAAACAATCATCTGATATTCCACTCATCCTAGCCATGGAGCAAATCCTCTCAAAATTGTCTAGATGGTCTAGAGGATCTTTATTAGGCATCCGAAGGAACCTGCTGTTTTGGACCATTGCAATCATCCCTTTTCTGATCTCAAAATGAGTGTCTTCTATGGGAGGAGTTATCCCATGTCTTGAAGCAAATGATGTGGGTAAATCGCCAGCTCCTATAGGTCTTGGTGGCCTTTGATCTCTCAAACCCCAATCACCTTGTAAACCTTGTGGTCCTTGTTGTCCTTGTAAACTTTGCATCCCTTGTGGACCAAAACCAGCAGCATATGGATGCTCCTCCATCATTTAACAACTGATAGCTGCTGCTGTGAACCCAAAATACTGATCTTTGAACTAGTTGTGCAGTTGTAGACACCTTAGAGCAAGTGTTTGGGTACTTACAAAAAAAATTCTAGTCCAAAAAGTGCAATTAGTAACCAAAAACGAAAATAAAAGCTTGATCTCAAACAATCTACAAATCCTAATGCTTAGAACAATCTGATAGCAGGATTATGACTACTAAGAAAATTCTAACACACTCATCTCATTGCAGCATGTAAGGTAACAATCCATCTGAGTTCTTAAGGCACCAAGAATACAGCAAATCACTTAAGTCAAGCTAGATTCAAGAAGGCAGTTGTGAACAAAACTAACAAGTCTAGAGACTGAACAAAACAAAGCAGAAAATTCAAATAGATGAAGTAAGGATCTAAGATAAGGGTTATTGATTAAGAGGGGATTAAAACCTAACTAGTGATGCTCCAAAACCATTCAAACAATGCTATCTTCTAGGCATAGGATTAACAACTATAACTAGCTCAATTCCTTGACACTAATCACTTTGCTAAGCGCACATCCAAGATAAATCCCTTTACTCAAATACATGATCAGCAAGCATTCAGAACAGACTCCAATCCTATAAAGCCAAAATGCACCTTATACATTTAATTCCTTAGGCTAAGCATACAAATCCTCTAAGAGACTCTAAGCAGCAATTCATCAAACACTTACCAGGCGCAAGAGAAAGCCAAGCGACTAAACAAGCCTGGCCAAGACTAATATCTAGTGTTAAGCACATCTAATAGAGAGAGGACAATCATATTAAGCATAAGACATCACTAATCTAGTCATAAAACCCCTCTAATCTATCCCATCTTAAACCCTAAATAAGACTACTCACTGGCTAGAGTCAAAACCACAAATTCCAAAGAGAAAAGATGGTTAAGCATGATTAGGTTGCAAAATAAATAAGAATAGATCAAAGGAAAATACAGAAATTCACTAAATCAAACTAGTTCTTACAAAGTAAAACTGAAAAGGGAAAGGTTCTAAGTGCAAGAAAAGAAGGAAAATATTAAGATCCAAGTTGCCTAACCATTTTAGGACTTAAGTATCTATAGGAGAACTAGAAAAGCCATAGTAAACAAGGATTAAACCGAAAATAAGCTGACTCGGACAGACCATATCGGCTGTGAACATCGATACACATGTCGATATCATCTCTTCTTTTGGGTTGTATCGATGTCTTCTGGTCGATATGCACGTCGATATCATCTCTTACAAGTTATATTGGTTTGGTCTCCAGGGTGTGAAGTCGATACAATTGGCCTTTAGTTAAGGCTCATCGATCAAGCAAGTCGATATGGCACCTCGGTATTGTCCTGTCATTGTATCGGTTTAAGACGTCGATACACTGCTCGATATGGACTCCATTCTGCTGCATCGAGGTGTCTAAGTCAATATGCTTCCTTTACACCACGCCTTCACTTTATCGATGCTGAAGTGGTCGATACTCCCATCGGTATATCGATCAGATGATGTCGATATCCATGTCGATATTGGTCCACCCGCCTTTGTCATTTGCCTTGCTCAGTTTCAAGCTCAGACCTATTGCACCACATGACCTCCACACTCCTTCAAGTACCTGATAAAACTCGAAATGCATGCAAAATGCAATACAGCTCCTAAAACTACACAAACTCCTAAATGTATGCAAATGGGACAAGAAGAAGCAAAATATGCATGTTTAAATACTAAAACTAGTGATGAATGCAAGCTAAAATGGTATAAATGATAGAGATATCATCACTCCAACACTTGCCTTTTGCTTGTCCTCAAGCAAACAAACTAAGACAAAGAGGAAGTAAGGTTTGAAGGTGGGCACTCAAATCCAAAAATGCAAAGGTAAAGAGATAGAGTTAACATTTAAGTGCTTAGTTGTAGGATGCAAACATAATCAGCTATATTCCAAAGATCCTAGCCATGCTCATCATGTTTCAAAATGATCCCAAATCTCAACCTAGAGAAATGCTCAAATCAATCAACTCTTTAACATTCATTAAGTTCAAAACCATGAATCAAGTTTGTGCAAATCAAGTGAAGACATTTGGTTCAAAGGGTAAGGCCATGAGATTAATGATCTCATTCAAGGAAAGGGTTTAAAAGCACAACAGATCACTCAATGAACATGATTCTATCTTAGGCAAAATACTAAAGGTAAAACCATACTTATGCATGCAATTCAAAGCTCTCTTCTACCTTGTTACCCAAAGATGAATCCTAAACACTTCTAAACCCCAAAGTGAATCCCTAAATCTACCCTTTTCCTAAACTCTACCCTTTCTCCTTCTTCATGGTTGGGGAAACCTCTTCTTTTTGCTTGTGTGGCTGCTTCTTTTTGTTGGGACTTGCTCTTCTTTGTTGCATTGATGCCATTTTTCACCTTTGGTGGTCTGCCTTGGGTCTGATTTCTTCTTTGGATTGACCCTTCAAAGCCCTGATGTTGCTACCGCCATTCTTTCAGAACACTTAGAGCTTTTATTTCCCTTTACCTAACCACAATTCTAGACTTATTTCCTCATACTACCGTTTCAAACTTTTCCTTCTTCTTTTAAAGCATTTAAACATTGAAACTTAAAACCACTTAGCCTCTACCCTTTTATCCCACACTCCTAACCTAGAATCAAGCTCAAGATGCAAGCTGATATCTACAAGAGAGATTTTCATTGCCAGCCTTCTTCCTAACACTTTTTGCCAAGACAAAATTTGACAATGATATGCAAAGGCCTCACAACTCTCAAGATAGTGTTTAATCTTAGAAGGAGGTTTGGTTAAGGGAGTGGATAAGCTATTTGGATCAACAAGAGTGGTATGAAGGAAAAAGATGATCCAAATATGTATATGGTAGCCATGAGTTCACTTTTAAATGTACAAACTTGATAATTAAAGATTCAAATTAAGGTTCAAGTTGATAGAGTTTATTTTCAAAGAACAAATGTTTTCAGTATGAGATGAGAGAATCAAATTTAGCAATTCAAGCGTGGTTCAGTCTTAACTTCTAGCTTTCTCATGATGCATCAAACAACTAACCACTTAAACACTTAAATCATCTCTAAACACTAAGCACTTTACAAGGAAGATTCATCATTATGCCCTAAGCAGACGCAATGCAATATATATGAAAAATACTAGACTCAATCCTAAACAAATGAATGCAACTACATGCTTTTATTTTTGGTTTGCAAAAGATGCAAAATATTCAGATTTTTCGATTTTTTTGGTCTTTTAATGCACTTAGATGAATGCATGAGACTCAAAGATGGATGAAAATAAAAAAACTAAGAAAACCACAAACAAAGTCAAACCCCAAATCCCTCCCCCACACTTAAATTACACAATACCTTGTGTAATAAAAGAGTAGAAGACAGAAGCAACAAAAATATATTACACGAACTATAAAAAATGCAATGGTATATACAATGGAGGAGTTTGTGGTACCTTAGAAGGTTGTGTGGGAGGTGTATGAGGCACCTGAAAGGTCCTCCTCTTTTCTGTTCTCTTCACCTTCTTCTTGTTCATCTTCGTCACTATCCTCATCTCTCTCTTCAATGGCAGGGCCTTCGTGATAGAGTTGACTTTCATCTGGGCAGAAGCTGATATTGGTCCTCGTAGTGATGGATGTATGTAGTGTATTTAGGAGGAGGAATCTTGCTGGTTCGCTGAAGCCCTTGAGTAAGTTGTAGAAATCCTTCCCATTAATTCTCCTCTCAAGGAAGTGACTCCTTCTGAGGTAGTCCAAGTCTATCCACAATGGTTCCAAGGCATCTCCTGCATGCTCCTCAAGGTTCACACCACTTGCCATCAAGATGGCTATCACATCCCCTCCTATGTGCAGCTGTGGGTTCTTCTCCCTTGTTCCTCTGTTCATGATCCAGCTCCTATAGGAGTAGAGCTGCTCCATCAACATGGTGACATAGCAAGGGTACTTGTTTGGCGGCCTTATAACTACTCCATCCTTGCTGGTAATGACAAGTGGCTGCATTGCACTGTACATGATTTCCCTCTCCCTTTCTATGAGGTTGGTTGTATCCTTTCTTGCAAAGAATGTATTCGCAAGAGCCTTATGAGCATACCTCATAGCTGGATGCTTCAAATGCTGTTTTCTTGTGACTCTTGCCGCTAAATTGCCAGCCCCTATCACGTCCCACAACATATTGTGTTGCCACTGGCTGATCTTAAAGTGGTCCCTCCTATCAGCATAACCATACATACTAAGAGCTAGAGAGAGCTCAAAGAAGGTTGCTGTGAACCTTTGCTTGCCAATCTTGAATGATATCCAGCCATCGCCATTGATCAGCTCACTCTCATCATAGTGCACCACCTTGAGAGTGGAGAGGAATTGGTAGGTGAGACTCTTGTAGGAAGGAAGTGCTCTCTCCATAAAGTCAGTAAGCCCCATGTGCTCAAAGATTGACTTGCAATCTATATATATCCCAAGAGCTTTCATGGTGCTAGCACAAGGGTATCTTGTAGCCTTGAATGTGCATTGGTTGAAGGCTTCCATGGGCACTCTTGCGCTTGGACTCCTAACTTCTGTGGCTTTTCCATTGCCTTTCTCTTGCTTCCCAGCCTCTTTGTTAGGTTCTGTTTTTTCTTTTCATGGTACCTTAAACACATTCTCAAAAGAAAAATGAGAACCATGGAAGCAACAAAACACAATGCCTAATGATGCTAAAAATCACAAAAGGAGGAGTTTATTTACTAAAAAGTAAACCTCTAACAGTTGTGAAGCAATTAAAAAGGCAATGCATGCAAAGGATTCATAAAAATATTTTATGAAATAATCAAAAATGATGAATCCTAGCATGGTGAATCTAAACAAATGCACTTAGATGAAAATGCAAAGATAAAAAGATGAATTTGACAAGCAGATATTCAATAATCGAAATACTTCAAGAATCAAAGCCAGCTTATTCACCATGCAAAAGAAATAAAAATAAGCAAGAGGCAATGAATAATTACTAGAAATCAATCACTAAATAAGAACAAGTGCTTAAGTGCATAAAACAAAAATTTCAAACATTTAGAAACTAAGAGACAATGCCTGAAGTGTTTTGACTCTCTCAATCACTTTGAAAATACAAAAATTTGAAATTTATTGGTTGACAAGCTAGGAAAATGAAAGTGAGAAAGAGAGAAGGGTGTGGGGTTAGTTTATATAGACGGTTGGGGAATCTTTTTGTGGGGAGCAAGGGGACAGAGAGTGCTAGAGAGAGGTCTCACTGGTGCTTGGGAAGGGGAAGGATTCAAATTTGAATTCCTTGATCAAGTTTGACAAAGAAGGGAAAAAGTTTAACTGAAGAATGCTTACCTCATGTGCAATATCGACCACCCAAGTCGATATTGTGATCGATATTGATCATATCGACTTTGTCCGGTCGATATGCGTGCCGATATCGGTGGTGTGGGTCTTGATATCGACCTGTATACATGTTGATGCTGATGGACATCTTTTGTATCAACATCTCTTATGTCTATATGTAGTCCGATAATCATACGCAGCTGTCCAATATCGAGCTAGTAGCTCGGTATGACATGGAAAAATTCCATATCGGACTAACATGTCGATATGCTCATTGATACACCTTAACATATGCTGAACTGCATGCTTTCATTCATCACTTAAGGTGTATCGACATGGGATGTCGATATTCACTCCGATATGCCTTAATAAAGGGCGATTAATCGCCTTTCGTCCTCGCAGTTAGGCACATCAATGTGTTACGTCAATATTGTGCTCGATATGCACTTCTTGATGTCATATCGACCTGGTACGTCGATACATGTGATCGATACGAATAACAGTTAAGGTATATCGAACAGTTTGTACCCCGATACATTGCTTGATAAAGCGTATCGTGTTGCCTTATATCGGTACTCTGATCGATACAGCAATCCTCACAGGAGTATCGACCAGGATCACCCCAATACGCACGTCGATACATGTCCAACATATTTATATCGAGCAAGACATGCTCGATATACATGCTCGTTATGACTTGTATCGATATGCATGGCCGATATGCTGGTCGATATTGAACCTTCTTCGACCTCCTCCTTCTCCCAAGCTTGGTTCCTTCACCCTCAGTTCGAACCTGGTTACTAGAGACACTAAAAAACTCCCACACAAACATAGAAAACATAAAAATGCAAAGCTATATACAACGATACCATGGGATTGCCTCCCATGTGCGCTTGTTTAGAGTCACTTAGCTTGACTTTCCTCAGCTCCTTAGTTGAGGTGTATAGCAGGAGTCTAGGAACTCCTTGGTGTTGATGTGCCTCCTTTGACCTTTCTGGTGACCCCATCAATCTTCAACACAACAAAGGGCTTTCGCTTGCTTCCCTCCTTTAGCTTGTAGTGGATCTCACCATACTTAGAACAAAAGGGCTTCAAGACAACCCCATCTTCTTTGCTACCCAGAAGAATTTCATTTACACAATCAGAAACAGCCACTTTGAGGACCTCCTCTTCAGTGGTATCAGCAAACATCCTTGGCAGACAGAAACCATCAAAACTTGCACCAACATAGCCTTCAAACTCTGGCCAATGCTCCCCAACTTTCTTCAACATCTTGACTTCCATTGAGAAGGCTTGCTCATCTTCCAGCTTGTTCCCTTTGGAGTCAAACTTCAGAACCTTCTCTTTGGTCAACCTTAGATCTATTGTGCACTCCTTTGCATCAAACACTGTGCCAGCTGAAGCTAAAAATGGCCTCTTTAGAATGATGGCGTTCTTGATCTTTCCTTCAACATCTACGACCAGGAAATCTGTTGGTATGATCACTTCTTCAATCATCATTGGCACATGTTTGAGAGCTCCAAGTGGTGCCTTTACCGACCCATCAGCTATGGTAAGAGACACATTACTCTCTTGAAGTTGATTATAGCCAAGCGCCTTAGCAGTAGAGGATGGGAGAAGGTTGGTACTTGCTCCAAGATCACAAAGACAGCTCTTGAAAGTTCACAAGGCAAAGTGAAGCATCCAGGATCTTCAAGCTTCTTGATGTTCATGACCTCAGTCTTGGCAATGGCTTCCTTCAGCTCTGTCCCAATATCAAGACCTCTAAGTTTCATCTGGTTGGCATAGAGAGTGGTGTACTTATCCATAAGCTGCTTATTAAACCTTCCAGGAAAGGGAAGAGCTGGTTTGTAAGGAGAATGGTCATAGATCCCAGTTTTTTTCTCAGCTTGACTCTCCTCAAGTAGCACTTTCTTTTCCTCTTCCTTAATTGATGTTGCTTCAAAAGACTCTTCCTTTGCAACTCCATGGTTGGCGTCAGCTTCCAAAACCTCTTCTCCCCCACTCTGAAGTTCAGTGTCCTTATTGAACAGAGAAAGGAACTCCTCAATGACAGCTTCCTCTTCATCTGAGAAGGTCTCTTCTTCAGTGACTATGGCGTTGCAGAACTCCTTGAGTTAGCTTCTGGTTTTCTAGGAAGGTTTCCTTGAGGTTTTGGACAAGCTATGCCATTGTTGTTCTCTAGTGTCTTTACTCTTGAAGCCAACCCAACAACATTGTTTGACAGCTCCATATGAAGAGTATCCATTCTGTTGTACACTTCAACAAACTTCTTTGTGATCTCCACATTAGTAGCTTGTTGGCCTTGAAGGAGTTGTTGCAGCAGTCCTTTCACTTCAGCATCATCTGTGTAGGATGAGCGTGCTTGACCTTAAGAGAATCCAGGAGGAGCAAACTGCTTTTGCTGGAAGTTGTTTGAAAGTTGTTCCTTGGTGCATAACCTTGGTTGAATGGCACAAAAGGTCTTGGCTGATTCCTTTGAGGTTGCTGTTGAGGATAAACTTGATATTGGGGATTGGCAACATTGTTACTTCTGTATGACAGGTTTGGGTTAGGACTGAAGTTCCCATACCCATTGTATCCACCTTGATTACCCAAGTAGTTCATCTCCTCTACTTGTAGCTCCTCTTCATTAGGCATCTCCACCATTTCACCAACATAGCTGATCTCTTTGTGTTGCACTTGGAGAAGTTTGTCAAGCCTAGTGTTCAGCTCTTTCAACTCTCTTCTTGTAGACTCCAGCTCCTTCTTAGTGTTGCCATCTTCTCTTCTTGGAGTTCCATCATAGTCTTCACTATTATTGCCATCAGTTTGGGCTAAGTTCTCTACAAGCTCTAGGCCTTCATCTACATCCTTTGATAGGAAGTTTCCATTAGAGGCAGTATCAAGAAACATCCTGATCTTAGGGAGAGTGCCTCTGTATAAGGTTAAGAGTAGTGAAGCTTGTGAAAACCCATGGTGAGGGCACTTAAGTGTGTACCCTTTGAATCTCTCCCATGCTTCACCAAAACTCTCACTATTCTTCTGAGCAAAACCAGAGATCTCATTCCTGATTCTAGCAGTTCTTGAAGTATAGAAAAACTTTGCTAGAAAAGCTTTCTTGCACTCATCCCAGCTGGTGATACTTCCTTGAGGCAAGTTTTTCTCCCATTGGTGTGCCTTGTCGCCAAGAGAGAAAGGGATCAACCTGAGCTTGAAGCCATCTTCGCTTACCCCATTGATCTTGGTTAGTTAGCAAAGTCTATCAAAGTTATCCAAGTGATCCAAAGGGTCTTCAAGTGGTAGCCCATGGAACTTACTGCTCTGAACCATTGAGATCAATCCAGATTTGATCTCAAAGTTATTGTTTTGCACTGCTGGAAGAATGATCCCTGTGCGGTTGTTGAAAGCATTTGGGGCGTCACCAGCTCCAATTGGTCTGATTGGGCGTGCGCCATGTGCTGGTCCTCTCTGACCTAATTCACCTTGGACTCCTTGCTGTCCCTGAATACCAGCAACTCCTTGAGTGCCTTGCGCTCCTGGTGGTCCATGAAATTGCTGATCATCTATACCATGCTCCATGTTGAGCTGATGAAACCTTTGCAGTCTTTCTCTTTCCTTTGTAGCTCTTAGTGCTCTTTCCACTTGCAGAATGTTGTGTTGATAGTCCAGAAGGTTTTGATTGCCTTTAGACCTCAAGTTCATACACTTATAAGCAGAAGAGCAGCTTGCAAATCAGTAACAAACAGAAAAAATAACAGCTTGATCTTAAACAATCCACAAATCTTAATGCTTAAGCTAAACCCATATGACAACGGCGCCAATTTGATAGCAGGAATATGACTACTAAGAAAATCCTAACACACTTATGTCATTGCAGCATGTAAGCTATCAATCTATCTGAGTTCTTAAGGCACCAAGAATACAGCAAATTACTTAAGTCAAGCTAAATTCAAGAAAGCAGTTGTGAACAAAACTAACAAGTCTAAAGACTGAACTAAACAAAGCAGGAAATTCAAATAGATGAAGTAAGGATCTAAGATGAGGGTTATTGATTAAGAGGGGATTAAAACCTAACTAGTGATTCTTCAAAACCATTCAAACAATGCTATCTTCTAGGCATATGATTAACAACTATAACTAGCTCAATTGCTTGACACAAATCACTTTGCTAAGCACACATCCAAGATAAATCCGTTTACTCAAATACATGATCAGCAAGAATTTAGAACAGAACTCCAATCCTATAAAGCCAAAATCCACCTTAGAAATCTAATTCCTTAGGCTAAGCATACAAATCCTCTAAGAGACTCTAATCAGCATTTCATCAAATACTTACCAGGTGCAAGAGAAAGCCAAGATACTAAACAAGCCTGGCCAAGACTAATCTAGTGTTAAGCATATCTAATAGAGAGAAGACAATCATATTAAGCACAAGACATCACTAATCTAGTCCTAAAACCCCTTTAATCTATCCCATTTCAAACCTTAAATAAGACTACTCACTAGCCATAGTCAAAACCACAAATTCCAAAGAGAAAAGATGGTTAAGCATGATTAGGAAGCAGAATTAGCAAGAATAGAACAAAGGCAAATACAGAAACTCACTAAATCAAACTAGTTCTTACAAAGCACGAACAGAAGTAAAACATTAAGATCCAAGTTGCCTAACCATTTTAGGACTAGAAAACCCCTAGTAAACCAAGATTAAACCAAAAATAAGCTGACTCGGACAGACCATATCGGCTGTGAACATCGATACACATAACGATACCTATCTCTTCTTCTGGGTTGTATCGATATCTTCTGGTCGATATGCATATCGATACAGAAGGATTCCAAGTTGTACCGGTTTGGTCTCAAGGGTTTGAAGTCGATACAACCGCCCTTTAGTTAAGGCTCATCGATCAAGCAAGTCGATATGGCACCTCGGTATTGTCCTGTCATGTGTATCGGTTTGAGACATCGATACACTTCTCGATATGGACTCCATTCTGGTGCATCGAGGTGTCTAAGTCGATATGCTTCCTTCACACCACGCCTTCACTGTATCGATGTTGAAGTGGTCGATACTCGCATCGGTACGCTCCGTATCGATCAGGTGATGTAGATATCCATGTCGATATTGGTCCACCCGCCTTTGTCCTTTGCCTTGCTCCATTCCCAGCTCACATCCATTGCACCACATGACCTCCACACTCCTTCAAATACCTAATAAAACTCCAAATGCATGCAAAATGCAATGCAGCTCCTAAAACTACACTAACTCTTAAATGTATGCAAATAGGACAAGAAGAAGCAAAATATGCACGTTGAAAGACTAAAGTTAACGATGAATGCAAGCTAAAATGGTATAAACAATGGAGATATCACAGTCTCAAATGGCAACGGTGCCAAATTGATGTAAGAGTTTACTGTACTCCAATTCCCACTTAGACTCATATCATTGCAGTATCTGAGGTATTTTTCCAAATGGGCAATGTAAGACACTAGGAATGCAATAAATCATTCAATTCAAGTCAATTCAAAGATGAAAGGTGAACAACCTAAAGCAACTAACTAAGCAAGACTGAATAATAGAGCAGTTTCATATTCAAATAATCAAAAGACAAGTGGGACTTGAAATGAGGTTATTGATCAAGGGAGATTCTCAGCTTAACTAGTGGTGTTTACAAACCCATGATGTAGGTTTTTATCCTATCTCAATCCTCAACGCACATTAGTCATTGTAGCATTGAGTTTAGTCAATCCATAAGGGGATGTTTGATACAGAAAGAATGCAATATGGGTCTTAATTCAAGCAGGAATAGAAAGGATTAAAGTCTAACAACCTAGAAGATGAAACAAACTTCAAGCAAACACCAAACCAAGAGTAAGCAACAAGCAAAATATCCAAAATTTAAGCAAAAACAGAGCAATTTCGAAATCAACTAAAAACAGATAAAAGACAGGACTTAAGATGGGATAATTGGTATTATGGAACTCTCTACTCAATCCATGATGCTTACAAACTCACACGATGCTATTTCTAATGCATATAATTCATTTTTATGACTAATCCAATCCCTTGGTATTAATCAATTTGCTAATCATCAAGTCAAGAACTAATTCTCATTAGTGAAATGACAAACAGCAAGCATAAAGACAGATAATTAATCATATATTGCCAAACACTTGACAGTCAATCCCTTGAGATAGGATAAGCAATTCTCTTACATTGCAATTCAGGCATTTCAACAAGCACTTGGTGGGCATAAATTGAGCCTATGATCCTAATCAACTCAGCTAAGGTTAATCAGGCATTAAACACAGCAGTTAAGACAGGAAATGGAAGAATTAACACTAAGAAATCATGAATCAAGCATCCAATTCCGTAAATCTAACCTATCTCAAATTCCTAAAGAGACTACTCACTAATCACCATCAAAACCATCAAATCAAAGAAGAAAAGATAGCTAATCATGATTAGGGATAATAAACAAGAAGATAGATGCAAAATTATATTAAAATAAAGCAAAGATTCAAAACTATAAAGTGTGATTAAGAACAAAAGATGAAAGAACTGTTGGATAAAAGCATGATCCCAAAAATTAGGGATTTGAAGTATTTATAGGGATCCTGGCGGAGTGGAAAAGTTGTAAATAAATGGTTTTCGGATTGGGAGCACATCGAGCAAGCTAGGTCGATGTGGATGCTTGATGTACTGACATCGAGCTGGTCTTGCTCAATATGAATGCACGATGTGCTTCCTCAGGTGTTTGACATCAAGCAGACTGGCCCGATGTCCATGCTCGATGTAGGTCTTGATAGCTCCTTCCCTCTTACATCGTGCGATGTCATGGCTCGATGTAGATTTCATGTGGCTTGACATCGCGCGATGTGAGTACTCGATGTAAGCCCTTTTACTCTCAGGTGAAATACATCGCACGATGTACACTATATAAGCTTAATGCTGGGCCGAATTTCCACTTCCTTAGCTCCTCTTGCTCCTTATTTGCTGGGGCAAATCCCTGAATCATTCCCATGCTTCATCCTTTCTTCGAATGGCTCCTTAGGTACCTAGAAACATTTCTTATGCAAAGAATATGAAACTACAACCTAAATGCAACCTAAGTCTAAAAGCAAAGGAAAATGGGACTAAACCAAAAGATAACATGCAAAAAACACCAAAACATGAACTAAATGCAGTCTTAAATGGTATAAATATAGGATATATCAAACACTCCCACACTTGCCTTTTGCTTGTCCTCAAGCAAACAAGAACAAATGAGAGAATGAGGTTTGAAGGTGGGAGCTAATAACTAGAGATGTTAATGGAAAAACTGATTCAATGCCAAAGTTATAGGTTCTAAGATGCATAGAGATTGTTCTACATTGAAAGCTTTAGCCATACCTATCATAACAAAAAATGAACTCTAGCTTAGCCTACATAAGCATTCAGATAAACCAACCCTTTAACATTGATTAATCGGTAACCAACGGATCAAGTTTGTGCAAATCAAGAGAAAACATTTGGTTTTAGGGTTAAGGTTATGAGATGAAAATGATCTCATGCAATAAAGGCTCAAAGACTCAAGGGATCACTAAATGAAATGATTCTATCATAGGCAAAATGCTAAAGGTAAAAGCACACTTATCCATGCAAGTTAAAGCTCTTCTACCCTTTTTACCCAAAGATGAACCTAATGACTTATAAACCCCAAGTTAAACCCCTAATTCTACCCTTTCCCAAGGCACTTCCCATCTTATTCTTCTTGATATGTGGGGGAGACTCCTTCTTATTTGCTTGTGTGGTTGACTTCTTTTCAGAACTTGCTTTGTTGTTGTTGGCGCTATTTTTCATCACTTTTGGTGGATTGCTTGGTCCGATTTCTCCTTTTGGATGACCTTTGTAAGCATTTCTGTTGTTGGCACCTTCTCTTCTTTAACACTTAGAGCTTTCTTCCTTGTTCACTTAACCACCAACTAACTTTCTCTCCCCATACTACCTTTCACATACTTCTTCTTCTTCTTAAAAGATATAAACAATCAAAGCACATACCACTTAACACTACCCTTTCCCAATCTCCTAACCTAGTACCAAGCTCAAAATGCAATATGGTGTCTACAAGAGAGCTTCTCTTTGCCAGCCTTAATAACAATTTTTGCCAAGATAAAATTGAAAATGATGCAATGCAAGGCCTCACAACTCTCACAATAGTATTTAGGTTAAGGAAGAAGGATTGGTGTAGGGTGTGGTTAACTGTCCCGTAATGATGAGGATCAGCTACTTTGATTAACAAGAGTGGTAAGAAGGGAAAAAGATAATCCAAGTATGTGTATGGATAGCCATGTTATCACGTTCAATGCAGAAACATGATAATTCAGAGTCAAGATTATGGTTCTAATAAGATAGAGTTGGAATCAACTCACAGCAATCTTGAGCATAAAACAAGAATATTAATGCAAGAACTCAAGATATGGTGCAGCCTTAACTTCAAACTCACTACTATGCAGTCAAACAACAGATAACCAAGACATTGAAAACAACTCAAACATTAACATCTCGACAAGTGTTTATCATCTACTACCTATGCAAATGTGTGCAAAGCTATATGAAATGCATCTAGGCTCAATCTTAATCATGTAAATGCACCTAAATGATTCTTTTTGGTTCCAAAATTTTGAAAATATTATGGATTTTCACTACACATAGATGAATGCATGAGACTCAAGTATGTAAAAGGGAAAATAAGAAAACAAAATACAATTTCAAATGCAATGCCCTCCCCCACACTTAGATTACACAGTCCCTTGTGTAATAAAAGCTTGAAGGAGGGTGATAAGGGATACTAAGAATGAATAAAAAAGGATGCATAAGGAAATGAGTGGAGTTAGGTACCTTAAAAGCGGTTTTGGCAGACAAGGGGTTAACATCAAGCTGAACTGGTCGATGTTGGAGCTCGATGTGAACTTGGTTTTTTTGTTGTGTTGCACATCGCGCGATGTCATAGCTAGATCTGTTTGGGATTCCTCTCGACCCGTCTGTATCATGCGATGTTGGAGCTTGATATATGGATATCGAGCTTCCATGATTCCCTGCCCTTTTACGTCCATGATGTCATTGGTCGATATTAGGACATCAAGCATAGTTGGCTCGGTGCTGATGCTCGACACGGTTGGCTCAACTCTCGGGCCGTTTACATCACGCAATGTCGTTGGTCGATGTTCCATGAGACTCCTCTCGGCTTGAAGACATCGCTCGATGTTATTGCTTGATGTGTCTCGGTTTTACTAACATCGAGCTCCCCTGTTCGATGCTGATGCTCAATATCACCCACATCGAGCTTGGCAAGCTTGATGTCCATGCCTGATATCAGCCAAAACATGCTTAGATGTTCACAATCCAACCAACCACTTGCCCTGAACTCCACCTGCTTCTAGGATCAAAAGAAAGTCACAAACACAAACTTGAAATGCAATAATATGTACAAGGATACCATGTGAATGCCTCCCAAGTGCGCTTGTTTAACGTCCTTAGCTTGAATTTCATTAACCAATCACACTTGGGGAGGATCTTGAAGGTGGATGTACATATCATCTCCAAGTGAGTCATTGGCCATGTATGGCTTTAACCTGTGCCCATTCACTGTGAAGTCTTCTCCATCATTGTTGAACAAAGTCACAGCTCCATATGGAAGTACTTCCTTGATCTTGAAAGGCCCTGACCATCTCGACCTTAGTTTTCCATGAAAAAACTTCAGCCTTGAGTTGTACAGCAGCACCTGATCTCCAGCCTTGAAGTTTTTAGATCTTATCTTCTTATTTGGAAGGCTTTGGTCCTTTCCTTGTAGACCTTAGAGATTTTAAATGCTTCTAGGCAATTTTCCTCTAGCTCATGGAGGTTGATGAGCCTTCTCTTAGGCAGTCTTGATGTCAAAATTCAGCAGCTTTGTTGCCCATAAGGCCTTGTACTCCAGCTCCATAGGAAGATGGCAAGCTTTATCATAAAGAAGTGAGAATGGTGATCTATAGGTGTCTTGAAGGCTGTTCTATATGTCCAAAGAGCATCGTCCAACTTGTGAGACCAATCCTTCCTTGTAACAACAGTCTTCTCTAAGATAGCCTTGATCTCTCTGTTAGACACCTCCACTTGACCGCTTGTTTGAGGATGGTAAGGAGTAGCAACCTTATGCTTAACACCATGCTTCCTTAGCAAGCTCTCAAAATTTTGTTGATGAAGTGGCTCCCTCCATCACTTATAGCACATCTTGGGAACACTAAACCTTGGGAAGATGATTGACTTGAAGACCTTCAGCACAACCTTGGCATCATTTGCTGGACTAGCTACTCTTTAACCGACTTTAATATATATAATCCACAGCCACAAGGATGTACTTGTTCCCATAAGAGGTGGGAAATGGTCCCATGAAGTCAATACCCCAAACATCAAACAGATCCACTTCAAGAATTGAGTTTAGAGATATCTCATCTCTCTTGGAGATGCTTACCTTCCTTTGGCATGTATCACATGGGGAGATATAAGCCTGGGCGTCCTTAAACAAACTTGGCCACCCGAAACCATCTTGAAGTACCTTTGAAACTGTCTTGAATGTTGCAAAATGGCCACCATAAGCTAATCCATGGCAATGATGTAGGATTCCCTTAACCTCCTCTTCAGCTACTGATAAACGCTTTCTAGCGAGGGTTTATGATGCAGAGAGGTTATCAAACTTTAATGCAAGCAATGTTGTAGTATAGCAAGCAAGAGAGAGTCAATCCACTTCTAGGAGATAGAGAATGCACAGAGAATGCAAGGACTAAAGCAAATCTAAGCAAAATGAGACAGTTTATGAGAAAATATCTAAGAACTAGATGCAGCAACCTAAACAGAATGAAACCTATTTTAAAAATACTAGAAAGGAAGCAACTACCACGAGAAACAAACGGATTAATTAAAGGAAAGAGCTTCGATTATTAAAATTAGACTAGTGGATCGACCACGAGATCGACCACTAGATCAAGCAGTAACAATCGATCTCGTCTAAAAATGTAAAAGCAGTAAAGCTAATGACCAGGATGCTATCAGATAACAAGCGAAAGATGAAATGAGACGTAAAGATGCTAAAAGAAAGGGCCTAGGGTTGAGATTCATGGTTAGGGGCTTCAAAGGTTCGACCTTGGGTTTGAAACTTTAGATCGACTCACTTGGTGAGGATCTCTAAGCCTTGAAAACAAAACAAGATCTATCCGTGGCTTTCGGTATATATCACTCTTTCATCCTCTCCTCCAAACCCATGGCTTTTGGTGGAAAGAGAGGTCGAAAGGCAAGGAAAACAGATTTCAAGTAAATGGCTTAACTAGCCCCCCAAACTTCCATGGCTTTTGGGAAGGGGTAACTAGTCTCTAAGGTGTGATCTTCCGAGATTCCTGGATCCTGTCAAGGTAAGAAACCTCTCGGATCATGAAGCTCTTGGCGTGAGAGTCTTCAAGCATTAAGATCTCAACACCTTAGAAGAGATAGCCTTTGAAAACATTTAGAAAAACAAACCAAGATCGAAACCCTTTTGACCCCTTAATCCTCTCAACCCCGAACCCAAAGGAACTACTCACTACAAATAGAGTAAATCAAGCAAAGCATATGAAACGAGACGATGAACATGAAAGAAAAACTGGATTAAACAGAAACGATTTGCATACAAAATCTTAAGAGAAAAACGAGTTTTCAACAATGGTGTTCTTTACGAAAACGAGAGAGAAAACATAAGGAAAACGATAAGGATCTAAAAGTTATCGAAAAAGGGCGTCGCCGCCTTGCCTAAAATGCCCAAACAAGCCAATGGTCCCCCCTTCGCTAGCAGCCAAAAACGGTTGAAAGGACAGAAATCGACTCCAAGATCGAGTGGTTCTCTCGATCATATCCGGACATCGTGTCTTCGGTTCGATCTGGGTCTCGATCTTCATCGGCGAATCGAATGTTGCATCCGATCTCGGTATCGATCTTCGGCTGGATCGAGTGGTGTACTCGATCTGTCTCTCGCTCTGCATGGCGTCATTTACGTCCGTACCGATTGATCGATTGCTTCACTCGATCTCCGTCTCGATCATTTTCCTTGGATCTCCTAGTTGGCTCGATCTTCTGGTCGATCAACTCCTAGATCGACCGGCCATGCTCGATCTGCTCCTCGATCTCTGGTCCTTAGCATATTTCCGAGCTCCCACGAACTGCTACATCAGCCCCAACACGTCCACGGACCTCCACGACTCCAAAGCAGCCAGAAACAACCTAAATGTGATGCAAAATGCAAGGAAAATGCGTATGCTGATGCAAGAATGCTCTAGGACCCTAAGTGATGCAATCTAACCTAAAACATGGTACAAATGCATGAAAAGCTAACTAATGAGTATGCAAAATGTATGCAATATGCAATAACATCAACTCCTCCAAACTTACTTCTTGCTTGCCCTCAAGCAACAGAAAATAAGTAAAGAAGAGAGGTTTTCAGAAAAAATGAGTGGGGTTTTAAACTTTTTGCAAAGGTGCCTTTCAAATGAATCAATCTCAGTGTCCTAGTTAACAGTTCTAAAATGCTATGCTTACACTCATACTCCAAAGAACTTAGCCATACTCATCACACAAAGAAATTCAAATCATGACTCTCCTATTCCTAACAATCAAAGAAACTCATCCTTTAACATTCATTAACATTCGAACCATGAATCAAACTTATGCACTTTAAAGCAAAATACATTTGGCTAAGGATTATGGTTATGAGCATATAATGATCTCATTTGAAAAAGGTTTATAAATAGATTAAGGGTTTCTCTCGAAAATGGTTGAACTTTTGCATAATGCTAAAGGTAAAGACAATTTATGCATACATGATTAGATTCTCATCTACCCATGTAAACTATCAAATGATCCTATACCCCTCTCATTTAAGAAATTTTATCCTCACTCACCACTTAAGAGTCTACCCTTTCCTTCACAAATTTAGCAATCCCCAATTCAAAATAAAGACATTTTTAAACTTTTAGGCTAGTGAAAAGATTTTGAAAAATATTTTTGCTCTTTAGAAATTTCTTATTGGTAGCTCTCTTATTATTTTTTTTCTTTTATTTTTTTCTTTATTTGGCACTTAGGCTCTTTTTATTTCTTTTTTTTTTCTTTTCTCTTTTTTTATTATTTTTTTTTTATTATTATGGAGAGCTACCTCCTGAAATTAGAGCATACTTAGTTTTAAAAACAAACTTTCACTTAAAACCTCATTTCTTTCCTTAAAACACAAAGCTCTTTGAAACCAAAAACATATAGACAAGATAGCAACCCCAATGATCCCCCAAACTTATCCTAAGCCTACACCTAGCTTCAAAATGCAAAGCTAGCAACAATATGAAAACCAAATCATGTCGCCTAAACCTAACACTTTATGCCAAGTTCAAACCGAAAGGAAGGCCTCACAAAGATGTCACACAAGAACATTTGGCTTCAAAGGAGGGTAAGGTTCAAGGAGGGAGTTCTACTTAGGCTCACAAAGAGTGGTAAAAAGGAAGAAGAGAGCCTAAATATTTTAAAACCATGTGTTCATTTTCAAATGCATAAGAATGATAATTAGAATTTCAAATTTAGGTTTTCACTTAGTAGGATGAGTTTCAAATCATGAGAGTTCAATTCAAGCCACGAAAATCCTAACAAGTGATCCAAGCATGGTAAGAACTTACTTTCAAAGCATAGACAAAGCATTAGAGAACTACCAACTAGGGCATTGAAACAATTCATAAGTAAAAACACCTTTGTAAGAAATTCTAACCCCTTATGCAAAATGCAAACAACCTAGGTGATATGAGAAACTCTAGACTCAATCCTAACATGTTTTAAAAAGATGAATACAACTACATGAATCTTTGAAAAAATTTTAAACATTTTACCAATTTTTCATGAACTAAGACTCAAGGATGCTAAGGGAAAATAAGATCAAAGAACACAAGTCAAATCACACATATACTCCCCCAAACTTGCTTGACACCGTCCCGGTGGCAAACTCATCCGAAGGAGCATCAAAACGCAATGCAAGAAACAAACATGAGCGGTTATATACAATGGAAGAAGGTTGTTACCTCTTGTCTAGGCTCGGCTGGAACTTGAGGATGTTCCAGAGGAGCTAGAGATTGTTGCTTTTCCTTTGTCGCCTGGTTCTTGGAGAGAGTGGCGCACCGGCTGAATGTTGCGGATCACAACTCCTCCGGTTGAGAGCCTTCTCTTCTCGGGTTGTTGCATCTCTTGACTTGCAGCTGGCTTAGGCGTGCCTCCCTGAAGTGCTTTGACTTTCTTCCCAAGCTTCTTCAGCATCTTGCCTTGCCACTTGTTAATCTTCCTTTGCATCTCTACCACCGATGCTAGGAACTTCTCGGTTTTTGTCCTCGGCTCAAAGTCCAGCTTGGGAAGTGTGTAAGCCTCGGGCACCTCATCTTCCGTGCCTGGAGACTCTGACCTTTGACGCGGGGCAATTGCTGAAGCAGGCGGTCCTCCTAAAGGGGCAAAGCATTCTTCCTCCGCGGGCAAGAACTCGATGTTCCCAACACCAAGCAGCTCGGTTTCATCTCTGTTGGGAAGGATGCATACTCTCTTCTTGTCTTCGTCATCTATGAAGAGGTAGGCATAGAACCCTTCTGCTGGCGTGCGTCCCAAGCTATCAGTATTCCTCATGTATACTTCATCCATGAAAGCTCTGTTTGGGACGTGAGCAAAGTCATGAATGGGCACACCGGCTTGCACGAACAGAGGAGTAAGGAAACCGCCAATGTAAGAGGAGGTTGCCTTGCACCATAAGGCATAAGCCTTGTACTTCACCAAGGAAGCCGCGAGCACACAGCCGTAGTTCACTTCATCGCCGAGTTCATCCTCCATAGGCTCGTCGTTTGCATCCGGATCACACACCAAGTGCTTCACGCATTGTAACAGGAAGCACAGCTCTGTCTTCGTGACCGTAGGGGCAAAAGACCTTCCACTGAACGTGTTGGCAATGAGCTTCAGAGTATACCTCAGCACCGGGCTCCTTACTCGCTTGATCTTGGCGGTGTTGGCTTTGTAATCCTCATTGCTGATCAGGTCCCAAAACTCGTCGGCTTTCTTGAAGGCTGGGAACTCGACCTTGTATGCATCAGCGTTGAGACCGTAGGCTTGGAATAGCTCAGGGATGGAGAGTGTATAGGCTTGACGTCCAACTTTGAAGTAGAGGCGGCCTTGGGAAGGGACGGATGCACTAGGATTCTCATACCGGAACTCCAAGGTGGCAAGGAAGTCTATTGTCACTTCAGGAATGGTTGGGCAATCCATCCGTGACAGGCATCTTAAACCAATGTTTTTGAGGAGTTGGTCGAAGTCCCCAAGAATCCCAAGCTTAGACAACAGCTCTCGATCAGCAAACTTGGTTGGCTCAAACCGGAGCCTCTCTAGCCGCTTCGTATCCCTCTTCTCATCCTTGCTCCATCTAACCCTCTCTTGAACTGCCACTTCTTGTCCTTCTCCTTCTTGTGCTTGCTCCTCTCTTGTTCTCTTTGGGGCCATGGTTCCCGAAACAAATTCTAAAGAGATTGATAAGCACACGGCGGTTTGATGAGAACAAGAGAAGGGAAGGAGAGAATTTATAAAAAGCTACCCTAGAATTTTGGGGAATAAATAAAAATCATAGCTAAATAAAAGGGAATCAAATCTTTAGATACTGAAAAATCTGGAATTTTTCCTTTTACTTAGCTAGTTTTAAAAATTCAAAACCGATTCTTATATTCTAAAACAAGATCTTGCGATATTAAAGGAGATTTTCTAAAATTAAACCATTAAATCTTTGAAAATACCTTTGCAAGAAATGCAGAATATCTTTGCTAGCTTTTGATAACTTAAACTCTCACTCTCTTTGTTTAAAATTTTCGAGAAAAACAGGAATGAGAGGGTGAGAGGATGTTTGAAATATTTAAAGATTTAGCAAAACCAAAATAATGGGTAGTCAAAGTGGTTTCTGACAAAGTCTTGGTCAAGGCACATCTTTCATGGTCAAAGATGCTTGCCTTGACCAAGTTTTGAATTCAAAAGTTGGAGGGAAAAGAGTAAAGGAGGGAAAGAAAATGTTACCTCGGCATGAGATCGAGTCCATTTGGTCGATCTAGGACTCGATCTCATGCCCAAAATGGCTTAGATCGAGAGGGTTACTCGATTTGAGACTCGATTCATAGTGAATCGAGTCCTGGATCGATTGGCTCTCTCGATCATTGAGATGTTGGCTCCTCGGCTAAGTCTTTCTGATCGAGCTATGTCCTCGATTTAGGGGTCGATTTGGCATAGATCGAGTGATGAATCGAGTCGAGTGATCGATCTGTTTTCAACAGATTTTCCCGAGAGAAATTAGATCGGTCGATCCAATTTGGATCGATCGATCCTTTTTCGTCAAGATCGATCTTGTCACTCGTTCTCGTCTAGATCGACTGGCTCCTCTCGATTCACTGACTCGATCTAGCAAAGATCGAGCCAGGATCAGTCGATCTAGCACTTGATCTCTAGCCTTATTCTAACCCCTATTGCCTTTTTGAGACCTCAAAGTCAAGGTTTAGACTCCTTATACCTGTTCCTACACACTTGCAAAATAAAAACATAAAACTGAAAAGGAAATGAAACAGAAATATGTACAAGATAAACATGGGAATGCCTCCCAAGTGCGCTTTCTTTAACGTCTTTACCTAGACCTTACTTGGTCTAGGCGGATGGTGGGTCTTGGAGAAGCAACGAGGTACTCTCCTTGTCATAGCTGTCTGCCAAGTAGGGCTTGACTCTGTGTCCGTTGACGGTGAATGCACTGCCACTTTTTCCCATCAGAGTAACAGCTCCATACGGCAAGACTTCTTGAATCACGAACGGTCCGCTCCACCTTGATTTCAGTTTGCCCGGGAAGAGCTTGAGCCTCGAGTTGTACAGCAACACTAGTCCTCCTTCGTTGAGCTCCTTGGCAACCAACTTCTTTTCATGAGCCTCCTTAGTCCGCTCCTTGTATATCCGGGAGCTCTCGTAAGCATTCAGCCTCAACTCGTCCAGTTCGTGTAGCTGAATAAGGCGCCTCTCCTGAGCAGTCTTGAGATCAAAATTCAGCCTCTTCACAGCCCACAACGCACGGTGTTCCAGCTCAACCGGGAGCTGACAGCCCTTGCCATAGAGTAGAGTGAAAGGGGTTGTACCAATCGGTGTCTTGAAGGCGGTACAGTAGGCTCAAAGAGCATCGTCCAGCTTCACTGCCCAGTCTTTCCTTGTGGCTCTGACGGTATTCTCTAGAATAGCCTTGATTTGCCTATTGGAGACTTCCACTTGACCGCTTGTTTGAGGATGATACGGTGTAGCCACCTTATGTTTAACCCCATACTATCTCAAGAGGTTCTCAAAGACCTTGTTTATAAAGTGGCTTCCTCCATCACTTATAACAACCTTGGGTACCCTAAACCTCGGGAAGATGATACTCTTGAACAACTTGATTACCACCTTAGAGTCATTTGTAGGGGAAGCAACAGCCTCAACCCATTTGGAGACATAATCCACAGCTACTAAGATGTATTTGTTGCCGTATGAAGAAGGGAATGGCCCCATGAAGTCAATCCCCCATGCGTCGAACACGTCAAACTCGAAGATAGGAACTTGAGGCATTTCGTTCCTCTTGGTTATATTCCCTGCTCGTTGACATGCCTCACATCTCTTCACAAACTCGTGTGCATCTTTAAAAATGGAGGGCCACCAGAAACCGGCTTGCAACACCTTCGTGGCTGTCTTGAATGAGGCGAAGTGTCCTCCGTAGGAAGAGCCATGGCAATGATAGAGGATGTCCCTGGCTTCTTCCTTTGTAACACATCTCCGGTACAAGCTGTCTACTCCTCTTTTGTATAGGTAGGGCTCGTCCCAGAAGTAGTCACTAGCCTCTCTCATAAACCGCTTCTTGTGATAGCTGTTGAGATGTGTTGGCTCCTCACCACACGCTAGATAGTTCACCACATCAGCATACCACGGTAGATCCTCCTCTTTGAAACTCAGCACTTCCTCAAACCTCCCTTCTAGCTTCCCACAAACAGCCGTAGTAATCGCCATAAGCTGCTCTTCTGGAAGAGAGTCATCTAAGGGGAGAGACTCGTTGATCCTTAGCCGTGAGAGGTGGTCAGCGACTCCATTTTCTATCCCTTTCTTGTCTTTAATCTCCATGTCAAACTCCTGGAGTAACAGAATCCATCTCAAGAGCCGAGGCTTAGTGTCTTTCTTCGAGTAGATGTATCGTAAGGCAGCGTGATTCGTGTATACAATAGCCTTGGAGCCAACGAGATATGATCTGAACTTCTCAAAGGCGAAGACTACTGCAAGCAACTCCTTCTCCGTAGTGGTGTATCGTGATTGCGTGTCATCCAAGGTCCTTGAAGCATAGTAGATCACGTGTAGCTTCTTGTCTTTCTTCTGACCAAGAACGGATCCTACGGCGTAGTCACTAGCATCACACATGATCTCAAAGGGAAGAGACCAGTCTGGTGCCTGGACTATAGGAGTTGATGTAAGGGCTTCCTTGATGGTCATGAAAGCCTTCAAACACTCCTCATCAAATACAAACTCAGCTTCCTTGCACAACAGCCGTGTAAGAGGGCGAGCAATCTTGGAGAAATCCTTGATGAAACGCCTGTAGAACCCTGCGTGCCCCAAGAAGCTTCTGACTCCCTTGACATTAAACGGCGGCTCAAGACCCATCATGACCTCCACCTTAGCCTGATCAACCTCAATACCCTTCTCTGATATCTTGTGACCGAGCACGATCCCTTCCTTAACCACGAAGTGGCATTTCTCCCAGTTCAGCACCAAGTTTGTCTCTTCACAACGTTTAAGTACCCTGCAAAGATTCAACAAACACGCAGGAAAGGACGCACCATACACAGAGAAGTCATCCATGAATACCTCTACCATCTCCTCTATAAGATCAGAGAAGATCGACATCATACACAGCTGAAATGTAGCTGGTGCATTACACAATCCAAACGGCATCCTTCGATATGCAATGGTACCGTAGGGACATGTGAAGGTCGTCTTCTCCTGATCATTTGGGTGAATAGGTATTTGAAAGAAACCGCTATACCCATCGAGAAAACAATAGTAAGGGTGATTTGCAAGTCTCTCAAGCATTTTATCAATAAAAGGCAAGGGGAAATGGTCGCAAGGTTAAGCTTCCTATAGTCAATACACATTCTATGACCAGTAATGGTCCTAGTAGGGATAAGTTCATCCTTTTCATTCCTTATGACTGTGATCCCTCCCTTCTTAGGCACCACGTGTACAGGGGAAACCCACGTGCTGTCACTTATGGGATAGATCACGTCAGCCTCTAAAAGCTTAAGGATTTCCTTCTTAACAACCTCTTTCAAGTTAGGATTCAAACGCCTTTGATGTTCTATAGAAGAAGCGTTCTCATTATCCAAGTGAATCCTATTAGTGCAAAGCATTGGTGAAAGGCCTTTGATGTCACTTAAAGAGTACCCAATGGCCTTCCTATACTTTCTCAACTCAGTTAGGAGCGAGTGCAACTCATCATCACTAAGGTTTTCATTTACTATCACGGGATAAGTGTTATTAGGCCCTAAGAAAGCATACCTTAGCCCTTTTGGGAGCTCCTTAAGGTCCACCTTTGGGGCTAACAGCTCACTCCAGTCATCCTCGTGGCTGTTGTTGTTGCTTTCCTCCTTGGAACTCTCCTTTGAACCCGAGGCATTGCCCTTCAGACTGCTTTCCTCCATCGCTATCCCTTCTGAGATCGAGTCCTCCGGTCGATTCTCCTCTCGATGTCATCTAGATTGAGCCATTTCGCTCAATTCACTTACTCGATTTGATAGGGATCGAGTAAGGGATCGAGACGCTGAGTCGATCTCTTGATTGGACCCCAAAATGATCGGGAGGTCTCTCTCGATCGTCGGCTCGATTGTTTTTCCTGATCGAGCATTCTTCTCGATCTGTCCCTCGATTGTTGCACCGGAGCGAGTTGTGTTCTCGATTGACTTGTCGATCTGACTCATGGATCGAGTGATAACGTCGACCTCGGGGTCGATCTCTAGGCAGCAACCTTCTTCATTCTTGATAATCCTCCTAGAATCCAGCAGCTTCACGTACTCTTGGGTTCTCTGGTCCACATAGCCAAACTCTCCTGGCTCCTTAGTTAGTGCTAGCTTCAGATGGTCTTCTAGAGCTAGCTCTTCCAGCAACTCATCCGCCAAGGCATCCATTGTTTCAATATAGAAAGCTTGTCCTTCAATGGTTGGCTTCTTTAGAACCTTGTTGATGTCGAACTCTAGCCTGATCTCCTTCCCCAAATGCAAGGCAATCTTCCCATTCTTCACATCTATGATAGCCCCGGCGGTTGCAAGGAACGGTCTCCCTAAGATGAGTGGGTCTTTAGGCTCCTCATTCATATCCAACACTACAAAGTCTGTGGGTACGTCCACACCACTGATTCGTACCGATAAATCTTCAAGCAGCCCCACTGGCAACCTCACGCTTCTATCAGCCAGCACCAATGAGATCCGACAGTATTTAAACCGAGTAAAACCAAGCTTCTTAGCCACGGAGTGAGGCATCAAGTTTATGCTAGCTCCGAGATCACACAAGCAACTCTTGAACTCTAGAGGACCCAAAGCGCAGGGTATAGTGAAGCTTCCAGGGTCTACCAGCTTCTTAGGGACTATCTCCTTGTGTATAACCGCGCTACATTCTTCACTTAGAACAAGTACCTCTTTGCTTTCTTTGTTCTTCTTCACAATGGTGTCCTTGAAAAACTTGGCGCATTTGGGCATCATAGCAAGACAATCTACAAGAGGCAGCTTGATTTCCACGTCTCTCAGGTGCTTCTCAAACAAGATTCTGTGCTTCTCGATGAGCTGCTTTTTGAAACGACCGGGAAATGGCAACTTCGGTACGTAAGGTGGGGGCACGTAAGAGTTCTTCTCCTTGGTGGTTTGCTCACTTTTCTTCTCAGCGACCGCCTTATCTCCTCTCCTTGGATCCAAACGTTGTCAAAGTTTATCTCATCATCATCAGCCGAAGGCTTACCCTCCCCCTCTTGAATTACAACGTCCTCGTTGTTCTTTGTAGAGACTGGAGGTTCGAGCTCTTTGCCGCTTCTCAACGTTATAGCATTGGCATACTCCTTGGGATTCTGCTCACACTTTCCCGGAAGGCTGTTCTGACCACTCGTGCTTGCTTTCCCTTTCTCCAACTGCTTGATCTTGTTGTTTAGGTTGGTGATCTGAGTGGAGAAGTCGGTTAGAGATGAGTCTAGGCGAGTGTTCATTTCAGCAAACTTCTGGTTGGTAGAGGCTTGCCCTTGTATTAGCTGTTGAAACATTGCTTGAACCGGATCAACTTGTTGTTGCATCGGTTGTTGTTGCTGAGGTGCAAAGCCCGGAGGGTAGTTAGGAGTATAACCCTTGTTGTTTTGTTGTTGCCCTTGGAAGTTGCTCTGCCCTTGACCTTGGAAACCACCACTCGGCTGAAAACCTTTGTTGTATGGGATGAAAGGTTTAGCTTGCTGAGCAGGGTACACTTGATCTTTAGGGTTGGCTACGTTGGTGCTTCGGTAAGAGAGGTTGTTGTTCTGGTAGCCTTGGTTGTAGCCTTGAGACTTGTAGTTGTTCTGTCCAGCCACCCAATTTGCTTCTTCTTGGCTTAGCTCTAACTCCTCTTGGTTCTCATCAGCTTCACCAACAAAGTGAACATGCTTCTGATTGGCTAACACCAGCTTATCAATCTTCTCATGCAAAGATTTGAGCTCCTTCTTGTGAGACTCTAACTCTGATCCTCTTGGTGCACGGTCATAGTCTTCAGCATAGTTTCCATCACTCAACGCCAAGTTTTCTATCAGCTCCATACCCTCTTCTACCTCCTGACCGAGGAAGTTCCCTTTGCTAGCTGTGTCAAGTAACAACCTGATCTTTGGTGAAGCTCCACGGTATATGGTACTGAGTAGTGTCTCCTTGCTGAACCCGTGATGAGGACATTGGATCGTGTAGTCTTTGAAACGCTCCATTGCCTCGTTGAATGTCTCGTTGTTCCTTTGAGTGAAACCACTGATTTCGCTTCTCAACCGTGCTGTCCTTGTGCTTGAGAAGAACTTTGAGAGGAATGCCTTCTTACACTCGGCCCATGATGTGATGGTGCCTTGTGGGAGGGTCTTCTCCCAATGTCTAGCTTTGTCTCCGAGTGAAAAGGGGAAGAGGCGCAGCTTGAAAGCATCTTCGGATATGCCATTGATCTTGATCATCCCACATACTTGCTCGAAGTTGTCTAAGTGCTCCAAGGGGTCTGCCATTGCTAAGCCGTGGAACTTGTTGTTTTGCACCATGGAGATGAAACCTGGCTTGATCTCGAAGTTATTGTTTTGTACAGGAGGAGGAGTGATCCCAAACCTATTGTGGTGGGTATTGGGAGCATCTCCGGCTCCTATGATCCTTGGGGGTCTAGCCGCGTGTTGGGGGTTTCCATTGCCCCGTCCTGCTGGAGGAGGTCCTTCTGGATGCTCGTGTTCAGCCATATCTTCAAAGTTAACCAAACCGTGCTGAACAATCTCCTCAAAGGCTCTTGTTTGCTCTCTGACTCTCCTTTGCCGTGAGTGACCAAGTTGATGAAT
This sequence comes from Thlaspi arvense, assembly GCA_911865555.2. Lineage (NCBI taxonomy): Eukaryota > Viridiplantae > Streptophyta > Magnoliopsida > Brassicales > Brassicaceae > Thlaspi > Thlaspi arvense. The sequence goes on from OU466857.2 coordinate 15,072,221, forward strand.
GTTGTCTAACGGTTGTAGAAGATTGTTGTCTCCCCTTGAACGAAGATTCATGTACCTGAAAACACACGTTTGAGAGTAGAAGTATTAGTAACTTGAAAAAGGTAAAGACTTAGTCTTTGCTAAGACCTAAATCTCTATGTTCTCTAAACAGTCCTAGAATGGCAACGGCGCCATTTGATAAACGCTTTCTAGCGAGGGTTTATGATGCAGAGAGGTTATCAAACTCTAATGCAAGCAATGTTGTAGTATAGCAAGCAAAAGAGAGTCAATCCACTTCTAAGAGATAGATAATGCACAGAGAATGCAAGGACTAAAGCAAATCTAAGCAAGATGAGACAGTTTATGAGAAAATATCTAAGAACTAGATGCAGCAACCTAAACAAAATGAAACCTATTTTTAAAATACTAGAAAGGAAGCAACTACCACGAGAAACAAACGGATTAATTAAAGGAAAGAGCTTCGAATTATTAAAATTCGACTAGTGGATCAACCACGAGATCGACCACTAGATCAAGCAGTAACAATCGATCTCGTCTAAAAATGTAAAAGCAGTAAAGCTAAGGACCAGGATGCTATCAGATAACAAGCGAAAGATGAAATGAGAGGTAAAGATGCTAAAATAAAGGGCCTAGGGTTGAGATCCATGGTTAGGGGCTTCAAAGGTTCGACCTTGGGTTTGAAACTTTAGATCGACTCACTTGGTGAGGATCTCTAAGCCTTGAAAACAAAACAAGATCTATATGTGGCTTTCGGTATAGATCACTCTTTCATCGTCTCCTCCAAACCCATGGCTTTTGGTGGAAAGAGAGGTCAAAAGGCAAGGAAAACAGATTTCAAGTAAATGGCTTAACTAGTCCCCCAAATTTCCATGGCTTTTGGGAAGGGGTAACTAGTCTCTAAGGTGTGATCTTCCGAGATACCTGGATCCTGTCAAGGTAAGGAACGTCTCGGATCATGAAGCTCTTGGCGTGAGAGTCTTCAAGCATTAAGATCTCAACACCTTAGAAGAGATAGCCTTTGAAAACATTTAGAAAAACAAAACAAGATCGAAACCCTTTTGACCCCTTAATCCTCTCAACCCCGAACCCAAATGAACTACTCACTACACATAGAGTAAATCAAGCAAAGCATATGAAACGAGACGATGAACATGAAAGAAAAACTGGATTAAACAGAAACGATTCGCATACAAAAGTTTAAGAGAAAAACGAGTTTTCAACAATGGTGTTCTTTACGAAAACGAGAGAGAAAACATAAGGAAAAAGATAAGAATCTAAAAGTTATCGAAAAATGGCGTCGCCGCCTTGCCTAAAATGCTCAAACAAGCCAATGGTCCCCCCCCCTTCGCTAGCAGCCAAAAACGGTTGAAAGGACAGAAATTGACTCCAAGATCGAGTGGTTCTCTCGATCATATCCGGACATCGTGTCTTCGGCTCGATCTGGGTCTCGATCTTCATCGGCGAATCGAATGTTGCATCCGATCTCGGTATCGATCTTCGGCTGGATCGAGTGGTGTACTCGATCTGTCTCTCGCTCTGCATGGCGTCATTTATGTCCGTACCGATTGATCGATTGCTTCACTCGATCTCCGTCTCGATCATTTTCTTTGGATCGCCTAGTTGGCTCGATCTTCTGGTCGATCAACTCCTAGATCGACCGGCCATGCTCGATCTGCTCCTTGATCTCTGGTCCTTAGCATATTTCCGAGCTCCCACGAACTGCTACATCAGCCCCAACACGTCCACGAACCTCCACGACTCCAAAGCAGCCAGAAACAACCTAAATGTGATGCAAAATGCAAGGAAAATGCATATGCTGATGCAAGAATGCTCTAGGACCCTAAGTGATGCAATCTAACCTAAAACATGGTACAAATGCATGAAAAGCTAACTAATGAGTATGCAAAATGTATGCAATATGCAATAACATCAGCTACGCACCTTCTGAACAATTTATCATTCCCTTTCTTGTAGAGATAAGGTTCATCCAAAAAGAAGTGGGAGACATCTCTGAAGAATTGCTTCTTTTGATATGGGTCAAGATTCAGTGGTACCTTGCCAATAACCAAATAGTTCAAAAAGTCACCATACCAAGGCAGTTTCTCCTCTTCTAAACTTATCACCTCAACTGTTTTCACCCCCAATGCATGCAGCTGCTCTTCTTGTAGAGTATCATTGATGGGGACAAAGGCATCAATCCTTAACCTTGAGAGGTGATCAGCTACACCATTTTCAATGCCTCTTTTGTCTACAATCTCCATATCAAACTCTTGCAAGAGGAGTATCCATCTGAGAAGTCTCGGCTTAGTATCCTTCTTGGCATAGATGTGCCTTAGTGCAGTATGATCAGTGTAGACTATCACCTTGGACCCAACCAAGTAGCTTATGAACTTTTCAAATGCAAAGACCACTGCAAGAAGCTCCTTCTCTGTTGTGGCATATCTGGTTTGAGCTTCATCCAATGTCCTACTAGCATAGTAGATGACATGCAACTTCTTATCCACTCTTTGTCCCAATACAGCGCCGACATCATAATCACTTGCATCACACATGATCTCAAAGGGGAGATCTCAGTTTGGCACCTGGACTATTGGTGCACTTACCAGAACCTTCTTGAGGGTTTGGAAAGCCTGCAAGCATTCTTCATCAAAGACAAATTATGCTTCCTCACACAACAGTCTTGTTATTAACATTACTATCTTGGAGAAGTCCTTGATAAACCTCCTGTAGAAGCCAGCATGTCCCAAGAAGCTTCTAATACCCTTGACTGAATTTGGAGGCTCTAAGTTTGGCCTTGTCCCTTTCTATCCCCTTCTTTGAAATCTTGTGATCCAACACTATGCCTTCTTTGACCATGAAACCTGAGAAAGATTGGACAAACAGACACCAAAGGAAGACCCATAGACACTAAAGTCGTCCATGAAGACTTCCACCATCTCTTCAAGTAAGTCAGTGAAAATAGAGGTCATACATCTCTGAAATGTTGTTGGGGGATTGCAAAGTCCAAATGGCATTCTTCTATATGAAAAAGTGCCATAAGGACATAAGAAAGTGGTTTTTCCCTGATCATTAGGGTGAATGGGAATCTGAAAAAACCAGTATAGCCATCCAAGAAGCAATAATAAGGATGATTGGCTAATTTTTGAAGCATTTGATCAATGAAGGGTAAAGGGAAATGATCTTTTCTAAATGCAGCATTCAATCTCCTATAGTCTATGCACATCATATGTCCTGTTATAGTTCAAGTAGGGATTAGCTCATCATTATCATTTTTTACCACTGTGATTCCTCCCTTTTTATGCACCACATGGACTCGTGAGACCCATGTGCTGTCTGAAATAGGATAAGTCACACCAGCTTCAACCAATTTTAAGATTTCCTTTTTAACAACTTCTTTTAAGTTTGAGTTTAATCTTCTTTGAGGTTCTATGGAAGTTTTTGTCTCATCCTCTAGATGAATCCTATGAGTGCAGAAGTTAGGAGAGAGGCCTTGGATATCATCTAGTGAATATCCAATGGTTCTCCTAAACTTCTATAACTATTTGACAAGGGCAAGGATTTCATCATCACTGAGGTTTTCATTGACAATGACAGGATATGTAGAATTAGAGCCTAAAAAGACATACCTTAGCCCTTTAGGAAGTTGTTTGAGCTCCACCTTGGGTGCTTTGAGGTCACTTCAGTCCTCTCCTAAGCTGCTTTTCACCTTGGCGTCAGCTTCCTTGCTTGAATAGCCAGCTTCTTGGATTGAGAGAACCTCTTTCCTTTTGTAATCCAACTCCTCAAATGGTTCCTCTTCTCTAAAGGCCTTGTGAGAGTCAAGCCTTAGCATGTAACCCAAGCTTTCTTTATCCAAGTAACCATCTTCTCCATGCTCCTTTGTCAAACCTACTTGGAGTTTGTCATCACAGCACAACTCTTCTTGAACCTCATCATGCAGTCTCTCTAAGGTTTCAATCTTGAACACTTGACCTTCTATAGTAGGCTGCTGCATAATCTGCTTGATGTCAAAATTGAGAGGCATCTCCCTACCCAATTGCAACTCAATCTTCCCTTTCTTGACATCAATAACAGCTCTTGTTGTGGTCAAAAAGGGTCTCCCAAGTATGAGATGATCTTTAGGTTCTTCATCCATCTTAGGGACTACAAAGTCAGTTAGGATCTCCACATTCCCAATTCTGATTGGCACATCCTCTCAGCCAATACCAAAGAGACCCTGCAGTCTTTAAACTCAGTGAAACGTAGGCGCCTAGCTAAAGAGAGGGGCATTAGGCTTACACTTGCTCATAAGTCACATAAACACTTCTTAAATAGTAGTGGACCTATAGAGCAAGGTAAAGGAAAACTTCCTGGATCACTAAGCTTGTTGGGAGTCACCGTTTGCTGTTGAATGATGGTACTGCACTCATGTGTTAGTACTCCCATCCCTTGCAAATACTTTGTTCTCTCAACCACAGCATCTTTCAAGAATTTCTGGTAAGGTGGAACCAAGACAAAAGCATCTAGCAATGGCATAGTAAGCTGTATTTTCTTCATCTACTCATCAAAGAGGCCCTTATACTTAGCAATTAGCTGCTTCGTGAACCTTCCAGGAAATGGGATTGTAGGCTGATATGGAGGAGGTATGTATCTTGGTTCCTTGGCTAACTCCTTAGATTCCTCTTTTGGTTTCTCTTTAACCACTTCTTTGGCTTTGCTGTTCTTTGAACTTTCATCAGCTTCAACCATTTCATCCTCTTTAGCCTCTTCAGCATCTTTAACCACCACCCCCTCTTCTTGTTCCTTAATGTCCTCATTCGGTGGGGTATGTGCTACTCTTCGAGGAAGCTGCTTCCCACTCCTTAAGGTGACAGCTTTGATGTGCTCTTGTATAAGTGGGGAGGAGGATGGTTGAGTGAAACAAGACTTTTGCAGGTCTAAACTCAAATGTCCCTAGCCTCTAATCTTTTGTAGAATAAGGATCATGTATCAATCCATTTGTGGGAGATGAGATGCAAACAATGCCATAAGCCAAACAATAATGGGGTTTTTATTGAATAAGGACAAGTCTAACAACCTAATAATGCAATGGAAAGAAAGCATAAACTAAATGCAAGTGAACAAAATTAAGCAATGAACTTAAGGCAATGACTAAACAAGAACTAAGAAAGAATGACTACTAAAACAAGAACTAAGCAAGATGATCTTAAAGACAATTAATTAAAAGCAAGACTCAAGAATCTAAGAAGTTGTTGGATAGTGGTTTTCAAGAGTGAAAATGAGGATTTCTAACAAAGGCAAACATCAAGCATTCAAAGGCAAGCAATTCTCAATGTTGTTCTCCTAGACAAGGTATCTAAAAGGAACTAGCTTGGCGTCAATAAGCAGTTTATATTCAACAAGATTGAAGTGACAGACCCACTTGTGATGGCGTATCCTTCAACCATGAGCATAAAGATCAGAAATATTCTAGTCAAAGAGATGTACTAATCAAGCAATCATTCTCTCACCCAAGCAAGAATTCAGATCAACTTATCAATCTTGTGAAGCAATAAGGACCTAGTTAGCTACGCACCAATCAAAAACATGGGTTTAAGCACACAGAAGCAACATCCTAACAATGCTAAGCAATGAACAGGAATGAAACAAAGGCAAGATCTTTTGATGCATATTATCTAACCATCAAGCAAGAATCTCAAAACCAGCATTATCTAGCCCTAAGTGAAACATCTAGCAATGGCGAACTATCACTTTGGTGTCACTGAACAAAGGAAACATAGACCAAGCCAAACTATCAAGCCAAATAAGCGAACCATACTAAGAGATGAGATAACAAGCCATTTAGTGAACCATATGCATCAATCAATACCATATTCAATCAAAAGGAGCAAGCTTTATGAACAATAACCACTTTGCAAGAGAAGGAGATAACAAAGAATAGTTAAATAAGCCTAATCACCCCTTAATCATAACTTAGTCAACACTTTCGTTACTTAGAACCTTAAATATAAAGTAAACTACTTACTAATCATGTTTAATCCCATTGATTTGGAGTTAAACATAACTAGATGAGGGTAAAATGCAAAGATGATAAATCTAAACTACCAAGGTGCAAGAACAAAGAGTAAAAGACAAGATTAAACCATAAAAATGCAAATTTTATTAAAGATTAAGATCCCTAAGGCAAATCGCCCTTTAAGGTTTAGAGAAGAGAGAGTTTTTGATAGAAAGCTAAACTTGCATAAAGATAATGTTTTGTGGCTTCCCTTTTATAGTAGGGAGCCAAAAGAAGCATAAAAACCTAAAAAGATAGGATAAGGTTAACAAAAGTCAAGTGGTCAACACAGATAAGTTGCATCGAGGTCATACAGACGATGTTCTACTCGATATGCGACCTCAATATGGTCTGTGCAGCGCGTATTGTCTTCTTTCCTCGATGCTGGTCCTCGATGCTGACCAACGGCTTGGAATCCTCGTGCTGATCCTCTTCCTCTCGTCCTGCTGCTTGCATCGAGCATACTCCACGGGTGTTCTGCTCGATATGCTTGCTCGATATGGACCAGGCTTTGCAAGAGCTCCATTTCTTATATCTTCTTTGATCATGAGCTGCTTCCATCACCTTCTCAGCTCTAAGATACTCCAAAAACACCTGAAAACCACCACAAACATGCACATGTATGAAAATGTATGCAATCCTATGCTAAATGTGCCATGTTGATTCTAAGTGCAAATGATACTAAAATGCTACACTATACTGCAAAAACAGAGGAAATGATGCATGAAATGCAGTCAAAAATGATCTAAAATAGCAAGCTATCATTGAGAAAGACTCTCTTGGTTACTCAGCTTCATATTCAAAGAGTCTAGTTGGGTTTGGAAGCTGCTGTTGCTAGAGTCTATCTTAGTATGAAGGACAGCCATACTTCTCTGAATTTCAGCACTTTGGACTTGTTACATTTGAAGGAAAAGTTGCTTGATGTCCAAATCTAGAGAAAGCTGAGAGTTTGGTTGTTTTTTAGGAGGAACCAAGACAATTGGTATGTGAGTAGTGGGAGTTGTCATGGCCCCTTGTTGGTTGTAAAAGGTGCCAAAAGGTGAAGAAGAAGAACTTTAATGGTGGTGAATGTAAGGGCCTCCATTGGACTGTCGTGGAAAAACATCATAGCCTTGGTGATAGTGCTTGTTGTAATCACCTTAGATGTGAACAAAGTTTACTTCATGTTCTTTGTATTGGCTATGTGCACCAACAGTTTGATGAGGTTTGGCGGCTCCATTGAACAACATATCCACCTTTTTCTTGCAATGCTTTCATCTCTTGCCATGTAGTTTCAATCTTCTCTTCAGCTGCCTTTGCATTTTTCTCAAACTCATCAACATAGTCCCAATTGCTTAGCGTCTTGTTCTCCACTAATATCCAACATTCATCAACATTTTTCCTAAGGAAATAACCATTACTAGCTGTATTAAAAAGAATTCTTACTCTTGGTAGAACACCTCTATAGAGGCTGGAGAGAAGCATCTCTTTACTGAAACCATGATGTGGGCACTGCTCAATGAAGCTTCTAAACCTTTACTAAGTGTCTCCAAAGCTCTCATTAGACCATTGTCTGAAGTTAAAAATCTCATTCTTGAATCTTGCAGTCCTAGAGGGAGACAAGAACTTGTTTAGGAAAGCTCATTTGCCTTGTTTCCAAGAGGTGATGTTTCCTTGTGGTAAAGATTTTTCCCATATTTGAGCTCTACCACCAAGAGAGAATGGAAACAATCTGAGCCTGAATCCATTATCTAAAACTCCACTATGATTTGTCATAGCACAAATCCTCTCAAAGTGATCCAAATGCTCGAGAGGAGCTTGGTTAAGTAAGCCAAAGAACTTCCTTTCTTGAACCATAGCAATCATGCTGCTCTTTATCTCATAGTGGTGAGTCTCCATAGGTGGAAGGATACCTTGTCTTGAAGCATAGTTAGATGGTATATCTGCAGCACCTATAGGTCTCAATGGTCTTTGATCTCCCATGCCCTAAGGTCCTTGTAAACCATGTGTACCTTGCTGTCCTTGTAAGCCTTGGATTCCTTGTGGACCTTGAAGACCTTGTGGACCTTGTAACCTAAAACCAGCAGCATATGGATGATCTTCCATGTTTTAATAACTGATTTCTGCTGCTGTGAACCCAAAATCTTTGACCATGAACTTCAGTTGCAGTTATAGACACTTAAGAGCAAGTGTTTTGGTACCTACAAAAGAAATTCTAGACCAAAAAGAGCAATTAGTAACCAAAAACGAAAATAAAAGAGCTTGATCTCAAGATCTCTACAAATCCTACTGATCAAAGCAATTCCTTATTGGCAACGGCGCCAAATTGATGTAGGTTTTTTATCCTATCTTAATCCTCAACTCACATTAGTCATTGTAGCATTGAGTTTAGTCAATCTATAAGGGGATGTTTGATACAGAAAGAATGCAATAGTGGTCGTAATTCAAACAGGAATATAAAGGATTGAAGTCTAACAACCTAGAGGATCAAAGAAACTTGAAGCAAACACCAAACCAAGAGTAAGAAACAAGCAAAATCTCCAAAACTTAAGCAAAAACAGAGCAATTTTGAAATCAACTAAAAACAGAGATAAGGCAGGAGTTAAGATGGGATAATTGGTATTAGGGAACTCTCTACTCAATCCATGATGCTTACAAACTCACACAATGTTATTCCTTATGCATAGAATTCATTTATATGACTAATCCAATCCCTTGGTACTAATCACTTTTCTAATCATCAAGTCAAGAACTAATTCTCATTAGTAAAATGACAAACAGCAAGCATTAAGACATATAATATATCCTATATTGCCAAATTACTCCCTAGACAGTCAATCTCTTGAGATAGGATAAGCAATTCTCTTACATTGCAATTCAGGCATCTCAACAATCACTTGGTGGGCATAAATTGAGCATATGATATTAATCAACTTAGCTAAGGCTAATCAGGTATTAAACACAGTAATTAAGAAAGGAAATGGAATAATTAACACTAAGACATCATGAATCAAGCATCAAATTCCCTAAACCTAACCCATCTCAAATCCCTAAAGAGACTACTCATTAATTACCATCAAGTCAAATAAAAAAAGATAGCTAATCATGATTAGGGAGAATAAACAAGAAGATAGATGCAAGATTATATTAAAATCAAGCAAAGATTCAAAACTACAAGGTGTGATTAAGAAAAAAAGATGAAAGAACTGTTGGATAAAAGCATGATCCCAAAAATTAGGGATATTAAGTATTTTTAGGGATCCTAGAGAGTGGCAAAGTTATAAATAAATGGTCTTCAGATTGGGAGCACATTCAGCAATCTAGGTCGATGTGGATGCTAGATACAAGTGTTTTGAGTCTCTTTCTCAATCACCCTTTGTACTAGTCATTGTAGTAAGGGTTTTATGTCAATCCAAAAGGGGAAAATTAAAACAGCAGGAATGCAGTAGATTTCCTAATTCAAGCAAATATAGAGAGAGTTTAGTTGTCTAACAACCTAAAGGATCAAACAGAAATGAAAAAAACACTAAACTAAGAGTGAACAGCAAGCAAAACAACTAGAACATAAGCAAAAATAGAGCAAATTTGAAATGTGATAACTGAGTTTTTGCAAGGTGAGGATGCAATGAGGCTATCAAAACTCAAATGCAAAACCAGGTTGTAGTACAGTATGCAAGTGAGTGTCAATCCATTCCTAGGAGCTAGAAAGTGCAAAGAGAATGCAAGGGCAGTGTAAAGCTAAGCAAATGATAAGTGATATTGTGAAAAATTCTAAAAACTAGATGCAGTAGTAAAATAGAATGCAAAAGTATTTTAAAATTACTATGAAAGAGTAAACTACCACGACGAACAGACAGAATGATTAAAATTCAAAGCTATGAATTTATAAAAATCGACTAGTGGATCGACCACAGGATCGACCACTAGATCGAGAAGTTTGGATCGATCTCGTCTAAAAGTGCAAGTGCAATGAAACTAACGACCAGGATGCGACGAGTATCAAGCGAATGATTAACGAAGATGTAGGAATGCTAAGAAAGAAGGGTCTAGGGTTGAGATTCATGTTTAGGGGTTTCAAAGGTTCAAGCTTGGTTTGAAAACTCTAGATCTACTCACTTTGTGAGATTCTCTAAGCCTTGAAAACAAAACAAGACCCATCTGTGGCTTGCGGTATGGGTCACTCCTTCATCCTCTCCTCCAAACCCATGGCATTTGGTGGAAAGAGAGGTTGAAGGGCAATGAACTTGGATTTCAAAAAACATGGCTTAACTAGTCCCCTAAACTACCATGGCGTTTGGGAAAGGGTAACTAGTCTCTAGGATGTGATTTTCAGAGATCTCTGGATCCTGTCAAGGTAAGAGACCTCTCGGATCATAAAGATCTTGGCGTGAGACTCTTTAAGCCTTAGGAGCTCAACATCCTAGAAGAGAAAGTTATTAAGAACGAGAAAACACTAAACTTGAAAACCCTTTAGACCCCGTGAATCCTCTCAACCCCGAAACCCAAATGAAACTACTCGTTACACATGGAAATAACCAAAATAAGCATGAACGATAAACTTATAAATATAAAAACTATTGATTAAGCTTAAAATGTCAAGATTCAAAGAAAAAGCTCTAAGGTCTAACAATGGCGTATCGTCTCAAAACCAGAGAGAAAAAGCATAAAAAGATAAAAATGAAAAAGTGTGTGGGAAAAGATCATCGCCGCCTTCCCAAAGTACGCCAAACAGCTCGATGGTCCCCCCCCCCCTCACTAGCGGCCAAAAACGGTTGAAAGGACTGAGATCGACCTCGAGATCGAGCATGTTGCTTGATCGCCTTCGAACATCGTGTCTTCTACTCGATCTGTGTCTCGATCTTCTTTGGTGGATCGAGCGTTGCATCCGATCTTGGTATCGATCTTCGGCGGATCGAGTGGTAGACTCGATCCGGCTCTCGCTCTGCATGGCGTCATTTACGTCTGTACCACTTTATTGATTGCTTCGCTCGATCTTCGTCTCGATCAGGTTCCTTGGATCGGAAGGACTACTCGATCTTCTGGTCGACCTCACCTAGATTGACCGGCCTTGCTCGATCTGCTCCCCGATCTCTGGTCCTTAGCAAACATCCGATGTTCCCACGAACCTCCACACTAGCCTCAGCACGTCCACGAACTCCACGACTCCAAAGTAGCCAGAAACAACCTGAATATGATCCAAAATGCAAGGAACATGCGTATCTTGGTGCAAGAATGCTCTAGGACCTAAAGTGATGCAATCTAGCCTAAAGTGTGATGTAAATGCATGAAAAGCTAACTTATATGTATGCAAAACACATGCAATATGCAGTAACATCAACTCCCTCAAACTTACTTCTTGCTTGCCCTCAAGCAACAGAAAATAAGAAAGGAAGAGAGGTTTTAGAAAAGACGAGGGATTAAGCTTCTTGCAAAGGTGCCTTTCAAATGAATCAATCTCAATGTCCTAGTTACTAGTTCTAAAATGCAATGCACACACTCATACTCCAAAGAACTTAGCCATACTCATCACACAAAGAAATTCAGATCATGACTCTCCTATTCCTAACAATCAAAGAAACTCATCCTTTAACATTCATTAATAACCGAACCATGAATCAAACTTATGCATTTTAAAGCAGAACACATTTGGCTAAGGGTGCAGACTATGAGCATAGAATGATCTCATTTGAAAAGGGTTTTTAATTAAAACAAGGGTTTTTCTCAAAAATGGTAAGAACTTTATGCATAATGCTAAAGGTGAAGGCAATTGATGCATACATGATAAGATTCTCATCTACCCATGTAAACTAACAATAATCCTAAACCCCTTTCATTTATTATCTTTTAAGCTCACTCACCACTTAGAATCTACCCTTTTCTGAAAGCAAAAGCTTAGCATTCCCCAATTCAAAACAGAAAGCATTTTTAACTCTTTTAGGTTAGTGAAAAGGTTGAAAACAATTTGCTCTTTACATATTTCTTATTGGTAGCTCTCTGTTTATTTATATTTATTTTTTTTCTTTTTCTTTTCTTTGATTTTGGCACTTAGGCTCTTTTCTTTTTCTTTTTATTTTTAATTTGAGAGAGCTACCTTCTGAAATTATTAGAGCATAAAAATTAAAATACAAACCTTTCACTTAAAACCTTTTTCTTTCTTCAAATACCAAACTCTTTCGAAACCGAGAGCACATAAACATGAAAACAACCCTTTAAACCCCCAAACTTATTCTAAGCCTAAATCTAGCTTCAAAATGCAAAACTAGCAATCATATGAGAACCTAATCATGTCGCCTAAACCTAACACTTTATGCTAAGTTCAAACCAGAAAAAGGCCTCACAATGATGTCACACAAGAAAACTTGGCTTCAAAGAAAGGTAAGGGTCAAGGTGGGAGTTCTACTTAGGCTCACAAAGAGTGGTGAAAGGAAGAAGAGAGCCTAAATATTTTTGAATCCATGTGTTCATTTTCAAATGCATAAGGATGATAATTAAAATTTCAGATTAAGGTTTTCACTTATTAGGACAAGTTTCAAATCATGAGAGTTCAATTCAAGTCACGAAAATCATAGCAAGTGATCCAAGCATGGTAAGAACTTACTTTCAAAGTATGAGCAAAGCATTAGAGAACTACTAACTAGGGCATTGAAACAATTCATTAGTTTAAAACACCTTTTTAAGAAAACTTTAACCCCTTATGCAAATGTGAACAACCTAGATGCTTTAAAAATTCTAGACTCAATCCTAAAATGTTTAACAAGATGAATGCAACTACATGAATCTTTGAAACATTTTTAAAAATTTTACCAATTTTTCATGCAATGAAGACTCAAGGATGCTAAAGGGAAAATAAGATCAGAATAAACATGTCAAACCACACACATACTCCCCCAAACTTGCTTGACACCGTCCCGGTGGCAAACAAATTCAAAGGAGCACCAAAACACAAAGCAAAAAGAAGCAAACATGAGCGGTATGTACAATGGAAGAAGGTTGTTACCTCGGGTCTAGTCTCGGCTGGAAGTTGAGGATATTCCAGAGGAGCTAGATACTACGGCTTTGCCTTTGGAGCCTGGCTCTTGAAGAGAGAGACGCGCCGGTTGAATGTTGCTGCCTTGAGTCTCACGGATGACAACTCCACCGGTTGAAAGCCTCCTCTTCTCGGGTTGTTGAACCTCTTCACTTGCAGCTTTCTTAGGCGAGTCTCCTTGAAGCGATTTGACCTTCTTGGCAAGTTTCTTGAGCATTTTGCCTTGCCATTTGTTGATTTTCCTTTGCATCTCCACAACAGATGCTAGGAACTTCTCCGTTTTGGTTCTCGGCTCGAAATCTATCTTGGGAAGGGTGTAAGCCTCGGGCATCTAATCTTCCGTGGCTGGGGACTCAGACCTTGGACGTGGAGCAATCGCTGGGGCAGGCGTTCCTCTTAGAGGAGCAAAGCACTCTTCTACGGTTGGCAAGAACTCGATGTTCCCAACACCTAGCAGCTCGGTCTCGTCCTTGTTTGGTAGGATGCACACTCTCTTCTCTTGTTCGTCGTCGATGAAAAGATAAGCATAGAACCCTTCTGCTGGCGTGTGTCCCAAGCTGTCGGTCTTCCTCATGTAGATCTCATCCATGAAAGCTCTAGCCGGGACGGGTGTGAAATCGTGTATAGGTACACCGGCTTGTATGAATAGAGGAGTAAGGAAACCACCATGAATGAAGAGCTTGCCTTGCACCGCAAGGCATATGCCTTGTACTTCACCAAAGAGGCGGCAAGTACGCATCCATAGTTCACGTCATCACTGAGTTCATCCTCCATAGGCTCATCATTCTCCGCCGGATCACACAACAAATGCTTCACGCCTTGGAACAAGAAGCAAAGCTTGGTCTTCATGACCGTGGGAGCAACTGACCTTCCGCTGAATGTGTTGGCGATCAGCTTCAAGGTGTACCTCAGCACCGGGCTTCTCACTCTCTTGATTTTGGCGGTGTTGGCCTTGTAGTCTTCGTTGCTGAACAGGTCCCAAAAATCGTTTGCTCGCGTGAAGGAGGGGAACTCGATCTTGGTGGCGGCTGCGTTGAGACCATAAGCTTGACACAGCTTGGGGATTGAGAGGCTGAAAGCTTGACGTCCAACCTTGAAAGAGAGACGGCCTTGTGCAGGAACATGGGCGCTAGGGTTCTCGTAACGAAACTCCAACGTGGCAAGGAAGTCTATTGTCACTTCTGGAATGGTTGGGCAATCCATTCGTGACAGACATCTTAGGCCAATGTTCTTGAGGAGTTGGTCGAAATCTCCGAGGATCCCTAGCTTGAACAGCAGCTCCCGGTCCGCAAACTTCGTAGGCTCGAACCGAAGCCTTTCCAACCGCTTCTTATCCCTCTTCTCGTCCTTACTCCACCGAACCCTCTCTTGAACAGCCACTTCCTGACCTTCTCCTTCTTGTGCTGTCTCCTCTCTCGTTCTCTTGGGAGCCATCGTGCCTGAAACAAGTTTCTCAAGCAAGGTAATGAGCAAAACGGCGATCGGATGAGAGAAGAAGAAAGGCAAAGAAGAAAACTTATACTTTATACCCTAGAATTTTGGGGAATTTCTAAAAATTATAGCAAAATAATAGAGAATCAAATATATAGATACTAGAAAATCCAGAATTTTTCCTACTATTTAGCTAAATTTAAGAATTCAAAACCGCCCTAGCATCTAAAATAATCAATTGCGAAATAAGAAGAGATTTTCCTAAAGATTTTTATCAAAGATCCGAAAATATCTCTTGCAAAGATTGTTAAAGAAGCTTGTTAGCCTTTAGAAACAAATAACTCTCACTCTCTTTGCTTAAAAGTTCGAGAAAACAAGAATGAGAGAGTGTGAAGTTGTTGAAAACATTTAAAGGCTAACAAGAAACAAAACTATGGGTAAAAGAAGTGGTTTTCTGACAAAAGTCTTGGTCAAGGCACATCTTTCATGGTCAAAGATGTTTGTCTTGACCAAGTTTTGAATTCAAAAACTGGAGGGAAAGAGTAAAGGAGGGAAATGAAAATGTTACCTCGGCACGAGATCGAGTCCGTTTGGTCGATCTAGGACTCGATCTCATGCCCATAATGGCTTGGATCGAGAGGGTTACTCGATTTAGGACACGATTTGATTTGAATCGAGTCGTGGATCAATTGGCTCTCTCGTTCCTTGAGTTTTTGAAATCGCTACTAAGTCCTCGTGATCGAGCCATGCTATCGATTCAGGGGTCGATTTAGCTTGGATCGAGTGGTGGATCGAGTTGACTAATCGATCTGTCTATGAGGGACTTTCCCGAGAGAAAATAGATCGGTCGATCCATTTTTGGATCGATCGATCTAAACTCCAAGAATTTCCCGAGACATTTTAGATCGAGTTCGTCACTCGATCTGTCTACTTGATCTCGTCTAGATCGACTGGCTCCTCTCGATTCACCAGCTCGATCTAGCAAAGATCGAGCCAGGATGAGTCGATCTAGCACTCGATCTCTAGCTTATACTCGCCCCCTTCTTACTCATTTTTGAACTCAGATCATGTCCTGTGTCCCTCATACTTGTTCCTACACACTCATAAGGCAAAAACATAAAACTGGAAAAGAAATAAAGCAAGGATATGTACAGGATAAACATGGGAATGCCTCCCAAGTGCGCTTTCTTTAACGTCTTTAGCTAGACTTTACTTGGTCTAGGCAGATGGTGGGTCTTGGAGAAGCATTGAGGTGCTCTCCTTGTCAAATGCACTCGCCATGTTTGCCTTAACCCTGTGTCAGTTCACTGTAAATGCATTCCCACTCTTGCCCACCAACGTGACAGCTCCGTAAGGTAATACTTCCTTGATTTCATATGGACCGCTCCACCACGACTTCAGCTTCCCTGGAAAGAGCTTGAGCCTCGAGTTATATAGCAGCAGCAAACTCCCTTCCTTAAGCTCCTTAGGCACCAGTTTCTTGTCATGAGCAGCCTTGGTACGCTCCTTGTAGATCCTAGCGCTTTCGTAAGCGTCCAGCCTTAGCTCATCAAGCTCGTGCAACTGGATCAAACGCTTCTCCTGAGCCGTCTTCAGATTAAAATTGCGCCGCTTCAGAGCACACAACGCCTTATGTTCCAACTCAACAGGAAGATGACACCCTTTACCGTAGAGAAGAGTGAAAGGAGTGGTACCAATAGGCGTTTTGAAAGCAGTCTGGTACGCCCACAAAGCGTCATCCAACTTCACTGCCCAATCTTTCCGAGTAATCCCAACTGTTCTCTCGAGTATCGCCTTCATCTGACGGTTAGAGACCTCCAGTTGGCCACCCGTTTGAGGATGGTAAGGTGTAGCTACCTTATGCTTCACACCATACTTCTTTAACACATTTTCAAACAGCTTGTTGATGAAATGGCTCCCTCCGTCGCTTATCACCACCTTGAGAACTCCAAACCTCGGGAAAATAATGCTCTTAAAGAGCTTGATCACCACCTTAGAGTCGTTTGTTGGGGAAGCAATGGCCTCAACCCACTTAGAGACGTAGTCAACAGCCACTAGTATGAACTTGTTGTCGTATGATGAAGGAAATGGCCCATGAAGTCTATGCCCCACGCATCAAAGACGTCTACCTCAAATATGGGAACTTGGGCCATCTCGTTCATCTTAGTAATATTCCCTGCTCTTTGACATGCCTCGCAGCTCATCACGAACTCATGGGTGTCTTCGAAGATGGACGGCCACCAGAAGCCAGCTAGTAAGACCTTAGTGGCGGTTTTGAATGAAGCAAAATGCCCGCCATACAAAGAACCGTGGCAATGAAAGATGATGTCTCTTGCTTCCTCCTTTGTCACACATCTTCTGTACAGGCTATCCACTCCTCTCTTGTATAAATAGAGGTCATCCCAATAGTAGTGGCTCACGTCTCTCATGAACTTCTTCCTATGGTAGTTGTCAAGATGCGACGGCTCTTCCCCACATGCCAAGTAGTTCACAATATCCGTGTACCATGGGAGATCCTCCTCTTTGAAGCTCAGAACTTCCTCAAACTGCCCCTCTAAGCTCCCACAAACAGCCGTAGTGATTGCCATCAGTTATTCCTCGGGGAGAGAATCATCTAAAGGAAGAGACTCGTTGATCCTTAACCGAGAAAGATGGTCAGCAATGCCGTTCTCTATCCCTTTCTTGTCCTTGATTTCCATGTCAAATTCCTGAAGCAAGAGGATCCATCTCAAAAGCCTCGGCTTAGTGTCCTTCTTGGAATAGATATAACACAAAGCCGCGTGATCCGTGTAAACTATGGTCTTGGAACCCACGAGGTAAGCCCTGAACTTCTCAAAGGTGAATACAACCGCCAATAGCTCCTTCTCAGTAGTGGTGTACCTCGTTTGCGTGTCATCCAAGGTTCTTGAAGCATAGTATATCACGTGCATCTTCTTATCCTTCCTTTGGCCTAGAATGGCTCCCACGGCATAGTCACTAGCATCGCACATAATCTCGAAAGGTAGAGTCCAATCTGGTGCTTGCACTATAGGCGCGGATACTAGGGCCTCCTTGATGGTCACGAAAGCTTGCAAACACTCCTCATCAAAGACGAATTCAGCCTCCTTGCACAACAGCCGTGTGAGAGGGCGTGCAATCTTAGAGAAGTCTTTAATGAAGTGCCTGTAGAAGCCGGCGTGTCCCAAGAAACTTCTCACTCCTTTGACGTCAACTGGCGGCTCAAGGCTTGTCATCACACCAATCTTTGCTTTGTCGACTTCAATACCCTTCTCTGATATCTTATGTCCAAGCACGATCCCCTCCTTCACCATGAAGTGGCATTTTTCCCAATTAAGCACCAAGTTTCTCTCCTCACAACGGTTTAGTACCCTGCAAAGATTCAACAAACACACAGAAAAGAACGCACCATAGACCGAGAAGTCATCCATAAACACCTCTACCATCTCTTCTATAAGATCGGAGAAGATCGACATCATACACCGCTGAAACATAGCCGGTGCGTTACACAACCCGAATGGCATCCTTCGATATGCAAAGGTGCCATAAGGGCATGTAAAGGTCGTCTTCTCCTGATCATTGGGATGGATTGTATTTGGAAAAATCCACTATATCTATCAAGAAAGCAATAGTAGGGGTGATTACCAAGTCTTTCAAGCATTTGATCAATTAAAGGCAAGGGAAAATAATCCTTTCTAGTAGCAAGATTAAGCTTCCTATAATCAATACACATACGGTGTCCAGTAATAGTCCTAGTAGGTATAAGCTCATCTTTATCATTCTTAATGACCGTGATCCCTCCCTTCTTAGGCACCACATGTACGGGAGAAACCCACGTGTTGTCACTTATGGGATAGATCATGTCAGCCTCTAACAGCTTAAGAATTTCTTTCTTAACAACCTCCTTTAAATTCGGATTCAAACGTCTTTAGTGTTCTATAGAAGAGGCGTTCTCATTATCCAAGTGAATCCTATTAGTGCAAAGCATTGGTGAAAGGCCCTTGATGTCACTTAGAGAGTACCCAACGGCCTTCCTATACTTTCTCAACTCAGTTAAGAGTGATTGCAACTCATCATCACTCAAGTTTTCATTCACAATCACAGGATAGGTTTCGTTAAGCCCTAAGAAAACATACCTTAGCCCTTTTGGGAGCTCCTTAAGGTCCACCTTTGGGGCTAACAGCTCGCTCCAATCATCCTCGTGGCTGTTGCTGTTGTTCTCCTTCTTAGAACCTTCCTTAGAACCCGAGACATGGCCCTTGAGGCTGCTTTCTCCAACCGTTATCCCTTCTGAAATCGAGTCGTCAGGTCGATCTTGCTCTCGATGTCGTCTAGATCGAGCAGTTTCGCTCGATTCACTCACTCGATTTAATGTGGATCGTAAGCATACTTCTCTTTAGTAGATTGCTCTGCTTTCTTCTCAACAACCGCTTTGTCTCCTCTTCTTGGCCCGTGAATCCAGACATTGTCAAAGTTGATCTCATCATCATCTGAAAGCTTACCCTCCCCCTCTTGAATTACAACGTCCTTGTTGTTCTTTGGAGTAACCGTAGGTGCAAGCTCTTTTCCGCTTCTTAACGTGATGGCGTTGGCATATTCCTTGGGGTTCTGCTCACACTTGCCCGGTAGGCTATTTTGACCACTTGTACTCGCCTTTCCCTTCTCTAGCTGCTTGATCTTGTTGTTTAAGTTGGTGTCTGAGTAGAGAAGTCAGTGAGAGACGAGTCTAAACGAGTGTTCATCTCGGCAAACTTCTGGTTTGTAGAGGCTTGCCCTTGAATAAATTGTTGGAACATAGCTTGGACAGGATCAACTTGTTGTTGCATCGGTTGTTGCTGCTGAGGTACAAAGCCCGGAGGGTACATTGGAGTATAACCCTTGTTTCCTTGCTGTTGTCCTTGGAAGTTGTTCTGCCCTTGCCCTTGGAAGCCACCATTCGGCTGAAAGCCTTTGTTGTAAGGTACGAAAGGCTTTGCTTGCTGAGCAGGGTACACTTGATCCTTAGGGTTTGCTACATTGGTGCTGCGGTATGAGAGATTGTTGTTCTGGTTGTAGCCTTGTGAATAGCCTTGAGGTTTGTAGTTGTTTTGACCCGCCACCCAATTGGCTTCTTCCTGGCTCAACTCAAGCTCCTCTTGGCTTTCATCCGCACCAACAAAGTGAACGTGCTTCTGATTCGCCAAAACTAACTTGTCAATCTTCTCATGTAATGATTTCAACTCTTTCTTGTGAGACTCTAGCTCAGAACCTCTCGGTGCACGGTCATAATCTTCAGCATAGTTGCCATCACATAGTGCTCAGTTCTCAATCAGCTCCATGCCTTCTTCTACCTCTTGACCAAGGAAGTTCCCCTTACTAGCCGTGTCAAGCAACAAGCGAATTTTTGGTGAAGCTCCTCGGTAGATAGTGCTTAGAAGAGTCTCTTCGCTGAAGCCGTGGTGAAGACATTGGATAGTATAGTCCTTGAACCGTTCCATGGCTTCATTGAAAGTCTCGTTGTTCCTTTGCGTGAAGCCGCTGATCTCTCTTTTTAGCCTTCCTGTTCTGGTGCTAGAGAAGAATTTTGAGAGAAACGCCTTTTTACACTCGGCCCATGAAGTGATGGTGCCTTGAGGAAGTGTTTTCTCCCAATGCCTGGCCTTGTCTCCAAGAGAGAATGGAAAGAGACGCAGCTTGAAAGCATATTCGGATATACCGTTTATCTTGATCATCCCACATACTTGTTCGAAGTTATCAAGGTGTTCCAAGGGGTCTTCCATTGCTAGCCCATGAAACTTATTTTTTTGCACCATTGAGATGAAACCCGGCTTAATCTCGAAGTTGTTGTTTTTTACAGGAGGAGGAGTGATCCCAAACCTATTGTGATGAGTATTGGGAGCATCTCCGGCGCCTATGATCCTTGGCGGTCTAGCCGCATGTTGGGGGTTTCCATTGCCCCTTCCCACTGCCCTGTGAGCTGGAGGAGGTCCCTCTGGATGTTCGTGTTCAGCCATAGCTTCAAAGTCAACCAAACCATGCTGAACAATCTCCTCAAAAGCTCTAGCTTGTTCTCGTACTCTTCTTTGTCGTGAATGACCAAGTTGATGAATGTTGTCCAAGGGTTGAAGTAGATTGTTGTCTCCCCTTGAACGAAGATTCATGTACCTGAAAGACACGCGTTTGAGAGTAGAGAAATTAGTAACTTAAACAAAGTAAAGCTTAGTCTTTACTAAGCCCCAAATCTCTATGCTTTCTAACACTCCTAGAATGGCAACGGCGCCATTTGATAACTGAGTTTTTGCAAGGTGAGCATGCAATGAGGCTATCAAAACTCAAATGCAAAACCAGGTTGTAGTACAGTATGCAAATGAGTGTCAATCCAATCCTAGGAGCTAGAAAGTGCAAAGAGAATGCAAGGACAGTGTAAAGCTAAGCAAATGATAAGTGATATTGTGAAAAATTCTAAAAACTAGATGCAGCAGTAAAATGGCGTATCGTCTCAAAAATTCATAAACATAAAAACGATTGATTAAGCTTAAAATATCAAGATTCAAAGAAAAAGCTCTAAGGTCTAACAATGGCGAATCGTCTCAAAACCATAGAGAAAAAGCATAAAAAGATAAGAATGAAATGTGTGTGGGAAAAGATCATCGCCGTCTTCCCAAAGTAGGCTAAAAGCTCTATGGTCCCCCCCTCGCTAGCGGATAAAAACGGTTGAAAGGACTGAGATCGACCTCGAGATCGAGCATGTTGCTCGATCGCCTTCGGACATTGTGTCTTCTACTCGATCTGTGTCTCGTTCTTCTTTGGTGGATCGAGTGTTGCATCCGATCTTGGTATCGATCTTCGGCGGATCGAGTGATAGACTCGATCCGGCTCTCGCTCTGCATGGCGTCATTTACGTCTGTACCACTTGATTGATTGCTCCGCTCGATCTCCGTCTCGATCAGGTTCCTTGGATCGGAAGGACTACTCGATCTTCTGGTCGATCTCACCTAGATCGACCGGCCGTGCTCGATCTGCTCCCCGATCTCTGGTCCTTAGCAAATATCCGATGTTCCCAAGAACCTCCACATTAGCCTCAGCACGTCCACGAACTCCACGACTCCAAAGTAGCCAGAAACAACCTGAATATGATGCAAAATGAAAGGAACATGCGTATGCTTGTGCAAGAATGCTCTCGGACCTAAAGTGATGCAATCTAGCCTAAAGTGTGATGTAAATGCATGAAAAGCTAACTTATATGTATGCAAAACACATGCAATATGCAGGAACATCAAAATGAACTAAAACAGAGGAAAGACAAGACTTGAGATGGGATAATTAGTGATATGGAACTCTCAACTCAACCTATGATGCTTACAAACTTATACAATGCTATTCCTTATGCATAGGATTCATTTATATGACTAATCCAATCTCTTAGCACTAATATCTTTACTAATCATCAAATCAAGAACTAATTCTCATTAGTGAAATGACAAACAGCAAGCAATAAGACAATTTATCAATCCTATATTGCCAAATCACTCCCTAGACAGCCAATCTCTTGAGCTAGGACAAGCAATTCTCTTGCAAAGCAGTTCACGCATTTCATCAAAGACTTGGTGCGCATAAAATGAGCCTAAGATCCTAATCAACTTAGCTAAGGCTAATCAGGCATTAAACACATCAATCAAGAAAGAAATGGAAGAATTAACACTAAGCTATCATAAATCAAGCATCAAATTCCCTAAACCTAACCCATCTCAAATTTCTAGGTCACTACTCACTAATCACCATCAAAACCATCAATTCAAAGAGAAAAGGATAGCAAATCATGATTAGAGAGATTAAACAAGAAGATAAATGTAAACTCTTATTAAAATCAAGCAAGATTCAAACTACAAATTGTAACCCAAAAACAAAAGAAGAAAGAACTGCTGGATAATGAGATGTTCCCAAAAATTAGGGATTTTAAGTATTTAGAGGAGTCTAAGCGGAGTGGCAAAATTGTAAATAAGTTGTCTTCAGTCTGGGTCAGGATCGGTCATCCATGACCGATGTGGATGACTGATGTGAATGGCATCGGTCAGACTTGCTCAATATACCCGATCAATGTAGGTTGAGCAGTTTCACAAAAACTTCAGTAACTTTCTAACCGCTCATCAGAATGAGCTCAAACGGAAACCTTTCGTCCAGGATGATCTTCAAGTCGGTCAAGATGATCGGTCGAAACTCCAGATGGACATGTGCTGACTTTATTAACCATAACTCTTCAACCACCTACAGGTATGGCTCAAAACCAACACCAAACGCAAGCTAACTCAACTGGCTACAAAGTTGATGAAGAACACCGAGGCCAAATCGGAATTCAAGCACCTCATCAGAGCTGATCTTCAGTCGATATGGTCCTTCGGTTGCTTGACATCGGTCAGCTGATGACCGATGTACCTGGCCGATGTGAATCTTCAAACTCTCGGGTGGATCACATCGGTCAGTCTTGACCGATGCTGTTGACCGATGTGAATCTTCAAACTCTCGGGTGGATCACATCGGTCAGTCTTGACCGATGCTGTTGATCGATGTGGATGAGCGGGTTCACGAAAAATTCTGTAACTTTCTAACAGCTAATGGGAATGACCTGAAACTAACTCCAGACCCAAGCTAACTCCTTTGGATACAACATTGATGAGACTGTTGAAGTTGAATCGGGTTATAGATGCTTTGTCCGAGCTGGTTTTGTCAGGCTGGCCACTTCAATGAAGGTGCACCTTCTTCTTGGCTCTTTTCATGCCTTGTGCTGCATCCACCATCATCTCCCATACTCCTTGTAGTCTCCTAACTCTCCAAACATACCTGCCAAACTCCTCAAATGCACAAAAAATGCAATGCACACCCTAAATCTACACTAAGTCCTAATTGAATGCAAATGGGACAAAAACAAGCAAAAATGCATGTTTCAAGACTATAAAACAATGCAAAATGTATGCTAATATGGTGTAAATAATGAATATATCAACACCCCCACACTTGCCTTTTGCTTGTCCTCAAGCAAACAAGAACAAATGAGAGAATGAGGTTTGAAAGTGGGAGCTCAAAACTAAAGATGTCAATGAAAAAACTGATTCAATGCCCCAGTTATAGGTTCTAAGATGCATAGAGATTGTTCTACTTCAAAAGCTTTAGCTATACCTATCATAGCAAACAATGAACTCTAGCTAAGCCTACACAAGCATTCAAATCAACCAACTGTTTAACATTCGTTAATAGTAACCAATGGATCTTGCTTACGTAAATCAGTTGAAACTATTTGGTTCAAGGACAAGGCAAAGAGATGAAAATGATCTCTTTTAATGTGGGTTTTCAGAAGCATAGGATCTCTCGTTGAAGGAATGAACTTTTGGCAAAATGCTAAGGGTAAAGCTCAGCCTATGCATACAAGGATAAACTCTCATTTACCCATTGCCTAGATTGGTCTAATCCCAACTTTATGTCCCATCAAAGCCTATCCTAATCTACCTTTTTCATAAGGCTTTTACCTCTTCTAAACACCCCCACACTTAGCCATTTCTTAGGGAAGCTTTTCTTCTTTGCTATCTTCATGATGTGGCCTCTTTGATCTTCTTTTTGCAGCTTTTCTTTGTTTCCTTGGGGAGTCTCCATTTTGTTTCTTCTTTAAGTTCCTTAGGCTTCTTTTGGCCTCTTCTTTTTGTTGTTTGAGAACTCCTCTTCTTTGTTGATAACAGGTTTTTATGATGCAATGATGTGTCAAGATACAACAGAGAGGTTATCAAAGCTCTAATGCACACATAGATGTAGTATAGTGAGCAAGAGAGATATCAATCCACACCTAGGGGTAGCAAGTTCACTAAGAATGAAAAGGATGAGTAAAGCTAAGCTAGAATGATAAATGATTGTTAAAATCCCTAAAAACTAAATGCAAGTGTCAAATGCAAAGCAAAACAATTTTAAAATCCCTAGAAGAAGGTTAACTACCACGAGGAACAAGCAGAATATTTAAAATCCAAAGCTACTAATTATTAAAAATCGACTAGTGGATCGACCACGGGATCGACCACTGGATCGAGCAACAACGATCGATCTCGTCTAAACAACCTAGAATGATGAAATGATGCAATATGCGATTGACAAGAACACAACTTTATGATGATGGAATGATATTAAACGACTTAAGACACTAAGAAAGAGGGTCTAGGGTTGAGGGTCACATTCGTGGATCTCTGATATTGCTGCATATTTCGTGTGTTTTGCATACATATAAGATAGTTTCTCTTGCATTTACCTTGCACCTTAGGCTAGTTTGCATCACTTTAGGTCCTAGAGTACTTTTACACCAGCATTTGCATGTTTCTTGCATTTTGCATCGCATTCAGGTTGTTTTCGGCTACTTTGGAGCTATGGAAGATTCGTGGACGTGCTAAGGCTCGTGAGGAAGTTCGTGGACACTTGGAGAAATCAGGATTGCATGCTAAGGACCCGAGATCGAGTAGCAGATCGAGCAAGGCAGGTCGATCTAGATGAGATCGACCAGAAGATCGAGTGACCAAGCCGATGCAAGGGAACGGATCGAGACCAAGATCGAGATAGGAGATCGATCTGAAGTACGGACGTAAATGACGCCATGCAGATCGAGAACTAGATCGAGCCTCCGTCCCGATCCAGACGAGATCGACTCAGAGATCGAGCAAAGTCACCCGATCCAAGCCGAAGATCGAGAGCCAGATCGAGTCTCCTGCCCGATCCCAGACGTACCTTATCCGTCCAGCCTGTTCTTGGACGCTAGCGAAGGGGGGACCAGTACACGACTACTTTTTCTAACCTTCATTCTGTCCTTTTCCTTGTTATCACTTTGCTTAGGCGAATCCGCCATTGTAGACTCTGAAGCTTTTCTTGCTTTTACGTTTTGAATATTGAATCTTTGCTTTTAATCAATCGTTTTTCATGTTTAGTTGATCATCTATTGCGTTTTGTTCGGTTTCCTTTATGAGTAGTGAGTAGTTTCGTTGGGTTTTCGGGGTTGAGAGGATTCAAAGGGGTTGAAAAGGTTTAAAGCTTGGTGTTTTCTTGTTCTTCATCGCCTTCTCTTCTAGGATTTGAGCACTTAAGGCTTAGAGACCCTCACGCCAAGATCTCTATGATCAGAGGGATATCTTACCTTGACAGGATTCCGATGTCCTGGAGAAGTCAAATCCTAGAGGCTAATCTTTCCTTTCCCATACGCCATGGTTGTTTAGGGGATTAGTTAGGCCGTGTGTTTGAAATCTATGTTTTATGCCCTTCAATCTCTTTTTCCACCAAACGCCATGGGTTTGGAGAAGAGAGTTTGAAGGAGTGATCCATACCACAAGCCATGGATGGATCTTGTTTTGTTTTCAAGGCCTAGAGAACCTCACAAAGTGAGTAGATCTAAAGTTTTCAAACCAAGCTTGAACCTTTGAAACGCTTGAACATGATCCTCAACCCTGGACCCTCTTTCTTAGTATTTTCTCATTTCTGTTAATCATTCGCTTGCTATCTTTTCGCATACTGGTCATTAGATTCATTTCTGTTTGAACTGTTTAGACGAGATCGATCATTGTTGCTCGATCTAGTGTTCGATCCTGGGGTCGATCCACTAGTCGATTTTTAGTAATTCATAGCTTTGCACTTTAAGTATTCCGCTTGTTTCTCGTGGTAGTTAACCCTCTTCCAGGGATTTTAAAATTGTTTTGCTTTGCATTTGACACTTGCATTTAGTTTTTAGGGATTTTACAATTTATTTTCGTATTCTGCTTAGATATGCTCATTCCTTTACATTCTTAGTGATCTTGCTACGCCTAGGTGTGGATTGATTCCTCTCTTCCTCACTATACTACATCTATGTGTGCATTAGAATTTTGATAACCTTTCTGTTGCGTCTTGACACATCATTGCACCATAGAAAATAACCTTATCAAATGGCGCCGTTGCCATCTTAGGGGATAGAAAGCATTAAGATTTGGGGTTTGGTAAAGACTAAGCCTTTACTTTAAGTTGGTTACTGATTCCTCTACCTTCAAACTTGTGTCTTTCAGGTTGAATCTACGCTCCAGGGGTGACAACAACTTACTTACGCCCTTGGAAAATATTCATCAGCTTGGACACGCAAGATCAAGAAGAGTTAGAGAGCAAGCTCGAGCCTTTGAGGAGATTGTTCAGCAAGGTTCAGTGAATTTTGAAGCGATGGCTGAGCAAAAACATCCAGAGGGACCTCCTCCAGCTCATGGGGCAGTGGGATGAGGTAATGGAAACCCCCACCACGCGGCTAGACCCCCACGGATCATTGGAGCGGGAGATGCTCCCAACACTCATCATAATAGGTTTGGGATCATTCCTCCTCCTGTACAGAACAACAACTTTGAGATTAAGCCAGGATTCATCTCAATGGTGCAAAACAACAAGTTCCATGGGTTAGCAATGGAAGAACCCTTGGAGCATCTTGACAACTTTGAGCAAGTGTGTGGGATGATCAAGATTAATGGCATATCCGAAGATGCTTTCAAGCTGCGTCTCTTTCCATTTTCTCTTGGAGACAAGGCTAGACATTGGGAGAAGACCCTTCCACAAGGCACCATTACCTCTTGGGCTGAGTGTAAGAAGGCGCTCCCTTCAAAGTTCTTCTCTAGCACCAGAACAGCAAGGTTGAGAAGTGAGATCAGCGGCTTCACTCAAAGGAACAATGAGACGTTCAATGAAGCCATGGAGCGGTTCAAGGACTACACCATTCAGTGTCCTCACCACAGCTTCAGCGAAGAGACTCTCCTAAGCACAATATACCGCGGAGCTTCACCAAAGATACGCTTGCTACTTGACACGGCCAGTAAGGGAAATTTCCTTGGTCAAGAAGTGGAAGATGGTATGGAGCTGATAGAGAACTTGGCATTGAGTGACGGCAATTACGCTGAGGACTACGACCGTGCACCGAGGGGTTCTGAGCTAGAGTCTCACAAGAGAGAGCTTAAGTCCTTGCATGAGAAGATTGACAAGCTGGTGCTGGCTAATCAGAAACATGTTCACTTCGTTGGTGAAGCGGATGATACCTTAGAGGAGCTTGAGTTGAGTCAAGAAGAAGCCAATTGGGTGGTGGGTCAGAAAAACTACAAACCTCAAGGGTATTCACAAGGCTATCAGCAGAACAACAATATCTCGTAAAGAAGCAGCAATGTGGAGAACCCTAAAGATCAAGTGTACCCTGCTCAGCAAGCAAAGCCATTTGTGCCCTACAACAAAGGTTTTCAGCCGAGTGGTGGTTTTCAAGGTCAGCGCCAAGGTAACTTTCAAGGACAGCAACAGCAGCAAGGAAACAAACCTTATACTCCTATTTATCCTCCAGGCTTTGTTCCTCATCAACAAATGCAACCGCAGCAAGTTGATCCTGTACATGCCATGTTTCAGCAGTTGCTTCAAGGGAAAGCTTCAACAAACCAGAAGTTCTACGAGATGAACAACCGCTTAGACTCCTCTCTCAGTGATGTCTCTACTCAGATCGCAACTCTAAACAACAAGATTAAGCACTTAGAGAAGGGTAAGGCAACTACAAGTGGTCAGAATAGCTTACCGGGCAAGTGTGAGCAGAATCCCAAGGAATACGCCAATGCCATTACACTAAGAAGTGGCAAAGAGCTTGCACTGAGGGTTGCGCCTAAGGACAATTAGGACATTGTGGTTCAAGAGGGGGAGGATAAGCCATCGGCTGATGTTGAGATCAACTTCCACAACGTGTGGATAGAGCGGCCAACAAAGGGAAAAGAAGCAGCTTTAAAGAAGCAAGTGGAGAAAGCAACCGAGGAGAAGGATGAGTACATATCTCCGTCTTATGTTCCTAAGCTTCATTTTCCTGGTCGTTTCAAGAAACAACTTATAGAGAAGCATAGGCTCTTGTTTGAGAAGCATCTAAGGGACGTAGAGATCAAGCTACCTCTCGTGGATTGCCTTGACATGATGCCTAAATGTGCAAAATATTTCAAAGACACGCTTGCAAAGAAAAATAAGGAAAGCAAGGAAGTGCTGGTTCTTAGTAAGGAATGTAGCGCCGTAATACACAAGGAGATAGTTCCAAGAAGTTAGGAGATCCTAGAAGCTTCACTATACCTTGCGCTTTAGGTCCATTGGAGTTCAAGAGTTGCCTTTGCGATTTAGGAGCTAGTATAAATCTGATGCCTCATTCCATAGCAAAGAAGTTGGGATTCACGAGATTCAAAGACTGTAGAATCTCCTTGGTGCTAGCTGACAGAAGCGTGAGGCTACCCGTGGGCTTGCTTGAGGACTTAACAGTAAGGGTCAGTGGTGTAAACGTGCCTACGGACTTCGTCGTGCTTGAAATGGATGAAGAGCCTAAGGATCCGCTCATTCTTGGAAGGCCATTCCTTGCAACCGCCGCAGCAATCATCGATGTCAAGAATGGGAAGATAGCTCTACACTTGGGTAAGGATATAAGGCTGGATGTTGATATTAACGAGGTCCTGAAGAAGCCCACCATAGAAGGGCAAGCTTTCTACATAAAGACGTTGGACGCTTTGGCGGATGAACTGCTAGAGGAGCTAGCACAAGAGGATCGCTTGAAGCTGGCATTGACTAAGGAGCCAGGAGAGTACGGTTTCATGGATCAGAGGGCTCAAGAGTACGTTAATCTCCTTGATTCCCTGAAAAGTTGTGCTAGAAGATGAAGGCGGATGCCTAGAGGTCGAGCAGGCAATCGAGAAGATCACTCGATCCAAGTTAGCAATCGACAAGAAGATCGAGGATACTAGTCGATCCAGAGAAGAGAACGACTCAGACGCTCGATCCACTACTCGATCCCATTTAAATCGAGTGAGTGATCGACCTGAGAGCAGTCGATCTAGAAAAACAAGCGATGGGGAGATCGAGGGAAGTCAATCGATTAGTTCAGAGATCGAGATGAGGACTCGATCTCCTGCTCGATCCCAATTAAATCGAGTACGAGAATCGAGTGAAATTGCTCGATTCGGACCAGAAGGAGTGCAAGATCGACTGGAAGACTCGATCTCGGAGGGGACAACGGTTCAAGAAAGCAGTCTTTTGGGTCATGTCTCGGGTTCTAAGGAGGCTACTGAGGATGGGAACGTCAACAAGAGCCACGAGGAGGACTGGAGCGAGCTGCTAGCCCCAAAGGTGGACCTAAAGGAGCTCCCAAAGGGCTAAGGTATGCTTTCTTAGGGCCTAATGAAACCTATCCCGTGATTGTAAATGAAAACTTAAGTGCTGATGAGTTGCACTCACTCCTAAATGAGCTGAGAAAGTATAGGAAGGCCATTGGGTACTGTCTAAGTGACATCAAGGGCCTTTCACCAATGCTTTGCACTCATAGGATTCACTTGGATAATGAGAACGCCTCTTCTATAGAACACGAAAGGCGTTTGAATCCGAATTTAAAGGAGGTTGTTAAGAAAGAAATTCTTAAGCTGTTAGAGGCTGACGTGATCTATCCCATAAGTGACAGCACGTGGGTTTCTCCCGTACACGTGGTGCATAAGAAGGGAGGGATCACGATCATTAAGAATGATAAAGATGAGCTTATACCTACTAGGACTATTACAGGACACCGTATGTGTATTGACTATAGGAAGCTTAATCTTGCTACTAGAAAGGATCATTTTCCCTTACCTTTTATTGATCAAATACTTGAGAGGCTTGCTAATTGATATTACTGCATATTGCATACATTTTGCATACATATTAGTTAGCTTTTCATGCATTTACATCACACTTTAGACTAGATTGCATCACTTAGGGTCCTAGAGCATTCTCGCACCAGCATACGCATGTTTCTTGAATTTTGCATCACATTCAGGTTGTTTCTGGCTACTTTGGAGTCGTGGAGGTTCGTGGACGTGCTGAAGCTGTTGTGGCGGTTCGTGGAAGGTCGGATGTTTGCTAAGGACCAGATATCGGGGAACAGATCGAGCATGGCAGGTCGATCTAGATGAGATCGACCAGAAGATCGAGAAGACCAGGCGATCCAAGGAAAATGATCGAGACGAAGATCGAGTGAAGTAATCGATCAAATGGTACGGACGTAAAGCGAGAGCCGGATCGAGTCCACCACTCGATCCAACCAAAGATCGATACCAAGATCGGATGCAACACTCGATCCACCGAAGATGATCGAGACCCAAATCAAGTTGAAGACACGATATCCGAAGATGATCGAGAGAGCCGCTCGATCCCGAAGTCGATCTCTGTCCTTTCAACCGCTTTTGGCCGCTAGCGAGGGGGGGGGACCATCGAGTTGTTTTCGCCATTTTGGGAGGGCGGCGACGTCTTTTTCCACATAAATTTTCAATCTTATCTTTTTATGCTTTTCTCTCTGGTTTTGGAGATAATCCACCGTTGTCGAACTTGAAATTTTTCTTGCTTTGTATTCGAATCGTTTGAAGTTTAATCGAGTTTCTTTTCTTGCTCATCGTTTCTTTCTTCATGCTTTGCTTGATTTATCTTATGTGTAGTGAGTAGTTTCATTAGGGTTCAGGGTTGAGAGGATTCAAGGGGTCAAAAAGGTTTTCGATCTTGGAGTTTTCTAGTGTTTAATGGCTATCTCTTCTAGGGTGTCGAGTTCCTAAAGCTTAAAGACTCTCACGCCGAGAGCTTTATGATCCGAGAGGTCTCTTACCTTAACAGGATTCAGGAACCTCTGAAGATCACACCCTAGAGACTAGTTACCCCTTCCCAAAAGCCATGGAAGTTTGGGGGACTAGTTAAGCCATTCATTTGAAATCTGTTTTTCCTGCCCTTCGACCTCTCTTTCCACTAAAAGCCATGGGTTTGGAGGAGAGGATGAAGGAGTGATCTATACCGAAAGCCACAGATAGATCTTATTTCGTTTTCAAGGCTTAGAGATTCTCACAAAGTGAGTCGATTTAAAGTTTTCAACCCAAGTTCGGACCTTTGAAACCCCTGACCATGAATCTCAACCCTAGACCCTCTTTCTTAGCATCTTTAGATCCTCTCTCGTCATTCGCTTGATCTTTGATAGCATCCTGGTCATTAGTTTCGCTGTTCTTGCATTTTTAGACGAGATCGATCGTTGTTGCTCGATCTAGTGGTCGATCCCATGGTCAATCCACTAGTCGAATTTTAGTAATTTGTAACTTTGTCCTTTAATTATTCTGTTTGTTCCTCATGGTAGTTTGATCATTCCTGGTAATATTAAAATAGTTTTGCATTCCATTTAGTTGCTGCATCTAGTTTTTAGAGATTTTTTCAAAACCGATCTTTGATTCGCTTAGATTTGCATAGCCCTTGCATTCTCTTTGCTTTTTCTATCATCCTAGGTGTGGATTGACTCTCTCTTGCATACTGTGCTACAACCTGTCTTGCATTTGAGTTTTGATAGCCTCATTGCATACTCACCCTTGCAAAGATAATAGTTATCAAATGGCGCCGTTGCCATCCTAGGATTGTTTAGAAAACATAGAGATTTGTGACTTAGTAAAGACTAAGCCTTTACCTTGTTTTAGTTACTAATCATTCTACTCTCAAACGTGTGTCTCTCAGGTACATGAATCTTCGTTCAAGGGGAGACAACAATCTACTTCAACCCTTGGACAACATTCATCAGCTTGGTCATTCACGGCAAAGAAGAGTACGAGAACAAGCCAGAGCCTTTGAGGAGATTGTTCAGCACGGTTTAGTTGACTTTGAAGCTATGGCTGAACACGAGCATCCAGAGGGACCTCCTCCAGCTCACAGGGCAGTGGGAAGGGGCAATGGAAACCCCCAACACGCGGCTAGACCCCCAAGGATCATAGGAGCCGGAAATGCTCCCAATACTCATCACAATAGGTTTAGGATCACTCCTCCTCCTGTACAAAACAACAACTTCGAGATTAAGCCAGGTTTCATCTCCATGGTGCAAAACAACAAGTTCCACGGCTTAGCAATGGAAGATCCCTTGGAGGACCTTGACAATTTCGAGCAAGTATGTGGGATGATCAAGATAAACGGCATATCCAAAGATGCTTTCAAGCTGTGTCTCTTTCCCTTTTCACTCGGAGACAAGGCTAGGCATTGGGAGAAGACCCTGCCACAAGGCACCATCACCTCATGGGCCGAGTGTAAGAAGGCCTTTCTCTCAAAATTCTTCTCAAGCACCAGGACAGCATGATTGAGAAGCGAAATCAGCGGCTTCACTCAACGAAACAATGAGACATTCAACGAGGTAATGGAACGTTTCAAAGACTACACGATCCAATTTCCTCATCACGGTTACAGCGAGGAGACCCTACTCAACACCATCTACCGCGGAGCTTCACCAAAGATCAGGTTGTTACTTGACACAGCTAGCAAAGGGAACTTCCTTGGGTAGGAGGTAGAAGAGGGCATGGGGCTGATAGAAAACTTGGCATTGAGTGATGGCAACTACGCTGAGGATTATGAGCGTGCACTGAGAGGATCCGAGCTAGAGTCTCACAAAAAGGAGCTGAAATCTTTGCATGAGAAGATAGATAAGCTGGTGTTGGCCAACCAGAAGCATGTTCACTTTGTTGGTGCAGCAGATGAGAATCAAGAGGAGCTTGAGTTGAGCCAGGAAGAAGCCAATTGGGTGGCGGGACAGAACAATTACAAACCTCAAGGCTACAACCAAGGCTACAACCAGAACAACAATCTCTCCTACCGAAGCACCAACATTGCCAACCCTAAGGACCAAGTGTATCCTACTCAGCAAGCAAAACCTTTCATCCCTTACAACAAAGGTTTTCAGCCGAGTGGTGGTTTCCAAGGTCAAGGGCAGAACAACTTCCAAGGGCAACATCAAGGTAACAAGGGTTATACGCCTAACTACCCTCCAGGCTTTGCACCTCAGCAGCAACAGCCGATGCAACAACAGGTTGATCCAGTTCAGGCCATGTTTTAGCAGCTGATACAAGGGCAAGCCTCTACAAACCAGAAGTTCGCCGAGATGAACACTCGTCTAGACTCGTCTCTCACTGACTTCTCCAATCAGATCACCAACTTAAACAACAAGATCAAGCAGCTAGAGAAGGGGAAAGCGAGTACAAGTGGTTAGAATAGCCTACCGGGCAAGTGTGAGCAGAATCCTAAGGAATATGCCAACGCCATCACGTTAAGAAGCGGCAAAGAGCTAGCACCTCTGATTACTCCTAAGAACAATGAGGACGTTGTAATTCAAGAGGGGGAGGGTAAGCCTTCAGCTGATGATGAGATTAACTTTGACAATGTCTGGATCCAAGGGCCAAGAAGAGGAGACAAAGCAGTTGCTGAGAAGAAAGCGGAGCAAACTACTAAGGAGAAGAATGCTTATGTACCTCCAGCGTATGTACCTAAGCTGCCTTTTCCTGGCCGTTTAAAGAAGCAACTCATAGAGAAGCATAGAATCCTCTTTGAGAAGCATATTAAGGACGTGGAGATCAAGCTACCTCTCGTTGACTGCCTTGCAATGATGCCTAAATGCACCAAATTCTTCAAAGACACTCTCGTGAAGAAGAATATGGAAAGCAAGGAGGTGCTTGTTCTAAGTGAAGAGTGTAGTGATGTGATACATAAGGAGATAGTCCCTAAGAAGTTGGGAGACCCTGGAAGCTTCACTATACCCTGCGCTTTAAGTCCTCTGGAGTTCAAGAGTTGCCTTTGTGATCTCGGAGCTAGCATAATCCTGATGCCTCATTCCGTGGCGAAGAAGCTTGGCTTTACTCGTTTCAAAGACTGTAGGATCTCGTTGGTACTGGCTGATAGGAGAGTGAGGCTACCAGTGGGGCTGCTTGAAGATCTACCGGTGCGAGTCAGCAGTGTGAACGTGCCTACGGACTTCGTCGTGTTGGAAATGGATGAAGAGCCTAAGGATCCACTCATCCTAGGAAGGCCATTCCTTGCAACCGCTGGGGCTATCATCGACGTCAAGAACGGGAAGATTGCCTTGCACTTGGGAAAGGATATAAGGCTGGACTTCGATATCAATGAGGTTCTGAAGAAGCCGACCATAGAAGGGCAAGCTTTCTACATTGAAACGATGGATGCCTTAGCGGATGAGTTGCTAGAAGAACTCGCTCAGGAGGACCATCTGAAGCTGGCACTGACAAAGGAGCCAGAGGAGTTTGGCTATGTGGATCAGAGGACCCAGGAGTACGTCAACTTGCTGGATTCTAGGAAGATTGTTAAGAAGGATGAAAGCTGCTGCCTAGAGATCGACCCTGAGATCGACGCTATCACTCGATCCAGGAGTCAGATCAACAAGGCAATCGAGAACACAACTCGATCTGGTGCAGGAATCGATAGTCAGATCGAGAGGAATGATCGATTCGGAAAAACAATCGAGTCGACGATCGAGAGAGACCATTCGATCATTTTGGGGTCTAATCAGGAGATCGACTCAGACTCTCGATCCCTTACTCGATCCACATCGAATCGAGTAAAACTGCTCGATCTAGACGACATCGAGAGCAAGATCGACTGGAGGACTCGATTTCAGAAGGGATAGCGGTTGAGGAAAGCAGTCTTAAGGGCCATGCCTCGGATTCTAAGGAGGGTTCCAAGGAGGAAAGCAACAACAACAGCCACGAGGATGACTGGAGCGAGCTGTTAGCCCCAAAGGTGGACCTTAAGGAGCTCCCAAAAG
Organism: Thlaspi arvense; assembly: GCA_911865555.2. Lineage (NCBI taxonomy): Eukaryota > Viridiplantae > Streptophyta > Magnoliopsida > Brassicales > Brassicaceae > Thlaspi > Thlaspi arvense. The sequence continues at coordinate 15,107,282 of OU466857.2, forward strand.
GGCTAAGGTATGCTTTCTTAGGGCCTAATAACACCTATCCCGTGATTGTGAATGAAACTTAAGGGATGATGAGTTGCACTCGCTCCTGACTGAGCTGAGAAAGTATAGGAAGGCCATTGGGTACTCTTTAAGTGACATCAAGGGCCTTTCAGCAATGCTTTGCACTCACAGGATTCACTTGGATAATGAGAACGCCTCTTCTATAGAACATCAAAGGCGTTTGAATCCTAATTTCAAAGAGGTTGTTAAGAAAGAGATCCTTAAGCTTTTAGAGGCTGACGTGATCTATCCAATAAGTGACAGCACGTGGGTTTCTCCTGTACACGTGGTGTCTAAGAAGGGAGGGATCACGGTCATAATGAATGAAAAAGATGAGCTTATTCCTACTAGAACCATCACTGGTCATAGGATGTGTATTGATTATAGGAAACTTAACCTTGCAACTAGGAAAGATCATTTCCCTTTGCCTTTGATTGATCAAATGCTTGAGAGACTTGCTAATCACCCTTACTACTGTTTCCTTGATGGGTATAGCGGTTTCTTTCAGATACCAATTCACCCAAATGATCAGAAGAAGACGACCTTCACATGTCCCTACGGTACCTTCGCGTATCGAAGGATGCCGTTTGGATTGTGTAATGCACCGGCTACGTTTCAGCGAAGTATGATGTCGATCTTCTCCGATCTAATAGAAGAGATAGTAGAGGTGTTTATGGATGACTTCTCTGTCTATGGTGCGTCCTTTTCTGCGTGTTTGTTGAATCTTTGCAGGGTACTAAAGCGTTGTGAAGAGACAAACTTGGTGCTAAACTGGGAGAAATGCCACTTTATGGTTAAGGAAGGGATCATGCTTGGTCATAAGATATCAGAGAAGGGCATTGAGGTTGATCAGGCTAAAGTGGAAGTCATGATGGGTCTTGAGCCGCCGGTTAACGTTAAGGGAGTCAGAAGTTTCTTGGGACACGCCGGGTTCTATAGGCGCTTCATCAAGGACTTCTCCAAGATTGCACGCCCTCTTACACAGTTGTTGTGCAAAGAAGCTGAGTTTGTGTTTGATGAGGAGTGTTTGCGAGCTTTCGTGACCATCAAGGAAGCCCTTACATCAGCCCCTATATTTCAAGCACCAGACTGGACACTACCCTTTGAGATCATGTGCGATGCTAGTGACTACGCCGTAGGAGCCGTTCTTGGTTAGAGGAAAGACAAGAAGCTGCACGTGATTTACTATGCTTCAAGAACCTTGGATGACACGCAAACAAGGTACACTACTACAGAGAAGGAGTTGCTTACAGTAGTGTTCGCCTTTGAGAAGTTCCGGTCGTATCTTGTGGGTTCCAAAGCTATTGTCTACACAGATCACGCGGCTTTGCGATACATCTATTCGAAGAAGTACACTAAGCCTCGGCTTTTAAGGTGGATTCTCTTGCTCCAGGAGCTTGACATGGAGATTAAAGACAAGAAGGGAATAGAAAACGGAGTCGCTGACCATCTCTCACGGCTAAGGATCAACGAGTCTCTCCCCTTAGATGACTCTCTTCCAGAAGAGCAACTCATGGCGATCACCACGGCTGTTTGTGGAAAGCTAGAGGGGCAGTTTCAAGAGGTGTTGAGCTTCAAAGAGGAGGATCTACCGTGGTACGCTGATGTCGTGAACTATTTAGCGTGTGGTGAGGAGCCAACACATCTCAACAGCTATAATAAGAAGCGGTTCATGAGAGAGGCTAGTGACTACTTTTGGGACGAGCCCTACTTATACAAGAGAGGAGTGGACAGTTTGTACCGGAGGTGTGTTACGAAGGAAGAAGCTAGAGACATCCTCTATCACTGCCACGGCTCTTCCTACGGAGGACACTTCGCTTCATTCAAGACTGCCACGAAGGTATTGCAAGCTGGTTTCTGGTGGCCGTCCATCTTCAAAGATGCACACGAGTTTGTGAAGAGCTGTGAAGCATGTCAACGAGCAGGGAATATCACTAAGAGGAACGAGATGCCTCAGGTTCCCATCTTCGAGGTTGACGTGTTCGACGCGTGGGGCATAGAATTCATGGGGCCATTTTCTTCTTCATATGGCTACAAGTACATCTTAGTAGCAATGGATTATGTCTCTAAATGGGTTGAGGCTATTGCTTCCCCTACAAACGAATCTAAGGTGGTGATCAAGCTGTTCCAAAGTATCATTTTCCCGAGGTTTGGGGTATCTAAGGTGGTTATAAGCGATGGAGGAAGCCACTTCATAAACAGGGTCTTTGAGAACCTCTTGAGAAAGTATGGCGTTAAGCATAAGGTGGCTACACTGTATCATCCTCAAACAAGCGGTCAAGTGGAAGTCTCCAACTGGCAAATCAAGGCTATACTGGAGAAGACCGTCGGAACAACAAGGAAAGATTGGGCAGTGAAGCTGGACGACGCTCTTTGGGCCTACCGTACCGCCTTTAAAACACCGATTGGTACAACCCCTTTCACTCTGCTATATGGCAAGGGCTGTCATCTCCCGGTTGAGCTAGAACACCGTGCATTGTGGGCTGTGAAGAGGTTGAACTTTGACCTCAAGACTGCTCAAGAGAGGCGCCTCATTCAGCTGCATGAACTGGACAAATTAAGACTGAACGCTTATGAGAGCTCTCGGATATACAAGGAGCGGAATAAGGAAGCTCACGACAAGAAGTTGGTTGCCAAGGAGCTTAAGGAAGGAGGTTTAGTGTTGCTGTACAATTCAAGACTCAAACTCTTCCCGGGAAAGCTGAAGTCAAGGTGGAGCGGGCCGTTTGTGATCCAAGAAGTGCTGCCTTATGGAGCTGTTACATTGATGGGAAAGAGTGGCAGTGCATTCACCGTCAACGGACACAGGGTCAAGCCTTACTTGGCAGACAGCTATGTCAAGGAGAGTACCTCGGTGCTTCTCCAAGACCCACCATCCGCCTAAACCAAGTAAAGTCTAGCTAAAGACGTTAAAGAAAGCGCACTTGGGAGGTATTCCCATGTCTATCCTGTACATATTTATGCTTTATTTCTCTTTCAGTTTTATGTTTTTATTTTGCAAGTGTGTAGGAGCAGGTATGAGGAGTTTAAACCTCGATCTTGAAATCCAAAAGAGGCGATAGGGGTTAAGAAAAGGCTAGAGATCGAGTGCTAGATCGATTGATCCTGACTCGATCTTTGCTAGATCGAGTCAGTGAATCGAGAGGAGCCAGTCGATCTAGACGAGAACGAGTGATAAAATTGATCTAGACGAAAATGGATCGATCGATCCTAAATGGATCGACCGATCTAATTTCTCTCGGGAAAATCCGTTGAAAACAGATCGATCACTCGACTCGATCCATCACTCGATCTATGCCAAATCGACCCCTAAATCGAGGACGTAGCTCGATCATGAGGACTTAGCCGTGGAGCCAACATCTCAACGATCGAGGGAGCCAATCGATCCGAGACTCGATTCATCATGAATCGAGTCACAAATCGAGTAACCCTCTTGATCTAAGCCATTATGGGCATGAGATCGAGTCCTAGATCGACCAAACGGACTCGATCTCATGCTGAGGTAACATTTTCGTTCCCTTCTTTATTCTTTTCCCTCCAGTTTTTAAATTCAAAACTTGGTCAAGGCAAGCATCTTTGACCATGAAAGATGTGCCTTGACCAAGGCTTTGTCAGAAAACCACCTTTCCTACCCATGGTTTTGTTTCTTGCTTAGCCTTTAAATATTTCAACAACTTCTCACCCTCTCATTCTTGTTTTCTCAGAAATTTTAAAGAAAGAGAGTGAGAGTTTTTTGTTTTCAAAGGCTAGCAAGGCTCTTTAACAATCTTGAAAAAGGTATTTTTGGAGTTTAATGAAATATTTTTGGAAAATTCTCTTTTATTTCGCAAGATATTGTTTTAGATGATAGGGCCGTTTTTGAATTTTAAAATTTAGCTAAGTAAAGGGAATAATTCTAGATTTTCTAGTATCTAAAGATTTGATTCTCCTTTACTTTGCTATAATTTTTATTAATTCCCCAAAATTCTAGGGTATTAGTTATAAACCTTCTTCTTCACCTTTCTTCTTCTCTCATCCGATCGTCGTTTTGCTTACCAAGTTCCTTGAGAAATTTGTTTCAGGTAAAATGGCCCCTAAAAGAACGAGAGAAGAGACATCACGAGAGGGAGAAGGACAAGAGGTAGCTGTTCAAGAGGAGGTCAGATGGAGTAAGGATGAGAAGAGGGACAAGAAACGGCTTGAAAGGCTTCGGTTTGAGCCTACTAAGTTTGCGGATCGGGAGCTGCTGTTCAAGCTAGGGATCCTTGGAGATTTCGACCAACTCCTCAAGAACATTGGCTTAAGATGTCTGTCACGGATGGATGGCCCAACCATTCCAGAAGTGACAATAGACTTCCTTGCCACGCTGGAGTTTTGTTACGAGAACCCTAGCGCACCCGTCCCTTCACAAGGTCGCCTCTCCTTCAAGGTTGGACGTCAAGCCTTCAGCCTCTCCATCCCCGAGCTATGTCAAGCGTATGGTCTCAACGCAGCTGCCACCAAGGTCGAGTTCCCTTTCTTCAAGCGAGCAAACGATTTTTGGGACCTGATAAGCAACGAAGACTACAAAGCCAACACCGCCAAGATCAAGAGAGTGAGAAGCCCGGTGCTGAGGTACACTTTGAAGCTGATCGCCAACACGTTTAGCGGAAGGTCAGTTGCTCCCACGGTCACGAAGACCGAGCTTTGCTTCCTGTTCCAAGGCGTGAAGCACTTGTTGTGTGACCCGGATGAGAAAGACGAGCCTATGGATGATGAGCTCGGCGACGAGGTGAACTATGGATGCGTGCTTGCTGCCTCCTTGGTGCAGTACAAGGCTTACGCCTTGCAGTGCAAGACAACCTCTTCTTTCATTGGCGGCTTCCTCACTCCTCTATTCTTACAAGTTGGCGTACCTATACACGACTTCGCGCACGTTCCAGCTAGAGCCTTCATGGATGAGGTCTACATGAGGAATACCGACAGCTTGGGACGCACGCCAGCAGAAGGGTTCTACGCTTATCTCTTCATAGACGACGAGAACGAGAAGAGAGTGTGCATCCTGCCAAACAAGAACGAGACCGAGCTGCTTGGTGTTGGGAACATCGAGTTCTTGCCAACAGAAGAAGAGTGCTTTGCTCCTCTATGAGGACCGCCTGCCCCAGCGATTGCTCCTCGTCAGAGGTCCGAGTCTCCAGCCACGGAAGATGAGATGCCCGAAGCCTACACCCTTCCCAAGTTAGACTTTGAGCCGAGAACCAAAACAGAGAAGTTCCTAGCATCTGTTGTGGAGATGCAAAGGAAAATCAACAAGTGGCAAGGCAAAATGCTCAAGAAACTTGCTAAGAAGGTCAAGGAACTTCAAGGAGGCTCGCCAAAGAAAGATGCAAGTGAAGAGGTTCACCAACCCGAGAAGAGGAGGCTCTCAACCGGTGGAGTTGTCATCCGTGAGACTCAAGGCAGCAACATTCAGCCGGCGCGTCTTTCTCTCCAAGAAACAACCGACAAGGGCAAAACCATAGTCTCTAGCTCCTCTGGAACATCCTCAAGTTCCAGCTGAGACTAGACCAGAGGTAACAACCTTCTTCCATTGTACATAGCCGCTCATATTTGCTTCTTTTTGTTTTGTGTTTTGGCGCTCCTTTGAATTTGTTTGCCACCGGGACGGTGTCAAGCAAGTTTTGGGGAGTACACGTGTGGTTTAACATGTGTTTTCTGATCTTATTTTCCTTTAGCATCCTTGAGTCTTTAGATAATGAAAAATTGGTAAATTTTAAAAAAAATTTCAAAGATTCATGTAGTTGCATTCATCTTGTCAAAACATGTTAGGATTGAGTCTAGAATTTTTCTTAGCATCTAGGTTGTTTGCATTTGCATAAGGGGTTAAAGTTTTCTTAAAAAGGTGTTTTATACTCATGAATTGTTTCAATGCCCTAGTTAGTAGTTCTCTAATGCTTTGCTTATGCTTTGAAAGTAAATTCTTACCATGCTTGGATCACTTGCTATGATTTTCGTGACTTGAATTAAACTCTCATGATTTGAAACTTGTCCTAATAAGTGAAAACCTTAATCTGAAATTTTAATTATCATCCTTATGCACTTGAAAATGAACACATGGATTTTAAAATATTTAGGCTCTCTTCTTCCTTTTTACCACTCTTTGTGAGCCTAAGTAGAACTCCCACCTTGACCCTTACCCTTCTTTGAAGCCAAATATTTCTTGTGTGACATCATTGTGAGGCCTTCTTTTTCGGTTTTGAACTTAGCATAAAGTGTTAGGTTTAGGCGACATGATTTGATTCTCATATGATTGCTAGCTTTGCATTTTGAAGCTAGGTATAGGCTTAGGATAAGTTTGGGGGATCATTGGGGTTGTTTTCATGATTATGTGTTTTTGGTTTCAAAGAGTTTGGTGTTTAAAAGAAAGAAATAGGTTTTAAGTGAAGGGTTGTGTTTAAAAATTATATATATGCTCTAATAAATTTCAGGAGGTATCTCTCTCAAATAAAAATAAAAAGAAAAAGAAAAAGAGCCTAAGTGTCAAATAAAAATAAAAAAAAGGAAGAGAAAGAAAAAAAAATAAATAAATAAATAAGAGAGCTACCAATAAGAAATAGTTAAAGAGCAAAATTATTTTCAATCTTTTCACTAACCTAAAGAGTTAAAAATGTTTTTTGTTTCGAATTGGGGAATGCTAAGCTTTGAGAAAAAAAGGGTAGATTCTAAGTGGTGAGCAAGGATAAAAGTTAATAAATGAGAGGGGTTTAGGATCATTGTTAGTTTACATGGGTAGATGAGAATCTGATCATGTATGCATCAATTGCCTTTACCTTTAGCATTATGCATAAAGTTCTTGCCACTTTTGAGAGAAACCCATGTTTTGATTGAAAACCCTTTTCAAATGAGATCATTCTATGCTCATAACCTACACCCTTAGCCAAATGTGTTCTGCTTTGAAGTGCATAAGTTTGATTCATGGTTCGGATGTTAATGAATGTTAAAGGATGAGTTTCGTTGATTGTTAGGAATAGGAGAGTCATGATCTGAATTTCTTTGTGTGATGAGTATGGCTAAGTTCTTTGGAGTATGAGTGTGTGCATAGCATTTTATAACTGTTAACTAAGACATTGAGATTGATTCATTTGAAAGGCACCTTTGCAAGAAGCTTAAACCCCCATTCGTTTTTAAAACCTCTCTTCCTTACTAATTTTCTGTTGCTTGAGGGCAAGCAAGAAGTAAGTTTGGGGGAGTTGATATTACTGCATATTGCATACATTTTGCACACATATTAGTTAGCTTTTCATGCATTTACATCACGCTTTAGACTAGATTGCATCACTTAGGGTCCTAGAGCATTCTCGCACCAGCATACGCATGTTCCTTGCATTTTGCATCACATTCAGGTTGTTTCTGGCTACTTTGGAGTCGTGGAGGTTCGTGGACGTGCTGAAGCTGTTGTGCCGGTTCGTGGAAGGTTGGATGTTTGCTAAGGACCAGAGATCGGGGAACAGATCGAGCATGGCAGGTCGATCTAGATGAGATCGACCAGAAGATCGAGAAGACCAGGCGATCCAAGGAAAATGATCGAGACGAAGATCGAGTGAAGCAATCGATCAAACGGTACGGACGTAAATGACGCCATGCAGAGCGAGAGCCGGATCGAGTCCACCCCTCGATCCAACCAAAGATCGATACCAAGATCGGATGCAACACTTGATCCACCGAAGATGATCGAGACCCAGATCGAGTTGAAGACACGATGTCCGAAGATGATCGAGAGAGCCGCTCGATCCCGAAGTCAATCTCTGTCCTTTCAACCGCTTTTGGCCGCTAGCGAGGGGGGGGGGACAATCGAGTTGTTTTCGCCATTTTGGGAAGGCGGCGACGTCCTTTTCCACACAACTTTTCAATTTTATCTTTTTATGCTTTTCTCTCTGGTTTTGGAGATAATCCACCATTGTCGAACTTGAAGTTTTTCTTGCTTTGTATTCGAATCATTTGAAGTTTAATCGAGTTTCTTTTCTTGCTCATCGTTTCTTTCTTAATGCTTTGCTTGATTTATCTTATGTGTAGTGAGTAGTTTCATTAGGGTTCGGGGTTGAGAGGATTCAAGGGGTCAAAAAGGTTTTTGATATTGGAGTTTTCTAGTGTTTAATGGCTATCTCTTCTAGGGTGTCGAGTTCCTAAAGCTTAAAGACTCTCACGCCAAGAGCTTTATGATCCGAGAGGTCTCTTACCTTGACAGGATTCAAGGACCTCTGAAGATCACACCCTAGAGACTAGTTACCCCTTCCCAAAAGCCACGGAAGTTTGGGGGACTAGTTAATGATAGGGTCAGGTTTTACCTAAATAAAACTACTGCAAGTCCACAGCAAAAGCAGTTGTAGTACAAGGGGTTATCGAATCCCAAGGGAGTATGTAAACCACACTAGCGATTATAGATTCAGATTAAGCTAAGCGATAAATAATGAATGTAATGCAAAACAGTAAAATAAATGCAAGAGGGCGTTTTTATGCTTGTTCTTAAAGTTCAGAAGGCTAAAGGCGCTAAGTCAGGACAGTTTGCAGGTTGAATCCGAGAGTGTAGAATGCATGCAATTATGAATGAATTAAAACCGTCTTGAACATGAATCGCAAAGATATAACTAATCAATTCTCATTGAAGAAGTTATCTATGTCTAAATCACAGAATTTCAAATCTCTTTGCAAACCCTAACAACCTAAACATACAGTAATGATCAGGTTCAATTGTTCACAAAACTCCTAAGCCAAATCTCTTTGTACTAGGGCGTTTTGCTCATCTAATACTAGTTCAGGTGATTAATAATGCTCTCACATCTATCAAAAACCTAGGGTTTCGAAATCCAGATGATGTGTCTAAGAAATCGATATGAATGCAAGCACAGATGAAGAACAAATGAATTCCCTATAAGTTTTTAGCAATTCTACAAACTCTTCTTCAACCTTTGAAAAGCCCTAACTTAACTAACAAACTACTCAGACATGGTGATTTGAGAAAACATCATGAAAAGAATAGATTGCATAAAAGAAATAAGAAGTAGAAATAAAGGAGTTCAAAATCTGCTCTGAAGGAGTCTGATTTGTCTCTCCAAAAGCTCTGCTACAAATCTCTCTCTAAAGTTCTCAAAAATAATAAGATACAAGATATCTGCCAAAAGAATGGCTGAAAAACCTAATATACAAGCTAAAACACGATCTGATGTCTTTTTGCAAATATTGGAACTTTTGGGCTAAAACTGCAATTTCTTCCCAATCTTTTAAAAACAGGCCACGACCCCTTCCTTTCTGGGTGACGAGCGTCACCAGATTGGTGACGAGCGTCACCATATGGCATACTTTCTTCTTCGAGCTAGGTACTTCATGACTTCAACTCAGAATGCTCCAAAAGGTTCCAAAATCTCCAGTTATGCTCCAGACATGCTATAACCTGCAAAGACTCTTCTAGGACTCTAAAAAGATCAGAAAGACTCAATAAAAAGGACTTATATCATGGTTAAAAACCATAAAAACCATGATATATCAACTCCCCCAGAATTAGCTTTTGCTTGCCCTCAAGCAAACATCAGACAAAGAATATGGTCGAGGTTTGAAAACAAGAAACAGTCAGTCAGTCATCATGAACACCAGACTAGTTAGAGCTTTCGAATCCACATACCACATAGTCAACACAAGATCAAATTTCAGTTTAATCATCACAAGCTTAGCAAATCTCTCAAGTCCAGTCCAAATCCTTTCAAGAAACCCGAAATTTCTACTGCTAACTCCTTATTTTTATCTAAGTGTAATATCTCATCAAAGTTTTATCATCTTAATCACTTTACAGATTCTTTTCTCTTCCTAACAACTGAACAAATAGAGCTCAACACAACTCTCCTATTTTCTCTTCCCTTGATCTTTTCCTTAGGATACTTTTGATTTTTCACTTCTTTTTCTCAACTTTTACAGTCTAAGATATGATGCTACTCAATACTTGTGTTCCTTGTGAGGAGACAGGTTCTTGAATGTGTTCACTACTGTTGTTCCTTTTGAGGAGACAGGTTCTTGAATGTGTTCATGAATGCACCATTCTTTGGACTTAAACTTTTAAAAACTACATTATGGAAGATCAAAGAGAGACTGTATCTTAACTTTATTGTCAGTGCTGAAAGAGAGAATCAAGATCAATAAGAATCAATCACCAAGACAAGAGGTTTAAAGTTCATTAAGGTAGAGCTAACAACAAATTTTCCAGATTCTCTAAGAACCTAAACCTTCATTGCTAGACTGATCTATCTATGACTTTCAACTTGGTGAGACTTGTAATCAACTACTGTGGCAATGGTTCTTATCAGCAAAAACGTCCTATGGTTAGTTTCAAGAAAAACTGACAGTTTCAAAAATTTTGACTCTAGAAAAACAGGTTTTTGACTCAACTTTAAGACTCTATAAACATGACACAAAGCACACAACGTCAGTAACCACCTCCCCCATACTTAAACAACACTGTCCCCAGTGTTATTAAGCCAAGAGTTGGTCAAAATGAAGCATGAGAACGTGTAAAACCAAGGTGGAAAAGTGGTACCTCGCAAAGGACCTGGTGACGAGCGTCACCACCTCTGATACTCCAGAATCGACATGTTGGATGTTTAAATGCTATGCCATCATGTGTACTCCGAAGTCAAACTGTAAGAGCACTCAAAACACACATCAAAACATCAAAACATCCAAACAAAGCATAATCCATGGTCCAACAAGTTCACAAGATATCATCCAAGCAAACTGAACAAAGTGACTCTTTTTTTTTTTTTTTCGATTTTTCTCATGTTTTTGGGTTTTTGGTTTTTAGCTATGTAATAGAAAACTAAACTAAAATATGAAATATAAAACTTACCAGTGGGTTGCCTCCCACTAAGCGCTTGTTTAAAGTCATTAGCTCGACTTTGATTGCTGTTCAGACAGCTGGTGGAACAGAAGGTGGCATTGAATGCCTTGGAGGAGAATGTCTCCTCATCCATGGTGGTTTGTAAGCAGTAGATGTATGAACACTTCCAAGGAAGTGAGGAACATCAGCAGGGTGGGTCGTGAGTGTGGGTGGGACATTTCGTTTTCCTGCAGAATCATCAAAAGAAACACCAAGCTTTCTGTGAGAATCTCGTTGCTTGCATAAGTGTGAACCATCTTTTTCACCTTTTAAATTCTTATTGATTAGATTAGGAGGTTTGGAACTGGTTCCAGGAAGTGCATACCTTTGCTTAGTTGCAGGTTTCTGGGTTGTGGACTGTTGAATTTTCGGATTGGCAACATATGATGGACTTGTAGAGCAAATATCACGTCTCTCTTTGTGTCCAGGTTGGTGACGAGCGTCACCAGGTCAGTGATGCTCGTCACTGACTCTGCAGTTCGAGTTTCTGCAGTTTTCCTGCAATTCAGCTCTGCAAGTGTTGCTTCCATCACATACACGTCTTCCTCCAGCAACTTGGCATTCATTAGAACCTCTTTTTCAAGCCCAGTCATGAAGATATGATCCTCACTGCAATCCTCAAACCCAACAGCTTCTGCAGAAGTTTCAGATATTAGCTCTTCAACAGTCATCTTGCTCACTTGCCCACTTATATCTGATTCATTGACACACTCAGCAATAATGTCTTCTGAATGCTCCATGACAGTCTCTTTATCTCTAGAAGTTCTTACAGAAAAGGTCTGACCATCAATGATAGAACTACCTCTTAACTTTTCCATGTCAAAGTTCATGACAACATCACCAAGATCAAGCTCAATGTTCCCCTTTCTCACATCAATGATGGCTCCAGCAGTAGCGAAGAATGGTCTTTCCAGAATAAGAGGATCTTTAGGTTCTTCAGCATATTTCAGAACCACAAAATCTGTAGGAATTATGCAGCCTTCAATGTTAACATGAACATTCTCTAACATGCCTTCTGGGGTCCTTATGGATCGATCTGCTAGGATGAGAGAGATCCCAGCTGGCTTGAAATCATTCATTCCAAGTCTAGCAGCAACAGAGAAAGGCATCAAATTAATACTTGACCCTAGATCACATAAAGAGTGGGGAAAACGTCCTGCAAATATTGAGCAATCAAGCACAAAGGTCCCTGGATCAGATAGCTTCTCTGGAACTCTGCTTTGAGTGATGGAATTGACTTGTTCAGAAACAGTCACCTTCTTCTTCTTCTTTGGAACTGTAAAAAAGGATTGCACTGATGTCTCTGGTAAGCAATGCTCCTTCCTCATGACTTACACCATTCACAACCATTCTCTTTACATACCTTCTTAGAGCTGGTGAAAGCTTGACTGCATCAACAAGTGGGATCTCAAGCATCAGCTTGTCTATCATAGCTTTACATCTGGCTTATTCTATCTCCTGTTTAGACTTCCTATGATACTTGGGGAATGGTGTTTTGGGTTTATAGACACGTTCCTGGTCATAATTTGCAGTTACAGACGAAGCAGCTTCGTTCTGGGGTGGGTGACGACCGTCACCAGGTGGGTGACGCTCGTCACTCACTTGTGACAACCCCCGATACCCTTGTAGGTTGGTGACGAGCGTCACTCCTCCTTGGTGATGCTCGTCACTCACCTCTGAGACAGAAAATTTTTCATCTTCAGACTCCATCAGTTGCACGATCTGCTCTGCACTCAGCCTCTTTTTCTGCACTGTTTTAAGCTCCTTTTCATTCCTTACTGTGATGGCATTAACCTGATGCTTGGGAATGATGTCAGTCCTTCCAGGAAGGAATCCCTCTTGCCTTTGAACAGCTTCTGCAGTTTGAGCAACCTGCACATCAAGCTTCTTCATGTGAGAGTTCAGATTCTCAATTTTTCCATTCAGGTCTTGATACAGCGAATCTAGCTTGCCATTGAAGTTCACTGTCATCTTCTGCTGTCCTTCAAGTACCTGCTCCAGCATAGCTTCCATTTTATTGTCTTGTGGAGGTGCAGTTTGGTAGGAAGAAGAACCATAATTCCTGCTGTTTTGGTAAGGTTTCTCAACTTCAGTCTTCTGGAATGGGGGCTTAGGAGTGTAACCAGGCGTGCTCTGTCCTCATGTAAAGGTACTCTGCTGATTATTGCTGTTGTAGCCTCTGATACATTGCTGATTTCCAAACCTTTGGCTCTGAAAACCCCCTCCATTGATGAAATTAACATCTTTCTGCTCAAATTCTTCAGGATTTTCGAAACTCTCCACTTCTGCAGCAAACTGAACTGACTTCTTTCCCACCAGAAGGCTGTGCATGCTGTCTAACTTAGCCTTAACTTCAGCTATTTGGTTTCCATCATTCAAACCAGCCTGCTGCTTTCACTGAAAATCTGCATTTTTAGTGCTGTTACTGCAGGCCAAGTTTTCAATCAATCTTACAGCTTCTTCTGGTCTGTTGGTGTTGAAGTTTCCACTACTTGAAGCATCCAGCGCCATCTGGTACTTCCAGTCAATGCCTCTGAAGAAGATCCCAAGTAATTCCACATGACTGAAGCCATGATGAGGACAGTCCCTTTGATAAGACTTGAACCTGATCCAAGAAGCCTTAAAAGCTTCAGTAGGGCCTTGTGTAAAGGAAGCAATTTTCGTCCTCATGTCCTCTGACCTTGCATCATCATAGAAGTTATTCAGAAAGGCGTTCTTAGTGTCTTCCCAAGTGGTCAATGAAGCAGGTTCCAGTTGCTTCAGCCAATATGCAGCTTCTCCTCCAAGAGAGTAAGGAAAAAGCTTGCAGAACAGGAAATCATTGCTGAATCCATTAGCTTTGACACTGGAAGCCAAGTCCTCAAACCTCTCAATGTGATCCATAGGATGCTCATGAGGTAAGCCATGGAATGGATGCTGGCTAACCAGCTGATAGTAGACTGGTTTAACCTCAAAATCGTTCCTCTGGAAAGCAGGAGGTCGGATTGCAGCTCTGTTGGCATAGAACTGATCAGGTCTGTTGTAGTCACCTAGAGTCCTCTGAACAAAATGCCCAGCAGCGTTATTGGCAGCAGCAGGGACTCCCACGTTCTCATTCACTTGCTGAACCTGCTGTTCAACAATGACATTCCCCTCTTGATCAATTCTCTGCCCCTCTTCGTTCCTCCTGTTTCCTTCCCTATCAACCAAGTGACCTTCTGCATCTTCAACCAAGATAAGTGGAGCGACCATTGTAGATTGCTTCTTAGCTTTCCTGTTAGTTCTCTCCAACCTAGCAAGCTCATCGATGCTCAAAGTCACAAGCTCCTTCTCTTTGTTGCTTATGGTTCTGCGATTAGGCATACACCTGAAATAGGAACAAAGAAAAGTAGCTGAAAATCAGTAAACAAATAAAAACTTAGACAAAATCCTAATACTAAAAATAGATAGGCAGCTATTACTCCCCGGCAACGGCGCCAAAAACTTGATAGGGTCAGGTTTTACCCAAATAAAACTACTGCAAGTGCACAGCAAAAGCAGTTGTAGTACAAGGGGTTATCGAATCCCAAGGGAGTATGTAAACCACACTAGCGATTATAGATTCAGATTAAGCTAAGCGATAAATAATGAATGTAATGCAAAACAGTAAAATAAATGCAAGAGGGCGTTTTTATGCTTGTTCTTAAAGTTCAGAAGGCTAAAGGCGCTAAGTCAGGACAGTTTGCAGGTTGAATCCGAGAGTGTAGAATGCATGCAATTATGAATGAATTAAAACCGTCTTGAACATGAATCGCAAAGATATAACTAATCAATTCTCATTGAAGAAGTTATCTATGTCTAAATCACAGAGTTTCAAATCTCTTTGCAAACCCTAACAACCTAAACATACAGTAATGATCAGGTTCAATTGTTCACAAAACTCCTAAGCCAAATCTCTTTGTACTAGGGCGTTTTGCTCATCTAATACTAGTTCAGGTGATTAATAATGCTCTCACATCTATCAAAAACCTAGGGTTTCGAAATCCAGATGATGTGTCTAAGAAATCGATATGAATGCAAGCACAGATGAAGAACCAATGAATTTCCTATAAGTTTTTAACAATTCTACAAACTCTTCTTCAACCTTTGAAAAGCCCTAACTTAACTAACAAACTACTCAGACATGGTGATTTGAGAAAACATCATGAAAAGAATAGATTGCATAAAAGAAATAAGAAGTAGAAATAAAAGAGTTCAAAATCTGCTCTGAAGGAGTTTGATTTGTCTCTCCAAAAGCTCTGCTACAAATCTCTCTCTAAAGTTCTCAAAAATAATAAGATACAAGATATCTGCCAAAAGAATGGCTGAAAAACCTAATATACAAGCTAAAACACGATCTGGGGTCTTTTTGCAAATATTGGAACTTTTGGGCCAAAACTGCAATTTCTTCCCAATCTTTTAAAAACAGGCCACGACCCCTTCCTTTCTGGGTGACGAGCGTCACCATATGGCATACTTTCTCTTCGAGCTAGGTACTTCATGGCTTCAACTCAGAATGCTCCAAAAGGTTCCAAAATCTCCAGTTATGCTCCAGACATGCTATAACCTGCAAAGACTCTTCTAGGACTCTAAAAAGACCAAAAAGACTCAATAAAAAGGACTTATATCATGGTTAAAAACCATAAAAACCATGATATATTAGTTAAGCCATTCATTTGAAATCTGTTTTTCCTGCCCTTCGACCTCTCTTTCCACCAAAAGCCATGGGTTTGGAGGAGAGGATGGAGGAGTGATCTATACCGAAAGCCACTGATAGATCTTATTTCGTTTTCAAGGATTAGAGATTCTCACAAAGTGAGTCGATTAAAAAAGTTTTCAACCCAAGTTCGGACCTTTGAAACCCCTGACCATGAATCTCAACCCTAGACCCTCTTTCTTAGCATCTTTACATCCTCTCTCGTCATTCGCTTGATCTTTGATGGCATCCTGGCCGTTGTTTCGCTCTTCTTGCATTTTTAGACGAGATCGATCGTTGTTGCTCGATCTAGTGGTCGATCCCATGGTCGATCCACTAGTCGAATTTTAGTAATTTGTAGCTTTGTCCTTTAATTATTCTGTTTGTTCCTCATGGTAGTTTGATCATTCCTGGTAATATTAAAATAGTTTTGCATTCCATTTAGTTGCTGCATCTAGTTTTTAGGGATTTTCTCAAAACCGATCTTTGATTCGCTTAGATTTGCATAGCCCTTGCATTCTCTTTGCTTTTTCTATCATCCTAGGTGTGGATTGACTCTCTCTTGCATATTGTGCTACAACCTGGCTTGCATTTGAGTTTTGATAGCCTCATTGCATACTCACCCTTGCAAAGATAATAGTTATCACTAATCATCCTTACTATTGCTTTCTTGATGGATATAGTGGATTCTTTCAAATACCAATCCATCCAAAAGATAAAGAGAAGACGGCCTTTACATGCCCCGGATGAACTGCTAGAGGAGCTTGCACAAGAGGATCACTTGAAGCCGCCATTGACTAAGGAGCCAGGAGAGTACGGTTTCATGGATCAGAGTGCTCAGGAGTACGTTAATCTCCTTGATTCCAGGAAAGTTGTGCTAGAAGATGAAGGCGGATGCCTAGAGAACGATCAGGCAATCAAGAAGATCACTCGATCCAAGTTAGCAATCGACAAGAAGATCGAGGATACTGGTCGATCTAGAGAAGAGAACGACTCAGACGCTCGATCCACTATTCGATCCCATCTAAATCGAGTGAGTGATCAACCTGAGAGCAGTCGATCTAGAGAAAAAATCGATGGGAAGATCGAGTGAAGTCAATCGATTAGTTCAGAGATCGAGATGGGGACTCGATCTCCTGCTCGATCCCAATTAAATCGAGTAGGAGAATCGAGTGAAATTGCTCGATTCAGACCAGAACGAGTGCAAGATCGACTGGAAGACTCGATCTCGGAGGGGACAACGGTTCAAGAAAGCAGTCTTTTAGGTCATGTCTCGGGTTCTAAGGAGGCTACTGAGGATGGGAACGTCAAAAAGAACCACGAGGAGGACTGGAGCGAGCTGCTAGCCCCAAAGGTTGACCTAAATGAGCTCCCAAAAGGGCGAAGGTATGCTTTCTTAGTGCCTAATGAAACCTATCCCGTGATTGTGAATGAGAACTTAAGTGATGATGAGTTGCACTCACTCCTACGTATATGGTGCGTCTTTTTCTACGTATTTGTTGAATCTTTGCAAGGTACTAAAGCGTTGTGAAGAGACGAATCTTGTGCTTAACTGGGAGAAGTGTCACTTCATGGTGAAGGAAGGGATCGTGCTTGGCCACAAGATATCAGAGAAAGGCATAGAGGTTGGTAAAGCCAAGGTTGAGGTCATGATGAGTCTTGAGCCGCCGGGTAATGTCAAAGGATTGAGGAGTTTCCAAGGCCATGCTGGTTTCTACAGGCGCTTCATCAAATATTTCTCCAAGATTGCATGCCCTCTCACACGGCTGTTGTGTAAGGAAGCTGACTTTGTGTTTGATGAGGATTGTCTTCATGCTTTCGTGACCATCAAGGAAGCTCTAGTATCCGCGCCTATAGTGCAAGCACCGGACTGGACTCTACCGTTCGAGATAATGTGTGACGCGAGTGACTATGCCGTGGGAGGTGTTCTTGGTCAGAGGAAAGACAAGCGGCTGCATGTGATTTACTATGCTTCACATACCTTGGATGATACGCAAGCCAGGTACACTACGACTGAGAAGGAGTTGTTGGCAGTTGTATTCGCCTTTGAGAAGTTCAGGTTATACCTCGTAGGTTCCAAAGCCATCGTCTACACGGATCACGCGGCGCTTAGATACATCTATTCCAAGAAGGATACTAAACCAATGCTCTTGAGATGGATACTTCTTCTTCAGGAGTTTGACATGGAGATCAAGGACAAGAAAGGGATAGAGAATGGTGTTGCTGATCACCTCTCTAGGATGAGAATCAATGAGTCTTTGCCCTTAGAAGATTCGCTTCCCGAAGAACAACTCATGACGATCACTACGGCTGTTTGTGGAAAGTTAGAAGGGCAGTTTGAAGAGGTTTTGAGTTTCAAAGAAGAGGATCTTCCGTGGTACGCTGACATTGTGAACTTCTTGGCATGTGGAGAGGAGCCTACTCATCTTGACAACTATCACAAGAAGAAGTTCATAAGAGACGTAAGCCACTACTTTTGGGACGATCCTTACTTGTACAAGAGGGGCGTGGACAGATTATACAAGGGGTGTGTAACAAAGGAAGAAGCTAAAGACATTCTCTTTCACTGCCATGGCTCTTCATACGGCGGACACTTTGCTTCGTTCAAGACCGCTACAAAAGTCTTACAAGCCGGTTTCTGGTGGCCGTCTATCTTCAAAGACGCCCATGAGTTTGTGAAAAGCTGTGAAGCTTGTCAACGAGCAGGGAACATCACGAAGATGAACGAGATGCCTCAGGTTCCTATCTTTGAGGTAGACGTGTTTGACGCATGGGGCATAGATTTCATGGGGCCTTTCCCATCTTCTTACGGCAACAAGTTCATTTTTGTGGCTGTAGACTATGTGTCTAAGTGGGTTGAGGCTATAGCTTCCCCAACAAACGATGCAAAGGTGGTGATAAAGCTTTTCAAGACCATCATATTCCCACGGTTTGGAGTCCCCAAGGTTGTAATCAGTGACGGTGGTAGCCATTTCATCAACAAAGTGTTTGAAAGCCTTCTAAGGAAGTATGGCGTGAAGCACAAGGTGGCTACACCATATCATCCTCAAACGAGTGGGCAAGTGGAGGTCTCTAACCAACAGATCAAGGCCATACTCGAGCGGACAGTGGGTACTACTCGGAAGGATTGGGCAGCCAAGCTAGATGATGCTTTGTGGGCTTACCGGACCGCTTTCAAGACGCCCGTTGGTACTACTCCTTTCAGTCTTCTATATGGCAAGGCTTGTCATCTTCCCGTCGAGTTGGAGCATAGGGCAATGTGGGCAGTGAAGCAGCTCAACTACAACCTTAAGTCAGCTTAGGAGAAGTGTTTGATTCAGCTACATGAGCTTGATGAGCTACGGCTGGATGCATACGACAGTGCTAGGATCCACAAGGAGCGGACTAAGGCTGTTCACGATAAGAAGTTGGTTCGCAAAGAGCTTAACGAAGGTAGCTTGGTATTGCTCTACAACTCTAGGTTGAAGCTCTTTCCAGGAAAGCTGAAGTCACAATGGTGCGGACCTTTTGAGATCAAAGAGGTATTGCCTTATGGAGCTGTTACGTTGGTAGGCAAGTGTGGGAATGCATTCACAGTCAACGGACATAGAGTGAAGCCATACATGGCCAGTGCATTCAACAAGGAGAGCACTTCAATGCTTCTCCAAGACCGACCATCTGCCTAAACCAAGTAAAGTCTAGCTAAAGACGTTAAAGAAAGCGCACCTGGGAGGCATTCCCATGTCTATCCTGTATATATTTTTGCTTTCTTTCTCTTTCAGTTTTATATTTTTATCTTCTGAGTGTGAAGGAACAGGTATGAGGGATTGCAGGCCATGATCTTAGATCCAAAAGAAGTAAGAAGGGGCGAGTATAAGCTAGAGATCGAGTGCTAGATCGACTCATCCTGGCTCGATCTTTGCTAGATCGAGCTAGTGAATCGAGTGGAACGGTCGATCATGAGACGACAACCCACCAATGCATTCAGCTTGAAAAGCGAACGAGGTGTAAATCGACCGAGACACTCGATCCTCGAAAATAGATCGAGTAATCTACTCGATCTGTCTCTCGATCTAAGCTAAATTGACCCATGAATCGAGAACGTGGCTCGATCACGAGGACTTAGCACCGTGCCAAAAATCAAGGAACGAGAGGTGTCATTGATCCAAGACTCGATTGAATTCAAGGCATTCCCATGTCTATCTTGTATATATTTTTGCTTTCTTTCTCTTTCAGCTTTATGTTTTTATCTTCTGAGTGTGTAGGAAAAGGTATAAGGGATTGCAGGCCATAATCTTGAATCCAAAAGGAGTAAGGAGTGTCAAATATAGGCTAGAGATCGAGTGCTAGATCGACTCATCCTGACTCGATCTTTGCTAGATCGAGCCAGCGAATCGAGAGGAGTCAGTTGATCTAGACGAGATCGAGTAGAACATCGAGTGGAACAGTTGATCATGAGAGGACAACCCGCCCATGCATTCAGCTTGAAAAGCGAACGACGTATAGATTGACCGAGACACTCGATTCTCGAAAATAGATCGAGTAGTCTACTCGATCTGTCTCTCGATCTAAGCTTAAATCGATCCCCGAATCGATGACAAGGCTCGATCACGAGGACTTAGCCATCGTGCAAAAAATCAAGGAACATGAGGTGCTATCGATCCAAGACTCGATTGAATTCGAATCGAGTCCCAAATCGAGCAACCCTCTCGATCCAAGCCATTATTGGCATGAGATCGAGTCCTAGATCGACCAAATCGACTCGATCTCGTGCCGAGGTAACAATTTCTTTTCCCTCTCTTCTACTTTCCCTCCAGTTTTTAAATTCAAAATGTAGTCAAGGCAAGCATCTTTAACCATGAAAGATGTGTCTTGACCACAACTTTTGTCAGAAAACTACTTCTTTTACCCATGGTTTTGTAAAATTGTTAGCCTTTATATTTTCAACCTCTCTCACACTCTGCCATTTCTGTTTTTGCGAATTCTTAAGCAAAAGAGAGTGTGAATTTTTATTTCCTAAAGGCTAACAGAATACTCTTTCAATCTTTGCAAAGGTATTTTTGAATCTTTAAGAAAATCTTCAAGAAAATTTCCTTTTAATTCGCTTTGATTGTTTTAGATGCTAGGGCGGTTTAATTTTTTTTAAAAAAAACTAGCTTGATATTATGAATTTAACTATATCTCTAGATCTGATTCTCTGTTATCTTGCTAGGATTTTTATAAATTCCCCAAAATTCTAGGGTATTAGTTATAAGTTTTCCTTCTTGCTAGTCTCTTTCTCGGTTTTTCGCTCCCTTGCTCATTCTCTTGTTTGAGAATCTTGTTTCAGGCACCATGGCTCCCAAAAGAACAAGAGAGGAGACAGCACAAGAGGGAGAAGGTCAAGAAGTGGCTGTTCAAGAGAGGGTCTGATGGTCTAAAGAGGAGAAACGAGACAAGAAGCGGCTTGAAAGGCTGAAGTTCAAACCAACAAAGTTTGCGGACAGAGGATTGCTGTCTAAGATGGGGATCTTGGGGGATTTTGATAAACTCCTCCAGAAGATAGAGCTCAGGTGTTTGCCACTGATGGATTGCCCAACCTATCCCGAAGTGACAATTGACTTCCTTGCCACTTTGGAGTTTGCGTACGAGAATCCTAGCATCCCAACTCCTTCTCAAGGCCGCCTCTCTTTCAAGATCAAGCGTCAATCCTTCAGCCTCTCAATCCCCGAGCTTTGTCAAGCCTATGGCCTCGCTGCTGCTGCCACGAAGGTTGAGTTCCCCTCCTTCACTCAAGCAAACGATATTTGGGACATCATAGCCGACGATGACTACAAGGCGAACACTGCAAATATCAAGAGAGTAAGGAGTCCAGTGCTGCATTACACGCTGAAGCTGATTGCCAACACCTTCAGTGGACGGTCAGTAGCTCCCACAGTAACCAAGACGGAGCTTTGCTTCTTGTTCCAGGGCATTAAGCATCTCGTGTGTGATCCGGTTGAGAATGACGAGCCGTTGGAAGACCAATTAGGAGACGACGTGAACTACGGATGTATCCTAGCTGCTTCACTGGTGAAATACAAGGCGTATGCCTTGAGATGCAAGGCAAGCTCGTCACTTATTGGAGGCTTCCTCATGCCCTTGTTCCTGCAAGCTGGTGTACCGCTTCAAGACTTCACTCCTGTTCCGGATAGAGCTTTCATGGATGAGATTTACCTAAGGAACACGGACAGCTTGGGACGCACGCCCGCTGAGGGCTTCTTTGCATATCTGTTCATTGACACGGAGAATGAGAAGGGGGTGTGTATCCTGCCAAACAGGCGCGAAACCGGGCTGCTGGGAGTGGGGAACATCGAGTTTCTCCCAAGCGTAGAGGAGTGTTTTGCTCCTCTAGGAGCCACAGCCACCATCCAACAAGCTACTCACCCAAGATCAGAGTCCCCTGTCACGGATGATGAGATGCCCGAAGCCTTTGTCCTCCCCAAGATCGATTTTGAGCCGCGGACTAAGACAGAAATCTCTCAAATTTGTTTGCCATCGAGACGGTGTCATTCAAGTTTGGGGGAGTGTGTGTGTTATTTGACATGTTTATTTTGCTCTTATTTTCTATTTGCATCCCTTGAGTCTTGCATTACATTTCATTGCATCTAAAGCATAGAAAATAACAAAAAAATTGGTAAAATTTTTAAAAATTTTTAAAAAAAAAATTCATGTAGTTGCATTCATTTTGTAAACATTTTAGGATTGAGTCTAGAATTTTTAAGCATCTAGGTTGTTTACCTTTGCATAAAGGGTTAAAGTTTTCTTAAAAGGTGTTTTAAGCTCATGAATCGTTTTCAATGCCCTAGTTAGTAGTTGTTTGATGCTTTGCTCACGCTTTGAAAGTAAGTCCTTACCATGCTTGGATCACTTGTTTTGATTTTCGTGGCTTGACTTGAACATTCATGATTTGAAACTTATCCTAATAAGTGAGAACCCTAATCTGATTTTTAAATATCATTCTTATGCATTTGAAAATGAACAAATGGATCTTGTACATATTTAGGCTCTCTTCCTCCTTTTACCACTCTTTGTGAGCCTAAGTAGAACTCCCACCATTACCCTTACCTTTTTTTTCAAGCCTAGTATTCTTGTGTGACATCATTGTGAGGCCTCCTTTCGGCTTGAACATAGCATAACGTGTTACGTTTAGGCGACATGATTAGGTTCTCATTTGATTGCTAGCTTTTCATTTTGAAGCTAGTTTTAGGCTTAGGATAGGTTTGGGGTTCATAAGGGTTGTTTATATGCTTTCGGTTTCAAAAAGTTTTGGTGATTGAAGTGAATAAAAGGTTTTAAGTGAAAGGCTTTGTTTTCAAAAATAAAAAGCTCTAAGTATTTCAGAAGATAGCTCTCAGGTAAAAGAAAAAGAAAAAGAAAAGAAAAGAGCCTAAGTGCCAAATAAAAATAAAAGAAAAGAAAGAAAAGAGTACGGAGCTATCAATAAGAAAAAAAAATAAAGAGCTAAAATATTTTCAGCCTTTTCAGTAGCCTAAAGAGTAAAGATGTTTTCTGTTTTTATTTGGGATTTGCTAAGCTATTGCTTTGGGGATAAGGGTAGACTCTAAGAGGGTGAGTGAGCTTAAAAGAAAAGAAATGAGAGGGGTTTTAGGATAATTGATTAGCGTGTATGGGTAGATGAGAATCTGATCATGTATGCATCAATTGCCTTTACCTTTAGCATTATGCATAAAGTTCTTACCATTCTTGAGAGAAACCCTTGTATTATGAAACCCTTTTAAATGAGATCATTTTATGCTCATAGCCTTTGCCCTTAGCCAAATGTGTTCTGCTTTAAAGTGCATAAGTTTGATTCACGGTTTGATTATTAATGAATGTTAAAGGATGAGATTCTTTGATTGTTTGGAATAGGAGAGTCATGATTTGAAATTCATTGTGTGATGAGTATGGCTAAGTTCTTTGGAGTAAGAGTGTGCGCAATGCATCTTAGAATTAATAACTAGGACGTTGAGACTGATTCATTTGAAAGACACCTTTGCAAGAAGCTTAAACCCCCGTTTTTAAAACTTCTTTCCCTTCTTGAATTTTGTTTGCTTGAGGGCAAGCAAAAGGCAAGTTTAGGGGAGTTGATATTGCTGCATATTTCGTGTGTTTTGCATACATATAAGATAGTTTCTCATGCATTTACCTTGCACCTTAGGCTAGTTTGCATCACTTTAGGTCCTAGAGTACTTTTGCACCAGCATTTGCATGTTTCTTGCAGTTTGCATCGCATTCAGGTTGTTTTCGGCTACTTTGGAGCTATGGAAGATTTGTGGACGTGCTAAGGCTTGTGAGGAAGTTCGTGGACACTTGGATAAATCAGGATTGCATGCTAAGGACCCGAGATCGAGTAGCAGATCGAGCAAGGCAGGTAGATCTAGATGAGATCGACCAGAAGATCGAGTGACCAAGTCGATGCAAGGGAACAGGATCAAGACCGAGATAGAGATAGGAGATCGATCTGAAGTACGGACGTAAATGAAGCCATGCAGATCGAGAACTAGATCGAGCCTCCGACCCGATCCAGACGAGATCGACTCAGAGATCGAGCAAAGTCACCCGATCCAAGCCGAAGATCGAGAGCCAGATCGAGTCTCCTGCCCGATCCCAGACTTACCTTATCCGTCCAGCCTGTTCTTGGACGCTAGCGAATGGGGACCAGTACACGCCTTTAGCCAACTTTGGCTAAAGGCGGCGACTACTTTTTCTAACCTTCATTTTGTCCCTTTCCTTGTTATCACTTTGCTTAGGCGATTCCGCCATTGTAGACTTTGAAGCTTTTCTTGCTTTTACGTTTTGAATATTAAATCTTTGCTTTTAGTCAATCGTTTTTCATGTTTAGTCGATCATCTATTGCGTTTTGTTCGGTTTCCTTTATGAGTAGTGAGTAGTTTCATTGGGTTTTCGGGGTTGAGAGGATTCAAAGGGGTTGAAAAGGTTTAAAGCTTGGTGTTTTCTTGTTCTTCATTGCCTTCTCTTCTAGGATTTGAGCACTTAAGGCTTATAGACTCTCACGCCAAGATCTCTATGATCAGAGGGATATCTTACCTTGACAGGATTCAGATGTCCTGGACAAGTCAAATCCTTGAGGCTAATCCTTCCTTTCCCATACGCCATGGTTGTTTAGGGGATTAGTTAGGCCGTGTGTTTAAAATCTCTGTTTTATGCCCTTCAATCTCTTTTTCCACCAAACACCATGGGTTTGGAGAAGAGAATGAAGGAGTGATCCATACCACAACCCATGGATGGATCTTGTTTTGTTTTCAAGGCCTAGAGAACCTCACAAAGTGAGTAGATCTAAAGTTTTCAAACCAAGCTTGAACCTTTGAAACCCTTGAACATGATCCTCAACCCTGGACCCTCTTTCTTAGTATTTTGTCATCTCTGTTAATTATTCGCTTGCTATCTGTTCGCATACTGGTCATTAGATTCATTTCTGTTTGAACTGTTTAGACGAGATCGATCGTTATTGCTCGATCTAGTGGTCGATCCTGTGGTCGATCCACTAGTCGATTTTTAGTAATTCATAGCTTTGCACTTTAAGTATTCCGCTTGTTTTTCGTGGTAGTTAACCCTCTTCCAGGGATTTTAAAATTGTTTTGTTTTGCAGTTGACACTTGCATTTAGTTTTTAGGGATTTTACCAATTATTTTCGTATTCTGCTTAGATTTGCTCATTCCTTTGCATTCTTAGTGATCTTGCTACCCCTAGGTGTGGATTGATTCCTCTCTTGCTCACTATTCTACATCTATGTGTGCATTAGAGTTTTGATAACCTCTCTGTTGCATCTTGACACATCATTTCACCATAGAAAATAACCTTATCAGTCTCGAAGGTCAAAGCTTAGTTTGAAAACATTAGATCTACTCTCTTTGAGAGGTTCTCTAGGCCTTGAAAACAAAACAAGATCCATCCATGGCGTGTGGTATGGATCACTCCTTCATTCTCTTCTCCAAACCCATGGCGTTTGGTGGAAAAGAAGATTGAAGGGCATAAAACATAGATTTCAAACAAACGGCCTAACTAATCCCCTAATCAACCATGGCGTGTGGGAAAGGAAGGATTAGCCCTTAAGATTCGATTTTCCAGGACATTTGGATCCTGTCAAGGTAAGACATCCCTCGGATCATTGCGATCTTGGTGTGAGAGTCTTTAAGCCTTAAGCACTCGAAATCCTAGAAGAGAAGGCGATGAAGAACAAGAAAACACAAAGCTTTAACCTTTTCGACCCTTTCGAATCGCCCCAGCCCCAAAACCCAAATCGACTACTCGCTACACTTAGCTAAAATCAAAGCAAAAGTGATAAACAGAAAGCTAAGCATGATTGAATGCGACTGAAAAGAGAAACTTGATTAATACTTAAAGATTCAAAAGGTTTAAAACTAAAGAAAAGCTTAAGAGTTTCAATGGCGAAAATCGCCTAAGGTGCAAGATAACAAAGGTAAAAGACAGAATGAAAAGTTAGAAAGCGAATGGCTGCTTTTGCCAGAAATGGCTAAACCGTTAGCTGGTCCCCCCTTCGCAAGCCGCCAAATCCAGCCTGGACGGATAAGGTTTGTCTGGGATCGGGCAGGAGACTCGATCTGGCTCTCGATCTTCGTCTTGGATCGGGTGACTTTGCTCGATCTCTGAGTCGATCTCGTCTGGATCGGGTTGGAGGCTCGATCTAGTTCTCGATCTGCATGGCTTCATTTACGTCTGTACTTCAGATCGATCTCCTATCTTGATCTCGGTCACGATCCGTTTCCTTGCATCGGCTTGGTCACTCGATCTTCTGGTCGATCTCATCTAGATCGACCTACCTTGCTCGATCTGCTACTCGATCTCGGGTCCTTAGCATGCAATCCTGAGTTCCCCAAGTGACAATGAACTTCCTCACGAGCCTTAGCACGTCCACGCACCCTCCATAGCTCCAAAGTATCTGAAAACAACCTGAATGTGATGCGTAATGCAAGAAATATGCAAATGCCAATGCAAAAATGCTCTAGGACCTAAAACGATGCAAACTAGCCTAAAGTGCAAGGCAAATGCATGAGAAACTATCTTACATGCATGCAAAACACATGAAATATGCAGCAATATCATTTGTTTGCTACTCCTAGATCTTTTGGGTTCCACATATGCTTAGCTTGTTGCCTTCCCTTTCTTCTTCTCTTCTCCAAATGAAAAATACAGAGCACCCAATTCCCACACCTAAATCTACCATCCTAAGCCTATTTATGACTCAAAGAGAAGAGTCATATCTACATGAGAGCTTACCCTTGTCGTGCTAAACTCAACACTTTTTGCTAAGTTCATTCAGAAATAGGCCTTACACACACAAGATAGTATTTAGGCTTGAAAGGAGGATTGGTTTAAGGTGTGGTTAGCTGTCCTATAGATGAGGATCAGCTACTTGGACTAGCAAGAGTGGAAGAAGGAGAAAGAAAGTCCAAGTATGTATATGGTAGTCATGCAATCACTTTTCAAAACATAAGCAAGATAATTATAAGTCATGATTATAGTTCTAATAAGATAGAGTTGGAATCAAATCAAAGCAAATTGAGCATAAGACAAGAATGTCAAAGCAAGAATTCAAGATATGGTGCAGCCTTAACTTCAAACTCACTACAATGCAATCAAATAACAGATAACCAAGGCATTGAAAACAACTCAAACATTAACATCTTGATAAGTGTTTATCATCTACTCCCTATGCAAATTTGTGCAAACCTATATGAAATGCATCTAGACTCAATCTTAGTTATGTAAATGCAACTAAATAATATTTTTGGTTCCAAAAAATTTGAAAATTATATGGATTTTTAGTGCATATGGATGAATGCATGAATGCATGAGACTCAAATGTGCAAAAGAGAAAATAAGAAAACAAAACACAATGTCAAATGCAATACCCTCCCCCACACTTAAATTACACAGTCCCTTGTGTAATAGAAGCTTGAAGGAGGTGAATTAAAACAAACTAAAAATGATTGCAAAAGGATGCATAAAGAAAGAAAAGGAGTTAGGTACCTTAGAAGAGGTTTTGGCAGAAAGGAGGTTTTGGCACTAATTCAACTATCCACTTGCCTTAAACTCCACCTGCTCCTAGGATCAAAAGAGAAACACAAACACAAACTTAAAAGGCAAAAATATGTATAGGGATAACATGGGAATACCTCCCAAGTGTGCTTGTTTAAAGTCACTAAGCTTGACTTTTCTTGCTCCTTAGATGTGTTGAGAGGGAGTTAGAGAACTCCTTGGTGGATCCTTTCCGGATTGGCCTGTGAATTTGGTTGATGGTGACTTAAAGAGAGGCCAATTCTCAGCTGTAAAACTCCATTCCTCAGTTTTTATGAAGTAAGCTTGTCCCTTATCTCCCTTCTTGGTCCTATTGATGTCAAACTTTAACACCTTGTCTTCCTTGGTTGTCTCCTTAGGTCCCCTTTAGGCTTCTCTTGAACCACTTCTTTGGCTTTGCTATTCCTAGATATTTCACCAACCCCAACCAATTCATCATCTGCTACTACTGTCTCTTTCTTGGAGATAACCTTTTCTTCCCTTGAGGCAGCCACAGAGACAGCTTCCTTCTCCTTCTCACCTATGGCCCTTACTGATTTTTCAAGTTCCTCCCCCACACCTAGAGCTTCAATGACTTCATTGATGATAGAGGGAGTCACCTTTGGAGTTATGGGGACAAACTAATGGCCATATAAAGGGAAGTAGAGGAGATACCATAATAATATTGTAAGGGCTTCTTGAAGGTGATTGGCTGAGCATTGTTCTCTTGTTTACTCAGCTGCATAGTCAAAGAGTCTATTTGGGATTGGAAGTTATCGTTGCTTGAGTAATTGCTTCTTTGAAATTCAGCAGCCATACTTCTTTGACTTTCAGCCATATGATACTAGAGGTTTTATCTCTTTCTCAATCACCCCAGTATGTGAATCAGTTGTAGCATAGCATAGGGTTTTATGTCAATCCAAAAAGGATTTTGTTGAAAGCAAAAGAGTTGTGAGCAGGAATCTTTAAGTCAAGCAAAGACAAGAGAGTTTTTGTTGCCTAAGCAACTTATCTAACAACCTAGAATGATCAATGACCAAAGAGAACTCAAAAAGAGGCAGAATATCAATGATCAAAGAAGCAAATCAGAGTAAATAACAGAGCAATAAAGCAAATTCGAAATTCAATAAAAGAGAAAGCAAGTTCCTAGATGTGGTTATTGACTTTGTGGAATCTAGAGACTAACTAAGGTTGTTTCAAACAGCATTGATCAAGCAAACAAGCTAGCAATGGTGGTTCCTAGACATAGAGTTCACAAACAAGCAAGCTAAGTCCAATCTCCTGATAAATAACCCTTTACTAAACACCTTAGCAAGAACAAACTCTCATTAGTGCTAAAACATCTAGCAAGCAATAACAATCAACTCTATTCATTTCAAAATGCTCTTCAAACAGTCAATCTCTTGAGCCAAGGCCAGCAAATCCTCGATCAAACAAGATCAGCATTTCATCAAACACTTGGTGGGCATAAGAGAAAGCTCAAATCCTAGATAAGTGTGATCAAGACAAATCTAGCTTAAAACAGATTAATAGAGAGGAACCCATGTAATTAAACACTAAACAAACCATAATCAATCCCTAAATCCCCTTAATCTACCATATCTAAGAACCCTAAGCAAACTACTCACTAATACTCATGTTAACACCAAATCACAAGAGGAAAAGATGTTAATCATGATTAATAGAGAGATTAGAGAAAGATTAATGGCAAATACAAGCTTATATTAAATAAAGCAAGAAATTTGTCTTACAAACCCAGAAAATAAACTCAAGAACAGTGTTATGAGGTGACTTCTCGAAAATCCCAGAAAAAGGGTATTTATACATAAAAGAAGGAAGCCCTAAAGTAATGGCAAAAGTGAAATAAAAGACAGGCTCGGACTGGGTTCCTATCGGTCAGTTGTGACCGATAGGGTGATCGATAGAGATCATATCGGTCTGGAAGAAAATAGGTGACTGAAATATAAACGGTGCATTTCTATCAGTTACTTCTCTGGCCGATAGGCCTGGTCGATAGGAATCCAATCGGTCACTCCTTGACCGATAGGCCTTGTGCCTTGATTGATAGGCTCTGCAGAGATCGTCTGCCTTGGTCCCTTTTGCTCTACTTGGCCCAGCTAGCTTCCTGGATCATCCTCAAAGCTTCTCCATGCTCCTTATAGCTCCATAGGTACCTAAAAACATCCATGATGCATAGAAAATGCAAACTATATCCTAAATGCAACCTAAAATATATCATAAATGCAACCTAAGTCTAAAAGGAGAAGAGAATGGGACAAAAGATAAGGAAAACATGCAAAAGAGAACCAAAAGAGAACCAAAACATGCACTAAATGCAAGCCTAAATGGTGTAAATACAAGAGATATCAACACCTCCACACTTTCCTTTTGCTTGTCCTCAAGCAAATAAGAATAAATGAGAGAGTGAGGTTTGAAGGTAGGCATTCAAATCCAAAAGTGCAAAGGTAAAGAGATTGTATCAATGCTTAAGTGCCTAGTTGTGGGATGCAAACATAATCATCTATACTTTAAAGAACTTAGCCATGCTCATCATGTTTCAAAATGATCACAAATCTCAACTTAGGCAAATTCTTAAATCAACCAACTCTTTAACATTCAATTAAGCTCAAAACCATGAATCATGCTTATGCAAAATGATTCTGTTTCCCCTTTTCTACCATTTCAAACTTTTCCCTCTTCTTTTCAAAGCATAAAAACATGAAGTTCAAACCACTTAACTCTACCCTTTCAACCCAGAACTCCTAACCTAGAATCAAGCTCAAGATGCAAGTTGATATCTACAAGAGAGCTTATTATTTCCAGCCTTATTCCAGACAAAATCGAAAATGATATGCAAAGGCCTCACAGCTCTCAAGATAGTGTTTAAGCTTAAAAGGAGGTTTTGGTTAAGGGAGTGAATTAACTGTCCCATAAGTATGAGAATCAGCTATTTGGATCAACAAGAGTGGTAGAAAGGAAAAAGATGATCAAAATATGTATGTGGTAGCCATGAATTCACTTTTCAATGCATAAGACATGATATTGAAAGTCTATATTAAAGTTCAAGTTGATAGAGTTGATTTTCAGAGAACAAATGCTTTCAGTATGAGATGAGACGATCAAAATTAGCAATCCAAACATGGTTCAGTCTTAACTTCTAGCTTTCTTATGATGCATCAAACAACTAATCACTTAAACACTGAAATCATCTCTAAACTCTAAGCACTTTACAAGGAAAATTCATCATTATGCCATATGCAAATGCAATGCAACCTATATGTCAACACTAGACTCAATTATAAGAGAATGAAATGCAACTACATGCTTTCCTTTTGGTTTGCAAAAATATGCAAAAATTTTCAAACTTTTCTGATTTTTTTGTGTTTTTTTATGCCTTAGATGAATGCATGATATGCATGTGACTCAAGATGAAAGAAAATGAAAAACTAAGAAAAGAGAACACAAAGTCAAACCCCAAATCTCTCCTCCACACTTAAATTACATAGACCCTTGTGTAAGGAAAGAAATGAGAGAGAGAAGCAACAAAATATAATACAGAATTGAAAAAAAATGCAATGGTATTGACAATGAATGGGATGTGGTACCTTTTCTTTAGTAGGTGGAGTGGTGGGAGGATCCAGATGTCTGAGGAGACTTGCTAGCTCTCCTCTTGTTCTTCCTCTCATAAGTCCTTGAAGATGGCGCTGCTTCTTGTTGGCGAGGAACCCAGCTTGACCATATCTGCTCAGCTTGAGAAGAAGCACCATGGTGACCCCATTGCCATGTTTGTTGAACCACGGAAGGGATGGGAGTTGGCACTTCCCATGCTGATGGAATATGGGTCCTTGGCTCATATGATGAAGCCCTTGATTGTGCCCATGTTCCCCATTGATCACTTGGCTGTGCATGAAAGGAGTGTCTTCCATGGGGGTTCCAAACAGCTTCCTCTTCTTCAGTTGGGTCAGGTTGCGGCATTGGATCTTCTTGATGAGAGGTATACTTATGAGTGTGGCTCTGATGGGAAGCTCCTCCTGGTGTAGCTTTGTTCTTCTTAAACTTCCCTTTAACCATCTTCACCAGCTTCTTAATGGCTTTGTCTTGCCACTTACACCATTTCTGAAGGGTGTTGATGTGCTCATTAGCAGACTTCCTAGAGCTCTCTTGGCTTGGACCACCATAAGGTTTGAAGTGGAACTGCTTTGAGCTGTAGTTCAACACTTCATCTTCTCTCTTCTCTAGAGATTGTTCTAGTTCAATACAAGAGTTTTGAGTCTCTTTCTCAATAACCCTTTGTACTAGTCATTGTAGTAAGGGTTTTATGACAATTCAAAAGGGGAAGATTGAAACAGCAGGAATGCAGTAGATTTCCTAATTCAAGCAGATCTAGAGAGAGTTTAGATATCTAACAACCTAAAGGATCAAACAGAAATGAAACAAACACCAAACTAAGAGTGAACAGCAAGCAAACAACTAGATTATAAGGAAAAACAGAGCAAATTCGAAATGAACTAAAACAGAGGAAAGACAAGACTTGAGATGGGATAATTGGTGCTAGTGAACTCTCAACTCAACCTATGGTGCTTACAAACTCACACAATGCTATTATTATGCATAGGATTCATTTATATAACTAATCCAATCTCTTGGCACTAATCTCTTTACTAATCATCAAATCAAGAACTAATTCTCATTAGTGAAATGACAAACAGCAAGCAATAAGACAATATATTAATCTTATATTGCCAAATCACTCCCTAGACAATCAATCTCTTGAGCTAGGACAAACAATTCTCTAAACCTAACCCATCTCAAATCCCTAGGTCACTACTCACTAATCACCATCAAAACCATCAATTCAAAGAGAAAAGGATAGCAAATCATGATTAGAGAGATTAAACAAGAAGATAAATGCAAACTCTTATTAAAATCAGGCAAGATTCAAACAACAAAATTGTAACCCAAAAACAAAAGAAGAAAGCACTGCTGGATAATGAGATGTTCCCAAAAATTAGGAATTTTAAGTATTTTGGAAGTCTAAGAGGAGTTCTAAAATTGTAAATAATGTGGCTTCAGTCTGGGTCAGCATCGGTCCTCCATGACCGATGTGAATGGCATCGGTCAGACTTGCTTGATGTACCCAATCGATATAGGTTGAGCGGTTTCACGACAACTTCTGTAACTTTCTAACTGGTCATCGGAACGACCTCTAACCAAGTCCTACAGAAAGCCAACTCACTTGGATACAACATTTACCAGTAGTTCAGAAGCTGAATCAAGACGGAAACCTTTCGTCCAGGCTGATCTTCAAGTCGGTCAAGATGATCGGTCGAAACTCCAGATGGACATGTGCTGACTTTATTAGCCATAACTCTTCAATCACCGACAGGAATGGATCAAAACCAACATCAAGCGCAAGCTAACTCAAGTGGATACAAAGTTGATGCAGAATGCCGAGGCCAAATCGGAATACAAACACCTCATCTGAGCTGATCTTCAGTCGATATGGTCCTTTGGTTGCTTGACATCAGTCAGGTGATGACCGATGTGCCTGACTGATGTGAATCTTCAAACTCTTGGGTGGATCACATTGGTCAGTCTTGACCGATGCTGTTGATCGATGTGAATCTTCAAACTCTCGGGTGGATCACATCGGTCAGTCTTGACCGATGTTGTTGATCGATGTGGATGATCGGTTTCACGAAAACTTCTCTAACTTTCTTACTGCTGATGGTAATGACCTAAAAACAACTCCAGTTGCAAGATAACTCCCGGGGATACAACATTGATGAAGACTGTTGAAGCTGAATCAGGTTATAAATGATTTGTCCGAGCTGGTTTTGTCAGGTGAAGTTTCTGGCCGCTTCAATCATGGTACACCTTCTTCTTGGCTCTTTTTGTGCCTTGTGCTGCATCCACCATCATCTCCCATGCTCCTTTTAGTCTCCAAACTCTCTAAACATACCTGTCAAACTCCTCAAATGCACAGAACATGCAATGTACACTCTAAATCTACACTAAGTCCTAATTGAATGCAAATGGGACACTATTAATTAATTAGAGTCAGAAAAGTTGGATTTTTCGATTTCTTATTTTTAAAGACTATAAAACAATGCAAAATATCTGCTAATTTGGTGTAAATAATGAGTATATCAATGCTCTATGTGCTGACATCGAGCTGATCTTGCTCGATATGAATGCACGATGTGCTTCCTCGGGTGTTTGACATGTGCATGCTCGATGTAGGTCTTGATAGCTCCTGCCCTCTTACATCGAGCGATGTCATGGCTCGATGTAGATGTCCTGTGGCTTGACATCGCATGATGTGAGTGCTCGATGTAAACCATTTTCTCTCGGGTGCAATACATCGCACGATGTAAACTCTATCAAGCTCGATGCTGGGCCGAATTTCGACTTTCTTAGCTCCTCTTGCTTCTCCTTGGCTGGGGCAACTCCCTGAATCATTCACATGCTTCATCCTTGCCTCCAATGGCTCTTTAGGTACCTAGAAACATCTCTTATGCAAAGAAAATGCAAACTATAACCTAAATGCAGCCTAAGTCTAAAAGCATAGGAAAATGGGACTAAACCAAAGGAAAACATGCAAAAAAAGACAAAACATGAACTAATTGAATCTTAAATGGTAAAAATATAGGATATATCAACCCACAACAAGCTATTCCTAGGCATAAAATTAACAGCTATAACTAGCTCAATTCCTTGAGTACTAATCACTTTGCTAAGCACATATCCAAGACAACTTCCATTACTGAATAGATGATTAACAAGCATTATGAGCAACTAATCCAATTCGATATTGCCAATCTACTCCTTAGACAACTAATTCCTTAGGCTAAGATAAGCAAATCTCTTACTTGACTCATTCAGGAAATTCATCAAACACTTATCAGGCATAAGAGAACCCTATAATCTAGATCAACTTAGCAAGGGCTAATCTAGCATTAAACACAATCAATAAGAATGAACAATAAGGTTAAGAACTAAGATTCACTAATCAAGCTTTAAATCTCCCTATCTCTATCCCATCTCAAACCCTAAGCAAACTACTCACTAAACATGGTTTTAGCCATGAACCCAAGCAAAGGAAGATAGTTAATCATGAAAAGAGAGAAGATAAACAGAAACTTAGATTGATTAAGGAAGATTCAAAGCAGAAATTCAAGATTACAAGGAAGAAAACTATTGTCTAAAGGTTAAAATGATAGATAAACGATTGATCCCAACAATTGGGTCTTAACATATTTATAGGGTTTCAGAAAAAGCCCTTAGTAAACCAGGAATAAACCGGAAATTGCTTAATCCGAGGAGGTTTATCGGGCTGTCTGGCCGATACACATGTCTTGTTAAGGTGTATCGGCTTGTCTCCCTGGTATATTGGTCGATACAATTGCCCTGGGTTAAGGCATACCTGCTTGTCTCCCCGGTACATTGGTCGATACAATCGCCCTTTTGTTAAAACATACCTGCTTGTCTCCCTGATACTCTGCTCGATACATGTCCTCTGGCTTGTATATCGACCAGTATAGGTCGATATGCAGGTCGATACACCCCTGGACTTGAATATCGGGCAGCTTGCTCGGTACACTCCTCGGTATAGCCTGTTGTCTCCGTAGCGGTTTCACGAAAATCTCGATACCTTTTCTACTGTATATCTGATCGACCTGAGGCCAGGTCCAGTCGAAATATAACTCACAGAGCTACAACTTTGATGCAGAGTGTTGAAGTTGAATCTGAAAAGAAGCCACTCATTCGATCTGATCTTCTATGATGTGTTTTGCAGGTGGTTTGTACCAGGCTGGCATGCTCGATATGCAGCTCGATATGGCTCATAACTTCCTGATTCTTCTTTGCTTTACTTTGGCTTGACCCCTTGATCCTTCCAGAGCTCTATATAGCCTCCAAACACTTTAATGTTCTTGTCAAATCTTCCAAATGCACTAAATATGCTATGCAACTTCTAAACTTACTCTAAGTTCTAAATGATTGCAAATGGGACAAGAACAAGTAAAAAAATGCATGCTGTAAGACTAAAAACCAGTGCTAAATGTATGCTAAAATGATATAAATATAGTGTATATCACAATGCTACTCAGGTGTGGAGAAAGGTACCATTCACCCAACCAGTAAAACCAGCTGCCTTTCTATCCCCTCTTTGGGGCTTGAGAGAGGTGAAGGAGCTCATCTACTTAACACCAACGGGTGTCAGCAATAGCGTTCTATTCCAAATGATCTGCTGAGAAACTTCAAAAACCAAGAATTTTCCGCTATAGAAACAATATCAAAATCGATTATCGATGCAAAAGAATGGCAAGAGGCTTAGGCAAATCAAACCCAGTCAGCACCTCAACACATAAAAAAACAAAGATTATCCCCCGATCGATGGTCTACCTAGAGTCAATGGCGGTAATCCCCTGATCGATGGTCTACCTAGAGTCAATGGCGGTAATCTCCACCAACACAGCATGGATAGATGAATCAGGAGCAGCAGGTAAGCTGGACAATTATGCATCCTATGACAGGAATCAAAGTAAATGGATAGGAATCATGGCCTCACATCGAATCTCCATTAGTAGCTGAAGCAATTGCTCTACTCTCGGCAATCCGACATAAAATGGAGCTGAATCTGAACAAGGGGAAACGTGTCTACTTTCTCGTGGGGACGGATGGTGTGCATGGTATGTGTGTGTGAGACATCACGCACGAGTAATTATTGAGTAAAAGTGAGAGTACACTCTCTCTGGTTCAGAAAAGTACCCAAATATTCAAGCAGGTCCGGTATATGTAAAAAGTACCCAGTATCCAATTTGGATTAAGTACCCTGAAACAGATGACACTAACCAAACGCCATGGTCTCCAGATTATTTGTACAGTATTCGGTTAGACCTGGTTTTTAAAACGATAATAAAATGTGTGTATCGTAAACATACCCAGAAATAATGGGAGTGTATTGATAAGTAGTTGTTTCACTACTAAGCAAATCCCAACATACTCATGTCATTGCTGAGTTTGTTAAGGCACCAAGAATACAGTAAATCATCTAAGTCAAGCAAGATTCAAAATGGCAGTTGTGAACAAAACTAACAAGTCTAAAGACGGAACTAAGCAAAACAGGAAATTCAAATAGATAAAGCAAGGATCTAAGATGGGGGTTATTAATTAAAAGGGGATAGAACCTAACTAGTGATGCTTCAAAACAATTCAAACAATGCTATCTTCTAGGCATAGGATTAACAACTATAACTAGCTCAATTCCTTAACATTAATCACTTTGCTAAGCACACATTTTCAAGATAAATCCCTTTACTCAAACACATGACCAGCAAGCATTCAGAACAGAACTCCAATCCTATAAAGCCAAAATGCACCTTAGACATCTAATTCCTTAGGCTAAGAGCATCCACAATAGAGAACTCTTGATTAAATTCTTAAGTATATTTTATGATTAAATATAGTATTGTGTGGGCTGGATTTCACACAATAGAATTTGTCTGTTAAAAATAAAAGAGGACGTAAAGATTCTAAGTTAAAACACGAGAGAACAAAGATCCAAAGATGGTGATTTTATTAGTGCTGCTCAGATAAGCTTTTGGTACAAGTTTTGCTAAGTCTTTTGCTAGGTCCAAAGGGGATCCACACGCTAATGAGTTAAACTCTCTATTTATACAACTCCTAGTCGCAATCTAAACGAAGATCTCGGAGTATATTTGTGTAGATAATCCTTCCTTATCCCCTTCGCGGCGCCCCCTTCCTCAAGGCTTCGTCTTCTAGGGTAAACACCGCTTCAGACTTCTTCGTGGATTTAAGCTCGGCCCGCTTGCACATCGCTTCGCCTTGGGTCTGATTTGGGGCTTTGCCTTATTGCTTCATGGGCCTTCGCCTTGTTGCTTCATGGGCCTTCGCCTCCGGGCTTGATTAGAAGTTTCCTCGCCCGTGCACGGTTTGGGCGAGGTGATTGGCTTCGCCCGGGTTTTGCACGGTTCACCTCGCCCGTGCACGGTTTGGGCGAGGTGACCAGCTTCGCCCGTGCAAATTCTTGGCATCGCCAAGAATCACTTCTATACGTAGCCATTTTCCTGTTGATCTCGCTAGGGTGAAAACCGACCCCAACAGTTAGCCCCCCAGCTCGTTAGACTCAAAGATGAGGGTGACGAGGTGTCAAGAGAGGCGAGATCAAGAGTTTTTGCTTTGCCAAGATGAAATGCTTTGTTCTGGTAGGACGAGGCAAAAATGTTTTACCTCCCCTCGCCGGGGCGAGGTGAAAATGCCTTGCTTCACCTCGCCAGGGCGAGGCCAAATTGCTTCTCTTCTCCTCGCCTAGGCGAGGTGAGAATGCCTTGCTTCGCCTTGCCGTGACGAGGTCAAATTGCTTCTCTTCTCCTCGCCTAGGCGAGGTGAGAATGCCTTGCTTCGCCTCGCCGTGACAAGGCCAAAAGGCTTTGTTTCTCCTCGCCTGGGCGAGGCGAAAGTACCTTGCTTCACCTCACCGGGGCGAGGTCAAATTGCTTCTCTTCTCCTCGGCTAGGCGAGGTGAGAATACCTTGCTTCACCTCGTCGTGAAGAGGCCAAAAAGCTTTATTTCTCCTTGCCTAGGCCAAGATGATGTTCTGTGTTGGCGAAGTGGTTTTATTTATGGACGAGGCGAAATGTTCTGTTATCCTGGCGAGGCTCGATGATTAGTTTCGTGGGCGAGGTGTTTGGTTTTATTGGGCGACGTGTTTCACCTCGCCCTCACTTCGCCAAAGCATAATGTTCTGGCCTCGCCACCTTTTCTCCCATACGTAGAAATTTTTTTATACATCATTCGTGGGCTTCTTATTGGGCCTTGACTTTTGATCTTTTTGGGCCCCAAAAAGGCCCATTTAGAGATTGATCCACCTCGGGGACTGTAATCATCTCGCATACTCCCGAGGCGAGGCGTTGAAGTGTCTATAAGTAGCGAGGCCTCTCCTCATTTTTCATTATCTCCAACTTCCACAAATTTCCAAGGTTTGTTTCCTCTCTTCTTTCTCCCTTTTTTTATGTTAAATTTCTGATTAGGGTTTTTCTCGTCTTGGCCGTTCCACCGCCGTCCGCCTTAAATACCCTGGTCCGTCTTTGATCTTTCACTAAAACATCTTGGCTCTCTCCTCTTCTTCTGAACTCGGGGCAAGTTCTCGGGGAGACACCAACGTGTCATCGTACCGCGGCGAAGCGAGATCTCAAGGCGGTTCGAATGAATCGTCTTGTCGAAGCGAGTCGAATCCTTGTGGCGAGGTCGGCGTGCCGTCGTGCTGCGACGAGGCGAGGTCTCGCAGCGTATCGAAGGAGTCTCCTCGTCGGGGAGAGGAGGATTTTAATGACGAGGCTGACGTGCCATCGTGCCATGGCGAAGCGAAACCTCTCGGTGAGTCGGCTGCATCGCATTGGCGAGGCGTTGTTGACTCGAATTTTGACGATTCGGTTGGTCATAAAGTTGCGTACGCTCGGTATGAGGGGTCAAGTGAAGCGAGGTCCGAGGGTGGCGTTTCAATCGTCGAGGAAGAGAATGCAGACTTCCCAATCGAAAATCCTTCTCAGGCTGCCGGGGTAGTGGAAGTAAAACCCGAAGAAGAGGATTGGAACTAGGACCCAGCCATGGCGAGGAAAGAACTTGCGGGGATGATGAAATTTCATACGGAGCAACGACCGAAAGCGAAGAGGGCAAAGAGGAAAGTTGCCGATCCACCTGGGTCTACGCTCTCGACTGTTGAGAGTTTAGTGGATCTAAGGGCTTGCTTCAATATTAGCGAAGAAGTAGAATTCCTGCTACCTACTTCGACAGAGCGAGCAGACCACCCACCCCCTGGGCATTTCACAGTTTACGAGAGTTTTTTCTACCTTTGCCTTCTCTGGTTTCCCATCCCAGAAGTTATTTGTCAGTATCTATGGAAATACAAGCTCGCCCTGGCCCAGATTACGACTCGGGGCCTTCGCCATCTCGTTGGTCTTGTCGTTCTTAGCTATGAATGCGAGATTGAGCTTACCGTTGGTCATCTTCTGAATTTGTTGGATATTTATCGGAATCCAAAATCCGAGACGTACTGCATTGGTAACAAAAGAGATTGGCGAATCATCCACGGGTTCCCCAGTAACGACAGAGATTGGAAGAGCCGTTTCTTCTTTGTTTCGATAAATGATGCTTTGGTACCCGCGGCATGGCTCGGGAAGATCAAGACGGACAGGGGGGGAATTGGTAGCGGATTGTTGCCAATCTTAGGGATTTTGTGCCCGAGATGATGTAAGTATCGTTACTAAAGTTTGTCTTGTTTTTGTTTCTGTTGCAGAGCGTCAGATCGTGCTAAAGATCCCCGAAGGTTTTCTCGACTCGGTCAAGCTTTTTTGCCAGAGGAGGACTTACTGGACGAGGAGTTTCACCTTGCAAAGGGTTGAACGTGCTCGCGCTTTCAACCTCGGGATCGACATAGATTACTCCGAATCTTCTCATTCATCTGACGTCGATCCGATTTACAAGCTGGCAGCCAAAATGACTCTTCGTGACAAAAAGGCGATGGAAGCCAAAAAGCGCGCGGAAGAGTAGGAGAAAGAAACAGTCAGGTCAAAGGAGGCGAGCCCAAGAGTTTCGGGCGAGGCAAACGCGAGCTCCATGATTCTGAGTGAGGCAAACGCTGGTTCGAAATTCTCAGATGAGGCGAGGCCAAAGGAAGCTAGGGTTTCTTCTGAGATCATCGCAGGTTTGAAGTCTTCTGAGCGGCCTGGAGGATCCTCCTTGTCTCGTCACACTTCGAAATCAAAGGTGACTCCTCGAGCCGATGGAGGCAAAGAGGGCAAAAGGGGTTCAAAACGCGTCGCATTAAGGGAAGATAAGGCGGACGACGCAGCTGTTTCGAAGAAGAGGGCGAAGAAAGATCCTCTCGTTTCTGCGTCTATTCCCAATTCGAATCTTGCCATGGCCACTTTGGATGCGCCTGCTGACGAGGCCGCGGCGTCCGTGACGCTCTTTTCCAAGATTACTCGTCCAGGAGACCGTCTTCCGGCGCCGGACACGCTTGCTTTTAGCAAGAAATATGCCAAGATGGCACTCAGAGGGATCAAAGTAATTGTCCTTTGCCTTAGCTAATCTTGTCATGTGCATCTGTTTTATTTTTTCTTAACAGAAAGCTTACGATCATGTTTCAGTTTATCGAAGCGGCGAATGAAGTGGTCACGGGATACGAACGAGACGCCGAGGAGGACTTGCATCGTGTCCAAGAGGCTCGCAGCGATGCCGTTGCTCTTAAGGCCCGTCTTGACGAGGCAAAGCAAAAACTTTCCGCTGAACTAGAGAAAGCCGCGGCTCGAATGAAGAAACTTGAGGATGAGAGGGACGAGTTCAAGAAGAAACGCGACGAAGCCGAAGCCCTCGTTGTCCGCCTTAATGAACAGAAACTCAGACGCGAATCGGACATCGCTTCTCTCAAACGACAGCTCGAGGCCGAAAGAGAGCTGCACGAGGTGGAAGCCAGGAAGGCGCGCAAGGAGGCGAGGAGAGAGCTTAGTCAGAAGTTCCAGAGTCGCGTTCGCCAATCAGAGGAGAAGGTTGAGAAGCTGAAGGGGCCTGCACGGACGAGGGTCATTGAGCTCGCACAAGCCGAAGGCAACCTCCAGCTTGTCGAACTCCTTATGGGTGAGAACCCTCCTTCTCTGGATGGAGAGTTGGTGACCCTGACCGGATGGAAGGAGGAGCTTACCGATGCTGATGCAGAGTTCGAGCGTCTTGCAACTGACCTACGAGAGGACCTGAAGCTTTCTCCGGTTTCCAGTGATTCTGTCCCACACTTCTTTGCTAATGAATCGACGGAAGTTATGGCTTCGAAGGCTGGCGTAGAAGATCCCGCAGGGTCAAACGTTGATACTCCTAGAATTGACAAGCTGGTCGCCGAGAAGGGTTCTAAGATCGTCGAGACCTCCGAGCCTGCAGCTTAGGGAATGCCTTCGAATTTTTATGCTTTGATTTGGTTTTTATTTAATTTTTTGTTGTTGCGCATCCATGTATCGGATGTGTTTTTGTTTCGAACTTGGTGCCTGGATGGCTTTATCCGCTTTGACTTATGCTATGGATTTTTATGGTATTGTACTTTGTCATCGAGCTGAAGCATTGCTATTCTGTTTCGATTTGCGGTGAAGCGAAGTGTTTAGGTTACTCACCTGATCATGTCTGATTTATTATACTCAAAACAGTTTTAGAGTTTACCCGACTCGTCTTTTTCTATAGGGCGAGCCACAGCCGAAAGAGGCGTAGTGGTTAGGATCAGTGCCGTTCAGAGGCGAGGCGACTATGAAGTCTAGGGTAGATCTTCCCGTCCCTTTTATGCTTAATGATTGAGAGTTGAGTTGTATTCGGGCGAAGCGTTTTGCTTTGCTC
Source organism: Thlaspi arvense (assembly GCA_911865555.2). Classification (NCBI taxonomy): domain Eukaryota; kingdom Viridiplantae; phylum Streptophyta; class Magnoliopsida; order Brassicales; family Brassicaceae; genus Thlaspi; species Thlaspi arvense. The sequence goes on from OU466857.2 coordinate 15,149,330, forward strand.
GGGATTTTGCGGCGAAGCGATGGCTTCGTGTTCGTCCGACTAGGCCTACTCGCGAGGCGGTTGTAAAGGTTAGACTTCGTGTTCGAAACGTAATGTCGCCAAGTGGCGAAGAGTCTGCCCTGGTTTCGAGTTTAAGAGTGTTTCATATTTTTATGGTAAAACGGTGTTTTCGAAGTGTTTCGGGAAACAATCTGAAAATGGGCGGGCCGCGGTATTTTGGCCGCGGCCAACCCACATGTGCTTTGCTGCGTTTGGGACCAGCGTTGCTTAGGAGCGAGGTGTTTGCTGGGTTTATGTTCGAACATATCCGGATATTATGTATCTGATTATGCACATCAGATACGAAATTCCAAAGATGTTTTAAGAGACGAGTTGCGGCTGGGCGAGCCGCAGTGTCTTGGTCGTGATTGACCTAAATGCTATGTAGCGTAAATGACCAGCGTTGCTAAGGAGCGAGGCGTTTTGCTGGGTTTAGGTTTGAACATATATGGGTACCTCGTATTCTACGACCAGCCTTGAATATTATGTTCGTGAGGTGTTATAAGATCAACGTTGCTTAGAACGAACTGTTGTTGGGTTTAGGATGTTTTGCCACAGCTTTAGGACTTGCGAACCCAACTCGGCTTATTTATCCGTTTTTCCGGCAAGACATAAAGAACATCGTATGGGATTTACCCAATGATGTTTGACTGGGGTATACCCAGCCATGATTTATATAGCGCGCTTTAATCCGTGGAGGATGTTTGAGAACCCCATTGTCCAGTGAGAACGCAGGAGTTAGAATCCGTTAAGGATGTAAAAGTTCGTCTGTTGTGGCCAACAACGGACGAGATGAGCGATAAGAGCTGATGTGTGAGTTGAGTGAACTTGCTCTTTTATTTAAGCGAAGTGTGGGAGTATATGAGTATACGTACCCCACTCCCCCCCCCCCTCCCTTATTTGGGAGGGGGGCAGTTGAACTCGTCATGAGACGAGCTGCCTACGTACCCCTTTCGGGGATCAAACCGCCCTGTAGTTCATGGATTTGTCAGAATGACTTAGAAGTAATACTTCTTTAGGTGCATCGTGTTCCAGGATCTTGGTACTGCGACGTCAGTTGCATTATTGGGGAGCTCGTAAACGCCAGGTCAGACTACCTTGGTAATACGGTAAGGCCCTTCCCAGTTAGCCCCCAGTTTGCCGGCATTCCATTTGGCTGTGTTTTGGAAAACTTTGCGGAGGACGAGGTCTCCTTTGTTGAATTGGCGGCTTCTTACGTTCGAGTTGTAGTACTTAGACGTGGCTTGCTGATAGTTCTGCATCCGAATAAGTGCTTAGTCGCATCGCTCGTTGATCAAGTCGAGGTCGTCTAAGAGCATGATGTGATTTAGGCCTTCTTGTCCGGGTAGGAGTCGTCGGCGAACCCCGGGAAAGTTCACCTCGGGGGGAATTACGCATTCCGTTCCGTAGACAAGTGCAAACGGGGTTCTGCCTGTTGCTCATCTCGGGGTTGTTCGGTGCGACCAGAGGACTCATTCGAGCTCGTCTGTCCAGCGTCCCTTCTTTTCGTCGAGACGTTTCTTCAGGCCATCAAGTATGGTTTTGTTCGCCGCCTCGGCTTGTCCGTTACCTTGTGGGTAGCGAGGCGTGGATTTACTGAGCCTTATCTTCCACTTTTCACAAAAAGTTTCGAAGCGAGTGGAGATGAATTGGGAACCATTGTCGGTCACAATCTCGTAAGGGACTCCGTGTCGGTATATGATGTGCTTCCAAACGAAACTTTTGACTTGGGCGTCTTTGATGCTAGCGTAAGATTCCGCCTCGACCCATTTGGAGAAATAATCGGTCAAGACGAGGAGAAATCTCTTTTGCTTCGATCGATGTAGTGGGCCGATGATATCCATCGACCATCGCATGAAAGGGTACGGTGAGGAGATGGAAGACATCAATTACGTGGGTTGGTGGATTGTTGGGGCCTGGCGCTGGCACTTCTCGCATTTCCGCGAATATATTTTGCAGTCTTTCGCCATGGTTGGCCAATAATATCCGTGACGCTTGATCTTGATTGCCAACGATCTTCCCCCAGAGTGATTTCCACACGAGCCTTCGTGAACTTCTTCCATGATCTTCCTCGCTTCAGGGTCCTCAACGCACGTCATTAACGGTCCCGAGAATCTCTATTTGAATACTTCGCCGTCGAGTAGAACATACCGAGCTGCTTGGGCTTTGAGTTTTCAAGCCGCCCATTTGTCTGTTGGAACTTCTCCGTCCATTATGTAGGACCGGATTGGTCCCATCCATTCATGGTCGCATCCGTACTCACTCTCCTGTTGCGGCTCCGTTTCCATCTCCGCTTGTCCATCGTTGGCTGGCCCGACTTCCTGCGCCTGTTCATCGGCTACCGCTTCGTCTTCTTCCATCGGATTGATCAAGTTGATTGTTTCAGGATTTTTGATGCTAGGTCGCTGGATAAATTCCACTGGGATGATTCTCTTTAAACCAGGGTTTGACGACGAGGCAAGTGCTGCCAGTGCGTCGGCTTGAGCGTTTTCGCCTCGGGGTATTCTTGTTAGTTCAAACTCTGAAAACTCTTTAGCGAGTGTTTGGACGACGCTCAAGTATGCTTCCATTCTCTCATCCCTTGCAGTGTATTCTCCATTAAACTGGTTTGCGACGAGTTGGGAGTCGCAAAAAGCACGAATTTTTTGGACTCTAAGCCCACGAGCCAATCTGATCCCGGCGATCAGAGCCTCGTATTCAGCTTCATTGTTTGACGCATGGAAGGCCAATCTGAAAGACTGCTCCAAGATTTCGCCAGTTGGCGAAGTCAACCGGATCCCGACTCCTGACCTTGCTTTGATGATGAGCTGTCGACGTGGAGAATCCAAGTAGAAACTTGGGTTGGTTCGTCGTTCCTTCGGTTGGGAGTTCGATCAAGAAATCTGCTAGGACTTGAGAATTCGTGCAGGTTTTGCTCCTGTACTCGATGTCATATTCGCTAAGCTCCACTGACCATTTGGCTAGTCTTCCGGATTGGCTTGGACTGTGCAATATAGCCCGTAGTGGGAAGGAGGTTAGTAATATGATGGAGTGCGACTGGAAGTATGGCCTGAGATTTCGTGCGGACATCACCACTGTGAGTGCCAACTTCTCCATTTGCGGGTACCGCATCTCCACATCGGCCAGAGTTTGGCTTACGTAGAAGATGGGCTTCTGTTCGCCTCGCTCCTCTCGGACCTGGACTCCGCTTACCGCTGTAACTGAAACAGCGATGTATAGGTACAGTGGCTCTCCTTCGACTGGTTTTGCAAGCACGGGCGGGGTGGTGAGGTAACTTTTTAACTCTTGGAAGGCCTGCTCGCACTCCTCCGTCCACTCAAATTTCTTGTTGCCTCGGAGTGCCTCAAATTTCTTAGTGCGGCGATGCGTCCAGTAAGTCGCTGTACTTCTCGTTTGTTCTTGGGCGATGCCATCTTAATCAAGGCGTCAATCTGCTTCGGATTTGCTTCGATTCCCCGGTTTGTCACCAAGTATCCGAGAAACTCTCCGGAGGTTACTGCAAACCGGCACTTCGTTAGATTTAACTTCATGTTATGTAGATTTAGTTGGGCGAAGCAATCTCTGAGGTGAGCGACGTGATCTTTCTCTTCGAGTGACTTCACTAACATGTCAACTATGTAAACTTCCATTGTTTTCCGAGTTGACTTGCGAACATCTTATTTACCAGTCTTTGGTAGGTCGCCCCGGCGTTCTTGAGCCCGAAGGAAATTACTTTGTAGCAGTATATGCCCAAATCCGTTATGAATGCTGTCTTTTCTCTGTCATCGGGATTCATCAAGATCTGATTATATCCAGAAAAAGCATCCATAAACGAAAGGAGTTTGTTGCCAGCGGTCGCTTCGACGAGGCGATCTATGTGAGGTAGCGGGAAGCTATCCTTCGGGCATGCTTTGTTTAGATCTGTAAAGTCCACGCAGATCCGCCATTTCCCATTCTTCTTTTTTACTACTACTGGGTTTGCGAGCCAGTCGGGATACTTCACCTCGGCAATAGATCCCACCTTCAAAAGTCTGCTTACTTCGTCGTTAACCACTTTCGCTCGCTCTGGCCCGAGCTTCCTTCTCTTTTGCTTCAGGGGTTTGAAAGTCGGATCGACATTCAGTTCGTGGCAGGTAACATCGATGCTGATACCGGGCATGTCTTCTGCAGCCCATGCGAAAGTGTTAATGTTCTCCTTTAAGAAGGAGATCAGCTCGGCTCCGATTTCCATGCATCTCTCTGGGTTCGACTCGTCTATGCACACCGAGATTATAGGGGCACACCTCGGCTGTTCACCCTCTCCTTCCTCCGACTTCTGTAATTGCTATAAAAGTATTAACCGCCTCAGCTTCGCTTCACGGTTTGTCTTGATTTTCTTATGCTCTGTATCTCCCTTCGCCTCGGTCTTGGGATTTCTGAGTTTGTGTTCAGTCATGAAGCATATCCTGGACTCCTTTTGGCTTCCCCAGATCGTTTTAATCCCGTTTGGGCCTGGGAATTTCAAGCACAAGGGGTAAGTCGAGGCGACAGCTCGCATAGAATTAATCCATGGCGTTCCCATGATGATGTTATAGATCGCCGGGCTGTTAGTGACTGAGAAATCGACGATCCTAGTCATGTCTCTGGCTCGGACGGGTAACTTAATGGTCCCCAGCGTCATTATCGTATCCCCAGCGAAACCGGTCAGAGGACTCGGGGTCAGCTTGACTTCGGACATATCGACTCCCATTTTGACTAATGTATCTCGAAAGATACCGTCTACGGAACTTTCGGTATCGATGAGGACTCTTGCCACGTCATGATCTTTCACGATCAGTTCGATGACAAGCGGGTCATTATGCGGCCTGTCGATGCCCGTGGTCTCGCGTTCTTCGAAGGTGATGATATCGTTTGGATTTTTTGTTGGTGCAGACCAGTTGATGCTCACGTCTGCTCGCCTTTGAAAGGATTTGATCGCGGAGATAGTGTCTCAGCAATATTGTGATCCGCCCATGATCATATTTATCCTTTGTCGTGTCCTCGGCTCAGTTTCCTTATCATTCTTCCGGTTACGCTTCGGGGTTGCACGTGGCCTCGCCTCGGGATCTCTCCTCGCCTCGGGATCTCCCCTCGTGTCGGGGCCTTTTTCTTCTGGAGCTGGCTCACCTCGTTGCTCCGCTTCTACTGCGATTTCTCCTTCGAGGTCCTTTAAGGTCACCACGTCGCCGAGCTCTCCTGCTATGAGTTTCTCTGTGAGTTTTGCTCCGATTTTTCGGCACTTTGTCGTCGGATGTCCGTAGGTCTTGTGCACTTTGCAGTATGCTTTTTCGTCGTACGAATTTGGGTTTCTCGGCCAGGTATTACTCCACGGGAGTTTACCTCGGCCAGTGCCTATTTGATAGTTATGAGCTCCACAGAAATTTGGTCCTTCGTGGTGTACGTATGAGTTGCAATGGTAACTCTTCTTTTGGGATGGTTGACTTGGTGTGGCGACTTGATTTTTACTGCTCGCCTTCGCTGAACCGAAGCGTTGGTCCAAAGTTTTGAATTCTTCCTCTTCCAGTATAAAGTCCAAAGCGCGGTGCATGGCATCCTGGATAGTTTGTGGCTTGTTTCGGCTTATCTCCTTCCTGAATTCTGACTTATACCAAAGGGATTTTCTCAAAGCGACGAGTGCGTCCTTGTCGCTTACATTCTCCACCTTCGACATGACTGCTTTAAAACGTCCCATGAACGCTCTAAGCGATTCGGTCGGCCCTTGAGACAAGGTCCAGAGGTCTGCATCTGAAACGCCTTGGTTCATGAATATGGAATACTGTTTCATGAATTCTCTGGTCAGTTGTTTGAAATTGTCGATCGAGTTCCTTTCCAAGGGCGAGAACCATTCAAGGGCTGCTCCTCGAAGGCTTTCTACGAAAAGGAGGCAGAAACCGGCATCTCGTTCGTTCTCCTTGAATTTGGATCTCGCCATCGCGGTGTTGAATGTTCTGACGTGTTCCTTTGGATCGGTAGTTCCTTCGTAGGTGGGCAGTCGGATTTTCCCCGGATCGGATACTCTCGCATCGGTGATTCGAGCGGTGAATGGGGTCTTCTGGACTTCCTCTAGCAGCAAGTCTATCTCCGGCGCCGCGCTGGTTGCCTTATGCACCTCGGATCTGATGGCTTGCACCTCAGCATTTGCTCGGGCTAAGGCGGCTCGGATCTCGCTGAGGGCATCTCCTCCTCGGCTCCCATGTCCGCGTTGGATGATATGGCTCTGATTTGTGGTTCTGTGCTCCTCGGGGTATCAAGCTTGTTCGTTCCATGCGAGGTCTTCATCCTCCTCGTCCGAATCGTGCTTGTGCTCCGTGTCGACAACATCCCCTTCAGCTCGGACCTGCATCGCCGTGATATTGTTTGCATCAAGTTGGGCTGGGTCCGTCTGCGTCTCCTCCGTCATAACCGGAATGGCTTCGCTCCCAACTGGTTGGTCACTGGTTCCGCCGGACTGTTGGCCCCCCTGCTCCTGGACGACTCCTTTCCGGTTCAAACGTGGTGGGATTGTGATGTTTGGCCTCGTTGCGGCAGGTGTCTGTTCTTCGGGGGCAGTTCGTGATTGGAGAACTCCTGAACCTCCGGGTCTATTACCGCTCGTCACTGGTGTAGAGAAATTTAGTGCCACAGAGTTGAGTCTGTGTCTCCTGAACCTGCCTGGTGGATTCGTTGGTGGGAGGATGCTCCCGATGTGCCGGCTTTGGGCTCGGCTCTCCGCTGCTAACACCTCGAGGTTTTTGTCTTGCTCTCCCGCCTTCTTCGCCAGCGTCGCTAACATCTCTTTCACCTCGGCTAGGGCAGTCGTGAGCACCTCGGCTTGCGTCTGTGGATGCTGAACTGTATCGTCAGCACCTCCATCGCCTTGCCTAGCTCCTGTGTTCTCTCCGTCTTGTGCGCCGGTGGACATCTCTTCAGATCTCGCGTCTCTCGGTTCGTGGGCGTAAGAATTCTTCTATTCACCCTCCTTCTAGCACCAAATTGTGTGGGCTGGATTTCACACAATAGAATTTGTCTGTTAAAAATAAAAGAGGACGTAAAGATTCTAAGTTAAAACACGAGAGAACAAAGATCCAAAGATGATGATTTTATTAGTGCTGCTCAGATAAGCTTTTGGTACAAGTTTTGCTAAGTCTTTTGCTAGGTCCAAAGGGGATCCACACGCTAATGAGTTAACTCTCTATTTATACAACTCCTAGTCGCAATCTAAACAAAGATCTCGGAGTATATTTGCGTAGATAATCCTTCCTTATCCTCTTCGCAGCGCCCCCTTCCTCAAGGCTTCGTCTTCTAGGGTAAACACCGCTTCAGACTTCTTCGTAGATTTAAGCTCGGCCCACTTGCACATCGCTTCGCCTTGGGTCTGATTTGGGGCTTCACCTTATTGCTTCATGGGCCTACGCCTTGTTGCTTCATGGGCCTTCGCCTCCGGGCTTGGTTAGAAGTTTCCTCGCCCGTGCACGGTTTGGGCGAGGTGATTGGCTTCGCCCGGGTTTTGCACGGTTCACCTCGCCCGTGCACCGTTTGGGCGAGGTGATTGGCTTCGCCCGGGTTTTGCACGGTTCACCTCGTCCGTGCACGGTTTGGGCGAGGTGATTGGCTTCGCCCGGGTTTTGCACGGTTCACCTCGCCCGTGCACGGTTTGGGCGAGGTGATTGGCTTCGCCCGGATTTTGCACGGTTCACCTCGCCCGTGCACGGTTTGGGCGAAGTGATTGGCTTCGCCTGGGTTTTGCACGGTTCACCTCGCCCGTGCATGGTTTGGGCGAGGTGACCGGCTTCGCCCGTGCAAATTCTGGGCATCGCCAAGAATCACTTCTATACTTAGCCATTTTCCTGTTGATCTCGCTAAGGTGAAAACCGACCCCAACAAGTATTAATTTATGTTAAGAGCTTCATTCGTTTTTTTTTAAGTTTTAAAACATACAATGGAAAACTCTTTGATTGAAGGAAGGATCGAAGCCAGAGAAAAAATGATTTTCACGAAGAAAAAAAAATCACCAATCCCATAAAGACATCTGTCTTTAGAATCGCTTCTATTAGTTCTATGCATAGAGTCGACTTTAAAATTATAGTTTGCCACATCATTTTGTTTTTCATTTTTTCATTTTTATAGTTAAAAACCATCATCCGTGTCTCTGCAATACAAGTGCTCTAAGTATACAAATCCTCTAAGAGACTCTAAGCAGCATTTCATCAAACACTTACCAGGCACTAGAGAAAGCCAAGATACTAAACAAGTCTGGCCAAAACTAATCTAGTATTAAGCACATCTAATAGAGAGAAGACAATCATATTAAGCACAAGACATCACTAATCTAGTCCTAAAACCCCTCTAATCTATCCCATCTCAAACCATAGATAAGACTACTCACTAGCCATAGTCAAAACCACAAATTCCAAAGAGAAAAATGGTTAAGCATGATTAGGAAGCAGAATAAACAAGAATAGATCAAAGGCAAATACAGAAATTCACTAAATCAAGCAAGTTCTTACAAAACATAACTGAAAAGGAAAAGTTTTTAAGTGCAAAAACAGAAAGAAAATAACAAGATCCAACTCGCCTAACCTTTTTAGGACTTAAGTATTTATAAGGAAACAAGAAAACCCCTAGTAAACCAAGATTAAACCAAAAGTAAGCTGACTCGGAAGGAATATATCGACATGGAATATCGATACACATGTCGATATCTTCTCCTCTTCTGGGTTGTTTCGATGCCTCTTGGTCGATATGCATGTCGATACAGAAGGCTTCTGGATTGTATCGGTTTGGCTCTCCAAGGTGTGAAGTCAATACAATCGCCCTTTAGGTAAGGCTCATCGATCAAGCAAGTCGATATGGGACCTCGGTATTGTCCTGCCATGTGTATCAATCTTGGGACGCCGATACACTGCTCGATATGGACTCCATTCTGCTGCATCGAGGTGTCTAAGTCGATATACTTCCTTCACACTTTGCCTCTTTTGTATCGATGTTGTGGTGGTCGATACTCCCATCGATATGCTCCGTATCGATCACATGATGTCGATATCATCATCGATATTGGTTCATCCGTCTTGGTCTCTTGCCTTGCTTCATTCCCAGCTCACACCCATTGCTCCACATCACCTCCACACTCTTTCAAGTACCTAAATAAAACTCCAAATGCATGCAAAATGCAATGCAGCTTTTAATACTATACTAACTCCTAAATGTATGCAAATGGGACAAGAAGAAGAAAAATATGCAAGTTTAGAGACTAAACTAGTGATGAATGCAGGCTAAAATGGTATAAATAATGGAGATATCAACACCCCCACACTTGCCTTTTGCTTGTCCTCAAGCAAACAAACTAAGACAAGGAGAAAGTGAGGTTTGAAGGTGGGCACTCAAATCCAATAATGCAAAGGTAGAGAGATGGAATCAATGCTTAAGTGCCTAGTTGTGGGATGCAAACAAAATCAGTTGTACTTTAAAGAACTTAGCCATGCTCATCATTCTTCAAAAATGATCTCAAATCTCAACCTAGACAAATGCTCAAATCAATCAACTCTTTAACATTCAATTAAGCTCAAAACCATGAATCATGTTTATGAAAATCAAGTGAAGACATTTGGTTCAAAGGGTAAGGTTATGAGATTAAAATGATCTCCTTTAAGCATAGGGTTCAAAAAACATAAGGGATCACTCAATGAAAATGATTCTATCTTAGGCAAAATGCTAAAGGTAAAACCACACTTATGCATGCAAATCAAAGCTCCCTTCTACCCTTTTACCTAAAGATGAATCCTATAAACTTCTAAACCCCAATGTGAGTCCCTAAGTCTACCCTTCTCCTAAGCTATACCCTTTCTTCTTCATGGCTGGGGAAACTTCTTCTTTTTGCTTGTGTGGTTTCTCTTTTTTGGTTGGGACTTGCTCCTTTTTGTTGAATTGGCGCCATTCTTCACCATTGGTGGATTGCTTTGAGTCTGATTTTCTCCTTTTGATTGACCCTTTCAAAAATTTTGTTGTTGGCGCTTTCCTTCACTGAACATTTAGAGATTTTTCTTCCTTTTACTTAACCACATCTTAACTTTATTTCCCCACACTACCATACCATACTTTTTCCTCTTCTTTTAAAGCATAAAAACATGAAGTTCAAAACCACTTGACTCTACCCTTTTATCCCAAACTCCTAACCTAGAATCAAACTCAAGATGCAAGTTGATATCTACAAGAGAGCTTATTATTGCCAGCCTTATTCCTAACACTTTTTGCCAAGACAAAATTCAAAAATAATATTCAAAAGCCTCACAACTCTTAAAATAGTGTTTAAGCTTAAAAGGAGGTTTGGTTAAGGGAGTGGATAAGCTATTTGGATCAACAAGAGTGGTAAGAAGGGAAAAGATGATCTAAATATGTATATGGTAGTCATGAATTCACTTTTCAATGCACAAACATGATAATTAAAGATTCAAATTAAGGTTCAAGTTAATAGAGTTGATTTTCAAATAGCAAATGCTTTCAGTATGAAATGAGAAATCAAATTTAACAATCCAAGCATGGTTTAGTCTTAACTTCTAGCTTTCTCATGATGCATCAAACAACTAACCACTTAAAAACTGAAATCATCTCTAAACATTAAGCATTTTACAAGGAATTATCATCATCATGCCCTATGCAAACGCAATGCAACCTAAATGAAAAATACTAGATTCAATCCTAAACAAATGATTGCAAGTACATGCTTTTCTTTTTGGTTTGCAAAAGATGCAAATTTTTCAGATTTTCTATTTTTTGTGTTTTTCTATGCCTTAGATGAATGCATGATATGCATATGACTCAAGATGAAAGAAAATAAAAAACTAAAAAAACAATAAACAAAGTCAAACCCGAAATCCCTCCCCGACATTTAAATTACATAATCCCTTGTGTAATAAAAGAGTAGAAGAGAGAAGCAACAAAAATATATTACAAGAGCTAAAAATATGCAATGGTATATACAATGGAAGAGTTTGTGGTACCTTAGAAAGTTGTGTGGGAGGTGTAAGAGGCTCCTGAAAGGTCCTCACTATCTGCATTCCTCTCTTCAAATGCTGGTCCTCCGTGATAGAGCTGACCTTCGTCAGGGCAGAAGCCGAGATTGCTCCTTATAGTGATGGTTGTATGCAGCGGATTTGGAAGGAGGAATCTTGCTGGTTCACGGAAGCCTCTGAGGAAATTGTAGACATGCTGCTCTTTGATGCGTCCCTCAAGGAAGTTACTCCTTCTTAGGTAGTCCAAGTCTAGCCATAATGGTTCCAAGGCGTCTCTTGTGATATATCATGGTTTTTATGGTTTTTAACCATGATATAAGTCCTTTTTATTGATTCTTTATGGTCTTTTTAGAGTCCTAGTAGAGTCTTTGCAGGTTATAGCATGTCTGGAGCATAATAGGAGATATTGAAGCTTTTTGGAGCATTGCAAGTTGAAGCCACGAAGTGCCTAGCTCAGAGAAGAAAGTATGCAAATTGGTGACACTCGTCACCACTCTTGGTGACGCTCGTCACCACTCTTGGTGACGCTCGTCACCACTCTTGGTGACGCTCGTCACCCACCAAGGAAGGAGCATGGCAAGTTTTATTAAAAGTATGAAGACTATTTGCAGAATTGGCCCAGAAGTTCTCATATTTACAAGAAGGCCCCAGATCGTGTTTAGCCTCTATTTATTATGTTTTTAAGCCATTGTTGGCTTTTATCTTAGTTTTGAGAATTCAGAGAGCTTTTAGAGAGGATTTTATTTAGAGCTTTTTTGGGAGACAGATCATGTACTCTTTTTGGAGAAGATTTCGAACCCCCTTTGTTTTTATTTATTCTTTTTAATGCAAATTCATTCAGTTATGTTTTGTGATTCCATGATCATGTCTGAGTAATTTGTTAGTTAAGTTAGGGCTTTTTCAAAGGTTGATGAAGAGTTTGTAGAATTGCTGCCTGTTAGGAATATCTTTTGGTTTTTTATCTCTGCTTCCTTTAAAATCGAATTTCTTAGACACATCATCTAGAAATCCGAAAATCCTAGGTTGTTAAATATATGTGAGAGCATTATTGATAACCTGAACTAGTATTTGATGAGCAAAACAACTTAGTACAAAGAGATTTGGCTTAGAAGTTTTATGAACAATTGATTATAATCATATTGCATGTTTAGGTTGTTAGGGTTTGCAAAGAGATTTGAAACTCTGTGATCTAGACATAGTTAACTTCTGCAATGAGAATTGATTAGTTATATATTTGCTATTCATGTTCAAAACGGTTCTTAATTATTCCTGATATCATGCATTCTACATTCTCGGATTCAACCTGCGAACTGTCCTGACTTAGCGCATTTAGTCTTCTGAAACTTAGATCAACAACTTCAATTTCGTTTGCTTACATTTAATTTGTCATTCGCATTACATACATTACATACTGCTTAGCTTAATCCGAACCTACATTCGATAGTGTAGTTTGCATTACTCCTTTGGGATTCGATACCCCTAGTACTACAACTGCTTTTGCTGTGCACTTGCAGTAGTTTTATTTGGGTAAAACCTGAGCCCTATCAAGTTTTTGGCGCTGTTGCCGGGGAGTAATAGCTGCCTATCGATTTTTAGTATTATGATTTTGTCTAAGTTTTAATTTGTTTACTAACTTTTTGCTACTTTTCTATGTTCCTGTTTTACGTGTATGCCTAATCGTAGTACCAGAAGCAACAAAGAGAAGGAGCTTGTGACTTTGAGCATCGACGAACTTGCTAGGTTGGAGAGGACCATCAGGAAAACTAAGAAACAGTCTACAATGGTTGCTCCACTAATCCTGGTTGAAGATGCAGAAGGTCACTTGGTTGACAGAGAAGGACACAGGAGGAACGAAGACGGGCAGAGGATTGATCAAGATGGGAATGTCATTGTTGAACAGCAGGTTCAACAAGTGGGACAAGACGCTGGAGTCCCTGCTGCTGCTGATAACGCTGCTGGGCGTTTTGTGCAGAGGAATTTAGGAGACTACAATAGACCTGATCAGTTTTATGCCAACAGAGCTGCAATCCGCCCTCCTGCCTTCCAGAGGAACGATTTTGAGCTTAAACCTGTCTACTATCAGCTGGTTGGCCAGCATCCATTACATGGCTTACCTCATGAGCATCATATGGATCATATTGAGAGGTTTGAAGATTTAGCTTCAAGTGTCAAAGCCAATGGAGTCATTAATGACTTTCTGTTCTGCAAGCTTTTCTCTTACTTTCTTGGAGGAGAGGCTGCATATTGGCTGAAGCAACTGGAACCTGCTTCACTGACCACTTCGGAAGACACTAAGAATGCTTTTCTGAACAACTTCTATGATGATGCCAGATCAGAAGACATGAGGACGACAATTGCATCCTTTACACAAGGACCTACTGAAGCTTTTAAGGCTTCTTGGATTAGATTCAAGTCTTACCAAAGGGACTGTCCTCATCATGGCTTCAGTCAGGTGCAACTACTTGGGATCTTCTTCAGAGGCATTGACTGGAAATACCAGATGGCGCTGGATGCAGCTAGTGCTGGAAACTTCAACACCAAAAGACCAGAAGAGGCGATCAGATTGATTGAGAATCTGGTCTGCAGCAACAGCACTAAGAATGCAGATTTTCAGAGGATGAAGCAAGCTGGTTTGGATGATGGAAATCAGATTACTGAAGTTAAGGCTAAGCTGGACAGTATGCATAGCCTCTTGGTGGGAAAGAAGTCAGTTCATTTCGCTGCAGAGGTGGAGACTTTCAAAAGTTCATAGGAGGTTGATCAGGAAGATGTGAATTTCATAAATTCTGGAGGTTTTCAGGGTCAAAGGTATGGAAATCAGCAATGGAACAGAGGCTACAATAATAACAATCAGAAGAGTGCCTTTACAGGAGGTCAGAGCACGCCTGGTTACACACCTAAGCCTCCATTCCAGAAGACAGAGTACCAGAAACCATTCCAGAACAGTGGAAATTTCAACAGAATTTTTGGTTCTTATTCCTACCAACCTGCACCTCCACAAGGAAACAAGATGGAAGCAATGCTGGAACAGATCCTAGAAGGACAACAGAAGCTGACAGTGGACTTCAATGGCAAGATAGATTCGCTCTATCAGGACTTTAATAGAAAAATTGAGAGTCTGAACTCTCACATGAAGAAGCTTGATGTCCAAGTTGCCCAAACTATAGGAGCTGTTCAGAGGCAAGAAAGATTTCTTCCAGGAAGAACTGACGCTAACCCCAAACACCATGTGAATGCCATCACATTGAGGAGTGGAAAGAACCTGCAACCAGTGTTGCAGAATGATTTAAGCTCAAGAAATTTCGTGGGTATTGAAGGGTATGAAGATGATGAAATTTCTGCTGAAAATCCACGGGTGACGCTCGTCACCAATAATGGGTGTCGCTCGTCACCCCTTGAGCACAACCCCGACGACCTTTCTTCACAAGTTGGTGACGACTGTCACCAGGAGGGTGATGGTCATCACCTAAATCGAGCAAACAACCACGACTTGTCCAAAACGAGTGACGCTCGTCACCCATCTGGTGACGCTCGTCACCCGTCGCAACATACTGCTTTTTCGTCTCAGACTTCAGAAAATGCTAAGGAGACAGTGTATAAGCCCAAGATATCTGATGCAGAAGAAAGATCCAAAGCCAAGGTTGTTGAGATGGATTCTACTTCCTCAAGAGTTTGATATTGAAGTAAAGGACAAGAAAGGTGTTGAGAATGGAGTTGCTGATCATCTATCCAGGATTCAGGTCAAAGATAGAGTTCCAATCAATGATTTCTTGCCTGAAGAGAATGTGTACTCGTTGGAAACAAGATTACAGGAGGAAAGTGTGAAAACCTGCAGTTTTCACGAAACTGTAGGGGAGTGACGAGTGACACCAGGAGGGTGACGCTCGTCACCAACAAAGCACAATCGCGACCAGAAAATCATATGAGGATGGTGACGCTCGTCACCAATACTGGTGATGCTCGTCACCAAACTCTGAACTTGGCTGCGATTTGTGCAAGCTTGGGGACAGCTTTTGAAGAGCAAGTTTATGCTTTGGATGATCCAAAGAGACCCTGGTATGCTGATATTGCCAACTACCTTGCTGCAGAGGATGAACCACATGACTTCAAGGGCTATGCTAAGAAGATGTTTGATATATCATGGTTTTTGCTGGTTTTTGACCATGATATAAGTCTTGTTTATAGAGTCTTTTTGGTATTTTTCAAGTCCTATAGAGTCTTTGCAGGTCTAGGTACAAATGGGGCAAAATTGTGGATTATGGAACCTTTTGGAACTATACTGAAGTTGATGCTGAAAGGACCAAGTCGGAGGGCATTAAGGAGCAGGGTGTCGATCGACACCCACTACTTGGTGTCGATCGACACCGGTCGTGGTCGCGAAGAAGCATAAAAACTCATTGGAAGAAATTGAAACTTGGCCCAGAAGTTTCCCACTATTTGCACTTTTGCCCCAATTCGTGTTTAGACTTGTATTTAGGTTTTCTAAGCCATTGTTAAGCAGACATTCTGATTATCATTGAGACTAAGGGAGAGATTAGATTGAGAGCTTTTGGAGAGACAAATCCATACTCTGTAGAGAAGAATTTCGAACCCCTTCATCTTTTACTCTATTTTTCTTAATGCAATTTTATTCAGTCATGATTTGTGTTGCACTTGCTATTTCTGAGTAATCTGCTAGTTAGGTTTTGGGTTATTCAAAGGTTGATAATGAATTGTTAAGACTACAAAACTGGAGGAATAAATCATTTGGTTCTTCATCTAGAATGCTTTAACACTGGTTTTAAGATTGATCACCTAGAAATCAGATCTTAGGTTATTTAATAGATGTGGAAACATTGTTAATCACCAGAACTATCTTAGATGAGCAAAATAACTAGTTGCAAAGGGATTTGGATTAGTGATTTTGTGAACATATCGAACCTGATCTATAATGCATGTTTAGGTTGTTAGAATTTGCAAAGGAATTTAGAATTCATAGTTAATCTCTGCGACGAAAGTTGATTAGTTCTACATTAGTGTTTCGAGTTCTAGAACGGTTTTAATAAATATTCTTTTCCATCCGTAGTCTGTGATTTATGTCAAGCTGCGAATTTCCCATTGTCTAGCGTCTTGTCTTTATTGATTCTAAGAACCTACAAATCCGCTTTTGACATCATTGCTTTCGTTTTATTTTAATTTCATTTCATCATTGATTGCTTAGCTTTATTTGAATCTAAAATCTGTTGAGTGATAGCCTTAAGTCCTTGTGGATTCGATCCCTAAGTACTACAATGATCTCTTAATTTGAGAGAGTAGCTCTAAGGGTTAATTTGAGCATATCAAATTTTGGCGCCGTTGCCGGGGACTTAGATATTACTTTCAGATTTTTAGTTTTAGAATTTTGACTAAGCCTTTTGTTTTCTGTTTACTAACTTTGTTCCTTTCTCTGCTGTCTGTTTCAGGTGCATGCATAATCGCAGTACCAGGAGCAACAAGGACAAGCAACTCGTGATTTGGGCATCGAAGAACTCGCTAAGCTAGAAAGAACCATCAGAAAAGCTAAAAAACAGGATAAGATGGTTGGACCAATTGTTTTGAGGACAGATGCTGAGGGTCATTTAGTTGACAGAGAAGGGAATAGAAGGAATGAAGATGGTCGGAGGATAGATGAGGATGGCGTTGTGATTGAGGAACAGGATGTGCAACCAGTTGTGCGAAATGTACAACAACAAGCTGCTTGGAATGCTGCTGGGCGTTTTCCACAGAGGACCCTGGGAGATTACAACAGGCCTAATCAGTTCTATGCAAATAGAGCTGCAATCCACCCACCTTCCTTTCAGAGGAATGACTTTGAGCTGAAACCCAGTTACTATCAGCTTGTTGGTCAGCATCCCTTCCATGGGCTGCCTCATGAACATCCAATGGACCATATAGAGAAGCTTGAAGACTTGGCTACAAGTGTTAAAGCCAATGGAGTCACCAATGACTTCTTATTCTGCAAGCTCTTCCCTCACTCTTTGGAAGGTGATGCAGCACATTGGCTTAAACAGCTGGAGCCTGGCTCTTTGACCACATGGGAGGACACTAAATCTGCCTTCCTCAACAACTTTTATGATGATGCAAGATCAGAGGAGTTGAGGACAAAAATCGCCACTTTCTCCCAAGGTCCAGCTGAAGCTTTCAAAGCAGCTCGGGTAAGATTCAAGCTGTACCAAAGGGATTGCCCACACCATGGGTTCAATGAGGTGCAGCTGCTGGGAATCTTCTTCAGAGGTGTTGATTGGAAGTACCAGATGGCTCTGGATGCAGCAAGCAATGGGAACTTCAACACTAGAGTCCCAGCTGATGCCATCAAACTGATAGAGAACTTGGCTTCCAGCAATAGCACAAATAATGCTGATTTTGAGAGGCAGAAAAACGCTGGAAATGCAGGGAGCAATCAGTTTGCTGCTGAGATGAAGGCTAAACTGGATTCTGTTCACAACCTCTTGATGGGTAAGAAGTCTGTTCAGTTTGCTGCTGAGGTTGAAACATTTGAACCAGCTGAGGAGTTTGAAGAAGAGGATGTCAACTACATCAATAGAGCTGGTTTTCAGGAACAAGGGTACAACAATCACCAGGGAAACAGAGGATTCAGTGGGAACATGCAGAGGAGCAACTTCACAGGGAACCAGAACTCTACTGGCTACACTCCCAAGCCTCAGATTCAGAAGTCTGAGTACCAGAAGCCTTATCAGAACAGCAACTTCAACAGGAACTATGGTTCCTCATCTTATCAGCCTGCACCTGCACCATCAGCTTCAAGCAAAATGGAAGCCATGCTTGAGCAGTTGCTAGAAGGTCAGCAGAAGATTACAGTTGACTTCAATGGCAAGATTGACGCCCTGTATCAAGATTTGAATGGGAAAATCGAAGCTCTTAACACTCATGTGAAGACTTTGGATACTCAAGTGGCTCAAACTGCTGGGGCTATGAAAAGGCAGGATGGATTCCTTCCAGGAAGGACAGACACCAACCCAAGACACTCTGTTAATGCCATTACGCTGAGGAGTGGAAAGAATCTGCAACCAGTGCAGAAAAAGGGCTTTAGTGCAGAAGATTTTGAGCAACTGCAGGAGTTTGAAGATGCGGATTTCGAAAATTTTGAAGGGTGTCGATCGACACCAGAGGAAATTCACAACTCCTCGACTCGAAGCGAACGAATATCGACCGAGGTCGACAAGCTGCTCGACGCCCAATTGACACCACTCTCAGGAACTAGTGTCGATCGACACCCACCCTCCAGTGTCGATCGATGCCCACCACAGAAGCAAACTCCGAGTTCTCAGACTCCAGAAAGTGCAGAAGAAAGGGTCTATAAGCGAAAGGTGCCT
The DNA here is from genome assembly GCA_911865555.2 of Thlaspi arvense. Classification (NCBI taxonomy): domain Eukaryota; kingdom Viridiplantae; phylum Streptophyta; class Magnoliopsida; order Brassicales; family Brassicaceae; genus Thlaspi; species Thlaspi arvense. The sequence continues at coordinate 15,167,706 of OU466857.2, forward strand.
TATCCAAGGAACCAAAAGAAGTCTAAACAGGAACTGGAGGATGCTAGGATTAAAGCTATCATGGATAAGCTTGTGGTGGAGATTCCTTTGATAGATGCCATAAGGACTACTCATGTGATAAAGAGATATGTGAAAAGGATGATGACCAAGAATCTGGGGCTGGAGCAAGGAACAATGCTGATTTCAGAACAAGTAAGTGCAGTGATTCAGAATAAGATACCAGAGAAGCTGACTGATCCTGGGAGCTTTTTCTAGATTGCACAATCTTTTCTGAAAGGTTTGAGAGGTCATTATGTGATCTGGGGTCAAGTGTCAACCTGATGCCTCATTCAGTTGCAGTCAGTTTGGGTATGACTGACTTCCAGCCAACTAGAATATCTCTTATTTTAGCAGATAGGTCTGTAAGGATTCGTGAAGGCATTTTAGAGGATGTACCAGTCAAAGTGGGAGACTGTGTGATTCCCACAGACTTTGTGGTTCAGGCTTATGGTGAAGAACAAAAGATCCCTTGATTTTGGGAAGACCATTTCTGGCTACTGCAGGCGCCATCATTGATGTCAGAAAAGGGAGAATTGCTTTGAATGTGGGCGATTTGGTGATGCATTTTGACATGGACAAGTTGATGCAGAGGCCAACAATAGATGGCCACACATTCTATGTAGACTCCCTCACCAGTTTTGCAGAAGAGATCTTCCAAGAGATGCATCCTGCAGACCCTTTGGAGAGGGCATTGACAGTTTCTGCAGAATCAACAGAGCATCTAGACAACATTGCTGCTGGCTATGTCAAGATAATGGATGCAAATGAGCAGGTCATGCAGCTGGTTGCACAACGAGAGCTGGTTGGGACATCTGTAAAAGCTGCAAAGTTAGGCGATTAGAGTGAAGAAAAAGCTCCCATAATCAAACTCAAACAGCTTCCTGCAGGTCTAAGGTATGCTTTTCTAGGACCTAACTCTACATATCCTGTCACAGTTAGTTCTACCTTAAAAAATGCAGAGCTCACTTTACTGCTAAGCAAGCTGCGCACTTTTCGCAAGGCTCTTGGTTATTCTCTTGATGACATTTCAGGTATCTCTCCAGAGTTGTTCATGCACAGGATACATCTTGAGAATGAGTCGAAGTCGTCAATCGAGAACCAGAGGATGCTGAATCCGAACTTGCAGGATGTAGTGAAGAAAGAGATCATTAAGCTTCTGGCTGATGGGATCATTTACCCGATTTCAGACAGCATTTGGGTCAGTCCAGTGCATGTGGTTCCCAAGAAGGGAGGAGTGACAGTGGTGAAAAATGAGAAGAATGAGCTGATTCCCACAAGGACCATCACTGGGCACATGATGTGTATTGACTACAGGAAGCTCAACGCTGCTACAAGAAAGGATCATTTGCCACTGCCATTCATTGATCAGATCCTGGAGAGGTTGGCCAATCACTTATATTATTGCTTCCTGGATGGCTACTCTGGTTTCTTTCAGATACCCATCCACCCATATGACCAGGAGAAAACTACATTTACATGTCCTTATGGTACATTTGCATATCGCAGAATGCCATTTGGACTTTGTAATGCCCCTGCGACATTCCAGAGGTACATGATGTTCATCTTCACTGACATGATAGAGAAGTATATGGAGGTCTTCATGGATGACTTCTCAGTGTATGGATCATCCTTTAAAGACTGCCTTGACAACCTCTGTCAAGTGCTTGCAAGGTGTGAAGAGAAGCATCTAGTTCTGAACTGGGAAAAATGCCATTTTATGGTCAGAGATGGGATTGTGCTTGGACATCGAGTTTCTGGAAAGGGTATTGAGGTAGACAGAGCCAAGATTAAAGTTATGACCAGTTTACAGCCACTAGATTGTGTGAAGTCAGTCAGGAGTTTTCTAGGACATGCTGGATTTTACAGGAGGTTCATTAAGGATTTCAGTAAAATTGCAAGACCACAAACAGCTCTGCTTTGCAAGGATGTGAAGTTTGAATTTACTGAAGAGTGTCATTCAGCATTCCAGCAAATCAAGCAGAAATTAGTGAGTGCCCCTATCGTGCAGCCTCCTGATTGGGATCTACCATTTGAGGTGATGTGTGATGCTTCAGACTTTGCAGTGGGCGCTGTATTGGATCAAAGAAAGGATAAAAAGCTTCATGCAATCTACTATGCAAGCAGAACACTGGATGATGCTCGAAAGAACTATGCAACTACAGAGAAGGAATTGTTGGCTGTAGTATATGCATTTGAGAAGTTCAGACAGTACTTGGTTGGGTCTAAAGTAATTGTGCACACTGATCATTCTGCTCTTAAGTTCTTGATGCAGAAGAAAGATGCAAAACCAAAACTGCTAAGATGGATTTTGCTGCTGCAAGAATTTGACATTGAGATAAGGGACAAGAAAGGGGTTGAAAATGGAGTATCAGACCATCTCTCCAGAATTAGGATTGAAGACAACGTCCCCATTGACGATTTCCTGCCAGAGGAGAACATATGTCTCATTGAGGCAAGATTGCAGACTTCAGATATGGATGCACTGCAGTTTTCTCGAATTGCAAACAGGGTGTCGATCGACACCCACCACTTGGTGTCGATCGATACCAATCTCGACGCGAGCCATAATCGAGCAGGATCGACATCGCCCTCGTCACTCTGGTCGATGCTGACCAGTGTCGATCGACACACCCCATCTGGTGTCGATCGACACACCCCATCTGGTGTCGATCGACACCAGTCCCGAACTGCAATTCTGATCGAAACGAAGATCAAGTGGAGCAATCGATCAAATGGTACGAACGTAAATGACACCATGCAGAGCGAGAGCCGGATCGAGGCCACCACTCGATCCGACCGAAGATCGACACCAAGATCGGATGCAACACTTGATCCGCTGAAGAAGATCGAGACCCAGATCGAGTAGAAGACACGATGTCCGAAAGTGATCGAGAGAGCCGCTTGATCCCGAAGTCGATCTCTGTCCTTTCAACCGTTTTTGGCCGCTAGCGAGGGGGGACCATCGAGCTGTTTTCATCATTTTGGGAAGGCGACGATGTTTTTTTTCCAGACACACTTTTCATTCTCATCTTTTTATGCTTTTTCTCTCTGGTTTTGGAGACTCTCCGCCATTGTTAGACTTTGAGCTTTGTTCTTGAATATTTCGAATCGTTTAAGTTTTAAATAATCGTTTTCATGTTCATCGCTTCATCTTTCATGTTTATTTCGGTTATTCTCATGTGTAGCGAGTAGTTTCATTTGGGTCTCGGGGTTGAGAGGATTCACGGGGTCTAAGGGGTTTTCAAGTTGGTAGTTTTCTTGTTCTTAATGGCTTTCTCTTCTAGGATGTTGAGTCCCTAAGGCTTAAAGACTCTCATGCCAAGATCTTTATGATCAGAGAGGTCTCTTACCTTGACAGGATCCAGAGATCTCTGAAAATCACATCCTAGAGACTAGTTACCCTTTCCCAAAAGCCATGGAAGTTTAGGGGACTAGTTAGGCCGTGTGTTTGAAATCTGAGTTCATTGCCCTTCAACCTCTCTTTCCACCAGAAGCCATGGGTTTGGAGGAGAGGATGAAGGAGTGATCCATATCGAAAGCCACGGATGGATCTTGTTTTCGTTTTCAAGGCTTAAGAAATCTCACAAAGTGAGTCGATTTAAAGCTTTCTATCCCAACTTGGACCCTTGAAACCCCGGACCATGAATCTCAACCCTAGACCCTTCTTTCTTAGCATTCTTACATCTTCGTTAGTCATTCACTTGATATTCGCCGCATCCTGGTTATTAGCTTCTTTTTACTTGCATTTTTAGACGAGATCGATCCAAACTGCTCGATCTAGTGGTCGATCCTGTGGTCGATCCACTAGTCGATTTTTGTTAAATCATAGCCTTGCATTTTAATTTTTCTGTTTGTTCCTCGTAGTAGTTCAATCACTCTTGGTAATTTTAAAATAGTTTTGCATTCCATTCGGTCGTTGCATATAGTTTTTAGGATTTTCACAATATCGCCTGTTATTCGCTTAGCTTTACACTGCTCTTGCATTCTCTTTGATCTTCCTAGCTCCTAGAAATGGATTGACTCTCACTTGCATACCGTACTACAACCTAAGTGTTGCATTTGAGTTTGATAGCCTCATTGCATCGTCACCCTTGCAAAGAAAGTAGTTATCAAATGGCGTCGTTGCCATTCTAGGAGTGTTAGAAAGCATAGAGATTTGGGGCTTAGTAAAGACTAAGCCTTTACCTTGTTTTAGTTACTAATTTCTCTACTCTCAAACGTGTGTCTCTCAGGTACATGAATCTTCGTTCAAAGGGAGACAACAATCTACTTCAACCCTTGGACAACATTCATCAGCTTGGTCATTCACGGCAAAGAAGAGTACGAGAACAAGCCAGAGCCTTTGAGGAGATTGTTCAGCACGGTTTGGTTGACTTTGAAGCTATGGCTGAACACAAGCATCCAGAGGGACCTCCTCCAGCTCACGGGGCAGTGGGAAGGGGCAATGGAAACCCCCAACACGCGGCTAGACCCCCAAGGATCATAGGAGCCGGAGATGCTCCCAATACTCATCACAATAGGTTTGGGATCACTCCTCCTCCTGTACAAAACAACAACTTCGAGATTAAGCCAGGTTTCATCTCCATGGTGCAAAACAACAAGTTCCACGGCTTAGCAATGGAAGATCCCTTGGAGCACCTTGACAATTTCGAGCAAGTATTTGGGATGATCAAGATAAACGGCATATCAGAAGATGCTTTCAAGCTGCGTCTCTTTCCCTTTTCACTCGGAGACAAAGCTAGGCATTGGGAGAAGACCCTTCCACAAGGCACCATCACCTCATGGGTCGAGTGTAAGAAAGCTTTCCTCTCAAAATTCTTCTCTAGCACCAGAACGGCAAGGCTAAGAAGCGAGATCAGCGGCTTCATGCAAAGGAATAATGAGACTTTCAATGAAGCCATGGAACGATTCAAGGACTATACTATCCAATGTCCTCACCACGGCTTCAGCGAAGAGACCCTTCTAAGCATTATCTACCGCGAAGCTTCACCAAAGATCAGGTTGTTGCTTGACATGGCTAGTAAAGGGAACTTCCTTGGTCATGAGGTAGAAGAGGGCATGGAGCTGATTGAGAACTTGGCATTGAGCGACGGCAACTATGCTGAAGATTATGACCGTGCATCGAGAGGAACTGAGCTAGAGTCTCACAAAAAGGAGCTGAAATCCTTGCATGAGAAGATTGATAAGCTGGTGTTAGCCAACCAGAAGCATGTTCACTTTGTTGGTGAAGCAGATGAGAATCAAGAGGAGCTTGAGTTGAGCCAGGAAGAAGCCAATTGGGTAGCGGGACAGAACAATTACAAACCTCACGGCTACACCCAAGGCTACAACCAGAACAACAATCTCTCCTACCGTAGTACCAACGTCGCTAACCCTAAGGACCAAGTGTACCCTGCTCAGCAAGCAAAACCTTTCATACCTTACAACAAAGATTTTCAGCCGAGTGGTGGCTTCCAAGGTCAAGGGCAGAACAACTTCCAAGGGCAACATCAAGGCAACAAGTTTTATACACCAAACTACCCTCCAGGCTTTGCACCTCAGCAGCAACAGCCGATGCAACAACAAGTTGATCCGGTTCAGGCCATGTTTCAGCAGCTGATCCAAGGGCAAGCCTCTACAAACCAGAAGTTTGCCGAGATGAACACTCGTTTAGACTCGTCTCTCACTGACTTTTCCACTCAGATCACCAACTTAAACAACAAGATCAAGCAGTTAGAGAAGGGGAAAGCGAGTACAAGTGGTCAGAATAGCCTACCGGGCAAGTGTGAGCAGAATCCTAAGGAATATGCCAATGCCATCATGTTAAGAAGCGGCAAAGAGCTAGCACCTACGGTTACTCCTAAGAACAACGAGGACGTTGTAATTCAAGAGGGGGAGGGTAAGCTTTCCGCTGATGATGAGATCAACTTTGACAATGTCTGGATTCAAGGGCCAAGAAGAGGTTGTTGAGAAGAAAGCGGAGCAAACTACTAAGGAGAAGGATGCTTATGTACCTCCACCGTATGTACCTAACCTGCCTTTTCCTGGCCGTTTCAAGAAGCAACTCATAGAGAAGCATAGAGTCTTGTTTGAGAAGCATCTTAAGGACGTAGAGATCAAGCTACCTCTCGTGGACTGCCTTGCAATGATGCCTAAATGCGCCAAATTCTTCAAAGACACTCTCATGAAGAAGAATAAGGAAAGTAAGGAGGTGCTTGTTCTAAGTGAGGAGTGTAGTGCTGTGATACATAAGGAAATAGTCCCTAAAAAGTTGGGAGACCCTGGAAGCTTCACTATACCCTGCGCTTTAGGTCCTTTGGAGTTCAAGAGTTGTCTTTGTGATCTCAGAGCAAGCATAAATCTGATGCCTCATTCCGTGGCAAAGAAACTCGGCTTTACCCATTTCAAGGACTGTAGAATCTCGTTGGTACTAGCTGACAGGAGTGTGAGGTTACCCGTAGGATTGCTTGAGGACTTGCCAGTGAAGATCAGTGGAGTGAACATACCTACAGACTTCGTTGTTTTGGAAATGGATGAAGAGCCAAAGGATCCACTCATCCTCGGTAGAGCCTTCCTAGCTACCGCCAGCGCCATAATAGACGTCAAGAACGGGAAGATTGCCTTGCACTTGGGTAAAGATATAAGGCTAAACTTCGATATCAATGAGGTTTTGAAAAAGCCTACGATAGAAGGGCAAGCTTTCTACATTGATACATTGGATGCCTTAGCGGATGAGTTGCTGGAAGAGCTGGCTCAGGATGATCATTTGAAGCTGGCACTGACTAAGGAGCCAGGAGAGTTTGGTTATGTGGATCGAAACTTTCTTGATTCAAGGAAAGTTATGCTTGAAGATGTAGGCGTTTGCCTAGAGATCGACTCCAAGATCGATGACATTACTCGATCCAGAGGTCAAATCGACAAGACAATCGAGAGCACAACTCGATCCGGTGCAGAAATCGACAGTCAGATCGAGGAGGGTGATCGATCCAGGAAAACAATCGAGTCCGAGATCGAGAAAGGCCTTCCGATCAAATTGAGGTCCAATCCGGAGATCGACTCAGCGTCTCGATCTCTCACTTGATCCACATCAAATGGAGTGAGTGAATCGAGCGAAACTGCTCGATCTAGACGACATCGAGAGCAAGATCGACCAGACGACTCGATTTCAGAAGGGATAGCGGTTGGAGAAGGCAGCCTCAAGGGCCATATCTCGGGTTCTAAGGAAGGTTCTAAGAAGGAGAATAACAGCAACAGCCACGAGGATGATTGGAGCGAGCTGTTAGCCCCAAAGGTGGACCTTAAGGAGCTCCCAAAAGGGCTAAGAGTTTTAAAGCGTTGTGAGGAGACAAACTTCAACTGGGAAAAATGCCACTTCATGGTTAAGGAGGGGATCGTGCTTGGACATAAGATATCAGAGAAGGGTATTGAAGTCGACAAGGCAAAGATTGATGTGATGACAAGCCTTGAGCCGCCAGTTAACGTAAAAGGGGTGAGAAGCTTCTTGGGACACGCCGGCTTCTACAGGCGTTTCATTAAAGACTTCTCTAAGATTGCACGCCCTCTCACTCGGCTGTTGTGCAAGGAGGCTGAATTCGTCTTTGATGAGGAGTGTTTGCAAAGTTTCGTGACAATCAAGGAAGCCCTAGTATCCGCGCCTATAGTGCAAGCACCAGATTGGACTATCCCATTCGAGATTATGTGCGATGCTAATGACTACGCCGTGGGAGCTGTCCTAGGCCAAAGGAAGGATAAGAAGTTGCACGTGATATACTATGCTTCAAGGACCTTGGATGACACGCAAACGAGGTACACCACTACTGAGAAGGAGCTATTGGCGGTTGTATTCGCCTTTGAGAAGTTCAGAGCTTACCTCGTGGGTTCCAAGACCATAGTTTACACGGATCACGCAGCTTTGCGCTACATCTATTCCAGGAAAGACACTAAGCCGAGGCTTTTGAGATGGATCCTCTTACTCCAGGAGTTTGATATGGAAATTAAAGACAAGAAAGGGATAGAAAACGGAGTTGCTGACCATCTCTCTCGGCTAAGGATCAACGAGTCTCTGCCCTTAGATGATTCTCTCTCCGAAGAGCAACTCATGGCGATCACTACGGCTGTTTGTGGAAAGCTAGAAGGGCAGTTTGAGGAGGTGTTGAGCTTCAAAGAGGAGGATCTTCCCTGGTACGCTGATGTTGTAAACTACTTAGCATGTGGTGAGGAGCCAACACATCTCAACAGCTATCACAAGAAGAGGTTTATGAGAGAGGCGAGTGACTACTTTTGGGACAAGCCCTACTTGTACAAGAGAGGGGTGGACAGTTTGTACCGGAGATGTGTTACAAAGGAAGAAGCTAAAGACATCCTCTTCCACTGTCATGGCTCATCCTATGGAGGACACTTCGCTTCATTCAAGACTGCCACGAAAGTGTTGCAAGCTGGTTTCTGGTGGCCGTCCATCTTCAAAGATGCACACGAGTTTGTGAAGAGCTGTGAGGCGTGCCAACGAGCAGGGAATATCACTAAGAGGAACGAGATGCCTCAGGTTCCTATCTTCGAGGTTGACGTGTTTGACGCGTGGGGCATAGACTTCATGGGGCCATTTCCTTCTTCATACGGCAACAAGTACATCTTAGTAGCAGTTGATTATGTCTCTAAATGGGTTGAGGCTGTTGCTTCCCCTACAAACGATTCTAAGGTGGTGATCAAGCTGTTTAAAAGCATTATTTTCCCGAGGTTTGGGGTACCAAAAGTGGTTATAAGCGATGGAGGAAGCCACTTCATAAACAAGATCTTTGAGCCTTTTGAGAAAGTACGGCGTTAAGCATAAAGTGGCTACACCGTATCATCCTCAAACGAGCGGTCAAGTGGAAGTCTCCAACCGGCAAATCAAGGCTATACTTGTGAAGACGGTCGGAGCAACAAGGAAAGATTGGGCAGTAAAGTTGGATGACGCTCTTTGGGCCTACCGTACCGCCTTTAAAACATCGATTGGTACGACCCCTTTCACTCTGCTCTATGGCAAAGGCTGTCACCTCCCAGTTGAGCTGGAACACCGTGCATTGTGGGCTGTAAATAGGCTGAACTTTGACCTCAAGACTGCTCAAGAGAGGCGCCTCATCCAGCTACATGAATGATGTTATTGCATATTGCATACATTTTGCATACTCATTAGTTAGCTTTTCATGCATTTGTACCACATTTTAGGTTAGATTGCATCACTTAGGGTCCTAGAGCATTCTTGCATCAACATATGCATTTTCCTTGCATTTTGCATCGCATTCAGGTTGTTTCTGGCTGCTTTGGAGTCGTGGAGGTTCGTGGACGTGTTGAAGCTGATGTAGCAGTTCGTGGGAGCTCAGAAATATGCTAAGGACCAGAGATCGAGGACCAGATCGAGCATGGCCGGTCGATCTAGGAGTTGATCGACCAGAAGATCGAGCCAACTAGGCGATCCAAGGAGAATGATCGAGACGGAGATCGAGTGAAGCAATCGATCAATCGGTACAGACGCCATGCAGAGCGAGAGACAGATCGAGTACACCACTTGATCCAGCCGAAGATCGATACCGAGATCGGATGCAACACTCGATTCGCCGATGAAGATCGAGACCCAGATCGAGCCGAAGACACGATGTCCGGATATGATCGAGAGAACCACTCGATCTTGGAGTCGATTTCTGTCCTTTCAACCGTTTTTGGCTGCTAGCGAAGGGGGGACCATTGGCTTGTTTGGGCATTTTAGGCAAGGCGGCGACGCCCTTTTTCGATAACTTTTAGATCCTTATCCTTTTCTCTTATGTTTTCTCTCTCGTTTTCGTGAAGAACACCATTGTTGAAACTCGTTTTTCTCTTAAGCTTTTGTATTCGAATCATTATCGTTTAATCCAGTTTACCTTTCATGTTTATCGTTTCGTTTCATATGCTTTGCTTGATTTACTCTATGTGTAGCGAGTAGTTCCTTTGGGTTCGGGGTTGAGAGGATTAAGGGGTAGAAAAGGTTTCGATCTTGGGGTTTTTCTAAACGTTTTTAAAGGCTATCTCGTCTAAGGTGTTGAAAGCTTAAAGCTTGAAGACTCTCACGCCAAGAGCTTCATGATCCGAGAGGTTCCTTACCTTGACAGGATCCAGGGGCCTCCGAAGATCACACCTTAGAGACTAGTTACCCCTTCCCAAAAGCCATGGAAGTTTGGGGGACTAGTTAAGCCATTTACTTAAAATCCGTTTTCTTTGCCTTTCGACCTCTCTTTCCACCAAAAGCCATGGGTTTGGAGGAGAGGATGAAAGAGTGATCTATACCGAAAGCCACGGATAGATCTTGTTTTGTTTTCAAGGCTTAGAGATCCTCACCAAGTGAGTCGATCTAAAGTTTCAAACCCAAGGTCGAACCTTTGAAGCCTCTAACCATGAATCTCAACCCTAGGCCCTTTCTTTTAGCAACTTTATGTCTATTCTCATCTTTCGCTTGTTATCTGATAGCAACCTGGTCATTAGTTTCACTGCTTTTGCATTTTTAGACTAGATCGATTGTTACTGCTCGATCTAGTGGTCGATCTCGTGGTCGATCCACTAGTCGAATTTTAATAATTCGAAGCTCTTTCCTTTAATTAATCCATTTGTTTCTCGTGGTAGTTGCTTCCTTTCTAATATTTTTAAAATAGGTTTCACTCTGTTTAGGTTGCTGCATCTAGTTCTTAGATATTTTCTCATAAACTGTCTCATTTTGCTTAGATTTGCTTTAGTCCTTGCATTCTCTGTGCATTCTGTATCTCCTAGAAGTGGATTGACTCTCTCTTGCTTGCTATACTACGACGTTGCTTGCATTAGAGTTTGATAACCTCTCTGCATCATAAACCCTCGCTAGATAGCGTTTATCAAATGGCGCCGTTGCCATTCTAGGACTGTTTAGAGAACATAGAGATTTAGGTCTTAGCAAAGACTAAGTCTTTACCTTTTTCAAGTTACTAATACTTCTCCTCTCAAACGTGTGTTTTCAGGTACATGAATCTTCGTTCAAGGGGAGACAACAATCTTCTACAACCGTTAGACAACATTCATCAACTTGGTCACTCACGGCAAAGGAGAGTCAGAGAGCAAACAAGAGCCTTTGAGGAGATTGTTCAGCACGGTTTGGTTGACTTTGAAGCTATGGCTGAACACGAGCATCCAAAAGGACCTCCTCCAGCAGGACGGGGCAATGGAAACTCCCAACACGCGGCTAGACCCCCAAGGATCATAGGAGCCGGAGATGCTCCCAATACCCACCACAATAGGTTTGGGATCACTCCTCCTCCGGTGCAAAACAATAACTTCGAGATCAAGCCAGGTTTCATCTCCATGGTGCAAAACAACAAGTTCCACGGCTTAGCAATGGAAGACCCCTTGGAGCACTTAGACAACTTCAAGCAAGTATGTGGGATGATCAAGATCAATGGCATATCCGAAGATGCTTTCAAGCTGCGCTTCTTCCCCTTTTCACTCGGAGACAAAGCTAGACATTGGGAGAAGACCCTCCCACAAGGCACCATCACATCATGGGCTGAGTGTAAGAAGGCATTCCTCTCCAAGTTCTTCTCAAGCACAAGGACAGCACGGTTAAGAAGCGAAATCAGCGGTTTCACTCAAAGGAACAACGAGACATTCAACGAGGCAATGGAGCCTTTCAAAGATTACACGATCCAATGTCCTCATCACGGGTTCAGCAAGGAGACACTACTCAGTACCATATACCGTGGAGCTTCACCAAAGATCAGGTTGTTGCTTGATACAGCTAGCAAAGGGAACTTCCTCGGTCAGCAGGTAGAAGAGGGTATGGAGCTGATAGAAAACTTGGCGTTGAGTGATGGAAACTATGCTGAAGATTATGACCATGCACCAAGAGGATCAGAGTTAGAGTCTCACAAGAAGGAGCTCAAATCTTTGCATGAGAAGATTGATAAGCTGGTGTTAGCCAATCAGAAGCATGTTCACTTTGTTAGTGAAGCTGATGAGAACCAAGAGGAGTTAGAGCTAGGCCAAGAAGAAGCAAATTGGGTCGCTGGACAGAACAACTACAAGTCTCAAGGCTACAACCAAGGCTACCAGAACAACAACCTCTCTTACCGAAGCACCAATGTAGCAAACCCTAAAGATCAAGTGTACCCTGCTCAGCAAGCTAAACCTTTCATCCCTTACAACAAAGGTTTTCAACCGAGTGGTGGTTTCCAAGGTCAAGGGCAGAGCAACTTCCAAGGGCAACAACAAAACAACAAGGGTTATACTCCTAACTACCCTCCGGGCTTTGCACCTCAGCAACAACAACCGATGCAACAACAAGTTGATCCGGTTCAAGCAATGTTTCAACAGCTAATACAAGGGCAAGCCTCTACCAACCAGAAGTTCGCTGAAATGAACACTCGCCTAGACTCATCTCTAACCGACTTCTCCACTCAGATCACCAACCTAAACAACAAGATCAAGCAGCTGGAGAAAGGAAAAGCAAGTAAGAGTGGTCAGAACAGTCTTCCGGGAAAGTGTGAGCAAAATCCCAAGGAGTATGCCAATGCTATAACGTTGAGAAGCGGCAAAGAGCTCGAACCTCCGGTCTCTACAAAGAACAACGAGGACGTTGCAATTCAAGAGGGGGAGGGTAAACCTTCGGCTGATGATGATGAGATAAACTTTGACAACGTTTGGATCCAAGGGCCGAGGAGAGGAGATAAGGCGGTCGCTGAGAAGAAAAGTGAGCAAACCACCAAGGAGAAGAACTCTTACGTGCCCCCACCTTACGTACCGAAGTTGCCATTTCCCGGTCGTTTCAAAAAGCAGCTTATAGAGAAGCACCGGATCCTGTTTGAGAAGCACCTGAGAGATGTGGAAATCAAGCTGCCTCTTGTAGATTGTCTTGCTATGATGCCCAAGTGCGCCAAGTTTTTCAAGGACACCCTTGTGAAGAAGAACAAAGAAAGCAAAGAGGTACTTGTTCTAAGTGAAGAATGTAGCGCGGTTATACACAAGGAGATAGTCCCTAAGAAGCTGGGAGACCCTGGAAGCTTCACTATACCCTGCACTTTGGGTCCTCTAGAGTTCAAGAGTTGCTTGTGTGATCTCGGAGCTAGCATAAACTTGATGCCTCACTCCGTGGCTAAGAAGCTTGGTTTTACTCGGTTTAAAGACTGTCGGATCTCATTGGTGCTGGCTGATAGAAGCATGAGGTTGCCCGTGGGGTTGCTTGAAGATTTACCGGTACGAATCAGTGGTGTAAACGTACCTACAGACTTTGTCGTGTTGGATATGGATGAAGAGCCTAAAGACCCACTCATCTTAGGGAGACCGTTCCTTGCAACCGCCGGGGCTATCATAGATGTGAAGAATGGGAAGATTGCCTTGCATTTGGGGAAGGAGATCAGGCTTGACTTCGACATCAACGAGGTTCTGAAGAAGCCAACCATTGAAGGACAAGCTTTCTATATTGAAACGATGGATGCTTTGGCGGATGAGTTGCTGGAAGAGCTGGCTCTAGAAGACCATCTGAAGCTAGCACTAACTAAGGAGCCAGGGAAGTTTGGCTATGTGGACCAGAGAACCCAAGAGTACGTGAACCTGCTGGATTCTAGGAGGATTATCAAGAATGAAGAAGGTTGCTGCCTAGAGATCGACCCCGAGATCGATGCTATCACTCGATCCAGGAGTCAGATCGACAAGTCAATCGAGAACACAACTCGATCAGGTGCAACAATCAATGGACAGATCGAGAAGAATGCTCGATCAGGCAAAACAATCGAGTCAATGATCGAGAGAGACCTCCCGATCATTTTGGGGTCCAATCAAGAGATCGACTCAGCGTGTCGATCCCTTACTCGATCCCTATCAAATCGAGTAAGTGAATCGAGCGAAATGGCTCGATCTAGACGACATCGAGAGGAGAATCGACCGGAGGACTCGATCTCAGAAGGGATAGCGATGGAGGAAAGCAGTCTGAAGGGCCATGCCTCGAGTTCAAGGGAGAGTTCCAAGGAGGAAAGCAACAACAACAGCCACGAGGATGACTGGAGTGAGCTGTTAGCCCCAAAGGTAGACCTTAAGGAGCTCCCAAAAGGGCTAAGGTATGCTTTCTTAGGGCCTAATAACACCTATCACGTGATTGTGAACGAAAACCTCAGTGATGATGAGTTGCACTCGCTCTTGACTGAGCTGAGAAAGTATATGAAGGCCATTGGGTACTCTTTAAGTGACATCAAGGGCCTTTCACCAATGCTATGCACTCATAGGATTCACTTGGATAATGAGAACGCTTCTTCTATAGAACATCAAAGGCGTTTGAATCCTAACTTGAAAGAGGTTGTTAAGAAGGAAATCCTTAAGCTTTTAGAGGCTGATGTGATCTATCCCATAAGTGACAGCACGTGGGTTTCCCCTGTACACGTGGTGCCTAAGAAGGGAGGGATCACGGTCATAAGGAATGAAAAGGATGAACTTATCCCTACTAGGACCATTACTGGTCATAGAATGTGTATTGACTATAGGAAGTTTAACCTTGCGACTAGGAAAGACCATTTCCCCTTGCCTTTTATTGATCAAATGCTTGAGAGACTTGCAAATCACCCTTACTACTGTTTTCTCGATGGGTATAGCGGTTTCTTTCAAATACCTATTCACCCAAATGATCAGGAGAAGACGACCTTCACATGTCCCTACGGTACCTTTGCATATCGAAGGATGCCGTTTGGATTGTGTAATGCACCAGCTACATTTCAGCGGTGTATGATGTCGATCTTCTCTGATCTTATAGAGGAGATGGTAGAGGTATTCATGGATGACTTCTCTGTGTATGGTGCGTCCTTTCCTGCATGTTTGTTGAATCTTTGCAGGGTACTTAAACGTTGTGAAGAGACAAACTTGGTGCTGAACTGGGAGAAATGCCACTTCATGGTTAACGAAGGGATCGTGCTCGGTCACAAGATATCAGAGAAGGGTATTGAGGTTGATCAGGCTAAGGTGGAGGTCATGATGGGTCTTGAGCCGCCGGTTAATGTTAAGGGAATCAGAAGCTTCTTGGGACACGCAGGGTTCTACAGGCGTTACATCAAGGATTTCTCCAAGATTGCTCGCCCTCTCACATGGCTGTTGTGCAAGGAAGCTGAGTTTGTATTTGATGAGTAGTGTTTGAAGGCTTTCGTGACCATCAAGGAAGCTCTTACATCAGCTCCTATAGTCCAAGCACCAGATTGGTCTCTTCCCTTTGAGATCATGTGTGATGCTAGTGACTACGCCGTAGGAGCCGTCCTTGGTCAAAAGAAAGACAAGAAGCTACACGTGATCTACTATGCTTCAAGGACCTTGGATGACATGCTATCACGATACACCACTACGGAGAAGGAGTTGCTTGCAGTAGTCTTCGCCTTTGAGAAGTTCAGATCATATCTCGTTGGTTCCAAGGCTATTGTATACACGGATCACGCTGCCTTACGATACATCTACTCGAAGAAAGACACTAAGCCTCGGCTCTTAAGATGGATTCTGTTACTCCAGGAGTTTGACATGGAGATTAAAGACAAGAAAGGGATAGAAAATGGAGTCGCTGACCACCTCTCACGGCTAAGGATCAACGAGTCCCTCCCCTTAGATGACTCTCTTCCAGAAGAGCAGCTTATGGCGATCACTACGGCTATTTGTGGGAAGCTAGAAGGGAGGTTTGAGGAAGTGCTGAGTTTCAAAGAGGAGGATTTACTTTGGTATGCTGATGTGGTGAACTATCTAGCGTGTGGTGAGGATTCAACACATCTCAACAGCTATCACAAGAAGCGGTTTATGAGAGAGGCTAGTGACTACTTCTGGGACGAGCCCTACCTATACAAAAGAGGAGTAGACAGCTTGTACCGGAGATGTGTTACAAAGGAAGAAGCCAGGGACATCCTCTATCATTGCCATGGCTCTTCCTACGGAGGACACTTCGCCTCATTCAAGACAGCCACGAAGGTGTTGCAAGCCGGTTTCTGGTGGCCCTCCATTTTTAAAGATACACACGAGTTTGTGAAGAGCTGTGAGGCATGTCAACGAGCAGGGAATATAACCAAGAGGAACGAAATGCCTCAAGTTCCTATCTTCGAGGTTGACGTGTTCGACGCGTGGGGAATTGACTTCATAGGACCATTCCCTTCTTCATACGGCAACAAATACATCTTAGTAGCTGTGGATTATGTCTCCAAATGGGTTGAGGCTGTTGCTTCCCCTACAAATGACTCTAAGGTGGTAATCAAGCTGTTCAAGAGTATCATCTTCCCAAGGTTTGGAGTACCCAAGGTTGTTATAAGCGATGGAGGAAGCCACTTCATAAACAAGGTCTTTGAGAACCTCTTGAGAAAGTATGGGGTTAAGCATAAGGTGGCTACACCGTATCATCCTCAAACAAGCGGTCAAGTGGAGGTCTCCAACAGGCAAATCAAGGCTATTCTAGAGAAGACCGTCGAAGCCACAAGGAAAGACTGGGCAGTGAAGCTGGATGACGCTCTTTGGGCCTACCGTACCGCCTTCAAGACGCCGATTGGTACAACTCCTTTCACTCTACTCTATGGCAACGGCTGTCACCTCCCGGTTGAGCTGGAACACCGCGCGTTGTGGGCTGTGAAGAGGCTGAACTTTGATCTCAAGACTGCTCAGGAGAGGCGCCTTATTCAGCTACACGAACTGGACGAGTTGAGGCTGAATGCTTACGAGAGCTCCCGGATATACAAGGAGCGGACTAAGGAGGCTCATGACAAGAAGTTGGTTGCCAAGGAGCTCAAGGAAGGAGGACTAGTGTTGCTGTACAACTCGAGGCTCAAACTCTTCCCGGGCAAGCTGAAATCAAGGTGGAGCGGACCGTTCGTGATTCAAGAAGTCTTGCCGTATGGAGCTGTTACTCTGATGGGAAAAAGTGGTAGTGCATTCACCGTCAACGGACACAGAGTCAAGCCCTACTTGGCAGACAGCTATGACAAGGAGAGTACCTCGGTGCTTCTCCAAGACCCACCATCCGCCTAGACCAAGTAAGGTCTAGCTAAAGACGTTAAAGAAAGCGCACTTGGGAGGCATTCCCATGTCTATCTTGTACATATCTCTGCTTTATTTCCTTTTCAGTTTTATGTTTTTATTTTGCAAGTGTGTAGGAACAGGTATAAGGAGTCTAAACCTTGACTTTGAGGTCTTAAAAAGGCAATAGGGGTTAGAATAAGGCTAGAGATCGAGTGCTAGATCGACTGATCCTGGCTCGATCTTTGCTAGATCGAGTCAGTAAATCGAGAGGAGCCAGTCGATCTAGACGAGAACGAGTGATAAGATCGATCTAGATGAAAACGGATCGATCGATCCAAATCGGATCGACCGATCTAATTTCTCTCGGGAAAATCTGTTGAAAACAGATCGATCACTCGACTCGATCCATCACTCGATCTAAGCCAAATCGACCCCCAAATCGAGGACGTAGCTCGATCACGAGGACTTAGCCGAGGAGCCAACATCTCAATGATCGAGAGAGCCAATCGATCCAGGACTCGATTCACCATGAATCGAGTCACAAATCGAGTAACCCTCTCGATCTAAGCCACTTTGGGCATGAGATCGAGTCCTAGATCGACCAAATGGACTCGATCTCATGTCGAGGTAACATTTTTCTTGCCCTACTTTACTTTTTTCCCTCCAACTTTTGAATTCAAAACTTGGTCAAGGCAAGCATCTTTGACCATGAAAGATGTGCCTTGACCAAGACTTGTGTCAGAAACCACCTCTTTTTACCCATTGTTTTGTTTCTTGTTGGCCTTTAAATGTTTTCATAAACTTCACACTCTCTCATTCTTGTTTTCTCGAAATTTTAAGCAAAGAGAGTGAGAGTTTTCTGTTTCTAAAGGCTAACAAACTTCTTAACAATCTTTGCAAAAGGTATTTTCGGATATTTGTTAAAAATCTTTAGGAAAATCTCCTTTTATTTTGCAATTGATTGTTTTAGATGCTAGGGCGGTTTTGAATTTTTTAAATTTAGCTAAATAATAGGAAGAATTCTGGATTTTCTAGTATCTCTAAAATTGATTCTCTATTATTTTGCTATATTTTTTTATAAATTTCCCAAAATTCTAGGGTATTAAGTATAAGTTTTCTTCTTTGCCTCTCTTCTGCTCTCATCCTATCGCCGTTTTGCTCATTACTTTGCTTGAGAAACCTGTTTCAGGCACGATGGCCCCCAAAAGAACGAGAGAGAAGACGGCACAAGAAGGAGAAGGTCAGGAAGTGGCTGTTCAAGAGAGGGTCTGATGGAGTAAGGACGAGAAGAGGGATAAGAAGCGGCTGGAAAGGCTTCGGTTCGAGCCTATTAAGTTTGCGGACCGGGAGCTGCTGTTCAAGCTAGGGATCCTTGGAGATTTCGACCAAATCCTCAAGAACATTGGCTTAAGATGTCTGTCACGAATGGATTGCCCAACCATTCCAGAAGTGACAATAGACTTCCTTGCCACGTTGGAGTTTCGTTACGAGAACCCTAGCACCCCCGTTCCTTCACAAGGCCGTCTCTCTTTCAAGGTTGGACGTCAAGCATTCAGCCTCTCAATCCCCGAGCTGTGTCAAGCATATGGTCTCAACGCAGCCGCCACCAAGATCGAGTTCCCCTCCTTCACGCGAGCAAACAATTTTTGGGACCTGATCAGCAACGAAGACTACAATGCCAACACCGCCAAAATCAAGAGAGTGAGAAGCCCGGTGCTGAGGTACACCTTGAAGCTGATCGCCAACACATTCAGCGGAAGGTCAGTTGCTCCCACGGTCACGAAGACCGAGCTTTGCTTCTTGTTCCAAGGCGTGAAGCATTTGTTGTGTGATCCGGCGGAGAATGAAGAGCCTATGGAGGATGAACTTGGCGACGAGGTGAACTATGGATGCGTACTTGCTGCCTCTTTGCTGAAGTACAAGGCTTATGCCTTGCGGTGCAAGGCAAGCTCTTCTTTCATTGGCGGCTTCCTCACTCCTCTATTCATACAAGCTGGCGTACCTATACACGATTTCACACCCGTCCCGGCTAGAGCTTTCATGGATGAGGTCTACATGAGGAATACCGACAGCTTGGGACGCACACCAGCAGAAGGGTTCTACGCTTATCTTTTCATCGACGACGAAAACGAGAAGAGAGTGTGCATCCTACCAAACAAGGACGAGACCGAGCTGCTCTAGGAGGAACGCCTGCCCCAGCGATTGCTCCTCGTAAAAGGTCTGAGTCCCCAGCCACAGAAGATGAGATGCCCGAGGCTTACACCCTTCCCAAGATAGACTTTGAACCGAGAACCAAAACGGAGAAGTTCCTAGCATCTATTGTGGAGATGCAAAGGAAAATCAACAAATGGCAAGGCAAAATGCTCAAGAAACTTGCCAAGAAGGTCAAATCGCTTCAAGGAGGCTCGCCTAAGAAAGATGCAAGTGAAGAGGTTCAACAACCCGAGAAGAGGAGGCTTTTAACCGGTGGAGTTGTCATCCGTGAGACTCAAGGCAGCAACATTCAACCGGCGCGTCTCTCTCTTCAAGAGCCAGGCTCCACAGGCAAAGCCGTAGCATCTAGCTCCTCTAGAACATCCTCAAGTTCCAGCCGAGACTAGACCCGAGGTAACAACCTTCTTCCATTGTACATACCGCTCATGTTTGCTTCTTTTTGCTTTGTGTTTTGATGCTCCTTTGAATTTGTTTGCCACCGGGACGGTGTCAAGCAAGTTTGGGGGAGTATATGTGTGGTTTGACTTGTGTTTTCTGATCTTATTTTCCTTTTAGCATCCTTGAGTCTTCATTACATGAAAAATTGGTAAAATTTTTAAAAACAATTTCAAAGATTCATGTAGTTGCATTCATCTCATTAAGCATTTTAAGATTGAGTCTAGAATCTTAAAGCATCTAGGTTGTTCATATTCGCATAAGGGGTTAGAGTTTTTCTTAAAAAGGTGTTTTAAACTCATGAATTGTTTCGATACCCTAGTTAGTAGTTCTCTAATGCTTTGCTCATACTTTAAAAGTAAGTTCTTACCATGCTTGGATCACTTGCTATGATTTTCGTGACTTAAGTTGAACAGACATGAATTAAATCATTTCCTACTAAGTGAGAACCTTAATCTGAATTTGAATTATCACTCTTGTGCATTTGAAATGAAATACATGGATCACATATACATATTCAGGCTTTCTTACCCCTTTTTACCACTCATTGTAAGTCTGAATAGAACTCCGCACCCTGAACCTTGCCTTCCTTTCAAGCCAAATATTTCTTGTGTGATGTGAGGCCTTATTTTTGGATTGAACTTGGCATAAAGTGTTAGGTTTAGGCGACATGATTAGGCTTTCATATTGATGCTAGCTTTGCATTTTGAAGCTAGTTTTAGGTTTGTTTTGGGGCAAGGATTTTCTGGTGTTAAAAGAATTTTGCTTATGTGTTTTCAGTTTAAAAAGAAATGGTGTTTGGGGTTTGAAAATAAAGGACTCATGGTTTTAAGTGGTGGTGTTGTTCTGTTTTTAAATAAAAGCTCAGTTTTAAAAGAGAAGGAGGTAGCTCTCAAAAATAAAAATAAAAATCAGAAAGAAAAGAGCCAAAAGGCCAAAGTTTAAAAAGAAAAAAAAAATAATAATAAGAGAAGAGAGCTACCAAGATTTAAAGAAAGGGCTTTAGGTTTGTGTTTGACCATCACTAGCCTAATAAGAGTAAAGTTGTCTCCTGTTTTCGTGGGTTATGCTTGGCTTCTTGCCTTGTCGTTTGGGTAGTTTCTAGAGGGTGAGTGAGCTCGAAAAAGAAAGAAAATGAGAGGGGTTTAGGATCATTGTTAGTGTATATGGGTAGATGAGAGTCTAGTCATGTATGCATCAATTGTCTTTACCTTTAGCATTATGCATAAGTTCAATCCTTTTTGAGATAACCCATTGTTTGAATTACCTGCTTGAATGAGATCATCTTTGTCTCATAACCTTGTCCTTAGCCAAATGTATTCTGTTCTAAGTGCATAAGTGTGATTAACGGTTTGATCATTAATTGAATGTTAAAGGTTAGGATTCTTGGATTGTTTAGAATATGAGAGTCATGATCTGAATTTCTTTGTGTTATGAGTATGGCTAAGTTCTTTGGAGTATGAGTGTGCACATTGCATTTTAGAACTAGTAACTAGGACATTGAGAATGATTCATTTGAAAGGCACCTTTGCAAGAAGCTTAAACCCCCGTCTTTTCTAAAACCTCTCTTCCTTTCTTATTTTCTGTTGCTTGAGGGCAAGCAAGAAGTAAGTTTGGGGGAGTTGATGTTACTGCATATTGCATGTATTTTGCATACATATTAGTTAGCTTTTCATGCATTTACATCACACTTTAGACTAGATTGCATCATTTAGGGTCCTAGAGCATTCTCGCACCAGCATACGCATGTTCCTTGCATTTTTCATCACATTCAGGTTTGTGGACGTGCTGAAGCTGTTGTGGTGGTTCGTGGAACGTCGGATGTTTGCTAAGGACCAGAGATCGGGGAGCAGATCGAGCATGGCAGGTCGATCTAGATGAGATCGACCAGAAGATCGAGAAGCCCAGGCGATCCAAGGGAAATGATCGAGACGAAGATCGAGTGGAGCAATTGATCAAATGGTACGGACTGATGAGGACCTCACTAGGGAGGAGCACCGGATGCCCATCATGTACGAACCACCAAGGACTCGCTCGGGTACAAGGACCATGAGGGAAGAGTTCAACAAAGTGGTAGAAAGCCTTCTCAACCTCAAGAAGACGGAGGACATCAATCGCTTACTCAAACAGCTCATTATCAATACAATAGACGAGGACATGACCAGGCGGGACGAGAACATTACGGGACCGGACGAAGACATTACGTACCATCCCCGTACCGCGGTCGAGAGCATTACGTACCACCTCCGAACCGCGGTCGAGAGCATTACGGGACCACGTACTGAAGGATTAAACAAGCAAACGGGCTAACACTTAGAGCAATTCCGAGACGTTCAAAGCCCAGCCACGTTCAAGGCCAACTCCAGCCTAGACGAATGGCCCTTACTAAGAGACAGCCCCGGCCCAACTCTTCTCATCATCGCCCCACATCAAAACGACCAAGTTTAGGAGCAACCGTGGAGACAAAGACTTACCATACTTGGGCATTAATCAATAAAGAGGCAACGGTAAGAAACTTGTCAATTATTCGATAATATTTTGTGTTTTCCTTTTGTTTTGCAGGACTTTATTTATAGTTTCTTTTACACTCTTTAGTACAAGTTTTGTAATCTTTTCTTTATGCACTTTTGTATTTTAGTCCTTGCATTTCTTTTCTTATTTCGACCCTAGAAGGTCAAGGCTGGCGGACTATTAATAAAGTCCCACATGCAGCATTGTAGACACATTTTTTACCCTATTATCAATAAAGAACGAACTTTCTTCAAAGAAAGCCGCCGCCGAGTTCTAGAGCATTGTGAGGTTTCTCCCTTGTTCTTGAGTTCAAACTGACTTTATCATGGTTAAATCATCAGCCGTGTGTGTGTCACTCGATCCATCATTCGTCCCCATCCATTTGGTTAAGTAAAGAGTGCCGTTTGGCCAGTTGCTTGATCATTATCCCACTGTAACACTCATCACGTACCGGATCTAAGTAGAGAGTGCCGTGTGGCCAACTGCTTGATTCCTCATTGTACCGGTCATATAAGATCACACCCTTGATCTTATATCATTTGGTATCAGAGCTTAAACGCTCCTACGCCAGGTTTTATCTATTCCTTTAGATCTTTATTTTGTTTTCATTGTTTGCTTCATTGTTTTTCATAAACCATAACTCCATAAAAATCATTTATTACTTTATTTCGGATGTTTTACTTATAAAAATCCAAAAGAATTTGCTTGTTAAGTTGTTAGCCTCATTTTTCATAAACCCCAAAAAAATCAGAAAAAAATATTTTTGCTAAGACCTTGTGTTCTCTTTTGCTTCGGCTAGAACTTTGTTACACTTGTGCTTGTAATCTGTTTGTTAGTCTACGCAGGTTAATAGATGGGAGAACAATGAGCACCGGTTGACATGGCACAACTCCTAGGTGCTATTCAATCCCTTGGTGAGAGGATGACTAGGATTGAGAGATTGCCGCCAGCCCCACTTCTACCAAGGAGAGGGCCGATGAGACAGCTCCAACAACCAGTAGACCAAGGGGAGACTGATGAGGACATGCCCGGCTTAGATGTATCCGAGAAGAGGAAGCTTACCGACCCAACAACAATGACGTGAAGCTGAATGCCCCAACCTTTGCTGGAAGGGTTAACCCCGAAGCTTACCTAGAGTGGGAACGGCGAATGGAGTACATCTTCGAGTACTATGGTTACAATGACCAGAAGAAGGTGTCACTAGCAGCCGCTCAGCTAACTGACCACGCCTTGTCATGGTGGGGTAGAGATGTGTCCGAGAGGAGAAGGCATCGTCATGACCAGATTAGTACATGGGCCGAGATGCGGTTCAACATGAGGAAGCGGTACGTCCCACCTCACTTTCACCGAGACCTCCAGAAGAAGTTTCGTAAGTTGATACAAGGTAGCCGGTCAGTAGAGGAGTACTTTGAAGAATTTGAGCAGCTACACAACCGCTTGGAGCTCGAGGACACGGAGGAGACCCTCATGGCTCAGTTTATAGACGGACTACAAGACCGTATAGTGAGAAAGGTCGAGAGACAACCGTACCACGACATGTCCGAGCTGTTACACTTAGCCATACAAGCGGAGCAACACGTGAAGCGCAAGGTAGCTGCTGCAAGCCGCTCAAAGCCTAATACCAACTGGACTACAACACCACCAAAGGCGTTTGACAAAGGCAAAGCCGTGGAGGTTGAGTCCCGGTTTAAAAAGCCTACAGCCGAATCCTCTAAATCTACTCGGCCCGAGCAAGGTAAGCCCCCATTTGCTCAAAGAACACGTGACATTACATGTTATAAGTGTCAGGGAAGAGGTCATATGGTGAGGGAGTGCCCCAACAACCGCGTCATGATCCTCACGGCCGATGGAGGATACGAATCTCAAGATGAGATGGAAGAAGACACGGTGGAGACCGGAGCCGAGGAGATTGAGTACCCGGACTCTGGAGAAATGTTGGTGATTCGTAGAGCCCATAGTGTTCTAGTTGAACCAGAAACAATTCAAAGAGAGAACATCTTCCATACCAAGTGCACCGTGAACACCAAGGTATGTAGTTTGATCATAGATGGTGGTTCTTGCACTAACGTGGCTAGCAAGTATCTAGTAGATAAGCTAGGTTTGGAGACTACCAAGCATCTGAGACCCTATAAACTAAGGTGGCTAAATGATGACACGGAGCTTAAGATAACGGACCAAGTAGTTGTCACATTCAGCGTGGGAAGGTACCTAGACAAGGTGACATGCGATGTAGTACCAATGCAAGCGGGACATCTCTTTCTTGGGAGGCCTTGGCAGTTTGATAAGGAAGCTATATATCACGGTCGTACCAACCAATACACCTTTACACATGACAATCGCAAGTACACCTTAGCTCCCCTCACGCCTAACCAAGTGCATGAAATGCAACTCAAATTCGCTAAGGATGCCAAGGTAAGTAAGACTAACTTGTTTGCTTCTACTAAAGTTCTTACACGAGCTTTAAACTGTCAAGACATGGTGCTACTAATGGTCTTTCGAGAAGGGTTACTTTCAGGAGCTAGTGATAAGGAGATACCCGCAGAGATAAGGGGATTACTAGAAGCGTACCAAGACGTGTTCTCTGAAGAGATACCCTCGGGACTACCACCAATAAGGGGAATAGAACACCAGATAGACTTAGTGCCCGGCTCAGCCGTACCCAACAGGCCAGCTTACCGAATGAACCCCGTGGAGACAAAGGAGTTTGAGAAGCAAATACAAGATTTGATGTCTAAAGGCTACATTAGGGAGAGCTTGAGCCCTTGTGCAGTTCCCGTCTTGTTGGTGCCTAAGAAGGATCGTACATGGCGAATGTGCGTGGACTGTCGTGCTATTAACAACATCACCATCAAGTACCGCCACCCCATTCCACGCCTAGACGACATGTTAGATGAGCTCAATGGTGCTACCATCTTCTCAAAGGTCGATTTGAAAAGCGGCTACCACCAGGTACGTATGAAGGAGGGCGACGAATGGAAGACTGCTTTCAAGACCAAGCAAGGTCTTTACAAGTGGATAGTGATGCCATTTGGTCTAACAAACGCCCCGGGTACATTCATGAGACTCATGAATCATGTCTTAAGGACATACATTAGTAAGTTTGTTGTGGTTTATTTTGATGACATTTTAATTTATAGTCGTTGCCTTGAGGATCACTTAAAGCACCTTGAGCAAGTATTAGAGACACTTCGTCAAGAAGGACTCTTTGCAAACCTCAAGAAGTGCACCTTTTGCACTAATGAGTTGGTGTTTCTAGGTTTTGTTGTAAGCTCGCAGGGTCTAAGGGTTGATCAGGAGAAGATACGAGCTATTCAAGACTGGCCTACACCATCTTCTATAGGGCATGTTCGAAGCTTCCACGGTTTGGCTAGCTTCTACCGACGGTTCATGAAAGACTTCAGCACCATAGACGCCCCTCTCACTGCCGTGATCAAGAAGGATGTAGCCTTTAAGTGGGGGCCAGTGCAAGAAGAAGCCTTCGCCAAGTTCAAATACAGCCTTACCAATGCCCCGGTACTAGTGCTTCCTGATTTTGATAAAACGTTTGAAGTTGATTGTGATGCTTCAGGATTAGGCATTGGAGCAGTACTTACACAAGGTGGCAAGCCAGTAGCCTACTTCAGTGAGAAGCTAAGCGGAGCTACGCTCAATTACCCCACGTATGACAAGGAGCTATACGCTTTGGTGAGATCACTAGAGACATGGCAGCATTACTTGCTTTCCAAGGAGTTTGTTATACACTCGGATCATGAGACACTCAAACACCTTAGAGGCCAAACAACGTTGAAACGGAGACACGCAAGGTGGCTAGAGTTCATAGAGACGTTCCCCTACATCATCAAATACAAGAAGGGGAAAGAAAACATTGTAGCGGATGCCCTCTCTAGGTGTTACACTCTCATCACTACTATGGAGGCTCGGGTTATGGGATTTGAACACATAAAAGAGCACTATGAAGAGGACCCGGACTTTGGGATAATCTTTCAAGAGTGCAACAAAGCCCCATCAGGTCCATTTTATATACACAATGGCTTTCTTTTTTGGGATAAACGTTTGTGTATACCGCAGGGATCCATGAGAGAGCTACTGATCAGAGAATCACACGGAGGAGGGCTTATGGGACACTTTGGCATGGATAAGACTTTAAGCGTGGTGGTGGAACATTTCTTTGGCCACATCTCAAGAGAGACGTTGAACGTTTCTGCTCTAAGTGCATTACATGCCTTAGAACCAAATCAAGGTCCCATCCTTACGGTTTATATATGCCCTTGCCTATACCTTCCTTGGGAAGATATTTCTATGGACTTTGTGTTAGGATTGCCCAAGATGAGAGGCAAGGATTCAATATTTGTGGTGGTGGATCGCTTCTCAAAAATGGCCCATTTCATACCGTGTAGCAAGACCAATGATGCAACTCAAACCGCTGATCTTTTCTTTAAAGAGGTAGTGAGGCTACATGGTATACGGAGAAGCATCATGTCGGATAGGGACACAAAGTTCTTGAGCCACTTCTGGAGAACACTTTGGAGGAAGCTAGGCACCAAGCTTTTGTTCTCTACGACGTGCCATCCCCAAACTAATGGCTAAACCGAGGTGGATAACCGCACACTATCAGCTCTTTTAAGAGCCACGGTTGGTAAGAACTTAAGGAGTTGGCTTGATTGCATTCCATATGTTGAATTTGCTTATAACCGAGCCACCCACTCTGCTACTAAACTTTCACCTTTTGAGATTTTTTATGGGTTTAAGCCAACTACACCATTAGATCTTGCACAATTGCCGCCAGCAGAACGAGCAAGCCAAGATGCTTTGAGCAAAGCCGAGCTGATCAAGAAGCTTCACCAAAAAGCTAAGGAGAACTTGGAGAAGAAGACATTACAAACGAAGCTGAACGTTGACAAAAACAGAAAGGAAGTCATATTTGAACCCGGCGAATGGGTTTGGCTACACATGAGACCGGAGAGGTTCTCAAACCAGAGGAAGAGCAAGCTTTCACCACGAGGAGATGGACCCTTCAAAGTCCTTGAATGCATCAACAACAATGCATACCGTTTAAAGCTTCCAGGTGAGATGAACATTTCTTCTAGTTTCAATGTCACTGACTTAGCTCCCTTTGACGCAGATGAAACGGTTATGAGGTCAGAACCTCTTCAAGAGGGTGGGAATGATGAGGACCTCACTAGGGAGGAGCACCGGATGCCCATCATGTACGAACCACCAAGGACTCGCTCGGGTACAAGAACCATGAGGGAAGAGTTCAACAAAGCGGTAGAAAGCCTTCTCAACCTCAAGAAGACGGAGGACATCAATCGCTTACTCAAACAGCTCATTATCAATACAATAGACGAGGACATGACCAGGCGGTACGAGAACATTACGGGACCGGACGAATACATTACGTACCATCCCCATACCGCGGTCGAGAGCATTACATACCACCCCCGTACCGCGGTCGAGAGCATTACGGGACCACGTACCGAAGGATTAAACAAGCAAACGGGTCAACACTTAGAGCAATTCCGAGACGTTCAAAGCCCAGCCACGTTCAAGGCCAACTCCAGCCTAGACGAATGGCCCTTACTAAGAGACAGCCCCGGCCCAACTCTTCTCATCATCGCCCCACATCAAAACGACCAAGTTTAGGAGCAACCGTGGAGACAAAGACTTACCATACTTGGGCATGAATCAATAAAGAGGCAACGGTAAGAAACTTGTCAATTATTCGATAATATTTTGTGTTTTCCTTTTGTTTTGCAGGACTTTATTTATAGTTTCTTTTACACTCTTTAGTACAAGTTTTGTAATCTTTTCTTTATGCACTTTTGTATTTTAGTCCTTGCATTTCTTTTCTTATTTCGACCCTAGAAGGTCAAGGCTGGCGGACTATTAATAAAGTCCCACATGCAGCATTGTAGACACACTTTTTACCCTATTATCAATAAAGAACGAACTTTCTTCAAAGAAAACCGCCGCCGAGTTTTAGAGCATTGTGATGTTTCTCCCTTGTTCTTGAGTTCAAACTGACTTTATCATGGTTAAATCATCAGCCGTGTGTGTGTCACTCGATCCATCATTCGTCCCCATCCATTTGGTTAAGTAAAGAGTGCTGTTTGGCCAGTTGCTTGATCATTATCCCACTGTAACACTCATCACGTACCGGATCTAAGTAGAGAGTGCCGTGTGGCCAGCTGCTTGATTCCTCATTGTACCGGTCATATAAGATCACACCCTTGATCTTATATCACGGACGTAAATGACGCCATGCAGAGCGAGAGCCGGATCGAGCCCACCACTCGATCCGACCGAAGATCGACACCAAGATCGGATGCAACACTCGATCCACCGAAGAAGATCGAGACCCAGATCGAGTAGAAGACACGATGTCCGAAAGTAATCGAGAGAGCCGCTCGATCCCAAAGTCGATCTCTGTCCTTTCAACCGTTTTTGGCCGCTAGCGAGGGGGGGACCATCGAGCTGTTTTCACCATTTTGGGAAGGCGGCGATGTTTTTTTTCCAGACACACTTTTCATTCTTATCTTTTTATGCTTTTTCTCTCTGGTTTTGGAGACTCTCCGCCATTGTTAGACTTTGAGCTTTGTTCTTGAATATTTCGAATCGTTTAAGTTTTAAGTAATCGTTTTCATGTTCATCGCTTCATCTTTCATGTTTATTTAGGTTATTCTCATGTGTAGCGAGTAGTTTCATTTGGGTCTCGGGGTTGAGAGGATTCACGGTGTCTAAGGGGTTTTCAAGTTGGTAGTTTTCTTGTTCTTAATGGCTTTCTCTTCTAGGATGTTGAGTCCTTAAGGCTTAAAGACTCTCACGCCAAGATCTTTATGATCAGAGAGGTCTCTTACCTTGACAGGATCTAGAGATCTCTGAAAATCACATCCTAGAGACTAGTTACCCTTTCCCAAAAGCCATGGAAGTTTAGGGGACTAGTTAGGCCGTGTGTTAGAAATCTGAGTTCATTGCCCTTCAACCTATCTTTCCACCAGAAGCCATGGGTTTGGAGGAGAGGATGAAGGAGTGATCCATACCGAAAGCCACGGATGGATCTTGTTTTCGTTTTCAAGGCTTAGGGAATCTCACAAAGTGAGTCGATTTAAAGTTTTCAATCCCAACTTGGACCCTTGAAACCCCGGACCATGAATCTCAACCTTAGACCCTTCTTTCTTAGCATTCTTACATCTTCGTTAGTCATTCGCTTGATATTCGCCGCATCCTGGTCATTAGCTTCTTCATACTTGCATTTTTAGATGAGATCGATCCAAACTGCTCGATCTAGTGGTCGATCCTGTGGTCGATCCACTAGTCAATTTTTGTTAAATCATAGCCTTGCATTTCTGTTTGTTCCTCGTAGTAGTTCAATCACTCTTGGTAATTTTAAAATAGTTTTGCATTCCATTTGGTCGTTGCATATAGTTTTTAGGATTTTCACAATATCGCCTGTTATTCGCTTAGTTTTACATTGCTCTTGCATTCTCTTTGATCTTCCTAACTCCTAGAAATGGATTGACTCTCACTTGCATACCGTACTACAACCTAAGTGTTGCATTTGAGTTTGATAGCCTCATTGCATCCTCACCCTTGCAAAGAAAGTAGTTATCACGTGATGTTTTCTCTCAGCCTATCTTCACAGTTGAAACCTCTTCCGGGCCTTGGTATGCTGATATTGCCAACTACCTAGCTGCAGATGAGGTTTCTGACACTCTTAAAGGGTATGAGAAAAAGAAATTCATGAGGTAACTAAGGAGATATTACTGGGATGAGCCATACTTGTACAAACACTGCTCAGATGGAATCTACCGAAGATGTCTTGCAGAAGCTGAAGTTCAGAATGTGTTATTCCACTGTCATGGTTCTGAGTATGCATGACATTTTGCTACTTTCAAGACTTTCTCCAAGGTTCTACAAGCAGGTTTCTGGTGGCCTTCAATGTTCAAGGATGCTCAGGCATTCATCTCACAGTGCGATGTCTGCCAAAGGAGGGGGAAGATCAGTAAAAGACATGAGATGCCACAAAACTTCATACTTGAAGTTGAAGTCTTTGACTGCTGGGGCATTGATTTCATGGGACCCTTTCCTTCATCTTATGGGAACAAGTACATCCTGGTTGCAGTGGATTATGTCTCCAAATGGATAGAAGCAATTGCCAGTCCACACAATGATGCTGCAGTGGTCCTGAAACTGTTCAAAACCATCATTTTTCCCAGGTTTGGAGTGCCACGGATTGTGATCAGTGATGGTGGGAAACACTTTATCAATAGAGTGTTTGAGAAGCCGCTGCAGAAGTATGGATTTCATCACAAGGTTGCTACACCTTATCATCCTCAGACAAGTGGTCAGGTTGAAGTTTCCAACAGGCAAATCAAGGAAATCCTGGAGAAGACAGTAGGGAAGACAAGAAAGGACTGGTCTGCCAGGTTAGATGAGGCACTCTGGGCCTACAGGACAGCTTTCAAGACACCACTTGGCACCACACCATTCCATCTGCTTTATGGGAAAGCATGTCACCTTCCAGTGGAGCTTGAACACAAGGCAAATTGGGTTGTCAAGAAGATGAACTTTGGTTGGAAATCTGCAGCAGAGAGGCGCCAGATACAGCTCAATGAATTATATGAGATCAGGCATCATGCTTATGAGAACTCAAAGATGTACAAGGAGAGGACTAAAGCTTACCATGACAAAAAGATCCTTGCCAGACATTTTGAACCAAATGACCAGGTACTTTTGTATAACTCACGTCTACAATTATTTCCTGGAAAATTGCGTTCTCGTTGGTCAGGTCCTTTCACAGTCAAGGAATCAAGACCATATGGCGCAGTTGATCTGTCAACTCCAGAAGACAGGGAGTTTGTTGTCAATGGGCAAAGGGTGAAACATTACTGGGCGCAAGCCGCGATTCCCGAAGGACAGATTGTACCTTTGGCAGATGCACCCACAGCTTGATCATGAGGACAGTCAAGCTAATGACGTTAAACGAGCGCTTGGTGGGAGGCAATCCACTGGTAAGTGTACATACTTAGTCTAATTTTTAACTTTTACTAACTTATTTTCGTGGTATTGTGTTTCACTAAAAAAAAAAATAAAAAAAAATAAAAAAAAATAAAAAAAAAATAAACCGTACAGGGTGTCAAGGCGAGCACATGTCGACCACGGTCGACATCCTGGTCGACACTAACCAGTGTCGATCGACACCCTCAATAATCAGGTAAGTAGTTTTTAACTTATCGGGTTTCTTCTTCTTCCTCATTCTTCTCTCAAAACCGAAAACACAAAATTTTCCCCCAAATCAGAACTTTCTTGTTTCTTGACGGATTTGAGTGATTCAAAAGCCTAACTTAGGCGGAATCTTGTGCTCTTTCTGAATATCCAACTCATTCATCCGATCTGCAAGGTATGACACTCAAAATTCTATTTTTTCAGTTCGACCCCACAGTTTGAAACTTCCGATTTGACCTGTTTTAGCTTGATTTAGGACTTGAATCATGCTTCTCTAAGTTGTTTAGGAGGAATTCGACCTTGCCCCTCAGTTATTAATGCTTGTTTTGCAAAATTTTGAAATTTTCGAATTGATGACTAATTTTGCAAAAATAGGTCCGAATTTGGGGTTTTAGACTGGAATTGTTTGTGATTAGTGATCACTAAGTTGCTGGTTAAGTTCGCCATTGATGATATAGGCCAGATATTGAATTTTCAAATTTTCGATTTTTGGCCTGATTTTGGGAATTTTTGTGTTCTTGGTTTTCTGCTTGCAGATGGCTCCACGAACCAACAAAAGATCACGCACTGAGACCGGAGAATCCTCCAACCCAGCACCTGCTATACCAGCTCTTCCTCCATGGCCTTGGAGAGAGGGGTTGAGGATCCTGATGGAAAGGGCTTGGGAGGATACTCCAGCGAAGGAGGTGGCGAAACGCGATTGCGTTTTCAGAGACAACAGCGAGCAGTGGGATGACTATGATACACTGTTATACAATGCCTGGCTTAAGATAGACATCACACCTACACATTTTGCTTGTCCAGCTACATTGCATAAGCTCGGGCTCAGAGAAGAGGCAATACGTGTGCTGAAGAAGATTGGTTTGGGCAACATTGCGACCAAGCAGTACGACCTGTAC
This sequence comes from Thlaspi arvense, assembly GCA_911865555.2. NCBI lineage: Eukaryota > Viridiplantae > Streptophyta > Magnoliopsida > Brassicales > Brassicaceae > Thlaspi > Thlaspi arvense. The sequence goes on from OU466857.2 coordinate 15,199,997, forward strand.
CCTGATCTAGTGCACCAGTTCATTGCCACAGCGAGGGTGTATTACACCAATGAGCTCGTGAAGAGAGCAGACGAGGGCACTCTCACATTCCTCATCAGAGGAATCAGGTACCGGATCAACTTCACTGCACTCTGTCTCATCTTCGGGTGCGATTCAGAACGTACAGGCGTCTCTCTTCTGACGCCATTCCCTGACCTGCAGAGTTTCTGATCCCATTTTGGGAATGGGGTATATGACTCCAAGAGGTCCACTCATACAGATGTGCGCCACCCGTTGCTGCGCTACCTTGTCCGCCTCTTCTCCACTAATCTCATGTGCAAGTCTGAGCCCGGGAAGATGAGAGTTTCTGAGCTGACTCTCCTGTATTATGGCATTGAGGACGTTTTGACAGAGGAGTATCCGGTTGACAGTGATGTCAACATGGGCGCTATCCTTGCCCATCACTTGGTTTCACTAAAGACCAAGGCGTTCACCGGAGCTCGGGGCAAGCCCGAGAGTGTTGGCAGTCTTCTCACTCCCATCTTCCTTTACTGCAACATCGATACTTCGACTTGTCGAGTTGTCTCCAAGCGACATCTTCTGGATATGGACTACTTGAGGAGAGCCCACTGGATTGCAGGAGACGAGCCGCTATGGAGTTTTGTCAGTCACACTGGTCAGCGATGTTTGATACCGCTACCACAGCCTGCTCTCACTACACTTCAGACAGACTCCCTCAGCTTCCAGCCTCATCCTATATTGCTACGATCTGCGCCAGCTACTAGGCGCCGAGGAGGATCTTCCCGAGCCGCTGCTTCTGGTGCTGAGGATGCGCCTGTTGAGGTCTTTGCTGGAGGTTCCTCTCGTCACGCATCCCTTCCACGGATGCTGCCTCCGCCGATTGGTCGACATACACTTCCACCGACTCCCGACATTCCGATGGAGCAGGCTACCTTTCAGAGTATTCAGGCGTTGTGGAACGCTGTCTCGGTGATCTCCAACCGCGGTTGTGTTCGCCCACACTCACCTGATATTGAGGATGAGGATTAGTTCCTCTAGCTATCCTGGTTACTTTTTCCTTTCCCTTTGTTATTTTTCATTTTCTCTTGAGTCAGTTTTTATGTCTTTGTCTTGAGTCAGTTTGTCAGCTTTGATTGTGTTTTGAAATTTTTTTGAACTGATGAGATTATGGATTATGTTGTTGCTTTTAATTGTTTGCTTGAGTGTTCTTAACAGTCTTGACTTGGGAGAACATCAGCTAACAATCTAACTTGCAACAAATACACATGTTTGGGTCATCCCATTCTGTTTTCGGACAGGGTGTCGATCGACACCAACCATGTGGTGTCGATCGACACCACGCACAGTCATAGGCACCACTTTCTCATCTCTGTACAAACCGTTTCATTGTCTCTTTCTACCAACTCATTGCTTGATAACACTGGGGACAGTGTTGTTTAAGTCTGGGGGAGGTCGTTGCTGACACTGTGTACATTGTTTTGTATTTATAGAGTCTCAAAGTTGAGTCAAAACCTGTTTTATTGAGTCAAATTTTTGGAAATTGTCAGTTTTTCATAGAACAAACCACAAAACATTGATGCTTACAAGAACCATTACCACAGTTGTTGATTGCAAGTCTTACTAAGTTGAAATTCATAGGTAGATCAGTCTAGCAATGAAGGTTTAGGTTCTTAGAGAATCTGAAAAATTTGCTGTTAGCTCCACTAAAATGAACTTAAAACTTCTTTTCTTGGTGCTTGATTCTCTTTGATCTTGATTCTCTCTTCTAACACTGACAAGTATGTTAAAACACAGTTTCTCTTTGATCTTCCCTGATAGAGCTTTAAAAGATTAAGTCAAAAGAATGGTGCATTCATGACCCTGTCTCCTCACAAGGAACAACAGTAATGAACACACTCAAGAACCTGTCCTCCTCACAAAGAACACAAGTATTGAGTAGCACAAATTCTTAGACTGTAAAAGAATGAGAAAGAGCTGAAAAATAAAAAAAAATATCAGAAAGAAAAGATCAAGGGAAGAGAAAATAGGAGAACTGTGTTGAGACTGCTTTGTTCAGTTGTTTAGGAAAGGAAAAGAATCTATAAGTGATAGAGATGATAAAACCTTGATGAGACATCACTTAGATAGAAATAAGGAGCTTAGCAGTAGATATTTCGGATTTCTTGAAGGAGCTTGAACTGAGTTTGAAAGATTTGCTAAGCCCAAGATGTGCAAGCTTGGGGACGGCTTTTGAAGAGCAAGTTTATGCTTTGGATGATCCAAAGAGGCCCTGGTATGCTGATATTGCCAACTACCTTGCTGTAGAGGATGAACCACATGACTTCAGGGGCTATGCTAAGAAGATGTTTGATATATCATGGTTTTTGCTGGTTTTTGACCATGATATAAGTCTTGTTTATAGAGTCTTTTTGATATTTTTCGAGTCCTATAGAGTCTTTGCAGGTCTAGGTACAAATGGAGCATAATTGTGGATTCTGGAACCTTTTGGAGCTATACTGAAGTTGATGCTGAAAGGACCATGTCGGAGGGCATTAAGGAGCAGGGTGTCAATCGACACCCACTACTTGGTGTCGATCGACACCGGTCGTGGTCGCGAAGAAGCATAAAAACTCATTGGAAGAAATTGCAACTTGGCTCAAAAGTTTCCCACTATTTACACTTTTGCCCAATTCGTGTTTAGACTTGTATTTAGGTTTTCTAAGCCATTGTTAGGCAGACATTCTGATTATCATTGAGACAAAGAGAGAGATTAGATTGAGAGCTTTTGGGGAGACAAATCCATACTCTATAGAGAAGAATTTCGAATTCCTTCATCTTTTACTCTATTTTTCTTAATGCAATTTTATTCAGTCATGATTTGTGTTTCACTTGCTATGTCTGAGTAATCTGCTAGTTAGGTTTTGGGTTATTCAAAGGTTGATAATGAATTGTTAATACTACAAAACTGGAGGGATAAATCATTTGGTTCTTCATCTAGATTGCTTTAACACTGGTTTTAAGATTGATCACCTAGAAATCAGATCTTAGGTTATTTAATAGATGTGGAAACATTGTTAATCACCAGAACTATCTTAGATGAGCAAAATAACTAGTTGCAAAAGGATTTGGATTAGTGATTTTGTGAACATATCGAACCTGATCTATAATGCATGTTTAGGTTGTTAGAATTTGCAAAGGAATTTGGAATTCTAGAATCTGATCATAGTTAATCTCTGCGACGGAAGTTGATTGTTTCTACATTAGTGTTTCGAGTTCTAGAACGGTTTTAATAAATATTCCTTTCCATCCGTAGTCTGCGATTTATGTCAACCTGCAAATTTCCCATTGCCTAGCGTCTTGTCTTTATTGATTCTAAGATCCTATAAATCCGCTTTTGACATCATTGCTTTCGTTGTTATTTTAATTTCATTTCATCATTGATTGCTTAGCTTTATTTGAATCTAAAATCTGTTGAGTGATAGTCTTAAGTCCTTGTGGATTCGATCCCTAAGTACTACAGTGATCTCTTAATTTGAGAGAGTAGCTCTAAGGGTTAATTTAAGCATATTAAAGTTCTTGAGAGAACTTATAAGATTCTATTGGGATGAGCCATATCTCTACAAGCACTGTGCTGATGGGATTTACAGGAGATGCATAGCAGAAGAAGAAGTGCAGGACGTCCTCTTTCACTGTCATGGGTCAGAATATGGTGGACACTTTGTCACATTCAAAACAGTCTCCAAGGTTCTACAAGCTGGTTTTTGGTGGCCTACTATGTTCAGGGACGCCCAGGCATTGATTACAAGTTTTGATACTTGTCAGAGAAGAGGGAAGATCAGCAGGAGACATGAGATGCCACAGAACTTCATTCTAGAAGTTGAAGTCTTTGATTGTTGGGGTATTGACTTCATGAGCCCTTTTCCCTCATCTTATGGGAATAGATACATTCTGGTTGTTGTTGACTATGTATCTAAGTGGGTACAGGCGTTGGCTACTCCTACTAATGATGCTGTAGTGGTTTTGAAGCTGTTTAAGACCATTATCTTCCCCAGATTTGGTGTCCCGCGGATTGTTATAAGTGATGGTGGTTCTCACTTTGTTAACAAAGTTTTTGACAAGCTGCTGAAGAAGTATAGTGTACAACACAGAGTGGCCACGCCCTATCACCCCTAGGATACTAAACAAGCCTGGCCAAGACTAATCTAGTGTTAAGCACATCTAATAGAGAGAAGAAAATACTATTAAACACAAGACATCACTAATCTAGTCCTAAAACCCCTCAAATATATCCCATCTCAAACCCTAGATAAGACTACTCACTAGCCATAGTCAAAACCACAAATTCCAAAGAGAAAAATGGTTAAGCATGATTAGGAAGCAGATTAAACAAGGATAGATCAAAGGCAAATACAGAAATTCACTAAATCAAGCAAGTTCTTACAAAACAAAGCTGAAAAAAAAAAGTTTTTAAGTGCAAGAACAAAAAGAAAATAAAAAGAGAAGAAGTTGGAGTTGGAAAAAGGAGCTGAAAGTAAGCATTTCTTCAGAAATTGTACACCTAAATTTAATGGAAAATTTGACTAATTAGCGATTCGTGCAGGTCAAGTGGATGGGAATTTGGTGGTTATGGCAGGGAACTGGATTATGTACTCTAATGGTGTATGAGATTTCAAGATTGACAAATCTCGCATAGGTAGGTCGCTCAATTCGCGTAATGTAGAAGGGATTGACTGATTGAGAGATACAATATGTACAGAATATGGTTTAGATAAGCGCATAGTGTCGGTTGAAATGTATTATTGGATTGAAGATACCCTTGCTGGGATCAATGGGAATGGCACAGCACCCATGGAGATGGTTACCAACCGTGACTTGTGTATGTTTAAATTGTTGTATAAATGTGTTAAGTCTCTTAACATCTTCGTCATATTCGGAGAGCGTGTGGGAGATGGTCTGGTGATTTTGAAGGCTAAGGAAGGTGTGGTTGCTGAAATAAAAAAGGAAAGAAGTCATTATGGTCGCACAAAAGAAAATAGAAAACAGAACTAGAGTAGTGGGAGTGGATTGTTGGGTTTTGGAGATGAGAATGAAGATGAGGAAATGCTAAAGCACGTCGCATCGGTCGAAGCTGCTATGGAAAAGGATAAGGATAAACGTAAAGGTGGTGAGGAGATAAAGATTGAGGTACAGTTGAATCACAATCACAAATTGCAGCAGGATATACTGAGGAGGACGAAGAGGAGGAGGAGGAGGATCATGAGGAAGCTGGATGTGAGGATAATGATGAAGACAAAGATAAGGATCATGAAGGAGCAGATATGAGGATCATGAAGAAGACGGAAGTGAGGAGGATTACGAATGAGACTTCTGGCATGACCTTGTGATAGGGGTCTAGTTTACCCAAATATTATTACTACTTAAAGTGCACAACAATGCTGTTGTAGCGCAAAGGGTTATCGAATCCTAAGGGAGTAAGCTACCACACTACAAATTTTAGATTCAGATTATGCTAAGTGGAATCAAATGAAATAAAAGTAGGTAATTTGTTGATTGATTCTAAAGTTCAAGAGGCTAAAAACGCTAGACCAGGATAATTCGCAGGTTGAATCCGAAAATATAGAATGCATGCAATCAGGAAATAAATAAAACCGTCTAGAACCCGAAACACTAATTTATAACTAATCAATTCTCATTGCAGAAGTTATCTATGCCTAAAGTCCAGAATTTCAAATCTCTTTGCAAATTCTAATAATTCAAACAAGTATTAGAGATCAGGTTGAATTGTTCACAGAATTCCAAAATCAAATCTCTTTGCAAATAGTAATTTTCCTCATCAAAAACTAGTTCAGGTGATTAACAATGTTCTCACATCTATTAAACAACCTATGGTGCGATTTCTAGATGATCAGTCCTAAAAATCGATGTGAATGCAAGTCTAGATGAAGAACCAATGGATTTTCCGATCAGTTTAGCAATTCTACAAACTCTTCATCAACCTTTAAATCATCCTAACCTAACTAAAAGTTTACTCAAACATGGAGATGTGAAACAAATCACAACTGAAATAAACTGCATTAAAAAGAACAAAGTAAACATACCAGGGTTCGAAATCTTCTCAAAATAGTACATAATTTATCTACCTCAGAAGCTCTGGATCAATCTCTCTCAGAAGCTCTCTTGAAAATCAGATACCAGCCAAAGAATGGCTGAAAACCTAATATACATGCTAAAATATAAATGGGACATATTCACAAGTAGTAGAATTTCTGGGTCAAAACTGCAATTCTTCCTCTATTTTTTAATAAACCACGCGACTCTTCCTCAAATGTGGGTGACAAGCGTCACCTATTAGGTGTTGACAATCGTCGCCAGTGCAGAATCATGTCTCCTTGTTGCTTCATTGGGGAAGAACTCTTGTTTTGCTCCAAAATGCTCCAAAGTTTTCAATTATGCTCTAAGCATGCCTCAACCTGTAAAGACCCTAATAGGACTCTAAGAAGATCAAAAAGACTCAATAAAAAGGACTTATATCATAGTTAAAAACCACAAAAACCGTGATATATCACCTGGTTTTAAATGATGGGATGTCACAAGTGGATGGAGAGGACGACGTAGATGATGAAGCAGGTGGATCTGGAGAGACTTGTGATTCCCAAAGAAAGGTGAAGGAGCATTCCAATATTCTTGTTTCAGTGATCAGGTTCAACGATCATTGTGGAGATTTGGAGTTCCGTGACTGGCTCTGCGACGATAAATTTACTGATGAGCCACCACAATTTTTGTCAAGGTATGTAAATATAAGTTCTCTAGATTGCGATGAATGTTTTTGGGATACACCGCCTGCAAAATTGGAAAACATTGCCAAAAATCCTTATATCGTGGATGTTAGTAGTGATGATGATTTTCTGGATAAAGCGGCTGCAAAATCAGATAACATTACCAAAAAACCTTATATCGTGGATGTGAGTGGTGAGGATGATTTCATGGATACACAGCCTGCAAAATCGGATAACAGTGGCAAAAAGTCTTATATCGTGGATGCGAATGGTGATGATGATTTTTTGGATACACCGCCAGCAAAATCAGATAACACTGCCAAAAAGCCTTATATCGTGGATGTGAGCGGTGATGATGATTTCCTGGATACACCTCCGAATAAATGAGATAGCAATGCCTCCACTAGCGCTAATGAGTTCTTCGATACACCTTTGAAGTCATTGCGGCCGTCTCTCCCTTTCAGTAAAGATGATCCTTTGTCAAGGTCGGGAGCAGATGTAAGTATCCATGGAATGGGTTGGGAATCAGTTAGTATAGGTATTAGGTTGGTAGATGTATTTGGTTATGAAGATCTGGCAGCTGTATTTAACGATATGACTTGTGTTCTATTTAATATCCACGATGTTGATTTGAGGTATGAAGATGATGTCATTTACCTAGGGAGATTGTTTAAGAACAAAGAATTTTTCAAAATCATGTTGGCTATATATGCTATAAAGATGGTGTTTAGGTTCAGGTTTCACTGTCATGCGAAGTTGTATGTTGATGCCAAATGTATTGACACTAAGTGTGATTGGAGAGTTAAGGCTCATAAAGTCAGGGATTCTGATTTATATGAGCTAATGAAGGTGAAACTGGGTCATGTGTACAATTCAGATAGTAGAGGGCAGTTTTCAAAGCATGCAACATCGAAAGTTATTGCGGCTTTGTTGAGATCAAAGTATGATACAATATTAGTTGGACCTAGGGAAAAGGATTTACCGGCTGCATTACTTAGTGAGTATAGGATTGGTGCAATATAAGCAAGAGAGTTGACAGTCTGTACAGCCCATGGAACATATGAGTACTCGTTCAAGTTGCTTTCCGTGTACTTTTTCGTACTCAGGTATGCTAATCCAGGAACAGTAACATACTTACATACTGAGGTGGACAAATTAGGACAGACGCGATTTAAGTTCTCATTCATTGCATTAAAGTCTTGTATTGACGGCTGGAAATATTTGAGGAAGGTGGTGATGGTGGATGGAATGCATCTGTTTGAAAAGTACAAAGGTTATCAACTAACAACAAGTGGACAGGATGCGAACTTCCAGCTCTTCTCTATTCTGTTTGCTGTTGTGGATAGTGAAAATGACGAGTCTTGGAGTTGGTTTTTCGAGAAATTACAAGAGATCATTGGAGATGGTGTAGATGTTACCATAATCTCAGATCAATGCAGCTTTATCTATACGGCAAAGGAAACGTGGTATCCACTTGCAAAACACGGTGCCTGTCTTGTACACATAGAGAGTAATGTGGGTAACAAATTTAAAAACAAAGACGGCAAAAGGAGATGGTAGGTTTGGCAGGAGATGCATTCAGACCATCCCAGTTTAAGAAGATTTATGCGATGCTTAAGCTAGTGGATATATATTCTTGGGAGCACATGGAGAAAATAGATAAAAAAACATTGGACCAGATATTACTTCGAGGGGGGGAGAGATTTAATTTGATGTCTAGTAACATTGTCGAATCCCTAAACCACACCCCACTTCCTGCGAGGGATATTCCTATTGTTTCATTGTTTAAGTGTATCAGGTGGATGCTTAGTAGGTGGCATGAGAGTAGACGGAAAAAAATAAGTAAAATGCATGGTAATATTCCATTCGAAGTATAGAAAGAGCTGTCTAACTAGTTGAATTTGTCCTTAGGACTGTTACAGAAATCTCAACGTGAGATTTCGAAGTTACATCTAGGACAGGTGTAGTGCACCATGTTTTCCTAGTTAAAAGAACATGTACATGTCATGAATTCCAGACGCTCCAAATTCTTTGCCAAGACGCAATAGCAGCAACAACCATTCGTAACCTCTTGTATAAGTCTTTAGTAGGCGACATGCATTGAAAGTCCATGTGGAAGAAGACATTGTCGGGTATTATTCAACCGGTTCCAGACCCAAACGACATTGATGTTCCGACTGACGTGAGAGAGGGTGTTGAAGTTCTTCTTCCTAAGACTAAGCGTCCTCCTGGGAGGCCACCCAAAAAAAAAAATTACAGTTGGCGAAATACTAGTAATCCCATTAACCTATATATTCCGGCCAATGTCAATAAAGTTTAGATGAAAATTATATTGAAACTTCTGTCACTTAACTTATCCTAGGTATTTACAAAAAAAGCCAGAATCAACAAATGTACGAGGTGCTTCATAGTGGTACATAAACGGGTTACTTGCACGGTTCCAGTGGGATGATGACCATTGGTGTACATTCTGATTAACCATTTGGTATACGTTTTGGTTGATGGTGTACGTTTTTGATTAGTGTACGTTTCGGTTGGTGTACGTTTTGTTGGTGTCTGTTTCGGTTGGTGTACGTTTTGTTTGATGTGCGTTTTCTTTATGTACGTTTCGTTTGATGGAATGATCGTGTACGTTCTGATTGGAATTTAATACCTTTTGTACTATTTTTGGCGAAGGAGGATTGTTGGTCTCAGTTCTTGGGTGGTTACAAGTATTTGGTGTACATCTCCGATTTATTTTTGATATTATAGGTGTACGCTGATAATTATTTTCAGTGTACTTAAAACATCCATTTTCATTCTAGGATTTCATTACCAACCAAATACATAAAATAAAGGACATGAAAATAAAACTAAACTCAGAGTACATAATAGAAGAATTTATGAAAGCAAAAAGTTAAACACTGTATATTACAACGTTGAGAACATTAGAAAAATGGTGCATATCCATTAGAGCATGTTATATATATGGCGAGCGCACCAATATATGTAGCAGTCGTTGCAAAATGGGTCAAAATTACGATCGTGTTCAAAAGCACATTATGGCATCTTAACAAGTGCATTGTCAAGGTAAGAGAAAGTAGTTACATGGGTATTGTTGCATCCGGAGCTATGCCAAGATATATAATAAATTAACTCCTCTCCCATATATCTCACCGTTTCTGCTCGTAGAGGTGAGTGGTGTACTTCAAACTGGTGAAAGAGTTTGCTAGCTCTGTCTGCATCACCACCACAAACGTTGAAAATTGCTGCTGCCAGAGTGGCGTCTGCGTGTTCTGGAACGTTTAGCTCCATGAGATCGTCTCCACCATTTATTTCTGCACTGTTGCATACAAGTATTAGAGATTCGAATTAAATTGTATAAGGGTTACCTTGTTCCAAACATTTTGCAAAGAAAGGGCACCCTCTTCCTCCAGGTCGGATGTCTAGTGGATCTCGGCAACGTGACCAGATGTTACAGGTCTGTACGACATCGTTTCTGTAACTGAGGCGATAGGTCCATTTCCTTGCTCTAATAAACGGCCCTAGATGCCAAAATGCATCTTCCTCAACCTTCTGAAGGATTATAGATAGGATTTCATCTAGTAGGTTTGGAAGTGTCATTATTGAAGGCTGAAATGGAGGTGAAGAGATTTCACCAGGAATAGTAGATATGTTAAGATCATAGATCTAAAATGAAGATGCGTCCTTTCTTTGCAAATAAATATGGACAGTATGAGTGGATAAGATGCCACGTGTTGTAACCCCGTTCAACTGATTTGTAAGATATAAATTACATAACCCATAAATTAGACGTAAAATAGATAAGACATAATAAGAGTTTCACATAATAATGTTATAATTACGACATCTACATAATCACGATATACATTATCATCACTTAATTATCATATAATTAAAACATATTGGACCACATAAGTAATTCGAACAAATAAAAGTTTTGTAACCCATTACAGCATATCACAAACATGGCTAGCGCACGTATATAAGTAGCACTCATCGCAAAGTGGGTCATCATGCATCAAAGCACAGTCAGACCAAAGTGGATCAGGAAAAGTGAAATTACTAATGTACGAATTCAGGAATGGAGGATCAAACCATGACATCATCGAGAATAAATGCTCCGCAAGATCTTTAAGTCTTCTCGATTGTAGTGGTGCATGGTTCTCAGCAAACTAGTGGAAATAGTGTGCTGCTTCATTCGAGTCCCCACCACAAACAGAGAATAGCGCAGCTGCAAGAGTTGCATCAGCGTGCTTTGGGACATTACGTACTATGAGATCAATTCAACTACAAATATTTGCACACTTGATTATCAACCTAAGAGACTCGTAGTAAATGGCTTACGGGTTACTTTGTTAGATACACTTTTCAAAGAATTGTCTCCATTATCTTTCTACACTGATGTGGATCGGATGGCGACACACACTATACAAGTTACATGTGCAAAGGATATTGTTCCCATACACAAGCTTGTATGTTCGTTTCCCCCAACCTTTTCAACGATTATAGAAATGATCTCATCTGGTAAGTGTGGAAGTGCCATTTTGTTTTCATGTAAATTGCTTTTCGTTGTTGTTGTAGACTTGGGAAAGAAAGGACGTATATATAATGGTGGATTAGGGTGGGTGGGTAGTTGTTTTACGAAGAAGAAATGATGTATTTATTGTCGTTGTCCTTCATTTTAAATTATGAGTGGGTTGTGTGTATGGGAGTAATGTGCACTCATTTAATGTGTATGCATGTAAAAATGTATGGGTAAAACGTGTACGCTTATAAAGTGTACACAAATCATGTATGTGTATGGATACATTGTGTACACGTATGAAAATATTGTAATTGTAAACAGATAAATAAATTGGTTTTTCTTACAGCATACCACATATACGACATGCGGCCCAAAATAAATAACAGCATTTACATTGAGGATACCCAAACTGACATTAAGTCCACTTGACGATTTCGTTGTCTGAAATACTTAAATATCTTAGCTAAGTATTCTGGAATGGAGGAGCAACGATTTCAAAGAAGAAGGATGAAAGTGTATTTCTGTTGAAGAATTTATTTTCAACCCACAACCAAACGGAGCAGATAAGGTGGACACATGTCGACACCCTATCAAATAAATTTTCCCAGAATATCATTATTTTACTGTAGATAGACCTGTCTATTTGACAAGACCTTAGACTTTACTTTCTTTTTCGAATGTCAAACTTATTCAAATCTTCTATTCAAACTTATTCAAATCTTGTGTTCAAACTTATTTAAATCATATGGTCAAACTTATTTAAAGCCACCCACATTACGGAGCCCAAATAAGCCCGTCCGAAAATAAAAAGGCCATTCGAATACAAAAGCTCATACATTTTACCTATACCCGTCTACATTAATACTTCGATTCGAATAATTAAGGGGATTGTTGTATGTTGCACGTACACAAAATACTAAATAACTGAAATAATGATTTTGACACTACAATTTTTCACTTGTTCGCAAGTTACAGATTGCTTACGAACTCCTCGTAGCATTCCATAGCATATATCTCCCTAAATCTGTCCACATTCTTATCAGTGATCACAGCCATCTCCTCTACTCCCAAACCTAGAGCATGCATCTCTAAGAAATTTGCAGCACATGGCCTGCAATCCCCGCCCTCTTGTTTTGATATATACCTTCAGTACGGGTCCAAGTCGCCTTCGTACTCCGGTGATGTGTGATAGAATACGGCAAGTACCGCTTCATGATCCATAGTATACTCTCAAGTAGTGGTTCCATGTAAGACTGCACTACCTCATCCTTGTCATTATGGTCGACATATGCCTCTAGAATCTCAACAGTGCTGAGCCAAAGGTCTATCACCACACTGACCTAGTGGTCTTTTCCCCAGTGCATTAGGCCGTACACAAGATCGACATACCTTAAGAACTCTATATTCAGTTTTTTCCCCCTGTTTTTTCCAGTTATGTAGCTGGCAATGTTCTTTCCCCAGTCGAACTGGATTTTGTTCCCTGCCTGTTTGAATTTTTTGTATACCGATATAACCAAGTTTAAGAATGCAGTATCTACGAATGCTGCCTTGTCTTTCAACATAATCTCACCTCTACGGCGAGATAATATACTCATAATGACCTTCAAATGCTGAAAACAAAAGCCAAAAACATAATTATTATATTTTTTGAACAAACCTAAGATGTGTGCAAAATGTTTAAACTTCGTGTTTCTTACATCAGTATCCAGCCACTTTTATTTCTTAGCAATGACCAGAAAAAAACTATTAGACACTATGTGTCCTGTCATAATCTCGAACTCCCTAGAGAAAAATTATTTACATCAACAGTCAAAATATAACTAAAGCTGAGTATGTAAGTCAAGATTTAATATTAAAACTTACATCTTTTCGATTCGTTAATAAGTGCTAGAAGCCTAGAAATTTCTTGACCTCCTTCTGCGGCAGGGTTTGGATAGGAGCATATTCGCCTTTGGTACGACTTGCGAACAAAGTCCTCAGACGCAGATCACCAATATACACTGTACCAATTATGTTCGGTCTCTATAGTACGCGCATTGGGGCTGGAGTCTGTGAAGAACTCTGAAATTCAACTTTTTGGTTTCCCGATGATAAACTGGTGTCTCAAGAGGTGTACCGTATACATGCGACTGTACATGTGATATCACGTACGCTGGTGATTTAGTCCTTTCACCATCAAAATACTCAAGAGGAACCAGCTGCAAATGATTATCTGACAGCCTTCATACTCGAATATCTGAAAGTGGAATTGCAAATTCATCTTTACACAGAACAAATTACAATTCTCATGCATTTTTAAAAAATTAAGTGTATGTGGTTACCTCCTCAAGCTGGATTGGGCGTACACTAGCCATACCCACGAATTGCTCCGTAGTTTTGCTCGCATCCTCAGCCTTACTTTCCTTCATTACCATCTTTCTCTTCATCACCCTCAGTTTGTTCTTCAACCTTTTTCGAAACATCTCCCACATTCTCATTTTCAACACCTTTTTCTTCAGCCTCCTTCTTGTTCACAAACTTTTCCTTTTTCACCTTTCCCTTCATCCACATCTTTCTGAAGTTCCCATATTACATGTTCTGTAAATTCGTAGTTATACCAGGATCCACCATCGCACATATCATCGTCATCGTCATCCATGATCAGCTTCCATCGTTTGCTGCTAACACCACAGCTTGTTGCTGCTGACTCTTTCTACATCTCCAATGATTTCCGTAGCCTATTTGAACGCTGTCTTCTAAAGTCACTAGTATTAGGTTTAGTTACTTTATTCTGTCTTCGGAGATCCTCCTTGTTTTTCTCTCCAACGACATACGTTTCTTTTTTCTTATCTGTAGAGATGAGGCGCCCATGAAATGCATCCACCAGCTCATGTTTGAGTTCGCCTAACTGTGCAACCATCCACCTTTTCAGGTACTTTACAATTTAAGCAACCTGTTCTTCAACACAACCTTCGCCACTCTTCTCTTTTCTGGCCATTGGTTGACAGAGCCTCTTAGGGGCCGGTTTTCTTCCCACTTTGGGAGGCATTTTTTCTTTCTTTGCAGCGTTAGATGGGGTTTACTGTTTCTCCACCACATTTGAGGATTTCACTCCAACATGTGGTATAGAGGTATCACCGCCTGGGAGATCAGGATCCTTCATTTGATAACTACGCCTTATGAATTCCAACAAGAAAGATACTTCATCATCCTCCACCTCGTCATCTCAGCCAACATTTGAATCTTCTTTATCTCTGATGTTGGCAAGCACATCCAATTGCTTAATGTTCAAGTACATAACATCGAATTATATCTCTTCCTCTTATTACTACATACAAAGACATAGGCGTACACACGTAAATATCAATAGAAACAGAGTCGTACACTAGATATGCATGAAGCTGATATAGATCAAAACAGTTGTGAAAATATATGGAGTATATGAAAGGGGAGGGTGTGTTTACCTTAGGGCCTGACTCCACCTCGAGGACATCGTTCATGTGCAGAAGTGTTATAGTACTATGCAAGGCGTAATCGGATAGAATCTCCATCAGATTTTCTGGTTCGGGAATCTTAGTAAGCAGCATTGGGACTGCTTCAAAAAAAACTAGTTGCAAGGCCAGCGGAAAACCATAACAGGCAGTGGTTTTCTGTTTCAAACGGTTTCTAAATTCCGCAAGGGGCACTTCTTCGTTCGGTCCAACAGGATAAATCTCGAGAGAGTTTTCTCGAAGGATTTCCTACCACGCGGGAACTCTAGAAAGTACTCCATATTGCGCATCATATCTACATATTCGGGGGCGATTGTCAGATTCTTGTCTCGACATATGAGGACCCCGTCCAGTAAGATACAATAAGCTAGTGTGAGCTGTTTCTACTCTGCTAAAGAGGGATCCTTCAGCATTTCAAGCGCATCACTTGCTGTAACCATAGGATCGTCCCTGTCAAACAGGTTTCGCCACATCTCAGACATCACTTTCTTACTTGGTTCTCCTCAGGTGGCATTGAGGCCTTCAACTTATCCCCTACTCTTCTCAAATCTTCAGGGAATGGACGGCACTGAAGGCCTGTCACACGCTTGAAGTCCGCCAACAAGAACCGGATTGGTTGGCTAGGGAATGGACGGCACTGAAGGCCTATCACACACTTGAAGTCCAGCAACAAGAACCGGATTGGTTGGCTACCAAAGACTGTCCACAACTTATACCTCCTCTTTGTTATAAGCTGGCGGGATAGGAGGGAGTGAAGAAATTTTGCTGAGTTAGTGCATTTAGCAACAGATAGCCGTAAGAGGGTGCCAAACTGGGAGTTAAGAATTTGTTGCACGTCTTCGGTCTCACCCAAAGCCCCAATCACTTGACTGATCATGTTGGTTTTCGAGTATATGTTAAGACGTGGGCTACCCAATGGGTAACAATTGGCAGCGAACAGCCAGCTAGGAGGCGTCTTGGAACCACTACAGCCTTGCTCGCGATCTGGGTTCATCATTCGCTGGGAATCTACATCAATTACAATAACGATTTTGTGGAATCCTTATTTCCGCATGCAAGAATTGGGTAAGAAACTGATGAAGACACTAATACTGATTCGGAATTAGTTTGCAAAGTAGATATATGAGCTTGGTATTCTCGATCCGCAGATATGAATCCCATGTCATTGAGACGGAATTGTTGTATTTACATTAAATACCGATAGTAAATTTAGACCCATTTACTTTCGGATCTGTTACCGCCCACGCTGAGTTTGCCAACGGCGGTTTTCTCTGGCTGTGGTGTTACAGTACTTCTGAGCACTGTGGAGGTCACCGTGACGGGAGTCTTCATCCTCTGTCCAACTCTTTGTTTTCGGGGACCCATTATCGTAATTTTAAATTCATTGGTTATGGTTGTCTCGCAATCTCTTTGTCCATACTCGCTTTGGCGTGTCTTTGTTAACGGAGAATCGGTGTCTTCCCAAAGTTTTTTTAAGCCGGTTGGGTATTCCGAACAGGCCCTCCAGTTCAGGCGTGGTCCGGTCCTTGTAACGAAGCCTAACTTGGAATATGGTTTTCCAGGCCAAATGGTTTGGTCGAAAACCATTTGTACCAGTTTTTTTGTCAACGAGTTTGTCAATGGTGAATGTGGATGGGTAATTTTGAAAGACACATATGTCATTTGCTATAGAGAGAGAAAGAGATTTATCCATTTAGCTTATTAAAACTCAAGAGTACCCACTTTTCTAATTAGAAACTCAAAAAGTATCAATCCACCAATTTTTTCATAGCTTTATCTTTTAAAAGAAAACAATTTTTTTCTTTGATGTACAAAAAAAAAAAAATCAGAAGCAGACTTTTCGACAAAGAATAAGTTAATCTTTTTTTTGTCATCTTCATATTATATTGAAAGCCCAATAAGGGTAGAGCAGTTTACATCATATTTGACAACAAATTCATCTCTAAAAAAATGTCCAACAAAATAAAATAAAGCCCATAACTAATCCCACTCCATGTGTTGCACCACGTATAACCTAGTTAGGAAATTGAATCAATGGTTAAAATGCCACCATCTCCAAAAAAACTAATCTCATATGTCATTGTTATAATAAATTATTTAATTTTGTTTTATTTTAAATATAAAAATAAAGCAAATACAGCTTTAACCTTCAAAAAATTAGACTATTACAAACCCAACCAGGGTTTTGTCCATCCAAATTTTATGACCCGGATTGGATCCGATAAAATTAACTTTAATTCTAAATTTTTCATAACACACATTGTCAAACGAAGAATCCAATTCAATCCGGCTGTGAGTCTGATATTTACAACATTCTCCTCTCCTCCCCTCAATCATCTTCGTCTCGATTTATCTTTGATCTTTATCTTCTCCTTCGAATCTTTTCTCCAATTTTTCATCTCCTCCGCATCACTTCTTTGATTCGTCTTCTCGATTCTGATACTTCTCTCTTCTTGGTTTGGATATGATTTTGAAATATGGTTAAAGTGAAATTCGATAGGAGGGTATACAAACTAGAAGAGGTCAACGAACAAAGCAGAAGCCTCGGCAAGAGAATCAGAAATCGTCAAATCTGTCAAAGTTGTTCCTCCCACAGAAAGTGCAACAGAAGCATGAACCGCTCCACTTCAACCTGAAACCTATGCAGCAACGACGGCTCCAGTAGAAGTCGACGATGAAGTTGTTCCTCCTGCAATCAATCCGAAAAATCCTCAAACGGTTACTCCAGATAATTCAACAAAAGTCGACAATGAAGTTGTTCCTCCTGCGGTGGGGACAAGGAAGAGGATTCAACAAAAGGTGGAAGAGACCAAAGGAGCAACCACTAGAGAGATGGACTTAAATAAAGAGGATTCAACACAGGAAAGAGACCAAACAGAAGGTGCAGAGAATTTATGTGAGACCGCTGAATCAGAAGAGATTAAGAAAAATAAGGATGATGGAAACGAACAAGTGGAAGAGGATTCAACAGAAGGTCCAAGAAATTGAGAACAAATCGAAGAGATGGACTCCTGAAATAAGTGGAGAGAATCCCCAAACTCCAGAACAAGAGAAAACCCAAACTCCAGAAAAGATGAGAGCGACCTCAGATGAAGAGAGGGACTCCACAAATAATGATGATGGGAACAAACAAGAGGAAGAGAATATGTCTAGCCACGAAGAAGAGGAAGAGAATGTGTATAGCCACGAACAAGAGGAAAAAAATGTGTATGGCCATGAACAAGAGGAAGAGAATGTGTCTGGCCACGAACAAGAGGTATAGTTTACATATACTTATGCATTTGCTTACTTTTAGACTGAGAATTGAGAATGAATTTGTGTTGTGTGTACTATATTGGAGAAATGGTAAAAGTCAGTACTATTTTGGTTAAGTTCAACTACGTTTTCTAGGTTCAACTACATTAGTATCTCCAATGTTTGTTTGGGTTAACTTAGTTTGCTAGGTTCAACTACGTTTGCTAGGTTCGACTTTGTTTGCTAGGTTCAACTATGTATTGCTAGGTTCAACTCTATAGGCTAGGTTCAGCTAGATCTTTCAAGTTCAACTACGCTTGCTAGGTTCAACTACGACCATTGGGAACAACTACATTTAGGTTTAACTAGGTTTGAGTAAGTATTCTTTTTTTAACTGTTTATTAAAATTGAGTTTGAATTCACAGGATAATGAGGATTATAGTACACCACTGTAACCAGAGAAGTTTTACTTCGGTCAGAGCAATATACCATGGTTTGTAAGATAGGATTGCCATGACTACCCGAACAACTATGAAGATTTAAGGGATATGAAAAATGGGGATTTTAAGTTTGTGGAGAGGATGTTTGGAAGGAAAGTGAACATAATAATCGCAGATGTGAGAAAGAAACTCGAGTCATTGCGGAGCAGTGTAGACAAGAAGAAGATGGTTGTCATGTATTTCTTATCCACAATTTTGAAAGCAAAGTCAAAGGTTCAAGGAAACATAGAGCCCTTATTTCTTAAGGTTGTTGATGATTTGGGGTTGTGTAAAACATTCCCATGGGGCGTTACATATTTGATGATTTTATGGGTGAGGTGAAGGAGAAGAAAAAGAAGTTCAAAAACTGCATCGTGAGAGACAAATATTCATGCATTCTTTTCTGGTTTCATTCATCCTCTGGAGGTAACTCTTACCATTGGTATCAAATTATTAGTTTTAAGAATATAAGGTTGTGATATTGTAACTTTATGTGTATGCTTTTACATATGAGTGTATTCCTGTGATGGGTCGCACATTTCGAGTAGATGTTGTTCCACCTAAGAAAAAGATTGTCCATGGTTGTGTAAGCACAAGTTCGCCAAGAGTTGCATGAAAAGTTTTCCATTGGAAAACATAAACAAGATCATTGGAAGAACTAGGTGAGAATTAGTCATGAGTGATGGTTATTTTTGTATTTGATATGAGTTTGGTTTTTAAATTTACAATTGTGTTGATATTCACAGGATATCATTAACATTTTGGAGCCTGACTCGGACGAGGAAGCTCTTATGGAGCGAATCGTAGACAATGACTGTGATGATGGGATATGCCATATTGACCTAATCGTTGAGTTGTAGAAAGACCATCTAATTGGAAAAAGGAGGAAGATATGGTGAAAAGATTTGTATGATATGGACTTGACAGGTATAGGTGTCACTGAGAATGTAAATGAAGTCCCTAGAGAAGAACCTGAAACTAGTGCACCATTGGAGAGCTAATCCAAGCGATGGAGAGGATGGCGACAATAGTAAAGGAAATTAAGGAAGTGGTTGATGGTTTTGATCAGAGACTGAATGATGTCGAAATTTTTGTGAGGGAACAGCGAAACAAAGCTCATGGTGACACCAGCGAAGGTAAATAAATTAGTTTTACTTTGATAGATTTATTATTTTTTCTGTTTTTCATAGAAGAAAATGTTTACATTAGGAGGTGAAGCTGGAGATAAAGAGGATGAGGAGCGTCTAGCGGATGATGGGGGGAGACAGAAAAACCAGTGAAAGAACAAAAAAAAACACCTTCTTGTTACACTCTATCATTCGCTGGGCAGAAACAGAAAAAAAAAGGCTAGGAAAAGATGAAAGAAAAAAAAAAGCCAAACATTAAAGAAAAAATGAGATGATTTGGGAACCTCTCTTTTATGAACTTGTTTTGGTTTTTATGAATCTGTTTGGGTGTTGTTTTAAAAACTTTAAGTACTTGGCTTGTTGTTGGTGTACTTGTTTTTTGTGTATGGTCTACTTGGATTTGCTTGGTTTGTTTAGGTACAACTGAGTTTATTAAGTTCGACTTAGTGAGTTTTACGGTTCAACTGAGTTTTATTAAGTACAACGAATAACATAAGTAACAAGGTACAACCGAAATACATGGTTTGACTGAGTTTTATTAGGTTCAATAAATGGCACAAGTAACAAGATAAAACTTAAATACATGGTTCGACTGAGTGAGTTTTACGGCTCAACCGGGTTTTATTAGGTTTAACAAGGTAAGTACAATAAATGCCATAAGTAACGAGTTACAACAGAAATAGATGGTTCAACCGAGTTTTATTAGGTTCAATGAATGACACAAGTAACGAGGTATAACTGAAATACATGGTTCAACTGAGTTTTATTAGGTTCAATGAATGACACAAGTAACGAGGTGCAACTGGAATACATGGTTCGACTGAGTGAGTTTTACGGTTCAACCGAATTTTATTAGGTTCAACTGGGTTTTATTAAGTACAACAAATGACATAAGTTACGAGGTACAACTGAAATACATGGTTTGGCTGAGTTAAAACTAGAAGACCTCTTCGAACATCTTAAAATAAGAACAATACACTTACTTAAAAACGATTAAAACTAAACCAAGTAGAAGAACAAGTATTGCAACCCCCAAACGTCATCTCTATACTGATTTTCTTCTTGTTCATCTCAAGAAGAACCATCTCCAGCTTCGCAATTCCTCATCATTCCGAACCTGTCCTTCTTTCATCTCTACAATTGCTTTTTCCGCGATATATCCAGTTGTTCCGTTGTTCTGGATATTCTCCTCGAGACGATCAATCTGAGAATGTAGAATTTCTATTTCATCCTCTACCACATGATCCCGCCAATTTCGAATATGATACCCTTCGTTCTACACATAAATACCCAAGAATTAGCATAAAGATTCTTCTGCTCTTCCCGAAAATCTGATCTAGTTAGCTTATGCAATCTACTAAACTCACATCACGAAGCCGACAGGTGAAGCATCTCCTCCCATGATAATTTTTGGTATATGACGCTATGTAAAAACGGCTCCACCACAGTAACACTTTTTGGGCATTCCATACTCACTATCTGCTATGAGGCATGGATCCGTTTCAGCTTCGGAGGAGGAATTGGTTGCACATTGACTGAATCTTTCCATTCATCTGTATCATGAAAACTGAGAGATTGAAGAGTTCAATTTTTATAACTGGTACAACTGTGGAAACTGTGAGTACAACTACTAGAAATAGTTGAACAGCAATGCTTGACCTAGAGTTCAATTGCTGCTCTTAAATATACATATCTGCTCTTAAAAGAAATAGAAATTGAAATAGAGTAAATCAAAGAAATGAACTCTTATATCTCTATTATTGGAAAGCAAATCCAAGAAATGGCCTAGATCTCAACACTTGGGGAGCAAATCGGAAAAACGACATAGATCTACAAGAATCAAAGGAATAGATTTACCTGTTGAATGGAATTGGACCTCCAACTGAACGGGAATGGCGGATCGTCTCTCTCGCCTCCTCTCTCGGATGAGCTCCCTCATCTCTCTCTCTCTCTCTCTCTCTCTCTTTCTCTCTCTCTCTCTCTCTCTCTCTCTCTCTCTCTCTCTCTCTCTCTCTCTCTCTCTCTCTCTCTCTCTCTCTCTCTCTCTCTCTCTCTCTCTCTCTCTCTCTCTCTCTCTCTCTCTCTCTCTCTAAAATATTTTAAATTCTTCCCGCTAGCGGAAAAGTTAATAAATTTACCAAAATAAATCGAACTTAGTTGTCCCCAAGCTAGCAGTTGAACCAAATTCCTAATAGTTGTACTTTTGCAATATTATTGTATTTCTAGTTGAACTTTCTCCTAAATTATTATCGTGTAGTTTTATTTTGGACCATACTAAACATCATTTACAATGTTTTCACAATACAATGTGTGAAGAATTTAAATTTTTTTTTTTTGACCCTACAAGGCTTAACAATATTAATGTCTTCCCTATATTGTAAGGGTGGTTGATGTGAAAACATGATTTTGTATCAAACTGAAAAATTAATGTTCTCCATATTAGTCATTTATTTCCTTATAGTTGAAGATGTGTTTATAGGTCTTAATTGGTTGATTCACTTCACTTATAGCTTTAATAATTGTTTAGTTCACTTCTAAAGTTGATATTAGTTGTACCCAGTTGCACCTGGTTGTGCAATTTCAAGAAAGACACAAATCGATGTAGTAGTGCAAACTCGATTATCCAAAAATTATTAATAGTTGTATCCAGTTGCACCAGGTGGTGCGAATTCGAGAAAGGCAAACACGTAAATGTTCATACGAATACCAAGTTGTACTTGGTAGTGCGAATCAGAGAATGACAAACACATAAACATTAATAGTTAAACCTGGAAGTGTGAATTCGACAAAATGAAACTCAGAATTGTTCATACTTGTACCTAGTTAAACCTGATAATACAAATTTGCCAAACTCAAACACAGAAAGATTCATAGATGTATATAGTCTAACATGGTTTTACAAAACCAAAAATTACAAAACACACACACAAATCAAACTGTGCTGCCACTTTTGCTGCTCTGGAAATAGTCAGCCAAACTTCTGGCAGGCACATACCTGTTACTCGTCTTTCGGTAACGTTCTCCAGTGGATGGAAAATGGTTTTCTTGATTTCTTTCTCAAAATTCAGTGTCATAGGTTGTAAGGCAAACTTATTTAGTATTTCCCCATGAGTACTCCAACTAGACTCATTTGGCAGTGGATAAATCGTCATGTAGTATGACAATGCCCACGTCTCAATCAAGTAATATATAGAGCACAAGTCATATACAGTAATATCCGCTGTTCTCCCTCCCTTCTTCTTCAGTGTTGCGGTTGCGGCGATTGCATGAACACAAGGATACTTGTCTATATCCAACCCTCTGCAATAGTAATTTTTTCTCAACAAATCCACCAAGTAAGCCTTCCCATCCACTCCAATAGCGCTGCATTAAAGGTGGAAGTTGTTTAGCTCAGCCACAACTAAACAGGGAGCAGTTAAACATAGTTCATGCAATTTGTTGTCTACATAAGGCACCACTTTGTTTGAGATCGACATATCAGCAGTTGTCTTCCTATGCTTGTTAAACCAATCAGCCATTTTCTCAACATTCGCATCAATCATTGGTTAGAGAGAGTACTTCTTTGCTTTCTTAAACACATTTTTGAGAGATTCACAAGAATTGCTGGTGTCTAAATTGTACTTTTC
Source organism: Thlaspi arvense (assembly GCA_911865555.2). Classification (NCBI taxonomy): domain Eukaryota; kingdom Viridiplantae; phylum Streptophyta; class Magnoliopsida; order Brassicales; family Brassicaceae; genus Thlaspi; species Thlaspi arvense. Next base: position 15,223,216 of record OU466857.2, read on the forward strand.
TCCTTTAAAGTAGCACCTTGCCCACTTATTCAACGCTACAGTCTCATGCAAATACACAGCAGCTGCTGGAAACCTCTTCTTAAAATCACCATACTCCCTTTCGAACTCACTCACAACATAAATATAAGCGCATTGGGTGAGTTTTGTCGCCACTAGATCTTTGTTCACCTTATACTGAACTTCACCTCTCACGTTATGAGACAAATGTCATATACAATGTCTATGCTGGGAGTGGGGATACGCCTTCACTGCATTTATGATGCTTTTATGTCTCTCGCTCATAAAAACCAATTCAGGATCATCCGGTATAAACATTTTCAACTTCTTGAAAAATCACATCCAACTATCATGCTTCTAAGTATCCATTACACCAAAAGCAATGGGATAATGGTGATGATTAGGATTTTAACCTGTGGCAAACATAAGTTGTCCGACATATACAGTCTTAAGAAACGTTGCATCCGCGATTATCACTTTCCTCATTGCTTGAAATCCTTCAATGCTAGCACCCAAAGCAATGAATAGGTACTTGAACTATTTCTCTGTATCCAATTCCACACTTGTTTCTGTTCCAGGATTAACCTTCTGTAATATGAACAAATAAGAGTATAACATCATATAACCTTCTTCAGGAGTGCTCCACACATCACTAAAAGCTAGTCTTGTTCCTCTTATGGCGGTAGAGTATGACAAAGTAACACCAACTTTACTCTGAACCAAATTCACGATATTTTGGGAATTGGGGTGCCAAATTGACCCGAATAGTCTTGCTGCAAAACATATGCTACTAATCGTAGGGTGCCTCTCCTTCTACAAATGCTTGTACTCTTAACAGCCCGAGATGATGCAGCTATCACCCCTAGCTTGCTCCGACAAGACTTAGAAGAAGATGGATCAGACCATGAGGTTGCCATACCGGCACTAAGACAGGCACCAATGACCCGATCAGGAACCAGAACCTTACGGGAAGACTTCAACAAATCAATGGAAGGCTTGATCTCTCGCATAAAAGCACCATTTGGGCCATATGAAGAATTAGGTCATTTGACTCTCCAAGACATGAAGAATCAGCAAACCCAAGATGTCACCCACTTGCATTACCCGGTCCAGCCCGGCCCATTCTTGCCGGTTTTACAAGGAATTAAAAACTTCACCATTTTCGTCATCAAGGAGCTTAATGGAGGGACATAGATTCTGATCCCTTAAAATCCTCTAGAAGATCAGACGTATCAAAGGAGATTCCTAGCTATCTCTTTTCCAACCAAAGACTTACCTTATTTGGCACCCGCAAGCATTTAAGCCTAACAGCTAGTTTTTATTCAGCTTTGATTCAGCACATTTAGTTTCCTTTTCTTGCTAGTTACCATTGTAACCATGAACTTATAAGCTTCACTTCCCTTATATTTTAATCCAGAATACTTTTCAGGAAAATCCTTTCTTCATAGCTTAAAGCAAAGAAACCCTTTGGCTCTTTCTTCACTTGTGTGTGAATCCTTGTGAGTTTAGTGTCTAGACTTATCTCGGCACAGTTCATAGACCGAGTTGCGTCTCTCAGTCCATCACCAAACCATCCATCCAGTTCACTTATATCGAACCTTCAAAGAGAGCTGCACGGCCAGTTAGAGATTCGTCGTTCTTCCACCCCTTTGCTGGCCAAGTCTCCCTTGTGTCTGCATCATCTTGGTATCAGAGCTTAGGCTCAGGTATCATGTGAATCTATCCCCACTTCATTTTCGTTTTGTTCTTCTCTTGCTTCAAAAAAATTTATATATATATATATATATATATTTCATTGATCTTGTTCTTGTTTTATCTCTCAATCAAAAGCTTTAAAAACATAAATTAATTTTGCTTATTGTTCTTGCCTTGCTTCAGTTTGTTTCATAAAAACAAAAATTACAACGAAAATTCCTGTTTATTTCATTAGTTGTTTTCAAAATCTCATCACATTTTCAAAAAAAAAAGGATTTAATCATTTCCCTAATTGTTTTCTTGTTCTTTTAAATACTACTAAATCGCTTAAGTTTAGCTAGATTCTTGTTATTTCCTGAGCTGATTATTTTAAATTCCTTAACCTTTGCTGGAAAAATTAATCCAGATGGCTACCTTGATTGGAAAAGGCGTATGGAACATATCTTTGAGCATTACCGTTATTCCAAGGCCAGGAAGATCTCACTTGCAGCGGCTCAGTTGACGGAGAACACCCTTTCTTGGTGGGATAGAGATGTATCCGATAGGAGGAGGCACAACTATGGCCATATCACGACATGGGCAGACATGCGGTTCAGCCTGAGGAAGATGTATGTCCCTGCTCACTACCACCGTGAGGTCCAAAAGAGATTTTGCAAGCTTGCTTAAGGAAATAAGTCCGTGGAAGAGTACTTTGAAGAGTTTGAAACTCTTAAGAACCGGTTGGAAGTAGCAGAATCCACGGAAACTCTGATGGCTCAATTCCTTGATGGCCTCCAAGACAGCATTGCAAGAAAGGTGGAGCGCCAAACGTACTATGATCTGGAAGAGCTCTTGCACTTAGCCATACAAGCCGAGAACCACATTAAGAGGAAGAATGTAGCCACCAGCCGCAACAAAACGCCTTGGACTCCTCAACCTGCACGCAACATGGATCGGGGAAAATCTATTGAACCGGACACCAAGCTCAAGAAGCCAATGACCGAGGCTCCTAAGTACAACAAGCCGGAGACTAGTAAGTTTCCTAATCAAAGAGCTCGTGACATTACATGCTTTAAATTTCAGGGTAAATGGCATAATGCAAGGGAGTGTCTAAACCAAAGGGTGATGATCCTCAAGGCCAATGGCGAGTATGAGTCACAGGATGGAGGAGAAGAAGACATAGATCCGAAGATGATATCATTGACTACCCAGACCGAGGAGAACTCCTTGTGGTGAGAAGAGCCCTTAGTACTCTCTTTGAGCCTGAGATCATTCAGCGAGAGAACATCTTCCATTCACACTGCACTATCAACACTAAGGTATGTAGCGAGAGATCCGGTACGTGATGAATGGTACGGTGGTATGGTGATCAAGAAACTGGCCAACGGAACTCTTTTCTCAACCAAATGGGTGATAACGAGCAATGGAACGAATGAGACACACACACGGCTAGGATAGGTCTGTGATTGGTCAGTTTTGAACTCAATAACAAAGGGGAAACCACACAATGATCTAGAACTCGGCGGCGGCTCTTTTTTAGAAGAAAGTGTGTTCTTTATTGATAATAGGGTAAAAACATGGACTACAATGCTGCATGTGGGACTTTATTAATAGTCCGTCAACCTTAACCTTCTAGGGTCAAAAATAAAAAAAGTGCAAGGACCAAAAATACAAAGAAAATAACAAAAGGATTACATGATTTTAATCTAAAGTCCTAGAAGAAACTAAGAGTAAAACCCTGCAAAACAAAAAGGAAACACGTAATATTATGAAGTAATTGACACATTCTTACTGTTTCGTCTTGATTGATTTGTGTCTGAATATGGCAAGTCTTTGTCATCACACTTGCTTTAAACTTGGTCGTTTTGAACCGGCGAGATGATGAGCAATGTTGGGCCGGGGCTAGCTCTTAGTAAGGGTCATTCGTCTAAGCTGGAGTTTTCCTTGAACGTAGCTGGGCTTTGAACGTCTTGAAAATACTCTAAGTGTTGGCCCGCTTGCTTGTTTAGCCCTTCGGTACACTGTCCTGTAATGCTCTCGACCGCAGCACAGGGGCGGTACGTGATAATCTCGCCCCCGGTACGGGGATGGTACGTAATGCTATTGTCCCGCTCCGTAATGTCCTTATCCCATTCGGTCATGTTCTCATCCGTGGTATTGATAACGAGCTGTTTGAGCAAAAGATTGATGTCCTCCGTTTTCTGAAAGTTGAGAAAGCTCTCTACAGCTTTGTTGAATTCCTCCCTCATAGTCCTTGTACTGGAGCGAGTCCTTGGTGGTTCGTACATGATGGGCACCCTATGCTTGTCCGTAGTGAGGTCCTCATCATTCCCTCCCTCTTGGAGAGGTTCTGACCTCAGAACCGTTTCATCTGCATCAAAGGGGGCTAAGTCAGTGACATTGAAGCTAGAAGAAATGTTCATCTCACCTGGAAGCTCTAAACGGTAGGCATTGTTGTTAATGCGTTCAAGGACTTTGAAGGGTCCATCTCCTCATGGTGAAAGCTTGCTCTTCCTCTGGTTCAGGAAGCTCCCCGGCCTCATGTGTAGCAAGACCCATTCGTCGGGTTCGAATATGACTTCCTTTCAGTTCTTATCCACGTTCAACTTTGGTTGTAATGCCTTCTTCTCCAAGTTCTCCTTAGCTTTCTGGTGAAGTTTCTTGATCAGCTCGGCTTTGTTTAGCGCGTCTTGGCTGGTTCGTTCTGCTGGCGGTAATGGTGCAAGATCTAATGGTGTAGTTGGCTTAAACCCATAAACAATCTCAAAAGGTGAAAGTTTAGTAGCAGAGTGGGTGGCTCGGTTATAAGCAAATTCAACATATGGAATGCAATCAAGCCAACTTCTCGAGTTCTTACCAACGTGGCTCTTAAAAGAGCTGAAAGCGTACGGTTAACCACTTCGGTTTGGCCATCAGTTTGGGGATGGCACGTTGTACAGAACAAAAGCTTGGTTCCCAACTTCCTCCAAAGTGTCCTCCAAAAGTGGCTCAAGAACTTTGTATCTCTATCCGACACAATGCTCCTTGGTATACCATGTAACCTCACTACTTCTCTAAAGAAGAGATCAGCGGTTTGAGTGGCATCATTCGTCTTGCTACACGGTATGAAGTGGGCCATTTTTGAGAAGCGGTCAACCACCACGAATATTGAATCCTTGCCTCTGATTTTTGGTAGTCCTAACACAAAGTCCATAGAAAGATCTTCCTAAGGAAGGTTAGGTATGGGCAAAGGCATATATAAACCGTAAGGATGGGACATTGATTTGGTTCTAAGGCATGTAATGCACTTAGAGCAGAAACGCTCAACGTCTCTCTTGAGATGCGGCCAAAAGAAATGCTCCACCACCATGCGTAAGGTCTTATCCACGCCAAAGTGTCCCATAAGCCCTCCTCCATGTGATTCTCGGATCAGTAGCTCTCTCATAGAACCCTGCGGTATACACAAACGTTTATCTCGAAAAAGAAAGCCTTTGTGTATATAGAATGGACCTGATGGGGCTTTGTTGCACTCTTGAAAGATTATCCCAAAGTCCGGGTCCTCTTCATAGTGCTCTTTCATGTGTTCGAATCCCATAACCCGCGCCTCCATGGTGGTAATGAGAGTGTAACATCTAGATAGGGCATCCGCTACAATGTTTTCTTTTCCCTTCTTGTATTTGATGATGTAAGGGAACGTCTCTATGAATTCTAGCCACCTCGCGTGTCTCCTCTTCAATGTGGTTTGGCCTCTAAGGTGCTTGAGCGTCTCATGATCCGAATGTATGACAAAATCCTTGGAAAGCAAGTAATGCTGCCACGTCTCCAACGATCTCACCAAGGCGTACAACTCTTTGTCATATGTAAGGTAGTTTGGGTGTAGCTCCGCTTAGCTTCTCACTGAAGTAGGCCATTGGCTTGCCTCCTTGTGTAAGAACAGCTCCAATGCCTAATCATGAGGCATCACAATCAACTTCAAATGTTTTATCAAAATCAGGAAGTACTAGTATCGGGGCGTTGGTAAGACTGAATTTGAGCTTGGCGAAAGCTTCTTCTTGCATTGGCCCCCACTTAAAGGCTACGTCCTTCTTGATCATGGCTGTAAGAGAGGTGGCTATAGTGCTGAAGTCTTTCACAAACCGCCAGTAAAAGCTGGCTAAACCATGAAAGCTCCAGACATGTCTTATAGAAGATGGTGTAGGCCAGTCTTGTATGGCTTGTATCTTCTCCTGATCCACTCTTAGTCCCTGCGAGCTTACAACAAAACTTAAAAAGACCAATTCATAAGTGCAAAAGGTGCACTTCTTGAGGTTTGCAAAGAGTCCTTCTTGACGAAGTGTCTCTAATACTTGCTCAAGGTGCTTTAAGTGATCCGCAAGGCATCTACTATATATCAAAATGTCAACAAAGTAAACAACAACGAACTTACTGATGTACGTTCTTGGTAAGACCGAATTGCATCACTAGCCACTCATATAGACCTTGTTTGGTCTTGAAAGCAGTCTTCCACTCGTCGCCCTCCTTCATACGCACTTGATGATAACCGCTCTTTAAGTCCACTTTTGAGAAGATGGTAGCGCCACTAAGCTCATCTAACATGTCATCTAAACGTGGGATGGGGTGGCGGTACCTGATGATGATGTTGTTAATGGCACGACAGTCCACGCACATTCGCCATGTACCATCTTTCTTAGGCACTAACAAGACGGGAACCGCACAAGGACTTAGACATCAAGTCTTGTATTTGCTTCTCTAGCTCCTTAGTCTCCACGGGGTTCATCCGGTAATCTGGCCTGTTGGGTAAGGCTGAGCCGGGCACCAAGTCTATCTGATGCTCTATCCCTCTGATTGGTGGTAAACCCGAGGGTATCTCTTCAAGGAACACGTCTTGGTACTTTTCTAGTAAGCCTCTTATCTCCACGGGTATCTCCTTCTCACTAACTCCTGAAAGTAACCCTTCTCGAAAGACCATAAGTAGCACCATGTCTTGAGAATTTAAAGCTCGGTTAATAACTTTAGTAGAAGCAAATAAGTTAGTCTTACTTACCTTAGCATCCTTAGCGAATTTGAGTTGCATTTCATGCACTTGATTAGGCGTGAGAGGAGCTAAGTTGTACTTGCGCTTGTTATGCGTGAAGGTGTAATGATTGGTAAGGCCGTGATGTATAACCTCTTTGTTAAATTGCCAAGGCCTCCCAAGCAAGAGATGTCCCGCTTGCATTGGTACCACATCGCACATCACCTTGTCTAAGTACCTTCCCACGCTGAAAGTAACAACTACTTGGTCCGCTATCTTAAGCTCCGTGTCATCGTTCAGCTATATTAGTTTGTAGGGTCTCGGATGCTTTATAGTCTCCAAACCTAGCTTATCTACCATATACTTGCTAGCCACATTAGTGGAAGAACCACCATCAATTATTAAGCTACATACCTTGGTGTTTACGGTGCATTTGGTATGGAAGATGTTTTCCCTTTGCATCGTTTCTGGCTTAATAAGCACGCTAAGGGCTCTACGTATCACTAGCATTTCTCCTAAATCAAGGTACTCAATCTCCTCTGCTCCGGCTTCCACCGTGTCTTCATCCATCTCGTCTTGAGATTCATAACCTTTATCGGTCGTGAGGATCATGACGCTGTTGTTGGGGCACTCTCTCGCCATATGACCTCTCCCCTGGCACTTATAACAGGTAATGTCACGTGTTCTTTGAGTAAATGGGGGCTTACCTTGCTCTGGCCGAGTTGTTTTAGAAGACTCGGCTGCTGGCTTTTTAAACCGGGAATCAATCTCCACGGCTTTGCCTTTGTCAAACGCTTTTGGTGGTGTTGGAGTCCAGTTTGTGTTTGGCTTTGAGTGGCTTGTAGCTGCTACCTTGCGCTTAATGTGTTGCTCCGCTTGTATGGCCAAATGTAAGAGCTCGGACATGTCATGGTACGGCTGCCTCTCAACCTTCCTTGCTACACGATCTTGAAGACCGTCTATAAACTGGGCCATGAGGGTCTCCTCCGTGTCATTGAGCTCCATGCGGTTGCATAGCTGCTCAAACTCTTCAAAGTATTCCTCTACTGACCGGCTACCTTGCACCAACTTACGAAACTTCTTCTGGAGGTCTCGGTGAAAGTGAGGTGGAACGTACCGCTTCCTCATGTTGAACCGCATCTCGGCCCACGTACTGATCTGCTCATGACGATGCTTCCTCCTCTCGGACACATCTTTATCCCACCATGACAAGGCGTGGTCAGTTAGCTGAGCAGCTGCTAATGATACCTTCTTCTGATCATTGTAGCCGTAGTACTCGAAGATGTACTCCATTTGCCTCTCCCATTCTAGGTACGCTTCGGGGTTAAACTTTCCAGCAAAGGTTGGGGCATTAAGCTTCATGTCATTATTGTTGGGTCGGTAAGCCTCATCTTCCCGTATACGCCCTCGGTGTATGGGATCCCTAGCCCGTCCCGCAGGTTGATTTTGAACGTTTGGTGCTGGTGGCGGGTCATCATCTAGACCGGGCATGTCCTCATCAGTTTCTTCCTGGTCTACTGGCTGGCGGGGCTGCCTCAACGGTCCTCTTCTTGGCAGAAGTGGTGCTGGTGGCAATCGCAAAATCCTGGTCATTCTCTCGCCAAGGGCTTGGATAGCACCTAAGAGATGTGCCATGTCTACCGGTGCTCCTTCTTCTCCCATATGTGTAACCTGCGTAGATTTACAAACAAATCAAAAGCACAAGTGTAACAAGTTTTTAGCCGAAGCAAATAAACAAAACTTAGCTAAAAAAAATTTTTGACTTTTTTGGGGGGTCTATAAAATAAATTTAACAACTTAATCAAGCAAATTCTTTTGGGGTTTTCTTATGAAAACAATGGGATGAAATAAAGCAGAAAGCAAACACACTATTTTTATTTGGTTTTTGTTTATGAAAAGCAAAGAAATAAGCGATGGAAAACAAGAGCAAGATCTAAAGAATAGATAAAATCTGGCGTAGGAGCGTTTAAGCTCTGATACCAAATGATATAAAATTAAAGTTATGATCTTATATGACCGGTACTGTGAAGGAACAAGCAGCTGGCCACACGGCACTCTCTACTTGGATCTGATACGTGATGAGTGGTACGGTGGTACGGTGATCAAGAAACTGGCCAAACGGCACTCTTTTCTCAACCAAATGGGTGATAACGAGTTGGAGCAAATGACACACACACGGCTGATATAGGTTCGTGATTAGTCAGTTTTGAACTCAAGAACAAAGGAGAAACCACACAATGATCTAGAACTCGGCGGCGGCTCTCTTTTAGAAGAAAGTGCGTTCTTTATTGATAATAGGGTACAAACGTGGACTACTGATAAACAGGATTATTGCAAGCAAGATTATCAAATCCTAAAGCACATGGTTATGATGTAGTATAGTGCAAGAGGTGTCAATCCAGCCTAGGTTGATGAAAGCCACTAAGAATGCAAGAGCAAAGCAAATCTAAGCAGATTCAGGTAAATGGATGAGAAATTCTATGAAAACTAAATGCAACGACCAATGAGCAAGAAAACTATTTTAAAAATCACTCTTAAGGGTTAAAAACTACTAAAGGAAATATAAGGATTTAAAATCCAAGACTACTAATTACTAAAAATCAAGATCTAAAGGCGGAAAACAGAGAATTTCTAGCAACTTAGAACAATAACTTTTAAAGACTAAAGATGCAAACTTTAAACTAAAGGAATGATAAACTTGAGTTTTTAAAATGCTAAAACGAGGATTCAAGGTTGAGGGTCATGTTTAAGAGGGTTCAAGATTCAAGCTTTTGGTTTGAAAACATAGATCTACTCATTTGATGAGCTATCTCTAAGCCTTGAGAAGCTAAAAGAGATCTATCCATGGCGTGTGGCATATATCCTTTCCTCAACCCTTCCTCCTAACCTATGGAGTGTAGTGGAAAGAAGGATCAAAGAACATTAAGCAAAGATCTCAAATATTGGCTTAACTAGCTCCCTAAGCATCCATGGCGTTTGAGAAAGGATGAGCTAGTCTCTTGGATTTGGCTTTAAAGGATTCCTGAATCCGGTCAAGGTAAGTAAAGCCCTGGGATCATAGAGATCTTTCCCAAGACTCTCTAAGCATTAAGACCCCAAATCCAAGAAGAGAAAAGATTAAGAACAAGAAAAAGACCAAAGCTTAAACCCTTAAACCCCTTAAATCGCCCCAACCTTAAACCCAAGGAAAGCATTAAGACCCCAAATCCAGTAGTCGATCTGATCACTCGATCTCCCGGCTAGAACGTCTTCTTTTGCTCGATCGTTGGGTCGATTCGTCTTCTGGTTGATCCTTGGATGATCGAGTCGTGAACTCGATCTGGTTCTCGTTCTGCATGGCTTAGTCCACGTCCGTACTCACGATCGATCCCCTTGGTCGATCTTGACCTCGATCCCTTCCTTGAAACGACCCGGGCTTAGTCGATCTTCTGGTCGATCTCATCTAGATCGACCTGCCTAGCTTGATCCTTCTCTCGATCTCGGTCCCTTCACTGAATGGCTGAGTTCTCCCAAGTGTCCACAAGCTCCCTCTCGATCCTTGGCATGTCCATGCAACCTCCACAGCTCCAGTGTATCGAAAACAACCTGAATATGATGCAAGAATGCAAGAAATATGCAAATGCTAATGCAAAATGCACTTAGGACCTAAAATGAGACAAATGGTGCAAACTAGCCTAAAATGTAAGATGAATGCATGAAAAACTACTCCAAATACATGCTGAATATGCGAAATATATGAGTATACCAACTACAATGCTGCATGTGGGACTTTATTAATAGTCTGTCAGCCTTGACCTTCTAGGGTCCAAAATAAATAAAGTGCAAGGACCAAAAATACAAAAAAAAATAACAAAAAGATTACATGGTTTTAATCTAAAGGTCCTAGAAGAAAGTAAGAGTAAAACCCTGCAAAACAAATAGGAAACACAAAATATTATAAAGTAATTGACACATTCTTACCGTTGCCTCTTGATTGATTTGTGTCTGAATATGGCAAGTCTTTGTCATCATGCTTGCTTTAAACTTGGTTGTTTTGAACCAGCGAGATGATGAGCAATGTTGGGCCGGGGCTAGCTCTTAGTAAGGGACATTCGTCTCAGCTGGAGTTTGCCTTGAACGTAGCTGGGCTTTGAACATCTTGAAAATACTGTAAGTGTTGGCCCACTTGCTTGTTTAGCCCTTCGGTACGCTGTTCCGTAATGCTCTCGACCGCGGCACGGGGGCAGTACACGATGATCTCTCCCGCGGTACGGGGATGGTACGTAATGCTATCATTCCGCTCCGTAATGTCCTTGTCCCGTTTGGTCATGTTCTCGTCCGTGGTATTGATAACGAGCTGTTTGAGCAAAAAATTGATGTCCTCCGTTTTCTTAAGGTTGAGAAGGCTCTCTACAGCTTTGTTGAATTCCTCCCTCATTGTTCTTGTACCGGAGCGAGTCCTTGGTGGTTCGTACATGATGGGCACCTTATGCTTGTCTGTAGTGAGGTCCTCATCAATACCATGCAACAAAACCAATGATGCTACTCAAATTGCTGATCTCTTCTTTAAGGAATTTGTGAGGCTGCATGGAATACCAAGGACTATTGTATCCAACCGTGACACCAATTTCTTGAGTCATTTCTGGAAGACACTGTGGAAGAAACTGGGGACTAAGCTACTATTTTCCACCACTTGCCACCCCCAAACCAACGGTCAGACTAAGGTAGTCAACCGCACACTCTTCACCTTGTTGAGAGCCATGGTTGGTAAAAAGCTCAAAAACTGGTTAGCCTGTATCCCTTACATTGAATTCGTTTATAATCATGCTAAGCATTCAGCTACAAAGTATTCACCGTTTGAAGTTGTCTATTGGTTTAATCCTGAGACACCTTTAGATCTCTCACCCCTTCCCAAGCAATTTATTCTAGTACAGATGGAGAAGCTAAGGCCGAGTTCGTGAAGAAACTCCATCAAAAGGTTAAGGAAAACTTGGAGGAGCGGTATAAGAAGAACGAACAGCAAGCTAACAAGGGACACAAGGATATCATCTTTGAACCCGGGGATTAGGTTTGGCTACACTTGAGGCCAGAGAGATTTCCAAACCAGCGGAAGTCCAAACTTGCACCTCGTGGATATGGCCCTTTCCGAGTACTTGAGAAGATTAACAACAACGCCTACAAGCTCGAACTACTAGGTGAGTTGACAATCTCTCATACTTTGAATGTTACTGACCTAGCTCCGTTTAATGCAGATGAACCAGTTCTGCGGACAGAACCTTTTCAAGAGGGAGGGAATGATACGGCCATCACCCCTAGCTTGCTCGGACCAGACTTAGAAGAAGAGGGATCAGACCATGAGGTTGCCATACCAGTGGTAAGAAAATCACCAAGGACCAGATCAGGAACCAGGACCTTGCGGGAAGACTTCAACAAATCGATGGAAGGCTTGATCTCTCGCATAGAAGCACCATTTGGGCCATATGAAGAATTAGGCCTTTTGGATCTCCAAGACATGAAGAATCAGCAACCACTCAAGACTACGGATCCTACCCAAATCCAAGACGTCACCCACTTGCATTACCCGGTCCAGCCCGACCTATTCTTGTCGGTTTTACAAGGCATTGAAGATTTCACCATTTTCGTCATCAAGGAGCTTAATGGATGGCCAGAGATTCTAATCCATTAGAATGCTCTAGAAGATCAGACGTATTAAAAGAGATTCCTAGCTATCTCTTTTCCAACCAAAGACTTACTTTATTTGGCACCCGCAAGCATTTAAGCCCAATGGCTAGTTTTTATTCAACTTTGATTCTTTGCTTTGATTCAGAACATTTAGTTTCCTTTTTTTTTTTGCTAGTTACTGTTGTAACCATGAGCTTATAAGCTCCACTTCCCTTTTATTTTCATCCAAAATACTTTTCAGCAAAAACCTTTCTTCTTAGCTTAAAGCAAAGAAACCATTTGGCTCTTTCTTCACTTGTGTGCGAATCCTAGTGAGTTAAGTGTCTAGACTTATCACGGCTCAGTTCATAGACCGAGTGGCGTCTCTCAGTCCATCACCAAACTGTTCATCCAGTTCACTTTTACCAAACCTTCAAAGAGAGTCGCACGGCCAGTTAGAATTCACCGTTCTTCCACCCCTTTGCCGGCCAAGTCTCCCTTGTGCCTGCATCATGAGAGCATGTATGCATCTTTCTCTATACTCTTACACTGAACTAATCAGTGTTCTTAAACCTTACAGCTCGTAAATACCATTTACAGCCTTGATTTTTCTGACAGCATTCTATAATAAGTCGCCATGTATATGACTTATAAGTATGGACTTTAAAACAGTTCTTATGTGCAGCTCTGTCAACCAAATCTTGCACTGCCTTCTTAGAACAAAATTCTTGACCTATTTCAAGACCGGTACAATCTTTCCATTCTTCAACATATTGACTAACTTCTACAGAACGTGCATATTGCACACAAAAGATAGAAACAGTAAAAAATAATGCAAAGACTTCACACCACTGATCCTACAAGTTAGAAAACTAAAACTATCAAATATTAGACTGTAAAAAAATAGATATCAATGAAAACTGAATAAAAATATAAGCTAAAACTCATGAAAGACATAGTGGAGAAGGAATAAATGGTTTTGCATGATCATTGCAGCTTCGTAACAAAAGTAAATGCGAATCAACATGAATCATGGATTATATGTGCAGTGGTACACAACATCAATAAGACTTTCAATAAAAAAAACTAATATTTGAACACATAAACCTTCAAGAAAAAAAAGAACTATAGAAATTCTATGGAGAACAGAAAAAAATATCAAAATCTTAGCAAACAAATATTTCTCTAAATCAAATGTATATGTACGTCAAAGTTGGATAATTCAATTGGTGTCATTGTTATTATTTTACCTAATAATTTTTAAAATTTTATAAATAAAAATAGGAGAAAATTACACATTATATATTAAATTCTCTTATATAAATGAATTTTTTTATAAATATATAGTTTTAATAAATTAAAAGATAATAGTTTAAAAAAAAAATTAAACCAGACTATTGATACATACTCCCGCGTAGCGCGAATTATATACCTAGTCTATTACTAATACAAATTGATACTAAATGATTCTAAGGGTGTCCACATAGGATTTAAAAGATTAAATTCTATTGGTACACATCATCATTATCTATAGTTAATTATATTTTATATATTAAAATTAACTAATTTATTTTTATTGTTATAAAGAAAATTTCTAAATTTTAATTAATTTCGTATTTGTTGTTATTATGAAAGTTTCAAAATTTTAAGTTAGTTATTAATAAGAAAGAGTTTATAAAATAGATCTTATTTTTTTATTAGAAAATAAAAAAAGTAAATTAACATATAAATATCTTTAACAAACAAAAAAATAACATATAAATAGATTATTATAAAAAATCATATATATTGAACAAAATAAATAAAAACCATATTTAAAACCATAATTAAACTATTTCAAAATTTTAATCATCACAAACAATTAAAATCTGAACTGATAACATAAAATTTATTAATTGTGATTCGTGTTAGTGTCTTAGGCCATTGAAAGTGTCCACATATGACGTAAAAACTCAATATGATTGGTCCACATCAGAATTTATCATTAAACATAAAAATGTGAAATGTGATTAATAATTGAAATAAATTAAACCATTCAAAAATATAAAATTATCATAGTAGATTAGAAAACTAAGATAAAAAGTTTAACTAACAAAATAGATAAAATAAAATTATGTCAAAAATCCAAATCTATAATGTTTGTCAAAATAAAATAGAAACTTATTGTCACAAAAGCAAAACTAACAAAAACAAATATGTAAATCAATAACGAAAAAGTTTAATTAAGAAAAGAAATCAAAATAACATATATATTTTAAATAAATAATTTATTTAGAGAAAATATTAAGATTAAATTGTGTATATAAACATATTAAATAGTTATTTAAAACTATCAATACTAACAAAAACAATTCATGTTAAATTAACAAAAGAAAAAGTCATCTAAAACTTGATATATAGCTAATTATTTAGAAAATCAACACAAAAGCTGAACTAACCAAAAAAATTTAACTAGCAAAAAAAACAAACGTAAATTATTTTTTGCAACATGTCAATACAATTAAAATAAAAATTCATATCGAAAATGTTAAATTAACAAAAAAAGAGGATATTAATTTGGTATATATGCTATTTTTTATTCAATAAAATCAATATAAATAAAATAAGTAAGAAAATAAAAAAAAACTTAAGTAATACTAAAAATAGTTACTAACTAAAAGAAGAAAAATATTTAAACTAATTTAATAAATCAATATTAAGAAACTAATTAACAAAGAAAAATAAAATAAAAATTAAGTTTTACAAAATGTTAAATTTTAAAACATCATCTAAAAAGAAATTGACTTGATATCTCACTAACTACTTAAAAAAAATCAATATTAAAATATTTACTAACAAAAAAAATGAAGTTATGTCTTCAAAAATATCAATATTTTCAAAATAATTATGTGTTAAAATAAAATAGAAATCAATAACAAGAGAGGTAAATTATCAAAGGAAAATTTTGTATAAAGAAAGCCTAGCTTGATATTTAGATTAATATTTTGGAAAATCAACATAAAAGAATTAACTAAAAAAAAAGCAAACGATGGCATAGACTTTTGAAAGAAGTCCATATAAATTTAGAATACCCAGTTGTTCGGGAGCAAATTTCTGGATACCACGTGGGGGGTGTGTGATTCGTCGGGGGGTTGAGCTGTGTCTCTCAGTTTCGTCCTCTGGGGAAAGGCGACGAGTCATTTCGGGGTGGAAGCTTCTGGTCCCGGGGCGATGGGATGAATGCTGCACTTCATCCTATAAACAAATAAAGGTCAGATGAGCCTCCGGGAGGACCAAAAGAGGGCTTCCCTCCCGAAGGTTCTCTGACGCCCAAGTCAATGAACATCCTACCGAGAACAAGTACTCGGGAGGGGAATTTTCTACGGGTTAGTGTGAGAAGTCTCGTCCGGGGATCGAGGTTTCTGTCTGCTTTCAGGTATTTCTAAGGGGTTCCAATACAGCAAAAGGAAAGCGAGACGAGTATGAAGGTAGGGTTCCAGGTTAGGAGTAACTTAACCTGGTCAGCATTCACCCGGGACGAACATGGAGTTCACCCGTGATCGTGCTGCTTGCCTGGATCGACTGACTTAGATATGCGCAGACACCACCTCTTTTAGAGGGTTTTTTTCCTTCTCATCCGTCGATCCCCTTTTTTTTTCTTCTTTGTGGCGATCTCTCCTTACTTATACTCGCGGGCTCTTCGTCTTGTCCCTTCCATGCGGCGCGCCAGGGGAGCAGGTGAGCATAATGATTCTAGCGTGTATAGGGAAGTCTGCCAACTGCCCCTGAACAGTATGCGGGAGTGGGTCGGCCGAGCTAGCGTGGCGTGTGTCAGCGTCTAGTGCAGTCTAGGTCCACGTGTCGGTGTCTCTTTCGACCCGGTAAAATAGGTCTCAACCAGTTATAGTATGTCAAAACAGCAATTATAATGAAAATAAAAGTTAATGTGAAAAATAAATTTAACAATAAAAAAATATTTATGTAAAAGAGATTAAATTGATATATACTACCTATTTGAAAAATTAATAACAAAGAGATTAATTAAAAAATATATATGTTTTAAATATAACAAACATGCACATAATTAGATAAATTAAAATAAAATATAAAATTACCATCGAAAGATATGTAAAATAACAAAAAAAAAATCTAAGAAGAAAATTAGTTTGAAATTTAGTTCTAGAAAATTCATGATTTCTAAAATATTGATATTGACTATGAATAACCATATAAAGTTACAGTAGGTTATACAAGTTTCTAAATCAAACATATAATTTAAATTTATAATGACTAATATATTGGCTGTGTCTGATTTTTAAACTAATAAAAAATACTACACAAGTAATTTTACATTCGAAATCTAACAACTAGTTTATACATAGTTACTACTTATAACTTAGCCAACATGAACATCACATGAGTAACATCTTCTATAATTTCCTTTAAATAGTAAAGTATGACAAAGTTATGATTCGAATTCAAATTGAAATATATCTAGATAAACTATTCAAATCTAAACATGAATAAACCACACAAAAGATAAAAACAGTGATAATATGAAGACTCAACACTATCTTACATGTTTAAAAACAAAAACTATTAAATAGTAGACTGCAAATAAAACAGATCTTATATGATTAATAGAGATATAACTTAAAATTCATAGAAGATCTGTTAGAGAAGCATGAAGCAGTTTACATGATTAATATAGCATCCTAACAAAAGTAAATCCGAAGCAACATGAATATATTATATATACATAGGTACACAACATCATTGAGATATTTAATCAAAAACTAAATATTTGAACATATAAATCTTAAAAAGAAGAACTATAGAAATCCTAAGGGCACAAAACAAAACACCAAAAAATTAGTAAGGAAATTATTCTCTAAATCAAATGTATCCACGTCGAAGTTGGATAATTCGTTAGATGTTACTACTATGATTTTACTTAATAAGATTTATAATTTTATAGTAAAACTACATATTTTGTTTTAGTTTTTTATATAAAAATAAAATTTCTATAAATATATTATAGTTTTGATAATTTAAAAGATATTAGCCAAAAAAAGAGCTAAACTAAATTATTACTACAGATTCGCGCAAACTAAAAACCTAGTGAACAAAAAGAAACATGTATCTTAAATTCTCGATTAATTTATATTTTTACAAATTAATAAATCTGATCAAATTTTACTGAGGTTGTTACTAAATACTAGGTGGTTGGCCCGCACATATATGCAGGCATGAGAATTTTACTAAAAATTAATGAATAATAATATATATTATTTATAATTTTTAAAGTTGATTTTCATGTTCAATAGTATATTTGTAAAAAAATTTAGTGTGTAAAAAAATATTTTAATAGATTTGAGAAATTGTATATAGCGGAAAAAAAAATATATACAAAAATTAAATATTTTAAAAATATATCAAATAAAATAAAATAATTTTTTGTCATTCTTTGTTTTCTATTTTTTATTCATATTTTTATTGTTTTTATCTCGCTCTGTCACTTTTCGTCCCATTTCTAGTTTGTAATTCTCGGTATATACTTGGAATACAATCACATATAATATAAATCTTGTTCTTTATTTATAGTTAGACAAGATAAGATGATAATAAAAGTGAAGAAGTTCTCTTTCAAAAAATCTGATTCCGAAAATTTCACAAAAATACTTGAACTTGTAAATATTTCGTTAATAACTTACTTAAAATAATATTCCAAAAATTTCCATAAAAAACCCTATTTTGCAAATTTTCTAACAAAAACATGAAATAAGTAACTTTTGCTCCAAAAAACGATATCAAAAATATTTTATCAAAATTTCGTTGTTGTGAATTTCCCGCCAAAAAGCAAATACATAAAAAAATTCGCCAAAAATTTACATTAAAAATGTGATTCCATAAACTACAAATCAAAACTTTGATTTCATGAATTTATCGCCAAATAAGTGAAACCGTAAATCTTCCGCCAAAAACTTACTTAAAATATAATTTCAAATTTTTTTTTATGAAAACCCAATTTTAAAATTTTCGGCCAAAAACATGAATTTGTAATTTTTCCACCAAAACATTAATTTTAGAGTATTTAGTCTGATTTTGTGATTTTTTACTAAATATTGTGAATCCATGGGTTTTATGTCAAAAATGTGATATCAAAAAAAATTCGGCTAAATAGATTGCCACAAATATTTCGCTAGATACTTAAAATCCGTACATTTCTCTGACATAATTTTTGTGCCGAAATGTAATTTATTTGAGAAAAATATAATTTTCAGTACTTAAATTTTGTATCAAAATTTTAAGATCAAATTTTATTTATAGATTAAATAATATCTTGTCATAAACTATGTGTACTAAAAACTCGGACAATCGTTCCTCTCTCTAAAAACTCTCTCCCTTCTCTCTAGTTTCACCATCGCCGTTTGCTCTGCCTCTCTGGTTTCCGGCGTTTCTGTCAGAGCCGAGAGAGGGCCCATCTGTTCATTTCTTTACCCGTTTTATTTTCTCTTCATGGTTGGTTAGTTGTTTCAGGGTGGTTTTGGCGGTGGCTTTTGGTTCTCCGGCGAGGCAGTTTCGTGACGGCGGCGATTCGAAGCTGGAGGCTCTTTGCGGATCTAGATCTGATGAGGACAAGGTCAGGAGAAACTTCCTCAAGGGTATTCTACCGGAGATCTACGTATGATCCTCCATCTGTTTTTAGTGTTGGGTCGCCGGCGAAGCGGGGTGGCGACATTCGGAGTGGTGGCGTGTAGCGGCGAAGAGGTGTTTGAGTAGTATGAACTATCGGTGACTGATGAGTAAGCCTGCTGCTCTTGAGGACGGCGGTGGGAGCTCTCTGACGGCGTCAAACGTAATTTGGTCTTTTCTTCCACTGGCGTCTTCTTTTTGCAACCGGCTCGGCTACTTTTCTCCAAATCTTGTTCTCAAAATTTTTCGTAGGTTCTCTTTTCTCGCTGCGTCTTAATGAGGTATCTGGTGGCGTGATAGGCCTTTTCATCTACATCGGGTTCTCCTCCGGCATTCTTCAGCTCTTCTCCAGTCGATGGCTGTTTTTTGCTATGGTGACGTTGGATTTCTAGCTTTCTGGCGGAGGTGGCGGCGTGACTTTCTTCCTAGGATTTCTTAATTCCTTGTCTTCATCTTTTGGACCTTCTCTTCTCTAGCCCAGCTTCCAATCAGATCCATTAGGGATTATTTTTGGTTGGGGTTTGTCTTTTTTTTTTTCTTTCAAGTCTTTTCCCTTCTGAGCTTATTAGATTATTTTTTTTTGTCCTGTTCTGTAATTTATAAAATCAACAAAAACTCAACTTATTTGGTCATTAAAAAAATTTCAATATAAAAACCTTTTAATAAAAAAAAATATATATTAAAAATTGACATGTCATAATTATATTATTATTACTCATCATTATTTTTATATCACAATAAAATTGTTTAAACTAAATATATTACTCAATCAAATTAAAACAAATTAGTATTTTTTATTAAATTATATTCTCAATTAATATATATAGAAGATTATTAATTGTTGTAATTCATAACAATGATTTTGTTTTCTTAAGGATTTTTATATAATTTCCAAGAAAATAATGTAAACTGGATACTGAGACTCTCGTTCTCGTATTACGTACGTTTTGCTTGAAAGCAGTATTCTTGGATTGAATTTAGATTGTCTTTCATCGAGATGCGTTCGTTAGGGTTTGTGTTTTGTTGGATCTCGTTTCTAGCGTTATCACTCTCACTCTCTGCTTCTTCATCCGATGATCAATTCAGCGTCGACGGAACAGTACTAGAGCTCACCGATTCCAACTTCGACTCGGCGATTTCAACTTTCGATTGCATCTTTGTCGATTTCTATGCTCCTTGGTGTGGTCACTGCAAGCGTCTTAACCCCGAGGTTTTGAGATCTCTCTCTCACACAAACGTGCTTTTGTTCTCTTAGTACGATCTGGGTTATGTCTAAGATTGCTTAATATAACTTTTAATCTATCCAATTTCAGATTTGTAGATCGAATTTGTACCGTAATTGTGTAGCTTTTTTGTTCAATCTGAATCGGTTTTGATGGAAAATTTTGCTCCAATTTTCGATCCGATGCAGTTAGATGCAGCTGCTCCTATTCTTGCTAAACTGAAGCAGCCTATCATCATTGCGAAGCTCAATGCTGACAAATATTCTCGTCTTGCGCGGAAGCTTGAGATCGAGTATGTGTTCTTCTTAATTTGAGTTTAAGTCTGTTCTCTAGCTCTTGCAATCACTCTAGCAGAATTGCTAAACTCGGGAGTCTGAAAAGTTTCAAGCTTTAGGTTCCTCTTTAGGAATCTTGAGATCGAGTATGTGTTATTCAGTTTAAGTCTGTTCTCTAGCTCTGTAATCACTTAAGCGAATTGCTTTAAATCTGGAGAAATGAAAAAGTTTCAATCTTTAAGGTCTTTTTTTGTAGATCTATCGAATATGCATTCTCTTTTTTTCGATGTTCTACGTTTGGCTACTTCATTTTGCAGATTTGGTTTGTCATTGTTTTAGTTTTATTTGGTTGATATGCCTTTACTTTCTGCAGTGCATTCCCAACACTCATGCTCTATAACCATGGAGTTCCAATGGAGTACTATGGACCGAGGAAAGCGGATTTGCTCGTCCGTTACTTGAAAAAGTTTGTCGCTCCTGATGTTGCGGTTCTTGAGTCAGACTCAGCCGTGAAGGAGTTCGTTGAAGATGCAGGGACTTTCTTCCCCGTGTTCATCGGATTTGGCTTGAACGAATCGTTGATAGCATCATTAGGTGGGAAGTATAAGAAAAAAGCATGGTTTGCTGTTACAAAGGATGTCTCAGAGGATGTAATGGTGTCCTATGATTTCGCTAAGGCTCCTGCGTTAGTAGCCAAGCATCCAACGTACGATGAGCGTAGCGTCTTCTATGGTCCATTTGAAGGTCAGTGTTTAGTTCTTTTCAAGTGGGTTCTATAATCAAACCAAGTTCTAGGTTCTATCAAATTGAATCGCCAACAAAGACCCTAGATTCAAACATCAGATTGATATAGCATTCTGGTTCGTCTTATAGCTTTGAAACATTGTGTCTCACTGGTAGATATACAGCGGAATCACTTTTCAAAAAAGTGAAACCTACGTACCATTCAAATCTATTACCTATACAAGCGAAGCAGATATATAAACCAATTTATTATTGATGATTAGATTTATTGTTTGTACTTTTGCTTTCCATATATTTTATATATATGTGTTAAATAGTGCTGAGGACGTTCTAGAGTAAATAGATTAACAGATAACACTGTATTATTTCGTTTGCAGATGGTTTCTTGGAAGAATTTGTGAAACAAAACTTACTCCCTTTGGTTCTACCAATTAACCAGGACACCTTGAAGCTACTAAAAGACGATGAGAGAAAGATAGTGTTGACAATTGTGGAAGATGAAACTCACGAGAGCGTGGGGAAACTGATCAAAGCACTGAGAGCAGCTGCTCATGCGAACCGTGACCTTGTTTTTGGCTTCGTCGGTGTAGAGCAGTTTGAAGAATTTGCAGACTCGTTTCATGCTGACAAGAAAGCAAAGCTACCTAAGATCGTTGTATGGGATGGAGACGAGGAGTATGATCAGGTAAAAAAACTGGTTTATAGCGGTAGAATGATAAGTAGACTATCGCATCAAGATCTCTGTATTGACATACAATATGCAGGTGAATGGCATAGAGAGCATTAGCCAAGAGGAAGATCATCTGACACAAGTCTCTCGGTATCTAGAGGGATATAGAGAAGGAAGAACAGAGAAGAAGAGAATCAAAGGACCATCATTGATGGGATTTATCAACTCTATGATCGGGATTAGGTCAGTGTACATCATTGTCTTCTTGGTTGCTGTCATTATGATGCTACGAAGCCTCGGCCAAGTGGAGGAACCCGTTCGGGCCAGGACCTCGGCGGCTGATCAGACCACTAGTGTCACTGAAGGTGAAACCAGTGAGCATAAGCCAAGAGACAAAGAGGATTAGTTTTTTTTACACTTGAATGTTGGTATGTGTTTTTCTTTTACTTGGATGCGGTAATACATTTAAGAAATTGTCCCATCGAACATATTCCCCCCTGGATGCAGGAATAGCGACATGGACTTCTGACCATCTGTCAGAGAAAAAAGAACGAATGGCTCTTGTAGGATTCCCAAGAAATTCTTCGCTTTCTTCCGGAAGCAGATGACACCATTATCAATGGTGTCTAATAAGTTATACCTACTATTGGATTTGAACCAATGACTCCTGCCGTATGAAAGCAATACTCTAACCATGAAAAAACCTAAAATTCTGCCCTTCTATCCAAAGGATGGAGGGACACCAAAGGGATATTAAATGAATGGAATTGGGATATGGATGGAATATAATGAAATAGAGCCGCTTTGAGGTACTTCTTGGCGAGCTCTAATATGATCAGATTTATAAGTAAGCACAAGTATTAGTAGCATAGCAAAAATGGGTTCCTCATCATTAAGTCATTAAATTAATATGGCTCCTAGCCACAAGCTAACTTAAATAGTTTACAGCTTCTTTATTACAAGTCTTTCTTTAGATTTTTGCTATTGAATTAAGAATCCTTTTGGCTCTCTAATTGCCATATGCATTAGTTATTGGTTGCAAGATACTGATTGCGTATAAAGATCAAACAGTACATACACAAGTAACAAAGTTAACTCATTGTTTAGCTGATTCACAAAAATGTACCAAAAGATGCTCACTTAAAAAAACTCACTCATCTAACTTTACATAGTGTCCAAAACAATCCAACTGAAGAATAAGACTCAAACTGAAACATTCTGTTTTTACCTCTGTATATACAACTTAGTTGCAAAGCCATGTCAATTGGGTCTTTCAGAGTGATGTAGCATCTCTGGTTTAGTTTAGCGGCTTGGAAGCGAATTAGCAGAGACAAAAAAGCTAGGATCTGTGGCACATAGGAACTGTGTGTGCCTGCGGTACAATGGAACATGGGAGAGGCTCTTGTCTTGCAACTATTGGTAGCCTATGAAATGAAAGTGAAGTTGTAGAGTTCAGGCTAGGAGAAAGCAGAGGTGTCCTTTCAGATGCTGGTGGATCACTTTTCGCTGTTCTTGCATCGCGTTTACAAACCGGACAAAAGGATCTGCAATGACCAAGCCACGAACCGATACACGCCGCATGGAACTCTGCTAAGAATCAAACACTTTAGAACCGTATAGAAACAGAATCAATCATGAGTTTCAAAGAGAACAAAATAGACTTACTGTGTTGGCAAGGTAGGATCATGAGTTTGTCACCAGTGGAATAATCATCAATGCATATAGCACAAGTAACTGAAGTTGAACCTTGTTCAAGAACACCGGTAAACACTTCAGTCGGTATGCTTTGCAAAAAGTTTCTAGGCATACGAAGAGAATGTCCTCGACTACAATGGGATAAAGGCCCTCGTCGGCGTCTAATTTGATGCTTACGGACAAAGAAAAAAGTGGCGAGAATAGCAAACATTGCTAGTAAAGATATGATAGTGATAGCCATTATCGACCACGATGAAGTTCCGAATCCCGGGACCAGCCAAAGCTCGATCCCGGGTCGACCAGCGTACCCTTTGAGTACTTCCCCTGCTGCTCTTGTAACAAGCACGCCATGTATATGCACACCAGATGAAGTTCCTGCCACTATCATTTTTTTTTTTAAGATTATAAGAACGTCGAATTTATTTTACCCACGTATTGACGTATATATTAATTAAATTTATCTATAGACACAAAAAAGATACAAAAATGTTCATATAGCCATAAAAAAATTAGTCATGACTCTGTAGTTACGAAAAAAGCCGCAATTTTTTTTTTTGTGTGGCTATAGAACTTCATGACTAATTTTTTGTATAGCCATATTAATTTCCCGTAGCTTTTTTCATGGTTTGTTGGTTTATTCGAGTTAACCACGAAAACTTCGTAGTTATTTGGTAGCTACTAGTACAAATATATTTAAACTTAAATGGAAAATTGGACTTACTATGTATTAAGAGCTCATCATATGCATCGTTATACACAATCGCAGCTTTGTATCCAGCTTTCTGCGCGTTTCTAATTTTTTCGTCGAAACTACAGCCACCACGGATGATCAATACATACGAGGGCCTAATGGTTGATCCGTTTCCCGCCTTGTTGGTTAAATATGAGCATGTATTAAGAGGCTCTGCAGCGTATAACAATCCGCATTCCCCTGAACTTTCGACAATTGGAGCTGAAACCATTAGTCATTGCCGTAGTATTAGTCTTTATATCATTAGTAACATAGAGATGTAGCTTTTTTTAATCGAATGTAAAATTATTCAAAACCAAAAAAAAACTGTTTTTACAATGAATGTTTCTTTATTCTTAACTTCCTAGCCTATGACTGAATGAAACTATTAAAAGAATAATTTGAATATGATCTACGGGAGGTCGTGTGGAAGAGATATAAGGATTTGAATTTGGTTAACAATTTACAAGTTTTGTAGCTACTGAAATTGATATAAAAAAGAAATGTTTATATATACATATAGAGTAGAATAGTGGAATTGTCGAATGACCATACCGAAACAATCGAATAGTGTAATTGTCGAATAAATTAACAGTGAAACAATGAATTCTAATAGATTTTTTTCTAGATTAATATTAGATAATAGTTTTATCAAATTAATAATTACTATAGTTATATTTTTATCTTTCCATAATATGAAAGATGTTATGACTGAAAAACAATTAGCGAAATCTTGTTTTACAAACATATAAAAATGGTATATTATTGATCAACATAGTGGAGCGGATTGGAAAAAAATCATTTTTTTTTCAAGTGTACAGAATTTTACTAAAGTGAATCGTATTTTCTCTCTATTTGCTTCAAAAATGGAGCAGTCTATAACTTAGTGTACAATTCGAACGAAAAATATATATATATTAACCATGTATCTTTCCAGTGATCCAAACAACAACAAAAAAGCTGTGAGTCAAATATGAAACAATAATTAAGAATATATAACTGAGAAAACTTACTGAAAGTTGCTTCAACATCATCGAAGGAGAGATATGTGTTTTTCCCGATCAACAAGACTTTCGCCGAAGCAAGCTGAGAACTTACCAACAAAGACATTATTGTAATCCAACTACGGTTCATGCTTTCCTTCAGATTTAATCGAATCAAAGCACGTACGAGTACGACGAATAATTTACCCACTAAAACAGTATTATACAAAACCAAAAAAGGATAGATTTGATCGTGAGAAACTGATAAAGATTTAGATATCTAAGGTAAGAGATGGACCGGCTTCCATTGGCAGAGAAAAGTGTAAAGAATATATTAGAAATGTTCCTTATCTCTTACTTTGATTTGATTTAAAAAGACATGTTGTGAAACGCAAGGTGCTATAATAACCAACACAACAATAACACAAGTGTCTCTACATGGTTTGACACATTAGATTTTTCAAACTTTCTAAAGTTGACAACTCAGCAAAAAAAACACCAATCAAAACATTTTATTAATATACATCATCTACTAACTTTTATTATTTATAACTTAAACCTATTAAAAACTTAAATATTTTTTTTTGTTAATCTTTGTTTTTTTTTTCCAAACTTAGGCTCAAATAATAAATTGTCAAATTACAATTTTCCACGGAAACTAAAAAATCACATTTTTCCGCAAAAATGAAGAGATCACATTATCCATCAAAAGCCGAAAATTTGCATTTCCTATTAAAATTGAGAAATCGTATTTTTTCGTCAAAACTAAGATATTTTTTTCGTGTCAAAATCTTAAAAAAATTCTCACCAAAACCAAAAATTCAAATTTTTCCGTCAAACCTGATAATTTGCTTTTTTCCACCCTAACCGAGAAATTATGTTTTTCTACCAAAACTGAAAATTATATTTTCCTACCGAAACTAAGAAATTCTCTATTCCTGCCAAACCCAAGATAATTTATTCCCGGTAACCACCAGAAATGCGAATCTCCAAGCTGTGGTGGTCTGAGCTTCTCCTCATTTACTTTCAACTTTCATTTTTTTGTAAACTTTGAGCTTTTTAATGGGTCAGCAAAATAGTAAACTGATTTTATCAGTGTGTTAATGATATGTATTATTGCTATGATTTTATTGGTTCAAATTTTTGCTGATGTGTGAGCTTCTTATAACATAACGTTTTTTGCGTTGTTATTATGGAAGCATAGTTGATGATGAGTCCACTTTCTTCAATCATATACGTCTCTATCAAGCAAACACATAGTTAGAAATTTTAATTTTTTTTTTTGCTGTTATTTATTATTTGAATTTCGGTTTGGCAAAAATATAAAACAAAGATTTAATTATTCTATTTGTTGTTATTTATTATTTATATTTGGGGATGGTAAAAAATAAAACATTTTTTTTTGCTGTTATTTATTTGGGGATGACAAAACATAATTTCTCGGTTAGGGCGGAAAAAAGCGAATTATCAGGTTTGGCGGAAAAATGTGTATCTTTGGTTTTTGTGAGATTTTTTTTTTGATTTTGAAACGAAAAAAAATATCTTATTTTTGACGAGAAAATGCGAGGGAAATACAACTTTCAATTTTGACGAAAAATACGATTTCTCAGTTTTGATAGGAAATGCAAATTTTCAGCTTTTGATGGATAATTTGATCTCTTGATTTTCGCGGAAAAATGTGATTTTTTAGTTTTCTTGGAAAATTGTAATTTGACAATTTATTATTTGGGTCTGGATTTGGAAAAAAAAACAAAGATTAACAAAAAAATATTTAGGTTTTTAATGGGTTTAAATAATAAAAGTTAGTAGATGATGTGTATTAATAAAATGTTTTGATTGATGTTTTTTTTGTTGAGGTGTTAACTTTAGAAAGTTTGAAAATGCTGATGTGTCAAATTATGGAGAGACACTTGTGTTATTGTTATTACTAAGTATTTACCCGGGCTACGCTGCAGGATATTTTTTTTATATTTGTATAATAAAATTATTTCTATAATGTAAATGAGTATTATATTAATTTTTTATTAGCTTAAGTTATTTATTTATATGTGTTAAATCTGAATAAACATTATATATCATTAGTTTTTTTGTTTTTTATATAATAATCTACTATCAAATTTATTTAGCTAACTATCTATAAATGTATTTGTAAGAATAAAACAATACATTTTTAAGTATCTTCATGCTAATGGTAAATATAATTTATTTTCTTTACTAAATTGCTACTTGATCCTCCTTTGAAATTATATAAAGCAAATTGCCATGTAAAAAAATATTAATTAATATGATAATTTTAAATTATAAAATTTATTTATTTATCAAATATTTATTATAAACATATGTTTCTAAAACTACCAAACTATAATCAATAACATTCATATCAAAATTATTACTATTACTTTATAACTAAATAGAAAGTTCTGTGTGAACTGTTGAAATATCAATTTAGTTGAAGTTAAATAATTCAATTTTGGTTAATATAAACATATTGTAGCTTGAAAATTTAGTATAGAGAAATTTTATCTTTTTACAAAAACCGAAAAATTGTATTTTCCGACAAAACAAAAAAAAATTTATTTTCCCACGAAACTGAAAAATCGCATATTCACGCCAAAACTAAAAAATTTCATTTTCTTCAAAAACCAAAAAATTACATTTTCCCACAAGAACCTGTGTTTTCCCTTCAAAACAGAGAAATCAATTTTTTTCACCAAAACCAAAAAAATTTCATCTTTCTGCAAAAACCAAATAAATAATATTTTCCCGTCAAAACCAAAAAATTATTTTTCCACAAAAATTGAAAAATCGTCTATTCGCACCAAAACAAGAAAAAATTATTTTTCTCATCAAATCAAGAATCACGCCTTCCTACCAAAACCGATAAACTACAATTTTCTGCGAAAACCAAAAATTGCATTATCTCATGAGAAATTGCGTTTCCCGCAAAAACTAAGATATCATATTTTCCCTCGAAAACCAAAAATTCAAATTATATGTCAAAAACTGAAAATTTGCATTTCCCATCAAAACCAAGAAATTATTTATTCCCGCCAAAATCGAGAAATTTTGTTTTTCTATCAATCCAAAACCTTGTATTTTCTGCCAAAATTGTCAAATTACAATTTTCCGCAAAAATCAAGAAATTACATTATCCATCAAAAGCCGAAAATTTTCATTTTTTATCAAAACCGAGAAATCGTATTTTTTGTCAAAATTGAAAAGTTGCATTTCCCTCGCATTTTCTCGTCAAAATCAGGAAAAAAAAATTCTCACAAAAACCAAAAATTCACATTTTTCCGCCAAACCCGATAATTCACTTTTTTCCGCCATAACCGAGAAATTATGTTTTCCTACCAAAACCAAGAATTTCTCTATTCCCGCTAAACCCAAGAAAATTTGTTTTCGGTAACCAGTGGAAATGCGAATCTCCATGCTGTGGTGGTATGAGTTTCTCCTCATTTGCTTTCGACTTCCATTTTTTTGTAAACTTTGGGCTTATTAATGGATCAGCAAAATAGTAAACTGATTTTTATAAGTGTGTTAATAATATGTATTATTGTAATAATATGTATTATTGTTATGTTTTTATTGGTTCAAATTTTTGCTGATGTGTGAGCTTCTTATAATATAACGCTTTTTGCATTGTTGTTATGTGAAGCATAGTTGATGATGAGTCTACACTTTCTTCAATCATATACATCTTTTTCAAGCAAACACATAGTTATAAATTTTAATTTTTTTTGTTGTTATTTATTATTTGAGTTTCGGTTTGGCAAAAATATAAAACAAAGATTTAATTTTATTATTTGTTGTTATTTATTATTTGGGTTTGGCAAAAAAATAAAACAATTTTTTTTTATTTTTTTTATTTATTATTTGGGCTTGGGCTTGGGCTTGGCCAAAAAATAAAACTAAAATTAATAATAAAAAATATTTGGGATTTTAATGGATTTAAATTTAAATGTTAAAATAAATTGATGACTTGTGTTAATGAAATGTTTTTATTGGTGTTTTTTTTACTGAAGTGTCATCTCCTAAAAACTTGAAAATGCTGATGTGTCAAGCTATGGAGAGACACTTGTGTTATTGTTGTGTTGATTTTAATTTTTTTTTGCTGTTATTTATTATTTGAATTTCTAATTATTTTATTTCTTGTTATTTATTATTTATATTTGGGGATGGTTAAAAATAAAACAATTTTCTTTTTTTGCTGTTATTTATTTGGGGATCAGGCTCACATAAATTCACAATTCCTTTCAACATGATTTCGATTTTTTGGGGTTTAATTTTCAGATCTGGGCAGATCTAGATGGGTTTTCCTAGATCTTTTGGCTAGATATGTCTCTTCTGATGGCTTGCTCTGTGTGCTTGCTGGCGTGTCTTCCCTTTGCTTCTTTGGAGTCTGGTTTGGGTTCTCTCCGGTTCGAGCTTGCATCGATCCTTAGTGTTTGGTGTTATCAGGGGTGAACCATTCGCTCCTTTGCGCTTCCTTATTGATCTATTCAAGATTTCTTCTCAAGTTTCTATCTAGGTGTGTTTTAGTCGTGCCTTTTGGATGGTCTTTCGACTCCACCGTTCCCAGGAGACCTCTAGTTTCTGTTTTGCCGAGTATGAAGCTTTGATTTTCTAGAATCAAAAGGTAGGCTTTGTGGAAAAATTTGTTTATTGTTGGTAAAGTCGAAAACCTGTTCGGTAATTCTTGTGTTCTCCTGAAGTATGGTAGGCTTGTTGGTTGGTTTGTGTTGTATTTTAAGTACTGGGTTAACCTTCTCTAAATCTTTTTTTTTGTGTTTTGGTTTTAGATATCTATTAGTTATAGTATTTCCAGTGTTTAATCTTCAGCATAAATTTATGTATTTCACAGTTGTAAGAATAGGACTTAAGTTGTAAATTGGAAATGTTTTATATAAGAAAATCAATTCTTTATTACTTGGTAGAATAATAATATCTTGCGTTTAAAAAAATACCTGGCGTTTCTCAAACATGTAATCTTTAATTAACTTTAATCCAAAACTTATTAGATTTTTACTAGGGTCAACTCCACGCAGACCACAAGCGGACATTTTCGCTTTAAACACTAAATGAAAAGTTTATAAAGTAACCACTAATCAGAATCTCAATCATATAATATGTTTTTAGTCACATGTTTGTAACCTCCCAAAGAGTATTGCAATAAACTCCTCGTGTATGTCATCGAATTCATCATAAAGTTTTCAAAATAAATCACAGACCTACCTAATAACGCATCCTTAATATATATTATATACTAGGTGGTTGTCGCCAGGATTTAATTTTTAATAAAAAAACTAATTATAATATTTAAACGTAAATAGATGATTGATCCATATAAATGAATAGTATATAAACGTAAACTAGTTTTACATGATTGATAGAATTTACGATTATTGAACTTAATTGGTTTTCTCACTAATATCCTCAAATGTAATTTTTACGGGTGGTATCTATTGTTAATGTTTATAACAATCATCGCAAATGTTTTCTAACACTTTAAACCGTCGTAGATTCCTCAAAATTAAAAACTCATTATCATAAGCATTTATGGTTACAAACGTTTATAGAAGCACATTGAAATTTATTTAAAATCATGATAGTATATATATATATAATGATCTCTGAAAAACATTAAAATTTAAATATTATAATCACAAAATATATATAAACAAGTTTAATATTTTTAAATTATTATTCACTATTAATCTATCATAACTTTATATTTAGAAGATTTATAAACCAATTTTATTTTTGATAAATGTTCTCTTTATCACTATTACATATATATAGATCTAACAACTAAAATTCTCTTAATCTAATTTTAATATTTACAAAAAAATAATTTTTAAATAAAAACTATTATTACTTTCACCCAAGCTAAAAAAATCAATGAAAAATAATATAAGTATTAGACACATGTTAATTTTATAGTTTTTAATAATTTTAAATTAATAATTTTATAATAATATAGTTTTGATGTTTTTATAATAATATATTATGTTTATATTATTAATTTATTGTTTATAAGATATTGCAAACGCAAGTCAATCAGATTTAAGTATTCCATAAACGCACCCATTTTTAACCGTTGTATAGTCATACAAATATCTTAGCAACACAATTAACCGTAATCATCTGTAACTACAAATTCTCGCACGGGCAACCGTAACCGCATGGTTTAAACCAGTTGTATCATAAATTTATATGCGTGTATGATTTAAAGTGTAGGATAATATATTAAATATTTAAATGTTATTTTTATAAAATTAAGAGTTCGTATGTTTTTAATTTTGATATTTGTGTTAATATAAAATATAATAGATAACAACATATAAAAAACTTGACTCATGAAATAATATTTTAATATGTTGGCAAAATTATATGCATAAAAGAATTAATATGTGTAAGATCATATTTTTTATATATTTCAAATAAAAACATAAAACCAATCAAAATTATTCTTCCTCATTTTTTCGTTTTTCTTGATCTTGAATAACATATTAAACATTAAGAACATCTTCAATATATTTTTCTATTTTTTTCTTCTAAAATACGGGTGGATTTCACTCCAACCTATTCTATTTTATAGGAAAAAATATTGTTGTTTTTTTTCATATTATAGAGGAAAAAATAACATCTTTATTTTTCTTCTACATTAAAAGATTGAAAATACAAGTGGGTTGAAAATGCTTTAAACCAGATATATCGCCCAAGTTTACAGAAAACCAAAACCGTAGAGATTTATTTTTACTTTTACTTCTAGTTTTTATTCATATATATACAGTTGTTGGCTCCGGTTTTACCACGACCAAAGATGGCGTGACACGTGGATACCAAACAACCATAAAACATTGACATGGCTTGCTAGCTCTGCCAACAACTACCTAGCATACTGTTTCTGGACAGTTGGATGACTTCCCAAATTACGCATGCGCCACCAAAGCGACGCGCAAAAAAAATCGCCTCGCTCAAGAAAAGCCAAAAGTCGAGCGAATTTTGGTAATGATCTTTACATAAATATTTAGTGAAACCCAAGTAATGATTATTATCTTATGTCATTTCTCATCTTCATCTAGTAAAACTTTTGCTACACATGCATTTTTAAAGTAAGAATAAGTTAACTACTATGTTAACAAGCATTGTGGCAAAATTTTGGTGGAGTAACAACGGACAGGCTCGGAATATTGGTTAGCTTGGCATAAATTTTGTAAACAAAAAATAGATGAGGGACTTGGTTTCAGTGTAATTGAGGATTTTAATACTGCTTTACTTGTTAAACAGCTGTATAGACTTATAGACTTCTCAAAATATATTTTCGCGAATTTTTTCAAGGGACAGTATTTTAGGAATGGTGCACCTCTTGACACAATTCACTCATATTCTGCATCATATGGGTGGAAGAGCATCATATCTGCTTGATACCTGGTATACAAAGGGCTCATCAAAAGAGTTGGTTCAGGTCATTCCATATCTGTATGGAACGATCCTTGGATTCCTGACTCACGCCCGCAATCAGCCACATGCAAACTGAGCTAATGGCCAATCAACTAATTGATCCATCGACTTCAACGTGGAATATACCACTACTTAAAAATTAATCGTGAAGGAGGATATTTCCCTCATAATTGATCTGCCTACTATTCGACATAGAAGACAGAATTCCATGGATTGGTTTTTTACAAAAAGTGGACGGTACACTGTAAAATCTTGATACTTTACGGAAAAAAACATCCGTCATCTGAACATAGTCCCCTAATACTATGGATCAAATGTGAGTAAGCTAAAGGCACACGTGACACAAGATCCAAGTGGGGGATCTTAGATGGGTGATGGAACTAGATTCGCTGGTTGTTCAACTCTTTCGATTAAAGTCAAATGATGGATGATGGAGCGATGTGGATTGAGTATGAGATCAAACAATGGGCAGTTCAACTCACTTTGTAGGATCAGAAAATGATAAGCGTATGATAGATGGATGGAACGAAGTCACCAAAAGGTTTTATGATGAGAAACCTTGATAAGACAAACAGAACTCTCAAAGTATGAATCGCTCAAGACTATTAGAGAACTAGGGGTTTTTATGCTTAGACAAAATGTTGCTTTAATGATCTAGGGTAAATGATACACGACTGTGAGGGGACTTGAAACAGATAAAAACCTTTTTGGTAAAATAAGTCGGCTAACAATGCCTTAAAACAAGAATGTAAATAAAAGATGGCTACATGCCTTATACTAAAGTTTTAATGAAATAAACTAAACCAAAAAGAAACAAAACGAAAGAGTTTGATTAGTAGAACTAAACCATTTGGAGATTAAGGATTCGAAACATAGCTTGGTTTAGCTCAATGCATGGAATGCTGCGTTTCACTTAAGAAGCATGATGCTAAATAAGGAAACTTCTTTTTTTGGATGAATCATTGGCCATCCTCGTGTATAAGGTATACTTTGAATGTGAGGACCGTTGGTGATGATTGAGAATTCATCTTGACTAGCATGGGGATCTTCTTCCACGTTGAGAATGCCTTGTTCTTCTAAGCTTGCTTTCACCATGGCTGACTCTTTGGAGATGCTGAGTTGATTGAGCTGAGTAGTGACATCTTCTAAGTGTTGAGTAGTGATCAATGTCTCCACTGCTTGATTGAAGCTCTCGGTTAAGTCTTTAGTTCCTGATCTTGTCCTTGGAGCTTGCCTC
This sequence comes from Thlaspi arvense, assembly GCA_911865555.2. Taxonomy (NCBI): domain Eukaryota; kingdom Viridiplantae; phylum Streptophyta; class Magnoliopsida; order Brassicales; family Brassicaceae; genus Thlaspi; species Thlaspi arvense. Next base: position 15,257,219 of record OU466857.2, read on the forward strand.
ATGATGTGAACATCAGCTTCAGCCTCTAAGTTTGTATCATCCTCTTCCCCTTGGAAAGGTTCTGTCCCTAGAACTAGTTCCCTTACATCAAATGGTAACAAGTCAGATACATTGAAAGTATTAGAAATGTTAAACTCACCTGGAAGCTCGATCTAATATGCATTGTCATTGATCTTCTGAAGGACTTTGAATGGGCTATCTCCTCTCTGTAAGAGCTTAGAGTTCCTCTGAGCTGGTGATAAAGGTTTTTTTCTCTTTACGGTCTAATGCAGCAGAGAACTTATCAAAACTCTAATGCATGCAACGTTGTAGTAAGGCAAGCAGAGAGTGTCAATCCAGTTCTAGGTGATAGAGAATCCACAGAGAATGCAAGATCTAGGACAAATCTAAGTGAAATGAGACAGTTTGTTGAGAAAATCTTGAAAACTAATTGCAGCAACCTAAACAGAGTGAAACCTATTTTAAAAATACTAGAAAGCAAGCAGTTACCACGAGGAACAAACAGATAAATTAAAGGGAAGAGCTTCGAATTGTTAAAATTCGACTAATGGATCGACCACAAGATCGACCACTAGATCGAGCAGAAACGATCGATCTCGTCTAAAAATCGTAAGAACAAGGAATCTAAAGACCAGGAAGCTATCAAACAACAAGCAAAAGGTGATATGCGACGCAAATAAGCTAAAGAGAAGGGTTTCAGGGTCGAGATTCATATAAGGGGTTTCAAAGGTTGATCTTGGGTTTGAAACTTTAGATCGACTCACTTGGTGAGGGTCTCTAAGCCTCAAAAACAAAACAAGATCTATCCGTGGCTTTCGGTATAGATCACTCTTTCATCCTCTCCTCCAAACCCATGGCTTTTGGTGGAAAAAGAGGTTGAAAGGCAAGGAAGACAGATTTCGAACAATGGCTTAACTAGTCCCCCAAACTACCATGGCTTTTGGGAAGGGGTAACTAATCACTAAGGTGAGATCTTCCGAGGTCCCTGGATCCTGTCAAAGTAAGGGACCTCTCGGATCGTGAAGCTCTTGGCGTGAGAGTCTTCAAGCATTAAGCTTTCATCACCTTAGAAGATATAGATTTAAAATGTTTAGAAAACAAACCAAGATCGAACCTTTTCTACCCCTTAATCCTCTCAACCCTTAACCCTGAATGAACTACTCACTACACATGAAGGAAATCAGGCAAGGACGAAGAGAAGAAACGATAAACATGAAAGATAAACTGGATTAAAAACGATAAAGATTCAAAAATACAAAAGCTTGAAACTGTTCTACAATGGTGTTCTTCCGAAAAACCAGAGAGAAAAACTAAAAAAACTTCTTCAGAGAGTAAAAATCTCAAAAGTTATCGAAACATAGTCGCCGCCTTTGCCAAAAATGCCAAAACAGTCCAATGGTCCCCCCCGTCGCTAACAGCCAAAAACGGTTGAAAGGACAGAGATCGACCATGGGATCGAGTTGGTCTCTCGATCATATCCGGCCATCGTGTCTTCGGCTCGATCCGGGTCTCGATCTTCTGTGGTGAATCGAGGTGTTGCATCCGATCTCGGTATCGATCTCCGGGAGGATCGAGTGGTGTACTCGATCCGGCTCTCGCTCTGCATGGCGTCATTTACGTCCGTACCGATGCATCGACTGCTTCACTCGATCTCCGTCTCGATCATTATCCTTGGATCGCCTAGTTGGCTCGATCTTCTGGTCGATCAACTCCTAGATCGACCGGCCATGCTCGATCTGCTCCTCGATCACTGGTCCTTAGCATTTTCCCGAGCTTCCATGAACCGCTACATTGGTCTCCACACCTCCACGAACCTCCGTGTCTCCAAAGCAACCATAAACAACCTGGAATGGATGCAAAATGCAGAGAAAATGCAAATGCTGATGCAAGAATGCTCTAGGACTCTAAGTGATGCAAATATAACCTAAAACATGATACAAATGCATGAAAAACTATCTAATGAGTATGCAAAATGTATGCAAAATGCAATGACATCAACTCCCCCAAACTTACTCCTTGCTTGCCCTCAAGCAACAAAAAATAAGTAAGGAAGAGAGGTTTTCAGAAAAATCAAAGGGGTTTTAAACTTTTTGCAAAGGTGCCTTTCGAATATATCATCTCAGTGTCCTAGTTAACAATTCTAAAATGCTAAGCTTACACTCATACTCCAAAGGACTTAGCCATACTCATCACACAAAGAAATTCAAATCATGACTCTCTTATTCCTAACAATCAAAGAAATTCATCCTTTAACATTCATTAAAATTCGAACCATGAATCAAACTTATGCACTTTAAAGCAAAACACATTTGGCTAAGGGTTATGGTTATGAGCATAGAATGATCTCATTTGAAAAGGGTTTATAATTAGACAAGGGTTTCTCTCAAAAATGGTTTGAACTAATGCATAATGCTAAAGGTAAAGACAATTTATGCATACATGATTAGATTCTCATCTACCCATGTAAACTATCAAACAGTCCTATACCCCTCTCATTTAAGAAATTTAATCCTCACTCACCACTTAAAAGTCTATCCCTTTCTTCTCAACTCAGCAATCCCCAATTCAAAACAAGAACATTTTTAAACTTTTTAGGCTAGTGAAAAGGTTTTGAAAATAATTTTTGCTCTTTAGATATTTTTTATTGGTAGCTCTCTTATTTTTTTCTTTCTTTTTATTTTTATTTGGCACTTAGGCTCTTTTATTTATTTTTTCTTTTCTTTTTCTCTTCTCTTTTTTTTTTTTATTATGGGAGAGCTACCTCCTGAAATTTATTAGAGCATACTTAGTTTTTAGAACACAACCTTTCACTTAAAACCCATTTCTTTCTTTAAAACACAAAGTTCTTTGAAACCGAGAACAAATACACAAGAAAGCAACCCCAATGATCCCCCAAACTTATCCTAAGCCTATCCCTAGCTTCAAAATGTAAAGCTAGCAATCAATTATGAAAACCAAATCATGTCGCCTAAACCTAACACTTTATGCCAAGTTCAAACCGAAAATAAGGCCTCACAAAGATGTCACACAAGAACATTTGGCTTCAAAGGAGGGTAAGGTTCAAGGAGGGAGTTCTATTTAGGCTCACAAAGAGTGGTAAAAAGGAAGAAGAGAGCCTAAATATTTTAAAACCATGTGTTCGTTTTCAAATGCATAAGAATGATAATTAGATTTTCAAATTAAGGTTTTCACTTAGTAGGATGAGTTTCAAATCATGAGAGTTCAATTCAAGTCACGAAAATCCTAACTAGTGATCCAAGCATGGTTAGAACTTACTTTCAAAGTATAAACAAAGCATTAGAGAACTACTAACTAGGGCATTGAAATGATTCATAAGTAAAACACCTTTTTAAAAAATCCTAACCCCTTATGCAAATGCAATCAACCTAAGTGATATGAGAAATTCTAGACTCAATCCTACATGTTTCTAAAGAAATGAATGCAACTACATGAATTTTGAAAAAAAAATTAAAAATTTTACCAATTTTTTCATGACTAAGACTCAAGGATGCAAAAGAAAGATAAGATCAAAGAACACAAGATTAAATCACACAAGTACTCCCCCGAACTTGCTTGACACCGTCCCGGTGGCAAACTCATCCGAAGGAGCAATCAAACGCAATGCAAGAAATAAGAGATGTGCGGTTATATACAATGGAGGAAGGTTGTTACCTCTTGTCTAGGCTCGGCTGGAACTTGAGGATGTTCCAGAGGAGCTAGAGATTGTTGCCTTTCCTTTGTTGCCTGGTTCTTGGAGGGAGTGGCGAGCTGGTTGAATGTTTTCTCCTTGGGTCTCGCGGATCACAACTCCTCCGGTTGAGAGTCTCCTCTTCTCGGGTTGTTGTATTTCCTGGCTTGCAGCTGGCTTAGGCTGGCTTCCTTGGAGTTGTTTGACCTTCTTCCCCAGCTTCTTAAGCATCTTCCCTTGCCACTTGTTGATCTTCCGCTGCATCTCCACCACCGAGGCTAAGAACTTCTCGGTTTTGGTCCTCGGCTCAAAATCCACCTTTGGCAATGTGTAAGCCTCGGGTATCTCATCCTCTGTCCCTGGAGATTCTGACCTTTGGCGCGGTTCAATGGCTGCAGCTGGCGGTTCTCCTAAAGGAGCAAAACACTCCTCCTCCGTCGGTAAGAACTCGATGTTCCCAACACCAAGTAGCTCCATTTCATCCTTGTTGGGAAGAATGCACACTCGCTTCTTGTCCTCATCATCAATGAAGAGGTAAGCATAGAACCCCTCAGCTGGCGTGCGTCCCAAGCTATCAGTGTTTCTCATGTATGCTTCATCCATGAAGGCTCGGTTTGGGATGTGAGCAAATTCATGGATGGGCACACCAGCTTGCACGAACAAGGGAGTAAGGAAGCCGCCAATGTAGGATGATGTTGCCTTGCACCGTAAGGCATAAGCCTTGTACTTCACCAGAGAAGCCGCGAGTACACAGCCGTAGTTCACTTCATCGCCGAGTTCATCTTCAATGGGATCTTCATTCTCATCCGGATCGGACACCAAATGCTTCAAACCTTGGAAAAGGAAGACTCACTTGGTGAGGGTCTCTAAGCCTCGAAAACAAAACAAGATCTATCCGTGGCTTTCGGTATAGATCACTCTTTCATCCTCTCCTCCAAACCCATGGCTTTTGGTGGAAAAAGAGGTTGAAAGGCAAGGAAGACAGATTTCGAACAATGGCTTAACTAGTCCCCCAAACTACCATGGCTTTTGGGAAGGGGTAACTAATCACTAAGGTGAGATCTTCCGAGGTCCCTGGATCCTGTCAAAGTAAGGGACCTCTCGGATCGTGAAGCTCTTGGCGTGAGAGTCTTCAAGCATTAAGCTTTCATCACCTTAGAAGATATAGATTTAAAATGTTTAGAAAACAAACCAAGATCGAAACTTTTCTACCCCTTAATCCTCTCAACCCTTAACCCTGAATGAACTACTCACTACACATGAAGGAAATCAGGCAAGGACGAAGAGAAGAAACGATAAACATGAAAGATAAACTGGATTAAAAACGATAAAGATTCAAAAATACAAAAGCTTGAAACTGTTCTACAATGGTGTTCTTCCGAAAAACCAGAGAGAAAAACTAAAAAAACTTCTTCAGAGAGTAAAAATCTCAAAAGTTATCGAAAAATAGTCGCCGCCTTTGCCAAAAATGCCAAAACAGTCCAATGGTCCCCCCCCGTCGCTAACAGCCAAAAACGGTTGAAAGGACAGAGATCGACCATGGGATCGAGTTGGTCTCTCGATCATATCCGGCCATCGTGTCTTCGGCTCGATCTGGGTCTCGATCTTCTGTGGTGAATCGAGTGTTGCATCCGATCTCGGTATCGATCTCCGGGAGGATCGAGTGGTGTACTCGATCCGGCTCTCGCTCTGCATGGCGTCATTTACGTCCGTACCGATGCATCGACTGCTTCACTCGATCTCCGTCTCGATCATTATCCTTGGATCGCCTAGTTGGCTCGATCTTCTGGTCGATCAACTCCTAGATCGACCGGCCATGCTCGATCTGCTCCTCGATCACTGGTCCTTAGCATTTTCCCGAGCTTCCATGAACCGCTACATTGGTCTCCACACCTCCACGAACCTCCGTGTCTCCAAAGCAACCATAAACAACCTGGAATGGATGCAAAATGCAGAGAAAATGCAAATGCTGATGCAAGAATGCTCTAGGACTCTAAGTGATGCAAATATAACCTAAAACATGATACAAATGCATGAAAAACTATCTAATGAGTATGCAAAATGTATGCAAAATGCAATGACATCAGCTGGAAACCTCTCAGTTCTCATGTGTAGCCAAACCCAATCGCCAGGCTCAAAGGTAACTTCTCAGCGTCCCTTATCAGCATTTTTTTGTAATGCTCATTCTTCTTCTCTATGTTCTCCTTGACTTTCCTGAACATTGTATTCATCAGCTCGGCTTTGCTAACTCTATCTTGACTCACTTGTTGCCCTCGTGCTAAAGGAGTAAGATCTATTGGAGCAAGCGGTCTAAAATCATAGACAATCTCAAAGGGTGAACGCTTAGTAGCCGAGTTGGGTACTCTATTATAAGCAACCTCAATGAAAGTTAAACAGTCAAGCCAATTCCTTAAATTTTTACCAACCGTAGCCCTTAAGAGGATGGAGAGTGTACGTTTGAATACGTCAGTCTGTCCATCGGTTTGTGGGTGGCAAGTTGTAGAGAATAGAAGCTTAGTGCCAAGCTTTCTCCAAATGGTTCTCCAGAAATGACTCAAGAACTTAGTATCTCGGTCTGAAATAATTGTTCTTGGATGCCCATGAATTCTCACCACCTCCTTAAAGAACAAGTCAGCAATCTGAGTACCATCATTAGTCTTAGCACATGGAATGAAATGCGCCATTTTAGAGAAACGATCCACCACTAAAAAGATTGAATCCTTGTTTCTGATCTTGGGTAAACCTAAAACAAAATCTATAGAAATGTCTACCCATGGTAGGTCAGGTATAGGCAAGGGAATGTATAAACCGTGGGGATGGGACCTGGATTTAGCTTTTTAGCAAGTGATGCATTTGGAGCAGAACCTCTCAACATCACGCTTGAGATGGGGCCAAAAGAAGTGCTCCTTGACGATGCTAAGGGTTTTGTCAATCCCAAAATGTCCCATGAGCCTTCTACTGTATGCCTCCCTTATGATTAGTTCTCTAACTGAGCTTTGAGGTAAGCATAGCCGGCGGTCCTTGAATAGAAAGTCCTTATGCCTGTAAAAAGAACCAAAAACTCCTCGGCTGCATTAATTATAAAGATCTCAAAAGTCAGGATCCTCTCTATTTAGTTGTTTGAGATACTCAAATCCCATAATCTTAGCCTCCATTGTTGAGATGACGGCATGTCTCCTTGATAATGCATCCGCTACAACATTCTCCTTTCCCTTCTTGTATTTGATTACATAGGGGAACATCTCTACGAACTCAAGCCATCTAGCATGTCTCTTTTTCAAGGTTGTTTGTCCTCTCAAGTACTTGAGGGTCTCATGATCTGTATGAATAATAAGCTCCTTAGATAAAAGATAATGTTGCCAAGTTTCAAGGGACCTTATGATATATCATGGTTTTTATGGTTTTTAACCATGATATTAGTCCTCTTTCTTGAGTCTTTTTGGTTTTTTTAGAGTCTTAGTAGAGTCTTTGCAGGTTATAGCATGTCTGGAGCACAATTGGAGATTTTGGAGCTTTTTGGAGCATTGCAAGTTACAGCCCCAAAGTATACAACTCATAAGCGTTGTTCAGAACTTGGTAACAATTGCCACCACTCAATGGTGACGCTCGTCACCCGTATCTGGGAAGGAATCGCGGCTTTTGTTAAAAGATTGAAAGCAAATTGCAGTTTTGGCCCAGAAGTTCCAGTATCTGCAAAATGGCCCCAGCTCGTGTTTTAGTATATATTAGGTTTTCAGCCATTGTTGGCTTGGATCTGAGTTTTTTAGAATTTAGAGAACTTTAGAGAGAGATTTATTCAAAGCTTTTTGGGGAGACAGATCCTGTACTCGTTTTTAGAAGATTTCGAACCCCTTTAACTTTTACTCTTTCTCTTTAATGCAATTTTATTCAGTTATGTTTTGTGTTTCCATGATCATGTCTGAGTATTTTGCTAGTCAAGTTAGGGCTTTTCAAAGGTTGATGAAGAGTTTGTAGAATCGCTAAACCTGTTAGGAATATCTTTTGGTTCTTCATCTATGCTTACATTAAAACCGATTTCTTAGACATATCATCTGGAAATCCAAAAATCATAGGTTGTTTAATAGATGTGAGAATATTATTGATAACCTGAACTAGTATTAGATGAGCAAAACGCCTTAGTGCAAAGAGATTTGGCTTAGGAGTTTTGTGAACAATTGAACTTGATCATTACTGCATGTTTAGGTTGTTAGAGCTTGTAAAGAGATTTGAAACTCTGTGATTTAGACATAGATAACTTCTGCAATGAGAATTGATTAGTTATATCTTTGTGTTTCATGTGTAAGATGGTTTTAATTCATTCCTGATTTGCATGCATTCTACACTCTCAGATTCAACCTGCGAATTGACATAACTTAGCGCTTTTAGTTTTCTGAATCCAGATCAACCAAAATCGTTTGCTTTCATAATTTTTAGTTACTTTGCATTAAATTTATTATTTACTGCTTAGCTTAATCTGAATCTATAAATCGTTAGTGTAGTAAGCTCACTCCCTTGGGATTCGATAACCTTTTATGCTACAACTGATTTGCTGTGCACTTGCAGTAGTTAATTAATTGGATAAAACCTGAGCCCTATCAAGTTTTTGGCGCCATTTCCGGGGAGTAATAGCTGCCTATCGATTTCTAGTATTAGGATTTTGTCTAAGTTTTTATTTGTTTACTGACTTTTGCTACTTTTCTTTGTGCTGGTTTCATGTATATGCATAATCGCAGTACCAGAAGCAACAAAGAGAATGAGCTTGTTGACTTTGAGCATCGACGAACTCGCTAAGTTGGAGAGGACCATCAGGGAAACTAAGAAACAGTCTAGAATTGTTTCTCCACTGATCTTGGTTGAAGATGCAGAAGGTCACTTGGTTGACAGAGATGGATACATGAGGAATGAAGAAGGGCATAGATTGGATCAGGATGGGAATGTCATCGTGGAACAGGTGGTTCAAGGTGTGGCAGAGGATGCTGGAGTTCCTGCTGATAGCTGGAAACGCTGCTGGGCGTTTTGTTCAGAGGACTCTAGGAGATTACAACAGACCTGACCAGTTTTATGCCAACAGAGCTGCAATCCGCCCTCCTGCTTTCCAGAGGAATGATTTTGAGCTAAAGCCTGCTTACTTTCAGCTTGTGGGACAGCATCCTTTCCATGGCTTACCTCATGAGCATCTTATGGATCATACTGAGAGGTTTGAGGATTTGGCTTCAAGTGTCAAAGCTAATACAGTTAGCAATGACTTCCTGTTTTGCAAGCTTTTTCCTTACTCACTTGGAGGAGATGCTGCTTATTGGCTGAAGCAACTGGAGCCTGGTTCGCTGACCACTTGGGAGGACACCAAGAATGCTTTTCTGAACATCTCTTCTATGATGATGCTAGATCAGAGGACCTGAGGACAAAAATTGCATCATTCTTCCAAGGTCCTACTGAAGCTTTTAAAGCTTCTTGGCTGAGATTCAAGTCTTATCAAAGGGACTGTCCTCATCATGGTTTCAATAGGGTGCAGCTGCTTGGTATTTTCTTCAGAGGCATTGACTGGAAGTATCAGATGGCGTTGGATGCTGCTAGTAATGGGAACTTCAACACAAACCTTCCTGATGCTGCAATAACTTTGATAGGAAACTTGGCCTGCAGTAACAGCACCAAGAATGCAGATTTTCATAGGATGAAACATGGTGGTTTAAATGATGGGAATCAAATTGCTGAAGTTAAGGCTAAGCTGGACAGCATGCACAATCTTTTGGTGGGAAAGAAATCAGTTCACTTTGCTGCAGCAGAGGTAGAGATTTTCGAAAATCCAGAGGAGATTGAGCAGGAAGATGTGAATTTCATCAATACTGGAGGATTTCAGGGTCAAAGGTATGAGAATCAGCAGTGGAACAAAGGCTACAACAACAATAATCAGAAAAGTACATTCACAGGGAATCAGAGCTCGCCTGGTTACACATCCAAGCCTCAGTTCCAGAAGACAGTGTTCCAGAAACCTTACCAGAACAACAGCAACTTCAACATGAACTATGGTTCTTATTCCTACCAAGCTGCACCCCCACAAGACAACAAGGTGGAAGCTATGTTAGAAAAACTCCTAGAGGGACAGCAGAAGATGACAGTAGACTTCAATGGCAAGATGGATTCGCTGTATCAAGACTTGAATGGGAAAATTGAGAGTCTGAACTCTCACATGAAGAAGCTAGATATTCAAGTTGCTCAAACTGCAGGAGCTGATCAGAGGCAAGAGGGATTCCTTCCAGGAATGACTGATGCTAATCCCAAACACCATGTAAATACCATCACATTGAGGAGTGGAAAGAACCTGCAACCAGTGTTGCAGAAGAATTTGAGCTCAGGAGAATTCATTGGACTTGAAGAGTTTGAAGATGATGAAATCTTGGCTGAGAAACAACGAGTGACGACTGTCACCAAGGAGGGGTGTCGCTCGTCACCAACTTTACAAGCCATCGATGCGAATTCTTCCCAAATGAGTGACGATCGTCACCAATCCAGTGATGCTCGTCACCAATCTAAAGGAGATATGCTCGACTTGTCCAAAACGAGTGACGTTTGCCACCAGGAGGGTGACGCTCGTCACCCACAGCGATTCACAACTACTTCGCCTGAGACTTCAAACAATGCTAAGAAAACGGTGTACAAACCTAATGTACCCTATCCTAAGCATCCTAAGAAGTCTAAACAGGAGCTTGAAGATGCCATATGCAAGGCTATAATGGACAAGTTGGTCATTGAGATTCCTTTGATTGATGTTGTGAGGATCACTCCTGTTATAAGGAGATATGTGAAGAGGATGGTGACTAACAACTTGCACTTAAAGGCAGGAGCAATGGTGATAAACAAGCAGGTCAGTGCAGTGATTTAGAACAGAGTACCAGAGAAGCTTTCAGACCCAGGAAGCTTTGTTTTATACTACAAAATCTTTTCTGACAGATTTGAGAGATCATTATGTGATCTTGGTTCTAGTGTGAACCTTATGCCTCATTATATTACCAAGAGCTTAGGGATGACCGATTTTAAAGCTACAAGGATATCTCTTGTCCTAGATGATAGATCAGTCAGAGTTCCTGAAGGTGTGATAGAGGATGCTCCTATCAAAGTAGGAGATTGCATGATTCCTATAGGTTTTGTGGTCTAGAGTATGGAGAAGAACCCAAAGACTCTTTGATTCTTGGCAGACCTTTCCTGGCTACTGTAGGAGCTATTATTGATGTCAGGAAAGGAAGAATAGAGCTGAATGTTGGTGATTTGGTGATGCAATTCGAAATGGACAAGCTGGTGAAGAGGCAAACCATAGATAGACAGACATTCTATGTGGATGTTCTTACCAACCTTGCTGATCAGATCTTTCAAGAGATGAGATCAGAAGACCCCTTGGAGAGGGTGTTGACCACTTCTACAGCAGAGTATGAACATCTGGATGCAGCTGCTACTGGCTACACAAAGATGATGGATGCTACTGCATATGTGATGCAACTGGTTGCACAGGATGAGCTAGTCACTTCATCTGCGAAAGCTGCTGCAATGGGTGATTGGAGTGCAGCAAAAGCACCAAAAGTTGAGCTTAAACAGCTCTCTGCAGGACTAAGGTACGCTTTCCTTGGAGAAAACTCTACTTATCCTGCTATTTATAATGCTTCATTGAACAATGCAGAGCTCACTCTTTTGCTAAGTAAGCTGCATAGATTTCGCAAAGCTCTTGGCTACCCTTTTGATAATATTTCAGGGATTTCTACAGACTTGTGCATGCATATGATACATTTGGAGGATGAAACAGTGCTTGGGTCAGTCTAGTACACGTGGTCCCTAAGAAAAGAGTAGTTACAGTGGTGAAGAATGATAAGGATGAGTTGATTCCAACCAGGACAGTGACAAGATACAGGATATGCATCGATTACAGGAAGCTAAATGCAGTCACAAGGAAAGATCACTTCCCTCTACCTTTCATCAATCAGATGCTTGAGAGGCTGGCAAATCACAAGTATTACTGCTTCCTTGATGGCTACTCAGGCTTCTTTCAGATCCCCATCCATCCAGATGATTAGGAGAAGACCACATTTACCTGTCCTTATGGCATCTTTGCATATTGCAGAATGCTTTTTGGACTGTGTAATGCTCCTGCAACCTTCCAGAGATGCATGATGATTGATTTCTTGAACCAAATTGAGTGATTCAAAAGCCTAATCCATGCAGATTTTAGTGCTCTCTTATAATCTCAACTCAGTTTTCAATATCTGCAAGGTATGTGTTCGAAATCCCCAATTTTCAGTCCACCATAGGTTTGGTAAAATTCGATTTTCGACTTGATTAGCTTGATTTAACTGTTGAATCATGGTTAGTTAGGTTGTATTAGATGAATGCTACCATCCATATGTGATTTTTGATGTTTAGGTTTTTAAGCCTTAACTCAATCCTCAAACACACATGTCATTGTAGTACTTGAGGTGTCAATCCAATCCAAAAGCTAATGAACAAATGAGATGCAGAAAACTTGCTAAGCTAGGCCAAATAAAGAGAGAGAATTAAACTCTAACAACCTATGATGAACAAGAAGGAAATCTAACAACCTACGGATGAACAAGAAGAAAGCAAAACACAAAAGGTTAAAATCAAGCAAAGCAACAAAAATAAAGGAAAAACAGAGCAAATTCAGAACAGAGCTTAAAACAGAGAAAAAATGAGACTTGAGATGAGATAATTGGTAATAGGGAACTCTTGACTCAGCCTATAATGCTTACAAACTCACACAATACTATTTTGTATGCATAGGATTCATTTATATAACTAATACAATCTCTTGGCACTAATCTCTTTGCTAATTACTAAGTCAAGAACTAATTCTCATTAGTGAAATGATAAAGAGCAAGCATTAAGACAAATCTATCAACCTTATATTGCCAAATCACTCCCTAGACAGTCAATCTCTTGAGCTAGGATAAGCAATTCTCTTGCAAAGCAGTTCAGGCATTTCATCAAACACTTGGTGGGCATAAAATGAGCCTAAGATCTTAATCAACTTAGCTAGGACTAATTAAGCATTAAACACAGCAATTAAGAAAGGAAATAGAAGAATTAACACTAAGAAATCATAGATAGAGTCTCAAATTTCCTAAACATAACCCATCTCAAATCCTTAAAAAGAAATACAAACTAGAAAACAGAGATTCAAGACTAATGAATTACAAGGTGAATCTAAAAATACGATCAAGGTGAAAGAAACAATCAATGCATTAATCTCTAGGAAAAGACTACTTATATAGACTAATCCAATCTCTTGGCATTAATCCCTTTTCTAATCACATATTCAAGATAAATCTCTTAACTCAAACACATAATCATTAAGCATTAAGATCAAAGTCCATAGAGCCAAAAAGCATGCTAGACATTTAGTTTCCTATGCTAGGTTTACTAACCTCTTGTGCAATAGAACTAACATTAACTCATACACTCATGCATAATCAATGTCTAAAGAACAATTTCTCATCAATGTGGTGTTAAGTACTTAAGCACAAGCTATGCAAGACATGACATCAACCATAACTTCATTCAAGCATTTCAGCAAACACCTTAAGTGCAATACTAGAAAGCCTAAGATCTACTTATCCTAAAAAGAGGTACTAAGCATGAAGAACAGTCACACAAGAAGAGATAATCAATGATCCAACATTCTAACACCTTAAACAATCACTAGAAACACTTTTGTTCTTCAAAAACCAAGAATCTCAAAACTCAAGGATAGAAATTCGAAAATACTAAGGCATAATAAATAAAAAAGCAAGACTATGAAATACTTAAGATTAAAAGATGAAATACATAAATAAAAAGTATATACAGTGATCCAATTTCAATCCACAAAGGGTTTGTTCTTCTTTTATGAAAAACCAAAGCAAAGCTTTGGGGAAGAGAAAGGATAAGAGAAAATAAATCTAGGTTTAGCTATTTATAGGGAACATCCCAAAATATCCCTAGGAAGCAAAAATAAAAAAGTCAAAGATGGTCAAAGATGGTTCTCGGACCAAAACATATCGATCTGAAGGAAGGAGGTGATGATCGATGTGGTGATCGATGTGAACTTCTGGTTGCGGACAGTGATGCTTAAACTGCCGTATCTTTTGAACTACTGATCGGATTGACATGATTCAACCTCCGTTGAAAAGCTTATTCGATCTTCTACAACTTCTATGAAGGACGGGGAGGCTGAATTGCACCGGAAGACCTTCTTTTTGACCCATAAATTTTATATCGATCTTCATATCGGACAGATTTCTCTCAGCTTTGGTCGATACAGGACTTTGGTGCAGCCTAAAACCCGTCATCATGGCTATTATTCTTGGTTCTTCATTTCCTCATCATTCACCATTCTCCAAATGTCTTCCTTGCTCCATTTACACCTGAAAAAGACTCCATACAATGCAAAACATGCAAATGTCTAACCTAAAACCTATTATGTCTAATATGAATGCAAATGTGGCAAAATATGATGAATGAATGCATGAAAGAGACCAAAAACTAAACTACATGCAAGCTAAAACATGGTAAATTATGAGGATATCAACACTCCCACACTTAGATCTTGCTTGCCCTCAAGCAAGTATGAACATGGTGGAAGAAAAGTTTGAAAGTATGAGCTATTTGGTTTGAAAGATGCCAATAATAAAAATCAAGTCATTGTCCAAGTTAATGATTCTATGATGAAAATGATGTTTGTTCTTACTGAAAATGTAGCCACACTAATCACAAGCATACACAAGAATACTCAAGCCTATCTTACACAATCAATCACATCATCCAATCTTTTTAACATTCAATTAACTCATCAACCAAGTGGATCATGCTCATGCAAATCTTGTGTTTTCATTTGGCTAAGGATAAGGCTTATGAGGCAAAGATGACCTCAAACAATTTAGAACTGGTTATATTTATGTGCAAGGGTTCTCTCAAGAAAATAGAATGAGCTTTGGTAAAATGCTAAGGGTAAAGAACAACTTATGCATACAAAGGTAAACTCCCATCTACCCCAAAAACCCATAAGTGATCTAAACTCCTTTGCTTCTTCCTCAAAACATAATCCTATTCTACCATTTTTCTTGAAGCTTTTTGCTTCTTTTGATCCCATTCTTCATTCTCCTTTGGAGCTTCTTTAATAGTGCATCTTTAACTTTGATTCTTCTTGGTGGTTTGACCATTTCTTATTTGCTTTTGCTCTTCTTTACTTTGCTGGTGTTCTCTTTGCTAGCTTTGGACACCTTCTTCATTTGCATAGAGCTTTTGATGATTAGCAAAACTTCCCAAGGTTACTTATGTGCATTCCTTTTCCTTTGCTTTCTCGTTTCCTTCTTCACTTGATAACCCAAAATTTAAATCCCAAAACCATCCCTTATTAACCAAAACATCCTAGCCTATCTAGCTCAAGAGGGTGAGCTAGTTCTACAATGGAAGGGTCCCTTTGTAGTTCTAACCCAACACTTTTTACTAAGCTCATTCCTTAAAGAAAAGGCCTCACAATCACTCACAAACAATTTTTGGCTTGAAAGAAGGTTTGGTTAATGGCAGGGAAATCTACTTGGACTAGCAAGAGGAGACAAAGAAGGGAAAAAGAAAGCCCAAATATGTGTATAGTATTCATGAAAACACTTTCAATGCATAAGACATGATAATTCAATATTCAAATTATGGTTCTAGTAAATAGACTGAATTCATATCATGCAAGCTTCATCAAGACAAGAGTATCATGCAAAGAATTCCAAGTGTGGTTCAAACTTCAATTCAAACTAAACCATAACATCAAAGAACTAACAACTTAGGCAATGAAGTGATTTCAAAAATTAACATCTCTCAAAAGCAAACATCATGCTCAAAATTTCGAATTGATGAACCCTCAATGCAAATGCAACTAGATGCAATCCTAAAATGCAAGATGCAACTAGATGATCACTCAAAAACCTTTTTTATAAAAAAAAAATTCAAAAATCTTTCAAAAATTTCAAAATTTTGCAAGTATGAGAGATATGCAAGAGATGAATGCTAAAATTTGAAAGAGAACTGTTAGTATCACACCCTCCCCCCACACTAAAATTACACAGTCCCTGTGTAATCCACTGTGTAATGAAAGTGCAAGAAGAGCCAATATCCAACAAACAATTCAAAAAAATAAGAGAAGAAGAGAAGAATAAAATTGCAAAAGTTTTGGAGTATACCTCAAGGTCTTGTAATGGAGGAGTAGTGGAAGTGTTTGAAAGAATGGCTTGGAATGGTGAATGGTGAAGAAGAAAGCCTTTACTCCCTTGAAACCAGAAGTGTGCACCATATTGAGCAAGATCAAGGAGTCATATCGACCAAAACATCTGATATCCAGCTTGATGTAGCTTTTGGGTTCTTGCAGCACCTTTGCCAAAATCGCAGTATTTCTTGATCCACAGCACCAAATGATACGAAACCAGCTGCATACGAAACCTAACTCAATTATATATAACTCTCATGAAGACAGTCGAGGCTGAATCGAGACGCAAACCCTTCGTCTAGCCTAATCTTCAAGTCGGTCAAGATGATTGGTCAAAACACCAGATGGATATGTGCTCACTCTATTCGCCATAACTCTTTAGTAACCGATGCGAATGGCTCGAAACCAACATCAATAGAAAGAGAACTCACGGGGCTACAATGTTGATGAAGATCGCCGAGGCCAAATCGGAATGGAAACAGCTCATCTGAGCTGACCTTCAGTCAATATGGTCCTTCGGGTGATTCCCATCGGTCAGTTACAACAGTCATCTGTGACCGATGTGAATCCCATCGGTCTGGCAGTGATCGATGCTGGTGACCGAAATTCATTCGCTGGGTGTATGTCGGTCACTCCTGACCGATGCTGGTGATCGATGTGCTTCGTATCGGTCACCAGATGATCGATGCTGGTGACCGAAAATCGGTCACCCTTTGACCGATAGCCTGCCCGAAAAGGGTTGAGCGGTTTAACGAAAACTTCTGTAACTTTCTAACCTCTAATGGGAATGACCTAAAACCAACTCCAGACGCAAGCTGACTCACAGGGCTACAACATTGATGAAGATTGTTGAAGCTGAATCGGAGTGTAGATGCTTTTTCCGAGCCGGATTTTTCAGGTGAAGTTTCTGGCCGCTTCAACAAGGTGCACCTTCTTCTTGGGTCTTGGTGTAATCGCCATTGAGAGAGTAGCTTGGTGCATAGACAGGCAGTAAGACTGAGCAGAAATGTCTGGTTTGTACTCAGTATATTGCCTACCAATTTTTCTTGGCCATAACTAGTGCACTAGCTCAATGAATAAGATGTTGTAGCTCCTTGGCATTGTCCACCTTGTGTTGAACCATTTGATCCATCTTAGAACCCTGAAACACTAAAAAAAAGAAATCAAAAGCGAAAAGAGCATATATAGACAAGGGATAAACATAGAACTACCTTCCAAGTGTGCTTTTTTATAGTCACTAAGCTTGACTCTTAGCAAGTGAAACTCAAAGATGAGAGTGCAATGGAACTAATGTTCCTTCTCCAATCATGAAAAAACATAAATAAAATAGCATAGTCTAAACAAGTAATCAAACTCAAATGCCTTAGACACAATGAACTGGCAACGGCGCTAATTGATGTTTAGGATTTTAAGCCTTAACTCAATCCTCAAACACACATGTCATTGTAGTACTTGAGGTGTCAATCCAATCCAAAGGCTAAGAAACCATTGAGATGCAGAAAACTTGCTAAGCTAGGCCAAATAAAGAGAGGGAATTGAACTCTTACAACCTATGATGAACATGAAGGAAATCTAACAACCTAAGGATGAACAAGAAGAAATCAAAACACAAAAGGTGAAAATCAAGCAAAGCAACCAAAATAAAGGAAAAACAGAGCAAATTCAGAACAGAGCTTAAAACAGAGAAAAGATGAGACTTGAGATGAGATAATTGGTAATAGGGAACTCTTGACTCAGCCTATGATGCTTACAAACTCACACAATGCTATTCCTTATGCATAGAATTCATTTATATGACTAATCCAATCTCTTGGTACTAATCTCTTTGCTAATTACCAAGTCAAGAACTAATTCTTATTAGTGAAATGATAAAGAGCAAGCATTAAGACAAATCTATCAACCCTATATTGCCAAATCACTCCCTAGACAGTCAATCTCTTGAGCTAGGATAAGCAATTCTCTTGCAAAGCAGTTCAGGCATTTCATCAAACGCTTGGTGGGCATAAAATGAGCCTAAGATCTTAATCAACTTAGCTAGGGCTAATTAAGCATTAAACACAGCAATCAAGAAAGGAAATGCAAGAATTAACACTAAGCAATCATAGATAGAGTCTCAAATTCTCTAAAACCTAACCCATCTCAAATCCCTAAAAAGAAATAAAACTAGAAAACAGAGATTCAAGACTAATGAATAACAAGGTGAATCTAAAAACATGATCAAGGTGAAAGAAACAATCAATGCATTAATCTATAGGCAAGGACTACTTATATAGACTAATCTAATCTCTTGGCAATAATTCCATTTCTAATCACATATTCAAGATAAATATCTTTACTCAAACACATAATCATTAAGCATTAAGGTCAAAGTCCATGGAGCCAAAAAACATGCTAGACATTTAGTTTCCTATGCTAGGTTTACTAATCTCTTGTGCACTAGATCTAACATTAACTCACACTCTCATGCATAATCAATATCTAAAGAACAATTTCTCATCAATGTGGTGTTAAGTACTTAAGCACAAGCTATGCAAGACATGACATCAACCATAACTTCATTCAAGCATTTCATCAAACACCTTAAGTGCAATACTAGAAAGCCTAAGATCTACTTATCCTACAAAGAGGTACTAAGCATGAAGAACAGTCACACAAGAAGAGATAATCAATGATCCAACATTCTAACACCTTAAACAATCACTAGAAACACTTTTGTTCTTCAAAAACCAAGAATCTCAAAACTCAAAGATATAAATTCGAAAATACTAAGGCATAATAAATAAAAAGCAAGACTATGAAATACTTAAGATTAAAAGATGAAAGACATAAATAAAAAGTATATACAGTGATCCAATCTCAATCCACAAAGAGTTCGTTCTTGTTCTATGAAAAATCAAAGCAAAGCTTTGGGGAAGAGAAAGGATAAGAGAAAATAAATCTAAGTTTAGCTATTTTTAGGAAACATCCCCAAAATAGCCCTAGGAAGCAAAAATAAAAAAGTCAAAGATGGTCAAAGATGGTTCTCGGACCAAAACATATCGATCTGAAGGAAGGAGATGATGATCGATGTGGTGATCGATGTGAACTTCTGGTTGCGGACAGTGATGCTTGAACCGCCGTATCTTTTGAACTACTGATCGGATTGACAGGATTCAACCTCCGTTGAAAAGCTTATTCGATCCTCTACAACTTCTATGAAGGACGTAGAGGCTGAATCGCAACGGTAGACCATCGTTTTGACCCATACATTTTATATCGATCTGCATATCAGACAGATTTCTCTCAGCTATGGTCGATACAGCACTTTGGTGCAGCCTAAAACCCGTCATTTTGGCTATTATTCTTGGTTCTTCATGTCCTCATCATTCACCATTCTCCAAATGTCTTCCTTGCTCCATTTAGACCTGAAAAAGACTCCAAACAATGCAAAACATGCAAATGTCTAACTAAAACCTATTATGTCTAATATAAATGCAAATGTGACAAAATATGATGAATGAATGCATGAAAGAGACCAAAAACTAAACTAAATGCAAGCTAAAACATGGTAAATTATGAGGATATCAATTTTATTGGTTGATTTGCAAATTTTTAAAATTTCGAGTTCATAATGAAATTTGCAAAAATCTAGAATTTTTGGGTGATTTGGACAATGCACAGTATGCTTGATGCAAGAAGATTGGAGATAACCTTCCTTACAGACTGTTCTGATTTGATAAAGATGGTGTCGAACCTAACGAAGTGGCCAGTTTTTTCAATACATTTGGAGGAATACGAGATCAGCAGAAGGGAGTTCGTTTCTTTCTCGATATCCCAGATTCCATGCATGCAGCGGATAACCTAGCACGGAATGCTCGGACATGCCTTTATCATCTAGTTTATGTAAACTCACTTCCACCGGATTGGCTAACTGAACCGTTCTATGAAAATGAGGCTGTTGACAAAAAAAAAAAAATGAATCCATATATTTGTATAGAATTTTTAAAACTTTCTTACATTTTTATCTTATGAAATTATCGGACCTTCTATTACTATCCAATCTTGTTCTATTTTCAAAAAAAAAAAAACAAAAGATTATATCATATGTGGATGATTATCATTATAAAATGAGAATTCAAGATTATAAATTAAACAAAAAATAAACACACGGAAAAAATCATAAGTATCCTCTTAGCAAAAAAAAAAATCATTATAAGATGTAAAAATATGAATAAGAAGTAGAAGTAAAAATATACTAAATCTCTAGTAAGTTTTAGTTTCCGCAAACTTTTTAGGCTATAATTCCGGTTTAGAGCATCTTCAGCCCACCATTAATTCAAATCTTATATTTTAGAATTTCTCTAAAATATAAATGAATGCACCTTTATTTTAGATGAAAAAATAAATATGTTATTTTTTCTCTTTTTTTACGAATCAAGTTTTTTATATGTTATCATCTATTATTTTTTATTTTATATTAACAAAAATATCAAAATTAAAAACAAATAAATTCTTAATTTTTAATATAACAATAAATATTTAATATATTGTTTTATACATTAAATCATATATAAACATATATGATTAAAACCCAACAATCATAAATTTTACTAATTATGTAACATTAAGTTATATTTATATATTTTGACTGTACAGATTAATTATTTATTTATTTTCAAACGAGAAATTTAAATATTATAATTTATTTATTTTTAATTCAAATTTTATGCTCACATGTATAGGTGTACAAACCATTTAGTGGTTAACAAATTGACGTACTGCAAATTTCCCATAGAGAAATGAAATTTTGTTTTTTTGTTCTTTTAAAAACTAGAAATTGATCCGTGCGTTGCACGGATTTATTTGTTAATTTATATAATGATTATTTTTTTGTTTCATATATTGTTTTAGTTTTTAGTTATCGTAAAATATGTAAATTTATTGTGAAATATTTTCTCCAAAATAAATTGTGATATGTAAATTATTTTAAAAAATATTTCTCTTATAATTATACGCTATCGTAAGTATGTATGTCTTCATATTAATATTTTTATTTAATTAACCTATTTATGTGGTTTATTTTTAGCAAGATCAGTCAAATGTTTTCACAATCGATCACACACTTTCTATTTATTTTTTTATTCGAAATAGATTTTTATTTTGTATAGAATTTATAGTTTTATGATTTGTAGAATAAGTATTTTTTATTTTTACTTTTAAACGAATTTTATGGAAAAACTCAATTTATTGTCTCTCTTTTGTATAATTTAAAGTCACTCAGGTGCATATTTATTTTTATCAGAGTATATGCATTTTTTTGAATAACATTGTTGATAAATTTTGATGCTTTAACATGCGCGTTGCGCATACTTATCTATTAATTTTATTTTATTTTTATATTTATGTTATTATTATGTATATGTTTATTTTATATTATAATGTTGTCTCTTTAAAATGTTTTCTTTTGTTTTTTTGTCTAAAAATATGTATATTTAATGGTAAAATTCTTTTTCTAATATAGATTATGATGTATTATATTAATTATTAAAAAAATCTCTCATATATTTATACGTTGCAATAAGTATTATATGTGTCCTAACTGTTTAACTGTATTCAATTGGTTTTTAATTTTTTATTTTGCAGTTTATTTTCACAAATAAGGTGAAATCAGTATCTACCCTTCCCAACTCTAAACTAAATGTTCTTTTAATTTTTAATCGGATTTTTTAAAAATCTAACTCACTTTCAAACACAAATAATTATTCATTTTATTTTTCCTTTTCCTAATGCTCTTAATCCTATTATGCTGATTACAATCACTGATATTTTCTTTTATTTCATGCTAGCTTTCATCTCATTCAATTCCGTGATTCGTTGTAACTCTTAATTTTAATTGATTTCAAATATTTTTCCTTTTCAAAAAACAATTCCCATGTGTTCATCCATCTTATGATGATGAACTACCTGACTATATTTGTAAATGTGTGTAAAAATATTTTTGTCTATTTTCATGTCATATGCAGGTAAAGAACTTGACTATGTTAGAAAATATAATCAATATGTTTGTTTTAGTTTGTTTATATACTTCATATTAAAATTCATAAATTATCTGGCTAATGAGTAAACTCATCAAATATCAACTTTATGTTGTCATCGTTGAGAAAAAATAGTTGATAAGTATTTACTATTTTTTCTACTTCATATAAATTAAACTTATTTATATACTATATAATTAAACAGTTTAGTGTTTTATTCGGAAAAAAACATTTATTCATTTTACATAGTAAGTAGATATGAATGATTTTACTTTATTTTATGCATTAATTTTTTGAGAATTTTTTTAAAAAAGTTTGATAACTATTCTTTGCAAGTTTTTATGTCATCTTTCGTAATTATTTACCTTCGAATTCTTTTTCACACTCTATTTATTTATATTTAAAATAAATCTTTTCACATTCTATTTATCTATATTTAATTCATATAAATTATTTATTTATGATTTGTAATATGAGTATTTATTTTATATGAATTATTTTACTTTAGTTTTATACATAAATCTTTGTAAGGTTTTATATATAAAATGTTTTGAGAATTATTTTCTGTAATTTATTCAGTCATATTTTGTATGTAATTGTCTTCCAAATTCTTTTTTATAAACGAAGAACAAAAGTTTGTAAATTTTTATGACTTGTAAAATAAATATTATATATTAATTTAATTAAAATATTTTATATATTTATATACTGCAATAAGTATTATATGTGTTCTTACTGTTTATTTGTATTCAATTGATTTTTCATCTTTTTCTACATTTTATTTTCATAGATCAACAAAGTGAAATCATCATCGATCATTCTCCATTCTAAACTAAATATTCCTTTAATTTTATATCGATTTTCAAAAAATCTAACTCATTTTCAAGCACAATTAGTCTTTTATTTGTTTTCCCTTTCTTATAGCTCTTAGTCTCGCTATTCTGATTGCAATTTACTAGTTTTTTCTCTTATTTCATGCAAGCTTCCATCTCATTAAGTTCTGTGAACTGTTATAACTCTAAATGAGGAGAATTTTAGTTAGAATTGGCTAGACAGAGCAAAAGATCTGTTCAAATATTACATATGTTTGATGGGTTTTCATATCAAAAAATTATGCGTACTTGATAAATTATTGATTTGAGGCGTTTTCCTTTTTTAGTGATGAACTATCTTACTATATTTGTGAATGTATGTGAAAATATTTTTGTCTATTTTCATATCATGTGAATGTAAACAACATGACTATGTCAAAAAGTATAATCAATAATCTTGTTTTAGTTTAATTATATATTTAGATTAATACTCATATATATTATCTGATTGATTAGTAAAGTGATCGCATATCAATTTTATATTACCATCATTGAGGATAAATGGTTGATAAATATTTGCCATGTTCTTCCTCCTTCATATAAATCAAATTCATTTCTATGCTATATAATTAAATACTTTATCTATGAAAAACTTTCATTCATTTTACACAGTAAAGTGAACATGAATGATATTACTTTAGTTTTCAGCATTAATATTTTTGAGCATTTTTAAATAAGTTTGATAACTATTCACAGCAAGTTCTTCTGTCATCTTTCGTAATTGTTTTCCAACTCTTTTTTTTTAAATTCTGTTTGTTTATATACGAAATAACATTTTTAATTTTTTTATTTCAAAGAGAATTTGTAGTTTTTATAGTTTATAAAATAAGTATTTGTGTTATTTGAATGATTTTACTTTAGCTTTATATATAAATTTTTCTAAGGTTTTTTTTATAAAGTTTAATAATTATTTTCTGTAAGTTTTTCTATAATCTTTTGTATTTGGTTGCCTTCCAAACTCCTTTTCACAAATAAAGAATTTGTAATGTTTATAATTTGTAAAATAAGTATTTGTTTTTAATTTCAAATTAATTATGTTAAAAGCCCAAAAATAAATACCCAAAATTTAAAAATATAAAAACAAAACCCAATATATTTAAAAGCCTATTTTAAAATAAAAATTGTGCTGATGTGTAAGATAACTTGCTAATTATATATATGATTTCAAAGGGCTGTGTTGGGCCTTCTTAGAGAGCTCTAGAAAGATCACCGGGGGAAGATTTTTGGGCTCTTTCCGTCTTCCAGAGAAACCTCTTGAATTCTCACGACTCACACAGTACTGCTAGATTTCAGATCAGTTTTCACGACGGACAATTTCAAATTTACAAAATCAAAATTGAGCAATTCGGTTGCTCCAAAACCTCTGTCGATGCTGTTACCTTATCTTTCGAGCACCATCGAAAGCTCGAGAGAGTTGCAATGCGTCAGGACGATGGAGATCGTCGTGCATAAACCAGTCGATTTTCTCTGCGGCTCTATCCCTGTTCTCGCCGATAGCTCGTTTCCGACTTTCACTTCGGCTCTCCTCCCGTCTCAGGAAACAACGTTTGTTGCTTACCTCTTCCTCTTCTTCATTTAACGGTTCTGATTTCACTTTGTATGATGAATTGTTGCTGTTGCAGAGTGATTGTATCGAGGTACCAGATGATTCCGATAGAGACTGATCTTACTCAGCCTCCTTTGCTTACGGATTTTCCTGAGAAGGTCTTACCACTCGCCGCCGTCAAGACTAGGATCACCGGAGGTATTTCTTTCTTCTCCTTTTAGAAGTTTCTCCAAATTTTCAGTTTCTCTGCAGTGCTTAGTTGTTTGAAAGGTATTTCTAAGGATGGTACACCTGCGTTTCATCCTCACGTTGTTCAGCAAAACGGTCTTGCTGTTTTAAGGTTTCTTCAATCAAATTGCAAAGAAGATCCTGGAGCTTACTGGGTAACGTTATAATTCTCTGTCAAACTATTATATCTTTTGTTGGAATGATTTTCTTTTTGATGTCATTACTAACTCTGGTTGATTTGGATATGTTGTCTTCAGCTCTACAAAAGTGCGGGTGAAGATGTGATTCAGCTCTTTGATCTTTCCATGATTTCAAAGAAACATTCTTCAAGCGACCACAACGACAGTGCAAGGCCATTGCCATCTTTGATTCACAGTGGGAGAAGTGACTCATTGTTCTCTTTAGGAAATCTTCTTTATCGTGTCAGGCATAGGCTTTCTTTGTCAGTGGTACGGATATAGCATGTCATCTGCATAAAACATCAATAAGAATTTAACCGCCGCTTTTCTGATACTTTGCATCTTTTACATGTGCATAATGATAGGACCAAGTGTGCAAGGTTCCTAGAAAGTGTTTGAATTTCTTGGATGAGCCTGATCATCTGGTATTGGTCTTTAAGATGATTTTATTTATATATGATTTATTTTTTTTCTTTTACAACCTTTTGATGGGTACTCATTATTGATACCATGCTGGATAGGTTGTTCGGGCATATGCACACGAGCAGTTTGCAAGGCTCATTCTGAATAATGACGAGGAAGTTGATTTGACTTTTGAGTCTAATAATGTGCAACGTGAAGTCAAAATAACAGACCTAGAAGAGGAATCACTTGAACTTGTTTCTCCTGGCCAAGAAAGTGAGGCGGTGGTTTTCTCGGAAGACAAGTTCACTGAAGATTACTTGGATTCTTATATATCGGCTTTATCTATTAGACCAAAGTTGGAGGCAGATGTGTCACCTTGCAACTCTCAGGTTCAGATAGTCCAGACCCCCATAACACTGTAAGCGCTGCTGTGAATTCTAGCTCAGATTCTAGTTTTGATCTTGGTCCTGTATGCCAAGCTCAAGCTCAAGCTCCTGTGCCTCTGCTTCAGGCTGGAACCAGACCCATTTCATCGAAACTAGCTGCAATTCACCATGTGTCTCAAGTGATTAAGTCTCTTAGGTGCACACGGCAACTACAGTCTTCAGAAGATGAGGGTTCATTTAATGATATATTACCTTCTGTGGACTTTTCGAAATGCACATGTGGTCATCTTGATTGTATTGAGGTCTGTGATATTCGAAAGTGGCTTCCAATATCTAAGTTAGACAGGAAGTTGTGGAATCTTGTTCTTCTTCTTGGTGAATCATATCTGTCTCTAGGGGAGGCTTACAAAGAGGATGGACAGTTGCACCAAGATTTGAATACTGTGGAATTGGCTTGCTCGATTTATGGATCAATGCCACAGAAGTATGACGAGACTTTGTTTGTTTCTTCGATAAACAAGTCTGATTCAATGCAGCCAAAATCTTGTGCAACAACAACGCAAGTAGAAAATTTAGAAGCAAAATTAGACATTGGTTTCAGGGAACTTTCATCAACACTCCTCTTTTGGGCCAAAGGATGGATGTTGGTTGGTGATATACACGTTCAGTTCCACATTCTTAAAGGTCAAGAGTTCTCCAAGAAACCAAAGGGGACATCAACTAATCAGCTAAGAATGCCGTCTGAAGTAGTAAAGGAAGTACAGAGGCTCAAGAAGAAATTAACCGAGTACAGTAAAAACTGTGCCTCATGTTCATTAGTAAATTGCAGCTGTAAGAGTGACAGAGCAAGCAGTGGAAGCAGCGCAAGTAGCAGCAGCAGCAATGGAAGTAGTGCTCGTATTGTGCCTCATAGTAGGAAGAACAGCAAAAAATCACAGTCCAAGAATGCAACCAATAGGCTCTCACGAAATGTTGAAGATGATCCTGTTAATCTCACAGTTGAGAACATAACCCATAAAGAAGAAGATACATCAGTGGGAACAAAGGAAGCTGTGAATGAATCCAACCCTAAGGAAACCGCAGCAGCAAAAAAAAAGGCGGAATATTCAAGTATCTTAAGGAGTCAAAGACTGATAATGCAGAAAACAATCTGTTGGCTGCTTTAAATTGTTATGAGGAAACTCGAAGAACATTACAGGAACTTCCAAGCGGATGTAATGAGTTACAGTCTGTTATTAGAAAGAAATGATGGGTATGTAATGAACTTGGTCGGAACCGTCTCGGGAACAAAGAGCTCAACAAAGCTGAAGACGCCTTTGCCAATGCTGTAGTGGCATTCAAGGAAGTTCATGACTATACCAATGTTATATTAATATACTGCAACTTAGGTCACGGAAGAAGAGCTCTGGGATGAAGAAATGGTTCAAAAGATGGAAGCTCTTAAACTGCATCCCGCTTTCAAAAATGAATACAAACAAGCTCTCGGGACTGGAAAACAAGAATACAGTAAGTCACTTAAGTATTACATGGCAGCAAAGACAGAACTCATTGTTGCCACTGCAGAAGCTAGTTCGGTTCCAGACGATCTAAAAGTTGAAGTCTATAAGCAGCTTGCTCATACATATCTCAGATTTGGAATGCATTTAGGGAAATACGACACAACCAGTGCAGGTCATGGACACAAGAGCATCGTGGAGAACATTCATGCTTCTTCTTCTAATGAAAAAAAAGATGAAGTATTGTCAGCAAGTGATGCTATAAGAGTTGCATTGGCTTTATACGAATCACTCGAGGAATTACGCAAACAGGAAGCTGCTTTCGCTTACCTTCAGTTAGCGCGGTATCACAAAGATTGCTGCTTGAGGTTTTTGGAGACAGAGCGTCAAGGAAGAAGCCCTTCTTCTAAACCTGAGACTAATGTTGTACAGAGAGCTAAGCAGTACGCTTTGTTGGCCGATAGAAATTGGCAGAAATCAATTGACTTTTACGGCCTCGAGAATCATCCTTCCATGTTCCTTACGATTTTGATCGAAAGATCGGATCTTTCCTTCAGCCTTTCAAACTTCTAGCAATCAAACTTTGTAAGTACGAGACTTGAACAATTGACATTTATCTTTGTGCTGCAAACTTTGTAAGTACGAGACTTGAACAATTGACATTTATCTTTGTGCCGCAACCTTATCTTCCTTTTCGTTTGTATACTTTCAGATTCTTGAGTCAGCTTTGTCTCGCTTGCTCGAAGGCCATCGCATTCCCAAAACATATGCGGAATCATTAAGAACCGAGTACACGGAGCTTTACGCGAGATTCTGGGCTCAATTGCAGATGGTTCTTAAGCGAATGTTGGCCTTATCCTTACCAGCGGAAGGAGCAAACAAGTCTCAGACCTCAGGGAGATCCGGAGATTCTGGAAAGCTAAGAGAATTGTATAAAACATCACTCAAGTCAACAAGCCTGAGCGACTTGAATGCAATGCATGTCTTGTGGACATCATCTTCTTAAGTAAGTGATGTTCTCTTCTTTGTGCTTTTGAGATTTATATTGGTTAAATATTGTTCTATGACAACATTGCTAAAAACGTATGTACCAACAACAATTCATTGGCAATGATATGATGTGACTGTGAGACAACAAATTCAGATACTAATCTTGTTAGGTAAAAAACATTAATCTTGTGAAGCATGACACTAGTGTTAAGGTGGTAATATTTATGTTTATATCTTGCTGCATTTGGTATTAAAAATTTAAAGCTTCATAACTCTCCCTATACATTAAAATGATATACACTCGTAGGTACTTATGAGTTTTTTTTATTTATATCCAAAGGCACTTGTTGATGTTGAAGGACTTTAAGACCGACCACACAGTCTTGTCACTTTCTATAATGCGGCAATGACCTGGTGCTGTAACGACTTGGGGCTGCAACGACCTGGTGCTGTTTTAAGAAATCACCAGATAACTTTCAACAAGAAATCTTGGCATTAAGATGGTGGTGATATAAGAAACCAATAACTGATATTCTAACAAAAAATCTAAATGAAAAAAACATTGTCCACCAAGAAATCTCAGTATTACATATTTTAATAAGGACTGTCCACTAAATATTGACCACATAATCATGTACACCGATAATTAACCACATAATCTTAATTATTTAGGTTTTTCTAATTTTAGAATTTTGGTGTATACTTTGAATCTGAAATCAGGCATCTAGTCTGGTTGTTCTTTCAATTTTGATTTTGAATAAACATCTAGGGATTATGAATGAATCAATTTCTAAAATCACTCTGTATTTCTTATATGTAATATATCAATGGAGATAATTGTTGTTATATCTGAATTAATTTTAATTGGGCGTAAATCGATCTCAAATCCAATTTTGATTTTGAAAAACCTCGTAGTCGTCGTAATGGAGAGTGGATTTAAAATTTTTGGAGATGAAAACTTTAAAGATTTAGATTAGGGATGAACTCTGATTGAATTGGCAGAGGAGTCAAATTTTTTTTACCAATTGTTTGGTGGAGATAACGAAGAGAGTTGATTGAATTATGAGGGATAGTTTCGTCTTATCATCTCATCAAAGTTCACCATATTTTTAAAATGCATTTGAATGTAATTATAAAGTCATAAAGTACCTTCAAGCATAATAAATTCTTTTACAAATGTTTCATAAACATTTTGCTGATAAAATATTCTCTCAAAAAAAATATTCTCTCTTTTGCTGAAACAATCTTATAGTATAAGACTTAGATCATTTTATTATTAGGGTTTAGTTGGTATTTAATTGACTTATTTCCAATTTATTTTGCTATAACTAATATTTTTTATTTTTATTTTTTTCTTAAATTATAATTCTTTTATCTTATATTAATTTATGTTATATTGATTTCTGAGTATTAGCAATTGGCGATAATAGATAATATGATATTTCTTTTTTTCTCTTCAGTTGTATAGTAAACTGTATATCAAACACTTTTTATAAAAAAAATTTTACAATTTAATTACTGAAAACATACTTTTTCTTAATTCTAATAAAAAGAAAGAAAAAAAGGAAGAAGAAAGAGAAAAAAAACAAATGCAGTGAAGGAAGCTTGTGAAGGTGGAGGGGAAATTGATGATAACTAAAGTAATAGTGATGATGGTGATGGTTACAATGGTGATGAAGGTAACGATAATAGTGGACTGTGGTAATGATAACACCAATTGTGTTAATTATAATTTTTGTAACAATGATAACGATAACGATAACATTGTGTGATATGAAGATAATGGTAAAAATTAACCAATAACAAAAGTTAGTTACTTTTTTATCGATGTAATTTTGTATAATTTTGTTAAGTTAACGATAGCTTGTTATATTAGAACATTTTAGGTTGCATTTCATGCATCTTTTTCTCTGTTTTTGCATCATACTTTAGCATTTTAGTGTCGTTTGCACTTAGAATCAACATGGTATGCATTTAGCTTAGGATTGCATACATTTGCATACATGTGCATGTTTGTGGTGACTTTCAGGTTTTTTTGGGAGAGTTGGGAAGGAGATGGAAGCAACTCATGTTCGAAGGATATGTCGAAGAAGCAGCTTTGCAAACTCTGTATCTATATCGAGGTCCAGCATCGAGCATAACATTCATGAAGCTTGCTCGATGTGAAGCGTGGAACGAGGAAGAAAGATTTGACCGAGGACCCTGAGACTGCACCCAGGTATTGCACCGAGCTAGGAATGTTGTACAAGCCGATACTGATATACAGGGCATATCGAGGTGTAGCATCAAGGAGAACACCGAGAACCCACCTCGATATCGAGATGACTGCATCGAGCAGAACACCTTCCCTTGCACCACGATGTGCCAACGCCGAGAGTTGACCAAGATTTTTCTACTTTTCTTCAAACCTTATCTTCTTATCCTATTTAAGCTAAACCTTATCTTTTTAGCACTTATCTTCTTCTTTATCTTATTTTCGACATGAGGGGAAACCCAAGAGGGGATTTGATGAGATTTTGATCAAGATCACTCTTTTAATAAAGTTTTACACTTCCTTTGTCATTTTTCTTCTAGTTCTTGTTTAATCATGCTTGATTTGTCATTTCTGCTTGTTTCTGTTGACTTCATGATGTGTAGTGAGTAGTTTCATATGGTTTGAGGTTGATTTGGGGATGATTGGTTGATAACTAAGGGAGTTTTGGTTTGATTCATGCTTAGATCACTTAGCTAGGTTGTTCTTAATGCTTTAGTAACTCATCTAGGGTGAAACAGATTATAGGTGTTTGCTGCATCACAAGTGTTTGTTCAAATGCATGAAAGAACTTTGCTAGGAACAATCACTTAGATGATTATATTGCTTTTTGGTTGTTTGTTTGGAATTTAAGTGTCTTGTGTTTTCATGCTGGTTTTGCACAAATACGCCATCACAAGTGGGTCTGACATGTGCTTATCTTAGACATCTATGTTCTGTTTGCAGATTGATTGAATTAGTGGCTTAATCATGTTCTTAGCTTGTTATTGGTCTTGACTACCCTAGATTTGATACTAACTAATCCCCAAGTCATCATTGCTCTAGCCTTGAATCAGCACCTTATTGTTCTTTGAATTTGATCATCTTGTGGCCTGTTTTCCTCTGTTTTTAGTTGCTTGCTTTTGTTTCATTTCTTGCCTTGCATCTCAAGTTATTGCACTTAGCTTTCATTCTCTCATCTTGCATTTCATTTGGCTCCGGCTGTCTTTAATTCCTGTTGCATTTAGCTTTCCTTCATTAGATTACTTGCTTTAGACTTGCTAGATTTCCCTTTTGTTTATGCATTTCATCTTTGATCACTTAGGTTGTTAGAATCATCCTTCTTCATCATACATGGTTAAGCTTAGTTACTGCCTTGCATCTCTTTTTGTCTAGCTTCTAGATGGATTGATAAAACCTCTTCTATACTACATCTGATTAAAGAGGGATTGAGTTAAGACTTGAAAATTTTCTTCTTCAATTTGGCGCCGTTGCCATTCTAGGATTGTTAGATAATTGAGTCTAGGTTCTTGCTTAGACTTAACCACCTTTTACTTTACTAACTACTTTACCTTTCTTGCTCTGTTTTTTTAGGTACACTGGCTGATCAATACCATCACAGATAAGCTCATCAAGCTCAGTTCAGAGAGGATGAATCACCAGTTCAGAGGTTACATAGGGCAGTGCCTCAGATTGCTAGAAGAGCACAGCACATAGGATCTCATGATGCTCCTTACCTTCACACTAGACGCAGATGTATACTTCCTCCACCATCTCAAGAGCATCACTTTGAGATCAAAAGCAGTTTGATTGCAATGGTACAAGCCAACCGTTTTAATGGCACATCTATGGAGGATCCGCTTGATCACTTGGACGGCTTTGAGAGTCTTTGCAGTTTACAAAACATCAATGGCATCACAGAAGATGGTTTCAAACTGAGGTTATTTCCTTTTTCTCTTGGTGAACGTGCACATTTGTGGGAAAGATCATTGCCTTGTGGTTCAGTATGTTCTTGGGATGATTGTAAAAGAGTGTTTCTTGCAAAGTTTTACTCTTCTACCAGGACAGCTACGCTAAGGCAGAATATCTCAAGGATCAAACAATCACAAGATGAGTCATTCTGTTTGGTATGGGAAAGATTTCAAGGTTACACTTTGTGCTGCCTTCATCATTAGTTATAAATGAAAAATATAGTCTATAATAAATTTGTATGAAGAATGAAAAAAAATTCCAAAAAAAAAAATTTAAACATCAAAAAATATGTTGAGAAAAGTAAATGAAAACATGACTTAAATTGCACCTCAACATTTTTGTACGATTCATGGAGTATGACAAACCATGAATGATTAATAATATCATAACTATGTTTCTAGAAACTCTATTTAAATTAGTGAAGTTATCACAAATATAATAAAACTAATTTAAAATCAAAGACTTTGAAAGGCAGTAGTATTTAATGTTCAGAAGTCATATTTACTCAATTATTATATTATAACTTTACTGTATTTATCAATTATCATATCATATTAATATAGAAATATGAAAATATCGTATTAAAATTATCATATCATTATATAACTAAAAATGTGTTACTGATTAATTAATTTTGTTAAGAAGGATTTTTTCAAGTCTTAACTTAATCCCTCTCTAATCAGATGTAGTATAGAAGATGTTTTATCAATTCATCTAGGAGCTAGACTAAAAGAGATGCAAGGCACTAACTAATCTTAACTATGTATGATGAAGAAGGATGATTCGAACAACCTAAGTGATCAAAGATGAAATGCATAAACAAAAGGGAAATCTAGCAAGTCTAAAGCAAGTAATCTAATGCAAGAAAACTAAATGCAACAGGAATTAAAAAAAGCAGGAGCCAAATGAAATGCAAGATGAGAGAATGAAAGCTAAGTGAAATAACTTGAGATGCTAGGCAAGAAATAAAACAAAAGCAAGCAACTAAAAACAGAAGAAAACAGGGCACAAGATGATCAAATTCAAAGAACAATAAGGTGCTGATTCAAAGCTAGAGCAATGATGACTTGGAGATTTAATATAGACTATATTTTTCATTTTAGCAAAGCTTATGATCGAATTGAATAATCTTTATTAGAGCATTTGTTGCAAAAATAGGGTTCACCAAAAATATAGTCTATATTTATTGATATTAATGCTTTCGTACATAAATAAATAAGGATATAACGAGTATTCCTGTTTGAACTGATGTTGTGCTTGAATGTTTTCTTTTGGTTGACCATTAATAAACACCTTATACTGCATTAAGTAAATGCACCACATAATTCATGCGATCTATTTTTGGTGAACCCTATTTTTGCAACAAATGCCCTAATAAAGATTATTCAATTCGATCATAAAGGTGAAAACGGATATTAGCAAAGCTTATGATTGAATTGAATAATCTTTATTAGAGCATTTGTTGCAAAAATAGGGTTCACCAAAAATAGATCGCATGAATTATGTGGTGCATTTACTTAATGCAGTATAAGGTGCTTATTAATGGTCAACCAAAAGAAAACATTCAAGCACAACAGCAGTTCAGACAGGAATACTCGTTATATCCTTATTTATTTATGTACAAAAGCATTAATATCAATAAAGTCGAAACAATAATAACCCAATTGTCAATATTTCATTATCTGTTTGCGATAGTTTTTTCTTCTGCAAGCAGAACAAGAAAGAAAGTGATATACCATATTATTTACCAATTTTTAATAGTATTTAAATATATTTCGATTAAAAATAAAAAATATTGTTTTTTAATTATAAATCAATGTTTTTAATGTTTTGTAGAGTTCATAAGAGCATTCACATTGTGGATATTTCAATGCGTAATTTAATATTAAAACAATAGAAAAAAGAAAAATATGAGAAAAAGTGATAATCGGTTTTCATTTTAGAATTTTTATGAACCATATGAGATACCTATATAACACTTGTCTTTTTAGTAGTAGTTCAATTTTTTTCCAAATTTAAATATAATTATACAATAACACTATATTATTTATTTAATATAGTATAATTTTAAAATTATATAAAAAAAAATACAATTTATTTTATATGAGTTGTTTATAACATTATGCTGTAATATTGACAAAATATTTTTTTGTTTATGTTATGAATTTTAGGGTAATTTAATTCTAATGTAAATTAGTTTAAAAATTAAATATATATTCACAATCTGGATAGAAATAAGAAGTCCCTCTTTATACTTTCTATAACCTATGATTAATAACATGATCTTAAAATTAAAAAAAAATAAAGAGAGTATATTTTGATTAAATTATTAAGTATCTAATAAAAAAATTACTACTTCCTCTGTTTCATAATATTAATTTTTTTTTTAAGGTTTTGTTTTTTTTATAATATAGTTGTTTTTTATATTTTTTACTACTTCCAATGAATACTATGTGACCGATTATATTTTTTAATTTTTCATAATTAGTTGAATTATATTTAATTTATATACTAAATGATTACTTTTTTAAAAGAAAAGTTGCTTTTTAATCTTTGTGCTTTAATACAAATAATTTATATTTTGAAATAGAGAGTATTAAAATTGTAAAAATAGAATTTGATTTTAAAATTTTATAATCGACTTTAATATTTCTAATACGAATGTAAATGCATATTTAGATTAACCCGCAAAAATTATAATCATAAGAATATTAACTTTTAAGAAAAGAAGATTACTGTAAAATTTATTTTAAATACTAAATATACATAAGGATTATATAAAAATAAATTATCTTTTTATTATTTTTAATAAATTATCTAAAATTGTATATAACTGAGTCAATGCTTATCCATTCTTAACTTTTTGATTTAATAAAAATATTTTTAATATCAAAAAGTTTAATAAAATTATTATATAATATCCTTACAAAAATATTTTAATTTTTTACCAAGTTATTTTGTGGAATAAATTAAAAATAATAATATCTACTATTAAATTAAGCTTCCTGTTTTTTTAGCACTTATGTATTTTTATATTGATTTATGAATCATCTATCTATACATCTTTATTTTTAATTTTAGTCTTTTAAAACATACTTTTATTTATTAATCATTTAAGTAATTTATATTTTTTTATGAAATTCGAATTATAACACAGAAAATATATATATATATATATATATTTTACTATATGAATGATGTGATGATTTATTTTTCTATAAAAATAAGAGATAAAATATAGTATTTAAAGAAATAATTAATATGATATATTTTTGGTAAGAAATAGGAAAAGAGAATATCTTGATGAATCATCATCAATATAATTGATATAAACTAATGTATAACTAAATTAATATGAATGGCATAACATGTAATTAATCTAGTAACATAAGTCTATTTATATAACTTTGCTGAAAATGATTCTGGTGATGACACATCAGCAAAATGGCACCACTGTAATATTTTACAAAATTAAGGTTATTCTTTAAAAATGCTTCTCTTTTAATATATAGGGGATTTTTTTTGTTAATGTTGTCACATTTCACTATATGTATATAACATATTTTTCAAATAACTTTGTCCTCTCTTGATTAAATAAATTACAAATCTCGTATTGATACATGTCTATCTCATTATAAAACAGATTACGTAAAAATAAACTTAAAATATAATCCATAAAAAAATACTACTCCCTCTGTTTCATAATAAGTGTCATTTTGGGAAAATGTATCTGCATTATAACTGGATGTATCTGGATGTGTTTTGAGGTTAATACATCTAGTTATAATGCAAATACATTTTCCCAAAATGACACTTATTATAAAACAGAGGGAGTATAAGATAACCACTAAAAAGATTGAATGGGTGCAACTCTGCTCTTTTACATGAGAACTTAATCATGCAAATATAGAACTCTCACAATAATTATGAAGAAGATGAGTTGAGGATATGTATGCTTTCGATGATGGTAAATATATTTTGTTAGTGTCATCACATTTCACTGTATGT
This sequence comes from Thlaspi arvense, assembly GCA_911865555.2. NCBI lineage: Eukaryota > Viridiplantae > Streptophyta > Magnoliopsida > Brassicales > Brassicaceae > Thlaspi > Thlaspi arvense. The sequence goes on from OU466857.2 coordinate 15,293,248, forward strand.
ATATTTAACATATCAAGAGTGTGTGAGAGAGAATTATGAAGATGGTATATGTTAAAGATACATACAGTGAAACAGAAATCATATAATTAAAAATTATTTATAAATGTAAATAGTAATATTTTGAAAAGATATAATTTATTATGTAAAAGATGCTAATAAAAAAATTAAAGATAGTTTATCGTAATGTTGTTCTAAATACTCTTATCAATTATAAATTAAGATTATAAAATTTTAAAAACATTAAAATATTATATATTCATTTTTCTATTATATTTTATTAGTGAACTAAATTGTTAAGTAGTGTTTTATGATTGGTTGATGAATAATTGACTAACTAGTACTTTAGCCTTTGCTATTCCTGTGAATATTCCTGTGAATGATTGATTAATTGCTATTTTGGGTCGTGAATAATTTATGTAGTTGCTAGAATGTGTTGTAAATTAGTTTTAAGAAAGTCTTATTGTTACTATATGATCATATATTTTATGTTTGTAAACATAGTTTATAAAATAGAAGTAAATTAATAAAATTACAATGTAATATCTCTATTATATAAACAAACCTGGTCGTTGGAGGATTGCACATTACATATATAAAATATCATCTGCAAGCAAATGCCATGTTTCCGATCAAACATATTTAGATTGTGACAAACTTTGTGAAACGAAAAGGTAAGTGAATATCTGTCGTAAGTAAAAGCATGACCCCCATTTACTAGTTTCTTTTATTGTTTTAATATACTCGTTGGCATTATCAAGTACAAAGTATATCAAGTTTCCTTAAATGATAGATATGTCCATTATGGGTGCGTATATAATGATAGCATGTTGGTCCTTTAACTTTATTTAAAAGGAACCCCATGTAGAATCGGTTACGAGCAGATGGTGAAGCATGATGAGTTTTACCAACATCTGGATTTTGGTCACACCAAATCTATTTTTTATCCAATTTGTTCCATCTAAATGTTTTTTTTTTATGAAACTCAATGTAAGTCAATTTTTTGCATCAGAGTTATGACTACACATTTTCATGAACTCCAAAAAATGTGATGTTTGATTTTTCTCATTTGTCAGTACACCATCAATATCATCTTCATCGTCGAATATAACATTACGTTCTCCTTCTATAAGAAAAGACAACCTATGAACAGATGTGCTACTGTAATGTAACTCAAACCTTGATATTCGCTATACTGCTTCACATGATGATATGTACCTATAAAATAATTAGAAAAGCAAGCGTAAGAAATGCTTAAAAAAAGATGATATGATATTTTGTGGTTAGTGTTATATAAACTTACTAGAAATTAAGGAAACAATTGATTTCATCTACTTTTTTCCAGAAATATTTTCAAAATTATTTTCATAACCTCTTGACTCTTCATTTGATGGCTTGCAATAGTTTTGCAGTGATTCAATCATTTCCTTTATTGATGTAATTGAAGAAATACTTGAGTGCTCTTTTTTTATTGCACCACTCTACATTTATATGAGCTTCATATTTGAGTAGTAGATATGGATTACAAAGAATGATATACCTGTTATCAATATGAATCCTAGTTTTTACAATTGATTTTCCATCATCTCTTCTTCGATAAACTGGGAATCCATCTTTGCTGACGTATGTATCAGCAGAAAAGTCTTTAAGAAATGTTCTTTGAACATTTTCCTTTAACCATGCATAGTGACCATGGATTTCCTGACCCACATAGACCATGAACCATTATATCCTTAAATGTATCATATAACATTGGATTAGATGATTGATCAGGAATTTCAACACATATAAACCTATCAGTATCATTTGTTGTAGGAAGCTTTGATCCCCTCTTTAAATACAACAAAATGTAGGTATACATATATCCTCTGTTCTAGAATTCAACTATATATATTACTGTTACATGTGAAAAAATAGTGAAATAATGTAAGAGACACAAAATCTTCATGTCCTGAAGATGTAATGGATTTTAGCTACTGCATATAGACCAAAGAGGTTGTTATTTTTTTATGTCAAATATAAGACTGTCTAACTTCATCTTGAATACTCGTGACAGAATATCAGGCATGTCTTCTGATTGTTAGTGTCGCATACTAAGATATTTTATAACTTTAGGCCATTTAGGATTGTAAGTGAATGTTATGAATTAAATCTTGATAGCCAAAGTGTGAACAAACAGCAATTGCATCATTATGCTTTTCAAGCATGTATCTTGGACCACCCACAAAAGTTGCAGGTTAGACAATCCTTCCCCCAAATTGATGAATCTTTATTTTCGGTAGAAGCCATAACTGAAACATTGCTATAATTTTCTGCACACCAAGTATTTTGATTAAGGCTGAGAAATCAAATTCTCTCTGCTTTCATCATTGTATTGCATCAACCATAAATTGTTGAAATAGTTTTTCTGTATACAGCAGAACGTCGAATTGGTTGCAACTTCCATGATTTTGTATGCAAAAAACTCTTTAATACTAACTTTAACCCTTGGATTTTATGATGTAGTTGTTGTTTTCTATAGATGTACATAAATATGGTATCCATCTTCTCCGTATGAAATTAAAAGTTGATATTGTAAAGGAAGATCGGTCAGATGAAGTTCATTGATTGTTGCCAATTTCGTGCTCTTTGTTTCCATAACAATATCTCTCACCTCAAAATTATCATCAAAATCTCCAACCAAAAGTGCAGCAACTTCTGAGTGTGTAGGCATATTATATGTGTTAGTATTAGCCGAACGACATAAGATCAACTGACTTTGACATTCATGGATTCTAATGAATCTTCAAAATGTTTTTTTGCTGTCTGGAGAATCTTTGTGTATGGATGGCACTCGTTTAGCATAATTATGATTGCTTCTACAATATCATCCCTAAGTACTTTTAATTTGTATCATATATATGAAAAGATTTTACTAGGTAATAAAACTACAATAATTTACCTGAATGCTGCAATTCTGTTGCATTTTCATTGACAATGTCAAAAATGTAAAGTTGTTGACATTTTGGATGTGAGTCATCTGAAGGGAGTAAGCTTCCAATCAAGTAACATAGCCCGAAACTAATGAGAATGTATTACAAAGTGATGTAGGATTGGAAATGGACCAAAACTACTCCTTAGAATCTGATCTTTAAGCTGAATGTGATAGAGGAATGACTTGTGATGTTTGTAGTCAAGGATGCTTGATGACCCCAAACACCAAAGGTTAGACTCTTCTAACTCAAGGGCTAATCCATGCGAGAGCTTTGGAGATTCTACACGTTCTTACAAGCTTCTGAATCCCTCAAGAAACTTAGTATAAACGCAGGAACAACTTTGAATGCAAAGATAGATTTTTCTTTGAAACAAATAACTTTGATTAATTCTTGAATATTCTGAGTTGAAAGTACAATACTTATGAGCTTTATATAGAGCTCAAATGGTGTAAATAAAATGGTAACAAGTATTAAAAATAAAGCAAAGATCAAGCTAAAATGATGGGAAAAGGTTTACTAGTCGTTAGGCTTAAATGGTCTTGATTTGGTCTTGGCGCTGGATGGGGAGGGATGGCTTGATTCATGGGACTAATCTGTGGTATTCAGTGAGGCTTGGACGTTCAAGATCTTCAGTATAGAATGTAGGGATGAGATTAATCCGTGGCTGATCTCCTTGGTCCAACTTTCCTATAGAAATGAGATAATTATCTCTAAGTATGGAAAGTGGCTTCATGGCTGATTCTCCTTGGTTTTGACACGGGTTAGGACGGTTGTTGGGCTGGTTTTCTGGTACTGAACATCTTAAAATGTCTCTTGGTGGTCGAATGTGATGGTGGGGCGAATATAATGTCATGAGTTCTCTCATTTCCTTAGATAACTCCAATGTAGTTCCATTTGATGGTTTGAGGTGGTTTGGCGGTTCTGGCTTGATTTGAGTGGGGTAACTCCGGTTTATAGCTTCTATATCTTCGTTATACTCCAAAGGTTGGTTGAATGATATGCTGGTAAGTGCAGTTTCCATAGATGACTCCTTAAATATGCATGTTAGTCCTTTTAAGAGTTTTGGCGGTTTAAATAAATTGTCTTGCTTCTTGAATTGAACCGGCTCGCCCTTGGAATGATTAAACTGGTCCTCTTAATGGTTAGAACGAATCAGCTGGTTCTCTTGATGCTTAAAACGTTGGCGTTTCAAGGCAATATCTCCATTGCTTTCAGCTACAAGTTCTCCACTCCTCTCAGCTACAAGCAAGCATGGCTCCAGTTTGATATTTGAATGTCCTCCAATGTCTAAGGGAGATTGAGTGGTACTGATGCTTACATCACAAAGAAACCACATAAGGTATAATAAGAATTTGTATATTTATTTTAAAGCTAAATTAAACTTCATCTTATGTTATTATAAAATATAACCCATATTGATAAAATGATGGACAATAAAAACATAAAAAAAAATCTGATAATGGTAATACCGGGTCGGAAGTGGAATCTATGGAGTTTGAAAGATGAGGACTAATCATAGCAGTATCAACTTACATTGAAGTTTTGGAAAATAACTAAGAAAAATATATAGAAATTATAATTGCAATATAGTATAAAGATTTAATATTATCTTTATTGTGTTAATTTTGTCACTTTGAAATGTTAACAATTTTGCCGGATCATCCGTGATTTGAACAACTTTAAAAATTTGGTTGGTATGTAATTTTTGATTGTAAGAGGTCTATAGATTGTGAAGATGAATTGGCGACCTTCTAAGGATAGTAGTTCTAGAGGGAATTGACTCCCATGGTTGAACTGCCATAATATTTATTAAAAAAAAGATTCAAATTGAATAGTAATATATATATGAAGGATGAAGTTTACCTGAACTTGTTGCTCTAGCAGCTTATACGTAGTTTGTGAAAAAGTTGAATATTTCCTTGTCACACATAAGGAAAGAAGTGTTTTTTTTAATCATTATTTACTTTAACATGAACCTGGTACCTATGAAAAGAAATGGTATATTATCACTTATGATTGTAGAATATGCAATAAAAATAGATAGACGAGATACACAATTAGTGACAAATCTTGTGAAAGAAGAACTAACAATTTTCTGGTAGTGGTCATAAGTAAACTTATCACCTTCAATTTCTGGATTTAAGTATTAGTTTAGTTTTCTTAAACATGTTGGACAGCCAATGTAGAACCAAGGAATCTCAGTTTTGAGTTTAGATATTGTTCCGAGTATAGAACACGTTATTTACCGTGGAGAAAGATGAATACAAAATAAGAAGTTGCATGTGTTACTAGTTTAATATGTGATAAAGTTTTAAAAATATAACTTAACCTCTGGGAAATAGTTTTGCGAGAATCCAATGATATAGATCAGATGAAACTTTGATAGATTTAACAAAGTCAAAAAGAGCTACTAGATGAAGTATTGATGACAGTTTTTTTTTTTTGCATCATGTTAAATACAAAATAAACATAAATATATAACTATTAAAAATATAAGAGCAATAAAATTAAGCCATGATTGATTACCTTTCTTTAATTTCTTTTATCTCAGCCATGTCAGAGTTAATGAACAAATTTGTTGAGGATATTACACTTTGAATTGTAAATTTTCCTACACAAAAATTAAGACAGAAAACGTTAATATGACTAGATTACAAATGCTTATTTTATCTGATAGTATAATTACATATATTAATAAAAAGATAATTTTTATCAGATTTACCAATGTAAATATTAACACTCATGAGATTACCAAGTATAACAATAGGTCTACGAGAAAAGGATTGAACCTAAGAATGTATATCTTCAGCATGTTTTGCCCAAAATACATAATTAATTATCGAATCATTGTAACAAAAACAATCACTATAAGAAATTATATGTGTTTTATCATTTATTTTATTTGTTAATATCATTTTTTTATTAAGACAAATTCAGTTGCATCATTAAATTATGGAAGTGGTGACTCATTCATTGATTAAAGCAACTATTTTCATCATTTTACTAGTTGATATTAATATATATCATTTGCAATAAATGATATTTAACATTTCCATCAGTTAATAATATTGAAGTAAATATCTGCATTAATTAATTTAAATGATGTTCTATTTGTCTTAGTTATAACAATTGATATTATACATTTATATCATATATTTTAGATGATACTATTATTTATTAACATATCTATCTTGGAGTTGCTGAGAACATCTCCAAAGCTAGAGTAGTTCGGAAGGCTTCTATTCTAATAGGGCTGGTTCCTCTTTCTCCCGTTGAGTTGGGCCACCAGTTGTAAAGAACGTAGGACTTCCCAGATTCAAATAAATGTTAATTTTTGTGTTAATTTTCATATTATTATCAATTTAAGACAACTAATCAATTTGTATTTATTATTTTTAGGAATTTATTTAAATACACATGCATGATTTAACATAAGAAATAAATAAAAAACTTGATGTTGGTTAATTTGTTTTACAGAGGAGGAGACTAGTGCTCTACATCCTTCTTTAGTGATGTGGGACAAATAATTGTTTAGTTGAAATTTTATCTGCATCATTTTATATAGCTGAAACAAATATTATCATCATTTTTTTATTGATGTTAATTTTAAATCATTTAATTAAATTGTTATTAAGACCGGTTATTCATATGCTTCAGTTATATAATTGATGTAAATTTACACATTTATGTTAATTTTAAAAAATGATGTGTATTAATATTAATTTGTATTTTTTTAATTTATGTTAATCAAATTAATATTAATATCAATTTTATAAAATTGATTTTAATCAAGTTAGTATTAGTATTAATTTTTTAATTAATATTAGTCAAGTTAGTAATAATATCAATTATTTGAACAGATATAAAATTATATATTTAGCGTCAATTTTTAATAACTGATTTTAAATAAAGTCATTTATTTTGTGACATTTTATCAATGATAGTATATATTTTATTTTTTGTAGTGAATGTTAAAAAAGAGAATATATAATAAATTTAAATTTAAATCACAGATAAAAGTTGGAAGGTACTAATCAAAAGCTCTTAAGCTGAAGATTCAATAACTTACAAGACGCATTACGAACAGTAATTTCTATTAGGTTATGTATTCTAATTGCTTCACCAATTACATCTATATGAAAAAGTAAAATTTTAGATGAAAATAGAGCAAATGTTTAATTAAATAACATATATGATGGTGCTAACACGTACCAACAAAAACATTCTCGTCATGTGTTTGCGAGAGTAACTCGTCGAAAGAAATGAAATTAATAAAGTGAGTGGTTTGGAATCTCCTCGCAAGGCTTCACATGTGTTGACAAAGTAAAAAATATTTTGAAAGCATGTGGACTTCCTCTGAAACTATAAAGATTAAGAGACAACTTAAAATTCATCAAAACATGACATAGTCCCTCGTCAAATTTATGTTGGAACTTGAACATTAGTTTTCCTCTTATGCAATCTTGTATACAGTCTCCTTGTGAAAATAACAACAAAAGAATTAGGGAATGGGGATCATGGTATAAGCTAATATATAGCAAAATATGTGTAATAAAAAAGCATGTATAAGCTTACATACTTTCTCATTCACAAGTATTAAATCGCATCTGCAAGGTTGTCATTGTTTTGGAATTGCCAATACAGGTAATTCGAGCTTTAATCTTCCTAATTTCATAATAAAAAAAAAGCTTTAATTGAGCTATTTGAAGCTTTATCTTATAAGCAATCGCAGTCTATAATACTCCTTGTTCAAAAACTCGGCCGTCTAACCGATTCTGCGGCTGAGAAACCGCTAGACAGTAAGTGGCCATGGCGAATAAGGACTATTCGAACACATTATATAGTTATCCGATTTTTCTCCGTCTTAACCGTGGAATAAGAGAAATCGTCGTAGAAATAGACTAAAAGCATAGCCCAAATTTTGTTTCTTAATCAAATTAGGCCCAATGTTTAACAGCCCACAAACTTTGAATAAATTATTGTTATATCGATTGGTATTTGAAGTATATGAGTGTTAGATCGACTTTATAAAAAACTAAAAATCAGTAAATTTTGTTTTTGATTCAATTATGATGAATTAATTTTTTAACCTTTTGTATTAGATGTAAAATGAAAAATAACAGTTTATCTTTGATATAATTTATATGATTTTAAAAAAAAAATGTGTAAACTTTTAATTTTGATATTCTATGTATAAAATATTTAAATATACAAAAACTATTCTAAAAATCACTAAACTTATATCGAGCGCCCACCTATCAAGTTTCCGAACAAGGATAATACCTGAATCAAAATTGCAAAGAAAAGACTTAAATTACAGGTTTATGGAATTTGAGAAATTGAAAATAAAAGCCAAAGATCAAAAAAGTTAAAAGAGTATCTAATGTAACTACTGTGTTTCTTTGAAGATGGTTAAGTTATATAGGTTAAATAGTTCTCATATATCGGTGAAAGTGGAAAAATTGGAAAGTTGAATTGGAGAATGGAAATCATAGGTACATAAATAAAAAGAAACGTGATTTGTTTTATTTTCTATTTTAGTTTAAGAAGTAAAAATATTCGATAAGCTCGATAAATGTTTACCTAAACTAGACAATGAATCTAACCAACAAAATCCAATTAAAAAAAAAAGTTAAAAAAAATCGTCAATTTTATTTGTAAATTCAATTCTCAATCAGGTTAAGATTCTTTTAATCTTATCATGAAATTTCAATTAAAGCTTTTTTAGTCCTTTTTTGTGTGCAACAGAAGATCCGAAGCGATGAGCTTTCCATCTGGCAGCAACCTCACCAATCTCACCTCTAACACAGAAGATACTACCACGTGTACTGACACGCCTGCTCTCGACGAACACAGCAATCCTATCATCGCGATCCCACCACCTGCGGGAAGATTTGCAACGTTTGACGACTCCCACATAATCATGGGAGGGCTATTCAATGACAACAGTTCGCTCAACAAAATTAAGCATCACGAAAAAAAGGCAGTAGAAGCATGCGGAAAACGACCATTCCGAGAAACGAAGCAGCAGTGGATTTCGCAGCAAAAGACTTACAGAGCTTGCACACTCCGCATGCCAACCTGCTCGTCATAACATTGCAAATCCACAAGAGCACGGTCGCAAAAGTTTTGGTTGACAGCGGCAGCACCGTCAATATTAACTTCAAAGATACATTGGCAAGAATGAACTTCGACGAAAGCGAGATGACAACAATGGCAAAACCACTAACAGGATTCACTGGCAATACCTCCTATAGTATCGGCTCGATACATCTACTCACCTACATCGGCGGCATAACCAAAAAGGTCAAATTTGCAGTTATCGACTGCCCAACTATTTACAACGTCATACTAGGGACCCCATGGATCCACAGCATGAAGGCCTTCATCTCGACCTACCACTAGTGCATCAAGTTCCCAACTCCTACCGGCGTCTTCACCCTGCAAGGCGATCAATCGACAGCAAGGATGTGCCTCCTTAGCAAAAGAAAAATCAGGACGGTAATCACATGCATGGTAAACGAGGATTTAGACCCACGCCTTCCTTATCACAAAAGACCAAAGCCGGAGCGGGTCATCAGGTAAGCATCGATTAGAAACAACCCGAACGAACCGTCAGCATCGGCGGCAACCTCGCAGAAGATATTAAAACAGAGCTCGTCGAACTTCTGCAAAACAACATGCATTTATTCGCTTGGTCTATGGAGGACATGAAAGGAATCAACACCAAATTACGTCGCATAAACTAAACATGGACCCCACGTTCAAACTAATTAAGCAAAAATGAAGGAAGCTCGGCCCTGAGAAAGCCCAAGCAGTAACCGACAAAGTGGAAAAACTACTCAGCGCTGGATCAATCACTGAAGTCCAGTACCCAGACTGGTTGGCCAACTCCGTCGTCGTTAAAAAGAAGAACGGCAAGTGGAGGGTCTGCGTCGACTTTACCGATCTTAATAAAGCTTGTCCAAAGGATTGCATTCCACTTTCCCATATCGACCGACTGGTCAAGTCTACAGCTGGGAATCAGCTATTATCCTTCATGGATGCCTTCTCTGAATACAATCAAATTTTTATGCACCCCAACGACAGAGAAAAGACGGCGTTCATCACCAATCGCGGAACGTATTGCTACAAAGTCATGCCTTTCAGACTAAAAAATGCAGGAGCCACCTACCTACTGTTAGTCAACAAAATGTTCGCAAGTCAGCTCAGCCGCACCATGGAGGTCTACATCGACAGTATGCTCATGAAATCTGCAGTCGTTAAAGATCACGTCGGTCATCTCAAAGATTGCTTTAAACCCCTCGAAAAATATGGAATGAAATTAAATCCAGCCAAATGCACATTCGGAGTAACTTCAGGAGAATTCCTAGGTTACGTCGTCACCCAAAGAGGAATAAAAGCAAACCCAAAACAAATCTCGGCGATACTGGATCTCCCATCACCCAAAAATACACGCGAAGTGCAAAGGTTAACCGAGAGGATAGCCGCGCTGAACAGATTCAACTCGCGCTTCACAGATAAATATCTCCCTTATTATCAACTGCTGCGGAGTAATAAGCACTTCGACTGGGACGATAAATGTGAGGAGGCTTTCACACAATTGAAGGAGTATCTAACAACCCCGCCGATATTATCATAACCGGAGGACGGCGAGACGCTGTATCTTTACATCGCAGTTTCGACGGCAGCGGTAAGCGGCGTCCTTGTCAGAGAAGATCGCGGCGAACAAAACCCGATCTTCTACATAAGTAAACTTTGGATGGAGCTGAAACTCGTCACCCGGCTCTAGAAAAACTCGCTTACGCAGTAATTATCTCGGCACGGAAATTATGACCCTACTTCCAATCTCACACTATCGTCGTCTTCACTAGTCAACCACTTCGGAGCATTCTGCATAGCCCCAGTCAGTCCGGCTGAATGGCTAAATGGGCAATATAATTGTCCAAATATGACATTGAATACCGAGACCGCACTAGCGCCAAATCTCAATTTCTAGCAGACTTTATGGTGGAAATACCCCGTATCTACTAACTGGCGAAACACCTGCTGAAAATCGTTGAACTTGTATGTTGACGGCGCGTCCTCGAAGCAAGGATCAGGAGTTGGCATCTGTTTAAAATCGCCAACAGGAGAAGTCCTTGAACAATCATTTAAGCTCGGCTTCCTTACCTCGAACAATGAAGCCGAGTACGAAGCTTTGCTCGCAGGAATTCGCCTCGCCAAAGAAGTAGGAGCGAAAAATACTCACGCCTTTTGCGATTCTAAGCTCGTCGCCAGCCAATTTAAAGGGGACTACAACGCGAAGAACAAATGAATTGATGCTTACCTAAAACAGGTCCAGGAAATAACAAGGCAATTCGACTACTTCGAACTAACAAAAATCCTGCAAACTGAGAACACCGCCGCCGACGCGCTGGCAGCTTTAGCATCGACAACAGATCATGCACTTCGCCGAATAATTCCAATAGAAATCATCGAGCAACCTAGTATCCAGCTATGCATCGACTTTATGCGTCGACTTTACCGACCTGAACAATGCTTGCCCTAAGAAAAGCAGCGCAATATTTTATTAAAAATAACAACCTATTCCGTTGGAAAGCAAACAAAGTAATACTGCGATGTTGCGACGAAGCATAAGCTAAGGTCATGATCGAAACTCACAAGGGGGCAGGCGGCAACCATTCCGGAGGAAGAGCATTAGCTTTAAAAATAAAGAAGCATGGATTATTCTCGCCTAGAATGGTCCAGGATTGCGAACAATTCATACTACGGTGCAAACCGTTTTAGAAACACGCACCCATCATCAACGCACCCACCGAGCTCCTTCAGACCGCCGTCCCGCCATACTCCTTCATGAGGTGGTTAATGGATGCGATTGGCTCAATGCCTAAGTCAGGTCGCAATCAACATATCCTGGTTATAACGAACTACTTCACAAAGTGGCTTGAAGCTAGATCATACCACAGCATAAAGGCGATCGATGTCCAGATTTTCGTATGGGAAAACATTATATGCCGGCATGGCCTCCCATACGAGATCGTCACAGATAACGGCATGCCATTTACCTCGTCGACTTTCCGAAATTTTTGTGAGGGTTGGGAAATACGCATAAGTTACTCAACGCCTTGCTACCCACAAGGAAGTGGTCAATCGGAGGCTTCTAACAAAACCATTCTCAACGGTCTTAAGAAACGACTAACAGACCTAGAGGGAAGATGGGCAGATGAACGGGACGGGGTCCTCTGGTACCACCGAACGACTCCGCAAACTGCAACAGGAGAAACTCCTTTTTTGCTGTCTCACGGCTGTGAGGCCTTAGCACCTGCCGAAGTGCATGTACCAAGTGCTTGACGAACCTTAATGGTTCAGAACCCACAGCTAAACGATGAAAAGCTAATTAATACTCTGGACGGCTTAGAAGAACTTCACGATAAAGCTTTATTGCGCATTCAGAATTATTAGCAACAAATCTCTAGGTATTACAACAAGAAGGTACGCAGCCGACTGTTCTCGCTTCATGATCTCGTTTTACAAAGGGTTACAAATCTGACAAAACTGAGAGAAAATTGGAAGGGGCCTTATCGCATCACGGAGATCGTCAAACCCGGCGTATACAGACTGGAAAAAAATGAATGAAAATCAGTCAAGCGAGCATGAAATTCGATGAATTTAAGAAAGTACTACCCTTAAAATAAACAGCTTTGAATTTAAGTCTACATTTGTTACCAAGAACTACGAATGACTTGATCTCATTTTGGGTACGTAGGCAGCCTTGGGGTCCAGTCACTATCTTAATAAAACTACCTTTATCTTTTCTAACCAGCTCGGCGTTTAAAGTAAAGGGCATCTAGTGGTCCAAATCGACCATAAAATCAGCTCGGCACATAGAGCAATCTTCCTTATTCGAATGCATCTTGCTGAGTTGATGTGCTGGCCAAACATTCGACTTAAAAAGCAAAAACAAAATTCTGTGGCTGATCACCACTCCTTTGATACTCCGGTTCGATTTTATTACTTCCAAAGTAGATAAGACGAAAGTCGAGGACAATACTCGCACGACTCTCGATCATACCTTTCAGGCCGAAGTGAATCCTGAGAACTTGGTATCCGATCTTGATCGTCGTTTGGTATAAGACGAGCAAATGAATCTCGCCTCCAGCACCGGCCTAAAGAATGCCCCCGCATCGTAAATCAAAAAAAATAATTTCGCAAATCCTTCAAAGATAAGGGTTATCTCGTCAACAAGTATTAGAAAATGATACTTCCGTTTGAATTATTTAATTCGATTCGATTAAAAGCAAAAAATAAAAACGTGTTTATCTCGCATACATTCTTTCAAAAAAAACTATAACAAAGAAAATCATTACAAAAATGATGAAAAACAAAAAGCTCAACGCCGCTTGGGCACTTGAATCCTGGCCTCCTCCAGCTCCGAGATCGATGGTCGCATGTAAGCCTCAGTTGGAGCGGCAAAGTCATCTTTAGTAATGGGAGCATCTTTGATGCCGTGACGCTCCACTTCCAAACGATTGGCACTGGCGGAGTAGGACATAAGCTCTTTGACCGGAACTTCGTGACCCGCAGCCCGCAACAGTTTGTAGCAGTCCACCCTCGCTTTGGCATCAACAATCTTGAGCTCAAGATTATGAATACCGTGCTCCTGCACCATAGAAGCTTTTATCCGCTCAATACGAGGGTCATACCACTCGTGAGAACGTCGATACATCAGGTCGACGACGTGATCAATAGACTTACGTCCTTGCTCTCGAAATTCCTTTTTGACGGCAGACAACTTCTTGGTCTCTTCGGCCACCTTCTTCTCCAAACTTACCATGTGGAGCTGCTTTTCTTTGGCAGATCGACTTTAAGAGCCTGACACTTAAGCTCCAAATTGATCTTTTCATGCTCTAGCTCTTTGATCCTCGCTGATGCATTACGAAGCTCTCGATCTTTGGCTATTAACTCATCAGCTCTATTCTCCTCCCGTGAGAATTGTTGATCATATGACTCAATTAGGGATGCACATAAACCCAAACTCTGCACGAAACGCTTCAGTTTTTCCACCGACATCCCCTGATTCGGTTTCGTCCTGCACTGCCAGATTAAATTCGATGCAAATATTCACGAACATCGCTGGGGAGTTTTGTTCCAGCAAAGCAACAATTCGGGGGATTAAAACTCATCCTCGTCAACACCCTCTGGATCCTTCGGCGAGCTGCTCGTAGGACTTGGTGAATTAGTTCCCTGCTCCTCCGCCGTCGCAAAAACAGAGTCTTGCTCCTCGATTGGCGATGCAACCTCTAGATCCTCCGTTGAGATCTTTGGAGAAGAAGATATCACTAGTAAAAAAACAAGATATAGCTACGACAGAGTCACGACTGTGTCGTGGCTTTTCTGAAACAGGTCACGAAAAAGCTACGAAAAAGTCACGTAAACGGAAAAAGAAAGAAACGTGACAATTTCGTAAAATTTTGTGGCAAATATAGCCCATTTTAGTCGCGGAATTTAGTAGCAAAGTTAGCCACTAATTAGCCACGAATATTTCATGGCAACATAGTCACGAACAAATATCATGACTTTTTCGTGGCACATGTAGTCACGGTTTAGTCATGAGAATAGCAATGATAATGTTAACCACTCTTTAACCATTCTAATTTTGTGGCAATTTTATATAATTAAACATTGCTTTTCTTATTATTATAAAAAGATCATGATTATGATTCTGATACTGATTCTGATTAAGTTTCAACATATTTTCAATTTGTGACTCTGATTCTATTACTAGTATTGATTTTGATTAAGTTTCAACATATTTTCAAGAATATGTATAATTAAAATTTTTTTTTCTTACTATTATAAACGATTAAAAATATTGTGTCTTAAATTAAAATATAACTAAACAGAATCGGTAAATTAAAATATAACTAAACAATTTTTGGGTAAGGGTTTCTATTTTTGGGTTTAAGGTTTACATTTTTAAGCTTAATTAGAAAAATAATGTTTAGTTATATTTTAATTTAAAACTTAGTCCTTAAAATATTTCTAACATTTACATAGTTATTTAGTTATAACCAAATATAACTAAACCCTTTAACCCTTAAACTCAAACTCTAAATTCAAAATACAAACCTTTAACCAAAATTCATATCCTTAACCAAAATGTAAAACACATATGTACACCAAAATTTAAACTCTTAACCCTAAATGCAAAACACATATGTACACCAAAACTCAAACCCTTAACCAAAATTTAAAACCTTAACCAAAATTTAAACCTTTAACCAAATTCAAACTCTATACCCTAAATATAAAACACATATATACACCAAAATTCAAATCCTTAACCCTAAATATAAAACACATATATACATCAAAATTCAAACTCTTAACCAAAAATTCACACCCTTAACCAAATTCAAACTCTAGACCCTAAATGTAAAACACATATAGACCAAAATTCAAACCCCTAACTAAAATTTAAACCTTATACCCTAAATGTAAAACACATATGTATACCAAAATTAAAAATGCAAACCCTAAACCCAAAAATACAAACCATAAACCTTAAACTCAAACTCTAAATCTAAAATACAAATCTTAAACCCAAAAGTTTAAACCACATACCCTAAATATAAAATACAAACCTTCTACCCTAAATGTGAAACACATATGTACACCAAAATTCAAACCCTTAACCAAAAACTACAA
Source organism: Thlaspi arvense (assembly GCA_911865555.2). Lineage (NCBI taxonomy): Eukaryota > Viridiplantae > Streptophyta > Magnoliopsida > Brassicales > Brassicaceae > Thlaspi > Thlaspi arvense. The sequence continues at coordinate 15,308,931 of OU466857.2, forward strand.
ACCCTAAACCCTAAAATTAAACCCTAAATTCAAAATACAAATCATGTATCCTAAACTCAAACCATAATCTGTAAACCACTTCAAACCCTTATAGCCTACAATACTTATAAAAATCATACATTTTTGTTTTTGTCATTACTTTGCATATCTTTGTCCAAACTTTGTATATAATAAACACATTCTCCAACATTTTATACCAAACTTCAAAATTCCAAATATAAATTATATTTAAAATTTTAAATTCTAAACCATAAATATAATTAATCAATATATATATCCAAAAATCAAATTCACATTTATAAAATATTTCAAAAATATTTAAATCTAATCATTTTCTAAATATCAAACCCAAAATCCAAAATCTTAAATCCAAAATTTTAAATCTTAAACACTAAATAATAAACTCAACACTTCAACTTTAAATTCAAACATAAAAATTAAATCTAAAATTATAAAATTAAATATTACAATTTACTAATGAAATCAACACAACAATAACACAAGTGTCTCTCCATAGCTTGACACATCAATATTTTCAAACTTTCTAAAATTGACACCTCAGCAAAAAAATACCAATCAAAATATTTTATTAATACACATCATCTACTAACTTTTATTATTTTTTTTAACTTAAACCCATTAAAAACTTAAATATTTTTTTTGTTAATCTATGTTTTTTTTTGCCAAACCGAAGCTCAAATAATAAATAACAGTAAAAAAAAATTTGTTTTATTTTTTAGCATCCCCAAATATAAATAATAAATAACAACAAATAAAATAATTAAATTTTTATTTTATATTTTTACCAAACCGAAATTCAAATAATAAATAACAGCAAAAAAAAATTAAAATTTCTAACTATGTGTTTGCTTGATAGAGACGTATATGATTGAAGAAAGTATAGATTCATCATCAACTATGCTTCCATAACAACAACGTAAAAAACGTTATATTATAAGAAACTCACACATCAGCAAAAATTTGAACCAATAAAAACATAACAATAATACATATCATTAACACACTAATAAAATCAGTTTACTATTTTACTGACCCATTAAAAAGCCCAAAGTTTACAAAAAAATGGAAGTCGAAAACAAATGAGGAGAAGCTCAGACCACCACATCTTGGAGATTCGTATTTCCGGTGGTTACCGAGAACAAATTTTCTTGGTTTTGGCGGGAATAGAGAATTTCTTAGTTTCAGTAGGAAAATATAATTTTCAGTTTTGGTAGGAAAACATAATTTCTCGGTTAGGGCGGGAAAAAGCGAATTATCAGGTTTGGCGGAAAAATGTGAATCTTTGGTTTTTGTAAGATTTTTTTTTTTTATTTTGACACGAAAAAAAGATATCTTTGTTTTGACGAGAAAACGCGAGGGAAATGCAACTTTCAATTTTGACGAAAAATACGATTTCTCAGTTTTGATAGGAAATGCAAATTTTCGGCTTTTGATGGATAATGTGATCTCTTGATTTTTGCAAGAAAATGTGATTTTTTAGTTTCTGCGGGAAATTGTAATCTGACAATTTTGGCGGAAAATGCAATTTCTCGGTTTCATGGGAAAACAAAATTTTTCAATTTTTGGCGGGAATAACCAATTTCACGGTTTTGATTGGAAATGCAAATTTTCAGTTTTTGACATATATAGTGATATTTTGGTTTTCACGGGAAAATGCGATTTGTTAGTTTTCGCGAGAAACGCAATTTCTCAGATAATGCAATTTTTTGTTTTCGCGAGAAATTGTTGTTTATCGGTTTTGGTAGGAAGACGTGATTTTTGGTTTGACGAGAAAAATAATTTTTTTTTTGTTTTGCCCGAAATAGACAATTTCTCGGTTTTTGCAGAAAAAATATTTTTTTGGTTTTGACTGGAAAATACGATTTTTTGTTTTGCTAGAATATGAAACTTTTTGGTTTTGGTGAAAAACCTTGATTTCTCTGTTTTGGGGGAAACACAGGTTCTCGTGGAAAACTGAAATTTTTTTGTTTTGTCGGAAAATGCAATTTTTTGGTTTTTGTAAAAAGATAAAAATTCATCTGTACTAATTTTTAAATTACAATATGTTTATAGTAACCAAAATTGAATTATTTAACTTCAACTAAATTGATATTTCAATAGTTCAAACAGAACTTTCTGTTTAGTTCTAAAGCAATATCAATGGTATTGATATGAATGTTATTGATTATAGTTTAATAGTTTTAGAAACACATGTCTATAATAAATATTTAATAAATAAATAAATTTTATAATTCAAACTAATCATATTAATTAATATTTTTTTTTAAAATGACAATTTGCTTTATATAATTTTGAAGTACGATCAAGTGGCAATTTAGTAGAAAAAATAAATTACATTTGCCATTAGCATGAATGTACATAAAAATGTATTGCTTTATCCTTACATATACATTTATAGATAGTTAGCTAAACAAATTTGATAGTAAATTATAATTTTAAAAAATAAAAAATAAATGATATATAATGTTTATTCAGATTTAAAACATATAAATATATAACTTAAGCAAATAAAAAAGATAATATTTATTTTTATTATAAAAATAATTTTATTATATAAAAATATATATAAAATATCAAAAAATATTCTGCAGCGTAACGCGGGTAAATAACTAGTTAATTATAAATAAGATATATTATTAAATGACTTATTTACATATAATATTTAAGATGTGGTTTAAACATAGAATTAAACTTATAAAATGCAAATAAGAAAGGTCATTTCTCATTGGTTAATTGGTTAATCATTGGTTAATTGGTTAATCTATAGTGTTGAGGATTACACCTTACTTTTAATCTCAGCTATTGATAAAATTAAATCTAACACTCACAAATCACTCCTTTTTTTCTCTCTTTGCGTCCTCATCGTCTTTAACCAAAAAATTAATCGTGTCTTCTCCTTTGTTGTACTCTCATTCTCCGATCCATCTTCCTATCTTGTCCTTCCTTTGCTTCTTCTTCTTCTCCTTTTCTTCTATTTCTCTTTGTATCCTTCTTCTTCTTCCTCTTCCTCTTCTTATTCCTACTCTTCTTCTTCGGTTCGCCCCCGATGCATCTCCTTAAAACCGCCGTCGATCCACCTCATGTGCTTCTCTATCAATGCTTTAAAACCGTCGTCGATCCACTGTAAGTATTTTCTTCTCCTTCTTCTCCCCTTCATCTCCTCCTTTCTCTTCTTCTCCACCTTATTTTCTTCAGATCTAACTCTCTTTTTTTCTGATCCTGTAGCCCGAGCTCGTCCTCTGGCTGCTCCATCCTTGCCGCACCGTGCTCACCACCAATGACCATCGCCGTCGACAATTTTGCAGATTAGGGCTTTGTCCGGTTAAGCTTGGGTTGGCCTTCGGTTTAGGTTTAGCTTCTGGTTCTGTTCTTTGGTTTTCCTGGTTTAAGTTTTGGGTTCTTGCGTCCTAGACCCACATGTTGTATGGTTTTAAGATTTTCAGTCAGGCCCATTTCGGGATTTTGTTGATTAAACCCAGAAAACAAAAAAAATTAATGTTAAAAAAAAAACGAAATCAATTTTTTTTTTTATAAAAAATAAACGATTAGCCACGGAAAAATACTATGACAATTATGTGTCAAAATTAATTGTATTGTTATTTATTTAAAAATCATTATGTTTGCCACGGAATTAACCAGAATTTAACCGTGACTAGTTAGACATGCAGAATTACCTAAACTATTTTGTGACTATTTTTGCCACGAACTATGAGTAGCTAAATCGTGACTATATAATCACGAAAAGACACGAAATATATTAGTTACGATCGTATAGATACGCTTTTTTGTGACTTTTTGTGACTATAGAACCATAGAGTCACAGTATTTTTACCTTAGTCACGAAATAGTCTGTGGTTATAGCCAATTTGTTTCGATCTCGCGTCCGTAACAGCAACCTCAGGCTTATCTGGCACAATATCTTTGGCAACGATTTGATTTTGAGTTTTGAGACGGAGCCCCGTATCTGGACTTTTTGTTCGGAGAGAAGTCAAGGATGTCAATATCAAATGAAGGAATCTTGTCTCTCTTCCATAATCCCATCATTCTAGAGAGATCGATGAAGATCTGAAATCAAAAAGAAAAAGGAAGACGAACAAAGAAGATTATCGCGAAGAAGAAACTGAGGAAAACAAAACCCTCGGGAGCAAGAGGATGAAGATGAAAAAATAAATTATTGATAATAAAATCAAAAGAAATATCAACAGTTTCCTTAAAAGAGGCGTGTCGAGAGTCGCACAATCTCGCCGTTTAAAAAACCTGTGGCTTTTCCGCTTAAAGTAAAATCCTAATGGGTCGAATACTTAAATAAATTTATTTAAAGAAAGCGCCACGTGTTGAATCCACTTAAAAACGGGCCGAGCTGGCCATCGCGGAGAAACGCTCTCGACGAGCTGATGCTTATTGCGAGATCAAATCCACTTTAACTTCATGAAGTCTGCCGAGCTGATTTATAATCAGTCTCGCCGAACTGGGGTGGGGGGGGGGGGGGGGGGGGGGGGGAGGGGGACTTATTGTTAGAGGAGAAATGAGCACATTTCCTAAAAGGCTTTCTCTAGCAATAACCTAAGCCCATCAAGACCACGAAGACTACGCCGACATAACTCTAAAAAAGAAAACCTCGAAGATAATCTTGAAACTTTCAAAAAGTTGGATCAGCTCAAAAGAATATTCAAGGATAAAAGAGAATTTCCATATTCTTCAGAGAATAAGAGATATTTCCATATCTCAAATATGGAAACATTCACCAAAAGAGAAAAGGAAAAGGAGCTCGGAGCAACCGACCTCCTGTTCCTATAAATAAGGAGACCCCATAGCACAAAAAAAACAACTCATGCAATCTAGAGAGCAGCAGAGCTAAAATCAAGAACTCCAACGCTTTCTAGTTTATCGCATAAACATTTCTTTTCACTTCGGCATAACCTCTCGGTTATACCAAGCTTGTAATCGCTTCACCTTTTTAAGCTATTAATAAAGATCTTATTCTCCAAAACTCACAACTGTTAATCAAATCTCTAGTATTGATTTTCTGGTTCAACACCCAGATTATCAGCATAGCTAATAACTTAAACTTGCTTGCCCCTTATAATGTCCTTATAATGCAAGACCGGCATGCATCTCGACAGTCAAAGCATCAGTGCCTGTCTCACTTTTGCGATTGAGGTTGCAAAATTCTCCTCTAGCATTTTCAAGATCTGAACCAATAAACACTAATTATGCCAATTATTTTAATAAAAAGATTGCTTTTAGTATTTCTGGAATATTGATATTGGGAGTTGAAACTGAGACAAAAGTTTATGACAAAGGAAGAGACATTATTTAGAGGAATTTCAGGTTTAGAAAAAAAAAATGCTTTTGAGCAGAAAAACAGGAAAAAAAAAGTTGATTTTAAAATAAATCTAAAAGATATATACATCGAAGAAGAAAGTAAAAATTGATGAGCGTTTCAAATATTCAAATTATATATTACATTTATTGTTGAGATTTTTATACTATTTAAAAATATGTTTAACTATTATAATGTAAGGTGTTAAATGGATAGTGATTATCCATTTACTTTTGTCTTTATACATTAACATATTAAAAGATAATGTTTATCCATAAGTTTTAGATAATGCTTATCCATATATTTTGCATAATGCTTATCTATATATTTTCACCAATGTTTTGAAACCCGACCCGAAAAGCAAACCGGAATGTATATCAGGTCATCGGGTTTTCGGGTTTTTCTGGGTTGATTCGGATCGACCACGGATCAATTAATTAATTAATTTTTATATAATATATATATATATATATTATATGATTTTAAAAATAGAAAAATAAATTTAAAAATAAAAAATAACACAAATTATTCAATAATAGTAATAAAATATCAAATTTAACTAAAATAAGTAGTAAAACTGTAAAAGCCATTTAAAACTAAGAACTTAAAAAATCATATTAACCAATCTTGATTGTCTCTTTCGCCATCGCCATTGTTCTCATGTTCTTCAGGTGGCAGAGTGAAATCTTCATCAATTTGAAATTCTAAAAGAAAACAAATCACATAGTTTAGTCAATATATTATATATAACTAAAAGATAAATTATAAAGTTTACCATTAGAATTTTCTGGGGTTGTCTCTTCATCATCTTTAGGATATTCTTCAGCAAGAGCCTTTTCTAATTCATCGTAATCAAGTTCACCTGGTTCTTCTTCTTCTAGGATCCAAAACTCTGTTTTATCAATAGAATCATAATCAACAGGATCATACGATCTTTTTCTTTTTGTCCTGTACATTACAAAACTTGTAAGAAACTTGTTAAAATTTAAGCTAGATAAAGATACATAGCTTCATATTATACTCACCTATCTTGCAAACGTAAGTTGTAGTGAACAAATACGAGATCGTTAAGTCGCTGATGCTCCAGTTGATTCCTCTTTTTGGTATGAATCCGTTCAAACACACACCAATTACGCTCACATCCAGATGAAGAAGCGGTTTGCCTAAGAATTCGTATTGCTAACTTTTGCAAAGTAGGAGCATCACAACCAAATATCTCCACCATTCATCTAATTATTATTAAAACTATATCAGAATACTATGTATACCCATAATATGATAATAATCATGTCTAATATTATGAATTACCTGGCTGAGAAGTTTTGCTGCAAGTTGAAGCCATTTCTCGGGAAAAGCTGCCCTCACGTTCTCTATAAACCTTAAGCTCCTGAAAGAGCTTTGTTTTGCTACTCTCTTTTTGCTTTTCAAATAGGTTCATCAAACCTCTCAAAATCTCAGGCTTCTCACAAAACGTATCTTGCGCATACATGAAAGTCGGGTTCAAATAGTATGTTGCAGCATGAAGATCCTGGCGTAACATACGATCCCATCGTCGATCAATGATATTTTTATAAGGCTTGTAGTGAGCTTCCTTTTTCTGGAACATCTTTTTAATGCCTAATCTTGCTCGGTACATCCCTTCATACACATATGGTAGAGAAGGCTTCTCATCAGCATCACAAATACGCAACAGACGGATGATAGGAGTCATAATCTTGACAATTATCAAGCAGTCATTCCACATACGCTCATCCAAGACAATCAATTTAACTGCCTTTGCTTTAGCTGTTTTAAAAGCTGCTTAAACTCCAAATCTCTGCTTGTAACTAGAGCTTGTAAATCGTCTTTATGTTCATGAAGACTTTGTAAAGCAATGAAAGTTGTAGCAAAACGACGAATGATCTCTCTCCAGCCAGGTCTTTTCCTCACCCAATTTAAAGTTGACTTATGGTTGTGTAAAAAATGGTTACCTTGGGCATGCGTTGCACTAGATTCTCAACCAATGGTATTTTTGATACATCTTCCAAAATCAGATTGATACAATGAGCTGCACATGGAGACCAAGCTATGGTGGGAAACTTTTCAACGAGAAGCTTTCCAACAGCTTTATAATTGGCTGCGTTATCAGTCACTAGATGAACGACATTCTCTGGACCAATCATGCCCACAATCTCAGCAAACAAATTGCATAAATTCTCAGCATTTGCATAGATATCAGAAGTATCAACCGACTTAATAAATGTAATTCCTCTGGGACAATAAACTAAGAAATTAATCAGTGGTCTTTGTCTTGTGTCCTTCCATCCATCTCCCATTAGAGTACAACCAGTATTAGCCCAAGTACTTCTAAAACTATCAATGATCAAAGAAACTTGCACTTTAGCATCACGCAACAATCCAACACGCAAAGCATGGTATGAAGGACCTACATATCCATGACCCATGCTTGCTACCTTACTCATCATAGGCTGGAAAAACCGAGAATTCACAGCATTCATAGGAACGCAAGCGTCATAAAACCACAATGCAACAGACATGTCCACATCATGTATTTTCTCTTTACTTTGCATGCATGCCTTTATAGTAGGTTGGGTCGGATCATGCACACCTCGTTTAAAGTATGCGTGAAGATCAGTACCTTGTTTCCTCTTTTGATTTGAGCGAAAATCAACTCCACTATCATCCCCGTCAACATCTTGAATTTCAGGACCCTCTAAGTTTGAATCATCAGAATGAATATTCTTCCTCTTCTTGCCCTTAATTTCTTTCAGTGCGCTCATTATCTTGAATTGCACATCTGCAGGAACCTTCGTACACGCATCTGTATCCCCTTTCACACCAGCAAGATGGTGTTTCATCCGATTGATGCCACCTCCTAATTTCTTTTTGTGACAAAAGCCACATTCTAAAACCGATTTCCCTCTTGAATCCTTTGATAGAATCACATAGGCCCAAGCAACATCATTTTTTGCTCAGATTGAACGGTTTGCAGCTGCTATTTCTTCATAGTTTTCATTTGATTCTGGATCCATTGCATGATAAAATCACACATAAAAAAACAAATTTCACTAAGACATAATCAATTTTGGAGGGACACACAAACATGAGAAAGGGATACACTTAAAATTTAGAAATTAAATCGATGATCAACTAAAACAAAAAGAAATCTTAAATAAATAAGAGAGAATAGAGAAAATGAGACATACGGTTTTGTTCCTTGATTTGGAAGACTCAAAATTTATTCTCAAGCGGCTTAAGAACTGCAGAAGTTCAATGTTGATATACAAACCCTAAAAGTTAAAAGTTTTAACTTAAAACAATCTACAAAACTCACAAAGTGACGAAACGGTTTCGTGTAAAACCCTATAATTTAATTAATTAATTAGTAAAGACTAATCAGATTTGTTTTTTTTTTCAAAAAAAATTGCTGGTTCAACCGGGTCGCTGGGTCGCGGTTTGATCGCAGGTTTTGCTGGATTTTACTGATTTAATAATTTTCGGGTTTTAAGACGAGTACCGGCTCGGAAGTGTGAACCCGGTTCAACTGGGCGAACCGGGTGGTCCGGGCCGGGTCTGAAAACATTGGTTTTGACTTTATACATTAGTTTATTTCACTATAAAGTAAAGTTTTTCCTATAAATAGGTGACTTCATTTTTTGTAAAATCATAAATTCAGAAGAAGAAAGAAATGAAGTTCTTATGTTCATCTTTCTCTCTTTCTCTCTGAAGTTCAAAAGATCTTAAACTCTTCTTTGCTTTTCTTTATAAAGCATTAGTTTACAACACGTTATCAGCACGAGCGTCTCTTGATCTGTCTATATACCAGAGAGGTAAGATTCATTTATGTTCAATTTATTTTGAATATTATGATTTACGGAAAGATAGGCTCTGCCTTCTCCGTTTAGATGTTATGCCGGGATGGAAGGCTCTGCCTCCTCCGAGCTGATCGTTATGGTAGGCGCTGCCTCCACGATCAAATATTTATATCATGCCAGGATGGTAGGCTATGTCTCCTCCGAGCTGATCGTTATGGTAGGCACTGCCTCCACGGGCAAATAATTATATTATTTATTTATTATATCGGGATGGTTGGCTCTGTCTCCTCCGAGCTGATTGTTATGGCAGGCTCTGCCTCCACAATAAAAAATGCTCACATGGCAGACTATGTCGCCTCAGATCATATTTATTTATTTATTGTATGGGAGATTAAAATCTCCATATTTGTTCATTTATTTATTATGCAATCAGCAATTGTATGGTAGGCTCTGCCTCCTCGTATTGCTTTGAATTATTGTCTTTTATTATGCCGTTACTATGCTCAATTTTTTAATCTAATGAATTTAGCTTTTATTATTGAGTAATAATTTGTCAAAGCTCGAGATCACCACCCTTGACTTGTGTGGAAAGAATTATATGTCTTGGGCGGTAGGTGCAAAGTTGAATCTAAAGAGAAATGATCTCTTGAGCACTATCGATATGTCAGAAACGATATTCGATGAAATAAGGCAAATATCATGATCTTTTTACACCACCATATACATGATGGTTTAAATGATAAATCCATCATGAGTAAAGATCCTGAAGATCAGAGTTGATATAAATCCTCCTGGTAGCTTAATAATATAATAAACTCGTGATGAGAAACCATCAGTTTTGTCCAAAATTAACTCCATTCCTAGGGGAGAATGTTGAGTAATCCACTTACAGTAAGTGTGATGGACAAATTTAATGAAAGAAAAGGATGATGGTTGGGACGTTGAAAGACAAAAGCTTAATGGTGTTGATGTATTATATGCTTTTGCTTTGAATGTTTTTGCTGTAGGTTCTATTGTATCATAAGATGTATTGTCAGGTATGTGTTTAATACTTATTAATGCATCTTTTATGAATATTTTAAATTAAAAAAAAATGTCAGAATTTGAGACTATGGATGGAGATACTTGTCTAGCAGACAGTGCTACGACACATACAATACTTAAAGATTTAAAGTATTTCTCCTGTCTCATAATTAAAGTCTCCGCCGGAAGCGTGAGTACTATAACTGGTAATGCAAAGATTATACTAGGCTATAGAAGAGCGGTTTTTTCATTGCCAAGGGGTACAGAGTTTGTAGTGCAAGATGCATTATAATCCCCCGAGTCTCAACGGAACTTATTAAATTTTCGAGATATCCGCAGAAATGAGTATCGTATTGAGACTATTAATAAGAATGGCTATGAATATCTTTGTATTACAACGGAGAGTAAACATCAGTTGGAAGAGTTACCAATGATGTCCTCTGGATTATATTGCACAAAGATAACCATGGCTGAATCACATGTTGCGGTAAACCAGAAGTTTACCAGCACTTTTAGAGTATGGCAAGAAAGGTTAGGCCATCCTGGTTCAATCATGATGAGAAAGATTGTGCAAAATTCGAGTGGCCACCCATTGAAAAACCAGAAGGTTTTTCAATCGGGGGAGTTTTCATGTAAGGCATGTTCTCAAGGAAAACTCATATGTTGGCCCTCGCCAGCCAAAGTTGGAAATGAATCCCCTGTATTCTTAGAGAGAATACATGGTGATATATGTGGGCCGATTAACCCACCATGCGGGCCATTTAGATATTTTATGGTATTGATTGACGCATCTAGTAGATGGTCACATGTGTGTCTTTTGACCACAAGAAATATGGCTTTCGCAAGATTCATTGCCCAAATAATCAGGTTGAGAGCGCATTTCCCTGATTATGCCATAAAGAAAGTCAGGCTTGATAACGCTGGTGAATTCACTTCAGCAGCCTTTAATGACTATCATATGTCTTTGGGAATCGATGTTGAGCATCCGGTTCCACATGTTCATACATAAAATGGCATGGCTGAGTCATTGATTAAGGGGTTGCAATTAATTGCAAGACCGTTAATCTTGAGAACAAAGCTTTCAATCACTGTATGGGGACATGCTATATTACATGTTGGGGCATTGGTCCAGGTAAGACCAAATGCGTATAATGAATATTCCCCCATACAGGTAGCATTTGGCCAGAAGCCAGAATCCCATCTTCTTGTGTTTGGGTGTGCGGTCTATGTCCCTATAACACCACCTGAAAGAACAAAAATGGGACTACAAAGAAGATTGGAAATATATATATATATCGGGTATTCGTCACCAAGTATAATTAGGTATCTTAAGGTGGTAACTGGTGATATGTTCACGGCACGGTTTGCCGATTGCCACTTTGATGAAAGTGAATTCCCTGCATTAGGGGGAGGATTGAGAGAATCACCAAATGATATTACATGGTGTACAAAAACTTTGGCTTATCTTAATCCTCCTACAAACTAATACGAGGTGGAAGTTCAGGAAATTATACATATACAAAGATTGGCAAACCAGTTACCTGATGCATTTACTGATACAAAAAGGGTGATGAAGTCCTATATCCCTGCTGCTAATGCTCCATCAAAGATAAATGTTCCTGAAGAACATATTGATGTAAATATAGCAAATGAACTGGTTCAGCTAAAGCGCAGGAGATCAATAGGATCAAAAGACAAAAATCCCCGAAAGAGAAAGAAATTGGAAGCAAAGGTTCTGGAAGAACCAAATAAAGTCAAATGTCCTGAAGACATTTGTGAAAAGGTTCTTGAAGAACCAAATGAAGGTATATGTCCGGAAGACATATCTGAACTAGTTCCTGAAGAACTAGGTAAAGAGATTTGTCCTGAAGACGAATCTGGAACAGAAAAATATGAGATTTCTATCTCCTTCGCCCAAAGTGGAAAATTATGGGCTAGAAGTGAAATAGAAGATAATGATGGAATGTTATCTTTTTCTGCTTCCAAAGAGATCGATCATGAAAATGATGATCAAGATCCAAGTTCCGTGTCAGAGTGCCAAAGAAGGCCTAACTGAGATAAATGGCAAGTGGCCATGAGGGATGAGATATTCTCCCTTAATAAATGGAACGTATTCGGACCGATAATTATTACACCTTAAGATGTAATACCGGTCGGATACAAATGGGTCTTTGTAAGAAAGAGAAATGAGAAAAATGAGGTCACAAGGTATAAAGTTCGCCTTGTGGCACAAGGATTTTCTCAAAGACCGGGAATAGATTATAAAAATATATATTTCCCGATCATGGATGCAATCACATTTAGGTACTTAATGAGCATAGCGGCCTCTAATTATTTAGAGATGTACTTAATGGATGTTGTGACTGCATACATACATGGTTCACTTGATAGTGACATATACATGAAAATTCCCAAAGGATTTAAGATCCCTCAAGGATCAAATATGCCTAAAGCATCTAAAGAGCTATGTTCGGTCAAATTACAGCGATCACTTTACAGATTAAAACAATCCGGACGCATGTGGTATAATCGCTTAAGTGATTATTTGTTGAGTAAAGGTTACGTCAACAATGCGATATGCCCTTGTATGTTTATTAAGAAATCCACATCAGGATTTGTGATCATTGCTGTATATGTTGATGACTTGAACATGATTGGAACTCAAAAGGAGATTGATGATGCTAGAGCTCATATGAAAGATGAGTTTGAAATGAAAAATCTTGGAAAGACAAAATTTTGTCTAGGGCTCCAGATAGAGCATTTCCAAGAAGGAATATTTGTGAATCAATCAAATTACACCAGAAGGGTGTTGAAACGCTTTAGTATGGATAAAACGACTCTTTTGAGTACTCCTATGGTCAATATACCACTTGATGTTGACAAGGATCCATTTCGACCTTGTGAAGGTAACAAAAAAATATTAGGTCCTGAAGTGTCTTATATGAGCGCTATCGATGCCCTTATGTATCTTGCAAATTGTAGTAGACCAGATATAGCTTTTGTTACTAACTTACTTGCAAGGTATAGTTCATCACCGACGAGCCGGCATTGGAATGGAATAAAGCATATATTCCGTTATCTTCAAGGTTCAATTGAATTTGGATTATATTATTCTAGAAACCCCGAGGTTGGTCTAGTTGGTTTTGCAGATGCAGGATATATATCTGATCCACATAAAGCTCGATCGCAAACTGGATATGATTCCACATTTGGTGGAACTGCGATCTCTTGGCGATCTCAAAAGCAAACTTTAGTCGCAACTTCTTCAAATTATGCGGAGATTATTACGCTTCATTAAGCATGCAGAGAATGTGTATGGCTCAGATCGATAGCTCATCACATACAAGAAGCAAGCAGAATAATCACATACAACGAACCAACAAAGGTGTTTGAAGATAATGCTGCTTGTGTCGCTCAAATTAAAGAAGGTTATATCAAAAGCGATAGAACGAAACATATCCCTCCAAGATTCTTTTCTTATACCCAAGAGCTCGAGAAGAATAAAGTGGTGGATATTCAGTATGTTCGTTCAAGTGACAACGCAGCTGATCTCTTCACAAAAGCACTTCCTACTACAACATTCAAGAAACATGTTCATAGTATTGGAATGCAACATCTACGAGATTTGTGAAGAGAGGATGAGATCCATCTTTTCCAGTGGGAGTTTGCTTTTGCTGTACTCTTTTTCCCTTTATCATGGTTTTTATCCCATTGGGTTTTTCCATGGAAAGATTTTTAACGAGGCAGCACGCAACTTCACAATGATGGATACTCAGGCGTCATTTCGAGGGGGAGCGTTACTGCACTCTTTTTGCTATCATGGTTTTTATCCCAAAAATATTTTACCATGATAAGTTTTTTAACGAAGCAGTACGTAATACATCATTAGTGATGGATAATCAAGGGGGAGTGTTAAATGGATAGTGATTATCTATTTACTTTTGTCTTTATATATTAACATATTAAAGGGTAATGTTTATCCATAAGTTTTAGATAATGCCTATCCATATGTTTTGGATAATGCTTATCTATATGTTTTGTCTTTATACATTAGTTTACTTCACTAAGAAGTAAGGTTTTTCCTATAAATAGGTGACTTCATTCTTTGTAAAATCATAAATTCAGAAGAAGAAAGAAATGAAGTTTTTATGTTCATCTTTCTCTCTTTCTCTCTGAAGTTCAAAAGATCTTAAACTCTTCTTTGCTTTTCTTTATAAAGCATTAGTTTACAACATTAGTAAATAAGTTTAGCTAGTATAAAGTTGGTTTTCAAATTTACTTTTAATGAGAAATAGTAAAATTAAACATTTTCAATGACATATTGCATGAGATAACATAATAATAATGGTTAAACAATGAAATGTTTTTGTTTTAATAGAATAGAATAGGTATATATCTGTTAGATCCGCTTCAAATCGGTATTTGCTTCGATTCAATTCGAAATATCTAAAAATCCGTAAAGTATTGGAGCAAAGCAAATAGTAAAATGTAGTATCCGTATAAAACGGAACAAATCATAAATATATTTTTAGACAATATTGGATATCCGCTCTGATCCGTATCTTTATAAATTTATTATATATTAGTATATTTTATTATGTATATATCTATTATATTATAAAATTTATATTTTATCTTCATTGTTATGCTATCAATTGTTTTTAAAAAAATTTCAATTGTTTTTATTGTTTTTATTATATGAAATAGATGATTAAATTACAAATAATAAATAATAAAATTTATATTTAAAATTTAAAATATGTTAATAAATAATATTTTATTTTATATTAGTCAATAAATATAAATAATTTTTTTTCATAAAGTTTAATACTAGAGTTTAAATAACCAATATGATTTTATATATAATATATCATTTCTTTTGACACCATCAGTTTTTTCTTTTTATCACCTTAATTTTATAAATTTATTTTTTATTAAAAAAAATATTAATTTTTACTTAATAATTTAGATGAAAAGTAAATATTTTTTAATAAAATTTGATATATTTTCAGCTTTGTGTATATTGAACAGATAAACTAAATATTTAAAAATATTCGTAAATATCTGTAAATTAACTGAATATCCGAATTTGGATATTCGTATATTTTCGGAGCAAATCATATTTTAAAATTAAATATTTATTAAAAATAGTGCAAACCATAAATATGAAAAAATTTCTGGATATCCTATCTGTGCGCACAGTCCCACCTCTAGTTCGGACGATAATACTAATCTCTTGGTTTCAAAACGTATTGCTGAACTTTTCTAATGCGATTGGTTACGCTAGTGGGGTTGAGTCGTATTGTACATGTACGGTTTACTCGTTCTCCTTCGTTGGTAATAATTTATTGGCGCACTAAATAGTCTATATTTAAATTATTATTCAAATAATACAACTCGGTTCAGAGAATCGCAAGTCAGACGTGCAGATAAAGTGGGTCCAAGTCATGTTTAACGTGTTCTCCATCATCCACCAATCTTCTCTATATACGACCCAACCCAACTAGACATAGATGATAGACCAATCGATAATAATATTAGTTAGACGAGCTTATGCTAATTGCCTTCTTGAATCTTTTTTATTTATTTTCAAAGCTAATTGTATTTTTTTCACCTACGAACACTATGCTACTGTATTATTTCATGGATTACATATATATACATATATATTTATTTTAATTATTTTACGTATACCTTGCACCACTTCAATAAAACTATAAATAAACAAGTTATAAAAACATTTAATTTTAATACAACAAGTATACAACAATAAGTTAAATCACCTAACTTAAGACTGTTTTCTAAAATCTAATTAACAATAAATGATTAGAAATTAGTAAGAAAAACATATTTAAAAGGCTGTAACCGATACACACAATAATAATACAATATTTAGGTATTAATAGTATTTTTCATCTACTTCCGATTACATTTATAATCAACCTTCAATCATAAAACCATAAAAGATTAACAGCACAAAGATAAAAAAAATGAGAGATGGTTTTTGATTAAGTTTTTTTTTTGGTCGTCTGCTTCGTTAAAGTCCAAAGGGTATGAAACCCATAAAAAGTATGAGTAGTGTAGTTACATCTCCGATTGATTCAGTACTGGCCCAAAAAAATCTAAGAAAAGCTAATATAAAAACTGGACACGTGTTAATACAAAAAGACACGTCATAAAACGTGGAAACCTCAGCAGAAATCACAACACGTGTAAGTGGAGATGTGGAGTTGCAGCGCCGCTGCTTTCATCGTAAACTTCATCGTTGCCGGAATGAAAACTTCTAATTAGCACGGTGCTGCTCTGATCTAATTCTGCTCCTTTCTTTCGCATGAATAAACCATTAGAAGATGAATATACCTCCTTACGCCATTAGTGGATTTCGCCGGAAGCCGCCAGAAGATGAGAGACAGAATATTTACTGGACTTTTTATGAAGAAACGTCAGATCTACTAAGGCTGCGCCTTAACTATCCGAAAAACTTTACAACAACTCAATTTTACAGCTTCATGAAAACCTATGCTTCAAATTAAGAACATAAAGCGAGGGATTATATCGCAAAGGAAAATCAAGCAACCAACAGAAAAGAATATCATCAAATTCATCTGGGATCTGAATAGAAACATGCAAAATGATGATCCGATAAACGAAAATATAATTTACAGAGAGTCGGACATGCCAGAATTGATTTTCCTATTAGCGGAATACAAAAAAAGAAGAGAACTTCTCTCTCAAAAAGATTGAGAGAGTGAAGAGAGAGAGAAACTCTCATTTTTTTAAATGTGGTTTTTGATTAAGTAATACATTATATTTGTTTATTAGTGCAAATCTGTTTATATTATAAGATGAAACCAAAAAAAATAATCATATTATTAATTAGTAAGCAAATTAGACTGTGATCGAGAGTTATGATGGTTGATTACTATCTGCCCCTTATATGAAAATATTTTATTTACCCTTAATAAAATAACAAATTAATATAATCTAATTTTTAATTTTAATTTTATTTAATATCTAAATAAAATCAAGACGAGTCGAGTCTTTAAAACAGCCATAAATCAAATTCAACAAAAACTGTGTATGGAAATTATGTAGCAATTAAACAATATAGAAAACTAGGTGTTTCCCCGCACAAGGTGCGGAGTTCGATTAATCTTTTTTAAAAAAAATAACATTAGTTTATTTATAGATGAAAAAATCAAATTTTATAATTATTTGAAATCAAAATTAATATATTTGAAAAATAAAATTTTCATGAGATATATTGTTTTTTGACCACATAAATCAATTTTCATAAGATTTAGAGTTTTACTTGTGACCGCATAAATCAATTAGGTTAATCAAAAATATTAGTAGATTAAACGATCAAATTAAAATTAGTTTAAGAAAATAATTAGAATTGATTTTTTATGATTTATGCTAATTATCATTTTTAGTAAACTGAATATTCTTATGATATAAACTCGAATTTGGAAATTTAGGTTTAAATAAAATGAAAATTAAAAATTAGATTATATTAATTTTGTTGATTTCATTAAGGGTAAATAACGTCTTTTCATATAAGGGCAAATAGTAATCAACCATCATAACTCTCAATCACAGCCCAATTTGCTTACCAATTAATAATATGATATTGTTTTTTGGCCACATAAATCAATTTTTATAAGATTTAGAGTTTTACTTGTGACCGCATAAATCAATTAGGTTAATCAAAAATATTAGTAGGTTAAACGATCAAATTAAAATTAGTTTAAGAAAATAATTAGAATTGATTTTTTGTGATTTATACTAATTATCTTTTTTAGTAAACTGAATTTTTTTATGATATAAATTCGAATTTGGAAATTTAAATTTAAATAAAATGAAAATTAAAAATTAGATTATATTAATTTGTTATTTCATTAAAGGTAAATAAAATATTTTTATATAATAGGCATATAGTAATCAACCATCATAACTCTCGATCACATCCTAATTTGTTTACTAATTAATAATATGATACCACACTCTATTTGAAAGGATATTAAATAAGAAAATGTAAACAAATGTGATTAATATGATGATAGAAGAGTAAATCAAAAATCGGAGAAGAGGGAAGGAATCAAGGAGCGTTTTTTTGTTCTTGGAGTCTATTTTGTCATCATCATCGTCTCTCTCAACAGAAAATCTTCAATCGAGATCGCAAAAATGGAGAAACCAAACCCTAGACGACCTTCAAACACTGTTCTCCCTTACCAAACTCCTCGATTAAGAGATCACTACCTCCTCGGCAAAAAGCTAGGCCAAGGCCAATTCGGCACAACCTATCTCTGCACCGAGAAATCAACCTCCGCTAATTACGCCTGCAAATCAATCCCCAAGCGCAAACTCGTCTGCCGCGAGGATTACGAGGATGTCTGGCGCGAGATTCAGATCATGCATCATCTCTCTGAGCATCCCAATGTTGTTCGGATCAAGGGTACTTACGAGGATTCCGTTTTCGTTCACATCGTTATGGAGGTTTGTGAAGGAGGCGAGCTTTTTGATCGGATTGTTTCAAAGGGCCATTTCAGCGAGCGTGAGGCCGTGAAGCTTATCAAGACGATTCTTGGTGTTGTTGAGGCTTGTCATTCGCTTGGTGTTATGCATAGAGATCTCAAACCTGAGAATTTCTTGTTTGATAGTCCCAAGGAAGATGCGAAGCTCAAGGCTACGGATTTTGGTTTGTCTGTTTTCTACAAGCCAGGTTTGGTTTTTCGATTATCCAATCACCACTCATCTCTTTGGTTAATCTTTGGAATCGATCGAATTTGTTCGTATCCGTGTATTGCTGCTTCATACATTGTGGATGTTTGTTTGGTTTCTTGATAGAAACATGTTTGTTCTTTTTCGTCTCTTGAATTGAAAACTCGGCGTAAGGGATTTGGGTATGTTTAGGATTGTTTCTTTGTTACAGGAAACATTTCTTGTATCGATGTTCTTCATTTTGAGTCTCTGAAACCTCATGCGTTGATTGGAGTTATTCTGCGTTTGTCTGGCTTGGAATTGGATCAGTGGGTTTGGGTATGTTTAGTCTTGATGATTTGTTTCGTTAAATTCCGATTTTGCTGCTTGGGGATTGTTTCTTTGTTAGGGAAACATTGTATGTAATTGTATAGATTGGAACTATTCTGCATTGCTTCTTTGGATCTGTGATTCCCTCAAAACCAGATAAGTTTCTACATTTGAGTCTCTGATACTTCATGTGTTGATTGGAACTATTCTGCATTGTTTCTTTGGATCTGTGATTCCCTCAAAACCAGATAAGTTTCTACATTTGAGTCTCTGAAACTTCATGTGTTGATTGGAACTATTCTGCATTGTTTCTTTGGATATGTGGTTCCTCAAAACCAGATAAGTTTTAGCCAATACCTGTTCATAATCTAATTGGTTTTTGTTTGCTCTTCAGGACAATATCTATACGACGTTGTTGGAAGTCCGTACTATGTTGCACCAGAGGTTTTAAAGAAATGTTATGGACCTGAAATAGATGTGTGGAGCGCCGGTGTTATCCTCTACATCTTACTAAGCGGTGTTCCTCCTTTCTGGGCAGGTAAGTCTACAAAGAAGCCACAGCCTTTTTCTTACTTGCTAGTTTCGAGTTTTGTATGAATGATTGCATCTTTCTGTCTTGGGGCTTGTAGAAACCGAGTCTGGAATCTTTAGACAGATATTGCAAGAGAAGTTAGATTTTAAATCTGACCCGTGGCCAAGTATCTCAGAAGCTGCTAAAGATTTGATCAACAAAATGCTTGAAAGGAGCCCCAAGAAACGCATTTCTGCTCATGAAGCCTTGTGTAAGTTTAGTTTTTGGTTATTTCATTTGGAAGCTTACTGTTTGTTTTGGTAAGTAATGAAGTATTGAGTTTGCTCCTGAATGTTTATAGGTCACCCATGGATTGTCGATGAACATGCAGCACCAGACAAGCCTCTTGATCCAGCAGTTTTATCGCGACTAAAGCAGTTCTCGCAAATGAACAAGATTAAAAAGATGGCCTTACGGGTAATAGCTGAGAGACTTTCAGAGGAAGAAATTGGAGGTCTAAGGGAATTGTTCAAAATGATAGATACAGATAACAGCGGGACGATTACATTCGAAGAGCTCAAAGCGGGTTTGAAGAGAGTTGGATCCGAACTGATGGAATCAGAAATCAAGTCTCTTATGGACGCGGTAAACCAAAATCTCCGCTTTCTTCTTTCTCCTTTCTCCTTTCGTTGGCTTACAGAAGAATTTTGTGTTTTGGGTACAGGCTGATATTGACAACAGCGGTACAATAGACTATGGAGAGTTTCTTGCAGCAACATTACACATGAACAAGATGGAGAGAGAGGAGAATCTTGTGGCTGCGTTTTCGTATTTTGACAAAGACGGTAGCGGATATATCACCATTGATGAGCTTCAGTCAGCTTGCACAGAGTTTGGTCTATGTGATACACCTCTCGATGATATGATCAAGGAGATTGATCTTGATAATGTAACCACTCTTCCTCTCTTCAAATGACACACTGTTTTATATTATTAATCGTTTGAGGTTGAATTTGGTAGGACGGGAAGATCGATTTCTCGGAGTTTACGGCAATGATGAGGAAAGGAGATGGAGTTGGGAGAAGCAGAACCATGATGAAAAATTTGAACTTCAACATGGCTGATGCTTTTGGAGTTGATAACCAAAACGCTCAAAAATCTGATGATTGACACATTCATGCAAAGACGATTTCATTTTGATTTCTTATATGTATTTTGGGAATTAAAGAATACAGAAATATATTATGTCTTGTTTTGTTTTCCTTGTTATTTTGTAGATGAGCAACTCTCTGAATTTTTGTCCTAGTATCATTTTGCTTCACAACAATCCTATATACAATATAAGAGTTTTTTGGCCAATTAATAAAAAAAAAAATACTTTATATAAAATGTTAATATTTATTCATACTAAACATTATCTAAAAGAGATTTAAAATCATCATCATCATATCTATTATTAATAAAAGATGATGCTAAATACCTCTAAGGATGTCCATATGGGATTTACAGATTCAATTATATTGGTACACATCATCATTATCTTTATTTAATTATATATTGTATATTAAATTAATTAATTTCGTTTTTTATTTTTAAATTTTTTTTTAAAATTTTTAATTAATTTCGTTTTTGTTATTATTAGGAAATTTTCTAAATTTTAAATTAGTTATTAATAAAAAATGTTAGAAAGTAGATCTTATTTTTCTATTTACAACAAAAAGTAATTTAACATATAAATAGATTATTAAGAAAAAATCATATATATTAAACAAAATAATTAAAAATTTTATTTAAGACTATCATTAAACTATTTTAAAATTTTAATTATGATAAAAAATTATAATCTGAGCTACTAACTTAAAATATATTAGTTATGGTCCATGTTGATGTTTTATACTGATGAAAGCGTCTACATAGAACATAGAAACTCAATTTGATTGGTCAAAATCAGTGTTTTTTTATCAAACATAAAAAATATTAAATATAAATTATCATAGTATAATATAAAGTTAATATTAATTATCTTATATATTTTAAATGAGTAATTAATTTAACAAAAATATTAAATTTAAATTGTTATATAAACATATAAAATTGTTATTTAAAACTATCAATACTACAAAAATAAATTCATGTTAAATTAACAAAAAAAAGTCATCAAAAATTTGATATATAGCCTAATTATTTAGAAAATCAACACAAAAAGCTTAACTAACCAAAAAATAATATTTTATACTATTTACTGAAGATAAAAACATTTAACTCACAAAAAACAAAACAAAAATTATTTCTTACACCATGTCAATACAATTAAAATGAAAATTCATATCAAAAAGGTTAAATTAACAAAGAAAAAAAAAGAAAATTAACTTGATATCTATGCTATTTATTTAACAAAATCAATATAAAGAAAATTAGTAAGAGAATAAAAAAACTGAAGTCATACTAAAAATCTTAACTAACAAAAAAGAGATAAATATTTAAGCTACTTATTTAAAAATCAGTAGTAAGAAATTAATTAATCAATAAATAAAACAAAAATTAATTTTTACAAAATTTTATATTTGAAAAATTTATCTAATAAGAAATTGACTTGATATATGACTAACTACTTAAGAAATCAATATAAACAAAATTTAAGTAGCAAAATAACGAAAAATGAAATTATGTCTTTAAAAATGTCAATATTTTGTGTTAAAATAAAATAGAAATCAGTATCAAGAGAGGTAAAATATCAAAGGTAAAATTCGTATAAAGTATATTTAGGCTAATGTTTTGGAAAATCAACATAAAAATATGACCTAATAAAACAATGATAATATACGTTTTTGAGATAAGTCCACATAAAATTTAGAATATCGAGTTATAGCATGTCAAAATAATATTATAATTAAAATTAAAATTTAACAAAAAAACACTTATGTAAAAAAAATTAAATTAATATATATGCTACCTATTTGGAAAATCAATAACAAAATAGCTTAATTAAAGATATATATATTTTAAGTATATCAAACATGCAAAAAATTATATAAATTAAAATAAAATATAAAATTACTATTAAAAGATATGTAAAATAAAAAACAAACAAAATCTAAAAAAGAAAATTAGTTTAAAATTTAGTTCCAGAAAATTTATGATTTCTAAAATATTGGTATTCACTATGAATAACCATATAAAATTACAGTATGTTATACGAGTTTCTAAATCAAATATATTATTTAAATTTACAAAGACTAATACTTTGGCTACGTCTGATTTAAAAACTAACAAAAAAATACAACACAAGTAACTCTACATTCGAAATATAACAAGTAATAAAGTCTGATTTTTTATACATAGCTACTATTTATGACTTAGCCAACATGAACAGCACATGAGTAACACTTTCTAAAATTTTATTTAAATAATAATGTATGACAATGTTATGAATCAAATTCAAATTGGAATATATCTATATAAACTATTTAAATTAAACATGAATAAAACACACAAAATATAAAAACAGTAAAAAATAATGTGAAGACTTCACACAATCTTACATGTTTTTTTAAAAAATTTATCAAATAGTTAACTGCAAATAAAACAGATTTTATAAATTAAATAAAGAGATAACCTAAACTTCATAGAAGATCTGATGGAGAAGCAGAAGAAGCTTTACACAACTATTGTAGCATCCTATATTATGTAAAAAGTAAATCTGAATCAACATGAATCATATATTATGTATGCATAGTTACACAACATTAGTGAGATATTTAATCAATAACTAAATATTTGAACATATAAAACCTTAAAAAAAAACAACTATAGAAATCCTAAGATACAAGACAAAATACCAAAAGTTTAGTAAGAAAATTATTTTCTAAATCAAATATATGCACGTTGAAGTTGAATAAATTGTTAGGTGTCATTACTATGATTAGACTTAATAAAATTTTAAATTTTCTAAGCAAAAAATAGGAAAACTACAGATTATGTTTTAAAGTTTTTTATATAAAAGAAAATTTCTATACATATATTATAGTTTTTATAATTTAAAAGATATGAACAAAAAAAGAATTAAATCAAATTATTAATACAGACTCGCGCATAGCGCGAGTTAAAAACCTAGTAATATATAAAAGTTGATGGCATAGTGCATTGAGGACGTCCACATCATCATATAATATATAAAAGTTGATGGCATAATGCATTGAGGGCGTCCACATGGGATTAAAAACTCGATCTGATTGGTCCACATCAGCATATTCATTAAATAAAAAAATGTTAAGTATGATTAGAACAGAAAAACTTGATTTAATTGGTCCACACCAGCTTTTAAATCAAACCAAAAATTATTAAGTATTATTAAAACATTAAAAATTAATTTAACAAATTATGTCTAACAATAAAGTAAATTTAATCTGATTGATCCAAATAAATCAGAAAATGTTAATATGATTTAAAATTTTAAAAGTTAAATAAAAAATTAACAATTAACAATTAACAATACATGTATAAAAAAAGTAACCATTATCAATTATCAATTTAAAAAAATCTACAACAACTCGATTTAACAATTAAAACAATAAAAACTGAATAAAAATATAACATAAAACTCTTGGAAGACATGATGGAGAAGGAAAAAATGGTTTTGCATGATCATTACAACTTCCTAACAAAATTAAATATGAATCAACATGAATCATGGATTATATATACAGTGACACACAACATAAATAAGACTCTCAATGAAAAACAAAATATTTGAACACATAAACCTTTAAGAAAAAAGAACTATATAAATTCTATGGAAAACAAAAAATAATACCAAAATCTTAGCAATATTATATTTCTCTAAATCAAATGTATATGTACGTCAAAGTTGGATAATTCGATAGGTGTCAGTGTTATTATTTTACTTAATAGGTTTTTAAAATTTATAAATAAAAATAGGATAAATTACATATTATATATTAAATTCTCTCATATAAATGAAAATTTCTATAAATATATTATATTTTTAATAATTTTAAAGATAGTAGCTAAAAAAAATTAAACCAAAATATTAATACAGCTTTGCGCGTAGCGCGTGTTATATACCTAGTCTATAATATATAAAAATTGATGGCATAATGCATTAAGGGCATCCACATGTGATTAAAAAACTCGATCTGTTGGTCCACATCATCTTTTTTCATTAATCACAAAAATGTTAAGTATGATTAAGAGAAGAAACTCAATATGATTTGTTCACATCAGCGTTTTGCATTAAACATAAAAATGTTAAATTTGATTAAAACATTACAAAATTAATTTCTATTTTTTTAAAACATTAATTTCGTTTTATATTTGGAAAAATCAAAATAAAAAATTTATGTAACAAATAGAAAAGAAATTAATGTTAAAAAAATAAATTTATAGTATCCTTAAAAATTAAATAGAAATTTAATATCAAAAGAGTTAACCTAACAAAAAAAAACTAATAACATAAAAGCTAAAACTTATAATATAGATTAAGAAAATTTCTAACTTCTAAGCTAATTGACAAAAAAATAAAAAATATTAATTTTTTTGTAGATGGAAAAATCTATAATATATAAAAGTTGAAGGCATAATGCATTGAGGACGTCCACATGAGATTAAAAAACTCGATCTGATTGGTCCACATAAGCATATTCATTAAACAAAAAATCGTTCAGTATGATTAAAACCTTAATTTCGTTTTAAAAATTAAATAAAAATGTTAAGTAACAAATAGAAAAGAAAATTATGTTAAAAACCAAAAAATAGTATCCTTAAAAATAAAATAGAAATTTGTTTTCAAAAGAGTTAAAATAACAAAAAAAACTAATAGCATAAAAGTTCAAACTTATAATATAAATTAGGAAAATTCTAACTTCTAAATTAATTGACAAGAAAATAAAAACATTGATTTCGTTTTATAGATGGAAAAATTAAAATAAAAAGCTTAAGTAACAAATAGGAAAGTAAATTATGTTAAAAAAACCAAAAACTTAAATTAGTATACGTAGATAAAATATTCAAATCAAAGCATGCATATTGCACACAAAAGATAAAAACAGTAAGAAATCATGGAAAGACTCCACACCACCGATATTACAAGTTAGAAAACTAAACTTATAAAATATTAGACTGTAAAAAATAGATATAAATGAAAATTGAATAAAAATATAAGCTAAAACTTTTAGAAGACATGGTGGAGAAGGAAGAAATGGTTTCTTGAGGACGTCCACATGAGATTAAAAAACTTGATATGATTGGTCCACATCAGCATATTCATTAAAAAAATGTTAAATATATTAAAACCTTAATTTCGTTTTAAAAATGCAAAAATTAAATAAAAAAGTTAAGTGACAAATAGAAAAGAAAATTATGTTAAAAAGCAAAAAATAGTGTTCATAAAAATAGAACAGAAATTTGCTTTCAAAAGAGTTTTAATAACAAAAAACTAATAGCATAAAAGTTCAAACTTATAATATAAATTAGGAAAATTCTAACTTATAAATTAATTGACAAGAAAATAAAAACATTGATTTTGTTTTATAGATGAAAAAATAAAATAAAAAAAGCCTAAGTAATAAATAGGTAAGAAAATTATGTTAAAAAAATAAAAAACTTAAATTGGTATATGTAGATAAAATATTCAAATCAAAGCATGTATATTGCACACAAAAGATAAAAACAGTGAAAAATAATGCAAAGACTCCATACCACCGATATGACAAGTTAGAAAACTAAAATTATAAAATATTAGACTGTAAAAAATAGATATCAATGAAAATTAAATAAAAATATGAGCTAAAACTTTTAGAAGACATGGTGGAGAAGGAAAAACTAGTTTTGCATGATCATTGCAGCTTCATAACAAAATTAAATGCGAATAAACATAAATCATGGATTATATATGCAGTGATACACAACATCAATAAGACTTTCAATAAAAAACTACATATTTGAACACATAAACCTTTAAGAAAAAAGAACTGTATAAATTCTCTGGTTAACAGAAAAAATATCAAAATCTTAGCAAGAATTTTTTTCTCTAAATTAAATGTATATGTACGTCAAAGTTGGATAAGTCGATATGTGCCATTGTTATTATTTTACCTAATAATTTTCAAAATTTTATAAATTAAAATATGAGAAAATTACATATTATTTATTAAATTCTCTTATAAAAAAATTTCTGTAAATATATTATAGTTTTAATAATTTAAAAGATAGTAGCTAAAAAAATTTAAATCAAACTATTAATACAGACACGCACGTAGCGCGAATTATATACCTAGTATATCTATACTATATAAAAATTGATGGCATAGTGCGTTGAAGACGTCCACATAGGACGAAGAAACTCAATCTGATTGGTTTACGTCAGCGTTTTCATTAAAACATAATAAGTTAAATATGATTAGTAATTTAAATAAATTTAAATATGCAAAAATGAAATACTATCATATTAGGATAAGAAATTAAGATAAAAAATTAAAATTAACAAAATAGATAAAAGGAAGTTAATATCAAAAATCCAAATTTATAATGTTTACCAAAATAAAATAGAAACCAATATCACAAAACCAAAATTAACAAAAAAATAAATATAATAATCAATAACTAAAAAGTTAAATCAACAAAAATTTCAATAAAAATATTAAATTAATAAAATATTTGCAAGTGTTTAACTAATAAAAGTAAAAGAAAACTTAGCTAACAAAAGAAAGAATGAAGCTTTAAGCAAACTATTTAAAAAATCAATCTATATTATATAAAAATTGATGGTATAGTGCATTGAAAACGTTCACATATGATGAAAAAACTCAATCTGATTAGTGCACATCAGCGTTTTCATTAAAATATAAAAAGTTGAATTTGTTTAGCAATTTAAATAAATTTAAAATATGAAAAAACGAAATACTATCATATTAGAATAGGAAATTCAGATAAAATGTTAAATTAACAAAGTAGATTAAAGGAAGTTATGTCAAAAATTCAAATTTATAATATTTACCAAAATAAAATAGAAACCAATATCACATAACCAAAATTAACAAAAAAACAAATATGAAAATCAATAACTAAAAAGTTAAATCAACAAAAAGTTCAATAAAAGTATTAAATTAATAAAATATTTACAAGTTTTTAACTAAGAAAAGTAAAAGAAAACTTAGCTAACAAAAGAAAGGATGAAGCTTTAAGCAAACTATTTAAGAAATAAATATAAAAATGAACAGAAAAATCAAAAATTAATTATGTTGTACAAAATGTTCATACAATAAAAATAATAAAAAGTCTCACTAAATTTTTTAAAAATCATCTAAAAAATTGACTTATATTTATGCTAACTATTTAATAAAATAATAAAAAGTGTCACTAACAGAAAAATAAAAAGAAAATTATGTATGTAAAATGTATGTAAAATGTCAATATTTCCAAAAAAAACATGTTTCAAAATAAAATAAGAATCAATATCAAAAGAGATAAACTAACTTGATATTTAGGCTAATGTTTTTAAAAATCAACATAAAAAAAACTTAACTAAAAAAATAATAATGTTATAAGTTTTTGAACAAAGTCCACATAAGATTTAAAATGAACAGTTATAGCATGTCAAATTAGCATTATAACAAAAATAAAAATTAATTTAACAAAGAAAATATATTCGTGTAAAAAAATTAACTTGATGTTTATGTTACCTATTTACATGAGTGCAAATTGTTAAAATAAAAATGATAAAATAAAAAATCATCTAAAAAGAAATTGACTTAATATCTGACTAACTATTTAAGAAATCAATATAACAAATTAACTAAAAAAGCAAAGAAATTGAATTATAAATTTAAATGTCTTAATAAAATAGATATCAATATCAAGCAAGGTAAATTATCAAAGAAAAAAAATCATCTAAAATAAAATTAACTTGATATTTAGGCTAACATTTTGAAGAATCAACATAAAAAAAAAGCAAATTATGCTATAAGCTTTTGATAAAACATTCATGTGTACCATCCTTCGTAAAGAAAAAAAAAACATTCATGTCAAAGAAATTAAATTGATATAATAAAAAAAAAATTCATGTCAAAGAAATTAAATTAATATATATGCTACATATTTTAAGTTTACGAAACATGCAAAAAATTGTATAAATTAAAATAAAATATAAAATTATTATCAAAAGATGTAAAGTAACTAAAAATAAAATTTAAAAGGAAAATTAATTTGAAATATTGTTAATTTCTGATTTCTAAAATATTGGTATTGAATATGAATGACCATATAAAGTTGCAAGGGTTATACAAGTTTCTAAATCAAACACATTATTTCAATTTAAAAAGACTAATATCTTGGTTGCATCTGATATAAAAACTAAAAAATAAAAAACACTGCACATGTAATTTTAAGCTTGAAATATAACAAATAATAAAGTTTAATTTTTATATATAGCTACTACTTATAACTGAGCCAACATGAACAACATATGAGGAAAACCTTCTGAAATTCTATTTAAATAATAAAGTTTGACAAAGTTATGAATCAAATTCAAATTAAAATATCTAGATAAACTATTTAAATCAAAAAATGAATAAACATATACAAAAGATAATAATAGTGGAAAACAATATGAAGACTTCACACCATCCTATATGTTTAAAAACCAAAATTACCAAATAATATACTGCAAATAAAACAGATCTTAATGATAAACTGAATATAAATATAAACTAAAATTTGTAGAAGAACTGGTGGAGACGCAATAAGTAGATTTACACGATCATTGCAACATCTCAACAAAAGTATATATAAATCAACATAAATCACATATTATATATGCATACGTATATACATCAATAAGATATTTAATCAAGAACTAAATATTTGAATATATAAATCTTAAATAAAGAAGAACTATAGAAATCCTAAGGAAATAAAACAAAAATCAAGAACTTAGTAAGAAAATCATTTTCTAATTCAAATGTATGCACATCAAAGTTGAATAATTTGATATGGCTCATTACTATGATTTTACTTAATAGGATTTATAATTTTATAAACAAAATAGGTAAAAAATCACACATTATATTTTATTTTATTTTATATAAATATATTATATTTTTGATGATTTAAAAGAAATTAATCAAAAAAAGAAATAAATAAAATTATTAATACAGATCCACGCGTGGCGCGGATTAAAATCCTAATTAATATAAAAGCACAACAGTTGAACTAAAATGAATGAAAATTGAAAATGGTACAAACAATTGGAGTATTTTATTAGTAGAAATAATTTAACCTGAGTTCAACCCCAAAAAAGTATATTTAAGATTGACCCCATTTTAAAAATTAGAATGTCATGTCTATTAGGTTTAGAATGGAAATAAAACTTAAATCATAATGTGAAACCAAATTTACGTACATTAGCTATGTTTGAGAAAGTAAGAATAAAAAATTAAATTAATGGGTTTGACTGATATATTAATTTAATAGTAGAATAGTGGAATAGCTGAATAATAAACTAGCGAATCAATAAGACGGGTAAACTGAAAACTGAATAAACTCAAAACACTAAAAGCTAGCATCTATTAGATGAATGATTTTTTTTAAACTAGTTATAAATTTAAAATGTACGTGATGGTTTAAAAACAGCGTGTCAATACTTTTTATCATTTAGTTCTTAATATTGTGAATGATATGTATTTAGTGGAATCACGTTTTCAAAATGTGAAAAAGCTTTATATCATTCAACCCCATTGATTTTCTGTGAAAAACCTCTCACTTTATGAATTGAAATGAATGAATACATTTGACCAAAAAAGAAAAAAATGTATGAATACAACTAGAGTCAATAGATATTCTTGAACTCACAAATCGAAAACAAGCCAAAATAAGATGCACAAATGGCATAACCAAAACTAAAATCAGAAATCTCTCTTTATAATCTATAGAGTTCTTTACAAACCAATGTACTAACCAAAAATGCCAACTCACTCCTTTTGTTGAGCCACATCATGGCCTTCTGTTTCTTTACTTGTTGTAAAACGCTCTTAATGCCATATCAAACTTCCATCCTGAAAAACGAGCTTGTCCTCAAGCGAAAAAGTAGGGAATAAATCAGTTCACGTAATCTCATCCAAGTTTTCATGATTTTGTAGATTTCTCCGTTTGATCAGCACCGATAAATGGCCTTCATCATCATACTTGGTATTGTGAAAGTTGGTCCAAACTCTTCTGAAGGTTTCGTCTGGGCTTTTGGCTTAAGGCTTAAGACGCAGGAAGGATAAACGTGTTGGGCCAAGGTTATCTGTTGGTGGCCCAACTAGGAGGTTGTTATAAAGGATAATGGAGAGAGCGAAGATTGTTACGCGAGAATCTTATTTCTTCTTCTTTGATTTGTCTCTTTCATTCCTCCATTGTTGTAGCTCGAAAAACCTTGTAACCGAGAGACTGATATAGTGAATTCCAGGATCGATCCTAAAGAGAGATGTACCTACATTTGTGGGAAACTCTATAAGTCTTGAGTGTATTGGTTAGAGCAAACAAAACACACGAGTGAGAGAGATAGAGAGAGAGAGAGTTTCGATTCATACATGGATCCGTAAAAGTGAATTGAGATCATATCGGCTACAAGTGGTATCAGAGCGTTAGGATCGACACAGAGGTGATACGACGGACGATTCACATTTTTGATCAAGGAAGAACGAAGGACGGGACAAGGCGCATCGGAGGTGACGAAGATCGTGTTCTTCACGGAGAAATAGTGTAGCCAACACGAGTCTTTGCTATCCAAGATCAAGCAAGTTCTATCCAAGAACTCAGGGAAGTTTCTCAGTTATAAAATCCTATATAATCCGTTATCTGGAATCTTTGCGTTATATCTGTTGGATCATTCTCGAGCAAGTGTAGGATCTTGGATTGTTGGTTGCTATTCACGCGTTGTTTGTTTACCTGCAGGAGACAAGTAACAAAAAGATCAATCAACAATGGAACCTACTCAAGGAACGTTTGAGATGGAGAAGTTTGACGGTAAAGGAGACTTCGGTATGTGGAAATACAGGTTCCTCGGTCAGCTGGAGATACAGGGCTTGGGTCAGTCTTAAAGGAGAGAGCAACGACATCATCGTCATCTGCTTCAGAGACGGCTTCACAGACAGGCACGACAACACCAGGTACAGCAGTGTCAGGAGTTGTTACACCGGGAGATGCAAGATCCGGCCTTGCATCAGTCGTGAGGGACCTAAGGATGGATCCGAAAGAGGAACCAATGGATTTGAGAGTCAGAAACTTGTTGGAAACTTGCCTCACAGACTTGATCCTCCAGAAGATAATACATGAGTCTACTGCAATGGGTATGTGGAAAGCGTTAGAAAGTGACTATCAAACTAAGTCATTTCCAAACCGAATATACCTGAAGCAGAGCTTTGCTGGATTCAATATGGATGAGAATCATACCATAGAGGAGAACTATGATACGTTCATGAGGCTTATAGCTGATCTTGCTAGTTTGAAGATCATCATAAGCGAAGAGGATCAGGCTATTCAACTTCTGACCAGTCTTCCACCGCCATATGAACCGCTGGTTCACACTCTGAAATATGGCACGGGCAAAGAAATATTGACTGTGAGTGAGGTTACTGCATCAGCTTATGCTAAAGAAGAAGAACAGAGACAGAAGGGCTTACTGAACAAGTCGAGGGAGACGTCAGAAGGGCTCTACATTGAAGAAAGAGGCAGACCTGAAAAGAGAAATGACAACAAGTCAAATAACGGTAGAGACAGAAGCAAAGGTAACAACAACAGAGGGAGGTCAAAGTCTAAGAGTAAATTCAGGCCTAAAGCATGTTTGACATGCGGAGATGAGAGTCACTGGAAGAAGGATTGTCCACAGAGGAAAAAAATGACAAGCACAAATCGTCTAGCTCAGCAAATGTGGCAACCTGATATCTCCATTATTTATACCATTTTAGCTTGCACTCATCACTAGTTTTAGTCTTTAAACATGCATATTTTTCTTCTTCTTGTCCCATTTGCATACATTTAGGAGTTAGTCTAGTTTTAGGAGTTGCATTGCATTTTGCATGCATTTGGAGTTTTATTCAGGTACTAAAAGGAGTTTGGAGACCAAGTGGTGCAATGGATGTGAGCTGGGAATGAAGCAAGGAGAAGGAAAAGGGTGGATAGGCCAATATCGATGACAATATCGACATTATCTGATCGATATGGTGCATATCGATGGGAGTATCGACCACTTCAACATCAATACCGCAAGAGCATGGTGTAAAGGCAGCATATTGACCAAGAAGGACCTCGGTACACCAAGAAGGGACTCGTACCGAGCAATGTATCAACATCCCATGTCGATACACCTTGACAAGACAATACCGAGGTGCTGTATCGACGTGGTTGCCCGATAAGCCTTAACTAAATAGCGATTGTATCGACTTCACACCAAGGAGGGTCAAGCCGAGACAACCTTGAAGCTCTCTGTATCGACCAGCATATCGACCAAGGGACATCGATACAACCTAGAAGAAGACATGATATAAACGTGTGCATCGATGTGCATGATCGATATGGTCCATCCGAGTCAGCCTATTTTCATTTTAGTCTTGGTTTATTAGGGGTTTTCAAGTTCCCCTATAAGTACTAAAGTCCTAAAATGGTTAGGCAACTTAGATCTTATTATTTTTCTTCTGTTCTTCCACTTAAAACCTTTCCTTTTTAGCTTTGCTTTGTAAGAACTAGTTTGATTTAGTGAATTTCTACATTTTCCTTTAATCTATTCTTGTTTATTCTGCTTTCTAATCATGCTTAACCATTACTTCTCTTTGGAATCCGTGGTTTTGATTATGGCGAGTGAGTAGTCTTATTTAGGGTTTGAGATAGGATAGATTATAGGGGTTTTAAGACTAGATTAGTGATGTTTTATGCTTAATATGATTGTCTTCTCTCTATTAGATGTGCTTAACACTAGATAGTCTTGGTCAAGCTTGTTTAGTATCTTGGCTTTCTCTTATGCCTGATAGGTGTTTGGTGAAATACTGCTATGAGTCTCTTAGAGGATTTGTTCTCTTAGCCTAAGGAATTAGATGTCTAAGATGCAATTTGGCTTTATAGGATTGGAGTTCTGTTAAAATGCTTGTTGATCATGTGTTTGAGTAAAAGAATTTGTCTTGAATATGTGCTTAGCAAAATGATTAGTGTCAAGGAATTGAGCTAGTTATAAATGTTAATCCTATGCTTAGAAGATAGCATTGTTTGAATGGTTTTGAAGCATCACTAGTTAGGTTCTAATCCCCTCTTAAATCAATAACCCCAATCTTAGATCCTTACTTTAATCTATTTGAATTTCCTGCTTTGTTTAGTTTAGTCTTTAGTCATGTTTAGCTTGATCACAACTGCTTTCTTGAATTTGGCTTGACTTAAGTAATTTGCTGCATTCTTAGTGTCTTATGAACTCAGATGGATTGATACCTTACATGCTGCACTGACATGAGTGTGTTAGGATTTGATTAGCTAAGTAAAATCCTGCTATCAAATTGGCGTCGTTGCCATATGGGTTTAGTTTAAGCATTAAGATTTGTGAATTGCTTGAGATCAAGCTGTTAATTTTCTGTTTGTTACTGATTTGCACGTTGCTCTTCCTCTTATAAGTGATGAACTTGAGGTCTAGAGGCAATCAAAACCTGCTGGATTATCAACACAGCATTCTGCAAGTGGAGAGAGCATTAAGAGCAACAAGGGAAAGAGAGAGACTGCAAAGGTTTCATCAGCTCAGCATAGAGCATGGTATAGATGATCAGAGATTTCAGGGACCACCAGGAGCACAAGGTGTTCAAGGAGTTGCTAGTGTTCAGGGACAGCAAGGAGTCCAAGGTGAGCAAGGTCAGAGAGGACCAGTACATGGTGCACGCCCAATCAGACCCATTGGAGCAGGAGATGCGCCCAATGCTTACAACAACAGAACATGAATCATCCCTCCAGCTGTTCAAAACAACAATTTCGAGATCAAGTCTGGACTGATCTCCATGGTACAAGTAAGTAACTTCCATGGCTTAACTTTAGAAGACCCCTTGGACCATCTAGACAACTTTGATAGGCTCTGTTCACTCACCAAGATAAATGGAGTCAGCGAAGATGGTTTTAAGTTGAGGCTCTCTAGGAGACAAAGCTCATCAATGGGAGAAAACTTACCTCAAGGAAGCATCACAAGTTGGTATGAGTGCAAGAGAGCATTCCTGGCCAAGTTCTTCTCTACTTCAAGGACAGCTAGAATCATGAATGAAATCTCTGGTTTTGCTCAAAAGAACACTGAGAGTTTTGGTGAAACATGGAAGAGATTCAAAGGGTACACACTTCACTGCTCTCACTATGGCTTCTCACAAGCTTCACTCCTCTCCACCCAATACAGAGGCGCTCTCCCAAAGATAAGAATGCTCTTGGATACAACCTCCAATGGAAACTTCCTATCTAAGGATGTAGATGAAAGTCTGGAGCTTGAAGAAAACTTAGCTCAAAGTGATGGCAATTACAGTGAGGACTATGATAGAACTCTAAGAGGAGAGGATGGGAACACTAAGAAGGAGATGGAGTCTACAAGTGATAACAAGTTTTTGCAGTGGATTGATGTATCAAAGCTCAAATGCAACACTGAGATGTAGTATAGCATACAAGTGAGTGTCAATCCACACCTAGGGGTAGCAAGTTCACTAAGAATGCAAGGGAATGAGCAAATCTAAGCGAAAAATGATAAATGATTGGTAAAATCCCTAAAAACTAAATGCAAAACAAAACAATTTTAAAATCTCTGGAAGAGGGTTAACTACCACGAGGAACAAGAAAAAGATTAAAAATGCAAGGCTACTAAAAACTAAAAATCGACTAGTGAATCGACCACTAGATCGACCACTAGATCGAGCAGAATGGTTCAATCTACAAGCAACTTAAACAGAAATGAATTTTGATGAACATGATGCAACTGAATGACAAGCGAATGATTAACAGAGATTAAAACACTAAGAAAGAGGGTCTAGGGTTGAGGGTCATATTCATGGGTCTCAAAGATTAAAGCTTGGTTTGAAAACATTTAGATCTACTCCTTTAGGAGGTTTCTCTAAGCCTTGAAAACAAAACAAGAACCATCCACGGCGTGTGGTATGATTCACTCCCTCAATCTCTTCTCCAAACCCATGGCGTGTGGTGGAAAAGAGATCGAAGGGCAAAGAACACAGATTTCAAACAATGACCTAACTAGTCCCCTTTACAACCATGGCGTGTGGGAAAGGAAAGACTAGCCTCTAGGATATGATTTTCCAGGACATCTGAATCCTGTCAAGGTAAGACATCCCTTGGATCATAGAGATCTTGGCGTGAGACTCTCTAAGCCTTAAATACTCAAGATCCTAGAAGAGAAGGTAATGAAGAACAAGAAAACTCAAAGCTTTAACCTTTTCAACCTCTTTTGAATCGTCTCAACCCATCAACCCAAATAAAACTACTCGCTACACTTAAAGAGAACCGAACAAAATGCAGTAAACATGAAGCTAAGCATGATTAACGATTAATTAAAGCAAAAGATTCAATATTCAAAGGTTCAAATGCAAGAAAAATCTTAAAGGTTCTACAATGGCGAAAATCGCTTAAACGAGAGAGAGAAGAACGAAAAAGATAAAGTGAAAACGTGTGTGTGAAAGCAGGATCGCCGCCTTCCCAAAATGGGCAAACAGCTCGAGGGCCCCCCCTTCGCTAGAAGCCAAAAACGGTTAAAGTAGTCTGGGATCGAGCAGGAGGCTCGATCTGTCTCTCGATCTTCGTCTTGGATCAGATGGCTTTGGTCGATCTCTGAGTCGATCTTGTGCTGATCGGGTTGGAAGCTCGATCTGGTACTCGATCTGCATGGCGTCATTTATGTCCGTACATCAGATCGATCTTCGCACTCGATCTTGTCTCGATCCGTTTCCTTGCATCGACTTGGTCACTCGATCTTCTGGTCGATCTCGTCTAGATCGACCTGCCTTGCTCGATCCGCTACTCGATATTAGGTCTCTTTGCTGAAAGTCTAAGTCTTCCAAGTGTCCATGGGCTCCTCACGAGCCTTTGCACGTCCACGAATCCTCCAAGGCTCCAAAGTATCCGAAAACAACCTGAATGTGATGCATAAAGTAAGAAATATGCAAATGCTAATG
Organism: Thlaspi arvense; assembly: GCA_911865555.2. NCBI lineage: Eukaryota > Viridiplantae > Streptophyta > Magnoliopsida > Brassicales > Brassicaceae > Thlaspi > Thlaspi arvense. Next base: position 15,345,840 of record OU466857.2, read on the forward strand.
CAAAAGTGCTCTAGGACCTAAAATGATGCAAACTAGCCTAATGTGCAAGGTAAATGCATGAGAAACCATCTTATATGCATGCAAAACACACGAAATATGCAGAAATATCAACTCCCCCAAACTTGCCTTTTGCTTGCCCTCAAGTAAACAAAATTCAAGAAGGAAGAGAGGTTTTAAAAACGGGGGTTTAAGCTTCTTGCAAAGGTGCCTTTCAAATGAATCACTTCAATGGTCCTAGTTCTTAATTCTAAAATGCAATGCACACACTCATACTCCAAAGAACTTAGCCATACTCATCACTCAATGAATTTCAAATCATGACTCTCCTATTCCAAACAATCAAAGAATCTTATCCTTTAACATTCATTAATGATCAAACCGTGAATCAAACTTATGCACCTTAAAGCAGAACACATTTGGCTAAGGACAAAGGCTATGAGCATGGAGTGAACTCATTAAAAAGGGTTTAACAATGTAGTGGTTTCTCTCAAGAAAGGTGTGAACTTATGCATAATGCTAAAGGTAAAGGCAATTGATGCATACATAACAAGACTCTCATCTACCTATGTACACTAACAATGATCCTAAAACCCCTCCCATTTCTTTTCTTTTTAGCTCACTCACCCTCCTAGATACTACCCTTATCACCAAAGCAATTCGCTTAGCAAAAACCCAAGTTAAAACAAAAAAACATCCTTGCTCTTTAAGCTAGTGGAAAGGCTGAAAACATTTTTAGCTCTTTACTTTTCTTATTGATAGCTCTCTACTTATTCTTTTTCTTTTCTTTTTATTTGGCACTTAGGCTCTTTTCTTTTTTTTTCTTTTTCTTTTATTTGAGAGCTATCTTCTGAAATACACTTAGAGCTTTTTATTTTGAAAACATTGCCTTCCACTTAAAACCTTTTCAAACACTTCAAACACCAAACTCTTTTGAAACCGCAAACAAATAAGCAAAACAAACAACCCCCAATGAACTCCGAACCTAATCTTAAGCCTAAAATTAGCTTCAAAATGCAAAGCTAGCAATCAAATGAGAGCCTAATCATGTCGCCTATACCTAACACTTTATGCTAAGTTCAAACCGAAAAGAGGCCTCACAATGATATCACACAAGAACATTTGGCTTGAAAGAAAGGCAAGGGTTATGGTGGGAGTTCTACATAGGCTCACAAAAGAGTGGTGAAAGGAGGAAGAGAGCCTAATTATGTATATGATCCATGTGTTCATTTTCCAATGCATAAGTATGATAATTAAAGATCAGATTAAGGTTTTCACTTATTAGGACAAGATTCAGTTCATGAATGTTCAAGTCAAGCCACAAAAATTAAAACACATGATCCAAGTATGGTTAGAGCTTACTTTCTAAGAGTGTACAATGCATCAAAGAACTACTGACTAGGGCCTTGAAACAATTCATGAGCTTAAAACACCTTTTAAAGAAAACTTTAACCCCTTATGCAAATGTAAACAACCTAGATGCTTAAAAATTTTAGACTCATTCCTAAAATGTTTAACAAAGTGAATGCAACTACATGAATTTTTTTGAAAATTTTTAAAATTTTACCAATGTTTTTTGTTCTTTTCTATGCCTTAGATGCAATGAAATGTAATGCAAGACTCAAAAGATGCAAATAGAAAATAAGAGGAAAGAAAATAACGTCAAATAACACACGCACTCCCCCAAACTTGAATGACACCGTCTCGGTGGCAAACAAATTCAAAGGAGTTCAAGAACACAAAGCAAAAACAAAGAAAAGATGTGCGGTATGTACAAAGGAAGGTTGTTGGTACCTTGGATCTAGCCTCGGCTGGAACTTGAGGATGTTCCAGACGAGCTAGATGCTATTGCTTTGCCTTTGGAAGTCGGCTCTTGGAGGGAAAGATGCGCCGGCTGGATGTTGCTTCCTTGAGTCTCACGGATGACAGCTCCACCGGTTGAAAGCCTCCTCTTCTCGGGCTGTTGAACTTCCTCACTCGCAGCCTACTTTGGCGAAGCCCCTTGAAGTGCCTTGACTTTCTTGGCAAGCTTCTTGATGACCTTACTTTGCCATTTGTTGGTCTTCCTTTGCATCTCCACAACAGAAGCAAAGAACTTTTCTGTCTTAGTCCGCGGCTCAAAGTCAATCTTAGGGAGTACAAAGGCTTCGGGGATCTCATCATCTGTGGCAGGAGACTCTGATCTTAGGCGAGTAGCTTGTTGAATGGCGGCTGTGGCTCCTAAAGGAGCAAAGCACTCCTCTACGCTTGGGAGAAACTCGATGTTCCCAATTCCCAACAGCTCGGTTTCGTCCTTGTTTGGCAAGATACACACCCTCTTCTCATTCTCCTCATCAATGAACAGATACGCAAAGAAGCCCTCAGCTGGCGTGCATCCCAAGCTGTCCGTGTTCCTTAGGTATATCTCATACATGAAAGCTCTCTCCAGAACAGGAATGAAGTCTTGAAGCAGTACACCAGCTTGCACAAACAAGGGCGTGAGGAAGCCTCCAATAAGCGACGAGCTTGCCTTGCATCTCAAGGCATACACCTTGTATTTCACCAATGAAGCAGCCAGGTTACATCTATAGTTCACGTCGTCTCCTAGTTGGTCTTCCAACGCCTCATCATTCTCATCGGGGTCACACACGAGATGATTAACGCCTTGGAACAAGAAGCAAAGCTCCGTCTTGGTGACTGTAGGGGCTACTGACCGTCCACTGAAGGTATTGGCGATCAGCTTCAGCGCGTAACGCAGTACCGGACTCCTCACTCTCTTGATCTTTGCAGTATTCGCCTTGTAGTCGTCGTTGCTGATGAGGTCCCACAGATCGTTTGCTTGAGTGATAGAGGGGAACTCAACCTTGGTGGCAGCAGCATCGAGGCCATAGGCTTGACAAAGCTCCGGGATTGAGAGACTAAAGGCCTGACGCTTGATCTTGAAAGAGATTCGGCCTTGAGAAGGAGTAGGGATGCTCGGGTTTTCGTATGCAAACTCCAAAGTGGCAAGGAAATCGATTGTCATTTCGGGAAAGGTTGGGCAATCCATCCGTGACAAACACCTGAACCCTATGTTCTTGAGGAGTTGATCAAAATCTCCCAAAATCCCCATCTTAGCCAGCAAACCTCAATCCGCGAACTTTGTTGGTTCGAACCGGAGCCTCTCTAGCCTCTTCTTAGCTTGCTTTTCCTCTTTAGACCATCTGACCCTCTCCTGAACCACCACTTCTTGACCTTCTCCGTCTTGTGCTGTCTCCTCTCGTGTTCTCTTGGGGGCCATAGTACCTGAAACAATATTCTCGAGCAGGAGAATGAGCAAAGGCAGCGAATATTGAGAGAAGGAGTAAGCAAGAAAGAAAAAGTTTTAACTAATGCCCTAGATTTTCGGGGAATTTATAAAAATTCTAGCAAGATAATAGAGGGAGGAATCTAGAGATAGAATAAAATCTAGAATTTTTCCTGATATCTAGCTAGTTTTAAAAATTCGCTAAACCCCTAACATCTTTTATTCAAACAATGCAAAGAAAAGGAAAATTTCCAAAAGATTTAAAACTAAAACCCGAAAATACCTTTGCAAGGTTTTGAAAGAAGATGTTGTTGACCTTTAGGAAGAAAATTCACACTCTCTCTTTGCTTTAAAACACTCGAAACACAAGTAATGAGAGAGTGTGCAATTGAAAATATAAAGGCCAACAAAGTTTTAAAACCATGGGCAAGATTTAGTGGTTTTTGACAAAAAGCTTGGTCAAGGCACATATTTCATGGTCAAAGATTCCTGCCTTGATCAAGATTTGAATTTAAAAACAGGAGGAAAAGAAGAAAAGAGGGCAAATAAATTGTTACCTTGGCACGAGATCAAGTCCATTTGGTCGATCTAGGACTCGATCTCATGTCCATAATGGCTAGGATCGAGAGGGTTGATCGATTGATGACTAGATTCGAATTGAATCGAGCTTTGGATCGAGTGCACCTCTCGTTCCTTGATTTTTGGCATGTTGGCTAAGTCCTCTTGATCGAGCCACGTCATCGATTCGGGGGTCGATTTAAGCTTAGATCGAGTGACAGATCGAGTAGACTACTCGATCTATTTTCGAGGATCGAGTGACTCGGTCGATCTACACCTCGTTCGCTTTTCAAGCTGAACGCATTGGCGGGTTGTCCTCTCATGATCGACCGTTCCACTCGATTTTGTACTCAATCTCGTCTAGATCAACTGACTCCTCTCGATTCACTAGCTCGATCTAGCAAAGATCGAGCCAGGATGAGTCGATCTAGCACTCGATCTCTAGCCTATATTCGCCTCTCCTTACTCTTTTTGGATCCAAGATCAGGGCCTACAATCCCTTATCCCTTTTCCTACATACTTAGAAGATAAAAACATAAAACTGAAAGAGAAAGAAAGCAGAAATATATACAAGATAACCATGGGAATGCCTCCCAAGTGCGCTTTCTTTAACGTCTTTAGCTAGACTTTACTTGGTTTAGGCGGATGGTGGGTCTTGGAGAAGCATTGAAGTGCTCTCCTTGTTGAATGCACTGGCCATGTATGGCTTTACTCTGTGTCCGTTGACTGTGAATGCATTCCCACTCTTGCCAACCAAAATAACCGCTCCATAGGACAATACCTCCTTGATCTCAAACGGTCCGCACCATCTTGATTTAAGCTTTCCTGGAAAGAGCTTCAACCTCGAGTTGTAGAGCAATACCAAACTGCCTTCCTTAAGCGCTTTATGAACCAGCTTCTTGTCATGAGCCGCCTTAGTATGCTCCTTGTAGATCCTAGCACTTTCGTAGGCGTCCAGCCTTAGCTCATCAAGCTCATGTAGCTGAATCAAGCGCTTCTCCTGAGCTGTCTTGAGATCAAAGTTCAGCCGCTTCACAGCCCACAATGTTCTATGTTCCAGCTCAACGGGGAGGTGACATCCCTTGCCGTAGAGAAGCGTGAAAGGGGTTGTTCCTATGGGTGTTTTGAAAGCGGTCCGGTAAGCCCACAAAGCATCGTCTAGCTTAGCGGCCCAATCCTTCCTAGTAGTACCAACTGTCCGCTCGAGTATAGATTTGATCTGCCAGTTAGAGACCTCTACTTGCCCACTCGTTTGAGGATGGTAAGGTGTAGCTACCTTGTGCTTCACGCCATACTTCCTTAGGAGGCTTTCAAACACTTTGTTGATGAAATGGCTGCCACCGTCGCTGATTGCAACCTTAGGGACTCCAAACCGCGAGAATATGATGGTTTTGAAGAGCTTAATCACCACCTTAGAGTCGTTTGTAGGGGAAGCAATGGCCTCAACCCATTTAGAAATGTAGTCAACCGCTACTAGGATAAACTTGTTGCCATAAGAAGATGGGAAAGGCCCCATGAAATCTATGCCCCATGCGTCAAAGACTTCTACCTCGAAGATAGGAACCTGAGGCATCTCGTTCCTCTTCTTGATGTTTCCAGCTCTTTGACATGCTTCACAAGCCTTGACAAATTCATGGGCGTCTTTGAACAGAGATGGCCACCAAAAGCCGGCTTGCAACACCTTTGTAGCGGTTTTGAAAGAAGCAAAGTGTCCACCATAAGAAGATCCATGGCAGTGAAGTAGAATGTCTTGAGCTTCATCCCTCGAGACGCATCTTCTGTACAAGCTATCAACTCCTCTCTTGTATAAGTAGGGCTCGTCCCAAAAGTAGTAGGCAACATCTCTCATAAACTTCTTCTTGTGGTTATGATAACAAGTTTTTGCAATGCAATAATGAGATGTAGTATAGCATGCAAGTGAGTGTCAATCCACACCTAGGGGTAGCAAGTTCACTAAGAATGCAAGGGAATGAGCAAATCTAAGCGAAAATGATAAATGATTGGTAAAATCCCTAAAAACTAAATGCAAAGACCAAATGCAAAGCAAAACAATTTTAAAATCCCTGGAAGAGGGTTAACTACCACGAGGAACAAGCAAAAGACTAAAAATACAAGGCTACTAAAAACTAAAAATCGACTAGTGAATCGACCACTAGATCGAGCAGAATGGTTCGATCTACAAGCAACTTAAACAGAAATGACTTTTGATGAACATGATGCAACTGAATGACAAGCGAATGATTAACAGAGATTAAAACACTAAGAAAGAGGGTCTAGGGTTGAGGGTCATATTCATGGATCTCAAAGATTAAAGCTTGGTTTGAAAACATTTAGATCTACTCCTTTAGGAGGTTTCTCTAAGCCTTGAAAACAAAACAAGAACCATCCATGGCATGTGGTATGATTCACTCCCTCAATCTCTTCTCCAAACCCATGGCGTGTGGTGGAAAAAGAGATCGAAGGGCAAAGAACACAGATTTCAAACAATGACCTAACTAGGCCCCTTTACAACCATGGCGTGTGGGAAAGGAAAGACTAGCCTCTAGGATCTGATTTTCCAGGACATCTGAATCCTGTCAAGGTAAGACATCCCTTGGATCATAGAGATCTTGGCGTGAGACTCTCTAAGCCTTAAATACTCAAGATCCTAGAAGAGAAGGTAATGAAGAACAAGAAAACTCAAAGCTTTAATCTTTCTTAGCTTCAGCTGGAGCAGTATTTGATGCAAAGGAGTGCACAATAGAGCTGAGATTAACCAAGGAGAAAGGGCTGAAATTTGACTCCAAGGGGAATAAGCTGGAAGATGAGCAAGCCTTCTCAATAGAGGTTAAGAAGTTGAAAAATGTTGGGGAGCATTAGCCAAAGTTTGAGGGCTATGTGGGTACAAGCTTTGATGGTTACTGTCTGTCCAAGTTGTTTACTGATATCACTGAAGAGGAGGTCTTCGAAGTGGCTGGTTCTGTGAATGAAATTTTGCTGAGTACTAAAGAAGATAGGGTAGTTTTGATGCCCTTTTGCTCCAAGTATGGTGAGATCCACTAAAAGCTAAATGAAGGAGGCAAGTCTAAGCCCTTTGCTATTTTGAAGATTTATAGGGTCACCAAAAAAGTCAAGGGGAGCAAGATCACACCAAGGAGTCCCAAGATTCCTGCTCATAACCTTAACTAGGGAGCTGAAGAAAAGTCAAGCTAAGTGACTCTAAACAAGCGCACTTGGGAGGCAATCCCATGGTATCCTTTTACATAGATTTGCATTTTTATGTTTTTAATGTTTATGCGAGTGTTTTTGAGTGCCCCTAGTAACCAGGTTTAAGCTGAATGAGGATGAACCAAGCTTGGAAGAAGGAAGGTAATATCGACCAGCATATCGGCCAAAACATGTCGATACAGTCCATATCGAGCAGTGTATCGAGCATGTCTTGCTCGATACTGAGGTGTCGGACTGGTATCGACATGTGTATCGGGATGATGCTGATTGATACACTTGTGAGGATTTTGTATCGATCAATGTACTGGTATAGGACAAACCAATACGCTTTAACAGGTAATGTATCGGGTCATAAACAGATCGACATACCTCAATTGGTACCAATATCGAGCACATGTATCGATGTACCAGGTCGATACGACACCAAAGAGTGTATATCGAGCACAATATCGACATAACACCGATATGCCTTAACTGCGAGGATGAAAGGCTTTTAAGGCATATCAAGGTGTATATCGACGTCTCATGTCAATACACCTTAAAGGATGAATGAAAATATGCTACTCAGCATAAGTCAAGGTGTATCGATATGCATATCAAGGTACCAGTCCGATATGAATTGTTGCATGATCATATCGAGCTACATATCGAGCTGTCTAGCTCGATATTGGACAGCTAAGTGTGATCATCGGACTACGTATCGAGGTGGGGGATGTCGATACAAGAAGTGTCAAGCAATATCAACATGCATACAGGTCGATACAACCCAGACATCTGATATCGGTATGCATATCGATCGGACCAAGTCGATATGATCAATATCGATCACAATATCGACTTGGGTGGTCGATATTGCACCCGAAGTAAGTCTTCTTTAATTCAATTTTTTTCCCTCCTTGTTCAAGATAGATCAAAGAGTTTAAATTTGAATCCTTCCCCTTCCCAAGCATGAGTGAGACCTCTCTTAGGCACACTTTGTCCTCTTGCTCCCCAGAAAAAGATTCTCCAACACTCTATTTAAACTCACCCCACCCTTCTCTCTTTCTCACTTTTATTTCTCTAGTTTTCACATTTCAACCACTAAATTTCAAATTCTTTAGTTTTCTAAGTGCTTAAGAGAGTCAAACCACTTCAGGTATTATCTCTTAGCTTTTTAAATGTTTAAACTCTATTTTATGCACTTAAGAACTTAATCTTGTTAGGTGGTTGCATTCTTGTTAAATGATCTTTGCTTCTTATTTAGTTTATTTATTTTTGCATAGTGAATATTTGTTTTTGACTTTTTAAGTACTTATATTATTAGTTACTTGCTTGTCAAATTCATTTATTTTGCTTTGCATTAACATTTTTAGTCCATTTGTTTAGCTTCACCATGCTAGGATTCATGCATGTCAATTAGATGATAAATTTTGTTTAATGAATCCTTTGCATGCATTGCTTATTTAGTTGCTTTACAACTGATATAGGTTTACTTTTATATAAATAAACTCCTCCTTTTGTGATATTTAGCAACATTAAGCTTTGTGTTTTATTGCTTTCTTGGTTCTGATTTTTCTTTTGAGAATTTTTTTTAGGTACCATAGGAAGAACAACAAGGAGTGGAGCAAACAAAGAGGCTGACAGGCAAGAGAAAGCAAAGGGCAAAGCTAAAGAAGTTGGGAGTCCAAGCGCTAAATCTCAAGGCAAAAAGAGAGCTGATGCTGGCACTAGTGAGCAAGTTCCCCAAAAGAAGAAGGGCACCACCCCAGCTCAAAGGCAGCTCTATGACAAGCTGCAAAGGGTGGATGTGAGACCAACAAGATATCCCCATGTGCCATCTCTAAAGGCCTTGGGAATCTATGAAGACTGCTCTTCTATGCTTGAGATAATGGTGCTCACAAAACTGGTGGGAAACCCTTATTCAGCCAAAAAGGACATAGTGCTTCAATTCTTTGCAAGTTTTGAAGTGACATTCTATGAGCCAGGAGAGGAGACTCCTGAAGAAGATGGTGATGACTTCATCCCCTATAGAGTTTCCAAGAAGAACTATAGGATATCCTTCTCAGCAATTGAAGATGCCTTTGGATTCTCCTATGGAAGCGCTAGAGGTCAAAATCTGGGGGTTAGCAAAGAAGAGATGAACAGCCTTTGGGAGCATGTGGCTAAGGGCGCTTTCAAGCCAGGAAGAAGCAAGGCTTCTTTTGATCAGAAATCCAGCAATCAGATATGTGCACAAGGCATTGGCGCATACTCTCTTTGCAAGGAAGAAAAGTAGAGCTGTTGAAGGAGGAGAATGGGAGCTCATTGATCAAGGTCTTATGAGCATCCTTGACTGCACAAGGCAAAATGTTGAGCTCAAGGAAGCAGATGGGACAACTGGAATGGTCACCATCTTCATGCAGCAACCTTTGGTTAACAACCAATGATGACAAGGCGCCAACGCTGTATTGTGCTGGCCTTATTACTCAACTGATGAAAGCTGCAGGAGTTGAGAGTGAACCAGCAATGGTCAAGATCACATACTTAGACCTGCCATACCTGAAGAAAGTAAGGTTCCTTGGCGGAAATGTGGGTGACAAGTTCATCTACAACTTCATCCAAGAAGATGGATTTGCTGCAAAGCTTATAGTCCCTGATGTGCATCTCACATCCTTCTCCAACCCCAACAGCTTTGCCTTTCAAATTTCCCAGCACCTCCTCTACCAAGCTGTTGCTCCATCCTCTTACATTAACCAAGGCGCCAACACTCCTCTTCCTCAAGGAGACTATCCCCTTGTGGTCTTTGAAGGAGGCAAAATGGGAGAAGGAATCCAAGAAGAAGAAAAATCAGATGCTCCAAGGTACAACAGTAAGGAGTACCACTTCCAGCCCCATGATGTCTCACACCAAGGAGGTCCCTTGAAGAAGGTCCATGAACACATCAACCTCTTGCAAATATGGAACAAATGGCAAGACAAAACCATCAAGAAGTTGGTAAAGGGCATGAAGAGCATGAAGGCTCAAATCAAGGACATAAAGAGGAAGTCTAGTGGAGCCTCTACTTCTGCTCATCAACAAGAGCAAGAAGCTGAAAGCCAAAGAGTGGATAGAGCTCCTAGTAGAAGGCGCTCTTTTTCTGGTTATGAGGAAGTGAGAGCTTGGGTGCCACCAAGAGCATCATGTCAAGACACGCCAAGGAGGAGGAGACACACAAGTAGGGAGCAGCCAATCAGGAGCCACAACATTGACCTCATGGAGGACCTTTCAGGAGCCTCCTACACCTCACACACCACCTTCTAAGATACCAAAAACTCCTCCATTGTATATACCATTGCAATTTTTTTTTAGTTCTTGTAATATATTTATGTTGCTTCTCTCTTCTACTCTTTTATTACACAAAGATTGTGTAATTTAAGTGTGGGGGAGGGATTTGGGGTTTGACTTTGTTTGTTCTTTTCTTAGTTTTTCCTTTTTATTCATCTTTGAGTCTCATGCATTCATCAAAGTGCATTGAAAAACCAAAAAATCAAAAAAATGAAAAATTTGCATCTTTTGCAAGCCTAAAAGAAAAACATGTAGTTGCATTCATTTGTTTAGGATTGAGTCTAGTAGTTTTCATATACGTTGCATTGCATTTGCATAGGGCATGATGAGATAACTCCTTGTAAAATGCTAAGTGTTTAGGACTGATTTAAATGTCTACGTGATTAAATATTTGATGCATCATAAGAAGTTAGAAACTAAGGCTGAACCATGCTCTTGAATGCTAAATTTGATCCTCTAGTCTCATGCTGAAATCGCTTCCTCTTTGAAAATCATCTCTATTTATTAGAACCATTAATTTTAATTATTAATTATCATGTTTTTGCAATGAAAAATGGTTTCATTGATTACCATTGATAGGGCTCGTTTTACCCAAATAAAACTACTGCAAGTGCACAATAATGCAGTTATAGTATAAGGGGTTATCGAATCCCAAGGGAGTATGTAAAATACACTAGCGATTATAGATTGGGATTAAGCTAAGCGATAAAAATGAATGTAATGCGAAATAGTTAAATAAATGCAAGAGTGTGTTTTTATGATTGTTCTTAAAGTTCAGAAAGCTAAAGGCGCTAAGTCAGGATAATTCGCAGGTTGAATCCGAGAGTGTAGAATGCATGCAATCAGGAATGAATTAAAACCGTCTTGAACATGAAACACAAAGATATAACTAATCAATTCTCATTTCAGAAGTTATCTATGTCTAAATCACAGAGTTTAAATCTCTTTGCAAACCCTAACAACCTAAACATGCAGTAATTGATCAGGTTCAATTGTTCACAAAAATCCTAAGCCAAATCTCTTTGCACTAAGGCGTTTTGCTCATCTAATGCTAGTCCAGGTGATTAATAATGTTCTCACATCTATTAAACAACCTAGGGTTTCGAAATCCAGATGATGTGTAAGATATCGATTTGAATGCAAGCACATATGAAGAACCAATAGATTTCCCTAGTAATTAGCAATTCTACAAACTCTTCATCAACCTTTGAAAAGCCCTAACTTAACTAACAAACTACTTATACATGGTGAATGAAACAAACATCATGAATAGAATAGATTGCATAAAAGAAATAAGAGATAAAGATAAAGGTGTTCAAAATCTGCTATGAAGGAGTCTGGTTTGTCTCTCCAAAAACTCTGCTACAAATCTCTCTAACAAGCTCTCTAGAAAATAAGATACAAGATAAAAGCCAACAATGGCTGAAAACGTAATATATACAAGCTAAAACACGAGCTGAGGCCTTTTTACAAATACTGAAACTTCTGGACCAAAACTGCAATTTCTTCCCAATCTTTTAAAAACAAGCCACGATCCTTCTCAGCTACGGGTGACGAGCATCACCCTTGAGTGGTGACGATCGTCACCCAGTGCAGTATACGCCTTCTAAGTTGTATACTTCGGGGCTGTAACTTGCAATGCTCCAAAAAGCTCTAGAACCTCCAATTGTGCTCCAGATATGCTATAACCTGCAAAGACTCTAATAGGACTCTAAAAAGACCAAAAAGTCTCAATAAAAAGGACTTATACCATGTTTAAAAACCATGATATATCAACTCCCCCAGACTTAGCTTTTGCTTGCCCTCAAGCAAACATCAGACAAATAACAGGATCGAGGTTTGAAAACAAAAACAGTCAATTAAACATCAGGAACACCACATTGATTAAGACTTTCGAATCCACATACCACAAAGCCAACACAAGATCAAATTTCAGTTTAATCATCACAAGCTTACCAAATCTCTCAAATCTAGTTCAAGCTCTTTCAAGAAATCCGAAATATCTACTATTAACTCCTTATATTTTTATAAGTGTGATATCTCATCAAGGTTTTATCATCTCAATCACTTATAGATTCCTTTCCCTTTATAAACAACGGAACAAAGCAATCTCAACACAGCTCTCCTATTTTCTCTTCCCTTGATGTTTTCCTTTATTTTTTGATTTTTCAACTCTTTTTTTTGTTTTTTTACAGTCTAAGATGTGGTGCTACTCAATACTTGTGTTCTTTGTGAGGAGACAGGTTCTTGAGTGTTGTTCATTACTGTTATTCCTTTTAAGGAGACAAGGTCATGAATTGCACCATTCTATTGACTTAAACTCTTAAAAGCTGTATTAAGGAAGATCAAAGATAGACTGCATCTAAACATACTTGTCAGTGTTGAAAGTGAGAATCAAGATCAATGAGAATCAAGCCGCAAGATAATAAGTTTAAAGTTCATTAAGGTGGAGCTAACAGCAAATTTTCCAGATTCTCTAAGAACCTAAACCTTCATTGCTAGACTGATCTACCTATGATTTTCAACTTCGTAAGACTTGTAATCAACTACTGTGGCAATGGTTCTTATAATTATCAACGTTCTGTGGTTAGTTCCAAGAAAAACTGACAGTTTCAAAATTTTGAATCTATAAAACAGGTTTTTTGACTCAACTTTATGACTCTAGAAATCAAACACAATATACACAACGTCAGTAGCCACCTCCCCCAGACTTAAACAACACTGTCCCTAGTGTTATTAAGCCCAGAGTTGGTCAAAAAGAAGCAAGTGAACGTGTAGAACCGAGTTTGAAAAGTGTACCTCGCGAAGGAACGGGTGACGAGCGTCACACAGCTGTGGTGACGATCGTCACCACTATGATACTCCAGAATCATCATGTTGGATGTGTTAATGCAATGCGATCATGTGTACTCCGAAGTCAGAATGTTAGAGCACTCAAAACACACATCAAAGACATCTAAACGAAGCATAACGCATGGTTTAACAAGTTCACAAAACATCATCAAAGTAAACTGAACAAACCGAGTCTTTTTTTTTTCTTTCTTTTTCGGTTTTTCTCATGTTTTTGGTTATTTTTATGTAAACGAAAATTAAACTAAGTATATGAAAAAGAAAACTTACCAGTGGGTTGCCTCCCACCAAGCGCTTGTTTAAAGTCATTAGCTCGACATTGAATGCTGCTCAGACAGCTGGTGAATCAGAAAGTGGCAGTGAATGCCTTGGAGAAGAATGTCTCCTCATCCATGGTGGTGTATAAGCAGCAGATGCATGAACTCTTCCAAGGAAGTGAGGAGCATCAGCAGGGCGGGTTGTGACTGGGGGTGGGACACTTATTTTTCCTGCAGAATCATCAAAAGAAACACAAAGCTTTCTACAAGAATCTCGTTGCTTGCATAAGTGTGAAGCAGCTTTTGCACCTTTTAAGTTCTTATTGATGAGATTAGGAGGTTTGGAATTGGTTCCAGGAAGTGCATACCTTTGCTTAGTTGCATGTTTCTGGGTTGTGTGGAATGTTAAATTGTTGGTTTGGCAGCATAAGATGGACTTGCAGCGTAAGGATTTGGCTGCACTTTTGTGTCTGGACTGGTGGCGAACGTCACCAGGTCGGTGACGATCGTCACTGATCCTGCAGTTCGAGCTTCTGCAGTTTTTCTGCAGTTCAGGTCTGAAATCCTTGCCTCCATCACAAACTCGTCTTCCTCCAGCAACTTGGTATTCATTGGAACTTCTTTTTCGAGCCTAGCGACGAAGATATCATCCTCACTCCAATCTTCAAACCCAACAGCTTTCACAGAAATTTCTGATATTGCTCCTTCAACAACCAGCTTCTTCTCTTGCCCACTATTATCTGATTCATTGACATACCCAACAGTAATGTCTTCTGAATGATCCATGACTGGCTCTGCATCTCTGGAAGTTCTTACAGAAAAGGTCTAACCATCAATGGTAGAACTCCCTCTTAACTTATCCATGTCAAAGTTCATGACAACATCATCCAAATCAAGCTCTATCTTCCCATCTTTCACATCAATGATGGCGTCAGCAGTAGCCAAGAATGATCTTCCCAGAATAAGAGGATCTTTAGGTTCTTCAGCATATTTCAAAACCACAAAATCTCTGGAAATCATGCAGTCTTCAATGCTAACATGAACATCCTCTAAGATGCCTTTTGGGGTTCTTATGGATCGATCAACTAGGATAAGAGAGATCCCAGCTGGCTTGAAATCAGTCATTCCAAGTCTAGGAGCAACAGAGGAAGGCATCAAGTTAATACTTGACCCTAGATCACATAGAGAATGGGGAAAACGTCATGTTGAGATTGAGCAATCAAGCACAAATTTTCCTGGATCAGGTAGCTTCTTTGGAACTCTGCTTTGAATGATGGCGCTGACTTGTTCAGAAACAGTCACCTTCTTCTTCTTCTTTGGAACTGTGCTTAAGAGAAGTGCACTGATGTCTCTGGTAAGCAATGCTCCTTCCTCAGGACTTACACCATTAACAACCATTCTCTTGACATACCTTCTTAGTGCAGGTGAAAGCTTGACTGCATCAAAAAGAGGAATCTCAAGCATCAACTTGTCTATCATAGCTTTGCATCTGGCTTCTTCTATCTCCTGTTTAGACTTCCTAGGATGCTTGGGGAAGGGTGTCTTGGGTTTTAGAAACTTTTTTGCTTGCCATTATCTGCAGTTACAGGCGAAACAGCTTCGTTCTGGGGTGGGTGACGATCATCACAAGGGAGGTGACGCTCGTCACTGACCTGTGACGATTCTCGAGTGTCAGGCTTGTGTAAAGTGGGTGACGAGCGACACCCCCACTTGGTGACGCTCGTCACTACAATCTGAGACTGCAAAATTTTCATCTTCAGACTCCATCAGTTGCACGATTTGCTATGCACTCAGCCTCTTTTTCTGCATTGTTTCAAGCTCTTTTTCACTCCTGAATGTGATGGCATTAACTTGGTGTTTGGGATTGATATCAGTCCCTCCAGGAAGGAATCCGTCTTGCCTTTGAACAGCTCCTGCAGTTTGAGCAACCTGCACATCCAGCTTCTTCATATGAGAGTTCAGACCCTCAATTTTTCTATTCAGGTCTTGGTACATCGAATCTAGCTTGCCATTGAAGTCCACTGTTATCTTCTGCTGTCCTTCTAGGAATTGCTCTAACATAGCTTCCACTTTGTTGTCTTGTGGAGGTGCAGTTTGATAGGAAGAAGAGCTATAATTCCTGTCGAAGTTGCTGCTGTTCTGGTAAGGTTTCTTAACCTCAGTCTTCTGGAATTGTGGCATTAGAGTATAACCAGTTGAATTCTGGTTTTCTGTGAAGGTGTTCTTCTGATTAATGCCATTATAACCTCTGTTCCATTGCTGATTCCTAAACCTTTGACTCTGAAAACCCCCTCCATTGATGAAATTAACATCCTTTTGCTCAAATTCTTCAGGATTTTCGAAAGTCTCTACCTCTGCAGCAAAGTGGACTGACTTCTTTCCCACCAAGAGGCTGTGCATACTGTCCAGCTTAGCCTTAAATTCAGCAATCTGATTCCCATCAGTCAAACCACCCAGTTTCATCCTCTGAAAATCAGCATTCTTGGTGCTGTTACTGCAGGCCAAGTTTTCTATCAGAGTTATTGCAGCATCACGAAGGTTTGTGTTAAAGTTCTCATTACTAGCAGCATCCAACGCCATCTGATACTTCCAGTCAATGCCTCTGAAGAAAATACCAAGCAGTTGCACTTGATTGAAACCATGATGAGGACAGTCCCTTTGATAAGACTTGAATCTCAGCCAAGAAGCATTAAAAGCTTCAGTAGGACCTTGGGAGAATGATGCAATTTTCGTCCTCAGGTCCTCTGATCAAGCATCATCATAGAATTTGTTCAGAAAAGCATTATTGGTGTCCTCCCAAGTGGTCAGCGAACCAGGCTCTAGTTGTTTCAGCCAATATGCAGCATCTCCACCAAGTGAGTAAGGAAATAGCATGCAAAACAGGAAATCATTGCTAACTCCACTAGCTTTGACACTTGAAGCCAAATCCTCAAACCTATCAATATGATCCATAAGATGCTCATGAGGTAAGCCATGAAAAGGATGCTGTCCCACCAGCTGATAATAAGCAGGCTTGAGCTCAAATTCATTCCTCTGGAATGCAGGAGGGCGGATTGCAGTTCTGTTGGCATATAATTGGTCATGTCTGTTATAATCTCCTAGAGTCATTTGAACAAAACGCCCAGCAGCGTTTCCAACAGCAGGAACTCCAGCATCATGCACCACACGTTGAACCACCTGTTCAACGATGACATTCCCATTCTGATCCAATCTCTGCCCTTCTTCATCCCTTCTGTTTCCGTCTCTGTCAACCAAGTGACCTTCTGCATCTTCAACCAAGATCAGTGGAGCAACCATTGTAGACTGTTTCTTAGCTTTCCTGATGGTCCTCTCCAACTTAGCGAGTTCGTCGATGCTCAAAGTCACAAGCTCCTTCTCTTTGTTGCTTCTGGTACTGCGATTAGGCATGCACCTGAAACCAGCACAAAGAAAAGTAGCAAAAGTCAGTAAACAAATAAAAACTTAGACAAAGTCCTAGTACTAAAAATCGATAGGCAGCTATTACTCCCCGGCAACGGCGCCAAAAACTTGATAGGGTGCAGGTTTTAGCCAAATAAAACTATTACAAATGCACAGCAATGCAGTTATTGTATAAGGGGTTATCGAATCCCAAGGGAGTATGTAAACTATACTAGCGATTATAAATTTAGATTAAGCTAAGCGATAAGAATGAATGTAATACGAAATAGTTAAATAAATGCAAGAGGGTGTTTTTATGATTGTTCTTAAAGTTCAGAAAGCTAAAGGCGCTAAGTCAGGACAATTCGCAGGTTGAATTCGAGAGTGTAGAATGCAATGCAATCAGGAATGAATTAAAACCGTCTTGAACAAGAAACACAAAGATATAACTAATCAATTCTAATTGCAGAAGTTATCTGTGTCTAAATCACAAAGTTTCAAATCTCTTTGCAAACTCTAACAACCTAAACATGGAGTAATGATCAGGTTCAATTGTTCACAAAACTCCTAAGCTAAATCTCTTTGCACTAAGGCGTTTTGCTCAACTAATGCTAGTTCAGGTGATTAATAATGTTCTCACATCTATTAAACAACCTAGGGTTTCGAAATCCAGATTATGTGTCTAAGATATCGATTTGAATGCAAGCACATATGAAGAACCAATGGATTTCCATAGTAATTAGCAATTCTACAAACTCTTCATCAACCTTTGAAAAACCCTAACTTAACTAACAAACTACTCAGACATGGTGAATGAAACAAACATCATGAATAGAATATATTGCCTAAAAGAAATAGGAGATAAAGATAAAGGAGTTCGAAATCTGCTATAATGGAGTCTGATTTGTCTCTCCAAAAACTCTGCTACAAATCTCTCTCTCAAGCTCTCTAGAAAATAAGATACAAGATAAAAGCCAACAATGGCTGAAAATATACAAGCTAAAACAATAGCTGGGGCCTTTTTGAAAATACTAGAACTTCTGGGCCAAAACTGAAATTTCTTCCCAATCTTTTAGAAACAAGCCACGATCCTTCCCAGCTACGGGTGACAAGCGTCACCCTTGAGTGGTGATGAGCGTCACCCAGTGCAGTATCCGCCTTTTGAGTTGTATACTTTGGAACTGTAACTTGCAATGCTCTAAAAACCTCCATAACCTCCAATTGTGCTCCATACATGCTATAACCTGCAAAAAATTTTACTAGTCTTCCACCGCCATATGAACCGCTGGTTCACACTCTGAAATATGGCACGGGCAAAGAAATATTGACTGTGAGTGAGGTTACTGCATCAGCTTATGCTAAAGAAGAAGAACAGAGACAGAAGGGCTTACTGAACAAGTCGAGGGAGACGTCAGAAGGGCTCTACATTGAAGAAAGAGGCAGACCTGAAAAGAGAAATGACAACAAGTCAAACAACGGTAGAGACAGAAGCAAAGGTAACAACAACAGAGGGAGGTCAAAGTCTAAGAGTAAATTCAGGCCTAAAGCATGTTTGACATGCGGAGATGAGAGTCACTGGAAGAAGGATTGTCCACAGAGGAAAAAAATGACAAGCACAAATCGTCTAGCTCAGCAAATGTGGCAACCTGATATCTCCATTATTTATACCATTTTAGCTTGCACTCATCACTAGTTTTAGTCTTTAAACATGCATATTTTTCTTCTTCTTGTCCCATTTGCATACATTTAGGAGTTAGTCTAGTTTTAGGAGTTGCATTGCATTTTGCATGCATTTGGAGTTTTATTCAGGTACTAAAAGGAGTTTGGAGACCAAGTGGTGCAATGGATGTGAGCTGGGAATGAAGCAAGGAGAAGGAAAAGGGTGGATAGGCCAATATCGATGACAATATCGACATTATCTGATCGATATGGTGCATATCGATGGGAGTATCGACCACTTCAACATCGATACCGCAAGAGCATGGTGTAAAGGCAGCATATTGACCAAGAAGGACCTCGGTACACCAAGAAGGGACTCGTACCGAGCAATGTATCAACATCCCATGTCGATACACCTTGACAAGACAATACCGAGGTGCTGTATCGACGTGGTTGCCCGATAAGCCTTAACTAAATGGCGATTGTATCGACTTCACACCAAGGAGGGTCAAGCCGAGACAACCTTGAAGCTCTCTGTATCGACCAGCATATCGACCAAGGGACATCGATACAACCTAGAAGAAGACATGATATCAACGTGTGCATCGATGTGCATGATCGATACGGTCCATCCGAGTCAGCCTATTTTCATTTTAGTCTTGGTTTATTAGGGGTTTTCAAGTTCCCCTATAAGTACTAAAGTCCTAAAATGGTTAGGCAACTTAGATCTTATTATTTTTCTTCTGTTCTTCCACTTAAAACCTTTCCTTTTTAGCTTTGCTTTGTAAGAACTAGTTTGATTTAGTGAATTTCTACATTTGTCTTTAATCTATTCTTGTTTATTCTGCTTTCTAATCATGCTTAACCATTACTTCTCTTTGGAATCTGTGGTTTTGATTATGGCGAGTGAGTAGTCTTATTTAGGGTTTGAGATAGGATATATTATAAGGGTTTTAAGACTAGATTAGTGATGTCTTATGCTTAATATGATTGTCTTCTCTCTATTAGATGTGCTTAACACTAGATAGTCTTGGTCAAGCTTGTTTAGTATCTTGGCTTTCTTTTATGCCTGATAGGTGTTTGGTGAAATGCTGCTATGAGTCTCTTAGAGGATTTGTTCTCTTAGCCTAAGGAATTAGATGTCTAAGATGCAATTTGGCTTTATAGGATTGGAGTTCTGTTAAAATGCTTGTTGATCATGTGTTTGAGTAAAAGAATTTGTCTTGAATATGTGCTTAGCAAAGTGATTAGTGTCAAGGAATTGAGCTAGTTATAAATGTTAATCCTATGCTTAGAAGATAGCATTGTTTGAATGGTTTTGAAGCATCACTAGTTAGGTTCTAATCCCCTCTTAAATCAATAACCCCAATCTTAGATCCTTACTTTAATCTATTTGAATTTCCTGCTTTGTTTAGTTTAGTCTTTAGTCATGTTTAGCTTGATTACAACTGCTTTCTTGAATTTGGCTTGACTTAAGTAATTTGCTGTATTCTTAGTGTCTTATGAACTCAGATGGATTGATACCTTACATGCTGCACTGACATGAGTGTGTTAGGATTTGATTAGCTAAGTAAAATCCTGCTATCAAATTGGCGTCGTTGCCATATGGGTTTAGTTTAAGCATTAAGATTTGTGAATTGCTTGAGATCAAGCTGTTAATTTTCTGTTTGTTACTGATTTGCACGTTGCTCTTCCTCTTATAAGTGATGAACTTGAGGTCTAGAGGCAATCAAAACCTGCTGGATTATCAACACAGCATTCTGCAAGTGGAGAGAGCATTAAGAGCAACAAGGGAAAGAGAGAGACTGCAAAGGTTTCATCAGCTCAGCATAGAGCATGGTATAGATGATCAGAGATTTCAGGGACCACCAGGAGCACAAGGTGTTCAAGGAGTTGCTAGTGTTCAGGGACAGTAAGGAGTCCAAGGTGAGCAAGGTCAGAGAGGACCAGTACATGGTGCACGCCCAATCAGACCCATTGGAGCAGGAGATGCGCCCAATGCTTACAACAACAGAACATGAATCATCCCTCCAGCTGTTCAAAACAACAATTTCGAGATCAAGTCTGGACTGATCTCCATGGTACAAGTAAGTAACTTCCATGGCTTAACTTTAGAAGACCCCTTGGACCATCTAGACAACTTTGATAGGCTCTGTTCACTCACCAAGATAAATGGAGTCAGCGAAGATGGTTTTAAGTTGAGGCTCTCTAGGAGACAAAGCTCATCAATGGGAGAAAACTTACCTCAAGGAAGCATCACAAGTTGGTATGAGTGCAAGAGAGCATTCCTGGCCAAGTTCTTCTCTACTTCAAGGACAGCTAGAATCATGAATGAAATCTCTGGTTTTGCTCAAAAGAACACTGAGAGTTTTGGTGAAGCATGGAAGAGATTCAAAGGGTACACACTTCACTGCCCTCACTATGGCTTCTCACAAGCTTCACTCCTCTCCACCCAATACAGAGGCGCTCTCCCAAAGATAAGAATGCTCTTGGATACAACCTCCAATGGAAACTTCGTATCTAAGGATGTAGATGAAAGTCTGGAGCTTGTAGAAAACTTAGCTCAAAGTGATGGCAATTACAGTGAGGACTATGATAGAACTCTAAGAGGAGAGGATGGGAACACTAAGAAGGAGATGGAGTCTACAAGTGATAACAAGTTTTTGCAGTGGATTGATGTATCAAAGCTCAAATGCAACACTGAGATGTAGTATAGCATGCAAGTGAGTGTCAATCCACACCTAGGGGTAGCAAGTTCACTAAGAATGCAAGGGAATGAGCAAATCTAAGCGAAAAATGATAAATGATTGGTAAAATCCCTAAAAACTAAATGCAAAACAAAACAATTTTAAAATCCCTTGATGATGGTTAACTACCACGAGGAACAAGAAAAAGATTAAAAATGCAAGGCTACTAAAAACTAAAAATCGACTAGTGAATCGACCACTAGATCGACCACTAGATCGAGCAGAATGGTTCAATCTACAAGCAACTTAAACAGAAATGAATTTTGATGAACATGATGCAACTGAATGACAAGCGAATGATTAACAGAGATTAAAACACTAAGAAAGAGGGTCTAGGGCTGAGGGTCATATTCATGGGTCTCAAAGATTAAAGCTTGGTTTGAAAACATTTAGATCTACTCCTTTAGGAGGTTTCTCTAAGCCTTGAAAACAAAACAAGAACCATCCACGGCGTGTGGTATGATTCACTCCCTCAATCTCTTCTCCAAACCCATGGCGTGTGGTGGAAAAGAGATCGAAGGGCAAAGAAAACAGATTTCAAACAATGACCTAACTAGTCCCCTTTACAACCATGGCATGTGGGAAAGGAAAGACTAGCCTCTAGGATATGATTTTCCAGGACATCTTAATCCTGTCAAGGTAAGACATCCCTTGGATCATAGAGATCTTGGCGTGAGACTCTCTAAGCCTTAAATACTCAAGATCCTAGAAGAGAAGGTAATGAAGAACAAGAAAACTCAAAGCTTTAACCTTTTCAACCTCTTTTGAATCGTCTCAACCCATCAACCCAAATAAAACTACTCGCTACACTTAAAGAGAACCGAACAAAATGCAGTAAACAGGAAGCTAAGCATGATTAACGATTAATTAAAGCAAAAGATTCAATATTCAAAGGTTCAAATGCAAGAAAAATCTTAAAGGTTCTACAATGGCGAAAATCGCTTAAACGAGAGAGAGAAGAACGAAAAAGATAAAGTGAAAACGTGTGTGTGAAAGCAGGATCGCCGCCTTCCCAAAATGGGCAAACAGCTCGAGGGCCCCCCTTCGCTAGAAGCCAAAAACGGTTAAAGTAGTCTGGGATCGAGCAGGAGGCTCGATCTGTCTCTCGATCTTCGTCTTGGATCAGATGGCTTTGGTCGATCTCTGAGTCGATCTTGTGCTGATCGGGTTGGAAGCTCGATCTGGTACTCGATCTGCATGGCGTCATTTATGTCCGTACATCAGATCGATCTTCGCACTCGATCTTGGTCTCGATCCGTTTCCTTGCATCGACTTGGTCACTCGATCTTCTGGTCGATCTCGTCTAGATCGACCTGCCTTGCTCGATCCGCTACTCGATATTAGGTCCCTTTGCTGAACGTCTAAGTCTTCCAAGTGTCCATGGGCTCCTCACGAGCCTTTGCACGTCCACGAATCCTTCAAGGCTCCAAAGTATCTGAAAACAACCTGAATGTGATGCATAAAGCAAGAAATATGCAAATGCTAATGCAAAAGTGCTCTAGGACCTAAAATGATGCAAACTAGCCTAATGTGCATGGTAAATGCATGAGAAACCATCTTATATGCATGCAAAACACACGAAATATGCAGCAATATCAACTCCCCCAAACTTGCCTTTTGCTTGCCCTCAAGTAAACAAAATTCAAGAAGGAAGAGAGGTTTTAAAAACGGGGGTTTAAGCTTCTTGTAAAGGTGCCTTTCAAATGAATCACTTCAATGGTCCTAGTTCTTAATTCTAAAATGCAATGCACACACTCATACTCCAAAGAACTTAGCCATACTCATCACTCAATGAATTTCAAATCATGACTCTCCTATTCCAAACAATCAAAGAATCTTATCCTTTAACATTCATTAATGATCAAACCGTGAATCAAACTTATGCACCTTAAAGCAGAACACATTTGGCTAAGGACAAAGGCTATGAGCATAGAGTGAACTCATTAAAAAGGGTTTAACAATGTAGTGGTTTCTCTCAAGAAAGATGTGAACTTATGCATAATGCTAAAGGTAAAGGCAATTGATGCATACATAACAAGACTCTCATCTACCTATGTACACTAACAATGATCCTAAAACCCCTCCCATTTCTTTTCTTTTTAGCTCACTCACCCTCCTAGATACTACCCTTATCACCAAAGCAATTCGCTTAGCAAAAACCCAAGTTAAAACAAAAAAACATCCTTGCTCTTTAAGCTAGTGGAAAGGCTGAAAACATTTTTAGCTCTTTACTTTTCTTATTGATAGCTCTCTACTTATTCTTTTTCTTTTCTTTTTATTTGACACTTAGGCTCTTTTCTTTCTTTTTCTTTTTCTTTTATTTGAGAGCTATCTTCTGAAATACACTTAGAGCTTTTTATTTTGAAAACATTGCCTTCCACTTAAAACCTTTTCAAACACTTCAAACACCAAACTCTTTTGAAACCGCAAACAAATAAGCAAAACAAACAACCCCCAATGAACCCCGAACCTAATCTTAAGCCTAAAACTAGCTTCAAAATGCAAAGCTAGCAATCAAATGAGAGCCTAATCATGTCGCCTAGACCTAACACTTTATGCTAAGTTCAAACCGAAAAGAGGCCTCACAATGATATCACACAAGAACATTTGGCTTGAAAGAAAGGCAAGGGTTATGGTGGGAGTTCTACATAGGCTCACAAAAGAGTGGTGAAAGGAGGAAGAGAGCCTAATTATGTATATGATCCATGTGTTCATTTTCAAATGCATAAGTATGATAATTAAAGATCAGATTAAGGTTTTCACTTATTAGGACAAGATTCAGTTCATGAATGTTCAAGTCAAGCCACAAAAATCAAAACACATGATCCAAGTATGGTTAGAGCTTACTTTCTAAGAGTGTACAATGCATCAAAGAACTACTAACTAGGACCTTGAAACAATTCATGAGCTTAAAACACCTTTTAAAGAAAATTTTAACCCCTTATGCAAATGTAAACAACCTAGATGCTTAAAAATTCTAGACTCATTCCTAAAATGTTTAACAAAGTGAATGCAACTACATGAATTGTTTTGAAAATTTTTAAAATTTTACCAATGTTTTTTGTTCTTTTCTATGCCTTAGATGCAATGAAATGTAATGCAAGACTCAAAAGATGCAAATAGAAAATAAGAGGAAAGAAAACAACGTCAAATAACACACACACTCCCCCAAACTTGAATGACACCGTCTCAGTGGCAAACAAATTCAAAGGAGTTCAAGAACACAAAGCAAAAACAAAGAAAAGATGTGCGGTATGTAAAAGGAAGGTTGTTGGTACCTTGGATCTAGCCTCGGCTGGAACTTGAGGATGTTCCAGACGAGCTAGATGCTATTGCTTTGCCTTTGGAAGTCGGCTCTTGGAGGGAAAGATGCACCGGCTGGATGTTGCTTCCTTGAGTCTCACGGATGACAGCTCCACCGGTTGAAAGCCTCCTCTTCTCAGGCTGTTGAACTTCCTCACTCGCAGCCTGCTTTGGCGAAGCCCCTTGAAGTGCCTTGACTTTCTTGGCAAGCTTCTTGATGACCTTACTTTGCCATTTGTTGGTCTTCTTTTGCATCTCCACAACAGAAGCAAAGAACTTTTCTGTCTTAGTCCGCGGCTCAAAGTCAATCTTAGGGAGTACAAAGGCTTCGGGGATCTCATCATCTGTGGCAGGAGACTCTGATCTTAGGCGAGTAGCTTGTTGAATGGCGGCTGTGGCTCCTAAAGGAGCAAAGCACTCCTCTACGCTTGGGAGAAACTCGATGTTACCAATTCCCAACAGCTCGGTTTCGTCCTTGTTTGGCAAGATACACACCCTCTTCTCATTCTCCTCATCAATGAACAGATACGCAAAGAAGCCCTCAGCTGGCGTGCGTCCCAAGCTGTCCGTGTTCCTTAGGTATATCTCATACATGAAAGCTCTCTCCAGAACAGGAATGAAGTCTTGAAGCAGTACACCAGCTTGCACAAACAAGGGCGTGAGGAAGCCTCCAATAAGTGACGAGCTTGCCTTGCATCTCAAGGCATACACCTTGTATTTCACCAATGAAGCAGCCAGGTTACATCTATAGTTCACGTCGTCTCCTAGTTGGTCTTCCAACGCCTCATCATTCTCATCGGGGTCACACACGAGATGATTAACGCCTTGGAACAAGAAGCAAAGCTCCGTCTTGGTGACTGTAGGGGCTACTGACCGTCCACTGAAGGTATTGGCGATCAGCTTCAGCGTGTAACGCAGTACCGGACTCCTCACTCTCTTGATCTTTGCAGTATTCGCCTTGTAGTCGTCGTTGCTGATGAGGTCCCACAGATCGTTTGCTTGAGTGATAGAGGGGAACTCAACCTTGGTGGCAGCAGCATCGAGGCCATAGGCTTGACAAAGCTCCGGGATTGAGAGACTAAAGGCCTGACGCTTGATCTTGAAAGAGATTCGGCCTTGAGAAGGAGTAGGGATGCTCGGGTTTTCGTATGCAAACTCCAAAGTGGCAAGGAAATCGATTGTCATTTCGGGAAAGGTTGGGCAATCCATCCGTGACAAACACCTGAACCCTATGTTCTTGAAGAGTTGATCAAAATCTCCCAAAATCCCCATCTTAGCCAGCAAACCTCAATCCGCGAACTTTGTTGGTTCGAACCGGAGCCTCTCTAGCCTCTTCTTAGCTTGCTTTTCCTCTTTAGACCATCTGACCCTCTCCTGAACCACCACTTCTTGACCTTCTCCGTCTTGTGCTGTCTCCTCTCGTGTTCTCTTAGGGGCCATAGTACCTGAAACAAGATTCTCGAGCAGGAGAATGAGCAAAGGCGGCGAATATTGAGAGAAGGAGTAAGCAAGAAAGAAAAAGTTTTAACTAATGCCCTAGATTTTCGGGGAATTTATAAAAATTCTAGCAAGATAATAGAGGGAGGAATCTAGAGATAGAATAAAATCTAGATTTTTTCCTGATATCTAGCTAGTTTTAAAAATTCGCTAAACCCCTAACATCTTTTATTCAAACAATGCAAAGAAAAGGAAAATTTCTAAAAGATTTAAAACTAAAACCCGAAAATACCTTTGCAAGGTTTTGAAAGAAGATGTTGTTGACCTTTAGGAAGAAAATTCACACTCTCTCTTTGCTTTAAAACACTCGAAACACAAGTAATGAGAGAGTGTGCAATTGAAAATATAAAGGCTAACAAAGTTTTAAAACCATGGGCAAGATTTAGTGGTTTTTGACATAAAGCTTGGTCAAGGCACATCTTTCATGGTCAAAGATTCCTATCTTGACCAAGATTTGAATTTAAAAACAGGAGGGAAAGAAGAAAAGAGGGCAAATAAATTGTTACCTTGGCACGAGATCAAGTCCATTTGGTCGATCTAGGACTCGATCTCATGCCCATAATGGCTAGGATCGAGAGGGTTGATCGATTGATGACTAGATTCGAATTGAATCGAGCTTTGGATCGAGTGCACCTCTCGTTCCTTGATTTTTGGCATGTTGGCTAAGTCCTCTTGATCGAGCCACGTCATCGATTCGGGGGTCGATTTAAGCTTAGATCGAGTAGACTACTCGATCTATTTTCGAGGATCGAGTGACTCGGTCGATCTACACCTCGTTCGCTTTTCAAGCTGAACGCATTGGCGGGTTGTCCTCTCATGATCGACCGTTCCACTTGATTTTGTACTCAATCTCGTCTAGATCGACTGACTCCTCTCGATTCACTAGCTCGATCTAGCAAAGATCGAGCCAGGATGAGTCGATCTAGCACTCGATCTCTAGCCTATATTCGCCTCTCCTTACTCTTTTTGGATCCAAGATCAGGGCCTACAATCCCTTATCCCTTTTCCTACATACTTAGAAGATAAAAACATAAAACTGAAAGAGAAAGAAAGCAGAAATATATACAAGATAACCATGGGAATGCCTCCCAAGTGCGCTTTCTTTAACGTCTTTAGCTAGACTTTACTTGGTTTAGGCGGATGGTGGGTCTTGGAGAAGCATTAAAGTGCTCTCCTTGTTGAATGCACTGGCCATGTATGGCTTTACTCTGTGTCCGTTGACTGTGAATGCATTCCCACTCTTGCCAACCAAAGTAACCGCTCCATAGGACAATACCTCCTTGATCTCAAACGGTCCGCACCATCTTGATTTAAGCTTTCCTGGAAAGAGCTTCAACCTCGAGTTGTAGAGCAATACCAAACTGCCTTCCTTAAGCTCTTTATGAACCAGCTTCTTGTCATGAGCCGCCTTAGTATGCTCCTTGTAGATCCTAGCACTTTCGTAGGCGTCTAGCCTTAGCTCATCAAGCTCATGTAGCTGAATCAAGCGCTTCTCCTGAGCTGTCTTGAGATCAAAGTTCAGCCGCTTTACAGCCCACAATGCTCTATGTTCCAGCTCAACGGGGAGGTGACATCCCTTGCCGTAGAGAAGCGTGAAAGGGGTTGTTCCTATGGGCGTTTTGAAAGCGGTCCGGTAAGCCCACAAAGCGTCGTCTAGCTTAGCCGCCCAATCCTTCCTAGTAGTACCAACTGTCCGCTCGAGTATAGCTTTGATCTGCCAGTTAGAGACCTCTACTTGCCCACTCGTTTGAGGATGGTAAGGTGTAGCTACCTTGTGCTTCACGCCATACTTCCTTAGGAGGCTTTCAAACACTTTGTTAATGAAATGGCTGCCACCGTCGCTGATTACAACCTTAGGGACTCCAAACCGCGAGAATATGATGGTCTTGAAGAGCTTAATCACCACCTTAGAGTCGTTCGTAGGGGAAGCAATGGCCTCAACCCATTTAGAAATGTAGTCAACCGCTACTAGGATAAACTTGTTGCCATAAGAAGATGGGAAAGGCCCCATGAAATCTATGCCCCATGCGTCAAAGACTTCTACCTCGAAGATAGGAACCTGAGGCATCTCGTTCCTCTTCTTGATGTTTCCAGCTCTTTGACATGCTTCACAAGCCTTGACAAATTCATGGGCGTCTTTGAACAGAGATGGCCACCAAAAGCCGGCTTGCAACACCTTTGTAGCGGTTTTGAAAGAAGCAAAGTGTCCACCGTAAGAAGATCCATGGCAGTGAAGTAGAATGTCTTGAGCTTCATCCCTCGAGATGCATCTTCTGTACAAGCTATCAACTCCTCTCTTGTATAAGTAGGGCTCGTCCCAAAAGTAGTAGGCAACATCTCTCATAAACTTCTTCTTGTGGTAATGATAACAAGTTTTTGCAATGCAATGATGTATCCAAGCTCAAATGCAATAATGAGATGTAGTATAGCATGCAAGTGAGTGTCAATCCACACCTAGGGGTAGCAAGTTCACTAAGAATGCAAGGGAATGAGCAAATCTAAGCGAAAATGATAAATGATTGGTAAAATCCCTAAAAACTAAATGCAAAGACCAAATGCAAAGCAAAACAATTTTAAAATCCCTGGAAGAGGGTTAACTACCACGAGGAACAAGCAAAAGACTAAAAATACAAGGCTACTAAAAACTAAAAATCGACTAGTGAATCGACCACTAGATCGAGCAGAATGGTTCGATCTACAAGCAACTTAAACATAAATGACTTTTAATGAACATGATGCAACTGAATGACAAGCGAATGATTAACAGAGATTAAAACACTAAGAAAGAGGGTCTAGGGTTGAGGATCATATAAAGCTTGGTTTGAAAACATTTAGATCTACTCCTTTAGGAGGTTTCTCTAAGCCTTGAAAACAAAACAAGAACCATCCATGGCGTGTGGTATGATTCACTCCCTCAATCTCTTCTCCAAACCCATGGCGTGTGGTGGAAAAAGAGATCGAAGGGCAAAGAACACAGATTTCAAACAATGACCTAACTAGGCCCTTTTACAACCATGGCGTGTGGGAAAAGAAAGACTAGCCTCTAGGATCTGATTTTCCAGGACATCTGAATCCTGTCAAGGTAAGACATCCCTTGGATCATAGAGATCTTGGCGTGAGACTCTCTAAGCCTTAAATACTCAAGATCCTAGAAGAGAAGGTAATGAAGAACAAGAAAACTCAAAGCTTTAACCTTTACAACCCCTTTTGAATCGCCTCAACCCATCAACCCAAATAAAACTACTCGCTACATATAAAGAGAACCAAACAAAACGCAGTAAACAGGAAGCTAAGCATGATTAACGATTAATTAAATTAAAAGATTCAATATTCAAAGGTTCAAATGTAAGAAAAAGCTTAAAGGTTCTACAATGGCGAAAATCGCCTAAACAATAGAGAGAAGAACGAAAAAAGATAAAGTAAAAATGTGTGTGTGAAAGCAGGATCGCCGCCTTCCCAAAATGGGCAAACAGCTCGATGGTCCCCCCTTCGCTAGAAGCCAAAAACGGTTAAAGTAGTCTGGGATCGAGCAAGAGGCTCGATCTGGCTCTCGATCTTCGTCTTGGATCGGATGGCTTTGGTCGATCTCTGAGTCGATCTTGTGCTGATCGGGTTGGAAGCTCGATCTGGTACTCGATCTGCATGGCGTCATTTACGTCCGTACATCAGATCGATCTTCGCACTCGATCTTGGTCTCGATCCGTTTCCTTGCATCGACTTGGTCACTCGATCTTCTGGTCGATCTCGTCTAGATCGACCTGCCTTGCTCGATCCGCTACTCGATCTTAGGTCCCTTTGCTGAACGTCTAAGTCTTCCAAGTGTCCATGGGCTCCTCACGAGCCTTTGCACGTCCACGAATCCTGCAAGGCTCCAAAGTATCCGAAAACAACCTGAATGTGATGCATAATGCAAGAAATATGCAAATGCTAATGAAAAAGTGCTATAGGACCTAAAATAATGCAAACTAGCCTAATGTGCAAGGTAAATGCATGAGAAACTATCTTATATGCATGCAAAACACACGAAATATGCAGCAATATCAACAAGAAGAGAGTTGAAAGAACTGAACACTAGGCTTGGCAAACTGCTCCAAGTGCAACAAAAAGAGATCAACTATGTTGGTGAAATGGTGGAGCTGCCTAGTGAAGAGGAGTTACAAGTAGAAGAGATGAACTACTTGGGGAATCAAGGAGGTTACAATGGTTATGGGAACTACAGACCTAACCGAAACCAGTCCTATAGAAGCAACAATGTTGCCAACCCCCAAGACCAAGTTTACCCTCAACAACAACCTCAAGGGAATCAGCCAAGGCCTTTTGCGTCATTCAACCAAGGCTATGCACCAAGGAATAGCTTACAAGGCAACTTCTAGCAAAACAATTTGCTCCTCCTGGTTTCTCTCAAGGTCAAGCAAGTTCATTAAACACCAATGATGCTGAAGTGAAAGGACTGCTGCAATAACTCCTTCAAGGCCAACAAGCTACAAATGTGGAGATCACAAAGAAGTTTGTTGAGGTTTACAACAAAAATGGACTCATTCCATGTTGAGATTACTAACAAGTTTGATGGATTGGCTGCAAGAGTGAAGACACTTGAGAACAACAAGGGCATTGCTGGCCCTAAAACTCAAGTCAACCTTCCTGGAAAACCAGAAGCTAATCCTAAGGAGTTTTGCAACGCTATAGCTACTGAAGAAGAGACCTTCTCAGCTGAAGATGAAGCTGTCATTGAAGAATTCCTTTCTTTGCTCAATGAGGACATTGAACTTCAGAGTGGGGGAGAGGAGTTTTTAGTAGCTGACGCCAACCAAGAGGTTGAAAAGGAAGAGTCTCTTGAAGCAGCAACAACTAAGGAAGAGGAGAAGAGTAAGCCACCTGTCACTGTTGAAGCGGAGAAAGAAAGAGGAGTCTATGATCTTTCTCCCTACAAGCCAGCTCTCCATTTTCCTGGAAGGTTTAAACAAGAGCTTCTTAAGAAGTACACTAATCTCTGTGAAGCCCAGTATAAGAAAGTCTATGGAGACAATTCTGAGCTGCCTACTAGACCAACATTGGAGAAGCTCAACATCAAGAAGCTTGGAGATCCAGGTTTCTTCACCTTACTTGTGAGCTGAAAGGAAAAACTTTCAGGAGCTGTCTTTGTGACTTTGGAGCAAGTATCAACCTTCTACCATCCTCTAATGCTAGATTGCTTGGCTACACCTCCTTTCAAGAGAGTAATGTGTCTCTAACCATAGCTGATGGTACAGTAAAGGTACCACTTGGAGCTCTTAGAGATGTGCCAATGATGATTGAAGGAGTGGTCATCCCAACAGATTTCCTGGTCTTAGATCTTGAAGGGAAGATCAAGAATGCCATCATTCTAGGAAGACCATTCTTAGCTTCAGCTGGAGCAGTATTTGATGCAAAGGAGTGCACAATAGAGCTGAGATTAACCAAGGAGAAAGGGCTGAAGTTTGACTCCAAGGGGAATAAGCTGGAAGATGAGCAAGCCTTCTCAATAGAGGTTAAGAAGTTGAAAAATGTTAGGGAGCATTAGCCAAAGTTTGAGGGCTATGTGGGTACAAGCTTTGATGGTTACTGTCTGTCCAAGTTGTTTACTGATATCATTGAAGAGGAGGTCTTCGAAGTGGCTGGTTCTGTGAATGAAATTTTGCTGAGTACTAAAGAAGATAGGGTAGTTTTGATGCCCTTTTGCTCCAAGTATGGTGAGATCCACTACAAGCTAAATGAAGGTGGCAAGTCCAAGCCCTTTGCTATTTTGAAGATTTATGGGGTCACCAGAAAAGTCAAGGGGAGCAAGATCACACCAAGGAGTCCCAAGACTCCTGCTCATAACCTCAACTAGGGAGCTGAAGAAAAGTCAAGCTAAGTGACTCTAAACAAGCGCACTTGGGAGGCAATCCCATGGTATCCTTTTATATAGATTTGCATTTTTATGTTTTTAATTTTTATGCGAGTGTTTTTGAGTGCCCCTAGTAACCAGGTTTAAGCTGAATGAGGATGAACCAAGCTTGGAAGAAGGAAGGTAATATCGACCAGCATATCGGCCAAAACATGTCGATACAGTCCATATCGAGCAGTGTATCGAGCATGTCTTGCTCGATACTGAGGTGTCGGACTGGTATCGACATGTGTATCGGGATGATGCTGATTGATACACTTGTGAGGATTTTGTATCGATCAATGTACTGGTATAGGACAAACCAATACGCTTTAACAGGTAATGTATCGGGTCATAAACAGATCGACATACCTCAATTGGTACCAATATCGAGCACATGTATCGATGTACCAGGTCGATACGACACCAAAGAGTGCATATCAAGCACAATATCGACATAACACCGATATGCCTTAACTGCGAGGATGAAAGGCTTTTAAGGCATATCAGGGTGTATATCGACGTCTCATGTCAATACACCTTAAAGGATGAATGAAAATATGCTACTCAGCATAAGTCAAGGTGTATCGATATGCATATCAAGGTACCAGTCCGATATGAATTGTTGCATGATCATATCGAGCTACATATCGAGCTGTCTAGCTCGATATTGTACAGCTGAGTGTGATAATCGGACTACGTATCGAGGTGGGGGATGTCGATACAAGAAGTGTCAAGCAATATCGACATGCATACAGGTCGATACGACCCAGACATCCGATATCGGCATGCATATCGACCGGACCAAGTCGATATGATCAATATCGATCACAATATCGACTTGGGTGGTCGATATTGCACCCGAAGTAAGTCTTCTTTAATTCAATTTTTTCCCTCCTTGTTCAAGATAGATCAAAGAGTTTAAATTTGAATCCTTCCCCTTCCCAAGCATGAGTGAGACCTTTCTTAGGCACACTTTGTCCCCTTGCTCCCCAGAAAAAGATTCTCCAACACTCTATTTAAACTCACCCCACCCTTCTCTCTTTCTCACTTTCATTTCTCTAGTTTTCACATTTCAACCACTAAATTTCGAATTCTTTAGTTTTCTAAGTGCTTAAGAGAGTCAAACCACTTCAGGTATTATCTCTTAGCTTTTTAAATGTTTAAAATCTATTTTATGCACTTAAGAACTTAATCTTGTTAGGTGGTTGCATTCTTGTTAAATGATCTTTGCTTCTTATTTAGTTTATTTATTTTTGCATAGTAAATATTTGTTTTTGACTTTTTAAGTACTTATATTATTAGTTACTTGCTTATCAAATTCATTTATTTTGCTTTGCATTAACATTTTTAGTCCATTTGTTTAGCTTCACTATGCTAGGATTCATGCATGTCAATTAGATGATAAATTTTGTTTAATGAATCCTTTGCATGCATTGCTTATTTAGTTGCTTTACAACTGATATAGGTTTACTTTTATATAAATAAACTCTTCCTTTTGTGATATTTAGCAACATTAAGCTTTGTGTTTTATTGCTTTCTTGGTTCTGATTTTTCTTTTGAGAATTTTTTTAGGTACCATGGGAAGAACAACAAGGAGTGGAGCAAACAAAGAGGCTGACAGGCAAGAGAAAGCAAAGGGCAAAGCTAAAGAAGTTGGGAGTCCAAGCGCTAAATCTGAAGGCAAAAAGAGAGCTGATGCTGGCACTAGTGAGCAAGTTCCCCAAAAGAAGAAGGGCACCACCCCAGCTCAAAGGCAGCTCTATGACAAGCTGCAAAGGGTGGATGTGAGACCAACAAGATATCTCCATGTACCATCTCTAAAGGCCTTGGGAATCTATGAAGACTGCTCTTCTATGCTTGAGATAATGGAGCTCACAAAACTGGTGGGAAACCCTTATTCAGCCAAAAAGGACCAAGTGCTTCAATTCTTTGCAAGCTTTGAAGTGACATTCTATGAGCCAGGAGA
The DNA here is from genome assembly GCA_911865555.2 of Thlaspi arvense. Lineage (NCBI taxonomy): Eukaryota > Viridiplantae > Streptophyta > Magnoliopsida > Brassicales > Brassicaceae > Thlaspi > Thlaspi arvense. The sequence continues at coordinate 15,379,714 of OU466857.2, forward strand.
GGAGACTCCTGAAGAAGATGGTGATGACTTCATCCCCTATAGAGTTTCCAAGAAGAACTATAGGATGTCCTTCTCAGCAATTGAAGATGCCTTTGGATTCTCCTATGGAAGCGTTAGAGGTCAAAATCTGGGGGTTAGCAAAGAAGAGATGAACAGCCTTTGGGAGCATGTGGCTAAGGGCGCTTTCAAGCCAGGAAGAAGCAAGGCTTCTTTGATCAGAAATCCAGCAATCAGATATGTGCACAAGGCATTGGCGCATACTCTCTCTGCAAGGAAGGAAAGTAGAGCTGTTGAAGGAGGAGAATGGGAGCTCATTGATCAAGGTCTTATGAGCATCCTTGACTGCACAAGGCAAAATGTTGAGCTCAAGGGAGCAGATGGGACAACTGGAATGGTCACCATCTTCATGCAGCAACCTTTGGTTAACAACCAATGATGACAAGGTGCCAAAGCTGTATTGTGCTGGCCTTATTACTCAACTGATGAAAGCTGCAGGAGTTGAGAGTGAACCAGCAATGGTCAAGATCACATACTTAGACCTGCCATACCTGAAGAAAGTAAGGTTCCTTGGCGGAAATGTGGGTGACAAGTTCATCTACAACTTCATCCAAGAAGATGGATTTGCTGCAAAGCTTATAGTCCCTGATGTGCATCTCACATCCTTCTCCAACCCCAACAGCTTTGCCTTTCAAATTTCCCAGCACCTCCTCTACCAAGCTGTTGCTCCATCCTCTTACATTAACCAAGGCGCCAACACTCCTCTTCCTCAAGGAGACTATCCCCTTGTGGTCTTTGAAGGAGGCAAAATGGGAGAAGGAATCCAAGAAGAAGAAAAATCAGATGCTCCAAGGTACAACAGTAAGGAGTACCACTTCCAGCCCCATGATGTCTCACACCAAGGAGGTCCCTTGAAGAAGGTCCATGAACACATCAACCTCTTGCAAATATGGAACAAATGGCAAGACAAAACCATCAAGAAGTTGGTAAAGGGCATGAAGAGCATGAAGGCTCAAATCAAGGACATAAAGAGGAAGTCTAGTGGAGCCTCTACTTCTGCTCATCAACAAGAGCAAGAAGCTGAAAGCCAAAGAGTGGATAGAGCTCCTAGTAGAAGGCGCTCTTTTTCTGGTTATGAGGAAGTGAGAGCTTGGGTGCCACCAAGAGCATCATGTCAAGACACGCCAAGGAGGAGGAGACACACAAGTAGGGAGCAGCCAATCAGGAGCCACAACATTGACCTCATGGAGGACCTTTCAGGAGCCTCCTACACCTCACACACCACCTTCTAAGATACCAAAAACTCCTCCATTGTATATACCATTGCAATTTTTTTTTTAGTTCTTGTAATATATTTATGTTGCTTCTCTCTTCTACTCTTTTATTACACAAAGATTGTGTAATTTAAGTGTGGGGGAGGGATTTGGGGTTTGACTTTGTTTGTTCTTTTCTTAGTTTTTCCTTTTTATTCATCTTTGAGTCTCATGCATTCATCAAAGTGCATTGAAAAACCAAAAAATCAAAAAAATGAAAAATTTGCATCTTTTGCAAGCCTAAAAGAAAAACATGTAGTTGCATTCATTTGTTTAGGATTGAGTCTAGTAGTTTTCATATACGTTGCATTGCATTTGCATAGGGCATGATGAGATAACTCCTTGTAAAATGCTAAGTGTTTAGGACTGATTTAAATGTCTACGTGATTAAATGTTTGATGCATCATAAGAAGTTAGAAACTAAGGCTGAACCATGCTCTTGAATGCTAAATTTGATCCTCTAGTCTCATGCTGAAATCGCTTCCTCTTTGAAAATCATCTCTATTTATTAGAACCATTAATTTTAATTATTAATTATCATGTTTTTGCAATGAAAAGTGGTTTCATTGATTACCATTGATAGGGCTCGTTTTACCCAAATAAAACTACTGCAAATGCACAATAATGCAGTTATAGTATAAGGGGTTATCGAATCCCAAGGGAGTATGTAAAATACACTAGCGATTATAGATTGGGATTAAGCTAAGCGATAAAAATGAATGTAATGCGAAATAGTTAAATAAATGCAAGAGTGTGTTTTTATGATTGTTCTTAAAGTTCAGAAAGCTAAAGGCGCTAAGTCAGGATAATTCGCAGGTTGAATCCGAGAGTGTAGAATGCATGCAATCAGGAATGAATTAAAACCGTCTTGAACATGAAACACAAAGATATAACTAATCAATTCTCATTTCAGAAGTTATCTATGTCTAAATCACAGAGTTTAAATCTCTTTGCAAACCCTAACAACCTAAACATGCAGTAATTGATCAGGTTTAATTGTTCACAAAACTCCTAAGCCAAATCTCTTTGCACTAAGGCGTTTTGCTCATCTAATGCTAGTCCAGGTGATTAATAATGTTCTCACATCTATTAAACAACCTAGGGTTTCGAAATCCAGATGATGTGTCTAAGATATCGATTTGAATGCAAGCACATATGAAGAACCAATAGATTTCCCTAGTAATTAGCAATTCTACAAACTCTTCATCAACCTTTGAAAAGCCCTAACTAAACTAACAAACTACTTATACATGGTGAATGAAACAAACATCATGAATAGAATAGATTGCATAAAAGAAATAAGAGATAAAGATAAAGGTGTTCAAAATCTGCTATGAAGGAGTCTGATTTGTCTCTCCAAAAACTCTGCTATAAATCTCTCTAACAAGCTCTCTAGAAAATAAGATACAAGATAAAAGCTAACAATGGCTGAAAACGTAATATATACAAGCTAAAACACGAGCTGGGGCCTTTTTACAAATACTGAAACTTCTGGACCAAAACTGCAATTTCTTCCTAATCTTTTAAAAACAAGCCACGATCCTTCTCAGCTACGGGTGACGAGCATCACCCTTGAGTGGTGACGATCGTCACCCAGTGCAGTATCCGCCTTCTGAGTTGTATACTTCGGGGCTGTAACTTGCAATGCTCCAAAAAGCTCCAGAACCTCCAATTGTGCTCCAGACATGCTATAACCTGCAAAGACTCTAATAGGACTCTAAAAAGACCAAAAAGTCTCAATAAAAAGGACTTATACCATGTTTAAAAACCATGATATATCAACTCCCCCAGACTTAGCTTTTGCTTGCCCTCAAGCAAACATCAGACAAATAACAGGATCGAGGTTTGAAAACAAAAACAGTCAATTAAACATCAGGAACACCACACTGATTAAGACTTTCGAATCCACATACCACAAAGCCAACACAAGATCAAATTTCAGTTTAATCATCACAAGCTTACCAAATCTCTCAAATCTAGTTCAAGCTCCTTCAAGAAATCTGAAATCTCTACTATTAACTCCTTATATTTTTATAAGTGTGATATCTCATCAAGGTTTTATCATCTCAATCACTTATAGATTCCTTTCCCTTCCTAAACAACGGAACAAAGCAATCTCAACACAGCTCTCCTATTTTCTCTTCCCTTGATGTTTTCCTTTATTTTTTGATTTTTCAACTCTTTTATTATTTTTTTTTACAGTCTAAGATGTGGTGCTACTCAATACTTGTGTTCCTTGTGAGGAGATAGGTTCTTGAGTGTTATTCATTACTGTTATTCCTTTTAAGGAGACAAGGTCATGAATTGCACCATTCTATTGACTTAAACTCTTAAAAGCTGTATTAAGGAAGATCAAAGATAGACTGCATCTAAACATACTTGTCAGTGTTGAAAGAGAGAATCAAGATCAATGAGAATCAAGCCGCAAGATAATAAGTTTAAAGTTCATTAAGGTGGAGCTAACAGCAAATTTTCCAGATTTTCTAAAAACCTAAACCTTCATTGCTAGACTGATCTACCTATGACTTTCAACTTCGTAAGACTTGTAATCAACTACTGTGGCAATGGTTCTTATAATTATCAACGTTCTGTGGTTAGTTCCAAGAAAAACTGACAGTTTCAAAATTTTGAATCTATAAAACAGGTTTTTTGACTCAACTTTAAGACTCTAGAAATCAAACACAATATACACAACGTCAGTAGACACCTCCCCCAGACTTAAACAACACTGTCCCTAGTGTTATTAAGCCCAGAGTTGGTCAAAAAGAAGCAAGTGAACGTGTAGAACCGAGTTTGAAAAGTGTACCTCGCGAAGGAATGGGTGACGAGCGTCACACAGCTGTGGTGACGATCGTCACCACTATGATACTCCAGAATCGTCATGTTGGATGTGTTAATGCAATGCGATCATGTGTACTCCGAAGTCAGACTGTTAGAGCACTCAAAACACACATCAAAGACATCTAAACGAAGCATAACACATGGTTTAACAAGTTCACAAAACATCATCAAAGTAAACTGAACAAACCAAGTCTTTTTTTTTTCTTTCTTTTTCGGTTTTTCTCATGTTTTTGGTTATTTTTATGTAAACGAAAATTAAACTAAGTATATGAAAAAGAAAACTTACCAGTGGGTTGCCTCCCACCAAGCGCTTGTTTAAAGTCATTAGCTCGACTTTGAATGCTGCTCAGACAGCTGGTGAATCAGAAAGTGGCAGTGAATGCCTTGGAGAAGAATGTCTCCTCATCCATGGTGGTGTATAAGCAGCAGATGCATGAACTCTTCCAAGGAAGTGAGGAGCATCAGCAGGGCGGGTTGTGACTGGGGGTGGGACACTTATTTTTCCTGCAGAATCATCAAAAGAAACACAAAGCTTTCTACAAGAATCTCGTTGCTTGCATAAGTGTGAAGCAGCTTTTGCACCTTTTAAGTTCTTATTGATGAGATTAGGAGGTTTGGAATTGGTTTCAGGAAGTGCATACCTTTCCTTAGTTGCATGTTTCTGGGTTGTGTGGAATGTTAAATTGTTGGTTTGGCAGCATAAGATGGACTTGCAGCGTAAGGATTTGGCTGCACTTTTGTGTCTGGACTGGTGGCGAACGTCACCAGGTCGGTGACGATCGTCACTGATCCTGCAGTTCGAGCTTCTGCAGTTTTTCTGCAGTTCAGGTCTGAAATCCTTGCCTCCATCACAAAATCGTCTTCCTCCAGCAACTTGGTATTCATTCGAACTTCTTTTTCGAGCCTAGCGACGAAGATATCATCCTCACTCCAATCTTCAAACCCAACAGCTTTCACAGAAATTTCTGATATTGCTCCTTCAACAACCAGCTTCTTCTCTTGCCCACTATTATCTGATTCATTGACATACCCAACAGTAATGTCTTCTGAATGATCCATGATTGGCTCTGCATCTCTGGAAGTTCTTACAGAAAAGGTCTAACCATCAATGGTAGAACTCCCTCTTAACTTATCCATGTCAAAGTTCATGACAACATCATCCAAATCAAGCTCTATCTTCCCATCTTTCACATCAATGATGGCGTCAGCAGTAGCCAAGAATGATCTTCCCATAATAAGAGGATCTTTAGGTTCTTCAGCATATTTCAAAACCACAAAATCTCTGGAAATCATGCAGTCTTCAATGCTAACATGAGCATCCTCTAAGATGCCTTTTGGGGTTCTTATGGATCGATCAACTAGGATAAGAGAGATCCCAGCTGGCTTGAAATCAGTCATTCCAAGTCTAGGAGCAACAGAGGAAGGCATCAAGTTAATACTTGACCCTAGATCACATAGAGAATGGGGAAAACGTCATGTTGAGATTGAGCAATCAAGCACAAAATTTCCTGGATCAGGTAGCTTCTTTGGAACTCTGCTTTGAATGATGGCGCTGACTTGTTCAGAAGCAGTTACCTTCTTCTTCTTCTTTGGAACTGTGCTTAAGAGAATTGCACTGATGTCTCTGGTAAGCAATGCTCCTTCCTCAGGACTTACACCATTAACAACCATTCTCTTGACATACCTTCTTAGTGCAGGTGAAAGCTTGACTGCATCAACAAGAAGAATCTCAAGCATCAGCTTGTCTATCATAGCTTTGCATCTGGCTTCTTCTATCTCCTGTTTAGACTTCCTAGGATGCTTGGGGAAGGGTGTCTTGGGTTTTAGAAACTTTTTTGCTTGCCATTATCTGCAGTTACAGGCGAAACAGCTTCGTTCTGGGGTGGGTGACGATCATCACAAGGGGGGTGACGCTCGTCACTGACCTGTGACGATTCTCGAGTGTCAGGCTTGTGAAAAGTGGGTGACGAGCGACACCCCCCCTTGGTGACGCTCGTCACTACAATCTGAGACTGCAAAATTTTTATCTTCAGACTCCATCAGTTGCACGATTTGCTATGCACTCAGCCTCTTTTTCTGCATTGTTTCAAGCTCTTTTTCACTCCTGAATGTGATGGCATTAACTTGGTGTTTGGGATTGATATCAGTCCCTCCAGGAAAGAATCCGTCTTGCCTTTGAACAGCTCCTGCAGTTTGAGCAACCTGCACATCCAGCTTCTTCATATGAGAGTTCAGACCCTCAATTTTTCTATTCAGGTCTTGGTACATCGAATCTAGCTTGCCATTGAAGTCCACTGTTATCTGCTGCTGTCCTTCTAGGAATTGCTCTAACATAGCTTCCACTTTGTTGTCTTGTGGAGGTGCAGTTTGATAGGAAGAAGAGCTATAATTCCTGTTGAAGTTGCTGCTGTTCTAGTAAGGTTTCTTAACCTCAGTCTTCTGGAATTGTGGCATTAGAGTATAACCAGTTGAATTCTGGTTTCCTGTGAAGGTGTTCTTCTGATTAATGCCATTATAACCTCTGTTCCATTGCTGATTCCTAAACCTTTGACTCTGAAAACCCCCTCCATTGATGAAATTAACATCCTTTTGCTCAAATTCTTCAGGATTTTCGAAAGTCTCTACCTCTGCAGCAAAGTGGACTGACTTCTTTCCCACCAAGAGGCTGTGCATACTGTCCAGCTTAGCCTTAAATTCAGCAATCTGATTCCCATCAGTCAAACCACCCAGTTTCATCCTCTGAAAATCAGCATTCTAGGTGCTGTTACTGCAGGCCAAGTTTTCTATCAGAGTTATTGCAGCATCACGAAGGTTTGTGTTAAAGTTCTCATTACTAGCAGCATCCAACGCCATCTGATACTTCCAGTCAATGCCTCTAAAGAAAATACCAAGCAGCTGCACTTGATTGAAACCATGATGAGGACAGTCCCTTTGATAAGACTTGAATCTCAGCCAAGAAGCTTTAAAAGCTTCAGTAGGACCTTGGGAGAATGATGCAATTTTCGTCCTTAGATCCTCTGATCAAGCATCATCATAGAATTTGTTCAGAAAAGCATTATTGGTGTCCTCCCAAGTGGTCAGCGAACCAGGCTCTAGTTGCTTCAGCCAATATGCAGCATCTCCACCAAGTGAGTAAGGAAATAGCATGCAAAACAGGAAATCATTGCTAACTCCACTAGCTTTGACACTTGAAGCCAAATCCTCAAACCTATCAATATGATCCATAAGATGCTCATGAGGTAAGCCATGGAAAGGATGCTGTCCCACCAGCTGATAATAAGCAGGCTTGAGCTCAAATTCATTCCTCTGGAATGCAGGAAGGCGGATTGCAGTTCTGTTGGCATATAATTAGTCATGTCTGTTATAATCTCCTAGAGTCATTTGAACAAAACGCCCAGCAGCGTTTCCAACAGCAGGAACTCCAGCATCATGCACCACACGTTGAACCACCTGTTCAACGATGACATTCCCATTCTGATCCAATCTCTGCCCTTCTTCATCCCTTCTGTTTCCATCTCTGTCAACCAAGTGACCTTCTGCATCTTCAACCAAGATCAGTGGAGCAACCATTGTAGACTGTTTCTTAGCTTTCCTGATGGTCCTCTCCAACTTAGCGAGTTCGTCAATGCTCAAAGTCACAAGCTCCTTCTCTTTGTTGCTTCTGGTACTGCGATTAGGCATGCACCTGAAACCAACACAAAGAAAAGTAGCAAAAGTCAGTAAACAAATAAAAACTTAGACAAAGTCCTAGTACTAAAAATCGATAGGCAGCTATTACTCCCCGACAACGGCGCCAAAAACTTGATAGGGTGCAGGTTTTACCCAAATAAAACTATTACAAATGCACAGCAATGCAGTTATTGTATAAGGGGTTATCGAATCCCAAGGGAGTATGTAAACTACACTAGCGATTATAAATTTAGATTAAGCTAAGCGATAAGAATGAATGTAATACGAAATAGTTAAATAAATGCAAGAAGGTGTTTTTATGATTGTTCTTAAAGTTCAGAAAGCTAAAGGCGCTAAGTCAGGACAATTCACAGGTTGAATTCGAGAGTGTAGAATGCAATGCAATCAGGAATGAATTAAAACCGTCTTGAACATGAAACACAAAGATATAACTAATCAATTCTAATTGCAGAAGTTATCTGTGTCTAAATCACAGAGTTTCAAATCTCTTTGCAAACTCTAACAACCTAAACATGGACTAATGATCAGGTTCAATTGTTCACAAAACTCTTAAGCCAAATCTCTTTGCACTAAGGCGTTTTGCTCAACTAATGCTAGTTCAGGTGATTAATAATGTTCTCACATCTATTAAACAACCTAGGGTTTCGAAATCCAGATGATGTGTCTAAGATATCGATTTGAATGCAAGCACATATGAAGAACCAATGGATTTTCATCATAATTAGCAATTCTACAAACTCTTCATCAATCTTTGAAAAACCCTAACTTAACTAACAAACTACTCAGACATGGTGAATGAAACAAACATCATGAATAGAATATATTGCCTAAAAGAAATAGGAGATAAAGATAAAGGAGTTCGAAATCTGCTATAATGGAGTCTGATTTGTCTCTCCAAAAACTCTGCTACAAATCTCTCTCTCAAGCTCTCTAAAAAATAAGATACAAGATAAAAGCCAACAATGGCTGAAAACCTAATATATACAAGCTAAAACAATAGCTGGGGCCTTTTTGAAAATACTAGAACTTCTGGGCCAAAACTGCAATTTCTTCCTAATCTTTTAGAAACAAGCCACGATCCTTCCCAGCTACGGGTGACAAGCGTCACCCTTGAGTGGTGATGAGCGTCACCCAGTGCAGTATCCGCCTTTTGAGTTATATACTTTGGAACTGTAACTTGCAATGCTCTAAAAACCTCCATAACCTCCAATTGTGCTCCATACATGCTATAACCTGCAAAGACTCTACTAGGACTCTAAAAAGACCAAAAAGACTCAATAACTTATACCATGTTTAAAAACCACAAAAACTATGATATATCACCCATATACATATTTCGACTTTCTTTCTTCTTTTTTACCTCTCTTGCTAGTCTAAATAGCTGATCTTCATCATTAAGAGACAGTTACCACACCTTAACCTTACTTTACTTTCAAACCTGAACACTATATTTGTGTGTGAGGCCTATTTCTGAATGAACTAAGCATAAAGTGTTAGGTTGGCACTACAAGGATTGGTTACTATGTAGAACTAGCTCTTCACTTTGAGTTAGACATAGGTTTAGGATGATAGTTATAGGTCTGGGCGGATTTGAGTGTTACAATGATCTAAAAGGAGAGAGTGAGAGAAGAAAGAAAGTGAAGAGGGGAAGGAATGAGAAAGAGGAAGCAAGCAAAAACTCAGCATGTGTGGAACCAAATAAGCTAAAAAAGGGTGGTCATTATGAAGATGGAGTCTCAGCAGCAACAACAAAGAAGGCACCAAAGCCTAATACATCAAAAGGATGAAGAAAAAGAGACTTCCCAATACAAAGAGAAGGCGTCCACAACAAAGGAGTAAAAAGAAAGGCCACAACATGGTGAGATCAAAGAAGAAGCTTCCCTGAAAAATGGCAAAGTGTGGAGAGTGTGAGAGTGCTGAAAAAGGGTAGTTAGGATTGGGTTTGATTTAGGGTAAGAGTTTTGGGGTTTAGAACATTCTTAGGCATTGAGTAGATAGTAATCTATCCTTTTATGCATAAGTTGTGCTTCATCTTTAGTATTATGCCTAAGTTCATTCCTTTTTGAGAGAAATCCTTGCATTTGAACCCACATTTTGATGAAATCATTTTTATCTCATGACCTTTACCCTTGGCTAAATGATTCCACTTGATTTGCTTGAACATGATTCACTTGGTTACAAAGTTTAAATGAATGTTAAAGGGATTGATTGATTTGAGCATTTGACAAAGCTGAGCTAGAGATCATTTTGAAACTGGATAGGCATGGCTAGGTTATTTAAATTATAACTGATTGTGTTTTGCATCCTACACTTAGGCACTTAGACATTGACTTCATTTCTTTACCTTAGCAATTTTGGATTTGAGTGCCCACCTTCACCTCACTGCCTCCTTGTCTTAGTTTGTTTGCTTGAGGACAAGCAAAAGGCGAGTGTGGGGGTGTTGATATCTCCATTATTTATACCATTTTAGCTTGCATTCATCACTAGTTTTAGTCTTTAAACATGCATATTTTCCTTCTTCTTGTCCCATTTGCATACATTTAGGAGTTAGTGTAGTTTTAGGAGTTGCATTGCATTTTGCATGCATTTGAAGATTTATTCAGGTACTAAAAGGAGTTTGGAGACCAAGTGGTGTAATGGATGTGAGGTAGGAATGAAGCAAGGAGAAGGACAAGGGCGGAATGGCCAATATCGATGACAATATCGATGTTATCTGATCGATTTGGTGCATATAGATGGGAGTATTAACCACTTCAACATCGATACCACAAGAGCATGGTGTAAAGGCAGCATATCGACCAAGAAGGACCTCGATACACCAAGAAGGGACTCGTACCGAGCAGTGTATCGACATCCCATGTCGATACACCTTGACAGGATAATACCGAGGTGCTGTATCAACGTGTTTGCCCGATAAGCCTTAACTAAAGGGCGATTGTATCGACTTTACACCAAGGAGGGTCAAGCCGATACAAGTTTGAAGCCTTCTATATCGACCAGCATATCGACCAAGGGACATCGATCAACCCAGAAGAAGAAATGATATCGACGTGTGTATCGATGTGCATGATCGATATGGTCCATCTGAGTCAGCCTATTTTTGGTTTAATCTTGGTTTATTAGGGGTTTTCAAGTTCCCCTATATACTTAAGTCCTAAAATGGTTAGGCAACTTAGATCTTATTATTTTTCTTCTGTTCTTGCACTTAAAACCTTTCATTTTTCAGCTTTGCTTTGTAAGAACTAGTTTGATTTAGTGAATTTCTGCATTTGCCTTTAATCTATTCTTGCTTATTCTGCTTTCTAATCATGCTTAACCATTACTTCTCTTTGGAAGCTGTGGTTTTGATTATGGCTAGTGAGTAATCTTATTTAGGGCTTGAGATGGGATATATTAGAGGGGGTTTATGACTAGATTAGTGATATCTTATGCTTAATATTATTATGTTCTCTCTATTAGATGTGCTTAACACTAGATTAGTCTTGGCCATGCTTGTTTAGTATCTTTGCTTTCTCTTATGCCTGATAAGTGTTTGATGAAATGCTGCTATGAGTCTCTTAGAGCATTTGTTCTCTTAGCCTAAGGAATTAGATGTCTAAGGTGCATTTTGGCTTTATAGGATTGGGGTTCTGTTTAAATGCTTGTTGATCATGTGTTTGAGTAAAGGAATTTGTCTTGAATATATGCTTAGCAAAGTGATTAGTGTCAAGAAATTGAGCTAGTTATAAATGTTAATCTTATGCTTAGAAGATAGCATTGTTTGAATGGTTTTGAAGCATAACTAGTTAGGTTCTAATCCACTCTTAATCAATAACCCCCATCTTAGATCCTTACTTTAATTTATTTGAATTTGCTGTTTTGTTCAGTTCAGTCTTTAGTCTTGTTTAGCTTGATCACAACTGCTTTCTTGAATTTGGCTTGACTTATGTGATTTGCTACATTCTTAGTGTCTTATGAACTCATATGGATTGATACCTTACATGCTGCAATGACATGAGTGTGTTAGGATTTGATTAGCTAAGTAAAATCCTGCTATCACAACCCTACCAGAAGCTATTGCTCTAACAGCAAGTGTTCACGCAACAGAAAATGAATGGGTCCTTGATTCGGGATGTACATTTTATAAAACACCAAGGAAAGAGCTACTGTCAGACTTTGTGGAATCAAAAGGGACTAAGGTGCTGATGGGAAATAACACATACTGTATGGTTAAAGACAGCAGGAGTATCACTATAGATAATCCGGATGGGACTATAATTAGTCTAACAAATATGAGGTATATGCCAGATATGGGAAGGAATCTTATCTCGTATGGCCAGCTTGAGCAGTCAGGGTTTAAGTACAGCAGCAGTGACTTCATGATTCAATTCTAAAAAGGGGAAAGAAAAGTTTTGTCAGGAAAGTATGATCAGGGTTTGTATTATCTACATGGAACAGTTCGAGTACCTCAGGTTAATGTTACGAGAGTACCTGTGGATATGACGAAGCGCTGGCTCTCAAGTCTGGCAAACATGAGTCAGTCCTCCATGGATGTTTTGGTGAGGAAATGATATCTTATGGGTGATGATGTGAAGCAGCTGGGGTTCTGCGAATCCTGCACCATGGGAAAATCTCATAAGCAGAGTTTTCAAAAGGCAAAGCATACGACTAAAGATATATTGGAGTATGTGCACTATGACTTATGGGGATCACCAAATGTAACGCCAAGTTTTCCAGGGAGCAAGTACTTCCTTACCTTTATCGATGATTACTCCAAAAGGGCATGAAAACTTTCTAAGGACTAATGATGAGGCATTTCAAAAGTTTGTTGATTGGAAGGTCCTTACGAAAAACCAAACTGGGAAGAACCTAAAATGTTTGAGAACAGACAACGGGTTAGAGTTCTGTAACAATCAGTTTGACAAAGCATGCAGAGATTCAGGGGTAAAAAGACACAAGACGTGTCCCTACACACCTCAACAGAATGGTGTATCAGAAAAGATGAATATAACGATAAGGTTTGTAGCATGCTATATGAGACTGGCCTAGGAGGAGAGTTCTGGGCAGAAGCAGCTTCTACAACAGTTTACATAATAAACAAGTCTCCATCATCGTCTATCAACTTTGAGGTTCCTGAAGCTCTATGGCTGGAAGATGAACCTAAGTATGAACACTTAAGGATGTTTGGTTGTATAGCCTATGTTCATACAGTGGCTGACAAAATAAGCCCTAGGGCTGCAAAAGGCGTGTTTGTGGGATATGCCCTAGGGACTAAGGGTTTCAGGGTTTGGCTAATAGAAGAACAGAAAATCACAATCAGCAAAGACGTTGTGTTTAATGAGGACCTTCTATTCAAGGACGGAAATGCAAAAATTTCAGAAACCGGAAGGGTTGAAGTAAGCAAAATTAATTAGAAAGTTACCTTCAAAGATGACTTGGTAAAGGTGGAGCTTGTGTCGGATACACTAGAGGAGTCTTCGAGTCGTGGTGGAGCTACTTCAGAACCTGCGTCAGTACAAGATAAAACAGTTAGCTCTTCAGATAATGAGCAAGATGAGTACACATATTATGAAGGGCAGAGTGACCAAGAGACTCATGAAGATTATAAGGAAGGGCCACCTGTTGTTCTAAACTGGTACGAAAGAAAGCTTAAGAAGCCCGCAAGGTTCAGAGAGGGCAACTTTGTCGTATACGCTCTTGCTTGTGCATAGTCTATCGAGTTTGATGAGTCAAATTCTTACGACGAGGCTCAGAGGAGTAAAGCCAGAGACACGTGGAACCAAGCTGAAAATAAAGAATTGGATTCGTTAAAGAAGAACTTAACTTGGGTATTGGCTGATAAACCAATAAATAATAAGGTCATTTGCAGCAAATGGATATTCAAATTAAAACCTGGAATTCCAGGAGTTGAACAACCTAGATACAAGGCGAGGTTAGTAGCAAAAGGATTTGCTCAAATCGAAGGGATTGATTACAATGAAGTGTTTGCACCAGTGGTGAAACATGTGTCAATTTGATTACTACTTTCAATGGTGGTAAATCACGACATAGAATTAGAACAACTAGATGTCAAGACGGCATTTCTACATGGGGTCCTACATGAGACTATCTACATGAGTCAACCAGAAGGGTTTGCAAAGAAAGAACATGAGGACAAAGTATGTTTGCTAAAGAAATCCCTATGCGGTTTAACGCAGTCTCTGAGAGAATGGACTCACAGATTTGACGAGTTCATGATACAACAAAGATACAGAAGGAGCAAGTTTGATCCGTGTGTATATCAGAAAGGGTCTACTGTTGAGGATATGGTCTACCTACTGCTATACGTTGACGACATGTTAATGGCCTCGAAGAGCAAGACAGCGGTTGATAAGTTGAACAAACTTCTAAACACAGAATTTGAGATGAAAGATTTGGGTGCAGCAAGGAGAATTCTAGGCATGGACATTTTCAGAGATCATGAGAAGGGAATCCTAATCCTATCACAAGAAGAGTATTTAAAGAAGCTACTCAAGACATTTGATATGTGGGATTGCAAAGAAGTTGCTATACCTATGGCTTCTCATTTCAAACTTCAAGCAGCAACAGCAGAACAGCGGCTTTCACAGGAGAAGGAAATGGAAAACATACCTTATGCAAGCGTAGTGGGAAGCTTGATGTACGCGATGGTAGGATCAAGGCCGGATCTCGCATACGCTGTGTGATTAGTGAGCAGGTACATGAGTAAACCTATAAGAGAGCACTGGTTAGCTGTTCAGTGGATTATGAGATACAGAAAAGGAGAAGCAGGAGTGTGCGTAACTTTCACAAAGCAGAACGACTTCAAGATCAGGGGTTACTGCGATTCCGATTTTGCTGCTGATCTAGCCAGAAGGAGATCAATATTAGGATATGTCTTCACAGTTGGTGGAAACATGGTAAGCTGGAGATCTCAGCTTCAGAAGGTAGTGGTTCTATATACAACAGAGGCAGAGTACATTGCATTGTCAGAAGCTAGCAGAGAAGCAATATGGTTATTGGGCATTTGTGAAGAGATGGGGTTTAAACAAGATGCGGTGGAGCTACATTGTAATTCGCAGAGTGCAATCTATCTAGCTAAAAACCATATGATTCATGAGAGAACAAAGCATATCTAAGTTAAGTACAACTACATCAGAGAAGTGGTTAATTTAGGCGAAGTGAAAGTTTTGAAGATTCATACTTCAGTTAATCATGCAGATATGTTGACAAAGGTGTTACCTGAACATAAGTTTGGTGGTTGCTTGCAGTCGCTGAATGTGATCGAAGCTTAAAGCTTCATCACTGGCGTCATCTCAAGTAGCTGCAGAGGTGACGTTTCAGTTCTATTGTTCTGGCTTGTAACAGCAGGAGAACTTCACAGTGAGGATAACTGAAGCTGAGCAGCTGCTTCTCCGGTGGTGAGAAGAGACGATTCCGGTGTGGAACTCATCGGATTCCAGGAGCGGAGTTCACGAAGGCTATCGGGTGTCGACATGCAAAAGGGTTACAAAGTTAGGACCAAGCTGGAGTTTTGTGGAAGTTGGTCCAAACTCTTCTGAAGGTTTCGTCTGGACTTTTGGCTTAAGGCCCAAGACGCAGGAAGGGCAAACGTGTTGGGCAAAGGTTATCTGTTGGTTGCCCAACCAGGAGGTTGTTATAAATGATAAGGGAGAGAGCGAAGGTTGTTACGCGAGAATATTCTTTCTTCTTCTTTGATCAGTCTCTTTCATTCCTCCATTGTTGTAGCTCAAAAATCTTCTAACCGAGAGACTGATATAGTGATTTCCAGGATCGCTCTTGAATAAAGATGTACCTACATTTGTGGAGAACTCTATAAGTCTTGAGCGTATTGGTTAGAGCAAACAAAACAAACGAGTGAGAGAGAGAGAGAGTTGCCATTCATACCTGGATCCGTGAGAGTGAATTGAGATCGTATCGGCTACAGCTATCAAATAGATTCTCAGGTTTCACAACTAACTTATCACCAATAGAGACATGACTGAAATGAAGAAAGTTTTCTATTAATCTTAATTGTTTCTTGATTACATCGACTCTATATGAAGAGAGAATATCGATTTACCGATTAGGCTAAACCAATATTTCATATCTAGTAATCCCTCTCAGGATGAAAGGGCTTTGCATCCTAAATTTGAAAAATTTATAGACACAATCTCAGTTTGTGCATAAAACTTCGAAGAGAATTTTTTTTTAGTAGTAGTTTATGTGTTGCATTCAATACGAACACTTTATCAGCATAGTCTCAGCTATGTCTTTGTAGAAAAACTAGAGGTAACTATTACAATAGTAGCTCACAACATTTTGCTGTAGCCAGGCCAGTAGCTATAAAAATTTGGACCTTGTGCTGACAGACCCGACCCAATGATATTAAGAGTTCTAGGGCAAAAATTGTTTTTAAACCCTTTAATATGGATGTTTAGAATTTTTGAGCCCTTTAATATGGATGTTTAGAATTTTTCAGCCTCTTAATATACATATAAATTTTGGGTCCTATAAATAAAAATTTAGAAAATTTTAGGCCATATCTAATGAATTTTTGGGTAAAAAATATTAATTTATAAAGAAAATCCCTGAAAAAACCTTCTCTTTCACTTTAAACCTTTAAAGTTTTTCACTTCCATTATAAACCACCAAGATAATAAATTTTCCACTTCAAACCCTCAATGTGGCTTTTGATTTCGCGATTCCACAATTATGAACATACAATTCCGTTAATGTTCCGTTGCCGATCACATATGCTTTTAGCATATATATTTTTTTAAAATTTAAAATATACATTTTACATAAACATTTTTTTTTAAAAAATAACAAAGCAAGAACTCCTTCAAATCGATTTGGAGTTAGAATTCAACGATAGTTGCTCTTCAGTTTCAAATAGAGGGGTTCGAAATTGAACACCCATTGCATTCAATAGAAATCTGAGAAGTTCGTTCTTCTCTTCATACCAGTCTTCCTCTCTTTGACTCCCAGTGAGTTTCTGGTTTGTTTTTTAGTTACAGAAATCAGAATGAACTTTTATTAGATTTGTGGAGTTTTACATAGCTTCAGCAATTTTGTTAAAGTTTGAAAATTTCGTTAAATTAGTAGGTGAGACACATTACATGTGATGATTACTTCTGGATTTTTTTTGTATATTGAACAGAAAAATAATATAATCGTTGTGTGTCAATGCAATTACCCCACAAAGATAACATAAGCTTGGACTGAACAAAATCCTGGGCGAAAATTCTATATATGTGAGGGCGTAAAGTATTTAATATGTAACAATACAAATCTTGCAAGTGAAGTTGTGAAAAATGTGAGATGCTGAAACGAGAGATTCTTATTTTAACAGATAGAAGTACGATGTATTGTAATGTTTTGATGATAGCTTCGTCTCTTAGTTATCTGGCTCTGTTTAACAAAACCAACATAAATATCATGCCAAAAGATTTTGACGGTTTAAAGACACGCGAATAACATCATACTAAAAGGCATACAAAAGTCATCACAAAGCATAGCTAAATGCATACAAACAGCATAACTTTTCAAACAAAAAGACCTACGATAGCGGAGGTTGAAGGTCATTGTTAGACCTATCATAGACTCTGTCTCCAAACACTTCAAAGGCCTTACCTGTGTAAGGACTATAAAATGTGCTAACTCCTCTTGGAATGTTTTCCACATTCCTTGTCTTCAATGGTCGTCCACGCTTCTTCGGCAATGGTTTGTTGGAAGAGACTGAAGGTTGAGGTGCACTAGAAGCAGCAGAAATTTCAGTAGTTAGTTGATCTGGTTGTAAAATCTGAGAACTATTTCCACCAGCTTCAATGTATGTAGATTCATCGGTTGGTAATGATTAAGAGTCACCAAGTGGATTGACTTTTAATTTTCTTGGCTTTGGTTGACGCTTCGTGATATGATCATGGACCATACAAAGGACTTAGAGCTTGTAGCCGAAGTAAGACAACTTAAGGCCAAGGTAAAACAGCGTGAAGACGATGTAATACAGCTTGAGGCCGAGCTAAAGCAACTTGGAGCTGAGGTGAAGCAAGATATATTGGAGGGACTTGTAGCTGAAGAAGAGCATGAAGAAGAAGCTATGAACATACTACAAGGACCAATAACACGTTCAAAAGCAAAGGCATTACAAGAGAAGATACATTCTTTACTTAGCCGTGTGGAGAATCATAGAGAACACAAGTCAGCATATCAAACCACACTGGTTTTGATTCAAGTCGAGGTTAACAAATGGGAATGAGTTTCACTTATATTCTTTTTCGCTCTTCTTTGCTTTTGTCCCAATGAGTTTTGCAAAGAGAGATTTTTAATGAGGTAAGTGTACTTATCATTGGCCCATTTGTTGATCCAAAGCCAAGTCCAAGAAGTAACTATCTCGTGTGAAATTCATGAGATTGTTTTTCAAATACTTTTTCAGATGCTCTTCTTCTTTACTTCTTTGCTTTGTTTCGAGAGGTCTTTGGTATCTGTACCAAGACTCTTCTCTTTATATTGTTTCTTTTGTACTTGCACTTTTCTCATCTATCTTTTTAATCAAACTCTTTAAGCATATATCACAGTAAATCAAAGGCGTTCTCATATCCTTTGTGTGACCATTTGATCCATGGTAATTTAAGGGCCATCCGCAGCCTTAGTGTGACCATTTGATTCATCTTTCATCATCATTTCACTCTTGTGATTCATCATATCCCGTGTAAACTCTTTTCCTTTTATGTTAATCAGTATTATCATCATCATCATCCTTATTTCTTCATTGTTAACCGAATCATCATCAACATCATTATCATTACTAGTCAAAGTGTTCATCAGATTCATTCAGTATGGATCTAGCTTTCAAAGTGACGATTCATAAGGGAAATCATATTAAGTGGTATCAAAGCCACTTTGAAAGTTTTGATTTTTTTGGTGATCATTTTATCAATTTGACTTTTCGAATTCTTGCTTGGCACGGATCCAATTTGTTCAAGGGTGTTAGTTTGATGGTTGCTTATTGCATATGTTTCATTTCTATGTTTATTTCATAAGATCCGTTCATCAAAGGATCTAGTTTACTGCGAGTTTTGTGTTTAACGTTTCAGGTACCATGGTGAGCCAAGATGAAGAAGAAACAAGTACAAGCGCTAACAACAAGCTTTTGCTTGAAGCGATGACCGCACATCTTGATCAGCTCCTCAATACACGCTTCGAAGCATTTTGCCAGGAGCAGAACCAGAATCGTGCTGAAAGAGAGCCTAACCATTCACGTACTAGAAGAGAAGCCAGGAGAGATCATGTTTCAATCGAGCATTCTAGTGGCGATTTAACTAAGTCATACTATCAACACAAGAGCGGTTCGTCTCAGGGTGATCAGCGTAGACGTAGACGGGAAAAGCATGACATAGATCATATACAGGATCCTCTTGGAGGAATTAAACTCAAGATCCCATTCTTCCATGGGGAAAACGATCCGGCTGCTTACTTAGAGTGGGAAAAGAAGATCGAGCTGGTGTCTGATGCTCAACATTGTACTGAAATCAATAGAGTCAAGGTAGCTGCGACTGAATTCTACTACTATGCCCTCTGCTGGTGGGATCAAATTGTGACTACAAGGAGAAGAAACAGAGAATACCTAGTGGAAACTTGGAACGAGATGAGAAGTTTGATGAGAAAAAGGTTCATGCCAAGTCATTACCATTGAAAACTTCATCACCAACTAAGAAAGCTTTCACAAGGCAACCACACCGTTGAAGAATACTACCTGTAGATGAAGACCTTGATGATTAGAGCCGACATAGAAGAAGATAGAGAAGCTACGATGGCACGGTTCCTTGGATGGCTTAACCGAGAGATAAAAGATCGCCTAGAGACACATCATTATGTTGAGCTAGAGAAAATGCTACACAAGGCAATATTGTTTGAGCAACAAGTCAAGAGAAAGGCCTCTTCTCGTCCAAGTAAAGGAGTTGGTACAACTTACAATCGGCCTAGTTACTCGAGAGAGGATAAAAGTAACTATCCGAGAGAAAGTAAACCATCTATAGCCCCAAAGACTGAAGCAAAGCCATCTAAAGATCACAAAGGAAAAACTATAGAGGGTTTAACAAGGACCAGAGACGTTATGTGTTTCAAATGTCACGGGAGAGGTCACTATGCCAATGAATGTACCAACAAGCGTGTCATGATTTTTCTAGATAATGGAGAGTTTGAATCTGAGGATGAACGTCAAGAAGAGTCAGGCGAAGAAGATATGCCATCTCCAGTCAGAGGCGAGTTACGTGTAGCAAGAAGAACCTTGAGTGTTCAAACAAAGGCCCCGGAGCAAGAATAATGAGAGAATCTCTTCCATACTCGATGTTATGTTCAAGGAAAGGTTTGTAGTCTTATCATCGATGGAGGAAGCTGCACCAACGTTGCGAGTAATGCTATGGTTAAGAAGTTTGGTGTGAAAACATCAAAGCATCTGAATCCTTATAAGCTTCAGTGGCTTAACAATAGTGGGGAACTTAACGCTAGCAATCATGTGCTTGTCCTTATTACCATTGGCCGGTATGAGGATGAGATATTATGTGATGTTTTACCAATGGAGGCCAGTTATATACTCCTCGGAAGGCCATGGAAATCATATAGAAGAGTGATGCATGATGGCTTCACTAATCGTTATTCCTTCGAGTATAAGGGAAAGAAGACTACGATTATCCCCATGACCCCTCAAGAAGTTTATCTTGATCAGAAAAAGGATTCAAAACAGCCAAAGCATTCAAACTTCTATGCTAAGGCCAGTCATGTCAAAAAGTTCCTTTTCTCTAATTAATCTATGGTCTTATTTGTTTATAAAGAAGCACCAACAAGCATGAATAACATCACACCGGTGTTACCGAGTGAAATGAATAATCTTTTGCAAGATTTTTGCAATGTTTTTCCAGAAAAAACTCCAAAGGATTTGCCACCTATCCGAGGCATAGAACATCAAATCGACTTTGTTCCCGAAGCTTCTTTACCAAACCGTCCTGCTTACAGAACCAATCCAGTGGAAACAAAGGAGTTACAGCAGCAAGTCAATGATCTAATGGCTAAGGGACATATTCGTGAGAGTATGAGTCCTTGTGCTGTTCTTGTTTTGCTTGTACCAAAGAAAGATGGAAGCTGGCGCATGTGTGTAGACTGCCGAGCCATCAATAATATCACTGTAAACTATCGCCATCCCATTCCTAGGCTAGATGACATGTTAGACGAGTTACATGGTTCTAACATTTTCTCTAAGGTTGATTTGAAAAGTGGTTATCACCAGATTAGAATGAAAGAATTGGATGAGTGGAAAACAACCTTTAAAACAAAGCATGGGCTGTATGAGTGGCTTGTAATGACATTTGGTTTAACCAATGCTCCTAGTACCTTTATGAGACTTATGAATCATGTTCTTAAGGCTTATATAGGAGAGTTTGTGGTAGTATACTTTGATGACATTTTCATATACTCTAAGAACTTAGAAGAGCATATCAAGGATATTAGGCTGGTTCTAGAAGTGCTTAGGCAAGAGAAGCTTTATGCTAACTTTCAGAAATGTACTTTTTGTACGGATAACATCATTTTTCTAGGCTTTGTTGTTAGCACAGAAGGCGTTAAAGTGGATGAGGAGAAGGTTAAGGCGATCAAAGAATGGCAAAGTCCTAAGACCACTGGAGATGTCCAAAGCTTTCACGGTTTAGCTAGCCTTTACCGACGCTTTGTGCGAGATTTCAGCACTATAGCCGCACCTTTAACCGAAGTGATCAAGAAGAGCATGGGATTCAAATGGGAACAAGCTCAAGAAGAAGCATTTCAATGCCTTAAAGAGAAGCTTATTCATGCTCATGTTTTAGCTTTACCTGATTTTACTAAAACTTTTGAAATATAATGTGATGCTTCAGGTGTAGGTATTGGAGCTATGCTCATGCAAGACAAGAGGCCAATCGCATACTTCAGTGAGAAGCTTGGAGGAGCCACTTTGAATTACCACACATATGACAAAGAGTTATATGCTCTAGTCCGAGCATTACAGACTTGGCAACATTACTTATGGCCAAAAGAATTTTTCATACACACGGACCATAAGTCTCTCAAACAACTCAAAGGACAACAAAAGCTTAACAAGAGACATGCGAGGTGGGTCGAGTTCATTGAAACTTTTCACTATGTCATCAAATACAAGAAAGGTAAAGATGATGTTGTAGCCGATGCATTATTTCGGAGGTACACTCTTCTCTCTACTATTTCTGCCAAACTCTTAGGCTTTACAAATAAAATAAATGTATGCTACTGATCCTGATTTTCAAGATGTTTTCAAAGCTTGCGAGAAGTTTGCTTCAGGAATTATTATCAACAAGACGGTTATCTCTTCTATGAGAACCGTTGTGTATTCCTAGCTGCTCTCTTCAAGATTTATTTGTTAGGGAAGCACACAGAGGAGGACTGATGGGGCATTTCGGGATAGCTAAGACTTTAGAAGTCATGAAAGACCATTTCCATTGGCCTCACATGAAGAGAGACGTTGAGCGTATCTGTTGCCGTTGCTCTACTTGTAAACAAGCTAAGTCTAAAGTACAGCCGAATGGTTTGTATACTCCTCTCCCTATTCCTACACATCCTTGAAATGATATTTCAATGAATTTTGTTATGAGTTTGCCTAGGATTAGGACAGGTAAGGATTCTATCTTTGTTGTAGTTGATAGGTTTTCAAAAATGGCTCATTTTATTGCTTGCAACAAGATTGATGATGCATTACATGTAGCTAATCTATTCTTCAAAGAGGTTGTTCGTTTGCATGTCATGACATTGTCTATAGTGTCTGATAGGGATACTAAGTTTCTTAGTTTCTTTTGGAAGACACTTTGGTCTAAATTAGATACTAAACTTTTGTTTTTCACTACTTGTCATCCGCAAGCTGATGGTCAGACTGAAGTAGTTAATAAAACTTTAGGAATTTTTCTGCGTGCCTTGATTAAGAAGAACTTAAAAGGTTGAGAGGATTGTTTACCTCATACAGAATTTGCTTATGACTATTCTGTTCACTCTGCATCTAAATATTCACCTTTTCAAGTTGTTTATGGTTTTAATCCCATTTTGCCATTAGATCTAATGCCTTTACCTTGAGTGATAGAGCAAGTCTTGATGGAAAGAAAAATGCCGATTTAGTACAACAAATTCATGAAAGTGCTCGGAAGAACATAGAAGAGAAGACTAAGTTGTATGTTAAGCACATCAACAAGGGAAGAAAACAAGTTGTTTTTCAAGTCGAGATCAAGTTTGGCTTCATTTGAGGAAAGAACGGTTCCCCAATGAAAGAAAATCAAAGCTAATGCCAAGAATAGGCGGAACATTCAAGATCATCAAGCGGATCAGTGACAATGCATATCAGCTGGACTTGCAAGGTAAGTATAATGTTAGTTCTAGTTTTAATGTTGCTGATCTTGTTCCTTTTATTGCAGATGAAGCGGATCTGAGATCAAATCCTTCTCAAGTGGGAGGGGATGTTATGATCATGGACCATACAAAGGACTTAGAGCTTGTAGCCGAAGTAAGATAACTTAAGGCCAAGGTAAAGCAGCGTGAAGACGAGGTAATACAGCTTGAGGCTGAGCTAAAGCAACTTGGAGCCAAGGTGAAGCAAGATACATTGGAGGGACTTGTAGCTGAAGAAGAGCATGAAGAAGAAGCTATGAACATACTCCAAAGACCAGTAACATGTTCAAAAGCTAAGGCATTACAAGAGAAGATACATCCTTTACTTAGCCGTGTGGAGAATTAGGGAGAACAAAAGTCAGTGTATCAAGCCACACTGGTTTTGATTCAAGCAGAGGTTAACAAATGGGAATGGGTTTTGCAAAGAGAGGGTTTTAATGAGCTAAGCGTACTCATCATTGGCCCATTTGTTGACCCAAAGCCAAATCCAAGAAGCAACTATTTTGTGTGAAGTTCATTAGTTTGTTTTTCAAATATTTTTTCAGACGCTCCTCTTCGTTACTTCTTTGCTTTGTTTCGAGAGGTCTTTAGTGTCTGTACCAAGACTCTTCTCTTTATATTGTTGTTTCTGTGCTTGCACTTTTCTTAATTATCTTTTTAATCAAACTCTTTAAGCATGGATCACGGTTAATCAAAGGCCTTCTCATATCCTTTGTGTAAGCATTCGATCCACGGTGAATCTAACGGCCATCCGCAGCCTTAGTGTGACCATTCGATTCATCTTTCATCATCATTTCACTCTCGTGATTCATCATATCCCATATAAACTCTTTTCCATTCATGTTAATCAGTATTATCATCATCATCATCCTTACTTCTTCATTGTTAACTGAATCATCATCATCATCATTACTAGCCAAAGTGTTCATCAAATTCATTCAGTATTGATCTAGCTTTCAAAGTGACGATTCATACGGGGAATCATATTACTTTGGTGGAAACTAATTCATGAAAACACATACACATTATTTTAAAATAATCACCATTATTATAAAGCCAAAAACTGAAACTAAAAAAGATAAAAACCGAAGCAAAAAGCTACTTCATTTGGCTGGGTACGTGGTCTACCACGTCTTTTTTTTTGTCTGTCCACAACTACTAATTCATTTTTGCATGGATTTTTAATATGCCTAGTTTCACTACAACGGCTGCAATGTTGTACTTTACCATGTCTGGTTGATTTTCGTGCATTTAGGAGTGACTCAAAAGGCTCTTTTTTCTTGTCACGTTTTTTAGGCCTACCTCTTGACTTTCGGATGTCAGGAATCCCAATAGGAGACTTTCCTAATTTATTCCACAACTGTTCACTACTGACAGGTCTCATGTTGTCCATATATGTGTTCTTCAAGAAAGAAGTTTCATAGTTATCAGCCACATACCTCTAAGGATTTTTTAGGTTGTCATCTAACACACAGACAACATATTTGCAAGGTATTCCTGTCATAAAAATATACACTTAAATAGCAATTTGATAAGCAATGTTTAAGTAACATAATCAATGTGATCCCCACAAACCTGTAAGGTCCCATCAGCGACAAGCACATTGGTGAGTTGCTAAGTCAACTATATAGCCAATTTCAAACTCTGTAACTTCATACAAGTTTCTGCTACTAAGTATTGTTGAGCAATATTTCTTATCTGCGGCAGCAGCAGCTGCAACGATAATATTGCCGCAGGTTGTTGTCCGTTTTGCAGCCACTGGCACAGGTCGTAGCCACAACAACAAATTATTGTTCGTAGCCGTAGGTTATAGCCGCAGCCGCAGTAAACAAACGAACAACAATTTAAAATATGTAACTGCAGTTTGTAGACACAGCCGCAGGTCGTAACCGCAGTTTGTAGACACAGCCGCAGGTCATAACCGCACCGCTGATTTTGTTCGGCGTCCAAAATTTTTTAATGCAGCGACCTGCATCAGCCATAGCGTTTTGCCGCAGGTACTTGCAGCAACCAAACAAACAAAAATTTTAGACGCTACATGCGAGAACCAAACGAACAGTACTATTATAACTAGATATATATCCGCGCTATACTGCATGTTATTTTTTTATCCGTTATTATCTAATGCTATACTTTGATAAAATAAAAATATAGTAAAATGAATATTATATGCATTTTTTTAAAAAAAATATACAAATTCATATATAAAATTCTGTTTTAGTTGCGTCTTATATTATAGTCACTGTCCAATTCTTACAAAAAATAGATGTAAGGCAACACATACAGTAAAATGTGCTCCTTTACAATTCTTCAACTTTAGTTAGTAGTGTAAAACTTATTTAGGTTTTCCTGATTCAATATTAGTTACTCATTTATTATTTATATTTAAAAAAAATTTATGTGCTCTCAACTAATAATCTCATTGATTTGCCCCTGATTTTTATTATTATGAAGCTGTTTTTTTAAGTTATAAGTATTAGCGACCATAAAGCATAAGACTGCACTTAACCCAATCTTCTCCCACCAAGAGTATAATTTACGGCATTAACTTTTGATAAGCGTTTTCTTTGCAAGGGTGAGTATGCAATGAGGTTATCAAACTCAAATGAAAAACAAGTTGTAGCACACTATGCAAGAGAGAGTCAATCCACACCTAGGATGATAGAAAATACAAAGAGAATGCAAAGACTATCCAAATCTAGGCGAGACAAGATATGATTTGAGAAAATCCCTAAAAACTAGATGCAGCAACTTAAATGGAATGCAAACTATTTTAATATTATCAGGAATGATTAAAATACCATGAGGAACAAACAGAATAATTAAAGGACAAAGCTATGAATTACTAAAATTCAACTAGTGGATCGACCATGGGATCGACCACTAGATCGAGCAATAATAATCGATCTCGTCTAAAAATGCAAGAACAGTAAAACTAACGACCATGATGCCATCAAAGATCAAGCGAATGACGAGAGAAGATGTAAAGATGCTAAAAGAGAGGGCCTAGGGTTGAGATTCATGGTCAGGGGTTTCAAAGGTTCGACCTTGGGTTGAAAACTTTAAATCGACTCACTTTGTGAGAATCTCTAAGCCTTGAAAACTAAGCAAGATCTATCCGTGGCTTTCGGTATAGATCACTCCTTCATCCTCTCCTCCAAACCCATGGCTTTTGGTGGAAAGAGAGATTGAAGGGCATGGAAAACAGATTTCAAACGAATGGCTTAACTAGTCCCCCAAACTTCCATGGCTTTTGGGAAGGGGTAACTAGTCTCTAGGGTGTGATCTTCAGAGGTCCCTGGATCCTGTCAAGGTAAGGAACCTCTCTGATCATAAAGCTCTTGGCGTGAGAGTCTTTAAGCTTTGAGAACTCGACACCCTAGAAGAGATAGCCATTAAACACTTAGAAAAACCCCAAGATCGAAACCTTTTTGACCCCTTAATCCTCTCAACCTCGAACCCAAATGAACTACTCACTACACATAAGATAAATCAAGCAGAGCATGAAGAAAAAAACGATGAACATGAAAGGAAAACTAGATTAAGCTTAAAACGATTCGATTACAAAGCTAAAGAAAACTCAAGGTTCGACAATGGACTCTTTCTTCAAAAACCAGAGAGAAAAACATAAAAAAGATAAGGATCAAAAGTTGTGTGGGAAAAGGACGTCGCCGCCTTCCCAAAATGGCGAAAACAAGCTGATGGTCCCCCCCTCGCTAGCGGCCAAAAGCGGTTGAAAGGACAGAGATCGACTCCGGGATCGAGCGGCTCTCTCGATCATCTTCGGACATCATGTCTTCAACTCGATCTGGGTCTCGATCATCTTTGGCGGATCGAGTGTTGTATCCGATCCTGGTATCGATCTTCGGTTGGATCGAGTGGTGTACTCGATCCGGCTCTCGCTCTGCATGGCGTCATTTACGTCCGTACCGTTTGATCGATTGCTTCACTCGATCTTCGTCTCGATCATTTTCCTTGGATCGCCTGGTCTTCTCGATCTTCTGGTCGATCTCATCCTAGATCGACCTGCCATGCTTGATCTGTTCCTCGATCTCTGATCCTTAGCAAATATCCGAGCTTCCACGAACCGCTGCAACAGCTTCAGCACGTCCACAAACATCCACGACTCCAAAGCAGCCAGAAACAACCTGAATGTGATGCAAAATGCAAGGAACATGCGTATGATGGTGCAAGAATGCTCTAGGACTCTAAGTGATGCAATCTAACCTAAAATGTGATGTAAATGCATAAAAAGTTAACTAATGTGTATGCAAAATGTATATAATATGCAGTAACATCAACTCCCCCAAATTTACTTCTTGCTTGCCCTCAAGCAACAGAAAATAAGTAAAGAAGAGAGATTTTAAGAAAAACGAATGGGGGTTTAAACTTCTTGTAAAGGTGCCTTTCAAATGAATCAATCTCAATGTCCTAGTTAACAGTTCTAAAATGCTAGGCACACACTCATACTCCAAAGAACTTAGCCATACTCATCACACAAAGAAATTCAGATCATGACTCTCCTATTCCTAACAATCAAAGAAACTCATCCTTTAACATTCATTAACATTCGAACCATGAATCAAACTTATGCACTTTAAAGCAAAACACATTTGGCTAAGGGTGTAGGTTATGAGCATTGAATGATCTCATTTGAAAAGAGTTTACAATTAAAACAAGGGTTACTCTCAAAAATGGCAAGAACTTTATGTATAATGCTAAAGGTGAAGGCAATTGATGCATACATGATCAGATTCTCATCTACCCATGTAAACTAACAATGATCCTAAACCCCTCTCATATATCAACTTTCATCCTCACTCACCACTTAGAATCTACCCTTTTTCTTCTCAAAGCT
This sequence comes from Thlaspi arvense, assembly GCA_911865555.2. NCBI lineage: Eukaryota > Viridiplantae > Streptophyta > Magnoliopsida > Brassicales > Brassicaceae > Thlaspi > Thlaspi arvense. The sequence goes on from OU466857.2 coordinate 15,407,827, forward strand.
TAGCATTCCCTAATTCGAAACAAAAACATTTTTAAACTCTTTAGGCTAGTGAAAAGGTTTTGAAAATAACTTTGCTCTTTAATTATTTCTTATTAGTAGCTCTCTTATTTATTTTTTTCTTTTTTTTTATTTTTATTTTTATTTGGCACTTAGGCTCTTTGTTTTTTTTTCTTTTTATTTGAGAGAGCTACCTCCTGAAATTTATTAGAGCATATACATAGTTTTTAAACACAATCTTTCACTTAAAACCCATTTCTTTCTTTCAAACACCAAACTCTTTGAAACCGAGAACAAATAGACAAGAAAACAACCCCAATGATCCTCCAAACTTATCCTAAGCCTATACCTAGCTTCAAAATGCAAAGCTAGCAATCATATGAGAATCAAATCATGTCGCGTAAACCTAACACTTTATGCTATGTTCAAAACCGAAAAGAAGGCCTCACAATGTTGTCACACAAGAAATATTTGGCTTCAAAGAAGGGTAAGGGTCAAGGTGGGAGTTCTACTTAGGCTCACAAAGAGTGGTAAAAATGAAGAAGAGAGCCTAAATATTTTAAAATCCATGTGTTCATTTTCAAATGCATAAGGATGATAATTAAAATTTCAGATTAAAGTTTTCACTTATTAGGACAAGTTTCAAATCATGAGAGTTCAATTCAAGTCACGAAAATCATAGCAAGTGATCCAAGCATGGTAAGAACTTACTTTCAAAGCATAAGCAAAGCATTAGAGAACTACTAACTAGGGCATTGAAACAATTCATGAGTATAAAACACCTTTTTAAGAAACTTTAACCCCTTATGCGAATGCAAACAACCTAGATGCTAAGAGAAATTCTAGACTCAATCCTAACATGTTTTGACAAGATGAATGCAACTACATGAATCTTTGAAAAAGTTTTAAAACTTTTACCAATTTTTCATGATCTAAAGACTCAAGGATGCTAAAGGAAAATAAGATCACAAAACACATGTCAAACCACACATGTACTCCCCCAAACTTGCTTGGCACCGTCCCGGTGGCAAACACATTCGAAGGAGCACCAAAACACAAAGCAAAAAGAAGCAAATATGAATGGTTATGTACAATGGAAGAAGGTTGTTACCTCTGGTCGAGTCTCGGCTGGAACTTGAGGATGTTCCAGAGGAGCTAGAGACTATGGTCTTACCCTTGTCGGCTGGTTCTTGGAGAGAAAGGCGCGCCGGCTGAATGGTGCTGCCTTGTGTCTTGCGGATGACAACTCCACCGGTTGAGAGCCTCCTCTTCTTGGGCTGGTGAACCTCTTCACTTGTATCCTTCTTAGGCGAGCCTCCTTGAAGTGCCTTGACCTTCTTGGCAAGTTTCTTGGGCATTTTGCCTTGCTACTTGTTGATTTTCCTTTGCATCTCCACAACAGATGCTAGGAACTTCTCTGTTTTGGTTCTTGGCTCAAAGTCTAACTTGGGAAGTGTGTAGGCTTCGGGCATCTCATCTTCCGTGGCTGGAGACTCGGACCTTTGACGAGGAGCAATGGCCGAGGCAGGTGGTCCTCCTAGAGGAGCAAAGCACTCCTCTTCCGTGGGCAAGAATTCGATGTTCCCAACACCAAGCAGCTCGGTCTCGTTTCTGTTTGGCAGGATGCACACTCTCTTCTTATCTTCGTCGTCTATGAAGAGGTAGGCGTAGAACCCTTCTGCTGGCGTGCGTCCCAAGCTGTCGGTATTCCTCATGTAGGCCTCATCCATGAAAGCTCTGGCTGGTACATGTGCGAAGTCATGTATGGGCACACCAGCTTGCAAGAATAGAGGAGTGAGGAAGCCGCCAATGAAAGAAGAAGTTGCCTTGCACCGCAAGGCATAAGCCTTGTATTTCACCAAGGAGGCAGCAAGCACACATCCGTAGTTCACCTCGTCGCCGAGTTCATCCTCCATAGGCTCGTCATTTTCATCCGGGTCACACACCAAGTGCTTCACACCTTGGAACAGGAAGCAAAGCTCGGTCTTTGTGACCGTGGGAGCAACTGATCTTCCGCTAAACGTGTTGGCAATCAGCTTCAGAGTGTACCTCAGTACCGGGCTTCTCACTCTCTTGATCTTGGCGGTGTTGGCTTTGTAGTCCTCGTTGCTAATCAGGTCCCAAAAGTCGTTAGCTCTCTTGAAGGCGGGGAACTCGACCTTGTTGGCATCCGCGTTGAGACCATATGCTTGGCATAGCTCGGGGATGGAGAGGCTGTAGGCTTGACGTCCAACCTTGAAGGAGAGGCGACCTTGTGAAGGAACGGGTGTGCTAGGATTCTCGTAACGGAACTCCAACGTGGCAAGGAAGTCTATTGTCACTTCTGGAATGGTTGGGCAATCCATCTGTGACAGACATCTTAGGCCAATGTTCTTGAGGAGTTGGTCGAAATCCCCAAGAATCCCTAGCTTGAACAGCAGCTCTCGATCAGCAAACTTGGTAGGCTCAAACCAAAGCCTTTCAAGCCGTTTCTTGTCCCTCTTCTCATCCTTACTCCATCTGGCCCTCTCTTGAACAGCCACCTCTTGTCCTTCTCCCTCTTGTGCTGTCTCTTCTCTTGTTCTTTTGGGGGCCATTGTACCTGAAACAAATTTCTCAAGAAGATTGATAAGCAAAACGGCGGTTTGATGAGAGAATAAGAGAGGAGAAAGAGAAAGCTTATAACTACTACCCTAGAATTTTGGGGAATTAATAAAAATTATAGCTAAATAAAGGAGAATCAAATCTTTAGATATTAGAAAATCTAGAATTATTCCTTTTACTTAGCTAAAATTTAAAATTCAAAAACAGCCCTATCTTCAAGAACAATATCTTGCGAATTTAAAGGAAATTTTCCTAAAGATAAATCATTAAACTCTGAAAATACCTTTGCAAGAATGTTAAAGAACTTTTGCTAGCCTTTGAAAACCGAAAAATCTCACTCTCTTTGTTTAAAATTTTCGAGAAAACAAGAATGAGAGGTTGAGAAGTTGTTGAAACATTTAAAGAATAGCAAAAGGCAAAACCATGGGTAGTAAAGGTGGTTTTCTGACAAAGTCTTGGTCAAGGCACATCTTTCATGGTCAAAGATGCTTGCCTTGATCAAGTTTTTAATTTAAAAATTAGAGGGAAAAGAATAAAGAAGGGAAAGAAAATGTTACCTCGGCATGAGATCGAGTCCATTTGGTCGATCTAGGACATGCCCATAATAGCTTAGATCGAGAGGGTTACTCGATTTGAGACTCAATTCATGATGAATCGAGTCTTGGATCGATTGGCTCCCTCGATCGTTGAGATGTTGGCTCCACGGCTAAGTCCTCATGATCGACCTACGTACTCGATTTAGGGGTCGATTTGACATAGATCGAGTGATGGATCGAGTCGAGTGATCGATCTGTTTTCAACAGATTTTCCCGAGAGAAATTAGATCGGTCGATCCATTTTGGATCGATCGATCCTATTTCGCCAAGGTCGATCTTATCACTCGTTCTCGTCTAGATCGACTGGCTCCTCTCGATTCACTGACTCGATCTAGCAAAGATCGAGTCAGGATCAGTCGATCTAGCACTCAATCTCTAGCATTTTCTTAACCCCTATCGCCTCTTTTTGGACTTCAAGATTAAGGTTTAGACTCCTCATACCTGTTCCTACACACTTGCAAAATAAAAACATAAAACTGAAAGAGAAAGAAAGCAGAAATATGTACAGGATAGACATGGGAATGCCTCCCAAGTGCGCTTTCTTTAACGTCTTTAGCTAGACTTTAGTTGGTTTAGGTGGATGGTGGGTCTTGGAGAAGCACAGAGGTACTCTCCTTGTCATAGCTGTCTGCCAAGTAAGGCTTGACTCTGTGTCCGTTGACGGTGAATGCACTGCCACTCTTTCCCATCAATGTAACAGCTCCATAAGGCAACACTTCTTGGATCACAAACGGCCCGCTCCACCTTGACTCCAGCTTTCCCGGGAAGAGTTTGAGTCTTGAATTGTACAGCAACACTAAACCTCCTTCCTTAAGCTCCTTGGCAACCAACTTCCTGTCATGAGCTTCCTTAGTCCGCTCCTTTATATCCGAGAGCTCTCATAAGCGTTCAGTCTTAACTCGTCCAGTTCATGTAGCTGAATAAGGCGCCTCTCCTGAGCAGTCTTGAGGTCAAAGTTCAGCCTCTTCACAGCCCACAACGCACGGTGTTCCAGCTCAACCGGGAGATGACAGCCCTTGCCATAGAGTAGAGTGAAAGGAGTTGTACCAATCAATGTTTTGAAAGCAGTACGGTAGGCCCAAAGAGCGTCGTCCAGCTTCACTGCCCAGTCTTTCCTTGTTGCTCTGACAGTCTTCTCTAGCATAGCCTTGATTTGCCGGTTGGAGGCTTCCACTTGACCGCTTGTTTGAGGATGATACGGTGTAGCCACCTTATGCTTAACGCCATACTTTCTCAAGAGTTTCTCAAAAACTTTGTTTATGAAGTGGCTTCCTCCATCGCTTATAACCACCTTAGGTACCCCAAACCTCGGGAAGATGATACTCTTGAACAGCTTGATCACCACTTTAGAGTCGTTTGTAGGGGAAGCAACAGCCTCAACCCATTTAGAAACATAATCCACTGCTACTAGGATGTAATTGTTGCCATATGAAGAAGGAAATGGCCCCATGAAGTCTATCCTCCACGCGTCGAACACGTCAACCTCGAAGATGGGAACCTGAGGCATTTCGTTCCTTTTAGTGATATTCCCTGCTCGTTGACATGCCTCACAGCTCTTCACAAACTCGTGTGCATCTTTGAAGATGGATGGCCACCAGAAATCGGCTTGTAACACTTTTGTGGCAGTCTTGAATGAAGCGAAGTGTTCTCCGTAGGAAGAGCCATGGCAATGATAGAGGATGTCTCTAGCTTCTTCCTTCGTAACACACCTCCGGTACAAACTGTCTACTCCTCTCTTGTATAAGTAGGGCTTGTCCCAAAAGTAGTCACTAGCCTCTCTCATGAACCGTTTCTTGTGATAGCTGTTGAGATGTGTTGGCTCCTCACCACACGCTAAATAGTTCACTACATCAGCATACCAGCGACTCCGTTTTCTATTCCCTTCTTGTCTTTAATCTCCATGTCAAACTCTTGGAGCAAGAGAATCCACCTCAAGAGCTGAGGCTTAGTGTCTTTCTTCGAATAGATGTATCGCAAAGCAGTGTGATCCGTGTAGACAATAGCCTTTGAACCAACAAGATATGACCTGAACTTCTCATAGGCGAACACTACTGCAAGCAACTCCTTCTCTGTAGTTTGCGTGTCATCCAAGGTTCTTGAAGCATAGTAGATCACGTGTAGCTTCTTGTCTTTCTTCTGTCAAAGAACGGCTCCTACGGCGTAGTCACTAGCATCACACATGATCTCAAAGGGTAGAGACCAGTCTGGTGCTTGAACTATAGGGGCTGATGTAAGGGCTTCCTTGATGGTCACAAAAGCTCACAAACACTCCTCATCAAACACAAACTCAGCTTCTTTGCACAACAACCGTGTGAGAGGGCGTGCAATCTTGGAGAAATCCTTGATGAAGCTCCTATAGAACCCGGCGTGTCCCAAGAAACTTCTGATCCCCTTAACGTTAACCGGCGGCTCAAGACCCATCATGACTTCCACTTTAGCCTGATGAACCTCAATGCCCTTCTCTGATATCTTATGACCAAGCACGATCCCTTCCTTGACCATAAAGTGGCATTTCTCCCAGTTTATCACCAAGTTTGTCTCTTCACAACGCTTTAGTACCCTGCAAAGATTCAACAAACACGCAGAAAAGGACGCACCATAGACAGAGAAGTCATCCATAAACACCTTTACCATCTCCTCTATTAGATCGGTGAAGATCGACATCATATACCGATGAAATGTAGCCGGTGCATTACACAATCCAAACGGCATCCTTCGATATGCGAAGGTACCGTAGGGACATGTGAAGGTCGTCTTCTCCTGATCATTTGGGTGGATTGGTATCTGAAAGAAACCACTATACCCATCCAGAAAGCAGTAGTAAGGGTGATTAGCAAGTCTCTCAAGTATTTGATCAATAAAAGGCAAAGAGAAATGATCTTTCCTAGTCCCAAGGTTAAGTTTCCTATAATCAATACACATCCTATGACCAGTAATGGTTCTAGTAGGAATAAGCTCATCTTTATCATTCCTTATGACCGTGATTCCTCCCTTCTTAGGCACCACGTGTACAGGAGAAACCCACGTGCTGTCACTTATGGGATAGATCACGTCAGTCTCTAAAAGCTTAAGGATCTCTTTCTTAACAACCTCTTTCAAATTAGGATTCAAACGCCTTTGATGTTCTATAGAAGAGGGGTTCTCATTATCCAAGTGAATCCTGTGAGTGCAAAACATTGGTGAAAGGCCCTTGATGTCACTTAAAGAGTATCCAATGGCCTTCCTATACTTTCTCAGCTCAGTCAGGAGCGAGTGCAACTCATCATCACTTAAGTTTTCATTCACAATCACGTGATAGGTGTTATTAAGCCCTATGAAAGCATACCTTAGCCCTTTTGGGAGCTCCTTAAGGTCCATCTTTGGGGCTAACAGATCGCTCCAGTCATCCTCGTGGCTGTTGTTGTTGCTTTCCTATTTGGAACCCTCCTTAGAACCAGAGGCATGGCCCTTAAAACTGCTTTCTTCAACCGCTATCCCTTCTGGAATCGAGTCCTCCAGTCGATCTTGCTCTTGATGTCGTCTAGATCGAGCAATTTCGCTCGATTCACTTACTTGATTTGATGTGGATCGAGTAAGGGATCGAGACGCTGAGTCGATCTCCTGATTGGACTCCAAAATGATCGGAAGGTCTCTCTCAATCGTTGACTCGATTGTTTTTCCGGATCGATCATTGCTCTCGATCTGTCTGTCGATTGCTGCACCGGATCGAGTTGTGTTCTCGATTGCCTTGTCGATCTGACTCCTGGATCGAGTGATAGCATCGATCTCGGGGTCGATCTCTAGGCAGCAGCTTTCATCCTTCTTAACAATCTTCATAGAATCCAGCAAGTTGACGTACTCCTGGGTCCTCTGATCCACATAGCCAAACTCCCCTGGCTCCTTAGTCAGTGCTAGCTTCAGATGGTCTTCCTGAGCCAGCTCTTCCAGCAACTCATCTGCAAAAGCATCCATCGTTTCAATGTAGAAAGCTTGCCCTTCTATGGTCGGCTTCTTCAGAACCTCATTGATATCGAAGTCCAGCCTTATGTCCTTTCCCAAGTGCAAGGCAATCTTCCCGTTCTTGACGTCGATGATAGCCTCGGCGGTTGCAAGGAATGGTCTTCCTAGGATGAGTGGATCCTTAGGTTCTTCATCCATCTCCAACACGACGAAGTCTGTAGGCACGTTCACACCGCTGATTCGCACCGGAAGATCTTCAAGCAGCCCCACTGGTAGCCTCACACTCCTATCAGCCAGTACCAACGAGATCCTACAGTCTTTGTAACGAGTAAAACCAAGCTTCTTAGCCACGGAGTGAGGCATCAGGTTTAAGCTAGCTCCGAGATCACAAAGGCAGCTCTTGAACTCCAGAGGTCCTAAAGCGCAGGGTATAATGAAGCTTCCAGGGTCTCCCAACTTCTTAGGGACTATCTCCTTATGTATCACAGCACTACACTCTTCACTTAGAACGAGCACCTCCTTGCTTTCCTTATTCTTCTTCACGAGAGTGTCTTTGAAGAATTTGGCGCATTTAGGCATCATTGCAAGGCAGTCAACGAGAGGTAGCTTGATCTCCATGTCCTTAAGATGCTTCTCAAATAGGATTCTGTGCTTCTCTATGAGTTACTTCTTGAAACGGCCAGGAAAAGGCAGCTTAGGTACATACGGTGGAGGCACATAAGCATTCTTCTCCTTAGTAGTTTGCTCGGTTTTCTTCTCAGCAACTGCTTTGTCTCCTCTTCTTGGCCCTTGGATCCAGACATTGTCAAAGTTAATCTCATCATCAGCTGAAGGCTTACCCTTCCCCTCTTGAATTACAACGTCCTCGTTGTTCTTAGTAGAGACCGGAGGTTCTAGCTCTTTGCCGCTTCTTAACGTGATGGCATTGGCATACTCCTTAGGATTCTGCTCACACTTGCCCGGTAAGCTATTCTGACCACTTGTACTCGCTTTCCCCTTCTCTAGCTGCTTGATCTTGTTGTTTAAGTTGGTGATCTGAGTGGAGAAGTCAGTGAGAGACGAGTCTAAACGAGTGTTCATCTCGGCGAACTTCTGGTTTGTAGAAGCTTGCCCTTGTATCAGCTGTTGAAACATTGCCTGAACCGGATCAACCTGTTGTTGCATCGGCTGTTGCTGCTGAGGTGCAAAGCCAGGAGGGTAGTTAGGCGTATAACCCTTGTTACTTTGATGTTGCCCTTGGAAGTTGTTCTGCCCTTGACCTTGGAAACCACCACTCGGCTGAAAACCTTTGTTGTAAGGGATGAAAGGTTTTGCTTGCTGAGCAGGGTACACTTGGTCTTTAGGGTTGGCAACGTTGGTGCTTTGGTAGGAGAGATTATTGTTCTGGTTGTAGCCTTGGTTGTAGCCTTGAGGTTTGTAATTGTTCTGTCCCGCCACCCAATTGGCGTCTTCCTGGCTCAACTCTATCTCCTCTTGATTCTCCTCAGCTTCACCAACAAAGTGAACATGCTTCTGATTGGCTAACACCGGCTAACTCTAGCTCGGATCCTCTCGGTGCACGGTCATAGTCCTAAGCGTAGTTGCCATCACTCAATGCCAAGTTTTCTATCAGCTCCATACCCTCTTCTACCTCCTGACCAAGGAAGTTCCCTTTGCTAGCTGTGTCAAGCAACAACCTGATCTTTGGTGAAGCTCCACGGTATATAGTGCTGAGTAGGGTCTCCTCGCTGAAACCGTGATGAGGACATTGTATCGTGTAGTCTTTGAAACGTTCCATTGCCTCGTTGAATGTCTCATTGTTTCGTTGAGTGAAGCCGCTGATTTCGCTTCTCAACCGTGCTGTCCTGGTGCTAGAGAAGAACTTTGAGAGAAAGACCTTCTTACACTCGGCCCATGAGGTGATGGTGCCTTGTGGGAGGGTCTTCTCCCAATGTCTAGCCTTGTCTCCGAGTGAAAAGGGAAAGAGACGCAGCTTGAAAGCATCTTCGGATATGCCATTGATCTTGATCATCCCACATACTTGCTCGAAGTTGTCAAGGTGCTCTAAGGGATGTTCCATTGCTAAGCCGTGGAACTTGTTGTTTCGCACCATGGAGATGAAACCTGGCTTAATCTCGAAGTTGTTGTTTTGTACAGGAGGAGGAGTGATCCCAAATCTATTGTGATGAGTATTGGGAGCATCTCCGGCTCCTATGATCCTTGGGGGTCTAGCCGCGTGTTGGGGGTTTCCATTGCCCCTTCCCACTGCCCCGTGAGCTGGAGGAGGTCCCTCTGGATGCTTGATAATCACTTTTTGGACGGGTTATATTGCAGTGAGGTTATCAAACTCAAATGCAAGACATGTTGTAGTACAGCAAGCAAGAGAGAGTCAATCCACTCCTAGGATGATAGAGAATGCACAGAGAATACAAGGACTAATGCAAATCTAAGCGAAATGAGGTGATTTGTGAGAAAATCTCTAAAAATTAGATGCAGCAACTTAAACAGAATGAAACCTATTTTAAAAATACTAGAAATGAAGAAACTACCACGAGAAACAAACAGAATAATTAAAGGAGAAAGCTTCGAATTATTAAAATTTGACTAGTGGATCGACCATGAGATCGACCACTAGATCGAGCTGTAACAATCGATCTCGTCTAAAAATGCAAGAACAGTAAAACTAATGACCAGGATGCTATCAGAGATCAAGCGAAAGACGAGATAAGATGTAAAGATGCTAAAAGAAAGGGCCTAGAGTTGAGATTCATGGTTAGGGGTTTCAAAGGTTCGACCTTAGGTTTAAAACTTTAAATCGACTCACTTGGTGAGGATCTCTAAGCCTTGAAAACTAAACAAGATATATCCGTGGCTTTTGGTATAGATCACTCATTCATCCTCTCCTCCAAACCCATGGGTTTTGGTGGAAAGAGAGGTCGAAGGGCAAGGAAAACAGATTTCAAACGAATGGCTTAACTAATCCCCCAAACTTCCATGGCTTTTGGGAAGGGGTAACTAGTCTCTAAGGTGTGATCTTCCGAGGCTCCTGGATCCTGTCAAGGTAAGGAACCTCTCGGATCATGAAGCTCTTGGCGTGAGAGTCTTCAAGCATTGAGATCTCAACACCTTAGAAGAGATAGCCATTGAAAACGTTTAGAAAAACCCCAAGATCGAAACCCTTTTGACCCCTTAATCCTCTCAACCCCGAACCCAAAGAAACTACTCGCTACACATAGAGTAAATCAAGCAAGGCATATGAAACAAGACGATGAACATGAAAAGAAAACTAGATTGAACAGAAATGATTCGAATACAAAGCTTAAGAAAAAAGCGAGTTCAACAATGGTGTTCTTCACGAAAACGAGAGAGAAAACAAAAAGGAAAAGATAAGGATCTAAAGTTGTTCTGGGATAAGGACGTTGCCGCCTTCCTAAAATGCTGAAACAAGCTAATGGTCCCCCCCTCGCTAGCGGCCAAAAACGGTTGAAAGGACAAAGATCGATTCCAAGATCGAGCGGTTCTCTCGATCATATCCGGACATCGTGTCTTTGGCTCGATATGGGTCTCGATCATCATCGGCGAATCGAGTGTTGCATCCGATCTCGGTATCGATCTTTGGCTGGATCGAGTGGTGTACTCGATCTGACTCTCGCTCTGCATGGCGTCATTTACGTTTGTACTGTTTGATCGATTGCTTCACTCGATCCTTGTCTCGATCATTCTCCTTGGATCGCTGGTTGGCTCGATCTTCTGGTCGATCAACTCCTAGATCGACCGGCCATGCTCGATCTGCTCCTAGATCTCTGATCCTTAGCATATATCCGAGCTCCCACGAACTGCTACATCAGCCTCAACATGTCCACGAACCTCCACAACTCCAAAGCAGCCAGAAACAACCTGAATATGATGCAAAATGCAAGGAAAGTGCGTATGCTGATGCAAGAATGCTCTAGGACCCTTAGTGATGCAATCTAACCTAAAACGTGATACAAATGCATGAAAAGCTAACTAATGAGTATGCAAAATTTATGCAATATGCAATAACATCAACTCCCCCAAACTTACTTCTTGCTTGCCCTCAAACAACAGAAAATAAGTAAGGAAGAGAGGTTTTCAGAAAAAATGAATGGGGGTTTAAACTTTTTGCAAATGTGCCTTTCAAATGAATCAATCTCAATGTCCTAGTTAACAGTTCTAAAATGCTATGCTTACACTCATACTCCAAAGAACTTAGCCATACTCATCACACAAAGAAATTCAAATCATGACTCTCCTATTCCTAACAATCAAAGAAACTCATCCTTTAACATTCATTAACATTCGAACCATGAATCAAACTTATGCACTTTAAAGCAAAACACATTTGGCTAAGGGTGAAGGTTATGAGCATTGAATGATCTCATTTGAAAAGGGTTTATAATTAGAACAAGGGTTTCTCTCGAAAATGGTTGAACTTGTGCATAATGCTAAAGGTAAAGACAATTTATGCATACATGATTAGATTCTCATCTACCCATGTAATCTAACAAACGGTCCTACACCCCTCTCATTTAACAAATTTTATCCTCACTCACCACTTAAGAGTCTACCCTTATTCTTCACAAACTTAGCAATCCCCAATTCGAAATAAAGATATTTTTAAACTTTAGGCTAGTGAAAAGGTTTTGAAAAATATTTTTGCTCTTTAGATATTTCTTATTAGTAGTTCTCTTATTTTTTTTTCTTTTTATATTTTTTCTCTTCTTTTTTTTTTATTTGGCATTTAGGCTCTTTTTATTTTCTTTTCTTTTCTTTTCTCTTTTTTATTTTATTTTATTATGGGAGAGCTACCTCCTGAAATTTATTAGAGCATACTTAGTTTTGAAAACAACCTTTCACTTAAAACCCATTTCTTTCTTAAAATACAAAGCTCTTTGAAACCGAGAACAAATAGGCAAGAAAGCAACCCCAATGATCCCCCAAACTTATCCTAAGCCTATACTTAGCTTCAAAATGCAAAGCTAGCAATCATATGAAAACCAAATCATGTCGCCTAAACCTAACACTTTATGCCAAGTTCAAACCGAAAGGAAGGCCTCACAAAGATGTCACACAAGAACATTTGGCTTCAAAGAAGGGTAAGGTTCAAGGAGGGAGTTCTACTTAGGCTCACAAAGAGTGGTAAAAAGGAAGAAGAGAGCCTAAATATTTTAAAACCATGTGTTCGTTTTCAAATGCATAAGAATGATAATTAGAATTTCAAATTAAGATTTTCACTTATTAGGATGAGTTTCAAATCATGAGAGTTCAATTTAAGCCACGAAAATCCTAACAAGTGATCCAAGCATGGTAAGAACTTACTTTCAAAGCATAGACAAAGCATTAGAGAACTACTAACTAGGGCATTGAAACAATTCATAAGTAAAAACACCTTTTTAAGAAATTCTAACCTCTTATGCAAAATGCAAACAACCTAGATGCTATGAAAAACTCTAGACTCAATCCTAACATGTTTTAAAAAGATGAATGCAACTACATGAATCTTTGAAAATTTTTTTAAACATTTTACCAATTTTTCATGACTAAAGACTCAAGGATGCTAAAGGAAAATAAGATCAAAGAACACAAGTCAAATCACACATGTACTCCCCCAAACTTGCTTGACACCGTCCCGGTGGCAAACTCATTCGAAGGAGCATCAAAACACAATGCAAAAAGAAACAAACATGAGCGGTTATATACAATGGAAGAAGGTTGTTACCTTTGGTCTAGTCTCGGCTGGAACTTGAGGATGTTCCAGAGGAGCTAGAGATTGTTGCTTTGCCTTTGTCAGCTGGTTCTTGGAGAGAGTGGCGCACCGGCTGAATGGTGCTTCATTGGGTCTCGCGGATGACAATACCGCCGGTTGAGAGCCTTCTCTTCTCGGGTTGTTGCACCTCTTGACTTGCAGCTTTCTTAGGCGAGCCTCCCTGAAGTGCTTTGACCTTCTTTCCAAGCTTCTTGAGCATCTTGCCTTACCACTTGTTGATCTTCCTTTGCATCTCCACAACTGATGCTAGGAACTTCTCGGTTTTTGTCCTCGGTTCAAAGTCTAGCTTGGGAAGTGTGTAGGCTTCGGGCATCTCATCTTCCGTGGCTGGAGACTCTGACCTTTGACGAGGGGCAATCGCTGAAGCAGGTGGTCCTCCTAAAGGGGCAAAGCATTCTTCCTCCGTGGGCAAGAACTCAATATTCCCAACACCAAGCAGCTCGGTTTCATCTTTGTTGGGCAGGATGCACACTCTCTTCTTGTCTTCGTCATCTATGAAGAGGTAGGCGTAGAACCCTTCCGCTGGTGTGCATCCCAAGCTGTCAGTATTCCTCATGTATGCCTCGTCTATGAAAGCTCTGGTTGGGACGTGAGCAAAGTCATGAATGGGCACATCGACTTGCACGAACAGAGGAGTAAGGAAACCGCCAATGTAAGAGGAAGTTGCCTTGCACCGCAAGGCATAAGCCTTGTATTTCACCAAGGAGGCCGCGAGCACACACCCGTAGTTCACTTCATCGCTGAGTTCATCCTCCATGGGCTCGTCATTTGCATCTGGATCACACACCAAGTGCTTCACACCTTGGAACAGGAAGCACAGCTCTGTCTTCGTGACCGTAGGAGCAACAGACCTTCCACTAAACGTGTTGGCAATCAGCTTCAGAGTATACCTCAGCACCGGGCTCCTTACTCGCTTGATCTTGGCGGTGTTGGCCTTGTAGTCTTCATTGCTGATCAGGTCCCAAAAGTCGTCGGCTTTCTTGAAGGCTGGGAACTCGACCTTGTAAGCATCCGCGTTGAGACCATAGGCTTGGCATAGCTCAGGGATGGAGAGTGTATAGGCTTGATGTCCAACTTTGAAGTAGAGGCGACCTTGGGAAGGGACGGGTGCGCTAGGATTCTCGTACCGGAACTCCAAGGTGGCAAGGAAGTCTATTGTCACTTCAGGAATGGTTGGGCAATCCATCCGTGACAGACATCTTAAGCCAATGTTCTTGAGGAGTTGGTCAAAATCCCCAAAAATCCCTAGTTTAGACAACAGCTCTCGATCAGCAAACTTGGTAGGCTCAAACCGAAGCCTTTCCAACCGTTTCTTGTCCCTCTTCTCATCCTTACTCCACCGGACCCTCTCTTGAACTGCCACTTCTTGTCCTTCTCCTTCTTGTGCTTGCTCTTCTCTTGTTCTCTTTGGGGCCATTGTTTCTGAAACAAGTTTCTAAAGAGATTGATAAGCAAACGGCTATTTAATGAGAATGAGAAAAGAGAAGGAGAGAACTTATAAAAACTACCCTAGAATTTTGGAGAATAAATAAAAATCATAGCTAAATAAAGGAGAATCAAATCTTTAGATACTGAAAAATCTAGAATTTTTCCTTTTACTTATCTAGTTTTTAAAAATCAAAACCGATCCTATATTCTAGAACAAGATCTTGCGATATTAAAGGAGATTTTCTAAAATTAAATCATTAAATTTTTGAAAATACCTTTGCAAGAAATGCAGAATATCTTTGCTAGCTTTTGAAAACTGAAACTCTCACTCTCTTCGTTTAAAATTTTCGAGAAAAACAGGAATGAGAGGTTGTTGAAATATTTAAAGACTAGCAAAACCAAAACAATGGGTAGCAAAAGTGGTTTTTCTGACAAAGTCTTGGTCAAGGCACATCTTTCATGGTCAAAGATGCTTGCCTTGACCAAGTTTTGAATTCAAAAGTTGGAGGGAAAAGAGTTAAGGAGGGAAATGAAATGTTACCTCGGCATGAGATCGAGTCCATTTGGTCGATCTAGGACTCGATCTCATGCCCATAATGGCTTAGATCGAGAGGGTTACTCGATTGGAGACTCGATTCATGGTGAATCGAGTCTTGGATCGATTGGCTCTCTCGATCATTGAGATGTTGGCTCCATGGCTAAGTCCTCATGATCAAGCTATGTCCTCGATTTAGGGGTTGATTTGGCATAGATCGAGTGATGGATCGAGTCGAGTGATCGATCTATTTTCAACAGATTTTCCCGAGAGAAATTAAATCGGTCGATCCGATTTGGATCGATCGATCCTTTTTCGTCAAGGTCGATCTTGTCACTCGTTCTCGTCTAGATCGACTGGCTCCTCTCGATTCACTGACTCGGTCTAGCAAAGATCGAGCCAGGATCAGTCGATCTAGCACTCGATCTCTAGCCTTATCTTAACCCCTATCGCCTCTTTTGGCCCTCAAAGTCAAGGTTTAGACTCCTTATATCTGTTCCTACACACTGCAGAATAAAAACATAAAACTGAAAAGGAAATAAAGCAGGAATATGTACAAGATAAACATGGGAATGCCTCCCAAGTGCACTTTTTTTAACGTCTTTAGCTAGACCTTACTTGGTTTAGGCGGATGGTGGGTCTTGGAGAAGCATCGAGGTACTCTCCTTGTCAAAGCTGTCTGCCAAGTAGGGCTTGACTCTGTGTCCGTTGACGGTGAATGCACTGCCACTTTTTTCCATCAGAGTAACAGCTCCATAAGGCAACACTTCTTGAATCACGAACGGTCCGCTCCACCTTGATTTCAGCTTGCCCGGGAAGAGTTTGAGCCTCGAGTTGTACAGCAACACTAGTCCTCCTTCCTTAAGCTCCTTGGCAACCAACTTCTTGTCATGAGTCTCCTTAGTCCGCTCCTTGTATATCCGAGAGCTCTCGTAAGCGTTCAGCCTCAACTCGTCCAGTTCGTGTAGCTGAATAAGGCGCCTTTCCTGAGCAGTCTTAAGGTCAAAGTTCAGCCTCTTCACAGCCCACAACGCACGGTGTTCCAGCTCAACTGGGAGGTGACAGCCCTTGCCATAAAGTAGAGTGAAAGGAGTTGTACCAATCGGTGTTTTGAAGGCGGTACGGTAGGCCCAAAGAGCTTCGTCCAGCTTCACTGCCCAGTCTTTCCTTGTTGCTCCGACGGTATTCTCTAGTATAGCCTTGATTTGCCTGTTGGAGACTTCCACTTGACCGCTTGATTGAGGATGATACGGTGTAGCCACCTTATGCTTAACTCCATACTTTCTCAAGAGGTTCTCAAAGACCTTGTTTATGAAGTGGCTTCCTCCATCGCTTATAACAACCTTGGGTACCCCAAACCTCGGGAAGATGATACCCTTGAATAGCTTGATTACCACCTTAGAGTCATTTGTAGGGGAAGCAACAGCCTCAACCCATTTGGAGACATAATCAACTGCTACCAAGATGTATTTGTTGCCGTATGAAGAAGGAAAAGGCCCCATGAAGTCTATCCCCCACGCGTCGAACACGTCAACCTCGAAGATAGGAACTTGAGGCATTTTGTTCCTCTTAGTGATATTCCCTGCTCGTTGACATGCCTCACAGCTCTTCACAAACTCGTGTGCATCTTTAAAAATGGATGACCACCAGAAACCGGCTTGCAACACTTTCGTGGCAGTCTTGAATGAGGCGAAGTGTCCTCCGTAGGAAGAGCCATGGCAATGATAGAGGATGTCCCTGGCTTCTTCCTTTGTAACACATCTCCGGTACAAGCTGTCTACTCCTCTCTTGTATAAGTAGGGCTCGTCCCAAAAGTAGTCACTAGCCTCTCTCATAAACCGCTTCTTGTGATAGCTGTTGAGATGTGTTAGCTCTTCACCACACGCTAGATAGTTCACTACATCAGCATACCACGGTAGATCTTCCTCTTTGAAACTCAACACCTCCTCAAACCTCCCTTCTAGCTTTCCACAAACAGCCGTAGTAATCGCCATAAGCTGCTCTTCTGGAAGAGAGTCATCTAAGGGGAGAGACTCGTTGATCCTTAGCCGTGAGAGATGGTCAGCGACTCCGTTTTCTATCCTTTTCTTGTCTTTAATCTCCATGTCAAACTCCTGGAGTAAGAGAATCCATCTTAAGAGCTGAGGCTTAGTGTCTTTCTTCGAGTAGATGTATCGCAAGGCAGCGTGATCCGTGTATACAATAGCCTTGGAACCAACGAGATACGATCTGAACTTCTCAAAGGCGAAGACCACTGCAAGCAACTCCTTCTCCGTAGTGGTGTATCTTGATTGTGTGTCATCCAAGGTTCTTGAAGCATAGTAGATCACGTGTAGCTTCTTGTCTTTTTTCTGACCGAGAACGGCTCCTACGGCGTAGTCACTAGCATCACACATGATCTCAAAAGGAAGAGACCAGTTTTGTGCTTGGACTATAGGAGCTGATGTAAGGGCTTCCTTGATGGTCACGAAAGCTTTCAAACACTCCTCATCAAATACAAACTCAGCTTCCTTGCACAACAGCCGTGTAAGAGGGCGTGCAATCTTGGAGAAATCCTTGATGAAGCGCCTATAGAACCCTGCGTGTCCCAAGAAGCTTCTGACTCCCTTAACATTAACCGGCGGCTCAAGACCCATCATGACCTCCACTTTAACCTGATCAACCTCAATGCCCTTCTCTGATATCTTATGACCAAGCACGATCCCTTCCTTAACCATAAAGTGGCATTTCTCCCAGTTCAGCACCAAGTTTGTCTCTTCACAACGCTTTAGCACCCTGCAAAGATTCAACAAACACGCAGGAAAGGATGCACCATAGACAGAGAAGTCATCCATGAACACCTCTACCATCTCCTCTATAAGATCGGAGAAGATCGGCATCATACACCGCTGAAACGTAGCCGGTGTATTACACAATCCAAACGGTATCCTTCGATATGCAAAGGTACCGTAGGGACATGTGAAGGCCGTCTTCTCCTGATCATTTGGGTGAATAGGTATTTGAAAGAAACCGCTATACCCATCGAGAAAACAGTTGTAAGGGTGATTAGCAAGTCTCTCAAGCATTTGATCAATAAAAGACAAGGGGAAATGGTCTTTCCTAGTCGCAAGGTTAAGTTTCCTATAATCAATACACATCCTATGACCAGTGATGGTTCTAGTAGGAATAAGCTCATCCTTTTCATTCTTTATGACCGTGATCCCTCCCTTCTTAGGCACCACGTGTACAGGAGAAACCCACGTGCTGTCACTTATGGGATAGATCACGTCAGCCTCTAAAAGCTTAA
This sequence comes from Thlaspi arvense, assembly GCA_911865555.2. Lineage (NCBI taxonomy): Eukaryota > Viridiplantae > Streptophyta > Magnoliopsida > Brassicales > Brassicaceae > Thlaspi > Thlaspi arvense. The sequence goes on from OU466857.2 coordinate 15,425,958, forward strand.
GGATTTCCTTCTTAACAACCTCTTTAAAATTAGGATTCAAACGCCTTTGATGTTCTATAGAAGAGGCGTTCTCATTATCCAAGTGAATCCTATGAGTGCAAAGCATTGGTGAAAGGCCCTTGATGTCACTTAAAGAGTACCCAATAGCCTTCCTATACTTTCTCAACTCAGTCAGGAGCGAGTACAACTCATCATCACTAAGGTTTTGATTCACAATCACGGGATAGGTGTTATTAGGCCCTAAGAAAGCATACCTTAGCCCTTTTGGGAGCTCCTTAAGGTCCACCTTTGGGGCTAACAGCTCACTCCAGTCATCCTCGTGGCTGTTGTTGTTGCTTTCCTCCTTGGAACTCTCCTTTGAACCCGAGGCATGGCCCTTCAGACTGCTTTCCTCCATCGCTATCCCTTCTGAGATCGAGTCCTCCGGTCGATTCTCCTCTCGATGTCGTCTAGATCGAGCCATTTCGCTCGATTCACTTACTCGATTTGATATGGATCGAGCAAGGGATCGAGATGCTGAGTCGATCTCTTGATTGGACCCCAAAATGATCGGGAGGTCTCCCTCGATCGCCGACTCGATTGTTTTTCCTGATCGAGCATTCTTCTCGATCTGTCCGTCGATTGTTGCACCGGATCGAGTTCCGTTCTCGATTGCCTTGTCGATCTGACTCCTGGATCGAGTGATAGCGTCGATCTCGGGGTCGATCTCTAGGCAACAACCTTCTTCATTCTTAACTATCCTCCTAGAATCCAGCAGGTTGACGTACTCCTGGGTTCTCTGGTCCACATAGCCAAACTCTCCTGGCTCCTTAGTCAGTGCTAGCTTCAGATGGTCTTCTAGAGCCAGCTCTTCCAGCAACTCATCCGCTAAAGCATCCATCGTTTCAATAAAGAAAGCTTGCCCTTCAATGGTTGGCTTCTTCAGAACCTCGTTGATGTCGAAGTCAAGCCTGATCTCCTTTCCCAAATGCAAGGCAATCTTCCCATTCTTCACATCTATGATAGCCCCGGCGGTTGCAAGGAACGGTCTCCCTAAGATGAGTGGATCCTTAGGCTCTTCATCCATCTCCAACACTACGAAGTCCGCAGGCACGTTCACACCACTGATTCGCACCGGTAAATCTTCAAGCAGCCCCACTGGTAGCCTCACACTCCTATCAGCCTGTACCAACGAGATCCGACAGTCTTTGAAACGAGTAAAACCAAGCTTTTTAGCCACGAAGTGAGGCATCAGGTTTATGCTAGCTCCGAGATCACATAAGCAACTCTTGAACTCTAGAGGTCCTAAAGCGCAGGGTATAGTGAAGCTTCCTGGGTCTCCCAACTTCTTAGGGACTATCTCCTTATATATAACCGCACTACACTCGTCACTTAGAACAAGTACCTCCTTGCTTTCCATATTCTTCTTCACGAGAGTGTCTTTGAAGAATTTGGCGCATTTAGGCATCATTGCAAGGCAGTCAACGAGAGGTAGCTTGATCTCCACGTCCTTAAGATGCTTCTCAAAGAGGATTCTATGCTTCTCTATGAGTTGCTTCTTGAAGGGGCCAGGAAAAGGCAGCTTTGGTACATAAGGTGGAGGCACATAAGCATTCTTCTCCTTAGTGGTTTGCTCAGCTTTCTTCTCAGCAACTACTTTGTCTCCTCTTCTTGGCCCTTGGATCCAAAGGTTGTCAAAGTTGATATCATCATCATCAGCCAAAGGTTTACCCTCCCCCTCTTGAATTACAACGTCCTCGTTGTTCTTTGTAGAGACCGGATATTCGAGCTCTTTACCGCTTCTCAACGTTATGGCATTAGCATACTCCTTGGGCTTCTGCTCACACTTTCCCGGAAGACTATTCTGACCACTCATACTTGCCTTCCCTTTCTCCAGCTGCTTGATCTTGTTGTTTAAGTTGGTGATCTGAGTGGAGAAGTCGGTGAGAGATGAGTCTAGGCGAGTGTTCATCTCAGCGAACTTCTGGTTTGTAGAGGCTTGCCCTTGTATTAGCTGTTGAAACATTGCTTGAACCGGATCAACTTGTTGTTGCATCGGTTGTTGCTGTTGAGGTGCAAAGCCCGGAGGGTAGTTAGGTGTATAACCCTTGTTGTTTTGATGTTGCCCTTGGAAGTTGCTCTGTCCTTGACCTTGGAAACCACCACTCGGTTGAAAACCTTTGTTGTAAGGGATGAATGGTTTTGCTTGCTGAGCAGGGTACACTTGATCTTTAGGGTTGGCTACGTTGGTGCTTCGGTAAGAGAGGTTGTTGTTCTGGTAGCCTTGGTTGTAGCCTTGAGACTTGTAGTTGTTCTGTCCCGCCACCCAATTGGCTTCTTCTTGGCTCAACTCTAACTCCTCTTGGTTCTCATCAGCTTCACCAACAAAGTGAACATGCTTCTGATTGGCTAACACCAGCTTATCTATCTTCTCATGCAAAGATTTGAGCTCCTTCTTGTGAGTTTCTAACTCTGATCCTCTCGGTGCACGGTCATAATCTTCAGCATAGTTTCCATCACTCAACGCCAAGTTTTCTATCAGCTCCATACCCTCTTCTACCTCCTGACCGAGGAAGTTCCCTTTGCTAGCTGTGTCAAGCAATAACCGGATCTTTGGTGAAGCTCCACGGTATATGGTACTGAGTAGTGTCTCCTCGCTGAACCCGTGTTGAGGACATTGGATTGTGTTGTCTTTAAAACGCTCCATTGCCTCGTTGAATGTCTCGTTGTTCCTTTGAGTGAAACCGCTGATTTCGCTTCTCAACCATGCTGTCCTGGTGCTTGAGAAGAACTTTGAGAGAAAAGCCTTCTTACACTGAGCCCATGATGTGATGGTGCCTTGTGGGAGGGTTTTCTCCCAATGTCTAGCTTTGTCTCCGAGTGAAAAGGGGAAGAGACGCAGCTTGAAAGCATCTTCGGATATGCCATTGATCTTTATCATCCCACATACTTGCTTGTCTAGGTGCTCCAAGGGGTCTTCCATTGCTAAGCCGTGGAACTTGTTGTTTTGCACCATTGAGATGAAGCCTGGCTTGATCTCGAAGTTGTTGTTTTGTACAGGAGGAGGAGTGATCCCAAACCTATTGTGGTGGGTATTGGGAGCATCTCCGGCTCCTATGATCCTTGGGGGTTTAGCCGCGTGTTGGGGGTTTCCATTTCCCCTTCCTGCTGCCCCATGAGCTGGAGGAGGTCCTCTGGGATGCTCGTGTTCAGCCATAGCTTCAAAGTCAACCAAACCGTGCTGAACAATTTCCTCAAAGGCTCTTGTTTTTTCTCTGACTCTCCTTTGCCGTGAGTGACCAATCTGATGAATGTTGTCTAAGGGTTGTAGTAGATTGTTGTCTCCCCTTGAACGAAGATTCATGTACCTGAAAACACACGTTTGAGAGTAGAAGGATTAGTAACTTGGAAAAGGTAAAGACTTAGTCTTTGCTAAGACCCAAATCTCTATGTTCTCTAAACAGTCCTAGAATGGCAACGGCGCCATTTGATAATCACTTTTTGGACGGGTTATATTGCAGTGAGGTTATCAAACTCAAATGCAAGACATGCTGTAGTACAGCAAGCAAGAGAGAGTCAATCCACTCCTAGGATGATAGAGAATGCACAGAGAATACAAGGACTAATGCAAATCTAAGCGAAATGAGGTGATTTGTGAGAAAATCTCTAAAAACTAGATGCAGCAACTTAAACAGAATAAAACCTATTTTAAAAATACTAGAAATGAAGAAACTACCACGAGAAATAAACAGAATAATTAAAGGAGAAAGATTCGAATTATTAAAATTCGACTAGTGGATCGACCATGAGATCGACCACTAGATCGAGCTGTAACAATCGATCTCGTCTAAAAATGCAAGAACAGTAAAACTAATGACCAGGATGCTATCAGAGATCAAGCGAAAGACGAGATAAGATGTAAAGATGCTAAAAGAAAGGGCCTAGGGTTGAGATTCATGGTTAAGGGTTTCAAAGGTTCGACCTTGGGTTTAAACTTTAAATCGACTCACTTGGTGAGGATCTCTAAGCCTTGAAAACTAAACAAGATCTATCCGTGGCTTTCGGTATAGATCACTCCTTCATCCTCTCCTCCAAACCTATGGCTTTTGGTGGAAAGAGAGGTCGAAGGGCAAGGAAAACAGATTTCAAACGAATGGCTTAACTAATCCCCCAAACTTCCATGGCTTTTGGGAAGGGGTAACTAGTCTCTAAGGTGTGATCTTCCGAGGCTCCTGGATCCTGTCAAGGTAAGGAACCTCTCGGATCATGAAGCTCTTGGCGTGAGAGTCTTCAAACATTGAGATCTCAACACCTTAGAAGAGATAGCCATTGAAAACATTTAGAAAAACCCCAAGATCGAAACCCTTTTGACCCCTTAATCCTCTCAATCCCGAACCCAAAGAAACTACTCACTACACATAGAGTAAATCAAGCAAGGCATATGAAACAAGATGATGAACATGAAAAGAAAACTAGATTGAACAGAAATGATTCGAATACAAAGCTTAAGAAAAACGGGAGTTCAACAATGGTGTTCTTCACGAAAACGAGAGAGAAAACAAAAAGGAAAAGATAAGGATCTAAAGTTGTTCTGGGATAAGGACGTCGCCGCCTTCCCCAAATGCCGAAACAAGCTAATGGTCCCCCCCTCGCTAGCGGCCAAAAACGGTTGAAAGGACAGAGATCGATTCCAAGATCGAGCGGTTCTCTCGATCATATCCAGACATCGTGTCTTTGGCTCGATGTGGGTCTCGATCATCATTAGCGAATCGAGTGTTGCATCCGATCTCGGTATCGATCTTCGGCTGGATCGAGTGGTGTACTCGATCTGACTCTCGCTCTGCATGGCGTCATTTACGTCCGTACCGTTTGATCGATTGCTTCACTCGATCCTTGTCTTGATCATTCTCCTTGGATCGCCTGGTTGGCTCGATCTTCTGGTCGATCAACTCCTAGATCGACCGGCCATACTCGATCTGCTCCTCGATCTCTGATCCTTAGCATATATCCGAGCTCCCACGAACTGCTACATCAGCCTCAACATGTCCACGAACCTCCACAACTCAAAAGCAGCCAGAAACAACCTGAATATGATGCAAATGCAAGGAAAGTGTGTATGCTGATGCAAGAATGCTCTAGGACCCTAAGTGATGCAATCTAACCTAAAACGTGATACAAATGCATGAAAAGCTAACTAATGAGTATGCAAAATGTATGCAATATGCAATAACATCAATGCTCGTGTTCAGCCATAGCTTCGAAGTCAACCAAACCATGCTGAACAATCTCCTCAAAGGCTCTGGCTTGTTCTCGTACTCTTCTTTGCCGTGAATGACCAAGCTGATGAATATTGTCCAAAGGTTGAAGTAGATTGTTATCTCCCCTTGAACGAAGATTCATGTACCTGAGAACACACGTTTGAGAGTAGAATGATTAGTAACTTTAAACAAGGTAAAGACTTAGTCTTTGCTAAGTCCCAAATCTATATGTTTTCTAAACAACCCTAGGATGGCAACGACGCCATTTGATAAGCGTTTTCTTTGCAAGGGTGAGTATGGAATGAGGTTATCAAACTTAAATGCAAAACAGGTTGTAGCACAATATGCAAGAGAGAGTCAATCCACACCTAGGATGATAGAAAATACAAAGAGAATGCAAGGACTATGCAAATCTAAGCGAGACAAGATATGATTTGAGAAAATCCCTAAAAACTAGATGCAGCAACTTAAATGGAATGCAAACTATTTTAATATTACCAGGAATGATTAAACTACCATGAGGAACAAACAGAATAATTAAAGGACAAAGCTATGAATTACTAAAATTCGACTAGTGGATCGATCATGGGATCGACCACTAGATCGAGCAATAACAATCGATCTCGTCTAAAAATGCAAGAACAGTAAAACTAATGACCAGGATGCTATCAAAGATCAAGCAAATATTGAGAGAAGATGTAAAGATGCTAAAAGAGAGGGCCTAGGGTTGAGATTCATGGTCAGGGGTTTTAAAGGTTCGACCTTGGGTTGAAAACTTTAAATCGACTCACTTTGTGAGAATCTCTAAGCCTTGAAAACTAAGCAAGATCTATCTGTGGCTTTCGGTATAGATCACTCCTTCATCCTCTCCTCCAAACCCATGGCTTTTGGTGGAAAAAGAGGTTGAAGGGCATGGAAAACAGATTTCAAACGAATGGCTTAACTAGTCCCCCAAACTTCCATGACTTTTTGGAAAGGGTAACTAGTCTCTAGGGTGTGATCTTCAGAGGTCCCTGGATCCTGTCAAGGTAAGGAACCTCTCGGATCATAAAGCTCTTGGCGTGAGAGTCTTTAAGCTTTGAGAACTCGACACCCTAGAAGAGATAGCCATTAAACACTTAGAAAAACCCCAAGATCGAAACCTTTTTGACCCCTTAATCCTCTCAACCCCGAACCCAAATGAACTACTCACTACAGATAAGATAAATCAAGCAGAGCATGAAGAAAGAAATGATAAACATGAAAAGAAAACTAGATTAAGCTTAAAACGGTTCGATTACAAAGCTAAAGAAAACTCAAGGTTCGACAATGGACTCTTTCTTCAAAAACCAGAGAGAAAAAACATAAAAAGATAAGGATCAAAAGTTGTGTGGGAAAAGGACGTCGCCGCCTTCCCAAAATGGCGAAAACAAGCTGATGGTCCCCCCCCCGCTAGCGGCCAAAAGCGGTTGAAAGGACAGAGATCGACTCCGGGATCGAGCGGCTCTCTCGATCATCTTCGGACATCGTGTCTTCAACTCGATCTGGGTCTTGATCATCTTCGGCGGATCGAGTGTTGCATCCGATCCTGGTATCGATCTTCGGTTGGATCGAGTGGTGTACTCGATCCGGCTCTCGCTCTGCATGGCGTCATTTACGTCCGTACCGTTTGATCGATTGCTTTACTCGATCTTCGTCTCGATTATTTTCCTTGGATCGCCTGGTCTTCTCGATCTTCTGGTCGATCTCATCCTAGATCAACCTGCCATGCTCGATCTGTTCCTCGATCTCTGATCCTTAGCAAATATCTGAGCTTCCACGAACCGGTGCAACAGCTTCAGCATGTCCATGAACATCCACGACTCCAAAGCAGCCAGAAACAACCTGAATGTGATGCAAAATACAAGGAACATGCGGATGCTGGTGCAAGAATGCTCTAGAACTCTAAGTGATGCAATCTAACCTAAAATGTGATGTAAATGCATGAAAAGTTAACTAATGTGTATGCAAAATGTATGTAATATGCAGTAACATCAACTTTACTGTCTTAAACTAGCACCCTTGTAAATTGATATAAAGATACACTGAAATGACACTCTACTTAATTTCATCATAGTTTTATATTTTCCAACCAAAAAAAATGATCTCTCAACCATCTAATTGTTTTTCTCCAATACATGTCAAAATATCTAATGATCTACCACTTGTTGATTAGAGTCTTTGTGAACCTATGGGTATGCATACAAATATTATTTAAAATAATATTTTTGACTTTAAAGTTTTGAGGCATAAAAGTAAAACAATCTTAACGTTAATTTATGAAGTTTATTAATGATAACTAGGTTTTTATGCCTTAAGTTAAATCAAAGATAAAGCACAGTATAGTGGTAAGTATAGTGCTTAAGGTATAATCCAGTTCGGGTTGTCTTGAAAGATACTAAGAATGCAAGAGATTTGTAAAGCTAAGTGAAATCCGGATTATTTGAGGAGAAAATCAATGAAAACTAAATGCAGCTACTAAATGACCACGAAAACTATTTTAAAATCTCTACTGATAGGTTAAACAACTAATAGATGACTTCTAAGAAATTAAAATATAAAACTACTGGTTTTTAAAATTCGAACACTAAAAGCAGACAGAAAATAAAAGTTCTAACAACCTATGGAAAGATTTTTAAGAAAATAAGGCAAAAGATGCAAACTTTAGAACTAGGAAATGATTACTTTAAGTTTTAAAATGCTAAAAACAGATTCAAGGTTGAGGATCATGCTTAAGAGGGTTCAAGATTTAAGTTCTGGGTTTGAAAACATAGATCTACACTTTTTGTGCTATCTCTAAGCCTTGAGAAACTAAACTAGATTTATCCATGGCATATGGTATAAATCCTTTCCTCAACCTCTCCTCGTAACCCATGGCGTGTGGTGGAAAGAGAGGGTGAAGAACATGAAGCATAGATCTCAAAAAATGGCTTAACTAGCTCCCTAAGCATTCATGGCGTTTGGGAAAGGATGAGCTAGTCTCTTGGATTTGGGTTTAAGGGATCTCTTGAATCCTGCTTAGGTAAGGAAATCTCTGAGATCAAAGAGATCTTTCTCAAGAGTCTCTAGGCATTAAAACCCCCAAATCCAAGAAGAGATTAAGTTAAGAGCAAGAAAAAGACCAAAGCTTAAACCCTTAAACCCCTTAATCACCTTAACCTTAAACCTTTGGAAAACTACATACTACACATGATTAAAACACATGAAAACATAAAGAAAAGAAGGATAAGCATGATTAAACTATTAAGCAAGAGAGATTAAAGGAAATACTCAAGATTAAAGCAAGATTAAAGTCTACAAAATATGAAAAGCTTAAAACTTAGAACAATGGCGGCTATTCCTTAAAGAAAAGATAAAAGATAACATAGCATAGCATAAAGAAGAGGGAGACAGATCAAATGGTTTTTATCGCTCCAAAATAGGGTAAACAAAAGTAGAAATGGTCCCCTCACTAAACTCCAAAAGTGAGCTGTCCGGATAATGTTCAGAGATCGACCTGAGGAGTCGATCTCTTACTCGATCTTTCTCGTAGAACGTCTTCTCTCTCTCGATCTTCGGGTCGATTCGGTAAGGTGGATCGAGTGCTTCCATCGATCTTCTAGACGATCCTCGGATGATCGAGTCGTGACCTCGATCTGGCCCTCGTTCTTCCCGGGCTTAGTTCCCGTGTCCGTACTCACGTTCGATCACCTTGGTCGATCTTGACCTCGATTCTCTTCCTTGAAACGACCCGAGCGTCTCGATCTTCTTGTCGATCTCGTCTAGATCGACCTGCCTAGCTCGATCTGCGCCTTGATCTCGGTTCCTTTGCTGCATGGCTGAGTTCCTCCAAGTATCCATAAGCTCCCTTTCGATCCTTAGCATGTCCACGCACCCTCCGTAGCTCCAGTGTATCTAAAACAACCTGAATATGATGCAAGAATGCAAGAAATATGTAAAATGCTAATGCAAAGTGTTCTAGGATCTAAAATGTGATAAATGGTGCAAACTAGCCTATTATGAAAGATGTATGCATGAAAACTACTCTAAATGCATGCTAAATATGCGAAATATATGAGTATTTCAACGCCCCCAAACTTGCCTTTCGCTTGCCCTCAAGCAAACAAAATTCAAACATAGGAAGAGAGGTTTAAAAGTTGGAGCTAAAATTTCCAAAAGTGTTTAAGCAAATGAATCAATTCAATGGTACTAGTTCTCAATTTTAAAATGCAGTACACAAACTTCTACTACAAAGAACTTAGCCATATTCATCACATATTGAATCTCAAATCATGACTCTCCTATTCCAAACAATCCAAGAATCCTAACCTTTAACATTCAATTAAGTTCAAACTGTGAATCACACTTATGCACTTAAAACCGAATACATTTGGCTAGGGACAAGGTCATGAGATAAAAATGATCTCATTCATGAGGGAAATTCAAGCAATGGTTTATCTCAAAAAGGGTTGAACTTATGCATAATGCTAAAGGTAAAAGGCAATTGATGCATATATGACTAGACTCTCATCTACCCATATACACTAACAATGATCCTAACCCCTCTCTCATTCATTTTCTTTCTTTTTCAAGCTCACTCACCCCCTAGAGACTATCCAAAACAACAAGGCAAGACGCCTAGCATAACCCAATTAAACACATCATTCAAACCTTCTTATAGCTAGTAGTATGGCCATGTATATACTTAGCTCTTTTCTTTTCTTTTTGATAGCTCTCTTCACATATTTTTTTTCTTTTTTACTTGGTCTTTTGGCTCTTTTTTATTTTATTTTTTTCCTTTTTTGAGAGCTATCTTCTTTTTCAAACTCGAGCTTTCATTTAAAACAAGGCCAACCACTTAAAACTATGCATCCCTTTTTATTCAAACCCCCAAACACCAAATCTTTTCAAACCCAAAACAAGTAAGCAAAATCAACAATACCCGTGTATTCCCACCCTAACTTTAAGCCTAAAACTATCTTCAATATGCAAAGCTAGCATCAATATGAGAGCCTAATCATGTCGCCTAAACCTAACACTTTATGCCAAGTTCAACCGAAAATTAAGGCCTCACAAAATCACACACGAAAAATTTGGCTTGAAAGGAGGGTAAGAGTTAAGGTGAGGAGTTCTATTTAGGCTTACAAGAGAGTGGTGAAAAGGAATAAGAAAGCTTAAATATGTATATGTATTCCATTTATTCTTTTTCAAATGCACAAGTATGATAATTCAAAATTCTAGTTAAGGTTTCACTTGATAGGAAAGGATTCAATTCATGTTTGTTCAACTTAAGCCACGAAAATCAAGACAAATGATCGAAATATGGTTAGAACTTACTTTCAAAACTTGAATAAAGCATCAAAGAACTACTAACTAGGGCCTTGAACCAAAACACTTTACAAGGAAATTTTTTTATATCATTGCTCCCTATGCAAATGCAAACAACCTAAATGATTAAAATTCTAGACTCAATCCTAAAATATTTGACAATGCAAATGCAAGCTACATGATTTTTTTTTGAAATTTTTGAAAACTTTTCTGATTTTTTTTTGTATTTTTCTAGTCACTTAGATGAATGCAATGCATGAAGACTCAAGGATGCTAACTCAAAATAAGATCCAAATAAAAACATGTTAAAGCACACACTCTCCCCCAAACTTGAATGACAATGTCTCGGTGTCAAACAAATTCAAGAGGAGACCAAAATTCATAAAGCAAAAATAGAAGAAATGCATGATATATACAAGGGTTTGTGTTTTGGTACCTTGGAGCTAGGCATGACTGGAGCTTGAGGTTGCTCCTTTCCTCCTGCTGTTTCTAGGAGTGTTGTGAAGGATCTCCTTGTCCTTGCTCCTGCTTGTGCCTTCGTGTAGAGAAAGGTGGCTAGCTTGATCACCTTCTTGGGGCTCATAGATCTCCATACCTACGGTTGAGCGTCTCCTCATTGTTTCTCCCATCTGCTCAACTTCGTCACTCACAGTCGTCTCAGATGAGCTCCCTTGTAAGTCCTTGACCTTCTTTGCTAGCTTCTTGATCATCTTCCCTTGCCACTTGTTAACCTTGCGCTGAATCTCTACAACCGAGGCAAGGAACTTCTCAGCCTTTGTCCGTGGCTCATAGTCTAGCTTGGGGAGATCAAAGCTCAGGGGCATCTCAGCATCCGTAGGAGGGGACTCTGAAGGTGAACGAGCGAGCTGGGGTGGTGCTGCTGTGCCTCGAAGAGGCGCAAAGCATTCTTCATCGCTTGGCAAGAACTCTATAGTGCCGATGCTTTGTAGGTGGGTTTCGTCCGGATTGGGCAGGATGCACACCTTCTTCTCATGGTGATGGTTGTAGAACAAGTAAGCATAGAAGCCTGGAGCTGGAGTAGGTCCCAAGGAATCGGTGTGGCGCATGTAGGTCTCATCCATGTAAGCACGCTCCACACAAGGCTCGAACTCCGCAAGAGGCACTCCCGCTTGTATGAACATTTGTGAGAGGAAGCCTCCTATGAGTGCAGAGCTCGCCTTACACCTTAACGCCCAAGCCTTGTACTTGACCAAAGAAGAAGCCATGATGCAACCGTAGTTGACGTCTCCCCCAAGCTCATCCTCCATTGGCTCCTCATCCTCCTTGGCATCACATACAATCTTCTTAACCCCTTGGAAGATTAAGAACAGCTCGCTCTTGGTCACTATTGGGGCTACGGATCTTCCACTGAATGTGTTGGCTAGCAGCTTGAGGGTGTACCTTAGCACAGGGTTTCACACCTTCTTGATCTTGGCAGTGTTGGCCTTGTAATCTCCATCACTAATCAAGTCCCATAGATCATTCGCGGATGTGAACCGTGGGAACTCCACGAGCGTGGCGGCAGCATTGAGACCGTAAGCTTGGCATAGCTCAGGGATGGAGAGGTGGTAGGCTTGCCTCCTGATCTTGAACGTGACATGACCCTTGGATGGAGTTTGGATGCTTGGATCTTCATATGAGAAGTCCAAGGTGGAGAGGAAATCAAGCGTAGCCTCGGGGTAAGTTGGGCAATCCATCTGTGATAAGCAAGCAAGACCAATGTCCTTGAGCAACTTGTCAAAATCCTCCAACAACCCTAGCCTTTCCATGAAATCCCTACTTGCAAACTTTGTAGGCTCAAACCGCAACCTCGCAAGCCTCTTCTTTGCTTTCTTCTCATCCTTACTTCATCTGACCCTTTCTTCAACCACTTGCTGAGTATCCTCTTGAGTTGCCAAATCTCTGCTTCTTTTCTTTGGTGTCATGGTACCTGAAACACAAGTTCTCAAGGAGAAAGTGAGTATAGGCGACGATTAAGAGAGAAAGATAGGCAAAGAGAGAAAATCTCTAAATATAAATCCTAGATTTTTGAGGATTTTATAAAATTTATCAATAAATAGAAGAAGAAAATATCTTGAGATAAGACTAAATCAAGAAAATTTTCCAAATACTTAGATATTTTTAAAAATTCATCATAATCCCTAGCAAATAACATTCAACCAATTCAATAAAAGGAAATTTTTTTGAAAACTCAAATATGAAATTCAAGAAATTCGAAATACCTTTGAAAAGGGATGTTTATAAGATGCTCTATGCTTTTAAAAACCGAACTCACACTCTCTCTTTCTAAAAATCAGTTTCGAAATACAATGTGAAGAGAGTGTGGATGTAAGGTGTTATAAAGACAAAAATCTTGGATGCATGCAAGTGGGTTCTGAAAAAGGTGTGGTCAAGGCACACATCCTCATGGTCAAAGATGCTTGCCTTGACCATGATTCAAATTTAAAATGGGAGGGAAAGAGAAAGGACGGGGAAAGTTTGAACCAACCTCGGCATGAGATCGAGTCAAATTGGTCGATCTTGACCTCGATCTCATACCCATTTTGTCCGTGATCGAGAGGCTTGCTCGATTGGGGGCTCGATCTGATTTGAATCGAGCCTTAGATCGAATCTGCTCCTCGTTCCAAGATTCCACGTGGTTATGGCCATGCTCTTCAGATCGAGCTCCTTGATCGATTTCGAGGTCGTTTTGGCAAGGATCGAGTTAGCTGATCGAGTGAACTGATCGATCCAGTTCGAAGATCGTGTGAGACCAGTCGATCCACACCCCGTTTGCATTTCAAGCTAAACGTATGGTTGGGTCATCCTCTCGCAATCGACTGACTCACTCAATTGTCTACTCGATCTCATCTAGATTGAGTGACTTCACTCGATTTACTAGCTCAATCTAGTAAAGATCAAGCCAGGATAGGTCGATCTATCACTCGACAGTTTGCCTCTACTTCTCCTTTCCTTGCCTTGTTAGCTCCTAGATCACGATCTCCGGTTCCCATCTCCTTATACCTACACACTTAAACTAAAAAGCATAAAACTGAAACAGAAAGAAATCAAAAATATGTACAATGATAGTCATGGGAATGCCTCCCAAGTGCGCTTGTTTTACGTCTCTTAGCTTGACTTTACTTGGTTAGGCTAGAGGGGGATCTTGGAGAAGCAACGTGGTGCTCTCCTTACTGCAATCACTTGCCATGTAGGGCTTGACTCTATGCCCATTCACCGTGAAAATATCTCCACTCTTGCCAACCAAAGTAACTGCCCCATACGGTAGCACTTCTTTTATCTCATACAGACCGCTCCATCTAGACTTGAGCTTCCTGGGGAACAACTTCAAACGTGAGTTGTAGAGCAGAACCAGGCTTCCCTCTTTGAGCTCCTTAAGCACCAGCTTCTTGTCATGCATGGCTTTGGTCCTCTCTTTGTAGATCTTGGCGTTTTCATAAGCATCCAACCTCAATTCATCAAGCTCATGAAGTTCAACCAGTCTTCTCTCCTGTGCCGTCTTGAGACTGAAGTTCACTTGCTTCACAGCCCAAAGAGCTTTGTGCTCTAACTCCACAGGGACGTGACAAGACTTGCCATAGAGGAGGTTGAAAGGCGTGGTACCAATGGGAGTCTTGAAAGCCGTTCTATAAACCCAAAGAGCTTCATCAAGCTTGCTTGCCCAATCTTTTCTAGTTACTCCCGCGGTTCTTTCTAGGATCACTTTGATTTGCCTATTTGAGACCTCCATTTGGCCACTGGTTTGAGGGTGATAAGGCGTGGTTACCTTGTGACGAACTCCATACTTTCTCAAAAGACCCTCAAAAATCTTGTTGATGAAGTGGCTGCCCCCATCACTAATCACCACCTTAGGAACTCCAAACCTTGGAAAAATGATAGTCTTGAAAAGCTTGACTACCACCTTTGAATCATTAGTTGGTGAGGCTATGGCTTCCACCCACTTAGACACATAGTCTACTGCCACTAGGATATACTTGTTGCCATATGACGATGGAAATGGACCCATAAAATCAATCCCTCAAGCGTCAAAGACTTCCACCTCAAAGATAGGTACCTGCGGCATCTCATTCCTCTTTGTGATGTTCCCAGCTCTTTGGCAAGCTTCACACGATTTTACAAACTGATATGCATCCTTGAAGAGTGTAGGCCACCAAAACCCGGCTTTTAGAACCTTTGTAGCTGTCTTGAATGATGCAATGTCCCACCATAAGTCATACCGTGGCAATGGAGAAGAATGTCTCTTGCCTCTTCTCTTGTGACACATCTTCGGTATAGGCTGTCCACACCCCTCTTGTACAGATAAGGATCATCCCAAAAGTAGTGAGAGATGTCCCTCATGAACTTCTTCCTATGGTAATGGTCCAGGTGAGTAGGCTCTTCTCCACAAGCCAAGTAGTTAACAATATCCGCATACCATGGTAGATCCTCTTCCTTGAAGCTCAAGACTTCTTCAAACTTCTCCTCTAGCTTTGCACATACCACGGTGTTAACCACCATAAGCTGCTCCTCAGGGAGTGATTCGTCCAAAGGTAAGACATCATTCACCCTCATCCTTGAAAGATGATCCGCTACACCATTCTCTATACCCTTCTTATCCTTGATCTATATGTACAACTCTTGTAAGAGAAGGATCCATCTTAAGAGTCTCGGCTTGATGTCTTTCTTGGAGTATATGTACCTCAAGGCAGCATGGTCAGTATATACAATGACCTTAGAACCCACCAAGTAAGACCTAAACTTCTCAAAAGCAAATACCACGGCTAGAAGCTCTTTCTCGGTGGTTGCATACTTCACTTGCGTGTCATCCAAGGTACGGCTTGCATAGTAAATCACATTCAGCTTCTTATCCTTCCTCTGACCCAAGACAGCACCCACGGCGTAGTCACTTGCGTCGCACATAATCTCGAAGGGCAAATCCCAATCCGGAGCTTGAACTATAGGTGCGGTGACCAAGGCTTCTTTGATGGTCTTAAAGGCTTGTAGGCATTCTTCATCGAAGATGAACTCAGTTTACTTGCACAGTAGCTTTGTAAGAGGACGTGCTATCTTGTAGAAATCCTTGATAAACCTCCTGTAGAAGCCAGCGTGCCCCAAGAAGCTCCTAATCCCTTTCACATTAACCGGAGGCTCTAAACTCATCACAACCTCTATCTTTGCCTTGTCAACCTCAATCCCATGCTCAGAAATCTTGTGCCCAAGTACAATGCCTTCCCTCACCATAAAGTCACACTTTTCCAAATTTAGCACCAAGTTTGTCTCCTCACATCGCTTGAGAACCCTGCAAAGATTTGACAAACAACCACCAAACGAAGCACCATACACAGAAAAATCATCCATGAAAACTTCTACCATTTCATCTATAAGGTCGTAGAAAATAGACATCATACACCTTTCAAAGGTTTCTGGTGCATTACATAACCCAAATGGCATCCTTCGATAAGCAAAGGTACCATAAGGGCATGTGAAAGTGGTTTTCTCTTGGTCATTAGGATGAATGGGTATTTGAAAGAAACCGCTATAGCCATCAAGAAAACAGTAGTATGGGTGATTGGCTAATCTTTCAAGCATTTGGTCAATGAAGGGAAGAGGGAAATGATATTTTTTAAGTTTCCTATAATCAATACATATTCTATGTCCGGTTATTGTTCTTGTTGGAATTAACTCATCTTTTTTATTTTTTTATAACCGTGATACCCCGTTTCGTTGGTACCACATGGACCAGAGAGACCCATGTGCTATCACTGATAGGGTATATCACGTCAGCTTCTAAGAGTTTTAAGATTTCTTTCTTGACCACTTCTTTTAAATTTGGGTTCAAACGTCTTTGATGCTCAATGGAAGATGTGTTTTCACTTTCTAAATGAATCCTATGAGTACAAAGCATTGGTGAAGGCCCTTGATGTCACTGAGAGAGTACCCAATGGACCTTCTATACTTCCTCAGCCCCTTAAGGAGTGAGTCTAACTCATCATCACTTAGATTTTCATTCACAATAACCGGATGAGTATCATTTGGTCCAAAGAAAGCGTACCTTAGCCCATCTGGAAGCTGCTTTAGGTCCACCTTTGGGGCTAGCAGCTCACTCCAGTTGTCCTCTTGGCTTGTGTTGGTGTCGCTGTCCTCATTTGCCCCTTTTGAACCCGAGTCATGAGCATTCAAGCTACCTTCTTGGACCGTTCCTACCGCAGAGATCGAGCCAGTCAGTCGATCGCTCCCTCGTTCTGGGCTGGATCGATTGTACTCTCTCGATTCACATGCTCGATTGGATATGGATCAAGTAGGAGATCGATTCGCGAGGTCGTTCTCTGAACATATCGAGTTATCTCGCTCGATTGTCTCATGGATCTCTTTCCTGGATCGAGTAATATGATTGATCTCCATGTCGATCTCTAGGCACTGGCCTTCATCTTCTTTCACAACCTTGCGAGAATCAAGGTTGTGTACATACTCATGGGTTTGTTCACTCAAGAAACCATGCTCCCCACACTCTTTTGTCAAAGCCAGCTGTAGATGATCCTCTTGTCCTAATTCCTCAAGCAACTCATCGGCTAATGCATCCAAAGCGTCTATGTAGAACACTTGCCCATCAATCATTGGCTTCTTCAAGACCTCATTAATGTGAAAGTTCAGCTTGATGTCTTTACCCAAGTGCAGAGAAATCTTGCCATTCTTCACGTCTATGATGGCCCCAGCAGTTGCAAGAAAGGGTCTACCAAGGATTAGAGGGTCTCTTGGTTCCTCATCCATTTCTAGCACTACAAAATCTGTTGGCACATTAACGTTACTGATCCTCACATGTAAGTCTTCAAGCATGCCTACAGGGAGCCTTATACTTCGGTCAGCCAGAATGAGTGAGATTCTACACTCTTTAAACTTGGTAAAGCCTAGATTTTTGGCAATGGAGTGAGGCATAAAATTAATGCCTGCACCAAGATCACTTAAGCAGCTTTCAAACTTCAAAGGGCCTAGTGCACAAGGGATAGTGAATGACCCCGGATCTCCTAGCTTCTTTGGGGCTATATCCTTGTGGATGATTGCACTGCATTTTTGACTCAATACCAAGACTTCTTCACTCTCTTTCTCCTTCTTAGCAAGAGTATCCTTCAAAAACTTGGCATATTTTGGCATCATAGCCAAGCAATCAACCAACGGCAGTTTGATCTCAACGTTCCTTATGTGCTTCTCAAACAAGGCTTTATGCTTCTCAATCAACTACTTCTTGAAACGTCCAGGGAATGGGAGCTTTGGTTTGTAAGGTGGAGGCACGAAAGCTTCTTTCTCTTTGCTAACTTCCTCCACTTTTTTCTCCAAAACCGCTTCCTTGCCTTTCTTTGGCCTTGCAATGTAGACATTGTCAAACGTGATCTCTTGATCATTTGAGAGATTACTCTTCCCCTCTTGAATCACAATGTCCTCATTGTCCTTAGGTACAGACCGTGGAGGTAGCTCCTTCCCACTTCTCAAAGTGATCGCATTGGCATACTCCTTAGGGTTTGTCTCACACTTCCCGGGTAAGCTACCTTGACTGCTTGAACTGGCTTTTCCTTTCTCTAGCTGGCGAATCTTGTTGTTTAAGCTGGTGATTTGTGTAGATACCTCAGTAAGAGAAGAGTCCAGCCTATTGTTCATATCAACACATTTCCGATTTGTAGTTGCTTTTCCTTGAAGTAATTGTTAAAACATAGCTTGTACTGGATCTTGAGGTGGCGGTTGCACTTGTTGCTGCTGAGGCACGAAACCAGTAGGGTAGCCTTTGTTCAGTTGCTGTTGCTGGCCTTGGAAGTTGCCTTGTCTTTGCCCTTGGTACCCACTGTTTTGTGTAAACCCACCTTTGTTGTAAGGAACAAAATGTTTTCCTTGTTGTGGAAGGTACACTTGATCCTTAGGGTTCTCCACATTGGTACTTCGGTAAGATAGGTTGTTGTTGCCTTGATAACTCTGAACATAGCCTTGTGGCTTAGTATAGTCTTGGCCTCCAACCCAATTCGCTTCTTCTTGGCTCTCCTCTAACTCTTCTAGAATGTCCGTAGCCTCTCCCACAAAGTGTACATGCTTTTGATTTGCAAGTACCAGCTTGTCAATCTTTTCATGAAGTGATTTCAGCTCCTTCCTGTGTGCCTCAAGGTCAGACCCTCTTTGTGCTCTATCATAGTCTTCAGCGTAGTTGCCATCACTCAAAGCAAGATTCTCAATAAGCTCCATTCCCGCTTCTACATCTTATCCAAGAAAGTTCCCTTTACTCGCCGTGTGTAGAAGCATTCGAATCTTGGGAAGAGCTCCTCTATAGATGGTGCTCAAGAGTGTCTCCTCAGTGAAACCATGATGAAGGCATGCAATGGTGTAGTCCTTGAACCGCTCCATTGCTTCACTAATGGTCTCATTCTGCCTTTGTGTAAAACCGCTAATCTCACTCCTTAGGCGAGCTGTTCTTGTACTGGAGAAGAACTTGGACAGAAATGCCTTCTTGCAATCAGCTCATGAGGTTATAGTCCCCTGAGGTAAGGTCTTCTCCCAATGCCTTGCTTTATCCCCAAGTGAAAAGGGGAAAAGCGTAAGCTTGAAACTGTCCTCTGAGATCCCATTGATCTTGATCATTCTGCACACTTGCTCGAAATTGTCTAAATGCTCCAAAGGATCCTCCATTGCAAGTCCATGAAATTTGTTGTTCTGCACCATTGAGACAAAGCCTGGCTTGATCTCGAAGTTGTTGTTTTGCACCGGTGGTGGAGTGATGCCAAAACGGTTGTGATGAGTGTTTGGTGCATCACCCGCACCAATGATCCTTGGTTGCCTTGGGGCGTGGTTGGGGTTTCCATTACCCCTGCCTTCAGCAGCACGGTGATATTGAGCCTCAGCTTGGTCTAGCTCAGCCATGACCACAAAATCAAGAATATCCGGTTGCAATATCTCCTTAAAGTCTTGAGCTTGTTCTCTTGCCCTTCTTAACCTTGCACTTCCAAGTTGATGAATATTGTCTAGAGGTTGTAGTAGGTTGTTATCATCACTAGACCTCAGATTCATGTACCTGAGAAGATAAGTAGGAAGGTAGATAGATTAGTAACCAAAGTAAAAATAAAGACTTAGGGGGGTTAGTGGGAGAATGATTTATGAAGATTTTAAGAATTCTAACATTCCATTGTTATTGGTGTAAGGATTAATAAATTCCTAATAAAATTCTATGTTATCGGCATGATGATTTAAGAATTCTTTTAAAATCCTGTTATTGGTGTGAAGATGTTGTAATTATTTTTGGAAATCAGTGTTATTAAAAAAGTATAGTATTTAATGATTTTATAATTCTGTTAAATTTTAGTGTTATTGGCACAATAATTCTTTAGATTTTAACTCACCATTCACAATTTTCAAAATACTATAGTCAGCCATTGTATTCTTAAAGTTTAGATAGCAAAATTAAAAAAATTATCTTTTTATTAAATAAAACATACAGAGTTTCGAGTGTATAAAATAATTATTTTTTATAACACTTTGAACAAGCACGTCAAAGATTTCAAAGCTTTCACAACCAATTACGAAACCATTCTTGTAACACAAGTAAAATATTGAATCCAGTTTTTGAACAAACAGTCAACACAAAATATTGAACTCGGTTTTATAAAAAAGAACAAACAAATTGTATCCTTCAAAAACAACCATATAAAATTCTAAAAAGACATGTTCTTCTTCTTCAATGATGCTCTCCATGATAAGATAGCTACAAGATGTTAAAAATTACATGAAGATTAGAAATGGAAAAACAACAACAGATGAACTTCTTTATAAACAAATAAATATTTCTATATCTGAATATATAGTATATATAAAATTCCTAGAAAAACATTATCATATAATTACTTTACCAAAAAAATGAAAAATTAAAATTAATATGAATCCTCCAAAATCTACACAAATCTTGATAAAACTTTGTATGTATTCTATAAATAGTGATAAACATAACTCTTACATTCCATACAAATCTTTGAAAATTCTTAAAATCTTTTTACTTATGAAATCCACAAATATTCTTAAAATCTTGATAAATCTGTCTCCCACTAACCCCCCTTTAGTCTCTACTAAGCTCCAAATCCTAATACTTTCAAACTAAACCCAAGTTGGCAACGGCACCATTTGATAACTAGGTTTTTATGCCTTAAGTTAAATCAAAGATAAAGCACAGTATAGTGGTAAGTATAGTGCTCAAGGTATCAATCCAGCTCGGGTTGTCTTGAAAGATACTAAGAATGCAAGAGCTTTGTAAAGCTAAGTGAAATCTGGATTATTTGAGAAGAAAATCTATGAAAACTAAATGCAGCTACTAAATGACCATGAAAACTATTTTAAAATCCCTACTGATGGGTTAAACAACTACTAGATGACTTCTAAGAAATTAAAATGCAAAACTACTGGTTTTTAAAATTCGAACACTTAAAGCAGACAGAAAAGGAAAGTTCTAACAACCTAGGGAAATTTTTTTAAGAAACTAAGGCAAAAGATGCAATCTTTAGAAATAGGAAATGATTACTTTAAGTTTTAAAATTCTAAAAACAGATTCAAGGTTGAGGATCATGCTTAAGAGGGTTCAAGATTCAAGTTTTGGGTTTGAAAACATAGATCAACACATTTTGTGCTATCTCTAAGCCTTGAGAAGCTAAACTAGATTTATCCCTGGCGTGTGGTATAAATCCTTTCCACAACCTTTCCTCCTAACCCATGGTGTGTGGTGGAAAGAGAGGGTGAAGAACATGAAGCATAGATCTCAAAAAATGGCTTAACTAGCTCCCTAAGCATCCATGGCGTTTGGGATAGGATGAGCTAGTCTCTTGGATTTGGGTTTAAGGGATCTCCTGAATCCTGCTAAGGTAAGGAAATCCCTGAGATCAAAGAGATCTTTCTCAAGAGTCTCTAGGCATTAAAACCCCCAAATCCAAGAAGAGATTTAGTTAAGAGCAAGAAAAAGACTAAATCTTAAACCCATAAACCCCTTAATCACCTTAACCTTAAACCTTTGGAAAACTACTCACTACACATGATTAAAATACACGAAAGCATAAATGAAAGAAGGATAAGCATGATTAAACTATTAAGCAAGAGAGATTAAAGGAAATACTCAAGATTAAAGCAAGATGAAAGTCTACAAAATATGAAAAGATTAAAACTTAGAACTATGGTGGTTATTCCTTAAAGAAAAGATAAAAAGATAACATAGCATAACATAAAGAAGAGGGAGACAGATTGAATGGTTTTTATCGCTCCAAAATAGGGTAAACAAAAGTAGAAATGGTCCCCTCACTAAACTCCAAAAGTGAGCTGTCCGGATAAGGTTCAGAGATCGACCTGAGCAGTTGATCTCTTACTCGATCTTTCTCGTAGAACGTCTTCTCTCCCTCGATCTTCGGGTCGATTCGGTAGGGTGGATCGAGTGCTTCCATCGATCTTTTAGTCGATCCTCGGATGATCGAGTCATTACCTCGATCTGGCCCTCGTTCTTCCAGGGCTTAGTTCCCATGTCCGTACTCACGTTTGATCACCTTGGTCGATCTTGACCTCGATCCTCTTCCTTGAAACGACCCGAGCGTCTCGATCTTCTGGTCGATCTCGTCTATATCGACCTGCCTAGCTCGATCTGCGCCTCGATCTCGGTTCCTTCGCTGCATGGCTGAGTTCCTCCAAGTATCCATATGCTCCCTTTCGATCCTTAGCATGTCCACGCACCCTCCGTAGCTCCAGTATATCTAAAACAACCTGAATATGATGCAAGAATGAAAAAAATATTCAAAATGCTAATGCAAAGTGTTCTAGGATCTAAAATGTGATAAATGGTGCAAACTAGCCTATTATGAAAGATGTATGCATGAAAACTACTCTAAATGCATGCTAAATATGCTAAATATATAAGTATATCAATTAAAAAAAATTGTATTAGATTTTTTGTTGTGTTCAAAGAGATATAAATAGTTGAAATGGTGATTTGAGGTCGAATTAAAACACTAAGAGGCAGTTGGATGATGTAAAACCATCTAAGTTGTGAATGTAAAACGTCAATATTGAAATTAACTTTTCCATATATTCAGTTTGAATGGAGAATACTTTTTTAAACATAAATTTCACAATAAAACTACTCTTTAATACAAAAACTTATTTATTTTAGAAAAATCATTTTCATTAATAAAAAAATCTTTCTAGTAATCTGTTTTATAACAACCAGAAATAACTATTGTTCACTCAAGACATGTTCATAAACATTTCGCATATTTTTATTGTCCTTATATTTAAAAATTATCACTTTGGAATGTAGCCTTACTTTGTCTCTTTTCCATGTTGCTATGCTATTTCAATCATATAAATAGTAATTCTACACATACAAAGATTATATCATTGGAGATTGTCGATAATTATAGTGTAAATTTGAAATGTCAAATTTGAAAAAAAAAACACCAATTAAAAAAAGATTAAATTTCTCTTTTTCAGTATCTTGATATGTCTTTCTTGTGAATTAAAAAAAAAAGACCTCTTCTTAAATCAAAACCATCTCTCTATCATTATTGTACAAAACTATGATCATTTTCCAACATCTGAAATGAAAAGTCAAATGGAAATTCTGAAACTATGAGTGACATGAATTCTTCAAGTGACACAATTGGAGGAAGAGATCTAGTGAGATTATTGCATCTCGTCATCTCTTGTGATGCTTCTGTATCTTTTAGTCTCTTGAGACTCTGTTAATTGGGTAAGTATCTTCTTCTTTAGAGTTCTTAACTGTATTATAATTTCAAGTGTTTCAATAATTCTTACTTTATTCTTTTAACAGTCTTTCTCGAGACCGACCAAACAAACTAAATCCAACAGTGACCTCAACTGAAGAACTATAAATTGGTTCAACTTCCACTTGGAAATCACTTTTCTTTGTTTACCTTACAAAGGCTTATGAACAACAAATAATCGACACTTTTTTAAAAAAACCTTTGATAACAATAATTAATATTTTTGTGTTTTTTTTAGTTTATAACTCTTTAAACAGAATCCCAAATTAGGCCTGAAAAGAAACCAATCCAAAAAACATTGTAGGCTTAATGATATTCTTGCATTTTAAACTCTTTTCCCATACATTTCATGATAGTTAAGCTTGCATTCATTCACATTTCTCTTAGTTCTTGTGCTATATCCGTTCATATAGGTCTATGATGCATTAGGATAAAAATTTACATTTTTTTGCATGTTTGGATCGTTTTAGGTACCACAGGAGGAGTAAGGAGGGTGATCAGAGCTAGACATTTTCTCTTAACCGACTGGACAGTCACATTTGTGCCAGCTCGATGGAAGTTACACGAGATTTGCACAACGGACACGCACATTTGTCTATCTCCAAAGGAAGACGGCTAAAACTCGTGCATTAGACAATGTCTTCCACATCATCGGACACGAGCATTAGGCTGAACCTGTTGTGGAAAGCCGAGCAACTTAGCCAATCCTCAAAGGTTTACACCTGCAGCGGTCTGCTCCAGCGGTTCCAACTCGACGCGCCCTACCGACAAAGAAATAGTCTATTTCGGGAAAAATGGTCTCAATGTGTAGGGTTTTCCCACTTTTCTTATAAATATGGCTGGCCACACAACTTTATCTCTCTCGCACGTTTTATCTTTTGTCTAGATTGTCTTATTTTCTAAACTATATTGTTATTTGAAATTCACCATTGTTGGCCGATATTTTGATGTCTCATATATTTACATCATTTAGGCCTGCATTTAGTGCATATTTTGGTTCTCTTTTGCATGTCTTCCTTATCATTTGTCCCATTTTCTTCTCCTTTTAGACCTAGGTTGCATTTAGGGTGTAGTTTGCATTTCTTTTGCATAAAAGATGTTTTTAGGTACTTAAGGAGCTATGAGGAGCATGGAGGAGCTTTGGGAGTTGACCAGGAAGCTGGCTGAGCTTAAATGAGCAAGAGGGACCAAGGCAAACGATCTCTGCAGAGCCTATCGGTTAGAGCACGAAGGCTAACTGTCAAGGAGTGACCGATAGAATTCCTATCGATCAAACCTATCGGTCAGAGAAGTGACAGATAGAAGTGCACCGTGTATATTTTGGTCACCCTATCGATCACCCTCTAGACCGATAGGATCCCTATCGATCATCCCTATCGATCATCCCTATCGGTCACAACTGACCGATAGGAACCCAGTCCGAAGATCACTTATTTACATTTTTGCCATATTTTGCTTGGACCCCTTTAAATACGAAAAATCCCTAATTTCTGGGAACAACTCTTTATTCAGCAGTTCTTCTTTTCTTCTCTAGATTTTGAATAACTTTGTATTTGAATCTTTGTTTATTTCAATAATAGTTTGCATTTCCCTTAATTTTTTGTCTCCCTAATCATGATAACTATCTTTTCTTCATAGATTTGATGGTTTTCACCATGATTAGTGAGTAGTTTGCTTTAGGTTTGAGATTAGGGCAGATGGGCTGATTTTAGTGATTGTTTAGGTTGATTAGGGCTTAGATATTCTCATTCCCTTTCTTATATGATTGTGCTTAATGCTTAGTACCTCTTTGTTGGAGAAGTTGATTTTAGGTTTTCACATGCACGCCAAGTGTTTGATGAAATTCCTTAATGAAGTTCAATGCTTGAAATTAGTGTTTAGATAATCATGAGTCTTTGCATCTATCATTTCTAGCTTGAACATGCTTATTGCTTAGTACCATAGTGATGAGAAATTGCCTTTAGACATTGATTATGTATGAGAATGTGAGTTAATGTTTGATATATTATATAAGAGATTAGTAAACCTAGCCTAAGAGATTAGATGTCTAGCATGCTAATTGGTTTTATGGAACTTGATTTTAATGCTTGCTTGTCATAGATACACCACCAAAAGTGGGTTTGAAATGTGATTTAGCAAAGGGATTAGTGCTAAGAGATTGGATTAGTCTTTATTAGTGTTCTTTACCTAAGGTTGAGTGTTTAGAATTGCTTATTTTGATCACCCTAGACATGAACATGAATCACCCTATCACCATTGCCTTGATCTTGAACCATCTTTTAATCTTTGAAGTCTAGCTTTTACTCTGTTTTAGTTCAGCTTTCACTCTGTTTATGCTCTGTTTCTTATTACTTTTACTGCTCTTTGCTTGCTTTCTTTTGCTTCTTTGCTTGATCACTTAGGTTGTTAGACTGATAAACTATCTATGTTTGCTTGAATTAAGAGCTCTATTGCATTCTTACTGCTTCATTCTCCCCTTTTGGATTGATAAGACCCTATGTTATTGATATATCATGGTTTTTATGGTTTTTAACCATGATATAAGTTCTTTTTATTGAGTCTTTTTGGTCTTTTTAGAGTCCTAGAAGAGTCTTTGCAGGTTATAGCATGTCTGGAGCATAATTGGAGATTTTGGAACCTTTTGGAGCATTCTGAGTGGAAGCCACGAAGCACCTAGCTCGAAGAAGAAAGTATGCCATATGGTGACGCTCGTCACCAAGCTGGTGACGCTCGTCACCCAGAAAGGAAGGGGTCATGGCTTGTTTTTAAAAGATTGGGAAGAAATTGCAGTTTGGGCCCAGAAGTTCCAGTTTTTGCAAAAAGGCCCCAGATCGTGTTTTAGCTTGTATATTAGGTTTTTCAGCCATTCTTTTGGCATATATCTTGTATCTTATTATTTTTGAGAGCTTGAGAGGGAGATTTGTAGCAGAGCTTTTGGAGAGACAAATCAGACTCCTTCAGAGCAGATTTTGAACTCCTTTATTTCTACTTCTTATTTCTTTTATGCAATCTATTCTTTTCATGATGTTTTCTCAAATCACCATGTCTGAGTAGTTTGTTAGTTAAGTTAGGGCTTTTCAAAGGTTGAAGAAGAGTTTGTAGAATTGCTAAAAACTTTTAGGAAATTCATTGGTTCTTCATCTGTGCTTGCATTCATATCGATTTCTTAGACACATCATCTGGATTTCGAAACCCTAGGTTTTTGATAGATGTGAGAGCATTATTAATCACCTGAACTAGTATTAGATGAGCAAAACGCCCTAGTACAAAGAGATTTGGCTTAGGAGTTTTGTGAACAATTGAACCTGATCATTACTGCATGTTTAGGTTGTTAGGGTTTGCAAAGAGATTTGAAACTCTGTGATTTAGACATAGATGACTTCTGCAATGAGAATTGATTAGTTATATCTTTGTGATTCATGTTCAAGACGGTTTTAATTCATTCCTGATTGCATGCATTCTACACTCTCAGATTCAACCTGCGAACTGTCCTGACTTAGCGCCTTTAGCCTTCTGAACTTTAAGAACAAGCATAAAAACGCCCTCCTGCATTTATTTTACTGTTTTGCATTACATTCATTATTTATCGCTTAGCTTAATCCGAACCTGAACTCTTTAGTGTAGTTTACTTACTCCCTTGGGATTCGATAACCCCTTGTACTACTACTGCTTTTGCTGTGCACTTGCAGTAGTTTTATTTGGGTAAAACCTGACCCTATCAAGTTTTTGGCGCCGTTGCCGGGGAGTAATAGCTGCCTATCGATTTTTAGTATTAGGATTTTGTCTAAGTTTTTATTTCTTTACTGATTTTCAGCTACTTTTCTCTGTTCCTGTTTCAGGTGTATGCCTAATCGCAGAACCAGAAGCAACAAAGAGAAGGAGCTTGTGACTTTGAGCATCGACGAGCTTGCTAGGTTGGAGAGAACTAACAGGAAAGCTAAGAAGCAATCTGCAATGGTCGCTCCACTGATCTTGGTTGAAGATGCAGAAGGTCACTTGGTTGACAGGGAAGGAAATAGGAGGAACGAAGAGGGGCAGAGAATTGATCAAGAGGGGAATGTCATTGTTGAACAGCAGGTTCAGCAAGTGGCTGAGAACGTGGGAGTCCCTGCTGCTGTCAATAACGCTGCTGGGCGTTTTGTTCAGAGGACTCTAGGCGATTACAACAGACCTGATCAGTTCTATGCCAACAGAGCTGCAATCCGACCTCCTGCCTTCCAGAGGAACGATTTTGAGGTCAAACCTGTCTACTACCAGCTGGTTGGTCAGCATCCCTTCCATGGTTTACCTCATGAGCATCCTATGGATCACATAGAGAGATTTGAGGACTTGGCTTCCAGTGTCAAAGCTAATGGGGTTAGCAATGACTTTCTGTTCTGCAAGCTGTTTCCTTACTCTCTTGAAGGAGAAGCTGTATATTGGCTGAAGCAACTGGAACCTGCTTCATTGACCACTTGGGAAGACACCAAGAACGCCTTTCTGAACAACTTCTATGATGATGCAAGATCAGAAGACATGAGGACGAAAATTGCATCCTTTACACAAGGCCCTACTGAAGCTTTCAAGGCTTCTTGGATCAGATTCAAGTCTTATCAAAGGGACTGTCCTCATCATGGTTTCAATCAGGTGCAATTACTTGGAATTTTCTTCAGAGGCATTGACTGGAAATATCAGATGGCGCTGGATGCAGCAAGTGCAGGAAACTTCAACACCAACAGACCAGAAGAAGCTGTAAGATTGATTGAAAACTTGGCCTGCAGTAAAAGCACTAAAAATGCAGATTTTCAGAGAAAGCAGCAGGCTGGTTTGAATGATGAAAACCAAATAGCTGAAGTTAAGGCTAAGTTAGACAGCATGCACAGCCTTCTGGTGGGAAAGAAGTCAGTCCAATTCGCTGCAGAAGTGGAGAGTTTCGAAAATCCTGAAGAATTTGAGCAGAAAGATGTTAATTTCATCAATGGAGGGGGTTTTCAGAGCCAAAGGTTTGGAAATCAGCAATGGAACAGAGGCTACAACAGCAATAATCAGCAGAGTACCTTTACAGGAGGACAGAGCACGCCTGGTTACACTCCTAAGCCCCCATTCCAGAAGACTGAAGTTGAGAAACCTTACCAAAACAGCAGGAATTATGGTTCTTCTTCCTACCAAACTGCACCTCCACAAGAAATTAAAATGGAAGCTATGCTGGAGCAGGTACTTGAAGGACAGCAGAAGATGACAATGAACTTCAATGGCAAGCTAGATTCGCTGTATCAAGACCTGAATGGAAAAATTGAGAGTCTGAACTCTCACATGAAGAAGCTTGATGTGCAGGTTGCTCAAACTGCAGGAGCTGTTCAAAGGCAAGAGGGATTCCTTCCTGGAAGGACTGATATCAATCCCAAGCATCAGGTTAATGCCATCACCATCAGGAATGGAAAGGAGCTTAAAACAGTGCAGAAAAAGAGACTGAGTGCAGAGCAGATCGTGCAACTAATGGAGTCTGAAGATGAAATTTTTTCTGTCTCAGAGGTGAGTGACGAGCGTCACCAAGGAGGAGTGACGCTCGTCACCATCATAGAAGAGAGTCGGGGGTTGTCACAAGTGAGTGACGAGCATCACCCCCCTGGTGACGGTCGTCACCCACCCCAGAACGAAGCTGCTTCGCCTGTAACTGCAAATTATGACCAGGAACGTGTCTATAAACCCAAAACACCATTCCCCAAGCATCCTAGGAAGTCTAAACAGGAGATAGAAGAAGCCAGATGCAAAGCTATGATAGACAAGCTGATGCTTGAGATTCCACTTGTTGATGCAGTCAAGCTTTCACCAGCTCTGAGAAGGTATGTAAAGAGAATGGTTGTGAATGGTGTAAGTCCTGAGGAAGGAGCATTGCTTACCAGAGACATCAGTGCAATTCTCTTAGGCACAGTTCCAAAGAAGAAGAAGAAGGTGACTGTTTCTGAACAAGTCAATACCATCACTCAAAGCAGAGTTCCAGAGAAGCTATCTGATCCAGGGACCTTTGTGCTTGATTGCTCAATATTTGCAGGACGTTTTCCACACTCTCTATGTGATCTAGGGTCAAGTATTAACTTGATGCCTTTCTCTGTTGCTGCTAGACTTGGAATGACTGATTTCAAGCCAGCTGGGATCTCTCTAATCCTAGCAGATCGATCCATAAGGACCCCAGAAGGCATGTTAGAGAATGTTCATGTTAACATTGAAGGCTGCATAATTCCTACAGATTTTGTGGTTCTGAAATATGCTGAAGAACCTAAAGATCCTCTTATTCTGGGAAGACCATTCTTGGCTACTGCTGGAGCCATCATTGATGTTAGAAAGGGGAACATTGAGCTTGATCTTGGTGATGTTGTCATGAACTTTGACATGGATAAGTTAAGAAAGAGTTCTACCATTGATGGTCAGACCTTTTCTGTAAGAACTTCTAGAGATGAAGAGACTGTCATGGAGCATTCAGAAGACACTATTGCTGAGTGTGTCAATGAATCAGATATTAGTAGGCAAGTGAGCAAGATGGCTGTTGAAGAGCCAATATCTGAAACTTCTGCAGAAGCTGTTGGGTTTGAGGATTGCAGTGAGGATCATATCTTCATGACTGGGCTTGAAAAAGAGGTTCTAATGAATGCCAAGTTGCTGGAGGAAGACGTGTTTGTGATGGAAGCAACACTTGCAGAGCTGAATTGCAGGAAAACTGCAGAAACGCGAACTGTAGAGTCAGTGACGAGCGTCACTGACCTGGTGACGCTCGTCACCAACCTGAACACAAAGCAGCAACGTGATTTTACAGCTACAAGTCCATCATATGTTGCCAATCCGAAAATTCAACAGTCCACAACCCAGAAACCTGCAACTAAGCAAAGAAAGCTTGATGTTTCTTTTGATGATTCTGCAGGAAAAAGAAGTATCCCACCCACAGTCACGACCTACTCTGCTGATGTTCCTCACTTCCTTGGAAGTGTTCATACATCTACTGCTTACAAACCACCATGGATGAGGAGACATTCTTCTCCAAGGCATTCAATGCCACCTTCTGTTCCACCAGCTGTCTGAGCAGCATTCAAAGTCGAGCTAATGACTTTAAACAAGCGCTTAGTGGGAGGTAACCCACTAGTAAGTTTTCTTTTTCATATATTAGTTTAGTTTTCTATTACATAGCTAAAAAAAAAAACCCCAACAACACCAAAAAAAAAAAAAAAAAAAAAAAAATAGAAAAAAAAAAAAAGAGTCACTTTGTTCAGTTTGCTTGGATGATATCTTGTGAACTTGTTAGACCATGGGTTATGCTTTGTTTGGATGTTTTGATGTGTGTTTTGAGTGCTCTTACAGTTTGACTTCAGAGTACACATGATGGCATAGCATTTAAACATCCAACATGTCGATTTCTGGAGTATCAGAGTAGTGACGCTCGTCACCAATTTGGTGACGCTCGTCACTAGCTCCTTCGCGAGGTACCACTTTTCCACCTTGGTTTTACACGTTCTCATGCTTCATTTTGACCAACTCTTGGCTTAATAACACTGGGGATAGTGTTGTTTAAGTCTGGGGGAGGTGGTTACTGACGTTGTGTGCTTTGTGTCATGTTTATAGAGTCTTAAAGTTGAGTCGAAAACCTGTTTTTCTAGAGTCAAAATTTTTGAAACTGTCAGTTTTTCTTGGAACTAACCATAGGACGTTTTTGCTGATAAGAACCATTGCCACAGTAGTTGATTACAAGTCTTACTAAGTTGAAAGTCATAGGTAGATCAGTGTAGCAATGAAGGTTTAGGTTCTTAGAGAATCTGGAAAATTTGCTGTTAGCTCCACCTTAATGAACTTTAAATTTCTTGTCTTGGTGATTGATTCTTATTGATCTTGATTCTCTCTTTAAGCACTGACAATAAGGTTAAAATACAATCTCTCTTTGATCTTCCCTGATGTAGTTTTTAAAAAAAGAAATTAAGTCCAAAGAATGGTGCATTCATGACCCTGTCTCCTCACAAGGAACAACAGTAGTGAACACACTCAAGAACCTGTCTCCTCACAAGGAACACAAGTATTGAGTAGCACCATTTCTTAGACTGAAAAAGTTGAGAAAAAGAAGTGAAAAATCGAAAATATCCTAAGGAAAAAGATTAAGGGAAGAGAAAATAGGAGAGCTGTGTTGAGATTGATTTGTTCAGTTGTTAGGAAGGGAAAAGAATCTGTAAAGTGATTAAGATGATAGAACTTTGATGAGATATCACACTTAGATAAAAATAAGGAGTTAACAGTAGAAATTTCGGATTTCTTGAAGGGATTTGGACTGGACTTGAGAGATTTGCTAAGCTTGTGATGATTAGGCTGAAATTTGATCTTGTGTTGACTCTGTGGTATGTGGATTCGAAAGCTTTAACTAGTGTGGTGTTTCTGATGACTGACTGACTGTTTCTTGTTTTCAAACCTCGACCTTATTCTTTGTCTAATGTTTGCTTGAGGGCAAGCAAAAGCTAAGTCTGGAGGAGTTGATATATCATGGTTTTTATGGTTTTTAACCATGATATAAGTTCTTTTTATTGAGTCTTTTTGGTCTTTTTAGAGTCCTAGAAGAGTCTTTGCAGGTTATAGCATGTCTGGAGCATAATTGGAGATTTTGGAACCTTTTGGAGGATTCTGAGTGGAAGCCACGAAGCACCTAGCTCGAAGAAGAAAGTATGCCATATGGTGACGCTCGTCACCAAGCTGGTGACGCTCGTCACCCAGAAAGGAAGGGGTCATGGCTTGTTTTTAAAAGATTGGGAAGAAATTGCAGTTTTGGCCCAGAAGTTCCAGTTTTTGCAAAAAGGCCCCAGATCGTGTTTTAGCTTGTATATTAGGTTTTTCAGCAATTCTTTTGGCATATATCTTGTATCTTATTATTTTTGAGAGCCTGAGAGGGAGATTTGTAGCAGAGCTTTTGGAGAGACAAATCAGACTCCTTCAGAGCAGATTTTGAACTCCTTTATTTCTACTTCTTATTTCTTTTATGCAATCTATTCTTTTCATGATGTTTTCTCAAATCACCATGTCTGAGTAGTTTGTTAGTTAAGTTAGGGCTTTTCAAAGGTTGAAGAAGAGTTTGTAGAATTGCTAAAAACTTTTAGGAAATTCATTGGTTCTTCATCTGTGCTTGCATTCATATCGATTTCTTAGACACATCATCTGGATTTCGAAACCCTAGGTTGTTTGATAGATGTGAGAGCATTATTAATCACCTGAACTAGTATTAGATGAGCAAAACGCCCTAGTACAAAGAGATTTGGCTTAGGAGTTTTGTGAACAATTGAACCTGATCATTACTGCATGTTTAGGTTGTTAGGATTTGCAAAGAGATTTGAAACTCTGTGATTTAGACATAGATGACTTCTGCAATGAGAATTGATTAGTTATATCTTTGTGATTCATGTTCAAGACGGTTTTAATTCATTCCTGATTGCATGCATTCTACACTCTCAGATTCAACCTGCGAACTGTCCTGACTTAGCGCCTTTAGCCTTCTGAACTTTAAGAACAAGCATAAAAACGCCCTCCTGCATTTATTTTACTGTTTTGCATTACATTCATTATTTATCGCTTAGCTTAATCCGAACCTGAACTCTTTAGTGTAGTTTACTTACTCCCTTGGGATTCGATAACCCCTTGTACTACAACTGCTTTTGCTGTGCACTTGCAGTAGTTTTATTTGGGTAAAACCTGACCCTATCAGTTATACTACAACTGATTAGTACAAGCTTGGATGATTGAATCAAGTCCTAAAAAGTCTTGTATCAATTTGGCGCTGTTGCCATTAGGGGAAAGCTTTGTTCAGTAGGATTTGTAGAGATCTTGAGATCAGGCTTTGTTATTTTCGTTTTTGGTTACTGATTTCTCTTTTGGTCTAGAATTTCTTTTGTAGATACAGCAACACTTGCTCTTAAGTATCTACAACTACAACTGAGGTTCAAGGTCAAAGATTTTGGGTTTGCAGAATCAGAATTCAGCTGTTGAAACATGGAAGAACATCAGTATGCTGCTGGTTTTGGTTTGCAAGGTCCACAAGGTCCACAAGGTCTTTAAGGAATTCAAGGCTTACAAGGACAGCAAGATCCACATGGTTTACAAGGAGCTTTGTTTCAAAGACCATTGAGACCTATTGGTGCCGCTGATATACCTTCAAGTTATGTTTCAAGACAAGGTATTCTTCCACCCATGGAGACTCATCACTATGAGATCAAAAGCAGCTTGATAAATTTGGTTCAAGAGAGGAAGTTCTTTGGATTGCCCAACCAAGACCCCTTAGAGCACTTGGATCACTTTGAGAGGATATGTACT
Organism: Thlaspi arvense; assembly: GCA_911865555.2. Taxonomy (NCBI): domain Eukaryota; kingdom Viridiplantae; phylum Streptophyta; class Magnoliopsida; order Brassicales; family Brassicaceae; genus Thlaspi; species Thlaspi arvense. The sequence goes on from OU466857.2 coordinate 15,459,586, forward strand.
TTGACAAAGATTCATGGAGTTTCAGAAGATGGTTTGAAGCTCAGATTATTTTCATTCTCTCTTGGTGATAGAGCTACATTATGGGAGAAATATTTAGCACAAGGAACCATCACTTCTTGGGAACAACGCAAAGATGATTTCTTAGCTAAGTTCTTCTCTCCCTCAAGAACTGCACATTTCAGGAATGAGATCACAAACTTTAAACAGTGGTCTAATGAAAGATTTGGAGACACTTGGGAAAGGTTTAGAGGCTTCACTCACCAATGCCCTCACCATGGCTTCCCCAAAGAGATGCTGATATCAACACTATACAGAGGTGTTCTCCCAACCATAAGAATCCTTCTAGATACTGCAAGCAATGGTTACTTTCTTGGTAAAGATGTTGATGAAGGATGGCTTTTAGTGGAGAACATGACACTCAGTAATTGGGATTATGTTGATAATAAAGAGCAACACTCAAAGGCAACTGAAGAGAAGCTAAAGACAGCATTGTATGAGATGAAAGCCTTGCAAAAGAAATTTGACTTGCTGATCAATGAGACCACTAAACCTCTTCCTAGTGTTGCTTCACAAAACCACTACAAAGAGCATCAAATCAAAGTTGTTCAACTACAAGAGGCGCCAGCAATGAACCAAGACCATGATGTTTGTGTACACCAGTCCTATGGAGACACCTATACTCAAAAACATCAGAGTCCTTCTTCTAAAGCAGTTGGCGCCAGCACCTCACAACCTTCACATGCATTGGACCTCAAGGAGATGTTCCTGCAACTCCAACAACTTCAGAATACAGAATTTCAGAAGATCATGGCCGTTGAGATTCAAAAAAATATGCTTGACATTCACAGAAGCATGACTGTTGAGATACACAAAGGCATTAACTCCAGCTTGCAGTCCCAATTAGGTCCTTTGAATGTGAAGATCAGCAAACTAGAAAGCATGGCTCAACCATCTACCTCTTCACTAGCACAAGAGTGTGTCAAAGCTGTTACTTTAAGAAGTGGGAAGCAACTTCCACCAAGAGTGGCACCTTCTACACTCAATCTGGACATTGAGGAACAAGAAGAGGGGGTGGAAGCTAAAGATAATGAAGAAGCGCAAGAGGATGAAGTAGTTGAAGCTGAAAGAGGTTCAAACAAAACCAAAGCCAAAGAAGTGGTTAAGGAAAATCCAAAGGAAGCATCTAAGGAGTTGACCAATGAACCAAGATTCATCCCTCCTCCTTATCAGTGAACCATACCTTTTCCTGGAAGGTTTAAGAAGCAACTGGTTGCTGAATCCAAAGGGCTCTTTGATGAACAGATGAATAAAATCCAGCTCACAATGCCACTATTAGATGCCTTTGTTCTGGTTCCTCCTTATCAGAAATTCCTGAAGGATGCTGTTGCTGAAAGAACCAAGGACCTACAAGGGATGGTAGTCCTTACACATGAGTATAGCGCCATTATTCAACAGAAGAGAGTGGCTCCTAACAAACTAGGAGATCCAGGGAGCTTTACCTTACCCTGTTCTATAGGTCCACTTCTGTTTGATAAATGTTTGTGTGATCTAGGAGCTAGTCTCAGCTTGATGCCCTACTCTGTAGCACAGCGCCTTGGCTTCACCAAGTTCAAAGACTGTAAAATCTCTTTGGTATTGGCTGATAGATCAGTGAGACTCCCCAAAGGTTTGCCTGAAGATGTACCACTCAGGATTGGGAGTGTAGAGATACCTACTGATTTTGTTGTTTTGGATATGGATTAGGAACCTAGAGATCCTCTCATTCTTAGGAGACCCTTCCTAGCCACAACGGGAGCTGTCATTGATGTTAAGAAAGGAAAGATTGAGCTACAGTTGGCCAAAGATATGTCTCTGAAGTTTGACATCAAGCAGATTATGCAGCAACCTACTATTGAAGGTCAGGTGTTCCAAATTGAGATCTTAGAGAAGCTGCATGATGAACTTCAAGAGGAGCTGTGTTGTGAAGATAAACTTTAAGTGGCTTTGACAAAGGAGCATAGAGAAGATGGTTACTTGGATAAAGAAAGCTTGAGTTATAAGCTGAGGTTAGACTCTCACAAAGTCTTGGAAGAAGAGGAACCATTTGAGAGATTGGAATACACAAGAAAGGAGGTCTCTCAGTTCAAGAAGCTGGTTCTCCAAGCAATGAAGCTGCGCCAAGGAGCAGAGCAGCTTGGATGAGGACTGGAGTGAGCTCAAAGAACCCAAGGTGGAGCTCAAACCTCTTCCCAAAGGATTACAAAAAACTTAATTCTGCTTCTAGGAAAGATCACTTCCCTTTGCCATTCATAGACCAAATGCTAGAAAAGTTAGTAAACCATAAGTATTACTGCTTTTAGATGGTTATAATGGATTCTTTCAGATTCCTATCCATTCTAATGATCAAGAGAAAACTACTTTTACTTGTCCATATGGAACATTTGCTTCTAGGAGAATGCCTTTTAGTTTATGCAATACTCCTACTACCTTTCAATGACTTCTATCTTTTCTGACTTGCTTGAAGAAATGGTGGAGGTATTCATGGATGACTTTAGTGTCTATGGATCCTCCTTTGGTGTCTGCTTGTCTAATCTTTCTCAGGTTCTACAAAGATGTGAAGACACTAAACTGGTTATGAATTGGGAGAAGTGCCACTTCATGGTTCAAGAAGGCATTGTGTTGGGTCACAAGATTTCAGAGAAGGGGATAGAAGTGGACAAAGCAAAGATAGATGTTATGCTGCACTTGGAACCTCCAAACACAGTCAAAGGAATCAGAAGCTTCCTGGGGCATGCTGGCTTCTACAGAAGGTTCATCAAGGACTTCTCACATATTGCAAGACCCTTGACAAGATTGCTATGTAAGGACACAGAGTTTGTGTTTGAGGAGGAGTGCCTGCAAGCCTTTCTCAACGTCAAGCAAGCTCTACTGTCAGCGCCAATTGTCCAAGCTCCAAACTGGGATTTGCCATTTCAAATCATGTGTGATGCTAGTGACTATGCTGTTGGAGCAGTCTTGGGGCAGAGAGTAGACAAGAAACTTCATGTTATCTACTATGCCAGCAGAACAATGGATGAGGCTCAATCAAAGTATGCAACCACTGAAAAGGAGCTCCTAGCAGTTGTCTTTGCATTTGAGAAGTTCAGAAGCTACTTAGTGGGTTCCAAGGTCATAGTCTACACTGATCATGCTGCACTAAGGCACATCTATGCCAAGAAAGACACCAAGCCAAGACTTCTTAGATGGATTCTTCTCTTACAAGAGTTTGACATGGAGATTGTGGATAAGAAAGACATTGAGAATGGAGTTGCTGATCACCTCTCAAGCCTGAGGACAGATGATTTTGTCCTAATCAATGATACTCTACCAGAGGAACAGCTGCATGCTTTAGGAGTGAAGGCAGCTGAAGTACAGAGCTTAGAAGAGAAGAAACTGCCTTGGTATGCTGACTTTGTGAACTACTTGGTAATTGGGCAGATACCACAAACCCTCAACTCACACCACAAGAAGAAGTTCTTCAGAGATGTCTCCCACTACTTTTGGGATGAACCCTATCTATACAAAAGAGGGAATGATGGGTTATTCAGAAGGTGTGTAGCTGAAGAAGAAATTCCAGGAATTCTGCATCATTGCCATGGCTCAGCCTATGGAGGACATTTTGCAACATTCAAGACAGCCTCCAAGGTCCTCCAAGCTGGTTTTTGGTGGCCCAGTCTGTTCAAGGATGCCTAAGCTCATATCTCCTCATGTGATGCATGCCAAAGAAAGGGAAACATCTCCAAGAGAGATGAGATGCCTCTGAACTCTATTCTTGAAGTGGATCTGTTTGATGTGTGGGGGATTGACTTTATGGGACCTTTCCCTTCCTCTTATGGGAACAAGTACATTCTGGTGGCTGTTGATTATGTGTCAAAGTGGGTTGAAGCCATTGCCAGTCCAATAAATGATGCTAGAGTTGTGCTGAAGCTCTTCAAGATAATCATCTTCCCAAGGTTTGGTACTCCAAGGTGTGTGATCAGTGATGGTGAAAGCCATTTCATCAACAAGGTCTTTGAGAGTTTGCTCAAAAAGAATGGTGTCAAGCACAAGGTTGCCACTCCTTACCATCCTCAAACAAATGGCAAAGTGGAGGTATCTAACAGAGAGATCAAGGCCATCTTAGAGAAAACAGTTGGTGTTACAAGAAAGGACTGGTCTAATAAGCTTGATGATGCTTTGTGGGCTTACATGACAGCCTTCAAGGCACCAATTGGAAGAACTCCTTTCTCACTACTTTATGGGAAGTCCTGTCATTTGCCTGTTGATCTGGAATATAAGGCTTTGTGGGCGACAAAGTTGCTGAAATTTGACATCAAGACAGCTCAGGAAAAGAGACTCATCAACTTGCATGAACTAGAGGAAAACCGCCTTGAAGCCTTTGAGAGTTCTAGGATCTACAAGGAGAGGACAAAAGCTTTCCATGACAAGAGAATCAATAATAAAGACTTCAAGGCAGGGGATCAGGTGCTGCTATTCAGTTCAAGGTTGAGGCTATTTCCTGGAAAACTGAAGTCAAGATGGTCAGGTCCATTCAAAATCAAGGAAGTGTTGCCATATGGAGCTGTGACCTTGTTTAGCAAGAATGGAGATGACTTCACAGTGAATGGGCACAGCCTGAAGCCATACATGACAAGTGAGTCTCTTGGAGATGAAGTGGACATCAGCCTTGAGGAGCCTCCACAAGAGTAACCAACCAAGGAAAGTCAAGCTAAGGACTTTAAACAAGCACACTTGGGAGGTATTCCCCTGTTCTCCTTGTACATATTATTACATTTATGCTTTCTTTTGTGTTCGTCTTTCAATAACAGGAGCAAGTGTGGTTTAAGGCAAGTTGTTATAAGTTTGAGAAGTAAGAACAGGTACATTTTGGCTGCTATCGATCACCATATCGGTCAAGACAAGACCGATACAGACCCTATTGGCCATGCTATCGGTCAGCTTGTGATTGATAGTGGTAGAGCCAGTATGTACCAGTCAACCTATCGGTGAATAGTGATTGATAAGGAAAGGAGCTGCAAAGAATAAATACTATCGGTCTAGCTATCGATCAGATACTAACCGATAGAAATACATCGGTTGTATTTCGGTCACTCTATCGGTCTAGAAAGTGACCGATACAAAACGATCAGATGTATTTCGGTCAGTGTATCGATCAGAATAAGACCGATAGGATTCACCGGGAAGGTTATAGTTCATGTATCAGTCACGAATGTGACCGATAGGAATTGGCAGCGTATCGGTCAACCCTATCGGTATGGGAGAGACCAATACAACCTCCCTGTCTGACCAAACTCCTTCTAAGGTACACAACTCCACTCCTTTGCTTCTGAATACCTTTGAGTACCTTTCATTACCCTCCTTCAAGCTTCTATTACACAAGGAACTGTGTAATTCAAGTGTGGGGGAGGGCATTGCATTTGACATGGTGTCTTGTTTTCTTATTTTCTCTTTTACATACTTGAGTCTCATGCATGCATTCATCTATATGCACTAAAAATCCATAAATTTTCAAACTTTTTGGAACAAAAAAGAATCATTTCGTTATATTTTCATAACTAAGATTGAGTCTAGATGCATTTTATATAGGTTTGCATACACTTTCATAAGGAGTAGATGATAAACACTTGTCAAGATGTTAATGTTTGAACTGTTTTCAATGCCTTGGTTATCTGCTGTTTGAATGCGTTGTAGTGAGTTTAAAGTTAAGGCTGCACCATATCTTGAATTCTTGCATTGATATTATTGTCTTATGCTCAAGCTTGCTTTGATTTGATTCCAACTCTATCTTATTAGAACCATAATCCTGACTTTGAATTATCTTGTTCGTGCATTGAGAGTGATTACATGGCTACCCATATACATACTTAGATTATCTTCTTCCCTTCTTACCACTCTTGCTAATCCAAGTAGCTGATCCTAATTATTATGAGACAGTTAACCACAACCTAAACCAGTCTTTCTTTCTGAACCTAAGAGCACCTCCATCAGTGTTTGTTAACAAGGTATCTTAGAATTTAAAATATAAAATATAATAGAAAAGGAGGAGAGAGACACACATATACACACATACATCTCTTTAATAACAGTTTTTGCATACGGTTTTTAAGCATTCAATACAGCTGTCATGATTTAAGTTGTTGTAATACTTTTATATTTTAAGTTTAATTGTTTTAATAAATTATAATAATATAATATATATTAGATACTCTTGTAATAGACTTTAGCGATGGGGATGGTCTAAACACTATTGTGAGAGTTGTGAGGCCTTGCATTGCATCATTTTCGATCTTATCTTGGCAAAAAGTGTTAAAATTAAGGCTGGCAATGATAAGCTCTCGTGTAGATATCAGCTTGCATCTTGAGCTTGATTCTAGGATAGGAGTTTTGGGAAAAAAAGGGTAGAGTTAAGTGGTTTGAACTTCTTGTATATATCTTTTGAAAGAAAAAGGGAAAAGTTTGAAATGGTAGAAAAGGGGAAATAGTTTAGCATTGTGGTAAAGTAAAGGGAAGTAAAAGCTCTAAGTGTTTTGAAAGAATGGCGCCAGCAACATGAAAGTTTTGAAGGGTCAATCCAAGGAAAAATCAGGCCCAAAACAATCCACCAAAGGTGAAGAAGGTGCCAGTGCAACAAAGAAGAGCAAGTCCCAACAAAAAGAAGCAGCCACACAAGCACAAAGAAGTCTCCCCAACCATGAAGAAAGAGAAAGGGTAGAATTTAGGGGAAGGGTAGATTTAGGGAATCACTTTGGGGTTTAGAAGTCTATAGGATTCATCTTTGGGTAAAACGGTAGAAGGGAGCTTTGATTTGTATGCATAAGTGTGCTTTTACCTTTAGCATTTTCTCTAAGATGGAATCATTTTCATTGAGTGATCCCTTATTCTTATAAACCATGTGCTTGAATGAGATCATTTACATCTCATAACCTTGTCCCTTTGACCAAATACTCTCTCTTGATTTGCACAAGCATGATCCATTGGTTACTGATTAATGAATGTTAAAGAGTTGGTTGATTTGAATGCTTGTGTAGGCAAAGCTAGAGTTCATTGTTTGCTATGATTGGTATGGCTAAAGTTTTTAAAGTAGAACAATCTCTTTGCATCTTAGAACCTGTAACTTGAGCATTGATTCAATTTTTCCATTAACATCTTTAGTTTTGAGCTCTCACTTTCAAACCTCACTCTCCCATTTGTTCTTATTTGCTTGTGGACAAGCAAAAGGCAAGTGTGGGTGTGTTGATGTCTCATACATTTACATCATTTAGGCTTGCATTTAGTGCATGTTTTGGTTCTCTTTTGCATGTCTTCCTTATCCTTTATCCTATTTTTTTCTCCTTTTAGACGTAGGTTGCATTTTGGGTGTAGTTTGCATTTCCTTTGCATAAAAGATGTTTTTAGGTACTCAAGGAGCTATGAGGAGCATGGAGGAGCTTTGGGAGTTGACCAGGAAGCTTGCTGAGCTGAAATGAGCAAGAGGGACCAAGGCAGACGATCTCAGCAGAGCCTATCGGTCAGAGCACGAAGGCTATTGGTGAAGGAGTGACCGACAGAATTCCTATTGATCAAACCTATTGGTCAGAGAAGTGACCGATAGAAGTGCACCGTGTATATTTCGGTCACCTCTAGACCGATAGGATCCATATCGATCATCCCTATCGGTCACAACTGATCGATAGGAACCCAGTCCAAAGATCACTTATTTACAATTTTGCCATTTTCGCTTGGACCCCTTGAAATACGAAAAATCCCTAATTTCTGGGAACAACTCTTTATCCAGCAGTTCTTCTTTTTTTCTCTAGATTTTGAATAACTTTGTATTTGAATCTTTGTTTATTTCAATAATAGTTTGCATTCCCCTTAATCTTTTGTCTCCCTAATCATCATTAACTATCTTTTCTTCAAAGATTTGATGGTTTTCACCATGATTAGTGAGTAGTTTGCTTTAAGTTTGAGATTAGGGCATATGAGGTGATTTTAGTGATTGTTTAGGTTAATTAGGGCTTAGCTCTTCTCATTCCCTTTCTTATATGATTGTGCTTAATGCTTAGTACCTCTTTGTTGGAGAAGTTGATTTTAGGTTTTCACATGCACACCAAGTGTTTGATGAAATTCCTGAATAAAGTTCAATGCTTGAAAATGGTGTTTAGATAATCATGAGTTGTGCATCTATCATTTCTTGCTTGAACATGCTTATTGCTTAGTACCATATTGATGAGAAATTGCCTTTAAACATTGATTATGCATGAGAATGTGAGTTGATGTTTGATATATTGTATAAGAGATTAGCAAACCTAGCCTAAGAGATTAGATGTCTAGCATGCTAATTGGTTTTATGGAACTTGATTTTAATGCTTGCTTGTCATAGATACACCACCAAAAGTGGGTTTGAAATGTGATTTAGCAAAGGGATTAGTGCCAAGAGATTGGATTAGTCTTTATTAGTGTTCCTTACCTAAGGTTGAGTGTTTAGAATTGCTTGTTTTGATCACCCTAGACGTGAACATGAATCACCCTATCACCATTGCCTTGATCTTGAACCATCTTTTAATCTTTGAAGTCTAGCTTTTACTCTGTTTTAGTTCAGCTTTCACTCTGTTTATGCTCTGTTTCTTATTGCTTTTACTGCTCTTTGCTTGCTTTCTTTTGCTTCTTTGCTTGATCACTTAGGTTGTTAGACTTCTAAACTATCTTTGTTTGCTTGAATTAAGAGCTCTATTGCATTCTTACTACTTCATTCTCCCCTTTTGGATTGATAAAACCCTATGCTATACTATAACTGATTAGTACAATCTTGGGTGATTGAATCAATTCCTAAAAAGTCTTGTATCATATTCAAGGTTTGAACTTGCATTCTTATCGAATTTAATCTAGTTTTCTTTAGTTTTCTTGCAAAAGCTTTAATATTTACCTGCTTTTTCTCTTCTCCTTACCCTCTCGAAGCCAAGAATGAGTCTTCCCATCCTTATGGATTTCAGAGCTCTTCTCATCACCCGTGAGTAGTCATTTTGGGTTGCGGATGGGTTAAACGGGACGAGGGATTATTTGGGTTTAATTTCTTGCTTAGTTTATACTTAAATCTTGGATCTTTCTTGTCTATTACTTTTAATTCTTAGCTTAGCTAGATCACCTTATTTAATGTCATTAGGCGTCTCGCATGACCATCACGTGTTAGATTAGCCGGAACTATATTCAAGGGTGAATCCCTTCCTAGCCTAAGACATTAGTTGTTTATGGGGTTTTACGGTTCTATAGAGATGATTTATCATCTTGCTTTTCATGCTGTTTTGCTTTGCAAGAGCTAGTCTATGGTGGCAAGGATTGCAAATGAGCTAGACCCAAAAACCATGAGCTAGTTAACTTGTAGATCTCTTCACCTAAAATCCATCACCAAAGATCAAGTCTTGGTGTGATGATGAGCTTGGCATGAAAGCATTAGTCCGAGTAGTTCCCGAGTCCCATAAAAATCACATCTTGACCCTTTTCTTCCTTTATCTTAAAGTTTAAATCTTTGCTGCTCATTTAGTTTAATCATTAGTCTAAAAGCTTTCCGTCTATTCTTGTTACCTTTTTCAAGGGGTTTGAGTGACACATCCCTAAATATTGCTTAGAAACTTAATCATTTAAACAGATTTCAAACGAATGGCTTAACTAATCCCCCAAACTTCCATGGCTTTTGGGAAGGGGTAACTAGTCTCTAAGGTGTGATCTTCTGAGGCTCCTGGATCCTGTCAAGGTAAGGAACCTCTCGGATCATGAAGCTCTTGGCGTGAGAGTCTTCAAGCATTGAGATCTCAACACCTTAGAAGAGATAGCCATTGAAAACATTTAGAAAAACCCCAAGATCGAAACCCTTTTGACCCCTTAATCCTCTCAACCCCGAACCCAAAGAAACTATCGCTACACATAGAGTAAATCAAGCAAGGCATATGAAACAAGATGATGAACATGAAAAGAAAACTAGATTGAACAGAAATGATTCGAATACAAAGCTTAAGAAAAACGGGAGTTCAACAATGGTGTTCTTCACGAAAACGAGAGAGAAAACAAAAAGGAAAAGATAAGGATCTAAAGTTGTTCTGGGATAAGGACGTCGCCGCCTTCCCCAAATGCCGAAACAAGCTAATGGTCCCCCCCTCGCTAGCGGCCAAAAACGGTTGAAAGGACAGAGATCGATTCCAAGATCGAGCGGTTCTCTCGATCATATCCGGACATCGTGTCTTTGGCTCGATCTGGGTCTCGATTATCATCGGCGAATCGAGTGTTGCATCCGATCTCGGTATCGATCTTCGGCTGGATCGAGTGGTGTACTCGATCTGACTCTCGCTCTGCATGGCGTCATTTACGTCCGTACCGTTTGATCGATTGCTTCACTCGATCCTTGTCTTGATCATTCTCCTTGGATCGCCTGGTTGGCTCGATCTTCTGGTCGATCAACTCCTAGATCGACCGGCCATGCTCGATCTGCTCCTCGATCTCTGATCCTTAGCATATATCCGAGCTCCCACGAACTGCTACATCAGCCTCAACATGTCCACGAACCTCCACAACTCAAAAGCAGCCAGAAACAACCTGAATATGATGCAAAATGCAAGGAAAGTGTGTATGCTGATGCAAGAATGCTCTAGGACCCTAAGTGATGCAATCTAACCTAAAACGTGATACAAATGCATGAAAAGCTAACTAATGAGTATGCAAAATGTATGCAATATGCAATAACATCAATGCTCGTGTTCAGCCATAGCTTCGAAGTCAACCAAACCGTGCTGAACAATCTCCTCAAAGGCTCTGGCTTGTTCTCGTACTCTTCTTTGCCGTGAATGACCAAGCTGATGAATATTGTCCAAAGGTTGAAGTAGATTGTTATCTCTCCTTGAACGAAGATTCATGTACCTGAGAACACACGTTTGAGAGTAGAATGATTAGTAACTTTAAACAAGGTAAAGACTTAGTCTTTGCTAAGTCCCAAATCTATATGTTTTCTAAACAACCCTAGGATGGCAACGACGCCATTTGATAAGCGTTTTCTTTGCAAGGGTGAGTATGCAATGAGGTTATCAAACTCAAATGCAAAACAGGTTGTAGCACAATATGCAAGAGAGAGTCAATGCACACCTAGGATGATAGAAAATACAAAGAGAATGCAAGGACTATGCAAATCTAAGCGAGACAAGATATGATTTGAGAAAATCCCTAAAAACTAGATGCAGCAACTTAAATGGAATGCAAACTATTTTAATATTACCAGGAATGATTAAACTACCATGAGGAACAAACAGAATAATTAAAGGACAAAGCTATGAATTACTAAAATTCGACTAGTGGATCGATCATGGGATCGACCACTAGATCGAGCAATAACAATCGATCTCGTCTAAAAATGCAAGAATAGTAAAACTAACGACCAGGATGCTATCAAAGATCAAGAGAATAACGAGAGAAGATGTAAAGATGCTAAAAGAGAGGGCCTAGGGTTGAGATTCATGGTCAGGGGTTTTAAAGGTTCGACCTTGGGTTGAAAACTTTAAATCGACTCACTTTGTGAGAATCTCTAAGCCTTGAAAACTAAGCAAGATCTATCTGTGGCTTTCGGTATAGATCACTCCTTCATCCTCTCCTCCAAACCCATGGCTTTTGGTGGAAAAAGAGGTTGAAGGGCATGGAAAACAGATTTCAAACGAATGGCTTAACTAGTCCCCCAAACTTCCATGACTTTTTGGAAGGGGTAACTAGTCTCTAGGGTGTGATCTTCAGAGGTCCCTGGATCCTGTTAAGGTAAGGAACCTCTCGGATCATAAAGCTCTTGGCGTGAGAGTCTTTAAGCTTTGAAAACTCGACACCCTAGAAGAGATAGCCATTAAACACTTAGAAAAACCCCAAGATCGAAACCTTTTTGACCCCTTAATCCTCTCAACCCCGAACCCAAATGAACTACTCACTACAGATAAGATAAATCAAGCAGAGCATGAAGAAAGAAATGATAAACATTAAAAGAAAACTAGATTATGCTTAAAACGATTCGATTACAAAGCTAAAGAAAACTCAAGGTTCGACAATGGACTCTTTCTTCAAAAACCAGAGAGAAAAAACATAAAAAAGATAAGGATCAAAAGTTGTGTGGGAAAAGGACGTCGCCGCCTTCCCAAAATGGCGAAAACAAGCTGATGGTCCCCCCCCCCGCTAGCGGCCAAAAGCGGTTGAAAGGACAGAGATCGACTCCGGGATCGAGCGGCTCTCTCGATCATCTTCGGACATCGTGTCTTCAACTTGATCTGGGTCTCGATCATCTTCGGCGGATCGAGTGTTGCATCCGACCCTGGTATCGATCTTCGGTTGGATCGAGTGGTGTACTCGATCCGGCTCTCGCTCTGCATGGCGTCATTTACGTCCGTACCGTTTGATCGATTGCTTCACTCGATCTTCGTCTCGATCATTTTCCTTGGATCGCCTGGTCTTCTCGATCTTCTGGTCGATCTCATCCTAGATCAACCTGCCATGCTCGATCTGTTCCTCGATCTCTGATCCTTAGCAAATATCCGAGCTTCCACGAACCGCTGCAACAGCTTCAGCACGTCCACGAACATCCACGACTCCAAAGCAGCCAGAAACAACCTGAATGTGATGCAAAATACAAGGAACATGCGGATGCTGGTGCAAGAATGCTCTAGAACTCTAAGTGATGCAATCTAACCTAAAATGTGATGTAAATGCATGAAAAGTTAACTAATGTGTATGCAAAATGTATGTAATATGCAGTAACATCAACTTTACTGTCTTAAACTAACACCCCTGTAAATTGATATAAAGATACACTGAAATGACACTCTACTTAATTTCATCATAGTTTTATATTTTCCAACCTAAAAAAATGATCTCTCAACCATCTAATTGTTTTTCTCCAATACATGTCAAAATATCTAATGATCTACCACTTGTTGATTAGAGACTTTGTGAACCTATGGGTATGCATACAAATATTATTTAAAATAATGTTTTTGACTTTAAAGTTTTGAGGCATAAAAGTAAAACAATCTTAACGTTAATTTATGAAGTTTATTAATGATAACTAGGTTTTTATGCCTTACGTTAAATCAAAGATAAAGCATAGTATAGTGGTAAGTATAATGCTTAAGGTATCAATCCAGTTCGGGTTGTCTTGAAAGATACTAAGAATGCAAGAGATTTGTAAAGCTAAGTGAAATCCGGATTATTTGAGGAGAAAATCAATGAAAACTAAATGCAGCTACTAAATGACCATGAAAACTATTTTAAAATCCCTACTGATGGGTTAAACAACTAATAGATGACTTCTAAGAAATTAAAATACAAAACTACTGGTTTTTAAAATTCGAACACTAAAAGCAGACAGAAAATAAAAGTTCTAACAACCTATGGAAAGATTTTTAAGAAAATAAGGCAAAAGATGCAAACTTTAGAACTAGGAAATGATTACTTTAAGTTTTAAAATGCTAAAAACAGATTCAAGGTTGAGGATCATGCTTAAGAGGGTTCAAGATTTAAGTTCTGGGTTTGAAAACATAGATCTACACTTTTTGTGCTATCTCTAAGCCTTGAGAAACTAAACTAGATTTATCCATGGCGTATGGTATAAATCCTTTCCTCAACCTCTCCTCGTAACCCATGGCATGTGGTGGAAAGAGAGGGTGAAGAACATGAAGCATAGATCTCAAAAAATGGCTTAACTAGCTCCCTAAGCATCCATGGCGTTTGGGAAAGGATGAGCTAGTCTCTTGGATTTGGGTTTAAGTTATCTCCTGAATCCTGCTTAGGTAAAGAAATCTCTGAGATCAAAGAGATCTTTCTCAAGAGTCTCTAGGCATTAAAACCCCCAAATCCAAGAAGAGATTAAGTTAAGAGCAAGAAAAAGACCAAAGCTTAAACCCTTAAACCCCTTAATCACCTTAACCTTAAACCTTTGGAAAACTACTCACTACACATGATTAAAACACATGAAAACATAAAGGAAAGAAGGATAAGCATGATTAAACTATTAAGCAAGAGAGATTAAAGGAAATACTCAAGATTAAAGCAAGATTAAAGTCTACAAAATATGAAAAGCTTAAAACTTAGAACAATGGCGGCTATTCCTTAAAGAAAAGATAAAAAATAACATAGCATAGCATAAAGAAGAGGGAGACAGATCAAATGGTTTTTATCGCTCCAAAATAGGGTAAACAAAAGTAGAAATGGTCCCCTCACTAAACTCCAAAAGTGAGCTGTCCGGATAAGGTTCAGAGATCGACCTGAGGAGTCGATCTCTTACTCGATCTTTCTCGTAGAACGTCTTCTCTCGCTCGATCTTCGGGTTGATTCGGTAGGGTGGATCGAGTGCTTCCATCGATCTTCTGGTCGATCCTCGGATGATCGAGTCGTGACCTCGACCTGGCCCTCGTTCTTCCCGGGCTTAGTTCCCGTGTCCGTACTCACGTTCGATCACCTTGGTCGATCTTGACCTCGATTCTCTTCCTTGAAACGACCCGAGCGTCTCGATCTTCTTGTCGATCTCGTCTAGATTGACCTGCCTAGCTCGATCTGCGCCTTGATCTTGGTTCCTTTGCTGCATGGCTGAGTTCCTCCAAGTATCCATAAGCTCCCTTTCGATCCTTAGCATGTCCACGCACCCTCCGTAGCTCCAGTGTATCTAAAACAACCTGAATATGATGCAAGAATGCAAGAAATATGTAAAATGCTAATGCAAAGTGTTCTAGGATCTAAAATGTGATAAATGGTGCAAACTAGCCTATTATGAAAGATGTATGCATGAAAACTACTCTAAAATGCATGCTAAATATGCGAAATATATGAGTATTTCAACGCCCCCAAACTTGCCTTTTGCTTGCCCTCAAGCAAACAAAATTCAAACATGGGAAGAGAGGTTTAAAAGTGGGAGCTAAAATTTCCAAAAGTGTTTAAGCAAATGAATCAATTCAATGGTACTAGTTCTCAATTTTAAAATGCAGTACACAAACTTCTACTACAAAGAACTTAGCCATATTCATCACATATTGAATCTCAAATCATGACTCTCCTATTCCAAACAATCCAAGAATCCTAACCTTTAACATTCAATTAAGTTCAAACTGTGAATCACACTTATGCACTTAAAACCGAATACATTTGGCTAGGGACAAGGTCATGAGATAAAAATGATCTCATTCATGAGGGAAATTCAAGCAATGGTTTATCTCAAAAAGGGTTGAACTTATGCATAATGCTAAAGGTAAAAGGCAATTGATGCATACATGACTAGACTCTCATCTACCCATATACACTAACAATGATCCTAACCCCTCTCTCATTCATTTTCTTTCTTTTTCAAGCTCACTCACCCCCTAGAGACTATCCAAAACAACAAGGCAAGACGCCTAGCATAACACAATTAAACACATCATTCAAACCTTCTTATAGCTAGTAGTATGGCCATGTATATACTTAGCTCTTTTCTTTTCTTTTTGGTAGCTCTCTTCACATATTTTTTTTCTTTTTTACTTGGTCTTTTGGCTCTTTTTTATTTTATTTTTTTCCTTTTTTGAGAGCTATCTTCTTTTTCAAACTCGAGCTTTCATTTAAAACAAGGCCAACCACTTAAAACTATGCATCCCTTTTTATTCAAACCCCCAAACACCAAATCTTTTCAAACCCAAAACAAGTAAGCAAAATCAACAATACACGTGTATTCCCACCCTAACTTTAAGCCTAAAACTATCTTCAATATGCAAAGCTAGCATCAATATGAGAGCCTAATCATGTCGCCTAAACCTAACACTTTATGCCAAGTTCAACCGAAAATTAAGGCCTCACAAAATCACACACGAAAAATTTGGCTTGAAAGGAGGGTAAGAGTTAAGGTGAGGAGTTCTATTTAGGCTTACAAGAGAGTGGTGAAAAGAAATAAGAAAGCCTAAATATGTATATGTATTCCATGTATTCTTTTTCAAATGCACAAGTATGATAATTCAAAATTCTAGTTAAGGTTTCACTTGATAGGAAAGGATTCAATTCATGTTTGTTCAACTTAAACCAAGAAAATCAAGACAAATGATCGAAATATGGTTAGAACTTACTTTCAAAGCTTGAATAAAGCATCAAAGAACTACTAACTAGGGCCTTGAACCAAAATACTTTACAAGGAAATTTTTTTATATCATTGCTCCCTATGCAAATGCAAACAACCTAAACGATTAAAATTCTAGACTCAATCCTAAAATATTTGACAATGCAAATGCAAGCTACATGATTTTTTTTGAAATTTTTGAAAACTTTTCTGATTTTTTTTTGTATTTTTCTAGTCACTTAGATGAATGCAATGCATGAAGACTCAAGGATGCTAACTCAAAATAAGATCCAAATAAAAATATGTCAAAGCACACACTCTCCCCCAAACTTGAATGACAATGTCTCGGTGTCAAACAAATTCAAGAGGAGACCAAAATTCATAAAGCAAAAATAGAAGAAATGCATGATATATACAAGGGTTTGTGTTTTGGTACTTTGGAGCTAGGCATGACTGGAGCTTGAGGTTGCTCCTGTCCTCCTGCTCTTTCTAGGAGTGTTGTGAAGGATCTCCTTGTCCTTGCTCCTGCTTGTGCCTTCGTGTAGAGAAAGGTGGCTAGCTTGATCACCTTCTTGGGGCTCACAGATCTCCATACCTACGGTTGAGCGTCTCCTCATTGTTTCTCCCATCTGCTCAACTTCGTCACTCACAGTCGTCTCAGATGAGCTCCCTTGTAAGTCCTTGACCTTCTTTGCTAGCTTCTTGATCATCTTCCCTTGCCACTTGTTAACCTTGCGCTGAATCTCTACAACCGAGGCAAGGAACTTCTCAGCCTTTGTCTGTGGCTCATAGTCTAGCTTGGGGAGATCAAAGCTCAGGGGCATCTCAGCATCCGTAGGAGGGGATTCTGAAGGTGAACGAGTGAGCTGGGGTGGTGCTGTTGTGCCTCCAAGAGGCGCAAAGCATTCTTCATCGCTTGGAAAGAACTCTATAGTGCCGTTGCTTTGTAGGTGGGTTTCGTCCGGATTGGGCAGGATGCACACCTTCTTCTCATGGTGATGGTTGTAGAACAAGTAAGCATAGAAGCCTGGAGCTGGAGTAGGTCCCAAGGAATCGGTGTGGCGCATGTAGGTCTCATCCATGTAAGCACGCTCCACACAAGGCTCGAACTCCGCAAGAGGCACTCCCGCTTGTATGAACATTTGTGAGAGGAAGCCTCCTATGAGTGCAGAGCTCGCCTTACACCTTAACGCCCAAGCCTTGTACTTGACCAAAGAAGAAGCCATGATGCAACCGTAGTTGACGTCTCCCCCAAGCTCATCCTCCATTGGCTCCTCATCCTCCTTGGCATCACATACAATCTTCTTAACCCCTTGGAAGATGAAGAACAGCTCGCTCTTGGTCACTATTGGGGCTACGGATCTTCCACTGAATGTGTTGGCTAGCAGCTTGAGGGTGTACCTTAGCACAGGGTTTCACACCTTCTTGATCTTGGCAGTGTTAGCCTTGTAATCTCCATCACTAATCAAGTCCCATAGATCATTCTCGGATGTGAACCGTGGGAACTCCACGAGCGTGGCGGCAGCATTGAGACCGTAAGCTTGGCATAGCTCAGGGATGGAGAGGTGGTAGGCTTGCCTCCTGATCTTGAACGTGACATGACCCCTGGATGGAGTTTGGATGCTTGGATCTTCATATGAGAAGTCCAAGGTGGAGAGGAAATCAAGCGTAGCCTCGGGGTAAGTTGGGCAATCCATCTGTGATAAGCAAGCAAGACCAATGTCCTTGAGCAACTTGTCAAAATCCTCCAACAACCCTAGCCTTTCCAAGAAATCCCTACTTGCAAACTTTGTAGGCTCAAACCGCAACCTCTCAAGCCTCTTCTTTGCTTTCTTCTCATCCTTACTTCATCTGACCCTTTCTTCAACCACTTGCTGAGTATCCTCTTGAGTTGCCAAATCTCTGCTTCTCTTCTTTGGTGTCATGGTACCTGAAACACAAATTCTCAAGGAGAAAGTGAGTATAGGCGACGATTAAGAGAGAAAGATAGGCAAAGAGAGAAAATCTCTAAATATAAATCCTAGATTTTTGAGGATTTTCTAAAATTTATCAATAAATAGAAGAAGAAAATATCTTGAGATAAGACTAAATCAAGAAAATTTCCCAAATACTTAGATATTTTTAAAAATTCATCATAATTCCTAGCAAATAACATTCAACTAATTTAATAAAAGGAAATTTTTTTGAAAACTCAAATATGAAATTCAAGAAATTCGAAATATCTTTGAAAAGGGATGTTTATAAGATGCTCTATGCCTTTAAAAACCGAACTCACACTCTCTCTTTCTAAAAATCAGTTTCGAAATACAATGTGAAGAGAGTGTGGATGTAAGGTGTTATAAAGACAAAAATCTTGGATGCATGCAAGTGGGTTCTGAAAAAGGTGTGGTCAAGGCACACATCCTCATGGTCAAAGATGCTTGCCTTGACCAAGATTCAAATTTAAAATGGGAGGGAAAGAGAAAGGAGGGGGAAAGTTTGAACCAACCTCGGCATGAGATCGAGTCAAATTGGTCGATCTTGACCTCGATCTCATGCCCATTTTGTCCGTGATCGAGAGGCTTGCTCGATTGGGGGCTCAATCTGATTTGAATCGAGCCTTAGATCGAATCTGCTCCTCGTTCCAAGATTCCACGTGGTTATGGCCATGCTCCTCAGATCGAGCTCCTTGATCGATTTCGAGGTCGTTTTGGCAAGGATCGAGTTAGCTGATCGAGTGAACTGATCGATCAAGTTCGAAGATCCTGTGAGACCAGTCGATCCACACCCCGTTTGCATTTCAAGCTAAACGTATGGTTGGGTCATCCTCTCGCAATCGACTGACTCACTCAATTGTCTACTCGATCTCATCTAGATCGAGTGACTTCACTCGATTTACTAGCTCAATCTAGTAAAGATCAAGCCAGGATAGGTCGATCTATCACTCGACCGTTTGCCTCTACTTCTCCTTTCCTTGCCTTGTTAGCTCCTAGATCACGATCTCCGGTTCCCATCTCCTTATACCTACACACTTAAACTAAAAAGCATAAAACTGAAACAGAAAGAAATCAAAAATATGTACAATGATAGTCATGGGAATGCCTCCCAAGTGCGCTTGTTTTACGTCTCTTAGCTTGACTTTACTTGGTTAGGCTAGAGGGGGATCTTGGAGAAGCAACGTGGTGCTCTCCTTACTGCAATCACTTGCCATGTAGGGCTTGACTCTATGCCCATTCACCGTGAAAATATCTCCACTCTTGCCAACCAAAGTAACTGCCCCATACGGTAGCACTTCTTTTATCTCATACAGACCGCTCCATCTAGACTTGAGCTTCCTGGGGAACAACTTCAAACGTGAGTTGTAGAGCAGAACCAGGCTTTCCTCTTTGAGCTCCTTAAGCACCAGCTTCTTGTCATGCATGGCTTTGGTCCTCTCTTTGTAGATCTTGGCGCTTTCATAAGCATCCAACCTCAATTCATCAAGCTCATGAAGTTCAACCAGTCTTCTCTCATGTGCCGTCTTGAGACTGAAGTTTTCACTTGCTTCACAGCCCAAAGAGCTTTGTGCTCTAACTCCACAGGGACGTGACAAGACTTGCCATAGAGGAGGTTGAAAAGCGTGGTACCAATGGGAGTCTTGAAAGCCGTTCTATAAACCCAAAGAGCTTCATCAAGCTTGCTTGCCCAATCTTTTCTAGTTACTCCCGCGGTTCTTTCTAGGATCACTTTGATTTGCCTATTTGAGACCTCCATTTGGCCACTGGTTTGAGGGTGATAAGGCGTGGTTACCTTGTGACGAACTCCATACTTTCTCAAAAGACCCTCAAAAATCTTGTTGATGAAGTAGCTGCCCCCATCACTAATCACCACCTTAGGAACTCCAAACCTTGGAAAAATGATAGTCTTGAAAAGCTTGACTACCACCTTTGAATCATTAGTTGGTGAGGCTATGGCTTCCACCCACTTAGACACATAGTCTACTGCCACTAGGATATACTTGTTGCCATATGACGATGGAAATGGACCCATAAAATCAATCCCCCAAGCGTCAAAGACTTCCACCTCAAAGATAGGTACCTGCGGCATCTCATTCCTCTTTGTGATGTTCCCAGCTCTTTGGCAAGCTTCACACGATTTTACAAACTGATATGCATCCTTGAAGAGTGTAGGCCACCAAAACCCGGCTTGTAGAACCTTTGTAGCTGTATTGAATGATGCAATGTCCCACCATAAGTCATACCGTGGCAATGGAGAAGAATGTCTCTTGCCTCTTCTCTTGTGACACATCTTCGGTATAGGCTGTCCACACCCCTCTTGTACAGATAAGGATCATCCCAAAAGTAGTGAGAGATGTCACTCATGAACTTCTTCCTATGGTAATGGTCCAGGTGAGTAGGCTCTTCTCCACAAGCCAAGTAGTTAACAATATCCGCATACCATGGTAGATCCTCTTCCTTGAAGCTCAAGACTTCTTCAAACTTCTCCTCTAGCTTTGCACATACCACGGTGTTAACCACCATAAGCTGCTCCTCAGGTAGTGATTCGTCCAAAGGTAAGACATCATTCACCCTCATCCTTGAAAGATGATCCGCTACACCGTTCTCTATACCCTTCTTATCCTTGATCTATATGTACAACTCTTGTAAGAGAAGGATCCATCTTAAGAGTCTCGGCTTGGTGTCTTTCTTGGAGTATATGTACCTCAAGGCAGCATGGTCAGTATATACAATGACCTTAGAACCCACCAAGTAAGACCTAAACTTCTCAAAAGCAAATACCACGGCTAGAAGCTCTTTCTCGGTGGTTGCATACTTCACTTGCGTGTCATCCAAGGTACGGCTTGCATAGTAAATCACATTCAGCTTATTATCCTTCCTCTGACCCAAGACAGCACCCACGGCGTAGTCACTTGCGCCGCACATAATCTCGAAGGGCAAATCCCAATCCGGAGCTTGAACTATAGGTGCGGTGACCAAGGCTTCTTTGATGGTCTTAAAGGCTTGTAGGCATTCTTCATCGAAGATGAACTCAGTTTACTTGCACAGTAGCTTTGTAAGAGGACGTGCTATCTTGGAGAAATCCTTGATAAACCTCCTGTAGAAGCCAGCGTGCCCCAAGAAGCTCCTAATCCCTTTCACATTAACCGGAGGCTCTAAACTCATCACAACCTCTATCTTTGCCTTGTCAACCTCAATCCCATGCTCAGAAATCTTGTGCCCGAGTACAATGCCTTCCCTCACCATAAAGTGACACTTTTCCAAATTTAGCACCAAGTTTATCTCCTCACATCGCTTGAGAACCCTGCAAAGATTTGACAAACAACCACCAAACGAAGCACCATACACAGAAAAATCATCCATGAAAACCTCTACCATTTCATCTATAAGGTCGGAGAAAATAGACATCATACACCTTTCAAAGGTTTCTGGTGCATTACATAACCCAAATGGCATCCTTCGATAAGCAAAGGTACCATAAGGGCATGTGAAAGTGGTTTTCTCTTGGTCATTAGGATGAATGGGTATTTGAAAGAAACAGCTATAGCCATCAAGAAAACAGTAGTATGGGTGATTGGCTAATCTTTCAAGCATTTGGTCAATGAAGGGAAGAGGGAAATGATATTTTTTAAGTTTCCTATAATCAATACATATTCTATGTCCGGTTATTGTTCTTGTTGGAATTAACTCATCTTTTTTATTTTTTTATAACCGTGATACCCCGTTTCGTTGGTACCACATGGACCAGAGAGACCCATGTGCTATCACTGATAGGGTATATCACGTCAGCTTCTAAGAGTTTTAAGATTTCTTTCTTGACCACTTCTTTTAAATTTGGGTTCAAACGTCTTTGATGCTCAATGGAAGATGTGTTTTCACTTTCTAAATGAATCCTATGAGTACAAAGCATTGGTGAAAGGCCCTTGATGTCACTAAGAGAGTGCCCAATAGACCTTCTATACTTCCTCAGCCCCTTAAGGAGTGAGTCTAACTCATCATCACTTAGATTTTCATTCACAATAACCGGATAAGTATCATTTGGTCCAAAGAAAGCGTACCTTAGCCCATCTGGAAGCTGCTTTAGGTCCACCTTTGGGGCTAGCAGCTCACTCCAGTTGTCCTCTTGGCTTGTGTTGGTGTCGCTGTCCTCATTCGCCCCTTTTGAACCCGAGTCATGAACATTCAAGCTACCTTCTTGGACCGTTCCTACCGCAGAGATCGAGCCAGTCAGTCGATCGCTCCCTCGTTCTTGGCTGGATCGATTGTACTCTCTCGATTCACATGCTCGATTGGATATGGATCGAGTAGGAGATCGATTCGCGAGGTCGTTCTCTGAACATATCGAGTTATCTCGCTCGATTGTCTCATGGATCTCTTTCCTGGATCGAGTAATATGATTGATCTCCATGTCGATCTCTAGGCACTGGCCTTCATCTTCTTTCACAACCTTGCGAGAATCAAGGTTGTGTACATACTCAAGGGTTTGTTCACTCAAGAAACCATGCTCCCCACACTCTTTTGTCAAAGCCTGCTGTAGATGATCCTCTTGTCCTAATTCCTCAAGCAACTCATCGGCTAATGCATCCAAAGCGTCTATGTAGAACACTTGCCCATCAATCATTGGCTTCTTCAAGACCTCATTAATGTGAAAGTTCAGCTTGATGTCTTTACCCAAGTGCAGAGAAATCTTGCCATTCTTCACGTCTATGATGGCCCCAGCAGTTGCAAGAAAGGGTCTACCAAGGATTAGAGGGTCTCTTGGTTCCTCATCCATTTCTAGCACTACAAAATCTGTTGGCACATTAACGTTACTGATCCTCACAGGTAAGTCTTCAAGCATGCCTACAGGGAGCCTTATACTTCGGTCAGCCAGAATGAGTGAGATTCTACACTCTTTAAACTTGGTAAAGCCTAGATTTTTGGCAATGGAGTGAGGCATAAAATTAATGCCTGCACCAAGATCACTTAAGCAGCTTTCAAACTTCAAAGGGACTAGTGCACAAGGGATAGTGAATGACCCCGGATCTCCTAGCTTCTTTGGTGCTATCTCCTTGTGGATGATTGCACTGCATTCTTGACTCAATACCAAGACTTCTTCACTCTCTTTCTCCTTCTTAGCAAGAGTATCCTTCAAAAACTTGGCATATTTTGGCATCATAGCCAAGCAATCAACCAACGGCAGTTTGATCTCAACGTTCCTTATGTGCTTCTCAAACAAGGCTTTATGCTTCTCAATCAACTACTTCTTGAAACGTCCAGGGAATGGGAGCTTTGGTTTGTAAGGTGGAGGCACGAAAGCTTCTTTCTCTTTGCTAACTTCCTCCACTTTTTTCTCCAAAACCGCTTCCTTGCCTTTCTTTAGCCTTGCAATGTAGACATTGTCAAACGTGATCTCTTGATCATTTGAGAGATTACTCTCCCCCTCTTGAATCACAATGTCCTCATTGTCCTTAGGTACAGACCATGGAGGTAGCTCCTTCCCACTTCTCAAAGTGATCGCATTGGCATACTCCTTAGGGTTTGTCTCACACTTCCCGGGTAAGCTACCTTGACTGCTTGAACTGGCTTTTCCTTTTTCTAGCTGGCGAATCTTGTTGTTTAAGCTGGTGATTTGTGTAGATACCTCAGTAAGAGAAGAGTCCAGCCTATTGTTCATATCAACACATTTCCGATTTGTAGTTGCTTTTCCTTGAAGTAATTGTTAAAACATAGCTTGTACCGGATCTTGAGGTGGCGGTTGCACTTGTTGCTGCTGAGGCACGAAACCAGTAGGGTAGCCTTTGTTCAGTTGCTATTGCTGGCCTTGGAAGTTGCCTTGTCTTTGCCCTTGGTACCCACTGTTTTGTGTAAACCCACCTTTGTTGTAAGGAACAAAATGTTTTCCTTGTTGTGGAAGGTACACTTGATCCTTAGGGTTCTCCACATTGGTACTTCGGTAAGATTGGTTGTTGTTGCCTTGATAACTCTGAACATAGCCTTGTGGCTTAGTATAGTCTTGGCCTCCAACCCAATTCGCTTCTTCTTGGCTCTCCTCTAACTCTTCTAGAATGTCCGTAGCCTCTCCCACAAAGTGTACATGCTTTTGATTTGCAAGTACCAGCTTGTCAATCTTTTCATGAAGTGATTTCAGCTCCTTCCTGTGTGCCTCAAGGTCAGACCCTCTTTGTGCTCTATCATAGTCTTCAGCGTAGTTGCCATCACTCAAAGCAAGATTCTCAATAAGCTCCATTCCCGCTTCTACATCTTATCCAAGAAAGTTCCCTTTACTCGCCGTGTGTAGAAGCATTCGAATCTTGGGAAGAGCTCCTCTATAGATGGTGCTCAAGAGTGTCTCCTCAGTGAAACCATGATGAAGGCATGCAATGGTGTAGTCCTTGAACCGCTCCATTGCTTCACTAATGGTCTCATTCTGCCTTTGTGCAAAACCGCTAATCTCACTCCTTAGGCGAGCTGTTCTTGTACTGGAGAAGAGCTTGGACAGAAATGCCTTCTTGCAATCAGCTCATGAGGTTATAGTCCCCTGAGGTAAGGTCTTCTCCCAATGCCTTGCTTTATCCCCAAGTGAAAAGGGGAAAAGCCTAAGCTTGAAACTGTCCTCTGAGATCCCATTGATCTTGATCATTCTGCACACTTGCTCGAAATTGTCTAAATGCTCCAAAGGATCCTCCATTGCAAGTCCATGAAATTTGTTGTTCTGCACCATTGAGACAAAGCCTGGCTTGATCTCGAAGTTGTTGTTTTGCACCGGTGGTGGAGTGATGCCAAAACGGTTGTGATGAGTGTTTGGTGCATCACCCGCACAAATGATCCTTGGTTGCCTTGGGGCGTGGTTGGGGTTTCCATTACCCCTGCCTTCAGCAGCACGGTGATGTTGAGCCTCAGCTTGGTCTAGCTCAGCCATGACCACAAAATCAAGAATATCCGGTTGCAATATCTCCTTAAAGTCTTGTGCTTGTTCTCTTGTCCTTCTTAACCTTGCACTTCCAAGTTGATGAATATTGTCTAGAGGTTGTAGTAGGTTGTTATCATCACTAGACCTCAGATTCATGTACCTGAGAAGACAAGTAGGAAGGTAGATAGATTAGTAACCAAAGTAAAAATAAAGACTTAGGGGGGTTAGTGGGAGAATGATTTATGAAGATTTTAAGAATTCTAACATTCCATTGTTATTGGTGTAAGGATTAATAAATTCCTAATAAAATTCTATGTTATTGGCATGATGATTTAAGAATTCTTTTAAAATCCTGTTATTGGTGTGAAGATGTTGTAATTATTTATGGAAATCAGTGTTATTAAAAAAGTATAGTATTTAATGATTTTATAATTCTGTTAAATTTTAGTGTTATTGGCACAATAATTCTTTAGATTTTAACTCACCATTCACAACTTTCAAAATACTATAGTCAGCCATTGTATTCTTAAAGTTTAGATAGCAAAATTAAAAAAATTATCTTTTTATTAAATAAAACATACAGAGTTTCGAGTGTATAAAATAATTATTTTTTATAACACTTTGAACAAGCACGTCAAAGATTTCAAAGCTTTCACAACCAATTACGAAACCAGTTTTGTAACACAAGTAAAATATTGAATCCAGTTTTTGAACAAACAGTCAACACAAAATATTGAACTCGGTTTTATAAAAAAGAACAAACAAATTGTATCCTTCAAAAACTACCATATAAAAGTTCTAAAAAGACATGTTCTTCTTCTTCAATGATGCTCTCCATGATAAGATAGCTACAAGATGTTAAAAATTACATGAAGATTAGAAATGGAAAAACAACAACATATGAACTTCTTTATAAAAAAATAAATATTTCTATATCTGAATATATAGTATATATAAAATTCCTAGAAAAACATTATCATATAATTACTTTACCAAAAAAATGAAAAATTAAAATTAATATGAATCCTCCAAAATCTACACAAATCTTGATAAAACTTTGTATGTATTCTATAAATAGTGATAAACATAACTCTTACATATCATACAAATCTTTGAAAATTCTTAAAATCTATTTACTTATGAAATCCACAAATATTTTTAAAATCTTGATAAATCTGTCTCCCACTAACCCTCTTTTAGTCTCTACTAAGCTCCAAATCCTAATACTTTCAAACTAAACCCAAGTTGGCAACGGCACCATTTGATAACTAGGTTTTTATGCCTTAAGTTAAATCAAAGATAAAGCACAATATAGTGGTAAGTATAGTGCTCAAGGTATCAATCCAGCTCGGGTTGTCTTGAAAGATACTAAGAATGCAAGAGCTTTGTAAAGCTAAGTGAAATCTGGATTATTTGAGAAGAAAATCTATGAAAACTAAATGCAGCTACTAAATGACCATGAAACCTATTTTAAAATCCCTACTGATGGGTTAAACAACTACTAGATAACTTCTAAGAAATTAAAATGCAAAACTACTGGTTTTTAAAATTCGAACACTTAAAGCAGACAGAAAAGGAAAGTTCTAACAACCTAGGGAAATTTTTTTAAGAAACTAAGGCAAAAGATGCAATCTTTAGAAATAGGAAATGATTACTTTAAGTTTTAAAATTCTAAAAACAGATTCAAGGTTGAGGATCATGCTTAAGAGGGTTCAAGATTCAAGTTCTGGGTTTGAAAACATAGATCAACACATTTTGTGCTATCTCTAAGCCTTGAGAAGCTAAACTAGATTTATCCCTAGCGTGTGGTATAAATCCTTTCCACAACCTTTCCTCCTAACCCATGGTGTGTGGTGGAAAGAGAGGGTGAAGAACATGAAGCATAGATCTCAAAAAATGGCTTAACTAGCTCCCTAAGCATCCATGGCGTTTGGGATAGGATGAGCTAGTCTCTTGGATTTGGGTTTAAGGGATCTCCTGAATCCTGCTAAGGTAAGGAAATCCCTGAGATCAAAAAGATCTTTCTCAAGAGTCTCTAGGCATTAAAACCCCCAAATCCAAGAAGAGATTTAGTTAAGAGCAAGAAAAAGACTAAATCTTAAACCCATAAACCCCTTAATCACCTTAACCTTAAACCTTTGGAAAACTACTCACTACACATGATTAAAATACACGAAAGCATAAATGAAAGAAGGATAAGCATGATTAAACTATTAAGCAAGAGAGATTAAAGGAAATACTCAAGATTAAAGCAAGATGAAAGTCTACAAAATATGAAAAGATTAAAACTTAGAACTATGGTGGTTATTCCTTAAAGAAAAGATAAAAAGATAACATAGCATAACATAAAGAAGAGGGAGACAGATTGAATGGTTTTTATCGCTCCAAAATAGGGTAAACAAAAGTAGAAATGGTCCCCTACCTAAACTCCAAAAGTGAGCTGTCCGGATAAGGTTCAGAGATCGACCTGAGCAGTCGATCTCTTACTCGATCTTTCTCGTAGAACGTCTTCTCTCCCTCGATCTTCGGGTCGATTCGGTAGGGTGGATCGAGTGCTTCCATCGATCTTTTGGTCGATCCTCGGATGATCGAGTCATTACCTCGATCTGGCCCTCATTCTTCCCGGGCTTAGTTCCCATGTCTGTACTCACGTTTGATCACCTTGGTCGATCTTGACCTCGATCCTCTTCCTTGAAACGACCCGAGCGTCTCGATCTTCTGGTCGATCTCGTCTATATCGACCTGCCTAGCTCGATCTGCGCCTCGATCTCGGTTCCTTCGCTGCATGGCTGAGTTCCTCCAAGTATCCATATGCTCCCTTTCGGTCCTTAGCATGTCCACACACCCTCCGTAGCTCCAGTGTATCTAAAACAACCTGAATATGATGCAAGAATGCAAGAAATATACAAAATGCTAATGCAAAGTGTTCTAGGACCTAAAATATGATAAATGGTGCAAACTAGCCTATTATGAAAGATGTATGCATGAAAACTACTCTAAATGCATGCTAAATATGCTAAATATATAAGTATATCAATTAAAAAAAAATTGTATTAGATTTTTTGTTGTGTTCAAAGAGATATAAATAGTTGAAATGGTGATTTGAGGTCGAATTAAAACACTAAGAGGCAGTTGAATGATGTAAAACCATCTAAGTTGTGAATGTAAAACGTCAATATTGAAATGAACTTTTCCATATATTCAGTTTGAATGGAGAATACCTTTTTAAACATAAATTTCACAATAAAACTACTCTTTAATATAAAAACTTATTTATTATAGAAAAATCATTTTCATTAATAAAAAAATCTTTCTAGTAATCTGTTTTCTAACAACCAGAAATAACTATTGTTCACTCAAGACATGTTCATAAACATTTCGCATATTTTTATTGTCCTTATATTTAAAAATTATCACTTTGGAGTGTAGCCTTACTTTGTCTCTTTTCCATGTTGCTATGCTATTTCAATCATATAAATAGTAATTCTACACATACAAAGATTATATCATTGGAGACTGTCGATAATTATAGTGTAAATTTGAAATGTCAAATTTGAAAAAAAAAACACCAATTAAAAAAAGATTAAATTTCTCTTTTTCAGTATCTTGATATGTCTTTCTTGTGAATTAAAAAAAAAAGACCTCTTCTTAAATCAAAACCATCTCTCTATCATTATTGTACAAAACTATGATCATTTTCCAACATCTGAAATGAAAAGTCAAATGGAAATTCTGAAACTATGAGTGACATGAATTCTTCAAGTGACACAATTGGAGGAAGAGATCTAGTGAGATTATTGCATCTCGTCATCTCTTGTGATGCTTCTGTATCTTTTAGTCTCTTGAGACTCTGTTAATTGGGTAAGTATCTTCTTCTTTAGAGTTCTTAACTGTATTATAATTTCAAGTGTTTCAATAATTCTTACTTTATTCTTTTAACAGTCTTTCTCGAGACCGACCAAACAAACTAAATCCAACAGTGACCTCAACTGAAGAACTATAAATTGGTTCAACTTCCACTTGGAAATCACTTTTCTTTGTTTACCTTACAAAGGCTTATGAACAACAAATAATCGACACTTTTTTAAAAAAACCTTTGATAACAATAATTAATATTTTTGTGTTTTTTTAGTTTATAACTCTTTAAACAGAATCCCAAATTAGGCCTGAAAAGAAACCAATCCAAAAAACATTGTAGGCTTAATGATATTCTTGCATTTTAAACTCTTTTCCCATACATTTCATGATAGTTAAGCTTGCATTCATTCACATTTCTCTTAGTTCTTGTGCTATATCCGTTCATATAGGTCTATGATGCATTAGGATAAAAATTTACATTTTTTTGCATGTTTGGATCGTTATTAGGTACCACAGGAGGAGTAAAGAGGGTGATCAGAGCTAGACATTTTCTCTTAACCGACTGGACAGTCACATTTGTGCCAGCTCGATGGAGGTTACACGAGATTTGCACAACGGACACGCACAATTGTCTATCTCCAAAGGAAGACGGCTAAAACCCGTGCATTAGACAATGTCTTCCACATCATCGGACACGAGCATTAGGCTGAACCTGTTGTGGAAAGCCGAGCAACTTAGCCAATCCTCAAAGGTTTACACCTGCAGCGGTCTGCTCCAGCGGTTCCAACTCGACACGCCCTACCGACAAAGAAATAGTCTATTTCGGGAAAAATGGTCTCAATGTGTAGGGTTTTCCCACTTTTCTTATAAATATGGCTGGCCACACAACTTTATCTCTCTCGCACGTTTTATCTTTTGTCTATATTGTCTTATTTTCTAAACTATATTGTTATTTGAAATTCACCATTGTTGGCCGATATTTTGATGTCTCATATATTTACATCATTTAGGCTTGCATTTAGTGCATATTTTGGTTCTCTTTTGCATGTCTTCCTTATCATTTGTCCCATTTTCTTCTCCTTTTAGACCTAGGTTGCATTTAGGGTGTAGTTTGCATTTCCTTTGCATAAAAGATGTTTTTAGGTACTTAAGGAGCTATGAGGAGCATGGAGGAGCTTTGGGAGTTGACCAGGAAGCTGGCTGAGCTGAAATGAGCAAGAGGGACCAAGGCAAACGATCTCTACAGAGCCTATCGGTTAGAGCACGAAGGCTAACTGTCAAAGAGTGACCGATAGAATTCCTATCGATCAAACCTATCGGTCAGAGGAGTGACAGATAGAAGTGCACCGTGTATATTTTGGTCACCCTATCGATCACCCTCTAGACCGATAGGATCCCTATCGATCATCCCTATCGATCATCCCTATCGGTCACAACTGACCGATAGGAACCCAGTCCGAAGATCACTTATTTACATTTTTGCCATATTTTGCTTGGACCCCTTTAAATACGAAAAATCCCTAATTTCTGGGAACAACTCTTTATTCAGCAGTTCTTCTTTTCTTCTCTAGATTTTGAATAACTTTGTATTTGAATCTTTGTTTATTTCAATAATAGTTTGCATTTCCCTTAATCTTTTGTCTCCCTAATCATGATAACTATCTTTTCTTCATAGATTTGATGGTTTTCACCATGATTAGTGAGTAGTTTGCTTTAGTTTTGAGATTAGGGCAGATGGGCTGATTTTAGTGATTGTTTAGGTTGATTAGGGCTTAGATATTCTCATTCCCTTTCTTATATGATTGTGCTTAATGCTTAGTACCTCTTTGTTGGAGAAGTTGATTTTAGGTTTTCACATGCACGCCAAGTGTTTGATGAAATTCCTGAATGAAGTTCAATGCTTGAAATTGGTGTTTAGATAATCATGAGTCTTTGCATCTATCATTTCTTGCTTGAACATGCTTATTGCTTAGTACCATAGTGATGAGAAATTGCCTTTAGACATTGATTATGTATGAGAATGTGAGTTAATGTTTGATATATTATATAAGAGATTAGTAAATCTAGCCTAAGAGATTAGATGTCTAGCATGCTAATTGGTTTTATGGAACTTGATTTTAATGCTTGCTTGTCATAGATACACCACCAAAAGTGGGTTTGAAATGTGATTTAGCAAAGGGATTAGTGCCAAGAGATTGGATTAGTCTTTATTAGTGTTCATTACCTAAGGTTGAGTGTTTAGAATTGCTTATTTTGATCACCCTAGACATGAACATGAATCACCCTATCACCATTGCCTTGATCTTGAACCATCTTTTAATCTTTGAAGTCTAGCTTTTACTCTGTTTTAGTTCAGCTTTCACTCTGTTTATGCTCTGTTTCTTATTACTTTTACTGCTCTTTGCTTGCTTTCTTTTGCTTCTTTGCTTGATCACTTAGGTTGTTAGACTGATAAACTATCTATGTTTGCTTGAATTAAGAGCTCTATTGCATTCTTACTGCTTCATTCTCCCCTTTTGGATTGATAAGACCCTATGTTATACTACAACTGATTAGTACAAGATTGGATGATTGAATCAAGTCCTAAAAAGTCTTGTATCAATTTGGCGCCGTTGCCATTAGGGGAAAGCTTTGTTCAGTAGGATTTGTAGAGATCTTGAGATCAGGCTTTGTTATTTTCGTTTTTGGTTACTGATTTCTCTTTTGGTCTAGAATTTCTTTTGTAGATACAGCAACACTTCCTCTTAAGTATCTACAACTACAACTGAGGTTCAAGGTCAAAGATTTTGGGTTTGCAGAATCAGAATTCAGCTGTTGAAACATGGAAGAACATCAGTATGCTGCTGGTTTTGGTTTGCAAGGTCCACAAGGTCCACAAGGTCTTTAAGGAATTCAAGGCTTACAAGGACAGCAAGGTCCACATGGTTTACAAGGAGCTTTGTTTCAAAGACCATTGAGACCTATTGGTGCCGCTGATATACCTTCAAGTTATGCTTCAAGACAAGGTATTCTTCCACGCATGGAGACTCATCACTATGAGATCAAAAGCAGCTTGATAAATATGGTTCAAGAGAGGAAGTTCTTTGGATTGCCCAACCAAGACCCCTTAGAGCACTTGGATCACTTTGAGAGGATATGTACTTTGACAAAGATTCATGGAGTTTCAGAAGATGGTTTGAAGCTCAGATTATTTTCATTCTCTCTTGGTGATAGAGCTACATTATGGGAGAAATATTTAGCACAAGGAACCATCACTTCTTGGGAACAACGCAAAGATGATTTCTTAGCTAAGTTCTTCTCTCCCTCAAGAACTGCACATTTCAGGAATGAGATCACAAACTTTAAACAGTGGTCTAATGAAAGCTTTGGAGACACTTGGGAAAGGTTTAGAGGCTTCACTCACCAATGCCCTCACCATGGCTTCCCCAAAGAGATGCTGATATCAACACTATACAGAGGTGTTCTCCCAACCATAAGAATCCTTCTAGATACTGCAAGCAATGGTTACTTTCTTGGTAAAGATGTTGATGAAGGATGGCTTTTAGTGGAGAACATGACACTCAGTAATTGGGATTATGTTGATAATAAAGAGCAACACTCAAAGGCAACTGAAGAGAAGCTAAAGACAGCATTGTATGAGATGAAAGCCTTGCAAAAGAAATTTGACTTGCTGATCAATGAGACCACTAAACCTCTTCCTAGTGTTGCTTCACAAAACCACTACAAAGAGCATCAAATCAAAGCTGTTCAACTACAAGAGGCGCCAGCAATGAACCAAGACCATGATGTTTGTGTACACCAGTCCTATGGAGACACCTATACTCAAAAACATCAGAGTCCTTCTTCTAAAGCAGTTGGCGCCAGCACCTCACAAC
The DNA here is from genome assembly GCA_911865555.2 of Thlaspi arvense. Classification (NCBI taxonomy): domain Eukaryota; kingdom Viridiplantae; phylum Streptophyta; class Magnoliopsida; order Brassicales; family Brassicaceae; genus Thlaspi; species Thlaspi arvense. The sequence goes on from OU466857.2 coordinate 15,492,274, forward strand.
CTTCACATGCATTGGACCTCAAGGAGATGTTCCTGCAACTCCAACAACTTCATAATACAGAATTTCAGAAGATCATGGCCGTTGAGATTCAAAAAAATATGCTTGACATTCACAGAAGCATGACTGTTGAGATACACAAAGGCATTGACTCCAGCTTGCAGTCCCAATTAGGTCCTTTGAATGTGAAGATCAGCAAACTAGAAAGCATGGCTCAACCATCTACCTCTTCACTAGCACAAGAGTGTGTCAAAGCTGTTACTTTAAGAAGTGGGAAGCAACTTCCACCAAGAGTGGCACCTTCTACACTCAATCTGGACATTGAGGAACAAGAAGAGGGGTGGAAGCTAAAGATAATGAAGAAGCGCAAGAGGATGAAGTAGTTGAAGCTGAAAGAGGTTCAAACAACACCAAAGCCAAAGAAGTGGTTAAGGAAAATCCAAAGGAAGCATCTAAGGAGTTGACCAATGAACCAAGATTCATCCCTCCTCCTTATCAGTGAACCATACCTTTTTCTGGAAGGTTTAAGAAGCAACTGGTTGCTGAATCCAAAGGGCTCTTTGATGAACAGATGAATAAAATCCAGCTCACGATGCCACTATTAGATGCCTTTGTTCTGGTTCCTCCTTATCAGAAATTCCTGAAGGATGCTGTTGCTGAAAGAACCAAGGACCTACAAGGGATGGTAGTCCTTACACATGAGTATAGCGCCATTATTCAACAAAAGAGAGTGGCTCCTAACAAACTAGGAGATCCAGGGAGCTTTACCTTACCCTGCTCTATAGGTCCACTTCTGTTTGATAAATGTTTGTGTGATCTAGGAGCTAGTCTCAGCTTGATGCCTTACTCTGTAGCACAGCGCCTTGGCTTCACCAAGTTCAAGGACTGTAGAATCTCTTTGGTATTGGCTGATAGATCAGTGAGACTCCCCAAAGGTTTGCCTGAAGATGTACCACTCAGGATTGGGAGTGTAGAGATACCTACTGATTTTGTTGTTTTGGATATGGATTAGGAACCTAGAGATCCTCTCATTCTTAGGAGACCCTTCCTAGCCACAACGGGAGCTGTCATTGATGTTAAGAAAGGAAAGATTGAGCTACAGTTGGCCAAAGATATGTCTCTGAAGTTTGACATCAAGCAGATTATGCAGCAACCTACTATTGAAGGTCAAGTGTTCCAAATTGAGATCTTAGAGAAGCTGCATGATGAACTTCAAGAGGAGCTGTGTTGTGAAGATAAACTTTAAGTGGCTTTGACAAAGGAGCATAGAGAAGATGGTTACTTGGATAAAGAAAGCTTGAGTTATAAGCTGAGGTTAGACTCTCACAAAGTCTTGGAAGAAGAGGAACCATTTGAGAGATTGGAATACACAAGAAAGGAGGTCTCTCAGTTCAAGAAGCTGGTTCCCCAAGAAATGAAGCTGCGCCAAGGAGCAGAGCAGCTTGGATGAGGACTGGAGTGAGCTCAAAGAACCCAAGGTGGAGCTCAAACCTCTTCCCAAAGGGCTAAGGTATGTTTTTTTAGGCTCTAACTCCACTTATATGGTAATTGTCAATGACAACCTCAATGATGATGAGATCCTTGCTCTTGTCAAAGTGTTAAAAAGGTTTAGGAGAGCCATTGGATATTCACTAGATGACATCCAAGGCATTTCTCCAAACCTCTACACTCATAGGATCCATCTAGAGGATGACACAAGAACTTCTGTTGAACCTCAAAGGAGATTGAATTCTAACTTAAAAGTGGTAGTAAAAAAGGAAATCTTGAAGTTGCTTGAAGCGGGAGTGATTTATCCTATCTCAGACAGCACATGGGTCTCACTAGTCCATGTGGTGCCTAAGAAGGGAGGGATCACTGTTGTAAAAAATGAAAATGATGAGCTAATACTAACTAGAACAATCACTGGTCATAGGATGTGCATAGATTACAAAAAACATAATTCTGCTTCTAGGAAAGATCACTTCCCTTTACCATTCATAGACCAAATGCTAGAAAAGTTAGTAAACCATAAGTATTACTGCTTTTAGATGGTTATAATGGATTCTTTCAGATTCCTATCCATTCTAATGATCAAGAGAAAACTACTTTTACTTGTCCATATGGAACATTTGCTTTTAGGAGAATGCCTTTTAGTTTATGCAATACTCCTACTACCTTTCAATGACTTCTATCTTTTCTGACTTGCTTGAAGAAATGGTGGAGGTATTCATGGATGACTTTAGTGTCTATGGATCCTCCTTTGGTGTCTGCTTGTCTAATCTTTCTCAGGTTCTACAAAGATGTGAAGACACTAAACTGGTTATGAATTGGGAGAAGTGCCACTTCATGGTTCAAGAAGGCATTGTGTTGGGTCACAAGATTTCAGAGAAGGGGATAGAAGTGGACAAAGCAAAGATAGATGTTATGCTGCACTTGGAACCTCCAAACACAGTCAAAGGAATCAGAAGCTTCCTGGGGCATGCTGGCTTCTACAGAAGGTTCATCAAGGACTTCTCACATATTGCAAGACCCTTGACAAGATTGCTATGTAAGGACACAGAGTTTGTGTTTGAGGAGGAGTGCCTGCAAGCCTTTCTCAACGTCAAGCAAGCTCTACTGTCAGCGCCAATTGTCCAAGCTCCAAAATGGGATTTGCCATTTCAAATCATGTGTGATGCTAGTGACTATGCTATTGGAGCAGTCTTGGGGCAGAGAGTAGACAAGAAACTTCATGTTATCTACTATGCCAGCAGAACAATGGATGAGGCTCAATCAAAGTATGCAACCACTGAAAAGGAGCTCCTAGCAGTTGTCTTTGCATTTGAGAAGTTCAGAAGCTACTTAGTGGGTTCCAAGGTCATAGTCTACACTGATCATGCTGCACTAAGGCACATCTATGCCAAGAAAGACACCAAGCCAAGACTTCTTAGATGGATTCTTCTCTTACAAGAGTTTGACATGGAGATTGTGGATAAGAAAGACATTGAGAATGGAGTTGCTGATCACCTCTCAATCCTGAGGACAGATGATTTTGTCCTAATCAATGATACTCTACCAGAGGAACAGCTGCATGCTTTAGGAGTGAAGGCAGCTGAAGTACAGAGCTTAGAAGAGAAGAAATTGCCTTGGTATGCTGACTTTGTGAACTACTTGGTAATTGGGCAGATACCACAAACCCTCAACTCACACCACAAGAAGAAGTTCTTAAGAGATGTCTCCCACTACTTTTGGGATAAACCCTATCTATACAAAAGAGGGAATGATGGGTTATTCAGAAGATGTGTAGCTGAAGAAGAAATTCCAGGAATTCTGCATCATTGCCATGGCTCAGCCTATGGAGGACATTTTGCAACATTCAAGACAGCCTCCAAGGTCCTCCAAGCTGGTTTTTGGTGGCCCAGTCTGTTCAAGGACGCCTAAGCTCATATCTCCTCATGTGATGCATGCCAAAGAAAGGGAAACATCTCCAAGAGAGATGAGATGCCTCTGAACTCTATTCTTGAAGTGGATCTGTTTGATGTGTGGGGGATTAACTTTATGGGACCTTTCCCTTCCTCTTATGGGAACAAGTACATTCTGGTGGCTGTTGATTATGTGTCAAAGTGGGTTGAAGCCATTGCCAGTCCAATAAATGATGCTAGAGTTGTGCTGAAGCTCTTCAAGATAATCATCTTCCCAAGGTTTGGTACTCCAAGGTGTGTGATCAGTGATGGTGGAAGCCATTTCATCAACAAGGTCTTTGAGAGTTTGCTCAAAAAGAATGGTGTCAAGCACAAGGTTGCCACTCCTTACCATCCTCAAACAAGTGGCAAAGTGGAGGTATCTAACAGAGAGATCAAGGCCATCTTAGAGAAAACAGTTGGTGTTACAAGAAAGGACTGGTCTAATAAGCTTGATGATGCTTTGTGGGCTTACATGACAGCCTTCAAGGCACCAATTGGAAGAACTCCTTTCTCACTACTTTATGGGAAGTCCTGTCATCTGCCTGTTGATCTGGAATATAAGGCTTTGTGGGCGACAAAGTTGCTGAAATTTGACATTAAGACAGCTCAGGAAAAGAGACTCATCAACTTGCATGAACTAGAGGAAAACCGCCTTGAAGCCTTTGAGAGTTCTAGGATCTACAAGGAAAGGACAAAAGCTTTCCATGACAAGAGAATCAATAATAAAGACTTCAAGGCAGGGGATCAGGTGCTGCTATTCAGTTCAAGGTTGAGGCTATTTCCTGGAAAACTGAAGTCAAGATGGTCAGGTCCATTCAAAATCAAGGAAGTGTTGCCATATGGAGCTGTGACCTTGTTTAGCAAGAATGGAGATGACTTCACAGTGAATGGGCACAGCCTGAAGCCATACATGACAAGTGAGTCTCTTGGAGATGAAGTGGACATCAGCCTTGAGGAGCCTCCACAAGAGTAACCAACCAAGGAAAGTCAAGCTAAGGACTTTAAACAAGCACACTTGGGAGGTATTCCCCTGTTCTCCTTGTACATATTATTACATTTATGCTTTCTTTTGTGTTCGTCTTTCAATAACAGGAGCAAGTGTGGTTTAAGGCAAGTTGTTATAAGTTTGAGAAGTAAGAACAGGTACATTTTGGCTGCTATCGATCACCATATCGGTCAAGACAAGACCGATACAGACCCTATCGGCCATGCTATCGGTCAGCTTGTGATTGATAGTGGTAGAGCCAGTATGTACCAGTCAACCTATCGGTGAATAGTGATTGATAAGGAAAGGAGCTGCAAAGAATAAATACTATCGGTCTAGCTATCGATCAGATACTAACCGATAGAAATACATCGGTTGTATTTCGGTCACTCTATCGGTCTAGAAAGTGACCGATACAAAACGATCAGATGTATTTCGGTCAGTGTATCGATCAGAATAAGACCGATAGGATTCACCGGGAAGGCTATAGGTCATGTATCAGTCACGAATGTGACCGATAGGAATTGGCAGCGTATTGGTCAACCCTATCGGTCTGGGAGAGACCAATACAACCTCCCTGTCTGACCAAACTCCTTCTAAGGTACACAACTCCACTCCTTTGCTTCTGAATACCTTTGAGTACCTTTCATTACCCTCCTTCAAGCTTCTATTACACAAGGAACTGTGTAATTCAAGTGTGGGGAGGGCATTGCATTTGACATGGTGTCTTGTTTTCTTATTTTCTCTTTTACATACTTGAGTCTCATGCATGCATTCATCTATATGCACTAAAAATCCATAAATTTTCAAACTTTTTGGAACAAAAAAGAACCATTTCGTTACATTTTCATAACTAAGATTGAGTCTAGATGCATTTTATATAGGTTTGCATACACTTTCATAGGGAGTAGATGATAAACACTTGTCAAGATGTTAATGTTTGAACTATTTTCAATGCATTGGTTATCTGTTGTTTGAATGCGTTGTAGTGAGTTTAAAGTTAAGGCTGCACCATATCTTGAATTCTTGCATTGATATTATTGTCTTATGCTCAAGCTTGCTTTGATTTGATTCCAACTCTATCTTATTAGAACCATAATCCTGACTTTGAATTATCTTGTTCGTGCATTGAGAGTGATTACATGGCTACCCATATACATACTTAGATTATCTTCTTCCCTTCTTACCACTCTTGCTAATCCAAGTAGCTGATCCTCATTATTATGGGACAGTTAACCACAACCTAAACCAGTCTTTCTTTCTGAACCTAAGAGCACCTCCATCAGTGTTTGTTAACAAGGTATCTTAGAATTTAAAATATAAAATATAATAGAAAAGGACAAGAGAGACACACATATACACACATAGATCTCTTTAATAACAGTTTTTGCATACGGTTTTTAAGCATTCAATACAGCTGTCATGATTTAAGTTGTTGTAATACTTTTATATTTTAAGTTTAATTGTTTTAATAAATTATAATAATATAATATATATTAGATACTCTTGTAATAGACTTTAGCGATGGGGATGGTCTAAACACTATTGTGAGAGTTGTGAGGCCTTGCATTGCATCATTTTCGATCTTATCTTGGCAAAAAGTGTTAAAATTAAGGCTGGCAATGATAAGCTCTCGTGTAGATATCAGCTTGCATTTTGAGCTTGATTCTAGGATAGGAGTTTTGGGAAAAAAAGGGTAGAGTTAAGTGGTTTGAACTTCTTGTATATATCTTTTGAAAGAAAAAGGGAAAAGTTTGAAATGGTAGAAAAGGGGAAATAGTTTAGCATTGTGGTAAAGTAAAGGGAAGTAAAAGCTTTATGTGTTTTGAAAGAATGGCGCCAGCAACATGAAAGTTTTGAAGGGTCAATCCAAGGAAAAATCAGGCCCAAAACAATCCACCAAAGGTGAAGAAGGTGCCAGTGCAACAAAGAAGAGCAAGTCCTAACAAAAAGAAGCAGCCACACAAGCACAAAGAAGTCTCCCCAACCATGAAGAAAGAGAAAGGGTAGAATTTAGGGGAAGGGTAGATTTAGGGAATCACTTTGGGGTTTAGAAGTCTATAGGATTCATCTTTGGGTAAAACGGTAGAAGGGAGCTTTGATTTGTATGCATAAGTGTGCTTTTACCTTTAGCATTTTCTCTAAGATGGAATCATTTTCATTGAGTGATCCCTTATTCTTATAAACCCTGTTCTTGAATGAGATCATTTACATCTCATAACCTTGTCCCTTTGACCAAATGCTCTCTCTTGATTTGCACAAGCATGATCCATTGGTTACTGATTAATGAATGTTAAAGAGTTGGTTGATTTGAATGCTTGTGTAGGCTAAGCTAGAGTTCATTGTTTGCTATGATGGGTATGGCTAAAGTTTTTAAAGTAGAACAATCTCTTTGCATCTTAGAACCTGTAACTTGAGCATTGATTCAATTTTTCCATTAACATCTTTAGTTTTGAGCTCCCACTTTCAAACCTCACTCTCCCATTTGTTCTTATTTGCTTGTGGACAAGCAAAAGGCAAGTGTGGGTGTGTTGATGTCTCATATATTTACATCATTTAGGCTTGCATTTAGTGCATGTTTTGGTTCTCTTTTGCATGTCTTCCTTATCCTTTATCCTATTTTTTTCTCCTTTTAGACGTAGGTTGCATTTTGGGTGTAGTTTGCATTTCTTTTGCATAAAAGATGTTTTTAGGTACTCAAGGAGCTATGAGGAGCATGGAGGAGCTTTGGGAGTTGACCAGGAAGCTTGCTGAGCTGAAATGAGCAAGAGGGACCAAGGCAGACGATCTCAGCAGAGCCTATCGGTCAGAGCACGAAGGCTATCGGTCAAGGAGTGACCGACAGAATTCCTATTGATCAAACCTATTGGTCTGAGAAGTGACCGATAGAAGTGCACCGTGTATATTTCGGTCACCCTCTAGACCGATAGGATCCATATCGATCATCCCTATCGGTCACAACTGATCGATAGGAACCCAGTCCAAAGATCACTTATTTACAATTTTGCCATTTTCACTTGGACCCCATCAAAATACGAAAAATCCCTAATTTCTGGGAACAACTCTTTATCCAGCAGTTCTTCTTTTTTTCTCTAGATTTTGAATAACTTTGTATTTGAATCTTTGTTTATTTCAATAATAGTTTGCATTCCCCTTAATCTTTTGTCTCCCTAATCATCATTAACTATCTTTTCTTCAAAGATTTGATGGTTTTCACCATGATTAGTGAGTAATTTGCTTTAAGTTTGAGATTAGGGCATATGAGGTGATTTTAGTGATTGTTTAGGTTAATTAGGGCTTAGATCTTCTCATTCCCTTTCTTATATGATTGTGCTTAATGCTTAGTACCTCTTTGTTGGAGAAGTTGATTTTAGGTTTTCACATGCACACCAAGTGTTTGATGAAATTCCTGAATGAAGTTCAATGCTTGAAAATGGTGTTTAGATAATCATGAGTCTGTGCATCTATCATTTCTTGCTTGAACATTCTTATTGCTTAGTACCATATTGATGAGAAATTGCCTTTAGACATTGATTATGCATGAGAATGTGAGTTGATGTTTGATATATTGTATAAGAGATTAGTAAACCTAGCCTAAGAGATTAGATGTCTAACATGCTAATTGGTTTTATAGAACTTGATTTTAATGCTTGCTTGTCATAGATACACCACCAAAAGTGGGTTTGAAATGTGATTTAGCAAAGGGATTAGTGCCAAGAGATTGGATTAGTCTTTATTAGTGTTCCTTACCTAAGGTTGAGTGTTTAGAATTGCTTGTTTTGATCACCCTAGACGTGAACATGAATCACCCTATCACCATTGCCTTGATCTTGAACCATCTTTTAATCTTTGAAGTCTAGCTTTTACTCTGTTTTAGTTCAGCTTTCACTCTGTTTATGCTCTGTTTCTTATTGCTTTTACTGCTCTTTGCTTGCTTTCTTTTGCTTCTTTGCTTGATCACTTAGGTTGTTAGACTTCTAAACTATCTTTGTTTGCTTGAATTAAGAGCTCTATTGCATTCTTACTACTTCATTCTCCCCTTTTGGATTGATAAAACCCTATGCTATACTATAACTGATTAGTACAATCTTGGGTGATTGAATCAATTCCTAAAAAGTCTTGTATCATATTCAAGGTTTGAACTTGCATTCTTATCGAATTTAATCTAGTTTTCTTTAGTTTTCTTGCAAAAGCTTTAATATTTACCTGCTTTTTCTCTTCTCCTTACCCTCTCGAAGCCAAGAATGAGTCTTCCCATCCTTATGGATTTCAGAGCTCTTCTCATCACCCGTGAGTAGTCATTTTGGGTTGCGGATGGGTTAAACGGGACGAGGGATTATTTGGGTTTAATTTCTTGCTTAGTTTATACTTAAATCTTGGATCTTTCTTGTCTATTACTTTTAATTCTTAGCTTAGCTAGATCACCTTATTTAATGTCATTAGGCGTCTCGCATGACCATCACGTGTTAGATTAGTCGGAACTATATTCAAGGGTGAATCCCTTCCTAGCCTAAGACATTAGTTGTCTATGGGGTTTTACGGTTCTATAGAGATGATTTATCATCTTGCTTTTCATGCTGTTTTGCTTTGCAAGAGCTAGTCTATGGTGGCAAGGATTGCAAATGAGCTAGACCCAAAAACCATGAGCTAGTTAACTTGTAGATCTCTTCACCTAAAATCCATCACCAAAGATCAAGTCTTGGTGTGATGATGAGCTTGGCATGAAAGCATTAGTCCGAGTAGTTCCCGAGTCCCATAAAAATCACATCTTGACCCTTTTCTTCCTTTATCTTAAAGTTTAAATCTTTGCTGCTCATTTAGTTTAATCATTAGTCTAAAAGCTTTCCGTCTATTCTTGTTACCTTTTTCAAGGGGTTTGAGTGACACATCCCTAAATATTGCTTAGAAACTTAATCATTTATATCTCTCCTCTTAATCTGATTTGACTTAAACAAACTTGGTAACCATAATGAGTTAAAACAACCTCTTAATGGATTGATTAAATCCATATTGCTATACTACATCAGATTTTAACCGATATTGGAGTATTGACTCGTAAGGTTTAAAACCGGCTTGTCAATTGACGGCATTGCCATTTGGGGTTTTTGTTTAATCATTAGAGCTTTTATTAGTTTACGGACAAGTTTTTCTCTTTTCTCAATACGAACTTGTTTACCTTGCAACTCTGCCTTGATAGGCATATGAACTTATATTCCCAAGGCACATCAAACCTTTTCCCCCAAATAACCGAAATCCAACTTCTCGAACGGCCAGTCAGAAATCGCCAACGGCAGCGAACCGTAGAACCAGACGTGACAAATAGATTTACCAAATCCATCAAAAGGTCCATAAGGAGCAGTAGGTTTTCAAAGACAGCAGGGTCCACATGGTCCTCAAGGCCTACAAGCTCCCCAAAGAGCCCACATACAACAAGGTGCTCAAGTTCAACCGCGAGTGGTTAGACAAATCGGTGCTGGTGATGTACCAAACTCAAGAGCTAACTGTTACAACATTCAACCACCACCCGTAGCCAACAACAACTTTGAAATTAAGAGCGGTCTAATATCCATGGTCCAAAACCTCTGCTTCTTCGGTTTACCTCTCAAAAACGCTCTTGATCACCATGATCAGTTTGGCCGGGTATGCGCCATGACGAAGATAAACGGCATAAGTGGAGACGGATTCAAGACAAAGCTCACACCTGAGAGAAGACTCTGCGCCAAGGATCTATCAGCTCTTGGGCAGATTGCAAGAAGGCCATCCTTAAAAAGTTCTTCTCCACCAGCCGGACAGCTCGACTGAGAAACAAGATCAGCAGATTCACTCAAAAAGCAAACGAAATCTTTGGAGAGGCTTGGGAGCATTTCAAGGACTACACTATGCAGTGCCCACATCACTGCTTCTCTGAAGATTCCTTCCCCAACACTCTTTACCACGGAGTACTACCCAAGATCCGCCTGCTTCTTGACACCGCCTCTAACAGCAATTTCCTTTCCAAGGACTTGAAAGAAAGGCTTGAGCTTGTCAAAAATCTGGCTCAGTGTGACTCGTCTTACAATAAGGACTATGACCGCTCCAACCGAGGCTTCAAAAATGAAACAGATGCCAGCCGAAAAGTGATAAAGGAGCTCAACGAAAAGCTTGACAAGATACTACTTGTTCAAACCCAAAAGGAGGTCCATTTCGTGGGAGAATTCACTCAGCAGCAAGAAGGAGAGGATGTTCAATACAAAGACGTTAATGCACAAGACGGGTACAACAACTGGAGACCTAACGCCAACCTCTCCTACCAAAACCCTAATGTGGCGAATCCTCAAGACCAGTCATACCCATAACAATAAGGAGGGAAACAAGCCGTTCAACACTTACTCGAATCAGCAAGGATGTGCCCCATGAAACCCCTTTCCAAGGTGGTTGATATATCATGGTTTTTATGGTTTTTAACCATGATATAAGTCCTTTTTATTGAGTCTTATTGGTCTTTTTAGAGTCCTAGTAGAGTCTTTGCAGGTTATAGCATGATTGGAGCATAATTATAGATACTAAAGCTTTTTTGGAGCATTGCAAGAATCAACCACATAGTGTGCAACTCAGATGGCGGATTCTTGTTTTGGTGACGATCGTCACCCGATCGTCACCACTCACGGGTGACGCTCGTCACCCGTATCTGAGAAGGAGCGTGGCTTGTTTTTAAAAGATTGGAAAGAAATTATAGTTTTGGCCCAGAAGTTTTAGTATTTGCAAAAAGGCCCCAGCTCGTGTTTTAGCTTGTATATATTAGGTTTTCAGCCATTGCTGGCTTTTATCTTGTACTTTTTAGAATTCAGAGAGTTTGTGACAGAGATTTGTAGCAGAGCTTTTGGAGAGACAAATCAGACTCCTTCAGGGCAGATTTCGAACTCTTTTATCTTTATTTCTTATTTCTTTTACGCAATCGATTCTTTTCTTGATGTTTGTTTCATTCACCATGTCTGAGTAATCTGCTAGTTAAGTTAGGGCTTTTCAAAGGTTGATGATGAGTTTGTAGAAATCGCTAACTGTTAGGAATATCTGTTGGTTCTTCATATGTGCTTGCTTTAAAATCGATATCTTAGATACATCATCTGGATTTTAAAACGCTAGGTTGTTTAATAGATGTGAGAACATTATTGATCACCTGAACTAGTATTAGATGAGTAAAACGCCTTAGTGCAAAGAGATTTGACTTAGGAGTTTTGTGAACAATTGAACCCGTTCGTTACTGCATGTTTAGGTTGTTAGAGTTTGCAAAGAGATTTGAAACTTTGTGATTTAGACATAGATAACTTCTGCAATGAGAATTGATTAGTTATATCTTTGTGTTTCATGTTCAAGACGGTTTTAATTCATTCCTGATTGCATGCATTCAACACTCTTGGATTCAACCTGCGAATTGTCCTGACTTAGCGCCTTTAGCTTTCTGAACTTTAAGAACAATCATAAAAACGCCACTTGCTTTTACTTTGCTGTTTCGCATTACATTCATTACTTATTGCTAACTTAATCCGAACTTAAATTATATAGTGTAGTTTACTTACTCCCTTGGGATTCGATAACCCCTTATACTATAACTGCATTGTTGTGCACTTGGAATAGTTTTATTTGGGTAAAACCTGAGCCCTATCAAGTTTTTGGCGCCGTTGCCGGGGAGTAATAACTGCATATCGATCTTAGTATTAGGATTTCATCTTAGTTTTTATTTGTTTACTGACTTTTGCTACTTTTCTTTGTGCTGGTTTCAGGTGTATGCCTAATCGCAGTACCAGAAGCAACAAAGAGAAGGAGCTTGTGACTTTGAGCATTGATGAACTCGCTAAGTTGGAGATGACCATCAGGAAAACTAAGAAGCAGTCTACAATGGTTGCTCCACTGTTCTTGGTTGAAGATGCAGAAGGTCACTTGGTTGACAGAGATGGAAACATGAGGAATGAAGAAGGGCAGAGACTGGATCAGAATGAGAATGTCATAGTTGAACAGGTGGTTCAACAAGTGGCTCAAGACACTGGAGTTGCTGCTGAAAACGCTGCTGGGCGTTTTGTACAAAGAACATTAGGAGATTACAACAGACCTGATCAGTTCTATGCCAACAGAGCTGCAATCCGCCCTCCTGCATTCCAGAGGAATGATTTTGAGCTCAAGCCTGCTTATTATCAGCTGGTGGGATAGCATCCTGTCCATGGCTTACCTCATGAGCATCCTATGGATCATATTGAGAGGTTTGAGGATTTAGCTTCAAGTGTCAAAGCTAATGGAGTTAGCAATGACTTCCTGTTCTGCAAGCTATTTCCTTACTCATTGGGAGGAGATGCTGCATATTGGCTGAAGCAACTAGAGCCTTGTTTGCTGACCACTTGGGAGGACACCAAGAATGATTTTCTGAACAACTTCTATGATGATGCTAGATCAGAGGACCTGCGGACGAAAATTGCATCGTTTTCCCAAGGTTATACTGAAGCTTTTAAAGCTTCTTGGCTGAAATTCAAATCTTATCAAAGGGATTGTCCTCATCATGACTTCAATCAGGTGCAGCTGTTTGGTATTTTCTTCAGAGGCATTGACTGGCAGTACCAGATGGCGTTGGATGCTACTAGTAATGGGGACTTCAACACAAACCTTCCTGATGCTGCAATAACTCTGATAGAAAACTTGGCCTGCAGTAACAGCACCAAGAATGCTGTCCTTCAGAGGATGCAACAGGCTGGTTTGAATGAAGGGAACCAAATAGCTGAGGTTAAGACTAATTTAGACAGTATGCACAGCCTTTTGTTGGAAAAAAAATCAGTCCAGTTTGCTGCAGAGGTGGAGACTTTCGAAAATCCTGAAGAGTTTGAGCAAAATGATGTTAATTTCATCAATGGAGGGGGTTTTCAGAGTCAAATATTTGGGAATCAGCAATGGAACAGAGGTTACAATGGCAATAATCAAAAGAGCACCTTCACAGGAAACCAGAATGCAACTGGTTACACACCACAGCCACAGTTCCAGAAGACTGAGTTTGAGAAACCATACCAGAACAGCAGCAACTTCAACAGGAATTATGGTTCTTCTTCCTACAAAACTGCACCTCCAGAAGACAATAAGGTGGAAGCTATGTTAGAACAAGTCCTAGAATGACAGCAGAAGATAACAGTAGACTTCAATGGCAATCTAAATTCGTTGTACCAAGACCTGAATGGAAAAGTTGAGAGTCTGAACTCTCATATGAAGAAGCTGGATGTGCAGGTTCCTCAAACTGCAGGAACTGTTCAAAAGAAAGATGGATTCCTTCCTGGAAGGACTGATATCAATCCCAAGCACCAAGTTCATGCCATCACAGTCAGGTGTGAAAAAGAGTTTAAAACAGTGCAGAAAAAGAGGTTGATTGCAGATGAGATCGTGCAACTGATGGAGTTTGAAGATGAAAATTTTGCAGCCTCAATGTCAAGTGACGAGCGTCACCAAGGGGGGTGTCGCTCGTCACCCACTTTACATAAGCCCGAAACTCAAACATCGTCACAGGTCAGTGACGTGCGTCACCCCCCTGGTGACGATCGTCACCCACCCCAGAACAAAGCTATTTCGCTTGTAACTGCAGATAATGGCAAGGAACAAGCTTATAAACCCAAGACACCCTTCCCCAAGCATCAGAGGAAGTCCAAACAGGAGATAGAAGAAGCCAGATGCAAGGCAATGATAGACAAGCTGATGCTTGAGATTTCTCTTTTTGATGCAGTCAAGCTTTCACTTGCACTAAGAAGGTATGTCAAGAGAATGGTTCTGAATGGTGTAAGTTCTGAAGAAGAAGCATTGCTTACCAGAGACATCAGTGCAATTCTCTTAAGCACAGTTCCAAAGAAGAAGAAGAAGGTGACTGTTTCTGAACAAGTCAGCGCCATCATTCAAAGCAGAGTTCCAGAGAAGCTACCTTATCCAGGAAACTTTGTGCTTGATTGCTCAATCTCAATATGACATTTTCCCCTTTCTCTATTTTATCTAGGGTCAAGTATTAACCTGATGCTTTCCTCTGTTGCTCATAGACTTGGAATGACTGATTTCAAGCCAGCTGAGATCTCTTTTATCCTAGTTGATCGATCCATAAGAACCCCATAAGGCATCTTAGAGGATGTTCCTATTAACATTGAAGGCTGTATGATTCCCAGAGACTTTGTGGTTTTGGAATATCTGAAGAACCTAAAGATCCTCGTATTCTGGAAAGAGCATTTTTGGCTACAACTGACGCCATCATTGATGTGAGAAAGGGGAAGATATAGCTTGATCTTGGTGATGTTGTCATGAATTTTGACATGGATATGTTGAGAGGAAAATCCACCGTTGATGGTCAGACCTTTTCTGTAAGGACTTCCAGAGATGAAGAGCCAGTCATGGAGCATTCAGAAGATATTACTGATGGGTATGTCAATGAATCAGATGCTAGTGGGCAAGAGAAGAAGCTGGCTGTTCAAGGAGCAATATCTGAAACTTCAGCAAAAGCTGTTGGGTTTGAGGATTGGAGTAAAGGTCATATCTTCAAGCCTAGGCTCAAAAAGGAGGTTCCAATGAATGACAAGCTGCTGGAGCAAGAAGAGTTTGTGATGGAGGAAAGGATTCCAGAGCTGAACTGCATGAAAACTGCAGAAACTCGAACTGCAGGGTCAGTGACGATCGTCACTGACATGGTGACGCTCGTCACCAATCCAGATACAAAGGTGCAACATGATCCGTATGCTACAAGTCCATCTGATGTTGCCAAACCAGAAATTCAATATTCCACAAACCAGAAACCTGCAACAAAGCAAAGGTATGCACTTCCTGGAATCAATTCATCACCTCCTGATCTCATCAATAAGACTTAAATGTTTCAAAAGCTGCTTCACACTTATGCAAACAACAAGATTCTCGTAGAAAGCTTGGTGTTTCTTTTGATGATTCTGCAGGAAAAAGAAGTGTCCCACCCCAGGTCACTACCCTCCTTGCTGATGTTCCTCACTTCCTTGGAAAAGTTCATGCATCTGCTGCTTATACACCAACATGGATGAGGAGACATTCTTCTCCAAGGCATTCACTGCCACCTTCTGTTCCACCAGCTGTATGAGCAGCATTCAAAGTCGAGCTAATGACTTTAAACAAGCGCGTAGTGGGAGGCAACCCACTTGTAAGTTTTCTTTTTCATATGCTTAGTCTAGTTTTCGTTTACATATATATATAAAAAAAAAACCAAAAACATGAGAAAAACCAAAAAAAGAAGAAAAAAAAAGAGTCAATTTGTTCAGTTTGCTTTGATGATGATTTGTGAACTTATTGAACCATGGGTTATGCTTCGTTTGGATATTTTTGATATGTGTTTTGAGTGCTCTAACAGTCTGACTTCGGAGTACACATGATGACATTGCATTAACACATCCAACATGACGATTCTGGAGTATCAGCCGTGGTGATGATCGTCACCACTGAGAGGTGACGCTTGTCACCCACTCCTTCGCGAGGTACCACTTTTCACACTTGGTTCTACACGTTCACATGCTTCTTTTTGACCAACTCTTGGCTTAATAACACTGGGGACAGTGTTGTATAAGTCTGGGGAGGTGGTTACTGACATTGTGTACATTGTGTTTGATTTTTAGAGTCTTAAAGTTGAGTCAAAACCTGTTTTATAGAGTCAAAATTTTGAAACTGTCAGTTTTTCTTGGAACTAACCATAGAACGTTGATGCTTACAAGAACCATTGCCACAGTAGTTGATTACATGTCTTACTAAGTTAAAAGTCATAAGTAGATCAGTCTAGCAATAAAGGTTTATGTTCTTAGAGAATCTGGAAAATTTTCTGTTGACTCCACCTTAATGAACTTTAAACTTCTCATCTTGGGGCTTGATATTCATTGTTCTTGATTCTCTATTTCAACACTGACAAGAATGTTTAAATGCAGTCTCTCTTTGATCTTCCCCGATTACAGCTTTTTAGAGTTTAAGTCCATAAAATGGTGCAGTCATGACCCTGTTTCCTCACAATGAACAACAGTAGTGAACACTCAAGAATCTGTCTTCTCACAACCAACAAAAGTATTGAGTAGCATCATATCTTAGACTGTAAAAAAAATAAGAAAGGAAGTTGAAAAATCGAAAAATCAGAAAGAAAAAGATCAAGGGAAGAGAAAATAGGAGAGCTGTGTTGAGATTGTTTTATTCAGTGTTTAGGAATGGAAAGGAATCTATAAGTGATTGAGTTGATAAAACCTTGATGAGATATCACACTTAAATGAATATAAGGAGTTAGCAGTAGAGATTTCAGATTTCTTGAAGGAGCTTGATCTGGATTTGAGATATTTGCTAAGCTTGTGATGATTAGACTGAAATTTGATCTTGTGTTGGCTCTGTGGTATGTGGATTCAAAAGTGTTGATCAATGTGGCGTTCCTAATATTTAGCTGAGTGTTTCTGTTTTCAAACCTCGACCCTGTTCTTTGTCTGATGTTTACTTGAGGGCAAGCAAAAGCTAAGTCTGAGGAAGTTGATATATCATGGTTTTTATGGTTTTTAACCATGATATAAGTCTTTTTTATTGAGTCTTTTTGGTCTTGTTAGAGTCCTGGTAGAGTCTTTGCAGGTTATAGCATGTCTAGAGCATAATTAGAGATACTGAAGTTTTTTGGAGCATTGCAAGAATCAACCACAAAGTGTGCAACTCAGAAGGCGTATTCTGGTTTTGGTGACGATCGGCACCACTCACGGGTGGCGCTCATCACCCGTATCTGAGAAAGATCGTGGCTTGTTTTTAAAAGATTAGGAAGGAATTGCAGTTTTAGCCATAAAGTTCTAGTATTTGCAAAAAGCCCCCAAATTGTGTTTTAGCTTGTATATATTTGGGTTTCAGCCATTGTTGGCTTTTGTCTTGTAGTTTTTAGAATTTAGAGAGCTTGAGACAGAGATTTATAGTAGAGCTTTTGGAGAGACGAATCAGACTCCTTCGAAGCAGATTTCGAACTCCTTTATCTTTATTTTTTATTTCTTTTATGCAATATATTCTTTTCATGATGTTTGTTTCATTCACCATGTCTGAGTAATCTTCTAGTTAAGTTAGGGGTTTTCAAAGGTTGATGACAAGTTTGTAGAAATCGCTAACTATTAGGAATACCTGTTGGTTCTTCATTTATGTTTGCTTTAAAATCGATATCTTAGACACATCATCTGGATTTCGAAACCCTAGGTTGTTTAATAGATGTGAGAACATGATTGATCACCTGAACTAGTATTAGATGAGCAAAACACCTTGGTGCAAAGAGATTTGACTTAGGATTTTTGTGAACAATTGAACCCATTCGTTACTACATGTTTAGGTTGTTAGACTTTGCAAAGAGATTTGAAACTCTGTGATTTAGACATAGATAACTTCTGCAATGAGAATTGATTAGTTATATCTTTGTGTTTCATGTTCAAGACGGTTTTAATTCATTCCTGATTGCATGCATTCTAAACTCTCGAATTCAACCTGCAAAATGTCCTGACTTAGCGCTTTTAGCTTTCAGAACTTTAACAACAATCATAAAAACGCCCATTTGCTTTTACTTTGCTGTTTCGCATTACATTCATTACTTATTGCTTAGATTAATCTGAACTTAAATTCTATAGTGTATATTACTTACTCCCTTGGGATTCGATAACCCCTTATACTATAACTGCATTGTTGTGCACTTGCAGTAGTTTCATTTGGGTAAAACCTGAGCTATATCAGTGGTTACTCGCCAAGGAAGCAGAACTATGCTCTTCCCGGCTTTCAACAACAGCAAATCAACTAACCACAACAAGCCGGTTTCGATCTTGAGAGCACCCTCAAGCAACTGCTTCAAGGGCAAATTCATATTCAAACCGATTTGCACAAACGCTTTGCCGACCTGCATAATAAGATCGATGGACTGAATACCGACCTCCCCGAGAAGATAGATGCTTTGGCCGTTTGGGTGAAAACCCTTGAAAATAACAAAGAAATTGTATCTACGAGTTAGTCGAGCAGTCTTCCAGGCAAGCTAGTCATGAACCCCAAAGATTTCTGCTAAACCGTAACCACCATCGGCGAAGATGAACCACGTTCTTCACTACAACCCCTACAACAACGGTTTCATGTCGATGATGACATCGATATCTCAAGATGGAGGATGGATTTTAAGACAACTGTGGTTCGTGTGTTGCAAATATTGGAAAAACAACCCCAAGAGAAGAAGGCATAAACTTCCCTCCATACTTAAAAGCCACGCTGCCATTTCCCCAAAGGAAAAAGAAGCAGATTATCGAAGAAAAGTAAGCGGAGTTAGTCGAGATGCTAAGAGAGGTAGAGGATCGGTTCAAGGGTTTTGATACAAACAAGCTCATTCCAAGATTACTCTTGACCGTCAAGGACAAGCTTTACACCCAAGCATGTGCAGTCATGAAACGAGATCCGATTACATTGGAGAAAATGCCAAGGGAAGAGCCGTTAGTCATAGAGAAAGTTGAGGACCCCAGTTCGTTTGCTCTGCCTTGTAAACTCGATAACATTATCTTTGAAGACTATCTATGTAACTTTAAAGCCAGCATCAATGTCATGTCCCTTGCCACAACTAAGCACCTCAAATACAACCATTACACCGAGCGTGAGAAACCGCTGGTTCTGGCCGATGGGAGCTAGAAAAGGACAATGGGGAAGCTAGTAGACTTCTTGGTTTTTGAAATGGGGAAAGATGTCAAGGAAACTCTCCTAGTATGAAGGCTATTCCTAGCATCGGCTAGATGCATGTCCAATTGCAAGAGCGAAATAGTGGAATTAAGGCTGGCTAAGGATGTGGTGATGCGATTCGACACCAAGGGGGGCAAGGGAAAGGCAAGGGAGCATGCATACTCTCTCGAGCTCAAGGACCCTACCAGGATATCATAGGATACCTCTCTAGACATAAGCTACGATGGGAAAAGCTTCAACGGCTTCTGCCTCAACCTCTTGGAAAAAACTCATAAAAGGTTCAAAAATCAAGGACCGACTCTTGATAATGTTCTGGATGGTGTGACTTTTGAACCTTTGATGTCTGTCGATGGTAAAATGGTGTTCAAACCAAGATGCAAGGAGAAGACTAAACCATTTGTCCACCTCACGGCTATAAACAAAACCAATCAATGGAAAGGGTGATGAGTTGAGCAAAGAGGAAGTAACCTATGTATCTTTGGTAGAATTCCTTTCGGTTGTAAAGCAAAACAAAGATCCCTCTAAGGGATCAATGAGTGTACATCAACCCCCCCCCCCCGTGTAACCTAATTAAAAGAAGGAGATATAGTCAAGCTACAAGACTCAAAACAAAGCGCTCTTGGGAGGCACTCCAAGCTTATCCATGTAAATATTAATGCTTCTTTTAGTTTAGTTTCATGTCTTTCAGGTTACCCAGGGAGAGAAGAGGAAATACCGGTACAACGGGGTTGCGTGGACCGATTTTAAAGATCGTTTGGGACAGCATCAGGATGGAAAAGCGGTATCAGATCATTGTAGTCTATCCAAGGACATCCATAACAGGTACTCACAATGATGTGTACCCATTATAGAAGGAACTCCAGCCCCTAGACGATCAAAATCGGTTTGTCCCAGCGGTCTATTACCGATTCTCTTCATATCGGTCAGCCACAACGGTCTCTACTTGTTGTGGTCTAAAGGTAATTAAAGGTTTTCCTTACCCGAATTAGTATGCAATTCCCCTATGGCCCACATGCCTGGATAAGAAAATATTTGTGTGGAGAGAGATAGCCTACGAATTCGGACAAATCAAGGAAGCCTTACCTTCTCCCCTTTTTTATTTAAACCCACTTCGTCGCCTACCACTCTCTCTCTCTCTCTCTCCCATCGCTTTCAAAGAACCAGACAATTTTATTGTTGAGCCAAAGTGTTTTTAATCTCGTCATTTCTGCATTTTCTTCAACGGTTCAGCCACGATATCATTGATAGGTACCGTTTTCTCATTTGATTTTTGTTCTTCATCATCAAATTTAGAGAAATCGCTTGCAACGAATCAAAACCGTTCCCGAATTCTGGTTTCGGGAATATAATGAGAGAGGCTCGAGTTTTGCTTAATTTGCATGAGATAGATGTACAAGTTTTTGAATCTTGTTATTTTAGCAACCCTAGGGTTTGTTAGATCCCGAGATTTTCCCATTTGCATCCGCTTTAGCTATTAAAGCATTACCTCGGCTAAGTTGTTCATTCTTTGTATTTGCATTCGATTCCCTTAGCCAGGGATATGGATATTGTATTGCCAAATGCATGACCCTACTTTCCTTAATTTTTTACTATGAATACTCATACGTTTTTGAGTATTTCTTTGGATAGGTACTATGTCGACAAGATCACTAAGGAGTGGAAAGGCAATAGGAGGTTCAAGTAAAGTGGACCGAGCTGAAACTGAGATGGAAAGAAGAAAGTGGGAAGATCACGAGGCAGAACAATGACCTAATCACCACCGAGGACTTCAGGACTGATAAGCACCAGCTCTAACCCTTCACTGATCGAAATGCGAGTCGCATACAGAAGGATGTAGTTCCGAGCGACCGCTATCCTCATGAGCCGACAATGACAGATTTTGAGATATACGAGGGCTGCCAGATGCTTTTAATGCCATTGGACTGAAGCGGTTCATGGAAGAAGCTTATCCCTCCCACGATGAGGCTACTTTTCAGTTTTTAGCCACCTTGGAGGTTAGCTTCTAACAATATGGCCAGGAAACTACGGAGGAAGATATGGACGGCTACATCCGGTTTAAATATGGATCTAGAAGCTACCTGATGTCCTTCCTCGACCTTGAAGAGATCTTTGGATTCAGCTTGGGCATCCTAAGAGGAGGCGCTCTTGGGATAGAGAGAGAGGAACTTGAAGCGCTCTAGACCACCATAGGTGTTGGGTCGTATAACCCCGGTCTCAACAATGGTTTTTAGATCAAATACCTGGTGTTAAGATACGTTCATAAAGCCATTGCTCACACGTTCTTCTCGCGAAAGAATGTGGAGCAGTACTAACTAAGGAGATGGAGCTGATCGATGATGGGATGGTGGACTTGCTACAGACAACGAGCTACAGGGTAGAGGTCAAGGAGAGCTCATCCGCTACAAATCCTGGATGGTCCACACACTGAGTGAATAACCTCTGATCGGTGGTGGCATAGTCACAGCCATCTTGCAAGGAGAAAACATCAAGATGGAGGAGCACACCCACGAGAATTTGTGGATCGACATCCCATACTTGAGGAAGATCCGATACTTCGACAAGCTAATCAAAAATGGGTACCAATACCAGTTTACTCTACTATAAAACTGAGAGGTGATAGGGCTCGGGTTTTACCCAAATAAAACTACTGCAAGTGCACAGCACTACAGTCGTAGCACAAGGGGTTATCGAATCCCAAGGGAGTATGTAAACTACACTAGCGATTATAGATTTAGATTAAGCTAAGCGATAAATAATGAATGTAATGCAAAACAGTAAAATAAATGCAAGTGGGCGTTTTTATGCTTGTTCTTAAAGTTCAGAAGGCTAAAGGCGCTAAGTCAAGGCAATTCGCAGGTTGAATCCGAGAGTGTAGGATGCATGAAATCAGGAATGAATTAAAACCGTCTAGAACATAAAACACAAAGATATAACTAATCAGTTCTCATTGCAGAAGTTATCTATGTCTAAATCACAGAGTTTCAAATCTCTTTGCAAACCCTAACAACCTAAACATGCATTAATGATCAAGTTCAGTTGTTCAGAAAACTCCTATGCCAAATCTCTTTGCAATAAATTTTTTTGCTCATCAAATATTAGTTCAGGTTATCAATAATGCTCTCACATATATTTAACAACCTATGATTTTCGGATTTCTAGATGAAATTTCTATGAAATTTGATTTTAAAGCAAACAAAGATGAAGAGCCAATAGATTTCCTAACAGTTTTGCAATTCTACAAACTCTTCATCAACCTCTGAAAAGCCCTAACTTAACTAGCAGACTACTCAGACATGGTGAATGAATCAAACTTCATGAAAAGAAAAGAATGCATAAGAGAAATAAGAATAAAATAGAAATAAGAATTAATGATAAAGGAGTTCGAAATCTGCTCTGAAGGAGTATGATTTGTCTCTCCAAAAGCTCTGCCACAAATCTCTCTCTAAAGCTCTAAAAAAGAATAGGATACAAGATATCTGCCAAAAGAATGGCTGAAAAATCTAATATACAAGCTAAAACACGATCTGGGGCCTTTTTGCAAATACTAGAACTTATAGGCCAAAACTGCAAATTCTTCTCAATCTTTTAAAAACCCGGCCACCACCCTTCTTCTATGGGTGACGCGCGTCACCATAGGTGGTGACGAGCGTCACCGAAATGCATACTTTCTTCTCCGAGTTGCACACTTCATGGCTTCTTCTTGCATTGCCCCAAAAAGCTTCAATATCATCAATTATGCTTCAGACATGCTATAACCTGCAAAGACTCTACTAGGACTCTAAAAAGACCTAAACGACTCAATAAAAAGGACTTATATCATGGTTAAAAACCATAAAAACTATGATATATCAACTACCCCAGACTTAGTTTTTGCTTGCCCTCAAGCAAACATCAGACAGCAAACATCAGGTTTGAAAACAAGAAACAGTCAGTTAAACATCAGAAACACCACATTAGTTAACACTTTCGAATCCACATACCACAGAGTCAACACAAGATCAAATTTCAGTCTAATCATCACAAGCTTAGCAAATCTCTCAAATCCAATCAAAATCCCTTCGAGAAATCCGAATTATCTGCCGTTAACTCCTTATTTTCATCTAAGTGTGATATCTCATCAAAGTTTTATCATCTCAATCACGTACAAATTCTTTTCCTTATCTAAACAATTGAACAAAACAATCTCAACAGAGCTCTCCTATTTTCTCTTCCCTTGATCTTTTTAAAGGCGCTAAGTCAAGGCAATTCGCAGGTTGAATCCGAGAGTATAGAATGCATGAAATCAGGAATTAATTAAAACTGTCTAGAACATGAAATACAAAGATATAACTAAAGGCGCTAAGTCAGGACAATTCGCAGGTTGAATTCGAGAGTTTAGAATGCATACAATCAGGAATGAATTAAAACCATCTTGAACATGAAACACAGAGATATAACTAATCAATTCTCAATGCAGAAGTTATCTATATCTAAATCACAGAGTTTCAAGTCTCTTTGCAAACCCTAACAATCTAAACATGCATTAATGATCTCGTTCAATTGTTCACAAAACTCCTAAGCCAAATCTCTTTGCACTAAATTGTTTTGCTCATTAAATACTAGTTCAGGTTATCAATAATGCTCTCACATATATTTAACAACCTATGATTTTTCGGATTTCTAGATGATGTGTCTAAGAAATTCGATTTTAAAGCAAGCAGAGATGAAGAACCAATAGATTTCCTAACAGTTTTGCAATTCTACAAACTCTTCATCAACCTTTTAAAAGCCCTAACTTAACTAGCAGACTACTCAGACATGGTGAATGAAACAAACATCATGAAAAGAATATAATGTATAAGAGAAATAAGAATTAAAGAGAAATAAGAATTAATGATAAAGGAGTTAGAAATCTGCTCTGAAGGAGTATGATTTATCTCTCCAAAAGCTCTGCTACAAATCTCTCTCTAAAGCTCTCAAAAAGATTAGGATACAAGATATCTGCCAAAAGAATGGCTGAAAAACTTAATATGCAAGCTAAAACATGATCTGGGGCCATTTTGTAAATACTAGAACTTCTGGGCCAAAACTGCAAATTCTTCCAAATCTTTTAAAAACCTGGCCACAACCCTTCCTCTATGGGTGACGAGCATCACCATAGGTGGTGACGAGCGTCACCCAAATACATACTTTCTTCTCCGAGTTGCACACTTCGTGGCTTCATCTTGCAATGCTCCAAAAAGCTTCAATATCTCCAATTATGCTCTAGATATGCTATAACCAGCAAAGACTCTACTAGGACTCTAAAAAGACCAAAAAGACTCAATAAAAAGGACTTATATCATGGTTAAAAACCATAAAAACTATGATATATCAAGGGGCTGTATTCTTCCTGCCTAACCCGAGCCTCACCACCGTCCGGGACACCAGACACTTAGACTTTGAGCCCCACGACGACCACCTGTACCCACCATATGGAGGCAATATTCACCTGGAAATCTAGCCCTCGCATCCGGGAGGAAATGATACCAAGGAGGAGGATGATAAGATATCTAGGGGCTACACTCAAGCTACAGATGAGTTTGGCTTCCCCTTGTACTGTCAGGAGGGTTACCATTTTGATCCGATTACAACCGCTAGCCATCGTACGCTCAATTCAGCTCACGAGCAGACCAATCTCCTCCAATGATGGAACAAGTGGCAGGACCGGATCATCAGGAAGCTCATCTCGAGTGTTAAAAGTCTAAAGGGACATGTGAGGGACCTAAAAGGGCAAGTGAAAACCCTAAAGGGAAAGCACAAGGGGTCAAATTCTTCACCACAAGAAGAGGATCAAGAAGAAGGAGATGACTCGGGGGACACAAATAGCGAGGAGCTCCAGGAGAGGCATTCTTTCAGCTTTCAGCTGGGATAGCACATATCGATAGAACCATGAAGATCCCCATACAGTACTGACACCGGAACTAGAAAGAGAAGAGCCCACCGATCACCCACCACGGACTTCAGAAACCATCCGCTCTCAATAAGTGAGGACACCACATCCTCACATCACACCGGTAACTATGGTAATCCTACAAACCGTTGTAAATAAGGATCATTTGCATTTTTTGTTTCTTTTCCCATGTATATACTCATCCTCATTTTTATCCTACAGAGACTGTGTGATTTAAGTTTGGGGGAATATATATAAATTATGTATCATGTATTCATCTAAGTGCATATAAAAACCTAGGGGAGCATGTAGGTTCATATTCTTAGAGTCTAATTTCATTCATATAGATTTCATAATCATTTTCATAGAGTATAAGTTGTACCAATCCTTGTAAATAGCCATTTTTAAGTCATGGAGTCAATGTCTTAGTCTCTATTTGTTTTGTGCTCACTGTTTTGATCTGATTAGAAGGCAACACCATTCTTGGAATTCGATTTTTGAAAATATTTTCTATAGCTAAAGCTCTTGATTTAACTAATTTCCCTATTGAACTTAACCAAAAAAATTTGAATTTTAATTCTTCATTGCATGACTCAGATTTCAACTCAAGGTTTTTATTTAGACTTTCTCTCCCCTTTCGTACCACTCTCTTGCTAGTCCAAGTATTTTTTCTCACCCAAAGCCAAGTCGTCCTTTTTAATCCCCCTACTATACTTATTATTTACACTATATTAGCATACATTTTGCATTGTTTTATAGCCTTCAAACATGCATTTTTGCCCCATTTGCATTCAATTAGGACTTAGTATAGATTTAGGGTGTGCATTGCATGTTTTGTACATTTGAAGAGTTTAGCAGGTATTTTTGGAGAGTTTGTAGACTACAAGGAGCATGAGAAATGATGATGGATGCAGCACAAGACATCAAAAGACCCTAGAAAAAGGTGAACCTTGTTGAAGCGGCCAGAAACTTCACCTGACAAAACTGGCTCCGACAAAGCATCTCCAACCAGGTTCAGCTTCACCAATCTTCAGCAATGTTGTATCCCCGTGAGTTATCTTGCGTCTGGAGTTTGTTTCAGGTCATTCTCATCAGTGGTTAGAAAGTTATAGAAGTTTTCGTGAAGCTTGTCAGCTCCATCGATCACGTGTATCCGTCTGGCATGATCGATACAAAGCAACAGGAGCCATCGATCAAGCCCATCGTGGCCGATGGGAAAGCAGAGGATGCACCATCGAACAAGCCCATCGATCAAGACTGACCGATAGAAGACCATCGATCAATGCCATCGGTCAAGGAGTGGCCAATGGGAATCACCCGAATGAGCATATTGACTGAAGATCAGTTCAGAGGAGGTGTTTGCATTCCGATTTGGCCTCGTAATTCTTCATCAACTTTATAGAAACTTTAGTTAGCTTTCGTTTGTTATTGTTTTCGAGTCATTCCCATCAGTATTTGAAGAGTTATGGCGAATAAAGTGAGCACATGTTCATTTTGCGTTTTGACCGTTGATCTTGACCGACTTGAATATCAGTTCGGACGAGTAACCTCCATCTTGATTCAGCATCCACGTGAGTTAGATATCGGGAGGACTTGGTTTCAGGTCATTCTGATATGCCGTTCAACATATATCACAATTTTTGTGAAACCGCTCAACCTGCATCGACCAGCAGAAGCCAATCGATAGGACACCATCGATCACTTACGATCGATGGAGCTCAGTCCGAACTTGCACTTATAAACAATTTTTCCATTTTTTCTTAGACTCCTTAAATACTTAAAATCCCTAATTTCTGGAAACATCTTTTTATCCACCAGTTCTTCTTTTCTTCTCTAGATTTTGAATAATTTGTCTTTGAATCTTGGTTTATTTCAACAATAGTTTGCATTTCCCTTAATATTTTGTCTCCCTAATCAAGATTAACTATCGTTTCTTAATAGATTTGATGGTTTTCACCATGGTTAGTGAGTAGTTTATTTTAGGTTTAAGATTCGGGCAGATGGGGTGATTGTAGTGATTGTTTAGGGTGATTAGGGCTTAGATCTTCTCATTCCCTTTCTTATATGATTGTGCTTAATGCTTAGTACCTCTTTGTTGGAGAAGTTGATCTTAGGTTTTCACATGCACACTAAGTGTTTGCTGAAATTCCTGAATGAAGTTCAATGCTTGAAAATGGTGTTTAGATAGACATGAGTCTTTGCATCTATCATTTTTTGCTTGAATGTGCTTATTGCTTAGTACCACATTGGTAGGAAATTGTCTTTAAATGATGATTATGCATCAGAATGTGTGTTGATGTTTGTTTAATCTATCATATAAGAGATTAGTAAACCTAACTAAGAGATTAGATGTCTAGCATGGTAATTGGTTTTATGGAACTTGATTTTAATGCTTGCTTGTCACAGATACACCATCAAAAGTGGGTTTGAAATGTGATTTAGTAAAGGTATTAATGCCAAGAGATTGGATTAGTCTTTATTAGTATTCCTTACCTAAGGTTGAGTGTTTGGAATTGCTTGTTTTGATCACCATAGACATGAATATAAATCACCCTATCACCATTGCCTTGATCTTGAATCATCTTTTAATCTTTGAAGTCTAGCTTTTACTTTGTTTTTGCTCTGTTTCTTATTGCTTTTATGGCTCTTTACTTGCTTTCTTTTGCTTCTTTGCTTCATCACTTAGGTTGTTAGAATCAAAACCCCTTCTATATTAGCTTAGCTTAGCATAGTTCTCTACATCTCAATTGTCATTAACTTCCCAAGTGGATTGACACCTCAAGTACTACAATGACATGTGTGTTTAAAGATTGATCAAAAGGATTCGAAATCCTTAACATCAGTTTGTGCCGTTGCCTCTTGGGATTGTTTTTAATGTATTTGAGATTGAGTTCTTGCTTTGACTAAGCATTTATTTCATTACTGATTTTCTTTTTCTTTTGTTTCTCTTATAGGTACAATGTTTCACCCTCAAGCTTACTACCAAGACTCTCTACGTGGCTTCAACCATGGATATGAAGCTTATGGTGCTGCTTATCTCAGCAGTTATGGAGACCAGCACCAGCTTTCTGATACCTTACCTCCATACAACGCCCAAGGTAGTCCACGTCCACCTCATGAGTTGAGTGACACTGAGATGTTGCAGCAAATCCTTCAACTGCAAGCTATTCAAGAAGAGATTTACAGGAAGTGCCTAGATGATATATACATCAAGTTGGCTCACATCACATTAAAGCTAGACACTAAACTAGCATACCTTACACTAAGAGTAGGGCAACTTGAGTTGGAGGAAGCAATAGCATCACAACAACAAAAATATTCACTCCTTGGAAAGAGTAAGCCCCTACACCAAGAGTATTGTCATTTCTTACATGACAAGGACATCAAGTTCAACAAAGAGGCTTCAGAATCCATTAAAGTGATTGAAAAACTGCTTTATGGGGCTGAATAAAAGTTCTCCACCACATGTTCTACTAAGAAGATCAATGTGGACATTGACACAAAGTGTGGGGGAAGTTCTTTTCACTTGAGTTCAGCTGGTGATGCCAAGGCTGATGAAGAAGACAAAGCCATCAAAGCAGAGGTTGATGATGCTAAAGTGGAGGTGAAACAAGGAGCTGAATTTGTTGAGCATGACAAGCATGTTGAGGATACTATGCCCTCAAGGAGCTTTCAAAAGAGCCACCTCTCCAAAAACAAGCTGAACCCAAGAAGAAGTAGCAAGAGCTTTCACTCAAAGATGAAGCATCAGACATTAAGGATGAGCTTTGTACAAACCTCCCATACCTTACCCCTTGCCTCCAATAGAAACTCTGATGCAATTGAAGGATCCAGCAAGGTTCATCAAAGACCTTCTTGGAAACATATAAAAGGTGGAGCTGATTATGAACTCTTCATTTGGCAAAGAGAAGGAGAAAGAAGAGCCAGCACCCCTCCATAAACTTGGCAATCCAGAAAAGTTTCTAGTCTCTTGTGAGCTTGGTGAATTAGTTATAGAAGAGGCCATGTGTGACACAGGTTCAAGTATCAATGTAATGTCCTTTGAATTGGCAAAAGAACTAGGAGTCACCAAGCTGAGACCTTATGATTCCACAATCACTTTTGTGGACTCATCTTCAAGCACACCTGTTGGTCTCATTGAAGACTTTTCTGTGAGGATTGGAGCATGCAAGTTACCAAATGATTTTGTTGTGATGGAAATTGCTCACACTCAGAATCCTTCTCTACTACTTGGGAGTCCATTTCTGAACACAGCAGGCGTTGATATTGATGTCACCAAAGAGAGAGTCACCCTCAAGAAGGTGAATGGTGGAGATAGCTATGCAATGAAGCTTCCACCTCCAAGCTTTTGTGGAAGCATCACTAATGTTGAGAAAGGAGCTGATAAGAAGCCACCTGATGTCAAGAAAGAGCTGAGAGGAGTCAAGGATGAAGTGCTAAAAGAAGATGAAGACCCTCTTGATCACAATGAGTAAGATGGTGAAGCCTTTGATGGTGCTTGTCTTCTTGACTTGTTTGAAGGAATCAAAGTGAAGCTGTATGGTGGACCAAGGGGACAAAGAAAGAGAATCAGGAAACTCAAGGAGAAGCTCTACTGTGGAGACACTACATTGTTCAAGAAGGAAGGAGAAGGAACTCCAGTTCCACTCCATCTTCCTCCATGATCTCAAGGGTGTGAACAGTCAAGCTTAATGACTCTAAACAAGCACACTTAGGAGGTATTCCCATGTTATCCCTGTATATATTTTTGCCTTTTAAGTTTGTGTTTGTGTTTTCTTTTGATCCTAGGAGCAGGTGGAGTTCAAAGCAAATGGTAGTTGAATAAGTGCCAAAACCTCCTTTCTGCCAAAACATTTTCTAAGGTACCTAACTCCTCTTCTTTTTTTATGCATCCTTTTGTAATCATTTTTAGTTTGTTTTATTTACCTCCTTCAAGCTTCTATAACACAAGGGACTGTGTAATTTAAGTGTGGGGGAGGGCATTGCATTTAACATTGTGTTTTGTTTCCTTATTTTCTCTTATACATACTTGAGTCTCATGCATTCATCTATATGCACTGAAAATGAATAAAATTTTCAAATTTTTTGGAACCAAAAAGATCATTTAGTTGCATTTGCATAACTAAGATTGAGTCTAGATGCATTTCATATAAGTTTGCATACATTTGAATAGGGAGTAGATGATAAACACTTGTCAAGATGTTAATTTTTGAATTGTTTTCAATGCCTTGGTTATCTGTTGTTTGATTGCATTGTAGTGAGTTTGAAGTTAAGGCTGCACCATATCACGAATTCTTGCATTGATATTCTTGTCTTATGCTCAAGCTTGCTTTGATTTGATTCCAACTCTATCTTATTAGAACCATAATCCTGACTTTGAATTATCTTGTTTGTGCATTGAGAGTGATTACATGGCTACCCATATACATACTTAGATTATCTTCTTCCTTTCTTACCACTCTTGTTAATCCAAGTAGCTGATCCTCATCATTATGGGACAGTTAACCACACCCTAAACCAATCCTTATTTCTGAACCTAAACAGTATTGTGAGAGTTGTGAGGCCTTGCATTGCATCATTTTCGATTTTATCTTGGCAAAAAGTATTAGGAATAAGGCTGGCAAGGAGAAGCTCTCTTTTAGACAACAGCTTGCATTTTGAGCTTGGTATTAGGTTAGGAGTTTGGGAAAGGGTAGTGTAAGTGGTTTGAGCTTTAAATGTTTACATATTTTTAAAAGAAGAAGAAGTATGGGGTTGATAGTATGGGGGAACAGTTTATTTTGTGGTTAAGTTAATTAGGAAGAAAGCTCTAAGTGTTAAAGAAGAAAGGTGCCAACAACAACAAAGCTTACAAAAGGTCATCCAAAAGGAGAAATCAAACCAAGCAATCCACCAAAGGTGATGAAAATGGCGTCAATCATACAACAAAGAAGAGCAACTTCCAAAAAGAAGTCAACCACACAACAAAAGAAGAAGGAGTTTCCCCCAAATATGAAGGAAGAGATCAAGAGCTTTGGGAAAAGGTAGACTTATGAGTTTCACTTGGGGTTTTAGAAGTTATTAGGTTCATCTTGGGTAAAAGGAGTAGAAGAGAGCATTGGCTTGCATGCATAGGTGTGCTTTTACCTTTAGCATTTTGCCTAAGATAGAATCATTTCATTGAGTGATCTCCTGAATCTTTGAACCCTTATTTGAATGAGATCAATTTCATCTCATAACCTTAACCCTTAAACCAGATGTTTTCTCTTCATTTGCACAAACTTGATATATTGGTTACTATTAATGAATGTTAAAGAGTTGGTTGATTTGAATGCTTGTGTAGGCTAAGCTAGAGCTCATTATTTGTTATGACAGTTATTGCTAAAGCTTTTAAAGTAGAACAATCTCTATGCATTTTAGAAACTATAACTTGGGCATTGAATCAGTTTTGCTATTGACATCTTTATTTTTGAGCTCCAACTTTCAAACCTCCCTCTCCCATTTGTTCTTATTTACTTGAGGCCATGCAAAAGGCAAGTGTGGGGGTGTTGATATACTCATTATTTACAACATATTAGCATACATTTTGCAATGTTTTATAGTCTTCAAACATGCATTTTTGCCCCATTTGCATTTAATTAGGACTTAGTGTAGATTTAGGGTGTGCATTGCATGATTTGTGCATTTGAGGAGTTTTGCAGGTATGTTTGAAGAGTTTGGAGACTACAAAGAGCATGGGAAATGATGGTGGATGCAGCACAAGACATCTAAAGAGGCAAGAAGAAGGTGCACCTTGTTGAAGCGGCCAGAAACTTAACCTGACAAAACCGGCTCCGCCAAAGCATCTCCAACCGATTCAGCTTCAACAGTCTTCATCAATGTTGTATCACCGTGAGTTAGATTGCGTCTGGAGTTTGTTTCAGGTCATTTCCATCAGTGGTTAGAAAGTTACAGATGTTTTCGTGAAGCCGGGCAGCTCTATCAATCACTTGTATTGGTCTGGCATGATCGATACAAAGCAGCAGGAGCCATCGATCAAGCCCATCGGTCAAAGAGTGACCGATGGGAAAGCAGCGGATGCAACATCGATCAAGACTGACTGATAGAAGCCCATCAATCAAAGCCATCGATCAAGGAGTGGCCGATGGGAATCACCCGAATGACCACTTGAGTTAGCTTTCGTTTGTTATTGGTTTCGAGTCATTCCCATCAGTGGTTGAAGAGTTACGTCGAATAAAGTGAGCACATATCCATCTTGAGTTTTGACCGTTGATCTTGACCGACTTGAAGATCAGCACATTTAAGTTGTAGCCACGTGAACTAGATATCAGGAGGAATTGGTTTCATGTCATTCTGATATGCCGTTCAACAAATATCACAATTTTCGTGAAACCGCTCAACCTGCATCGACCAGCAGAAGCCAATCGATAGGACACCATCGATCACTTATGATCGATGGAGCTCATTCCAAACTTGCACTTATTTACAATTTTGTCGTTTTCACTTAGACTTCTATAGATACTTTAAATCCCCAATTTCTGGAAACATCTCTTTATCCAGCAGTTCTTCTTTTCTTCTCTAGATTTTGAATAATTTGTATTTGAATCTTGGTTTATTTCAATAATAGTTTGCATTTCCCTTAATATTTTGTCAACCTAATCAAGATCAACTATCTTTTCTTCATAGATTTGATGGTTTTCACCATGATTAGTTAGTAGTTTGTTTTAAGTTTGAGATTAGGGCAGATGGGGTGATTGTAGTGATTGTTTAGGGTGATTAGGGCATAGATCTTCTCATTCCCTTTCTTATATGATTATGCTTAATGCTTAGTACCTCTTTGTTGGAGAAGTTGATCTTAGGTTTTCACATGCACACTAAGTGTTTGATGAAATTCCTGAATGAAGTTCAATGCTTGAAAATGGTGTTTAGATAGTCATGAGTCTTTGCATCTATCATTTCTTTCTTGAATGTGCTTATTACTTAGTACCACATTGGTGGAAATTGTCTTTAAATGTTGATTATGCATGATAATGTGAGTCGATGTTTGATCTATCATATAAGAAATTAGTAAACCTAGCCTAAGAGATTAGATGTCTAGCATGCTAATTGGTTTTATGGAACTTGACTTTAATGCTTGCTTGTCATAGATACACCACTAATAGTAGGTTTGAAATGTGATTTAGTAAAGGGATTAATGCCAAAAGACTGGATTAGTCTTTATTAGTGTTTCTTACCTAAGGTTGAGTGTTTAGAATTGTTTGTTTTGATAACCCTAGACATGAACATGAATCACCCTACCACTATTGCCTTGATCTTGAACCATCTTTTAATCTTTGAAGTCTAGCTTTGACTCTGTTTTTGCTCTGTTTCTTATTGCTTTTATTGCTCTTTGCTTGCTTTCTTTTGCTTCTTTGCTTGATCACTTAGGTTGTTAGAATCTAAACCCCCTCTATATTAGCTTAGCTTAGCATAGTTTACTGCATCTCAATTGTCATTCACTTCCCAAGTGGATTGACACCTCAACTACTACAATGACATGTGTGTTTGAAGATTGATCAAAAGGATTCAAAAACCTTAACATTACCCCCTAAACACTTATATGAGCAATATATGACGCCTCTTGCATGATTTTTAAATCTTCTTAGGCAAAACGTGTTGGGTTTAGGCTGACAAGGATAGGTTCTCATGTAGACGTTGACCCACATCTTGGGTTGACATAGTCTAGGAGATACTCGGGTAGCTTTGGAAAGGAGTTGTGCTAAAACGTTTCATTTTGGGGATTCAGGAAAGAGGAAAGAAAGCGGGTAAATTTGGAGTTAAGAGGGGAACCAGTGCATCAATTTGCAGCTCAAAAAGAGAGCTCAAAACCAAAAGAAGAAAGGCATCTAGAAAGCAGCAAAGAAGGCCAAATCAACAAGGTCAAATTAGGCCAACAACACTAGAGGTGAAAACAAAATACCGCCACGTAAAGAGAGCCAAGAAGCCATATGTCGAGGGTAAAGAAGAAGTTCCCTGAGATATCCAAAGGAGGTGGAAGGAAGTAACGATGTGAATGCAATCCGGCCTTAAAAAAAGGTAGTTTAGGAACGGGAAACACTTGGGTTTGATGCTAAGGTAGAACTTATTTAGGTGTGTGGATAGATGGTAATTTATCCTTGTATGTATCGGTTAGTTTGTACCCTTAGCAATTTGCATTAAGAAGATTTCTTTCATTGAGCGATCCCCGTTTAAACACTTATCCCTTACTTCGAGTTCACCTTTGACTCGCAGCCTTGACCTTTAGCCAATTGAGTTTGATTGATGAGCACAAGCATGATTAACTTTTTAATTTTCTAATTGAATATTAATGGGTAGAGATGAAATGATTGTGCATATAAGCTTAGTCAGTTTTCAATTTGGACAACAGACGCGGACAACGGCTAGCTTCGGAGGAAGACGGCCAAAACCGTGCATCAGACGATGTCTTCCACAGCATCATACACGGACTACGAGATGAACCCGATGTGGAAAGGCGAGAAACTTAGCCAATCCCCGAAGGTTTACACCCGCAGTGGTATGCTCCAGCGGTTCCAACCAGACATCGGCTACCCGCCAAGAAACAACCTATTTCAGGAAAAGTGGTCCCAATGTGTAGGGTTTTTTTACTTTTCCTATAAATACGGCTGGCCACACAACTCTATCTCTCTCACACGTTTTATCTTTTGTCTTTATTGTCTTATTTTCTGAACTATATTGTTCTTTCAAATCCGCCATTGTTGGCCGATATTTAAGATTTGAACTTGCATTTTTATTGAATCGAATGTTGTTTTCTTTATTTTTCTTGCAAAACCATTAATATTTACCTGCTTTCTGTCCTCTCCTTACCCTCTCGAAGCCAAGAATGAGTCTTTCCATCCTTATGGATTTCAGAGCTCTTCTCATGGCCCGTGAGTAGTCTTTTTAGGTTGCGGATGTGTTAAACCGGATGAGGGAATACTCAGGTTTAATTTCTTGCTTAGTTTATACTTAAATCTTGGATCTTTCTTGTCTATTGCTTTTAATGATTAACTTAGCTTGATAACCTTAGTTAACGTCATTAGGCGTCTCGTATGAACATTATGTGTGAGAATAGCCGGAACCATTTTCAAGGGTGAATCACTTCCTAACCTAAGACATTAGTTGTCTAGGGGGTTTTACGGTTCTATAGAAACAGTTTATCATCTTGCATTTTATGCTGTACCGTTTTGCGAAAACTAGTCTATGGTGGCATAGATTTCAAAGAAACTAGACCCAAAAACCATGGGCTAATTAACTTGTAGATCTCTTTACCTAAGATCCACCACCAAAGATCAGGTCTTGGTGTGATGAAGAGCTTAGCATGAAAGCATTAGTCCTAGTAGTTCCCGAGCCATAAAAATCCCATCTTGACCCTTTTCTTCCTTTATCTTAACGTTTAAATCTTTGCTGCTCATTTAGTTTAATCATTAGTCTAAAAGCTTTCCGTCTATTCTTGTTACCTTGTTTAAGGGGTTTGAGTGACACATCCTTAAATATTGCTTAGAAACTTAATCATTTATATCTCGCCTCTTAATTTGATTTGACTGAAATAACTTGATAACTATAATGAGTTAAACAACCTTCAAATGGATTGATTAAATCTATTGCTATACTACATCGGGTTTTAGCCAATATTGGGATATGGACCCGTAAGGTTTAAAACCTGCTTGTCACTTAACACCTCAAAAAAACCCAAACTATAAACCAACTAAACTTAGGCTAAATCGACTGTTAGACTTAAATCTAACCGAAGACCAAACTAAATCTAAATAGAGGATTCTCAAGAAGACCGCTGACTAAAGGCAACACTACAATGACCTCTGGCGGCACAGAAGACCGCTGCCAAAGACAGAAACGACACAATACCACTGCCTTGCTAGAGAAAGGAAAGGGAGGATGACGAACCCGGACTATCGCCTTGTAGCAGCCACGAAGGACCATCGCTGCAACCACCAAAACCACCACCGCCGAGAGAAATGGGCAGACAACACCGTGAGACAAAAGAGTGGCTTCACCTACTCCAAATCGTAAATTTCGCTACACACAAGTTATATTATTTTTTTATTAATATGAAACTTTTAATATATCTTTTTTTACATTAACTAAAATAATTTTTAAACATTAATATTTCTTTGATATTTTAAATAATATAGATATTTATTAAAAAAACCTCAAATAAAATAACAATTTATTTTAGCTTACATAATTACCATAACTTAAGTTTATGTATTGGCTAAATCACTATCTTGAGCTTTATAAATTAAAAAAGTGACAAAGTATATTAAAAGAAATCAAATAATCATGTCAAATGATTTAAGCTCGTATTTAATTGATCGATAGTTAATTTCTAAATCAGATCTTGTAATTTTATCCTTCTTCAATTTTTCTCTTTCACATATGTTAAACATTGAAACAATAACATTATCCAACATAAACATTAGTCATATTCATATGTATAATGTATGTTTCAAACCTTCAAACTTCGCACCATAATTAATTTTTTTTTTCACTTCAACAAAAATTCACTGACACTACTTTTATCATGATTTCGTTTCTTCCAACCTTAAAAAATGATGTCTTCCAACCTTAAAAAACTATAGATCTCCCATCTAATTTTTTTCCATAACTAATGATCTACTCTTTTTTGATTATTTTGGCTTCTAACAAATATTTTCTGTAAAGTTTTTAAAATTATTAGAATACAATCAACCGTTAAACAGCATAAGTTTTCAGATAAGAGAAAAATGAAGATTCTAGTCAATTAATCAAATGTATAAACTCGAGCTTGAGATCGACCAAAATAATGAAATTAATTCCAATAACAGATTTTTAGTAGCACATAAAAAGTTATAATACTCTCTGTAAATATGTTTCAAAAAATTTATGAGTTGATTTTTCTTTACGCATGGATTGTTTTAAAAACGACCATGCTCGGATGAGAGCAAAATTAATAGCTAAGCCTCCAAGTTTCAATTTTTAGTTGCAGCTTAAACAAAAATGTGTACCCAAAACAGCAAAAGAGTCACTTTGGTTTTAATGGTAGTGGAATCAAATGATCTAACGACAAAAAGAGCACCAACTGAATTGTAAGAAACAAATAAAGACATAAAATATCCCGTGGTGAAGCAAAGGTAATCAAAGAAATGAATGTATATGAAAGATTATCTTCTAACTAACATCGTTTATGTTTTTTTTTTTTTTTTTTGCCTCAAACTAAACATCGATATGTGCTTTCAAACAAACCTTTTCATGTTGCTCTCTTTTATTTGCATCCTATATATGTAGTAAGGACAGCAATTGTGTTTGATTCATTTTTCTCTATGTTTCCACAAGAACCACGTAAACCCAACCAAAATTAATTCTCAATATCCAGATTAAAACGGATAAAATTGGTTGTAAATTTATAATTGGTTCTTCTGAGACATGGCGGGAGGGACAATGGTCATAGGTCCAAAAATTTAAGAGTCCATTTTTTTTTTTTTTTATATTGAAAACTTTGTTATAATGTATTCTTTAACACATTAAGGAAAAATATCTACTTTCTTTTTTTTCTCGGGCTCTTGAGTATATGAGAAAAATCTTGGAGGGATATGCTTCGTTATATCGCTCTTGATATAACCTTCCTTAATTTGAGCAACAAAAACAGCATTGTCTTCAAACACTTTTGTTGGTTCTTTGTCTGTGATTATTCTGCTTGCTTCTTGTATGTGATGAGCTATCGACCGAAGCCATACACATTCTCTGCATGTTTCATGATGCGCAATAATCTCCGCATAGTTTGAAGAAGTCACGACCAAAGTTTGCTTTTGAGATCGGCAAGAGATCGCAGTTCCACCAAATGTGAAAACATATCCAGTTTGCGATCGAGCTTTATGCGGATCAGACAGATATCCTACATCTACAAAACCAACTAGACCAACCTCGGGGTTTCTAGAATAATATAATCCAAATTCAATCGAACCTTTAAGATAACGGAATATATGCTTTATTTCATTCCAATGCCGGCACGTCAGTGATGAACTATACTTTGCAAGTAAGTTAGTAGCAAATGCTATATATGGTCTAATACAATTCGCAAGATACATAAGGGCACCGATAGCGCTCATATAAGGCACTTCAGAACCTAATATTTCTTCGTTACCTTCACAAGGTCGAAATGGATTCTTGTCAACGTCAAGTGGTCTATTGACCATTGGAGTACTCAAATGAGTCATTTTATCCATACTAGAGCGTTTCAACACCCTTCTGGTGTAATTTGATTGATGCACAAATATTCCATCTTAAAAATGCTTTATCTGGAGCCCTAGACAAAATTTTGTCTTTCCAAGATCTTTCATTTCGAACTCATCTTTCATATGACCTCTAGCATCATCAATCTCTTTTTGAGTTCTAATCATGTTCAAGTCATCAACATATACAGCGATGATCACAAATCCTGATGCGGATTTCTTAATAAACACACAAGGGCATATCGCATTGTTGACGTAACCTTTACTCAACAAATACTCACTTAAGCGATTATACCACATGCGTCCAGATTGCTTTAATCTATAAAGTGATCACTGTATTTTAACCGAACATAGCTCTTTAGATGCTTTAGGCATCTTTGATCCTTGAGGGATTTTAAATCCTTTAGGGATTTTCATGTATATGTTACTATCAAGTGAACCATATAGGTATGCAGTCACAATATCCATCAAGTACATCTCTAAATTATTAAAGGACGCTAGGCTCATTAAGTACCTGAATGTGATTGCATCCATGACCAGGGAATATGTCTATTCATAATCTATTCCCGGTCTTTGAGAAAATCCTTATGCCACAAGGTGAGCTTTATACCTTGTGACCTCAATTCTCTTTCTTACAAAGACCCATTTGTATCCGACCGGTATTACATCTTCAGGTGTAATAATTATCGGTCTGAATACGTTCCATTTATTAAGGGAGAACATCTCATCCCTCATGGCCACTTGCCATTTATCCTAGTCAGGCCTTCTTTGGCACTCTGACATGGAACTTGGATCTTGATCATCATTTTCATGATCGATCTCTTTGGAAACAGAAAAAGAGAACATTCCATCATTATCTTCTATTTCACTTCTAGCACATAATTTTCCACTTTGGGCAAAGAGATGGAAATCTCATATTTTTCTGCTCCAGATTCGTCTTCAGGACAAACCTCTTTACCTAGTTCTTCAGGAACTGGTTCAGATATGTCTTCCGGACATATACCTTCATTTGGTTCTTCAGGAACCTTTTCACAAATGTCTTCAGGACATTTGGCTTGATTTGATTCTTTCAGAACCTTTGCTTCCAATTTCTTTCTTTTTCGGGGATTTTTGTCTTTCGATCTTATTGGCCTCCCGCGCTTTAGCTGAACCAGTTCTTTTGCTCTATTTACATCAATATGTTCTTCAGGAACATTTATCTTTGATGGAGCTTTAGCAGCGGGGATATAGGACTTCGTCACCCTTTTTGTTTCAGTGAATGCATCAGGTAACTGGTTTGCCAATCTTTGTATATGTATAATTTTCTGAACTTCCACCTCGCGTTGGTTTGTAGGAGGATCAAGATGAGCCAAAGGTTTTGTACACCATGTGATATCATTTGGTAATTCTCTCAATCCTCCCCCTAACGCAGGGAATTCACTTTCATCAAAGTGGCAATCGGCAAACCGTGCCATTAACATATCACCAATTACCGGCTCAAGATACCTAATTATACTTGGTGACGAATACCCGATATATATTTCCAATCTTCTTTGTGGTCCCATTTTTGTTCTTTGAGGTGGTGCTATAGGGACAAAGACCGCACACCCAAACACACGAAGATGGGATACATTTGGCTTCTAGCCAAATGCTAATTGTATGGGGGAATATTCATTATACGCACTTGGTCTTACTTGGACCAATGCCCCAGCATGCAATATATCATGTCCCCATACAATGATTGGAAGCTTTGTTCTCAAGATTAATGGTCTTGTAATTAATTGCAACCGCTTAACCAATGACTTAGTCATGCTATTTTGTGTATGAACATGCAGAACCGGATGCTCAACATCGATTCCCAAAGACATACAATAGTCATTAAAGGCCGCTAAAGTGAATTCACCAGCGTTATCAAGCCTGACTTTCTTTATGGCATAATCAGGGAAATGCGCTCTCAACCTGATTATTTGGGCATTGAATCTTGCGAAAGCCATATTTCTTGTGGTCAAAAGACACACATGTGACCATCTACTAGATGCGTCAATCAACACCATGAAAAATCAAAATGGCCCGCACGGTGGGTTAATCGGCCCACATATATCACCATGTATTCTTTCTAAGAATACAGGGGATTCATTCCTAACTTTGGCTAGCGAGGGCCTACATATAAGTTTTCCTTGAGAACATGCCTTACATGAAAACTCCCCCGATTGAAAAATCTTCTGGTTTTTCAATGGGTGGCCACTCGAATTTTGCATAATCCTTCTCATCATGACTGAACCAGGATGGCCTAACCTTTCATGCCATACTCTAAAAGTGCTGGTAAACTTCTGGTTTACCGCAACATGTGATTCAGCCATGGTTATCTTTGTGAAATATAATCCGGAGGACATCATTGGTAACTCATCCAACTGATGTTTACTCTCCGCTGTAATGCAAATATATTCAGAGTTATTCTTATTAGTATTCTCAATATGATATCCATTTCTGCGGATATCTCGAAAACTTAATAAGTTCCGTTGAGACTCCGGGGAGTATAATGCATCTTACACTACAAACTCTGTACCCCTTCGCAATGAAAAACTCGCTCTTCTGGAGCCTAGTATAATCTTTGCAATACCAGTTATAGTGCTCACGCTTCCAGCATAGACTTTCATTTTGAGACAGAAGAAATATTTTTTATCTTTAAGTACTGTATGTGTCATAGCACTCTTTGCTAGACATGTTTCTCCATCCATAGTCTTAAATTCTGACATTTTTGAATTTAAAATATTTATAGAAGATGTATTAATAAATATTAAACACATATCTGGCAATACAGCTTATGGTACAATAGAACCTACAGCAAAAACATTCAAAGCAAAAGCATATAATACATCAAAACCATTAAGCTTTTGTCTTTCAACGTCCCAACCATCATCCTTTTCTTTCATTAAATTTGTCCATCACACTTACTGTAAGTAGATTACTCAATATTCTCCCCTTGGAATGAAGCTAATTTAATTGGACAAAACTGATAGTTTCTCATCACGAATTTATTATATTAAACTACCAGGAGGATTTATATCAACTCCGAGCTTTGGGTGAATTCTCTCGCCTGGAGATTCAACCACTTATTTTCCAAGATCTTCAGGATCTTTACTCGTGATGGATTTATCATTTAAACCATCATGGATATGGTGGCGTAAAAAGATCATGATATTTGTCTTATTTCATCATATATCGTTTCCGATATATCGATAGTGCTCAAGAGATCATTTCTCTCTAAATACAACTTTGCACCTACCGCCCAAGACATATAATTCTTTCCACACAAGTCAAGGGTGGCGATCTCGAGCTTTGACAAATTATTACTCAATAACAAAAGTTTATTTCGTTAGATGAAAAAATTGAGCATAGTTACAGCATAATAAAAGACAATAATTTAAAGCAATATGAGGAGGCAGAGCCTACCATACAATTGCTGATTGCATAATAAATAAATGAACAAAGATGGGGATTTTAATCTCCCAAACAATAAATAAATAAATAAATATGATCTAAGGCGACATAGTCTGCCATGTGATCATTTTTGATTGTGGAGGCAGAGCCTATCATAACAATCAGCTCGGAGGAGACAAAGCCTACCATCCTGACATAATAAATAAATAAATAATAATTTAACTGTGGAGGCAGTGCCTACCATAACAATCAACTCGGAAGAGACATAGTCTACCATCCCGGCATAATAAACGATATAATTATTTGATCGTGGAGGCAGCGCCTACCATAACGATCAGCTCGGAGGAGACAAAGCCTTCCATCCCGGCATAACATATAAACGGAGAAGGCAGAGCCTATCTTTCCGTAAATCATAATATAAAATAAATTGAACATAAATGAATCTTACCTCTCTGGTATATAGACATATCAAGAGACTATCGTGCTGATAACAGGTTGTAAACTAATGCTTTATATTAAAAAGCAAAGAAGAGTTTAAGATCTTTTGAACTTCAGAGAGAAAGAGAGAAAGATGAACATAAGAACTTCATTTCTTTTTTCTTCTGAACTTATGATTTTACAAAGAATGAAGTCACCTATTTATAGGTAAAATCTTACTTCATAGTGAAGTAAGCTAATGTATAAAGACAAAACATATAGATAAGCATTATCGAAAACATATGGATAAGTATTATCTAAAACTTATGGATAAGCATTATCCTTTAATATACTAATGTATTAAGACCAAAGTAATTGGATAATCACTATCCATTTAACATTCATAACTTACTTATACAAAAAGGATTATACCTTAACAGTTTCCTTTGTTAACAAGACAACAACCATCTCAATTATTTTAAATTACAAAGAATTTCAAGATCAGATCAATGTTTCAACAAAGGTTGAATGGTCTTGTACTTTTATGCATTGAAAAGGAAGTTTCAAAAACTATAAATTTTGAAACAATTATCAATAATTTTGCATTAATAAAGTTAGGAAAAAAGGATATATATGACTTTTTATTTTTCTAAAAATAATTAATATTCTTTTGTATTTTTTTTTATGTTTTATGAATTTTTTATGCAATTTACAGAAATGATGCACTTGAATGAAGTATTATGTCAAAAAATATTATACAAACTAGTTATGTATTTTTTTTTAACAAACTAGCAATTTATTTTATATTTTAAAAAGTCAAAAAATTATAGTTTGGTTTATTATGATTAATACAATTACTTTTTATTAATATAATATAAAAGATCCATAATTTGTATTTCGCCCAAAGCTTTTGAAATTCCTAAGACGGGGCTGTTTCTAACAGTTTCAGCTGGTGAACACGAAGGAGCGAAAACATGTCTCACATGAGATTTTTGTAGAAACCCAACTAAACCTGTTTACCACTTGCTCGTCTGTCAATGCTGTACCGAAACTTATAAAAGATTAAAATAGTTTTTAAAATGCGGTTCCTATTATTGTTTTGAAATAAGCAAAATAGTGAGGTAAAAACCAGTAATTTATAAATTCTACAACAAACTTATATTTCTTCATTGATTTTTATAGAATTGTTCAGTGTATTCACATAATTGATAAATACGGTAGCTGTTAAACCAGAAAATCACCTATGTAAATAAACAACTAACAGTTGTGAGTTTTGGAGAATAGATCTTTATTAATAGCTCGAAGGCAAAGCGATTCCAAGGGTGGCGTGACATAGAGGTTTTGCCGAATTCAAAGGAAGTGTTTAGAGTAATAAAACTAGAAAGCTTGGAACTTTAGGTCTTGTTCTTCTGCTTCTCTAAAAAGTATGAGTTGGTGTTCAAGTCATCCAAGGCCTTCTATTTATAGGATTGAGAGGTCGGTTTCTGCGAACTTATTTTATTTTTCTCTTTTAGGGATAATTCTAATATTTTGCAATATGAAAAATATTCGTTTTCCCAATTAAAATAGTGTTTTTCCATTATCTTCAAAGACTCTCCATTGATCCTCAAATCGCCGTGGTTCTCCTTATCTTGATGGGCTTAGGTTATTGCTAGAAAAAATCTTCTAAGAAATCTGCTCATTTCCCCTCTAACAATAAGCCCCCCCCCCCCCCCCCTTCCTTCCTCCCCCTAGTTCGTTGAGGTGATTGCAAATCAACTCGGTGGATTTCATAAAGCAAATTGGTTTGATATCGCAATAAGCGCCAACTTGTCCAAAATAGCCTTCGCTATTTTTAGCTCGGCCTGTCCTTGGTTCTCAGATCTTAAACGTATCGTTTTAATAGTACCTTTAAAATGGGCCTTTTCGCATAGCCCATCTTAATTTAAAAGTAAAGACATAGAGCTTAAACCTGAGCTTGAACATTATGGAAACGAGCTTGTAGCTGAGGAAGCTGCTCGTTCTGGAGTTAATCTTGATAGCCAAAATGGAGAAGACATGATCTTAAACCTCCCTGGTTTTTGATCCAAAGAATATCAACAAATGGACAAGTGATTTATTTGCACTCTTATTCCTTTACCTTTGGTTTTGTCCCAATGGGTTTTCCAAGGAAGGTTTGTAATAAGGCTTATGAATCATACTCAAATCATCCATTTGTTGATCAAGACCCCAAGGCCCATTTCACTTTGGAGCCATGAAATAAGAAGTTCAAGGGTCTAGTTTTTATGTTCAAACTTGTTTAATTTTC
The DNA here is from genome assembly GCA_911865555.2 of Thlaspi arvense. Lineage (NCBI taxonomy): Eukaryota > Viridiplantae > Streptophyta > Magnoliopsida > Brassicales > Brassicaceae > Thlaspi > Thlaspi arvense. The sequence continues at coordinate 15,536,657 of OU466857.2, forward strand.
TCGTTATTTCCTAGATAAGTCAAGGAACATGTTCCAAGACTTGTCACTTCATTTTCTTCTTCTTCTCTTCTCTTTATAAGTCCCCCTTTGTACTCTGAACGAACTATCTAATCTGTTTTTTATAGATGTAAATCTCTTTTAAAGTTAGATCAAAGTAAATCAAAGGCTCTTCCATAACCTTTGTGCCACCATACAATCCCCTGGTGAATCTAACGCATTTTCCGCAACCTTAGTGTGACCATTCGTTTCCCCCTCTTTGTCTCCTTGATTCTTAGTGTTTCTTGCAGCAAATTATCTCTACTTACTTTCAAAGTGCCGATTTTAGGAGAATCTCATCAAGTGGTATCAGAGCACCACTTTAAAAGTTAAGTGTTCTATCTCTTTTATTTTTATTATTTTGTTTCATCATTTTGTTTGACCATTTTTATTTTATTTTTCTGTCAACTTTTTGTTTGATTTTTCATCATCTCTGTTCGAACTATATTTGAAAAAAAAAAAAAATTTGTTCATCTGATCATATAAACAAAAATGACCTTTCATCTTCTATTTTGGTTGTAATTTTTTGATCATGAACATGCCTTTGAAAGTTTAAATCGTTCTGGTAGGACTCTTTTACTAGTATTTTTGTTTCTTTTAACACATGATAGAGTCTGAACTTGAAGCCAAACTCAGTGAAAGCAACAAGCTCCTAATCAAAGAATTCACTAAGCTATTGAAACAAAAGTTGCACATCAAGTTTGCAGCACTTCAACTGGAGAGAAATCAAGCATTAAAAAGAAAAGCTGCAAGCCATGAAAAGCTGAAGCCCAAGCAGCCAGACAAAATACAGAGAAACTTATATCAAGCTTCTCAGATTCCCAATCCTTTTGTTTGTTATAAATCTGATTATCAGCCTGCTAATGAAATTCAACTCTATTCATTTTCAGGAAAAGGAAACTACTTAGAGTGGAAGAAAAACATTGATGATTGGTTCTACGACAACCACATCTTGAAAGAGAGGAGGTTTGATTATGCTAACTTACTGGAAAAGCCTATAAATGGTGGTTACAAGAAAAATATGGTTTAAAATGAGCCAAGAATCACCAGTTGGAGGGAACTTAGAAGATTATTGAGAAATAAGTATGCACCAAAGGGTCTGAAAGATCAGAAGCACGACCCTCACTACCATCAAGATCAAAAGGGTAGTTTTTCGAAAAGCATGAAGAAGAATAATGTTCTCAGCCATGAGGCGTTGTGCAAGCCAGTAACAAAACCAGAGCTACACATTGATCAAGGAAATGCTCAGATAAGTTCTTGTTTTGATAAATTGGTACCTTAGTTATCTACTACTTGTATGATGCACTTGTTTGTGTCAAAGGTAGCTAAAACAGGTATTACTAAAGAGCCCACGTCCAAAGAAGAAGAGCCATCAGCAAACCTTGCAATGGAAACAGAACAAGGTCAAAGAAGAGCAAAGTTGAACTTTATACTTCCTGAAAACCAGAAACAAGCTTCTAACTATAAAGCGGTACAAGTTAAACTTTCTCCAACTGTTTTTAAAAATTCCATGACTGGAATGATGCACTTGTCCTGCCCCAAAAGTGTTGAGAGAGGTACAAGATCTAATGGAGAACAATGGAAGCAAGCAGATCAAGAAAAGGAGATTCAACCAGAACTAAGTCCACCAGATCTAAACCACCAGATCAACAACTAAAAGATGAGGAGTATGAGCAATCTGTCCTTGAGCCACTTATAGCAGCTGACCACGTTTCAGAGAAGAAAAATGTTAAAGCTGAGTCATTGCTAAACACTTTGTGTATCACACAAGTAAGTGAAGCTCAAAATATGAACCATTTTTAGGATAATTGCATAATAAATCAGATTTTCAGGAACTATGTTTTTGAAATCTCCATTTCAAGTATAATGCATTTGTTCGTTCCCTTAAGTGTTAATAAAGGAACATGTCCTATACAGAAGTATAAGGACTTAGAAGAAGCAGCATTCTGAACCATACTCAAGAAGGAGAATTTTTATGTTCTATTTGAATTAAGGAGAAACCACCAGATGCATATCTACAATCTCCAAAGCAACAAGATAGAGGTCAACCCGCTTTGAGAAAAAAAAAAACGTTTTGAAAAGGGGTTTGTTCAAACACCAACCCCTCAGGTAAATCTTTCACTAAATTAGAATGTTTTTTTATCACTTCCATTACGAGATTGATGCACTTGTCTAGTCCAAGAGAAGCTGAATTAGGTATAGGAACCAAAGGAGCTGAAACTGTCCAGAAAGGAGAAATGGTAATCATGATGAATTTCATCTCAGATCAGAAGCAAGACCAACAAAAATCTGAGGAGAACAATGTTCAAATAATTGTTGAAAAACAGATAAGTCCTAACCATGTTTATGTTGTCTTTTTCAAGATGTGCTAGAAGAGATATGGAAAATGAGCATGCCAAAGGCGTTGAAGACTATTTGATGTTCAAAGATGAACCCCCAGATACAAAATACAAGCAAAAACTAAGCCAAAACCGATTGGGAGGTATCTCCCTAACCTTTTCCAACTACATTTGTATTAAGTTGATTTATTCTTTCGCAGATAGAATGGATTTGAGGTCAAATTATTTTCAAGAGGGAGGGGATGATACGACTCTGGAGAGCTCATTGGAGACATTTGATGATCAAGAGCTTGTAGCTGATGAAAGTAAAGACATAGAGCTTGAACCTGATGGAAATGATCATGTAGTTGAGGAAGAAGCTCGTTCTGGAGTTAATCTTGAGCCAAAATGGAGAAGTCATGATCCTAAACCTTACTTTTTTGATCCAAAGAATATCAACAAATGGACAAGTGATTCATTTGCGCTCTTTTTCCGTTACCTTTGGTTTTGTCCCAATGTGTTTTCTAATGAATGTTTTTAATGAGGCTTATGAATCACTTTCACATCATTCATTTGTTGATCAAGACCCCAAGGCCCATTTCATTTTGAAGCCACGAAATAAGAAGTTCAAAGGTCTAGTTTTTATGTTCAAACTTGTCTAATTTTCTTGTTATTTCCTAAATAAGTCAAGGAACATGTTCCAAGACTTGTCTCTTCATTTTTTTCTTTTTCTCTTCTCTTTATAAGTCCCCCTTTGTACTCTAAACGAATTATCTAATCTTTCATTTTATTTTATCAAAATCTCTTTTAATGTTAGATCAAGGTAAATCAAAGGCTCTTCCATAATCTTTGTGGGACCATACAATCCCCCGGGGAATCTAAGGCCTTTTCCGTAACCTTAGTGTGACCATTCGTTTCCCCCTCTATGCCTCCTTGATTCTTAGTGTTTCTTGGATGCAAATTATTCCCACTTACTTTCAAAGTGCTGATCTTAGGAGATTCTCATCATAATTAGCATTATGAGCAACCTAAATGAAGGACCTAAGAAGATATATCATCATCTAACCATCAATTCATCATAATCTAGGAAAACTCATGATTCAATAAAAAGCTAAAGGCTAAACATGTAGAAAAGCATAAAAAAGTTAAAGATAAAAGATAAAGGGTCCTTCACTAGAGTGGTATGATTCATGAAGATCAATCGAAAAAATCCATATAAAGAGAGTTTGGATCAAAACCTAACTCTATAGAGAAGAAAACCTAGGTTTTTATGTGGCTACAAGCTATTTATAGTAAGAGGAAGGAAAAATTGGATCAGCTCAAAATAAGGGTCGGTCAAAGCTTCATATCGGTTTGTTGCAAATGTGTGACATCGATATGGTTAGGTCTATATGGAAGTTCAGGCTGATGGACATGTGCTTGCTGAAACCTCCATATCTCCCTAACAACTGATCATAATGTCATGCATCCACCACCAAACGAAATCTAATTCTATTATCTACAACTTTTATGCAAAACTCGGAGGCTGAATAGAAATAGAAAGCCTTCGTCTGGTCCAATCTTTGGGCCACTTCAGGCGGCATGGACTTGTATCGGTTTGCACATCTTGGTACATCAAATCGATATGGTCCCCTGCCAGGCCTATTCCGATGTGTAAATTGATATGCACACATCAGTATGGCTCCCTTGTCTCATCTGTATTGGTTTGTGGCAATATCACACCTCTATATGGGAGCAGACGATTCATGCTTACTTCTATTTCACCTCTCCCTTAGCCCTCGTCCATCTTCCAAGCTCCATAAATTCCCCACAAAGCACCTAAAAAACACTCGAAATGCAAGGGTATGCAAGAAAATGCAACACCTACGGCTAAGACTCACTAAATCTAAAATGGATGCAAACTAGACTAAATGGACAAGTTATTTGCATGAAACAATGCAAATGATGCTCTAAATGATGGCTAAAATGGTATAAATATGTTAAGTATCAGAGATTGGCACGACCCAGACTTGTACGTGCATCGTTTAATAAACCCATGCATATTTCTAAATTACTGTAATACTGCTGCCCATATAAAAATTTAGGAATTTGATTTCAAGTAGATTAAAAACCCTTTTTGGCAGGTGAAGAAAGGTGGTATGATCACATCCTTGCAAATGTAAATGTAGTACCGAAGAAAACAACAAAGATAGGAAAACAAACATGGAAAATCATGCAAGGAGTAATGGTAATTGCAACGCACAAGGTCGATGAGTACACTATATAACGAACAACAAGACTACAAATGAAAGCATAGTTTACTATTAAAACTTTAAAAATGGGAATAAAGTGAATTCAGATATTACTATATATTTCACATATTTTGCATGTATTTAGGCTAGTTTGTTCTATTTGTTGCATTTTAGGTCCTAGGTTTCTTTGTATTCGTATTTAGCACATTTCTTGCACTTTTGCATCATTATCAGATTGTTTGGAGCACTCTGGAGTTGTAGAGGTTATGTGGACGTGAGGAGGATCAGCTAGAAGCTTGTGGACACTCGGAGAGCTCAACCTTGCATGTGAAGGACCCGAGATCGTGTAGCGGATCGAGCAGGGCAGGTCGATCTAGATGAGATCGACCAGGAGATCGAGTGACCCAAGTCGATTCAAGAGGAAGGATCGAGACCAAGATCGAGAGAGGAGATCGATCTCGGGTACGGACGTGAATGACGTCATGCAGAACAAGAGCCAGATCGAGACCACGACTCGATCATCCAAGGATCGAGAAGAAGACCGAGGAAGGTGCTCGATCCATCCAACCAGATCGACTGTAAGATCGAGCAAAGAAAGGCGATCCAGCAAGAAGATCGAGTGAGTTGCTCGATCTAGAGATCGATCTTTGGAGTCTTATCCAGCCAGCTCAGCTTTGGACTGTAGCGAAGGGGGGACCAGTTGGCGGTTTGGTTATTTTTGGTAAAGGGCAGCCATCCTTTTCATCGACAACTTTCAGTCTTATCTTTTTATGCTTTTTCTGTTCTTCATCTTAGGCGAATCCACCATTGCAAAACCTTAAGCTTTCTTTTAGTTTTTGAACATGAATCCTTTAATATTAAGTCTTTTTCGTTTAATCAATCACTTAATCATGATTAGTTTGTCGTTCTTTGCATTTCGTTCGGTTTCTATCATGAGTAGTGAGTAGTTCCTTTTGGGATTTGGGGTTGAGGCGATTCAAAGGGTTTAAGAGGTTTAAGTTTTGTGTTTTTCTTGTTCTTCATTCCTTCTCTTCTAGGATCTTGGGGTCTTAAGGCTTAGAGAGTCTTGGAAAAGATCTCTATGATTCCAAGGCTATCTTACCCTGACCGGATCCTAGAGACTAATCTTTCCTCTCCCAAACGCCATTGTTGTAGAGGAGGTTAGTTAGGCCATAGATTGAAATCTGTTTTCCTTGCTCTTCATTCTCTTTTTCAACCAAACGCCATGGGTTTGGAGAAGTGATTGAGGAAGTGAATCATACCACACGCCATGGATGGTTCTTGTTTTGTTTTCAAGGCTTAGAGAAAGCTCATCAATGAGTAGATCTATATGTTTTCAAACCAAAGCTTAAACCTTTGACACTCTTGAATATGACCCTCGACCCTAAACCCTCTTTTAGCATTTTAAAACCTCTGTTTATCATTCGCTTGTCATAAAGTTGCATTCTTGTTCATTAGAAGTCATCGCTTTAAGTTGTTAGATCGATCTGTTTTACTCGATTTTGTGCTCGATCCAGTGGTCGATTCAGTGCTTGATTTTTTAGTTCTTAGTAGGCTTGCATTTTTAATCTTCTGCTTTTCCTAGTGGTAGTTAACCCTCTTCCAGGGATTTTAAAATAGTTTTGCATTTCATTTGGTCATTGCATTTAGTTTTCGTCGATTTTACCAAACATTTTCCTGATTCGCTTAGCTTTGCTCAATACTTGCATTTGTAGTGTTCTTCCTGCTTCCTAGGTTGGATTGATACCCCTTACTGCTGTAATACATCATTGTTGTGGTTTGGGATTTGATACTTCACCTGACTTGCAAAAAATCCTAGTATCAAATGGCGCTGTTGCCATCTTAGGATTGTTAGGAAGCATTAGGATTTTAGCATACATTTAACACTAGTTTTTGATCCTTAAGCATGCATTTTTACATGTTCATGTTCCAATTGCACACATTTAGCATTTAGAGTATAATTAGAAGTTTCATTGCATATTAAGTGCATTTTGAGCACTTGGCAAGTGAATTGGAGAAGTTTAAGGACCAAAGGAAATTCTGGGAGTCATTAGCTGAAGGAACCAGAGCGAGAAGGCTTCGTATCGATCACGATATCGGCTTAGCGAATCGATACACAGCATACAGAGTAACATATCGACATCACACGTCGATACATGCTGAGGAGCTATACCTGTCAACACATCGAGGTCCCAAAGTTGGTACAAGGAGACAGGACATGCAAAGAGTATCGAGCCACTCTAGCCGATACACCACCTTCAAAGCGTCTGTACCGGTCAGCATATCGACATAGGAGCATCTAAAGCCAAGAAGTGTATCGATCACTGTATCGATGTTGGAGCTCGATAGGCTTTAACTAAAGGGTGATTGTATCAAGTAGCATACCGAAGAGATGAACCGAGATGCCTTAGCCAGAGGTTACTGTATCGATCAAAGTATCGACCAGACTTGGTCGATACACCCTCCTGCCAACCAGTATCGACCAGCCTATCAATGTAACAAGTCGATATCAGGCGCCCGAACCAGCTGCTTTCCGGTTTATTTCCGGTTTACTAAGGGTTTTTCCTAAAAAAATATATAACAGCTATGATATAAAAACATTAGGGAGTATCTTATCATCTTTTACCCTTTGGATAATAGTTTTCCCCCTTGAATTTCTCTTAGTTTTTCTTGTAATCTCTTGTTGAATCTTGTTCTTTCAATCAAAGTGGGTGTTTATCTCCTTTCTAATTATGATTTGTCATTCTCCTTTGCTTTGAACTATGATTAAGATCATGATTATTGAGTAGTTATCTTAGGGTTTGAGATGGGATAGAGATAAGGAGATTTAAGGTTAGATTAGTGATAGCTTGGTGTTTAATATGATTGTTCCTTCTTATTGATTGTGTTTAATACTAGATTAGCCCTTGGTAAGTTGATCTAGATCCTAGGGTTCTCTTATGCCTGATAAGTGTTTGATGAATTGCCTGAATGAGTCAAGTAAGAGATTTGCTTATCTTAGCTTAAGGAATTAGTTGTCTAAGGAGTAGATTGGCAATAAAGAATTGGATTAATGCTTACTATGCTTGCTGATCATGTGTTTAAGTAAAAGAATTTGTCTTGATTATGTGCTTAGCAAAGTGATTAGTGTCAAAGAATTGAGCTAGTTATAGTTGTTAATTCTATGCCTAGGAATAGCTTGTTGTGGGGTTTGTAAGCATCACTAGTTAAGCCAAGAATCTCCCTTGATCAATAACCTCATCTCAAGCCTTCTAGTTCTTGATTTTTTGAATTCGAATTTGCCTTAGTTTCTCTGTTTATTTCACTTGCTCTTGCTTTTTTGAAGTCTCTTTTAGTTGTTAGATTCATAGTTTCAATCACCCAATCATGCTTGCTTGAATTAGGTAATCTGTTGCATTCTTAGTGTCTTACCTTCCCATTATGGATTGATACCTACATACTACAATGATATGAGTATATGTAGGATTTGAAGTAGAGTAAACTCCTACATCAAATTGGCGCCGTTGCCGTTTAGGATTGTTCTAAGCATTAGGATTTGTAGATTGTTTGAGATCAAGCTTTTATTTTCGTTTTTGGTTACTAATTGCTCTTTTTGGACTAGAATTTCTTTTGTAGGTACCAAAACACTTGCTCTAAGGTGCCTACAGCTGCTTAACTAGTTCAAGGAGCAAGATTTTGGGTTCACATCAGCAGCTATCAGTTGTTGAAGGATGAAAGAGCATCCACATGCTGCTGGTTTTGGTCCACAAGGTCTACAAGGACAGCAAGGTCCTAATGGTTTACAAGGTGATTAGGGTTTAAGAGAACAAAGACAACCAATACCTATAGGAGCTGCTGACATATCATCTTTTTCTTCAAGACATGGGATCACTCCTCCTCTAGAAGACATTCACTTTGAGATCAGAAAGGGCATGATTGCAATGGTTCAAGACAGCAGATTCTTTGGGATGCCTAATGAAGATCCACTTGAGAATATGGACAATTTTGAGAGGATCTGCTCTATGGCTAGGATGAGTGGTATATCTGATGATGGTTTGAAGCTTAGCTTCTTTCCTTTCTCACTTGGACATAGAGCTCAACTATGGGAAAAAGGTTTGCAGCAAGGAAGCATCACAACATGGGCTCAATGGAAAACTGCTTTCCTAACCAAGTTCTTCTGTCCCTTAAGGACTGCCAGATTTCGAAATGAGATTTACAACTTCCACCAATGGTCCAATGAGAGTTTTGCAGATGCTTGGGAAAGGTTTAGGAGCTTCACAGTCCAATGCCCTCACCATGGTTTCACAAAGGAGGCACTGTTATCTTCACTTTATAGAGGTGTCTTGCGCAAGATGAGACTACTCCTTGATACAACTAGTAGGGGCAACTTTCTTGCTCAAGATGTGGATGATGGGTTAGCTTTGATTGAGAATCTAGCTCAAAGCAATGCCCAATATGGTGAGGACCAAGAGGATACTTCAAAATTAGTTTCTTCTCAACTAGAAGCTACTTTATTAGAAGTGAAAGTGCTGAAAGAAAGAATGGATGATGGATTCCGCAAATCACAGCTGCAGCAACAACTTCTGACCCAATATGTTCAGCAACAAGAAGGGGAGAGACAGCCAAAACAACAGCAACTTTCACCTCTTCCTTCCTACCAAGAACCTGATATGCAGCAAATCTTGAAGCAGATTCTTCACTCCCAACAAACTGGTTTCCAAGAGCTGTAACAAAACATTACAACACAAGCAGCTACACTAAAGACTGAGCTCCAATCCCAACTTCAGTCTCAGCTTGAGCCAAAATTCCTGTCTCAGCAACAAGCTTTTGACCAAAAGCTTGAGCAATTGCAGCACAAGAATGCGCCCTCTACATCTCACTCCTCTAGAGAATACATCAAAGCTGTCACATTGAGAAGTGGAAAACAGCTTCCACCTAGAGTTGCTCTCACTATCCCCAATGAGGACATTGAGGAACAAGAATGGGAGGCGGTGATAGAAGATGACGAAGTGGTAGTGAAAGATAATAAACTAGTCAAGGCTGATAAAATCCCAAAGAAAGACAAAGGCAAAGATGTCATCATTCCGAAGCAAAAAGAGACACCTAAGGAGTTGGTTAAAGAATCAAGATACATTTCTCCTCCTTACAAGCCACCACTGCCATCTCCTGGAAGGTTCAAGTAAGAGTTGCTTGCCAAATACAAAGGTCTATTTAATGAGCAGATGAAGAAAATACAGCTTACTATGCCTTTACTTGATGCCTTTGTCCTAGTTCGTCCTTACCAAAAATTTCTGAAAGATGATGTAGTTGAGAGAACTAAAGATCTGCAAGGGATGGTTGTGTTAACACATGAATGCAGCGCCATCATTCAGCAACAAAATGTGTCTCATAACAAGCTTGGTGACCCAGGAAGTTTCACTTTACCCTATTCTATAGGGCCATTACTATTTGAGAAATGCTTGTGTGATTTAGGAGCCAGCGTCAGCTTGATGCCCTATTCCATTGCAAAGCGCCTTGGTTTCACAGAGTTTAAGGACTGTAGAATCTCTTTAGTGTTGGCTGATAGATCAGTGAGGCTCCCAAAAGGATTGCTTGAAGATGTTCCTCTCAGGATTGGGAATGTAGAGATTCCCACTGATTTTATGGTTTTAGATATGGATGAAGAGCCTAGAGACCCTTTCATCCTAGGGAGACCCTTCTTAGCCACAACAAGAGCTGTCATTGATGTCAAGAAAAGGAAGATTAAGCTGCAGTTGGGTAAAGACATGTCTTTGAAGTTTGACATCAAGCAAATTATGCAACAACCTACCATAGAAGGTCAGATTTTCAAAATAGATATCTTGGAGGAGCTGTATGATGAAGTCCAAGAGGAGTTGTGCTGTGATGACAATACAAGTGGCTTTGACAAAGGAGCATGGGGAAGATGGTTATTTGGATAAGGAAAGCTTGGGTTACATGCTGAGGCTTAACTCTCACAAGATATTGGAGGAAGAGGAGCCATTTGAAGAGCTAAGGTACAAGGAAACAGAGCTTCTCTCAGTCCAAGAATTTGACGCCAAGGAACAGAGCAGCATAGATGAGGACTAGAGTGAGCTCAAAGCGCCAAAGGTGGACCTCAAACCTCTTCCTAAAGGGATAAGGTATGTCTTCTCAGGCTAACTCCACTTATCCTGTTATTGTCAATGAAAACCTTAACGATGATGAAGTCCTTGCACTTGTGAAAGTGTTAAAGAGGTTTAGTAGAGCAATTGGATATTCACTTGATGATATCAAAGGTCTCTCTCTAAGCCTTTGCACTCACAGGATGAGACAAAATCATCCATTGAACCTCAAAGGAGATTGAATCCTAATCTGAAAGAGGTTGTTAAAAAAGAGATCCTAAAACTACTTGAAGCTGGCTTGATCTATCCTATCTCAGAATGCACATGGGTCTCATGATAGCTTGCTATTTTAGATCATTTTAGGCTGCATTTCATGCATCTTTTCCTTTGTTTTTGTATTATAGTTTAGCATTTAGGTATCATTTGCACTTAGAATCAACATAGCATGTATTTAGCTTAGGATTGCATACATTTGCATACATGTGCATGTAGGATTGCATACATTTGCATACATGTGCATGTTTTTGGTGGTTTTCAGGTGTTTTGGAGTTTCTTAGAGCTGGGGAAGGGATGGAAGCAGCTTATGATCACGGAAGATGTCAGAAATGAAGTTCTTGCAAAGTCTGGTCCATATCGAGCAAGCATATCAAGCAGAACAATCGTGGAGTGTGCTCGATGCAAGCAGCAGGACGAGAGGAAAATGTTCAGCACGAGGATTCAAAGTCGTTTGTCTGCATCAAGGACCAGCATCGAGGAAAGACGTCGATACACGCTGCATGGGCCATATCGAGGTCGCATATCGAGCAGAACATTGACCGTACGACCTCGATGTAACTCATCCGCGTTGACCAATTGACTTTTATTAACCTTATCCTATCTTTTTTGGGTTTTTATGCTTCTTTTGGCTCCCTACTATAAAGCCACAAAACATTATCTGAAGGGTGGGCTATCTTATCCAAGGTTAGCTTTTTATCAAATAATCTCTTTGAACCTTAAATGGCAATTTTTCTTAAAGATCTTTATCTTTAATAAAATTTGCATTTTTATGGTTTAATCTTGTCTTCTAATCTTTGTTCTTGCTTCTTGGTAGCTTAGATTTATCATTTTTTTGCATTTTAAAGTCATCTAGTTATGTTTAACTCCAAATCAATGGGATTAAACCTGATTAGTGAGTAGTTCTCTTTAAATTTAGGTTTCTAAGTGGGGAAAGTGGTAATTAAGATGTGATTAGGCTTGTTTAATGATTCTCTGTTATCTCCTTCTCTTGCAAAGTGATTAATGTTGATAAAGCTTGCTGCTTTTGATTGATTATGGGTTGATAGATGCATATGGTTCACTTGATGTCTTGATATCTCTTCTCTAAGTACAGTTCGTTTATTTGGCTTGATAGTCTAGATTGGTCTATGTTTCCTTTGTTCAGTTACACCAGAGTGATAGTTCACCTTGCTAGATGATTCTCTTAGGGCTAGATAATGCTGGTTTTGAGATTCTGGGCTTGATGGTTAGAGAGTATGCATCAAAAGATCTTGCTTTTGCTTCATTCTTGTTCATTGCTTAGCTCTGTTAGGATGTTGCAAGTTAGTGCTTAAATCCATAATCTTTATTGGTGTATAGCTACTTAGATACTTATTGGTTCACAAGATTGATAAGTTGATCTGAAGTCTTGCTTGGGTGAGAGTGGAGTTGCTTGATTGGTACTTCTCTTAGGCTAGAATGGTTCTGAACTTCATGCTCATGGTTGAAGGATGCGCCATCACAAGTGGGTCTGACACTTCGATCTTTTTGAATATGAATTGCTTATTGACGCCAAGTGGTTCCCTTTAAATACCTTGTCTAGGTGAATAACATTTAGAATTGCTTGCTTGTTAATGCTTGTTGAGTGCCTTAGTAGAAATCCCCTTGTTACTCTTGAGAATCACTATCCCACAATTGCTTAGAACCTTGAATCTTGGTTTTTATTAATTGTCTTCAAAGTCATCTTGCTTAGTTCTTGCTTAAGTAGTCATTTCTGGCTTAAATTCCTGTTTAGTCATTACCTTAAGTTCATTGCTTGGTTTTGTTCACTTGCATTTAGTTTATGCTTTCCTTCTATTGCATCATTAGGTTGATAGATTTGTCCTCACATAATCAAATCCCCATCTTGCTTAGCTTACAGCATTGTTTGCATCTCATCTTCCACAATTGGATTGATACCTGATCCTTATTCTACAACTGATTAGAGGCTAAGGACATTTTAGTTTAGACCCAAAAAGTCTTGTTTCAAATTGGCGCCATTGGCATTGTGGATTGTTTGAGTTTAACATTGCTGTTAGACTAAGTTCTTTACTTTAAAAGTTACTAAATTGCTCTGTTTTCCGTGCTCTGTTTTTTCAGGTATTTGTATGAATTTGAGGTCTAAAGGCTCATCAAATCTGACTCCTTTCATTGATAACATTCATAGGAGAAGAGCTGTAAGACAGAGAGTTCAAGAGATAGAAGAACAGAGAATGGCAGAGCAGGAAGCTCAGTTACCATATGTTGGTGTTGTTGGACAAGCACCACTACAACAAGCTGCAGCACACATAGATGAAGCACAAGAAGCTTTGAACCAAGCGGCTGGAGTTCAAGGATAGTGAGTACCGGTTCACGCACCTAGAGCTGCAAGACCAATAGGAGCTGGTGATGCACTTGACACTCACCATAACAGAAATGGCATTCACGCTCCAGCTGTACATCAAAACCACTTCGAGATCAAGCTTGGGTTTATCAACATGGTACAAGGCAACAAATTCCATGGCCTGCCTAATGAAGACCCCTTGGATCATCTTGACCAATTTGATAAGGTGTGTGGTATGACCAAGATTCAAGGAGTCTCTGAAGATGCTTTGAATCTGTGCTTGTTCCCTTTCAGTTTAGGTTAAGAAGAACATCAGTGGGAGAAGACACTTCAACAAGATTCAATCTCTACATGGAATGAGTGCAAGACAGCATTCCTCAACAAATTCTTCAGCTCAACAAGAACAGCAAAGCTCAGGAACACCATAAGCAGCTTTAATAAGCATGGAAATGAGACACTTGCTGAAGCTTGGGAGCGGTTCAAGTCTTACACTTTGCAGTGCCCACACCATGGCTTCACAAATGAAAGCTTGCTGTCTACTTTATATAAAGGAGTGACGCCAAAGTACAGAATGCTCTTGGACACAGCTTCCAATGGAAATTTCATGGGCAATACTGTTGTAGATGGTCTAGCTCTTGTCGAGAACTTGGCACTTTCTGATGGAAACTATGGTGAAGAATATGACAGAGCATCTAGAGCTGTTGTAAGCGCTGAAGGTGAGAGCACAACAAAGAAGAAGACTAAAGCTTTGAATGATAAGTTAGACAAGCTGATGAGTGTGTCTTTCAAGAATGTCAGTTTTGTTGGTGATAGTGTTGCTACTGAAGAGGAAGATGGGACAGTTGTAGAAGAAGAAGCCTTCTTCATTTGGCAATACACAAACCTCTTCCAGCACTCAAGATGTTTATTTGAAGCAGATGATGCAACAGTTGTTGACTGGTCAAGCCAACACAACTATAGAGCTGCATAAGAAATTCGAGCACTAGAGGAGATGAGGAAATTTCTGACTCAAATACTGCTGCAAGAAACAGAGCAGAGGGAAAAATGCCAGTGGTTGAAGAAGAACAGGTCCAAGATGCAGCACCTAAGTTCAAAGACTACATTAGTAGAGTGGACTTTTCTCCTAGAAGATATGCCAGTCTTGGTCTGTTGGACTTGAGAAGTTTACTAGTCTTGGGTATCCATCATACAAGCAACTATCTGGTGACTTCCTTGCAAGCTTCAAAGCTACTTTTACAAGTTTGATGATGAATATGATGAAGGAGAAGAAGACTTTGGCAATGGATTCATCAAGTTCAGAGCCAACAAAGCATGGTACACCATGGGGTTCACTCAGCTTGATGAAATATTTGGATTTGATAAAGGCTCAAGAGCATAAAATATGAGCTTCAAGCACAATGAGCTAAGGCATGTGTGGGAGGGGATAGCAAATGATGCCTATAGAGCTGGTCATCTGAAGAGTGCTAGTATCCGCCATCCAGCTATCAGATATGTTCATAGGGTCATCACCAGCACACTGTTCTACAGGAAAGAGCAGAATATGGTCAAAGAAAAATAGATGGGGCTGCTTGTGAATGGCTTGAAGATTTTCATGATGGAGACAATGCATGGGATGATTCATGGAGAGCGCTTAGGAGTTGATCTTGTGACAGTCCTAATGAAGCAGTTCCTTTCTTGCTAACAATGGGCTTTCAACACAAGAGAAAAGAAGCAAAAGTTAGCCATTGGAGGTGTGATCACTCCCATCTTTCTCAGTGCTGGATTTGAGCTTGGTACACCAGATGTTACCATGATATTCTTTGATGTCCCCTATCTCAGCAAGATTGGATACCTCTCAGAAGTTGTCGAAACCGGATTTGGATATCAGTTTGAGCTGGAGAATAGTAAGAGGAAGAGCATCTTGCCAAAGCAGCACCTCACTATTTTCTCATCCTATTAAAACATTAGCTTCATGCCAACAAAAGATGAGTTTTATGATCCAAGGACTGACCCTCCATTGATGAGGCCAAGCAAGGTTAAGAACATGAGCACCATCAGAGATTCAGATGTGGAAGAAGATATTGAAGAGCAGCATCAAGAAAAAGAGGTTCAGCATCAAGGGAGAGAGGCAGATGAACATGAAGTCTATGATAGCCACCCTTATGCATTTGATCCTTATGATGTGATCTGCACATCTGAAGCTTCAAGGGCTGCTTATAAGCATATTAGGCTCTTCAGAGGTGGAACCACTTCCAGGATAAGGCCATTAGAATCTTGCTGAAGATAGTTAAAGCTAGCAAGAAATCGGTTGACTCTGTGAAGAAGAAACTGAGGAAGCTTAAGAAGAAGTTAGGAGGATCTTCATCAGCCAAGAGGTCTGATCAAGCGGTTCAAGCAGAACCACAAGGAGGAGGATCTGATTCTAAGGATATGGCTGAGGATACACCAGAAGCCACAGTCTAGGAGAGACACTCTTTCCACATCAGTGAGCGGTCAAGGGAACATATAGCTGAACCGGCCACACATTGATCCCATGTAGCTGTTCGAAGGCGCAAATCTAAGAAGAGAAGGGCTAGACAACAAACTCCATATGAGGAAGAGGCTTCTCCCTCCCATGCCATTGAGAGTTCAGACTCTCACCACTCCTCCACCTGAAGGAGTGTGGTACACCACACTAACTATTGTAAATACCACATTTTTTAAAGTGTATGCAATTGTTTGCCTGATAATCACCACAACAGGAATGGTATTCACGTTCCAGCTGTACATCCAAACCACTTCGAGATCAAGCTTAGGTTAATCAACATGGTGCAAGGCAACATATTTCATGGTCTGCCCAATGAAGACCCTTTGGATCATCTGGACCAATTTGATAAGGTGTGTGGTATGACTAAGATTCAAGGAGTCTCTGAAGATGCTTTGAAGCTGCGCTTGTTCCCTTTCAGTTTAGGTGAAAAAGCACATCAGTGGGAAAAGACACTTCCACAAGGCTCTATATCTACTTCGGATGAATGTAAGACATCTTTCCTCAACAAATTTTCTAGCTCCACCAGAACAGAAAAGCTGAGGAACATCATAAGCAGTTTCACTCAGTATGGGAATGAGACATTAGCTGAAGCTTGGGAGCGGTTCAAGTCTTACACCTTGCAGTGCCCACACCATGGCTTCATAAATGAAAGCTTGCTGTCTACTTTTTATAGTGGAGTGACGCCAGAGTACAGGATGCTCTTGGATACAGCATCAAATGTAAAATTCATGGGCAATACTGTTGTAGATGGTCTAGCTCTTGTGGAGAACTTGGCACTTTCTGATGGAAACTATGGTGAAGAATATGACAGAACATCTAGAGCTGTTGTAAGCTCTGAAGGTGAGAGCACAACAAAGAAGGAGATTAAAGCTTTGAATGAAAAGTTAGACAAGCTGATGAGTGTGTCTTTCAAGAATGCCAGTTTTGTTGGTGATAGTGTTGCTACTGAAGAGGAAGATGGGACAGTTGTAGAAGAAGAAGCCTTCTATATAAATCAACAAGGAGGCAGTTTTAACAACAACAGGAACCATCCCAACTTCTCTTATAGAAGCACCAACGTGGCTAACCCTCAGGATCAAGTCTATCCATCACAAGCTGCTCAACAGAACCAAGGAACCAAACCTTTTGTTCCTTTCAACCAGCAGAACAACTTTGCTTCAAGACAACCATTTCATGGCGGTTTTCAACAAGCTACCTTTCAGCCAAGACCAGCTTTTATCCCACCAGGTTTTGGCAATACACAAACCTCTTCCAGCACTCAAGATGTTGATTTGAAGCAGATGATGCAACAGTTGTTGACTGGTCAAGCCAACACAACTATAGAGCTGCACAAGAAATTCACTGAAGTGCATAACAAAATAGACGCCACTACTTGTGACCTGAATGGCAAGTTAGATGCTCTGAACCAAAGAGTCAAGTCTCTGGAGAGCAAAGGAGCTTCATCTTCAAAGCCTCAGAACCAGTTACCAGGAAAGAGTGAAGCAAATCATAAGGAATTCTGCCACTTGCTTGCTGAAGAGGATGATGAGTTTGATGATGAAGATGCTTCATTGGAAGAGCTTGGCATTATGCTTCAAGAGATGTTGTTACATGTGGACATGTTAAAGGCTGAGTGTGGGGGGAATGTCATCAACGTCACCATTGATGATCAAGAAGCTGCAGACATTATAGAGAAGTTCCTCCAAGGACTAGATGAAAGCTTGAGAAGAAGATCAAGAAAGAGCCGCACAAGAAGCTGCTGAGAAGGAAGAGGCTGAGAAAGCCTTAGTTGCTCCAGAATAAGAAGCCAAACCAGAGCTCAGTGAAGCTGATAAAGAGCTTCTAGAGACATACCACGCTTTGATGATCTTGGCTAGAGAAAGTCCTGAAGACTTCAAGGAGTTGTATGACCGCCAAGTAGGCAGCTCCTCAAGCAGCAATGATAAGGGTAAAACTCCTGAAGTTCAAGTTTATAAACAACCAATCCCTTACCCCACGGTGCACTTTACAAAGGCTCATATGGCAGCCTACTCAAAGTTCAGGAAAGACATACAAGATGCTGGAATAAAGCTTCCTCATGGCGCCACTTTTCTTGAAGTGAAAGATCAAATCAGGTTCCTCAAAGAGTCTTTGACAAGCTGGAAGTAATGGAGCCAATTCTAGAGAATGTGGGAGCCAATCTGAAGAGAAGCACAGAGCTGAAGACATTAACAATGCTTCCCAATCCAAGAAAGTTTCTCATCACTTGTGAGCTTGAGATGCTAGACAATGTTCGAGCTTTGTGTGATTCACGTTCAACTGTGAATGTCATGTCTCTCCACTTAAGCCAAACCTTAGGAATCAAGGAACTGAAGCCCTACAAAGCCTTTATCACCTTTGTCGATAACACCTCAACAAGACCCTTAGGCATGGTGAAGGAATTCCCTTTGAAGATTGGGAATTGCTGGGTGCCAACAGATTTTGTGGTTATGGAGAAGACATATTCAAGAGAGATGCCACTTCTTCTAGGAACAACATTCTTGCCAACAGCAGGAGCTCAAGTAGACTTCAAGAGAGGCTCTGTGATTTTGAAAAATGTTGATGAGTTCAAAGTCTACAAGATTGTCTCTCCTTCCATAGCTTTTCAGGGAACAATCATTGAAGAAGAGAGTGAACAACAGCAACTTTCAGAGCGTGTGGAGCATGCTATGAGCTTCACAATGAGTATGTTGATGAGAGACTCTCTCCCTGATGAGCCAGAACAGAAGCTTAACACTGAGTTGAAGCTTGAAGATGGTTTTAAAGAGGATGGAAGCTTGATCACTAAGGAAGTGGAGCCTTAGATCACATCAAGTGTCAAGAAGAAGAGAAACAGGAAGACAACTCGTGAAAAGAAGAGACTGATGTCAGTGGGTACTTGGGTTTACCAGAAGAAAGATGTACGAGCATGAGCTCCATCAACCTCTTCTCACTAGTCCTCAAACCATCAAAGTCAATCTTAGTGACTTAAAACAAGCACACTTAGGAGGTAATCTCATGAATATCGTTGTAAATATATGCTTTCTTTTATTACTGATGTTTTTATTTAGTGTTTCAGAAGTTAAACATCAGGTCCATGGATGTGTAGAATGGTTTAAAGGCCAAGGAAAGAAGATTATGTTTTCATATCGAGGTGCCATATCAAGCAGAACATCAGTCATTGCTGCTCGATACAGCTTATCTCAGGGAAGGAGCAGTCCATACACCGAGCAAATTGCACGATGGAGATCACATCGAGCAGAACACCAAAACCCCTACTCGATGTGATCGCTCCTGAAGCCCCAATCCATACACCGATGAGAGTAGATCGTACATTGATCAAGACACACGGTGGAGATCACATCGAGGTGTAGCATCGAGCAGAACACTAAAATCCTTGCTCGATGTAATCACCAGTCCGTACATCAAGAAGCTACATGCCGTAAATCGACCAGATTGCTCGATGGAGTCACACCGAGGAGTTGCATCGAGCAGAACATCCAAGGTTCTGCTCAATATGGGTGCTAACAGCCTGCTCGATGCAAGCGGTGTTCGGTATGACAACCACCAAGGAGAACAGCAACCATGTACGAGATGTTCCACATCGAGATGTTGCATCGAGCAAAACAACAACATGTTTGCTCGATGCACAATGGCCGAGCCAGAAACAAGCATCCAGACGGTGCCATGCATTGCCCACAGGAAGGATCATGCAAGCCGAAGTATCTCCCTACACCAAGCCACAACATCAAACAGAACATCTACTGAGACTGCTCGATACGAGTTGCCCTGAAGGAGAAGCTGACCAGAACACAGAACCCCCGAGGCAGCAAAGCATCATCACCGAGCCACAGGACCCGATGTCTCCGATATGGCACACAACGAGGTACCACATCGAGTGTTTTGCTCAATATGGTCCGTGTAAGAATTTTTTTTTCTGAAATTTTTACATGGGTAAATCGAG
Organism: Thlaspi arvense; assembly: GCA_911865555.2. Classification (NCBI taxonomy): domain Eukaryota; kingdom Viridiplantae; phylum Streptophyta; class Magnoliopsida; order Brassicales; family Brassicaceae; genus Thlaspi; species Thlaspi arvense. Next base: position 15,556,364 of record OU466857.2, read on the forward strand.
TAAAACATTTTTGTGGGCCTTGATGGCGGGTAAAAAAATCTTTTCTTTCCCCCTCACATGCATTTTTAAATTTTAAACCAGATTTTCTTGGATTATCTTTGGATTTTTCTAGATATCCCTTATCCTGTTACATTAAAACTAGCAATCTTCATCTCTCTCTCCACTCACACACCCATATCAAGCTAAACATCTCTTTTTCAAGCATCCTTTCTTTCTCTCTTGCATCCTCTAGAACTTCATCCTTTTGGTCAAAGAACTAAGGTAAACTTTGCTAGATTTCTTGTTTCTTGAATTTAAATGTGGCAAATTGAAGTAGGATGCATTAGAATAACTGATTATGGTTGTTTGCATAATTTTGTTTACGGTTCTGTTTTGCATGTCACCATTGTTGCTCTTCTTTGAGATTTTATAATTGAAATGTTTAAAAATTGCTGTTTTTGTGCTTAGTTTGACTTTATATTTAGATTCTGGCCAAATCTAGGCATGCTATTGTTTTTCCAGCTTATTGACCATTAAAATATTTCTTATTAGACTAGTGATGGTGAATCTGATGTATTTTCATAGTTTGGTGGAGAGAGAATGTTGTTTTTGGCTTCATATGCTTGAAATTGTTACAATCGCTGCTTGCCACTGTGAGAATTTTAGTTTTAGCTGTATTTATCCTTTTGAGCTGAAATATTTTGCTAAATTCGACTCTGTTTGTTGGTGATCAGTGTGAATGTTTTCAGAATTGTTCATGCTTGCTTGAATTTTGAAAATTAATTTCCTGAACAGTGCTCTCAAAGGATACTATGTTAATTCTTGCTTCAAGCATTGCATTTTCAGGTATTATGTCAAACACCAGAGGAAATGAGGAAGTTTCTGACTCAAATGTTGCTGCAAGAAACAGTGCTGAGGGAAAGAGGCGAGTTGTTGAGGAAGAACCAGTCCAAGATGCAGCACCAAAGCTGAAGGACTACTTGAGAGCGATGTGGAGAGTGGACTTCACTCCCACAAGATATGCTGATCCTGGTCTGTTGGGAGAGCTAGAAATCAAGACTGAAGTGGATGAGCTGTTGAGCAACATTTGACTGGAGAAATTTGCTAGTCTTGGTTATCCAACTTACAAGCAACTTTCTTGTGAGTTTCTTGCAAACTTCAAGGTCTACTTCTTCAAGTTTGATTAAGAGTATGATGAAGGAGAAGAAGTCTTTGGCAATGGATTCATCAAGTTTAGAGCAAACAGAGCATGGTACACCATGGGGTTCACTCAGCTTGAAGAAATCTTTGGATTTGATCAAGGCTCAAGGGAACAAAACATGCGGTTCAAGCATGATGAGCTAAGGCATGTATGGGAAGAGATAGCGAATGATGCTTATAGAGCTGGTCATCTGAAGAGTGCTAGTATCCGCCATCCAGCTATCATATATGTTCATAGAGTCCTCACCCGTATACTCTTCTATAGAAAAAGAGCAAAGCATGGTGAAAGAAAAAGAGATGGGGTTGCTTGTGAATGGCTTGAAGAACATAATGGTTGAAACAAGGCATGGGAAGATACAAGGAGAGCGCTTAGGAGTTGGTCTTATGACAATCCTAATGAAGCAATTTCTAGCATGCCAACAATAGGCTTTCAACACCAGAGACAAAAAGCCAAAGATAGCCATTGGAGGCGTGATCACTCCTATTTTGCTTGGTGCTTGAGTTGAGCTTGGCACACCAGATGTTACAATGATCTTCCTAGATGTTCCTTATCTCAGCAAGATCGGATACCTTTCAGGAGCTGTTGAGACAGGATTTGGCTATCAGCTTGAGCTGGAAAACAGGAAGAGGAAGATCATCTTGCCAAAGCAGCGCTTAACCAACTTCACATCCTATGAGAACATCCGATTCATGCCAACAGAAGATGAGCTTTATGACCCAAGGATTGACCCACCACTGATGAGGCCAAGCAAAGTGAAGAACATGAAAACCATCAGAGACTCAGATATGGAAGAAGACATCGAAGAGCAGCATCAAGAACAAGAGGTTTAGCATCAAGGGATGGAAGAGGAAGAACATGAGGACTATGGTAGCCGCCCTTATGCATTTGACCTATATGATGTGATCTGCACATCTGAAGCTTCAAAGGCTGCACATGAGCATATTATGCTTCTTCAGAGATGGAACCACTTCCAAGACAAAGCCATCAGAGGTTTTCTGAATACAGTCAAAGCAAACAAGAAATCGGTTAACGCATTGAAGAAGAAAGTGAAGAAACACAAGAAGAAGTTGGGAGGATCTTCATCAGCCAAGAGCCACAAGAAGGAGGATCTGATGCTGAAGACATGTCTGAGAACACAGCAGAGAGGACAGTCCAAGAGAGACACTCATTCCACATTAGTTAGTGGCCAAGGACATAAGCTTCTCAACCAGCCAGACATTCATCTCATGTAGCTGATCCAAAGCGAAAAGAAAAGAAGAGAAGGACTAGACAGCAAATTCCATCAGAGGAGGAAGAATCACCTTCCCATGCCATTGAGAGTTCAGACTCTCACCACTCCTCCACCTGAAGTAAGGTACACCACACTAACCATTGCAAATACCACTCATTTTATTTAATTATTGCGATTGTTTGCTTGATGTTTGTGAACACTCTCCCTAGCCCTTTTATTACACAGGCACAGTATAATTGAAGTGTGGGGGAGGGTGTATGATGGACTGATGCTTGCATTTGCATTTGCATAGTAGAATAAGAACCATGCGTCATGATTACATAACATCTAAGGTATAGAAAAAACCAAAAAAAATGAATTTTTTTTCAAAAATTGCTTCACAAAAAGAGTTTGATTTTCATGCATTCTTATAGGATTTAGACTTCATGCATTCATGTAGGACTAGCTTGCTTGTTTAAATTGGGAACTATGATAGTACATCTTTGTTAATGCTAGTGATTTATGAAGATGAAGCCCTTGTTTTTAATCCTTTGGTGCATTTGATGTTGAACTAGAAATAAACTGAACCACTTTTGGAATTTGCATTTGTGAGAGCTTTATTTAAGACTGAAGCATGCTTTGAAATGATTTCAACCTTTGTTTAAGTGGAACCTAATTTGAATTCGCAAATATCATGCCTTATGCTTTTGTGATTGATGTCATGGATTCTTATTCTCTTTTCCCACTCTCTAAAAGATCCATTTAGATTTTCCCACCCTTAACTAAACCTTCTTTCAAGCCAAGACATTAATAGTGTGTGATTTGTGAGGCCTCTTCCATCATGATTGTTGCTTAGCAAAAAGTGTTGGGTTGGAACAACAAGGGAAGTATTTCCATTGTAGAACTAACTCACTCTTGAGTTTGATAATTTATGATATTTGGGGAATGGTTTGGGGTTATCTTGGGTTTAATTTTTAAGAGAAGCAAAGAAGAAAAGAAGCTAAGGCACAAAAGAAAAAGGAGTGTGACACAAGCAAAAGGGTGGAAATGGCGATTTTAAACTCAGAGAAAGAAGGCTCATATTTAAAGAATAAAAGAAGATGCAAGGAGTGCAAAACCAGTAAATCAAATAGCCAAAGGCGAATCAAGCACCAGCATTACCAAATAAAGGAGCCAAACTCAAAAGAAGCAAATCGCCACCACTTGAAGTTCAAAAGAAGAAGTGTCCTCTAAAACGCTTGAAGAAGAAAAGTTTTTGGGTTCTGAAAAGGGTTTAAGTTCTTAAAAAGGGTAGCATAGGAGGGTCTTTTATTTCTTAGCTAGAGTTGGGAACACATCTTATAGATCTTGGGTAAATGGGAGTCTTCCTTTGTATGTGTAAGTTGTTCTTCGACACTTAGCATTTTGCCAAAGCACAACCATGCTTTTCTTTGAGAGAACCGTTTAAACACTAAAACCAGTTTCTGAAGTGAGATCATTTTTGTTCCACTAAGCCTTGTCCCTTAGCCAAGTGACACTTTCGCATTTGCATAAGCATGATTCACAGTTTGAGCATAGTTGAATGTTAAAAAGGTTGTTTGATTTGATGAGCATGTGAAGGTTGAAAGCTTAGTGATGATCCTTATTCTTGCTTTGTGGTGAAAGTGGCTAAGTTTTTAAAGTATTCTTCCATCAAGTGCACTCTAGAATGAGGAACATGGACTTCATTTTGATTAATTGTTAGCAGTTTCAATGATATGAGTTCCCATTTAAAACCTCATCACCATGTTAAGTGTTTGTTTGCTTGAAGGCAAGAGAAAGCTAAGGGTGGGGGTGTTGATTGCTTGCTATTTTAGATCATTTTAGGCTGTATTTCATGCATCTTTACCTTTGTTTTTGCATTATAGTTTAGCATTTAGGTATCATTTGCATTTAGAATCAAGATAGCATGCATTTAGCTTAGGATTGCATATATTTGTATACATGTGCATATTTGTGGTGGTTTTCAGGTGTTTTTGGAGTTTCTTGGAGCTGGGGAAGGGATGGAAGCAGCTCATTATCACGGAAGATGTCAGAAATGAAGTTCTTGGAAAGTCTAGTCCATATCGAGCAAGCATATCGATCAGAACACTCGTGGAGTGTGCTCGATGCAAGCAGCAGGACGAGAGGAAAAGGATCAGCACGAGGATTCCAAGCCGTTGATCTGCATCGAGGACCACCATCGAGGAAGGACATCGATACACGCTGCATGGGCTATATCGAAGTCGCATATCGTGCAGAACATCGACTGTACGACCTCGATGCAACTCATCTGCGTTGACTGATTGACTTTTATTAATCTTATCCTATCTTTTTAGGTTTTTATGCTTCTTTTGGCTCCCTACTATAAAAGGGAAGCCACAAAACATTATCTGAAGGGTGGGCTATCTTATCCAAGCTTAGCTTTTTATCAAAGACTCTCTTTGAACCTTAAAGGGCGATTTGCCTTAAGAATTTTATCTTTAATGAAGTTTGCATTTTTATGGTTTAATCTTGACTTCTAAACTTTGTTCTTGCATCTTGGAAGCTTAGATTTATCATTTTTTTTGCATTTCAAACTCATCTAGTTATGTTTAATTCCAAATCAATGAGACTAAACATGACGAGTGAGTAGTCCTCTTTAGATTTAGGGTTCTAAGTAGGAAAAGTGGTGATTAAGATGTGATTAAGGGATGATTAGGCTTGTTTAATGGTTCTCTGTTATCTCCTTCTCTTGCGAAGTGAATGTTGATAAAGCTTGCTCCTTTTGATTGATTATGGTTTGATAGATGCATATGGTTCACTTGATGTCTTGATATCTCTTCTCTAAGTACAGTTCGCTTATTTGGCTTGATAGTCTCGCTTGGTCTATGTTTCCTTTGTTCAGTGACACCAAAGTGATAGTTCACCTTGCTAGATGATTCGCTTAGGGCTAGATAATGCTGGTTTTGAGATTCTTGGCTTGATGGTTAGATAGTATGCATCAAAAGATCTTGCTTTTGCTTCATTCTTGTTCATTGCTTAGCTCTGTTAGGATGTTGCAATTTAGGGCTTATATCTATAATCTTGATTGGTGTATAGCTGGTTAGGTCCTTATTGGTTCACAAGATTGATAAGTTGATCTGAACTTTTGCTTGGGTGAGAGAGTAGTTGCTTGATTAGTACATCTCTTAGGCTAGAATTGTTCAGATCTTTATGCTCATGGTTGAAGGATACGCCATCACAAGTGGGTCTGACACTTCGATCTTGTTGAATATGAATTGCTTATTGATGCCAAGTAGTTCCCTTTAGATACCTTGTCTAGTTGAATATCATTGAGAATTGCTTGCTTGTTAATGCTTCCTGAGTGCCTTAGTAGAAATCCCCTTGTTACTCTTGAGAATCACTATCTCATAATTGCTTAGAACCTTTAGTCTTGCTTTTAATTAATTGTCTCCAAAGTCATCTTTCTTTGTTCTTGCTTTAGTAGTCAATTCTTGCTTAAATTCCTGTTTAGTCATTACCTTAAGTTCATTGCTTATTTTTGTTCACTTGCATTTAGTTTATGATTTCCTTATATTGTATCATTAGGTTGCTGACCACCTCTCAAGGATGAGGATTAATGACTTTGTCCCAATCAATGATACCCTTCCAGAAGAGCAGCTAAATGCTTTGGGCGTGAAGATAGCTGAGGTGATGAGGTCAGAAGAGAACAAGCTGCATTGGTATGCTGACTTCGCCAACTACTTAGCATGTGAAGATGTCCCAACCAAGCTTGATGCTTATCATAAGAAGAAATTCTTCAAAGAAGTGTCCCACTATTTTTAGGATGAGCCATACCTCTACAAGAAAGGGACTGATGGGCTGTTCAGAAGGTGCATAGCTGAAGAAGAAGTCAAAGGTATAATTCACCACTGTCATGGTTCTACCTATGGAGGTCACTTTGCTACCTTCAAGACAGCACAAAAGGTACTCCAAGCTGGTTTTTGGCGGTCAAGTCAGTTCAAGGACACCCAAGCTTATGTCTCATCATGTGATGCATGCCAAAGGAAGGGAAACATCTCTAAGAGAGATGAGATGCCTCTGAACTTAATCCTTGAAATGGATATATTTGATGCTTGGCGGATTGACTTCATGAGACATTCCCTTCATCCTATGAGAATAAGTATATCCTTGTTGCTGTGGATTTTGTCTCAAAGTGGGTTGAGGCAGTGGCTAGTCCTACAAATGACGCCAAGATTGTGCTGAAGCTCTTCAAGACAGTCATCTTTCTAAGGTTTGGTGTTCCAAGATGTGTCATCAGTGATGGAGGAAACCACTCTATCAACAAAGTTTTTCAAAGCTTGCTAAGGAAGAATGGTGTTAAGCATAAGGTTGCCACTCCTTACCATCCTGAAACAAGTGGTCAAGTGGAGGTGTCTAACAGAGAGATCAAAGCCATCCTACAAAAAACAGTTGGTATTACAAGAAAGGATTGGTCTCACAAACTAGATGACGCCTTGTGGGCATATAAGACAGCCTTCAAAACACTAATTGTTAGAACCCCCTTCTCACTCCTTTATGACAAGGCTTGTAATCTAACTGTGGAGCTGGAGCACAAAGCCTTGTCGGCGACTAAGCTGCTGTATTTTGACATTAGGACAGCTCAACAAAAGAGACTTATCAACTTACATGAGTTAGTGAAAAATCGCCTTGAAGCCTTTGAGAGCTCTAATATCTATAAAGAGAGGACCAAGGCTTTTCATGACAAGAGGATAAGACCCACGGACTTCAAAGCTGGAGACAAGGTGCTGTTACTCAAGTCCAAGTGGACAGGTCCTTTCAAGATCAAGGAAGTGCTTCCCTATGGAGCTGTTATATTGTTCAAGCCAGAAGAAGGAGAGTTTACAGTAAATGGGCATAGAGCCTTACATGGCTAGTGACACACTTGGGGATGATACAAACATTCACCTCCAAGACTCTCCAGCTGCCTAAAACAAGAAAAGTCAAGCTTATTTACTATAAACAAGTACTCTTGGGAGGTATTCCCATGTTATCCCTGTCTATATTATTTGCTTTTTCATGTTTTTCTTGTTTGTTTTAGTATTCAGGAAACATCCTTAGGCATCTGAATGAAGTCAGGAAAGAACAGCTAAGTTACAATGGAGGAAGGGCTCGAAGAAGCAGTATCGAACAATATATCGATGAGATCAAGTCGATATGACTTGTATCGATGCATATATCGGTATCACTTGATCGATATGGTATGCTTCCCACCTATATCGATCAGGGTATCGGATCAAGCTGGAGGTCGATACATAAGAGAGGATCATGTATCGACCTGAATACCGATGTACCTGTCCTGATACACCTCGACGACATGCATATCGACCCATGTACCGATCAAGCCAAAGTCGATACACGAGAGTACCGGGCAACATACAGGCCGATACGGAGCAGAAACATGTGTATCGACTTGCATATCGATCTACGACACTGATAGACAAAGAGCACGGGTGTATCGACAAGGATATCGAGGGGAACAAAGTTGATGTGCCTTAACAAAAGGGCGACGGTGATCCATGAGTTACGCATCAAGGCATATTGACATCTACACCTATACTCAGATCGATACGGATCTCCTAGACCAATATCAACCAGTGTATCGATGTCCCTCCCAGATACCCCCCGCTTCCAAAGCATATCGATGGACATATCGACCCCTCACCCCGATATCGGCCACGAAACCAGCAGAAAGTCTCTTCTAACTCTTCCTATTCCATTTCTTTTGCCTCATTTATAGTTGTTTAAACCTCCTCCATGACTCTTATTACACAGAGCTGTGTAATTTAAGTGTGGGGGAGGGCATTTCATTTGACTTGTCAAGATGTTAATGTTTGAGTTGTTTTCAATGCTTTTGTTATCTGTTGCTTGATTGCATTGTAGTGAGTTTGAAGTTAAGGCTGCACCATATCTTGAATATTTTCATTGATATTCTTGTCTTATGCTGAAGGTTGCTTTGATTTGATGCCAACTCTGTTTATTAGAACAATAATCTTGACATTTAATTATCATGTTTATGCATTGAGAGTGATCACATGGCTACCCATATACATACTTGGGTTATCTTCTTTCCTTCTTACCACTCTTGTTAACCCAAATAGTTGATCATCATCATTATAGGACAGTTAACCACGCCCTAACCCAATCCTTCTTTATGAACTTAAACACTGTTGTGAGAGTTGTGGGGCCTTGCATTGCATTATTTTCGATTATATCTTAGAAAAAAGTGTAGGAATAAGGCTGGCAAGGAGAAGCTCTCTTGTAGACACCAGCTTGCATCTTGAGCTTGGTATTAGATTAGGATTTTGGGAAAGGGTAGTATAAGTGGTTTGAGTTTTATTGTTTATATCCTTTAAAGAAGAAGAAGAAGTATGGGGATGGGAGTATGGGAAAACAAGTTAAGTTTGTGATTAAGTATAAAGAAGAAAAGCTCTAAGTGTTATAGAAAAAGAAGGTGCCAACAACAACAAAGCTTACAAAGGTCATCCCAAAAGGAGAAATCAGACCAAGCAATCCACCAAAGGTGAAGAAAAATGGCTCCAATTATACAACAAAGAAGAGCAAGTTCCAACAAAGAATCAACCACACAAGCAGAAAGAATAAGGAGTTTTCCCCAAACATGAAGGAAGAAGAGATCAAGTGCTTTGGGAAAGGGTAGATCTAGGGGTTTCACTTTGGGTTTAGAAGATAATAGGTTCATCTCGGGGTAAAAAGGGATAGAAGAGAGCTTTTACTTGCATGCATAGGTGTGCTTTTACCTTTAGCATTTTGCCTAAGATAGAATCATTTCATTGAGTGATCTCCTATGTCTTTGAATCCTTATATGAAGGAGATCATTTTCATCTCATGACCATGTCCCTTTAACCAAATGTGTTCACTTGATTTGCTTAAACTTGATCCATTGGTTACCACTAGATTTGCTTAAACTTGATCCATTGGTTACCATTAATGAATGTTAAAGACTTGGTTGATTTGAATGCTTGTGTAGACTAAGCTAGAGTTCATTCTTTGTTAGGATGGCTATGGCTAAAGCTTTTGGAGTACAACAATCTCTTTGCATCTAACCACCTATAACCTGGGCATTCAATTAATTTTTCCATTGACATCTTTAGTTTTGAGCTCCCATTTTCAAACCTCTCTCCCTCATTTGTCTTTGATTGCTTGAGGACAAGCAAAATGCAAGTGTGGGGGAGTTGATATACATTATGTTTATACCATTTTAGCATACATTTAGCACTAGTTTTTGATCCTTAAGCATGCATTTTTACATGTTCATGTTCCAATTTCACCCATTTACAATTTAAAGTATAATTAGGAGTTGTATTGCATATTAGATGTGTTTCGAGCACTTGGCAGGTGATTAGGAGGAGTTTAAGGACCAAAGGAAATGCTGGGAGTCATTAGCTGAAGGAACCAAGGCAAGAAGGCTTCGTATTGATCATGATATCGGCTTAGCGAATTGATACACAACATACAAAGCAACATATAAACATCACACGTCAATACATGCTCACGAGCTATACCGGTCAACACATCGAGGTCCCGAAGTCGGTACAAGGAGACAGGACATGTGAAGAGTATCGAGCGACTCTAGCCGATACACCACCTTCAAAGTGTCTGTAATGGTGAGCATATCGACACAGGAGCATCTCGATACACAAGCCAAGAAGTGTATCGATCATTATATTGATGTTGGAGCTCGATAGGCCTTAACTAAGGGGCGATTGTATCGAGTAGCGTACCGAGGAGATCAACCGAGATGCCTTAGCAAGAGGCGACTGTATCGATCAAAGAATCGATGAGACTTGGTCGATACACCCTCCTGCCAACCAGTATCGACCAGTAACAAGTCTATATCAGGCACCCGAACCAGCTGCTTTCCGGTTTATTTCCGGTTTACTAAGGTTTTTCCTAAAAGCTATATATAGGCTTTGATCTAAAAACATTAGGGAGCATCTTATCATCTTTTACCTTTCGGATAATAGTTTTCCCCCTTGAATTTCTCTTAGTTTTTCTTGTAATCTCTTGTTGAATCTTGTTCTTTCAAACAAAGTGGGTGTTTATCTCCTTTCTAATTATGATTTGTCTTTCTCTTTTGCTTTGGGCTATGATTAAAATCATGATTAGTTAGTAGTTATCTTATGGTTTGAGATGTGATAGAGATAGGGAGATTTAAGATTAGATTAGTGATAGCTTGGTGTTTAATATGATTGTTTCTTCTTATTGATTGTGTTTAATGCTAGATTAGCCCTTACTAATTTGATCTAAATCATAGGGTTCTCTTATGCCTGATAAGTGTTTGATGAATTGCCTGAATGAGTTAAGTAAGAGATTTGCTTATCTTAGCCTAAGGAATTAGCTTTCTAAGGAGTAGATTTGCAATATAAAATTGGATTAATGCTTATAATGCTTGCTGATCATATGTTTGAGTAAAGAAATTTATCTTGATTATGTGCTTAGCAAAGTGATTAGTGTCAAGGAATTGAGCTAGTTATAGTTGTTAATTCTAGGTCTAGGATTAGCTTGTTGTGGGTTTGTAAGCATTACTAGTTAAGCCAAGATTCTCCCTTGATCAATAACCTCATCTCAAGCCTACTAGTTCTTGATTGTTTGAATTCAAATTTGCCTTAGTTTCTCTGTTTATTTCACTTGCTCTTGCTTATTTGAAGTCTTTTTTAGGTCTTAGATACATAGTTTCAATCACCTAATCATGCTTGCTTGAATTAGATAATCTATTGAATTCTTCGTGTCTTACCTTTCCATTATGGATTGATACCTACATACTACAATGATATGAGTATATATAGGATTTGAAGTAGAGTAAACTCATACATCAAGAATTAGACTTTAAAAAAAAGCAGCAGCAACTCCAACAGTCATCAGTTTGTAATGAAAATGATAGTTGAGCTATTTAGGATGATCATGGTGCCAAAGATGATAAATTTGATATTATTATTAAAGTGCAGACAAAAATTAATTAAACTCCGCTTGCACTGGTGGAGGTTTCTTTAAGAATACGCAACGTTTACACTCACGAGGCTTTTATTGTTGATATCGCAGTAAAACTATGTACAATGTTTTGGGAGATTATTTGGAATTCTGGTATAAGTGTATAGTGAATTAAGGCTGAGACAAATTATTATTGTAAGTTATAACCATTGTCAATCATCAAGACAGGTTTGTCTTCTTCAAATTTTAATTAACCGAGTGTTAAAAATTAAACTGAGTGTTTGCAAAATATCTTGGTTTTAGTTTTTTTTTTAAATATATAAAATCAAAATCAGCGTATAGCGTGGGTATTCACCTAGCGAGAGATGAAGAATGAATACCACCGGTCTCAGAATTGAGTTTTACTCTTTTAAGAGTAAAATCTGAGCTCTTAAGACTCCTCTGAATATTAAGTATTTCTCAGGATGTATGGCAAGAAATAGCTAACTCATGAACTATCACTGCAGAACAAATAGTAGTTGCCATCGTTATGGAATAGGAGTAGAGTCGATTAATCATGTACTCTTTAAATTCTTTCAGCACTATAAACGTGGGTCTTAAGTACATTTAATTCCTTCAGGTATCTTCCCAAGTACAGTAATATCTCAAAACTTAGTACACTTCTTGATGAGAGCTTCTGAACTAGGAGTAGTAGCAAAAGTTCTAGAAGCTTTCCCATAAATTTTATGGTATACATGGAAGGCTAGAAATAAGAATGTCTTTAATAAGCAAGAGATTTTGCCAATATATACATTGGAGATAAATTTTCAAGAAACTGAATCCTAAAATGTGGCACAAAAGGTCTCAGAAATACCATATAGACATCAAGCCCACATGAAACAAGGATAGCGACAAGACTGTATGAAGATAGTTACTTGCACCCAATATGTTAAGTGGATGTCTCCAGAGTTAGGGATAGAACTACATTAGAAGGTGGGTCCTTCTCGAGTTGACAATCGTTTATTTGGTATTATAGTGAGAGATCAAGTTCTCTCTCCCTTGCTTAATTTGAAGCACTACTTTGAGCTATGAGGATATTCTGTTTTGGTGTTTTCTGAATCTCTTGATTTTTGGTTCAGTTTCAGCGGTTACAAAGACTTTCAAAAAGTCGCGGGTGTGATTTAGGATGCAAATAGTTATCACTAGAAGAATTAGTATAACAGAGATTAGTGGAATAAAGATTAATGGAATAGAAATGATAGAGACATAAATTTATTATGTTCATTTCTCTCATAAATAGTAGAAAAACAATTTTTCTTTTTTTTAACAAATTCAGCTTTTTTTTAACATAATCAATGAAATTATTTTCCAGTATTTTTAAGAGAAATGCCTAATTCTTCCAATTTGTTTTCCTAATTATACAACCAATTGCACCTTTAATTTAACAGTTTAATTTTAGTATCATTGGTTCATTTGTTATTACCTATTTTATTTTCTAGTTTTGTTTCGGTTTGTGTTTACATAATTTTAGTTTTGTTTTGAAAATAACTAGGTGGTGACATCTTTGTACACGCAGCTTTGCATATTATTATATATTTTTGTATTTATAATTGATGACTTACGAATACTTTAGAAAATGATTTTGATCAAAATTTGGTTTTTTTCCTTTGTTAAAACTTCACTGTTCCGATGGATTTTACCGTCTTCATTGGCAGTACGACACGTGGACATTAAACCGCCTTAGATGCTAATACAAGCTCTGCTAGCTCAGCTGAACAACCTTCATACATTATTCTCGGGTAGTTGACGAGCTTTCCCGAACCCCCCCCCCCCCACACACAACGAGGGGAACAGAATAGGCCAACCGACATAGGAACGAGGAGGAGAGGAGAAGAAACCTTTGGAACTCGCTCTGAGGAGGAAAAGCCGAAAAGCCACGAACCGGCTTGCACTACCAAACAGCATGATCAAAAAAGAAACCTTCCCCACTCCCCGGTTCCCTTGAGATGATGCCTATCAGGATAAGTCTCTCTCTTACCCGGAATCCTACCATTATATCTGCTGAACCTTCTCCTTTCAATATAGAACCCCCTCGAAACATTTGTAAACAGATATAAGTTTCGATCTCCAGACAAGACCTCTTACTCCGAATCCGTAGAGAAACACCCCTATGAGTATTTGTTCCCGGTAGAACGTTCATTGACTTGGGCGTCGGAGAACCTTCGGGAAGGAAATCCTCTTTCGGTCTTCACGGAGGCCCAATTGATCTTTTGTGCATGTCTCGTCGCCTTTCCCCCCAGAGGATGAAACCCGAAGTCACGGCTCCACTCCACTGACAAATAACATACACCCACGTGGCATCCCAAAATTTGCTCCCGAACAGTTGGCGCTAGAAGGAGTGGGAGGAGGGGGGGTTCACCGGCGAGCGTTCCACGAAGGAAGCAGTCTACACAGTTCGACCGAGCAAGGAACAGAAGGTTTAGAAGCTCTCCGACCCACGCGGGATAACCCTCACTCCATAAGACTCGAGACTCCGAAACCATCACGCGTACTGGCCCCAAAGTCAAGAGGTCAGGTTCGCGAGACGAAGCAAAAAGAATGAAAAGAACGCATAAACAAGAAGATATGCGAGAAAACCTGAAGTGTATTAAAAATGAAAAGGCCAAAAATGGCCATCGATTTAGAGTACAAAGTTACATTTTACAAAGGACAAAAATCCCTAAAAAAGAGATTGTTTAATTTAAAAACCCAGCAAGAGTAAAGATCCCGCCAGTAAAAAAGGACCCGCGCCTCCAGCGCCTCTTGCTGCCACTGAAGCATCTGTCCCCTGTGACCCATTCCGCCGATGCTTCTCTTCGAGCTCCCGCCTGATCAAGCAGATCATCGTCTGGCTGTTCGTATAAGTTTCGGCCACCATCAGCGCGAGGTCCATCTCGCCCTGGGAGTAAATCCCCGGTACACCGCCACGGTTTTGGAGAGCGTACGCACCTCGAAGTTGCGGTTTTTCCAAGTCCCATTGGCTATATGCCAACACCGTTGTTAGACGCTTCACCTCCGCACTCAAATCTTTCCCCCGGGCAAAAGTTTGCGCCTCTGCAAGTTGGTTCCGGGTCACGAGCAGTTCGGCCTGAAACTCCCACACCTCCTCAAGCTAGCGTGGACCACCTGTCGAGTGAGGATCAGTAAACGTCGCCCGCAAACCAACGAAACGAGGAAGTCTGAATCATTATCTGGGATATCCGGCATCACGCGAGACAGGATGAGGGAGCTCGCCATGATGCCCGTTGGCGAGAGCAGAAAGTCAAAAAAACCAAAACCGCTCGTCTAGCACCAACAACCGGTTCAGTTCAACCTGTTCAAAGCCAAATATCTCCACGAGGCCTGGAAGAGCGAAAGGCATCGGTCAGACACCGTCTGTATAACCCCGATGCAGCATGTCCGCGCGTTGACCGCTTGATTTTTGTTGACCTTATCTAGTTTTTAGGTTTTTTATGCTTCTTTTGGTTCTCTACTATAAAAGGGAAGCCACAAAGCATTGTGTTTATCCTATCTTAGTTTTTCTATCAAAAACTTTCTCTTTTCATCTTGTTCTTAAACCAAAAAGGGCGATTTGCTTTAAGAATCCTTTCCTTTAATAAAGTTTGCACTTTTATGATTTAATCTTGTCTCTTGATCTTTATTCTAGCACCTTGGTAGTTTAGATTTCTTATCTTTGCAGTTTAAACTCATATAATCATGTTTAACTCTAAATATATGGGATTAAACATAATTAGTGAGTAGTCTACCTTAGATTTAGGATACTAAGTAGGGAAAGTGGCGATTAAGATGTGATTAAGGGGTGGTTAGGCTTGAATAGTTTGTTCTCTGTTGTCTTTTTCTCTTGCAAAGTGATTATTGTTCATAAAGCTTGGTCATTTTGATTAAATATGGTGTTGATTGATGTATATGGTTCACTTGATGTCTTGATATCTAATTTCTATGCATGGATCGCTTATTTGGCTTGATAGTTTAGCTTGGTCTATGTTTTCTTTGTTCAGTGACACCAAAGTGATAGTTCACCTTGCTAGATGATTCGGGGCTAGATAGTGTTGGTTTTGAGATTTTTGCTTGATGGTTAGATAGTATGCATTGAAAGATATTGCCTTTGTTTGATTTCTCTTCATTGGTTAACACTATTTGGATTTCGCAACTGTGTGCTTAATTCCATATTCTTGATTGGTTTTTAGCTAACTAGGTCCCTATATGGTTCACAAGATTGATAGGTTGATCTGAATTCTTGCTTGGGTGAGAGTTGTTTACTTGCTTAGTACTTCTCTTATGTTCTTAATCCTCATAGTTGAAGAATATGCCATCACAAGTGGGTTTGACACTTCAATCTTATTGAATATGAATTGCTTATTGACGCCAATCTGATTTCTTTTAGATACCTTGTCTAGGAGTACAACATTGAGAATTGCTTGCTTATGAATGCTTGATGTTTGCCTTTGCTAGAAATCCCCTTTGTCACTCTTGAAAGCCATTAATCCCACAATTGCTTAGAACCTTGAGTCTTGCTTTTAATTAATTATCTTAAGATCATCTTATTTAGTATTGCTTAAGATGTCTTTCCCATTTAGTTCTTATTTAGTTACTGCTCTAAGTTCATTGCTTAGTCTTAATTTACTTGCATTTGATTTCTGCTTTCTTTTTATGGCATTGTTAGGTTGCTAGAGTTACTACTTTACAAACAAAATCCTTAGTCTCACTTACCTTACAGCATTGTTTGTATCTTAATATCCACAAGTGTGTTTGACACCTAAGACCCTATACTACATCTGATTTGGGGATTAGGAATACTTTGAAGTATAATCAAGGGCTAAAAAAACCTTGCTTCAACTTGGCGCCATTGCCATTTGTAGATTTTTTGAGTTTAACATTGCTGTTAAACTAAGTTCTTTTTCACTAAGGTTACTAACTTGCTCTGTTTTCTTTCCTCTGGTTTTTTTCAGATAATTCTATGAATTAGAGGTCCAAAGGCTCATCAAATCTGATTCCTTCTATTGACAACATCCATAGGAGAAGAGCTATAAGGCAGAGAGTTCAAGAGTTGGAAGAACAGAGGATGGCAGAGCAAGAGGCTCAGTTACCACATGTTGGTGTTGTAGGATAGGCACCTTTACAACAAGCTGCGCCACATATGGATGAAGCACAAGATGCTTTGAACCAAGCAGCTGGAGTTCAGGGGTTGAGAGTACCAATTCATGCATCTAGAATTGCAAGACCTATAGGAGCTGGTGATGCGCCTGATACTCACCACAACAGGAATGGAATTCATGCTCCAGCTATGCACCAAAACCAATTTGAGATAAAGCTTGGGTTAATCAACATGGTACAAGGGAACAGATCTCATGGTCTGCCCAATGAAGATCCTTTGGATCATTTGGACCAGTTTGACAAGGTGTGCAGTATGACTAAGATCCAAGGTGTTTCTGAAGATGCTTTGAAGCTGAACTTGTTTCCTTTCAGTTTAGGTGACAAAGCACATCAATGGGAGAAAACACTTCCACAAGGCTCAATATCTACATGGAATGAGTGCAAAACAGCATTTCTCAACAAATTCTTCATCTTAACAAGAACAACAAATATCAGAAATACAATTAGCAGCTTTACTAAACATGGGAATGAGACATTTGCTGAAGCTTCAGAGCGCTTCAAGTCATACACTTTACAGTGCCCTCATCATGGGTTCACAAATGAAAGCTTGCTATCTACATTGTATAGAGGAGTGATGCCTAAGTACAGGATTCTCTTGGATACAGCATCAAATGGAAATTTCATGGGGAATACCGTTGTTGATGGACTAGCTCTTGTGGAGAATCTGATTGAAACTATGGTGAGGAGTATGACAGAACATCTAGAGCTGTTGTAAACGCTGAAGGTAAGAGCACACCAAAGGAGAAGATGTAGGCTTTGAATGATAAGTTAGACAAGCTGTTGAGTGTGTCTTTTAAGAATGTAAGCTTTGTTGGTTGCTACACAAGAAGAGGATGGGACAGTTGTAGAAGAAGAGGCCTTCTACATGAACCAACATGGAGGCGGTTTCAATAAATACAGAAATCATCCCAACTTTTCTTATAGAAGCACCAACGTGGCTAACCCTCAGGATCAAGTCTATCCCTCACAAGCTGTTCAACAAAACCAAGGAGCCATACCATTTATTCCTTTCAACCAGCAGAACAAGTTTTCTCTAAGACCACCATTTCAAGGAGGTTTTCAATAAGCAAACTTTCAGCCAAGACCAGCTTTTGTCCCACCAGGTTTTGGCAATACACAAATCTCTTCTAGCACTCAAGATGTTGATCTCAAGCAGATGATGCAACAGCTGTTGACTGGTCAAGCCAATACCACTATAGAGCTGCACAAGAAGTTTGTTGAAGTACACAACAAGATAGACGCCAGTACTTATGACCTGAATGGCAAGTTAGATGCTCTAAACCAAATACTTAAGTCTCTAGAGAGCAAAGGAGCTTCATCTTCAAAGCCTCAAAATCAATTACCAGGAAAGAGTTAAGTCAATGTTAATGTATTCTGCCATTTGCTTGCTGAAGAGGATGAAGAGTTTGATGATGAAGATTCGTAATTGGAAGACCTTGGTATAATGCTTCAAGATATGTTGCTACATGTGGAAATGTTAAAGGATGAGTGTGGGGGGGGGATGTCATGAATGTCACTTGATGATCAAGAAGTTGTTGATATTGTAGAACAATTCCTCCAAGGGTTAGATGAAAGCTTGAGCAGAGAAGAAGAGCTTGCTTTGGAGCAAGAGAAGCTGCTGAAAAGGAAGAGGCTGAGAAAGCCTTGGTCGCTCCAGAAGAAGAAGCCAAACCAGAGCTCATTGAAGCTGATAAGGAGCTTGTAGAGACATACCACGCTTTGATGGTCTTGGCTAAGGAAAGTCCTGAAGATTTCAAAGTGCTGTATGAGCGGCAAGTGGGTAGCTTTTCAAGCAACAATGAGAAGGGTAAAGCTCCTGAAGTTCAAGCTTATAAACCACCAATCCCTTACACCACAATACACTTTAAAAAGGCTCAGATGGAAGACTATTCAAAGTTCAGGAAGGACATATAAGATGCTTGAATAAAGCTTCCTCATGGCACCACTTTGCTTGAAGTGAAGAATCAAATCAGGTTAAGCATCCCAATCCAGGAAAGTTCTGATCACTTGTGAGCTTGAGATGCTAGATAATGTGAGAGCCTTGTGTGATTCAGGATCAACTGTGAATGTTATGTCTCTCCACTTAAGCCAAACCTTAGGAATCAAGGAACTGAAGCCTTGCAAAGACTCTATCACTTTTGTGGATAAACCACAACAAGACCTTTAGGCATGGTGAAGGATTTTCCTTTGAAGATTAGC
The DNA here is from genome assembly GCA_911865555.2 of Thlaspi arvense. Lineage (NCBI taxonomy): Eukaryota > Viridiplantae > Streptophyta > Magnoliopsida > Brassicales > Brassicaceae > Thlaspi > Thlaspi arvense. Next base: position 15,575,092 of record OU466857.2, read on the forward strand.
AATTGCTTGGTGCCAACAAATTTTGTGGTTATTGAAAAGACATTTTCAGAGAGGTACCAATTCTTCTAGGAACACAATTCTTGGCAACAGCAGGAGCTCAAGTAGACTTGAAGTGAGCTGATGAGTACAAAGTCTAGAAGATTGTCTCACCCTCCATTCCTTTTTGTGGAACCATTGTGGAAGAAGAGAGTAAGCAACAGCAACTTCCAGAGCATATAGAGCAAGCTATGAGCTTTACAAAAAACATGCTGATCAGAGACACTCTCCCAGATGAGCCAGAACAGAAGCTTGACACTGCGTTGAAGCTTAAGGATGGTTTGAAAGAGAATGAAGGCTTGATCACCAAAGACGTGAAGTCTTTGATGACACCAAGTATCAAGAAAAGGAGAAACAGGAAAACAGCTCGTGACAAGAAGAAACTGATGTCACTGGGTACTTAGATTTACAAGAAGAATGAGGAAGCTCCATCAGCCTCTTCTCACTAGTTCTCAAACCATCAAAGTCAAGCTTAGTGACTTTAAACAAGCACACTTGGAAGGTAAATCCAAGACTATCCTTATAAATATATGCTTTCTTTTATTACTAATATCTTTATTTAGTGTTTTAGAGGTCAAAGAACAGGTTTATGGCTGTGTATGATGGTTTAAAGGCCAAGGAAAGAAAACTCTATTTTCATATTGAGGTACCATATTGAGCAGAACCTCTATCATTGCTGCTCGATACAGTTTATCTTGGGGAAGGAGCAGTCCGTACACCGAGCAAGTTGCATGATGGAGACTACATCGAGGTATCACATCAAGCAAAACCTCCAAAGCCTTGCTCGATGTGATTGCTCCTGGAGCCCCAGTCCATACACCAAGGAAAATGGACCGTACATCTATCAAGTTACATGGTGGTGATCACATCAGGGTGCAGCATCGAGCAGAGCCTCGCGAACTCTTGCTCGATACAGTCTCCAGACCGTAGATCGTGGAGCTTCAGCCCGTACATCGACTAAGATGCTCGATGGAGTTACACCGAGGAGTAGCATCGAGCAAAACATCTAATGGTTTTGCTCGATATGGATGTTATCAGCTGACTCGAGCATGAGACGATGTACGGTACGACAACCACCGACGAGCACTACAACCGGGTCCGAGAAGATCCACATCAAGGTGTAGCATCGAGCAAAACACCAATATATTTGCTTGATGCAGAATGGCCGAACCTAGAACAAGCATCTGGATGATGCCGTGCACTGCCTAAGGGAAGGATCATGCAAGCAAAAGTGGCTCCTTACACCGAGCAACAACATCAAGGAGAACATCTGCTGAAACTGCTTGATGCAAGCTGTCACAGAGGAGAAGCTGACCAGAACACAGAACTCATGAGGCAAAGGAGTCAGATCGCCGAGCTACAGGACCCGACGTTCCCTGATATGGTACACATCGGGGTACCACATCGAGTGTTTTGCTCGATATGATCCGTGAAAAAAAAAAATTTGAAATTTTTACATGAGTAAATTGAGTAAAACCTTTTTGTGGACCTTGATGGCTGGTAAAAGAATCTTTTCTTTCCTCCTCACATGCATTTTTAAATGTTAAACTAGATTTTCTTGCATTATTGATTTATTTTAATTGGATTTTCCCATCTTATCTCTTGCATTTTAAATAGCTTATCTTCATCTCTCTCCACAGATCTATATCGATCTAAATACCATTGCAAAACACATTTCTCTTCTCTCTTGCATTCTCAGTCCTAGAAAATCATTTCTTTGTTCAAAGATTAAGGTAAACTTTGCTAGAACCTTCATTTCTTGAATTTAATCTTTGCAAGTGAAAATATGGCACATAAGAATCATTGCTGAGATTTTTTTGCCTAATTTTGATTATGGTTTTGAATTGCATGTCACCATTGTTGCTCTTCTCTGATAATAAATGGCTAAAATATCTTGGGAAATGTTCTTTTGTGCTTATTTGACATAGTGTTTAGATTTTGGCCAAATCTAGGCATGTTATTATTTTTCCAGTATATTCACCATTTAATTGCTTCATATTATACTATTAGTAATGAATCTGGTGCATGTTTACAATTTGGTGGACAGAAGATGATGTTTTTGCTGCATATGCTTGTAATTGAATAAATCGCTGCTTGTTGCTATGGGAATTTTAATTTTCAATGTGTTTATTCTTTTGAGCTGAAAATTTTTGCTAAATTCGACTCTGTTTGTTGCCAATCAGTGTGAAGTTTTATAGAGTTTCCTGTGCATTCTTGATTTTTAAAAAATAGTTTTCTGTACAGTGCTCTCAAAGGATGTTATGCTAATTTTTTCTTTTAAACATTGCATTTTCAGGTACTATGCCGAGCACCAGAGGAGATGAGGAAATTTCTGACTCAAATGCTGCTGCAAGAAACAGAGCAGAGGGAAAAATGCCAGTGGTTGAAGAAGAACAGGTCCAAGATGCAGCACCTAAGCTCAAAGACTACATTAGTAGAGTGGACTTTTTTCCTACAAGATATGCTAGTCCTGGTCTGTTGGAAGAGCTGGAAATCAAGACTGAGGTAGATGAGCTGCTAAGAAATATTGGACTTGAGAAGTTTGCTAGTCTTGGGTATCCATCATACAAGCAACTTTCTGGTGAGTTTCTTGCAAGCTTCAAAGCTACTTTTACAAGTTTGATGAAGAATATGTTGAAGGAGAAGAAGACTTTGGCAATGGATTCATCAAGTTCAGAGCCAACAAAGCATGGTACACCATGAGGTTCACTCAGCTTGATGAAATATTTGGATTTGATAAAGGCTCAAGAGCACAAAATATGAGCTTCAAGCACAATGAGCTAAGGCATGTGTGGGAGGGGATAGCGAATGATGCCTATAGAGCTGGTCATCTGAAGAGTGCTAGTATCCGCCATCCAGCTATCAGATATGTTCATAGGGTAATCACCAGCACACTCTTCTACAGGAAAGAGCAGAATATGGTCAAAGAAGAAGAGATGGGGCTGCTTGTGAATGGCTTGAAGAATATCATGACGGAGACAATGCATGGGAAGATTCATGGAGAGCGCTTAGGAGTTGGTCTTGTGACAGTCCTAATGAAGCAGTTCCTTTCTTGCTAACAATGGGCTTTCAACACAAGAGAAAAGAAGCAAAAGTTAGCCATTGGAGGTGTGATCACTCCCATCTTTCTTAGTGCTGGATTTGAGCTTGGTACACCAGATGTTACCATGATATTCTTTGATGTCCCCTATCTCAGCAAGATTGGATACCTCTCAGGAGCTGTGGAAACCGGATTTGGATATCAGTATGAGCTGGAGAATAGAAAGAGGAAGAGCATCTTGCTAAAGCAGCACCTCACTAACTTCTCATTCTATTAAAACATTCGCTTCATGCCAACAAAAGATGAGTTTTATGACCCAAGGACTGACCCTCCATTGATGAGGCCAAGCAAGGTTAAGAACATGAGCACCATCAAAGATTCAGATGTGGAAGAAGATATTGAAGAGCAGCATCAAGAAAAAGAGGTTCAGCATCAAGGGAGAGAGGCGGATGAACATGAAGACTATGATAGCCACCCTTATGCATTTGATCTTTATGATGTGATCTGCACATCTGAAGCTTCAAGGGCTGCTTATAAGCATATTAGGCTTCTTCAGAGTTGGAACCACTTCTAGGATAAGGCCATTAGAATCTTGCTGAAGATAGTTAAAGCTAGAAAGAAATCGGTTGACTCCGTGAAGAAGAAAGTAAGGAAGCTCAAGAAGAAGTTAGGAGGATCTTCATCAGCCAAGAGGTCTGATCAAGCGGTTCAAGCAGAACCACAAGGAGGAGGTTCTGATTCTAAGGATATGTCTGAGGATACACCAGAAGCCACAGTCTAGGAGAGACACTCTTTCCACATCAGTGAGCGGTCAAGGGAACATGTAGCTGAACCGGCAACACACTCATCCCATGTAGCTGTTCCAAGGCGCAAATCAAAGAAGAGAAGGGCTAGACAACTGATGTTACTGCATATTGCATACATTTTGCATACTCATTAGTTAGCTTTTCATGCATTTGTATCACATTTTAGATTAGATTGCATCACTTAGAGTCCTAGAGCATTCTTGCACCAGCATACGCATGTTTCTTGCATTATACATCACATTCAGGTTGTTTCTGGCTGCTTTGGAGTCGTGGAGGTTCGTGGACATGTTGAGGCTGATGTAGCAGTTCGTGGGAGCTCGGATATATGCTAAGGATCAGAGATCGAGGAGCAGATCGAGTATGGCCGGTCGATCTAGGAGGTGATCGACCAGAAGATCGAGCCAACTAGGCGATCCAAGGAGAATGATCGAGACAAAGATCGAGTGAAGCAGTCGATCAAACGGTATGGACGTAAATGACGCCATGCAAAGCGAGATCAGATCGAGTACACCACTCGATCCACCCGAAGATCGATACCGAGATCGGATGCAACACTCGATTCGCCGATGATGATCGAAACCCAGATCGAGCCGAAGACATGATGTCCGGATATGATCGAGAGAACCGCTCGATCCTGGAGTCGATCTCTGTCCTTTCAACCACTTTTGGCCGCTAGCGAGGGGGGGACCATCAGCTTGTTTTGGCCATTTTGGGAAGGCGGCGACGTCTTTTTCCCACACAACTTTCAATCCTTATCTTTTTCTTAATGTGCTTTCTCTGTTTTTCGTGAAGAACACCATTGTCGAACTTATTTTTTTCTTAAGCTTTGTAATCAAATCATTTCCGTCTTAATCCAATTTTATTTTCATGTTCATCGTTTCTTTTTACATGCTTTGCTTGATTTACTTTATGTGTAGTGAGTAGTTTATTTGGGTTCGGGGTTGAGAGGATTAAGGGGTCTAAAGGGTTTCGATCTTGGGGTTTTTTCTAAGCGTTTTCAACGGCTATCTCTTCTAAGGTGTTGAGATCTCAATGCTTGAAGACTCTCACGCCAAGAGCTTCATGATCCGAGAGGTTCCTTACCTTGACAGGATTCAGGAGCCTCGGAAGATCACACCTTAGAGACTTGTTACCCCTTCCCAAAAGCCATGGAAGTTTGGGGGATTAGTTAAGCCATTCATTTGAAATCTGCTTTCCATGACCTTCGACCTCTCTTTCCACCAAAAGCAATGGGTTTGGAGGAGAGGATGAAGGAGTGATCTATTCCGAAAGCCACGGATAGATCTTGCTTAGTTTTCAAGGCTTAGAGATCCTCACAAAGTGAGTCGATCTAAAGTTTTCAACCCAAGGTCGAACCTTTGAAACCCCTGACCATGAATCTCAACCCTAGGCCCTTTCTTTTAGCATCTTTACATCTTATCTCGTCATTCGATTGATCTTTGATAGCATCCTGGTCGTTAGTTTCACTGTTCTTGCATTTTTAGACGAGATTGATTGTTATTGCTCGATCTAGTGGTCGATCTCATGGTCGATCCCCTAGTCAAATTTTAGTAATTCGAAGCTTTGTCCTTTAATTAATCTGTTTGTTCCTCGTGGTAGTTCCTTCATTCCTAGTATTTTTAAAATAGGTTGCATTCTATTTAAGTTGCTGCATCTAGTTTTTAGAGATTTTCTCATAAATCATCTCGTTTCGCTTGGATTTGCATTAGTTCCTGTATTCTCTTTGCATTTTCTATCATCCTAGGCATGGATTGACTCTCTCTTGCTTGCTGTACCACAACATGTCTTGCATTTGAGTTTGATAACCTCATTGCATTTTCATCCTTGCTAAGAAAGTGTTTATCAAATGGCGCCGTTGCCATCCTAGGACTGTTTAGAGAACATCGGGATTTGGGACTTAGCAAAGACTAAGTCTTTACCTTTTTCAAGTTACTAATCATTCTACTCTCAAACGTGTGTTTTCAGGTACATGAATCTTCGTTCAAGGGGAGACAACAATCTACTACAACCCTTGGACAACATTCATCAGCTTGGTCACTCACGGCAAAGGAGAGTCAGAGAACAAGCCAGAGCCTTTGAGGAGATTGTTCAGCACGGTTTGGTTGACTTTGAAGCTATGGCTGAACACGAGCATCCAGAAGGACCTCCTCCAGCTCACGGGGTAGCAGGAAGGAGCAATGGAAACCCCCAACACGCGGCTAGACCCCCAAGGATCATAGGAGCCGGAGATGCTCCCAATACTCATCACAATAGGTTTGGGATCACTCCTCCTCCTGTACAAAACAACTTCGAGATCAAGCCAGGTTTCATCTCAATGGTGCAAAACAACAGGTTCCACGGCTTAGCAATGGAAGATCCCTTGGAGCACCTTGACAACTTCGAGCAAGTATGTGGGATGATAAAGATCAATGGCATATCCGAAGATGCTTTCAAGCTGCGTCTCTTCCCCTTTTCACTCGGAGACAAAGCTAGGCATTGGGAGAAGACCCTCCCACAAGGCACCATCACCTCATGGGCCGAGTGGAAGAAGGCCTTTCCCTCAAAGTTCTTCTCAAGCACCAGGACAGCATGGTTGAGAAGCGAAATCAGCGGTTTCACTCAAAGGAACAATGAGACATTCAACGAGGCAATGGAGCGTTTCAAAGACTACACGATCCAATGTCCTCATCACGAGTTCAGCGAGGAGACACTACTCAGTACCATATACCGTGGAGCTTCACCAAAGATCAGGTTGTTGCTTGACACAGCTAGCAAAGGGAACTTCCTCGGTCAGGAGGTAGAAGAGGGTATGGAGCTGATAGAAAACTTGGCATTGAGTGATGGCAACTACGCTGAGGATTATGACCATGCACCGAGAGGATCAGAGCTAGAGTCTCACAACAAGGAGCTCAAATCTTTGCATGAGAAGATAGATAAGCTGGTGTTAGCCAATCAGAAGCATGTTCACTTTGTTGGTGAAGCTGATGAGAACCAAGAGGAGTTAGAGTTGAGCCAAGAAGAAGCCAATTGGGTGGCGGGACAGAACAACTACAAACCTCAAGGCTACAACCAAGGCTACCAGAACAACAACCTCTCCTACCGAAGCACCAACGTAGCCAACCCTAAAGATCAAGTGTACCCTGCTCAGCAAGCAAAACCTTTCATCCCTTACAACAAAGGTTTTCAACCGAGTGGTGGTTTCCAAGGTCAAGGGCAGAACAACTTCCAAGGGCAACATCAAAATAACAAGGGTTTTGCACCTCAGCAGCAACAACCGATGCAACAACAAGTTGATCCGGTTCAAGCAATGTTTCAACAGCTGATACAAGGGCAAGCCTCTACAAACCAGAAGTTCGCCGAGATGAACACTCGTCTAGACTCGTCTCTCACTGACTTCTCCACTCAGATCACCAACTTAAACAACAAGATAAAGCAGCTAGAGAAAAGGAAAGCGAGTACGAGTGGTCAGAATAGTCTTCCGGGAAAGTGTGAGCAGAATCATAAGGAGTATGCTAACGCCATAACGTTGAGAAGCGGCAAAGAGCTCGAACCTCCGGTCTCTACCAAGAACAACGAGGACGTTGTAATTCAAGAGGGGGAGGGTAAACCTTCGGCTGATGATGATGAGATTAACTTTGAAAACGTTTGGATCCAAGGGCCAAGAAGAGGAGACAAAGCAGTTGCTGAGAAGAAAGCTGAGCAAACTACCAAGGAGAAAAATGCTTATGTGCCTCCACCGTATGTACCTAAGCTGCCTTTTCCTGGCCGCTTCAAGAAGCAACTCATAGAGAAGCATAGAATCCTCTTTGAGAAGCATCTTAAGGACGTGGAGATCAAGGTACCTCTCGTTGACTGCCTTGCAATGATGCCTAAATGTGCCAAATTCTTCAAAGACACTCTCGTGAAAAAGAATAAGGAAAGCAAGGAGGTACTTGTTCTAAGTGAAGAGTGTAGTGCTGTGATACATAAGGAGATAGTCCCTAAGAAGTTGGGAGACCCTGGAAGCTTCACTATACCCTGCGCCTTAGGTCCTCTAGAGTTCAAGAGTTGCTTATGTGATCTCGGAGCTAGCATAAACCTGATGCCTCACTCCGTGGCTAAGAAGCTTGGCTTTACTCGTTTCAAAGACTGTCGGATCTCGTTGGTACTGGCTGATAGGAGTGTGAGGCTGCCAGTGGGGCTGCTTGAAGATTTACCGGTGCAAATCAGTGGTGTGAACGTGCCTACGGACTTTGTCGTGTTGGAGATGGATGAAGAGCCTAAGGATCCACTCATCTTAGGGAGACCATTCCTAGCAACCGACGGGGCTATCATAGATGTGAAGAATGGGAAGATTGCCTTGCATTTGGGAAAGGAGATAAGGCTTGACTTCGGCATCAATGAGGTTCTGAAGAAGCCGACCATTGAAGGGCAAGCTTTCTACATTGAAACGATGGATGCTTTAGCGGATGAGTTGCTGGAAGAGCTGGCTCTAGAAGACCATCTGAAGCTAGCACTGACTAAGGAGCCAGGGGAGTTTGGCTATGTGGACAAGAGGACCCAGGAGTACGTCAACCTGCTGGATTCTAGGAGGATTGTTAAGAATGATGAAGGTTGCTGCCTAGAGATAGACCCCGAGATCGATGCTATCACTCGATCCAGGAGTCAAATCGACAAGGCAATCGAGAACACAACTCGATCTGGTGCAACAATCGACGGACAGATCGAGAAGAATGCTCGATCAGGAAAAACAATCGAGTCAGCGATCGATAGAGACCTCCCGATCATTTTGGGGTCCAATCAAGAGATCGACTCGGCGGCTCGATCCCTTATTTGATCCACATCAAATCGAGTAAGTGAATCGAGCAAAATGGCTCGATCTAGACAACATCGAGAGGAGAATCGACTGGAGGACTCGATTTCAGAAGGGATAGCGATGGAGGAAAGCAGTCTAAAGGGCCATGCCTCGGGTTCAAAAGAGGGTTCCAAGGAGGAAAGCAACAACAACAGCCACGAGGATGACTGGAGTGAGCTGTTAGCCCCAAAGGTGGACCTTAAGGAGCTCCCAAAAGGGCTAAGGTATGCTTTCTTAGGGCCTAATAACACCTATCCCGTGATTGTGAATGAAAACCTAAGTGATGATGAGTTGCACTCGCTCCTGACTGAGCTGAAAAAGTATAGGAAGGCCATTGGGTACTCTTTAAGTGACATCAAGGGCCTTTCACCAATGCTTTGCACTCATAGGATTCACTTGGATAATGAGAACGCCTCTTCTATAGAACATCAAAGGCGTTTGAATCCTAATTTGAAAGAGGTTGTTAAGAAAGAAATCATTAAGCTTTTAGAGACTGACGTGATCTATCCCATAAGTGACAGCACGTGGGTTTCTCCTGTACACGTGGTGCCTAAGAAGGGAGGGATCACGGTCATAAGGAATGAAATGTATGAGCTTATTCCTACTAGAACCATCGCTGGACATATGATGTGTATTGATTATAGGAAACTCAACCTTGCGACTAGGAAAGACCATTTCCCTTTGCTTTTTATTGATCAAATGCTTGAGAGACTTGATAATCACCCTTACTACTGTTTTCTCGATGGGTATAGCGGTTTCTTTCAGATACCAATTCACCCAAATGATCAGGAGAAGACGACTTTCACGTGTCCCTACAGTACCTTCGCATATCGAAGGATGCCGTTTGGATTGTGTAATGCACCGGCTACATTTCAGCGGTGTATGATGTCGATCTTGTCCGATCTAATAGAGGAGATGGTAGAGGTGTTCATGGATGACTTCTCTGTCTATGGTGCGTCCGTTTCTGCGTGTTTGTTGAATCTTTGCAGGGTACTAAAACGTTGTGAAGAGACAAACTTGGTGCTGAATTGGGAGAAATGCCACTTTATGGTTAAGGAAGGGATCGTGCTTGGTCATAAGATATCAGAGAAGGGCATTGACGTTGATCAGGCTAAAGTGGAAGTCATGATGGGTCTTGAGCCGCCGGTTAATGTTAAGGGAGTCAGAAGCTTCTTGGGACACGCAGGGTTCTATAGGCGCTTCATCAAAGATTTCTCCAGGATTGCACGCCCTCTTACACGGTTGTTGTGCAAGGAAGCTGAGTTTGTGTTTGATGAGGAGTGTTTGAAAGCTTTCGTGACCATCAAGGAAGCCCTTACATCAGCTCCTATAGTCCAAGCACCAGACTGGTCTCTTCCCTTTGAGATCATGTGTGATGCTAGTGACTACGCCGTAGGAGCCGTTCTTGGTCAGAAGAAAGACAAGAAGCTGCACGTGATTTACTATGCTTCAAGAACCTTGGATGACACGCAAACAAGGTACACCACTACGGAGAAGGAGTTACTTGCAGTAGTGTTTGCCTTTGAGAAGTTCAGATCATATCTCGTTGGTTCCAAGGCAATTGTATACACGGATCACGCTGCCTTGCGATACATCTACTCGAAGAAAGACACTAAGCCTCGGCTCTTAAGATGGATTCTCTTAGTCCAGGAGTTTGACATGGAGATTAAAGACAAGAAAGGAATAAAAAACAGAGTCGCTGACCATCTCTCACGACTGAGGATCAACGAGTCTCTCCCCTTAGATGATTCTCTTCCAGAAGAGCAGCTCATGGTGATTACCACGGCTGTTTGTGGAAAGCTAGAAGGGAGGTTTGAGGAGGTGTTGAGTTTCAAAGAAGAGGATCTACCGTGGTATGCCGATGTAGTGAACTATCTAGCATGTGGTGAGGAGCCAACACATCTCAACAGCTATCACAAAAAGCGGTTTATGAGAGAGGCTAGTGATTACTTTTGGGACGAGCCCTACTTATACAAGAGAGGAGTAGACAGTTTGTACCGGAGATGTGTTACAAAGGAAGAAGCTAGGGACATCCTCTATCATTGCCATGGCTCTTCTTACGGAGGACACTTCGCCTCATTCAAGACTGCCTCGAAAGTGTTGCAAGCCGGTTTCTGGTGGCCGTCTATGTTTAAAGATGCACACGAGTTTGTGAAGAGCTGTGAGACATGTCAACGAGCAGGGAATATCACTAAGAGGAACGAAATGCCTCAAATTCCCATCTTCGAGGTTGACGTGTTCGACGTGTGGGGCATAGACTTCATGGGGCCATTTCCTTCTTCATATGGCAACAAATACATCTTAGTAGCAGTGGATTATGTCTCTAAATGGGTTGAGGCTGTTGCTTCCCCTACAAATGACTCTAAGGTGGTAATCAAGCTGTTCAAGAGTATCATCTTTCCGAGGTTTGGAGTACCTAAGGTGGTTATAAGCGATGGAGGAAGCCACTTCATAAACAAGGTCTTTGAGAATCTCTTGAGAAAGTATGGAGTTAAGCATAAGGTGGCTACACCGTATCATCCTCAAACAAGCGGTCAAGTGGAAGTCTCCAACCAGCAAATCAAGGCTATACTAGAGAAGACTGTCGGAGCAACAAGGAAAGACTGGGCAGTGAAGCTGAACGATGCTCTTTGAGCCTATCGTACCGCCTTCAAAACGCTGATTGGTACAACTCCTTTCACTCTACTCTATGGCAAGGGCTGTCATCTCCCGGTTGAGCTGGAACACCGTGCGTTGTGGGCTGTGAAGAGGCTGAACTTTGACCTCAAGACTGCTCAAGAGAGGCGCCTTATTCAGCTACACGAACTGGATGAGTTAAGGCTGAACGCTTACGAGAGCTCTCGGATATACAAGGAGCGGACTAAGGAGACTCATGACAAGAAGTTGGTTGCCAAGGAGCTTAAGAAAGGAGGTTTAGTGTTGTTGTACAACTCGAGACTCAAACTCTTCCCGGGCAAGCTGAAGTCAAGGTGGAGCGGACCGTTCGTGATTCAAGAAGTGTTGCCTTATGGAGCTGTTACTCTGATGGGAAAAAGTGGCAGTGCATTCACCGTCAACCGACACAGAGTCAAGCCTTAATTGGCAGACGGCTATGACAAGGAGAGTACCTCTGTGCTTCTCCAAGACCCACCATCCGCTTAAACCAAGTAAGGTCTAGCTAAAGACGTTAAAGAAAGCGCACTTGGGAGGCATTCCCATGTTTATCTTGTACATATTTCTGCTTCATTTCCCTTTCAGTTTTATGTTTTTATTCTGCAAGTGTGTAGGAACAGGTATGAGGAGTCTAAACCTTGATCTTGAAGTCTAAAAGAGGCGATAGGGGTTAAGATAAGGCTAGAGATCGAGTGCTAGATCGACTGATCTTGACTCGATCTTTGCTAGATCGAGTCAGCGAATCGAGAGGAGCCAGTCGATCTAGACGAGAACGAGTGATAAGATCGACCTTGACGAAAAAGGATCGATCGATCCAAAACGGATCGACCGATCTAATTTCTCTCGGGAAAATCTGTTGAAAACAGATCGATCACTCGACTCGATCCATCACTCGATCTGTGCCAAATCGACCCTTGAATCAAGGACATAGCTCGATCATGAGGACTTAGCCATGGAGCCAACATCTCAATGATCGAGAGAGCCAATCAATCCAACACTCGATTCACCATGAATCGAGTCTCAAATCGAGTAACCCTCTCGATCTAAGCCAATATGGGCATGAGATCGAGTCCTAGATCCATCAAATGGACTCGATCTCATGCCGAGGTAACATTTTCTTTCCCTCCTTTACTCTTTTCCCTCGAACTTTTAAATTCAAAACTTGGTCAAGGCAAGCATCTTTGACCATGAAAGATGTGCCTTGACCAAGGCTTTGTCAGAAAAACCACTTTTACTACCCATTGTTTTGCTCTTTGCTAGTCTTTAAATATTTCAACAATCTCTCACCCTCTCATTCCTGTTTTTCTCGAAAATTTTAAACAAAGAGAGTGAGAGTTTCGGTTTTCAGAAGCTAGCAAAGATCTTTTACATTTCTAGCAAAGGTATTTTCAAAATTCATTGATTTATTTTTAGGAAAATTTCCTTTAAATTCGCAAGATATTGTTCTCGAATATAGGGTCGGTTTTGATTTTTAAAACTAGCTAAGTAAAAGGAATAATTCTATATTTTTCAGTATCTAAAGATATGATTCTCTTTTATTTAGCTATAATTTTTATTAATTCCCCAAAATTCTAGGGTAGTTTTTATAAGTTCTCTCCTTCTCCTCTCTCATTCTCATCAAACCGCCGTTTTGCTTATCAAACTTCCTTAGAAACTTGTTTCAGGAACAATGGCCCCAAGAGAACAAGAGAAGAGACAGCACAAGAAGGAGAAGGACAAGAGGTGGCAGTTCAAGAGAGGGTCAGATGGACTAAGGATGAGAAGAGGGACAAGAAACGGCTGGAAAGGTTTCGGTTTGAGCCTACCAAGTTTGCTGATCGAGAGCTGTTTTCCAGGCTAGGGATTCTTGGGGATTTCGACCAACTCCTCAAGAACATTGGCCTAAGATGTCTGTCACGGATGGATTGCCCAACCATTCCAGAAGTGACAATAGACTTCCTTGCCACGTTGGAGTTCCGTTACGAGAATCCTAGCACACCCGTCCCTTCTCAAGGTCGCCTCTACTTCAAGGTTGGCCGTCAAGCCTATACACTCTCCATCCCTGAGCTATGCCAAGCTTATGGTCTCAACGCGGATGCGTACAAGGTCGAGTTCCCCGCCTTCAAGAAAGCCAACGACTTTTGGGACCTGATCAGCAATGAAGACTACAAAGCCAACACCGCCAAGATCAAGCGAGTAAGAAGCCCGGTGCTGAGGTACACTCTGAAGCTGACCGCCAACACGTTTAGTGGAAGATCTGTTGCTCCTACGGTCACGAAGACAGAGATGTGCTTCCTGTTCCAAGGTGTGAAGCACTTGGTGTGTGATCCGGATGCAAATGACGAGCCTACGGAGGATGAACTCGGCGATGAAGTGAACTACGGATGTGTGCTTGCGGCTTCCTTGGTGAAATACAAGGCTTATGCCTTGCGGTGCAAGGCAACTTCCTCTTACATTGGCGGTTTCCTCACTCCTCTGTTCTTGCAAGCTGGTGTGCCCATTCACGACTTCGCCCATGTACCAGCCAGAGCTTTCATGGACGAGGCATACATGAGGAATACTGACAGCTTGGGACGCACGCCAGCAGAAGGGTTCTACGCCTACCTCTTCATAGACGACGAAGACAAGAAGAGAGTGTGCATCCTGCCCAACAAAGATGAAACCGAGCTGCTTGGTGTTGGGAACATCGAGTTCTTGCCCACGGAGGAAGAATGCTTTGCCCCTCTAGGAGGAACACCTGCTTCAGCGATTGCCCCTCGTCAAAGGTCCGAGTCTCCAGCGACGGAAGATGAGATGCTCGAGGCCTACACACTTCCAAAGTTAGACTTTGAGCCGAGGACAAAAACTGAGAAGTTCCTAGCATCTGTTGTGGAGATGCAAAGGAAGATCAACAAGTGGCAAGGCAAGATGCTCAAGAAGCTTGGAAAGAAAGTCAAGGCACTTCAGGGAGGCTCACCTAAGAAAGCTGCAAGTCAAGAGGTGCAACAACCCGAGAAGAGAAGGCTCTCAACCAGTGGAGTTGTCATCCGCAAGACCCAAGGAAGCACCATTCAGCAGGCGCACCACTCTCTCCAAGAACCAGCCAACAAAGGCAAGACCATAGTCTCTAGGTCCTCTAGAACATCCTCAAGTTCCAGCCGAGACTAGACCAGAGGTAACAACCTTCTTCCATTGTACATAGCCGCTCATATTTGCTTCTTTTTGCTTTGTGTTTTGCTACTCCTTCGAATGAGTCTGCCACCGGGACGGTGTCAAGCAAGTTTGAGGGAGTACATGTGTGATTTGACTTGTGTTCTGTGATCTTATTTTCCTTTAGCATCATTGAGTCTTTAGTTCATGAAAAATTGGTAAAATTTATAAAAAAAATTTCAAAGATTTATGTAGTTGGATTCATCATGTTAGGATTGAGTCTAGAGTTTCTCATAGCATTAGGTTGTTTGCATTCTGCATAAGGGGTTAGAGTTTCTTAAAAAGGTGTTTTTACTTATGAATTGTTTCAATGCCCTAGTTAGTAGTTCTCTAATGCTTTGCCTATTCTTTGAAAGTAAGTTCTTACCATGCTTGGATCACTTGTTAGGATTTTCGTGGCTTGAATTGAACTCTCATGATTTGAAACTTGTCCTAATAAGTGAGAACCTTAATTTGAAATTCTAATTATCATCCTTATGCATTTGAAAATGAACACATAGTTTTCAAATATTTAGGCTCTCTTCTTCCTTTTTACCACTCTTTGTGAGCCTAAGTAGAACTCCCTCCTTGAACCTTACCCTTCTTTGAAGCCAAATGTTCTTGTGTGACATCTTTGTGAGGCCTTCCTTTCGGTTTGAACTTGGCATAAAGTGTTAGGTTTAGGCGACATGATTTGGTTTTCATATGATTGCTAGCTTTGCATTTTGAAGCTAGGTATAGGCTTATGATAAGTTTGGGGGATCATTGGGGTTGCTTTCTTTCCTATTTGTTCTCGATTTCAAGGAACTTTGTGTTTTAAAGAAAGAAATGGGGTTTAAGTGAAAGGTTGTGTTTAAAAACTAAGTATGCTCTAATAAATTTCAGTAGGTAGCTCTCCCATAAAAAAAAAAAAAAAAAAAGAAATAAAAGAGCCTAAGTGCCAAATAAAAATAAAAAGAAAAAAATAAAAATAAAAAGAAAAAAAAAATAATAAGAGAACTACCAATAAGAAATATCTAAAGAGCGAAGTTATTTTCAAAACCTTTTCACTAGCCTAAAAAGTTTAAAAATGTTTTTGTTTCGAATTGGGGATTGCTAAGTTTTGTGAAGAAAAAAGGTAGACTCTAAGTGGTGAGTGAGGATAAAATTTGTTAAATGAGAGGGGTTTAGGATCGTTTGTTAGTTTACATGGGTAGATGAGAATCTAATCATGTATGCATAAATTGTCTTTACCTTTAGCATTATGCACAAGTTCAACTATTTTTGAGAGAAACCCTTGTTCTAATTATAAACCCTTTTCAAATGAGATCATTCAATGCTCATAACCTTCACCCTTAGCCAAATGTGTTTTTCTTTAAAGTGCATAAGTTTGATTCATGGTTCTAATGTTAATGAATGTTAAAGGATGAGTTTCTTTGATTGTTAGGAATAGGAGAGTCATGATTTGAATTTCTTTGTGTGATGAGTATGGCTAAGTTCTTTGGAGTATGAGTGTAAGCATAGCATTTTAGAACTGTTAACTAGGACATTGAGATTGATTCATTTGAAAGGCACCTTTGCAAGAAGTCTAAACCCCCATTCGTTTTTCGGAAAACCTCTCTTCCTTACTTATTTTCTGTTGCTTGAGGGCAAGCAAGAAGTAAGTTTGGGGGAGTTGATGTTACTGCATACTGCATACATTTTGCATACTCATTAGTTAGCTTTTCATGCATTTGTATCACATTTTAGATTAGATTGCATCACTTAGAGTCCTAGAGCATTCTTGCACCAGCATACGCATGTTTCTTGAATTTTGCATCACATTCAGGTTGTTTCTGGCTGCTTTGGAGTCGTGGAGGTTCATGGACATGTTGAGGCTGATGTAGCAGTTTGTGGGAGCTCGGATATATGCTAAGGATCAGAGATCGAGGAGCAGATCGAGCATGGCCGGTCGATCTAGGAGGTGATCGACCAGAAGATCGAGCCAACCAGGCGATCCAAGGAGAATGATCGAGAGAAAGATCGAGTGAAGCAGTCGATCAAACGGTACGGACGTAAATGACGCCATGCAGCGCGAGAGTCAGATCGAGTACACCACTCGATCCACCCGAAGATCGACACCGAGAACGGATGCAACACTCGATTCGCCGATGATGATCGAGACCCAGATCGAGACGAAGACACGATGTCCGGATATGATCGAGAGAACCGCTCGATCCTGGAGTCGATCTCTGTCCTTTCAACCACTTTTGGCCGCTAGCGAAGGGGGGACAATCAGCTTGTTTTGGCCATTTTGGGAAGGCAGCGACGTCTTTTTCCCACACAACTTTCAATCCTTATCTTTTTCTTGATGTTTTCTCTCTGTTTTTCGTGAAGAACACCATTGTCGAACTTGAGTTTTTCTTAAGCTTTGTAATCGAATCATTTCCGTCTTAATCCAGTTTTCTTTTCATGTTCATCGTTTCTTTTTACATGCTTTGCTTGATTTACTTTATGTGTAGTGAGTAGTTTATTTGGGTTCGGGGTTGAGAGGATTAAGGGGTCTAAAGGGTTTCGATCTTGGGGTTTTTTCTAAGCGTTTTCAACGGCTATCTCTTCTAAGGTGTTGAGATCTCAATGCTTGAAGACTCTCACGCCAAGAGCTTCATGATCCGAGAGGTTCCTTACCTTGACAGGATTCAGGAGCCTCGGAAGATCACACCTTAGAGACTAGTTACCCCTTCCCAAAAGCCATGGAAGTTTGGGGGATTAGTTAAGCCATTCATTTGAAATCTTCTTTCCATGCCCTTCGGCCTCTCTTTCCACCAAAAGCCATGGGTTTGGAGGAGAGGATGAAGGAGTGATCTATACCGAAAGCCACAGATAGATCTTGCTTAGTTTTCAAGGCTTAGAGATCCTCACAAAGTGAGTCGATTTAAAGTTTTCAACCCAAGGTCGAACCTTTGAAACCCCTGACCATGAATCTCAACCCTAGGCCCTTTCTTTTAGCATCTTTACATCTTATCTCGTCATTCGCTTGATCTTTGATAGCATCCTGGTCGTTAGTTCTACTGTTCTTGCATTTATAGACGAGATCGATTGTTATTGCTCGATCTAGTGGTCGATCTCATGGTCGATCCACTAATCGAATTTTAGTAATTCGAAGTTTTGTCCTTTAATTAATCTGTTTGTCTCTCGTGGTAGTTCCTTCATTCCTAGTATTTTTAAAATAGGTTGCATTCTATTTAAGTTGCTGCATCTAGTTTTTAGAGATTTTCTCATAAATCATCTCGTTTCGCTTGGATTTGCATTAGTTCCTGTATTCTCTTTGCATTCTCTATCATCCTAGGCATGGATTGACTCTCTCTTGCTTGCTGTACTACAACATGTCTTGCATTTGAGTTTGATAACCTCATTGCATTTTCACCCTTGCTAAGAAAGTGTTTATCAACAACAAACTCCATATGAGGAAGAAGCTTCTCCCTCCCATGCCATTGAGAGTTCAGACTCTCACCACTCTTCCACCTGAAGTAAGGTACACCACACTAACTATTGTAAATATCACATTTTTTAGAGTGTATGCAATTGTTTGCTTGATGTTTGTGAGCACTCGCCTTAACATTTTTATTACACAGACACTGTGTAATTTTAGTGTGGTGAAAGGTGTATGATGGACTGATGCTTGCACTTGCATTTACATATTAGATTAGAAACCATGCATACTAGATTTAAGTTAAAAAGAAAAAAGGTAGATTGTCTTGCATTTTTATTTTGGGTTAGTCTTTAAGAGAAGCAAAGAGAAAAAGAATTCAAGGCAAAAAGAAAAGGAATGTGACACAAGCAAATTTGGAAATGGCGGTTCTAAGTTAAAAAGAAAAAAGGCTCATGTTCAAAGAAGAAAAGAAGATGAAAGAAGTGCAAAGCAAGTAAATCAGAAAGCCAAAGGCGAATTGAGCACCAGCATCACCAAATAAAGGAGCCAAACTCAAAGAAGAAAACCACCATCACATGAAGATCAAAAGAAGAAGTGTCCTCCAAAGCGCTTGAAAGAGAAGAGTTTTTAGGTTTTTAAACAGGATTTAAATTCTTAAAAAGGGTAGAATAGGTGAGTTTACATTGATTAGCTAGAGTTAGGAACATATCTTATAGGTCTTGGGTAGATGGGAGACTTCTTTTGTTTGTGTAAGATGTTCTTTGACCCTTAGCATTTTGCCAAGAACAACCATGCTTTTCCTTGAGAGAACCCTTTAAACACCAAAACCAGTTTGAAAAGTGGAATCATTTTTATTTCACTAAGCTTTGTCCCTTAGCCAAATGACACATTTTGATATATCATGGTTTTTATGGTTTTTAACCATGATATAAGTCCTTTTTATTGAGTCTTTTTGGTTTTTTTAGAGTCCTAGTAGAGTCTTTTCAGGTTATAGCATGATTGGAGCACAATTGAAGGCTTTGGAGCTTTTTAGATCAAAGCAAGAATCATTCCCAAAGGAAGCAACTCAGAAGGCGTTGTTGTGCATTGGTGACAACCGTCACCACTCAAGGATGACGCTCGTCACCCACCTCTGGAGGAAGCATCACGACTAATTAAAAGATAGATGAAGAATTGCAGTTTTGGTCCAGAAGTTTCATTAATTTCAAAATGGTCCCAATTTGTTTTTAGCATGTATATTAGGTTTTTCAGCCACTTTTTGGTTTGTATCTTATTTTCTAGAGAGCTTTAGAGAGAGATTTGTACCAGAGCTTTTGGAGAGACAAATCAGACTCCTTCGGAGCAGATTTTGAACTCCTTTATCTTTATTTCTTATTTCTTTTATGCAATCTATTCTATTCACGATGTTTTCTCAATTCACCATGTCTAAGTAGTCTGTTAGTTAAGTTAGGGTTTTTCAAAGGTTGATGAAGAGTTTGTAGAATTGGTAAACTGTTAGGAAATCCATTTGTTCTTCATCTATACTTGCATTCATATCGATTTCTGAGATTAATCATCTAGATTTCGAAATTCTAGGTTATTTAATAGATGTGAGAACATTGTTAATCACATGAACTAGTATTAAATGTGCAAAACGCCTATTTGCAAAGAGATTTGACTTATTAGTTTTGTGAACAATCGAAAACTCATCTTTAATTCTTGCTTAACTTGTTAGAACTTACAAAGAGATATGGAATTCTGTGAATTAGGCATAGATAACTTCTGCAATGAGAACTGATTAGTTATATCATTGAGTTTTGAGTTTAAGACGGTTTTAATTCATTCATGCTTGCATGCATTCTACATTCTTGGATTCAACTTGCGAATTGTCCAGACTTAGCGCCTTTAGCTTTCTGAAACTTAGATCAATCAACAAATTTCGCCGGCTTTCATTTATTTTTCTATTTTGTATTACATTCATTAATTATTGCTTAGCTTAATCCGAACCTGAACTTTATAGTGTAGTTTGCTTACTCCCTTGGGATTCGATAACTCCTTGTGCTACAACTGCTTTGCTGTGCACTTGCAGTACTAAAATAATTGGGTAAAATCTGAGCCATATCACATTTGCATTTTCATAAGCATGATTCACGGTTTGAGCTTAATTGAATGTAAAAAGATTGTCTGAGTTGATGAGCATGTGTAGGTTGATAGCATTGCGATCATTCTTATTTTATGATGAAAGTGGCTAAGTGTTTAAAGTACTCTTCCATCAAGTGCACTCTAGAATTAAGAACATGTACTTCATTCTGATACATTGTTAGCATTTTTAGAGATATGAGTTCCCATTTTAAAACCTCATCACCATGTTAAATGTTTGTTTGCTTGAGAGCAAGCAAAAGCTAAGTGTGGGGGTGTTGATAGTTTGCTATATTAGAGCATTTTAGGCTGTATTCCATGCATCTTTTCCTTTGTTTTTGCATTATAGTTTAGCATTTTAGACTCATTTGCACTTATAATCAACATTGCATGCATTTAGCTTAGGAATGCATACATTTTTATACATGTACGTTTTTGTGGTGATTTTCAGGTGTTTTTGGAGGTTCTTGGAGTTGGGAAGGAGATGAAAGGAACTCATGATCAAAGAGGATGTCAGAAAAGGAGCTTTTGCAAAGTCTGGTCCATATCGAGCAAGGATATCGAGCAAAACCCCTGTGGAGTGTGCTCGATGTAAGCCGTAGGACGTGAGGAAGAGGATTGGTTCGAGGAGTCCAAGCCTTTGGTTTACATCGAGGTCCAGCATCGAGCAAGGAAGCTGCTATGCGCTGCACGAGCCATATCAGGGTTGTACATCGAGCAGAACACCGTCCGCACAACCCCAATGCAACATGTCCGTGCGTTGACCACTTAATTTTGGTTGACCTTATCTTGTTTTTAGGTTTTTTATGCTTCTTTTGGTTCCCTACTATAAAAGGGAAGCCACAAAACATTCTCTTGATCCTATATTAGTCTTTCTATCAAAAACTTTCTCTTTTCATCTTATTCTTAAACCAAAAAGGGAGATTTGCTCTAAGAATCCTTTCTTTTAATAAAGTTTGCACTTTTATGGTTTAATCTTGTCTCTTAATCTTTATTCTAGCACCTTGGTAGCTTAGATTTCTTATCTTTGCATTGTAATCTCATCTGATCATGTTTAACTCTAAACAAATGGGATTAAACATGATTAGTGAGTAGTCTACCTTAGATTTACGGTTCTAAGTAGGATAAGTGGTGATTAAGATGTGATTAAGCTTGAATAGTTTGTTCTCTGTTGTCTCCTTCTCTTGCAAAGTGATTATTGTTCATAAAGCTTGCTCTTTTTGATTGAATATGGTGTTGATTGATGCATATGGTTCACTTGATGTCTTGATAGCTCATTTATATGCATGGTTCGCTTATTTGGCTTGGTCTATGTTTCCTTTGTTCAGCGACAATAAAGTGATAGTTCACCTTGCTAGATGATTCGCTTAGGGCTAGATAGTGTTGGTTTTGAGATTCTTGCATGATGGTTTGATATTATTGTTCATAAAGCTTGCTCTTTTTGATTGAATATGGTGTTGATTGATGCATATGGTTCACTTGATGTCTTGATAGCTCATTTATATGCATGGTTCGCTTATTTGGCTTGGTCTATATTTCCTTTGTTCAGCGACAATAAAGTGATAATTCACCTTGCTAGATGATTCGCTTAGGGCTAGATAGTGTTGGTTTTGAGATTCTTGCATGATGGTTTGATATTATGCATTGAAAGATCTTGCCTATGTTTGATTTCTCTTTATTGCTTAGCTGTTAGGATTTTGCAACTGTGTGTTTAATTCCATATTTTTGATTGGTTTTTAGCTAATTAGGTCCCTATATGGTTCACAAGATTGATAGGTTGACTTGAATTCTTGCTTGGGTGAGAGTTGTTTACTTGCTTAGTACTTCTCTTAGGCTAGAATGGTTATGTTCGTTATGCTCATGATTGAAGAATACGCCATCACAAGTGGGCTGGACACTTTAATCTTATTGAATATCAATTGCTTATTGACGCCAAGCTGATTCCTTTTAGACAGCTTGTCTCGGAGTACAACATTGAGAATTGCTTGCTTGTGAATGCTTGATGTTTGCCTTTGTTAGAAATCTCCTTTGTCACTCTTGAAAGCCACTAATCCCATAATTGCTTAGAACCTTGAGTCTTGCTTTTAATTAATTGTCTTAAGATCATCTTGTTTAATATTGCTTAAGTTGTCTTTCCCATTTAGTTCTTATTTAGTTACTGCTTTAAATTCATTGCTTAGTCTTAGTCCACTTGCATTTGATTTCTTCTTTTTTTTTATTGCATTGTTAGGTTGCTAGAGTTACTACTTCACAAACAAAATCCCCAATCTCACTTAGCTTACAGCATTGTTTGTATCTCAATATCCACAAGTGTGTTTGACATCTAAGATCCTATACTACATCTGGTTTGGAGATTAGGAATACTTTGAAGTATAAACAAGGGCCTCAGAAACCCTTGCTTCACTATCCCGACCCTTGAACGGCCCGCGAGTCTGTACTCTTTCTTACTTGCATGATTATGTGGTTTCTTGCTTGCATGATTATATGGTTTCTTGCTTGCATGATGTGTGATTTCTTGCTTGCATGATTGTGTAATTCCTTGCTTAATTGTGCGATTCCATGATCAAGTGGTGTCTTTTTTACATAACCATTTATCATATACATGTCTCTGAAACATGTCCGTTAGTCCATGCTTCTTCAAAACCCCATTTCTTAGCATGCTCCCTCAAGGACTTGCTTGTCCTCCATGACACCATTCCTCTGGGAATTCGGTCCAGTAGGCCTCCTGTGACCCTCCCTGTGTTAGCTCCCTCAAAGGACAGCGCGCATCTTGAGCATGCTCCCCCGTGGACATGCTCGCCCTCCAGGGCATCCTGCGTTCGGGATCATGAGGCTCCGGCCTTGCAGACCTTCAAGTCTTCCTCGCCAGTCCCCTCCAGCGGGCTGTGCGACAAACAGCGTGCTCACCCCCCCCCCCCCCCCCCCCCCCAAGGACACGCTTGCCACTCAGGTACCAAGGAATCGAGGTCACCTACTTGCAGGCTTTCTCTTCCTACTATTTTTTCCGACCTCTTCCCTCTAGAGTATGTCACAAGCATGTTCTTAAAACCCAGAAAATTATGCTTAAGCACAATGCAAAGACTGTCCAGGCAGTAAGAGAGTCGATGTAACGCCCTTGAGAAACGTCCTACTCAGCCCCAACTGTATTCGAGTAGCAACTCCCCCTTGTGTTAGCGCTTTGCGAAGCATGGAATTTCTATTCATCCGTTCAACGGCGCCACCTCTGGCCTAGGGGCTGGTGTCTTAGCCCGTGTCGTTGTTTTATCTCCATCCATATGGTCACATAGGACTATAACCTCTCTCATGATCACGATGAGAGGGGGCAAGACGGCTTCTTGACTAGTGCCGCACGAAACAAGAAGTAAAATTCCTCCAGGGAAATGTCCACTAGTGGCCAAGGTATCACTTCCTCTGGGAGCGCCAATATCCTCCTATCATGAGCAACTATCGTACTCTCCCGGATGCGTACCCCAGTCAGGGTATAAACCAATCACCTAACTCTCCCGGCCGACGGTGTACTCCTCCGGATGTGTGTTTAAAACGGGGCGAGTCTCTTATATTATATTTAGTTTGACCGTCTCACTGTTCGCTTCTCCTGTAAGTGTAATTCTTTTGACCAATAATGTGCTCCCTCGGGACATACGAATGTCGGAGTTGAAATCCTTCTTTCGTTCTCTCCTCCGACTAGAACCGCATTCCTTCATGATGGGTGGCAAGGTCAGAGTCAAATGCATTTTTCCTACTTCCCTAGAAGTCCGGACCTCCTAGCCAGTACCGTACTCCACTGGAATACATGGCGCGGCTGAGATGAGTCACTATTTTAAAATATCTCCCTTGAGAACTTAGCTCCGCCCAGACTAGTACCATAACCCCCGGGTTACACGGCAAGGTCACCGCGTCAATATCGCCTCTGATGGCAGAACATATAGGGAACCGGATATTCCATGTTTGTCGTGCAGGAAACCCATTTCCCAATCAGTCGAAAAGTCAGGAGCAACTGTTGGGACCGATTTTACCGTCTCCATGGGCAGCACAACACGCGGACATCAAACTGCCCTATATACTGGCACAAGCCATGCTAGCTCGGCTGAACAACCCCCATGCACTGTTTCCGGGTAGTTGGCGAGCTTCCCTGAACACGCATGAGTCATTAAGTCCCACTTGCTCCTATGGCGCATCGAATGGAGAGGACAGGACGGGGAGAGTTTTGTAGAAAAGAGGAGCACCCACCCCCCCCCCCCACATACACACACACACAACGAGGGGGACAGACAAACCGACCGACGGAGGAACGGAGAGGAGAGGAGTCGTAACTCGCTCTGAGGAAGAAAAGCCCAACCGATATGAACCGGCTTGCACTACCAATCAACATGATCGAAAGAGAACCCCCCATGTTCCCTCGAGATGATACTTATCAGGATAAGCCTCTCTCTTTTCCGGAATCCTGCCTTTATATCTACTGAACCTTCTACTTTCAATATAGAACCCTCTCAAAACACTTGTAAACAGATAGATGTCTCGATCTCCGGACGAGACCTCTTACCCCGAAACTTGTAAAGAACCACCTTCCTGAGTATTTGTTCCCGGTAGGTAGAGCGTTCCTTTACTTGGGTGTCAGAGAATCTTTGGGAGGGAAACCCCCTTTCAGTCTTCCTAGAGGCCTGATTGATCTTTCGTGCAGTGTTTACAGGGCCAGACTCGTCTACTATCCCGCTGATGGCACCCATACGTGTTTCTGCCCCGGAACGTCTCGTTGTCTTTCCACCCCAGAAGATAAAACTCGGAGGCACGGCTCCACTACCCGACCGAATAAAATACCCCCATGTGGTATCCCAAAATTTGCTCTCGAACATCTACATATATCAAAACGTATTTAAGAATTACATTTAGTTATTATTATTTTTTTGGCTTCTTCATTATTGTTTTTTATATATTAAGGAGTTAAATATTTAAATTTATAAATATTATTTTAACTCGCTTTTTCATATTAAGAATTATGCTTTATGTATACTAGGTGTTTCTCCGCACCTTGTGCGAATTCAATTAAAAAAATTTAAAATTATAACAGTAGTTTATTTATAGATAAAAAATTCAGATTTTATAAAGATTCGAAACGAAACTTAATATATTTGAAAAAATACAATTTTCATGAGTATATTGTTTTTTGTGACAAAGCAAAATATATTATTTATATCTTATTTTTTAATATCTTATATATTATCAGGCAAAAACTTATATATATGCTTTATTGTTTTGTTGCATTTATCAAACATGATATATAATTCTCTTCTTTTGATGTAAATTGGTAGATTAAGAATAATAAAATTCAAAGTTTGCATTAAAAAAATAGCAATCCAAAATGGAGTTTTAAAAAGATTTTAATGATTTAAGGTTTTACTTGTGGTCGCATAAATCAATTAGGTTAGTCAAAATATTAGTAGATTAAACAATCAAATTCAAATTAGTTCAATGAAATAATTAGGATCTTTTTTTATTTATGTTAAACTGAATATTTTTATGATATAAACTTGAATTTAGAAATATAGATTTTAAAAAAACAAAAATCAGTTAAAAATCAGATTAAATTAATTTATTAATTTTATTAAAGGTAATTAAAATAAATTCATATAAAAGGCAAAAAGTAATCAATCATTATAACTCTCAACTACAGCCCAACTATCCTAAGCATCCTAAGAAGTCTAAGCAAGAGCTTGAAGATGCAAGATGCAAGGCTATCATGGACAAGTTGGTAATAGAGATCCCATTGATAGATACTGTAAGGATCACTCCTGTTATAAGGAGGTATGTGAAGAGGATGGTGACCAATAACTTGAGTCTTGAGGTTGGAGCTATGATGATCAACGAGCAGGTCAGTGCAGTGATTCATAACAGAGTTCCAGAGAAGCTTTCAGACCCAGGAAGCTTTGTTTTAGACTGCACCATCTTCAATGATAAGTTTGAGAGGTCATTGTGTGATCTTGGTTCTAGTGTGAAACTCATGCCTCATTCTGTTGTCAAGAGTTTGGGGATGACCGATTTTAAGGCTACAAGGATATCTCTTGTCCTAGCTGATAGATCAGTCAGAGTTCCTGAAGGAGTGATAGAGGATGTTCCTATCAAAATAGGAGATTGTATGATCCCTACTGATTTTGTGGTTCTAGAGTATGGAGAAGAGCCCAAAGACCCCTTGATTCTTGGCAGACCCTTCTTAGCTACTGCAGGAGCTATTATTGACGTCAGGAAGGATAGAATAGAGCTGAATGTTGGCGATTTAGTGATGAAATTCGAAATGCACAAGCTGTTGAAGAGGCCAACCATAGATGGACAATCTTTTTATGTGGATGTTCTCACAAACATTGCTGATCAGATCTTCCATGAGATGAGTTCAGAGGATCCCTTGGAAAGGGCGTTGACCACTTCTACAGCTGAGTATGAGCATTTAGATGCTGCTGCAACAGGCTACACAAAGATGATGGATGCTACTGCACAAGTGATGCAACTGGTTGCACAGGATGAGCTTGTCTCCACATCTGCGAAAGCTGCCACAATGGGTGTTTGGTCTGCAGCAAAAGCACCAAAAGTTGAGCTTAAACAGCTCCCTGCAGGGCTAAGGTACGCATTTCTGGGAGAAAACTCCACCTATCCTGTTATTGTTAATGCTTCATTGAACAATGCAGAGCTCACCCCTTTGCTACGTAAGCTGCGAAAATTTCGCAAAGCTCTTGGCTATTCTCTTGATGACATTTCAGGTATCTCCCCAGACTTGTGCATGCATAGGATACACTTGGAGGATGAGTCAAAATCATCAGTTGAGCACTAGAGGAGGCTGAATCCGAATTTGCAGGATGTGGTCAAGAAAGAGATCATGAATTTGTTGCAGGCTGGTATCATCTATCCTATATCAGACAGTGCTTGGGTGAGTCCAGTGCACGTGGTGCCTAAGAAAGGAGGTGTCACAGTGGTAAAGAATGACAAGGATGAGCTGATTCCAACCAGGACTGTGACAGGACACATGATGTGCATAGACTACAGGAAACTGAATGCAGCAACAAGGAAGGATCATTTTCCTCTGCCTTTCATCGATCAAATGCTAGAGAGACTGGCAAATCACAAGTATTACTGCTTCCTTGATCGGTATTCAGGCTTCTTTCAGATCCCCATCCATCTAGATGATCAGGAGAAGACCATTTTTACCTGTCCCTATGGCACTTTTGCATATCGCAGAATGCCTTTTGGGCTGTGTAATGCTCATGCAACCTTCCAGAGATGCATGATGTCTATTTTCACAGACATGATAGAGAAGTTTATGGAGGTGTTCATGGATGACTTCTCTGTTTATGGGTCCTCTTTCAAGAGCTGCTTGGATAATATGTGTGCAGTTCTGCAGAGATGTGAAGAGAAGCACTTGGTTTTAAACTGGGAGAAGTGCCATTTTATGATTCAGGATGGTATTGTACTTGGCCACAGAGTCTCAGGAGACGGTATAGAGGTGGATAGGGCGAAAATTGAGGTGATGACAAGTCTATAAGCACCTGATTCAGTCAAAGCAGTGAGGAGTTTTCTGGGTCATGCAGGCTTCTATAGAAGATTCATCAAGGATTTTAGCAAGATATCACGCCCACTTACTGCTCTCCTCTGCAAGGATGTGAAGTTTGAGTTCACAGAAGAGTGCAAATCCGCCTTTGAACAGATCAAACAGGCTTTGGTTACAGCCCCTGTTGTGCAGCCTCCGGATTGGGACTTACCTTTTGAGGTAATGTGTGATGCCAGCGATTTTGCAGTTGGAGCAGTGCTGGGACAGAGGAAAGACAAGAAACTCCACGCCATCTACTATGCAAGTAGGACTTTGGATGATGCTCAGAAGAATTATGCAACAACTGAGAAAGAATTGTTAGCTGTTGTGTTTGCTTTTGAGAAGTTCAGGCAGTATCTTGTTGGCTCTAAGGTCGTGGTTCATACTGACCATTCAGCACTGAAGTACCTAATGCAGAAGAAAGATGCAAAACCAAGGCTGTTGAGATGGATCCTGCTTCTTCAGGAATTTGATATTGAAGTGAAGGACAAGAAAGGGGTTGAGAATGGAGTTGCTGATCATTTATCCCGGATTCAGGTCGAAGACAGTGTTCCAATCAATGATTTCTTGCCTGAAGAGAATGTTTACTGGGTGGACACCAGAGAACAGGAGGAAGGTACTGAAAACCTGCAGTTTTCACGAAATTACAGGGGAGTGACGAGCGACACCAGGAGGGTGACGCTCGTCACCAACCCAGAACATTCACGACAAAAGTATACGAGAGAGGTGACGCTCGTCACCAATATTGGTGACGCTCGTCACCAATCTCAACACTTATCTGCGATTTGTGCAAGCTTGGGGATGGCTTTTGAAGAACCTGTTTATGCTTTGCATGATCCAAAGAGGCTCTGGTATGCCGATATTGCAAATTATCTTGCTGCAGAGGATGAACCACATGACTTTAAAGGCTCTTCTAAGAAGAAGTTCTTGAGAGAACTTAGGAGATTCTATTGGGATGAGCCATATCTCTACAAGCATTGTGCTGATGGTATCTACAGAAGATGCTTAGCAGAAGAAGAAGTCCAGGACGTCCTTTTTCACTGTCATGGATCAGAATATGCTGGACACTTTGCTACATTCAAGACTGTCTCTAAGGTATTGCAAGCTGGATTTTGGTGGCCTACTATGTTCAGAGACGCCCAAGCCTTCATCACAAGCTGTGATACTTTTCAGAGAAAAGGAAAAATCAGCAGGAGACATGAGATGCCACAGAACTTCATTCTGGAAGTTGAAGTTTTTGATTGTTGGGGTATTGACTTCATGGGACCTTTTCCCTCATCTTATGGGAATAGATACATTCTGGTTGCTGTTGATTATGTATCTAAGTGGGTACAGGCGTTGGCTACTCCTACTAATGATGCTGCAGTGGTTTTAAAGCTGTTTAAGACCATGATCTTTCCCAGATTTGGTGTCCCGCGGATTGTCATAAGTGATGGTGGTTCCCACTTTGTCAACAAGGTTTTTGACAAGCTTTTGAAGAAGTATGGTGTACAGCACAGAGTGGCCACGCCCTATCATCCCCAAACAAGTGGACAAGTTGAGGTTTCCAACAGGCAGATCAAGCAGATTCTGGAAAAGATAGTTGGGAAGACAAGAAAAGATTGGTCTGCAAAGCTGGATGATGCATTATGGGCCTACAGGACTGCATACAAAACGCCACTTGGGACTACACCATTTCATCTTCTCTATGGCAAGGCGTGCCATCTACCAGTAGAGTTGGAGTTCAAAGCAGAATGGGCCATCAAGAAGCTGAACTTCGATCTGAAGCCTGTTGCGGAAAGGCGTTTGATTCAGCTCAATGAACTGGATGAGATCAGATATCTAGCCTATGAAAACTCCAAGTTATACAAGGAGAGGACAAAGGCATATCATGATAAAAAGATCATCTCTAGGCATTTCGAGCCCAATGACCAGGTATTACTCTACAACTCTCGTTTACAGCTTTTTCCTGGTAAATTGCGTTCTCGATGGTCAGGTCCTTTCGCTGTTAAAGAAGCTCGCCCACATGGTGCAATTGTCCTGATTAACTCCAAAGGAGAGGAGTTCACTGTCAATGGACAAAGGGTGAAGCACTACTGGGCACAAGCAGAGATTCCAGCAGGACACATTATGTCTCTGGATCAGGCACCAGCTGTCTAAACAGCCAACCAAAGTCAAGCTAATGACTTTAAACAAGCGCTTAGTGGGAGGCAACCCACTGGTAAGTTGTAGATATAACACTTAGTTATTATTTTCGTGCTTAGGATTAGTAATTAGATTAATATTTGTTTAAAAAAAACAAAATGGTGACGATCGTCACCCTTATGGTGACGCTCGTCACCCGTCGAAGTCGAGCACGGGTATTAGTTTTCTCTCTTCTTTTTCCTCGGGCATAATTGTTTAAACCAAGAACACATAGAAATTTTCAGAGATTCATAACTTTTGATTTTCGAAACCAAATTGAGTGATTCAAGAGTCTAATCCGTGCGGATTTTGCTCCTCTTTCTGAATATCAACTCGGTTTTTAAGATCTGCAAGGTATGTGTTCGGAATCCCCAATTTTCAGTCCGCCATAGGTTTGGTAAAATCCGATTTTTGACTTAATTGGCTTGATTTAACTGTTGAATCATGGTTAGTTAGGTTGTATTAGAGGAATAGAACCATCTATATGAGCTATTATCGGTTGATTTGCAAGTTTTGAATTTTCGAGTTCATGATGACAATTGCAAAAATCTGGAAATTTTGGGTGATTTGGGTGGAACTGGTGATTGAATTGTGTTCCTGGTAGTGCTGTAGTTGATCGTCATCAGTTATTTCACCCTGATTGGTTGATCTTTTGAACTTTGAAAAATTTTGCTAATTTTGGTGATGTTTTTGGTCGATTTTGATCTTCAATTTTCAGATGCCTCGTCAGGAGAAACGACCAAGGCAAAGCTCGTCTTCAAGCACTGCAACAGGGTCTATGGATTCCTTCAGTCAACACCCGGTTTGCAGGCCCCCATGGCCCAAACGAGAAGATCGGAAAATAGCCTCAGGAATGGTTTGGGCAGGGACTCCAAAGCAGGAAGTGTCCCGAGACACCTGTGTGTTCCGCGATATTCAGGAAGAGTGGGATGAATATGACACGCTGTTCTACAATGCGTGGCTGGGAGTGAAGATTATACCCACTCGGTTCGCGGATTCTGCTGTTCTGCAGAAGATGGGGATCTTCGAGGAGGTTGTTCAGATTCTGGAGCGCATTGGGATGGGGACTATGCCGTTCCAGCAGTATGATCTCTACCCAGATTTGGTCCGTCAGTTTCTCTCTACAGTTCGCGTCTACTACGCGAATGAGCTGGCGAAGCGTGCGCAGGAAGGCACGATGACGTTTCTGATCTGAGGAGTTCGATACCGGATCAGTCTGATAGAGCTTTGTGGGATCTATGGCTTCTCTGACCATCCCACAGGCGTTCTCCTTCCCTCTCAGTGGACCCATATGCAGACATTTTGGTCCAAGTTCGGGAATGGAGTCTATAACAGCAAGACCAGCATGCAGACGGGGGTTTGACATCCGGTTTTGAGGTACATTCTGCGCCTCTTTGGTCATACCATTCTGTGCAAGTCTGCGCCTCGCAAGACGCGAGTTAGTGAGCTGATTCTCCTCTACTACGGACTTTATGAGATGCTGGATGATTCGATACCTGTTGATAGCATGGTTCGCGCCAACTTAGGCGCTGTTTTCGCTGAGCATCTGGTCTCCTTGAAGACCAACCCATTCACCAGTCCAGGGGAGAAGACTGAGAGCGTTGGCAGCCTGCTGACACCAATCTTCCATCATTTCCAGATCGATGTCACACCTTGCAGTCTGCGCAGTGACAGATCACTTATGGATGACCAGTATCTGTGCCATGTCACTTGGATGAAGATTGGAGTTGTCTGGACTTTCAGTACCACTTCTGGAGAGTATGTTGGCATTAAGTTGCCACAGAGAGCCCTCACTACTATTCAGGGAGATCCACGCCAGCTATTCTTCATGCCAGCACGGACTCTTTTGCGCCCCTTGACTCTGCGTCCTGCTAGAGCTGCTACAGCTGGCGCCTCTGCTTCTACTGCCGCTGCTGCTGATGCTGGACCTTCTACACGCCAGAGTGGTTCTTCTACTGCTTTCAGGCGTCCTCCACGACCACAGACACCCATGGATATGGCTGCTTTTCAGGAGTATGTCATTGACAGCTTTGAGGGACTCTGGGATGCTGTTGCTACACTTAGCAACTGTGGTTGTGTCCGCCCCCATTACACCACTGAGCCTTGAGAGGATGAGGATTGAGGCTTCACTATCTGGTTACTTGTTCCTTTTTCCCTTTTATTTTTCTTTCTCTTGAGTCATTTTTAAGTTTTCTTTGAGTCAGTTGTCAGTTTCTTTGATGATGTTTTGTGAGATTGTTGAACCAGGTTATTTTTGCTATGTTTGGATGTTGTTAATTATGTGTTTGAATGCTCAAAAAGTCTAAGTTTAGAGTACACATACAAACACTTCGTTAATTAACATCTGACATAAGAATTGGGCAATACAGGTCGTG
Source organism: Thlaspi arvense (assembly GCA_911865555.2). Taxonomy (NCBI): domain Eukaryota; kingdom Viridiplantae; phylum Streptophyta; class Magnoliopsida; order Brassicales; family Brassicaceae; genus Thlaspi; species Thlaspi arvense. The sequence continues at coordinate 15,607,206 of OU466857.2, forward strand.
GTGACGCTCGTCACCCGACACCACGCGAGGTAACACTTTTCTGACTTGGTTTTTCGACTTCTCATTCATTTTTCTGACCAACTCTTGGCTTAATAACACTGGGGACAGTGTTTTTTAAGTCTGGGGGAGATGGTTACTGACGTTGTGTGCTTTGTGTCATGTCTATAGAGTCTTAAAGTTGAGTCAAAAACCTGTTTTATAGAGTCAAAATTTTTGAAACTGTCAGTTTTTCTTGGAACTAACCATAGGACGTTTTTGCTGATAAGAACCATTGCCACAGTAGTTGATTACAAGTCTCACTAAGTTGAAAGTCATAGGTAGATTAGTCTAGCAATGAAGGTTTAGGTTCTTAGATAGTCTGAAAAATTTGCTGTTAGCTCCACCTTAATGAACTTTAAACTTCTTGTCTTGGTGATTGATTCTTATTGATCTTGATTCTCTCTTTCAGCACTGACAATAAGGTTAAAATACAGTCTCTCTTTGATCTTCCCTGATGTAGTTTTTAAAAAAGATTAAGTCCAAAGAATGGTGCATTCATGACCTTGTCTTCTCACAAGGAACAACAGTAGTGAACACACTCAAGAACCTGTCTCCTCACAAGGAACACAAGTATTGAGTAGCCCCATATCTTAGACTGTAAAAGTTGAGAAAAAGAAGTGAAAAATCAAAAATATCCAAAGGAAAAGATCTAGGGAAGAGAAAATAGGAGAGCTGTGTTGAGATCTATTTGTTCAGTTGTTAGGAAGGGAAAAGAATCTATAAAGTGATAAAGATGATAGAGCTTTGATGAGATTTCACACTTAGATAAAAAATAAGGAGTTAGCAGTAGAAATTTTGGATTTCTTGAAGGGATTTGGACTGGATTTGAGGGATTTGCTAAGCTTGTGATGATTAGACTGAAATTTGATCTTGTGTTGACTCTGTGGTATGTGGATTCGAAAGTTCAAACTAGTGTGGTGTTCCTGATGAGTGACTGACTGTTTCTTGTTTTCAAACCTCGACCTTATTCTTTGTCTGATGTTTGCTTAAGGGCAAGCAAAAGCTAAGTCTGGGGGAGTTGATATATCATGGTTTTTATGGTTTTTAACCATGATATAAGTCCTTTTTATTGAGTCTTTTTGGTCTTTTTAGGTTCTAGAAGAGTCTTTACAGGTTATAGCATGTCTGGAGCACAATTGGAGATTTTGGAACCTTTTGGAGCATTCTCGGTTGAAGCCACGAAGTACCAAGCTCGAAGCAAAAAGTATCACATATGGTGACGCTCGTCACCACCTTTGGTGACGCTTGTCACCCATTAAGGAAGGAGCGTGGCTGTTTTATTAAAAGTGTGAAGAAGATTTGCAGAATTGGCCCAAAAGTTCATTTATTTACATAAAGACCCCAGATCGTGTTTAACCCCTATTTATTAGGTTTTTCAGCCATTGTTGGCTATTATCTTAGTTTTTAAGAATTCAGAGAGCTTAGAGAGAGATTTATTCTGAGCTTTTTGGGGAGACAAATCCTGTACTCTTTTGAGAAGATTTTGAACCCCCTTTATTTCTTTACTCTTTCTCTTAATGCAATAATGCAATAGAGATCCTAATTCAAGCAGATATAGATAGTTTTGATGTCTAACAACCTAAGTGAGCAAGAAAAGAAGTAAAAGAAAGCAAAAGAAAGCAATTAAAGAGCAGTAATGGCAAAGAAAAACAGAGCAAAAACAGAGTAAAAACTGAACTAAAGCGAAGTAAAACTAAACTTCAAAGATTAAAAGATGGTTCAAGATCAAGGCAATGGTGATAGGGTGATTCATGTTCATATCTAGGATGATCAAAACAAGCAATTCTAAACACTCAACCTCAGGTAAGGAACACTAATATAGATTAATCCAATCTCTTTGCATTAATCCCTTTTCTAATCACATATTCAAGATAAATCTCTTTACTCAAACACATAATCATCAAGCATTAAAATCAAGTTCCATAAAACCAATTAGCATGCTAGACATCTAATCTCTTAGGCTAGGTTTACTAATCTCTTATATTATATATCAAACATCAACTCACATTCTCATGCATAATCAATGTCAAAAGGCAATTTCTCATCAATATGGTACTAAGCAATAAGCACATTCAAGCAAGAAATCATAGATGCAAAGACTCATGATTATCAAAACACCATTTTCAAGCATTGAATTTCATTCAGGAATTTCATCAAACACTTGGTGTGCATGTGAAAACCCTAAAATCAACTTCTCCAACAAAGAGGTACTAAGCATTAAGCATAATCATATAAGAAAGGGAATGAGAAGATCTAAGCCCTAATCAACCTAAACAATCACTAAAATCACCCCATCTGCCCTAATCTCAAACCTAAACCAAACTACTCACTAATCATGGTGAAAACCATCAAATCTATGAAGAAAAGATAGTTAGTCATGATTAGGAAGATAAAAGATTAAGGAAAATGCAAACTATTATTGAAATAAACAAAGATTCAAATTACAAAATCAAAAAGCTCAAACAAAGAAGAAGAGACTGCTGGACAAAGAGATGTGTCCTCAGAAATTAGGGATTTTAAGTATTTATAGGAGTATAAGCGAAAATAGCAAAATTGTAAATAAATGGTCTTCAGTCTGGCAGCGTATCGGTCAGTTGTCTCGGTCTTCAGTGACCGAAATGGATTGAGCGGTTTCACGAAATTGCGATATCTGTTGAACGGCATATCAGAATGACCTGAAACCAAGTTCTCCTGAAAGCTAACTCACGTGGCTACAAATTTTGTGAAGAGTAAAGATGCAGAATATGGACGGAGGCTACTCGTCCGAGTTGATCTTCAAGTCGGTCAAGATCAACGGTAAAAACTCCAGATAGACATGTTCTCACTTTATTCGCCGTAACTCTTCAACCACGGATGGGAATGACTCGAAACTACTTCCAAAAGAAGGCTAACTCATGTGGCTACAAAGTTGATCAAGAGCGCCGAAGCCAAATCGGAATGGAAACACCTCATCAGAGCTGATCTTCAGTCGATATGAATCCTATCGGTCACTCCTAACCGATACTGGTGACCGAAATTCATCCGCTGGGTTTATGTCGATCACTTCTGATCGATACTGGTGACCGAAATTAACACGGTGTGTTTGTGTCGACCACATCTGACCGATACTGGTGATCGAAACTGCACCATTTCGGTCACCCAAGACCGAAATTCACCAGGCTCTGACCGATAGGGGTTGAGCGGTTTCACGAAAACTTCTGTAACATTCTAACCACTGATGAGAATAACCTGAAACTAACTCCAGACGTACGATAACTAACGGGGATACAACATTGGTGAAGACTGTTGAAGCTGAATCGTCTTGGAGATGCTTTGTCCGAGCCCGTTTTGTCAGGTGAAGTTTCTTGCCGCTTCAACGAGGTGCACCTTCTTCTTGTGTCTTTTCATGTCTTGTGCTGCACCCTCCATCATCTCCCATGCTCTTTGTAGCTCAGTGAGTACCTACAAACATCGTTTATGCAAAGAATATGCAAACTACATCCTAAATGCAACCTAAGTCTAAAAAGAGAAGAAAATGGGACAAATGATAAGGAAAACATGCAAAAGAGAACCAAAACATGCACTAAATGCAGGCCTAAATGATGTAAATACAAGAGATATCAACACCCCCACACTTGCCTTTTGATTGTCCTCAAGCAAATAAGAACAAATGGGAGAGTGAGGTTTGAAAGTGGGAGCTCAAAACTAAAGGTGTCAATGGAAAAATTGAATCAATGCTCAATTATAGGTTCTAAGATGCAAAGATATTGTTCTACTTTAAAGACTTTGGCCATACCTATCATAGCAAACAACCAACTCTAGCTTAGCCTACACAAGCATTCAAATCAACCAACTCTTTAACATTCATTAATCAGTAACCAATGGATCTTGTTTGTGCAAATCAAGAGAAAACATTTGGTCAAGGGACATGGTTATGAGATAAAAATGATCTCATTCAAATAAGAGTTCAAAGATTCAGGGGATCACTCAATGAAATGATTCTATCTTAGGCAAAATACTAAAGGTAAAAGCACACCTATGCATGCAAGTCAAAGCTCTCTTCTACCCTTTTTACCCAAGATGAACCTAATTACTTCTAAAACCCCAAGTGAAACTCCTAAATCTACCCTTTCCCAAAGCACTTGATCACTTCCTTCTTCATATTTGGGGAAACTACTTCTTCTTTTGCTTGTGTGGTTGACTTCATTTTGGAACTTGCTCTTCTTTGTTGAATGATTGGCGCCATTTTCATCACCTTTGGTGGATTGCTTGGTCTGATTACTCCTTTTGGATGACCTTTTGTGAGCTTTGTTGTTGTTTGCACCTTTCTTCTTTAGCACTTAGAGCTTTCTTCCTAGTTAACTTAACAACAAAATGAACTGTTCCCCCATACTACCAATCCCATACTTCTTCTTCTCAAAGATGTAAACAATTAAAGCTCAAACCACTTACACTACCCTTTCCCAAACTCCTAACCTAATACCAAGCTCAAAATGCAAGCTGGTGTCTACAAGAGAGCTTCTCCTTGCCAGCCATATTCCTAACACTTTTTGCCAAGATAAGATCGAAAATGATGCAATGTAAGGCCTCACAACTCTCACAATAGTGTTTAGGTTCAGAAAGAAGGATTGGTTTTAGGGTGTGGTTAACTGTCTCATAATGATGAGGATCAGCTACTTGGATTAACAAGAGTGGTAAGAAGGGAAGAAGACAATCCAAGTATGTATATGGGTAGCCATGTAATCACTTTCAATGCACAAACAAGATAATTCAAAGTCAGGATTATGGTTCTAATAAGATATAGTTGGAATCAAATCAAAGCAAGCTTCAGCATAAGACAAGAATATCCATGCAAGTAGTCAAGATATGGTGCAGCCTTAACTTCAAACTCACTACAATGCATTCAAACAACAGATAACCAAGGCATTGAAAACAATTCAAACATTAACATCTTGACAAGTGTTTATCATCTACTCCCTATGAAAATGTATGTAATCCTATATGAAATGCATCTAGACTCAATCTTAGTTATGTAAATGCAACTAAATGATCTTTTTGGTTCCAAAAAATTTGAAAATTTCATGGATTTTCAGTGCACATAGATGAATGCATGAATGCATGAGACTCAAATATGTAAAAGAGAAAATAAGAAAACAGAACACAATGTTAAATGCAATGCCCTCCCCCACACTTGAATTACACAGTCCCTTGTGTAATAGAAGCTTGAAGGAAGGTAATAAAAGATATTCATAAGTATTAAGGAGCAAAGGAGCATGATTGTGTACCTTATAGGGATTTTGGTCAGACTGGGTCCCAACTTATAACAACTTGCCTTGAATCACACTTGCTCCTGCTATTGAAAGAAAAACAGAAAAGAAAGCATAAAATGCAATAATATGAACAAGGATAACAAGGGAATACCTACCAAGAGTGCTTGCTTAGAGTCACTAAGCTTGACTTGTCATGCTCCTTAAGATCATGGAGGATGACGAAGTGGAACTGAAGTTCCTTCTCCTTTCCTCCTGAACAATGTGTTGGGTCCATAGTAGAGCTTCTCCTTAGGTTTCCTGACTCTCTTTCTTGGTCCTCTTGGTCCACCATACAGCTTCACTTTGATTCCATCAAACAATTCAAGAAGACAAGCACCATCAAATGCTTCACCATCATACTCATTGTGGTCAAGAGGGTCTTCATCTTCTCTTAGCACTTCAGCCTTGAATCCCCTCAACTCTTTTTTGACATCAGGTGGCTTCTTAGCATCTCCTTTCTCAACATTAGTGATGCTTCCACAAAAGCTTGAAGGTGGAGACTTCATTGCATAGCTAACTCCACCATTCACCTTCTTGAGGGTGACTCTCTCTTTGGTGAAGTCAATATCAGCGCCTGTTGTGTTCAGAAATGGAGTCCCAAGTAGTAGAGAAGGCTTCTGAGTGTGAGCCATTTCCATCACAACACAATCAGTTGGTATCTTGCATGCTCTAATCCTCACATAAAAGTCTTCAATGAGACCAACAGGTGTTCTTGAAGAAGAGTCCACAAAAGTGATTATGGAATCATATGGTTTCAGCTTGGTGACTCCTAGTTCTTTTGCCAAGTCAAGTGACATCACATTGATACTTGAACCTGTGTCACACATGGCCTCTTCCACAACCAATTCACCAAGCTCACAAGGGACTAGAAACTTTCCTGGAATACCAAGCTTCTTGATGTTATGTTCCTTAACCTCAGATGCTCCAGTTTTAGCTCTTAGTTTCTCAAGCTCCTCTTGACCATTCAGACCTCTCATTTTCATTTGAACAGCATAAAGGGTCTGATACTTCTGTACTAGCTGCTTTTTGAATCTTCCTAGAAAAGGGATAGTGGGTTGATAAACAGGAAGGATAGCAGCTTGAGTCTTCTATTTAACATCAGGAGCCTCAATCAAGTATTCCTTGGTATCATCAACAAGTTCATGTGGAACCCACCACTCTTCTTCATCTGTGTTTTCCCCTTCTTCAAAGGGTTCTACTTCTGCAAGAATTCCTTGAGAGCGTGGTGCTGGTGCAGTTCCTTGTTTGACCTCCATGTCAGCTTTAACAACCTCAGCTTCAATGGCTTTGTCTTCTTCATCAGCCTTGGCATCACTAGCTAAACTCAAGTGAAAAGCACTTCCCCCACAGTTAGACTCAATGCCCACATTGATGATAGAGGGTGTCACCTTTGGAATAATCTCAGCAATAGAGTTTTCTTTCTCAGTAATATCAGTTAGGGAAGTGGAGGAGATACCATAACAGTGCTGTAAGGGCTTCTTGAAGGTGAGTGGTTGAGCATTGTTCTCTTGTTTCCTCAGCTGCATAGTCAAGGAGTCTATTTGGGATTGGAAGTTGTTGATGGTGGAGGCAATACTTCTTTGAATTTCAGCAGCCATGCTTCTCTGAATTTCAGCCATACTTCTTTGAATTTCAGCAGCCATGATCTTCTGAAATCCTCCATTATTAAGTTGTTGGAGTTGCAGGAACATCTCCTTAAGGTCCAATGCATGTGAAGGTTGGGAGGTGTTGGCGCCAACTGTTTGAGAAGAAGAACCTTGATGCTGTTGAGTATGAGTGTCTCCATAGGACTGGTGTACACAAACATCATGGTCTTGGTTCATTATTGGCGCCTCTTGTAGTTGAACAGCTTTGATTTGATGCTCTTTGTAGTGGTTTTGTGGAGCAACACTAGGAAGAGGTTTAGTGGTCTTATTGATCAGCAAGTCAACTTTCTCTTGCAAGGCTTTCATCTCATACAATGTTGTCTCTAGCTTTTCTTCAGTTGCCTTTGAGTGTTGCTCTTTATCATCAACATAATCCCAACTACTGAGTGCCATGTTCTCTACTAGAAGCCATCCTTCATCAACATCTTTACCAAGAAAGTAACCATTGCTTGCATTATCTAGAAGGATTCTTATTGTTGGGAGAACACCTCTGTATAATGTGGAGAGTAGTAAATCTTTGGTGAAGCCATGGTGAGGACATTGATGACTGAAGCCTCTAAACCTTTCCCAAGTGTCTCCAAAGCTCTCATTAGACCACTGTTTGAAGTTTGTGATCTCATTCCTGAATTTTGCAGTTCTTGAAGGAGAGAAGAACTTGGTTAAGAAAGCACCTTTGCATTGTTCCCAAGTATTGATGCTGCCTTGTGCTAAAGACTTTTCCCACATTTGAGCTCTACCACCAAGAGAGAATGGGAACAATATGAGTTTCAACCCATCATCTGAAACTCCACTAAGCTTTGTCAAAGCACATATCCTCTCAAAGTGATCCAAGTGCTCAAGAGGATCTTGGTTGGGCAATCCAAAGAACTTCTTTTCTTGAATCAAAGCAATCATGCTGCTCTTTATCTCATAGTGGTCAGTCTCCATAGGTGGAAGAATACCTTGTCTTGAAGCATAACTTGAAGGTATATCAGCAGCACCAATAGGTCTCAATGGTCTTTGAAACAAAGCTCCTTGTAAACCATGTGGACCTTGCTGTCCTTGTAAGCCTTGGATTCCTTGAGGACCTTGTGGACCTTGCAAACCAAAACCAGCAGCATACTGATGTTCTTCCATGCTTCAACAACTGAATTCTGATTCTGCAAACCCAAAATATTTGACCTTGAACCTCAGTTGTAATTGTAGACACTTGAGAGCAAGTGTTGTGGTACCAACAAAAGAAATTCTAGACCAAAAGAGAAATCAGTAACCAAAATCGAAAATAACAAAGCTTGATCTCAAGATATCTACAAATCCTACTGAACAAAGCATCCCCTAATGGCAACGACGCCAAATTGATACAAGACTTTTTGGGACTTGATTCAATTACCCAAGCTTGTACTAATCAGTTGTAGTATAACATATGATTTTATCAATCCAAAAGGGGAGAATGAAGCAGTAAGAATGCAATAGAGATCCTAATTCAAGCAGATATAGATAATTTTGATGTTTAACAACCTAAGTGAGCAAGCAAAGAAGTAAAAGAAAGCAAAAGAAAGCAATTAAAGAGCAGTAATGGCAAAGAAAAACAGAATAAAAACTGAACTAAAGCAAAGTAAAACTAAACTTCAAAGATTAAAAGATGGTTCAAGATCAAGGCAATGGTGATAGGGTGATTCATGTTCATGTCTAGGGTGATCAAAACAAGCAATTCTAAACACTCAACCTCAGGTAAGGAACACTAATATAGATTAATCCAATCTCTTTGCATTAATCCCTTTTCTAATCACATATTCAAGATAAATCTCTTTACTCAAACACATAATCATCAAGCATTAAAATCAAGTTCCATAAAACCAATTAGCATGCTAGACATCTAATCTCTTAGGCTAGGTTTACTAATCTCTTATATGATATATCAAACATCAACTCACGTTCTCATGCATAATCAATGGCAAAAGGAAATTTCTCATCAATATGGTAATAAGCAATAAGCACATTCAAGCAAGAAATGATATATGCAAAGACTCATGATTATCAAAACACCATTTTCAAGCATTGAATTTCATTTAGGAATTTCATCAAACACTTGGTGTGCATGTGAAAACCCTAAAATCAACTTCTCCAACAAAGAGGTACTAAGCATTAAGCATAATCATATAAGAAAGGGAATTAGAAGATCTAAGCCCTAATCAACCTAAACAATCACTAAAATCACTCCATCTGTCCTAATCTCAAACCTAAAGCAAACTACTCACTAATCATGGTGAAAACCATCAAATCTATGAAGAAAAGATAGTTAATCATGATTAGGAAGATAAAATATTAAGGAAAATGCAAACTATTATTGAAATAAAAAAAGATTCAAATTACAAAAATCAAAAAGCTCAAACAAAGAAGAAGAGACTGCTGGACAAAGAGATGTGTCCCCAAAAATTAGGGATTTTAAGTATTTATAGGAGTCTAAGCGAAAATCGCAAAATTGTAAATAAATGATCTTCAGTCTTGCAGCGTATCGGTCAGTTGTATCGGTCTTCAGTGACCGAAATGGATTGAGCGGTTTCACGAAAATTGCGATATCTGTTGACCTGAAACCAAGTTCTCCTGAAAGATAACTCACGTGGGTACTACTTATGTGAAGAGTGAAGATGCTTAATAGGGACGGAGGCTACTCGGCCGAGCTGATCTTTAAGTCGGTCAAGATCAACGGTAAAAACTCCAGATGGACATGTTCTCTTTTTATTCGCCGTAACTCTTCAACCACTGATGGGAATGACTCGAAACTAATTCTAAACGAAAGATAACTCAAGTGGCTACAAGGTTGATGAAGGACGCCGAAGCCAAATCGGAATGGAAACACCTCATCTGAGCTGATCTTCAGTCGTTATGAATCCTATCAGTCACTCCTGACCGATACTGGTGACCGAAATTCATCCGCTGGGTTTATGTCGATCACTTCTAATCGATACTGGTGACCGAAATTAACACGGTGTGTTTGTGTCGACCACATCTGACAGATACTGGTGATCGAAACTGCACCATTTCGGTCACCCAAGACCGAAATACACCAGGCTCTGACCGATAGGGGTTGAGCGGTTTCACGAAAACTTCTGTAACATTCTAACCACTGATGGGAATAACCTGAAACTAACTCCAGACGCACGCTAACTCACGGGGCTACAATATTGGTGAAAACTGTTGAAGCTGAATCGTCTTGGAGATGCTTTGTCCGAGCCAGTTTTGTCAGGTGAAGTTTCTGGCCGCTTCAACGAGGTGCACCTTCTTCTTGGGTCTTTTCATGTCTTGTGCTGCACCCTCCATCATCTCCCATGCTCTTTGTAGCTCAATGAGTACCTAAAAACATTTTTTATGCAAAGAAAATACAAACTACATCCTAAATGCAACCTAAGTCTAAAAAGAGAAGAAAATGGGACAAATGATAAGGAAAACATGCAAAAGAGAACCAAAACATGCACTAAATGCAGGCCTAAATGATGTAAATACAAGAGATATCACACTGGTGGAGGAGTGATTCCAAAGCGGTTATGATGTGTATTTGGAGCATCACCAGCACCAATGATTCTCGGCTGCCTTGGAGCGTGGTTGGGGTTTCCATTGCCCCTGGCACCAGCACCACGGTGAGGTGGAGCTTATTCTTGGTCTTGCTCAGCCATAATCCAAAATTCAGCTAGACCAGGTTGCTATATCTCCTCAAAGTTCTGTTCTTGCTCTACTGTCCTTCTATGCCTTGCACTTTCGAGTTGGTGAATATTGTCCAGTGGTTGTAAAAGATTGTTGTCACCACTGGACCTCAAATTCATGTACCTGAGAAGACAAACAGTAAGGTAGATCAATGAGTAAACAAAAGAAAAGTAAAAGGCTTAGTCTTTACTAAGCTCCAAATCCTAATGCTTCCTAATCAAACCCAAGATGGCAACGGCGCCATTTGATAAACAGAATTGTTTTGAGGTTGTAAATCAAAGTCCCAAACCACAGTATTGATGCAGTATAGTGGAAAGGGGTATCAATCCAGCCTGGGTTGTAGAAAGAACACAAGGAATGCAAGAGCAAAGCAAATCTAAGCAGAATCGGGTAAATGGATGGTAAAATCAATAAAAACTAAATGAAACGACCAGATGATTACGAAAACTATTTTAAAATCCCTGGAAGAGGGTTAACAACTACTAGGAGAGGACAGAGGATTAAAAATGCAAAACTGCTAATTACTAAAAATCGAGAATTAAAGCGGGTAAATAGAGAACTTTAGCAACTTAAGGTGATATGCAATGAAACTAAAGCAAAGATGCGAACTTTAAGACTTTGAAATGAAAACTTGAGGTGTTGAAAAGCTAAAAGGAGGATCTAAGGTTGAGGGTCATATTAAGAGGGGTCAAGGTTCAAGCGGGTTTGAAAAACACTATATCTACTCATTTGAAGAGCTTAACTCTAAGCCTTGAGAAACTTGAACTAGGATCATTTATGGCGTGTGGTATGACCCCTTTCCTCGACCCTTCCTCCAAACCTATGGAGTTTAGTGGAAAGATGGGTCAAAGAACATTAAGCAAAGATCTCAAATGGTGGCTTAACTAACCCCCAATACAACCATGGCGTTTGGGAAAGGGAAGTTAGCCTGTTGGATTCGGTTTTAGGGGGTTCCTGAATCCTGTCAAGGTAAGGAGATCCCTAGGATCATAAAGATCTTTCCCAAAACTCTTTATGCACTAAGAGCCCGAATCCAAGAAGAGAAGAGATTAAAAACAAAAAAAAGACCCAAGCTTTAAACCCTTAAACCCCTTAAATTGCCTCAACCTTAAACCCAAAGAAATCTACTCACTACACATAGCTAAAACACATGAAAATGCAAGTAATGAAATGCTAAACATGATTAACGAAGATGGATTAAAGAAAATGCTTATGATTAACCAAGATTCAAAAGTTTAAAACAAGAAAAGCTTAAAAGTTTGACAATGGCGGAAAATCGCCTAAGAGAAAGCAGAAAAAGATAAGGCAAAGTGTGTGTTATGAAAGTGATGTTCGCCCTTTGCCCAAAATAGCCAAACAGCCCTAATGGTCCCCTCAGTACGCTCCAAAAATGAGCCGGCCGGATAAGGTCCCAGAGATCGACTTGGGTCACTCGATCTCTTGCTCGATCTTCTTTTAGGATCGTTCGCTTTTGCTCGATCTTTGAGTTAATCCTTGGATGATCGGGTCGTGGTCTCGATCTGGCTCTCGTTCTGCATGGTGTAATCTACGTCCGTACTCACGATCGATCTCCTCACTCTATCTCATCCTCGATCCCTTCCTTGAAACAATCCGGGCTTAGTCGATCTTCTGGTCGATCTCATCTAGATCTAGATCGACCTGCCTTGCTCGATCCGCTGCTCGATCTCGGGTCCTTTGCATGCATGGCTGAGTTCTCCAAGTGTCCACAAGCTTCCTCTTGATCCTATTCACGTCCACGCAACCTCCACAACTCTAGTATGTCCCAAACAACCTGAATATGATACAAAAATGCAGAAAACATGCAAATGCTAATGCAATGTGCACTTAGGACCTTGAATGAGACAAATGGTGTAAACTAGCCTAGAGATGAATGCATGAAAACTAACCTTAAATGCATGCTAAATATGCAAAATATGCAAGTATATCAAAATTGTGGGTCAGCATCCCTTTCACTGCTTACTACATGAGCATCATATGGATCACATAGAGAGGTTTGAAGATTGGCTTCAAGTGCCAAGGCTAATGGAGCTAACAATGATTTCGTGTTCTGCAAGTTGTTTCCTTATTCTCTTGGAGAAAATGCTACTTATTGGCTGAAGCAACTGGAGCCTGGATCGCTGACCACTTGGGAACACACCAAAAATGCATTTCTGAACAACTTCTATGATGATGCTAGATCAAAAGACTTGAGGATGAAAATTGCTTCATTTTCCCAAGGTCCTACTGAAGCTTTTATGGCTTCTTGGCTGAGATTCAAATCTTATCAGAGATACTGTCCTCATCATGGCTTCAATCAGGTGCAGCTGCTTGGAATTTTTTTCAGAGGAGTGGACTGGAAATATCAGATGGCGTTGGATGCTGCTAGTAGTGGAAACTTCAACACCAACCTTCAAGAAGCTGCAATAACTCTGATTGAGAACTTGGCATATAGTAACAACACTAAGAATGCTGATTTTCAAAGGATGAAACAAGCTTGTTTCAATGATGGGAACCAAATTGTTTAGGTTAAGGCTAAGCTGGACAGTATGCATAGCCTTCTGGTGGAAAAAAAATCTCTCCAGTTTGCTGCAGAAGTGGAGACTTTCGAATATCCAAAGGAGATTGAGCAGGAAGATGTTAATTTCATCAATGCTGGAGGATTTCTGGGTTAATGGTTTGGGAATCAGCAGTGTAACAGAGGTTACAATGATAATAATCAGAAGAGTATCTTTACAGGAAACCAAAATGCTTCTGGTTACACTCTAAAGCCACAGTTCTAGAAGACTGAGTTTCAGAAGTCTTACCAAAACAGCAGCAACTTCAACATGAATTATGGTTCTTCTTCCTACCAAACTACACCTCCACAAGACAACCAGATGGAAGATATGCTGGAGCAGATCCTAGAAAGACAGCAGAAGATGACAATAGACTTCAATGGCAAGATAGATTCGCTGTATGAGGACCTGAATGGAAAAATTGAGGGTCTTAAATCTCAAATGAAGAAGTTGGATGTTCACTTTGCCCAAACTGCAGGGGCTGTTCAGAGGCAAGAAGGATTCCTTTCTGGAAGGACAGATACTAATCCCAAGCACCATGTGAATGCCATCACATTAAGGAGTGGTAAAAACCTTCAACCAGTGTTGAAGAAGGGTTTGAGTACAGAGCAGTTCGTGGGACTTGAAAGTTTTGAAGATGATGAAATTCCTGCTAAGAATGAACGAGTGACGATCGTCACCCCTGAAGGGTGTCTCTTGTCACCCACATTACAAATGCCCGATACTCAGGATTCATCCCCGATCAGTAACGATCGCCACTAGAAGGGTGATGCTCGTCACCAACCATGAACCACAGCTGTTTCGCCTGAGACTTCAAACAATACTAAGGAAACGGTGTATAAGCCTAAGATACCCTATCCTAAGCATCCCAAGAAGTCTAAACAGGAGCTTGAAGATGCTAGATGCAAGGCTATCATGGACAAACTGGTCATTGAGATTCTCTTGATTGATACTGTGAGGATTACTCATGTCATTAGGAGATGTGTGAAAAAGATGGTGACCAACAACTTGAGCATAGAGCAAGGAGCCATGATGATCAACGAGCAGGTCAGTGCAGTGATTCAGAACAGAGTACCTGAGAAGCTTTCAGACCCTGGGAGCTTTGTATTAGACTGCACTATATTTTCAGACAGGTTTGAGAGATCATTGTGTGATCTTGGTTCTAGTGTGAACCTGATGCCTCATTGTGTTGGCAAGAGCTTAGGGATGACCGATTTTAAGCTACCAAGATATCTCTTATCCTAGCTGATAGATCAGTCATAGTCCCTGAAAGAGTTATAGAGGATGTGCCTATCAAATTAGGAGATTGTATGATTCCTACTGATTTTGTGGTTCTGGAGTATGGAGAAGAACCCAAAGATCCTATGATTCTTGGCAGACCTTTCCTGGCTACTACAAGAGCTATTATGGATGTTATGAAGGGAAGAATTAAGCTGAATGTTGGTGACTTAGTGATGAATTTGGAAATGGACACGCTGATGAAGAGGCCAACCATAGATGGACAGACAATTTATGTGGATGTTCTTACCAACCTTGCTGAGCAGATCTTCCAAGAGATGAGTCCAGAAGATCCCTTAGAGAGGGCGTTGACCACTTGTACAGCAGAGGTTGAGCATCTAGATGCTGCTGCTACTGGTTATGAAAAGATGACGGATGCTACTGCACATGTCATGCAACTGGTTGCACAGGAAGAACTAGTCAGCACATCTGCAAAAGCAACTGTAATGGCGATTGGAGTGCAGCAAAAGCACCAAACGTTTAGCTTCAACATCTCCCTGCAGGGCTAAGGTACGCCTTCCTTGGAGAAAACTCCACTTATCCTATCATTGTTAATGCTTCATTGAACAATGTAGAGCTCACCAATTTGCTAAGCAAGCTACGCAGATTTCGCAAAGGAGGAGTCACAGTGGTTAAGAATGACAAGAATGAGCTGATTCCTACTAGAATAGTGACTGGACACAGGATGTGTATAGACTACATGAAGTTGAATGCAGCCACCAGAAAATATCACTTCCCACGGCCATTCATCGATCGGGTGCTGGAGAGGCTGGCGAGTCACAAGTACTACTGCTTCCTAGATGGCTATTCAGGCTTCTTTCAGATCCACATCCATCCAGAAGATCAGGAGAAGACCACCTTTACCTGTCCTTATTGCACATTTTCATACCGCAGAATGCCATTCGGATTGTGTAATGCTCCTGCGACATTCCAGAGGTGTTGATGTCAATTTTCACAGATATGATTGAGAAGTTTATGGAGGTCTTTATGGATGACTTCTCAGTCTATGGGTCTTCCTTTAAAAGCTATCTAGAAAACTTGTGTGCAGTTCTGCAGAGATGTGAAGAGAAGCATTTGGTTCTGAATTGGGATAAGTGTCATTTTATGGTATATGATGGCATTTTTCTAGGTCACAGAGTCTCTGGAGATGGCATAGAAGTGGATAGGGCTAAAATTGAAGTGATGACAAGCTTGCAGGTGCTTGAAGTGAGAAGTTTTCTGGGTCATGCTGGGTTCTACAGAAGATTCACCAAGGACTTTATCAAGATTGCAAGACCTCTTACTGCTCTTCTCTGTAAGGATCTGAAGCTTGAATTCTCTGCAGAATGTCAATCAGCTTTTGAACAGATCAAACAGGCCTTGGTGACAGCTCCTATTATGCAACCTCCAGACTGCGATTTGCCTTTCGAGGTGATGTGTGATGCCAGCGATTTTGCAGTTGGAACAGTGCTGGGACAGAGGAAAGACAAGAAACTACATGTCATCTACTATGCCAGCAGAACATTGGATGAAGCTCAGAAGAACTATGCTACTACTGAGAAGGAACTGTTGGCAGTGGTCTTTTCCTTTGAGAAGTTTCGCCAGTACCTTGTTGGCTCCAAGGTCGTGGTCCATACAGACCCTTCAGCACTGAAGTACTTGATGCAGAAGAAGGATGCAAAGCCAAGGTTGTTGAGATGGATTTTGCTTCTCCAAGAGTTTGACATTGAAGTTAAGGACAAGAAGGGAGTTGAGAATGAAGTGGTTGATCATCTCTCCAGGATCAGGATTGAAGATGATGTCCCAATCAATGATTTCTTGCCTGAGGAGAATGTGTACTTGCTAGATACTAGAGTTCGAGGAGAAAGTATTGAAAACCTGCAACCTTCTCGCAACTACAGGGCAGTGACGGGCGATACCAGGAGGGTGACGCTTGTCACCAACTCAGCAGACTTGCGATCAAGTCGTGATACAACCCCAGTGACGATTGCCACCCCCATCACTGACGCTTGTCACCCGACACAGACGTTGGAAATGATTTGTGCCAGCTTGGGAGCTGCTTTTGAAGAGTAAGCTTATGCCACTACTGATCCTAAGAGGCCCTGGTATGCTGATGTTGCCAACTATCTCGCTGCAGAGGATGAACCACATGACTTTAAGGGGTATGCTAAGAAGAAGTTCTTTAGAGAACTTAGGAGATTCTACTGGGATGAGCTATATCTTTACAGACATTATCCAGATGGGATTTACAGGAGATGCATAGCAGAAACTGAGGTTCCAGACGTCCTGTTTCATTGTTATGGCTCAGAGTATGCTGGACACTTTGTCACATTCAAAACAGTCTCCAAAGTTCTTCAAACAGGCCTCTGGTGGCCTACTATGTTCCAGGATTCACATGCATTCGTTACAAGACATGATACCTGTAAGTGAAGAGGAAAGATTAGCAGAAGACATAGGATGCCACAAAACTTCATTCTTGAGGTTGAAGTCTTTAACTGTGGGGCATTGACTTCATGGGTCCTTTTCCTTCATCCTATGAGAACAGATACATTCTAGTTGCTGTTGACTATATATCTAAGTGGGTAGAGGCGTTGGCTACTCCTACTAATGATTCTGCAGTGGTTCTGAAGCTGTTTAAGACCATAATTTTCCCCAGATTTGGTGTCCCGCGAATCGTTATCAGTGATGGTGGTTCTCACTTTGTTAAAAAAATTTTTGCCAAGCTGCTGAACAAGTATGATGTTCAACATAGAGTGGCCACGCCGTATTATCCCCAAACCAGTGGACAAGTTGAAGTCTTTAACAGACAGATGAAGCAGATACTCGAGAAGACAGTGGGGAAGACAAGGAAGGATTGGTCTGCGAAATTGGATGATGCGTTGTGGGTTTACAGGACTGCCTACAAAACGCCACTTAAGACTACACCTTTCCACCTACTCTAAGGCAAGGCGTGTCATCTTCCAGTGGAGTTGGAATACAAAGCAGAATGGACTATCAAGAAGTTGAACTTCGATTTGAAGCCTGCTGCAGAAAGGCGCTTGATTCAGCTCAATGAACTGGATGAAATCAGATATATGGCCTATCAAAACTCCAAGTTATACAAGGAGAGGACAATGACATATCATGATAAAAATATCATCCCCAGACATTTCGAGCCCAAGGACCAGATACTTCTCTATAACTCTCGTTTACAGTTGTTTTCGGGTAAACTGCGATCTCGTTGGTCAGGTCCCTTCACTGTCAAATAGGCTAGACCACATGGCGCCATTGTCCTAATAAACTCCAAAGGAGAGGAGTTCACTGTCAATGGACAGAGGGTGAAACATTATTATGCGCAATCCGAGATTCTAGCAGCGCACATTGTGTCTCTGGATGATGCACCCGTTGTCTAAACAGAATTCCAAGTCGAGCTAAAAACTTAAAACAAGCGCTTGGTGGGAGGCAACCCACTGGTAAGTTCTCTAGTTTTCATACTCTAGTTTATTTTCGTTCTCTAACACATAAAAAAAAACACAAAAAGAGAAAAGAAGAAGAGAGGAACTATTTGAGCAGACTCGAGCTCACCACCTAGTGACGATCGTCACCAGTAATGGGTAACGATCGTCACCAGTAATGGATGACGCTCGTTGATATCCCTTGTATTTACACCATTTAGGGCTGCATTTAGTGCATGTTTCGGTCCTCTTTTGCATATTTTCCCTTAGCTTTTGTCCCATTTTCTTCTCCTTTTAGACTTAGGTTGCATTTAGAGTATAGATTGCATTTTTCTTGCATATTGGATGTTTTTAGGTGCTTTTGGAGCTTAAAGGAGGTTGGAGGAGCTTTGGGAATGATCCAGGAAGCTAGCTGGACAAAAGGGAGCAAGAAGGATCAAAGCAGAAGATCTCTGCAGAAGTTTTCGGTCAGAGCCTGGTGATTTTCGGTCTCTGGTGACCGAAATGGAGCAGTATCAATCACCAATATCGGTCTGATGTGGTCGACACAAACACACCATTCTAATTTTGGTCATCTGTGTCGATCACTGATGACCGATACAGATAAATTTCGGTCACTGGAGGTCGACACAAATGACCGATACTGACCCAGCCCGAACCTGTTATTAATTATACTTTTACCACATTTCTAGGGTTTTCTCCCTTAGGCTATAAATAGCCCCTTTTTCTATATTTTCGGGAGGGCTTGTCAAAATACTGTTCTTAAGCTATTTCTTTAAGTTTGTAAGACAATTTCTTTGCTTTGTTTGATACAATCAAGTATTTTCTTTAATCTTTCTTTAATCTTCCTTTTAATCATGATTAGCATCTTCTTCCTTTGTGATTTGGTGTTAAACATGATTATGAGTGAGTAGTTACCTTAGGGTTTCTAGATGTGGTAGATTAGGGGAATCTATGGCTTGATTAATGTTTGTTATGTGCTTCTGTATGGGTTCCTCTTTATTAATCTGTTATTCATGCTAGATTAGTCTTGATCAAACTGGTCTAGGTTGTTAGCTTTCTCTTATGCCCACCAAGTGTTTGATGAAATGCTGAACCTGTTTAATAGAGGATTTGCTGGCCTTGGCTCAAGAGATTGACTGTTTGAGGAGCATTTTGACTTGAATAGAGTTGATTAGTCTTGCTTGCTTGATGTTTTAGCACTAATGAGAGTTAGTTCTTGTTAAGATGTTTAGCAAAGAGTTATTTGCCAAGAGATTGGATCTAACTAGCTTAGTTGTGAACTCTATGTCTAGGAACCACCATTGCTTGCTTACCTGCTTGATCAATGTAGTTTGAAACAACCTTAATCAATGTCTGAAATTCCCCAAAGTCAATAACCACATCTAGGAACTTGTCTTTCCCTAATTTGAATTTCGAATTTGCTCTGTTTTGCTCTGTTTCACTCTGTTTTTCTTGCTTAGAATTGCTTAGTTTGCTTTTGCTTTCACCTTGTTGCTGCTTGTTTCACTTAGGTTGTTAGAACTGTTGTTTAGGCAACAAAACCCCTTTCCTGGCTTGCTTGACTTAGAGATTCCACTCTCAACTCTTCTGTCTTTCAACTCTTCCCATTTGGATTGATACAATCCTATGCTATACTGCAACTGACTAGTACAAGCTAGGGCAATTGTCCTACAAGGGGTAAAACTCTTGTATCAATTTGGCGCCGTTGCCATTTGGGAAACAGTTTGAATCATTAGAGTTTGTAGAATCCTTAAGATCAAGCTTTTACTTTTCTTTGGTTACTAACTCTCTTTGACTTTCATTTCTGTCTTTTAGGTATATGAACTTGAGGTCCAGAGGTTCAAGCAACCTTGTGGAGTTCATAGACAACATCAACCTGCTGGATAGAGGACAGAGAGCAAGGAGACAGCAAGAAATACAGCAACACTTGCACAGGCTTGGTATGAACAATCAGGATCAAGTCATGGATGACATCAGATTGCAGGGTCCTCAAGGAGCTGCAAGAGCTCAGGGCATACAGGGACACCAAGGTGTTCAAGGCTTACAAGGTGAGCAAGGACCAAGAGGCGCTGCACAAGCTCCAAGAGCAGCTAGACCTATTGGCGCAGGTGATGCACCAAATGCCTACAACAACAGGACATGTATCATCCCACCAGCTGTCCAAAACAACAATTTTGAAATCAAGTCTGGAATGTTTCAATGGTCGAGAGCAGCAAATTCCATGGGTTACCACTTGAAGACCCCCTGGACCATCTAGACAACTTTGATAGGCTCTGTTCCTTGACCAAGATAAATGGAGTTAGTGAAGATGGCTTCAAGCTCAGACTGTTCCTCTTCTATATAGGAGATAAGGCACACCAGTGGGAGAAAAATCTTCCCCAAGGCAGTATAACCAGCTGGGATGAATGCAAACCCAAAATATTTAACCTTGAACCTCAGTTGTAGTTGTAGACACTTGAGAGCAAGTGTTGTGGTACCTACAAAAGAAATTCTAGACCAAAAGAGAAATCAGTAACCAAAATCGAAAATAACAAAGCTTGATCTCAAGATATCTACAAATCCTACTGAACAAAGCATCCCCTAATGGCAACGACGCCAAATTGATACAAGACTTTTTGGGACTTGATTCAATTACCCAAGCTTGTACTAATCAGTTGTAGTATAGCATATGGTTTTATCAATCCAAAAGGGGAGAATGAAGCAGTAAGAATGCAATAGAGATCCTAATTCAAGCAGATATAGATAGTTTTGATGTCTAACAACCTAAGTGAGTAAGCAAAGAAGTAAAAGAAAGCAAAAGAAAGCAATTAAAGAGCAGTAATGGCAAAGAAAAACAGAGCAAAAACAGAGTAAAAACTGAACTAAAGCAAAGTAAAACTAAACTTCAAAGATTAAAAGATGGTTCAAGATCAAGGCAATGGTGATAGGGTGATTCATGTTCATATCTAGGATGATCAAAACAAGCAATTCTAAACACTCAACGTTAGGTAAGGAACACTAATATAGACTAATCCAATCTTTTGGCATTAATCCCTTTTCTAATCACATATTCAAGATAAATCTCTTTACTCAAACACATAATCATCAAGCATTAAAATCAAGTTCCATAAAACCAATTAGCATGCTAGACATCTAATCTCTTAGGCTAGGTTTACTAATCTCTTATATGGTATATCAAACATCAACACACATTCTCATGCATAATCAATGTCAAAAGGCAATTTCTCATCAATATGGTACTAAGCAATAAGCACATTCAAGCAAGAAATGATATATGCAAAGACTCATGATTATCAAAACACCATTTTCAAGCATTGAATTTCATTCAGGAATTTCATCAAACACTTGGTGTGCATGTGAAAACCCTAAAATCAACTTCTCCAACAAAGAGGTACTAAGCATTAAGCATAATCATATAAGAAAGGGAATTAGAAGATCTAAGCCCTAATCAACCTAAACAATCACTAAAATCACCCCATCTGCCCTAATCTCAAATCTAAAGCAAACTACTCACTAATCATGGTGAAAACCATCAAATCTATGAAGAAAAGATAGTTAATCATGATTAGGAAGATAAAATATTAACGAAAATGCAAACTATTATTGAAATAAACAAAGATTCAAATTACAAAATCAAAAAGCTCAAACAAAGAAGAAGAGACTGCTGGACAAAGAGATGTGTCCCCAAAAATTAGGGATTTTAAGTATTTATAGGAGTCTAAGCGAAAATGGCAAAATTGTAAATAAATGATCTTCAGTCTCGCAGCGTATCGGTCAGTTGTATCGGTCTTCAGTGACCGAAATGGATTGAGCGGTTTCACGAAAATTGCGATATCTGTTGAACGGCATATCCGAATGACCTGAAACCAAGTTCTCCTGAAAGCTAACTCACGTGGGTACAACTTATGTGAAGAGTGAAGATGCTGAATAGGGACGGAGGCTACTCGGCCGAGCTGATCTTCAAGTCGGTTAAGATCAACGGTAAAAACTCCAGATGGACATGTTCTCACTTTATTCGCCGTAACTCTTCAACCACTGATGGGAATGACTCGAAACTAATTCCAAACGAAAGATAACTCAAGTGGCTACAAGGTTGATGCAGGACGCCGAAGCCAAATCGGAATGGAAACACCTCATTTGAGCTGATCTTCAGTTGATATGAATCCTATCGGTCACTCCTGACCGATACTGGTGACCAAAATTCATCCGCTGGGTTTATGTCGATCACTTCTGATCGATACTGGTGACCGAAATTAACACGGTGTGTTTGTGTCGACCACATCTGACCGATACTGGTGATCGAAACTGCACCATTTCGGTCACCCAAGACCGAAATTCAGCAGGCTCTGACCGAAAGGGGTTGAGCGGTTTCACGAAAACTTCTGTAACATTCTAACCACTGATGGGAATAACCTGAAACTAACTCCAGACTCACGCTAACTAACGGGGCTACAACATTGGTGAAGACTGTTGAAGCTGAATCGTCTTGGAGATGCTTTGTCCGAGCCAGTTTTGTCAGGTGAAGTTTCTGGCCGCTTCAACGAGGTGCACCTTCTTCTTGGGTCTTTTCATGTCTTGTGCTGCACCCTCCATCATCTCCCATGCTCTTTGTAGCTCAATGAGTACCTACAAACATCTTTTATGCAAAGAAAATATAAACTACATCCTAAATGCAACCTAAATCTAAAAAGAGAAGAAAATGGGACAAATGATAAGGAAAACATGCAAAAGAGAACCAAAACATGCACTAAATGCAGGCCTAAATGATGTAAATACAAGAGATATCACACTGGTGGAGGAGTGATTCCAAAGCGGTTATGATGTGTATTTGGAGCATCACCAGCACCAATGATTCTCGGCTGCCTTGGAGCGTGGTTGGGGTTTCCATTGCCCCTGGCATCAGCACCACGGTGAGGTGGAGCTTATTCTTGGTCTTGCTCAGCCATAATCCAAAATTCAGCTAGACCAGGTTGCTATATCTCCTCAAAGTTCTGTTCTTGCTCTACTGTCCTTCTATGCCTTGCACTTTCGAGTTGGTGAATATTGTCCAGTGGTTGTAAAAGATTGTTGTCACCACTGGACCTTAAATTCATGTACCTGAGAAGACAAACAGTAAGGTAGATCAATGAGTAAACAAAAGAAAAGTAAAAGGCTTAGTCTTTACTAAGCTCCAAATCCTAATGCTTCCTAATCATACCCAAGATGGCAACGACGCCATTTGATAAACAGAATTGTTTTGAGGTTGTAAATCAAAGTCCCAAACCACAGTATTGATGCAGTATAGTGGAAAGGGGTATCAATCCAGCCTGGGTTGTAGAAAGAACACAAGGAATGCAAGAGCAAAGCAAATCTAAGCAGAATCGGGTAAATGGATGGTAAAATCAATAAAAACTAAATGAATGAAAACTATTTTAAAATCCCTGGAAGAGGGTTAACAACTACTAGGAGAGGACAGAGGATTAAAAATGTAAAACTACTAATTACTAAAAATCGAGAATTAAAGCGGGTAAATAGAGAACTTTAGCAACTTAAGGTGATATGCAATGAAACTAAAGCAAAGATGCGAACTTTAAGACTTGGAAATGAAAACTTGAGGTTTTGAAAAGCTAAAAGGAGGATCTAAGGTTGAGGGTCATATTAAGAGGGGTCATGGTTCAAGCCTGGGTTTGAAAAACACTAGATCTACTCATTTGATGAGCTTAACTCCAAGGCTTGAGAAACTTGAACTAGGATCATCCATGGCGTGTGGTATGACACCTTTCTTCGACCCTTCCTCCAAACCTATGGCGTTTAGTGGAAAGATGGGTCAAAGAACATTAAGCAAAGATCTCAAATGGTGGCTTAACTAACCCCCAATACAACCATGGCGTTTGGGAAAGGGAAGTTAGCCTCTTGGATTCGGTATTAGGGGATTCCTGAATCCTGTCAAGGTAAGGAGATCCCTAGGATCATAAAGATCTTTCCCAAAACGTTTTAAGCACTAAGAGCCCGAATCAAAGAAGAGAAGAGATTAAAAACAAGAAAAGACCCAAGCTTTAAACCCTTAAACCCCTTAAATTGCCTCAACCTTAAACCCAAAGAAATCTACTCACTACACATAGCTAAAACACATGAAAATGCAAGTAATGAAACGCTAAACATGATTAACGAAGATGGATTAAAGAAAATGCTTATGATTAACCAAGATTCAAAAGTTTAAAACAAGAAAAGCTTAAAAGTTTGACAATGGCGGAAAATCGCCTAAGAGAAAGCAGAAAAAGATAAGGCAAAGTGTGTGTTATGAAAGTGATGTTCGCCCTTTGCCCAAAATAGCCAAACAGCCCTAATGGTCCCCTCACTACGCTCCAAAAATGAGCTGGCCGGATAAGGTCCCAGAGATCGACTTGGATCACTCGATCTCAGGCTCGATCTTCTTCAAGGATCGTTCGCTTTTGCTCGATCTTTGAGTTAATCCTTGGATGATCGGGTCGTGGTCTCGATCTGGCTCTCGTTCTGCATGGTGTAATCTACGTCCATACTCACGATCGATCTCCTCAATCTATCTCATCCTCGATTCATTCCTTGAAACGGTCCGGGCTTAGTCGATCTTCTGGTCGATCTCATCTAGATCTAGATCGACCTGCCTTGCTCGATCCGCTGCTCGATCTCGGGTCCTTTGCATGCATGGCTGAGTTCTCCAAGTTTCCACAAGCTTCCTCTTGATCCTATTCACGTCCACGCAACCTCCACAACTCTAGTGTGTCCCAAACAACCTGAATATGATGCAAAAATGCAGAAAACATGCAAATGCTAATGCAATGTGCACTTAGGACCTTGAATGAGACAAATGGTGTAAACTAGCCTAGAGATGAATGCATGAAAACTAACCTTAAATGCATGCTAAATATGCAAAATATGCAAGTATATCAAAATTGTGGGTCAGCATCCCTTTCATTGCTTACCACATGAGCATCGTATGGATCACATAGAGAGGTTTGAAGATTGGCTTCAAGTGCCAAGGCTAATGGAGCTAACATTGATTTTGTGTTCTGCAAGCTGTTTCCTTATTCTCTTGGAGAAGATGCTACTTATTGGCTGAAGCAACTGGAGCCTGGATCGCTGACCACTTGGGAACACACCAAAAATGCATTTCTGAACAACTTCTATGATGATGCTAGATCAAAAGACTTGAGGACGAAAATTGCTTCATTTTCCCAAGGTCCTACTGAAGCTTTTATGGCTTCTTGGCTGAGATTCAAATCTTATCAAAGATACTGTCCTCATCATGGCTTCAATCAGGTGCAGCTGCTTGGAATTTTTTTCAGAGGAGTGGACTGGAAATATCAGATGGCGTTAGATGCTGCTAGTAGTGGAAACTTCAACACCAACCTTCAAGAAGCTGCAATAACTCTGATTGAGAACTTGGCATGTAGTAACAACATTAAGAATGCTGATTTTCAAAGGATGAAACAAGCTTGTTTCAATGATGGGAACCAAATTTTTTAGGTTAAGGCTAAGCTGGACAGTATGCATAGCCTTCTGGTGGAAAAAAAATCTCTCCAATTTGCTGCAGAAGTGGAGACTTTCGAATATCCAAAGGAGATTGAGCAGGAAGATGTTAATTTCATCAATGCTGGAGGATTTCTGGGTTAATGGTTTGGGAATCAGCAGTGTAACAGAGGTTACAATGATAATAATCAGAAGAGTATCTTCACAGGGAAACCAAAATGCTTCTGGTTACACTCCAAAGCCACAGTTCTAGAAGACTGAGTTTCAGAAGCCTTACCAAAACAGCAGCAACTTCAACATGAATTATGGTTCTTCTTCCTACCAAACTGCACCTCCACAAGACAACCAGATGGAAGATATGCTGGAGCAGAGCCTAGAAAGACAGCAGAAGATGACAGTGGACTTCAATGGCAAGATAGATTCGATGTATGAGGACCTGAATGGAAAAATTGAGAGTCTTAACTCTCAAATGAAGACGCTGGATGTTCACTTTGCCCAAACTGCGGGGGCTGTTCAGAGGCAAGAAGGATTCCTTTCTGGAAGGACAGATACTAATCCCAAGCACCATGCGAATGCCATCACATTAAGGAGTGGTAAAAACCTTCAACCAGTGTTGAAGAAGGGTTTGAGTACAGAGCAGTTCGTGGGACTTGAAAGTTTTGAAGATGATGAAATTCCTGCTAAGAATGAACGAGTGACGATCGTCACCCCTGAAGGGTGTCTCTTGTCACCCACATTACAAATGCCCGATACTCAGGATTCATCCCCGATCAGTGACGATCGCCACCAGAAGGGTGATGCTCGTCACCAACCATGAACCACAGTTGTTTCGCCTGAGACTTCAAACAATGCTAAGGAATCGGTGTATAAGCCTAAGATATCATATCCTAAGCATCCCAAGAAGTCTAAACAGGAGCTTGAAGATGCTAGATGCAAGGCTATCATGGACAAACTGGTCATTGAGATTCTCTTGATTGATACTGTGAGGATTACTCATGTTATTAGGAGATGTGTGAAGAGGATGGTGACCAACAACTTGAGCCTAGATCAAGGAGCCATGATGATCAACGAGCAGGTCAGTGCAGTGATTCAGAACAGAGTACCTGAGAAGCTTTCAGACCCTGGGAGCTTTGTATTAGACTGCACTATATTTTCAGACAGGTTTGAGAGATCATTGTGTGATCTTGGTTCTAGTGTGAACCTGATGCCTCATTGTGTTGGCAAGAGCTTAGGGATGACCGATTTTAAGCTACCAAGATATCTCTTATCCTAGCTGATAGATCAGTCAAAGTCCCTGAAAGAGTTATAGAGGATGTGCCTATCAAATTAGGAGATTGTATGATTCCTACTGATTTTGTGGTTCTAGAGTATGGAGAAGAACCCAAAGATCCTATGATTCTTGGCAGACCTTTCCTGGCTACTACAAGAGCTATTATGGATGTCATGAAGGGAAGAATTAAGCTGAATGTTGGTGACTTAGTGATGAATTTGGAAATGGACACGCTGATGAAGAGGCCAACCATTGATGGACAGACAATTTATGTGGATGTTCTTACCAACCTTGCTGAGCAGATCTTCCAAGAGATGAGTCCAGAAGATCCCTTAGAGAGGGCGTTGACCACTTGTACAGCAGAGGTTGAGCATCTAGATGCTGCTGCTACTGGTTATGAAAAGATGATGGATGCTACTGCACATGTAATGCAACTGGTTGCACAGGAAGAACTAGTCAGCACATCTGCAAAAGCTACTGTAATGGCGATTGGAGTGCAGCAAAAGCACCAAACATTTAGCTTCAACAGCTCCCTGCAGGGCTAAGGTACGTCTTCCTTAGAGAAAACTCCACTTATCCTATCATTGTTAATGCTTCATTGAACAATGCAGAGCTCACCAATGTGCTAAGCAAGCTACGCAGATTTCGCAAAGCTTTTGGCTATTCTCTTGATGATATTTCAGGTATTTCTCCAGACTTGTGCATGCATAGGATATATCTGGAGGATGAATCGAAATCATCAATGGAGCATCAGAGGAGGCTGAATCCAAACTTGTAGGATGTTGTGAAGAAGGAGATCAAGAAGCTGCAAGCTGGGATCATTTATCCCATATCTGACAGCGCCTAGGTCACTCCAGTTCATGTGGTTCCTAAGAAAGGAGGAGTCACAGTGGTTAAGAATGACAAGGATGAGCTGATTCCTACTAGAATAGTGACTGGACACAGGATGTGTATAGACTACATGAAGTTGAATGCAGCCACCAGAAAATATCACTTCCCACGGCCATTCATCGATTAGGTGCTGGAGAGGCTGGCGAGTCACAAGTACTACTGCTTCCTAGATGCCTATTCAGGCTTCTTTCAGATCCACATCCATCCAGAAGATCAGGAGAAGACCACCTTTACCTGTCCTTATTGCACATTTGCATACCGCAGAATGCCATTCGGATTGTGTAATGCTCCTGCGACATTCCAGAGGTGTATGATGTCAATTTTCACAGATATGATTGAGAAGTTTATGAAGGTCTTTATGGATGACTTCTCAGTCTATGGGTCTTCCTTTAAAAGCTATCGAGAAAACTTGTGTGCAGTTCTGCAGAGATGTGAAGAGAAGCATTTGGTTCTGAATTGGGATAAGTGTCATTTTATGGTATATGATGGCATTTTTCTAGGTCACAGAGTCTCTGGAGATGGCATAGAAGTGGATAGGGCTAAAATTGAAGTGATGACAAGCTTGCAGGTGCTTGAAGTGAGAAGTTTTCTGGGTCATGCTAGGTTCTACAGAAGATTCAACAAGGACTTTATCAAGATTGCAAGACCTCTTACTGCTCTTCTCTGTAAGGATCTGAAGCTTGAATTCTCTGCAGAATGTCAATCAGCTTTTGAACAGATCAAGCAGGCCTTGGTGACAGCTCCTATTGTGCAACCTCCAGACTGCGATTTGCCTTTCGAGGTGATGTGTGATGCCAGCGATTTTGCAGTTGGAACAGTGCTGGGACAGAGGAAAGACAAGAAACTACATGTCATCTACTATGCCAGCAGAACATTGGATGAAGCTCAGAAGAACTATGCTAGTACTGAGAAGGAACTGTTGGCAGTGGTCTTTTCCTTTGAGAAGTTTCGCCAGTACCTTGTTGGCTCCAAGGTCGTGGTCCATACAGACCATTCAGCACTGAAGTACTTGATGCAGAAGAAGGATGCAAAGCCAAGGTTGTTGAGATGGATTTTGCTTCTCCAAGAGTTTGACATTGAAGTTAAGGACAAGAAGGGAGTTGAGAATGAAGTGGCTGATCATCTCTCCAGGATCAGGATTGAAGATGATGTCCCAATCAATGATTTTTTGCCTGAGGAGAATGTGTACTTGCTAGATACTAGAGTTCGAGGAGAAAGTATTGAAAACCTGCAACCTTCTCGCAACTACAGGGCAGTGACGGGCGATACCAGGAGGGTGACGCTCGTCACCAACTCAGCAGACTTGCGATCAAGTCGTGATACAACCCCAGTGACGATCGCCACCCCCATCACTGACACTTGTCACCCGACACAGACGTTGGAAATGATTTGTGCCAGCTTGGGAGCTGCTTTTGAAGAGTAAGCTTATGCCACTACTGATCCCAAGAGGCCCTGGTATGCTGATGTTGCCAACTATCTCGCTGCAGAGGATGAACCACATGACTTTAAGGGGTATGCTAAGAAGAAGTTCTTTAGAGAACTTAGGAGATTCTACTGGGATGAGCTATATCTTTACAGACATTATCCAGATGGGATTTACAGGAGATGCATAGCAGAAACTGAGGTTCTAGATGTCCTGTTTCATTGTTATTGCTCAGAGTATGCTGGACACTTTGTCACATTCAAAACAGTCTCCAAAGTTTTTCAAACAGGCCTCTGGTGGCCTACTATGTTCCAGGATGCACATGCATTCGTTACAAGACATGATACCTGTAAGAGAAGAGGAAAGATTAGCAGAAGACATAGGATGCCACAAAACTTCATTCTTGAGGTTGAAGTCTTTAACTGTGGGGCATTGACTTCATGGGTCCTTTTCCTTCATCCTATGATATCAGATACATTCTAGTTGCTGTTGACTATGTATCTAAGTGGGTAGAGGCGTTGGCTACTCCTACTAATGATTCTGCAGTGGTTCTGAAGCTGTTTAAGACCATAATTTTACCCAGATTTGGTGTCCCGCGAATCGTTATCAGTGATGGTGGTTCTCACTTTGTTAAAAAAAATTTTGCCAAGCTGCTGAACAAGTATGATGTTCAACATAGAGTGGCCACGCCGTATTATCCCCAAAACAGTGGACAAGTTGAAGTCTTTAACAGACAGATGAAGCAGATACTCGAGAAGACAGTGGGGAAGACAAGGAAGGATTGGTCTGCGAAATTGGATGATGCGTTGTGGGCTTACAGGACTGCCTACAAAACGCCACTTAGGACTACACCTTTCCACCTACTCTAAGGCAAGGCGTGTCATCTTCCAGTGGAGTTGGAATACAAAGCAGAATGGACTATCTAGAAGTTGAACTTCGATTTGAAGCCTGCTGCAGAAAGGCGCTTGATTCAGCTCAATGAACTGGATGAAATCAGATATATGGCCTATCAAAACTCCAAGTTATACAAGGAGAGGACAATGGCATATCATGATAAAAATATCATCCTCAGACATTTCGAGCCCAAGGACCAGATACTTCTCTATAACTCTCGTTTACAGTTGTTTTCGGGTAAACTGCGATCTCGTTGGTCAGGTCCCTTCACTGTCAAATAGGCTAGACCACATGGCGCCATTGTCCTAATAAACTCCAAAGGAGAGGAGTTCACTGTCAATGGACAGAGGGTGAAACATTATTAGGCGCAATCCGAGATTCTAGCAGCGCACATTGTGTCTCTGGATGATGCACCCGTTGTCTAAACAGCATTCCAAGTCGAGCTAAAAACTTAAAACAAGCGCTTGGTGGGAAGCAACCCACTGGTAAGTTCTCTAGTTTTCATACTCTAGTTTATTTTCGTTCTCTAACACATAAAAAAAAACACAAAAAGAGAAAAGAAGAAGAGAGGAACTATTTGAGCAGACTCGAGCTCACCACCTAGTGACGATCGTCACCAGTAATGGGTGACGATCGTCACCAGTAATGGATGACGCTCGTTGATATCCCTTGTATTTACACCATTTAGGGCTGCATGTAGTGCATGTTTTAGTCCTCTTCTGCATATTTTCCCTTAGCTTTTGTCCCATTTTCTTCTCCTTTTAGACTTAGGTTGCATTTAGAGTATAGATTGCATTTTTCTTGCATATTGGATGTTTTTAGGTGCTTTTGGAGCTTAAAGGAGCTTGGAGGAGCTTTGGGAATGATCCAGGAGGCTAGCTGGACAAAAGGAAGCAAGAAGGATCAAAGCAGAAGATCTCTGCAGAAGTTTTCGGTCAGAGCCTGGTGATTTTCGGTCTCTGGTGACCGAAATAGAGCAGTATCGATCACCAATATCGGTCTGATGTGGTCGACACAAACACACCATTCTAATTTTGGTCGTGTGTGTTGATCACTGATGACCGATACAAATAAATTTTGGTCACTGGAGGTCGACACAACTGACCGATACTGACCCAGCCCGAACCTGTTTTTAATTACACTTTTGCCACCTTTCTAGGGTTTTCTCTCTTAGGCTATAAATAGCCCCTTTTTCTATATTTTCGGGAGGGCTTGTCAAAATACTGTTCTTAAGCTATTTCTTTGCTTTGTTTGATACAATCAAGTATTTGCTTTAATCGTTCTTTAATCTTCCTTTTAATCATGATTAGCATCTTCTTCCTTTGTGATTTGGTGTTAAACATGATTATGAGTGAGTAGTTACCTTAGGGTTTCTAGATGTGGTAGATTAGGGGAATCTATGGCTTGATTAAGGTTTGTTATGTGCTTCTGTTTATGGGTTCCTCTTTATTAATCTGTTATTCATGCTAGATTAGTCTTGATCAAACTGGTCTAAGTTGTTAGCTTTCTCTTATGCCCACCAAGTGTTTGATGAAATGCTGAACCTGTTTAATAGAGGATTTGCTTGCCTTGGCACAAGAGATTGACTGTTTGAGGAGCATTTTGACTTGAATAGAGTTGATTAGTCTTGCTTGCTCGATGTTTTAGCACTAATGAGAGTTAGTTCTTGTTAAGATGTTTAGCAAAGAGTTATTTGCCAAGAGATTGGATCTAACTAGCTTAGTTGTGAACTCTATGTCTAGGAACCACCATTGCTTGCTTACCTGCTTGATCAATGTAGTTTGAAAACAACCTTAATCAATGTCTGAAATTCCCCAAAGTCAATAACCACATCTAGGAATTTGTCTTTCCCTAATTTGAGTTTCGAATTTGCTCTGTTTTGCTCTATTTCACTCTGTTTTTCTTGCTTAGAATTGCTTAGTTTGCTTTTGCTTTCACCTTGTTGCTGCTTGTTTCACTTAGGTGGTTAGAACTGTTTTTTATGCAACAAAACCCCTTTCCTGGCTTGCTTGACTTAGAGATTCCACTCTCAACTCTTCTGTCTTTCAACTCTTCCCATTTGGATTGATACAACCCTATGCTATACTGCAACTGACTAGTACAAGCTAGGGCAATTGTCCTACAAGGGGTAAAACCCTTGTATCAATTTGGCGCCGTTGCCATTTGGGAAACAGTTTGAATCATTAGAGTTTGTAGAATTCTTAAGATCAAGCTTTTACTTTTCTTTGGTTACTAACTCTCTTTGACTTTCATTTCTGTCTTTCAGGTATATGAACTTGAGGTCTAGAGGTTCAAGCAACCTTGTGGAGTTCATAGACAACATCAACCTGCTGGATAGAGGACAGAGAGCAAAGAGACAGCAAGAAATACAGCAACACTTGCACAGGCTTGGTATGAACAATCAGGATCAAGTCATGGATGACATCAGATTTCAGGGTCCTCAAGGAGCTGCAGGAGCTCAGGTCATACAGGGACACCAAGGTGTTCAAGGCTTACAAGGTGAGCAAGGACCAAGAGGCGCTGCACAAGCTCCAAGAGCAGCTAGACCTATTGGCGCAGGTGATGCACCAAATGCCTACAACAACAGGACAGGTATCATCCCACCAGCTGTCCAAAACAACAACTTTGAAATCAAGTCTGGAATGTTTCAATGGTCCAGAGCAGCAAATTCCATGGGTTACCACTTCAAGACCCCCTGGACCATCTAGACAACTTTGATAGGCTCTGTTCCTTGACCAAGATAAATGGAGTTAGTGAAGATGGCTTCAAGCTCAGACTGTTCCTCTTCTCTCTAGGAGATAAGGCACACCAGTGGGAGAAAAATCTTCCCCAAGGCAGTATAACCAGCTGGGATGAATGCAAACCCAAAATATTTGATCTTGAACCTCAGTTGTAGTTGTAGACACTTGAGAGCAAGTGTTGTGGTACCTACAAAAGAAATTCTAGACCAAAAGAGAAATCAGTAACCAAAATCGAAAATAACAAAGCTTGATCTCAAGATATCAACAAATCCTACTGAACAAAGCATCCCCTAATGGCAACGACGCCAAATTGATACAAGACTTTTTGGGACTTGATTCAATTACCCAAGCTTGTACTAATCAGTTGTAGTATAGCATATGGTTTTATCAATCCAAAAGGGGAGAATGAAGCAGTAAGAATGCAACAGAGATCCTAATTCAAGCAGATATAGATAATTTTGATGTTTAACAATCTAAGTGAGCAAGCAAAGAAGTAAAAGAAAGCAAAAGAAAGCAATTAAAGAGCAGTAATGGCAAAGAAAAACAGAGTAAAAACTGAACTAAAGCAAAGTAAAACTAAACTTCAAAGATTAAAAGATGGTTTAAGATCAAGGCAATGGTGATAGGGTGATTCATGTTCATGTCTAGGGTGATCAAAACAAGCAATTCTAAACACTCAACCTCAGGTAAGGAACACTAATATAGACTAATCCAATCTCTTGGCATTAATCCTTTTTCTAATCACATAATCAAGATAAATCTCTTTACTCAAACACATAATCATCAAGCATTAAAATCAAGTTCCATAAAACCAATTAGCATGCTAGACATCTAATCTCTTAGGCTAGGTTTACTAATCTCTTATATGATATATCAAACATCAACTCACGTTCTCATGCATAATCAATGTCAAAAGAAAATTTCTCATCAATATGGTACTAAGCAATAAGCACATTCAAGCAAGAAATGATATGTGCAAAGACTCATGATTATCAAAACACCATTTTCAAGCATTGAATTTCATTCAGGAATTTCATCAAACACTTGGTGTGCATGTGAAAACCCTAAAATCAACTTCTCCAACAAAGAGGTACTAAGCATTAAGCATAATCATATAAGAAAGGGAATTAGAAGATCTAAGCCCTAATCAACCTAAACAATCACTAAAATCACCCCATCTGTCCTAATCTCAAACCTAAAGCAAACTACTCACTAATCATGGTGAAAACCATCAAATCTATGAAGAAAAGATAGTTAATCATGATTAGGAGGATAAAATATTAACGAAAATGCAAACTATTATTGAAATAAACAAAGATTCAAATTACAAAATCAAAAAGCTCAAACAAAGAAGAAGAGACTGCTGGACAAAGAGATGTGTCCCCAAAAATTAGGGATTTTAAGTATTTATAGGAGTCTAAGCGAAAATGGCAAAATTGTAAATAAATGATCTTCAGTCTCGCAGCGTATCGGTCAGTTGTATCGGTCTTCAGTGACCGAAATGGATTGAGCGGTTTCACGAAAATTGCGATATCTGTTGAACGGCATATCCGAATGACCTGAAACCAAGTTCTCCTGAAAGCTAACTCACGTGGGTACAACTTATGTGAATAGTGAAGATGCTGAATAGGGACGGAGGCTACTCGGCCGAGCTGATCTTCAAGTCGGTTAAGATCAACGGTAAAAACTCCAGATGGACATGTTCTCACTTTATTCGCCGTAACTCTTCAACCACTGATGGGAATGACTCGAAACTACTTCCAAAAGAAGGCTAACTCATGTGGCTACAAAGTTGATCAAGAGCGCCGAAGCCAAATCGGAATGGAAACACCTCATCAGAGCTGATCTTCAGTCGATATGAATCCTATCGGTCACTCCTAACCGATACTGGTGACCGAAATTCATACGCTGGGTTTATGTCGATCACTTCTGATCGATACTGGTGACCGAAATTAACACGGTGTGTTTGTGTCGACCACATCTGACCGATACTGGTGATCGAAACTGCACCATTTCGGTCACCCAAGACCGAAATTCACCAGGCTCTGACCGATAGGGGTTGAGCGGTTTCACGAAAACTTCTGTAACATTCTAACCACTGATGAGAATAACCTGAAACTAACTCCAGACGCACGATAACTAACGGGGATACAACATTGGTGAAGACTGTTGAAGCTGAATCGTCTTGGAGATGCTTTGTCCGAGCCTGTTTTGTCAGGTGAAGTTTCTTGCCGCTTCAACGAGGTGCACCTTCTTCTTGGGTCTTTTCATGTCTTGTGCTGCACCCTCCATCATCTCCCATGCTCTTTGTAGCTCAGTGAGTACCTACAAACATCGTTTATGCAAAGAATATGCAAACTACATCCTAAATGCAACCTAAGTCTAAAAAGAGAAGAAAATGGGACAAATGATAAGGAAAACATGCAAAAGAGAACCAAAACATGCACTAAATGCAGGCCTAAATGATGTAAATACAAGAGATATCAACACCCCCACACTTGCCTTTTGATTGTCCTCAAGCAAATAAGAACAAATGGGAGAGTGAGGTTTGAAAGTGGGAGCTCAAAACTAAAGGTGTCAATGGAAAAATTGAATCAATGCTCAATTATAGGTTCTAAGATGCAAAGATATTGTTCTACTTTAAAGACTTTGGCCATACCTATCATAGCAAACAACCAACTCTAGCTTAGCCTACACAAGCATTCAAATCAACCAACTCTTTAACATTCATTAATCAGTAACCAATGGATCTTGTTTGTGCAAATCAAGAGAAAACATTTGGTCAAGGGACATAGTTATGAGATAAAAATGATCTCATTCAAATAAGAGTTCAAAGATTCAGGGGATCACTCAATGAAATGATTCTATCTTAGGCAAAATACTAAAGGTAAAAGCACACCTATGCATGCAAGTCAAAGCTCTCTTCTACCCTTTTTACCCAAGATGAACCTAATTACTTCTAAAACCCCAAGTGAAACTCCTAAATCTACCCTTTCCCAAAGCACTTGATCACTTCCTTCTTCATATTTGGGGAAACTACTTCTTCTTTTGCTTGTGTGGTTGACTTCATTTTGGAACTTGCTCTTCTTTGTTGAATGATTGGCGCCATTTTCATCACCTTTGGTGGATTGCTTGGTCTGATTACTCCTTTTGGATGACCTTTTGTGAGCTTTGTTGTTGTTTGCACCTTTCTTCTTTAGCACTTAGAGCTTTCTTCCTAGTTAACTTAACAACAAAATGAACTGTTCCCCCATACTACCAATCCCATACTTCTTCTTCTCAAAGATGTAAACAATTAAAGCTCAAACCACTTACACTACCCTTTCCCAAACTCCTAACCTAATACCAAGCTCAAAATGCAAGCTGGTGTCTACAAGAGAGCTTCTCCTTGCCAGCCATATTCCTAACACTTTTTGCCAAGATAAGATCGAAAATGATGCAATGCAAGGCCTCACAACTCTCACAATAGTGTTTAGGTTCAGAAAGAAGGATTGGTTTTAGGGTGTGGTTAACTGTCTCATAATGATGAGGATCAGCTACTTGGATTAACAAGAGTGGTAAGAAGGGAAGAAGATAATCCAAGTATGTATATGGGTAGCCACACTTTCAATGCACAAACAAGATAATTCAAAGTCAGGATTATGGTTCTAATAAGATAAAGTTGGAATCAAATCAAAGCAAGCTTCAGCATAAGACAAGAATATCCATGCAAGTAGTCAAGATATGGTGCAGCCTTAACTTCAAACTCACTACAATGCAATCAAACAACAGATAACCAAGGCATTGAAAACAATTCAAACATTAACATCTTGACAAGTGTTTATCATCTACTCCCTATGAAAATGTATGTAATCCTATATGAAATGCATCTAGACTCAATCTTAGTTATGTAAATGCAACTAAATGATCTTTTTGGTTCCAAAAAATTTGAAAATTTTATGGATTTTCAGTGCACATAGATGAATGCATGAATGCATAAGACTCAAATATGTAAAAGAGAAAATAAGAAAACAGAACACAATGTTAAATGCAATGCCCTCCCCCACACTTGAATTACACAGTCCCTTGTGTAATAGAAGCTTGAAGGAAGGTAATAAAAGATATTCATAAGTTTTAAGGAGCAAAGGAGCATGATTGTGTACCTTAGAGGGATTTTGGTCAGACTGGGTCCCAACTTATAACAACTTGCCTTGAATCACACTTGCTCCTGTTATTGAAAGAAAAGCAGAAAAGAAAGCATAAAATGCAATAATATGAACAAGGATAACAAGGAAATACCTACCAAGAGTGCTTGCTTAGAGTCACTAAGCTTGACTTGTCATGCTCCTTAAGATCATGGAGGATGACGAAGTGGAACTGAAGTTCCTTCTCCTTTCCTCCTGAACAATGTGTTGGGTCCATAGTAGAGCTTCTCCTTAGGTTTCCTGACTCTCTTTCTTGGTCCTCTTGGTCCACCATACAGCTTCACTTTGATTCCATCAAACAATTCAAGAAGACAAGCACCATCAAATGCTTCACCATCATACTCATTGTGGTCAAGAGGGTCTTCATCTTCTTTTAGCACTTCAGCCTTGAATCCCCTCAACTCTTTTTTGACATCAGGTGGCTTCTTAGCATCTCCTTTCTCAACATTAGTGATGCTTCCACAAAAGCTTGAAGGTGGAGACTTCATTGCATAGCTAACTCCACCATTCACCTTCTTGAGGATGACTCTCTCTTTGGTGAAGTCAATATCAGCGCCTGTTGTGTTCAGAAATAGAGTCCCAAGTAGTAGAGAAGGCTTCTGAGTGTGAGCCATTTCCATCACAACAAAATCAGTTGGTATCTTGCATGCTCCAATCCTCACAGAAAAGTCTTCAATGAGACCAACTGGTGTTCTTGAAGAAGAGTCCACAAAAGTGATTGTGGAATCATATGGTTTCAGATTGGTGACTCCTAGTTCTTTTGCCAAGTCAAGTGACATCACATTGATACTTGAACCTGTGTCACACATGGCCTCTTCCACAACCAATTCACCAAGCTCACAAGGGACTAGAAACTTTCCTGGAATACCAAGCTTCTTGATGTTATGTTCCTTAACCTCAGATGCTCCAGTTTTAGCTCTTAGTTTCTCAAGCTCCTCTTGACCATTCAGACCTCTCATTTTCATTTGAGCAGCATAAAGGGTCTGATACTTCTGTACTAGCTGCTTTTTGAATCTTCCTGGAAAAGGGATAGTGGGTTGATAAACAGGAAGGATAGCAGCTTGAGTCTTCTATTTAACATCAGGAGCCTCAATCAAGTATTCCTTGGTATCATCAAAAAGTTCATGTGGCACCCACCACTTTTCTTCATCTGTGTTTTCCCCTTCTTCAAAGGGTTCTACTTCTGCAAGAATTCCTTAAGAGCGTGGTGCTGGTGCAGTTCCTTGTTTGACCTCCATGTAAGCTTTAACAACCTCAGCTTCAATGGCTTTGTCTTCTTCATCAGCCTTGGCATCACTAGCTAAACTCAAGTGAAAAGCACTTCCCCCACACTTAGACTCAATGCCCACATTGATGATAGAGGGTGTTACCTTTGGAATAATCTCAGCAATAGAGTTTTCTTTCTCAGCAATATCAGTTAGGGAAGTGGAGGAGATACCATAACAGTGCTGTAAGGGCTTCTTGAAGGTGAGTGGTTGAGCATTGTTCTCTTGTTTACTCAGCTGCATAGTCAAGGAGTCTATTTGGGATTGGAAGTTGTTGATGGTGGAGGCAATACTTCTTTGAATTTCAGCAGCCATGCTTCTCTGAATTTCAGCCATACTTCTTTGAATTTCAGCAGCCATGATCTTCTGAAATCCTCCATTATTAAGTTGTTGGAGTTGCAGGAACATCTCCTTAAGGTCCAATGCATGTGAAGGTTGGGAGGTGTTGGCGCCAACTGTTTGAGAAAAAGAACCTTGATGCTGTTGAGTATGAGTGTCTCCATAGGACTGGTGTACACAAACATCATGGTCTTGGTTCATTATTGGCGCCTCTTGTAGTTGAACAGCTTTGATTTGATGCTTTTTGTAGTGGTTTTGTGGAGCAACACTAGGAAGAGGTTTAGTGGTCTTATTGATCAGCAAGTCAACTTTCTCTTGCAAGGCTTTCATCTCATACAATGTTGTCTCTAGCTTTTCTTCAGTTGCCTTTAAGTGTTGCTCTTTATCATCAACATAATCCCAACTACTGAGTGCCATGTTCTCTACTAGAAGCCATCCTTCATCAACATCTTTACCAAGAAAGTAACCATTGCTTGCATTATCTAGAAGGATTTTTATTGTTGGGAGAACACCTCTGTATAATGTGGAGAGTAGTAAATCTTTGGTGAAGCCATGGTGAGGACATTGATGAGTGAAGCCTCTAAACCTTTCCCAAGTGTCTCCAAAGCTCTCATTAGACCACTATTTGAAGTTTGTGATCTCATTCCTGAATTTTGCAGTTCTTGAAGGAGAGAAGAACTTGGTTAAGAAAGCACCTTTGCATTGTTCCCAAGTATTGATGCTGCCTTGTGCTAAAGACTTTTCCCACATTTGAGCTCTACCACCAAGAGAGAATGGGAACAATATGAGTTTCAACCCATCATCTGAAACTCCACTAAGCTTTGTCAAAGCACATATCCTCTCAAAGTGATCCAAATTCTCAAGAGGATCTTGGTTGGGCAATCCAAAGAACTTCTTTTCTTGAATCAAAGCAATCATGCTGCTCTTTATCTCATAGTGGTCAGTCTCCATAGGTGGAAGAATACCTTGTCTTGAAGCATAACTAGAAGGTATATCAGCAGCACCAATAGGTCTCAATGGTCTTTGAAACAAAGCTCCTTGTAAACCATGTGGACCTTGCTGTCCTTGTAAGCCTTGGATTCCTTGAGGACCTTGTGGACCTTGCAAACCAAAACCAGCAGCATACTGATGTTCTTCCATGCTTCAACAGCTGAATTCTGATTCTGCAAACCCAAAATATTTGACCTTGAACCTCAGTTGTAGTTGTAGACACTTGAGAGCAAGTGTTGTGGTACCTACAAAAGAAATTCTAGACCAAAAGAGAAATCAGTAACCAAAATCGAAAATAACAAAGCTTGATCTCAAGATATCTACAAATCCTACTGAACAAAGCATCCCCTAATGGCAACGACGCCAAATTGATACAAGACTTTTTGGGACTTGATTCAATTACCCAAGCTTGTACTAATCAGTTGTAGTATAGCATATGGTTTTATCAATCCAAAAGGTCAGTTGTATCGGTCTTCAGTGACCGAAATGGATTGAGTGGTTTCACGAAAATTGCGATATCTGTTGAACGGCATATCCGAATGACCTGAAACCAAGTTCTCCTGAAAGCTAACTCACGTGGGTACAACTTATGTGAAGACTGAAGATGCTGAATAGGGATGGAGGCTACTCGGCCGAGCTGATCTTCAAGTCGGTTAAGATCAACGGTAAAAACTCCAGATGGACATGTTCTCACTTTATTCGCCGTAACTCTTCAACCACTGATGGGAATGACTCGAAACTAATTCCAAACGAAAGATAACTCCAGTGGCTACAAGGTTTATGAAGGACGCCGAAGCCAAATCAGAATGGAAACACCTCATCTGAGCTGATCTTCAGTCGATATGAATCCTATCGGTCACTCCTGACCAATACTGGTGACCGAAATTCATCCGCTGGGTTTATGTCGATCACTTCTGATCGATACTGGTGACCGAAATTAACCGGTGTGTTTGTGTCGACCACATCTGACCGATACTGGTGATCGAAACTGCATCATTTCGGTCACCCAAGACCGAAATACACCAGGCTCTGACCGATAGGGGTTGAGCGGTTTCACGAAAACTTCTGTAACATTCTAACCACTGATGGGAAAAACCTGAAACTAACTCCAGACGCACTCTAACTCACGGGGCTACAACATTGGTGAAGACTGTTGAAGCTGAATCGTCTTGGAGATGCTTTTTCCGAGCCAGTTTTGTCAGGTGAAGTTTCTGGCCGCTTCAACGAGGTGCACCTTCTTCTTGGGTCTTTTCATGTCTTGTGCTGCACCCTCCATCATCTCCCATGCTCTTTGTAGCTCAATGAGTACCTACAAACATCTTTTATGCAAAGAAAATACAAACTACATCCTAAATGCAACCTAAGTCTAAAAAGAGAAGAAAATGGGACAAATGATAAGGAAAACATGCAAAAGAGAACCAAAACATGCACTAAATGCAGGCCTAAATGATGTAAATACAAGAGATATCACACTGGTGGAGGAGTGATTCCAAAGCGGTTATGATGTGTATTTGGAGCATCACCAGCACCAATGATTCTCGGCTGCCTTGGAGCGTGGTTGGGGTTTCCATTGCCCGTGGCACCAGCACCACGGTGAGGTGGAGCTTATTCTTGGTCTTGCTCAGCCATAATCCAAAATTCAGCTAGACCAGGTTGCTATATCTCATCAAAGTTCTGTTCTTGCTCTACTGTCCTTCTATGCCTTGCACTTTCGAGTTGGTGAATATTGTCCAGTGGTTGTAAAAGATTGTTGTCACCACTAGACCTCAAATTCATGTACCTGAGAAGACAAACAGTAAGGTAGATCAATGAGTAAACAAAAGAAAAGTAAAAGGCTTAGTCTTTACTAAGCTCCAAATCCTAATGCTTCCTAATCAAACTCAAGATGGCAACGGCGCCATTTGATAAACAGAATTGTTTTGAGGTTGTAAATCAAAGTCCCAAACCACAGTATTGATGCAGTATAGTGGAAAGGGGTATCAATCCAGCCTGGGTTGTAGAAAGAACACAAGGAATGCAAGAGCAAAGCAAATCTAAGCAGAATCGGGTAAATGGATGGTAAAATCAATAAAAACTAAATGAAACGACCAGATGATTATGAAAACTATTTTAAAATCCCTGGAAGAGGGTTAACAACTACTAGGAGAGGACAGAGGATTAAAAATGCAAAACTACTAATTACTAAAAATCGAGAATTAAAGCGGGTAAATAGAGAACTTTAGCAACTTAAGGTGATATGCAATGAAACTAAAGCAAAGATGCGAACTTTAAGACTTGGAAATGAAAACTTGAGGTTTTGAAAAGCTAAAAGGAGGATCTAAGGTTGAGGGTCATATTAAGAGGGGTCATGGTTCAAGCCTGGGTTTGAAAAACACTAGATCTACTCATTTGATGAGCTTAACTCCAAGGCTTGAGAAACTTGAACTAGGATCATCCATGGCGTGTGGTATGACCCCTTTCTTCGACCCTTCCTCCAAACCTATGGCGTTTAGTGGAAAGATGGGTCAAAGAACATTAAGCAAAGATCTCAAATGGTGGCTTAACTAACCCCCAATACAACCATGGCGTTTGGGAAAGGGAAGTTAGCCTCTTGGATTCGGTATTAGGGGATTCCTGAATCCTGTCAAGGTAAGGAGATCCCTAGGATCATAAAGATCTTTCCCAAAACGTTTTAAGCACTAAGAGCCCGAATCAAAGAAGAGAAGAGATTAAAAACAAGAAAAGACCCAAGCTTTAAACCCTTAAACCCCTTAAATCGCCTCAACCTTAAATGCAAAGAAATCTACTCACTACACATAGCTAAAACACATGAAAATGCAAGTAATGAAACGCTAAACATGATTAACGAAGATGGATTAAAGAAAATGCTTATGATTAACCAAGATTCAAAAGTTTAAAACAAGAAAAGCTTAAAAGTTTGACAATGGCGGAAAATCGCCTAAGAGAAAGCAGAAAAAGATAAGGCAAAGTGTGTGTTATGAAAGTGATGTTCGCCCTTTGCCCAAAATAGCCAAACAGCCCTAATGGTCCCCTCACTACGCTCCAAAAATGAGCTGGCCGGATAAGGTCCCAGAGATCGACTTGGGTCACTCGATCTCTGGCTCGATCTTCTTCAAGGATCGTTCGCTTTTGCTCGATCTTTGAGTTAATCCTTGGATGATCGGGTCGTGGTCTCGATCTGGCTCTCGTTCTGCATGGTGTAATCTACGTCCGTACTCATGTTCGATCTCCTCACTCTATCTCATCCTCGATTCCTTCCTTGAAACGGTCCGGGCTTAGTCGATCTTCTGGTCGATCTCATCTAGATCTAGATCGACCTGCCTTGCTCGATCCGCTGCTCGATCTCGGGTCCTTTGCATGCATGGCTGAGTTCTCCAAGTTTCCACAAGCTTCCTCTTGATCCTATTCACGTCCACGCAAACTCCACAACTCTAGTGTGTCCCAAACAACCTGAATATGATGCAAAAATGCAGAAAACATGCAAATGCTAATGCAATGTGCACTTAGGACCTTGAATGAGA
Organism: Thlaspi arvense; assembly: GCA_911865555.2. Taxonomy (NCBI): domain Eukaryota; kingdom Viridiplantae; phylum Streptophyta; class Magnoliopsida; order Brassicales; family Brassicaceae; genus Thlaspi; species Thlaspi arvense. The sequence goes on from OU466857.2 coordinate 15,650,115, forward strand.
CAAATGGTGTAAACTAGCCTAGAGATGAATGCATGAAAACTAACCTTAAATGCATGCTAAATATGCAAAATAAGTATATCAAAATTGTGGGTCATCATCCCTTTCATTGCTTACCACATGAGCATCGTATGGATCACATAGAGAGGTTTGAAGATTGGCTTCAAGTGCCAAGGCTAATGGAGCTAACATTGATTTCGTGTTCTGCAAGCTGTTTCCTTATTCTCTTGGAGAAGATGCTACTTATTGGCTGAAGCAACTGGAGCCTGGATCGCTGACCACTTGGGAACACACCAAAAATGCATTTCTGAACAACTTCTATGATGATGCTAGATCAAAAGACTTGAGGACAAAAATTGCTTCATTTTCCCAAAGTCCTACTGAAGCTTTTATGGCTTCTTGGCTGAGATTCAAATCTTATCAGAGATACTGTCCTCATCTTAGCTTCAATCAGGTGCAGCTGCTTGGAATTTTTTTTCAGAGGAGTGGACTGGAAATATCAGATGGCGTTAGATGCTGCTAGTAGTGGAAACTTCAACACCAACCTTCAAGAAGCTGCAATAACTCTGATTGAGAACTTGGCATGTAGTAACAACATTAAGAATGCTGATTTTCAAAGGATGAAACAAGCTTGTTTCAATGATGGGAACCAAATTGTTTAGGTTAAGGCTAAGCTGGACAGTATGCATAGCCTTCTGGTGGAAAAAAAATCTCTCCAGTTTGCTGCAGAAGTGGAGACTTTCGAATATCCAAAGGAGATTGAGCAGGAAGATGTTAATTTCATCAATGCTGGAGGATTTCTGGGTTAATGGTTTGGGAATCAGCAGTGTAACAGAGGTTACAATAATAATAATCAGAAGAGTATCTTCACAGGAAACCAAAATGCTTCTGGTTACACTCCAAAGCCACAGTTCTAGAAGACTGAGTTTCAGAAGCCTTACCAAAACAGCAGCAACTTCAACATGAATTATGGTTCTTCTTCCTACCAAACTGCACCTCCACAAGACAACCAGATGGAAGATATGCTGGAGCAGATCCTAGAAAGACAGCAGAAGATGACAGTGGACTTCAATGGCAAGATAGATTCGCTGTATGAGGACCTGAATGGAAAAATTGAGAGTCTTAACTCTCAAATGAAGAAGCTGGATGTTCACTTTGCCCAAACTGCGGGGGCTGTTCAGAGGCAAGAAGGATTCCTTTCTGGAAGGACATATACTAATCCCAAGCACCATGTGAATGCCATCACATTAAGGAGTGGTAAAAACCTTCAACCAGTGTTGAAGAAGGGTTTGAGTACAGAGCAGTTCGTGGGACTTGAAAGTTTTGAAGATGATGAAATTCCTGCTAAGAATGAACGAGTGACGATCGTCACCCCTGAAGGGTGTCTCTTGTCACCCACATTACAAATGCCCGATACTCAGGATTCATCCCTGATCAGTGACGATCGCCACCAGAAGGGTGATGCTCGTCACCAACCATGAACCACAGCTGTTTCGCCTGAGACTTCAAACAATGCTAAGGAATCGGTGTATAAGCCTAAGATACCATATCCTAAGCATCCCAAGAAGTCTAAACAGGAGCTTGAAGATGCTAGATGCAAGGCTATCATGGACAAACTGGTCATTGAGATTCTCTTGATTGATACTGTGAGGATTACTCATGTTATTAGGAGATGTGTGAAGAGGATGGTGACCAACAACTTGAGCCTAGATCAAGGAGCCATGATGATCAACGAGCAGGTCAGTGCAGTGATTCAGAACAGAGTACCTGAGAAGCTTTCAGACCCTGGGAGCTTTGTATTAGACTGCACTATATTTTCAGACAGGTTTGAGAGATCATTGTGTGATCTTGGTTCTAGTGTGAACCTGATGCCTCATTGTGTTGGCAAGAGCTTAGGGATGACCGATTTTAAGCTACCAAGATATCTCTTATCCTAGCTGATAGATCAGTCAGAGTCCCTGAAAGAGTTATAGAGGATGTGCCTATCAAATTAGGAGATTGTATGATTCCTACTGATTTTGTGGTTCTGGAGTATGGAGAACCCAAAGATCCTATGATTCTTGGCAGACCTTTCCTGGCTACTATAAGAGCTATTATGGATGTCATGAAGGGAAGAATTAAGCTGAATGTTGGTGACTTAGTGATGAATTTGGAAATGGACACGCTGATGAAGAGGCCAACCATAGATGGACAGACAATTTATGTGGATGTTCTTACCAACCTTGCTGAGCAGATCTTCCAAGAGATGAGTCCAGAAGATCCCTTAGAGAGGGCGTTGACCACTTGTACAGCAGAGGTTGAGCATCTAGATGCTGCTGCTACTGGTTATGAAAAGATGATGGATGCTACTGCACATGTAATGCAACTGGTTGCACAGGAAGAACTAGTCAGCACATCTGCAAAAGCTACTGTAATGGCGATTGGAGTGCAGCAAAAGCACCAAACGTTTAGCTTCAACAGATCCCTGCAGGGCTAAGGTACGCCTTCCTTGGAGAAAACTCCACTTATCCTATCATTGTTAATGCTTCATTGAACAATGCAGAGCTCACCAATTTGCTAAGCAAGCTACGCAGATTTTGCAAAGCTCTTGGCTATTCTCTTGATGATATTTCAGGTATTTCTCCAGACTTGTGCATGCATAGGATATATCTGGAGGATGAATCGAAATCATCAATGGAGCATCAGAGGAGGATGAATCCAAACTTGTAGGATGTTGTGAAAAAGGAGATCAAGAAGCTGCAAGCTGGGATCATTTATCCCATATCTGACAGCGCCTAGGTCACTCCAGTTCATGTGGTTCCTAAGAAAGGAGGAGTCACAGTGGTTAAGAATGACAAGGATGAGCTGATTCCTACTAGAATAGTGACTGGACACAGGATGTGTAGCCACCAGAAAATATCACTTCCCACGGCCATTCATCGATCGGGTGCTGGAGAGGCTGGCGAGTCACAAGTACTACTGCTTCCTAGATGCCTATTCAGGCTTCTTTCAGATCCACATCCATCCAGAAGATCAGGAGAAGACCACCTTTACCTGTCCTTATTGCACATTTGCATACCGCAGAATGCCATTCGGATTGTGTAATGCTCCTGCGACATTCCAGAGGTGTATGATGTCAATTTTCACAGATATGATTGAGAAGTTTATGAAGGTCTTTATGGATGACTTCTCAGTCTATGGGTCTTTCTTTAAAAGCTATCGAGAAAACTTGTGTGCAGTTCTGCAGAGATGTGAAGAGAAGCATTTGGTTCTGAATTGGGATAAATGTCATTTTATGGTATATGATGGCATTTTTCTAGGTCACAGAGTCTCTGGAGATGGCATAGAAGTGGATAGGGCTAAAATTGAAGTGATGACAAGCTTGCAGGTGCTTGAAGTGAGAAGTTTTCTGGGTCATGCTAGGTTCTACAGAAGATTCACCAAGGACTTTATCAAGATTGCAAGACCTCTTACTGCTCTTCTCTGTAAGGATCTGAAGCTTGAATTCTCTGCAGAATGTCAATCAGCTTTTGAACAGATCAAACAGGCCTTGGTGACAGTTCCTATTGTGCAACCTCCAGACTGCGATTTGCCTTTCGAGGTGATGTGTGATGCCAGCGATTTTGCAGTTGGAACAGTGCTGGGACAGAGGAAAGACAAGAAACTACATGTCATCTACTATGCCAGCAGAACATTGGATGAAGCTCAGAAGAACTATGCTAGTACTGAGAAGGAACTGTTGGCAGTGGTCTTTTCCTTTGAGAAGTTTCGCCAGTACCTTGTTGGCTCCAAGGTCGTGGTCCATACAGACCATTCAGCACTGAAGTACTTGATGCAGAAGAAGGATGCAAAGCCAAGGTTGTTGAGATGGATTTTGCTTCTCCAAGAGTTTGACATTGAAGTTAAGGACAAGAAGGGAGTTGAGAATGAAGTGGCTGATCATCTCTCCAGGATCAGGATTGAAGATGATGTCCCAATCAATGATTTTTTGCCTGAGGAGAATGTGTACTTGCTAGATACTAGAGTTCGAGGAGAAAGTATTGAAAGCCTGCAACCTTCTCGCAACTACAGGGCAGTGACGGGCGATACCAGGAGGGTGACGCTCGTCACCAACTCAGCAGACTTGCGATCTAGTCGTGATACAACCCCAGTGACGATCGCCACCCCCATCACTGATGCTTGTCACCCGACACAGACGTTGGTAATGATTTGTGCCAGCTTGGGAGCTGCTTTTGAAGAGTAAGCTTATGCCACTACTGATCCCAAGAGGCCCTGGTATGCTGATGTTGCCAACTATCTCGCTGCAGAGGATGAACCACATGACTTTAAAGGGTATGCTAAGAAGAAGTTCTTTAGAGAACTTAGGAGATTCTACTGGGATGAGCTATATCTTTGAGAGCTCCAAGTGGTGCCTTTACTGACCCATCAGCTATGGTAAGAGACACATTACTCTCTTGAAGTTGAGTGTAGCCAAGCGCCTTAGCAGTAGAGGATGGGAGAAGGTTGATACTTGCTCCAAGATCACAAAGACAGCTCTTGAAGGTCTGCCCTTTGAGTTCACAAGGCAAAGTGAAGTATCCAGGATCTCCAAGCTTCTTGATGTTCAGGACCTCAGTCCTGGCAATGGCTTCCTTCAGCTCTGTCCCAATATCAAGACCTCTAAGCTTCATTTGGTTGGCATAGAGAGTGGTGTACTTATTCATAAGCTACTTCTTAAACCTTCCAGGAAAGGGGAGAGCTGGCTTGTAAGGAGAATTATCATAGATCCCAGTTTGTTTCTCAGCTTGATTCTCCTCAAGTAGCCCCTTCTTCTCCTCTTCCTTGGTTGCTGTTGCTTCAAGAGATTCTTCCTTTGCAACTTCATGGTTGGCGTCAGCTTCCAAAAACTCTTCCCCACCCTGAAGTTCAGTGTCCTAATTGAACAGAGAAAGGAACTCCTCAATCACAGCTTCCTCTTCATCTGAGAAGGGCTCTTCTTCAGTGACTATGGCGCTGCAGAACTCCTTAGGGTTAGCTTCTGGTTTTCCAGGAAGGTTTCCTTGAGGTTTTGGACCAGCTATGCCCTTGTTGTTCTCTAGTGTCTTTACTTTTGAAGCCAACCCATCAACTTTGTTTGACAGCTCCATATGAAGAGTATCCATTCTATTGTATTCTTCAACAAACTTCTTTGTGATCTCCACATTATTAGCTTGTTGGCCCTGAAGGAGTTGTTACAGCAGTCCTTTCACTTCAGCATCATTGGTGTTGGATGAGCTTGCTTGACCTTGAGAGAATCCAGGAGGAGCAAACTGCTTTTGCTGGAAGTTGCTTTGAAAGTTGTTCCTTGGTGCATAACCTTGGTTGAATGGCACAAAAGGTCTTGGCTGATTCCCTTGAGGTTGCTGTGGAGGGTAAAATTGATCTTGGGTATTGGCAACATTGTTGCTTCTGTATGACAGGTTTGGGTTAGGTCTGAAGCTCCCATACCCATTGGATCCACCTTGATTACCCAAGTAGTTAATCTCCTCTACTTGTAGCTCCTCTTCATTGGGCATCTCCACCATTTCACCAACATAGTTGATCTCTTTGTGTTGCATTTGGAGAAGTTTGTCAAGCCTAGTGTTCAGCTCCATTAACTCTCTTCTTGTAGATTCCAGCTCCTTCTTAGTGTTGCCATCTTCTCCTCTTGGGGTTCTATCATAGTCTTCACTATAATTGCCATCACTTTGAGCTAAGTTCTCCACAAGCTTCAGGCCTTCATCTACATCCTTGGATAGGAAGTTTCTATTGGAGGCAGTATCAAGCAACATCCTGATCTTAGAGAGAGCGCCTTTGTATAAGGTTGAGAGTTGTGAAGCTTGTGAGAACCCATGATGAGGGCAATGAACTGTGTATCCTTTGAATCTCTCCCATGCTTCACCAAAACTCTTACTATTCTTCTGAGCAAAACTAGAGATCTCATTCCTGATTCTAGCAGTTCTTGAAGTAGAGAAGAACTTTGCTAGAAAAGCTTTCTTGCACTCATCCCAGCTGGTGATACTTCCTTGATGTAAGTTTTTCTCCCATTGGTGTGCTTTGTCGCCAAGAGAGAAAGGGAATAACCTGAACTTGAAGCCATCTTCGCTTACTCCATTGATCTTGGTAAGGGAGCAGAGTCTGTCAAAGTTATCCAAGTGATCCAGAGGGTCTTCAAGTGGAAAACCATGGAACTTACTGCTCTGAATCATTGAGATCAATCCAGACTTGATCTCAAAGTTGTTGTTCTGGACTGCTGGAGGAATGATCCCAGTTCTGTTGTTATAAGCATTTGGGTCGTCACCAGCTCCAATTGGTCTGAATGGGCGTGCGCCATGTGCTGGTCCTCTCTGACCTTGCTAACCTTGGACTCCTTGCTCTCCCTGAATACCAGCAACACCTTGAGCACCTTGCGCTCCGGGTGGTCCATGAAATTGCTGATCATCTATACCATGCCCCATGTTGAGCTGATGAAACCTTTGCAGTCTCTATCTTTCCCTTGTAGCTCTTAGTGCTCTTTCCACTTGAAGAATGTTGTGTTGATAGTCCAGAAGGTTTTGATTTCCTTTAGACCTCAAGTTCATACACCTATAAGCAGAAGAGCAGCTTACAAATCAGAAAAAACAGAAAAAATAACAGCTTGAATTTAAACAATCCACAAATCCTAATGCTTAAGATAAACCCATATGGCAATGGCGCCAATTTGATAGCATGATTATTTAAGCAAATCCTAACACACTCATGTCATTGCAGCATGTAAGGTATCAATCCATCTGAGTTCTTAAGGCACTAAGAATACAACAAATCATTAAAGTCAAGCTAGATTCAAGAAAGCAGTTGTGATCAAACTAACCAAGTGTAAAGACTGAACTAAACAAAGCAGGAAATTCAGATTTATGAAGTAAGGATCTAAGATGGTGGTTATTGATTAAGAGGGGATTAGAACCTAACCAGTGATGCTTCAAAACCATTCAAACAATACTATCTTCTAGGCATAGGATTAACAACTATAACTAGCTCAATTCCTTGACACTAATCACTTTGCTAAGCACACATTCAAGATAAATCTCTTTACTTAGACACATGACCAACAAGCATTCAGAACAGAACTCCAATCCTATAAAGCCAAAATGCACCTTAGATATCTAATTCCTTAGGCTAAGCATACAAATCCTCTTAGAGTCTCTAAGCAGCATTTCATCAAACACTTACCAGGCGCAAGAGAAAACCAAGATACTAAACAAGCCTGGCCAAGACTAATCTAGTGTTAAGCACATCTAATAGAGAGAAGACAATCATATTAAGCACAAAACATCACTAATCTATTCCTAAAACCCCTCTAATCTATCCCATCTCAAACCCTAAATAAGACTACTCACTAGCCATAGTTAAAACCACAAATTCCAAAGAGAAAAGATGGCTAAGCATGATTAGGAAGCAGAATAAACAAGATTAAATCAAAGGCAAATACAGAAATTCATTAAATCAAACTAGTTCTTACAAAGCAAAGCTGAAAAAGGAAATGTTTTACATGCAAGAACAGAAAGAAAATAACAAGATCCAAGTTGCCTAACCATTTTAGGACTTTAGTATTTATAGGGAAACAAGAAAACCCCTAGTAAACCAATATTAAACCGAAAATAAGCTGACTCGGACAGACCATATCGACAGTGAACAACGATATACATGTCGATATCATCTCTTATTCTGGGTTGTATCGATATCTCCTGGTCGATATGCACGTCAATACAGAAGGCTTTGAATTTGTATCGGTTTTGCTCTCCAAGGTGTGAAGTCGATACAATCGCCCTTTAGTTAAGGCTCATCGATCAAGCAAGTCGATATGGCACCTCGGTATTGTCATGTCATGTGTATCGGTTTGAGACGTCGATACACAGCTCGATATGGACTCCATTCTGCTGCATCGAGGTGTCTAAGTTGGTATGCTTCCTTCACACTATGCTTCTTTCTGTATCGATGTTGAAGTGGTCGATACTCCCATCGATATGCTCTGTATCGATCACGTGATGTTGATATCATTATCGATATTGGTCCATCCGCATTTGTCTCTTGCCTTGCTCCATTCCCATCTCACACCCATTGCTCCACATGACCTCCACACTCCTTGAAGTACTTGAATAAAACTCCAAATGCATGCAAAATGCAATGCAGCTCCTAAAACTACACTAACTCCTAAATGTATGCAAATAGGATAAGAAGAAGCAAAATATGCATGTTTAGAGACTAAAACTAGTGATGCCTAAAATGGTATTAATAATGGAGATATCAATCTGATGAGTACATCAAGTCATCATAAGCCAAGGAGCAAGGAATCAGGAAGCATGAAGTAGAGAACATGAAGCTGAGGAGGTCTGACGAGACATACGAGCTTTGTCTAGCGTAAATGGAGACCAATAACAAATATTAAAACTCAAAAAACTACGGGCTAGTATACTCAACTTATTTAGAGTTCACCACAAAGAATAATCAGTCAAAAAGGAGTTCATATGAAAAAGATACTGAAGATACAAATTGAAAGATCTTCAATGGACCCGATGGAGACATACAACTACTAGTTATATCATTCCGGCCAAATCAAGATGAACCAAGCAACAAAACCAGATGTTTCAGATTCTCAACTCATCAGAGGCACGCCACGAATTGGATTGATATCCAAATTTATCATAGTTTAAAATTTATTCAACTTCTAAACCGGAAGTTGTTCTGTTTATCTTATATGGAAGCTGACGAGTTTAATCATTTGCAAACCAAATATTGGCGACCAGGAGAGGCATCAAACCATTCAGAAAATATAATAAATTAATCAAGTAAGTCACCCAGCACCTTACCATACACCATCACTCACAGGATCAGGCGGATCCCATTGTTTACAAACATACCATATTTGGAGCAGAAATCATTCAGACCACAACAACTACTTTCTAGCCAAGACTTCAGTCTTTTGCATGATTCTTGGAAAAGAAAAAACGTCCCAAAGAAGGTCACCTACACCCTTAATTCATCCAGATACTAAGTCAGCAAAGAATCCTTTGATTCAAGCCAATCCTCACCATCATTCAGCAAATTGGTGAAAATTCCTTTAATCATTCTTTTTGATGTTTCTTTGATTTTTGCATAATTCTCTCTAAAAGGTTATTTTATAGGATGTGTACTGAGCTTATATAAGCTCATTAGTTGTTTCATTCGAAAACACCCTTTTTATCTAATAAAATATAAAAGTTTGCTCATTTTTTATTCAAAGAGTGCTCTTTGTCTAAACAACTTATCATTAGATTCATATGAGAGATTCATTTGTTTCTACTGATTCTTGGAATAGAATTTTTTGTGATTCATACAATTCTATGTCCAACGACTGAGCGAGTCAGCTATCCCACCGATTGAGTGAGCCAGTCAACCCACCGATTGAGCGAATCACGTAACCTCAGTTCCACCTCATCCCACATTCCACATTGTAAGCTTGAAATTATATTAATCATCTTGTGATAATAAGTTGGTGTGATTCCAATCTTATATCATCTGGTATCTGAGCTAACAGCTCTTACATTTCTTTCTTTTTGTTTTTGTTTTCATTTCATTTAGAGAAATTACGCCTTATGACCATATTGGAACTGATATTAAGTTCATAACCATATCACAAGTGTGGCTACGATATTTTTCATATTTTCTGTATTAATGCCCAAAAACTCCCTACATGAGGAGAGACACGGTAACCTACGGTTTAGTAGGGGTGAGGCATGCATGGTTATTCAAGCTGAAACCGAGACACCGCACGTGGGATGATATAAACTGTAAAATGAAATTAGAACGGAATTTAATTATTTAGAAATTTAAATAGGCACATCAAAATCTTGGAGCTTGTGCGAAGAAACTGTTTCCATTAATAGTTGGAGAGAGAGAGAGAGAGAAAACTAGGTGCGACGGAGAGAGGTTTAGTTCGGGAAGGAGAATTATACTTTTGTTGAAATATTTAAGAAGGTTAACTCTAAATTTTTTTATGTATTGGTGATTTAAATTGCTGGGTTCAACTCAATTTTGCATTTTGTGGTCGTACAATATGTTGGTATCTGTTCATCGCCCTCTCCCATATTTGATTGAAATTTTTTCGAGTAGGGATTGCAGTAGATCTAATAAATTTTGGGGGTTTACCATCAATGAGGCCCCAATTCGTAGTAGCAATTGTTTGTGATAGGTGAATTAGAGTAAAAGGGGGGGACAATCGGGTTTTATTGAAAACAATGCCGCTGAATTGAAGGTGCCGCCCTGACAGGACATTATATTAATTATAAATTGGGAATGGTAGTAGATGATCTATGAAAATTGTCACATATGTGAAAATTTTAGTATGTGAGGACGGTTCGTCGTCCATAGTATAATATGCGGGAGCCGGTTCTGGCCGGTTCTTTGGCTATAGTATAGCATGGTATGTTAAAGACTCCTGTCGTGATATAATATACGCATCACATGTATTGTTGTTTTTCGGTGTAGTATAGTTGTAGTGGTTTATAATGAACTTGTTTGTTATCTAACGTTTTAAGTGGCATTGTCTGCAGAATGGAAGAGCTTGGTTTACCTTAGAGATTGTTTGCGGTTGGTAGTGAACCAAGTGGGCAGAAGCGGGTTAACAGTTACTTCACTCTATGCTGGATAGAAATAATAAAAGATGTTCATGATGATAACTTGCAACTGCTGGCGAAGTCACAGTTCAACAAGGTTATGCAGATGGGCCACCGCACATTCTCAGTAATGTTTGTGCATTACCTTCTCTCGCGCCAGCTAGTGACAAATAAGAAGCACAAACTGTGGTGGCTGTTTGCTGGGAAACTAATCCGGTATGGTCTGGAAGATTTTGAAATGGCGACAGGTTTGAACTGTAAGGCTCTAGTGGAGAAATCTACAAAGCGCAAGAGAAGAACTGATGGAAGTAGGAAAGAAAAGAAGAAGGAGAAGGTTGTTGAGAGTGGTGGTAAAATATGGACAGAAATTTTTGGAAAACTGAAGAGGGTGACACTTATCGTGCTGATGCAGAAGGTCGGGATCGGCAAGAAGAACAAGGATGAATTAACTTGTTTGCAATTAGGGTTGCTGCTTCTCGTGGAGGGGATTTTATGTCCAACAAGTGGGGCCGTCTGGCCGTTGTAGAGATGCTTGAAGATGTAGATGCATTTATGATATACCCTTTGGGAAGGGAGTCATTCACCCTGACAATAAGAGGTATGAAAGCGAGAATTATGGAACAGCTAGTGCAAGAGTCAACTGCAATCCAAGGATTTTCACATGCTATGGTCCTTGTGACGACGTGTGGCTGCCCAGAACTCCTGATTAAGGTGGGTGAGAGAGATCCATTTATAGAAGAAAGGACGTCAATCGAGGATGTGATACAAATCGTGGTTGAAAGGAGTTTGTATATAAACATCCAAACTGCAAAGAATATAGATCAGCTTGGACAGGTAATTATTTATAGAGTTTGTAAAGTTTTAATAAGTTAAGTGTTGTAACAGTTATGGATTTTCATTTCTAGGCTACAGTACGATCCCTACTGGCTCCACCTTGGTGTCTTGAAGTGGAGCATATATCTTTTGAAGATGAAGCATAGGATGAAAACGTAGCCCATCTCATGGCACGGATTCTGGAGGACTTTCCTTTTGAGAAACAATCATGGCGTAGAAGTGTCACATAGGAGGATGTGATGAATAAGCCATATAAGGATGATGAGGAGACAGATGGGTCAGAAGATGACATTGGCGGAAGTTGAAAGTCTAGTAATCCGGAAGATATTCCCGACCGGAGAAGGACCCCAAGTAGTGGCGCAATGAGGTATAATATTCCATCAGCAAGACCTAGTATGTGACATGGTGAAAGTGAATTGGATCTCTAGTTCAATGTTAGGGGTCGACAAATAATGTGCTATTGTTATGTTTGAAGGCTATGTTCAGAGTTTGGAAGGATATTTTGAGAAAAAATTCTCTAACTTGAAAGCTGATATAAAGAAAGCTATGAACACACCTCCAAGTGAGGCAACTGAAACCCCTGGCTTACCGGCGGCATCCGCGTCAGAGTCGTTTGACGGTAGGATATCAACCGGTAGGACAAATGCTGATGGAGAAATGCGAAAGTGTGCTGGGAAAGATAAGCTAAATGATGAGGCTATATAGATTATTTACTATATTAAACAGGTGGTCTAACACATAATTTCAGTTCTAGAGAAGCCGAAGAGAAAATTGAACCAGCCAGACAAAGTGCATGGCAATGTAGATATTGCAGACATAATAGGAAAGGTCTGTCGAAGTGTCAATGGTGCCTAGGCATCTGCTGATGCGTCTAGAAAGGAGGACAGGTGTTATTTATGCATAAGTACTGTAGTAAATTGTTTAGTGGCTATAGAGCCTAATGTTTGAAACGCTTTTTTCGTTTATAGGGTTCAAGTCCAGTCATTGCAACTGATGCAGCACCGGGTGTGGGAGACGGATGCGGTGGTGCAGGAGATCGTTCCTAGTATTCGAACTCTGAAAATGTTAATGTAAGTGAGGAAAACAATTTCTTACTTGTACTTTACATTACAGACTATTTGACTATACTACTTATGTTTATAAATAAATCTGGAATGTAATAGTACATAGTGGTTAAATGTTGACTTGGCAGACAACATAATATAAGAAGACTAATACTAAGTCGGTGAATACTGAAGCACCAAAGAGCAATGAGCCAGCCGTGCAAACAGAAGCTGACGAGACAGTAGTAGGGAGTGACTAGGATAATATGTATGTGGCACAGAGGTTTAGCATACGAAATAAAACGAAGACCAACAAATACATCATCCAGTTATTAAGAAGAAAACAACAAGAGGCGCCAATGCGAGGAAAGCTACAGGAGTTGCAAAACTAGTGCCATCTAAAACAATGCATATTGTGGCAGCTCCTCCATCGATGGCTCCACCACTGATTGGTGGGTTCAATCCATTTACCCATCCAGCAGACAATCGGACAACTGCATTTTTGAAGCTGTTGCATGAGAAAAAGTAAAGGTTTAATACTAATGTTGTTTCATATAGTACGAACAGACCATAATTCAATGCGGATTTCTTTCTAGGTCGTATCTAGTGGAAGAAAGTATAAAAATACCTAATGGTGTATTAATGGAGATATATGAGTCTCATGCTCCTCTTTATGTTGTGGTAAGTGCTTATGCGGTATATGATTTCATATAAAATTCTGCTGTCATTGTGGTTCATAGGGGATGTTAATATTTACTGTAATGCAGGCGGTTGATGTACTGGCATGGTTTGTTCAGCTGCGTCGTGCCAATGTTGCAACGGTTAACTGGGATTTTATACCTCAAACGCTCATTGACGCCCTGAAAGGAGAGTATGATACATTTGGTACGGTTGCTGAGAAGGTGGAATACACTTCTCTCCCCCCCCCCCCCCCCCCCCCCCCCCCCCCCCCCCCCCCCCCCCCCCCCATGGTGCATCTCCCACTTGGAAACCTACCTAGATGGTGCACCGCTGTCACCAATCTGTACTTTCCCTTCCAGATAGACGAATCCCACTAGGTTGGTGTGGTGGTAGATTTGAATGTGTGGACTATAAATGTCCTTGACTCTAATCTGGTGTGTGTTGAAGACTTAGAGTTGGCCAGTAAGTGCAAGCCATTGTGGGAGATTCTACCACTATGTTTGGAAGCATGGTGGGACCGATGCTCCAAGATTAGTACCTATTGTACCATTGTCATTTTTAGGTGAGTTCACAGGTAATCTAATTTTAGCAAAGTTTTTTAACATTGCCCTCCTTGTATATAGAAAATTGTTGGTTAAGCTTATTTTAGTTTAGTTTAATTCATTAAAGCACCTCTTTCTGTTAGTTTCATGCCATATTAGTGTATATGGTTTTATACTATATATTAAACGTAATGTAACATAGGGTGAGTGTAGTCTAAGTGGTGTATGCTATAGTAAAAAGGGGGGGGGGGGGGGGGGGGGGGGGGGGGGGGGGGGGTGGGTTTGGATTTGGGTAAAGTATGTAGTGGCTTGTGTTTAGTTTAAAATTATATGCGTTATTTTATATGCATATTTCGGTGAAATAATCATTGCCTTCTTTGTTGGTGCTGTTCGAAGCTAACTTTCAGAGTTGATGTTTGTAGGTCTGACAGGCTTGACTGCAATTGTGCTTCTGGAGATGTATGCGATAGAGCAACTGGGCGATTGTGATAAAATCTCTGATGCCAATATCAGGGCAGCTGCAGCCAACTACGCCATCGAGTCATTTGCATTCTTCCATCCGTCTATGTTGGTAGTCTAATGGGGTTAAGTACTTTCACAGGTTTTTTGGGTGCTTATTCAAGAGACGAATATTTACTGTTGTAACATTAAACCTCATGAATGTATCAGAAAACACCTTTGGTTATGTGTTTAAATGTTCTACTATACCGTATTACTACATTATGTTAATCCTACGGGAAATATACTATACTATTGCAATATTGTAGTATCTGCGTTTGAGACAGTTGGCCTTCTAAGTTTATTAAATGCTCCTCTATTAAAGCTTTTAAGAGTATACCTGTAATATTTGTGGACATGGTAAAGCCGAATTTAGATGCACACACTTTTCTCTCTGCCGGAAGTGTAAACAAACGAGAGGGAGGCTTTACTTTTGATGGCTCTTGTAACCAAAAGCAACTTCATCTGATAAGTTTTTAAAATAAGAAGGATGTTCCATTAATATTCAACAAAAGGGAAAGTTTTAGGAGATTCCTATATGTACAAGGACAGCTGACTTGTATTTATAAGAGTTACCATAATCTAGTACAAAGGGCTGAATTAAATAATTTGGTAAACTATATATCCTCAATATACCAAGTTATTTAGTCCATACTAGAAAAATGGAAACAAACAGTTGATTGCCACCACTGAAAACCTGGTTCATTAACAACCTTATTAGCCCGATTCCATAAAAAAAAGTCCCCACAAACTGCCTTCCAACGCCCACCCCCTGATAATAGCTTATATTGGATAACGACACGATGCCTTTTTGTGTCTCTGGCGATGGCAACGAGTGCATCTACGAGCTGATTTTTCTGTGTGAGGTTAAGTAGTAATTGTCAACAACTTTCTTGAGTTTGCAATTACATATGGCGTTAAGAGTATTTTAGAGAGAAGAGGCAAATTATATTACGTTCTCTCCACATGACATTATTCTGAGTTTCTTAGGTTTGCCCGAAGGACATCAAACTGTTGGTGGCATTAGACCTCCACTTAATGCGCCTCCGAGAACATCACTTCCAACTGAGGGGACTGGGTAAATTCTACCGTCGAAGCCATGCTTCGAGGTCTCAACATCGTATGCAGCAGACACCAAGGCATCAGTTAGCGTGTCAATACTATTTGCTCTTGCTAGCGCATGTGGACAAGGAATTTCCACAGTCTTGAAGTCCATGCATTAACAAGTACTCTCTAACAGATTGAAAGTAAAGCATTCACCCTTCGGGGCCTGAACTTGAAACTCATACCCACTTATAACACGTACTGCCAATGCCGTAGACTTGTCAAAGTTTTTTTTCAACCCTCTTACACGCGTGTGGTGTAATTACCCCGTTGTATTGTGTAGCCTTGGCACGTCTGACTACGAACCAAGACATCAATGCCGTTCTTAAGTACTCAAACATGCAGATCAAAGGAAATTCATGGGCTTCCTTTAGCACGGCATTACAAGACTCTGCTATATTCGTATCCATGATGGTGTATCACCGGCCTTTGAAATGGGCTCTGCTCCCGTGCTCAAAGCCTAGGGGAAAAAAATGAATCGTTACATGGTATAACTTAACTTCTATATTACCAATGTGAAACGTAAAATGTGTGTGATACGTACCTATGCCGACGAGGTAAGAAGCACATCCTGGGTGCAACCTTTGGATTTCAATGAATTTCTTGTTGAACTCTGTCACTGTGTATGCTTGAGCAGCCTCCTCCATCAACGACGCTACGGCTTTAGGATGATAATAAGCCTGCACATTTCTCCAAAGATGTACAACGCATGTGGCATGATGCGCCAATAAAAAACCTGGACAATTACAAAAATTGGGTCATTTAGGTGATTTTTTCGAATATTACTACATATAACTTTACATTGAATAGAAATAGAGGCGTCGTAGGAGACAACTCATGTAAACATATATATTATAAATAGAATAGTAATGGACCAGACGAATAACATATATGACTTTAACTCACTCTTTTTAAGCCAGGATATATGCTAGCATGTCGATCAGATACGAAGACAATGTCCAGTGAATCTGCAACAGATGTACTTAACTTCTGGAAGAACAGTTCCCACGCCTCCTCGTTCTCACTGTTGACTACGACAAAGACAAGTGGAAATATCTGTACATTTGCATCTTTTGCTGAAGCAGAAATGAGATAACCCCCATAGTGCCCTTTCAAAATCGCCATGTCGATAACAATAAATTGGCGCATGTAAAGCCACCCTTGAATGGAAGCCCCAAAAGCATTGAAAGAGAACTTTAACCTTGCACCATCATGTGGGTTCTCCAAAATCTCCATGAAGCAACACTACGTAGATTTGCAGCTTTTAGTAAGGCAAGATAGGCTGGGATGAGAGCATAACTTCCGGCCATATAACTAAAAATCTTCACCATTGCAAGCTCTATAGCCCTCCATGCTTTCCAGTATGACACATTAACACGGAAATCGTCTAGCATTATTTTCCTAACCCCAGCTCGGGTTGGCCATTTTTTAACGCTTACAAACTGTTTTGCATTATCTCCCCTATTACCTGGGTCGTGGCAAGGCGATGGTATTTCCTCCACGTGTCAACAGTACAACTGTGGCGCAGGCTAGCCTGCCTGATCTGAAAATTCCCGGATTTATCCAACTTACCCGCGTAGACACAACTCTGATCATAGCATTTCATTACCATGAAATTAGGAGTTGATCTTGTAGTGCGGAAGTGGAACTTCCTGTTTATTGCGTAAATAGCAGCCTTAATCTTACAGTTGACCTTTGACTTGAACACCCTGGCAACAAATAACTGGTCTCCTTCGTAGTGGACGTCCTCTAGTGCTGTATCAACATCTTGCAAATGCAAATAAAGCAATTTCGATTGTTCAGTACTGAATACTATGATTTTGGTTATCATAGGTATTACTATACTGTTTGGGAAATACCATATACGTACTACTAAATTAGTATAGGATAGTAGACATTTCTTATTCCACTAGCAACAACTAAGTATGATATATTGAGATACTTCATGTCATGTAAGTATGTGAGTGCATACCATCATATTCACCGTATTCGAATTCGGGAGGCACGTCTCTTGCAAAAAAGATGGGGTTGGCACTATAGTCAGTCAACAAAGAGTGGAGTGCTTCCTCGAATCTTCCCCACCTGTCTAGGACAAGAGTTTCTTCCCTGCTCCCCTGCCCATCAGCAGCCTGTGTACCTGATAAACAGAATATTTTGAGGTTGTAAATCAAGGTCCCAACCCACAGTTATGATGCAGTATAGTGGTAACGGGTATCAATACAGCCTGTGTTGTAGAAATAACACAAGGAATGCAAGAGCAAAGCAAATCTAAGCAGAATCGGATAAATGGATGATAAAATCGATAAAAACAAAATGCAATAACCAGATGATTATGAAAACTATTTTAAAATCTTTGGAAGAGGGTTAACAACTACTAGGAGAAGACAGAGAAATTGAAATGCAAAACTACTAATAACTAAAAATCGAGAACTAAAGCGGGTAAATAGAGAACTTCTAGCAACTTAAGGTGATAAGCAATGAAACTAAAGCAAAGATGCGAACTTTAAGATTTGGAAGTGAAAACTTGAGGTTTTGAAATGCTAAAAGGAGGATTTAAGGTTGATGGTCATATTAAAAGGGGTCGAGGTTCAAGCTTGGATTTGAAAAATACTAGATCTACTCATTTGATGAGCTTAACTCTAAGCCTTGAGAAACTTAAACTAGGATCATCCATGGCATGTGGTATGACCCCTTTCTTCGACCCTTCCTCCAAACCTATGGCGTTTAGTGGAAAGATGGGTCAAAGAACATTAAGCAAAGATCTCAGATGGTGGCTTAACTAAACCCAATACAACCATGGCATTTGGGAAAGGGAAGTTAGCCTCTTAGATTCCGTTTTTGGGGATTCCTGAATCCTGTCAAGGTAACGAGATCCCTAGGATCATAAAGATCTTTCCCTAGACTCTTTAAGCACTAAGAGCCCGAATCCAAGAAGAGAAGAGATTAAAAACAAGAAAAGACCCAAGCTTTAAACCCTTAAACCCCTTAAATCGCCTCAACCTTAAACCCAAAGAATTCTACTCACTACACATAGCTAAAACACACGAAAATGCAAGTAATGAAAAGCTAAACATG
The DNA here is from genome assembly GCA_911865555.2 of Thlaspi arvense. Taxonomy (NCBI): domain Eukaryota; kingdom Viridiplantae; phylum Streptophyta; class Magnoliopsida; order Brassicales; family Brassicaceae; genus Thlaspi; species Thlaspi arvense. The sequence continues at coordinate 15,668,496 of OU466857.2, forward strand.
ATTAACGAAGATGGATTAAAGAAAATGCTTAAGATTAACCAAGATTCAAAAGTTTAAAACAAGAAAAGCTTAAAGGTTTTACAATGGTGGAAAATCGCCTAAAAGAAAGCAGAAAAAGATAAGGCAAAGTGTGTGTAATGAAAGTGATGTTCGCCATTTGCCCAAAATAGCCAAACAGCCCTAATGGTCCCCTCACGACGCTCCAAAAATGAGCTGGCCGGATAAGGTCCCAGAGATCGACTTGGGTCACTCGATCTCTGGCTCGATCTTCTTCATGGATCGTCCGCTTTTGCTTGATCTTTGAGTCGATCCTTGGATGATCGGGTCGTGGTCTCGATCTGGCTCTCGTTCTGCATGGTGTAATCCACGTCCGTACTCACGATCGATCTCCTCACTCGATCTCATCCTCGATCCCTTCCTTGAAACGATCCGGGCTTAGTCGATCTTCTGGTCTATCTCATCTAGCTCGACCTGCCTAGCTCGATCTCGGGTCCTTTGCATGCATAGCTGAGTTCTCCAAGTGTCCACAAGCTTCCTCTCCATCCTATGCACGTCCACGCAACCTCCACAACTCCAGTGTGTCCCAAACAACCTGAATATGATGCAAAAATGCAGAAAACATGCAAATGCTAATGCAATGTGCACTTAGGACCTAGAAGGAGACAAATGGTGCAAACTAGCCTAATATGAGAGATGAATGTATGTAAATTAACCTTAAATGCATGTTAAATATGCAAAATATGCAAGTATATCAACTCCCCCAAACTTGCATTTTGCTTGCCCTCAAGCAAACAAAATTCAAGAAAGGAAGAGAAGTTTTAAAACGGGGGCTCAAATTCCTTGCAAAAGTGTTTTTGAAATGAATCAATTCAATGGTCCTAGTTCTTAATCCTAAGATGCAATGCACACACTCATACTCCAAAGAAATTAGCCATATTCATCACATGTTGAATCTCAAATCATGACTCTCATATCCCAAACAATCCAAGAATCCTATCATTTAACATTCATTAAGATCAAAACCGTGAATCACACTTATGCACTTTAAAACCGAATACATTTGGCTAAGGACAAGGTTATGAGATAAAAATGATCTCATTTATAAGGGTAAATCAAGCAATGGGTTCTCTCAAAGAAGGTTGAACTTATGCATAATGCTAAAGGTAAAGACAATTGATGCATACATGACTAGACTCTCATCTACCCATATACACTAACAATGATCCTAATCTCTCTCTCATTTTTCTTTTCTTTTTAAGCTCACTCACGCTCCTAAAGACTACCCACATCAACAAGGCAATTCGCCTAGCAAAAACCCAAATAGATACATCATTTTAAAACCCTTTTGGCTAGTGGTAAGGCTAAAAACATACTAAGCTCTTTTAAATACTTTTGGTAGCTCTCTTCTCTTATTTTTTTTTCTTTTTAAACTTGGCCTTTTGGCTCTTTTCTTTTCTGATTTTTTTTTCTTTTTCTTTTCTTTGAGAGCTACCTTCTTTTTAAACAAGAGCATTCATTTTTAAACACAAGGCCTACCACTTAAAACCATTCATTTCCCTTTTGTTCATACCCCAAACACAAAATCTTTTCAAACTGAAACCAAAGCAAACAACTCCCATGAATCCCCGCCCTATCCTAAGCCTAAAACTAGCTTCAAATGCAAAGCTAGCATCAATATGAAAGCCTAATCATGTCGCCTAAACCTAACACTTTATGTCAAGTTCAAACCAAAAATAAGGCCTCACAAAGATGTCACACAAGAAAATTGGCTTGAAAGGAAGGTAAAGGTCAGGATGGGAAGTCTACTCAGGCTTACAAGAGAGTGGTGAAAGGGATAAGAAAGCCTGAATATGTATAAGTGATCCATGTATCCTTTTCTCAAATGTATAAGTATGATAATTCAAGAAATTCAAATTAAGGTTATCACTTGATAGGAAAGGATTCAATTCATGAATGTTCAACTTAAGCCACGAAAATCAAAACAAATGATCCAAATATGGTTAGAGCTTACTTTCAAAGTGTGAACAATGCATCAAAGAACTACTAACTAGGGCCTTGAAACAATTCATGAGCTTAAAATACTTTTCAAGAAAATTTTTTGCCCCTTATGCAAATGCAAACAACCTAAATGCTTAAAATTCTAGACTCAATCCTAAAATGTTTAACAATTCAAATGCAAGCTACATGAATTTTTTTGAAAATTTTAAAAATTTTATGATTTTTTGTTCTTTTCTATGCCTTACATGATGCATGATGACTCAAGGGATGATAACACAAAATAAGATAAAAGAAAACATGTCAAAGCACACACATACTCCCCCAAACTTGAATGACACCGTCTCGGTGGACAACAAAGTCAAGAGGAGTTCAAAACACAAAGCAAAAACTTAAAAATGCATGGTATTTACAAGGTTGTGTGTTGGTACCTTGGAGCTAGGCACGGCTGGAGCTTGAGGATGCTCCAGACTTCCTGCTCTTTCTAGGAGTGTCGTGGGTTGTCTCCTTGCCTTTGCCCTTGCTCGTGGCTTCTTGTAGAGAAGGGCGAGGAGCTTGAGCGCTTCCTTGGGGTTCACGGATCTCTATCCCACCGGTTGACTTCCTTCTCTTCTCGGGTTGCTCGACCTCCTCGCTTGAAGATGCATCAGATGAGCTTCCTTGCAATTCCTTGATCTTCTTAGCAAGCTTTTTAATCATCTTGCTCTGCCACTTATTCACCTTCTGCTGAATCTCTACCACAGATGCAAGGAACTTCTCGGTTTTGGTCCTTGGCTCAAAATCAAGCTTAGGGAGGTCGAAGCTGGCTGGCATCACGGCATCTGAGGGAGGTGACTATGAAGGTGCACGATCAACTTGAAGCGGCGCGGTTGTGGCTCCAAGAGGCACAAAACATTCCTCTTCATTCGGAACGAACTCGATGGTGCCACAGCTCTCTAGGTGCGTCTCATCCATGTTAGGCAGGATGCACACTCTCTTTGTGTTGTTTTTGCCATAGAACAAATAGGTATAGAACCCTGGAGCTGGTGTGCGTCCCAAGGAGTCAGTGTTGTGCAAGTAAGTCTCATCCATGTAAGCTAAAAATTATCATAATCCCTTAACATATAACATTCATCCTAACCTAACAAAAGGAAAAGAAGATACCTTTGAAAGATATGAAAGCAAGAAGTTCTTGGTCGTAAAACAAAGTTCACACTCTCTCTTTACTTTTAGAAAACAGTTAGAACACAAATGAGAGAGAGTGTGGATGCATGTTGTTATAAAAACCAAGAAAACCATGGGCTAAAACAAGTGGTTTCTGAAAAAGTGTGGTCAAGGCACATCTTTCATGGTCAAAGATGCTTGCATTGACCACAATTCAAATTTAAAATAGGAGGGAAAAGAGAAAGGAGGGAAAATTTTTGACTTACCTTGGCATGAGATCGAGTCAATTTGGTCGATCTTGACCTCGATCTCATGCCCATGTTGGCTAGGATCGAGAGAGTTGATCGATTAGGGACTCAATTTGGATTGCATCAAGTCCTAGATCGAGTGTGCCCCCTCATTACATGTTTCTACGTCATTATGGCTATTGTCCTTGGATCGAGCCATATGATCGATTTGGAGGTCGTTTTGGCAAGGATCGAGTGGCAGATTGAGTAAATTGATCGATCCAGCTCGAGGATCGAGTGAGGTCAGTCGATCCACACCTTGTTTTAGACGCATTGGTGGGTCATCCTCTTATGATCAACTGATTCACTCGATTATCTACTCGATCTAATCTAGATCGAGTGTCTCCACTCAATTCACTAGCTCGATCTAGCAATGATCGAGCCAGGGTATGTCGATCCATCACTCGATCCCTTGCCTCTACTTCTCCTTTCCTTGCCATTTTGACTCCAAGATCATGATGTCCAATCCCTTATCCTTTCACCTACACACTTAAACATAAAAAGCATAAAACTTAAATAGAAAGAAAGCAAAAATATGTACAAGATAGACATCAGAATGCCTCCCAAGTGCGCTTGTTTAACTTCCTAAGCTTGACTTTACTTGGTTCAGGCTAGAGGTGGATCTTGGAGAAGCATCGTGGTGCTCTCCTTGCTGCAATCACTCGCCAAGTAAGGCTAGACTCTGTGCCCATTAACCGTGAAAGCCTTTCCACCCTTGCCAACCAAAGTAACCGCTCCATAAGATAGAACTTTCTTGATCTCAAAAGGTCCACACCACCTTGACTTTAGCTTCCCTGGGAATAGCTTCAAGCGTGAGTTGTAAAGCAAGACCAGATCTCCCTCCTTAAGCTCCTTGAGTACCAGCTTCTTGTCATGAACCGCCTTGGTCCTTTCCTTGTAGATTTTGGCACTCTCATAAGCGTCTAGCCTTAGCTCATCAAGCTCGTGGAGTTGATTCAACCTCTTCTCCTGTGCCGTCTTGAGACTGAAGTTTATTTGCTTTACTGCCCAAAGTGCTCTATGTTCCAGCTCCACAGGGAGGTGACATGCCTTTCCGTAGAGGAGAGTGAAGGGAGTGGTACCTATAGGAGTCTTGAAGGCGGTTCTATACGCCCAAAGGGCATCGTCTAGCTTACTTGCCCAATCCTTCTGAGTTATTCCTACGGTCCTCTCTAAGATAGCTTTGATCTGCCTGTTCGAGACCTCCACTTGCCCACTAGTTTGAGGGTGATAAGGTGTAGCTACCTTGTGCTTCACTCCATACTTCTTCAAGAGACCCTCAAACACTTTGTTGATAAAGTGGCTGCCCCCATCGCTGATCACTACCTTTGGTACTCCAAACCGTGGGAAGATGATAGTCTTAAAGAGTTTAACCACCACCTTTGAGTCGTTAGTTGGGGAAGCTATAGCCTCAACCCACTTAGACACATAGTCTACAGCCACCAAGATGTCTTTGTTGCCGTATGATGATGGAAATGGCCCCATGAAGTCTATTCCCCAAGCATCAAACACATCAACCTCAAAGATTGGTACCTGAGGCATCTCATTTCTCTTGGTGATGTTTCCAGCTCTTTGGCAAGCCTCACACGCCTTTACAAACTCGTGAGCGTCTTTGAAAAGTGTTGGCCACCAAAACCCGGCTTGTCGAACCTTTGTAGCCATCTTGAAAGGGGCAAAGTGCCCTCCATATGACAAACCGTGGCAATGGAGAAGGATGTCTCTTGCTTCCTCTCTTGAAACACATCTTCTCTATATGCTATCTACTCCCCTCTTGTACAGATAAGGCTCGTCCCAAAAGTAATGAGAGATTTCTCTCATGAACTTCTTCTTATGATAATGATCAAGGTGAGTAGGCTCTTCTCCACAAGCTAAGAACTTGACTATATCCGCATACCAAGGTAGGTCTTCTTCCTTGAAACTCAAAACTTCTTTAAACTGATCCTCTAGCCGTACACATACAACAGTGTTGACCATCATGAGCTGCTCCTCAGGAAGTGAATCATCTAAAGGGTAAGACTTCATTCACTCTCGTCCTTGAGAGGTGATCGGCAACACCATTCTCTATCCCTTTCTTATCCTTGATCTCCATATCAAACTCTTGTAGAAGAAGGATCCACCTTAGGAGTCTCGGCTTGGTGTCTTTCTTGGAGTAGATATACCTCAAGGCAGCGTGATCAGTGTACACAACGACCTTAGAGCCCACCAAATATGATCTGAACTTCTCAAAGGCGAATACCACAGCTAGTAGCTCCTTCTCGGTGGTAGCATACCTCACTTGCGTGTCATCCAAGGTACGGCTGGCATAGTAGATAATGTGCAGCCTCTTATCCTTTCTCTGACCCAACACAGCTCCTACGGCATAGTCACTCGCGTCGCACATGATCTCAAAGGGTAACTTCCAGTCCAGTGCTTGCACTATAGGTGCGGTAACAAGAGCTTCCCTGATCGTTTTGAAAGCGTGAAGACATTCATCATCAAACACGAACTCGGCTTCTTTGCAAAGTAGCCTTGGAAGGGGGCGTGCTATCTTGGAGAAATCCTTGATAAACCGCCTATAGAAGCCTGCCTTACCCAAGAAACTCCTTATCCCCTTCACATTAGCCGGTGGCTCTAAGCTCATCATGACCTCTAACTTTGCTTTGTCAACCTCAATGCCTTGCTCAGAGATCTTGTGCCCAAGTACAATGCCTTCCTTCACCATGAAGTGACACTTTTCCTAATTCAGCACCAAGTTTGTCTCCTCACGTCGCTTGAGTACCTTGCAAAGATTCGACAAACAAGCAGAAGAGGACGCATCATACACAGAAAAATCATCCATAAAAACTTCCACCATTTCCTCTATAAGATCAAAGAAGATAGACATCATGCACCTTTGAAAGGTTGCTGGTGCATTACATAACCCAAAAGGCATCCTTCGATAAGCGAAGGTACCATAAGGGCATGTGAAAGTTGTCTTCTCTTGATCGTTAGGATGAATTGGTATTTGAAAGAAACCACAATAACCATCAAGAAAGCAGTAGTATGGGTGATTAGCTAATCTTTCAAGCATCTGATCAATAAAGAGAAGAGGAAAGTGATCTTTTCTAGTAGCTGAGTTAAGCTTCCTATAATCTATACACATTCGATGTCCTGTTATGGTTCTTGTAGGAATCAACTCATCTTTTTCATTTTTAATGACCGTGATACCCCCTTTCTTTGGTACCACATGGACCGGAGAGACCCATGTGCTATCACTGATAGAGTATATCACGCCAGCCTCTAACAGTTTCAAGATCTCTTTCTTAACTACTTCTTTTAAATTTGGTTCAAACGTCTTTGATGTTCAATAGAAGAAGTGTTTTCATTCTCTAAGTGAATCCTGTGAGTACAAAGCAATGGTGAAAGGCCCTTGATGTCACTTAAAGAGTACCCAATGGCCCTTCTATACTTTCTCAACTCATTAAGGAGTGAGTTTAACTCATCATCACTCAGATTTTCATTCACAATGACAGGATAAGTGTCATTAGATCCCAAGAAAGCGTACCTTAGCCCATGAGGGAGCTCCTTTAGGTCCACCTTTGGGGCTAGCAGCTCGCTCCAGTCCTCCTCGTGTCTTGTGTTGACGTTGCCATCCTCATTCACCTCCTTTGAACCCGAGTCATGAGCTTTCAGGCTGCTATCTTGAACCGTTGCTTCCTCAGAGATCGAGTCATCCAGTCGATCTTCCCCTCTTTCTGGTCCGGATTGATTGCACTCTCTCGATTCACTTACTCGATTTGATATGGATCGAGCAGGAGATCGAGTTGCTGAGTCGTTCTCTGAACTGATCGAGTTGGCTCTCTCGATCTTCTTGTCGATTTCTTCTCTGCATCGAGCAGTCTTCTCGATTCTCTTGTCGATTGTTGTCCTGGATCGAGTGATCTCGTCGATTTCCTGATCGATCTCTAGGTATCCGCCTTCATCTTCTTTCACAACCTTGCGTGAATCAAGGATGTGAACGTACTCTTGAGTCTGTTCATTCAGGAAACCATACTCTCCACACTCCTTAGTCAAAGCTAGCTGAAGGTGATCCTCTTGTGCTAAATCCTCAAGCAACTCATCCACTAACTCATCCAATGTTTCAATGTAGAAATCTTATCCCTCAATGGTTGGCTTCATCAAAACTTCATTGATATCAAAATCTAGCTTGATGTCTTTACCCAAGTGTAAAGAAATCTTGCCATTCTTCACGTCAATGATGGCTCCAGCAGTTGCTAGAAACGGTCTACCAATGATAAGAGGATCCTTTGGCTCTTCATCCATTTCAAGAACAACAAAATCAGTCGGCACGTTCACACCATTGATCCTCACGGGCAAGTCCTCAAGCATACCTACAGGGAGCCTTATGCTTCTATCAGCCAGCACGAGAGAGATCCTACACTCCTTAAACCTTGTAAAGCCTAGCTTCTTTGCAATGGAGTGAAGCATAAAATTGATACTTGCTCCTAAATCACACAAGCAACTTTCAAACTTCAAAGGTCTAAGAGCACAAGGGATGGTGAATGATCCTGGATCTCCTAACTTCTTGGGAACTATCTCCTTGTGGATGATTGCACTGCACTCTTCACTCAACACCAAGACCTCTTCACTCTCCTTTCTTTTCTTAGTAAGGGTATCCTTGAAAAACTTGGCGCATTTTGGCATCATGGCCAAACAATCAACTAAAAGCAGTTTGATCTCAACATCCTTCAAGTGCTTCTCAAAGACTGCTATATGCTTCTCTAGCAGCTGCTTCTTGAACCGTCCAGGGAAAGGAAGCTTCAGTTTGTAGGGTGGAGGTACATAAGCTTCTTTTTCTTTGCTAACCTCCTCTACCTTATTCTCTACAACCGCTTCTTTGCCCTTCTTAGGTCTTGCAATCCACACATCATCAAAGGTGATCCCATGATCATTCGAAAGCTTACCCTCCCCCTCTTGAAAAACAATGTCCTCATTGTCTTCAGGTGCAGTCCTCGGTGGTAGCTCTTTCCCACTTCTCAAGGTAATAGCGTATGCATACTCTTTGGGGTTTTGCTCACACTTCCCGGGTAAGCTGCCTTGACCGCTTGAACTGGCTTTGCCTTTCTCTAATTGTTTGATCTTGTTGCTCAGGTTGGTGATCTGAGTAGACACGTCAGTTATAGAAGAGTCTAGCTTGTTGTTCATGTCAACAAACTTCTGATTTGTGCTTGCTTGTCCCTGAAGCAACTGTTGAAACATTGCTTGAACCGGATCTTGAGGAGGCGGTGGAGCTTGTTGCTGTTGAGGCATGAAACCAGGAGGAAACACAGGAGAGTAACTCTTGTTTCCTTGCTGTTGCGGACCTTGAAAGTTGCCCTGTCGCTGCCCTTGATATCCGCTGTTGCTTGTAAACCCGTCTTTGTTATAAGGGACAAAGGGTTTGCCTTGTTGTGGAGGATACACCTGATCTTTAGGATTCTCCATGTCATTGCTTCTGTAGGAGAGGTTGTTGTTTCCCTGATAACCTTGAGCATAGCCTTGTGGCTTGTTGTAGTTGTTGCCTCCAACCCAATTGACCTCTTCTTGGCATTGCTCTAGCTCATCTAATACATCCACGGCTTCTCCTACATAATGCACTTGTTTTTGATTCGCAAGCACTAGCTTATCAATCTTCTCATGGAGCGACTTCATCTCTTTCTTTTGAGCTTCTATATCAGCTCCTCTTGGTGCTCGGTCATAATCCTCAGAATAGTTCCCATCGCTTAAAGCCAAGTTCTCTATGAGCTCCACTCCTTCTTCAACATTTTGCCCAAGAAAGTTTCCCTTACTTGTTGTATCTAGCAACATGCAAATCTTTGGGAGTGCTCCTCTATAGATTGTGCTCAAGAGAGTCTCTTCACTGAAGCCATGATGAGGGCAAGCTATAGTGTAGTCTTTGAACCGCTCCATAGCTTCATTAAAGGTCTCATTCTGCCTTTGTGTGAAGCCGCTGATCTCACTTCTAAGCCTTGCTGTTCTTGTGCTTGAGAAAAACTTTGACATGAAGGCTTTCTTGCAATCAGCCCATGAAGTGATGGTCTCCTGAGGTAATGTCTTCTCCCAATGCCTTGCTTTATCTCCAGGGGAGAAATGGAATAACCGTAGCTTGAAGCTGTCCTCCGAGATGCCATTGATCTTTATCATCCCACAAACTTGCTCAAAGTTGTCAAGATGCTCCAAAGGGTCTTCCATTGCAAGCCCATGAAACTTGTTGTTTTGAACTATTGAGATGGATCCTGGCTTGATCACGAAGTTGTTGTTTTGCACTAGTGGAGGAGTGATTCCAAAGCGATTATAATGTGTATTTGGAGCATCACCAGCACCAATGATTCTCGATAGCCTTGGAGCGTGGTTGGGGTTTCCATTGCCCCAGGCACCAGCAGCACGGTGAGGTGGAGCTTCTTCTTGGTCTTGCTCAGCCATAATCCAAAATTCAGCTAGACCAGGTTGCTCTATCTCCTCAATGTTCTGTTCTTGCTCTACTGTCCTTATATGCCTTGCACTTCCGAATTGGTGAATATTGTCCAGTGGTTGTAGTAGATTATTGTCACCACTGGACCTCAAATTCATGTACCTGAAAAGACAAACAGTAAGGTAGAGCAATGAATAACCAAAAGAAAAGTAAAAGACTTAGTCTTTACTAAGCTCCAAATCCTAATGCTTCCTAATCAAACCCAAGATGCCAACGGTGCCATTTGATAAACAGAATGTTTTGAGATTGTAAATCAAAGTCCCAACCCACAGTTATGATGCAGTATAGTGGTAGGGGGTATTAATCCAGCCTGGGTTGTAGAAAGAACACAAAGAATGCAAGAGAAAAGCAAATCTAAGCAGAATTGGGTAAATGAATGGTAAAATCAATAAAAACTAAAAGCAACAACCAGATGATTATGAAAACTATTTTAAAATCCCTGGAAGCGGGTTAACAACTACTAGGAGAAGACTGATAATTTAAAATGCAAAACTACTAATTACTAAAAATCGAGAACTAAAGCGGGTAAATAGAGAACTTCTAGCAACTTAAAGTGATAAGCAATGAAACTAAAGCAAAGATGCGAACTTTAAAACTTGGAAATGAAAACTTGAGGTTTTGAAATGCTAAAAGGAGGATCTAAGGTTGAGGGTCATATTAAGATGGGTCAAGGTTCAAGCTTGGGTTTGAAAAACACTAGATCTACTCATTTGATGAGCTTAACTCTAAGCCTTGAGAAACTTAAACTAGGATCATCCATGGCGTGTGGTATGACCCCTTTCTGCGATCCTTCCTCTAAACCTATGGCGTTTAGTGGAAAGATGGATCAAAGAACATTAAGCAAAGATCTCAAATGGTGGCTTAACTAACCCCTAATACAACCATGACGTTTGGGAAAGGGAAGTTAGCCTCTTGGATTCAGTTTTTGGGGATTTCTGAATCCTGTCAAGGTAAAGAGATCCATAGGATCATAAAGATCTTTCCCAAGACTCTTTAAGCACTAAGAGCCCGAATCCAAGAAGAGAAGAGATTAAAAACAAGAAAAGACCCAAGCTTTAAACCCTTAAACCCCTTAAATCACCTCAACCTTAAACCCAAAGAAATCTACTCACTACACATAGCTAAAACACACGAAAATATAAGTAATGAAATGCTAAACATGATTAATAGATAAAAAAAATGCTTAATATTAACCAAGATTCAAAAGTTTAAAACAAGAAAAGCTTAAAGGTTTTACAATGGCGGAAAATTGCCTAAGAGAAAGCAGAAAAAGATAAGGTAAAGTGTGTTTAATGAAAGTGATGTTCGCCCTTTGTCCAAAATAGTCAAACAGCCCTAATGGTCCCCTCACTACACTCCAAAAATGAGCTAGCCGGATAAGGTCCTAGAGATCGACTTGGGTCACTCGATCTCTAGGTCGATCTTCTTCATGGATTGTCCCCTTTTGCTCGATCTTTGAGTCGATCCTTGGATGATCGGGTTGTGGTCTCGATCTGGCTCTCGTTCTGTATGGCGTAATTCACGTCCGTACTCACGATCGATCTCCTCACTCGATTTCATCCTTGATCCCTTCCTTGAAACGATCTGGGCTTAGTCGATCTTCTGGTCGATCTCATCTAGATCGACCTGCCTTGCTGGATCTTGGGTCCTTTGCATGCATGGCTGAGTTCTCCAAGTGTCCACAAGCTTCCTCTCGATCCTATGCACGTCCACGCAACCTCCATAACTCCAGTGTGTCCTAAACAACCTGAATATGATGCAAAAATGCAGAAACATGCAAATGCTAATGCAATGTGCACTTAGGACCTAGAATGAGACAAATAGTGCAAACTAGCCTAATATAAGAGATAAATGCATGAAAACTAACCTTAAATGCATGCTAAATATGCAAAATATGCAAGTATATCAGTCCCCTCATATACTGAGTCAGAACCAGCCTCCTCCCCGTCATTAGATTCATAGAAAAGCCTCCTTAGGACAGCAAGTGATCTTCTCTCACTTGGGTTCACATATGTTTGCTGATCATAATCAATATTACTCTCGCTCTCCTCAGAAGGCGCCATGCCTTTCCTTTTATCACTAGGTGAAAATTGTGTGTTCTAGAAGCTGTATTGTCGGCTCTCCTTCTCAGATGTTAATTATGGTGGCGCGGCGGAGCACTGTGTTGATGGGCCTATTTCCATTGCTCCGCACGTGAGGCCTCTTTTTTTGCCGGCAACATCAGAGGCGTGTCGAAGATAGGAGATAGAAAAGTCAAGCCACTCCTTGTCAGGCTCCGAATCGCAGGCGTTCCTTTTGCGGTGTAAAACAAGGGTTGTGGTTACCTGCTGATTACTTTGTCTGAAAGTGATTTTCACTCCATCGACAAATTGGATAACTGTACGTATAGGTTTACCTCCTCGATAGATCTCCTCATCTCCAGAAAGACTTCTACCTCCAGGTCGTCCGTTATGTATTGCGGGTCTGATCCATCTCCTTCGTCAATGTCCAACCATTGTGGGTACTGGTAAGAGAGTTTGACACAGATGTTTAGTGCCGTCAAATGTAATTTCTCTTTAACTTCTCTCAATAGCTCCGAGTGTGTCTTCCCAGTCTGCAGTTGAAGGAAACCCGATCCATCAGATGGAAACATTTCAAAGATCCACCTACTACTAGAATTCCGAACCCATGTTCCACACATAACAAGAACCGTGTTTTGATCTCCTATCTTGGAAAAAAATACAGCTTCATCTGGATGTTGACTATATATGGCCATCAGTGGTATTGAAAAATTTACAAGAAAAGCAACTCTACAATCTTAACTAATATATACATATATATTGTTCTATTTCAGTCCATACATACTACACACAGGGCCGGCTTACTTGGGGGGACAAACGGTGCGACCGCCCCGGATCCACCTCCCAAATCAAATAATATTAAGGTAATTTTAGGGGGTAATTTTTTTTATCAATTATTAGAGGCTAAATTTATGTTTTTAGTAAATATTAGAGTCTAATTTTGTATTTTTTATCAACTATTAAGGGTCAAGAACTTTTTTTTGGCCCATAGACTATTAAAAATATTGAGTCAGCCTGACTATGCTGGCCATAAATAAAAAATAATGAATAAATGTAAGAATTTAGCTCAGATTTTTCTGTATTTACTATCCAACTAGGTATTTACCCGCGCTACGCTGCAGATATTTGTATAAATTTTGTATATATTTTTAATATAATAAAATTAGTTTTATAATGTAAATAAATATTATATATATTTTTATTAGCTTAAGTTATATATTTATATGTATTAAATCTGAATAAACATTATATTTTTAATTTTTAATTTTTTAAAATTATAATTTGCTATTAAATTTATTTAGCTAACTAATTATTAATGTATATGTAAGAATAAAACAATACACTTTTAGTACCTTTATGTTAATGGCAAATATAATCTATTTTCTCCAATAAATTACCACTTAATCCTCTTTGGTAATTATATAAAGCAAAATGTCATTTTAAAAAAAAGATTTATTAATTAATATGATTATCGAGAATTATAAAATTTATTTATTTATCAAATATTTATTATAAATATATGTTTCTAAAACTACTAAATTATAATCAAAAACATTCATATCAAAACCATTGTTATTGGTTTAGAACTAAATAGAAAATTATGTTTGAACTGTTGAAATATTGTTTTAGTTAAAGTTAAATAATTAAATTTTGGTTATTGTAAACATACTTTTACTTTGAAATTTAGCATAGAGAAATTTCATCTTCTTACAAAAACCGAGAAATCACATTTCCTGTCAAACAAAAAAAATTCATTTTCTCATGAAACTAAGAAATCGCATATTCCCGCCAAAACCTAAAATTTCATTTTCCCGTGAAAACTTGTGTGTTTTCCGCCGAAACTGAGAAATCACGTTTTTTCACTAAAACAAAAAAAATTATCTTCCTGCAAAAATAAAAAAATCGTATTTTCCCGTAAAAACCAAAAAATTATTTTCCTACAAAAACCGAAAAATCGTCTATTCCCGCCAAAACCAAAAAAAATTATTTTTTCGTCAAACCAAGAATCACGCTTTCCTACCAAAACAGATAAAGTACAATTTTCCGCGAAAACCAAAAATTGCTTTAACTCTCGAGAAATTATGTTTTCCCGAAAAAACTAAGAAATTGTATTTTTCCGCGAAAACCAAAAAATCACATTATTCGTCAAAAACTGAAAATTTGCATTTGCCATCTTAACTGAGAAATTGCTTATTCCCGCCAAAACCAAAAAATGTTGTTTTCCCATCAAACCGAAAAATTGCATTTTCCGCCAAATTATCAAATTGCAATTTTCCGTAAAAACTAATAAATCACATTTTTGCGTGAAAACCAAGAAATAGCATTATCCGTCAAAAATCAAAAATTTGCATTTACTAATGAAACTGAGAAATCGCATTTTTTGTCAAAATTGAAAAGTTGCATTTCCCATCAAAACCAAAAAATCACATTTTTCGTCAAAACCAAGATATTTTGTTTTCCCGTCAAAATCAAAAAAAATTTTGTTTTCTCTCCAAAACCAAAAATTAACATTTTCCCGCCAAACCTGAGAATTTATTTTTTCCGCCATAACCGAAAAATTATGTTTTGCTACCAAAAATGAAAATCACACATTATCCTACCAAAATCAAAAAAAATCCCCTATTCCCAGCAAAACAGAGAAAATTCCTATTCCTGCCAAAGCCAAAAAATTTTGTTTTCTCGTCAAAGCATAGTTGATGCTGAGTCTACACTTTTTGAATCATATTTGTTTCTGTCAAACAAACAGATAGCTAGAAAATTTTTATTACTATTTATTTGTTGTTATTTATTATTTGGGCTTGGGTTTGACAAAATATAAAACAAAGATTTATTTTTTTGTTGTTATTTATTATTTGAGTTTGAATTTGGTAAAAAATAAAATAAAGATTTTTTTATTTGCTGTTATTAATTATTTGGATTTTTGTTTGGTAAAAAATAAAACAAAGATTAATAGAAAAAGTATTTGGGGTTTTAATGGGTTTGTTTAAAATTTTAAATAAGTAGATGAGTTGTATTAATAAAATGTTTTGATTGGTGAATATTTTTGCTGAAATGTCATGTTTATAAAGCTTCAAAAAGCTGATGTGTCAAGCTATGGAGAGACATGAGTGTTATTGTTGTGTTGATTGCCTTCTGCCTTACTTATTCTATAGGATAAAAATAGTATTGACAAGGTACTAACAGAGACAACTTCTTATATTAAAGGTTTTAAGGATTATAGATCACATAAATTAAAGTTAGCTGTCAGGAGGTAAACGCTAATTAATGATTTGTGGTTAAGTTAGTAAAAGGTGGGGATAATCTGTAATTAATGATTTTCATTACATTAGAGGAATATGAAGTGACTAGGCAGGAGTTCGATCACTTCTCAATCTTAAAGGTCTCATAAGCGCAAAACACGAAAGCGGACAAGTTAGTACGAAGTGCTCGAAATCACCTTTATGATCCTTATAATAGAAGAATTGTTGAGGCTGTTAATAAAAAAAAAAAAGAAAAAAAAACTGTAAAAACTACCCTACGCGAGACATCTCATTACTACATATGTAGCTCCGTTTCCCACTCGCATGATGTAGAGGTAATTTTATCCGTTTTAAAAGTTTTGATTAGATTCTATATTTCCGATTTCATATGGCTATATCGTTAATTTGTAGGTCCAATATGGCTACTTTGCTAATTAACACAAGAAAGAATGGCAAAAGCGGGTGCATATTAATAAAATGCATCTCAACAGAAAAAAGTGAAATGGTCTAGTTTTACACAACTGCATAGAGAAATATCATAAAATTAACATTCAATTCAAAGAAGCATATTCTGTCAAAGATCCTATATACTTCTCAACACAAGTTCAAACCGGAACATTGGGAGACGCTGGATACTCTTCGTACCCTGTAATTCCTGTAATCTTAATCCTCGTATTTGGCTGCATCAACCAAGACAGACAATCACAATGAAGTGTCATTATTTACAGTTCCGCAGATCCATCGGCCGTACCAAAACATCATAATACTAATAGAGATATGTTCTGCAGAGTTCAGTTTCATGGAGGGACTTTCAGAAAACAGTAAGCAATTCATCAACGGAATATACCTGTCGGTGACCGATATTTCTACGGTACTTCTTCTTTGGCTTGTACTTGAAGACTACCACTTTATCATTCAGACCCTGCAGAAAAATCATGGTTTTGCCCAAGTCAGAGGTCGAAAAGACAACAGATCAGAAAATTAAGAAAGACTTTTTATTTAATTGACTTACTTGATTTTCCACTACAGCATGTACAGTTGCATTGGTCACCACCGGTTTGCCGATGTAAGTGTGTGTCTTTGTGCCCACAAGTAACACTTTGTTCAGAACAATCTGCACAAGAGGAGAAGCAACGATGAGAACTTCAGGAATCACCAAAAATCAACAGAGAACAAACCATCACTGTTAACATAGACTAAATTGTCTTCTTTCCTTTTGGTTTATTCATCTTCCATAGTTACATCATCCTTATCAAAATATATCACTTCACTTGAGGAGAACCAGATGAACTCAAGTACTTGAAATGAGTGTGCAAACCTGATCATTGACACTTGCATCTTTCAGCCTCTGAGTGTAGAGATATCTCCCTGGAAAAACTATGTATTGGCGTCCACCAACCTGTTCAATCATAGATAACACCAAAACTAGATCAGAGTTATCAAATGAGAAAAGGAAAACTCACTATACACACAATACACCTAAATCAAGCAAATTGAATACAAACGAACTCTCCAAAATAACCAAATGCTAAAGCTATAGTCCATAATGCGAAGGCTTTATAAGAAATCCAAACTGTTCTTTGATAAGCTATCACTTAGACACAAAACCAAAAAGCCTAAAACTAACTCTTTAGGAGCAAAATGCCACAAAACGCAGTCTCCCATGAACAATTATAAATCAAACGAAAACGAATTCAAAGAAAACTCATCCAAATCAAAATTTGATAAGCTCTCACTAAGACACAGAACCATAGCCCTTAACCTAACTCTTGAGCAAAATGCAACAACTCTAAATCAAACAATAAAAAGTCAAAGGAAACTCTCCAAATGCTAAAGCTACAGTCCTTATGAGAATGCTTCAAACAATAATGAGAATGCTTTATAAGAAAACCAAACTGTTCTTATTGATTAGATCTCACTAAGACACAAAACCACAAGGCCTAGAGCTAACTTTTAAGTCTTAAGAGCAAAAATGTCACAAAACACAGTCCCTCATGAACAATTCCAAATCATACAAAACGGATTCAAAGGAACCTCATCCAAATCAACCAAAACTTGTTGCGAATTTCAGAAGCTACAAATGGAAATTTGAGAATCGTTTTATGTTTATTCAGCAGCTCACCATAACAACAGCGAAAATCTCTTCTCGTTTAGGTTTGTCCTCCGCGACATCGGATACCACCGTAGCTTCAACATCAGTAGTCTCCTGTTCAGCCTCAAGGACTGATTCTGCGAATTTCGGCGCGACGGGGAATGCAGGCCGAGACGTTGACGCAGTGGAAGGAGAAAGGAACCCAGACACAGGCTTAGTTAGATTAAGAGAAGGTTTCGAGAGAGAACTGAGAATCACGCTTGAACGGCGAGAAGTGACATTGCAATGAGTAGAGAAAGCAGAGCAGAGAGAGAGCGTCACTGAGGAAGACGCCATGTTTTCGCCGAGAGCTCTAAGCTCAGAACTTTGAAGCTCGAGAGAAAATAAATCGCAGAGTTATCCTATCCACTTACCATCAATTTACGAAGATAACCTTGTCTTCTAATGGGTACGGTGTCATTTTGAAAGAAAAGATAACGCAAAGAGGAATGCAAAACAAAATAATTAAACCAAAACTGAACCGAAATATATTTAGAAAATGTTTGCTTTTATAATATTTTATAATCTGAAAAACCGAAACCGAAGTCATATCGGTTTTTTGTGTAACCGAACCAAACACACCAAAACTCAATTAAAATTTTATGTATTAAGCAATCATAATATATCATAAGTCATAATTTTCTAAGTTATTGATTTCTACAAATGTTGAATCAACCTAAAACCAAAAATCAAATCAAATTAAAACTAAATTACATTAATAAATAAAAAACCAAAAATTAAAGAAATCAAAAGTGAACCATAAACTAGATTGCTCAACCTTTTTATTATCTATACGATTTTGATTAATTTTGCCAAAATGAAATACATATTAGAAATGTTTGGAAGCATATTGCAGAATATTTATTAAGAGTATTTATCGTTTTGAATAAATTTCATTTTATGAATTCGGCCACTAGGGATAAGTAGTGTCTGAGTAATCGATTGTGTTCATTGTCTAAGACTTTAAGGAGGGTAAAAAAAAGTTTAAAATAAGTTTTCAAAAAAGTTTTCCATCTCGAAAATTCTCCAACACTGAAGTCAGATACATTTTACGGAAGATAGATTACATGGTAGAATACCACATTCGAAAATCATGATACTTATTTACTCTTTGGTGATGACCACAGAGGCCATACTATGGAAAGAGAGTGAAGGCACCTTCCTAGACATATCCTACAGAGTGGCCAACAAGAATGTATCCAAAGACTAATGTTGAAGGACGCCAGGCAAAAGTTCTTAAACATCCCTAATAAAGGCGATTTGGTCACGGAGAGATCCCTTGAAGGATCTCCGAACTTTCCTCTTCTTATTCCTGTGAAGTATATCTCTCTCTAGCTTCCACCATTTATCCGACCGACCGACGTTCGACTTATTTTCTTATGAGCTTTGAGGTCTTATTCATACTGCTTTTGGCGGGTTTCCCTATTGACTGTGCGTACTCTGCCGAGTAGGCCTACACCCTAGGGAGTTAGTCAACCACCCCAGCGCCAAATTCTTGTCATAACATGTAGTGTCTGCTATACCTCGTCTGAAGCCTTTCGGGGTAGGTTCGGTATGGTCCTGGTTAAGTAGTCCCCTTTGCTGATGTGAAGCCTTCTGATTGGCATTTAAGAAATTGGTCCCAACAATTGTTCACAACTGCATGTGTCCTCTTTGAGGAGACAGAGAGTCGAACCCTGATCGTTTCTATTTCTGTAAAACATATGCGAAATTCTATTTTATACACTAATGGTTTGGCGTGGGGCCAGGTTAGACGATACCTGTCTCAATTGACCGCGCATCCCTTGAGAGTACGAGCTGTGTAGGGACCAGTAATAAATCAGAAGAAGTTTCTGGAGAAACAAGTGACTTGCCTGCAAGGGAGCTCTCGCTTGAGGGATTTACTCGCAACGCTTTACTTGGCGCTAGACGATGAAGGCACCTTCCTCCCATATTGGCTTTATATGAGAGGTGTAGCCCCGACTGGCCATGGAAATCAAGATGAGACATTGGTGCTTTTGAAACACCTGCCCAAGAGCCCCGAGGGGTGCCTTAAGAGGGAGAAATGATTGTCCCCGTGCGCGGAGCACTAGCATGAGCGAGAGTAGTTGCTTTTGTGCAGCATGTGCATGCCAGCTTATGGCAAGTAGGGCGTTTCTCGGGGGCTTTACCCTGACTTCCAAACTGCCAGGACAGTCTTTGCGTTGTGCTTACTTTGCAAAAGATTGATATTTTGAAAAACGTGCATTTATCATCCCCGGAGGGAGCGATTGGATAAAGAGAAAAAGAAAAGAGTCGCTCCCGGAATAGGTAATCCCTGGTTCCTAGAGGA
Organism: Thlaspi arvense; assembly: GCA_911865555.2. NCBI lineage: Eukaryota > Viridiplantae > Streptophyta > Magnoliopsida > Brassicales > Brassicaceae > Thlaspi > Thlaspi arvense. Next base: position 15,688,131 of record OU466857.2, read on the forward strand.
ATAGTATTCCGGATAGCAAGCAAGTCCGTGGAGGAGCATGGTAAAGAAGCGCGACTATCCCCAAAGAGAGCTGGCGAAAGTTATGAGGCGAAGCTCCTGAAAGAGGCATTCTCCGATTCCCTAAATAATAGTACCCTAGAGAGCAATTAAGTCTGAGGAAGAGCATGCTAAAGAAACACAACCGTCCCTGGAGAGAGTTAATGAAGAGGAGGAAGAAAATACTAAGTTATGATCCGACTGAACACCTTGCTCGATAAATGACATATGCAATGACAGTGAGATATTTATGGATGTTAATGCGATGATTTCCTGAATGATATTGGTACGAGCGTATAAGTCGTGAGTGAAAAACACGATTGATGCCCTCAGAAGGTAATATATGCAAGCAAAGAAACACGGACCCCTAGAAGAATACATGACAAGCAGGTTTTTATGGCTGCTTAGTGCAATCTCGATGCACTAACTTATAGTATAGTGGCAAAGAGTATCAATCCATAATTTGGGAGGTGTAATAAAGATGCAGCAATCTCGCTGAGCTAGGCTAATAAGGGGTTTAAAGGAGGTTCACACTCAAAAACAATCAAGTGCAAACAAGTGACAAATGAAACCAAGACATAAACACTATAAACAATTGATTTAAAACTAAGCAAGAGTAATATGATGATCAAACAAAACAGAGCAAAACAGAGTTATGACTTAACAAATTCGAAATACTAAAAGCAAGGTTCAAAACTAAGGCAATGTGACTTAGGTGGTTTCAAATCATGTTTAAGGTGTGAAAGAAACAATCAATACATTAATCTCTATGCAAGGACCACTAATATAGACTAATCTAATATTTTAGCACTAATCCCTTTCACTAATCATATCCCTAACTCACAGTCAATGGTGAAAATACAATCAACAAGCATTAAATAACAAAGTTCATAGAACCAAAAACCAACTTAGACAACTAATCCCTTAGACTAAGATCACTAATCTCTTATGAAATAGATGAAACATCAACTCACACTCTCATGCATTATCAATGTCTAATGACAATTTCTCTATCACTAAAGTACTCTATCATTAAGCTCAATCATGTATGAAATGATAGATACAAAGAGTCATGACGATCAAAATATCATTTTCAAGCAATGAAACTTATTCAAACATTTCATCAAACACCTAAGTGGCAATAAAACATCTAGGGTCTATTTCAGCCAAAAGGGAGATACTTGACATTAAGAACAATCACACAAGAATATATAATCAAAGATCTAACATCCTAACACCCTAAACAATCATTGAAACCACCCTAATCTACTTTAATCTCAAATCTAAAGTAGTGACTACTCACTAATCATGTTTAAATCTACAAAAATATGATTAAAAATGATTATTAGTATATAAGCAAGAAAGATAAATAGGAAAATGCAAAATTTTTTAAATTATAAATCTCAAAATCTAAGCTTTTTTCTTATGGAAAAGGAAGGTTTTGCAACAAAGGAACGCTTAAAGTAGATAAAGGATAAGATAAAGCATAATCATAAGATGTTTTTAGGCCAAGCCTATTTATAAGAGAGACCCAAATAGGTTTAGTCAACTAAAGAAAACCTAGTCAAAAGATGGTCAACACTCGGATTTTTAATATCGAGTAGGGTAAAAATATGCTCTCCATAGTATGCCTGCTTACTGCGTTCGTAAGATGCTGCCTCAGATCCTTGGCTCGGCTGAAGACTCGATCGCGGTACGTATCATGTAGTGCTTGGTTGGCTCTCCTCGGTACACCTCCATGATATGTCATGTGTCTTCATGCATCAGGCTCGGTTAGCTGAATTTCCATGGTGTTTCTGCTCAGTACAGCCTTTGATCCAGCATGTCGGTCACCGCCTCTTAAATATAGCACGCACCGGACATAATGGAAGGTGCCCTCCACGATATGCTTCCATGGTATGAGTTCTGAACGGTTTTTAATGCTTGATTCCAGCTTGGTTTCCCTTCTCCACTCGATCCACTATTCTCCTAATGTCCCCAGCTCCTCAAAAACCCTGAAATACACTCACAATGCAAGAATGTATGCATTCCTAAACCCAATACATACTTTGTCTAATATGGGTGCAAATGGGAGATATTAGACCTAAAATGGATGAAATAAAGTGGAAATCTATACTAAATGAAGTCTAATATGATGAAATAATACATGCTATCAATGCACACAAAATATGTCCCTGAATGAATAATACAAGCAAGCAAACAAAAAAACAAGAACCCTAAAGGGAGTACACACGAAACATGTCTCCGGAAGGGTAATATAAGCAAACAAGTAAATAAACAAGAACCCCGAGGAGAGTACACATGAAATATGTCTCCCAAAAGATAATGCAAGCAAACAAGTAAGGAAACAAAAACCCCAAGAGAAATGCACATGAAATATATCCATAGAAGGGTAATGCAAGCAAGTAAGCAAACAAAAAAGAACTTCGAGGGGAATACACACAAAATATATCTTTGCAAGGGTAATGCAAGAAAGCAAGCAAAGAAACAAGAGCCCTGAGGTGAATGCATATGAAATATGTCTCCAGAAGGGTAATGCAAGCAAGCAAGCAAAAAAACAAGAACCCAATGGGAATGCACATGTAATATGTTCTGGAAGGGTAATGTAAGCAGGCAAGCAAATCAACAAGAACCCCGAGCGGAATGCACACGAAATATGTCCTTGGAAGTGTAATGCAAGAATGCAAGCAAAGAAACAAAAATCCTAAGGGGAATGTACACAAAATGTGTCATCAGAAGGATAATGCAAGCATAAGGATAAGGTTTACTGGTCATACCATCGCTCTCTTTGGCAGGCTATTTGTTCATTTGGATAATTATTTGTGCCACGAGTGACCTTTCCCATACCTCGGGCTTCCCTCCAATCGGAGTCGTTTCTCTCTTGCAAGACCTACCTGGCGCTTCTGGAACGAGTGATGTAATTTTGGGTTTTGCCTACACTTCCGTCCATCAATATGGACAACCACATGACGAAATTTTGTTTTGCTGGTGGAATGGAGAGTTACATCTCAAGATTTCTTTGCTTCGTGTTCCACCACTGACCCGCCGTTTTGCTTTTCACCATTTGTATGAGTCTCGCCTTTCTCTTCATAACGTGTATTTTTGATGCGTGGTTCGAGGAAGCGTTCATAGATACCAGTGCTCAGAGTTCTTTTGCTTTTCCCAACGGCCATAAAATTTTCAAACATCGATTCGCATTCCACAGTCTACTACAAAAACCCTTCTTTGCGAACCTTTCTCTTCTCACTGTTCCCTTTCAGATTTCTTGCTCTCTTTACTTTGCACCTTCCACATATTGATTCTTCTTTCTTCGACGTCTCTGCTTATATGTTTGCTTCCTCTCTAAATATAGTGAAATCGACACATGCTTCATTTAGCCATGCTTATTTTGTTGGGGCGGGTATTGCTGGACCTCTCGATGAGGTGGAAAAGCGTGACTATGTGCGATCCGATTATGACACATCCACTTTAGGGGCGGTGACTTCTGTCTTCGACCCTCTTTTTCTTCTGCTCAACCCCATATTTCCTTCTGCCAACAATTTGGTGGAGCATCCTCCCGCTGGCCACATTGCTATATACAACTTATGCATTCTTTACGGGCTCCGAGCACATCTTCATGAGGTCTTGGTTGACTTATGTTTTTGGTCTGAGATTTATCCCAATCAACTACATCCTTCCGCCTTGGTGAGGCTAGCTGCTTTCCAGGTCCTATCATACCTCTTGGTATAAGAATCTGGGGATCACTGGTATTCTAATTTGACATGCTGCACCGCATCTCTGTGGATTCCCTAGGCTACACTTTACGTGCTCAAGATGATCGCTCTAGGCTCATTTTCGTATAGCAGTCCGAGAGTCACCGTTGGCGTAAAAAATTCTTTTCCTGGCCGGTCAACAGGCGGGCTTGAGTTCTCCTTACGTCGTGCTAGTGCAATAAGCTCTTTCTTTTTCCATGAATTTTTCATTTTCCCTACATCTTAATGGACTCGTGCTTTTAGGTTCCTCATCGGCTAACTTTCGTGTCATGCAGTTCTTAGGAATCTACTACCTGTTGACGAGGATACCCTTGGGCATCAGTCTTTGATAGACACCCAACTGAGGGTTGCCAATTTCTTGCTGACTCTCCCTGCATTAGAGAGAGCTCTTTGATGTTTCTGCTTGACGCCTTCATAACACCCATATTTTACTCAAATAAGCTATTGTTGCAACACCTATTTCAAGTATTTTGATATGGATTTCAAAGGGGTTTTAAGTAATTTTCTTGTTTTATATTTTCAAAAGTCATATTCGGAGTTTTAGGCAAAAAGGATGAGTTTTGGAGCCTTTTGGAGCAAACCCGGGTTTTGGACAATTTCTGACAACCAAAAGTATTGGATCGTATGAAGGCCTACTATGAAAATTCAACAGTTCAAATATGGAGCCGAGATAGGCAGATGATTCCAGACCCGTTGCAAATTTGCTTCAGCTCAATCCCATGGTTGGATTTTAAATTATGCCAAAATCATTGGAGACATTAACTGCTGCCGCAGAGAAGGAACAAGAGAAGAAAGAGAGCACAACCAGCTGCTGCACCACAAAAGCTCAATGGCGTGGTGTGTCCTTCTTCTGACACGACAGAGAAATCTTTGATAAGCTGAACTTGGAACCCACTCAATTTTTCTAAGATTTTTGAGTGTTTTAAAGCCAAAGTCTTTTTACTAAACATGAAGCCTATATAAAGAGAGGAAGCCTAAAGTGGAACGCATCCACCACTAAAGAATTACATCAATACTTTCAGAGATGGAGGCAGCCCTAGAAGTTGAGAGACAATCGAAACTGCCATTGAGTTCTTCTTTTCGTTTTACCTTCTTGTTCTTAGATCTTGGCTTTTTGAATTCTTTAAGGGAGAAGATCTCTTCATCTGCCACACTTTTGGAGAAGTTTTTTGAACCCTCTTGCTTTTTTTAATACCATCGCACCTTCAATAATCTCTAAGATGACTCTCGTTCTCATGAGCGAGTAGTCTTTTAGTTAGGTTTAAAATGGATTTCAAAAGGGTTTAATCATGGATCGATATTACAAAGATGTTAGAACACGTTTTCCACTAGGTTTCTTCGCTTATTTTCATTCTTAATGCATAATGTTATTCTGATCACTTAACAACTGAACCTAGGATTGATAGGATTTTGCAAATGGTTATCTCATCCGACCGGGCTAGTGAGCTTCAAACAAAGCTAGTTTCTATGAAACACCTACTTGTGGAGTCCCAATCCTTGGCTTGAGAAGAAGAGCTAGGGGCTGAAATCTCTCGTCTCGGTCCAAGTTCGATCAGACATGATGCACTCTTTCCACACATGATCGTGAAGTTACCCTGTTTCATGACCTGGTTGTATCCGAGCAATGATAGGCCCTCGATGCTACAGCCCCCGACACGCACGTTGCCGTGATTATCCTCACAAAAACTTAAGCGCAGGTTCGGCAACTTCATCGCTAGTTGGATGTGATGCGGGCATCCCAAAATTATGTGAGAGGCTCGTCAGATTTGTCGACTGCAGGTCCTTTCAGCGCTGGGGCAAAACCTTTAACTTGCTTTCTCGAACTTTATATCTAGGACATTTGGTGTAACAACGCGCTTTTGTTAAAATTGAACTTTACATTGGTCTTTGTCGTTAGCCTTCGCAATAATATTTTTACCACTTTTTTTTTGAAAACATAATTCATATTTTCTATAGCTTTTCGCCAGGTTTATGTAGTCGAATGTGCGCACCCTATTTGTTTGGTGTTTACTCCTATTTAAGGATGTTCTGCCGAATCCACGTCTAATTTTTTTATTTTGGCTCAGCTTATCAATTTACGCCCTGTACCGTCTCGGGTCGGAGTTCAATCAGATATGGTACACCCTTTCCATACGCGATCGTGAAGTTGCCCAGCTTCACGACCTGATTGTACCCCAGCAAGGATAGGCCCCTGATGCTATGACTGGCGACACACACGTTGCCGTGATTATCCTCATAAAGGCTCAAGCGGAGGTTCAGGAACTTCATTGCTAGTTGGCTGTGATGTAGACATCCTAAGATCTTGCGAGAGACTCGTCATCTTCAATGGTCCAAGGTTCATCGTGAGCAGGTCTTTCCAGTGCAGGGTTGATGTAAGAGTTTACTCTACTTCAAATCTCACATATATCTATATCATTGTAGTATGTGAGTGTTAATCCATAATGGGCAAAGTAAGATACTAGAAATAAAATAGATCATTCAATTCAAGCTAATTCAATGATAAGAGGTGATCAAACTAAAACAATTAACTAATCAATACTGAACTTAAGAGCAATTACGAATTCTAACAATCAAGAGACAAGTGGGACTTGAGATGAGGTTATTGATCATGAGAGATTCTTGGCTTAACTAGTGATGCTTACCAACCCACAGCAAGCTATTCCTAGGCATAGAATTAACAACTATAACTAGCTCAATTCCTTAACACTAATCAATTTGCTAAGCACATAATCAAGATAAATTCCTTTACTTAAACACATGATACGCAAGCACTATATGCATTAATCCAATTCTATATTGCCAATATACTCCTTAGACAGCTAATTCCATAGGCTAAGATAAGCAAATCTCTTATTTGACTCATTCAAGCAATTCATCAAACACTTATCAGGCATAAGAGAACCCTAGGATCTAGATCAACTTAGCAAGGGCTAATCTAGCATTAAACACAATCAATAAGAAGGAACAATGATATTAAGCACTAAGCAATCACTAATCTAGCCTTAAATCTCTTTATCTCTATCCCATCTCAGACAGTAAGATAACTACTCACTAATCATGACCTTAATGATAACCCAAATCAAAGGAGAATGACAAATCATAATTAGAAAGAAGATAAACACCGACTTTTGATTGCAAGAACAAGATTCAACAAGAGATTACAAGAAACGCCAAGAGAAATACAAGGGAGAAAACTATTATCCAAAGGTCAAAAGATGATAAGAAGATCCTCTAATGTTTTTAGGTCACAACCTATATATAGTTTTTTGCGAAAAACCCTTAGTAAACCGGAAATAAACCGGAACGCAGCTGGTTCGGACACCTGATATCGACTTGCTACATCGATACGCTGGTCGATATTGGTTGGCAGAAGGTTGTATCGACCAAGTCTAGTCGATACCTTGATCGATACAGTCGCCTCTGGCTAAGGCATCTCGGTTGATATCCCCGGTATACTACTCGATTCAATGGCCATTTAGTTAAGACTTATCGAGCTCCAACATCGATACTCTGATCGATACACTTCTTGGCTTGTGTATTGAGCTGTCCTATGTCGATATGCTGACCGGTACAGACGCTTTGAAGGTGGTGTAACGGCTAGAGTGGATCGATACTTCGCATGTCATGTCTCCTTGTAACGACTTCGGGACCTCGATGTGTTGATCGGTATAGCTCCTCAGCATGTATCGACGTGTGATGTTGATATGTTGCTCTGTACGCTGTGTAACGATTTGCTAAGCCGATACCCTGCTCGATATGAAGCCTCCTCGCCTTGGTTTCTTCACCTAATGACTCCCAGCTCTTCCCTTGGTCCTTAAACTCCCCTAATGCACCTGCCAAGTGCTCGAAATGCACCTAATATGCAATGCAACTCCTTACTATACTATAAATGCTAAATTGGTGCAATTGAGACATGAACATGTAAAAATGGATGCTTAAGAATCGAAAACTAGTGCTGAACGTATGCTAAAAAGGTATAAATATTGTGTATGTAAACTCCCCCACACTTGCGTTTTGCTTGTCCTCAAGCAATGAAAGACAGATAAGAGAGAGAGAGGTTTGAAGGTGGGAGCTCTAAACTAAAGATACCAATGGAAAAACTGATTCAATGCCTAAGTTATAAGTTCTAAGATGCAAAGATATTGTTCTATTTCAAAAGTATTAGCCATACTTATCCTAACAAACAATGAACTCAAGCTTAGCCTACTCAAGCATTCAAATCAACCAACTCTTTAACATTCATTAATTGTATCCCATGGATCAAGTTTGTGCAAATCAAGTGAGAACATTTGGTCTAAGGGTCATGGTTATGAGATGAAAATGATCTTATGCAACAAAGGTTTAAACAATTAAAGGATCACTCAATGAAATGATTCTATCTTAGGCAAAATGCTAAAGGTAAAACCACACTTATGCATGCAAGTAAAAGCTCTCTTCTACCCTTTTTACCCAAAGATGAACCTAATAACTTCTAAACCCCAAGTGATACCCCTAGATCTACCCTTTCCCAAAGCAATTTCCATCTTCTTCTTCTTGATATGTGGAAAAACTTCATTCTTTGCTTGTGTGGTTGACTTCTTTTTGGAACTTGCTCTTCTTTGTTGTTTTTTTGTGCCATTTTCATCATTCTTTTGTGGATTGCTTGGTCTGAATTCTCTTTTTGGATGACCTTGTAAGCTTTGTTTTTGTTGGCACCTTCTTTAACACTTAGAGCTCTCTTCCGTTTTTCACTTAACCACAAAATCTATTTATTTTCCCAACACTATCAATTCTACACTTCTTCTTTTCTTAAAAGATGTAAACAATTAAAGATCAAACCACTTACATTACCCCTTTCTCAATCTCCTAACCTAGTACCAAGCTCAAAATGCAAGCTGGTTTCTACAAGAGAGCTTCTCCTTGCCAGCCTTATTCCTAGCACTTTTTTGCCAAGATAAAATCAAAAATGATGCAATGCAAGGCCTCACAACTCTCACAATAGTGTTTAGGTTTAGAAGGAACGATTGGTTCAAGGTGTGGATAAATGTCCCATAATGATGAGGATCAGGTACTTGAATCAACAAGAGTGGTAAGAAGGGAAGAAGATGATCCAAGTATGTATATGGGTAGCCATGTAGACACTCTCAATGCACAAACAAGATAATTCAAAATCAGATTTAGGTTCCAATAAGATATAGTTGGAATCAAATCACAGCAAGCTTCATCATAAGTCAAGAGTGTCAATGTAAGAATTCAAAGCATGGTGCAACCTTAACTTCAAACTCACTACTATGCATTCAAACAACAAGTAACCAAGGCACTGAAAACAATTCAAACATAGGCATCTTAACAAGTGTTTATCATCTACTTCCTATGCAAATGTATGCAGACCTATATGTAATGCATCTAGACTCAATCTAAGTTATGCAAATGCAACTGAATGATCTTTTTGGTTCCAAATTTTTGTGAAGATTTTATGGATTTTCAGTGCACATAGATGAATGCATGAGACTCAAGTATGCAAAAGGAAAAGTAAGAAAACAAAACACAATGTCAAATGCAATACCCTCCCCCACACTTGATTTACAGTCCTCTCTGTAATAAGAGTCATAGAGGAGGTGTAAACAACTATAAATGATGAATGGACAAAAGGCAAGACAAAAGAAATGAAGGAGGAGGATATATGGGAAACTTACAACTGGTGTCGTGGCTGATATCGGGGTGAGAGGTCGATATGTTCATCAATATGCTTCCGAAGCGGTGGGTATCTGGGAGGGACATCGATACACTGGTCGATATTCTTCTGGGTGATTTGTATCGATCTGAGTATCGGTGTAGATGTCGATATGCCTTGACGCGTAACTCAGGAATCACCGTCGCCCTTTTGTTAAGGCACATCGACTTCGTTCCCTTTGATATCCTGTCGATACACTCATTCTCTTTGTGTACCGGTGTCGTAGATCGATATGTAAGTCAATACACCATGTTTCTGCTCTGTATCGGCTTTATGTTGTTCGGTACTCTCGTGTGTTGACCTTGGTATGATCGGTACATGGGTCGATATGCGTGCCGTCATCGTGTATCGGGACAGGTACATCGGTATTCAGGTCGATACAGAATCCTCTCTTATGTATCGACCTCCAGCCTGATCCGATACCCTGATCGATATAGGTGGGAAGCACCCTATATCGATCAAGTGATACCGATATGTGCATGGATACAAGTCATATTGACTTAATCTCATCGATATGCTGTTCGATATTGCTCCCTTCGAGTCCTTCCTCCATTGTAACTCAACTGTTCTTTCCTGACCTCATTCCATATGCCTAAGGATGCTTCCTGGATACTAAAACAAACAAGAAAAACATGAAAAAGCAAATAATATAGACAGGGATAACATGGGAGTACCTCCCAAGAGTGCTTGTTTAGAGTCACTAAGCTTGACTTTTCTTGCTTCTTAGGCAGCTGGAGGGTTTTGGAGGTAAATGTCTCTATCATCTCCAAGTTTGTCACTAGCCATGTAAGGCTTCAGCCTATTTCCATTCACTGTGAACTCTCCTTCCTCTGGCTTGAACAATGTAACAGCGCCATAGGAAAGTACTTTCTTGATCTTGAAAGGACTTGTCCACTTGGACTTGAGTTTTACTGGAAACAACTGATGTTATTGCATATTGCATACATTTTGCATACTCATTAGTTAGTTTTTCATGCATTTGTATCATGTTTTAGGTTAGATTGCATCACTTAGGGTCCTAGAGCATTCTTGCACCAGCATATGCATTTTCCTTGCATTTTGCATCACATTCAGGTTGTTTCTGGCTGCTTTGGAGTCATGGAGGTTCGTGGGCGTGTGAAGGCTGATGTAGCAGTTCGTGGGAGCTCGAAAATATGCTAAGGACCAGTGATCGAGCAGCAGATCGAGCATGGCCGGTCGATCCAAGAGTTGATCGACCAGAAGATCGAGCCAACTAGGCGATCCAAGGAGAATGATCGAGACGGAGATCGAGTGAAGCAATCGATCAATCGGTACGGACGTAAATGACGCCATGCAAAGCGAGAGCCAGATCGAGTACACCACTCGATCCACCCGAAGATCGATACCGAAATCGGATGCAACACTCGATTCGCCGAAGAAGATCGAGACCCGGATCGAGCCGAAGACACGATGTCCGAATGTGATCGAGAGAACCACTCGATCCAGTGGTCGATTTCTGTCCTTTCAACCGTTTTTGGCTGTTAGCGAAGGGGGGACCATTGGATTGTTTGGGCATTTTAGGCAAGGCGGCGAGATGCTTTTTCGATAACTTTTAGATTCTTATCTTTTTCTTTCAATTTTTCTCTCTCGTTTTAGCGAAGAACACCATTGTTGAACCAGTTTTCTTTTGAAGCTTTTGTATTCGAATCTTTATCTTTTAATCCAGTTTTCCTTTCATGTTTATCGTCTCGTTTCTTCTGCTTTGCTTGATTTACTCTATGTGTAGCGAGTAGTTTACTTTGGGTTCGGGGTTGAGAGGATTAAAGGGTAGAAAGGGTTCGATCTTGGTTTGTTTTCTAAACGTTTTTAAGGCTATCTCTTCTAAGGTGTTGAAAGCTTAATGCTTGAAGACTCTCACGCCAAGAGCTTCATGATCTGAGAGGTTCCTTACCTTGACAGGATCCAGGAGCCTCGGAAGATCACACCTTAGAGATTAGTTACCTCTTCCCAAAAGCCATGGAAGTTTGGGGGACTAGTTAAGCCATCTACTTGAAATCTGTTTTCCTTGCCTTTCGACCTCTCTTTCCACCAAAAGCCATGGGTTTGGAGGAGAGGATGAAAGAGTGATCTATACCGAAAGCCACGGATAGATCTTGTTTTGTTTTCAAGGCTTAGAGATCCTCACCAAGTGAGTCGATCTAAAGTTTCAAACCCAAGATCGATCCTTTGAAACCCTTTACATGAATCTCAACCCTAGACCCTTTCTTTTAGAATCTTTAAGTCTTATTTCGTCTTTCGCTTGTTACCTGATAGCATCCTGGCCATTAGATTTGTTGTTCTTACGGTTTTCGACGAGATCGATCGTTACTGCTCGATCTAGTGGTCGATCCACTAGTCGATTTTTAATAATTCGAAGCTCTTCCCCTTAATTAATCTGTTTGTTTCTCGTGGTAGTTGCTTCCTTTCTAGTATTTTTAAAATAGGTTTCGTTCTGTTTAAGTTGCTGCATCTAGTTTTTAGTTAATTTCTCATAAACTATCTCATTCTGCTTAGATTTGCTTAGTACCTTGTATTCTTTGTGCATTCTCTGCCTCCTAGAAGTGGATTGACACTCTCCTGCTTGCCTTACTACAACACTGCATGCATTAGAGTTTTGATAACCTCTCTGCTGCATAAAACCTGCTTGAGAATATAGTTTCATCAACAACTTCAGCTTTGAGTTGAATAACAGCACCTTGTCTCCAGCTTTGAAGTCCTTGGGTTTTATCCTCTTATCATGAAAAGCGTTGGTCCTCTCTTTATAGATTTTAGATCTCTCAAAGGCTTAAGACGATTTTCCTCTAACTCATGTAAGTTGATGAGTCGCTTCTCTTGAGCTGTCTTAATGTCAAAATTCAGCAGCCTGGTAGCTTTGTACTCCAGCTCCACAGGCAGATGTCAAGCCTTGCCATAAAGGAGTGATAAGGGGGTTCTACTAATGGGTGTCTTGAAAGCTGTCCTGTATGCCCACAAGGCGTCATCTAGCTTGTGAGACCAATCCTTTCTTGTAATACCAACCGTCTTCTCTAAGATGGCTTTGACCTCTCTGTTAGACACCTCCACTTGACCACTTGTTTGAGGATGGTAAGGAGTGGCAACCTTATGCTTAACACCATTCTTCCTTAGCAAACTTTCAAAAACCTTGTTGATGAAGTGACTTCCTCCATCACTGATAACACATCTTGGAACACTAAACCTTGGGAAGATGATTGTCTTGAAGAGCTTCAGCACAACCTTGGCGTCATTGGTAGGACTAGCCACTGCCTCAACCCACTTCGAGACATAATCCACATCAACAAGGATATATTTATTCCCATAGGACGAAGGGAAGGGTTCCATGAAGTCAATCCCCCAAACCGCGAATATATTCACCGCAAGGATTAAGTTCAGAGGCATCTCATCTCTCTTAGAGATGCCTTCCTTCCTTTGGCATGCATCACATGATGAGACATAAGCTTGGGTGTCCTTGAACAAACTAGACCACCAAAAACCAGCTTGGAGTACCTTTTGTGCTGTCTTGAAGGTAGCAAAGTGACCTTCATAGGTTGAACCATGACAGTGGTGAAGGACACCTTTGACTTCTTCTTCCGCAATGCACCTTCTAAACAGCCCACCAGTCTCTTTCTTGTAGAGGTATGGTTCATCCTAATAATAGTGGGACACATCTTTGAAGAATTTCTTCTTCTGATAAGCATCAAGCTTGGTTGGGACATCTCCACATGCTAAATAGTTGGCGAAGTCAGTATACGAAGGCAGCTTGTTCTCTTATAAGCTCATCACCTCAGCTATCTTTACTCTCAAAGCATGCAGCTGCTCTTCTGGAAGGGTATCATTGATTGGGACGTAATCATCAATCCCCAGCCTTGAGAGATGGTCAGCAACACCATTTCAATGCCCTTCTTCTCCTAATCTCCATTCCAAACTCTTGCAAGAGAAATATCCATCTGAGGAGTCTTGGCTTAGTATCCTTCTTGGCATAGATATGCATAAGTGCTTCATGATCTGTGTATACGATCACCTTAGACCCAACTAAATAGCTCCTGAACTTTTCAAATGCAAGGACCACTGCAAGAAGCTCTTTCTCTGTTATTGCATATCTTGTTTGAGCCTCATCTATTGTTCTGCTAGCATAATAGATGACATGCAGCTTCTTGTCTACCATTTGCCCCAAAATTGCTCGAACAGCATAGCCACTTGCATCACACATGATCTCAAAGGGGAGATCCCAGTTTGGTGCTTGAACTATATGCGCAGTCACTAAAGCTTGATTGAGGGTGAGGAAGGCTTGCAAGAAGTCTTCATCAAACACAAATTCCATCTCCTTATACAGTAGCCTTGTCAAGGGTCTTGCTATCTTAGAGAATTTTTTGATGAACCTTCTGTAAAAGCTGGCATGTCCCAAGAAGCTTCTGATTCCTTTGACCGAATTTGGAGGCTCCAAGGATAACATTACGTCAATCTTTGCCTTGTCCACCTCTATGCATTTCTCTGAAATCTTGTGACCCAACACTATGCCTTTTTAAACCATGAAATGGCATTTCTCCCAATTCAGAACCAGCTTAGTGTCTTCACATCTCTGTAAAACCTGAGAAAGATTGGACAAGCAGACACCAAAGAAGGATCCATAAACACTTATCCCTTTAGGAAGAGGTTTGAGGTCCACCTTTGGCGCTTTGAGTTCATTCAGATCCTCATCTATGCTGCTCTTCTCCTTGGCGCCAACCTCTTGGGCTGAGAGTATCTCTGTCTCTTTGTATCTCAGGTCTTCAAATGCCTCCTCTTCTTCCAAGATCTTGTGAGAGTTAAGCCTCAGCATGTAACCCAAGCTCTACTTATCCAAATAACTTTCTTCCCCATGCTCCTTTGTTAACGCCACTTGTAGTTTGTCATCACAACACAGCTCCTCTTGAACTTCTTGATGCAGCTCTTCTAGGATCTCTATTTTGAACAATTGACCTTCTATGGTAGGCTGTTGCATAATCTGATTGATGTCAAATTTCAGAGACATGTCTTTACCCAAATGAAGCTCAATCTTCCCCTTCTTGACATCAATGACAGCTCCTACTGTCACTAAGAAAGGTCTACCAAGAATGAGAGGGTCCTTAGGTTCTTCATCCATTTCTAAAACCACATAATCGTCTGGAATTTCTACATTCCCAATCCTGAGAGGAACATCTTCGAGCAATCCCTTGGGGAGCCTCACTGATCTATCAACCAACACAAAAGAGATTCTACAGTCCTTAAACTCTGTGAAACCACGGCGTTTTGCTATGGAATAGGGCATTAAGCTGATGCTGGCTCCTAAATCACACAAGCATTTCTCAAATAGTAGTGGCCTTATAGAACAAGGTAAAGTGAAACTTCCTGGGCCACCAAGCTTGTTAGGAGACACCTTTTGTTGCTGAATTATGGCGCTGAATTCATGTGTTAACACAACCATCCCTTGCAGATCTTTAGTTCTCTCATCTACAGCATCTTTTAAAATTTATGGTAAGGAAGAATTAGGACAAAGACATCAAGTAAAGGCATAGCAAGCTGTATTTTCTTCATCTGCTCATCAAAGAGACCTTTGTATTCGGCAAGCAACTCTTTCTTGAACCTTCCAGGAAATGGTAGTGGTGGCTTGTAAGGAGGAGGAATGTATCTTGGTTCTTTAACCAACTCCTTAGGTGCCTCCTTTTGCTTATGAATGATGACATCTTTGCCTTTATCTTTCCTTGGGGTTTTATCAGCCTTGACTGGTTCATTATCTTTCACTCTCACTTCATCATCTTCTATCACCACCTCCCCTTCTTGTTCCTCAATGTCCTCATTGTGGATAGTGGGAGCAACTCTAGGTGGAAGCTGTTTTCCGCTTCTCAATATGACAGCTTTGATGTATTCTCTAGAGGAGTGAGATGTAGAGGGTGCATTATTGTGCTGCAATTGCTCAAGCTTTTGGTCAAAAGCTAGTTGCTGAGCTTGGAGTTTAGACTCAAGTGTATCTACTTGAGTTGTAATGTTTTGTTGCAGCTCTTGGAAACCAGTTTGTTGGGAGTGAAGAATCTGCTTCAAGATTTGCTGCATATCAGGTTCTTGGGAGGAAGGAAGAGGTGAAGGTTGTTGTTGTTTTGGCTGTCTCTCTCCTTCTTGTTGCTGAACATATTGGGTCAGAAATTGTTGCTGAAGCTGTGATTGGCGGAATCCATCATCCATTCTTTCTTTCAGCACTTTCACTTCTAGTAAAGTAGTTTCTAGTTGAGAAGAGACTAATTTCGAAGTATCCTCCTGGTGCTAAAACCTTTTCTCAAGAGATCTTCCAAACTGTTGGATTCCTTGCTCCAGATGGTGTCCCCCCAGTGTGAAAGCAGTTGGTTCCGTAGTTTTAGAATTCTGCTGATCCCAAGTACTCCATCTCCATCATTGCATATGAAAATATAGAAAGTAAAGAAGAAAAAGCATAACCAGAAGAATTGTGAAAAATAAGTGAATATATCCAGTTGAGGCATCATTAGATTAATTGATTTCAACAAAATAATTCCCTCCAGACAGCTTCACTCCGTCAAGCCTCTAGGAGTAGTAAAGAACTATAGAAAGTTGTGGTTGGTTGTTGGCCAATAAAAGTATGGGAGAAAACAAAAATGGGGCATACAGATTTCTTCTCTTATGGCTTTCCGGCTTTTAGTGTTGTTCTAGTTTGTTAACCATGCAGCGTTATCATCCCAAAGCAACCTTCTTCTTATTATATGTATTATTCTAGCAATCGATAAGCACAGGTGGGGTTCCTGGATCGGTCTCGACCGGGAGGAAGGCAGGCGGATAGCTCTCTTGAGCGTGCCCTGTGTTATATATAGATATGTCTATATAGATAGATTGTTTGTGCACATGTTCCCAGGTAGGATGGGAAACCAACCACTGGTTAGGCTAAAGAAAATAAATATATATTTTTATTAAACCTGACTCAAAGGAAGGAACTTCATACCTTTATGAAACCTGGTTCAAAGCAACGAACTCCGCTCTTCCCGTGGGCACATTCCTATTATAGTAGACATGGACTTCTCTCTTTATTCCTATGTGTGTTTCACTTGACTAATAGGAATTAAGAACAATAACTTTTAGCCTCTTTTTCCCCACCGGCAAGAACGAACTTCTATGTGATAAGCAAAGAAGAACAGAAGATCTATTCCAGTAGTTAGCTAGAATCTTGGACGTCCGGGGACCTACTTCGCGGGATCGCCTTATGTAGAAGGACCTGCACCGCATGGGGCGAAGTTTCTTTGGGTGGCGTTTTCTCGATTGATATCTTAAGTGACTGGAATGAAAATCTTCTTCTCTTATGATATTTTATAGAGTATCGTTTCTTCTATCTATTTCGGTTGAAGTTGTTTGACTAGCTGATCATTCATACCCCACATCTCACTGGAACTAAGTATAGCTACTTTCTCACCGTGGCAATACCGGGCTGTACTAAAGTAGCATACAACTCTACCATATACGGCTAGTCGTACAACTAGTTGACTGAAAGCTAGCTTATAAGGAGTGTGCTGGACATGTCAAGTAATGAGCAACTATTAGACACGTATAAGAACTATGTGTGTATAACACACAAAACACCCAGTCCATCCATGTTAGTGCGGTGAACCTCTCAATGAAGCTATTAAAAAAAAAACACACTAACCACTGAACCAATCCAGTAGGGGTCTACAATCTTCTTTGTTAAGGCTGCCTAATTTTCTCAATTCCGATGTGGTCCTACGAGCTATAAAAGGTTTGATGACTTTTATCCGTATAGCAGACTCAACTTTATCTTCCTAATTTGGCAGGTTGGATCTAAGGTCTGCTCGCCTTTTCCGAATGAGTGAGTTGGGCAAAGGATTGATCTTTTCCTATAAGGGTTTCCATCAATGAGTACTCTTAGCTCTATTACTTTCGAATGAAGATCTGTTTTCAGCTGGGAATCTTTTGAGTTCTTCTCAATCGATTAAACTAAGAATAGAGGTATCTGAGAGATAGGATAGGTAGTTTCTCTGTTATCTGACTTCCTAAACTCCTGTTATAAGTGAACACTACTCCACTACTTATCCTCTATCCTCTATGTTCTACCTTTCATCTTAGTATTCATCTCTAGCACAGTGTTCTACTTCTTCTGCTTCTTCTCTAGCACAGTGCTGGATGCACTTGACTCCAGTGTGCTTTTTGGTGGGATGAACAAAAAACTCCTTAAGAAAGAGGAAACATATCAGAGAACTTGGGTATCAGATTAGATTAGTTAGTCACTTATGCTTTGTTGTGCTGATTCTTCCTACCTAATCTAGGAAGCTGCCTCACGTCGAGCACACAGATGTGCTGCTAACACAAGGAACATGTCTCGTAATGTGCTGAGTTGGACTACAATTCACTGTTCTCTCCAAGTATTTACTCGGGATAGCCTTCGCATTATACGATTTACCAAACCTGTGTCGCTGAGACCCTTTAATCGAGAGTTTACTTTTTAGGCGGTAATACCCCAGGCTGCTTCGCTAGGAAAGAATAAAGATTAGGAAAGTGGTGTGCTGAAGTAAAGACCTTAGATAGTAGCTGCGACCGGGTCTGTTTTGTTTCATTCTTGGCAGTATTCCAAAGTACTTCAATGTTGCTGCGCTAGGTACGCAAATAAGGACTACTTTTAATTTCGATCTGACCTTCAACCTATATTCCAAATAGTAAATGTTTAGAGAAGAATGTGGATAGAATCCGTTAATGTTTAAGTTTTTAAGCCTTAACTCAATCCTCAAACACACATGTCCTTGTAGTACTTGAGGTGTCAATCCAATCTAAAGACTAATGAATAGATGAGATGCAGAAAACTTGCTAAGCTAGGCCAAATAAAGAGAGGGAATTGAACTCTAACAACCTAAAATGAAGAAGAAGGAAATCTAAAAACCTAAAGATGATCAAGAAGAAAACAGGAAATCTAACAACCTAAAGATGATCAAGAAGAAAGCAAAACACAAAAGATGAAAATCAAGCAAGGTAACTGAAATAAAGGAAAAACAGAGCAAATTCAAAACAGAGCTTAAAACAGAGAAAAGATGGGACTTGAGATGAGATTATTTGTGTTAGGGAACTCTTGACTCAACCTATGATGCTTACAAACTCACACAAAGCTATTCCTTATGCATAGGATTCATTTATATGACTAATCCAATCTCTTGGCACTAATCTCTTTGCTAATTACCAGGTCAAGAACTAATTCTCATTAGTGAAATGATAAAGAGCAAGCATTAAGACAAATCTATCAACCCTATATTGCCAAATCACACCCTAGACAGTCAATCTCTTGAGCTAGGATAAGCAATTCTCTTGCAAAGCAGTTCAGGCATTTCATCAAACACTTGGTGGGCATAAAATGAGCCTAAGATCTTAATCAACTTAGCTAGGACTAATTGAGTATTAAACACAGCAATCAAGAAAGGAAATGGAAGAATTAACACTAAGCAATCATAGATAGAGCCTCAGATTCCCTAAACCTAATCCATCTCAAATCCCTAAAAAGAAAGCAAACACAAAAGGCAAGGTTCAAGACTAAAATAATAACAAAGTGAATCATGCTTATGGTTAAGGGATCAAATCAAATTAAAAACAATTTAACTCTAGATAAGGACATCTAAAACAAGACAAGCTACTTTGTTCATTGGCATGTCAAACCCATGGTTAGTGGTGTATTTACCAACAAACAAGCATGAAGCACAAGGTCCATAAAATCTAACAAGTTCTCATACCTCCACTTTTGATGGCTTGTGTGATTACTTATCACTTGCTGGAATATATCAGATAACTACTCACTGGTTAGGTTTATTGCAGTTATCTAAGGGCAACTTTCCACTAATGGGTGATGCAAAGACTCATGACATTCTAAGCATCTATTTCAAGACTTAAACCACTAAGACATTTCATCAAACACATGGAGTGCATGATAAAACGCCCATGATTCTTATCTAATCCAAAGAGGTACTAAGCATTAAAGATAAATTCAGCAAGAAGAGGAATGGGATCTGGCAACCTAACACATCAAGCATCCAAAAGAAACACTTTTGCATCACAAAAAATCATGAATCTCTAAAATAAATCAAACCTTAAACTGCAAATTCGAAATTAATAAAGCAAGACCAAGACTAAAGATTAATGATTTATGATTAAAAGAAGAAGAAAACATAAATAAAAGTATACACAAGTGATCCAATCTCAACCCATAAAGGGTTTGTTCTTGTTCTATGAAAAACCAAAGCAAAGCTTTGAGGGAGAGAAAGGATAAGAGAAAATAGATCTAGGTTTAGCTATTTATAGGGAACATCCCGAAAATAGCCCTAGGAAGAAAAAATAAAAAGTCAAAGATGGTCAAAGATGGTTTTTCGGACCAAAACATATCGATCTGAAGGAAAGAGGTGATGATCGATGTGGTGATCGATGTGAACTTCTGGATGCGGACAGTGATGCTTGAACCGCCGTATCGTTTGAACTACTGATCGGATTGACATGATTCAATCTCCGTTGGAAATCTTATTCGATCCTCTACAACTTCTATGAAGGACGTGGAGGCTGAATCGCACCGGAAGACCTTCGTTTTGACCCATACATTTCATATCGATCTGCATATCGGACAGATTTATCTCTGCTTTGGTCGATACAGGACTTTGGTGCAGCCTAAAAACCGTCATCTTGGCTATTATTATTGGTTCTTTATGTACTCATCATTCACCATTCTCTAACTGTCTTCCTTGCTCCATTTAGACCTGAAAAAGACTCCAAACAATGCAAAACATGCAAATGTCTAACCTAAAACCTATTATGTCTAATATGAATGCAAATGTGACAAAATATGATGAATGAATGCATGAAAGAGACCAAAAAATAAACTAAATACAAGCTAAAACATGGTAAATTATGAGGATATCATCCGTTTAAGAAGTATCGGATAACAAATCCTCAAGAGTATCTTATATGTTCCGAATCTTCCATATGGTAGGGATCTTATCTCTCTCACTAGTGTGCTGGCTTTCCGCTTTCTTTTCAGATGAGAACCTAGTAGTTATGCAGCACTGTGCTATCGATGGATGAAAGGCGGCAAAACTACATCTGCGAAGGTTACTCTTTATAGCTAGGCTGGGTAGGTAGTTATTCCTTAGCTCTTAGTTGGATTCCTAAGTATGCTAAGGTAGGTACCAGGGCTTTGATCTTCACTGGGCACTATCTGGTCATTGGGTTAAAGTAAGTGTTCAGCTAGCGCTTAGGGATAGTCTTTCTTCTTTCGTAGAATACAGTACGCCCTTAATCTATGGATTCTAAGTTGGAAAAAGAAAGCATGTCATGCCATATGATATGGGACAAAAAACATCGAATCGAGCAAGCCAATTTCCCATCTCCTGCTTTCATTTAAAGGTAAAAGGAATCGAGGTAAGTCTGGCATAAGAGAATAAAGTTACTGAGCTTACTGAGCTAATGGCCAAGAAGTAAGTGCTTCCATCAGACCCCTTACACCTTCGGACCTTTCGCTTAGCTCGAGTCACTAGGGTGCCTGTCAAGAAAGCTAGTATAGCCCATAAAATCACTCTCCAGAAGTGAACCATTCGGTATACTCACGGAAGAAAAGGGCAAGATTGAGAGATAAAAGGCCAGGTTAGTGATGAAAGGACTTCCTAACTTACCTAGCAGAAGAAAAGCGGCCGTTTAGTCCATGGTCCATTAGATGGGAGGTGCAAGGCCAGAAAATTGAACACACTGATTCCGCTCGTTCCCGTCCTTCGCTTCAGGGCCTGCCCCTCGGTGTGGTCAGTACTCCAGACTTTCGGGCAGCGAAGCTTACACTTGTTCACTAATTATGACGGTTCGTCAGGGCCTCTTTCCTCCTCCCTTTTCTGCTCATTCGTAGGGGTCCAGACCCCCTATAGAGGGGGAGGGAGTCAACTGAACATCTCAGCCATTGGCAGAAATTTCGCCCGCATCCGATCCCCAATTCTTGTTCACCCCGGATGATCGTGTTGGGTGAATTGTGACCTCGTACGATCGTGTCGGGTGAGCAACAGCCGCTTCGTCACAGTAATTACTTATGGGCTAACGGGTTACACTTTGGCCAAGTATCCTACAAATAGACTCCCGAGAGCCAGAAGTATTAAAGGAATGGCCATAGGAATGGGCGCATCATGACATCGCGAGATGTC
Organism: Thlaspi arvense; assembly: GCA_911865555.2. Taxonomy (NCBI): domain Eukaryota; kingdom Viridiplantae; phylum Streptophyta; class Magnoliopsida; order Brassicales; family Brassicaceae; genus Thlaspi; species Thlaspi arvense. Next base: position 15,709,808 of record OU466857.2, read on the forward strand.
TCGCCCGAACGAATTAGTTGGTACTAGAAATGTGAGAAAAAGTAAACGAAAAGAGTAATAAGAAGTGAAAAGGACAGAAATACTTCCCAACCAGAAAGCAAAGTTCCCACTGATGGTATACTTAGTGTAAGCGAGCTCTAAGATCACATCTTTGGAATAAAATCCAGTTAGAAAAGGAAATCCAATTAGAGATAAGCTGCCTATGAGCATCATGGCATAGGTCAAAGGGAAGGAGGAGGCAAGCCCCCCATCTTCCGCTTATCTTGCTCATCCGACATAGCATGAATCACCGAACCAGCACTCAGGAATAGTAATGCTTTGAAAAAGGCGTGATTCATTAAGTGAAAGACGCTAACCGAATAGTTAGAGATGCCGCAAGCAAAGATCATATAGCCTAGTTGACTACAAGTTGAATAAGCGATGACCCTCTTTAGATCGTTCTGTAATATTCCAATGGTTGCCACAAGGAATGACGTCGTAGCTCCTGCAGATCTCAAACAATCTACAAATCCTATTGCTTAGAATAATCCCAAATGGCAACGGCGCCAATTTGATGTAGGAGTTTACTCTACTTCAAATCCCACATCTATTCATATCATTGTAGTATGTGAGTGTCAATCCATAATGGGCAAAGTAAGACACTAGAAAAACAATAGATCATTCAATTCAAGCTAATTCAATGATAACAGGTGATCAAACTAAAACAATTAACTAATCTGAACTTAAATGCAATTCGAATTCTAACAATCAAGAGACAAGTGGGACTTGAGATGAGGTTATTGATCAAGGGAGATTCTTGGCTTAACTAGTGATGCTTACAAACCCACAACAAGCTATTCCTAGGCATATAATTAACAACTCTAACTAGCTCAATTCCTTGACGCTAATCACTTTGCTAAGCACATAATCAACATAAATTCTTTGACTCGAACACATGATCAGCAAGTATTATAAGCATTAATCCAATTCTATATTGCCAATCTACTCCTTAGACAGCTAATTTCATAGGCTAAGATAAGAAAATCTCTTACTTGACTCATTCAGGTGTTTCATCAAACACTTATCATGCATAAGAGAACCCTTGGATCTAGATCAACTTAGCAATGGCTAATCTAGCACTAAACACAATCAATAAGAAGGAACAATGATATTAAGCACTAACCAATCACTAATATAGCCTTAAATCTCCCTATCTCTATCCCATCTCAAACCCTAAGAAAACTATTCACTAATCATGATCTTAATTATAGCCCAAAGCAAGGAGAATGATAAATCATAATTAGAAAGAAGATAAACACCAAGTTTTGATTGCAAGAACAAGATTCAACAAGAAATTACAAGAAAAGCTAAGAGAAATACAAGGGGGAAAACTATTATCTAAAGGATAAAAGATGATAAGAAGATCCTCTAATGTTTTTAGGTCACAACCTAGATATAGGTTTTAGGAAAAACCCTTAGTAAACCGGAAAGCAGCTGGTTCAGACGCCTGAAATTGACTTGCTACATCGATACGCTGGTCGATATTGGTTGGCAGAAGGTTGTATCGACCAAGTCTGGTCGATACCTTGATCGATACAGTCGCATCTGGCTAAGGCATCTCGGTTGATCTCCCCGGTATGCTACTCGATACAATCCCTCTTTGGTTAAGGCTTATCTAGCTCCAACATCGATACTCTGATCGATACACTTCTTGGCTTGTGTATTGAGATGCTCCTATGTCGATATGCTGACCGGTACAGGTGCTTTGAAGGTGGTGTATCGGTTAGAGTGGCTTGATACTCTTCGCATGTCCTGTCTTCTTGTATCGACTTCTGGACCTTGATGTGTTGATCGGTATAGCTCCTCAGCATGCTATGTATCGATTTGCTAAGCTGATACCCTGCTCGATATGAAGCCTTCTCACCTTGGTTTCTTCACCTAATGACTCACAGCTCTTCCCTTGGTCCTTAAACTCCCCCAATGCACCTGCCAAGTGCTCGAAATGCACATAATATGTAATGTAACTCCTAACTATACTCTAAATGCTAAATGGGTGCAACTGAGAAATGAACATGAAAAAATGCATGCTTAAGAATCGAACAATAGTGCTGAATGTATGCTAAAATGGTATAAATATAGTGTATATCAAGGGTTGGACCTTCAACTTGCTTTCTTAGACTTTCTAGTATAGGATCCATGTTGCAACAATGATCTTTTATTGAAATAGTTTTTTTTCATTAATCTATGTTATTGATTGATATTACTATATATTTTGTGTATTTTGCATGCATTTAAGATAATTTCTCATGCATTCACCTTGCATATTAGGCTAGTTTGCACCATTTTAGGTCCTAGAGCACTTTTGCATTAGCATTCGCATGTTTCTTGCATTATGCATCATATTCAGGTTGTTTTTGGACACTTTGGAGCTTCGGAGGATTCATGGACATGCTAAGGCTCGTGAGGAAGCTTATGGACGCTTGGAGAACTCAACCATTCAGATAAGGACCCGAGATCGAGTAGCGGATCGAGCAAGGCAGGTCGATCTAGATGAGATCGACCCAAAGATCGAGTGCACCAAGTCGATTCAAGAGGAAGGATCAAGACCAAGATCGAGAGAGGAGATCGATCTGGAGTACGGACGTAAATGACGCCATGCAGATCGAGAACCAGATCGAGCTTCCAACCCGATCGAAACAAGATCGACTCAGAGATCGACCGAAGTCATCCGATCCAAGAGAAGATCGAGCCAGAGATCGAGTGACCCGAGTTGATCCCAGACTAACCTTATCCATCCAGCTGGATTTGGACCGTAGCGAAGGGGGGACCATTTGCGGTTTAGCCATTTTTGGCAAACCGCAGCCATCTCTTTCATTATCTTCATTCTGTCTTTTCTGTTTTCTCTCTAAGTTAGGCAATTCGCCATTGTTGAAGAACTTAAGGTTTTTCAGTTTTTGAACCTTGAATCTTTTAATATTAAGCAAGTTTTCCTTTTAATCTTTCGTTGATCATGCTTAGCTTTCTGTTTATTTCTTTTGCTTCGATCTTAAACATGTGTAGTGAGTAGTCGTTTCGGGTTTTGGGGTGAGGAGATTCAAATGGGTTTAAAGGGTTTAAAGCTTTGTGTTTTCTTTGTTCTTCATGCCTTCTCTTCTAGGATCTTGGGATCTTAAAGCCTAGAGAGCCTCGGAAGAGGTTTCTATGATCTAAAGGCTGTCTTACCTTGACAGGATTCAGATGTCCTGGAAAACCAGATCCTAGAGGCTAATCCTTCCTTTCCCACATGCCATGGTTGTTTAGTGGATTAGTTAGGTCAATATTTGAAATATGTGTTTCTTGCTCTTCGATCTCTTTTTCCACCAAACACCATGGGTTTGGAGAAGAGATTGAGGAAGTGAACCATGCCACACACCATGGATGGTTCTTGTTTTGTTTGCAAGACCTCTAGAACCTCACAAAGTGAGTAGATCTAAATGTTTTAAAACCAAAGCTTAAACCTTTGAGACCCTCGAATATGATCCTCGACCATGGACCCTTCTTTTTAGTGTTTTAACCCTTTGTTAATCAATCGCTTGTCATTTAGTTTGCATCCTGTTCATTAGAAGTCATTTGCTTGAAGTTGTTTGTTAGATCGATCTATTCTGCTCGATCCAGTGCTCGATCCTGTGGTCGATTCACTGGTCGATTTTTAGTTTTTAGTAGCTTTGCATTTTTCATCTTTTGCTTTTTCCTAGTGGTAGTTAACCCTCTTCCAGGGATTTTAAAATTGTTTTGCATTGCATTAGATCGTTGCACTTAGTTTGCCTTGAATTTACCAATCATTTTACTATTCTGCTTAGATTTGCTCATTCCCTTGCATCCTTAGTGTACTTCATACTCCTAGGTGTGGATTGATACCTCACTTGCATGCTATACTACATCTCAGTGTTACATATGAGTTTGATAGCCTCTCCTGCTTGCATTGCTTAGTAAAAACGTGTTATCAAATGGCGTCGTTGCCTTCTTAGGTTGCTAGGGAGCATTAAGATTTGGGGTTTAGTAAAGACTAAGCCTTTACTTTAAGTTTGGTTACTAATCTCTCTGCCTTCAAACTTGTGTATTTCAGGTACATGAATTTGCGTTCTGGGGGTGACAACAACTTACTTACACTCCTAGACAATATTCACCAACTTGGCCACTCAAGAACAAGAAGAGCAAGAGAGCAAGCTAGAGCTTTTGAGGAGAGTGTTCAAGCCGGTTCAGTAGATTTTGCAACAATTGCTGAGAAAAAACATCCTGAAGGACCTCCACCAGCTCACGGTACTGTAGGAAGGGGCAATGGAAACCCCAGCCACACGGCTAGACCCCCACGGATCATTGGTGCTCGCGATGCTCCTAATACGCATCACAACCGCATTGGGATCACTCCTCCACCGGTCCAGAATAACAATTTCGAGATCAAGCCAGGGTTTGTTCAGATGGTGCAAAATAACAAGTTTCATGGGTTAGCTTTGGAGGACCCATTAGCGCATCTAGACAACTTTGAGCAGCTTTGTGGAATGCTTAAGATAAATAGCATCTCAGAGGACAGCTTCAAGCTGCGTTTGTTTCCCTTTTCCCTCGGTGACAAAGCGTGACATTGGGAGAAGACTCTTCCCCAAGGCACTATCACTTCTTGGGCTGACTGTAAGAAAGCTTTCCTCTAAAAGTTTTTCTCAAGCTCTCGGACAGCAAGGTTGAGAAGTGAGATCAGTGGCTTCACTCAAAGATAGAATGAGTCATTCAATGAGGCTATTAAGCGTTTCAAGGATTATACTATAGCCTGTCCTCACCATGGCTTCAGTGAAGAGACCCTCTTGAGTACCATATACCGCGGAGCTCTTCTAAAGATCAGATTACTACTTTACACGGCAAGCAAAGAAAACTTCCTTGGCCAAGAAGTAGACGAGGGTATGGAGCTCATTGAGAACCTGGCATTGAGTGATGGGAACTATTCAGAGGATTATGACCATGCTCCAAGAGGAGCTGATCTTGAAGCTAACAAGAAAGAAATGAAGTCTCTCCATGAGAAGATAGATAAGCTAATGCTTGCAAACCAAAAGCATGTACATTTTGTTGGGGAAGCTGCGGATGTCTTGGATGAGCTAGAGCAATGCCAAGAAGAAGAAGCTAATTGGGTTGCTGGTTAGAACTACAACAAGCCACAAGGCTACTCTCAAGGCTACCAAGGCAACAACAATTTGTCTTACAGAAGCACAAACGTGGAGAACCCTAAAGACCAAGTGTACCCCCCTCAGCAAGCAAAGCCCTTTGTACCTTATAACAAGGGTTTTCAAGCGAATAGTGGCTTTCAAGGCTAGAGGCAAGGGAACTTCCAAGGTCAGCAGCAGCAGCAAGGCAACAAAGGTTACACTCCTATGTTTCCTCCCGGCTTTGTTCCTCAACAACAACAAAGGCAACCGCAACAACAAGATCCGGTCCAAGCTATGTTCCAGCAGTTGCTTCAAGGTCAACCTTCCACTAATCAGAAGTTTGCCGAGATGAACAACCGCCTTGACTCCTCTCTCACTGAAGTCTCCACTCATATTACAAACTTGAACAACAAGATCAAGCAGTTAGAGAAGGGAAAAGCTACTACAAGCAGTCAAAGCAGCTTACCGGGCAAGTGTGAGCAGAATCCCAAGGAATACGCAAATGCCATTACACTAAGGAGTGGCAAAGAACTTCCTCCGCAAGTTGCACCTAAAGATAATGAGGACATTGTGGTTCAAGAGGGGGAGGATAAGCTTTCAGCTGATGAGGAGATCAACTTTGGTAATGAGTGGATTGAGAGACCAAGAAAGGGTAAAGAGGTTGCTGTAGAGAAGAAAGTGGAGCAAGCTGCTAAAGAGAAACATGTTTATGTGCCTCCATTGTACGTGCCTAAGCTCCCTTTTCCTGGCCGCTTCAAGAAACAACTTATAGAGAAGCATAGACTCTTGTTTGAGAAGCATCTAAGGGATGTAGAGATCAAGCTTCCTCTCGTTGATTGCCTAGCTATGATGCCGAAGTGTGCTAAGTTTTTCAAGGAGACCCTTACAAAGAAGAGCAAGGAGAGTAAAGAAGTCTTGGTGCTTAGTGAAGAGTGTAGTGCCATCATTCACAAGGAGATGTTCCTAAGAAGCTAGGGGATCCAGGATCCTTCACCATTCCTTGTGCTTTGGGTCCATTGAAGTTCAAGAGCTGCTTATGCGATTTGGGTGCAAGTATCAATCTCATGCCCCATTCTATAGCAAAGAAGCTTGGTTTTACACGGTTCAAAGAGTGTAGGATCTCCCTTGTGTTAGCAGATAAAAGCTTGAGACTTCGAGTGGGTCTGCTAGGAGATCTTCCAGTGAGAATAAGCGATGTCAATGTACCAACTGACTTTGTTGTGCTTGAGATGGATGAAGAGCCTAAAGATCCGCTTATACTAGGAAGACCGTTCCTTGCAACCGCCGGAGCAATCATTGATGTCAAGAACGGGAAGATAGCTCTACACTTGGGCAAGGACATAAAGCTGGATTTTGATAGCAGCGAGGTCCTTAAGAAGCCGACCATTGAAGGGCAAGCATTCTACATAGAAACGTTGGATGCCTTGGCGGACCAACTGCTAGAAGAGCTTGCACAAGAGGATCATTTGAAGCTGGCATTGACTAAAGAAGGGGGAGAGTACGGTTTCTTGGATCAGAGGACTCAGGAGTACGTTAATCTCCTTGATTCTAGAAGAGTTGTCAAAGGAGATGAAGACATGTGCCTTGAGATCGACCCCAAAATCGATGCATTTACTCGATCCGAAGGTCAGATCGGCAAGGAAATCGAGAACCTCACTCGATCCGAAGGTCAGCTAGGCAAGGAGATTTACCGATCTAGAGGAGCAATCGAGACAAAGATCGAGAGAAGCCAATCGATCAGCTCAGAGAACGAGACAGAGACTCGATCTCTTACTCGATCCCAACCAAATCGAGTGTGTGAATCGAGTCAAGCTGCTCAATCCGGACCAGAACAAGTGCAAGATCGACTGGAAGACTCGATCTCGGAGGGGAAAACGGTTCAAGAAAGCAGTCTTTTAGGTCATATCTCGAGTTCTAAGGAAGCTACTGAAGATGGAAACGTCAACAAGAGCCACGAGGAGGACTGGAGCGAGCTGCTAGCTTCAAAGGTGGACCTAAAGGAGCTCCCAAAAGGGCTAAGGTATGCTTTCTTAGGGCTTAATGATACCTACCCCGTGATTGTGAATGAAAACTTAAAGTGATGATGAGTTGCACTCGCTCCTCAATGAGCTGAGAATGTATAGGAAGGCCATTTGGTACTCTCTAAGTGACATCAAAGGCCTTTCACCAATGCTTTGCACTCATAGGATTCACTTAGATAATGAGAACTCTTCCTCTATTGAATATCAAAGGCGTTTGAACCCGAATTTGAAAGAGGTAGTTAAGAAAGAGATTCTTAAGTAGTTAGAGGCTGACGTGATCTATCCCATAAGTGACAGCACGTGGGTTTCTCCTGTACACGAGGTGCCTAAGAAGGGAGGGATCACCGTCATTAAGAATCATAAAGACGAATTGATACCTACTATGACTATCACAGGTCACCGTATGTGTATAGACTATAGGAAGCTTAATCTTGCTACTAGAAAGGATCATTTTCCTTTACCTTTTATTGATCAAATGCTTGAGAGGCTTGCTAATCATCCTTATTATTGCTTTCTTGATGGTTATAGTGGATTCTTTCAAATACCAATCCATCCAAACGATCAAGATAAGACGACCTTTACATGCCCTTATGGCACCTTGATATTGCTGCATATTTCGTGTGGTTTGCATACATATAAGATAGTTTCTCATGCATTTGCCTTGCACATTAGGCTAGTTTGCATCACTTTAGGTCCTAGAGCACTTTTGCACCAGCATTTGCATGTTTCTTGCATTTTGCATCGCATTCAGGTTGTTTTCGGCTACTTTGGAGCTATGGAAGATTCGTGGATGTGCTAAGGCTCGTGAGGAAGTGCGTAGACACTCGGAGAACTCAGGATTGCATGCTAAGGACCCGAGATCGAGTAGCAGATCGAGCAAGGCAGGTCGATCTAGATGAGATCGACCAGAAGATCGAGTGACCAAGCCGATGCAAGGAAACGGATCGAGACTAAGATCGAAATAGGAGATCGATCTGAAGTACGGACGTAAATGATACCATGCAGATCGAGAACTAGATCGAGCCTCTGACCCGATCCAGATGAGATCGACTCAGAGATCAAGCAAAGTCACCCGATCCAAGCCAAAGATCGAGAGCCAGATCGAGCTCCCTGCCCGATCCCAGACTTACCTTATCCGTCCAGCCTGTTCTTGGACGCTAGCGAAGGGGGGACCAGTACACGCCTTTAGAAAAATTTTGGCTAAAGGCGACGACAACTTTTTCCAACCTTCATTCTGTCTTTTTCCTTGTTATATCTTTGCTTAGGCGATTCCGCCATTGTAGACTTTGAAGCTTTTCTGGCTTTTATGTTTTGAATATTGAGTCTTTGCTTTTAATCACTCGTTTTTCATGTTTAGTCGATCATCTATTGCGTTTTGTTCGGTTTCCTTTATGAGTAGTGAGTAGTTTCATTAGGTTTTCGGGGTTGAGAGGATTCAAAGGGGTTGAAAGGGTTTAAAGCTTTGTGTTTTCTTGTTCTTCATCGCCTTCTCTTCTAGGATTTCGAGTGCTTAAGGCTTAGAGACTCTCACGCCAAGATCTCTATGATCCGAGGGATGTCTTACCTTGACAGGATCCAGATGTCCTGGAAAGCCGAATCCTAGAGGCTAATCCTTCCTTTCCCACACACCATTGTTGTTTAGGGGATTAGTTAGGTCGTTTGTTTGAAATCTATGTTCCATGCTCTTCAATCTCTTTTTCCACCAAATGCCATGGGTTTGGAAAAGAGAATGAGGAAGTGAATCTTACCAAACGCCATGGATGATTCTTGTTTTGTTTTCAAGGCCTAGAGAACCCCACAAAGTGAGTAGATCTAAAGTTTTCAAACCAAACTTGAACCTTTGAAACCCTTGAACATGATCCTCAACCTTGGACCCTCTTTCTTAGTATTTTCACATCTCTATTAATCATTTGCTTGCTAACTGTTCGCATCCTGGTCATTAGATTCATTTCTGTTTGAAGCTGTTTTGTAGATTGATCGTTGTTGCTCGATCTAGTGGTCGATCCTGTGGTCGATCCACTAGGCGATTTTTTATAATTCGTAGCCTTAGCATTTTAAATATTCCGCTTGTTCTTCGTGGTAGTTAACCCTCTTCCAGGGATTTTAAAATTGTTTTGCTTTGCATTTAATCATTGCATCTAGTTTCCAGGGATTTTACCAATCATTTTCATATTCTGCTTAGATTTGCTCACTCCCTTGCATTCTTAGTGAACTTGCTACCCCTAGGTGTGGATTGATACCTCTCTTTCTCACTATACTACATCTCTGTGTGCGTTAGAGTTTTGATAACCTCTCTGTTGCATCTTGACACATCATTGCACCATAAGAAACCTGTTATCAAATGGCGCCGTTGCCATCTTAGGGGATAGAAAGCATTAAGATTTAGGGTTTGGTAAAGACTAAGCCTTTACATTACGTTGGTTACTGATTTCTCTACCTTCAAACTTGTGTCTTTCAGGTACATGAATCTACGCTCCAGGGGTGACAACAATTTACTCACGCCCTTGGACAATATTCACCAGCTTGGACACGAAAGATCAAGAAGAGTTAGAGAGCAAGCTAGAGCTTTTGAGGAGATTGTTCAGCAAGGTTCAGTGGATTTTGAAGCAATGGCTGAGCACGAACATCTAGATGGACCTCCTCCAGCTCACGGGGCAGTGGGAAGGTGCGGGTAGACCCCCACGGATCATTGGAGCGGGAGATGCTCCCAACACTCATCATAATAGGTTTGGGATCACCCCTCCTCCTGTACAGAACAACAACTTCGAGATTAAGCCAGGATTCATCTCAATGGTGCAAAACAACAAGTTCCATGGGTTAGCAATGGAAGACCCCTTGGACCATCTTGATAACTTTGAGCAAGTTTGTGAGATGATCAAGATTAATGGCATATCCGAAGATGCTTTCAAGCTGCTTCTCTTTCCATTTTCTCTTTGAGACTAGGCTAGACATTGGGAGAAGACCCTTCCACAAGGCACCATTACCTCTTGGGCTGAGTGTAAGAAGGCGTTCCTCTCAAAGTTCTTCTCTAGCACCAGAACAGCAAGGTTGAGAAGTGAGATCAGCGGCTTCACTCTAAGGAACAATGAGACGTTCAATGAAGCCATGGAGCGGTTCAAGGACTACACCATTCAGTGTCCTCACCACGACTTCAGTGAAGAGACTCTCCTAAGCACAATATTCCGCGGAGCTTCATCAAAGATCCGCTTGCTACTTGACACGGCCAGTAAGGGAAATTTCCTTGGTCAAGAAGTGGAAGATGGTATGGAGCTGATATAGAACTTGGCATTGAGTGACGGCAACTATGCTGAAGACTACGACCGTGCACCGAGGGGTTCTGAGCTAGAGTCTCACAAGAAAGAGCTTAAGTCCTTGCATGAGAAGATTGACAAGCTGGTGCTGGCTAACTAGAAGCATGTTCACTTCGTTGGTGAAGCGGATGAGACCTTAGAGGAGCTTGAGTTTAGTCAAGAAGAAGCCAATTGGGTGGCGGGTCAGAAAAACTAAAACACTCAAGGGTATTCACAAGGCTACCAGCAGAACAGCAATCTTTCCTATAAAAGCACCAATGTGGAGAACCCTAAAGATCAAGTGTACCCTGCTCAGCAAGCAAAGCTATTTGTGCCTTACAACAAAGGTTTTCAGCCGAGTGGTGGTTTTCAAGGTCAGCGGCAAGGTAACTTTCAGGGACAGCAACAGCAGCAAGGAAACAAAGCTTATACTCCTATGTACCCTCCAGGCTTTGTTCCTCAACAACAGATGCAACCGCAACAAGCTGATCCTGTACAAGCCATGTTTCAGCAGTTGCTTCAAGGGCAAGCTTCAACAAACCAGAAGTTCGCCGAGATGAACAACCGTTTAGACTCCTCTCTCTCTGATGTCTCTACTCAGATAACAACTCTAAACAACAAGATCAAGCAGTTAGAGAAGGGTAAAGCAAGTACAAGTGGTCAAAACAGTGTACCGGGAAAGTGTGAGCAAAATCCCAAGGAATACGCCAATGCTATCACACTAAGAAGTGGGAAAGAGCTTCCACCAAGGGTTGCGCCTAACGACAATGAGGACATTATGGTTCAAGAGGGGGAGGATAAGCCGTCGACTGATGATGAGATCAACTTCCACAACGTGTGGATAGAGAGGCCAACAAAAGGGAAAGAAGCAAGTGTAAAGAAGCAAGCGAAGAAAGCAACCGAGGAGAAGGATGAGTACATACCTCCACCTTATGTTCCTAAGCTTCCTTTTCCTGGTCGCTTCAAGAAACAGCTTATAGAGAAGCATAGGCTCTTGTTTGAGAAGCATCTAAGGGACGTAGAGATCAAGCTACCTCTCGTGGATTGCCTTGCCATGATGCCTAAATTTGCAAAATTTTTCAAAGACACGCTTGCAAAGAAGAATAAGGAAAGCAAGGAAGTGCTGATGCTTAGTGAGGAATGTAGCGCCATAATACACAAGGAAATAGTTCCCAAGAAGTTGGGAGATCCAGGAAGCTTCACTATACCATGTGCTCTCGGTCCTTTGACATTTCAGAGCTGTTTATGCGATTTTGGTGCTAGCATAAATCTGATGCCCCATTCTATAGCAAAGAAGCTCGGTTTTACCCGGTTCAAAGACTGTAGAATCTCCTTGGTGCTATCTGACAGAAGCGTGAGGTTACACGTGGGTTTGCTTGAGGACTTACCAGTGAGGGTCAGTGGTGTAAACGTGCCTACAGACTTCGTTGTGCTTGAAATGGATGAAGAGACTAAGGATCCGCTCATTCTTAGAAGGCCATTCCTTGCGACCGCCGGAGCAATCATCGATGTCAAGAATGGGAAGATAGCTCTACACTTGGGTAAGGATATAAGGCCTGGTTTTTGATATCAACGAGGTCCTGAAGAAGCCCACCATAGAAGGGCAAGCTTTCTACATAGAGACGTTGGATGATTTGGCGGATGAACTGCTAGAGGACCTTGCACATGAGGATCACTTGAAGCTGGTATTGACTAAGGAGCCAGGAGAGTACGGTTTCGTGGATCAGAGGGCTCAAGAGTACATTAATCTCCTTGATTCCAGAAAAGTTGTGCTAGAAGATGAAGGCGGATGCCTAGAGATCGATCAGGCAATCGAGAAGATCACTCGATCCAAGTCAGCAATCGACAAGAAGATCGAGGATACTGGTCGATCCAGGGAAGAGAACGACTCAGGCACTCGATCCACTACTCGATCCCATCTAAATCGAGTGAGTGATCGACCTGTGAGCAGTCGATCCAGAAAAGCAATCGATGGGAAGATCGAGGGAAGTCAATCGATCAGTTCAGAGAACGAGACGGGGACTCGATCTCTTGCTCGATCCTAATTAAATCAAGTAGGAGAATCGAGTGAAATAGCTCGATCCGGACCAGAACGAGTGCAAGATCGACTGGAAGACTCGATCTCGGAGGAGAAAACGGTTCAGGAAAGCAGTCTTTTGGGTCATGTCTCGGGTTCTAAGGAGGCTACTGAGGATGGAAATGTCAACAAGAGCCACGAGGAGGACTGGAGCGAGCTGCTAGCCCCAAAGGTGGACCTTAAGGAGCTCCCAAAAGGGCTAAGATATGCTTTCTTAGGGCTTAATGAAACCTATCCCGTGATTGTGAATGAGAACTTAAGTGATGATGAGTTGCACTCACTCCTAAACGAGCAGAGAAAGTATAGGAAGGCCATTGGGTAATCTCTAAGTGACATCAAAGGCCTTTCACCAATGCTTTGCACTCATAAGATTCACTTGGATAATGAGAACGCCTCTTCTATAGAACACCAAAGGCGTTTGAATCCGAATTTAAAGGAGGTTGTTAAGAAAGAAATTCTTAAGCTGCTAGAGGCTGACGTGATCTATCCCATAAGTGACAGCACGTGGGTTTCTCCCGTACACGTGGTGCCTAAGAAGGGAGGGATCACGGTCATTAAGAATGATAGAGATGAGCTTATACCTACTAGGACTATTACAGGACACCATATGTGTATAGACTATAGGAAGCTTAATTTTTCTACTAGAAAGGATCATTTTCCTTTACCTTTTATTGATCAAATGCTTGAGAGGCTTGCTAATCATCCTTACTACTGCTTTCTCGATGGATATAGTGGATTCTTTTAAATACCAATCCATCCAAACGATCAAGAGAAGATGACCTTTACATGTCCTTATGGCACCTTCGCGTATCGAATGATGCCATTCGGGTTGTGTAATGCACCGGCTATGTTTCAGCGGTGTATGATGTCGATCTTCTCTGATCTAATAGAAGAGATGGTAGAAGTGTTTATGGATGACTTCTCTGTATATGGTGCATCTTTTTCTGTGTGTTTGTTGAATCTTTGTAAGGTACTAAAGCGTTGTGAAGAGACGAATCTTGTGCTTAACTGGGAGAAGTGTCACTTCATGGTGAAAGAAGGGATCGTGCTTGGCCACAAGATATCAGAGAAAGGCATATAGGTTGATAAAGCCAAGGTTGAGGTCATGATGAGTCTTGAGCCACCGGTTAATGTCAAAGGAGTGAGGAGTTTCCTAGGCCATGCTGGCTTCTACAGGCGCTTCATCAAAGATTTTTCCAAGATTGCACGCCCTCTCACAAGGCTGTTGTGTAAGGAAGCTGACTTTGTGTTTGATGAGGATTGCCTTCATGCTTTTGTGACCATCAAGGAAGCTCTAGTATCCACGCCTATAGTGCAAGCACCGGACTGGACTCTACCGTTCGAGATAATGTGTGACGTGAGCGACTACGCCGTGGGAGCTATTCTTGGTTAGAGGAAAGACAAGCGGCTGCATGTGATTTACTACGCTTCACGTACCTTGGATGACACGCAAGCCAGATACACTACGACTGAGAAGGAGTTCCTGGCAGTTGTATTCACCTTTGAGAAGTTCAGGTCATATGTCGTAGGCTCCAAGGCCATCGTCTACACATATCACGCGACTCTGAGGTACATCTATTCCAAGAAGGACACTAAGCCGAGGCTCTTGAGATGGATCATTTTGCTCCAAGAATTCGACATGGAGATCAAGGAAAAGAAAGGGATAGAGAACGGTGTTCCTGATCAGCTCTCTAGGATGAGAATCAATGAGACTCTGCCCTTAGATGATTCGCTTCCCGAAGAACAACTCATGATGATCACTACGGCTGTTTGTAGAAGGCTAGAAGGGCATTTTGAAGAGGTTTTGAGCTTCAAAGAAGAGGATCTTCTTTGGTACGCTGACATTGTGAATTTCTTAGCGTGTGGAGAGGAGCCTTCTCATCTTGACAACTATCACAAGAAGAAGTTCATGAGAGACGTAGGCCACTACTTTTGGGACGAGCCTTACTTGTACAAGAGGGGCGTGGACAGTTTATACAGGAGGTACGTAACAAAGGAAGAAGCAAAGGATTTTCTCCTTCACTGCCATGGCTCTTCATACGGCGGTCACTTTGCCTCATTCAAGACCGCTACAAAAGTCTTGCAAGCCGGTTTCGGGTGGCCGTCTATCTTCAAAGATGCCCACGAGTTTGTGAAAAGTTGTGAAGCTTGTCAACGAGCAGGGAACATCACCAAGCGAAACGTGATGCCTCAGGTTCCTATCTTCGAGGTTGACGTTTTTGACGCATGGGGGATAGACTTTATGGGACCGTTTCCTTCTTTTTACGGCAACAAGTTCATTTTGGTGGCTGTAGACTATGTGTCTAAGTGGGTTGAGGCTATAGCTTCCCCAACAAACGATGCAAGGGTGGTGATAAAGCTTTTTTAAGACCATCGTATTCCCACGGTTTGGAGTCCCCAAGGTTGTAATCAGTGACGGTGGTAGCCATTTCATCAACAAAGTGTTTGAAAGCCTTCTAAGGAAGTATGGTGTGAAGCACAAGGTGGCTACACCGTATCATCCTCAAACGAGTGGGCAAGTGGAGGTCTTTAACCGGCATATCAAGGCCATACTCGAGCGGACAGTGGGTACTACTCGGAAGGATTGGGCAGCCAAGCTAGACGATGCTTTGTGGGCTTACCGAACCGCTTTCAAGACGTCCATTGGTACCACTCCTTTCACTCTTCTATACGGCAAGGCTTGTCATCTTCCCGTAGAGTTGGAGCATAGGGCACTGTGGGCACTGAAGCAGCTCAACTACAACTTTAAGTCAGCTCATGAGAAGCGTTTGATTCAGTTACATGAGCTTGATGAGCTACGGCTGGATGCATATGACAGCGCTAAGATCTACAAGGAGCGGACTAAGGCTGTTCACGATAAGAAGTTGGTTCACAAAGAGCTTAAGGAAGGCAGTTGGGTATTGCTCTACAACTCGAGGCTGAAGCTCTTTCCAGGAAAGCTGAAGTCAAGGTGGTGCGGACCGTTTGAGATCAAAGAGGTATTGCCTTATGGAGCTGTTACGTTGGTAGGCAAGAGTGGGAATGCATTCACAGTCAACGGACACAGAGTGAAGCCATACATGGTCAGTGCATTCAACAAGGAGAGCACTTCAATGCTTCTCCAAGACCCACCATCTGCCTAAACCAAGTAAAGTCTAGCTAAAGACGTTAAAGAAAGTGCACTTAGGAGGCATTCCCATGTTTATCTTGTATATATTTTTACTTTCTTTCTCTTTCAGTTTTATGTTTTTATCTTCTGAGTGTGTAGGAACAGGTATAAGGGATTGCAGGCCATGATCTTAGATCCAAAAGGAGTAAGAAGGGGCGAATATAGGCTAGAGATGGAGTGCTAGATTGACACATCCTGGCTCGATCTTTGCTAGATCGAGCTAGTGAATCGAGAGGAGTCAGTCGATCTAGACAAGATCGAGTAGAACACCGAGTGGAACAGTTGATCATGAGAGGACAACCCGCCAATGCGTTCAGCTTGAAAAGCGAACGAGGTATAGATCGACTGAGACACTCGATCCTCAAAAATAGATCGAGTAGTCTACTAGATCTGTCTCTCGATCTAAGTCTAAATCGACCCCAGAATCGAGAAAGTGGCTCGATCACGAGGACTTAGCCACCGTACCAAAAATCAAGGAACGAGAGGTGCTATTAATTCAAGACTCGATTGAATTCAAATCGAGTCCCAAATCGAGCAACCCTCTCGATCCAAGCCATTATGGGCATGAGATCGAGTCCTAGATCGACCAAATAGACTAGATCTCGTGCCGATGTAACAATTTCTTTTCTCTCTTTTCCACTTTCCCTCTAATTTTTAAATTCAAAAAGTGGTCAAGGCAAGCATCTTTGACCATGAAAGATGTGTCTTGACCACACTTTTTGTCAGAAAACCACTTCTTTTACCCATGGTTTTGTAGATTTGTTAGCCTTTATATTTTCAACCACCCTCACACTCTCCCATTTCCGTTTTCGAGAGTTCTTAAGCAAAAGAGAGTGTGAATTTTTATTTCCTAAAGGCTAACAGCATCCTCTCTCAATCTTTGCAAAGGTATTTTCGAATCTTTAAGAAAATCTTCAAGAAAATTTCCTTTTAATTCGCTTTGATTGTTCTAGATGCTAGGGCGGTTTATTTTTTAAAAAAACTAGCTTGATATTAGGAAAAATTCTAGATTTAACTATATCTCTAGATCTGATTCTTTGTTATCTTGCTAAGATTTTTATAAATTCCCCAAAATTCTAGGGTATTAGTTATAAGTTTTCCTTCTTGTTTGTCTCTTTCTCGATTTTTCGCTGCCTTTCTCATTCTCTTATTTGAGAATCTTGTTTCAGGCACCATGGCTCCGAAAAGAACGAGAGAAGAGACAGCGCAAGAGGGAGAATGTCAAGAAGTGGCTGTTCAAGAGTGGGTCAGATGGTCTAAAGAGGAGAAACGAAACAAGAAGCGGCTTGAAAGGCTGAAGTTCGAACCAACAAAATTCGCAGACAGAAGATTGCTGTCAAAGATGGGGATCTTGGGGGATTTTGATCAACTCCTCCAGAAGATAGGGCTCAGGTGTTTGTCACGGATGGATTGCCCATCTTTTCCCGAAGTGACAATCGACTTCCTTGCCACTTTGGAGTTTGCGTACGAGAACCCTAGCGTCCCAACTCCTTCTCAAGGCCGCCTCTCTTTCAAGATCAAGAGTCAAACCTTTAGTCTCTCAATCCCCAAGCTTGTCAAGCCTATGGCCTCGATGCTGCCGCCATGAAGGTTGAGTTCCCCTCTTTCACTCAAGCAAACGATCTGTGGGACATCATAGCCGACGATGACTACAAGGCGAATACTGCAAAGATCAAGAGAGTGAGGAGTCCAGTACTGCGTTACATGCTGAAGCTGATCGCCAACACCTTCAGTGGACGGTCAGTAGCTCCCACAGTAACCAAGACGGAGCTTTGCTTCTTGTTCCAGGGCAATAAGCATCTCGTGTGTGACCCGGATGAGAACGATGAGCCGTTGGAAGACCAATTGGGAGACAACGTGAACTACGAATGTATCCTAGCTGCTTCACTGGTGAAATACAAGGCGTATGCCTTGAGGTGCACGGCAAGCTTGTCGCTTATTGGAGGCTTCCTCACACCCTAGTTCGTGCAAGCTGGTGTACCGCTTCAAGACTTCACTCCTGTTCTGGATAGAGCTTTCATGGACGAGATATACCTAAGGAACACAGACAGCTTGGGACGCATGCCAGCTGAGGGCTTCTTTGCATATCTGTTCATTGATACGGAGAATGAGAAGAGGGTGTGTATCATCCCAAACAGGAACGAAACCAAGCTGTTGGGAGTTGGGAGCATCGAGTTTCTACCAAGCATAGAGGAGTGTTTTGCTCCTCTAGGAGCCACAGCTGCCATTCAACAAGCTACTCGCCCAAGATCAGAGTCTCCTGCCACAGATGATGAGATGCCCGAAGCTTTTGTCCTTCCCAAGATCGATTTTGAGCCGCGGACTAAGACAGAAAAGTTCTTTGCATTTGTTGTGGAGATGCAAAAGAAAATAAACAAATGGCAAAGTAAGGTCATCAAGAAGCTTGCTAAGAAAGTCAAGGCGCTTCAAGGAGCTTCGCCAAAGCAGGCTGCAAGTGAAGAGGTTCACCAACCGGAGAAGAGGAGGCTTTCGACCGGTGGAGTTGTTATCCGTGAGACTCAAGCAAGCAACATCCAGCCGGCACGTCTTTCCCTCTAAGAGCCAGCGTCCAAAGGGAAAACCATAGCATCTAGCTCGTCTGGAACATCCTCAAGTTCCAGCCAAGGCTAGATCCGAGGTACCAACAACCTTCCCTTGTATATACCACTCATATTTTCTTTGTTTTTGCTTAGTGTTTTTGAACTCTCTCGAATTTGTTTGCCACCGGGACGGTGTCATTCAAGTTTTGGGGAGTGTGTGTGTTATTTGACATGTTTATTTTGCTCTTATTTTCTATTTGCATCCTTTGAGTCTTGCATTACATTTCATTGCATCTAAGGCATATAAAAGAACAAAAAAATTGGTAAAATTTTTTAAAATTTTCAAAAAACAATTCATGTAGTTGCATTCACTTTGTAAACATTTTAGGATTGAGTCTAGAATTTTTAAGCATCTAGGTTGTTTACATTTGCATAAGAGGTTAAAGTTTTCTTAAAAATGTGTTTTAATCTCATGAATTGTTTCAATGCCCTAGTTAGTAGGTGTTTGATGCTTTGCTCACGCTTTGAAAGTAAGTCCTTACCATGCTTGGATCACTTGTTTTGATTTTCGTGGCTTGACTTGAACATTCATGATTTGAAACTTCTCCTAATAAGTGAGAACCCTAATCTGATTTTTAAATATCATTCTTATGCATTTGAAAATGAACACATGGATCTTATACATATTTAGGCTCTCTTCCTCCTTTTACCACTCTTTGTGAGCCTAAGTAGAACTCCCACCATTACCCTTACCTTTCTTTCAAGCCAAGTATTCTTGTGTGACATCATTGTGAGGCCTCTTTTCGGTTTGAACTTAGCATAACGTGTTACGTTCAGGCGACATGATTAGGTTCTCATTTGATTGCTAGATTTGCATTTTGAAGCTAGTTTTAGGCTTAGGATAGGTTTGGGGTTCATAAGGGGTGCTTATATGCTTTCGGTTTCAAAAAGTTTTGGTGATTGAAGTGAATAAAAGGTTTTAAGTGAAAGGCTTTGTTTTCAAAAATAAAATGCTCTAAGTATGTCAGAAGATAGCTCTCAAGTAAAAGAAAAAGAAAATGAAAAGAAAAGAGCCTAAGTGCCAAAATAAAAAGAAAAGAAAAGAAAGAAAAGAGTAGAGAGCTATCAATAAGAACAAAAAGTAAAGAGCTAAAATATTTTCAGCCTTTTCACTAGCCTAAAGAGTAAAGATGTTTTCTGTTTTTATTTGGGATTTTCTAAGCTATTGCTTTGGGGATAAGGGTAGACTCTAAGAGGGTGAGTGAGCTTAAAAGAAAATAAATGAGAGGGGTTTTAGGATGATTGATTAGCGTGTACGGGTAGATGAGAATCTGATCATGTATGCATCAATTGCCTTTACCTTTAGCATTATGCATAAAGTTCTTACCATACTTGAGAGAAACCCTTGCATTATAAAACCCTTTTAAATGAGATCATTCTATGCTCATAGCCTTTGCCCTTAGCCAAATGTGTTCTGCTTTAAAGTGCATAAGTTTGATTCACGGTTCGATCATTAATGAATGTTAAAGGATAAGATTCTTTGATTGTTTGGAATAGGAGAGTCATAATTTGAAATTCATTGTGTGATGAGTAAGGCTAAGTTCTTTGAAGTATGAGTGTGTGCATTGCATTTTAGAATTAATAACTAGGACATCGAGATTAATTCATTTGAAAGACACCTTTGCAAGAAGCTTAAACCCCCGTTTTTAAAAACTGCTCTTCCTTTCTTGTTTTCTGTTTGCTTGAGGGCAAGCAAAAGGCAACTTTGGGGGAGTTGATATTGCTGCATATTTCGTGTGTTTTGCATATATATAAGATAGTTTATCATGCATTTTCCTTGCACATTAGGCTAGTTTGCATCACTTTAGGTCCTACAGCACTTTTCCACCAGCATTTGCATGTTTCCTGCATTTTGCATCGCATTCAGGTTGTTTTCGGCTACTTTGGAGCTATGAAAGATTTATGGACGTGCTAAGGCTCGTGAGGAAGTGCGTAGACACTCGGAGAACTCAGGATTGCATGCTAAGGACTCGAGATCGGGAAGTAAATCGAGCAAGGCAGGTCGATCTAGATGAGATCGACCAGAAGATCGAGTGACCAAGCCGATGCAAGGAAACGGATCGAGACCGAGATCGAAATAGGAGATCGATCTGAAGTACGGACGTAAATGACGCCATGCAGATCGAGAACTAGATCGAGCCTCCGACCCGATCCAGACGAGATCGACTCAGAGATCAAGCAAAGTCACCCGATCCAAGCCAAAGACCGAGAGCCAGATCGAGCTCCCTGCCCGATCCCAAACTTACCTTATCCGTCCAGCCTGTTCTTGGACGCTAGCGAAGGGGGGACCAGTACACGCCTTTAGCCAATTTTGGCTAAAGGCGGCGACAACTTTTTTCTAACCTTCATTATGTCTTTTTCCTTGTTATATCTTTGCTTAGGCGATTCCGCCATTGTAGACTTTGAAGCTTTTCTGGCTTTTATGTTTTGAATATTGAATCTTTGCTTTTAATCACTCGTTTTTCATGTTTAATCGATCATCTATTGCGTTTTGTTCGGTTTCCTTTATGAGCAGTGAGTAGTTTCATTGGGTTTTCGGGGTTGAGAGGATTCAAAGGGGTGGAAAGGGTTTAAAGCTTTGTGTTTTGTTGTTCTTCATCGTCTTCTCTTCTAGGATTTCGAGTGCTTAAGGATTAGAGACTCTCACGCCAAGATCTCTATGATCTGAGGGATGTCTTACCTTGACAGGATCCAGATGTCCTGGAAAGCCGAATCCTAGAGGCTAATCCTTCCTTTCCCACACGCCATGGTTGTTTAGGGGATTAGTTAGGTCGTTTGTTTGAAATCTATGTTCCATGCTCTTCAATCTCTTTTTCCACCAAATGCCATGGGTATGGAGAAGAGAATGAGGAAGTGAATCATACCACACGCCATGGATGATTCTTGTTTTGTTTTCAAGGCCTAGAGATCCTCACAAAGTGAGTAGATCTAAAGTTTTCAAACCAAGCTTGAACCTTTAAAACCTTTGAACATGTTCCTCAACCTTGGACCCTCTTTCTTAGTATTTTCACATCTCTATTAATCATTTGCTTGCTATCTGTTCGCATCCTGGTCATTAGATTCATTTCTGTTTGAAGCTGTTTAGTAGATCGATCGTTGTTGCTCGATCTAGTGGTCGATCCACTAGTCGATTTTTTATAATTCATAGCCTTGCATTTTAAATATTCTGTTTGTTCCTCGTGGTAGTTAACCCTCTTCCAGGGATTTTAAAATTGTTTTGCTTTGCATTTAATCATTGCATCTAGTTTTCAGGGATTTTACCAATCATTTTCATATTCTGCTTAGATTTGCTCACTCCTTTGCATTCTTAGTGAACTTGCTACCCCTAGGTGTGGATTGATACCTCTCTTGCTCACTATACGACACCTCTGTGTGCATTAGAGTTCTGATAACCTCTCTGTTGCATCTTGACACATTATTGTACCAAAAGAAACCTGTTATCACACCTTCGCATATCGAAAGATGCCATTCGGATTGTGTAACGCACCGGCTACGTTTCAGCGGTGTATGATGCCGATCTTCTCTGATCTTATAGAAGAGATGGTAGAATCGTTTATGGATGAATTCTCTGTATATGGTGCATCTTTTTCTGCTTGTTTGTTGAATCTTTGCGAGGTACTTAAGCGTTGTGAAGAGACGAATCTTGTGCTTAACTGGGAGAAGTGTCACTTCATGGTGGAGGAAGGGATCTTGCTTGGCCACAAGATATCAGAGAAGGGCATAGAGGTTGATAAAGCTAAGGTTGAGGTCATGATGAGTCTTGAGCCGCCGGTTAATGTCAAAGGAGTAAGGAGTTTCTTAGGCCACGCAGGCTTCTACAAGAGATTCATAAAGGATTTATCCAAGATAGCAAGGCCCCTCACACGGTTGTTATGCAAGGAAGCTGACTTTGAGTTTGATGAGGATTGTCTTCATGCTTTCGTGACCATCAAGGAAGCTCTTGTATCTGCGCCTATAGTACAAGCACCGGACAGGACTCTACCATTCGAGATCATGTGTGACGTGAGCGACTACGCCGTGGGTGCTGTTCTTGGTCAGAGGAAAGACAAAAGGTTGCATGTTATCTACTATGCCAGCCGTACCTTAGATGACACGCAAGTGAAGTATGCTACAACTGAGAAGGAGTTGCTGAACGTTGTGTTTGCTTTTGAGAAGTTCAGGTCATACCTCGTAGGCTCTAAGGTTGTTGTTTACACGGATCATGCAGCTTTGAGGTACATATATTCTAAGAAAGACACTAAACCGAGGCTTCTAAGGTGGATTCTCCTTCTACAAGAATTTGATATGGAGATAAAAGACAAGAAAGGGATAGAGAATGGTGTTGCTGATCACCTCTCAAGGATGAGAGTCATTGAAGCTTTGCCATTAGATGATTCACTTCCTGAAGAGCAGCTCATGATGATCACCACGGTGGTATGTGAGAAGCTTGAAGACAAGTTTAAAGAAGTTTTGAGTTTCAAGGAAGAAGACTTACCTTGGTATGCTGATATAGTGAACTTCTTGGCTTGTGGAGAGGATCCTACTCACCTTGATCATTATCACAAGAAGAAGTTCATGAGAGACATCTCTCATTACTTTTGGGACGAGCCATACTTGTACAAGAGGGGCCTGCACAGCTTGTATAGGAGGTGTGTAACAAGGGAAGAAGCTAAAGACATACTCCTACATTGTCACGGCTCATCATACGGCGGTCATTTCGCTTCTTTCAAGACGGCTACAAAGGTGTTACAAGCGGGTTTTTGGTGGCCATCTATCGTCAAGGACGCTCATGAGTTTGTTAAGAGTTGTGAAGCGTGTCAAAGGGCAGGAAACATCACCAAGAGAAACGAGATGCCTCAGGTTCCTATATTTGAAGTTGATGTCTTTGACGCATGGGGGATAGACTTTATGGGTCCATTCCCATCTTCTTACGGCAATAAGTTCATCTTGGTGGCGGTTGATTATGTATCTAAGTGGGTTGAGGCTATAGCTTCCCCAACCAACGATGCAAGAATAGTGATCAAGCTCTTCAAGACCATCATATTCCCACGGTTTGGAGTCCCCAAGATAGTAATCAGTGACAGTGGAAGCCATTTCATCAACAAGGTGTTTGAAAGCCTCTTAAGGAAGTATGGTGTGAATCACAAGGTAGCTACACCTTATCATCCTCAAACGAGTGGACAAGTAGAGGTCTCTAACCGGCAGATCAAGACTATACTCGAGAGGACAGTAGGTACTACTCGAAGGATTGGGCGGTTAAGCTTGACGATGCTCTGTGGGCTTACCGGACCGCTTTCAAAACCCCCATTGGTACTACTCCGTTTGCTCTTCTATACGGCAAGGCGTGTCACCTTCCTGTTGAGTTGGAGCACAGGACACTATGGGTAGTGAAGCAGCTCAACTACAACCTCAAAACAGCTCAGGAGAAGCGGTTGATTCAGCTACATGAGCTTGATGAGCTACGGCTAGATGCATACGACAGTGCTAAAATCTACAAGGAGCGGACTAAGGCTGTTCATGACAAGAAGCTTGTTCACAATGAGTTAAGAGAAGGCAGTCTGGTGCTACTCTATGACTCGAGGTTGAAGCTGTTCCCGGGCAAGCTTAAATCAAGGTGGTGTGTACCATTTGAGATCAAAGAGGTTCTTCCCTACGGAGCAGTTACATTGGTTGGCAAGAGCGGCAATGCTTTCACGGTCAACGGGCACAGAGTTAAGCCCTACCTGGCGAGTGATTGCAGCAAGGAGAGCACATCCGTGCTTCTTCAAGACCCCCCCTCAGGCCTAAACCAAGTAAAGTCTAGCAAAAGACGTTAAAGAAAGCACACTTGGGAGGCATTCCCATGTCTATCTTGTACATATTCTCGCTTTATTTCTACTTCAGTTTTATGCTTTTAATGTTTAATTGTGTAGGTGAATGGATAAGGGATTCTTAGGTGTGATCTTGGAGTCCGAAAGAGGCGAGAAGGGTTAAGTATAGGCTAGAGATCGAGTGCTAGATCGACTAATCCTAATTTTTACTAGATCGAGTTAGTGAATCGAGAGGAATTAGTCGATCTAGACGAGATCGAGTAGACAAATCGAGTGGAACGGTCGATCACGAGAGGATAAAACACCTATGTGTTTTGCTTGAAAAGCAAACGAGGTGTAGATCGACCGAGTCACTCGATTCTCAAAATAGATCGAACAGTCTACCCGATCTGCCACTCGATCTAAGCCTAATCGACCCCCAAATCGATCATAAGGCCCGATCCAAGGATTACAGCCTAGTTGACCAAAAGTCAAGGAACGAGAGGGTACAATATCTAAGACTCGATGCACTTTGAATCGAGTCCCTGATCGATCAAACCTCTCGATCCTAGCAACATGGGCATGAGATCGAGTCCTAGATCGACCAAATGGACTCGATCTCGTGCCGAGGTAACAATTTATTTTCCCTCTTTTCTTCTTTCCCTCCTGTTTTTAAATTCAAATCTTGGTCAAGGCAGGAATCTTTGACCATGAAAGATGTGCCTTGACCAAGCTTTTTGTCAGAAACCACTAGCTTGCCCACGGTTTTAGATTTTTTGTTAGCCTTTATATTTTCAGACACACACTCTCTCATTATTTGTGTTTCGAGATTTCTAAAGCAAAGAGAGAATGTGATTTTTCTTTCCTAAAGGCTAACAGCATCTTCTTTCAAAACTTTGCAAAGGTATTTTCGGGTCTTTGTTTTAAATCTTTTAGAAAATTTCCTTTTCCTTGCATTGTTTGAATAATAGATATTAGGGGTTTAGCGAATTTTTAAAACTAGCTAGATATTAGGAAAAATTCTAGATTTGATTCTATCTCTAGATACTTTTCCTATTATCTTGCTAGAATTTTTATAAATTCCCCAAAAATCTAGGGTATTAGTTATAACTTTTTCTTTCTTGCTTACTCTTTCTCTCAATATTCGCCGCTTTTGCTCATTCTCTTGCTTGAGAATTATGTTTCAGGTACCATGGCTCCAAAAAGAACAAGAGACGAGACAGCACAAGAAGGAGAAGGTCAAGAAGTGGTGGTTCAGGAGAAGGTCAGATGGTCTAAGGAGGAAAAGCAAGCCAAGAAGAGGCTAGAGAGGCTTCGGTTCGAACCAACAAAGTTCGCGGATTGGGGTTTGCTGTCTAAGATGGGGATTTTGGAAGACTTTGAACAACTCCTCAAGAACATAGGGCTAGGTGCTTGTCACGAATGGATTGCCCAACCTTTCCCGAAGTGACAATCGATTTCCTAGCCACTTTGGAGTTTGCATATGAGACGAGCATCCCTACTCCTTCTCAAGGCCACATCTCCTTCAAGATCAAGCGTCAGGCCTTTCGTCTCTCAATCCCGGAGCTTTGTCAAGCCTATGGCCTCAATGCTTCTGCCACCAAGGTTAAGTTCCCCTCTTTCACTCAAGCAAACGATCTGTGGGACCTCATCAGCAACAATGACTACAAGGCGAATACTGCGAAGATCAAGAGAGTGAGGAGTCTGGTGCTGAGGTACACGCTCAAGCTGATTGCCAATACCTTCAGTGGACGGTCAGTAGCCCCAACAGTCACCAAGACCGAGCTTTGCTTCCTATTCCAAGGAGTGAAGCACCTCGTGTGTGATCTTAAGGAGAATGACGAGCCAATGGAGGATGAGCTCGGCGACGACGTGAACTATGGTTGCATCTTAGCCGCCTCTTTGGTGAAGTACAAAGCATATGCCTTGCGATGCAAGGCAAGCTTGTCGCTTATTGGAGGCTTCCTCACGCCATTGTTCATGCAAGCTGGCGTACCGCTTCAAGACTTCACTCCTGTTCTGGAGAGAGCCTTCATGGATGAGATCTACCTGAGGTACACGGACAGCTTGGAACGCACGCCAGCCGAGGGTTTCTATGCCTACTTGTACATTGATTCTGAGAACGAGAAGCGAGTGTGCATCTTGCCAAACAAGGTGGAAACAGAGCTTCAAGGAGTTGGCAATGTGGAGTTCTTGCCGAGTGTAGAGGAGTGTTTTGCGCCTTTAAGAGGAACCGCAGCTCCAGCACTAGCTGCTCGCCCACGATCAGAGTCTCCTGCCTTGGATGATGACTTGCCCGAGAGCTTTGTTCTCCCCAAGGTCGATTTTGAGCCGCAGACTAAGACCGAGAAGTTCCTTGCTTCTGTTGTGGAGATGCAAAGGAAAATTAACAAATGGCAAAGCAAAGTAATCAAGAAGCTTGCCAAGAAGGTCAAGGCGCTTCAAGGGAGCTCCCATAAGAAGGCTACAAGCGAAGAAGTCGAGCATCCCGAGAAGAGAAGGAGATCCACGAGAGGCATTGAGATCCGTGAGCCGCAAGCAACAGCTCAACCTGCGCACCACTCGGTTCATGAGCAAGCCAGCTTGGATAAAGGCAAAGTAGTAGCCCACGAGACCCCCAGAGGTCTGGAGCAACCTCAAGCTCCAGCACTTCTTAGCTCCAAGGTACCAACAACCGTCCCTTGTATATACCACACATGCTTTCTTTGTTTTTGCTTTATGTTTTGAACTCCTTTGAATTTGTTTGCCACCGAGATGGTGTCATTCAAGTTTGGGGGAGTGTGTGTTATTTGACATGTTTTCTTTCTTCTTATTTTCTGTTTGCATCCTTTGAGTCTTCATTGCATCTAAGGCATAGAAAAGAACAAAAAAATTGGTAAAATTTTTAAAATTTTCAAAAAAAAAATTCATGTAGTTGCATTCACTTTGTTAAACATTTTAGGATTGAGTCTAGAATTTTTGAGCATCTAGGTTGTTTACATATTCATAAGGGGTTAAAGTTTTTCTTTGAAAGGTGTTTTAAGCTCATAAATTATTTCAAGGCCCTAGTTAGTAGTTCTTGATGCATTGTACACTCTTAGAAAGTAAGCTCTAACCATACTTAGATCATGTGTTTTGATTTTCGTGGCTTGATTTGAACATTCATGAATTGAATCTTATCCTAATAAGTGAAAACCTTAACCTGATCTTAAATTATCAGATTTATGCATTTGAAAATGAACACATGGATCATATACATATTCAGGCTCTCTTCCTCCTTTCACCACTCTTTTGTGAGCCTAAGTAGAACTCCCACCATTACCCTTATCCTCCTTTCAAGCCAAATGTTCTTGTGTGATATCATTGTGAGGCCTCTTTTCGGTTTGAACTTGGCATAACGTGTTACGTTTAGGCGACATGATTAGGCTCTCATTTGATTGCTGGTTTGCATTTTGAAGCTAGTTTTAGGCTTAGGGTTAGGTTTGGGGTTCGTGGGGATTGTTTATTTCACTTACTTGTTTTCGGTTTCAAAAGGAGTTTGGTGTTTGAAGTGTTTGAAAAGGTTTTACGTGGAAGGCTCAATGTTTTTAAAATAAAAAGCTCTAGTTAATTCAGAAGATAGCTCTCAAAGAAAACAAAAAAGAATAAAAAAAAGAAAAGAAAAGAGCCTAAGTGCCAAATAAAAAGAAAAAAAAAGAAAAAAAATGAGTAGAGAGCTATCAATAAGAATAGAAAAGAGCTAAATGTGTTTTCAGCCTTTCTACTAGCCAAAGATTTTGAAATGATGTGTTTATTTGGGATTTTGCTAAGCTAATATCTTTGTTGATAAGGGTAGTATCTAAGAGGGTGAGTGAGCTGAAAAGAAAAGAAATGAGAGGGGTTTTAGGATCATTGTTAGTGTATATGGGTAGATGAGAGTCTAGTCATGTATGCATCAATTGCCTTTACCTTTAGCATTATGCATAAGTTCATACCTTTCTTAAGAGAAACCCTTGCATTATAGAACTCATTTAAATGAGATCATTCTAGTCTCATAGCCTTTGTCCTTAACCAAATGTGTTCGGATTTAAAATGCATAAATGTGATTCACGGTTCTGACCTTAATGAATGTTAAAGGATAGGATTCTTTGATTGTTTGGAATATGAGAGTCATGATTTGAAATTCATTATATGATGAGTATGGCTAAGTTCTTTGGAGTATGAGTGTGTGCATTGCATCTTAGAGTTAAGAACTAGGACCATTGAAATGATTCATTTGAAAAGCACCTTTGCAAGAAGCTTAAACCCCCGTTATTAAAACCTCTCTTCCTTCTTGAATTTTGTTTGCTTGAAGGCAATCAAAAGGCAAGTTTGGGGGAGTTGATATTACTATATATTTTGTGTATTTTGCATGCATTTTAGATAATTTATCATGCATTAACCTTGCATATTAGGCTAGTTTGCACTATTTTAGGTCCTAGAGCACTTTTGCATTAGCATTCGCATGTTTCTTGCATTATGCATCATATTCAGGTTGTTTTTGGACACTTTGGAGCTTTGGAGGTTTCGTGGACGTGCTAAGGCTTGTGAGGAAGCTTATGGACGCTTGGAGAACTCAACCATTCAGCTAAGGACCTGAGATCGAGCAAGGCAGATTGATCTAGATGAGATCGACCCGAAGATCGAGTGCACCAAGTCGATTCAAGAGGAATGATCGAGACCAAGATCGAGAGAGGAGATCGATCTGGAGTACAAACGTAAATGACGCCATGCAGATCGAGAACCAGATCGAGCTTCCAACCCGATCAACACAAGATCGACTCAGAGATCGACCGAAGTCATCCGATCCAAGAGAAGATCGAGCCAGAGATCGAGTGACCCGAGTCGATCCTAGACTAACTTTATCCGTCCAGCTGGATTTGGACCGTAGCGAAGGGGGAACCATTTGCGGTTTAGCCATTTTTGGCAAACCGCAACCATTTCTTTCATTATCTTCATTCTGTCTTTTCTGTTTTCTCTCTGAGTTAGGCGATTCGCCATTGTTGAAGAACTTAAGCTTTTTCAGTTTTTGAACCTTGAATCTTTTAATATTAAGCGAGTTTTCCTTTTAATCTTTCGTTGATCATGCTTAGCTTTCTGTTTATTGCTTTTGCTTCGATCTTAAACATGTGTAGTGAGTAGTCGTTTCGGGTTTTGGGGTTGAGGTTTTTCAAATGGGTTGAAAGGGTTTAAAGCTTTATGTTTTCTTTGTTCTTCATGCCTTCTCTTCTAGGATCTTGGGATCTTAAAGCCTAGAGAGCCTCGGAAGAGGTTTCTATGATCTAAAGGCAGTCTTACCTTGACAGGATTCAGATGTCCTGGAAAACCAGATCCTAGAGGCTAATCCTTCCTTTCCCACATGCCATGGTTGTTTAGGGGATTAGTTAGGTCAATATTTGAAATCTGTGTTTCTTTCTCTTCAATCTCTTTTTCCACCAAACGCCATGGGTTTGGAGAAGAGATTGAGGAAGTGAACCATGCCACACGCCATGGATGGTTCTTGTTTTGTTTTCAAGGCCTAGAGAACCTCACAAAGTGAGTAGATCTAAATGTTTTCAAACCAAAGCTTAAACCTTTGAGACACTCGAATATGATCCTCGACCCTGGACCCTTCTTTTTAGTGTTTTAACCCTCTGTTAATCAATCGCTCGTCATTTAGTTTGCATCCTGTTCGTTAGAACTCATTTGCTTGAAGTTGTTTGTTAGATCGATCCATTCTGCTCGATCCAGTGCTCGATCCTGTGGTCGATTCACTGGTCGATTTTTATTTTTTAGTAGCTTTCCATTTTTCATCATTTGCTTGTTCCTAGTGGTAGTTAACCCTCTTCCAGGGATTTTAAAATTGTTTTGCATTGCATTAGATCGTTGCACTTAGTTTTCCTTGAATTTACCAATCATTTTACTATTCTGCTTAGATTTTCTCATTCCCTTGCATTCTTAGTGTACTTCCTACTCCTAGGTGTGGATTGATACCTCACTTGCATGCTATACTACATCTCAGTATTGCATTTGAGTTTGATAACCTCTCCTGCTTGCATTGCTTAATAAAAACATGTTATCATTAGTCTTCACAACTATTTTTTTACTGTTTTAACTTTGAAAATATGGTTCATTCTCCTGATAGCTTTTCGCCAGGTTTGAGTCATCAAATGCGCGCACGCGAGACTTGTTTTGTTTGGCGTTGACAACAGTTTAGGTAAGTCCCACAAATCCACGCCTAATTTTGCACTTTGGTTCAGCTTATCGGTTTACACCCTGAACCGTCATGGGGCAGAGTACCCGCACGATTGGAAGATTTTTTTCTGTTTGCGTTTTCTGGCCAACTCCAAGCATTTGATATTTAGCGGGCTAATCTATCGAAACAACCCTTCTTTATATGGAGATTGCATGTGGGAGAGTTCCCGCGATCCAACCTTTGAATGGTTCAAACACTTGCCATTGGTTTCCTCCAGGGAAGATTGGAGCCATATTTTGTGGCTACTCACATAAAGATTGCTGCCTGTTCTTGAACGCTGCTGACGAGCTCTAGGTCTTCCTTCAGGTGGCTGGTACTTTTTCCAAACTCTTTCAGTTTTTTGCCTTTATTATTTACCGATCTTTGTTATGTCAGATGGTAGTCTTTCCTCCTCCGTTTAGCACTATTTGATCTGGAACATTTTGTGAGATGCTTACAGGGCAGTGTGTTCCTCATCTTGAGTGATTTTTATCTCACGGGTTCGTCCACTAGGAGATAAATAGCATCTAAGAAACCGGTTATTTCTGCCGTCCAGGACCTAAGATCATTTAGCGAACGATGGGCCGACCTCCAGGAGGATATTAAAGGTTTTTCCATCTTGAAGGTCTGACGCTCATTTCAGATATTTCCTATCGGGAATAGATACTCAGGAGGATAGGTCTAGGACATATTACAGGGTGGAGTACCATGTCCGAAGATCATGATACTCATCTGCTATTTGGTGATGACTGGGGCAGCCATAAACCGACATGTGAGTGGGTTGTAACTCTCTCTTGAAGGGTAAGAGATGGAAAGTGATTGAATGTTCCTTCCTAGGCATGTCATTATGTGTGGTCATTGAGACCGTGTCTGGGGTATCTGGCCAGAGACGTCAGGTACGAGCTCTTAAACATTTTATGGAGGGAATTCGGTCATAGACATATCCCTTTAAGGCTCTCTAACCTTTCTTCCTTATTTCAGTAAAGTTTATCTCTCTTTAGCCTTCACCGTTTGTCCGTCCGACCGACAATTCGACCTCTTTTCTTGTGAGCTTTGAGGTCTTATTTATACTACTTTCTATTGACTTTGCATACTCCATTGAGTAGGCTTGCACCCTAGGGAGTTATTCAAACCACTCCGACAGCGGATTCTTGTCACAACATGGAGTGTCTACCATGCCTCAGTTGAAGCCTATCAGGGCAGGTTTGGTAGTGCCCTGTTGAGTTGGTCTCTCAGCTAACGTGAAGCCTTTTTGAGTGACATTCTTAAAATTGGTACCAACAGGAATACAAAATACTAACAAAACATGAAATATATTATATAACTATAAATTTGAGACTCTCTAATACATAGCTTATAATGTAAGAATGTGAATTTTGGTGTTGAAACCTTCTTCCTCGGCTGTTGTGGTCGAATAAAGAGAAGCACATGGCATGTAAACCTTCTCGAGTGCTAAGAATTAACCTTAACAATTTGGACGATATAAGATGTTGAATCAAATTACCAATATCTGAATGTAAGGTGTAAATCTATTATTTTGTTTGATTTAGTTTTCGTTTTGGAGTTCGTTTTCTATGATTTCAAATCAAAACTTTTCTTTGTTGACATATTATCTTTAGCTTAAGGAACTTGAAACGTAGCACTAAAGCTATGGCGTACGCACGAAGACAAGCTTTTTGAGGAGTCACTAAGCAGATTCACAAGATTAGAATTACTCTTTTCGAAGAACATTAAAAACTTATAGAAAGGTTAGGAAAACATTCGTTTCTGCTGCTTTATGAATAGTTAAAGGGTATATATTGATAGGACTCAGGTTTTACCCTATTAATTTACTACTACAAGTGCACAGCAAAGCAGTTGTAGCATAAAAGGTTATCGAATCTCAAGGGAGTAAGTTAACTACACTATAGGGTTCAGGTTCGGATTAAACTAAGCAGTAAATAATAATGTAATGCGAAATAACTAAAGTAATGAAAGCAGGCGAAATTTGTTGATTGATCTAAGGTCCAGAAAGCTAAAAGCGCTAAGTAAGGACAATTCGCAGGTTGAATCCGAAAATGTAGAATGCATGCAAGCAGGAATGAATTAAAACCGTCTTAAATTCAAAACTCAATGTTATAACTAATAAATTCACATTGCAGAAGTTATCTATGCCTAATTCACAGAATTCTAAATCTCTTTGCAAATTCTAACAAGTTAAGCAAGCATTAAAGATCAGGTTTCGATTGTTCACAAAACTCCTAAGTCAAATCTCTTTGCAAGTAGGCGTTTATCTCATCTAATACTAGTTCAGGTGATTAACAATGTTCTCACATCTATTAAACAACAAAGGGTTTCGAAATCTAGATGATTAGTCTCAGAAATCGATATGAATGCAAGCACAGATGAAGAAGCAATGGATTTTCCTAATAGTTTTGTAATTCTACAAACTTTTCATCAACCATTGAAAAACTCTAACTTAACTAATAAATTACTCATGCATGATTATGAAGATAAAAAGCATAATTAAATAAAACTGCATTAAAGAATAGAGTATAAGATAAAGGGGTTCAAAATCTTCTCTAAAAAAGTATAAGATCTATCTCCCCAAAAGCTCTGAATAAATGTCTCTCTAAAGCTCTCTGAATTCTATGATCTAAGAAAAAAGCCAACAATGGCTGAAAAACCTAATATATAAGCTAAAACACTAGCTGGGGGTCTTCTTGCAAATAGTGGAACTTTTGGGCCAAATATGCAATTTTCTCTGCATCTTTTAATAAAAGTAGCGACTCCTTCTCAGATGCGGGTGACGAGCGTCACCCCTTGAGTGGTGACGATCGTCACCAATGCCTATGTAACGCTTCCGAGTTGTTAACTTTGGGGTTGATTCTTGTAATGACCTAAAAAGGTCCAAAACCTCCAATTATGCTTAAATCATGCTATAACCTGCAAAGACTCTACTAGGACTCTAAAAAGACCAAAAAGACTCAATAAAAAGGTTTTAATCATGGTTAAAACCCATAAAAACTGTGATATATCAATTTCCCCAGACTTAGCTTTTGCTTGCCCTCAAGCAAACATCAGACAAAGAACAGGGTCGAGGTTTGAAAACAGAAACAGTTAGCTAAACAATAGGAACACACTTTCGAATTCACATACCACAGAGCGAAAACAAAATCAAACTTCAGTCTAATCATCACAGCTTAGGAATCTCTCAAATCCAGTTCACGTCCTTTCAAGAATTCCGAAATCTCTACTGCTGACTCCTTATATCTATCTAAGTGTGATATCTCATCAAGGATTTATCAACTCAATCACTTATAGATTCTTTTCCCTTCCTAAACACTGAACAAAGCAATCTCGATACAGCTCTCATATTTTCTCTTCCCTTGATCTTTTCCTTTAGATTTTTTCGATTTTTAAACTTCTTTTCTCATTTTTATTTTTACAGCCTAAGATATGGTGCTACTCAATATTTGTGTTCCTTGTGAGGAGACAGGTTCATGAGTGTTCACTACTATTGTCCCTTGTAAGGTTACAGGGTCATGATGCACCATTCTACAGACTTAAACTCTTAAAGGCTGTATCAAGAAAGATCAAAGAGAGACTGCATCTAAACATTCTTGTCAGTGTTGAAAGAGAGAATCAAGATCAATCAGAATCAAGCCCCAAGATAAGAAGTTTAAAGTTCATTAAGGTGGAGTCAACAGCAGATTTTCCAGATTCTCTAAGAACCTAAAGTTTATGTCCTAGACTGATCTACCTATGACTTTCAACTTAGTAAGACTTGTAATCAACAACCGTGGCAATGGTTCTTCTAAGAATCAATGTTTTGTGGTTAGTTCCAAGAAAAACTGACAGTTTCAAAATTTTGACTCTACAAAACAGATTTTTGACTCAACTTTAAGACTCTAAAAACAAAACAAAATGTAGACAACGTCAGTAGCCACCTCCCCCAGTGTTATTAGGCCAAGAGTTGGTCAAAATAGGAGAAACAGAATGCAATGAGCAGGGGTAAAAGTGGTACCTGGCGAAGGGATGGGTGGCGAGCGTCACCCATTATTGGTGACGATCGTCACCAGGTGGTGAGCTCGAGTCTGCTCTAATAATTCCTCTCTTCTTCTTTTATCTTTTTTTGTGTTTTTGTTTTTTTATGTGTTAGAAAACGAAAATAAACTAGAGTATGAAAACTAGATAACTTAACAGTGGGTTGCCTCCCACCAAGAACATGTTTTACGTCTTTAGCTCGACTTGGAATGCTGTACAAACAGCGGGTGCATCACCAGAGACACAATGTGTCTTGCTGGAATCTCGGCTTGCACCCAATAATGTTTTACCCTCTATCCATTGACAGTGAACTCCTCTCCTTTGGTGTTTATCAGAAGAATGGCTCCATGTGGTCTAGCCTCTTTGACAGTGAAGGGACATGACCAACGAGATCGCAGTTTGCCAGGAAACAACTGTAAACGAGAGTTATAGAGAAGTACCTGGTCCTTGGGCGCGAAATGTCTGGAGATGATCTTTTTATCATGATATGCCTTTGTCCTCTCCTTGTATTGGATTTTTCATAGGCCAGATATCTGATTTCATCCAGTCAATTGAGCTGAATCAAGCGCCTTTCCGCAGCAGGCTTCAAATCAAAGTTCAGCTTCTTGATAGTCCATTCTGCTTTGTATTGCAACTCCACTGGAAGATGGCACGCCTTGCCTTGGAGTAGGTGGAAAGGTCTAGTTCCCAAGTGGTGTTTTGTAGGCAGTCCTGTAAGCCCACATCGTATCATCCAATTTCGCAGACCAATCCTTTCTTGTCTTTCCCACGGTCTTCTCCAGTATCTGCTTGATCTGCCTGTTGGAGACTTTAACTTGTCCACTGGTTTGGGGATGATAAGTCGTGGTCACTCTATTCTGAAGACCATACTTCTTTAGTAGCTTGGAAAAACTTTGTTAACAAAGTTAGAACCACCATCACTGATAACGATTCGCAGGAGACCAAATCTGGGGAAAATTATGGTCTTAAACAGTTACATAACCACTGCAGAATCATTAGTAGGAGTAGCTAACGCCTCTACACACTTAGATACATAGTCAACAGCACCTAGAATGTATCTATTCCCATAGGAAGAAGGAAAAGGACCCACGAAGTCAATGCCCCAAAAGTCAAAGACTTCAACAACAAAGAAGTTATGTGGCATCTCATGTCTTCTGTTAATTTTTCCTCTTCTCTGACAGGTATCACGTCTTGTAATGAATGCCTGTGCATCCTGAAACATTGTAGGCCACCAGAAGCCTGCTTGAAGAAATTTGCAGACTGTTTTGATTGTGGCAAAGTGTCCAGCATACTCTAAGCCATAACAATGAAACAGACGTCTGGAACCTCAGTTTCTGCTATGCATCTTCTTAAAATCTCATCTGCACAATGTCTGTAAAGATATGGCTCATCCCAGTAGAATCTCCTAAGTTCTCTCAAGAACTTCTTCTTAGCATACCCCTTAAAGTCATGTGGTTCATCTTCTGCAGCGAGATAGTTGGCAATAGCAGCTCCCAAGCTGGCACAAATCATTGCCAACGTTTGTGTCAGGAGACGAGCGTCACTGATGGGGGTGGCGATCGTCACTGGGGTTGTATCACGACTTGATCATGAGTCTGCTGAGTTGGTGACGAGCGTCACCCTCCCGGTATCGATCGTCACCACCCTGTAGTTGCGAGAAGGTTGCAGGTTTTCAATACTTTCTTCTCGAACTCGAGTTTCTAGCATGTACACATTCCCCTCAGGCAAGAAATCATTGATTAGGACATCATCTTCAATCCTGATCCTGGAGAGATGATCAGCTACTCCATTCTTAACTCCCTTCTTGTCCTTAACCTCAATGTCAAAGTCTTGGAGAAGCAGAATCCATCTCAACAACCTTGGCTTTGCATCCTTCTTCTGCATCAAGTACTTCAGTGCTGAATTGTCTGTGTGGACCACGATCTTGGAGCCAACAAGGTACTGGCGAAACTTCTCAAAGGCAAAGACCACTGCCAACAGTTCCTTCTCAGTAGTAGCATAGTTCTTCTGAGCTTCATCCAATGTTCTGCAGGCATAGTAGATGGCATGTAGTTTCTTGTCTTTCCTCTGTCTTAGCACTGCTCCAACTGCAAAATCGCTGGCATCACACATCACCTGAAAAGGCAAATCCCAGTATGGAGGTTGTACAATAGGAGCTGTCACCAAGGCCTGTTTGATCTGTTCAAAAGCTGATTGGCATTCTGCAGAGAAGAGCAGTAAGAGGTTTTGCAATCTTGCCGAAGTCCTTGATGAATCTTCTGTAGAATCCAGCATGACCGAGATAACTTCTCACTCCTTTGACAGAATCAGGCTCCTGCAAGCTTGTCATCACTTCAACTTTCGCCTTATCCACTTCTATTCCATCTCCAGAGACTCTGGGACAAAAAACAATACCATCCTGTATCATAATATGACACTTCTCCCAATTCAGAATCAAATGCTTCTCTTCACATCTCTGCAGAACTGCACACAAGTTTTCGAGACTGCTTATGAATGAAGACCCATAGACTGAGAAGTCATCCATAAAGACCTCCATAAACTTCTCAATCATGTCTGTGAAAATCAACATCATACACCTCTGGAATGCCGCAGGAGCATTACACAATCTGAATGGCATTCTGCGATATGCAAATGTGCCATAAGGATAGGTAAATGTGGTCTTCTCCTGATCATATGGATGGATGGGAATCTGAAAGACGCCTGTATAGGCATCTAGGAAGCAGTAGTATTTGTGATTCGCCAGCCTCTCCAGCATCTGAATAATGAATGACCGTGGGAAGTGATATTTTATGGTGGCTGCATTCAACTTCCTGTAGTCTATACACATCTTGTGTCCAGTCACTATTCTGATAGGAATCAGCTCATCCTTGTCATTCTTAACCACTGTGACTCCTCCTTTCTTAGGAACCACATGAACTGGACTGACCCATGCGCTGTCAGATATGAGATAGATGATCCCAGCTTGTAGCAGCTTCATGATCTCCTTCTTGACAACATCCTGCAAGTTTGGATTCAGCCTCCTCTGATGCTCCACTGATGATTTTGATTCATACTCCTCATGTATCCTATGCTTGCACAAGTCTGAAAAAATACCTAAAATATCATCAAGAGAATAGCCAAGAGCTTTGCGAAATCTGCACAGCTTGCTTAGCAAAAAGGTGAGCTCTGCATTGTTTAATGAAGCATTAACAATGACAGGATAAGTGGAGTTTTCTCCATGGAAGGCGTACCTTAGCCCTGCAGGGAGCTGTTTAAGCTAGAATTTTGGTGCATTTGATGCACTCCAATCGCCATTGCAGCAGCTTTCGCAGATGTGCTGACTAGTTCTTCCTGTGCAACTAGTTGCATGACATGTGCAGGAGCATCCATCATCTTTGCATAACTGGTAGCAGCATCATCCAGATGCTCAACCTCTGCTGTACAAGTGGTCAACGCCGTCTCTAAGGGATCTTTTGGACTGATCTCTTGGAAGATCTGGTCAGCAAGGTTGGTAAGAACATCCACGTAGAATGTCTGTCCATCTATGGTTGGCCTCTTCATCAGCGTGTCCATTTTGAAATCCATCATTAAGTCACCAACATTCAGCTTAATTCTTCCCTTAATGACATTTATAATAGCTCATGCAGTAGCCATGAAAGGTCTGCCAAAAATCAGAGGATCTTTGGGTTCTTCTCCATAGTCCAGAACCACAAAATCAGTAGGAATCATACAATCTCCTAATTTGATAGACGCATCCTCTATAACTCCTTCAGGGACTCTGACTGATCTATCAGCTAGGACAAGAGATATCCTGGTAGCTTTAAAATTGGTCACCCTTAAGCTCTTGGCAACAGAATAAGGCATCAGGTTCACACTAGAACCAATATCACACAATAATCCCTCAAACCTGTCTAAAAATATGGTGCAGTCCAATACAAAGCTCCCAGGGTCTGAAAGCTTCTCAGGTACTCTGCTCTGAATCACTGCACTAACCTGCTCATTGATCATCATGGCTCCTTGCTCTAGGCTCAAGTTGTTGGTCACCATCCTCTTCACACATCTCCTAATAACATGAGTAATCCTCACAGCATCAATCAAGGGAATCTCAATGACCAGTGTGTCCATGATAGCCTTGCATCTAGCATCTTCAAGCTCCTGTTTATACTTCTTGGGATGCTTAGGATATGGTATCTTAGGCTTATGCACCGCTTCCATTGCATTGTTTGAAGTCTCAGGCGAAACAGCTGTGGTTCGTGGTTGGTGACGAGCGTCACCCTTCTCGTGGTGATCGTCACTGATCGGGGATGAATCCTGAGCATCGAGCATTTGTAAAGTGGGTGACGAGCGACACCCTTCAGGGGTGACGATCTTTACTCGTTCATTCTCAGCAGGAATTTCATCATCTTCAAAACTTTCAAGTCCCACGAACTGCTCTGTACTCAAACCCTTCTTCAACTATGGTTGAAGGTTTCTTCCACTCCTCAATGGGATGGCATTCACATGGTGCTTGGGATTAGTATCTGTCCTTCCAGGAAGGAATCCTACTTGCCTCTGAACA
Source organism: Thlaspi arvense (assembly GCA_911865555.2). Lineage (NCBI taxonomy): Eukaryota > Viridiplantae > Streptophyta > Magnoliopsida > Brassicales > Brassicaceae > Thlaspi > Thlaspi arvense. The sequence continues at coordinate 15,748,636 of OU466857.2, forward strand.
GCTCCTGCAGTTTGAGCAACCTGAACATCCAGCTTCTTCATGTGAGAGTTCAGACTCTTAACTTTTCGATTCAGGTCCTGATACAGCGAATCTATCTTGCCAATGAAGTCCACTGTCAACTTCTGCTGTCCTTCTAGGATCTGCTCTAGCATATCTTTCATCTTGTTGTCTTGTGGAGGTGCAGTTTGGTAGGAAGAAGAACCATAATTCCTGTTGAAGTTACTGCTGTTCTGGTATGGCTTCTGAAACTCAATCTTCTGGAACTGTGGCTTTGGAGTGTAACCAGAAGAATTTTGGTTTCCTGTGAAGGTACTCTTCTGATTGTTACCATTGTAACCTCTGTTCCACTGCTGATTCCCAAACATTTGACCCTGAAATCCACCAGCATTGATGAAATTAATATCTTCCTGCTCAATCTCCTTTGGATTTTCGCAGCAAACTGGACTGATTTCTTTCCCACCAGAAGGCTATGTATACTGTCCAGCTTAGCCTTAACTTCAGCAATTTGGTTCCCATCATTAAAAAAAGCTTGTTTCATCCTCTGAAAGTCAGCATTCTTGGTGTTGTTACTACATGCCAAGTTCTCAATCAGAGTTATTGCAGCTTCTTGAAGGTTGGTGTTGAAGTTTCCAATACTAGTAGCATCCAATGCCATCTGATATTTCCAGTCCACTCCTCTGAAGAAAATTCCAAGCAGCTGCACCTGATTGAAGCCATGATGAGGAGAGTCTCTCTGATAAGACTTGAATCTCAGCCAAGAATTCTTAAAAGCTTCAGTAGGACCTTGGGAAAATGAAGCAATTTTCGTCCTCAAGTCTTCTGATCTAGCATCATCATAGAAGTTGTTCAGAAAGGCGTTTTTGGTGTCTTCCCAAGTGGTCAGCGATCCAGGCTCCAGTTGCTTCAGCCAATAAGCAGCATCTCCTCCAAGAGAATAAGGAAACAGGTTGCAGAACAGGAAATCATTGCTAATTCCATTAGCCTTGACACTTGAAGCCAAATCTTCAAACCTCTCTATGTAATCCATAGGATGCTCATGTGGTAAGCCATGAAAGGGATGCTGACCCACAAGCTGAAAATAAGAAGGCATGAGCTCAAAATCGTTTCTCTGGAAAGCAGGAGGGCGGAGTGCAGCGCTGTTGGCATACAACTTGTCAGGTCTGTTGTAATCTCCTAGAGTCCTCTGAAGAAAACGCCCAACAGCGATTCCAGAGTCATTCGCCACTTGTTGAACCACCTGTTCAACTATGAAATTCCCTTTCTGATCCAGTCCCTGTCCTTCTTCATTCCTCATATTTACATCTCTGTCAACAAAGTGACCCTCTGCATCTTCGACCAAGAAAAGTGGATCAACTATTGTAGACTGTTTCTTAGCTTTCCTGATGGTCCTTTCCAACTTAGCTAGTTCATCAATGCCCAAAGTCACAAGCTCCTTCTCTTTGTTGCTTTTGATACTGCGATTAGACATACACCTGAAACCAGCATAAAGAAAAGTAGCAAAAGTTAGTAAACAAATAAAAACTTAGACAAACTCCTAATACTAAAAATTGATAGGCAGCTATTACAACGGCGTCAAAAACTTGATAGGGCTCAGGTTTTATCCAATTAATTTACTACTGCAAGTGCACAACAAAGCAATTGTAGCATAAAAGGTTATCGAATCCCAAGGGAGTAAGTTAACTACACTATAGAGTTCAGGTTTGGATTAAACTATGCAGTAAATAATGAATGTAATGAGAAATAACTAAAGTAATGAAAGCATGCGAAATAATTTGATTGATCTAAGGTTCAGAAAGCTAAAAAGCGTTAAGTCAGGACAATTCGCAGGTTGAATCTGAGAATGTAAAATGCATGTAAGCAGAAATAAATTAAAACCGTCTTAAACTCAAAACTCAATGATATAAGTAATAAATTCTCATTGCAAAAGTTATCTATGCCTAATTCACAGAATTCCAAATCTCTTTGCAAATTCTAACAAGTTAAGCAAGCATTAAACATCAGGTTTCGATTGTTCACAAAACTCCTAAGTCAAATCTCTTTGCAAGTAGGCATTTTGCTCATCTAATACTACTTCAGGTGATTAACAATATTTCACATCTATTAAACAACCTAGAGTTTCAAAATTTAGATGATTAGTCTCAGAAATCGATATGAATACAAACACAGTTGAAGAACCAAAGGATTTTCCTAACAGTTTTGCAATTCTACAAACTCATCAACAACCTTTGAAAACCCCTAACTTAACTAACAGATTACTCAGACATGATTATGAAGAAACAAAGCATAACTGAATAAAACTACATTAAAGAATAGAGTATAAGATAAAAGGGTTCAAAATCTTCTCTAAAAAAGTACAGGATCTGTCTCCCTAAAAGCTCTGAATAAGTCTCTCTTTAAAGCTCTTTTTATTCTAAGATCTAAGATAAAAGCCAGCGAAAAGATGAGCTGGGGTCTTCTTGCAAATAGTGGAACTTCTGGGCCAAAGATGCAATTTCCTTTCCATCTTTTAATAAAAGTGGCGACTCCTTCTTAGATGCGGGTGACGAGCGTCACCCTTGAGTGCTGACGATCATCACCAATGACTATGTAACGCTTCCGAGTTGCTATCTTCGGGGTTGATTCTTGCAATGATCCAAAAAGCTCCAAAACCTCCAATTATGCTTCAGTCATGCTATTACCTGCAAAGACTCTACTAGGACTCTAAAAAGACCAAAAAGACTAAATAAAAAGGACTTATATCATAGTTAAAAACCATGATATATCAACTTCTCCAAACTTAGTTTTTGCTTGCCCTCAAGTAAACATTAGACAAAGAACAGGTCGAGGTTTGAAAACAGAAACAGTCAGCTAAAAAGTAGGAACACCACATTGACCTACACTTTCGAATCCATATACCACAGAGCCAAAACAAGATCAAATTTCAGTCTAATCATCACAAGCTTAGCAATCTCTCAAATCCAGTTCACGTCCCTTCAAGAAATCCGAAATCTCTACTACTAACTCCTTATATTTATCTAAGTGTGATATCTCATCAAGGATTTATCAACTCAATCACTTATAGATTCTTTTCCCTTCCTAAACACTGAACAAAGCAATCTCGATACAGCTCTCCTATTTTCTCTACCCTTGATTTTTTGCTTTAGATTTTTTCGATGTTTCAATTTCTTTTCTCATTTTTATTTTTACAGCCAAAGATATGGTATTACTCAATACTTGTGTTCCTTGTGAGGAGACAGGTTCATGAGTGTTCACTACTGTTGTTCCTTGTAAGGAGATAGGGTCATGATGCACCATTTTATAGACTTAAACTCTTAAAATTTATATCAAGAAAGATCAAAGAGAGACTGCATCTAAACATTCTTGTCAGTGTTGAAAGAGAGAATCAAGATCAATGAGAATCAAGCCCCAAGATAAGAATTTTAATGTTCATTAAGGTGGAGTCAACAACAGATTTTCGAGATTCTCTAAGAACCTAAACCTTCAGTGCTAGACTGATCTACCTATGACTTTCAACTTAGTAAGACTTGTTATCAACAACTGTGGAAATGGTTCTTATAAGCATCAATGTATTGTGGTTAGTTCCAAGAAAAACAGACAGTTTCAATATTCTGACTCTATAAAACAGGTTTTTGACTCAACTTTAAGACTCTCAAAACAAAACCAAATATACACAACGTTAGTAGCCACCTCCCCCAGACTTGAACAACACTGTCCCCAATGTTAGTAAGCCCAATGTTGGTCAAAATAGAAGAAACAGAAAGCAATAAGCAGAGGTAAAAGTGGTACCTGGCGAAGGGATGGGTGACGAGCGTCACCCATTACTAGTGACGATCGTCACCAGGGGGTGAGCTCGAGTCTGCTCAAATAATTCCTCTCTTCTTCTTTTCTCTTTTTTTGTGTATTTGTTTTTTTATGTGTTAGAAAACGAAAATAAAATAGAGTATGAAAACTAGAGAACTTACCAGTAGGTTGCCTCCCACCAAGCGTTTGTTTTAAGTCTTTAGCTCGACTTGGAATGCTGTTCAGACAGCGGGTGCATCATCCAGAGACACAATGTATCCTGCTGGAATCTCGGCTTGCGGCCAATAATGTTTCACCCTCTGTCCATTGATAGTGAACTCCTCTCCTTAGGAGTTTATCAGGACATTGGCGCCATGTGGTCTAGCCTCTTTGATAGTGAAGGGACCTGACCAATGAGATCACAGTTTACCCGGAAATAACTGTAAACAAGAGTTATAGAGAAGTATCTGGTCCTTGGGCTCGAAATGTCTGGAAATGATCTTTTTATCATGACATACCATTGTCCTCTCCTTGTATAACTTGGATTTTTCATAGGCCATATATCTGATTTCATCCAGTTCATTGAGCTGAATTAAGCGCCTTTCTGCAGTGGGCTTCAAATCGAAGTTCAGCTTCTTGATAGTCCATTCTGCATTGTATTGCAACTCCACTAAAAGATAGCACGCCTTGTCTTAGAGTAGGTGGAAAGGTGTAGTCCCAAGTGGCATTTTGTAGGCAGTCCCAATGGTTCTTATAAGCATCAATGTTTTGTGGTTAGTTCCAAGAAAAACTGATAGTTTCAAAATTTTGATTCTATAAAACAGGTTTTTGACTCAACTTTAAGACTCTAAAAAAAAACCAAATATACACAAAATCAGTAGCCACCTCCCACAGATATAGGCAACATTGTCTCCAGTGTTAGTAAGCCCAGAGTTGGACAAAATAGAAGAAACAGAATGCAATGAGCAGAAGTAAAAGTGGTACCTGGCGAAGGGATGGGTGACGAGTGTCACCCATTACTGGTGACGATCGTCACCAGGTGGTGAGCTCGAGTCTGCTCAAATAATTCCTCTCTTCTTCTTTTCTCTTTTTTTGTGTATTTGTTTTTTTATGTGTTAGAAAACGAAAATAAACTAGAGTATGAAAACTAGAGAACTTACCAGTGGGTTGTCTCCCACCAAGAGCTTGTTTTAAGTCTTTAGCTAGACTTGGAATGCTGTTCAGACAGTGGGTGCATCTTCCAGAGACACAGTGTGTCCTGCTGGAATCTCGGCTTGCGCCCAATAATGTTTCACCCTCTGTCCATTGATAGTGAACTCCTCTCCTTTGGAGTTTATCAGGACATTGGCGCCATGTGGTCTAGCCTCTTTGACAGTGAAGGGACCTGACCAATGAGATTATAGTTTCCCCGGAAACAACTGTAAACAAGAGTTATAAGGAAGTATATGGTCCTTGGGCTCGAAATGTCTGGAGATGATCTTTTTATCATGATATGCCATTGTCCTCTCCTTGTATAACTTGGATTTTCATAGGCCATATATCTGATTTCATCCAGTTCATTGAGCTGAATCAAGCGTCTTTATGCAGCAGGCTTCAAATCGAATTTCAGCTTCTTGATAGTCCATTCTGCTTTGTATTGCAACTCCACTGGAAGATGGCACGCCTTGCCTTAGAGTAGGTGGAAAGGTGTAGTCCCAAGTGGCATTTTGTAAGCAGTCCCAATGGTTCTTATAAGCATCAATGTTTTGTGGTTAGTTCTAAGAAAAACTGATAGTTTCAAAATTTTGACTCTATAAAACGGGTTTTTGACTCAACTTTAAGACTAAAAAAAAAACCAAATATACACAACGTAGTAGCCACCTCCTCCAGACTTAAGCAACATTGTCTCTAGTGTTAGTAAGCCCAGAGTTGGACAAAATAGAAGAAACAGAAGGGATGGGTGACAAGTGATACAAGGGTTTTACCCCTTGTAGGACAATTACCCTAGCTTGTACTAGTCAGTTGCAGTATAACATAGGGTTGTATCAATCCAAATGGGAAGAGTTGAAAGACAGAAGAGTTGAGAGTGGAATCTCTAAGTCAAGCAAGCCAAGAAAGGGGTTTTGTTGCCTAAACAACAGTTCTAACAACCTAAGTGAAATACGCAGCAACAAGGTGAAAGCAAAAGCAAACTAAGCAATTCTAAGCAAGAAAAACAGAGTGAAAAAGAGCAAAACAGAGCAAACTCGAAATTGAAATTAGGGAAAGACAAGTTCCTAGATGTGGTTATTGATTTTGGAGAATTTCAGACATTGATTAAGGTTGTTTCAAACTACATTGATCAAGCAGGTAAGCAAGCAATGGTGGTTCCTAGACAAAGAGTTCACAACTAAGCTAGTTAGATCCAATCTCTTGGCAAATAACCTTTTGCTAAACATCTTAACAAGAACTAACTCTCATTAGTGCTAAAACATCAAGCAAGCAAGACTAATCAACTCTATTCAAGTCAAAATGCTCCTCAAACAGTCAATCTTTTGAGCCAAGGCCAGCAAATCCTCTATTAAACAGGTTCAATATTTCATCAAACACTTGGTGGGCATAAAAGAAAGCTAACAACCTAGACCAGTTTGTTCAAGACTAATCTAACATGAATAACAGATTAATAGAGAGGAACCCATAAACAGAAGCACATAACAAACCTTAATAAAGCCATAGATTCCCCTAATCTACCACATCTAGAAACCCTAAGGTAACTACTCACTTATAAACATGTTTAACACCAAATCACAAATGGAGAAGATGCTAATCATGATTAAAAGGAAGATTAAAGAAAGATTAAAGCAAATACTTGATTGTATTAAACAAAGCAAAGAAATTGTCTTACAAACTTAAAGAAATATCATAAGAACAGTATTTTGACAAGACCTCCCGAAAATATAGAAAAAGGGGCTATTTATAGCCTAAGGGAGAAAACCCTAGAAAGGTGGCAAAAGTGTAATTAAAAACAGGTTCGGGCTGGGTCAGTATCGGTCAGTTGTGTCGACCTCTAAATGCAACCTAAGTCTAAAAGGAGAAGAAAATGGGATAAAAGCTAAGGGAAAATATGCAAAAGAGGACCAAAACATGCACTAAATGCAGCCCTAAATGGTGTAAATACAAAAGATATTAACACCCCCACACTTGCCTTTTGCTTGTCCTCAAGCAAGTAAGAACAAATGGGAGAGTGAGGTTTGAAAGTGGGCATTCAGATTCCAAAAGTGCAAAGGTAAAGAGATGATTTTAATGCTCAAGTGCCTAGTTGTAGGATGCAAACACAATCAGCTATACTTAAAAGAACCTAGCCATGCTCATCATGTTTCAAAATGATCTCAAATCTCAACTTAGGTAAATGCTCAAATCAATCAGCTCTTTAACATTCAATTAAGTTCAGAACATGAATCATGCTTATGCAAATCAAGTGAAGACATTTGGTTGAAAATGGGTAAGGTTATGAGACAATAATGATCTCATTTAAGCACAGGGTTAAAAACATAAAGGATCACTCAATGAAATGACTTCATCTTAGGCAAAATGCTAAATGTAAAAGCACACTTATGCATGCAATTCAAAGCCCTCTTCTACCCTTACTTCCCAAAGATGAGTCATAAGCATTTCTAAACCCAAAAGTGAACCCTCTAAGTCTACCCTTTCCTAAACTCTACCCTTTTCTTTCTTCTTATTCATGGTTGGGGAAACCTTCTTCATTCTGCTTGTGTGGTTGATTCTTCTTGGTTGGGACTTGCTCTTCTTTATTGTAATGACACCTTCATCACCTTTGGTGGATTGCTCCTGGTCTGATTTTTCTTCTTTGGACCCTCTTTGAGCTTTGTTGTTGGCGCCAATTCTTCCTTTTGAACTTAGAGCTTTTCTTCCCTTTGCTTAACCACAATACCAAACTGTTTCCCCTTAATCTACCATTTCAAATCTTTCCCTTTTCTTTTCAAAAGATAAAAACATTAAGCTCAAACCACCTAACTCTACCCTTTCAAACCCCAAAAACTCCTATCCTAGAATCAAGCTCAAGATGCAAGCTGATATCTACAAGAGAGCTAATCATTGCCAGCCTTATTCCTAACACTTTTTGCCAAGACAAAATCGAAAATGCAATGCAAAGGCCTCACAGCTCTCACAATAGTGTTTAGGCTCAAAAGGAGGTTTTGGTTAAGGGTGAGGATGTAACTGTCTCATAAGTATGAGGATCAGCTATTTGGATCAACAAGAGTGGTAGAAAGGAGAAAGATGATCCAAATATGTATATGGTAGCCATGAATTCACTTTTCAACATAAGACATGATCATTGAAAGTCCAAATTAAAGTTCAAGTTGATAGAGTTGATTTTCAGAGAACAAATGCTTTCAGAATGAGATGAGAAGACCAAATCTAGCAATCTAAGCATGGTTCAGCCTTAACTTCTAGCAATCATATGATGCATCAAACAACGAAGCACTTGAAAACTGAAATCATCTCTAAACACTAAGCACTTTACAAGGAAAATTCATCATAATGCCCTATGCAAATGCAATGCAACCTATATGTCAACACTAGACTCAATCTTAAAGGAATGAAATGCAACTACATGCTTTCTTTTTGGTTTGCAAAAAAAATGCAAAAGATTTTCAAATTTTTTCGATTTTTTGTGTTTTTCTATGCCTTACATGTATGCATGAGACTCAAAGTGAAAAGAAAAAGAAAAACTAAGAAAACTGAAAACAAAGTCAAACCCCAAATCTCTCCCCCACACTCAAATTACACAGTCCCTTGTGTAATGAAATCAATAGAAGAGAGAAGCAACAAAATATATTAAAAAAATGAAAAGATGCAATGGTATATAACAATGGAAAGGATGTGGTACTTGGTTTAGTGGCAGGAGTGGTGGGATGATCCTGAGGTTTGAGGAGACTTGCTAGCTCTCCTCTTCCTTCTTTCATTAAACCTTAGTGGAATGCTTTGCTTCTGGAGTTGGTTGAACCCAGCTTGACCATAGCTGTTCAGCCTGTGAAGAAGTTCCTTGTGAGCCCCATTGCCATGTTTCCTGAACTTCAGAGGAGTTGGGGTTTGGCGCCTCCCAAGCTGATGGACCATGGGCTCTTGGCTCATAAGATGAAGCCCTTGGTTGTTTCCATGTACCCCACTGGTCACTTGGTTGTGTATGAAATGAATGTCTTCCATGGGGGTTCCATATAGCTTCCTCCTCTTCAGTTGGCTGAAGTTACTCTTCTTGTTGAGAGTTGAGCTCATGGGTGTGGCTGTGGTGGGAAGTTCTTGCTGATGTAGCCTTGTTCTTCTTGAACTTCCCTTTCATCATTTTCATAAGCCCTTTGATGGCTTTATCCTGCCACTTGCACCACTTCTGGAGTGTGCTGATGTGCTCATGAGCTGCTCTCAAAGAGCTTCCTTGGTTGGGTGCTGCATAAGGCTGGAAGTGGAACTGCCTTCAGCTGTAGTTCAACACTTCTTCTTCTTCAAGCTCATCGTCTTCATGGGTTCTTCCTTGGCCTTCAGTGCCAGCAGTAGCATTGCATTGTTCTTCTTCTTCTTCTTCTCTGATCTCTTCAGTGTGCTCCTACTATGCATTACTGTCTTCTTCTTCCTCTCCAGGAAAAGGGCCGCCTGTGTAGAGCTCTTCAGTGCTTGGGTTGAAGCTGATGTTTCCTTTTCTGAAGAAGGATGTAAGCTTTGGATTGGGGAGGAGGACTTTTGCTGGTGTGTCAAAGCCTGTGATGAAGTTGTACACATGCTTTCCACCAATGGTTCTTTCAAGGTAGTGGCTTCTCTTGAGGTAATCAATGTCAATCCATAGTGGCTCAAGTGCGTCACCTTCATGTTTGTCAAGGTCTACTCCACTAGCTTGTAGAACTGCTGTCACAACTCCCCCAACGTGCACTTGAGGGCTCTTCTCCTTCTTTGTCTTACTCAAAACCTAGCTCTGGTAGGATAGGAGCTGCTCCATCAACATAGCCACATAGCAGGGGTTGCTTCTCGGTGCTCTGAGAGGTTCCCCATACTCATCGCTTCCCAACACCTCATACAGTCCTTGGTATATCAGATCTGTCTCCCTTCCTGTGAGATATGTCGTCTCCTTCCTTGCAAAGAGTGTATTCGCAAGTGCTTTGTGGACATATCTCACGGCTGGATGCCTTAGGTGCTGGTTCCTTGATCTTCCAGGAGTGTATTGCCCAACCCCAATGATACCCCAAAGCCTGGTGTGCTGCCTACTTGGGATTTCGAACCTACTCAGCTTGGTGTGGTGGGACTTCAGCTCTAGATCCTTGGCGATCTCTGTGAATGTTGAGGAGAACTCTTCCTTGCCAATCCTAAAAGAGATCCATCCATCGCCATTAGGGAGCTCACTGTCTTCATACCAAACCACTTTGAGTGTGGAGAGGAATTGGTAGGTGAGCTGTTGGTAAGATGGGAGTGGCATTTCCATGAAAGCTCCAAGACCCATGCGCTCAAACGTGGCTTTGCAGTCAGTATAGAGTCCAAGCGCCTTCATTGTGGAAGTGCATGGATATCTTGTTGGCTTGAAAGTGCACTGGTTGAAAGCCTTCATGAGTTCTTTAGCGGCACTGCCCTTGTTTTGTTGATCTTCTCCCTCATTCCCAACCGGTCTCTTCCCAGCGGCTTTGGAGGATTGCTCATCAGCTTTTCCCTTTCCTTTTTCTTGCCTTGCTGGTGGTGATGTGGTTGCTTCTTGAGGTGCTTTTCCATTTTTCCCAGCAGCTACTTTTGTTCTTCCCATTGTACCTTCAAAAGCAAAGCTTGAAAACAATGTAAGTGAAAGAACAGAAGTTGAAGAACCAAATATCTGAAAGCTTTTAAATAAAAAGCTCCTTAAGCTAAGAGAAGTCTAACAAGTCCTAATCAACAAGCTCAAACTTCTTCAAAGCAAAAAGAGATTAAAAGCCAACAACTAAATAAGCTAGGATGAACAGAAGATAAGCAGTTATGGATGACATCCTAGCAAAACGTTTCCTAGGCAAAGAGATGATGATCTTGCAAAATGGATGAAATTAAACAAGCTATGAGATGAATAGACATTTAAGCATAACTCTAACAGTGTAGCTTGATATTTCAACAGAAATCTAAAATGCAAAATCATAGCACAACATTTAAAACTAAACACTACTTGCTCTTAAAAACTTCTTACTAAGCGATTTTTAACATAAGCAAAGTGTAAGAGCAAAGAGAGATAGTTTAGGAAGCAAACCTTTTGTGGAGTTCTGAACACTTAAAGCAAGCAATAAAAGAGAAGAAGAACTAGTAATTTCGAGCCTTAGGTGAGAAGAAGAGTGAGTTTAAGTGTGAAGAGAAGTGAAAGAAGATTGTTGCTTAAATAGAGAGAAAGGAGGAGAAACCAAAGGAATCAAAGGTTGGTGAGTGAACATAAGGAATCAAAAGTGTGGGGGACAAAAGCAAAAGGTGTTCAGAAGCCAAGAAAGAGGTCAGAAGGAATCCCAATTAAAAATTTAAACTCCCTTGGCGCCAAACCAAAGGAGGGAAATTTTTTTGGAAGTTGATACACTTACCTCGGATGGAGTTTCGGTCACTCATGACCGATATTACTGACCGAATTTTGCATTTTCGGTCATGAGTGATCGATATTGGAGACTGACGTGCTTCCTGGGATTTGTATCGGTCATCAGTGGTCGACACACTTGACCGAAATACATCCGGCATGATTGTGTCGATCTTGAGTGATCGATACTGGTGACCGATATGATTTCAAGAATCGTATCGATTAACAGTGGTCGACACGATAGACCAAAAATCATACGATATGTTTATGTCCACCAAGTGTGGTCGATATGAATGACCGAAAAACTTTCCGACCTTCAAACTTCTTTCCATATCGATCACAAGTGACCGATATGTTGACTGGTGTAGACTGGCTCTACTGATATCGGTCAGTCATGATCGATACCACTGACCGAAAATATGTGTATCGGTCTGTCATGACCGATATAAATGACCGATACCAGCCATAATACACATGTTATTTATCCCCTTCATACTTTCTCAAACCCCAGTTCAGAATCCTGTTTCTATACACTAAAACAAAGCATAAAAGATAATCTAGAAAGCATAATATATACAAAAGGATAACATGGGATTACCTCCCAAGTGTGCTTGTTTAAAGTCACTAAGCTTGACTTTGATTACCTCTTTAGTTGAGGTGAGGAGAAGGAGTCTTGGAACTCCTTTGTGTCATCTTGCTTCTCTTGACCTTGGTGGTGACTCCATTCACCTTGATCTTGGCAAAAGGTGTAGATTTCCCTTCTAGCCGAAGCTTGAAGGAAAACTCTCCCTTCTTGGAGACACTTGGTTGCAAAACCACTTCTCCTTTGCTAGTAACCAGCTTAACATCATTCAGATTCTTGTAAGTAACCACTTCAAGGACCTCCTTTTCAGTGGTGTTTTCAAACAACTTGACCAAGCAGCAGCCATCAAAGCTTTCTCCTTGATAGCCTTCAAACTCTGGCCAATTATTTCTAGGCTGCTTCAGCTTCTTGATCTCCATTGAGAAGGCTTGCTCATTCTCCAGCTTATTCCCCTTTGAGTCAAACCTTAGAACCTTCTTCTTGGTCAGCTTCAGCTCAATAGTGCATTCCTTAGCATCAAACACTGCTCCAGCTGAGGCTAGGAAAGGTCTTCCTATAATGATAGCATTCTTTATGTGCCCTTCCACATCAAGCACCAGGAAATCAGTGGGAATGGTTACTCCTTCTATCATCATTGGCACATCCTTGAGACTCCCTAGTGGTCTCTTCACTGTCCCATCAGCTATAGTAAGGGATACATTACTCTCTTGCAGTTGAGTGTAGCCAAGAGCTTTAGCAGTGGATGATGGGAGAAGGTTGATACTTGCCCCTAAATCACAGAGGCAATTCTTGAAAATCCTCCCTTTTAGCTCACATGGGAGAGTGAAGCAGCCTGGATCTCCAAGTTTCTTGACATAAGCTCCTTAACTTCTGGTGATCCAGTCTTCACCTTTAGCTTTTCAACTTTTTCTTGGCCATTCAACCCTCTCAACTCCATCTGAGCAGCATAGAGAGTTTCATACTTCTGAAGTAGCTGTTCTTTGAACCTCCCTGGAAAAGGGATGGTTGGTTGATAGATAGGAAGAGTAGCTGGTTGAGGCTTGGGACCAGCTATGCCTTTGTTGTTCTCCAGTGTTTTGACTCTTGCAGCCAATCCATCAAACTTGTTGGTGAGCTCTACATGCACTGAATCAATTTTGTTGTGGACCTCTGCAAACTTCTTGTTCATTTCCAAGGTTGTGCTGACTTGAGTGTTGATCATTTGTTGCATGAGGGTCTTGAGTTCAGTGTCTTGAGAGCTGGAGGAAGCTTGTCCTTGAGCTTGAGCATTGAATCCTGGAGGGTTGTAGGGCGCCCTAGGCTGATAGTTGTTGTTCCTCTGCTGAAAACCTTGATTGTTGTAAGGGATAAAAGGTCTTGGTGCAGCTTGCTGTTGCTGTTGTTGGGTAAACCTGGTCTTGTGGGTTGGCAACATTGTTGTTCCTGTAAGACAAGTTAGGATTTGGTCTGTAGTTCCCATAGTTGTTGTGACCACCTTGGTTGCCCAAGTAGTTCATCTCTTCAACTTGGCATTGTTCCTGATCATCAAGCTGAACCATGTCTCCCACAAAGTGAACTTCTTTCTTTTCCCTTAGCAACAAGTCCAGCTTCTCATGTAGAGACTTGATCTCTTTCTTGCTAGATTCTAACTCATCCTTAGCACTCCTTGGTGCTCTATCAAACTCCTCATTGTAGTTTCCATCAGACTGAGCCAAATTCTCTACTAACTCCAAACCTTCATCTACATCTTTTAATAGGAAGTTCCCATTTGATGCTGTGTCTAGAAGCATTCTTATCTTAGGCAAGGCTCCTCTGTAGAGAGTGGACAGCAAAGAGGCTTGTGAGAAGCCATGATGAGGACATTGCAGAGTGTAACCCTTGAATCTTTCCCAAGCTTCTCCAAAGCTTTCATTGTTCCTCTGTGCAAATCCTGAGATTTCATTCCTGATTCTAGCAGTTCTGGAAGTGGAGAAGAATTTTGCTAGAAAGGCTTTCTTGCATTCATCCCAGCTGGTTATACTGCCTTGGGGAAGATTTTTCTCCTACTGGTGTGCCTTATCTCCTAGAGAAAAGGGGAACAGTCTGAGCTTGAAGCCATCTTCACTAACTCCATTTATCTTGGTCAAGGAACAGAGCCTATCAAAGTTGTCTAGATGGTCCAGGGGGTCTTCAAGTGGTAACCCATGGAATTTGCTGCTCTGGACCATTGAAACATTCCAGACTTGATTTCAAAGTTGTTGTTTTGGACAGCTGGTGGGATGATACCTGTCCTGTTGTTGTAGGCATTTGGTGCATCACCTGCACCAATAGGTCTAGCTGCTCTTGGAGCTTGTGCAGCGCCTCTTGGTCCTTGCTCACCTTGTAAGCCTTGAACACCTTGGTGTCCCTGTATGCCCTGAGCTCCTGCAGCTCCTTGAGGACCCTGAAATCTGATGTCATCCATGACTTGATCCTGATTGTTCATACCAAGCCTGTGCAAGTGTTGCTGTATTTCTTGCTGTCTCCTTGCTCTCTGTCCTCTATCCAGCAGGTTGATGTTGTCTATGAACTCCACAAGGTTGCTTGAACCTCTAGACCTCAAGTTCAGATACCTGAAAGACAGAAATGAAAGTCAAAGAGAGTTAGTAACCAAAGAAAAGTAAAAGCTTGATCTTAAGGATTCTACAAACTCTAATGATTCAAACTGTTTCCCAAATGGCAACGGCGCCAAATTGATACAAGGCTTTTACCCCTTGTAGGACAATTGCCCTAGCTTGTACTAGTCAGTTGCAGTATAGCATAAGGTTGTATCAATCCAAATGGGAAGAGTTGAAAGACAGAAGAGTTGAGAGTGGAATCTCTAATTCAAGCAAGCCAGGAAAGGGGTTTTGTTGCCTAAACAACAGTTTTAACAACCTAAGTGAAACAAGCAGCAACAAGGTGAAAGCACAAGCAAACTAAGCAATTCTAAGCAAGAAAAACAGAGTGAAACAGAGCAAAACAGAGCAAATTCGAAATTCAAATTAGGGAAAGACAAGTTCCTAGATGTGGTTATTGACTTTGGTTAATTTCAGACATTGATTAAGGTTGTTTCAAACTACATTGATCAAGCAGGTAAGCAAGCAATGGTGGTTCCTAGACATAGAGTTCAGAACTAAGCTAGTTAGATCCAATCTCTTGGCAAATAACTCTTTGCTAAACATCTTAACAAGAACTAACTCTCATTAGTGCTAAAATATCAAGCAAGCAAGACTAATCAACTCTATTCAAGTCAAAATGCTCCTCAAACAGTCAATCTCTTGAGCCAAGGCCAGCAAATCCTCTATTAAACAGGTTCAGCATTTCATCAAACACTTGGTGGGCATAAGAGAAAGCTAACAACCTAGACCAGTTTGATGAAGACTAATCTAGCATGAATAACAGATTAATAAAGAGGAACCCATAAACAGAAGCACATAACAAATCTTAATCAAGCCATAGATTCCCCTAATCTACCACATCTAGAAACCCTAAGGTAACTACTCACTCATAATCATGTTTAACACCAAATCACAAAGGAAGAAGATGTTAATCATGATTAAAAGGAAGATTAAAGAAAGATTAAAGCAAATACTTGATTGTATTAAACAAAGCAAAGAAATTGTCTTACAAACTTAAAGAAATAGCTTAAGAACAGTATTTTGACAAGCCCTCCCGAAAATTTAGAAAAAGGGGCTATTTATAGCCTAAGGGAGAAAACCCTAGAAAGGTGGCAAAAGTGTAATTAAATACAGGTTCGGGCTGGGTCAGTATCGGTCAGTTGTGTCGACCTCCAGTGACCGAAATTTATCTGTATCTGTCATCAGTGATCGACACACACGACCGAAATTAGAATGGTGTGTTTGTGTCGACCACATCAGACCAATACTGGTGATCGATACTGCTCTATTTCGGTCACCAGAGACCAAAAATCACCAGACTCTGACCGAAAACTTCTGCAGAGATCTTCTGCTTTGATCCTTCTTGCTCCCTTTTGTCCAGCTAGCCTCCTGGATCATTCCCAAAGCTCCTCCAAGCTCCTTTAAGCTCCAAAAGCACCTAAAACATCCAATATGCAAGAAAAATGCAATCTATACTCTAAATGCAACCTAAGTCTAAAAGGAGAAGAAAATGGGATAAAAGCTAAGGGAAAATATGCAAAAGAGGACCAAAACATGCACTAAATGCAGCCCTAAATGGTGTAAATACAAGGGATATCAACACCCCCACACTTACCTTTTGCTTGTCGTCAAGCAAGTAAGAACAAATGGGAGAGTGAGGTTTGAAAATGGGCATTCAGATTCCAAAAGTGCAAAGGTAAAGAGATTATTTTAATGCTCAAGTGCCTAGTTGTAGGATGCAAACACAATCAGCTATACTTAAAAGAACCTAGCCATGCTCATCATGTATCAAAATGATCTCAAATCTCAACTTAGGCAAATGCTCAAATCAATCAACTCTTTAACATTCAATTAAGTTCAGAACATGAATCATGCTTATGCAAATCAAGTGAAGACATTTGGTTGAAAATGGGTAAGGTTATGAGACAATAATGATCTCATTTAAGCACAGGGTTAAAAACATAAAGGATCACTCAATGAAATGACTTCATCTTAGGCAAAATGCTAAAGGTAAAAGCACACTTATGCATGCAATTCAAAGCCCTCTTCTACCCTTACTTCCCAAAGATGAGTCATAAGCATTTCTAAACCCAAAAGTGAACCCTCTAAGTCTACCATTTCCTAAACTCTACCCTTTTCTTTCTTCTTATTCATGGTTGGGGAAACCTTCTTCATTCTGCTTGTGTGGTTGATTCTTCTTGGTTGGGACTTGCTCTTCATTATTGTAATTGCACCTTCATCACCTTTGGTGGATTGCTCCTGGTCTGATTTTTCTTCTTTGGACCCTCTTTGAGCTTTGTTGTTGGCGCCAATTCTTCCTTTTGAACTTAGAGCTTTTCTTCCCTTTGCTTAACCACAATACTAAACTGTTTCCCCTTAATCTACCATTTCAAATCTTTCCCTTTTCTTTTCAAAAGATAAAAACATTAAGCTTAAACCACCTAACTTTACCCTTTCAAACCCCAAAAACTCCTATCCTAGAATCAAGCTCAAGATGCAAGCTGATATCTACAAGAGAGCTAATCATTGCCAGCCTTATTCTTAACAATTTTTGCCAAGACAAAATCGAAAATGCAATGCAAAGGCCTCACAGCTCTCACAATAGTGTTTAGGCTCAAAAGGAGGTTTTGGTTAAGGGTGAGGATGTAACTGTCTCATAAGTATGAGGATCAGCTATTTGGATCAACAAGAGTGGTAGAAAGGATAAAGATGATCCAAATATGTATATGGTAGCCATGAATTCACTTTTCAATGCATAAGACATGATAATTGAAAGTCCAAATTAAAGTTCAAGTTGATAGAGTTGATTTTCAGAGAACAAATGCTTTCAGAATGAGATGAGAAGACCAAATCTAGCAATATAAGCATGGTTCAGCCTTAACTTCTAGCAATCATATGATGCATCAAACAACTAAGCACTTGAAAACTGAAATCATCTCTAAACACTAAGCACTTTACAAGGAAAATTCATCATAATGCCCTATGCAAATGCAATGCAACCTATATGTCAACACTAGACTCAATCTTAAAGGAATGAAATGCAACTACATGCTTTCTTTTTGGTTTGCAAAAAAAATACAAAATATTTTCAAATTTTTTCGATTTTTTTGTGTTTTTCTATGCCTTACATGTATGCATGATATGCATGAGACTAAAAGTGAAAAGAAAAATAAAACTAAGAAAACAGAAAACAAAGTCAAACCCCAAATCTCTCCCCCACACTTAAATTACACAGTCCCTTATGTAATGAAATCAATGGAAGAGGGAAGCAACAAAATATATTAAAAAAATGAAAAGATGCAATGGTATATATCAATAGAAAGGATGTGGTACTTGGTTTAGTGGCAGGAGTGGTGGGATGATCCTGAGGCTTGAGGAGACTTGCTAGCTCTCCTCTTCCTTCTTTCATAAACCTTAGTGGAATGCTTTGCTTCTGGAGTTGGTTGAACCCAGCTTGACCATAGCTGTTCAGCCTGTGAAGAAGTTCCTTGTGAGCCCCATTGCCATGTTTCCTGAACTTCAGAGGAGTTGGGGTTTGGCGCCTCCCAAGCTGATGGACCATGGGCTCTTGGCTCATAAGATGAAGCCCTTGGTTGTTTCCATGTACCCCACTGGTCACTTGGTTGTGTATGAAATGAATGTCTTCCATGGGGGTTCCATATAACTTCCTCCTCTTCAGTTGGCTGAAGTTGCTCTTCTTGTTGAGAGTTGAGCTCATGGGTGTGGCTGTGGTGGGAAGTTCTTGCTGATGTAGCCTTGTTCTTCTTGAACTTCCCTTTCATCATTTTCATAAGCCCTTTGATGGCTTTATCCTGCCATTTGCACCACTTCTGGAGTGTGCTGATGTGCTCATGAGCTGCTCTCAAAGAGCTTCCTTGGTTGGGTGCTGCATAAGGCTGGAAGTGGAACTGCCTTCAGCTGTAGTTCAACACTTCTTCTTCTTCAAGCTCATCGTCTTCATGGGTTCTTCCTTGGCCTTCAGTGCCAGCAGTAGCATTGCATTGTTCTTCTTCTTCTTCTTCTCTGATCTCTTCAGTGTGCTGCTTCTCTACATCACTGTCTTCTTCTTCCTCTCCAGGAACAGGGCCGCCTGTGTAGAGCTCTTCAGTGCTTGGGTTGAAGCTGATGTTTCCTTTTCTGAAGAAGGATGTAAGCTTTGGATTGGGGAGGAGGACTTTTTCTGGTGTGTCAAAGCCTGTGATGAAGTTGTACACATGCTTTCCACCAATGGGTCTTTCAAGGTAGTGGCTTCTCTTGAGGTAATCAATGTCAATCCATAGTGGCTCAAGTGCATCACCTACATGTTTGTCAAGGTCTACTCCACTAGCTTGTAGAACTGCTGTCACAACTCCCCCAACGTGCACTTGAGGGCTCTTCTCCTTCTTTGTCTTATTCAAAACCTAGCTCTGGTAGGATAGGAGCTGCTCCATCAACATAGCCACATAGCAGGGGTTGCTTCTCGGTGCTCTGAGAGGTTCCCCATACTCATCGCTTCCCAACACCTCATACAGTCCTTGGTATATCAGATCTGTCTCCCTTCCTGTGAGATATGTCGTCTCCTTCCTTGCAAAGAGTGTATTCGCAAGTGCTTTGTGGACATATCTCACGGCTGGATGCCTTAGGTGCTGGTTCCTTGATCTTCCAGGAGTGTATTGTCCAACCCCAATGATACTCCAAAGCCTGGTGTGCTGCCTACTTGGGATTTCAAACCTGCTCAGCTTGGTGTGGTGGGATTTCAGCTCTAGATCCTTGGCGATCTCTGTGAATGTTGAGGAGAACTCTTCCTTGCCAATCCTAAAAGAGATCCAATCATCGCCATTAGGGAGCTCACTGTCTTCATACCAAACCACTTTGAGTGTGGAGAGGAATTGGTAGGTGAGCTGTTGGTAAGATGGGAGTGGCATTTCCATGAAAGCTCCAAGACCCATGCGCTCAAACGTGGCTTTGCAGTCAGTATAGAGTCCAAGCGCCTTCATTGTGGAAGTGCATGGATATCTTGTTGGCTTGAAAGTGCACTGGTTGAAAGCCTTCATAAGTTCTTTAGCGGCACTGCCCTTGTTTTGTTGATCTTCTCCCTCATTCCCAACCGGTCTCTTCCCAGCGGCTTTGGAGGGTTGCTCATCAGCTTTTCCCTTTCCTTTTTCTTGCCTTGCTGGTGGTGATGTGGTTGCTTCTTGAGGTGCTTTTCCCTTTTTCCCAGCAGCTACTTTTTTTCTTCCCTATGTACCTTCAAAAGCAAAGCTTGAAAACAATGTAAGTGAAAGAACAGAAGTTGAAGAACCAAATATCTGAAAGCTTTTAAATAAAAAGCTCCTTAAGCTAAGAGAAGTCTAACAAGTCCTAATCAACAAGCTTAAACTTCTTCAAAGCAAAAAGAGATTAAAAGCCAACAACTAAATAAGCTAGGATGAACAGAAGATAAGCAGTTATGCATGACATCCTAGCAAAGCGGTTCCTAGGCAAAGAGATGATGATCTTGCAAAATGGATGAAATTAAACAAGCTATGAGATGAATAGACATTTAAGCATAACTTTAACAGTCTAGCTTGATATTTCAACAAAAATCCAAAATGCAAAATCATAGCACAACATTTAAAACTAAACACTACTTGCTCTTAAAAACTTCTTACTAAACGATTTTTAACATAAGCAAAGAGTAAGAGCAAAGAGAAATAGTTTAGGAAGCAAACCTTTTGTGGAGTTCTGAACACTTAAAGCAAGCAATAAAAGAGAAGAAGAACTAGTAATTTCGAGCCTTAGGTGAGAAGAAGAGTGAGTTTAAGTGTGAAGAGAAGTGAAAGAAGATTGTTGCTTAAATAGAGAGAAAGGAGGAGAAACCAAAGGAATCAAAGGTTGGTGAGTGAACATAAGGAATCAAAAGTGTGGGGGACAAAAACAAAAGGTGTTCAGAAGCCAAGAAAGAGGTCAGAAGGAATCCCAATTAAAAATTTAAACTCCCTTGGCGCCAAACCAAATGAGGGAAAATTTTTTGGAAGTTGATACACTTACCTCGAATGGAGTTTCGGTCACTCATGACCGATATTACTGACCGAATTTTGCATTTTCGGTCATGAGTGATCGATATTGGAAACTGACGTGCTTCCTGGGATTTGTATCGGTCATCAGTGGTCGACACACTTGACCGAAATAAATCTGGCATGATTGTGTCAATCTTGAGTGATCGATACTGATGACCGATATGATTTCAAGAATCGTATCGATTAACAGTGGTCGACACGATAGACCGAAAATTATACGGTATGTTTATGTCGACCAAGTGTGGTCGATATGAATGACCGAAAAACTTTCCCACCTTCAAACTTCTTTCCATATCGATCACAAGTGACCGATATGTTGACTGGCTCTACTGATATCGGTCAGTCATGATCGATACCACTGACCGAAAATATGTGTATCGGTCTGTCATGACCGATATAAATGACCGATACCAGCCAGAATACACCTGTTATTTGTCCCCTTCAGACTTTCTCAAACCCCAGTTCAGAATCCTGTTTCTATACACTAAAACAAAGCATAAAAGATAATCTAGAAAGCATAATATATACAAAAGGATAACATGGGATTACCTCCCAAGTGTGCTTGTTTAAAGTCACTAAGCTTGACTTTGATTACCTCTTTAGTTGAGGTGAGGAGAAGGAGTCTTGGAACTCCTTGGTGTCATCTTGCTTCTCTTGACCTTGGTGGTGACTCCATTCACCTTGATCTTGGCAAAAGGTGTAGATTTCCCTTCTAGCTGAAGCTTGAAGCAAAACTCTCCCTTCTTGGAGACACTTGGTTGCAAAACCACTTCTCCTTTGCTAGTAACCAGCTTAACATCATTCAGATTCTTGTAACTAACCACTTCAAGGACCTCCTTTTCAGTGGTGTCTTCAAACAACTTGACCAAGCAGCAGCCATCAAAGCTTTCTCCTTGATAGCCTTCAAACTCTGGCCAATTCTTTCTAGGCTGCTTCAGCTTCTTGATCTCCATTGAGAAGGCTTGCTCATTCTCTAGCTTATTCCCCTTTGAATCAAACCTTAGAACCTTCTTCTTGGTCAGCTTCAGCTCAATAGTGCATTCCTTAGCATCAAACACTGCTCCAGCTGAGGCTAGGAAAGGTCTTCCTAGAATGATAGCATTCTTTATGTGCCATTCCACATCAAGCACCAGGAAATCAGTGGGAATGGTTACTCTTTCTATCATCATTGGCACATCCTTGAGACTCCCTAGTGGTCTCTTCACTGTCCCATCAGCTATAGTAAGGGATACATTACTCTCTTGCAGTTGAGTGTAGCCAAGAGCTTTAGCAGTAGAGGATGGGAGAAGGTTGATACTTGCCCCTAAATCACAGAGGCAATTCTTGAAAGTCCTCCCTTTTAGCTCATATGGGAGAGTGAAGCAGCCTGGATCTCCAAGTTTCTTGACATTAAGCTCCTTAACTTCTGGTGATCCAGTCTTCACCTTTAGCTTTTCAACTTTTTCTTGGCCATTCAACCCTCTCAACTCCATCTGAGCAGCATAGAGAGTTTCATACTTCTGAAGTAGCTGTTCTTTGAACCTCCCTGGAAAAGGGATGGTTGGTTGATAGATAGGAAGAGTAGCTGGTTGAGGTTCCTTCTGGTCATCAGCAGCATCCATCAAGTAATCCTTTGTGTTGTCAACAATCTCATGTGGCGCCCACCACTCTTCATCATCTGAGTTTTCCTCAACTCCAAAGGGTTCTCTTTCCACTGCTTTTTGTTCAGCTTCAACTTCTAGAAACTCTTCCCCCCCCCCCCCCCCCCCCCCCCCCCCCCCCACTTAGAGGTTCAGTGTCCTCAGTGAACAAGTAGAGGAACTCTTCAATGATAGACTCCTCTTCAGGTGAGAGGTTCATTTCTTCTATGACAATGGCATTGCAGAATTCCTTTGGGTTAGCCTCTGGTTTTCCAGGAAAGTGGCCTTGAGGCTTGGGACCAGCTATGCCTTTGTTGTTCTCCAGTGTTTTGACTCTTGCAGCCAATCCATCAAACTTGTTGGTGAGCTCTACATGCACTGAATCAATTTTGTTGTGAACCTCTGCAAACTTCTTGTTCATTTCCAAGGTTGTGCTAACTTGAGTGTTGACCATTTGTTGCATGAGGGTCTTGAGTTCAGTGTCTTGAGAGCTGGAGGAAGCTTGTCCTTGAGCTTGAGCATTGAATCCTGGAGGGTTGTAGGGCGCCCTAGGCTGATAGTTGTTGTTCCTCTGCTGAAAACCTTGATTGTTGTAGGGGATAAAAGGTCTTGGTGCAGCTTGTTGTTGCTGTTGTTGGGTAAACCTGGTCTTGTGGGTTGGCAACATTGTTGTTCCTGTAAGACAAGTTGGGATTTGGTCTGTAGTTCCCATAGTTGTTGTGACCACCTTGGTTGCCCAAGTAGTTCATCTCCTCAACTTGGCATTGTTCCTGATCATCAAGCTGAACCATGTCTCCCACAAAGTGAACTTCTTTCCTTTCCCTTAGCAACAAGTCCAGCTTCTCATGTAGAGACTTGATCTCTTTCTTGCTAGATTCTAACTCATCCTTAGCACTCCTTGGTGCTCTATCAAACTCCTCATTGTAGTTTCCATCAGACTGAGCCAAATTCTCTACTAACTCCAAACCTTCATCTACATCTTTTAACAGGAAGTTCCCATTAGATGCTGTGTCCAGAAGCATTCTTATCTTAGGCAAGGCTCCTCTGTAGAGAGTGGACAGCAAAGAGGCTTGTGAGAAGCCATGATGAGAGCATTGCAGAGTGTAACCCTTGAATCTTTCCCAAGCTTCTCCAAAGCTTTCATTGTTCCTCTGTGCAAACCCTGAGATTCCATTCCTGATTCTAGCAGTTCTGAAAGTGGAGAAGAATTTTGCTAGAAAGGCTTTCTTGCATTCATCCCAGCTGGTTATACTGCCTTGGGGAAGATTTTTCTCCCACTGGTGTGCCTTATCTCCTAGAGAGAAGGGGAACAGTCTGAGCTTGAAGCCATCTTCACTAACTCCATTTATCTTGGTCAAGGAACAGAGCCTATCAAAGTTGTCTAGATGGTCCAGGGGGTCTTCAAGTGGTAACCCATGGAATTTGCTGCTCTGGACCATTGAAACATTCCAGACTTGATTTCAAAGTTGTTGTTTTGGACAGCTGGTGGGATGATACATGTCCTGTTGTTGTAGGCTTTTGGTGCATCACCTGCGCCAATAGGTCTAGCAGCTCTTGGAGCTTGTGCAGCGCCTCTTGGTCCTTGCTCACCTTGTAAGCCTTGAACACCTTGGTGTCCCTGTATGCCCTGAGCTCCTGCAGCTCCTTGAGGACCCTGAAATCTGATGTCATCCATGACTTGATCCTGATTGTTCATACCAAGCATGTGCAAGTGTTGCTGTATTTCTTGCTGTCTCCTTGCTCTCTGTCCTCTATCCAGCAGGTTGATGTTGTCTATGAACTCCACAAGGTTGCTTGAACCTCTGGACCTCAAGTTCATATACCTGAAAGACAGAAATGAAAGTCAAAGAGAGTTAGTAACCAAAGAAAAGTAAAAACTTGATCTTAAGGATTCTACAAACTCTAATGATTCAAACTGTTTCCCAAATGGCAACGGCGCCAAATTGATACAAGAGTTTTACCCCTTGTAGGACAATTGCCCTAGCTTGTACTAGTCAGTTGCAGTATAGCATAGGATTGTATCAATCCAAATGGGAAGAGTTGAAAGACAGAAGAGTTGAGAGTGGAATCTCTAAGTCAAGCAAGCCAGGAAAGGGGTTTTGTTGCCTAAACAACAGTTCTAACAACCTAAGTGAAACAAGCAGCAACAAGGTGAAAGCAAAAGCAAACTAAGCAATTCTAAGCAAGAAAAACAGAGTGAAACAGAGCAAAACAGAGCAAATTCGAAATTCAAATTAGGGAAAGACAAGTTCCTAGATGTGGTTATTGACTTTGGGGAATTTCAGACATTGATTAAGGTTGTTTCAAACTACATTGATCAAGCAGGTAAGCAAGCAATGGTGGTTCCTAGACATAGAGTTCACAACTAAGCTAGTTAGATCCAATCTCTTGGCAAATAACTCTTTGCTAAACATCTTAACAAGAACTAACTCTCATTAGTGCTAAAACATCGAGCAAGCAAGACTAATCAACTCTATTCAAGTCAAAATGCTCCTCAAACAGTCAATCTCTTGAGCTAAGGCCAGCAAATCCTCTATTAAACAGGTTCAGCATTTCATCAAACACTTGGTGGGCATTAGAGAAAGCTAACAACCTAGACCAGTTTGATCAAGACTAATCTAGCATGAATAACAGATTAATAAAGAGGAACCCATAAACAGAAGCACATAACAAACCTTAATCAAGCCATAGATTCCCCTAATCTACCACATCTAGAAACCCTAAGGTAACTACTCACTCATAATCATGTTTAACACCAAATCACAAAGGAAGAAGATGCTAATCATGATTAAAAGGAAGATTAAAGAAAGATTAAAGCAAATACTTGATTGTATCAAACAAAGCAGAGAAATTGTCTTACAAACTTAAAGAAATAGCTTAAGAACAGTATTTTGACAAGCCCTCCCGAAAATATAGAAAAAGGGGCTATTTATAGCCTAAGGGAGAAAACCCTAGAAAGGTGGCAAAAGTGTAATTAAAAACAGGTTCGGGCTGGGTCAGTATCGGTCAGTTGTGTCGACCTCCAGTGACCGAAATTTATCTGTATCGGTCATCAGTGGTTGACACAAACGACCAAAATTAGAATGGTGTGTTTGTGTCGACTACATCAGACCGATATTGGTGATCGATACTGCTCTATTTCGGTCACCAGAGACCGAAAATCACCAGGCTCTGACCGAAAACTTCTGCAGAGATCTTCTGCTTTGATCCTTCTTGCTCCCTTTTGTCCAGCTAGCCTCCTGGATCATTCCCAAAGCTCCTCCAAGCTCTTTTAAGCTCCAAAAGCACCTAAAAACATCCAATATGCAAGAAAAATGCAATTTATACTCTAAATGCAACCTAAGTCTAAAAGGAGAAGAAAATGGGACAAAAGCTAAGGGAAAATATGCAAAAGAGGACCAAAACATGCACTAAATGCAGCCCTAAATGGTGTAAATACAAGGGATTTCAACGAGCGTCATCCATTACTGGTGACGATCGTCACCCATTACTGGTGACGATCGTCACTAGGTGGTGAGCTCGAGTCTGTTCAAATAGTTCCTCTCTTCTTCTTTTCTCTTTTTGTGTTTTTTTTTTATGTGTTAGAGAACGAAAATAAACTAGAGTATGAAAACTAGAGAACTTACCAGTGGGTTGCCTCCCACCAAGCGCTTGTTTTAAGTTTTTAGCTCGACTTGGAATGCTGTTTAGACAACGGGTGCATCATCCAGAGACACAATGTGCGCTGCTAGAATCTCGGATTGCGCCTAATAATGTTTCACCCTCTGTCCATTGACAGTGAACTCCTCTCCTTTGGAGTTTATTAGGACAATGGCGCCATGTGGTCTAGCCTATTTGACAGTGAAGGGACCTGACCAACGAGATCGCAGTTTACCCGAAAACAACTGTAAACGAGAGTTATAGAGAAGTATCTGGTCCTTGGGCTCGAAATGTCTGAAGATGATATTTTTATCATGATATGCCACTGTCCTCTCCTTGTATAACTTGGAGTTTTGATAGGCCATATATCTGATTTCATCCAGTTCATTGAGCTGAATCAAGCGCCTTTCTGCAGCAGGCTTCAAATCGAAGTTCAACTTCTTGATAGTCCATTCTGCTTTGTATTCCAACTCCACTGGAAGATGACACGCCTTGCCTTAGAGTAGGTGGAAAGGTGTAGTCCTAAGTGGCGTTTTGTAGGCAGTCCTGTAAGCCCACAACGCATCATCCAATTTCGCAGACCAATCCTTCCTTGTCTTCCCCACTGTCTTCTCGAGTATCTGCTTCATCTGTCTATTAAAGACTTCAACTTGTCCACTGGTTTGGGGATAATACGACGTGGCCACTCTATGTTGAACATCATACTTGTTCAGCAGCTTGGCAAAATTTTTTTTAACAAAGTGAGAACCACCATCACTGATAACGATTCGCGGGACACCAAATCTGGGGAAAATTATGGTCTTAAACAGCTTCAGAACCACTGCAGAATCATTAGTAGGAGTAGCCAACGCCTCTACCCACTTAGATACATAGTCAACAGCAACTAGAATGTATATGATATCATAGGATGAAGGAAAAGGACCCATGAAGTCAATGCCCCACAGTTAAAGACTTCAACCTCAAGAATGAAGTTTTGTGGCATCCTATGTCTTCTGCTAATCTTTCCTCTTCTCTTACAGGTATCATGTCTTGTAACGAATGCATGTGCATCCTGGAACATAGTAGGCCACCAGAGGCCTGTTTGAAGAACTTTGGAGACTGTTTTGAATGTGACAAAGTGTCCAGCATACTCTGAGCCATAACAATGAAACAGGACGTCTGGAACCTCAGTTTCTACTATGCATCTCCTGTAAATCCCATCTGGATAGAGTGCAAAGCATTGGTGAAAGGCCTTTGATGTCACTTAGAGAGTACCCAATGACCTTCTTATACTTTCTAAACTCAGTTAAGAGCTATTGCAACTCATCATCACTTAAGTTTTCATTCACAATCACAGGATAGGTTTCGTTAAGCCCTAAGAAAGCATACCTTAGCCCTTTTGGGAGCTCCTTAAGGTCCACCTTCGGGGCTAACAGCTCGCTCCAATCATCCTCGTGGCTGTTGCTGTTATTCTCCTCCTCAGAACCTTCCTTAGAACCCGAGACATGGCCCTTGAGATTGCTTTCTCCAACCGCTATCCCTTCTGAAATCGAGTCATCAGGTCGATCTTGCTCTCGATGTTGTCTAGATCGAGCAGTTTTGCTCGATTCACTCACTCGATTTAATGTGGATCGAGTGAGGGATCAAGAACCTGAGTCGATCTCCAGATTAGACCCCAAACTGATCGGAAGGCCTTTCTCGATCTCGGACTCGATTGTTTTCCTGGATCAAGCACCTTGCTCGATCTGACTGTCGATTGCTGCACCGGATCGAGTTGTGCTCTCGATTGTCTTGTCGATTTGAGCCCTGGATCGAGTAATAGCATCGATCTCGGAGTTGATCTCTAGGCAGCAGCCTTTATCCTTCTTGGCAACCATCCTAGAATCCAACAAGTTGACGTACTCCTGAGTCCTCTGATCTATGTAACCGAACTCTCCTGGCTCCTTAGTCAATGCCAGCTTCAGATGATCCTCCTGAGCCAACTCTTCCAGCAACTCTTCCTTAGGCATTTAACGTTTCAATGTAAAAAGCTTGCCCTTCTATAGTAGGCTTCTTCAGAACCTCATTGATATCGAAGTCCAGCCTTATATCCTTCCCCAAGTGTAGAGCAATCTTCCCATTTTTGACGTCAATGATAGCGCCGGCGGTTGCAAGGAATGGCCTTCCAAGAATGAGCGGATCCTTAGGCTCTTCATCCATTTCCAACACAACGAAGTCCGTAGGCACGTTCACACTACTGATTCTCACCGGTAGATCTTCAAGCAGCCCCACGGGTAACCTCACACTCCTGTCAGCCAGTACCAACGAGATGCTAAAGTCCTTGAAACGGGTAAAGCCAAGCTTCTTTGCCACAGAATGAGGCATCAAATTTATACTAGCTCCGAGATCACAAAGACAACTCTTGAATTCTAAGGGACCCAAAGCGCATGGTATAGTGAAGCTCCCAGGATCCCCCAACTTCTTAGGGACTATCTCCTTGTGTATCACAGCACTACACTCCTCACTTAGTACAAGTACTTCCTTGCTTTCCTTATTCTTCTTCACGAGAGTGTCTTTGAAGAATTTGGCGCATTTAGGCATCATTGCAAGGCAGTCCACGAGAGGTAGGTTGATCTCTACGTCCTTAAGATGCTTCTCAAACAAGACCCTATGCTTCTCTATGAGTTGCTTTTTGAAACGGCCAGGAAAGGTAGCTTAGGTACATACGGTGGAGGTACATAAGCATCCTTCTCCTTAGTAGTTTGCTCCGCTTTCTTCTCAACAACCGCTTTGTCTCCTCTTCTTGGCCCTTGAATCCAGACATTGTAAAAGTTGATCTCATCATTAGCTGAAAGCTTAGCCGCCCCCTCTTGAATTACAACGTTCTCGTTGTTCTTGGGAGTAACCGTAGGTGCAAGTTCTTTTTCGCTTCTTAACGTGATGGCGTTGGCATATTCCTTGGGGTTCTGCTCACACTTGCCCGGTAGGCTATTCTGACCACTTGTACTCGCCTTTCCCTTCTCTAGCTGCTTGATCTTGTTCTTTAAGTTGGTGATCTGAGTAGAGAAGTCAGTGAGAGACGAGTCTAAACGGGTGTTCATCTCGGCAAACTTCTGGTTTGTAGAGGCTTGCCCTTGAATCAATTGTTGAAACATGGCCTGAACCGGATCAACTTGTTGTTGCATCTGTTGCTGCTGAGGTGCAAAGCCCAGAGGGTACATTGGCGTATAACCCTTGTTTCCTTGCTGTTGCCCTTGGAAGTTGCTCTGCCCTTGACCTTGGAAGCCACCACTCGGCTGAAAACCTTTGTTTTAGGGTACGAAAGGCTTTACTTGCTGAGCGGGGTACACTTGGTCCTTAGGGTTGGCGACGTTGGTACTACGGTATGAGAGATTGTTGTTCTGGTTGTAACCGTGAGTGTAGCCTTGAGGTTTGTAGTTGTTCTGTCCCGCCACCCAATTGGCTTCTTCCTGACGCAACTCAAGTTCCTCTTGGTTCTCATCCGCTTCACCAACAAAGTGAACATGCTTATGGTTAGCTAACACCAGCTTGTCAATCTTCTCATGCAATGATTTCAACTCTTTCTTGTGAGACTCTAGCTCAGAACCTCTCGGTGCACGATCGTAGTCTTCAGCATAGTTGCCGTCACTCAATGCCAAGTTCTCAATCAACTCCATGCCCTCTTCTACCTCCTGACCAAGGAAGATCCCTTTACTAGCCGTGTCAAGCAACAACCTGCTCTTTGGTGAAGCTCCGCGGTAGATGGTGCCGAGTAAGGTCTCCTCACTGAAGCCGTGATGAGGACACTAGATTGTGTAATCTTTAAAACGCTCCATGGCTTCATTGAACGTCTAATTGTTCCGCTGAGTGAAGCCACTGATTTCGCTTCTCAACCGTGCTGTTCTGGTGCTAGAGAAGAATTTTGAGAGAAACGCCTTTTTACATCTCGGCCCATGAGGTGATGGTGCCTTGTGGGAGTGTCTTCTCCTAATGCATAGCCTTGTCTCCGAGTGAAAAGGGAAAGAGACGCAGCTTAAAAGCATCTTCTGATATGCCGTTTATCTTGATCATCCCACATACTTGCTCGAAATTGTCAAGGTGCTCCAAGGGATCTTCCATTGCTAAGCCGTGGAACTTGTTGTTTTGCACCATGGAGATGAAACCCGGCTTGATTTTGAAATTGTCGTTCTGTACAGGAGGAGGAGTGATCCCAAACCTATTATGGTGAGTGTTGGGAGCATCTCCGGCTCCTATAATCCTTGGGGGTCTAGCCGCGTGGTGGGGGTTTCCATTGCCCCTTCCCACTCCCCCATGAGCTGGAGGAGGTCCCTCTGGATGTTCCTGCTCGGCTATAGCTTCAAAGTCAACCAAAACGTGCTGAACAATCTCCTCAAAAGCACTAGCTTGTTCTCGTATTCTTCTTTGCCGTGAATGACCAAGTTGATGAATGTTGTCCAAGGGTTGAATTAGATTGTTGTCTCATCTTGAACGAACATTCATGTACCTGAAAGACACACGTTTGAGAGTAGAGTAATGAGTAACTAAAAGAAAGAAAATGCTCAGTCTTTACTAAACCCCAAATCTCAATGCTTTCTAAACACTCCTAGGATGGCAACGGCGCCATTTGATATCTATATTTTGCAAGGCGAGGATGCAATGAGGCTATCAAAACTCAAATGCAAAACCAGGTCGTAGTACAGTATGCAAGTGAGTGTCAATCCACACCTAGGATGATAGAAAGGTCATAGAGAATGCAAGGATTATGTAAATCTAAGCAAATGATGATCAACTTTGAGAAAAATATACTAAAAACTAGATGCAGCAGCCAAATGGAATGCAAAACTATTTTAAAATTACCAAGAATGATTAAACTACCACGAGGAACAAACAGAATAATCAAAATGCAAAGCTATGAAATACTAAAAATCGAGTAATGGATCGACCACGGGATTGACCACTAGATCGAGCAACAACGATCGATCTCGTCTAAAAATGCAAGTGCTATGAAACTAAAGACTAGGATGCGACGAGTATCAAGCGAATGATTAACAAATATGTAAGAATGCTTAGAAAGAAGGATCTAGGGTTGAGATTCATTGGCAGGGGTTTCAAAGATCCAAGCTTGGGTTGAGAACTTTAGATCTACTCACTTTGTGAGATTTTCTAAGCCTTGAAAACAAAACAAGATCCATTCGTGGCTTTCGGTATGGATCAGTCCTTCATCATCTACTCCAAACCCATTGCTTCTGGTGGAAAGAGAGGTTGAAGGGTAATGAACATAGATTTTAAACACACGGCTTAACTAGTCCCCTAAACTACCATGGCTTTTGGGAAAGGGTAACCAGTCTCTAGGATGTGATTTTCAGAGATCTCTGGATCCTGTCAAGGTAAGAGACCTCTCTGATCATAAAGATCTTGGCGTGAGACTCTTTAAGCCCTAGGAACTCAACATCCTAGAAGAGAAAGCCGTTAAGAACGAGAAAACACCAAGCTTGAAAACCCTTTAGACCTCGTGAATCCTCTCAACCCCGAAACCCAAATGAAACTACTCGCTGCACATGGAAATAACCAAAATAAACATAAACGATAAACTCATAAACATAAAAACAATTGATTAAACTTAAAATATCAATATTCAAAGAAAAAGCTCCAAGGTCTAACAATGGCGTATCGCCTCTAAACCAGAGAGAAAATGCATAAAAATATAAGAATGAAAAGTGTGTGGGAAAAGATCAACGCCGCCTTCCCAAAATGGGCCAAACAGCTCGATGGTCCCCCCCTCACTAGCGGCCAAAAATGGTTTAAAGGAATGAAATCGACCTCGGGATCGAGCATGTTACTCGATCATCTTTGGACATCGCGTCTCCTACTCGATCCGTGTCTCGATCTTCTTCGGTGGATCGAGTGTTGCATCCGATCTTGGTGTCGATCCCTGAAGGATCGAGTGGTGGACTCGATCTGGCTCTCGCTCTGCATGGCGTCATTTACGTCTGTACCACTTGATCGTTTGCTTCGCTCGATCTCTGTCTCGATCAGATTCTGTGGATCGGAAGGATTACTCGATCTTCTGGTCGATCTTAACTAGATCGACCGGCTATACTCGATCTGCGCTTTGATCTCTGGTCCTTAGCAAGCATTCTTGAATTCTCCAAGTTCCCACGAACCTCCTGTTGAGCCTCAGCACGTCCACCTTCCCTCCAAGACTCCAAAGTAGCCAAAAACAACCTGAATGCGATGCAAAATGCAAGAAACGTGCACATGCTAATGCAAGAACGCTTTAGGACCTAAAGTGATGCAAACTATCCTAAAGTGTGATGTAAATGCATGAAAAGCTAACCTATATGTATGCGAAATACATGCAATATGTAGCGATATCAGGGAATCGATTTCATGGGACCCTTTCCTTCATCCTATTGGAACAAGTACATCTTGGTTGCAGTGGATTATATCTCCAAATAGGTGGAAGCAATTGCCAGTCCACACAATGATGCTGCAGTGGTTCTGAAGCTGTTCAAAACCATCATTTTCCCCAGGTTTTGAGTGCCACGGATTGTGATCAGGTATGGTGGGAAACACTTTATCAAGAGAGTTTTTGAGAAGCTGCTGCAGAAGTATGGATTTTATCACAAGGTTGCTACACCATATAACCCTCAAACAAGTGGTCAGGTTGAAGTTTCCAACAGGCAAATCAAGGAAATCCTGGAGAAGACAGTAGGGAAGACAAGAAAGGATTGGTCTGCCAAGTTAGATGATGCACTTTGGGCCTACGGGACAGCATTCAAAACACCACTTGGCGCCACACCATTTCATTTGCTTTATGGGAAAGCATGTCACCTTCCAGTGGAGCTTGAACACAAGGCAAATTGGGCTGTCAAGAAGATGAACTTTGATTGGAAATCTGCAGCAGAGAGGCGCCAGATACAGCCCAATGAGTTAGATGAGATCAGGAATCATGCTTATGAGAACTCAAAGCTGTTCAAGGAGAGGACTAAAGCACACCATGACAAGAAGATCCTTGCCAGACATTTTGAACCAAATGACCAGGTACTTTTGTATAACTCACATTACAATTATTTCCTGGAAAATTGCGTTCTCATTGGTTAGGTCCCTTCACAGTCAAGAAAGTCAGACCATTTGGTGCAGTTGTTCTATCAACTCCAGAAGGCAGGGAGTTTGTTGTCAATGGGCAAAGGGTGAAACATTACTCGGCGCAAGCTGCGATTCCCGAAGGACAGATTGTACCTTTGTCAGATGCACCCACAGCCTGATCTTGAGGACAGTCAAGATAATGACGTTAAACGAGCGCTTGGTGGGAGGCAACCCACTGGTAAGTGTACATACTTAGTTTGATTTTTGATTTTTTCTGACTTATTTTCGTGTTACATATTTAGTCAAAAAAAAAAAAAAAGTGTGTCGAGGTGAGCACATGTGATAGGGAGCTTTTTCTCAGTTCTAAATATCAATCCTAAAGCCTCTTAGTATTGCTGTAGTACTTTAGGTGTCAATCCAGCCTAGGTGTGAAAAGTACTAGGAATACAAGAGCAAAGTAAAGCTAAGTCAATTTCAGGTAAAATGGAAGAGAAATTTAACAAAAACTAAATGCAATACGAAATAAGCAAGAAAACTATTTTAAAATCCCCTAGAACAATTTTAACAACTACTAGAAGAAAAGTAGGAATTTAAAGAGCAAGACTACTGATTTTGAAAACTCGAAATCTAAAAACGGGCAAATGAGGCTATTTCTAGCAACTTAAAGGAGCAAACTTTAAATCTAAAGGAGAAAGCTTTTGAAACTACTTGAATGATAATTAACAGATTCAAGGATGAGGTTCATGCTTAGGGAAGCTCAAGGCTCGATCTTGGTTTGCAAAATGTAAATCTACACATTTCAAAATGAGCTATCCTTAAGACTAAGAAGCAATCTTCCCATGGCTTGT
Organism: Thlaspi arvense; assembly: GCA_911865555.2. Taxonomy (NCBI): domain Eukaryota; kingdom Viridiplantae; phylum Streptophyta; class Magnoliopsida; order Brassicales; family Brassicaceae; genus Thlaspi; species Thlaspi arvense. The sequence continues at coordinate 15,782,324 of OU466857.2, forward strand.
GGGTAAGATGAGTTCCTCTCAACATTCATCCTCTCCAAACCCATGGCTTGTGGTGGAAAAGGATGGTTGATGGAGCTGAAGAACAGATCTTAGCTTGGCCTAACTAGCCTTTACTTGCCATTTCCGTGGTCTTTAAGGCATACTAGTCTCTTGGTTTGGACATAAGAGATTTCCTAAGTTCTTATGAGATAAGGAAATATCTTGGATCACAAAGCCTCTCTCAAAGTCTTTAAGCATTTGATACTCCAAACCAATAAAGGATAAAGTTAAGAACAAGAAAATACCAAGATCTGACCTTTAAAACCTTCCTAATCACCTCATCCTTAAATCTTAAAGAACTACTCTATTATCATTTTCAAACCCCTCTTAATCATGAGATAAGAGGAGTTAAACATGATTAAGATAACAAGAAAGAAAGATTAGAGCTTAAAGAGAAGTTCTTAACTTCCAAAATCAAAGTTTTTATAAAAGATAAAGCTTGAAAATGGAAAAAGATGTTTTAATGGTGATCCAGAAAACCCAAAAATAGGGATGAAGGCTGTAAAATTCGTGGATCCCCTAAAATTTTAGGTCTTGAGTGTTCATAAAGGACCTCACAACTGGTCTCCTCACTAAAAGACAAAGTCTGAGCTGTCCAAGGAAGAAAGCAGAAATCTGGACCGAAGATCGACCCGCCTGGTCGATGTAGTGGTCGATCTGAGGCTGAAAAGAGTGGGATGGTCGATCTGGTGGTCGATCTGAGGCTGAAATGACTTGGATGGTCGATCTGGTGGTCGATCTCAGGCTGAAACGACTTGGATGGTCGATCTGGTGGTCGATCTCAGCCTAATTCTTTTTGGCCGAACTCTTTCTTGACTCTCAGAAACTCCTAAGCTCTACTTTTGATTCCTTGTCCATGCTCAGCATCCAACACAGCTCCATGTACTCCATATTACCTAAAAACAATGCATATATGCAAGAAATATGCAAATGCTAATGCAAACATGTCTAAAACCTAAAATGGAGCAAAAGTTACAAATAATCTAAATATGAATGCAATATGAATGCAAAATTTATCCTAAATGAGTGCTAAAATAAGCTAAGTTATGAGTTTATCAACTCCTCCAAACTTGTCTTTTTGCTTGTCCTCAAGCAAACAAAGACAAATCCGAGAGAGAGGTTTAAAAATGGGGGTTCAACTCCAAAAAAATGTTTTTCAAATGAATCAGCTCAATGTTCCTTGTTCTTAATTCTAGGATGCAGTATACAAACTCTACTTCGAAGAACTTAGCCATATTCATCGCATGTTGAATTTCAGATCATGACTCTCATATTCCAAACAATCCAAGAATCCTAACCTTTAACATTCAATTAATGATCAAACTGTGAATCACTCTCATGCACTTAGAACATAATACATTTGGCTAAGGACAAGGTTATGAGACAAAGATGATCTCATTCAAGTGGGTAATTCAACCAATGGGTTATCTCAAAAAGGATTGAACTTATGCATAATGCTAAAGGTAAAGACAATTGATGCATACATGACTAGACTCTCATCTACCCATATACACTAACAATGATCCTAAACCCCTCTCATTTTCTTTCTTTTTCAAGCTCACTCACCCTCTAGAAACTACCCAAACAACAAGGCAAGAAGCCAAGCATAACCCACAAAAACAGAAAACATCTTTACTCTTCTTAGGCTAGTGGTGGTCAAACACAAACTTAGAGCTCTTTCTTTAAATCTTGGTAGCTCTCTTCTCTTTTTTTTTTTCTTTTTTAAACTTTGGCCTTTGGCTCTTTTCTTTCTGATTTTATTTTTATTTTTGAGAGCTACCTCTTTCTCTTTTAAAACTGAGTTTTTATTTAAAAACAAAATAACACCACCACTTAAAACCATGAGTCCTTTTTATTTTCAAACACCAAACACAATTTCTTTTTAAACTGAAAACACAGAAGCAAAATTCTTTTAACACCAGCAAATCCCTACCCCAAAACAATCCTAAAACTAGCTTCAAAATGCAAAGCTAGCATCAATATGAAAGCCTAATCATGTTGCCTAAACCTAACACTTTATGCCAAGTTCAATCCGAAAATAAGGCCTTACATCACACAAGAAATATTTGGCTTGAAAGGAAGGCAAGGTTCAGGGTGTGGAGTTCTATTCAGACTTACAAAGAGTGGTAAAAAAGGGTAAGAAAGCCTGAATATGTATATGTGATCCATGTATTTCATTTCAAATGCACAAGTGTGATAATTCAAATTCAGATTAAGGTTCTCACTTAGTAGGAAAGGATTCAATTCATGTCTGTTCAACTTAAGCCACGAAAATCAAAAAAAATGATCCAAATATGGTTAGAACTTAACTTCAAGTTTGCACAAGCATCAAAGAACTACTTACTAGGGCCTTGAACTAATTCATGAGCTTAAAACACTTTTACAAGGAAAATTACCCCCTATGCACGTGAATGCAAGCAACCTATATGATAATATAAAAACTCAATCCTAAAATTTTTAACAATGCAAATGCAAGCTACATGATTTTTTTCGAAAATTTTGAAATTTTTTCTGATTTTCTATGCAAATGTATATGCATGAAGAATCAAATATGCTTAAAGAGAAAATAAGAAAACAAAACACAAAATTAAATCTCTCAACCTCTCCCCAAAACTTATATTACACAGTCCCTTGTGTAATAAAAGTTCAAGAGAGACCATCAAGAAGAAATAAAATCCAAGAATTCATGATATATACAAGGTTTTGGAATAGTGTACCTTGGGCTGTGTTGTGGATCGAGCTGGAGGATCGATCTGTGGGTCATTCTGGGCAGAGGATCGAGTGTATGTACTCAATGCAGCTCTCGATCCTGTCCTGAATCGACTTTGGCCGGTCGATCTAGCCATCGATCTACCGGAGATGCTTCAGTTTTCTTGCCTTTTAGAGCGTCCAAAAACGTGCCTTTGAATCTCCATCTTCCTTGGTCATGTTGAGGCTTGATCACCAGGCTCATACTCATCATAGAACCATCCCTAAAATGTTTGCATCCTTATCTCCTCAAAGGGTAACCTCCATTGATCCTCAAGGCTCTCTTCTTCAGTCATGTTGAGGCTTGTATCACCAGGCTCATACTCATCATAGAACCGTCCCCCAAATATGTTCATCCTTAGCTCCTCAAAGGGTAACTGCCATAGATCCTCAATGCTCTCTTCATTGGTGAGGGTGAAACCGAGGTGCTTGGCAAAAGGTTGTTCCATTGGAGATTCTTCTTCTTCACTCTCCTTGGAGGCTGCTGCAATGGGACTCTCCTTTGTCTCTTTCCTGGGAATGAGTTGCATTTGTGTTTCTTTCTTGGTGGGGGGCTCTTGCTCAACAAATGACCTCTCACTAGCATCCTCTAAACATTCAACAACCAAACTTTCTTCACAAGGATCTTCAAATCTTTGCTCAAGATATTCATCAACAATGTACCTAGGAAGAGCTTCAAGTTCTTCAGCTTCTTGTTGGAATTCCTCATTGGTGAGAGCTTTATCCTCTTGTTCCTCATTCCCTTGTGTGATTTCGGTGTTGATAGACTCCACATGTGTTGTTGCAGCAACTCTTGAAAATGGAGTAGGAGAGCCTAGTTTGAAGTCAAGCATGATAATGCTCTCATTAAGCTGTTCTTGCTGCTTCAAAAGCAACTTCATCATGTTGAAATTTTCTTCCTCTTTAGAGATGTGGGAAGAATAGGCTGCTCCTTGCTGCTCCAAAAGCAACTTCATCATGTTGAGAGTTTCTTCCTCCTTAGAGATGTGGGAAGAATAGGCTGCTCCTTGCGCGTCCTCCATGTTCCATGATTGGTATCCCTCACCATATTCATAGTGATTCTCTTGAGCAGAATGTTCATCCATAAGCCCTCTTTGATAAGTGGATGGCCTTTCAAAACCATGGTTGCTTGTTGGGTCCCAAGCCATCATTCTCACTTAGATTCGCTAATAAGGCCTCAAACATTGATGTTATATCTGAATCAATACTGTCTTCCTTGTTATTGTGCCTTGCAAAAAGAACAAACACTTGAAAGAGAGTTAGTAACAAAAATGAAAATTAAAACTTAGTCTATACTAAGCTCCAAATCCTAGAAATTTCAGAAAATCCTAAGTTGGCAACGGCGCCAATTAATAGAAAGCTTTTTTCAGTTCTAAATATCAATCCTAAAGCCTCTTAGTGTTGCTGTAGTACTTTAGGTGTCAATCCAGCTTAGGTGTGAAAAATACTAGGAATACAAGAGCAAAGTAAAGCTAAGTCCAATGAGTTAGATGAGATCAGGAATCATGCTTATGAGAACTCAAAGCTGTTCAAGGAGAGGACTAAAGCACACCATGACAAGAAGATCCTTGCCAGACATTTTGAACCAAATGACCAGGTACTTTTGTATAACTCATGTTTACAATTATTTCCTGGAAAATTGTGTTCTCGTTGATTAGGTCCCTTCACAGTCAAGAAAGTCAGACCATTTGGTGCAGTTGTTCTATCAACTCCAGAAGACAGGGAGTTTGTTGTCAATGGGCAAAGGGTGAAACATTACTCAGCGCAAGCTGCGATTCCCGAAGGACAGATTGTACCTTTGTCAGATGCACCCACAGCCTGATCTTGAGGACAGTCAAGCTAATGACGTTAAACGAGCGCTTGGTGGGAGGCAACCCACTGGTAAGTGTATATACTTAGTTTGATTTTTGATTTTTTCTGACTTATTTTCGTGTTATATATTTAGTCAAAAAAAAAAAACAGGAAATGTGTCGAGGTGAGCACATGTGATAGAGAGCTTTTTCTCAGTTCTAAATATCAATCCTAAAGCCTCTTAGTGTTGCTGTAGTACTTTAGGTGTCAATCCAGCCTAGGTGTGAAAAATACTAGGAATACAAGAGCAAAGTAAAGCTAAGTCAATTTTGGGTAAATTAGAAGAGAAATTTAACAAAAACTAAATGCAATACATATTAAGCAAGAAAACAATATTAAAATCCCCTCTTAAGGGTTAAAAACTACTAGAAGAAAAGTAGGAATTTAAAGAGCAAGACTACTGATTTTGAAAATTCGAAATCTAAAAACTGGCAAATGAGGCTATTTCTAGCAACTTAAAGGAGCAAACTTTAAATCTAAAGGAGAAAGCTTTTGAAACTACTTGAATGATAATTAACAGATTCAAGGATGAAGTTCATGCTTAGGGAAGCTCAAGGTTCGATCTTGGTTTGCAAAATGTAAATCTACACATTTCAAAATGAGCTATCCTTAAGCCTAAGAGGCAATCTTCGCATGGCTTGTGGGTAAGATGAGTTCCTCGAATCATTCATCCTCTCCAAACCCATGGCTTGTGGTGGAAAAGGATGGTTGATGGAGTTCAAGCACGGATCTTAGCTTGGCCAAACTAGCCCTCACTTGCCACTTCCGTGGTCTATAAGGCATACTAGTCTCTTGGTTTGGACATAAGAGATTTCCTAAGTTCTTATGAGATAAGGAAGTATCTTGGATCATAAAGCCTCTCTCAAGGTCTTTAAGCATTTGATACTCCAAACAAAGAAAGGATAAAGTTAAGAACAAGAAAATACCAAGATCTGACTTTTAAAACCTTCCTAATCACCTCATCCTTAAATCCTAAAGTACTACTCTATTATCATTTTCAAACCCCTCTTAATCATGAGATAAGAGGAGTAAAACATGATTAAGATAACAAGAAAGAAAGATTAGAGCTTAAAGTAAAGTTCTTAAATTCAAAAATCAAAGTTTTTACAAAAGATAAAGCTTAAAAATGGAAAAAGATGTTTTAATGGTGATCCACAAAACCCAAAAATGGGGATGGAAGCTGTAAAATTCGTGGATCCCCTAAAATTTTAGGTCAAGAGTGTTCATAAAGGACCACACAACTGGTCCCCTCACTAAAAGACAAAGTCTGAGCTGTCCAAGGAAGGAAGCAGAAATCTGGACTGAAGATCGACCCGCCTGGTCGATCTAGTGGTCGATCTGAGGCTGAAACGAGTGGGATGGTCGATCTGGTGGTCGATCTGAGGCTGAAATGACTTGGATGGTCGATCTGGTGGTCGATCTCAGGCTGAAACGACTTGGATTGTCGATCTGGTGGTCGATCTCAGCCTAATTCTTTTTGGCCGAACTCTTTCTTGACTCTCAGCAACTCCTAAGCTCTTCTTTTGACTCCTTGTCCATGCTCAGCATCCAACACAGCTCCATGTACTCCATATTACCTAAAAACAATGCATATATGCAAGAATATGCAAATGCTAATGCAAACATGTCTAAAACCTAAAATGGAGCAAAATTACAAATAATCTAAATATGAATGCAATATGAATGCAAAATCTATCCTAAATGAGTGCTATAATATGCTAAATTATGAGTTTATCAACATGTCGACCACGCTCGACACCTGGGTCGACACTGACCAGTGTCGACCCGCACCACCCACCCGGTGTCGATCGACACCCTCATTAATCAGTTAAGTCTCATTACATCATCGGGTTTCTTCTTCTTCCTCATTCTTCTCTCAAACCTGAAAACTCTCAAATTTCCATAAAATCACAACTTCCTTGTTTGTAGACGGATTTGAGTGATTCAAAAGCCTAACTTAGGCGGAATCTTGTGCTCTTTCTGAATATCCAACTCATTCATCCGATCTGCATGGTATGACACTCGGAATTCTACTTTTTCAGTTCGACCCCAAGGTTTGAAACTTCCGATTTGACCTGTTTTAGCTTGATTTAGGACTTGAATCATGGTCCTCTAGGTTGTTTAGGAAGAATTCGACCTTGCCCTTAGTTATTACAACTTGTTTTGTAATATTTTAAAATTTTTGGATTGATAATTAATTTTGCTAAAATAGGTCCGAATTTGGGGTTTGACCTGTAATTGCTTGTGATTAGTATTCATTAAGTTGCTGGTTAGGTTCGCTATTGATGATATAAGCCAGATTTTAAATTTTCAAAATTTCGATTTTTGGCCTGATTTTGGAAATTTTTGTGTTCTTGGTTTTCTGAGTGCAGATGGCTCCACGGACAAACAAGAGATCACACACTGAGACTGGAGAATCCTCCAACCCCGCACCAGCACCTGCTATACCCTCTCTTCCACCATGGCCTCGGAGAGAAGGGTTGAGGATCCCAATGGAGAGGGTTTAGGAGGATACTCTGGCAAAAGAGGTAGCAAAACACACTTGCGTTTTCCGGGACATCAGTGAGCAGTGGGACGATTATGACACATTGTTCTACAATGCCTGGACCAAGATGGACTTTGCGCCTACACGGTTCGCCTGTCCGGATACATTGTGCAGGCTCGGGCTCAAGGAGGATGCTCTGCGAGTGCTGCAGAAGATTGGCTTGGGTACCATTGCGACCAAGCAGTACGATCTATACCTGGAGTTAGTGCGCCAGTTCATTGCCACAGCGAGGGTGTATTACACCAATGACATCGTGAGGAGAGCAGATGATGGCACTGTCACATTCATCATCAGAGGCATCAGGTACATGATCACCTTCCCTGAGCTCTGTATCATCTTCGGGTTCGATTCAGAGTGCACTGGCGTCTCTCTCCCGACGCTGTTTCCTGACCTGCAGAGTTTCTGGTCCCATTTCGGGAATGGGATGCATGACTCCAAGAGGTCTACTCAGACATATGTATGCCATCCGTTGCTGCGCTACCTTGTCTGCTTCTTCTCCACTACTCTCCTGTGCAAGTCTGAGCACGAGAAGATGATAGTTTCTGAGCTGACTCTCCTGTATTACGGCATTGAGGATGTGTTGACAGAGGAGTATCCGGTTGACAGCGATGTCAACATGGGAGCCATTTTTGCCCATCACTTGGCTTCATTGAAGACCAAGGCGTTCACTGGAGCTCAGGGCAAGCCCGAGAGTATTGGCAGTCTCCTCACTCCCATATTCCGCTACTGCCGCATCGATACTTTGACTTGTAGAGTTGTGACTGAGCACCACCTCATAGAGATGGATTACTTGAGGAGGACACACTGGATCACAAGAGATGAGCAGCTATGGAGCTTCGTTAGTCACACTGGTCAGCGATGTCTGATTCCGCTACCACAGACTTCTCTTACTACACTGCAGACAGACTCCCTCAGCTTTCCGCCTGATGCTACATTGCTACGATCCGCGCCAGCTACTAGGCGCCGAGGAGGATCTTCCTGAGCTGCTGCTTCTGCTGCTGAGGATGCGCCTATTAAGGGCCTTGCTGGAGGTTCCCCTCGTCGAGCGAGCGCACCACGCACCTACATGCTGCCTGAGCCGATTGGTAGCCATGAGCTTCCACCGACTCCCGACATTCTGATGGAGCAGGCCACTTTTCAGTGTTATATGGTGCAGAGTATTCAGGCGTTGTGGAACGCCGTCTCGGTGCTGTCCAACTGCGGTTGCGTTCGCCCCCCAGTCACCTGATACTGAGGATGAGGATTAGTTCCTCTAGCTATCCAGGTTACTTTTTCTTTTCCCTTTGTTCTTGAGTCAGTTTTTATGTCTTTGTCTTGAGTCAATTTGTCAGCTTTGATTATGTTTTGAAACTTGTTTGAACTGACGAGATTATGGATTATGTTGTTGCTTTTAATTGTTTGCTTGAGTGTTCCTAACAGTCTTTACTCGGGATAACTTCAGCTAACAATCTAACTTGCAACAAATACACATGTTTGGGTCATCATATTCTGTTTTCGAACAGGGTGTCGATCGACACCAACCATGTGGTGTCGATCGACACCACTCGCGGGCACATGTACCATTTTCTCATCTTTGTACAAACCGTTTCATTGCTTAGTTTTACCAACTCAATGCTTAGTAACACTGGGGACAGTGTTGTTTAAGTCTGGGTGAGGTCGTTGCTGACATTGTGTATATTGTTTATAATTTATAGAGTCGCAAAGTTGAGTTAAAACCTGTTTTATTGAATCAAAAGTTTTGAAATTGTCAGTTTTTCTTAGAATCAACCACAAAACATTAATACTTATAAGAACCATTTCCACAATTGTTGATTACAAGTCTTACTAAGTTGAAAGTCATAGATAGTTCAGTCTAGCAATGAAAGTTTAGGTTCTTAGAGAATCTGGAAAATTTGCTGTTAGCTCCATTTAAATGAACTTAAAACTTCTTATCGTGGTGCTTGATTCTCTTTGATCTTGATTCTCTCTTCTAACACTGACAAGCATGTTAAAACACAGTTTCTCTTTGATCTTCCCTGATAGAACTTATAAAGTTTAAGTCAAAAGAATGGTGCATTCATGACCCTGTCTCCTCACAAGGAACACAAGTATTGAGTAGCACCATATCTTAGACTGTACAAGAATGAGAAAGAGCATAAAATAAAAAAAATATATCAGAAAGAAAAGATAAAGGGAAAAGAAAATAGGAGAGCTGTGTTGAGATTGCTTTGTTCAGTTGTTTAGGAAGGGAAAAGAATCTATAACTGATAGAGATGATAAAACCTTGATGAGACATCACTTAGATAGAAATAAGGAGTTTTAGCAGTAGAGATTTCGGATTTCTTGAAGGAGCTTGAACTGGATTTGAAAGATTTGCTAAGCATGTGATGATTATACTTAAATTTGATCTTTTGTTGACTCTGTGATATGTGGATTCGAAAGTGTTAATCAATGTGGTGTTCCTGATGTATGGCTGACTTTTTATGTGTTTTCAAACCTCTACTCTAGGCTATGTTTTATGTTTGCTTGAGGGCAAGCAAAAGATAAGTCTGGGGGAGTTGATATATCATGGTTTTTGCTGGTTTTTGACCATGATATAAGTCCTATTTATAGAGTCTTTTTGGTATTTTTCGAGTCCTATAGAGTCTTTGCAGATCTAGGTACAAATGGAGCATAACTATGGATTTTGGAACCTTTTGGAGCTATACTGAAGCTGATGCTGAAAGGACCAAGTCGGAAGGCATTATGGAGCAGGGTGTCGATCGACACCCACATCTTAGTGTTGATCGACACCGGTCGTGGTCGCGAAAGGAGTCTTTAAAACTCTGTTGAAGAATTACAACTTGGCCCAGAAGTCTCTCACTATTTGCACTTTTGCCCCAATTCGTGTTTAGACTTGTTTTTAGGTTTTCTAAGCCATTGTTAGACTATTATCTTGTTATCATTGAGACTAAGAGAGAGATTAGATTGGGTGCTTTTGGGGAGACAAATCCATACTTTGTAGAGAAGAATTTCGAACCCTTCATCTTTTACTCTATTTCTTAATGCAATTTTATTCAGTCATGATTTGTGTTTCACTTGCTATGTCTGAGTAATATGCTAGTTAGGTTTTGGGTTATTCAAAGGTTGATAAAGAATTGTTAGAACTACAAAACTGGAAGGATAAATCATTTGGTTCTTCATCTGGATTGCTTTAACACTGGTTTTAAGATTGATCACCTAGAAATCAGATCTTAGGTTGTTTAATAGATGTGGAAACATTGTTAATCACCAGAACTATCTTAGATGAGCAAAATAACTAATTGCAAAAGAATTTGGATCAGAGATTTTGTGAACATATCGAACTTGATATATAATGCATGTTTAGGTTGTTTAAATTGCAAAGGAATTTGGAATTCTAGAATCTGATCATAGTTAATCTCTGCGACGGAAGTCGATTGGTTTTACATTAGTGTTTCAAGTTCTAGATCGGTTTTAATAAATATTCCTTTCAGTCCGTAGTCTGCGATTTATGTCAACCTGCGAATTTCCCAATTGCCTAGCGCCTTTCTCTATTGATTTTAAGAACCTACAATCCGCTTTTGACCTTATTGCTTTCGTTGCTATTTTAGTTTTATTTATCATTTACTGCTTAGCTTCATTTGAATCTAAAATCTGTTTAGTAATAGACTTAAGTCCTTGTGGATTCGATCCCTAAGTACTACAGTGATCTCTTAATTTGAGAGAGTAGCTCTAACGGTTAATTCTAGCATATCAGAACCATTGCCACAGTAGTTGATTAAAAGTCTTACTAAGTTGAAAGTCATAGGTAGATCAGTCTAGCAATGAAGGTTTAGGTTCTTAGAGAATCTGGAAAATTTGCTGTTAGCTCCACCTTAATGAACTTTAAACTTCTTATCTTGGGACTTGATTCTTATTGATCTTGATTCTCTCTTTCAGCACTGACAATAAAGTTAAGATACAGTCTCTCTTTGATCTTCCCTGATGTAGTTTTTAAAAGTTTAAGTCCAAAGAATGGTGCATTCATGACCCGGTCTCCTCACAAGCAACAACAGTAATGAACACACTCAAGAACATGTCTCCTCACAAGGAACACAAGTATTGAGTAACACCAAATCTTAGATTGAAAAATATTCAGAAAAAGAAGTGAAAAATCGAAAATATCAGAATGAAAAAGATTTAGGGAAGAGAAAATAGGAGAGCTGTGTTGAGATTGATTTGTTCATTTATTTAGGAAGAGAAATGAATCTATAAGTGATTGAGATGATAAAACCTTGATGAGATATCACACTTAGATAAATAACTGGAGTTAGCAGTAAAAATTTCGGATTTCTTGAAGGGATTTGGACTGGATTTGAGAGATTTGCAAAGCTTGTGATGATTATACTGAAATTTGATCTTGTGTTGACTCTGTGGTATGTGGATTCGAAAGTGTTAACTAATGTGGTGTTCCTGATGTTTAACTGGCTGTTTCTTGTTTTCAAACCTCGACCCTGTTCTTTGTCTGATGTTTGCTTGAGGGCAAACAAAAGCTATGTCTGGGGGAGTTGATATATCATGGTTTTGATGGGTTTTAACCATGATATAAGTCCTTTTTATTGAGTCTTTTTGGTCTTTTTAAAGTCCTAGTAGAGTCTTTGCAGGTTATAACATGTCTGGAGCATAATTAGGGATATTAAAGCTTTTTGGAGCATTACAAGTTGAAGCCACGAAGTGTCCAGCTCGAGAAGAAAACTATGCATTTGGGTGACGCTCGTCACCACCTATGGTGACGCTCGTCACCCATGAAGGAAGGAGCGTGGCTGCTTTATTAAAAGTATGAAGATTATTTGCAGAACTGGCCCAGAAGTTCCAGTATTTGCAAGAAGGCCCAAGATCGTGTTTTAGCTTCTATATACTAGGTTTTCAGCCATTGTTGGCTTGGATCTTAGTTTTTGAGAATTCAGAAAGCTTTTAGAGAGGATTTTATTGAGAGCTTTTAGGGAGACAGATCTTGTACGCTTTTTGGAGAAGATTTCGAACCCCCTTTGTTTTTATTCTATTCTCATAATGCAATTTTATTCAGTTATTTTTTGTGATTTCATGAGCATGTCTGAGTAATCTGTTAGTTAAGTTAGAGTTTTTCAAAGGTTGATGAAGACTTTGTAGAATTGCTACCTCTTAGGAATATCTTTTGGGTTTTCATCTCTGCTTGCTTTAAAATCAAATTTCTTAGACACATCATCTAGAAATCCGAAAATCATAGGTTGTTAAATATATGTGAGAGAATTATTGATAACCTGAACTAGTATTTGATGAGTAAAACAACTTAGTGCAAAGAGATTTGGCTTAGGAGTTTTGTGAACAACTGAACCTGATTGTTAGGGTTTGCAAAGAGATTTGAAACTCTGTGATTTAGACATAGTTAAGTTCTGCAAGAAAAAAATCAAAAATGATATGCAAAGGCCTCAGAACTCTCAAGATAGTGTTTAAGCTCAAAAAGAGCTTTGGTTAAGAGAGTGGATTAACTGTCCCATAAGTATGAGGATCAGCTATTTGGATCAACAAGAGTGGTAAGAAGGGAAAAGATGATCCAAATATGAATATAATAGCTATGAATTCATTTTTCAATTCACAAACATGATAATTAAAAATTCAGATTAAGGTTCAAGTAGATAGAGTTGATTTTCAAAGAACAAATGCTTTCAGTATGAGATAAGTGCATCAAATTTAGCAATCCAAGCATGATTCAGCGTTAACTTCTAACATTCTCATGATGCATCAAACAACTAACCACGTAAATATTGAAATCATCTCTAAACACTAAGCATTTTACGAGGAGAATTCATCATTATGCCCTATGCAAATGCAATGCATCCTATATGCAAACACTAGACTCAATCCTAAGCAAATGAATTGCAACTATATGCTTTCTTTTTGGTTTGCAAAAACATGCAAAACTATACTCTAAATGCAACCTAAGTTTAAAAGGAGAAGAAAATGGGACAAAAGCTAAGGGAAAACATGCAAAAGAGGACCAAAATATGTACTAAATGCAGTCCTAAATGGTGTAAATACAAGGGGTATCAACACCCCCACACTTGCCTTTTGCTTGTCCTCAAGCAAATAAGAACAAATGGGAGAGTGAGGTTTGAAGACGGGCATTCAGATTCCACAAATGAAAAGGTAAAGAGATGGTTTCAATGCTTAAGTGCCTAGTTGTAGGATGCAAACATAATCATCTATACTTTAAAGAACCTAGCCATGCTCATCATGTTTCAAAATGATCTCAAATCTCAACCTAGTCAAATGCTCAAATCAATCAACTATTTAACATTCAATTAAGTTCAGAACATGAATCATGCTTATGCAAATCAAGTGAAGACATTTGGTTAAAAAGGGGTAAGGTTATGAGATAAGAATTATCTCATTTAAGCACAGGGTTTTAAAAACATAAGGGATCACTCAATGAAATGACTTCATCTTAGGTAAAATGCTAAGGTAAAAACACACTTATGCATGCAAATGAAAGCTTTCTTCTACCCTTATTTCCCAAAGATGAGTCCTAAGCATTTCTAAACCCAAGAGTGAACCCTCTAAGTCTACCCTTTACCCTTCTTCATGGCTGGGAAAACTTTTCTTTTTGCTTGTGTGGTTGTTTCTTTTTGGTTTGGACTTGCTCTTATTTGCTGTATTGGCACCTTCATCACGTTTGGTGGATTGCTCCTGGTCTGATTTTTCTTCTTTGGACCCTTTCTGAGCTTTGTTGCTGGCGTCTTTCTTCTTTGTACTTAGAGCTTTTTTTTCCTTTACTTAACCACAATTCTAGACTGTTTCCCCTTTTCTACCATTTCAGATCTTTTCCTTTTCTTTTCAAAAGATAAAAACATTAAGCTCAAACCACCTAACTCTACCCTTTTATTTCCCAAAGCTCCTAACCTAGAATCAAGCTTAAAATGCAAACTGATATCTACAAGAGAGCTTATCACTGCCAGCTTTATTCCTAACACTTTTTGCCAAGACAAAATCGAAAATGCAATGCAAAGGCCTCACAGCTCTCACAAAATTGTTTAGGCTCAAAAGGAGGTTTTGGTTAAGGGTGAGGATGTAACTTTCCCATAAGTATGAGGATCAGCTATTTGGATCAACAAGAGTGATAGAAAGGAGAAAGATGATCCAAATATGTATATGGTAGCCATGAAATCACTTTTCAATGCATAAGACATGAAAATTGAAAGTCTAAATTAAAGTTCAAGTAGATAGAGTTGATTTTCAGAGAACAAGTGCTTTCAGTATGAGAAAAGAAGACCAAATCTTGTAATCTAAGCATGGTTCAGCCTTAACTTCTAGCAGTCATATCATGCATCAAACAACTAACCACTTAAACACTGAAATCATCCCTAAACACTAAGCACTTTACAAGGACAATTCATCATTATGCCCTATGCAAATGCAATGCTACCTATATGCCAACTCTAGACTCAATCCTAGAAGAATGAAATGCAACTACATGCTTTCTTTTCTGTTTGCAAAAATGCAAAATAAAATCAAATTTTTCGATTTTTTTGTTCTTTTATATGCCTTACATGTATGCATGGTATGCATGAGACTCAAAAAAAAGAAAAAAAAGAAAAACTAAGAAAAGAAAACACAAAGTCAAACACCAAATCCCTCCCCCACACTTAAATTACACAGTCCCTTGTGTAATGAAAGCAATGGAAGAGAGAAGCAACAAAATATAATACAAAACTAAAAAGATGCAATGGTATAAACAGTGGAGAGGACGTGGTACCTTGTTTAGTGGTATGAGTGGTGGGAGGATTGATGAGGGAAATAAAAGAATCAAAAGAGTGGGGGACAAAAACAGAAGTGCTCAAAAGCTACAAAAGAGGTCAGGAAGGATCCCATGTGAAAATATAAACTCCCTTTGCTCCAAACCAAAGGAGGTAAAATTTTTTGAATGTTGAGGTACTTACCTCGAATGGAATATCGGTCACACATGACCGATATAACTGGCCGAAATGGCAGTATCGGTCATGAGTGATCGATATTAGAGACTGATGTGCTTTCTGGGATTAATATCGGTCATCACTGATCGACACACTTGACCAAAATCCATCCGATGTGATTATGTCGGTCATGAGTTATCGATACTGGTGACCGATACGTTTCCAAGAATCTCATCGATCACCACTGATCGATACACTGGACCGAAAATCACACGGTGAGTTTATGTCGATCAAGTTTGATCGATGTGAATGACCAAAATGTGTCCACCTTTCAAACTTCTTTCCATATCGATCACAAGTGACTAATATGTTGACTGGTGTAGACTGGCTCCACTGATATCGATCAAACATGATCGATACTGATGACCAAAAATCACTGTATCGGTCTGTCATGACCGATACAAATGATCGATATCAGCCAGAATACACCTGTTCTTTGTCCCCTTCAGACTTTCTCAATCCCCAGTTCGAAATCCTGTTTCTATACACTAAAACAAAGCATAAAAGATAATCTAGAAAGCATAATATATACAAAAGGATACCATGAGACTACCTCCCAAGTGTGCTTGTTTAAAGTCATTAAGCTTGACTTTGATTACCTCTTTAGTTGAGGTGAGGAGAAGGAGTCTTGGAACTCCTTGGTGTCATCTTGCTTCTCTTGACCTTGGTGGTGACTTCATTCACCTTGATCCTGGCAAAAGGTGCAGCATTCCCCTCTTGCTGAAGCTTGAAGCAAAACTCTCCCTTCTTAGAGACACTTGGTTGCAAAACCACTTCTCCCTTGCTAGTAACCAGCTTAACATCATTCAGATTCTTGTAACCAACCACTTCAAGGACCTCCTTTTCAGTGGTGTCTTCAAACAACTTGACCAGGCAGCAGCCATCAAAACTCTCTCCTTGGTAGCCTTCAAACTCTGGCCAATTCATTCCAAGCTGCTTCAGCTTCTTTATCTCCATTGAGAAGGCTTGCTCATTCTCCAGCTTATTCCCCTTGGAGTCAAACCTTAGAACCTTCTTCCTGGTCAGTTTCAGCTCAATTGTGCATTCCAAGGCATCAAACACTGCTCCAGCTGAGGCTAAGAAAGGTCTTCCTAAAATGATAGCATTCTTTATATACCCTTCCACATCAAGCACCAGGAAATCAGTGGGAATGGTTACTCCTTCTATCATCATTGGCAGATCCTTGAGATTCCCAAGTGGTGTCTTCACTGTCCCATCAGCTATTGTAAGGGACACATTACTCTCCTGAAGTTGAGTCTAGCCAAGAGCTTTAGCAGTTGGGAGAAGGTTGATACTTGCTCAAAGGTTGATACTCCCTTAAGCTCACATGGGAGAGTAAAACATCATGGATCTCCAAATTTCTTGATAGTGAGCTCCTTAACCTCAGGTGTTCCAGCCTTTACCCTTAGCTTCTCAAGTTCTTCTTGGCCATTCAAACCCCTCAATTCCATTTGAGCAGCATAGAGGGTTTCATATTTCTGAACTAGATGTTCCTTGAATCTTCCTGGAAAGGGGATAGTGGGCTGATAGATAGGGAGATCAGCAGCTTGAGTTACCTTCTTGGCATTAGAGGTTTCAACAAGGTCTTCCCCTATAGCATCAACAAGCTCATGTGGCGCCCGCCACTCATCTTCTTCCTTGTTGGTTCCTTCTTCAAGAGAGTTCTCCTCAGTGGCATAAGCTTCAATAAGCTCCTCTCCCCCACTCTGAATGTCAATGTCCTCATTGATAAAGGAAAGGAAGTCTTCAATGATAGCTTCTTCTTCAAGAGGAGTAAAGGCAACTGCAGACTCAATAGCTTGGCAATACTCATAGGTGGTCTCTAAGGTCTGTATCCTAGAATCCAAATCTTCAAACATGGTGTTGAGCTCAGCATGAACATAGTCTAATTTGTTATGCTACTCAGAAAATCCCTGGTTCATCTCTAATATTGCAAGGAGTTGTAAGTTGAGGAATTCAGTGAGTATACTTGATAAACTATCTTTCAATCAGGTTTTATGCAGCAGAGAGGTTATCAAAACTCTAATGCATGCAATGTTGTAGTAAGGCAAGCAGGAGAGTGTCAATCCACTTCTAGGAGGCAGAGAATGCACAAAGAATGCAAGGTACTAGGCAAATCTAAGCAGAAAGAGACAGTTTATGAGAAATTAACTAAAAACTAGATGCAGCAACCTGAGCAGAACGAAACCTATTTTAAAAATACTAGAAAGGAAGCAACTACCACGAGAAACAAACAAATTAATTAAAGGAAAGAGCTTTGAATTTTTAAAAATCGATTTGTGGATCGACCACAAGATCGACCACTAGATCGAGCAGTAACGATCGATCTTGTCTAAAACCATAAGAACAACAAATCTAATGACCAGGATGCTATCAGGTAACAAGCGAAAGATGAAATAGACTTAGAGATTCTAAAAGAAAGGGTCTAGGGTTGAGATTCATGTAAGGGTTTCAAAGGATCGATCTTGGGTTTGAAACTTTAGATCGACTCACTTGGTGAGGATCTCTAAACCTTGCAAACGAAACAAGATCTATGCGTGGCTTTCGGTATAGATCACTCTTTCATCCTCTCCTCCAAACCCATGGCTTTTGGTGGAAAGAGAGGTCGAAAGGCAAGGAAAACAGATTTCAAGTAGATGGCTTAACTAGTCCCCCAAACTTCCATGGCTTTTGGGAAGGGATAACTAGTCTCTAAGGTGTGATCTTCCGAGGCTCCTGGATCCTGTCAAGGTAAGGAACCTCTCGGATCATGAAGCTCTTGGCGTGAGAGTCTTCAAGCATTAAGCTTTCAACACCTTAGATGAGATAGCCTTTAAAAACGTTTAGAAAACAAACCAAGATCGAACCTTTTCTACCCTTTAATCCTCTCAACCCCGAACCCAAAGTAAACTACTCGCTACACATAGAGTAAATCAAGCAAAGCAGAAGAACGAGACGATAAACATGAAAGGAAAACTAGATTAAAAGATAAAGATTCGAATACAAAAGCTTCAAAAGAAAACTGGTTCAACAATGGTGTTCTTCGCTAAACGAGAGAGAAAACATGAAAGAAAAGATAAGAATCTAAAAGTTATCGAAAAAGCATCTCGCCGCCTTGCCTAAAATGCCCAAACAATCCAATGGTCCCCCCTTCGCTAACTGCCAAAAACGGTTGAAAGGACAGAAATCGACCACTGGATCGAGTGGTTCTCTCGATCACATCCGGGCATCGTGTCTTCGGCTCGATCCGGGTCTCGATCTTCATCGGCGAATCGAGTGTTGCATCCGATCTCAGTATCGATCTTCGGGTGGATCGAGTGGTGTACTCGATCTGGCTCTCGCTCTGCATGGCGTCATTTACGTCCGTACCGATTGATCGATTGCTTCACTCGATCTCCGTCTCAATCAGTCTCCTTGGATCGCCTAGTTGGCTCGATCTTCTGGTCGATCAACTCCTGGATCGACCGGCCATGCTCGATCTGCTCCTCGATCACTGGTCCTTAGCATATTTTCGAGCTCCCATGATCTGCTACATCAGCCTTCACACGCCCACGAACCTCCATGACTCCAAAGCAGCCAGAAACAACCTGAATGTGATGCAAAATGCAAGGAAAATGCATATGCTGATGCAAGAATGCTCTAGGACCCTAAGTGATGCAATCTAACCTAAAACATGATACAAATGCATGAAAAACTAACTAATGAGTATGCAAAATGTATGCAATATGCAATAACATCAACTCCCCCAAACTTACTTCTTTCTTGCCCTCAAGCAACAAAAGGCAAGTAAGGAAGAGAGGTTTTTAGAAAAATCAAAGGGGTTTTAAACTTTTTGCAAAGGTGCCTTTCAAATGGATTATCTCAATGTCCTAGTTAACAGTTCTAAAATGCTATGCTTACACTCATACTCCAAAGAACTTAGCCATACTCATCACACAATGAAATTTAAATCATGACTCTCCTATTCCTAACAATCAAAGAAACTCATCCTTTAACATTCATTAACATTCGAATCATGAATCAAACTTATGCACTTTAAAGCAAAACACATTTGGCAAGGGTTATGGTTATGAGCATAGAATGATCTCATTTGAAAAGGGTTTATAATCATAACAAGGATTTCTCTCAAAAATGGCTTGAACTTATGCATAATGCTAAAGGTAAAGACAATTTATGCATACATGATTAGATTCTCATCTACCCATGTAAACTATCAAATGATCCTATACGCCTCTCATTTAAGAAATTTAATCCTCACTCACCACTTAAGAGTCTACCCTTTTTCTCATACTTATCAATCCCCAATTCAAAATAAAGACATTTTTAAACTTTTTAGGCTAGTGAAAAGGTTTTGAAAAAATATTTTTGCTCTTAAAAATTTCTTATTAGTAGCTCTCTTATTATTATTTTCTTTCTTCTCCTTTTTTTTTTCTTTATTTGGCACTTAGGCTCTTTTTATTTCTTTTTCTTTTCTTTTTTTCTTTTCTTTTTTTTTTATTTTTACTTATTATGAGAGAGCTACTTTCTGAAATTAGAGCATACTTAGTTTTAAAAGCAAATCTTTCACTTAAAACCTCATTTCTTTCTTTAAAACGCAAACTCTTTGAAACCGAAACAAATAGACAACAAAGCAACCCCAATGATCCCCCAAACTTATCCTAAACCAACACCTAGCTTCAAAATGCAAGGCTAGCAATCAATATGAAAACCAAATCATGTCGCCTAAACCTAACACTTTATACCAAGATAAAACCGAAAGTAAAGCCTCACAAAGATGTCACACAAGAACATTTGGCTTCAAAGGAGGGTAAGGTTCAAGGAGGGAGTTCTACTTAGGCTCACAAAGAGTGGTAAAAAGGAAGAAGAGAGCCTAAATATTTTAAAACCATGTGTTCATTTTCAAATGCATAAGAATGATAATTAGAGTTTCAAATTAAGGTTTTCACTTAGTAGGATGAGTTTCAAATCATGAGAGTTCAATTCAAGCCACGAGAATCCTAAGTAGTGATCCGAGCATGGTTAGAACTTACTTTCAAAGCATAAACAAAGCATTAGAGAACTACCAACTAGGGCATTGAAATAATTCAAAAGTAAAAATACCTTTTTAAGAAATTCTAACCCCTTATGCAAAATGCAAACAACTTAGGTGATATGAGAAACTCTAGACTCAATCCTAACATGTTTTTAAAAAGATAAATGCAACTACATGAATCTTTAAAAAAAATTTAAAAATTTTACCAATTTTTCATGACCTAAGACTCAAGGATGCACAAAGGAAAATAAGATCAAAGAACACAAGATTAAATCACACAAGTACTCCCCCAAACTTGCTTGACACCGTCCCAGTGGCAAACTCATCCGGAGGAGCATCAAAACACAATGCAAAAAACAAATATGAGCGGTTATATACAATGGAAGAAGGTTGTTTACCTCTGGTCTAGGCTCGGCTGGAACTTGAGGATGTTCCAGAGGAGCTAGAGATCGTTGCTTTGCCTTTGTCAGCTGG
This sequence comes from Thlaspi arvense, assembly GCA_911865555.2. Classification (NCBI taxonomy): domain Eukaryota; kingdom Viridiplantae; phylum Streptophyta; class Magnoliopsida; order Brassicales; family Brassicaceae; genus Thlaspi; species Thlaspi arvense. The sequence continues at coordinate 15,802,959 of OU466857.2, forward strand.
TTCTTGGAGAGAATGGCGCGCCGGCTGAATGTTGTCTCCTTGGGTCTCGCGGATGACAATCCCTCCGGTTGAGAGCCTTCTCTTCTCGGGTTGTTGCATCTCTTGGCTTGTAGCTGGCTTAGGCTGGCCTCCCTGAAGTGCTTTAACTTTCTTCCCAAGCTTCTTCAGCATCTTCCCTTGCCACTTGTTAATCTTCCTTTGCATCTCTACCACCGATGCTAGGAACTTCTCGGTTTTTGTCCTCGGCTCAAAGTCTAGTTTGGGAAGTGTGTAAGCCTCGGGTATCTCATCTTCCGTGCCTGGAGACTCTGACCTTTGACGTGGGGCAATGGCTGAAGCAGGCGGTCCTCCTAAAGGGGCAAAGCATTCTTCCTCCGTGGGTAAGAACTCGATGTTCCCAACACCAAGCAGCTCGGTTTCATCCCTGTTGGGAAGGATGCATACTCTCTTCTTGTCTTAGTCATCTATGAAGAGGTAGGCATAGAACCCTTCTGCTGGCGTGCGTCCCAAGCTATCAGTGTTCCTCATGTATTCTTCATCTATGAAAGCTCTGTTTGGAACGTGAGCAAAGTCATGGATGGGCACGCCGGCTTGCACGAACAAAGGAGTAAGGAAACCGCCAATGTAGGAGGAGGTTGCCTTGCACCGTAAGGCATAAGCCTTGTACTTCACCAGGGAAGCCGTGAGCACACAGCCGTAGTTCACCTCATCGCTGAGTTCATCTTCTATGGGTTCTTCATTCGCATCCGGATCAGACACCAAGTGCTTCACACCTTGGAAGAGGAAGCACAGCTCCGTCTTCATGACAGTAGGAGCAACAGACCTTCCACTGAATGTATTGGCAATCAGCTTCAGAGTATACCTCAGCACTGGACTCCTAACTCGCTTGATCTTGGCGGTGTTGGCTTTGTAGTCTTCATTGCTGATCAGGTCCCAAAACTCGTCGGCTTTCTTGAAGGCTGGAAACTCGACCTTGTATGCATCAGCGTTGAGACCGTAGGCTTGGCATAGCTCAGGGATGGAGAGTGTGTAAGCTTGACGGCCAACTTTGAAGTAGAGGCAGCCTTGAGAAGGGACGGGTGCACTAGGATTCTCATACCGGAACTCCAAGGTGGCTAGGAAGTCTATTGTCACTTCAGGAATGGTTGGGCAATCCATCCGTGACAAACACCTCAAGCCAATGTTCTTGAGGAGATGATCGAAGTCCCAAGAATCCCGAGCCTAGACAAAAGCTCCCGATCAGCAAACTTTGTGGGTTCAAACCGGAGCCTCTCCAATCGCTTCTTATCCCTCTTTTCATCTTTGCTCCACCTGACCCTCTCTTGAGCAACCACTTCTTGTCCTTCTCCTTCTTGTGCTTGCTCTTCTATGGTTCTCTTTGGTACCATTGTTCCTGAAACAAGATTCTAAGGATATTGATAAGTAAGAGGCGATTTGATGAGAATGAGAGAAGAGAAGGAAATAATTTATAATAACTACCCTAGAATTTTGGGGAATAAATAAAAATCAGAGCTAAATAAAAGGAAATCAAATCTTTAGATTCTGAAAAATCTGGAATTATTCCAATTACTTAGCTAGTTTTAAAAATTCAAAACCAATCCTATATTCTAAAACAAGATCTTGCGGATTTAAAGGAGATTTTCTTAAAATAAAATCATTAAATTTGAAAATACCTTTGCAAGAGGTTTAGAATATCTTTTGCTAGCTCTTAAAAAGTAAGACTCTCACTCTCTTTGTTTAAAAATCTCGAGCAAAACAGGAATGAGAGGGTGAGAGGATGATTGAAACATTTAAATACTTGACAGCACGTCTTGGAACCAACGAGATATGATCTGAACTTCTCAAAGGCGAAGACTACTGCAAGCAGCTCCTTCTCCGTAGTGGTGTATTGTGATTGTGTGTCATCCAAGGTCCTTGAAGCATAATAGATCACATGTAGCTTCTTGTCTTTCTTCTGACCAAGGACGGCTCCTACGACATAGTCACTAGCATCACACATGATCTCAAAGAGAAGAGACCAGTCTGGTGCTTGGACTATAGGGGCTGATGTAAGGGCTTCCTTGATGGTCACGAAAGCCTTCAAACACTCTTCATCGAATACAAACTCAGCTTCCTTGCACAACAGCCGTGTAAGAGGGCCTGCAATCTTGGAGAAAACCTTGATGAAACGCCTGTAGAACCCTGCGTGCCCCAAGAAGCTTCTGATCCCTTTAACATTAACCGGCGGCTCTAGACCCTTCATGACCTCCACCTTAGCTTGATCAACCTCAATACCCTTCTCTGAAATCTTGTGACCAAGCACTATCCCTTCCTTGACCATGAAGTGGCATTTCTCCCAGTTCAGCACAAGGTTTGTCTCTTCACAACGTTTAAGTACCCTGCAAAGATTCAACAAACAAGCAGGAAAGGACGCACCATACACAGAGAAATCATCCATGAATACTTCTACCATCTCCTCTATAAGATCAGAGAAGATAGACATCATACACCGCTGAAAGGTAGCCGGTGCATTACATAATCCAAACGGCATCCTTCGATATGCAAAGGTACCGTAGGGACATGTGAAAGTCGTCTTCTCCTGATCATTTGGGTGGATAGGAATTTGAAAGAAACCACTATACCCATCGAGAAAACAGTAGTAAGGGTGATTTGCAAGCCTCTCAAGCATTTGATCAATAAAAGGCAAGGGGAAATGGTCTTTTCTAGTCGCAAGGTTAAGCTTTCTATAGTCAATACACATTCTATGACCAGTAATGGTCCTAGTAGGGATAAGTTCATCATTTTCATTCCTTATGACCGTGATCCCTCCCTTAGGTACCATGTGTACAGGGGAAACCCACGTGCTGTCACTTATGGGATAGATCACGTCAGCCTCTAAAAGCTTTAGGATTTCCTTCTTAACAACCTCTTTCAAGTTAGGATTCAAACGCCTTTGATGTTCTATAGAAGTGGCGTTCTCATTATCCAAGTGAATCCTATGAGTGCATAGCATTGGAGAAAGCCCCTTGATGTCACTTAAAGAGTACCCAATGGCCTTCTTATACTTTCTCAGCTCAGTCAAGAGCGAGTGCAACTCATCATCACAGAGGTTTTCGTTCACTATCACGGGATAGGTGTCATTAGGCCCTAAGAAAGCATACCTTAGCCCTTTTGGGAGCTCCATTAGGTCCACCTTTGGGGCTAACAGCTCATTTCAGTCATCCTCGTGGCTGTTGTTGTTACTTTCTTCCTTGGAACTCTCCCTTGAACTCGAGGCATGGCCCTTCAGACTGCTTTCCTCCATCGCTATCCCTTCTGAGATCGAGTCCTCCGGTCGATTTTCCTCTCGATGTCGTCTACATCGAGCCATTTCACTCGATTCACTTACTCGATTTGATATGGATCGAGTAAGGGATAGAGGCGCTGAGTCGATCTCTTGACTGGACTCCAAAATGATCGGGAGGTCTCTCTCGATCGTCGACTCGATTGTTTTTCCTGATCGAGCATCCTTCTCGATCTGTCCGTCGATTGTTGCGCCGGATCGAGTTGTTCTCTCGATCGACTTGTCGATCTTTCCCCTGGATCGAGTGATAGCGTCGATCTCGGGGTCGATCTCTAGGCAGCAACCTTCTTCATTCTTGATAATCCTCCTCGAATCCAGCAGGTTTACGTACTCTTGGGTTCTCTGGTCCACATAGCCAAACTCCCCTGGCTCCTTAGTGAGTGCTAGCTTCAAATGGTCTTCTAGAGCTAGCTCTTCCAGCAACTCATCCGCCAATGCATCCATCGTTTCAATATAGAAAGCTTGTCCTTCAATGGTTGGCTTCTTTAGAACCTTGTTGATGTCAAAGTCTAGCCTGATCTCCTTCCCCAAATGCAAGGCAATCTTCCCATTCTTCACATCTATTATAGCCCTGGCGGTTGCAAGGAACGGTCTCCCTAAGATAAGTGGGTCTTTAAGTTCCACGTCCATCTCCAACACTACAAAGTCTGTAGGTACGTTTACACCACTGATTCGTACTGGTAAGTCTTCAAGAAGCCCCACTGGTAACCTCACGCTTCTATCAACCAGCACCAATGAGATCCGACAGTCTTTAAACCGAGTGAAACCAAGCTTCTTAGCCACAGAGTGAGGCATCAAGTTTATGCTAGCCCCGAGATCACACAAGCAGCTCTTGAACTCTAGGGGACCCAAAGCACAGGGTATAGTGAAGCTTCCAGGATCTCCCAGCTTCTTAGGCACTATCTCCTTATGAATAACCGCACTACACTCTTCACTTAGTACAAGTACCTCTTTGCTTTCTTTGTTCTTCTTCACAAGGGAGTCCTTGAAAAACTTGGCGCACTTGGGCATCATAGCGAGACAGTCTACAAGAGGCAGCTTGATTTCCACGTCTTTTAGGTGCTTCTCAAACAGGATCCGGTGCTTCTCTATAAGCTGCTTTTTGAAACGACCGGGAAATGGTAACTTTGGCACGTAAGGTGGGGGCACGTAGTCATTCTTCTCCTTGGTGGTTAGCTCAGCTTTCTTCTCAGCGACCGCCTTATCTCCTCTCCTCGGCCCTTGGATCCAAACATTGTCAAAGTTTATCTCATCATCATCAGCCAAAGGTTTACCCTCCCCCTCTTGAATTACAACGTCCTCGTTGTTCTTGGTAGAGACCGGAGGTTCGAGCTCTTTGCCGCTTCTCAACGTTATAGCATTGGCATACTCCTTGGGATTTTGCTCACACTTTCCCGGAAGACTGTTCTGACCACTCGTAGTTGCTTTGCCTTTCTCCAACTGCTTGATCTTGTTGTTTAGGTTGGTGATCTGAGTGGAGTAGTCGGTTAGAGATGAATCTAGCCGAGTGTTCATTTCAGCGAACTTCTGATTGGTAGAAGCTTGCCCATGTATTAGCTGTTGGAACATTGCTTGAACCGGATCAACTTGTTGTTGCATCGGTTGTTGTTGCTGAGGTGCAAAGCCCGGAGGGTAGTTAGGAGTATAACCCTTGTTGTGTTGTTGTTGACCTTGGAAGTTGCTTGGCCCTTGACCTTGGAAACCACTACTCTGTTGAAAACCTTTGTTGTAAGGGATGAAAGGTTTAGCTTGTTGAGCAGGGTACACTTGATCTTTAGGGTTGGGTACATTGGTGCTTCGGTAAGAGAGGTTGTTGTTCTGGTAGCCTTGGTTGTAGCCTTGAGACTTGTAGTTGTTCTGTCCGGCTATCCAATTTGCTTCTTCTTGGCTTAGCTCTAACTCCTCTTGGTTCTCATCAGCTTCACCAACAAAGTGCACATGCTTCTGATTAGCTAAGACCAACTTGTCAATCTTTTCATGCAACGATTTGAGGTCCTTCTTGTGAGACTCTAACTCGGATACTAGAAAAGAAGCAACTACCACGAGAAACAAACAGATTAATTAAAGGAAAGAGCTTTGAATTGTTAAAAATCGACTAGTGGATCGACCACAAGATCGACCACTAGATCGAGCAGTAACGATCGATCTCGTCTAAAACCGTAAGAACAACAAATCTAATGACCAGGATGCTATCAGGTAACAAGCGAAAGATGAAATAGACTTAGAGATTCTAAAAGAAAGGGTCTAGGGTTGAGATTCATGTAAGGGTTTCAAAGGCTCGATCTTGGGTTTGAAACTTTAGATCGACTCACTTGGTGAGGATCTCTAAGCCTTGAAAACGAAACAAGATCTATCCGTGGCTTTCGGTATAGATCACTCTTTCATCCTCTCCTCCAAACCCATGGCTTTTGGTGGAAAGAGAAGTCGAAAGGCAAGGAAAACAGATTTCAAGTAGATGGCTTAACTCGTCCCCCAAACTTCCATGGCTTTTGGGAAGGGATAACTAGTCTCTAAGGTGTGATCTTCCGAGGCTCATGGATCCTGTCAAGGTAAGGAACCTCTCGGATCATGAAGCTCTTGGCGTGAGAGTCTTCAAGCATTAAGCTTTCAACACCTTAGAAGAGATAGCCTTTAAAAACGTTTAGAAAACAAACCAAGATCGAACATTTTCTACCCCTTAATCCTCTCAACCCCGAACCCAAAGTAAACTACTCGCTACACATAGAGTAAATCAAGCAAAGCAGAAGAACGAGACGATAAACATGAAAGGAAAACTGGATTAAAAGATAAAGATTCGAATACAAAAGCTTCAAAAGAAAACTGGTTCAACAATGGTGTTCTTCGCTAAACGAGAGAGAAAACATGAAAGAAAAGATAAGAATCTAAAAGTTATCGAAAAAGCATCTCGCCGCCTTGCCTAAAATGCCCAAACAATCCAATGGTCCCCCCTTCGCTAACAGCCAAAAACGGTTGAAAGGACAGAAATCGACCACTGGATCGAGTGGTTCTCTCGATCACATCCGGGCATCGTGTCTTCGGCTCGATCCGGGTCTCGATCTTCATCGGCGAATCGAGTGTTGCATCCGATCTCAGTATCGATCTTCGGGTGGATCGAGTGGTGTACTCGATCTGGCTCTCGCTCTCCATGGCGTCATTTACGTCCGTACCGATTGATCGATTGCTTCACTCGATCTCCGTCTCGATCATTCTCCTTGGATCGCCTAGTTGGCTCGATCTTCTGGTCGATCAATTCCTGGATCGACCGGCCATGCTCGATCTGCTCCTCGATCACTGGTCCTTAGCATATTTTCGAGCTCCCACGAACTGCTACATCAGCCTCCACACGCCCACGAACCTCCATGACTCCAAAGCAGCCAGAAACAACCTGAATGTGATGCAAAATGCAAGGAAAATGCATATGCTGATGCAAGAATGCTCTAGGACCCTAAGTGATGCAATCTAACCTAAAACATGATACAAATGCATGAAAAACTAACTATGCAAAATGTATGCAATATGCAATAACATCAATACTCTTGATATCAGCTGCAGTAGAAGTAGAAGCATTGAGCTGAGCTTGAGGGAGAGCAGGCGTGGGTTCAAACTGTGGGTGGGTATTGTAGCTGTCTGCAGAGTAGTTCATAGGCAGAAGCTCTTGGTAGAAGTTGTTGCACCTTGGAGTTTCAAAACAAAGCATCTTCTCCACTTGTAGAGAGGTACCTGAAATCAAAATGCTTGAAAAGGAGTGAGTAACCAAATAAAACTAAAAACTTGATCTTGAAGATTCTACAAACTCTAATGATTCAAACAGAAATCCCAAATGGCAACAGCGCCAAATTGATACAAGTGTTATTGGACTTGTTGTCAATCACCCATTGTACTAGTCATTTGTAGTATGGGTTTTAATGTCAATCCAATTGGGATTAGTTGAAAACAGAAGAGCTAAGAGTGAAATCTCTAAGTCAAGCAAGCAGGAAAAGGTTTTTGTTGCCTAGGCAACTGTTCTAACAACCTAGTGTGATCAATCAATAAAGAAAGTGAAAACAAAAGCAAACTAAGCAGATTTAAGCAAGAAAACAGAGCAAAACATAGCAAAACAGAGCAAATCCGAGATTCAAATAAGAGGAAGGCAAGTTCCTAGATGTGGTTATTGACTTTGGGGAATTTCAGACACTAACTAAGGCTATTTCAAACTACATTGATCAAGCAAGTAAGCAGGCAATGGTAATTCCTAGACATAGAGTTCACAATCAAGCAAGCTAGATCCAATCTCTTGGCAAATAGCCCTTTGCTAAACATCTTAACAAGAACTAACTCTCATTATTGCTAAAACATCAAGCAAGCATTAGTAAACAACTCTATTCAAGTCAAAAAGCTCCTCAAACAGTCAATCTCTTGAGCCAAGGCCAGCAAATCCTCTATTAAACAAGATCAGCATTTCATCAAACACTTGGTGGGCATAAGAGAAAGCTAACAACCTAGATAAGTTTGATCAAGACTAATCTAGCATGAATAACAGATTAATAGAGAGGAACCCATAAACTGAAGCATTTAACAAGCCCTAATAAAGTCTTAAATTCTCCTAATCTACCACATCTAGAAACTCTAAAGAAACTACTCACTCATACTCATGTTTAATACCAAATCACAAAGGAAAAGGATGTTTATCATGATTAGAAGAGAGAATAAAGAAAGATTAAAGGCAAATACTCAAATATTTTAAACAAAGCAAATGATTTGTTTTACAAACTTAAAGAAAATGCTTAAGAACAGTATTTTGACAAGACATCTCGAAAATCTGGAAAAGAGTCTATTTATACCCTAGAGAAGAAAGCCCTAGAGTAATGGCAAAAGCGTAATTAAAACAGGTTCGGGCTGGGTCAGTATCGGTCAATTACATCGGTCTTCAGTGATCGATATGGATCCCCATTGGTCCGGAGTGATCGACACATATGACTGAAAGTCACTCGTTGTGTTTGTGTCGGTCACCCTTGACCGATACTGGTGATCGATACTGCTCCGTATCGGTTATCTTTGACCGATGTTCACCGTGCTCTGACCGAAAATTTCTGCAGAGATTGTCTGCTTTAATCCTTCTTGCTCCCTTTTGCCCAGCTAGCATCCTGGATCATCCCCAAAACTCCTCTAAGCTCCTTTTAGCTCCAAAAGCACCTAAAAACATCCAAAATGCAAAGAAAATGCAAATTGTACTCTAAATGCAACCTAAGTATAAAAGGAGAAGAAAATGGGACAAAAGCTAAGGGAAAACATGCAAAAGAGGACCAAAATATGTACTAAATGCAGTCCTAAATGGTGTAAATACAAGGGATATAACTAGGCAGGTCGATCTAGACGAGATCGACCAGAAGATCGAGATGCTCGGCCGTTTCAAGGAAGAAGATTGAGGTCAAGATCGACCAAGATGATCGAACGTGAGTACGGACCCGGAAAGTAAGCCTGAGAAGAACGAGGGCCAGATCGAGGTCACGACTCGATTGTCTGAGGATCAACCAGAAGATCGATAGAAGCGCTCGATCCACCCGACTGAGTAGACCCGACGGTCGGGCAAAACAGGACGTTCTATGCGGGAGATCAAGTTAGAGATCGACGACTCAGGTCAATCTCTAACCTTATCCGGACAGCTCACATTTTGTAGTTTAGTGAGGGGACCATTTCCCTTTTGGTATATAATGTTTTTACCCTATTATTGGGCGAGGAATCGAGATCCAGAGAAATGGATACAATCTGTCTCCTTCTTCTTTAAGTCTAAAAAAACCGCCATTGTTAGTTTTTCAGCTTTTGATATTTTGTAAAACCTTAATCTTGCTTTTAATGTTAAGTATTTCTCTTAATCTTTCTTGTTTAGTCGTTTAATCATGTTCATCCTTTCTTCCTTTACATTTTCATATGCTTTGATCATGTGTAGTGAGTAATCCGCCAAGGGTTTAAAGTTGGGGTGATTAAATGGGTTCTTAGGGTTTAAGCTTGGGTTTTTCTTGCACTTAACTTAATCTCTTCTTGGATTTGAGGGTTTTAAAGCCTAGAGACTCTTGAGAAAGACCTCTTTGATCTCAGGGATTTCCTTATCTTAGCAGACTTAGGAGATCCCTTAAATCCAAATCCAAGAGATTAACTCATCCTTTCCCAAACGCCATGGATGCTTAGGGAGCTAATTAGGCCATTTTTGAGATTTATGCTTCATGCTCTTCACCCTTTCTTTCCACCACACACCATGGGTTAGGAGGAAAGGTTGAGGAAAGGATTTATTCCAAACGGCATGGATAAATCTAGCTTTAGCTTCTCAAGGCCTAGAGATAGCACTAAAATGTGTAGATCTATGTTTTCAAAACCCAAAGTTTCAATCTTGAACATCCTAAAGCGTGATCATCAACCTTGAATCTACTTTTAGCCTTTGAAAACGTAAAGTCATCATTTCCTAGTTCTAAAGTTTGAATCTTTTGTCTTAGCTTCTTAAATTTGTCCTAGGTTGTTAGAACTTTCCCTTTTTATCTGCTTTTAGTTTTCGAATTTTAAAAACCAGTAGATTTGCATTTTAAATTCTTAGAGGTCATCTGGTATTTGTTTCACCCATCTGTGGGGATTTTAAAATAGTTTTCGTGGTCATTTAATAACTGCAATTAGTTTTACAGATTTTCTCTCCAAATTATCCGGATTTCACTTCGATTTACAAAGCTCTTGTATTCTTAGTATCTTTCAAAAACCCGATTTGGATTGATTCCTGAAGTATTACAACAACAAAAACTATGCTTTAGGTTTGATCAAACTTGATAAAATTCTAGTTATCAATATCCAGCCATCTCGATTGGGAAGTTCACTCTCTTCTTAACTTACCACCTTGAATGTGAATAGAAACTGATAGGTGAGATGCCTGTAGGAAGGAAGTGCTTTCTCCATAAAGTCGCCAAGCCCCTTGCTTTCAAAGATTTTCTTGTAATCTACATATATCCCAAGTGCCTTCATTGTGGGGGCGCAAGGGTACCTTGTAGGCTTGACGGTACACTGATTGAAGTGCTCCATGAGTTCTCTTGCAAATGGCTTCTTGTATGAGACTTCTTCCACAGCCTTTCCCTTTCCTTTGGACTTGGCAGCCTTGCTCTCAACAGGTTTCTTTCCAGCAGCCTTTGATGATTGCCCATCAGCAACACTCTTGACCTGGTCTCTTCTGGTAAGTGGAGAAGATGGTGCTTCCTTTTGTGGTGCTTGACCTTTGCTTCCAGCAGCATCTTTAGTTCTCCTCATGGTACCTACAAGAACCAAGCTTGAAGATCCAATAAGTAAAAGAATTAAAGTTGAAAAGCAATGACTTAAAGCTCTTAAAAAATTTCTCAAATCTAAGAGGGGTTTAACTAGCATTTAAACAGTGAAACTTCTAAAGAACTAAGAGAATTCAAAAGCTAATGATCATAAACATGCTAGAGTTCGTAACAGATTCAAACTATTATGCGTATGAACCTAGCATGTTGACTTTAAACAAAGTTAAACATGATTATGCAAAGTGAATTCAAAGCAAGCAAGCAATTAAGTGTATGAACATTAATCAATCCTAAACATTAATCTTGCTTAACTAGCAAATTCCACCATGCAAAAATCAAAACAAGCACCTTAAACTAATCAAAACTAGCTCTTAATGCAAAAGATTCAAAAACTTTAAGCAAACCCAAAGCATAAGAACAAGAGATGAACAGTTAAGGAAGCAAACCTTTTAGGACTTCTGAGAACTTAAGAGAGACAAATGAAAGAGAGAAAGAGTTAATAAATTTCGTTGTCTAAGTGAGAGAAGAGAGAAAATGAAGTTTGAAGAGTGAAGAGGAGTTTATAGAGCTTAATGGGGGGCATAAGGAATGAAATGAGTGGGGGACAAAAATAAAAGTGCTCAGAAGTGGAGCAGGATGGCAGGGAGGAGCCAAAAACTTAAATTCAAACTCCCTTGGCTCCAAGCCAAGAAAGGAAATTTTTTTTGAAAATCGAAGGACTTACTTCGCCGGCCCTATCGATCACTTTTGATCGATACAAGTGATTGATAAGGTGGTATCGGTCAGTTTTGACCGATACATGTGATTGATAGCCCTCTGCCCATTCCCATCGGTCACTTTTGATCGATGGCAGTGACCGATGTTGCATCCCTTGGTTTCCATCGGTCACTTGTGACTGATACAAGTGATCAATGCTACATCCGCTCGATTCCCATCGGTCACTTCTTGATCGATGGCTTTGACCGATGGAAACCATGCTTGCAATTCTTTTTCCCCCATCGGTCACATGCTTCTAAGAACACTAGAAAAAGATAAACATGAATTAAAAAGCATAACATATACAAGGGATACCATGGGACTACCTCCTAAGTGTGCTTGTTTAAAGTCACTTAGCTTGACTTCGATTACCTCTTTGGTCGAGGTAAGGAGAAGGAGTCTTGGAACTCCTTGGTGGTGTGCTGCTCCTCTTGATCCTGGTGGTGAGTCCATCAATCCTCACCTCAGCAGAGGGCTTAGACTTGCCTCCTTGCTTCAGCTTGTAGCAGAATTCACCATCCTTAGAACAAAATGGCTTCAAGATTACCCCTCCTTCTTCAGTAACCAACTTGATTTGATTCATCTTCTTATAATCAACCACTTCAAGGACCTTCTTTTCAGTCGTGTCTTCAAACTGTCTTGACAAACAGCAGCCATCAAATCTCTCTCCTTGGTAACCTTCAAACTCTGGCCAGTTCTTGTCAACTCCTTTCACCTTTTTCAGCTCCATGGAGAAAGTATGATCATGTTCCAGATTGTTGCCTTTGCTGTCAAACCTCAAGACTTTATCCTTGGTAAGCCTCAGCTCTGTTGTGCATTCTCTAGCATCAAATATTGTGCCAGCCGAAGCTAGAAATTGTCTTCCAAGGATGATGGCGTTCTTGATCTGCCCCTCAACATCTAGCACCAAGAAGTATTTAGGGATCTTGACTCCTTCTATCATCATGGGCACATCCTTGAGAGCTCCTAATTACATCTTCACAGTCCCATCAGAAATGGTTAGAGAGACATTACTTTGCTGGAACTTGGTGTAACCCAACTCCTTGGCTGTATAGGCTGGCAATAGATTAATGCTTGCTCCTAGATCACACAAAGAGCTCTTGAAGGTTTTTCCCTTAAGCTCACATGGGAGAGTAAAGCAACCTGGATGCTTCAGCCTTAGCTCTTAGTTTCCCAAGTTCTTCTTCAGCATTTAAACATCTCATTTCCATTTGAGCAGCATAAAGAGTTTCATACTTGTTGACTAGTAGCTCCTTGAATCTTCCTGGAAATGGGATCTCAGGCTGGTAAGCTGGGAACACATCAGCTTGAGCTTCCTTCTTATCATTAGAAACCTGAATAAGGTCTTCGCCCTCAATTTTCTCATCAATGTCCCCATTCATCATGGACAGAAACTCATATATAACATCATCTTCCTCAGGGGTGAAAGCATCCAGAGAATCAACAGCATGGCAGTATTCCTATAGATTCATCTCACACTTTCCACGAAGATTACCTTGAGGGCGTGGTGCATTGTTACTCCTTTGTTGTTCTCTAAGGGTTCCACCCTTACTACTAAGCCATCAAACGTTTTGGTCAACTCCACATGAACTGAATCAATCTTGTTGTGGACCTCAACAAACTTCTTGTTCATCTCCAAGGTTGTGTTGACCTGATTGTTGATCATTTGCTACATCAGATCTTTGAGTTCAGGATCTTGGGAGCTTGAGGAAGCTTGTGCTGGAGCTTGAGCATTGAATCCTGGAGGGTTATAAGGCGCTCTAGGCTGGAAGTTGTTGTTCCTCTGTTGAAAACCTTGATTGTTGTTGTAGGGAACAAAAGGTCTTGGACCATCTTACTGTTGTTGTTGAGGTGGGTACACTTGGTCTTGAGGATTTGAAACATTGATGCTTCTGTATGATAGATTTTGGTGAGGTCTGCAGTTGCGATACCCATTGCAGCCTCCTTGATTAACAAGATAGTTTATCTCCTCAACTTGGCAAGTCTCTTGATCATCAAGCTGAACCATGTCACCTACAAAACTAACTTTCTTCCTTCCCTTTAGCAACAAATCAATCTCTCATGTAAAGCCTTGATCTCCTTCTTGTTAGACTCCAGTTCATCCTTAGCACTTCTTGTAGTTGTGTCAAACTCTTCATTATAATTCCCATCAGACTGTGCTAGATTCTCTACAAGCTTCATTCCTTCATCCACATCTTTTGACAAGAAGTTCTCATTTGATGCAGTGTCCAAGAGCATTCTTATCTTAGGTAGAGCTCCTCTGTAGAGAGCAGAGAGCAGAGAAGCTTATGAGAAGCCATGGTGTGGGCACTGCAGTGTGTAGCCCTTGAATCTTTCCCAAGCTTCACCAAAGCTTTCATTATTCCTTTGTGCAAACCCTGAGATTTCATTCCTGATCATAGCAGTCCTTGAAGTAGAGATGAACTTTGCTAAAAAGGCTCTTTTGCACTCATCCCAGCTAGTGATACTTCCCTGTGGCAAGTTCTTTTCCCACTGACGAGCTTTATCCCCTAAGGAGAATGGGAAGATTCTCAGTTTGAAGCCATCTTCACTTACCCCATTTATCTTGGTTAGAGAGCAGAGTCTATCAAAGTTATCCAAGTTATCCAAAGGGTCTTCAAGTGGTAACCCATGGAACTTACTGCCCTAGACCATTGAGATCAATCCAGATTTGATCTCAAAGCTATTGTTCTGAACTTTTGGAGGAATGATCCCTGTTCTGTTGTTGTAGGCGTTTGGTGCATCACCTGCGCCTATTGGTCTGACTGCTCATGGAGCTTGAGTTGCTCCTCTAGGGCCTTGCTCTCCTTGCAAGCCCTGAACTCCCTGCTGTCCCTGTTGACCTTGAGCACCAGCTGCTCCGTGAGGACCTTGGAACCTCATATCATCCACAGAATGTGGCTCCTGATTGTTCATCCCTAATCTCTCCAATTGTTGCTGTATTTCCTGTTGCCTTCTTGCTCTTTGACCTCTGTCGAACAAATTACTGTTGTCTATGAAGTCCACTAAGTTGCTAGAGCCTCTTGATCTAAGGTTCATACACCTTGAAAACAGCAATGAGTGTCAAGGATGATTAGTAACCAAATACAAATAAAACTTGATCTTAAAGATCCTACAAATTCTAATGATCCAAACTGTAACCCCAACGGCAATGGCGCCAAATTGATACAAGACTTTTTAGGACTTGATTCAATCACCTAAGCCTGTACTAGTCAGTTGTAGTATAGCATAGGTTTTTATGTCAATACATGGGGTTAAGAAGAATAACAGTAGAATTGCAAACAGCGATCTCTAAGTCAAGTGAATTCAGAGAAGATATGTTGCTTAGCAACTAAAACTAACAACCTGAGTGATCAAACACCAATCAGTACTCAAAAGCGAACAATCTAGCAATGATCAATGAACAAAACAGAGCAAATAGAAAAATTCGAAATTCAAATAAGAGAAAACAAGTTCCTAGCTGTGGTTATTGACTTTGGGGAATTTAAAAGCTAACCAAGGTTGTTTCAAACATCACAGATCAAGCAAACAAGCTATCAGAGCTGATTCCTAGACGTTAAGTTCACAATCAAGCAAGTTAAGTTCAATCTCTAGAAAAATAACACTTTGCTAATCATCCTAACAAGAACTTGCTCTAATTAGTGCTAGAACAATAACCAAGCATGAATAACCAACTCTATTCAAGTCAAAATACTCCTCAAACAGTCAATCTCTTGAGCTAAGGCCAATAAATTCTCTATTAAACAAGATCAGCATTATATCAAACACATGGTGGGCAAAAGATGAAACCTAATTCAAGATTCATGTGATCAAGAAAAATCTACCTTAAGAACAGATTAATAGAGAGGAATCAATCACATTAAACACTTGATGTTATTGCATATTCCATATATTTTGCATACTCATTAGTTAGCTTTTCATGCATTTGTACCATGTTTTAGGTTAGATTGCATCACTTAGGGTCCTAGAGCATTCTTGCATCAGCATACGCATTTTTCTTGCATTTTGCATCACATTCAGGTTGTTTCTGGCTGCTTTGGAGTCGTCGAGGTTCGTGGACGTGTTGAAGCTGATGTAGCAGTTCGTGGGAGCTCGGGAATATGCTAAGGACCAGAGATCGGGTAGCAGATCGAGCATGGCCGGTCGATCTAGGAGTTGATCGACCAGAAGATCGAGCCAACTAGGCGATCCAAGGAAAATGATCGAGACGGAGATCGAGTGAAGCAATCGATTAATCGGTACGGACGTAAATGACGCCATGCAGAGCGAGAGACAGATCGAGTACACCACTCGGTCCAACCGAAGATCGATACCGAGATCGGATGCAACACTCGATTTGCCGATGAAGATCGAGACCCAGATCGAGCCGAAGACACGATGTCCGGATATGATCGAGAGAACCACTCGATCTTGGAGTCGATCTCTGTCCTTTCAACCGTTTTTGGCTGCTAGCGAAGGGGGGACCATTGGCTTGTTTGGGCATTTTGGGAAGGCGGCGACGTCCTTTTCCCACAACTTTTTAGATCCTTATCTTTTTCCTTATGTTTTTCTCTCGTTTCGCGAAGAACACCATTGTTGAAACTCGTTTTTCTCCTAAGCTTTTGTATTCGAGTCATTATCGTTTAATCTAGTTTTCCTTTCATGTTCATCGTCTCGTTTCATATGCTTTGCTTGATTTACTCTATGTGTAGCGAGTAGTTTCTTTTGGGTTCAGGATTGAGAGGATTAAGGGGTGAAAAAGGTTTCGATCTTGGGTTTTTCAAAACGTTTTCAAAGGCTATATCTTCTAAGGTGTTGAGATCTTAAAGCTTGAAGACTCTCACGCCAAGAGCTTCATGATCCGAGAGGTTCCTTACCTTGACAGGATTCAGTAGCCTCGGAAGATCACACCTTAGAGACTAGTTACCCCTTCCCAAAAGCCATGGAAGTTTGGGGGATTAGTTAAGCCATTCGTTTGAAATCTGTTTTCCTTGCCTTTCGACCTTTCTTTCCACCAAAAGCCATGGGTTTGGAGGAGAGGATGAAAGAGTGATCTATACCGAAAGCCACAGATAGATCTTGTTTTGTTTTCAAGGCTTAGAGATCCTCACCAAGTGAGTCGATCTAAAGTTTTTAAAACCAAGGTCGAACCTTTGAAACCCCTAACCATGAATCTCAACCCTAGACCCTTCCTTTTAGCATCTTTACGTCTATTCTCATCATTCGCTTGTTATCTGATAGCATCCTGGTCATTAGCTTTACTGTTCTTACGATTTTAGACGAGATCGATTGTTACTGCTCGATCTAGTTCGAAGCTTTCTCCTTTAATTAATCTGTTTGTTTCTCGTGGTAGTTTCTTCCTTTCTAGTATTTTTAAAATAGGTTTCATTCTGTTTAAGTTGCTGCATTTAGTTTTTAGAGATTTTATCATAAACTGTCTCATTTTGCTTAGATTTGCTTTAGACCTTGCATTCTCTGTGCATTCTCTATCTCCTAGAAATGGATTGACTCTCTCTTGCTTGCTATACTACAACATTGCTTGCATTAGAGTTTGATAACCTCTCTGCATTATAAACCGAGCATAGAAAACCTTTATCAAATGGCGCCGTTGCCATTCTAGGACTGTTTAGAGAACATAGAGATTTGGGTCTTAGCAAAGACTAAGTCTTTACCTTTCTCAAGTTACTAATACTTCTACTCTCAAACGTGTGTTTTCAGGTACATGAATCTTCGTTCAAGGGGAGACAACAATCTTCTACAACCCTTAGACAACATTCATCAACTTGGTCACTCACGGCAAAGGAGAGTCAGAGAGCAAACAAGAGCCTTTGAGGAGATTGTTCAGCACGGTTTGGTTAACTTTGAAGATATGGCTGAACACAAGCATCCAGAAGGACCTCCTCCAGCAGGACGGGGCAATGGAAACCCCCAACACGCGGCTAGACCCCCAAGGATCATAGGAGCCGGAGATGCTCCCAATACCCACCACAATAGGTTTGGGATCACTCCTCCTCCGGTACAAAACAATAACTTCGAGATCAAGCCAGGTTTCATCTCCATGGTGCAAAACAACAAGTTCCACGGCTTAGCAATGGAAGACCCCTTGGAGCACCTAGACAACTTCGAGGAAGTATGTGGGATGATCAAGATCAATGGCATATCCGAAGATGCTTTCAAGCTGCGTCTCTTCCCCTTTTCACTTGGAGACAAAGCTAGACATTGGGAGAAGACCCTCCCACAAGGCACCATCACATCATGGGCTGAGTGTAAGAAGGCATTCCTCTCAAAGTTCTTCTCAAGCACCAGGACAGCTCGGTTGAGAAGCGAAATCAGTGGTTTCACTCAAAGGAACAACGAGACATTCAACGAGGCAATAGAGCGTTTCAAAGACTACACGATCCAATGTCCTCATCACGGGTTCAGCGAGGAGACTCTACTCAGTACCATATACCGTGAAGCTTCACCAAAGATCATTTTGTTGCTTGATACAGCTAGCAAAGGGAACTTCCTTGGTCAGGAGGTAGAAGAGGGTATGGAGCTGATAGAAAACTTGGCGTTGAGTGATGGAAACTATGCTGAAGATTATGACCGTGCACCAAGAGGATCAGAGTTAAAATCTCACAAGAAGGAGCTCAAATCTTTGCATGAGAAGATTGATAAGCTGGTGTTAGCCAATCAGAAGCATGTTCACTTTGTTGGTGAAGCTGATGAGAACCAAGAGGAGTCAGAGCTAAGCCAAGAAGAAGCAAATTGGGTGGCTGGACAGAACAACTACAAGTCTCAAGGCTACAACCAAGGCTACCAGAACAACAACCTCTCTTACCGAAGCACCAACGTAGCCAACCCTAAAGATCAAGTGTACCCTGCTCAGCAAGCAAAACCTTTCATCCCTTACAACAAAGGTTTTCAACCGAGTGGTGGTTTCCAAGGTCAAGGGCAGAACAAGGCAACAACAAAACAACAAGGGTTATACTCCTAACTACCCTCCGGGCTTTGCACCTCAGCAGCAACAACCGATGCAACAACAAGTTGATCCAGTTCAAACAATGTTTCAACAGCTAATACAAGGGCAAGCCTCTACAAACCAGAAGTTCACTGAAATGAACACTCGCCTAGACTCATCTCTAACTGACTTCTCCACTCAGATCACCAACCTAAACAACAAGATCAAGCAGCTGGAGAAAGGCAAAGCAACTACGAGTGGTCAGAACAGTCTTCCGAGAAAGTGTGAGCAGAATCCCAAGGAGAATGCTAATGCTATAACGTTGAGAAGCGGTAAAGAGCTCCAACCTCCGGTCTCTACAAAGAACAACGAGGACGTTGTAATTCAAGAGGGGGAGGGTAAACCTTCGGCTGATGATGATGAGATAAACTTTGACAACGTTTGGATCCAAGGGCCGAGGAGAGGAGATAAGGCGGTCGCTGAGAAGAAAAGTGAGCAAACCACCAAGGAGAAGAATGACTACGTGCCCCCACCTTACGTACCGAAGTTGCCATTTCCCGGTCGTTTCAAAAAGCAGCTTATAGAGAAGCATCGGATCCTGTTTGAGAAGCACCTGAGAGACGTGGAGATCAAACGGCCTCTTGTAGATTGTCTTGCTATGATGCCCAAGTGCGCCAAGTTTTTCAAGGACACCCTTGTGAAGAAGAACAAAGAAACCAAAGAGGTACTTGTTCTAAGTGAAGAGTGTAGTGCGGTTATACATAAAGAGATAGTCCCTAAGAAGCTGGGAGACCCTGGAAGCTTCACTATACCCTGCGCTTTGGGTCCTCTAGAGTTCAAGAGTTGCTTGTGTGATCTCGGGGCTAGCATAAACTTGATGCCTCACTCCGTGGCTAAGGAGCTTGGTTTTACTCGGTTTAAAGACTGTCGGATCTCATTGGTGCTGGCTGATAGAAGCGTGAGGTTACCAGTGGGGCTGCTTGAAGATTTACCAGTACGAATCAGTGGTGTGAACGTACCCACAGACTTTGCCGTGTTGGAGATGGATGAGGAGCCTAAAGACCCACACATCTTAGGGAGACCGTTCCTTGCAACCGACGGGGCTATCATAGATGTGAAGAATGGTAAGATTGCCTTGCATTTGGGGAAGGAGATCAGGCTAGACTTCGACATCAACAAGGTTGTAAAGAAGCCGACCATTGAAGGACAAGCTTTCTATATTGAAACGATGGATGCATTGGCGGATGAGTTGCTGGAAGAGTTGGCTCTAGAAGACCATCTGAAGCTAGCACAGACTAAGGAGCCAGGGGAGTTTGGCTATGTGGACCAAAGAACCCAAGAGAACGTGAACCTGCTGGATTCTAGGAGGATTATCAAGAAAGAAGAAGGTTGTTGCCTAGAGATAGACCCCGAGATCGACGCTATCACTCGATCCAGGAGTCAGATCGACAAGTCAATCGAGAACACAACTCGATCCGGTGCAACAATCGATGGACAGATCGAGAAGAATGCTCGATCAGGAAAAACAATCGAGTCGACGATCGAGAGAGACCTCCCGATCATTTTGGGGTCCAATCAAGAGATCGACTCAACGTCTCGATCCCTTACTCGATCCATATCAAATCGAGTAAGTGAATCGAGCGAAATTGCTCGATCTAGACGACATCGAGAGGAGAATCGACCGGAGGACTCGATCTCAGAAGGGATAGCGATGGAAGAAAGCAGTCTGAAGGGCCATGCCTCAGGTTTAAAGGAGAGTTCCAAGGAGGAAAGCAACAACAACAGCCACGAGGATGACTGGAGTGAGCTGTTAGCGCCAAAGGTGGACCTTAAGGAGCTCCCAAAAGGGCTAAGGTATGCTTTCTTAGGGCCTAATAAGACCTATCCCGTAATTGTGAATGAAAACCTTAGTGATGATGAGTTGCACTTGCTCCTAACTGAGCTGAGAAAGTATAGGAAGTCCATTGGGTACTCATTAAGTGACATCAAGGGCCTTTCACCAATGCTTTGCACTCATAGGATTCACTTGGATAATGAGAACGCTTCTTCTATAGAACATCAAAGGCGTTTGAATCCTAACTTGAAAGAGGTTGTTAAGAAGGAAATCCTTAAGCTTTTAGAGGCTGACGTGATCTATCCCATAAGTGACAGTACGTGGGTTTCTCCTGTACACGTGGTGCCTAAGAAGGGAGGGATCACGGTCATAAGGAATGAAAAGGATGAGCTTATCCCTACTAGGACCATCACTGGTCATAGGATGTGTATTGATTATAGGAAGCTTAACCTTGCGTCTAGGAAAGACCATTTCCCTTTGCCTTTTATAGAACAAATGCTTGAGAGACTTGCGAATCACCCTTACTACTGTTTTCTCGATGGGTATAGTGGTTTCTTTCAAATACCTATTCACCCAAATGATCAGGAGAAGACGACCTTCACATGTCCCTACGGTACCTTTGCATATCGAAGGATGCCGTTTGGATTGTGTAATGCACCAGCTACCTTTCAGCGGTGTATGCTGTCGATCTTCTCCGATCTTATAGAGGAGATGATAGAGGTGTTCATGGATGACTTCTCTGTGTATAGTGCGTCCTTTCCTGCGTGTTTGTTGAATCTTTGCAGGGTACTTAAACGTTGTGAAGAGACAAACTTGGTGCTGAACTGGGAGAAATGCCACTTCATGGTTAAGGAAGGGATCATGCTCGGTCACAAGATATCAGAGAAGTGTATTGAGGTTGATCAGGCTAAGGTGGAGGTCATGATGGGTCTTGAGCCGCCGGTTAATGTTAAGGGAATCAGAAGCTTCTTGGGACATGCAGGGTTCTACAGGCGTTTCATCAAGGATTTCTCCAAGATTGCTCGCCCTCTTACACGGCTGTTGTGCAAGGAAGCTGAGTTTGTATTCGATGAGGAGTGTTTGAAGGCTTTCGTGACCATCAAGGAAGCCCTTACAACAGCTCCTATAGTCCAAGCACCAGACTGGTCTCTTCCTTTTGAGATCATGTGTGATGCTAGTGACTACGCCGTAGGAGCCGTTCTTGGTCAGAAGAAAGACAAGAAGCTACATGTGATCTACTATGCTTCAAGAACCTTGGATGACACGCAATCACGATACACCACTACGGAGAAGGAGTTGCTTGCAGTAGTCTTCGCCTTTGAGAAGTTTAGATCATATCTCGTTGGCTCCAAGGCTATTGTATACACGGATCACGCTGCCTTACGATACAACTACTCGAAGAAAGACACTAAGCCTCAGCTCTTAAGATGGATTCTGTTACTCCAGGAGTTTGACATGGAGATTAAAGACAAGAAAGGGATAGAAAATGGAGTCGCTGACCACCTCTCACGGTTAAGGATCAACGAGTCTCTCCCCTTAGATGACTCTCTTTCAGAAGAGCAGCTTATGGCGATTACTACGGCTGTTTATGGGAAGCTAGAAGGGAGGTTTGAGGAGGTGTTGAGTTTCAAAGAGGAGGATCTACCGTGGTATGCTGATGTGGTGAACTATCTAGCATGTGGTGAGGAGCCAACAAATCACAACAGCTATCAAATGAAGAGGTTTTTGAGGGAGGCTAGTGACTACTTTTGGGACGAGCCTTACTTATACAAGAGAGGAGTCGACAGCTTGTACCGGAGATGTGTTACTAAGGAAGACTCCAGGGACATCCTCTGTCATTGCCATGGCTCTTCCTACGGAGGACATTTCGCCTCATTCAAGACTGCCACGAAGGTGTTGCAAGACGGTTTCTGGTGGCCGTTTATCTTTAAAGATGTGCACGAGTTTGTGAAGAGCTGTGAGGCATGTCAACGAGCAGGGAATATAACTAAGAGGAACGAAATGCCTCAAGTTCCTATCTTCGAGGTTGACGTGTTCGATGCATGGGGGATTGACTTAATGGGGCCGTTCCCTTCCTCATATGGCAACAAATACATCTTAGTAGCAGTGGATTATGTCTCTAAATGGGGTGAGGCTGTTGCTTCCCCTACAAATGACTCTAAGGTGGTAATCAAGTTGTTCAAGAGTATCATCTTCCCGAGGTTTGGGGTACCCAAAGTTGTTATAAGTGATGGAGGAAGCCACTTTATAAACAAGGTCTTTGAGAGCCTCTTGAGAAAGTATGGGGTTAAGCATAAGGTGGCTACACCGTATCATCCTCAAACAAGCGGTCAAGTGGAAGTCTCCAACAGGCAAATCAAGGCTATACTAGAGAAGACTGTCAGGGCAACAAGGAAAGACTGGTCAGTGAAGCTGGATGACGCTCTTTGGGCCTACCGTACCGCCTTCAAGACACCGATTGGTACAACTCCTTTCACTCTACTCTATGGCAAGGGCTGTCACCTCCCGGTTGAGCTGGAACACCGTGCGTTGTGGGCTGTGAAGAGGCTGAACTTTGATCTCAAGACTGCTCAGGAGAGACGCCTTATTCAGCTACACGAACTGGATGAGTTGAGGCTGAATGCTTACGAGATCTCCCGGATATACAAGGAGTGGACTAAGGAGGCTCATGACAAGAAGTTGGTTGCCAAGGAGCTCAAGGAAGGAGGACTAGTGTTGCTGTACAACTCGAGGCTCAAACTCTTCCCGGGCAAGCTGAAATCAAGGTGGAGCGGACCGTTCGTGATTCAAGAAGTGTTGCCTTATGGAGCCGTTACTCTAATGGGAAAAAGTGGTAGTGCATTCACCGTCAACGGACACAGAGTTAAGCCCTATTTGGCAGATAGCTATGACAAGGAGAGTACCTCAGTCCTTCTCCAAGACCCACCATCCGCTTAGACCAAGTAAGGTCTAGCTAAAGACGTTTAAGAAGGCTCACTTGGGAGGCATTCCCATGTTTATCTTGTACATATTTCTGCTTTATTTCCCTTTCAGTTTTATGTTTTTATTTTGCAAGTGTGTAGGAACAGGTATAAGGAGTCTAAACCTTGACTTTGAGGTCTTAAAAAGGCAATAGGGGTTAGAATAAGGCTAGAGATCGAGTGCTAGATCGACTGATCCTGGCTCGATCTTTGCTAGATCGAGTCAGTAAATCGAGAGGAGCCAGTCGATCTAGACGAGAACGAGTGACAAGATCGACCTTGACGAAAAAGGATCGATCGATCCAAATCGGATCGACCGATCTAATTTCTCTCGGGAAAATCTGTTGAAACCAGATCGATCACTCGATTCGATCCATCACTCGATCTATGCCAAATCGACCCCTAAATCGAGGACGTAGCTCGATCATGAGGACTTAGCCGAGGAGCCAACATCTCAATGACCGAGAGAGCCAATCGATCCAAGACTCGATTCATCATGGATCGAGTCTCAAATCGAGTAACCGTCTCGATCTAAGCCATTTTGGGCATGAGATCGAGTCCTAGATCGACCAAATGGACTCGATCTCATGCCGAGGTAACATTACTCTATTCCCTCCAACTTTTGAATTCAAAACTTGGTCAAGGCAAGCATCTTTGACCATGAAAGATGTGCCTTGACCAAGACTTTGTCAGAAAAACCACTTTGACTACCCATTGTTTTGGTTTTGCTAAGTCTTTAAATATTTCAAACAACCTCTCACCCTCTCATTCCTGTTTTGCTCGAAAATTTTAAACAAAGAGAGTGAGAGTTTCAATTTTCAAAAGCTAGCAAAGATATTCTGCATTTCTTGCAAAGGTATTTTCAAAGATTTAATGGTTTAATTTTAGAAAATCTCCTTTAATATCGCAAGATCTTGTTTTAGAATATAGGATCGGTTTTTAATTTTTAAAACTAGCAAAGTAAAAGGAGTAATTCCAGATTTTTCAGTATCTAAAGATTTGATTCTCCTTTATTTAGCTATGATTTATTTATTCCCCAAAATTCTAGGGTAGTTTTTATAAATTCTCTCCTTCTCTCCTCTCATTCTCATCAAATCGCCGCTTGCTTATCAATCTCTTTTAGAATCTTGTTTCAGGAACAATGGCACCAAAGAGAACTAGAGAAGAGCAAGCACAAGAAGGAGAAGGACAAGAAGTGGTAGTTCAAGAGAGGGTCCGGTGGAGTAAGGATGAGAAGAGGGATAAGAAGCGGCTAGAGAGGCTCCGGTTTGAGCCTACCAAGTTTGCGGATCGAGAGCTGTTGTCTAAGCTTGGGATTCTTGGGGACTTCGACCAACTCCTCAAGAACATTGGTTTAAGATGTCTGTCACGGATGGATTGCCCAACCATTCCTGAAGTGACAATAGACTTCCTTGCCACCTTGGAGTTCCGGTATGTGAATCCTAGTGCACCCGTCCCTTCTCAAGGCCGCCTCTACTTCAAAGTTGGACGTCAAGCCTATACACTCTCCATCCCTGAGCTATGCCAAGCCTACGGTCTCAACGCTGATGCATACAAGGTCGAGTTCCCAGCCTTCAAGAAAGTCGACGAGTTTTGGGAACTGATCAGCAATGAGGACTACAAAGCCAACACCGCCAAGATCAAGCGAGTAAGGAGCCCGGTGCTGAGGTATACTCTGAAGCTGATTGCCAACACGTTCAGTGGAAGGTCTGTTGCTCCTACGGTCACGAAGACAGAGCTGTGCTTCCTGTTCCAAGGTGTGAAGCACTTGGTGTCTGATCCAGATGCAAATGAAGAGCCCATAGAGGATGAACTCGGCGATGAAGTGAACTACGGCTGCGTGCTCGCGGCTTCCTTGGTGAAGTACAAGGCTTATGCCTTACGGTGCAAGGAAACCTCCTCTTACATTGGCGGTTTTCTTACTCCTCTGTTCGTGCAAGCCGGTGTGCCCATTCATGACTTTGCTCACGTCCCAAACAGAGCTTTCATGGATAAGGCATACATGAGGAATACTGATAGCTTGGGACGCACGCCAGCAGAAGGGTTCTACGCCTACCTCTTCATAGATGACGAAGATAAGAAGAGAGTGTGCATCCTTCCCAACAGAGATGAAACCAAGATGCTTGGTGTTGGGAACATCGAGTTCTTGCCCATGGAGGAAGAATGCTTTGCCCTTTTAGGAGGACCGCCTGCTTCAGCAATTGCCCCGCGTCAAAGGTCAGAGTCTCCAGGCACGGAAGATGAGATGCCCGAGGCGCGCCACTCTCTCCAAGGAGACAACATTCAGCCGGCGCGCCACTCTCTCCAAGAACCAGCTGACAAAGGCAAAGCAACGATCTCTAGCTCCTCTGGAACATCCTCAAGTTCCAGCCGAGCCTAGACCAGAGGTAACAACCTTCTTCCATTGTATATAACCGCTCATATTTGTTTCTTGCATTGTGTTTTGATGCTCCTTCGGATGAGTTTGCCACCGGGACGGTGTCAAGCAAGTTTGGGGGAGTATATGTGTGATTTGACTTGTGTTCTATGATCTTATTTTCCCTTAGCATCCTTGAGTCTTAGTTCATGAAAAATTGGTAAAATTTTTAAAATTTTTTCAAAGATTCATGTAGTTGCATTCATCTTTTTAAAACATGTTAGGATTGAGTCTAGAGTTTCTCATATCACCTAGGTTGTTTGCATTTTGCATAAGGGGTTAGAATTTCTTACAAAGGTGTTTTTTCTTATGAATTGTTTCAATGCCCTAGTTAGTAGTTCTCTAATGCTTTGTCTATGCTTTGAAAGTAAGTTCTTACCATGCTTGGATCACTTGTTAGGATTTTCGTGGCTTGAATTGAGCTCTCATGATTTGAAACTCATTCTAATAAGTGAAAACCTTAATTTGAAATTATAATTATCATTCTTATGCATTTGAAAATGAACACATGGTTTTAAAATATGTAGGCTCTCTTCTTCCTTTTTACCACTCTTTGTGAGCCTAAGTAGAACTCTCTCCTTGAACCTTACCCTTCTTTGAAGCCAAATGTTCTTTTGTGACATCTTTGTGAGGTCTTCCTTTCGGTTTGAACTTGGCATAAAGTGTTATGTTTAGGCGACATGATTTGGTTTTCATATTGTTGCTAGCTTTGCATTTTGAAGCTAGGTGTAGGCTTAGGATAAGTTTGGGGGATCATTGGGGTTGCTTTCTTGTCTATTTACTCTCGGTTTCAAAGAGCTTTGTGTTTTAAGGAAAGAAATCAGGTTTTAAGTGAAAGGTTGTTTTTAAAGCTAAGTATGCTCTAATAATTTCAGGAGGTAGCTCTCTCATAATAAACTAATAAAATAAAAAATAAAATAAAAAAGAGACAAGAAAAGAAAAACATAAAATAATAAGAGAGCTACTAATAAGAAATTTCTAAAGAGCAAAAGTATTTTTCAAAACCTTTTCACTAGCCTAAAAAGTTTAAAAATGTCTTTGTTTCGAATTGGGGATTGCTTAGTTTGTAAAGAAAAGGGTAGACTCATAAGTGGTGAGTTAGGATAAAATTTCTTAAATGAGAGGGGTATAGGATCATTTGATAGTTTACATGGGTAGATGAGAATCTAATCATGTATGCATAAATTGTCTTTATCTTTAGCATTATGCACAAGTTCATCCATTTTTGAGAGAAACCCTTGTTCTGATTATAAACCCTTTTCAAATGAGATCATTCTATGCTCATAACCTTAATCCTTAGCCAAATGTGTTTTGCTTTAAAGTGCATAAGTTTGATTCATGGTTCGAAGGTTAATGAATGTTAAAGGATGAGTTTCTTTGATTGTTAGGAATAGGAGAGTCATGATTTGAATTTCTTTGTGTGATGAGTATGGCTAAGTTCTTTGGAGTATGAGTGTAAGCATAGCATTTTAGAACTGTTAACTAGGACATTGAGATTGATTCATTTGAAAGGCACCTTTGCAAAAAGTTTAAAACCCCACTCATTTTTTCTGAAAACCTCTCTTCTTTACTTATTTTCTGTTGCTTGAGGGCAAGCAAGAAGTAAGTTTGGGGTAGTTGATGTTATTGCATATTGCATACATTTTGCATACTCATTAGTTAGCTTTTCATGCATTTGTACCATGTTTTAGGTTAGATTGCATCACTTAGGGTCCTAGAGCATTCTTGCATCAGCATACGCATTTTTCTTGCATTTTGCATCACATTCAGGTTGTTTCTGGCTGCTTTGGAGTCGTCGAGGTTCGTGGACGTGTTGAAGCTGATGTAGCAGTTCGTGGGAGCTCGGGAATATGCTAAGGACCAGAGATCGGGTAGCAGATCGAGCATGGCCGGTCGATCTAGGAGTTGATCGACCAGAAGATCGAGCCAACTAGGCAATCCAAGGAAAATGATCGAGACGGAGATCGAGTGAAGCAATCGATCAATCGGTACGGAAGTAAATGACGCCATGCAGAGAGAGAGACAGATCGAGTACACTAGTCGATCCAGCCGAAGATCGATACCGAGATTGACACTCTCTGCTTGCCTTACTACAACGTTGCATGCATTAGAGTTTTGATAAGTTCTCTGCTGCATTAGACCGTAAAGAAAAAAAACCTCATTATCAAATGGCGCCGTTGCCATTCTAGGTTGCTTAGAGAACATAGAGATTTGGGTCTTAGCAAAGACTAAGTCTTTACCTTTTTTCAAGTTACTAATACTATTCTAAACCGTGTACTTTCAGGTACATGAATTTACGTTCACGTGGAGATAACAACCTTCTTCAACCGCTTGACAACATACATCAACTCGGACACTCACGTCGAAGGAGAGTCAGAGATCAAACTAGAGCTTTTGAAGAGATAGTTCAGAACGGTCAGGTCAACTTTGAAGACATGGCTGAGAATGAGCATCCTGAAGGTCCTCCTCTAGCAGGACGGGGCAATGGTATCCCCCAACACGCGGCTAGACCTCCGAGGATCATAGGAGCCGGAGATGCTCCCAATACCCACCACAATAGGTTTGGGATCACTCCTCCTCCGGTACAAAACAACAACTTTGAGATCAAGCCAGGCTTCATATCTATGGTGCAAAACAACAAGTTCCACGGCTTAGCAATGGAAGACCCGTTGGAACACTTGGACAATTTTGAGCAAGTGTGTGGAATGATCAAGATCAACGGTATATCAGAAGATGCCTTCAAGCTGCGTCTCTTCCCCTTTTCCCTCGGAGACAAAGCTAGACATTGGGAGAAGACCCTACCACAAGGCACCATCACATCATGGGCTGAGTGTAAGAAGGCTTTCCTCTCCAAGTTCTTCTCAAGCACCAGGACTGCTCGGTTGAGAAGCGAAATCAGCGGTTTCACTCAAAGGAACAATGAGACTTTCAACGAGGCTATGGAGCATTTCAAAGACTACACGATCCAATGTCCTCATCACGGGTTCAGTGAAGAGACTCTACTCAGCACAATCTACCGTGGAGCTTCACCAAAGATCCGGTTGTTGCTTGATACATCTAGCAAAGGCAACTTCCTCAGTCAATAAGTAGAAGAAGGTATGGAGCTAATAGAGAACTTTGCGTTGAGTGATGGAACCTATGCCGAGGATTATGACCGAGCACCAAGGGGATCAGAACTAGAGTCTCACAAGAAGGAGCTCAAATCGTTGCATGAGAAGATTGACAAGTTGGTCTTAGCTAATCAGAAGCATGTTCACTTCGTTGGTGAAGCTGAGGACAACCAAGAAGAGTTAGAGCTAAGCCAAGAAGAAGCAAATTGGGTAGCCGGTCAGAACAACTACAAGTCTCAAGGCTACAACCAAGGCTACCAGAACAACAACCTCTCTTACCGAAGCACCAATGTAGCCAACCCTAAAGATCAAGTGTACCCTGCTCAACAAGCTAAGCCTTTCATCCCTTACAACAAAGGCTTTCAACCAAGCAGTGGATTCCAAGGTCAAGGGCGAGGCAACTTCCAAGGGCAACAACAACAAAACAAGGGTTATACTTCTAACTACCCTCCGGGCTTTGCACCTCAACAACAACAACAACCGATGCAACAACAAGTTGATCCGGTTCAAGCAATGTTCCAACAGCTAATACAAGGGCAAGCTTCTACAAATCAAAAGTTCGCTGAAATGAACACTCGGCTGGATTCATCCTTAACCGACTTCTCTACTCAAATAACAAACCTCAACAACAAGATCAAGCAGCTAGAGAAGGGCAAAGCAAGCACGAGTGGACAGAACAGCCTTCCGGGAAAGTGTGAACAAAATCCAAAGGAGTATGCCAATGCTATTACGTTGAGAAGTGGCAAAGAGCTTGATCCTCCGGTTTCTACAAAGACCAACGAGGACGTTGTAATTCAAGAGGGGGAGGGTAAACTTTCAGCTGATAATGAGGAGATAAACTTTGACAACGTATGGATCCAAGGACCGAGGAGAGGTGACAAGGCATTCGTTGAGAAGAAAGCTGAGAAAACCACCAAGGAGAAGGATGAATACGTGCCCCCACCTTACGTACCAAAGTTGCCATTCCCG
This sequence comes from Thlaspi arvense, assembly GCA_911865555.2. Lineage (NCBI taxonomy): Eukaryota > Viridiplantae > Streptophyta > Magnoliopsida > Brassicales > Brassicaceae > Thlaspi > Thlaspi arvense. The sequence goes on from OU466857.2 coordinate 15,832,522, forward strand.
GGTCGGTTCAAAAAGCAGTTAATAGAGAAGCACCGAATCCTATTTGAGAAGCACTTGAGAGACGTGGAGATAAAGCTGCCTCTTGTAGACTGTCTCGCCATGATGCCTAAGTGCGCCAAGTTTTTCAAGGACACCCTTGCCAAGAAGAACAAAGAAAGCAAAGAAGTGCTTGTACTAAGCGAAGAGTGTAGCGCGGTTATTCATAAGGAGATAGTGCCTAAGAAGCTGGGAGATCCTGGAAGCTTCACCATACCGTGTGCTTTGGGTCCCCTTAAGTTCAAAAGCTGCTTGTGTGATCTCGGAGCCAGCATAAACTTGATGCCTCACTCCGTTGCTAAGAAGCTTGGTTTCACTCGGTTTAAGGAATGTCGGATCTCATTGGTGTTGGCTGATAGGAGCGTGAGACTACCAGTGGGGTTGCTTGAAGACTTGCCGGTGCGAATCAGTGGAGTAAACGTACCTACAGATTTTGTAGTGCTGGAGATGGACGAGGAGCCAAAAGACCCACTCATCTTAGGGAGACCATTCCTAGCAACCGCCGGAGCCATAATAGACGTGAAGAATGGGAAGATTACCTTGCATTTGGGGAAAGAAATCAGGCTAGACTTTGACATCAACAAGGTTCTAAAGAAGCCGACCATTGAAGGACAAGCTTTCTATATCGAAACGATGGATGCCTTGGCGGATGAGTTGCTGGAAGTGCTAGCTATAGAAGACCATTTGAAGCTAGCACTCACTAAGGAGCCAGGAGAGTTTGGCTATGTAGACCAGAGAACTCAAGAGTACGTAAACCTACTAGATTCGAGGAGGATCATCAAGAATGAAGAAGGATGTTGCCTAGAAATCGACCCCGAGATCGACGCCATCACTCGATCCAGGAGTCAGATCGACAAGCCAATCGAGCACTCAACTCGATCCGGTCCAACAATCGACCAACAGATCGAGAAGGCCGCTCGATCAGGAGAAATAATCGAGTTGACGATCGAGAAAGACCTTCCGATCATTTTGGAGTCCAATCAAGAGATCGACTCAACACCTCGATCCCTTACTCGATCCATATCAAATCGAGTAAGTGAATCGAGTGAAATGGCTCGATCTAGACGACATCGAGAGGAGAATCGACCGGAAGACTCGATCACAGGAGGGATAGCGATAGAGGAAAGCAGTCTGAAGGGCCATGCCTCGAGTTCAAAGGAGAGTTCCAAGGAGGAGAACAACAACAACAGCCACGAGGATGACTGGAGTGAGCTGTTAGCCCCAAAGGTGGACCTTAAGGAGCTCCCAAAAGGGCTAAGGTATGCTTTCTTAGGACCTAATGACACCTATCCCGTGATAGTAAACGAGAACCTTAGTGATGATGAGTTGCACTCGCTCTTAACTGAGCTGAGAAAGTATAGGAAGGCCATTGGGTACTCTTTAAGTGACATCAAAGGCCTTTCCCCAATGCTATGCACTCATAGGATTCATTTGGATAATGAAAACGCCACTTCTGTAGAACACCAAAGGCGTTTGAATCCTAACTTGAAAGAGGTTGTTAAGAAAGAAATCCTTAAGCTTTTAGAGGCTGACGTGATCTATCCCATAAGTGACAGCACGTGGGTTTCACCTGTACACGTGGTGCCTAAGAAGGGAGGGATCACGGTCATAAGAAATGAAAAGGATGAACTTATCCCTACTAGGACCATTACTGGTCATAGAATGTGTATTGACTATAGAAAGCTTAACCTTGCGACAAGAAAAGACCATTTCCCTTTGCCTTTTATTGATCAGATGCTTGAGAGACTTGCAAATCACCCTTACTACTGTTTTCTCGATGGGTATAGCGGTTTCTTTCAAATACCTATTCACCCAAACGGTCAGGAGAAAACGACTTTTACATGTCCCTACGGTACCTTTGCATATCGAAGGATGCCGTTTGGATTGTGTAATGCACCGGCTACCTTTCAGCGGTGTATGATGTCGATCTTCTCCGATCTTATAGAGGAGATGGTAGAGGTGTTTATGGATGACTTCTCTGTGTATGGTGTGTCCTTTCCTGAGTGTTTGTTGAATCTTTCCAGGGTACTTAAACGTTGTGAAGAAACAAAACTGGTGCTGAATTGGGAGAAATGCCACTTCATGGTCAAGGAAGGGATAGTACTCGGTCACAAGATTTCAGAGAAGGGTATTGAGGTTGATCAGGCTAAGGTTGAGGTTATGATGGGTTTGGAGCCGCCGGTTAATGTTAAAGGGATCAGAAGCTTCTTGGGACACGCGGGGTTCTATAGGCGCTTCATCAAAGACTTCTCCAAGATTGCACGCCCCCTTACACGGCTGTTGTGCAAAGAAGCTGAGTTTGTATTCGACGAGGAGTGTTTGAAGGCTTCCGTGACCATCAAGGAAGCCCTCACGTCAGCCCCTATAGTCCAAGCACCAGACTGGTCTCTCCCTTTTTCGATCATGTGTGATTCTAGTGACTACGCTGTAGGAGCAGTCCTTGGTCAGAAGAAGGACAAGAAGCTGCATGTGATCTACTATGCTTCAAGGACCTTGGATGACACGCAATCACGATACACCACTACGGAGAAGGAGCTGCTTGCAGTAGTCTTCGCCTTTGAGAAGTTCAGATCATATCTCGTTGGCTCCAAGGCTATTGTATACACGGATCATGCTGCTCTACGGTACATCTACTCAAAGAAAGATACCAAACCTCGGCTCTTAAGATGGATTCTTTTGCTTCAGGAGTTTGACATGGAGATTAAAGACAAGAAGGGGATAGAAAATGGAGTCGCTGACCACCTCTCAAGGCTAAGGATCAACGAGTCTCTCCCTTTAGACGACTCTCTTCCAGAAGAACAACTTATGGCAATTACTACCACGGTTTGTGGGAAGCTAGAAGGAAGGTTTGAGGAAGTGTTGAGTTTCAAAGACGAGGATCTACCATGGTATGCTGATGCGGTGAACTACCTAGCATGTGGTGAGGAGCCAACACATCTCAACGGCTATCACAAGAAAAAGTTTTTGAGGGAGGCTAGTGACTACTTTTGGGATGAGCCCTACTTATACAAAAGAGGAGTAGACAGTTTGTACCGGAGATGTGTTACAAAGGAAGAAGCCAAGGATATTCTCTATCATTGCCACGGCTCTTCCTACGGAGGACATTTCACTTCGTTCAAAACAGCCACGAAGGTGTTGCAAGCGGGTTTCTGGTGGCCGTCTATATTCAGAGATGCACACGAGTTTGTGAAGAGCTGTGAGGCATGTCAGCGAGCAGGGAACATTACCAAAAGGAATGAAATGCCCCAAGTTCCTATCTTCGTGGTTGACGTGTTCGATGCGTGGGGTATTGACTTCATGGGGCCTTTCCCTTCTTCGTACGGCAACAAATACATCTTGGTAGCTGTGGATTATGTCTCCAAATGGGTTGAGGCTGTTGCTTCCCCTACAAACGACTCTAAGGTTGTGATCAAGTTGTTCAAGAGTATCATCTTTCCAAGGTTTGGGGTACCCAAGGTTGTTATAAGTGATGGAGGAAGCCATTTTGTAAACAAGGTTTTTGAGAGCCTCTTAAGAAAGTATAGGGTTAAGCATAAGGTGGCTACACCGTATCATCCTCAAACGAGCGGTCAGGTGGAAGTCTCCAACAGGCAGATCAAAGCTATTCTGGAGAAGACCGTTGGTGCAACAAGGAAGGACTGGTCAGTAAAGCTAGACGATGCTCTTTGGGCTTACCGTACCGCTTTCAAAACGCCGATTGGTACTACTCCTTTCACTCTACTATATGGAAAGAGTTGTCACCTCCCGGTTGAGCTAGAACACCGTGCATTATGGGCTGTGAAGAGGCTGAATTTTGATCTCAAGACGGCTCAGGAAAAGCGTCTCATTCAGCTACATGAACTGGACGAGTTGAGGTTGAATGCTTACGAGAGTTCCAAGATCTACAAGGAGCGAACTAAGGAGGCTCATGACAAGAAACTGGTTGCCAAGGAGCTTAAGGAAGGAGGACTGGTGTTGTTGTACAACTCGAGGCTGAAGCTCTTCCCGGGCAAGCTAAAATTAAGGTGGAGCGGACCGTTCGTGATTCAAGAGGTCTTGCCTTACGGAGCTGTTACTCTTATGGGAAGAAGCGGTAGTGCATTCACCGTCAACGGGCATAGAGTCAAACCTTACCTAGCAGACAGCTTCGACAAGGAGAGTACCTCGGTGCTTCTCCAAGACCCACCATCCGCCTAGCCAAGTAAGGTCTAGCTAAAGACGTTAAAGAAAGCGCACTTGGGAGGCATTCCCATGTCTATCTTGTACATATTTTTGCTTTCATTTCTCTTCTAGTTTTATGCTTTTATGTTTTTAGTGTGTAGGAGCAGGTCTAAGGAATCTAAACCTTGTCTTTGAGGTCCAAAAGGAGCAATAGGGGCTACGATAAGGCTAGAGATCGAGTGCTAGATCGACTGAACCTTACTCGATCTTTGCTAGATCGAGTCAGTAAATCGAGAGGAGCCAGTCGATCTAGACGAGAACGAGTGACAAGATCGACCTTGACGAAAAAGGATCGATCGATTCAAACCGGATCGACCGATCTAATTTCTCTCGGGAAAATCTGTGGGAACTTGATCGATCACTCGACTCGATCCACCACTCGATCCAAGCCAAATCGACCCCTAAATCGAGGACTTAGCTCGATCAGAGGGACTTAGCCGAGGAGCCAACATCTCATTGATCGAGGGAGCCAATCGATCCAGGACTCGATTCACTTTGAATCGAGTCCCAAATCGAGTAACCCTCTCGATCTAAGCCATTTTAGGCATGAGATCGAGTCCTAGATCGACCAAAAGGACTCGATCTCATGCCGAGGTAACAAATTTCTTTCCCTCTTTATTGCTTTTCCCTCCAGTTTTTAAATTCAAACTTGGTCAAGGCAAGCATCTTTGACCATGAAAGATGTGCCTTGACCAAGACTTTTGTCAGAAAACCGCTTTGACCACCCATTGTTTTGGTTTTGTTAAACTCTTTAAATGTTTCAACTTGCTTCTCACTCTCTCACTTCTGTTTGCTCGAGTTTTCCTACAAAGAGAGTGAGAAATTTTAAAAGCTTTAAGGTTTAACAAAGTATCCTTCACACTTGCAAAAGGTATTTTTGGATTTTAATGATTTTATTTCAAGAAAATCTCCTTAAAAATCGCAAGTTCTTGTTTTAGGATATAGGATCAGATTTGAATTTTTAAAATTAGCTAAGTATTAGGAAAAATTCTGGATTTTCAGTATCTCAAAGATTTGATTTCCTTTTATTTAGCTAATATTTTTGCTTGATCCCCAAAATTCTAGGGTAGTCTATATAAATCTTCTTCTCTTATCCTCTTATTCTCATCAAATCGCCCTTTGCTAAACATTCTCTAGAAATTTTTTTTTCAGGAGCAATGGCACCAAAGAGAACAAGAGAGGAGCAAGCACAAGAAGGAGAAACTCAAGAGGTGGTTGCTCAAGAGAGGGTCCGGTGGAGCAAAGAAGAGAAGAGGGATAAGAAGAGGTTGGAGAGGCTCCGGTTTGAACCCACGAAGTTTGCTGATCGAGGGCTTCTATCCAGGCTCGGGCTTCTTGGAGACTTCGATCAACTCCTCAACAACATCGGTCTGAGGTGTTTGTCGCGGATGGACTGCCCTACTATCCCCGAGGTGACAATTGATTTCCTTGCAACCTTGGAGTTCCGGTACGAGAATCCGAGTGCTCCTGTTCCTTCTCAAGGCCGTCTCTACTTCAAGGTTGGCCTCCAAGCATACACGCTATCAATCGCCGAGCTGTGCCAAGCCTACGGTCTAAAGGCTGATGCAAGCAAGGTGGAGTTTCCAGCCTTCAAGCAAGCCGACGAGTTGTGGGATCTCATCAGCAAGGAGGATTACAAAGCCAACACCGCCAAGATCAAGAAAGTCAGGAATCCAGTGCTGAGGTATACTTTGAAGCTGATTGCTAATACATTCAGTGGAAGGTCAGTTGCTCCTACTGTCACGAAGACGGAGCTATGCTTCCTTTTCCAAGGTTTGAAGCATTTGGTGTCCGATCCGGATGAGAATGAAGATCCCATTGAAGATGAACTCGGCGATGAAGTGAACTACGGCTGTGTACTCGCGGCTTCTCTGGTGAAGTACAAGGCTTATGCCTTACGGTGCAAGGCGACATCATCCTACATTGGCGGCTTCCTTACTCCCTTGTTCATGCAAGCCGGTGTGCCCATCCATGACTTTGCTCACGTCCCAAACCGAGCCTTCATGGATGAAGCATACATGAGAAACACTGATAGCTTGGGACGCACGCCAGCTGAAGGGTTCTATGCTTACCTCTTCATCGATGATGAGGACAAGAAGCGAGTGTGCATTCTTCCCAACAAGGATGAAACGGAGCTACTTGGTGTTGGGAACATCGAGTTCTTACCGACGGAGGAGTGTTTTGCTCCTTTAGGAGGACCGCCAGCTGCGGCCATTGAACCGCGCCAAAGGTCAGAATCTCCAGGGACAGAGGATGAGATACCCGAGGCTTACACATTGCCAAAGCTGGATTTTGAGCCGAGGACCAAAACCGAGAAGTTCTTAGCCTCGGTGGTGGAGATGCAGCGGAAGATGAACAAGTGGCAAGGGAAGATGCTTAAGAAGCTGGGGAAGAAGGTCAAACAACTCCAAGGAAGCCAGCCTAAGCCAGCTGCAAGCCAGGAAATACAACAACCTGAGAAGAGGAGACTCTCAACCGGAGGAGTTGTGATCCGCGAGACCCAAGGAGAAAGCATTCAACCAGCTCGCCACTCCCTCCAAGAACCAGGCAACAAAGGAAAGGCAACAATCTCTAGCTCCTCTGGAACATCCTCAAGTTCCAGCCGAGCCTAGACAAGAGGTAACAACCTTCCTCCATTGTATATAACCGCACATCTCTTATTTCTTGCATTGTGTTTGATTGCTCCTTCGGATGAGTTTGCCACCGGGACGGTGTCAAGCAAGTTTGGGGGATTACTTGTGTGATTTAATCTTATGTTCTTTGATCTTATCTTTCTTTTGCATCCTTGAGTCTTAGTCATGAAAAATTGGTAAAATTTTTAAAATTTTTTTCAAAATTCATGTAGTTGCATTCATCTCGTTAGAAACATGTAGGATTGAGTCTAGAATTTCTCATATCACTTAGGTTGATTGCATTTGCATAAGGGGTTAGGATTTCTTAAAAAGGTGTTTTACTTATGAATCATTTCAATGCCCTAGTTAGTAGTTCTCTAATGCTTTGTTTATACTTTGAAAGTAAGTTCTAACCATGCTTGGATCACTAGTTAGGATTTTCGTGAATTGAATTGAACTATCATGATTTGAAACTCATCCTACTAAGTGAAAACCTTAATTTGAAAATCTAATTTAAATTCTTATGCATTTGAAACCGAACACATGGTTTTAAAATATTTAGGCTCTCTTCTTCCTTTTTACCACTCTTTGTGAGCCTAAGTAGAACTCCCTCCTTGAACCTTACCCTCCTTTGAAGCCAAATGTTCTTGTGTGACATCTTTGTGAGGCCTTATTTTCGGTTTGAACTTGGCATAAAGTGTTAGGTTTAGGCGACATGATTTGGTTTTCATAATTGATTGCTAGCTTTACATTTTGAAGCTAGGGATAGGCTTAGGATAAGTTTGGGGGATCATTGGGGTTGCTTTCTTGTGTATTTGTTCTCGGTTTCAAAGAACTTTGTGTTTTAAAGAAAGAAATGGGTTTTAAGTGAAAGGTTGTGTTCTAAAAAACTAAGTATGCTCTAATAAATTTCAGGAGGTAGCTCTCCCATAATAAAAAAAAAAAAAGAAGAGAAAAAGAAAAGAAAAATAAATAAAAGAGCCTAAGTGCCAAATAAAAATAAAAAGAAAGAAAAAAAAAATAAGAGAGCTACCAATAAGAAATATCTAAAGAGCAAAAATTATTTTCAAAACCCTTTCACTAGCCTAAAAAGTTTAAAAATGTTCTTGTTTTGAATTGGGGATTGCTGAGTTGAGAAAAAAGGGATAGACTTTTAAGTGGTGAGTGAGGATTAAATTTCTTAAATGAGAGGGGTATAGGACTATTTGATAGTTTACATGGGTAGATGATAATCTAATCATGTATGCATAAATTGTCTTTACCTTTAGCATTATGCATTAGTTCAAACCATTTTTGAGAGAAACCCTTGTCTAATTATAAACCCTTTCCAAATGAGATCATTCTATGCTCATAACCATAACCCTTAGCCAAATGTGTTTTGCTTTAAAGTGCATAAGTTTGATTCATGGTTCGAATTTTAATGAATGTTAAAGGATGAATTTCTTTGATTGTTAGGAATAAGAGAGTCATGATTTGAATTTCTTTGTGTGATGAGTATGGCTAAGTCCTTTGGAGTATGAGTGTAAGCTTAGCATTTTAGAATTGTTAACTAGGACACTGAGGTGATCTATTCGAAAGGCACCTTTGCAAAAAGTTTAAAACCCCTTTGATTTTTCTGAAAACCTCTCTTCCTTAATTATTTTTTTGTTGCTTGAGGACAAGCAAGGAGTAAGTTTGGGGGAGTTGATGTCATTGCATTTTGCATACATTTTGCATACTCATTAGATAGTTTTTCATGCATTTGTATCATGTTTTAGGTTAGATTTGCATCACTTAGAGTCCTAGAGCATTCTTGCATCAGCATTTGCATTTTCTCTGCATTTTGCATCCATTCCAAGTTGTTTATGGTTGCTTTGGAGACACGGAGGTTCGTGGAGGTGTGGAGACCAATGTAGCGGTTCATGGAAGCTCGGGAAAATGCTAAGGACCAGTGATCGAGGGGCAGATCGAGCATGGCCGGTCGATCTAGGAGTTGATCGACCAGAAGATCGAGCCAACTAGGCGATCCAAGGATAATGATCGAGACGGAGATCGAGTGAAACAGTCGATGCATCGGTACGGACGTAAATGACGCCATGCAGAGCGAGAGCCGGATCGAGTACACCACTCGATCCTCCCGGAGATCGATACCGAGATCGGATGCAACACTCGATTCACCACAGAAGATCGAGACCCGGATCGAGCCGAAGACACGATGGCCGGATATGATCGAGAGACCTACTCGATCCAATGGTCGATCTCTGTCCTTTCAACCGTTTTTGGCTGTTAGCGACGGGGGGGACCATTGGACTGTTTTGGCATTTTTGGCAAAGGTGGCGACTACTTTTCGATAACTTTTGAGATTTTTACCTTCTCTCCAAGAAGTTTTTAGTTTTTCTCTCTGGTTTTTCGGAAGAACACCATTGTAGAACAGTTTCAAGCTTTTGTGTTTTCAAATCTTTATCGTTTTTAATCCAGTTTATCTTTCATGTTTATCGTTTCTTCTCTTCGTCCTTGCCTGATTTCCTTTCTGTGTAGTGAGTAGTTCATTCAGGGTTAAGGGTTGAGAGGATTAAGGGGTAGAAAAGGTTCGATCTTGGTTTGTTTTCTAAACGTTTTAAATCTATCTCTTCTAAGGTGATGAAAGCTTAATGCTTGAAGACTCTCACGCCAAGAGCTTCACGATCCGAGAGGTCCCTTACTTTGACAGGATCCAGGGACCTCGGAAGATCTCACCTTAGTGATTAGTTACCCCTTCCCAAAAGCCATGGTAGTTTGGGGGACTAGTTAAGCCATTGTTCGAAATCTGTCTTCCTTGCCTTTCAACCTCTTTTTCCACCAAAAGCCATGGGTTTGGAGGAGAGGATGAAAGAGTGATCTATACCGAAAGCCACGGATAGATCTTGTTTTGTTTTCGAGGCTTAGAGACCCTCACCAAGTGAGTCGATCTAAAGTTTCAAACCCAAGATCAACCTTTGAAACCCCTTATATGAATCTCGACCCTAAAACCCTTCTCTTTAGCTTATTTGCATCGCATATCACCTTTTGCTTGTTGTTGGATAGCTTCCGGGTCTTTAGATTCCTTGTTCTTACGATTTTAGACGAGATCGATCGTTTCTGCTCGATCTAGTGGTCGATCCACTAGTCGAATTTTAACAATTCGAAGCTCTTCCCTTTAATTTATCTGTTTGTTCCTCGTGGTAACTTCTTGCTTTCTAGTATTTTTAAAATAGGTTTCACTCTGTTTAGGTTGCTGCAATTAGTTTTCAAGATTTTCTCAACACACTGTCTCATTTCACTTAGATTTGTCCTAGATCTTGCATTCTCTGTGGATTCTCTATCACCTAGAACTGGATTGACACTCTCTGCTTGCCTTACTACAACGTTGCATGCATTAGAGTTTTGATAAGTTCTCTGCTGCATTAGACCGTAAAGAAAAAAAACCTCATTATCAAGGCATATCGTTCCTCTTAGTGATATTCCCTGCTCGTTGACATGCATCACAGCTCTTCACAAACTCGTGTGCATCTTTAAAGATGGACGGCCACCAGAAACCGGCTTGCAACACTTTCGTGGCAGTCTTGAATGAAGCGAAGTATCCTCCGTAGGAAGAGCCGTGGCAATGATAGAGGATGTCTCTAGCTTCTTCCTGTGTAACACATCTCCGGTACAAACTGTCCACTCCTCTCTTGTATAAGTAGGGCTCGTCCCAAAAGTAGTCACTAGCCTCTCTCATAAACCGCTTCTTGTGATAGCTGTTGAGATGTGTTGGCTCCTCACCACACGCTAAATAGTTCACTACAGCAGCATACCACGGTAGATCCTCCTCTTTAAAACTCAACACCTCTTCAAACCGCCCCTTTAGCTTTCCACAAACAGCCGTAGTAATCGCCATGAGTTGATCTTCTGGAAGAGAGTCATCTAAGGGGAGAGATTCATTGATCCTTAGCCGTGAGAGATGGTCAGCGACTCCGTTTTCTATTCCCTTCTAGTCTTTAATCTCCATGTCAAACTCCTGGAGCAAGAGAATCCACCTCAAGAGCCGAGGCTTAGTGTCTTTCTTCGAATAGATGTATCGCAAAGCAATGGATCGAGTTGTGTTCTCGATTGCCTTGTCGATCTGACACCTGGATAGAGTGATAGCGTCGATCTCGGGGTCGATCTCTAGGCAGCAGCTTTCATCCTTCTTAACAATCTTCCTAGAATCCAGCAAGTTGACATACTCCTGGGTCCTCTGATCCACATAGCCAAACTTCCCTGGCTCCTTAGTCAGTGCCAGCTTCAGATGGTCTTCTAGAGCCAGCTCTTCCAGCAACTCATCTGCTAAGGCATCCATCGTTTCAATGTAGAAAGCTTGCCCTTCTATGGTCGGCTTCTTCAGAACCTCACTGATAACGAAGTCTAGCCTTATATCCTTTCCCAAGTGCAAGGAAATCTTCCCGTTCTTGACGTTGATGATAGCCCCGGCGGTTGCAAGGAATGGTCTCCCTAAGATGAGTGGATCCTTAGGCTCTTCATCCATCTCCAACACGACGAAGTCCGTAGGTACGTTCACACCACTGATTCGCACCGGTAGATCTTCAAGCAGCCCCACTGATAGCCGTACACTTCTATCAGCCAGCATTAACGATATCCTACAGTCTTTGAAACGAGTAAAGCCAAGCTTCTTAGCCACGGAGTAAGGCATCAGGTTTATGCTAGCTCCGAGATCACATAGGCAACTCTTGAACTCTAAAGGACCTAAAGCGCAGGGTATAGTGAAGCTTCCAGGGTCTCCCAACTTCTTAGGGACTATCTCCTTATGTATCACAGCACTACACTCTTCACTTAGAACAAGTACCTCCTTGCTTTCCTTATTCCTCTTCACGAGAGTGTCTTAGAAGAATTTGGCGCATTTAAGTATCATTGCAAGGCAGTCAACGAGAGGAAGCTTGATCTCCAGGTCCTTAAGATGCTTCTCAAAGAGGATTTTATGCTTCTCTATGAGTTGCTTCTTGAAACGGCCAGGAAAAGGCAGCTTAAGTACATACGGCGGAGGCACATAAGCATTCTTCTCCTTAGTAGTTTGCTCAGCTTTCTTTTCAGCAACTGCATTGTCTCCTCTTCTTGGCCCTTGGATCCAAACATTGTCAAAGTTAATCTCCTCATCAGGTAAAGGCTTACCCTTCCCCTCCTTAATTACAACGTCCTCGTTGTTCTTAGTAGAGACCGGAGGTTCTAGCCTTTGCCGCTTCTCAACGTTATGGCGTTGGCATACTCCTTAGGATTCTGCTCACACTTTCCCGGTAGACTATTCTGACCACTTGTACTTGCTTTCCCCTTCTCTAGCTGCTTGATCTTGTTGTTTAAGTTGGTGATCTGAGTGGAGAAGTCAGTGAGAGACGAGTCTAGACAAGTGTTCATCTCGGCAAACTTCTGGTTTGTAGAGGCTTGCCCTTGTATCAGCTGTTGAAACATTGCCTGAACCGGATCAACTTGTTGTTGCATCAGCTGTTGCTGCTGAGGTGCAAAGCCCGGAGGGTAGTTAGGCGTATAACCCTTGTTACTTTGATGTTGCCCTTGGAAGTTGTTCTGCCCTTGACCTTGGAAACCACCACTCGGCTAAAAACCTTTGTTGTAAGGGATGAAAGGTTTTGCTTGCTGAGCAGGGTACACTTGATCCTTAGGGTTGGCAACGTTGGTGCTTCAGTAGGAGAGGTTGTTGTTCTGGTTGTAGCCTTGGTTGTAGCCTTGAGGTTTGTAGTTGTTCTGTCCCGCCACCCAATTGGCTTCTTCCTGGCTCAACTCAAGCTCCTCTTGATTCTTATCACCCTCACCAACAAAGTGAACATGCTTCTGATTGGCCAACACCAGCTTATCTATCTTCTCATGCAAAGATTTCAGCTCCTTTTTGTGAGACTCTAGCTCTGATCCTCTCGGTGCACGGTCATAGTCCTCAGCGTAGTTGCCATCACTCAATGCCAAGTTTTCTATCAGCTCCATACCCTCTTCTACCTCCTGACCAAGGAAGTTCCCTTTGCTAGCTGTGTCAAGCAACAACCAGATCTTTGGTGAAGCTCCACGGTATATAGTGGTGAGTAGGGTCTCCTCGCTGAAACCGTAATGAGAACATTGGATTGTGTAGTCTTTGAAACGCTCCATTGCCTCGTTGAATGTCTCATTGTTTCGTTGAGTGAAGCCGCTGATTTCGCTTCTCAACCGTGCTGTCCTGGTGCTTGAGAAGAACTTTGAGAGAAAGGCCTTCTTACACTCGGCCCATGAGGTGATGGTGCCTTGTGGGAGGGTCTTCTCCCAATGCCTAGCTTTGTCTCCGAGTGAAGAGGGAAAGAGAAGCAGCTTGAAAGCATCTTCGGATATGCCATTGATCTTGATCATCCCACATACTTGCTCGAAGTTGTCAAGGTGCTCTAAGGGATCTTCCATTGCTATGTCGTGGAACTTGTTGTTTTGCACCATGGAGATGAAACCTGGCTTGATCTCGAAGTTGTTGTTCTGTACAGGAGGAGGAGTGATCCCAAACCTATTGTGATGAGTATTGGGAGCATCTCCGGCTCCTATGATCCTTGGGGGTCTAGCCGCGTGTTGGGGGTTTTCATTGCCCCTTCCCACTGCCCCGTGAGCTGGAGGAGGTCCCTCTGGATGCTCGTGTTCAGCCATAGCTTCAAAGTCAACCAAACCGTGCTGAACAATCTCCTCAAAGGCTCTGGCTTGTTCTCTTACTCTCCTTTGCCGTGAATGACCAAGCTGATGAATATTGTCCAAAGGTTGAAGTAGATTTTTATCTCCCCGTGAACGAATATTCATATACCTGAGAACACACGTTTAAGAGTAGAATGATTAGTAACTTAAACAAAGAAAAGACTTAGTCTTTGCTAAGTCCCAAATCTCTATGTTCTCTAAACAAACTAGGATGGCAACGGCGCCATTTGATAGACAATTTATTTTGCAAGAGTGAGAATGCAATGAGGTTATCAAACTCAAATGCAAGACAGGTTGTAGTACAGCATGCAAGAGAGAGTCAATCCATACCTAGGATGATAGAAAATGCAAAGAGAATGCAAGGACTATGCAAATCTAAGCGAAACAAGATAAGTTTTGAGAAAATCCCTAAAAACTAGATGCAGCAACTAAATGGAATGCAAACTATTTTAATATTACCAGGAATGATCAAACTACCATGAGGAACAAACAGAATAATCAAAGGACAAAGCTTCGAATTACTAAAATTCGACTAGTGGATCGACCATGAGATCGACCACTAGATCGAGCAATAACAATCGATCTCGTCTAAAAATGCAAGAACAGTAAAATTAACGACCAGGATGCTATCAAAGATCAAGCGAATGACGAGAAAAGATGTAAAGATACTAAAAGTGAGGGCCTAGGGTTGAGATTCATGGTCAGGGGTTTCAAAGGTTCGACCTTGGGTTGAAAACTTTAAATCGACTCACTTTGTGAGGATCTCTAAGCCTTGAAAACTAAGCAAGATCTATCCGTGGCTTTCGGTATAGATCACTCCTTCATCCTCTCCTCCAAAACCATGGCTTTTGGTGGAAAGAGAGGTCGAAGGGCATGGAAAACAGATTTCAAACGAGTGGCTTAACTAGTCCCCCAAACTTCCATGGCTTTTGGGAAGGGGTAACTAGTCTCTAGGGTGTGATCTTCAGAGGTCCCTGGATCCTGTCAAGGTAAGGAACCTCTCGGATCATGAAGCTCTTGGCGTGAGAGTCTTCAAGCTTTGAGAGCTCAACACCCTAGAAGAGATAGCCATTAAAACACTTAGAAAACACCAAGATCGAAACCCTTTAGACCCCTTAATTCTCTCAACGCCGAACCCAAATGAACTACTCACTACACATAAGGTAAATCAAGCAAAGCATAGAAAAGGAAACGATGAACATGAAAAGAAAACTATATTAAGGTGAAAACGATTCGATTAAAAGCTAAAGAAAAACTCAAGGTTCGACAATCGTGTTCTTCTCCTCAACCAGAGAGAAAAACATAAAAAAGATAAGGATGAAAAAGTGTGTGCGAAAAGGATGTCGCGCCTTCCCAAAATGGCCAAAACAAGCTGATGGTCCCCCCCTCGCTAGCGGCCAAAAGTGGTTGAAAGGACAGAGATCGACTCCGGGATCAAGCGGTTCTCTCGATCATCTCCGAACATCGTGTCTTCAGCTCGATCAGGGTCTCGATCATCATCGATGGATCGAGTGTTGCTTCCGATCTCGGTATCGATCTTTGGTTGGATCGAGTGGTGTACTCGATCTGGCTCTCGCTCTGCATGGCGTCATTTACGTCCGTACCGTTTGATCGACTGCTTCACTCGATCCTCGTCTCGATCATTCTCCTTGGATCGCCTGGTCTTCTCGATCTTCTGGCCGATCACATCCTAGATCGACCGGCCATGCTCGATCTGCTCCTCGATCTCTGATCCTTAGCAAATATCCGAGCTTCCACGAACTGCTACAACAGCTTCAACACGTCCACGAACCTCCACGACTCCAAAGCAGTCAGAAACACCCTAAATGGGATGCAAAATGCAAGGAATATGCGTATGCTGGTGCAAGAATGATCTAGGACTCTAAGTGATGCAATCTAACCTAAAACGTGATGCAAATGCATGAAAAGCTAACTAATGAGTATGCAAAATGTATGTAAGATGCAGTAACATCACCCATTTTCCTTTCCTTTTAGAATTAGGTTGCTTTTAGGTTGTAATTTGCATTCTCTTTGCATTAAGGATGTTTTTAGGTACCAAAGGAGCTATTTCGATCAAGGAGGAAGCATGGGGATGATTCAAGGAGTTGCCCAAGCTAAGGAGGAGCAAAAGGAGCTAAGGAAAATGATTTTGTTCCAACATCGATCATGGCTGGATAAACATCATACAATGTGAATCACATCTATCAAGCTTGGAGTCTACATCGTTCGATGTAAAGAAGCAGAGAGTTGGGAAGTCCACATCGATCACATGTGATCGATGTCAAGACACAGAACAACCACATCGATCATCAGCATCAGACGGTGTAATGGACCCGAGAGCTTTGAATTTCACATCGATCAAGCACATCGACCAAAGACTGATCGATGTCAAGTACCAGAAGACCAGCATCGATCACTTGTGATCGATGTTAGCCTAATCCGATATGTTTTCATTTACAACATTGCCATTGCTTTAGGGTTTTTGGCATTCAGTATAAATAGGCTTTGACTACTGGTTTTTAGCCAAGTCTTTGTAAGACAAGATCTTCTTTTTAATCTAAATTTTTGTATTTACATCATTAAATCTTCTCTAATCTCCCTCTTAATCATGTTTAACATATTTTCCTCTTCTGATTACGGTTTCTTTTTAGGTTCTTAGATGTGGTAGATTAGGGGAATTTAGAGGCTTGATTAGGGTTTGTTAGTGTTTAATTAGGTCTATTCCTCTCTATTAATTTGTGTTTAAGATAGATTTATCTTGATCACATGAATCTAGATTTAGGCTTCATCTTATGCCCACCAAAATTGACTGTCTCAGTAGTACTTTGGCTTGAATGGAGTTGGTTTTCCATGCTTGTTGATTGTTCTAGCACTAAAGAGAGTTATTTCTTGTTAGGATGATTAGCAAAGGGTTATTTATCAAGAGATTGGACGTAACTTGCTTGATTGTGAACTTATACCTAGGAATTAGCATTGCTTGCTTGTGTGCATTGTCAATGATGTTTGAAACAGACTTTTCTTGCCATTGAATTTCCCAAAGTCAATAACCACATCTAGGAGCTTGTCTTTTATTATCTGAATTTCGAATTTGCTTTAGTGTTCTGTTCTGCTGCTCTCTTTTGCATTGGATCATTGCTAAGATCTTCTCTCTTAGGTTCTGCTTGGTTCTTGATTCACTTAGGTTGATAGTCTAGTACTTTAAACACTCTCTTCTTTGATTGCACTTGAGTTAAGGCTTTCTGCTCATAATTATATTGGCATTTATTCATAACTCCTTTTGATTGATAAAACCCTATACTATACTACAACTGATTAGTATGAAGGGTGATTTTGAAGAGATATCTTTATCAATTACTTGCTTAGACTAGGCTATTTTCTTTATATATTTCATGTTTTTGATGATTGGAGAAGGAACACTAGTCCCATTGCACTCTCATCTTGGAGTTTCACTTGACAAGAGTCAAGCTTAGTGATTATAAACAAGCACACTTGGAAGATAATTCCATGTCTATCCCCTGTACATATTTGCTCCTTGTGATTTTCATCTCTTTTGTTTAGTGTTTCAAGTTCATAAGATGGCTCAATTGGTTCAAGGTAAAAGGACCAAAAGAGAAGATGTCTCTTGCTTTAGCGGCCAGAAGCAACGACTGAAAGACCAGCTCTGACGAAGAGCATCCATCTTAATTCAGTTTCGGCACTCCGCATGAAAGTTGTAGCCATGTGTGTTAGCTTTTGGGTGGATATGGTTTTAGATACTTCTGATATGTGGTTCAAATGACATCGCGAGTTTCGTGAGACGGCTACAGAGACAAGTGATCATATCGGGGTACATATAGAGCTGGCAAGCCGATACAAGCCCTCAGGAGTTCATTCCGACCAGCATACTGGGCTAAATGCTTGATACACTCCCCTTAGGACACCAATACAAAGCAGTGTACTGGCCAAACCTTGATCGTTACTGTAACATCCGTGTCTGAGAAAACTAAAATGATCAGACAGGACAAGACGTTGTCCGAGGGATGATCGAGCCAAGCTTCGGATATTTGCTGTTCAGGCTATAGTCAGGTGATGACTGGGAAATAGTCGATGGATGGCTGGGATGAGCCGAGATGGATGGACCATATCCGAGTGAAAATGGTTTAGTCCAAGTGAAAGTGGACTATATCTGGTGAAAAGGAAAAGTATCCGAGAGAAAATGGGGTGGATGGTAGCTAAGGTGGTTTATCGCGCGGATGGTAGAACTGGTACGGGTTATAGCCGAGAGAAACTGAATCGGATCGGGATAAATTCTAATGGAACCAGGAAACGTCGGTTAAGTTCGAATTACTTAGGGTTTTGCGAGTATATAAGTGTTTTTAAGACTTTTCTCGGGAGTGTTGCATTATTCTAAAGAAATAAAGCAAGGGAGATAGATTAGTCGAGAGAAAACCCTAGAAAAACTAGTTTATCCTGAGGATAGCCGAGAGAGATTGAGCCATCGCCATAGGGATCTAACCATCGCCGAGATAAACTGGTAAGCGATCGGATATTCCTCTTTATGTCAAGTTTCCATCGGATAACATCGGGCGGATCGATGTGTGTTGTGGTGTTTCCGAGGGTATACAGATTTTGGCTCGAAGAAAAGTGAACGAATCGTGAGATAGTTGAGGGGAGGAGAGATCTGATTATAATGTTAGCCGAGAAATCCCTAGGGTGTTCGGATATCTTTGTTTCCACGCGAGTTTCACTGGGATTTGTTCTAACCAATCTGTTTCCAACCTTGTCTATAGTGAGTGCGTGAATATGGTTAGTATCTCGGATCGTTGGATTGCTAGGGTTTGATGTTTTGCATGTTTGATTCTCATGTTGTGTGCTTAGCAAGTGATAAACTTTTATATGTTATGATATTGCGAGGTGTTTACCCTGGCTAGGGTGATGTCTAACTAACCTCAGGATAATCCAGATCATGTACTAGCTTAGGGGATGTGGGATTCCCGCTGAAGTATACATGGGTCTTAAAAAAGGATTGATTGTGTTTTAGGGTAGATGATCATGGCCATTTCATATGTTATATGTTTATTGCTAATTGCTTGTGTGGATGTTGAATCCGATAGTATGAATGCGCGATTGGTACTGGCTAAGGTGTTATGGGATGACCGTACTCACTAAGTATTTATGACAATTCTTATGCCTCTCTTGTTTGAGTGTGCATGATCTGGGCAGTAAGTGGAGCGAGACAGGCGGCAGTGATGAACATGGATGGATCGGGGATTTGGGTGTTTTAATGTTATAAGCCTTGTGTTTTGTCTTATGGGCTTTGGTTTTGACCGTTTTAGGTTGCTAGATGATCCGATGTATTGTTAGCAAACCGTTGTGCGTTGGTTTTGAGTGAATCTCGAATCCTGTTTAAGTATTTTTATTCAAGTTATTATGGAATGAAATGGTTAATTGAATTCGTTGTGTATTGATAATTGCAAAGAAAAGTTTAAAATTTTGCTTAAGTATAGAAACGAACTGTTAAGATGTAGTGAAGGCAAGGTCGCGGTTTAGTTACCTGGATCGGGTCTCCCCAAGTTGGTATCAGAGCGTTTACGCTTCTAGGATTGGTTGCTGGTTACTGCTGTTGATTGTTTTGTGTGGGGTTTAAGGGGGTCCGATCAATTCTTCACTGCTAGGTCTCGCGGTAAAGTTTTATGTGTTGTGTTTGTGAACACGGATTGAGTTAGCTTCGGCTTGCTGGCATGATTGTAATTGCAGATGCTTGATACCAGAAGAACCGTGAGAAACCATGGGAACTAATAGGCTGCAGGGTCTCTGAACTGAGTAAACGGTGATGTTTCCGAGAGGGCAAGGGATGCCGAGAGACAAGAAGCTGAGGTTGCCAATGAGATGGTTGGAGCTGCAGCTGGAAGTGCAGCGAATGCAGCCGGAAATGCTGCGGGTGCAGCGAATGTGGCAGCGGGTAAGGCTACAGGTGTAGCAGCTGGGGTCGCTGGGAATGCGGCTGGAGTTGCTGCAAATGTACCACCGGTGGGGTTAGAGGCTGTGCTAGGGATGTTGGCACAGATACTGAGCAGATTGCCTGTGGTGGCTCCTGCTCCGGCGGTTGCAGCAGCACCACAAGTGGTACCGCCCATTGGGGCTAATACGGGTGCAGTGGTAGAGGAAGTGGACCAAGTGGAGAGGGTTCCGACTTATCTCAAGGTTTTGGATCATATGGTGCGGTTGGGAACCAAGTTCTTTCCCAGTGGAACCACACGTATTGAAGCAGATGAGTGGAGGATGAGACTGGAACAGAATTTCGAGTCAATCCGCTGTCCTGAGGGTAATAAGAGGGACATAGCTGTGCACTACTTGGAGGGTGATGCACACACGTGGTGGGAAGAGATCATTGCGAGATTGTTGAACGTGGACTGTTCATATGAGAATTTCTCTGCGATGTTCAAGAGTAAGTACTTCCCCCAGGAAGCTTAAAACGAGTTGGAGAAGGCGTTTCTGTACATTCACTATGGGACACTGACTGTGAGGTAGTATGAGACTCAGTTTAATCAGCTGAGGAATTATGTGGCCCATGAGTTTGATACCAAGGAGAAGCGGATTCGTAGGATCATGAGCGGACTGCGAGTAAAGCTAAGGAACGGATGCTTGGTCTGTGACTTTAGGATACTGGCCGAGCCAATGAAGAAGGCGGCATTGTTGGAGTCCGGACAGGCGGAAGCAGCTTTGATGACAGTTGGGGCAGGGTCAGCCGTGGCCAAGGCGGGTCACTCTCGTGGACACAAACGGAACTTCAGAAAGGGTGTACCGAGCAAGGGGACCAGAGGTCGCAGCATGTGCAGCAAGTGTGGAAAGGCTCACACTGGAGAGTGCACACGTGGTGGTGGAGGATGCCACAGGTGCAGGAGCTTAGAGCATCGGGTACGAGACTGTTCGAGGAGGATCTGCGAGTGGTTTGAGTGTTTGGCAGTGACATAGCGGTTCGGGTGTGCTACGGTTGCGGAGAACCAGGGAATTTCAAGCGTGAGTGTCCTAAGGCCGGACTGGTGGAGCTGGCTGTGTTGCACGGGAAACGAGCATGGGAGGCGGTTGCACCACAGGCCAAGAGACAGGCCATCATGCCAAAGGTGTACACGACGAGTGCAGCAGGAGCTGATGAACCTAGCACTTCTCATCCGATTACTGGTAAGTCTGGTACTTACAGTTTCCTGTGAATTGTTTGCATGTTGTGTGTTAGTATAGTGTCTTAGCATTCTAAGAAATGAATGTGTAGGGACCGTGGTAATGGGTAAGGTTGTAACCCATGTTTTGTTTGACTCGGGAGCGAGTCATTGTTTTGTTAATCCAAAGATGATCAGAAAGGGAAAGTTCTTGTAGGAACCCGTTGACGATTTTGGGTTAGTACAGGAGGCGGGAGGCCAAGTGATATTCTCATATGGATTGGCGAAGTTGATATGCCCGCAGATTTGGTGATCTGCAGAGTTAAGTCCTATGATGTCATTTTGGGGATGGACTAGGCAAGTACGTAGCCCACTTGGATTGTCATCGAGAAAGGGTGCGGCTGGAGAGGGACGGTGAGGTCTTGGTTTATCAGGGAGTTAGACTAACCTCGGGAAGTTTGGTAGTATCAAGAAGAACGGCTGATAGAGAAGGGCTGTGAGGCATATTTTGCTAATATCACTACCACAGAAGGAGGGCCGGATGTAGACTTGGGCAGTATATCGTTGGTGCAAGACTTTGAGGATGTGTTTCAAGTGTTGGCTAGACTGCCACCAGCTCGTTCAAATCCGTTCACGATTGAACTTGAGATGGGGACAGCTCCATTGTCCAAAGCACCATACCGGATTGTGCCAGCTGAGTTGGCGGAACTGAAGAAGCAGGTAACGGAATCGCTGGACACGGGGTTCATAAGACCGAGCAGTTCGCCATCGGGTGTGCCAGTGTTGATCATAAAGAAGAAGGATCAAAGCTTCAGGCTTAACATTGATTACCGTGGATTGAACCATGTAACCGTGAAGAACAAGTATCCACTTCCCAGGATAGACGAGTTGTTGGACCAAATCAGGGGAGTTACTTGGTTCTCTAATATCGATTTGGATTCAGGGTACCAGTAAATATCCATAGTGGAGACAGACGTGTGTAAGACTGCCTTTCGGACAAGGTATGGTCATTACAAGTTAGTGGTCATGCCGTTTGGTTTGACTAATGCGCCAGCTGCATTCATGAAGTTGATGAATGTCGTGTTCAGGGAGTACCTAGATGATTTTGTGATCATCTTCATAGACGATATTCTAGTATACTCAAAGAGTGAGGAAGAGCATGGAAGACACTTTAAGACTGTTCTGGAGAAGTGGCGAGAACAGAAGTCATATGCCAAGGTCAGTAAGTGTAGCTTCTGGCAACAGCATATAGGGTTCTTGGGTCATATTGTGTCAGATAAGAGAGTGTCCGTGGACCCATAGAAGATTCAGGCCATAGCGGATTGGCCTACACCGGAGAACACTTCAGAGACAAGGAATTTTCTGGGGTTAGCCGGATACTATAGGTGGCTTGTCAAAGGCTTTGCAAGTATGGCTCAGCCAATGAAAAAGCTGACTGGGAAAGACGTGGAGTATGTCTGGTCAGTGGAGTGTGAAGAGTGCTTCTCAATGTTAAAGCAGCTACTCACAACTGCACCAGTACTGGTGTTACCAGAATCGGGTGAGCCGTACGTGGTATTGATACAAGAGTTTTGGCTCTCTTGGGCAATCACCCAGCTTTTACTAATCAGTTGTTGTATAGTATAAGGTTTTTACCAATCCAAAGGAGTTATGAATAGATGCCAATAGAATTATGAGCAGAAAACATAAAGTCAAGTGAATCAAAGAAGGTTTGTTGTTTAGCACAATTAAACTATCAACCTAAATGAATCAAGAACCGAACACAACTTGTTAAAGCAATACCAAGCAATGATTCAAAGCAAAACAGAGAAATAAGAACATAGCACTTAAAGCAAATTCGAAATTCAATAAGAGAAAACTAGTTCCTAGATGTGGTTATTGACTTTGCGGAATTCAAAGGCATGACAAGACTGTTTCAAACATCATTCACAATGCAAATAAGCAATCAATGCTAATTCCTAGGCATAGAGTTCACAATCAAGCAAGTTAAGTTCAATCTCTTGACAAATAATCCTTTGCTAATCATCCTAACAAGAACTAACTCTCATTAATGCTAGAACAATCAACAAGCATGCAAAACCAACTTTATTCAAGCCAAAATACTTCTCAGACAATCAATCTCTTGAGCTAAGCCTAGTAAATCCTCTATCAAACAAGATCAGCATTTCATCAAACACTTGTTTGGCATAAGATGAAGCCTAAATCTAGATTCATGTGATCAAGATAAATCTAGCCAAAACACAGATTAATAGATAGGAAGCAACCTAATTAAGCATAAACAAACCCTAATCAAGCCTCTAAATTCCCCTAATCTACCACATCTAAGAACCCTAAAAAGTCTACTCACTAATGACCAATGAAAACACCAACTCACAAGATTAAATGATGTTAAACAAGATTAAGAGGAAGATTATAGAAGATTTAATGATGACAATAAAAAACTTTAATTAAAAGGATGATCTTGTTTTTACAAAGACCGAAAAACCCTTAAGAATCTAAGCAAGAGCAAGACTTGACCAAAAACCATTAGTCCAAGCCTATTTATAGTACATGACAAAAGCCCTAAAGAAATGGCAAAGTTATAATTAAAAGAAGTTCGGATTAGGCCCACATCAATCACAAGTTATCGATGTGGATGATCGAGGTTGGTCCTCTGGTGCTTGACATCGATCAGGTGGTGATCGTTGTGCTTGATCGATGTGAATCTTCAAAGCTTTTGCCCTTTTACATCGATTAGTCTTGATCGTTGCTAGTGATCGATGCTGGTGTCATGTCTCTTCACATCGATCACCCATGTGGACTTCCCAATCCTCGGCTGCTTTACATCGTTCACTCCTTGATCAATGTGGTTTGTGCCTTGATCGATGCTGCACCAAAAACCTTCTTCCTTGTCTCCTTTTGCTCCTCCTTAGCTTGGGCAACTCCTTGAATCATCCCCATGCTTCCTCCTTGCTCTAAATAGCTCCTTAGGTACCTAAAAATATCTTTAATGCATACAAAATGCAAACATGCAAAAGGAAACCAAAACATCAACTAAATGCAAGCCTAAATGATGTAGATGCAAGAGATATCAACACCCCCACACTTGCCTTTTGCTTGCCCTCAAGCAATCAAACTAAGACAAATGGAGGATGAGGTTTAAAGGTGGGCACTCAAATCCAAAAATGCTAAGGTAAAGAAATCAAGTCAATTTCTAAGTATCTAAGTGTAGGATGCAAAACACAATAAGTTATACTTTAAAGATCTTAGTCATGCTCATCATGTTTCAAAATGATCTCAAACCTCAATCTAGACAAATGCCAAATTAATCAACTCTTTAACATTCATTAAGCTTGTAACCATGAATCATGTTTGTGCAAATCAAGTGAAACAATTTGGTCTTAGGATATGGTCATGAGATGAAAAGATCTCATTCAAGTAAGGGCTAGTAAACTCAAGGGATCACTCAATGAAAATGATTCTATCTTAGGCAAAATGCTAAAGGTAAAAGCACACTTATGCATGCAAGTTAAAGCTCTTTTCTACCCTTCACCAAAAGATGAATCCTAAAACTTCTAAACCCAAAGTCAACCCCTAATACAAGATTTTTTAGGACTTGATTCAATCACCTAAGCTTCTACTAGTCAGTTGCAGTATAGTATAGGATTTTATGTTAATCCAAGGGGTTAAGATGAATGACACTAGAATTGCAAGCAGAGATCTCTAAGTCAAGTGAATTCAGAGAAGATTTTGTAGCTTAGCAACTAGAACTAACAACCTAAGTGATCACAAACCACAAAATACTTAAAAAAGAACAATTTAGCAATGATCAATGAACAAAACCGAGCAAATAGCAAAATTCGAAATTCAATAAGAGAAATCAAGTTCATAGATGTGGTTATTGACTTTGGGGAATTCAAAGGCTAAATAAGGTTGTTTCCAACATCACTGATCAAGCAAACAAGCTATCAATGCTGATTCCTAGATATAGAGTTCACAATTAAGCAAGTTAAGTTCAATCTCTTGACAAATTGATATATCATGGTTTTTACAGGTTTTTGACCATGATATAAGTCTTGTTTATAGAGTCTTTTTGGTATTTTTTTAGTCCTGAGTCTTTGCAGGTCTAGGTACATTTGGAGCATAACTGTGAGTTTTGGAGCCTTTTGGAGCTATGTTGAAGCTGATGCTGAAAAGACCAAGTCGGTGAGCATTCTGAAGCAGGGTGTCGATCGACCCCAGCCACTTGGTGTCGATTGACACCAATCGTGATCGCGAGGAGAGGCGTTCAAAACTCTTTTGAAGAATTGCAACTTGGCCCAGAAGTTTCCTACTATTTGCAAACTTGCCCCAGTCATGTTTAGAGTTGTATTTAGGTTTTGAAAGCCATTGTTAGGCAAAATCATCTTGTTTTCATTGAGACTAAGAGAGAGATTAGATTCAGAGCTTTTGGGGAGACAAATCAGTACTCTGTTAGAGAAGAATTTCGAACCTCCTTTGTCTTTTACTCTATCTTTTAATGCAATATTATTCAGTCATGATTTGTGTTTCACTTCCTGTGTCTGAGTAATCTGCTAGTTAGGCTTTGGGTCAGTCAAAGGTTGATAATAAATTGTTAAAACTGCAAAACTGGAAGGATAAATCATTTGGTTCTTCATGTAGATTGCTTTATCACTGGTTTTGAGATTGATCACATAGAAATCCGATCTTAGATTGTTTAATAGATGTGGAAACATTGTTAATCCCCAGAACTATCTTAGATGAGCAAAATAAAAAATTGCAAAGGAATTTGGATTAGTGTTTTTGTGAACAAATTGCAAAGGAATCACCTGAACTATAATGCTTGCTTAGGTTGTTAGAATTTGCAAAGGAATTTGGAATTCTAGAATCTGAACATAGTTAATCTCTGCGACGGAAGTTGATTGGTTTTACATTAGTGTTTTCGAGTTCGAGAACGGTTTTAATAAATAATCCTTTCAGTCTGTAGTTCACGATTTATGTCAACCTGCGAATTTCCCATTGCCTAGCGCCTTGTCTCAATTGATTTTATGGACTCATAATCCGCTCCTGATCTCGTTACTTTCATTTGCTATTTAGTTTTATTTGTTATTGACTGCTTAGCTTCTTTGAATCTAAAGTCTGTTGAGTAATAGTCTTAAGTCCTTGTGGATTCGATCCCTAAGTACTACAGTGATCTCTTAATTTGAGAGAGTAGCTCTAAGGGTTAATTTGAGCATATCAAATTTTGGCGATGTTGTCGGGGACTTAGTTATTACTTTCAGATTTTTAGTTTTAGAATTTTGACTAAGCCTATACATTATTTTTGCTAACTTTCTGCTACTTCTCTGCTGTCTGTATCAGGTGTATGCATAATCGCAGTACCAGAAGCAACAAAGACAAAGAGCTTTTGACCTTAGGCATCGACGAACTCGCCAAGTTAGAAAGAACCATCAGAAAGGCCAAAAAGCATACTAAGATGGTTGGACCACATGTTTTGTGGGTCAACACCCTTTCCATGGGCTTCGACATGAGCATCCTATGGACCATATAGAGAGGTTTGAGGACCTGGCTATAAGTGTTAAAGCCAATCGAGTTAGAAATGACTTCCTATTTTGCAAGCTGTTCCCTCACTCTTTGGGAGGAGATGTAGCACACTGGTTGAAACAGCTGGAGCCTGGCTCTTTGACCACATGGGAAGACACCAAATCTGCTTTTCTCAACAACTTTAATGAGGATGCAAGGTCAGGAGAGTTGAGGACGAAAATTGCAGCATTCTCCCAAGGTCCTACTAAAGCTTTCAAGGCACCATGAGTGAGGTTCAAGCTATATCAACGAGACTGTCCACACCATGGTTACAATGAAGTACAACTGTTAGATATTTTCTTTAGAGGTGTTGATTGGAGGTAACAAATGGCTTTGGATGCAGCAAGCAATGGGAACTTCAATACTATAGTCCCAGCTGATGCCATCAAATTGATAGAGAACTTGGCTTCCAGCGAAAGCACAAATAATGCTGATTTTGAGAGACAGAAAATCGCTGTAAATGCTGGTAGCAATCAGTTTGCTGCTGAGATGAAGGCTAAGCTGGACTCTGTATACAACCTCTTGGTGGGTAAGAAATCTGTTCAGTTTGCTGCTGAGGTTGAGACATTTGAGCCAGCTGAAGAGTTTGAAGAGGAAGATGTCAACTACATCAATGGGGCTGGTTTTCAGGACCAAAGGTACAACAATCAGCAAGGTAACAGAGGATTCAGTGTGAACATGCAGAGAAGCAACTTCACCGGAAACCAGAGTTCTTCTGGTTACACTCCCAAACCTCAGTTCCAGAAGCCTGAATACCAGAACAACAACTTCAGCAGGAACTATAGTTCCTCCTCTTACCAGCCACCACCAGCACCATCAGCTTCAAGTAAGATGGAAGCCATGCTTGAGCAGTTGCTAGAGGGTCAGCAGACCATCACGGTTGACTTCAATGGCAAGATTGACGCCCTCTATCAGGATCTAAATGGGAAATTCGAAGCTCTGAACATTCATGTCAAGACTTTGGATGCTCAAGTGGCTCAAACTGCTGGAGCTATGAAAAGGCAAGATTGATTTCTTCCAGGAAGAACATATACCAACCCAAGACACTCTGTCAATGCCATCACGCTGAGGAGTGGAAAGAATCTGCAACAAGTGCAGAAAAAGGGCCTAAGTGCAGAGGATTTTGAGCAAGTGCAGGAGTTTGAAGAAGAGGACTTCACCAATTTTGAAGGGTGTCGATCGACACCCACCCTCGTTGTCGATCGACACCCGATGAATTTCACGGTTCTGCGACACGAGGCGAAGAGAAATCGAGCGAGGTCGACAAGCATCTTGATGGACACTCGACACCACCTACAGAGAAGAGTGTCGATCGACACCCACCGCAGAAGCAAGCTGCGATTTTTCAGACTCCAGGAAATGCAGAAAAAGAGTTTACAAGCCAAAGGTGCCTTACCCAAGGAACCAGAGGAAGTCTAAACAAGAGCTGGAGGGTGCTAGGATCAAAGCTATCATGAACAAGATTGTGGTGGAGATTCCTTTGATAGATGCTATAAGGACTACTCCTGTGATCAAGAGATATGTGAAAAGGATGATGACCAAGAATCTGGGGCTTTAGCAAGGGACAATGCTGATTTCAGAGCAGGTCAGTGTAGTGATACATAACAAGATACCAGAGAAACTGACAGACTCTGGGAGCTTTGTCCTAGACTGCACAATCTTTTCTGACAGGTTTGAGAGGTCTCTTTGTGATTTGGGGTCAAGTGTCAATCTGATACCCCACTCAGTTGCTGTCAGCTTGGGTATGTCAGATTTTCAACCAACTAGGATCTGTCTTATCCTAGCAGATATATCAGTAAGGATCCTTGAGGGCATTTTGGAGGATGTGCCAATCAAGGTTGGAGATTGCATGATCCCTACAGACTTTGTGGTTCTAGCTTATGGGGAAGAACCAAAAGATCCCTTGATCTTGGGAAGACCATTCCTAGCCACTACAGGCGCCATCATAGATGTCAGGAAAGGAAGAAAGGAAGCATAGCCCTCAATGTGGGCAATTTGGTGATGACCGTTGACATGGACAGGCTGATGAAGAGACCAACAATTCATGGCCATACATTCTATGTGGACTCCCTCACCAGCCTTGCAGAAGAGATCTTCCAGGAAATGCATCCCACAGATCCTTTGGAGAGAGCATTCACTGTTTCTGCAGAAGAGACAGAGCATCTAGATGACATCACTGCTGGGTATGTCAAGATGTTGGATGCAAGTGAGCAAGTCATGCAGCTGGTAGCGCAGAAGGAGC
The DNA here is from genome assembly GCA_911865555.2 of Thlaspi arvense. NCBI lineage: Eukaryota > Viridiplantae > Streptophyta > Magnoliopsida > Brassicales > Brassicaceae > Thlaspi > Thlaspi arvense. Next base: position 15,860,988 of record OU466857.2, read on the forward strand.
TAGTTAAAACTGCTGCAAAAGCTGCAAAACTTGGCGATCGGAGTGAAGAAAAAGCTCATAAAATCGAACTCAAACAGCTCCCTGCAGGTCTAAGGTATGCTTTTCTGGGACCTAACTCTACATATCCTGTTATAGTTAGTGCTTCCTTAAACAATGCAGAGCTCTCTTTACTGCTAAGCAAGCTGCGCATATTTTGCAAAGCTCTTGGCTACTCTCTTGATGACATTTCAGGTATCTCTCCAGGGTTGTGCATGCACAGGATAGACCTTGAGGATGAGTCGAAGTAATCAATTGAGAACCAGAGGTGGCTGAATCCGAATTTGCAGGATGTGGTTAAGAAGGAAATCATGAAGCTTCTAGCTGCTGGGATCATCTATCCCATTTTAGACAGCACTTGGGTCAGTCCAGTACATGTGGTTCCAAAGAAAGGAGGAGTCACAGTGGTGAAAAATGAGAAGAATGTGCTGATTCCTACAAGGACCATCACTGGACACAGAATGTGCATTGACTACAGGAAGCTCAACGCTGCAACAAGGAAGGACCACTTCCCATTGCCATTCATCGATCAGATGCTGGAGAGGTTGGCAAATCACTCCTACTACTGCTTCCTGGATGGTTACTCTGGCTTCTTTTATATGCCCATTCACCCAGATGACCAGGAGAAGACCACATTCACTTGTCCCTATGGCACCTTTGCTTATCGCAGGATGCCCTTTGGACTTTGTAATGCCCCTGCGACATTTCAGAGGTGCATGCTTTCCATCTTCACTGATATAATTGAGAAGTATATGAAGGTCTTCATGGATGATTTTTCAGTGTATGGATCCTCTTTCAAAGACTGCCTTGACAACCTCTGTCAAGTGCTTGCAAGATGTGAAGAGAAGCAACCTGGTTCTGAAATAGGAGAAGTGCCACTTTATGGTCAAAGATGGGATTGTACTCAGGCACAGAGTCTCTGGAGAAGGCATTGAGGTGGACAGGGCGAAAATTGAGGTGATGACAAGTCTGCAGCCACCAAATTTTGTGAAATCAGTGAGGAGTTTTTTAGGATATGCTGGGTTCTACAGAACATTCATCAAAGATTTCAGCAAACTTGCAAGACCACTCACAGCTCTGCTTTGCAAGGATGTGAAGTTTGAATTTACTGCAGAGTGTCATTTAGCCTTTCAACAGATCACGAAAGCTTTAGTGAGTGCTCCCATTGTGCAACCTCCTGATATTACCATATATTTTGCATATTTTGCTTGCATTTAGGATAGTTTTTCATGCATTCATCTTGTATTATAGGCTAGATTGTTCCATTTGTTACATTTAAGGTCCTAGGTCTCTTTGCATTCGCATTTTGCATATTTCTTGCACTTTTGCATCATTATCAGGTTGTTTGGAGCACTCTGGAGTTGTGGAAGTTATGTGGATGTGAAGGGGATTAAAACGAAGCTTGTGGACACTTGGAGAGCTCAACCATGCATGCAAAGGACCCGAGATCGAGTAGCGGATCGAGCAAGGCAGGTCGATCTGGATGAGATCGACCAGAAGATCGAGTGACCCAAGTCGATTCAAGAAGAAAGATTGAGACCAAGATCGAGAGAGGAGTTCGATCTGGAGTACGGACGTAAATGACGCCATGCAGAACGAGAGCCGGATCGAGACCACGACTCGATCATCCAAAGATCGAGTAGAAGATCGGATGAAGTACTCGATCCATCCAACCAGATCGACTCGCAGATCGAGCAGCGGAAGGCGATCCCTGAAGACGATCGAGTGCACTGATCGAAGATCGATCTCGGGTACTTTAACCATTTTTGAACGTAGTGGGGGGGGGACCATTCCAGCTGTTTTGCTATTTTGGATAAGGCGCACTTTCTTCACACAACTTTCAGTCTTATCTTTTCTGTTCTTCGTTTTTTGGGCAATTAGCCATTGTTGAACTTTAAGCTTTTTCTTGTTTTTGAGCACTTTGAATCCTTTGAATATTAAGTCTTTTCCTTTAATCAATCGTTTAATCATGCTTAGTTTATCTTTCATTGCATTTCATTCGGTTTCAATCATGAGTAGCGAGTAGTTTCTTTTTAGGTAAAGGGTTGAGGCGACTCAAGGGTTTAAGAGGTTTAAGTTTTGAGTTTTTCTTATTCTTCATTCCTTCTCTTCTAGGTTCTTGGGGTCTTAAGGCTTAGAGAGTCTTGGAAAAGATCTCTATGATTCCAAGGCTGCTTACCTTGACCGGATTTGGATATCCTAGAAAACCAGATCCTAGAGACTAATCGACCCTCTCCCAAAAGCCATGGATGTAGAGGAGGTTAGTTAGGCCATAGATTGAAATCTGTTTTTCTTGCTCTTTGATCTCTTTTTCTACCAAACGCCATGGGTTTGGAGAAGAGATTGAGGAAGTGAATCATACCACACGCCATGGATGGTTCTTGTTTTATTTTCAAGGCTTAGGGAAAGCTCATCAATGAGTAGATCTATGTGTTTTCTAACCAAAGCTTGAACCTTTGAACACTCTTGAATATGACCCTCGACCCTGAACCCTCTTTTAGCATTTTAAAAACCTCTGTTCATCATTCTTTTGACATAAAGCTTGCATCTTTGTTCATTTGAAGTCATCGCTTTAAGTTGTTAGATCGATTTATTTTACTCGATTCAGTGCTCGATTTTTAGTTATTAGTAGACTTGCATTTTTAATCTTCTGTTTTGTCCTAGTGCTAGTTAACTCTCTTCCAGGGATTTATAAATTGTTTTTCATTTCATTTGGTCATTGCATTTAGTTTTCACCGATTTTACCAATCATTCTCTCGATTTGCTTAGATTTGCTTTACACTTGCATTCCTAGTGTTCTTCCTGCTTCCTAGGTTGGATTCATGCCTCTTGCATACTATACAACAACTATTGGTTGCTTGAGCTTTGATATTCCCTGCTTGTTACAAAAATCCTAGTACCAAATGGCGCCGTTGCCATCTTAGGATTGTTAGGAAGCATTAGGATTTGGTGTTTGGCAAAGACTAAGCCTTTTACTTTTATTTTGATTACTCATTTCTCTACCTTCTTGTTTGTAATCTCAGGTAAATGAACTTACGCTCCAGGGGTGACAACAACTAACTTAGACCCATGGACAATATTCACCAACTCAGACACGGAAGACAAAGAAGAGCAAGAGAGCAAGCTCAAGCCTTTGAAGAGATTGTGCAAGCTGGTTCAGTAGACATTACAACAATGGCTGAGCAAGAAAATCCTGAGGGACCTCCACCAGCTCACGGTGGTGTAGGAAGGGGCAATGGAAACCCCAACCACGCAGCTAGACAACCACGGATCATTGGTGCTGGAGATGCTCCAAATACACATCATAACCGCTTTGGGATAACTCCTCCACCAGTCTAAAATAACAACTTCGAGATAAAGCCTGGATTCATCTCTATGGTTCAGAACAGCAAATTCCACGGGCTGGCTATGGAAGACCCTTTGGAGCACTTTGACAACTTTGAGCAAGTGTCTGGGATGATTAAGATCAATGGGATCTCGGAAGATGCTTTCAAGCTACGGCTCTTCCCATTTTCTCTTGAAGATAAGGCTAGGCATTGGGAGAAGACCCTTCCACAAGGCACCATTACTTTTTGGGCTGAATGTAAGAAGGCGTTCCTCTCAAAGTTTTTCTCAAGCACCAGAACAGCTCGGTTGAGAAGTGAGATTGGTAGCTTCACTCAAAGGCAGAACGAGACATTCAATGAAGCCAGGGAGAGATTCAAAGAGTATACCATTCACTGTCCTCACCACGGCTTCAGTGAAGAGACTCTCTTGAGCACCATATACCGAGGAGCATTACCCAAGATCCGAATGCTACTTGATACGGCAAGCAAAGGTAACTTTCTTTGTCAAGAAGTGGAAGAAGGTATGGAGCTCATAGAAAACTTGGCTTTGAGTGATGGGAATTACATCGAGGACTACGACCGTGCACCTAGAGGTTCCAAGCTTGAGTCACACAAAAAAGAGATTAAGTCCCTCCATGAGAAGATAGATAAGCTCGTTCTTGCAAATCAGAAGCAAGTACATTTCGTGGGGGAAGCCGACGATGTCGTTGAGGAGCTAGAGTTGAATCAAAAAGAAGCTAACTGGATTGCTGGTCAAAACTACAACAAGCCTAAGGGGTATTCACAAGGCTACCAGGGCAACAATAATCTCTCATACCGTAGCACCAACGTTGAAAATCCAAAGGATCAGGTGTACCCTCCTCAACAAGCAAAGCCGTTTGTTCCTTACAACAAGGGTTTTCAACAAAGTGGTGGATATCAAGGTCTAAGGCAAGGCAACTTCCAGCAGCAACAGCAAGGAAACAAAGGTTACACTCCTATGTTTCCTCCCTGTTTCATGCCTCAACAGTAAGAAGCTCCACCACCTCTTCAAGATCCGGTTCAAGCAATGTTTCAACAGTTGCTTCAAGGTCAAACTTCTACAAATCAGAAGTTTGTTGAGATGAACAACCGGCTCAATTCCTCTCTTACTGACATCTCTACACATATCACCAATCTGAACAACAATATCAAGCAGTTAGAGAAAGGCAAAGCTAGCACAAGCGGTCAAAACAGCTTACCGGGCAAGTGCGAGCAGAATCCCAAAGAGTATGCAAACGCTATCACCTTGAGAAGTGGTAAAGAGCTTCCGCCGAGAGTTTCACCTAAAGCCAATAAGGACATTGTAGTTCAAGAGGGGGAGGGTAAGCTTTGAGCTGATGAGGAAATTACTTTTGATAATGTTTGGATTGAGAGGCCAAGGAAAGGCAAAGAAGTTGTTCTAGAGAAGAAGGTAGAGGAGGTGAGCAAAGAGAATGATGCATTTGTTCCTCCACCATACAAACCGAAGCTTTCTTTTCCTGGCCAGTTCAAGAAACAGTTGTTAGAGAAGCATAGAGCAGTCTTTGAGAAGCATTTGAAAGATGTTGAGATCAAGCTGCCCTTAGTTGACTGTTTGGCCATGATGCCTAAGTGTGCCAAGTTCTTCAAAGATACGCTTACTAAGAAGAACAAGGAGAGTGAAGAAGTTTTGGTGCTTAGTGAAGAGTGTAGTGCTATCATCCACAAGGAGATAGTACCCAAGAAGCTAGGGGATCCAGGATCATTCACCATACCTTGCCCTCTTGGTCCTTTGACGTTTCAAAGCTGTTTGTGTGATCTTGGTGCAAGTATAAATCTCATGCCCCATTCCATTGCAAAGAAGCTCCATTTCAAAAATTTTAAAGAGTGGAGGATCTCTCTCGTGCTAGCTGATAGAAGCAAAAGACTTCATGTGGGTATGCTTGAAGACTTGCCCGTGAGGATCAGTGGAGTTAACGTGCCAACAGATTTCGTTGTTCTTGAAATGGATGAAGAGCCAAAGGATCCTCTTATCCTTGGAAGACCGTTTCTTGCAACCGCTGGAGCCATCATTGATGTTAAGAATGGCAAGATCTCTCTACACTTGGGCAAGGACATCAAGCTAGACTTTGATATCAATGAAGTCTTGAAGAAGCCAACCATTGGAGGGCAAGCTTTCTAGATTGAGACTTTAGATGTTCTAGCCGAGAAGTTGCTTGAGGAGTTACAACAGGAAGATCACTTGCAGCTAGCCTTGACTAAGGAGCCAGGGGAGCATGGTTTTCTGAGCAAGCAGACCCAGGAGTACGTTCATATCCATGATTCTTGCAAGGTTGTGAAGGAAGATGATGGCGGGTGCCTAGAGATCGATCAGGAAATCGAGGACTTCACTCCATCCAGGACAAAGATCGATAAAAAGATCGAGAAGATTGCTCGATCCGACAAGGAAATCAATGAGAAGATCGAGAGAGCCAACTCGATCAGTTCAGAGAACGACCCAGCAACTCGATCTACTACTCGATCCACATCAAATCGAGCAGAAGATCTAGGTGAATGCAATCGATCTGGACCAGAACGAGTGGAAGATCGACTGGATGACTCGATCTCTGAGGGGACAACGGTTCAAGAAGGCAGTCTTAAGCTCACGACTCAGGATCTAAGGAAGGCAGTGAGGACAGCAACGTCAACACAAGCCACGAGGAGGACAGGAGCGAGCTGCTAGCGCCAAAGGTGGACGTAAAGGAGATCCTAAAAGGGCTAAGGTATGCTTTCTTAGGGCTTAATGAGACTTATCCCGTGATTGTGAATGAAAGTCTGAGTGATGATGAGTTTCAATCGCTCCTTAATGAGCTGAGAAAGTATAGGAAGGCCATTGGGTACTCTGTAAGTGACATCAAGGGCCTTTCACCAATGCTTTGCACTCATAGGATTCATTTAGATAATGAAAACTCTTCTTCTATTGAACATCAAAGGTGTTTAAATCCGAATTTGAAAGAAGTAGTTAAGAAAGAGATTTTGAAACTGTTAAAGGCATATGTGATATACCCTATCAGTGACAACACGTGGGTTTCTCCTGTCCACGTGGTGCCTAAGAAGGGGGGGATCACAGTCATTAAGAATGAAAAAGATGAATTGATTCCTACTAGAACCATAACTGGTCACCGAATGTGTATAGATTATAGGAAGCTCAATTCAGCTACTAGAAATGATCATTTTCCTCATCCTTTTATTGATAAAATGTTAGAGAGACTTGCTAATCATACATACTATTGTTTCTTAGATGGATACAGCGGTTTCTTTCAAATTCCTATTTATCCAAATGACCAAGAAAAGACAACTTTCACATGCCCTTATGGTACCTTCGCATATCGAAGGATGCCTTTTAGGTTATGTAATGCACCAGCAACCTTTCATAGGTGCATGATGTCAATCTTCTCTGATCTTATAGAGGAGATGGTAGAGGTCTTTATGGATGACTACTCTGTATATGGTGCTTCTTTTTCTGCTGTTTTGTCTAATCTTTGCAAGGTACTCAAGCAATGTGAGGAGACAAACCTGGTGCTAAACTGGGAGAAGTGTCACTTCATGGTGAAGGAAGGAATTGTCCTCGGTCGCAAGATATCTGAGCAAGGAATAGAGGTTGACAAAGCGAAGATTGAGGTGATGATGAGTCTTGAGCCGCCGGCTAATGTGAAGGGTATAAGGAGTTTCTTGGGTCACGTCGGCTTCTACAGGGGGTTTATCAAGGATTTCTCCAAGATAGCTCACCCTCTTACAAGGCTGTTATGCAAAGAAGCCGAGTTCGTGTTTGATGAGGATTGTCTTCACGCTTTCAAGACCATCAAAGAAGCTCTTATCACGGCACTTATAGTACAAGCACCAGATTGGAGCTTACCCTTCGAGATCATGTGCGACGCGAGTGACTACGCCGTGGGAGCTGTTCTTGGTCAGAGGAAAGACAAGCGGTTGCATGTTATCTACTACGCCAGTCGTACCTTGGATGACACGAAAGTAAGATATGCTACAACCGAGAAGGAGCTGCTGGCCGTTGTGTTTGCTTTCGAGAAGTTCAGATCATATTTAGTGGGCTCTAAGGTTGTTGTATACACTGATCACGCGGCGTTAAGGTACATCTACTCAAAGAAAGATACCAAGCCGAGGCTCTAAGGTGGATTCTCCTTCTACAAGAATTTGATATGGAGATAAAAGACAAGAAGGGGATATAGAATGGTGTTGCTGATCACCTTTCTAGGATGAGAGTGAATGACGGCTTACCCTTGGATGATTCACTTCCTGAAGAGCAACTCATCATGATCAACATGGTCGTATGCACGCGGCTAGAGGATCAGTTTGAAAATGTTTTGGCTTTGAGAGAAGAGAACCTGCCTTGGTATGCTGATATAGTGAACTTTTTAGCTTGTGGAGAGGAGCCTACTCACCTTGATCATTATCACAAGAAGAAGTTCATGAGAGACATCTCACATTACTTTTGGGACGAGCCTTACTTGTACAAGAGGGGAGTAGACAGCTTGTATAGAAGATGTGTTTCAAGAGAGGAAGCACAGGACATCCTTCTACACTGCCACGGTTCATCCTATGGAGGACATTTTGCTTCTTTCAAGACGGCAACAAAAGTCTTACAAGCCGGGTTTTGGTGGCCATCGCTATTTAAGGATGCTCATGAGATTGTTAAGTCTTGTGAAGCATGTCAAAGAGCTGGAAACATCACGAAGAGGAATGAGATGCCTCAGGTGCCAATCTTTGAAGTTGATGTTTTTGACGCTTGGGGGATGTACTTAATGGGACCGTTCCCATCTTCATACGGCAACAAATTCATCTTGGTGGCTGTTGATTACTAATAACAGGTTTTTAACGTGCAAGCAGGGAGGTTATCAAAACTCAAGCAATACACAGTTGTAGTAAAGCAAGAGGTATCAATCCACACCTAGGGAGCAGGAAGAGCAATGAGAATACAAGGATCTAGTGAATCTAAGCAAATATGATAAATGATTGGTAAAATCTAACAAAACTAAATGCAATGACCTAATGCAATGCAAAACAATTTGAAAATCCCGGGAAGAGGGATAACTACCACGAGGAACAAGTAAAAGATAAAAAATGCAAAGCTACTAAAAACTAAAAATCGACCAGTGAATCGACCACGGGATCGAGCACTGGATCGAGCAGAAAGGATCGATCTAACAAACAACTTAAAGCGAAATGACTTCTAACGAACAGGATGCAAGCTAAATGACAAGCGAATGATTAACAGAGGTTTAAAACACTAAAATAGAGGGTTTAGGGTCGAGGGTCATATTCAAGGGTATCAAAGATTCAAGCTTTGGTTTGAAAAAGAGATCTACTCTTTTTAGAGGTTTCTCTAAGCCTTGAAAACAAAACAAGAACCATCCATGGCATGTGGTATGGTTCACTTCCTCAATCTCTTCTCCAAACCCATGGCGTTTGGTGGAAAAAGAGATCGAAGAGCATGAAAGACAGATTTCAAAAAATGACCTAACTAATCTCCTTTACAACCATGGTGTGTGGGAAAGGTAAAATTAGCCTCTAGGATCTGGTTTTCCAGGACATCTGAATCCTGTCAAGGTAAGACAGCCTTTGGTTCATAGAGACCTTTTCCAAGGCTCTCTAGGCTTTAATATCCCAAGATCCTAGAAGAGAAGGTATGAAGAACAAGAAAACACAAAGCTTTGAACCCTTTCAATCCTTTTGAATCACCTCAACTCCAAAACCTCACTACACATGTTTAAGATCGAATCAAAAGCAATAATCGATAAGCTAAGCATGATTAACGATAGATTAAAGAAAAACTTGCTTGATGTTAAAAGAATCAAAGGTTCAAAAACTGAAAAAGCTTAAACTGTTCTACAATGGCGAATCTGCTAACTTAGAGAGATCAAGGAAAAGACAGAATGAAGATAAGATAAAGGTGAAGGCTGCTTTTGCCAAAAATGGCTAAACCGTTAGCTGGTCCCCCCTTTGCTAGCCGCCAAGGACAGCTGGACGGATAAGCTCGTCAGGGATCAATCTTGAGATCGAACAATGATCTCGATCATCTTCGGGAATCGCCTTGCTCCGCTCGATCTTCTAGTAGATCTGGTTGGAGGGATCGAGTGTCTTCCAATATCTACTTCTCGATCTTTGGATGATCAAGTCTTGGTATCGATCTGGCTCTTGTTCTGCATGGCGTCATTTATGTCCGTACTCCAGATCGATCTTCTATCTCGATCTCAGTCTCGATCCTTCCTCTTGAATCGACTGGGTGCACTCGATCTTCTGGTCGATCTCATCTAGATCGACCTGCCTTGCTCGATCTTCTACTCGATCTCGGGTACTTTGCATGCCGAGCTAAGTTATCCAAGTGTCCACGAGCTCCACTTTGAACCTCCTCACGTCCACATAGCCTCCGCAACTCCATAGTGCTCCACACAACCTGATAATGATGCATATATGCAAAAAATATGCAAAATGCGAATGCAAGGGGACCTAGAACCTAAAATGCAACAAATGGATCAATCTAGCCTATAATGCAAGTTGAATGCATGAAAAACTACTCTAAATGCATGCAAATTATGCATAATATATGGCAACATCAACTCCTTCAAACTTGCCTTTTGCTTGCCCTCAAGCAAACAAAATTCAAGAAGGAAGAGAGGTTTGAAAGTGGAAGCTCAAAACGAAAGTTGTCAATGGAGAAATCGATTCAACGCCCAAATTATAAGTTCTAAGATGCAAAGAGGTTGTTCTACTTTAAAAACCTTAGCCATACCCATCAAAGCAAGCAATGAACCCTAGCTTAGTCTACACAAGCATTAAAATCAACCAACTCCTTAACATTCATTAAGCGCTAACCAATGGATCAAGTTGTGCACATCAAGCGAAAGCATTTGGTCAAAGGGGTAAGGTCACAAGATGAAAATGATCTCGTTTCAAGAAGGGTTTTAAAAAAATCAAGGGATCACTCAATGAAAGAATCCTATCTTTGGCAAAATGCTAAAGGTAAAGGCACACCTATGTATGCAAGTTAAAGCTCCCTTATACCCATTGTACCCAAGATGATCCTGGAACTTCTAAAACCCAAGATTAACCCCAAAATCTACCCTTTCCCAAAGCTTGATCATCTTCACTCTTCACAATGGGGGAAACCTCTCTTGGCTTTGCCGTGTGGTTGACTTCTTCTTTTTGAACTTTGCTCTTCATTGTTGATTGTTTGGCACCGTTTTCATCACCTTTGGTGGATAGCTTGGTCAGATTTTTCCTTTCGGTTGACCTCTTCTTAACTTTGTTGTTGCTGGCGCCTTTCTAATAAACCACTTCGAGCATTCTTTTCTATTTTACTTAACCACAATTTACTTGTTCCCCCCTTGCTAGTAACCCCACTTCTTTCTTTCTTTTGAAAACATAAAAACATGAAACTCTTAAACCACTCAAACGACCCTTTCCCAAACTCCTAACCTAATACCAAGCACAAAATGCAAGCTGGTGTCTACAACGGCGCTTCTCTTTGCCAGCCCTATTCCTAACACTTTTTGCTAAGATAGGATTGAAAATAATGCAATGAAAGGCCTCACTACTTCAGACTCACTAGAGTATCAGTTGCAAGTAATCAAGGTATGGTGCAGCCTTAACTTCAGACTCACTAGATGCAATCAAACAACAAACAACTTAGGCATTGAAAACAATTCAAACATTGACAACTTAACAAGTGTTTCTCATTTACTCCCTATGCAAATGCAGCAACTTAAATGATTTAAAAAAATTCTAGACTCAATCCTAAAATATTCTACAATGCAAGTGCAACTACATGAATTGTTTTGAAATGTTTTTAAATTTTTTACCAATTTTTTTGTTCTTTTCTATGCCTTAGGATATATGCAAGACTCAAAGGATGATAACAGAAAATAAGAAGAAAGAAAACATGTCAAATACACCACACACTACCCCAAACTAGAATGACACCGTCCCGATGGCAAACAAATCCAAGAGAGTTCAAAACACAAAGCAAAAACTAAGAAAGCATGCGTGGTATATACAAGGGATGGTTGTTGGTATCTCGGAGCTAAGAAGTGCTGGAGCTTGAGGTTGCTCCAGACTTCTTGCTCTTTGTGGGGGTCTCGTGAGCTACTGCCTTGCCCTTGTCCTTCGCAGCTCCTTCATGAACTGAGTGGCGAGCAGGTAGGATCGCTGCTTGGGGCTCACGGATCTCATTGCCACCGGCAGATCTCCTTCTCTTCTCGGGCTGCTCGACTGCTTCGCTTATAGCCTTCTTAGGTGAGCTCCCTTGAAGCTCCTTGACCTTCTTGGCAAGCTTCTTGATTACTTTGCTTTGCCATTTGTTGATTTTCCTTTGCATCTCCAAAACAGAAGCAATGAACTTCTCAGTCTTAGTCCGCTGCTCAAAGTCGATCTTAGGAAGAACAAAGCTCTAGGGCATCTTATCATCTGAGGCAGGAGACTCTGACCGTGGGCGAGCAGCTTGTTGAAGGGCGGCTGTAGCTGCTAAAGGGGCAAAGCACTCCTCTACACTCGGGAAGAACTCCTTGCAGCTCGGTTTCCTCCTTATTTGGTAAGATGCAAACTCGCTTCTCATTCTCGGAGTCGATGTACAGATAGGCAAAGAAGCCCTCGGCTGGCGTGCGTCCCAAGCTATCCGTGTTCCTCATATAGATCTCAACCATGAAAGCTCTCTCCAGAACAGGAGTGAAGTCTTGAAGCGGTACGCCAGCTTGAACAAACAAGGTGGTGAGAAAGCCTCCTATAAGCGACGAGCTTGCTTTGCATCGCAAGGCATATGCCTTGTATTTCACCAATGAGGCAGCTAGGATACACCCATAGTTCACGTCATCGCCGAGTTCATCCTCTATTGGATAGTCGTTCTCCTTAGGATCACAAAGCAGATGCTTAACGCCTTGGAACAGGAAGCAAAGCTCGGTCTTGGTGACTGTAGGAGCTACTGACTGTCCGCTGAAGGTGTTAGCAATCAGTTTTAGCGTGTATCTCAGCACCGGACTCCTCACTCTATTGATCTTTGCTGTATTCGCCTTGTAGTCATCATTGCTTATGAGGTCCCACAGGTCATTGGCTTGAGTGAAGGGAGGGAACTCAACCTTGTTGGCAGCAGCGTTGATGTGATGTTATTGCATATTGCATACATTTTGCATACTCATTAGTTAGTTTTTCATGCATTTGTATCATGTTTTAGGTTAGATTGCATCACTTAGGGTCCTAGAGCATTCTTGCATCAGCATATGCATTTTCCTTGCATTTTGCATCACATTCAGGTTGTTTCTAGCTGCTTTGGAGTCATGGAGGTTCGTGGGTGTGTGGAGGCTGATGTAGCAGTTCGTGGGAGCTCGGAAATATGCTAAGGACCAGTGATCGAGGAGCAGATCGAGCATGGCCGGTCGATCTAGGAGTTGATCGACCAGAAGATCGAGCCAACTAGGCGATCCAAGGAGAATGATCGAGACGGAGATCGAGTGAAGCAATCGATCAATCGGTACGGACGTAAATGACGCCATGCAGAGCGAGAGCCAGATCGAGTACACCACTTGATCCACCCAAAGATCGATACTGAGATCGGATGCAACACTCGATTCGCCGATGAAGATCGAGACCCAGATCGAGCCGAAGACACGATGTCCGAATATGATCGAGAGAACCACTCGATCCAGTGGTCGATTTCTGTCCTTTCAACCGTTTTTGGCTGTTAGCGAAGGGGGGACCATTGGCTTGTTTGGGCATTTTAGGCAAGGCGGCGAGATGCTTTTTCGATAACATTTAGATCCTTATCCTTTCTTTCATGTTTCCTCTCTCGTTTTTTGACGAAGAACGCATTTGTTGAACTCGTTTTCCTTTGAAGCTTTTATATTCGAATCTTTATCGTTTAATCTAGTCTTTCTTTCATGTTCATCGTCGTATTTCTTATGCTTTGCTTGATTTACTCTATGTGTAGTGAGTAGTTTCCTTTGGGTTCGGGGTTGAGAGGATTAAGGGGTAGAAAGGGTTCGATCTTGGTTTGTTTTCTAAACGTGTTAAAGGCTATCTCTTCTAAGGTGTTGAAAGCTTAATGCTTGAAGACTCTCACGCCAACAGCTTCACGATCCGAGAGGTTCCTTACCTTGACAGGATCCAGGAGCCTCGGAAGATCACACCTTAGAGACTAGTTACCCCTTCCCAAAAGCCATGGAAGTTTGGGGGACTAGTTAAGCCATTACTTGAAATCTGTTTTCCTTGCCTTTCGACCTCTCTTTCCACCAAAAGCCATGGGTTTGGAGGAGAGGATGAAAGAGTGATCTATACCGAAAGCCACAGATAGATCTTGTTTTGTTTTCAAGGCTTAGAGATCCTCACCAAGTGAGTCGATCTAAAGTTTCAAACCCAAGATCGATCCTTTGAAACCCTTTACATGAATCTCAACCCTGGGCCCTTTCTTTTAGAATCTTTAAGTCTCATTTCATCTTTCGCTTGTTATCTGATAGCATCCTGGTCATTAGATTTGTTGTTCTTATGGTTTTAGACGAGATCGATCGTTACTGCTCGATCTAGTGGTCGATCTTGTGGTCGATCCACTAGTCAAATTTTAACAATTCGAAGCTCTTTCCTTTAATTAATCTGTTTGTTTCTCGTGGTAGTTGCTTCCTTTCTAGTATTTTTAAAATAGGTTTCACTCTGTTTAGGTTGCTGCATCTAGTTCTTTGATATTTTCCCATAAACTGTCTCATTTTTGCTTAGATTTGTTTAGGACCTTGCATTCTCTGTGCATTCTCTATCCCCTAGAAGTGGATTGACACTCTCCTGCTTGCCTTACTACAACATTGCGTGCATTAGAGTTTTGATAACCTCTCTGTTGCATAACACGAGTTAAGAAACCGTTTATCAAATGGCGCCGTTGCCATTCTAGGAGTGTTTAGAGAACATAGAGATTTGGGTCTTAGCAAAGACTAAGTCTTTACCTTTTTCTAGTTACTAATACATCTACTCTCAAACGTGTGTTTTCAGGTACATGAATCTTCGTTCAAGGGGAGACAACAATCTTCTACAACCCTTAGACAACATTCATCAACTTGGTCACTCACGGCAAAGGAGAGTCAGGGAGCAAACAAGAGCCTTTGAGGAGATTGTTCAGCACGGCTTGGTTAACTTTGAAGACATGGCTGAACACGAGCATCCAGAAGGACCTCCTCCAGCAGCACAGGGCAATGGAAACCCCCAACACGTGGCTAGACCCCCGAGGATCATAGGAGCCGGTGATGCTCCCAATACCCACCACAATAGGTTTGGGATCACTCCTCCTCCGGTACAAAACAATAACTTCGAGATCAAGCCAGGTTTCATCTCCATGGTGCAAAACAAGTTCCACGGCTTAGCAATGGAGGACCCCTTGGAGCACTTGGACAATTTTGAGCAAGTATGTGGGATGATCAAGATCAATGGCATATCCGAAGATGCTTTCAAGCTGCGTCTCTTCCCCTTTTCACTCGGAGACAAAGCTAGACACTGGGAGAAGACCCTCCCACAAGGCACCATCACATCATGGGCTGAGTGTAAGAAGGCCTTTCTCTCAAAGTTCTTCTCAAGCACCAGGACAGCTCGGTTGAGAAGCAAAATCAGTGGTTTCACTCAGAGGAACAACGAGACATTCAACGAGGCAATGGAGCATTTCAAAGATTACACGATCCAATGTCCTCATCACAGGTTCAGCGAGGAGACACTACTCAGTACCATATACCGTGGAGCTTCACCAAAGATCCGGTTGTTGCTTGATACAGCTAGCAAAGGGAACTTCCTCGGTCAAGAGGAAGAAGAGGGTATGGAGCTGATAGAAAACCTAGCGTTGAGTGATGGAAACTATGCCGAGGATTATGACCGAGCACCGAGAGGATCAGAGCTAGAGTCTCACAAGAAGGAGCTCAAATCGTTGCATGAGAAGATTGACAAGTTGGTATTATCTAATCAGAAGCATGTTCACTTTGTTGGTGAAGCTGATGAAAACCAAGAGGAGTTAGAGCTAAGCCAAGAAGAAGCAAATTGGGTAGCCGAACAGAACAACTACAAGTCTCAAGGCCACAACCAAGGCTACCAGAACAACAACCTCTCTTACCGAAGCACCAATGTAGCCAACCCTAAAGATCAAGTGTACCCTGCTCAACAAGCTAAACCTTTCATCCCTTACAACAAAGGTTTTCAACCGAGTGGTGGTTTCCAAGGTCAAGGGCAAAGCAACTTCCAAGGGCAACAACAACACAACAAGGGTTATACTCCTAACTACCCTCCGGGCTTTACACCTCAGCAACAACAACCGATGCAACAACAAGTTGTTCCGGTTCAAGCAATGTTTCAACAGCTAATACAAGGGCAAGCTTCAACCAACCAGAAGTTCGCTGAAATGAACACTCGGCTAGATTCATCTCTAACCGACTTGTCCACTCAAATCACCAACTTAAACAAGAAGATCAAGCAGCTGGAGAAGGGAAAAGCAAGCACGAGTGGTCAGAACAGTCTTCCGGGAAAGTGTGAGCAAAATCCCAAGGAGTATGCCAATGCTATAACGTTGAGAAGCGGCAAAGAGCTCGAACCTCCGGTCTCTACCAAGAACAACGAGGACGTTGTAATTCAAGAGGGGGAGGGTAAACCTTTGGCTGATGAGGATGAGATAAACTTTGACAACGTTTGGATCCAAGGGCCGAGGAGAGGAGATAAGGCGGTAGCCGAGAAGAAAGCTGAGCAGACCACCAAGGAGAAGAACTCTTACGTGCCCCCACCTTACGTACCGAAGTTGCCATTCCCCGGTCGTTTCAAAAAGCAGCTAATAGAGAAGCATCGGATCCTTTTTGAGAAGCACCTGAGAGACGTGGAGATTAAGCTGCCTCTTGTAGACTGTCTCGCTATGATGCCCAAGTGCGCCAAGTTTTTCAAGGACACCCTTGTGAAGAAGAACAAAGAAAGCAAAGAGGTACTTATACTAAGTGAAGAGTGTAGTGCGGTTATTCATAAGGAGATAGTGCCTAAGAAGCTGGGAGACCCTGGAAGCTTCACTATACCCTGTGCTTTGGGTCCTCTAGAGTTCAAGAGTTGCTTGTGTGATCTCGGGGCTAGCATAAACCTGATGCCTCACTCCGTGGCTAAGAAGCTTGGTTTAACTCGGTTTACAGACTGTCGGATCTCATTGGTGCTAGCTGATAGAAGCGTGAGGTTACCAGTGGGGCTTCTTGAAGATTTACCGGTACGAATCAGTGGTGTGAACGTACCTACAGACTTTGTAGTGTTGGAGATGGACGAGGAGCCTAAAGACCCTCTCATCTTAGGGAGACCGTTCCTTGCAACCGCCGGGGCTATAATAGATGTGAAGAACGGGAAGATTGCCTTGCATTTGGGGAAGGAGATCGGGCTAGACTTTGACATCAACAAGGTTCTAAAGAAGCCGACCATTGAAGGACAAGCTTTCTATATCGAAACGATGGATGCCTTGGCGGATGAGTTGCTGGAAGAACTAGCTCTAGAAGACCATCTGAAGCTAGCACTCACTACGGAGCCAGGGGAGTTTGGCTATATGGATCAGAGAACCCAAGAGTACGTGAACCTGCTGGATTCGAGGAGGATTATCAAGAATGAAGAAGGTTGCTACCTAGAGATCGACCCTGAGATCGACGCTATCACTCGATCCAGGGGACAGATCGGCAAGTCAATCGAGAGCACAACTCGATTCGGTGCAACAATCGATGGACATATCGAGATGAATGCTCAATCAGAAAAAACAATCGAGTCGACGATAGAGAGAGACCTCCCGATCATTTTGGAGTCCAATCAAGAGATCGACTCAGCGTCTCGATCCCTTACTCGATCCATATCAAATCGAGTAAGTGAATCGAGTGAAATGGCTCGATCTAGACGACATCGAGAGGAGAATCGACCGGAGGACTCGATCTCAGAAGGGATAGTGATGGAGGAAAGCAGTCTGAAGGGCCATGCCTCGAGCTCAAGGGAGAGTTCCAAGGAGGAAAGCAACAACAACAGCCACGAGGATGACTGGAGTGAGCTGTTAGCCCCAAAGGTGGACCTAAAGGAGCTACCAAAAGGGCTAAGGTATGCTTTCTTAGGGCCTAATGACACCTATCCCGTGATTGTGAATGAAAACCTTAGTGATGATGAGTTGCACTCGCTCCTAACTGAGCTGAGAAAGTATAGGAAGGCCATTGGGTACTCTTTAAGTGACATCAAGGGCCTTTCACCAATGCTTTGCACTCATAGGATTCAGTTGGATAATGAGAACGCCACTTCTGTAGAACATCAAAGGCGTTTGAATCCTAACTTGAAAGAGGTTGTTAAGAAGGAAATCCTTAAGCTTTTAGAGGCTGACGTGATATATCCCATAAGTGACAGCACGTGGGTTTCCCCTGTGCACGTGGTGCCTAAGAAGAGAGGGATCACGGTCATAAGGAATGAAAAGGATGAACTTATCCCTACTAGGACCATTACTGGTCATAGAATGTGTATTGACTATAGAAAACTTAACCTTGCGACTAGAAAAGACCATTTCCCCTTGCCTTTTATTGATCAAATGCTTGAGAGACTTGCAAATCACCCTTACTACTGTTTTCTCGATGGGTATAGTGGTTTCTTTCAAATTTCTATTCACCCAAACAATCAGGAGAAGATGACTTTCACATGTCCTTACGGTACCTTTGCATATCGAAGGATGCCATTTGGATTGTGTAATGCACAGGCTACCTTTCAGCGGTGTATGATGTCTATCTTCTCTGATCTTATAGAGGAGATGGTAGAGGTGTTCTTGGATGATTTCTCTGTGTATGGTGCGTCCTTTCCTGCTTGTTTGTTGAATCTTTGCAGGGTACTTAAACGTTGTGAAGAGACAAACCTGGTGTTGAACTGGGAGAAATGCCACTTTATGGTTAAGGAAGGGATAGTGCTCGGTCACAAGATATCAGAGAAGGGTATTGAGGTTGATCAGGCTAAGGTGGAGGTCATGATGGGTCTTGAGCCGCCGGTTAATGTTAAAGGGATCAGAAGCTTCTTGGGGCACGCAGGGTTCTATAGGCGCTTCATCAAAGATTTCTCCAAGATTGCACGCCCTCTTATACGGCTGTTGTGCAAGGAAGCTGAGTTTGTATTCGATGAGGAGTGTTTGAAGGCTTTCGTGACCATCAAGGAAGCCCTTACATCAGCCCCTATATTCCAAGCACCAGACTGGTCTCTTCCCTTTGAGATCATGTGTGATGCTAGTGACTACGCCGTAGGAGCCGTCCTTGGTCAGAAGAAAGACAAGAAGCTACATGTGATCTACTACGCTTCAAGGACCTTGGATGACACGCAATCACGATACACCACTACGAAGAAGGAGCTGCTTGCAGTAGTCTTCGCCTTTGAGAAGTTCAGATCATATCTCGTTGGTTCCAAGGCTATTGTATACACGGATCACGCTGCCCTACGATACATCTACTCGAAGAAAGACACTAAGCCTCGGCTCTTAAGATGGATTCTGTTACTCCAGGAGTTTGACATGGAGATTAAAGACAAGAAAGGGATAGAAAATGGAGTCGCTGACCACCTCTCAAGGCTAAGGATCAACGAGTCTCTCCCTTTAGATGACTCTCTTCCAGAAGAGCAGCTTATGGTGATTACTACTGCTGTTTCTGGGAAGATATAAGGGAGGTTTGAGGAAGTGCTGAGTTTTAAAGAGGAGGATCTACCGTGGTATGCTGACGTGGTGAACTACCTAGCGTGTGGTGAGGAGCCAACACATCTCAACAGCTATCACAAGAAGCGGTTTATGAGGGAGGCTAGTGACTACTTTTGGGACGAGCCTTACCTATACAAAAGAGGAGTAGACAGCTTGTACCGGAGATGTGTTACAAAGGAAGAAGCCAGGGACATCCTCTATCATTGCCATGGCTCTTCATACGGAGGACACTTCGCCTCATTCAAGACAGCCATGAAAGTGTTGCAAGCCGGTTTCTGGTGGCCCTCCATTTTTAAAGATGCACACGAGTTTGTGAAGAGCTGTGAGGCATGTCAGCGAGCAGGGAATATAACCAAGAGGAACGAAATGCCTCAAGTTCCTATCTTCGAGGTTGACGCGTTCGATGCGTGGGGGATTGACTTCATGGGGCCTTTTCCCTCTTCATACGGCAACAAATACATCTTAGTAGCTGTGGATTATGTCTCTAAATGGGTTGAGGCTGTTGCTTCCCCTACAAATGACTCTAAGGTTGTGATCAAGCTGTTCAAGAGTATCATCTTCCCAAGGTTAGGGGTACCCAAGGTTGTTATAAGTGATAGAGGAAGCCACTTTATAAACAAGGTCTTTGAGAGCCTCTTGAGAAAGTATGGGGTTAAGCATAAGGTGGCTACACCGTATCATCCTCAAACAAGCGGTCAAGTGGAGGTCTCCAACAGGCAAATTAAAGCTATTCTGGAGAAGACTGTCGGAGCAACAAGGAAAGACTGGTCAGTGAAGCTGGATGACGCTCTTTGGGCCTACCGTACCGCCTTCAAGACGTCGATTGGTACAACTCCTTTCACCTCACTCTATGGCAAGGGCTGTCACCTCCCGGTTGAGCTGGAACACCGTGCATTGTGGGCTGTGAAGAGGCTGAACTTTGATCTCAAGACGGCTCAGGAGAGGAGCCTTATTCAACAACACGAACTGGACGAGTTGAGGCTGAATGCTTACGAGAGCTCCCGGATATACAAGGAGCGGACTAAGGAGGCTCATGATAAGAAGTTGGTTGCCAAGGAGCTTAAGGAAGGAGGACTGGTGTTGCTGTACAACTCGAGGCTCAAGCTCTTCCCGGGCAAGCTGAAATCAAGGTGGAGCGGACCGTTCGTGATTCAAGAGGTCTTGCCGTATGGAGCTGTTACTCTGATGGGAAAAAGTGGCAGTGCCTTCACCGTCAACGGACACAGAGTCAAGCCCTACTTGGCAGACAGCTTTGACAAGGAGAGTACCTCGGTGCTTCTCCAAGACCCACCATCCGCTTACACCAAGTAAGGTCTAGCTAAAGACGTTAAAGAAAGCGCACTTGGGAGGCATTCCCATGTTTATCTTGTACATACTTCTGCTTTATTTCCCTTTCAGTTTTATGCTTTTATTTTGTAAGTGTGTAGGAACAGGAATAAGGAGTCTAAACCTTGACTTTGAGGTCTTAAAGAGGCAATAAGGGTTAGAATAAGGCTAGAGATCGAGTGCTAGATCGACTGATTCTGGCTCGATCTTTGCTAGATCGAGTCAGTGAATCGAGAGGAGCCAGTCGATCTAGACGAGAACGAGTGACAAGATCGACCTTGACGAAAAAGGATCGATCGATCCGAATCGGATCGACCGATCAAATTTCTCTCGGGAAAATCTGTTGAAAACTGATCGATCACTCGACTCGATCCATCACTCGATCTATGCCAAATCGACCCCTAAATCGAGGACATAGCTCGATCATTAGGACTTAGCCGAGGAGCCAACATCTCAATGATCGAGAGAGCCAATCGATCCAGGACTCGATTCACTATGAATCGAGTCTCAAATCGAGTAACCCTCTCGATCTAAGCCATTTTGGGCATGAGATCGAGTCCTAGATCGACCATATGGACTCGATCTCATGCCGAGGTAACAATTTTCTTTCCTTCCTTTACTCCTTTCCCTCCAATTTTTAAATTCAAAACTTGGTCAAGGCAAGCATCTTTGACCATGAAAGATGTGCCTTGACCAAGACTTTGTCAGAAACCACTTTGACCACCCATTGTTTTGGTTTTGCTAAAGTCTTTAAATATTTCAACCTACCTCTCACCCTCTCATTCCTGTTTGCTCGAGATTTTTAAACAAAGAGAGTGAGAGTTCTAAGTTTTCAAAGGCTAGCAAAGATATTCTAAACTTCTTGCAAAGGTATTTTCAAATTTAATGATTTTATTTTAAGAAAATCTCCTTTAAATCCACAAGATCTTGTTTTAGAATATAGGATTGGTTTTGAATTTTTAAAACTAGCTAAGTAAATGGAATAATTCCAGATTTTTCAGTATCTAAAGATTTGATTTCCTTTCATTTAGCTATGATTTTTATTTATTCCCCAAAATTCTAGGGTAGTTATTATAAATTCTCTCCTTCTCTTCTTTCATTCTCATCAAATCGCCACTTGCTTATCATTATCTTTAGAATTTGTTTCAGGAACCAGGGCACCAAAGAGAACAAGAGAGGAGCAAGCACAAGAAGGAGAAGGAAAAGAAGTGGTAGCTCAAGAGAGGGTCCGGTGGAGTAAAGATGAGAAGAGGGATAAGAAGAGGCTGGAGAGGCTCCGGTTTGAACCCACAAAGTTTGCTGATCGAGAGCTTTTGTCTAGGCTCGGGATTCTTGGGGACTTCAATCAACTCCTCAAGAACATTGGCTTGAGGTGTTTGTCACGGATGGATTGCCCAACCATTCCTGAAGTGACAATAGACTTCCTTGCCACCTTGGAGTTCTGGTATGAGAATCCTAGTGCACCCGTCCCTTCCCAAGGCCGCCTCTACTTCAAAGTTGGCCGTCAAGCTTACACACTCTCCATCCCGAGCTATGCCAAGCCTACGGTCTCAACGCTGATGCATACAAGGTCGAGTTCCCAGCCTTCAGGAAAGCCGACGAGTTTTGGGACCTGATCAGCGATGAAGACTACAAAGCCAACACCGCCAAGATCAAGCGAGTTAGGAATCCAGTGCTAAGGTATACTCTGAAGCTGATTGCCAATACATTCAGTGGAAGGTCTGTTGCTCCTACTGTCACGAAGACAGAGCTGTGCTTCCTGTTCCAAAGTGTGAAGCACTTGGTGTCTGATCCGGATGCGAATGAAGAGCCCATAGAAGATTAACTCGGCGATGAGGTGAACTACGGCTGTGTGCTCGCGGCTTCCCTGGTGAAGTACAAGGCTTATGCCTTACGGTGCAAGGCAACCTCCTCCTACATTGGCGGTTTCCTTACTCCTTTGTTCGTGCAAGCCGGTGTGACCATCCATGACTTTGCTCACGTTCCAAACAGAGCTTTCATGGATGAAGCATACATGAGGAATACTGATAGCTTCGAACGCATGCCAGCAGAAGGGTTCTATGCCTACCTCTTCATAGATGACGAAGACAAGAAGAGAGTGTGCATCCTCCCCAACAAAGATGAAACCGAGCTGCTTGGTGTTGGGAACATCGAGTTCTTACCCACGGAGGAAGAACGCTTTGCCCCTTTAGGAGGACCGCCTGCTTCAGCCATTGCCCCACGTCAAAGGTCAGAGTCTCCAGGCACAGAAGACGAGATGCCCGAGGCTTACACACTTCCCAAACTAGACTTTGAGCCGAGGACAAAAACCGAGAAGTTCCTAGCATCGGTGGTAGAGATGCAAAGGAAGATTAACAAGTGGCAAGGGAAGATGCTGAAGAAGCTTGGGAAGAAAGTTAAAGCACTTCAGAGAGGCCAGCCTAAGCCAGCTGCAAGCCAAGAGATGCAACAACCCGAGAAGAAAAGGCTCTCAACCGGAGGAGTTGTGATCCGCGAGACCCAAGGAGACAACATTCAGCCGGCACGCCATTCTCTCCAAGAACCAGCTGACAAAGGCAAAGCAACGATCTCTAGCTCCTCTGGAACATCCTCAAGTTCCAGCCGAGCCTAGACCAGAGGTAACAACCTTCTTCCATTGTATATAACCGCTCATATTTGTTTCTTGCATTGTGTTTTGATGCTCCTTCAGATGAGTTTGCCACCGGGACGGTATCAAGCAAGTTTGGGGGAGTACTTGTGTGATTTAATCTTGTGCTCTTTGATCTTATTTTCCTTTTTGCATCCTTGAGTCTTAGGTCATGTAAAATTGGTAAAATTTTTAAAAAATTTTTCAAAGATTCATGTAGTTGCATTCATCTTTTTAAAAACATGTTAGGATTGAGTCTAGAGTTTCTCATATCACCTAGGTTGTTTGCATTTTGCATAAGGGGTTAGAATTTCTTAAAAAGGTGTTTTTACTTATGAATCATTTCAATGCCCTAGTTGGTAGTTCTCTAATGCTCTGTTTATGCTTTGAAATTAAGTTCTAACCATGCTTGGGTCACTAGTTAGAATTTTCGTGGCTTGAATTGAACTCTCATGATTTGAAACTCATCCTACTAAGTGAAAACCTTAATTTGAAACTCTAATTATCATTCTTATGCATTTGAAAATGAACACATGGTTTTATAATATTTAGGCTCTCTTCTTCCTTTTTACCACTCTTTGTGAGCCTAAGTAGAACTCCCTCCTTGAACCTTACCCTCCTTTGAAGCCAAATGTTCTTGTGTGACATCTTTGTGAGGCCTTACTTTCGGTTTGGACTTGGCATAAAGTTTTAGGTTTAGGCGACATGATTTGGTTTTCATATTGATTGCTAGCTTTGCATTTTGAAGCTAGGTGTTGGCTTAGGATAAGTTTGGGGGATCATTGGGGTTGCTTTCTTGTCTAATTGTTTCGGTTTCAAAGAGTTTGTGTTTTAAGGAAAGAAATGAGGTTTTAAGTGAAAGGTTTGCTTTTAAAACTAAGTATGCTCTAATTTCAGAAAGTAGCTCTCTCATAATAAGTAAAAATAAAATAAAAAAGAGAAAAGAAAAGAAAAAGAAATAAAAAGAGCCTAAGTGCCAAATAAGGAAAAATGGAAAGAAAAAAAAAATGATAATAATAAGAGAGCTACTAATAAGAAATTTCTAAGAGCAAAAGTATTTTTCAAAACCTTTTCACTAACCTAAAAAGTTTAAAAATGTCTTTATTTTGAATTGGGGATTGCTAAGTGTGAGAAAAAGGGTAGACTCTTAAGTGGTGAGTGAGGATTAAATTTCTTAAATGAGAGGGGTATAGGATCATTTGATAGTTTACATGGGTAGATGAGAATCTAATCATGTATGCATAAATTGTCTTTACCTTTAGCATTATGCATAAGTTCAAACCATTTTTGAGAGAAACCCTTGTTATGATTGTAAACCTTTTTCAAATGAGATCATTCTATGCTCATAACCATAACCCTTAGCCAAATGTGTTTTGCTTTAAAGTGCATAAGTATGATTCATGGTTCGAATGTTAATGAATGTTAAAGGATGAGTTTCTTTGATTGTTAGGAATAGGAGAGTCATGATTTGAATTTCTTTGTGTGATGAGTATGGCTAAGTTCTTTTGAGTATGAGTGTAAGCATAGCATTTTAGAACTGCTAACTAGGATATTAAGATGATCCATTTGAAAGGCACCTTGCAAAAAGTTGAAAACCCCTTTGATTTTCCTAAAAACCTCTCTTCCTTACTTGTTTTTTGTTGCTTGAGGGCAAGCAAGAAGTAAGTTTGGGGGAGTTGATGTTATTGCATATTGCATACATTTTGCATACTCATTAGTTAGTTTTTCATGCATTTGTATCATGTTTTAGGTTAGATTGCATCACTTAGGGTCCTAGAGCATTCTTGCATCATCATATTCATTTTCCTTGCATTTTGCATCACATTCAGGTTGTTTCTGGCTGCTTTGGAGTCATGGAGTTTCGTGGGCGTGTGGAGGCTGATGTAGCAGTTCGTGGGAGCTCGGAAATATGCTAAGGACCAGTGATCGAGGAGCAGATCGAGCATGGCCGGTCGATCTAGGAGTTGATCGACCAGAAGATCGAGCCAACTAGGCGATCCAAGGAGAATGATCGAGACAGAGATCGAATGAAGCAATCGATCAACCGGTACGGACGTAAATGACGCCATGCAGAGCGAGAGCCAGATCGAGTACACCACTCGATCCACCCGAAGATTGATACCGAGATGGGATGCAACACTCGATTCGCCGATGAAGATTGAGACCCAGATCGAGCCGAAGACACGATGTCTGAATATGATCGAGAGAACCACTCGATCCAGTGGTCGATTTCTGTCCTTTCAACCGTTTTTGACTGTTAGCGAAGGGGGGACCATTGGCTTGTTTGGGCATCTTAGGCAAGGCGGCGAGATGCTTTTTCGATAACTTTTAGATCCTTATCCTTTCTTTCATGTTTTCTCTCTCGTTTTTTGACGAAGAACACATTTGTTGAACTCGTTTTCCTTTGAAGCTTTTATATTCGAATCTTTATCGTTTAATCTAGTCTTTCTTTCATGTTCATCGTCGTATTTCTTATGCTTTGCTTGATTTACTCTATGTGTAGTGAGTAGTTTCCTTTGGGTTTGGGGTTGAGAGGATTAAGGGGTAGAAAGGGTTCGATCTTGGTTTGTTTTCTAAACGTTTTAAAGGCTATCTCTTCTAAGGTGTTGAAAGCTTAATGCTTGAAGACTCTCACGCCACCAGCTTCACGATCCGAGAGGTTCCTTACCTTGACAGGATCCAGGAGCCTCGGAAGATCACACCTTAGAGACTAGTTACCCCTTCCCACGGATAGATCTTGTTTTGTTTTCAAGGCTTAGAGATCCTCACCAAGTGAGTCGATCTAAAGTTTCAAACCCAAGATCGATCCTTTGAAATCCTTTACATGAATCTCAACCCTGGGCCCTTTCTTTTAGAATCTTTAAGTCTCATTTCATCTTTCGCTTGTTATCTGATAGCATCCTGGTCATTAGATTTGTTGTTCTTACGGTAAGAAACCGTTTATCATGATGCCATAGGCTTGAAAAAGCTATGGGATTGAGAGACGAAACGCCTGACGTTTGATCTTAAAGGAGAGGTGGCCTTGAGAAGGAGTAGGGATGCTCGGGTTCTCATATGCAAACTCCAAAGTTTCTAGGAAATCGATTGTCACCTCGGGATAGGTCGGGAAGTCCATCCTTGACAAGCACCGGATCCCTATATTCTTGAGGAGTTGATCAAAGTCTCTCAAGATCCCCATCTTAGCCAACAGACCTCTATCCGCGAACTTAGTGGGATCGAACCTCAGGCTCTCTAGCCTCTTCTTGGCTTGCTTTCCCTCTTTGGTCCATTTAACCCTCTCCTGAACCACCATTTCTTGACCTTCTCCTCCTTGGTCGATTGTACCCTCTCGTTCCTTGACTTTGGTCAACTAAGCTGCACTCCTTGGATCGAGTCACATGATCGATTTAGGGGTCGATTTGGCTTAGATCGAGATGGGGATCGAGTTGACTGATCAATCTGTCTTTGAAGGATCTTCTCGAGAGAAATTAGATCAGTCGATCCATATTTGGACCGATCGATCCAAACTCCAAGAATTTCCCGAGACATTTTAGATCGGTCGATCTAGATGGGACCGATCGATCCGAACTCATCTAGATCGACCTTGTCTACTCGATCTCGTCTAGATCGACCAGCTCCTCTCGATTCACTAGCTCGATCTAGTAAAGATCGAGCCAGGATAAGTCGATCTAGCACTCGATCTCTAGCCTATACTTAGCCCTTCTCGCCTCTTTTGGACTCTGAGATCACACCTAACAATCCTTTATCCAATCACCTACACACTTAAACATTAAAAGCATAAAACTGAAGTAGAAATAAAGCAGAAATATGTACAGGATAGACATGGGAATGCCTCCCAAGTTCGCTTTCTTTAACGTCTTTAGCTAGACTTTACTTGGTTTTGGCCTGAGGGGGGTCTTAAAGAAGCACGGATGTGCTCTCCTTGCTGTAACGATCCGCCAAGTAAGGCTTAACCCTGTGCCCGTTGACCGTGAAGGCATTCCCGCTGTTGCCAACCAATGTGACCGCTTCATAGGGTAGAACCTCTTTAATCTCAAACGGTCCACACCATCTTGATTTGAGCTTGCCCGGGAACAGCTTCAACCCTGAGTCGTAGAGTAGCACAAGACTGCCTTCTCTTAACTCCTTGTGAACAAGCTTCTTGTCGTGAACAGCCTTAGTCCGCTCCTTGTAGATCTTAGCACTGTCGTATGCATCTAATCGTAGCTCATCAAGCTCATGTAGCTGAATCAACCGCTTCTCCTGAGCTGTCTTGAGGTTATAGTTGAGCTGCTTCACTGCCCATAGTGCCCTATGCTCCAACTCAACAGGAAGATGACACGCCTTGCCGTATAGGAGATTGAAAGGAGTCGTGCCTATAGGGGTCTTGAAAGCGGTTCGGTAAACCTACAAAGCATCGTCTAGTTTGACCGCCCAATCCTTTCTAGTAGCCCAAACTGTCCTCTCTAGTATCGCCTTGATCTGCCTGTTAGAGACCTCTACTTGCCCACTCATTTGAGGATGATAAGGTGTTGCTACCTTCTGCTTCACACCATACTTCCTCAAGAGACTTTCAAACACCTTGTTGATAAAGTCGCTTCCACTGTCACTAATTACTACCTTGGGGACTCCAAACCGTTGGAATATGAAGGTCTTGAAGAGCTTGATCACCACCCTTGCATCATTTGTTGGGGAAGCTATAGCCTCAACCCACTTAGATACATAATCAACCGCCACTAAGATGAACTTGTTGTCGTAAGAAGATGGGAACGGTCCCATGAAATCTATCCCCCAAGCTTCAAAGACATCAACCTCAAAGATAGGAACCTGAGGCATCTCGTTTCTCTTGGTGATGTTCCCTGCCCATTGACAAGCTTCACAACCTTTAACAAACTCGTGAGCATCCTTGAAGATATATGGCCACCAGAAACCCGCTTGTCACACCTTTGTAGCAGTCTTGAAGGAAGCGAAATGACCACCATATGAAGAGCCATGACAATGTAGAAGTATGTCCGTAGCTTCTTCCCTTGTTACACATCTTCTATACAAGCTGTCCACTCCTCTTTTGTACAAGTATGGCTCATCCCAAAAGTAATGAGAGATGTCTCTCATGAACTCCTTCTTGTGGTTATGATCAAGGTGAGTAGGCTCCTCTCCACAAGCCAAGAAGTTCACTATATCAGCATACCAAGGTAAGTCTTCTTCCTTGAAACTCAAAACTTCTTCAAACTTGTCTTCAAGCTTCTCACATACTGCCGTGGTGATCATCATGAGCTGCTCTTCAGGAAGTGAATCGTCAAGTGGCAAAGCTTCATTGACTCTCATCCTTGAGAGGTCATCAGCAACACCATTTTCTATCCCCTTCTTGTTTTTTATCTCCATATTAAACTCTTGTAGAAGGAGAATCCACCTTAAGAGCCTCGGTTTACTGTCTTTCTTAGAATAGATGTACCTCAAAGCTGCGTGATCTGTATAGACAACAAGCTTAGACCCTACGAGGTATGATCTGAACTTCTCAAAGGCAAACACAACGGCCAGCAACTCCTTCTCGGTTGTAGCATACTTCACTTATGTGTCATCCAAGGTATGGCTGACATAGTAGATAACATGCAACCGCTTGTCTTTCCTCTGACCAAGAACAGCTCCTATGGCATAGTCACTCACGTCGCACATGATTCAAATGGTAGACTCCAGTCTGGTGCTTGTACTATTGGCGCGGATACAAGAGCTTCTTTGATAGTCTTGAAAGCATGAAGACAATCTGCATCAAACAAAAACTCAAGGCTACAACCAAGGCTACAACCAGAACAACAACTTCTCCTACTGAAGCACCAACGTTGCCAACCCTAAGGATCAAGTGTACCCTGCTCAGCAAGCAAAACCTTTCATCCCTTACAACAAAGGTTTTCAGCCGAGTTGTGGTTTCCAAGGACAAGGGCAAAACAACTTCCAAGGGCAACATCAAAGTAACAAGGGCTATACGCCTAACTACCCTTCGGGCTTTGCACCTCAGCAGCAACAGCCGATGCAACAACAAGTTGATCCGGTTCAAGCAATTTTTCAACAGCTGATACAAGGGCAAGCCAGGTTGACTCGGCAATCTCAATTTCGTATGAGTGATGGTTGACTCATGAAAGTGCAATGGAAGGGTGAAAGCCGATGAACGCCTTTCAGTCGAGTTCTCTACAAACCAGAAGTTCGCCGAGATGAACACTCGTCTAGACTCGTCTCTCACTGACTTCTCCACTCAGATCACCAACTTAAACAACAAGATCAAGCAGCTAGAGAAGGGGAAAGCAAGTACAAGTGGTCAGAATAGTCTTCCGGGCAAGTGTGAGCAGAATCCTAAGGAGTATGCCAACGCCATAATGTTGAGAAGCGGCAAAGAGCTAGAACCTCCGGTCTCTACTAAGAACAATGAGGACGTTGTAATTCAAGAGGGGGAGGGTAAGCCTTCAGCTGATGAAGAGATTAACTTTGACAACGTCTGGATCCAAGGGACAAGAAGAGGAGACAAAGCAGTTGTTGAGAAGAAAGCTGAGCATACTACTAAGGAGAAGAACGCTTATGTGCCCCCACCGTATGTACCTAAGCTGCCTTTTCCTGGCCGTTTCAAGAAGCAACTCATAGAGAAGCATAGAATCCTCTTTGAGAAGCATCTTAAGGACGTGGAGTTCAAGCTTCCTCTCGTTGATTGCCTTGCAATGATGCATAAATGCGCCAAATTCTTCAAAGACACTCTCGTGAAGAAGAATAAGAAAAGCAAGGAGGTACTTGTTCTAAGTGAAGAGTGTAGTGCTGTGATACATAAGGAGATAGTCCCTAAGAAGTTGGGAGACCCTGGAAGCTTCACTATACCATGCGCTTTAGGCCCTCTAGAGTTCAAGAGTTGCCTATGTGATCTCGGAGCTAGCATAAACCTGATGCCTCACTTTGTGGCTAAGAAGCTTGGCTTTACTTGTTTCAAAGACTGTAGGATCTCGTTGGTACTGGCTGATAGAAGTGTGAGGCTACCAGTGGGGCTGCTTGAAGATCTACCGATGCGAATCAGTGGTGTGAATGTGCCTACGGACTTCGTCGTGTTGGAGATGGATGAAGAACCTAAGGACCCACTCATCCTAGGAAGACCATTCCTTGCAACCGCCAGGGTTATCATCGACGTCAAGAACGGGAAGATTGCCTTGCACTTGGGAAAGGAAATAAGGCTAGACTTCGATATCAATGAAGTTCTGAAGAAGCCGACCATAGATGGGCAAGCTTTCTACATTGAAATGATGGATGCCTTAGCGGATGAGTTGCTGGAAGAGCTGGCTCTGGAAGACCATCTGAAGCTAGCACTGACTAAGGAGCCAGGAGAGTTTGGCTATGTGGATCAGAGGACCCAGGAGTACGTCAACTTACTGGATTCTAGGAGGATTGTTAAGAAGGATGAAAGCTGCTGCCTAGAGATCGGCCCCGAGATCTACGCTATCACTCGATCCAGGAGTCAGATCGACAAGGTAATCGAGAACACAACTCGATCAGGTGCATTGATCGACAGACAAATCGAGAGGAATGATCGATCCGGAAAAACAATCGAGTCGGCGATTGAGAGAGACCTCCCAATCATTTTGGGGTCCAATCAGGAGATCGACTCAGCGTCTCGATCCCTTACTCGATCCACATCAAATCGAGTAAGTGAATCGAGCGAAATGGCTCGATCTAGACGACATCGAGAGGAAAATCGACTGGAGGACTTGATTTCAGAAAGGATAGCGGTTGAGGAAAGCAGTCTTAAGGGCCATGCCTCGAGTTCTAAGGAGGGTTCCAAGGAGGAAAGCAACAACAACAACCACGAGGATGACTGGAGTGAGCTGTTAGCCCCAAAGGTGGACCTTAAGGAGCTCCCAAAAGGGCTAAGGTATGCTTTCTTAGGGCCTAATAACACCTATCCCGTGATTGTGAATGAAAACTTAAGTGATGATGAGTTGCACTCGCTCCTGACCGAGCTGAGAAAGTATAGGAAGGCCATTAGGTACTCTTTAAGTGACATCAAGGGCCTTTCACCAATGCTTTGCACTCACAGGATTCACTTGGATAATGAGAACGCCTCTTCTATAGAACATCAAAGGAGTTTGAATCCTAATTTGAAAGAGGTTGTTAAGAAAGAGATCCTTAAGCTTTTAGAGGCTGACGTGATCTATCCCATAAGTGACAGCACGTGGGTTTCTCCTGTACACGTGGTGCCTAAGAAGGGAGGGATCACGGTCATAAGGAATGAAACAGATGAGCTTATTCCTACTAGAACCATCACTGGTCATAGGATGTGTATTGATTATAGGAAACTTAATCTTGCGACTAGGAAAGATCATTTCCCTTTGCTTTTTATTGATCAAATGCTTGAGAGACTTGCTAATCACCCTTACTACTGTTTCCTCGATGGGTATAACGGTTTCTTTCAGATACCAATTCACCCAAATGATCAGGAGAAGACGACCTTCACATGTCCCTACGGTACCTTCGCATATCGAAGTATGACGTTTGGATTGTGTAATGCACCGGCTACGTTTCAGCGGTGTATGATGTCGATCTTCTCCGATCTAATAGAGGAGATGGTAGATGTGTTCATGGATGACTTCTCTGTGTATGGTGCGTCCATTTCTGCGTGTTTGTTGAATTTTTGCAGGGTACTAAAGCGTTGTGAAGAGACAAACTTGGTGCTAAACTGGGAGAAATGCCACTTTATGGTCAAGGAAGGGATCGTGCTTGGTCATAAGATATCAGAGATGGGCATTGAGGTTGATCAGGCTAAAGTAGAAGTCATGATGGGTCTTGAGCCGCCGGATAACATTAAGGGAGTCAGAAGTTTCTTGGGACACGCCAGATTCTATAGGCGCTTCATCAAAGATTTCTCCAAGATTGCACGCCCTCTTACACGGTTGTTGTGCAAAGAAGCTGAGTTTGTGTTTGATGAGGAGTGTTTGAGAGCTTTCGTGACCATCAAGGAAGCCATTACATCAGCTCCTATAGTCCAAGCACCAGACTGGTCTCTTCCCTTTGAAATCATGTGCGATGCTAGTGACTACGCCGTAGGAGCCGTTCTTGGTCAGAAGAAAGACAAGAAGCTACACGTGATCTACTATGCTTCAAGAACCTTCGATGACACGCAAACAAGGTACACCACTACAGAGAAGGAGTTGCTTGCAGTAGTGTTCGCCTTTGAGAAGTTCAGATCATATCTTGTTGGTTCCAAGGCTATTGTATAGGTGTTGAGTTTCAAAGAGGAGGATCTACCATGGTATGCTGATATAGTGAACTATTTAGCGTGTGGTGAGGAGCCAACACATCTCAACAGCTATCACAAGTGGCGGTTTATGAGAGAGGCTAATGACTACTTTTGGGAAGAGCCCTACTTATACAAGAGAGGAGTAGACAGTTTGTACCGGAGATGTGTTACAAAGGAAGAAGTTAGAGACATCCTCTATCATTGCCATGGCTCTTCCTACGGAGGACACTTTGCTTCATTCAAGACTGCCACGAAAGTGTTGCAAACCGGTTTCTTGTGGCCGTCCATCTTTAAAGATGCACACGAGTTTGTGAAGAGCTGTGAGGCATGTCAACGAGCAGGGAATATCACTAAGAGGAACGAAATGCCTCAAGTTCCCATCTTCGAGGTTGACGTGTTTGACGCGTGGGGCATAGACTTCATGGGGCCATTTCCTTCTTCATATGGCAACAAATACATCTTAGTAGCAGTGGATTATGTCTCTAAATGGGGTGAGGCGGTTGCTTCTCCTACAAATGACTCTAAGGTTGTAATCACGCTGTTCAAGAGTATCATCTTCCCGAGGTTTGGGGTACCTAAGGTGGTTATAAGCGATGGAGGAAGCCACTTTATAAACAAGGTTTTTGGATCCTCTTGAGAAAGTATGGCGTTAAGCATAAGGTGGCTACACCGTATCATCCTCAAACAAGCGGTCAAGTGGAAGCCTCCAACCGGCAAATCAAGGCTATACTGGAGAGGACTGTTGGAGCAACAAGGAAAGACTGGGCAGTGAAGCTGGACGACGCTCTTTGGGCCTACCGTACTGCCTTCAAAACACCGATTGGTACAACCCCTTTCACTCTAGTCTATGGCGAGGGCTGTCATCTCCCGGTTGAGCTGGAACACCGTGCGTTGTGGGCTGTGAAGAGGCTGAACTTTGACCTCAAGACTGCTCAAGAGAGGTGCCTTATTCAGCTACATGAACTGGACGAGTTAAGACTGAACGCTTATGAGAGCTCTCGGATATACAAGGAGCAGACTAAGGAAGCTCATGACAAGAAGTTGGTTGCCAAGGAGCTTAAGGAAGGAGGTTTAGTGTTGCTGTACAACTCAAGACTCAAACTCTTCCCGGGAAAGCTGAAGTCAAGGTTGAGCGGGCCGTTTGTGATCCAAGAAGTGTTGCCTTATGGAGCTGTTACACTGATGGGAAAGAGTGGCAGTGCATTCACCATCAATGGACACAGAGTCAAGCCTTACTTGGCAGACAGCTATGACAAGGAGAGCACCTCAATGCTTCTCCAAGACCCACCATCTGCCTAAACCAAGTAAAGTCTAGCTAAAGACGTTAAAGAAAGCGCACTTGGGAGGCATTTCCATGTCTATCTTGTACATATTTCTGCTTTCTTTCTCTTTCAGTTTTATGTTTTTATTTTCCAAGTTTGTAGGAACAGGTATGAGGTGTCTAAACCTTGATCTAGAAGTTCAAGGAGGCGATAGGGGTTAAGATAAGGCTAGAGATCGAGTGCTAGATCGACTGATCCTGACTCGATCTTTGCTAGATCGAGTCAGTGAATCGAGAGGAGCCAGTCGATCTAGACGAGAACGAGTGATAAGATCGACCTTAACGAAAAAGGATCGATCTATCCAAAATGGATCGACCGATCTAATTTCTCTCGGGAAAATCTGTTGGAAACAGATCCATCACTCGATCTATGCCAAATCGACCCCTAAATCGAGGACATAGCTCGATCATGAGGACTTAGCCGTGGAGCCAGCATCTCAATGATCGAGGGAGCCAATCGATCCGAGACTCGATTCATCATGAATCGAGTCTCAAATCGAGTAACCCTCTCGATCTAAGCCATTATGGGCATAAGATCGAGTCCTAGATCGACCAAATGGACTCGATCTCATGCTGAGTTAACATTTTATTTCCCTCCTTTATTCTTTTCCCTCTAATTTTTAAATTCAAAACTTGGTCAAGGCAAGCATCTTTGACCATGAAAGATGTGCCTTGACCAAGACTTTGTCAGAAAACCACATTTACTACCCATGGTTTTGCTCTTTGCTAGTCTTTAAATGTTTCAACAACCTCTCACCCTCTCATTCTTGTTTTTCTCGAAAATTTTAAACAAAGAGAGTGAGACTTTCGGTTTTCAGAGGCTAGCAAAGATCTTTTACATTCTTGCAAAGGTATTTTCAAAATTTAATGATTTATCTTTAGGAAAATTTCCTTTAAATTCGCAAGATATTGTTCTAGAAGATAGGGTCAGTTTTGATTTTTAAAATTTAGCTAAGTAAAAGGAATAATTCTAGATTTTCTAGTATCTAAAGATTTGATTCTCCTTTATTTAGCTTTAATTTTTATTAATTCCCCAAAATTCTAGGGTAGTATTTATAAGTTTTCTCCTTCTCCTCTCTCATTCTCATCAAACCGCCGTTTTGCTTATCAAGCTTCTTGAGAAACTTGTTTCAGGTACAATGGCCCCCAAAAGAACAAGAGAAGAGACAGCACGAGGTGGAGAAGGACAAGAGGTGGCTGTTCAAGAGAGGGTCAGATGGACTAAGGATGAGAAGAGGGACAAGAAACGGCTAGAATGGCTTCACTTTGAGCCTACCAAGTTTGCTGATCGAGAGCTGCTGTTCAAGCTAGGGATTCTTGGGGATTTCGACCAACTCCTCAAGAACATTGGCCTAAGATGTCTGTCACGGATGGATTGTCCAACCATTCCAGAAGTGACAATAGACTTCCTTTCCACGTTGGAGTTCCGTTACGAGAATCCTAGCGCACCCGTTCCTTCACAAGGTCGCCACTACTTCAAGGTTGGCCGTCAAGCCTACACCCTCTCCATCCCTGAGCTATGTCAAGCTTATGGTCTCAATGCGGATGCCAACAAGGTCGAGTTCCCCGCCTTCAAACGAGCAGACGACTTTTGTGACCTGATTAGCAACGAGAACTACAAAGCCAACACCGCCAAGATCAAGAGAGTGAGAAGCCCGGTGCTGAGGTACACTCTGAAGCTGATTGCCAACACATTTAGCGGAAGATCTGTTGCTCCCACGGTCACAAAGACCAAGCTTTGCTTCCTGTTCCAAGGCGTGAAGCACTTGGTGTGTGATCCGGATGCAAATGAAGAGCCTATGGAGGATGAGCTCGGCGACGAGGTGAACTACGGATGTGTGCTTGCCGCTTCCTTGGTGAAATACAAGGCCTATGCCTTGCGGTGCAAGGCAACTTCTACTTACATTGGCGGCTTCCTCACTCCTCTATTCTTGCAAGCTGGTGTGCCCATACACGACTTCGCCCACGTACCAGCCAGAGCTTTCATGGATGAGGCATACATGAGGAATACCGACAGCTTGGGACGCACGCCAGCAGAAGGGTTCTACGCCTACCAATTCATAGACGACAAAGACAAGAAGAGAGTGTGCATCCTGCCAAACAAAGATGAAACCGAGCTGCTTGGTGTTGGGAACATCGAGTTCTTGCCCACGGAAGAGGAGTGCTTTGCTCCTCTAGCAGGACCACCTGCTTCAGCGATTGCTCCTCGTCAAAGGTCTGAGTCTCCAGCCACGGAAGATGAGATGCCCGAGGCCTACACACTTCCCAAGTTAGACTTTGAGCCAAGAACCAAAACCGAGAAGTTCCTAGCATCTGTTGTGGAGATGCAAAGGAAGATCAATAAGTGGCAAGGAAAAATGCTCAAGAAACTTGGAAAGAAAGTCAAGGCACTTCAAGGAGGCTCGCCTAAGAAGGATGCAAGTAAAGAGGATCAACAACCCGAGAAGAGAAGACTCTCAACCAGTGGAGTTGTCATCCGCGAGGCACAAAGCAGCACCATTCAGCCGGCGCGCCACTCTCTCCAAGAACCAGCCGACAAGGGCAAAGCAACAATCTCTAGCTCCTCTGGAACATCCTCAAGTTCCAGCCGAGACTAGACCAGAGGTAACAACCTTCTTCCGTTGTACATAACCGCTCATATTTGCTTCTTTTTGCTTTATGTTTTGGTGCTTCTTCGAATGAGTTTGCCACCGGGACGGTGTCAAGCAAGTTTGGCGGTGTACATGTGTGATTTGACATGTGTTTTGTGATCTTATTTTCCTTTAGCATCCTTGAGTCTTTAGTTCATGAAAAATTGGTAAAATTTGTAAAAGAATTTCAAAGATTCATGTAGTTGCATTCATCTTGTCAAAACATGTTAGGATTGAGTCTAGAGTTTCTCATAGCATCTAGGTTGTTTGCATTTTGCATAAGGAGTTAGAGTTTCTTGAGAAGGTGTTTTTACTTATGAATTGTTTCAATGCCCTAGTTAGTAGTTCTCTAATGCTTTGTTTATGCTTTGAAAGTAAGTTCTTACCATGCTTGGATCACTTGCTAGGATTTTCGTGACTTGAATTGAACTCTCATGATTTGAAACTTGTCCTAATAAGTGAGAACCTTAATTTGAAATTCTAATTATCATCCTTATACATTTGAAAATGAACACATGGTTTGAAAATATTTAGGTTCTCTTCTTCCTTTTTACCACTCTTTGTGAGCCTAAGTAGAGCTCCCACCTTTACCCTTATCCTTCTTTGAAGCCTATTATTTCTTGTGTGACATCATTGTGAGGCCTTCTTTTCGGTTTTGAACTTGGCATAAAGTGTTAGGTTTAGGCGACATGATTTGGTTCTCATATGATTGCTAGCTTTGCATTTTGAAGCTATGTATAGGCTTAGGATAAGTTTGGGGGATCATTGGGGTTGTCTTTATTTCTATTTGCTCTCGGTTTCAAAGAGTTTGGTGTTTAAAAGAAAGAAAATGGGTTTTAAGTGAAAGGTTGTGTTTAAAAATTAAGTATATGCTCTAATAAATTTCAGGAGGTAGCTCTCCCAAATAAAAAAAAAAGAAAAAGAAAAAAAAAAAAAGAACCTAAGTGCCAAATAAAAATAAAAAAAAAAAGAGAAAAGAAAAAAATAAATAAGAGAGCTACCAATAAGAAATATTTAAAGAGCAAAGTTATTTTCAAAACATTTTCACTAGCCTAAAAAGTTTAAAAATGTTTTTGTTTCGAATTGGGGATTGTTAAGTTTTGAGAAGAAAAAGGGTAGACTCTAAGTGGTGAGTGAGGATAAAAGTTGATAAATGAGAGGGGTTTAGGATCATTTGTTAGTTTACATGGGTAGATGAGAATCTGATCATGTATGCGTCAATTGTCTTTACCTTTAACATTATGCATAAGTTCAACCATTTTTGAGAGAAACCCTTGTTCTAATTGTAAACCCTTTTCAAATGAGATCATTCAATGCTCATAACCTTCACCCTTAGCCAAATGTGTTTTGCTTTAAAGTGCATAAGTTTGATTCATGGTTCGAATGATAATGAATGTTAAAGGATGAGTTTCTTTGATTGTTAGGAATAGGAGAGTCATGATCTGAATTTCTTTGTGTGATGAGTATGGCTAAGTTCTTTGGAGTATGAGTGTGAGCATAGCATTTTAGAACTGTTAACTAGGACATTGAGATTAATTCATTTGAAAGGCACCTTTGCAAGAAGTTTAAACCCCCATTCGTTTTTCTTAAAACCTCTCTTCCTTACTTATTTTCTGTTGCTTGAGGGCAAGCAAGAAGTAAGTTTGGGGGAGTTGATGTTACTGCATATTACATACATTTTTCATACTTATTAGTTAATTTTTCATGCATTTGCATCACATTTTAGGTTAGATTGCATCACTTAGAGTCCTAGAGCATTCTTGAACCAGCATACGCATGTTCCTTGCATTTTGCATCCCATTTAGGTTGTTTCTGGCTGCTTTGGAGTCGTGGAGGTTCATGGACACTTTGAAGCTGTTGTAGCAGTTTGTGGAAGCTCGGATATTTGCTAAGGATCAGAGACCGAGGAGCAGATCGAGCATGGCCGGTCGATCTAGGATGTGATTGACCAGAAGATCGAGAAGACCAGGCGATCCAAGGAGAATGATCGAGACGAGGATCGAGTGAAGCAGTCGATCAAACGGTACGGACGTAAATGACGCCATGCAGAGCGAGAGCCAGATCGAGTACACCACCCGATCCAACCGAAGATCGATACCGAGATCGGATGCAACGCTCCATCCTCCGAAGATGATCGAGACCCAGATCGAGCTGAAGACACGATGTTCGGAGATGATCGAGAGAACCGCTCGATCCCGGAGTCGATATCTGTCATTTCAACCACTTTTGGCCGCTAGCGAGGGGGGACCATCAGCTTGTTTTGGCCATTTTGGGAAAGCGGCGACGTCCTTTTCCCACACAACTTATCATCCTTATCTTTTTTATGTTTTTCTCTCTGGTTTTTGAAGAAGAAGACCATTGTCGAACCTTGAGTTTTTCTTTAGCTTGTAATCGAATCATTTTCAGCTTAATCTAGTTTTCTTTTCATGTTCATCGTTTCCTTTTCAATGCTTTTCTTGATTTACCTTATGTGTAGTGAGTAGTTTATTTAGGTTCGGGGTTGAGAGGATTAAGGGGTCTAAAGGGTTTCGATCTTGGGGTTTTCTAAGTGTTTTAATGGCTATCTCTTCTAGGGTGTTGAGCTCTCAATGCTTGAAGACTCTCACGCCAAGAGCTTCATGATCCGAGAGGTTCCTTACCTTGACAGGATTCAGGGACCTCGGAAGATCACACCCTAGAGACTAGTTACCCCTTCCCAAAAGCCATGGAAGTTTGGGGGACTAGTTAAGCCACTCGTTTGAAATCCGTTTTCCTTGTCCTTCGACCTATCTTTCCACCAAAAGCCATGGATTTGGAGGAGAGGATGAAGGAGTGATCTATACCGAAAGCCACGGATAGATCTTGCTTAGTTTTCAAGGCTTAGAGATCCTCACAAAGTGAGTCGATTTAAAGTTTTCAACCCAAGGTCGAACCTTTGAAACCCCTGACCATGAATCTCAACCCTAAGCCCTCTCTTTTAGCATCTTTACATCTTTTCTCGTCATTCGCTTGATCCTTGATAGCATCCTGGTTGTTAGTTTTACTGTTCTTGCATTTTTAGACGAGGTCGATTGTTATTGCTCGATCTAGTGGTCGATCTCATGGTAACAACTCACTCATAATCATGTTTAACACCAAATCACAAAGAGAGATGATGCTAATCATGATTAAAAGAAATATTAAAGAAAGATTAAAGCAAATACTTGATTGTATTAAACAAAGCAAAGAAATTGTCTTACAAACTTAAAGAAATAGCTTAAGAACAGTATTTTGACAAGACCTCCCGAAAATATAGAAAAAGGGGTTATTTATAGCCTAAGGGAGAAAACCCTAGAAAGGTGGCAAAAGTGGAATTAAAAACAGGTTCGGGATGGGTCAGTATCGGTCAGTTGTGTCGACCTCCAGTGACCAAAATTTATCTGTATCGGTCATCAGTGATCGACACACATGACCAAAATTATAACGGTGTGTTTGTGTCAACCACATCAGACTGATACTGGTGATCGATACTGCTCCATTTCGGTCACCAGAGACCGAAAATTCCAGGCTCTGACCGAAAACTTCTGCAGAGATCTTCTGCTTTGATCCTTCTTGCTCCCTTTTGTCCAGCTAGCCTCCTGGATCATTCCCAAAGCTCCTCCAAGCTCCTTTAAGCTCCAAAAGCACCTAAAAACATCCAATATGCAAGGAAAATGCAATTTATACTCCTAATGCAACCTAAGTCTAAAAGGAGAAGAAAATGGGACAAAAGCTAAGGAAAAATATGCAAAAGAGGACCAAAACATGTACTAAATGCAGCCCTAAATGGTGTAAATACAAGGGATATCAACACCCCCACACTTGCCTTTTGCTTGTCCTCAAGCAAGTAAGAACAAATGGGAGAGTGAGGTTTAAAAGTGGGCATTCAGATTCCAAAAGTGCAAAGGTAAAGAGATGGTTTTAATGCTCAAGTGCCTAGTTGTAGGATGCAAACACAATGAGCTATACTTAAAAGAACCTAGCCATGCTCATCATGTTTCAAAATGATCTCAAATCTCAACTTAGGCAAATGCTCAAATCAATCAACTCTTTAACATTCAATTAAGTTCAGAACAAGAATCATGCTTATGCAAATCAAGTGAAGACATTTTTGTTGAAAAGGGGTAAGGTTATGAGACAAGAATGATCTCATTTATGCACAGGGTTAAAGACATAAAGGATCACTCAATGAAATGACTTCATCTTAGGCAAAATGCTAAAGGTAAAAGCACACTTATGCATGCAATTCAAAGCCCTCTGCTACCCTTACTTCCCAAAGATGAGTCCTAAACATTTCTAAACCCAAAAGTGAACCCTCTAAGTCTACCCTTTCCTAAACTCTACCCTTTTCTTCCTTCTTATTCATGGCTGGGGAAACCTTCTTCATTCTGCTTGTGTGGTTGCTTCTTCTTGGTTGGGACTTGCTCTTCTTTATTGTAATGGCACCTTCATCACCTTTGGTGGATTGCTCCTGGTCTGATTTTTCTTCTTTGGACCCTTTCTGAGCTTTGTTGTTGGCGCCAATTCTTCCTTTTTGAACTTAAAGCTTTTCTTCCCTTTGCTTAACCACAATACTAAACTATTTCCCCTTCACCTACCATTTCAAATCTTTCCCTTTTCTTTTCAAAAGATAAAAAACATTAAGCTCAAACCACCTAACTCTACCCTTTCAAACCCTAAAAACTCCTATCCTAGAATCAAGCTCAAGATGCAAGCTGATATCGACAAGAGAGCTAATCATTGCCAGCCTTATTCCTAACACTTTTTGCAAAGACAAAATCGAAAATGCAATGCAAAGGCCTCACAGCTCTCACAATAGTGTTTAGGCTCAAAAGGAGGTTTTGGTTAAGGGTGAGGATGTAACTGTCCCATAAGTATGAGGATCAGCTATTTGGATCAACAAGAGTGGTAGAAAGGAGAAAGATGATCCAAATATGTATATAGTAGCCATGAATTCACTTTTCAATGCATAAGACATGATAATTGAAAGTCCAAGTTAAAGTTCAAGTTGATAGAGTTGATTTTCAGAGAACAAATGCTTTCAGAATGAAATGAGAAGACCAAATCTAGCAATCTAAGCATGGTTCAGCCTTAACTTCTAGCAATCATATGATGCATCAAACAACTAAGCACTTGTAAACCGAAATCATCTCTAAACACTAAGCACTTTACAAGAAAATTCATCATAATGCCCTATGCAAATGCAATGCAACCTATATGCCAACACTAGACTCAATCTTAAAGGAATGAAATGCAACTACATGCTTTCTTTTTGGTTTGCAAAAAATGCAAAAGATTTTCAAATTTTTTCGATTTTTTGTGTTTTTCTATGCCTTACATGTATGCATGATATGCATGAGACTCAAAGTGAAAAGAAAAAGAAAAACTAAGAAAACAGAAAACAAAGTCAAACCCCAAATCTCTCCCCCACAATTAAATTACACAGTCCCTTGTGTAATGAAAGCAATGGAAGAGAGAAGCAACAAAATATATTACAAAAAAGAAAAGATGCAATGGTATATAACAATGGAAAGGATGTTGTACTTGGTTTAGTGGCAGGAGTGGTGGGATGATCCTGAGGAGATCCTTTTTGTGTGTCTCTATGACTGTCATTTCGCTCTTCAACTACAGATCCCTCTTGGTATAGTTGGCTCTTATCAGGGCAAAAGCTCAAGTTACTCCTGATGCTTGATGTTGAGCTGCTCCTTCTTCTCATTGTACCTGAAAGTGTAAAGCTCAAAGAAATTCTGAGTACTTATAATAAGGGATGAAAATCTTTGAGGTAGAGCAATGAGAGATGAAGTTAGGGAGAGTAGGAAGAGTTTATTGACTTATAAAGAGGTGGGTAGGGAGTGAAGGGAATCAAATGAGTGGGGGACAAAAACAAAAGTGTTCAGAAGCTAAGAAAGAGGTCAGAAGGAATCCCATTAAAAATTTTAAACTCCCTTGGCTCCAAACCAAAGGAGGCAAAAAAGAATTTTGGAAGTTGAGACACTTACCTCGGATGGAGTTTCGGTCACTCATGACCGATATTACTGACCGAAATTGCATTTTCGGTCATGAGTTATCGATACTGGAGACTGATGTGCTTCCTGGGATTTGTATCGGTCATCAGTGGTCAACACACTTAACCGAAAATCATACGGTATGTTTATGTCGACCAAGTGTGGTCGATATGAATGACCGAAAACTTTCCCACCTTCAAACTTCTTTCCATATCGATCACAAGTGACAGATATGTTGACTGGTGTAGACTGGCTCTACTGATATCGGTCAGTCATGGTCGATACAACTGACCGAAAATATGTGTATCGGTCTGTCATGACCGATACAAATGACCGAAATCAGCCAAACTACACCTGTTCTTTGTCCCCTTCAGACTTTCTCAAACCCCAGTTCAGAATCCTGTTTCTATACACTAAGACAAAGCATAAAAGATAAACTAGAAAGAATAATATATACAAAAGGATAACATGGGATTACCTCCCAAGTGTGCTTGTTTAAAGTCACTAAGCTTTACTTTGATTACCTCTTTAGTTGAGGTGAGGAGAAGGAGTCTTGGAACTCCTTGGTGTCATCTTGCTTCTCTTGACCTTGGTGGTCACTCCATTCACCT
Organism: Thlaspi arvense; assembly: GCA_911865555.2. Classification (NCBI taxonomy): domain Eukaryota; kingdom Viridiplantae; phylum Streptophyta; class Magnoliopsida; order Brassicales; family Brassicaceae; genus Thlaspi; species Thlaspi arvense. The sequence goes on from OU466857.2 coordinate 15,903,807, forward strand.
TGATCTTGGCAAAAGGTGTAGCTTTTCCTTCTAGCTTGAAGCAAGACTCTCCCTTCTTGGAGACACTTTGTTGCAAAACCACTTCTCCTTTGCTAGTAGCCAGCTTAAAATCATTCAGATTCTTGTAACTAACCACTTCAAGGACCTCCTTTTCAGTGGTGTCTTCAAACAACTTGACCAAGCAGCAGCCATCAAAACTTTCTCATTGATAGCCTTCAAACTCTGGCCAATTCTTTCTAGGCTGCTTCAGCTTCTTGATCTCCATTGAGAAGGCTTGCTCATTCTCCAGCTTATTCCCCTTTGAGTCAAACCTTAGAACCTTCTTCTTGGTCAGATTCAGCTCAATAGTGCATTCCTTAGCATCAAACACTGCTCCAGCTGAGGCTAGAAAAGGTCTTCCTAGAATGATAGCATTCTTTATGTGCCCTTCCACATCAAGCACCAGGAAATCAGTGGGAGTGGTTACTCCTTCTATCATCATTGGCACATCCTTGAGACTCCCTAGTGGTCTCTTCACTGTCCCATCAGCTATAGTAAGGGATACATTGCTCTCTTGCAGTTGAGTGTAGCCAAGAGCTTTAGCAGTAGAGGATGGGAGAAGGTTGATACTTGCTCCTAAATCACAAAGGCAATTCTTGAAAGTCCTTCCCTTTAGCTCACATGGGAGAGTAAAGCAGCCTGGATCTCCAAGTTTCTTGACATTAAGCTCCTTAACTTCTGGTGATCCAGTCTTCACCTTTAGCTTTTCAACTTTTTCTTGGCCATTCAACCCTCTCAACTCCATCTGAGCAGCATAGAGAGTTTCATACTTCTGAAGTAGCTGTTCTTTCAACCTCCCTGGAAAAGGGATGGTTGGTTGATAGATAGGATGAGTAGCTGGTTGAGGTTCCTTCTGGTCATCAGCAGCATCCATCAAGTAGTCCTTTGTGTTGTCAACAATCTCATGTGGCGCCCACCACTCTTCATCATCTGAGTTTTCCTCAACTCCAAAGGGTTCTCTTTCCACAGCTCTTTGTTCAGCTTCAACTTCTAGAAACTCTTCCCCCACACTTAGAGGTTCACTGTCCTCAGTGAACAAGTAGAGGAACTCTTCAATGATAGCCTCCTCTTCAGGGGAGAGGTTCATTTCTTCTGTGACAATGGCATTGCAGAATTCCTTTAGGTTAGCCTCTGGTTTTCCAGGAAAGTGACCTTGAGGCTTGGGACCAGCTATGCCTTTGTTGTTCTCCAGTGTTTTGACTCTTGCAGCCAATCCATCAATCTTGTTGGTGAGCTCTACATTCACTGAATCAATTTTGTTATGGACCTCTGCGAACTTCTTGTTCATTTCCAAGGTTGTGCTGACTTGAGTGTTGATCATTTGTTGCATGAGGGTCTTGAGTTCAGTGTCTTGAGAGCTAGAGGAAGCCTGTCCTTGAGCTTGAGCATTGAATCCTGGAGGGTTGTAGGCCGCCCTCGGCTGATAGTTGTTGTTCCTCTGCTAAAAACCTTGATTGTTGTAGGGGATAAAAGGTCTTGGTGCAGCTTGCTGTTGCTGTTGAGGGTAAACCTGGTCTTGTGGGTTGGCAACATTGTTGTTCCTGTAAGACAAGTTGGGATTTGGTCTGTAGTTCCCATAGTTGTTGTAACCACCTTGTTTGCCCAAGTTGTTCATCTCATCAACTTGGCATTGTTCCTGATCATCAAGCTGAACCATGTCTCCCACAAAGTGAACTTCTTTCTTTTCCCTTAGCAACAAGTCCAGCTTCTCATGTAGAGACTTGATATCTTTCTTGCTAGATTCTAACTCATTCTTAGCACTCCTTGGTGCTCTATCAAACTCCTCATTGTAGTTTCCATCAGACTGAGCCAAGTTCTCTACTAACTCCAAACCTTCATCTACATCTTTTGACAGGAAGTTCCCATTTGATGCTGTGTCCAGAAGCATTGTTATTTTAGGCAAGGCTCCTCTGTAGAGAGTAGACAGCAAAGAGGCTTGTGAGAAGCCATGATGAGGGCATTGCAGAGTGTAACCCTTGAATCTTTCTCAAGCTTCTCCAAAGCTTTCATTGTTCCTCTGTGCAAACCCTGAGATTTCATTCCTGATTCTAGCAGTTCTGGAAGTAGAGAAGAATTTTGCTAGAAAGGCTTTCTTGCATTCATCCCAGCTGGTTATACTGCCTTGGGGAAGATTTTTCTCCCACTGGTGTGCTTTATCTCCTAGAGAAAAGGGGAACAGTCTGAGCTTGAAGCCATCTTCACTAACTCCATTTATCTTGGTCAAGGAACAGAGCCTATAAAAGTTGTCTAGATGATCCAGGGGGTCTTCAAGTGGTAGCCCATGGAATTTGCTGCCTTGAACCATTGAAATCAAACCAGACTTGATTTCAAAGTTGTTGTTTTGGACTGCTGGTGGGATAATGCATGTCCTGTTGTTGTAGGCATTTGGTGCATCACGTGCTCCAATAGATCCAGCTGCTCTTGGGGCTTGTGCAGCACCTCTTGGTCCTGGCTCACCTTGTAAGCCTTGGACACCTTGGTGTCCATGTATGCCCTGAGCTCCTGCAGCTCCTTGAGGACCTTGAAACCTGTTGTCGTCCATGGCTTGATCTTGAATGTTCATTCCAAGCCTTTGCAAGTGTTGCTGTCGTTCTTGCTCTCTCCTTGCTCTTTGTCCTCTATCCAGCAGGTTGATGTTATCTATGAACTCCACAAGGTTGCTTGAACCTCTGGACCTCAAGTTCATATACCTGAAAGACAGAAATGAAAGTCAAAGAGAGTTAGTAACCAAAGAAAAGTTAAAGCTTGATCTTAAGGATTCTACAAACTCTAATGATTCAAACTGTTTCCCAAATGGCAACGGCGCCAAATTGATACAAGGGTTTTACCCCTTGTAGGACAATTGCCCTAGCTTGTACTAGTCAGTTGCAGTATAGCATAGGGTTGTATCAATCCAAATGGGAAGAGTTGAAAGACAGAAGATTTGAGAGTGGAATCTCTAAGTCAAGCAAGCCAGGAAAGGGGTTTTGTTGCCTAAGCAACAGTTCTAACAACCTAAGTGAACCAAGCAGCAACAAGGTGAAAGCAAAAGCAAACTAAGCAATTCTAAGCAAGAAAAACAGAGCAAAACAGAGCAAATCCGAGATTCAAATTAGAGAAAGACAAGTTCCTAGATGTGGTTATTGACTTTGGGGAATTTCAGGCATTGAATAAGGCTGTTTCAAACTACATTGATCAAGCAAGTAAGCAAGCAATGGTGGTTCCTAGACATAGAGTTCACAACTAAGCTAGTTAGATCCAATCTCTTGGCAAATAACCCTTTGCTAAACATCTTAACAAGAACTAACTCTCATTAGTGATAAAACATCGAGCAAGCAAGACTAATCAACTCTATTCAAGTCAAAATGCTCCTCAAACAGTCAATCTCTTGAGCCAAGGCCAGCAAATCCTCTACTAAACAGGTTCAGCATTTCATCAAACACTTGGTGGGCATAAGAGAAAGCTAACAACCTAGACCAGTTTGATCAAGACTAATCTAGCATGAATCACAGATTAATAGAGAGGAACCCATAAACAGAAGCACATAACAAGCCTTAATCAAGCCACAGATTCCCCTAATCTACCACATCTGGTAACCCTAAGGTAACTACTCACTCATAATCATGTTTAACACCAAATCACAAAGGGAGAAGATGCTAATCATGATTAAAAGAAAGATTAAAGAAAGATTAAAGCAAATACTTGATTGTATTAAACAAAGCAAGGAAATTGTCTTACAAACTTAAAGAAATAGCTTAAGAACAGTATTTTGACAAGACCTCCCGACAATATAGAAAAATGGGCTATTTATAGCCTAAGGGAGAAAACCCTAGAAAGGTGGCAAAAGTGTAATTAAAAACAGGTTCAGACTGGGTCAGTATCGGTCAGTTGTGTCGACCTCCAGTGACCGAAATTTATCTGTATCGGTCATCAGTGATCGACACACATGACCAAAATTATAACGGTGTGTTTGTGTCGACCACATCAGACCGATACTGGTGATCGATACTGCTTCATTTCGGTCACCAGAGAACGAAAATTCCAGGCTCTGACTGAAAACTTCTGCAGAGATCTTCTGCTTTGATCCTTCTTGCTCCCTTTTGTCCAGCTAGCCTCCTTGATCATTCCCAAAGCTCCTTTAAGCTCCTTTAAGCTCCAAAAGCACCTAAAAACATCCAATATGCAAGGAAAATGCACTCTATACTCCTAATGCAACCTAAGTCTAAAAGGAGAAGAAAATGGGACAAAAGCTAAGGGAAAATATGCAAAAGAGGACCAAAACATGTACTAAATGCAGCCCTAAATGGTGTAAATACAAGGGATATCACCTACCTTCATAGAAGTTGAAGAGAATTGAATTAGCTTTCTAATGGATGTTAAAGCAAGTAATTCCGGTTCGTGGTTTGAAAGATACGGCGATTCCAATGACACCCTTCGCAACTAGGAGGAAGCCAATATCGACAAGTGTATCGACCAGTACACATCGATACACTCCCTCCAAATTAAGCAATTTCTGGTTTATTCCTGATTTAGTAAGGGCTTTTCTTAAACACTATAAATATGTTAAGACCCAATTGTTGGGATCTATCTTCTTATTATCTTTTATCTATCTTTTTAGCTTTTAGACAATAGTTTTCTCTCTAGTTTCTTCCTTGTAATCTTGAATTTTTGCTTTGAATCTGCCTTAATCAATCTAAGTTTTTGTTTATCTTCTCTCTTCTCATGATTAGCCATCTTCCTTTTCTTGGGTTCATGGCTAAAACTATGTTTAGTGAGGAGTTTACTAAGGGTTTGAGATGGGATAGAGATAGGGAGATTTAAGGTTAGATTAGTGATTGCTTAGTACTTAATATGATTGTTCCTTCTTATTGATTGTGTTTAATGCTAGATTAGCCCTTGCTAAGTTGATCTAGATCCTAGGGTTCTCTTATGCCTGCCAAGTGTTTGATGAATTGCCTGAATGAGTCAAGTATGAGATTTGCTTATCTTAGCCTAAAGAATTAGCTGTCTAAGGAGTAGATTGGCAATATAAAATTGGCTTGTAATGCTTGCTGATCATGTGTTTGAATAAAGGAATTTTTCTTGAATATGTGCTTAGCAAAGTAGCTAGTGTCAAGGAATTGAGCTAGTTATAGTTGTTAATTCTATGTCTAGGAATTGCCTTTTGTGGATTTGTAAGCATCACTTGTTAAGCTGAAAGTCTCCCAAAATCAATTACCCTTTCTCAAGTCTACTAGTCTTTGATTGTTTGAATTCGAACTTGCCTTAGTTTCTCTGTGTATTTTACTTGCTCTTGATTATTTGAAATCTCTCTTAGTCATTAGTTTCATAGTTTCAATCACCCATATATGCTTGCTTGAAATACTGCATTCTTAATGTCTTACCTTCCCATTATGGATTGATACCTACATACTACAATGATATAAGTATATGTAGGATTTGAAGTAGAGTAAACTCCTACATCAAATCCAAACTGATTTCATTGTGATGGATATGGTTAAATCTAAGGACCTTCCTTTATTACTTGGGACACCATTGTGATGGATATGGATATAGCTCATATTGACTTAACCAAGAAGAAAGTGGTGCTCAAGAATGTGGATTAAGGTGTGAGCTATGAGATCAAGCCTCCTTACTCTAACTCTTGTGGAACCATAGAAGGTGAGAAGCTAAGTTTGGAGGTGCTTCCTGAAAAGGTTGAGCATTCCATGACCTTCAATGTCAAGGTCCAAGAAGAGGTTAATCAACTAGACCACAATGAGTACCAAGGAGAAAGCTTTGATGGTGAGAATCTTTTAGGTGTTGTTTGAAGGATTGGTTGTTAAGGTTGAGGATGAAGTTCAAAGGAGCCACAAGAAGCTCAGGTTAAAGAAGAAGGTTAAGGCAGGGAGCAATTGCTTGTTGAGAGAGGTGAAGGGAATTGGATTCCCTTTGATACTTCTCATTAGCTCTAAGCCAACCAAAATCAAGCTTAGTGACTCTAAACATGCATACTTGGGAGGTAATCCCATGTCTATCCTTGTAATTATTAGTTCCTTATTCTTTTCAAATGTTTTATTTAAGTGTTTCAGTTAGTTTAGATATCCACTGGTTCAACAAGATGGTTCAAAATGGCCAAGGCGAATCCTCTATTTCCATACTGAGCAGGTATACCGACGAGATCAACAGATGCTTTGCTCGGTACGATTCACACCGAGTAAATGCCCGTCATATACCGGTGTATATGCTTGATAGGGCTCATACCGAGGAAACATGTGTCGTACACCGATGAGTTTGATCAGTGTACCTGTACCGACGAGATGCACGCCGGTAAGCCTCCTCAGTATGACCACCGACGACCCTTCGGCGATGCTCCGACGTCCGGTGCACCGTGTGATATATCATGGTTTTTATAGTTTTTAACCATGATATAAGTCCTTTTTCTTGAGGTTTTTTGGTCTTTTTAGAGTCCTAGTAGAATCTTTGCAGGTTAAAGCATGTCTCGAGCATAATTGGAAGTTTTGGAGCTTTTTGGAGCATTGCAAGATACAACCCCGAATGAAGCAAGTTAGAAGCGTTGTGCTTGGGTGACGACCGTCACCGACCTGGTGACGCTCGTCACCGGTAGAGGAAGGATTGTGGTTCGTTTTTCAAAGATTGGGAAGAAATTACACTTTTGGCCCAAAAGTTTTAGTATTTGCAAAAAGGCCTCAGATCGTGTTTTAGCATGTATATATTAGGTTTTCAGCCATTGTTGGCTTTTATCTTGTATCTTATTCTTTTGAGAGCTTTAGAGAGAGATTTGTAGCAGAGCTTTTGGAGAGACAAATCAGACTCCTTCAGAGCATATTTCGAACTCCTTTATTTTTATTTCTTATTTCTTTTATGCACTCTATTCTTTTCATGATGTTTGTTTCATTCACCATGTCTGGGTAGTTTGTTATTTAAGTTAGGGCTTTTCAAAGGTTGAAGAAGAGTTTGTAGAATTGCTAAACTTATAGGAAATCCATTGGTTCTTCATATGTGCTTGCATTCATATCGATTTCTTAGACACATCATCTGGATTTCGAAACCCTAGGTTGTTTGATAGATTTGAGAGCATTATTAATCACCTGAACTAGTATTAGATGAGCAAAACGCCCTAGTGCAAAGAGATTTGGCTTAGGAGTTTTGTGAACAATTAAACCTGATCATTACTGCATGTTTAGGTTGTTAGGATTTGCAAAGATAATTGAAACTCTTTGATTTAGGCATAGTTAACTTCTGCAATGAGAATTGATTAGTTATATCTTTGCGATTCATGTTCAAGACGGTTTTAATTCATTCCTGATTGCATGCATTGTACACTCTCGGATTAAACCTTCGAATTGTCCCGACTTATCGCCTTTTGCTTTCTGAACTTTAAGAACAATCCCAAAAACGCCCACTTACATTTATTTTGCTGTTTCGCATTACATTCATTACTTGTTGCTTAGCTTAATCTAAACCTGAACTCTTTACTGTAGTTTACTTGCTCCCTTGGGATTCGATAACCCCTTATACTACGATTGCAATGTTGTGCACTTGCAGTAGTTTTATTTGGGTAAAACCTGAGCCCTATCACCGTGTCCCCGAGCTCAGACGAGTGGTAACTGCACCAAGCAGTTGCACCGATGAAACCAACATATGTCTTGCTCGGTGCAACACAAGACGATGGTGCGTGCATGCATGCACGAGGTATCCGAGAGACGAGCATCGCACGTGGAAACAGCTAAGTGTGGGGACTGTAACGAGCAAGTGCACTGAGCAGATCAATCCACGACTTTGTCGCTATACCACGTATAGCTTGTAGTATCGAGCTAAGGACATTCGACGGGTGCTCGAACCGAGAGGATCAGGATACAGCATTGGTAGCTTCATTTATTCTAGTGATTTAGGCTGCAAATAATTTACTTAGCATTTTAGTCTCATTTGCATCTAGAAGTAACATTGCATGCATTTAGCTTAGGATTGCATACATGTGCGTGTTTGTGGTGTGTTTCAGGTGTATTTGGAGGTTTTTGAACTTGGGAAGGAGATTGGAACAACATACATTCGAAGAAGATGCCATGAGAAGGAGTCTTGCAAACTCTGTGTCCATATCGAGGGAGAGCATCGAGTAGAACACCCATGAAGTGTACCGGATGTGGATCGTAGGATGAGGAAGAAGAGTTTGACCGTGGACTCCGAGACTGCACCGGGTAGTGCATCGAGCTAAGCATGTCGTACAAGCCGATACGAAAAGGACAAGACATATCAAGGCCCAGCATCGAGCAGAACACCCGACCGCCTGTCTGATACGACCCGAGACTTGCTGTATGCCAAGCAACCAATGGAATAATTGAACCACGACAAGAGTTATTCTACATCGGGCTGGGCGCGTCGAGAAGAACATCCACCTATGAACCCGATGCGTCAACGCCGAGAGTTAACCAAGCTTTTTCTACTTTTTTTCAAACCTTATCTTTTGGCTTATTTAAGCTAAACCTTATCTTTTTAGCACTTATCTTCATTCTTATCCTTATTTTCGACCTGTGGGAGAATCACAAGGAGATTTATGTATATATGAACCAAGATCATCATTTTTAATACATTTTAGCATTTCTCTTGTTCTAGCTTTGTTTGATCATGCTTGCTCTATCAGTTCTGTTCTGTTTTGGTGATTTTAAAATGTGTTGTTAGTTGTTTCATAAGGTTTGAAGTTGGAGCAGATTTGGGGATGATTAGTTGATAACTTAGAGAGTTTTGGTTTAATTCATGTTTAAATCACTTAGCTAGGTTGTTCTTAATGCTTTAGTAACTCATCTAGGGTGAAGCTGATTATAGGTGTTTGCTGCATCAAAAGTGTTTATTTAAAATGCCTGATAGAACTTTGCTAGGAACAATCGCAAAGATGATTATATTGCGTTTAGCTTGTTTGTTTGGTCTTTAAGAGTCTTCTGTTTTCAAGTTGGTTTTGCATAAATACGCCATCACGAGTGGGTCTGACATGTGTTTAACTTAGACATATTTGCTCTGTTTGCAGATTGACTGACTTAGTGACTTGATCATGTTCTTAGCTTGTTATTGGTCTTGACTACCCTAGGATTGATACTAAGTAATCCCCATGTCATCATTGCTCTAGCCTTGAACCTGAACCTTATTGTTCTTTGCATTTAATCATTTTGAGCTCTGTTTTCCTTGGCATTTAGTTGCTTGCTTTTGTTCCATTTCCTGCCTTGCATTCCAAGTTATTGCATATAGCTTTCATGTTGGTTCTTGAACTTCCATATCTTTGCTTATTTTAGTCCTGTTTCATTTAGATCACTGCCTTGTTAGTTTCTGTTGCATTTCGTTTCTTTGCATTGCACTTCCAGCTTTAATCTTATGAGTATTGCTTTTCACTATTGCATTTCATCTATGATTATTTAGGTTGTTAGATAAGCCTTCTTTTTCATATTGGTTAAGCTTAGTTAGTATCTTGTATATCTTTTATTTCCTAGATGGTTTGATAAACCTCATTTATACTACATCAGATTTTGAGAGAGATTGAGCAAAGACTTGTAAAAGTCCTTATTCAATTTGGCGCTGTTGCCATTCTAGGATTACTTAGATAATTGAGCTAGGTTCTTGCTTAGACTTTAACCACCTTTTACTTCACTAATCACTTACCTTTCTTGCTCTGTTATCTCAGGTACAATGGCTGATCAACACCATCAAAGACCTGCTTATCAAGCTCAATTCAGAGAAGATGCAGCTCCGGTTCAGAGGTTACATAGGCCAGTGCCTCAGATTGCTAGAAGAGCACAACACATTAGTTCTCATGATGCTCCTTACTTTCTTACCAGACGCAGAGGTATACTCCCTCCACCATCACAACAGCATCACTTTGAGATCAAGAGTAGTGTGATTTCAATGGTACAAGCCAACCGCTTTAATGGCACATCTATGGATGATCCGCTTGATCATATGGACTGTTTTGAGAGTCTTTGCAGTTTACAACGTATTAGTGGCATCACAGAAGATGGCTTAAAACTGAGGTTATTTCCATTCTCTCTTGGTGATCATGCACATTAGTGAGAGAGATCTTTATCATGTGGATCAATGTGTTCTTGGGATGATTGCAAAAGAGTGTTTCTTGCAAAGTTTTACTCTTCTACCAGGACAGCTACACTAAGGCAGAACATATCAGGTTTCACACATTCACCAGATGAACCATTCTGTTCAGCATGGGAAAGAATTCAGGGCTATACATTGCGCTGCCCTCACAATGGTTTCTCAACAGAGTCATTGCTCAGCACACTTTATAGAGCAGTACTGCCAAGATTCAAGATGTTGCTAAACACAGCCAGCAATGAACATTTTCTGGATTAAGTGTTGAAGATGGCTTCCAGCTGATAGCAAACCTCACCTTGAGTAATGGTGAATATGCGGATGAACAAGAGGACAGCTACAAGAAGAATACTGAAGCCTCACTGATATCCATTGTATTTACACCATTTAAGGCTGCATTTAGTACATATTTTGATCCTCTTTTGCATGTTTTCCCTTTGCTTTTGTCCCATTTTCTTCTTCTTTTAGACTTAGGTTGCATTCAAAGTATAGTTTGCATTTTCTTTGCATTTTGGATGTTTTTAGGTGCTTTTGGAGCTTAAAGGAGCTTGGAAGAGTTTTGGGAATGATACAAGATGCTAGCTGAGCAAAAGGGAGCAAGAAGGATCACAGCAGAAGATCTCTGCAGAAGTTTTTGGTCAGAGCACAGAGAGTTTCGGTCAAGGGTGACCGATACGGAGCATATCTGTAGCATCCGTATCCGAGAGAATTCGGAATGATCGAGCTGGACAGGGCATTATCCGAGGTATAATCGAGCCAAGGGTCGGATATTGGCTGGGAAATGGAGGCTCGGACTATGGTCGGGTGATGACCGAGGAAATAGTTGCCATGATAAGGAGCGGAATAAGGAGGTTCATGATAAGAAGTTGGTTGCCAAGGAGCTTAAGGAAGGAGGACTGGTGTTGCTGTACAACTCGAGGCTCAAGCTCTTCCCGGGCAAGCTGAAATCAAGGTGGAGCGGACCGTTCGTGATTCAAGAGGTCTTGCCGTATGGAGCTGTTACTCTGATGGGAAAAAGTGGCAGTGCCTTCACCGTCAACGGACACAGAGTCAAGCCCTACTTGGCAGACAGCTTTGACAAGGAGAGTACCTCGGTGCTTCTCCAAGACCCACCATCCGCTTACACCAAGTAAGGTCTAGCTAAAGACGTTAAAGAAAGCGTACTTGGGAGGCATTCCCATGTTTATCTTGTACATACTTCTGCTTTATTTCCCTTTCAGTTTTATGCTTTTATTTTGTAAGTGTGTAGGAACAGGTATAAGGAGTCTAAACCTTGACTTTGAGGTCTTAAAAAGGCAATATGGTTAGAATAAGGCTAGAGATCGAGTGCTAGATCGACTGATTCTGGCTCGATCTTTGCTAGATCGAGTCAGTGAATCGAGAGGAACCAGTCAGTCTAGACGAGAACGAGTGACAAGATCGACCTTGACGAAAAAGGATCGACCGATCAAATTTCTCTCGGGAAAATCTGTTGAAAACTGATCGATCACTCGACTCGATCCATCACTCGATCTATGCCAAATCGACCCCTAAATCGAGGACATAGCTCGATCATTAGGACTTAGCCGAGGAGCCAACATCTCAATGATCGAGAGAGCCAATCAATCCAGGACTCGATTCACTATGAATCGAGTCTCAAATCGAGTAACCCTCTCGATCTAAGCCATTTTGGGCATGAGATCGAGTCCTAGATCGACCAAATGGACTCGATCTCATGCCGAGGTAACAATTTTCTTTCCCTCCTTTACTCATTTCCCTCCAATTTTTAAATTCAAAACTTGGTCAAGACAAGCATCTTTGACCATGAAAGATGTGTATTGACCAAGACTTTGTCAGAAACCACTTTGACCACCCATTGTTTTGGTTTTGCTAAAGTCTTTAAATATTTCAACCTACCTCTCACCCTCTCATTCCTCTTTGCTCGAGATTTTTAAACAAAGAGAGTGAGAGTTCTAAGTTTTCAAAGGCTAGCAAAGATATTCTAAACTTCTTGCAAAGGTATTTTCAAATTTAATGATTTTATTTTAAGAAAATCTCCTTTAAATCCGCAAGATCTTGTTTTAGAATATAGGATTGGTTTTGAATTTTTAAAACTAGCTAAGTAAATAGAATAATTCCAGATTTTTCAGTATCTAAAGATTTGATTTCCTTTTATTTAGCTATGATTTTTATTTATTCCTCAAAATTCTAGGGTAGTTATTATAAATTCTCTCCTTCTCTTCTCTCATTCTCATCAAATCGCCACTTGCTTATCATTATCTTTAGAATTTGTTTCAGGAACCATGGCACCAAAGAGAACAAGAGAGGAGCAAGCACAAGAAGGAGAAGGACAAGAAGTGGTAGCTCAAGAGAGGGTCCGGTGGAGTAAAGATGAGAAGAGGAATAAGAAGAGGCTGGAGAGGCTCCGGTTTGAACCCACAAAGTTTGCTGATCGAGAGCTTTTGTCTAGGCTCGGGATTCTTGGGGACTTCGATCAACTCCTCAAGAACATTGGCTTGAGGTGTTTGTCACGGATGGATTGCCCAACCATTCCTGAAGTCACAATAGACTTCCTTGCCACCTTGGAGTTCCGGTATGAGAATCCTAGTGCACCCGTCCCTTCCCAAGGCCGCCTCTACTTCAAAGTTGGCCTTCAAGCTTACACACTCTCCATCCCTGACCTATGCCAAGCCTACGGTCTCAACGCTGATGCATACAAGGTCGAGTTCCCAGCCTTCAAGAAAGCCGACGAGTTTTGGGACCTGATCAGCAATGAAGACTACAAAGCCAACACCGCCAAGATCAAGCGAGTTAGGAGTCCGGTGCTGAGGTATACTCTGAAGCTGATTGCCAATACATTCAGTGGAAGGTCTGTTGCTCCTACTGTCACGAAGACAGAGCTGTGCTTCCTGTTCCAAGGTGTGAAGCACTTGGTGTCTGATCCGGAGGCGAATGAAGAGCCCATAGAAGATGAACTCGGCGATGAGGTGAACTACGGCTGTGTGCTCGCGGCTTCCCTGGTGAAGTACAAGGCTTATGCCTTACGGTGCAAGGCAACCTCCTCCTACATTGGCGGTTTCCTTACTCCTTTGTTCGTGCAAGCCGGTGTGACCATCCATGACTTTGCTCACGTTCCAAACAGAGCTTTCATGGATGAAGCATACATGAGGAATACTGATAGCTTGGGACGCACGCCAGCAGAAGGGTTCTATGCCTACCTCTTCATAGATGACGAAGACAAGAAGAGAGTGTGCATCCTCCCCAACAAAGATGAAACCGAGCTGCTTGGTGTTGGGAACATCGAGTTCTTACCCACGGAGGAAGAACGCTTTGCCCATTTTAGGAGGACCGCCTGCTTCAGCCATTGTCCCACGTCAAAGGTCAGAGTCTCCAGGCACGGAAGACGAGATGCCCGAGGCTTACACACTTCCCAAACTAGACTTTGAGCTGAGGATAAAATCCGAGAAGTTCCTAGCATCGGTGGTAGAGATGCAAAGGAACATTAACAAGTGGCAATGGAAAATGCTGAAGAAGCTTGGGAAGAAAGTTAAAGCACTTCAGAGAGGCCAGCCTAAGCCAGCTGCAAGCCAAGAGATGCAACAACCCGAGAAGAAAAGGCTCTCAACTGGAGGAGTTGTGATCCGCGAGACCCAAGGAGACAACATTCAGCCGGCGCGCCATTCTCTCCAAGAACCAGCTGACAAAGGCAAAGCAACGATCTCTAGCTCCTCTGGAACATCCTCAAGTTCCAGCCGAGCCTAGACCAGAGGTAACAACCTTCTTCCATTGTATATAACCGCTCATATTTGTTTCTTGCATTGTGTTTTGATGCTCCTTCAGATGAGTTTGCCACCGGGACGGTGTCAAGCAAGTTTGGGGAAGTACTTGTGTGATTTAATCTTGTGTTCTTTGATCTTATTTTCCTTTTTGCATCCTTGAGTCTTAGGTCATGAAAAATTGGTAAAATTTTTAAAATTTTTGTCAAAGATTCATGTAGTTGCATTCATCTTTTTAAAAACATGTTAGGATTGAGTCTAGAGTTTCTCATATCACCTAGGTTGTTTGCATTTTGCATAAGGGGTTAGAATTTCTTAAAAAGGTGTTTTTACTTATGAATCATTTCAATGCCCTAGTTGGTAGTTCTCTAATGCTTTGTTTATGCTTTGAAAGTAAGTTCCAACCATGCTTGGATCACTAGTTAGAATTTTCGTGGCTTGAATTGAACTCTCATGATTTGAAACTCATCCTACTAAGTGAAAACCTTAATTTGAAACTCTAATTATCATTCTTATGCATTTGAAAATGAACACATGGTTTTATAATATTTAGGCTCTCTTCTTCCTTTTTACCACTCTTTGTGAGCCTAAGTAGAACTCCCTCCTTGAACCTTACCCTCCTTTGAAGCCAAATGTTCTTGTGTGACATCTTTGTGAGGCCTTACTTTCGGTTTGGACTTGGCATAAAGTGTTAGGTTTAGGCGACATGATTTGGTTTTCATATTGATTGCTAGCTTTGCATTTTGAAGCTAGGAGTTGGCTTAGGATAAGTTTGGCGGATCATTGGGGTTGCTTTCTTGTCTAATTGTTTCGGTTTCAAAGAGTTTGTGTTTTAAGGAAAGAAATGAGGTTTTAAGTGAAAGGTTTGCTTTTAAAACTAAGTATGCTCTAATTTCAGAAAGTAGCTCTCTCATAATAAGTAAAAATAAAATAAAAAAATAAAAGAAAAGAAAAAAAAGTAAAAAGAGCCTAAGTGCCAAATAAAGAAAAATGAAAAGAAAAAAAAATGATAATAATAAGAGAGCTACTAATAAGAAATTTCTAAGAGCAAAAGTATTTTTCAAAACCTTTTCACTAGCCTATAAAGTTTAAAAATGTCTTTATTTTGAATTGGGGATTGCTAAGTGTGAGAAAAAGGGTAGACTCTTAAGTGGTGAGTGAGGATTAAATTTCTTAAATGAGAGGGGTATAGGATCATTTGATAGTTTACATGGGTAGATGAGAATCTAATCATGTATGCATAAATTGTCTTTACCTTTAGCATTATGCATAAGTTCAAACCATTTTTGAGAGAAACCCTTGTTATGATTATAAACATTTTTCAAATGAGATCATTCTATGCTCATAACCATAACCCTTACCCAAATGTGTTTTGCTTTAAAGTGCATAAGTATGATTCATGGTTCGAATGTTAATGAATGTTAAAGGATGAGTTTCTTTGATTGTTAGGAATAGGAGAGTCATGATTTGAATTTCTTTGTGTGATGAGTATAGCTAAGTTCTTTTGAGTATGAGTGTAAGCATAGCATTTTAGAACTGTTAACTAGGATATTGAGATGATCCATTTGAAAGGCACCTTGCAAAAAGTTTAAAACTCCTTTGATTTTCCTAAAAACCTCTCTTCCTTACTTGTTTTTTGTTGCTTGAGGGCAAGCAAGAAGTAAGTTTGGGGGAGTTGATGTTATTGCATATTGCATACATTTTGCATACTCATTAGTTAATTTTTCATGCATTTGTATCATGTTTTAGGTTAGATTGCATCACTTAGGGTCCTAGAGCATTCTTGCATCAGCATATGCATTTTCCTTGCATTTTGCATCACATTCAGGTTGTTTCTGGCTGCTTTGGAGTCATGGAGGTTCGTGGGCATGTGGAGGCTGATGTAGCAGTTCGTGGGAGCTCGGAAATATGCTAAGGACCAGTGATCGAGGAGCAGATCGAGCATGGCCGGTCGATCTAGGAGTTGATCGACCAGAAGATCGAGCCAACTAGGCGATCCAAGGAGAATGATCGAGACGGAGATCGAGTGAAGCAATCGATTAATCGGTACAGACGTAAATGACGCCATGCAGAGCGAGAGCCAGATCGAGTACACCACTCGATCCACCCGAAGATCGATACCGAGATCGGATGCAACACTCGATTCGCCGATGAAGATCGAGACCCAGATCGAGCCGAAGACACGATGTCCGAATATGATCGAGAGAACCACACGATCCAGTGGTTGATTTCTGTCCTTTCAACCGTTTTTGACTGTTAACGAAAGGGGGACCATTGGCTTGTTTGGGCATTTTAGGCAAGGCGGCGAGATGCTTTTTAGATAACTTTTAGATCCTTATCCTTTCTTTCATGTTTTCTCTCTCGTTTTTTTACGAAGAACACATTTGTTGAACTCATTTTCCTTTGAAGCTTTTATATTCGAATCTTTATCGTTTAATCTAGTCTTTCTTTCATGTTCATCGTCGTATTTCTTATGCTTTGCTTGATTTACTCTATGTGTAGTGAGTAGTTTCCTTTGGGTTTGGGGTTGAGAGGATTAAGGGGTAGAAAGGGTTCGATCTTGGTTTGTTTTCTAAACGTTTTAAAGGCTATCTCTTCTAAGGTGTTGAAAGCTTAATGCTTGAAAACTCTCACGCCAACAGCTTCACGATCCGAGAGGTTCCTTACCTTGACAGGATCCAGGAGCCTCGGAAGATCACACCTTAGAGACTAGTTACCCCTTCCCAAAAGCCATGGAAGTTTGGGGGACTAGTTAAGCCATTTCTTGAAATCTGTTTTCCTTGCCTTTTGATGAAAGAGTGATCTATACCGAAAGCCACGGATAGATCTTGTTTTGTTTTCAAGGCTTAGAGATCCTCACCAAGTGAGTCGATCTAAAGTTTCAAACCCAAGATCGATCCTTTGAAACCCTTTACATGAATCTCAACCCTGGGCCCTTTCTTTTAGAATCTTTAAGTCTCATTTCATCTTTCGCTTGTTATCTGATAGCATCCTGGTCATTAGATTTGTTGTTCTTACGGTTTTAGACGAGATCGATCGTTACTGCTCGATCTAGTGGTCGATCTTGTGGTCGATCCACTAGTCGAATTTTAACAATTCGAAGCTCTTTCCTTTAATTAATCTGTTTGTTTCTCGTGGTAGTTGTTTCCTTTCTAGTATTTTTAAAATAGGTTTCACTCTGTTTAGGTTGCTGCATCTAGTTCTTTGATATTTTCCCATAAACTGTCTCATTTTTGCTTAGATTTGTTTAGGACCTTGCATTCTTTGTGCATTCTCTATCCCTTAGAAGTGGATTGACACTCTCCTGCTTGCCTTACTACAACATTGCATGCATTAGAGTTTTGATAACCTCTCTGCTGCATAACACGAGCTAAGAAACCGTTTATCATGATGCCATAGGCTTGAAAAAGCTATGGGATTGAGAGACGAAACGCCTGACATTTGATCTTGAAGGAGAGGTGGCCTTGAGAAGGAGTAGGGATGCTCGGGTTCTCATATGCGAACTTCAAAGTTTCTAGGAAATCGATTGTCACCTCGGGATAGGTCGGGCAGTCCATCCTTGACAAGTACCGGAGCCCTATGTTCTTGAGGAGTTGATCAAAGTCTCTCAAGATCCCCATCTTAGCCAACAGACCTCTATCCGCGAACTTAGTGGGATCGAACCTCAGGCTCTCTAGCCTCTTCTTGGCTTGCTTTTCCTCTTTGGTCCATTTAACCCTCTCCTGAACCACCACTTCTTGACCTTCTCCTTCTTGTGCTGTCTCTTCTCTCGTTCTTTTGGGAGCCATGGTACCTGAAACACAATTCTCAAGCAAGAGAATGAGCAAAGGCGGCGAATATTGAGAGAAAGACTAGGCAAGAAAGAAAAACTTATAACAATTAGCCAAGATTTTAGGGGATTTTATAAAAATTATAGCTGGATAAAAGAAAAGAAAATCTAGAGATAGTATCAAATCTAGAATTTTTCCTAATATCTAGCTATATCTAAAAATTTCCTAATCCCTTAGCAAATCATTCCCTAAATCACAACAGAAAAGGATTTTCTTGAAAGATTTGAGAAAATAATCACGAAAATACCTTTGAGTTTAGAGGAAAATGAAATGCACAAGTCTTAAAACTCAAATTCGCTCTCTCTCTCTTTGTTTTGTGAAAATCGGGCTTTCAAAGTGAAGAAACAAAAGAGAGAAAGAGAGGTTTTCAAGACAAGAACATTTTGGACACATGCAAGAGTTATTTCTGACAAAAGCTTGGTCAAGGCACATCTTTCATGGTCAAAAATTCCTGCCTTGACCAATATTTGAATTTAAAAACAGGAGGGAAAGAAGAAAAAAGGGAAAAGCAATTGTTACCTCGGCACGAGATCGAGTCCATTTGGTCGATCTAGGACTCGATCTCATGCCCATAATGGCTAGGATCGAGAGGTTTGATCGATCAGAGACTCGATTCAACTTGCATCGAGTGTTAGGTCGATTGTACCCTCTCGTTCCTTGACTTTGGTCAACTAAGCTGCACTCCTTGGATCGAGTCACATGATCGATTTAGGGGTCGATTTGGCTTAGATCGAGATGGGGATCGAGTTGACTGATCGATCTGTCTTTGAAGGATCTTCTCGAGAGAAATTAGATCGGTCGATCCATATTTGGACCGATCGATCCAAACTCCAAGAATTTCCCGAGACATTTTAGATCGGTCGATCTAGATTGGACCGATCGATCCGAACTCATCTAGATCGATCCTGTCTACTCGATCTCGTCTAGATCGACCAGCTCCGCTCGATTCACTAGCTCGATCTAGTAAAGATCGAGCCAGGATAAGTCGATCTAGCACTCGATCTCTAGCCTATACTTAGCCCTTCTCGCCTCTTTTGGACTCCGAGATCACACCTAACAATCCTTTATCCAATCACCTACACACTTAAACATTAAAAGCATAAAACTGAAGTAGAAATAAAGCAGAAATATGTACAGGATAGACATGGGAATGCCTCCCAAGTTCGCTTTCTTTAACATCTTTAGCTAGACTTTACTTGGTTTTGGCCTGAGGGGGGTCTTAAAGAAGCACGGATGTGCTCTCCTTGCTGTAACCATCCGCCAAGTAAGGCTTAACCCTGTGCCCGTTGACCGTGAAGGCATTCCCGCTGTTGCCAACTAATGTGACCGCTTCATAGGGTAGAACCTCTTTGATCTCAAACGGTCCACTCCATCTTGATTTGAGCTTGCCCGGGAACAGCTTCAACCCCGAGTCGTAGAGTAGCACTAGACTGCCTTCTCTTAACTCCTTGTGAACAAGCTTCTTGTCGTGAACAGCCATAGTCCGCTCCTTGTAGATCTTAGCACTGTCGTATGCATCTAGTCGTAGCTCATCAAGCTCATGTAGCTGAATCAACCGCTTCTCCTGAGCTGTCTTGAGGTTATAGTTGAGCTGCTTCACTGCCCATAGTACCATATGCTCCAACTTAACAGGAAGATGACACGCCTTGCCGTATAGGAGATTGAAAGGAGTCGTGCCTATAGGGGTCTTGAAAGCGGTTCGGTAAGCCCACAAAGCATCGTCTAGTTTGACCGCCCAATCCTTTCTAGTAGCCCAAACTGTCCTCTCTAGTATCGCCTTGATCTGCCTGTTAGAGACCTCTACTTGCCCACTCATTTGAGGATGATAAGGTGTTGCTACCTTCTGCTTCACACCATACTTCCTCAAGAGAATTTCAAACACCTTGTTGATAAAGTCGCTTCCACTGTCACTAATTACTACCTTGGGGACTCCAAACCGTGGGAATATGATGGTCTTGAAGGGCTTGATCACCACCCTTGCATCATTTGTTGGGGAAGTTATAGCCTCAACCCACTTAGATACATAATCAACCGCCACTAAGATGAACTTGTTGCCGTAAGAAGATGGGAACGGTCCCATGAAATCTATCCCCCAAGCTTCAAAGACATCAACCTCAAAGATAGGAATCTGAGGCATCTCGTTTCTCTTGGTGATGTTCCCTGCCCATTGACAAGCTTCACAACCTTTGACAAACTCGTGAGCATCCTTGAAGATAGATGGCCACCAAAAACCCGCTTGTCACACCTTTGTAGCAGTCTTGAAGGAAGCGAAATGACCACCATATGAAGAGCCATGACAATGTAGAAGTATGTCCGTAGCTTCTTCCCTTGTTACACATCTTCTATATAAGCTGTCCACTCCTCTTTTGTACAAGTATGGCTCATCCCAAAAGTAATGAGAGATGTCTCTCATGAACTTCTTCTTGTGGTTATGATCAAGGTGAGTAGGCTCCTCTCCACAAGCCAAGAAGTTTACTATATCAGCATACCAAGGTAAGTCTTCTTCCTTGAAACTCAAAACTTCTTCAAACTTGTCTTCAAGCTTCTCACATACTGCCGTGGTGATCATCATGAGCTGCTCTTCAGGAAGTGAATCGTCAAGTGGCAAAGCTTCATTGACTCTCATCCTTGAGAGGTCATCAGCAACACCATTTTCTATCCCCTTCTTGTTTTTTATCTCCATATTAAACTCTTGTAGAAGGAGAATCCACCTTAAGAGCCTCGGTTTAGTGTCTTTCTTGGAATAGATGTACCTCAAAGCTGCGTGATCTGTATAGACAACAACCTTAGACCCTACGAGGTATGATCTGAACTTCTCAAAGGCAAACACAACGGCCAGCAACTCCTTCTCGGTTGTAGCATACTTCACTTACGTGTCATCCAAGGTACGGCTGATATAGTAGATAACATGCAACCGCTTGTCTTTCCTCTGACCAAGAACAGCTCCTATGGCATAGTCACTCGCGTCGCACATGATTCAAATGGTAGACTCCAGTCTGGTGCTTGTACTATTGGCGCAGATACAAGAGCTTCTTTGATAGTCTTGAAAGCATGAAGACAATCCGCATCAAACACAAACTCAAGGCTACAACCAAGGCTACAACCAGAACAACAACTTCTCCTACCGAAGCACCAACGTTGCCAACCCTAAGGATCAAGTGTACCCTGCTTAGCAAGCAGAACCTTTCATCCCTTACAACAAAGGTTTTCAGCCGAGTTGTGGTTTCCAAGGACAAGGGCAAAACAACTTCCAAGGGCAACATCAAAGTAACAAGGGCTATACGCCTAACTACCCTCCGGGCTTTGCACCTCAGCAGCAACAGCCGATGCAACAACAAGTTGATCCGGTTCAAGCAATTTTTCAACAGCTGATACAAGGGCAAGCCTCTAGAAACCAGAAGTTCGCCGAGATGAACACTTGTCTAGACTCGTCTCTCACTGACTTCTCCACTCAGATCACCAACTTAAACAACAAGATCAAGCAGCTAGAGAAGGGGAAAGCAAGTACAAGTGGTCAGAATAGTCTTCCGGGCAAGTGTGAGCAGAATCCTAAGGAATATGCCAACGCCATAACGTCGAGAAGCGGCAAAGAGCTAGAACCTCCGGTCTCTACTAAAAACAACGAGGACGTTGTAATTCAAGAGGGGGAGGGTAAGCCTTCAGCTGATGAAGAGATTAACTTTGACAACGTCTGGATCCAAGGGCCAAGAAGAGGAGACAAAGCAGTTGTTGAGAAGAAATCTGAGCATACTACTAAGGAGAAGAACGCGTATGTGCCCCCACCGTATGTACCTAAGCTGCCTTTTCCTGGCCGTTTCAAGAAGCAACTCATAGAGAAGTATAGAATCCTCTTTGAGAAGCATCTTAAGGACGTGGAGTTCAAGCTTCCTCTCGTTGACTGCCTTGCAATGATGCTTAAATGCGCCAAATTCTTCAAAGACACTCTCGTGAAGAAGAATAAGAAAAGCAAGGAGGTACTTGTTCTAAGTGAAGAGTGTAGTGTTGTGATACATAAGGAGATAGTCCCTAAGAAGTTGGGAGACCCTGGAAGCTTCACTATACCCTGCACTTTCGGTCCTCTAGAGTTTAAGAGTTGCCTATGTGATCTCGGAGCTAGCATAAACATGATGCCTCACTCCGTGGCTAACAAGCTTGGCTTTACTTGTTTCAAAGACTGTAGGATCTCGTTGGTACTGGCTGATAGAAGTGTGAGGCTACCAGTGGGGCTGCTTGAAGATCTACCGATGCGAATCAGTGGTGTGAATGTGCCTACGGACTTCGTCGTGTTGGAGATGGATGAAGAACCTAAGGACCCACTCATCCTAGGAAGACCATTCCTTGCAACCGTCAGGGCTATCATCGACGTCAAGAACGGGAAGATTGCCTTGCACTTGGGAAAGGAAATAAGGCTAGACTTCGATATCAATGAAGTTCTGAAGAAGCCGACCATAGAAGGGCAAGCTTTCTACATTGAAACGACGGATGCCTTAGCGGATGAGTTGCTGGAAGAGCTGGCTTTGGAAGACCATCTGAAGCTAGCACTGACTAAGGTGCCAGGGGAGTTTGGCTATGTGGATCAGAGGACCCAGGAGTACGTCAACTTACTGGATTCTAGGAGGATTGTTAAGAAGGATGAAAGCTGCTGCCTAGAGATCGACCCCGAGATCGATGCTATCACTCGATCCAGGAGTCAGATCGACAAGGTAATCGAGAACACAACTCGATCAGGTGCATTGATCGACAGACAAATCGAGAGGAATGATCGATCCGGAAAAACAATCGAGTCGGCGATCGGGAGAGACCTCCCGATCATTTTGGGGTCCAATCAGGAGATCGACTCAGCGTCTCGATCCCTTACTCGATCCACATCAAATCGAGTAAGTGAATCGAGCGAAATGGCCCGATCTAGACGACATCGAGAGGAAAATCGACTGGAGGACTTGATTTCAGAAAGGATAGCGGTTGAGGAAAGCAGTCTTAAGGGCCATGCCTCGAGTTCTAAGGAGGGTTCCAAGGAGGAAAGCAACAACAACAACCACGAGGATGACTGGAGTGAGCTGTTAGCCCCAAAGGTGGACCTTAAGGACCTCCCAAAAGGGCTAAGGTATGCTTTCTTAAGGCCTAATAACACCTATCCCGTGATTGTGAATGAAAACTTAAGTGATGATGAGTTGCACTCGCTCCTGACCGAGTTGAGAAAGTATAGGAAGGCCATTGGGTACTCTTTAAGTGACATCAAGGGCCTTTCACCAATGCTTTGCACTCACAGGAATCACTTGGATAATGAGAACGCCTCTTCTATAGAACATCAAAGGCGTTTGAATCCTAATTTGAAAGAGGTTGTTAAGAAAGAGATTCTTAAGCTTTTAGAGGCTGACGTGATCTATCCCATAAGTGACAGCACGTGGGTTTCTCCTGTACACGTGGTGCCTAAGAAGGGAGGGATCACGGTTATAAGGAATGAAAAAGATGAGCTTATTCCTACTAGAACCATCACTGGTCATAGGATGTGTATTGATTATAGGAAACTTAACCTTGCGACTAGGAAAGATCATTTCCCTTTGCCTTTTATTGATCAAATGCTTGAGAGACTTGCTAATCACCCTTACTACTGTTTCCTCGATGGGTATAGCGGTTTCTTTCAGATACCAATTCACCCAAATGATCAGGAGAAGACGACCTTCACATGTCCCTACGGTACCTTCGCATATCGAAGTATGATGTTTGGATTGTGTAATGCACCGGCTACGTTTCAGCGGTGTATGATGTCGATCTTCTCCGATCTAATAGAGGAGATGGTAGAGGTGTTCATGGATGACTTCTCTGTCTATGGTGCGTCCATTTCTGCGTGTTTGTAGAATCTTTGCAGGGTACTAAAGCGTTGTGAAGAGACAAACTTGGTGCTAAACTGGGAGAAATGCCACTTTATGGTCAAGGAAGGGATCGTGCTTGGTCATAAGATATCAGAGAAGGGCATTGAGGTGGATTCTCTTGCTCCAGGAGTTTGACATGGAGACTAAAGACAAGAAAGGAATAGAAAATGGAGTCGCTGACCATCTCTCACGGCTAAGGATCAACGAGTCTCTCCCTTTAGATGACTCTCTTCCAGAAGAACAACTTATGGCGATCACCACGGGTGTTTGTGGAAAGCTAGAGGGGCGGTTTGAAGAGGTGTTGAGTTTCAAAGAGGAGGATCTACCATGGTATGCTGATATATTGAATTATTTAGCGTGTGGTGAGGAGCCAACACATCTCAACAGCTATCACAAGTAGCAGTTTATGAGAGAGGCTAATGACTACTTTTGGGACGAGCCCTACTTATACAAGAGAGGAGTAGACAGTTTGTACCGGAGATGTGTTACAAAGGAAGAAGTTAGAGACATCCTCTATCATTGCCATGGCTCTTCCTACGGAGGACACTTCGCTTCATTCAAGACTGCCACGAAAGTGTTGCAAACCGGTTTCTGGTGGCCGTCCATCTTTAAAGATGGACACGAGTTTGTGAAGAGCTGTGAGGCATGTCAACGAGCAGGGAATATCACTAAGAGGAACGAAATGCCTCAAGTTCCCATCTTCGAGGTTGACGTGTTCGATGCGTGGGGCATAGACTTCATGGGGCCATTTCCTTCTTCATATGGCAACAAATACATCTTAGTAGCAGTGGATTATGTCTCTAAATGGGGTGAGGCGGTTGCTTCTCCTACAAATGACTCTAAGGTTGTAATCAAGCTGTTCAAGAGTATCATCTCCCCGAGGTTTGGGGTACCTAAGGTGGTTATATGCGATGGAGGAAGCCACTTCATAAACAAGGTTTTTGGATCCTCTTGAGAAAGTATGGCGTTAAGCATAAGGTGGCTACACCGTATCATCCTCAAACAAGCGGTCAAGTGGAAGCCTCCAACCGGCAAATCAAGGCTATACTGGAGAGGACTGTCGGAGCAACAAGGAAAGACTGGGCAGTGAAGCTGGACGACGCTCTTTGGGCCTACCGTACCGCCTTCAAAACACCGATTGGTACAACCCCTTTCACTCTACTCTATGGCGAGGGCTGTCATCTCCCGGTTGAGCTGGAACACCGTGCGTTGTGGGCTGTGAAGAGGCTGAACTTTGACCTCAAGACTGCTCAAGAGAGGTGCCTTATTCAGCTACATGAACTGGACGAGTTAAAACTGAACGCTTATGAGAGCTCTCGGATATACAAGGAGCGGACTAAGGAAGCTCATGACAAGAAGTTGGTTGCCAAGGAGCTTAAGGAAGGAGGTTTAGTGTTGCTGTACAACTCAAGACTCAAACTCTTCCCGGGAAAGCTGAAGTCAAGGTTGAGCGGGCCGTTTGTGATCCAAGAAGTGTTGCCTTATGGAGCTGTTACACTGATGGGAAAGAGTGGCAGTGCATTCACCGTCAATGGACACAGAGTCAAGCCTTACTTGGCAGACAGCTATGACAAGGAGAGTACCTCGGTGCTTCTCCAAGACCCACCATCCGCCTAAACCAAGTAAAGTCTAGCTAAAGACGTTAAAGAAAGCGCACTTGGGAGGCATTCCCATGTCTATCTTGTACATATTTCTGCTTTCTTTCTCTTTCAATTTTATGTTTTTATTTTCCAAGTTTGTAGGAACAGGTATGAGGAGTCTAAACCTTGATCTAGAAGTCCAAAGAGGCGATAGGGGTTAAGATAAGGCTAGAGATCGAGTGCTAGATCGACTGATCCTGACTCGATCTTTGCTAGATCGAGTCAGTGAATCAAGAGGAGTCAGTCGATCTAGACGAGAACGAGTGATAAGATCGACCTTGACGAAAAAGGATCGATCAATCCAAAATGGATAGACCCTCTCGGGAAAATCTGTTGAAAACAGATCGATCACTCGACTCGATCCATCACTCGATCTATGCCAAATCGACCCCTAAATCGAGGACATAGCTCGATCATGAGGACTTAGCCGTGGAGCCAACATCACAATGATCGAGGGAGCCAATCGATCCAACATCTCATGAATCGAGTCTTAAATCGAGTAACCCTCTCGATCTAAGCCATTATGGGCATAAGATCGAGTCCTAGATCGACCAAATGGACTCGATCTCATGCTGAGGTAACATTTTCTTTCCCTCCTTTATTCTTTTCCCTCTAATTTTTAAATTCAAAACTTGGTCAAGGCAAGCATCTTTGACCATGAAAGATGTGCCTTGACCAAGACTTTGTCAGAAAACCACCTTTACTACCCATGGTTTTGCTCTTTGCTAGTCTTTAAATGTTTCAACAACCTCTCACCCTCTCATTCTTGTTTTTCTCGAAGATTTTAAACAAAGAGAGTGAGAGTTTCGGTTTTCAGAGGCTAGCAAAGATCTTTTACATTCTTGCAAAGGTATTTTCAAAATTTAATGATTTATCTTTAGGAAAATTTCCTTTAAATTTGCAAGATATTGTTCTAGAAGATAGGGTCAGTTTTGATTTTTAAAATTTAGCTAAGTAAAAGGAATAATTCTAGATTTTCTAGTATCTAATGATTTGATTCTCCTTTATTTAGCTTTAATCTTTATTAATTCCCCCAAATTCTAGGGTAGTATTTATAAGTTTTCTCCTTCTCCTCTCTCATTCTCATCAAACCGCCGTTTTGCTTATCAAGCTTCTTGAGAAACTTGTTTCATGTACAATGGCCCCCAAAAGAACAAGAGAAGAGACTGCACGAGGTGG
The DNA here is from genome assembly GCA_911865555.2 of Thlaspi arvense. Classification (NCBI taxonomy): domain Eukaryota; kingdom Viridiplantae; phylum Streptophyta; class Magnoliopsida; order Brassicales; family Brassicaceae; genus Thlaspi; species Thlaspi arvense. The sequence continues at coordinate 15,930,191 of OU466857.2, forward strand.
AGAAGGACAAGAGGTGGCTGTTCAAGAGAGGGTCAGATGGACTAAGGATGAGAAGAGGGACAAGAAACGGCTAGAATGGCTTCGGTTTGAGCCTACCAAGTTTGCTGATCGAGAGCTGCTGTTCAAGCTAGGGATTCTTGGGGATTTCGACCAACTCCTCAAGAACATTGGCCTAAGATGTCTGTCACGGATGGATTGTCCAACCATTCCAGAAGTGACAATAGACTTCCTTGCCACGTTGGAGTTCCGTTACGAGAATCCTAGCGCACCCGTTCCTTCACAAGGTCGCCTCTACTTCAAGGTTGGCCGTCAAGCCTACACCCTCTCCATCCATGAGCTATGTCAAGCTTATGGTCTCAACGCGGATGCCAACAAGGTCGAGTTCCCCGCCTTCAAACGAGCAGACGACTTTGGTCACCTGATTAGCAACGAGGACTACAAAGCCAACACCGCCAAGATCAAGAGAGTGAGAAGCCCGGTGCTGAGGTACACTCTGAAGCTGATTGCCAACACATTTAGCGGAAGATCTGTTGCTCCCACGGTCACAAAGACCGAGCTTTGCTTCCTGTTCCAAGGCGTGAAGCACTTGGTGTGTGATCCGGATGCAAATGAAGAGCCTATGGAGGATGAGCTCGGCGACGAGGTGAACTACGGATGTGTGCTTGCCGCTTCCTTGGTGAAATACAAGGCCTATGCCTTGCGGTGCAAGGCAACTTCTTCTTACATTGGCGGCTTCCTCACTCCTCTATTCTTGCAAGCTGGTGTGCCCATACACAACTTCGCCCACGTACCAGCCAGAGCTTTCATGGATGAGGCATACATGAGGAATACTGACAGCTTGGGACGCACGCCAGCAGAAGGGTTCTACGCCTACCTCTTCATAGACGACGAAGACAAGAAGAGAGTGTGCATCCTGCCAAACAAAGATGAAACCGAGCTGCTTGGTGTTGGGAACATCGAGTTCTTGCCCACGGAAGAGGAGTGCTTTGCTTCTCTAGCAGAACCACCTGCTTCAGCGATTGCTCCTCGTCAAAGGTCCGAATCTCCAGCCACGGAAGATGAGATGCCCGAGGCCTACACACTTCCCAAGTTAGACTTTGAGCCAAGAACCAAAACCGAGAAGTTCCTAGCATCTGTTGTGGAGATGCAAAGGAAGATCAATAAGTGGCAAGGAAAAATGCTCAAGAAACTTGGAAAGAAAGTCAAGGCACTTCAAGGAGGCTCGCCTAAGAAGGATGCAAGTAAAGAGGCTCAACAACCCGAGAAGAGAAGACTCTCAACCAGTGGAGTTGTCATCCGCGAGGCACAAAGCAGCACCATTCAGCCGGCACGCCATTCTCTCCAAGAACCAGCCGACAAGGGCAAAGCAACAATCTCTAGCTCCTCTGGAACATCCTCAAGTTCCAGCCGAGACTAGACCAGAGGTAACAACCTTCTTCCATTGTACATAACCGCTCATATTTGCTTCTTTTTGCTTTATGTTTTGGTACTTCTTCGAATGAGTTTGCCACCGGGACGGTGTAAAGCAAGTTTGGGGGAGTACATGTGTGATTTGACATGTGTTTTGTGATCTTATTTTCCTTTAGCATCCTTGAGTCTTTAGTTCATGAAAAATTGGTAAAATTTGTAAAAAAATTTCAAAGATTCATGTAGTTGCATTCATCTTGTCAAAATATGTTAGGATTGAGTCTAGAGTTTCTCATAGCATCTAGGTTGTTTGCATTTTGCATAAGGAGTTAGAGTTTCTTGAAAAGGTGTTTTTACTTATGAATTGTTTCAATGCCCTAGTTAGTAGTTCTCTAATGCTTTGTTTATGCTTTGAAAGTAAGTTCTTACCATGCTTGGATCACTTGCTAGGATTTTCGTGACTTGAATTGAACTCTCATGATTTGAAACTTGTCCTAATAAGTGAGAACCTTAATTTGAAAATCTAATTATCATCCTTATACATTTGAAAATGAACACATGGTTTTAAAATATTTAGGCTCTCTTCTTCCTTTTTACCACTCTTTGTGAGCCTAAGTAGAGCTCCCACCTTTACCCTTACCCTTCTTTGAAGCCAATTATTTCTTGTGTGACATCATTGTGAGGCCTTCTTTTCGGTTTTGAACTTGGCATAAAGTGTTAGGTTTAGGCGACATGATTTGGTTCTCATATGATTGCTAGCTTTGCATTTTGAAGCTAGGTATATGCTTAGGATAAGTTTGGGGGATCATTGGGGTTGTCTTTATTTCTATTTGCTCTCGGTTTCAAAGAGTTTGGTGTTTAAAAGAAAGAAAATGGGTTTTAAGTGAAAGGTTGTGTTTAAAAATAAAGTATATGCTCTAATAAATTTCAGGAGGTAGCTCTCCCAAATAAAAATAAAAAGAAAAAGAAAAAAAAAAGAACCTAAGTGCCAAATAAAAATAAAAAAAAAAGAGAAAAGAAAAAAATAAATAAGAGAGCTACCAATAAGAAATATTTAAAGAGCAAAGTTATTTTCAAAACCTTTTCACTAGCCTAAAAAGTTTAAAAATGTTTTTGTTTTGAATTAGGGATTGTTAAGTTTTGAGAAGAAAAAGGATAGACTCTAAGTGGTGAGTGAGGATAAAAGTTGATAAATGAGAGGGGTTAGGATCATTTGTTAGTTTACATGGGTAGATGAGAATCTGATCATGTATGCGTCAATTGTCTTTACCTTTAGCATTATGCATAAGTTCAACCATTTTTGAGAGAAACCCTTGTTCTAATTGTAAACCCTTTTCAAATGAGATCATTCAATGCTCATAACCTTCACCCTTAGCCAAATGTGTTTTGCTTTAAAGTGCATAAGTTTGATTCATGGTTCGAATGATAATGAATGTTAAAGGATGAGTTTCTTTGATTGTTAGGAATAGGAGAGTTATGATCTGAATTTCTTTGTGTGATGAGTATGGCTAAGTTCTTTGGAGTATGAGTGTGAGCATAGCATTTTAGAACTGTTAACTAGGACATTGAGATTAATTCATTTGAAAGGCACCTTTGCAAGAAGTTTAAACCCCCATTCGTTTTTCTTAAAACCTCTCTTCCTTACTTATTTTCTGTTGCTTGAGGGCAAGCAAGAAGTAAGTTTGGGGGAGTTGATGTTACTGCATATTACATACATTTTTCATACTCATTAGTTAACTTTTCATGCATTTGCATCACGTTTTAGGTTAGATTGCATCACTTAGAGTCCTAGAGCATTCTTGAACCAGCATACGCATGGTCCTTGCATTTTGCATCCCATTTAGGTTGTTTCTGGCTGCTTTGGAGTCGTGGAGGTTCGTGGACATGTTGAAGCTGTTGTAGCAGTTCGTGGAAGCTCGGATATTTGCTAAGGATCAGAGATCGAGGAGCAGATCGAGCATGGCCGGTCGATCTAGGATGTGATTGACCAGAAGATCGAGAAGACCAGGCGATCCAAGGAGAATGATCGAGACGAGGATCGAGTGAAGCAGTCGATCAAACGGTACGGACGTAAATGACGCCATGCAGAGCGAGAGCCAGATCGAGTACACCACCCGATCCAACCAAAGATCGATACCGAGATCGGATGCAACGCTCCATCCGCCGAAGATGATCGAGACCCAGATCGAGCTGAAGACACGATGTTCGGAGATGATCGAGAGAACCGCTCGATCCCGGAGTCGATCTCTGTCCTTTCAACCACTTTTGGCCGCTAGCGAGGGGGGACCATCAGCTTGTTTTGGCCATTTTGGGAAGGCGGCGACGTCCTTTTCCCACACAACTTATCATCCTTATCTTTTTTATGTTTTTCTCTCTGGTTTTTGAAGAAGAAGACCATTGTCGAACCTTGAGTTTTTCTTTAGCTTGTAATCGAATCATTTTCAGCTTAATCTAGTTTTCTTTTCATGTTCATCGTTTCCTTTTCCATGCTTTTCTTGATTTACCTTATGTGTAGTGAGTAGTTTATTTAGGTTCGGGGTTGAGAGGATTAAAGGGTCTAAAGGGTTTCGATCTTGGGGTTTTCTAAGTGTTTTAATGGCTATCTCTTCTAGGGTGTTGAGCTCTCAATGCTTGAAGACTCTCACGCCAAGAGCTTCATGATCCGAGAGGTTCCTTACCTTGACAGGATTCAGGGACCTCGGAAGATCACACCCTAGAGACTAGTTACCCCTTCCCAAAAGCCATGGAAGTTTGGGGGACTAGTTAAGCCACTCGTTTGAAATCCGTTTTCCTTGTCCTTCGACCTCTCTTTCCACCAAAAGCCATGGGTTTGGAAGAGAGGATGAAGGAGTGATCTATACCGAAAGCCACGGATAGATCTTGCTTAGTTGTCAAGGCTTAGAGATCCTCACAAAGTGAGTCGATTTAAAGTTTTCAACCCAAGGTCGAACCTTTGAAACCCCTGACCATGAATCTCAACCCTAAGCCCTCTCTTTTAGCATCTTTACATCTTTTCTCGTCATTCGCTTGATCCTTGATAGCATCCTGGTTGTTAGTTTTACTGTTCTTGCATTTTTAGACGAGATCGATTGTTATTGCTCGATCTAGTGGTCGATCTCATGGTAACTACTCACTCATAATCATGTTTAACACCAAATCACAAAGGGAGATGATGCTAATCATGATTAAAAGAAAGATTAAAGAAAGATTAAAGCAAATACTTGATTGTATTAAACAAAGCAAAGAAATTGTCTTACAAACTTAAAGAAATAGCTTAAGAACAGTATTTTGACAAGACCTCCCGAAAATATAGAAAAAGCGGCTATTTATAGCCTAAGGGAGAAAACCCTAGAAAGGTGGCAAAAATGTAATTAAAAACAGGTTCGGGATGGGTCAGTATCGGTCAGTTGTGTCGACCTCCAGTGACCGAAATTTATCTGTATCGGTCATCAGTGATCGACACACATGACCGAAATTATAACGGTGTGTTTGTGTCGACCACATCAGACTGATACTGGTGATCGATACTGCTCCATTTCGGTCACCAGAGACCGAAAATTTCAGGCTCTGACCGAAAACTTCTGCAGAGATCTTCTGCTTTGATCCTTCTTGCTCCCTTTTGTCCAGCTAGCCTCCTGGATCATTCCCAAAGCTCCTCCAAGCTCCTTTAAGCTCCAAAAGCACCTAAACACATCCAATATGCAAGGAAAATGCAATTTATACTCCTAATGCAACCTAAGTCTAAAAGGAGAAGAAAATGGGACAAAAGCTAAGGAAAAATATGCAAAAGAGGACCAAAACATGTACTAAATGCAGCCCTAAATGGTGTAAATACAAGGGATATCAACACCCCCACACTTGCCTTTTGCTTGTCCTCAAGCAAGTAAGAACAAATGGGAGAGTGAGGTTTGAAAGTGGGCATTCAGATTCCAAAAGTGCAAAGGTAATGAGATGGTTTTAATGCTCAAGTGCCTAGTTGTAGGATGCAAACATAATCAGCTATACTTAAAAGAACCTAGCCATGCTCATCATGTTTCAAAATGATCTCAAATCTCAACTTAGGCAAATGCTCAAATCAATCAACTCTTTAACATTCAATTAAGTTCAGAACATGAATCATGCTTATGCAAATCAAGTGAAGACATTTTTGTTGAAAAGGGGTAAGGTTATGAGACAAGAATGATCTCATTTATGCACAGGGTTAAAGACATAAACGATCACTCAATGAAATGACTTCATCTTAGGCAAAATGCTAAAGGTAAAAGCACACTTATGCATGCAATTCAAAGCCCTCTGCTACCCTTACTTCCCAAAGATGAGTCCTAAACATTTCTAAACCCAAAAGTGAACCCTCTAAGTCTACCCTTTCCTAAACTCTACCTTTTTCTTCCTTCTTATTCATGGCTGGGGAAACCTTCTTCATTCTGCTTGTGTGGTTGCTTCTTCTTGGTTGGGACTTGCTCTTCTTTATTGTAATGGCACCTTCATCACCTTTGGTGGATTGCTCCTGGTCGGATTTTTCTTCTTTGGACCCTTTCTGAGCTTTGTTGTTGGCGCCAATTCTTCCTTTTTGAACTTAGAGCTTTTCTTCCCTTTGTTTAACCACAATACTAAACTATTTCCCCTTCACCTACCATTTCAAATCTTTCCCTTTTCTTTTCAAAAGATAAAAAACATTAAGCTCAAACCACCTAACTCTACCCTTTCAAACCCCTAAAACTCCTATCCTAGAATCAAGCTCAAGATGCAAGCTGATATCGACAAGAGAGCTAATCATTGCCAGCCTTATTCCTAACACTTTTTGCAAAGACAAAATCGAAAATGCAATGCAAAGGCCTCACAGCTCTCACAATAGTGTTTAGGCTCAAAAGGAGGTTTTGGTTAAGGGTGAGGATGTAACTGTCCCATAAGTACGAGGATCAGCTATTTGGATCAACAAGAGTGGTAGAAAGGAGAAAGATGATCCAAATATGTATATGGTAGCCATGAATTCACTTTTCAATGCATAAGACATGATAATTGAAAGTCCAAGTTAAAGTTCAAGTTGATAGAGTTGATTTTCAGAGAACAAATGCTTTCAGAATGAAATCAGAAGACCAAATCTAGCAATCTAAGCATGGTTCAGCCTTAACTTCTAGCAATCATATGATGCATCAAACAACTAAGCACTTGTAACCGAAATCATCTCTAAACACTAAGCACTTTACAAGAAAATTCATCATAATGCCCTATGCAAATGCAATGCAACCTATATGCCAACACTAGACTCAATCTTATAGGAATGAAATGCAACTACAAGCTTTCTTTTTGGTTTGCAAAAAATGCAAAAGATTTTCAAATTTTTTCGATTTTTTGTGTTTTTCTATGCCTTACATGTATGCATGATATGCATGAGACTCAAAGTGAAAAGAAAAAGAAAAACTAAGAAAACAGAAAACAAAGTGAAACCCCAAATCTCTCCCCCACACTTAAATTACACAGTCCCTTGTGTAATGAAAGCAATGGAAGAGAGAAGCAACAAAATATATTACAAAAAAGAAAAGATGCAATGGTATATAACAATGGAAAGGATGTTGTACTTGGTTTAGTGGCAGGAGTGGTGGGATGATCCTGAGGAGATCCTTTTTGTGTGTCTCTATGACTGTCATTTCGCTCTTCAACTACTGATCCCTCTTGGTAGAGTTGGCTCTTATCAGGGCAAAAGCTCAAGTTACTCCTGATGCTTGATGTTGAGCTGCTCCTTCTTCTCATTGTACCTGAAAGTGTAAAGCTCAAAGAAATTCTGAGTACTTATAATAATGGATGAAAATCTTTGAGGTAGAGCAATGAGAGATGAAGTTAGGGAGAGTAGGAAGAGTTTATTGACTTATAAAGAGGTGGGTAGGGAGTGAAGGGAATCAAATGAGTGGGGGACAAAAACAAAAGTGTTCAGAAGCTAAGAAAGAGGTCAGAAGGAATCCCATTTAAAAATTTAAACTCCCTTGGCTCCAAACCAAAGGAGGCAAAAAAAAAATTTGGAAGTTGAGACACTTACCTCGGATGGAGTTTCGGTCACTCATGACCGATATTACTGAGCGAAATTGCATTTTCGGTCATGAGTTATCGATACTGGAGACTGATGTGCTTCCTGGGATTTGTATCGGTCATCAGTGGTCGACACACTTGACCGAAAATCATACGGTATGTTTATGTTGACCAAGTGTGGTCGATATGAATGACCGAAAAATTTCCCACCTTCAAACTTCTTTCCATATCGATCACAAGTGACAGATATGTTGACTGGTGTAGACTGGCTCTACTGATATCGGTCAGTCATGGTCGATACAACTGACCAAAAATATGTGTATCGGTCTATCATGACCGATACAAATGACCGAAATCAGCCAAACTACACCTGTTCTTTGTCCCCTTCAGACTTTCTCAAACCCCAGTTCAGAATCCTGTTTCTATACACTAAGACAAAGCATAAAAGATAAACTAGAAAGAATAATATATACAAAAGGATAACATGGGATTACCTCCCAAGTGTGCTTGTTTAAAGTCACTAAGCTTGACTTTGATTACCTCTTTAGTTGAGGTGAGGAGAAGGAGTCTTGGAACTCCTTGGTGTCATCTTGCTTCTCTTGACCTTGGTGGTCACTCCATTCACCTTGATCTTGGCAAAAGGTGTAGCTTTTCCTTCTAGCTTGAAGCAAGACTCTCCCTTCTTGGAGACACTTGGTTGCAAAACCACTTCTCCTTTGCTAGTAACCAGCTTAACATCATTCATATTCTTGTAACTAACCACTTCAAGGACCTCCTTTTCAGTGGTGTCTTCAAACAACTTGACCAAGCAGCAGCCATCAAAACTTTCTCCTTGATAGCCTTCAAACTCTGGCTAATTCTTTCTAGGCTGCTTCAGCTTCTTGATCTCCATTGAGAAGGCTTGCTCATTCTCCAGCTTATTCCCCTTTGAGTCAAACCTTAGAACCTTCTTCTTGGTCAGCTTCAGCTCAATAGTGCATTCCTTAGCATCAAACACTGCTCCAGCTGAGGCTAGAAAAGGTCTTCCTAGAATGATAGCATTCTTTATGTGCCCTTCCACATCAAGCACCAGGAAATCAGTGGGAATGGTTACTCCTTCTATCATCATTGGCACATCCTTGAGACTCCCTAGTGGTCTCTTCACTGTCCCATCAGCTATAGTAAGGGATACATTGCCCTCTTGCAGTTGAGTGTAGCCAAGAGCTTTAGCAGTAGAGGATGGGAGAAGGTTGATACTTGCTCCTAAATCACAGAGGCAATTCTTGAAAGTCCTTCCCTTTAGCTCACATGGGAGAGTAAAGCAGCCTGGATCTCCAAGTTTCTTGACATTAAGCTCCTTAACTTCTGGTGATCCAGTCTTCACCTTTAGCTTTTCAACTTTTTCTTGGCCATTCAACCCTCTCAACTCCATCTGAGCAGCATAGAGAGTTTCATACTTCTGAAGTAGCTGTTCTTTGAACCTCCCTGGAAAAGGGATGGTTGGTTGATAGATAGGAAGAGTAGCTGGTTGAGGTTCCTTCTGGTCATCAGCAGCATCCATCAAGTAGTCCTTTGTGTTGTCAACAATCTCATGTGGCGCCCACCACTCTTCATCATCTGAGTTTTCCTCAACTCCAAAGGGTTCTCTTTCCACAGCTCTTTGTTCAGCTTCAACTTCTAGAAACTCTTCCCCCACACTTAGAGGTTCACTGTCCTCAGTGAACAAGTAGAGGAACTCTTCAATGATAGCCTCCAGGAAAGTGACCTTGAGGCTTGGGACCAGCTATGCCTTTGTTGTTCTCCAGTGTTTTGACTCTTGCAGCCAATCCATCAATCTTGTTGGTGAGCTCTACATTCACTGAATAAATTTTGTTGTGGACCTCTGCGAACTTATTGTTCATTTCCAAGGTTGTGCTGACTTGAGTGTTGATCATTTGTTGCATGAGGGTCTTGAGTTCAGTGTCTTGAGAGCTGGAGGAAGCCTGTCCTTGAGCTTGAGCATTGAATCCTGGAGGGTTGTAGGGCGCCCTCGGCTGATAGTTGTTGTTCCTCTGCTAAAAACCTTGATTGTTGTAGGGGATAAAAGGTCTTGGTGCAGCTTGCTGTTGCTGTTGAGGGTAAACCTGGTCTTGTGGGTTGGCAACATTGTTGTTCCTGTAAGGCAAGTTGGGATTTGGTCTGTAGTTCCCATAGTTGTTGTAACCACCTTGTTTGCCCAAGTAGTTCATCTCCTCAGCTTGGCATTGTTCCTGATCATCAAGCTGAACCATGTCTCCCACAAAGTGAACTTCTTTCTTTTCCCTTAGCAACAAGTCCAGCTTCTCATGTAGAGACTTGATCTCTTTCTTGCTAGATTCTAACTCATTCTTAGCACTCCTTGGTGCTCTATCAAACTCCTCATTGTAGTTTCCATCAGACTGAGCCAAGTTCTCTACTAACTCCAAACCTTCATCTACATCTTTTGACAGGAAGTTCCCATTTGATGCTGTGTCCAGAAGCATTCTTATTTTAGGCAAGGCTCCTCTGTAGAGAGTAGACAGCAAAGAGGCTTGTGAGAAGCCATGATGAGGGCATTGCAGAGTGTAACCCTTGAATCTTTCTCAAGCTTCTCCAAAGCTTTCATTGTTCCTCTGTGCAAACCCTGAGATTTCATTCCTGATTCTAGCAGTTCTGGAAGTAGAGAAGAATTTTGCTAGAAAGGCTTTCTTGCATTCATCCCAGCTGGTTATACTGCCTTGGGGAAGATTTTTCTCCCACTGGTGTGCTTTATCTCCTAGAGAAAAGGGGAACAGTCTGAGCTTGAAGCCATCTTCACTAACTCCATTTATCTTGGTCAAGGAACAGAGCCTATCAAAGTTGTCTAGATGATCCAGGGGGTCTTCAAGTGGTAGCCCATGGAATTTGCTGCCTTGAACCATTGAAATCAAACCAGACTTGATTTCAAAGTTGTTGTTTTGGACTGCTGGTGGGATAATGCCTGTCCTGTTGTTGTAGGCATTTGGTGCATCACGTGCTCCAATAGATCCAGCTGCTCTTGGGGCTTGTGCAGCACCTCTTGGTCCTGGCTGACCTTGTAAGCCTTGGACACCTTGGTGTCCCTGTATGCCCTGAGCTCCTGCAGCTCCTTGAGGACCTTGAAACCTGTTGTCGTCCATGGCTTGATCTTGAATGTTCATTCCAAGCCTTTGCAAGTGTTGCTGTCGTTCTTGCTGTCTCCTTGCTCTTTGTCCTCTATCCAGCAGGTTGATGTTATCTATGAACTCCACAAGGTTGCTTGAACCTCTGGACCTCAAGTTCATATACCTGAAAGACAGAAATGAAAGTCAAAGAGAGTTAGTAACCAAAGAAAAGTTAAAGCTTGATCTTAAGGATTCTACAAACTGTAATGATTCAAACTGTTTCCCAAATGGCAACGGCGCCAAATTGATACAAGGGTTTTACCCCTTGTAGGACAATTGCCCTAGCTTGTACTAGTCAGTTGCAGTATAGCATAGGGTTGTATCAATCCAAATGGGAAGAGTTGAAAGACAGAAGAGTTGAGAGTGGAATCTCTAAGTCAAGCAAGCCAGGAAAGGGGTTTTGTTGCCTAAGCAACAGTTCTAACAACCTAAGTGAACCAAGTAGCAACAAGGTGAAAGCAAAAGCAAACTAAGCAATTCTAAGCAAGAAAAACACAGCAAAACAGAGCAAATCCGAGATTCAAATTAGAGAAAGACAAGTTCCTAGATGTGGTTATTGACTTTGGGGAATTTCAGGCATTGAATAAGGCTGTTTCAAACTACATTGATCAAGCAAGTAAGCAAGCAATGGTGGTTCCTAGACATAGAGTTCACAACTAAGCTAGTTAGATCCAATCTCTTGGCAAATAACCCTTTGCTAAACATCTTAACAAGAACTAACTCTCATTAGTGATAAAACATCAAGCAAGCAAGACTAATCAACTCTATTCAAGTCAAAATGCTCCTCAAACAGTCAATCTCTTGAGCCAAGGCCAGCAAATCCTCTACTAAACAGGTTCAGCATTTCATCAAACACTTGGTGGGCATAAGAGAAAGCTAACAACCTAGACCAGTTTGATCAAGACTAATCTAGCATGAATCACAGATTAATAGAGAGGAACCCATAAACAGAAGCACATAACAAGCCTTAATCAAGCCACAGATTCTCCTAATCTACCACATCTGGAAACCCTAAGGTAACTACTCACTCATAATCATGTTTAACACCAAATCACAAAGGGAGAAGATGCTAATCATGATTAAAAGAAAGACTAAAGCAAATACTTGATTGTATTAAACAAAGCAAAGAAATTGTCTTACAAACTTAGAGAAATAGCTTAAGAACAGTATTTTGACAAGACCTCCCGACAATATAGAAAAATAGGCTATTTATAGCCTAAGGGAGAAAACCCTAGAAAGGTGGCAAAAGTGTAATTAAAAACAGGTTCGGGCTGGGTCAGTATCGGTCAGTTGTGTCGACCTCCAGTAACCAAAATTTATCTGTATCGGTCATCAGTGATCGACACACATGACCAAAATTATAACGGTGTGTTTGTGTCGACCAAATCAGACCGATACTGGTGATCGATACTGCTTCATTTCGGTCACCAGAGACCGAAAATTCCAGGCTCTGACTGAAAACTTCTGCAAAGATCTTCTGCTTTGATCCTTCTTGCTCCCTTTTGTCCAGCTAGCCTCCTGGATCATTCCCAAAGCTCCTCTAAGCTCCTTTAAGCTCCAAAAGCACCTAAAAACATCCAATATGCAAGGAAAATGCAATCTATACTCCTAATGCAACCTAAGTCTAAAAGGAGAAGAAAATGGGACAAAAGCTAAGGGAAAATATGCAAAAGAGGACCAAAACATGTACTAAATGCAGCCCTAAATGGTGTAAATACAAGGGATATCATCTACCTTCATAGAAGTTGAAGAGAATTGAATTAGCTTTCTAATGGATGTTAAAGCCAGTAATTCCGGTTCGTGGTTTGAAAGATACGGCGATTCCAATGACACCCTTCGCAACTAGGAGGAAGCCAATATCGACAAGTGTATCGACCAGTACACATCGATACACTCCCTCCAAATTAAGCAATTTCTGGTTTATTCCTGATTTAGTAAGGGCTTTTCTTAAACACTATAAATATGTTAAGACCCAATTGTTGGGATCTATCTTCTTATTATCTTTTATCTATCTTTTTAGCTTTTAGACAATAGTTTTCTCTCTAGTTTCTTCCTTGTAATCTTGAATTTCTGCTTTGAATCTGCCTTAATCAATCTAAGTTTTTGTTTATCTTCTCTCTTCTCATGATTAGCCATCTTCCTTTTCTTGGGTTCATGGCTAAAACTATGTTTAGTGAGGAGTTTACTAAGTGTTTGAGATGGGATAGAGATAGGGAGATTTAAGGTTAGATTAGTGATTCTTAGTACTTAATATGATTGTTTCTTCTTATTGATTATGTTTAATGCTAGATTAGCCCTTGCTAAGTTGATCTAGATCCTAGGGTTCTCTTATGCCTGCCAAGTGTTTGATGAATTGCCTGAATGAGTTAAGTATGAGATTTGCTTATCTTAGCCTAAAGAATTAGCTGTCTAAGGAGTAGATTGGCAATATAAAATTGGCTTATAATGCTTGTTGATCATGTGTTTGAATAAAGGAATTTTTCTTGAATATGTGCTTAGCAAAGTAGCTAGTGTGAAGGAATTGAGCTAGTTATAGTTGTTAATTCTATGTCTAGGAATTGCCTTTTGTGGATTTGTAAGCATCACTTGTTAAGCTGAAAGTCTCCCAAAATCAATTACCCTTTCTCAAGTCTACTAGTCTTTGATTGTTTGAATTCGAACTTGCCTTAGTTTCTCTGTGTATTTTACTTGCTCTTGCTTATTTGAAATCTCTCTTAGTCATTAGTTTCATAGTTTCAATCACCCATATATGCTTGCTTGAATTAGATGATCTACTGCATTCTTAATGTCTTACCTTCCCATTATGGATTGATACCTACATACTACAATGATATAAGTATATGTAGGATTTGAAGTAGAGTAAACTCCTACATCAAATCCAAACTGATTTCATTGTGATGGATATGGTTAAATCTAAGGACCTTCCTTTATTACTTGGGACACCATTGTGATGGATATGGATATAGCTCATATTGACTTAACCAAGAAGAAAGTGGTGCTCAAGAATGTGGATCAAGGTGTGAGCTATGAGATCAAGCCTCCTTACTCTAACTCTTGTGGAACCATAGAAGGTGAGAAGCTAAGTTTGGAGGTGCTTCCTGAAAAGGTTGAGCATTCCATGACCTTCAATGTCAAGGTCCAAGAAGAGGTTAATCAACTAGACCACAATGAGTACCAAGGAGAAAGCTTTGATGGCGAGAATCTTTTTGGTGTTGTTTGAAGGATTGGTTGTTAAGGTTGAGGATGAAGTTCAAAGGAGCCACAAGAAGCTCAGGTCAAAGAAGAAGGTTAAGGCAGGGAGCAATTGCTTGTTGAGAGAGGTGAAGGGAAATGGATTCCCTTTGATACTTCTCATTAGCTCTAAGCCAACCAAAATCAAGCTTAGTGACTCTAAACATGCACACTTGGGAGGTAATCCCATGTCTATCCTTGTAATTATTAGTTCCTTATTCTTTTCATATGTTTTATTTAAGTGTTTCAGTTAGTTTAGATATCCACTGGTTCAACAAGGTGGTTCAAAATGGCCAAGGCGAATCCTCTATTTCCATACTGAGCAAGTATACCGACGAGATCAACAGATGCTTTGCTCGGTACGATTCACACCGAGTAAATGCCCATCATATACTGGTGTATATGCTTGATAGGGCTCATACCGAGGAAACATGTGTCGTACACCGATGAGTTTGATCGGTGTACCTGTACCGACGAGATGCATGCCGGTAAGCCTCCTCAGTATGACCACCGACGACCCTCCGGCGATGCTCCGATGTCCGGTGCACCGTGTGATATATCATGGTTTTTATAGTTTTTAACCATGATATAAGTCCTTTTTCTTGAGGTTTTTTGGTCTTTTTAGAGTCCTAGTAGAGTCTTTGCAGGTTAAAGCATGTCTCGAGCATAATTGGAAGTTTTGGAGCTTTTTGGAGCATTGCAAGATACAACCCCGAATGAAGCAAGTTAGAAGCGTTGTGCTTGGGTGACGACCGTCACCGACCTGGTGACGCTCGTCACCCGTAGAGGAAGGATTGTGGTTCGTTTTTCAAAGATTGGGAAGAAATTACACTTTTGGCCCAAAAGTTTTAGTATTTGCAAAAAGGCCTCAGATCGTGTTTTAGCATGTATATATTAGGTTTTCAGCCATTGTTGGCTTTTATCTTGTATCTTATTCTTTTGAGAGCTTTAGAGAGAGATTTGTAGCAGAGCTTTTGGAGAGACAAATCAGACTCCTTCAGAGCATATTTCGAACTCCTTTATTTTTATTTCTTATTTCTTTTATGCACTCTATTCTTTTCATGATGTTTGTTTCATTCACCATGTCTGGGTAGATTGTTATTTAAGTTAGGGCTTTTCAAAGGTTGAAGAAGAGTTTGTAGAATTGCTAAACTTATAGGAAATCCATTGGTTCTTCATCTGTGCTTGCATTCGTATCGATTTCTTAGACACATCATCTGGATTTCGAAACCCTAGGTTGTTTGATAGATTTGAGAGCATTATTAATCACCTGAACTAGTATTAGATGAGCAAAACGCCCTAGTGCAAAGAGATTTGGCTTAGGAGTTTTGTGAACAATTGAACCTGATCATTACTGTATGTTTAGGTTGTTAGGATTTGCAAAGATAATTGAAACTCTTTGATTTAGGCATAGTTAACTTCTGCAATGAGAATTGATTAGTTATATCTTTGCGACTCATGTTCAAGACGGTTTTAATTCATTCCTGATTGCATGCATTCTACATTCTCGGATTAAACCTTCGAATTGTCCTGACTTATCGTCTTTTGCTTTCTGAACTTTAAGAACAATCCCAAAAACGCCCACTTACATTTATTTTGCTGTTTCGCATTACATTCATTACTTGTTGCTTAGCTTAATCTAAACCTGAACTCTTTAGTGTAGTTTACTTGCTCCCTTGGGATTCGATAACCCCTTATACTACGATTGCAATGTTGTGCACTTGCAGTAGTTTTATTTGGGTAAAACCTGAGCCCTATCACCGTGTCCCCGAGCTCAGACGAGTGGTAACTGCACCAAGCAATTGCACCGATGAAACCAACATATGTCTTGCTCGGTGCAACACAAGACGATGGTGCGTGCATGCATGCACGAGGTATCCGAGAAACGAGCATCGCACGTGGAAACAGCTAAGTGTGGGGACTGTAACGAGCAAGTGCACTGAGCAGATCAATCCACGACTTGCTCGCCATACCACGTATAGCTTGTAGTATCGAGCTAAGGACATTCGACGGGTGCTCGAACCGAGAGGATCAGGATACAGCATTGGTAGCTTCATTTATTCTAGTGATTTAGGCTGCAAATAATTTACTTAGCATTTTAGTCTCATTTGCATCTAGAAGTAACATTGCATGCATTTAGCTTAGGATTGCATACATGTGCGTGTTTGTGGTGTGTTTCAGGTGTATTTGGAGGTTTTTGAACTTGGGAAGGAGATTGGAACAACATACATTCGAAGAAGATGCCATGAGAAGGAGTCTTGCAAACTCTGTGTCCATATCGAGGGAGAGCATCGAGTAGAACACCCATGAAGTGTACCGGATGTGGATCGTATGATGAGGAAGAAGAGTTTGACCGTGGACTCCGAGACTGCACCGGGTAGTGCATCGAGCTAAGCATGTCGTACAAGCCGATACGAAAAGGACAAGACATATCAGGGCCCAGCATCGAGCAGAACACCCGACCGCCTGTCTGATACGACCCAAGACTTGCTGTATGTGAAGCAACCAATGGAATAATTGAACCACGACAAGAGTTATTCTACATCGGGCTGGGCGCGTCGAGAAGAACATCCACCTATGAACCCGATGCGTCAACGCCGAGAGTTAACCAAGCTTTTTCTACTTTTTTTCAAACCTTATCTTTTGGCTTATTTAAGCTAAACCTTATCTTTTTAGCACTTATCTTCATTCTTATCCTTATTTTCGACCTGTGGGAGAATCACAAGGAGATTTATGTATATATGAACCAAGATCATCATTTTTAATACATTTTAGCATTTCTCTTGTTCTAGCTTTGTTTGATCATGCTTGCTCTATCAGTTCTGTTCTGTTTTGGTGATTTTAAAATGTGTTGTTAGTAGTTTCATAAGGTTTGAAGTTGGAGCAGATTTGGGGATGATTAGTTGATAACTTAGAGAGGTTTGGTTTAATTCATGTTTAAATCACTTAGCTAGGTTGTTCTTAATGCTTTAGTAACTCATCTAGGGTGAAGCTGATTATAGGTGTTTGCTGCATCAAAAGTGTTTGTTTAAAATGCCTGATAGAACTTTGCTAGGAACAATCGCAAAGATGATTATATTGCGTTTAGCTTGTTTGTTTGGTCTTTAAGAGTCTTCTGTTTTCAAGTTGGTTTTGCATAAATACGCCATCACGAGTGGGTCTGACATGTGCTTAACTTAGACATATTTGCTCTGTTTGCAGATTGACTGACTTAGTGACTTGATCATGTTCTTAGCTTGTTATTGGTCTTGACTACCCTAGGTTTGATACTAAGTAATCCCCATGTCATCATTGCTCTAGCCTTGAACCTGAACCTTATTGTTCTTTGCATTTAATCATTTTGAGCTCTGTTTTCCTTGGCATTTAGTTGCTTGCTTTTGTTCCATTTCCTGCCTTGCATTTCAAGTTATTGCATATAGCTTTCATGTTGGTTCTTGAACTTCCATATCTTTGCTTATCTTAGTCCTGTTTCATTTATATCACTGCCTTGTTAGTTTCTGTTGCATTTCGTTTCTTTGCATTGCACTTCCAGCTTTAATCTTATGAGTATTGCTTTTCACTTTTGCATTTCATCTATGATTATTTAGGTTGTTAGATAAGCCTTCTTTTTCATATTGGTTAAGCTTAGTTAGTACCTTGCATATCTTTTATTTCCTAGATGGATTGATAAACCTCATTTATACTACATCAGATTTTGAGAGAGATTGAGCAAAGACTTGTAAAAGTCCTTATTCAATTTGGCGCTGTTGCCATTCTAGGATTACTTAGATAATTGAGCTAGGTTCTTGCTTAGACTTTAACCACCTTTTACTTCACTAATCACTTACCTTTCTTGCTCTGTTATCTCAGGTACAATGGCTGATCAACACCATCAAAGACCTGCTTATCAAGCTCAATTCAGAGAAGATGCAGCTCCGGTTCAGAGGTTACATAGGCCAGTGCCTCAGATTGCTAGAAGAGCACAACACATTAGTTCTCATGATGCTCCTTACTTTCTTACCAGACGCAGAGGTATACTCCCTCCACCATCACAACAGCATCACTTTGAGATCAAGAGTAGTGTGATTTCAATGGTACAAGCCAACTGCTTTAATGGCACATCTATGGATGATCCGCTTGATCATATGGACTGTTTTGAGAGTCTTTGCAGTTTACAACGGATTAGTGGCATCACAGAAGATGGCTTAAAACTGAGGTTATTTCCATTCTCTCTTGGTGATAATGCACATTAGTGAGAGAGATCTTTGTCATGTGGATCAATGTGTTCTTGGGATGATTGCAAAAGAGTGTTTCTTGAAAAGTTTTACTCTTCTACCAGGACAGCTACACTAAGGCAGAACATATCAGGTGTCACACATTCACCAGATGAACCATTCTGTTCAGCATGGGAAAGAATTCAGGGCTATACATTGCGCTGCCCTCACAATGGTTTCTCAACAGAGTCATTGCTCAGCACACTTTACAGAGCAGTACTGCCAAGATTCAAGATGTTGCTAAACACAGCCAGCAATGAACATTTTCTGGATTAAGTGTTGAAGATGGCTTGCAGCTGATAGCAAACCTCACCTTGAGTAATGGTGAATATGCGGACAAACAAGAGGGCAGCTACAAGAAGAATACTGAAGCCTCACTGATATCCATTGTATTTACACCATTTAAGGCTGCATTTAGTACATATTTTGATCCTCTTTTGCATGTTTTCCCTTTGCTTTTGCCCCTTTTTCTTCTCCTTTTAGACTTAGGTTGCATTCAAAGTATAGTTTGCATTTTCTTTGCATTTTGGATGTTTTTAGGTGCTTTTGGAGCTTAAAGGAGCTTGGAAGAGTTTTGGGAATGATACAAGATGCTAGCTGAGCAAAAGGGAGCAAGAAGGATCACAGCAGAAGATCTCTGCAGAAGTTTTTGGTCAGAGCATAGAGAGTTTCGGTCAAGGGTGACCGATACGGAGCATATCTGTAGCATCCGTATCCGAGAGAATTCGGAATGATCGAGCTGGACAGGGCATTATCCGAGGTATAATCGAGCCAAGGGTCGGATATTGGCTGGGAAATGGAGGTTCGGACTATGGTCGGGTGATGACCGAGGAAATAGTCGGATGTGGGCTGGATAGCCGAGCCGGATGGACCATATCCGAGGGAAAACCGGGTCTAGTCCGTCGGAAATGGAATTTATCCCGGGGCAGTGAGATTTATCCGGGAGTCTGGGAGGTTAGTCCAAGTATCAGTGGACTGTCTCCGAGGGAGAAAGGGAAACCTCTGAGAGAAATAGAGGATTAGCCGAGGTGGGACAAGTTGTCCGAGAGAAATAGGAATATCCGGGTGAAAAATGGAAAACACCTCGGATAAGGGCGGTTTATCCGAGTGGGAAGGGATTTGGGCCGTGGGCCAAGTGTTTGGTCGGCTATTTTGTTGTTTATCGAGGGAATGGTCAAGCCGGTAACGGAGATAGCCGAGAGAATCGAATCGGACCGGGATAAAACCTACTGGAACCAGGAAAACGTCGGATAAGTCCGGGTTATCTAGGGTTTTGCGAGTTTATAAGGGATTTTGAGACTTTTCTCGGGAGAGTTGTGTTTATTCGAGAGCAATAAAGCAAAGAAAGAGAATAGTCGAGAGAAAACCCTAAGAAAAACAATTTATCGCGAGGACATCCGAGAGAGATCAGGTTATCGCCGAGCAGATCAGACCATTGCCGAGATAAATTGGTAAGCGATCGGATATTTCCCTAAGTGTTGAGTTTTCATCGGATAACCTCAAGCTAATAGTCTTGTTTTGTGGGGTTTCTGAGGGAAAACAGAGTTTGGCTTGAAGAAAGGTGAACAGATCAAGAGATAGCCGAAGGGAAAGGGATCAAATCGTACGGACAGCCGAGAGATTCCTAGGGTGATCGGATATCTTCGTTTTGGTGTGGTTTTCATCGGGATTTCTTCTGACCAATCTGTTTCCAGCCTTGTCTAAGGTGAGTGCGTGACTGTGGTTGGTGTCTAGGACCGTAGGATTGCTAGGGTTGAATGTTTGCATGTTGATTGTGTGATTTTCATGTTATGTGTTTAGAACTGATAAGCAATTTTCATGTTATGATATATTGTGGTGTTTACCGTGGCATAGATGATGTCTAGCTAACCTCAGGGTAATTCGGATCATGTACTAGCTTAGGGGATGTGGGATTCTCGCTGAAGTAGACATGGGTCTTAAAAAGGGATTGATCTTGGTTGGTTAAGTTAGATGATCATGGCCGTTTGATATTGTTATGTCTATTGCGAATCGATTGTGTTGAATGTTGAATCCGAAAGTATGACTGCGTGTTTGGTACTGACCAGGTGTTACGGGATGACCGTACTCACTAAGTATTTATGAAATACTTATGCCTCTCTTCTTGAGTGTGTAAAGGGGCGAGACCAGGCGGCAGTGATGGATATGGATGGATCGGGACTGGGTTTTATTTATGTTTAAGACGTTGTGCTTTGTCTTATGGCTTTGGTGTTTGACCGTTTAGGTTGCTAGATGATCGTTTGTATTCATTAGCGAACCATTGTGATTTGTTTAAGTTAACCCCGAATCCTGTTTAAGTGTTTTATGAAAGTTGAATGAATAAGAAATGAGTTGCTTTATATTCTGCTGTGTGTTGATAAGAAAGAATAAGAATGAAGAAAAAGTTTTAAAATATGGCTAAGTATATAAACGGACTGTTAGGATGTAGTGGGACATAGCTGCGGTACGGTTTACTGGATTGGGTTACCACAAGTTGGTATCAGAGCGTTTTAACGCTTCTAGGTTTGAAATTGGTGACTGCTGTTGTTTGCTTGTTTGGGGTTTATGGGGGTCCGATCCATTCTTCACTGCCAAGGTCTCGCGGTAAGTTATTGTTTGGTGTTGAGAAACACGTTTTGAGTTAGCTTCGGCTAACTGGCAATATTGTACTTGCAGATGGTTGATACCAGAAGAACCGTGAGAAACAATGGGGACAACCAGGCTGTGGGGTCTGTGAACTCAGTCAACGGTGATGTTGCTGAGAGCGCAAGGGATGCCGAGAGACAGGCAGCTGCGGTTGCAAATGAGGAGGCTAGAGTGGCAGCCGTGGAAGCAGCAAGGAATGTTGTGGATGCTGAGAATGTGGCAAGGAATGCTGCGGGTGCAGCTGGGGTTGCTGCGAATGTAGCACTAGTGGGGTTAGAGGCTGTGCTTGGGATGTTAGCACATGTACTAGCTAGGCTACCTGCGGTGGTTCCTGCTCCGGCGGTTGCAGCAGCACCACATGTAGTACCACCGGTGGGGGTTCACGCGGATGTGTATGGGGAGGAAGCGGACCAAGTGGAGAGGGTTCTAAGTTACCTCAAGGTTTTGGATCACATGGTGTGGTTGGGAACCAAGTTCTTTGCTGGAGGTTCAAAACCGATTGAGGCAGATGAGTGGAGGATGAGACTGGAACGGAACTTTGAGTCTATCCGATGTCCAGAGGGTTATAAGAGGGACATAGCCGTGCACTATTTGGAGGGTGATGCACACACGTGGTGGAAAGGAATCGTTGGAAGGCTGGCGAATGCGAATTGTTCATATGAGACGTTTTCAGCGATGTTCAGGAGTAAGTACTTCCCACAGGAAGCTTACAACGAGTTGGAGAAGGCGTTCTTGTACCTTAGTCAGGGGACGCTTACAGTGAGGCAGTATGAGACTCAGTTTAACCAGCTGAGGAAGTATGTGTCTCATGAGTTTGACACGGAGGAGAAGCTGATTTGTAGGTTTATGAGTGGACTGCGAGTTGAGCTTAGGAACGGGTGTGTTGTTCGTGACTTCAGGACAGTTGCTGAGCTTGTTGAGAAGGCGGCATTGTTGGAGTCAGGACAGGCAGAAGCTGCGTTGATGTCAGCTGGGGCTAGTACAGCCGTGACCAAGGCGGGTCAGTCTAGTGGAAAGAACCAGAAGTTTGGGAAGGGAGTACTGAACAAAGGATCTGAGGGACGCAGCGTGTGCAGCAAGTGTGGCAAGGCTCATGTTGGCGAGTGTAGGAGCTGTGGTAGTGGATGCCACAGGTGCGGGAGTTAAGAGCATCGGGTACGAGACTGTCCGGAGGAGGATCAGAGAGTGGTTCGTGTGTCCGGCAGTGATGGTGCGGTTCGGGTTTTCTACGGTTGTGGAGAACCAGGGCATTTCAAGCGTGAGTGTCCTAAGGCGGGAGTGGTGGAGCAAGCCGTGGCTCAAGGGAAGAGAGCAGGGGAGGCGCTTGCATCACAGGCCAAGAGACAGGCCATTATGCCGAGGGTGTACACGACGAGTGCACCAGCAGCCGAGGAACCAAGCACTTCTCATCCGATTACTGGTACGTGTGGTACATAGTGTTTTCTTAAAATGCTTTTGTGTGATGTGTGTTATTATAGAGTCTTAGCATTCTAGGGAATGAATGTGTAGGGACCTTGCTAATGGGTGAGGTTGAGACCCATGTTCTGTTTGACTCGGGAGCGAGTCATTATTTTGTTAATCCGGATATGATCGGAAAGGGACAGTTCCGGAAGGAACCCGGAGAGGACTTTAGGTTAGTTCAGGCGGCTGGAGGCCAAGTGATGTTTTCATTAGGAACGGTTAAGAATGTTCCAGTGATGTTTGGCGAAGTGAACATGCCAGCGGATCTAGTGATCTGCAGAGCTAAGTCCTACGATGTCATTTTGGGAATGGACTGGTTAGGCAAGCACAGAGCTCACTTGGATTGTCACCGTGGAAGGGTGCGGTTTGAGAGAGACAGAGAGGTCTTGGTTTATCAGGGAGTTATACCAACCTCGGGAAGCTTGGTGGTTTCAGCTATTCAAGCAGAACGACTGATAGAGAAGGGTTGTGAGGCGTATCTAGCAACGATCACTACCACAGAAGGAGGATCGGATGTAGACTTGGGCAGTATACCGGTGGTGCAGGAATTTGAGGATGTTTTTCAGGCGTTGGCAGGACTGCCACCAGCTCGTTCCGATCCATTCACGATTGAACTTGAGCGGGGGACAGCTCCATTGTCCAAATCACCATACCGGATGGCGCCAGCTGAGATGGCAGAACTGAAGAAGCAGCTAACGGAGTTGTTGGACAAAGGGTTCATTAGACCTAGTAGTTCACCGTGGGGAGCACCAGTGTTGTTCGTGAAGAAGAAGGATGGGAGCTTCAGGCTTTGCATTGATTACCGCGGATTGAACCGTGTGACCGTGAAGAACAACTATCCACTTCCTAGGATAGACGAGTTTTTGGACCAACTCAAGGGAGCTACTTGGTTCTCGAAAATCGATTTGGCATTAGGATACCATCATATACCCATAGAGGAGACAGACGTGCGTAAGACTGCCTTTATGACAATGTATGGTCATTACGAGTTTGTGGTAATGTTATTTGGTTTGACAAATGCGTCAGCTGCATTCATGAAGTTGATGAATGGCGTATTCAGAGAGTACCTAGATGAGTTTTTGATCATTTTCATAGATGATATTCTAGTATACTCTAAGGATGAGGAAGAGCATAAGAGTCATTTGCGGACTGTTCTGGAGAAGTTGAGAGAACAGAAGTTATATGCCAAGCTCAGTAAGTGTAGCTTTTGGCAAAGGCATATAGGATTCTGGGTCACATTGTTTCGGATAAGGAAATGTCCTTGGACCCAGAGAAGAATCGAGCTATTGCGGATTGGCCTATACCAGAGAATGCTACAGAGATAAGGGGTTTTCTCGGACTAGCCGGTTACTACAGGCGGTTTGTCAAAGGTTTTGCAAGCATGGCTCAGCCAATGACAAAGCTGACTGGTAAAGACGTGGAGTATGTCTGGACGGATGAGTGTGAAGAGTGCTTCTCAAAGTTAAAGGAGTTACTCACTAGTGCACCAGTATTAGCGTTACCAGAACCGGGTGAGCCATACGTGGTATACACAGATGCATCCAGAAAAAGACTAGGTTGTGTTCTGATGCAGAATGGTAAGGTGATAGCTTATGCTTCGCGGCAGCTATGGAAGCATGAAGGAAATTACCCTACGCATGATTTAGAGATGGCGGCTGTGGTATTTGCACTTAAGATATGGAGATCTTACTTGTATGGGGAAAAGGTGCAGATATACACGGACCATAAGAGTTTAAAGTATTACTCAACCGGAATTGAACTTGAGACAGCGTAGATGGATGGAGTTGGTAGATGACTATTACTTAGAGATAGCATACCATCCAGGAAAGGCCAACTTGGTGGCGGATGCGTTGAGTAGGAGAAGGGCTAGCGTATCATCATAGCAGAATGTTGGAAGCATTGTGAACATGCTAAGGACGTTGCAGCTGAATGCAGTAACAGAAGGGGTTGAACCGTTGGGTCTGGATGCTGCGGATAGAGCTGACTTGTTGACTAGGATTCGGATTGCTCAGGAGCAGGATGAGAATCTAAAAAAGGTGACACAGAATGATAAGACGGAATATCAGACTTTAAACAATGGGACCATTGTTGTGAACGGACGGGTCTGTGTTCCAGATGTGAGGGAGTTAAGGGATGAGATCCTGAAGGAGGCACCTTCATCCCGAACTATTTCTTTAAAAAAAAAGATTGGCTATATGCAAAGCATCATCTGTCTTATGACAAGCAGTAAAATGAGCCATCTTAGAGAATCTATCCACTACAACAAAAATAGATTCCTTACCTGTCTTTGTTCTAGGCAAGCCTAAAACAAAGTCCATGGAAATGTCATTCCACGGATGAGAGGTTATGGGTAAGGGTGAGTACAAACCATGATTTTGGACCTTGGACTTGGCTTGTTTACAAGTATTGCATCTCCCACAAATTCTCTCCACATCCCGTCTCATGTGTGGCCAATAGAAATGATCTTTCATTACTTTTAAGGTTTTTGCTACGCCAAAGTTACCCATTAAACTGCCTCCGTGTGCTTCCCTGATAAACAAATCTCTCATAGAAGAATTAGGTACACAAAGACTGTTCTCATAGAAGAGAAACCCATCTTGTTTAAAGAATTTACCCGAAGGAGATTTGAAACAAGAAGCAAAAATTTCTGAAAAATCATCATCATCTTTGTATAGCTCTTTAAGCTGATCAAATCCAAGCAACTTAGCTTCTAAAGTAGTGAGAAGAGTGTATCTTCTTGACAATGCATCAGCAACCACATTGTCTTTACCTTGTTTGTAGTTTATGACATATGGGAAGGTTTCTATGAATTCAACCCACCTTGCGTGCCTTTTGTTGAGCTTTTGCTGACCTTTGAGGTGTTTGAGGGACTCATGGTCCGTGTGAATGACAAATTCTTTAGGCCAGAGGTAGTGTTGCCACGTTTGTAAGGCTCTCACCAAGGCGTACAACTCCTTATCATATGTTGGATAGTTGAGCATGGCTCCTCCAAGCTTCTCACTAAAAAATGCTATGGGTTGCTTCTCTTGCATTAGAACAGCGCCAATACCTATTCCTGATGCATCACACTCAATCTCAAAAGTCTTTAAGAAATTAGGCAATATAAGGACTGGGGCGTTAGTAAGCTTCTCTTTTAGGCTTTGGAAAGCCTCTTCTTGAGCCGTTTCCCACTTGAACCCAACTTCCTTTTTGATGACTTCAGTGAGTGGGGCAGCTATAGTGCTAAAGTCCCTCACAAATCTCCTATAAAAGCCGGCTAGGCCATGGAAACTCCTTACTTCTCCTACGGTCTTAGGACTTGGCCGGTCACATATGGCCTTCACTTTCTCCTCATCTACTTTGAATCCTTCTGAGCTTACTACAAAACCAAGAAAAACAAGACTAGAAGTGCAGAAAGTACACTTCTTAAGGTTAGCATATAGTTTTTCTTTTCTAAGCAAATCAAGCACAAGTCTAATGTGTTCCACATGCTCTTCTAGACCTTTGCTATAAACAAGGATGTCATCAAAATAAACCACCACAAAGATGCCTATATACGCCCTAAGAACATGATTCATTAAACGCATAAAAGTGCTAGGGGCATTAGTCAATCCGAATGGCATAACCAGCCATTCATATAAACCATGTTTGGTTTTGAATGCGGTTTTCCATTCATCCCCCTCTTTCATTCTGATCTGGTGGTAACCACTTTTTAAATCAATTTTGGAGAATATATTAGAACCATGCAATTCATCTAACATGTCATCTAGCCTAGGAATGGGATGGCGATACTTCACCGTGATATTGTTGATTGCACGGCAGTCAACACACATCCTCCAGCTACCGTCTTTCTTTGGAACAAGGAGGACTGGTACTGCACAAGGGCTAATGCTTTCACGGATATGTCCCTTGGCCATCAGTTCATCCACCTGCTTCTGTAGTTCTTTGGTCTCCACGGGGTTGGTACGGTAGGCGGGACGGTTTGGCAATGATGCCCCAGGAATGAAGTCTATTTGGTGTTCTATACCCCGGATGGGAGGTAGTCCCGTTGGTGTCTCTTCTGGAAAGACATCTTCATAATTCTGCAAAAGAGCTTGCATTTCACTCGGATACACCGGTGTAAGATCAGCCATGGTGGTTAATCTTTCTTTATAAACAAATAATAGCATAGGTGTTTCGGAGTATAAAGCTTTCTTAACCTGTCCAGTCTTAGCAAAGAAGTTTAAATGTTTGGCTGACCTCAAGGTGAGTTTCTGATCGTTGTAGACTTCTTGAGGAGTCATGGGTATCAAAGTGTTCTTCTTTCCCTTAAACTCAAAGGAGTGCCAGTTGGAGAATCCATCATGTATCACCCAGCGCTCAGATTGCCACGGCCTCCCTAGCAGGATATGACTTGCTTTCATAGGTAGCACATCACAAAGTATCTCATCTTTATACTCTCCTATGGCCAGTGGAACTAAGACTTGTTCGATGACCTTCATTTCTCCTTTGTCATTCAACCAGTGTAGCTTATACGGGCTGGGGTGAGGGGTGGCTTGCAAACTCAGCTTCTTAACCATGATACTGCTTGCCACATTAGCGCAACTCCCACCGTCTATGATCAAACTGCAAACTTTTCCCTGAACCAAGCAACGAGTATGAAACAGATTCTCACGCTGATCTTGTTTTTCTGGTTTGCTTTACACGGTTAATGTCCTTCTTGCTACAAGCAACTCTCCTTGTACTGGCAATAACTCATGTTCCTCCTCGGTTTCTTCTTGTTGCTCATCCTCTGATTCTATGTCACCGTTTTCTAGTAACACCATAACACGTTTGTTAATGCACTCATTAGCGTAATGTCCACAGCCT
The DNA here is from genome assembly GCA_911865555.2 of Thlaspi arvense. Taxonomy (NCBI): domain Eukaryota; kingdom Viridiplantae; phylum Streptophyta; class Magnoliopsida; order Brassicales; family Brassicaceae; genus Thlaspi; species Thlaspi arvense. The sequence goes on from OU466857.2 coordinate 15,957,195, forward strand.
TGGCATTTGAAACACTTTACATAACGAGCCTTGGTGTTAGCCTCCTTAGGTTTCACATATGGTTGGACAATTTTGGGATTTGGAACTGATCGGCTTATCTTCTCTCGGCTGATTCTGCGGATATGCTGACTGGTACGAGTTTCTATCGTCCCGCGGATAAACTGTCCGACTGTTTGGTCCGGTACTAGAACTCGAACGGTACGACCCTTTTCTCTTGACTTGCTGCTCAAACAACATTGCTTTGTGAAGCATCTCCTCTAAGTCGACATAATGTTGAGTCTCCAGGCGGTCCTGAATCTCTCGGTTAAGGCCTCCGAGGAACCTAGCCATCGTAGCTTCACTGTCCTCCAAGATAGCTGCACGAAGCATTAGTGTTTCCATTTCCTTAAAATATTCCTCCACAGAACGGTTGCCTTGCATCAATCTCCGAAGCCTCTGATGTAGCTCGCGATGGTAATGGCTCGGAACAAACCGTTTCCTCATCAAGTTTCTCATCTCGTTCTAAGTTGTAACCGGATACTCCTGGTTTCTCCTTCTAGTTGTGACGAGTTAATCCCACCAGCTTAGGGCATAGTCGTAGAACTCTGTGGCCGCCACCTTAACACGGTTCTCCTCAGTGTAATGTTGAACATTGAATACCAGCTCTATCTTCTTTTCCCACTCAAGGTAGGCATCTGGATCACACTTGCCGTGAAAGGAGGGAATCTTCAACTTGAGACCGGCCAAGTTGTCTTGCACACGATCTCTGCCTTGTCTAGAACTTCTACGGCCACTTTTAGAGGAGTTACTGCTTTTGTAGTATTGATCAGTCTGATGTCCACTAGCCTGTCCTTCTTGTTCATCTTCTCTCACGGTTTCTTTTCCTTGGCGTCTCTGTTCTGTATCTCTCTGTTCATAGCTTTGCCTGATCTTGTCTACCTCAACTTGTAACATTTTTTTCATCTCAGTGATAAACGCTTTCTAGCGAGGGTTTATGGTGCAGAGAGGTTATCAAACTCTAATGCAAGCAATGTCGTAGTATAGCAAGCAAGAGAGAGTCAATCCACTTATAGGAGATAGAGAATGCACAGAGAATGCAAGGACTAAAGCAAATCTAAGCAAAATGAGACAGTTTATGAGAAAATATCTAAGAACTAGATGCAGCAACCTAAACAGAGTGAAACCTATTTTAAAAATACTAGAAAGGAAGCAACTACCACGAGAAACAAACGGATTAATTAAAGGAAAGAGCTTCGAATTATTAAAATTTGACTAGTGGATCGACCACGAGATCGACCACTAGATCGAGCAGTAACAATCGATCTCGTCTAAAAATGTAAAAGCAGTAAAGCTAATGACCAGGATGCTATCAGATAACAAGCGAAGGATGAGAATAGACTTAAAGATGCTAAAAGAAAGGGCCTAGGGTTGAGATTTTTTGGTTAGGGGTTTCAAAGGTTCGACCTTGGGTCTAAAACTTTAGATCGACTCACTTGGTGAGGATCTCTAAGCCTTGAAAACAAAACAAGATCTATCCGTGGTTTTCGGTATAGATCACTCTTTCATCCTCTCCTCCAAACCCATGGCTTTTGGTGGAAAGAGAGGTCGAAAGGCAATGAAAACAGATTTCAAGTAAATGGCTTAATTAGTCCCCCAAACTTCCATGGCTTTTGGGAAGGGGTAACTAGTCTCTAAGGTGTGATCTTCCGAGGCTCCTGGATCCTGTCAAGGTAAGGAACCTCTCGGATCATGAAGCTCTTGGCGTGAGAGTCTTCAAGCTTTAAGCTTTCAACACCTTAGAAGAGATAGCCTTTAAAAACGTTTAGAAAAACCCCAAGATCGAAACCCTTTCTACCCCTTAATCCTCTCAACCCCGAACCCAAAGGAACTACTCACTACACATAGAGTAAATCAAGCAAAGCATATGAAACGAGACGATGAACATGAAAGGAAAACTGGATTATACGAGAATGATTCGAATACAAAAGCTTAAGAGAAAAACGAGTTTCAACAAATGGTGTTCTTCACGAAAACGAGAGAGAAAACATAAAGAAGAAGATAAGGATCTAAAAAGTTATTGAAAAAGGGCGTCGCCGCCTTGCCTAAAATGCCCAAACAAGCCAATGGTCCCCCCTTCGCTAGCAGCCAAAAACGGTTGAAAGGACAGAAATCGACTCCAGGATCGAGTGGTTCTCTCGATCATATCCGGACATCGTGTCTTCGGCTCGATCTAGGTCTCGATCTTCATCGGCGAATGGAGTGTTGCATCCGATCTCGGTATTGATCTTCGGCTGGATCGAGTGGTGTACTCGATCTGTCTCTCGCTCTGCATGGCGTCATTTACGTCTGTACCGATTGATCGATTGCTTCACTCGATCTCCGTCTCGATCATTTTCCTTGGATCACCTAGTTGGCTCGATCTTCTGGTCGATCAACTCCTAGATCGACCGGCCATGCTCGATCTGCTCCTCGATCTCTGGTCCTTAGCATATTTCCGAGCTCCCACGAACTGCTACATCAGCTTCAACACGTCCACGAACCTCCACGACTCCAAAGCAGCCAGAAACAACCTGAATGTGATGCAAAATGCAAGAAAAATGCGTATGTTGATGCAAGAATGCTCTAGGACCCTAAGTGATGCAATCTAACCTAAAACGTGATACAAATGCATGAAAAGCTAACTAATGAGTATGCAAAATGTATGCAATATGTAATGACATCACTCAGCCATGAGGGCTTCGACCAACATCCTCTGAGCACGTACAGCTGAAGGTTTCGGGTCATCTTCCCCGGCCATTGCTCCTGAAAACAAAATTTCTCGCAGTACGTAGTTCTTGGGTAAATTAGAATTTTATAAAAATTCCAAACTATTTTTAAAAAAAATTGTGGTTAAACAAGAGATCAAAACCGTGATGAATAATAATTTTAAAAAATATTTTTGACAGAAGATGAAGAGTCAAAAATATTGAAATGATGAACAAGGGCGGATTGGATCAGAAAACTTAGCTTTGGAAGGGTTGCTCTGATACCACTTGATATGATCCCGGTCAATGATCGTTCCTTTCAAGCTAAGTGATGAAGAACTCGTGGTGAATGGTGGAATGATCCGAATGGTGGAAAGGGGGTTGTTTCAGTTGAAGGGGAAAAGTGGGGAAAGAGTGAAGATGGAATGTAGCAAGAGAGATGGAAAGCTCTTGATACAAAACTACTAGAACACAAGGATATGACGCACCTAGGTTATAAGCAGGATTTCTCGAGGATATGACGCACCAAGAGAGATGATCTATTTTGTGAAGGAGATATTATTCAAAAGATAGATGAAACCACACAAACAACTAACACACGGTTTTAAGAAGAGAAGAGAGAGAGGAAGAAGAACGGTCAACAAGAGAGCAATAAGTTGGTCTTGGGACAAACCCCCTTGACTAACCATGCATGACTCTTGTTCAAAATATCACAAACTACAAGAAAAGACACAACTAAAACAAAGAAATGAACCTAGACACATCCAAGCCACGGATGGTAGGAAGAAGTGGGCTTGGAACAAGGCCAAGCTAAATGGGCAATGACATTGTGGGAATACTTGCCTCGTTAAAAACCTTAGTGAGAAAACCCAATGGGACAAAACTCACTAAGGGAAAAAGAGCACAAAGTATCCCACAAACCCACTAGCTTAGTCCCCGGCTACAATGCAGACCAGTGTGGAACATGTAGCCTCCTTAGTACTTGATTCATACTTAAACTGATTAAGTAGAACCTCTAAGGCATTTTGAAATGCCTTAGTCTTAGCTCGGGTCATTGGGCCTCCTTGCATCTTAAGAACTTCTTCAACCTCCTTCTGGTCTTGATCTTGTTGTCCAACGGCTACAAGCTCTTCTTCTAGGTTAGGTGTCCCCATGCTCATATCAGCAAGGGATGCCGAGAGACAGGCAGCTGCGGTTGCAAATAAGGCGGCTAGAGTGGCAGCCGTGGAAGCAGCAAGGAATGCTATGGATGCTGAGAATGTGGCAAGGAATGTTGCGGGTGCAGCTGGGGTTGCTGCGAATGTAGCACCAGTCGGGTTAGAGGCTGTGCTTGGGATGTTAGCACAGGTACTAGCTAGGGTACCTGCGGTGGCTCCTGCTCCGGCGGTTGCAGCAGCACCACATGTAGTACCACCGGTGGGGGTTCACGCGGATGTGATTGGGGAGGAAGCGGACCAAGTGGAGAGGGTTCCGAGTTACCTCAAGGTTTTGGATCACATGGTGCGGTTGGGAACCAAGTTCTTTGCTGGAGGTTCTACACCGATTGAGGCAGATGAGTGGAGGATGAGACTGGAACGGAATTTTGAGTCTATCCGATGTCCAGAGGGTTATAAGAGGGACATAGCCGTGCACTACTTGGAGGGTGATGCACACATGTGGTGGAAAGGAATCGTTGGAAGGCTGGTGAATGCGAATTGTTCATATGAGACGTTTTCAGCGATGTTCAGGAGTAAGTACTTCCCACAGGAAGCTTACAACAAGTTGGAGAAGGCGTTCTTGTACCTTAGTCAGGGGACGCTTACAGTGAGGCAGTATGAGACTCAGTTTAACCAGCTGAGGAAGTATGTGTCTCATGAGTTTGACACGGAGGAGAAGCTGATTCGTAGGTTTATGAGTGGACTGCGAGTTGAGCTTAGGAACGGGTGTGTTGTTCGTGACTTCAGGACAGTTGCTGAGTTTGTTGAGAAGGCGGCATTGTTGGAGTCAGGACGGGCAGAAGCTGCGTTGATGTCAGCTGGGGCTAGTACAGCCGTGACCAAGGCGGGTCAGTCTAGTAGACAGAACCAGAAGTTTGGGAAGGGAGTACTGAACAAAGGATCTGGGGGACGCAGGGCATTTCAAGTGTGAGTGTCCTAAGGCGGGAGTGGTGGAGCAAGCCATGGCTCAAGGGAAGAGAGCAGGGGAGGCGCTTGCATCACAGGCCAAGAGACAGGCCATTATGCCGAGGGTGTACACGACGAGTGCAGCAGCAGCCGAGGAACCGAGCACTTCTCATCCATTTACTGGTACGTGTGGTACATAGTGTTTTCTTAAAATGCTTTTGTGTGATGTGTGTTAGTATAGAGTCTTAGCATTCTAGGGAATGAATGTGTAGGGACCTTGCTAATGGGTGAGGTTGAGACCCATGTTCTGTTTGACTCGGGAGCAAGTCATTATTTTGTTAATCCGGACATGATCGGAAAGGGACAGTTCCGGAAGGAACCCGGAGAGGACTTTGGGTTAGTTCAGGCGGCTGGAGGCCAAGTGATGTTTTCATTAGGAACGGTTAAGAATGTTCCAGTGATGTTTGGCGAAGTGAACATGCCAGCGGATCTAGTGATCTGCAGAGTTAAGTCCTATGATGTCATTTTGGGAATGGACTGGTTAGGCAAGCACAAAGCTCACTTGGATTGTCACCGTGGAAGGGTGCGGTTTGAGAGAGACGGAGAGGTCTTGGTTTATCAGGGAGTTAGACCAACCTCAGGAAGCTTGGTGGTTTCAGCTATCCAAGCAGAACGGCTGATAGAGAAGGGTTGTGAGGCGTATCTAGCAACGATCACTACCACAGAAGGAGGACCGGATGTAGACTTAGGCAGTATACCGGTGGTGCAGGAATTTGAGAATGTTTTCAGGCGTTGGCAGGACTGCCACCAGCTCGTTCAGATCCATTCACGATTGAACTTGAGCCGGGGACAGCTCCATTGTCCAAATCACCATACCGGATGGCGCCAGCTGAGATGGCGGAACTGAAGAAGCAGCTAACGGAGTTGTTGGACAAAGGGTTCATTAGACCTAGTAGTTCACCGTGGGGAGCACCAGTGTTGTTCGTGAAGAAGAAGGATGGGAGCTTCAGGCTTTGCATTGATTACCGTGGATTGAACCGTGTGACCGTGAAGAACAAGTATCCACTTCCTATGATAGACGATTTTTTGGACCAACTCAAGGGAGCTGCTTGGTTCTCAAAAATCGATTTGGCATCAGGGTACCATCTTATACCCATAGACGAGACAGATGTGCGTAAGACTGCCTTTATGACAATGTATGGTCATTACGAGTTTGTGGTCATGCCATTTGGTTTGACGAATGCGCCAGCTGCATTCATGAAGTTGATGAATGGCGTATTCAGAGAGTACCTAGATGAGTTTGTGATCATTTTCATAGATGATATTCTAGTATACTCTAAGGATGAGGAAGAGCATAAGAGTCATTTGCGGACTGTTCTAGAGAAGTTGAGAGAACAGAAGTTATATGCCAAGCTCAATAAGTGTAGCTTTTGGCAACGGCATATAGGATTCTTGGGTCACATTGTTTCGGATAAGGGAGTGTTCGTGGACCCAGAGAAGATTCAGGCTATTGCAGATTGGCCTATACCAGAGAATGCTACAGAGATAAGAAGTTTTCTCGGACTAGCCGGTTATTACAGGCGGTTTGTCAAAGGTTTTGCAAGCATGGCTCAGCCAATTACAAAGCTGACTGGTAAAGACGTGGAGTATGTCTGGACGGATGAGTGTGAAGAGTGCTTCTCAAAGTTAAAGGAGTTACTCACTAGTGCACCAGTATTGGCGTTACCAGAACCGGTTGAGCCATACGTGGTTTACACGGATGCATCCAGAAAAGGACTAGGTTGTGTTCTGATGCAGAATGGTAAGGTGATAGCTTATGCTTCGCGGCAGCTATGGAAGCATGAAGGAAATTACCCTACGCATGATTTAGAGATGGCGGCTGTGGTATTTGCACTTAAGATATGGAGATCTTACTTGTATGGGGAGAAGGTGCAGATATACACGGACCATAAGAGTTTAAAGTACATCTTTACTCAACCGGATTTGAACTTGAGACAGCGTAGATGGATGGAGTTGGTAGCGGACTATGACTTAGAGATAGCATACCATCCAGGAAAGGCCAACTTGGTGGCGGATGCGTTGAGTAGGAGAAGGGCTAGCGTATCATCAGAGCAGAATGTTGGAAGCATTGTGAACATGCTAAGGACGTTACAGCTGAATGCAGTAACAGAAGGGGTTGAACCGTTGGGTCTGGACGCTGCGGATAGAGCTGACTTGTTGACTAGGATTCGGATTGCTCAGGAGCAGGATGTGAATCTGAAAAAGGTGTCACAGAATGATAAGACGGAATATCAGACTTCAAACAATGGGACCATTGTTGTGAACGGACGGGTCTATGTTCCAGATGTGAGGGCGTTAAGGGATGAGATCCTGAAGGAGGCACATCAGTCAAGGTTTTCTGTTCATCCGGGAATGACCAAGTTGTATCAGGATTTGAAACTGTACTATCATTGGGTTGGGATGAAACGTGATGTGGCTAAGTGGGTAGCCGGATGTGAGACGTGGCAATTGGTTAAGGCAGAGCATCAGTTTCCGAGTAGTTTGCTGCAAACGTTGCCAATGCCGGAATAGAAACGGGACATGATCACCATGGACTTTGTACTGGGATTACCTAAGACTAAGAAGTTGCATGACGGGATATAGGTCATTGTGGATTGTTTGACCAAGTCTGCTCACTTCTTAGCAATGAAAAAGACTGATGGAGTACCAAAGTTGGTGGAAATGTACATTGATCAGATCTTGAGTTTGCATGGAGTGCCAGTGAGTATCATCTCAGATCGTGATCCGAAGTTTACTTCAAGGTTCTGGAAAGAGTTCCAGGAAGCGTGTGGAACGTGGTTGCATATGAGTACAGCGTATCATCCTCTGACTGATGGGCAATCAGAACGGACAATCAGGACATTGGAGGATATGTTGATAGTGTGTGTACTGGACTGGGGTGGCAGTTGGGAAGACTACTTACCGTTGGCTGAATTTGCATACAACAATAGTTACCAAAGGAGCATAGAGATGTCTCCGTATGAGGCGTTGTATGGCAGGCCGTGCAGGACACCATTGTGTTGGACAAAAGTGGGGGAGCGTAGTGTAATGGGGCCAGCAGTGTTCGAGGCTACTACAGAAAAGATTAGATTGTTAAAAGTTAAGCTGAAAGAGGCTATGGACAGGCAGAAAAGTTATGCGGACAAGCGTCGCAGGGATTTGGAGTTCAGTGTGGGTGATATGGTTTATCTTAAGGCACTGACTTATATGGGAACGGATAGGACAGCTAAGAGTGCCGAGTTGAATCCGAGGTACATGGGGCCGTACCGGATACTGGAAAGAGTTGACGCAGTGGCTTACAAGTTGGACTTGCCATCAGAAATGGGAGCGTTCCATAATGTATTCCATGTGTCACAGTTAAGAAAGCACATTACCGAACGGGAAACGGTGATAGAGGAGCCGCCAGCAGACTTGCAAGAGGATCTTGCAGTAGTGATTAGGCCGGTTCGGGTGATAGATCGGAAAGAAAAGACCAAGCGTGGGAAGCTGGTCCGAATGGTTCAGGTCGTATGGGACTGCGACGGGCAGGAACAGGTTACTTGGGAAAATGAGGCTAGGATGAAAGCTGAGTATCCCAAGTGGTTTGACAAGTTGTAAACGGATGAGTCGGATTCGAGGACGAATCCAGAACGGGTGGGGGAGAGTTGTAGCATCCGTATCCGAGAGAATTCGGAATAATCGAGCTGGACAGGGCATTATCCGAGGAATAATCGAGCCAAGGGTCGGATGTTGGCTGGGATATGGTGGTTCGGACTATGGTCGGGTGATGACCGAGGAAATAGTCGGATGTGGGCTGGATAGCTGAGCCGGATGGACCATATCCGAGGGAAAACAGGGTCCAGTCCGTGGGAAATGGGATTTATCCCGGGGCAGTTGGATTTATCCGGGAGTCTGGGAGGTTAGTCCGAATGTCAGTGGACTGTCTCTGAGGGAGAAAGGGACCCCTCTGAGAGAAATAGAGGATTAGCCGAGGTAGGACAAGTTGTCCGAGAGAAATAGGAATATCCGGGTGAAAAATGGAAAACACCTCGGATAAGGGCGGTTTATCCGAGTGGGAAGGGATTTGGGCCGTGGGCCAAGTGTTTGGTCGGCTATTTTGTAGTTTATCGAGGGAATGGTCAAGCCGGTACAGGAGATAGCCGAGAGAATCGAATCGGACCGGGATAAAACCTACTGGAACCAGGAAAATGTCAGATAAGTCCGGGTTATCTAGGGTTTTGCGAGTTTATAAGGGATTTTGAGACTTTTCTCGGGAGAGTTGTGTTTATTCGAGAGCAATAAAGCAAAGAAAGAGAATAGTCGAGAGAAAACCCTAAGAAAAACAGTTTATACCGAGGACATCCGCGAGAGATCAGGTTATCGCCGAGCAGATCAGACCATCGCCGAGATAAATTGGTATGCGATCAGATATTTCCCTAAGTTTTGAGTTTTCATCAGATAACCTCGAGCTAATAGCCTTGTTTTGTGGGGTTTCTGAGGGAAAACAGAGTTTGGCTCGGAGAAAAGTGAACAGATCAAGAGATAGCCGAAGGGAAAGGGATCAGATCGTACGGACAGCCGAGAGATTCCTAGGGTGATCGGATATCTTCGTTTTGGTGCGGTTTTCAACGAGATTTCTTCTTACCAATCTGTTTCCAGCCTTGTCTAAGGTGAGTGCGTGACTGTGGTTGATGTCTAGGACCGTAGGATTGCTAGGGTTGAATGTTTGCATGTTGATTGTGTGATTTTCATGTTATGTGTTTAGAACTGATAAGCAATTCTCATGTTATGATATATTGTGGTGTTTATTGTGGCATAGATGATGTCTTAAAAAGGGATTGATATTGGTTGGTTAAGTTAGATGATCATGGCCGTTTGATATTGTTATGTCTATTGCGAATTGATTGTGTTGAATGTTGAATCTGAAAGTATGACTGCGTGTTTGGTACTGACCAGGTGTTACGCGATGACCGTACTCACTAAGTATTTATGAAATACTTATGCCTCTCTTCTTGAATGTGTAGGTACTAAGCTGTAAAGGGGCGAGGCCAGGCGGCAGTGATGGATATGGATGGATCGGGACTGGGTTTTATTTATGTTTAAGACGTTGTGATTTGTCTTATGGCTTTGGTGTTTGACCGTTTAGGTTGCTAGATGATCGTTTGTATTCATTAGCAAACCATTGTGATTTGTTTAAGTTAATCCCGAATCCTGTTTAAGTGTTTTATGAAAGTTAAATGAATAAGAAATGAGTTGCTTTATATTCCGTTGTGTGTTGATAAGAAAGAATAAGAATGAAGAAAAAGTTTAAAAATATGGCTAAGTATAGAAACGGACTGTTAGGATGTAGTGGGACACAGCCGCAGTACGGTTTACCGGGTTGGGTTACCACAATATCGGTCACTAGTATTGGTCAAGTGTGATCGACACAAACACACTGGATGAATTTCGGTCATGTGTGTCGATCACTCTAGACTGATAGGGACCTATTTCGGTCACTGAAGACCGACACAACTGACCGATACTGACCCAGCCCGAACCTGTTTTTAATTACATTTATGCCATTACTCTAGGATTTTCTTCTCTAGACTATAAATAGCCCCTTTTTCCTGATTTTCGAAGGGTCATGTCATTTTACTGTTCTTGAGCACTTTCTTTAAGTTTGTAAGACAATTTCTTTGCTTTTTTTAATACAATCAAGTATTTGCTTTAATCTTTCTTTAATTTTTTTTTTAATCATGATTAGCATCCTTTTCCTTTGTGATTTGGTGTTAAACATGATTATGAGTGAGTAGTTATCTTAGAGTTTCTAGATGTGGTAGATTAGGGACTTTAAGACTTGATTAAGGTTTGTTAAGTGCTTCAGTTTATGGGTTCCTCTCTATTAATCTGTTATTCATGCTAGATTAGTCTTGATCAAACTTGCCTAAGTTGTTAGCTATCTCTTATGTCCACCAAGTGTTTGATGAAATGCTGATCATGTTTAATAGAGGATTTGCTGGCCTTGGCTCCAGAGATTGACTGTTTGAGGAGCATTTTGACTTGAATAGAGTTGTTTAATCATGCTTGCTTGATGTTTTAGCACTAATGAGAGTTAGTTCTTGTTAGAATGTTTAGCAAAGGGTTATTTGCCAAGAGATTGGATCTAACTAGCTTAAGTGTGAACTCTATGTCTAGGAATCACCATTGCTTGCTTGTTTGCTTGATCAATGTAGTTTGAAACAGCCTTAGTTAATTTCTGAAATTCCCCAAAGTCAATAACCACATCTAGAGACTTGTCTTTCTCTTATTTGAATTTCGGATTTGCTCTGTTTTGCTCTGTTTTACTCTGTTTTTCTTGCTTAGAATTGCTTAGTTTGCTTTTCCTTTTACTTTGTTTGCTGCTTGTTTCACTTAGGTTGCTAGAACTGTTGCTTAGGCAACAAAACCAATTTTCTGCTTGCTTGACTTAGAGACTTTACTCTCAACTCTTCTGTTTTCAACTCTTCCCATTGGATTGACATAAAACCCTTACTACAACTGACTAGTGCAAGGGTGATTGAACCAAGGGGTCACAAACCTTGTGTCAATTTGGCACCGTTGCCATTTGGGAATCAGTTTGAATCATTAGAGTTTGTAGAATCATTAAGATCGAGCTTTTACTTTTCTTTGGTTAGTAATTCTCTTTGACTCTCACTTCTGTCTTTCAGGTATATGAACTTGAGACCTAGAGGTTCAGGCAATCTTGTGGATTTCATAGACAACATCAATTTGCTGGATAGAGGACAAAGAGCAAGGAGACAGCAAGAAAGGCAGCAACACTTTCAAAGACTTGGTATGAACAATCAGGATCAAGTCATGGATGACATCAGATTTCAGGGTCCTCCAGGAGCTGCAGGCGCTCAGCGTATACAAGGACATCAAGGTGTTCAAGGCTTAAAGGGTGAGCAAGGACCAAGAGGCGCTGCACAGGCTCCAAGAGCAGCTAGACCTATTGGCGCTGGTGATGCACCAAATGCCTACAACAACAGGACAAGTATCATTCCACCAGCTGTCCAAAACAACAACTTCGAAATCAAGTCTGGATTGATTTCAATGGTTCAGAGCGGCAAATTCCATGGGTTACCACTTGAAGACCCTCTAGATCATCTGGACAATTTTGACAGGCTGTGCTCCCTCACAAAGATAAATGGAGTAAGTGAAGATGGCTTCAAACTCAGATTGTTTCCTTTTTCCCTAGGAGACAAAGCATATCAGTGGGAGAAAAACCTTCCCCAAGGGAGTATCACCAGTTGGGATGAATGCAAGAAAGCCTTTCTAGCAAAGTTTTTCTCCACTTCAAGAACTGCTAGTATAAGGAATGAGATCTCAAGATTTGCACAGAGGAACAATGAAAGCTTTGGAGAAGCTTGGGAGAGATTCAAGGGTTACACATTGCAATGCCCTCATCATGGCTTCTCACAAGCCTCTTTGCTATCCACTCTCTACAGAGGAGCCATGCCTAAGATCAGAATGCTCCTGGACACAGCCTCCAATGGGAACTTCCTGTCATAAGATGTAGATGAAGGTTTGGAGTTAGTAGAGAACTTGGCTCAGTCCAATGGAAACTACAATGAGGAGTTTGACACAGCACCAAGGAGTGCAAAGGATGAGCTAGAGTCTAGCAAGAAAGAAATCAAGTCTCTACATGAGAAGCTGGACTTGTTGCTAAGGGAGAAGAAAGAGGTTCTCTTTATGGGAGACATGGTTCAGCTTGATGATCAGGAGCAATGCCAAGTTGAAGAGATGAACTATTTGGGAAATCAAGGTGGCTACAACAACTATGGGAACTACAGACCCAATCCCAACATATCCTTCAGGAGCAACAATGTTGCCAACCCACAAGATCAGATTTACCCTCAACAGCAACAGCAATCTGCCCCAAGACCTTTTGTTCCCTACAACAATCAAGGTTTCTATCAGAGGAACAACAACTATCAGCCAAAAGAGCCCTACAACCCTCCATGATTCAATGCCAAAGCACAAGGACAAGCTTCCTCTAGCTCTCAAGACACTGACCTCAAGACCTTCATGCAGCAAATGATCAACACCCAAGTCACTACAACCATGGAAATGAACAAGAAGTTTGCAGAGGTTCATAACAAAATTGATTTTGTGCATATAGAGCTTACCAACAAGTTTGATGGGTTGGCTGCAAGAGTCAAAACACTAGAGAACAACAAAGGAATAGCTGGTCCCAAGCCACAAGATAGTTTCCTGGAAAACAAGAAGAAAACCCAAAGGAGTTCTGCAATGCTATTGTGCTAGAAGAAGGAAGCTTCTCTGCTGTAGAGGAGGCTATCATTGAAGAGTTCATCTACTTGTTCACTGAGGACACTGAACCTCTAAGTGGGGGGGGAAGAGTTGTTTGATATAACTGTATATTCCATGCATTTTGCATACATATAGTTTAGTTTCTCATGCATTTACGTTGCATATTAGGTTAGTTTGCATCACTTTAGGTCCTAGAGTGTCTTTGCACTAGCATTCGCATGTTTCGTGCATTTTGCATCACAATCAGGTTGCTTTCGGTTATTTTGGAGCTATGGAAAATTCGTGGACGTGCTGAGGTTCTTGAAGAGGTTCGTGGACACTTGGAGAAATCAGGATTGCACGCTAAGGACCTGAGATCGAGCAGCAGATCGAGCAAGGCAGTTCGAGCTAGATGAGATCGACCAGACGATCGAGCATGGAGATCGATTTGGAGTACAGACGTAGACGACGCCATGCAGATCGAGGACCGGATCGAGCTTCCAACTCGATCAGCACAAGATCGACTCGGGGATCGACCAAGAGCCACTTGATTCAGGACATGATCGATTGCCAGATCGAGCTTCGTGATCGATCCCCGACCAACCTTATCCATCCAGCCTGTTTTTCGACCGTAGCGAAGGGGGGGACCATTTGCGGTTTGGTCATTTTAGGCAAAGACCAACGGTCCCTTACATTATCACGTTTTGTCGACTGCTTTTCTATCTTCTCTCTCATTTTAGGCGATTCGCCATTGTTAAACATCGAGCTTTTTCTTGTTTTTACTTTTGAATATTGAATCGTTTAAGTTAAATCAATCGCTTTTCATGTTTAGTTCTTCGTTTATTGCATTTCGTACGGTTTATTTCATGAGTCGCGAGTAGTTTCATTGGGTTTTGGGGTTGAGAGGATTCAAGGGGTCGAAAAGATTTTCAAGTTTGGTGTTTTCTTGTTCTTAAAGGCTTTCTCTTCTAGGATGTCGAGTTCTTATGGCTTAAAGAGTCTCACGCCAAGATCTTAATGATCAGAGAGAGCTCTTACCTTGACAGGAGAGATCTCTGAAAATCGCATCCTAAAGACTATTTACCCTTTCCCAAATGCCATGGTAGTTTAAGGGACTAGTTAAACTGCGTGTTTGAAATCTGATTTCCTTGCCTTTCAATCTCTTTTTCCGCCAAGCGCCATGGGTCTGGAGGAGAGAATGAGAGAGTGATCCATACCACACGTCATGGATGGATCTTGTTTTGTTTTCAAGGCTTAGAGAACCTCACAAAGTGAGTAGATTTAGAGTTTTCAAACCAAGCTCGAACCTTTGAAACCCCCGAACATGAATCTCAACCCTGGACCCTCCTTTTAGTATTTCTTAGTCTCTGGTTATCATTCGCTTGTTGCTTGCTTGCACCCTGGTCATTAGATTTACTTTCGCTTAAACTGCTTTTTTAAATCGATTGCTTTTGCTCGATCTAGTGGTCGATCCCGTGGTCGATCCACTAGTCGAATTTTAGTAATTCGTAGCCTTGTATTTTAATCATTCTGTCTTTTCCTCGTGGTAGCTAGCTCGTTCTTGGTATTTTTAAAATAGTTTTGCCCTGCATTTAATCATTGCATCTAGTTTTTAGGAATTTCACAAAACTGTTCATCATTTGCTTAGTTTTACAAGATCCTTGCATTCTCACTGATCTTTCTAGCTCCTAGGATTGGATTGATACTCACTTGCATACTCTACTACAACTAAGTGTTGCATTTGAGCTTTGATACATCATTGCATACACACTGCAAAATGTTAGCTATCAAATGGCGCCGTTGCCATTATAGGAGTGTTTAGAAAGCATTGAGATTTGGGGTTTAGTAAAGACTAAGCCTTTACTTTGTTAAAGTTACTAATTTCTCCACTCTCAAACGTGTGTCTTTCAGGTACATGAATCTTCGTTCAAGGGGAGACAACAATCTACTTCAACCCTTGGACAACATTCATCAACTTGGTCATTCACGGCAAAGAAGAGTACGAGAGCAAGCTAGAGCTTTTGAGGAGATTGTTCAGCACGGTTTGTTGACTTTGAAGCGATGGCTGAGCACGAGCATCCAGAGGGACCTCCTCCAGCTCACGGGCAGAGGGAAGGGGCAATGGAAACCCCCAACAAGCGGCTAGACCCCCAAGGATCATAGGAGCCGGAGATGCTCCCAATACTCATCACAATAGGTTTGGGATCACTCTTCCTCCTGTACAGAACAACAACTTCGAGATTAAGCCGGGTTTCATCTCAATGGTGCAAAACAATAAGTTTCATGGGCTAGCAATGGAAGATCCCTTGGAACACCTTGATAACTTCGAACAAGTATGTGGGATGATCAAGATAAACAGCATATCCGAAGATGCTTTTAAGCTATGTCTCTTTCCATTTTCTCTAGGAGACAAGGCTAGACATTGGGAGAAGACACTTCCACAAGGCACCATTACATCATGGGCCGAGTGTAAAAAGGAGTTTCTCTCAAAATTCTTCTCTAGCACCAGAACAACATGGTTGAGAAGCGAAATCAGCGGCTTGTGAGACGTTCAACGAAGCCATGGAGCGGTATAAAGATTACACAATCCAGTGTCCTCATCACGGCTTCAGTGAAGAGACCTTACTCAGCACCATCTACCGCGGAGCTTCACCAAAGATTCGCTTGTTGCTTGACACGGCTAGTAAGGGAAACTTCCTTGGTCAAGAGGTCGAAGAAGGCATGGAGCTGATTGAGAACTTAGCATTAAGTGACTGCAACTATGCTGAGGATTACGACCGTGCATCGAGAGGTTCTGAGCTAGAGTCTCACAAGAAAGAGTTGAAGTCCTTGCATTAGAAGATTGACAAGTTGGTTTTGGCAAATCAGAAGCATGTTCACTTTGTTGGTGAAGCGGATGAGAGCCAAGAGGAGCTTGAGTTGAGCCAAGAAGAAGCCAATTGGGTGGCAGTCAAAACAACTACAAACCTCAAGGATATTCACAAGGCTACAACCAAAACAACAATCTCTCATACCGTAGCACCAATGTCGCGAACCCTAAGGATCAAGTGTACCCTGCTCTGCAAGCAAAGCCTTTCGTAACTTACAACAAAGGTTTTCAGCCGAGTGGTGGCTTCCAAGAGCAAGGGCAGAATAACTTCCAAGGACAACCGCAAGGAAACAAAGGTCATACGCCACTGTATCCTCCGGGCTTTGTACCTCAGCAGCAACAACCGATGCAACAACAAGTTGATCCTGTCCAAGCTATGTTTCAACAACTGATACAAGGGCAAGCCTCTACAAACCAGAAGTTTGCCGAGATGAATACTCGCCTAGACTCGTCTCTTACGGATTTCTCTACTCAGATTACAACCTTGAATAATAAAATCAAGCAACTTGAGAAGGGAAAGGCAAGCTCAAGTGGTCAGAATAGCTTACCGGGAAAGTGTGAGCAAAATCCCAAGGAATACGCCAATGCCATTACGCTAAGAAGTGGGAAAGAGCTAGCACCTACGGTTCCTCCCAAGATCAACGAGGACGTTGTGATTCAAGAGGGGGAGGGTAAGCTTTCAGCCGATGATGAGATAAACTTTGACAATGTTTGGATTCAAGGACCAAGGAGAGGTGAGAAAGCACTTGTTGAGAAGAAAGCGGTGCAAATTACTAAGGAGAAGGACGCTTATGTGCCTCCACCGTATGTACCTAAGCTACCTTTACCTGGCCGTTTCAAGAAGCAACTCATAGAGAAGCACCGAGTCTTGTTTGAAAAGCACCTTAAGGATGTAGAGATCAAGCTACCTCTCGTGGACTGCCTTGCAATGATGCCTAAATGCGCCAAATTCTTCAAAGACACTCTCGTGAAGAAGAATAAGCAAAGCAAGGAAGTGCTTGTTCTAAGTGAGGAGTGTAGTGCTGTGATACACAACGAGATAGTCCCTAAGAAGTTGGGAGACCCTGGAAGCTTCACTATACCTTGCGCTTTAGGTCCATTGGAGTTCAAGAGTTGCCTTTGTGATCTCGGAGCTAGCATAAATCTGATGCCTCATTTCGTGGCAAAGAAGCTTGGCTTTACCCGTTTCAAGGATTGTAGAATCTCGTTGGTACTAGCTGGCAGAAGTGTGAGGTTACCCGTGGGTTTGGTTGAGGACTTGCTAATGAAGATCAGTGGAGTAAACGTGCCTACGGACTTCGTTGTGTTGGAAATGGATGAAGAACCAAAGGATCCACTCATTCTCGGTAGACCTTACTTAGCCACCGCCAGAGCTATCATAGACGTCAAGAACGGGAAGATTGCCTTGCACTTGAGTAAAGATATAAGGCTGGACTTCGATATCAATGAGGTTTTGAAGAAGCCTACGATAGAAGGGCAAGCTTTCTACATTGAAACGTTGGATGCTTCAGCAGATGAGTTGCTGGAAGAGTTGGCTCAGGAAGATCATTTGAAGCTGGCATTGACTAAGGAGCCAGGAGAGTTCGGCTACGTGGACCAGAGAACTCAAGAATACGTCAACTTGCTTGATTCAAAGAAGGTTGTGCTAGAAGATGAAAGCGTTAGCCTAGAGATTGACTCAGAGATCGACAACATTACTCGATCCAGGAGTCGAATCGATAGTCAGAAAGAGGAGGGTGATCGATCCAGGAAAACAATCGAGTCCAAGATCGAGAGAAGCCTTCCGATCAGTTTGGGGTCTAATCTGGAGATCGACTCTGCGTCTCGATCTCTCACTCGATCCACATTAAATCGAGTGAGTGAATCGAGCGAAACTGCTCGATCTAGACGACATCGAGAGCAAGATCGACCTGACGACTCGATTTCAGAAGGGATAGCGGTTGGAGAAAGCAGCCTCAAAGGCCATGTCTCGGGTTCTAAGGAAGGCTCCAAGGAGGAAAACAACAGCAACAGCCACGAGGATGATTGGAGCGAGCTGTTAGCCCCAAAGGTGGACCTTAAGGAGCTCCCAAAAGGGCTAAGGTATGCTTTCTTAGGGCTAAACGAAACCTATCCTGTGATTGTGAATGAAAACTTAAGTGATGATGAGTTGCACTCGCTCTTAACCGAGTTGAGAAAGTATAGGAAGGCCATTGGGTACTCTCTAAGTGACATCAAGGGCCTTTCACCAATGCTTTGCACTCATAGGATTCACTTGGATAATGAGAATGCCTCTTCTATAGAACATCAAAGGCGTTTGAATCCTAATTTGAAAGAGGTTGTTAAGAAAGAGATTCTTAAGCTTTTAGAGGCTGGCGTGATCTATCCCATAAGTGACAGCACGTGGGTTTCTCCCGTACACGTGGTGCCTAAGAAGGGAGGGATCACGGTCATTAAGAATGACAAAGATGAGCTTATACCTACTAGAACAATTACTGGACACCGTATGTGTATTGATTATAGGAAGCTTAATCTTGCTACTAGAATGGATCATTTTCCCTTGCCTTTTATTGATCAAATGCTTGAAAGACTTGCTAATCACCCCTACTATTGCTTTCTTGATGGATATAGTGGATTTTTCCAAATACCAATACATCCAAATGATCAGGAGAAGACGACCTTTACATGCCCTTATGGCACCTTCACGATCGAAGGATGCCATTCGGGTTGTGTAACGCGCCGGCTACGTTTCAGCGGTGTATGATGTCGATCTTCTCCGATCTAATAGAAGAGATGGTGGAGGTGTTTATGGATGACTTCTCGGTCTATGGTGCGTCCTTTTCTGCGTGTTTGTTGAATCTTTGCAGGGTACTAAAGCGTTGTGAGGAGACAAACTTGGTGCTTAACTGGGAAAAACGCCACTTCATGGTTAAGTAGGGGATCGTGCTTGGCCATAAGATATCCGAGAAGGGTATTGAGGTCGACAAGTGATAGGGCTCTGGTTTTACCCAAATAAAACTACTGCAAGTGCACAGCAAAGCAGTTGTAATGCAAGGGGTATCGAAATCCCAAGAGAGTAATGCAGACTACATTATCGAATGTAGGTTCGGATTTAGCTAAGCAAGATATGATGTATGTAATGCGAATGAATGAATAAAAGTAAGCAAACGATTTTGTAAGATGATCTAAGTTTCAGAAGGCTAAAAGCGCTAAGTTAGGACAGTTCGCAGGTTGAATCCAAGAATGTAGAATTCATGAAATCAGGAATGATTAAGAACCGTTTTAAACATGAATCACTAATGTATAACTAATTAATTCTCATTGAAAAAGTTATCTATGCCTAAATCACAGAGTTTCAAATCTCTTTGCAAACCCTAACAACCTAAGCATGCAGGAATGATCAGATTCAGTTGTTTACAAAACTCCTAAGCTAAATCTCTTTGCACTAAGTTGTTTTGCTCATCAAATACTAGTTCAGGTTATGAATAATGCTCTCACATATATTTAACAACCTAAGATTTTCGGATTCCTAGATGATGCTTCTCAGAAATTCGATTTTAAAGCAAGCAGAGATGAAAAAACCAAAAGATATTCCTAACAGAATTGCGATTCTACAATCCCTTCATCAACCCTTGAAAAAGCCCTCACTTAACTAGCAGATTACTCAAACATGATTATGAGATCAAAAAACATAACTGAATAAAATTGCATTAAGAGAAAGAGTAAAAGAATAAGGGGGTTCGAAATCTTCTCAAAAGAGTACAGGATTTGTCTCCCCAAAAAACTCTGACTAAATCTCTCTCTAAGCTCTCTGAATTCTCAAAAACTAAGATAATGGCCAACAATGGCTGAAAAACCTAATAAATAGAGGCTAAACACGATATGGGGTCTTCTTGTAAATAATGGAACTTCTGGGCCAATCCTGCAAATCTTCTTCACACTTTTAATAAAACAGCCACGCTCCTTCCTTGATGGGTGACGAGCATCACCAAAGGTGGTGACGAGCGTCACCATATGTGATACTTTCTGCTTCGAGCTTGGTATTTCGTGGCTTCAACTCAGAATGCTCCAAAAGGTTCCAAAATCTCCAATTATGCTCCGGACATGTTATAACCTGCAAAAACTCTTCTAGAACTCTAAAAAGACCAAAAAGACTCAATAAAAAGGACTTATATCATGGTTAAAAACCATAAAAACCATGATATATCAACTCCCCCAGACTTATTTTTTGCTTGCCCTCAAGCAAACATCAGACAGAGAACAGGGTCGGGGTTTGAAAACAAGAAACAATCAGTCAATCATTAGGAACACCACACTAGTTTGAACTTTCGAATCAACATACCACAGAGTCAACACAAGATCAAATTTCAGTCTAATCATCAGAAGCTTAGCAAATCTCTGAAGTCCAGTCCAAATCCCTTCAAGAAATCTGAAATTTCTACTGTTAACTCCTTATTTTTTATCTAAGTGTGAAATCTCATCAAGGCTCTATCATCTCAATCACTTTACAGATTCTTTTCCCTTCCTAACAACTGAACAATTTTAATCTCAACACAACTCTCCTATTTTCTCTTCCCTGATCTTTTCCTTTGGATATTTTCGATTTTTCACTTCTTTTTCTCAACTTTTACAGTCTAAGAAATGGTGCTACTCAATACTTGTGTTCCTTGTGAGGAGACAGGTTTTTGAGTGTGTTCATTACTGTTGTTCCTTGTGAGGAGACAGGGTCATGAATGCACCATTCTATGGACTTAAACTCTTAAAAACTACATCAGGGAAGATCAAAGAGAGACTGTATCTTAACTTTATTATCAGTGCTGAAAGAGAGAATCAAGATCAATAAAAATCAATAACCAAGATAAGAAGTTTGAAGTTCATTAAGGTGGAGATAACAGCAAATTTTCCAGATTCTCTAAGAACCTAAACCTTCATTGCTAGACTGATCTACCTATGACTTTCAAATTAGTAAGACTTGTAATCAACTACTGTGGCAATGGTTCTTATAAACAAAAACGTCCTATGGTTAGTTCCAAGAAAAACTGACAATTTCAAAATTTTGACTCTATAAAACAGGTTTTTGACTCAACTTTAAGACTCTATAAACATGACACAAAGCACACAATGTCAGTAACCACCTCCCCCAGACATAAACAACACTGTCCCCAGTGTTATTAAGCCAAGAGTTGGTCAGAAAAATGAATGAGAAGTCAAAAAACCAAGTCAGAAAAGTGTTACCTCGCGTGGGGTCGGGTGACGAGCGTCACCAATCTGGTGACGAGCGTCACCACGATCTGTATTACCCAATTGTTAAGTTAGATGTTAATTAACGAAGTGTTGTCATGTGTACTCGAAAGTTAGACTTTTTTAGCACTCAAACACATAATTAACAACATCCAAACATAGCAATAATAACCTGGTTCAACAATCTTACAAAACATCATCAAAGAAACTGATAACTGACTCAAAGAAAACATAAAAAGACTAAGAGAAATAAAAATAAAAGAGAAAAAGAAACAAGTAACCAGATGGTGGAGCCTCAGTCCTCATCCTCGCAAGGCTCAGTGGTGTAATGGGGGCGGACACAACCACAATTGCTAAGTGTAGCAACAGCATCCCAAAGTCCCTCAAAGCTGTCAATGACATACTCCTGAAAAGCAGCCATATCCATGGGTGTCTGTGGTCGTGGAGGACGCCTGAAAGCAGTAGAGGAGCCACTCTGGCGTGTAGAAGGTCCAGCATCAGCAGCAGCGGCAGTAGAAGCAGAGGCACCACCTGTAGCAGCTCTAGCAGGGCGCATAGCCAAAGGGGGCAGCAGAGTCTGAGCTGGCATGAAGAAAAGCTGGCGCGGGACTCCCTGAATCGTAGTGAGGGCTCTCTGTGGCAACTTAATGCCAACATACTCTCCAGAAGTAGTAGTGAAAGTCAAGATAACTCCAATCTTCAGCCAGGTGACATGGCGCAGATACTGGTCATCCATAAGTGATATGTCACTGCGCAGACTGCAAGGAGTGACATCGATCAGGAAATGATGAAAGATCGGTGTCAGAAGGCTGCCAACACTCTCGGTCTTCTCCCCCGGACTGGTGAACGGCTTGGTTTTCAAGGAGACCAGATGCTCAGCGAAAACAGCGCCCAAGTTGGCGCGAACCATGCTATCGATAGGGATCACATCATCAAGCATCTCATAAAGTCCGTAGTATAGGAGAATCAGCTCACTAACCCGAGTCTTGCTAGGCGCAGACTTGCACAAAATGGTATGGCCAAAGAGGCGCAGAATGTACCTCAAGACAGGATGGCGAACCTCTATCTGCGTGCTAGTCTTGCTGTCATAGACTCCATTCCCGAACTTGGACCAGAATGTCCGCATATGGGTCCACTGAGAGAGAAGAAGAACGCCTGTGGGATGGTCAGAGAAACTATAGATCCCACAAAGCTCCATCAGACTGATCCGGTATCGAACCCCTCGGATCAGAAACGTCATCGTGCCTTCCTGCGCACGCTTCGCCAGCTCATTCGTGTAGTAGACGCGAACTGTAGAGAGAAACTGGCGGACCAAATCTGGGTATAGATCATACTACTGGAACGGCATAGTCCCCATCCCAATGCTCTCCAGAATCTGAACAACCTCCTCGAAGATCCCCATCTTTTGCAGAACAGCAGAATCCGCGAACCGAGTGGGGATAATCTTCACTCCCAGCCACGCATTGTAGAATAGCGTGTCATACTCATCCCACTCCTCCTGGATATCACAGAATATGCAAGTGTCCCGTGATATTTCCTGCCTCGAAGTTCCTGCCCAAGCCACTCCAGACGCTATTTTCCGATCTTCTCGCTTAGGCCATGGAGGCCTGCAAATCGGGTACTGACTGAAGGAATCTGTAGACCCTGTTGCAGTGCTTGAAGACGAGCTTTGCCTTGGGCGTTTCTCCTGTCGAGGCATCTGAAAATTGAAGATCAAAATCGACCAAAAACATCACCAAAATTAGCAAATTTTTCAAAATTAAAAAAATCAATCAATCAAGGTGAAATAACCGATGGCGATCAACTACAGCACTACCAGGAACACAATTCAATCATCAGTTCGACCCAAATCACCCAAAATTTCCAGATTTTTGCAATTTTCATCATGAACTCAAAAATTCAAAACTTGCAAATCTACCGATAAAAGCTCACATAGATGGTTCTATTCCTCTAATACAACCTAACTAACCATGATTCAACAGTTAAATCAAGCCAATCAAGTCAAAAATCGGACCTATGGCGGACTGAAAATTGGGGATTCCGAACACATACCTTGCAGATCTTAAAAACCGAGTTAATATTCAGAAGGAGGAGCAAAATCCGCACAGATTAGACTCTTGAATCACTCAATTTGGTTCAGAAAATCAAAAGTTATGAAAGCTCAAAATATTCTATGTGTTCGTTATTTTTGCAGGTTATGGCGAGGAAGAAGAAGAAAGAAAACTAATACTCGTGCTCGACTCCTACGGGTGACGAGCGTCACCTTAAGGGTGACGATCGTCACCATTTTTTTTTTTTTTTTTTTTTAAGGAATAAAATTCTAATTACTAATCATAAGCACGAAACTAATAGCTAAATATAATATCTACAACTTACCAGTGGGTTGTCTCCCACTAAGCGCTTGTTTAAAGTCATTAGCTTGACTTTGGTTGGCTGTTTAGACAGCTGGTGCATCATCCAGAGACACAATGTGTCCTGCTGGAATCTCTGCTTGTGCCCAGTAATGCTTCATCATTTGTCCATTGACAGTGAACTCCTCTCCTTTAGAGTTAATCAGGACAATTGCACCATGTGGGCGAGCTTCTTTGACAGTGAAAGGACCTGACCATCGAGAACGCAATTTACTAGGAAAAAGCTGTAAACGAGAGTTCTAGAGTAATACCTGGTCATTGGGCTCGAAATGCCTGGAGATGATCTTTTTATCATGATATGCCTTTGTCCTCTCCTTGTATAACTTGGAGTTTTCATAGGCCAGATATCTGATCTCATCCAGTTCATTGAGTTGAATCAAGCGCCTTTCTGCAGCAGGCTTCAGATCGAAGTTCAGCTTCTTGATGGCCCATTCTGCTTTGAACTCCAACTCTACTGGTAAATGGCACGTCTTGCCATAGAGAAGATGGAATGGTGTAGTCCCAAGTGGCGTTTTGTATGCTGTTCTGTAAGCCCATAATGCATCATCCAGCTTTGCAGACCAATCTTTCCTTGTCTTCCCAACTGTCTTTTCTAGAATCTGCTTGATCTGCCTGTTGGAAACCTCAACTTGTCCACTTGTTTGGGGGTGATAGGGCGTGGCTACTCTGTGCTGTACACCATACTTCTTCAACAGTTTGTCAAAAACCTTATTGACAAAGTGAGAACCACCATCACTTATGACAATCCGTGGGACACCAAATCTGGGAAAGATAATGGTCTTAAACAGTTTCAAAACCATTGCTGCATCATTAGTAGGAGTAGCCAACGCCTCTACTCACTTAGATACAAAATTAACAGCAACCAGAATGTATATATTCCCATAGGATGAGGGAAAAGGTCCCATGAAGTCAATACCCCAACAATCAAAGACTTCAACTTCCAGAATGAAGTTCTGTGGCATCTCATGTCTCCTGCTAATTTTTCCTCTTCTCTGACAAGTATCACAGCTTGTAATGAAAGCCTGGGCGTCTCTGAACATAGTAGGCCACCAAAATCCAGCTTGCAATACCTTAGAGACAGTCTTTAATGTAGCAAAGTGTCCAACATACTCTGATCCATGACAGTTAAATAGGACGTCCTGCACTTCTTCTTCTGCTATGCATCTCCTGTAGATCCCATCAGCACAATGCTTGTAGAGGTATGGCTCATCCCAATAGAATCTCCTAAGTTCTCTCAAGAACTTCTTCTTAGCATAGCCTTTGAAGTCATGTGGTTCATCCTCTGCAGCAAGGTAATTGGCAATATCAGCATTCCAGGGCCTCTTTGGATCATTCAAAGCATAAACAAGCTCTTCAAAAGTCATCCCCAAGCTTGCACAAATCGCAGAAAAGTGCAGAGATTGGTGACGAGCGTCACCTCTTTCGTACACTTTGGTCGTGGCTGTTCTGGGTTGGTGACGAGCGTCACCCTCCTGGTGTCGCTCGTCGCTCCCCTGCAGTTTCGAAAAAACTGCAGGTTTTCAATATTTTCCTCTTGTTCTCTTGTTTCCACCAAGTAAACATTCTCTTCAGGCAAGAAATCATTGATTGGGACACTGTCTTCGACTTGAATCCGGGATAGATGATCAGCAACTCCATTCTCAACCCCTTTCTTGTCCTTCACTTCAATGTCAAATTCCTGAAGAAGCAGGATCCATCTCAACAGCCTTGGCTTTGCATCTTTCTTTTGCATCAGATACTTCAGTGCTGAATGATCAGTATGAACCACGACTTTGGAGCCAACAAGATATTGCCTGAACTTCTCAAAAGCAAACACAACAGCTAACAATTCCTTCTCAGTTGTTGCATAATTCTTCTGAGCATCATCCAAAGTTCTACTTGCATAGTAGACGGCGTGGAGTTTCTTGTCTTTCCTCTGTCCCAGCACTGTTCCGACTGCAAAATCGCTGGCATCACACATTACCTCAAAAGGTAAGTCCCAATCTGGTGGCTGCACAACAGGAGCTGTAACCAAAGCTTGCTTGATCTGTTCAAAGGCAGATTTGCACTCTTCTGTGAACTCAAACTTCACATCCTTGTAGAGGAGAGCAGTAAGGGGGCGTGTTATCTTGCTAAAGTCCTTAATGAATCTTCTGTAGAAGCCTGCATGACCCAGAAAACTCCTCACTGCTTTGACTGAATCAGGTGCTTGCAGACTTGTCATCACCTCAATTTTCGCCCTATCCACCTCTATACCGTCTCCTGAGACTCTGTGGCCAAGCACAATACCATTCTGAACCATAAAATGGCACTTTTCCCAGTTTAAAACCAAGTGCTTCTCCTCACATCTCTGCAGAACTGCACACAGGTTATCCAAACAGCTCTTGAAAGAGGACCCATAAACAGAGAAGTCATCCATGAACACCTCCATAAACTTCTCTATCGTGTCTGTGAAAATCGACACCATGCATCTCTGGAAGGTTGCAGGAGCATTACACAGCCCAAAAGGCATTTTGCGATATGCAAAAGTGCCATAGGGACAGGTAAAAGTGGTCTTCTCATGATCATCTGGATGAATGGGGATCTGAAAGAAGCCTTAATACCCATCAAGGAAGCAGTAATACTTGTGATTCGCCAGCCTCTCCAGCATATGATCGATGAAAGGCAGAGGAAAATAATCCTTCCTTGTTGCTGCATTCAGTTTCCTGTAGTCAATGCACATCATGTGTCTTGTGACAGTCCTGGTTGGAATCAGCTCATCTTTGTCATTCTTCACCACTGTGACACCTCCTTTCTTAGGCACCACGTGTACTGTACTCACCCAAGCACTGTCTGATATAGGATAGATGATACCAGCCTGCAACAACTTCATGATCTCTTTCTTGACTACATCCAGCAAATTCGGATTCAGCATTCTCTGATGCTCAACTGATGATTCCGACTCATCCTCCAACTGTATCCTATGCATGCACAAGTCTGGTGAGATACCTGAAATGTCATCAAGAGAGTAGCCAAGAGCTTTGCGAAATTTTTGCAGCTTACTTAGCAAAAGGGTGAGCTCTGCATTGTTCAATGAAGCATTAACAATAACAGGATAGGTGGAGTTTTCTCCAAGAAATGCGTACCTTAGCCCTGCAGGGAGCTGTTTTAGCTCAACTCTTGGTAATTTTGATGCAGACCAATCACCTATTGTGGCAGCTTTCGCAGATGTGAAGACAAGCTCATCTTGTGCAACTAGTTGCATCACTTGTGCAGTAGCATCCATCATCTTTGTGTACCCTGTTGCAGCAGCATCTAAATGCTCATACTCAGCTGTAGAAGTGGTCAACGCCCTTTCCAAGGGATCCTCTGAACTCATCTCATGGAATATCTGATCAGCAATGTTTGCGAGAACATCCACATAAAAAGTCTGTCCGTCTATGGTTGGCCTCTTCATCAGCTTGTCCATTTCGAATTTCATCACTAAATCACCAACATTCAGTTCTATTCTACCCTTCCTGAAATCAATAATAGCTCCTGCAGTAGCCAAGAAGGGTCTGCCAAGAATCAAGGGATCTTTGGGTTCCTCTCCATACTCCAGAACCACAAAATTAGTAGGAATCATACAATCTCCTACTTTGATAGGAACATCCTCTATCACTCCTTCAGGAACTCTGATTGATCTATCAGCTAGGACCAGAGATATTCTTGTAGCTTTGAAATAGGTCATACCCAAGCCCTTGGCAACAAAATGAGGCATGAGGTTCACACTAGAACCAAGATCACACAATGACCTCTCAAACTTGTCATTGAAGATTATGCAGTCTAAAACAAAGCTTCCTGGGTCTGAAAGCTTCTCAGGGACTCTGTTCTGAATCACTGCACTGACCTGCTCATTGATCATCATAGCTCCAGCCTCTAGACTCAAGTTATTGATCATCATCCTCTTCACATACCTCCTTATAACAGGAGTGATCTTTACAGCATCAATCAATGGGATCTCTATAACCAACTTGTCCATGATAGCCTTGCATCTTGCATCTTCAAGCTCTTGCTTAGACTTCTTAGGATACTTAGGATAGGGTATCTTGGGTTTATACACGGTCTCCTTAGCATTATCTGAAGTCTTAGGCGAAACTGCAGCATATGGCGTCTGGTGACGAGCGTCACTGGGTTGGTGGTGAGCGTCACTCACTTTGGACAAGTCGAGGTTGATCATTGGATTTGGGTGACGATCGTCACCCTCCTGGTGACGGTCGTCACCAAATTGTGAAGAGTCGGGGTCGGGGTTGTGCTCGATGGGTGATGAGCGACACCCATTATTGGTGACGAGCGACACCCATTATTGGTGACGAGCGTCACTCGTGGGTCTTCAGCAGATATTTCTTCATCTTTATACTCTTCAATACCCACGAAATTTCTTGAGGTTAAATCCTTCTGCAACACTGGTTGCAGGTTCTTTCCACTCCTCAATGTGATGGCATTCACATGGTGTTTGGGATTAACATCAGTTCTTCCTGGAAGAAATTCTTCTTGCCTCTGAACAGCTCCTGCAGTTTGGGCAACTTGAACATCAAGCTTCTTCATATGAGAGTTCAGACTCTCAATTTTTCCATTCAAATCCCGATAGAGCGAATCTATCTTGCCATTGAGGTCCACTGTAAGCTTCTGTTGTCCTTCCAAGATCTGTTCTAACATTGCTTCTATTTTGTTCCCTTGTGGAGGTGCTGGTTGATAGGAAGAAGAACCATAGTTTCTGTAATTTCCACTGTTCTAGAATGGCTTCTGGTACTCTGTCTTTTGGAATGGGGGCTTAGGAGTGAAACCAGGCGTGCTCTGTCCTCCTGTAAAGGTGATCTTCTGATTGTTGTTGCTGTATCCTCTGTTCCACTGCTGATTCCCATACCTTTGACCCTGAAAACCACCAGAATTGATGAAATTTACATCCTCCTGTTCAACCTCCTCTAGAGGTTCGAAAGTTTCCACTTCTGCAGCAAAGTGAACTAAGTTCTTTCCCACCAAAAGGTTGTGCATATCGTCCAACTTAGCCTTAACTTTAGCAATCTGATTTCCATCAGCCACACTAGCTTGTTTCATCCTCTGAATGTCTGCATTTTTAGTGATGTTGCTGCAGACCAAATTCTCAATCAGTCTGATCGCCTCTTCTGGTATATTGGTGTTGAAGTTTCCTGCACTTGCTGCATCCAGCGCCATCTGATACTTCCAGTCAATACCTCTTAAGAAAATCCCAAGTAATTGCACCTGACTAAAGCCATGATGAGGACAGTCCCTTTGATAAGCCTTGAACCTGATCCAAGAAGCCTTAAAAGCTTCAGTAGGGCCTTGTGTAAAGGATGCAATTTTCGTCCTCATGTCCTCCGATCTTGCATCATCATAGAAGTTATTCAGAAAAGCATTCTTGGTGTCTTCACAAGTGGTCAATGAAGCAGGCTCCAGTTGCTTCAGCCAATATGCAGCTTCTCCTTCAAGAGAGTAAGGGAAAAGCTTGCAGAACAGAAAATCATTGCTAACCCCATTAGCTTTGACACTGGAAGCTAAATCCTCAAACCTCTCAATGTGATCCATTGGATGCTCATGAGGTAAGCCATGGAATGGATGCTGGCCAACCAGCTGATAGTAGACAGGTTTAACCTCAAAATCGTTCCTCTGGAGGGCAGGAGGTCGGATTGCAGCTCTGTTGGCATAGAACTGATCAGGTCTGTTGTAATCACCTAGAGTTCTCTGAACAAAACGCCCAGCAGCGTTATTGGCAGCAGCAGGGACTCCCACGTTCTCATTCACTTGTTGAACCTGCTGTTCAACAATGATATTTCCCTCTTGATCAATTCTCTGCCCCTCTTCGTTTCTCATGTTTCCTTCCCTGTCAACCAAGTGACCTTCTGCATCTTCAACCAAGATAAGTGGAGCGACCATTGTAGATTGCTTCTTAGCTTTCCTGTTAGCTCTCTCCAACCTAGCAAGCTCGTCGATGCTCAAAGTCACAAGCTCCTTCTCTTTGTTGCTTCTGGTTCTGCGATTAGGCATACACCTGAAACAAGAACAAAGAAAAACAGCATAAAGTTAGTAAACAAATTAAAACTTAGACAAAATCCTAATACTAAAAATCGATAGGCAGCTATTACTCCTCGGCAACAGCGCCAAAAACTTGATAGGGCTCAGGTTTTACCCAAATAAAACTACTGCAAGTGCACAGCAAAGCAGTTGTAATACAAGGAGTATCGAAATCCCAAGAGAGTAATGCAGACTACACTATCGAATGTAGGTTCGGATTTAGCTAAGCAAGATATGATGTATGTAATGCGAATGAATGAATAAAAGTAAGCAAACGATTTTGTAAGATGATCTAAGTTTCAGAAGGCTAAAAGCGCTAAGTCAGGACAGTTCGCAGGTTGAATCCAAGAATGTAGAATGCATGAAATCAGGAATGATTAAGAACCATTTTAAACATGAATCACTAATGTATAACTAAACAATTCTCATTGCAAAAGTTATCTATGCCTAAATCACAGAGTTTCAAATCTCTTTGCAAACCCTAACAACCTAAGCATGCAGGAATGATCAGATTCAGTTGTTTACAAAACTCCTAAGCTAAATATCTTTGCACTAAGTTGTTTTGCTCATCAAATACTAGTTCAGGTTATGAATAATGCTCTCACATATATTTAACAACCTAAGATTTTCGGATTCCTAGATGATGTTTCTCAGAAATTCGATTTTAAAGCAAGCAGAGATGAAAAACCAAAAGATATTCCTAACAGAATTGCGATTCTACAATCCCTTCATGAACCCTTGAAAAAGCCCTAACTTAACTAGCAGATTACTCAGACATGATTATGAGATCACAAAACATAACTGAATAAAATTGCATTAAGAGAAAGAGTAAAAGAATAAGGGGGTTCGAAATCTTCTCAAAAGAGTACAGGATTTGTCTTCCCAAAAAGCTCTGACTAAATCTCTCTCTAAGCTCTCTGAATTCTCAAAAACTAAGATAATGGCCAACAATGGCTGAAAAACCTAATAAATAGAGGCTAAACACGATCTGGGTCTTCTTGTAAATAATAGAACTTCTGAGCCAATTCTGCAAATCTTCTTCACACTTTTAATAAAACAACCACGCTCCTTCCTTGATGGGTGACGAGCGTCACCAAAGGTGGTGACGAGCGTCACCATATGTGATACTTTCTGCTTCGAGCTTAGTACTTTGTGGCTTCAACTCAGAATGCTCCAAAAGGTTCCAAAATCTCCAATTATGCTCCAGACATGCTATAACCTGCAAAGACTCTTCTAGGACTCTAAAAGGACCAAAAAGACTCAATAAAAAGGACTTATATCATGGTTAGAAACCATGATATATCAACAAGGCAAAGGTTGAGGTGATGAAAAGTCTCGAGCCGCCAGTTAACGTCAAAGGAGTGAGAAGTTTCTTGGGACACACCGGTTTCTACAGGCGCTTCATCAAAGATTTCTCTAAGATTGCACGCCCTCTCACTCGGCTGTTGTGCAAGGAGGTTGAATTCGTCTTTGATGAGGAGTGTTTGCAAGCTTTTGAAAATCTGCTAAGGAAGTATGGCGTGAAACATAAGGTAGCTACGCCTTACCATCCTCAAACGAGTGGCCAAGTGGAGGTCTCTAACTGTCAGATAAAGGCGATACTCGAGAGGACTGTTGGGACAACTCGGAAGGATTGGGCGGTAAAGTTGGATGACGCTTTGTGGGCGTACCGGACTGCTTTCAAAACGCCCATTGGTACTACTCCATTCACCCTTCTCTACGGCAAAGGATGTCATCTCCCCGTTGAGCTGGAACATAGGGCGTTGTGGGCTGTGAAGCGGTTGAATTTTGATCTGAAGACGGCTCAGGAGAAGCGGTTGATCCAGTTGCACGAGCTTGATGAGCTGAGACTAGACGCTTACGAAAGCGCTAGGATCTACAAGAAACGTACCAAGGCTGCTCATGACAAGAAGCTGGTACCTAAGGAGCTTAAGGAAGGGAGTTTGGTGCTGCTATACAACTCGAGGCTCAAGCTTTTTCTAGGGAAGCTAAAGTTACGGTGGAGCGATCTGTATGAAATCAAGGAAGTATTACCTTACAGAGCTGTCACGTTGGTGGGCAAGAGTAGGAATGCATTCACAGTGAACGAGCACAAAGTTAAGCCATACATGGCGAGTGAGTTTGACAAGGAGAGCACCTCAATGCTTCTCCAAGACCCACCATCTGCCTAAACCAAGTAAAGTCTAGCTAAAGACGTTAAAGAAAGCGCACTTGGGAGGCATTCCCATGTCTATCCTGTACATATTTTTGCTTTATTTCTTTTCCAGTTTTATGTTTTTATCTTGTGAGTGTGTAGGAACAGGTATAAGGGATTGCAGGCAAAGATCTTAGATCCAAAAGGAGTGAGAAGGGGCGAATATCGACTAGAGATCGAGTGCTAGATCGACTAATCCTAACTCGATCTTTACTAGATCGAGTTAGTGAATCGAGAGGAGTTAGTCGATCTAGACGAGATCGAGTGACGAGGTCGATCTAGATGAGCACGGATCGATCGGTCCTATCTAGATCGAGCGATCTAAAATGTCTCGGGAAATTCTTGGAGTTTAGATCGATCGATCCAAAAATGGATCGACCGATCTATTTTCTCTCGGGAAAATCCTTCAAAGACAGATCGATCACTCGACTCGATCCATCACTCGATCTAAATCGAATCGACCCCTGAAATTGTTAATGAGATTGATAACAACTTAGTCTTGCCTTTGAATTCCCCAAACTCCATAACCACATCTAGGATCCTTTCTTTTAAAAATTGAATTTCAAATTTGCTGCGTAGTGCTCTGTTTTTGGTTGCTTGATTGCTTAATCATTACTTCTAATAGTTTTGTTTAGTCTTTGGTTGATTAGTGTATAGTTTGGAATAACTCTTTTCTCTGTGTTGGATTGACTTAAAGCTTCTATTCTATTCCTAATACATTCATCCTAGACCTATGGATTGACCAAACCCCTTACTACAATGACTAGTATAAGCTTGGGTAATTGAAAGATCAAAAAGTCTTATATCACAAGGCGAAAAGAACAAAACAAACATGGTCAAACAATAGCTAGAAGATAAATAATAAGAGAATGCAAAACTTTAGTAAAAGAGTGCTTTTGGATCAAAATCTCATAAATCTCTTTGTGGTTCTCCCCCAGCCTGAAAATAGGATTAAAAACAAGATAAGATCCCAAAATATAAGCCAAAGCTACCATAAGTGAAAATATAAGGTTTGGGCAAAAGTGGAAAAAGGTTGTCAAAGCGCAGAGTTGACGCATCAGACAGTACATACAGATTTCGGCTCGATGCATCATGCTCGATACAGCCTTTCTTCTGTCGCGGTTCGATCATCCGGATGATCCCTCGTCTTGCATCGGTTTTAGGTGTGTATCGTAGAAGACCTCGAGGGTTCTGCTCGATGCTGGATCCCGATATGTCCAGTTTCACCAAATCAGCCTGTACGGCCTTCTCTGCTCGACACGCCATCCCGATGCAGTCTTGGAGTTCACGATCAAACCTCTGATCCTTCGTTCTGCGGTCCACGTCGGGCATACTCCATGGGTGTTCTGGTCGTTCCACCACCTCGATACAGGATCAAAATGTGCAAGACAACATTTCTATGGCATCCCCCGGGACGTTTATGGCTCCAAACTCCTTCCAAGCTCCAAATCCTCTAAATCCACCTTAGATACATCTCCCAGGACGTCTATGGTTTGCATGATGATTAGTGAGTAGTCCTTTATAGGTTCTTAGATGTGGTAGAGTAGGGGAATTTATGGCTTGATTAGTGTTTGTTAGAGCTTAATATTGATTGATTCCTCTCTACTAGACTGTTTTTAGGCTAGATTTATCTTAATCACATGAATCTAGATTTGAGCTTTCTCTTATGCCCACCAAGTGATTGATGAAATGTTGATCTTGTCTTTTAGAGGATTTACTTGTCTTAGCTTAAAGGATTGACTGTCTAAGAAGTATTTTGGCTTGAATAGAATTGGTTTATGCTTGCTTGCTATTGATTTTAGCACTAATGGGAATTGGTTCTTTTTAGGATGTTTAGCAAAGTGTTAATCACCAAGAGATTGGGTTTAGCTTGCTTGATTGTGAAATATATGCCTAGGAATTAGAATTACGTGCTTATTTGCATTGTTAATGAGATTGATAATATCCTAGTCTTGCCTTTGAATTCCCCACACTCAATAACCACATCTAGGATCCTTTCTTTTATTTGTTGAATTTCGAATTTGCTCATTACTCTCTTTTGTTTGCTCTGTTTTGTGTTTGCTCATTACTTAGTTATTGCTTTTATTAGTCTTGTTTACTATTTCGTTCACTTAGTTAATTTGTTTAGTATTTTAAACAACTCTCTTCCCTGATTTAGCTTGACTTAAAGATTCTATTCCATTCCTAATGCATTCATCTTACACCTTTGAATTTGACAAAAAGCCATACTACTATGACTAGTACAAGTGTGGGTAATTGAGAAAGAGACCCAAAAACTCTTGTATCAACAATCCAAGGCAGAGAAAAGAAGAACCAGGAAGTTATGAGCCATCTCGAGCTGCATATCGAGCATGCCAGCCCAGTACAAACCACCTGCATAACACATCACCAAAGATCAGCTCTGATGAATGGCTTCCCCGCAGATTCAGCTTCAACACTCTTCATAAAAGTTGTATCTCTGTGAGTTAGCCTTCTAATTGACTTGGTCTCAGGTCGATCCGATACATGGTTTAAGACTTATCGAGCTTTTCGTGAAACCGCTACGTAGACAACATGCCATACCGGGGACTGTATGCTCGCCTATACTGGTCGATACAAAAGCCACATGACACATACCTAGCAGAGTATCGAGGAAGACAAGCCGGTATGCCTTAACTCAGGATGATTGTATCGACCAATGTACCGGGAAGACAAGCCGATACACCTTAACAGGACATGTGTATCGACCAACGTATCGACCAGATAGCTCGATACACCCGATCCGAATTAAGAAATTTCCGGTTTATTCCTGGTTTACTAAGGGCTTTTTTGAAACACTATAAATATATTAAGACCTGATTGTTGGGATCCATCCTTTATAAATCTTTTGATCAATCTTTTACCTATTCTAAGCTTAAAAACCTTGTAAAATCCTTCTTTGTTTATTGAATTTCTGCACTTCTCTTAGCCTTTTCTTGTTTAATTCTTCTTCTAATCATGATTAGTCATTCTCTTTTGCTTTGGTTCATGGCTAAAACCATGTTTAGTGAGTAGTTTGCATAGGGATTGAGATGTTATTGATTATTAGGGATACAAAGCTTGGTTGGTGATTTCTTAGTTCTTAATCTTATTGTTCCTTCTTATTAATGTGTTTAATGCTAGATTAGTCATGGGTAAGTTGATCTAGATTCTAGGGTTCTCTTATGCCTAGTAAGTGTTTGATGAATTGCGTGAATGAGTCTAGTAAGAGATTTGCTTATCTTAGCGCAAGAAATTAGCTGTCTAAGGAGTATATTGGCAATATAGAATTGAAATAATTGCTTATAATGCTTGTTGATCAATTGTTTACTAATGAGAATTAGTTCTTGGATGAATGTTCTTTCAAAGTGATTAGTACTCAAGAAATTGAGCTAGTTATAGCTGTAAATTTTATGCCTAGAAATAGTTTGTTATGGGTTTTTAAGCATCACTAGTTAAGCTGAAAATCTCTTTTGATCAATAACCTCATCTTAAGTCCCATTTTTCTTTTGCATTGCCAAGTTCGAAATTGCATTAGTCTCTTTGTTTTGCTTTGCTTGCTTTAGTTTAATTGAAGTCTCTCTAGCTATTCGAATCATTGTTTCCTTTATCTTATCATGCTTGCTTGAATTGAATAGTCTATTGCATTCCTAGTATATTACATTGCCTATTTGGATTGATACCTATATACTACAATGATATGAGTATATGTAGGAATTGAAATAGAGTAAACTCCTACATCAACCAGTTGTACCATTTGTCCTATCTTTCCATTACAGATTGGATTCTACATATGAATTTGATTCACATAACCACGGTCTTCTCACAAATTACCGAACCTAAGGCTTAATCGATCCAGAATACATAGTTACTAACCCAGATCCCTCTAATTTTACAAAAGAAAAATAATTCACTTTAACAATGGGATATTCAACAATGGTAGAAGAGGAAGAGGAAAGCAATTGCAGAATAGGAGAAATATTCAAAGAGGATGTCAATAGGAGGAGCAGAAGAGAGCTCAATGGGTAGAGAGGAAAAGGAGGAGAGGAGGAGGAACTCCGGCTCACAGGCGCAGAAGGTGAAAAAGATTTTAATTTTTAGTTTTTTTTTATTTTTCAGATTTTTATTTAAACATTTTACTTTTACTAATCTATCAATTTTTTTTAATTTATCCAATTTAATCAGTTACTTTCATTGGGTATTAAATTATTGTTTTACATTTCGTTTAAAGGAGTGGCATTAAATCATAAAATGACATGTGAGATTAATTTTTTCTAAAAAATAGCATTTCATCCGAGCGCTCGATATATTTGGACATTTTAAATTTTTTAAAATTATAGGCATTAGTTTTATTTGCCTTCCAAAGAGAAATTATATGCCAAACTTTACTATTATTCTATTCATTTAATATGGAGAATTCACAACTCATTTTTATATCCTATAAAATGCTCTCAATAATTAGGAAGTGGATCTTTACGTCAAATACTGTATTATAAGTTCAAAAGTTTCTCATACCTTTTTGAAGGTAGATTTCTTCTCTAATATTGTTTTCTAAATTAACTTTCCATTTTGACACGATTCAGCTATTTTTTGTGCTTTGATTAAGCTATCTGACATCAAAACTTTAGAATCAATAGAAGTGATCATATGCAGCCTTATTGAAATGAGTATTTGTACCTTTTTATCTTTTTACCTTTTTAGTACATTATATCAACCATCAAATGAGATGTTTTATATTTTGATAGTTTTTATTAATAATTAATATAAAAACGTTTAAGACATCGTTTCATATACTCTTATGAGAAATGAATTGATCTCTATCACTCTCGTGTGATCCACAATACTCTTTATAATGTAGATTGACTATTTTGTCATTAATGATTGACCATTGACCGAGATTGGAGTTGACCATCTCAAGTTGACCATTGACCATTCTTTGTCTCTCCTCTCTCTGAGACCTCCCGACGAGAGATGGTCGACGATGATTGGCTCCACCTCTGTCGACCTCCGTTTGCCGCCGTTGCACCGCCGGAGCTTCATTGAGGTCCGAAATTGAAGTATGTTTGGTTAAAATGAATCATTGGTGTTAATTTTTGGGAAATTTTTGGGTTTAGAAATCGGAAATTAGGAGAAATGATAGATTGAATTGGATTTCATGCACATTAGTGTTTAACGAATGTTTCTGGGTTGAATATGACTCTATATTGGCTACAAATGCATTACAATGGCTGAATCGTAGTGAATTGTAAGTTTTTGAAATCTCTAAACCGACTCGATCTGAGAACTGGATCTTGGTCATGCGATAATAGTATAACTAGTAATACTAGAAATACTGGGGAATGATGTATAACTAGTAAAACTAATATATAACTGAGAACAAAAAATCAGTACTGAATGATTTTTTTTTGGACTTTATTGGCAGGTTAAAATGAGCAACTACGTCACTATACATTATAAACGTGAAGGTTGCATCAATGGTCTAGTGTTGAAGACATCAGTTGAGGAGATAACAATACCGATGATAGAAGCTAGGTTATACAAGAAGCTTGGGTTAGATGAAAATAAGATTAAATTTCAATTGAGTTACATTGCTAGATTGGCTGGATGTGAGGAAAAGTCGTATATTTGTGATGATGAGGATCTGTTGGTATATCTATCGCATGTTGATAATGAGAACCGTAGATGTGTTTTGATTGTGGAGTTGATGAGTACACCGGAACTGTCTGTGCAACAATCAAGAGCGGGGAGAATCTCTTATGGTATGAATTATGAAGATTCGCAGCGCATTGTTGATGAAAGCGGAGAAATAGGACCAATAGGACCCAATGTCATAACGTTGCATGTTGACAACAGAGAAAGAAATGAAGAAGAAGAAGAAGAAGAAGAAGAGGATGATGATTATGATTATAATGATGATGATGATGATGATGATGACGACGATGATGGTGGGGGTAGCGGTGTGGAATCATTGGATATACGTGATTATTATGTTGAGGCACCACCTGTTGTTGAATGTAGTCAGAGTTTAGAGCCATGGGAAGACAGTTTAGATCTGAGTATTGATCAAGAATTTCTTAGTAAGAATGTTGTTGTAGAAGTGGTTCATAGAGGCGCATTTGTTAAATCTTTCGGGTATGTTACAAAAAAATTTGATACTCAGCGATGGGTGGTAAAATGCGTGCAACGAAGTTGTACGTGGCACGTACGAGCAGCAAAGATAGCAAAATCGGATGCTTTTCGATTAGAACTTACAGGAATATGCACACATGTAACCGTGCTAATCAGAGTGAAGAAGGCAGCATGAAGAGGAGAGGATCAGTACGACTAGTTGCAGCTATTGTGAGTGAGCATTATCCCGGGAAACTCGAGACTCCAACTCGTAGAAAAATCATGACACTTGTGAAGAGGAAAGTTGGTGTAGAGGTATCATACTCCACGGCTTTGAGAGGGAAGAATCAGGAAATTTCTGATATACGTGGTACTCCGGAAGATAACTACAGGATGTTGTATCGTTATTTGTACGTGTTAGAGGAGCTGAATGAGGGTATGAAAACAGCTGTGGAACTGGATATGGTGGGAAAATTCAAGTATTTATTCATAGCTTTGGGAGCTTCCATTGATGGGTTTCAGTTCATGAGGAAAGTGATTGTGGTGGATGCAACTTTTCTCAAGGCCGGATTTGGTGGTGTACTTGTTTTCGATGCAGCTCAGGATCCAAATCGTCACATTTATCCCATAGCATTCGGTGTACTCGACGGCGAGAACAATGCTAGTTGGGGATGGTTTTTCGAGAAGCTGAAAACTGTTGTAGATGACTCTTCGGAGTTAGTATTTGTGAGTGACAGAAATACCAGCCTCATCAACGCCGTAGCTAACATCTATCGACAAGCTCATCATTGGTTTTGCTTATGGAATTTGGCTCAAAACGTGAAAGGTCATGCTCCAAGCGCAAGCAGAGCCGTTGTCGCCAAAAAATTCCAAGAGTGCGGCAAGGCTCATACGGTGGCTGAGTTCAATATGCTTTATGAGGCGTTTAAGCAGAGAATTCCTTCAGCGGCGAAGTATGTGGAGGAGACCACCGTGCCACAAAAGTGGGCAAGATGTGTTTCTCCGGTTGCTAGATACAACCTCGACACAAGCAACTCCGTGGAATCTCTAAACAAAACTTTTAGGGATGCGAGGAAGTACTCCTTAATACCCATGCTTGATACAATAGCTCGAACGTTTTCTGATTGGTTTAACCAGCATAGGAACGAGTCCGTGGCAGGAACGAGTGCTCAGAAACTGGTTCCTTTGGTTGAGAACTTCTTGCACGACAATTGGCCTATAGCTGAGAAATTAGATGTGAGGGAGGTAAACGGTTGTGACCTTGAATATGAAGTCATGTCAGAAGAGGGAAAGTTTTATTTGGTGGACTTGGCCAATAAAACTTGCAGTTGCAGGTTCTTCGATATTCATAGGTATCCTTGTATCCACGCATTAGCCGCTTTCATCTCCTTCAAGAATAATGGAAGGCGTGATATCCGCAAAGAATATTATGACTTGTGTTCGAAATACTATTTCGTGGAGATGTAGATATTGGCTTATAGCAGATCGATCTACGTGGTGCCCGATATGTCTGCGTGGATTGTACCGGATTACATCATGGAGAAGGAGATAATACCTCTAGATCGCGTCAAGAAAAAGGGTCGTCCAAAAGAAAAATGATTTCCATCAACGGTAGAAAGGCGCTGAAGGGGAAGGACACAGAATAAACTCAAGCGGGGAAGGACACTAGCAGGGTTACTATATGGAGAAGACTTTGCATGATGTAAAAGTTTTAAGCTTTTGCTACGTGTAACTCGTTTTCGCTTTCGTAGTACTATGTTATGATTTCTGTGTAATACTGGTATAACTATGCATAATTGGTGACTTTTCAAAATAATTATGTATTGTTATTTAAAAACCAAAACTAATCACCTAATTTAGTTAATTTTGTTAGAACTACAACATATATGTCATACAAACTTAAGAATTAACAAAATATGAGTTCAAACTTATTGTTGCACCAGAGTTCTAATATCGATCTTTAACATTCCCTTATACATTAAGAAAAACTTTCTTATGAAGAACCAACTTGTTAAGTGAATGGTACAAAAATACCATATTTAAACTTATTGTTGCATAGGACAATGATATTCATATGTAAAACCATATAATTAAACTGTAATACTAGAAAATATAAGTTTTAGGTGATGTAATATAAGTTTTAGGTGATCTAATACTATTTCAAGATCTGTATAAGTGACAATCTGGTATTACTATGTGTATTTTTTCGGCGGGAAATTGATTTTTTCGGCGGGAAATTGAATTTATTCGCAGGAGAGTGTACTTTTCAAAAAATTTCGACTAATCTAAAATTCAGAGTTTCATTACAAACTCTCGAACCTCTCTCTGTCTCTTAAAATCGATCTCCCTCTCTCTCTTAAAATCGATCTCTCTATCTCTCTTAAAATTGATCTCTCATCTCTCTATACAAATGGATTCAGATTGTAGCTATCACTACACAGACAATTTCCTCATCGACCCATACGAGGAGGAGTTGAAGGAAGAGAAGAGGCGCCGCAAGGAAATGGAGAAGATGAAGCAGCATTGGAACATGGTTGGATTTGTCGCTGACGGCCAATATGGGATTCCGAGAAGATGCCCATGTGGTGGATCTATCAAGCACGATGTATCTCCTTCTCCAAAATTTAAACACGATTTCGATACTCAACCAGGCAGTAGGTACTTCATCTGCACCGAATTTAAGGTATAA
Source organism: Thlaspi arvense (assembly GCA_911865555.2). Taxonomy (NCBI): domain Eukaryota; kingdom Viridiplantae; phylum Streptophyta; class Magnoliopsida; order Brassicales; family Brassicaceae; genus Thlaspi; species Thlaspi arvense. Next base: position 15,997,827 of record OU466857.2, read on the forward strand.
TCTCTATAATTTCAGATCTGGATTTTTTTTCTGGGTAAAACTAGTAAAACTAGGTTAAACTATTTAGTTGTTCTTCGGGTGTAAATCTTGGAATACTAGGTATAACTATAATGGATGTTACTCTTTTTTTTATTTTTTTGCTAAGATGATGAACTCCACTTTCGTCAGCCATGGGTTTTCGGAGTCGAACAAGAGATTGAGAAACTAGTTATGAAAGTTGAAGAGCAGAGCAGGATGATTGAAGAAATGCAAAAACAGATTCAGATCCAAGCCAAAGAGATAGCTAAGCTTAAGACTTAACGAATCTGCAATTTCCTTTAATTGTTGTTTTAATTGTTGTTCAAGACTAATATTTCCATTTTGCTTGTATTTTCTTAAGTTATCAATGATATTTTAATTACTATTACTAATGTTACTTAGTATTTTTTTAGTATCACCTAGTATTACTAACTTTTTTTAGTATTTCTTTTTCTAGCAACACTTACTACGACTAGTTTTACCTAATAATACAGGAATTCAATAATTCAAATTAAAAACATAGTTTATCCGAGATCGAAAATAAAAACAAAGTACTAGTTCCAAATAAAAACAAAGTACTAGTTCGAAAACAAAAGAAAGTTCTACCAAATATAAAAACAAACATTGTAGACGATTTCTCTTGTTCAAGAGCCTGAATCCTTTCTCGCTGTCACATAGTCTTCAAGTGGCTTTATCCTGTCATCAATTTTATGGACGATGTTGTTGAGCAAACCCAACTGCTCTGTCATGGTCTCCATCGCGCTAACGACATCCTCCAGAGATATTTTCTTAGCTCGGGGTTTTTTCTTTGCTCTTTCCTCCACCATTTTTTCTCGCCCTTTCACATCTTCTTCCTTGATGTCTTCAAACACAACCGTCAATCCATTATTAATACGTTTTTCCCAACTTTCCACAACAGGACCGTGCTCATCAACATCGTTCTCTGTTTCCATTATCAAATCCAACATCGCATTTTCCTCCTCTGAAGCTATCAGCACACTGTCAATGTCCTGTTAAGTTAAACACATTTAAACAACCAATGTTAACAAGTTTCATTGTTTTTTTTCAAATCTGCAATGACTACTAACCTTGTTCTCGCATCCGAGCTTTTGATACACAGTCTCAAGTGGCCAGCCTCTCAGGTCGCATTTCTTTAACTTGGACCTGCACATCCTCAAACAATCGACGTTAGGATTTGGTACAGCTACTCGGAAGCTCTATCTCAGTGGCATAATGGCCTCCATCGCCGAAAGCTACAAACATACGCATATAATTAGACTTAACTTAAAATGAAAAGGAAAAAAATGCCATAGACAATCTTAAAATGAAAAGGAAAACAATGCAAGAGACAATCTTTTACCTCCAAAGGAATGCAAAAACCAGGAAACGACCATGCACTGCCCAACCTCTTCTCAACAAAGTGCTTCATCGTATCCGAAATGGACTCTAAGATGCGATCAAAAGAAAATCTCCCCCAAGGAAATGTCTTACACATATCCAAATCATTAGCGTATTTAAGAATACATTGAGCACGGGTTTCGCGTTGTCTCCGGTTTTGGTGGGAGAGTAGATGATGCTGCTCAAGAAATATATACCGCCATCCTGAGCCTATCTCCACTATCATCCGGGCCCATCTCCATAACTTCTTGTACGAAACACCGTGTTGGTAGTTTAATGCTCTTGCTATACTGATCAGGCTTCAAGTACATGTCTGGTCGCATGGCCATCGTCTCTTCAAAGGGAGACTGCAACATACATACAATATTAATACCAAACTGAGAATATTACAAAATAGTACTAGTTTTACCCAGTTTTCTTAGTTTTACCAACTTGCTAGTATTACCTAATTATCCTAGTTTTGCAATTTCCGACAATTGAGAATTGAGAATTGTGATCAAAATGCAAAAGAGTTGGAGAAGGAGATAATTAACTTACAGGATTCCGGCCATCGGAATCACCAACTCTGGAGGCTTCTCCTTCTGACTCATCTCCGGAGGCTTCTCCTTCTGACTCGACCGTCTTGTTACCCGCCTCTGTCGTTTCCGCTTCAACAATCGGAGGAGGAGCCTCTCGAGCCGGAACCCCCTCCGAGAACTCAACACCCTCCGTCGACAATCGGAGGAGGAGCCTCTCTACCCGGAATCGCCTCCGTCGTTTCTGCTTCAACAATCGGAGGAGGAGGAGGAGCCTCTCGAGCCGGAACCCCCTCCGTCGTTTGTGCTTCGACAATCAGAGGAGCCTCTCCACCCGGAATCTCCTTCGTTGTTCGAGACGTCGTTCCCGATTTTGTTGTCTTACGCTTCTTCGCCGCCGACTTCTGACTCGGGCTCGGGTTCTCCTTAGGCATTTTTTGCTTCTTCGCTGTCGGCTTCTGACTGCTCGGGTTCTCCTTACGCATTTTTCTTGTCCTCGGCATCGTTTCTTCTCCGTCGATTCTCCCTCTTTCTACTGCCGCGCTAGGGTTGCTTCTCCGGTTTCAGTGAGAGAATTTGAGATGACGGTTGCGAGAGCGAGATGAGTTCGATGACAGTTCGGTGGAGAGAGAGATGATTCGATATTTTTGAAATATTTGAAAAGAATTAGAAGATATTTGAGTGATTTTCGGGTAAACCCGACTCAAACCCGATCTATTGTTAAGTCCGAATTTTCTCGGGTTAGACCTAAGTACAAATGATAATTTTATTAGATTTGGTCTGGTTTTCAATAATTTTCCATTTTTTATTAATTTTTTAAAAAAAATCTTTTAAATTAAAAGAGGAGCATTGCAGTTCAATCAGTAAGGTAGATGAGACGATTTCTCAAAACGTTTGCTGCCAAACGAAAAGAAAATGTAGGCTTTAACTGGTGACTAATAAAAAAAGGAATAGAAATGAAAAGGAAAAAAATGAAAAGAACAAAAGAAAAAAAATAAATAGGAATGAAAAATATGTAAGGAACTAAATAAATATATTTTATTCTTCCTCAATTTTAATAAGAAATATATTTGTTCTATAATTCTTTATATGACAAAGAATAAGAAGGAATGATAGAGAAATATTATTACTAGCAAATGGTAAAAATTTTAAAGAACGAAGAAAAATTCATTATTCTCTTCATTCTCTTGGTCACCAGTAGAAGCCGAGTTTGTTAGTTTGGTGAAGTCAACCCCAAAACCCAGTAGAAAACGGTGTTGATTTTTATTTATTTTCTGTTACACACATGATGACGTGCTGCAATGTACATCGTTGGATCATGATCAAAGAAGTATTCCTTACTCAAAGGTGACTAAAAGAAAATCGAAGATCTGGTCCGACTCCGACTCGGATTCGTCCTTTCACTAGACGTGACCAACTTCAACCGGCTCGTGTGCAGAGATGGCGGAAGACAAAGAAGCTACGACGAGTTCGCTCAGTCAAGGACTCACTCCTCAATACCCCGAAGATGCTCCCAAGTCTCCTCCCAACTCTCCAAATTCTTCTACTCGCAAGGTTAAACTTCAAATCCGAAAACATTGGCGATTTATTGATCAAATGGTTCTGTGATCGATAGTTTCTGTGCTTACTCGTTACTAATTCTGGGTTCAATTAGAGAAAGGTAGAAGAATTCGTATAAATCAACTTCGAACTTATAGCTTTGTTCGCTATAATTGGGGGATAAGGATAAACAACTGATTCTCGCTATCAAATTGATTTTTTTTGGAAAAAAAAATTGTGCTGATGAAGGGAGTTTCGGGTTCTCAGAAGCTTGAGAGATTTTTAGGGTCTTGATGTTAAAGACCACTCTGAATTGTGAAATTCATTGTACCATTTCAAATGATAAACATGATTAATATACGTGATCCTCTTAGGGAGCCTGAACTCTGGAGCTTAAGCTAACTACTGTATATGTTTGTGTTTAATTCAATCTATTTCGAGATGGATGCTCAAAAGAATTTTTTAATTTGCATAGTTGCGGTTAGTGAAAGACAACTACCAATTGTGAAATTCCTTGTAACATTTCAAAATGCTAAAATTTGACCAGTATAAGTGAGCCTAAGCTCTGGAGGTTAAGCTGATTACTGTATCTGTTTGTGTTTATTCAATTAATATTGAGATGTTTACTTGAAGAATTTTCTAATTTTGTTTGTATTCTCATTTTTGCATTTGAACAGGCTTGCTATGCTGTTCTGCAGAGTTGGTTATCCAAGAAGTTTATGACTGGAATGTAAAATCACTCTTACCCCAATTTTCTATTACCATATTCATGATATAATTTCTAAATACTTGTCTTCTTTGAGTCTAACTGTGTTTTTATATTGGGGTGTGTGGTAGTGTCGTCCTCTTTCCTGTTGCCGTTACCTTCCTCATCACTTGGTGGTTTATCCAGTTCGTTGATGGTTTCTTCAGTCCGATATACGAGAGCCTTGGTGTTGACATATTTGGTAAGACTAAAAGCTAATTTTATGATTCTGCTTAGCTGATGTATTGCATTCGTCATTTTACAAATTTTGATGGTTCTCTTATGTTTTTAAATAAAGATGGAAAACAGAGAATATTTTAGATGTTAAAAGCTCGTACTAAGGTAAGGATTCAGAATTTTGGTCTTACTGCGTGTTATGTATTGTAGCTTTAAGCTAGTTGTACTTCTACAATTATACTAGATTTCTTTGCTTAATTATTGAGTCTAATTCTTTGAAAGTTTTCCGTAATTTCCGAGAGTTTACGTATCAGATAATTATATCTATCTTTTGATTCGTTTTCATATGTTGCAGGACTTGGATTCATTACATCTGTACTTTTTACTTTCTTTGTCGGAATATTTGCTTCGTCCTGGTTGGGTTCTACGGTTTTCTGGCTTGGGGAGCAGTTTATAAGGCGGATGCCCTTTGTGAAGCACCTATATTCAGCTTCTAAACAAATTAGCACTGCTATTTCTCCAGGTAAGGCCGTATACAAATATATTCAATATTCATGTGGTTTTTTATACACAATGATTTGAATAAACAAGTAACCTTATGTTGGTATGTGTAGTCTGCCTTTTTTTGTAACCTTTAATATTTGTTCTCAGACCAAAACACAACGGCGTTTAAAGAGGTAGCAATCATCCGTCATCCTCGTATTGGTGAATACGCATTTGGATTTATTACATCGTCGGTGACACTTCAGGTAAGTGGGGAAAAAGCTATTTAAGCAACAAAACAGGTAATGAGCAAATTACTTGAGGAAAGTAAAGCAGCATTTAGATAGTTTCATATTTTCCTGGTAACAGATGGATCAAGGAGAAGAAGAGTTGTGTAGTGTGTATGTGCCGACAAATCATCTGTACATAGGAGATGTAGTTCTGGTGAATAGTGACGAAATTATAAGGCCAAATTTATCGATCCGAGAAGGAATAGGTCAGTCTAATTTTGTTATGCTTCACCAGCTTTTGGTTTATGAGAACGATCTCATTTAGGCCCATGAACATGCCTAGCCACATTCGTATAATGTGTTGTTTGTATTGCAGAGATTATAGTATCGGTGGGGATGACAATGCCGCAAGTGATAGCTCATGTAGACAGGAGTAAGAGTAAAACTAGTCACCAACACAGTTATAGGATTCCTCTAAGCAGAGTTTGATTAATAAGGCCTATGGGCTATGGCCTCTCTTGCTTCATCTTGTAAAGATACTTTTACACGTGCTCATTCCGGAGTTATTACATATCTGATAACAAACATCTATAAATTCACCCACATAACCTAGCTACACTTCTTTTATTATGCGCTTGATTGGTTGTTGATGTAGAATTCTGTGCACAGCAATATTTATGTTTAAAACTCTAAATTATACTGATCATGTTTTATAAACTGTTTTTTTTTTATTTGCTCACTTTTTTATTTTTTTGTATTTGTAAATTTTGTCTTTCTTTTATTTTATTGTTTTAGTTGTACAAAACATTTTTTTTAAAGCACATATATTTATGTTTCGAATTTTATAATTTTACCGTTAAAATTTTAAAAAAATAAAATTTACAACTACAGCAAAAAAAAACTTCATATTTCTATAATAAAAATGTAAAGTTACAACTGTTATTAGTCTTGGGCGTTCAGGTTTTCGGGTCGGGTCGGATAGTTCAGGGTTCAGATAGTTCGGATAGAAGGGTTTAAACTAGATTGCTTAAAAAAAAATGTGGGTTCAAATGTAAGGGTTTCTCTAAAAAAAGAATGAATTTAGGCATAATGCTAAAGGTGAAGCACAACTTATGCATACAAGGATAGATTACTATCTACCCAATGCCTAAGAATGTTTTAAACCCCAAAACTCTTACCCTAAATCAAACCCATTCCTAAATACCCTTTCTCGACACTCTCACACTCTCCACACTTTGCTATTTTCAGGGAAACTTCTTCTTTGATCTCACCATGTTGTAGCCTTCTTTTTGGTCCTTTGTTGTGGGCGCATTTTCTTTGTGTTTAGGAGTCCATTTCTTCATCCTTTTGATGTATTTGGGCTTTGGTGACTTCTTTGTTGTTGTTGCTGAGACCACATCTTCATAATGGCCACCCTTTTTGAGCTTATTTGGTTCCACACATGCTGAGCTTTTGCTTGCTTCCCCATTCTCATTCCTTCCTCCCTTTATTTTCTTTCTTCTCTCACTCTCTCCTTTTAGATCAATTAACACTCAAATCCGCCCATACCTATAACTACCATCCAAAACCTATGTCAAACTCAAAGTGAAGAGCTAGCTCTACATAATAACTTGTACCCTGTCGTGCCTACCTAACACTTTATGCTTAGTTCATTCAAAAATAGGTCTCACACACAAAGATAATGTTTAGGTTTGAAAGGAAAGTAAGGTTAAGGTGTGGTAACTGTCCCTTAATGATGAGGATCAACTATTTGGACTAGTAAGAGAGGTAAAAAGGAAGAAAGAAAGTCCAAATATGTATATGGGTAATCCATGAAACCACTTTTCAATGCAAGAACATGATAATTAACAATTCAAATTAATGGTTCTAATAAATAAGGATGATTTTCAGAGAGCAAGCGATTTCAGTAAGAGACTAGAGGATCAAATTTAGCATTCAAGAGCATGGTTCAGTCTTAGTTTCTAACTTTTTATGATGCATCAAACATTTAACCACTTAGACATTTAAATCCTCCTTGGCGCTTTTTGACATGATGCTCTTGGTGGCACCCAAGCTCTCACTTCCTCATAACCAGCAAAAGAGCGCCTTCTACTAGGAGCTCTAGCCACTCCTTGGCTTTCAGCTTCTTTCTCTTGTTGATGAGCAGAAGTAGAGGCTCCACTAGACTTCCTCTTTAAGTCCTTGATTTGAGCTTTCATGCTCTTCATGCCCTTCACCAACTTCTTAATGGTTTTGTCTTGCCATTTGTTCCATCTTTACAAGAGGTTGATGTGTTCATGGACCTTCTTCAAGGGCCCTCCTTGGTGTGAGACATTATGGGGCTGGAAGTGGTACTCCTCACTGTTGTAGCTTGGAGCATCTGATTCTTCTTCTTCCTGAATTCCTTCTTCCATTTGCTCTCCTTCAAAGACCACAAGGGGATAGACTCCTTGAGAAAGAGGGATGTTGGCGCCTTGGTGAATGTGAGAGCATGGAGCGCGAGCTTGGTAGAGAAGGTGCTGTGGAATTTGAAAGGCAAAACTGTTGGGGTTGGAGAAGGATGTGAGATGCACATCAGGGAGTAGAAGCTTTGCAGCAGATCCATCTTCTTGGATGAAGTTGTAGATGAACTTATTACCTTTCTTCAGGTATGGCAGGTCCAAGTATGTGATCCACTCTAAACTCCTGCAGCTTCCATCAGTTGTGTAATAAGGCCAGCACAATACGGCTTTGGCGCCTTGTAATCAGTGGTGGTTAACCAATGTTTGATGACCAAAAGTTGCTGCGTGAAGATGGTGACCATTCCAGTTGTACCATCTGCTCCCCTAAGCTCAACACCTTGCCTTGTGCTGTCTAAAACGCTTATTCTTGATCAATCAGCTCCCATTCTCCTCCTTCAACAGCTCCACTTTCCTTCCTAGCATAGAGTATATGCGCCAGCGCCTTCTGCACATCTCTGATGGTTGGATTTCTGATCAGAGAAGCCTTGCTTCTTCCTGGCTTGAAAGCGCCCTTGGCTACATGCTCCCAAAGGCTGCTTATCTCTTCTTTGCTAACCCCTAGATTCTGTCCTCTAGCACTTCCATAAGAGAATCCAAAGGCATCTTCTATAGCTGTGAAAGAGATCCTATAGTTCTTCTTGGAAAATCTGAAAGTGATGAAGCCATCACCATCTTCTTCAGGAGTCTCCTCTCCTGGCTCATAGAATGTCACTTCAAAGCTTGCGAAGAATTGAAGCACTTGGTCTTTGTTGGTTGAATATGGAGTTCCCACCAACTTTGTGAGCTCCATTTTCTCAAGCATAGAAGAGCAGTCTTCATAGAGTCCCAAGGCCTTTAGAGATGGCACATGGGGGTATCTAGTTGGCCTCACATCCACCATTTGTAGCTTGTCATACTACTGCCTTTGAGCTGGAGTGGTGCCTTTCTTCTTTTGAAGGACTTGCTCACTAGTGCCAACATCAGCTCTCTTTTTGCCTTAAGATTTGGCGCTTGGACTCCCAAATTCTTTTTCTTTTCCCTTTCCTTTCTCTTGCCGCTCAGCCTCTTTTTTTGCTTCACTCCTTGTTGTTGTTCCCATGGTACGTAAAACATATTCTCAAAAGAAATATCAGAACCATGGAAACAACAAAACACAAAGCTTAATGTTGCTAGAAATCACAAAAAGAGGAGTTTATTTACTGAAAAGTAAACCTCTATCAGTTGTGAAGCAAAGAAATAAGCTATGCATGCAAAGGACTCATTAAACAAAATATATCATTTAATTGAAAATCATGAGTCCTAGCATGGTGAAACTAAAAAAATGTACTAAAATGCTAATGCAAAGCTAAATAAATGAATTCGACAAGAAAGTATTTAGTGGTCTAAATGCTTCAAAGGCCAAGAACAATCTATTCACCATGCAAAAGAAATAAAAGAAATAAGAAGCATTACTCACAAATCAAGCAAGCAACCACAAGATATAATTAAGTTCTTAAGTGCCTAAGGCAAATTAGAAATATTTAATTAGCTGAGAGACATTACCTTGAGTGGTTTGGCTTTTTAGAACACTTAGAACACTAAAGATTTTGAAATTTTTGTGGTTGTGAACAAGAAAATAAAAGTGAGAGAGAGAAGGGTGAGTGTGTTTAAATAGAGGGTTGGGGGAATCTTTTTATCGGGAGCAAGAGGACAAAGTGTGCCTAAGAGAGGTCCCACTCATGTTTGGAAGGGAAAGGATTCAAATTTGAACTCCTTGATCTAGTTTGACCAAGGAGGAAAAAAATTAAAAATGAAGAGTACTTACCTCGGGTGCAATATCGACTAACCAAGTCGATATTGTGATAGATATTGGTCATATCGACTTGGTCCGGTCGATATGCATGCCGATATCGGATGTCTGGGTCGTGATATCAACCTGTATGCACGTCGATATTGCTTGGCACCTTCTGTATCGACGTACGATATGTAGTCCGATGATCATACTTGGCTGTCCAATATCGAGCTAAATATCCCATCGTCTAGATAATAGCTTGATATGATTTGGTAAAACTCCATATCGGACTAACATGTCGATATTCACATCGATACACCTTGACTTATGCTAAACAGCATGTTTTCATTTGTCCCCTAAGGTGTATCGACATGAGATGTCGATATTCACCCCGATATGCCTTAAAAAGGGGTATTAATCGTCTTTTCATCCTCTCAGTTAAGGCATATCGGTGTGTTACCTCGATACTGTGCTCGATATGCACTTCTTGGTGTTGTATCGACCTGGTACATCGATACAAGTGATCGATATCGGTACCAGTTGAGGCATATCGATCTGTGTATTACCCGATACATTGCCATTGAAGGTGTATCAGTTTGCCTTCGATCGGTACTCTGATCGATACTTAATCCTCTCATGTGTATCGATCAGGATCACCCCAATACGCACGTCTATACAAGTCTAATATACTTGTATCGAGCAAGATATGCTCGATACACTTGCTCAATATGAGCTTTATTGACGTGCATGGCCGATATGCTAGTCGATATTGACCCTTCTTCGACTTCTTCCTTCTCCCAAGCTTGGTTCTTTCAGCCTCAGCTTGAACCTGGTTACTAGAGACACTAAAAAGCAGCTATATAAACATTAAAAACATAAAAATGTAAAGCTATATACAAGGACACCATGGGATTGCCTCCCAAGTGTGCTTGTTTAGAGTAACTTAGCTTGACTTTCCTCTTCTCCTTTGTTGTGGTAAGGAGCAGGAGTCTTGAAACTCCTTGGTGTGATCTTGCTTCACTTGACACTCCTGGTGAATCCATCAATCTTCAGCACGACAAAAGGCTTAGATCTTCCCTCTTGCTTTATCTTGTAACAAACTTCAGCACTCTTAGAGCCAAATGGTCTCAAAACCACTCCTTCTTCTATATAACCCGATAAGATTTCATTCACAGCATCAGAACCAACCACTTCGAGGACCTCCTCTTTAGTGGTATCAGCAAACATCTTGGACAGACAGCAACCATCAAAACTTGCACCCATATAGCCATCAAACTCTGGCCAATGCTCCCCAAATTTCTTCAGTTTCTTAACTTCCATTGAGAAGGCTTGCTCATCTTCCAGCTTGTTCCCTTTGGAGTCAAACTTAAGCACTTTCTCCTTGGTTAATCTAAGCTCTATTGTGCACTCCTTTGCATCAAACACTGCGCCAGTTGAAGCTAAAACTGGTCTCCCTAGAATGATGGCATTTTTGATCTCCCCTTCAACATCTAGGACCAGGAACTCTGTTGGGATGACCACTCCTTCAATCATCATTTGCACATCTTTAAGAGCTCCAAGTGGTGCATGTACTGTGCAATCAGCTACGGTTAAAGACACATTACTCTCCTGAAGTTTAGTGTAACCAAGCGCTTTAGCAGTAGAGGATGGGAGAAGGTTGATACTTACTCCAAGGTCACGGAGACAGCTATTGAAAGTTTGTCCTTTGAGTTTACAAGGCAGAGTAAAGCATCCAAGATCTCCAAGCTTCTTGATGTTCAATACCTCAGTCCTGGCAATGGCTTCTTTCAGCTCTGTCCAAACATCAAGACCTCTAAGCTTCATCTGGTTGGCATAGAGAGTGGTGTACTTATCCATAAGTTGTCTCTTAAACCTTCCAGGAAAGGGGAGAGCTGGGTTGTAAGGAGAATGATCATAGATCCCAGTTTGTTTCTCAGCTTCACCCTCCTCAAGTAGCCTATTCTTCTCCTCTTCCTTAGTGGCTGCTGCTTCAAGAGACTCTTCCTTTGTATCCTCTTTGTTGGCGTCAGCTGCCAAAAAATCCTCTCCCCCACTCTGAAGTTCAATGTACTCATTGAGCAAAGAAAGGAACTCTTCAATGACAGCTTCCTCTTCATCTAAGAAGGTCTCTTCTTCAGTGACTATGGCGTTGCAAAACTCCTTAGGATTAGCTTCTGGTTTTCCAGGAAGGTTTCCTTGAGTTTTGGGATCAGCTATGCCCTTGTTGTTCTCTAGTGTCTTCACTCTTGAAGCCAACCCATCAATCTTGTTTGACAACTCCATATGAAGAGTATCCATTCTGTTGTAGACCTCAACAAACTTCTTTGTGATCTCCACATTAGTAGCTTGTTGGCCTTGAAAGAGTTGTTGCAGCAGTAATTTCACTTCAGCATCATTGGTGTTGGATGAGCTTGCTTGACCTTGAGAGAATCCAGGAGGAGCAAACTGCTTTTGCTGGAAGTTGCTTTGGATGTTGTTCCTTGGAGCATATCCTTGGTTGAATGGTGGAAAAGGCCTTGGCTGAGGGTAAACTTGGTCTTGGGTGTTGGCAACATTGTTGCTTCTGTAGGACAGGTTTCTGTTAGGTCTGAAGTTCCCATAAGAATTGTAACCACCTTGATTCCCAAAGTAGCTCATCTCTTCTACTTGTAACTCCTCTTCACTAGGCAACCATTTTACCAACATAGTTGATCTCCTTGTGTTGCACTTGGAGCAGCTTGTCTAGCCTAGTGTTCAGCTCTTTCAACTCTCTTCTTGTAGACTCCAGCTCCTTCTTAGTGTTTCCATCCTCTCCTCTTGGAGTTCTATCACAATCCTCACTATAATTGCCATCACTTTGGGCTATGTTCTGCACAAGCTCTAGATCTTCATCTACATCCTTTGATATGAAGTTTCCATTGGAGGCTGTGTCAAGTAGCATCCTGATCTTGGAGAGATCGCCTCTGTAGAATGTAGACATCAATGATTCAGTTGAGAACCCATGATGTGGGCACTGAAGAGTGAAGCTCTTGAATCTCTCCCATGCTTCTCCGAAGGACTCATTGCTTCTTTGGGACAACCCAGAAATATCATTCCTGATTCTTGCAGCCCTAGATGTGCTGAAGAACTTTGAGAGGAATGCCTTCTTACATTGATCCCAGCTGGTGATACTCCCTTGAGGCAAGTTCTTTTCCCATTGGTGAGCTTTGTCTCCTAGAGAGAAGGGGAAAAGTCTCAATTTGGAGTTGTCTTCATTCACACTATTGACCTTGGGGAGAGAGCATAATCTGTCAAAGTTTTCCAAGTGGTCAAGAGGATCTTCCAGAGGTGAACCATGGAACTTGCTGGAGATCAGTCCTGACTTGATCTTGAAATTATTGTTCTGAACAGCTGGAGGAATGATTAATGTTCTGTTGTTGTAGGCGTTGGGTGCATCTCCTGCTCCAATGGGTCTGATTGGGTGTGCACCATGTGCTGGTGCTCTCTGACCTTGCTCACCTTGGACTCCTTGCTGACCCTGAACACCAGCAACTCCCTGAACACCTTGTGCTCCTGGTTGTCCTTGAAAGCGCTGATAATCTATACCATGCTCCATGCTGAGCTGATGAAACCTTTGCAGTCTCTCTCTTTCCCTTGTTGCTTTTAATGCCCTTTCCATTTGTAGAATGTTGTGTTTTAATCAAGAAGGTTTTGATTGCTTTTAGACTTCAAGTTCATACACCTATAAGCAGAAGAGAAACTTGCAAATCAGTAACAAACATAAAATTAACAGCTTGATCTTAAACAATCCACAAATGCTAATGCTCAATCTAAACTCATATGGCAACTGCGCCAATTTGGTAGCAGAGATTTGACTAGCTAAACAAATCCTATACACTCAAGTCATTGCAGTATAATAGGTATCAATTTATCTGAGTTCTTAATACACTAGGAATGCAGCAAATCACTTATGTCAAGCCAAATTCAAGAAAGCAGTTTTGATCAATCTAAAGAGGATTAAAGACTAAACTAAACATGCAGACAATTCAAATAGATAAAGCAAGGATCTAAGATGAGGATTATTGATTAAGAGAAACTAACTAGTGATGCTTCAAAACCATTCAAACAATGCTATCTTCTAGGCATATGATTAACAACTATAACTAGCTCAATTCCTTGACACTAATCACTTTGCTAAACACACATTTCAGATAAATCCCTTTAATCAAACAAATGATCATCAAGCATTCAGAACAGAAATCTATTCCTATAAATCCAAAATGTACCTTAGACATCTAATTCCTTAGGCTAAGCATACAAATCCTCTAAGAGACTCACAACAGCATTTCAACAAACACTTATGATGCATAAGAGAAAGCTAAGATACTAAACAAGCCTGGCACAAACTAATTTAGTGTTAAGCACATCTAATCGATAGAAGACAATCATATTAAGCATATGACATCACTAATCTAGTCCTAAAACCCCTGTAATCTATCCCATTTCAAACCCTAAATAAGACTACTCACTAGCCATAATAAAAACCACAAATTCCAAAGAGAAATAATGGTTAATCATGATTAGAAAGCAGAATAAACAAGAATAGATTAAAGGCAAATACAGAAATTCACACTAGTTCTTACAAAGCAAAGCAAAGCTGAAAATGGGAAAGGTTTTAAGTGCAAGAACAAAAGGAAAATATAAAGATCTAAGTTGCCTAAACATTTTAGGACTTTAGTACTTAAAGGGGAACTAGAAACCCCTAGTAAACCAAGATTAAACCGAAAATAGGCTGACTCGGGCAGACTGTATCGATATTGCACATCGATACACATGTCGATATCATCTCTTCTTCTGGGTTGTATCGATGTCCCTTGGTTGACATGCATGTTGATACATAAGGCTTCAACGTTGTATCGGTTTGACTCTCCTTAGTGTGAAGTCGATACAATCGTCCTTTAGTTAAGGCTCATCGGGAAAACAAGTCGATACAGCACCTTGGTATTATCCTGTCTCTGTGTATCGGTTTGGGATGTCGATACACTACTCGGTATAGGCTTCCTTCTGTTGCATCGAGGTCTCCCTTAGTTGATATGATGCCTTCACACCACGCCTCCATTATATCGATGCTGAAGTGGTCGATACTCCCATCGATATGCTCCGTATCAATCAGATGATGTTGATATTGTCATCGATATTGGCCTATCCACCTTTGTCCTTTGCCTGGCTTCATTTCCACCTCACACCCATTGCACCAAATGGCCTCCACACTTCTTCTAATACCTGAATAAAACTCCAAATGTATGCAAAATGCAATGCAACTCCTAAATAGATGCAAAGGGACAAGAAGAAGCAAAATATGCATGTTTAAAGACTAAAACTTGTGATGAATGCAAGCTCAAAAGGTATAAATAATGGAGATATCACATACCATTAGAGCAAAACGGCTAATCCGACGCCTCTCAACATACACAAGAAATCAGCTTAAGAATTTATCTCCCTTGCTTCTCTTTTGCATTGGTTTCTAGTGGAAGATATTGTTAGGATCCCTTGTCTGGGAGAGTGATGGTTTTATGGATGTATCTCTCGTATCTTTGAAGCTTTGTCTTACTGATCTTCTAGCATTATTGCTAAGTAAGGGGGACAGATCAATCTTTTTTCTAGCATTCTGCTACGTTAAAACTTGTTTTATTTTTCACGATCCTAAGACGAACTCGAGTTATGATGCACAATGGAAAAGAGGATCATCCTCTCAGACGAGACGCAGATTGGCGATGGAGGAGTATATCATCAGGATCTCGAAGTGTGATCTATCCGTGGTCTTAAAAAGTTTTAAGCACACGCATCAGAAGGATTTTTTACAAGGAAGGAAAGAGCACATAGGCTCTTATTGCTCAGCTGCCAAGAGCTCAAATATGGGATGTCCAAGGGCGTGTTCGTGGAACTAATCTGGGTAGTGGACGTCTTCAATTTGACTTTGATAGTGAAAAGAATCTGTGTAAGGTGTTGAGTAAGAGACCTTGCCATTTTAATCAATGGAGTTTTTCATAGGAGAGATGGGAACCCTTTACGAGTGAAGCCTTCCCGAACACTTTGTCCTTCTAGATCAAAGTAACATAGGTTCCAATACTTTTCTGGAACGACGACACTTTTAAGGCAATATGGAAGGCTCTCGATAAAGTTTTAAAAACTGATGCGGTTAGGTCAAGGATGCATGTCTTAATTAACGCTGATGTACTGTTACAATTTGAAAGAGAAAGGTTGGCTTTCCTAATGGCGATATGGGTACGATTCTCTTGGAATATGAGGGCCTCCATAGATACTGTTTCACATGCAAAAGGGTCTCCTACGTAGAAAGCACATGCCCAACTTTGACAGAAGAACAGAAAAAAAAAACGTTTAAAAGACCCAACTTTGGGTTTTGAGGTGAATGTTATCCCTAAAAATAACCCTCAAAGTTCGACAGATTTCCATCCTAGTGAAGAGAGACTTTTGCAAGTCATAATCATTTTTTCTTCTATTCAATTGTAGTATAGATGAGGTTATCAATCCAATCCAGGAGTATAGCTAAAAGAGATGCAATGAACTTAGCTAAGCTTAACCATTTTTTGATTATAAAGGGGCTTTCTAACAACCTAACTGATTAAGAGAAAATGCACAAGCAATGTAATATCTAACAAGAAAGAAAGCAAGATATGAAATGAAAGCAAGATAAATAAAAACAGGAACAAGGAAAGCAAGGTTCTGGAAATGCAAGAACTAAATATAAACTGAATACAATAGCTTGGAATGCAAGGTAAGAAATGAAACAAGAGCAATGCAAATGAAAACAGAGAAAACAGATCACAAGTGACTAAAAGCAAGGAACGAAATGGTTGAGGTTCAAGGTTAGAGCAATTGATGACTTGAGGATTACTTAAATTCACATTTAGGGTAATTAAAACTATCATCAAGCAAGGAACACAATCAAGCCACATATTCAATCAATTTGCATAAAGGCAAATATGTCTAAGCAATCCACATGTCAAACCCACTTTTGATGGTGTATTTGTACAAAACCAGCATGATAAATAAGACTTTAAAGACCAAACAAGCTACTATTATGCAATATAATCATCTAAGCAATTATCCCTAACTTAGTTCTTTCAAGCATTTAAACAAACAATTATGATGCAGCAAACACTTATGGTGCAAAGTCTGGTCCAGGTCGAGCAAGGATATCGAGTAAAATCTCTGTGGAGTGTGCTCTATGTAAGCCGTATGACCTGAGGAAGAGGATCAATTCGAGGACTCAAAGCCTTTGGTCTGCATCGAGGTCCAGCATCGAGCAAGGAAGCCCATACGCACTGCACGAGCCATATCGAGGTTGTACATCGAGTAGAACACCGTTCGTACAACCTCGATGCAACTCATCCGTGTGTTGACCACTTGATTCATTGACCTTATTTTGATTTTAGGTTTTTTATATGCTTCTTTTGGTTTCCTACTTCAAAAGAGAAGCCACAAAACATTGTCTTTATCTTATCTTAGCCTTTCTATCAAAAACTTACACTTTTCATCTTGTTTAAAGACCTAAAAGAGCGATTTTCTCTCGTTTCTTTTCCTTTAATAAATTTTGAGATTTTATGGTTTAATCTTGTTTCTTGATCTTATTTCTAGCACCCTGGTAGTTTTGATTTATTATCTTTGTATTTTAATCTCATCTGATAATGTCTAATTCTAAACAAATGGGATTAAACATGATTAATGAGTAGTTTATCTTAGATTTAGGGTTCTAAGTAGGGAAAGTGGTGATTGAGATGTGATTAAGGGGTTATTAGGCTTGATTAGTTTGTTATCTGTTGTCTCATTCTCTTGCAAAGTGATTATTGTTCATAAAGCTTGATCCTTTGATTGAATATGGTATTGGTTGATGCATATGGTTCACTAGATGGCTTGATATCTCATCTCTATGCATGGTTCGCTTATTTGGCTTGATAGTTAGCCTGGTCTATGTTTCCTTTGTTCCTTTGTTCAGTGACACCAAAATGATAGTTCACCTTGCCAGATCATTTCTTTACAATCAAAATCCTTAATCTCACTTAGCTTACAACATTGTTTGTATCTCAAGATCCACAAGTGTGTTTGACACCTAAGACCCTATACTACATCTGATTTGGGGATAAGGAATATGATAGCTTGCTATTTTAGATCATTTTAGGCTGCATTTCATGCATCTTTTCCTTTGTTTTTGCATTGTAGTTTAGCATTTAGGAATCATTTGCACTTAGAATCAACATAGCATGCATTTAGCTTACGATTGCATACATTTGTATACATGTGCTTGTTTGTGGTGGTTTTCAGGTGTTTTTGGAGTTTCTTGGAGCTTGGGAGGAGATGGAAGCAGCTAATGATCAAAGAATATGTAAAAAGTGGAGTTCTTGCAAAGTCTGGTATATATCGAGCAAGCATATCGAGCAGAACACCTGTGGAGTATGCTCGATGCAAGCAGCAGGACGAGGGGAGAAGGATCAGCACGAGGATTCCAAGCCGTTGGTCTGCATCAAGGACCAGCATCGAGGAAGGACGTCGATACACGCTGCACGGACCATATCGAGGTCGCATATCGAGCATAACAACATCGACCGTACGACCTCGATGCGACTCATCTGCGTTGACCATTTGACTTTTGTTAATCTTATCTTATCATTTTAGGTTTTTATGCTTCTTTTTGCTCCATACTATAAAAGGGAAGCCACAAAACATTATCCTTATCAAGTTTTATTTTTATCTAAGTTTAGCTTTCTCAAAAACACTCTCTAAACCTTAAAAGGCGATTTGCCTCAAGGATCTTTATCTTTAATAAAGTTTGCATTTTGATGGTTTAATCTTGTCTTCTAATCTTTGTTCTTGCATCTTGGTAGATTAGATTTATCTTCTTTGCATTTTAACCTCATCTAGTCATATTTAACTCCAAATCAATGGGATTAAACATGATTAGTGAGTAGTCCTCTTTAGATTTAGGTTTCTAAGTAGGGAAAGTGGTGATTAAGATGTGATTAAGGGGTGATTAGGCTTGTTTAATGGTTCTCTGTTATCTCTCTCTCTTGCAAAGTGATTAATGTTGATAAAGCTTGCTCCTTTTGATTGAATATGGTTTGATAGATGCATATGGTTCACTTGATATCTTGATATCTCTTCTCTAAGCATGGTTCGCTTATTTGGCTTGATAGTCTAGCTTGGTCTATGTTTCCTTTGTTCAGTGACAACAAAGTGATACCTTGCTAGATGATTCGCTTAGGGCTAGATAATGCTGGTTTTGAGATTCTTGACTTGATGGTTAGATAGTATGCATCAAAAGATCTTGCTTTTGCTTCATTCTTGTTCATTGCTTAGCTTTGTTAGGATGTTGCAAGTTTATGCTTAAATCCATAATCTTGATTGGTGTATAGCTGCTTATGTCCTTATTAGTTCACAAGATTGATAAGTTGACCTGAATTCTTGCTTAGGTGAGAAAGTAGTCGCTTGATTGGTGCATCTCTTAGGCTAGAATTGTTCTGATCTTTATGCTCATGGTTGAAGGATACGCCATCACAAGTGGGTCTGACACTTCAATCTTGTTGAATATGAATTGCTTATTGACGTCAAGTGGTTCCATTTAGATACCTTGTCTAGGAGCATAATATTGAGAATTGCTTGCTTGATTAATGCTTGTTGAATGCCTTAAAAAGAAATCCCTTTGTCAATTGTGAAAACCACTATCTCACAATTACTTAGAACCTTGAGTCTTGCTTTTAATTAATTGTCTTCAAGGTCATCTTGCTTAGTTCTTACTTTAGTAATCATTTCTTTCTTAGATCTTGTTTAGTCATTGCTTTAAGTTCATTGTTCAGTTTTGTTCACTTGCATTTAGTTTATGCGTTTCTTTCATTACACCATTCGATTGTTAGACTTGTTCTCACATAACCAAATCCCAATCTTGCTTAGCTTACAGCATTATTTGCATCTCATCTCTCACAATTGGATTGATACCCGATCTCTATTCTACAACTGATTAGAAGTTAAGGAATTTGATCTAGTGATGAAAAACTGCACTTTCAAATTGGCGCCGTTGCCATTGTGGATTGTTTGAGTTTAACATTGCTGTTAGACTAAGTTTTTTACTTTAAAAGTTACTAAATTGCTCTGTTTTCTGTGCTCTGTTTTTTCAGGTACTTGTATGAATTTGAGGTCTAAAGGCTCATTAAATCTGACTCCTTTCATTGACAACATTCATAGGAGAAGAGCTGTAAGACAGAGAGTTCAAGAGATAGAAGAACAGAGTATGGCAGAGCAAGAAGCTCATTTACCACATGTTGGTGTTGTTGGACAAGCACCACTGCAACAAGCTGCATCACACATAGATGAAGCACTAGAAGCTTTGAACCAAGCAGCTGGAGTTCAAGGATTGCGAGTACCGGTTCACGCACCTAGAGCTGCAAGACCAATAGGACCTTGTGATGCGCCTGACACTCACCACAACAGAAATGGCATTCACGCTCCAGCAGTAGATCAAAACCACTTCGAGATCAAGTTTGGGTTGATCAACATGCTGCAAGGCAACAGATTCCATGGCCTGCCCAATGAAGACCCTTTGGATCATCTTGACCAGTTTGATAAAGGTGTGTGGTATGACCAAGATTCAAGGAGTCTGTGAAGATGCTTTGAAGCTGTGCTTGTTCCCTTTCAGTTTAGGTGCCAAAGCACATCAGTGGGAGAAGACACTTCCAGAAGGTTCAATCTCAACATAGAATGAGTGCAAGACAGCATTCCTCAACAAATTCTTCAGCTCAACAAGAACAGCAAAGCTCAGGAACACCATAAGCAGCTTTACTCAGTATGGGAATGAGACATTCGCTGAAGCTTGGGAGCGGTTCAAGTCTTACACTTTGCATTGCCCACACCATGGCTTCACAAATGAAAGCTTGCTGTCTACTTCATATAGAGAAGTGACGCCAAAGTACATAATGCTCTTGGACACAACTTCCAATGGAAATTTCATGGGCAGTACTGTTGTAGATGGTCTAGCTCTTGTATTGAGAACTTGACACTTTCTGATGGAAACTATGGTGAAGAATATTACAGAACATTTAGAGCTGTTGTAAGCGCTGAAGGTGAGAGCACAACAAAGAAGGAGATTAAAGCTTTGAATGACAATTTAGTCAAGCTGCTGAGTGTGTCTTTCAAGAATGTCAGTTTTGTTGGTGATAGTGTTGCAACACAAGAGGAAGATGGGACAGTTGTAGACGAAGAAGCCTTCTACATGAATCAACATGGAGGCCGCTTTAACAACTACAGGAACCATCCCAACTTCTCTTATAGAAGCACCAACGTGGCTAACCCTCTGGATCAAGTCTATCCATCACAAGCTTCTCAACAGAACCAAGGAACCAAACCTTTAGTTCCTTTGAACCAGCAGAACAACTTTGCTTCAAGACCACCATTTCAGGGCGGTTTTCAACAAGTTAACTTTCAACCAAGACCAGCTTTTATCCCACCAGGTTTTGGCAATACACAAACCTCTTCCAGCACTCAAGGTGTTGATTTGAAGCAGATGATGCAACAGTTGTTGACTGGTCAAGCCAACACCACTATAGACCTGCACAAGAAATTTGTTGAAGTGCATAACAAAATAGACGCCACTACTTGTGACCTGAATGGCAAGTTAGATGCTCTAAACCAAAGAGTCAAGTCTCTATTAAGCAAAGGAGCTTCATCTTCAAAGTCTCAGAACCAGTTACCAGGAAAGAGTGAAGCAAATCCTAAGGAATGCTGCCACTTACTTGATGAAGAGGATGAAGAGTTTGATGATGAAGATGCTTCATTGGAAGAGCTTGGCATTATGCTTCAAGAGATGCTGTTACATGTGGACATGTTAAGGGCTGAGTGTGGGGGGAATGCCATCAATGTCACCATTGATGATCAAGAAGCTGAAGACATTGTAGAGAAGTTACTCCAAGGACTAGATGAAAGCTTGAACAGAGAAGAAGAGCAAGAAAGAGCCGCACAAAAAGCTGCTGAGAAGGAAGAGGCTGAGAAAGCTTTAGTTTCTCCAAAAGAAGAAGCCAAACCATAGCTCAGTGAAGCTGGTAAAGAGCTTGTAGAGACATACCACGCATTGATGGTCTTGGCAAGAGAAAGTCCTGAAGACTTCAAGGAGTTGTAGGATCGCCAAGTGGGCAGCTCTTCAAGCAGCAATGAGAAGGGTAAAGCTCCTGAAGTTCAAGTTTATAAACCACCAATCTTTTACCCCACGATGCACTTTACGAAGGCTCAGATGGCAGTCTACTCAAATTTCAGGAAAGACATACAAGACGCTGGAATAAAGCTTCCTCATGGCACCACTTTGCTTGAAGTGAATGATCAAATCAGGTTCCTCAAAGAAGTCTTTGACAAGCTGGAAGTAGTGAAGCCGATTCTAGAGAATGTGGGGGCTAATATGAAGAGAAGCAAGGACTGAAGACATTGACAAAGCTTCCCAATCCAGGAAAGTTTCTCATCACTTGTGAGCTTGAGATGCTAGACAATGTTGGAGCTTTGTGTGATTCATGTTCAACTGTGAATGTCATGTCTCTCCACTTAAGCCAAACCTTAGGAATTAAAGAATTGAAACCCTACAAAGCCTCTATCACCTTTTTGGATAACACCTCAACAAGACCCTTAGGCATGGTAAAAGATTTCCCTTTAAAGATTGGAAATTGCTTGGTGCCAACAGATTTTGTGGTTATGGAAAAGACATATTAAAGAGAGGTGCCACTTCTTCTAGGAACACATTTTTGGCAACAGCAAGAGCTCAAGTAGACTTCAAGAGAGGCTCTGTGATTTTTAAGAATGTTGATGAGTTCAAAGTCTACAAGATTGTCTCTCCCTCCATAGCTTTTTGTGGAACAATCATTGAAGAAGAGAGTGAGCAACATCAACTTCCAGAGCGTGTGGAGCATGCTATGAGCTTCACATTGAGTATGTTGATGAGAGACACTCTCCCTGATGAGCCAGAACAGAAGCTTAACACTGAGTTGAAGTTTGAAGATGGTTTGAAAGAGGATGGAAGCTTCATCACTAAGGAAGTGAAGCCTTTGATCACACCAAGTGTCAAGAAGAACAGAAACAGGAAGACAGCTCGTGAAAAGAAGAGACTGATGTCAGTAGGCACTTGGGTTTACCAGAAGAAAGAGGTAGGAGCACCAGCTCCATCAAGCTCTTCTCACTAGTCCTAAAACCATCAAAGTCAAGCTTAGTGACTTAAAACAAGCACACTTGGGAGGTAATCATATGACTATCCTTGTAAATATATGTTTTCTTTTATTACTGATGTCTTTATTTAGTGTTCCAGAAGTCAAAACTCAGGTCCATCGATGTGTAGAATGGTTTAAAGGCCAAGGAAAGAAGACTCTGTTTTTATATCGAGGTGCCATATCGAGCAGAACATCTGTCATTTATGCTCGATACAGCTTATCTCGGGGAAGGAGCAGTCCGTACACCGAGCAGATTGCACGATGGGGATCACATCGAGGTGTAGCATCGAGCAGAACACCAAAAGGCCTGCTCGATGTAATCACCAGTTCGTACATCGAGAAGCTACAGCCCGTACATCGACCAGATTGCTTGATGAGTCACACCGAGGAGTTGCATCGAGCATAACATCCAAGGTTCTGCTCGATATGGGTGCTAACAGCCAGCTCGATGCAAGACGGTGTCCGGTACGACAACCACTAAGGAGAACAGCAACCATGTACGAGATGTTCCATATCGAGGTGTAGCATCGAGAAAAAAACCAACATGTTTGCTCGATGCACAATGGCCGAGCCAGAAACACGCATCCAGACGGTGCCATGCATTGCCCATGGGAAGGATCATGCAAGCCGAAGTGTCTCCCTACACTTAGCAACAACATCGAGCCGAACATCTACTGAGACTGCTCGATGCGAGGTGCCCTGAAGGAGAAGCTGACCAGAACACAGAACCCCCAAGGCAGAAGATCATCATCACCGAGCCACAGGACCCGACGTCCCCGATATGGTACACATCGAGGTACCACATTGAGTGTTTTGCTTGATATGATCCGTGTGAGAATTTTTTTTTTTGAAATTTTTACATGGATAAATCGAGTAAAACCTTTTTGTGGGCCTTGATGGCTGGTAAAAGAAAATTTTTCTTTCCCCATCACATGCATTTTTAAATTCTAAACCAGATTTTTTTGCATTATCTTTGGATTTTTCTAGATATCTCTTATCCTCTTACATTAAAACTTGCAATCTTCATCTCTCTCTCCACAAACACACCCATATAGAGCTTAGCATCTCTTTTTCAAGCACCCTTTCTTTCTCTCTTGCATTCTCTAGAACTCCATCATTTTGGTCAAAGAACTAAGGTAAACTTTGCTAGATTCCTTGTTTCTTGAATTTAAATGTGGCAAATTGAAGTAGGATGCATTATAATGACTGATTATGATTGTTTGCACAATTTTGTTTATGGTTATGTTTTGCATGTCACCATTGTTGCTCTTCTTTGAAAGTTTATGGTTGAAATGTTTGAAAATTGCAGTTTTTGTGCTTAGTTTGACTTTATGTTTAGATTCTGGCCATATCTAGGCATGCTATTGTTTTTCCAGCATATTGACCAATGAAATATTTCTTATTAGACTAGTGATGGTGAATCTGATGAATTTTCATAGTTTGGTGGAGAGAGAATGTTGTTTTTGGCTTCATATGCTTGAAATTGTTGCAATCGCTGCTTGCTACTGTAGGAATTTTAGTTTTAGCTGTATTTATCATTTTAAGCTGAAACATTTTGCTAAATTCGACACTGTTTGTTGGTTATCAGAGTGAAATTTTGCAGAATTTGTTATTGCTTTCTTGAATTTTGAAAATTAATTTCCTGCATAGTGCTCTCAAAGAATACTATGCTAATTCTTGCTTCAAGCATTGCATTTTCAGGTATTATGTCCAGAGGAAATGAGGAGATTTCTGACTCAAATGTTGCTGCAAGAAACAGAGCTGAGGGAAAGAGGCCAGTTGTTGAGGAAGAACCAGTCCAAGATGCAGCACCAACGCTGAAGGACTTCTTGAGAGCGATGAGGAGAGTGGACTTCACTCCCACAAGATATGCTGATCCTGGTCTGTTGGGAGAGCTGAAATAAAGCCTGAAGTGGATGAGCTGTTGAGCAACATTGGACTGGAGAAATTTGCTAGTCTTGGTTATCCAACTTACAAGCAACTTTCTTGTGAGTTCCTTGCAAGCTTCAAGGTCGACTTCTACAAGTTTGATGAAGAGTATGATGAAGGAGATGAAGACTTTGGCAATGGATTCATCAAGTTCAGAGCCAACAGAGCATGGTACACCATGGGGCTCACTCAGCTTGAAGAGATTTTTGGATTTGATCAAGGCTCAAGAGCATAAAACATGCGCTTCATGCATGATGAGCTAAGGCATGTATGGGATGATATAACAAATGATGCTTATAGAGCTGGTCATCTGAAGAGTGCTAGCAATCGCCATCCAGCTATCAGATATGTTCATAGAGTCCTCACCAGCACACTCTTCTACAGAAAATAGCAAAGTATGGTCAAAGAAGAAAAGATGGGGTTGCTTGTGAATGGCTTGAATAACATAATGGTTGAAACAAGGCATGGGAAGATACAAGGAGAGCGCTTAGGAGTTGGTCTTGTGACAATCCTAATGAATCAATTTCTAGCATGCCAACAATGGGATTTCAACACTAGAGACAAGAAGCCAAAGATAGCCATTGGAGGCGTGATCACTCCTTTCTTGCTTGGTGCTGGAGTTGAGCTTGGCACACCATATGTTAGAATGATCTTCCTAGATGTTCCTTATCTCAGTAAGATCGGATACCTTTCAGGAGCTGTTAAGACAGGATTTGGCTATCAGTTTGAGCTGGAAAACAGGAAGAGGAAGATCATCTTGCCCAAGCCGTGCTTAACCAACTTCACATCCTATGAGAACATCTGATTTATGCTAACAGAAGATGAGCTTTATAACCCAAAGACTGACCCACCATTGATGAGGCCAAGCAAAGTGAAGAAAATAAGCACCATTAGAGACTCAGATGTGGAAGTTGACATTGAAGAGCAGCATCAAGAACAAGAGGTTCATCATCAAGGGATGGAAGAGGAAGAACATGAAGACTATGATAGCCGCCCTTATGCATTTGAACCATATGATGTGATCTGCACATCTGAAGCTCCAAAGGCTGCACATGAGCACATTAGGCTTCCTCAGAGATGGAACCACTTCCAGGAAAAAGACATCAGAGGTTTGCTGAAGATAGTAAAAGCAAGCCAGAAATTGGTTAACTCATTGAAGAAGAAAGTGAGGAAACTCAAGAAGAAGTTGGGAGGATCTTCATCAGCCAAGAGAGAGTAGCCACTTGATTGGTGCATCTCTTAGGCTAGAATGATTCTGATTTTTATGCCCATGGTTGAAGGATATGCCATCACAAGTGGGTCTGACACTTTGATCTTGTTGAATATGAATTGCTTATTGACGCCAAGTGGTTCCATTTAGATACCTTGTCTAGAGAATAATATTGAGAATTACTTGCTTGATTAATGCTTGTTGAATGCCTTAGAAAGAAATCCCCTTGTCACTCTTGAAAACCGCTATCCCACAATTGCTTAGAACCTTGAGTCTTGCTTTAAATTAATTGTCTTCAATGTCATCTTGCTTAGTTCTTACTTTAGTAATCATTTCTTGCTTAGATCTTGTTTAGTCATTCCTTTAAGTTCATTGTTGAGTTTTGTTCACTTGCATTTAGTTTATGCTTTGCTTTCATTGCACCATTAGGTTGTTAGACTTGTTCTCACATAATCAAATCCCAATCTTGCTTAGCTTACAGCATTGTTTGCATCTCATCTCCCACAATTGGATTGATACCTGATCTCTATTCTACAACTGATTAGAGGCTAAAGGAATTTGATCCAGTGACCAAAAACTGCTGTTTCAGAATACTTTGAAGTTTAAACACGACTTGCAAAAGTTATGCTTCACTCATCCTCAGACATGATATCACCAGCTGATTCTTCTCCTTTTGGCTCAGTCTGAACAGCTTGATCAGTGTTTTTGAGGAGCCTCCCAACTTCTTTATCAGCTTCTTCACACTCTTCTTAATAGTATCAACTGAATTCTTGCTAGCCTTAACTGACCTCATCAGGCTTCTCATTGCCTTTTCTTGGAAGTTATTCCACCTTTGGAGGAGCCTAATATGCATATCAGCAGCTCTTGAAGCTTCAGATGTGCAAATCTGATATCTCCTATATTTACACTATTTAGTCTTGCATTTAGATCATATCTTAGTCTTCTTTTGCATATTTTCCTTTGTTTTTGTCCCATTCTTCTTTGTTTTGAGATTTGGTTGCATTTAGGATGTAGTTTGCATTTTCCTTGTATAAGAGATGTTTCTAGGTACCCAAGAAGCCATCTAAGACAAGGCAGAAGTGTGGGAATGATCTAGGGAGTTCTCCCAATCAATGGAGAGCTAGAAGAACCAAGAAAACAGAAGTTTGGCCTAGCATCAGTCACTGAGAAGTCAACATCGTACGATGTGATGAAGCAGAGAGAAACATAGTTTACATCGGTAACTCACATCGATCACATGTGATCGAGGTCAAGCCATAGGACATCCACATCGATTATCAGAATCGGTCGATGTAATGGACCCGAGAGCCTTGAAGATCACATTGATCAAGCACATCAATCAAAGACTGCTCGATGTCAAGCGCCAGAAGACCTACATCGATCAGTTACATCAAGCAGAACAGATCGATGTCATCACATCGATCACCAGCATTAACCAAGATTGATCGATGTTGACCCAGACTGAAGACAATTTATTTACAATTTTGCCACTCTTCTTAGACTCCTATAAATACTTAAAATCCATAATTTCTGGGATCATCCTATTATCCAGCAGTTTTTTCCTCTTTTGTTCTTGTTTTGATTTTGTAGTTTGAATCCTTGTTCCATTTTAATATAAGTTTGCATTTATGTTCTTGTTTAGCCTGTCTAACCATGATTATCTATCTTTTCTTCTTTGGATTGATGGTTTTGATGGTGATTAGTGAGTAGTCACTTAGGGATTCGAGATGAGTTTGGATTAGAGAATTTTATGCTTGATATGTGGTTGCTTAGTGTTAATTCATCCATTTCCTTTCTTGATTGCTATGTTTAATGCCTGATTAGTCTTAGCTAAGTTGATTAGGATCTTAGACTCATTTTATGCCCACCAAGTGTTTGATAAAATGCCTGAACTGCTTTGCAAGAGAATTGCTTGTCCTAGCTCAAGAGATTGACTGTCTAGGGAGTGATTTGGCAATATAGGATTGATAGAGTGTCGTAATGTTTGCCGTTTATCATCTCACTAATGAGAATCAGTTCTTGATTTGACTATTAGTAAAGAGATAGTGCCGAGAGATTGGATTAGTCATATAAATGAATTCTATGCAAAAGTGATACAAGAGTTTTGAGTCTCTTTCTCAATCACCCGTTGTACTAGTATTGTAGTAAGGTTTTAATGTTAATCCAAAAGGGGAAGATTGAAGCTGTAAGAGTGCAGTAGATTTCCTAATTCAAGTAGATATAGAGCAAAGATTTAAACTACAAAATCAAAAACAAAAACAAATGAGGAAAGAACTGTTGGATAAAGAGCATGTTCCCAAAAATTAGGGATTTTAAGTATTTATATGAGTTTAAGCGAAGTGGCAAAATTGTAATAAGTTGTCTTCAGTCTGGGTCAACATCGATCATCCATGGTCGATGTGGGTGATCGATGTGAAGGACATCGATCAGGCTTGCTCGATGTAGCTGTTCGATGTGCTCCTCTGGTTCTCGACATTGATCAGTTGATGATCAATGTGCTTGATCGATGCTAGGGTCTTGTAGCTTTGGCTCGTTTCCATCGTTCAGTCTTTACCGATGTGAGTGATCGATGCAGGTGTCCTGTGGCTTGACATTGATCAGTCTTGACCGATGTGAGTGATCGATGTGAACTCTGTTTCTTTCTGCTGTTTTACATCGATCACTCCTGATCGATGCGGTTTGTGCCTTGATCGATGCTAGGCCAAATCTCCCTTTCCTTGACTCCTATTGCTCCTCTTTGATTGGGGGAACTCCTTGGATCACTCCCACACTTCCTCCTTGTCTTAAATGGCTCCTTAAGTACCTAGAAACATCCCTTATGCAAGAGAAATGCAAACTACAACCTAAATGCAGGCTAAGTCTAAAAACAAGGAAGAATATGACAAAAGGAAAGGAAAACATGCAAAAGAGGACAAACACATGAACTAAATGCAAGCTTATATGATGCAATTATGAGAGATATAACCACCCCTACACTTGCCTTTTGCTTGTCCTCAAACAAATAAGAACAACTGGGAGAGTGAGGTTTGTAAGTGGGGGCTCAAAACTAAAGATGCCAATGAAAAAATTGAATCAATGCTCAAGTTATAGGTTCTAAGATCAAAGAGATTGTTTTAATTTAAAAGCTTTAGCCATACCTATCATAGCAAACAATGCACTCTAGCTTAGCCTACACAAACATTCAAATCAGCCTACTCTTTAACATTCATTAATGGTAACCAATGGATCGAGTTTATGCAAATCAAGTGAGAAAATTTGGTTAAAAGGGACATGGTCATGAGATGAAAATGATATCATTCAGATAAAGGTTCAAAGACATAAGGGATCACTCAATGAAATGACTTTATCTTAGGCAAAATGATAAAGGTAAAAGCACACCTATGCATGCAAGTAAAAGCTCTCTTCTACCCCTTTTTACCCCAAGATGAACCTATTATCTTCTAAACCCCAAAGTGAAACCCCTAGATTTATCCTTTCCCAAAGCACTTGATCTCTTCTTCCTCATGTTTGGGGGAAAACTCCTTCTTATCTTTGCTTGTGTGGTTGGTTCTTTGTAGGGACTTGCTCTTCTTTGTTGTATAATTGGTGCCATTTTTCTTCACCTTTCGTGGATTGCTTGGTCTGAATTCTCCTTGTGGGATGACCTTTGTAAGCCTTGTTGTTGTTGTCGTCACCTTTTTTTGCTTTAACACTTAGAGCTTTTTCTTCCTTATACTTAACCACAAACTTAACCTGTTTCCCCATGCCACTATCCCCATACTTCTTTTTCTTCTTTCAAAGGATATAAACAATAAAACTCAAACCACTTATACTACACTTTCCCAAACTCCTAACCTAAGACCGAGCTCAAGATGCAAGCTGGTGTTTACAAAAGAGCTTCTCCTTGCCAGTCTTATTCCTAACACTTTTTGCCAAGATATAGTCGAAAATAATGCAATGCAAGGCCTTACAACTCTCACTATAGTGTTTAAGTTCAAAAATAAGGATTGAGTTAGGGTGTGGTTAACTGTACTATAACGATGAGGATCAGCTACTTGGGTTAACAAGAGTGGTAAGAAGGGAAGAAGATAACCCAAGTATGTATATGGGTAGCCATGTGATCACTCTCATTGCATAAACATGATAATTAAATGTCAAGATTATGGTTCAAATAAAGAGAGTTGGCATCAAATCAAAGCAAACTTCAGCATAAGATAAGAATATCAATGCAAGTAGTCAAGATATGGACCAGACTTAACTTCAAACTCACTACAATGCAATCAAACAACAGACAACCAAAGCATTTAAAACAACTCACACATTAACATCTTGACAAATGTTTATCATCTACTCCCTATGAAAATGTATGCAAAGCTATATGACATGCATCTAGGCTCAATCTTAGTTATGAAAATGCAACTGAATGATCTTTTAATACTTTACAAACTTAGCCACTTTCATCACAAAACAAGAATAAGGATCATCACTAAGCTTTCAACCTTCACATGCTCATGAAATCAAACAACCTTTTTGACATTCAATTATGCTCAAATCGTGAATCATGCTTATGCAAATGCGAAATTGTCACTTGGATAAGGAACAAGTCTTAGTGGAATAAAAATGATCCCACTTCACAAACTGGCTTTGGTGTTTAAAGGGTTCTCTCAAAGAAAAGCATGGTTGTGCTTTGGCAAAATGTTAAGGGTCAAAGAACAACTTACACATACAAAGGAAGACTTCCATCTACCCAAGATATATAAGATGTGTTCCTAAATCAAGCTAAGCAATGAAAGACCTTCCTATGTTACCCTTTTTAAGAACTTAAACCCTTTTTAAAACCCAAAAACTTTTCTTCTTCAAGCGCTTTGGAGGACACTTCTTCTTTTGAACTTCAAGTGGTGGCGATTCGCTTCTTTTGAGTTTGGCTCTTTTATTTGGTGATGCTGGTGCTTGATTCGCCTTTGGCTTTTTGATTTAATGGTTTTGCACTTCTTGCATCTTCTTTTCTTCTTTGAACATGAGCCTTCTTTCTTTGAGTTTAAAATCGCTATTTCCACCTTTTTGCTTGTGTCATACTCCTTTTTCTTTTGTGCCTTGACTTCTTTTCTTCTTTGCCTCTCTTAAAAACGAAACTCAAGATAACCCCAAACCATTCCCCAAACATCCTAACCTATGTAACTGAAGAGTGAGCTAGTTCTGCAATGGAAGTACTTCCCTTGTAGTTCCAACCCAACACTTTTTGCTAAGCAACAACCATGATGGAAGAGGCCTCACAAATCACACACTATTAATGTATTGGCTTAAAAAGAAGGTTTAGTTAAGGGTGGGAAAATCTAAATGGATCTTTTAGAGAGTAGCAAAAGAGAATAAGAAGATCCAAATATTTTAAACAATCCATGACATCAATCACAAAAGCATAAGGCATGATAATTGCGAATTCAAATTAAGTTCCACTTAAACAAAGGTTGAAATCATTTCAAAGCATGCTTAAACAAAGCTCACACAAATGCAAATTCCAAAAGTGTTTCAGCTTTATTTCTAGTTAAACATTAAATGCACCAAAGGATTAAAAACAAGGGATTCATTTTCATAAATCACTAGCATTAACAAAGATGTACTATCATAGTTCTCAATTTAAACAAGCAAGCTAGTCATATATGAATGCATGAAGTCTAAATCCTATTAGAATGCATGAAAATCAAACTCTTTTTGAGAAGCAATTTGTGAAATGTTTTCAATTTTTTTGGTTTTTTCTATACCTTAGATGCTATGAAATCATGATGCATGGTTCCTATTCTACTATGCAAATGCAAATGCAAGCATCAGTCTATCATACACCCTCCCCCACACTTAAATTACATAGTGCCTGTGTAATAAAAATGCTAAGGAAAGTGTTCACAAACATCAAGCAAACAATCGCAATAATTAAAAAAAATGAGTGGTATTTACAATGGTTAGTGTGCTGTACCTTACTTCAGGTTGAGGAGTGGTGAGAGTCTGAACTCTCAATGGCATGGGAAGGTGAAGCTTCCTCCCCTAATGGAGTTTGCTGTCTAGTACTTCTGTTCTTTCCTTTTCGCCTTGGAGCAGCTACATGAGATGAATGCCTGGCCGGTTGAGGAACTTGTGTTCATGGCCGCTC
The DNA here is from genome assembly GCA_911865555.2 of Thlaspi arvense. Lineage (NCBI taxonomy): Eukaryota > Viridiplantae > Streptophyta > Magnoliopsida > Brassicales > Brassicaceae > Thlaspi > Thlaspi arvense. The sequence continues at coordinate 16,029,633 of OU466857.2, forward strand.
ACTGATGTGGAATGAGTATCTCTCTTGGACTGCCCTCTCTGGTGTGTCCTCAGACATGTCTTCGGAATCAGATCCTCCTCCTTGTGGCTCTGTTTGGATCGCTTGATCAGATCTCTTGGCTGATGAAGATCCTCCCAACTTCTTCTTGAGCTTCCTCACTTTCTTCTTCAAAGAGTCAACCGATTTCTTGCTTACTTTGACTGTTTTCAGCAAACCTCTGATGGCTTTGTCCATGAAGTGGTTCCATCTCTGAAGAAGCCTAATATGCTCATGTGCAGCCTTTGAAGCTTCAGATGTGCAGATCACATCATATGTGTCAAATGCTTAAGGGCGGCTATCATAGTCTTCATGTTCATCCTCTTCCATCCCTTGATGCTGAACCTCTTGTTATTAATGCTGCTCTTCAATGTCTTCTTCCATATCTGAGTCTCTAATGGTGCTCATGTTCTTCGCTTTGCTTGGCCTCATCAATGGTGGGTCAGTCCTTCGGTCATAAAGCTCATCTTTTGTTGGCATGAATCAGATGTTCTCATATGTTGGGAAGTTGGTTAAGCGCTGCTTGGGCAAGATGATCTTCCTCTTCCTGTTTTCCAGCTCAAACTGATAGCCAAATCCTGTCTCAACAGCTCCTTAAAGGTATCCGATCTTGCTAAGATAAGGAACATCTAGGAAGATCATTGTAACATCTGGTGTGCCAAGCTCAACTCCAGCACCAAGCAAGATAGGAGTGATCACACCTCCAATGGCTATCTTTGGCTTCTTGTCTGTGGTGTTGAAAGCGCATTGCTGGCGTGCTAGATATTGCTTCATTAGAATTGTCACAAGACCAACTCCTAAGCGCTCTCCTTGTATCTTCCCAAGCCTTGCTTCAACCATTATGTTCTTTGACCATACTTTGCTCTTTTCTGTAGAAGAGTGTGCTGGTGAGGACTCTATGAACATATCTGATAACTGGATGGCGGATGCTAGCACTCTTCAGATTACCAGATCAATAAGCATCATTAACTATCTCTTCCCATACATGCCTTAGCTCATCATGCTTGAAGCGCATATTTTGTTCTCTTGCGCCTTGATCAAATCCAAAGATCTCTTCAAGCTGAGTGAACCCCATGGTGTACCATTCTCTGTTGGCTCTGAACTTGATTAATCCATTGCCAAAATCTTTTTCTCCTTCATCATACTCTTCATCATACTTGAAGAAGTAGACCTTGAAGCTTGCAAGGAACTCACAAGAAAGTTGCTTGTAAGTTGGATAACCAAGACTAGCAAATTTCTCCAGTCCAATGTTGCTCAACAGCTCATCCACTTCAGGCTTTATTTCAGCTCTCCCAACAGACGAGGATCAGCATATCTTGTGGGAGTGAAGTCCACTCTCCTCATCGCTCTCTAGTAGTCTTTCAGCTTTGGTGCTGCATCTTGGACTGGTTCTTTCTCAACAACTGGCCTCTTTCCCTCAGCTCTGTTTCTTGCAGCAACATTTGAGTCAGAAATCTCATCATTTCCCCTGGTGCTTGACATAGTACCTGAAAATGCAATGCTTGAAGCAAGAATTAGTAAAGTATCCTTTGAAAGCACTGTGCAGGAAATTAGTTTTTAAAATTCAAGCAACCAATGAAAACATCTGCAAAAATTCTCACTATTCACCAACAAACAGAGTCGAATTTAGCAAAATGTTTCAGCTCAAAATGATAAATACAACTACAACTAAATATCCTACAGTATCAAGCAGCGATTGCAACAATTTCAAGCATATGAAGCCAAAAACAACATTCTAACCCCACCAAACTAAGAAAATGCATCAGATTCACCATCACTAGTCTAATAAGAAACATTTTAATGGTCAATATGCTGAAAAAACCAATTGCATGCCTAGATTTGGCCAGAATCTAAACATAAAGTCAATCTAAGCACAAAACTGCATTTTTCAAACATTTCAACCATAAGAGATGTTTAGCTCGATATGGATGTGTGTGTGGAGAGAGGATGCTTGAAAAAGAGATGTTTAGCTCGATATGGGTGTGTGTGTAGAGAGAGGGATGAAGATTGCTAGTTTTAATGTAAGAGGATAAGGGATATCTAGAAAAATCCAAAGATAATGCAAGAAAATCTGATTTAGAATTTAAAAAAGCATGTGAGGGGGAAAGAAAAGATTATTTTACCAGCCATAAAGCCCCACAAAAAGGTTTCACTCGATTTATCCATATAAAAATTTCAAAAATTTCTTACACGGATCATATCGAACAAAACACATGATGTGGTACCTCGATGTGTACCTTATCGGGACGTCGAGTCCCGTGGCTCGATGATGATGCTCTGCTGCCTCGGGGGTTCCGTGTTCTGGTCAGCTTCTCCTTCAGGGCACCTCGCATCGAGCAGTCTCAGTAGATGTTCTGCTTGATGTTGTTGCTCGGTGTAGGGAGACACTTTGGCTTGCATGATCCTTCCCGTGGGCAATGCATGGCACCGTCTGGATGCTTGTTTCTGGCTCGGCCATTGTGCATCGAGCAAACATGTTGGTGTTTTGCGCGATTCTACACCTCGATGTGGAACATCTCGTACATGGTTTCTGTTCTCCTCGGTGGTTGTCGTACCGGACACCGTCTTGCATCGAGCTGGCTGTTAGCACCCATATCGAGCAGAACCTTGGATGTTCTGCTCGATGCAACTCCTCGGTGTGACTCCATCGAGCAATCTGGTCGATGTACGGGATGTAGCTTCTCGATGTACGGACTGGTAATTAAATTGAGCAGGGCTTTTGGTGTTCTGCTCGATGTTACACCTCGATGTGGTCTCCACCGTGCGTCTTGATCGATGTACGGTCCACTCTCCTCGGTGTACGAACTGGAGCTCCAGGAGCGATCACATCTAGCAGGGATTTTGGTGTTCTGCTCGATGCTACACCTCGATGTGATCCCCAACGTGGAATCTGATCAGTGTACGGACTCGTCCTTCCTCGAGATAGCTGTATCGAGCAGAAATGATAAATGTCTTGCTCGATATAAAAACTGAGTCTTTTTTTCTTGGCCTTTAAACCATTCTACACATCCATGGAATAATCTTTGACTTCTGAAACACTAAATAAAGACATCAGTAATAAAAGAAAGCATATATTTACAAGGATAGTCATGGGATTACCTCCCAAAAGGTGCTTGTTTTAAATCACTAAGCTTGACTTTGATGGTTTGAGGACTAGTGAGAAGAGGTTGATGGAGCTGGTGCTCCTACCTCATTCTTCTGGTAAACCCAAGTGCCTACTCACATCAGTCTCTTCTTCTCACGAGCTGTCTTCCTGTTTCTTTTCTTCTTAACACTTGGTGTGATCAAAGGCTTCACTTCCTTGGTGATCAAGCTTTCATCCTCTTTCAAACCATCTTTAAGGTTCAACTCAGTGTTAAGCTTCTGTTCTGGCTCATTATGGAGAGTGTCTCTCATCAACATACTCATTGTGAAGCTCATAGCATGCTCCACACGCTCTGGAAGTTGATGTTGCTCACTCTCTTCTTCAATGATTGTTCCACAAAAAGCTATGGAGGGAGAGATAATCTTGTAGACTTTGAACTCATCAACATTCTTCAAAATCATAGAGCCTTTCTTGAAGTCTAGTTGAGCTCCTGCTGTGGCCAGGAATGGTGTTCCTAGAAGAAGTGGCACCTCTCTTGAATATGTCTTTTCCATAACCACAAAATCTGTTGGCACCAAGCAATTCCCAATCTTCAAAGGGAAATCCTTCACCATGCCTAAAGATCTTGTTGAGTTGTTATCCACAAAAGTGATAGAGGCTTTGCAGGGCTTCAATTTCTCAATTCCTAAGGTTTGGATTAAGTGGAGAGACATGACATTCACTGTTGAACCTGAATCAACCAAAGCTCCAACATTGTCTAGCATTTCAAGCTCACAAGTGATGAGAAAATTTCCTGGATTGGGAAGCTTTGTCAATGTCTTTAGCTCCTTGCTTCTCTTCAGATTTGCCCCCACATTCTCTAGAATTCGCCCCACTACTTCCAGCTTGTCAAAGACTTCTTTGAGGAATCTGATTTGATCTTTAACTTCAAGCAAATTGGTGCCATGAGGAAGCTTTATTCCAATGTCTTGTATATCTTTCCTGAACTTTGAATAGACTGCCATCTGAGCCTTTGTAAAGTGTATCGTGGGGTAAGGGATTGGTGGTTTATAAGCTTGAACTTCAGGAGCTTTATCCTTCTCATTGCTGCTTGAGGAGCCGCCCACTTGGCGATCATACAACTCCTTAAAGTCTTCAGGACTTTCTCTAGACAAGACCATCAAAGCGTGGTATGTCCCTATAAGCTCTTTATCAGCTTCACTGAGCTCTGGTTTGGCTTCTTCTTCTGGAGCAACTAAGGCTTTCTCAGCCACTTCCTTCTCTCGTCAGCTTCTTGTGCGGCTCTTTCTTGCTCTTCTTCTCTGTCCAAGCTTTCATCTAGTCCTTGGAGGTACTTCTCTACAATGTTCGCAGCTTCTTGATCATCAATGGTGACGTTGATGACATTTCCCCCACACTCAGCCTTTAACATGTCAACATGTAACAGCATCTCTTGAAGCATAATGTCAAGCTCTTCCAATGAAGCATCTTCAGCATCAAACTCTTCATCCTCTTCAGCATGCAAGTGGCAGAATTCCTTAGGATTTGCTTCACTCTTTCCTGGTAACTGGTTCTGAGGCTTTGAAGATGAAGCTCCTTTACTTTCTAGAGACTTGACTCTTTGGTTCAGAGCATCTAACTTGCCATTTAGGTCACAAGTAGTGGCGTCTATTTTGTTATGCACTTCAGCAAATTTCTTGTGCAGCTCTATAGTGGTGTTGGCTTGACCAGTCAACAAGTGTTGCATCATCTGCTTCAAATCAACATCTTGAGTGCCGGAAGAGGTTTGTGTATTGCCAAAACCTGGTGGGATAAAAGCTGGTCTGGGCTGAAAGTTAACTTGTTGAAAACCGCCCTGAAATGGTGGTCTTGAATCAAAGTTGTGTTGCTGGTTGAAAGGAACAAAAGGTGTGGTTCCTTGGATCTGTTGAGCAGCTTGTGATGGATAGACTTGATCATGAGGGTTAGCCACGTTGGTGCTTCTAATCATAGCCCAAAGCAAGGAGGAACAACAAATCATGATGAGAGAGGAGATAAACACCAACTTTGGATTGAAAGAACAAGATTCTACAAGAGATTACAAGAAAGACTAAGGGAAAATACAAAGGAGAAAACTATTATCCAGAGGGTAAAAGATGATAAGATGATCCCCTATATTTTTAGGGTGCAGCCTATATATAGTTTTCAGGAAAAACCCTAAGTAAACCGGAAATAAACCAGAAAGCAGCTGGTTCGGACGCCTGATATCGACTTGTTACATCGATGTACTGGTCGGTATTGGTTGGCTGGAGAGTGTATCGACCAAGTCTAGCTGATACTCTCATCGACACAGTCGCCCCTGGTTAAGGCATCTTGGGTGATCTCCTCGGTATGCTACTCGATACAATCGCCCTTTAGTTAAGGCTCATCGAGCTCCAATGTCGATACCGTAATCGATACACTTCTCTGGCTTGTGTATCGAGATGATCCTATGTCGATATGCTGACCGGTACAAAAGCTTCAAAGGAGGAGTATCGACCAGAGTTGCTCGATACTCTTCTGGTGTCCTGTCTCCTTGTATCGACTCTGAGACTTCGATGTGCTAATCGATATAGCTCCTCAACATGTATCGACGCGTGATGTATCGATCTACCAAGTTGATATCCTGCTCGGTATGAAGCATTCTCGCTTTGGTACCTTCACCTTTTTATTCCCAGCTCTTCCTATGGTCCCCAAACTCTCAAAATGCACCTGCCAAGTGCTAGGAATGGACCTAATATGCAATGCAACTCCTAATTATACTCTAGATGCTAAGTGGATGAGATTGGGACAAGAACATGTAGAAATGCATGCTTGAAGACTATAAAACAATGCAAAATGTATGATGAAATGCTGTAAATAATGAGTATATCAACACCCCCCCCCCCCCCCCCCCCCCCCTGCTTGTCCTCAAGCAAACAAGAACAAATGAGAGAGTAGGGTTTGAAAGTGGGAGCTCAAAACTAAAGATGTCAATGGAAAAACTGATTCAGTGCTCAAGTTAGGGGTTCTAAGATGCAAAGAGTTTGTTTTACTTTAAAAGCTTTAGCCATACCTATCATAGCAAACAGCGAACTCTAGCTTAGCCTACACAAGCATTCAAATCAACCAACTCTTTAACATTCATTAATCAGTAACCAATGGATCATGTTTGTGCAAATCAAGAGAAAACATTTGGTGAATGGACATGGTTATGAGATGAAAATGATCTCATTCAAATAAGGGTTCAGAGATTCATGGGATCACTCAATGAAATGATTTTATCTTAGGCAAAATTCTAAAGGTAAAAGAACACCTATGCATGAAAGTCAAAGCTCTCTTTTACCTTTTTTACCCAATATAAGCCTAATAACTTTTAAAACCCCAAGTGAAACTCCTAAATCTACCCTTTCCCAAAGAACTTGATCTCTTCATTCTCTATATTTGTGGAAACTCCTTCTTCTTTGGCTTGTGTGGTTGACTTCTTTTTGGAACTTGCTCTTCTTTGTTGTGTGATTGGCACCACTTTTTGCTTCTTTTCAAAAGATGTAAACACTTAAAGCTCCAACCACTTACATTACCCTTTCCCAATCTCCTATCCTAATACCAAGCTCAAAATGCAAGCTGGTGTCTACAGGAGAGCTTCTCCTTGCCAGCCTTATTCCTAACACTTTTTGCCAAGATAAAATCGAAAATGATGCAATGCAAGGCCTCACAACTCTCACAATAGTGTTTAGGATCGGAAAGAAGGATTGGTTTAGGGTGTGGTTAACTGTCCCATAATGATGAGGATTAGCTACTTGGATTGACAAGAGTGGTAAGAAGGAAAGATGATAATCTAAGTATGTATATGGGTAGCCATGTAATCACTCTCAATGCACAAACAAGATAATTCAAAGTCAGGATTATGGTTCTAATAAACAGAGTTGGCATCAAATCAAAGCAAGCTTCAGCATTAGCCAAGAATATCAATGCAATTATTCAAGATATGGTGCAGCCTTAACTTCAAACTCACTACAATGCAATCAAACAACAGATAACCAAAGCATTGAAAACAACTCAAATAACATCTTGACAAGTGTTTATCATCTACTCCCTATGCAAATGTAGGCAAACCTATATGCAATGCATCTAGACTCAATCTTAGTTATGCAAATGCAGTTAATGATCTTTTTTTGGTTCCAAAATAAATTCGAAAACTTTATGGATTTTCAGTGCACATAGATGAATGCATGAATGCATGAGACTCAAGTATGCAGAAAGGGAAAATAAGAAAACAAAACACAATGTCAAATGTAATGCCCTCCCCCACACTTAAATTACACATTCCACTGTGTAATAGAAGTCTTACAGGAGGTTTAAATAACTATAAATGATGAATGGACAAAAGGCAGGGCTAAAGAAGTAAAGGAGGAAGAGTTAGAGGAGACTTACAGCTGTTTTTGTTGCCGATATCGCGGTCAGAGGTCGATATGTCCATCGATATGCTTCGGGAGTGATGTCATTGCATTTTGCATATGTTGCATACTCATTAGATAGTTTTTCATGCATTTGTATCATGTTTTAGGTTAGATTGCATCACTTAGGGTCCTGAAGCATTCTTGCATCAGCATGTGCATTTTCTCGGCATTTTGCATCCATTCCAGGTTGTTTCTGGTTGCTTTGGAGTCATGGAGGTTCGTGGAGGTGTGGAGGCTGATGTAGCAGCTCATGGGAGCTCGGGAATGTGCCAAGGACCAGTGATCGAGGAGTAGATCGAGCATGGCCGGTCGATCTAGGAGTTGATCGACCAGAAAATCGAGCCAACTAGGCGATCCAAGGATAATGATCGAGACGGAGATCGAGTGAAGCAATCGATCAATAGGTACGGACGTAAATGACGCCATGCAGAGCGAGAGCCAGATCGAGTACACCACTCGATCCACCCGAAGATCGATATCGAGATCGGATGCAACACTCGATTCACCGATGAAGATCGAGACCCAGATCGAGCCGAAGACACGATGTCCGGATATTATCGAGAAAACAACTCGATCCAATGGTCGATCTCTGTCCTTTCAACCGTTTTTGTCTGTTAGCGAAGGGGGGACCATTGGATTGTTTGGACATTTTAGGCAAGGCGGCGAGATGCTTTTGGAACAACTTTTAGATTTCTTATCTTTTCTTTCATGTTTTCTCTCTCGTTTTTTCGCAAGTACACCATTGTTGAACCAGTTTTCTTTTGAAGCTTTTGTGTTCGAATCCTTATCGTTTGATCTAGTCTTTCTTTCATGATTATCGTTTCATTTCTTCTGCTTTGCTTGATTTACTTTATGAGTAGTGAGTGTTTAATTTGGGTTCAGGGTTGAGAGGATTGAAGGGTAGAAAAGGTTCGATCTTGGTTTGTTTTCTAAACGTTTTTAAGGCTATCTCTTCTAAGGTGTAGAAGGCTTAATGCTTGAAGACTCTCACGCCAAGAGCTTCATGATCCGAGAGGTCCCTTACCTTGACAGGATCCAGGGGCCTCGGAAGATCACACCTTAGAGACTAGTTACCCCTTCCCAAAAGCCATGGAAGTTTGGGGGGCTAGTTAAGCCATTACTCGAAATCTGCTTTCCTTGCCTTTCAACCTCTTTTTCCACCAAAAGCCATGGGTTTGGAGGAGAGGATGAAAGAGTGATCTATACCGAAAGCCACGAATAGATCTTATTTTGTTTTCGAGGCTTAGAGATCCTCACCAAGTGAGTCGATCTAAAGTTTCAAACCCAAGATCGATCCTTGAAACTCTTTATATGAATCTCAACCCTAAAGCCCTTTCTCTTAGCATATTTACGTCTCATTTCATCTTTTGCTAGTTACCTGACAGCATCCTGGTCTTCAGATTCATTGTTCTTACGGTTTTAGACGAGATCGATCGTTTCTGCTCGATCTAGTGGTCGATCTTGTGGTCGATCCACTAGTCGAATTTTAACAATTCGAACTCTTCCCTTTAATTTGTCTGTTTGTTTCTCGTGGTAACTGCTTCCTTTCTAGTATTTTTAAAATAGGTTGCACTCTGTTTAAGTCGCTGCATTTAGTTTTTAGAATATTTCCCATAAATTGTCTTATTTGCTTAGATTTGTCTTAGACCTTGCATTCTCTGTGGATTCTCTATCATCTAGAAGTGGATTGACACTCTCCTGCTTGCTTTACTACAACATTGCGTGCACTAGAGTTTTGATAGCCTCTCTGCTGCATTAGAGCATAAGAAAACAGTTTATCAAATGGCGCCTTTGCCATTCTAGGTTGCTTAGAGAACATAGAGATTTGGGTTTTAGCAAAGACTAAGTCTTTACCTTTTTCAAGTTACTAATACCTTTTCTCTAAACCGTGTGTTTTCAGGTACATGAATCTTTGTTCAAAGGGAGACATCAATCTACTACAGCCCTTAGACAACATTCATCAGCTTGGTCATTCACGGCAAAGGAGAGTCAAAGATCAAACAAGAGCCTCTGAGGAGATTGTTCAACACGGTCTGGTTAACTTTGAAGACATGGCTGAACACGAGCATCCAGAGGGACCTCCTCCAGCAGGACGGGGCAATGGAAACCCCCAACACGCGGCTAGACCTCCGAGGATCATAGGAGCCGGAGATGCTCCCAATACCCACCACAATAGGTTTGGGATCACTCCTCCTCCAGTACAAAACAATAACTTCGAGATCAAGCCGGGTTTCATCTCCATGGTGCAAAACAACAAGTTCCACGGCTTAGCAATGGAAGACCCCTTGGAGCACTTGGACAATTTCGAGCAAAGTGATAAAGATCAACGGTATATCAGAAGATGCTTTCAAGCTGCATCTCTTCCCCTTTTCACTCGGAGACAAAGCTAGACATTGGGAGAAGACCCTCCCACAAGGCACCATCACATCATAGGCTGAATGTAAGAAGGCTTTCCTCTCAAAGTTCTTCTCAAGCACCAGGACTGCTCGGTTGAGAAGCGAAATCAGCGGTTTCACTCAAAGGAACAACGAGACATTCAATGAGGCTATGGAGCGTTTCAAAGATTACACGATCCAATGTCCTCATCACGGGTTCAGTGAGGAGACTCTACTCAGTACCATATACCGTGGAGCTTCACCAAAGATCCGGTTGTTGCTTGATACAGCTAGCAAAGGGAACTTCCTCGGTCAAGAGGTTGAAGAGGGTATGGAGCTGATAGAAAACCTGGCGTTGAGTGATGGAAACTATGCCGAGGATTATGACCGAGCACCAAGAGGATCAGAATTAGAGTCTCACAAGAAGGAGCTCAAATCATTGCATTAGAAGATTGACAAGTTGGTCCTAGCTAATCAGAAGCAGGTTCACTTCGTTGGTGAAGCTGATGAGAACCAAGAGGAGTTAGAGCTAAGCCAAGAAGAAGCAAATTGGGTGGCTGGACAGAACAACTACAAGTCTCAAGGCTACAACCAAGGCTACCAGAACAACAACCTCTCTTACCGGAGCACCAACGTAGCCAACCCTAAAGATCAAGTGTACCCTGCTCAACAAGCTAAACCTTTCATCCCTTACAACAAAGGTTTTCAACCGAGTAGTGGTTTCCAAGGTCAAGGGCAAGGCAACTTTCAAGGGCAACAACAACAAAACAAGGGTTATACTCCTAACTACCCACCGGGCTTTGCACCTCAGCAACAACAACCGATGCAACAACAAGTTGATCCGGTTCAAGCAATGTTCCAACAACTAATACAAGGGCAAGCCTCTACCAATCAGAAGTTCGCTGAAATGAACACTAGGCTTGATTCATCTCTAACCGACTTCTCCACTCAAATCACCAACCTTAACAACAAGATCAAGCAGCTGGAGAAGGGTAAAGCAAGCACGAGTGGTCAGAACAGTCTTCCGGGAAAGTGTGAGCAAAACCCCAAGGAGTATGCCAATGCTATTACATTGAGAAGTGGCAAAGAGCTTGAACCTCCGGTCTCTACAAAGAACAACGAGGATGTTGTATTTCAAGAGGGGGAGGGTAAACTTTCGGCTGATAATGAGGAGATCAACTTTGACAACGAGTGGATTCAAGGACCGAGAAGAGGTGACAAGGCATTCGTTGAGAAGAAAGCTGATGAGAAAACCACCAAGGAAAAGAATGACTACGTGCCCCCACCTTACGTACCAAAGTTGCCATTTCCGGGTTGTTTCAAAAAGCAGCTAATAGAGAAGCACCGAATTCTGTTTGAGAAGCACTTGAGAGACGTGGAGATAAAGCTGCCTCTTGTAGACTGTCTCGCTATGATGCCCAAGTGCGCCAAGTTTTTCAAGGACACCCTTGTGAAGAAGAACAAAGAAAGCAAAGAGGTACTTGTGCTAAGCGAAGAGTGTAGTGCGGTTATTCATAAGAAGATAGTGCCTAAGAAGCTGGGAGATCCTGGAAGCTTCACTATACCTTGTGCTTTGGGTCCTCTAGAGTTCAAGAGTTGCTTGTGTGATCTCGGAGCTAGCATAAACTTGAAGCCTCACTCCGTGGCTAAGAAGCTTGGTTTTACTCGGTTTAAAGAATGTCGGATCTCATTGGTGCTGGCTGATAGGAGCGTGAGATTACCAGTTGGGTTGCTTGAAGACTTACCGGTGCGAATCAGTGGTGTGAACGTACCTACAGACTTTGTAGTGTTGGAGATGGACGAGGAGCCGAAAGACCCACTCATCTTAGGGAGACCATTCCTTGCAACCGCCGGAGCTATAATAGATGTGAAGAATGGGAAGATTGCCTTGCATTTGGGGAAAGAGATCAGGCTGGACTTTGACATCAACAAGGTTCTAAAGAAGCCAACCATTGAAGGACAAGCTTTCTATATTGAAACGATGGATGCTCTAGCGGATGAGTTGTTGGAAGAGCTAGCTCTAGAAGACCATTTGAAGCTAGCACTCACTAAGGAGCCAGGGGAGTTTGGCTATGTGGACCAGAGAACCCAAGAGTACGTGAACCTGCTGGATTCGAGGAGGATCATCAAGAATGAAGAAGGTTGCTGCCTAGAGATCGACTCCGAGATCGACGCTATCACTCGATCCAGGAGTCAGATCGACAAGTCAATCGAGAACCCAACTCGATCCGGTGCAACAATCGATCAACAGATCGAGAATGATGCTCGATCAGGAGAAACAATCGAGTCGACGATCGAGAAAGACCTCCCGATCATTTTGGAGTCCAATCAAGAGATCGACTCAGCGTCTCGATCCCTTACTCGATCCATATCCAATCGAGTAAGTGAATCGAGTGAAATGGCTCGATCTAGACGACATCGAGAGGAGAATCGACCAGGGGACTCGATCACAGAAGGGATAGCGATAGAGGAAAGCAGTCTGAAGGGCCATGCCTCGAGTTCAAGGGAGAGTTCCAAGGAGGAGAACAACAACAACAACCACGAGGATGACTGGAGTGAGCTGTTAGCCCCAAAGGTGGACCTTAAGGAGCTCCCAAAAGGGCTAAGGTATGCTTTCTTAGGACCTAATGACACCTATCCCGTGATAGTAAATGAAAACCTTAGTGATGATGAGTTGCACTCGCTCTTAAGTGAGCTGAGAAAGTATAGGAAGGCCATTGGGTACTCTTTAAGTGACATCAAAGGCCTTTCACCAATGCTTTGCACTCATAGGATTCACTTGGATAATGAGAACGCCACTTCTGTAGAACATCAAAGGCGTTTGAATCCTAACTTGAAAGAGGTTCTTAAGAAGGAAATCCTTAAGCTTTTAGAGGCTGACGTGATCTATCCCATAAGTGACAGCACGTGGGTTTCCCCTGTACACGTGGTGTCTAAGAAGGGAGGGATCACGGTTATAAGGAATGAAAAGGATGAACTTATCCCTACTAGGACCATTACTGGTCATAGAATGTGTATTGACTATAGAAAGCTTAACCTTGCGACTAGAAAAGACCATTTCCCTTTGCCTTTTATTGATCAAATGCTTGAGAGACTTGCAAATCACCCTTACTACTGTTTTCTCGATGGGTATAGCGGTTTCTTTCAAATACCTATTCACCCAAACGATCAGGAGAAAACGAATTTTACATGTCCCTACGGTACCTTTGCATATCGAAGGATGCCGTTTGGATTGTGTAATGCACCGGCTACCTTTCAGCGGTGTATGATGTCGATCTTCTCCGATCTTATAGAGGAGATGGTAGAGGTGTTTATGGATGACTTCTCTGTGTATGGTGCGTCCTTTCCTGCGTGTTTGTTGAATCTTTGCAGGGTACTTAAACGTTGTGAAGAGACAAACCTGGTGCTGAACTGGGAGAAATGCCACTTCATGGTTAAGGAAGGGATAGTGCTCGGTCACAAGATTTCAGAGAAGGGTATTGAAGTTGATCAGGCTAAGGTTGAGGTTATGATGGGTCTAGAGCCGCCGGTTAATGTTAAAGGGATCAGAAGCTTCTTGGGACACGCAGGGTTCTATAGGCGCTTCATCAAAGATTTCTCCAAGATTGCACGCCCTCTTACACGGCTGTTGTTCAAGGAAGCTGAGTTTGTATTCGATGAGGAGTGTTTGAAGGCTTTCGTGACCATCAAGGAAGCCCTCACGTCAGCCCCTATAGTCCAAGCACCAGACTGGTCTCTCCCTTTTGAGATCATGTGTGATGCTAGTGACTACGCCGTAGGAGCCGTCCTTGGTCAGAAGAAAGATAAGAAGCTACATGTGATCTATTATGCTTTAAGGACCTTGGATGACACGCAATCACGATACACCACTACAGAGAAGGAGCTGCTTGCAGTAGTCTTCGCCTTTGAGAAGTTCAGATCATATCTCGTTGGCTCCAAGGCTATTGTATACATGGATCATGCTGCTCTACGATACATATACTCGAAGAAAGACACTAAGCCTCGGCTCTTAAGATGGATTCTGTTACTCCAGGAGTTTGACATGGAAATTAAAGACAAGAAGGGGATAGAAAATGGAGTCGCTGACCACCTCTCAAGGCTAAGGATCAATGAGTCTCTCCCCTTAGATGACTCTCTTCCAGAAGAGCAGCTTATGGCGATTACTACTGCTGTTTGTGGGAAGCTAGAAGGAAGGTTTGAGGAAGTGTTGAGTTTTAAAGAGGAAGATCTACCATGGTATGCTGATGTGGTGAACTACCTAGCGTGTGGTGAGGAGCCAACACATCTCAACAGCTATCACAAGAAGAGGTTTTTGAGGGAGGCTAGTGACTACTTTTGGGATGAGCCTTACCTATACAAAAGAGGAGTAGACAGCTTGTACCGGAGATGTGTTACAAAGGAAGAAGCCAGGGACATCCTCTATCATTGCCATGGTTCTTCCTATGGAGGACACTTCGCTTCATTCAAGACTGCCACGAAAGTGTTGCAAGCCGGTTTCTGGTGGCCCTCCATTTTTAAAGATGCACACGAGTTTGTGAAGAGCTGTGAGGCATGTCAGCGAGCAGGGAACATAACTAAGAGGAATGAAATGCCTCAAGTTCCCATCTTCGAGGTTGACGTGTTCGATGCGTGGGGTATTGACTTCATGGGGCCTTTCCCTTCTTCATACGGCAACAAGTACATCTTAGTAGCTGTGGATTATGTCTCCAAATGGGTTGAGGCTGTTGCTTCCCCTACAAATGACTCTAAGGTTGTGATCAAGCTGTTCAAGAGTGTCATCTTTCCAAGGTTTGGGGTACCCAAGGTTGTTATAAGTGATGGAGGAAGCCACTTTATAAACAAGGTCTTCGAGAGCCTCTTGAGAAAGTATGGGGTTAAGCATAAGGTGGCTACACCGTATCATCCTCAAACAAGCGGTCAGGTGGAAGTCTCCAACAGGCAAATCAAAGCTATTTTGGAGAAGACCGTTGGAGCAACAAGGAAGGACTGGTCAGTGAAGCTAGACGATGCTCTTTGGGCCTACCGTACTGCTTTCAAGACGCCGATTGGTACAACTCCTTTCACTCTACTCTATGGCAAGGGCTGTCACCTCCCGGTTGAGCTGGAGCACCGCGCGTTGTGGGCTGTGAAGAGGCTGAACTTTGATCTCAAGACGGCTCAGGAGAGGCGCCTTATTCAGCTAGACGAACTGGACGAGTTGAGGTTGAATGCTTACGAGAGCTCTAAGATCTACAAGGAGCGGACTAAGGAAGCTCATGACAAGAAATTGGTTGCCAAGGAGCTTAAGGAAGGAGGACTGGTGTTGCTGTACAACTCGAGGCTCAAACTCTTCCCGGGCAAGCTGAAATCAAGGTGGAGCGGACCGTTCGTGATTCAAGAGGTCTTGCCGTATGGAGCTGTTACTCTGATGGGAAGAAGTGGTAGTGCATTCACCGTCAACGGACACAGAGTCAAGCCCTACTTGGCTGACAGATTTGACAAGGAGAGCACCTCAGTGCTTCTCCAAGACCTACCATCCGCCTAGACCAAGTAAGGTCTAGCTAAAGACGTTAAAGAAAGCGCACTTGGGAGGCATTCCCATGTTTATCTTGTACATACTTTTGCTTTCATTTCTCTTTTAGTTTTATGTTTTTATGTTGCAAATGTGTAGGAACAGGTATAAGGAGTCTAAACCTTGACTTTGAGGTCCAAAAGGGGCAATAGGGGTTAAGATAAGGCTAGAGATCGAGTGCTAGATCGACTGATCCTGGCTCGATCTTTGCTAGATCGAGTCAGTGAATCGAGAGGAGTCAGTCGATCTAGATGAGAACGAGTGACAAGATCGACCTTGACGAAAAAGGATCGATCGATCCAAATCGGATCGACCGATCTAATTTCTCTCGGGAAAATCTGTTGAAAATTGATCGATCACTCGACTCGATCCACCACTCGATCTATGCCAAATCGACCCCTAAATTGAGGACATAGCTCGATCAGAGGGACTTAGCCGAGGAGCCAACATCGCAATGATCGAGAGAGCCAATCGATCCAGGACTCAATTCACCTTGAATCGAGTCTCAAATCGAGTAACCCTCTCGATCTAAGCCATTTTGGGCATGAGACCGAGTCCTAGATCGACCAAAAGGACTCGATCTCATGCCGAGGTAACAATTTTCTTTCCCTCCTTTACTCCTTTCCCTCCAATTTTTAAATTCAAAACTTGGTCAAGGCAAGCATCTTTGACCATGAAAGATGTGCCTTGACCAAGACTTTTGTCAGAAACCACCTTGACCACCCATTGTTTTGGTTTGCTAAAGTCTTTAAATATCTCAAATTATCTCTCACCCTCTCATTCCTGATTGCTCGATATTTTTAACAAAGAGAGTGAGAATTTTAAGTCTTTAAAGATTAGCAAAGATATCCTTAACTTCTTGCAAAGGTATTTTCAAAGATTTAATGGTTTAATTTTAAGAAAATCTCCTTAAATATCGCAAGATCTTGTTTTAGGATATAGGATCAGTTTTGATTTTTTAAAATTAGCTAGGTAAAAGGAAAAATTCTGGATTTTCAGTATCTAAAAGATTTGATTCCCTTTTATGTAGCTATGATTTTTATTTAATCCCCAAAATTCTAGGGTAGTTTTTATAAATTCTCTCCTTCTCTTCTCTCATTCTCATCAAATCGCCACTTGCTAATCATTCTCTTTAGAATTTTGTTTCAGGAACAATGGCACCAAAGAGAACAAGAGAGGAGCAAGCACAAGAAGGAGAAGGACGAGAAGTGGTGGCTCAAGAGAGGGTCCGGTGGAGCAAAGATGAAAAGAGGGATAAGAAGAGGCTTGAGAGGCTCCGGTTTGAACCTACAAAGTTTGCTGATCGAGAGCTTTTGTCCAGCCTCGGGATCCTTGGGGACTTCGATCAACTCCCCAAGAACATTGGTTTGAGATGCTTGTCGCGGATGGACTGCCCTACCATTCCCGAAGTGACGATAGATTTCCTTGCCACCTTGGAGTTCCGGTATGAGAATCCGAGTGCCCCTGTCCCTTCCCAAGGCCGTCTCTACTTCAAGGTTGGCCGTCAAGCTTACACACTATCCATCTCCGAGCTATTCCAAGCCTACGGTCTCAAGGCTGATGCATACAAGGTGGAGTTCCCAGTCTTCAAGAAAGCCGACGAGTTTTGGGACCTGATCAGCAATGAAGACTACAAAGCCAACACCGCCAAGATCAAGAGAGTTAGGAGTCCGGTGCTGAGGTATACTCTGAAGCTGATTGCCAATACATTCAGTGGAAGGTCTGTTGCTCCTACCGTCACGAAGACGGAGCTGTGCTTCCTTTTCCAGGGCGTGAAGCACTTGGTGTCTGATCCGGATGCGAATGATGAGCCCATAGAAGATGAACTCGGCGATGAAGTGAATTACGGCTGTGTGCTCGTGGCTTCTCTGGTGAAGTACAAGGCTTATGCCTTACGGTGCAAGGCAACCTCTTCCTACATTGGCGGTTTCCTTACTCCTTTGTTCGTGCAAGCCGGTGTGCCTATCCATGACTTTGCTCACGTCCCAAACAGAGCTTTCATGGATGAAGCATACATGAGAAACACTGATAGCTTGGGACGCACGCCAGCAGAAGGGTTTTATGCTTACCTCTTCATAGATGATGAAGACAAGAAGAGAGTGTGCATCCTCCCCAACAAAGATGAGACCGAGCTGCTTGGTGTTGGGAACATCGAGTTCTTACCCACGGAGGAAGAATGCTTTGCCCCTTTAGGAGGACCGCCTGCTTCAGCCATTGCCCCGCGCCAAAGGTCAGAGTCTCCAGGAACAGAGGATGAGATGCCCGAGGTTTACACACTTCCCAAGCTGGACTTTGAGCCGAGGACCAAAACCGAGAAGTTCTTAGCCTCGGTGGTGGAGATGCAGCGGAAGATCAACAAGTGGCAAGGGAAGATGCTTAAAAAAGTCAAACAACTCCAAGGAGGCCAGCCTAAGCCAGCTACAAGCCAAGAGATACAACAACCCGAGAAGAGGAGACTCTCAACCGGAGGAGTTGTTATCCGCGAGACCCAAGGAGACAACATTCAGCAAGCGCGCCACTCCCTCCAAGAACCAGGCAACAAAGGAAAAGCAACAATCTCTAGCTCCTCTGAAACATCCTCAAGTTCCAGCCAAGCCTAGACAAGAGGTAACAACCTTCTTCCATTGTACATAACCGCTCATGTTTGTTTCTTGCATTGTGTTTGTTTGCTCCTTCGGATGAGTTTGCGACCGGGACGGTGTCAAGCAAGTTTGGGGGAGTACTTGTGTGATTTAATCTTGTGTTCTTTGATCTTATTTTCCTTTTTACATCCTTGAGTCTTAGTCATGAAAAATTGGTAAATTTTTTAAATTTTTTTTTTTCAAAGATTCATGTAGTTGCATTCATCTCTTTAAAAACATGTTAGGATTGAGTCTAGAATTTCTCATATCACCTAGGTTGTTTGCATTTTGCATAAGGGGTTAGAATTTCTTAAAAAGGTGTTTTACTTATGAATCATTTCAATGCCCTAGTTAGTAGTTCTCTAATGCTTTGTTTATGCTTTGAAAGTAAGTTCTAACCATGCTTGGATCACTAGTTAGGATTTTCGTGGCTTGAATTGAACTCTCATGATTTGAATCTCATCCTACTAAGTGAAAACCTTAATTTGAAAATCTAAATATCATTCTTATGCATTTGAAAATGAATACATGGTTTTAAAATATTTAGGCTCTCTTCTTCCTTTTTACCACTCTTTGTGAGCCTAAGTAGAACTCCCTCCTTGAACCTTACCCTCCTTTGAAGCCAAATGTTCTTGTGTGACATCTTTGTGAGGCCTTATTTTCGGTTTGAACTTGTCATAAAGTGTTAGGTTTAGGCGACATGATTTGGCTTTCATAATTGATTGCTAGCTTTGCATTTTGAAGCTAGGTATAGGCTTAGGATAAGTTTGGGGGATCATTGGGATTGCTTTCTTGTGTATATGTTTTCGGTTCAAAAGAATTTGTGTTTTAAGGAAAGAAATGAGGTTTTAAGTGAAAGGTTTGTCTTTAAAACTAAGTATGCTCTATTTCAGAAGGTAGCTCTCTCTAAATAAATAAAAAAAAAAGAGAAAAAGAAAAGAAGAAAAAAATAAAAGAGCCTAAGTGCCAAATAAAGAAAAAAAAAATGAAGAGAAAAATAATAATAATAAGAGAGCTACTAATAAGAAATCTTTAAGAGTAAAAATATTTTTCAAAAGCCTTTTCACTAGCCTAAAAAGTTTAAAATGTCTTTGTTTTGAATTGGGATTGCTAAGTTGAGAAGAAAGGGTAGACTCTTAAGTGGTGAGTGAGGATTAAATTTCTTAAATGAGAGGGGTATAGGACTGTTTGATAGTTTACATGGGTAGATGAGAATCTAATCATGTATGCATAAATTGTCTTTACCTTTAGCATTATGCATTAGTTCAAACCATTTTTGAGAGAAACCCTTGTCTAATTATAAACCCTTTTCAAATGAGATCATTCTATGCTCATAACCATAACCCTTAGTCAAATGTGTTTTGCTTTAAAGTGCATAAGTTTGATTCATGGTTCGAATGTTAATGAATGTTAAAGGATAAATTTCTTTGATTGTTAGGAATAAGAGAGTCATGATTTGAATTTCTTTGTGTGATGAGTATGGCTAAGTCCTTTGGAGTATGAGTATAAGCTTAGCATTTTAGAACTGTTAACTAGGACATTGAGATGATCTATTCGAAAGACACCTTTGCAAAAAGTTTAAAACCCCTTTGATTTTTCTGAAAACCTCTCTTCCTTACTTATTTTTTGTTGCTTGAGGGCAAGCAAGAAGTAAGTTTGGGGGAGTTGATGTCATTGCATTTTGCATACATTTTGCATACTCATTAGATAGTTTTTCATGCATTTGTATCATGTTTTAGGTTAGATTGCATCACTTAGGGTCCTAGAGCATTCTTGCATCAGCATGTGCATTTTCTCGGCATTTTGCATCCATTCCTGGTTGTTTCTGGTTGCTTTGGAGTCATGGAGGTTCGTGGAGGTGTGGAGGCTGATGTAGCAGCTCATGGGAGCTCGGGAATGTGCCAAGGACCAGTGATCGAGGAGTAGATCGAGCATGGCCGGTCGATCTAGAAGTTGATCGACCAGAAGATCGAGCCAACTAGGCGATCCAAGGATAATGATCGAGACGGAGATCGAGTGAAGCAATCGATCAATCGGTACAGACGTAAATGACGCCATGCAGAGCGAGAGCCAGATCGAGTACACCACTCGATCCACCCGAAGATCGATACCGAGATCGGATGCAACACTCAATTCACCGATGAAGATCGAGACCCAGATCGAGCCGAAGACATGATGTCCAGATCTGATCGAGAAAACAACTCGATCCAATGGTCGATCTCTGTCCTTTCAACCGTTTTTGGCTGTTAGCGAAGGGGGGACCATTGGATTGTTTGGACATTTTAGGCAAGGCGGCGAGATGCTTTTGGAACAACTTTTAGATTTCTTATCTTTTCTTTCATGTTTTCTCTCTCGTTTTTTCGCAAGAACACCATTGTTGAACCAGTTTTCTTTTGAAGCTTTTGTATTCGAATCCTTATCGTTTGATCTAGTCTTTCTTTCATGATTATCGTTTCATTTCTTCTGCTTTGCTTGATTTACTTTATGAGTAGTGAGTAGTTTACTTTGGGTTCAGGGTTGAGAGGATTGAAGGGTAGAAAAATTTCGATCTTGGTTTGTTTTCTAAACGTTTTTAAGGCTATCTCTTCTAAGGTGTAGAAGGCTTAATGATTGAAGACTCTCACGCCAAGAGCTTCATGATCCGAGAGGTCCCTTACCTTGACAGGATCCAGGGGCCTCGGAAGATCAAACCTTAGAGACTAGTTACCCCTTCCCAAAAGCCATGGAAGTTTGGGGGGCTAGTTAAGCCATTACTCGAAATCTGTTTTCCTTGCCTTTCAACCTCTTTTTCCACCAAAAGCCATGGGTTTGGAGGAGAGGATGAAAGAGTGATATATACCGAAAGCCACAGATAGATCTTATTTTGTTTTCGAGGCTTAGAGATCCTCACCAAGTGAGTCAATCTAAAGTTTCAAACCCAAGATTGATCCTTGAAACTCTCCTGCTTGCTTTACTACAACATTGCGTGCACTAGAGTTTTGATAGCCTCTCTGCTGCATTAGAGCATAAGAAAACGGTTTATCAGGGAGTAGCGGGTATATGGGAGGGACATCGATATACTGGTCGATATTGGTCTAGCTGGTCCATATCGATCTGAGTATCGATGTAGATGTTGGTATGCCTTGATGCGTGACTCAGGGATCGCCGTCGCCCTTTTGTTAAGGCACATCGACTTTGTTCCCCTCGATACCCTTGTCGATATAGTTGTGCTCCCTGTGTACCGGTGTCATGGATCGATACGTAGGTCGATACACCGCGTCTCTGCTCCGTATTGGTTTGTATGTTGTCTGGTACTCCCGTGTATCGACTTTGGCTTGATCGGTACATGGGTCATACACATGCCGTCAGGCTGTATCGGGATGAGTATATCGGTATTCAGGTCGATACAGGATCCTCTCTTATGTATCGACCTCCAGCCTTATCCGACACCTTGGTCGATACAGGTGGGAAGCACAATACATCGATCAAGTGATACCGATACGCGCATCGATACAAGCCATATCGACTTGATCTCATTGATATACTGTTTGATATTCCACCCTTCGAGTCTTTCCTCCTTTGTAACTCAGCTGTTTTTTCCTGACCTCATTCCAGATGCTTAAGGATGCTTCCGGATACTAGGGCAAACAAGAAAAACATGAAAAAAGTAAATAGTATAGACAGGGATAACATGGGAATACCTCCCAAGAGTGCTTGTTTAGAGTCAATGGGCTTGACTTTTCTTGCTTCTTAGGCAGCTGGAGGGTCTTGGAGGTGAATGTCTATATCATCTCCAAGTGTGTCACTAGCCATGTAAGGCTTCAGCCTATGCCCATTCACCGTGATCTCTCCTTCTTCTGGCTTGAACAATGTAACAGCTCCGTAGGGAAGCACTTCTTTGATCTTGAAGGGACCTGTCCACTTGGACTTGAGTTTCCCTGGAAACAACTTCAGCCTTGAGTTGAATAACAGCACCTTGTCCCCGGCTTTGAAGTCTTTGGGTCTTATCCACTTGTCTTGAAAAGCCTTTGTCCTCTCTTTATAGATCTTGGATCTCTCAAAGACTTCAAGACGATTTTCCTCTAACTCATGTAAGTTAATGAGTCTCTTTTCTTGAGCTGTCTTAATATCAAAATTCAGTAGCTTGATCGCCCACAAGGCTATATACTCCAGCTCCACAGGTAGAAGACAAGCCTTGCCATAGAGGAGTGAGAAGGGGGTTCTACCAATTGGTATTTTGAAGGCTGTCCTGTATGCCCACAAAGTGTAATCTAGTTTGTGAGACCAATCCTTTCTTGTGATACCAACAGTCTTCTCTAGGATGGCGTTTATATCTCTGTTGGACACATCCACTTGACCACTTGTTTGGGGATGGTAAGGAGTGACAACTTTATGCTTAACACCATTCTTCTTCTGAGGCTTTCAAAGACTTTGTTGATGAAGTGGCTTCCTCCATCACCGATGACACATCTTGGGACACTAAACCTTGGGAAGATGATTGTCTTGAAGAGTTTCAGCACAACCTTGGCGTCATTTGTAGGACTAGCCACTGCTTTAACCCACTTTGAGACATAATCCACAGCAACAAGGATATACTTATTCTCATAGGATGAAGAGAATGGTCCCATGATGTCAATCCCCCAAACATTGAATATATCCACTTCAAGTATTGTGTTCAGAGGCATCTCATCTCTCTTAGAGATGCTTCCCTTCCTTTGGCATGCATCACATGATGAGACAGAAGCTTGGGTGTCCTTGAACAGACTTGGCCACCAAAAATAAGCTTGAAGTACCTTTTGTGCTGTCTTGAAGGTAGCAAAGTGGTCTCCATAGGTAGAACTGTGACAGTGGTGAAGGATCCCTTTGACTTCTTCTTCAGCTATGCACCTTCTGAACAGCCCATCAGCCCCTTTATTGTAGAGGTATGGCTCATCCCAATAATAGTGGGACACATCTTTGAAGAATTTCTTCTTGTGGTACGCATCAAGTTTGGTTGGGACATCTCCACATGCCAAGTAGGTTGCGAAATCAGCATACCAAGGCAGCTTGTTCTCCTCTAAACTCATCATCTCAGCTATCTTCACGCTCAAAGCATTCAGCTGCTCTTCTGCAAGGGTATCATTGATAGGGAAAAAGTCATCAATCCTCAGCCTTGAGAGCTGACCAGCAACACCATTTTCAATGCCCTTCTTGTCCAGGATCTCCATGTCAAACTCTTGCAGGAGGAGTATCCGTCTGAGGATTCTTGGCTTGGTGTCTTTCTTGGCATAGATGTGGCTCAGTGCAGTATGGTCAGTGTAGACTATTACCTTAGATCCCACCAAGTACCTTCCAAACTTCTCAAATGCAAAGACAACTGTTAGGAGCTCCTTTTCTGTTGTAGCATATCTTGTGTGAGCTTCATCCATAGTTCTGCTTGCATAGTAGATGACATGAAGTTTCTTGTCTACTCTTTGTCCCAAAACTGCTCCAACAGCATAATCGCTAGCATCACACATGATTTCAAATGGCAAATCCGAGTTTAGAGCTTGTTCTACTGGCACTGACACTGACACTAAAGCTTGCTTAAGGGTGAGGAAGGCTTGCAAACAGTCTTCATCAAACACAAACTTTGTATCCTTACACAGCAGCCTTGTCAAGGGTCTTGCATTCTTTCAGAAGTCCTTCATGAACCTCCTGTAGAAGCCAGCGTGCCCAAAAAAGCTTTTGATTCATTTGACTGTGTTTGGAGGCTCTAAGTGCACCATCACATCGATCTTTGCCTTGTCCACTTCTATCCCCTTTGCTGAAACCTTGTGCCCCAACACAATGCCTTCTTGAACCACGAAATGGCATATCTCCCAATTCAGAACCAGCTTGGTGTCTTCTCATCGCTGTAAAACCTGAGAAAGATTGGATAAGCAAACACCAAAGGAGGATCCATAGACACTAAAGTTATTCATGAATACCTCCATCATCTCTTCAAGCAAGTCAGAAAATATAGAAGTCATATACCTCTGAAAAGTAGCAAGAGCATTGCATAAACCAAAAGGCAATCTCCTATAAGCAAATGTTCCATATGGGCAAGTAAAAATTGTTTTCTCTTGATCATTAGGATGGATAGAGATTCGATAGAATTCACTATAACCAACTAAGAAGCAATAGTACTTATGATTTGCTAATCTCTCTAACATTTGGTCTATAAATGGTAAAGGGAAGTGATTTTTCCTAGAAGCAGAATTCAGTTTTTTTGTAATCTATACACATTCTATGACCAGTAATTGTTATAGTTGGTATTAGCTCATCATTTTCGTTTTTTACTACAGTGATCCCTCCTTTCTTAGGCACCACATGGACTGGTGAGACCCATGTGCTGTCTGAGATAGGATAGATCACGCCAGCTTCAAGAAGTTTTAAGATCTCCTTTTTAACAACCTCTTTCAGATTAGGATTCAATCGCCTTTGAGGTTCAATAGATAATTTTGTCTCATCCTCTAGATGAATACTGTGAGTGCAAAGGCTAGGAGAGAGACCTTTGATATCATCAAGAGAGTATCCAATGGCTCTCCTAAACCTCTTTAACACTTTCACAAGAGCAAGGACTTCATCATCATTGAGGTTTTCATTGACAATAACATGATAAGTAGAGTTAGAGCCTAAGAAAATATACCTTAGCCCTTTAGGAAGAGGTTTGAGGTCCACCTTCGGTGACCTGAGTTCATTCCAATCCTCATTTATGCTGCTCTGCTCCCTTGCGCCAGCTTCTTGGATGGAGAGTATTTCTGTCTCCTTGTACTCCAGCTCTTCAAACGGCTCCTCTTCCTCCAATAATTTGTGAAAGTTAAGCTTCAGCATGAAATCCAATCTTTCCTTATCCAAATAGCCATCTTCCCCATGCTCCTTTGTCAAAGCCACTTGTAGTTTGTCATCACAGCACAGCTCCTCTTGGACTTTATCATGAAGCTCCTCCAAGGTCTCTATTTTAAAAATTTGACCTTCTATGGTAGGCTGTTGCATGATTTGATTGATGTCAAACTTCAGGGATATGTCTTTACCCAAATGCAGCTCAATCTTCCCTTTATTTACATCAATGACAGCTCCTATTGTGGCAAAGAAGGACCTCCCAAGGATGAGAGGGTCCCTGGGCCCTTCATCCATCTCCAAAACCACAAAATTGGTTGGGATCTCTACATTCCCAATCCTGGGAGGAACATATTCAAGCAATCCCTTGGAGAGCCTCACTGATCATCAGCCAACACTAAAGAGATTCTACAATCCTTAAACTCTGTTAAACCAAGGCGCTTTGAATGGAATAGGGCATCAAGCTGACGCTGGCCCCCAAATCACACAAGCATTTCTCAAATGGTAGTGGATCTATAGAAAAGGGTAAAGTGAAACTCCCTGGGTCACCAAGCTTGTTAGGAGACACCTTCTCTATCTCCAAGTGAGAAAGGGAAAAGTCTAAGCTTCAGGCCGTCTTCAGTTATACCACTCATCCTAGCAATAGAGCAGATCATCTAGAAGTTGTCCAGATGCTCAAGTGGATCTCCATTAGGCATCCCAAAGAATCTGTTGTCTTGAACCATTGCAATCATGCCCTTTCTGATTTCAAAGTGACTGTCCTCTAGAGGAGGAGTGATCCCATGTCTTGAAGCAAAGGATGGTATATAAATAGCTCCTATAGGTCTTGGTTGCCTTTGATCTCTCAAACCCCAATCACCTTGTAAACCATTAGGACCTTGCTGACCAAAACCAGCAGCATGTGGATGCTCTTCCATCTTTCAACAACTGATAGCTGCTGCTGTGAATCCAAAATCTTGCCCCTTGAACTAGTTGAACAGCTGTAGGCGCCTTAGAGCAGGTGTTTTGGTACTTACAAAAGAAATTCTAGTCCAAAAAGAGCAATTAGTAACCAGAAACGAAAATAAAATCTTGATTTCAAACAATCTACAAATCCTAATGCTTAAAACATTCCCAAATGGAAACGGCGCCAATTTGATGTAGGAGTTTACTCTACTTCAAATCCCATATATACTCATATCATTGTAGTATGTAGATTATCTAATTCAAGCAAGCATAAATGGGGGATTGAATCTATGAATCTAACAACTAAAAGAGACTCCAAATAAGCAAGAGCAAGTGAAATAAAAAGAGAAACTAAGGCAAGTTCGAATTCAAACAATTAAGAACTAGTAGGCTTGAAATAGGGTAATTGATCTAGGGAGACTTTCAGCTTAACTAGTGATGCTTACAAACCCACAAAAACATATTCCTAGGTATAGAATTAACAACTATAACTAGCTCAATTCCTTCACACTAGCTACTTTGCTAAGCACATATTCAAGACAAATTTCTTTACTCAAACACATGATCAGCAAGCATTATAAGCATCTAGTCCAATTCTATCTTGCCAATCTACTCCTTAGACAGCCAATTCCTTAGGCTAAGATAAGCAAATCTCTTACCTGACTCAATCATGAAATTCATCAAAACACTTGGCAGGCATAAGAAAACCCTAGGATCTAGATCAACTTAGCAAGGGCTAATCTAGCATTAAACACAATCAATAAGAAGGAACAATGATATTAAGCACTAAGCAATCACTAATTTAGTCTTAAATCTCCCTGTCTCTATCCCATCTCAAACCGTAAGCAAACTACTCACCAATCATGATCCTACTCACAAACACCAACTTTAGATTTAAAGAACAAGATTCAACAAGAGATTACAAGAAAGACTAAGGGAAAATACCAAGGAGAAAACTATTATCGAGAGGGTAAAAGATGATAAGATGATCCCCTATGTTTTTAGGTCCCGACCTATATATAGTTTTCAGGAAAAACCCTTAGTAAACCGGAAATAAACCAGAAAGCAGCTGGTTCGGACGCCTGATATCGACATGTTGCATCGATATACTGGTTGGTATTTATTGGCTGGAGAGCGTATCGACTAAGTCTAGCCGATACTCTCATCGGTACAGTCGCCCCTGGTTAAGGCATCTCAGGTGATCTCCTCGGTATGCTACTCGAAACAATCGCCCATTAGTTAAGGCACATCGAGCTCCAATGTCGATACAGTGATCGATACACTTTTCTAGTTGTGTATCGAGATGATCCTATGTTGATATGCTGACCGGTACAAGAGTTTCGAAGGTGGAGTATTGAATAGAGTAGCTCGATACTCTTTTGGTGTCCTGTCTCCTTGTATCGACTTTGGGACTTCGATGTGCTAATTGATATAGCTTCTCAGCATGTATCGGCGCGTGATGTCAATACACTGTTCGGTACATTGTGTATCGATCTGCCAAGTCGATATCCTGCTCGGTATGAAGCCTTCTCGCTTTTGTTCCTTTGTCTTTTTATTCCCAGCTCTTCCTTTGGTCCCCAAACTCCTTAAATGCACCTGCCAAGTGCTAGGAATGCACCTAATATGCAATACAACTCCTAATTGTACTCTAGATGCTAAGTGGATGCGATTGGGACAAGAACAAGTAGTAATGCTTGCTTGAAGACTATAAAACAATGCAAAATGTATGGTGAAATGGTGTAAATAATGAGTATATCAATATCTCATATATTTACACAATTTAGGCTTGCATTTAGTTCATATCTTAGTCTTGTTTTGCATGTTTTCCTTTGTTTTTATCTCAGTCTTCTTTGTTTTTTAGATTTAGGTTGCATTTTGTATGTAGTTTGCATCTTCCTTGCACAAGGGATGTTTCTAGGTACCTAAGGAGCCATTTAAGACAAGGAGGAAGCGTGGGAATGATCCATGGAGTTCCCCCAATCAAAGAGGAGCTAGAAGAACTAAGAAAGCATAAGTTTTGCCTAGCATCGATCACAGAGAAGTCCACATCGTACGATGTGATGAAGCATAGAGAAATAGAGTTTACATCGGTCACTCACATCTATCACATGTGATCGATGTCAAGCCACAGGACATCCACATCGATCATCAACATGGTTCGATGTAATGCACCCGAGAGCCTTGAAGATCAAATTTATCATAGACTGCTCGATGTCAAGCGCCAGAAGACCTACATCGATCAGTTACATCGAGCAGACCAGATCGATGTCATAATATTGATCACCAGCATCGACCAAGTTTGATAGATGTTGAAGACAATTTATTTACATTGTTGGTACTGCGCTTTGACTCCTATAAATCCTTAAAATCCCTAATTTTTGGGATCATCCTATTATCAAGCAGTTCTTTCCTCTTTTGTTCTTGTTTTGATTTTGTAATATGAATCCTTGTTCCATTTTAATATAAGTTTGCATTTATCTTCTTGTTTAGCCTCTATAACCATGATTATCTATCTTTTCTTCTTTGGATTGATTGTTTTGATGGTGATTAGTGCATAGTCACTTAGGGATTTGAGATGGGTTAGGTTTAGGGAATTTTATGCTTGATCTATGGTTGCTTAGTGTTAATTCTTCCATTTCCTTTCTTGATTGCTATATTTAATGTCTGATAAGCCTTAGCTAAGTTGATTAGGATCTTAGGCTCATTTTATGCCCACCAAGTGTTTGATGAAATGTCTGAACTGCTTTGCAAGAGAATTGCTTGTCCTAGCTTAAGAGATTGACTGTCTAGGGAGTAATTTGGCAATATAGGATTGATAGTATGTCTTAATGCTTGCTGTTTATCATTTTACTAATGAGAATTAGTTCTTGATTTAATGATTAGTAAAGAGATTAGTGCAAAGAGAATGGATTAGTCATATAAATGAATTCTATGGAATAGCATTGTGTGAGTTTGTAAGCATCATAGGTTGACTTGAGAGTTGCCAAGCACCAATTAGCCCATCTCAAGTCCTGTCTTCCCTTTGTTTTTAGTTCATTTCGAATTTGCTCTGTTTTTACTTATTGTTTAGTTGTTTTGCTTGCTGTTCACTCTTAGTTTGGTGTTTGCTTCATGTTTGTTTGATCCTTTAGGTTGTTTGACTTTTAATCTCTCTTTATCTGCTTGAATTAGGAACTGTATTGCATTCCTACTGCTTCAATCTTCCCCTTTTGGATTGATAAACTCAATACTAAAATGACTAATGTAGGTTGAGGATTGAGATTGGATAAAAACCAACATCAAAATCATAGTCTTGATGCTCCAATGCTTCTCCTCGTGGCTCTTCAACGCTTGTGTCTCTTCAGCATCATCCTCCACATCTGAGTCTCTTGCTGTGCTTATGCTCCTTACTGTGCTAGGCCTCATCAAAGGCGGACCACATCTTGGATCATACAGGTCATCTAGGCTTGGCATGAAGCAAATGTTCTCATGTGAAGTGAAGCTCGTGAGGCGTTGCTTTGGCAGGAGAATCTTCTTCTTCTCATCATCTAGCTCAACCTGATAAGCAAAACCTGTTTCCATAGATCCTGAGAGATAGCCAATCTTCCCTAGATAAGAGACATCAATGAAGTTCATTCCCACATCCGGTTCTCCTAGCTTTACACCAGCGCCAAGTAAGATATGTGTTATTAAGCTTCCAATGGCTAGCTTAGGCTTCTTATCAGTGGTGTTGTAAGCCCAATGTTAGCTTGAGAGATACTGCTTCATCAGAATGTTTATACGCCCTACTCCTAGGCGCTCACCAGCAATCTTCCCATTCCTTGTCTGATACAAGAGATTTTGACTCTCTTGGTCAATCACCCTTTGTACTAATCATTGTAGTAAGGGTTTTATCAATCCAAAAGGGGAAAATTGATGCAGTAGGATTACAATAGATTTCTTAATTCAAGCAGATATAGATAGTTTATAATGTCTAATAACCTAAAGGATCAAACAGAAATGAAGCAAACACCAAACAAAGAGTGAACAACAAACAAATCAACTAGAACAAAGGTAAAAAAACAGACCAATTTCGATTCAACTAAAAACAGAGAAAAGATGGGACTTGAGATGAGATAATTGGTGCTAGGGAACTCTTAACTCAACCTATGACGCTTACAAACTCACACAATGCTATTCCTTATGCATATAATTCATTTATAAGACTAATCCAATCTCTTGGCACTAATCTCTTTGCTAATTACCAAGTCAAGAACTAATTCTCATTAGTGAAATGATAAACAGCAAGCATTAAGACAATTCTATCAATCCTATATTGCCAAATCACTCCCTAGACAATCAATCTCTTGAGCTAGGATAAACAATTCTCTTGCAACGCAGTTCAGACATTTCATCAAACACTTGGTGGGCATAAGATGAGCCTAAGATCCTAATGAACCTAGCTAGAGATAATCAAACATTAAATACAGCAATCAAGAAAGGAAATGGAAGAATTAACACTAAGCAATCATAGATAGAGTCTCAAATTCCCTAAACCTAACCCATCTCAATTCCCTAACAAAACTACTCCCTAATCACCATCAAATCCATTAATTCAAAGAGAAAGAGATAGCTTGTCATGATTAAAGAGACTAAGCAAGAAGATAAATACAAACTTATATTGAAATCAAGAAAAGATTCAAATAACAAAATAGGGTTCATAAACTAAGGAAGAAGAGACTGCTGGATAAAAAAATGATTCCAGAAATTAGGGATTTTAAGTATTTATAGGAGTCTAAGCGAAAATGGCAAAATTATAAATAAGTTGTCTTCGGAGATTCCCATCGGTCAAAGGCTGGATCTCATCGGTCACTCCTTGACCAATAGGGATGACCGATACAGGTTGAGCGGTTTCACGAGTTTGATATATTCTTAACAGCATATCAGAATGACCTGAAACCAAGTCCTCCAGAAAGCTAACTCACGTGGCTAGAACCTTTATGAAGAGCGCGGAAGCTGAATCAAGACGGAGGATATTCGTCCGAGCTGATCATCAAGTCGGTTAAGATCAACAATCAAAACTCCAGATGGACATGTGATCAATTTCTTCGCCGTAATACTTGAAGCACTAATGGAAATGACTCAAAACCAATACCAAACGAAAGTTAACTCACGGGGCTACAATGTTGATGAAGAACGCGGAGGCTAAATCGGAATGGAAACACCTTATCTGAGCTGATCTTCAGTCGATATGGTCCTTCGAGTGATTCCCATCGATCATTTCCTGACCGATGGTCCTGAGGAATGTGATCGATGGTATACTCGCTGGAATCCCATCGGTCACTCTCTGACCGATGGTCCTGTGGAGTGTGATCGATGGTATACTCGCTGCATTCCCATCGGTCACTCCTTGACTGATGGTCCCGAAGACTTGATCAATATGGGTTGAGCGGTTTCACGAAAACTTATGTATATTTCTAACCGCTGATTGGAATGACCTGAAAACAATTCCAGACGCAAGCTAACTCACGGGGCTACAACATTGATGAAGACTATTGATGTTTTGTCTGAGCCGGTTTTGCCAGGTGCAGTTTCTGGCCGTTTCAATAAGGTGCACCTTCTTCTTGGCTCTTCTGATGTCTTGTGCTGCACCCACCATCATCTCCAATGCTCCTTGTAGTCTCAAAACTCTCCAAACATACCTGTCAAACTCCTCAAATGCACAAAACATGCAATGCACACCCTAAACCTACACTAAGACCTAATTGAATGCAAATGGGACAAAAGCAAGCAAAAATAAATGTTTAAAAACTATAAAGAGAGACTTGAGAATGAAGAGGCTGAGAAAGCCTTAGTTGCTCCAAAATAAGAGGCTAAAGCAGGGCCTAGTGAAGCTGATAAGGAGCTGATAGAAGTCTACCATGCTTTGATAGTTTATGCCAACGAAATCCCTGAAGACTTCAAGGCCTTTCATGACCGCCAAGTAGGGACTTCTACAACCACCAATGACAAAGGCAAAGCTGCTGAAGTTCAAGTCTACTCACCACCAGTTCTGTACCCCACAATGCACTTTACAAAGTGTCAAAGAGCTGTCTACTCAAGTTCATGCACCTTTAAGAGAGAAATAAGAGTGAAACAGAGTTAGTAACAAAATAAACAGTAAAGCTTGATCTTAGGGTTTCTACAAATCCTAATGATCCAAACATAGACCCATTGCAACAGTGCCGAATTGAAGTATGATTTTCTATAGTAAAAACTACTACTCTCAATATCTTTCTGCACTTGCCATTGCAGCATAGAGAGGTTATTAATCCAACCCATAGGCTAAGGAACAATTAAGATACAAAAAACTTGCAAAGTGAGGCCAAATAAAGAGAAGGATCTGAATCTAACAACCTAAAGATGAACAAGAAATGAAAACTAACATCCTAAAGCAAACACAAAAGCAGGGTTCAAGACTAAAGCAATTATTGATGTAGGGAGGTCCAAGAATGATAAAAGATGCTTCCTAAAATATATAGCAATGCTATTTCCTACGCATTGACTTCAAACAAGGAAGACTAACCTAATCCCTTGGTGAAAATACCTTTGCTAACAACCTAATCAAGAACTAACTCCCATTAGTGATTAGATAGCTAACAAGCAAGCACAATGATATTACCATATATTCTGCATAATTTGCATGCATTTAGGATAGTTTTTCATGCATTCATCTTGCATAATAGGCTAGTTTGTTCCATTTGTTGCATTTTAGGTCCTAGGTCCCTTTGCATTCGCATTTTGCATATTTCTTGCACTTTTACATCATTATCAGGTTGTTTGGAGCACCTTGGAGTTGTGGAGGTTATGCGAACGTGAGGAGGATCAGCTAGAAGCTTGTGGACACTTGGAGAGCTCAACCTTGCATGCAATGGACCAGAGATCCAGTAGCGGATCGAGCAAGGCAGGTCGATCTAGATGAGATCGACCAGAAGATCGAGTGACTCAAGTCGATTCAAGACGAAGGACCGAGACCAAGATCGAGAGAGGAGATCGATCTGGAGTACGGACGTGAATGACGCCATGCAGAACGAGAGCCGGATCGAGACCCTGACTTGATCTTTCAAGGATTGAGTAGAAGATCGGACTAAGCACTCGATCCATCCAACCAGATCGACTTGAAGATCGAGCGAGGGAAGGCGATCCAACAAGAAGATCGAGTGAGCTACTCGATCCAGAGATCGATTCCTGAAGAGCCTTATCCGTCCAGCTGTCTTTGGCATCTAGCGAAGGGGGGACCAGTTGCGGTTTAGCCATTTTTGCCAAAAGGCAGCCATCACTTTCATTATACACACTCTGTCTTTTACTTTTTCTCTGGACCTTAGGCGATTCGCCATTGTTGATTATCTAAGCTTTTCTTTAGTTTGGAACCTTGAATCCTTTTAATATTAAGCAGTTTTTCTTAATCATCTTTCGTTAATCATGCTTAGTTTCTTGTTTACTTATTTTCGATCGGTCTTAATCATGTGTAGTGAGTAGTCCTTTTTGGGTTTTCGGGGTTGAGGTGATTCTAAGGGTTAAGAGGTTTAAGTTTTGTGTTTTCTTTGTTCTTTATACCTTCTCTTCTAGGATCTTGGGGTCTTAAGGCTTAGAGAGTCTTGGAAAAGATTTCTATGATTCCAGGGCTGTCTTACCTTGACAGGATTCAGATATCCTAGAAAACCAGATCATAGAGACTAATCTTTCCTCTCCCAAACGCCATGGTTGTAGAGAAGATTAGTTAGGTCATTTATTGAAATCTGTTATCCTTGCTCTTCGATCTCTTTTTCTACCAAACGCCATGGGTTTGGAGAAGAGATTGAGGAAGTGAATCATACCACACGCCATGGATGGTTCTTGTTTTGTTTTCAAGGCTTAGAGAAAGCTCACAAATGAGTAGATCTAAACGTTTTCAAACCTAAGTTTAAACCTTTGACACTCTTGAATATGACCCTTGACCCTAAACCCTCTTTTAGCATTATAAAACCTCTGTTCATCATTCGCTTTTGCATCTTTGTTCATTAGAAGTCTTTTCCTTTAAGTTGTTAGATCGGTCAGTTTCTCCCAATCCAGTGGTCGATCCACTGCTCGATTTTTAGTTCTTAGTAGATTTGCTTCTTTAATCTTCTGCTTTTTCTTAGTGGTAGTTAACCCTCTTGCAGGAGTTTTAAAATTGTTTTGCATCTCATTTAGTCATTGCATTTAGTTTTCTCAGATTTAACCAATCATTTTCCCGATTTGCTTAGCTTTGCTTCATCCTTGCATTCTTAGTCTTCTTCCTGCTTCCTAGGTTGGATTGATACCTCTTGCATACTATAATACATTATAGGTTTCTTGAGCTTTTATATTCTGGCTTGCTTGCCTAAAAATCCTAGTATCAAATGGCGCTGTTGCCATCTTAGGGTTGTTCGGAAGCATTAAGATTTTGGGTTTAGTAAAGACTAGGCCTTTACTTTCAGTTTAGTTACACTTGTGTCTTTCAGGTACATGAACTTACGCTCCAGGGGTAACAACAATCTATTTAAACCCCTGGACAATATTCACTAACTCGGAAGTTCAAGAACAAGAAGAGCAAGAGAGCAAGCTCAAGCCTTTGAAGAGATTGTTCAAGCTGGTTCAATAGACTTTGCAACAATGGCTGAGCAAGAACATCCTGAGGGACCTCCACCAGCTCACGGTGGTGTAGGAAGGGGCAATTGAAACCCCATCCACGCAGCTAGACCACCACGGATCATTGGTGCTGGAGATGCTCCTAATACGCATCACAATCGCTTTGGGATCACTCCTCCTCCAGTCCAGAATAACAACTTCGAGATAAAGCCTGGGTTCATCTCTATGGTTCAGAATAGAAAATTCCACGGGCTGGCTATGGAAGACCCCTTAGAGCACCTTGATAACTTTGAGCAAGTGTGTGGGATGATTAAGATCAATGGAATCTTGGAAGATGCTTTCAAGTTACGGCTCTTCCCATTTTCTCTTGGAGACAAGGGTAGGCATTGGGAGAAGACCTTTCCACAAGGCACCATTACTTCTTGGGCTGAATGTAAGAAAGCTTTTCTCTCAAAGTTTTCTCAAGCACAAGAACAGCTCGGTTGAGAAGCGAGATTAGTGGGTTCACTCAAAGGCAGAACGAGACATTCAATGAAGCTATGGAGAGATTCAAAGAATATACCATTCAGTATCCTCACCACGGCTTCAGTGAAGAGACTCTCCTAAGCACAATATACCGAGGAGCACTACCCAAGATCCGTATGCTACTTGACACGGCAAGCAAGGGCAATTTTCTTGGTCAAGAAGTGGAGGAGGGTATGTATTTAATCGAAAACTTGGCTTTGAGTGACGACAACTACGCCGAGGATTACGACCGTGCACCACGAGGTTCTGAGCTAGAGTCTCACAAGAAAGATCTTAAGTCCCTCCATGAGAAGATAGACAAGCTTGTGCTTGCAAATCAGAAGCAAGTTCATTTCATGGGAGAAGCCGAAGATGTCTTAGAAGAGCTAGACTTGAGTCAAGAAGAAGCTAACTGGATTGCTGGTCAGAACTACAACAAGCCTCAAGGGTATTCACAAGGCTACCAGGGGAACAACAATCTCTCATACCATAGCACCAACGTTGAGAATCCAAAGGATCAGGTTTACCCCCCTCAACAAGCAAAGCCGTTTATTCCTTTAAACAATGGTTTTCAACAAGGTGGTGGATATCAAGGGCAGCGGCAAGGCAATTTCCAGCAGCAACAACAAGGCAACAAAGGCTATACTCCTATATTTCCTCCCGACTTTGTTACACAACAACAACAGATGCAACCGCCTCCTCAAGATCCGGTTCAAGCGATGTTTCAACAGTTGCTTCAAGGTTAAGCTTCAGCTAATCAAAAGTTTGCCGAGATGAACAACCGCCTTGATTCCTCTCTTACTGACGTCTCAACACAGATCACTAATCTGAACAACAAGATCAAGCAGTTAGAGGAAGGGAGAGAAAGTACAAGCGGTCAATGTAGCTTACCGGGCAAGTGTGAGCAGAATCCGAAAGAGTATGCAAACGCTATCACATTGAGGAGTGGTAAAGAGCTTCCTCCGCGAGTTGCACATAAAGACAATGAGGCCATTGTTATCCAAGAAGGGGAGGGTAAGCTTTCAGCTGATGAAGAAATCACCTTTGATAATGTGTGGATTGAGAGACCAAGAAAGGGCAAAGAAGTGGCTGTAGAGAAGAGAGTGGAGCAAGCTACTAAGGAGAAGGATGCTTATGTGCCTCCACCGTATGTACCGAAGCTTCCTTTTCCTGGCCGCTTCAAGAAACAGATGATAGAGAAGCATAGACTCTTCTTTGAGAAGCATCTAAAGGACGTTGAGATCAAGTTACCTCTTGTGGATTGTCTAGCTATGATGCCGAAGTGTGCTAAGTTCTTCAAAGACACCCTTACGAAGAAGAACAAGGAAAGTAAAGAAGTGTTGGTGCTTAGTGAAGAGTGTAGTGCTATTATTCACAAAGAGATTGTGCCTAAGAAGCTAGGAGATCCAGGATCATTCACCATTCCTTGTGCTTTGGGTCCATTGAAGTTTAAGAGCAGTTTATGTGATTTGGGAGCAAGTATCAATCTCATGCCCCACTTTAAAGCAAAGAAGCTAGGTTTCACACGGTTTAAGGAGTGTAGGATCTCCCTTGTGTTAACTGACAGAAGCGTAAGACTTCCAGTGGGTATGCTAAGCGATGTCAATGTACCAACCGACTTTGTGGTGCTTGAGATGGATGAAGAACCTAAGGATCCGCTTATACTTGGAAGACCATTCCTTGCAACCGCTGGAATAATAATTGATGTAAAGAATGGGAAGATAGCTCTGCACCTTGGAAAAGACATCAAGCTGGATTTTGATATCAATGAGGTCCTAAAGAAGCCAACCATTGAAGGGCAGGCATTATACATAGAAACATTGGATGCTTTGGCGGATGAATTGCTAGAAGAGTTGGCACAAGAGGATCACTTGAAGCTAGCTTTGACTAAGGAGAGAGAGGAGTACGGTTTCTTAAGTGAGTATACCCAAGAGTATGTTAATCTCCTTGATTCTAGAAGAGTTGTCAAAGAAGATGAAGGCAGATGCCTAGAGATCGATCAGGAAATCGAGAAGATCACTCGATCTAGGATAGCAATTGACAAGAAGATCGAGGAGGCTGGTTGATCCAGGGAAGAGAATGATGAGAAGATCGAGAGAAGCCAATCGATCATTTCAGAGAACGAGTCAGGGACTCGATCTCCTGCTCAATCCACATCAAATCGAGTAGGTGAATCGAGTGAAGTTGCTCGATCCGGACAGGAACGAGTGGAAGATCGACTGGATGATCGAGAGGAACGAGGGGATAACGGTTTAAGAAAGCAGTCTTAAGGCTCATGTCTCGGGTTCTAAGGAGACTACTGAGGACGAGAATGTCAACACAAGACACGAGGAGGACTAGAGCGAGCTGCTAGCCCCAAAGATGGACCTAAAGGAGCTCCCTAAAGGGCTAAGGTATGCTTTCTTAGGGCTTAATGAGACTTACCCCGTGATTGTGAATCAGAATCTGAGTGATGATGAGTTGCACTCGCTCCTTAATGAGCTGAAAAAGTATAGGAAGGCCATTGGGTACTCTCTAAGTGACATCAAAGGCCTTTCTTCAATGCTTTGCACTCATAGGATTCACTTAGATAATGACAACTCTTCTTCTATTGAACATCAAAGGCGCTTAAATCCGAATTTGAAAAAAGTAGTTAAGAAAGAGATTCTGAAATTGTTAGAGGCTGATGTGATCTACCTTATCAGTGACAGCACGTGGGTTTCTCCTGTCCATGTGGTGCCTAAGAAGGGCGGAATCACAGTCGTTAGGAATGAACAAGATGAATTGATCCCTACTAAGACTATTACTGGTCACTGTATGTGTATAGACTATAGGAAGCTTAATTCTACTACTAGAAAAGATCATTTTCCTCTTCCTTTTATTGATCAGATGCTTGAGAGACTTGCTAATCACACTTACTATTGCTTTCTTGATGGTTATAGTGGTTTCTTTCAAATACCAATCCACCCTAACGATCAAGAGAAGACGACATTTACATGCCCTTATGGTACCTTCGCGTATCAAAGGATGCCATTCGGGTTGTGTAATGCACCAGCTACATTCCAAGCGAAATGAGATGATCTATGAGAAAATCTCTAAAAACTATATGCAGCAACTTAAATAGAATGCAACCTATTTTAAAAATACTAGAAATGAAGGAACTACCACGAGGAACAAACAGATTAATTAAAGGACCAAGCTTCGAATTACTAAAATTCGACTAGTGGATCGACCATAAGATCGACCACTAGATCGAGCAATAACAATCGATCTCGTCTAAAAATGCAAGAACAGTAAAACTAATGACCAGGATGCTATCAAAGATCAAGCGAATGACGAGATAAGATGTAAAGATGCTAAAAGAAAGGGCCTAGGGTTGAGATTCATGGTCAGGGGTTTCAAAGGTTTGACCTTGGGTTGAAAACTTTAAATCGACTCACTTTGTGAAGATCTCTAAGCCTTGAAAACTAAGCAAGATCTATATGTGGCTTTCGGTATAGATCACTCCTTCATCCTCTCCTCCAAACCCATGGCTTTTGGTGGAAAGAGAGATTGAAGGGCAAGGAAAACAGATTTCAAATGAATGGCTTAACTAATCCCCCAAACTTCCATGGCTTTTGGGAAGGGGTAACTAGTCTCTAAGGTGTGATCTTCCGAGGCTCCTGAATCCTGTCAAGGTAAGGAACCTCTCGGATCATGAAGCTCTTGGCGTGAGAGTCTTCAAGCATTGAGATCTCAACACCTTAGAAGATCGAAAACGCTTAGAAAAACCCCAAGATCGAAACCTTTTAGACCCCTTAATCCTCTCAACCCCGAACCCAAATAAACTACTCACTACACATAAGGTAAATCAAGCAAAGCATGTAAAATGAAACGATGAACATGAAAAGAAAACTAGATTAAAACGGGAACGATTCGATTACAAAGCTTAAGAAAAACTCAAGTTCGACAATGGTGTTCTTCACGAAAAACAGAGAGAAAACATAAGGAAAAAGATAAGGATCCAAAGTTGTATGGGAAAAGGACGTCGCCGCCTTCCCAAAATGGCCAAAACAAGCTGATGGTACCCCCTCGCTAGCGGCCAAAAAGTGGTTGAAAGGACAGAGATCGACTCAAGGATCGATTGGTTATCTCGATCATATCCGGACATCGTGTCTTCGGCTCGATCTGGGTCTCGATCATCATCGGCGAATCGAGTGTTGCATCCGATCTCAGTATCGATCTTCGGGTGGATCAAGTGGTGTACTCGATCTGGCTCTCGCTCTGCATGGCGTCATTTACGTCCGTACCGTTTGATTGACTGCTTCACTTGATCTTTGTCTCGATCATTCTCCTTGGATCACCTGGTTGGCTCGATCTTCTGGTCGATCACCTCCTAGATCGACCGGCCATGCTCGATCTCCTCCTCGATCTCTGATCCTTAGCATATATCCGAGCTCCCACGAACTGCTATATCAGCCTCAACATGTCCACGAACCTCCACGACTCCAAAGCAGCCAGAAACAACCTGAATGTGATGCAAAATGCAAGGAACATGCGTATGCTGGTGCAAGAATGCTCTAGAACTCTAAGTGATGCAATCTACCCTAAAATGT
This sequence comes from Thlaspi arvense, assembly GCA_911865555.2. Taxonomy (NCBI): domain Eukaryota; kingdom Viridiplantae; phylum Streptophyta; class Magnoliopsida; order Brassicales; family Brassicaceae; genus Thlaspi; species Thlaspi arvense. The sequence goes on from OU466857.2 coordinate 16,069,165, forward strand.
GATACAAATGCATGAAAAGCTAACTATTGAGTATGCAAAATGTATGCAATATGCAGTAACATCAACTCCCCCAAACTTACTTCTTGCCTGCCCTCAAGCAACAGAAAATAAGTAAGGAAGAGAGGTTTTCAGAAAAACGAATGGGGGTTTAAACTTCTTGCAAAGGTGCCTTTCAAATGAATCAATCTCAATGTCCTAGTTAACAGTTCTAAAATGCTATGCTTACACTCATACTCCAAAGAACTTAGCCATACTCATCACACAAAGAAATTCAAATCATGACTCTCCTATTCCTAACAATCAAAGAAACTCATCCTTTAACATTCATTAACATTAGAACCATGAATCAAACTTATGCACTTTAAAGCAAAACACATTTGGCTAAGGGTTAAGGTTATGAGCATTGAATGATCTCATTTGAAAAGGGTTTATAATTAGAACAAGGGTTTCTCTCAAAAATGGTTGAACTTGTGCATAATGCTAAATGTAAAGACAATTTATGCATACATGATTAGATTCTCATCTACCCATGTAAACTAACAAATGATCCTATACCCCTCTCATTTAACAAATTTTATCCTCACTCACCACTTAGAGTCTACCCTTTTTCTTCACAAAACTTAGCAATCCCCAATCCGAAACAAGAACATTTTTAAACTTTTTAGGCTAGTGAAAAGGTTTTGAAAATAATTTTTGCTCTTTAGATATTTCTTATTGGCAGCTTTCTTATTTCTTTTTCTTTTCTTTTTCTCTTTTTATTTTTATTTTTTTATGGGAGAGCTACCTCCTGAAATTTATTAGAGCATACTTAGTTTTTAAACATAACCTTTCACTTAAAACCCATTTCTTTCTTTAAAACACAAAGTTCTTTGAAACCGAGAACAAATAGGAAAGAAAGCAACCCCAATGATCCCCCAAACTTATCATAATCCTATACCTAGCTTCAAAATGCAAAGCTAGCAATCATATGAAAACCAAATCATGTCGCCTAAACCTAACACTTTATGCCAAGTTCAAACCGAAAGGACAGCCTCACAAAGATGTCACACAAGAACATTTGGCTTCAAAGAAGGGTAAGGTTCAAGGAGGGAGTTCTACTTAGGCTCACAAAGAGTGGTAAAAAGGAAGAAGAGAGCCTAAATATTTTAAAACCATGTTTTTATTTTCAAATGCATAAGGATGATAATTAGAATTTCAAATTAAGGTTCTCACTTATTAGGATGAGTTTCAAATCATGAGAGTTCAATTCAAGCCACGAAAATCCTAACAAGTGATCCAAGCATGGTAAAAACTTACTTTCAAAGCATAGACAAAGCATTAGAGAACTAATAACTAGGGCATTGAAACAATTCATAAGTAAAAACACCTTTTTAAGAAATTCTAACCCCTTATGCAAAATGCAAACAACCTAGATGCTATGAGAAACTCTAGACTCAATCCTAACATGTTTCGACAAGATGAATGCAACTACATGAATCTTTGAAAAAAATTTAAAAATTTTACCAATTTTTCATGAACTAAAGACTCAAGGATGCTAAAGGAAAATAAGATCACAGAACACAAGTCAAATCACACATGTACTCCCCCAAACTTGCTTGAAACCGTCCCGGTAGCAAACTCATTCAAAGGAGCATCAAAACACAAAGCAAAAAGAAGCAAATATGAGCGGTTATGTACAATGGAAGAAGGTTGTTACCTCTAGTCTAGTCTCGGCTGGAACTTGAGGATGTTCCAGAGGAGCTAGAGACTATGGTCTTGCCTTTGTCGGCTGGTTTTTGGAGAGAGTGGCGCGCCGGCTGAATGGTGCTTCCTTGGGTCTCACGGATGACAACTCCACCGGTTGAGAGCCTTCTCTTCTCGGGTTGTTGCACCTCTTGACTTGCAGTTTTCTTAGGCGAGCCTCCCTGAAGTGCCTTGACTATCTTTCCAAGCTTCTTGAGCATCTTGCCTTGCCACTTGTTGATCTTCCTTTGCATCTCCACAACAGATGCTGGGAACTTCTCGGTTTTTGTCCTCGTCTCAAAGTCTAGCTTGGGAAGTGTGTAGGCCTCGGGCATCTCATCTTCCGTGGCTGGAGACTCGGACCTTTGACGAGGGGCAATCGCTGAAGCAGGTGGTCCTCCGAGAGGGGCAAAGCATTCTTCCTCCGTGGGCAAGAACTCGATGTTCCCAACACCAAGCAGCTCGGTTTCATCTTTGTTGGGCAGGATGCACACTCTCCTTGTCTTCGTCGTCTATGAAGAGGTAGGCGTAGAACCCTTCCGCTGGCGTGCGTCCCAAGCTGTCAGTATTCCTCATGTATGCCTCGTCTATGAAAGCTCTGGTTGGTACATGGGCGAAGTCGTGAATGGGCACACCAGCTTGCACGAACAGAGGAGTGAGGAAACCGCCAATGTAAGAGGAAGTTGCCTTGCACCTCAAGGCATAAGCCTTGTATTTCACCAAGGAAGCCGCAAGCACACATCCGTAGTTCACTTCATCGCCGAGTTCATCCTCCATAGGCTCGTCATTTGCATCCGGATCACACACCAAGTGCTTCACACCTTGGAACAGGAAGCACAGCTCTGTCTTCGTGACCGTAAGAGCAACAGATCTCCCACTAAACGTGTTGGCGATCAGCTTCAGAGTGTACCTCAGCACCGGGCTTCTTACTCGCTTGATCTTGGCGGTGTTGGCTTTGTAGTCTTCATTGCTGATCAGGTCCCAAAAGTCGTCGGCTTTCTTGAAGGCGGGGAACTCGACCTTGTAGGCATCCGCGTTGAGACCATAAGCTTGGCATAGCTCAGGGACGGAGAGTGTATAGGCTTGACGGCCAACCTTGAAGTAGAGGCGGCCTTGAGAAGGAACGGGTGTGCTAGGATTCTCGTAACGGAACTCCAACGTGGCAAGGAAATCTATTGTCACTTCTGGAATGGTTGGGCAATCCATCCGTGACAGACATCTTAGGCCAATGGTCTTGAGGAGTTGGTCGAAATCCCCAAGAATCCCTAGCTTGGACAACAGCTCTCGATCAGCAAACTTGGTAGGCTCAAACCGAAGCCTTTCCAGCCATTTCTTGTCCCTCTTCTCATCCTTAGTCCATCTGACCCTCTCTTGAACTGCCACCTCTTGTCCTTCTCCTTCTTGTGCTGTCTCTTCTCTTGTTCTCTTTGGGGCCATTGTTCCTGAAACAAGTTTCTAAAGAAATTTGATAAGCAAATGGCGGTTTTGATGAGAATGAGAGAAGAGAAGGAGAGAACTTATAAAAACTACCCTAGAATTTTGGGGAATTAATAAAAATTATAGCTAGATAAAGGAGAATCATATCTTTAGATACTGAAAAATCGAGAATTATTCCTTTTACTTAGCTAGTTTTTTAAAAATCAAAACCGACCCTATATTCTAGAACAATATCTTGCGAATTTAAAGGAAATTTTCCTAAAAATAAATCATTAAATTTTGAAAATACCTTTGCAAGAAATGCAGAAGATCTTTGCTAGCTTTTGAAAACCGAAACTCTCACTCTCTTTGTTTAAAATTTTCGAGAAAAACAGGAATGAGAGGGTGAGAGGTTGTTGAAATATTTAAAGGCTAGCAAAGAGCAAAACAATGGGTAGTAAAGGTTGTTTTTCTGACAAAGTCTTGGTCAAGGCACATCTTTCATGGTCAAAGATGCTTGTCTTGACCAAGTTTTGAATTTAGAAGTTGGAGGGAAAGAGTAAAGGAGGGAAAGAAAATGTTACCTCGGCATGAGATCGAGTCCAATTGGTCGATCTAGGACTCGATCTCATGCCCAAAATGGCTTAGATCGAGAGGGTTACTCGATTTGAGACTCGATTCATGGTGAATCGAGTCTTGGATCGATTGGCTCTCCCGATCATTGAGATGTTGGCTCCATGGCTAAGTCCTCATGATCGAGCTATGTCCTCGATTCGGGGGTCGATTTGGCACAGATCGAGTGATGGATCGAGTTGAGTGATCGATCTGTTTTCAACAGATTTTCCCAAGAGAAATTAGATCGGTCGATCTGTTTTGGATCGATAGATCCTTTTTCGTCAAGGTCGATCTTGTCACTCGTTCTCGTCTAGATCGACTGGCTCCTCTCGTTTCACTGACTCGATCTAGCACTCGATCTCTAGCCTTATCTTAACCCCTATCGCCTCTCTTACACTTCAAGATCAAGGTTTAGACTCCTCATACCTGTTCCTACACACTTGCAGAATAAAAACATAAAACTGAAAGGGAAATAAAGCAAAAATATGTACAAGATAAACATGGGAATGCCTCCCAAGTGCGCTTTCTTTAACGTCTTTAGCTAGACCTTACTTGGTTTAAGCGGATGGTGGGTCTTGGAGAAGCACAGAGGTACTCTCCTTGTCATAGCCGTCTGCCAAGTAAGGCTTGACTCTGTGTCTGTTGACGGTGAATGCACTGCCACTTTTTCCCATCAGAGTAATAGCTCTATAAGGCAACACTTCTTGAATCACGAACGGTCCGCTCCACCTTGATTTCAGCTTGCCCGGGAAGAGTTTGAGCCTCGAGTTGTACAGAAACACTAACCCTCCTTCCTTAAGCTCCTTGGCAACCAACTTCTTGTCATGAGTCTCCTTAGTCCGCTCCTTGTATATCCGAGAGCTCTCGTAAGCGTTCAGCCTTAACTCATCCAGTTCGTGTAGCTGAATAAGGCGCCTCTCTTGAGCAGTCTTGAGGTCAAAGTTCAGCCTCTTCACAGCCCACAACGCACGGTGTTCCAGCTCAACCGGGAGATGACAGCCCTTGCCATAGAGTAGAGTGAAAGGAGTTGTACCAATCGGCATTTTGAAGGCGGTACGGTAGGCCCAAAGAGCGTCGTCCAGCTTCACTGCCCAGTCTTTCCTTGTTGCTCCGACAGTCTTCTCTAGTATAACCTTGATTTGCCTGTTGGAGACTTCCACTTGACCGCTTGTTTGAGGATGATACGGTGTAGCCACCTTATGCTTAACTCCATACTTTCTCAAGAGGTTCTCAAAGACCTTGTTTATGAAGTGGCTTCCTCTATCGCTTATAACCACCTTAGGTACTCCAAACCTCGGGAAGATGATACTCTTGAACAGCTTGATTACCACCTTAGAGTCATTTGTAGGGGAAGCAACAGCCTCAACCCATTTAGAGACATAATCCACTGCTACTAAGATGTATTTGTTGCCATATGAAGAAGGAAATGGCCCAATGAAGTCTATGCCCCACGCGTCGAACACGTCAACCTCGAAGATGGGAACTTGAGGCATTTCGTTCCTCTTAGTGATATTCTCTGCTCGTTGACATGCCTCACAGCTCTTCACAAACTCGTGTGCATCTTTAAAAATAGACGGCCACCAGAAACCGGCTTGAAACACTTTCGTGGCAGTCTTGAATGAGGCGAAGTGTCCTCCGTAGGAAGAGCCATGGCAATGATAGAGGATGTCCCTGGCTTCTTCCTTTGTAACACATCTCCGGTACAAACTGTCTACTCCTCTCTTGTATAAGTAAGGCTCGTCCCAAAAGTAGCCACTAGCCTCTCGCATAAACCGCTTCTTGTGATAGCTGTTGAGATGTGTTGGCTCCTCAGTACACGCTAGATAGTTCACTACATCAGCATACCACGGTAGATCCTCCTCTTTGAAACTCAACACCTCCTCAAACCTTCCTTCTAGCTTTCCACAAACAGCCGTGGTAATCGCCATAAGCTGCTCTTCTGGAAGAGAGTCATCTAAGGGGAGAGACTCGTTGATCCTTAGCCGTGAGAGATGGTCAGTGACTCCGTTTTCTATTCCTTTCTAGTCTTTAATCTCCATGTCAAACTCCTGGAGTAAGAGAATCCATCTTAAGAGCCGAGGCTTAGTGTCTTTCTTCGAGTAGATGTATCGCAAGGCAGCGTGATCCGTGTATACAATAGCCTTGGAACCAACGAGGTATGATCTGAACTTCTCAAAGGCGAAGACTACTGCAAGCAACTCCTTCTCCGTAGTGGTGTACCTTGTTTGCGTGTCATCCAAGGTTCTTGAAGCATAGTAGACCACGTGCAGCTTCTTGTCTTTCTTCTGACCAAGAACGGCTCCTACGGCGTAGTCACTAGCATCACACATGATCTCAAAGGGAAGAGACCAGTCTGGTGCTTGGACTATAGGAGCTGATGTAAGGGCTTCCTTGATGGTCACGAAAGCTCTCAAACACTCCTCATCAAACACAAACTCAGCTTCCTTGCACAACAACCGTGTAAGAGGGCGTGCAATCTTATGATATCTGATCGACCACTCGATCGAGCAATAACAATCGATCTCGTCTAAAAATGCAAGAACAGTAAAATTAATGACCAGAATGCTATCAAAGATCAAGCGAATGACGAGATAAGATGTAAAGATGCTAAAAGAAAGGGCCTAGGGTTGAGATTCATGGTCAGGGGTTTCAAAGGTTCGACCTTGGGTTGAAAACTTTAAATTGACTCACTTTGTGAGGATCTCTAAGCCTTGAAAACTAAGCAAGATCTATCCGTGACTTTCGGTATAGATCACTCTTTCATCCTCTCCTCCAAACCCATGGCTTTTGGTGGAAAGAGAGATTGAAGGGCAAGGAAACAGATTTCAAATGAATGGCTTAACTAATCTCCCAAACTTCCATGGCTTTTGGGAAGGGGTAACTAGTCTCTAAGGTGTGATCTTCCGAGGCTCCTGAATCCTGTCAAGGTAAGGAACCTCTCGGATCATGAAGCTCTTGGCGTGAGAGTCTTCAAGCATTGAGATCTCAACACCTTAGAAGAGATAGCCGTTGAAAACGCTTAGAAAAACCCCAAGATCGAAACCTTTTAGACCCCTTAATCCTCTCAACCCCGAACCCAAATAAACTACTCACTACACATAAGGTAAATCAAGCAAAGCATGTAAAAGGAAACGATGAACATGAAAAGAAAAATAGATTAAAACGGGAACGATTCGATTACAAAGCTTAAGAAAAACTCAAGTTCGACAATGGTGTTCTTCACGAAAAACAGAGAGAAAACATAAGGAAAAAGATAAGGTTCCAAATTTGTATGGGAAAAGGACGTCGCCACCTTCCCAAAATGGCCAAAACAAGCTGATGGTCCCCCCTCAAACAAGCTAGGTTGAAAGGACAGAGATCGACTCAAGGATCGATTGGTTCTCTCGATCATATCCGGAGATCGTGTCTTCTGCTCGATCTGGGTCTCGATCATCATCGGCGAATCGAGTGTTGCATCTGATCTCGGTATCGATCTTCGGGTGGATCGAGTGGTGTACTCGATCTGGGTCTCGCTCTGCATGGCATCATTTACGTCCGTACCGTTTGATCGACTGCTTCACTCGATCCCTATCTCGATCATTCTCCTTGGATCGCCTGGTTGGCTCGATCTTCTGGTCGATCAACTCCTAGATCGACCGGCCATGCTCGATCTGCTCCTCGATCTCTGATCCTTAGCATATATTCGAGCTCCCACGAACTGCTACATCAGCCTCAACATGTCCACGAACCTCCACGACTCTAAAGCAGCCAGAAACAACCTGAATGTGATGCAAAATGCAAGGAACATGCGTATGCTGGTGCAAGAATGCTCTAGAACTCTAAGTGATGCAATCTACCCTAAAATGTGATACAAATGCATGAAAAGCTAACTATTGAGTATGCAAAATGTATGCAATATGCAGTAACATCATTCTCCTAATCTACCACATCTAAAAACTCTAAGATAACTACTCACTCATAATCATGTTTAACACCAAATTACAAAGGGAAAGGATGCTAATCAAGACTGAAAGAGAGATTAAAGAAAGATTAAAGCAAATACTTGATTATATTAAACAAAGCAAAGAAATTGTCTTACAAACTTAAAGAAAATGCTCAAGAACAGTATTTTGACAAGACATCTCGAAAATATGGAAAAAGAGGCTATTTATAGCCTAGAGAAGAAAACCCTAGAGTAATGGTATAAGCGTAATTAAAAACAGGTTCGGGCTGGGTCAGTATCGGTCAGTTGCGTCGGTCTTCAGTGATCGATACAGATCCCCATCGGTCTGGAGTGATCGACACATATGACCAAAATCCATCCGTTGTGTTTGTGTCGGTCAGTCCTGACCGATACTGGTGATCGATACTGATCCGTATCGGTCATCCTTGACCGATATTCACCGTGCTCTGATCGAAAACTTCTGCAAAGATCTTCTGCTTCGATCCTTCTTGCTCCCTTTTGCCCAGCTAGCATCCTGGATCATCCCCAAAGCTCCTCCAAGCTCTTTTTAGCTCCAAAAGCACCTAAAAACATCCAGAATGCAAAGAAAATGCAAACTATACTCTAAATGCAACCTAAGTCTAAAAAGAGAAGAAAATGGGACAAATACTAAGGGAAAACATGCAAAAGAGGACCAAAATATGTACTAAATGCTGCCCTAAATGGTGTAAATACAAGGGATATCAACACCCCCACACTTGCCTTTTGCTTGTCCTCAAGCAAATAAGAACAAATGGGAGAGTGAGGTTTGAAAGTGGGCATTCAGATTCCAAAAGTGCAAAGGTAAAGAGATGGTTTCAATGCTTAAGTGCCTAGTTGTAAGATGCAAACATAATCAGCTATACTTTAAAGAACCTAGCCATGCTCATCATGTTTCAAAATGATCTCAAATCTGAACCTAGGAAAATGCTCAGATCAATCAACTCTTTAACATTCAATTAAGCTCAGAACATGAATCATGCTTATGCAAATCAAGTGAAGACATTTGGTTGAAAAGGGGTAAGGTTATGAGATAAGAATGATCTCATTTAAGCACAAGGTTTTAAAAACATAAAGGATCACTCAATGAAATGACTTCATCTTAGGCAAAATGCTAAAGGTAAAAGCACACTAATGCATGCAATTCAAAGCTCTCTTCTACCCTTATTTCCCAAAGATGAGTCCTAAGCATTTCTAAACCCAAGTGTGAACCCTCTAAGTCTACCCTTTCCTAAACTCTACCCTTTACCCTTCTTCATGGCTGGGAAACTTCTTCTTTTTGCTTGTGTGGTTGTTTCTTCTTGGTTGGGACTTGCTATTCTTTGTTATATTGGCACCTTCATCACCTTTGGTGGCTTGCTTCTGGTCTGATTTTTCTTCTTTGGACCCTTTCTGAGCTTTGTTGTTGGCGGCAATTCTTCTTTTTGAACTTAGAGCTTTTCTTCCCTTTACTTAACCACAATTCTAGACTGTTTTCCCTTTTCTACCATTTCAAATCTTTTCCTTTTCTTTCAAAACATATAAACATTAAACTCAAACCACCTAACTCTACCCTTTTAAACCCCAAAACTCCTATCCTAAAATCAAGCTCAAAATGCAAGCTGATATCTACAAGAGAGCTAATCATTGCCATCCTTATTCCTAACACTTTTTGCCAAGACTAAATCAAAAATGCAATGCAAAGGCCTCAAAGTTCTCACAATAGTGTTTAACCTCAAAAGAAGGTTTTGGTTAAGGGTGAGGATGTAACTGTCCCATAATTATGTGGATCAGCTATTTGGATCAACAAGAGTGGTCGAAAGGAGAAAGATGATCCAAATATGTATATGGTAGCCATTAAATCACTTTTCAATGAATAAGACATGATAATTAAAAGTCCAAATTAAAGTTCAAGTTGATATAGTTGATTTTCAGAGAACACTTATGCGTTTAGCTTGAAAAGCAAACGAGGTGTGGATCGACCGAATCACTCGATCCTCGAGAATAGATCGAGCAGTCTACTCCATCTGCCACTCGATCTAAGCCAAAACCCAAATCGATCATGTGGCTCGATCCAAGGAGTACAGCCTAAGTGAGCACAAATCATGGAACAAGAAGGTACAATCGATCTAAGACTCGATGCAATTTGAATCGAGTCCCTAATCGATTAAACCTCTCGATCCTAGTCAACATGGGCATGAGATCGAGTCCTAGATCGACCATACAGACTCGAGCTCGTGCCGAGGTAAGTGATTTCTTTCCCTCTTGTTTTTAAATTTGAAATGTGGTCAAGGCAGGAATCTTTGACCATGAACGATGTGCCTTGACCACACTTTTGTCAGAAACCACTAGTTTTGCCCATAGTTTTAGATTTTTGTTAGCCTTTATATTTTTCAAGCAACAACACACTCTCTCTCATTTTTGTTTCGAGATTTCTAAAGCAAGAGAGAGAGTGATTTTCCTTTCCAAAAGGCTAACAACATCTGTTTTCAACATTTGCAAAGGTATTTTCGGATCATTGTTTAAAATTTTTTAGAAAATTTTCTTCTTATCGCTTTGGTTGATGTTAGATGTTAGGGAGTTTAACAAATTTTTAAAAATAGCTAGATATCAGGAAAAATTTTTAGATTTAATCTTATCTCTAGATTTGCTTCTCTATTATTGATAACAAGATTTTTACGTGCAAGCAAGGAGGTTATCAAAACCCAAACCACATGTTATGATGTAGTACAGTAGTAAGGGGAATCAATCCACACCTAGGATGCAGGAAGAGTCACTAAGAATGCAAGGATGAAGCAAATCTAAGCAAAATAGATAAATGATTGGTAAAATCTAACAAAACTAGATGCAACGACTAAATGAGATGCATAACAACTTTAAAATCCCTGGAAGAGGGTTAACTACCACTAGGAACAAGTAGAAGATTAAAAATGCAAAGCAACTAAAAACTAAAAATCGACCAGTGAATCGAACACAGGATCGAGCACTGGATCGAGCAAAATGGATCGATCTAATGAACAACCTAAAGCGATTGACTTCTAATGAACAGGATGCAACTGTATGACAAGCAAACGATTAACAAAGGCTTTAAAATACTAAAAAGGAGGGTTTAGAGTCGAGGGTCATATTCAAGGGTCTCAAAGGTTTAAGCTTTGGATTGAAAACATTTAGTAGATACACTTGTGAGGTTTCTCTAAGCCTTGAAAACAAAACAAGAACCATCCATGGCTTGTGGTATGGTTCAATTCCTCAATCTCTTCTCCAAACTAATGACGTTTGGTTGGAAAAGAGATCGAAGAGCAAGGAAAAAAGATTTCAATATAATGACCGAACTAATCCCCTTTACCACCATGGCGTGTGGAAATGGGAAGATTAGTCTCTAGGATCTGGTTTTCTAGGATATCAGAATCCTGTCAAGGTAAGACAGCCCTGGAATCATAGAGACCTTTTCCAAGGCTCTCTAAGCCTTATGACCCCAAGATCCTAGAAGAGAAGTTATAAAGAACAAAGAAATCACAATGCTTTAACCCTTTCAACCCTTTTGAATCGCCTCAACCCCGAAAACCCAAAAAAACTACTCACTACTCATGAAGGAAACCGATTGAAAAGCAGTAAACAATGCGATTAAAGAAAACTTGCTTAATTTTAAAAGATTCAAAGGCTTAAAGCACAAAAAGCTTAGATGTTTTACAATGGCGATAAGCCTAAGGTCGAGAGAGAGGAAAAGCAAAAGACAGAATGTAGGATAATGAAAGAGTTAGCTGCGGTTTGCCAAAATAGGCTAAACAGTAAATGGTCCCCCCTTCGCTATCTGCCAAAACCAGCTGGACGGATAAGGTTAGTCTAGGATCGACTCGGATCACTCGATCTCCGGCTTGATCTTCTCTTGGATCGGATGACTTCGCTCGATCTTTGAGTTGATCCTTTGATGATCGGGTCGGGAACTCGATCTGGCCCTCGATCTGCATGGCATGGCCCATGTCCGTACTCTCGATCGACCTCCCACTCGATCGCATGCTCGATCTTCCTCTTGAATCAACTGGGGGTCACTCGATTTTCTGGTCGATCTCGTCTAGATCGACCTGCCTTGCCCGATCAGCAACTCGATCTCAGGTCCTTTGCTGAATGGTTGAGTTCTCCAAGTGTCCACAAGGTTCTTTACGAGCCTTAGCATGACCATGAATCCTCCACAGCTCCAAACTGTCCAAAAACAACCTGAATATGATGCATAAGGCAAGAAACATGCAAATGCTAATGCAAAAGTGCTATAGGACCTAAAATGGTGCAAACTAGCCTATAATGCAAGATGAATGCATGAAAAACTATCCTAAATGCATGCAAAATATGCAAAATATATAGTAATATTAACTCCTCCAAACTTGCCTTTTGCTTGCCCTCAAGCAAACAAAACTCAAGAAAGGAGAAGAGGTTTTCAAAACGGGGGTTTAAGCTTCTTGCAAAAGTGTTTTTCTAATGAATCAATTCAATGGTCCTAGTTGTTAATTCTAAGATGCAATGCCCACACTCATACTCCAAAGAACTTAGCCATACTCATCACATAATGAATTTCAAATCATGACTCTCATATCCCAAACAATCCAAGAATCCTATCATTTAACATTCATTAAGATCAAAACTATGAATCACACTTATGCATATTAAAGCCAAACACACTTGGCTAAGGATAAAGGCTATGAGACTAGAATGATCTCATTTAAATTGGTTCTCCAATGCAATGGTTTCTCTCAAAAAGGTATGAACTTATGCATAATGCTAAAGGTAAAGGCAATTGATGCATACATGACTAGACTCTCATCTACCCATATATACGAACAATGATCCTAAAACCCCTCTCATTTCTTTTCTTTTCAGCTCAGTCACCCTCCTAGAGACTACCCTCATCATCAAAGCAATTCGCTTAGCAAAAACCCAAATAAAAGCATCATCTTAAAACTCTTTTGGCTAGTGGAAAGGCTGAAAATACATTTAGCTCTTTTCTTTTCTTTTTGATAGCTCTCTACTTATTTTTTTTCGTTTCTTTTCAAACATTTGGCCCTTTGGCTCTCCTTTTTTTTTTTACTTTTTCTTTTCTTTGAGAGCTATCTTCTGAATTAAACTAGAGCTTTTCATTTTTTAAAAAAGTGAGCCTTCCACTTAAAACCTATTCATTCACTTCAAACACCAAACTCTTTTGAAACCGAAAACAAGTAAGCAAAATAAACAACCCCCATGATCCCCAAACCTAACCTAAGCCTAAAACTAGCTTCAAAATGCAAAGCTAGCAATCAAATGAGAGCCTAATCATGTCGCCTAGACGTAACACGTTATGCCAAGTTCAAACCGAAAAGAGGCCTCACAATGATATCACACAGGAACATTTGGCTTCAAAGGAGGATAAGGGTAATGGTGGGAGTTCTACTTAGGCTCACAAAAGAGTGGTGAAAGGAAGAAGAGAGCCTAAATATGTATATGATCCATGTGTTCATTTTCAAATGCATAAGTATGATAATTAAAGATCAGATTAGGGTTCTCACTTATTAGGATAGGATTCAATTCATGAATGTTCAACTTAAGCCACGAAAATCAAAACACGTGATCCAAGTATGGTTAGAGCTTACTTTCAAAGAGAGTACAATGCAGCAAAGAACTACTAACTAGGGCCTTTAAACAATTCATGAGCTTAAAACACTTTTCAAGCAAAACTGTTACCCTTTATGTAAATGTAAACAACCTAAATGCTCAAAAATTCTAGACTCAATCCTAAAATGTTTAATAGTTCGAATGCAACTACATGAATTTTTTTTGAAAATTTTGAAAATTTTTACCAATTTTTTTGTTCTTTTCTATGCCTTAGGATGTATGCAAGACTCAAAGGATGATAACAAAAATTAAGAAGAAAGAAAACATGTCAAACACACCACACACTCCCCCAAACTTGAATGACACCCTCTCGGTGGCAAACAAAGTCTAGAGAAGCTCAAAACAGAAAGCAAAAACTTAAAACATGCGTGGTATATACAAGGGATGGTTGTTGGTACCTTGGAGCTAAAATCGGCTGGAACTTGAGGATGTTCCAGCGGAGCTGCTCTTGCTAGAGGAGCGTCGTGCTATGCCCTTGCCTTTGTCCGTGGTTAGGAGTTCATGGATGGAGTGACGTGCTTGTTGTGGGCTGCCTTGAGGCTCACGGATGACTATCGCACCAGTCGATCTCCTCCTCTTTTCGGGCTGCTCCACCTCTACACTCATGGACTGCTTAGACTTTGCGGGTGAGTTCCCTTGAAGCGCCTTGACCTTCTTGGCAAGTTTCTTGATCATCTTGCCTTGCCACTTGGTTATCTTGCGCTGTATCTCCACGACCGAAGCTAGGAACTTCTCTACCTTGGTCCTCGGCTCAAAAACTATCTTGGGGAGCTCAAAGTCAGCTGGCATCACGGCGTCTGAGGGTGGTGATTCTGAGGGCTCACGTGCGGCTTCAGTTGGGATCATGGCTGCTCCAAGTGGTGCATAACACTCATCTTTAGTTGGACAAAACTTGATGGTGCCTATGCTGTCCAAGTGTGTCTCATCCACATGAGGTAAGATGCATACGCTCTTGTTCTTGTCATCACTGTAGAACAGATAGGCAAAGAATCCTGGAGCTGGCGTAGGTCCCAAGTTATCCGTATTGCGCATATAGGTCTCGTCCATGTATGCTCTATCCGCCCAAAGTTCGAAGCTTTGAAGAGGTACACCGGCTTGAATGAAGAGCGGTGTAAGGAAGCCTCCAATGAATGCTGAATTTGCCTTGCACCTCATGGCATACGCCTTGTACTTCACCAAAGAGGATGCCAAGATACATCCATAATTAACATCATTCCCAAGCTCATCTTGCATCGACTCGTGGTTCTCCTCTTCGCTGCTGCAAAGTATCCTCTTGATTCCTTGGAAGAGAAAGCACAGCCCGGTCTTTTGTCATTGTAGGAGCCACGGATCACCCCCTGAAGGTGTTGGCTAGTAGCTTGAGAGTATACCTCAAAACGGGGTTCCTCACTTTCTTGATTTTAGCCGTGTTGGGTTTGTAGTCTTCATCACAAAGGATGTCCCATAAATCGTTGGCGGTCTTGAGAGGAGGGAACCCTACTTGCTTAGTCGTGGCATTAAGACCATAAGATTGGCAAAGCTCTTCAATGGAGAGATGATAAGCTTTCCTCTTGACCTTGAAGGTGAGATGACCTTGTGAGGGAGTGGGGAAACTCGGATTATCATAGGAAAACGCCAACGTAGAGAGGAAGTCTAGAGTGACTTGTGGATATGTTTGGCAATCCATCCTTGAAAGGCATGCAAGCCCCATGTCTTGGAGAAGAAAATCAAAATCTTCTAGAAGTCCCATCCTCTCCAACAAATCTCTACTAGCAAACTTAGTAGGCTCAAAGCGCAGCCTCTCTAACCTCTTCTTTGCCATCTTTTCCTCCTTTGTCCAATGAACCCACTCTTGTACTTGCTGAGCTTCTTCTTCTTGAACCACTTGTTGCCCCTTTTCTCCTTGTGTTGTTTCTTCTCTCGTTCTTTTGGGATCCATAGTACCTGAAACACAATTCTCAAGCAAAAGAATGAGCAAAGGCGGCGAATATTGAGAGAAAGACTAGTCAAGAAAGAAAAACTTATAACTAATAGCCTAGATTTTTGGGGAATTTATAAAAAATCTAGCAAGATAATAGAGAGGGAAATCTAGAGATAGGATGAAATCTAGAATTTTTCCTAATATCTAGCTAGTTTAAAAAAATCGTTAAACCCCCTAACATCTAGCATTCAAGCAATGCAAATAAAAGGAAATTTTCCAAAAGATTTGAAACAAAGACCCGAAAATACCTTTGCTAAGTTTGAAAGAAGAAGCTGTTAGCCTTTAGAAAGGAAAAATCACACTCTCTCTTGCTTTAGAAATCTCGAAACAAAAATGAGAGAGCGTGAGTTGTTGCTTGAAAATATAAAGGCTAACAAAAAATCTAAAACTATGGGCAAAATTAGTGGTTCTGACAAAAAGCTTGGTCAAGGTACATCTTTCATGGTCAAAGATTCCTACCTTGGCCAAGATTTGAATTTAAAAACAGGAGGGAAAGAAGGAAAGAGGGAAAAGAAATTGTTACCTCGGCACGAGATCGAGTCCATTTGGTCGATTTAGGACTCGATCTCATGCCCAAGTTGGCTAGGATCGAGAGGTTTGATCGATCAGGGACTCGATTCAAATTGCATCGAGTCTTAGATCGATTGTACCCTCTCGTTCGTTGACTTTTGGTCAACAAGGCTGTACTCCTTTGATCGAGCCACATGATCGATTTGGGGGACGTTTTGGCTTAGATCGAGTGGCAGATTGAGTAGACTGATCGAGTGACCCGGTCGATCTACACCACGTTTTCTTTTCAAGCTAAACGGATAAGTGGTTTATCCTCTCTTGATCGACCGTTCCACTCGATCTCGTCTAGATCGACTGACTCGTCTCGATTCACTAGCTCGATCTAGTAAAGATCGAGCTAGGATGAGTCGATTTAGCACTCGATCTCTAGTCTACACTTAGCCCTTCTCCTCTCTTTTGACTCTAAGATCACACCTGACAATCCCTTATTCCTTCACCTACACACTTGGACAATAAAAGCATAAAACTGAAATAAAAATTAAGCAAGAATATGTACAAGATAGACATGGGAATGCCTCCCAATTGCGCTTTCTTTAACGTCTTTAGCTAGATTTTACCTGGTTTAGGCCTCAGGGGGGTCTTGGAGAAGCACGGAGGTGCTCTCCTTGCTGCAATCACTCACCAGGTAGGGCTTAACCCTGTGCCCGTTGACCGTGAAAGCATTACCGCTCTTGCCAACCAATGTAACCGCTCCATAGGGTAGAACCTCTTTGATCTCAAACGGTCCACACCACCTTGATTTGAGCTTGCCCGGGAACAGCTTCAACCTGGAGTCGTAGAGTAACACAAGACTGCCTTCTCTTACCTCCTTATGAACCAGTTTCTTGTCATGAGCTGCCTTAGTCAGCTCCTTGTAGATCTTAGCACTTTCGTAGGCTTCCAACCATAGCTCATCTAGCTCAATCAACCGCTTCTCCTGAGCTGTCTTGAGGTTGTAGTTCAACTGCTTTACTGCCCATAGTGCCCTATGCTCCAACTCAACAGGAAGATGACATGCTTTGCCGTAGAGAAGAGTGAAAGGAGTAGTACCAATGGGGGTTTTGAAAGCGGTTCGGTAAGCCCACAAAGCATCATCGAGTTTGACCGCCCAATCTTTTCTAGTAGCCCCAACTGTCCTCTCTAGTGTAGCCTTGATCTGCCTGTTAGACACCTTTACTTTTCCACTAGTTTGAGGATGATATGGAGTTGCTACCTTATGCTTCACGCCATACTTCTTCAAGAGGCTTTCAAACATCTTGTTGATAAAGTGGCTTCCACCGTCGCTTATATTTACCTTGGGGACTCCAAACCGTGGGAATATGATGGTCTAGAAGAGCTCTATCACCACCTTAGCATCATTGGTTGGGGAAGCTATAGCCTCAACCCACTTAGACACATAATCAACCGCCACCAAGATGAACTTGTTGTCGTAAGAAGATGGGAACAGTCCTATGAAATCTATCCCCCAAGCGTCCAAGACATCAACTTCAAAGATTGGCACCTGAGGCATCTCATTCCTCTCGTGATGTTTCTAGATCTTTGACATTCTTCACAAGCTTTAACAAACTCATGAGCGTCTTTGAACAGAGACGGCCACCAAAAGCCGGCTTGTAACACCTTTGTAGCAGTCTTGAAAGAAGCGAAATGACCACCATATGAAGAGTCGTGGCAATGTTGACGTATGTCCTTAGCTTCTTCTCTGTTACACACCTTCTATATAAGCTGTCCACTCCTCTTTTGTACAAGTATGGCTCGTCCCAAAAGTAATGAGAGATGTCTCTCATGAACATCTTCTTGTGATGATGATCAAGGTGAGAAGGCTCCTCTCCACAAGCTAAGTAGTTTACTATGTCAGCGTACCAAGGCAAGTATTCTTCTATGAAATCAAAACCTCTTCGAACTTGTCTTCAAGCTTCTCACATACCGCCGTGGTGATCATCAAGAGCTGCTCTTTAGGAAGTGAATCATCTAATGGCAAAGCTTCATTGATCCTCATCCTAGAGAGGTGATCAGCAACACCATTCTCTATCCCCTTCTTGTCTTTTATCTCCGTATCAAACTCTTGTAGAAGGAGAATCCACCTTAAGAGCCTCGGTTTAGTGTCTTTCTTGGAATAGATGTACCTCAAAGCTGTGTGATCTGTATAGACAACAACCTTAGAGCCTACAAGGTATGACCTGAACTTCTCAAAAGCAAACACAACAGCCAGCAACTCCTTCTCGGTTGTAGCATACTTCACTTGCGTGTCATCTAAGGTACGGCTGGCATCTTAAATAACTTGCAACCGCTTCTTTCCTTTGACCAAGAACAGCTCCTATGGCGTAGTCACTCGCGTTGCACATGATTTTAAACGGTAGAATCCAGTCCGGTGCTTGTACTATTGGCGCGGATACAAGAGCTTCTTTGATAGACTTGAAAGCATGAAGACAATCCTCATCAAACACAAACTCAGCTTCTTTGCATAACAACCGTGTGAGGGGCCTTGCTATCTTGGAGAAATATTTTATGAATATCCTGTAGAAGCCTGCGTGACCTAAGAAACTCCTTATACCCTTGAAATTAACCGGCGGCTGAAGACTCATCATGACCTCAACCTTGGCTTTATCAACCTCTATGCCCTTCTCTGATATCTTGTGGCCAAGCACCATCCCTTCCTTCAGCATGAAGTGGCACTTCTCCCAGTTAAGCACCAGGTGTGTCTCGTCACAACGCTTAAGTACCTTGCAAAGGTTCAACAAACAAGCAGAAAAGGACACACCATATACAGAGAAGTCATCCATAAACACTTCTACAACACAATCATTCCCTAAATCACAACAGAAAAGGATTTTCTTGAAAGATTTGAGAAAATAATCACGAAAGTACCTTTGAGTTTAGAGGAAAATGAAATGCACAAGTCTTAAAAACTCAAATTCGCTCTCTCTCTCTCTCTCTCTCTCTCTTTGTTTTGTGAAAATCGGGCTTTCAAAGTGAAGAAACAAAAGAGAGAAAGAGAGGGTTTAAAGACAAGAAAATGGTTGGACACATGCAAGAGTGATTTCTGACAAAAGCTTGGTCAAGGCACATCTTTCAGGGTCAAAGATTCCTGCATTGACCAAGATTTGAATTTAAAAACAGGAGGGAAAGAAGAAAAGAGGGAAAATAAATTGTTACCTTGGCATGAGATCGAGTCCATTTGGTCGATCTAGGACTCGCTCTCATGCCCATAATGACTAGGATCGAGAGGTTTGGTCGATCATGGACTCGATTCAAATTGCATCGAGTCTTAGATCGATTGTACCCTCTCGTTTCCTGACTTTGGTCAACTAGGCTGCACTCCTTGGATCGAGTGACGTGATCGATTTGGGGGTCGATTTGTCTTAGATCGAGTTGGGGATTGAGTTGACTGATCGATCTGTCTTTGAAGGATCTTCTCAAGAGAAAGTAGATCGGTCGATCCAGATTTGGACCGATCGATCCAAACTCCAAGAATTTCCCAAGACATTTTAGATCGGTCGATCTAGATGGGACCGATCGATCCGAAGTCATCTACATCGACATTGTCTACTCAATCTCGTCTAGATCGACTGGCTCCTCTCGATTCACTAGCTCGACCTAGTAAAGATCGAGCTAGGATAAGTCGATCTAGCACTCGATCTCTAGCCTATACTTAGCCCTTCTCGCCTCTTTTGGACTCCAAGATCACATTTAACAATCCTTTATCCAATCACCTACACACTTAAACATTAGAAGCATAAAACTGAAGTAGAAATAAAGCAAAAATATGTACAGGATAGACATGGGAATGCCTCCCAAGTGCGCTTTCTTTAACGTCTTTAGCTAGACTTTACTTGGTTTAGGCCTGAGGGGGGGTCTTGAAGAAGCACGGATGTGCTCTCCTTGCTGTAGCCATCCGCCAAGTAAGGCTTAACTTTGTGCCCATTGACCGTGAAGGCATTCCCGCTCTTGCCAACCAATGTAACTGCTTCATAGGGTAGAACCTCTTTGATCTCAAACAGTCCACACCACCTTGATTTGAGCTTGCCCGGGAACAGATTCAACCTTGAGTCGTAGAGTAGCATCAGACTGTCTTCTCTTAACTCCTTGTGAACAAGCTTCTTGTTGTGAAAAGCCTTAGTCCGCTCCTTGTAGATCTTAGCACTGTCGTATGCATCTAGCCATAGCTCATCAAGCTCATGTAGCTGAATCAACCGCTTCTCCTGAGCTGTCTTGAGGTTGTAGTTGAGCTGCTTCACTGCCCATAGTGCCCTATCCCCCAACTCAACAGGAAGATGACACACCTTGCCGTAGAGGAGAGTGAAAGGAGTCGTGCCTACAGGGGTCTTGAAAGCGGTTCGGTAAGCCCACACAGCATCGTCTAATTTGACCGCCCAATCCTTTCTAGTAGCACCAACTGTCCTCTCGAGTATAGCCTTGATATGTCTGTTAGAAACCTCTACTTGCCCACTCATTTAAGGATGATAAGGTGTTGCTACCTTGTGCTTCACACCATACTTCCTCAAGAGGTTTTCAAACACCTTGTTGATAAAGTGTCTTCCACCGTCACTGATTACTACCTTGGGGACTCCAAAATGTGGGAAGATGATGGTCTTAAAGAGCTTGATCACCACCCTTGCATCATTTATTGGGGAAGCTATAGCCTCAACCCACTTAGATACATAATCAACCGCCACTAACATGAACTTGTTGCCGTAAGAAGATGGGAACGGTCCCATGAAATCTATTCCCCGAGCGTCAAAGACATCAACCTCAAAGATAGGAACCTGAGGCATCTCCTTTCTATTGGTGATGTTCCCTGACCGTTGACAAGCTTCACAACTTTTGACAAACTCGTGAGCGTCCTTGAAGATAGATGGCCACCAGAAACCCGCTTGTAACACCTTTGTAGCAGGCTTGAACGAAGCGAAATGACCACCATATAAAGAGCCATGACAATGTAGAAGTATGTCCTTAGCTTCTTCTCTTGTAACACATCTTCTATACAAGCTGTCCACTCCTCTTTTGTACAAGTATGGCTCATCCCAAAAGTAATGAGAAATGTCTCTTATGAACTTCTTCTTGTGGTAATGGTCAAGGTGAGTAGGCTCCTCTCCACAAGCCAAGAAGTTTACTATATCAGCATACCAAGGTAAGTTTTCTTCCTTGAAACTCAAAACTTCTTCAAACTTGTCTTCAAGCTTATCACATACCGCCGTGGTGATCATCATGAGCTGCTCTTCAGGAAGTGAATCGTCAAGTGGCAAAGCTTCATTGACTCTCATCCTTGAGAGGTGATCAGCAACACCATTCTCTATCCCCTTCTTGTCTTTTATCTCCATATCAAACTCTTGTAGAAGGAGAATCCATCTTAAGAGCCTAGGCTTGGTGTCTTTCTTCGAGTAGATATACCTCAAAGTAGCATGATCCGTGTACACAACAACCTTGGAGCCAACCAAATACGACCTCAACTTCTCAAAAGCAAACACAACGGCCAGCAGCTCCTTCTCGGTTTAGCATATCTCACTTGCGTGTCATCCAAGGTACGACTGGCGTAGTAGATAACATGCAACCACTTGTCTTTCCTCTGACCAAGAACAGCTCCTATGGCGTAGTCACTCGCATCGCACATGATTTTAAACGGTAGACTCCAGTCCGGTGCTTGTACTATTGGCGCGGATACAAGAGCTTCTTTGATAGTCTTAAAAGCATGAAGACAATCCTTATCAAACACGAACTCAGCTTCTTTGCACAACAGCCGAATGAGGGGTCTAGCTATCTTGGAGAAATCTTTTATGAATCTCCTGTAGAAGACCGCGTGACCTAGCAAACTCCTTATACCCTTGACATTAACCGGCGGCTCAAGACTCATCATGACCTCAACCTTGGTTTTATCAACCTCTATCCCTTTCTCTGATATCTTGTGTCCAAGCACGATCCCTTCCTTTACCATGAAGTGGCACTTCTCCCAGTTAAGCACTAGGTTTGTCTCCTCACAACGCTTAAGTACCTTGTAAAGATTAAACAAACAAGCAGAAAAGGACGCACCATATACAGAGAAGTCATCCATAAATACTTCTACCATCTCCTCTATAAGATCAGAGAAGATCGACATCATACACCGCTGGAATGTCGCGGGTGCATTACACAACCCGAATGGCATCCTTCGATATGCGAAGGTACCGTAGGGGCATGTAAAAGTCGTCTTCTCTTGATTGTTAGGATGGATTGGTATTTGAAAGAAACCACTATAACCATCAAGAAAGCAATAGTATGGATGATTAGCAAGCCTTTCTAACATTTGATCAATAAAAGGAAGAGGAAAATGATCCTTTCTAGTAGCAGAATTGAGCTTCCTATAGTCTATACACATACGGTGACCAGTTATAGTCCTAGTAGGTATCAATTCATCTTGTTCATTTCTAATGACTGTGATCCCCCCTTCTTAGGCACCACATGGACAGGAGATACCCACGTGCTGTCACTGATGGGATAGATCACATCAGCTTCTAACAACTTAAGAATCTCTTTCTTAACTACTTCTTTCAAATTCGGATTTAAGAGCCTTTGATGTTCAATAGAAGAAGAGTTCTCATTATCCAAGAGAATCCTATGAGTGCAAAGCATTGGTGAAAGGCCCTTGATGTCACTTAGAGAGTACCCAATGGCCTTCCTATACTTTCTCAACTCATTAAGGAACAAGTGCAACTCATCATCACTTAAGTTTTCATTCACAATCACGGGATAAGTATCATTAAGCCCTTAGAAAGCGTACCTTAGCCCTATTGGGAGCTCCTTTGGGTCCACCTTTGGGGCTAGCAGCTCGCTCCAGTCCTCCTCGTGGCTTGTGTTGACGTTCCCGTCCTCAGTAGCCTCATTAGAACCCGAGACATGAGCCTTAAGACTGCCTTCTTGAACCGTTGTCCCCTAAGAGATCGAGTCATCCAGTCGATCTTCTACTCGTTCTGGTCCGGATCGAGCAATTTCACTCGATTCACCTACTCGGTTTGATATGGATGGAGGAGGAGATCGGGTCCTTGACTTGTTCTCTGAACTGATCGATTGACTTCTCTCGATCTTCTTGTCGTTCTCTTCTCTAGATCGACCAGCTTCCTCGATCTTCTTGTCGATTGCTGTCCTGGATCGAGTGATCTTCTCGATTTCTTGGTCGACCTCTAGGCATCCGCCTTCATCTTCTTTGACAACTCTTCTAGAATCAAGGAGATTGACATACTCTTGGGTCTTCTCACTTAAGAAACCGTACTCCCCTTTCTCCTTAGTCAAAGCTAGCTTCAAGTGATCCTCTTGTGCCAACTCTTCTAGCAATTCTTCCGCCAAAGCATCCAACATCTCTATGTAAAATGCTTGTCCTTCAATGGTCGGCTTCTTCAGGACCTCATTGATATCAAAATCCAGCTTGATGTCCTTGCCAAGGTGCAGAGCAATCTTCCCATTCTTGACATCAATGATTGCTCTGGCGGTTGCAAGGAATGGTCTTCCAAGTATAAGAGGATCCTTAGGCTCTTCATCCATCTCAAGCACCACAAACTCGGTTGGTACATTGACATCGCTTATTCTCACTAGAAGATCTTCTAGCATACCCACTGGAAGTTTTACGCTTCTGTCAGCTAACACAAGAGAGATCCTACACTCTTTGAAACGTGTGAAACCGAGCTTCTTTGCTATATAATGGGGCATGAGATTGATACTTGCTCCCAAATCACATAAACAGCTCTCAAACTTCAACGGACCCAAAGCACAAGGAATGGTGAAGGATCCTGGATCTCCTAGCTTCTTAGGCACTATTTCTCTGTGAATAATGGCACTACATTCTTCACTAAGCACCAAAACTTCTTTACTCTCCTTGTTCTTATTTGTAAGGGTGTCTTTGAAGAACTTAGCACACTTCTGCATCATAGCTAGACAATCCAAAAGAGGCAACTTGATCTCAACGTCTTCCAGATGCTTCTCAGTTAAGAGTATATGCTTCTCTATCAGCTTTTTCGTGAAGCAGCCAGGAAAAGGAAGCTTAGGTACATACGGTGGAGGCACATAAACATCTTTCTCCTTAGTAGCTTGCTCCACTTTCTTCTCTACGGCTACCTCTTTACCCTTTCTTGGTCTCTCAATCCACACATTATCAAAGTTGATCTCCTCATCAGCTGAAAGCTTACCCTCCCCCTCTTGGACTACAATGTCCCCATTGTCTTTAGGTGCAACTCTCGGCGGAAGCTCTCTACCACTCCTCAAGGTGATAGCGTTTGCATACTCTTTCGGATTCTGCTCACACTTGCCCGATAAGCTGTTCTGACCGCTTGTACTAGCCTTTCCCTTCTCTAACTGCTTGATCTTGTTGTTCAGGTTTGTTATCTGAGTTGAGACGTCAGTAAGAGAGGAGTCAAGGCGGTTGTTCATCTCGATAAATTCTGATTAGTTGAAGCTTGACCTTGAAGCAACTGCTGAAACATTGCTTGAACCGGGTCTTGAGGAGGCTGTTGCATCTGTTGTTGTTGAGGAACAAAGCCGGGAGGAAACATAGGTGTGTAACCTTTGTTGCCTTGCTGTTCCTGCTTACCTTGAAAGTTACCTTGTCTCTGCCCTTGAAAGCCACTATTCGGTTGAAAACCCTTGTTATAAGGTACAAAGGGCTTTTGCTTGCTGAGGGGGGTACACCTGATCCTTTGGATTCTCAACGTTTGTAATCCTGTATAAGAGATTGTTGTTGGCTTGGTACCCTTCAGAATATCCCGGAGGCTTGTTGTAGTTCTGACCAGCAATCCATTTAGCTTCTTCTTGACTCAACTCTAGCTCCTCGAATACATCTTTAGCTTGTCCCACGAAGTGAACGTGCTTCTGATTTGCAAGCACTAGCTTGTCTATCTTCTCATGGAGGGACTTAAGCTCTTTCTTGTGAGACTCTAGCTCAGAACCTCGTAGTGCACGGTCATAATCCTCGGCGTAATTCCCGTCACTCAATGCCAAGTTCTCTATCAGCTCCATACCTTCTTCCACTTCTTGACCAAGGAAGTTGCCCTTGCTTGTCGTATCAAGTAGCATTCGGATCTTGGGCAATGCTCCTCGGTATATTGTGCTTAGGAGAGTTTCTTCACTGAAGCCGTGGTGAGGACACTGAATGGTATAGTCTTTGAATCTCTCCATAGCTTCATTGAATGTCTCGTTCTGCCTTTGAGTGAAGCCAATTATCTCACTTCTCAACCGAGCTGTCCTGGTGCTGGAGTAAAACTTTGAGAGAAAAGCTTTCTTACATTCAGCCCAAGACGTCATGGTGCCTTGTGGAAGTGTCTTCTCCCAATGCCTAGCCTTGTCACCGAGAGTAAGTGGGAAGAGCCGTAGCTTGAAAGCATCTTCCGAGATCCCAATGATCTTAATCATCCCACACACCTGCTCAAAGTTATCAAGGTGCTCTAAGGGGTCTTCCATAGCCAGCCCGTGGAATTTGCTATTCTGAACCATTGAGATGAATCCAGGCTTTAACTCGAAGTTGTTATTCTGGACTGGAGGAGGAGTGATCCCAAAGCGATTGTGATGCGTATTAGGAGCATCTCCAGCGCCTATGATCTGTGGGGGTCTAGCTGCGTGGATGGGGTTTCCATTGCCCCTTCCTACACCACCGTGAGCTGGTGGAGGTCCCTCAGGATGTTCTTGATCAGCCATTGTTGCAAAGTCTACTGAACCGGCATGAACAATATCATCAAAGGCTCTAGCTTGCTCTCTTTCTCTTCTTGTTCTTGAATGTCCGAGTTGGTGAATATTGTCCAGGGGTGTAAGTAAGTTGTTGTCACCCCTAGAACGCAAATTCATGTACCTGAAAGACACAAGTGTGAAGAGAAAGAGATTAGTAACCAAACTTAAAGTAAAGGCTTAGTCTTTACTAAACCCCAAATCTTAATGCTTCCTAACAATCCTAGGATGGCAACGGCGCCATTTGATAAATGGATTTTTACGTGCAAGCAAGGAGGTTATCAAAATCCAAACCACATGTTATGATGTAGTACAGTAGTAAGGGGAATCAATCCACACCTAGGATGCAGGAAGAGTCACTAAGAATGCAAGGATGAAGCAAATCTAAGGAAAATAAATAAATGATTGGCAAAATCTAACAAAACTAGATGCAACGACTAAATGAGATGCAGAACAATTTTAAAATCCCTGGAAGATGGTTTACTACCACTAGGAACAAGCAGAAGATTAAAAATGCAAAGCTACTAAAAACTAAAAATTGACCTGTGAATCGACCACAGGATCGAGCACTGGATCGAGCAAAATAGATCGATCTAACGAACAACCTAAAGCGATTGACTTATAATGAACATGATGCAACTTTATGACAAGCAAACGATTAACAGAGGCTTTAAAATACTAAAAAGGAGGGTTTAGGGTCGAGGGTCATATTCAAGGGTCTCAAAGGTTTAAGCTTTGGTTTGAAAATATTTAGATCTACTCACTTGTGAGGTTTCTCTAAGCCTTGAAAACAAAACAAGAACCATCCATGGCGTGTGGTATGGTTCACTTCCTCAATCTCTTCTCCAAACCCATGGCGTTTGGTTGAAAAAGAGATCGAAGAGCAGGGAAAACAGATTTCAATATAATGACCGAACTAATCCCTTTTACAATCATGGCGTGTGGGAAAGGGAAGATTAGTCTCTTGGATCTGGTTTTCTAGGATATATGAATACTGTCAAGGTAAGACAGCCCTGGAATCATATAGACCTTTTCCAAGGCTCTCTAAGCCTTATGACCCCAAGATCCTAGAAGAGAAGGTATGAAGAACAAAGAAAACACAAAGCTTTAACCCTTTCAACCCTTTTGAATCGCCTCAACCCCGAATACCCAAAAAGACTACTCACTACTCATGAAGGAAACCGATTGAAAAGCAGTAAATGATGATCTGAACATGATTCACGTTGCGATTAAAGAAAACTTGCTTAATATTAAAAGATTCAAAGGTTTAATGCACAAAACGTTTAGATGTTCTACAATGGCGATAAGCCTAAGGTCGAGAGAGAGGAAAAGGAAAAGACAGAATGGAGGATAATGAAAGCGATAGCTGCGGTTTGCCAAAAATGGCTAAACCGCAAATGGTCCCCCCTTCACTAGCTGCCAAAACCAGCTGGACGTATAAGGTTAGTCTGGGATCGACTCGGATCACTCGATCTCCGGCTCGATTTTCTCTTGGATCGGATGACTTCGCTCGATCTTTGAGTCGATCCTTTGATGATCGGGTCGGTAACTCGATCTGGCCCTCGATCTGCATGGCATGGCCCACGTCCGTACTCTCGATCGACCTCCTCACTCGATCGCATGCTTGATCTTCCTCTTGAATCGACTGGGGGTCACTCGATTTTCTGGTCGATCTCGTCTAGATCGACCTGCCTGGCCCGATCCGCAACTCGATCTCAGGTCCTTTGCTGAATGGTTGAGTTCTCCAAGTGTCCACAAGCTTCGTCACGAACCTTAGTATGTCCATGAATCCTCCACAGCTCCAAAGTGTCCAAAAACAACCTGAATATGATGCATAATGCAAGAAACATGCGAATGCTAATGTAAAAGTGCTCTAGGACCAAAAATGGTGCAAACTCGCCTATAATGCAAGATGAATGCATGACAAACTATCCTAAATGCATGCAAAATATATAGTAATACCAATTATCTAGCTATAATTTTTATAAATTCCCCAAAAATCTAGGGTAATTGTTAGAAGTTTTTCTTTCTTGCCTAGTCTTTCTCTCAATACTCGCCGCCTATACTCATTCTCTTCCTTGAGATTTGAATTTCAGGTACCATGGCTCCAAAGAGAACAAGAGAAGAAACAGCACAAGAAGGGGAGGCTCAAGAAGTTGTTCAGGAGAGGGTTAGATGGACCAAAGAGGAGAAGCAAGCCAAGAAAAGGCTGGAAAGGCTTAGGTTCGATCCCACGAAGTTTGCAAGCAGAGATCTGTTGGTTAAGATGGGGATCTTGGGAGACTTGGACCAGCTTCTCAAGAACATTGGGCTCTGATGCTTATCCCGTATGGATTGCCCTACCTATCCCGAGGCAACCATCGATTTCCTAGCCACCTTGGAGTTCACATAAGAGAACCCGATTCTTCCTACTCCTTCCCAAGGCCACATTACCTTCAAGATCAGGCAGCAAGCCTATCATCTCTCGATCCTAGAGCTTTGCCAAGCCTACGGCCTTAAGGCTGACGCTAAACAAGTGGAGTTCCCGCCTTTCACTCAAGCCAATGATTTGTGGGATCTCATAGGCAACGATGATTACAAGGCGAACACTGCAAAGATCAAGAGAGTGAGGAGTCCAGTGCTAAGATATACGCTCAAGCTGATCGCCAACACCGTCAGTGGACGGTCTGTGGCTCCCACAGTAACCAAGAACGAGCTTTGCTTCCTGTTCCAAGGCGTTAAGCATCTGCTTTGTGATCCTAAGGAGAACGACGAGCCGAAGGAAGATGAGCTCGGTGATGATGTTAACTACGGTTGCATCCTAGCTGCCTCCCTGATGAAGTACAAGGCATATGCGATGCGATGCAAGGCGAGCTCAGCGTTTATAGGAGGCTTCCTCACTCCGTGGTTTGTCCAAGCCGGTGTACCACTTCCTGACTTCGTTCCTTGCACAGAAAGAGCCTACATGGATGAGATCTATATGAGGAACACTGATAGCTTGGGACACACGCCAGCCGAGGGTTTCTATGCTTACTTGTTCATCGAATGCGAGAACGAGAAAAGAGTTTGCATACTGCCGAACAAAGAGGAAACCGAGCTGCTAGGAGTTGGCAACATCGAGTTCTTGCCGAGTGTAGAGGACTGCTTTGCACCTCTAGGAGGAACAGACGCTCCTACACAAGCTCTTCGCCCACGTTCGGAGTCGCCTACATCAGATGCGGAGATGCCCGAGAGCTTCGTCCTTCCAAAGCTTGACTTTGAGGCAAGGACAAAGGCGGAGAAGTTCCTTGCTTCTGTTGTGGAGATGCAAAGGAAAGTGAAGAAGTGGCAGAGCAATATGATCTAAAAGCTTGCTTAGAAGATCAAGAAGCTTAAAGGCAACTCCCCTGGTTCCCCTTCAAGCGAAGAGGTTGAGCAACCCGAGAAGAGAAGGAGATTGACTGGTGGGATCGTTTTAATGTCGTGTGACATTGATGGTTGACATATGAATGTCGAGCTGGAGGCGCGATATCAGAGGTCGACATTGGCGATGTCGGGCGACATGCTGGTCGACATCAGCTGAGCGGTTTCCCAAAAATTGGGATATCGTTTGAACGGCACATCAGAAATACCTGCCACCATGTCCTCCTGAAATCTAACTCACGTGGCCACAACTTTCTTGAAGAGTGCGGAAGCTGGATGAAGACAGAAATTATTCTTCCGAGCTGGTCTTTTGGTCGGTACTTTTGGCCGCTACAACAGGAGACATCTTCTCCTTTGGTCCTGCTCGGTATTGGTTCTTGGTGAAATCGCCATTGGGAGAATAGCTTGGTGCATAGACTGGCAATCAGACTGAGCAGAAATGTCTGATTTGTACTCAGTATGCCTACTAATTTTTCTTGGCCATGATCAGTACACCAGCTCAATGAATAAGCTGTGGCAGCTCCTTGGCATTGTCCACCTTGTGTTGAACCATTTGATCGATCTTACAAACCTGAGACACTAAACAAAAGAAATCAAAATAAAAAATAGCAAATATAGACAAGGGATAAACATGGAACTACCTTCCAAGTGTGCTTGTTTATAGTCACTAAGCTTGATGCTTATCAAGTGAAACTCAAAGATTAGAGTGCAAAGGAACTAGTGTTCCTTCTCCAATCATTAAAAACACAAAAACATAAAGAAAATAGCCTAGTCTAAGCAAGTAATCAAACTCAAATGCCTTAGACACAATGAACTGGAAACGGCGCCAATTAAAAGAAGAGATATTCTAGAGTTAAAACTACTACTCTCAATATCTCTGTACACTTTCCATTGTAGTATAGAGAGGTTATCAATCCAATCTAGAGGCTAAGGAACAATCAATATGCAGAAAACTTGCTAAGGTAGGCCTAATCAATGAAAGGGGAATTTAATCTAACAACCTAAGATGAACAAGAGATGAAAACTAACAATCTATAGCAATGAATGCAAACTAGAAAACAGAAGTTCAAAACTAAATAATTAACAAGGTGGTTCCAAATCAAGAACAAGGCTTTCAAGCAAAGATCAATGAATTAAACTCTACGAAAGGACTACTTATATAGACTAGTCCAATCTCTTGGATACAAATCCCTTTCACTTATCACATTTCAAACTCATTGTTAGTGGTGTATATATGATAACCAAGCTGTCAATTACAAAGTCCATGGAGCCAAAAAACATTCTAGACATCTAAGCTCTTAGGCTAGGTTTACTAATCTCTTGTGCAATAGAACTAAAACTAACTCAAATCCTCATGCATAATTAATGTCTAAAAGGAAATTTCTTCATCAATGTGGTAATAGGCAATAAGCACAATCAAATAAGAAATGATAGATGCAAAGACTCATGATTATGTAAACACCATTTTCAAGTATTGAACTTTATTCAGGCATTTCATCATACACGTAGTATGCAAGTGAAAACCTAAGATCAACTTCTCCAACAAAGAGGTACTATGCATTTAGAACAGTCACAGAAGAAGAGATAATCAAAGATCTAACACCATAATCAACCTTAAGCATCAAAGGAAACACTTTTTTCTTCAATAACTAAAAACCTTTAAAAATCAAGAACAGATAAAAGAAAATAGATCTAGGTTTAGTTATCTATATGGAACATCCCCAAAATAGACTTAAGAAGCAAAAATAAAAATAAAGATGGTCAAAGATGGTGTTGCTCGACATGGTGCTCCACACAAACTCCTGGTTGCGTACAGTGATGCTGGAACTGCGGTATCTTTTGAAAATTCTGATCGGATTGACATCTTTAACCTCCGTTGGAAAGCTTATTCGATCATCTACAACTTCTATGAAGGACTCTGAGGGTGATCACACCGTAAGACCTTCGTTTGGACCCATACATTTCATATCGGCCTGTATGTCGGACAGGTTTCTCTCAGCTTTGGTCGACACAGGACTTTGGTGCAGCCTAAAACCCGTCATCTTGGCCATTATCCTTGGTTTTTCATTTAGCAACAGATCAATCTTCTCATGTAAACCTTGATCTCCTTCTTATTAGACTCCCGCTCATCCTTTGCATTCCTAGGGGTTCTATCAAACTCCTCATTATAATTCCCATCAGATTGTGCTAGATTCTCCATAAGTTCCAATCCCTCATCAACATCTTTAGATAAGAAGTTACCATTATATGCAGTATCTAGGAGCATTCTGATCTTTGGGAGGGCGCCTCTATAAAGAGTGGAGAGGAGTGAAGCTTGAGAAAACCCATGGTGTGGGCACTGAAGTGTGTAGCCTTTAAACCTTTCCCATGCTTCACTAAAGCTCTCATTCTTCCTTTGAGCAAATACAGAGATTTAATTCCTGATTCTAGCAGTCCTTAAAGTAGAGAAGAATTTGGCCAGAAAGGCTCTCTTGCACTCATCCCAACTAGTGATGCTTCCTTGAGGCAAGTTCTTTTCCCATTGGTGAGCTTTATTCCCAAAGGGGAATGGGAAGAGTCTCAGTTTGAATCCATCTTCGCTGACACCATTAATCTTGGTGAGTGAGCAGAGTCTATCAAAATTGTCCAAGTGATCTAAAGGGTCTTCTAGAGGTAACCCATCGAAATTGCTGCCTTGGACCATTGAGATCAGTCCAGATTTGAACTTAAAGTTATTATTCTGAACTGCCAGAGGCAGGATTCCTGTTCTGTTATTGTAGGCATTGGGTGCATCACCTGCGTCTATTGGTTTGATTGGTCTTGGAGCCTGAGCTGCTCCTCTAGGGCCTTGCTCTCCTTGTTGGCCCTGGAATCCTTGCTGGCCCTGCTGGCCTTAAGCACCAACTGCTCCTTCAGGTCCTTGGAACCTTATATTATTCACAACATGTTGATCTTTAACATTCATCCCTAACCTCTCCAAGTGTTGCTGTCTTTCCTATTGCCTTCTTGCCCTTTGACCTCTGTCCAACAGATTGATGTTGTCTATGAAGTCCACTAAGTTGCTAGAGCCTCTTGATCTAAGGTTCATACACCTAAAAACATCAATGAGAGTTAAGGATGATTAGTAACTAAATACAAATAAAACTTGATCTTAAAGTTTCAACAAACTCTAATGATCCAAAAAATAACGCCAGTGGCAATGGCACCAAATGGATACAAGAGTTTTGACTCTCTTGGTCAATCACCCTGCTTGTACTAATCAGTTGTAGTATAACATATGGTTTTTATCAATCCAAAGGAGTTATGAATAGATGTCAATAGAATTGTGAGCAGAAAGCTTTAAGTCCAATGGAATCAAGAAAGTTTGTTGTTTACACAACTAAAACTATCAACCTAAGTGATCAAGCACCAAATAGAACTCAAATGAAAACAACTTAGCAATGATCAAAAGCAAAACAGAGCAAATAGAAAAATTCGAAATTCAAATAAGAGAAAACAAGTTCCTCAATGTAGTTATTGACTTTGGGGAATTCAAAGGCAAGACTTAGGCTGTTTCAAACATCATTGACAATACAAACAAGCTATCAATGCTAATTCCTAGACATATAGTTCACAATCAATCAAGTTAAGTCCAATCTCTTGACAAATAACCCTTTGCTAATCATCCTAACAAGAACGTACTCTCATTAGTGCTAGAGCAATCAACAAGCATGCAAAACCAACTCTATTCAAGTCAAAATACTCCTCAAAAAGTCAATCTCTTGAGCTAAGGCCTGTAAATCCTCTATTAAACAAGATCAGCATTTCATCAAACACTTGGTGGGCAAAAGATGAACCCTAAATCTAGATTCATGTGATCAAGACAAATCTAGCTTAAGAACAGATTAATAAAGAGGAATCAACCTAATTAAGCACTAACAAACCCTAATCAAGCCTCTAAATTCCCCAAATCTACCACATCTAAGAACCTTAAAAGGTCTACTCACTCATCATCATACATAACACCAAATCACAAGAGTAAATGATGCTAAACATGATTAAGAGTGAGATTAGAGAAGATTTAATGATGCAAATACAAAACTTTGATTAAAAGGATGATATTGTTCTTACAAAGACTGAAAAACTCTTAAGAACTAAGCAAGAACATGACTTGATGCTAAAAACATTAGATACAGCCTATTTATAGTAAATGACAAAAGCCTTAAAATAATGGCAAATTTGTAAATAAAAGGAAGTTCGGACTGGCTTACATCGGTCACAAATGACCGATGTGGATGACCGACGCTCCTTTCGGGTGCTTGACATCGGTCAGCTGATGATCGATGCTGTTAACCGATGTGAATCCTTAGACTCTAGGCTCGGTTACATCGGTCAGTCTTGACCGATACTCTTGACCGATGTGGATGTCATGTCTCTTCGTATCGGTCACAAGTGACCGATGTAGATGACCGATGTGATTCACCATCTTCTTGGTTGCTTTATATCGGTCACCATTAACCGATGTGCTCTGCTCCTTTTCCGATGTTGCACCAGAAATCGCCTTCCTTGGTTCCTTTTGCTCCTTCTCAGCTTGCCAACTCCTTGAATTATTCCCACACTTCCTCCATGCTCCAGAGAGCCTCTTAAGTGCCTAAAAACCTCCTGTTGGGGTCGGTTTTCACCCTAGCGAGATCAACGGGAAAATGGCTAAGTATAGAAGTGATTCTTGGCGATGCCCAGAATTTGCACGGGCGTAGCCGGTCACCTCGCCCAAACCGTGCACGAGCGAGGTGAACCGTGCAAAACCCGGGCGAAGCCAATCACCTCGCCCAAACCGTGCACGGGCGAGGTGAACCGTGCAAAACCCGGGCGAAGCCAATCACCTCGCCCAAACCGTGCACGGGCGAGGTGAACCGTGCAAAACCCGGGCGAAGCCAATCACCTCGCCCTAACCGTGCACGGGCGAGGTGAACTGTGCAAAACCCGGACGAAGCCAATCACCTCGCCCAAACCGTGCACGGGCAAAGAAACTTCTAATCAAGCCCGAAGGCGAAGGCCCACGAAGCAATTAGGCGAAGCCTCAAGTCAAACCCAAGGCGAAGCGATGTGCAAGTGGGTCGAGCCCAAATCCACAAAAAAGTCCGAAGCGGTGTTTACCCTAGAAGACGAAGCCTTGAGGAAGAGGGCGCCGCGAAGGGGATAAGGAAGGAGATAAGGAAGAAAATCTATGAAATATATCCCTAGATTTTTGCCTAGATTACGATAGCAGTTGTATAAATAGCGAGTTAAATTCATTAGCTTGGGGGATCGGCTTTTTACCTAGCAAAGCTCTAGCAAAATACTTGTACCAAAAGCTCATCAAAGCGGCATTAATAAAATCACCATCTTTGAATCCTTGTTCTCTCGTGTTTACCTTAGAATCTTTACGTCCTCTTTTATATTTAACTTACAAATTCTATTGTGTGAAATCCAGCCCACACAACTTGGCGCTAGAAGGAGGAGGTGTAGAAGAATTCTTACGCCCACGAACCGAGAGACGCAAGATCTGAAGAGATGTCCACCGGTGCGCAAGATGGAGAGAACACCGGAGCTAGGCAAGGCGATGGAGGCGCTGACGATACAATTCAGCATCCACAAACACAAGCCGAGGCGCTCACGACTGCCCTAGCCTAGGTGAAAGAGATGTTGGCGACGCTGGCGAAGAAGGCGGGAGAGCAAGACAAAACCCTCAAGGCGTTAGCAGCGGAGAGTCGAGCCGAAAGCCAACTCATCGGGAGCATCCTCCCACCAACAAATCCAGCAGGCAGGTTCAGGAGACACGGACTCAACCCTGTGGCACTAAATTTCTCTACACCAGTGACGAGCGGTAATAGACCCGGAGGTTCAAGAGTTCTCCAATCGCGAACTGCCCCCGAAGAACAGACACCTGCTGCAACGAGGACAAACATCATAATCCCACCACGTTTGAACCGAAGAAGAGTCGTCCAGGAGCAGGGGGACCAACAGCCCGGCGGAAGCAGTGATGAACCAGTTGGAAGCGAAGCCAATCCGGTTATGGTTGAGGAAACGCAGACGGACCCGGCCCAACTCGATGCAAACAATATCACGGCGATGCAGGTCCGAGCCGAAGGGGATGTTGTCGACGCAGAGCACGAGCACGATTCGGACGAGGAGGATGAAGACCTCGCATGGGATGAACAAGCTCGATACCCCGAGGAGCACAGAACCACAAATCGGAGTCATATTATCCAACGCGGACATGGGAGCCGAGGAGGAAATGCCTTCAGCGAGATCCAAGCCGCCTTAGCCCGAGCAAATGCCGAGGTGCGAGCCATCAGATCCGAGGTGCATATGGCAACCAGCGCGGCGCCGGAGATAGACTTGCTGCTAGATGATATGAGCAAGGGGACACCTAACCTAGAAGAAGAGCTTGTAGCCGTTGGACAACAAGATCAAGACCAGAAGGAGATTGAAGAAGTTCTTAAGATGCAAGGAGGCCCAATGACCCGAGCTAAGACTAAGGCATTTCAAAATACCTTAGAGGTTCTACTTAATCAGTTTAAGTATGAATCAAGTACTAAGGAGGCTACACGTTCCACACTGGTCTGCATTGTAGCCGGAGACTAAGCTAGTGGGTTTGTGGGATACTTTGTGCTCTTTTTCCCTTAGTGAGTTTTGTCCCATTGGGTTTTCTCACTAAGGTTTTTAACGAGGCAAGTATTCCCACAATGTCATTGCCCATTTAGCTTGGCCTTGTTCCAAGCCCACTTCTTCCTACCATCAGTGGCTTGGATGTGTCTAGGTTCATTTCTTTGTTTTAGTTGTGTCTTTTCTTGTAGTTTGTGATATTTTGAACAAGAGTCATGCATGGTTAGACAAGGGGGTTTGTCCCAAGACAAACTTATTGCTCTCTTGTTGACCGTTCTTCTTCCTCTCTCTCTTCTCTTCTTAGAACCGTGTGTTAGTTGTTTCTGTGGTTTCATCTATCTTTTGAATAAAATCTCCTTTACAAAATAGATCATCTCTCTTGGTGCGTCATATCCTTGAGAAATCCTGCTTAGAACCTAGGTGCGTCATATCCTTGTGTTCTAGTAGTTTTGTATCAAGAACTTTCCATCTCTCTTGCTACATTCCATCTTCACTCTTTCCCCACTTTTCCCTTTCAACTGAACAACCCCCTTTCCACCATTCGGGTCATTCCACCATTCACCACGAGTTCTTCATCACTTAGATTGAAAGGAACGGTCATTGACCGGGATCATATCAAGTGGTATCAGAGCAACCCTTCCAAAGCTAAGTTTTCTGATCCAATCCGCCCTTGTTCATCATTTCAATATTTTTGACTCTTCATCTTCTGTCAAAAATATTTTTTAAAATTATTATTCATCACGGTTTTGATCTCTTGTTTAGCCACAAATTTTGTTAAAAATAGTTTGGAATTTTTATAAAATTTTAATTTACCCAAGGACTGCTTACTGCGAGAAATTTTGTTTTCAGGAGCAATGGCCGGGGAAGATGACCCGGAACCTTCAGCTGTACGTGCTCAGAGGATGTTGGTCGAACCCCTCACGGCTGAGATGAAAAAAATGTTACAAGTTGAGGTAGACAAGATCAGGCAAAGTTATGAACAGAGAGATACAAAACAGAGACGCCAATGCAAAGAAACCGTGAGAGAAGATGAACAAGAAGGACAGGCTAGTGGACATCAGACTGATCAATACTACAAAAGCAGTAACTCCTCTAAAAGTGGCCGTAGAAGTTCTAGACAAGGCAGAGATCGTGTGCAAGACAACTTGGCCGGTCTCAAGTTGAAGATTCCCTCCTTTCACGGCAAGTGTGATCCGGATGCCTACCTTGAGTGGGAAAAGAAGATAGAGCTGGTATTCAATGTTCAACATTACACTGAGGAGAACCGTGTTAAGGTGGCGGCCATAGAGTTCTAAGACTATGCCCAAAGCTGGTGGGATCAACTCGTCACAACTAGAAGGAGAAACCAGGAGTATCCGGTTACAACTTGGAACGAGATGAGAAACTTGATGAGGAAACGGTTTGTTCCGAGCCATTACCATCGCGAGCTACATCAGAGGCTTCGGAGATTGACGCAAGGCAACCGTTCTGTGAAGGAATATTTTCAGGAAATGGAAACACTAATGCTTCGTGCAGCTATCTTGGAGGACAGTGAAGCTACGATGGCTAGGTTCCTCGGAGGCCTTAACCGAGAGATTCAGGACAGCCTAGAGACTCAACATTATGTCGACTTAGAGGAGATGCTTCACAAAGCAATGTTGTTTGAGCAGCAAGTCAAGAGAAAAGGGTCATACCGTTCGAGTTCTAGTACCGGACCAAACAGTCGGACAGTTTATCCGCGGGATGATAGAAACTCGTACCGGTCAGCATATCCGCAGAATCAGCCGAGAGAAGATAAGCCGATCAGTTCCAAATCCGAAATTATCCAACCATATGGGAAACCTAAGGAGGCTAACACCAAGGCTCGTGATGTAAAGTGTTTCAAATGCCAAGGCCGTGGACATTACGCCAATGAGTGCATCAACAAATGTGTTATGGTGTTACTAGAAAACGGTGACATAGAATCAGAGGATGAGCAACAAGAAGAAACCGAGGAGGAACATGAGTTATTGCCAGTACAAGGAGAGTTGCTTGTAGCAAGAAGGACATTAACCGTGCAAAGCAAACCAGAAGAACAAGATCAGCGTGAGAATCTGTTTCATACTCGTTGCTTGGTTCAGGGAAAAGTTTGCAGTTTGATCATAGACGGTGGGAGTTGCGCTAATGTGGCAAGCAGTATCATGGTTAAGAAGCTGAGTTTGCAAGCCAACCCTCACCCCAGCCCGTATAAGCTACACTGGTTGAATGACAAAGGAGAAATGAATGTCACCGAACAAGTCTTAGTTCCACTGGCCATAGGAGAGTATAAAGATGAGATACTTTGTGATGTGCTACCTATTAAAGCAAGTCATATCCTGCTAGGGAGGCCGTGGCAATCTGACCGCCGGGTGATACATGATGGATTCTCCAACCGGCACTCCTTTGAGTTTAAGGGAAAGAAGAACACATTGATACCCATGACTCCTCAAGAAGTCTACAACGATCAGAAACACACCTTGAGGTCAGCCAAACATTTAAACTTCTTTGCTAAGGCTGGGCAGGTTAAGAAAGCTTTATACTCCGAAAAACCTATGCTATTATTTGTTTATAAAGAAACATTAACCACCATGGCTGATCTTACACCGGTGTATCCGAGTGAAATGCAAGCTTTTTTGCAGAATTATGAAGATGTCTTTCCAGAAGAGACACCAACGGGACTACCTCCCATCCGAGGTATAGAACACCAAATAGACTTCATGCCTGGGGCATCATTGCCAAACCGTCCCGCCTACCGTACCTACCCCGTGGAGACCAAAGAACTACAGAAGTAGGTGGATGAACTGATGGCCAAGGGACATATCCGTGAAAGCATGAGCCCTTGTGCAGTACCAGTCCTCCTTGTTCCAAAGAATGACGGTAGCTGGAGGATGTGTGTTGACTGCCGTGCAATCAACAATATCACTGTGAAGTACCGCCATCCCATTCCTAGGATAGATGACATGTTAGATGAATTGCATGGTTCTAATATTTTCTCTAAAATTGATTTAAAAAGAGGTTACCACCAGATCAGAATGAAAGAGGGGGATGAATGGAAAACCGCATTCAAAACCAAACATGGTTTATATGAATGGCTGGTTATGCCATTCGGATTGACTAATGCCCCTAGCACTTTTATGCGTTTAATGAATCATGTTCTTAGGGCGTATATAGGCATCTTTGTGTTGGTTTATTTTGATGACATCCTTGTTTATAGCAAAGGTCTAGAAGAGCATGTGGAACACATTAGACTTGTGCTTGATTTGCTTTAAAAAGAAAAACTATATGCTAACCTTAAGAAGTGTACTTTCTGCACTTCTAGTCTTGTTTTTCTTGGTTTTGTAGTAAGCTCAGAAGGAGTCAAAGTAGATGAGGAGAAAGTGAAGGCCATACGTGACTGGCGAAGTCCTAAGACCGTAGGAGAAGTAAGGAGTTTCCATGGCCTAGCCGGCTTTTATAGGAGATTTGTGAGGGACTTTAGCACTATAGCTGCCCCACTCACTGAAGTCATCAAAAAGGAAGTTGGGTTCAAGTGGGAAACGGCTTAAGAAGAGGCTTTCCAAAGCCTAAAAGAGAAGCTTACTAACGCCCCTGTCCTTATATTGCCTAATTTCTTAAAGACTTGTGAGATTGAGTGTGATGCATCAGGAATAGGTATTGGCGCTGTTCTAATGCAAGAGAAGCAACCCATAGCATTTTTTAGTGAGAAGCTTGGAGGAGCCATGCTCAACTATCTAACATATGATAAGGAGTTATACGCCTTGATGAGAGCCTTACAAATGTGGCAACACTACCTCGGGCCTAAAGAATTTGTCATTCACACGGACCATGAGTCCCTCAAACACCTCAAAGGTCAGCAAAAGCTCAACAAAAGGCACGCAAGATGGGTTGAATTCATAGAAACCTTCCCATATGTCATAAAGTACAAACAAGGTAAAGACAATGTGGTTGCTGATGCATTGTCAAGAAGGTACACTCTTCTCACTACTTTAGAAGCTAAGTTGCTTGGATTTGATCAGCTTAAAGAGCTATACAAAGATGATGATGATTTTTCAGAAATTTTTGCTTCTTGTTTCAAATCTCCTTCGGGTAAATTCTTTAAACAAGATGGGTTTCTCTTCTATGAGAACCGTCTTTGTGTACCTAATTGTTCTATGAGAGATTTGTTTATCAGGGAAGCACACGGAGGCGGTTTAATGGGTCACTTTGGCGTAGCAAAAACCTCAGAAGTAATGAAAGATCATTTCTATTGGCCACACATGAGACAGGATGTGGAGAGAATTTGTGGGAGATGCAATACTTGTAAACAAGCCAAGTCCAAGGTCCAAAATCACGGTTTGTACTCACCTTTACCCATACCCTCTCATCCGTGGAATGACATTTCCATGGACTTTGTTTTAGGCTTGCCTAGAACAAAGACAGGTAAGGACTCTATTTTTGTTGTAGTGGATAGATTCTCTAAGATGGCTCATTTTATTGCTTGTCATAAGACAGATGATGCTTTGCATATAACCAATCTTTATTTTAAAGAAATAGTTCGCATTCATGGTATGCCTAAGTCCATTGTTTCGGATAGAGACACTAAGTTCCTTAGTTTCTTTTGGAAAACCTTATGGTCTAAGCTAGGAACTAAGCTTATGTTTTCTACTACTTGTCATCCGCAAACAAATGGTCAGACCGAGGTAGTAAATAGGACTTTAGGTACTTTGTTGAGAGCTTTGATTAAAAAGAACCTTAAGTCTTGGGAGGATTGTTTGCTACATATAGAGTTTGCATATATCCATGCAGTGCATTCTGCTTCTAAGTATTCACCTTTTCAGATTGTTTATGGGTTCAACCCCACTTCTCCTTTGGATTTAATGCCTTTACCTTTGAGTGAAAGGATAAGTATGGACAGAAAGAGAAAAGCCGACTTGGTCAAACTAATACATTCAGATGCTAAGAAGAACTTAAAAGAGAAGACTAAGCTCTATGCCAAACATGCGAATAAAGGAAGAAACAAGGTGGTTTTTGAAGCTGGTGATCAAGTGTGGGTACATTTAAGGAAAGAGCGCTTCCCAACAGAAAGAAAATCCAAGTTGATGCCACGGATTGATGGTCCTTTTACAGTTACAAAGAAGATCAACGACAATGCCTATCAACTTGACCTCCAAGGTAAGTATCCTATTAGCTCAAGTTTTAACATTACTGATTTACTTCCTTATGTTGCAGATGAGTTGGATTTGAGGTCAAATCCTTTTCAAGAAGGAGGGGATGATATGAGCATGGGGACACCTAACCTAGAAGAAGAGCTTGTAGCCGTTGGACAACAAGATCAAGACCAGAACGAGGTTGAAGAAGTTCTTAAGATGCAAGGAGGCCCAATGACCCGAGCTAAGACTAAGGCATTTCAAAATGCCTTAGAGGTTCTACTTAATCAGTTTAAGTATGAATCAAGTACTAAGGAGGCTACACGTTACACACTGGTCTGCATTATAGCCGGGGACTAAGCTAGTGGGTTTGTGGGATACTTTGTGCTCTTTTTCCCTTAGTGAGTTTTGTCCCATTGGGTTTTCTCACTAAGGTTTTTAACGAGGCAAGTATTCCCACAATGTCATTGCCCATTTAGCTTGGCCTTGTTCCAAGCCCACTTCTTCCTACCATCCGTGGCTTTTATGTGTCTAGGTTCATTTCTTTGTTTTAGTTGTGTCTTTTCTTGTAGTTTGTGATATTTTGAACAAGAGTCATGCATGGTTAGTCAAGGGGGTTTGTCCCAAGACCAACTTATTGCTCTCTTGTTGACCGTTCTTCTTCCTCTCTCTCTTCTCTTCTTAAAACCGTGTGTTAGTTGTTTGTGTGGTTTCATCTATCTTTTGGATAAAATCTCCTTTACAAAATAGATCATCTCTCTTGGTGCGTCATATTCTTGAGAAATCCTGCTTAGAACCTAGGTGCCTCATATCCTTGTGTTCTAGTAGTTTTGTATCAAGAGCTTTCCATCTCTCTTGCTACATTCCATCTTCACTCTTTCCCCACTTTTCCCCTTCAACTGAAACATCCCCCTTTCCACCATTCGGATCATTCCACCATTCACCACGAGTTCTTCATCACTTAGCTTGAAAGGAACGATCATTGACCGGGATCATATCACTAGAGGATGTCCAGAAGACCCCATTCACCGCTCGAATCACCGATGCGAGAGTATCCGATCCGGGAAAAATCCGACTGCCCACCTACGAAGGAACTACCAACCCAAAGGAACATGTCAGAACATTCAACACCGCAATGGCGAGATCCAAATTCAAGGAGAACGAACGAGATGTCGGTTTCTGCCTCCTTTTCGTAGAAAGCCTTCGAGGAGCAGCCCTTGAATGGTTCTCGCGCTTGGAAAGGAACTCGATCGACAACTTCAAACAACTGACCAGAGAATTCATGAAACAGTATTCCATGTTCATGAACCAAGGCGTTTCAGATGCAGACCTCTGGACCTTGTCTCAAGGGCCGACCGAATCGCTTAGAGCGTTCATGGGACGTTTTAAAGCAGTCATGTCAAAGGTGGAGAATGTAAGCGACAAGGGCGCACTCGTCGCTTAGAGAAAATCCCTCTGGTAGAAGTCGGAATTTAGGAAGGAGATAAGCCGAAACAAGCCACAAACTATCCAGGATACCATGCACTGTGCTTCGGACTTTATACTGGAAGAGGAAGAATTTAAAACTTTAGACCAACGCTTTTGTTCAGCGAAGGCGAGTAGTAAGAATGAAGTCGCGACGCCAAGTCAACCATCCCAAAAGAAGAGTTACCATTGCAACTCATACGTACACCACGAAGGACCAAATTTCCGCGGAGTTCATAACTATCAAATAAGCACTGGCCGAGGTAAAATCTCGTGGAGTAATACTTGGACAAGAAACCCGAATTCGTACGACGAAAAAGCATACTGCAAAGTGCACAAGACCTACGGACATCCGACGTCAAAGTGCCGAAAAATCGGAGCAAAACTCATGGAGAAACTCATAGCAGGAGAGCTCGGCGACGCGGTGACCTGAAAGGACCTCGAAGGAGAAAACGCAGTAGAAGCAGAGCAACGAGGTGAGCCAGCTCTAGAAGAAAAAGGCCCCGACACGAGGAGAGATCCCGAGGCGAGGCCACGTGCAACCCCGAAGCGTAACCGGAAGAATGACAAGGAAACTGAGCCAGGGACATGACAAAGGATAAATATGATCATGGGCGGATCACAATATTGCCGAGACACTATCTCCGCGGTCAAATCCTTTCAAAGGTGACCCGACGCGAGCATCAACTGCTCCGCACCAACAAAAAATCCAAACGATATCATCACCTTCGAAGAACGCGAGACCACGGGCATCGACAGGCCGCATAATGACCCGCTTGTCATCGAACTGATCGTGAAAGATCATGACGTGGCAAGAGTCCTCATCGATACCGGAAGTTCTGTAGACGTTATCTTTCGAGATACATTAGTCAAAATGGGAGTCGATATGTCCGAAGTCAAGCTGACCCCGAGTCCTCTGACCGGTTTCTAAGGGGATACGATAATGACGCTGTGAACCATTAAGTTACCCGTCAGAGCCAGAGACGTGACTAGGATCGTCGATTTCTCAGTCACTGATAGCCCGGCGATCTATAACATCATCATGGGAACGCCATGGATTAATTCTATGCGAGCTGTCGCCTCGACTTACCACTTGTGCTTGAAATTTCCAGGTCCGGACGGGATTAACACGATATGGGGAAGCCAAAAGGAGTCCAGGATATGCTTCATGGCCGAACACAAACTCAGAAATCCCAAGACCGAGGCGAAGGGAGATACGGAGCATAAGAAGATCAAGACAAACCGCGAAGCGAAGCTGAGGCGGTCAAGACTTTTATAGCAATTACAGAAGTCGGAGGAAGGAGAGGGCGAACAGCCGAGGTGTGCCACTGTAATCTCGGTGTGCATAGACGAGTCGAACCCAGAGAGGTGCGTAGAAATCGGAACCGAGCTGGACGAAAAATTAAAAACCGATGTGATCTCCTTCTTAAAGGAGAACATTAACACTTTCGCATGGGCCGCAGAAGACATGCCCGGGATCAGCATCGATGTTACCTGCCACGAACTGAATGTCGATCCGACTTTCAAACCCGTGAAGCTGAAGAGAAAGAAGCTCGAGCCGGAGCGAGCGAAAGCGGTTAACGACGAAGTAAGCAGACTTTTGAAGGTGGGATCTGTTGCCGAGGCGAAGTATCCCGACTGGCTCGCAAACCCAGTAGTAGTAAAAAAGAAGAATGAGAAATGGCGGATCTGCGTGGAATTTACAGATCTAAACAAAGCATGCCCGAAGGATAGCTTCCCGCAACCTCACATAGATCGCCTCGTCGAAGCGACCGCTGGCAACAAACTCCTTTCGTTTATGGATGCTTTTTCTGGATATAATCTGATCCTGATGAATCCCGACGACAGAGAAAAGACAGCATTCATAACGGATTTGGGCATATACTGCTACAAAGTAATGCCTTTCGGGCTCAAGAACGCCGGGGCGACCTACCAAAGGCTGGTGAATAAGATGTTCGCAAGTCAACTCAGAAAAACAATGGAGGTTTACATAGATGACATGTTGGTAAAGTCACTCGAAGAGAAAGATGACGTCGCTCACCTCAGAGATTGCTTCGCCCAACTAAATCTACATAACATGAAGTTAAATCTGACGAAGTGCCGTTTTGCAGTAACCTCCGGAGAGTTTCTCGGATACTTGGTGACAAACCGG
This sequence comes from Thlaspi arvense, assembly GCA_911865555.2. NCBI lineage: Eukaryota > Viridiplantae > Streptophyta > Magnoliopsida > Brassicales > Brassicaceae > Thlaspi > Thlaspi arvense. The sequence goes on from OU466857.2 coordinate 16,113,411, forward strand.
GGAATCGAAGCAAATCCAAAGCAGATTGACGCCTTGATTAAGATGGCATCGCCCAAGAACAAACGAGAAGTACAGCGACTTACTGAAGGCATCGCTGCACTAAACCGATTCATCTCATGATCAACGGATAAATGCTTGCCTTTCTACGACACACTCCGAGGCAATAAGAAATTTGAGTGGACGGAGAAGTGCGAGCAGGCCTTCCAAGAGTTAAAAAGTTACCTCGCCACCCCGCCTGTGCTTGCAAAACCAGTCGAAGGAGAGCCACTGTACCTATACATCGCTGTTTCAGTTACAGCGGTAAGCGGAGTCCTGGTCCGAGAGGAGCGAGGCGAACAGAAGCCCATCTTCTACGTAAGTCAAACTCTGGCCGATGCAGAGACGCGGTACCCGCAAATGGAGAAGTTGGCACTCGCAGTGGTGATGTCCGCACGAAAGCTCAGCCCGTACTTCCAGTCGCACTCCATCATATTGCTAACCTCCTTCTCACTACGGGCTATATTGCACAGTCCAAGCCAATCCGGAAGACTAGCCAAATGGGTAGTGGAGCTTAGCGAATATGACATCGAGTACAGGAGCAAAACCTGCACGAAATCTCAAATCCTAGCAGATTTTTTGATCGAACTCCCAACCGAAGGGACCGACGAACCAACCCAAGATTCTACTTGGATTCTCCACGTCGACGGCTCATCATCAAAGCAAGGGTCGGGAGTTGGGATCCGGTTCACTTCGCCAACTGGCAAAATCTTGGAGCAGTCTTTCAGATTGGCCTTCCACGGGTCAAACAATGAAGCTGAATACGAGGCTCTGATCGCTGGGATCAGATTGGCTCGCGGGCTTAGAGTCCAAAAAATTCGTGCTTTTTGCGACTCCGAACTTGTCGCGAACCAGTTTAATGGAGAATACACGGCAAGGGACGAGAGAATGGAAGCATACTTGAGCGTCGTCCAAACACTCGCTAAAGAGGTTTCAGAGTTTGAACTAACAAGATTACCCCGAGGCGAAAACGCTCAAGCCGACGCACTGGCAGCACTTGCCTCGTCTTCAGACCCTGGTTTAAAGAGAATCATCTCAGTGGAATTTATCGAGCGACCTAGCATCGAAAATCCTGAAACAGTCAACTTGATCAATCCGATGGAAGAAGACGAAGCGGTAGTCGATGAACAGGCGCAGGAAGTCGGGCCAGCCAACGATGGACAAGCGGAGATGGAAACAGAGCCGCAACAGGAGAGCGAGTACGGATGCGACCATGAATGGATGGGACCAATCCGATCCTACATAATGGACAGAGAAGTTCCAACAGACAAATGGGCGGCTTAAAAACTCAAAGCCCAAGCAGCTCGGTATGTTCTACTCGACGGTGAAGTATTCAAATGGAGATTCTCGGGACCATTAATGACGTGCGTTGAGGGCCCTGAAGCGAGGAAGATCATGGAAGAAGTTCACGAAGGCTCGTGTGGAAACCACTCTGGCGGAAGATCGTTGGCAATCAAGATCAAGCGTCATGGATATTATTGGCCAACCATGGCGAAAGACTGCAAAATATATTCGCGAAAATGCGACAAGTGCCAGCGCCATGCCCCAACAATCCACCAACCCACGGAATTGCTGTCTTCCATCTCCTCACCGTACCCTTTCATGCGATGGTCGATGGATATCATCGGCCCACTACACCGATCAAAGCAAAAGAGATTTCTCCTCGTCTTGACCGATTATTTCTCCAAATGGGTGGAAGCGGAATCTTACGCTAGCATCAAAGACGCCCAAGTCAAAAGTTTCATTTGGAAGCACATCATATGCCGACACGGAGTCCCTTACGAGATTGTGACCGACAATGGTTCCCAATTCATCTCCACTCGCTTCAAACTTTTTGTGAAAAGTGGAAGATAAGGCTCAGTAAATCCACGCCTCGCTACCCACAAGGTAACGGACAAGCCGAGGCGGCGAACAAAACCATACTTGATGGCCTGAAGAAACGTCTCGATGAAAAGAAGGGACGCTGGGCAGACGAGCTCGAAGGAGTCCTCTGGTCGCACCGAACAACCCCGAGACGGGCAACAGGCGAAACCTCGTTTGCACTTGTCTACAGAACGGAATGCGTAATTCCCCCCGAGGTGGACTTTCCCGGGGTTCGCCGACGACTCCTACCCGGACAAGAAGGCCTAAATCACCTCATGCTCTTAGACGACCTCGACTTGATCAATGAGCGACGCGACCAAGCACTTATTCGGATGCAGAACTATCAGCAAACCACGGCTAAGTACTACAACTCGAACGTAAGAAGCCGCCGATTCAACAAAGGAGACCTCGTCCTCCGCAAATTTTTCCAAAACACAGCCGAACGGTTAGGATAAATAAGCCGAGTTGGGTTCGCAAGTCCTAAAGCTGTGGCAAAACACCCTAAACCCAACAACAGTTCGTTCTAAGCAACGTTGGTCTTATAACACCTCACGAACATAATATTCACGGTTGGTCGTAGAATACGAGGTACCCATATATGTTCAGACCTAAACCCAGCAAAACGCCTTGCGCCTTAGCAACGCTGGTCATTTATGCTACATAGCATTTAGGTCAATCACGACAAAGACACTGTGGCTCGCCCAGCCGCAGCTCGTCCCTTAAAACATCTTTGGAATTTCGTAACTGATGTGCACAATCAGATACATAATATCCAAATATGTTCGAACATAAACCCAGAAAACACCTCGCTCCTAAGCAACGCTGGTCCCAAAAGCAACAAAGCACATGTGGGTTGGCCGCGGTCAAAATACCGCGACTCGCCTATTTTCAGATTGTTTCCCGAAACACTTCAAAAACACCGTTTTACTGCAAAAATACGAAACACTCTTAAACTCGAAACCAGGGCAGACTCTTCGCCACTTGGCAACATTGTGTTTCGAACTCGAAATCTAACCTTTACAACCGCCTCGCGAGTAGACCTAGTCGGACGAACACAAAGCCATCGCTTTGCCGTAAAATCCCGAGCAAAGCAAAATTCTTCGCCCGAATACAACTCAACTCTTAATCATTAAGCATAAAAGGGTCGGGACGATCTACCCTAGACTTCATAGTCGCCTCGCCTCTGAACGGCACTGATCCTAACCACTACGCCTCTTTCGGCTGTGGCTCACCCTATAGAAAAAGATGAGTAGGGTAAACTCTAAAACTGTTTTAAGTATAAAAAATCAGACATGATCAGGTGAGTAACTTAAACACTTCGCTTTGCCGCAATCCGAAACAGAATAGCAACGCTTCGGCTCGATAACAAAGTATAATACCATTAAAATCCATAGCATAAGTCAAAGCGGATAAAGCCATCCAGGCACCAAGTTCGAAACAAAAAACACATCCGATGCATGGATGCGCAACAACAAAAAATTAAATAAAAACCAAATCAAAGCATAAAAATTCGAAGGCGTTCCCTAAGCTGCAGGCTCGGAGGTCTCGACGATCTTAGAACCCTTCTCAGCGACCAGCTCGTCAACCCTAGGAGTATCAACGTTCGACCCTGCGGGATCTTCCACGCCAGCCTTCGAAGCCATAACTTCCGCCGATTCATTAGCAAAGAAGAGCGGGACAGAATCTTTGGAAACCGGAGAAAGCTTCAGGTCCTCTCGTAGGTCAGTTGCAAGACGCTCGAACTCTGCATCAGCATCGGCAATCTCCTCCTTCCATCCGGTCAGGGTCGCCAACTCTTCATCCAGAGAAAGAGGGTTCTCACCCCTAAGGAGTTCGACAAGCTGGAGGTTGCCTTCGGCTTGCGCGAGCTCAATGACCCTCGTCCGTGCAGGCACCTTCAGCTTCTCAACCTTCTCCTCTGCTTGGCGAACGCGACTCTCGAACTTCTGACTAAGCTCTCTCCTCGCCTCCTTGCGCGCCTTCCTGGCTTCCACCTCGCGCAGCTCTCTTTCGGCCCCGAGCTGTCATTTGAGAGAAGCGATGTCCGATTCGTGTCTGAGTTTCTGTTTGTTAAGACGGACAGCGAGGGCTTCGGCTTCATCGCATTTCTTCTTGAACTCGTCCCTCTCATCATCAAGTTTCTTCATTCGAGCCGTGGCTTTCTCCAGTTCAGCGGAATGTTTCTGCTCGGCCTCGTCAAGACGGGCCTTAAGAGCAACGACATCGCTGCGAGCCTCTTGGACACGACGCAAGTCCTCCCCGGCGTCTCGTGAGTATCCCGCGACCACTTCATTCGCCGCTTCGATAAACTGAAACATGATCGTAAGCTTCCTGTTAAGAAAAAATAATAACAGATGCACATGACAAGAATAGCTAAGGCAAAGGACAATTACCTTGATCCCTCTGAGTGCCATCTTGGCATATTTCTTGCTCAAACCAAGCGTGTCCGGCGCAGGAAGACGGTCTCCTGGACGAGTAATCTTGGAAAAGAGCGTCACGGACGTCGCGGCCTCGTCAGCAGGCGCCTCCAAAGCGGCCATGGCAAGATTCGAATTGGGAATAGACGCAGAAACGGGAGGATCTTTCTTCGCCCTCTTCTTCGAAACAGCTGCGTCGTCCGCCTTATCTTCCCTTAACGCGATGTGTTTCGAACCCCTTTTGCCCTCTGCGCCTCCATCGGCTCGAGGAGTCACCTTTGATTTCGAAGTGTGACGAGACAAGGAGGATCCTCCAGGCCGCTCAGAAGACTTCAAACCTGCGACGATCTCAGAAGAAACCCTAGCTGCCTTTGGCCTCGCCTCATCTGAGAATTTCGAACCAGCATTTGCCTCGCTCAGAATCATGGAGCTCGCGTTTGCCTCGCCCAAAACTCTCGGGCTCGTCTCCTTTGACCTAACTGTTTCTTTCTCCTTCTCTCCTGTGCGCTTTTTGGCTTCCATCGCATTTTTGTCATGAAGAGTCATTTTGGCCGCCAACTTGTAAATCAGATCGACGTCAGATGAATGAGAAGATTCACAGTAATCTATATCGATCCCGAGGTTGAAAGCTTGAGCACGTTCAACCCTTTGCAACGTGAAACTCCTCGTCCAGTAAGTCCTCCTCTGGCAAAAAAGCTTGATCGAGTCGAGAAAACCTTCGGGGATCCTTAGCACGATCTGACTCTCTGCAACAGAAACAAAAATAAGACAAACTTTAGTAACGATACTCACATCGTCTCGGGCACAAGATCCCTAAGATTGGCAACGATCCGCTACCAATTCGCCCCCAGTCCGTCTTGATCTTCCTGAGCCATGCCGCGGGTACCGAAGCGTCATTTATCGAAACAAAAGAAGAAACGGCTCTTCCAATCTCTGTTGTTACTGGGGAACCTGCGGATGATTCGCCAATCTCTTTTGTTACCGATGCAGTACGTCTCGGATTTCTGGTTCCGACGAATATCCAACAAGTTCAGGAGATGACCAACGGTAAGCTCAATCTCGCATTCATAGCTAAGAACGACAAGACCAACGAGATGGCGAAGGCCCCAAGGCGTAATCTGGGCCAGGGCGAGCTTGTATTTCCATAGATACTGACAAATAACTTCTGGGATGAGAAACCAGAGAAGGCAAAGGTAGAAAAAAATCTCGTAAACTGTGAAATGCCCAGTGGGTGGGTGGTCTGCTCGTTCCGCCGAAGTAGGTAGCAGGAATTCTACTTCTTCGCTAATATTGAAGCGAGCCCTTAGATCCACTAAACTCTCAATAGTCGAGAGCGTAGACCCAGGTGGATCGGCAACTTTCCTCTTTGCCCTCTTCGCTTTCGGTTGTTGCTCCTTATGAAATTTCATCATCTCCGCAAGTTCCTTCCTCGCCACGGCTGGGTCCCAGTTCCAATCCCTTTCTTCGGGTTTTACTTCCACTACCCCGGCAGCCTGAGAAGGATTTTCGATTGGGGAGTCTGCATTCTTTTCCTCGACGATTGGAGCGCCACCCTCTGACCTCGCTTCACTTGACCCCTCATATCGAGCGTAAGCAACTTTACGAACAACGGAATCGTCAAAATTCGAGTCAACATCGCCTCGCCAATGCGATGCAGCCGACTACCGAGAGGTTTCGCTTCGCCATGGCACGATGGCACATCAGCCTCGTCATTAAAATCCTCCTCGCCCCGACGAGGAGACTCCTTCGATACGCTGCGAGACCTCGCCTCGTCGCAGCACGACGACACGCCGACCTCGCCACAAGAATTCGACTCGCTTTGACAAGATGATTCATTCGAACCGCCTTCAGATCTCGCTTCACCGTGGTACGATGACGCGTTGGTGTCTCCCTGAGAACTTGCCCCGAGTTCAGAAGAAGAGGAGAGAGCCATGACGTTTTAGTGAAAGATCAAAGACGGACCAGGGTATTTAAGGCGGACGGCGGTGGGACGGCCAAGACGAGAAAAACCCTAATCGGAAATTTAACATAAAAAAAACAGAGAAAGAAGAGAGGAAACAAACCTTGGAAATTTGTGGAAGTTGGAGATAATGAAAAGTGAGGAGAGGCCTTGCTACTTATAGACACTTCAATGCCTCGCCTCGGGAGTATGCAAGATGATTACAGTCCCCGAGGTGGATCAATCTCTAAATAGGCTTTTTTGGGGCCCAAAAAGATCAAAAGTCAAGGCCCAATAAGAGGCCCACGAATGATGTATAAAAGAAAAATTTCTGAGTATGGGAGAAAAGGGGGCGAGGCCAGAACATTATGTTTTGGCGAAGTGAGGGCGAGGTGAAACACATCGCCCAATGAAACCAAACACCTCGCCCACGAAATTAATCATCGAGCCTCGCCTAGATAACAGAACATTTCGCCTCGTCCGCGAATAGAACCACTTCGCCAACACAGAACATCATCTTGGCCTAGGCGAGGAGAAATAAAGCCTTTTGGCCTCGTCACGGCGAGGCGAAGCAAGGCAATCTCTCCTCGCCTAGGCGAGGAGAAGAGAAGCGATGTGGCCTCGCCCCGGCGAGGTGAAGCAAGGTATTTTCACCTCGCCCAGGTGAGGAGAAACAAAGCCTTTTGGCCTTGTCACGGCGAGGCGAAGCAAGGCATTTTCACCTCGCCCCGGCGAGGGGAGGAAAAGCATTTTTGCCTCGTCCTACCAGAACAAAGCATTTCATCTTAGCGAAGCAAAAACTCTTGATCTCGCCTCTCTTGACACCTCGCCACCCTCATCATTGAGTCTAAAGAGCTGGGGGGCTAACTGTTGGGGTTGGTTTTCACTCTAGCGAGATCAACGGGAAAATGGCTAAGTATAGAAGTGATTCTGGGCGATGCCCAGAATTTGCACGGACGAAGCCGGTCACCTCGCCCAAACCGTGCACGGGCGAGGTGAACCGTGCAAAACCCGGGCGAAGCCAATCACCTCGCCCAAACCGTGCACGAGCGAGGTGAACCGTGCAAAGCCCGGGCGAAGCCAATCACCTCGCCCAAACCGTGCACAGGCGAGGTGAACCGTGCAAAACCCGGGCGACGCCAATCACCTCGCCCAAACCGTGCACGGGCGAGGTGAACCGTGCAAAACCCGGACGAAGCCAATCACCTCGCCCTAACCGTGCACGGGCGAGGTGAACCGTGCAAAACCCGGACGCAGCCAATCACCTCGCCCAAACCATGCACGGGCAAGGAAACTTCTAATCAAGCCCGAAGGCGAAGGCCCACGAAGCAATAAGGCGAAGCCCCAAGTCAGACCCAAGGCGAAGCGATGTGCAAGTGGGCCGAGCCCAAATCCACAAAAAAGTCTGAAGCGGTGTTTACCCTAGAAGACGAAGCCTTGAGGAAGAGGGCGCCGCGAAGGGGATAAGGAAGGAGATAAGGAAGAAAATCTACGAAATATATCCCTAGATTTTTGATGTCATTGCATTTTACATACATTCCGCATGCTCATTAGGTAGTTTTTCATGCATTTATATCATGTTTTAGGTTAGATTTGCATCACTTAGAGTCCTAGAGCATTCTTGCATCAGCATTTGCATTTTCTCTGCATTTTGCATCCATTCCAAGTATTTATGGTTGCTTTGGAGACACGGAGGTTCGTGGAGGTGTGGAGACCAATGTAGCGGTTCATGGAAGCTCGGGAAAATGCTAAGGACCAGTGATCGAGGAGCAGATCGAGCATGGCCGGTCGATCTAGGAGTTGATCGACCAGAAGATCGAGCCAACTAGGCGATCCAAGGATAATGATCGAGACGGAGATCAAGTGAAGCAGTCGATGCATCGGTACGGACGTAAATGACGCCATGCAGAGCGAGAGCCGGATCGAGTACACCACTCGATCCTCCCGGAGATCGATACCGAGATCGGATGCAACACTCGATTCGCCGAAGGAGATCGAGACCCGGATCGAGCCGAAGACACGATGCCCGGATATGATCGAGAGACCAACTCGATCCAATGGTCGATCTCTGTCCTTTCAACCGTTTTTGGCTGTTAGCGACGGGGGGGACCATTGGACTGTTTTGGCATTTTTGGCAAAGGCGGCGACTACTTTTCGACAACTTTTGAGATTTTTACCTTCTCTCCTAGTTTTTAGTTTTTTTTTCTCTCTCGTTTTCATCGAAGAACACCATTGTAGAACAGTTTCAACCTTCTGTATTTTCGAATCTTTATCGTTTTTAATCCAGTTTATCTTTCATGTTTATTGTTTCTTCTCTTCGTCTTTGCTTGATTTCCTTTATGTGTAGTGAGTAGTTCATTCAGGGTTAAGGGTTGAGAGGATTAAGGGGTAGAAAAGGTTCGATCTTGGTTTGTTTTCTAAACGTTTTAAATCTATCTCTTCTAAGGTGATGAAAGCTTAATGCTTGAAGACTCTCACGTCAAGAGCTTCACGATCCGAGAGGTCCCTTACCTTGACAGGATCCAGGGACCTCGGAAGATCTCACCTTAGTGATTAGTTACCCCTTCCCAAAAGCCATGGTAGTTTTGGGGACTAGTTAAGCCATTGTTCGAAATCTGTTTTCCTTGCCTTTCAACCTCTTTTTCCACCAAAAGCCATGGGTTTGGAGGAGACGATGAAAGAGTGATCTATACCGAAAGCCACGGATAGATCTTGTTTTGTTTTCGAGGCTTAGAGACCCTCACCAAGTGAGTCGATCTAAAGTTTCAAACCCAAGGTCAACCTTTGAAACCCCTCATATGAATCTCGACCCTGAAACCCTTCTCTTTAGCTTATTTGCGTCGCATATCACCTTTTGCTTGTTGTTTGATAGCTTCCTGGTCTTTAGATTCCTTGTTCTTACGATTTTAGACGAGATCGATCTTTTCTGCTCGATCTAGTGGTCGATCTTGTGGTCGATCCACTAGTCGAATTTTAACAATTCGAAGCTCTTCCCTTTAATTTATCTGTTTGTTCCTCGTGGTAACTGCTTGCTTTCTAGTATTTTTTAAATAGGTTTCACTCTGTTTAGGTTGCTGCAATTAGTTTTCAAGATTTTATCAACAAACTGTCTCATTTCACTTAGATTTGTCCTAGATCTTGCATTCTCTGTGGATTCTCTATCACCTAGAACTGGATTGACACTCTCTGCTTGCCTTACTACAACGTTGCATGCATTAGAGTTTTGATAAGTTCTCTGTTGCATTAGACCGTAAAGAAGACCGAATATCAATTTTTGCCTAGATTACGATAGCAGTTGTATAAATAGCGAGTTAAATTCATTAGCTTGGGGGATCGGCTTTTTACCTAGCAAAGCTCTAGCAAAATACTTGTACCAAAAGCTCATCAAAGCGGCATTAATAAAATCACCATCTTTGAATCCTTGTTCTCTCGTGTTTACCTTAGAATCTTTACATCCTCTTTTATATTTAACTTACAAATTCTATTGTGTGAAATCCAGCCCACACACCTCCTTAATGCATAGAGAATGCAAACTACAACCTAAATGCAACCTAAGTCTAAAAGGAATGGAAAATGGAACTAAAGAGAAAGAAAACATGCAAAAAAAGACCAAAACATGAAGTAAATGCAAGCCTAAATGATGTAAATGTATGAGATATCACACTCCTTAGATGACCAGCCTTGTAAGCATCATTCGCTATCTCTTCCCAAACATTTTTGAGCTCAATCTGTTTGAAGCTCATAGATTGGGCTCTTGAAAGTTGATCAAAGCCAAATATCTCCTCTAGCTGAGTGAATCCCATAGTGTACCATGCTCTGTTGGCTCTGAATTTTATGAACTCATTGCCATAGTCTTCTTCTCCCTCATCATACTTATCATCAAACTTAAAGAAGTCGACATTAATACTTGCAAGGAATTCACAAGAGATCTGCTTATAAGTGGGATACCCAAGACTAGCAAACTTCTCAAGCCCAATGTTGCTTAACAGCTCATCCACTTCAGACTTGAATATCAGCTCATCCAACAGACCAGGGCAAGCATATCTTTTTGGAGCAAAGTCCACTCTCCTTATCGCTTTCATATAGTCCTTAAGCTTATGTGCTGCATCAGAAGTGTGTTCGGCTTCATCAACCGGCCTTTTACCCTCTGCTCTGTCTCTTGCATGGGCACTTGAGTCCAAAATTTCCTCATCTCCTCTACTTCTCGACATTGTACCTGAAAACAGAAAGCTTGAAGCAAAAATTAATATATTGTTCCTATAGAGCATTGTGCAGAAAAATATTTCCCAAATATCAAACATGCTCAAGGAAAACTCTATACCAATTCAAACTGAATGGCAACAAATAGAGGCGAATTTAGCAAAAAGTTTCAGCTCAAAAGGATGAACACAATGAAAATTAAGATTCAAGAAGCAACAAGCAGCGATTTAACCAAATTCAAGCATATGTAGCAAAAATATCATCTTCTCTCCACCAAATTATAAACATGCACCAGGTTCAATATTGTTACTATAATATGAAGCATCTAAATGGTGAATGTGCTGAAAAAATAATAACATGCCTAGATTTGTCCAAAATCTAAACAATATGCCAAATTAAGAACAAAATGAGCATTTTCCAAACATTTTAAGCATAAATCATCAAAGAGGGGTGCAACAATGGTGACATGCAGTTCAAAACGATAATCAAAATTAGGCAAAACAATCTCAACAGTCATTCTAATGCATCCTAATCCAGCTTGTAAAGATTAAACTCAAGAAATGAAGATTCTAGCAAAGTTTACCTTAATCCTTGACAAGAGAAATGAAGTTCTAGGACAGAGAATGCAAAAGAGAAGTATGATGTGTTTTGCAGAGGTGTTTAGCTCGATATGGATGTTTGGAAGGAGATGGAGATAAGCTATTTTAAAGGCAAGAGATAAGAGAAATCTAAATAAATAAAAGAAAAATACAAGAATATCTAGTTTAAAGTTTAAAATTTGTTACGGGAAAGAAAGATTCTTTTACCTCCACCAAGGTGCACAAAATGGTTTTACTTGCTTTACCCATTGATATTACTGCATATTTCATGTGTTTTGCATACATAATAGATAGTTTCTCATGCATTTACCTTGCACTTTAGGCTAGTTTGCATCACTTTAGGTTCTAGAGTACTTTTGCACCAGCATTTGCATGTTTCTTGCAATTTGCATCACAATCAGGTTGTTTTCGGTTACTTTGGAGCTATGGAAGATTTGTGGACGTGCTAAGGCTCGTGAGGAAGTCTGTGGATACTTGGAGAAATCAGGATTGCACTCTAAGGACCTGAGATCGAGTAGCAGATCGAGCAAGGTAGGTCGATCAAGACGAGATCGATCAGAAGATCGAGTGTGGAGAACGATCTGAAATACGGACGTAAACGACGCCATGCAGATCGAGGACCGGATCGAGCTTCCAACCCAATCACCACAAGATCGACTCAGAGATTGACCAAGAGCCATCTGATCCAATACGTGATCGAGTGCCAGATCGAGCTTCATGATCGATCCCAGAACAACCTTATCCGTCCAGCCTGTTTTTGGACCATAGCGAAGGGGGGGACCATTTGCGGTTTGGCCATTTTTGGCAAAGAGCAACGATCCTTTCATTATTCCACCCTATCGACTACTTTTCTATCATCTCTCTCGTTTTAGGCGATTCGCCATTATAGACTATCGAGCTTTTTCTTACTTTTGTGTTTTGAATATTGGATCTTTGCTTTTAATCAAACGTTTTTCATGTTTAGTTCATCGTTTATTGCATTTCGTTCGGTTTACTTTATGAGTCGTGAGTAGTTTCATCGGGTTTTCGGGGTTAAGAGGAATCAAAGGGGTTAAAAAAGTTTAAAGTTTTGTGTTTTCTTGTCCTTCATCGCCTTCTCTTTTAGGATTTGAGCGCTTAAGGCTTAAAGACTCTCACGCCAAGATCTTTATGAACAGAGGGATATCTTACCTTGACGGTATTCAGATGTCCTGGAGAAGTCAAATCCTAGAGGCTAACCCTTCCTTTCCCACACGCCATGGTCGTTCAGGGGGTTAGTTAGGCCGTGTGTTTGAAATCTGTGTTTTATGCCTTTCAATCTCTTTTTCCACCAAAAGCCATGGGTTTGGAGAAGAGAATGAAAGAGTGATCCATGCCACACACCATGGATGGATCTTATTTTGTTTTCAAGGCCTAGAGACTCTCACAAAGTGAGTAGATCCAAAGTTTTCAAACCAAGCTTGAACCTTTGAAACCCTTGAACATGATTCTCAACCCTAGACCCTCTTTCTTAGTATTTTATCATCTCTGTTAATCATTCGCTTGCTATTTGTTCGCATCTTGGTCGATTAGATTCATTTCTGTTCAAGCTGTTTAGTAGATCGATCGTTATTGCTTGATCTAGTGGTCGATCCCGTGGTCGATCCACTAGTCGATTTTTATTATTTCATAGCTTTGCATTTTAATCATTCCGCTTGTTCCTCGTGATAGCTCACTCGTTTCTAGTATTTTTAAAATAGTTTTGCTTTGCATTTGACACTTGCATCTAGTTTTTAGGATTTTCACAAAACTGTTCATCATTTGCTTAGCTTTACATGATCCTTGCATTCTCATTGCACTTTTTAGCTCCTAAGTTGGTTTGATTCCTCTTGCACTGTACTACGACTGTGTGCTGCTTGAGTTTTGATAACCTCCTGCATTGCTTGCTTCTATAGACGATAAAAAAGTTGTTATCAAATGGCGCCGTTGCCATCTTAGGAGTATTTTGAAAGCATTGAGATTTGGGGTTTAGGAAAGACTAAGCCTTTATTTTTCTTTTGGTTACTGATTTCTCTACTCTCGAACTTGTGTCTTTCAGGTACATGAATCTAAGTTCAAGGGGAGACAACAATCTACTTCAACCCTTGGACAACATTCATCAACTCGGCCATTCAAGACAAAGAAGAGTTAGGGAGCAAGCTAGAGCTTTTGAGGAGATTGTTCAGCAAGGTTCAGTGGATTTTGAAGCAATGGCTGAGCACGAACATCCTAAGGGACCTCATGAAGCTGTGGGAAGGGGTAATGGAAACCCCCACCACGCGGCTAGACCCCCACACATCATTGGAGTGGGAGATGCTCCCAATACTCACCATAATATGTTTGGGATCACTCCTCCTCCAGTGCAGAACAATAATTTTGAGATCAAGCCAGGGTTTGTTTAGATGGTGCAAAACAACAAATTTCATGGGTTAGCTTTGGAGGACCCATTGGCGCATCTAGACAACTTCGAGCAGCAATGCTCAAGTTAAATGGCATCTCGGAAGACAGCTTCAAGCTGCGCTTGTTCCCCTTTTCCTTAGGCGACAAGGCACGGCATTGGGAGAAGACTCTTCCACAAGGCACTATCACTTCTTGGGCAGATTGTAAGAAAGCTTTCCTCTCCAAGTTTTTCTCAAGGTCTCGGACAACAAGGTTGAGAAGCGAGATCAGTGATTTCACTCAGCGTCAGAATGAGTCATTCAACGAGGCTATGAAGCGCTTTAATGATTACACAATCGATTGCCCTCACCACGGTTTCAGTGAAGAGACCTTATTGAGTACTATCTACCGCGGAGCACTTCCACAGATCAGGCTACTACTTGACACGGCAAGCAAAGGAAACTTCCTTGGTCAAGAGGTTGAAAAAGGCATGGAGCTAATTGATAAATTGGCGTTAAGTGATGGAAACTATTCAGAGGACTATGACCGTGCCCCAAAAGGAGCTGATCTTGAAGCCAACAAGAAGGAAATGAAGTCTCTACATGAGAAGATCGATAAGCTCATCATTGCTAACCAAAAGCATGTCCATTTTGTTGGTGAAGCCGCGGATGTCTTCGATGAGCTAGAGCAATGCCAAGAAGAAGAAGCTAATTGGGTAGCCAGTCAGAACAATTACAAACCTCAAGGAGATTCACAAGGCTACAACCAGAACAACAATCTCCCCTATAGAAGCACCAATGTCGCGAAGCCTAAAGATCAAGTGTACCCTGCTCAGCAAGCAAAACCATTGGTTCCCTACAACAAAGGTTTTCAGCCGAGTGGTGGTTTCCAAGGGCAAGGCAACTTCCAAGGACAACAGCAAGGAAGCAAGGGCTATACACCAATGTACCCTCCGGGCTTTGCTCCTCAACAACCGATGCAACAACAACAAGTTGATCCTGTCCAAGCCATGTTCCAACAATTGATTCAAGGGCAAGCATCTACAAACCAAAAGTTTGCCGAGATGAACACTCGCTTAGACTCCTCCCTCACTGACTTCTCTACTCAGATTACAAACTTGAATAACAAGATCAAGCAGCTAGAGAAAGGAAAGGCGAGTAGAAGTGGTCAGAATAGCTTACCGGGCAAGTGTGAGCAGAATCCCAAGGAATACGCCAACGCCATTACACTAAGAAGTGGGAAAGAGCTTGCACCTACGGTTACTCCTGAGAACAACGAGGACATTGTAATTCAAGAGGAGGAGGGTAAGCTTTCACCTGATGACGAGATCAACTTCCACAATGTTTGGATTGAGAGACCAATAAAGGGTAAGGAGGTTGCTGTAGAGAAGAAAGTGGAGCAAGCTGCTAAGGAGAAAGACGCTTATGTGCCTCCACCGTATGTACCCAAGCTACCTTTTCCTGGCCGCTTCAAGAAGCAACTTATAGAGAAGCACATAATCTTGTTTGAGAAGCATCTAAAAGACGTAGAGATCGAGCTACCTCTCGTAGACTGTCTTGCCATGATGCCTAAATGTGCAAAATTTTTCAAAGACACGCTTGGAAAGAAAAATAAGGAAAGCAAGGAAGTGCTAGTACATAGTGAAGAATGTAGCGCCGTAATACACAAAGAGATAGTTCCCAAGAAGTTGGGAGATCCTCGAAGCTTCACTATACCTTGCGCCTTGGGTCTATTAGAGTTCAAGAGTTGTCTTTGCGATTAGGGGGCTAGTATAAATTTGATGCCTCATTCTATAGCAAAGAAGTTGGGATTCACAAGATTCAAAGATTGTAGAATCTCCTTGGTGCTAGGTGACAGAAGCGTGAGGATACCCGTAAGTTTGCTTGAGGACTTGCTAGTGAGAATCAGCGGTGTAAACGTGCTTACGGACTTTGTTGTGTTGGAAATGGATGAAGAATCCAAGGATCCGCTCATTCTCGGTAGACCGTTCTTAGCCACCGCTGGAGCCATCATCGACGTCGAGAATGGGAAGATAGCTCTTCACTTGGGTAAAGATATAAGGCTGGACTTTGACATCAATGAGGTTTTGAAGAAGCATACGATAGAAGGGCAAGCTTTCTACATTGAGACGTTGAACGCTTTGGCGGATGAGTTTCTGGAAGAGTTAGCTCATGAGGATCATTTGAAGCTGGCATTGATTAAGGAGCCAGGGGAGTTCGGTTACTTGGGTCAGAGGACTCTGGAATACGCTAACCTGCTAGATTCTAGGAAGATTGCAATGGAGGATGAAAGCGCTTGCCTAGAAATCGACTTCGAGATCGACGAAATTACTCGATCCAGGGGTCAAATTGACATTCAGATCGAAGAGAGTGATCGATCCAGGATATCAATCGAGTCCAAAATCGAGAGATGCCTTCCGATCAGTTCAGGGTCCAATCCGGAGAACAACTCGGCAGCTCGATCTCTCACTCGATCAACTTTAAATCGAGAGAGCGAATCGAGTGATACTGCTCGATCTAGACGACATCGAGAGCAAGATCGACTGGATGACTCGATTTTAGAAGGGACAGAGGTTCAAGAAAGCAGCCTTAAGGGTCATGTCTCGGGTTCTAAGGAGGGTCCCAAGGAGGGAAACAACAACAACAGCCACGAGGACGATTGGAGCGAGCTAGCCCCAAATGTGGACCTTAAGGAGCTCCCAAAAGGGCTAAGGTATGCTTTCTTAGGGCTTAACGAAACCTATCCTGTGATTGTGAATGAAAACTTAAGTGATGATGAGTTGCACTCGATCCTAACTGAGCTGAGAAAGTATAGCAAGGCCATTGGGTACTCTCTAAGTGACATCAAGGGCCTTTCACCAATGCTTTGCACTCATAGGATTCACTTGGAAAATGAGAACGCCTCTTCTATAGAACACCAAAGGCGTTTGAATCCGAATTTAAAAGAGGTTGTTAAGAAAGAGATTCTTAAGCTTTTAGAGGCTGACGTGATCTATCCCATAAGTGACAGCTCGTGGGTTTCTCCTGTACACGTGGTGCCTAAGAAGGGAGGGATCACGGTCATTAAGAATGATAAAGATGAGCTTATACCCACTAGGACTATTACAGGACACCGTATGTGTATTGACTATAGGAAGCTTAATCTTGCTAATAGAAAGGATCATTTTCCCTTGCCTTTTATTGATCAAATGCTTGAAAGACTTGCCAATCACCCATACTATTGCTTTCTTGATGGATATAGTGGATTTTTCCAAATACCAATCTATCCAAATGATCAGGAGAAGACGACCTTTACATGCCCTTATGGCACCTTCGCGTATCGAAGGAGGCCATTCGGTTTGTGTAACGCACCGGCTATGTAACGCACCGGCTATGTTGTGAGGAGACAAACTTGGTGCTTAACTGGGAAAAATGTCACTTGATGGTGAAAGAAGCGATCGTGCTTGGCCATAAGATATCAGAGAAAGGCAACATAAGTCTAAGGTTGAGGTCATGATGAGTCTTGAGCTGCCGGTTAATGTCAAAGGAGTGAGGAGTTTCCTAGGCCATTCTGGCTTCTACAGGCGCTTCATCAAGGATTTTTCCAAGATTGCACGCCCTCTCACACGGCTGATGTGTAAGGAAGCTGACTTTGTGTTCGATGAGGATTGCCTTCATGCATTTGTTACCATCAAGGAAGCTCTAGTATCCGCGCCGATAGTGCAAGCACCGGACTGGACTCTACCGTTCGAGATTATGTGTGATGCTAGTGACTATGCTGTGGGAGCCGTTCTAGGTCAAAGGAAAGATAAGAAGCTGCACGTGATTTACTATGCTTCAAGAACCTTGGATGACACGCAAACAAGGTACATTACTACAGAGAAGGAGCTATTGGCAGTAGTGTTTGCCTTTGAAAAGTTCAGGTCATACCTTGTAGGTTCCAAGGCCACTGTCTACACAGTTCACGCGGCTTTGAGGTACATCTATTCCAAGAAGGACACTAAGCCGAGGCTTTTGAGATGGATTCTTCTACTTTAGGAGTTCGACATGGAGATCAAAGACAAGAAAGGAATAGAGAACGGGGTCGCTGACCATCTCTCTCGGTTAAGAATCAACGAGTCTTTACCCTTAGATGATTTGCTTCCCGAGGAACAACTCATGGCGATCACGACGGCTGTTTGTGGAAAACTAGAAGGGCAGTTTCAGGAGGTTATGAGCTTCAAAGAGGAGGATCTTCCTTGGTACGCGGACATTGTGAACTACTTGGCATGTGGGGAAGAGCCTTCGCATCTCGACAACTATCACAGGAAGAAGTTCATGAGGGACGTAAGCAACAACTTTTGGGACGAGTCCTATCTATACAAGAGAGGTGTTGACAGCATATAGAGGAGATGCGTGACAAAGGAGGAAGCAAGAGACATCATCTTTCACTGCCATGGCTCTTCGTATGGTGGGCACTTTGCTTCATTCAAGACCGCCACTAAGGTCTTGCAAGCCGGTTTCTGGTGGCCGTCCATCTTCAAAGACACCCATGAGTTCGTGATGAGTTGCGAAGCTTGTCAACGAGCAGGGAACATCACTAAAAGGAACGAGATGCCTCAATTTCCCATCTTTGAGGTTGACGTCTTTGACGCATGGGGCATAGACTTCATGGGGCCTTTCCCTTCTTCCTACGATAACAAGTTCATTTTGGTGGCTGTTGACTACGTTTCTAAATGGGTTGAGGCCATTGCTTCCCCTACAAACGACTCTAAAGTGGTGATCAAGCTCTTTAAGAGCATCATATTCCCGAGGTTTGGAGTACCCAAAGTGGTGATAAGCGACGGAGGAAGCCATTTCATCAACAAGTTGTTTGAAAACCTTTTAAGGAAGTATGGCGTGAAGCACAAGGTAGCTGCACCTTACCATCCTCAAACGAGTGGCTATGTGGAGGTCTCTAACCGATAAATCAAGGCGATACTTGGGAGAACAGTTGGGACAACTCGGAAGGATTGGGCGGTGAAGTTAGATGACGCTTTGTGGGCTTACCGGACTGCTTTCAAAACGCCCATTGGTACTACTCCTTTCACTCTTCTCTACGGCAACGGATGTCACCTCCCCGTTGAGCTGGAACATAGAGCATTGTGGGCTGTGAAGCGGCTGAATTTTGATCTAAAGACGGCTCAGGAGAAGCGCTTAATCCAGTTACACGAACTTGATGAGCTAAGGCTGGATGCTTACGAAAGCGCTAGGATCTACAAGGAGCGCACCATGGCTGCTCATGATAAGAAATTGGTACCCAAGGAGCTTAAGGAAGGGAGTTTTGTGCTGGTTTACAATTCAAGGCTCCAGCTCTTTCCAGGAAAGCTGAAGTCACGATGGTGCGGGCCTTTTGAGATCAAAGAGGTATTGCCCTACGGAGCTGTCACATTGGTAGGCAAGAGTGGGAATGCATTCACAGTGAACAGACACAGAGTTAAGCCATACATGGCGAGTGCATTCGATAAGGAGAGCACCTCAATGCTTCTCCAAGACCCACCATCTGCCTAAACCAAGTAAAGTCTAGCTAAAGACGTTAAAGAAAGCACACGTGGGAGGCATTCCCATGTCTATCTTGTACATATTTTTGCTCTAATTCTCTTTCTGTTTTATGTTTTTATCTTCTGAGTGTGTGGGAACAGGTATAAGGGATCGCAGGCCATGTTCTTAGATCCAAAGAGAGTAAGAAGGGGCGAATATAGGCTAGAGATCGAGTGCTAGATCGAGTCATCCAGGCTCGATCTTTGCTAGAAACGAGCCTGGATCTAGGAACGAGAGAGTATAATCGATCTAAGACTCGATTCTAATCCAATCGAGTCACTAATCGATCAAATCTCTCGATCCAGCCAACATGGGCATGAGATCGAGTCCTAGATCGACCAAAAGGACTCGATCTCATGCCTAGGTAACCAAAACTTTTCCCTCCCTTTCTCTTTTCCCTCGCTTTTTAAATTTTAATGGTGGTCAAGGCAAGAATCTTTGACCACGAAAGATGTGCCTTGACCACACCTTTTGTCAAAAAACCGCTTTCATCACCCATGGTTTTAGATTTTTATTGCCTTTATGTTATCAACAACTTCACACTCTCATTTCTGCTCTTGCGAATCCTAAATCGAGAGAGAATGTTTTTCTTCTTTTCCTAAAGGCATTTAGCTCCAGTTTTCGATCCTGCAAAGGTATTTTCAGATTTTTAATTAAATATTTTCAAAAATTACTTTTATCATCGCTTGATCGATTTAAGTTGCTAAAAGTTTTAACGATTTTTTTAAAAGTAGCTAGAAATCAGAAAATATTTTAGATTTAATTCCATCTCTAAATTTTCTTTTCCTTTATCTAGTTACAATTTTTATAAATCTAGCAAAAATCTAGGGTATTAGTTGCGAATTTCTTCCTCTCCCTTGTGTTTTCTTTGTATTCGCCGCCTACTCTAACTCTCTCTTCCAAGAATTACCTTTCAGGCACCAATGGCACCTAAGAGAACCAGAGAAGATGCTACACAAAGAGAAGAAGAGCAACAAGTGGTTCATGAGGAAGGAACTCAACAAGTTCAAGAGGAGGAACCTCGACAAGTTCACGAGACGATCTGTTGGAATAGGGAGGAAAAGGCAGCGAAGAAGAGCTTAGAGAGGCTGCGCTTCGAGCCTACCAAGTTCGTGAGCAGAGACTTGCCCAACATATCCGCAAGTAACCATGGATCTCCTAGAAGATTTTGACTTTCTTCTCGAAAACATGGGGCTTGCTTGCCTTTCAAGAATGGATTGCCCAACATATCCGCAAGTAACCATGGATTTCCTCTCTACCTTGGCGTTTTCCTATGAGAATCCGAGCCTCCCTACTCCCTCACAAGGACATCTGACTTTCAAGGTCAAGAAGCGGTCCTATCACCTTTCCATTGAGGAGCTTTGCCAAGCATATGGACTCAACGCCGCGGCTAAGTAAGTGGAGTTTCCCCCTCTCAAGAACGCCAGCCTCATATGGGACATGCTTTGTGATGAAGAATACAAAGCCAACACGACTAAAATCAAGAAAGTGAGGAATCCCGTTCTGAGGTACACTCTCAAGTTGTTGGCAAACACTTTCAGCGGGCGGGCCGTGTCTCCTACGGTGACAAAGACCGAGTTATGCATCCTTTTCCAATGGATCAAGAGGATACTATGCAGCATCTAAGAAGAGAACCACGATCCACTGATGGATGACCTTGGGAATGATGTTAACTAAGGGTGTATTCTAGCATCCTCCTTGGTGAAGTACAAAGCATACGCTCTGAGGTGCAAGGAGAGTTCAGCTTACATTTGAGGGTTTCTCACGCCACTCTTTATCCAAGCCGGTGTACCCCTTCAACAGTTCGAGTCTTGCGCGGACAGGTCATTGATGGACGAAACCTACATGCGCAATACCGATAGCTTGGGACCTATGCCAGCTCCAGGATTCTGCGCCTATGAGTTCTACAATGACGCAGGGAAGAAG
Source organism: Thlaspi arvense (assembly GCA_911865555.2). Taxonomy (NCBI): domain Eukaryota; kingdom Viridiplantae; phylum Streptophyta; class Magnoliopsida; order Brassicales; family Brassicaceae; genus Thlaspi; species Thlaspi arvense. The sequence goes on from OU466857.2 coordinate 16,134,304, forward strand.
AGTGTGTGCATCTTACCCAATGTTGCAGAGAGAAACTTGGACAGCATCCGTACGATCCAGTTTTGCCAAACCCACGAGGAGTGTTACGCCCCACTTGGTGCAATCATGATGCCTATTCAGTCCGCGCGTGAGCAGTAAGAGTCACCACCATCAGATGGCGCAATGCCAGCCCACTTTGAGCTTCTCCGGATGGATTTTGAGCCGCAGACCAAGGCTGAGAAATTTCTTGCTTCAGTGGTGGAGGTGTAGTGAAAGATAACTAAGTGGCAAGGGAAGATGATCAAGAAGCTTGCCAAGAAGGTCAAGGCGGTTCAAGGGAACTCATCCGCGAAGTCTAAGGGGTCCAAGAGTGAAGAGGTCAACCAGCCCGAGAAGAGGAGGAGATCAACTGGCGGTATTGTCATCCGTGAGCAGCAAGGCATCGCGCAACAAGCATGTCATTCTGGTCATGGTTTCCCCACCAAGGATAAAGGCAAGGACATAGCCTGACGCTCCTCTAGCAAGAGCAGCTCCGCCGGAACATCCTCAAGTTCCAGCCGAGTTTAGCTCCAAGGTACCAACAACCTTCCCTTGTATATACCGCTCATTTTCTTTGTTTTGCCTTGTGTTTTTGAACTCTCTCAAGTTTGTTTGCCACCAGGACGGTGTAATTCAAGTTTGGGGGAGTGTGTGTGTTATTTGACATGTTTATTTTGCACTTATTTTCTATTTGCATCCCTTGAGTCATGCATACATTCTAAGGCTTAGAAAAGAACAAAAAAATTGGTAAAATGTTTAAAATTTTTCAAAAAAACTGATGTAGTTGCATTCATCTTGCAAGCATTTTAGGATTGAGTCTAGAATTTTTAAGCATCTAGGTTATTTAAATTTGCATAAGGGGTTAAAAGTTTTCTTAAAAGGTGTTTTAAGCTCATGAATTGTTTCGATGCCCTAGTTAGTAGTTCTCTAATGCTTTGCTCACGCTTTGAAAGTAAGTCCTTACCATGCTTGGATCACTTGTTTTGATTTTCGTGACTTGAATTGAACATTCAGGATTTGAAACTTGTCCCAATAAGTGAGAACCCTAATCTGAATTTTTAATTGTCATTCTTATGCATTTGAAAATAAACACATGGATCTTATACATATTTAGGCTCTCTTCCTCCTTTTACCACTCTTTGTGAGCCTAAGTAGAACTCCCACCATCACCCTTACCTTTCTTTCAAGCCAAATATTCTTGTGTGACATCATTGTGAGGCCTCTTTTCGGTTTGAACTTAGCATAACGTGTTACGTTTAGGCGACATGTTTAGGTTCTCATATGATTGCTAGCTTTGCATTTTGAAGCTAGTTGTGGGCTTAGGATAAGTTTGGGGGTTTGATGGGATCGCTTTCTTGTTTATATGCTTACGGTTTCAAAAAGTTTTGGTATTTGAAGTGAATAAAAGGTTTTAAGTGAAAGGCTTGGTTTTCAAAATGTATAATGCTCTAAGTATTTCAGAAGATAGCTCTTTCAACTAAAATAAAAAAAAAAAGAGAAAAGAGCCTAAGTGCCAAAATAAAAAGAAAAGAAAAAGAAAGAAAAGAATAAGAGAGCTCTCAATAAGAAAAAAATAAGGAGCTAAAATATTTTCAAGCCTTTTCACTAGCCTAAAGAGTAAAGATGTTTTTTTATATTTATTTTGGGTTCGAGCTTAATAAGGGTAGTCTCTAGGAGGGTGAGTGAGCTGAAAAGAAAAGAAAATGAGAGGGGTTTCAGGATCATTGTTAGTGTACAAGGGTAGATGAGAATCTAATCATGTATGCATCAATGGCCTTTACCTTTAGCATTATGCATAAAGTTCATACCATTCGTGAGAGAAACCAATTGCATTGTGAAACCCTCTTTAAAATGAGATCATTCTTTGCTCATAGCCTTCACCCTTAGCCAATTGTGTTTTGCTTTAAAGTGCATAAGTTTGATTCACGGTTCGATCGTTAAGGTTGAGGCTTAAAGACTCTCACGCCAAGATCTTTATGATCAGAGGGATATCTTACCTTGACGGGATTCAGATGTCCTGGAGAAGTCAAATCCTAGAGGCTAACCCTTCCTTTCCCACACGCCATGGTCGTTTAGGGGGTTAGTTAGGCCGTGTGTTCGAAATATGTGTTTTATGCCTATCAATCTCTTTTTCCACCAAAAGCGATTGGTTTGTAGAAGAGAATGAAAGAGTGATCCATGCCACACGCCATGGATGGATCTTGTTTTGTTTTCTAGGCCGAGAGACTCTCACAAAGTGAGTAGGTCCAAAGTTTTCAAACCAAGCTTGAACCTTTGAAACCCTTGAACATGATTCTCAACCCTGGACCCGCTTTCTTAGTATTTTATCATCTATGTTAATCATTCGCTTGCTATTTATTCGCATCTTGGTCGATTAGATTCATTTCTGTTCAAGCTGTTTAGTAGATCGATCGTTGTTGCTTGATCTAGTGGTCGATCCCGTGGTCGATCCACTAGTCAATTTTTATTAATTCATAGCTTTGCATTTTAATCATTCCGCTTGTTCCTCGTGGTAGCTCACTAATTTCTAGTATTTTTAAAATAGTTTTGCTTTGCATTTGACACTTGCATCTAGTTTTTAGGATTTTCACAAAACCGTTCATCATTTGCTTAGCTTTACATGATCCTTGCATTCTCATTGCACTTTCTAACTCCTAGGTTGGTTTGATTCCTCTTGCACTGTACTACGACTGTGTGCTGCTTGAGTTTTGATAACCTCCTGCATTGCTTGCTTCTATAGACGATAAAAAAGTTGTTATCACCCATGTAAAAACTTGAAATTTTTTTTTACACGGGTCATGTCGAGCAAAACATCCGATGTGACACCCCGGTGTGTACCATATCGGGGACGTCGGGTCCTGTGTCTCGACGATCATGCTCCTCTACGTCGGGGTTCAAATGTACTGGTTAGCTTCTCCTTCGGTTATCTTGCATCGAGCAGAATCAGAAGATGTTCTGCTTGATGTTGTTGCTCGATGTAGGGGAGACCCTTCGGCTTGCAGGATTCTTCCCGTGGGCAGTGCATGGCATCATCTGGATACTCGTACTGGTTAGGACCTTCTGCAGCGAGCAAATGTATTGGTGTTTTGCTCGATGTAACATCCTAATGGAGGTCTTTCGTCATGGTGATTACGTCCGCCGAGGGGAATATGGAACTGCTTGGCGAAAAACACCTTCGTTGCATGCATCTAGCAATGGTATGGATGTTTTGCCCGATGCTGCACATTGATGTGAGTCTTCTCGCACTCAGGTGGGATGCTTGTCAGTGGTCCACATACTGTCTATCGTCCCGTGCATGAATCATCCAATGGTTTTAGTATCGGGAAAAACTAAAGTGTTTTGCTCGATGTTGTTCATCGGTGCCATCACCATCGGGCTTTAATGTTGCTGTACGGTATGGCAGCTCGATGTACGGTCAGGGTGATTGTATCGAGCAAGAGTTCGCGAGGCTCTGCTCGATGTAGCATCCCGATATAATCTCCACTGTGCATCTTGGTCGGTGTACAGACTGGGGCTCCAGGGAGCGATTACATCGAGCAGAATTTTGGGGGTTCTGCTCGATGTAACACCCCGATGCAATATTCATCGTGCAATCTGCTCGGTGTATGGACTGAATCTTCCACGGTATAAACTGTATCGGGCATCAATCTGCCTGATATGCTACCTCGATATGGAAATAAAGTCTTCTTTCGTTGGCTTTCAAATGACCCTACACAGCTTTGGACCTGTTCTTTGACCGCTGAAGCACTAAATAAAGACATTAGTAATAAAAGAAAGCATTATATACAAGGATAGTCATGGGAATACCTCCCAAGGGTTCTTTATTTAAGTCATTAAGCTTGACTTTGATGGTTGGAGAATTAGTGAGAAGAATCTCCTTCTTCCATCTTCATGTAGACCCAAGTACCAACTGATTCTTCTTATCACGAGCTGACTTTCTTGTTCTCCTCTTCTTGGCACTTGATAACTAAATTCTTTGCAAGGGTGAGTATGCAATGAGGCTATCAAACTCAAATGCAAGACAGGTTGTAGCACAGTATGCAAGAGAGAGTCAATCCACACCTAGGATGATAGAAAATGCAAAGAGAATGCAAGGGCTTTGCAAATCTAAGCGAGACAAGATCGGTTTTGAGAAAATCCCTAAAAACTAGATGCAGCAACTAAATGGAATGCAAAACTATTTTAATATTACCAGGAATGATCAAACTACCATGAGGAACATACAGAATAATTAAAGGACAAAGCTACGAATTACTAAAATTTGTAGCGTGGATCGACCATGGGATCGACCACTAGATCGAGCAATAACAATCAATCTCATCTAAAAATGCAAGAACAGTAAAACTAACGACCAGGATGCTATCAAAGATCAAGCGAATGACGAGAGAAGATGTAAAGATGCTAAGAAAGAGGGTCTAGGGTTGAGATTCATGGTCAGGGGTTTCACAGGTCCGTACTTGGGTTGAAAACTTTAAATCGACTCACTTTGTGAGAATCTCTAAGCCTTGAAAACGAAATAAGATCTATCCGTGGCTTTCGGTATAGATCACTTTTTCATCCTCTCCTCCAAACCCATGGCTTTTGGTGGAAAGAGAGGTTGAAGGGCATGGAAAACAGATTTCAAACGCATGGCTTAACTAGTCCCCCAAACTTCCATGGCTTTTGGGAAGGGGTAACTAGTCTCTAGGGTGTGATCTTCAGAGGTCCCTGAATCCTGTCAAGGTAAGGAATCTCTCGGATCATAAAGCTCTTGGCGTGAGAGTCTTTAAGCTTTAGGGACTCGACACCCTAGAAGAGATAGCCATTAAACACTAGAAAACCCCAAGATCGAAAACCCTTTTGACCCCTTAAATCCTCTCAACCCCGAACCCAAATGAACTACTCACTACACATAAGATAAATCAAGCAAGGCATGAAGAAAGAAACGATGAACATGAAAAGAAACTAGATTAAACTCAAACGATTCGATTACAAAAGCAAGAAAAACTTCCAGTTCTACAATGGTGGATAATCTCAAAAAAACAGAGAGAAAATCATAAAAAGATAAGGTTGAAAAGTTGTCTGGGAAAAGAACGTCGTCGCCTTCCAAAAATGGCAAAAACAACCCGATGGTCCCCCCCTCGCTAGCGGCCAAAAGCGGTTGAAAGGACGGAGATCGTCTTCGGGATCGAGCGGCTCTCTCGATCATCTTCGGACATCGTGTCTTCAACTCGATCTGGGTCTCGATCATCTTCGGCTGATCGAGTGTTGCATCCGATCGTGGTATCGATCTTCGGTTGGATCGAGTGGTGGACTCGATCCGGCTCTTGCTCTGCATGGCGTCATTTACGTCCGTACCGTTTGATCGATTGCTTCACTCGATCTTCGTCTCGATCATTCTCCTTGGATCACCTGGTCTTCTCGATCTTCTGGTCGATCTCATCCTAGATCAACCTGCCATGTTCGATCTGTTCCCCGATCTCTGGTCCTTAGCAAACATCCGACCTTCCACGAACCGCTACAACAGCTTCAGCACGTCCACGAATCTCCACGACCCCAAAGTAGCCAGAAACAACCTGAATGTGATGCAAAATGCAAGGAACATGCGTATGCTGGTGCAAGAATGCTCTAGGACCCTAAGTGATGCAATCTAGTCTAAAATGTGATGTCAATGCATGAAAAGCTAACTAATGTGTATGCAAAAATGTATGCAATATGCAGTAACATCAACTCCCCCAAACTTACTTCTTGCTTGCCCTCAAGCAACAGAAAATAAGTAAGGAAGAGCAATTTTTTATTTTTTTTTAAAACGAATAGGGGTTTAAGCTTCTTGCAAAGGTGCCTTTCAAATGAATCAATCTCAATGTCCTAGTTAACAGTTCTAAAATGCTATGCACACACTCATACTCCAAAGAACTTAGCCATACTCATCACACAAAGAAATTCAGATCATGACTCTCCTATTCCTAACAATCAAATAAACTCATCCTTTAACATTCATTAACATCTGAACCATGAATCAAACTTATGCACTTTAAAGCAGAACACATTTGGCTAAGGGTATAGGTTATGAGCATAGAATGATCTCATTTGAAAAGGGTTTTCAATCAAAACAAGGGTTTCTCTCAAAAGTGGCAAGAACTTTATGCATAATGCTAAAGGTTAAGGCAATTGATGCATACATGACCAGATTCTCATCTACCCATGTAAATTAACAATGATCCTAAACCCCTCTCATTTATTAACTTTCATCCTCACTCACCACTTAGAATCTACCCTTTTCTCTCAAAGCTTAGCATTCCCCAAGAGGAGTTGGTGAAGCTGATGAAAACCAAGAGGAGTTAGAGCTAAGCCAAGAAGAAGCAAATTGGGTAGCCGGACAGAACAACTACAAGTCTCAAGGCTACAACCAAGGCTACCAGAACAACAACCTCTCTTACCGAAGCACCAATGTAGCCAACCCTAAAGATCAAGTGTACCCTGCTCAACAAGCTCAACCTTTCATCCCTTACAACAAAGGTTTTCAACCGAGTGGTGGTTTCCAAGGTCAAGGGCAAAGCAACTTCCAAGGGCAACAACAACACAACAAGGGTTATACTCCTAACTACCCTCCGGGCTTTACAACTCAGCAACAACAAGTTGATCCGGTTCAAGCAATGTTTCAACAGCTAATACAAGGGCAAGCTTCAACCAACCAGAAGTTCGCTGAAATGAACACTCGGCTAGATTCATCTCTAACCGACTTCTCCACTCAAATCACCAACCTAAACAACAAGATCAAGCAGTTGGAGAAAGGCAAAGCAAGTACGAGTGGTCAGAACAGTCTTCCGGAAAAGTGTGAGCAAAATCCCAAGGAGTATGCCAATGCTATAACGTTGAGAAGTGGCAAAGAGCTCGAACCTCCGGTCTCTACCAAGAACAACGAGGACGTTGTAATTCAGGAGGGGGAGGGTAAACCTTTGGCTGATGATGATGAGATAAACTTTGACAACGTTTGGATCCAAGGGCCGAGGAGAGGAGATAAGGCGGTAGCCGAGAAGAAAGCTGAGCAGACCAGCAAGGAGAAGAACTCTTACGTGCCCCCATCTTACATACCGAAGTTGCCATTCCCCGGTCGTTTCAAAAAGCAGCTAATAGAGAAGCATCGGATCCTTTTTGAGAAGCACCTGAGAGACGTGGAGATTAAGCTGCCTCTTGTAGACTGTCTCGCTATGATGCCCAAGTGCGCCAAGTTTTTCAAGGACACCCTTGTGAAGAAGAAAAAAGAATGCAAAGAGGTACTTGTACTAAGTGAAGAGTGTAGTGCGGTTATTCATAAGTAGATAGTGCCTAAGAAGCTGGGAGACCCTGGAAGCTTCACTATACCCTGTGCTTTGGGTCCTCTAGAGTTCAAGAATTTCTTGTGTGATCTCGGGGTTAGCATAACCTTGATGCCTCACTCCGTGGCTAAGAAGCTTGGTTTCAATCGGTTTAAAGACTGTCGGATCTCATTAGTGCTAGCTGATAGGAGTGTGAGGCTACCAGTGGGGCTGCTTGAAGACTTACCGGTGCGAATCAGTGGTGTGAACGTACCTACAGACTTTGTAGTGTTGGAGATGGACGAGGAGCCTAAAGACCCACTCATCTTAGGGAGACTGTTCCTTGCAACCGCCGGGGCTATAATAGATGTGAAGAACGGGAAGATTGCCTTGCATTTGGGGAAGGAGATCAGGCTAGATTTTGACATCAACAAGGTTCTAAAGAAGCCGACCATTGAAGGACAAGCTTTCTATATCGAAACGATGGATGCCTTGGCGGATGAGTTGTTGGAAGAGCTAGCTCTAGAAGACCATCTGAAACTAGCACTAACTAAGGAGCCAGGGGAGTTTGGCTATGTGGATCAGAGAACCCAAGAGTACGTGAACCTGCTGGATTCGAGGAGGATTATCAAGAATGAAGAAGGTTGCTGCCTAGAGATCGACCCCGAGATCGACGCTATCACTCGATCCAGGGGACAGATGGACAAGTCAATCGAGAGCACAACTCGATCCGGTGCAACAATCGATGGACAGATCGAGACGAATGCTCGATCAGGAAAAACAATCGAGTCGACGATCGAGAGAGACCTCCCGATCATTTTGGAGTCCAATCAAGAGATCGACTCAGCGTCTCGATCCCTTACTCGATCCATATCAAATCGAGTAAGTGAATCGAGTGAAATGGCTCGATCTAGACGACATCGAGAGGAGAATCGACCGGAGGACTCGATCTGAGAAGGGATAGCGATGGAGGAAAGCAGTCTGAAGGGCCATGCCTCGAGTTCAAGGGAGAGTTCCAAGGAGGAAAGCAACAACAACAGCCACGAGGATGACTGGAGTGAGCTGTTAGCCCCAAAGGTGGACCTAAAGGAGCTCCCAAAAGGGCTAAGGTATGCTTTCTTAGGGCCTAATGACACCTATTCGGTGATTGTGAACGAAAACCTTAGTGATGATGAGTTGCACTCGCTCCTAACTGAGCTGAGAAAGTATAGGAAGGCCATTGGGTACTCTTTAAGTGACATCAAGGGCCTCTCACCAATGCTTTGCACTCATATGATTCACTTGGATAATGAGAATGCCACTTCTGTAGAACATCAAAGGCGTTTGAATCCTAACTTGAAAGAGGTTGTTAAGAAGGAAATCCTTAAGCTTTTAGAGGCTGACGTGATCTATCCCATAACTGACAGCACGTGGGTTTCCCCTGTACACGTGGTGCCTAAGAAGGGAGGGATCACAGTCATAAGGAATGAAAAGGATGAACTTATCCTTACTAGGACCATTACTGGTCATAGAATGTGTATTGACTATAGAAAACTTAACCTTGCGACTAGAAAAGACAATTTCCCCTTGCCTTTTATTGATCAAATGCTTGAGAGACTTGCAAATCACCCTTACTACTGTTTTCTCGATGGGTATAGTGGTTTCTTTCAAATTCCTATTCACCCAAACGATCAGGAGAAGACGACTTTCACATGTCCTTACGGTACCTTTGCATATCAAAGGATGCCGTTTGGATTGTGTAATGCACCGGCTACCTTTCAGCGGTGTATGATGTCTATCTTCTCTGATCTTATAGAGGAGATGGCAGAGGTGTTCATGGATGATTTCTCTGTGTATGGTGCATCCTTTCCTGCTTGTTTGTTGAATCTTTGCAGGGTACTTAAACGTTGTGAAGAGACAAACCTGGTGCTCAACTGGGAGAAATGCCACTTCATGGTTAAGGAAGGGATAGTGCTCGGTCACAAGATATCAGAGAAGGGTATTGAGGTTGATCAGGCTAAGGTGGAGGTCATGATGGGTCTTGAGCCGCCGGTTAATGTTAAAGGGATCAGAAGCTTCTTGGGGCACGCAGGGTTATAGGCGCTTCATCAAAGATTTCTCCAAGATTGCACGCCCTCTTACACGGCTGTTGTGCAAGGAAGCTGAGTTTGTATTCGATGAGGAGTGTTTGAAGGCTTTCGTGACCATCAAGGAAGCCCTTACATCAGCCCCTATAGTCCAAGCACCAGACTGGTCTCTTCCCTTTGAGATCATGTGTGATGCTAGTGACTACGCCGTAGGAGCCGTCCTTGGTCAGAAGAAAGACAAGAAGCTACATGTGATCTACTATGCTTCAAGGACCTTGGATGACACGCAATCACGATACACCACTACGGAGAAGGAGATGCTTGCAGTAATCTTCGCCTTTGAGAAGTTCAGATCATATCTCGTTGGTTCCAAGGCTATTGTATACACGGATCACGCTGCCCTACGATACATCTACTCGAAGAAAGACACTAAGCCTCGGCTCTTAAGATGGATTCTGTTACTCCAGGAGTTTGACATGGAGATTAAAGACAAGAAAGGGATAGAAAATGGAGTCGCTGACCACCTCTCAAGGCTAAGAATTAACGAGTCTCTCCCTTTAGATGACTCCCTTCCAGAAGAGCAGCTTATGGCGATTACTACTGCTGTTTGTGGGAAGCTAGAAGGGAGGTTTGAGGAAGTGTTGAGTTTTAAAGAGGAAGATCTACCGTTGTATGCTGACGTGGTGAACTACCTAGCGTGTGGTGAGGAGCCAACACATCTCAACAGCTATCACAAGAACGGTTTATGAGGGACTACTTTTGGGACGAGCCATACCTATACAAAAGAGGAGTAGACAGCTTGTACCGGAGATGTGTTACAAAGGAAGAAGCGAGGGACATCCTCTATCATTGCCATGGCTCTTCCTACGGAGGACACTTCGCCTCATTCAAGACAGCCACAAAAGTGTTGCAAGCCGGTTTCTGGTGGCCCTCCATTTTTAAAGATGCACACGAGTTTGTGAAGAGCTGTGAGGCATGTCAGCGAACAGGGAATATAACCAAGAGGAACGAAATGCCTCAAGTTCCTATCTTCGAGGTTGACGTGTTCGATGCGTGGGGGATTGACTTCATGGGGCCTTTTCCTTCTTTATACGGCAACAAATACATCTTAGTAGCTGTGGATTATGTCTCCAAATGGGTTGAGGCTGTTGCTTCCCCTACAAATGACTCTAAGGTGGTAATCAAGTTGTTCAAGAGTATCATCTTCCCAAGGTTTGGGGTACCTAAGGTTGTTATAAGTGATGGAGGAAGCCACTTTATAAACAAGGTCTTTGAGAACCTCTTGAGAAAGTATGGGGTTAAGCACAAGGTGGCTACACCGTATCATCCTCAAACAAGCGGTCAAGTGGAGGTCTCCAATACGCAAATTAAAGCTATTCTGGAGAAGACTGTCGGAGCAACAAGGAAAGACTGGTCAGTGAAGCTGGATGACGCTCTTTGGGCCTACCGTACCGCCTTCAAGACGCCGATTGGTACAACTCCTTTCACCTTACTCTATGGCAAAGGCTGTCACCTCCCCGTTGAGCTGGAACACCGTGCATTGTGGGCTGTGAAGAGGCTGAACTTTGATCTCAAGATGGCTCAGGAGAGGCGCCTTATTCAGCTACACGAACTGGACGAGTTGAGGCTGAATGCTTACGAGAGCTCCCGGATATACAAGGAGCAGAGTAAGGAGGCTCATGATAAGAAGTTGGTTGCCAAGAAGCTTTAGGAAGGAGGACTGGTGTTGCTGTACAACTCGAAGCTCAAGCTCTTCCCGGGCAAGCTGAAATCAAGGTGGAGCGGACCGTTCGTGATTCAAGAGGTCTTGCCGTATGGAGCTGTTACTCTGATGGGAAAAAGTGGCAGTGCCTTCACCGTCAACGGACACAGAGTCAAGCCCTACTTGGCAGACAGCTTTGACAAGGAGAGTACCTCGGTGCTTCTCCAAGACCCACCATCTGCTTAGACCAAGTAAGGTCTAGCTAAAGACGTAAAAGAAAGCGCACTTGGGAGGCATTCCCATGTTTTCTTGTACATACTTCTGCTTTATTTCCCCTTCAGTTTTATGCTTTTATATTGTAAGTGTGTAGGAACAGGTATAAGGAGTCTAAACCTTGACTATGAGGTCTTAAAGAGGCAATATGGGTTAGAATAAGGCTAGAGATCGTGTGCTAGATCGACTGATTCTGGCTCGATCTTTGCTAGATCGAGTCAGTGAATCGAGAGGAGCCAGTCGATCTAGACGAGAACGAGTGACAAGATTGACCTTGAAGAAAAAGGATCGATCGATCCAAATCGGATCGACCGACTAATTTCTCTCGGGAAAATCTGTTGAAAACTGATCGATCACTCGACTCGATCCATCACTCGATCTATGCCAAATCGACCCCTAAATCGAGGACATAGCTCGATCATTAGGACTTAGCCGAGGAGCCAACATCTCAATGATCGAGAGAGCCAATCGATCCAGGACTCGATTCACTATGAATCGAGTCTCAAATCGAGTAACCCTCTCGATATAAGCCATTTTGGGCATGAGATCGAGTCCTAGATTGACCAAATGGACTCGATCTCATGCCGAGGTATTCTTTCCCTCCTTTACTCCTTTCCCTCCAATTTTTAAATTCAAAACTTGGTCAAGGCAAGCATCTTTGACCATGAAAGATGTGCCTTGACCAAGACTTTGTCAGAAACCACTTTGCCACCCATTGTTTTGGTTTTGCTAAAGTCTTTAAATATTTCAACCTACCTCTCACCCTCTCATTACTGTTTGCTCGAGATTTTTAAACAAAGAGAGTGAGAGTTTTAAGTTTTCAAAGGCTAGCAAAGATATTCTAAACTTCTTGCAAAGGTATTTTCAAATTTAATGATTTTATTTTAAGAAAATCTTCTTTAAATCCGCAAGATCTTGTTTTGGAATATTGGAATAATTCCATATTTTTCAGTATCTAAAGATTTGATTTCCTTTTATTTAGCTATGATTTTTATTTATTCCCAAAATTCTAGGGTAGTTATTATAAATTCTCTCCTTCTCTTCTCTCATTCTCATCAAATCGCCGCTTGCTTATCATTATCTTTAGAATTTGTTTCAGGAACCATGGCACCAAAGAGAACAAGAGAGGAGCAAGCACAAGAAGGAGAAGGACAAGAAGTGGTAGCTCAAGAGAGGGTCCGGTGGAGTAAAGATGAGAAGAGGGATAAGAAGAGGCTGGAGAGGCTCCGGTTTGAACCCACAAAATTTGCTGATCGAGAGCTTTTGTCTAGGCTCGGGATTCTTGGGGACTTCGATCAACTCCTCAAGAACATTTGCTTGAGGTGTTTGTCAGGGATGGATTGCCCAACCATTCTAGAAGTGACAATAGACTTCCTTGCCACCTTGGAGTTCCGGTATGAGAATCCTAGTGCACCCGTCCCTTCCCAAGGCCGCCTCTACTTCAAAGTTGGCCGTCAAGCTTACACACTCTCCATCCCTGAGCTATGCCAAGCCTACGGTCTCAACGCTGATGCATACAAGGTCGAGTTCTCAGCCTTCAAGAAAGCCGACGAGTTTTGGGACCTGATCAGCAATGAAGACTACAAAGCCAACACCGCCAAGATCAAGCGAGTTAGGAGTCCTGTGCTGAGGTATACTCTGAAGCTGATTGCCAATACATTCAGTGGAAGGTCTGTTGCTCCTACTGTCACGAAGACAGAGCTGTGCTTCCTGTTCCAAGGTGTGAAGCACTTGGTGTCTGATCCGGATGCGAATGAAGTGCCCATAGAAGATGAACTCGGCGATGAGGTGAACTACGGCTGTGTGCTCGCGGCTTCCCTGGTGAAGTACAAGGCTTATGCCTTACGGTGCAAGGCAACCTCCTCCTACATTGGCGGTTTCCTTACTCCTTTGTTCGTGCAAGCCGGTGTGCCCATCCATGACTTTGCTCACGTTCCAAACAGAGCTTTCATGGATGAAGCATACATGAGGAATACTGATAGCTTGGGACGCACGCCAGCAGAAGGGTTCTATGCCTACCTCTTCATAGATGACGAAGACAAGAAGAGAGTGTGCATCCTCCCCAACAAAGATGAAACCGAGCTGCTTGGTGTTGGGAACATCGAGTTCTTACCCACGGAGGAAGAATGCTTTGCCCCTTTAGGAGGACCGCCTGCATCAGCCATTGCCCCACGTCAAAGGTCAGAGTCTCCAGGCACGGAAGACGAGATGCCCGAGGCTTACACACTTCCAAAACTAGACTTTGAGCCGAGGACAAAAACCGAGAAGTTCCTAGCATCGGTGGTAGAGATGCAAAGGAAGATTAACAAGTGGCAAGGGAAGATGCTGAAGAAGCTTGGGAAGAAAGTTAAAGCACTTCAGGGAGGCCAGCCTAAGCCAACTGCAAGCCAAGATATGCAACAACCCGAGAAGAGAAGGCTCTCAACCGGAGGAGTTGTGATCCGCGAAACCCAAGGAGACAACATTCAGCCAGCACGCCACTCTCTCCAAGAACCAGCTGACAAAGGCAAAGCAACGATCTCTAGCTCCTCTGGAACATCCTCAAGTTCCAGTCGAGCCTAGACCAGAGGTAACAACCTTCTTCCATTGTATATAACCGCTCATATTTGTTTCTTGCATTGTGTTTTGATGCTCCTTCGGATGAGTTTGCCACCGGGACGGTGTCAAGCAAGTTTGGGGGAGTACTTGTGTGATTTAATCTTGTGTTCTTTGATCTTATTTTCCTTTTTGCATCCTTGAGTCTTAGGTCATGAAAAATTGGTAAAATTTTTAAAATTTTTCAAAGATTCATGTAGTTGCATTCATCTTTTTAAAAACATGTTAGGATTGAGTCTAGAGTTTCTCTTATCACCTAGGTTGTTTGCATATTGTATAAGGGGTTAGAATTTCTTAAAAAAGTGTTTTTACTTATGAATCATTTCAATGCCCTAGTTGGTAGTTCTCTAATGCTTTGTTTATGCTTTGAAAGTAAGTTCTAACCATGCTTGGATCACTAGTTAGAATTTTCGTGGCTTGAATTGATCTCTCATGATTTGAAACTCATCCTACTAAGTGAAAACCTTAATTTGAAACTCTAATTATCATTCTTATGCATTTGAAAATGAACATATGGTTTTAAAATATTTAGGCTCTCTTCTTCCTTTTTACCACTCTTTGTGAGCCTAAGTAGAACTCCCTGCTTGAACCTTACCCTCATTTGAAGCCAAATGTTCTTGTGTGACATCTTTGTGAGGCCTTACTTTCGGTTTGAACTTGGCATAAAGTGTTAGGTTTAGGCGACATGATTTGGTTTTCATATTGATTGCTAGCTTTGCATTTTGAAGCTAGGTGTTGGCTTAGGATAAGTTTGGGGGATCATTGGGGTTGCTTTCTTGTCTATTTGTTTCGGTTTCAAAGAGTTTGTGTTTTAAAGAAAGAAATGAGGTTTTAAGTGAAAGGTTTGCTTTTAAAACTAAGTATGCTCTAATTTCAGAAGGTAGCTCTCTCATAATAAATAAAAATAAAAAAAGAGAAAAAGAAAAGAAAAAGAAATAAAAAGAGCCTAAGTGCCAAATAAAGAAAATTGAAAAGAAAAAAAAAACTAATAATAATAATAAGAGAGCTACTAATAAGAAATTTCTAAGAGCAAAAGTATTTTTCAAAACCTTTTCACAAGCCTAAAAAGTTTAAAAATGTCTTTATTTTGAATTGGGGATTGCTAAGTGTGAGAAAAAGGGTAGACTCTTAAGTGGTGAGTGAGGATTAAATTTCTTAAATGAGAGGGGTATAGGATCATTTGATAGTTTACATGGGTAGATGAGAATCTAATCATGTATGCATAAATTGTCTTTACCTTTAGCATTATGCATAAGTTCAAACCATTTTTGAGGGAAACCCTTGTTATGATTATAAACCCTTTTCAAATGAGATAATTCTATGCTTATAACCATAACCCTTAGCCAAATGTGTTTTGCTTTAAAGTGCATAAGTTTGATTCATGGTTCGAATGTTAATGAATGTTAAAGGATGAGTTTCTTTGATTGTTAGGAATAGGAGAGTCATTATTTGAATTTCTTTGTGTGATGAGTATGGCTAAGTTCTTTGGAGTATGAGTGTAGGCATAGCATTTTAGAATTGTTAACTATGACATTGAGATGATCCATTCGAAAGGCACCTTTGCAAAAAGTTTAAAACCCCTTTGATTTTCCTAAAAACCTCTCTTCCTTACTTGTTTTTTGTTGCTTGAGGGCAAGCAAGAAGTAAGTTTGGGGGAGTTGATGTTATTGCATATTGCATATATTTTGCATACTCATTAGTTAGTTTTTCATGCATTTGTATCATGTTTTAGGTTAGATTGCATCACTTAGGGTCCTAGAGCATTCTTGCACCAGCATATGCATTTTCCTTGCATTTTGCATCACATTCAGGTTGTTTCTGGTTGCTTTGGAGTCATGGAGGTTCGTGGGCGTATGAAGGCTGATGTAGCAGTTCGTGGGAGCTCGGAAATATGTTAAGGACCAGTGATCGAGCAGCAGATCGAGCATGGCCGGTCGATCCAGGAGTTGATCGACCAGAAGATCGAGCCAACTAGGCGATCCCAGAAGAATGATCAAGACGGAGATCGAGTGAAGCAATCGATCAATCGGTACGGACGTAAATGACGCCATGCAGAGCGAGAGCCAGATCGAGTACACCACTCGATCCACCCGAAGATCGATACCGAGATCGGATGCAACACTCGATTCGCCGATGAAGATCGAGACCCGGATCGAGCCGAAGACACGATGCCCGGATGTGATCGAGAGAACCACTCGATCCAGTGGTCGATTTCTGTCCTTTCAACCGTTTTTGGCTGTTAGCGAAGGGGGGACCATTGGCTTGTTTGGGCATTTTAGGCAAGGCGGCGAGATGCTTTTTCGAGAACTTGGAGATCCTTATCCTTTCTTTCGTTTTCTCTCTGGTTTTGACGAAGAACACCATTGTTGAACCAGTTTTTCTTTGAAGCTTTTGTATTCGAATCTTTATCGTTTAATCCAGTTTTTCTTTCATGTTTATCGTCGTATTTCTTCTGCTTTGCTTGATTTACTCTATGTGTATCGAGTAGTTTACTTTGGGTTCGGGGTTGAGAGGATTAAGGGGTAGAAAAGGTTAGATCTTGGTTTGTTTTCTAAACGTTTTAAAGGCTATCTCTTCTAAGGTGTTGAAAGCTTAATGCTTGAAGACTCTCACGCCAAGAGCTTTATGATCCGAGAGGTTCCTTACCTTGACAGGATCCAGGAGCCTCGGAAGATCACACCTTAGAGACTAGTTACCCCTTCCCAAAAGCCATGGAAGTTTGGGGGACTAGTTAAGCCATTACTTGAAATCTGTTTTCCTTGCCTTTCGACCTCTCTTTCCACCAAAAGCCATGGGTTTGGAGGAGAGGATGAAAGAGTGATCTATAACGAAAGCCACAGATAGATCTTGTTTTGTTTTCAAGGCTTAGAGATCCTCACCAAGTGAGTCGATCTAAAGTTTCAAACCCAAGATCGATCCTTTGAAACCCTTTACATGAATCTCAACCCTAGGCCCTTTCTTTTAGAATCTTTAAGTCTCATTTCATCTTTCGCTTGTTATCTGATAGCATCCTGGTCATTAGATTTGTTGTTCTCACGGTTTTAGACGAGATCGATCGTTACTGCTCGATCTAGTGGTCGATCTTGTGGTCGATCCACTAGTTGAATTTTAACAATTCGAAGATTTTTCCTTTAATTAATCTCTTTGTTTCTCGTGGTAGTTGCTTCCTTTCTAGTATTTTTAAAATAGGTTTCACTCTGTTTAGGTTGCTGCATCTAGTTCTTTGATATTTTCCCATAAACTGTCTCATTTTTGCTTAGATTTGCTTAGGACCTTGCATTCTCTGTGCATTCTCTATCTCCTAGAAGTGGATTGACACTCTCCTTCTTGCCTTACTACAACATTGCGTGCATTAGAGTTTTGATAACCTCTCTGCTGCCTAACACGAGCTAAGAAACCGTTTATCAGGGTTGGCAACGTTGGTGCTTCGGTTGGAGAGATTGTTGTTCTGGTTGTAGCCTTAGCTGTAGCCTTGAGGTTTGTAATTGTTCTGTCCCGCCACCCAATTGGCTTCTTCCTGGCTCAACTCTAGCTCCTCTTGATTCTCATCCGCTTCACCAACAAAGTGAACATGCTTCTGGTTGGCTAACACCAGCTTATCTATCTTCTCATGCAAAATTTTCAGCTCCTTTTTTTGAGACTCTAGCTCGGATCCTCTCGGTGCACGGTCATAATCCTCAGCGTAGTTGCCATCACTCAATGCCAAGTTTTCTATCAGCTCCATGCCCTCTTCTACCTCCTGACCAAGGAAGTTCCCTTTGCTAGCTGTGTCAAGCAACAACCTGATCTTTGGTGAAGCTCCGCGGTAGATGGTGCTGAGTAGGGTGTCCTCGCTGAAACCGTGATGAGGACATTGGATCGTGTAGTCTTTGAAACGTTCCATTGCCTCGTTGAATGTCTCGTTGTTTCGTTGAGTGAAGCCGCTGATTTCACTTCTCAACCGTGCTGTCCTGGTGCTAGAGAAGAACTTTAAGATAAAGGCCTTCTTACACTCGGCCCATGAGGTGATGGTGCCTTGTGGGAGGGTCTTCTCCCAATGCCTAGCCTTGTCTCTGAGTGAAAAGGGGAAGAGGTGCAGCTTGAATGCATCTTCGGATATGCCGTTTATCTTGCTCATCCCACATACTTGCTCGAAGTTGTCAAGGTGCTCCAAGGGATCTTCCATTGCTAAGCCGTGGAACTTGTTGTTTTGCACCATGGAGATGAAACCTGGCTTAATCTCGAAGTTGTTGTTTTGTACAGGAGGAGGAGTGATCCCAAACCTATTGTGATGAGTATTGGGAGCATCTCCGGCTCCTATGATCCTTGGGGGTCTAGCCGCGTGTTGGGGGTTTCCATTGCCCCTTCCCACTGCCCCGTGAGCTGGAGGAGGTCCCTCTTGTTGCTCGTGTTCAGCCATTGCTTCTAAGTCAACCAAACCGTGCTGAACAATCTCCTCAAAGGCTCTGGCTTGTTCTCGTACTCTTCTTTGCCGTGAATGACCAAGCTGATGAATGTTGTCCAAGGGTTGTAGTATATTGTTGTCTCCCCTTGAACAAAGATTCATGTACCTGAGAGATACACGTTTGAGAGTAGAATGATTACTAACTAAAACAAGGTAAAGGCTTAGTCTTTACTAAGTCCCAAATCTCTATGTTTTCTAAACAATCCTAGGATGGCAACAGCACCATTTGATAACTAAATTCTTTGCAAGGGTGAGTATGCAATGAAGCTATCAAACTCAAATGCAAGACAGGTTGTAGCACAGTATGAAAGAGAGAGTCAATCCACACCTAGGATGATAGAAAATGCAAAGAGAATGCAAGGGCTTTGCAAATCTAACCGAAACAAGATCGGTTTTGAGAAAATCCATAAAAACTAGATGCAGCAACTAAATGGAATGCAAAACTATTTTAATATTACCAGGAATGATCAAACTACCATGAGGAACATACAGAATAATTAAAGGACAAAGCTACGAATTACTAAAATTTGTAGCGTGGATCGACCATGGGATCGACCACTAGATCGAGCAATAACAATCGATCTCATCTAAAAATGCAAGAACAGTAAAACTAACGACCAGGATGCTATCAAAGATCAAGCGAATGACGAGAGAAGATGTAAAGATGCTAAGAAAGAGGGTCTAGGGTTGAGATTCATGGTCAGGGGTTTCACAGGTCTGTACTTGGGTTGAAAACTTTAAATCGACTCACTTTGTGAGAATCTCTAAGCCTTGAAAACGAAATAAGATCTATCCGTGGCTTTCGGTATAGATCACTCCTTCATCCTCTCCTCCAAACCCATGGCTTTTGGTGGAAAGAGAGGTTGAAGGGCATGGAAAACAGATTTCAAACGCATGGCTTAACTAGTCCCCCAAACTTCCATGGCTTTTGGGAAGGGGTAACTAGTCTCTAGGGTGTGATCTTCAGAGGTCCCTGAATCCTGTCAAGGTAAGGAATCTCTCGGATCATAAAGCTCTTGGCGTGAGAGTCTTTAAGCTTTAAGGACTCGACACCCTAGAAGAGATAGCCATTAAACACTAGAAAACCCCAAGATCGAAAACCCTTTTGACCCCTTAAATCCTCTCAACCCCGAACCCAAATGAACTACTCACTACACATAAGATAAATCAAGCAAGGCATGAAGAAAGAAACGATGAACATGAAAAGAAACTAGATTAAACTCAAACGATTCGATTACAAAAGGAAGAAAAACTTCCAGTTCTACAATGGTGGATAATCTCCAAAAAACAGAGAGAAAAGCATAAAAAGATAAGGTTGAAAAAGTTGTCTGGGAAAAGGACGTCGTCGCCTTCCAAAAATGGCGAAAACAACCCGATGGTCCCCCCCTCGCTAGCGGCCAAAAGCGGTTGAAAGGACAGAGATCGACTTCGTGATCGAGCGGCTCTCTCGATCATCTTCGGACATCGTGTCTTCAACTCGATCTGGGTCTCGATCATCTTCGACGGATCGAGTGTTGCATCCGATCGTGGTATCGATCTTCGGTTGGATCGAGTGGTGGACTCGATCCGGTTCTCGCTCTGCATGGCGTCATTTACGTCCGTACCGTTTGATCAATTGCTTCACTCGATCTTCGTCTCGATCATTCTCCTTGGATCGCCTGGTCTTCTCGATCTTCTGGTCGATCTGTTCCCCGATCTCTGGTCCTTAGCAAACATCCGACCTTCCACGAACCGCTACAACAGCTTCAGCACGTCCACGAACCTCCACGACCCCAAAGTTGCCAGAAACAACCTGAATGTGATGCAAAATGCAAGGAACATGCGTATGCTGGTGCAAGAATGCTCTAGGACCCTAAGTGATGCAATCTAGTCTAAAATGTGATGTCAATG
This sequence comes from Thlaspi arvense, assembly GCA_911865555.2. Classification (NCBI taxonomy): domain Eukaryota; kingdom Viridiplantae; phylum Streptophyta; class Magnoliopsida; order Brassicales; family Brassicaceae; genus Thlaspi; species Thlaspi arvense. The sequence goes on from OU466857.2 coordinate 16,154,569, forward strand.
CATGAAAAGCTAACTAATGTGTATGCAAAAATGTATGCAATATGCAGTAACATCAACACTTTGTGTGATGCTCAATGGTTTCACTTCCTTGGATACCAAATCTCTTCTTCTTTCAAACCTCCCACAAGTATCAACTCAGTGTGAAGCTTCTTCTCTGACTCAGCAGGAAAAGTATCTCTTCTCAGCATGCTCATTATAAAGCTCATGACATGCTCCACACGCTCTGGAAGTTTCTGTTGTTCACTCTCTTCTTTAAGAATGGTTCCACAAAAAGCAATAGAAGGTGACATAATTTTGTACACCTGGAACATATCAACAATCTTCAGGATCACTGAGCTTCTCTTGAAGTCTACTTGAGCACCTGCTGTAGCAATAAAGGTGTTCCTAGTAGAAGTGGTACCTCTCTTGAATATATCTTCTCCTTAACCATAAAATCTGTTGGTATCAAGAAATTACCAATCTTCAAGGGGAAATCCTTACCATGCTTAGAGGATGCGTTGAGGTATTATGCCTAGATTCTTGTAGTTGTTGAAACCTCCTCCTTGTTGATTCATGTAGAAAGATTCTTCCTTTATAACTGTCCCACCTCCTTCTTGTGCAGCATCAGATTCACCCACATAGCTTACATTCTTGAAAGACACACTCAACAGCTTATCAAGCTTGTCATTCAAAGCTTTGATATCCTTCTTTGTACTCTCATTTTAAGCTCTTCTTACAACTCTTGATGTTTTGTCATACTCTTCACCATAAACCCATCTGATAAAGCCAAATTCTCAAGTAGAGCAAGACCATCAACCACTAAGCGAATGACATGCGATATTGAGAAAATCCTAAAAACTATGTGCAACGACCGAACGGAATGCAAAACTATTTTAAAATTACCAAGAGTGATTGAACTACCAGGAGGAATAAACAGAATCATTAAAATGCAAGGCAATGATTTAACAAAAATCGACTAGTGGATCGACCACTAGATCGAGCAGTTTGGATCGATCTCGTCTAAAGATGCAAGCGCTGTGAAACTAATGACCAGGATGCTACGAATATCAAGCAAATGATTAACGAAGATGTAAGAATGCTAGGAAAGAAGGGTCTAGGGTTGAGATTCATGGTCCGGGGTTTCAAGGGTCCAAGTTTGGGTTGAAAACTTTAAATCTACTCACTTTGTGAGATTCTCTAAGCCTTGAAAACGAAAACAAGATCCATCTGTGGCTTTCGGTATGGATCACTCCTTCATCCTCTCCTCCAAACCCATGGCTTCTGGTGGAAAGAGAGGTTGAAGGGCAATGAACTTAGATTTCAAACACATGGCCTAACCAGTCCCCTAAACATCCATGGCTTTTGGGAAAGGGTAACTAGTCTCTAGGATGTGATTTTCGGAGATCTCTAGATTCTGTCAAGGTAAGAGACCTCTCTGATCATAAAGATCTTGGCGTGAGAGTCTTTAAGCCTTATGAACTCAACATCCTAGAAGAGAAAGCCATTAAGAACGAGAAAACACCAAACTTGAAAACCCTTTAGACCCCGTGAATCCTCTCAACCCTGAGACCCAAATGAAACTACTCGTTACACATTAAGTAAATCAAGCAAAGCATAAGTAATGAAGCGATGAACATGAAAAACGATTACTTAAAGCTTAAACGATTCGAAATTATTTAATAACAAAGCTCAAAGTCTAACAATGGCGGATCGTCTCCAAACCAGAGAGAAAAAGCATAAAAAGATAAGAATGAAAAAGTGTGTGGGAAAGGATCATCGCCGCCTTCCCAAAATGGGAAAAACAGCTCGATGGTCCCCCCCCCCCCCCCCCCCCCCCCCCCCCCTCCCGCTAGCGGCCAAAAACGGTTGAAAGGACAGAGATCGACTTCGGAATCGAGCGGCTCTCTCGATCACTTTCGGACATCGTGTCTTCTACTCGATCTGGGTCAATCTTCTTAGGCGGATCGAGTGTTGCATCCGATCTTGGTATCGATCTTCGGTCGGATTGAGTGGTGGACTCGATCCGGCTCTCGCTCTGCATGGCGTCATTTACGTCTGTACCACTTGATCGATTGCTCCACTCGATCTTTGTCTCGATCATTTCCCTTGGATCGCTTGGGATTCTCGATCTTCTGGTCGATCACATCTAGATCGACCTGCCATGCTCGATCTGCTCCCCGATCTCTGGTCCTTAGCAAACATCCGTTGTTCCCACGAGCCTCCACACTAGCCTCGGCACGTCCACGAACTCCACGACTCCAAAGTACCCAGAAACAACCTGAATATGATGCAAAATGCAAGGAATATGCGTATGCTGGTGCAACAAAGCTCTAGGACCCTAAGTGATGCAATCTAGCCTAAAGTGTGATGTAAATGCATGAAAAGCTAACTAATATGTATGCAAAACACATGCAATATGCAGTAACATCAACTCCCCCAAACTTACTTCTTGCTTGCCCTCAAGCAACAAAAAATAAGAAAGGAAGAGAGGTTTTAAAACAAACGGGGGTTTTAAGCTTCTTGCAAAGGTGCCTTTCAAATGAATCAATCTGAATATCCTAGTTACTAGTTCTAAATTGCAATGCGCACACTCATACTCCAAAGAACTTAGCCATAGTCATCACACGAAGAAATTCAGATCATGACTCTCCTATTCCTAACAATCAAAGAAACTCATCCTTTAACATTCATTATTATCCGAACCATGAATCAAACTTATGCACTTTAAAGCAGAACACATTTGGCTAAGGGCGCAGGCTATGAGCATATAATGATCTCATTTTAAAAAGGTTTTCATTTAAAATAAGGGTTTTTCTCAAAAATGGCAAGAACTTTATGCATAATGCTAAAGGTGAAGGCAATTGATGCATACATGATCAGATTCTCATCTACCCATGTAAACTAACAATGATCCTAAACCCCTCTCATTTATTAACTTTTATCCTCACTCACCACTTAGAATCTACCCTTTTCTCAAAGCAAAAGCTTAGCATTCCCCAATTCAAAACAGAAAGCATTTTTAACTCTTTTAGGCTAGTGAAAAGGTTGAAAACAATTTGCTCCTTACATATTTCTTAGTAGCTCTCTTGTTTATTTTTTTTATTTTTTTTATTTTTTTTATTTTGCCACTTAGGCTCTTTTCTTTTTCTTTTTATTTTTATTTGAGAGAGCTACCTGCTGAAATTATTAGAGCATATACAATTTTTAAACACAAACCTTTCACTTAAAAGCTTTTTCTTTCTTTCAAATACCAAACTCTTTTGAAACTGAGAACATATAAACATGAAAACAATCCCAATGATCCCCCAAACTTATCATAAGCCTATATCTAACTTCAAAATGCAAAGCTAGCAATCACCTGAGAACCCAATCATGTCGCCTAAACCTAACACTTTATGCTAAGTTCAAAACCGAAAAAGAAGGCCTCACAATGATGTCACACAAGAAAAATTTGGTTTCAAAGAGGGTTAAGGTGGGAGTTCCACTTAGGCTCAGAAAGAGTGGTAACAGGAAGAAGAGAGCCTAAATATTTTAAAATCCATGTGTTCATTTTCAAATGCATAAGGATGATAATTAAAATTTCAGATTAACGGTTTCACTTATTAGGACAAGTTTCAAATCATGAGAGTTCAATTCAAGTCACGAAAATCATAGCAAGTGATCCAAGCATGGTAAGAACTTACTTTCAAAGTATGAGCAAAGCATTAGAGAACTACTAACTAGGGCATTGAAACAATTCATGAGTATAAAACACCTTTTTAAGAAAACTTTAACCCCTTATGCAAATGCAAGCAACCTAGATGCTTTAAAATTCTAGACTCAATCCTAAAATGTTTAACAAGATGAATGCAACTACACGAATCTTTGAAAAACAATTTTAACAATGAAGACTCAAGGATGCAAAAGGGAAAATAAGATCAGAAAACACATGTCAAACCACACACATACTCCCCCAAACTTGCTTGACACTGTCCCGGTGGCAAACAAATTCAAAGGAGCATCAAAACACAAAGCAAAAGGAGAAAACTTGAGCGGTATGTACAATGGAAGAAGGTTGTTACCTCGGGTCTAGTCACGGCTGGAACTTGAGGATGTTTTAGAGGAGCTAAAGACCATGGTTTTGCCCTTGCCGGTTGGTTCCTGGAGAGAGAGACGCGCCGGCTGAATGTTGCTGCCTTGTGTCTCACGGATGATAACTCCACCGGTTGAAAGTCTCCTCTTCTCAGGCTGTTGAACCTCCTCACTTGCCGCTTTCTTAGGGGAGCCTCCTTGAAGTGATTTGACCTTCCTTGCAAGCTTCTTTAGCACCTTGCTCTGCCATTTGTTGATTTTCCTATGCATCTCCACAACAGAAGCAAATAACTTCTCCGTTTTAGTCCGCGCCTTAAAGTCAAGCTTGGGAAGGGTGAATGCTTCGGGCATCTCATCATCAGTGGCTGGAGACTCTGATCTTGGGCGGGCAGCTTGTTGAACGGATGCCGTAGCTCCTAGAGGGGCAAAGCATTCCTCCCTGCTTGGGAGAAACTCGATGTTCCCTACACCAGACAGCTCGGTCTCGCTTTAGTTTGGCAGAATACACGTCCGCTTCTCATTCTCCTCGTCAATGTATAAGTACTCAAAGAAGCACTCAGCTGGTGTGCGTCCCAAGCTATCAGTGTTCCTTAGATATGTCTCGTCCATGAATGCTCTATCCGGAACAGGAGTGAAGTTCTCAAGCTGTACGCCGGCTTGCACGAACAAGGGCGTGAGGAAACCGCCAATGAGTGACGAGCTTGCCTTGCAGCTCAAGGCATATGCCTTGTATTTGACCAACGAAGCAGCAAGGATGCATCTGTAGTTCACATCGTCTCCGATCTGGTCTTCCAACGGCTCAGCGTTCTCATCCGGATCACAAAGGAGGTGCTTAAGGCCTTGGAACAGAAAGCAAAGCTCCATCTTGGTCACCGTGGGAGCTACGGACCGACCACTAAAGGTGTTGGCCATCAGCTTCAAGGTGTAGCGTAGCACCGGGTTCCTCACCCTCTTGATCTTTGCGGTATTCGCCTTGTAGTCGTCATTGGCGATGAGGTCCCAAAAGTCATTCGCTTGCGTGAAGGAGGGGAATTCTACTTTCCTAGCAGCTGCATCGAGGCCATAAGCTTGGCAGAGCTCGGGGACTGGGAGACTGAAAGCTTGGCGTTGTATCTTGAAGGAGAGGCGGCCTTGAGAAGGAATTGGCACGCTAGGATTCTCGTATCCGAACTCCAGGGTGGTAAGGAAGTCGATTGTCACTTCAGGGAAGGTTGGGCAATCCATCCTTGACAAACACCTCAGCCCTATCTTCCGGAGGAGTTGGTCAAAATCTCCCAGCAGCCCCATCTTAGACAGCAACTCCCTGTCCGCGAACTTAGTAGGCTCGAACCGAAGCCTCTCCAGCCGTTTTTTGTCCCTTTTTTTCATCCTTACTCCACCGGACCCTCTCTTGAACAGCCACTTCCTGACCTTCTCCTTCTTGTGCTGTCTCTTCTCTCGTTCTCTTGGGAGCCATTGTGCCTGAAACAAGTTTCTCAAGCAATTTGATAAGCAAAACGGCGATCGGATGAGAGAAGAAGAGAGGTAAAGAAGAAAGTCTATAGCTAATACCCTAGAATTTTGGGGAATTTATAAAAATTATAGCAAAATAAAGGAGAATCAAATCTAGAGATACTAGAAAATCCAGGATTTTTCCTATTATTTAGCTAAATTTAAAAATTCAAAACTGCCCAAGCATCTAAAACAATCAATTGGGAAATAAAAGAGGATTTTCCTAAAGATTTTTATCAAATATCCAAAAATACCTTTTGCAAAGATTGTTAAGAAGCTTGTTAGCCTTTAGAAAATAAATAACTCCCACTTTCTTTGCTTAAAAGTTAGAGAAAACAAGAATGAGAGAGTGTGAAGTTGTTGAAAACATTTAAAGGCCAACAAGAAACAAAAATATGGGTAAAAGGAGGTGGTTTCTGACACAAGTCTTGGTCAAGACACATCTTTCATGGTCAAAGATGCTTGCCTTGATCAAGTTTTAAATTTAAAAACTGGAGGGAAAGGAGTAAAGGAGGGAAAGAAATTGTTACCTCGGCATGAGATCGAGTCCGTTTGGTCGATCTAGGACTCGATCTCATGCCCATAATGGCTTAGATCGAGAGGGTTACTCGATTTGAGACTCGATTCATAGTGAATCGAGGTTTGGATCGATTGGCTCCCTCGATCGTTGAGATTTTGACTCCACGGCTAAGTCTTCGTGATCGAGCTACGGTCTCGATTTGGGGATCGATTTGGCTTAGATCGAGTGATGGATCGAGTCGAGTGATCGATCTGTCTTTGAAGGATTTTCCCGAGAGAAATTAGATCGGTCGATCCATTTTTGGACCGATCGATCCAAACTCCAAGAATTTCCCGAGACATTTTAGATCGGCTGATCCAGATGGAATCGATCGATCCGTTTTCATATAGATCGATCTTATCACTCGTTCTCGTCTAAATCGACTAACTCCTCTCGATTCACTAACTCGATCTAGCAAAGGTCGAGTTAGGATTAGTCGATCTAGCACTCGATCTCTAGCCTTTCCTTAAACCCTATCGCCTCTTTTGGACTTCAAGATCGAGGTTTAGAATCCTCATACCTGTTCCTACACACTTACAAAATAAAAACATAAAACTGAAAGAGAAATAAAGCAGAAATATGTACAGGATAGACATGGGAATGCCTCCCAAGTGTGCTTTCTTTAACGTCTTTAGCTAGACTTTACTTGGTTTAGGCAGATGGTGGGTCTTGGAGAAGCACCGAGGTACTCTCCTTGTCATAGTTATCCACCAAGTAAGGCTTGACCCTGTGTCCGTTCACGGTGAATGCACTGCCACTCTTGCCCATCAACGTGACAGCTCCATAAGGCAGCACTTCTTGGATCAGAAACGGCCCGCTCCACCTTGACTTCAACTTTCCCGGGAAGAGTTTGAGTCTTGAATTGTACAGCAACACCAAACCTCCTTCCTTAAGCTCCTTGGCAACCAACTTCCTGTCATGAGCTTCCTTAGTCCGCTCCATGTATATCCGAGAGCTCTCATAAGCGTTCAGCCTTAGTTCGTCCAGTTCATGTAGCTGGATGAGGCGCCTCTCTTGAGCAGTCTTGAGGTCAAAGTTCAGCCTCTTTACCGCCCATAATGCACGTTGTTCCAGCTCAACGGGGAGGTGACAATCCTTGCCATAGAGCAGAGTGAAGGGGGTCGTACCGATCGGTGTTTTAAAGGCGGTACGGTAGGCCCAAAGAGCGTCGTCCAGCTTCATTGCCCAGTCTTTCCTTGTTGCTCCGACCGTCTTCTTAAGTATAGCCTTGATCTGCCGGTTGGAGACTTCCACTTGACCGCTCATTTGAGGATGATACGGTGTAGCCACTTTATGCTTAACGCCGTACTTCCTCAAAAGGCTCTCAAAGATCTTGTTTATGAAGTGGCTACCTCCATCGCTTATAACCATCTTTGGTACTCCAAACCTCGGGAAAATGATGCTTTTAAATTGCTTGATCACCACCTTAGAATCATTTGTAGGGGAAGCAACAGCCTCAACCCATTTAGAGACATAATCAACCGCTACTAAGATGTACTTGTTGCCGTATGAAGAAGGAAACGGCCCCATGAAGTCTATGCCCCACGCGTCAAACACGTCAACCTCGAAGATAGGAACCTGAGGCATCTCGTTCATCATAGTGATATTCCCTGCTCGTTGACACGCCTCACAGCTTTTGACAAACTCGTGTGCATCTTTGAAGATGGACGGCCACCAGAAACCAGCTTGCAACACTTTCGTGGCTGTCTTGAATGAAGCGAAGTGTCCTCCATAGGATGAGCCATGACAGTGAAAGAGGATGTCTTTAGCTTCTTCCGTTGTAACACACCTCCGGTATAAACTGTCCACCCCTCTCTTGTACAAGTAGGGCTCGTCCCAAAAGTAGTCACTCGCCTCTCTCATAAACCTCTTCTTGTGATAGCTGTTGAGATGTGTTGGCTCCTCACCACATGCTAAGTAGTTCACAATATCAGCATACCAGGGAAGGTCCTCCTCTTTGAAGTTCAACACCTCCTCAAACTGCCCTTCTAGCTTTCCACAAACAGCCGTAGTGATTGCCATAAGTTGTTCCTCGGGGAGAAAATCATCTAAGGGCAGAGACTCGTTGATCCTTAGCCGGGAGAGGTGGTTAGCAACTCCGTTTTCTATCCCCTTCTTGTCTTTAATTTCCATATCAAATTCTTGGAGCAAGAGAATCCATCTCAAAAGCCTAGGCTTAGTGTCCTTCTTTGAATAGATGTATCGCAAAGCAAAGTGATCTGTGTAGACAATGGCCTTGGAACCCACAAGATACGACCGGAACTTCTCAAAGGCGAACACTACTGCAAGAAACTCCTTCTCTGTAGTAGTGTACCTCGTTTGCGTGTCATCCAAGGTTCTTGAAGCATAGTAGATCACGTGCAGCTTCTTATCTTTTTTCTGACCAAGAACGGCTCCCACGGCGTAGTCACTAGCATCACATATAATCTCGAAGGGTAGTGTCCAGTCTGGTGCTTGAACTATAGGAGCTGATGTAAGGGCTTCCTTGATGGTCACGAAAGCTTGCACACACTCCTCATCAAAGACGAATTTGGCTTCTTTGCACAACAGCCGTATAAGAGGGCGTGCAATCTTGGAGAAATCCTTGATAAAACGCCTATAGAAGCCGGCATGCCCCAAGAAACTTCTAACTCCCTTAACGTTAACCGGCGCCTCAAGACCCATCATGACTTCCACCTTAGCCTGATCAACCTCAATGCCCTTCTCTGATATCTTATGTCCAAGCACGATCCCCTCCTTAGCCATGAAGTGGCATTTTACCCAGTTGAGCACCAACTTTGTCTCCTCACAACGCTTTAAAACCCTGCAAAGATTCAACAAACACGCAGAAAAGGATGCACCATAGACCGAGAAGTCATCCATAAACACCTCTACCATCTCTTCTATTAGATCAGAGAAGATCGACATCATACACTGCTGAAACGTTGATGTTACTGCATATTACATACATTTTGCATACTCATTAGTTAGTTTTTCAAGCATTTGCATCACGTTTTAGGTTAGATTGCATCACTTAGAGTCCTAGAGCATTCTTGCACCAGCATACGCATGTTCCTTGCATTTTGCATCACATTTAGGTTGCTTCTGGCTGCTTTGGAGTCGTGGAGGTTCGTGGACGTGTTGAAGCTATTGTAGCAGTTCGTGGAAGCTCGGATATTTGCTAAGGATAAGAGATCGAGGAGCAGATCGAGCATGGCCGGTCGATCTAGGATGTGATCGACCAGAAGATCGAGAAGACCAGGCGATCCAAGGAGAATGATCGAAACGAGGGTCGAGTGAAGCAGTTGATCAAACGGTACGGACGTAAATGACGCTATGCAGAGCGAGAGCCAGATCGAGTACACCACTCGATCCAACCGAAGATCAATACCGAGATCGGATGCAACGCTCGATCCGCCGAAGATGATCGAGACCCAGATCGAGCTGAAGACACGATGTTCGGAGATGATCGAGAGACCCGCTCGATCCCGGAGTCGATCTCTGTCCTTTCAACCACTTTTGGCCGCTAGAGAGGGGGGGGACCATCAGCTTGTTTTGGCCATTTTGGGAAGGCGGCGACGTCCTTTTCCAAGAGAACTTATCATCCTTATCCTTTTGATGTTTTCTATCTGGTTTTGAAAGAAGAACACCATTGTCGAACTTTAAGTTTTCTTTAGCTTTGTAATCGAATCATTTCAGCTTAATCTAGTTTTCTTTTCATGTTCATCGTTTCCTTTTCCATGCTTTGCTTGATTTACCGTATGTGTAGTGAGTAGTTTATTTGGGTTCGGGGTTGAGAGGATTAAGGGGTCTAAAGGGTTTCGATCTTGGGGTTTTCTAAGTGTTTTAATGGCTATCTCTTCTAGGGTGTTGAGCTCTCAAAGCTTGAAGACTCTCATGCCAAGAGCTTCATGATCTGAGAGGTTCCTTACCTTGACAAGATCCAGGGACCTCTGAAGATCACACCCTAGAGACTAGTTACCCCTTCCCAAAAGCCATGGAAGTTTGGGGGACTAGTTAAGCCACTCGTTTGAAATCGGTTTTCCTTGCCCTTCGACCTCTCTTTCCACCAAAAGCCATGGGTTTGGAGGAGAGGATGAAGGAGTGATCTATACCGAAAGCCACAGATAGATCTTGCTTAGTTTTCAAGGCTTAGAGATCCTCACAAAGTGAGTCGATTTAAAGTTTTCAACCCAAGGTCGAACCTTTGAAACCCCTGACCATGAATCTCAACCCTAAGCCCTCTCTTTTAGCATCTTTACATCTTCTCTCGTCATTCGCTTGATCTTTGATAGCATCCTGGTCGTTAGTTTTACTGTTCTTGCATTTTTAGACGCGATCGATTGTTATTGCTCGAACTAGTGGTCGATCTCATGGTCGATCCACTAGTCGAATTTTAGTAATTCGAAGCATTGTCCTTTAATTATTCTGTTTTTTCCTCATCGTAGTTTGATCATTCCTGGTAATTTTAAAATAGTTTTCATTCCCTTTAGTTGCTGCATCTAGTTTTTAGGGATTTTCTCAAAACTCATCTTGCTTCGCTTAGATTTGCATAGTCCTTGCATTCTCTTTGCATTTTCTATCATCCTAGGTGTGGATTGACTCTCTCTTGCATGCTGTACTACAACCTGTCTTGTATTTGAGTTTGATAACCTCATTGGATTCTCACCCTTGCAAATAAAGTGTCTATCAAATGGCGCCGTTGCCATCCTAGGATTGTTTAGAGAACATAGAGATTTGGGACTTAGCAAAGACTAAGTATTTACCTTGTTTAAGTTACTAATCATTCTACTCTCAAACGTGTGTTCTCAGGTATATGAATCTTCGTTCACGAGGAGATAACAATCTACTTCAACCTTTGGACAATACTCATCAGCTTGGTCATTCACGGCAAAGAAGAGTAAGAGAACAAGCCAGAGCCTTTGACGAGATTGTTCAGCACGGTTTGGTTGACTTTGAAGCTATGGCTGAACACGAGCATCCAGAGGGACCTCCTCCAGCTCACGGGGCAGTGGGAAGGGGCAATGGAAACCCCCAACACGCGGCTAGACCCCAAAGGATCGTAGGAGCCGAAGATGCTCCCAATACTCATCACAATAGGTTTGGGATCACTCCGCCTCCTGTACAAAACAACAACTTCGAGACCAAGCCAGGTTTCATCTCCATGGTACAAAACAACAAGTTCCACGGTTTAGCAATGGAAGATCCCTTGGAGCACCTTGACAACTTCGAGCAAGTATGTGGGATGATCAAGATCAATGGCATATCCGAAGATTCTTTCAAGCTGCGTCTCTTTCCCTTTTCACTCGGAGACAAGGCTAGGCATTGGGAGAAGACCCTCCCACAAGGCACCATAACCTCATGGGCCGAGTGTAAGAAGGCCTTTCTCTCAAAGTTCTTCTCTAGCACCAGGACAGCACGGTTGAGAAGCGAAATCAGCGGCTTCACTCAAAGAAACAACGAGACATTCAACGAGGCAATGGAGCGTTTCAAAGACTACACGATCCAATGTCCTCATCACGGTTTCAGCGAAGAGACCCTACTCAGCACCATATACCGTGGAGCTTCACCAAAGATCAGGTTATTGCTTGACACAGCTAGCAAAGGGAACTTCCTTGGTCAGGAGGTACAAGAGGGTATGGAGCTGATAGAAAACTTGGCATTGAGTGATGGCAACTACACTGAGGACTATGACCGTGCACCTAGAGGATCAGATCTAGAGTCTCACAAAAAGGAGCTGAAATATTTGCATGAGAAGATAGATAAGCTGGTGTTGGCCAATCAGAAGAATGTTCACTTTGTTGGTGAAGTTGACGAGAATCAAGAGGAGCTTGAGTTGAGCCAGGAAGAAGCCAATTGGGTGACGGGACAGAAGAACTACAAACCTCAAGGCTACAACCAAGGTTACAACCAGAACAACAACCTCTCCTACCGAAGCACCAACGTTGCCAACCCTAAGGATCAAGTGTACCCTGCTCAGCAAGCAAAACCTTTCATCCCTTACAACAAAGGTTTTCAGCCGAGTGGTGGTTTCCAAGGTCAAGGGCAGAACAACTTCCAAGGGCAACATCAAAGTAACAAGGGTTATACGCCTAACTACACTCCGGGCTTTGCACCTCCGCAGCAACAGCCGACGCAACAACAAGTTGATCCGGTTCAGGCAATGTTTCAACAGCTGATACAACGGCAAGCCTCGACAAACCAGAAGTTTGCCGAGATGAACACTCGTCTAGACTCGTCTCTCACTGACTTCTCCACTCAGATCACCAACTTAAACAACAAGATCAAGCAGCTAAAGAAGGGGAAAGCGAGTACAAGTGGTCAGAATAGTCTACTGGGCAATTGTGAGCAGAATCCTAAGGAGTATGCCAACGCCATAACGTTGAGAAGCGACAAAGAGCTAGAACCTCCGATCTCTACTAAGAACAACGAGGACGTTGTAATTCAAGAGGGGGAGGCTAAGCCTTCAGCTGATGATGAGATTAACTTTGACAACGTTTGGATCCAAGGGCCAAGAACAGGAGCCAAAGCAGTTGCTGAGAAGAAAGCTGAGCAAACTACTAAGGAGAAGAATGCTTATATGCCTGCACCGTATGTACCTAAGCTGCCTTTTCCTGGCCGTTTCAAGAAGCAACTCATAGAGAAGCATAGAATCCTCTTTGAGAAGCATCTTAAGGACGTGGAAATCAAGCCACCTCTCGTTGAATGCCTTGCAATGATGCCTAAATGCGCCAAATTCTTCAAAGACACTCTCGTGAAGAAGAATAAGGAAAGCAAGGAGGTACATGTTCTAAGTGAAGAGTGTAGTGCTGTGTTACATAAGGAGATAGTCCCTAAGAAGTTGGGAGACCCTGGAAGCTTCACTATACCCTGTGCTTTAGGTCCTCTAGAGTTCAAGAGTTGCCTATGTGATCTCGGAGCTACCATAAACCTGATGCCTCACTCCGTGGCTAAGAAGCTTGGCTTTACTTGTTTCAAAGACTGTAGGATCTCGTTGGTACTGGCTGATAGAAGTGTGAGGCTACCAGTGGGGCTGCTTGAAGATCTACCGGTGCGAATCAGTGGTGTGAACGTGCCTACGGACTTCGTCGTGTTGGAGTTGGATGAAGAGCCTAAGGACCCACTTATCTTAGGAAGACCATTCCTTGCAACCGCCGGGGCTATCATCGACGTCAAGAACGGGAAGATTGCCTTGCACTTGGGAAAGAATATTAGGCTAGACTTCGTTATCAATGAGGTTCTGAAGAAGCCGACCACAGAAGGGCAAGCTTTCTACATTGAAACGATGGATGCCTTAGCGGATGAGTTGCTGGAAGAGCTGGCTCTGGAAGACCATCTGAAGCTAGCACTGACTAAGGAGCCAGTGGAGTTTTGCTATGTGGATCAGAGGACCCAGGAGTACGTCAACTTGCTGGATTCTAGGAAGATTGTTAAGAAGGATGGAAGCTGCTGTCTAGAGATCGACCCCGAGATCGACGCTATCACTCGATCCAGGAGTCAGATCGACAAGGCAATCGAGAACACAACTCGATCTGGTGCAGCGATCGAAAGACAAATCGAGAGGAATGATCGATCCGGAAAAACAATCGAGTCGACGATCGAGAGAGACCTCTCGATCATTTTGGGGTCCAATCAGGAGATCGACTCAGCGTCTCGATCCCTTACTCGATCCACATCAAATCGAGTAAGTGAATCGAGCGAAATGGCTCTATCTAGACGACATCGAGAGAAAGATCGACTGGAGGACTCGATTTCAGAGGGGATAGCGGTTGAGGAAAGCAGTCTTAAGGGCCATGCCTCGGGTTCTAAGGAGAGTTCCAAGGAGCAAGTCAACAACAACAGCCACGAGGATGCCTGGAGTGAGCTGTTAGCCCCAAAGGTGGACCTAAAGGAGCTCCCGAAAGGGCTAAGGTATGCTTTCTTAGGGCCTAATAACACCTATCCCGTGATTGTGAATGAAAACTTAAGTGATGATGAGTTGCACTCGCTCCTGACTGAGCTGAGAAAGTATAGGAAGGCCATTGGGTACTCTTTAAGTGACATAAAGGGCCTTTCACCAATGCTTTGCACTCACAGGATTCACTTGGATAATGAGAACGCCTCTTCTATAGAACATCAAAGGCGTTTGAATCCTAATTTGAAAGAGGTTGTTAAGAAAGAGATCCTTAAGCTTTTAGAGGCTGACGTGATCTATCCCATAAGTGACAGCACGTGGGTTTCTCCTGTACACGTGGTGCCTAAGAAGGGAGGGATCACGGTCATAAGGAATGAAAAGAATGAGCTTATTCCTACTAGAACCATCACTGGTCATAGGATGTGTATTGATTATAGGAAACTTAACCTTGCGACTAGGAAAGACCATTTCCCTTTGCCTTTTATTGATCAAATGCTTGAGAGACTTGCTAATCACCCTTACTTCTGCTTCCTCGATGGGTATAGCGGTTTCTTTCAGATACCAATTCACCCAAATGATCAGGAGAAGACGACCTTCACATGTCCCTACGGTACCTTCGCGTATCGAAGGATGCCGTTTGGACTGTGTAACGCACCGGCTACGTTTCAGCGGTGTATGATGTCGATCTTCTCCGATCTAATAGAGGAGATGGTAGAGGTGTTCATGGATGACTTCTCTGTCTATGGTGCGTCCTTTTCTGCGTGTTTGTTGAATCTTGGCAGGGTACTAAAGCGCTGTGAAGAGACAAACTTGGTGCTAAATTGGGAGAAATGCCACTTTATGGTCAAGGAAGGGATCGTGCTTGGTCATAAGATATCAGAGAAGGGCATTGAGCTTGATCAGGCTAAAGTGAAAGTCATGATGGGTCTTGAGCCGCCAGTTAACGTTAAGGGAGTCAGAAGTTTCTAGGGACACGCCAGGTTCTATAGGCGCTTCATCAAGGACTTCTCCAAGATTGCACGTCCTCTTACACGGTTGTTGTGCAAAGAAGCTGAGTTTGTGTTTGATGAGGAATGTTTGCGAGCTTTCGTGACCATCAAGGAAGCCCTTACATCAGCCCCTATAGTTCAAGCACCAGACTGGTCTCTACCCTTTGAGATCATGTGTGATGCTAGTGACTACGCCGTAGGAGCCGTTCTTGGTCAGAAGAAAGACAAGAAGCTACACGTGATCTACTATGCTTCAAGAACCTTGGATGACACGCAAACAAGGTATACCACTACAGAGAAGGCTATTGTCTACACGGATCACGCTGCTTTGCGATACATCTATTCGAAGAAAGACACTAAGCCTCGGCTCTTAAGGTGGATTCTCTTGCTCCAGGAGTTTGACATGGAGATTAAAGACAAGAAGGGAATATAAAACGGAGTCGCTGAGCATCTCTCACGGCTAAGGATCAACGAGTCTCTCCCCTTAGATGACTCTCTTCCAGAAGAACAACTCATGGCGATCACCACAGCTGTTTGTGGAAAGCTAGAGGGGCGGTTTGAAGAGGTGTTGAGTTTCAAAGAGGAGGATCTACCGTGGTATGCTGATATAGTGAACTATTTAGCGTGTGGTGAGGAGCCAACACATCTCAACAGCTATCACAAGATGCGGTTTATGAGAGAGGATAGTGACTACTTTTGGGACGAGCCCTACTTATACAAGAGAGGAGTGGACAGTTTGTACCAGAGATGTGTTAGTAAGGAAGAAGCTAGAGACATCCTCTACCACTGCCATGGCTCTTCCTATGGAGGACACTTCGCTTCATTCAAGACTGCCACGAAAGTGTTGCAAGCCGGTTTCTGGTGGCCGTCCATCTTTAAAGATGCACACGAGTTTGTGAAGAGCTGTGAGGCATGTCAACGAGCAGGGAATATCACTAAGAGGAAAGAAATGCCTCAGGTTCCCATCTTCGAGGTTGACGTGTTCGATGCGTGGGGCATAAACTTCATGGGGCCATTTCCTTCTTCATATGGCAACAAATACATCTTAGTAGCAGTGGATTATGTCTTTAAATGGGTTGAGGCTATTACTTCCCCTACAAACGACTCTAAGGTGGTAATCAAGCTGTTCAAGAGTATCATCTTCCCGAGGTTTGGGGTACCTAAGGTGGTTATAAGCGATGGAGGAAGCCACTTCATAAACAAGGTTTTTGAGAACCTCTTGAGAAAGTATGGCGTTAAGCATAAGGTGGCTACACCGTATCATCCTCAAACAAGCGGTCAAGTGGAAGTCTCCAACCGGCAAATCAAGGCTATATTGGAGAGGACTGTCAGAGCAACAAGGAAAGATTGGGCAGTGAAGCTGGACGACGCTCATTGGGCCTACCATACCGCCTTCAAAACACCGATTGGTACAACCCCTTTCACTCTACTCTATGGCAAGGGCTGTCATCTCCCGGTTGAGCTGGAACACCGTGCGTTGTGGGCTGTGAAGAGGCTGAACTTTGACCTTAAGCCTGCTCAGGAAAGGCGTCTTATTCAGCTACATGAACTGGACGAGTTAAGACTGAACACTTATGAGAGCTCTCGGATATACAAGGAGCGGACTAAGGAAGCTCACGACAAGAAGTTGGTTGCCAAAGAGCTTAAGGAAGGAGGTTTAGTGTTGCTGTACAACTCAAGACTCAAACTCTTCCCGGGAAAGCTGAAGTCAAGGTGGAGTGGGCCGTTTGTGATCAAAGAAGTGTTACCTTATGGAGCTGTTACAGTGATGGGAAAGAGTGGCAGTGCGTTCACCGTCAATGGACACAGAGTCAAGCCTTACTTGGCAGACAGCTATGACAAGGAGAGTACCTCGGTGCTTCTCCAAGACCCACCATCCGCCTAAACCAAGTAAAGTCTAGCTAAAGACGTTAAAGAAAGCGCACTTGGGAGGCATTCCCATGTCTATCTTGTACATATTTCTGCTTTGTTTCTCTTTCAGTTTTATGTTTTTATTTTGCAAGTGTGTAGGAACAGGTGTGAGAAGTTTAAACCTTGATCTTGAAGTCCAAAAGAGGCGATAGGGGTTAAGACAAGGCTAGAGATCGAGTGCTAGATCGACTGATCCTGACTTGATCTTTGCTAGATCGAGTCAGTGAATCGAGAGGAGCCAGTCGATCTAGATGAGAACGAGTGATAAGATCGACCTTGACGAAAAAGGATCGATCGATCCAAAATGGATCGACCGATCTAATTTCTCTCGGGAAGATCTGTTGAAAACAGATCGATCACTCGACTCGATCCATCACTCGATCTATGCCAAATTGACCCCTAAATCGAGGACATAGCTCGATCATAAGGACTTAGCCATGGAGCCAACATCTCAATGATCGAGGGAGCCAATCGATTTAAGACACGATTTATCATGAATCGAGTCTCAAATCGAGTAACCCTCTCGATTTAAGACACGATTCATCATGAATCGAGTCTCAAATCGAGTAACCCTCTCGATCTAAGCCATTATGGGTATGAGATCGAGTCCTAGATCGACCAAATGGACTCGATCTCATGCCGAGGTAACATTTTCTTTCCTTCCTTTATTCTTTTCCCTCCAATTTTTAAATTCAAAACTTGGTCAAGACAAGCATCTTTGACCATGAAAGATGTGCCTTGACCAAGACTTTGTCAGAAAACCACCTTTACTACCCATGGTTTTGCTTGTTGCTAGTCTTTAAATGTTTCAACAACCTCTCACCCTCTCATTCTTGTTTTCTCGAAAATTTTAAACAAAGAGAGTGAGAGTTTTTGGTCTTCAAAGGCTAGCAAAGATCTTTAACATTCTTGCAAAGTTATTTTCAGAATTTAATGATTTATCTTTAGGAAAATTTCCTTTAAATTCGCAAGATATTGTTCTAGAAGATAGGGTCGGTTTTGATTTTTAAAATTTAGCTAAGTAAAAGGATTAATTCTAGATTTCATAGTATCTAAAGATTTGATTCTCCTTTATTTAGCTATAATTTTTATTAATTCCTCAAAATTCTAGGGTAGTATTTATAAGTTTTCTCCTTCTCCTCTTTTATTCTCATCAAATCGCCGTTTTACTTATCAAACCTCTTGAGAAATTTGTTTCAGGTACAATGGCCCCCAAGAGAACAAGAGAAGAGACAGCACAATAGGGAGAAGGACAAGAGGTGGCTGTTCAAGAGAGGGTCAGATGGACTAAGGATGAGAAGATGGACAAGAAACGGCTAGAAAGGCTTCGGTTTGAGCCTACCAAGTTTGCTGATCGAGAGCTGCTGTTCAAGCTAGGGATTCTTGGGGACTTCGACCAACTCCTCAAGAACATTGGCCTAAGATGTCTGTCACAGATGGATTGCCCAACCATTCCAGAAGTGACAATAGACTTTCTTGCCAAGTTGGAGTTCCGTTACGAGAATCCTAGCACAACTATTCCTTCACAAGGTCGCCTCTACTTCAAGGTTGGACATCAAGCCTACACCCTCTCCATCCCCGAGCTATGTCAAGCGTATGGTCTCAACGCGGATGCCAACAAGGTCGAGTTCCCCGCCTTCAAACGAGCAGACGACTTTTGGGTCCTGATTAGCAACGAGGCACAAAGCAGCACCATTCAGCCGGCGCGCCATTCTCTCCAAGAACCAGTCGACAAGGGCAAAGCAACAATATCTAGCTCCTCTGGAACATCCTCAAGTTCCAGCCGAGACTAGACCAGAGGTAACAACCTTCTCCCATTGTACATAACCATTCATATTTGCTTCTTTTTGCTTTGTGTTTTGGTGCTTCTTCGAATGAGTTTGCCACCGGGACGGTGTCAAGCAAGTTTGGGGGAGTACATGTGTGGTTTGACATGTGTTTTGTGATCTTATTTTCCTTTAGCATCCTTGAGTCTTTAGCTCATGAAAAATTGGTAAAAGTTTTAAATTTTTTTCAAAGATTCATGTAGATGCATTCATCTTGTCAAAACATGTTTGTATTGAGTCTAGAATTTCTCATAGCATCTAGGTTGTTTGCATTTGCATAAGGGGTTAGAGTTTCTTACTTATGATTTGTTTCAATGCCCTAGTTAGTAGTTTTCTAATGCTTGGTCTATGCTTTGAAAGTAAGTTCTTACCATGCTTGGATCACTTGCTAGGATTTTCTTGACTTGAATTGAACTCTCATGATTTGAAACTTGTTCTAATAAGTGAAAACCTTAATTTGAAATTCTAATTATCATCCTTATGCATTTGAAAATGAACACATGGATTTTAAAATATTTAGGCTCTCTTCTTCCTTTTTGCCACTCTTTGTGAGCCTAAGTAGAACTCCCACCTTGACCCTTACCCTTCTTTGAAGCCAAATGTTTCTTGTGTGACATCTTTGTGAGGCCTTCTTTTCGGTTTTGAACTTAGCATAAAGTGTCAGGTTTAGGCGACATGATTTGGTTCTCATATGATTGCTAGCTTTGCATTTTGAAGCTAGGTATATGCTTGGGATAAGTTTGGGGGATCATTGGGGTTGTTTTTATTTCTATTTGCTCTCGGTTTCAAAGAGTTTGGTGTTTAAAAGAAAGAAATGGGTTTTAAGTGAAAGGTTGTGTTTAAAAACTAAGTATATACTCTAATAAATTTCAGGATGTAGCTCTTCCAAATAAAAATAAAAAGAAAAAGAAAAAAAAGAGCCTAAGTGCCAAATAAAAATAAAAAAGGAGAAAAGAAAAAAAAATAATAAATAAGAGAGCTACCAATAAGAAGTAAAAAGAGCAAAAATTATTTTCAAAAAAGAAACTTTTCACTAGCCTTAAGAGTTTAAAAATGTTTTTGTTTCGAATTGGGGATTGCTAAGTTTTAAGAAGAAAAAGGATAGATTCTAAGTGGTGAGTGAGGATAAAGTTGATAAATGAGAGGGGTTTAGGATAATTGTTAGTTTACATGGGTAGATGAGAATCTGATCATGTATGCATCAATTGTCTTTACCTTTAGCATTATGCATAAGTTCAACCATTTTTGCGAGAAACCCTTATTCTAATTATAAACCCTTTTCAAATGAGATCATTCAATGCTCATAACCTACACCCTTAGCCAAATGTGTTTTGATTTAAAGTGCATAAGTTTGATTCATGGTTCGAATGTTAATGAATGTTAAAGGATGAGTTTCTTTAATTGTTAGGCATAGGAGAGTCATGATCTGAATTTCTTTGTGTGATGAGTATGGCTAAGTTCTTTGGAGTATGAGTGTAAGCATAGCATTTTAGATCAAACGGTACTGACGTAAATGACGCCATGCAGAGCGAGAGCCAGATCGAGTACACCACTCGAGCCAACCAAAGATCGATACCGAGATCGGATGCAACGCTCGATCCGCCGAAGATGATCGAGACCCAGATCGAGCTGAAGACACGATGTTCGGAGATGATCGAGAGAACCGCTCGATCCCGGAGTCGATCTCTGTCCTTTCAACCACTTTTGGCCGCTAGAAAGGGGGGGACCATTGGCCATTTTGGGAACGCGGCGACGTCCTTTTCCAAGAGAACTTATCATCCTTATCCTTTTGATGTTTTCTCTCTCGTTTTGAAAGAAGAACACCATTGTCGAACTTTGAGTTTTCTTTAGCTTTGTAATCGAATCATTTCAGCTTAATCTAGTTTTCTTTTCATGTTCATCGTTTCTTTTTCCATGCTTTGCTTGATTTACCTTATGTGTAGTGAGTAGTTTATTTGGGTTCGGGGTTGAGAGGATTAAGGGGTCTAAAGGGTTTCGATCTTGGGGTTTTCTAAGTGTTTTAATGGCTATCTCTTCTAGGGTGTTGAGCTCTCAAAGCTTGAAGACTCTCACGCCAAGAGCTTCATGATCCGAGAGGTTCCTTACCTTGGCAGGATCCAGGGACCTTTGAAGATCACACCCTAGAGACTAGTTACCCCTTCCCAAAAGCCATGGAAGTTTGGGGGACTAGTTAAGCCACTCGTTTGAAATCGGTTTTCCTTGCCCTTCGACCTCTGATGAACTAGATTCTCAAGCAGGTTTTATGCAGCATAGAGGTTATCAAAACTCTAATGCATGCAGTGTTGTAGTAAGGCAAGCAGGAGAGTGTCAATCCACTATTAGGAGGCAGATAATGCACAAAGAATGCAAGGTACTAAGCAAATCTAAGCAGAATGAGATAGTTTATGAGAAATTAACTAAAAACTAGATGCAGCAACTTAAACAGAACGAAACCTATTTTAAAAATACTAGAAAGGAAGCAACTACCACGAGAAACAAACAGATTAATTAAGGGGAAGAGCTTCGAATTGTTAAAAATCGACTAGTGGATCGACCACAAGATCGACCACTAGATCGAGCAGTAACGATCGATCTCGTCTAAAACCGTAAGAACAACAAATCTAATGACCAGGATGCTATCAGGTAACAAGCGAAAGACGAAATAAGACTTAAAGATTCTAAAAGAAATGGTCTAGGGTTGAGATTCATGTAAAAGGTTTCAAAGGATCGATCTTGGGTTTGAAACTTTAGATCGACTCACTCGGTGAGGATCTCTAAGCCTTGAAAACAAAACAAGATCTATCTGTGGCTTTCGGTATAGATCACTCTTTCATCCTCTCCTCCAAACCCATGGCTTTTGGTGGAAAGAGAGGTCGAAAGGCAAGGAAAACAGATTTCAAGTAGATGGCTTAACTAGTCCCCCAAACTTCCATGGCTTTTGGGAAAGGGTAACTAATCTCTAAGGTGTGATCTTCCGAGGCTCCTGGATCCTCTCAAGGTAAGGAACCTCTCGGATCTTGAAGCTCTTGGCGTGAGAGTCTTCAAGCATTAAGCTTTCAACACCTTAGAAGAGATAGCCTTAAAAACGTTTAGAAAACAAACCAAGATCGAACCCTTTCTACCCTTTAATCCTCTCAACCCCGAACCCAAAGTAAACTACTCGCTACACATAGAGTAAATCAAGCAGAGCAGAAGAAACGAGACGATAAACATGAAAGGAAAACTGGATTAAAAGATAAAGATTCGAATACAAAAGCTTCAAAAGAAAACTGGTTCAACAATGGTGTTCTTCGCTAAAACGAGAGAGAAAACTTGAAAGAAAAAGATAAGAATCTAAAAGTTATCGAAAAAGCATCTCGCCGCCTTGCCTAAAATGCCCAAACAATCCAATGGTCCCCCCATTCATTCAATGTCCTAGTTAACAGTTCTAAAATGCTATGCTTACACTCATACTCCAAAAAACTTAGCCATACTCATCACACAAAGAAATTCAAATCATGACTCTCCTATTCCTAACAATCAAAGAAACTCATCCTTTAACATTCATTTACATTCGAACCATGAATCAAACTTATGCACTTTAAAGCAAAACACATTTGGCTAAGGGTTATGGTTATGAGCATAGAATGATCTCATTTGAAAAGGGTTTATAATCATAACAAGGGTTTCTCTCAAAAAATGGTTTGAACTTATGCATAATGCTAAAGGTAAAGACAATTTATGCATACATGATTAGATTCTCATCTACCCATGTAAACTATCAAATGATCCTATACCCCTCTTATCTAAGAAATTTAAACCTCACTCACCACTTAAGAGTCTACCCTTTTTCTCACACTTAGCAATCCCCAATTCAAAATAAAGACATTTTTAAACTTTTTAGGCCAGTGAAAAGGTTTTAAAAAAAATGTTTTTGCTCTTAGAAATTCCTTATTAGTAGCTCTCTTATTATTATTTTCTTTCTTTTCTTTTTTTTTTTGGCACTTAGGCTCTTTTTATTTCTTTTTCTTTGCTTTTCTCTTTTTTTTTATTTTTACTTATTATGAGAGAGCTACTTTCTGAAATTAGAGCATACTTAGTTTTAAAAGCAAACCTTTCACTTAAAACCTCATTTCCTTCCTTAAAACACAAACTCTTTGAAACCGAAACAATTAGACAAGAAAGCAACCCCAATGATCCCCCAAACTTATCCTAAGCCAATACCTAGCTTCAAAATGCAAAGCTAGCAATCAATATGAAAACCAAATCATGTCGCCTAAACCTAACACTTTATGCCAAGTTCAAACCGAAAGTAAGGCCTAACAAAGATGTCACACAAGAACATTAGGCTTCAAAGGAGGGTAAGGTTCAAGGAGGGAGTTCTACTTAGGCTCACAAAGAGTGGTAAAAAGAAAGAAGAGAGCCTAAATATTTTAAAACCGTGTGTTCATTTTCAAATGCATAAGAATGATAATTAGAGTTTCAAATTAAGATTTTCACTTATTAGAATGAGTTTCAGATCATGAGAGTTCAATTCAAGCCACGAAAATCCTAACTAGTGATCCAAGCATGGTTAGAACTTACTTTCAAAGCATAAGAGAACTACCAACTAGGGCATTGAAATGATTCATAAGTAAAAACACCTTTTTAAGAAATTCTAACCCCTTATGCAAAATGCAAACAACTTAGGTGATATGAGAAACTCTAGACTCAATCCTAAGATGTTTTTAAAAAGATGAATGCAACTACATGAATCTTTGAAAAATTTTTAAAAATTTTACCAATTTTTCGTGACCTAAGACTCAAGGATGCACAAAGGAAAATAAGATCAAAGAACACAAGATTAAATCACACAAGTACTCCCCCAAACTTGCTTGACACCGTCCCGGTGGCAAACTCATCCGAAGGAGCATCAAAGCACAATGCAAGAAACAAATATGAGCGGTTATGTACAATGGAAGAAGGTTGTTTACCTCTGGTCTAGGCTCGGCTGGAACTTGAGGATGTTTCAGAGGAGCTAGAGATCGTTGCTTTGCCTTTGTCAGCTGGTTCTTGTAGAGAATGGCGCGCCGACTGAATGTTGTCTCCTTGTATCTCTTGGCTAGCAGCTGGCTTAGACTGGCCTCCCTGAAGTGCTTTAACTTTCTTCCAAAGCTTCTTCAGCATCTTCCCTTGCCACTTGTTAATCTTCCTTTGCATCTCTACCACCGATGCTAGGAACTTCTCGGTTTTTGTCCTCGGCTCAAAGTCTAGTTTGGGAAGTGTGTAAGCCTCGGGTATCTCGTCTTCTGTGCCTGGAGACTTTGACCTTTGACGTGGGGCAATGGCTGAAGCAGGCGGTCCTCCTAAAGGAGAAAAGCATTCTTCCTCCGTGGGTAAGAACTCGATGTTCCCAACACCAAGCAGCTCGGTTTCATCTCTGTTGGGGAGGATGCATACTCTCTTCTTGTCTTCGTCATATATGAAGAGGTAGGCATAGAACCCTTCTGCTGGCGTGCGTCCCAAGCTATCAGTATTCCTCATGTATGCTTCATCCATGAAAGCTCTGTTTGGGACGTGAACAAAGTCATGGATGGGCACACCGGCTTGCACGAACAAAGGAGTAAGGAAACCGCCAATGTAGGAGGAGGTTGCCTTGCACCGTAAGGCATAAGCCTTGTACTTCACCAGGGAAGCCGCGAGCACACAGCCGTAGTTCACCTCATCGCCGAGTTCATCTTCTATGGGCTCTTCATTTGCATCCGGATCAGACACCAAGTGCTTCACACCTTGGAAGAGGAAGCACAGCTCCGTCTTCGTGACAGTAGGAGCAACAGACCTTCCACTGAAGGTGTTGGCAATCAGCTTCAGAGTATACCTCAGCACCGGACTCCTAACTCGCTTGATCTTGGCGGTGTTGGCTTTGTAGTCTTCATTGCTGATCAGGTCCCAAAACTCGTCGGCTTTCTTGAAGGCTGGGAACTCGACCTTGTGTGCATCAGCGTTGAGACCGTAAGCTTGGCATAGCTCAGGGACGGATAGTGTATAGGCTTGACGTCCGACTTTGAAGTAGAGGCGGCCTTGGGAAGGGACGGGTGCACTAGGATTCTCATACCGGAACTCCAAGGTGGCTAGGAAGTCTATTGTCACTTCAGAAATGGTTGGGCAATCCATCCGTGACAAACACCTCAAGCCAATGTTCTTGAGGAGTTGATCGAAGTCCCCAAGAATCCCGAGCCAAGACAAAAGCTCTCGATCAGCAAACTTTGTAGGTTCAAACCGGAGCCTCTCCAACCGCTTCTTGTCCCTCTTTTCATCTTTGCTCCACCTGACCCTCTCTTGAGCAACCACTTCTTGTCCTTCTCATTCTTGTGCTTGCTCCTCTCTGGTTCTCTTTGGTGCCATTGTTCCTGAAACAAGATTCTAAGGATATTGATAAGTAAGAGGCGATTTGATGAGAATGAGAGAAGAGAAGGAGAGAATTTATAATAACTACCCTAGAATTTTGGGGAATAAATAAAAATCATAGCTAAATAAAAGGAAATCAAATCTTAAGATTCTGAAAAATCTGGAATTATTCCAATTACTTAGCTAGTTTTAAAAAATTCAAAACCAATCCTATATTCTAAAACAAGATCTTGCGGATTTAAAGGAGACTTTCTTAAAATAAAATCATTGAATTTGAAAATACCTTTGCAAGAGGTTTAGAATAACTTTGCTAGCCTTTGAAAACTGATAACTCTCACTCTCTTTGTTTAAAAATCTCGAGCAAAACAGGAATGAGAGAGTGAGAGGATGTTTGAAACATTTAAAGACTTAGCCAAACCAAAACAATGGGTGGTCAAAGTGGTTTCTGACAAAGTCTTGGTCAAGGCACATCTTTCATGGTCAAAGATGCTTGCCTTGACCAAGTTTTTGAATTTAAAAATTGGAGGGAAAGGAGTAAAGGAGGGAAAGAAAATTGTTACCTCGGCATGAGATCGAGTCCATTTGGTCGATCTAGGACTCGATCTCATGCCCAAAATGGCTTAGATCGAGAAGGTTACTCGATTTGAGACTCGATTCATAGTGAATCGAGTCCTGGATCGATTTGCTCTCTAGATCATTGAGATGTTGGCTCCTCGGCTAAGTCCTTGTGATCGAGCTATGTCCTCGATTTAGGGGTCAATTTAGCATAGATCGAGTGGTGGATCGAGTCGAGTGATCGATCAGTTTTTCACAGATTTTCCCGAGAGAAATTAGATCGGTCGATCCGATTTGGATCGATCGATCCTTTTTCGTCAAGGTCGATCTTGTCACTCGATCTCGTCTAGATCGACTGGCTCCTCTCGATTCACTGACTCGATCTAGCAAATATCTAGCCAGGATCAGTCGATCTAGCACTCGATCTCTAGCCTTATTCTAACCCCTATTTCTTCTTTAAGACCTCAAAGTCAAGGTTTAGACTCCTTATACCTGTTCCTACACACTTGCAACATAAAAACATAAAACTGAAAGGGAAATAAAGCAGAAGTATGTACAAGATAAACATGGGAATGCCTCCCAAGTGCGCTTTCTTTAACGTCTTTACCTAGACCTTACTTGGTCTAAGCGGATGGTGGGTCTTGGAGAAGCACTGAGGTACTCTCCTTGTCAAAGCTGTCTGCCAAGTTGGGCTTGACTCTGTGTCCGTTGACGGTGAATGCACTGCCACTTTTTCCCATCAGAGTAACCTCTTGTATCACGAATGGTCCGCTCCACCTTGATTTCAGCTTGCCCGGGAAGAGCTTGAGCCTCGAGTTGTACAGCAACACCAGTCCTCCTTCCTTAAGCTCCTTGGCGACAAGCCTCTTGTCATGAGCCTCGTTAGTCCGCTCCTTGTATATCCGGGAGCTCTCATAAGCATTCAGCCTCAACTCGTCCAGTTCGTGTAGCTGAAGAAGGCGCGTCTCCTGAGCCGTCTTGAGATCAAAGTTCAGCCTCTTTACAGCCCACAATGCACGGTGTTCCAGCTCAGCCGGGAGGTGACAGCCCTTGCCATAGAGTAAGGAGTTGTACAAATCCGCGTCTTGAAGGCGCTACGGTAGGCCCAAAGAGCATCGTCCAGCTTCACTGACCAATCTTTCCTTGTTGCTCCGACGGTCTTCTCTAGGATAGCCTTGATTTGCCTATTGGAGACCTCCACTTGACTGCTTGTTTGATGATGATACGGTGTAGCCACCTTGTGCTTAACCCCATACTTTCTCAACAGGTTCTCAAAGACCTTGTTTATAAAGTGGCTTCCTCCATCACTTATAACAACCTTGGGTACCCCAAACCTTGGGAAGATGATACTCTTGAACAGCTTGATCACAACCTTAGAGTCATTTGTAGGGGAAGAAACAGCCTCAACCCATTTGGAGACATAATCCACAGCTACTAAGATGTACTTGTTGCCGTATGAAGAGGGAAAAGGACCCATGAAGTCAATCCCCCACGCATCGAACACGTCAACCTCGAAGATAGGAACTTGAGGCATTTCGTTCCTCTTGGTTATATTCCCTGCTCGCTGACATGCCTCACAGCTCTTCACAAACTCGTGTGCATCTTTAAAAATGGAGGGCCACCAGAAACCGGCTTGCAACACCTTCGTGGCAATCTTGAATGAGGCGAAGTGTCCTCCGTAGGAAGAGCCATGGCAATGATAGAGAATGTCCCTGGCTTCTTCCTTTGTAACACATCTCCGGTACAAGCTGTCTACTCCTCTTTTGTATAGGTAAGGCTCGTCCCAAAAGTAGTCACTAGCCTCCCTCATAAATCACTTCTTGTGATAGCTGTTCAGATGTGTTGGCTCCTCACCACACGCTAGATAGTTCACCACATCAGCATACCACTGTAGATCCTCCTCCTTAAAACTGAACACTTCCTCAAACCTTCCTTCTAGCTTCCCACAAACAGCAGTAGTAATCGCCATAAGCTGCTCTTCTGGAAGAGAGTCATCTAAAGGGAGAGACTCATTGATTCTTAGCCTTGAGAGGTGGTCAGCGACTCCATTTTAAATACCCATCTTGTCTTTAATCTCCATGTCAAACTCCTGGAGTAACAGAATCCATCTTAAGAGCCGAGGCTTAGTGTCTTTCTTCGAGTAGATGTATCGTAGGGCAGCGTGATCCGTGTATACAATAGCCTTGGAACCAACGAGATATGATCTGAACTTCTCAAAGGCGAAGACTACTGCAAGCAGCTCCTTTTCCGTAGTGGTGTATCGTGATTGCGTGTCATCCAAGGTCCTTGAAGCATAATAGATCACATGTAGCTTCTTGTCTTTCTTCTGACCAAGGACGGCTCCTACGGCGTAGTCACTAGCATCACACATGATCTCAAAGGGAAGAGACCAATCTCGTGCTTGGACTATAGGGGCTGATGTAAGGGCTTCCTTGATGGTCACGAAAGCCTTCAAACACTCTTCATCGAATACAAACTCAGCTTCCTTGCACTACAGCCGTGTAAGAGGGCGTGCAATCTTGGAGAAATCCTTGATGAAACGCCTGTAGAACCCTGCGTGCCCCACGAAGCTTCTGATCCCTTTAACATTAACCGGCGGCTCTAGACCCATCATGACCTCTACCTTAGCTTGATCAACCTCAATACCCTTCTCTGAAATCTTGTGACCGAGCACTATCCCTTCCTTGACCATGAAGTGGCATTTCTCCCAGTTCAGCACCAGGTTTGTCTCTTCACAACGTTTAAGTACCCTGCAAAGATTCAACAAACAAGCAGGAAAGGACGCACCATACACAGAGAAATCATCCATGAATACCTCTACCATCTCCTCTATAAGATCAGAGAAGATAGACATCATACACCGCTGAAAGGTAGCCGGTGCATTACATAATCCAAACGGCATCCTTCGATATGCAAAGGTACCGTAGGGACATGTGAAAGTCGTCTTCTCCTGATCGTTTGGGTGGATAGGAATTTGAAAGAAACCACTATACCCATCGAGAAAACAGTAGTAAGGGTGATTTGCAAGCCTCTCAAGCATTTGATCAATAAAAGGCAAGGGGAAATGGTCTTTTCTAGTCACAAGGTTAAGCTTTCTATAGTCGATACACATTCTATGACCAGTAATGGTCCTAGTAGGGATAAGTTCATCCTTTTCATTCCTTATGACCGTGATCCCTCCCTTCTTAGGCACCATGTGTACAGGGGAAACCCACGTGCTGTCACTTATGGGATAGATCACGTCAGCCTCTAAAAGCTTTAGGATTTCCTTCTTAACAACCTCTTTCAAGTTAGGATTCAAACGCCTTTGATGTTCTACAGAAGTGGCGTTCTCATTATCCAAGCGAATCCTATGAGTGCATAGCATTGGAGAAAGGCCCTTGATGTCACTTAAAGAGTACCCAATGGCCTTCCTATACTTTCTCAGCTCAGTCAAGATCAAGTGCAACTCATCATCACTGAGGTTTTCGTTCACTATC
The DNA here is from genome assembly GCA_911865555.2 of Thlaspi arvense. Lineage (NCBI taxonomy): Eukaryota > Viridiplantae > Streptophyta > Magnoliopsida > Brassicales > Brassicaceae > Thlaspi > Thlaspi arvense. Next base: position 16,183,668 of record OU466857.2, read on the forward strand.
ACGGGATAAGTGTCATTAGGCCCTAAGAAAGCATACCTTAGCCCTTTTGGGAGCTCCTTTAGGTCCACCTTTGGGGCTAACAGCTCACTCCAGTCATCCTCGTGGCTGTTGTTGTTGCTTTCTTCCTTGGAACTCTCCCTTGAACTCGAGGCATGGCCTTTCAGACTGCTTTCCTCCATCGCTATCCCTTCTGAGATCGAGTCCTCCGGTCGATTTTCCTCTCGATGTCGTCTAGATCGAGCAATTTCACTCGATTCACTTACTCGATTTGATATGGATCGAGTAAGGGATCGAGACGCTGAGTCGATCTCTTGATTGGACTCCAAAATGATCGGGAGGTCTCTCTTGATCGTCGACTCGATTGTTTTTGCTGATCGAGCATTCGTCTCGATCTGTCCATCGATTGTTGCACCGGATCGAGTTGTGCTCTTGATTGTCTTGTCGATCTATCCCCTGGATCGAGTGATAGCGTCGATCTCGCGGTCGATCTCTAGGCAGCAACCTTCTTCATTCTTGATAATCCTCCTCGAATCCAGCAGGTTCACGTACTCTTGGGTTCTCTGATCCACATAGCCAAACTCCCCTGGCTCCTTAGTGAGTGCTAGCTTCAGATGGTCTTCTAGAGCTAGCTCTTCCAGCAACTCATCCGCCAATGCATCCATCGTTTCAATATAGAAAGCTTGTCCTTCAATGGTAGGCTTCTTTAGAACCTTGTTGATGTCAAAGTCTAGCCTGATCTCCTTCCCCAAATGCAAGGCAATCTTCCCATTCTTCACATCTATTATAGCCCCGGCGGTTGCAAGGAACGGTCTCCCTAAGATAAGTGGGTCTTTAGGTTCCTCATCCATCTCCAACACTACAAAGTCTGTAGGTACGTTCACACCACTGATTCGTACCGGTAAATCTTCGAGAAGCCCCACTGGTAACCTCACGCTTCTATCAGCCAGCACCAATGAGATCCGACAGTCTTTAAACCGAGTGAAACCAAGCTTCATTGCCACGGAGTGAGGCATCAAGTTTATGCTAGCCCGGAGATCACACAAGCAGCTCTTGAACTCTAGAGGACCCAAAGCACAGGGTATAGTGAAGCTTCCAGGATCTCCCAGCTTCTTAGGCACTATCTCCTTATGAATAACCGCACTACACTCTTCACTTAGTACAAGTACCTCTTTGCTTTCTTTGTTCTTCTTCAGAAGGGTGTCCTTGAACAACTTGGCGCACTTGGGCATCATAGCGAGACAGTCTACAAGACGCAGCTTGATTTCCACGTCTTTTAGGTGCTTCTCAAACAAGATCCGGTGCTTCTCTATAAGCTGCTTTTTGAAACGACCAGAAAATGGCAACTTCGGTACGTAAGGTGGGGGCACGTAGTCATTCTTCTCCTTGGTGGTTAGCTCAGCTTTCTTCTCAGCAACCGCCTTATCTCCTCTCCTCGGCCCTTGGATCCAAACGTTGTCAAAGTTTATCTCATCATCATCAGCCGAAAGTTTACCCTCCCCCTCTTGAATTACAACGTCCTCGTTGTTCTTGGTAGAGACCGGAGGTTCGAGTTCTTTGCCACTTCTCAACTTTATAGCATTGGCATACTCCTTGGGATTTTGCTCACACTTTCCCGGAAGACTGTTCTGACCACTCGTACTTGCTTTGCCTTTCTCTAACTGCTTGATCTTGTTGTTTAGGTTGGTGATCTGAGTGGAGAAGTCGGTTAGAGATGAATCTAGCCGAGTGTTCATTTCAGCGAACTTCTGGTTGGTTGAAGCTTGCCTTTGTATTAGCTGTTGAAACATTGCTTGAACCGGATCAACTTGTGGTTGCATCGGTTGTTGTTGTTGAGGTGTAAAGCCCGGAGGGTAGTTAGGAGTATAACCCTTGTTGTGTTGTTGTTGCCCTTGGAAATTGCTTGGCCCTTGACCTTGGAAACCACTACTCTGTTGAAAACCTTTGTTGTAAGGGATGAAAGGTTTAGCTTGTTGAGCAGGGTACACTTGATCTTTAGGGTTGGCTACATTGGTGCTTCAGTAAGGGAGGTTGTTGTTCTGGTAGCCTTGGTTGTAGCCTTGAGACTTGTAGTTGTTCTGTCCAGCTAACCAATTTGCTTCTTCTTGGCTTAGCTCTAACTCCTCTTGGTTTTCATCAGCTTCACCAACAAAGTGCACATGCTTCTGATTGGCTAAGACCAACTTGTCAATCTTTTCAAGCAACGATTTGAGCTCCTTCTTGTGAGACTCTAACTCGGATCCTCTCGGTGCTCGGTCATAATCTTCAGCATAGTTTCCTTCACTCAACGCCAGGTTCTCTATCAGCTCCATACCCTCTTCTACCTCTTGACCGAGGAAGTTCCCTTTGCTAGCTGTGTCAAGCAACAACCTGATCTTTGGTGAAGCTCCACGGTTTATGGTACTGAGTAGAGTCTCTTCGCTGAACCCGTGATGAGGACATTGGATCGTGTAATCTTTGAAACGCTCCATTGCCTCTTTGAAAGTCTCGTTGTTCCTTTAAGTGAATACGCTGATTTCGCTTCTCAACCGAGCTGTCCTGGTGCTTGAGAAGAACTTTGAGAGAAATGCCTTCTTACACTCAGGCCATGATGTGATGGTGCCTTGTGGGAGGGTCTTCTCCCAATGTCTAGCTTTGTCTCCGAGTGAAAAGGGGAAGAGACGCAGCTTGAAAGCATCTTCGGATATGCCATTTATCTTGATCATCCCACATACTTGCTCGAAGTTGTCTAGGTGCTCCAAGGGGTCTTCCATTGCTAAGCCGTGGAACTTGTTGTTTTGCACCATTGAGACGAAACCAGGCTTGATCTCGAAGTTATTGTTTTGTACCGGAGGAGGAGTGATCCCAAACCTATTGTGGTGGGTATTGGGAGCATCTCCGTCTCCTATGATCCTCAGTGGTCTAGCCGCGTGTTGGGGGTTTCCATTTCCCCGTCCTGCTGGAGGAGGTCCTTTGGATGCTCGTTTTCAGCCATAGCTTCAAAGTCAACCAAACCGTGCTGAACAATCTCCTCAAAGGCTCTTGTTTGCTCTCTGACTCTCCTTTGCCATGAGTGACCAAGTTGATGAATGTTGTCTAGGGGTTGTAGAAGGTTTTGGTCTCCACTTGAACGAAGATTCATGTACCTGAAAACACACGTTTGAGAGTAGATGTATTAGTAACTTGAAAAAGGTAAAGACTTAGTCTTTGCTAAGACCCAAATCTCTATGTTCTCTAAACACTCCTAGAATGGCAACGGCGCCATTTGATGAACTAGATTCTCAAGCAGGTTTTATGCAGCAGAGAGGTTATCAAAACTCTAATGCATGCAGTGTTGTAGTAAGGTAAGCAGGAGAGTGTCAATCCACTTCTAGGAAGCAGAGAATGCACAAAGAATGCAAAGTACTAAGCAAATCTAAGCAGAATGAGATAGTTTATGAGAAATTAACTAAAAACTAGATGCAGCAACTTAAACAGAACGAAACCTATTTTAAAAATACTAGAAAGGAAGCAACTACCACGAGAAACAAACAGATTAATTAAAGGGAAGAGCTTCGAATTGTTAAAAATCGACTAGTGGATCGACCACAAGATCGACCACTAGATCGAGCAGTAACGATCGATCTCGTCTAAAACCGTAAGAACAACAAATCTAATGACCAGGATGCTATCAGGTAAAAAGCGAAAGACGAAATAAGACTTAAAGATTCTAAAAGAAAGGGTCTAGAGTTGAGATTCATGTAAAGGGTTTCAAAGGATCGATCTTGGGTTTGAAACTTTAGATCGACTCACTTGGTGAGGATCACTCTTTCGGTATAGATCACTCTTTCATCCTCTCCTCCAAACCCATGGCTTTTGGTGGAAAGAGAGGTCGAAAGGCAAGGAAAACAGATTTCAAGTAGATGGCTTAACTAGTCCCCCAAACTTCCATGGCTTTTGGGAAGGGGTAACTAATCTCTAAGGTGTGATCTTCCGAGGCTCCTGGATCCTGTCAAGGTAAGGAACCTCTCGGATCATGAAGCTCTTCGCGTGAGAGTCTTCAAGCATTAAGCTTTCAACACCTTAGAAGAGATAGCCTTAAAAACGTTTAGAAAACAAACCAAGATCGAACCCTTTCTACCCTTTAATCCTCTCAACCCCGAACCCAAAGTAAACTACTCGCTACACATAGAGTAAATCAAGCAAAGCAGAAGAAACGAGACTATAAACATGAAAGGAAAACTGGATTAAAAGATAAAGATTCGAATACAAAAGCTTCAAAAGAAAACTGGTTCAACAATGGTGTTCTTCGGTAAAACGAGAGAGAAAACTTGAAAGAAAAAGATAAGAATCTAAAAGTTATCAAAAAAGCATCTCGCCACCTTGCCTAAAATGCCCAAACAATCCAATGGTCCCCCCTTCGCTAACAGCCAAAAGCGGTTGAAAGGACAGAAATCGACCACTGGATCGAGTGGTTCTCTCGATCACATCCGGGCATCGTGTCTTTGGCTCGATCCGGGTCTCGATCTTCTTCGGCGAATCGAGTGTTGCATCCGATCTCAGTATCGATCTTCGGGTGGATCGAGTGGTGTACTCGATCTGGCTCTCGCTCTGCATGGCGTCATTTACGTCTGTACCGATTGATCGATTGCTTCACTTGATCTCCGTCTCGATCATTCTCCTTGGATCGCCTAGTTGGCTCGATCTTCTGGTTGATCAACTCCTGGATCGACCGGCCAAGCTCGATCTGCTGCTCGATCACTGGTCCTTAGCATATTTCCGAGCTCCCACGAACTGCTACATCAGCCTTCACACGCCCACGAACCTCCATGACTCCAAAGCAGCCAGAAACAACCTGAATGTGATGCAAAATGCAAGGAAAATGCATATGCTGGTGCAAGAATGCTCTAGGACCCTAAGTGATGCAATCTAACCTAAAACATGATACAAATGCATGAAAAACTAACTAATGAGTATGCAAAATGTATGCAATATGCAATAACATCAACCTCTCTTTCCACCAAAAGCCATGGGTTTGGAAGAGAGGATAAAGGAGTGATCTATACCGAAAGCCACAGATAGATCTTGCTTAGTTTTCAAGGCTTAGAGATCCTCACAAAGTGAGTCGATTTAAAGTTTTCAACCCAAGGTCGAACCTTTGAAACCCCTGACCATGAATCTCAACCCTAAGCCCTCTCTTTTAGCATCTTTTCATCTTTTCTCGTCATTCGCTTGATCTTTGATAGCATCCTGGTCGTTAGTTTTACTGTTCTTGCATTTTTAGACGAGATCGATTGTTATTGCTCGATCTAGTGGTCGATCTCATGGTCGATCCACTAGTCGAATTTTAGTAATTCGAAGCTTTGTCCTTTAATTATTCTGTTTGTTCCTCATGGTAGTTTGATCATTCCTGGTAATTTTAAAATAGTTTTCATTCCATTTAGTTGCTGCATCTAGTTTTTAGGGATTTTCTCAAAACTCATCTTGCTTCGCTTTGACTTGCATAGTCCTTGCATTCTCTTTGCATTTTCTATCATCCTAGGTGTGGATTGACTCTCTCTTGCATGCTGTACTACAACGTGTCTTGCATTTGAGTTTGATAACCTCATTGCATTCTCACCCTTGCAAATAAAGTGTCTATCAAACGTAGTCGGTGCATTACACAACCCGAATGGCATCCTTCGTTACGCGAAGGTACCATAAGGGCATGTAAAGGTCGTCTTCTCCTGATCGTTGGGATGGATTGGTATTTGGAAAAATCCACTATATTCATCAAGAAAGCAATAGTAGGGGTAATTAGCAAGTCTTTCAAGCATTTGATCAATAAAACGCAAGGGAAAATGATCCTTTCTAGTAGCAAGATTAAGCTTCCTATAGTCAATACACATACGGTGTCCAGTAATAGTCCTAGTAGGTATAAGCTCATCTTTGTCATTCCTAACGAATGTGATCCCTCCCTTCTTAGGAACCACGTGTACGGGAGAAAACCACGTGCTGTCACTTATGGGATAGATCACGTCAGCCTCTAACAGCTTAAGAATCTCCTTCTTGACAACCTCTTTCAAATTTGGATTCAAACGCCTCTGATGTTCAATAGAAGAGGCGTTCTCATTATCCAAGTGAATCCTATGAGTGCAAAGCATTGGTGAAAAGCATTTGATGTCACTTAGAGAGTACCCAATGGCCTTCCTATACTTTCTCAACTTAGTTAAGAGTGATTACAACTCATCATTACTCAAGTTTTCATTCACAATCACATGATAGGTTTCGTTAAGCCCTAAGAAAGCATACCTTAGCCCTTTTGGAAGCTCCTTAAGGTCCACCTTTGGGGCTAACAGCTCGCTTCAATCATCCTCGTGGCTGTTGCTGTTGTTCTCCTTCTTAGACCCTTCCTTAGAACCCGAGATATGGCGCTTGAGGCTGCTTTCTCCAACCGCTATCCCTTCCGAAATCGAGTCGTCGGGTCGATCTTGCTCTCGATGTCGTCTAGATCGAGCAGTTTCGCTCGATTCATTCACTCGATTTAATGTGGATCGAGTGAGAGATCGAGACGCTGAGTCGATCTCCGGAATGGACCTCAAATTGATCGGAAGGCCTTTATCGACCTCGGACTAGATTGTTTTCCTGGATCGATCACCCTCCTCGATCTGACTGTCGATTTCTGCACCGGATCGAGTTGTGCTCTCGATTGTCTTGTCGATTTGGCTCCTGGATCGAGTAATGTCATCGATCTTGGAGTCGATCTCTAGGCAAACGCCTACATCTTCAAGAATAACTTTCCTCGAATCAAGCAAGTTGACGTACTCCTGAGTCCTCTGATCCACATAACCAAATTCTCCTGGCTCCTTAGTCAGTGCCAGCTTCAAATGATCTTCCTGAGCCAGCTCTTCCAGCAACTCATCCGCTAAGGCATCCAATGTATCAATGTAGAAAGCTTGCCCTTCTATAGTAGGCTTTTTCAAAACCTCATTGATATCGAAGTCTAGCCTTATATCTTACCCAAGTGCAAGGCAATCTTCCCGTTCTTGACGTCTATAATGGCGCCGGCGGTAGCTAAGAAAGGTCTACCGAGAATGAGTGGATCCTTTGGCTCTGCATCCATTTCCAACACAACGAAGTTTGTAGGCACGTTCACTCCACTGATATTCACTGGCAAGTCCTCAAGCAATCCTACGGGTAACCTCACACTCCTGTTAGCTAGTACCAACGAGATTCTACACTCCTTGAAACGGGTAAAGCCGAGTTTCTTTGCCACGGAATGAGGCATCAGATTTATGCTAGCTCCGAGATCACAAAGGCAACTCTTGAACTCCAAAGGACCTAAAGCACAGGGTATAGTGAAGCTTCCAGGGTCTCCCAACTTCTTAGGGACTATTTCCTTGTGTATCACAGCACTACACTCCTCACTTAGAACAAGCACTTCCTTGCTTTCCTTATTCTTCTTCACGAGAGTGTCTTTGAAGAATTTGGCGCATTTAGGCATCATTGCAAGGCAGTCAACGAGAGGTAGCTTGATCTCTACGTCCTTAAGATGCTTCTCAAAGAGGATTCTGTGCTTCTCTATGAGTTGCATCTTGAAACGGCCTGGAAAAGGCAGCTTAGGTATATACGGTGGAGGTACATAAGCATCCTTCTCCTTAGTAGTTTGCTCTGCTCTCTTCTCAACAACTGCTTTGTCTCCTCTTCTTGGCCCTCGAATTCAGACATTGTCAAAGTTGATCTCATCATCAGCTGAAGGCTTACCCTCCCCCTCTTGAATTACAACGTCCTCATTGTTCTTGGGAGTAACCGTAGGTGCAAGCTCCTTTCCGCTTCTTAAGGTGATGGCGTTGGCATATTCCTTAGGGTTCTGCTCACACTTGCCCGGTAGGCTATTCTGACCACTTGTACACGCCTTTCCCTTCTCGAGCTGGTTGATCTTGTTGTTTAAGTTGATGATCTGAGTGGAGAAGTCAGTGAGAGATGAGTCTAAACGAGCGTTCATCTCGGCAAACTTCTGGTTTGTAGAGGCTTGACCTTGGATCAGCTGTTGGAACATAGCTTGGACAGGATCAACTTGTTGTTGCATCGGTTGCTGCTGCTGAGGTACAAAGCCCGGAGGGTACATTGGCGTATAACCCTTCTTTCCTTGCTGTTGTCCTTGGAAGTTGTTCTGCCCTTGCCCTTAGAAGCCACCACTCGTCTGAAAACCTTTGTTGTAGGGTACGAAAGGCTTTGCTTGCTGAGCAGGGTACACTTGATCCTTAGGGTTTGCTACATTGGTGCTGCGGTATGAGAGATTGTTGTTCTGGTTGTAACCTTGTGAATAGCCTTGAGGTTTGTAGTTGTTTTGACCCGCCACCCAATTGGCTTCTTCTTGGCTCAACTCAAGCTCCTCTTGGCTCTCATCCGCTTCACTAACAAAGTGAACATGCTTCTGATTTGCCAAAACTAACTTGTCAATCTTCTCCTGTAATGATTTCAACTCTTTCTTGTGAGACTCTAGGTCAGAACCTCGTGGTGCACGGTCATAATCTTCAGCATAGTTGCCGTGACTTAGTGCTAAGTTCTCAATCAGCTCCATGCCTTCTTCTACCTCTTGACCAAGGAAGTTCCCCTTACTGGCCGTGTCAAGCAACAACCTTATCTTTGGTGATGCTCCGCGGTAGATAGTGCTTAGAAGAGTCTCTTCGCTGAAGCCGTGGTGAGGACATTGGATAGTATAGTCCTTGAATCGTTTCATGGCTTCATTGAAAGTCTCATTATTCCTTTGCTTGAAGCCGCTGATCTCTCTTCTTAGCCTTGCCGTTCTGGTGCTAGAGAAGAATTTTGAGAGGAAAGCATTCTTACACTCGGCCCATGAAGTGATGGTGCCTTGAGGAAGTGTTTTCTCCCAATGTCTAGCCTTCTCTCCAAGAGAGAATGGAAAGAGACGCAGCTTGAAAGCATCTTCGGATATGCTGTTTATCTTGATCATCCCACATACTTGCTCGAAATTGTCGAGGTGCTCCAAGGGATCTTCCATTGCTAAACCGTGGAACTTGTTGTTTTGCACCATGGAGATGAAACCTGGCTTAATCTCGAAGTTGTTGTTTTGTACAGGAGGAGGAGTGATCCCAAACCTATTGTGATGAGTATTGGGAGCATCTCCGGCTCCTATGATCCTTGGGGGTCTACCCGCGAGGTGGGGGTTTCCATTGCCCCTTCCCACTGCTCCGTGAGCTTGAGGAGGTCCCTCTAGATGTTCCTGCTCGGCCATAGCTTCAAAGTCAACCAAACCGTGCTGAACAATTTTCTCAAAGGCTCTGGCTTGTTCTCGTACTCTTCTTTGCCGTGAATGACCAAGCTGATGAATGTTGTCCAAGGGTTGAAGTAGATTGTTGTCTCCCCTTGAACGAAGATTCATGTACCTGAGAGAGACACTTTTGAGAGTAGAGAAATTAGTAACTAAAACAAAGTAAAGGCTTAGACTTTATTAAGCCCTAAATCTCTATGCTTTTTAAACACCCCTAGGATGGCAACGGCGCCATTTGATAACTATTTTCTTTGCAAGGGTGAGGATGCAATGAGGCTATCAAACTCAAATGCAACACTTAGGTTGTAGTACAGTATGCAAGTGAGAGTCAATCCATTTCTAGGAGCTAGGAAGATCAAAGAGAATGCAAGAATAGTGTAAAGCTAAGCGAATGACAGGCGATATTGAGAAACTCCTAAAAACTATGTGCAACGACCGAATGGATTGCAAAACTATTTTAAAATTACCAAGAGTGATTGAACTACCACGAGGAATAAACAGAATATTTAAAATGCAAGGCTATGATTTAACAAAAATCGACTAGTGGATCGACCACAGGATCGACCACTAGATCGAGCAGTTTGGATCGATCTCGTCTAAAGATGCAAGCGCTGTGAAACTAATGACCAGGATGCTAGGAATATCAAGCAAATGATTAACGAAGATGTAAGAATGCTAGGAAAGAAGGGTCTAGGGTTGAGATTCATGGTCCGGGGTTTCAAGGGTCCAAGTTTGGGTTGAAAACTTTAAATCTACTGACTTTGTGAGATTCTCTAAGCCTTGAAAACGAAAACAAGATCCATCCGTGGCTTTCGGTATGGATCACTCCTTCATTCTCTCCTCCAAACCCATGGCTTCTGGTGGAAAGAGAGGTTAAAGGGCAATGAACTTAGATTTCAAACACACGGCCTAACTAGTCCCCTAAACTTCCATGGCTTCTGGTGGAAAGAGTGGTTGAAAGGGTAACTAGTCTCTAAGATGTGATTTTCGGAGATCTCTGGATCCTGTCAAGGTAAGAGACCTCTCTGATCATAAAGATATTTGCGTGAGACTCTTTAAGCCGTAGGAACTCAACATCCTAGAAGAGAAAGCCATTAAGAACAAGAAAACACCAAACTTGAAAACCCTTTAGACCCCGTGAATCCTCTCAACCCCGAGACCCGAATCAAACTACTCGCTACACATTAAGTAAATCAAGCAAAGTATAAGTAATGAAGCGATGAACATGAAAAATGATTACTTAAAGCTTAAACGATTCGAAATTATTTAAGAACAAAGCTCAAAGTCTAACAATGGCGGATCGTCTCCAAACCAGAGAGAAAAAGCATAAAAAGATAAGAATGAAAAAGTGTGTGGGAAAAGATCATCGCCGCCTTCCCAAAATGGGAAAAACGGCTTGATGGTCCCCCCCTCGCTAGCGGCCAAAAAGCTGAGGTTCGGGGCGACTAAGTTTGCGGACAGAGGATTGCTGGCCAAGATGGGGATTCTAGGAGACTTTGATCAGCTCCTCCAGAAGATAAGGCTGAGGTGTTTGTCACAGATGGATTGCCCAACATTTCCCGAAGTGACAATCGACTTCCTTGCCACTTTGGAGTTTGGGTACGAGAATCCTAGCGTCCCAATTCCTTCTCAAGGCCGCCTCTCCTTCAAGATAAAACGCCAAGCCTTCAGCCTCTCAATCCCTAAACTTTGCCAAGCTTATGGTCTCGATGCAGAAGCCACGAAAGTGGAGTTCCCCTCCTTCACTCAAGCGAACAATTTTTGGGATCTCATAGCCAATGAAGACTACAAGGCTAATACCGCGAAGATCATGAGAGTGAGGAACCCGGTGCTATGTTACACCTTGAAGCTGATGGCCAACATATTTAGTGGTCGGTCCGTAGCCCCCACGGTGACCAAGACGGAGCTTTGCTTCTTGTTCCAAGGCCTTAAGCATCTTCTTTGTGATCCGGATGAGAACGATGAGCCATTGGAAGACCAGCTCAGAGACGACGTCAACTATGGGTGCATCCTCGCCGCTTCATTGGTCAAATACAAGGCGTATGGCTTGAGATGCAAGGCAAGCTCGTCACTCATCGGCGGTTTCCACACACCCTTGTTCGTGCAAGCCGGCGTGCCGCTGCAGAACTTCACTCCCGTCCCGGATAGAGCCTTCATGGACGAGACTTACCTAAGGAACACTGATAGCTTGGGACGCACGCCAGCTGAGGGTTTCTTTGAGTACATGTTGTTGATGAGGAGAATGAGATGAGGATATGCATCTTGCCAAACCAAACCGAGACCAAGCTGTTGGGATTGGGAACATTGAGTTTCTCCCGAGCATAGAGGAGTGCTTTGCTCCTATTGGAGCCGCGGCAACGATTCAGTAGGCTACTCGCCCTAGATCAGAGTCTCCAGCCATGGATGATGAGATGCCCGAAGCCTTTGTCCTCCCTAAGCTAGACATTGAGCCGCGGACCAAGACAGAAAAGTTCTTTGGTTCTGTTGTGGAGATGCAAAGGAAGATCAACAAGTGGCAGAGCAAGGTCATCAAGTAGCTTGCCAAGAAGGTCAAGGCGCTTCAAAGAGGTTCACCAAAGCAGGCTGCGAGTGAGGAGGTTCAACAGCCCGAGAAGAGAAGGCTCTCAATCGGTGGAGTTGTCATCCGTGAGACTCAAGGCAGCAACATTCAACCGGCGCGTCTCTCTCTCCAAGAGCCAGGCTCCAAAGACAAAGCCATAGTATCTAGCTCTTCTGGAACATCCTCCAGTTCCAGCCGAGACTAGACCCGAGGTAACAACCACCTTCCATTGTATATACCATTCATGTTTTCTTGATTTTTGCTTTGTGTTTTGAGCTCTCTCGAATTTGTTTGCCACCGGGACGGTGCCATTCAAGTTTGGGGGAGTAAGTGTGTGGTTTGACATGTTTATTCTGTTCTTATTTTATCTTTGCATAACTTGAGTCTTGCATGCATCTAAGGCATAGAAAAGAAAAGGAAAAAATTGGTAAAATTTTAAAAAAAATTTCAAAAAACAAAAATTCATGTAGTTGCATTCATCTTGTTAAACATTTTAGGATTGACTCTAGAATTTTTAAGCATCTAGGTTGTTTACATTTGCATAAGGGGTTAGAGTTTTCTTAAAAAGGTGTTTTAAAATTATGAATGGTTTCAATATCCTAGTTTTTAGTTCTCTAATGCTTTGCTCACACTTTGAAAGTAAGTCCTTACCATGCTTGGATCACTTGTTTTGATTTTCGTGACTTGAATTGAACACTCATGATTTGAAACTTGTCCTAATAAGTGAGAACTTTAATTTGAATTTTTAAATATCATTCTTATGCACTTGAAAATGAACACATGGATCTTAAAAATATTTAGGCTCTCTTCCTCCTTTTACCACTCTTTGTGAGCATAAGTAGAACTCCCACCATCACCCTTACCTTTCTTTGAAGCCAAGATTTCGTGTGTGACATCTTTGTGAGGCCTCTTTTGGTTTGAACTTAGCATAACGTGTTACGTTTAGACGACATGATTAGGTTCTCATATGATTGCTAGCTTTGCATTTTGAAGCTAGATGTAGGCTTAGGATAAGTTTGGGGGTTTGATGGGGTTGCTTTCATGTATTTATGCTTTCGGTTTCAAAAGAGTTCGGTATTTGAAGTGAACAAAAGGTTTTAAATGAAAGGTTTTGTGTTTAAAATGTATAATGCTCTAATAATTTCACAAGATAGCTCTCTCAAAACAAAAATAAAAAGAAAAAGAAAAGAGCCTAAGTGCCAAAATAAAAAGAAAAGAAAAAGAAAGAAAAAATAAATAAATAATAAGAGAGCTATCAATAAGAAAGAAATAAGGAGCTTAATATTTTCAAACCTTTTCACTAGCCTAAAAGAGTTAAGTTGTTTTCTGTTTTGATTTGGGGTTGCTAAGCTTTTGCTTTGGAAGTAAGGGTAGATTTTAGGAGGGTGAGTGAGCTAAAAAAAAAGAAAATGAGAGGGGTTTTAGGATCATTGTTAGCTTGCATGGGTAGATGAGAATCTGATCATGTATGCATCAATTGTCTTTACCTTTAGCATTATGCATAAAGTTCTTACCATTTTTGAGAGAAACCCGTGCTTAAAATAAACCCTCTTTAAAAATAAGATCATTCTATGCTCATAGCCTTTACCCGGAGCCAAATGTGTTTTGCTTTAAAGTGCATAAGTTTGATTCATGGTTCGGTCATTAATGAATGTTAAAAGATGAGTTTCTTTGATTGTTTGGAATAGGAGAGTCATGATTTGAAATTCTTTGCGTGATGAGTATGGCTAAGTTCTTTGGAGTATGAGCGTGTGTATTGCATTTTAGAACTAGTAACGAGGACGTTGAGATTGATTCATTTGAAAGATACCTTTGCAAGAAGCTTAAACCCCCATTTGTTTTAAAACCTCTCTCCCTTCTTGAATTTTGTTTGTTTGAGGGCAAGGAAAAGGCAAGTTTGGGGGAGTTGATATTGCTGCATATTTCATGCATTTTCCATATATATAAGTAAGTTTCTCACGCATATACATTGCATTTTAGGCTAGTTTGCATCACTTTAGGTCCTAGAGCATTCTTGCACCAGCATATGCATATTTCCTGCATTTTGCATCGCATACAGGTTGTTTTCGGCTACTTTGGAGTCTTGGAGGGTTCGTGGACGTGCTGAGGCTCGTGAGGAGGTTCGTGGGAACTTGGAGAATTCAGGAATGCTTGATAAGGACCACAGATCGAGAAGTGGATCGAGCATGGCCGGTCGATCTAGATGAGATCGACCAGAAGACCGAGTAGTCCATCCGATCCAAGGGAACTGAACAAGATGGAGATCGAGCGAAGCGATCGACCAAGGAGTACGGACGTGAATGACACCATGCAGAGCGAGAGCCAGATCGAGTCCACCAATCGATCCTCCAAAGATTGACTCCAAGATCAAACGAAGCACTCGATCCACCGAAGAAGATCGAGACACAGATCGAGCTGAAGGCACGCTGTCCGAAAATGATCGAGTGAGATGCTCGATCTCGAGGTTGATCTCAGTGTACTTTAACCGCTTTTGGCCGCTAGAGAGGGGGGACCATCGAGCTGTTTGGCCTATTTCGGGAAGGCGGCAATCATGCTTTCTTACACACGTTTTTCACTTTATCAATTTTCATCTTTTTTCTCTCTGTTCGAAGGCGATATCGCCATTGTTAGACTTTGAAGCTTTGTTCTTGAATCTTTGAATCGTTTAAGCTTTAAATAATCGTTTTTCATATCTATGAGTTCATCGTTTATGCTTTGCTTGGTTTACTTAATGTGTAGTGAGTAGTTTATTCGGGTTTTGGGGTTGAGAGGATTCAAAGGGGTCGAAAAGGTTTTCAAAGTTGGTGTTTTCTTGTTCTTCATGGCTTTCTCTTCTAGGATGTCGAGCTCTTAAGGCTTAAAGAGTCTCACGCCAAGATCTTTATGATCAGAGAGACCTCTTACCTTGACAGGATCAAGAGATCTCTGAAAATCGCATCCTAGAGATTAGTTACCCTTTCCCAAACGCCATGGTAGTTTAGGGGACTAGTTAAGCCGCGTGTTTGAAATCTGAGTTCCTTGCCCTTCAATCTCTTTTTCTGCCAAACGCCATTGGTCTGGAGGACAGAATGAAGGAGTGATCCATACCACACGCCATGGATGGATCTTGTTTTGTTTTCAAGGCTTAGAGAATCTCACAAAGTGAGTAGATTTAGAGTTTTCAAACCAAGCTTGAAACTTTGAAACCCTTGAACATGAATCTCAACCCTGGACCCTCTTTCTTAGTATTCTTACATCTCTGTTAATCATTCGCTTGTTATCTGTTCGCACCCTGGTCATTAGATTCGTTTCTGTTGAACATTTAGACGAGATTGATCGTTGTTGCTAGATCTAGTGGTCGATCTTGTGGTCGATCCACTAGTCGATTTTTATAAATTCATAGATTTGCATTTTAATCATTATGTATGTTCGTCGTGGTAGTTAACTCGTTCCTGGTATTTTTAAAATAGTTTTGCTTTGCATTTAGTCGTTGCATCTAGTTTTTAGAATTTTTAGAAAACCGTTCATTATTAGCTTAGCTTTACATGATCCTTGCATTATTAGCTTAGCTTTACATGATCCTTGCACTAGTCGATTTTTGTTAATTCATAGCCTTGCATTTTAATTATTCTGTTTGTTCCTCCTGGTAGTTCAATCACTCTTGGTAATTTTAAAATATTTTTACATTCCATTTGGTCGTTGCACATTGTTTTTAGGATTTTCACAATATCGCCTATCATTCGCTTAGCTTTACACTGCTCTTGCATTCTCTTGGATCTTCCTAGCTCCTAGAAATGGATTGACTCTCACTTTCATACTGTACTTCAACCTAAGTGTTGCATTTGAGTTTTGATAGCCTCATTGCATCCTCACCCTTGCAAAAAAGAAAGTTGTTATCAAATGGCGCCGTTCCCATTCTAGGAGTGTTAGAAAGCATAGAGATTTGGAGCTTAGTAAGACTACGCTTTACTTTGTTTAACTTACTAATCTCTCTACTCTCAAACGTGTTTCTTCCAGGTACAGGCATCTTCGTTCCAGGGGAGACAACCATCTACTTCAACCCTCGGGCAACATCCATCAACTTGGTCATTCACGGCAAAGAAGAGTACGAGAACAAGCTAGAGCTTTTGAGGAGATTGTTCAGCACGGTTTGGTTGACTTTGAAGCTATGGCTGAACACAAGCATCCAGAGGGACCTCCTCCAGCTCACGGGGCAGTGGGAAGGGGCAATGGAAACCCCCAACACGCGGCTAGACCCCTAAAGATCATAGGAGCCGGAGATGCTCCCAATACTAATCACAATAGGTTTGGGATCACTTCTCCTCCTTTTGGGAGATCCTTAAGGTCCACCTTTGGGGCTAACAGCTCGCTCCAGTCATCCTCGAGGCTGTTGTTGTTGTTTTCCTCCTTGGAACCCTCCTTAGGACCCGAGGCATTGCCCTTAAGACTGCTTTCCTCAACCTCTATCCCTTATGAAATCGAGTCCTCCAGTCGATCTTGCTCTCGATGTCGTCTAGATCGAGCAGTTTCGCTCGATTCACTTACTCGTTTCGATGTGGATCGAGTAAGGGATCGAGACGCTGAGTCGATCTCCTGATTAGACCCCAAAATGATCGGAAGGTCTCTCTCGATCGTCGACTCGATTGTTTTTCCGGATCGATCATTCCTCTCGATCTGTCTGTCGATTGCTGCACCGGATCGAGTTGTGTTCTCGATTGCCTTGTCGATCTGACTCCTAGATCGAGTGATAGCATCGATCCGAGGGTCGATCTCTAGGCAGTAGCCTTCATCCTTCTTAACAATCTTCCTAGAATCCAGCAAGTTGGCGTACTCCTGGGTCCTCTGATCTACATAGTCGAACTCTCCTGGATCTTTAGTTAGTGCCAGCTTCAAATAATCTTCCTGAGCCAGCTCTTCCAGCAACTCATCCGCTAAGGCATCCATTGTTTCAATGTAGAAAGCTTGCCCTTCTATGGTCGGCTTCTTCAGAACCTCATTGATATCGAAGTCCAGCCTTATATCCTTTCCCAAGTGCAAGGCAATCTTCCCGTTCTTGACGTCGATGATAGCCCCGGCTGTTGCAAGGAATGGCCTCCCAAGGATGAGGGGGTCCTTAGGCTCTTCATCCATCTCCAACACGACGAAGTCCGTAGGCACGTTCACACCGCTGATTCACACCGGTAGATCTTTAAGCAGCCCCACTGGTAGCCTCACACTCCTATCAGCCAGTACCAACGAGATTCTACAGTCTTTGAAACGAGTAAAGCCAAGTTTTTTGGCCACAGAATGAGGCATCAGATTTATGCTAGCTCTGAGATCACAAAGGCAACTCTTGAACTCTAGAGGACCTAAAGCGCAGGGTATAGTGAAGCTTCCAGGGTCTCCCAACTTCTTAGGGACTATTTCTTTATGTATCACAACACTACACTCCTCACTTAGAACGAGCACCTCCTTGCTTTCCTTATTCTTCTTCACGAGAGTGTCTTTGAAGAATTTGGCGCATTTAGGCATCATTGCAAGGCAATCAACGAGAGGTAGCTTGATCTCTACGTCCTTAAGATGCTTCTCAAAGAGGATTCTATGCTTCTCTATGAGTTGCTTCTTGAAGCGGCCAGGAAAAGGCAGCTTAGGTAAAAATGGTGGAGGTACATAAGCATCCTTCTCCTTAGCAGTTTGTTCTGCTTTCTTCTCAGCAACTGCTTTGTCTCCTCGTTTTGGCCCTTGGATCCAGACATTGTCAAAGTTAATCTCATTATCAGCTGAAGGCTTACCCTCCCCCTCTTGAATTACAACGTCCTCGTTGTTCTTAGGAGTAACCGGATGTGCTAGCTCTTTCCCGCTTCTTAACGTGATGGCGTTGGCATACTCCTTAGGATTCTGCTCACACTTGCCCAGTAGGCTATTCTGACCACCTGTACTCGCTTTCCCTTTCTCTAGCTGCTTGATCTTGTTGTTTAAGTAGGTGATCTGAGTGGAAAAGTCAGTAAGAGACGAGTCTAGACGAGTGTTCATCTCGCCGAACTTCTGGTTTGTAGAGGCTTGCCCTTGGATCAGCTGCTGAAACATGGCCTGAACCGGATCAACTTGTTGTTGCATCGGCTGTTGCTGCTGAGGTGTAAAACCCGGAGGGTAGTTTGGCATATAACCCTTGTTACCTTGGCCCTTGGAAGTTGTTCTGCCCTTGACCTTGGAAGCCGCCACTCGGCTGAAACCTTTGTTGTAAGGTATGAAAGGTTTTACTTGCTGAGCAGAGTACACTTGGTCTTTAGGGTTGGCAACGTTGGTACAACGGTAGGAGAGATTGTTGTTCTGTTTGTAGCCTTGGTGGTAGCCGTGAGGTTTGTAATTGTTCTGTCTCGCCACCCAGTTGGCTTCTTCTTGGCTCAATTCAAGCTCTTCTTGATTCTCATCAGTTTCACCAACAAAGTGGACATGCTTCTGGTTGGCTAACACCAGCTTATCAATCTTCTCATGCAAAGATTTCAGCTCCTTTTTGTGAGACTCTAGCTCGGATCATCTTGGTGCACGATCATAATACTCAGCGTAGTTTCCATCACTCAATGCCAAGTTTTCAATCAGCTCCATGCCCTCTTCTACCTCCTGACCAAGGAAGTTCCCTTTACTAGCTGTGTCAAGCAACAACTTGATATTTGGTGAAGCTCCGCGGTAGATGGTGCTGAGTAAGGTCTCCTCACTGAAACCGTGATGAGGACATTGGTTCGTGTAGTCTTTGAAACGTTCCATTCCTCGTTGAATGTCCCGTTGTTTCGTTGAGTGAAGCCGCTGATTTTGCTTCCCAAACGTGCTGTTCTGGTGCTAGAGAAGAATTTTGAGAGAAAGGCCTTCTTACACTCGGCCCATGAGGTGATGGTGCCTTATGGGAGGGTATTCTCCCAATGCCTAGCTTTGTCTCCGAGTGAAAAGGGAAAAAGGCGCAGCTTGAAAGCATCTTCTGATATGCCGTTTATCTTGATCATCCCACATACTTGCTCGAAATTGTCGAGGTGCACCAAGGGAACTTCCATTGCCGTTTATCTTGATCATCCCTCGTTGTTTTCCACCATGGAGATGAAACCCGGCTTAATTTCGAAGTTGTTGTTTTGTACAGGAGGAGGAGTGATCCCAAACCTATTGTGATGAGTATTGGGATCATCTCCAGCTCCTATGATCCTTGGGGGTCTAGCCGCGTGTTGGGGGTTTCCATTGCCCCTTCCCACTGCCCCGTGAGCTGGAGGAGGTCCCTCTGGATGCTCGTGTTCAGCCATAGCTTCAAAGTCAACCAAACCGTGCTGAACGATCTCCTCAAAGGCTCTGGCTTGTTCTCGTACTCTTCTTTGCCGTGAATGACCAAGCTGATAAATGTTGTCCAAGGGTTGAAGTAGATTGTTATCTCCCCTTGAACGAAGATTCATGTACCTGAGAGACACACGTTTTAGAGTGGAGATATTAGTAACTAAAACAAGGTAAATGCTTAGTCTTTACTAAGCTCCAAATCTATATGCTTTCTAAAACTCCTAGAATGGCAACGGCGCCATTTGATAACTAATTTCTTTGCAAGGGTGAGGATGCAATGAGGCCATCAAACTCAAATGCAACACTTAGGTTGTAGCACAGTATGCAAGTGAGAGTCAATCCATTTCTAGGAGCAAGGAAGATCAAGGAGAATGCAAGAGCTTTGCAAATCTAAGCGAATAAAGATCAGTTTTGAGGAAATCCCTAAAAACTAGATGCAGCAACTAAATGGAATGCAAAACTATTTTAGAATTACCAGGAATGATCAAACTACCTTGAGGAACAAACAGAATAATTAAAGGACAAAGCTACGAATTACTAAAATTCGACTAGTCGATCGACCACAGGATCGACCACTAGATCGAGCAACAACGATCGATCTCGTCTAAAGCTGTAAGGACAGTGAAACTAACGACCAGGATGCTATCAAAGATCAAGAGAATGACGAGAGAGGATGTAAAAATGCTAGGAAAGAGGGTCTAGGGTTGAGATTCATGGTCAGGGGTTTCAACAGTCTGAACTTGGGTTGAAAACATTAAATTGACTCACTTTGTGAGAATCTCTAAGCCTTGAAAACGAAACGAGATCTATCCGTAGCTTTCAGTATAGATAACTCCTTCATCCTCTCCTCCAAACCCATGGCTTCTGGTGGAAAGAGATGTTGAAGGGCAGGGAAAACAGATTTCAAACACATAGCTTAACTAGTCCCCCAACCTTCCATGGCTTTTGGGAAGGGGTAACTAGTCTCTAGAGGTGCGATCTTCAGAGGTCCCTGGATCCTGTCAAGGTAAGAGACCTCTCGGATCATAAAGCTTTTGGCGTGAGAGTCTTTAACCTTTAGGAACTCAACACCGTAGAAGAGGTAGCCATTAAGCGCTAGAAAACTCCAAGATCGAAAACCTTTTTGACCCCTTGAATCCTCTCAACCCCAAAACCCTAATGAAACTACTCACTACACATAAGATAAATCAAGCAAAGCATGGAGAAAGAAACGATGAACATGAAAAGGAACTCGATTTAACTCAAACGATTCGATTACAAAAGCAAGAAAAACTTCAAGTTCAACAATGGTGGATAATCTCCAAAACCAGAGAGAAAAACATAAAAAGATAAGATTGAAAAAGTGTGTGTGGAAAAAGACATCGCCGCCTTCCCAAAATGGTGAAAACAACCTGATGGTCCCCCCCCCCCCCTCGCTAGCGGCCAAATGCGGTTGAAAGGACAGAGATCGACCTCAGGATCGAGCGGCTCTCTCGATCATCTTCGGACATCATGTCTTCAACTCGATCTGGGTCTCGATCATCTTCGGCGGATCGAGTGTTGCATCCGATCTTGGTATCGATCTTTGGTTGGATCGAGTGGTGGACTTGATCTGTCTCTCGCTCTGCATGGCGTCATTTATGTCTGTACCGTTTGATCGATTGCTCCACTCGATCTTCGTCTCGATTATTTCCCTAGGATCGCCTGGTCTTCTCGATCTTCTGGTCGATCTCATCTAGATCGACCTGTTATGCTCGATCTGCTCCCCGATCTCTGGTCCTTAGCAAACATCCGACCTTCCACGAACCGCCACAACAGCTTCAGCACGTCCACGAACCTCCACGACTCCAAAGTGGCCAGAAACAACCTGAATGTGATGCAAAATACAAAGAACATGCGTATGCTGGTGCGAGAATGTTCTAGGACCCTAAGTGATGTAATCTAGTCTAAAGCATGATGTAAATGCATGAAAAGCTAACTAATATGTATGCAAAATATATGCAATATGCAGTAACATCATCAAGACAAGCATCTTTGACCATGAAAGATGTGCCATGACCAAGATTTTTGTCAGAAAACCACTTCTTTTACCCATAATTTTGTTTCTTGTTAGCCTTTAAATTTTTTCAACAACTTCACACTCTCTCATTCTTGTTTTCTCGAGCTTTTAAGCAAAGAGAGTGAAAGTTATTTGTTTCTAAAGGCTAGCAAGTTTTTTTAACAATCTTTGCAAAACGTATTTTCGGATATTTGATAAAAATATTTAGGAAAATCTCCTTTTATTTCGCAATTGATTGTTTTAGATGCTAGGGCGGTTTTGAATTTTTAAATTTAGCTAAATAATAGGAAAAATTCTGGATTTTCTACTATCTCTAGATTTGATTCTCTATTATTTTGCTATAATTTTTATAAATTCCCCAAAATATAAGTATAAGTTTTCTTCTTTAGCTCTCTTCTTCTCTCATCCGATCGCCGTTTTGCTCATTACCTTGCTTGAGAAACTTGTTTCAGGCACGATGGCCCCCAAGAGAACAAGAGAGGAGATGGCACAATAAGGAGAAGGTCAGGAAGTGGCTGTTCAAGAGAGGGTTCGATGGAGTAAGGACGAGAAGAGGGATAAGAAGCGGCTGGAAAGGCTTGGGTTCGAGCCTACTAAGTTTGCTGACCGGGAGCTGCTGTTCAAGCTAGGGATCCTTGGAGATTTCGACCAACTCCTCAGAAATATTGACCTAAGATGTCTGTGACGAATGGATTGCCCAACCATTCCAGAAGTGGCAATAGACTTCCTTGCCACGTTGGAGTTTCGTTACGAGAACCCTAGCGCCCCCGTTCCTTCACAAGGCCGTCTCTCTTTCAAGGTTGGACGTCAAGCCTTAAACCTCTCAATCCTCGAGCTGTGTCAAGCATATGGTCTCAACGCAGCCGCCACCAAGATCGAGTTCCCCTCCTTCACGCGAGCAAACGATTTTTGGGACCTGATCAGCAACGAAGACTACAAGGCCAACACCGCCAAAATCAAGAGAGTGAGAAGCCCGGTGCTGAGGTACACCTTGAAGCTGATCGCCAACACATTCAGCGGAAGGTCAGTTGCTCCCACGGTCACGAAGACCGAGCTTTGCTTCTTGTTCCAAGGCGTGAAGCATTTGTTGTGTGATCCGGCGGAGAATGAAGAGCCTATGGAGGATAAACTCGGCGACGAGGTGAACTATGGATGCGTACTTGCTGCCTCTTTGGTGAAGTACAAGGCTTATGCATTGCGGTGCAAGGCAAGCTCTTATTTCATTGGCGGCTTCCTCACTCCTCTATTCATACAAGTTGGCGTACCTATACACGATTTCACACCCGTCCCAGCTAGAGCTTTCATGGATGAGGTCTACATGAGGAATACCGACAGCTTGGGACGCACGCCAGCAGAAGGGTTCTACGCTTATCTTTTCAACGACGACGAAAATGAGAAGAGAGTATGCATCCTACCAAACAAGGACGAGACCGAGCTGCTTGGTGTTGGGAACATCGAGTTCTTGCCAACCGTAGAGGAGTGCTTTGCTCCTCTAAGAGGAACACTTGCCCCAGCGATTGCTCCTCGTCAAAGGTCTGAGTCCCCAGCCACGGAAGATGAGATGCCCGAGGCTTACACCCTTCCCAAGATAGACTTTGAGCCGAGAACCAAAACGGAGTAGTTCGTAGCATCTGTTGTGGAGATGCAAAGGAAAATCAACAAATGGCAAGGAAAAATGCTCAAGAAACTTGCCAAGAAGGTCAAATCGCTTCAAGGAGGCTCGCCTAAGGAAGCTGCAAGTGAAGAGGTTCAACAACCTGGGAAGAGGAGGCTTTCAACCGGTGGAGTTGTCATCCGTGAGACTCAAGGCAGCAACATTCAACCGGCGCGTCTCTCTCTTCAAGAGCCAGGCTCCAAAGGCAAAGCCGTAGCATCTAGATCCTCTGGAACATCTTCAAGTTCCAGCAGAGACTAGACACGAGGTAACAACCTTCTTCCATTGTACATACCGCTCATGTTTGCTTCTTTTTGCTTTGTGTTTTGGTGCTCCTTTGAATTTGTTTGCCACCGGGACGGTGTCAAGCAAGTTTGGGGGAGTGTGTGTGTGGTTTGACATATTTATTCTGATCTTATTTTCTCTTTAGCATCCTTGAGTTTTCATTGCATGAAAAATTGGTAAAAGTTTTAAAATTTTCACAAAAATTCATGTAGTTGCATTCATCTCATTAAGCATTTTAGGATTGAGTCTAGAATTTTAAAGCATCTGGGTTGTTCACATTCGCATAAGGGGTTAAAGATTTTCTTAAAAAGGTGTTTTAAATTCATGAATTGTTTCAAAGTTAGTAGTTCTCTAATGCTTTGCTTATACTTTGAAAGTAAGTTCTTACCATGCTTGGATTACTTGCTATGATTTTCATGACTTGAATTGAACTCTCATGATTTGAAACTTGTCCTAATAAGTGAAAACCTTAATCTGAAATTTCAATTATCATCCTTATGCATTTGAAAATGAACACATGGATTTTAAAATATTTAGGCTCTCTTCTTCCTTCTACCACTCTTTGTGAGCCTAAGTAGAACTCCCACCTTGACCCTTACCTTTCTTTGAAGCCAAGTTTTCGTGTGTAACATCACTGTGAGGCCTTTTTCCGGTTTGAACTTAGCATAAAGTGTTAGGTTTAGGCGACATGATTAGGTTCTCATATGTTTGCTAGCTTTGCATTTTGAAGCTAGACTTAGGCTTAGAATAAGTTTGGGGGTTTAAGGGGTTGTTTTCATGTTTATATGCTCCCGGTTTCAAAAGAGTTTGGTATTTGAAAGAAAGAAAAAGGTTTTAAGTGAAAGGTTTGTGTTTAAGAATTTTTATGCTCTAATAATTTCAGAAGGTAGCTCTCTCAAAATAAAAATAAAAATAAAAACCAAACCTTAAATCTTTGAGACCCTTGAATATGACCCTCGACCCTAAACCCTCCTTTTTAGCATTTTAAAACCTCTGTTCATCATTCGCTTGTCATTTAGCTTGCATCCCGTTCGTTAGAAGTCATTCGCTTGAAGTTGTTTGTTCGATCGATCCATTCTGCTCGATTCATTGCTCGATCCTGTGGTCGATTCACTGGTCGATTTTTAGTTCTTAGTAGCTTTGCATTTTTAATCTTTTGCTTGTTCCTAGTGGTAGTTAACCCTCTTCCAGGGATTTTAAAATTGTTATGCATTGCATTAGATCGTTGCATTTAGTTTTCCCTGATTTTACCAATCATTCATCCGTTTTGCTTAGATTTGCTTCATCCTTGCATTCTTAGTGACTCTTCATGCATCCTAGGTGTGGATTGATACCCCTTACTACTGTACTACATCATAACATGTGGTTTGCGTTTTGATAATACCTCTGCTTGCTTGCAAAAATCTTGTTATCAAATGGCGCCGTTGCCAGCTTAGGATTGTTAGGAAGCATTAAGATTTGGAGTTTAGTAAAGACTAAGCCTTTACTTCAAGTTTGGTTACTAATCTCTTTCTCTTCACACTTGTTTCTTTCAGGTGCATGAATTTGCGTTCTAGGGGTGACAACAACTTACTCACACCCCTGGACAATATTCCCCAACTCGGACATTTAAGAACAAGAAGAGCAAGCGAGCAAGCTAGAGCCTTTGAGGAGATTGTTCAAGCCGGTTCAGTAAACTTTGCAACAATGGCTGAGCAAGAACATCCTGAGGGACCTCCACCAGCTCACAGTGGTGTGGGAAGGGGCAATGGAGGAAACCCCATACACGCAGCTAGACCCCCATGGATCATAGGCGCTGGAGATGCTCCTAATATGCCTCATAATCGCTTTGGGATCACTCCTCCTCCAGTCCAGAATAACAATTTCGAGATAAAGCCTGGATTCATCTCTATGGTTTAGAATAGCTAATTCCACGGGCTGGCTATGGAAGACCCCTTAGAGCACCTTGATAACTTTGAGCAGGTGTGTGGGATGATCAAGATAAATGGGATCTCGGAAGATGCCTTCAAGCTACGGCTCTTCCCATTTTCTCTCGATGACAAGGGTAGGCATTGGGAGAAGACACTTCCACAAGGCACCATCACGTCTTGGGCTGAATGTAGGAAAGCTTTTCTCTCAAAGTTTTTCTCAAGCACTAGGACAGCTCGGTTGAGAAGTGAGATCAGTGGCTTCACTCAAAGGCAGAACGAGACATTCAATGAAGCTATGGAGAGGTTCAAAGACTATATCATTCAGTGTCCTCACCACGGCTTCAGTGAAGAGACTCTCCTAAGCAGAATATACAGTGGAGCATTGCCCAAGAAAGGGTAGACTTAGAGGGTTCACTTTTGGGTTTAGAAATGCGTATGACTCATCTTTGGGAAGTAAGGGTAGAAGAGGGCTTTGAATTGCATGCATAAGTGTGCTTTTACCTGATTGTGTTTGCATCCTACAACTAGGCACTTGAGCATTAAAACCATCTCTTTACCTTTGCACTCTTGGAATCTGAATGCCCACTCTCAAACCTTACCCCTTTTCAACCAAATGTCTTCACTTGATTTGCATAAGCATGATTCATATTCTGAACTTAATTGAATGTTAAAGAGTTTATTGATTTGAGCATTCTCCTAAGTTGAGATTTGAGATCATTTTGAAACATGATGAGCATGGCTAGGTTCTTTTAAGTATAGCTGATTGTGTTTGCATCCTACAACTAGGCACTTGAGCATTAAAACCATCTCTTTACCTTTGCACTTTTGGAATCTGAATGCCCACTCTCAAACCTCACTCTCCCATTTGTTCTTACTTGCTTGAGGACAAGCAAAAGGCAAGTGTGGGGGTGTTGATATCCCTTGTATTTACACCATTTAGGGCTGTATTTAGTACATGTTTTGGTCCTCTTTTGCATATTTTCCCTTAGCTTTTGTCCCATTTTCTTCTCCTTTTAGACTTAGGTTGCATTTAGAGTATATATTGCATTTTTCTTGCATATTGGATGTTTTTAGGTGCTTTGGGAGCTTAAAAGAGCTTGGAGGAGCTTTGGGAATGATCCAGGAGGCTAGCTGGACAAAAGGGAGCAAGAAGGATCAAAGCAGAAGATCTCTGCAGAAGTTTTCGGTCAGAGCCTGGTGATTTTCGGTCTCTGGTGACCGAAATGGAGCAGTATATATCACCAGTATCGGTCTGATGTGGTCGACACAAACACACCGTTCTAATTTCGGTCGTGTGTGTCGATCACTGATGACCGATACAGATAAATTTCGGTCACTAGAGGTCGGCACAACTGACCAATACTGACCCAGCCCGAACCTGTTTTTAATTACACTTTTATCACCTTTCTAGGTTTTCTCCCTAAGGCTATACATAGCCCCTTTTTCTATATTTTCGAGAGATCTTGTCAAATTACTGTTCTTAAGCTATTTTTTTAAGTTTGTAAGACAATTTCTTTGCTTTGTTTAATACAATAAAGTTTTTGCTTTAATCTTTCTTTAATATTTCTTTTAATCATGATTAGCATCTTCTCCATTTGTGATTTGGTGTTAAACATGATTATGAGTGAGTAGTTACCTTAGGGTTTTTATATGTGGTAGATTAGGGGAATCTATGGCTTGATTAAGGCTTGTTATGTGCTTCTGTTTATGGGTTCCTCTCTATCAATCTGTTAATCATGCTAGATTAGTCTTGATCAAACTGGTCTAGGTTGTTAGCTTTCTCTTATGCCCACCAAGTGTTTGATGAAATGCTGACCCTGTTTAATAGAGGATTCGCTGGCCTTGGCTCAAGAGACTGACTGTTTGAGGAGCATTTTGACTTGAATAGAGTTAATTAGTCTTTCTTGCTTGTTGTTTTAGCACTAATGAGAGTTAGTTCTTGTTAAGATGTTTATCAAAGGGTTATTTGCCAAGAGATTGGATCTAACTAGCTTAGTTGTGAACTCTATGTCTAGGAACCACCATTGCTTGCTTACCTGCTTGATCAATGTAGTTTGAAACAACCTTAATCAATGTCTCAAATTCTCCAAAGTCAATAACCACATCTAGGAACTTGTCTTTCCCTAATTTGAATTTCGAATTTGCTCTGTTTGCTCTGTTTCACTCTGTTTTTCTTGCTTAGAATTGCTTAGTTTGCTTTTGCTTTCACCTTGTTGCTGCTTGTTTCACTTAGGTTGTTAGAACTGTTGCTTAGGCAACAAAACCCCTTTCCTGGCTTGCTTGACTTAGAGATTCCACTCTCAACTCTTCTGTCTTTCAACTCTTCCCATTTGGATTGATACAACCCTATGTTATACTGCAACTGACTAGTACAAGCTAAGGCAATTGTCCTACAAGGGGTAAAACCCTTGTACCAACGCGAAGGTACCATAAGGGCATGTAAAGGTCGTCTTCTCTTGATCATTTGGATGGATTGGTATTTGAAAGAATCCCCTATATCCATCAAGAAAGCAATAGTAAGGATGATTAGCAAGCCTCTCAAGAATTTGATCAATAAATGGCAAGGGAAAATTATCCTTTCTAGTAGCAAGATTAAGCTTCCTATAGTCAATACACATACGGTGTTCTGTAATAGTCCTAGTAGGTATAAGCTCATCTTTATCATTCTTAATGACCGTGATCCCTCCCTTCTTAGGCACCACGGGTACGGGAGAAACCCACGTGATGTCACTTATGGGATAGATCACGTCAGCCTCTAATAGCTTAAGAATCTCCTTCTTAACAACTTCCTTTAAATTAGGATTCAAACGCCTTTGATGTTCTATAGAAGAGGCGTTCTCATTATCCAAGTGAATCCTATGAGTGCAAAGCATTGGTGAAAGGCCTTTGATGTCACTTAGAGAGTACCCAATGGCCTTCCTATACTTCCGTAGCTCAGTTAGGAGCGAGTGCAACTCATCATAACATAATTTTTCATTCACAATCACAGGATAGGTTTCGTTAAGCCCTAAGAAAGCATACCTTAGCCCTTTTGGGAGCTCCTTAAGGTCCACCTTTAGGGCTAGCAGCTCGCTCCAATCATCCTCGTGGCTGTTGTTGTTGTTTTCCTCCTTGGAACCCTCCTTAGAACCCGAGACATGACCTTTAAGGCTGCTTTCTTCAACCTCTGTCCCTTCTGAGATCGAGTCATCCAGTCGATCTTGCTCGCGATGTCATCTTGATCGAGCATTTTCACTCGATTCGCTCACTCGATTTAAGGTGGATTGAGTGAGAGATCGAGCTGCCGAGTCGTTTTCTGGGATGGACTCTGAACTGATCGGAAGGCATCTCTCGATCTTGGACTCGATTAATATCCTGGATCGATCACCCTCCTCGATCTGACTGTCGATTGATGCACCAGATCGAGTTGTGTTCTCGATTGTCTTGTCGATTAGAACCCTGGATCGAGTAATGTCATCGATCTCGGAGTTGATTTCTAGGCAGGCGCCCTCATCCTCCTTGATAATCTTCCTAGAATCCAGCAGGTTAGCGTATTCATGAGTCCTCTGAGCCAAGTAACCGAACTCCCCTGGCTCCTTAGTCAATGCTAGCTTCAAATGATCCACTTGAGCTAACTCTTCTAGCAACTCATCAGCTAAAGCGTCCAACGTCTCAATGTAGAAAGATTGCCCTTCTATAGTAGGCTTCTTTAAAACCTCATTGATGTCAAAATCAAGCCTGATGTTCTTGCCTAGATGTAGAGCTATCTTCCAATTCTTGACGTCGATGATGGCTCCAGCAGTGGCTAAGAATGGTCTACCAAGGATGAGCGGGTCCTTAGGTTCTTCATCCATTTCCGACACAACGAACTCCGTAGGCATGTTTACACCACTGATTCTCACTGGAAAGTCCTCAAGCAAACCCTCGGGTAACGTCACGCTTCTGTCAGCTAGCACCAAGGAGATTCTATAATCTTTGAATCGCGTGAATCCCAACTTCTTTGCTATAGAATGAGGCATCAGATTTATATTAGCTCCCAAATCGCAAAGGCAACTCTTGAACTCCAATGGAGCTAAATCTCAAGGTATAGTGAAGCTTCTAGGATCTCCCAACTTCTTGGGAACTATCTCCTTGTGTATTATAGCGCTACATTCCTCACTAAGAACCAGCACTTCCTTGCTTTCCTTATTTTTCTTTGTAAGCGTGTCTTTAAAAAATTTTGCACATTTAGGCATCATGGCAAGGCAATCTACGAGAGGTAGCTTGATCTCTACGTCCTTTAGATGCTTCTCAAACAAGATTCTGTGCTTCTCTATAAGCTGTTTCTTGAAGCGGCCAGGAAAAGGCAGCTTGGGTACATACGGTGGATGCACATAAGCATCCTTCTCCTTAGCAGCTTGCTTCACTTTCTTCTCTACAGCAACCTCCTTACCCTTTCTTGGTCTCTCAATCCAAATGTTGTGGAAGTTAATCTCATCATCAGCTGAAAGCTTACCCTCCTCCTCTTGAATTACAACGTCCTTGTTGTTTTTAGGAGTAACCGTAGGTGCTAGCTCTTTCCCACTCCTTAATGTAATGGCGTTGGCGTACTGATAACAAGCTTTTTATATGTCTATAGGAGTAATGCAAGCAGGAGATTATCAAAACTCAAACAGCACACAGTCGTAGTATAGTGCAAGAGGAATCAATCCAACCTAGGAGCTAGAAAGTGCAATGAAAATGCAAGGATCATGCAAAGCTAAGCAAATGATGAACGGTTTGTAAAAATTCTAAAAACTAGATGCAACGGTCAAATGCAAGGCAAAACTATTTTAAAAATACTAGAAACGAGTCAACTACCACGAGGAACAAACAGAATGATTAAAATGGAAGGCTATGAATTATTAAAAATAGACTAGTGGATCGACCACTGGATTGGCCACTAGATCGAGCAACAACGATCGATCTCGTCTTAAAGTTCAACAGAAATGAATCTAACGACCACGGTGCAAAAAAATAGCAAGCGAATGATTAATAGAGATGTGAAAGTACTAAGAAAGAGGGTCTATGGTTGAGATTCATGTTCAAGGGTTACAAAGGTTCAAGCTTGGTTTGAAAACTTTAGATCTACTCACTTTGTGAGATTCTCTAGGCCTTGAAAACAAAACAAGATCCATCCATGGCGTGTGGTATGGGTCACTCCTTCATTCTCTTCTCCAGACCCATGGCGTTTGGCGGAAAAAGAGATTGAAGGGTATAAAACTTAGATTTCAAACACACGGCCTAACTAGTCCCCTATACTACCATGGCATTTGGGAAAGGTAGACTAGCCTCTAGGATTCGATTTTCAAGGACGTCTGGATCCTGTCAAGGTAAGAGGCCCTTTGGATCATAAAAATCTTGGCGTGAGAGTCTCTAAGTCTTAAAATTCGATATCCTAGAAGAGAAAGCCATGAAGAACAAGAAAACACCAAGCTTTAAAAACCTTTTCAACCCCTTTGCATCCTCTTAACCCCAAAACCCGATAAGACTACTCGCTACACATAAAGTAAACCGAACAAAGCATAGAATATGATCTACTAAACATGAAAAACGATTGCTTTAAACTTAAACGATTCAATATTCAAGAACAAAGCAAGAAAAAGCTTCAATATCTAACAATGGCGAATTCGCCTTCGAACACAGAGAAAAACTCTAAAAAGATAATGTGAAAACGTGTGTGGAAAATCAGGATCGCCGCCTTCCTAAAATAGGCCAAACAGCTCGATGGTCCCCCCTCGCTAGAAGCCAAAAACGGTTAAAGTAGCCTTGGATCGACCTCGAGATCGAGCATCTCACTCGATCGTCTGATAACAGGTTTTTGGAGTATGATGATGTATCAAAGCTCAAATGCAACACTGAGATGTAGTATAGTATGCAAGTGAGTGTCAATCCACACCTAGGAGCTAGAAAGTTCAATGAGAATGCAAGGATTAAGTAAAGCTAAGCAAATGATGAACGGTTTTATAAAATTCCTAAAAACTAGATGCAACGATCAAATGCAATGCAAAACTATTTTAAAAATACTAGAAACGAATGAACTACCACGAGGAACAAACAGAATGATTAAAATGCAAAGCTATGAATTTATAAAAATCGACTAATGGATCGACCACAAGATCGACCACAAGATCGACCACTAGATCGAGCAACAACATTCGATCTCGTCTAAAAGTTCTACGGAAACGAATCTAATGACCAGGATGCGAACAGATAGCAAACGAATGATTAAAAGAGAGGTAAGAATACTGAGAAAGAGGGTCCAGGGTTGAGATTCATGTCAAGGGTTTCAAAGGTTCAAGCTTGGTTTGAAAACTTTAGATCTACTCACTTTGTGAGATTCCCTAAGCATTGAAAACAAAACAAGATCCATCCATGGCGTGTGGTATGGATCACTCCTTCATTCTCTCCTCTAGACCCATGACGTTTGGCGGAAAAAGAGATTGAAGGGCATAGAACTCAGATTTCAAACACACGGCCTAACTAGTCCCCTAAACTACCATGGTGTTTGGGAAAGGTAGGCTAGCCTCTAGGATGCGATTTTCAGAGACCTCTGGATCCTGTCAAGGTAAGAGACCCCTTTGATCATAAAGATCTTTGCGTGAGAGTCTCTAAACTTTAAGAACTCGACATCTTAAAAGAGAAAGTCATGAAGAACAAGAAAACACCAAACTTAAAAAACTTTTCGACCCCTTTGAATCCTCTCAACCCCAAAACCCGATGAAACTACTCACTACACATTAAGTAAATCGAGCAAAGCATAAACGATGAACTAATAAACATGAAGAACGATGGATTTAAACTTAAACGATTCAAAGATTCAAGAACAAAGCTTCAAGGTCCAACAATGGCGAAATCGCCTTCGAACAGAGAGAAAATGATGAAAAAAAATAAAGTGAAAGTGTGTGTGAAAAAGTATGATCGCCGCCTTCCCGAAATAGGCCAAACAGCTTGATGGTCCCCCCCTCGCTAGCGGCCAAAAATGGTTAAAGTGCACTGAGATTGTCTTCGAGATCGAGCATCTCGCTCGATCATCTTCGGACATCGTCACTTCAGCTCGATATGTGTCTCGATCTTCTTCGGTGGATCGAGTGCTTCTTTTGATCTTGGAATCGATTTTTGGAGGATCAAATGGTGGACTCGATCCGGCTCTCGCTCTGCATGGCGTCATTCACGTCCGTACTCGTTGATCGATCGCTTCACTCGATCTCCGTCTCGATCAGTTCCCTTGGATCGGATGGACTACTCGATCTTCTGGTCGATCTCTTCTTGATCGACCGGCCATGCTCGATCCGCTTCTCAATCTCGGGTCCTTGGCAAGCATTCCTGAATTCTCCAAGTTCCCACGAACCTCCTCTCGAGCCTTAGCATGTCTACGAACCCTCCAAGACTCCAAAGTAGCCGAAAACAACCTGAATGCGATGCAAAATGCAAGAAACATGCATATGCTGGTGCAAGAACACTCTAGGACCTAAACTGATGCAAACTATCCTAAAATGCAATGTATATGCGTGAGAAACTAACTTATATGTATGCAAAATACATGAAATATGCAGCAATATCAACTCCCCAAACTTGCCTTTTGCTTGCCCTCAAGCAAACAAAAGTCAAGAAGAGAGAGAGGTTTTAAAACAAACGGGGGTTTAAGCTTCTTGCAAAGGTATCTTTCAAATGAATCAATCTTAACGTCCTAGTTACTAGTTCTAAAATGCAATGCACACACTCATACTCCAAAGAACCTTAGCCATACTCATCACACAATGAATTTCAAATTATGACTCTCATATTCCAAACAATCAAAGAAACTCATCCTTTAACATTCATTTAAGACCAAACCATGAATCAAACTTATGCACTTTAAAGCAAAACACATTTGGCTAAGGGTGAAGGCTATGAGCATAGAATGATCTCATTTTAAAGAGGGTTTCACAATGCAATGGGTTTCTCTCACGAATGATATGAACTTTATGCATAATGCTAAAGGTAAAGGCAATTGATGCACATACATGATCAGATTCTCATCTACCCATGCAAGCTAACAATGATACTAAAACCCCTCTCATTTTCTTTCTTTTTAGCTCACTCACCCTCCTAGAATCTACCTTTTTTAAGCTCAAACCCAAACAAAAATAGAAAACAATTTTACTCTTTAGGTTAGTGAAAAGGCTTGAAAATATTTTTAGCTCTATATATATTTTTTTCTTATTGATAGCTCTCTTATTTTATTCTTTCTTTTTCTTTCCTTTTTATTTTGGCACTTAGGCTCTTTTCTTTTTGTCTTTTGTTTTTTTTTTTTTTTTTTTTTTTCAGAGAGCTATCTTCTGAAATTATTAGAGCATTATACATTCTAAACACAAAACCTTTCACTTAAAACCTTTTGATCACTTCAAACACCAAACTCTTTTGAAACCGAAAGCATATAAACATGAAAGCAACCCCATCAAACCCCCAAACTTATCCTAAGCCTACATCTAGCTTCAAAATGCAAAGCTAGCAATCAAATGAGAACCTAATCATGTCGCCTAAACGTAACACGTTATGCTAAGTTCAAACCGAAAGAGGCCTCACAATGATATCACACACGAAAACTTGGCTTCAAAGAAAGGTAAGGGTCAAGGTGGGAGTTCTACTTAGGCTCACAAAGAGTGGTAAAAGGAGGAAGAGAGCCTAAATATTTTTAAGATCCATGTGTTCATTTTCAGATGCATAAGAATGATATTTAAAAATTTAAATTAGGCTTCTCACTTATTAGGACAAGTTTCAAATCATGAATGTTCAAGTCAAGTCACGAAAATCAAAACAACTGATCCAAGCATGGTTAGGACTTACTTTCAAAGTGTGAGCAAAGCATTAGAGAACTACTAACTAGGGCATTGAAACAATTCATGAGTTTAAAACACCTTTTTAAGAAAACTTAACCCCTTATGCAAATGTAAACAACCTATATGCTTATAAATTCTAGACTCAATCCTAAAATGCTTAACAATGTGAATGCAACTACATGATTTTTTTTTGAAAATTTTTAAAATTGTTACCAATTTTTTTCTTTACTTTTCTATGCCTTAGATGTATGCAAGACTCAAGGGATGCAAAGATAAAATAAGAGCAAAATAAACATGTCAAACCACACACATACTCCCCCAAACTTGAATGACACCGTCCCGGTGGCAAACAAATTCGAGAGAGCTCAAAACACAAAGCAAAAATCAAGAAAACATGAACGATATATACAATGGATGGTTGTTGGTACCTCGGGTCTAGCCTCGGCTGGAACTTGAGGATGTTCCAGACGAGCTAGATACTATGGCTTTGCCTTTGGAGGCTGGCTCTTGGAGAGAGAGACGCGTTGGCTGAATGTTGCTGCCTTGAGTCTCACGGATGACAACTCCAACGGTTGAAAGTCTCCTCTTCTCGGGTTGTTGGACCTCGTCACTTGCAGCCTGCTTTGGTGAAGCTCCTTGAAGCGCATTGACCTTCCTGGCATGCTTCTTGATGAATTTGCTCTGCCACTTGTTGATCTTTCTTTGCATCTCCACAACAGAAGCAAAGAACTTTTCTGTCTTGGTCTGCGGCTCAAAGTCTAGCTTAGGAAGGACGAACGCTTCGGGTATCTCATCATCCGTGGCTGGAGACTCCGATCTAGGGCGAGTAGCTTGCTGAATTGTTGCCGCGGCTCCTAGAGGAGTAAAGCACTCCTCTAAGCTTGGGAGAAACTCGATGTTCCCAATCCCCAACAGCTCGGTCTCGGTTTGGTTTGGCAAGATGCACGCCCTCTTCTCATTCTCCTCATCAACGAACAAGTACTCAAAGAAGCCCTCGGCTGGCGTGCGTCCCAAGCTATTAGTGTTCCTTAGGTATGTCTCGTCCATGAAGGCTCTATCCGGGATGGGAGTGAACTCCTGAAGCGGCACGCCGGCTTGCACGAACTAGGGTGTGAGGAAACCACCACTGAGTGACGAGCTTGCCTTGCATCTCAAGGCATACGCCTTGTATTTGACCAATGAAGCAGCAAGGATGCACCCGTAGTTCACGTCATCTCCGAGCTGGTCTTCCAACGGCTCCTCGTTCTCATCCGGATCGCAAAGGAGATGCTTAAAGCCTTGAAACAAGAAGCAAAGCTCCGTCTTGGTCATCGTGGGGGCTACGGACCGGCCACTAAAGGTGTTGGCCATCAGCTTCAAGGTGTAACGTAGCACCGGGTTCCTCACTCTCTTGATCTTCGCGGTATTCGCCTTGTAGTCGTCATTGGCGATGAGGTCCCAAAAATCGTTTGCTTGAGTGAAGGAGGGGAACTCCACTTTTGTGGCAGCTGCATCGAGGCCATACGCTTCGCAAAGCTCGGGGATTGAGAGGCTGAAGGCTTGGCGTTTTATCTTGAAGGAGAGGTGGCCTTGAGAAGGAATTGGGATGCTAGGATTCTCGTACGCAAACTCCAAAGTGGCAAGGAAGTGGATTGTCACTTCGGGAAAGGTTGGGCAATCCATCCGTGACAAACACCTAAGCCCTATCTTCTGGAGGAGCTGATCAAAATCTCCTGGAATCCCCATCTTGGCCAGCAATCCTCTGTCCGCAAACTTAGTCGCCTCGAACCTCAGCCTTTGAAGCCGTTCCTTATCCCGTATCTCATCCTTACTCCAACGAACCCTCTCCTGAACAGCCACTTCTTGGTTTCCTCCTTCTTGTGCTGTCTCTTCTCTCGTTCTTTTGGGAGCCATTGTGCCTGAAACAAGTTTCTCAAGAAAGCAATGAGCAAAACGGCGATATGATGAGAGAACAAGAGAACAAAGAAGAAAACTTATAACTAATACCCTAGAATTTTGGGGAATTTATAAAAATTATAACAAAATGATAGAGAATCAGATCTAGAGATAGAGAGAAATCTAGAATTTTTCCTATTATCAAGCTATTTTAAAAAAATTTAAAACCACCCTAGCATCTAAAACAATCAAAGCGAATAAAAAGGGATATTTTCTTGAAGATTTTCTTAAAGATTCGAAAATACCTTTCCTGGGATTGAAAAAGATGCAGTTAGCCTTTAGAAAACAAGAATTCACACTCTCTTTTTGCTTAACAACTCGAGAAAACAAGAATGAGAGAGTGTGAAAGTGGTTGAAAGCATTTAAAGGCTAGCAAAAACAAAACCATGGGTAAAAGAAATAGTTTTCTGACAAAAGCTGTGGTCAAGGCACATCTTTCATGGTCAAAGATGCTTGCCTTGACCACTTTTTGAATTTAAAAACCGGAGAGAAAGAGGAAAGGAGGGAAAATAAAATGTTACTTCGGCACGAGATCGAGTCCTTTTGGTCGATCTGGGACTCGATCTCATGACCATAATGGCATGGATCGAGAGGGTTGCTCGATTTGGGGTTCGATTCGAATTGAATCGAGTCTTGGATCGATAACACCTCTCGTTCCTTGAATTTTTGGCACGACGGCTAAGTCCTCATGATCGAGCCATGTTCTCGATTCAGGGGTCGATTTAAGCTTGGATCGTGTGGCTGATCGAGTAGACTATTCGATCTAGCCTTATAATCGAGTGACTCAGTCGATCCACCTCTCGTTTGCTTTTCAGGCTAAACGCATAGGGTGTTCGTCCTCTCGTGATTGACTGTGTCACACGATCTGTCTACTCGATCTCGTCTAGATCGACTAGCTCCTCTCGTTTCACTAGCTCGATCTAGCAAAGATCGAGCCAGGATGAGTCGATCTAGCACTGGATCTCTAACTTATACTCGCCCCTTCTTACTCCTTTTGGATCTAGCCTTGATAATCGAGTGACTCAGTCGATCCACCTCTCGTTTGATTTTCAGGCTAAACGCATAGGGTGTTCGTCCTCTCATGATCGACTGTGTCACACGATCTGTCTACTCGATCTCGTTTAGATCGACTAGCTCCTCTCGTTTCACTAGCTCGATCTAGCAAAGATCGAGCCAGGATGAGTCGATCTAGCACACGATCTCTATCTTATACTCGCCCCTTCTTACTCCTTTTGGATCTACGATCATGGCCTGCATTCCCTCATACTTGTTCCTACACATTCAGAAGATAAAAACATAAAACTTAAAAAGAAATAAAGCAAGAATATGTACATGATAGGCATGGTAATGCCTCCCAAGTGCGCTTTCTTTAACGTCTTTAGCTAGACTTTACTTGGTTTAGGCAGATGGTGGGTCTTGGAGAAGCATTGAGGTGCTCTCCTTGTCCAATGCACTCGCCATGTATGGCTTAACTCTGTGTCCGTTCAATCTGAATGCATTCCCACTCTTGCCGACCAACGTGAAAGCTCTGTAGGGTAATACCTCCTTGATTTCCTAAGGACCGCTCCATCGTGACTTTAGCTTTCCTGGAAAGAGCTTGAGCCTTAAATTGTAAAGCAGCACCAAACTCCCTTCCTTAAGCTCCTTGGGTACCAACTTCTTGTCGTGAGCAGCCTTAGTACGCTCTTTGTAAATCCTAGCGCTTTCGTAAGCATCCAGCCTTAGCTCTTCAAGCTCGTGTAACTGGATCAAGCGCTTCTCCTGAGCCGTCTTTAAGTCAAAATTCAGCCGCTTCACAGCCCACAATGTCCTATGTTCCAGCTCAACGGGGAGGTGACATCCTTTGCCGTAGAGAAGAGTGAAAGGAGTAGTACCAATGGGCGTTTTGAAAGCCGTCCGGTAAGCCCACAAAGCGTCATCTTACTTCACCGCCCAATCCTTCCTAGTTGTCCCAACTGTTCTCTCTAGTATCGCCTTGATCTCTCGGTTAGAGACGTCCACTTGGCCACTCGTTTGAGGATGGTAAGGTGTAGCTACCTTGTGCTTCACGCCATACTTCCTTAGAAGGTTTTCAAACAGCTTGTTGATGAAATGGCTTCCTCCGTCGCTTATCACCACCTTGGGTATTCCAAAAATCGGGAATATGATGCCCTTAAAGAGCTTGATCACCACCTTAGAGTCGTTTGTAGGGGAAGCAATGGCCTCAACCCATTTAGAGACGTAATCAACAGCTACTAAGATGAACTTGTTGCCGTAAGAAGAAGGAAACGGCCCCATAAAGTCTATGTCTCACAATGATGTCACACACGAAAAATTGGCTTCAAAGAAAGGTAAGGGTCAAGGTGGGAGTTCTACTTAGGCTCACAAAGAATGGCAAAAGGAAGAAGAGAGCCTAAATATTTTAAAATCCATGAGTTCATTTTCAAATGCATAAGAATGATATTTAAAAAATTCAAGTTAAGGTTTTCACTTAATAGGACAAGTTTCAAATCATGAGTGTTCAATTCAAGTCACGAAAATCAAAACTAGTGATCCAAACATGGTAAGAACATACTTTCAAAGTGTGAGCAAAGCATTAGAGAACTACCAACTAGGATAATGACACCATTCATAAGCTTAAAACACCTTTTTAGGAAAACATTAACCCTTTATGCAAATGTAAACAACCTAGATGCTTAAAAATTCTAGACTCATTCCTAAAATGCTTAACAAGATGAATGCAACTACATGAACTTTTTTTTGAAAATTTTAAAAATTTTTACCAATTTTTTCCTTTTCTTTTCTATGCCTTAGATGCATCCAAGACTCAAGTTATGCAAAGATAAAATAAGATCAAAGTAAACTAGTCAAACCACACATATACTCCCCCAAACTTGGATGACACCGTCCCGGTGGCAAACACGTTCGAGAGAGCTCAAAACACAAAGCAAAATAAAGAAAGCATGAATGGTATATACAACGGAAGGTGGTTGTTACCTCGAGTCTAGTCTCAGCTGGAACTGGAGGATGTTCCAGAGGAGCTAGATACTATGGCCTTGCCTTTGGAGCCTCGCTCTTGAAGAGAGGCGCGCCGGTTGAATGTTGCTGCCTTGAGTCTCACGGATGACAACTCCACCGGTTGAAAGCCTCCTCTTTTCGGGTTGTTGAACCTCCTCACTTTCAGCCTTCTTAGGCGAGCCAGCTAGAAGCAATTTGACCTTCTTGGCAAGCTTCTTGAGCATTTTGCCTTGCCACTTGTTGATTTTCCTTTGCATCTCCACAACAGATGCTAGGAACTTCTCCGTCTTGGTTCTTGGCTCAAAATCAATCTTGGGAAGGGTGTAGGCCTCGAGCATCTCATCTTCTGTTGTAGGGGACTCAGACCTTGGGCGTGGAGCGATTGCTTGGGCAGGCGTTCCTCCTAGAGGAGCAAAGTACTCCTCTACGGTTGGCAAGAACTCGATGTTCCCAACACCAAGCAGCTCGGTCTCGTCTTTGTTTGGCAGGATGCACACTCTCTTCTCATTATCCGCGTCGATGAAAAGGTAAGCGTAGAACCCTTCTGCTTGCGTGCGTCCTAAGCTGTCGGTATTCCTCATGTAGATCTCATCCATGAAAGCTCTAGCCGGGACGGGTGTGAACTCGTGTATTGGTACGTCGACTTGCACGAACAGAGGTGTGAGGAAGCCGCCAATGAATGAAGAGCTTGCCTTGCACCGCAAGACATATGCTTTATACTTCACCAAAGAAGCAGCAAGTACGCACCCGTAGTTCACGTCATCACCGAGTTCATCCTCCATAGGCTCATCATTCTCCGCCGGATCACACAACAGATGCTTCAAGCCTTCGAACAAGAAGCAAAGCTCGGTCTTCGTAAACGTGGGAGCAACTGACCGTCCACTGAATGTGTTAGCGATCAGCTTCAAAGTGTACCTCAGCACCGGGCTTCTCACTCTCTTTACTTAGCAACTTTGAGAAAACAAGAATGAGAGAGTGTGAAGTTGTTGAAAACATTTAAAGGCTAACAAAAACAAAACTATGGGTAAAAGAAGTGGTTTCTGACAAAAGTCTCAGTCAAGGCACATTTTTCAGGGTCAAAGATTCCTGTCTTGACCGAGATTTAAATTCAAAAAGTGGAGTGAAAGAATGAGAGAGGGAAAAGAAACTGTTACCTCGGCACGAGATCGAGTCCTTTTGGTCGATATGGGACTCGATCTCATGCCCATAATAGCTTGGATCGAGAGGGTTACTCGATTTGGGACACGATTCGATTTGAATCGAGTCTTGGATCGATTGGCTCTCTTGTTCCTTGAGTTTTTGGAATCACGGCTAAGTCCTCGTGATCGAGCCATGCTATCGATTCAGGTGTCAATTTAGCTTGGATCGAGTGGTGGATCGAGTCGACTGATCGATCTATCTATAAAGGGCTTTCCCCAGAGAAAATAGATCGGTCGATCCATTTTTGGATCGATCGATCTAAACTCCAAGAATTTCCCGAGACATTGTATATCGTCTTCGTCACTCGATCTGTCTACTCGATCTCGTCTAAATCGACTGGCTCCTCTCGATTCACTAGCTCGATCTTGCAAAGATCGAGCCAGGATGAGTCGATCTAGAACTCGATCTCTAGCTTATACTCGCCCCCTTCTTACTCCTTTTGGAACTCAGATCATGTCCTGCGTCTCTCATACTTGTTCCTACACACTCATAAGATAAAAACATAAAATTGGAAAAGAAATAAAGCAAGGATATGTACAGGATAGACATGGGAATGCCTCCCAAGTGCGCTTTCTTTAACGTCTTTAGCTAGACTTTACTTCGTTTAGGCAGATGGTGGGTCCTGGAGAAGAATTGAGGTGCTCTCCTTGTCAAATGCACTCGCCATGTATGGCTTAACTCTGTGTCCGTTCACAGTGAATGCATTCCCACTCTTGCCGACCAACGTGACAGCTCTGTAAGGTAATACTTCCTTGATTTCGTACGGACCACTCCACCGTGACTTTAGCTTCCCTGGAAAGAGCTTGAGCCTAGAGTTGTATAGCAGCACCAAATTCCCTTCCTTAAGCTCTTTAGGTACCAGCTTCTTGTCATGAGCAGCCTTGGTACGTTCCTTGTAGATCCTAGCGCTTTCGTAAGCGTCCAGCCTTAGCTCATCAAGCTCGTGCAACTGGATCAACCGCTTCTCCTGAGCCGTCTTCAGATCAAAATTCAGCCGCTTCACAGCCCACAACGCCCTATGTTCCAGCTCAACAGGAAGTTGACACCCTTTACCATAGACAAGAGTGAAAGGTGTGGTACCAATAGGCATTTTGAAAGCAGTCGTGTACGCCCACAAAGCGTCATCCAACTTCACTGCCCAATCCTTTCGAGTTGTCCCAACAGTTCTTTCGAGTATCGCCTTTATCTGACGGTTAGAGACCTCCACTTGGCCACTCGTTTGAGGATGGTAAGGCGTAGCTACCTTGTGCTTCACACCATACTTCTTTAGCAGATTTTCAAACAACTTGTTGATGAAACGGCTCCCTCCGTCGCTTATAACCACCTTGGGAACTCCAAACCTCGGAAAAATAATACTCTTAAAGAGCTTGATCACCACCTTAGATTCGTTTGTTGGGGAAGCAATGGCCTCAACCCATTTAGAGACGTAGTCAACAGTCACTAGTATGAACTTGTTGCCGTATGATGAAGGAAGTGGCCCCATGAAGTCTATGCCCCATGCGTCAAAGACGTCTACCTCAAATATGGGAACATGAGTCATTTCATTCCTCTTAGTTATATTCCCTGCTCTTTGACATGCCTCGCAGCTCATCACGAACTCATGGGTGTATTTGAAGATGGACGGCCACCAGAAGCCCGCTTGTAAGACTTTAGTGGTGGTTTTGAATGAAGCAAAGTGCCCGCCATAGAATGAACCGTGGCAATGAAAGATGATATCTCTTGCTTCCTCCTTTGTCACGCATCTTCTGTACAGGCTATACACTCCTCTCTTGTATAAATAGGGGTCATCCCAATAGTAGTGGCTCACGTCTCTCATGAACTTCTTCCTATGGTAGTTGTCAAGATGCGAAGGCTCCTCCCCACAGGCCAAGTAGTTCACAATATCCGCGTACCAAGGGAGATCCTCCTCTTTGAAGCTCAGAACTTCCTCAAACCGCCCCTCTAAGCTCCCACAAACGGCCGTAGTGATTGCCATGAGTTATTCCTCGGGGAGAGAATCGTCTAAAGGAAGATACTCGTTGATCCTTAACCGAGAGAGATGGTCAGCAACGCCGTTCTCTATTCCTTTCTTGTCTTTGATCTCCATGTCAAATTCTTAAAGTAAGAGGATCCATCTCAAAAGCCTCGGCTTAGTGTCCTTCTTGGAATAGATATAACGCAAAGCTGCATGATCCGTGTAAACAATGGTCTTGGAACCCACGAGGTAAGCCCTGAACTTCTCAAAGGCGAATACAACCGCCAATAGCTCCTTCTCTGTAGTTGTGTACCTTGTTTGCGTGTCATCCAAGGTTCCTGAAGCATAGTATATCACGTGCAGCTTCTTATTCTTCCTTTGGCCTTGAACGGCTCCCACGGCATAGTCACTAGCATCACACATGATCTCGAAAGGTAAAGTCCAGTCTGGTGCTTGCACTATAGGTGCGGATACTAGGGCCTCCTTGATTGTCACGAAAGCTTGCAAACACTCCTCATCAAAGGCGAATTCAGCCTCCTTGCACAACAGCCGCGTGAGAGGGCGTGCAATCTTAGAGAAGTCTTTAATGAAGTGCCTGTAGAAGCCGACATGTCTCAAGAAACTTCTCACTCCTTTGAAGTTAACTGGTGGCTCAAGGCTTGTCATCACATCAATCTTTGCTTTGTCGACTTCAATACCCTTCTCTGATATCTTATGTCCAAGCACGATCCCCTCCTTCACCATGAAGTGGCATTTTTCCCAATTAAGCACCAAGTTTGTCTCCTCACAACGCTTTAGTACCCTGCAAAGATTCAACAAACACATAGAAAAGGACGCACCAAAGACCGAGAAGTCATCCATAAACACCTCTACCATCTCTACTATAAGATCGGAGAAGATCGACATCATACACCGCTGAAACGTACCCGGTGCATTACACAACCCGAATGGCATCCTTCGATACGCGAAGGTGCCATAAGGGCATGTAAAGGTCGTCTTCTCCTGATCAT
Organism: Thlaspi arvense; assembly: GCA_911865555.2. Taxonomy (NCBI): domain Eukaryota; kingdom Viridiplantae; phylum Streptophyta; class Magnoliopsida; order Brassicales; family Brassicaceae; genus Thlaspi; species Thlaspi arvense. Next base: position 16,226,531 of record OU466857.2, read on the forward strand.
TGGGATGGATTGGTATTTGGAAAAATCCACTATATCCATCAAGAAAGCAATAGTAGGGGGGTGATTAGCAAGTCTTTCAAGCATTTGATCAATAAAAGGCAAGGGAAAATGATCCTTTCTAGTAGCAAGATTAAGCTTCCTATAATCAATACACATACGGTGTCCTGCAATAGTCCTAGTAGGTATAAGCTCATCTTTGTCATTCTTAATGACCGTGATCCCTCCCTTCTTAGGCACCACGTGTACAGGAGAAACCCACGTGCTGTCACTTATGGGATAGATCACGTCAGCCTAAAAGCTTAAGAATCTCTTTCTTAACAACCTCTTTCAAATTTGGATTCAAACGCCTTTGACGTTCTATAGAAGAGGCGTTCTGATTGGTTTGCAACTCATCATCACTCAAGTTTTCATTCACAATCACAGGATAGGTTTCGTTAAGCCCTAACAAAGCATACCTTAGCCCTTTTGGGAGCTCCTTAAGGTCCACCTTTGGGGCTAACAGCTCGCTCCAATCATCCTCGTGGTTGTTGCTGTTGCTTTCCTCCTTGGAGCCATCCTTAGAACCTGAGACATGGCCCTTGAGGCTGCTTTCTCCAACCGCTATCCCTTCTGAAATCGAGTCGTCAGGTCGATGTTGCTCTCGATTTAATGTGGATCGAGTGACAGATCAAGACGCTGAGTCGATCTCCGGATTAGACCCCGAACTGATCGGAAGGCCTTTCTCGATCTTGGACTCGATTGTTTTCCTGGATCGATCACCCCCCTCGATCTGACTGTCGATTTCTGCACCAGATCGAGTTGTGGTCTCGATTGTCTTGTCGATTCGACCTCTGGATCGATCTCTGAGTCGATCTCTAGGCTAGCGTCTTCATCTTCTAGCATAACCTTCCTTGAATCGAGCAAGTTGACATACTCTTGAGTCCTCTGATCCACATAACCAAACTCTTCTAGCTCCTTAGACAATGCCAACTTCAAATGATCTTCCTGAGCCAACTCTTCCAGCAACTCATCCGCTAAAGCATCCAACGTCTCAATCTAGAAAGCTTGCCCTTCTACTGTAGGCTTCTTCAAAACCTCATTGATATCGAAGTCTAGCCTTATATCTTTATCCAAGTGCAAGGCAATCTTCCCGTTCTTGACGTCTATTATGGCTTCGGCGGTGGCTAAGAAAGGTCTACCGAGAATGAGTGGATCCTTTGGTTCTTCATCCATTTCCAACACAACGAAGTCTGTAGGCACGTTTACTCCACTGATCTTCACTGGCAAGTCCTCAAGCAAACCCACGGGTAATCTCACACTTCTGTCAGCTAGTACCAACGAGATTCTGAAATCCTTGAAACGGGTAAAGCCAAGCTTCTTTGCCACGGAATGAGGCATCAGATTTATGCTAGCTCCGAGATCACAAAGGCAACTCTTGAACACCAAAGGACCTAAAGCGCAAGGTATAGTGAAGCTTCCAGGGTCTTCTAACTTCTTAGGGATAATCTCCTTGTGTATCACAGCACTACACTCCTCATTAAGGACGAGCACTTCCTTGCTTTACTTATTCTTCTTCACGAGAGTGTCTTTGAAGAATTTGGCGCATTTAGGCATCATTGCAAGGAAGTCCACAAGAGGTAACTTGATCTCTACGTCCTTAAGGTAAGCGTTGCTTCTCAAACAAGACTTTATCCTTCTCTATGAGTTGCTTCTTGAAACGGCCAGGAAAAGGTAGCTTAGGTACATACGGCAGAGGCACATAAGCATCCTTCTCCTTAGTAGTTTGCTCCGCTTTCTTCTTAACAACCGCTTTGTCACCTCTTCTTGGCCCTTGAATCCAGACATTGTCAAAGTTGATCTCATCATCAGCTGAAAGCTTACCCTCCCCCTCTTGAATTACAACGTCCTCGTTGTTCTTTGGAGTAACCGTAGGTGCTAGCTCTTTCCCACTCCTTAGCATAATGGCATTGGCGTATTCCTTGGGGTTTTTCTCACACTTGCCCGGTAAGCTATTATGACCACTTGAGCTTGCCTTTCCTTTCTCAAGTTGCTTGATTTTATTATTCAAGGTTGTAATCTAAGCGAGTATTCAACTCGGCAAACTTCTGGTTTGTAGAGGCTTGCCCTTGAATCAATTTTTGAAACATAGCTTGGACAGGATCAACTAGTTGTTGCATCGGTTGTTGCTGTTGAGGTACAAAGCCCGGAGGGTACATTGGCATATAACCCTTGTTTCCTTGCTGTTGTCCTTGGAAGTTGTTCTGCCCTTGCACTTGGAAGCCACCACTCGGCTGAAAACCTTTGTTGTAAGGTACAAATGGCTTTGCTTGCTGAGGAGGGTACACTTGATCCTTAGGGTTTGCGACATTGGTGCTACGGTATGAGAGATTGTTGTTCTGGTTGTAGCCTTCTTGTGAATATCCTTGAGGTTTGTAGTTGTTTTGACCCGCCACCCAATTGGCTTCTTCTTGGCTCAACTCAAGCTCCTCTTGGCTCTCATCCGCTTCACCAACAAAGTGAACATGCTTCTGGTTTGCCAAAACCAACTTACCAATCTTCTCATGCAAAGACTTAAGCTCTTTCTTGTGAGACTCTAGCTCAGAACCTCTCGGTGCACGGTCATAATCCTCAGCATAGTTGCCGTCACTTAGTGCCAAATTCTCAATCAGCTCCATGCTTTCGTCTACCTCTTGACCAAGGAAGTTTCCGTTACTAGCCGTGTCAAGCAACAAGCGAATCTTTGGTGAAGCTCCTCGGTAGATAGTGCTTAGAAGAGTCTCTTCGCTGAAGCCGTGGTGAGGACATTGGATAGTATAGTCCTTGAACCGTTCCATGGCTTCATTGAAAGTCTCATTGTTCCTTTGCGTGAAGTCGCTGATCTCGGTTCTTAGCCTTGCCGTTCTGGTGCTAGAGAAAACTTTGAGAGGAAAGCCTTCTTACACTCATCCCAAGATGTAATGGTGCCTTGTGGAAGTGTCTTCTCCCAATGTCTAGCCTTGTCTCCAAGAGAAAATGGAAAGAGACGCAGCATGAAAGCATCTTCAGATATGCCGTTTATCTTGATCATCCCACATACTTGTTCGAAGTTATCAAGGTGTTCTAAGGGATCTTCCATTGCTAGCCCATGAAACTTATTGTTTTGCACCATTGAGATGAAACCCTGCTTAATCTCGAAGTTGTTGTTCTGTACAGCAGGAGGAGTGATCCCAAACCTATTGTAATGAATATTGGGAGCATCTCCGGCTCCTATGATCCTTGTGGGTCTAGCCGCGTGTTGGGGGTTTCCATTGCCCCTTCCCACTGCCCCGTGAGCTGGAGGAGGTCCCTCTGGATGCTCGTGCTCGGCCATAGCTTCAAAGTCAACCAAACCGTGCTGAACAATCTCCTCGAAAGCTCTACCTTGCTCTCGTACTGTTCTTTGCCGTGAATGACCAAGTTGATGAATGTTTTCCAAGGGTTGAAGTAGATTGTTGTCTCCCCTTGAACGAAGATTCATGTACCTGAAAGACACACGTTTGAGAGTAGAGAAATTAGTAACTTTAATGAAGTAAAGGCTTAGTCTTTACTAAACCCCAAATCGCAATGCTTTCTAAACACTCCTAGAATGGAAACGGCGCCATTTGATAACAAGTTTTTGTCAAAATGATCAATCTAGAAGAGGTGTCCGTACATAACTGTGGCTCTCAAGGAAGAATATCACTCAAAAGAAGTAAAAGTGATAAACAAGGAAGCAACGGTTATATAATTGACCTTAGTCAAGTATAACAACGGTTACAAACACAAGGAAGCAAAGAAGATAAGGTCACATGTTCTGGTTAAGCTTGTGGACGTTGGAGGCTTTCATGAAGGGTCGCTTTCACTATGAGGACCACCTCTCCTTTGTTTATTGTTTATGTCATTTTCTCTCTTAGCCGTTATAACACTTTGTATGGTCTATAAATAGACAATTGATATCATTTGTAATGGTTAACTTAAGGAAATATACTTATCCTTAATTCACACTTTCACTCTCTTGTTCTTATCTCTGTTCTTGTTCATCATTCTCAATCAATTCTCGATCATCCATTCCGCAAATTCTAACATGGTATCAGAGCATGGTGTAGATCTTCGGATTACACACTCTTAAATCTCATTTCTCTACTCTTATCTTCTATACTTTTCGCCTTAATACTCCAGAAACTCTTGAATTCATAAACCCTTTACCCAACGGTCCATAGCCATTCCTCTCTCTTTTAACCACTTAATCTACTCCCAAAGTCCCTAAAACCAGTTTAAACATCTCTTAAACTATCTTTCTCTCATTCGCTCACCTACTGTTTTCCCTTATAAACCATTCTCTAATCCTTTACCCATCAGTCTATACCTTTGCCCATTGGTCCATAAAGTCAAAACATGGCCATGGAGAACAACAAGCCATTGGCTTTACCGGTTACCCTCAAAGGGGTTAACTACTTGCTGTGGTCCAGAACCACAAGAACCGCCTTGTGTGGAAGAGGTCTCTGGAGTCATGTGTCAAGCGATGCTCCTCTAGCAGCTTCACCAGCCACCGGAGCTGCCATTGTCCCAGCCGAAGAGACCCAATGGTACAAGGAAGATCAGACCGTCCTTGCTCTCCTACAAAGCTCCCTTAGCAATGAAATCTTGGGACTTACTCATACTGTGAAACCGCCAATGAGCTATGGGAGACTTTGAAGTAAGTATTCGGCAACATCTCTAATCTCAGCCGTGTATTTGAAGTCAAGAAGGCTATCAATGAGCTAAGGCAAGAAGATATGGAGTTTACCAAACACTTTGGAAAATTCAGAGCACTATGGGCAGAACTGGAGATGCTAAGGCCAAGTACAGTTGACCCTCAAGTCCTGAACAACAGAAGAGAGCAAGAAAAAGTCTTTGGATTGCTCATGACCCTCAGCTCAACATACAATGATCTCATCAAGCATCTCCTTAGAGCGGAACGGTTGCCAACCCTTGAAGAAGTGTGTTCTCAAATCCAAAAGGAGCAAGGATCACTTGGCTTATTTGGAGGAAAAGAGGAGCTCGTTTCAGCCAACAAGGGCGCTTACCAGTTTGATGAAAGGAGAAGCTCATTCTGTGAACATTGCAAGAAAAAGGGGCATGTCAAAGAAAAGTGCTGGATCCTTCACCCACATCTCAAGCCAAGCAAGTGGAAAGAGGGAAAGGCTAGCTATGCAGCTGAGAATGCCACTCATAAGGGTGAAACCTCTACGACAACCTCTGGAGAAGAAGGAGCAGCTAACTCCTCTCAATACGTGACAAGATCAGACTTAGATGCCCTGATCAAAGCGCTTAAAGAATCTGGTAACACTCTTGGTACCTCCTTTTATGTAATGAAGCATTATGGTAATTCCTATAGTTCTTCATATACTCTAAGGACTAAACCATTGATTGTAGATTCAGGCGCTTCACATCATATGATTAGTGACTTAAACCTGATTAGTAATATAAAGCCAACAGTAGGGAATGTCGAGATTAAGAATGGGGAAAAGGTGCCTATTAAAGGCATAGGAGATTTAAAACTCTTTAATAGATCTTCTAAAGCGTTTTATATGCCAACCTCTACCTCTAATCCATTATCTGTTAAGAAAGCTACAACTGACTTAGATTGTATTGCTATCTTTGGACCTAATGATTTGTGTTTTCAGGATATTAAAACTAGCAAAATGCTTGGAAAAGGGACTACTAAGGATGATCTCTATGTTCTTGAAGACACTAAGTTTCTATCTACTAATAATGTTGTAGCTTCTGCTAATAATGCAATTTGGCATGCTAGACTAGGTCATCCTCATGCTCGTGCATTGAGTCTTCTATTACCTAAAGTTAGTTTTAAAAATGATGAATGTGAGGCCTGTATCTTAGGAAAACATTGTAGAACTGTTTTTCCCAAGTCATCTACTATTTATGAAAAATATTTTGATTTAGTGCATTCAGATGTATGGACATCACCATGTGAATCTAGAGATCAAAACAAATATTTTGTCATTTTTATAGATGAAAAATCTAAGTATACTTGGGTAACTCTCCTTCCATCAAAGGACAGAGTCTTTGAGGCATTTAAAAATTTTCAAAACCATATAACTAACCATTTTAATGCCAAGATTAAGATTTTTAGATCAGATAATGGGGGCGAGTACACCAGCAATGTTTTCAGAGAGCATATCACCTCACATGGAATCATTCATCAAACTAGCTGCGCCTACACACCTCAACAGAATGGTGTGGCTGAGAGGAAGAACAGACATCTAATGGAGGTGGCGAGATCCATGATGTTTCAACATAATGTACCAAAGCGGTTTTGGGGCGATGCGGTTCTTACAGCTTGCTACTTGATTAACCGAATCCCTACCAAAGTTCTTAGTGATTCATCACCCTACGAGGTACTCAACTCAACTAAACCCTCTCTTGATCAGTTACGGGTGTTTGGTTGTGTGTGGTTTGCCTTTATTCCAGGGGATCATAGGACAAAGCCGGAAGCTAAAAGCATGAGATGTATGTTCATTGGCTACTCTACTACTCAAAAGGGGTACAAATGCTACAACCATGATACACGCCGGGTCATCGTCTCTCGTGATGTCAAGTTTCTAGAGTCAGAAAGCTTCTACTCCAAACAACCGTGGGAAGAGTTACAAGGGTTCTATATCTCTACCTAAGATAGAGCAGCTAACCTACGGCTCATCTTAGATCTTCTTGGGGTTATAACACCTACCAGTGCTCCTGCCGTTAATCCTGAGGGGGGAAATGATGAACAAACAGACTTGGAGACCCAAGAAAACGCTCATGATCAAGCAGAAGCACCTCTCGAAAGTCCCACACCAGCTCAATCTCCGGCGCACCCTAGATCCTCTCCTCATGTTGTACCGCTAAGAAGGAGCCAACGCTTAGAGCGCTTACAACAACAAGCAGAACACCAAGCAGAACAAGCTCCCGCTCCAGCAGCTCTAAGGAGAAGCACAAGGGAAAGGCAGGATCCATCAAATTGGGTTAACACAAGGGTGTACTACAATGGCAATGCAGTAGCCCAACCTACTCAAGTAACTTGCTCTTTTGCTCGGTTTCCAAAGGAGCATCAAGCCTTCCTAGTAGCATTGGAGCAAGGTCAGGTACCTAGAACCTATGAAGAAGAAATAGAGTATGAGGTGTGGCGTGATGCAATCAGTGAGGAAAGGGGTGCTATGGAGAAGAATCAAACTTGGGATGAGGCTACATTGCCTAAAGGGAAGAAAACAGTGAGCTCAAGATGGGTCTTCACTATCAAATACAAGAGCAATGGTGAAATAGAGAGGTATAAGGCTCGGCTAGTTGCTAGGGGATTCACTCAGACCTATGGAGAAGACTATGGAGACACCTTTGCACCAGTGGCTAAGCTTCACACGGTTAGAGTGGTCATCGCACTTGCAGTTAATCTAGAATGAGATCTTTGGCAAATGGATGTGAAGAATGCATTCCTGCAAGGAGAGCTTGAGGAGGAAGTCTATATGACTCCACCACCAGGAGTGGAAGAGGACATCACTCGTGGCAAAATGTTAAGGCTGAGAAAGGCTATATACGGCCTTAAGCAATCACCAAGAGCTTGGTACCACCGGCTAAGCAGAGTTCTATTTGATAGGGGATTCAGCCGCTCAGAAGCTGATCACACCTTATTCACACTCACCAGCCAAGAAGGTATAATAGTCATTCTCATTTATGTAGATGATATAATCATCTCTGGGAATAACAAGGTAAACATTCTAGCTACTAAAGACTATTTAAACACAGTTTTTGATATTAAAGATCTAGGTGAACTAAAATACTTCTTAGTGATAAACACTTTCATAGCAAGGCTGAAAATGCAATGAGGTTATCAAACTCAAATGCAAGACATGTTGTAGTACAGCAAGCAAGAGAGAGACAATCCATGCCTGGGATGATAGAGAATGCAAAGAGAATACAGGAACTAATGCAAATCCAAGCGAAACGAGTTGATTTATGAGAAAATCTTTAAAAACTAAATGCAGCAACTTAAATAAAATGCAACCTATTTTAAAAATACTAGGAATGAAGGAACTACCACGAGGAACAAACAGATTAATTAAAGGACAAAGCTTCGAATTACTAAAATTCGACTAGTGGATCGACCATGAGATCGACCACTAGATCGAGCAATAACAATCGATCTCGTTTAAAAATGTAAGAACAGTGAAACTAACGACCAGGATGCTATCAAAGATCAAGCGAATGACGAGATAAGATGTAAAGATGCTAAAAAAAGGGCCTAGGGTTGAGATTCATGGTCAGGGGTTTCAAAGGTTCGACCTTGGGTTGAAAACTTTAAATCGACTCACTTTGTGAGGATCTCTAAGCCTTGAAAACTAAGCAAGATCTATCCGTGGCTTTCGGTATAGATCACTCCTTCATCCTCTCCTCCAAACCCATGGCTTTTGGTGGAAAGAGAGGTCGAAGGGCATGGAAAGCAGATTTCAAATGAATGGCTTAACTAATCCCCCAATCTTCCATGGCTTTTGGGAAGGGGTAACTAGTCTCTAAGGTGTGATCTTCCGAGGCTCTTGAATCCTGTCAAGGTAAGGAACCTCTCGGATCATGAAGCTCTTGGCATGAGAGTCTTCAAGCATTGAGATCTCAACACCTTAGAATAGATAGCCGTTGAAAACGCTTAGAAAAAACCCCAAGATCAAAACCCTTTAGACCCCTTAATCCTCTCAACCCCCGAACCCAAATAAACTACTCACTACACATAAAGTAAATCAAGCAAAGCATGTAAAAAGAAACGATGAACATGAAAAGAAAACTGGATTAAGATGGAAATGATTCGATTACAAAGCTTAAGAAAAACTCAAGTTCGAGAATGGTGTTCTTCACGAAAAACAGAGAGAAAACATCAAGAAAAAGATAAGGATTGAAAGTTGTGTGGGAAAAGGACGTCGCCGCCTTCCCAAGATGGCCAAAACAAGCTGATAGTCCCCCCCCCCCCCTCGCTAGCGGCCAAAAGTGGTTGAAAGGACAGAGATCGACTCCAGGATTGAGCGGTACTCTCGATCATATCCGGACATCGTGTCTTCGGCTCGATCTGGGTCTCGATCATCATCGGCGAATCGAGTGTTGCATCCGATCTCGGTATCGATCTTCGGGTGGATCGAGTGGTGTACTCGATCTGACTCTCGCTCTGCATGGCATCATTTACGTCTGTACCGTTTGATCGACTGCTTCACTCGATCTTTGTCTCGATCATTCTCCTTGGATCGCCTGGTTGGCTCGATCTTCTGGTCGATCACCTCCTAGATCGACCGGCCATGCTCGATCTGCTCCTCGATCTCTGATCCTTAGCATATATCTGAGCTCCCACAAACTGCTACATCAGCCTCAACATGTCCACTAACCTCCACGACTCCAAAGCGGCCAGAAACAACCTGAATGTGATGCAAAATGCAAGAAACATGCGTATGCTGGTGCAAGAATGCTCTAGGACTCTAAGTGATGCAATCTAATCTAAAATGTGATACAAATGCATGAAAAGCTAACTAATGAGTATCCAAAATGTATGCAATATGCAGTAACATCAACTCCCCCAAACTTATTTCTTGCTTGCCCTCAAGCAATAGAAAATAAGTAAGGAAGAGAGGTTTTCCGAAAAACGAATGGGGGTTTAGACTTCTTGCAAAGGTGCCTTTCAAATGAATCAATCTCAATGTCCTAGTTAACAGTTCTAAAATGCTATGCTTACACTCATACTCCAAAGAACTTAGCCATACTCATCACACAAAGAAATTCAAATCATGACTCTCCTATTACTAACAATCAAAGAAACTCATCCTTTAACATTCATTAACATTAGAACCATGAATCAAACTTATGCACTTTAAAGCAAAACACATTTGGCTAAGGGTGAAGGTTATGAGCATTGAATGATCTCATTTGAAAAGGGTTTATAATTAGAACAAGGGTTTCTCTCAAAAATGGTTGAACTTGTGCATAATGCTAAAGGTAAAGATAATTTATGCATACATGATTAGATTCTCATCTACCCATGTAAACTAACAAACGATCCTAAACCCCTCTCATTTAACAAATTTTTATCCTCACTCACCACTTAGAGTCTACCCTTTTTCTTCACAAAACTTAGCAATCCCCAATTCCAGAAAACAACATTTTTAAACTTTTTAGGCTAGTGAAAAGGTTTTGAAAATAACTTTGCTCTTTAGATATTTCTTATTGATAGCTCTCTTATTATTATTTTTTTTCTTTTTATTTTTATTTTTTTATTTTTATTTTTATTTGGCACTTAAGCTCTTTTATTTCTATTTCTTTTTTTTTTTTTTTTTTATAGGAGAGCTACCTCCTGAAATTTATTAGAGCATACTTAGTTTTTAAACACAACCTTTCACTTAAACCCCATTTCTTTCTTTAAAACACAAAGTTCCTTGAAACCGAGAACAAATAGGAAAGAAAGCAACCCCAATGATCCCCCAAACTTATCCTAAGCCTATACCTAGCTTCAAAATGCAAAGCTAGCAATCATATGAAAACCAAATCATGTCGCATAAACCTAACACTTTATGCCAAGTTCAAACCAAAAGGAAGGCCTCACAAAGATGTCACACAAGAACATTTGGCTTCAAAGAAGGGTAAGGCTCAAGGAGGGAGTTCTACTTAGGCTCACAAAGAGTGGTAAAAAGGAAGAAGAAAGCCTAAATATTTTAAAACCATGTGTTCATTTTCAAATGCATAAGGATGATAATTAGAATTTCAAATTAAGGTTCTCACTTATTAGGACAAGTTTCAAATCATGAGAGTTCAATTCAAGCCACGAAAATCCTAACAAGTGATCCAAGCATGGTAAGAACTTACTTTTAAAGCATAGGCAAAGCATTAGAGAACTACTAACTAGGGCATTGAAACAATTCATAAGTAAAAACACCTTTTTAAGAAACTCTAACCCCTTATGCAGAATGCAAACAACCTAGATGCTATGCGAAACTCTAGACTCAATCCTAACATGATGAATGCAACTACATGAATCTTTGAAACAATTTTTAAAATTTTTACCAATTTTTCATGAACTAAAGACTCAAGGATGCTAAAGGAAAATAAGATCACAGAACACAAGTCAAATCACACATGTACTCTCCCAAACTTGCTTGACACTGTCCCGGTGGCAAACTCATTCGAAGGAGTAGCAAAACACAAAGCAAAAAGAAGCAAATATGAGCGGTTATGTACAATGGAAGAAGGTTGTTACCTCTGGTCTAGTCTCGGCTGGAACTTGAGGATGTTCCAGAGGAGCTAGAGACTATGGTCTTGCCTTTGTTGGCTGGTTCTTGGAGAGAGTGGCGCGCCGGCTGAATGGTGCTTCCTTGGGTCTCGCGGATGACAACTCCACCGGTTGAGAGCCTTCTCTTCTCGGGTTGTTGCACCTCTTTACTTGCAGCTTTCTTAGGTGAGCCTCCCTGAAGTGCCTTGACTTTCTTTCCAAGCTTCTTGAGCATCTTGCCTTGCCACTTGTTGATCTTCCTTTGCATCTCCACAACAGATGCTAGGAACTTCTCAGTTTTTGTCCTCGGCTCAAAGTCTAACTTTGGAAGTGTGTTGGCCTCGGGCATCTCATCTTCCGTGGCTGGAGACTCGGACCTTTGACGAGGCGCAATCGCTGAAGCAGGTGGTCCTCCTAGAGGGGCAAAGCATTCTTCCTCCGTGGGCAAGAACTCGATGTTCCCAACACCAAGCAGCTCGGTTTCATCTTTGTTGGGCAGGATGCACACTCTCTTCTTGTCTTCGTCGTCTATTAAGAGGTAGGCGTAGAACCCTTCTGCTGGCGTGCATCCCAAGCTGTCAGTATTCCTCATGTATGCCTCGTCCATGAAAGCTCTGGCTGGTACATGGGCGAAGTCGTGAATGGGCACACCAGCTTGCAAGAATAGAGGAGTGAGGAAACCGGCAATGTAAGAGGAAGTTGCCTTGCACCGCAAGGAATAAGCTTTGTATTTCACCAAGGAAGCCGCAAGCACACATCCGTAGTTCACTTCATCGCCGAGTTCATCCTCCATAGGCTCGTCATTTGCATACAGATCACACACCAAGTGCTTCACACCTTGGAACAGGAAGCACAGCTCTGTCTTCGTGACCGTAGCAGCAACAGATCTTCCACTAAACGTGTTGGCGATCAGCTTCAGAGTGTACCTCAGCACCGGGCTTCTTACTCACTTGATCTTGGCGGTGTTGGCTTTGTAGTCTTCATTGTTGATCAGGTCCCAAATGTCGTCGGCTTTCTTGAAGGCGGGGGACTTGACCTTGTAGGCATCCGCGTTGAGACCATAAGCTTGGCATAGCTCAGGGATGGAGAGTGTATAGGCTTGACGGCCAACCTTGAAGTAGAGGCGACCTTGAGAATGGACGGGTGTGCCAGAATTCTCGTAACGGAACTCCAACGTGGCAAGGAAGTCTATTGTAACTTCTGGAATGGTTGGGCAGTCCATCCGTGACAGACATCTAAGACCAATGTTCTTGAGGAGTTGGTCGAAATCCCCAAGAATCCCTAGCTTGGACAACAGCTCTCGATCAGCAAACTTGGTAGGCTCAAATCGAAGCCTTTCTAGCCGTTTCTTGTCCCTCTTCTCATCCTTAGTCCATCTGACCCTCTCTTGAACTGCCACCTCTTGTCCTTCTCCTTCTTGTGCTGTCTCTTCTCTTATTCTCGTGGGGGCCATTGTTCCTGAAACAAGTTTCTAAGGAAGTTTGATAAGCAAAACGGCGGTTTGATGAGAATGAGAAAAGAGAAGGAGAGAACTTCTAAAAACTACCCTAGAATTTTGGGGAATTAATAAAAACTATAGCTAAATAAAGGAGAATCATATCTTTAGATACTGAAAAATCTAGAATTGTTCCTTTTACTTAGCTAGTTTTAAAAAATCAAAACCGACCCTATATTCTAGAACAATATCTTGCGAATTTAAAGGAAATTTTTCTAAAAATAAATCATTAAATTTTGAAAATACCTTTACAAGAAATGTAAGAGATCTTTGCTTGCTTTTGAAAACCGATACTCTCACTCTCTTTGTTTAAAAGTTTCGAGAAAAACAGGAATGAGAGGGTGAGAGGTTGTTGAAATATTTAAAGACTAGCAAAGAGCAAAACAATGGGTAGTAAAAGTGGTTTTTCTGACAAAGTCTTGGTCAAGGCACATCTTTCACGGTCAAAGATGCTTGCCTTGACCAAGTTTTGAATTTAAAAGTTGGAGGGAAAAGAGTAAAGGAGGGAAATAAAATGTTACCTCTGCATGAGATCGAGTCCATTTGGTCGATCTAGGACTCGATCTCATGCCCATAATGGCTTAGATCGAGAGGGTTACTCGATTTGAGACTCGATTCATGGTGAATCAAGTCTTGGATCGATTGGCTCTCTCGATCATTGAGATGTTGGCTCCACGGCTAAGTCCTCATGATCGAGCTATGTCCTCGATTTAGGGGTCGATTTGGCACAGATCGAGTGATGGATCGAGTCGAGTGATCGATCTGTTTTTAACAGATTTTCCCGAGAGAAATTAGATCGGTCAATCCGTTTTGGATCGATCGATCCTTTTTCGTCAAGGTCGATCCTGTCACTCGTTCTCGTCTAGATCGACTGGCTCCTCTCGATTCTCTGACTCGATCTAGCAAAGATCGAGTCAGGATCAGTCGATCTAGCACTCGATCTCTAGCCTTATCTTAACCCCCATCGCCTCTTTTAGACTTCAAGATCAAGGTTTAGACTCCTCATACCTGTTCCTACACACTTGCAGAATAAAAACATAAAACTGAAAGGGAAATAAAGCAGAAATATGTACAAGATAAACATGGGAATGCCTCCCAAGTGCACTTTCTTTAACGTCTTTAGCTAGACCTTACTTGGTTTAAGCGGATGGTGGGTCTTAGAGAAGCACCGAGGTACTCTCCTTGTCATAGCCGTCTGCCAAGTAAGGCTTGACTCTGTGTCCGTTGACGGTGAATGCACTGCCACTTTTTCCCATCAGAGTAACAGCTCCATTAGGCAACACTTCTTGAATCACGAACGGTCCGCTCCACCATGACTTCAGCTTGCCCGGGAAGAGTTTGAGTCTCGAGTTGTACAGCAACACTAAACCTCCTTCCTTAAGCTCCTTGGCAACCAACTTCTTGTCATGAGTCTCCTTAGTCTGCTCCTTGTATATCCAAGAGCTCTCGTAAGCGTTCAGCCTTAACTCATCCAGTTCGTGTAGCTGAATAAGGAGCCTCTCCTGAGCAGTCTTGAGGTCAAAGTTCAGCCTCTTCACAGCCCACAACGCACGGTGTTCCAGCTCAACCGGGAGGTGACAGCCCTTGCCATAGAGTAGAGTGGAAGGAGTTGTACCAATCGGCGTTTTGAAGGCGGTACGGTAGGCCCAAAGAGCGTCGTCCAGCTTCACTGCCCAGTCTTTCCTTGTTGCTCCGACAGTCTTCTCTAGTATAGCCTTGATTTGCCGGTTGGAGACTTCCACTCGACCGATTGTTTGAGGATGATACGGTGTAGCCACCTTATGCTTAACTCCATACTTTCTCAAGAGATTCTGAAAGACCTTGTTTATGAAGTGGCTTCCCCCATCGCTTATAACCACCTTAGGTACTCCAAACCTCGGGAAGATAATACTCTTGAACAGCTTGATTACCACTTTAGAGTCATTTGTAGGGGAAGCTATAGCCTCAACCCATTTAGAGACATAATCCACTGCTACTAAGATGTATTTGTTGCCATATGAAGAAGGAAATGGCCCCATGAAGTCTATGCCCCACGCGTCGAACACGTCAACCTCGAAGATGGGAATTTGAGGCCTTTCAACCGTTTTTGGCCCCTAGCCAGGGGGGGACCATCGAGCTGTTTTTCCCATTTTGGGAAGGCGGCGATGATCTTTTCCCACACACTTTTCATTCTTATCTTTTTTATGCATTTTTCTCTCTAGTTTTGGAGACTCTCCGCCATCGTTAGACTTTGAGCTTTGTTATTGAATATTTTGAATCGTTTAAGTTTAATCCATCGTTCTTATGTTTATCGTTTCATTCTTCATGCTTTGCTTAGTTTATTTAATGTGTAGTGAGTAGTTTCATTTGGGTTTCGGGGTTGAGAGCATTCACGGGGTCGAAAAGGTTTTAAAAGCTTAGTGTTTTCTTGTTCTTAATGGCTTTCTTTTCTAAGATGTTGAGTTCTTAAGGCTTAAAGAGTCTCACGCCAAGATCTTTATGATCAGAGAGAGCTCTTACCTTGACAGGATCCAGAGATCTCTGAAAATCACATCTTAGAAGCTAGTTACTCTTTCCCAAACGCCATGGTAGTTTAGAGGACTAATTAAGCCGCGTGGTTGAAATCTGTTTTCCTTGCCTCTCAATCTCTTTTTCCGCCAAACGCCATGGGTCTGGAGGGGAGAATGAGAGAGTGATCCATACCACACGCCATGGATGGATCTTGTTTTGTTTTCTAAAGGCTTAGAGAATCTCACAAAGTGAGTAGATCTAGAGTTTTCAAACCAAGCTTGGACCTTTGAAACCCCTAACATGAATCTCAACCCTAGACCCTTCTTTCGTAGCATTTTTACATCTTCGTTAGTCATTCGCTTGATATTCACCGCATCCTGGTCATTAGTTTCTTCATACTTGCATTTTTAGACGAGATCGATCCAACCTGCTCGATCTAGTGGTCGATCTTGTGGTCGATCCACTAGTCGATTTTTGTTAAATCATAGCCTTGCATTTTAATTATTCTGTTTGTTCCTCGTGGTAGTTCAATCACTCTTGGTAATTTTAAAATAGTTTTGGATTACATTCGGTCGTTGCACATAGTTTTTAGGATTTTCTCAATATCGCTTGTCATTCACTTAGCTTTACACTATTCTTGCATTCTCTTTGATCTTCCTAGCTCCTAGAAATGGATTAACTCTCACTTGCATACTGTACTACAACCTAAGTGTTGCATTTGAGTTTGGTAGCCTCATTGCATCCTCACCCTTGCAAAGAAAATAGTTATCAACCACTGACCGGCATGACCTGATTTAAAGTTCAGTGGAAAGTTAATTCAATCCTCGGAAACCTCTCTGAACGACTCTGAGGATGAATCGCACTGGAAGGGATCCGTTCGGGTCGATCAATCGGGCGGTACGAATGATGATTGCATCGAGCACGGCGTTTGAGGTTTTGCTCGATGTGGTATCTCGATGTGATCGCCATCGTGCATCTAGCTTGATTTACGGACTGCTTCTTCCTCGAGATAAACAGCATCGGGCAGAGTTTGCAGAGGTTCTGCTCGATATGGTACCCCAATGCAGAAACTGAGCTTTAGTTTTCTTGAATTTTCCACATGTCTAACCTATTCAACCACTTTTTCCAACCTGAAATCACTCAACAAACATATAAAAAGCAAAAGGAAAGCATATTTACATAGATAGTCATGGGATTACCTCCCAAGTGTGCTTTGTTTAAGGTCTCTTAGCTTGACCTCTTTTTGCTTGCCTATGTGGGAACACAAAGGAGACTAAGTGTTGTCTCCTTCTTCAGGACCTCTGAGGCTACGTAAAGTTTGTCCCTTGAGTGGTGAAGAGGCACCAAGTCCCCTGGTTTGAATTCCTTGTGCACTAAGCGCCAAGCACATCTCTTAGGTACCTTCAGCCTTTTGGGAGTTGGCTTGAGGTCATCATCTTTATTCTTCGGTTCTGACTTGCCATCCTTTGTGTTACTACCCTCTTGATGCACTGAGCTCACCACTTCACTTCTTAGTTCAATAAGCGGCTTGTGATGTAAGTCTAACTTGTGCTTCTTAAACAGCCGCCCATGGTCTGAAGATTCTTCATGCAAATTCCCATATTTCTCTGGTTCCTTAGTCAACACCACACTGAGATGATCCTTTGTGTTTAACTTCTCAAAAAGCCCATCATTCAGATCCTCTTTAGCATCAACTCTGAACACTTTTCCTTTTATTGTTGGCTTCTCCATGACCTCATGTATGTCATACTTGAGAACCATGCCGCTACTCAAATGCAGCTCTATTTTTCCTCCCTTTACATCTATCATTGCTCCAGTCGTGGCAAGGAATGGTCTGCCAATTATTAGAGGATCTGGTGGTTCAGCATCAAGCTCTAACACAATAAAATCAGTTGGTACTTCAACATTCCCAACTCGGACAGGAAGGTTCTCAAGCAATCCAATGGGATGTCTGACAGAGCCGTCAGCTAGGACAAAAGTTATTCTGCTTGGTCTAAAGCTTGTGAATCCTAGGCGATTTGCAGTAGTAAGTGGCATCAGACTTACACTAACTCCAAGATCACATAAACAGTTGTTGAATGTGAGAGGTCATATGGATCATGGTAAAGTGAAGCTTCCAGGGTCTCCTAGCTTCTCAGGTGGACGTGGTTGCTGTATGATAGCATTAACTTCATGTGTATGAACAACCATTCCTTCCAGCTGGTTTTGTCTATTTGCAACCGCATCCTTCAAGTACTTCTGATATTGAGGTATAAGCAATAAGGCATCAAGCATGGGCATGGCTATCTCCACATTTTATATCTGCTTCTCAAAAAGTTGCCTGTACTTCTCCACCAATTGCTTCTTGATTCTTCCTGGAAAGGGAAGTGGTGGCATATAAGGAGGAGGAACAAAGACAGGTTCCTTCTTTGTAGGCTATATGGCTTCTCTTTGTGCTTCACCGGCCACTTGTTTTCCTTTTCTCACACGCTCTGCCTCAGCTTTCCTTTCTTTCTCTGGACACCCCCCCCCCCCCCCCTCCACATTGCTTCTCAATGTCTACATGGAGATGTTGTGGTGCTACAGGTCCTTGTAGCGGTTTACCACTACTAATAGTTATTGCCTGCACAGCTGGTGGCGGTTGGTGTTGAACTGTAGGAGAGGAGACCTTGTTGGCTTTAAGTAGAGCAAGCTCATCACGAACTTTCTCAAACTCCTGCAGTAGGTTCTTTTGATTAGCAAGCATCTCCATTGTGTTCTTGTGATTAGCAAGCACCTCCTTGTGAAGAGTGGCCTTCATCTCCACTGTACTCTGTCTATGAGCGGCAATTAACTGCTCAAGCAGTCTAGCTGTGGTTGTATCAGGCGTAGATGGTGGTGCTGGTGAAGGACTAGGGATATCCTGAACTGATGATGCTGCTACTTGATGTTGAGGAACAAATTCTGTTGTATACATACACTCTTAGTGTTCTGCATATGAAGGTGTAAACCTGTGCTTTTGTAGTATGGGAACACCAAGCTGATTGTATATTGGAGCACTCTCCCTTGTGTGCGCTTGAGGATTTCAAGCGTTGTAACTGTCATAGCTTGCATCCAGGCGGATTTTAGAGCTCTTCACAATCTCTCATTAGTTTTCAAGATCTACAAGGTATGTGTTCGGAATCCTCAATTTTCAGTCCGCTATAGGTTTGGTAAAATTCAATTTTCCACTTGATTAGCTTGATTTAACTGTTGAATCATGGTTATTTAGGTTATATTAGATGAATGCTACCATCCCATATGTGATTTTAATGGTTGATTTGCAAGTTTTTAAAATTTTCGAGTTCGTGATAAAATTTGCAAAAATCTGGAAATTTTGGGTGATTTGGGTTGAAGTTGTGATTGAATTGTGTTCCTGTTAGTGCATTAGACGAACGCCAATGCTTGTTTCACTGTGAATTGACGATTTTTCAAAAAATTTGAAAATTTTCTTAGTTTGGTAAATTTTTGGTTGTTCTCGATTTGAATTTTCAGATGCCTCCACGTGAGAAGAGACAGCGACCAGCATCGTCTTCAAGCGATGCATCCGGGTCAGCAGAGTAAGGAGCACAAGGCTAGTATGCAGGCCTCCATGGCCTAAGCGAGAGGATCAGAAAATCGCTTCAGGAGTTGCTTGGGAAGAAACACCGAAGCAGGAGATGGCGCGAGATTCCTGTGTGTTCCGCAACATACAAGAGGACTGGGATGATTATAACATGCTGTTCTATAATGCATAGCAAGACGTGAATATCATTTCCACCAGATTTGTGGGCATCACAGTTCTGCATACGATGGGCATTAAGGATGAGGTTCTGCAGATTCTCGAGAGGATCACGATGGGCACGATGGCGACACAGCAGTACGTACCCCGATCTAGTTCACCAGTTCCTCTCCACCATTTGTGTGTACTATAAGAACGAGCTGGCAAGGAGAGCGCAGCAGGGCACGCTTACTTTTCTGATCAGAGGGATTCGCTACAGGTTCAGTCTCTTTGAGCTTTACGGGATCTATGGCTTTGCGGACCATCGATCAGGAGTGCTCACACCTTCGCAGTGGACCTAGATGCAGACATTCTGATCCAAGTTCGGGAATGGCGTCTATGAGAGCAAGACGAGCACACAAACAGATGTTAGGCATTCCATGATGAGGTACATCCTGCACCTTCTAGGCAACACCATCATCTGCAAGTCTGTGGCGAGCAAGATAAGTGTCAGCGAGCTGGTTCTGCTCTACTATGGCTTTGCCGATATGCTGGATGACGAGATCCCGATGACGAGCATGGTCCGTGCCAATCTGGGCGCCATTTTTGCTGAGAAATTAGTCCTTCTGAAGACCAAGCCATTCACCAGTCTAGGGGAGAAGAGTGAGAGCGTTGGCAGCCTTCTCACGCCTATCTTCCAGCACTTTCAGATTGACACATCGCCTTGCAGCATTATCACAGAGATATTTCTAACTGATGAGGCACATTTGCGTCATGCGCTATTGCTCAAGCAGCGATTGATCTGGACTTTCACCGCTCTTGCTGGAGAGTATGTTCGCATTCAGTTGCCAAACCGGGTGCTCACTGCGATCCAGGGCGATCGATGCCAGCTGCATTTTCAGCCTAACCCGGCTTTGTTGCATCTTCTTCCGCAACGCCCTAGAGGAGCCATTACTGGCGCTTCAACTTCCACTGCTGCTGCATAGGCTGGACCATCCACACCCCAGACCACACCCACTACTTTCAGACGCCCTTCTAAAGCTCAGACGCCCATGGATATGACAGCCTTTAAGGATTATGTCGTTGACAGCTTCGAGGGTTTATGGGATGATGTGTCTACACTCAGCAACTTTGGCTGTGTCCGCCCCCACTCTGCTACTGAGGCCTGCGAGGATGAGGACTAGATCCTCTACTATCTGGTTACTTGTTTCTGTTTCACTTTTCTTTTATTTCTCTTGAGTCATTCTTATGTTTTTCTTTTGAGTTAGTTGTCAGCTGCTTTGATGTTGTTTTGTGAACTTGTTGAACCAGGAGTTATGCTATGTTTGGATGTTATTTAATGTGTGTTTGAGTGCTCTAACAGTCTGATTTTAGAGTACAAATGATAATGTAACGTTTAACACATCTAACATGTCGATGCTGGAGTTTCATACACGGTGACGATCGTCATCATTGAAAGGTGACGCTTGTCACCCGATCCTTCGTGAGGTACACTTTTCAAACTCGGTTTTCCACGTTCACTTGCTTCTTTATGACAAACTCTTAGCTTAATAACACTGTGGACAGTTTTGTTTAAGTCTGGAGGAGGTGGCTACTGACGTTGTGTGCATTTTGTTTTGTTTTGAGAGTCTTAAAGTTGAGTTAAAAACCTGTTTTATAGAGTGAAAATTTTGAAACAGTCAGTTTTTCTTGTAACTAACCACAAAATGTTGATACTTATAAGTACTATTGCCATAGTAGTTGATTACAAGTCTTACTAAGTAGAAAGTCATAGGTAGATCAGTCTAGCAATGAAGTTTTGGTTTTTAGAGAATCTGGAAAATTTGTTGTTAGCTCCATCTTAATGAACTTTAAACTTCTTATCTTGGGGCTTGATTCTCATTGATCTTGATTCTCTCTTTCAACACTAACAAAAATGTTTAGATGCAGTGTCTCTTTGATCTTTCATGATTACAGCTTGTAGAGTTAGAGTCTGTAGAATGGTGCATCATGACCCTGTCTCCTTATAGGGAACAACAGTAGTGAACACTCAAGAACCTATCTCCTCACAAGGAACACAAGTTTTGAGTAGCACCATATCTTAGGCTGTAAAAAACTGAGAAAATAAGTTGAAAAGTCGAAGATATCCAAAGGAAAAGATCAAGGGAACAGAAAATAGGAGAGCTGTGTTGAGATTGCTTTGTTAGGTGTTTAGGAAGGGAAAGGAATCTGTAAGTGATTGAGATGATAAATCCTAGATGAGATATCACAATTAGATAAACATAAGGTGTTAGCAGTAGAGATTTCGGATTTCTTGAAGGAGCTTGAACTGGATTTGAGAGATTTGCTAAGCTTGTGATGATTAGACTGAAATTTGATCTTTTGGCCTGGAAGTTCCACTATTTGCAAGAACACCCCAGCTTGTCTTGTAGCATGTATATACTAGGTTTTCAGCCATTGTTGGCTTTTGTCTTAGATTTTAGAATTCAGAGAGCTTTAGAGAGAGATTTTTTTAGAGCTTTTGGGGAGACAGATCATGTACACTTTTAGAGAAGATTTCGAACCCCTTTAACTTTTACTCTATCTCTTTCAATGCAATTTTATTCAGTTATGTTTTGTGTCTTCATGATCATGTCTAAGTAGTCTTTTAGTTAAGTGAAGGCTTTTCAAATGTTGATTAAGAGTTTGTAGAATCGCTAAACTGCAAGGAATATCTTTTGGTTCTATATATATGCTTGCATTGAAAACCGATTTCTTTGATTAGTCATCTGGAAATTCGAAAACCCTAGGTTGTTTAATAGATGTTAGAACATTGTTAATCACCTGAAGTAGTATTAGATGAGCAAAACGCCTATTTGCAAAGAGATTTGATTTAGGAGTTTTGTGAACAATTGAAACCTGATCTTTAATACTTGCTTAACTTGTTACAATTTGCAAAGATATTTGGAATTCTGAGAATTAGGCATAGATAACTTCTGCAATGAGAATTGATTAGTTATATCATTGAATTTTGAGTTTAAGACGGTTTTAATTCATTCCTGCTTACATGCATTCTACATTCTCGGATTCAACCTGCGAATTGTCTTGACTTAGCGCCTTTAGATTTCAGAAACTTAGATCAAACAACAAATCGCCTGCTTTCATTTTTTTTGTTACTTCCAATTACATACACTACTGATTGCTTAGCTTAATCGGAACTTGAATTCTATGGTGTAGTTTACTTACTCCCTTGGGATTCGATAACCCCTTATACTATAATTGCTCTGCTGTGCACTTGCAGTAGTTTTATTTAGATAAAACCTGAGCCGTATCACTTATCCCAACCAGAACTATAACAGGACATAGGATGTGCATTGATTATAGAAAATTGAACTCTGCTTCTAGAAAAGATCATTACCCTTTGCCATTAATTGATCAAATGCTTGAGAGATTAGCTAATCATCCTTATTACTGCTTCTTAGATGGATATAGTGTTTTTTTTCAAATTCCTATTCACCCTAATGATCAGGAAAAGACCACCATCAAATGTCCTTATGTAATGTTTGCTTATAGAAGAATGCCATTTGGACTGTGTAATGCCCCAGTAACTTTTCAAAGATGTGTTACTTCTATATTCTCTGATCTGGTTGAAGAAATGGTGGATGTATTCATGTCTGAATTTAGTGTCTATTGATCTTCCTTTGGCGTCTGTTTGGCATCTGTTTGTCTAATCTTTGTTAGGTTTTAGAGATATGTGAAGAAACAGGTCTAGTGCTAAATTGGGAGAAATACCATTTCATGGTAAAGGAAGCAAATTGTGTTGGGACACAAGATCTCGGAGAAAGGGATAGAGGTGGACAATGCCAAGATATAAGTTATGATCCATCTAGCTCCTCCTACATCAGTAAGAGGGATCAGAAGTTTATTGAGACATGCAGGTTTCTATAGAAGGTTCATCAAGGATTTCTACAAGATAGTAAGACATCTCACTAGGCTGTTGTGCAAGGAGACAGAGTTTGTCTTTGGTGATGACTGCATGCAGGCTTTCCTAACCATAAAATTGGCTCTAGTGAGGGCTCCCATTGTTCAAGCACCTCATTGGAATCTCCCATTTGAGATTATCTGTGATGCCAGCCATTATGCCCTTGGAGCTGTACTTGGATAGAGAGTAGACAAGAAATTGCATGTCATTTACTATGCAAGTCGCACTCTAGATGACACTCAAACTCGGTAGGCTACAACAGAGAAGGAGCTGCTAGCGGTTGTATTCGCATTTGTGAAGTTTAAAAGTTATCAAGTGTGTTCTAGAGTCATAGTCTACACAGAACATGCAGCACTTCGCTACATCTATGCCAAGAAGGATACAAAGCCACGCCTGCTCAGATGGATACTTTTGTTTCACGGGTTTGATTGTGAGATACTTGACAGGAAAGGCATAGAAAATGGTGTGGCTGATCATTTATCAAGAATGAGGATTGAAGACCTAGTTCCTATAGACGACTCTCTACCTGAAGAACATCTTATGGCTCATAAGTTGCTGAGTAACTGGGATAAAGCAAGCGCTTTGCAAAACAAAAACCTGCCTTGCTACACAGATTTTGTGAACTACTTGGTTGCAAACCATCTTCCCATTTTCCGAAAGCCTTATCACAAGACTAAGTTCTTCAAGGACTTGTCTCAGCTGTATTGGGATGATCCATACTTGTAAAAGAAAGGATCAGATGGCCTGTTTAGGTGATGTGTAGCAGAAGAAGAGGCTCAAGGAATCATTTTTCATTGTCATGGTTCTACTTATAGAGGCTACAAAGAAACTTCAAGCAGGATGCTGGTGGCCTATCATCTTTAAGGACACTCGTGAGTTCATCAAGAGGGGTGAAGCATGCCAAAGTAAGGGAAACATCAGCAATAGGGATGAGATGCCTCAGAACCCAATCTTTGAAACCGAAATCTTTGATATATGGGGAATTGATTTCATGGGACCATTTCCCTCCTCATATGTGAACATGTTCATCTTAGTTACAATTGACTATGTCTCAAAGTGGGTTGAAGCTGTTGCAATTCCTACAAATGACTCCTCTGCTGATGTTAAGCTTTTCAAGACTATAATCTTCCCAAGGTTTGGCGTTCCTAGAGTGGTGATAAGTGATGGTGGAAGTCATTTCGTCAACAAGGTATTTGACAATATTCTAAATAAGCATGGGGTCAAGCATAACGTGGCAACACCTTATCACCCTAAAACAAGTGGTCAAGTGGAGGTTTCAAACAGAGAGATCAAAGCCATTTTAGAGAAGACAATAGGCATCACTAGAAAAGACTGGTCAGGCAAACTTGATGATGCAATTTGGGATTATAGACTGATTCAAGACACCAATAGGAAGATCTCCTTTCAACTTATTGTATGGAAAAGGTTGTCACCTTCCAGTAGAGCTTGAGTATAAGGCTCAATGGGTAATCAAACTACTAAACTATGATATTAAGAGCACTCAAGAGAGGATAATTATCCAGCTTCATGAGCTTGTAGAAATCAGGTGGGAATCATAT
Source organism: Thlaspi arvense (assembly GCA_911865555.2). NCBI lineage: Eukaryota > Viridiplantae > Streptophyta > Magnoliopsida > Brassicales > Brassicaceae > Thlaspi > Thlaspi arvense. The sequence continues at coordinate 16,250,954 of OU466857.2, forward strand.
GAGAGTTCAAAAATTTACAAGGAAAGGACCAAAGTCTTCCATAACAAGAAGATAGTCCACAAGGAATTCAGTTCAGGCGATTTGGTACTTCTCTACAGCTCAAGGTTGAGGTTCTTTCCTGGAAAACTTAAGTCAAGGTATAATGGGCCATTTAGAATCCAAGAAGTTCTTCCCTATGGAGCAATCACATTGGTGGATACTGAAGGAAGGGAGTTCACAGTCACTGGAGACAGAGTCAAGCCATACTTAGGTTCAGAAGTTCTGGCAGTGGAGACTGATCTCAGTCTCCTTGATGTTCCCACTTAGGAAATCAAAGAAAGGTCAAGCTAAGAGGCCTTAAACAAAGCACACTCGGGAGGTAATCACATGCCTACCTATGTAAGTATGCTTTCCTTTTTCTTTTGATATGTTTGTTAAGTGTTTTCAGGTTAGAAAAAGTAGTTGGGTTGGTGAGATAATGTGGATAGTCAAAGAAAACGAAGCTTTGTTTCTGTATCGAGGTGCCATATCGAGCAAAACCTTTGCAAAATCTGCATGATGCGGTTTATCTCGGGGAAGAAGCAGTCCGTACGTCGAGCAAATTGCACGAGGGGGATCACATCGGGGTATTACATCGAGCAGAACCTCGACGCACCTTGCTCGATGTAATCGCACCTGGAGCCTTTGTCCGTTCACCGAGGAGAAAAAAACCGTACACCAAGCAAAACGCCCGAGGGTGATCACATCGGGGTGCCACATCAAGGAAAACATCAAACGCCCAGACCGATATGGATAAATACTATTCAAAACACCATAGATGCAAGGATGATTCGACCCAATTGTCCCCATTAATCATATCCACTGATGACTGTCCATCCTCCACCCCTCCAACCTCCACTACAAGTACACACCTTCCCCATATTTTAAATCCTTACACCTTTTCCTTTACACTACATTGTCTCTATTGTGGTTTTGCCTCCTTTTTCATTTCTAATACACAGAGGACTGTGTATTCTTAGTGTTGAGGAGGAGTTTGCTTGGACTAACATTCTGTATTCTTATCACAGCTGCACTTACATATAGCTAGACAATCATGCATCATACTTGAATCTTAAAAACAGAGTGTTCATGTGCATTCATATAAGACTTAGACTTCATGCATTCAACTAGGTTATAGCTTGCTTGTTTAAAATGGGTGCAATAATAGTGAATCTTTGAAAATGCTAGTGGTTTATAAAAATGATGCCCTTGTTCTTAGTCCTTTGATGCATTTGATGAAGCATTTGAAATAAGGCTGAACCACTCTTTCAATTTATGATTTTCAAACTCTTGTTTGAAGTTGAAGCTTGCTTGATTTGATCTTGACCTTTATATAAGTGGATCCTTAATTAGAACTTTGAATTATCTTGTTTGTTCATTGAAAGTGATTACATGGCTACCGATATACATACTTGGATCATCTTCTTCCTTTTCACCACTCTTGTTGATCCAGGCAGCTGATCCTTATCGTAAAGGGACAATTAACAATACCCTGAACCAATCCTTCCTTCTAAGCCCAAACACTATTGTGAGAGTTTGTGTGGCCTTGCACTATTATTTTTGAACTTATCTTAGCAAAAAGTGTTAGGAATAAGGCTGGAAAGGAGGAGCTCTCTTGTAGATATCAGCTTGCATTTTGAGCTTGATGCTAGGTTAGATGTTTGGGAAAAGGGTGAGTTAAGTGGTTGAGCTTTGAATGTTTGTATCTTTTGAGAAGAGAAGAAAAGTGGGAATGATAGTATGAGGAAGAATGATATTGTGGGGAAGATAATTATATTTTGTGGTTAAGTGTCCAAAGGAAAAAGAAAGGCGCCAATAACTACAAGCTAACAAAGGTCATCCAAAAGAAGAAAAACCAGACCAAGCAATCCAGCAGAAAGCTGATGAAAAATGGCGCTTGTACAACAAAGAAGAGCAAATTCTAAAAGAAGTTAGCCACACAAGCAAAAGAAGAAGAGGTTCCCCACATTTCAAAAAGAAAAAGATCAAAAGAGCTTTGGGAAAGGGTAGATTTAGAGGCTTCATTTGGGGCTTGAACTTTATTAGGATCATCTTTGGGAAAGGGTAGAAGAGAGTTTTGACTTGCATGCATAAATGTGCTTTTCCTTTAGTATTTTTCCTAAGATAATTTCATTACATATGAGAGATCCCCTGTTTCGTTGAACCAAATATGAATGAGATCATTTTTATCTCATAATCATCTCCACTGAACCAAATGCTTTCACTTGATTTACACAAACTTGATCCATTGGTTACTTGCTAATTGAATGTTAAAAAGGTCAAGTGATTTGAGAGTTTGTGTAGATTGATAACTTGAGAATCATTTTCATTTAGGGACAAGTGTGGCTAAGTTTTAGAGTACAGTTCCATCACTTGCATTCTAGCACTAGAAACATGGACATCATTTTGATTCATTGTTAGCATTTTAATTATACGAGTTCCCATTTTAAAACCTCATCACCTTACTGAATGTTTTATTTGCTTGAGGGCAGGCAAAGACTAAGTGTATGGGTGTTGATAGCTTGCTATATTATAGTGATTTAGGTTGCATTTCATTCATCTTTTACCTTGTTTCTGCATCATTACTAAGCGATCAAGTCTCATTTGCACTTAGATGTAGCATTGCATGCAATTAGTTTACGATTTGCATACATATGCATGCTTGAGGTGTATTTAAATTGTGTTTAGAGGTTTTGGAACTTGGGATGGAGTTCAGAGGAGCATATATTCGAAGAAATGCCGTAAGAAGAAGTCTTGCCAACTCTACGTCCATATCGAGGAACAACAACGAGCAGAACATCTATGCAGCATGCCCGATGTGGATCGTGGGACGAGGAACATGAGTTTGATCGTGGGCTTCAAGACTACATCGGGGTAGAAGAGAATGGATTTACCGGGGCCTAGCATCGAGCAGGACACCCGACAATCTGCCCGATACGATCCAAAGGCTGCTGCACGCCGAGGAATTGCAAAAGTGACCAAGCTGCGACTAAGGAAAATTCTGCATCGGGGAAGCATATCGAGCAGAACATCCGTCTGTACACCTTGATGCGTCAACGCCGAGAGTTGACTAACTTTTTCGACTTTTTGTCAAAACTTATCTTTAAGCCTATTTAAGCCATTGGCATATCTTTTAGTTATCTTCTCTTTTCTATTATTTTATTTTCGACTTGAGGGGAAACCCAAAAGGGGATTTGATGTAATTTTAATCAAGATCACTCTTTTAATTAATTTTTGCACTTCTAGTTCTTATTTGATCATGTTTGATTTGTCATCTTTGTTTGTTTGATAACTTAGGGAGTTTTGGTATAATTCTTGCTTGAATCACTTAGCTTAGTTGAACTTAGTGCTTAGTAACTTTTTTAGGGTGAAACTGATCTTAAGCGTTTGCTGCATCAAAAGTGTTTGTTTAAATGCCTGAAAGAACTTTGTTAGGAACATTCTCCTAGATGATTATATTGCGTTTGGGTAGCATGCTTGGTCTATGAGAGTCTTGTATTTACATGTTGGTTTTGCACAAATACGCCATCAAAAGTGGGTCTGACATGTGCTTAACTTAGATATATTTGCTCTGTTTGCAGATTGATTGATTTAGTGGCTTGATCATGTTCGTAGCTTGTTATTAGTCTTGACTACCCGTAAGTTTGATACTAAGTAATACCCAAGTCATCATTACTGTAGCCTTGAACCTGCACCTTATTCTTCTATGCATTTGATCATCTTGTGTTCTGTTTTCCTCTATTTTTAGTTGCTTGCTTTTGTCCATTCCTTGCCTTGCATTTTAAGTTATTGCATTTAGCTTTCAATTAGTCTCTTCGCATTTCATTGCTTGCTTTAATCTTGTTAGCCTTCCTTTTTGTTTGCATTTCATTTTTGACCACTTACAATGTTAGATAATCCTTCTTTTATCTTATTGGTTAAGCTTAGTGAGTTTTTTTTGCATCTTTTTTATTCTAACTCCTGGATGGATTGATAAAACCTCTTCTATACTACATCTGATTAGAGAGAGATTGAATTGAGACTCCAAAAATTTCTTCTTCAAATGTTCTACAAGGATGATGTACAGATTGAGCCAACCATAAAAACTTGATAGGGCTCAGGTTTTACCCAAATAAAACTACTGCAAGTGCACAACAAAGCAATCGTAGTATAAGGGGTATCGAATCCCAAAGGAGTATGTAAACTACACTAGCGATTTCATATTCAGATTAAGCTAAGAAATGGATAGTGTATGTAATGCGAAATAACAGAATAAAATTACGCAGGCGAAATTTGTTTGGTCTAAGACTCAGAAAACTAAAAAGCGCTAAGTCAAGACAATTCGCAGGTTGAATCCAATAATGTAGAATGCATGAAATCAGGAATTAATAAGAACCGTCTTGAACATGAATCACAAATATATAACTAACCAATTCTGATTGCAGAAGTTAACTATGTTTAAATCACAGAGTTTCAAATCTCTTTTTAAACTCTAACAATCTAAACATGCAATAATGATCTGGTTCAATTGTTCACAAAACTCCTAAGCCAAATCTCTTTGCACTAAATCGTTTTGCTCATCTAATGCTAGATCAGATTATCAATAATGCTCTCACATCTATTAAACAACCTATGATTTTTGGATTTTTAGATGATGTGTCCAAGAAATCGATTTTAAAGCAAGCAGAGATGAAGAACCAAAAGATAGTCCTAACAGATAGCAATTCTACAAACTCTTCATCAACCTTTGAAAAGCCCTAACATAACTAGCAAATTACTCGGACATGATCATGGAATCACAAAGCATCACTGAATAAAATTGCATTGCATTGAGAATCACAAAGCATCACTTAACTAGCAACCTATTTTCTTTTCCCTTGATCTTTTCCATTCTGATTTTTTCGATTTTTCAACTCTTTTCTCATTTTTTTACAGTCTAAGATATGGTGCTACTCAATACTTGTGTTCCTTGCAAGGAGACAGATTCTTGAGTGTGTTCATTACTGTTGTTCCTTGTGAGGAGACAAGGTCATGAATGCACCATTTTTTTTACTCAAACTCATAAAACTGCATCAGGGAAGATCAAAGAGAGACTGCATCTAAACATACTTGTCAATGTTGAAAGAGAGAATCAAGATCAATGAGAATCAAGCCCCAAGATAAGAAGATTAAAGTTCATTAAGGTGGAGCTAACAGCAAATTTTCCAGATTCTCTAAGAACCTAAACCTTCATAGCTAGACTGATCTACCTATGATTTTCAACTTAGTAAGACTTGTAATCAGCTACTGTGGCAGTGGTTCTTATAAGCATTAACGTTCTATGGTTATTTCCAAGAAATACTGACAATTTCAAAATTTTGACTCTACAAAAACAGGTTTTTAACTCAATTTTAAGACTATATAAACATGACACAAAGCACACAACGTCAATTACCACCTCCCCCAGACTTAAACAACACTGTCCCCAGTGTTATTATGCCAAGAGTTGGTCAAAAGGGAGCATGTGAACGTGTAGAACCAAGTGTGAAAAGTGTACCTCGCGACGGATAGGGTGACGAGCGTTACCCAGCTTTGGTGACGATTGTCACCATCTCTGATACTCCAGAATCGACATGTTATATGTGTTAATGCAATGCCATCATGTGTACTCCGAAGTCAGACTGGTAGAGCACTCAAAACACACATCAAAAACATCCAAACGAAGCATAACCCATTGTTCAAACAAGTTCACAAGACATCATTCAAGCAAACTGAACAAACTAACTCTCTTTTTTTTTCGATTTTTCTCATCTTTTTGGGTTTTTTTTAGCTATGTAATAGAAAACTAATCTAAGTATATGAAAAAGAAAACTGACCAGTGGGTTGCCTCCAAATAAGCGCTTGTTTAAAGTCATTAGCTCAACTTTGAATGCTGCTCAGACAGCTGGTGCATCATCTACAGACACAATGTGTCCTGCTCTAATCTCGGCTTGCGCCCAATAATGTTTCACCCTCTGTCCATTGATAGTGAACTCCTCTCCTTTGGAGTTGATCAAGACAATGGCACCATGTGGTCGAGCCTCTTTGACAGTGAAGGGACCCGACCATCGAGAACGCAGTTTACCAGGAAAAAGCTGTAGACGAGAGTTGTAAAGGAGTACCTGGTCATTGGGCTTGAAATTTCTGTAGATGATCTTCTTATCATGATATGCCTTTGTACTCTCCTTGTATAACTTGGAGTTTTCATAGGCCAGATATCTGATTTCATCCAGTTCATTGAGCTGAATCAAGCGCCTCTCTGCAGTAGGCTTCAGATCGAAGTTCAGCTTCTTGATAGTCCATTCTGCTTTGAACTCTAGCTCCACTGGTAGATGGCACGCCTTGCCATAGAGCAGATGGAATGGTGTAGTCCCAAGAAGCGTTTTGTATGCTGTCCTGTAAGCCCATAATGCATCATCCAGTTTTGTTGACCAATCCTTTCTTGTCTTCCCATGTGTCTTCTCCAGAATCTGCTTGATCTGTCTGTTGGAAACCTCAACTTGTCCACTTGTCTGGGGATGATAAGGCGTGGCCACTCATTCGGATTCAACCTGCGAATTGTCCTGACTTAGCGCCTTTAGCTTTCTGAACTTTAAGAACAATCATAAAAACGCCCTCTTGCATTTATTTAACTATTTCGCATTACATTCATTCATTATCGCTTAGCTTAATCCGAAGCTATAATCGCTAGTGTAGTTTATATACTCCTTTGGGATTCGATAACCCCTTATATTATAACTGCATTGCTGTGCGCTTGCAGTAGTTTTATTTGGGTAAAACCTGAGCTCTATCATGAAGCCTTTGATCACACCAAGACTCAAGAAGAGGGGAAACATGAAGACAGCTAGTGACAAGAAGAAACTGATGTCAGTAGGCACCTGGATTTACAAGAAGAAAGAGGAAGGAGCACCAGCTCCATCAACCTCTTCTCACTAGTCCTCAAACCATCAAAGTCGAGCTTAATGACTTAAAACAAGCACACTTAGGTAATCCCATGACTATCCTTGTAAATATATGCATTCTTTTATTACTAATGTCTTTATTTAGTGTTTCAGAAGTCAAAGAACAGGTCCATGGCTGTGTAGGATGGTTTAAAGGCCAAGGAAAGAAAACTCTGTTTTCAGATCGAGGTACCATATCGAGCAGAACATCTGTCATTGCTGCTCGATACAGCTTATCTTGGGGAAGGATCAGTCCGTACACCGAGCTGGTTACATGATGGAGATCATATCGAGGTGTAGCACCGAGCAAAACACCAAAAGCCCTGCACGATGTGATCGCTCCTCAAGTCCCAGTCCGTACACCAAGGAGACTGGACCGTACATCGACCAAAATGCAAGGTGGACATCACATCGAGGTATAGTATCGAGCAGAATCTCGCAAACTCTTGCTTGATGCAATCCCCAATCCGTACATCATGGAACCACAGCCCGTACATCGATGAACATGCTCGATGGAGTCACACCGAGGAGTAGCATCGAGCAAAACATCCAAAGTTTTGCTCGATATGGATGCTATCAACTGAGTACGAGACGTTCGACATCGAGGTGTGGCATCGAGCAAAACACCAATATGTTTGCTCGATGCAGAATGGCCGAGGCAAAAACAAGCATCCGGATGATGCCATGCACTGCCCATGGGAAGGATAATGCAAGCTGAAGTGTCTCCCTACACCGAGCAACAACATCGAGCAGAACATCTGCTGAGACTGCTCGATGCAAGGTTCCCTGAAGGAGAAGCTGACCAGAATACGGAACCCCAGAGGCAGAGGAGCATGATCGCTGATCCACTGGACCTGGCGTCCCCGATATGGTACACATCGTGGTACCACATCGAGTGTTTTTCTCGATATGATCTGTGTAATTTTTTTTTGAAATTATAATGGTAAATCGAGCAAAACCTTTTTATGAAGAATCTTTTTTCTCTCTCACATGCATTTTTAAAATTTAAATTAGATTTTCTTACATTTTTGCTTTATTTTAAATGAGAATTTTCTTATCCTCTTGCCTTAAAACTAGCATTTTCATCTATCTCCACACCTCCATATCGAGCTAAACATCATTGTCAAACATTTTTCTTTTCTCTCTTGCATTCTCTGTTCTAGTACTTCATCTCTTGGTTCAAAGATTAAGGTAAACTTTGTTAGATTCCTTGTTTCTTGAGTTTAATCTTTGCAAAATGAAGTAGGATGCATTAAAATGATTGTTGAGGTTATTTTGTGTAATTTTGTTAATGGTTTTGATCTGCATATCACCATTATTTCTTTTCTTTCAAAATTTATGGTTAAAATGATTACGTCAAATCTAGGCATGCTATTGCTTTTCCAGCAAATTAACCATTGAAATACTTCTTATTAGAATACTAATGGTAAATCTGATGCATTTTCATAGTTTGGTGGAGAGTGAATGATGTTTTTGCTGCATATGCTTGAAATTGCTTTAATCCCTGCTTGTTACTGTGGGAATTTTAGTTTTCATTGTGTCTATCCTTTTGAGCTGAAAAGTTTTGCTAAATTTGTCTCTGTTTGTTGCTAATCAGTGTGAATTGTTATAGAATTTTCCCATTCCTGCTTGATTTTTCAAAAATAATTTTCTGCACAGTGCTCTCAAAGGATAGTATACTAATTTTTGTTTCAAGCATTGCATTTTCAGGTACTATGTCGAGCCCTAAAGGAGATGAGGAGATTTCTGACTCAAATGCTGCTGCAAGAAACAGAGCTGAGGGAAAAAGGATAGTATCTGAAGAAGAACAAGTCCAAGATGCAGCACCAAAGCCCAAGGACTACTTAAGAGTGATGAGGAGAGTGGACTTCACTCCTACAAGATATGCTGATCCTGTCTGTTGGGAGAGCTGGGAATTAAGACTGAGGTGGATGAACTGTTGAGAAACATTGGACTGGAGAAATTTGCTAGTCCTGGCTATCCAACTTACAAGCAACTTTCTTGTGAGTTCCTTGCAAGCTTCAAAGTCTACTTCTACAAGTTTGATGAAGAATATGATGAAGGAGAAGAAGACTTTGGCAATGGATTCATAAAGTTCAGACCCAGCAAAGCAAAGTACACCATGGGGCTCACTTAGAGTGAAGAAATATTTTGATTTGATCAAGGCTTAAGAGCACAAAACATGCGCTTCAAGCATGATGACCTAAGGCATGTGTGGGAGGAGATATCGAAAGATGCTTATAGAGCTGGCAATCTGAAGAGTGCTAGCTATCAGATATGTTCATAGGGTCCTCACCAGCACACTCTTCAACAGGAATGAGCAAAGTATGGTCAAAGAAGAAGAGATGGGGTTGCTTGTGAATGGCTTGGAGAACATTATGGTTGATACTAGGCATGGGAAGATTTAAGGAGAGCGCTTAGGAGTTGGTCTTGTGACAATCCTAATGAAGCAATTTCTATCATACCAACAATGGGCTATCAAATCAAGAGACAAGAAGCCTAAGATAGCTATTGGAAGCATGATCATTCCTATTTTGCTTGGTGCCGGATTTGAGCTTGCCACACCAGATGTTAGCCTGATCTTCCTTGATGTCCCTTATCTCAGTAAGATCGGATACCTTTCAGGAGCTGTTGAGACCGGATTTGGCTATCAGTTTGAGCTGGAAAACAGGAAGAGGAAGATCATCTTGCCAAAGCAGCGCCTAACCAACTTTACCACCTATGAGAACATCCGATTCATGCCAACAGAAGATGACCTTTATGACCCAAGGACTTAACCACCATAGATGAGGCCAAGCAAATTTAAAAACATGAGCACCATCAGAGACTCAGATGTGGAAGAAGACATTGAAGAGCAGCATCAAGAACAAGAGGTTCAACATCAAGGGATAGAGGAGAATGAACATTAAGGCTATGGTAGCCGCACTTATTCATTTGACCCCTATGGTGTGATCTGCACATCTGAAGCTTTAAAGGCTGCACATGAGCACATTAGGCTTCTTCAGAGGTGGAATCATTTCCAGGATAAGGCCATTAGAGGTTTGCAGAAGACAGTCAAAGCAATCAAGAATTCGGTTGACTCATTAAAGAAAAAAGTGAGGAAGCTAAAGAAGAAGTTGGGAGAATCTACATCAGCCAAGAGAACCGATCAAGCGGCCCAAGCAGAGCCACAAGGAGGAGGATGTGATGCTGAGGACATGTCTAAGGACACACCAGAAGCCACAGTCGAAGAGAGACACTCATTCCACATCAGTGAGCGGCCAAGGACACATGCTTCTGAACCGGCCTGATATTCATCCCATGTAGCTGATCCAAGGCGCAAAAGAAGGAAAAGAAGGTCTAGACGGCAAACTCCATCAGAGGAAGAAGTTTCACCCTCCCATGCCATTAATAGTTCAGACTCTCACCACTCCACCTGAAGTAAGGTACACCACACTAACCATTGTAAATACCATAATTTTTTTTTTTTAGCTTCATGCGATTGTTTTCTTGATGTTTGTGAACACTCTCCATAGCATTTTTATTACACAATCAATGTGTACATTAAGTGTGGGAGAGGTTGTACGATGAACTGATGCTTGCACTTACATCTGCATATTAAAATAGGAACTATGCATCATGTTTACATAGCATCTAAGGCATAGAAAACACCAAACAAATTGAAATTTTTTTGAATATTGCTTCACAAAAAGAGTTTGATTTTCATGCATTCTTATAGGATTTAGACTTCATGCATTCATATAGGACTAGCTTGCTTGTTTAAATTGGGAACTATGATAGTACATCTTTGTTAATGCTAGTAGTTTATGAAAATGTAGCCCTTGTTTTTAATCCTTTGGTGCATTTGATGTTGAACTAGAAATAAAGCTGAACCACTTTTGGAATTTGCATTTTTGTGAGCTTTGTTTGAGACTTAAGAATGTTTTGAAATGATTTCAACCTTTGATTAAGTGGAACCTAATTTAAATTTGCAATTATCATGCCTTTGGATAGTTTAAAGTATTTGGATTTTGTTATTCTCTTTTGCCACTCTCTAAAAGATCCATTTATATTTCCCCACCATTAAATAAACCTTCGTTCAAGCCAAGACATTAATAGTGTGTGATTTGCGAGGCCTCTTTCAATCATGGTCGTTGCTTAGCAAAAAGTGTTGGGTTGGAACTACAAGGGAAGTATTTCCTTTGTAGAACTAGCTCACTCTTGAGTTAGATAGGCTAGGATGTTTGGGGAATGGTTTGGGATTTATCTTGGGATTAGTCTTTAAGAGAAGCGAAGAAGAAAATAAGTTAAGGCAATAAAAGAAAAAGAGTGTGACATGAGCAAAAAGGTGGAAATGACAATTCTAAATTCAAAGAAAGAAGGCTTATATTTAAAGAAGAAAAGAGGATGCAAGAATTGCAAAACAAGTAAATCAGAAAGCCAAAGGCGAATCAAGCACCAGCATCACCAAATAAAGGAGCCAAACTCAAAAGAAGGAACTCGCCACCACTTGAAGTTCAAAAGAAGAAGTATCCTCCAAAGCGCTTGAAAGAGAAGAGTTTTTGGGTTTTTAAAAGGGGTTTAAAGTCTTAAAAAGTGGTTGCATAGGTGGGTTTACACTGATAGGCTAGAGTTAAGAACATATCTTATAGGTCTTGGGTAGATGGAAGTCTTCCTTTGTATGTGTAAGTTGGTCTTAAACCCTTAGCATTTTGCCAAAGCACAAGCATGCTTTTCCTTGAGAGAACCCTTTAAACACCAAAACCAGTTTGTAAAGTGGGATTATTTTTATTCCACTAAGCCTTGTCCCTTAGCCAAATGACACATTTGCATTTTCATAAGCATGATTCACGGTTTGAGTTTAATTGAATGTTAAAAAAGTTGTTTGGTTTGATAAACATGTGTAGGATGATAGCATTGTGATCAGTCTTGCTATGTGATGAAAGTGGCTAACTGTTTAAAGTATTCTACCATCAAGTGCACTCTAGAATTAAGAATATGGACTTTATTTTGATTTATTGTTAGCATTTTAAGAGATATGAGTTCTCATTTAAAACCGCATCCCCATGTTAAGTGTTTGTTTGCTTGAGGACAAGCAAAATCTAAGTGTGGGGGTGTTGATAGCTTACTATTTTAGAGTATTTTAGGCTGCATTTAATGCATCTTTTCCTCTATTTTTGCATCATAGTTTAGCATTTTAGTATCATTTGCACTTATAGTCAACATGGCATGCATTTAGCTTAGGACTGCATACATTTGGATACATGTGCATGTTTTTGGTGGTTTTCAGGTGTTTTTGAAGATTCTTGGAGTTGGCAAGGAGATGAAATCAGCTCATGATCAAAGAGGATGTCAGAAATGGAGCTTTTGCAAAGTCCATATCGAGCAAAACACCCATGGAGTGTGCTCGATGTAAGCCGCAGGACGTGAGGAAGAGGATCATCACGAGAAGTCTAAGCTGTTGGTCTGCATCGAGGTCAAGCATCGAGCAAGGAAGCCGATATTTGCTACATGAGCCATATCAAGGTCGGACATCGAGCAGAACACCATATGTACCACCTCGATGCAACTCATCCGCGCATTAACCATTTGACTTTTGCTGACCTTATCTTATTTTTAGGTTTTTTATGCTTCTTTTGGTTCCCTACTATAAAAGGGAAGCCACAAAACATTATCTTTATATCCAATCTTAGTTTTTCATAAAAAGCTCTTTCTTCTCTAAACCCAAAAGGGCGATTTGCCTTAGAATCTTTATCTTTAATAAAAAGTTTATATTTTTATGGTTTAATCTTGTCTCTTGATCATTATTCTAGCACCTTGGTAGTTTAGATTTGTCATCTTTCCAATTTTAATCTCATCTAATCATGTTTAAGTCTAAAAAAATGGAATTAAACATGATTAGTGAGTAGTCTACCTTAGAGTTAGGGTTCTAAGTAGGGAAAGTGGTAATTAAGATGTGATTAAAGGGTGATTAGGCTTATTTAATTGTTCTCTGTTGTCTCCTTCTCTTCCAAAGTGATTATTGTTCATAAAGCTTTCATCTTTTAATTGAATATTGTATTGATTGATGCATATGGTTCACTAAATGGGTTGTTATCTCATCTCTAAGAATGGTTCGCTTATTTGGCTTAATAGTTTGGCTTGGTCTATGTTTCTTTTGTTCAGTGACACCACAGTGATAGTTCACCATTGTAAGGTTATTCGCTTAGGGCTAGATAGTGCTGGTTTTGAGATTCTTGCTTGATGGTTAGATAGTATGCATTGAAAGATCTTGCCTTTGTATCATTCCTGCTCATTGCTTAGCATTGTTAGGATGTTGCAGCTGTGTGCTTAAGTCATATTCTTGCTTGGTGTTTAGCTAACTAGGTCCTTATTGGTTGACAAGATTGATAAGTTGATCTAAATTCTTGCTTGAGTGAGAGAATGATTGTTTGCCTAGTACATCTCTTAGGCTAGAATTGTTCTGGTCTTTATGCTCATGGTTAAAGAATATGCCATCACAAATGGGTTTGACACTTCAATCTTGTTGAATATGAACGGCTTATGGACGCCAAGTTGGTTCCTTTTAGATACCTTATCTAGGAGTATAATATTGAGAATTGCTTGGTTCTGAATGCTTGATGCATGCCTTTGTTAAAAATTCCCATTTTCACTCTTGAAAACCATTATCCCACAATTGCTTAGAACCTTGAGTCTTGCTTTTAATCAATTGTCTTAATATCATCTTGTTTAGTATTGCTTGAGTTATCATTCTTGTTTAGTTCTTGCTTAGCTATTGCTTTAAGTTAATTTCTTAGTTTTAGTTACTTGCATTTAGTTTCTGTTTTCTTTACATTGCATTGTTAGATTGTTAGACTTGTCCTTGCTTAATCAAAACCCCATTATTGCTTAGCTTATGGAATTGTTTGCATCTCATCTTCCACAAATGATTGATACCTGAACCCTATTCTACAACTGATTAGAGGCTAAGGATATTTGGTTCAAGACCGAAAACTTCTTTTTTCAATATGTAGTCCGATATTGCCAATATCGACCAAACTATGTTGATATGCAACCTGATACTGGCCTTCTTCATTTTCCCACTTCTTCCAAACTCAGAACCTTCTTCCTTAGTTCAAACCTGGTTTGTAAGAACATCCCAAAACACCATATAAACATTAAAATACTAGGTGCAATAATGTATATTAAAACACTTCTTCCAAACTCAGCACCTTCTTCCTTAGTTCAAACCAAGAGCGTTTGTTCAAAGTCACTAAGCTCGACTTTTCTTGATCTTTTAGTTAGGGTGAGAAGGAGTTAGAGAACTCCTGGGTGGATCCTTTATTGTTTGAACCTTGATTGTCATGGTTGTGGGATCTAGAGTCTTGCATGTTGTTGATTATGTCTCTTCAGAACTACCCATGCTTCTTCCCTTGACTTTCTTGGTGATTCCATTGATCATAAACAAAGCAAGGGGCTTGGACATTCCCTTACTCTTGATCTTGTTTGATACTTCACATTTCTTGAAAACTTGTGGTTTCAAGATCAAACCATCCTCCAAAGGACCAATCAATATGTCCTTTGTGTTCTCCAATGTATCCACCATATGGACCTCCTCTTTGATTGTTGTTTCAAGCTCCTCAAATAGTGTGAGTAGGCTGCATCTATCAAAGCTTTCACCATCATACTCATTATGATCAGCAGCCAAACTTAACCCTTTATCCTCCATAGAGAAATCTTCTTTATTCTCTAACTTGACCCCTTTACCATCAAACCTAAACACCTTGTCCTTTCTCAACCAGAGCTCAATGATCCCTTCCTTAGCATCAAACACAGCACCAACAGATGCCAAGAATGGCCTTCCCAATATGATAGGGTTCTTCAATCATCAATGGAATATCCATGAGTTTACCAATAGGCCTCTTCACTGAACCATCAGCTATTGTGAGAGAGACTTGGCTCTCTTGAAACTTTTTGTATCCCGATGTTTTTGCAGTAGAGAGTGGCAATAAGTTGATACTAGCTCCAAGATCACATAAACAACCCTTGAGGGTGTGATTTCCAAGCTTACATGGTAGTGTAAAACAGCCAGGATCTCCAAGCTTTATGATGTGAATCTCCTCAACCTTAGTGGGAACCTCGTATTGAGTAGCCCTGTCTTCCCCAACCATTTTCCCTTCAGCATTCCAGCAGAAAGCTTTTGCTTAACAGATATCAAGTCTGGAGGCAGCTTCCTCGAAGCTTCATCTGATCCAAAGGTCTCAATTTTCTCCATTTGCTTTAAGAAAAGAGATGTGCACTTCTTTACAAACTGCTTTTTGAACCTTCCAGGAAATGGTAGTGGAGGTATATAAGGATGAGGCAAAGACTTGGTTACCTTACTCTTTTTCTTAGGTGCCTTTTTTTGCTTCTCTTGACTCACTTCTTTACCCTTTCCATTCCTTGAGTTTTTATCCACTATCACCACTTCATCATCTTCTACTACTACTTTTTTTCTTGGAGATAACCTCTTCTTCCTTTGAGACAGCCACATAGACAGCTTCTTTCTTCCTCTTCTCTACAGCCTATACTGATTTTTCAAGTTCCTTCCCTATACCTAGAACTTCAATGTCCTCATTGATCATCATAGAGGGGGGGGGGGGGGGGGGGGGGGGGGGGGGGGCACTTTGGGAGTTGTAAAGGCAAACTCATGTCCATAAAGAAGGCTTTCAATCTCAGAAATTGAGTTCTCATTCTCTTGAGTAGAATGGGATGTAGTAGAAATTGAGTTCTCAATCTCAGAAATTGAGTTCTCATTCTCCTCTTCAGCCTATGGTCAAAGGAGTCCATCTTATATTGTATCTCAGTTTTGAAAGACTCCAATTTGTTGTTCATGGCTGCCATAGTCATAATTCCCTCAACTCCACTAACTTGTGCTTGTATAAGGTGTTGCATTATATGTCTTATGACATTGTCTTGAGGCAAATAATTATTACTATGTATTGGTGAAGGAGAAAAAGTAAGTTGAACCATAGGTGTTGTAGGCTGAAAGTTCCCTTGTTAGTTGTAGGAATAATAAGGTGCTTAGTGAGAGTAGCCTTGATGTTGGTGGAGTGGCTGTTTATTGAAGTGATGACTTTTGCAAGTCAGAATTCAATTCCTCTTCTTATCAATTGTAGTATAGATGAGGTGTCAATCCAATTGTGGGAGTACCGAAATGCAGTCTATGAACTAGGCTAAGCAAGCAATGCTGGGTTTAATGATAACATGCTTTTGACCTCTAATCAAATCATGTACACACTCATGTCATTGCAGCATGTAAGGTATCAATCCAAATGGCAATGTCAGACATCAGGAATGCAATAGACTGTTTAATTCAAGCAAGCATGATAAGATGAGATAAATAATGATTCTAATAGCTAGAGCGATTTCAAATAACTAGAGCAAGCAAAGCAAAACTAAAAAGGAATGACAATTTCGAATTCTAACAATCAAAGACAAGTGGGCTTAAGATAGGGTAATTGGTCAAAGGATACTTTCAACTTAACTAGTGATGCTTACAAACCCACAACAAGCTATTCCTAGGCATAGAATTATTAGCTATAACTAGCTCAATTCCTTGAATGCTAATTACTTTTCTAAGCAGATACTCAAGATAACTTTCATTACTGAAATAGATGATCATAAATCATTAAGAGCAACTAATCCAATTCAATATTGCTAATCTACACCTTAGACATCTAATTCCTTAGGCTAAGATAAGCAAATCTCTTACTTGACTCATTCAGGCATTTCATCAAACAATTATCAGGCATAAGACAACACTAAGATCTAGATCAACTTAGTAAGGGCTAATCTAGCATTAAACACAATCAATAAGAAGGAACAATAACATTAAACACTAAGCACTCACTAACCAAGCATCAAATCTCTTTATCTATATCCCATCTCAAGCCCTAAGCAAACTACTCACTAATCATAGTTTTAGCCAAAACCCAAGGTAAAGGAGAATGACTAATCATGATCATAATGAAGATAAACACCTAATTTGATTGAAGGAACAAGATTCAAGACATAAATTACCAGGGTTCAAAGGGAAACACAAAGGATAAAGCTAATATCTAAAGGATAAAGATGAAAAGATGATCCCCTTATGTTTTTGGGTCTTAACATATATATAGTTTTCAAGAAGAACCCTTAGTAAAACCGAAAATAAACCAGAAAATAACTGGTTTGGACGCTCTGTATCGGCTTGTCAGATCGATAAGCTAGTCGATATGGGTCGGTTGAAGGTTGTATCGAGCAAGTCTGGTCGATACAATGACCAATACACTCGCTTCTGGCTATCGTTTATCGGCAAGTCTCCTCGGTATACGGGTTAATACAATCGCCCTTTTTCTAAGGCATATGGAGCAAAACCACGTCGGTACAGTGCTCTATACAGGTCCTGGCTTGTGCATCGGCTTGCTCCACATCGATATGCAGACCGGTACAGATGTCCTGAAGATGGTGTATTGGTTAGAGCAGCTCGATACCCTTTGACTTGTGCTGTCCTGTCGTATCGACTTGGGATCTCGATATGCACCTAGGTATGACTCCTTGGCTTGTATCAGCATACGATGTCGATATGTTGCTCTGTATGCTCTGTATCGACTTGGTAAGTCGATACACTGCTCGATATGAGGCCTTCTCGCTTTGGTCTCTTCACCAGATCACTCCCATAACTTCTCTCAGTCCTCCTTAATGTCCTTCATTGCACCTGCCAAGTGCACAAGATGCACCAAATGTGTAATGTTACTCTTAACTACACTCTAAATCGTAAATGGATGCAATTAAGACATGAACATGCAAGAAAGGGTGTTTAAATGCTGAAACTAATGCTAAATGTATGCATATAATGGAGTAATTATGATGTATATCAACTCCTCCAAACTTGCATTCTGCTTGTCCTGAAGCAATCAAAGACAACAAGAGAGAGGTTTGAACGTGGGAGCTAATAACTAAAGATGCCAATGGAAACATTGAATCAATGCCCAAGTTATATGTTTTAAGATGCATAAAGATTGTTCTACTTTAAAAGTTTTAGCCATACTCATCCTAACAAACAATGAACTCAAGCTTAGCTTACACAAGCATTCAAATCAACCAACTCTTTAATATTCATTAACTGTAACCAATGGATCAAGTTTGTGCAAATCAAGTGAGAAAATTTGGTTTAAGGGACATGGTTATGAGATGAAAATGATCTCATGAAACAGAGGTTCAAACAATCAAAGGGATCACTCAATGAACAGATTATATCTTACGCAAAATGCTAAAGGTAAAAGCACACTTATACATGCAAGTTAAAGCTCTCTTCTACCTCGATATTCTGCTCGATATGAGCACTTTGCAAGTTCATCCTCCTTTGTAACTCAGCTGTTATTTCCTGATCTCATCTCTGGTGCCTAAGGATACTCCTGGATACTAAAAAAACAAAAAAAATATGAAGAAGCAAATAATATAGACAGGAATAACATGGGAATACCTCTCAAGAGTGCTTGTTTAGAGTCACTAAGCTTGACTTTCTTGCTCCTTAGGCAACTGGAGATTCTTGGAGGTGAATGTATGTATCATCTCCAGGTGTGTCACTGGCCATGTAAAGCTCCACTCTATGCCCATTCACTATGAAGTCTCCTCCTTCTTGGTTGAGCAATGTCACAGCTCCATATGGGAGTACTTTATCATGAAAGGTCCTGTACAGTTAGACTTGAGTTTTACAGGGAACAACCTCAGCATTGAGTTGAATAGAAGCACCTTGTCCCCAGCTTTGAAGTCCTTAGGCCTTATTTTTTATCATGGAAGGCCTTGGTTCTTTTCTTGTAAATCTTGGAGCTTTCAAATGCTTCAAGGCGATCCTATTCCAGCTCATGTAGGTTGATAAGCCTCTTCTCTTTGGCAGTCTTAATATCAAAGTTCAGCAGCCTAGTTGTCCAAAGAGCCTTGTACTCCAGTTCCACAGGAAGATGGCAGGCCTTACCATATAGAAGTGATAATGATGACCTGCCAATGAGTGTCTTGAAGGCTGTCCTATATGCCCAAAGAACGTCATCTAGATTGTGAGACCGGTCCTTTCTAGTTATCCCCAGAGCCTTCTCCAAGATGGCTTTCATTTCTCTATTGGACACTTCCACTTGGCCACTGGTTTGAGGATGGTAGGGAGTAGCAACCTTATGCTTAACACCATTCTTTTTGAGCAGGCTCTCAAAGACCTTGTTGATGAAATGGCTTCCCCCATTACTTATAACACATCATGGGACACCAAACCTTGGGAAGATGATTGAGTTGAAGAGCTTAAGCACAACCTTGGCGTCATTTGTGGGACTGGCTATTACTTCCACCCATTTTGACACATAATCCACAGCTACAAGGTTATACTTATTCCCATAAGAAGAGGGAAATGGTCTCATGAAGTCTATTCCCCAAACATCAAACACGTCTACTTGAAGGATTAGGGTGAGGGGCATCTCATCTCTCTTGCTGATACCTCCTTTCGTTTGGAAAGCATCACAGGATGCAATGTAGATCTTAGTATCCTTGAAAAAAGTGGGCCACCATAACCCAGCTTGAAGCACCTTTTGTGCTGTCTTGAAAGTTGCAAAGTGACCACCATAGGTTGAACCATGACTTGGGTGAAGCACGCCCTTGACTTGTTCATCTGGTATACATCTTCAAAACAGCCCATCATTTCCCTTCTTGTAGAGTTAAGACCCATCCCAATAGTAGTGAGACACATCTTTGAAGAACTTATTCTTGTGATAGGCGTCAAGTCTGGTTGGGACATCTCCACAAGCTAAGTAATTGGAAAAATCAGCATACCAAGGTAGCTTCTCTTCTTGTAAAATCATCACTTCATCCAGCTTTAGGGTTGATGCATTCAGCTGCTCCTCCGGTAGAATGTCATTGATGAGAATAAAGTCATCAATCCTTAGCCTTGAGAGTTGATCAGCAACACCATTTTCAATGCCCTTCTTGTTTACAATATCCATATCAAACTCCTGCAAGAGAATTATCCACCTGAAGAGTCTCTGCTTAGTATCCTTCTTGGAATAAATGTGTCTTAGTGCTGCATGATCTGTGTAAACAATCACGTTAGAGCCCACTAGATAACTTCTGAACTTCCCAAAGGCAAAGACCACTGCTAGAAGCTCTTCCTCTGTTGTGGCATATCTGGTCTGAGCTTCATCTAATCCTACTAGCATAGTAGATGACATGCGGCTTCTTGTATACTTTCTGTTCCAACACAGCGCCAACAGCATAATCACTTGCATCACACATGATCTCAAAGGGGAGGTTCAAGTTAGGAGCTTGGACTATGGTGCAGTTACTAGAGCCTCCTTGAGAGTTAGGAAAGCTTGCAAGCACTCCTCATCAAAGACAAACTTTGTTTCTTTGCATAGCAGCCTAGTTAGTGGCCTTGCTATCTTGGAGAAATCCTTGATGAACCTCCTATAGAAACCAACATGTCCCACGAAACTCTTTGACTGAGTTTGGAGGCACCAAGTGCAGCATCACATCTCTCTTGGCTTTATCCACTTCTATTCCCTTCATAGAAATCTTGTGCACCAACACTGTGCCTTCTTGGACCATGAAATGACATTTCTCCCAATTTAGAACCAGCTTAGTGTCTTCACATCTCTGCAAAACCTGACAAAGATTGGACAAACAGACGCCAAAGGAAGACCCATAGACACTAAAGTCATCCATGAACACTTCCACCATTTCTTCAAGTAAATCAGAGAAAATAAAGGTTACACTTCTAAAATGTTGCTGGGGCATTGCACAGTCCAAATGGCTTTCTTCTATATGCAAAAGTGCCATAAGGACATGTTAAAGTGGTTTTTTCCTAATAATTAGGGTGAATGGGAATCTGGACAAAACCATTATACCCATATAAAAAGCAATAATAGGGATGATTGGCTAATCTTTAATAATAGGGATGATTAGCTAATCTTTCTAGCATCTAGTCTATGAATGGAAAAGGGAAATGATCTTTCATAGATGCAGTATTTAGTTTTCTATAGTCTATGCACATCCTATGACCTGTTATAGTTCTTGTGGGGATTAGCTCATCATTATCATTTTTTACTACTGCGATTCCTCCTTTTTTAGGTACCACATGGACTGGTGAGACCCATGTGCTGTCTGAAATAGGATAAATCACAACAGCCTCTAATAATTTTAAGATTTCTTTTTTAACAACTTCTTTCATGTTAGGGATTAGTCTCCTTTGAGGTTCAATGGATGATTTTGTCTCACCCTCTAGATGAATCCTATGAGTGCATGATACAAGGGTTTTACTCCTTGTAGGACAATTGCCCTAGCTTGTACTAGTCAGTTGCAGTATAGCATATGGTTGTATCAATCCAAATGGGACGAGTTGAAAGACAGAAGAGTTGAGAGTGGAATCTCTAAGTCAAGCAAGCCAGGAAAGGGGTTTTGTTGCCTAAGAAACAGTTCTAACAACCTAAGTGAACCAAGCAGCAACAAGGTGAAAGCAAAAGCAAACTAAGCAATTCTAAGCAAGAAAAACAGAGTAAAACAGAGCAAAACAGAGCAAATCCGAGATTCAAATCAGAGAAAGACAAGTTCCTATATGTGGTTATTGACTTTGGGGAATTTCAGGCATTGAATAAGGCTGTTTCAAACTACATTGATCAAGCAAGTAAGCAAGAAATGGTAGTTCCTAGACATAGAGTTCACAACTAAGCCAGTTAGATCCAATCTCTTGGCAAATAACCCTTTGCTAAACATCTTAACAAGAACTAACTCTCATTAGTGCTAAAACATCAAGCAAGCAAGATTAATCAACTCTATTCAAGTCAAAATGCTCCTCAAACAGTCAATCTCTTGGATGGGCATAGGAGAAAGCTAACCAGGTTCAGCATTTCATCAAACACTTGGTGGGCGTAAGAGAAAGCTAACAACCTAGACCTGTTTGATCAAGACTAATCTAGCATTAATCACAGATTAATAGAGAGGAACCCATAAACAAAAGCACATAACAAGCCTAAATCAAGACATAGATTCCCCTAATCTACCACATCTAGAAACCCTAAAGTAACTACTCACTCATAATCATGTTTAACACCAAATCACAAAGGGAGAAGATGCTAATCATGATTAAAATAAAAATTAAAGAAAGATTAAAGTGAATATTTGATTGTATTAAACAAAGAAAAGAAATTGTCTTACAAACTTAAAGAAATAGCTTAAGAACAGTATTTTGACAAGACCTCTCGAAAATATAGAAAAAGGGGCTATTTATAGCCTAAGGGAGAAAACCCTAGAAAGGTGGCAGAAGTGTAATTAAAAAGAAGTTCGGGCTGGGTCAGTATCGGTCAGTTGTGTCGACCTCCAGTGACCGAAATTTATCTGTATCGGTCATCAATAATCGACACACATGACCGAAATTATAACGGTGTGTTTGTGTGGACCACATCAGACCGATACTGGTGATCGATACTGCTCCATTTAGGTAACCAGAGACCGAAAATTCCTTGCTCTGACCGAAAACTTCTGCAGAGATCTTCTGTTTTGATCCTTCTTGCTCCCTTTTGTCCAGCTAGCCTCCTGGATCATTCCCAAAGCTCCTCCAAGCTCCTTTAAGCTCCAAAAGCACCTAAAAACATCCAATATGCAAGGAAAATGCAATCTATACTCCTAATGCAACCTAAGTCTAAAAGGAGAAGAAAATGGGACAAAAGCTAAGGGAAAATATGCAAAAGCGGACCAAAACATGTACGAAATGCAGCCATAAATGGTGTAAATACAAGGGATATCAACACCCCCACACTTGCCTTTTGCTTGTCCTCAAGCAAGTAAGAACAAATGGGAGAGTGAGGTTTGAAAGTGGGCATTCAGATTCCAAAAGTGCAAAGGTAAAGAGATGGTTTTAATGCTCAAGTGCCTAGTTGTAGGATGCAAACACAATCAGCTATACTTAAAAGAACCTAGCCATGCTCATCATGTTTCAAAATGATCTCAAATCTCAACTTAGGCAAATGCTCAAATCAATCAACTCTTTCACATTCAATTAAGTTCAGAACATGAATCATGCTTATGCAAATCAAGTGAAGACATTTGGTTAAAAAGGGGTAAGGTTATGAGACAAGAATGATCTCATTTAAGCACATGGTTAAAGACATAAAGGATCACTCAATGAAATGACTTCATCTTAGGCAAAATGCTAAAGGTAAAAGCACACTTATGCATGCAATTCAAAGCCCTCTTCGACCCTTACTTCCCAAAGATGAGTCCTAAACATTTCTAAACCCAAAGTGAACCCTCTAAGTCTACCCTTTCCTAGACTCTACCCTTTTCTTTCTTCTTTATGGCTGGGGAAACCTTCTTCATTCTGCTTGTGTGGTTGCTTCTTCTTGGTTGGGACTTGCTCTTCTTCATTGTAATGGCACCTTCATCACCTTTGGTGGATTGCTCCTGGTCTGATTTTTCTTCTTTGGACCCTTTCTGAGCTTTGTTGTTGGCGCAAATTCTTCCTTTATGAACTTAGAGCTTTTCTTCCCTTTGCTTAACCACAATACTAAACTGTTTCCCCTTTATCTACCATTTCAAATCTTTCCCTTTTCTTTTCAATAGATAAAAAAAAAACATTAAGCTCAAACCACCTAACTCTACCCTTTCAAACCCCAAAAACTTCTATCCTAGAATCAAGCTCAAGATGCAAGCTGATATCTACAAGAGAGCTAATCATTGCCAGCCTTATTCCTAACACTCCTTGCCAAGACAAAATCGAAAATGCAATGCAAAGGCCTCACAGCTCTCACAATAGTGTTTAGGCTCAAAAGGAGGTGTTGGTTAAGGGTGAGGATGTAACTGTCCCATAAGTATGAGGATCAGCTATTTGGATCAACAAGAGTGGTAGAAAGGAGAAAGATGATCCAAATATGTATATGGTAGCCATGAATTCACTTTTCAATGCATAAGACATGATAATTGAAAGTCCAAATTAAAGTTCAAGTTGATAGAGTTGATTTTCAGAGAACATTGAAAAGAGAATGAAATGAGAAGACCAATTCTAGCAATCTAAGCATGGTTCAGCCTTAACTTCTAGCAATCATATGATGCATCAAACAACTAAGCACTTGAAAACCGAAATCATCTCTAAACACTAAGCACTTTACAAGGAAAATTCATCATAATGCCCTATGCAAATGCAATGCAACCTATATGTCAACACTAGACTCAATCTTAAAAGAATGAAATGCAACTACATGCTTTCTTTTTGGTTTGCAAAAAATACAAAAGATTTTCAAGTTTTTTTCGATTTTTTGTGTTTTTCTATGCCTTACATGTATGCATGATATGCATGAGACTCAAAGTGAAAAGAAAAAGAAAAACTAAGGAAACAGAGAACAAAGTCAAACCCCAAATCTCTCCCCCACACTTAAATTACACAGTCCCTTGTGTAATGAAAGCAATGGAAGAGAGAAGCAACAAAATAAATTACAAAAATGAAAAGATGCAATGGTATATAACAATAGAGTGGATGTGGTACTTGGTTTAATGGCAGGAGTGGTGGGATGATCCTGAGGTTTGAGGAGACTTGCTAGCTCTCCTCTTCCTTCTTTCATAAACATTAGTGGAATACTGAGCTGCTTCTGGAGGTGGTGGAACCCAGCTTGACCATAGCTGTTCAGCCTGTGAAGAAGTTCCTTGTGAGTCCCATTGCCATGTTTCCTGAACTTCAGAGGAGTTGGGGTTTGGCGCCTCCCAAGCTGATGGAACATGGGCTCTTGGCTCAAAAGATGAAGCCCTTGGTTGTTCCCATGTACCCCACTGGTCTCTTGGTTGTGTATGAAATGAATGTCTTCCATGGGGGTTCCATACAGCTTCCTCCTCTTCAGTTGGCTGAAGTTGCTCTTCTTGTTGAGAGTTGAGCTCATGGGTGTGGCTGTGGTGGGAATTTCTTGCTGATGTAGCCTTGTTCTTCTTGAACTTCCCTTTCATCATTTTCATAAGCCCTTTGATGGATTTATCCTGCCACTTGCACCACTTCTGGAGTGTGCTGATGTGCTCATGAGCTGCTCTTAAAGAGCTTCCTTGGTTTGGTGCTGCATAAGGCTGGAAAAGGAACTGTCTTGAGCTGTAGTTCAACACTTCCTCTTCTCCAAGCTCATCTTCTTCATGGGTTCTTCCTTGAAAATCAGCGCCAGCATTAGCATTCCCTTGATCTTCTTCTTCTTCTTCTCTGATCTCTTCAGTGTGCTACTCTTCTGCATCACTATCTTCTTCTTCCTCTCCAGGGGCAGGGCCGCCTGTGTAGAGCTCTTCCTCACTTATGTTGAAGCTGATGTTTGCTGTTGTGGTGAAGGAGGTTACCCTTAGGTTTGGAAGAAGGATTCTCACTGGTTCTGAGTGATTGTTGATGAACTGGTAAACATACTTGCCCTGAACACTCTTCTCAAGATAGTGACTCCTCTTAAGATAGTCCATATCTATCCAGATAGGATTCAGAGCATCTTCAGCATGCTCCTCCAGGTCTACATCACAAGCCATGAGAATTGCTGTCACAATTCCTCCAATGTGCAGCTGTGGATTCTTCTCTTTTCTTCCTTTGTTGATAACCCAGTTCTGATAAGATTGCAATTGCTCCATCAACAGTCTTACAAGGCATGGGAACCTGCTTGGTGGACTGACTGGCACTGCATACCTGCTGGTGCCTGGTCCGGTGTACAATCCATTGTAGAGGAAGTCTCTCTCCTTGCCAGTTAGATGAGAGGTTTCTTTCCTTGCAAAGAATGTGTTTGCAAGCACCTTCTGTACATATCTAACTGCAAAATGCTTTAAGTGTTGGTTTTTCATAGATCCAGCTTTGAATTCCCCTACTCCAACTATCTCCCAAAACCTTGTGTGCTGCGATTCATAGATCAAGAACTTATTCCCTCTTTGAAAGTAGGTCCTCAGCTCCAGTGCTCTAAAGAGTTCCTGGAAGGTGACCTTGAACTTTTGTTTCCCAAGCTTGAAAGAAATCCATCCATCATGGTTAGGAAGCTCACTCTGCTTATAGTAAACCACCTTGAGGGTGGAGAGGAATTGATGGGTGAAGCGCTCATAGGATGGGAGAGGTTGAAATAACTTTTGAAGTCCCATTTGCTCAAAGATGCTGCTGCAGTCCTCATAGATTCCAAGCTCCTTCATTGTGGAGGTGGATGGATACCTTGTTGGCTTGAAGGTGCATCTCCTGAATCCTGCCATTAATTCCCTAGCACTGAGCCTCAATGGTGGAACCTCTTCTTCCACAGCTTTGCCTTTGCCTCTCTGCTTGGTGCTTCTATCTTCAGCAGGTCGCCTTCCAGCGGCCTTAGAGGATTGCTCAACAGCATTTCCCTTTCCTTTTTCTTGCCTTGCTGGTGGTGATGTGGTTGCTTCTTGAGGTGCCTTTCCCTTTTTCCCAGCAGCTACTTTTGTTCTTCCCATTGTACCTTCAAAAGCAAAGCTTGAAAACAATGTAAGTGAAAGAACAAAAGTTGAAGAACCAAATAGCTGAAAGCTTTTAAACAAACAACTCCTTAAACTAAGAGAAGTCTAACAAGTTCTAACAACAAGCTTAAACTTCTTTAAAGCAAAAAGAGATCAAAAGCTGACAACTAAATAAGCTAGGATGAAAAAAGGATAAACAGTTATGCATTACATCCTAGCAAAGCGGTTATAAGGCAAAGAGATGATGATCTTGCAAAATGGATGAAAGTAAACAATCTATGAGATGAATAGACAATTAAGCATAACTTTAACAGTCTAGCTTGATATTTCAACAAGAATCCAAAATGCAAAATCACAGCACAACAATTAAAACTAAACACTACTTGCTCTTAAAAGTTTCTTACTAAGCGATTTTTAACATAAGCAAAGAGTAAGAGCAAAGAGAGATAGTTTAGGAAGTAAACCTTTTGTGGAACTTCTGAACACTTAAAGCAAGTAATAAAAGAGAAGAAGAAGTAGTAATTTCGAGCCTTAGGTGAGAAGAAGAGTGAGTTTAAGTGTGAAGAGAAGTGAAAGAAGATTGTTGCTTAAATAGAGAGAAAGGAGGAGAAACCAAAAGAATCAAAGGTTGGTGAGGGAACATAAGGAATCAAAAGTGTGGGGGACAAAAACAAAAGGTGTTCAGAAGCCAAGAAAGAGGTCAGAAGGAATCCCAATTAAAAATTTAAACTCCATTGGCGCCAAACCAAAGGAGGGAAATTTTTTTTTGGAAGTTGATACACTTACCTCGGATGGAGTTTCGGTCACTCATGACCGATTTTACTGACCGAAATTGCATTTCCGGTCATGAGTGATCGATACTGGAGACTGACGTGCTTCCTGGGATTTGTATCGGTCATCAATGGTCGACACACTTGACCGAAATACATCCGATATGATTGTGTCGATCTTGAGTGATTGATACTGGTGACCGATATGATTTCAAGAATTGTATCGATCAACAGTGGTTGACACGATAGACCGAAAATCATACGGTATGTTTACGTCGACCAAGTGTGGTCGACATGAATGACCGAAAATTTTCCCTAGTTTCAAACTTCTTTCCATATCGATCACAAGTGATCGATATGTTAACTGGTGTAGACTGGCTCTACTGATATGGGTCAGTCATGGTTGATACAACTGACCGAAAATATGTGTATCGGTCTGTCATGACCGATACAAATGACCGAAATCAGCCAGACTACACCTGTTCTTTGTCCCCTTCAGACTTTCTCAAACCCCAGTTCAGAACCCTGTTTCTATACACTAAGACAAAGCATAAAAGGTAATCTAGAAAGCATAATATATACAAAAGGATAACATGGGATTACCTCCCAAGTGTGCTTGTTTAAAGTCACTAAGCTTGAATTTGATTACCTCTTTAGTTGAGGTGAGGAGAAGGAGTCTTGGAACTCCTTGGTGTCATCTTGCTTCTCTTGACCTTGGTGGTGACTCCATTCACCTTGATCTTGGCAAAAGGTGTAGCTTTTCCTTCTAGCTTGAAGCAAAACTCTCCCTTCTTGGAGACACTTGGTTGCAAAACCACTTCTCCTTTGCTAGTAACCAGCTTAACATCATTCAGATTCTTGTAACTGACCACTTCAAGGACCTCCTTTTCAGTGGTGTCTTCAAACAACTTGACCAAGCAGAAGCCATTAAAACTTTCTCCTTGATAGCCTTCAAACTCTGGCCAATTCTTTCTAGGCTGCTTCAGCTTCTTGATCTCCATTGAGAAGGCTTGCTCATTCTCCAGTTTATTCCCCTTTGAGTCAAACCTTAGAACCTTCTTCTTGGTCAGCTTCAGCTCAATAGTGCATTCCTTAGCATCAAACACTGCTCCAGCTGAGGCTAGGAATGGTCTTCCTAGAATGATAGCATTCTTTATGTGCCCTTCCACATCAAGCACCAGGAAATCAGTGGGAATGGTTACTCCTTCTATCATCATTGGCACATACTTGAGACTCCCAAGTGGTCTCTTCACTGTCCCATCAGCTATAGTAAGGGATACATTGCTGATAGAAGGTATGGAGCTGATAGAGAACTTGGCATTAAGTGACGGGAATTATGCCGAGGATTATGACCGTGCACCAAGAGGTTCCGAGCTTGAATCTCACAAGAAAGAGCTTAAGTCCCTCCATGAGAAGATAGACAAGCTAGTGCTTGCTAATCAGAAGCACGTTCACTTCATAGCAGAAGCTGAAGATGTCTCCGAGGAACTAGAGCTGAGTCAAGAAGAAGCTAACTGGATTGCTGGTCAGAACTACAACAAGAATCAGGGTTATTCACAAGGCTACCAAGCGAACAACAATCTCTCTTACAGGAGCACGAATGTAGAGAACCCTAAAGATCAGGTGTACCCCCTTTAGCAAGCAAAGCCCTTTGTACCTTATAACAAGGGTTTTCAACCGAATAGTGGCTTTCAAGGGCAGAGGCAAGGGAACTTTTAAGGTCAGCAACAGCAGCAAGGCAACAAAGGTTACACTCCTATGTTTCCTCCCGACTTTGTTCCTCAACAACAACAGATGCAACAGCCTCCTCAAGACCCGGTTAAAGCAATGTTTCAGCAGTTTCTTCAAGGTCAAGCTTCCACTAATCAGAAGTTTGCTGAGATGAACAACCGCCTTGACTCCTCTCTTACTGACGTCTCAACTCAGATAACAAACCTAACCAACAAGATCAAGCAGTTAAAGAAGGGAAAGGCTAGTACAATCGGTCAGAACAGCTTACCGGGCAAGTGTGAGCAGAATCCGAAAGAGTATGCAAACACTATCACCTTGAGGAGTCGTAGAGAGCTTCCTCCGCGTGTTGCTCCTATGAACAATGAGGACATTGTATTCCAAGAGGGGGAGGGTTACCTTTCAGCTGATGAGGAGAATAAATTTGATAATGTGTGGATTGAGAGACAAAGAAAAGGTAAAGAGGTATCCGTAGAGAAGAAAGTGGAGCAAGCTACTAAAGAGAAAGATGTCTATGTGCCTCCACCGTATGTACCCAAGCTTCCTTTTCCTGGCCGCTTCAAGAAACAGCTGATAGAGAAGCATAGACTATTGTTTGAGAAGCATCTAAAGGACCTTGAGATCAAGTTGCCTCTTGTGGATTGCCTAGCTATGATGCCGAAGTGTGCTAAGTTCTTCAAGGACACCCTTACAAAGAAGAACAAGGAGAGTATAGAATTCTTGGTGCTTAGTGAAGAGTGTAGCGCCATTATTCACAGAGAAATAGTGCCTAAGAAGCTAGGAGATCCAGGATTCTTCAGCATTCC
Organism: Thlaspi arvense; assembly: GCA_911865555.2. Taxonomy (NCBI): domain Eukaryota; kingdom Viridiplantae; phylum Streptophyta; class Magnoliopsida; order Brassicales; family Brassicaceae; genus Thlaspi; species Thlaspi arvense. The sequence continues at coordinate 16,280,633 of OU466857.2, forward strand.
TTGTGCTTTGGGTCCATTGAAGTTTGAGAGCTGTTTATGCGATTTGGGAGCAAGTATAAATCTCATGCCCCATTCTGTAGCAAAGAAGCTCGGTTTTACACGGTTCAAAGAGTGTAAGATCTCTCTTGTGTTAGCTGACAGAAGCGTGAGACTTCCAGTGGGTATGCTAGAAGATCTTCCAGTGAGAATAAGCGATGTCAATGTACCAACTGACTTTGTTGTGCTTGAGATGGATGAAGAACCTAAGGATCCGCTTATACTTGGAAGACCACTCCTTGCAACCGCCAGAGCAATCATTGATGTCAAAAATGGAAAGACAGCTCTACACCTTGGCAAAGACATTAAGCTGGATTTTGATATCAACGAGGTCCTGAAGAAGCCGACCATTGAAGGACAAGCATTCTACATAGAGACGTTGGATGCTTTAGTGGATGAATTGCTAGAAGAGTTGGCACAAGAGGATCACTTGAAGCTAGCACTGATTAAGGAGCCAGTGGAGTTTGGTTTTCTGATTAAGAAGACTCGAGAGTACGTTAATCTCCTCGACTCTAGGAAAGTTGTCAAGGAAGATGAAGGCGGATGCCTAGAGATTGATCAGGAAATCGAGAAGATTACTCGATCCAAGACACCAATCGACAAAAAGATCGAGGTGGCTGGTCGATCCAGAGAAGAGAACGATGGGAAGATTGAGAGAAGCCAATCAATCAGTTCAGAGAATAAGCCAAGGACTCGATCTCCTGCTCGATCTTTACAAAATCGAGTAGGTGAATCGAGTGAAATTGCTCGATCCGGACCAGAACGAGTCGAAGATCGACTAGATGACTCGATCTCTGAGGGGATAACGGTTCAAGAAAGCATTCTTAAGGCTCATGTCTCGGGTTCAAAGGAGGCTACTGAGGACGGGAACGCCAACACTAGCCACGAGGATGACTGGAGCGAGCTGCTAGCCCCAAAGGTGGACCTAAAGGAGCTCCCAAAAGGGCTAAGGTATGCTTTCTTAGGGCTTAATGATACCTACCCCGTGATTGTGAATGAGAACTTAAGTGATGATGAGTTGCACTCGCTCCTAAATGAGCTGAGAAAGTATAGGAAGGCCATTGGGTACTCTCTAAGTGACATCAAGGACCTTTCACCAATGCTTTGCACAGATAGGATTCACTTAGATAATGAGAACTCTTCTTCTATTGAACACCAAAGGCGCTTAAATCCGAACTTGAAAGAAGTAGTCAAGAAAGAGATTCTTAAGTTGTTAGAGGCTGACGTGATCTATCCCATAAGTGACAGCACGTGGGTATCTCCTGTCCACGTGGTGCCTAAGAAGGGAGGGATCACGGTCATTAGAAATGAACAAGATGAATTGATACCTACTAGGACTATAACTGGTCATCGTATGTGTATAGACTATAGGAAGCTCAATTCTGCTACTAGAAAGGATCACTTTCCTCTTCCTTTTATTGATCAAATGTTAGAGAGGGTTGCTAATCATCCTTATTATTTCTTTCTTGATGGTTATAGTTGATTCTTTCAAATACCAATCCATCCTAACGATCAAGAGAAGACGACTTTTACATGCCCCTACGATAACTTCGCTTATCGAAGGATGCCATTCGGATTGGGTAATGCACCGGCTACATTCCAGCGGTGTATGATGTCGATCTTCTCTGATCTAATAGAGGAGATGGTAGAAGTGTTTATGGATGACTTCTCTGTATATGGTGCGTCCTTTTCTGCTTGTTTGTTGAACCTTTGCAAGGTACTTAAGCATTGTGAAGAGACAAACCTGGTGCTTAATTGGGAGAAGTGCCACTTCATGCTGAAGGAAGGGATGGTGCTTGGGCACAAGATATCAGAGAAGGGCATATAGGTTGATAAAGCCAAGGTTGAGGTCATGATGAGTCTTGAGACGCCGGTTAATTTTAAGGGTATAAGGAGTTTCCTAGGTCACGCAGGCTTCTACAGGATATTCATAAAAGATTTCTCCAAGATAGCGAGGCCCCTCACACGGTTGTTATGCAAAGAAGCTGAATTTGTGTTTCATGAGTATTGTTTTCATGCTTTCAAGTCTATCAAAGAAGCTCTTGTATCCGCGCCAATAGTACAAGCACTGGACTGAAGTCTACCGTTTAAAATCATGTGCGACGCGAGTGACTACGCCATAGGAGCTGTTCTTGGTCAAAGGAAAGAAGCGGTTGCATGTTATTTACGATGCCAGCCGTACCTTAGATGACACGCAAGTGAAGTATGCTACAACAGAGAAGGAGTTGCTGGCCGTTGTGTTTGCCTTTGAGAAGTTCAGGTCATACCTCGTAGGCTCTAAGGTTGTTGTCTATACAGATCACACAGCTTTGAGGTACATCAATTCCAAGAAAGACACTAAACCGAGGCTCTTAAGGTGGATTCTCCTTCTACAAGAGTTTGATATGGAGATAAAAGACAAGAAGGGGATAGAGAATGGTGTTGCTGATCACCTCTCAAGGATGAGAGTCAATGAAGCTTTGCCACTTGACGATTCACTTCCTGAAGAGCAGCTCATGATGATCACCACGGCGGTATGTGATAAGCTTGAAGACAAGTTTGAAGAATTTTTGAGTTTCAAGGAAGAAGACTTACCTTGGTATGCTGATATAGTAAACTTCTTGGCTTGTGGAGAGGAGCCTACTCACCTTGATCATTATCACAAGAAGAAGTTCATAAGAGACATTTCTCATTACTTTTGGGATGAGCCATACTTGTACAAAAGAGGAGTGGACAGCTTGTATAGAAGATGTGTTACAAGGGAAGAAGCTAAGGACATACTTCTACATTGTCATGGCTCTTTATATGGTGGTCATTTCGCTTCGTTCAAGACTGCTACAAAGGTGTTACAAGCGGGTTTCTGGTGGCCATCTATCTTCAAGGACGCTCACGAGATTGTCAAAAGTTGTGAAGCTTGTCAACGGGCAGGGAACATCACCAAGAGAAAGGAGATGCCTCAGGTTCCTATCTTTGAGGTTGATGTCTTTGACGCTTGGGGAATAGATTTCATGGGACAGTTCCCATCTTCTTACGGCAACAAGTTCATCTTAGTGGCGGTTTATTATGTATCTAAGTGGGTTGAGGCTATAGCTTCCCCAATAAATGATGCAAGGGTGGTGATCAAGCTCTTTAAGACCATCATCTTCCCACGGTTTGGAGTCCCCAAGGTAGTAATCAGTGATGGTGGAAGCCAGTTTATCAACAAGGTGTTTGAAAACCTCTTGAGGAAGTATGGTGTGAAGCACAAGGTAGCAACACCTTATCATCCTTAAACAAGTGGGCAAGTAGAGGTTTCTAACAGGCAGATCAAGGCTATACTCGAGAGGACAGTTGGTGCTACTAGAAAGGATTGGGCGGTCAAACTAGACGATGCTTTGTGGGCTTACCGAACCGCTTTCAAGACCCCTGTAGGCACGACTCCTTTCACTCTCCTATACGGCAAGGTGTGTCATCTTCCTGTTGAGTTGGGGGATATGGCACTATGGGCAGTGAAGCAGCTCAACTACAACCTCAAGACAGCTCAGGAGAAGCGGTTGATTCAGCTACATGAGCTTGATGAGCTATGGCTAGATGCATACGACAGTGCTAAGATCTACAAGGAGCGGACTAAGGCTTTTCACAACAAGAAGCTTGTTCACAAGGAGTTAAGAGAAGGCAGTCTGGTGCTACTCTACGACTCGAGGTTGAAGCTGTTCCCGGGCAAGCTCAAATCAAGGTGGTGTGGACTGTTTGAGATCAAAGAGGTTCTACCCTATGAAGCAGTTACATTGGTTGGCAAGAGCGGGAATGCCTTCACGGTCAATGGGCACAGGGTTAAGCCTTACTTGGCGGAAGGCTACAGCAAGGAGAGCACATATGTGCTTCTTACAGACCCCCCTCAGGCCTAAACCATGTAAAGTCTAGCTAAAGACGTTAAAGAAAGCTCAGTTGGGAGACATTCCCATGTCTATCCTGTACATATTTTTTCTTTATTTCTACTTCAGTTTTATACTTCTAATGTTTAAGTGTGTAGGTCATTGGATAAAGGATTGTTAAATGTGATCTTGGAGTCCAAAAGAGGCGAGAAGGGCTAAGTATAGGCTAGAGATCGAGTGCTAGATCGACTTATCCTAGCTCGATCTTTACTAGGTCGAGCTAGTGAATCGAGAGGAGCCAGTCGATCTAAACGAAATTGAGTAGACAATGTCGATGTAGATGAGTTCAGATCGATCAGTCCCATCTAGATCGACCGATCTAAAATGTCTCGGGAAATTCTTGGAGTTTGGATCGATCGGTCCAAATCTGGATCGACCGATCTAATTTCTCTCGAAAAGATCCTTCAAAGACAGATCGATCAGTCAAGTCAATCCCCAACTCGATCTAAGCCAAATCGACCCCCAAATCGATAAAGTGACTCGATCCAAGGAGTGCAGCCTAGTTGACCAAAGTCAAGGAATGAGAGGGTACAATCGATCTAAGACTCGATGCAATTTGAATCGAGTCCTAGTCATTATGGGCATGAGATCGAGTCCTAGATTGACCAAATGGACTCGATCTCATGCCGAGGTAACAATTTATTTTCCCTCTTTTCTTCTTTCCCTCCTGTTTTTAAATTCAAATCTTGGTCAATGCATGAATCTTTGACCATGAAAGATGTGCCTTGACCAAGGTTTTGTCAGAAATCACTCTTGCATGTGTCCAACATTTTCTTGTCTTTAAAACCTCTCTTTCTCTCTTTTGTTTCTTCACTTTGAAAGCACGATTTTCACAAAACAAAGAGAGAGAGAGAGAGAGAGAGAGAGAGAGCGAATTTGAGTTTTTAAGACTTGTGCATTTCATTTTCGTCTAAACTCAAAGGTACTTTCGTGATTATTTTCTCAAATCTTTCAAGAAAATCCTTTTCTGTTGTGATTTAGGGAATGATTTGCTAGAGGATTAGGAAAATTTTTAGATATAGCTAGATATTAGGAAAAATTCTAGATTTGATGCTATTTCTAGATTTTCTTTTCTTTTATCCTGCCATAATTTTTATAAAATCCCCTAAAATCTTGGCTAATTGTTATAAGTTTTTCTTTCTTGCCTAGTCTTTCTCTCTCAATATTCGACGCCTTTGCTCATTCTCTTGCTTGAGAATTGTGTTTCAGGTACTATGGCTCCCAACAGAATGAGAGAAGAGACAGCACAAGAAGGAGAAGGTCAAGAAGTGGTGGTTCAGGAGAGGGTTAAATGGACCAAAGAGGAAAAGCAAGCAAAGAAGAGGCTAGAGAGGCTGAGGTTCGATCCCACTAAGTTCGCGGATAGAGGTCTGTTGGCTAAGATGGGGATCTTGAGAGACTTCGACCAACTCCTCAAGAACATAGGGCTCCGGTGCTTATCACGAATGAACTGCCCAACTTTCCCCGAGGTGACAATCGATTTCCTAGCCACTTTGGAGTTCGCATATGAGAACCCGAGCATCCCTACTCCTTCTCAAGGCCACCTCTCCTTCAAGATCAAACGTCAGGCCTTTCGTCTCTCAATCCTGGAGCTTTGTCAAGCCTATGGCCTCAACGCTTGTGCCAATAAGGTTTAGTTCCCCCCCTTCACTCAAGCCAATGACTTGTGGGACCTCATAAGCAATGATGACTACAAGGCGAATACTGCGAAGATCAAAATGGTGAGGAGTCCGGTGCTGAGATACACGCTCAAACTGAATGCTATCACCTTCAGCGGACGGTCAGTAGCTCCCACAGTCACCAAGACGGAGCTTTGCTTCCTGTTCCAAGGCGTCAAGCATCTGCTTTGTGATCCCAAGGAGAATGACGAGCCAATGGAGGATGAGCTCGGCGATGATGTGAAATATGGGTGTATCCTAGCTGCCTCATTGGTGAAATACAGGGCGTATCTCTTGCGATGCAAGGCAAGCTCAGCGCTTATAGGAGGCTTTCTCACCCCTTTGTTTGCGCAAGCTGGCGTAACGCTACAAGACTTCACTCCTGTCCCGAAGAGAGCTTTCATGGATGAAATCTATATGAGGAATATGGATAGCTTGGGTCGCACGCCAGCCGAGGGCTTCTTTGCCTATCTGTACATTGACTCTGACAATGAGAAGAGAGTGTGCATACTGCTGAACAAGGAGGAAACCGAGCTGCAAGGAGTTGGCAACATCGAGTTCTTGCCGAGTGTAGAGGATTGCTTCGCCCCTTTAGGAGCTACAGCTGCCCTTCAACAAGCTGCTCCCTCGAGATCAGAGCCTCCTGCCTCGGATGATGAGATGCCCGAGAGCTTTGTTCTTCCCAAGATTGACTTTGAGCCGCGGATTAAGACCGAGAAGTTCCTTGCTTCTGTTGTGGAGATGCAAAGGGAAATCAACAAATGGCAGAGCAAGGTAATCAAGAAGCTTGCCAAAAAGGCCAAGGTGCTTCAAGGGAGCTCACCTAAGAAGGCTGTAAGCAAAGAAGTTGAGCAACCCGAGAAGAGGAGGAGATCAACTGGTGGGATCATTTTACGTGAGCCTCAAGGAAGCACTTTCTTACCTGCTCGCCACTCGGTTCATGAAGGAGCTACAAAGGACAAAGGGAAGGCAGTAGTTCACGATGATCCTAAGAAGAGCAAGAAGTCTGGAGCAACCCCAAGCTCCAGCACTACTTAGCTCCGAGGTACCAACAACCATCCCTTGTAAATACCATGCATGTTTTCTTTGTTTTTGCTTTGTGTTTTGAGCTTCTCTAGACTTTGTTTGCCACCGAGACGGTGTCATTCAAGTTTGGGGGAGTGTGTGGTGTGTTTGACATGTTTTCTTTCTTCTTATTTTCTGTTATCATCCTTTGAGTCTTGCATACATCCTAAGGCATAGAAAGGAACAAAAAAAATTGGTAAAATTTATAAAAATTTTCAAAAAACTTCATGTAGTTGCATTCACTTTGTTAAACATCTTAGGATTGAGTCTAGAATTTTGAGCATCTAGGTTGTTTACATGTGCATAAGGGGTTAACGTTTTTCTTTAAAAGGTGTTTTAAGCTCATGAATTGTTTCAAGGCCCTAGTTAGTAGTCCTTTGATGCATTGTTGACTCTTTGAAAGTAAGCTCTAACCATACATGGATCATGTGTTTTGATTTTTGTGGCTTAAGTTGAACATTCATGAATTGAATCCTATCCTCATAAGTAAGAACCTTAATTTGAATCTTCTTAATTATCATACTTATGCATTTGAAAAAGGATACATGGATTACTTATACATATTTAGGCTATCTTCTTCCTTTTACCACTCTCTTGTGAGCCTAAATAGATTTCCCCACCCTTACCTTACCTTACTTTCAAGCCAATGTTCTTGTGTGTTAAATCTTTGTGAGGCCTCTTTTTGGTTGAACTTAGCATAAAGTGTTAGGTTTAGACGACATGATTAAGCTATCATATTGATACTAGCTTTGCATTTTGAAGCTAGTTTTAGGCTTAGGATAGGGCGGGTGTTCTTGGGGATTGCTTTGTTTTGCTTCGGTTTAAAGAGTTTGATATTTGGAAGTTGAATTAAAAAGGTTTTAATGGTTTTAAGTGGAAGGCTTTCTGTTTTAAAAATAAAAGCTCTAAATTTAACTAAGAAGGTAGCTCTCAAAATAAAAAATAAAAAAAAAGAAAAGAAAAGAGCCACAAGGCCAAGTGTTTAAAAAGAAAAGAAAAAAAAATCAGTAGAGAGCTATCAAAGTAAAGAAAAGAGCTAAGTATGTTTTCAGCCTTTCCACTAGCCTAAAGAGTTTTAAAATGATTATTTTACTTGGGTTTTTGCTAGGCGGATTGCCTTGGTGATAAGGGTAGTCTTTAGGAGGGTGAGTGAGCTTTAAAAGATAAGAAAAATGAGAGAGTGCTCGAGGATCTTTGATTAGTATGGATGGGTAGATGAAGGCTTAATCATGTATGCATCAATTGTCTTCACCTTTAGCATTATGTGAAAGTTCAACCATTCTTTGAGATAACCCCTTGTTTGAATAGCCCTTGTAAGTGAGATCATTTTTATCTCGCAACCCTTGTCCCTTAGCCAAGTGTATCCGGTTTTAAAGTGCATAAGTGTGATTCACGGTTTAGAGCTTAATGAATGTTAAAGGATAAGATTATTGGATTGTTTGGGATATAAGAGTCATGATTTGAAACTCATCATGTGATGGGTATGGCTAAGTTCTTTGGAGTATGAGTGTGTGCATTGCATTTTAGGATTAAGAACTAGGACCATTGAATTAATTCATTTGAAAAACACCTTTGCAAGAAGCTTAAACCCCCGTTTTTAAAACCTCTCTTCCTTCTTGAATTTTGTTTGCTTGAGGGCAAGCAAAAGGCAAGTTTGGGAGAGTTGATATTACCATATATTCTGCATATTTTGCATGCGTTTAGAGTAGTTTTTCATGCATTCATCTTGCATTATAGGCTAGATTGTTCCATTTGTTGCATTTTAGGTTCTAGGTCTCCTTGCATTCGCATTATGCATATTTCTTGCATATATGCATCATAACCAGGTTGTTTGGAGCACTATGGAGTTGCGTAGGCTATGAGAACGTGAGGAGGTTCAAAGTGAAGCTCGTGGATGATGTTATTGCATATTGCATACATTTTGCATACTCATTAGTTAGTTTTTCATGCATTTGTATCATGTTTTAGGTTAGATTGCATCACTTAGGGTCCTAGAGCATTCTTGCATCAGCATATGCATTTTCCTTGCATTTTGCATCACATTCAGGTTGTTTCTGGCTGCTTTGGAGTCATGGAGGTTCGTGGGCGTGTGGAGGCTGATGTAGCAGTTCGTGGGAGCTCGGAAATATGCTAAGGACCAGTGATCGAGGAGCAGATCGAGCATGGCCAGTCGATCTAGGAGTTGATCGACCAGAAGATCGAGCCAACTAGGCGATCCAAGGAGAATGATCGAGACGGAGATCGAGTGAAGCAATCGATCAATCGGTACGGACGTAAATGACGCCATGCAGAGCGAGAGCCAGATCAAGTACACCACTCGATCCAGCTGAAGATCGATACCAAGATCGGATGCAACACTCGACTCGCCGATGAAGATTGAGACCCGGATCGAGCCGAAGACACGATGCCCGGATGTGATCGAGAGAACCACTCGATCCAGTGGTCGATTTCTGTCCTTTCAACCGTTTTTGGCTGTTAGCGAAGGGGGGACCATTGGCTTGTTTGGGCATTTTAGGCAAGGCGGCGAGATGCTTTTTCGATAACTTTTAGATCCTTATCCTTTCTTTCATTTTTTCTCTCTCGTTTTACGAAGAACACCATTGTTGAACCAGTTTTTCTTTGAAGCTTTTGTATTCGAATCTTTATTGTTTAATCCAGTTTTTCTTTCATGTTTATCGTCTCGTTTCTTCTGCTTTGCTTGATTTACTCTATGTGTAGCGAGTAGTTTACTTTGGGTTCGGGGTTGAGAGGATTAAGGGGTAGAAATGGTTCGATCTTGGTTTGTTTTCTAAACGTTTTAAAGGCTATCTCTTCTAAGGTGTTGAAAGCTTAATGCTTGAAGACTCTCACGCCAAGAGCTTCACGATCCAAGAGGTTCCTTACCTTGACAGGATCCAGGAGATCGATCGTTACTGCTCGATCTAGTGGTCGATCTCGTGGTCGATCCACTAATCGAATTTTAACAATTCGAAGCTCTTTCGTTTAATTAATCTGTTCGTTTCTCGTGGTAGTTGCTTCCGTTCTAGTATTTTTAAAATAGGTTTCGGTCAGTTTAGGTTGCTGCATCTAGTTTTTAGTTAATTTCTCATAAACTGTCTCATTTTGCTTAGATTTGCTTAGGACCTTGCATTCTTTGTGCATTCTCTGCCTCCTAGAAGTGGATTGACACTCTCCTGCTTGGCTTACTACAACATTGCGTGCATTAGAGTTTTGATAACCTCTCTGCTGCATAACACGAGCTAACAAACCGTTTATCAAATGGCGCCGTTGCCATTCTAGGAGTGTTTAGAGAACATAGAGATTTGGGTCTTAGCAAAGACTAAGTCTTTACCTTTTTCAAGTTACTAATACATCTACTCTCAAACGTGTGTTTTCAGGTACATGAATCTTCGTTCAAGGGGAGACAACAATCTTCTACAACCCTTAGACAACATTCATCAACTTGGTCACTCACGGCAAAGGAGAGTCAGGGAGCAAACAAGAGCCTTTGAGGAGATTGTTCAGCACGGCTTGGTTAACTTTGAAGACATGGCTGAACACGAGCATCCAGAAGGACCTCCTCCAGCAGCACGGGGCAATGGAAACCCCCAACACATGGCTAGACCCCCGAGGATCATAGGAGCCGGTGATGCTCCCAATACCCACCACAATAGGTTTGGGATCACTCCTCCTCCGGTACAAAACAATAACTACGAGATCAAGCCAGGTTTCATCTCTATGGTGCAAAACAACAAGTTCCACGGCTTAGCAATGGAAGACCCCTTGGAGCACTTGGACAATTTCGAGCAAGTATGTGGGATGATCAAGATCAATGGCATATCCGAAGATGCTTTCAAGGTGTGTCTCTTCCCCTTTTCACTCGGAGACAAAGCTAGACATTGGGAGAAGACCCTCCCACAAGGCACCATCACATCATGGGCTGAGTGTAAGAAGGCCTTTCTCTCAAAGTTCTTCTCAAGCACCAGGACAGCTCGGTTGAGAAGCGAAATCAGTGGTTTCACTCAAAGGAACAACGAGAAATTCAACAAGGCAATGGAGCGTTTCAAAGATTACAGGATCCAATGTCCTCATCACGGGTTCAGCGAGGAGACACTACTCAGTACCATATATCGTGGAGCTTCACCAAAGATCCGATTGTTGCTTGATACAGCTAGCAAAGGGAACTTCCTCGGTCAAGAGGTAGAAGAGGGTATGGAGCTGATAGAAAACCTGGCGTTGAGTGATGGAAACTATGCCGAGGATTATGACCGAGCACCGAGAGGATCAGAGTTAGAGTCTCACAAGAAGGAGCTCAAATCGTTGCATGAGAAGATTGACAAGTTGGTATTAGCTAATCAGAAGCATGTTCACTTTGTTGTTGAAGCTGATGAAAACCAAGAGGAGTTAGAGCTAAGCCAAGAAGAAGCAAATTGGGTAGCCGGACAGAACAACTACAAGTCTCAAGGCTACAACCAAGGCTACCAGAACAACAACCTCTCTTACCGAAGCACCAATGTAGCCAACCCTAAAGATCAAGTGTACCCTGCTCAACAAGCTAAACCTTTCATCCCTTACAACAAAGGTTTTCAACCGAGTGGTGGTTTCCAAGGTCAAGGGCAAAGCAACTTCCAAGGGCAACAAGAGCACAACAAGGGTTATACTCCTAACTACCCTCTGGGCTTTACACCTCAGCAACAACAACCGATGCAACAACAAGTTGATCCGGTTCAAGCAATGTTTCAACAGCTAATACAAGGGCAAGCTTCAACCAACCAGAAGTTCGCTGAAATGAACACTCGGCTAGATTCATCTCTAACTGACTTCTCCACTCACATCACCAACCTAAACAACAAGATCAAGCAGCTGGAGAAGGGAAAAGCAAGCACGAGTGGTCAGAACAGTCTTCCGGGAAAGTGTGAGCAAAATCCCAAGGAGTATGCCAATGCTATAACGTTGAGAAGCGGCAAAGAGCTCGAACCTCCGGTCTCTACCAAGAACAACGAGGACATTGTAATTCAAGAGGGGGAGGGTAAACCTTAGGCTGATGATGATGAGATAAACTTTGACAACGTTTGGATCCAAGGGCCGAGGAGAGGAGATAAGGTGGTAGCCGAGAAGAAAGCTGAGCAGACCACCAAGGAGAAGAACTCTTAGGTGCCCCCACCTTACGTACCGAAGTTGCCATTCCCCGGTCGTTTCAAAAAGCAGCTAATAGAGAAGCATCGGATCCTTTTTGAGAAGCACCTGAGAGACGTGGAGATTAAGCTGCATCTTGTAGACTGTCTCGCTATGATGCCCAAGTGCGCCAAGTTTTTCAAGGACACCCTTGTGAAGAAGAATAAAGAAAGCAAAGAGGTACTTGTACTAAGTGAAGAGTGTAGTGCGGTTATTCATAAGGAGATAGTGCCTAAGGAGCTGGGAGACCCTGGAAGCTTCACTATACCCTGTGCTTTGGGTCCTCTAGAGTTCAAGAGTTGCTAGTGTGATCTCGGGGCTAGCATAAACTTGATGCCTCACTCCGTGGCTAAGAAGCTTGGTTTCACTCGGTTTAAAGACTGTCGGATCTCATTGGTGCTAGCTGATAGGAGTGTGAGGCTACCAGTGGGGCTGCTTGAAGACTTACCGGTGCGAATCAGTTGTGTGAACGTACCTACAGACTTTGTAGTGTTGGAGATGGACGAGGAGCCTAAAGACCCACTCATCTTAGGGAGACCGTTCCTTGCAACCGCCGGGGCTATAATAGATGTGAAGAACGGGAAGATTGCCTTGCATTTGGGGAAGGAGATCAGGCTTGACTTTGACATCAACAAGGTTCTAAAGAAGCCGACCATTGAAGGACAAGCTTTCTATATCGAAACGATGGATGCCTTGGCGGATGAGTTGCTGGAAGAGCTAGCTCTAGAAGACCATCTGAAGCTAGCACTCACTAAGGAACCAGGGGAGTTTGGCTATGTAGATCAGAGAACCCAAGAGTACGTGAACCTGCTGGATTCAAGGAGGATTATCAAGAATGAAGAAGGTTGCTGCCTAGAGATCGACCCCGAGATCGACGCTATCACTCGATACAGGGGACAGATCGACAAGTCAATCGAGAGCACAACTTGATCCGGTGCAACAATCGATGGACAGATCGAGACGAATGCTCGATCAGGAAAAACAATCGAGTCGACGATCGAGAGAGACCTCCCGATCATTTTGGAGTCCAATCAAGAGATCGACTCAGTGTCTCGATCCCTTACTCGATCCATATCAAATCGAGTAAGGGAATCGAGTGAAATGGCTCGATCTAGACAACATCGAGAGGAGAATCGACCGGAGGACTCGATCTCAGAAGGGATAGCGATGGAGGAAAGCAGTCTGAAGGGCCATGCCTCGAGCTCAAGGGAGAGTTCCAAGGAGGAAAGCAACAACAACAGCCACAAGGATGACTGGAGTGAGCTGTTAGCCCCAAAGGTGGACCTAAAGGAGCTCCCAAAAGGGCTAAGGTATGCTTTCTTAGGGCCTAATGACACCTATCCCGTGATTGTGAACGAAAACCTTAGTGATGATGAGTTGTACTCGCTCCTAACTGAGCTGAGAAAGTATAGGAAGGCCATTGGGTACTCTTTAAGTGACATCATGGGCCTTTCACCAATGCTTTGCACTCATAGGATTCACTTGGATAATGAGAACTCCACTTCTGTAGAACATCAAAGGCGTTTGAATCCTAACTTGAAAGAGGTTGTTAAGAAGGAAATCCTTAAGCTTTTAGAGGCTGACGTGATCTATCCCATAAGTGACAGCACGTGGGTTTCCCCTGTACACGTGGTGCCTTAGAAGGGAGGGATCACGGTCATAAGGAATGAAAAGGATGAACTTATCCCTACTAGGACCATTACTGGTCATAGAATGTGTATTGACTATAGAAAACTTAACCTTGCGACTATAAAAGACCATTTCCCCTTGCCTTTTATTGATCAAATGCTTGAGAGACTTGCAAATCACCCTTACTACTGTTTTCTCGATGGGTATAGTGGTTTCTTTCAAATTCCTATTCACCCAAATGATCAGGAGAAGACGACTTTCACATGTCCTTACGGTACCTTTGCATATCGAAGGATGCCGTTTGGATTGTGTAATGCACCGGCTACCTTTCAGCGGTGTATGATGTCTATCTTCTCTGATCTTATAGAGGAGATGGTAGAGGTGTTCATGGATGATTTCTCTGTGTATGGTGTGTCCTTTCCTGCTTATTTGTTGAATCTTTGCAGGGTACTTAAACGTTGTGAAGAGACAAACCTGGTGCTGAACTGGGAGAAATGCCACTACATGGTTAAGGAAGGGATAGTGCTCGGTCACAAGATATCAGAGAAGGGTATTGAGGTTGATCAGGCTAAGGTGCAGGTCATGATGGGTCTTGAGCTGCCGGTTAATGTTAAAGGGATCAGAAGCTTCTTGGGGCACGCAGGGTTCTATAGACGCTTCATAAAAGATTTCTCCAAGATTGCATGCCCTCTTACAGGGCTGTTGTGCAAGGAAGCTGAGTTTGTATTCGTTGAGGAGTGTTTGAAGGCTTTCGTGACCATCAAGGAAGCCCTTACATCAGCCCATATAGTCCAAGCACCAGACTGGTCTCTTCCCTTTGAGATCATGTGTGATGCTAGTGACTACGCCGTAGGAGCCGTCCTTGGTCAGAAGAAAGACAAGAAGCTACATGTGATCTACTACGCTTCAAGGACCTTGGATGACACGCAATCACGATACACCACTACGGAGAAGGAGCTGCTTGCAGTAGTCTTCGCCTTTGAGAAGTTCAGATCATATCTCGTTGGTTCCAAGGCTATTGTATACACGAATCACGCTGCCCTACAATACATCTACTCGAAGAAAGACACTAAGCCTCGGCTCTTAAGATGGATTCTGTTACTCCAGGAGTTTGACATGGAGATTAAAGACAAGAAAGGGATAGAAAATGGAGTCGCTGACCACCTCTCAAGGCTAAGGATCAACGAGTCTCTCCCTTTAGATGACTCCCTTCCCGAAGAGCAGCTTATGGCGATTACTACTGCTGTTTGTGGGAAGCTAGAAGGGAGGTTTGAGGAAGTGTTGAGTTTTAAAGAGGAGGATCTACCGTGGTATGCTGACGTGGTGAACTACCTAGCTTGTGGTGAGGAGCCAACACATCTCAACAGCTATCACAAGAAGCGGTTTATGAGGGAGGCTAGTGACTACTTTTGGGACGAGCCTTACCTATACAAAAGAGGAGTAGACAGCTTGTACCGGAGATGTGTTACAAAGGAAGAAGCCAGGGAGATCCTCTATCATTGCCATCGCTCTTCCTACGGAGGACACTTCGCCTCATTCAAGACAGCCACGAAAGTGTTGCAAGCCGGTTTCTGGTGGCCCTCCATTTTTAAAGATGCACACGAGTTTGTGAAGAGCTGTGAGGCATGTCAGCGAGCAGGGAATATAACCAAGAGGAACGAAATGCCTGAAGTTCCTATCTTCGAGGTTGACGTGTTCGATGCATGGGGGATTGACTTCATGGGGCCTTTTCCCTCTTTATACGGCAACAAATACATCTTAGTAGCTGTGAATTATGTCCCTAAATGGGTTGAGGCTGTTGCTTCCCCTACAAATGACTCTAAGGTTGTGATCAAGCTGTTCAAGAGTATAATCTTCTCAAGGTTTGGGGTACCCAAGGTTGTTATAAGTGATGGAGGAAGCCACTTTATAAACAAGGTCTTTGAGAGCCTCTTGAGAAAGTATGAGGTTAAGCATAAGGTGGCTACACCGTATCATCCTCAAACGAGCGGTCAAGTGGAAGTCTCCAATAGGCAAATCAAGGCTATACTAGAGAAGACCGTCGGAGCAACAAGGAAAGACTGGGCAGTGAAGCTGGGCCTACCGTACCGCCTTCAAAACGCCGATTGGTACAACTCCTTTCACTCTACTCTATGGCAAGGGCTGTCACCTCCCGGTTGAGCTGGAACACCGTGCATTGTGGGCTGTGAAGAGGCTGAACTTTGATCTCAAGACGGCTCAGGAGAGGCACCTTATTCAACTACACGAACTGGACGAGTTGAGGCTGAATGCTTACGAGAGCTCCCGGATATACAAGGAGCGGACTAAGGAGGCTCATGATAACAAGTTGATTGCCAAGGAGCTTAAGGAAGGAGGACTGGTGTTGCTGTACAACTCGAGGCTCAAGCTCTTCCCGGGCAAGATGAAATCAAGGTGGAGAGGACCGTTCGTGATTCAAGAGGTCTTGCCGTATGGAGCTGTTACTCTGATGGGAAAAAGTGGCAGTGCCTTCACCGTCAACGGACACAGAGTCAAGCCCTACTTGGCAGACTGCTTTGACAAGGAGAGTACCTCGATGCTTCTCCAAGACCCACCATCCGCTTAGACCAAGTAAGGTCTAGCTAAAGACGTTAAAGAAAGCGCACTTGGGAGGCATTCCCATGTTTATCTTGTACATACTTCTGCTTTATTTCCCTTTCAGTTTTATGCTTTTATTTTGTAAGTGTGTAGGAACAGGTATAAGGAGTCTAAACCTTGACTTTGAGGTCTTAAAGAGGCAATAGGGATTAGAATAGGGCTAGAGATCGAGTGCTAGATCGACTGATTCTGGCTCGATCTTTGCTAGATAGAGTCAGTGAATCGAGAGGAGCCAATCGATCTAGACGAGAACGAGTGACAAGATCGACCTTGACGAAAAAGGATCGATCGATCCGAATCGGATCGACCGATCTAATTTCTCTCGGGAAAATCTGTTGAATAATGATCGATCACTCGACTCGATCCATCACTCGATCTATGCCAAATCGACCCCTAAATCGAGGACATAGCTCGATCATTAGGACTTAGCCGAGGAGCCAACATCTCAATGATCGAGAGAGCCAATCGATCCAGGACTCGATTCACTATGAATCGAGTCTCAAATCGAGTAACCCTCTCGATCTAAGCCATTTTGGGCATGAGATCGAGTCCTAGATCGACCAAATGGACTCGATCTCATGCCGAGGTAACAATTTTATTTCCCTCCTTTACTCCTTTCCCTCCAATTTTTAAATTCAAAACTTGCTCAAGGCAAGCATCTTTGACCATGAAAGATGTGCTTTGACCAAGACTTTGTCAGAAACCACTTTGACCACCCATTGTTTTGGTTTTGCTAAAGTCTTTAAATATTTCAACCTACCTCTCACCCTCTCATTGCTGTTTGCTCGAGATTTTTAAACAAAGAGAGTGAGAGTTTTAAGTTTTCAAAGGCCAGCAAAGATATTCTAAACTTCTTGCAAAGGTATTTTCAAATTTAATGATTTTATTTTAAGAAAATCTCCTTTAAATCCGCAAGATCTTGTTTTAGAATATAGGATTGGTTTTGAATTTTTAAAACTAGCTAAGTAAATGGAATAATTCCAGATTTTTCAGTATCTAAAGATTTGATTTCCTTTTATTTAGCTATGATTTTTATTTATTCCCCAAAATTATAGGGTAGTTATTATAAATTCTCTCCTTCTCTTCTCTCATTCTCATCAAATCGCCGCTTGCTTATCATTATCTTTAGAATTTGTTTCAGGAACCATGGCACCAAAGAGAACAAGAGAGGAGCAAGCACAAGAAGGAGAAGGACAAGAAGTGGTAGCTCAAGAGAGGGTCCGGTGGAGTAAAGATGAGAAGAGGGATAAGAAGAGGCTGGAGAGGCTCCGGTTTGAACCCACAAAGTTTGCTGATCGAGAGCTTTTGTCTAGGCTCGGGATTCTTGGGAACTTCGATCAACTCCTCAAGAACATTGGCTTGAGGTGTTTGTCACGGATGGATTTCCCAACCATTCCTGAAGTGACAATAGACTTCCTTGCCACCTTGGAGTTCCGGTATGAGAATCCTAGTGCACCCGTCCCTTCCCAAGGCCGCCTCTACTTCAAAGTTGGCCGTCAAGCTTACACACTCTCCATCCTTGAGCTATGCCAAGCCTACGGTCTCAACGCTGATGCATACAAGGTCGAGTTCCCAGCCTTCAAGAAAGCCGACGAGTTTTGGGACCTGATCAGCAATGAAGACTACAAAGCCAACACAGCCAAGATCAAGCGAGTTAGGAGTCCGGTGCTGAGGTATACTCTGAAGCTGATTGCCAATACATTCAGTGGAAGGTCTGTTGCTCCTACTGTCACGAAGACAGAGCTGTGCTTCCTGTTCCAAGGTGTGAAGTACTTGGTGTCTGATCCGGATGCGACTGAAGAGCCCATAGAAGATGAACTCGGCGATGAGGTGAACTACGGCTGTGTGCTCGCGGCTTCCCTAGTGAAGTACAAGGCTTATGCCTTACGGTGCAAGGCAACCTCCTCCTACATTGGCGGTTTCCTTACTCCTTTCTTCGTGCAAGCCGGTGTGCCCATCCATGACTTTGTTCACGTTCCAAAGAGAGTTTTCATGGATGAAGCATACATGAGGAATACTGATAGCTTGGGACGCACGCCAGCAGAAGGGTTCTATGCCTACCTCTTCATAGATGACGAAGACAAGAAGAGAGTGTGCATCCACCCCAACAAAGATGAAACCGAGCTGCTTGGTGTTGGGAACATGGAGGAAGAATGCTTTGCCCCTTTAGGAGGACCGCCTGCTTCAGCCATTGCCCCACGTCAAAGGTCAGAGTCTCCAGGCACGGAAGACGAGATGCCCGAGGCTTACATACTTCCCAAACTAGACTTTGAGCCGAGGACAAAAACCGAGAAGTTCCTAGCATCGGTGGTAGAGATGCAAAGGAAGATTAACAAGTGGCAAGGGAAGATGCTGAAGAAGCTTGGGAAGAAAGTTAAAGCACTTCAGAGAGGCCAGCCTAAGCCAGCTGCAAGCCAAGAGATGCAACAACCCGAGAAGAGAAGGCTCTCAACCGGAGGAGTTGTGATCCGCGAGACCCAGGGAGACAACATTCAGCCGGCGTGCCATTCTCTCCAAGAACCAGCTGACAAAGGCAAAGCAACGATCTCTAGCTCCTCTGGAACATCCTCAAGTTCCAGCCAAGCCTAGACCAGAGGTAACAACCTTCTTCCATTGTATATAACCGCTCATATTTGTTTCTTGCATTGTGTTTTGATGCTCCTTCGGATGAGTTTGCCACCGGGACGGTGTCAAGCAAGTTTGGGGGAGTACTTGTGTGATTTAATCTTGTGTTCTTTGATCTTATTTTCCTTTTCGCATCCTTTAAAAAAAATTGGTAAAATTTAAAAAAAAAAAATTTTCAAAGATTCATGTAGTTGCATTCATCTTTTTAAAAACATGTTAGGATTGAGTCTAGAGTTTCTCATATCACCTAGGTTGTTTGCATTCTGCATAAGGGGTTAGAATTTCTTAAAAAGGTGTTTTTACTTATTAATCATTTCAATGCCCTAGTTGGTAGTTCTCTAATGCTTTGTTTATGCTTTGAAAGTAAGTTCTAACCATGCTTGGATCACTAGTTAGAATTTTCGTGGCTTGAATTGAACTCTCATGATTTGAAACTCATCCTACTAAGTGAAAACCTTAATTTGAAACTCTAATTATCATTCTTATGCATTTGAAAATGAAGACATGATTTTAAAATATTTAGGCTCTCTTCTTCCTTTCTACCACTCTTTGTGAGCCTAAGTAGAACTCCCTCCTTGAACCTTACCCTCCTTTGAAGCCAAATGTTCTTGTGTGACATCTTTGTGAGGCCTTACTTTCGGTTTGAACTTGGCATAGAGTGTTAGGTTTAGGCGACATGATTTGGTTTTCATATTGATTGCTAGCTTTGCATTTTGAAGCTAGGTGTTGGCTTAGGATAAGTTTGGGGGATCATTGGGGTTGCTTTCTTGTCTATTTGTTTCGGTTTCAAAGAATTTGTGTTTTAAGGAAAGAAATGAGGTTTTAAGTGAAAGGTTTGCTTTTAAAACTAAGTATGCTCTAATTTCAGAAGGTAGCTCTCTCATAATAAATAAAAATAAAAAACAAAAGAAAAGAAAAGAAAAAGAAACAAAAAGAGCCTAAGTGCCAAATAAAGAAAAATGAAAAAAAAAAAAAATAATAATAATAATAATAAGAGAGCTACTAATAAGAAATTTCTAAGAGCAAAAGTATTTTTCAAAACCTTTTCACTAGCCTAAAAGGTTTAAAAATTTCTTTGTTTTGAAATGGGGATTGCTAAGTGTGAGAAGAAAGGGTAGACTCTTAAGTGGTGAGTGAGGATTAAACTTCTTAAATGAGAGGGGTATAGGATCATTTGATAGTTTACATGGGTAGATGAGAATCTAATCATGTATGCATAAATTGTCTTTACCTTTAGCATTATGCAAAAGTTCAAACCATTTTTGAGAGAAACCCTTGTCTAATTATAAACCCTTTTCAAATGAGATCATTCTATGCTCATAACCATAACCCTTAGCCAAATGTGTTTTGCTTTAAAGTGCATAAGTCTGATTCATGGTTCGAATGTTAATGAATGTTAAAGGATGAGTTTCTTTGATTGTTAGGAATAGGAGAGTCATGATTTGAATTTCTTTGTGTGATGAGTATGGCTAAGTTCTTTGGAGTATGAGTGTAGGCATAGCATTTTAGAATTGTTAACTAGGACATTGAGATGATCCATTCGAAAGGCACCTTTGCAAAAAGTTTAAAACCCCTTTGATTTTCCTAAAAACCTCTCTTCCTTACTTGTTTTTTTTGTTGCTTGAGGGCAAGCAAGAAGTAAGTTTGGGGGAGTTGATGTTATTGCATATTGCATACATTTTGCATACTCATTAGTTAGTTTTTCATGCATTTGTATCATGTTTTAGGTTAGATTGCATCACTAAGGATCCTAGAGCATTCTTGCATCAGCATATGCATTTTCCTTGCATTTTGCATCACATTCAGGTTGTTTCTGGCTGCTTTGGAGTCATGGAGGTTCGTGGGCATGTGGAGGCTGATGTAGCAGTTCGTGGGAGCTCAGAAATATGCTAAGGACCAGTGATCGAGGAGCAGATCGAGCATGGCCAGTCGATCTAGAAGTTGATCGACCAGAAGATCGAGCCAACTAGGCGATCCAAGGAGAATGATCGAGACGGAGATCGAGTGAAGCAATCGATCAATCGGTACGGACGTAAATGACGCCATGCAGAGCGAGAGCCAGATCGAGTACACCACTCGATCCAGCCGAAGATCGATACCGAGATCGGATGCAACACTCCATTCGCCGATGAAGATCGAGACCCAGATCAAGCCGAAGACACGATGCCTTGATGTGATCGAGAGAACCACTCGATTCAGTGGTCGATTTCTGTCCTTTCAACCGTTTTTGGCTGTTAGCGTAGGGGGGACCATTGGCTTGTTTGGGCATTTTAGGCAAGGCGGCGAGATGCTTTTTCGATAACTTTTAGATCCTTATCCTTTCTTTCATTTTTTCTCTCTCGTTTTACGAAGAACACCATTGTTGAACAAGTTTTTTTTTAAACTTTTGTATTTGAATCTTTATCGTTTAATCCAGTTTTTCTTTCATGTTTATCGTCTCGTTTCTTCTGCTTTGCTTGATTTACTCTATGTGTAGCGAGTAGTTTACTTTGGGTTCGGGGTTGAGTGGATTAAGGGGTAGAAAGGGTTCGATCTTGGTTTGTTTTCTAAACGTTTTAAAGGCTATCACTTTTAAGGTGTTGAAAGCTTAATGCTTGAAGACTCTCACGCCAAGAGCTTCACGATCCGAGAGGTTCCTTACCTTGACAGGATCCAGGAGCCTCGGAAGATCACACCTTTGAGACTAGTTACCCCTTCCCAAAAGCCATGGAAGTTTGGGTGACTAGTTAAGCCATTACTTGAAATCTGTTTTCCTTGCCTTTTGACATCTCTTTCCACCAAAAGCCATGGGTTTGGAGGAGAGGATGAAAGAGTGATCTATACCGAAAGCCACAGATAGATCTTGTTTTGTTTTCAAGGTTTAGAGATCCTCACCAAGTGAGTTGATCTAAAGTTTCAAACCCAAGATCGATCCTTTGAAACCCTTTACATGAATCTCAACCCTGGGCCCTTTCTTTTAGAATCTTTAAGTCTCATTTCATCTTTCGCTTGTTATCTGATAGCATCCTGGTCATTAGATTTGTTGTTCTTACGGTTTTAGACGAGATCGATCGTTACTGCTCGATCTAGTGGTTGATCTCGTGGTCGATCCACTAGTCGAATTTTAACAATTCGAAGCTCTTTCCTTTAATTAATCTGTTCGTTTCTCGTGGTAGTTGCTTCCTTTCTAGTATTTTTAAAATAGGTTTCGCTCTGTTTAGGTTGCTGCATCTAGTTTTTAGTTAATTTCTCATAAACTGTCTCATTTTGCTTATATTTGCTTAGGACCTTGCATTCTTTGTGCATTCTCTGCCTCCTAGAAGTGGATTGATACTCTCCTGCTTGCCTTACTACAACATTGCGTGCATTAGAGTTTTGATAACCTCTCTGCTGCATAACACGAGCTAAGAAACCGTTTATCAGTGGACACTTGGAGAACTTAGCTCGGCATGCGAAGTACCCGAGATTGAGTAGCGGATCGAGCAAGGCAGGTCCATCTAAATGAGATCGACCAGAAGATCGAGTGCACTAAGTCGATTCAAGAGGAAGGATCAAGACCGAGATCGAGAGAGGAGATCGATCTGGAGTACGGACGTAAATGACGCCATGCAGAACGAGAGCCAGATCGAGACCAATACTCGATCATCCAAAGATCTAGAAGTAGATCGAGGAAGACACTCGATCCCTCTGACCAGATCGACCAGAAGGTCGAGCAGAGCAAGGCGATTCCTGAAGATGATCGAGCACATTGGTCGATCTCAAGATCGATCCCTGATGAGCTTATCCATCCAGCTGTCCTTGGCGGCTAGCGAAGGGGGGACTAGCTAACGGTTTAGCCATTTTTGGCAAAAGTAGCCATCACCTTTATCTTATCTTCATTCTGTCTTTTCCCTTATCTCTCTAAGATAGGCGATTCGCCATTGTAGAACAGCTTAAGCTTTTTCGTTTTTGAATCTTTTAATATCAAGCATGTTTTTCTTTAATCTATCGTTAATCATGCTTAGCTTGTCGTTTATTGCTTTCGATTCGGTCTTAAACATGTGTAGTGAGTAGTCATTTTGGGTTTTGGGGTTGAGGTGATTCAAAAGGGTTTAAAGGGTTCAAAGCTTTGTGTTTTCTTGTTCTTCATACCTTCTCTTCTAGGATCATGGGATCTTAAAGCCTAGAGAGCCTTGGAAAAAGTCTCTATGAACCAAAGGCTGTCTTACCTTGACAGGATTCAGATGTCCTGGAAAACCAGATCCTAGAGGCTAATCTTTCCTTTCCCACATGACATGGTTGTAAAGGGGATTAGGTAGGTCATTATTTGAAATCTGTCTTTCTTGCTCGTCGATCTCTTTTTCCACCAAACGCCATGGGATTGGAGAAGAGATTGAGGAAGTGAACCATACCACACGCCATGGATGGTTCTTGTTTTGTTTTCAGGGCTTAGAGAAACCTCTTAAAAGAGTAGATCCAAACGTTATCAAACCAAAGGTTGAATCTTTGATACCCTTGAATATGAACCTCCACCAAAAACCCTCTCTTTTAGTGTTTTAAACCTCTGTTCATCATTCGCTTGTCATTTATCTTGCATCCTGTTCATCAAAAGTCATTTCGCTTTAAGTTGCTTTTTAGATCGATCCATTCTGCTCGATCGAGTGCTCGATCCTGTGGTCGATTCTCTGGTCGAGTTTTAGTTTTTAGTAGCTTTGCATTTTTCATCTTTTGCTTGTTCCTCGTGGTAGTTAACCCTCTTCCAGGGATTTTAAAATTGTTTTGCATTGCATTAGATCGTTGCATTTAGTTTTCCTAGGTTTTACCAATCATTTATCATATTTGCTTAGATTAGCTTCATCCTTGTATTCTCATTGCTCTTCCTGCTCCCTAGGTGTGGATTGATACCTCTTGCTTTACTACAACTGTGTATTGCTCGAGTTTTGATAACCTCCTTGCTTGCACGTTAAAAACCTGTTATCAGTGCAAAGGCTAGGAGAGATACCTTGGATATAATCTAGTGAATATCCAATGGCTCTCCTAAACTTCTTTAACTGTTTGAAAAGGACAAGGATTTCATCATCATGGAGGCTCTCATTGACAATGACAGGATATGTAAAGTTAGAGCATAAGAAGACATACCTTAGCCCTTTAGGAAGTGGTTTGAGGTCCACCTTCGGCGCCTTGAGCTCACTCCAGTCCTCATCTATGCAGCTCTGCTCCTTGGCGTCAACTCCTTGGACTGAGAGCACTTCTTTTCTCTTCTATCCTAGCTCCTCAAATGGCTCCTCTTCTTCCAAGATCTTGTGAGAATCAAGCCTTAGCATGAAGCCTAAGCTTTCCTTGTCTAAGTAGCCTCTTCCCCATGCTCTTTGGTTAAGGCCACCTGATGCTTGTCTGCACAACACAGGTCCTCCTGAACCTCATCATGCAGCCTCTCTAAGGTCTCAACCTTGAATACTTGTCCTTCTATAGTAGGCTGCTGTATAATCTGGTTTATGTCAAACTTAAGAACATGCTCTTTACCCAAATTTAGCTTAAATTTCCCTTTCTTGACAACTATGACAGCTCCTGCAGGGGCTAAGCAAGGTCTCCCAAGGATAAGTGGATCTTTAGGCCCTTCATCCATCTCAAGAACCACAAAATTAGTAGGTACTTCTAGGCTGCCAATCCTTACTGGTACATCTTCAATCTGCCTTTTGGGTAACCTTATAGACCTGTCAGCCAGCACTAAGGATATCTTGAAATCCTTGAACTTGGTAAAGCCTAGGCGCTTAGCTATGGAGAGTGGCATCAAGCTTACACTAGCTCCGAAATCACATAGGCACTTGTCAAAGAGGAGAAGGCCTATAGCACAAGATATAGTGAAGCTTCCTGGATCACTCAGCTTGTTGGGAGTCACTCTTTGTTGCTGTATGATGGGGCTACATTCATGAGTTAACACCACCATCCCCAGCAGATCTTTTGTTCTCTCAACCACAAAATCATTTAGAAATTTCTGGTAAGGAGGGACTAACACAAAACAATCAAGTAAAGGCATAGTGAGATGCAATTTATTCATCTGATCATCAAAGAGACCTCTGTATTTATCTATCAACTCCTTCTTGAATCTTCCAGGAAATGGTAGTAGAGGCTTGTAAAGAGGAGGAATGTATCTTGGTTTAACCAACTCCTTAGGTGCCTCCTTTTGCTTCTCCTTAGCTACTTCCTTTCCTTTACTTTTCTTTGAGCTTTCATCAACCTTTACTGCTTCATCTTCTGCTACCACCTCGCCTTCTTTTTCCTCAATGTCCTCATTTGGGATAGGAGGAGCCACTCTAAGAGGAAGCTGTTTCCCACTCTTTAAAGTGACAACTTTGATGTATTTCTTAGAGTAAGATGGAGATGGTGCATGTTGTAGCTTCAGTTATTCAAGCTGGCGTTCAAACGAGAGTTTCTGAGATTGGAGTTCAGACTGAAGTTGAGACTGAAACTGAGACTGAAGTTCAGTTTGAATCTCAGTTTTTATGGTAGCAGCTTGTGTAGTGATGTCCTGCTTAAGATCTTGGAAACCAGTTTGTTGGGACTCCATAAGCAGCTGCAACATTTGCTTGATGTCAATGGCTTGAGGTAAAGGATCAGTGTTCTTATTCTACTGTAGTGGCTGTCTCTCCCCTTCTTGGTGTTGAACATAGTTGGCCAGAAACTTCTGCTGAAGCTCATAATGGCGCAGAACATCATCCATTCTCTCCTTCATCACTTTCACCTCAAGCAATGTGGCTTCTAGTTGAGAAGATACGAATTTCGAAGTTTCCTCTTGCTCTTCACCATATTGTCCATTGCTGTGAGCTAGGTTCTCAATTAGAGCAAGACCATCAACCACATCTTGGCCAAGGAAATTACCTCTACTAGCAGTATCAAGAAAGAGTCTCATCTTAGGCAAGACACCTCTATAAAGTGTGGACAAGAGTGCTTCCTTTGTAAAGCCATGATGAGGACATTGAACTGTGAAGCTTCTAAACCTTTACCAAGCATCTCCAAAACTCTCAGTGGGCGATTGCTTGAAATTGTAGATCTTATTCCTAAATTTTGCTGTCTTAGAGGGAGAGAAGAACTTTGTGAGAAAGGCACTCTTACATTGAGCCCATGTTGTGATACTACCTTGCAGTAAAATGTTCTCCCATAGTTTAACTATATCTCCAAGTGAGAAAGGGAAGAGTCTTAACTCCAAGCCATCATCAGATATTCCATTCATCTTAGCCATGGAGAAAATCCTCTCAAAATTGTCAAGATGATCAAGAGGATCTTCATTAGGCATCCCAAAGAATCTGCTGTCTTGGACCAATGCAATCATCCCTTTTCTGATGTCAACGTGAGTGTCTTCTATAGAAGGAATGATCCCATGTCGTGAAGTAAAGGTTGTTGGGAAATCACCAGCTCCTATAGGTCTTGGTGTCCTGTGATCTCTCAAATCCCAATCACCTTGTAAACCATGTGGTCCTTGTTGGCCTTGCAAACCTTGTATCCCTTGTGGACCTAATGGACCTTGTGGACCAAAACCAGAATCATGTGGATACTCTTCCACCTTGTGGACCAAAACCAGAAGCTGCTGCTGTGAACCCAAAACTCTGGTCCTTGGACTAGTTATGCAGCTGTAGACTCCTTAGAGCAAGTGTTTTGGTACCTTAAAAAGATATTCTAGTCCAAAAAGAGCAACTGGTAACCAGAAACGTAAAAGCTTTATCTCAAACAATCTACAAATCCTAATGCTTAGAACAATCTCAAATGGCAACAGCTCCAATTTGATAGCAGGCTGTTGACCTCTAATCAAATCCTGTACACACTCATGTCATTGCAACATGTAAGGTATCAATCAAAATGGGCAATGTAAGACATCAGGAATGCGATAGACTGGTTAGTTCAAGCAATCATGATAAGATAAGAGAAATGATGATTCCAATAGCTAGAGAGATTTCAAATAAACTAGAACAAGCAAAGCAAAACTAAAAAAGGGAAAGAGAATTTCGAATTCTAACAATCAAAAACAAGTGGGCTTAAGATAGGGTAATTGATGAAATGAGACTTTCAACACAACTAGTGATGCTTACAAACCCACAACAAGCTATTCCTATGCATATAATTAACAGCTATAACTAGCTGATCAACAAGCATTAAGAGCAACTAATCCAATTCTATATTGCCAATCTACTCCTTAGACAGCTAATTCCTTAGGCTAAGATAAGCAAATCTTACTTGACAGATTCATGGATTTCACGAAACACTTATCAGGCATAAGAGAACCCTAAGATCAAGATCAACTTAGCAAGGGCTAATCTAGCATTAAACACAATCAATAAGAAGGAACAATAACATTAAGCACTAAACACTCACTAATCAAGCCTCAAATCTCCCTATATGTATCACATCTCAAGCCCTAAGCAAACTACTCACTAATCATGATTTTAGCCTAAAACCAAGGTAAAGGAGAATGACTAATCATGATCAGAATGAAGATAAACACCAGATTTTACTGTAACAATGAGATTCAAGACAGAAATTACAAGGGTTCAAAGGGAAACACAAATGATAAAGCTAATATCTAAAGGATAAAGATGAAAAGATGATCCCCTTATGTTTTTGGGGTCTCAACATATATATAGTTTTCAGGAAAAACACTTAGTAAACCGGAAATAAACCGGAAAATAGCTGGTTCGAAAGCTTTGTATCGGCTTGTCACATCAATACGCTAGTCGATATTGGTCGGTTGAAGGTTGTATCGACCAAGTCTGGTCGATACACTGATCGGTACAGTTGCTTCTAGCTAAGGCTTATCGGCACGTCTCCTCGGTATTCTGGTCGATACAATCGCCCTTTTTCTAAATCATATAGAGCAAAACCACATCGATACTCTGCTCGATAGAGGTCCTGGCTTGTGTATCGCCTGCGCCACATCGATATGCAGGCCGGTACGGATGTCCTGAAGATGATGTATCGGTTAGAGCAGCTCGATACTCTTTGACTTATCCTGTCCTGTCGTATCGACTTGGGACCTCGATATGCACCTCGGTATGACTTCTTGGCTTGTATCGATGTATGATGTTGATATGTTGCTGTGTATGCTCCATATCGACTTTGTAAGTCGATACACAGCTTGATATATGGCCTTCTCGCCTTGGTCTCTTCACCAGATCACTCCCAGAGCTTCTCTCAGTCCATAAACTCCTTTATTGCCCCTGCCAAGTGCTCAAGATGCACCAAATATGCAATGCTACTCCTAACTACACTTTAAATCCAAAATTGAGACATGAACATGCAAGAAAAGGGTGTTTAAATGCGGAAACTAATGCTAAATGTATACATATAATGCAGTAATTATGGTGTATAGCATTTATAACTGAAGAAACCAAAATAACAACCTAATTATGCAAGCGATTAAAACTAGAAAAAGTACTAAGGAAGCAATGATTTAAAACTAAGCAAGATGATAAATTAAAGCAACTAAACAAGAGCAACTAGAAGATTTGCCAATTGAACTACAAATTTAAAAGCAAGACTCAAGATTCTAAGCAATGATGGTTGATACAAGGGTTTTACCCCTTGTAGGACAATTGCCCTAGCTTGTACTAGTCAGTTGCAGTATAGCATAGGGTTGTATAAATCCAAATGGGAAGAGTTGAAAGACAGAAGAGTTGAGAGTGGAATCTCTAAGTCAAGCAAGCCAGGAAAGGGGTTTTGTTGCCTAAACAACAGTTCTAACAACCTAAGTGAAACAAGCAGCAACAAGGTGAAAGCAAAAGCAAACTAAGCAATTCTAAGCATGAAAAACAGAGTGAAAGAGAGCAAAACAGAGCAAATTCGAAATTCAAATTAGGGAAAGACAAGTTCCTAGATGTGGTTATTGACTTTGGGGAATTTCAGACATTGATTAAGGTTGTTTCAAACTACATTGATCAAGCAGGTAAGCAAGCAATGGTGGTTCCTAGACATAGAGTTCACAACTAAGCTAGTTAGATCCAATCTCTCGGCAAATAACCCTTTGCTAAACATCTTAACAAAAACTAACTCTAATTAGTGCTAAAACATCAAGCAAGCAAGACTAATCAACTCTATTCAAGTCAAAATGCTCCTCAAACAGTCAATCTCTTGAGCCAAGGCCAGCAAATCCTCTATTAAACAGGTTCAACATTTCATCAAACACTTGGTGGGAATAAGAGAAAGCTAACAACCTAGACCAGTTTGATCAAGACTAATCTAGCATGAATAACAGATTAATAGAGAGGAACCCATAAACAGAAGCACATGACAAACCATAATCAAGCCATAGATTCACCTAATCTACCACATCTAGAAACCCTAAGGTAACTACTCACTCATAATCATGTTTAACACCAAATCACAAAGGGAGAAGATGCTAATCATGATTAAAAGGAAGATTAAAGAAAGATTAAAACAAATACTTGATTGTATTAAACAACGCAAAGAAATTGTCTTACAAACTTAAAGAAATAGCTTAAGAACAGTATTTTGACAAGACCTCTCGAAAATATAGAAAAAGAGGCTATTTATAGCCTAAGGGAGAAAACCCTAGAAAGGTGGCAAAAGTGTAATTAAAAACAGGTTCAGGCTGGGTCAGTATCGGTCAGTTGTGTCGACCTCCAGTGACCAAAATTTATCTGTATTGGTCATCAGTGATCGACACACACGACCGAATTTAGAATGGTGTGTTTGTGTCGACCACATCAGACCGATACTGGTGATCGATACTGCTCCATTTCGGTCACCACAGACCGAAAATCACCAGGTTCTGACCAAAAACTTCTGCAGAGATCTTCTGCTTTGATCCTTTTTGCTCCCTTTTGTCAAGCTAGCCTCCTGGATCATTCCCAAAGCTCCTCCAAGCTCCTTTAAGCTCCAAAAGCACCTAAAAACATCCAATATGCAAGAAAAATGCAATATATACTCTAAATACAACCTAAGTCTAAAAAGAGATGAAAATAGGACAAAAGCTAAGGGAAAATATGCAAAAGAGGATCAAAACATGCACTAAATGCAGCCCTAAATGGTGTAAATACAAGGGATATCAACACCCTCACACTTGCCTTTTGCTTGTCCTCAAGCAAGTAAGAACAAATGGGAGAGTGAGGTTTGAAAGTGGGCATTCAGATTCCAAAAGTGCAAAGGTAAAGAGATGGTTTTAATGCTCAAGTGCCTAGTTGTAGGATGCAAACACAATCAGCTATACTTAAAAGAACCTAGCCATGCTCATCATGTTTCAAAATGATCTCAAATCTCAACTTAGGCAAATGCTCAAATCAATTAACTCTTTAACATTCAATTAAGTTCAGAACATGAATCATGCTTATGCAAATCAAGTGAAGACATTTGGTTGAAAAGGGGTAAGGCTATGAGATAATAATGATCTCATTTAAGCACAGGGTTAAAAACATAAAGGATCACTCAGTGAAATGAGTTCATCTTAGGCAAAATACTAAAGGTAAAAGCACACTTATGCATGAAATTCAAAGCCCTCTTCTACCCTTACTTCCCAAAGATGAGTCATAAGCATTTCTAAACCCAAAAGTGAACCCTCTAAGTCTACCCTTTCCTAAACTCTACCCTTTTCTTTCTTCTTATTCATGGTTGGGGAAACCTTCTTCATTCTGCTTGTGTGGTTGCTTCTTCTTGGTTGGGACTTGCTCTTCTTTATTGTAATGGCACCTTCATCACCTTTGGTGGATTGCTCCTGGTCTGATTTTTCTTCTTTGGACCCTCTTTGAGCTTTGTTGTTGGCGCCAATTCTTCCTTTTGAACTTAGAGCTTTTCTTCCCTTTGGTTAACCACAATACTAAACTGTTTCCCTTTTATCTACCATTTCTAATCTTTCCGTTTTCTTTTCAAAAGATAAAAACATTAAGCTCAAACCACCTAACTCTACCCTTTCAAACCCCAAAAACTCCTATCCTAGAATCAAGCTCAAGATGCAAGCTGATATCTACAAGAGAGCTAATCATTGCCAGCCTTATTCCTAACACTTTTTGCCAAGACAAAATCTAAAATGCAATGCAAAGGCGTCACAGCTCTCACAATTGTGTTTAGGCTCAAAAGGAGGTTTTGGTTAAGGGTGAGGATGTAACTGTCCCATAAGTATGAAGATCAGCTATTTGGATCAACAAGAGTGGGAGAAAGGAGAAAGATGATCCAAATATGTATATGGTAGCCATGAATTCACTTTTCAATGCATAAGACATGATAATTGAAAGTCCAAATTAAAGTTCAAGTTGATAGAGTTGATTTTCAGAGAATAAATGCTTTCAGAATGAGATGAGAAGACCAAATCTAGCAATCTAAGCATGGTTCAGCCTTAACTTCTAGCAATCATATGATGCATCAAACAACTAAGCACTTGAAAACTGAAATCATCTCTAAACACTAAGCACTTTACAAGGAAAATTCATCATAATGCCCTATGCAAATGCAGTGCAACCTATATTGCAACACTAGACTCAATCTTAAAGTAATGAAATGCAATTACATGCTTTGTTTTTGGTTTGCAAAAAAAATGCAAAAGATTTTCAAATTTTTTCGATTTTTTTGTGTTTTTCTATGCTTTACATGTATGCATGATATGCATGAGACTCAGAGTGAAAAGAAAAAGAAAAACTAAGAAAACTGAAAACAAAGTCAAACCCCAAATCTCTCCCCCACACTTAAATTACACAGTCCCTTGTGTAATGAAAGCAATGGAAGAGAGAAGCAACAAAATATATTACAAAAATGAAAAGATGCAATGGTATATAACAATGGAAAGGATGTGGTACTTGGTTTAGTGGCAGGAGTGGTGGGATGATCCTGAGGTTTGAGGAGACTTGCTAGCTCTCCTCTTCCTTCTTTCATAAACCTTAGTGGAATGCTCTGCTTCCGGAGTTGGTTGAACCCTGCTTGACCATAGCTGTTCAGCCTGTGAAGAAGTTCCTTGTGAGCCCTATTGCCATGTTTCCTGAACTTCAGAGGAGTTGGGGTTTGGCGCCTCCCAAGCTGATGGAACATGGGCTCTTGGCTCATAAGATGAAGCCCTTGGTTGTTCCCATGTACCCCACTGGTCACTTGGTTGTGTATGAAATGAATGTCTTCCATGGGGGTTCCATATAGCTTCTTCCTCTTCAGTTGGCTGAAGTTACTCTTCTTGTTGAGAGTTGAGCTCATGGGTGTGGCTGTGGTGGGAAGTTCTTGCTGATATAGCCTTGTTCTTCTTGACCTTCCCTTTCATCATTTTCATAAGCCATTTGATGGCTTTATCCTGCCACTTGCACCACTTCTGGAGTGTGCTGATGTGCTTATGAGCTGCTCTCAAAGAGCTTCCTTGGTTGGGTGCTGCATAAGGCTGGAAGTGGAACTGCCTTGAGCTGTAGTTGAACACTTCTTCTTCTTCAAGCTCATCTTCTTCATGGGTTCTTCCTTGGCCTTCAGCGCCAGCAGTAGCATTGCATTGTTGTTCTTCTTCTTCTTCTCTGATCTCTTCAGTGTGCTCCTCCTCTGCATCACTGTCTTCTTCTTCCTCTCCAGGAACAGGGCCGCCTGTGTAGAGCTCTTCCTCACTTAAGTTGAAGCTGATGTTCGCTGGTGTGGTGAAGGAGGTTACCCTTGGGTTTGGAAGAAGGATTCTCACTGGTTCTGAGTGATTGTTGATGAACTGGTAAACATACTTGCCCTGAACACTCTTCTCAAGATAGTGACGCCCCTTAAGATAGTTCATATCTATCCAGATAGAATTCAGAGCATCTTCAGCATTGATGTTATTGCATATTGCATACATTTTGCATACTCATTAGTTAGCTTTTCATGCATTTGTATCACGTTTCAGGTTAGATTGCATCACTTAGGGTCCTAGAGCATTCTTGCATCAGCATACGCATTTTCCTTGCATTTTGCATCACATTCAGGTTGTTTCTGGCTGCTTTGGAGTCATGGAGGTTCGTGGACATGTTGAGGCTGATGTAGCAGTTCGTGGGAGCTCGGATATATGCTAAGGATCAGAGATCGAGGAGCAGAAGATCGAGCCAACCAGGCGATCCAAGGAGAATGATCGAGACAAGGATCGAGTGAAGCAATCGATCAAACGGTACGGACGTAAATGATGCCATGCAGAGCGAGAGTCAGATCGAGTACACCACTCGATCCAGCCGAAGATCGATATCGAGATCGGATGCAACGCTCGATTCGCCGATGATGATCGAGACCCAGATCGAGTCGAAGACACGATGTCCGGATATGATCGAGAGAACCACTCGATCTTGGAGTCGAGTTCTGTCCTTTCAACCGTTTTTGGCCGCTAGCGAAGGGGGGACCATTAGCTTGTTTCGGCATTTTGGGAAGGCGGCGACGTCCTTTTCCTAGAATTAACTTTTTAGATCCTTATCTTTTCCTTTATGTTTTCTCTCTCGTTTTCATGAAGAATACCATTGTTGAACTTGCGTTTTTCTTAAGCTTTGTATTCAAATCATTTCTGTTCAATCTAGTTTTCTTTTTATGTTCATCGTCTCGTTTCATATGATTTGCTTGATTTACTCTATATGTAGCGAGTAGTTTCTTTGGGTTCGGGGTCGATCTTAGGATTTTTTCTAAACGTTTTCAAAGGCTATCTTTTCTAAGGTGTTGAGATCTCAATGCTTGAAGACTCTCACGCCAAGAGCTTCATGATCCGAGAGGTTCCTTACCTTGACAGGATCCAGGAGCCTCGGAAGATCACACCTGAGACACTAGTTCCCCTTCCCAAAAGCCATGGAAGTTTGGGGGATTAGTTAAGCCATTCGTTTGAAATCTGTTTTCCTTGCCCTTCGACCTCTCTTTCCACCAAAAGCCATGGGTTTGGAGGAGAGGATGAAGGAGTGATCTATACCGAAAGCCACGGATAGATCTTGTTTAGTTTTCAAGGGTTAGAGATCCTCACCAAGTGAGTCGATTTAAAGTTTTAAACCCAAGGTCGAAGCTTTGAAACCCCTGACCATGAATCTCAACCCTAGGCCCTTTCTCTTAGCATCTTTACATCTTATCTCATCTTTCGCTTGATCTCTGATAGCATCCTGGTCATTAGTTTTACTTTTCTTGCATTTTTAGACGAGATCGATTGTTACTGCTCGATCTAGTGGTCGATCTCATGGTCGATCCACTAGTCGAATTTTAATAATTCGAAGCTTTCTCCTTTAATTATTCTGTTTGTTTCTCGTGGTAGTTTCTTCCTTTCTAGTATTTTTTAAATAGGTTTCACTCTGTTTAAGTTGCCGCATCTAGTTTTTAGAGATTTTCTCATAAACCGTCTCATTTCGCTTAGATTTGCATTAGTCCTTGTATTCTCTGTGCATTCTCTATCATCCTAGAAGTGGATTGACTCTCTCTTGCTTGCTGTACTACAACATGTCTTGCATTTGAGTTTGATAACCTCACTGCAATATAAACCTGCCCAAAAGTGACTATCAAATGGCGCCGTTGGCATTCTAGGACTGTTTAGAGAACATAGAGATTTGGGTCTTAGCAAAGACTAAGTCTTTACCTTTTTCAAGTTACTAATCATTCTACTCTCAAACGTGTGTTTTCAGGTACATGAATCTTCGTTCAAGGGGAGATAACAATCTACTACAACCCTTAGACAACATTCATCAGCTTGGTCACTCACGGCAAAGGAGAGTCAGAGAACAAACAAGAGCCTTTGAGGAGATTGTTCAGCACGGTTTGGTTGACTTTGAAGCTCTGGCTGAACACGAGCATCCAGAAGGACCTCCTCCAGCTCACGGGGCAGCAGGAAGAGGCAATGGAAACCCCCAACACGCGGCTAGACCCCCAAGGATCATAGGAGCCGGAGATGCTCCCAATACTCATCACAATATGTTTGGGATCACTCCTCCTCCTGTGCAAAACAATAACTTCGGGATCAAGCCAGGTTTCATCTTCATGGTGCAAAACCAAAAGTTCCACGGCTTAGCAATGGAAGATCCCTTGGAGCACCTAGACAACTTCGAGCAAGTATGTGGGATGATAAAGATCAATGGCATATCCGAAGATGCTTTCAAGCTGCGTCTCTTCCCCTTTTCACTCGGAGACAAAGCTAGACATTAGGAGAAGACCCTCCCACAAGGCACCATCACATCATGGGCTGAGTGCAAGAAGGCTTTTCTCTCAAAGTTCTTCTCAAGCACCAGGACAGCACGGTTGAGAAGCGAAATCAGCGGTTTCACTCAAAGGAACAATGAGACATTCAACGAGGCAATGGAGCGTTTTAAAGACTACACAAGAAGCTGAGTGATAGAAAACTTGGCGTTGAGTGATGGAAACTATGCTGAAGATTATGACCGTGCACCGAGAGGATCAGAGTTAGAGTCTCACAAGAAGGAGCTCAAATCTTTGCATGAGAAGATAGATAAGCTGGTGTTAGCCAATCAGAAACATGTTCACTT
This sequence comes from Thlaspi arvense, assembly GCA_911865555.2. Lineage (NCBI taxonomy): Eukaryota > Viridiplantae > Streptophyta > Magnoliopsida > Brassicales > Brassicaceae > Thlaspi > Thlaspi arvense. The sequence goes on from OU466857.2 coordinate 16,315,691, forward strand.
TGTTGGTGAAGCTGATGAGAACCAAGAGGAGTTAGAGTTGAGCCAAGAAGGAGCCAATTGGGTGGCGGGACAGAACAACTACAAGTCTCAAGGCTACAACCAAGGCTACCAGAACAACAACCTCTCTTACCGAAGCACCAACGTAGCCAACCCTAAAGATCAAGTGTACCCTGCTCAGCAAGCAAAACCTTTCATCCCTTACAACAAAGGTTTTCAACCGAGTGGTGGTTTCCAAGGTCAAGGGCAGAGCAACTTCCAAGGGCAACATCAAAACAACAAGGGTTATACACCTAACTACCCTCCGGGCTTTGCACCTCAACAGCAACAACCGATGCAACAACAAGTTGATCCGGTTCAAGCAATGTTTCAACAGCTAATACAAGGGCAAGCCTCTACAAACCAGAAGTTCGCCGAGTGGTCAGAACAGTCTTCCGGGAAAGTGTGAGCAGAATCCCAAGGAGTATGCTAATGCCATAACGTTGAGAAGCGGTAAAGAGCTCGAACCTCCGGTCTCTACAAAGAACAACGAGGACGTTGTAATTCAAGAGGGGGAGGGTAAACCTTCGGCTGATGATGATGAGATCAACTTTGACAACGTTTGGATCCAAGGGCCAAGAAGAGGAGACAAAGCAGTTGCTGAGAAGAAAGCTGAGCAAACCACTAAGGTGAAGAATGCTTATGTGCCTCCACCTTATGTACCTAAGCTGCCTTTTCCTGGCCGCTTCAAGAAGCAATTCATTGAGAAGCATAGAAACCTCTTTGAGAAGCATCTTAAGGACGTGGAGATCAAGCTACCTCTCGTTGACTGCCTTGCAATGATGCCTAAATGCGCCAAATTCTTCAAAGACACTCTCGTGAAGAAGAATAAGGAAAGCAAGGAGGTACATGTTCTAAGTGAAGAGTGTAGTGCGGTTATACATAAGGAGATAGTCCCCAAGAAGTTGGGAGACCCTGGAAGCTTCACTATACCCTGCGCTTTAGGCCCTCTAGAGTTCAAGAGTTGCTTATGTGATCTCGGAGCTAGAATAAACCTGATGCCTCACTCCGTGGCTAAGAAGCTTGGTTTTACACGTTTCAAAGACTGTCGGATCTCATTGGTACTGGCTGATAGGAGTGTGAGGCTACCAGTGGGGCTGCTTAAAGATTTACCGGTGCGAATCAGTGGTGTGAACGTGCCTACGGACTTCGTAGTGTTGGAGATGGATGAATAGCCTAAGGATCCACTCATCTTAGGGAGACCGTTTCTTGCAACCGCCGGGGCTATCATAGATGTGAAAAATGGGAAGATTGCCTTGCATTTGGGAAAGGAGATCAGGCTTGACTTCGACATCAACGAGGTTCTGAAGAAGTCGACCATTGAAGGGCAAGCTTTCTATATTGAAACGATGGATACTTTAGCGGATGAGTTGCTGGAAGAGCTGGCTCTAGAAGACCATCTGAAGCTAGCACTGACTAAGGAGCCAGGGGAGTTTGGCTATGTGGACCAAGAACCCAAGAGTACGTGAACCTGCTGGATTCTAGGAGGATTGTTAAGAATGAAGAAGGTTGCTGCCTAGAGATCGACCCTGAGATCGACGCTATCACTCGATCCAGGAGTCAGATCGACAAGGTAATCGAGAACACAACTCGATCCGGTGCAACAATCGACGGACAGATCGAGAAGAACGCTCGATCAGGAAAAACAATCGAGTCGGCGATCGAGAGAGACCTCCCGATCATTTTGGAGTCCAATCAAGAGATCGACTCAGCGTCTCAATCCCTTGCTTGATCCATATAAAATCGAGTACGTGAATCGAGCGAAATGGCTCGATCTAGACGACATCGAGAGGAGAATCGACCGGAGGACTCGATCTCAGAAGGGATAGCGATGGAGGAAAGCAGTCTGAAGGGCCATGCCTCGGGTTCAAAGGAGAGTTCCAAGGAGGAAAGCAACAACAACAGCCACGAGGATGACTGGAGTGAGCTGTTAGCCCCAAAGGTGGACCTTAAGGAGCTCCCAAAAGGGCTAAGGTATGCTTTCTTAGGGCCTAATAACACCTATCCCGTGATTGCGAATGAAAACCTTAGTGATGATGAGTTGCACTCGCTCCTAACTGAGCTGAGAAAGTATAGGAACGCCATTGGATACTCTTTAAGTGACATCAAGGGCCTTTCACCAATGCTTTGCACTCATAGGATTCACTTGGATAATGAGAACGCTTCTTCTATAGAACATCAACGGCGTTTGAATCCTAATTTGAAAGAGGTTGTTAAGAAGAAAATCCTTAAGCTTTTAGAGGCTGACATGATATATCCCATAAGTGACAGCACGTGGGTTTCCCCTGTACACGTGGTGCCTAAGAAGGGAGGGATCACAGTCATAAGGAATGAAAAGGATGAGCTTATTCCTACTAGAACCATCACTGGTCATAAGATGTGTATTGATTATAGGAAACTCAACATTGCGACTAGGAAAGACCATTTCTCCTTGCCTTTTATTGATCAAATGCTTGAGAGACTTGCTAATCACCCTTACTACTGTTTTCTCGATGGGTATAGCGGTTTCTTTCAAATACCTATTCACCCAAATGTTCAGGAGAAGACGACCTTCACATGTCCCTACAGTACTTTTGCATATCGAAGGATGCTGTTTGGATTGTGTAATGCACCGGCTACGTTTCAGCGGTGTATAATGTCGATCTTCTCCGATCTTATAGAGGAGATGGTAGAGGTGTTCATGGATGACTTCTCTGTCTATGGTGCGTCCTTTCCTGCGTGTTTGTTGAATCATTGCAGGGTGCTAAAACGTTGTGAAGAAACAAACTTGGTGCTGAACTGGGAGAAATGCCACTTTATGGTTAAGGAAGGGATCGTGCTTGGTCATAAGATATCAGAGAAGGGCATTGAGGTTGATCAGGCTAAAGTGGAGGTCATGATGGGTCTTGAGCCGCCGGTTAATGTTAAGGGAGTCAGAAGCTTCTTGGGACATGCAGGGTTTTATAGGCGCTTCATCAAAGATTTCTCCAAGATTGTACGCCCTCATACACGGCTGTTGTGCAAGGAAGCTGAGTTTGTGTTTGATGAGGAGTGTTTGAAAGCTTTCGTGACCATCAAGGAAGCCCTTACATCAGCTCCTATAGTCCAAGCACCAGACTGGTCTCTTCCTTTTGAGATCATGTGTGATGCTAGTGACTACGCCGTAGGAGCCGTTCTTGGTCAGAAGAAAGACAAGGAGCTACACGTGATCTACTATGCTTCAAGAACCTTGGATGACATGCAATCAAGATACACCACTACAGAGAAGGAGTTGCTTGCAGTGGTCTTCGCCTTTGAGAAGTTCAGATCGTATCTCGTTGGTTCCAAGGCTATTGTATACACGGATCACGCTGCCTTGCGATACATCTACTCGAAGAAAGACACCAAGCCTCGGCTCTTTAGATGGATTATCTACTCCAGGAGTTAAACTGACTTTCTTAGGGTTTGAACAAAAAAAGAAAAAAACTGACTTTCTTAGGGACTTCTTTAACCACTAAAAAATTATTAGATACCTTTTTAAAGGTGTTAAACTCACATATTATGACAAAAATAAACAGGTTATACCCATGTCTCTCAAATAGTTATCCCACTTGACCAAATTCATTACCCTACTTTGAAAAGTCACTAAGATCATACTTTCAGTTTTCTCAGTTGTGATAATTAATTTGACCATTAACCCTTCATAATTCTCATTTTCATTTAGTGTTAAAATATGTAGTTGTCTACTTGAAGAAAATGGTCATGGACATATTTTTCATCTAGAACGAACGAAGATTTGTGATTTTAATTTGTGTAGATTATTTTCAAGCTAATTGCTCTACCTAACATTCAGAGTCGTGCCTCCTTTGTTACCAACAAGGGAATTGCTTTACGTAAACTTAGAAGAACTCTTTTTTGCCATCGTTCTTTCTTAATTTGCCTCTTTTTCAATCTTCTTATTAAGTTAGCCTAATTTTTTGTTATACTTTACCTATGTCCTTCCGTTAATAGTTAAAGTTTCACGAACGGAAAGAAAAAACGAACACAGCGTATCATGATTTTTGGGGCCAAATAAAGACTTAATAACTGAGAAAACTTAGAGTATGATCTTAATAGTGATTAGAAGAAGATCAATGTGTTGCAAAATTTTATGATAATTTGAATAATTTAATTTTAAAGTTTATTTTATATTATTTGTTACGTAAAGTGTGTTGGTAAATATTAACTTTTAATTTATAAATATACTGTAGTTTTAACATTTGTATTGAAAGATTGATGAAATAGTAATATTTATATTGAATAAAAAGTTTTATTTTTATTTTTTGTAAGCATATAAAATATTAAATTATTTATCTTTGACAATAAAGTCATGGTATTTTGTAGTATAACTAATTTGAAATATATTTGTGGTGAAATTTGTGGTGGCAAAATAATGTGTTAAATATATTTTGCCTATTGTAGATTATCAAAAAATATAGCACAATTGGCATATTATTCTTGTGTAGCTTGTGTCTATGTTCTCTCTATCATCCATCTTTCTTGATGCATATGTGTTGAAATCTTTTAAGTTAAAAAAGAAAGACTTTGAGGCATTATGTGCTATCTAGTCAGACGTTCTTAATACATCTACTCCAGGAGTTTGACATGGAGATTAAAGACAAGAAAGGGATAGAAAACGGAGTCGCTGACCATCTCTCACGGCTGAGGATCAACGAGTCTCTCCCCTTAGATGACTCTCTTCCAGAAGAGCAGCTTATGGCGATTACTACGGCTGTTTGTGGAAAGCTAGAAGGGAGGTTTGAGAAGGTGTTGAGTTTCAAAGGGGAGGATCTACCGTGGTATGCTGATGTGGTGAACTATCTAGCGTGTGGTGAGGAGCCAACACATCTCAACAGCTATCACAAGAAGCGGTTTATGAGAGAGGCTAGTGACTACTTTTGGGACGAGCCCTACTTATACAAGAGAGGAGTAGACAGCTTGTACCGGAGATGTGTTACAAAGGAAGAAGCCAGGGACATCCTATATCATTGCCATGGCTCTTCCTACGGAGGACACTTCGCCTCATTCAAGACTGCCACGAAAGTGTTGCAAGCCGGTTTCTGGTGGCCGTCCATTTTTAAAGATGCACACGAGTTTGTGAAGAGCTGTGAGGCATGTCAACGAGCAGGGAATATCACTAAGAGGAACGAGATGCCTCAAGTTCCCATCTTCGAGGTTGACCTGTTTGACGCGTGGGGGATAGACTTCATGGGGCCATTTCCTTCTTCATACGGCAACAAATACATCTTAGTAGCAGTGGATTATGTCTCTAAATGGGTTGAGGCTGTTGCTTCCCCTACAAATGACTCTAAGGTGGTAATCAAGCTGTTCAAGACTATCATCTTCCAGAGGTTTGGGGTACCCAAGGTTTTTCTAAGCGATGGAGGAAGCCACTTCATAAACAAGGTCTTTGAGAACCTCTTGAGAAAGTATGGAGTTAAGCATAAGGTGGCTACACCGTATCATCCTCAAACAAGCGGTCAAGTGGAAGTCTCCAACAGGCAAATCAAGGCTATACTAGAGAACACCGTCGGAGCAACAAGGAAAGATTGGGAAGTGAAGCTGGACGACGCTCTTTGGGCCTACCGTACCGCCTTCAAAACGCTGATTGGTACAACTCCTTTCACTCTACTCTATGGCAAGGGCTGTCACCTCCCGGTTGAGCTGGAACACCGTGCGTTGTGGGCTGTGAAGAGGCTGAACTTTGACCTTAAGACTGCTCAGGAGAGGCACCTTATTCAGCTACACGAACTGGACGAGTTGAGGCTGAACGCTTACGAGAGCTCTCGGATATACAAGGAGCGGACTAAGGAGACTCATGACAAGAAGTTGGTTGCCAAGGAGCTTAAGGAAGGAGGGCTAGTGTTGCTGTATAACTCGAGGCTCAAACTCTTCCTGGGTAAGCTGAAATCAAGGTGGAGCGGACCGTTCGTGATTCAAGAAGCGTTGCCTTATAGAGCTGTTACTCTGATGGGAAAAAGTGGCAGTGCATTCACCGTCAACGGACACAGAGTCAAGCCCTACTTGGCAGATAGCTATGACAAGGAGAGTACCTCGGTCCTTCTCCAAGACCAACCATCCGCCTAAACCAGGTAAGGTCTAGCTAAAGACGTTAAAGAAAGCGCACTTGGGAGGCATTCCCATGTTTATCTTGTACATATTCCTGCTTAATTTCCCTTTCAGTTTTATGTTTTCAATCTGCAAGTGTGTAGGAACAGATATAAGGAGTCTAAACCTTGACTTTGAGGTCCAAAAGAGGCGATGGGGGTTAAGATAAGGCTAGAGATCGAGTGCTAGATCGACTGATCCTGGCTCGATCTTTGCTAGATCGAGTCAGTGAATCGATAGGAGCCAGTTGATCTAGACGAGAACGAGTGACAAGATCGACCTTGACGAAAAAGGACCGATCGATCCAAATTAAATCGACCGATCTAATTTCTCTCGGGAAAATCTGTTGAAAATAGATCGATCACTCGACTCGATCCATCACTCGATCTATGCCAAATCGACCCCTAAATCGAGGACATAGCTCGATCATGAGGACTTAGCCGTGGAGCCAACATCTCAATGATCGAGAGAGCCAATCGATCCAAGACTCGATTCACTATGAATCGAGTCTCAAATCGAGTAACCCTCTCGATCTAAGCCATTATGGGCATGAGATCGAGTCCTAGATCGACGAAATGGACTCGATCTCATGCCGAGGTAACATTTCCTTTCCCTCCTTAACTCTTTTCCCTCCAACTTTTGAATTCAAAACTTGGTCAAGGCAAGCATCTTTGACCACGAAAGATGTGCCTTGACCAAGACTTTGTCAGGAAAACCTCTTTTGCTACCCATTGTTTTGGTTTTGCTAGTCTTTAAATATTTCAACAACCTCTCACCCTCTCATTCCTGTTTTTCTCAAAACTTTTAAACAAAGAGAGTGAGGGTTTCGGTTTTCAAAAGCTAGCAAAGATATTCTGAATTTCTTGCAAAGGTATTTTCAAAAATTTAATGATTTAATTTTAGAAAATCTCCTTTAATATCGCAAGATCTTGTTCTAGAATATAGGATCGGTTTTGATTTTTAAAAACTAGCTAAGAAAAAAGAAAAATTATAGATTTTTCAGTATCTAAAGATTTGATTCTCCTTTATTTAGCTATGATTTTTATTTATTCCCCAAAATTCTAGGGTAGTTTTTATAAGTTCTCTCCTTCTCTTCTCTCATTCTCATCAAATCGCCGCTTGCTTATCAATCTCTTTAGAAACTTGTTTCAGGAACAATGGCCCCAAAGAGAACAAGAGAAGAGCAAGCACAAGAAGGAGAAGGACAAGAAGTGGCAGTTCAAGAGAGGGTCCGATGGAGTAAGGATGAAAAGAGGGACAAGAAACGGTTGGAAAGGCTTCGGTTTGAGCCTACCAAGTTTGCTGATCGAGAGCTGTTGTCTACGCTAGGAATTCTTGGGGATTTCGACCAACTCCTCAAGAACATTGGCTTAAGATGTCTGTCACGGATGGATTGCCCAACCATTCCTGAAGTGACAATAGACTTCCTTGCCACCTTGGAGTTCTGGTACGAGAATCCTAGCGCACCCGTCCCTTCCCAAGGTCGCCTCTACTTCAAAGTTGGACGTCAAGCCTATACACTCTCCATCCCTGAGCTATGCCAAGCCTATGGTCTCAACGCGGATGCATACAAGGTCAAGTTCCCAGCCTTCAAAAAAGCCGACGACTTTTGGGACCTGATCAGCAATGAAGACTACAAGGCCAACACCGCCAAGATCAAGCGAGTAAGGAGCCCGGTGCTGAGGTATACTCTGAAGCTGATTGCCAACACGTTTAGTGGAAGGTCTGTTGCTCCTACGGTCACGAAGACGGAGCTGTGCTTCCTGTTCCAAGGTGTGAAGCACTTGGTGTGTGATCCGGATGCAAACGACGAGCCTATGGAGGATGAACTCGGCGATGAAGTGAACTACGGGTGTGTGCTCGCGGCTTCTTTGGTGAAATACAAGGCTTATGCCTTGCGGTGTAAGGCAACATCCTCTTACATTGGCGGTTTCCTTACTCCTCTGTTCGTGCAAGCCGGTGTGCCTATTCATGACTTTGCTCACGTCCCAACCAGAGCTTTCATGGACGAGGCATACATGAGGAATACTGACAGCTTGGGACGCACGCCAGCAGAAGGGTTCTACGCCTACCTCTTCATAGATGACGAAGACAAGAAGAGAGTGTGCATCCTGCCCAACAAAGATGAAACCGAGCTGCTTGGTGTTGGGAATATTGAGTTCTTGCCCATGGAGGAAGAATGCTTTGCCCCTTTTAGGAGGACCACCTGCTTCAGCGATTGCCCCTCGTCAAAGGTCAGAGTCTCCAGCCACGGAAGATGAGATGCCCGAAGCCTACACACTTCCCAAGCTAGACTTCGAGCCGAGGACAAAAACCGAGACGTTCCTAGCATCGGTTGTGGAGATGCAAAGGAAGATCAACAAGTGGCAAGGCAAGATGCTCAAGAAGCTTGGAAAGAAGGTCAAAGCACTTCAGGGAGGCTCACCTAAGAAAGCTGCTTGCAACAACCCGAGAAGAGAAGGCTCTCAACTGGTGGAGTTGTCATCCGCGAGACCCAAGGAACCACCATTCAGCCGGCGCGCTACTCTCTCCAAGAACCAGCCGACAAAGGCAAGACCATAGTCTCTAGCTCCTCTGGAACATCCTCAACTTCCAGCCGAGACTAGACCAGAGGTAACAACCTTCTTCCATTGTATATAACCGCTCATGTTTGTTTCTTTTTGCATTGTGTTTTGATGTTCCTTCGGATGAGTATGCCACCGGGACGGTGTCAAGCAAGTTTGGGGGAGTACATGTGTGATTTGACTTGTGTTCTTTGATCTTATTTTCCTTTAGCATCCTTGAGTCTTTAGTTCATGTAAAATTGGTAAAATTCTTTAGTTCATGAAAAATTGGTAAAATGTTTTAAATTTTTTTCAAAGGTTCATGTAGTTGCATTCATCTTTTTAAAACATGTTAGGATTCAGTCTAGAGTTTCTCATAGCATCTAGGTTGTTTGCATTTTGCATAAGGGGTTAGAATTTCTTAAAAAGGTGTTTTTACTTATGAATTGTTTCAATGCCCTAGTTAGTAGTTCTCTAATGCTTTGTCTATGCTTTGAAAGTAAGTTCTTACCATGCTTGGATCACTTGTTAGGATTTTCGTGGCTTAAATTTAACTCTCATGATCTGAAACTAATACTAATAAGTGAAAACCTTAATTTGAAATTCTAATTATCATTCTTTTGCATTTGAAAATGAACACATGGTTTTAAAATATTTAGGCTCTCTTCTTCCTTTTTACCACTCTTTGTGAGCCTAAGTAGAACTCCCTCCTTGAACCTTACCCTTCTTTGAAGCCAAATGTTCCTGTGTGACATCTCTGTGAGGCCTTCCTTTCGGTTTGAACTTAGCATAAAGTGTTAGGTTTAGGCGACATGATTTGGTTTTCATATGATTGCTAGCTTTGCATTTTTAAGCTAGGTATAGGCTTAGGATAAGTTTGGGGGATCATTGGAGTTGTTTCCTTTCCTATTTGTTCTCCGTTTCAAAGAGCTTGTGTTTTAAAGAAAGAAATGGATTTTAAGTGAAAGGTTGTGTTTTAAAAAAACTAAGTATGCTCTAATAAATTTCAGGAGGTAGCTCTCCCAAAAAATAAAATAAAAAAAGAAGAAAAAAAGAAATAAAAGAGCCTAAGTGCCAAATAAAAATAAAAAGAAAAAAAATAATAATAAGAGAGCTACTAATAAGAAATATCTAAAGAGCAGAAATATTTTTTCAAAACCTTTTCACTAGCCTAAAAAGTTTGAAAATGTCTTTGTTTCGAAATGGGGATTGCTAAGTTTGTGAAGAAAAGGGTAGACTCCTAAGTGGTGAGTGAGGATAAAATTTCTTAAATGAGAGGGGTATAGGATCATTTGATAGTTTACATGGGTAGATGAGAATCTAATCATGTATAAATAAATTGTCTTTACCTTTAGCATTATGCACAAGTTCAGCCATTTTTGAGAGAAACCCTTGTTCTAATTATAAACCCTTTTCATATGAGATCATTCAATGCTCATAACCTAAACTCTTAGCCAAATGTGTTTTGCTTTAAAGTGCATAAGTTTGATTCATGGTTCTGATGTTAATGAATGTTAAAGGATGATTTTCTTTGATTGTTAGGAATAGGAGAGTCATGATTTGAATTTCTTTGTGTGATGAGTATGGCTAAGTTCTTTGGAATATGAGTGTAAGCATAGCATTTTAGAACTGTTAACTAGGACATTGAGATTGATTCATTTGAAAGGCACCTTTGCAAAAAGTTTAAACTCCCATTCATTTTTTCTGAAAACCTCTCTTCCTTACTTATTTTCTGTTGCTTGAGGGCAAGCAAGAAGTAAGTTTGAGGGAGTTGATGTTATTGCATATTGCATACATTTTGCATACTCATTAGTTAGCTTTTCATGCATTTGTATCACGTTTCAGGTTAGATTGCATAAATTAGGGTCCTAGAGCATTCTTGCATCAGCATACTCATTTTCCTTGCATTTTGCATCACATTCAGGTTGTTTCTGGCTGCTTTGGAGTCATGGAGGTTCGTGGACATGTTGAGGCTGATGTAGCAGTTCGTGGGAGCTCAGATATATGCTAAGGATCAGAGATCGAGCAGCAGATCGAGCATGGCCTGTCGATCTGGGAGTTGATCGACCAGAAGATCGAGCCAACCAGGCGACCCAAGGAGAATGATCGAGACAAGGATCGAGTGAAGCAATCGATCAAACGGTACGGACGTAAATGACGCCATGCAGAGCGAGAGTAAGATCGAGTACACCACTCGATCCAGCCGAAGATCGATACCGAGATTGGATGCAACGCTCGATTCGCCGACGATGATCGAGACCCAGATCGAGCCGAAGACACGATGTCCGGATATGATCGAGAGAACCACTCGATCTTGGAGTCGATTTCTGTCCTTTCAACCGTTTTTGGCCGCTAGCGAAGGGGGGACCATTAGCTTGTTTCAGCATTTTGGGAAGGGGGCGACGTCCTTTTCCTAGAATAACTTTTTAGATCCTTATCTTTTCCTTTATGTTTTCTCTCTCGTTTTCGTGAAGAACACCATTGTTGAACTCGGGTTTTTCTTAAGCTTTGTATTCGAATCATTTCTGTTCAATCTAGTTTTCTTTTCATGTTCATCGTCTCGTTTCATATGCTTTGCTTGATTTACTCTATGTGTAGCGAGTAGTTTCTTTGGGTTCGGGGTTGAGAGGATTAAGGGGTCAAAAGGGTTTCGATCTTGGGGTTTTTCTAAACGTTTTCAAAGGCTATCTTTTCTAAGGTGTTGAGATCTCAATGCTTGAAGACTCTCACGCCAAGAGCTTCATGATCCGAGAGGTTCCTTACCTTGACAAGATCCAGGAGCCTCGGAAGATCACACCTTAGAGACTAGTTACCCCTTCCCAAAAGCCATGGAAGTTTTGGGGATTAGTTAAGCCATTCGTTTGAAATCTGTTTTCCTTGCCCTTCGACCTCTCTTTCCACCAAAAGCCATGGGTTTGGAGGAGAGGATGAAGAAGTGATCTATACCGAAAGCCACAGATAGATCTTGTTTAGTTTTCAAGGCTTAGAGATCCTCACCAAGTGAGTCGATTTAAAGTTTTAAACCCAAGGTCGAACCTTTGAAACCCCTGACCATGAATCTCAACCCTAGACCCTTTCTCTTAGCATCTTTACATCTTATCTCATCTTTCGCTTGATCTCTGATAGCATCCTGGTCATTAGTTTTACTGTTCTTGCATTTTTAGACGAGATCGATTGTTACTGCTTAATCTAGTGGTCGATCTCATGGTCGATCCATTAGTCAAATTTTAATAATTCGAAGCTTTCTCCTTTAATTATTCTGTTTGTTTCTCGTGGTAGTTTCTTCCTTTCTAGTACTTTTAAAATAGGTTTCATTCTGTTTAAGTTGTTGCATCTAGTTTTTAGATATTTTCTCATAAACCGTCTCATTTCGCTTAGATTTGCATTAGTGCTTGTATTCTTTGTGCATTCTCTATCATCCTAGAAGTGGATTGACTCCCTCTTGCTTGCTGTACTACAACATGTCTTGCATTTGAGTTTGATAACCTCACTGCAATATAAACCTGCCCAAAAGTGATTATCAAGCATGCTCCTCGAGGTCTACATCACAAGCCATGAGAATTGCTGTCACAATTCCGCCAATGTGCAGCTGTGGATTCTTCTCCTTTCTTCCTTTGTTGATAACCCAGTTCTGAAAAGATTGCAGCTGCTCCATCAACAGTCTTACAAGGCATGGGAACTTGCTTGGTGGACTGACTGGCACTGCACATCTGCTGGATCCTGGCCCAGTGTACAATCCACTGTAGAGGAAGTCTCTCTCCTTGCCAGTTAGATCAGAGGTTTCTTTCCTTGCAAAGAATGAGTTTGCAAGCACCTTATGTACATATCTAACTGCAGGATGCTTTAAGTGTTGGTTTTTCGTAGCTCCAGCTTTGAATTCCCATACTCCAACTATCTCCCAAGACCTTGTGTGCTGCGATTCATAGATCAAGAACTTTTTCCCTCTTTGAAAGTAGGTGCTCAGCTCCAGTGCTTTAGAGATTTCCTGGAAGGTGACCTTGAACTTCTGTTTCCCAAGCTTGAAAGAAATCCATCCATCATGGTCAGGAAGCTCACTCAGCTCATAGTAAACCACCTTGAGGGTGGAGAAGAATTGATAGGTGAAGCGCTCATAGGATGGGAGAGGTTGTAATAACTTTTGAAGTCCCATTTTCTCAAAGGTGCTGATGCAGTCTTCATAAATTTCAAGCTCCTTCATTGTGGAGGTGCATGGATACCTCGTTGGCTTGAAGGTGCATCTGCTGAATCCCGCCATTAGTTCCCTAGCGCTGAGCTTCACGGGTGGAACCTCTTCTTCCACAGCTTTGCCTTTCCCTCTCTGCTGGGTGCTTTTATCTTCAGCAGGTCTCTTTCCGGCGGCCTTAGAGGATTGCTCAACAGCTTTTCCCTTTCCTTTTTCTTGCCTTTCTGGTGGTGATGTGGTTGCTTCTTGAGGTGCTTTTCCCTTTTTCCCAGCAGCTACTTTTGTTCTTCCCATTGTACCTTCAAACGCAAAGCTTGAAAACAATGTAAGTGAAAGAACAGAAGCTGAAGAACCAAATAGCTGAAAGCATTTAAATAAAAAGCTCCTTAAGCTAAGAGAAGTCTAACAAGTCCTAATCAACAAGCTTAAACTTCTTCAAGGACAAAAGAGATTAAAAGCCAACAACTAAATAAGCTAGGATGAACAGAAGATAAGCAGTTATGCATGACATCCTAGCAAAGCGGTTCCTAGGCAAAGAGATGATGATCTTGCAAAATGGATGAAATTAAACAAGCTATGAGATGAATAGATATTTAAGCATAACTTTAACAGTCTATCTTGATATTTCAACAAAAATCCAAAATGCAAAATCATAGCACCACATTTAAAACTAAACACTACTTGCTCTTAAAAACTTCTTACTAAGCGATTTTTAACATAAGCAAAGAGTAAGAGCAAAGAGAGATAGTTTAGGAAGCAAACCTTTTGTGGACTTCTGAACACTTAAAGCAAGCAATAAAAGAGAAGAAGAACTAGTAATTTCGAGCCTTAGGTGAGAAGAAGAGTGAGTTTAAGTGTGAAGAGAAGTGAAAGAAGATTGTTGCTTAAATAGAGAGAAAGAAGGAGAAACCAAAGGAATTGGTGAGGGAACATAAGGAATCAAAAGTGTGGGGGACAAAAACAAAAGGTGTTCAGAAGCCAATAAAGAGGTCAGAAGGAATCCCAATTAAAAATTTAAATTCTCTTGGCTCCAAACCAAAGGAGGGAAAATTTTTTGGAAGTTGATACACTTACCTCGGATGGAGTTTCGGTCACTCATGACCGATATTACTGACCGAAATTTGCATTTTCGGTCATGAGTGATCGATACTGGAGACTGATGTGCTTCCTGGGATTTGTATCGGTCATCAGTGGTCGATACACTTGACTGAAATACATCTGACATGATTGTGTCGATCTTGAGTGATCAATACTGGTGACCGATATGATTTCAAGAATCGTATCGATCAACAGTGGTCGACACGATAGACCGAAAATCATATGGTATGTTTATGTCGACCAAGTGTGGTTGATATGAATGACCGAAAAATTTTCCCACCTTCAAACGTCTTTCCATATCAATCACAAGTGACCGATATGTTGACTGGTGTAGACTGGCTCTACTGATATCGGTCAGTCATGATCGATACTACTGACCGAAAATATGTGTATCAGTCTGTCATGACTGATACAAATGACCGATACCAGCCAGAATACACCTGTTATTTGTCCCCTTCAGACTTTCTCAAATCCCAGTTCAGAATCCTGTTTCAAAACACTAAAACAAAGCATAAAAGATAATCTAGAAAGCATAATATATACAAAAGGATAACATGGGATTACCTCCCAAGTGTGCTTGTTTAAAGTCACTAAGATTGACTTTGATTACCTCTTTAGTTGAGGTGAGGAGAAGTTGGTGGAGCTGGAGCTCCTACCTCCTTCTTCTTCTATACCTATTTTCCTGCTAAAGGCTGGTTCTGTTTGTCCCTGGTTGACATCCCATGCCTGATCTGTCTGACACTTGGTTTGACTGGAGGCTTCATAGCCTTGGTGGTTAAGTTCTCATTGCCCTTGAAACCAGCTTCAACCTTCAAGTCAGCATTCAGTGTCTGTCCTGGCTCAGTAGGGGAAGTATCAGCCGAAAACATATCCATAGTGAAGCGCCACACATCATCTAGGTTATCTGGGAGATTCCATTGCTCACACTCTTGCTCAAGCACTCCACAGAAGGTGAGAGAAGGAGAGTCAATTTTGTAGACCCTGAATTCATCAACATTCTTCAAGATTACAGAACCTCTTTTGAAGTCTAACTGAGCTCCTGCTTTTGCCAAGAATGGAGTGCCTAGGAGGAGAGGCACTTCTCTGGAGTATGTTTTCTCCATGACCATAAAGTCTGTTGGAACCATGCATTCCCCAATCTTCAAAGGGTAGTCTTTCACTATGCCCAATGGCTTTGTGGAAGTGTTGTCCACAAAAGTGAGAGAACCCCTGGACGGCAGCAGTTTCTTGATCCCTAGAGTTTAGCTGAGGTGGAGGGACATAACATTGACAGTTGATCCTGAATCACATAGACCTTTTACATTGTCAAGCATGTCCAGCTCACAAGTGATGAGGAATTTTCCTGGGTTTGGGAGTTTTGGCAATGACTTCATCATCTTGCTTCTTTTCATGTCAGCCCCCACATTCTCAAGGATTGGTTCCACCACTTCCAGCTTGTCAGAAACTTCTATCAGGAACCTGATTTGATGTTTCACCTCCATCAGAGTGGTGCCATGTGGGAGTTGCATTCCAGCATCTTCTATGTCTTGTTTGAACTTTGTGTACATCTTCATTCTAGCTTTGGTGAAGTGCATTGTGGGGTAGGAGAATGGTGGTTTACAGACTGGAGCTGAAAGTTCTTTACCCTTTGCAATAGTGCTTGAAGAATTACCCACTTGATTATGGTAAAGTTCCTTAGATTCCTGAGGAGTGTTGGGCGACAGAACCATCAAGGCATGGTGTGTCTCTAGTTCCTCTTCTTCAGCATCAGGTTGTTCTGGTGTGGGGGTCTCTTCTGTAGCGGTTGGGGTTTCCTCAGCCCCCTCTTTCTGAGCAGCTTCCAGTGCTGCTCGTTCCTGTTCTTCTTCTCTGTTCAAGTGTTCATCAAAGCCACGGAGGAATGTCCCTACAACTTCATGAGCTTCTTCATCACTGATGTTTCTTCTTCTGGATTCTCCTCCATACTCAACCCTCATCCTGTCTATGTGCATCAGCATTTCTTCGATCATGATGCCTAGCTCTTCCAATGAAGCATCTGCATCAGTAAATTCCTCTTCTGCTTCCTCTGCCTCTTCAGTAAGTAGATGGTAGAATTCCTGGAGGTTGTGGACAGTTTGAGCTACATTCTTAGCGTCTGGGCTTTCTACTGGGTCGTCCCCTGTGGCATCAATAATCTCAAGTCGTGCCCACCATTGATCTTCTTCCTTGTTGGTGCCTTCTTTAAGAAAGTTCCCCTTAGTTGCATAAGTTTCTGATGTTACTGCATATTGCATACATTATGCATACCCATTAGTTAGCTTTTCATGCATTTGTATCATATTTTAGGTTAGATTGCATCACTTAGAGTCCTAGAGCATTCTTGCACCAGCATACGCATGTTCCTTGCATTTTGCATTACATTCAGGTTGTTTCTGGCTGCTTTGGAGTCGTGGAGGTTCGTGGACATGTTGAGGCTGATGTAGCAGTTCGTGGGAGCTCGGATATATGCTAAGGATCAGAGATCGAGGAGCAGATCGAGCATGGCCGGTCGATCTAGGAGGTGATCGACCAGAAGATAGAGCCAACCAGGCGATCCAAGGAGAATGATCGAGACAAGGATTGAGTGAAGCAGTCGATCAAACGGTACGGACGTAAATGACGCCATGCAGAGCGAGAGCCAGATCGAGTACACCACTCGATCCACCCTAAGATCGATACCGAGATCGGATGCAACACTTGATTCGCCGATGATGATCGAGACCCAGATCGAGCCGAAGATACGATTTCCGGATATGATCGAGAGAACCGCTCGATCCTGGAGTCGATCTCTGTCCTTTCAAGCACTTTTGGCCGCTAGCGAGGGGGGGACCATCAGCTTGTTTTGGCCATTTTGGGAAGGCGGCGACGTCCTTTTCAGAGACAACTTTCAATCCTTATCTTTTACTTTATGTTTTCTCTCTGTTTTTTCGTGAAGAACACCATTGTTGAACTTGCGTTTTTCTTAAGCTTTCTAATCGAATCATTTCCGTCTTAATCTAGTTTTCTTTTCATGTTCATCGTTTCCTTTTACATGCTTTGCTTGATTTACTTTATGTGTAGTGAGTAGTTTACTTGGGTTCGGGGTTGAGAGGATTAAGGGGTCTAAAAGGTTTCGATCTTGGGGTTTTTCTAAGCGTTTTCAACGGCTATCTCTTCTAAGGTATTGAGATCTCAATGCTTGAAGACTCTCACGCCAAGAACTTCATGATCCGAGAGGTTCCTTACCTTGCAGGATTCAGGAGCCTCGGAAGATCACGCCTTAGAGACTAGTTACCCTTTCCCAAAAGCCATGGAAGTTTGGGGGATTAGTTAAGCCATTCATTTGAAATCTGTTTTCCTTGCCCTTCGACCTCTCATCCACAAAAAGCCATGGGTTTGGAGGAGAGGATGAAGGAGTGACCTATACCGAAAGCCACAGATAGATCTTGCTTAGTTTTCACGGCTTAGAGATCCTCACAAAGTGAGTCGATTTAAAGTTTTTAACCCAAGATCGAACCTTTGAAACCCCTGACCATGAATCTCAACCCTAGGCCCTTTCTTTTAGCATCTTTACATCTTATCTCGTCATTCGCTTGATCTTTGATAGCATCCTGGTCGTTAGTCTTACTTTTCTTGCATTTTTAGACGAGATCGATTGTTATTGCTCGATCTAGTGGTCGATCTCATGGTCGATCCACTAGTCGAATTTTAGTAATTCGAAGCTTGGTCCTTTAATTAATCTGTTTGTTCCTCGTGGTAGTTTCTTCATTTCTAGTATTTTTAAAATAGGTTGCATTCTATTTAAGTTGATGCATCTATTTTTTAGAGATTTTCTCATAAATCATCTCATTTCGCTTGGATTTGCATTAGTCCTTGTATTCTCTTTGCATTCTCTATCATCCTAGGCATGGATTGACTCTCCCTTGCTTGCTGTACTACAACATGTCTTGCATTTGAGTTTGATAACCTCATTGCATTTTCACCCTTGCTAAAAAAGAGCTTATCAAATGGCGCCGTTGTCATCCTAGGACTGTTTAGAGAACATAGAGATTTAGGATTTAGCAAAGACTAAGTCTTTACCTTTTTCAAGTTACTAATCATTCTACTCTCAAACGTGTGTTTTCAGGTACATGATTCTTCGTTCAAGGGGAGACAACAATCTACTACAACCCTTGGACAACATTCATCAGCTTGGTCACTCACGACAAAGGAGAGTCAGAGAACAAACAAGAGCCTTTGAGGCGATTGTTCAGCACGGTTTGGTTGACTTTAAAGCTATGGCTGAACACGAGCATCCAGAAGGACCTCCTCCAGCTCAAGGGGCAGTAGGAAGGGGCAATGGAAACCCCCAACACGCGGCTAGACCCCCATGGATCATAGGAGCCGGAGATGCTCGTGTTCAGCATCTTCCTGTACAAAACAACAACTTCGAGATCAAGCCAGGTTTCGTCTCAATGGTGCAAAACAACAAGTTCTACGGCTTATTAATGGAAGTTCCCTTGGAGCACCTTGACAACTTCGAGCAAGTATGTGGGATGATAAAGATCAATGGCATATCCGAAGATGCTTTCAAGCTGCATCTCTTCCCCTTTTCACTCGGAGACAAAGCTAGGCACTGGGAGAAGACCCTCCCACAAGGCACCATCACCTCATGGGCCGAGTGTAAGAAGGCCTTTCTCTCAAAGTTCTTCTCAAGCACCAGGACAGCACGGTTGAGAAGCGAAATAAGCGGTTTCACTCAAAGGAACTATGAGACATTCAACGAGGCAATGGAGCGTTTCAAAGACTACACGATCCAATGTCCTCATCACGGGTTCAGTGAGGAGACACTACTCAGTACAATATACCGTGGAGCTTCACCAAAGATCAGGTTGGTGCTTGACACAGCTAGCAAAGGGAACGTTGTGGGTATGGAGCTGATAGAAAACTTGGCATTGAGTGATGGCAACTACGTTGAGGATTATGACCGTGCACCGAGAGGATCAGAGCTAGAGTCTCGAAAGAAGAAGCTGAAATCTTTGCATGAAAAGATAGATAAGCTGGTGTTAGCCAATCAGAAGCATGTTCACTTTGTTGGTGAAGCTGATGAAAACCGAGAGGAGTTAGAGTTGAGCCAAGAAGAAGCCAATTGGGTGGCGGGACAGAACAACTACAAACCTCAAGGCTACAACCAAGGCTACCAGAACAACAACCTCTCTTATTGAAGAACCAACGTAGCCAACCCTAAAGATCAAGTGTACCCTGCTCAGCAAGCAAAACCTTTCATCCCTTACAACAAAGGTTTTCAACTGAGTGGTGGTTTCCAAGGTCAAGGGCAGAACAACTTCCAAGGGCAACATCAAAATAACAAGGGTTATACACCTAACTACCCTCCGGGCTTTGCACCTCAGCAGCAACAACCGATGCAACAACAAGTTGATCCGGTTCAAGCAATGTTTCAACTCGTCTAGACTCGTCTCTCACTGACTTCTCCACTCAGATCACCAACTTAAATAACAAGATCAAGCAGCTAGAGAAAGGGAAAGCGAGTACGAGTGGTCAGAATAGTCTTCCGGGAAAGTGTGAGCATAATCCCAAGGAGTATGCTAATGCCATAACGTTGAGAAGCGGCAAAGAGCTCGAACCTCCGGTCTCTACCAAGAACAACGAGGACATTGTAATTCAAGAGGGGGAGGGTAAACCTTCGGATGATGATGATGAGATTAACTTTGAAAACGTTTGGATCCAAGGGCCAAGAAGAGGAGACAAAGCAGTTGCTGAGAAGAAAGCTGAGCAAACCACTAAGGAGAAGAATGCTTATGTGCCTCCACCGTATGTATCTAAGCTGCCTTTTCCTGGCCGCTTCAAGAAGCAACTTATAGAGAAGCATAGAATCCTCTTTGAGAAGCATCTTAAGGACGTGGAGATCAAGCTACCTCTCGTTGACTGCCTTGCAATGATGCCTAAATGCGCCAAATTCTTCAAAGATACTCTCGTGAAGAAGAATAAGGAAAGCAAGGAGGTACTTGTTCTAAGTGAAGAGTGTAGTGCTGTGATACATAAGGAGATAGTCCCTAAGAAGTTGGGAGACCCTGGAAGCTTCACTATACCCTGCGCTTTAGGTCCTCTAGAGTTCAAAAGTTGCTTATGTGATCTCGGAGCTAGCATAAACCTGATGCCTCACTCCGTGGCTAAGAAGCTTGGCTTTACTCGTTTCAAAGACTGTCGGATCTCGTTGGTACTGGCTGATAGGAGTGTGAGGCTACCAGTGGGGCTGATTGAAGATTTACCGGTGCGAATCAGTGGTGTGAACGTGCCTACGGACTTCGTCGTGTTGGAGATGGATGAAGAGCCTAAGGATCCACTCATCTTAGGGAGACCATTCCTTGCAACCGCCAGGGCTATCATAGATGTGAAGAATGGGAAGATTGCCTTGCATTTGGGAAAGGAGATAAGGCTTGACTTCGACATCAATGAGGTTCTGAAGAAGCCGACCATTGAAGGGCAAGCTTTCTATAATGAAACGATGGATGCTTTAGCGGATGAGTTGCTGGAAGAGCTGGCTCTAGAAGACCATCTGAAGCTAGCACTGACTAAGGAGCCAGGGGAGTTTGGCTATGTGGACCAGAGGACCCAGGAGTACGTCAACCTGCTGGATTCTAGGAGGATTGTTAAGAATGATGAAGGTTGCTGCCTAGAGATCGACCCCGAGATCGACGCTATCACTCGATCCAGGAGTCAGATCGACAAGGCAATCGAGAACACAACTCGATCCGGTGCAACAATCGACGGACAGATCGAGAGGAATGCTCGATCAGGAAAAACAATCGAGTCGACGATCGAGAGAGACCTCCCGATCATTTTGGGGTCCAATCAAGAGATCGACTCAGCGTCTCGATCCCTTACTCGATCCACATCAAATCGAGTAAGTGAATCGAGCGAATTGGCTTGATCTAGACGACAGCGAGAGGAGAATCGACTGGAGGACTTGATTTCAGAAGGGATAGCGATGGAGGAAAGCAGTCTAAAGGGCCATGCCTCGGGTTCAAAGGAGGGTTCCAAGGAGGAAAGCAACAACAACAGCCACGAGGATGACTGGAGTGAGCTGCTAGCCCCAAAGGTGGACCGTAAGGAGCTCCCAAAAGGGCTAAGGTATGCTTTCTTAGGGCCTAATAACACCTATCCCGCGATTGTGAATGAAAACCTAAGTGATGATGAGTTGCACTCGCTCCTAACTGATCTGAGAAAGTATATGAAGGCCATTGGGTACTCTTTAAGTGACATCAAGGGCCTTTCACCAATGCTTTGCACTCATAGGATTCACTTGGATAATGAGAACGCCTCTTCTATAGAACATAAAAGGCATTTGAATCCTAATTTGAAAGAGGTTGTTAAGAAAGAAATCCTTAAGCTTTTAGAGGCTGACGTGAGCTATCCCATAAGCGACAGCACGTGGGTTTCTCCTGTACACGTGGTGCCTAAGAAGGGAGGGATCACGGTCATAAGGAATGAAAAGGATGCGCTTATCCCTACTAGAACCATTACTGGTCATAGGATGTGTATTGATTATAGGAAACTTAACCTTGCAACTAGGAAAGACCATTTCCCTTTGCCTTTTATTGATCAAATGCTTGAGAGACTTGCTAATATCCCTTACTACTGTTTTTTCGATGGGTATAACGGTTTCTTTCAGATACCAATTCACCCAAATGATCAGGAGAAGACGACCTTCGCATGTCCCTACGGTACCTTTGCATATCGAAGGATGCCGTTTGGATTGTGTAATGCACCGGCTACGTTTCAGCGACGTATTATGTCGATCTTCTCCGATCTAATAGAGGAGATGGTAGAGGTGTTCATGGATGACTTCTCTGTCTATGGTGCGTCCTTTTCTGCGTGTTTGTTGAATCTTTGCAGGGTACTAAAACGTTGTGAAGAGACGAACTTGGTGCTGAACTGGGAGAAATGCCACTTTATAGTTAAGGAAGGGATCATGCTTGGTCATAAGATATCAGAGAAGGGCATTGAGGTTGATCAGGCTGAAGTGGAAGTCATGATGGGTCTTGAGCCGCCGGTTAATGTTAAGGGAGTCAGAAGCTTCTTGGGACACGCAGGGTTCTATAGGCGCTTCATCAAATATTTCTCCAAGATTGCACGCCCTCTTACACGGTTGTTGTGCAAGGAAGCTGAGTTTATGTTTGATGAGGAGTGTTTGAAAGCTTTCGTGACCATCAAGGAAGCCCTTACATCAGCTCCTATAGTCCAAGTACCAGACTGGTCTCTTCCCTTTGAGATCATGTGTGATGCTAGTGACTACGCCGTAGGAGCCGTTCTTGGTCAGAAGAAAGACAAGAAGCTGCACGTGATCTACTATGCTTCAAGAACCTTGGATGACACGCAAACAAGGTACACCACTACGGAGAAGGAGTTGCTTGCAGTAGTGTTCGCCTTTGAGAAGTTCATATCATACCTCGTTGGTTCCAAGGCTATTGTATACACGGATCACGCTGCCTTGCGATACATCTACTCGAAGAAAGACACTAAGCCTCGGCTCTTAAGATGGATTCTCTTACTCCAGGAGTTTGACATGGAGATTAAAGACAAGAAAGGAATAGAAAACTGAGTCGCTGACCATCTCTCACGGCTAAGGATCAACGAGTCTCTCCCCTTAGATGACTCTCTTCCAGAAGAGCAGCTTATGGCGATTATCACGGCTGTTTGTGGAAAGCTAGAAGGGAGGTTTGAGGAGGTGTTGAGTTTCAAAGAGGAGGATCTACCGTGGTATGCTGATGTAGTGAACTATCTAGCGTGTGGTGAGGAGCCAACACATCTCAACAGCTATCACAAGAAGCGGTTTATGAGAGAGGCTAGTGACTACTTTTGGGACGAGCCCTACTTATACAAGAGAGGAGTAGACAGTTTGTACCGGAGATGTGTTACTAAGGAAGAAGCCAGGGACATCCTCTATCATTGCCATGGCTCTTCCTACAGAGGACACTTCGCCTCTTTCATGACTGCCACAAAAGTGTTGCAAGCCGGTTTCTGGTGGCCGTCCATTTTTAAAGATGCACACGAGTTTGTGAAGAGCTGTGAGGCATGTCAACGAGCAGGGAATATCACTAAGAGGAACGAAATGCCTTAAGTTCCCATCTTCGAGGTTGACGTGTTCGACGCGTGGGGCATAGACTTCATGGGGCCATTTCCTTCTTCATACGGCAACAAATACATCTTAGTAGCAGTGGATTATGTCTCTAAATGGGTTGAGGCTGTTGCTTCCCCTACAAATGACTCTAAGGTGGTAATCAAGCTGTTCAAGACTATCATCTTCCAGAGGTTTGGGGTACCCAAGGTTTTTCTAAGCGATGGAGGAAGCCACTTCATAAACAAGGTCTTTGAGAACCTCTTGAGAAAGTATGGAGTTAAGCATAAGGTGGCTACACCGTATCATCCTCAAACAAGCGGTCAAGTGGAAGTCTCCAACAGGCAAATCAAGGCTATACTAGAGAACACCGTCGGAGCAACAAGGAAAGATTGGGAAGTGAAGCTGGACGATGCTCTTTGGGCCTACCGTACCGCCTTCAAAACGCTGATTGGTACAACTCCTTTCACTCTACTCTATGGTAAGGGCTGTCACCTCCCGGTTGAGCTGGAACACCGTGCGTTGTGGGCTGTGAAGAGGCTGAACTTTGACCTTAAGACTGCTCAGGAGAGGCGCCTTATTCAGCTACACGAACTGGACGAGTTGAGGCTGAACGCTTACGAGAGCTCTCGGATATACAAGGAGCGGACTAAGGAGACTCATGACAAGAAGTTGGTTGCCAAGGAGCTTAAGGAAGGAGGGCTAGTGTTGCTGTATAACTCGAGGCTCAAACTCTTCCCGGGCAAGCTGAAATCAAGGTGGAGCGGACCGTTCGTGATTCAAGAAGTGTTGCCTTATAGAGCTGTTACTCTGATGGGAAAAAGTGGCAGTGCATTCACCGTCAACGGACACAGAGTCAAGCCTTACTTGGCAGACGGCTATGACAAGGAGAGTACCTCTGTGCTTCTCCAAGATCCACCATCCGCTTAAACCAAGTAAGGTCTAGCTAAAGACGTTAAAGAAAGTGCACTTGGGAGGCATTCCCATGTTTATCTTGTACATATTTTTGCTTTATTTTCCTTTCAGTTTTATGTTTTTATTCTGCAAGTGTGTAGGAACAGGTATGAGGAGTCTAAACCTTGATCTTGAAGTCCAAAAGAGGCGATAGGGGTTGAGATAAGGCTAGAGATCGAGTGCTAGATCGACTGATCCTGGCTCGATCTTTGCTAGATCGAGTCAGTGAATCGAGAGGAGCCTGTCGATCTAGACGAGAACGAGTGACAAAATCGACCTTGACGAAAAAGGATCGATCGATCCAAAACGGATCGACAGATCTAATTTCTCTCGGGAAAATTTGTTGAAAACAGATCGATCACTCGATGAATCGAGTCTCAAATCGAGTAACCCTCTCGATCTAAGCCATTTTGGGCATGAGATCGAGTCCTAGATCGACCAAATGGACTCGATCTCATGCCGAGGTAACATTTTCTATCCCTCCTTTACTCTTTTCCCTCCAACTTTTAAATTCAAAACTTGGTCAAGGCAAGCATCTTTGACCATGAAAGATGTGCCTTGACCAAGATTTTGTCAGAAAAACCACATTTACTACCCATTGTTTTGCTCTTTGCTAGCCTTTAAATGTTTCAACAACCTCTCACCCTCTCATTCCTGTTTTTCTCAAAAATTTTAAACAAAGAGAGTGAGAGTTTCAGTTTTCAAAAGCTAGCAAAGATCTTCTGCATTTCTTGCAAAGGTATTTTCAAAATTTAATGATTTATTTTTAGAAAAATTTCCTTTAAATTCGCAAGATATTGTTCTAGAATATAGGGTCGGTTGTGATTTTAAAAACTAGCTAAGTAAAAGGAATAATTCTAGATTTTTCAGTATCTGAAGATATGATTCTCCTTTACTTAGCTATAATTTTTATTAATTCCCCAAAATTCTAGGGTAGTTTTTATAAGTTCTCTCCTTCTCTTCTCTCATTCTCATCAAAACCGCCGTTTGCTTATTAAATTTCTTTAGAAACTTGTTTCAGGAACAATGGCCCCAAAGAGAACAAGAGAAGAGACAGCACAAGAAGGAGAAGGACAAGAGGTGGCAGTTCAAGAGAGGGTCAGATGGATTAAGGATGAGAAGAGGGACAAGAAACGGCTGGAAAGGCGTCGGTTTGAGCCTACCAAGTTTGCTGATCGAGCGCTGTTGTCCAAGCTAGGGATTCTTGGGGATTTCGACCAACTCCTCAAGAACATTGGCCTAAGATGTCTGTCATGGATGGATTGCCCAACCATTCCAGAAGTGACAATAGCACACCCGTCCCTTCTCAAGGTCGCCTCTACTTCAAGGTTGGCCGTCAAGCCTATACACTCCCCATCCCTGAGCTATACCAAGCTTATGGTCTCAACGCGGATGCCTACAAGGTCGAGTTCCCCGCCTTCAAGAAAGCCGACGACCTTTGGGACCTGATCAGCAATGAAGACTACAAAGCCAACACCGCCAAGATCCAGCGAGTAAGAAGCCCGGTGTTGAGGTACACTCTGAAGCTGATCGCCAACACGTTTAGTGGAAGATCTGTTGCTCCTACGGTCACAAAGATAGAGCTGTGCTTCCTGTTCCAAGGTGTGAAGCACTTGGTGTGTAATCCGGATGCAAATGACGAGCCTATGGAGGATGAACTCGGCGATGAAGTGAACTACGGATGTGTGCTTGCAGCTTCCTTGGTGAAATACAAGGCTTATGCCTTGAGGTGCAAGGCAACTTCCTCTTACATTGGCGGTTTCCTCACTCCTCTGTTCGTGCAAGCTGCTGTGCCCATTCACGACTTCACCCATGTACCAACCAGAGCTTTCATGGACGAGGCATACATGAGGAATACTGACAGCTTGGGACGCACGCCAGCGGAAGGGTTCTACGCCTACCTCTTCATAGACGACGAAGAGAAGAAGAGAGTGTGCATCCTGTCCAACAAAGACGAAACCGAGCTGCTTGGTGTTGGGAACATCGAGTTCTAGCCCACGGAGGAAGAATGCTTTGCCCCTCTCGGAGGACCACCTGCTTCAGCGATTGCCCCTCGTCAAAGATTCGAGTCTCCAGCCACGGGAGATGAGATACCCGAGGCCTACACACTTCCCAAGCTAGACTTCGAGCCGAGGACAAAAACCGAGAAGTTCCTAGCATCTGTTGTGGAGATGCAAAGGAAGATCAACAAGTGGCAAGGCAAGATGCTCAAGAAGCTTAGAAAGAAAGTCAAGGCCCTTCAGGGAGGGTCGCCTAAGAAAGCTGCAAGTCAAGAGGTGCAAAAACCCGAGAAGAGAAGGCTCTCAACCGGTGGAGTTGTCATCCGCGAGACCCAAGGAAACACCATTCAGCCGGCGCGCCACTCTCTCAAAGAACCAGCCGACAAAGGCAAGACCATAGTCTCTAGCTCCTCTGGAACATCCTCAAGTTCCAGCCGAGACTAGACCAGAGGTAACAACCTTCTTCCATTGTACATAACCACTCATATTTGCTTCTTTTTGCTTTGTGTTTTGCTACTCCTTCAAATGAGTTTGCCACCGGGACGGTGTCAAGCAAGTTTGGGGGAGTACATGTGTGATTTGACTTGTGTTTTGTGATCTTATTTTCCTTTAGCATCCTTGAGTCTTTAGTTCATGAAAAATTGGTAAAATTTTTAAAATTTTTTCAAAGATTCATGTAGTTGCATTCATCTTGTCAAAACATGTTAGGATTGAGTCTAGAGTCTCTCACAGCATTTAGGTTGTTTGCATTTTTCATAAGGGGTTAAAATTTCTTAAAAAGGTGTTTTTACTTATGAATTGTTTCAATGCCCTAGTTAGTAGTTCTCTAATGCTTTGTCTATGCTTTGAAAGTAAGTTCTTACCATGCTTGGATCACTTGTTAGGATTTTCGTGGCTTGAATTGAACTCTCATGATTTGAAACTCATCTTATTAAGTGAGAACCTTAATTTGAAATTCTAATTATCATCCTTATGCATTTGAAAATAAACACATGGTTTTAAAATATTTAGGCTCTCTTCTTCCTTTTTACCACTCTTTGTGAGCCTAAGTAGAACTCCCTTCTTGAACCTTACCCTTCTTTGAAGCCAAATGTTCTTGTGTGTCATCTTTGTGAGGCCTTCTTTTTTGGTTTGAACTTGGCATAAAGTGTTAGGTTTAGGCGACATGATTGCTAGCTTTGCATTTTGAAGCTAGGTATAGGCTTAGGATAAGTTTGGGGGATCATTGGGGTTGTTTCCTTTCCTATTTGTTCTCGGTTTCAAAGAACTTTGTGTTTTAAAGAAAGAAATTGGTTTTAAGTGAAAGGTTGTGTTTTAAAAACTAAGTATGCTCTAATAAATTTCAGGAGGTAGCTCTCCCATAATAAAAAAAACAAAGAGAAAAAGAAAAGAAAAAGAAATAAAAGAGCCTAAGTACCAAATAAAAATAAAAAGAAAAGAAAAAAAAAAGAGAAAGAAAAAAAATAAGAGAGCTACTAATAAGAAATATCTAAAGAGCAAAATTCTTTTCAAAACCTTTTCACTAGCCTAAAAAGTTTTAAAATGTTCTTGTTTCGAATTGGGGATTGCTAAGTTATGTGAAGAAAAAGGGTAGACTCTAAGTGGTGAGTGAGGATAAAATTTGTTAAATGAGAGGGGTATAGGATCGTTTGTTAGTTTACATAGGTATATGAGAATTATGCATAAATTGTCTTTACCTTTAGCATTATGCACAAGTTCAACCATTTTTGAGAGAAACCCTTGTTCTAATCATTAACCCTTTTCAAATGAGATCATTCAATGCTCATAGCCTTAACCCTTAGCCAAATGTGTTTTGCTTTATAGTGCATAAGTTTGATTCATGGTTCTATTGTTAATGAATGTTAAAGGATGAGTTTCTTTGCTTGTTAGGAATAGGAGAGTCATGATTTGAATTTCTTTGTGTGATGAGTATGGCTAAGTTCTTTGGAGTATGAGTGTAAGCATAGCATTTTAGAACTGTTAACTAGGACATTGAGCTTGATTCATTTGAAAGGCACATTTGCAAGAAGTTTAAACCCCCATTCGTTTTTCGGAAAACCTCTCTTCCTTACTTATTTTCTGTTGCTTGAGGGCAAGCAAGAAGTAAGTTTGGGGGAGTTGATGTTACTGCATATTGCATACATTTTGCATACCCATTAGTTAGCTTTTCATGCATTTGTATCACATTTTAGGTTAGATTGCATCACATAGAGTCCTAGAGCATTCTTGCACCAGCATACGCATGTTCCTTGCATTTTGCATTACATTCAGGTTGTTTGTGGCTGCTTTGGAGTCGTGGAAGTTTGTGGACATGTTGAGGCTGATGTAGCAGTTCGTGGGAGCTCGGATATATGCTAAGGATCAGAGATCGAGGAGCAGATCGAGCATGGCCGGTCGATCTAGGAGGTGATCGACCAGAAGATCGAGTCAACCAGGCGATCCAAGGAGAATGATCGAGACAAGGACCGAGTGAAGCAGTCGATCAAACGGTACGGACGTAAATGACGCCATGCAGAGCGAGAGCCAGATCGTATACACCACTCGATCCACCCTAAGATCGATACCGAGATCGGATGCAACACTCGATTCGCCGATGATGATCGAGACCCAGATCGAGCCGAAGACACGATGTCCGGATATGATCGAGAGAACCGCTCGATCCTGGAGTCGATCTCTGTCCTTTCAACCACTTTTGGCTGCTAGCGAGGGGGGGGGACCATCAGCTTGTTTTGGCCATTTTAGGAAGGCGGCGACGTCCTTTTCAGAGATAACTTTCAATCCTTATCTTTTACTTTATGTATTCTCTCTGTTTTTCGTGAAGAACACCATTGTTGAACTTGTGTTTTTCTTAAGCTTTGTAATCGAATCATTTCCGTCTTAATCTAGTTTTCTTTTCATGTTCATCGTTTGCTTTTACATGCTTTGCTTGATTTACTTTATGTGTAGTGGGTAGTTTACTTGGGTTCGGGGTTGAGAGGATTAAGGGGTCTAAAAGGTTTCGATCTTGGGGTTTTTCTAAGCGCTTTCAACGGCTATCTCTTCTAAGGTGTTGAGATCTCAATGCTTGAAGATTCTCACGCCAAGAGCTTCATGATTCGAGAGGTTCCTTACCTTGACAGGATTCAGGAGCCTCGGATGATCACACCTTAGAGACTAGTTACCCCTTCCCAAAAGCCATGGAAGTTTAAGGGATTAGTTAAGCCATTCATTTGAAGTCTGTTTTCCTTGCCCTTCGACCTCTCTTTCCAACAAAACCCATGGGTTTGGAGGAGAGGATGAAGGAGTGACCTATACCGAAAGCCACGGATAGATCATGCTTAGTTTTCAAGGCTTAGAGATCCTCACAAAGTGAGTCGATTTAAAGTTTTTAACCCAAGGTCGAACCTTTGAAACCCCTGACCATGAATCTCATCCCTGGGCCCTTTCTTTTAGCATCTTTACATCCTATCTCATCATTCGCTTGATCTTTGATAGCATCCTGGTCGTTAGTCTTACTGTTCTTGCATTTTTAGACGAGATTGATTGTTATTGCTCGATCTAGTGGTCGATCTCATGGTCGATCCACTAGTCGAATTTTAGTAATTCGAAGCTTGGTCCTTTAATTAATCTGTTTGTTCCTCGTGGTAGTTTCTTCATTTCTAGTATTTTTAAAATAGGTTGCATTCTATTTAAGTTGCTGCATCTAGTTTTTAGAGATTTTCTCATAAATCATCTCATTTCGCTTGGATTTGCATTAGTCCTTGTATTGTCTTTGCATTCTCTTTCATCCTAGGCATGGATTGACTCTCTCTTGCTTGCTGTACTACAACATGTCTTGCATTTGAGTTTGATAACCTTATTGCATTTTCACCCTTGCTAAAAAAGAGCTTATCAGTTTCAATAGGCTCCCCTCCCCCATTCTGGGTGTCAATGTCCTCATTGATCAAGGAGAGGAAGTCGCCAATGATGGCTTCTTCTTCAATAGGAGTAAAGGTAACTGTAGATTCACCAGCTTGGCAGTACTCATAGGTGGTGTCTAAGGTTTCTATCCCTGAATGCAAATCATCAGACGTGGTGTTTAGCTCAGCATGAACAGAGTCTAATTTGGTGTGCAACTCAGCAAATCCCTGATTCATCTTCAATTTTGCATGGAGTTGTAAGTTGATGAACTCTGTGATCAAACTTTTGATATTAGCTACAGTAGAAGTAGAATCAATGAGTTGAGCTTGGGGGATAGCAGGTGTGGGCTCAAAGTGTGGGTGGGTATTGTGGCAGTCTGTAAAGTTGTTCATAGGCAGAGGCTCTTGGTAGAGTTGTTGCACCTTGGAGTTTCAAAACAGAACATCTTCTCCACTTGTAGAGATGTACCTGAAATAAAAATGCTTGAAAAGGAGTGAGTAACCAAATAAAACTAAAAGCTTGATCTTAAAGATTCTACAAACTCTAATGATTCAAACTGATTCCCAAATGGCAACGGCGCCAAATTGATACAAGGGTTTTACCCCTTGTAGGACAATTGCCCTAGCTTGTACTAGTCAGTTGCAGTATAGCATAGGGTTGTATCAATCCAAATGGGAAGAGTTGAAAGACAGAAGAGTTGAGAGTTGAATCTCTAAGTCAAGCAAGCCAGGAAAGGGGTTTTGTTGCCTAAACAACAGTTCTAACAACCTAAGTGAAACAAGCAGCAACAAGGTGAAAGCAAAAGCAAACTAAGCAATTCTAAGCAAGAAAAACAGAGTGAAACAGAGCAAAACAGAGAAAATTTGAAATTCAAATTAGAGAAAGACAAGTTCATAAATGTGGTTATTAACTTTGGGGAATTTCAGACATTGATTAAGGTTGTTTTAAACTACATTGATCAAGAAGGTAAGCAAGCAATGGTGGTTCCTAGACATAGAGTTCACAACTAAGCTAGTTAGATCCAATCTCTTGGCAAATAACCCTTTGCTAAACATCTTAACAAGAACTAACTCTCATTAGTGCTAAAGCATCAAGCAAGCAAGACTAATCAACTTTGTTCAAATCAAAATGCTCCTCAAACAGTCAATCTCTTGAGCCAAGGCCAGCAAATCCTCTATTAAACAGGTACAGCATTTCATCAAACACTTGGTGGGCATAAGAGAAAACTAACAACCTAGACCAGTTTGATCAAGACTAATCTAGCATGAATAACAGATTAATAGAGAGGAACACATAAACAGAAGAACATAACAAACCTTAATCAAGCCATAGATTCCCCTAATCTACCACATCTAGAAACCCTAAGGTAACTACTCACTCATAATCATGTTTAACACCAAATCACAAAGGGAGAAGATGCTAATCATGATTAAAAGGAAGATTAAAGAAAGATTAAAGCAAATACTTGATTGTATTAAACAAAGCAAATAAATTGTCTTACAAACTTAAAAAAATAGCTTAAGAACAGTATTTTGACAAGACCTCTCGAAAATATAGAAAAAGGGGCTCTTTATAGCCTAAGGGAGAAAACCCTAGAAAGGTGGCAAAAGTGTAATTAAAAACAGGTCCGAGCTGGGTCAGTATCGGTCAGTTGTGTCGACCTCCAGTGACCGAAATTTATCTGTATCGGTCATCAGTGATCGACACACACGACCGAAATTAGAACGGTGAGTTTGTGTCGACCACATCAGACCGATACTGGTGATCGATACTGCTCCATTTCGGTCACCAGAGACCAAAATTCACCAGGCTCTGACCGAAAACTTCTGCATAGATCTTCTGCTTTGATCCTTCTTGCTCCCTTTTGTCCAGCTAGCCTCCTGGATCATTCCCAAAGCTCCTCCAAGCTCCTTTAAGCTCCAAAAGCACCTAAAAACATCCAATAAGCAAGAAAAATGCAATATATACTCTAAATGCAACCTAAGTCTAAAAGAAGAAGAAAATAGGACAAAAGCTAAGGGAAAATATGCAAAAGAGGACCAAAACATGCACTAAATGCAGCCCTAAATGGTGTAAATACAAGGGATATCAATGGTCAAGTGGTCATAGGAGTGATTATAGGGGTTTCTAAATCAAAGGCATTCAAACTAGCAATTCCAGCAAGCATTTCTTAATATTGCAATTCTAGACAAGGTAACTATAGAGAATCAGCTTTGTGGTGTATAAGAGAAATTCATTTCAATAAAACTAGTGTGTCAAACCCATTTTTGATGGTGTATTTGTAAGCATAAAGCAACAAAACCCTAGTTGCCTAAAAGAAGCACTAATCCAAGTGAACCTCTCTCTCTTAAGCAATGATTCTAGTCAATCTATCATCAGTTAGGATTCTTTAGGGACCTAAGCAGCAACTCAACAATTCAAGAATATGACATTAAGCTCATCCTATGTGAAACCTAAACACACAAAATCAATACATCAAGTTTCAAGCAAGGAGTGTTCTCTAATCCAAACTATCAAGCCATCAAGCAAAACTCATGAATCTCACGCTATCAAGCCCTAAGCGAATCATTTGGTAACACAAACTATCAACATTGATGTCACAAGTCAAAGAAACCATAAACATTACAAACTATCAAGCCAAATAAGCGAATCATGTGAGGAAACAAGACATAAAGCTCTCAAACAAATCATCAACATCAACACATCATATTCAATGAAAAAGGAGATACCTTTTAGTCAATAACAGCTCTGCAAGAGAAGGAAACAATATATATTAACAATAGCAAGCCTAAACACCCTTAATCAACTTTTAATAACCACTTTCCCTACTAAGAATCTCAAATCTTTGGTGGATTACTCACTAATCATGTTTAAACTCATTAAGTTTGAGTTAAACATGGTAAGATGAGATGAGATGCGAAAATGAAGGAAAACAAAAAACTAACCTACCAAGATGCGAAAATCAAGAACAATAAACAAGATCTAAAACACAAAACAAGAATTACTTAAGGAAAAACAAGGTTTTACAAAGTTCTTAAGAGACAATGGTGAACAAGGAAGAGAAGATAAGATAGGATAATGTTCAGATCCTTTCTAATGTTTTTCTCCTTCCCCTTTTATACTAGAGACCCAAAAAGTGGGTAAAAAAACTAAAAATCTAGATAAGGTTGGTCAACGCGCGGAAAAGATGCATCGAGCAGTACAGACAGATGTTCTGCTATATGCATCACCTCGATGTAGACCTTCCTTGCTGCGAGTAGTCCTTCTGGTTGGTAGCTCATCACGAAGTGGTTTTCGGGATGTATCGGGCAAGACACCAGATGTTCTCCTAGATGCTGGGACCCGATATGTCATGTATCGCCAAATTGGCTTGTACGGCCTTCCTTTCTCGACAAACCATCTTAAAGTTTACGTCCAAATCTCTCCCCCACACTTAAATTACACAGTCCCTTATGTAATGAAAGCAATGGAAGAGAGAAGCAACAAAATATATAACAAAAATGAAAAGATGCAATGGTATATAACAATGGAAAGGATGTGGTACTTGGTTTAGTGGCAGGAGTGGTGGGATGATCCTGAGGTTTGAGGAGACTTGCTAGCTCTCCTCTTTCTTCTTTCATAAACCTTAGTGGAATGCTCTGCTTCCGGAGTTGGTTGAACCCAGCTTGACCATAGCTGTTCAGCCTGTGAAGAAGTTCCTTGTGAGCCCTATTGCCATGTTTCCTGAACTTCAGAGGAGTTGGGGTTTGGCGCCTCCTAAGCTGATGGAACATGGGCTCTTGGCTCATAAGATGAAGCCCTTGGTTGTTCCCATGTACCCCACTGGTCACTTGGTTGTGTATGAAATGAATGTCTTCCATGGGGGTTCCATATAGCTTCTTCCTCTTCAGTTGGCTGAAGTTACTCTTCTTGTTGAGAGTTGAGCTCATGGGTGTGGCTGTGGTGGGAAGTTCTTGCTGATATAGCCTTGTTCTTCTTGACCTTCCCTTTCATCATTTTCATAAGCCATTTGATGGCTTTATCCTGCCACTTGCACCACTTCTGGAGTGTGCTGATGTGCTTATGAGCTGCTCTCAAAGAGCTTCCTTGGTTGGGTGCTGCATAAGGCTGGAAGTGGAACTGCCTTGAGCTGTAGTTGAACACTTCTTCTTCTTCAAGCTCATCTTCTTCATGGGTTCTTCCTTGGCCTTCAGCGCCAGCAGTAGCATTGCATTGTTCTTCTTCTTCTTCTTCTCTGATCTCTTCAGTGTGCTCCTCCTCTGCATCACTGTCTTCTTCTTCCTCTCCAGGAACAGGACCGCCTGTGTAGAGCTCTTCCTCACTTAAGTTGAAGCTGATGTTCGCTGGTGTGGTGAAGGAGGTTACCCTTGGGTTTGGAAGAAGGATTCTCACTGGTTCTGAGTGATTGTTGATGAACTGGTAAACATACTTGCCCTGAACACTCTTCTCAAGATAGTGACGCCCCTTAAGATAGTCCATATCTATCCAGATAGGATTCAGAGCATCTTCAGCATTGATGTTATTGCATATTGCATACATTTTGCATACTCATTAGTTAGCTTTTCATGCATTTGTATCACGTTTCAGGTTAGATTGCATCACTTAGGGTCTTAGAGCATTCTTGCATCAGCATACGCATTTTCCTTGCATTTTGCATCACATTCAGGTTGTTTCTGGCTGCTTTGGAGTCATGGAGGTTCGTGGACATGTTGAGGCTGATGTAGCAGTTCGTGGGAGCTCGGATATATGCTAAGGATCAGAGATCGAGGAGCAGAAGATCGAGCCAATCAGGCGATCCAAGGAGAATGATCGAGACAAGGATCGAGTGAAGCAATCGATCAAACGGTACAGACGTAAATGACGCCATGCAGAGCGAGAGTCAGATCGAGTACACCACTCGATCCAGCCG
The DNA here is from genome assembly GCA_911865555.2 of Thlaspi arvense. Lineage (NCBI taxonomy): Eukaryota > Viridiplantae > Streptophyta > Magnoliopsida > Brassicales > Brassicaceae > Thlaspi > Thlaspi arvense. The sequence goes on from OU466857.2 coordinate 16,350,492, forward strand.
AAGATCGATACCGAGATCGGATGCAACGCTCGATTCGCCGATGATGATCGAGACACAGATCGAGCCGAAGACACGATGTCCGGATATGATCGAGAGAACCACTCGATCTTGGAGTCGATTTCTGTCTTTTCAACCGTTTTTGGCCGCTAGCGAAGGGGGGACCATTAGCTTGTTTCGGCATTTTGGGAAGGCGGCGACGTCCTTTTCCTAGAATTAACTTTTTAGATCCTTATCTTTTCCTTTATGTTTTCTCGCTCATTTTCGTGAAGAACACCATTGTTGAACTTGCGTTTTTCTTAAGCTTTGTATTCAAATCATTTCTGTTCAATCTAGTTTTCTTTTTATGTTCATCGTCTCGTTTCATATGATTTACTTGATTTACTCTATATGTAGCGAGTAGTTTCTTTGGGTTCGGGGTCGATCTTGGGATTTTTTCTAAACGTTTTCAAAGGCTATCTTTTCTAAGGTGTTGAGATCTCAATGCTTGAAGACTCTCATGCCAAGAGCTTCATGATCCGAGAGGTTCCTTACCTTGACAGGATCCAGGAGCCTCGGAAGATCACACCTGAGACACTGGTTCCCCTTCCCAAAAGCCATGGATGTTTGGGGGATTAGTTAAGCCATTCGTTTGAAATCTGTTTTCCTTGTCCTTCGACCTCTCTTTCCACTAAAAGCCATGGGTTTGGAGGAGAGGATGAAGGAGTGATTTATACCGAAAGCCACGGATAGATCTTGTTTAGTTTTCAAGGGTTAGAGATCCTCACCAAGTGAGTCGATTTAAAGTTTTAAACCCAAGGTCGAACCTTTGAAACCCCTGACCATGAATCTCAACCCTAGGCCCTTTCTCTTAGCATCTTTACATCTTATCTCATCTTTCGCTTGATCTCTGATAGCATCCTGGTCATTAGTTTTACTGTTCTTGCATTTTTAGACGAGATCGATTGTTACTGCTCGATCTAGTGGTCGATCTCATGGTCGATCCACTAGTCGAATTTTAATAATTCGAAGCTTTCTCCTTTAATTATTCTGTTTGTTTCTCGTGGTAGTTTCTTCCTTTCTAGTATTTTTTAAATAGGTTTCACTCTGTTTAAGTTGCCGCATCTAGTTTTTAGAGATTTTCTCATAAACCGTCTCATTTCGCTTAGATTTGCATTAGTCCTTGTATTCTCTGTGCATTCTCTATCATCCTAGAAGTGGATTGACTCTCTCTTGCTTGCTGTACTACAACATGTCTTGCATTTGAGTTTGATAACCTCACTGCAATATAAACCTGCCCAAAAGTGATTATCAAGCATGCTCCTCGAGGTCTACATCACAAGCCATGAGAATTGCTGTCACAATTCCGCCAATGTGCAGCTGTGGATTCTTGTCCTTTCTTCCTTTGTTGATAACCCAGTTCTGATAAGATTGCAGCTGCTCCATCAACAGTCTTACAAGGCATGGGAACTTGCTTGGTGGACTGACTGGCACTGCACATCTGCTGGTGCCTGGCCCGGTGTACAATCCACTGTAGAGGAAGTCTCTCTCCTTGCCAGTTAGATGAGAGGTTTCTTTCCTTGCAAAGAATGAGTTTGCAAGCACCTTATGTACATATCTAACTGCAGGATGCTTTAAGTGTTGGTTTTTCGTAGCTCCAGCTTTGAATTCCCATACTCCAACTATCTCCCAAAACCTTGTGTGCTGTGATTCATAGATCAAGAACTTTTTCCCTCTTTGAAAGTAGGTGCTCAGCTCCAGTGCTTTAGAGAGTTCCTGGAAGGAGTCCTTGAACTTCTGTTTCCCAAGCTTGAAAGAAATCCATCCATCATGGTCAGGAAGCTCACTCAGCTCATAGTAAACCACCTTGAGGGTGGAGAGGAATTGATGGGTGAAGCGCTCATAGGATGGGAGAGGTTGTAATAACTTTTGAAGTCCCATTTGCTCAAAGGTGCTGATGCAGTCTTCATAAATTTCAAGCTCCTTCATTGTGGAGGTGCATGGATACCTCGTTGGCTTGAAGGTGCATCTGCTGAATCCCGCCATTAGTTCCCTAGCGCTGAGCTTCACGGGTGGAACCTCTTCTTCCACAGCTTTGCCTTTGCCTCTCTGCTTGGTGCTTTTATCTTCAGCAGGTCTCTTTCCGGCGGCCTTAGAGGATTGCTCAACAGCTTTTCCCTTTCCTTTTTCTTGCCTTTCTGGTGGTGATGTGGTTGCTTCTTGAGGTGCTTTTCCCTTTTTCCCAGCAGCTACTTTTGTTCTTCCCATTGTACCTTCAAACGCAAAGCTTGAAAACAATGTAAGTGAAAGAACAGAAGCTGAAGAACCAAATAGCTGAAAGCATTTAAATAAAAAGCTCCTTAAGCTAAGAGAAGTCTAACAAGTCCTAATCAACAAGCTTAAACTTCTTCAAAGACAAAAGAGATTAAAAGCCAACAACTAAATAAGCTAGGATGAACAGAAGATAAGCAGTTATGCATGACATCCTAGCAAAGCGGTTCCTAGGCAAAGAGATGATGATCTTGCAAAATGGATGAAATTAAACAAGCTATGAGATGAATAGATATTTAAGCATAACTTTAACAGTCTATCTTGATATTTCAACAAAAATCCAAAATGCAAAATCATAGCACAACATTTAAAACTAAACACTACTTGCTCTTAAAAACTTCTTACTAAGCGATTTTTAACATAAGCAAAGAGTAAGAGCAAAGAGAGATAGTTTAGGAAGCAAACCTTTTGTGGACTTCTGAACACTTATAGCAAGCAATAAAAGAGAAGAAGAACTAGTAATTTCGAGCCTTAGGTGAGAAGAAGAGTGAGTTTAAGTGTGAAGAGAAGTGAAAGAAGATTGTTGCTTAAATAGAGAGAAAGAAGGAGAAACCAAAGGAATTGGTGAGGGAACATAAGGAATCAAAAGTGTGGGGGACAAAAACAAAAGGTGTTCAGAAGCCAATAAAGAGGTCAGAAGGAATCCCAATTAAAAATTTAAATTCTCTTGGCTCCAAACCAAAGGAGGGAAAATTTTTTGGAAGTTGATACACTTACCTCGGATGGAGTTTCGGTCACTCATGACCGATATTACTGACCGAAATTTGCATTTTCGGTCATGAGTGATCGATACTGGAGACTGACGTGCTTCCTGGGATTTGTATCGGTCATCAGTGGTCGACACACTTGACCGAAATACATCTGACATGATTGTGTCGATCTTGAGTGATCGATACTGGTGACCGATATGATTTCAAGAATCGTATCGATCAACAGTGGTCGACACGATAGACCGAAAATCATACGGTATATTTATGTCGACCAAGTGTGGTTGATATGAATGACCGAAAAATTTTCCCACCTTCAAACTTCTTTCCATATCGATCACAAGTGACCGATATGTTGACTGGTGTAGACTGGCTCTACTGATATCGGTCAGTCATGATCGATACTACTGACCGAAAATATGTGTATCAGTCTGTCATGACTGATACAAATGACCGATACCAGCCAGAATACACCTGTTATTTGTCCCCTTCAGACTTTCTCAAACCCCAGTTCAGAATCCTGTTTCAATACACTAAAACAAAGCATAAAAGATAATCTAGAAAGCATAATATATACAAAAGGATAACATGGGATTACCTCCCAAGTGTGCTTGTTTAAAGTCACTAAGATTGACTTTGATTACCTCTTTAGTTGAGGTGAGGAGAAGTTGGTGGAGCTGGAGCTCCTACCTCCTTCTTCTTCCATACCTATTTTCCTGCTAAAGGCTGGTTCTGTTTGTCCCTGGTTGACATCCCATGCCTGATCTGTCTGACACTTAGTTTGACTGGAGGCTTCATAGCCTTGGTGGTTAAGTTCTCATTGCCCTTCAAACCAGCTTCAACCTTCAAGTCAGCATTCAGTGTCTGTCCTGGCTCAATAGGGGAAGTATCAGCCGAAAACATATCCATAGTGAAGCGCCACACATCATCTAGGTTATCTGGGAGATTCCATTGTTCACACTCTTGCTCAAGCACTCCACAGAAGGTGAGAGAAGGAGAGTCAATTTTGTAGACCCTGAATTCATCAACATTCTTCAAGATTACAGAACCTCTTTTGAAGTCTAACTGAGCTCCTGCTTTTGCCAAGAATGGAGTGCCTAGGAGGAGAGGCACTTCTCTGGAGTATGTTTTCTCCATGACCATAAAGTCTGTTGGAGCCATGCATTCTCCAATCTTCAAAGGGTAGTCTTTCACTATGCCCAATGGCTTTGTGGAAGTGTTGTCCACAAAAGTGAGAGAACCCCTGGACGGCAGCAGTTTCTTGATCCCTAGAGTTTAGCTGAGGTGGAGGGACATAACATTGACAGTTGATCCTGAATCACATAGACCTTTTACATTGTCAAGCATGTCCAGCTCACAAGTGATGAGGAATTTTCCTGGGTTTGGGAGTTTTGGCAATGACTTCATCATCTTGCTTCTTTTCATGTCAGCCCCCACATTCTCAAGGATTGGTTCCACCACTTCCAGCTTGTCAGAAACTTCTATCAGGAACCTGATTTGATGTTTCACCTCCATCAGAGTGGTGCCATGTGGGAGTTGCATTCCAGCATCTTCTATGTCTTGTTTGAACTTTGTGTACATCTCCATTCTAGCTTTGGTGAAGTGCATTGTGGGGTAGGAGAATGGTGGTTTATAGACTGGAGCTGAAAGTTCTTTACCCTTTGCAATAGTGCTTGAAGAATTACCCACTTGATTATGGTAAAGTTCCTTAGATTTCTGAGGAGTGTTGGGCGACAGAACCATCAAGGCATGGTGTGTCTCTAGTTCCTCTTCTTCAGCATCAGGTTGTTCTGGTGTGGGGGTCTCTTCTGTAGCGGTTGGGGTTTCCTCAGCCCCCTCTTTCTGAGCAGCTTCCAGTGCTGCTCGTTCCTGTTCTTCTTCTCTGTTCAAGTGTTCATCAAAGCCACGGAGGAATGTCCCTACAACTTCATGAGCTTCTTCATCACTGATGTTTCTTCTTCTGGATTCTCCTCCATACTCAACCCTCATCCTGTCTATGTGCATCAGCATTACTTCGATCATGATGCCTAGCTCTTCCAATGAAGCATCTGCATCAGTAAATTCCTCTTCTGCTTCCTCTGCCTCTTCAGTAAGTAGATGGTAGAATTCCTGGAGGTTGTGGACAGTTTGAGCTACATTCTTAGCGTCAGGGCTTTCTACTGGGTCGTCCCCTGTGGCATCAATAATCTCAAGTGGTGCCCACCATTGATCTTCTTCCTTGTTGGTGCCTTCTTTAAGAAAGTTCCCCTTAGTTGCATAAGTTTCTGATGTTACTGCATATTGCATACGTTATGCATACCCATTAGTTAGCTTTTCATGCATTTGTATCACATTTTAGGTTAGATTGCATCACTTAGAGTCCTAGAGCATTCTTGCACCAGCATACGCATGTTCCTTGCATTTTGCATTACATTCAGGTTGTTTCTGGCTGCTTTGGAGTCGTGGAGGTTCGTGGACATGTTGAGGCTGATGTAGCAGTTCGTGGGAGCTCGGATATATGCTAAGGATCAGAGATCGAGGAGCAGATCGAGCATGGCCGGTCGATCTAGGAGGTGATCGACCAGAAGATAGAGCCAACCAGCCGATCCAAGGAGAATGATCGAGACAAGGATTGAGTGAAGCAGTCGATCAAACGGTACGGACGTAAATGACGCCATGCAGAGCGAGAGCCAGATCGAGTACACCACTCGATCCACCCTAAGATCGATACCGAGATCGGATGCAACACTTGATTCGCCGATGATGATCGAGACCCAGATCGAGCCGAAGATACGATTTCCGGATATGATCGAGAGAACCGCTCGATCCTGGAGTCGATCTCTGTCCTTTCAAGCACTTTTGGCCGCTAGCGAGGGGGGGACCATCAGCTTGTTTTGGCCATTTTGGGAAGGCGGCGACGTCCTTTTCAGAAACAACTTTCAATCCTTATCTTTTACTTTATGTTTTCTCTCTGTTTTTTCGTGAAGAACACCATTGTTGAACTTGCGTTTTTCTTAAGCTTTCTAATCGAATCATTTCCGTCTTAATCTAGTTTTCTTTTCATGTTCATCGTTTCCTTTTACATGCTTTGCTTGATTTACTTTATGTGTAGTGAGTAGTTTACTTGGGTTCAGGGTTGAGAGGATTAAGGGGTCTAAAAGGTTTCGATCTTGGGGTTTTTCTAAGCGTTTTCAACGGCTATCTCTTCTAAGGTATTGAGATCTCAATGCTTGAAGACTCTCACGCCAAGAGCTTCATGATCCGAGAGGTTCCTTATCTTGCAGGATTCAGGAGCCTCGGAAGATCATGCCTTAGAGACTAGTTACCCTTTCCCAAAAGCCATGGAAGTTTGGGGGATTAGTTAAGCCATTCATTTGAAATCTGTTTTCCTTGCCCTTCAACCTCTCATCCACAAAAAGCCATGGGTTTGGAGGAGAGGATGAAGGAGTGACCTATACCGAAAGCCACGGATAGATCTTGCTTAGTTTTCAAGGCTTAGAGATCCTCACAAAGTGAGTCGATTTAAAGTTTTTAACCCAAGGTTGAACCTTTGAAACCCCTGACCATGAATCTCAACCCTAGGCCCTTTCTTTTAGCATCTTTACATCTTATCTCGTCATTCGCTTGATCTTTGATAGCATCCTGGTCGTTAGTCTTACTTTTCTTGCATTTTTAGACGAGATCGATTGTTATTGCTCGATCTAGTGGTCGATCTCATGGTCGATCCACTAGTCGAATTTTAGTAATTCGAAGCTTGGTCCTTTAATTAATCTGTTTGTTCCTCGTGGTAGTTTCTTCATTTCTAGTATTTTTAAAATAGGTTGCATTCTATTTAAGTTGATGCATCTAGTTTTTAGAGATTTTCTCATAAATCATCTCATTTCGCTTGGATTTGCATTAGTCCTTGTATTCTCTTTGCATTCTCTATCATCCTAGGCATGGATTGACTCTCTCTTGCTTACTGTACTACAACATGTCTTGCATTTGAGTTTGATAACCTCATTGTATTTTCACCCATGCTAAAAAAGAGCTTATCAAATGGCGCCGTTGCCATCCTAGGACTGTTTAGAGAACATAGAGATTTAGGATTTAGCAAAGACTAAGTCTTTACCTTTTTCAAGTTACTTATCATTCTACTCTCAAACGTGTGTTTTCAGGTACATGATTCTTCGTTCAAGGGGAGACAACAATCTACTACAACCCTTGAACAACATTCATCAGCTTGGTCACTCACGACAAAGGAGAGTCAGAGAACAAACAAGAGCCTTTGAGGCGATTGTTCAGCACGGTTTGGTTGACTTTGAAGCTATGGCTGAACACGAGCATCCAGAAGGACCTCCTCCAGCTCAAGGGGCAGTAGGAAGGGGCAATGGAAACCCCCAACACGCGGCTAGACCCCCATGGATCATAGGAGCCGGAGATGCTCCCAATACTCATCACAATAGGTTTGGGATCACTCCTCCTCCTGTACAAAACAACAACTTCGAGATCAAGCCAGGTTTCGTCTCAATGGTGCAAAACAACAAGTTCTACGGCTTATTAATGGAAGTTCCCTTGGAGCACCTTGACAACTTCGAGCAAGTATGTGGGATGATAAAGATCAATGGCATATCCGAAGATGCTTTCAAGCTGCATCTCTTCCCCTTTTCACTCGGAGACAAAGCTAGGCACTGGGAGAAGACCCTCCCACAAGGCACCATCACCTCATGGGCCGAGTGTAAGAAGGCCTTTCTCTCAAAGTTCTTCTCAAGCACCAGGACAGCACGGTTGAGAAGCGAAATCAGCGGTTTCACTCAAAGGAACTATGAGACATTCAACGAGGCAATGGAGCGTTTCAAAGACTACACGATCCAAAGTCTTCATCACGGGTTCAGTGAGGAGACACTACTCAGTACAATATACCGTGGAGCTTCACCAAAGATCAGGTTGGTGCTTGACACAGCTAGCAAAGGGAACGTTGTGGGTATGGAGCTGATAGAAAACTTGGCATTGAGTGATGGCAACTACGCTGAGGATTATGACCGTGCACCGAGAGGATCAGAGCTAGAGTCTCGAAAGAAGAAGCTGAAATCTTTGCATGAAAAGATAGATAAGCTGGTGTTAGCCAATCAGAAGCATGTTCACTTTGTTGGTGAAGCTGATGAAAACCAAGAGGAGTTAGAGTTGAGCCAAGAAGAAGCCAATTGGGTGGCGGGACAGAACAACTACAAACCTCAAGGCTACAACCAAGGCCACCAGAACAACAACCTCTCTTATTGAAGAACCAACGTAGCCAACCCTAAAGATCAAGTGTACCCTGCTCAGCAAGCAAAACCTTTCATCCCTTACAACAAAGGTTTTCAACTGAGTGGTGGTTTCCAAGGTCAAGGGCAGAACAACTTCCAAGGGCAACATCAAAATAACAAGGGTTATACACCTAACTACCCTCCGGGCTTTGCACCTCAGCAGCAACAACCGATGCAACAACAAGTTGATCCGGTTCAAGCAATGTTTCAACTCATCTAGACTCGTCTCTCACTGACTTCTCCACTCAGATCACCAACTTAAATAACAAGATCAAGCAGCTAGAGAAAGGGAAAGCGAGTACGAGTGGTCAGAATAGTCTTCCGGGAAAGTGTGAGCATAATCCCAAGGAGTATGCTAATGCCATAACGTTGAGAAGCGGCAAAGAGCTCGAACCTCCGGTCTCTACCAAGAAAAACGAGGACGTTGTAATTCAAGAGGGGGAGGGTAAACCTTCGGATGATGATGATGAGATTAACTTTGAAAACGTTTGGATCCAAGGGCCAAGAAGAGGAGACAAAGCAGTTGCTGAGAAGAAAGCTGAGCAAACCACTAAGGAGAAGAATGCTTATGTGCCTCTACCGTATGTATCTAAGCTGCCTTTTCCTGGCCGCTTCAAGAAGCAACTTATAGAGAAGCATAGAATCCTCTTTGAGAAGCATCTTAAGGACGTGGAGATCAAGCTACCTCTCGTTGACTGCCTTGCAATGATGCCTAAATGCGCCAAATTCTTCAAAGATACTCTCGTGAAGAAGAATAAGGAAAGCAAGGCGGTACTTGTTCTAAGTGAAGAGTGTAGTGCTGTGATACATAAGGAGATAGTCCCTAAGAAGTTGGGAGACCCTGGAAGCTTCACTATACCCTGCGCTTTAGGTCCTCTAGAGTTCAAGAGTTGCTTATGTGATCTCGGAGCTAGCATAAACCTGATGCCTCACTCCGTGGCTAAGAAGCTTGGCTTTACTCGTTTCAAAGACTGTCGGATCTCGTTGGTACTGGCTGATAGGAGTGTGAGGCTACCAGTGGGGCTGCTTGAAGATTTACCGGTGCGAATCAGTGGTGTGAACGTGCCTACGGACTTCGTCGTGTTGGAGATGGATGAAGAGCCTAAGGATCCACTCATCTTAGGGAGACCATTCCTTGCAACCGCCGGGGCTATCATAGATGTGAAGAATGGGAAGATTGCCTTGCATTTGGGAAAGGAGATAAGGCTTGACTTCGACATCAATGAGGTTCTGAAGAAGCCGACCATTGAAGGGCAAGCTTTCTATAATGAAACGATGGATGCTTTAGCGGATGAGTTGCTGGAAGAGCTGGCTCTAGAAGACCATGTGAAGCTAGCACTGACTAAGGAGCCAGGGGAGTTTGGCTATGTGGACCAGAGGACCCAGGAGTACGTCAACCTGCTGGATTCTAGGAGGATTGTTAAGAATGATGAAGGTTGCTGCCTAGAGATCGACCCCGAGATCGACGCTACCACTCGATCCAGGAGTCAGATCGACAAGGCAATCGAGAACACAACTCGATCCGGTGCAACAATCGATGGACAGATCGAGAGTAATGCTCGATCAGGAAAAACAATCGAGTCGACGATCGAGAGAGACCTCCCGATCATTTTGGGGTCTAATCAAGAGATCGACTCAGCGTCTCGATCCCTTACTCGATCCACATCAAATCGAGTAAGTGAATCGAGCGAATTGGCTCGATCTAGACGACATCGAGAGGAGAATCGACTGGAGGACTTGATTTCAGAAGGGATAGCGATGGAGGAAAGCAGTCTAAAGGGCCATGCCTCGGGCTCAAAGGAGGGTTCCAAGGAGGAAAGCAACAACAACAGCCACGAGGATGACTGGAGTGAGCTGCTAGCCCCAAAGGTGGACCGTAAGGAGCTCCCAAAAGGGCTAAGGTATGCTTTTTTAGGGCCTAATAACACCTATCCCGCGATTGTGAATGAAAACCTAAGTGATGATGAGTTGCACTCGCTCGTAACTGATCTGAGAAAGTATATGAAGGCCATTGGGTACTCTTTAAGTGACATCAAGGGCCTTTCACCAATGCTTTGCACTCATAGGATTCACTTGGATAATGAGAACGCCTCTTCTATAGAACATAAAAGGCATTTGAATCCTAATTTGAAAGAGGTTGTTAAGAAAGAAATCCTTAAGCTTTTAGAGGCTGACGTGAGCTATCCCATAAGCGACAGCACGTGGGTTTCTCCTGTACACGTGGTGCCTAAGAAGGGAGGGATCACGGTCAAAAGGAATGAAACGGATTAGCTTATCCCTACTAGAACCATTACTGGTCATAGGATGTGTATTGATTACAGGAAACTTAACCTTGCAACTAGGAAAGACCATTTCCCTTTGCCTTTTATTGATCATATGCTTGAGAGACTTGCTAATATCCCTTACTACTGTTTTCTCGATGGGTATAACGGTTTCTTTCAGATACCAATTCACCCAAATGATCAGGAGAAGACGACCTTTGCATGTCCCTACGGTACCTTTGCATATCGAAGGATGCCGTTTGGATTGTGTAATGCACCGGCTACGTTTCAGCGATGTATTATGTCGATCTTCTCCGATCTAATAGAGGAGATGGTAGAGGTGTTCATGGATGACTTCTCTGTCTATGGCGCGTCCTTTTCTGCGTGTTTGTTGAATCTTTACAGGGTACTAAAACGTTGTGAAGAGACGAACTTGGTGCTGAACTGGGAGAAATGCCACTTTATAGTTAAGGAAGGGATCATGCTTGGTCATAAGATATCAGAGAAGGGCATTGAGGTTGATCAGGCTGAAGTGGAAGTCATGATGGGTCTTGAGCCGCCGGTTAATGTTAAGGGAGTCAGAAGCTTCTTGGGACACGCAGGGTTCTATAGGCGCTTCATCAAATATTTCTCCAAGATTGCACGCCCTCTTACACGGTTGTTGTGCAAGGAAGCTGAGTTTGTGTTTGATGAGGAGTGTTTGAAAGCTTTCGTGACCATCAAGGAAGCCCTTACATCAGCTCCTATAGTCCAAGTACCAGACTGGTCTCTTCCCTTTGAGATCATGTGTGATGCTAGTGACTACGCCGTAGGAGCCGTTCTTGGTCAGAAGAAAGACAAGAAGCTGCACGTGATCTACTATGCCTCAAGAACCTTGGATGACACGCAAATAAGGTACACCACTACGGAGAAGGAGTTGCTTGCAGTAGTGTTCGCCTTTGAGAAGTTCATATCATACCTCGTTGGTTCAAAGGCTATTGTATACACGGATCACGCTGCCTTGCGATACATCTACTCGAAGAAAGACACTAAGCCTCGGCTCTTAAGATGGATTCTCTTACTCCAGGAGTTTGACATGGAGATTAAAGACAAGAAAGGAATAGAAAACGGAGTCGCTGACCATCTCTCACGGCTAAGGATCAACGAGTCTCTCCCCTTAGATGACTCTCTTCCAGAAGAGCAGCTTATGGCGATTACCACGGCTGTTTGTGGAAAGCTAGAAGGGAGGTTTGAGGAGGTGTTGAGTTTCAAAGAGGAGGATCTACCGTGGTATGCTGATGTAGTGAACTATCTAGCGTGTGGTGAGGAGCCAACACATCTCAACAGCTATCACAAGAAGCGGTTTATGAGAGAGGCTAGTGACTACTTTTGGGACGAGCCCTACTTATACAAGAGAGGAGTAGACAGTTTGTACCGGAGATGTGTTACCAAGGAAGAAGCCAGGGACATCCTCTATCATTGCCATGGCTCTTCCTACAGAGGACACTTTGCCTCTTTCAAGACTGCCACGAAAGTGTTGCAAGCCGGTTTCTGGTGGCCGTCCATTTTTAAAGATGCACACGAGTTTGTGAAGAGCTGTGAGGCATGTCAACGAGCAGGGAATATCACTAAGAGGAACGAAATGCCTCAAGTTCCCATCTTCGAGGTTGACGTGTTCGACGCGTGGGGCATAGACTTCATGGGGCCATTTCCTTCTTCATATGGCAACAAATACATCTTAGTAGCAGTGGATTATGTCTCTAAATGGGTTGAGGCTGTTGCTTCCCCTACAAATGACTCTAAGGTGGTAATGAAGCTGTTCAAGAGTATCATCTTCCCGAGGTTTGGGGTACCCAAGGTTGTTATAAGCGATGGATGATAATGACTTTCTTCTTACGGTCTAATGCAGCAGAGAACTTATCAAAACTCTAATGCATGCAACGTTGTAGTAAGGCAAGCAGAGAGTGTCAATCCAGTTCTAAGTGATAGAGAATCCACAGAGAATGCAAGATCTAGGACAAATCTAAGTGAAATGAGACAGTTTGTTGAGAAAATCTTGAAAACTAATTGCAGCAACCTAAACAGAGTGAAACCTATTTTAAAAATACTAGAAAGCAAGCAGTTACCACGAGGAACAAACAGATAAATTAAAGGGAAGAGCTTCGAATTGTTAAAATTCGACTTGTGGATCGACCACAAGATCGACCACTAGATCGAGCAAAAACGATCGATCTCGTCTAAAATCGTAAGAACAAGGAATCTAAAGACCAGGAGGCTATCAAACAACAGGCAAAAGGTGATATGCGACGCAAATAAGCTAAAGAGAAGGGTTTCAGGGTCGAGATTCATATAAGGGGTTTCAAAGGTTGATCTTGGGTTTGAAACTTTAGATCGACTCACTTGGTGAGGGTCTCTAAGCCTCGAAAACAAAACAAGATCTATCCGTGGCTTTCAGTATAGATCACTCTTTCATCCTCTCCTCCAAACCCATGGCTTTTGGTGGAAAAAGAGGTTGAAAGGCAAGGAAGACAGATTTCGAACAATGGCTTAACCAGTCCCCCAAACTACCATGGCTTTTGGGAAGGGGTAACTAATCACTAAGGTGAGATCTTCCGAGGTCCCTGGATCCTGTCAAGGTAAAGGACCTCTCGGATCGTGAAGCTCTTGGCGTGAGAGTCTTCAAGCATTAAGCTTTCATCACCTTAGAAGAGATAGATTTAAAAGGTTTAGAAAACAAACCAAGATCGAACCTTTTCTACCCCTTAATCCTCTCAACCCTTAACCCTGAATGGACTACTCACTACACATAAAGGAAATCAGGCAAGGACGAAGAGAAGAAACGATAAACATGAAAGATAAACTGGATTAAAAACGATAAAGATTCGAAAATACAAAAGCTTGAAATTGTTCTACAATGGTGTTCTTCCGAAAAACCAGAGAGAAGAAAACTAAAAAAACTTAGAGAGAAGGTAAAAATCTCAAAAGTTATCGAAAAGTAGTCGCCGCCTTTGCCAAAAATGCCAAAACAGTCCAATGGTCCCCCCGTCGCTAACAGCCAAAAACGGTTGAAAGGACAGAGATCGACCATTGGATCGAGTTGGTCTCTCGATCATATCCGGCCATCGTATCTTTGGCTCGATCCGGGTCTCGATCTTCTGTGGTGAATCGAGTGTTGCATCCGATCTCGGTGTCGATCTCCGGGAGGATCGAGTGGTGTACTCGATCCGGCTCTCGCTCTGCATGGCATCATTTACGTCCGTACCGATGCATCGACTGCTTCACTCGATCTCCGTCTCAATCATTATCCTTGGATCGCCTAGTTGGCTCGATCTTCTGGTCGATCAACTCCTAGATCGACCGGCCATGTTCGATCTGCTCCTCGATCACAGGTCCTTAGCATTTTCCCAAGCTTCCATGAACCGCTACATTGGTCTCCACACCTCCACGAACCTCCGTGTCTCCAAAGCAACCATAAACAACCTGGAATGGATGCAAAATGCAGAGAAAAATGCAAATGCTGATGCAAGAATGCTCTAGGACTCTAAGTGATGCAAATCTAACCTAAAACATGATACAAATGCATGAAAAACTATCTAATGAATATGCAAAATGTATGCAAAATGCAATGACATCAACTCCCCCAAACTTACTCCTTGCTTGCCCTCAAGCAACAAAAAATAAGTAAGGAAGAGAGGTTTTAAGAAAAATCAAAGGGGTTTTAAACTTTTTGCAAAGGTGCCTTTCGAATAGATCATCTCAATGTCCTAGTTAACAGTCCTAAAATGCTAAGCTTACACTCATACTCCAAAGGACTTAGCCATACTCATCACACAAAGAAATTTAAATCATGACTCTCTTATTCCTAACAATCAAAGAAATTCATCCTTTAACATTCATTAAAATTCAAACCATGAATCAAACTTATGCAATTTAAAGCAAAACACATTTGGCTAAGGGTTATGGTTATGAGCATAGAATGATCTCATTTGAAAAGGGTTTATAATTAGACAAGGGTTTCTCTCAAAAATGGTTTGAACTAATGCATAATGCTAAAGGTAAAGACAATTTATGCATACATGATTAGATTCTCATCTACCCATGTAAACTATCAAACAGTCCTATACCCCTCTCATTTAAGAAATTTAATCCTCACTCACCACTTAAAAATCTGTCCCTTTCTTCTCAACTCAGCAATCTCCAATTCAAAACAAGAACATTTTTAAACTTTTTAGGCTAGTGAAAAAGTTTTGAAAATAATTTTTGCTCTTTAGATATTTCTTATTGGTAGCTCTCTTATATATATATATATATATTTTTTTCCTTTCTTTTTTTATTTTTATTTGGCACTTAGGCTCTTTTATTTATTTTTCTTTTCTTTTTCTCTTTTTTTTTTTTTTTTTTATTATGGGAGAGCTACCTCCTGAAATTTATTAGAGCATACTCAGTTTTTAGATCACAACCTTTCACTTAAAACCCATTTCTTTCTTTAAAACACAAAGTTCTTTGAAACCGAGAACAAATACACAAGAAAGCAACCCCAATGATCCCCCAAACTTATCCTAAGCCTATCCCTAGCTTCAAAATGTAAAGCTAGCAATCAATATGAAAACCAAATCATGTCGCCTAAACCTAACACTTTATGCCAAGTTCAAACCGAAAATAAGGCCTCACAAAGATGTCACACAAGAACATTTGGCTTCAAAGGAGGGTAAGGTTCAAGGAGGGAGTTCTACTTAGGCTCACAAAGAGTGGTAAAAAGGAAGAAGAGAGCCTAAATATTTTAAAACCATGTGTTCATTTTCAAATGCATAAGAATGATAATTAGATTTTCAAATTAAGGTTTTCACTTAGTAGGATGAGTTTCAAATCATGAGAGTTCAATTCAAGTCACGAAAATCCTAACTAGTGATCCAAGCATGGTTAGAACTTACTTTCAAAGTATAAACAAAGCATTAGAGAACTACTAACTAGGGCATTGAAATGATTCATAAGTAAAACACCTTTTTAAGAAATCCTAACCCCTTATGCAAATGCAATCAACCTAAGTGATATGAGAAATTCAAGACTCAATCCTACATGTTTCTAAAGATATGAATGCAACTACATGAATTTTGAAAAAAAAAAATTTTAAAAATTTTACCAATTTTTCATGACTAAGACTCAAGGATGCAAAAGAAAGATAAGATCAAAGAACACAAGATTAAATCACACAAGTACTCCCCCAAACTTGCTTGACACCGTCCCGGTGGCAAACTCATCCGAAGGAGCAATCAAACACAATGCAAGAAATAAGAGATGTGCGGTTATATACAATGGAGGAAGGTTGTTACCTCTTGTCTAGGCTCGGCTGGAACTTAAGGATGTTCCAGAGGAGCTAGAGATTGTTGCCTTTCCTTTGTTGCCTGGTTCTTGGAGGGAGTGGCAAGCTGGTTGAATGTTTTCTCCTTGGGTCTCGCGGATCACAACTTCTCCGGTTGAGAGTCTCTTCTTCTCGGGTTGTTGCATTTCCTGGCTTGCAGCTGGCTTAGGCTGGCTTCCTTGGAGTTGTTTGACCTTCTTCCCCAGCTTCTTAAGCATTTTCCCTTGCCACTTGTTGATCTTCCGCTGCATCTCCACCACCGAGGCTAAGAACTTCTCGGTTTTGGTCCTCGGCTCAAAATCCAGCTTTGGCAACGTGTAAGCCTCGGGTATCTCATCCTCTGTCCCTGGAGATTCTGACCTTTGGCGCGGTTCAATGGCTGCAGCTGGCGGTTCTCCTAAAGGAGCAAAACACTCCTCCTCCGTCGGTAAGAACTCGATGTTCCCAACACCAAGTAGCTCCGTTTCATCCTTGTTGGGAAGAATGCACACTCGCTTCTTGTCCTCATCATCACTTCATCGCCGAGTTCATCTTCAATGGGATCTTCATTCTCATCTGGATCGGACACCAAATGCTTCAAACCTTGGAAAAGGAAGCATAGCTCCGTCTTCATGACAGTAGGAGCGACTGACCTTCCACTGAATGTATTAGCAATCAGCTTCAAGGTATACCTCAGCACTGGATTCCTGACTCTCTTGATCTTGGCGGTGTTGGCTTTGTAATCCTCCTTGCTGATGAGATCCCACAACTCGTCGGCTTGCTTGAAGGCTGGAAACTCCACCTTGCTTGCATCAGCCTTTAGACCGTAGGCTTGGCACCGCTCGGCGATTGATAGCGTGTAAGCTTGGCGGCCAACCTTGAAGTAGAGACGGCCTTGAGAAGGAACAGGAGCACTCGGATTCTCGTACCGGAACTCCAAGGTTGCAAGGAAATCAATTGTTACCTCGGGGATAGTAGGGCAGTCCATCCGCGACAAACACCTCAGACCGATGTTGTTGAGGAGTTGATAGAAGTCTCCAAGAAGCCCGAGTCTGGACAGAAGCCCTCGATCAGCAAACTTCGTGGGTTCAAACCGGAGCCTCTCCAACCTCTTCTTATCCCTCTTCTCTTCTTTGCTCCAACGGACCCTCTCTTGAGCAACCACCTCTTGAGTTTCTCCTTCTTGTGCTTGCTCCTCTCTTGTTCTCTTTGGTGCCATTGCTCCTGAAAAAAAAAAAAAAAATTTTAGAGAATGTTTAGCAAAGGGCGATTTGATGAGAATAAGAGGATAAGAGAAGAAGATTTATATAAACTACCCTAGAATTTTGGGGATCAAGCAAAAATATTAGCTAAATAAAAGGAAATCAAATCTTTGAGATACTGAAAATCCAGAATTTTTCCTAATACTTAGCTAATTTTAAAAATTCAAATCTGATCCTATATCCTAAAACAAGAACTTGCAATTTTTAAGGAGATTTTCTTGAAATAAAATCATTAAAATCCGAAAATACCTTTTGCAAGTGTGAAGGATACTTTGCTAAACCTTAAAGCTTTTAAAAATTCTCACTCTCTTTGTAGGAAAACTCGAGCAAACAGAAGTGAGAGAGTGAGAAGCAAGTTGAAACATTTAAAGAGTTTAACAAAACCAAAACAATGGGTGGTCAAAGCGGTTTTCTGACAAAAGTCTTGGTCAAGGCACATCTTTCATGGTCAAAGATGCTTGCCTTGACCAAGTTTGAATTTAAAAACTGGAGGGAAAAGCAATAAAGAGGGAAAGAAATTTGTTACCTCGGCATGAGATCGAGTCCTTTTGGTCGATCTAGGACTCGATCTCATGCTTAAAATGGCTTAGATCGAGAGGGTTACTCGATTTGGGACTCGATTCAAAGTGAATCGAGTCCTGGATCGATTGGCTCCCTCGATCAATGAGATGTTGGCCCCTCGGCTAAGTCCCTCTGATCGAGCTAAGTCCTCGATTTAGGGGTCGATTTGGCTTGGATCGAGTGGTGGATCGAGTCGAGTGATCGATCAAGTTACCACAGATTTTCCCGAGAGAAATTAGATCGGTCGATCCGGTTTGAATCGATCGATCCTTTTTCGTCAAGGTCGATCTTGTCACTCGTTCTCGTCTAGATCGACTGGCTCCTCTCGATTTACTGACTCGATCTAGCAAAGATCGAGTCAGGTCCAGTCGATCTAGCACTCGATCTCTAGCCTTATCGTAGCCCCTATTGCTCCTTTTAGACCTCAAAGACAAGGTTTAGATTCCTTAGACCTGCTCCTACACACTAAAAACATAAAAGCATAAAACTAGAAGAGAAATGAAAGCAAAAATATGTACAAGATAGACATGGGAATGCCTCCCAAATGCGCTTTCTTTAACGTCTTTAGCTAGACCTTACTTGGTTAGGCGGATGGTGGGTCTTGGAGAAGCACCGAGGTACTCTCCTTGTCGAAGCTGTCTGCTAGGTAGGGTTTGACTCTATGCCCGTTGACGGTGAATGCACTACCGCTTCTTCCCATAAGAGTAACAGCTCCGTAAGGCAAGACCTCTTGAATCACGAACGGTCTGCTCCACCTTGATTTCAGCTTGCCCGGGAAGAGCTTCAGCCTCGAGTTGTACAACAACACCAGTCCTCCTTCCTTAAGCTCCTTGGCAACCAGTTTCTTGTCATGAGCCTCCTTAGTTCGCTCCTTGTAGATCTTGGAACTCTCGTAAGCATTCAACCTCAACTCGTCCAGTTCGTGTAGCTGAATGAGACGCTTTTCCTGAGCCGTCTTGAGATCAAAATTCAGCCTCTTCACAGCCCATAATGCGCAGTGTTCTAGCTCAACCGGGAGGTGACAACTCTTTCCATATAGTAGAGTGAAAGGGGTTGTACCAATCGGCATTTTGAAAGCGGTACGGTAAGCCCAAAGAGCATCGTCTAGCTTTACTGACCAGTCCTTCCTTGTTGCACCAACGGTCTTCTCCAGAATAGCTTTGATCTGCCTGTTAGAGACTTCCACCTGACCGCTCGTTTGAGGATGATACGGTGTAGCCACCTTATGCTTAACCCCATACTTTCTTAAGAGGCTCTCAAAAACCTTGTTTACAAAATGGCTTCCTCTATCACTTATAACAACCTTGGGTACCCCAAACCTTGGAAAGATGATACTCTTGAACAACTTGATCACAACCTTAGAGTCGTTTGTAGGGGAAGCAACAGCCTCAACCCATTTGGAGACATAATCCACAGCTACCAAGATGTATTTGTTGCCGTACGAAGAAGGGAGAGGCCCCATGAAGTCAATACCCCACGCATCGAACACGTCAACCTCGAAGATAGGAACTTGGGGCATTTCATTCCTTTTGGTAATGTTCCCTGCTCGCTGACATGCCTCACAGCTCTTCACAAACTCGTGTGCATCTCTGAATATAGACGGCCACCAGAAACCCGCTTGCAACACCTTCGTGGCTGTTTTGAACGAAGCGAAATGTCCTCTGTAGGATGAGCCGTGGCAATGATAGAGAATATCCTTGGCTTCTTCCTTTGTAACACATCTCCGGTACAAGCTGTCTACTCCTCTTTTGTATAAGTAGGGCTCATCCCAAAAGTAGTCACTAGCCTCCCTCAGAAACGTTTTCTTGTGATAGCCGTTGAGATGTGTTGGCTCCTCACCACATGCTAGGTAGTTCACCACATCAGCATACCATGGTAGATCCTCCTCTTTGAAACTCAACACTTCCTTAAACCTTCCTTCTAGCTTCCCACAAACCGCGGTAGTAATTGCCATAAGTTGTTCTTCTGGAAGAGAGTCGTCTAAAGGGAGAGACTCGTTAATCCTTAGCCTTGAGAGGTGGTCAGCGACTCCATTTTCTATCCCCTTCTTGTCTTTAATCTCCATGTCAAACTCCTGAAGCAAAAGAATCCATCTTAAGAGCCGAGGTTTGGTATCTTTCTTTGAGTAGATGTACCGTAGAGCAGCATGATCCGTGTATACATAAGCCTTGGAGCCAACGAGATATGATCTGAACTTCTCAAAGGCGAAGACTACTGCAAGCAGCTCCTTCTCCGTAGTGGTGTATCGTGATTGCGTGTCATCCAAGGTCCTTGAAGCATAGTAGATCACGTGCAGCTTCTTGTCCTTCTTCTGACCAAGGACTGCTCCTACAGCGTAGTCACTAGCATCACACATGATCTCAAAAGGGAGAGACCAGTCTGGTGCTTGGACTATAGGGGCTGACGTGAGGGCTTCCTTGATGGTTACGAAAGCCTTCATACACTCCTCATCGAATACAAACTCAGCTTCCTTGCACAACAGCCGTGTAAGGGGGCGTGCAATCTTGGAGAAGTCTTTGATGAAGCGCCTATAGAACCCCGCGTGTCCCAAGAAGCTTTTGATCCCTCTAACATTAACCGGCGGCTCCAAACCCATCATAACCTCAACCTTAGCCTGATCAACCTCAATACCCTTCTCTGAAATCTTGTGACCGAGTACTATCCCTTCCTTGACCATGAAGTGGCATTTCTCCCAATTCGGCACCAGGTTTGTTTCTTCACAACGTTTAAGTACCCTGCAAAGATTCAACAAACACGCAGGAAAGGACGCACCATACACAGAGAAGTCATCCATAAACACCTCTACCATCTCCTCTATAAGATCGGAGAAGATCGACATCATACACCGCTGAAAGGTAGCCGGTGCATTACACAATCCAAACGGCATCCTTCGATATGCAAAGGTACCGTAGGGACATGTAAAAGTCGTTTTCTCCTGATCGTTTGGGTGAATAGGTATTTGAAAGAAACCGCTATACCCATCGAGAAAACAGTAGTAAGGGTGATTTGCAAGTCTCTCAAGCATCTGATCAATAAAAGGCAAAGGGAAATGGTCTTTTCTTGTAGCAAGGTTAAGCTTTCTATAGTCAATACACATTCTATGACCAGTAATGGTCCTAGTAGGGATAAGTTCATCCTTTTCATTTCTTATGACCGTGATCCCTCCCTTCTTAGGCACCACGTGTACAGGTGAAACCCACGTGCTGTCACTTATGGCATAGATCACGTCAGCCTCTAAAAGCTTAAGAATTTCTTTCTTAACAACCTCTTTCAAGTTAGGATTCAAACGCCTTTGGTGTTCTACAGAAGTGGCGTTTTCATTATCCAAATGAATCCTATTAGTGCATAGCATTGGGGAAAGGCCTTTGATGTCACTTAAAGAGTACCCAATGGCCTTCCTATACTTTCTCAGCTCAGTTAAAAGCGAGTGCAACTCATCATCACTAAGGTTCTCGTTTACTATCACGGGATAGGTGTCATTAGGTCCTAAGAAAGCATACCTTAGCCCTTTTGGGAGCTCCTTAAGGTCCAACTTTGGGGCTAACAGCTCACTCCAGTCATCCTCGTGGCTGTTGTTGTTGTTCTCCTCCTTGGAACTCTCCTTTGAACTCGAGGCATGGCCCTTCAGATTGCTTTCCTCTATCGCTATCCCTCCTGTGATCGAGTCTTCCGGTCGATTCTCCTCTCGATGTCGTCTAGATCGAGCCATTTCACTCGATTCACTTACTCGATTTGATATGGATCGAGTAAGGGATCGAGGCGTTGAGTCGATCTCTTGATTGGACTCTAAAGTGATCGGAAGTTCTTTCTCGATCGTCAACTCGATTATTTCTCCTGATCGAGCGGCCTTCTCGATCTGTTGGTCGATTGTTGGACCGGATCGAGTTGAGTGCTCGATTGGCTTGTCGATCTGACTCCTCGATCGAATGATGGCGTCGATCTCGGGGTCGATTTCTAGGCAACATCCTTCTTCATTCTTGATGATCCTCCTCAAATCTAGTAGATTTACGTACTCTTGAGTTCTCTGGTCTACATAGCCAAACTCTCCTGGCTCCTTAGTGAGTGCTAGCTTCAAATGGTCTTCTATAGCTAGCTCTTCCAGCAACTCATCCGCCAAGGCATCCGTCGTTTCGATATAGAAAGCTTGTCCTTCAATGGTTGGCTTCTTTAGAACCTTGTTGATGTCAAAGTCTAGCCTGATTTCTTTCCCCAAATGCAGGGCAATCTTCCCATTCTTCACGTCTATTATGGCTCTGGCGGTTGCTAGGAATGGTCTCCCTAAGATGAGTGGGTCTTTCGGCTCCTCGTCCATCTCCAGCACTACAAAATCTGTAGGTACGTTTACTCCACTGATTCGCACTGGCAAGTCTTCAAGCAACCCCACTGGTAGTCTCACGCTCCTATCAGCCAACACCAATGAGATTCGACATTCCTTAAACCGAGTGAAACCAAGCTTCTTAGCCACGGAGTGAGGCATCAAGTTTATGTTGGCTCCGAGATCACACAAGCAGCTCTTGAACTCAAGGGGACCCAAAGCACACGGTATGGTGAAGCTTCCAGGATCTCCCAGCTTCTTAGGCACTATCTCCTTATGAATAACCGCGCTACACTCTTCGCTTAGTACAAGCACTTCTTTGCTTTCTTTGTTCTTCTTGGCAAGGGTGTCCTTGAAAAACTTGGCGCACTTGGGCATCATGGCGAGACAGTCTACAAGAGGCAGCTTTATCTCCACGTCTCTCAAGTGCTTCTCAAATAGGATTCGGTGCTTCTCTATTAACTGCTTTTTGAACCGACCCGGGAATGGCAACTTTGGTACGTAAGGTGGGGGCACGTATTCATCCTTCTCCTTGGTGGTTTTCTCAGCTTTCTTCTCAACGAATGCCTTGTCACCTCTCGTCGGTCCTTGGATCCATACGTTGTCAAAGTTTATCTCCTCATTATCAGCTGAAAGTTTACCCTCCCCCTCTTGAATTACAACGTCCTCGTTGGTCTTTGTAGAAACCGGAGGATCAAGCTCTTTGCCACTTCTCAACGTAATAGCATTGGCATACTCCTTTGGATTTTATTCACACTTCCCCGGAAGGCTGTTCTGTCCACTCGTGCTTGCTTTGCCCTTCTCTAGCTGCTTGATCTTGTTGTTGAGGTTTGTTATTTGAGTAGAGAAGTCGGTTAAGGATGAATCCAGCCGAGTGTTCATTTCAGCGAACTTTTGATTTGTAGAAGCTTGCCCTTGTATTAGCTGTTGGAACTTGTTGTTTTGCACCATAGATATGAAGCCCGGCTTGATCTCAAAGTTGTTGTTTTGTACCAGAGGAGGAGTGATCCCAAACCTATTGTGGTGGGTATTGGGAGCATCTCCGGCTCCTATGGTTCTCGGAGGTCTAGCCGCGTGTTGGGGGATACCATTGCCGTTCTGAACTATCTCTTCAAAAGCTCTTGTTTGATCTCTGACTCTCCTTTGACGTGAGTGTCCGAGTTGATGTATGTTGTCAAGCGGTTGAAGAAGGTTGTTATCTCCACGTGAACGTAAATTCATGTACCTGAAAGTACACGGTTTAGAATAGTATTAGTGACTTGAAAAAAAAGGTAAAGACTTAGTCTTTGCTAAGACCCAAATCTCTATGTTCTCTAATCAACCTAGAATGGCAACGGCGCCATTTGATAATGACTTTCTTCTTACGGTCTAATGCAGCAGAGAACTTATCAAAACTCTAATGCATGCAACGTTGTAGTAAGGCAAGCAGAGAGTGTCAATCCAGTTCTAGGTGATAGAGAATCCACAGAGAATGCAAGATCTAGGACAAATCTAAGTGAAATGAGACAGTTTGTTGAGAAAATCTTGAAAACTAATTGCAGCAACCTAAACAGAGTGAAACCTATTTTAAAAATACTAGAAAGCAAGCAGTTACAACGAGGAACAAACAGATAAATTAAAGGGAAGAGCTTCGAATTGTTAAAATTCGACTAGTGGATCGACCACAAGATCGACCACTAGATCGAGCAGAAACGATCGATCTCGTCTAAAATCGTAAGAACAAGGAGTCTAAAGACCAGGAGGCTATCAAACAACAGGCAAAAGGTGATATGCGACGCAAATAAGCTAAAGAGAAGGGTTTCAGGGTCGAGATTCATATAAGGGGTTTCAAAGGTTGATCTTGGGTTTGAAACTTTAGATCGACTCACTTGGTGAGGGTCTCTAAGCCTCGAAAACAAAACAAGATCTATCTGTGGCTTTCGGTATAGATCACTCTTTCATCCTCTCCTCCAAACCCATGGCTTTTGGTGGAAAAAGAGGTTGAAAGGCAAGGAAGACAGATTTCGAACAATGGCTTAACCAGTCCCCCAAACTACCATGGCTTTTGGGAAGGGGTAACTAATCACTAAGGTGAGATCTTCCGAGGTCCCTGGATCCTGTCAAGGTAAAGGACCTCTCGGATCGTGAAGCTCTTGGCGTGAGAGTCTTCAAGCATTAAGCTTTCATCACCTTAGAAGAGATAGATTTAAAACGTTTAGAAAACAAACCAAGATCGAACCTTTTCTACCCCTTAATCCTCTCAACCCTTAACCCTGAATGGACTACTCACTACACATAAAGGAAATCAGGCAAGGACGAAGAGAAGAAACGATAAACATGAAAGATAAACTGGATTAAAAACGATAAAGATTCGAAAATACAAAAGCTTGAAATTGTTCTACAATGGTGTTCTTCCGAAAAACCAGAGAGAAGAAAACTAAAAAAACTTAGAGAGAAGGTAAAAATCTCAAAAGTTATCGAAAAGTAGTCGCCGCCTTTGCCAAAAATGCCAAAACAGTCCAATGTCCCCCCATCGCTAACATCCAAAAACGGTTGAAAGGACAGAGATCGACCATTGGATCGAGTTGGTCTCTCGATCATATCCGGCCATCGTGTCTTTGGCTCGATCCGGGTCTCGATCTTCTGTGGTGAATCGAGTGTTGCATCCGATCTCGGTGTCGATCTCCGGGAGTATCGAGTGGTGTACTCGATCCGGATCTCGCTCTGCATGGCGTCATTTACGTCCGTACCGATGCATCGACTGCTTCACTCGATCTCCGTCTCGATCATTATCCTTGGATCGCCAAGTTGGCTCGATCTTCTGGTCGATCAACTTCTAGATCGACCGGCCATGCTCGATCTGCTCCTCGATCATAGGTCCTTAGCATTTTCCCAAGCTTCCATGAACCGCTACATTGGTCTCCACACCTCCACGAACCTCCGTGTCTCCAAAGCAACCATAAACAACCTGGAATGGATGCAAAATGCAGAGAAAAATGCAAATGCTGATGCAAGAATGCTCTAGGACTCTAAGTGATGCAAATCTAACCTAAAACATGATACAAATGCATGAAAAACTATCTAATGAATATGCAAAATGTATGCAAAATACAATGACATCAATGGAGGAAGCCACTTCATAAACAAGGTCTTTGAGAACCTCTTGAGAAAGTATGGAGTTAAGCATAAGGTGGCTACACCGTATCATCCTCAAACAAGCGGTCAAGTGGAAGTCTCCAACCGGAAAATCAAGGCTATACTAGAGAAGACTGTCGGAGCAACAAGGAAAGACTGGGCAGTGAAGCTGGATGACGCTCTTTGGGCCTACCGTACCACCTTCAAAACGCCGATTGGTACAACTCCTTTCACTCTACTCTATGGCAAGGGCTGTCATCTCCCGGTTGAGCTGGAACACCGTGCGTTGTGGGCTGTGAAGAGGCTGAACTTTGACCTCAAGACTGCTCAGGAGAGGCGCCTTATTCAGCAACACGAACTGGATGAGTTAAGACTGAACGCTTACGAGAGCTCTCGGATATACAAGGAGCGGACTAAGGAGACTCATGACAATAAGTTGGTTGCCAAGGAGCTTAAGAAAGGAGGGTTAGTGTTGCTGTACAACTCGAGGCTCAAACTCTTCCCGGGCAAGCTGAAATCAAGGTGGAGCGGACCGTTCATGATTCAAGAAGTGTTGCCTTATGGAGCTGTTACTCTGATGGGAAAAAGTGGCAGTGCATTCACCGTCAACGGACACAGAGTCAAGCCTTACTTGGCAGACGGCGATGACAAGGAGAGTACCTCTGTGCTTCTCCAAGATCCACCATCCGCTTAAACCAAGTAAGGTCTAGCTAAAGACGTTAAAGAAAGTGCACTTGGGAGGCATTCCCATGTTTGTCTTGTACATATTTTTGCTTTATTTTCCTTTCAGTTTTATGTTTTTATTCTGCAAGTGTGTAGGAACAGGTATGAGGAGTCTAAACCTTGATCTTGAAGTCCAAAAGAGGCGATAGGGGTTGAGATAAGGCTAGAGATCGAGTGCTAGATCGACTGATCCTGGCTCGATCTTTGCTAGATCGAGTCAGTGAATCGAGAGGAGCCTGTCGATCTAGACGAGAACGAGTGACAAGATCGACCTTGACGAAAAAGGATCGATCGATCCAAAACGGATCGACAGATCTAATTTCTCTCGGGAAAATTTGTTGAAAACAGATCGATCACTCGATGAATCGAGTCTCAAATCGAGTAACACTCTTGATCTAAGCCATTTTGGGCATGAGATCGAGTCCTAGATCGACCAAATGGACTCGATCTCATGCCGAGGTAACATTTTCTATCCCTCCTTTACTCTTTTCCCTCCAACTTTTAAATTCAAAACTTGGTCAAGGCAAGCATCTTTGACCATGAAAGATGTGCCTTGACCAAGATTTTGTCAGAAAAACCACTTTTACTACCCATTGTTTTGCTCTTTGCTAGCCTTTAAATGTTTCAACAACCTCTCACCCTCTCATTCCTGTTTTTCTCAAAAATTTTAAACAAAGAGAGTGAGAGTTTCAGTTTTCAAAAGCTAGCAAAGATCTTCTGCATTTCTTGCAAAGGTATTTTCAAAATTTAATGATTTATTTTTAGGAAAATTTCCTTTAAATTCGCAAGATATTGTTCTAGAATATAGGGTCGGTTGTGATTTTAAAAACTAGCTAAGTAAAAGGAATAATTCTAGATTTTTCAGTATCTGAAGATATGATTCTCCTTTACTTAGCTATAATTTTTATTAATTCCCCAAAATTCTAGGGTAGTTTTTATAAGTTCTCTCCTTCTCTTCTCTCATTCTCATCAAAACCGCCGTTTGCTTATTAAATTTCTTTAGAAACTTGTTTCAGGAACAATGGCCCCAAAGAGAACAAGAGAAGAGACAGCACAAGAAGGAGAAGGACAAGAGGTGGCAGTTCAAGAGAGGGTCAGATGGATTAAGGATGAGAAGAGGGACAAGAAACGGCTGGAAAGGCTTCGGTTTGAGCCTACCAAGTTTGCTGATCGAGCGCTGTTGTCCAAGCTAGGGATTCTTGGGGATTTCGACCAACTCCTCAAGAACATTGGCCTAAGATGTCTGTCATGGATGGATTGCCCAACCACTCCAGAAGTGACAATAGACTTCCTTGCCACGTTGGAGTTCCATTACGAGAATGCCCTTCTCAAGGTCGCCTCTACTTCAAGGTTGGCCGTCAAGCCTATACACTCTCCATCCCTGAGCTATACCAAGCTTATGGTCTCAACGCGGATGCCTACAAGGTCGAGTTCCCCGCCTTCAAGAAAGCCGACGACCTTTGGGACCTGATCAGCAATGAAGACTACAAAGCCAACACCGCCAAGATCCAGCGAGTAAGAAGCCCGGTGCTGAGGTACACTCTGAAGCTGATCGCCAACACGTTTAGTGGAAGATCTGTTGCTCCTACGGTCACAAAGATAGAGCTGTGCTTCCTGTTCCAAGGTGTGAAGCACTTGGTGTGTAATCCGGATGCAAATGACGAGCCTATGGAGGATGAACTCGGCGATGAAGTGAACTACGGATGTGTGCTTGCGGCTTCCTTGGTGAAATACAAGGCTTATGCATTGAGGTGCAGGGCAACTTCCTCTTACATTGGCGGTTTCCTCACTCCTCTGTTCGTGCAAGCTGCTGTGCCCATTCACGACTTCGCCCATGTACCAACCAGAGCTTTCATGGACGAGGCATACATGAGGAATACTGACAGCTTGGGACGCACGCCAGCGGAAGGGTTCTACGCCTACCTCTTCATAGACGACGAAGACAAGAAGAGAGTGTGCATCCTGCCCAACAAAGACGAAACCGAGCTGCTTGGTGTTGGGAACATCGAGTTCTAGCCCACGGAGGAAGAATGCTTTGGCCCTCTCGGAGGACCACCTGCTTCAGCGATTGCCCCTGGTCAAAGCTTTGAGTCTCCAGCCACGGGAGATGAGATACCCGAGGCCTACACACTTCCCAAGCTAGACTTCGAGCCGAGGACAAAAACCGAGAAGTTCCTAGCATCTGTTGTGGAGATGCAAAGGAAGATCAACAAGTGGCAAGGCAAGATGCTCAAGAAGCTTGGAAAGAAAGTCAAGGCCCTACAGGGAGGGTCGCCTAAGAAAGCTGCAAGTCAAGAGGTGCAACAACCCGAGAAGAGAAGGCTCTCAACCGGTGGAGTTGTCATCCGCGAGACCCAAGGAAACACCATTCAGCCGGCGCGCCACTCTCTCCAAGAACCAGCCGACAAAGGCAAGACCATAGTCTCTAGCTCCTCTGGAACATCCTCAAGTTCCAGCCGAGACTAGACCAGAGGTAACAACCTTCTTCCATTGTACATAACCACTCATATTTGCTTCTTTTTGCTTTGTGTTTTGCTACTCCTTCAAATGAGTTTGCCACCGGGACGGTATCAAGCAAGTTTGGGGGAGTACATGTGTGATTTGACTTGTGTTTTGTGATCTTATTTTCCTTTAGCATCCTTGAGTCTTTAGTTCATGAAAAATTGGTAAAATTTCTAAAATTTTTTCAATGATTCATGTAGTTGCATTCATCTTGTCAAAACATGTTAGGATTGAGTCTAGAGTCTCTCACAGCATCTAGGTTGTTTGCATTTTTCATAAGGGGTTAGAATTTCTTAAAAAGGTGTTTTTACTTATGAATTGTTTCAATGCCCTAGTTAGTAGTTCTCTAATGCTTTGTCTATGCTTTGAAAGTAAGTTCTTACCATGCTTGGATCACTTGTTAGGATTTTCGTGGCTTGAATTGAACTCTCATGATTTAAAACTCATCCTAATAAGTGAGAATCTTAATTTGAAATTCTAATTATCATCCTTATGCATTTGAAAATAAACACATGGTTTTAAAATATTTAGGCTCTCTTCTTCCTTTTTACCACTCTTTGTGAGCCTAAGTAGAACTCCCTCCTTGAACCTTACCCTTCTTTGAAGCCAAATGTTCTTGTGTGACATCTTTATGAGGCCTTCTTTTTCGGTTTGAACTTGGCATAAAGTGTTAGGTTTAGGCGACATGATTGCTAGCTTTGCATTTTGAAGCTTGGTATAGGCTTAGGATAAGTTTGGGGGATCATTGGGGTTGTTTCCTTTCCTATTTGTTCTCGGTTTCAAAGAACTTTGTGTTTTAAAGAAAGAAATGGGTTTTAAGTGAAAGGTTGTGTTTTAAAAACTAAGTATGCTCTAATAAATTTCAGGAGGTAGCTCTCCCATAATAAAAAAAAACAAAGAGAAAAAGAAAAGAAAAAGAAATAAAAGAGCCTAAGTCCCAAATAAAAATAAAAAGAAAAGAAAAAAAAAAGAGAAAGAAAAAAAATAAGAGAGCTACCAATAAGAAATATCTAAAGAGCAAAATTCTTTTCAAAACCTTTTCACTAGCCTAAAAAGTTTAAAAATGTTCTTGTTTCGAATTGGGGATTGCTAAGTTATGTGAAGAAAAAGGGTAGACTCTAAGTGGTGAGTGAGGATAAAATTTGTTAAATGAGAGGGGTATAGGATCGTTTGTTAGTTTACATAGGTATATGAGAATTATGCATAAATTGTCTTTACCTTTAGCATTATGCACAAGTTCAACTATTTTTGAGAGAAACCCTTGTTCTAATCATTAACCCTTTTCAAATGAGATCATTCAATGCTCATAGCCTTAACCCTTAACCAAATGTGTTTTGCTTTATAGTGCATAAGTTTGATTCATGGTTCTATTGTTAATGAATGTTAAAGGATGAGTTTCTTTGCTTGTTAGGAATAGGAGAGTCATGATTTGAATTTCTTTGTGTGATGAGTATGGCTAAGTTCTTTGGAGTATGAGTGTAAGCATAGCATTTTAGAACTGTTAACTAGGACATTGAACTTGATTCATTTGAAAGGCACATTTGCAAGAAGTTTAAACCCCCATTCGTTTTTCGGAAAACCTCTCTTCCTTACTTATTTTCTGTTGTTTGAGGGCAAGCAAGAAGTAAGTTTGGGGGAGTTGATGTTACTGCATATTGCATATATTTTGCATACCCATTAGTTAGCTTTTCATGCATTTGTATCTCATTTTAGGTTAGATTGCATCACATAGAGTCCTAGAGCATTCTTGCACCAGCATACGCATGTTCCTTGCATTTTGCATTACATTCAGTTTGTTTGTGGCTGCTTTGGAGTCGTGGAAGTTTGTGGACATGTTGAGGCTGATGTAGCAGTTCGTGGGAGCTCGGATATATGCTAAGGATCAGAGATCGAGGAGCAGATCGAGCATGGCCGGTCGATCTAGGAGGTGATCGACCCGAAGATCGAGTCAACCAGGTGATCCAAGGAGAATGATCGAGACAAGGACCGAGTGAAGCAGTCGATCAAACGGTTCGGACGTAAATGACGCCATGCAGAGCGAGAGCCAGATCGTATACACCACTCGATCCACCCTAAGATCGATACCGAGATCGGATGCAACACTCGATTCGCCGATGATGATCGAGACCCAGATCGAGCCGAAGACACGATGTCCGGATATGATCGAGAGAACCGCTCGATCCTGGAGTCGATCTCTGTCCTTTCAACCACTTTTGGCTGCTAGCGAGGGGGGGGGACCATCAGCTTGTTTTGGCCATTTTAGGAAGGCGGCGACGTCCTTTTCAGAGATAACTTTCAATCTTTATCTTTTACTTTATGTTTTCTCTTTGTTTTTCGTGAAGAACACCATTGTTGAACTTTTGTTTTTCTTAAGCTTTGTAATCGAATCATTTCCGTCTTAATCTAGTTTTCTTTTCATGTTCATCGTTTCCTTTTACATGCTTTGCTTGATTTACTTTATGTGTAGTGAGTAGTTTACTTGGGTTTGGGGTTGAGAGGATTAAGGGGTCTAAAAGGTTTCGATCTTGGGGTTTTTCTAAGCCCTTTCAATGGCTATCTCTTCTAAGGTGTTGAGATCTCAATGCTTGAAGATTCTCATGCCAAGAGCTTCATGATTCGAGAGGTTCCTTACCTTGACAGGATTCAGGAGCCTCGGATGATCACACCTTAGAGACTAGTTACCCCTTCCCAAAAGCCATGGAAGTTTAAGGGATTAGTTAAGCCATTCATTTGAAATCTGTTTTCCTTGCCCTTTGACCTCTCTTTCCACCAAAACCCATGGGTTTGGAGGAGAGGATGAAGGAGTGACCTATACCGAAAGCCACGGATAGATCTTGCTTAGTTTTCAAGGCTTAGAGATCCTCACAAAGTGAGTCGATTTAAAGTTTTTAACCCAAGGTCGAACCTTTGAAACCCCTGACCATGAATCTCATCCCTAGGCCCTTTCTTTTAGCATCTTTACATCCTATCTCATCATTCGCTTGATCTTTGATAGCATCCTGGTCGTTAGTCTTACTGTTCTTGCATTTTTAGACGAGATCGATTGTTATTGCTCGATCTAGTGGTCGATCTCATGGTCGATCCACTAGTCGAATTTTAGTAATTCGAAGCTTGGTCCTTTAATTAATCTGTTTGTTCCTCGTGGTAGTTTCTTCATTTCTAGTATTTTTAAAATAGGTTGCATTCTATTTAAGTTGCTGCATCTAGTTTTTAGAGATTTTCTCATAAATCATCTCATTTCGCTTGGATTTGCATTAGTCCTTGTATTCTCTTTGCATTCTCTTTCATCCTAGGCATGGATTGACTCTCTCTTGCTTGCTGTACTACAACATGTCTTGCATTTGAGTTTGATAACCTTATTGCATTTTCACCCTTGCTAAAAAAGAGCTTATCAGTTTCAATAGGCTTCCCTCCCCCATTCAGGGTGTCAATGTACCATTGATCAAGGAGAGGAAGTCGCCAATGATGGCTTCTTCTTCAATAGGAGTAAAGGTAACTGTAGATTCAACAGCTTGGCAGTACTCATAGGTCGTGTCTAAGTTTTCTATCCCTGAATGCAAATCATCAGACGTGGTGTTTAGCTCAGCATGAACAGAGTCTAATTTGGTGTGCAACTCAGCAAATCCCTGATTCATCTTCAATTTTGCATGGAGTTGTAAGTTGATGAACTCAGTGATCAAACTCTTGATATTAGCTACAGTAGAAGTAGAATCAATGAGTTGAGCTTGGGGGATAGCAGGTGTGGGCTCAAAGTGTGGGTGGGTATTGTGGCAGTCTGTAAAGTTGTTCATAGGCAGAGGCTCTTGGTAGAAGTTGTTGCACCTTGGAGTTTCAAAACAGAGCATCTTCTCCACTTGTAGAGATGTACCTGAAATAAAAATGCTTGAAAAGGAGTGAGTAACCAAATAAAACTAAAAGCTTGATCTTAAAGATTCTACAAACTCTAATGATTCAAACTGATTCCCAAATGGCAACGGCGCCAAATTGATACAAGGGTTTTACCCCTTGTAGGACAATTGCCCTAGCTTGTACTAGTCAGTTGCAGTATAGCATAGGGTTGTATCAATCCAAATAGGAAGAGTTGAAAGACAGAAGAGTTGAGAGTTGAATCTCTAAGTCAAGCAAGCCAGGAAAGGGGTTTTGTTGCCTAAACAACAGTTCTAACAACCTAAGTGAAACAAGCAGCAACAAGGTGAAAGCAAAAGCAAACTAAGCAATTCTAAGCAAGAAAAACATAGTGAAACAGAGCAAAACAGAGAAAATTCGAAATTCAAATTAGAGAAAGACAAGTTCATAAATGTGGTTATTAACTTTGGGGAATTTCAGACATTGATTAAGGTTGTTTTAAACTACATTGATCAAGCAGGTAAGCAAGCAATGGTGGTTCCTAGACATAGAGTTCACAACTAAGCTAGTTAGATCCAATCTCTTGGCAAATAACCCTTTGCTAAACATCTTAACAAGAACTAACTCTCATTAGTGCTAAAGCATCAAGCAAGCAAGACTAATCAACTCTGTTCAAGTCAAAATGCTCCTCAAACAGTCAATCTCTTGAGCCAAGGCCAGCAAATCCTCTATTAAACAGGTACAGCATTTCATCAAACACTTGGTGGGCATAAGAGAAAGCTAACAACCTAGACCAGTTTGATCAAGACTAATCTAGCATGAATAACAGATTAATAGAGAGGAACCCATAAACAGAAGCACATAACAAACCTTAATCAAGCCATAGATTCCCCTAATCTACCACATTTAGAAACCCTAAGGTAACTACTCACTCATAATCATGTTTAACACCAAATCACAAAGGGAGAAGATGCTAATCATGATTAAAAGGAAGATTAAAGAAAGATTAAAGCAAATACTTGATTGTATTAAACAAAGCAAATAAATTGTCTTACAAACTTAAAAAAATAGCTTAAGAACAGTATTTTGACAAGACCTCTCGAAAATATAGAAAAAGGGGCTCTTTATAGCCTAAGGGAGAAAACCCTAGAAAGGTGGCAAAAGTGTAATTAAAAACAGGTCCGAGCTGGGTCAGTATCGGTCAGTTGTGTCGACCTCCAGTGACCGAAATTTATCTGTATCGGTCATCAGTGATCGACACACACGACCGAAATTAGAACGGTGAGTTTGTGTCGACCACATCAGACCGATACTGGTGATCGATACTGCTCCATTTCGGTCACCAGAGACCAAAAATCACCAGGCTCTGACCGAAAACTTCTGCATAGATCTTCTGCTTTGATCCTTCTTGCTCCCTTTTGTCCAGCTAGCCTCCTGGATCATTCCCAAAGCTCCTCCAAGCTCCTTTAAGCTCCAAAAGCACCTAAAAACATCCAATAAGCAAGAAAAATGCAATATATACTCTAAATGCAACCTAAGTCTAAAAGGAGAAGAAAATAGGACAAAAGCTAAGGGAAAATATGCAAAAGAGGACCAAAACATGCACTAAATGCAGCCCTAAATGGTGTAAATACAAGGGATATCAATGGTCAAGTGGTCATAGGAGTGATTATAGGGGTTTCTAAATCAAAGGCATTCAAACAAGCAATTCCAGCAAGCATTTCTTAATATTGCAATTCTAGACAAGGTAACTACAGAGAATCAGCTTTGTGGTGTATAAGAGAAATTCATTTCAATAAAACTAGTGTGTCAAACCCATTTTTGATGGTGTATTTGTAAGCATAAAGCAACAAAACCCTAGTTGCCTAAAAGAAGCACTAATCCAAGTGAACCTCTCTCTCTTAAGCAGTGATTCTAGTCAATCTATCATCAGTTAGGATTCTTTAGGGACCTAAGCAGCAACTCAACAATTCAAGAATATGACATTAAGCTCATCCTATGTGAAACCTAAACACACAAAATCAATACATCAAGTTTCAAGCAAGGAGTGTTCTCTAATCCAAACTATCAAGCCATCAAGCAAAACTCATGAATCTCACGCTATCAAGCCCTAAGCGAATCATTTGGTAACACAAACTATCAACATTGATGTCACAAGTCAAAGAAACCATAAACATTACAAACTATCAAGCCAAATAAGCGAATCATGTGAGGAAACATGACATAAAGCTCTCAAACTAATCATCAACATCAACACATCATATTCAATGAAAAAGGAGATACCTTTTAGTCAATAACAGCTCTGCAAGAGAAGGAAACAATATATATTAACAATAGCAAGCCTAAACACCCTTAATCAACTTTTAATAACCACTTTCCCTACTAAGAATCTCAAATCTTTGGTGGATTACTCACTAATCATGTTTAAACTCATTAAGTTTGAGTTAAACATGGTAAGATGAGATGAGATGCGAAAATGAAGGAAAACAAAAAACTAACCTACCAAGATGCGAAAATCAAGAACAATAAACAAGATCTAAAACACAAAACAAGAATTACTTGAGGAAAAACAAGGTTTTACAAAGTTCTTAAGAGACAATGGTGAACAAGGAAGAGAAGATAAGATAGGATAATGTTCAGATCCTTTCTAATGTTTTTCTCCTTCCCCTTTTATACTAGAGACCCAAAAAGTGGGTAAAAAAACTAAAAATCTAGATAAGGTTGGTCAACGCGCGGAAAAGATGCATCGAGCAGTACAGACAGATGTTCTGCTATATGCATCACCTCGATGTAGACCTTCCTTGCTGCGAGTAGTCCTTCTGGTTGGTTGCTAATCACGAAGTGGTTTTCGGGATGTATCGGGCAAGACACCAGATGTTCTCCTAGATGCTAGGACCCGATATGTCATGTATCGCCAAATTGGCTTGTACGGCCTTCCTTTCTCGACAAACCATCTTAAAGTTTACGTCCAAGTCTCTTTCTTCACGTACTGCGGTTCGTATCGAGCATGCTCCACGTGTACTCTGCTCGATGCTTCATCCTGATATAGACGCAGAATTTGCAAGAATCCATCTTGTGGCACTTCCTTGCACGTCAGCTACTACAGTCTCGTTCCCAAACTCCAAAGCCTCCAAAAGTACCTGAAATACCCCATATACTTGCACATGTATGCAATCCTAAGCTAAATGCATGCAATGGTACATCTAGATGCAAATGGAGTTAAAATAATAAGAGATGATGCAAGAACAAGGGAAAATATGTACAAAATGCAGCATAAAACACTACAATATAGCAAGCTATCAACACCCCCACACTTAGTCCTTGCTTGCCCTCAAGCAAATAAAACATCTAGTATTGTGATGAGGTTTTAAAATGGGAACTCATATCTTTAAAACGCTAACACTAAATCAGAATGATGTCCATGTTTCTAATCATAGAATGCAAGTGATGGAACCATACTCTATAAACTTAGCCACTCTCATCTCAAAGCAATAATGATCAGAAAGCTATCAACCTACACAAGCTCATCAAATCAATAAACCTTTTTAACATTCACTAATACTCAAACTGTGAATCATGCTCATGTAAGTGCAAGTGTGACATTTGGCTAAGGGACAAGGCTTATGGAAGAAAGATGATTCCATTTTATAACACTGGTTTTGGTGTTTCAAAGGGTTCTCTCAAGAAAATATGGTTGAGCTTTGGTAAAAGGCTAAGGGCCAAGGAACAACTTACACATACAAGAGAAGACTCTCATCTCCCCAAGTACCATAAGATAAATTCCTAACTCTTTGTAAACAATGAAGACAAACCTAAGCTACTCTTTTTTTTGTGAAAATAAAACCCAAGTGAAAACACAAAACATATTCTCTTTAAGTGTTTGAAATGACAACTTCTCTTTGAACTTCATGTGGTGGCGGCTCCTTCTTTAATTGAACTTGGCTCCTTTTTGGTGATGCTTGTGCTTCATTTCGCCTTTTGATTTTTGATTTAAACTTGTTTTGCACTTCTTGCATCTTTTTGCATGAGCTAAAGAGACTATGAATCAAACAACTAAAAGAGACTTCAAATAAGCATGAGCGAGTAAAATAAACAGAGAAATTAAGGCAGGTTCGAATTCAAACAATCAAAGACTAGTAGGCTTGAGATAGGGTAATTGATCTAGGGAGACTTTCAGCTTAACTAGTGATGCTTACAAACCCACAAAAAGCTATTTCTAGGCATAAAATTAAGAGGTATAACTAGCTCAATTCCATGACACTAGCCACTTTGCTAAACACATATTCAAGACAAATTCCTTTACTCAAACACATGATCAGCAAGCATTATATGCAACTAATCCAATTCTATTTTGCCAATCTACTCCTTAGACAGCTAATTACTTAGTCTAAGATAAGCAAATCTCTTACTTGACTCTTTCATGCATTTCATCAAAACACTTATCAGACATAAAAAAAACCCAAGGATCTAGATCAACTTAGCAAGGGTAATCTAGCATTAAACACAATCAATAAGAAGAAACAATAATAATAAACACTAACCAATCACTAATCTAGCGTTAAATCTCCCTATCTCTATCACATCTCAAACCCTAAGATAACTACTCACTAATCAAGATCTTAATCACAGCCCAAAGCAAAGGAGAATGACAAATCATAATTAGAAAGGAGACAAACACCAACTTTTGATCGAAAGAACAAGATTCAACAAGAGATTTCAAGAAAAACTAAGGGAAATACATTGGAGAAAGCTATTATCCAACGGATAAAGATGAAAATATGATCCTCTAATCTTTTTGGGTCACAACCTATATATAGTTTTATGGCAAAACCCTCAGTAAACCGGGAATAAACTGGAAAGCAGCCGGTTAGGACGTATGCTGATCGATATTGGTTGGCTGAAGTGTGTATCAACCATGTCTGGTCGATACATTGAACGATACAGTCGCTTCTGGCTAAGGCTTATTGGTTGATCTCCTTGGTATGCAACTTGGTACAATCGCCCTTTAGTTAAGGCTTATCGAGCTCAAACATCGATATTCTGATCGATACACTTCTTGGCTGGTGTATCGAGATGTTCCATGTTGATATGATGACCGGTACAGATGCTCTGAAGGTGGTGCATCGGCTAGAGTGGCTCGATACTCTTTGTTTTTCATGTCTCCTTATATCAACTCGGGACCTCGATATGATGATCGGTATATGTCCTAAGCTTGTAACGTCGTATGACGTCGATATGTTGCTTTGTATGTTATGTATCGAATTGCTAAGCTGATACCCTGCTCGATATGGAGCCTTCTCGTCTTGGTTTGTTCACCCAATGACTCCCAGCACTTCCCTTAGTTCTTAAACTCCTCCAATGCACCTGCCAAGTGCTCGCAATGAGCCTAATATGCAATGCAACTCCTAACTATACTCTAAATGCTAAATGGATGCAATTGGGATATGAATATGTAAAAATGCATGATTAAGGACCAAAAACTAATGCTGAATGTATGCTAAAATGGTATAAATATTGTGTATATCAAC
The DNA here is from genome assembly GCA_911865555.2 of Thlaspi arvense. Lineage (NCBI taxonomy): Eukaryota > Viridiplantae > Streptophyta > Magnoliopsida > Brassicales > Brassicaceae > Thlaspi > Thlaspi arvense. The sequence goes on from OU466857.2 coordinate 16,388,199, forward strand.
TCCCCCATACTTGCCTTGTGTTTGTCCTCAAGCAATCAAAGACAAACAAGAGAGAGAGGTTTGAAGGTGGGAGCTTCAAAACTAAATATGCCGATGGAAAAATTGATTCAATGCCCAAGTTATATGTTCTAAGATGCATAAAGATTGCTCTACGTTATAAGACTTAGCCATATCTATCTTAGCAAACAATGAACTCTAGCTCAGCCTACACAAGCATTCAAATCAACCAACTCTTTAACATTCATTAATTGTAACCTATGGATCAAGTTTATGCAAATAAAGTGAATACATTTGGTTAAGCGGACATGGTCATGAGATGAAAATAATCTCATTCAAGTAAGGCTTCAAAGACACAAGGGATCACTCAATGAAATGATTCTATCTTAGAAAAATTGCTAAAGGTAAAAGCACACTTATGCATGCAAGTAAAAGCTCTCTTCTACCATTTTTTTACCCCAAGATGAATCTAATGTTTTCTAAACCCAAAGTGAAACCCATAATTCTACGCTTTTCCCAAGCTCTATAACTTTTCCTTCTTCATGTGTGGGGGGACTTCTTCTTTCTTGCTTGGATAGTTGATTCTTTGCTGGAACTTGCTCTTCTTTGTTGTATAATTGGCGTCATTTTCATTCTTCACCTTTGGTGGATTGCTTGGTCTGATTTATCCTTTTAGGGATAACCTTTCTAAGCTTTGTTGTTGTTGGCACCTTCTTTTCTCAAGCATTTAGAGCTTTTTTTCCTTATACTTAACCCCAAACATAACTTGATTTCCCACACTACCTTCCCCATTCTTTCACTTCTTCTTTCAAAAGATATAGATAATAAAACTCAAACCACTTACACTACCCTTCCCCAAAATCCTAACCTAGTACCAAGCTCAAGATGCAAGCTGGTGTCTACAAGTGAGTTTCTCCTTTCCAGCCTTATTCCTAACACTTTTTGCCAAGATAAGATCAAAAATGATGCAATGCAAGGCCTCACAACTCTCACAATAGTGTTTTAAGTCAAGAAAGAAGGTTTGGTTTAAGGTGTGAATAACTCTCCCTTAATGATGAGGATCAACTACTTGGATTAACAAGAGTGGTGAGAAGGGAAGAATATAATCCAAGTATGTATATTGGTAGCCATGTAAACACTCTCAATACATAAACAAGATCATTCTAAGTCAAGATTAAGGTTCTAATATGTAGAGTTTGCATCAAATCAAAGCAAGTTTCAGCATAAGACAAGAATATCAATGCATGATTTCAAGATATGGTGTAACCTTAACTTCAAACTCACTACTATGCAATCAAACAGAAAACAACGAAGGCAATGAAAACAACTCAAACATGGACATCTTAACAAGTGTTTATCATATACTCCCTATGCAAATGTGTGCAAAGCTACATGTATTGCATCAGGTTGATGTAGGTGTTTTACCTATCTCAATCCTTAACCTACACTAGTCATTGTAGTATTGAGTTTATAAATCCATGGGGTGATGTTTAATACAAAAGAGTTGCAAGTAGAGGTCTTTAAGTCAAGCAAGAAGAGAGGTTTTTTTTGCTTAAGCAACTGAACTAACAACCTAAATTGATCATACACCAAAGAGAACTCAAGAAAGAACAGTTTAGCAATGATCAAAGAAGAAAACAGAGCAAATAAACAGAGCAAATGACAGAATTTGAAATTCAAATAAAGAGAAGACAAGTTCCTAGATGTGGTTATTGATGTTGGGGAATTTAAAGACTAACTAAGGTTGTTTCAAACATCATTGATCAAGCAAACAAGCTGGCAATGCTGGTTCCTAGACATAGAGTTCACAAATAAGCAAGCTATGTTCAATCTCTTGACAAATAGCCCTTTGTTAAACACTTTAACAAGAACTAACTCTCATTAGTGCTAAAACATTCAACACGCATTAAGAATCAACTATATTAATGTCAAAAATACTCCTCAAACAGTCAATCTCTTGAGCTAAGTCCAGTAAATACTCCATTAAATAAGATCAGCATTTCATCAAAGACTTGGTGGGCATAAGAGAGCCTAAATTCCAGATTAATGAGATCAAGACAAATCTAGCTTAAGAACAGATTAATAGAGAAATACCCATGTTGTTAAGCACTAAACAAACATTAATCAATCCCTAAATTCCCATAATCTACCACATCTAAGAACCTTAAGCAAACTACTCACTAAGAAATATGTTTAACATCAAATCACAAGGGAAAAAGATTTTAATCATGATTAAAAGAGGGATTAAAAAAAGATTAAAGGGAAATACAAACTTATATTAAACAAAGCAAGAAATTTGTCTTACAAACTCATAGAAATCACTCAAGAACAGTAAACTGACATGACCTCCCGAAAATCCATTAAAATAGAGCCCTAATGTAATGGCAGAATGGTAAATAAAAGCAGCTTTGGATTGGGATCCTATCGGTCATGTGACCGATAGGGTGATCGATAGGCTTTCTATCGGTCTAGAAGGTGATCGATAGGCTTGCTATCGGTCATGTGACCGATAGGGTGACCGAAATACGTCCGATATATTTCTATCGGTCACTTCTTTGACCGATAGCTTGCTCGATAGCTCCTCTATCGGTCACTCCTTGACTGATAGCCTCCGTGCCTTGACCGATAGGGCTGGCAGAAATCGTCTGCCGTGGCTCCTCTTGCTCCATCTTAGCTCAGCTAGCCTCCTGGTTCATTCCCAAAGCTCTTCCTTGCTTCTTATAGCCCCATAAGAACCTAAAAACATCCTTGATGCAAAGGAAATGAAAACTACATCCTAAATGCAACCTAAGTCTAAAAGGAGAAGAAAGTGGGACTAAAGAGAAAGAAAACATACAAAAGAAGACCAAAACATGAACTAAATGCAAGTCTAAATGATGCAAATGAATGAGATATCAACACCCCCATACTTGCCTTTTGCTTGTCCTCAAGCAAATAAGAACAAATGAGAGAGTGAGGTTTGATGGTGGGCATTCAAATCCAAAAGTGCAAAGGTAAAGAGATGGAATCAATGCTTAAGTGCAAAGGTAAAGAGATGGAATCAATGCTTAAGTGCTTAAGTACTTAGTCATGCTCATCATGTTTCAAAATGATCTTAAATCTCAACTTAGACAAATGCTCAAATCAACGAACTCTTTAACATTCAATTAAGCTTAAAACCATGAATCATTTTTATGCAAATCAAGTGAAGACATTAGGTTCAAAGGGTAAGGTTATGAGATTAATATGATATCATTCAAGCAAAGGGCTCACAAACGAAAGGGATCACTCAATGAAATTATTCTATCTTAGGCAAAATGCCAAAGGTAAAAGCACACTTATGCATGATATTCAAAGCTCCCTTCTACCCCTTTTACCGAAAGAATGAATCCTATAAACTTCTAAACTCCAAAGTGAACCCCTAAGTCTACCTGATGCAAGAGTGATACAATATCAAAAATCAGAAAATCAGGGGTCTTCAATATGTGGATTATTATTAGAATATGTTCTTCATAATTATCAAAGTCAAAGGATTCTCATTCAAGTCCAAAGCAAGATTGGTGGTAAGAAGACCATTATCTGATTCAGCTTATTTTTCTCCTTTTGTTTAAATGTAAATAATTTAAATTAAATGTAATTTATTGTAAAGATTCTTTGTAAAAGCTATAAAAGCTTATTGTTCTCATTGTAAAAAGATATAGAAATTTTTGGAAAATGAAAGAGAATTCTCTCTAAAAAGCTAAGGCTTTGTTACTTTGTTCATTAGAGATTGTGTGGAGTGTTTTGTGGAATAAGACATTTGAGTTTTCGTGTTGTTTCTTACTGTCCATGCGAGGATGAGCCCTTGGAAGTTAGAAGCATAAATTGTTGCCTGTGGAATCAGTCAACCATCTATCCATTCAATCCACTGATCAACCTGAAAGAGACCTTAGTCCAGCAGGATTGATCCCGCAACCATCCACTTCGATCATCTCTTGAGCAAGTAGAAAGAGACTTCAGTCCAGCTGCTTGCTTCCACCCATTCACCCAACCATTTATAAGATCATCCCATTGATTAGGCACCACGTGTACAGGAGAAACCCACGTGCTGTCACTTATGGGATAGATCACGTCAGCCTCTAAAAGCTTAAGGATCTCTTTCTTAACAACCTCTTTCAAATTTGGATTCAAACGCCTTTGATGTTCTATAGAAGAGGCGTTCTCATTATCCAAGTGAATTCTGTGAGTGCAAAGCATTGTTGAAATGCCATTGATGTCACTTAAAGAGTACCCAATGGCCTTCCTATACTTTCTCAGCTCAGTCAGGAGCGAGTGCAACTCATCATCACTTAAGTTTTCATTCACAATCACGGGATATGTGTTATTACGCCCTAAGAAAGCATACCTTAGCCCTTTTGGGAGCTCCTTTAGGTCCACCTTTGGGGCTAACAGCTCGCTCCAGTCATCCTCGTGGCTGTTGTTGTTGACTTCCTCCTTGGAACTCTCCTTAGAACCCGAGGCATGGCCCTTAAGACTGCTTTCCTCAACCGCTATCCCCTCTGAATTCGAGTCCTCCAGTCGATCTTGCTCTCGATGCCGTCTAGATCGAGCCATTTCGCTCGATTCACTTACTCGATCTGATGTGGATCGAGTAAGGGATCGAGACGCTGAGTCGATCTCCTGATTGGACCCCAAAATGATCGGGAGGCCTCTCTCGATCGTCGACTCGATTGTTTTTCCGGATCGATCATTCCTCTCGATTTGCATGTCGATCGCTGCACCGGATCGAGTTGTGTTCTCGATTGCCTTGTCGATCTAACTCCTGGATCGAGTGATAGCGTCGATCTCGGGGTCGATCTCTAGACAGTAGCTTTCATCCTTCTTAACAATCTTCCTAGAATCCAGCAAGTTGACGTACTCCTGGGTCCTCTGATCCACATAGCCAAACTCCCCTGGCTCCTTGGTCAGTGCTTGCTTCAGATGGTCTTCCAGAGCCAGCTCTTCCAGCAACTCATCCGCTAAGGCATCCATTGTTTCAATGTAGAAAGCTTGCCTTTCTATGGTCGGCTTCTTCAGAACCTCATTGGTATCGAAGTCTAGCCTTATATCCTTTCCCAAGTGCAAGGCAATCTTCCCGTTCTTGACGTCGATGATAGCCCTGTCGGTTGCAAGGAATGGTCTTCCTAGGATATGTGGGTCCTTAGGCTCTTCATCCATCTTCAACACGACGAAGTCCGTAGGCACGTTCACACCACTGATTCGCACCGGTAGATCTTCAAACAGCCCCACTGGTAGCCTCACACTTCTATCAGCCAGTACCAACGAGATCCTACAGTCTTTGAAACGAGTAAAGCCAAGCTTCTTAGCCATGGAGTGAGGCATCAGGTTTATGCTAGCTCTGAGATCACATAGGCAACTCTTGAACTCTAGAGGACCTAACGCGCAGGGTATAGTGAAGCTTCCAGGGTCTCCCAACTTCTTAGGGACTATCTCCTTATGTATCACAGCACTACACTCTTCACTTAGAACAAGTACCTCCTTGCTTTCCTTATTCTTCTTCACGAGAGTGTCTTTGAAGAATTTGGCGCATTTAGGCATCATTGCAAGGCAGTCAACGAGAGGTAGCTTGATTTCCACGTCCTTAAGATGCTTCTCAAAGAGGATTCTATGCTTCTCTGTGAGTTGCTTCTTGAAACGGCCAGGAAAAGGCAGCTTAGGTACATACGGTGGAGGCACATAAGCATTCTTCTCCTTAGTAGTTTGCTCAGCTTTCTTCTCAGCAACTGCTTTGTCTCCTCTTCTTGGCCCTTGGATCCAAACGTTGTCAAAGTTAATCTCATCATCAACTGAAGGCTTACCCTCCCCCTCTTGAATTACAACGTCCTCGTTGTTCTTAGTAGAGACCGGAGGTTCTAGCTCTTTGCCGCTTCTCAATGTTTTGGCGTTGGCATACTCCTTAGGATTCTGCTCACACTTGCCCGGTAGACTATTCTGACCACTTGTACTCACTTTCCCCTTCTCTAGCTGCTTGATCTTGTTGTATAAGTTGGTGATCTGAAAGGAGAAGTCAGTGAGAGACGAGTCTAGACGAGTGTTCATCCCGGTGAACTTCTGGTTTGTAGAGGCTTGCCCTTGTATCAGCTGTTGAAACATTGCCTGAACCGGATCAACTTGTTGTTGCGTCGGTTGTTGCTGCTGAGGTGCAAAGCCCGGAGGGTAGTTAGGCGTATAACCCTTGGTACTTTGAGGTTGCCCTTGGAAGTTGTTCTGCCCTTGCCCTTGGAAACCACCACTCGGCTGAAAACCTTTGTTGTAAGGGATGAAAGGTTTTGCTTGCGGAGCAGGGTACACTTGATCCTTAGGGTTGGCAACGTTGGTGCTTCGATAGGAGAGGTTGTTGTTCTGGTTGTAGCCTTGGTTGTAGCCGTGAGGTTTGTAGTTGTTCTGTCCCGCCACCAAATTGGCTTCTTCCTGGCTCAACTCAAGCTCCTCTTGATTCTCATCTGCTTCACCAACAAAGTGAACATGCTTCTGATTGGCCAACACCAGCTTATCTATCTTCTCATGCAAAGATTTCAGCTCCTTTTTGTGAGACTCTAGCTCTGATCCTCTCGGTGCACGGTCATAGTCCTCAGCGTAGTTGCCATCACTCAATGCCAAGTTTTCTATCAGCTCCATACCCTCTTCTACCTCCTGACAAAGGATGTTCCCTTTGCTAGCTGTGTCAAGCAACAACCTGATCTTTGGTGAAGCTCCACGGTATATGGTGCTGAGTAGGGTCTCCTCACTGAAACCGTGATGAGGACATTGGATCGTGTAGTCTTTGAAACGCTCCATTGCCTCGTTGAATGTCTCGTTGTTTCGTTGAGTGAAGCCGCTGATTTAGCTTCTCAACTGTGCTGTCCTGGTGCTAGAGAAGAACTTTGAGAGAAAGGCTTTCTTACACTCGGCCCATGAGGTGATGGTGCCTTGTGGGAGGGTCTTCTCCTAATGCCTAGCCTTGTCTCCGAGTGAAAAGGGAAAGAGACGCAGCTTGAAAGCATCTTCGGATATGCCATTGATCTTGATCATCCCACATACTTGCTCGAAGTTGTCAAGGTGCTCCAAGGTATCTTCCATTGCTAAGCCGAATAATTAAAGGACAAAGCTTCGAATTACTAAAATTCGAATAGTGGATCGACCATGAGATCGACCACTAGATCGAGCAATAACAATCGAACTCGTCTAAAAATGCAAGAACAGTAAAACTAACGACCAGGATGCTATCAAAGATCAAGCGAATGACGAGAGAAGATGTAAAGATGCTAAAAGAGAGGGCTTAGGGTTGAGATTCATGGTCAGGGGTTTCATAGGTTCGACTTTGGGTTGAAAACTTCAATTCGACTCACTTTGTGAGGATCTCTAAGCCTTGAAAACTAAGCAAGATCTATCTGTGGCTTTCGGTATAGATCACTCCTTGATACTCTCCTCCAAACCCATGGCTTTTGGTGGAAAGATAGGTCGAAGGGCAAGAAAAACGGATTTCAAACAAGTGGCTTAACTAGTCCCCCAAACTTCCATGGCTTTTGGGAAGGGGAAACTAGTCTCTAGGGTGTCATCTTCAGAGGTCCCTGGATCCTGTCAAGGTAAGGAACCTCTCGGATCATGAAGCTCTTGGCGTGAGAGTCTTCAAGCTTTGAGAGCTCAACACCCGAGAAGAGATAGCCATTAAAATACTTCGAAAACCCCAAGATCGAAACCCTTTAGACCCCTTAATCCTCTCAACCCCGAACCCAAATAAACTACTCACTACACATAAGGTAAATCAAGCAAAGCATGGAAAAGGAAACGATGAACATGAAAAGAAAACTAGATTAAGCTGAAATGATTCGATTACAAAGCTAAAGAAAACTCAAAGTTCGACAATGGTGTTGTTCTTTCAAAACCAGAGAGAAAACATAAAAAAGATAAGGGTGAGAAGTTCTCTGGGAAAAGGACGTCGCCGCCTTCCCAAAATGGCCAAAACAAGCTGATGGTCCCCCCCCCCCGCTAGCGGCCAAAAGTGATTGAAAGGACAGAGATCAACTCTGGGATCGAGCGGTTCTCTCGATAATCTCCGAACATCGTGTCTTCAGCTCGATCTGGGTCTCGATCATCTTCGGAGGATCCAGCTTTGCATCCGATCTTGGTATCGATCTTCGGTTGGATCAAGTGGTGTACTCGATATGGCTTTCGCTCTGCATGGCGTCATTTACGTTTGTACCGTTTGATCGACTGCTTCACTCGACCCTCGTCTCGATCATTCTCCTTGGATCGCCTGGTCTTCTCGATCTTCTGGTCGATCACATCCTAGATCGACCGGCCATGCTCGATCTGCTCCTCTATCTCTGATCCTTAGCAAATATCCGAGCTTCCACGAACTGCTACAACAGCTTCAGCACGTCCACGAACATCCACGACTCCAAAGCAGCTAGAAACAACCTAAATGTGATGCAAAATGCAAGGAACATGCGTATGCTGGTGCACGAATACTCTAGGACTCTAAGTGATGCAATCTAACCTAAAACGTGATGCAAATGCATGAAAAGCTAACTAATGAGTATGCAAAATGAATGTAATATGCAGTAACATCAAGCAAACCACTCCTCTACGCTTGGGAGAAACTCGATGTTCCCAATTCCCTACATGCCCTCTTCTCATTCTCCTCATCAATGAATAAGTATTCAAGGAAGCCCTCGGCTGGCGTGCGTCCCAAGCTATCAGTGTTCCTTAGATACGTCTTGTCCATGAAGGCTCTATCCAGAACAGGAGTGAAGTTCTGAAGCGGTACGCCGGCTTGCACGAACAAGGGTGTGAGGAAACCGCCAGTAAGCGATGAGCTTGCCTTGCGTCTCAAGGCATATGCCTTGTATTTCACCATCGAAGCAGCCAGGATGTACCCGTAGTTCATGTCATCTCCGAGCTGGACTTCCAATGGCTCATCTTTCTAATCTGGATCACACACGAGATGCTTAATGCCTTGGAACAAAAGGCAAAGCTCCGTCTTGGTCACCGTGGGGGCTACTGACCGACCACTAAAGGTGTTGGCCATCAGCTTCAAAGTGTAACATAGCACCGGGTTACTCACTCTCTTGATCTTCGCGGTATTCGCCTTGTAGTCGTCATTGGCTATGAGGTCCCAAAAATCGTTTGCTTAAGTGAAGGAGTGAAACTCAACCTTCGTGGCAGCTGCATCGAGGCCATAAGCTTGGCAAAGCTCGGGGATTGAGAGACTGAAGTCTTGACGTTTTATATTGAAGGAGAGGCGGCCTTGAGAAGGAGTTGCGACGCTAGGGTTCTCGTACGCAAACTCCAAAGTGGCAAGGAAGTCGATTGTCACTTGGGAAAGGTTGGGCAATTCATCCGTGACAAACACCGCAGCCCTATCTTCTGGAGGAGTTGATCAAAATCTCCTAAAATCCCCATCTTAGCCAACAACCCTCTGTCCACGAACTTAGTTGGCTCGAACTTCAGCCTTTGAAGCCGTTCCTTGTCCCGTTTCTCATCCTTACTCCAAAGAAACCTCTCCTGAACAGCCACTTCTTGACTGTCTCCCTCTTGTGCTGTCTCCTCTCTTGTTCTTTTGGGGGCCATAATGCCTGAAATGAGATTCTCAAACTAGAGATTAAGCAAATCGGCGATTGTAGAGAGAAAGAGAGAAGCAAGAGAGAAAACTTGTAACTAATACCCCAGAATTTTGGAGGATTTATAAAAATTATAACACGATAATAGAGAATCATATCTATAGATATAGAGAAATCTAGAATTTTTCCTATTATCAAGCTATTTTTAAAAATTCAAACCGCCCTAGCATCTAAAACAATCAAAGCGAATAAAAAAGGAAATTTTCTTAAAGATTCGAAAATACCTTTGCAAGGATTGAAAAAGATGTTGTTAGCCTTTAGAAAACAAGAATTCACACTCTCTTTTGCTTAACTACTCGAGAAAACAAGAATGAGAGAGTGTGAAAGTGGTTGAAAACATTTAAAGGCTAACAAAATACAAAACCATGGGTAAAAAAGTGGTTTTCTGACAAAAGCTATGGTCAAGGCAGTCAAAGATGCTTGTCTTGACCACTTTTTGAATTTAAAAACCGGAGGGAAAAAGGAAAAGAGGGAAAAGAAAATGTTACCTCGGCACGAGTTTGAGTCCATTTGGTCGATTTAGGACTCGATCTCATGCCCATAATGGCTTGGATCAAGAGGGTTGCTCGATTTGGGACTCAATTCTGATTAAATCGAGTCTTGGATTGATAACACCTCTCGTTCCTTGAGTTTTGGGCACGACGGCTAAGTCCACATGATCGAGCCACGTTCTCCATTCAGGGATCGATTTAAGCTTGGATCGAGTGGCAGATCGAGTAGACTATTCGATCTAGCCTTGAAAATCGAGTGACTCAGTGGATCCACCTCTCGTTTGCTTTTCAGGCTAAACGTATAGGGTGTTCGTCCTCTCGTGATCGACTGTGTCACACGATCTCGTCTGGATCGACTAACTCCTTTTTACCCCTTGAATCCTCTCAACCCCGAACCCTAATGAAACTACTCACTACACATAAGATAAATCAAGAAAAGCATGAAGAAAGAAACGATGAAGATGAGAAGGAACTAGATTAAACTTCAAACGATTCGAATACAAAGTAAGAAAAACTTCAAGTTCAACAATGGTGGATAATCTCCAAAACCAGAGAGAAAAGCATAAAAAGATAAGATTGAAAAGTTTTCTCTAGAAAGAGACATCGCCGCCTTCCCAAAATGGCAAAAACAACCCGATGGTCCCCCCCCTCGCTAGCGGCCAAAAGCGGTTGAAAGGACAGAGATCGACCTCGGGATCGAGCGGCTCTCTTGATCATCTTCGGACATCGTATCTTCAACTCGATCTGGGTCTCGATCATCTTCGGTGGATCGAGTGTTGCATCCGATCTTGGTATCGATCTTTGGTTGGATCGAGTGGTTGACTCGATCCGGCTCTCGCTCTGCATGGCGTCATTTACGTCCGTACCGTTTGATCAATTGCTCCACTCGATCTTCGACTCGATCATTTCCCTTGGATCGCCTGGTCTTCTCGATCTTCTGATCGATCTCATATAGATCGACCGTCCATGCTCTATCTGCTCACTGATCTCTGGTCCTTAGCAAACATACGACCATCCACGAACTGCCACAACAGCTTCAGCACGTCCACGAACCTCCACGACTCCAAAGTAGCCAGAAACAACCTGAATGTGATGTAAAATGTAAGGAACATGCGTATGCTGGTGCGAGAATGCTCTAGGACCCTAAGTGATGCAATCTAGTCTAAAGTGTGATGTAAATGCATGAAAAGCTAACTAATATGTATGCAAAATGTTTGCAATATGCAGTAACATCAACTCCCCCAAACTTACTTCTTGCTTGCCCTCAAGCAACAGAAAATAAGTAAGGAAGAGAGGTTTTTTTTTAAAAAACGAATGGGGGTTTAAGCTTCTCGTAAAGGTGCCTTTCAAATGAATCAATCTAAATGTCCTAGTTAAAAGTTCTAAAATGCTATGCACACACTCATACTCCAAAGAACTTAGCCATACTCATCACACAAAGAAATTCAGATCATGACTCTCCTATTCCTAACAATCAAAGAAACTCATCCTTTAACATTCATTAACATCCGAACCCTGAATCAAACTTATGCACTTTAAAGCAAAACACATTTGGCTAAGGGTGTAGGTTATGAGCATAGAATGATCTCATTTGAAAAGGGTTTTCAATTAAAACAAGGGTTTCTCTCAAAAGTGGCAAGAACTTTATGCATAATGCTAAAGGTGAAGGCAATTGACGCATACATGATCAGATTCTCATCTACCCATGTAAACTAACAATGATCCTAAACTCCTCTCATTTATTAACTTTCATCCTCACTCACCACTTAGAATCTACCCTTTTTTTTTCTAAGCTTAGCATTCCCCAATTCAAAACAGAAAACATTTTTAACTCTTTAGGTTAATGAAAAGGTTGAAAATAATTTTTACTCATTTATTTTTTTCTTTTTCTCTCTTTTTTTTTATTTTTGGCACTTTGACACTTTTTTCTTTTTCTTTTTATTTTTATTTGAGAGAGCTAACTCCTGAAATTTATTAGAGCATATATATAATTTTTAAACACAACCCTTCACTTAAAACCCATTTCTTTCTTTTAAACACCAAACTCTTTTGAAACGAGAACAAATAATCATGAAAACAACCCCAATGATCCCCCAAACTTATCCTAAGCCTATACCTAGCTTCAAAATGCAAAGCTAGCAATCATATGAGAACCCAATCATGTCGCCTAAACCTAACACTTTATGCTAAGTTCAAAACCGAAAAAGAAGGCCTCACAAAGATGTCACACAAGAAATATTTGGCTTCAAAGAAGGGTAAGGGTCAAGGTGGGAGTCCTACTTAGGCTCACAAAGAGTGGTAGAAGGAAGAAGAGAGCCTAAATATTATAAAATCCATGTGTTCATTTTCAAATGCATAAGGATGATAATTAAAATTTCAGATTAAGGCTTTCACTTATTAGGACAAGTTTCAAATCATGAGAGTTCAATTCAAGTCACGAAAATCATAGCAAGTGATCCAAGCATGGTAAAAACTTACTTTCAAAGCATAAGCAAAGCATTAGAGAACTACTAACTAGGGCACTGAAAAAATTCATGAGTATAAAACACCTTTTTAAGAAAAAATTAACCCCTTATGCAAATGCAAACAACCTAGATGCTAAGAAAAATTCTTGACTCAATCCTAACATGTTTTGACAAGATGAATGCAACTACATGAATCTTGAAATTTTTTTAAAATTTTACCAATTTTTCATGATCTAAAGACTCAAGGATGCTAAAGGGAAAATAAGATCAGAAAACACATGTTAAACCACATATGTACTCCCCCAAACATGCTTGACACCGTCCCGGTGGCAAACAAATTCAAAGGAGCACCAATACACAAAGCAAAAAGAAGCAAATATGAGCGGTTATGTACAATGGAAGAAGGTTGTTACCTCTGGTCTAGTCTCGGCTGGAACTTGAGGATGTTCCAGAGGAGCTAGAGACTATGGTTTTGCCCTTGCCGGTTGGTTCTTGGAGAGAAAGACGCGCCGGCTGAATGTTTCTGCCTTGAGTCTCACGGATGACAACTCCACCGGTTGAGAGCCTCCTCTTCTCGGGTTGTTGAATCTCTTCACTTGCATCTTTCTTAAGCGAGCCTCCTTGAAGTGCTTAGACCTTTTTGGCAAGTTTCTTGAGCATTTTTCCTTGCCATTTGTTGATTTTCCTTTGCATCTCCACAACAGATGCTAGGAACTTCTCCGTTTTGGTTCTCTACTCAAAGTCTATCTTGGGAAGGGTGTAGGCTTCGGGCATCTCATCTTCCGTGGCTGGAGACTCAGACCTTTGACGAGGAACAATCACTAGGGCAGGCGTTCCTCCTAGAGAAGCAAAGCACTCCTCTTCTGTCGGCAAGAACTCGATGTTCCCAACACTAAGCAGCTCGGTCTCGTCTTTGTTTGGCAGGATGCATACTCTCTTCTCATTTTCGTCGTCTATGAAGAGATAAGCGTAGAACCCTTCTGCTGGCATTCGTCCCAAGCTGTCGATATTCCTCATGTAGACCTCATCCATGAAAGCTCTAGCTGGGACGTGTGTGAAGTCGGGTATAGGTACACCAGCTTGTAAGAATAGAGGAGTGAGGAAGCCGCCAATGAAAGAAGAGGTTGCCTTGCACCGCAAGGCGTAAGCCTTGTACTTCACCAAGGAGGCAGCAAGCACGCATCCATAGTTCACCTCGTCGCCGAGCTCATCCTCCATAGGCTCGTCATTCTCATACGAATCACACAACAAATGCTTCACGCCTTGGAACAGGAAGCAAAGCTCAGTCTTCGTGACCGTGGGAGCAACTGACCTTCCGCTAAATGTGTTGGCGATCAGCTTCAAAGTGTACCTCAGCACCGGGCTTCTCACTCTCTTGATCTTGGCGGTGTTGGCTTTGTAGTCTTCGTTGCTAATCAGGTCCCAAAAATCGTTTGCTCGCTTGAAGGGAGGGAACTCGATCTTGGTGGCAGCTGCGTTGAGACCATACGCTTGACATAGCTCGGGGATTGAGAGGCTGAAGGCTTGACGTCGAACCTTGAAGGAGAGACAGCCTTGTGAAGGAACGGGGGCGCTAGGGTTCTCGTAACGAAACTCCAGCGTGGCAAGGAAGTCTATTGTCACTTCTGAAATGGTTGGGCAATCCATCCGTCACAGACATCTTAAGCCAATGTTCTTGAGGTGTTGGTCGAAATCTCCAAGGATCCCTAGCTTGAACAGCAGCTCTCGGTCCGCAAACTTAGTAGGCTCAAATCGAAGCCTTTCAAGCCATTTCTTGTCCCTCTTCTCATTCTTACTCCATCTAACCCTCTCTTGAACAGCCACCTCTTGGCCTTCTCCCTCTTGTTCTGTCTCTTCTCTCGTTCTTTTGGGAGCCATTGTACCTGAAACAAAATTTTCAAGGAATTTGATGAGCAAAACGGCGATCGGATGAGAGAAGAAGAAAGGTGAAGAAGAAGGTTTATAACTAATACCCTAGAATTTTGAGGAATTAATAAAAATTATAGCAAAATAAAGGAGAATCAAATCTTTAGATACTAGAAAATCCAGAATTATTCTTTTTACTTAGCTAAATTTTAAAATTCAAAAACGGCCCTATCATCTAAAACAATGTCTTGCGAAATAAAAGGGAATTTTCCAAAAAATATTTCATTAAACTCCGAAAATACCTTTCGCAAGATTGTTAAAGAGCCTTGCTAGCCTTTGAAAACAGAAAACTCTCACTCTCTTTGCTTAAAATTTCCGAGAAAACAAGAATGAGAGGGTGAGAAGTTGTTGAAATATTTAAAGGCTAAGCAAGAAACAAAACCATGCGTAGGAAAAGGTGGTTTTCTGACAAAGTCTTGGTCAAGACACATCTTTCATGGTCAAAGATGCTTGCCTTGACCAAGTTTTAAATTTAAAAACTGGAGGGAAAAGAATAAAGGAGGGAAAGAAAATGTTACCTTGGCATGAGATAGAGTCCGTTAGGTCGATCTAGGACACGATCTCATGCCCATAATGGCTTAGATCGAGAGGGTTACTCGATTCATGATGAATCGAGTCTCGGATCGATTGGTGATGTCATTGCATTTTGCATACATTTTGCATACTCATTAGACAGTTTTTCATGCATTTGTATCATGTTTTAGGTTAGATTTGCATCACTTAGAGTCCTAGAGCATTCTTGCATCAGCATTTGCATTTTCTCTGCATTTTGCATCCATTCCAGGTTGTTTATAGTTGCTTTGGAGACACGGAGGTTCGTGGAGGTGTGGAGACCAATGTAGCGGTTCATGGAAGCTCGGGAAAATGCTAAGGACCAGTGATCGAGGAGCAGATCGAGCATGGCCGGTCGATCTAGGAGTTGATCGACCAGAAGATCGAGCCAACTAGGCGATCCAAGGATAATGATCGAGACGGAGATCGAGTGAAGCAGTCGATGCATCGGTACGGACGTAAATGACGCCATGCAGAGCGAGAGCCGGATCGAGTACACCACTCGATCCTCCCGGAGATCGATACCAAGATCGGATGCAACACTCGATTCACCACAGAAGATCGAGACCCGGATCGAGCCGAAGACACGATGGCCGGATATGATCGAGAGACCAACTCGATCCAATGGTCGATCTCTGTCCTTTCAACCGTTTTTGGCTGTTAGCGACGGGGGGGGGGGGGGGACCATTGGACTGTTTTGGCATATTTGGCAAAGGCGAAGACTACTTTTCGATAACTTTTGAGATATCTTCCTTGTCTCGAAGTTTTTAGTTTTTCTCTCTGGTTTTTCGGAAGAACACCATTGTAGAAGAGTTTCAAGCTTTTGTATTTTCGAATCTTTATCATTTTTAATCCAGTTTATCTTTCATGTTTATCGTTTCTTCTCTTCGTCCTTGCCTGATTTCCTTTATGTGTAGTGAGTAGTTCATTCAAGGTTAAGGGTTGAGAGGATTAAGGGGTAGAAAAGGTTCGATCTTGGTTTGTTTTCTAAACGTTTTAAATCTATCTCTTCTAAGGTGATGAAAGCTTAATGCTTGAAGACTCTCACGCCAAGAGCTTCACGATCCGAGAGGTCCCTTACCTTGACAGGATCCAGGGACCTCGGAAGATCTCACCTTAGTGATTAGTTACCCCTTCCCAAAAGCCATGGTATTTTGGGGGACTAGTTAAGCCATTGTTCGAAATCTGTTTTCCTTGCCTTTCAACCTCTTTTTCCACCAAAAGCCATGGGTTTGGAGGAGAGGATGAAAGAGTGATCTATACCGAAAGCCACAGATAGATCTTGTTTTTTTTTCGAGGCTTAGAGACCCTCACCGAGTGAGTCGATCTAAAGTTTCAAACCCAAGATCAACCTTTGAAACCCTTCTCTTTAGCTTATTCGCGTCGCATATCACCTTTTGCTTGTTGTTTGATAGCTTCCTGGTCTTTAGATTCCTTGTTCTTACGATTTTAGACGAGATCGATCGTTTCTGCCCGATCTAGTGGTCGATCTTGTGGTCGATCCACTAGTCGAATTTTAACAATTCGAAGCTCTTCCCTTTAATTTATCTGTTTGTTCCTCGTGGTAACTGCTTGCTTTCTAGTATTTTTAAAATAGGTTTCACTCTGTTTAGGTTGCTGCAATTAGTTTTCAAGATTTTCTCAACAAACTGTCTCATTTCACTTAGATTTGTCCTAGATCTTGCATTCTCTGTGGATTCTCTATCACCTAGAACTGGATTGACACTCTCTGCTTGCCTTACTACAACGTTGCATGCATTAGAGTTTTGATAAGTTCTCCGCTGCATTAGACCGTAAAGAAAACCCATATCAAATGGCGCCGTTGCCATTCTAGGTTGCTTAGAGAACATAGAGATTTGGGTCTTAGCAAAGACTAAGTCTTTACCCTTTTTTCAAGTTACTAATAATATTCTAAACCGTGTACTTTCGGGTACATGAATTTACGTTCACGTGGAGATAACAACCTTCTTCAACCGCTTGACAACATACATCAACTCGGACACTCACGTCAAAGGCGAGTCAGAGATCAAACAAGAGCATTTGAAGAGATAGTTCAGAACGGTCAGGTCAACTTTGAAGACATGGCTGAGAATGAGCATCCTGAAGGTCCTCCTCTAGCAGGACGGGGCAATGGTATCCCCCAACACGCGGCTAGACCTCCGAGAATCATAGGACCCGGAGATGCTCCCAATACCCACCATAATAGGTTTGGGATCACTCCTCCTCCGGTACAAAACAACAACTTTGAGATCAAGTCGGGCTTCATATCTATGGTGCAAAACAACAAGTTCCACGGCTTAGCAATGGAAGACCTGTTGGAACACTTGGACAATTTTGAGCAAGTGTGTGGAATGATCAAGATCAACGGTATATCAGAAGATGCCTTCAAGCTGCGTCTCTTCCCCTTTTCCCTCGGAGACAAAGCTAGACATTGGGAGAAGACCCTACCACAAGGCACCATCACATCATGGGCTGAGTGTAAGAAGGCTTTCCTCTCCAAGTTCTTCTCAAGCACCAGGACTGCTCGGTTGAGAAGCGAAATCAGCGGTTTCACTCAAAGGAACAATGAGACTTTCAACGAGGCTATGGAGCGTTTCAAAGACTACACGATCCAATGTCCTCATCACGGGTTCAGTGAGGAGACTCTACTCAGCACAATCTACCGTGGAGCTTCACCAAAGATCCAGTTGTTGCTTGATACAGCTAGCAAAGGAAACTTCCTCGGTCAAGAAGTAGAAGAGGGTAAGGAGCTAATAGAGAACCTTGCGTTGAGTGATGGAAACTATGCCGAGGATTATTACCGAGCACCAAGGGGATCAGAACTAGAGTCTCACAAGAAGGAGCTCAAATCGTTGCATGAGAAGATTGACAAGTTGGTCTTAGCTAATCAGAAGCATGTTCACTTCGTTGGTGACGCTGAGGACAACCAAGAAGAGTTAGAGCTAAGCCAAGAAGAAGCAAATTGGGTAGCCGGTCAGAACAACTACAAGTCTCAAGGCTACAACCAAGGCTACCAGAACAACAACCTCTCTTACCGAAGCACCAATGTAGCCAACCCTAAAGATCAAGTGTACCCTGCTCAACAAGCTAAGCCTTTCATTCCTTACAACAAAGGCTTTCAACCAAGCAGTGGATTCCAAGGTCAAGGGCAAGGCAACTTCCAAGGGCAAGGCAACTTCCAAGGGCAACAACAACAAAACAAGGGTTATACTTCTAACTACCCTCCGGGCTTTGCACCTCAACAACAACAACAACCGATGCAACAACAACAACCGATGCAACAACAAGTTGATCCGGTTCAAGCAATGTTCCAACAGCTAATACAAGGGCAAGCTTCTACAAATCAAAAGTTCGCTGAAATGAACACTCGGCTGGATTCATCCTTAACCGACTTCTCTACTCAAATAACAAACCTCAACAATAAGATCAAGCAGCTAGAGAAGGGCAAAGCAAGCACGAGTGGACAGAACAGCCTTCCGGGAAAGTGTGAACAAAATCCAAAGGAGTATGCCAATGCTATTACGTTGAGAAGTGGCAAAGAGCTTGATCCTCCGGTTTCTACAAAGACCAACGAGGACGTTGTAATTCAAGAGGGGGAGGGTAAACTTTCAGCTGATAATGAGGAGATAAACTTTGACAACGTATGGATCCAAGGACCGAGGAGAGGTGACAAGGCATTCGTTGTGAAGAAAGCTGAGAAAACCACCAAGGAGAAGGATGAATACGTGCCCCCACCTTACGTACCAAAGTTGCCATTCCCGGGTCGGTTCAAAAAGCAGTTAATAGAGAAGCACCGAATCCTATTTGAGAAGCACTTGAGAGACGTGGAGATAAAGCTGCCTCTTGTAGACTGTCTCGCCATGATGCCCAAGTGCGCCAAGTTTTTCAAGGACACCCTTGCCAAGAAGAACAAAGAAAGCAAAGAAGTGCTTGTACCAAGCGAAGAGTGTAGCGCGGTTATTCATAAGGAGATAGTGCCTAAGAAGCTGGGAGATCCTGGAAGCTTCACCATACCGTGTGCTTTGGGTCCCCTTGAGTTCAAAAGCTGCTTGTGTGATCTCGGAGCCAGCATAAACTTGATGCCTCACTCCGTTGCTAAGAAGCTTGGTTTCACTCGGTTTAAGGAATGTCGGATCTCATTGGTGTTGGCTGATAGGAGCGTGAGACTACCAGTGGGGTTGCTTGAAGACTTGCCGGTGCGAATCAGTGGAGTAAACGTACCTACAGATTTTGTAGTGCTGGAGATGGACGAGGAGCCAAAAGACCCACTCATCTTAGGGAGACCATTCCTAGCAACCGCCGGAGCCATAATAGACGTGAAGAATGGGAAGATTGCCTTGCATTTGGGGAAAGAAATCAGGCTAGACTTTGACATCAACAAGGTTCTAAAGAAGCCAACCATTGAAGGACAAGCTTTCTATATCGAAACGATGGATGCCTTGGCGGATGAGTTGCTGGAAGAGCTAGCTATAGAAGACCATTTGAAGCTAGCACTCACTAAGGAGCCAGGAGAGTTTGGCTATGTAGACCAGAGAACTCAAGAGTACGTAAACCTGCTAGATTCGAGGAGGATCATCAAGAATGAAGAAGGATGTTGCCTAGAAATCGACCCCGAGATCGACGCCATCACTCGATCCAGGAGTCAGATCGACAAGCCAATCGAGCACTCAACTCGATCCGGTCCAACAATCGACCAACAGATCGAGAAGGCCGCTCGATCAGGAGAAATAATCGAGCTGACGATCGAGAAAGACCTTCCGATCATTTTAGAGTCCAATCAAGAGATCGACTCAACGCCTCGATCCCTTACTCGATCCATATCAAATTGAGTAAGTGAATCGAGTGAAATGGCTCGATCTAGACGACATCGAGAGGAGAATCGACCGGAAGACTCGATCGCAGGAGGGATAGCGATAGAGGAAAGCAGTCTGAAGGGCCATGCCTCGAGTTCAAAGGAGAGTTCCAAGGAGGAGAACAACAACAACAGCCACGAGGATGACTGGAATGAGCTGTTAGCCCCAAAGGTGGACCTTAAGGAGCTCCCAAAAGGGCTAAGGTATGCTTTCTTAGGACCTAATGACACCTATCCCGTGATAGTAAACGAGAACCTTAGTGATGATGAGTTGCACTCGCTATTAACTGAGCTGAGAAAGTATAGGAAGGCCATTGGGTACTCTTTAAGTGACATCAAAGGCCTTTCCCCAATGCTATGCACTCATGGGATTCATTTGGATAATGAAAACGCCACTTCTGTAGAACACCAAAGGCGTTTGAATCCTAACTTGAAAGAGGTTGTTAAGAAAGAAATCCTTAAGCTTTTAGAGGCTGACGTGATCTATCCCATAAGTGACAGCACGTGGGTTTCACCTGTACACGTGGTGCCTAAGAAGGGAGGGATCACGGTAATAAGAAATGAAAAGGATGAACTTATCCCTACTAGGACCATTACTGGTCATAGAATGTGTATTGACTATAGAAAGCTTAACCTTGCGACAAGAAAAGACCATTTCCCTTTGCCTTTTATTGATCAGATGCTTGAGAGACTTGCAAATCACCCTTACTACTGTTTTCTCGATGGGTATAGCGGTTTCTTTCAAATACCTATTCACCCAAACGATCAGGAGAAAACGACTTTTACATGTCCCTACGGTACCTTTGCATATCGAAGGATGCCGTTTAGATTGTGTAATGCACCGGCTACCTTTCAGCGGTGTATGATGTCGATCTTCTCCGATCTTATAGAGGAGATGGTAGAGGTGTTTATGGATGACTTCTCTGTGTATGGTGCGTCCTTTCCTACGTGTATGTTGAATCTTTGCAGGGTACTTAAACGTTGTGAAGAAACAAACCTGGTGCTGAATTGGGAGAAATGCCACTTCATGGTCAAGGAAGGGATAGTACTCGGTCACAAGATTTCAGAGAAGGGTATTGAGGTTGATCAGGCTAAGGTTGAGGTTATGATGGGTTTGGAGCCGCCGGTTAATGTTAAAGGGATCAGAAGCTTCTTGGGACACGCGGGGTTCTATAGGCGCTTCATCAAAGACTTCTCCAAGATTGCACGCCCCCTTACGCGGCTGTTGTGCAAAGAAGCTGAGTTTGTATTTGATGAGGAGTGTTTGAAGGCTTTCGTGACCATCAAGGAAGCCCTCACGTCAGCCCCTATAGTCCAAGCACCAGACTGGTCTCTCCCTTTTGAGATCATGTGTGATGCTAGTGACTACGCTGTAGGAGCAGTCCTTGGTCAGAAGAAGGACAAGAAGCTGCATGTGATCTACTATGCTTCAAGGACCTTGGATGACACGCAATCACGATACACCACTACGGAGAAGGAGCTGCTTGCAGTAGTCTTCGCCTTTGAGAAGTTCAGATCATATCTCGTTGGCTCCAAGGCTATTGTATACACGGATCATGCTGCTCTACGGTACATCTACTCAAAGAAAGATACCAAACCTCGGCTCTTAAGATGGATTCTTTTGCTTCAGGAGTTTGACATGGAGATTAAAGACAAGAAGGGGATAGAAAATGGAGTCGCTGACCACCTCTCAAGGCTAAGGATCAACGAGTCTCTCCCTTTAGACGACTCTCTTCCAAAAGAACAACTTATGGCAATTACTACTGCGGTTTGTGGGAAGCTAGAAGGAAGGTCTGAGGAAGTGTTGATTTTCAAAGAGGAGGATCTACCATGGTATGCTGATGTGGTGAACTACCTAGCATGTGGTGAGGAGCCAACACATCTCAACGGCTATCACAAGAAAAAGTTTTTGAGGGAGGCTAGTGACTACTTTTGGGATGAGCCCTACTTATACAAAAGAGGAGTAGACAGCTTGTACTGGAGATGTGTTACAAAGGAAGAAGCCAAGGATATTCTCTATCATTGCCACGGCTCTTCCTACGGAGGACATTTCGCTTCGTTCAAAACAGCCACGAAGGTGTTGCAAGCGGGTTTCTGGTGGCCGTCTATATTCAGAGATGCACACGAGTTTGTGAAGAGCTGTGAGGCATGTCAGCGAGCAGGGAACATTACCAAAAGGAATGAAATGCCCCAAGTTCCTATCTTCGAGGTTGACGTGTTCGATGTGTGGGGTATTGACTTCATGGGGCCTTTCCCTTCTTCGTACGGCAACAAATACATCTTGGTAGCTGTGGATTATGTCTCCAAATGGGTTGAGGCTGTTGCTTCCCCTACAAACGACTCTAAAGTTGTGATCAAGTTGTTCAAGAGTATCATCTTTCCAAGGTTTGGGGTATCCAAGGTTGTTATAAGTGATGGAGGAAGCCATTTTGTAAACAAGGTTTTTGAGAACCTCTTAAGAAAGTATGGGGTTAAGCATAAGGTGGCTACACCGTATCATCCTCAAACGAGCGGTCAGGTGGAAGTCTCTAACAGGCAGATCAAAGCTATTCTGGAGAAGACCGTTGGTGCAACAAGGAAGGACTGGTCAGTAAAGCTAGACGATGCTCTTTGGGCTTACCGTACCGCTTTCAAAACGCCGATTGGTACAACTCCTTTCACTCTACTATATGGAAAGAGTTGTCACCTCCCGGTTGAGCTAGAACACCGTGCATTGTGGGCTGTGAAGAGACTGAATTTTGATCTCAAGACGGCTCAGGAAAAGCGTCTCATTCAGCTACATGAACTGGACGAGTTGAGGTTGAATGCTTACGAGAGTTCCAAGATCTACAAGGAGCGAACTAAGGAGGCTCATGACAAGAAACTGGTTGCCAAGGAGCTTAAGGAAGGAGGACTGGTGTTGTTGTACAACTCGAGGCTGAAGCTCTTCCCGGGCGAGCTAAAATCAAGGTGGAGCGGACCGTTCGTGATTCAAGAGGTCTTGCCTTACGGAGCTGTTACTCTTATGGGAAGAAGCGTTCGTGCATTCACTGTCAATGGGCATAGAGTCAAACCCTACCTAGCAGACAGCTTCGACAAGGAGAGTACCTCGGTGCTTCTCCAAGACCCACCATCCGCCTAGCCAAGTAAGGTCTAGCTAAAGACGTTAAAGAAAGCGCACTTGGGAGGCATTCCCATGTCTATCTTGTACATATTTTTGCTTTCATTTCTCTTCTAGTTTTATGCTTTTATGTTTTTAGTGTGTAGGAGCAGGTCTACGGAATCTAAACCTTGTCTTTGAGGTCCAAAAGGAGCAATAGGGGCTACGATAAGGCTAGAGATCGAGTGCTAGATCGAGTCAGTAAATCGAGAGGAGCCAGTCGATCTAGACGAGAACGAGTGACAAGATCGACCTTGACGAAAAAGGATCGATCGATTCAAACCGGATCGACCGATCTAATTTCTCTCGGGAAAATCTGTGGGAACTTGATCGATCACTCGACTCGATCCACCACTCGATCCAAGCCAATTCGACCCCTAAATCGAGGACTTAGCTCGATCAAAGGGACTTAGCCGAGGAGCCAACATCTCATTGATCGAGGGAGCCAATCGATCCAGGACTCGATTCACTTTGAATCGAGTCCCAAATCGAGTAACCCTCTCGATCTAAGCCATTTTAGGCATGAGATCGAGTCCTAGATCGACCAAAAGGACTCGATCTCATGCTGAGGTAACAAATTTCTTTCCCTCTTTATTGCTTTTCCCTCCAGTTTTTAAATTCAAACTTGGTCAAGGCAAGCATCTTTGACCATGAAAGATGTGCCTTGACCAAGACTTTTGTCAGAAAACCGCTTTGACCACCCATTGTTTTGGTTTTGTTAAACTCTTTAAATGTTTCAACTTGCTTCTCACTCTCTCACTTCTGTTTGCTCGAATTTTCCTACAAAGAGAGTGAGAATTTTTAAAAGCTTTAAGGTTTAACAAAGTATCCTTCACACTTGCAAAAGGTATTTTCGGATTTTCATGATTTTATTTCAAGAAAATCTCCTTAAAAATCGCAAGTTCTTGTTTTAGGATATAGGATCAGATTTGAATTTTTAAAATTAGCTAAGTATTAGGAAAAATTCTGGATTTTCAGTATCTCAAAGATTTGATTTCCTTTTATTTAGCTAATATTTTTGCTTGATCCCCAAAATTCTAGGGTAGTCTACATAAATCTTCTTCTCTTATCCTCTTATTCTCATCAAATCGCCCTTTGCTAAACATTCTCTAGAAATGGCACCAAAGAGAACAAGAGAGGAGCAAGCACAAGAAGGAGAAACTCAAGAGGTGGTTGCTCAAGAGAGGGTTCGGTGGAGCACAGAAGAGAAGAGGGATAAGAAGAGGTTGGAGAGGCTCCGGTTTGAACCCACGAAGTTTGCTGATCGAGGGCTTCTATCCAGGCTCGGGCTTCTCGGAGACTTCGATCAACTCCTCAACAACATCGGTCTGAGGTGTTTGTCGCGGATGGACTGCCCTACTATCCCCGAGGTGACAATTGATTTCCTTGCAACCTTGGAGTTCCGGTACGAGAATCCGAGTGCTCCTGTTCCTTCTTAAGGCCGTCTCTACTTCAAGGTTGGCCGCCAAGCTTACACGCTATCCATCCCTGAGCTATGCCAAGCCTACGGTCTCAAGGCTGATGCACACAAAGTGGAGTTCCCTGCCTTCAAGAAAGCCGACGAGTTGTGGGATCTCATCAGCAAGGAGGATTACAAAGCCAACACCGCCAAGATCAAGAGAGTCAGGAATCCAGTGCTGAGGTATACCTTGAAGCTGATTGCTAATACATTCAGTGGAAGGTCAGTTGCTCCTACTGTCACGAAGACGGAGCTGTGCTTCCTTTTCCAAGGTTTGAAGCATTTGGTGTCCGATCCGGATGAGAATGAAGATCCCAATGAAGATGAACTCGGCGATGAAGTGAACTACGGTTGTGTACTCGCGGCTTCTCTGGTGAAGTACAAGGCTTATGCCTTACGGTGCAAGGCAACATCATCCTACATTGGCGGCTTCCTTACTCCCTTGTTCGTGCAAGCCGGTGTGCCCATCCATGACTTTGCTCACGTCCCAAACCGAGCCTTCATGGATGAAGCATACATGAGAAACACTGATAGCTTGGGACGCACGACAGCTGAGGGGTCCTATGCTTACCTCTTCATTGATGATGAGGACAAGAAGCGAGTGTGCATTCTTCCCAACAAGGATGAAACGGAGCTACTTGGTGTTGGGAACATCGAGTTCTTACCGACGGAGGAGGAGTGTTTTGCTCCTTTAGGAGAACCGCCAGCTGCAGCCATTGAACCGCGCCAAAGGTAAGAATCTCCAGGGACAGAGGATGAGATACCCGAGGCTTACACATTGCCAAAGGTGGATATTTAGCTGAGGACCAAAACCGAGAAGTTCTTAGCCTCGGTGGTGGAGATGCAGCGGAAGATCAACAAGTGGCAAGGGATGATGCTTAAGAAGCTGGGGAAGAAGGTCAAACAACTCTAAGGAAGCCAGCCTAAGCCAGCTGCAAGCCAGGAAATACAACAACCCGAGAAGAAGAGACTCTCAACCGGAGGAGTTGTGATCCGCGAGACCCAAGGAGAAAACATTCAACCAGCTCGCCACTCCCTCCAAGAACCAGGCAACAAAGGAAAGGCAACAATCTCTAGCTCCTCTGGAACATCCTCAAGTTCCAGCCGAGCCTAGACAAGAGGTAACAACCTTCCTCCATTGTATATAACCGCACATCTCTTATTTCTTGCATTGTGTTTGATTGCTCCTTCGGATGAGTTTGCCACCGGGACGGTGTCAAGCAAGTTTGGGGGAGTACTTGTGTGATTTAATCTTGTGTTCTTTGATCTTATCTTTCTTTTGCATCCTTGAGTCTTAGTCATGAAAAATTGGTAAAATTTTTAAAATATTTTTTCAAAATTCATGTAGTTGCATTCATCTCTTTAGAAACATGTAGGATTGAGTCTAGAATTTCTCATATCACTTAGGTTGATTGCATTTGCATAAGGGGTTAGGATTTCTTGAAAAGGTGTTTTACTTATGAATCATTTCAATGCCCTAGTTAGTAGTTCTCTAATGCTTTGTTTATACTTTGAAAGTAAGTTCTAACCATGCTTGGATCACTAGTTAGGATTTTCGTGACTTGAATTGAACTCTCATGATTTGAAACTCATCTTACTAAGTGAAAACCTTAATATGAAAATCTAATTATCATTCTTATGCATTTGAAAACGAACACATGGTTTTAAAATATTTAGGCTCTCTTCTTCCTTTTTACCACTCTTTGTGAGCCTAAGTAGAACTCCCTCCTTGAACCTTACCCTCCTTTGAAGCCAAATGTTCTTGTGTGACATCTTTGTGAGGCCTTATTTTCGGTTTGAACTTGGCATAAAGTGTTAGGTTTAGGCGACATAATTTGGTTTTCATAATTGATTGCTAGCTTTACATTTTGAAGCTAGGGATAGGCTTAGGATAAGTTTGGGGGATCATTGGGGTTGCTTTCTTGTGTATTTGTTCTCGGTTTCAAAGAACTTTGTGTTTTAAAGAAAGAAATGGGTTTTAAGTGAAAGGTTGTGTTCTAAAAACTAAGTATGCTCTAATAAATTTCAGGAGGTAGCTCTCCCATAATAAAAAAAAAAGAAGAGAAAAAGAAAAGAAAAATAAATAAAAGAGCCTAAGTGCCAAATAAAAATAAAAAGAAAAAAAAAATAAGAGAGCTACCAATAAGAAATATCTAAAGAGCAAAAATTATTTTCAAAACCTTTTCACTAGCCTAAAAAGTTTAAAAATGTTCTTGTTTTGAATTGGGGATTGCTGAGTTGAGAAGAAAGGGATAGACTTTTAAGTGGTGAGTGAGGATTAAATATCTTAAATGAGAGGGGTATAGGACTGTTTGATAGTTTACATGGGTAGATGAGAATCTAATCATGTATGCATAAATTGTTTTTACCTTTAGCATTATGCATTAGTTCAAACCATTTTTGAGAGAAACCCTGGTCTAATTATAAACCTTTTTCAAATGAGATCATTCTATGCTCATAACCATAACCCTTAGCCAAATGTGTTTTGCTTTAAAGTGCATAAGTTTGATTCATGGTTCGAATTTTAATGAATGTTAAAGGATGAATTTCTTTGATTGTTAGGAATAAGAGAGTCATGATTTGAATTTCTTTGTGTGATGAGTATGGCTAAGTCCTTTGGAGTATGAGTGTAAGCTTAGCATTTTAGAATTGTTAACTAGGACATTGAGATGATCTATTCGAAAGGCACCTTTGCAAAAAGTTTAAAACCCCTTTGATTTTTCTGAAAACCTCTCTTCCTTACTTATTTTTTTGTTGCTTGAGGGCAAGCAAGGAGTAAGTTTGGGGGAGTTGATGTCATTGCATTTTGCATACATTTTGCATACTCATTAGACAGTTTTTCATGCATTTGTATCATGTTTTAGGTTAGATTTGCATCACTTAGAGTCCTAGAGCATTCTTGCATCAGCATTTGCATTTTCTCTGCATTTTGCATCCATTCCAGGTTGTTTATAGTTGCTTTGGAGACATGGAGGTTCGTGGAGGTGTGGAGACCAATGTAGCGGTTCATGGAAGCTCGGGAAAATGCTAAGGACCAGTGATCGAGGAGCAGATCGAGCATGGCCGGTCGATCTAGGAGTTGATCGACCAGAAGATCGAGCCAACTAGGCGATCCAAGGATAATGATCGAGACGGAGATCGAGTGAAGCAGTCGATGCATCGGTACGGACGTAAATGATGCCATGCAGAGCGAGAGCCTGATCGAGTACACCACTCGATCCTCCCGGAGATCGATACCGAGATCGGATGCAACACTCGATTCACCACAGAAGATCGAGACCCGGATCGAGCCGAAGACACGATGGCCGGATATGATCGAGAGACCAACTCGATCCAATGGTCGATCTCTGTCCTTTCAACCGTTTTTGGCTGTTAGCGACGGGGAGGACCATTGGACTGTTTTGGCATTTTTGGCAAAGGCGGCGACTACTTTTCGATAACTTATGAGATTTCTACCTTGTCTCGGAGTTTTTAGTTTTTCTCTCTGGTTTTTCGGAAGAACACCATTGTAGAAGAGTTTCAAGCTTTTGTATTTTCGAATCTTTATCGTTTTTAATCCAGTTTATCTTTCATGTTTATCGTTTCTTCTCTTCGTCCTTGCCTGATTTCCTTTATGTGTAGTGAGTAGTTCATTCAGGGTTAAGGGTTGAGAGGATTAAGGGGTAGAAAAGGTTGGATCTTGGTTTGTTTTCTAAACCTTTTAAATCTATCTCTTCTAAGGTGATGAAAGCTTAATGCTTGAAGACTCTCACGCCAAGAGCTTCACGATCCGAGAGGTCCCTCACCTTGACAGGATCCAGGGACCTCGGAAGATCTCACCTTAGTGATTAGTTACCCCTTCCCAAAAGCCATGGTAGTTTGGGGGACTAGTTAAGCCATTGTTCGAAATCTGTTTTCCTTGCCTTTCAACCTCTTTTTCCACCAAAAGCCATGGGTTTGGAGGAGAGGATGAAAGAGTGATCTATACCGAAAGCCACGGATAGATCTTGTTTTGTTTTCGAGGCTTAGAGACCCTCACCAAGTGAGTCGATCTAAAGTTTCAAACCCACGATCAACCTTTGAAACCCCTTATATGAATCTCGACCCTGAAACCCTTCTCTTTAGCTTATTCGCGTCGCATATCACCTTTTGCTTGTTGTTTGATAGCTTCCTGGTCTTTAGATTCCTTGTTCTTACGATTTTAGACGAGATCGATCGTTTCTGCTCGATCTAGTGGTTGATCTTGTGGTCGATCCACTAGTCGAATTTTAACAATTCGAAGCTCTTCCCTTTAATTTATCTGTTTGTTCCTCGTGGTAACTGCTTGCTTTCTAGTATTTTTAAAATAGGTTTCACTCTGTTTAGGTTGCTGCAATTAGTTTTCAAGATTTTCTCAACAAACTGTCTCATTTCACTTAGATTTGTCCTAGATCTTGCATTCTCTGTGGATTCTCTATCACCTAGAACTGGATTGACACTCTCTGCTTGCCTTACTACAACGTTGCATGCATTAGAGTTTTGATAAGTTCTCTGCTGCATTAGACCGTAAAGAAAATACCCATATCAATTGGCTCCTTCGATCATTGAGATTTTGGCTCCACAGCTAAGTCCTCGTGATCGAGCTACATCCTCGATTTGGGGGTCAATTTGGCATAGATCGAGTGATGGATCGAGTCGAGTGATCTATCTGTTTTCAAAGGATTTTCCCGAGAGAAATTAGATCGGTCGATCCATTTAGGATCGATCGATCCGTTTTCGTCTAGATCGATCTTATCACTCGTTCTCGTCTAGATCGACTGGCTCCTCTCGATTCACTGACTCGATCAAGCAAAGATCGAGTCAGGATCACTGGATCTACCACTCCATCTCTAGCCTTTTCTTAACCCCTATCGCCTCTTTTGGACTTCAAGATCGAGGTTTAGACTCCTAACCCTGCTCCTACACACTTGCAAAATAAAAACATAAAACTGAAAGAGAAATTAAGCAGAAATATGTACAGGGTAGACATGGTAATGCTTCCCAAGTGCGCTTTCTTTAACGTCTTTAGCTAGACTTTACTTGGTTTAGGCGGATGGTGGGTCTTGGAGAAGCACCGAGGTACTCTCCTTGTCATAGCTGTCCGCCAAGTATGGCTTGACCCTGTGTCCGTGACGGTGAATGCACTGCCACTCTTTCCCATCAATGTAACAGCTCCATAAGGCAGCACTTCTTGGATTACTAACGGCCCGCTCCACCTTGACTTCAGCTTTCCCGGGAAGATTTTGAGTCTTGAATTGTACAGCAACATTAAACCTCCTTCCTTAAGCTCCTTGGCAACCAACTTCTTGTTATGAGCTTCCTTACTCCGCTCCTTGTATATCCGAGAGCTCTCATAAGTGTTCAGTCTTAATTCGTCCAGTTCATGTAGCTGAATGAGGCGCCTCTCTTGAGCAGTCTTGAGGTCAAAATTCATCCTCTTCACAGCCCACAATGCACGGTGTTCCAGGTCATCCGGGAGATGACAGCCCTTGCCATAGAGCAGAGTGAAAGGGGTTGTACCAATCGGTGTTTTGAAGGCGGTACGGTAGGCCCAAAGAGCGTCATCCAGCTTTACTGCCCAGTCTTTCCTTGTTGCTCTGACGGTCTTCTCTAGTATAGCCTTAATTTGGCGGTTGGAGACTTCCACTTGACCGCTCGTTTGAGGATGATACGGTGTAGCCACTTTATGCTTAACGCCGTACTTCCTGAAAAGGTTCTCAAAGACCTTGTTTATAAAGTGGCTTCCTCCATCGCTTATAACCACCTTAGGTACCCCAAACCTCGGGAAAATGATGCTTTTAAACAGCTTGATCACCACCTTAGAATCGTTTGTAGGGGAAGCAACAGCCTCAACCCATTTAGAGATATAATCAACTGCTACTAAGATGTACTTGTTGCCGTATGAAGAAGGAAATGGCCCCATGAAGTCTATGCCCCACGCGTCGAACACGTCAACCTCGAAGATGGGAACCTGAGGCATCTCGTTCCTCTTAGTGATATTCCATGCTCGTTGACATGCCTCACAGCTCATCACAAACTCGTGTGCATCTTTGAAGATGGATGGCCACCAGAAACCAGCTTGCAATACTTTCGTGGCAGTCTTGAATGAAGCGAAGTGTCCTTCGTAGGAAGAGCCATGTCAGTGATAGAGGATGTCTCTAGCTTCTTCCTTCGTAACACACCTCCGGTACAAACTTTCCACTCCTCTCTTGTATAAGTAGGGCTCGTCCCAAAAGTAGTCACTAGCCTCTCTCATGCTCCGCTTCTTGTGATAGCTGTTGAGATATGTTGGCTCCTCACCACACGCTAAGTAGTTCACGACATCAGCGTACCATGGTAGATCCTCCTCTTTGAAGCTCAACACCTCTTCAAACTGCTCCTCTAGCTTTCAACAAAGAGCCGTGGTGATCGCCAGGAGTTGCTCTTCTGGAAGAGAGTCATCTAAGGGGAGAGACTCGTTGATCCTTAGCCGTGAGAGATGGTCAGCGACTCCGTTTTCTACTCCCTTCTTGTCTTTAATCTCCATGTCAAACTCCTGGAGCAAGAGAATCCACCTTAAAAGTTGAGGCTTAGTGTCCTTCTTCGAATAGATGTATCGCAAAGCCGCGTGATCTGTGTAGACAATAGCTTTGGAACCCACAAGATATGACCGGAACTTCTCAAAGGCGAACACTACTGCAAGCAGCTCCTTCTCTGTAGTAGTGTACCTTGTTTGCGTGTCATCCAAGGTTCTTGAAGCATAGTAAATCACGTGCAGGTTCTTGTCTTTCCTCAGACCAAGAACGGCTCCTACGGCGTAGTCACTAGGATCGCACATGATCTCAAAGGGTAGTGTCCAGTCTGGTGCTTGAACTAGTGGGGCTGATGTAAGGGCTTCCTTGATGGTCACGAAAGCTCGCAAACACTCCTCATCAAACACAAACTCAGCTTCTTTGCACAGCAACCATGTAAGAGGGCGTGCAATCTTGGAGAAGTCCTTGATGAAGCGCTTATAGAACCCGGCGTGTCCCAAGAAACATCTGACTCCCTTAACGTTAACCGGCGCCTCAAGACCCATCATGACTTCCACTTTAGCCTGATCAACCTCAATGCCCTTCTCTGATATCTTATGACCAAGCACGATCCCTTCCTTAACCAAAAAGTGGCATTTCTCCCAGTTTAGCACCAAGTTTGTCTCTTCACAACGCTTTAGTACCCTGCAAAGATTCAACAAACACGCAGAAAAGGACGCACCATAGACAGAGAAGTCATCCATAAACACCTCTACCATCTCTTCAATTAGATTGGAGAAGATCGACATCATACACCGCTGAAACGTAGCCGGTGCATTACACAATCCAAGCAGCATCCTTCTATAAGCGAAGGTACCCTAGGGACATGTGAAGGTCGTCTTCTCCTGATCATTTGGATGAATTGGTATCTGAAAGAAACCGCTATACCCATCGAGGAAACAGTAGTAAGGGTGATTAGCAAGTCTCTCAAGCATTTGATCAATAAAAGACAAGGGGAAATGATCCTTCCTAGTTGCAAGATTAAGTTTCCTATAATCAATACACATCCTATGACCAGTGATGGTTCTAGTAGGAATAAGCTCATCTTTATCATTCCTTATGACCGTGATCCCTCCCTTCTTAGGCACCATGTGTACAGGAGAAACCCACGTGCTGTCACTTATGGGATAGATCACGTCAGCGTCTAAAAGCTTAAGGATCTCTTTCTTAACAACCTCTTTCAAATTAGGATTCAAACGCCTTTGATGTTCTATAGAAGAGGCGTTCTCATTATCCAAGTGAATCATGTGAGTGCAAAGCATTGGTGAAAGGCCTTTGATGTCACTTAAAGAGTACCTAATGGCCTTCCTATACTTTCTCAGCTCAGTCAGGAGCGAGTGCAACTCATCATCACTTAGGTTTTCATTCACAATCACAGGATAGGTGATATTAGGCACTAAGAAAGCATACCTTAGCCCTTTTAGGAGCTCCTTAAGGTCCACCTTTGGGACTAACAGCTCGCTCCAGTCATCCTCGTGGCTGTTGTTGTTGTTTTCCTCCTTGGAGTCCTTCTTAGAACCCGAGGCTTGGCCCTTAAGACTGCTTTCCTCAACCGCTACCCCTTGTGAAATCGAGACCTCCAGTCGACCTTGCTCTCGATGTCATCTAGATCGAGCAGTTTTGCTCGATTCACTTACTCGATTTGATGTGGATCTCCTGATTAGACTCCAAAATGATCGGAAGGTCTCTCTCGATCGTCGACTCGAATGTTTTTTTCTGGATCGATCATTCCTCTCGATCTGTCTGTCGATTCTTGCACCGGATCGAGTTGTGTTCTCGATTGCCTTGTCGATCTAACTCCTGGATCGAGTGATAGCATCGATCTCAGGGTGGATCTCTAGGCAGCAGCCTTCATCCTTCTTAACAATCTTCCTAGAATCCAGCAATTTGGCGTACTCCTGGGTCCTCTGATCTACATAGCCGAACTCTCCTGGCTCCTTTGTCATTGCCAGCTTCAGATGGTCCTCCTAAGCAAGTTCTTCCAGCAACTCATCCGCTAAGGCATCCATTGTTTCAATGTAAAAAGCTTGCCCGTCTATGGTCGGCTTCTTCAGAACCTCATTGATATCAAAGTCCAGCCTTATATCCTTTCCCAAATGCAAGGCAATCTTCCCGTTCTTGACGTCGATGATAGCCCCGGCGGTTGCAAGGAATGGCCTTCCTAGGATGAGTGGATCCTTAGGCTCTTCATCCATTTCCAACACGACGAAGTCCGTAGGCACGTTCACACCGCTGATTCGCACCGGTAGATCTTCAAGCAGCCCCACTGGTAGCCTCACACTCCTATAAGCCAGTACCAACGAGATCCTACAGTCTTTGAAACGAGTAAAGCCAAGCTTCTTCGCCACCGAATGAGGTATCAGATTTATGCTAGCTCTGAGATCAAAAAGGCAACTCTTGAACTCCAGAGGACCTAAAGCGCAGGGTATAGTGAAGCTTCCAGGGTCTCCCAACTTCTTAGGGACTATCTCCTTATTTATCACAGCACTACGCTCTTCACTTAGAACAAGCACCTACTTGCTTTCCTTATACTTCTTCACGAGAGTGTCTTTGAAGAATTTGGCGCATTTAGGCATCATTGCAAGGCAGTCAACGAGAGGTAGCTTGATCTCCACGTCCTTAAGATGCTTCTCAAAGAGGATTCTATGCTTCTCTATGAATCGCTTCTTGAAGTGGCCAGGAAAAGGCAGCTTAGGTACAAACGGTGGAGGTACATAAGCATCCTTCTACTTAGTAGTTTGCTCCGCTTTCTTCTCAGCAACTGCTTTGTCTCCTCTTCTTGGCCCTTGGATCCAGACATTGTCAAAGTTAATCTCATCATCAGCTGAAGGCTTACCCTCCCCCTCTTGAATTACAATGTCCCCGTTTTTCTTAGGAGTAACCGGAGGTGCTAGCTCTTTGCCACTTCTTAACGTGATGGCGTTGGCATATTCCTTAGGATTCTGCTCATACTTGCCCGACAGGCTATTCTGACCACTTGTACTCACTTTCCCCTTCTCTAGCTGCTTGATCTTGTTGTTTAAGTTGGTGATCTGAGTGGAGAAGTCAGTGAGAGACGAGTCGAGACGAGTGTGCATCTCGGCGAACTTCTGGTTTGTAGAGGCTTGCCCTTGTATCAGCTGCTACAACATGGCCTGAACCGGATCAACTTGTTGTTGCATCGGCTGTTGCTGCTGTGGTGCAAAGCCCGGAGGGTAGTTTGGCGTATAACCCTTGTTACCTTGATGTTACCCTTGGAAGTTGTTTTGCCATTGACCTTGGAAACCACCACTCGGCTGAAAACCTTTGTTGTAAGGGATGAAAGGTTTTGCTTGCTGAGCAGGGTACACTTGGTCCTTAGGGTTGGCAACATTGGTACTACGGTAGGAGAGATTGTTGTTCTGGCTGTAGCCTTAGTTGTAGCCTTGAGGTTTGTAATTGTTCTGTCCCCCGCCACCCAATTGCTTCACCAACAAAGTAAACATGCTTCTGGTTGGCTAACACGAGCTTATCTATCTTCTCATGCAAAGATTTCAGCTCCTTTTTGTGAGACTCTAGCTCGGATCCTCTCGGTGCATGGTCATAATCCTCAGCGTAGTTGCCATCACTCAATGCTAAGTTTTCAATCAGCTTCATGCCCTCTTCTACCTCCTGACCAAGGAAGTTCCCTTTACTAGCTGTGTCAAGAAAACAACCTGATCTTTGGTGAAGCTCCGCGGTAGATGGTGTTGAGTAGGGTCTCCTCGCTGAAACCGTGATGAGGACATTGGATCGTGTAGTCTTTGAAACGTTCCATTGCCTCATTGAATGTCTCGTTGTTTCGTTGAGTGAAGCCGCTGATTTCGCTTGTCAACCAAGCTGTCCTGGTGCTGGAGAAGAATTTTGAGAGAAAGGCCTTCTTACACTCGGCCCATGAGGTGATGGTTCCTTGTGGGAGGGTCTTCTCCCAATGCCTAGCCTTGTCTCCGAGTGAAAAGGGAAAGAGACGCAGCTTGAAAGCATCCTCGGATATGCCGTTTATCTTGATCATCCCACATATTTGCTCGAAATTGTCAAGGTGCTCCAAGGGATCTTCCATTGCTAAGTTGTGGAACTTGTTGTTAGAGTGCACCGAGAGGAAAAGGTTATTGCCGCCTTCCCAAAATGGGAAAAACAGCTCGATGGTCCCCCCTCGCTAGCGGCCAAAAACAGTTGAGAGGACAGAGATCGACTTCGGGATCGAGCGGCTCTCTCGATCACTTTCGGACATCGTGTCTTCTACTCGATCTGGGTCTCGATCTTCTTCGGCGGATCGAGTGTTGCATCCGATCTTGGTATCGACCTTCGGTCGGATCGGGTGGTGGACTCGATCCGGCTCTCGCTCTGCATGGCGTCATTTACGTTTGTACCACTTGATCGATTGCTCCACTCGATCTTCATCTCCATCATTTCCCTTGGATCGCCTAGGCTTCTCGATCTTCTGGTCGATCTCATCTAGATCGACCTGCCATGCTCGATCTGCTCTCCGATCTCTGGTCCTTAGCAAATATCCGACGTTCCACAAACCTCCACAACAGCTTCAGCACATCCACGAACCTCCACGACTCCAAAGTAGCCAGAAACAACCTGAATATGATGCAAAATGCAAGGAACATGCGTATGCTGGTGTAAGAATGCTCTAGGATCTAAAGTGATGCAATCTAGCCTAAAGTGTGATGTAAATGCATGAAATGCTAACTTATATGTATGCAAAATGCATGCAATATATAGTGACATCAATCATTAGATTCGCTTTTGCTTAAACTGCTTTTTAGATCGATCGTTATTGCTCTATCTAATGGTCGATCCAGTGGTCGATCCACTAGTCGATTTTTATAAATTCCTAGCTTTGCATTTTTATTGTTTGGTTTGTTCCTAGTAGTAGTTTAATCCCTTCTAGTGTTTTTAAAATAGTTTTGCCCTGCATTTAATCATTGCATCTAGTTTTTAGGATTTTTACAAAACTGTTCATCATTTGCTTAGTTTTACATAATCCTTGCATTCTCATTGAACTTTCTAGCTCCTAGGATTAGATTGACTCTTCTTGCATTGTACTACAACTAAGTGCTGCTTGAGTTTTGATAACCTTCTGTTGCATTTGCTCATCTTAGATCAAAATCTAGTTATCAACTACTCGCTACACATAAAGTAAACTGAACAAAGCATAGAAGATGATCTAATAAATATGAAAAATGATTGCTTTAAACTTAAACGATTCAATTCCCTTGGATCGGATGGGCTACTCGATCTTCTGGTCGATCTCATCTAGATAGACCGGCCATGCTCGATCCGCTTCTCGATCTCTGACCCTTAGCAAGCATTCCTGAATTCTCCAAGTTTCCACGAGCCTCCTCACGAGCCTTAGCACGTCCACGAATCTTCCAAGACCCCAAAGTAGCCGAAAACAACCTGAATGTGATGCAAAATGCAAGAAACATGCATATGCTGGTGTAAGAGTGCTCTAGGACCTAAAGTGATGCAAACTAGTTTAATATGCAAGGTAAATGTATGAGAAACTAACTTATATGCATGTAAAATACATGAAATATGCAGCAATATCAAGCAACAAAGAGGACAAAGAAAAAGGCAGTTTAAACAAAATTAAGCAAGCAAAACAGAGCAAAACAGGGCAAATCTGAAATATATCATAAGAGAAAAGCAAGTTCCTAGATGTGGTTATTGACTTTGGGGAATCTAGAGACTAACTAAGGCTGTTCCAAACAACATTTATCAAGCAAACAAGCTAGCAATGGTGATTCCTAGACATAGAGTTCACAAACCAGCAAGCTAGATCCAATCTCTTGTAAAATAGCCCTTTGCTAAACACCTTAACAATAACTAACTCTCATTAGTGCTAAAACATTCAGCAAGCATTAATAAACAACTCTATTCAAGTCAAAATGCTCCTCAAACAGTCAATCTCTTGAGACAAGGCCAGCAAATCCTCTATTAAACAAGATCAGCATTTCATCAAACACTTGGTGGGTATAAGAGATAGCCTAAATTCTAGATAAGTGTGATCAAAACAAATCTAGTTTAAGAACAGATTAATAGAGAGGAACTCATATACTGAAGCACTAAACAAGCCTTAATCAAGTCCTAAATTCCCCTAATCTATCACATCTAAGAACCTTAAGCAAACTACTCACTAATACTCATGTTTAACACCAAATCACAAGAGGAAACGATGCTAATCATGATTAAAAGAAAGATTAAAGAAAGATTAAAGGAAAATACCATCTTATATTAAATAAAGCAAAATATTTGTCTTACAAACTCAAAGAAAATGCTTAAGAACAGTAAATTGACATGACTTCTCGAAATTACAGAAAAATGGGCTATTTATAGCTAAAAGAACGAAGCCCTAGAGTAATGGCAAAAGTGTAAATAAAACAGGCTCGGACTGGGTTTGTATCGATCAGTTGTAACCGTCTGGGCTTGATGGTTACAAATCATATCGGTCTTGGGAGTGATCGATACACTGACCGAAATTCTTACGACGCGTTTGTATCGATCACTCCTGACCGATATACTTGATCGTTACACTTTGTATCGATCACCCCTGATCAATATCCTTGATCGATACTGGTTGTATCGATCACTGCTTGATCGATATCCTCCGTGCTCTGACCGAAAAGCTCTGCAGAGATCGTATGCCTTGGTCCCTTTTGCTCCTTTTGGTCCAGCTAGCTTCCTGGATCATCCTCAAAGCTCCTCTAAGCTCCTTTTAGCTCCATAAGTACCTAAAAACATCCATAATGCAAGAAGAATGCAAACTATATCCAAAATGCAACCTAAGCCTAAAAGGAGAAGAAAATGGGACAAAAACTAAGGGAAACATGTAAAAGAGAACCAAAACATGTACTAAATGCAAGCCTAAATGGTGTAAATAAAAGAGATATCGACACCCCCACACTTGCCTTTTGCTTGTCCTTTAGCAAATAAGAACATATGAGAGAGTGAGGTTTGAAGGTGGGCATTCAGATTCCAAAAGTGCAAAGGTAAAGAGATGGTGTCAATGCTTAAGTGCCGAGTTGTAGGATGCAAACATAATCAGCTATACTTTAAAGAACCTAGCCATGGTCATCATGTTTGATAATGATCTCAAATCTCAACCTAGGCAAATGCTCAAATCAACCGACTCTTCAACATTCAATTAAGTTCAGAACCATGGATCATGCTTATGCAAATCAAGTGAAGACATATGGTTCAAAGGGTAAGGTCATGAGATAAAAATGATCTCATTTTAGCAAAGGGTTATTAAACTTAAGGGATCACTCAATGAAAAGGACTCCATCTTAGGCGAAATGCTAAAGGTAAAAGCACACTTATGCATGCAATTCAAAGCTCCCTTCTACCCAAAGATGAATCCTAAGCACTCCTAAACCCAAAGTGAACCCCTAAGTCTATCCTTTACCCTTCTTCATGGCTGGGGAAACTTCTTTTTTTGCTTGTGTGGCTGCTTCTTTTTGGGTGGGACTTTCTCTTCTTTGTTGCATTGGCACCTTCATCACCTTTGGTGGATTGCTCTTGGTCTGATTTTTCTTCTTTTGACCTTTCTGAGCTTTGTTGCTGGCGCCTTTCTTCTTTACACTTAGAGCTTTTACTTCCATTTACTTAACCACAACTCTAGACTGTTTCCACTTTTCTACGATACCAAACTTTTTCCTTTTCTTTCAAAACATATATACATGAAGTTCAAATCACTTACACTAACCTTTTAACCCAAAACTCCTATTCTAGAATCATACTCAAGACGCAAGCTGACATCTACAAGAGAGCTTATTATTGCCAGCCTTATTCCTAACCCTTTTTGCCAAGAAAAAATCGAAAATGATGATCAAAGGCCTCACAGCTCTCAAGATAGTGTTTAGGCTCAAAAAGAGGTTTTGGTTAAGGGTGTGGATGTAACTGTCCCATAAGTATGAGGATCAGCTAATTGGATCAACAAGAGTGGAAGAAAGGAAAAAGATGATCCAAATATGTATCTGGTAGCCATGAAATCACTTTTCAATGCATAAGACATGATAATTAACAGTCCAAATTAAAGTTCAAGTTGTTAGAGTTGATTTTTAGAGAACAAATGCTTTCAGAATTAGATGAGAAGACCAAATCTAGCAATCTAAGCATGGTTCAGCCTTAACTTCTAGCAATCTTATGATGCATCAAACAACTAGCCACGTAAACACTGAAATCATCTCTAAACTCTAAGCACTTTACAAGGAAAGTTCATAATAATGCCCAATGCAAATGCAATGCAACCTATATGTCAACACTAGACTCAATCCTAAGAGAATGATACGCAACTATATGCTTTCGTTTTTGTTTGCAAAAACATGCAAATTGTTTTGAAATTTTTTTATTTTTTTGTATTTTTCTATGCCTTATATGAATGCATGGTATGCATGAGACTCAAAGTGAAAGAGAAAAAAAAACTAAGAAAACAAAACACAAATTCAAACACTAAATCTCTCCCCCACACTTAAATTACACAGTCTCTTTTGTAATGAAAGCAATGAGAGAAAAAAGCAACAAAATATAATACAAAAAATGAAAAAAGATGCAATGGTATAGACAATGAATAGGAAGTGGTAGCTTCCTTAATAGTAGGAGTGGTGGGAGGATCCAGATGTCTGAGGAGACTTGCTAGCTCTCCTCTTGTTCCTCCTCTCATAAACCTTTGTAGATGGTGCTGCTTCTTGTGTGGGAGCAACCCAGCTTGACCATAACCTCTCTGCTTGAGAAGAGTCACCTTGTGTACCCCATTGCCAGGATTCATGAACTTTAGAGGGAATGGGAGTTGGTTCCCAAGCTGATGGTACATGGGTTCTTGGCTCATATGATGAGGCCCTTGGTTGTGCCCATGTTCCCCATTGATCACTAGGTTGTGCATGGAAGGAGTGTCTTCCGTGGGGGTTCCATACAGCTTCTTCCTCTTCAGTTGACTCAGCTTGTTGCTCAGGCTCTTCTTGATGAAGAGTGTGCTCATGAGTATGGCTCTGATGGGAAGTTCTTGCTGATGTAGCCTTGTTTTTCTTGAACTTCCCCTTAACCATTTTCACCAAACTTTTAATGGCTTTATCTTGCCATTAACACCATTTCTGGAGAGAGTTGATGTGTTCATGAGCCACCTTCAAAGAGCTTCCTTGGCTGGGTACTTCATAAGGTGTGAGGTGGAACTGCCTTGAACTGTAGCTCAACACTTCTTCTTCTTCAAGCTCATCTTCATCATGGGTTTCTCTCTGGCCTGCAGCGCCAGCAGCAGCATCTTCTTGGTGATCTTCTTCAGCCTCTTCACTTCGTTCTTCTGCAACCTCTCCTTCTTCTGCTTCTTTGATATATCATGGTTTTATGGTTTTTAACCATGATATAAGTCCTTTTTATTGAGTCTTTTTGGTCTTTTTAGAGTCCTAGAAGAGTCTTCGCAGGTTATTGCATGTCTGGAGCATAATTGAAGATATTGAAGCTTTTTGGAGCATTGCAAGTTGAAGCCACGAAGTATCCAACTCGGGAAGAAAAGTATGCATATAGGTGACGCTCGTCACCCACCAGGGAAGGAGGTCGTGGCTGTTTATTAAAATATGGAGCATTATCTGCAGTATTGGCCCAAATGTTCCATTATCTGCAAGAAGACCCCAGATCGTGTTTAGCCTCTATTTATTAGGTTTTTCAGCCATTGTTGGCTTTTATCTTAGTTTTTGAGAATTCAGAGAGCTTAGAGAGAGATTTATTCAGAGCTTTTTGGGGAGACAAATCCTGTACTATTTTGAGAAGATTTCGAACACCCTTATTCTTTTACTCTTTCTCTTAATGCAATATTATTCAATTATGTTTTGTGATTCCATAAACATGTCTGAGTAATCTGCCAGTTAAGTTAGGGCTTTTTCAGAGGTTGATTAAGAGTTTGTAGAATTCCTACCTGTTAGGAATATCTTTTGGTTTTTCATCTCTGCTTGCTTTATAATCAAATTTCTTAGACACATCATCTAGAAATCCAAAAATCCTAGGTTGTTAAATATACATGAGAGCATTATTAATAACCTGGACTAGTATTTGATGAGCAAAACAACTTAGTACAAAGAGATTTTGCTTCAGAGTTTTGTGAACAATTGAATCTGATCATTCCTGCATGCTTAGGTTGTTAGGGTTTGCAAAAAGATTTGAAAGTCTGTGATTTAGGCATAGATAACTTCTGCAATGAGAATTGATTAGTTAAACATCTGTGATTCATGTTTAAAACGGTTCTTAATCATTGCTGA
Organism: Thlaspi arvense; assembly: GCA_911865555.2. Taxonomy (NCBI): domain Eukaryota; kingdom Viridiplantae; phylum Streptophyta; class Magnoliopsida; order Brassicales; family Brassicaceae; genus Thlaspi; species Thlaspi arvense. Next base: position 16,429,504 of record OU466857.2, read on the forward strand.
TTTCATGCACTCTACATTCTTGGATTCAACCTGCGCACTGTCCTGACTTAGCACTTTTAGTCTTCTGAAACTTAGATCATCTTACAAATCGCTTGCTTACTTTTATTTATCATTCGCATTACATACATTACATTCTGCTTAGCTTAATCCGAACCTACATTCAATAGTGTAGTCTGCATTACTCTTTTGGGATTCGATACCCCTTGTACTACAACTGCTTTTGCTGTGCACTTGCAGTAGTTTTTATTTGGGTAAAACCTGAGCCCTATCAAGTTTTTAGCGCCGTTCCCGGTGTGTAATAGCTGCCTATCGATTATTAGTATTAGTATTTTGTCTAAGTTTTAATTTGTTTACTGACTTTCAGTTTCTTTTCTTTGTGCTGGTTTCAGGTGTATGCCTAATTGCAGTACCAGAAGAAACAAAGAGATGGAGCTTGTGACTTTGAGCATCGACGAACTAGCTAGGTTGGAGAGAACTAACAGAAAAGCTAAGAAGCAATCTACAATGGTTGCTCCACTTATCTTGGTTGAAGATGCAGAAGGTCACTTGGTTGACAGGGAAGGAAACATAAGGAACGAAGAGGGGCAAATGATTGATCAAGAGGGGAATGTCATTGTTGAACAGCAGGTTCAACAAGTGGATGAGAACGTGGGAGTCCCTGTTGCTGCAAATAACGCTGCTGGGCGTTTTTGCTTAGAGGACTCTAGGTGACTACAACAGACCTAAGTTCTATGCCAACATAGCTGCAATCCGCCCTTCTCCCTTCCAGAGGAACGATTTTGAGGTTAAACCTGTCTACAATCCGCTGGTTGGCCAGCATCCATTCCATGGCTTACCTCATGAGCATCCTATGGATCATATTGAGAGGTTTGAGGACTTGGCTTCAAGTGTCAAAGCTAATGGGGTTAGCAATGACTTTCTGTTCTGCAAACTTTTCCCCTACTCTCTTGAAGCAGAAGCTGCATATTGGCTGAAGCAACTGGAACCTGCTTCATTGACAACTTGGGAAGACATTAAAAACGCCTTTCTGAATAACATCTATGATGTTGCAAGATCAGAAGACATGATGACGAAAATCGCATCCTTTACACAAGGCCCTACTGAAGCTTTTAGGCTTCTTGGATCAGATTCAAGTCGTATCAAAGGGATTGTCCTCATCATGGCTTCAGTCAGGTGCAATTACTTGGGATCTTCTTCAGAGGCATTGACTGGAAGTATCAGATGGTGCTGGATGCAGAAAGTGCAGGAAACTTCAACACCAACAAACCAGAGGAGGCGATCAGACTGATTGAGAATTTGGTATGCAGCAGCAGCACTAATACTGCAGACTTTCAGAGGATGAAACAAGCTGGTGTGGATGATGGAAATCAGATTGCTGGATAGTATGCACATCCTTTTGGTGGGAAAGAAGTCAGTTCACTTTGCTGCAGAAGTAGAGACTTTCGATGTTCCAGAGGAGGTTGAACAGGTGGATGTAAATTTCATCATTTCTGGCGGTTTCGGGGTCAAAGGTATAGGAATCAGCAGTGGAACAGATGCTACAACAACAACAATAAGAAGAGTACCTTTACAGGAGGTTAGAGCACGCCTGGTTACACACCTAAGCCCCCATTCCAGAAGACAGAGTACCAGAAGCCATTCCAGAATAGTGGAAATTACAGCAGGAACTATGGTTCTTCTTCCTACCAACCTGCACCTGCACAAGGGAACAAGATGGAAGCAATGCTGGAACAGATCTTGGAAGGACAACAGAAGCTTACAGTGGACTTCAATGGCAAGATAGATTCGCTCTATCAGGATTGGAATGGGAAAATTGAGAGTCTGAACTCTTATATGAAGAAACTTGATGTTCAAGTTGGCCAAACTGCATGAGCTGTTCAGAGGCAAGAATGATTTAAAGAAGGATACCATCACATTGAGGAGTGGAAAGTACCTGCAACCAGTGTTAAAGAAGGATTTAAGCTCATGAAATTTTGTGGGTATTGAAGAGTATGAAGATGAAGAAATATCTGCTGAAGAACCACGGGTGACGCTCGTCACCAATAATGGGTGTCGCTGGTCACCCCTTGAGCACAACCCCGACGACCCTTCTTTAAAAATTGGTGACGACTGTCTCCAGGAGGGTGACGCTTGTCACCCAAATCGAGCAATCGATCCCGACTTGCCCAAAGCGAGTGACGCTCATCACCATCCCAGTGACGCTTGACACTCGTTGCCATATACTGCAGTTTCGTCTAAGACTTCAGATAATGCTAAGGAGACAGTGTATAAGCCCAAGATACCCTATCCTAAGCATCCTAAGAATTCTAAGCAGGAGCTTGAAGATGCTAAATGCGAGGATATCATGGACAAATTGGTTATTGAGATCCCATTGACTGATGCGGTAAGGATCACTCCTGTTTTAAGGAGGTATGTGAAGAGGATGGTGACCAATAACTTGAGTTTAGAGGCCGGGGCTATGATGATAAACGAGCAGGTCAGTGCAGTGATTCAGAACAGAGTTCCAGAGAAACTTTCAGACCCAGGAAGATTTGTTTTAGACTGCACGATCTTCAATGACAAGTTTGAGAGGTCATTGTGTGATCTTGGTTCTAGTGTGAACCTCATTCCTCATTCAGTTGCCAAGAGCTTGGGGATGACCGATTTTATGGCTACAAGGATATCTCTTGTCCTAGCTGATAGATCAGTTAGAGTTCCTGAAGGGGTGATAAAGGATGTTCCTATCAAAGTAGGAGATTGTATGATTCCTACTGATTTTGTAGGTCTCGAATATGGAGAAGAACCTAAAGATCCCCTGATTCTTGGCAGACCCTTCTTGGCTACTGCAGGAGCTATCATAAACGTCAGGAAGGGTAGAATAGAGCTGAATGTTGGTGATTTAGTGATGAAATTCGAAATGGACAAGCTGATGAAGAGGCCAACCATAGATGGACAGACTTTTTATGTGGATGTTCTCACAGACATTGCTGATCAGATCTTCCATGAGATGAGTTCAGAGGACCCCTTGGAGAGGGCGTTGACCACTTCTACAGCAGAGTATGAGCATTTGGATGCTGCTGCAACAGACTACACAAAAATGATTGATGCTACTGCACAAGTGATGCAACTGGTTGCACAGGATGAGCTTGTCTCCACATCTGCGAAAGCTGCTACATTGGGTGATTGGTCTGCAGCAAAAGCACCAAATGTTGAGCTTAAACAGCTCCCTGCACGGCTAAGGTACGCATTTCTTGGAGAAAACTCCACATATCCTGTTATTGTTAATGCTGCATTGAACAATGCAGAGCTAACCTTTTTGTTAAGTAAGCTGCAAAAATTTCGCAAAGCTCTTGGCTATTCTCTTGATGATATTTCAGGGATCTCTCCAGACTTGTGCATGCATAGGATACACTTGGAGGATGAGTCGAAATCATCAGTTGAGCACCAGAGGAGGCTGAATCCGAATTTGCAGGATGTGGTCAAGAAAGAGATCATGAAGTTGTTGCAGGCTGGTATCATCTATCCTATATGAGATAGTGCTTGGGTGAGTCCAGTGCACGTAGTGCCTAAGAAAGGAGGTGTCACGGTGGTGAAGAATGACAAAGATGAGCTGATTCCAACCAGGACTGTGACAGCACACAGGATGTGCATTGATTACAGGAAACTGAATGCAGCAACAAGGAAAGATCATTTTCCTCTGCCTTTCATCGATCAGATGCTGGAGAGGCTGGCGAATCACAACTATTATTGTTTCCTTGATAGGTATTCATCCAGATCCCGATCCATCTAGATGATTAGGAGAAGACCACTTTTACCTGTCCTTATGGCACTTTTGCATATCGCAGAATGCCTTTTAAGCTGTGTAATGCTCCTGCAACCTTCCAGAGATGCATGATGTCGATCTTCACTGACATGATAGAGAAGTTTATGGAGGTTTTCATGGATGACTTCTCTGTTTATGGTTCCTCTTTCAAGAGCTGCTTGGATAATTTTGTGCAGTTCTGCAGAGATGTGAAGAGAAACACTTGGTTTTGAACAGGGAGAAGTGCCATTTTATGGTACATGATGGTATTGTGCTTGGTCACAAAGTCTTAGGAGACGGTATAGAGGTAGATAGGGCGAAAATCGAGGTGATGACAAGTCTGCAAGAACCTGATTCAGTTAAAGCAGTGAGGAGTTTTCTGGGTCATGCAGGTTTCTACAGAAGATTCATCAAGGACTTTAGCAACATAGCACGCCCCCTTACTGCTCTCCTCTGCAAAGATGTGAAGTTTGAGTTCACAGAAGAGTGCAAATCCGCCTTTGAACAGATCAAGGAAGCTTTGGTTACAGCTCCTGTTGTGCAGCCTCCAGATTGAAACCTACCTTTTGAGGTGATGTGTGATGCCAGCGATTTTGCAGTTGGAGCAGTGCTGGGACAGAGGAAAGACAAGAAGCTCCACGCCATTTACTATGCAAGTAGGAACTTGGATGATGCTCAGAAGAACTATTGATAGGGTCAGGTTTTACCCAAATAAAAACTACTGCAAGTGCACAGCAAAGCAGATGTAGTATAAGGGGTATCGAAATCCCAAGAGAGTAATGCTAACTACACTATCAATTATAGATTTGGACTAAGCTAAGCGAAATATGATGTATGTAATGCAAATGAATAATTAGAAATAAGCAAACGATGGTATGATATGTTCTAAGTTCAGGAAGACTAAAAGCGCTAAGCTAGGGTAATTCGCAGGTATGAATCCAAGAATGCAGAATGCAGGGAATCAGGAATGATTAAGAACCGTTTTTAAACATGAATCTCTAATGCATAACTAATCAATTCTCATTGCAGAAGTTATCTATACCTAGATCGCAGAGTTTCAAATCTCTTTGCAAACCCTAACAACCTAAGTATGCAGGAATGATCAGATTCAATTGTTTACAAAACTCCTAAGCCAAATCTCTTTGTACTAAGTTTTTTTGCTCATCAAATACTAGTTCAGGTTAAGAATAATGCTCTCACATATATTTAACAACCTATGATTTTCGGATTCCTAGATGATGTGTCTCAGAAATTCGATTTTAAAGCAAGCAGAGATGAAAAACCATGAGATAATCCTAACAAATAGCGATTCTACACTCTTTTCATCAACCTTTGAAAAACCCTAACTTAACTAGCAGATTACTCAGATATGATTATGAGATCACAAAACATAACTGAATAAAATTGCATTAAGAGAAAGAGTAGAAAACAAAGGGGGTTCGAAATCTTCTCTAAAGAGTACAGGATTTGTCTCCCCAAAAAGCTCTGAATAAAATCTCTCTCTAGCTCTCTCAATTCTCAAAAACTAAGATTCCTGCCAACAGTGGCTGAAAAACCTAATATACAAGCTAAAACACGATCTGGGGCCTTTTTGCAAATATTGGAACTTTTGGGCCAAAACTGCAATTTCTTCCCAATCTTTTAAAAACAGGCCACGACCTCCTTCCTTGGTGGGTGACGAGCGTCACCAGCTTGGTGACGATCGTCACCATATGGCATACTTTCTTCTTCGAGCTAGGTACGTCGTGGCTTCAACTCAGAATGCTCCAAAAGGTTCCAATATCTCTAATTATGCTCCAGACATGCTTTAACCTGCAAAGACTCTTCTAGGACTCTAAAAAGACCAAAAAGACTCAATAAAAAGGACTTATATCATGGTTAAAAACCATAAAAACCATGATATATCAACTCCCCCAGACTTAGCTTTTGCTTGCCCTCAAGCAAACATCAGATAGAGTACAGGGTCGAGGTTTGAAAACAAGAAACAGTCAGTTAGTCATCAGAAACACCACACTAGTTTGAACTTTCGAATCCACATACCACATAGTCAACACAAGATCAAATTTCAGTCTAATTATCAAAAGCTTAGCAAATCTCTCAAGTCCAGTCCAAATCCCTTCAAGAAATCCGAAATTTCTACTATCAACTCCTTATTTTTATCTAAGTGTGAAGTCTCATCAAAGCTCTATCATCTTAATCACTTTACAGATTCTTTTCCCTTCCTAACAACTGAACAAATCAATCTCAACACAGCTCTCCTATTTTCTCTTCCCTTAATCTTTTTCCTTAGGATATTTTCGATTTTTCACTTCTTTTTCTCAACTTTTTCAGTCTAAGATATGGTGCTACTCAATACTTGTGTTCCTTGTGAGGAGACAGGTTCTTGAGTGAGTTCACTACTATTGTTCCTTGTGAGGAGACAGGGTCATGAATGCACCATTCTTTGAACTTAAACTTTTAAAAACTACATCAGGGAAGATCAAAGAGAGACTGTATTTTAACCTTATTTTCAGTGCTGAAAGAGAGAATCAAGATCAATAAGAATCAATCACCAAGACAAGAGGTTTAAAGTTCATTAAGGTGGAGCTAACAGCAAATTTTCCAGATTCTCTAAGAACCTAAACCTTCATTGCTAGACTGATCTACCTATGACTTTCAACTTAGTGAGACTTGTAATCAACTACTATGGCAATGGTTCTTATCAGCAAAAACGTCCTATGGCTAGTTCCAAGAAAAACTGTCAGTTTCAAAAATTTTGACTCTAGAAAAACAGGTTTTTGACTCAACTTTAAGACTCTATAAACATGACACAAAGCACACAACATCAGTAACCACCTCCCCCAGACTTAAACAACACTGTCCCCAGTGTTATTAAGCCAAGAGTTGGTCAAAATGTAGCATGAGAACATGTAAAACCAAGGTAGAAAAGTGGTACCTCGCAAAGGACCTGGTGACGAGCGTCACCAGATTGGTGACGAGCGTCACTACTCTGAAACTTCAGAAATCGTCATGTTGGATGTTTAAATGCTATGCCATCATGTGTACTCCGAAGTCAAACTGTAAGAGCACTCAAAACACACATCAAAACATCCAAACAAAGCATAGTCCATGGTCCAACAAGTTCACAAGATATAATCCAAGCAAACTGAACAAAGTGACTCTTCTTCTTTTTTTTTTTTTTTTGATTTTTCTCATGTTTTTGGGTTTTTTTTTTTTTTGTAATAGAAAACTAAACTAATATATGAAAAGAAAACTTACCAGTAGGTTGCCTCCCACTAAGCGCTTGTTTAAAGTCATTAGCTCGACTTTGAATGCTGCTCAGACAGCTGGTGGAGCAGAGGGTGGCAGTGAATGCCTTGGAGAAGAATGTCTCCTCATCCATGGTGGTTTGTAAGCAGTAGATGTATGAACACTTCCAAGGAAGTGAGGAACATCAGCAGGGTGGGTCGTGAGTGTGGGTGGGATACTTCTTTTTCTTGCAGAATCATCAAAAGAAACACCAAGCATTCTTTGCTTAGTTGCAGGTTTCTGGGTTGTGGAATGGTGAATTTTCGGATTGGCAACATATGATGGACTTGTAGCTGTAAAATCACGTTGCTGCTTTGTGTCCAGATTGGTGACGAGCGTCACCAGGTCAGTGACGCTCGTCACTGACTCTGCAGTTCGAGTTTCTGCAGTTTTCCTGCAATTCAGCTCTGCAAGTGTTGCTTCCATCACATACACGTCTTCCTCCAGCAACTTGGCATTCATTAGAACCTCTTTTTCAAGCCTAGTCATGAAGATATGATCCTCACTGCAATCCTCAAACCCAACAGCTTCTGCAGAAGTTTCAGATATTGGCTCTTCAACAGCCATCTTGCTCACTTGCCTACTAATATCTGATTCATTGACACACTCAGCAATAGTGTCTTCTGAATGCTCCATGACAGTCTCTTCATCTCTAGAAGTTCTTACAGAAAAGGTCTGACCATCAATTGGTAGAACTCTTTCTTAACTTATCCATGTCAAAGTTCATGACAACATCACCAAGATCAAGCTCAATGATCCCCTTTCTAACATCAATGATGGCTCCAGCAGTAGCCAAGAATGGTCTTCCCAGAATAAGAGGATCTTTAGGTTCTTCAGCATATTTCAGAACCACAAAATATGTAGGAATTATGCAGCCTTCAATGTTAACATGAACATTCTCTAACATGCCTTCTGGGGTCCTTATGGATCGATCTGCGAGGATTAGAGAGATCCCAGCTGGCTTGAAATCAGTCATTCCAAGTCCAGCAGCAACAGAGAAAGGCATCAAGTTAATACTTGACCCTAGATCACATAGAGAGTGGGGAAAACGTCCTGCAAATATTGAGCAATCAAGCACAAAGGTCCCTGGATCAGATAGCTTCTCTGGAACTCTGCTTTGAGTGATGGTATTGACTTGTTCAGAAACAGTCACCTTCTTCTTCTTCTTTGGAACTGTGCCTAAGAGAATTGCACTGATGTCTCTGGTAAGCAATGCTCCTTCCTCAGGACTTACACCATTCACAACCATTCTCTTTACATACCTTCTCAGAGCTGGTGAAAGCTTGACTGCATCGACAAGTGGAATCTCAAGCATCAGCTTGTCTATCATAGCTTTACATCTGGCTTCTTCTATCTCCTGTTTAGACTTCCTAGGATGCTTGGGGAATGGTGTTTTGGGTTTATAGACACGTTCCTGGTCATAATTTGCAGTTACAGGCGAAGCAGCTTCGTTCTGGGGTGGGTGACGAGCGTCACCAGGGGGGTGACGCTCGTCACTCACCTGTGACAACCCCCGATTCTCTTCTCTGTTGGTGATGAGCGTCACTCCTCCTTGGTGACGCTCGTCACTCACCTCTGAGACAGAAAAATTTTCATCTTCAGACTCCATGAGTTGCACGATCTGTTCTGCACTCAACCTCTTTTTCTGCACTGTTTTAAGCTCCTTTTCATTCCTGACTGTGATGGCATTAACCTGATGCTTGGGATTGATATCAGTCCTTCCAGGAAGGAATCCCTCTTGCCTTTGAACAGCTCCTGCAGTTTGAGCAACTTGCACATCAAGCTTCTTCATGTGAGAGTTCAGGCTCTCAATTTTTCCATTCAGGTCTTGATACAGCGAATCTAGCTTGCCATTGAAGTTCATTGTCATCTTCTGCTGTCCTTCAAGTACCTGCTCCAGCATAGCTTCCATTTTTTTGTCTTGTGGAGGTGCAGTTTGGTAGGAAGAAGAACCAAAATTCCTGCTGTTTTGGTAATGTTTCTCAACTTCAGTCTTCTGGAATGGGGGCTTAGGAGTGTAACCAGGCGTGCTCTGTCCTCCTGTAAAGGTACTCTGCTGATTATTGCTGTTGTAGCCTCTGATCCATTGCTGATTTCCAAACCTTTGGCTCTGAAAACCCCCTCCATTGATGAAATTAACATCTTTCTGCTCAAATTCTTCAGGATTTTCGAAACTCTCCACTTCTGCAGCGAATTGGACTGACTTCTTTCCCACCAGAAGGCTGTGCATGCTGTCTAACTTAGCCTTAACTTCAGCTATTTGGTTTCCATCATTCAAACCAGCCTGCTGCTTTCTCTGAAAATCTGCATTCTTAGTGCTGTTACTGCAGGCTAAGTTTTCAATCAATCTTACAGCTTCTTCTGGTCTGTTGGTGTTGAAGTTTCCTGCACTTGCTGCATCCAGTGCCATCTGATATTTCCAGTCAATGCCTCTGCAGAAGATCCCAAGTAATTGCACCTGACTGAAACCATGATGAGGGCAGTCCCTTTGATAAGACTTGAACCTGATCCAAGAAGCCTTAAAAGCTTCAGTAGGGCCTTGTGTAAAGGATGCAATTTTCGTCCTCATGTCTTCTGATCTTGCATCATCATAGAAGTTGTTCAGAAAGGCGTTCTTAGTGTCTTCCCAAGTGGTCAATGAAGCAGGTTCCAGTTGCTTCAGCCAATATGCAGCTTCTCCTTCAAGAGAGTAAGGAAACAGCTTGCAGAACAGAAAGTCATTGCTAACCCCATTAGCTTTGACACTGGAAGCCAAGTCCTCAAATCTCTCTATGTGATCCATAGGATGCTCATGAGGTAAACCATGGAAGGGATGCTGACCAACCAGCTGGTAGTAGACAGGTTTGACCTCAAAATTGTTCCTCTGGAAGGCAGGAGGTCGGATTGCAGCTCTGTTGGCATAGAACTGATCAGGTCTGTTGTAGTCGCCTAGAGTCCTCTGAACAAAACGCCCAGCAGCGTTATTGACAGCAGCAGGGACTCCCACGTTCTCAGCCACTTGCTGAACCTGCTGTTCAACAATGACATTCCCCTCTTGATCAATTCTCTGCCCCTCTTCGTTCCTCCTGTTTCCTTCCCTGTCAACCAAGTGACCTTCTGCATCTTCAACCAAGATAAGTGGAGCGACCATTGTAGATTGCTTCTTAGCTTTCCTGTTAGTTCTCTCCAACCTAGCAAGCTGTCGATGCTCAAAGTCACAAGCTCCTTCAATTTGTTGCTTCTGGTACTGCGATTAGGCATACACCTGAAACAGGAACAAAGAAAAGTAGCTGAAAGTCAGTAAACAAATAAAAACTCAGAGAAAAATCCTAATACTAAAAATCGATAGGCAGCTATTACTCCCCGGCAACGGCGCCAAAAACTTGATAGGGTCAGATTTTACCCAAATAAAAACTACTGCAAGTGCACAGCAAAGCAGATGTAGTATAAGGGGTATCGAAATCCCAAGAGAGTAATGCTAACTACACTATCAATTATAGATTTGGACTAAGCTAAGCGAAATATGATGTATGTAATGCGAATGAATAATTAGAAATAAGCAAACGATTGTATGATATGTTCTAAGTTCAGGAAGACTAAAAGCGCTAAGCTAGGGTAATTCGCAGGTATGAATCCAAGAATGCAGAATGCAGGGAATCAGGAATGATTAAGATCCGTTTTTAAACATGAATCTCTAATGCATAACTAATCAATTCTCATTGCAGAAGTTATCTATACCTAGATCGCAGAGTATCAAATCTCTTTGCAAACCCTAACAACCTAAGTATGCAGGAATGATCAGATTCAATTGTTTACAAAACTCCTAAGCCAAATCTCTTTGTACTAATTTGTTTTGCTCATCAAATACTAGTTCAGGTTATGAATAATGCTCTCACATATATTTAACAACCTATGATTTTCGGATTCCTAGATGATGTGTCTCAGAAATTCGATTTTAAAGCAAGCAGAGATGAAAAACCATGAGATAATCCTAACAAATAGCGATTCTACACTCTTTTCATCAACCTTTGAAAAACCCTAACTTAACTAGCAGATTACTCAGACATGATTATGAGATCACAAAACATAACTGAATAAAATTGCATTAAGAGAAAGAGTAGAAAACAAAGGGGGTTCGAAATCTTCTCTAAAGAGTACAGGATTTGTCTCCCCAAAAAGCTCTGAATAAAATCTCTCTCTAGCTCTCTCAATTCTCAAAAACTAAGATTCCTGCCAACAGTGGCTGAAAAACCTAATATACAAGCTAAAACACGATCTGGGGCCTTTTTGCAAATATTGGAACTTTTGGGCCAAAACTACAATTTCTTCCCAATCTTTTAAAAACAGGCCACGGCCTCCTTCCTTGGTGGGTGACGAGCGTCACCAGCTTGGTGACGATCATCACCATATGGCATACTTTCTTCTTCGAGCTAGGTACTTCGTGGCTTCAACTCAGAATGCTCCAAAAGGTTCCAATATCTCTAATTATGCTCCAGACATGCTTTAACCTGCAAAGACTCTTCTAGGACTCTAAAAAGACCAAAAAGACTTAATAAAAAGGACTTAGATCATGGTTAAAAACCATAAAAACCATGATATATCAACTCCCCCAGACTTAGCTTTTGCTTGCCCTCAAGCAAACATCAGATAGAGTACAGGGTCGAGGTTTGAAAACAAGAAACAGTCAGTTAGTCATCAGAAACACCACACTAGTTTGAACTTTCGAATCCACATACCACATAGTCAACACAAGATCAAATTTCAGTCTAATTATCAAAAGCTTAGCAAATCTCTCAAGTCCAGTCCAAATCCCTTCAAGAAATCCGAAATTTCTGCTATCAACTCCTTATTTTTATCTAAGTGTGAAGTCTCATCAAAGCTCTATCATCTTAATCACTTTACAGATTCTTTTCCCTTCCTAACAACTGAACAAATCAATCTCAACACAGCTCTCCTATTTTCTCTTCCCTTAATCTTTTTCCTTAGGATATTTTCGATTTTTCACTTCTTTTTCTCAACTTTTTCAGTCTAAGATATGGTGCTACTCAATACTTGTGTTCCTTGTGAGGAGACAGGTTCTTGAGTGAGTTCACTACTATTGTTCCTTGTGAGGAGACAGGGTCATGAATGCACCATTCTTTGAACTTAAACTTTTAAAAACTACATCAGGGAAGATCAAAGAGAGACTGTATTTTAACCTTATTTTCAGTGCTGAAAGAGAGAATCAAGATCAATAAGAATCAATCACCAAGACAAGAGGTTTAAAGTTCATTAAGGTGGAGCTAACAGCAAATTTTCCAGATTCTCTAAGAACCTAAACCTTCATTGCTAGACTGATCTACCTATGACTTTCAACTTAGTGAGACTTGTAATCAACTACTATGGCAATGGTTCTTATCAGCAAAAACGTCCTATGGCTAGTTCCAAGAAAAACTGTCAGTTTCAAAAATTTTGACTCTAGAAAAACAGGTTTTTGACTCAACTTTAAGACTCTATAAACATGACACAAAGCACACAACATCAGTAACCACCTCCCCCAGACTTAAACAACACTGTCCCCAGTGTTATTAAGCCAAGAGTTGGTCAAAATGAAGCATGAGAACATGTAAAACCAAGGTAGAAAAGTGGTACCTCGCAAAGGACCTGGTGACGAGCGTCACCAGATTGGTGACGAGCGTCACTACTCTGAAACTTCAGAAATCGTCATGTTGGATGTTTAAATGCTATGCCATCATGTGTACTCCGAAGTCAAACTGTAAGAGCACTCAAAACACACATCAAAACATCCAAACAAAGCATAGTCCATGGTCCAACAAGTTCACAAGATATAATCCAAGCAAACTGAACAAAGTGACTCTTCTTTTTTTTTTTTTTTTTGATTTTTCTCATGTTTTTGGGTTTTTTTTTTAGCTATGTAATAGAAAACTAAACTAATATATGAAAAGAAAACTTACCAATGGGTTGCCTCCCACTAAGCGCTTGTTTAAAGTCATTAGCTCGACTTTGAATGCTGCTCAGACAGCTGGTGGAGCAGAGGGTGGCAGTGAATGCCTTGGAGAAGAATGTCTCCTCATCCATGGTGGTTTGTAAGCAGTAGATGTATGAACACTTCCAAGGAAGTGAGGAACATCAGCAGGGTGGGTCGTGAGTGTGGGTGGGATACTTCTTTTTCTTGCAGAATCATCAAAAGAAACATCAAGCATTCTTTGCTTAGTTGTAGGTTTCTGGGTTGTGGAATGGTGAATTTTTGGATTGGCAACATATGATGGACTTGTAGCTGTAAAATCACGTTGCTGCTTTGTGTCCAGATTGGTGACGAGCGTCACCAGGTCAGTGACGCTCGTCACTGACTCTGCAGTTCGAGTTTCTGCAGTTTTCCTGCAATTCAGTTCTGCAAGTGTTGCTTCCATCACATACACGTCTTCCTCCAGCAACTTGGCATTCATTAGAACCTCTTTTTCAAGCCTAGTCATGAAGATATGATCCTCACTGCAATCCTCAAACCCAACAGCTTCTGCAGAAGTTTCAGATATTGGCTCTTCAACAGCCATCTTGCTCACTTGCCTACTAATATCTGATTCATTGACACACTCAGCAATAGTGTCTTCTGAATGCTCCATGACAGTCTCTTCATCTCTAGAAGTTCTTACAGAAAAGGTCTGACCATCAATTGGTAGAACTCTTTCTTAACTTATCCATGTCAAAGTTCATGACAACATCACCAAGATCAAGCTCAATGATCCCCTTTCTAACATCAATGATGGCTCCAGCAGTAGCCAAGAATGGTCTTCCCAGAATAAGAGGATCTTTAGGTTCTTCAGCATATTTCAGAACCACAAAATCTGTAGGAATTATGCAGCCTTCAATGTTAACATGAACATTCTCTAACATGCCTTCTGGGGTCCTTATGGATCGATCTGCTAGGATTAGAGAGATCCCAGCTGGCTTGAAATCAGTCATTCCAAGTCTAGCAGCAACAGAGAAAGGCATCAAGTTAATACTTGACCCTAGATCACATAGAGAGTGGGGAAAACGTCCTGCAAATATTGAGCAATCAAGCACAAAGGTCCCTGGATCAGATAGCTTCTCTGGAACTCTGCTTTGAGTGATGGTATTGACTTGTTCAGAAACAGTCACCTTCTTCTTCTTCTTTGGAACTGTGCCTAAGAGAATTGCACTGATGTCTCTGGTAAGCAATGCTCCTTCCTCAGGACTTACACCATTCACAACCATTCTCTTTACATACCTTCTCAGAGCTGGTGAAAGCTTGACTGCATCGACAAGTGGAATCTCAAGCATCAGCTTGTCTATCATAGCTTTACATCTGGCTTCTTCTATCTCCTGTTTAGACTTCCTAGGATGCTTGGGGAATGGTGTTTTGGGTTTATAGACACGTTCCTGGTCATAATTTGCAGTTACAGGCGAAGCAGCTTCGTTCTGGGGTGGGTGACGAGCGTCACCAGGGGGGTGACGCTCGTCACTCACCTGTGACAACCCCCGATTCTCTTCTCTGTTGGTGACGAGCGTCACTCCTCCTTGGTGACGCTCGTCACTCCTCCTTGGTGACGCTCGTCACTCACCTCTGAGACAGAAAAATTTTCATCTTCAGACTCCATGAGTTGCACGATCTGTTCTGCACTCAACCTCTTTTTCTGCACTGTTTTAAGCTCCTTTTCATTCCTGACTGTGATGGCATTAACCTGATGCTTGGGATTGATATCAGTCCTTCCAGGAAGGAATCCCTCTTGCCTTTGAACAGCTCCTGCAGTTTGAGCAACCTGCACATCAAGCTTCTTCATGTGAGAGTTCAGGCTCTCTATTTTTCCATTCAGGTCTTGATACAGCGAATCTAGCTTGCCATTGAAGTTCATTGTCATCTTCTACTGTCCTTCAAGTACCTGCTCCAGCATAGCTTCCATTTTATTGTCTTGTGGAGGTGCAGTTTGGTAGGAAGAAGAACCAAAATTCCTGCTGTTTTGGTAAGGTTTTTCAACTTCAGTCTTCTGGAATGGGGGCTTAGGAGTGTAACCAGGCGTGCTCTGTCCTCCTGTAAAGGTACTCTGCTGATTATTGCTGTTGTAGCCTCTGATCCATTGCTGATTTCCAAACCTTTGGCTCTGAAAACCCCCTTCATTGATGAAATTAACATCTTTCTGCTCAAATTCTTCAGGATTTTCGAAACTCTCCACTTCTGCAGCGAATTGGACTGACTTCTTTCCCACCAGAAGGCTGTGCATGCTGTCTAACTTAGCCTTAACTTCAGCTATTTGGTTTCCATCATTCAAACCAGCCTGCTGTTTTCTCTGAAAATCTGCATTCTTAGTGCTGTTACTGCAGGCCAAGTTTTCAATCAATCTTACAGCTTCTTCTGGTCTGTTGGTGTTGAAGTTTCCTGCACTTGCTGCATCCAGTGCCATCTGATATTTCCAGTCAATGCCTCTGAAGAAGATCCCAAGTAATTGCACCTGACTGAAACCATGATGAGGGCAGTCCCTTTGATAAGACTTGAACCTGATCCAAGAAGCCTTAAAAACTTCAGTAGGGCCTTGTGTAAAGGATGCAATTTTCGTCCTCATGTCTTCTTATCTTGCATCATCATAGAAGTTTTTCAGAAAGGCGTTCTTAGTGTCTTCCCAAGTGGTCAATGAAGCAGGTTCCAGTTGCTTCAGCCAATATGCAGCTTCTCCTTCAAGAGAGTAAGGAAACAGCTTGCAGAACAGAAAGTCATTGCTAACCCCATTAGCTTTGACACTGGAAGCCAAGTCCTCAAATCTCTCTATGTGATCCATAGGATGCTCATGAGGTAAACCATGGAAGGGATGCTGACCAACCAGCTGGTAGTAGACGGTTTGACCTCAAAATCGTTCCTCTGGAAGGCAGGAGGTCGGATTGCAGCTCTGTTGGCATAGAACTGATCAGGTCTGTTGTAGTCGCCTAGAGTCCTCTGAACAAAACGCCCAGCAGCGTTATTGACAGCAGCAGGGACTCCCACGTTCTCAGCCACTTGCTGAACCTGCTGTTCAACAATGACATTCCCCTCTTGATCAATTCTCTGCCCTTCTTCGTTCCTCCTGTTTCCTTCCCTGTCAACCAAGTGACCTTCTGCATCTTCAACCAAGATAAGTGGAGCGACCATTGTAGATTGCTTCTTAGCTTTCCTGTTAGTTCTCTCCAACCTAGCAAGCTGTCGATGCTCAAAGTCACAAGCTCCTTCTCTTTGTTGCTTCTGGTACTGCGATTAGGCATACACCTGAAACAGGAACAAAGAAAAGTAGTTGAAAGTCAGTAAACAAATAAAAACTTAGACAAAATCCTAATACTAAAAATCGATAGGCAGCTATTACTCCCCGGCAACGGCGCCAAAAACTTGATAGGGTCAGGTTTTACCCAAATAAAAACTACTGCAAGTGCACAACAAAGCAGATGTAGTATAGGGGGTATCGAAATCCCAAGAGAGTAATGCTAACTACACTATCAATTATAGATTTGGACTAAGCTAAGCGAAATATGATGTATGTAATGCGAATAAATAATTAGAAATAAGCAAACGATGGTATGATATGTTCTAAGTTCACGAAGACTAAAAGCGCTAAGCTAAGGTAATTCGCAGGTATGAATCCAAGAATGCAGAATGCAGGGAATCAAGAATGATTAAGAACCATTTTTAAACATGAATCTCGAATGCATAACTAATCAATTCTCATTGCAGAAGTTATCTATACCTAGATCGCAGAGTTTCAAATCTCTTTGCAAACCCTAACAACCTAAGTATGCAGGAATGATCAGATTCAATTGTTTACAAAACTCCTAAGCCAAATCTCTTTGTACTAAGTTGTTTTGCTCATCAAATACTAGTTCAGGTTATGAATAATGCTCTCACATATATTTAACAACCTATGATTTTCGGATTCCTAGATGATGTGTCTCAGAAATTCGATTTTAAAGCAAGCAGAGATGAAAAACCATGAGATAATCCTAACAAATAGCGATTCTACACTCTTTTCATCAACCTTTGAAAAACCCTAACTTAACTAGCAGATTACTCAGACATGATTATGAGATCACAAAACATAACTGAATAAAATTGCATTAAGAGAAAGAGTAGAAAACAAAAGGGGTTCGAAATCTTCTCTAAAGAGTACAGGATTTGTCTCCCCAAAAAGCTCTGAATAAAATCTCTCTCTAGCTCTCTCAATTCTCAAAAACTAAGATTCCTGCCAACAGTGGCTGAAAAACCTAATATACAAGCTAAAACACGATCTGGGGCCTTTTTGCAAATATTGGAACTTTTGGGCCAAAACTGCAATTTCTTCCCAATCTTTTAAAAACAGGCCACGACCTCCTTCCTTGGTGGGTGACGAGCGTCACCAGCTTGGTGACGATCGTCACCATATGGCATACTTTCTTCTTCGAGCTAGGTACTTCGTGGCTTCAACTCAGAATGCTCCAAAAAGTTCCAATATCTCTAATTATGCTCCAGACATGCTTTAACCTGCAAAGACTCTTCTAGGACTCTAAAAATACCAAAAAGACTCAATAAAAAGGACTTATATCATGGTTAAAAACCATAAAAACCATGATATATCAACTCCCCTAGACTTAGCTTTTGCTTGCCCTCAAGCAAACATCAGATAGAGTACAGGGTCGAGGTTTGAAAACAAGAAACAGTCAGTTAGTCATCAGAAACACCACACTAGTTTGAACTTTCGAATCCACATACCACATAGTCAACACAAGATCAAATTTCAGTCTAATTATCAAAAGCTTAGCAAATCTCTCAAGTCCAGTCCAAATCCCTTCAAGAAATCCGAAATTTCTACTATCAACTCCTTATTTTTATCTAAATGTGAAGTCTCATCAAAGCTCTATCATCTTAATCACTTTACAGATTCTTTTCCCTTCCTAACAACTGAACAAATCAATCTCAACACAGCTCTCCTATTTTCTCTTCCCTTAATCTTTTTCCTTAGGATATTTTCGATTTTTCACTTCTTTTTCTCAACTTTTTCAGTCTAAGATATGGTGCTACTCAATACTTGTGTTCCTTGTGAGGAGACAGGTTCTTGAGTGAGTTCACTACTATTGTTCCTTGTGAGGAGACAAGGCCATGAATGCACCATTCTTTGAACTTAAACTTTTAAAAACTACATCAGGGAAGATCAAAGAGAGACTGTATTTTAACCTTATTTTCAGTGCTGAAAGAGAGAATCAAGATCAATAAGAATCAATCACCAAGACAAGAGGTTTAAAGTTCATTAAGGTGGAGCTAACAGCAAATTTTCCAGATTCTCTAAGAACCAAAACCTTCATTGCTAGACTGATCTACCTATGACTTTCAACTTAGTGAGACTTGTAATCAACTACTATGGCAATGGTTCTTATCAGCAAAAACGTCCTATGGCTAGTTCCAAGAAAAACTGACAGTTTCAAAAATTTTGACTCTAGAAAAACAGGTTTTTGACTCAACTTTAAGACTCTATAAACATGACACAAAGCACACAACATCAGTAACCACCTCCCCCAGACTTAAACAACACTGTCCCCAGTGTTATTAAGCCAAGAGTTGGTCAAAATGAAGCATGAGAACATGTAAAACCAAGGTGGAAAAGTGGTACCTCGCAAAGGACCTGGTGACGAGCGTCACCAGATTGCTGACGAGCGTCACTACTCTGAAACTTCAGAAATCGTCATGTTGGATGTTTAAATGCTATGCCATCATGTGTACTCCGAAGTCAAACTGTAAGAGCACTCAAAACACACATCAAAACATCCAAACAAAGCATAGTCCATGGTCCAACAAGTTCACAAGATATAATCCAAGCAAACTGAACAAAGTGACTCTTCTTCTTTTTTTTTTTTTTTTGATTTTTCTCATGTTTTTGGGTTTTTTTTTTAGCTATGTAATAGAAAACTAAACTAATATATGAAAAGAAAATTTACCAGTGGGTTGCCTCCCACTAAGCGCTTGTTTAAAGTCATTAGCTCGACTTTGAATGCTGCTCAGACAGCTGGTGGAGCAGAGGGTGGCAGTGAATGCCTTGGAGAAGAATGTCTCCTCATCCATGGTGGTTTGTAAGCAGTAGATGTATGAACACTTCCAAGGAAGTGAGGAACATCAGCAGGGTGGGTCGTGAGTGTGGGTGGGATACTTCTTTTTCTTGCAGAATCATCAAAAGAAACACCAAGCATTCTTTGCTTAGTTGCAGGTTTCTGGGTTGTGGAATGGTGAATTTTCGGATTGGCAACATATGATGGACTTGTAGCTGTAAAATCACGTTGCTGCTTTGTGTCCAGATTGGTGACGAGCGTCACCAGGTCAGTGACGCTCGTCACTGACTCTGCAGTTCGAGTTTCTGCAGTTTTCCTGCAATTCAGCTCTGCAAGTGTTGCTTCCATCACATACACGTCTTCCTCCAGCAACTTGGCATTCATTAGAACCTCTTTTTCAAGCCTAGTCATGAAGATATGATCCTCACTGCAATCCTCAAACCCAACAGCTTCTGCAGAAGTTTCAGATATTGGCTCTTCAACAGCCATCTTGCTCACTTGCCTACTAATATCTGATTCATTGACACACTCAGCAATAGTGTCTTCTGAATGCTCCATGACAGTCTCTTCATCTCTAGAAGTTCTTACAGAAAAGGTCTGACCATCAATGGTAGAACTCTTTCTTAACTTATCCTTGTCAAAGTTCATGACAACATCACCAAGATCAAGCTCAATGATCCCCTTTCTAACATCAGTGATGGCTCCAGCAGTAGCCAAGAATGGTCTTCCCAGAATAAGAGGATCTTTAGGTTCTTCAGCATATTTCAGAACCACAAAATCTGTAGGAATTATGCAGCCTTCAATGTTAACATGAACATTCTCTAACATGCCTTCTGGGTCCTTATGGATCGATCTGCTAGGATTAGAGAGATCCCAGCTGGCTTGAAATCAGTCATTCCAAGTCTAGCAGCAACAGAGAAAGGCATCAAGTTAATACTTGACCCTAGATCACATAGAGAGTGGGGAAAACGTCCTGCAAATATTGAGCAATCAAGCACAAAGGTCCCTGGATCAGATAGCTTCTCTGGAACTCTGCTTTGAGTGATGGTATTGACTTGTTCAGAAACAGTCACCTTCTTCTTCTTCTTTGGAACTGTGCCTAAGAGAATTGCACTGATGTCTCTGGTAAGCAATGCTCCTTCCTCAGGACTTACACCATTCACAACCATTCTCTTTACATACCTTCTCAGAGCTGGTGAAAGCTTGACTGCATCGACAAGTGGAATCTCAAGCATCAGCTTGTCTATCATAGCTTTACATCTGGCTTCTTCTATCTCCTGTTTAGACTTCCTAGGATGCTTGGGGAATGGTGTTTTGGGTTTATAGACACGTTCCTGGTCATAATTTGCAGTTACAGGCGAAGCAGCTTCGTTCTGGGGTGGGTGACGAGCGTCACCAGGGGGGTGACGCTCGTCACTCACCTGTGACAACCCCCGATTCTCTTCTCTGTTGGTGACGAGCGTCACTCCTCCTTGGTGACGCTCGTCACTCACCTCTGAGACAGAAAAATTTTCATCTTCAGACTCCATGAGTTGCACGATCTGTTCTGCACTCAACCTCTTTTTCTGCACTGTTTTAAGCTCCTTTTCATTCCTGACTGTGATGGCATTAACCTGATTCTTGGGATTGATATCAGTCCTTCCAGGAAGGAATCCCTCTTGCCTTTGAACAGCTCCTGCAGTTTGAGCAACCTGCACATCAAGCTTCTTCATGTGAGAGTTCAGGCTCTCAATTTTTCCATTCAGGTCTTGATACAGCGAATCTAGCTTGCCATTGAAGTTCATTGTCATCTTCTGCTGTCCTTCAAGTACCTGCTCCAGCATAGCTTCCATTTTATTGTCTTGTGGAGGTGCAGTTTGGTAGGAAGAAGAACCAAAATTCCTGCTGTTTTGGTAAGGTTTCTCAACTTCAGTCTTCTGGAATGGGGGCTTAGGAGTGTAACCAGGCGTGCTCTGTCCTCCTGTAAAGGTACTCTGCTGATTATTGCTGTTGTAGCCTCTGATCCATTGCTGATTTCCAAACCTTTGGCTCTGAAAACCCCCTCTATTGATGAAATTAACATCTTTCTGCTCAAATTCTTCAGGATTTTCGAAACTATCCACTTCTGCAGCGAATTGGACTGACTTCTTTCCCACCAGAAGGCTGTGCATGCTGTCTAACTTAGCCTTAACTTCAGCTATTTGGTTTCCATCATTCAAACCAGCCTGCTGCTTTCTCTGAAAATCTGCATTCTTAGTGCTGTTACTGCAGGCCAAGTTTTCAATCAATCTTACAGCTTCTTCTGGTCTGTTGGTGTTGAAGTTTCCTGCACTTGCTGCATCCAGTGCCATCTGATATTTCCAGTCAATGCCTCTGAAGAAGATCCCAAGTAATTGCACCTGACTGAAACCATGATGAGGGCAGTCCCTTTGATAAGACTTGAACCTGATCCAAGAAGCCTTAAAAGCTTCAGTAGGGCCTTGTGTAAAGGATGCAATTTTTGTCCTCATGTCTTCTGATCTTGCATCATCATAGAAGTTGTTCAGAAAGGCGTTCTTAGTGTCTTCCCAAGTGGTCAATGAAGCAGGTTCCAGTTGCTTCAGCCAATATGCAGCTTCTCCTTCAAGAGAGTAAGGAAACAGCTTGCAGAACAGAAAGTCATTGCTAACCCCATTAGCTTTGACACTGGAAGCCAAGTCCTCAAATCTCTCTATGTGATCCATAGGATGCTCATGAGGTAAACCATGGAAGGGATGCTGACCAACCAGCTGGTAGTAGACAGGTTTGACCTCAAAATCGTTCCTCTGGAAGGCAGGAGGTCGGATTGCAGCTCTGTTGGCATAGAACTGATCAGGTCTGTTGTAGTCGCCTAGAGTCCTCTGAACAAAACGCCCAGCAGCGTTATTGACAGCAGCAGGGACTCCCACGTTCTCAGCCACTTGCTGAACCTGCTGTTCAACAATGACATTCCCCTCTTGATCAATTCTCTGCCCCTCTTCGTTCCTCCTGTTTCCTTCCCTGTCAACCAAGTGACCTTCTGCATCTTCAACCAAGATAAGTGGAGCGACCATTGTAGATTGCTTCTTAGCTTTCCTGTTAGTTTTCTCCAACCTAGCAAGCTGTCGATGCTCAAAGTCACAAGCTCCTTCTCTTTGTTGCTTATGGTACTGCGATTAGGCATACACCTGAAACAGGAACAAAGAAAAGTAGCTGAAAGTCAGTAAACAAATAAAAACTTAGACAAAATCCTAATACTAAAAATCGATAGGCAGCTATTACTCCCCGGCAACGGCGCCAAAAACTTGATAGGGTCAGGTTTTACCCAAATAAAAACTACTGCAAGTGCACAACAAAGCAGATGTAGTATAAGGGGTATCGAAATCCCAAGAGAGTAATGCTAACTACACTATCAATTATAGATTTGGACTAAGCTAAGCGAAATATGATGTATGTAATGCGAATGAATAATTAGAAATAAGCAAACGATGGTATGATATGTTCTAAGTTCAGGAAGACTAAAAGCGCTAAGCTAGGGTAATTCGCAGGTATGAATCCAAGAATGCAGAATGCAGGGAATCAGGAATGATTAAGAACCGTTTTTAAACATGAATCTCTAATGCATAACTAATCAATTCTCATTGCAGAAGTTATCTATACCTAGATCGCAGAGTTTCAAATCTCTTTGTAAACCCTAACAACCTAAGTATGCAGGAATGATCAGATTCAATTGTTTACAAAACTCCTAAGCCAAATCTCTTTGTACTAAGTTGTTTTGCTCATCAAATACTAGTTCAGGTTATGAATAATGCTCTCACATATATTTAACAACCTATGATTTTCGGATTCCTAGATGATGTGTCTCAGAAATTCGATTTTAAAGCAAGCAGAGATGAAAAACCATGAGATAATCCTAACAAATAGCGATTCTACACTCTTTTCATCAACCTTTGAAAAACCCTAACTTAACTAGCAGATTACTCAGACATGATTATGAGATCACAAAACATAACTGAATAAAATTGCATTAAGAGAAAGAGTAGAAAACAAAGGGGGTTCGAAATCTTCTCTAAAGAGTACAGGATTTGTCTCCCCAAAAAGCTCTGAATAAAATCTCTCTCTAGCTCTCTCAATTCTCAAAAACTAAGATTCCTGCCAACAGTGGCTGAAAAACCTAATATACAAGCTAAAACACGATCTGGGGCCTTTTTGCAAATATTGGAACTTTTGGGCCAAAACTGCAATTTCTTCCCAATCTTTTAAAAACAGGCCACGACCTCCTTCCTTGGTGGGTGACGAGCGTCACCAGCTTGGTGACGATCGTCACCATATGGCATACTTTCTTCTTCGAGCTAGGTACTTCGTGGCTTCAACTCAGAATGCTCCAAAAGGTTCCAATATCTCTAATTATGCTCCAGACATACTTTAACCTGCAAAGACTCTTCTAGGACTCTAAAAAGACCAAAAAGACTCAATAAAAAGGACTTATATCATGGTTAAAAACCATAAAAACCATGATATATCAACTATGCAACAACTGAGAAGGAATTCTTGGCTGTTGTCATTGCATTTGAAACATTTAGGCAATACCTTGTTGGCTCCAAGGTCGTGGTCCATACTGACCATTCAGCATTGAATTATTTAATGCAGAAGAAGGATGCAAAGCCAAGGTTGTTGAGATGGATCCTGCTTCTTCAGGAGTTTGACATTGAAGCGAAAGACAAGAAATGTGTTGAGAATGGTGTTGCTGATCATCTATCCAAGATCCAGGTCGAAGACAGTGTCCCAATCAATGATTTCTTGCCTGAAGAGAATGTTTACTTGTTGGAAACAAGAGAACAGGAGGAAAGTGTTGAAAACCTGCAGTTTTCATGAAACTGTAGGGGAGTGACGAGCGACATCAGGAGGGTGACGCTCGTCACCAACCCAGAACAATCGCGACAAAGTTATATGAAGGAGATGACGCTCGTCACCAATACTGGTCACACTCGTCACCAATCTCTGCACTTTGCTGCGATTTATGCAAGCTTGGGGATAGCTTTTGAAGAGCATGTTTATGCTTTGAATGATCCAAAGAGGCCCTGGTATGCTGATATTGCCAACTACCTTGCTGCAGAGGATGAACTACATGACTTCAAGGGCTATGCTAAGAAGAAGTTCTTGAGAGAACTTAGGAGATTCTATTGGGATGAGTCATACCTCTACAAGCATTGTGCTGATGGGATATACAGGAGATGCATAGCAGAAGTAGAAGTGCAGGACGTCCTCTTTCACTATCATGGATCAGAGTATGCTGGACACTTTGCAACATTCAAAACAGTCTCCAAGGTTCTACAAGCTGGTTTTTGGTGGCCTACTATGTTCAGGGACGCCCAGGCCTTCATTACAAGCAGTGATACTTGTCAGAGAAGAGGAAAAATCAGCAGGAGACATGAGATGCCACAGAACTTCATTTTGGAAGTTGAAGTCTTTGATTGTTGGGGTATTGACTTCATGGGACCTTTTCCCTCATCTTATGGGAATAGATACATTCTGGTTGCTGTCGATTATGTATCTAAGTGGTAGAGGCGTTGGCTACTCCTATTAATGATGCTGTAGTGGTTTTGAAGCATTTTAAGACCAATATCTTTCCCAAATTTGGTGTCCCGCGGATTGTCATAAGTGATGGTGGTTCTCACTTTGTCAATAAGGTTTTTGACAAGCTACTGAAGAAGTATAGTGTACAACACAGAGTAGCCACGCCCTAGCACCCCCAAACCAGTGGACAAGTTGAGGTTTCTAACAGGCAGATCAAGCAGATTCTGGAAAAGTCAGTTGGAAAGACAAGGAAAGATTGGTCTGCAAAACTGGATGATGCATTATGGGCATACATGACAGCATACAAAAGACCACGTGGGACTACACCGTTCCATCTTCTCTATGGCAAGGCGTGCCATCTACCAGTAGAGTTGGAGTTCAAAGCAGAATGGGCCATCAAGAAGATGAACTTTGATCTGAAGCCTGCTGCAGAGAGGCGCTTGATTCAGCTCAATGAACTGGATGAAATCAGATATCTGGCCTATGAAAAATCCAAGTTAAACAAGGAGAGGACAAATGCATATCATATGATAAAAAGATCATCTCCAGACATTTCGAGCCCAATGACCAGGTATTACTTTACAACTCTCGTTTACAGCTTTTTCTTGGTAAACTGCGTTCTCGATGGTCAGGTCCTTTCACTGTCAAAGAAGCTCGCCCACATGGTGCAATTTTCCTGATTAACTCCAAAGGAGAGGAGTTCACTGTCAATGGACAAAGGGTGAAACATTATTGGGCACAAACCGAGATTCCAGCAGGACACATTGTGTCTCTGGATGATGCACCAGCTGTCTAAACAGCCAACCAAAGTCAACCTAATGAATTTAAACAAGCGCTTCGTGGGAGGCAACCCACTGGTAAGTGTTCTTGTACTTAGTTTCGTTTTCTATTACATAATTAAAAAAAAAACCCCCAAAAACATGAGAAAAATCGAAAAAAAAAGAGTCAGTTGTCAGTTTCTTTGATGATGTTTTGTGAGATTGTTGAACCAAGTTCTTATTGCTATGTTTGGATGTTATTAATTGTGTGTTTGAGTGCTCTAACAGTCTAACTTTAGAGTACACATGAAAAATAACGTTAATAACCATCTAACTTGATGATTGTGCAATACAGGTCGTGGTGACGCTCGTCACCCGACCCCACGCGAGGTAACACTTTTTCGCCTTTGTTCTTTGACTTCTCATTCATCTTTTTGACCAAATCTTGGCTTAATAACACTGGAGACAGTGTTATTTATGTCTGGGGGAGGTGGTTACTGACGTTGTGTGCTTTGTGTCATGTTTATAAAGTCTTAAAGTTGAGTCAAAAATCTGTTTTTATAGAGTCAAAATTTTGAAACTGTCAGTTTTTCGTGGAACTAACCAGAGGACGTTTTTGCTTATAAGAACCATTGGCACAGTAGTTGATTACAAGTCTTACTAAGTTGAAAGTCATAGGTAGATCAGTCTAGCAATGAAGGTCTAGGTCCTTAGAGAATTTGGAAAATTTGCTGTTATCTCCACTTTAATGAACTTTAAACTTCTTATCATGGTGATTGAATATTATTGATCTTGATTCTCTCTTTCAGCACTGACAATAAGGTTAAGATACAGTCTCTCTTTGATCTTCCCTGATGTAGTTTTTAAGCAAGTCCAAAGAATGGTGCATTCATGACCCTATCTCCTCACAAGGAACAACAGTAGTGAACACACTCAAGAACCTGTCTCCTCACAAGGAACACAAGTATTGAGTAGCACCAATTCTTAGACTGTAAAATTTGAGGAAAAAAGTGAAAAATCGAAAAAAATCAGAATGAAAAGATCAAGGGAAGAGAAAATAGGAGAGCTGTGTTGAGATTGAATTGTTCAGATGTTAGGTAGGGAAAAGAATATGTATTGTGATTGAGATGATAAAACCTTGATGAGATATCACACTTAGATAAAAAAAAATAAGGAGTTAACAGTAGAAATTTCAGATTTCTGGAAGGGATTTAGACTGGAATTGAAAGATTTGGTAAGCTTGTGATAATTAGGCTGAAATTTGATCTTGTGTTGACTCTGTGGTATGTGGATTCGAAAGTTCTAACTAATGTGGTGTTCCTGATGTTTGACTGACTGTATCTTGGTTTCAAACCTCGACCTTATTCTTTGTCTGATGTTTGCTTGAGGGCAAGCAAAAGCTAAGTCTGGGGGAGTTGATATATCATGGTTTTTATGGTTTTTAACAATGATATAAGTCCTTTTTATTGAGTCTTTTTGGTCTTTTTAGTGTCATAGAAGAGTCTTTGCAGGTTATAGCATGTCTGGAGCATAATTGGAGATATTGAAGCTTTTTGGAGCATTGCAAGTTGAAGCCACAAAGTATCCAATTCGGGAAGAAAAGTCTGCATATAGGTGACGCTCGTCACCACATTTTGTGACGCTCGTCACCCACCAGGGAAGGAGGTCGTGGCTGTTTATTAAAATATAGAGCATTATTTGCAGAATTGGCCCAGAAGTTCTATTATTTGCAAAAAGACCCCAGATCGTGTTTAGCATCTATTTATTAGGTTTTTCAGCCATTGTTGGCTTTTATCTTAGTTTTTGAGAATTCAGAGAGCTTAGAGAGAGATTTATTAAGAGCTTTTTGGGGAGACAAATCATGTACTCTTTTGAGAAGATTTCGAACCCCCTTATTCTTTTACTCTTTCTCTTAATGCAATATTATTCATTTATGTTTTGTGATTCCATAATCATGTCAGAGTAATCTGCTAGTTAAGTTAGGGCTTTTTCAAAGGTTGATGAAGAGTTTGTAGAATTGCTACCTGTTAGAAATATCTTTTATTTTTTCATCTCTGCTTGCTTTAAAATCGAATTTCTTAGACACATCATCTAGAAATCCGAAAATCCTAGGTTGTTAAATATATGTGAGAGCATTATTGAGAACCTGAACTAGTATTTGATGAGCAAAACAACTTAGTACAAAGAGATTTGGCTTAGGAGTTTTGTGAACATTTGAATCTGATCATTCCTGCATGCTTAGGTTGTTAGGGTTTGCAAAGAGATTTGAAACTCTGTGATTTAGGCATAGATAACTTCTGCAATGAGAATTGATTAGTTATACATCAGTGATTCATGTTTAAAATGGTTCTTAATCATTCCTGATTTCATGCATTCTACTTTCTTGGATTCAACCTGCGAACTGTCCTGACTTAGCGCTTTTAGTCTTCTGAAACTTAGATCATCTTACAAATCGCTTGCTTGCTTTTATTTATCATTCGCATTACATACATTACATTCTGCTTAGCTTAATCTGAACCTACATTCGATAGTGTAGTCTGCATTCTCCTTTGGGATTCGATACCCCTTGTACGACAACTGCTTTTGTTGTGCCCTAGTAGTAGTTTTTATTTTGGGTAAAACCTGAGCCCTATCATTCTTCACTATCCTCTTCTCTTTCTCCAGGAACAGGGTCGCCTAGGTAGAGCTGATCATCACTTGGATTGAAGCGAATGTTGCTCCTTTTGGTGAACGAGGTAAGCCTTGGATTGGGGAGAAGGACTTTTGCTGGTGTACTGAAGTTCTTGATGAAGTTGTAGACCTGCTTGCCGCCAATGCTCCCTTCAAGGAAGTGGCTTCTCGTAAGATAGGCTAGATTAATCCATTGTGGCTCAAGAGCATCATCATCATATCCCTCAAGGTTTACTCCACTAGCCAGAAGAATAGCTGTCACAACTCCCCCAATGTGGATTTGTGGGCTCTTCCCTTTATTTACCTTGCTCAGAACCCAGCTCTGGTAGGAATAGAGCTGCTCCATCAGCATAGACACATAGCATGGATATCTTTGCGGCGCCTGGAGAGGTGTCCCATCTCTGGTACGGCCTACAATATCATACACTCCTTGGTATATCAGGTCTATCTCCTGTCCTGTGAGATATGTTGTCTCCTTCCTTGCAAAGAGTGTGTTTGCAAGTGCCTTGTGAGAATATCTCACAGCAGGATGCTTCAGGTGCTGATTCCTTGTTGTTCCAGAAATGTATTGCCCAGCCCAATTAGCGTCCCACATCTTGGCGTGCTGCTTCCTGGAAATGTAGAAACTGCTCCGCTTGTTGGTGTAGGACCTTAGATCAAGAGATTTAACGATAGCCAGGAAGGTGGAGGTGAACTTCTGGTTGCCAATCTTGAAAGAGAACCACCCATCTCCATTGGAGAGCTCACTGTCTTCATACCAGACCACTTGGAGAGTGGAGAGAAACTGGTAAGTGACTAGCTGGTATGATGGGAGCGGTGATGTCATGAGGCCTTCAAGTTCCATGTTGCCAAACACTGTCTTGCCGTTCATGTAGATCCCAAGTGCCTTTATTGTACTAGCACAAGGGTATCTTGTTGGCTTGAAAGTGCACTGGTTGAAAGCCTCCATGAGTTCCCTAGTACTTGGCTCATGGTAGTGGACTTCTTCCTCCACTGTTTTATCCTTCTTCTTCTGATTGGCGCCTTTACCCCTAACTGGTCTCTTTCCAGAAGCCTTAGATGAGTTCTCAGCAGCAGCGCCCTTTTCCTTGTCTCTTCTTGCTCTTGGTAAAGTGTGTGCTTCCTCCTACGGTGCTTTTCCCTTTCTCCCAGCAGCTATGTTTGTCTTCCCCGTGTTACTTTCTAAAACAAAGCTTGAAGATAGGATAAGTGAAAGAACAGAAGTTGAAAACCCAAATAACTGAAAGCTTTAAAAAAAGAAAACTCTCTAGGCTAAGAGAAGCTTAATAATTATGAAAAACAAGACTAAACTTTCAAAAAGCAAGAGGAATTCAAAAGCTAACAGTTTAGATAAGCTAGAGTTCATAAAAATAAAACATCTATGCATGTGAATCTAGCAAAGTAGTTCTTAGGCAAAGGAGATGATGATCATGCAAAGGGATGTAAACAAGCAAGTAATGAGATTAATGAACAATAAACAAAGCTTAAACATCTCACTTGCTTACTTTAAACAAATCCACAATGCAAGATCAAAGCACAACAGTAAAAACTAATCAAAACTTGCTCTTAAAACCATAGATTAAACAATTTTAAACACATGCATTGATTAAGAGCAAAAAATGGATAGTTGTGGAAGCAAACCTTAGTGAAGCTTCTGAGCACTTAGAGAAAGCAAATAAATGTGAAAAAGGGCTAAGATTTTCGTGCTATAAGTGAGAGAAGTACTGAAATGAAGTGTGAAGAGAAGTGGAGAAGATTGTTTGTTTAAATAGAGAGGAAAATGGGGAACCAAAGGAATCAAAGGTTTGTGAGGGAACCAAAGGAATCTATTGAGTGGGGGACAAGAACAAAAGTGCTCAGGAGCTCTGCAAGTGGACAGGAAGGATCCAAAGTTTAAATTTAAACCTCCATGGCTCCAAACCAAAGGAGGGAAAATTTTTGAAAAGATGAAACACTTACCTCAGACGGGTATCGGTCACAAGTGATCGATACAACTGTTCGATATGCTCAGTATCGATCACAAGTGATCGATACGAATGATTGATACTCTTCCTGTGAATTGTATCGGTCTTCATATGATCGGTACACTGACCAAAATTCATACGGCGGGTTTATATCGATCAGTGTTTGATCGATATGAATGACCGATACTGTTTTCACTTTCAGACTCTCTTCCCTATCGATCACAAGTGATCGATATGGTTGACTGGTGCAATCCGGCTCTACTGATATCGATCATTCATGATCGATACTCATGGTTACCCCTTCAATCATCATTGGTACATCCTTGAGACTCCCAAGTGGTGTCTTCACTGTCCCATCAGCTATAGTAAGGGACACATTACTCTCTTGAAGTTGAGTGTAGCCGAGAGCTTTAGCAGTAGAGGATGGGAGATGGTTGATACTTGCTCCAAGATCACAAAGACAGCTTTTAAAGGTCTGCCCCTTAAGCTCACAAGGGAGGGTGAAACAACCTGGATCTCCAAGTTTCTTGACATTAAGCTCCTTAACTGATATGATCCCCGTCAATGATCGTTTCTTTCAAGCTAAGTGATGAAGAACTCGTGGTGAATGGTGGAATGATCCGAATGGTGGAAAGGGGGTTGTTTCGGTTGAAGGGGAAAAGTGGGGAAAGAGTGAAGATGGAACGTAGCAAGAGAGATGGAAAGCTCTTGATACAAAACTACTAGAACACAAGGATATGACGCACCTAGGTTCTAAGCAGGATTTCTCAAGGATATGACGCACCAAGAGAGATGATCTATTTTGTAAAGGAGATTTTATTCAAAAGTTAGATGAAACCACACAAACAACTAACACACGGTTTTAAGAAGAGAAGAGAAAGAGGAAGAAGAACGGTCAACAAGAGAGCAATAAGTTGGTCTTGGGACAAACCCCCTTGACTAACCATGCATGACTCTTGTTCAAAATATCACAAACTACAAGAAAAGACACGACTAAAACAAAGAGATGAACCTAGACACATCCAAGCCACAGATGGTAGGAAGAAGTGGGCTTGGAACAAGGCCAAGCTAAATGGGCAATGACATTGTGGGAATACTTGCCTCGTTAAAAACCTTAGTGAGAAAGCCCAATGGGAAAAAACTAACTAAGGGAAAAAGAGCACAAAGTATCCCACAAACCCACTAGCTTAGTCCCCGGCTACAATGCAGACCAGTGTGGAACGTGTTGCCTCCTTAGTACTTGATTCATACTTAAACTGATTAAGTAGAACCTCTAAGGCATTTTGAAATGCCTTAGTCTTACCTCGGGTCATTGGGCCTCCTTGCATCTTAAGAACTTCTTCAACCTCCTTCTGGTCTTGATCTTGTTGTCCAACGGCTACAAGCTCTTCTTCTAGGTTAGGTGTCCCCATGCTCATATCATCCCCTCCTTCTTGAAAAGGATTTGACCTCAAATCCAACTCATCTGCAACATAAGGAAGTAAATCAGTAATGTTAAAACTTGAGCTAATAGGATATTTACCTTGGAGGTCAAGTTGATAGGCATTGTCGTTGATCTTCTTTGTAACTGTAAAAGGACCATCAATCTGTGGCATCAACTTGGATTTTATTTCTGCTGGGAAGCGCTCTTTCCTTAGATGTACCCACACTTGATCACCAGCTTCAAAAACCACCTTGTTTCTTCCTTTATTTGCATGTTTGGCATAAAGCTTAGTCTTCTCTTCTATGTTCTTCTTAGCATCCGAATGTATTAGTTTGACCAAGTCGGCTTTTCTCTTTCCGTCCATACTTATCCTTTCATTCAAAGGTAAAGGCATTAAATCCAAAGGAGAAGTGGGGTTGAACCCATAAACAATCTGAAAAAGTGAATACTTAGAAGCAGAATGCACAGCATGATTATATGCAAACTCTATATGTGGCAAACAATCCTCCCAAGACTTAAGGTTCTTTTTAATCAAAGCTCTCAACAAAGTACCTAAAGTCCTATTTACTACCTCGGTCTGACCATCAGTTTGCGGATGACAAGTAGTAGAAAACATAAGCTTAGTTCCTAGCTTAGACCATAAGGATTTCCAAAAGAAACTAAGGAAATTAGTGTCTCTATCCGAAACAATGGACTTAGGCATACCATGAATGCGAACTATTTCTTTAAAAAACAGATTGGCTATATGCAAAGCATCATCTGTCTTATGACAAGCAATAAAATGAGCCATCTTAGAAAATCTATCCACTACAACAAAAATAGAGTCCTTACCTGACTTTGTTCTAGGCAAGCCTAAAACAAATTCCATGGAAATGTCATTCCACGGATGAGAGGGTATGGGTAAGGGTGAGTACAAACCGTGATTTTGGACCTTGGACTTGGCTTGTTTACAAGTATTGCATCTCCCACAAATTATCTCCACATCCCGTCTCATGTGTTGCCAAAAGAAATGATCTTTCATTACTTCTAAGGTTTTTGCTACGCCAAAGTGACCCATTAAACCGCCTCTGTGTGCTTCCCTGATAAACAAATCTCTCATAGAACAATTAGGTACACAAAGACGGTTCTCATAGAAGAGAAACCCATCTTGTTTGAAGAATTTACCCGAAGGAGATTTGAAACAAGAAGCAAAAATTTCTGAAAAATCATCCTCATCTTTGTATAGCTCTTTAAGCTGATCAAATCCAAGCAACTTAGCTTCTAAAGTAGTGAGAAGAGTGTACCTTCTTGACAATGCATCAGCAACCACATTGTCTTTACCTTGTTTGTACTTTATGACATATGGGAAGGTTTCTATGAATTCAACCCACCATGCGTGCCTTTTGTTGAGCTTTTGTTGACCTTTGAGGTGTTTGAGGGACACATGGTCCGTGTGAATGACAAATTCTTTAAGCCAGAGGTAGTGTTGCCACGTTTGTAAGGCTCTCACCAAGGCGTGCAACTCCTTAACATATGTTGGATAGTTGAGCATGGCTCCTCCAAGCTTCTCACTAAAACATGCTATGGGTTGCTTCTCTTGCATTAGAACAGCGCCAATACCTATTCCTGATGCATCACACTCAATCTCAAAAGTCTTTAAGAAATTAGGCAATATAAGGAGAGGGGCGTTAGTAAGCTTCTCTTTTAAGCTTTGGAAAGCCTCTTCTTGAGCCGTTTCCCACTTGAACCCAATTCCTTTTTGATGACTTCAGTGAGCGGGGCAGCTATAGTGCTAAAGTCCCTCACAAATCTCCTATAAAAGCCGGCTAGGCCATGGAAACTCCTTACTTCTCCTACGGTCTTAGGGCTTGGCCAGTCACGTATGGTCTTCACTTTCTCCTCATCTACTTTGCTCCTTCTGAGCTTACTACAAAACCAAGAAAATCAATACTAGAAGTGCAGAAAGTACACTTCTTAAGGTTAGCATATAGTTTTTCTTTTCTAAGCAAATCAAGCACAAGTCTAATGTGTTCCACATGCTCTTCTAAACCTTTGCTATAAACAAGGATGTCATCAAAATAAACCACCACAAAGATGCCTATATACGCCCTAAGAACATGATTCATTAAACGCATAAAAGTGCTAGGGGCATTAGTCAATACGAATGGCATAACCAGCCATTCATATAAACCATGTTTGGTTTTGAATGCGGTTTTCCATTCATCCCCCTCTTTCACTCTGATCTGGTGGTAACCACTTTTTAAATCAATTTTGGAGAAAATATTATAACCATGCAATTCATCTAACATGTCATCTAACCTAGGAATGGGATGGCGATACTTCACCGTGATATTGTTGATTGCACGGCAGTCAACACACATCCTCCAGCTACCGTCTTTCTTTGGAACAAGGAGGACTGGTACTGCACAAAAGTTCATGCTTTCACGGATATGTCCCTTGGCCATCAGTTCATCCACCTGCTTCTGTAGTTCTTTGGTCTCCACGGGGTTGGTACGGTAGGCGGGACGGTTTGGCAATGATGCCCCAGGCATGAAGTCTATTTGGTGTTCTATACCCCGGATGGGAGGTAGTCCCGTTGGTGTCTCTTCTGGAAAGACATCTTCATAATTCTGCAAAAGAGCTTGCATTTCACTCGGATACACCGGTGTAAGATTCGCCATGGTGGTTAATGTTTCTTTATAAACAAATAATAGCATAGGTGTTTCGGAGTATAAAGCTTTCTTAACCTGCCCAGCCTTAGCAAAGAAGTTTAAATGTTTGGTTGACCTCAAGGTGTGTTTCTGATCGTTGTAGACTTCTTGAGGAGTCATAGGTATCAAAGTGTTCTTCTTTCCCTTAAACTCAAAGGAGTGCCGGTTGGAGAATCCATCATGTATCACCCGACAGTCAGATTGCCACGGCCTCCGTAGCAGGATATGACTTGCTTCCATAGGTAGCACATCACAAAGTATCTCATCTTTTTACTCTCCTATGGCCAGTGGAACTAAGACTTGTTCGGTGACCTGCATTTCTCCTTTGTCATTCAACTAGTGTAGCTTATACGGGCTGGGGTGAGGGGTGGCTTGCAAACTCAGCTTCTTAACCATGATATTGTTTGCCACATTAGCGCAACTCCCACCGTCTATGATCAAACTGCAAACTTTTCCCTGAACCAAGCTACGAGTATGAAATAGATTCTCACGCTGATCTTGTTTTTCTGGTTTGCTTTGCACGGTTAATGTCCTTCTTGCTACAAGCAACTCTCCTTGTACTGGCAATAACTCATGTTCCTCCTCGGTTTCTTCTTGTTGCCCATCCTCTGATTCTATGTCACCATTTTCTAGTAACACCATAACACGTTTGTTGATGCACTCAATGGCGTAATGTCCACGGCCTTGGCATTTGAAACACTTTACATCACGAGCCTTGGTGTTAGCCTCCTTAGGTTTCCCATATGGTTGGACAATTTCGGATTTGGAACTGATCGGCTTAACTTCTCTCGGCTGATTCTGCAGATATGCTGACCGGTACGAGTTTCTATCGTCCCGCGGATAAACTGTCCGATAGAACTCGAACGGTACAACCCTTTTCTCTTGACTTGCTGCTCAAACAACATTGCTTTGTGAAGCATCTCCTCTAAGTCGACATAATGTTGAGTCTCCAGGCGGTCCTGAATCTCTCGGTTAAGGCCTCCGAGGAACCTAGCCATCGTAGCTTCACCGTCCTCCAAGATAGCTGCACGAAGCATTAGTGTTTCCATTTCCTGAAAATATTCCTCCACAGAACGGTTGCCTTGCGTCAATCTCCGAAGCCTCTGATGTAGCTCGCGATGGTAATGGCTCGGAACAAACCGTTTCCTCATCAAGTTTCTCATCTCGTTTCAAGTTGTAACCGGATACTCCTGGTTTATCCTTCTAGTTGTGACGAGTTGATCCCACCAGCTTAGGGCATAGTCGTAGAACTCGGTGGCCGCCACCTTAACAAGGTTCTCCTCAGTGTAATGTTGAACATTGAATACCAGCTCTATCTTCTTTTCCCACTCAAGGTAGGCATACGGATCACACTTGCCGTGAAAGGAGGGAATCTTCAACTTGAGACCGGCCAAGTTGTCTTGCACACGATCTCTGCCTTGTCTAGAACTTCTACGGCCACTTTTAGAGGAGTTACTGCTTCTGTAGTATTGATCAGTCTGATGTCCACTAGCCTGTCCTTCTTGTTCATCTTCTCTCACGGTTTCCTTGCCTTGGCGTCTCTATTCTGTATCTCTTTGTTCATAGCCTTGCCTGATCTTGTCTACCTCAACTTGTAACATTTTTTTCATCTCAGCCGTGAGGGCTTCGACCAACATCCTCTGAGCACGTACAGCTGAAGGTTCCGGGTCATCTTCCCCGGCCATTGCTCCTGAAAACAAAATTTCTCGCAGTAAGTAGTTCTTGGGTAAATCAGAATTATATAAAAATTCCAAACTATTTTTAAAAAAAATTTGTGGCTAAACAAGAGATCAAAACCGTGATGAATAATAATTTTAAAAAGTATTTTTGACGGAAGATGAAGAGTCAAAAATATTGAAATGATGAACAAGGGCGGATTGGATCAGAAAACTTAGCTTTGGAAGGGTTGCTCTGATACCACTTGATATGATTCCGGTCAATGATCGTTCCTTTCAAGCTAAGTGATGAAGAACTCGTGGTGAATGGTGGAATGATCCGAATGGTGGAAAGGGGGTTATTTCAGTAAAGGGAAAAGTGGGGAAAGAGTGAAGATGGAACGTAGCAAGAGAGATGGAAAGCTCTTGATACAAAACTACTAGAACACAAGGATATGACGCACCTAGGTTCTAAGCAGGATTTGTCAAGGATATGACGCACCAAGAGAGATGATCTATTTTGTAAAGGAGATTTTATTCAAAAGATAGATGAAACCACACAAACAACTAACACACGGTTTTAAGAAGAGAAGGGAGAAAGAAAGAAGAACGGTCAACAAGAGAGCAATAAGTTGGTCTTGGGACAAACCCCCTTGACTAACCATGCATGACTCTTGTTCAAACTATCACAAACTACAAGAAAAGACACAACTAAAACAAAGAAATGAACAAAGACACATCCAAGCCACGGATGGTAGGAAGAAGTGGGCTTGGAACAAGGCCAAGCTAAATGGGCAATGACATTGTGGGAATGCTTGCCTCGTTAAAAACCTTAGTCAGAAAACTCAATGGGACAAAACTCATTCAGGGAAAAAGAGCACAAAGTATCCCACAAACCCACTAGCTTAGTCCCCGGCTACAATGCAGACCAGTGTGGAACGTGTAGCCTCCTTAGTACTTGATTCATACTTAAACTGATTAAGTAGAACCTCTAAGGCATTTTGAAATGCCTTAGTCTTAGCTCGGGTCATTGGGCCTCCTTGCATCTTAAGAACTTCTTCAACCTCCTTCTGGTCTTGATCTTGTTGTCCAACGGCTACAAGTTCTTCTTCTAGGTTAGGTGTCCCCATGCTCATATCATTAACCTCTGCTGCTCCAGCTTTAACTCGTACCTTCTTAAGCTCCTCTTTTCCATTCAAACCCCTCATTTCCATTTGAGCAGCAAAGAGGGTCTCATACTTCTGCACTAGTTGTTCCTTGAATCTTCCTGGAAAAGGGATAGTTGGTTGGTAAATAGGAAGGATAACATCTTCTCTTTATCATAAGGAAATTCAACTAAGTAGTCCTTGTTGTTATCAACAACTTCATGTGGCGCCCACCACTCTTCTTCTTCTGTCTTTTCCCCTTCTTTAAAGGGTTCTTCTTCTGCAGCTCCAAGAACTCTTGTTCAAACTATCACAAACTACAAGAAAAGACACAACTAAAACAAAGAAATGAACAAAGACACATCCAAGCCACGGATGGTAGGAAGAAGTGGGCTTGGAACAAGGCCAAGCTAAATGGGCAATGACATTGTGGGAATACTTGCCTCGTTAAAAACCTTAGTCAGAAAACTCAATGGGACAAAACTCATTCAGGGAAAAAGAGCACAAAGTATCCCACAAACCCACTAGCTTAGTCCCCGGCTACAATGCAGACCAGTGTGGAACGTGTAGCCTCCTTAGTACTTGATTCATACTTAAACTGATTAAGTAGAACCTCTAAGGCATTTTGAAATGCCTTAGTCTTAGCTCGGGTCATTGGGCCTCCTTGCATCTTAAGAACTTCTTCAACCTCCTTCTGGTCTTGATCTTGTTGTCCAACGGCTACAAGTTCTTCTTCTAGGTTAGGTGTCCCCATGCTCATATCATTAACCTCTGCTGCTCCAGCTTTAACTCGTACCTTCTTAAGCTCCTCTTTTCCATTCAAACCCCTCATTTCCATTTGAGCAGCAAAGAGGGTCTCATACTTCTGCACTAGTTGTTCCTTGAATCTTCCTGGAAAAGGGATAGTTGGTTGGTAAATAGGAAGGATAACATCTTCTCTTTATCATAAGGAAATTCAACTAAGTAGTCCTTGTTGTTATCAACAACTTCATGTGGCGCCCACCACTCTTCTTCTTCTGTCTTTTCCCCTTCTTTAAAGGGTTCTTCTTCTGCAGCTCCAAGAACTCTTGTTCAAACTATCACAAACTACAAGAAAAGACACAACTAAAACAAAGAAATGAACAAAGACACATCCAAGCCACGGATGGTAGGAAGAAGTGGGCTTGGAACAAGGCCAAGCTAAATGGGCAATGACATTGTGGGAATACTTGCCTCGTTAAAAACCTTAGTCAGAAAACTCAATGGGACAAAACTCATTCAGGGAAAAAGAGCACAAAGTATCCCACAAACCCACTAGCTTAGTCCCCGGCTACAATGCAGACCAGTGTGGAACGTGTAGCCTCCTTAGTACTTGATTCATACTTAAACTGATTAAGTAGAACCTCTAAGGCATTTTGAAATGCCTTAGTCTTAGCTCGGGTCATTGGGCCTCCTTGCATCTTAAGAACTTCTTCAACCTCCTTCTGGTCTTGATCTTGTTGTCCAACGGCTACAAGTTCTTCTTCTAGGTTAGGTGTCCCCATGCTCATATCATTAACCTCTGCTGCTCCAGCTTTAACTCGTACCTTCTTAAGCTCCTCTTTTCCATTCAAACCCCTCATTTCCATTTGAGCAGCAAAGAGGGTCTCATACTTCTGCACTAGTTGTTCCTTGAATCTTCCTGGAAAAGGGATAGTTGGTTGGTAAATAGGAAGGATAACATCTTCTCTTTATCATAAGGAAATTCAACTAAGTAGTCCTTGTTGTTATCAACAACTTCATGTGGCGCCCACCACTCTTCTTCTTCTGTCTTTTCCCCTTCTTTAAAGGGTTCTTCTTCTGCAGCTCCAAGAACTCTTCCCCCCCCCCCCCCCCCCCCCCCCCCCCCCCCCACTTTGATGTTCAATGTCCAAGAGGAACTCTGTAATGATAGCCTCTTATTCAGCTGAGAAGCTCTCTTCTTCTATGACTATGGCATTGCAGAACTCCTTTGGGTTAGCTTCTGGTTTTCCAGAAAATTGTCCTAGAGGCTTGGGACCAGCTATGCCTTTGTTGTTCTCCAGTGTTTTGACTCTTGCAGCCAACCCTTCAAACTTAAACTTGTTGGTGAGCTCTACATGTACTTAATCAATTTTGTTGTGGACCTATGCAAACCTCTTGTTCATTTCCAAGGTTGTGGTGACCTAAGTGTTGATCATTTGTTGCATGAGAGTCTTGAGTTCAGTGTCTTGAGAGCTAGATGAAGCGTGGCCTTGAGCTTGAGCATTGAATCCTGGAGGGTTGTAGGGAGCTCTAGGTTGGTAAATGTTGTTCCTTTGCTGAAAGCCTTGATTGTTGTAGGGAACAAAAGGTCTTGGGGAAGCTTGCTGTTGCTGTTGAGGTTAAGCCTGATCTTGTAGATTAGCAACATTGTTGCTCCTGTAAGACAAGTTGGGATTTGGTCTGTAGTTCCCATAGCTATTGTATCCACCTTGATTACCCAAGTAGTTCATCTCCTTAACTTGGCAATGCTCTTGATCATAAAGCTGAACCATGTCTTCGACAATGTTATCTTCTTTCTTCTCCCTTAGAAACAAGTCTAGCTTCTCATGTAGAGACTTGATTTCTTTCCTGCTAGACTCTAACTCATACTTTGCACTTCTTGGAGCTCTGTCAAATTCCTCATTATAGTTGCCATCAGATTGAGCCAGATTCTCTACCAGCTCCAATCCTTCATCCACATCTTTTGACAAGAAGTTCCCATTTGATGCAGTGTCCAAGAGCATTCTTATCTTAGGCAAGGCTCCTCTGTAGAGAGTGGA
This sequence comes from Thlaspi arvense, assembly GCA_911865555.2. Taxonomy (NCBI): domain Eukaryota; kingdom Viridiplantae; phylum Streptophyta; class Magnoliopsida; order Brassicales; family Brassicaceae; genus Thlaspi; species Thlaspi arvense. The sequence continues at coordinate 16,469,238 of OU466857.2, forward strand.
GAGCAAATAGGCTTGTGAGAAGCCATGATGAGGGCATTGCAGTGTGTCGCCCTTGAATCTCTCCCAAGCTTCACCAAAGCTTTCATTGTTTCTTTGTACAAACTTTGAAATATCATTCCCTATTCTTGCAGTTCTTGAAGTAGAGAAGAACTTTGCTAAGAAGGCTTTCTTTCACTAATCCCAGCTAGTGATACTTCCTTGGGGCAGGTTCTTTTCCCATTGGTGTGCTTTGTCTCCAAGAGAAAAAGGGAATAACCTGAGTTTGAAGCCATCCTCACTCACCCCATTGATCTTTGTTAGGGAGCATAGTCTATCAAAATTATCAAGATGATCTAGAGGATCTTCAAGTGGCAACCCATTGAACTTGCTGCTCTGGACCATTGAAATCAATCCAGACTTTATCTCAAAGTTGTTGTTTTGGACTTCTGGTGGATTGACGCCAGTCCTGTTGTTGTAGGAATTTGGTGCATCACCAGCGCCAATGGGTCTAGCTGCTCTTGGAGCTTGTGCAGCGCCTCTTGGTCCTTGCTCACCTTGTAAGCCCTGAACACCTTGATGTCCTTGTATACCTTGAGCGCCAACAGCTCCTTCAGGACCCTGGAATCTCATATCATCCATAACAGGTTGCTGATTGTTCATCCCAAGTCTCTGCAAGTATTGCTGCCTTTCTTGCTCTCTGTCCTCTGTCCAACAAATTGATGTTGTCTAATAAGTCCACAAGATTGCTTGAACCTCTGGATCTCAAGTTCATATACCTGAAAGACAGCAAAGAGAGTCAAAGGAGATTAGTAACCAAAGAATACTAAAAACTTGATCTTAAAGATTGTACAAACTCTAATGTTTCAAACTGTTAACTCAAATGACAATGGCGCCAAATTGATGGAAGAATTTTTGGGCTCTTGATGTCAATCACCCAAGCATGCACTAGTCAGTTGTAGCATAGTATAGGGTTTTTATCAATCCAAATGGGTTTTGTTGAAAGCAGAATAGTTATTAGTAAAAATTCTTATGTCAAGCTAGCGCAGAAGAGTTTTTGTTCCCAAAGCAACCAATCTATCACCCTAAGATGATCAAGCAAACAATCTATCACCCTAAGATGATCAAGCAACAAAGAGAACAAAGAAAAAGGCAGTTTAAACAAAATTAAGCAAGCAAAACAGAGCAAAACAGGGCAAATCCGAAATATATCAAAAAAGAAAAGCAAGTTCCTAGATGTGGTTATTGACTTTGGGGAATCTATAGACTAACTAAGGCTGTTCTGAACAACATTGATCAAGCAAACGAGCTAGCAATGGTGATTCCTAGACATAGAGTTCACAAACAAGCAAGCTAGATCCAATCTCTTGTAAAATAGCCCTTTGCTAAACACCTTAACAAGAACTAACTCTCATTAGTGCTAAAACATTCAGCAAGCATTAATAAACAACTCTATTCAAGTTAAATTGCTCCTCAAACAGTTAATCTCTTGAGTCAAGGCCAGCAAATCATCTATTAAACAAGATCAGTATTTCATCAAAAACTTGGTGGGTATAAGAGAAACCCTAAATTCTAGATAAGTGTGATCAAGACAAATCTAGTTTAAGAACAGATTAATAGAGAGGAACCCATATACTGAAGCACTAAACAAGCCTTAATCAAGTCCTAAATTCCCTTAATCTACTACATCTAAGAACCCTAAACAAACTACTCACTAATACTCATGTTTAACACCAAATCACAAGAGGAAAAGATGCAAATCATGATTAAAAGAGAGATTAAAGAAAGATTAAATAAAGCAAAAGATTTATCTTACAAACTTAAAGAAAATGTTTTAGAAAAGTAAATAGACATGACTTCTCGAAAATACAGAAAAAGGGGCTATTTATAGCCAAAATAAGGAAGCCCTAGAGTAATGCCAAAAGTGTAGATAAAACAGGTTTGGACTGGGTTTGTATCGATCAGTTGTAACAGTCTGGGTTTTATCGTTACAAATATATCGGTGTGGGGAGTGATCGATACAGTGACCGAAATTCATACGGCGCATTTGTATCGATCACTCCTGACCGATACACTTGATCGTTACACTTTGTATCGATCACCCCTGATCGTTATCCTTGATCGATACTGGTTGTATCGATCACTGCTTGATCGATATCCTCCGTGTTGTGACCGAAAAGCTCTGCAGAGATCGTCTGCCTTGGTCCCTTTTGCTTCTTTTGGTCCAGCTAGCTTCCTGGATCATCCTCAAAGCTCCTCCAAGCTCCTTTTAGCTCCATAAGTACCTAAAAACATCCATAATGCAAGAAGAATGCAAACTATATCCTAAATGCAACCTAAGCCTATAAGGCGAAGAAAGTGGGACAAAAACTAAGGAAAACATGTAAAAGAGAACCAAAACATGTACTAAATGCAAGCCTAAATGGTGTAAATACAAGAGATATCACTACCTTTTACATAAACTCTACCCTTTTACCCTTCTTCATGGCTAGGGAAACTTTTTCTTTATGTTTGTGTGGCTGCTCTTTTTGTTGGGACTTGCTCTTCTTTGTTGCATTGGCACCATTCTTCACCCTTTGGTGGTTTGCCTTGGGTCTTGTTTCTTCTTTGGATGGACCCTTCAAAGCCTTAATGTTGCTGGCGCCATTCTTTCTATACACTTAGGGCTTTTATCTCCCTTTACTTAACCACAACTTAGTCTTATTTCCCCATACTACCATTTCAAACTTTTCCCTTTTCTTTCAAAGCATATAAACATGAAGTTCAAACCACTTAAATCTACCCTTTTATCCCAAAACTCCTAACCTAGAATCAAGCTCAAAATGCAAGCTGATATCTACAAGAGAGCTTATTATTGGCAGCCTTATTCCTAACACTTTTTGCCAAGACAAAATCGAAAATGATATAGAAAGGCCTCACAACTCTCAAGATAGTGTTTAAGCTCAAAAGGAGGTTTGGTTAAGGGAGTGGATAAGCTATTTGGATTAACAAGAGTGGTAAGAAGGAAAAGATGATCCAAATATGTATATGGTAGCCATGAATTCACTTTTCAATGCAAAAACATGATAATTAAAGATTCAAATTAAGGTTCAAGTTGATAGAGTTGATTTTCAGAGAACAAATGCTTTCAGTATATGAAAATATCAAATTTAGCAATCCAACCATGGTTCAGTCTTAACTTCTAGCTTTCTTATGATGCATAAAACAACTAATCACGTAAACACTGAAATCATCTTTACACACTAAGCACTTTACAAGGAAGATTCATTATTATACCCTATGCAAATGCAATGCAACCTATATGTCAACACTAGACTCAATCCTATGATAATGAGATGCAACTATATGCTTTCTTTTTGGTTTGCAATAAGATGTAAATTTTTTTCAAAATTTTCAAATTTTTTGATTTTTTGTGATTTTCTATGACTTAGATGAATGCATGATGTGCATGTGACTCAAGATGAAAAAGAATGATAAACTAAGAAAACAAAACACAAAGTCAAACCCCAAATCTCTCCCCCACACTTAAATTACACAGTCCCTTGTGTAATGAAAGTAATGAGAGAGAGAAGCAACAGAATATATTACAAAACTAAAATAAAAATGCAGTGGTATAAACAATGATCAGGATGTGGTACTTTTTAGTGGGAGGAGTGGTGGGATGATCCAGATGTCTGTGGAGACTTGCTAGCTCTCTTCTTGTTTCTCCTCTCATAGGTTTTTGAAAATGTTGCTGCTTCTTGAGGTGGAGGAACCCAGCTTGACCATAGCTTTTTAGCTTGAGATGAATCACCTTGAGTACCCTATTGCCATGTTGAATAACCTCAGAAGGGGTGTAGGCTGGCGCCTCCCAAGCTGATGGTATATGGGTCCTTGGCTCATAAGACGAAGCCCTTGGTTGTGCCCATGTTCCCCATTGATCACTTGATTGCACATGAAAAAAGTGTCTTCCTTGGGTATTCCAAACGGCCACCTCTTCTTCAGTAGGTTCAGCTTGTGGCAATGGCTCTTCATGGTGAGAAGTGTATTCATGAGTGTGGCTTTGATGGGAAGCTCCTCCTGATGTAGCTTTATCCTTTTTGAACTTCCCCTTGACCATCTTCACCAGCTTCTTGATGGCTTTGTCTTGCCACTTACACCATTTCTGAAGTGTGTTGATATGCTCATGAGCTATCTTCAGAGAGCTCCCTTGGATTAGGACTTCATAAGGCTTGAAGTGGAACTCCTCTGAGTTATAGTTCAGCACCTTATCTTCATCAAGCTATTCTTCTTGGGGTTCTCCTTGGCTTTCAGCGCCAGGAGTAGCTACTCCTTGTACCTCCTTTTCACTGTTCTCTCCACTCTCTTCTTGTCCAGTCTCCTCATTATCTTCTCCTCTCTCCTCTGGGAAAGTGCCTCCATTATAAAGCTGACTCTTATCCTTGCAGAAACCAATGTTGCTCCTTATGGTGATGGATGTATGTTGTGGGTTTGGGAGGAGGAATCTCGCTGGTTCTCTGAAGTCCTTGAGAAAGTTGTAGACATGCTTCCCTTTGATTCTCTTCTCAAGGAAGTGGCTCTTCCTAAGATAGTCTATATCTATCCACAAAGGTTCCGAAGCATCTTCTTCATATTCATCAAGGTTTACACCACTTGCCATCAGAACAGCTGTCACAACTCCTCCAATGTAGAGCTGTGGGTTCCCCTCTCTTTTTCCTTTGCTTAAGATCCAGCTCCTATAGGACTGGAGCTGCTTCATCAGCATGGTCACATAGCATGGGTATCTGCTTGGCGGCTCATGCTGTGCTGCTTTAGGGGGATCACGAATTTGTTCCTCTTGTGAGCATAAGACATCAGACCAAGCGCTTGAGAGATATCAAAGAAGGTTCTTGTGAATCTTTGCTTGCCAAGCTTGAAAGAGATCCACCCATCTCTATTGGAAAGCTTACTCTCTTCATAGCTAACCACCTAGAGAGTGGAGAGGAACTGATAAGTGGGGAGGGGAGCGTTTTTTCCATGAAGTCACCAAGTCCCATGTGCTCAAATATTGTCTTGCAATCCCAAGCACCTTCATTGTGGAGGTGCAGGGGTATCTTGTAGGCTTGAAAGTGCATTGGTTGAAGAGCTCCATGAACTCTATAACACTTGGCTCCTTGTATGGGACTTCTTCTTCTACAGCTTTTCCCTTTCCTTTTTTCTTGGCAGCTTTGTCCACGGCAGGCCTCTTTCCAGCAGCTTTTGTTGACTGCCTAGCAGCAGTACTTCTGCCCTTTTCTCGTGTAGCTCTTGGATAAGTAGGAGCTTCCTCCTGTGGTGCTTTCCCTTTGCTTCCAGCAGCAGTTTTTGATTTCCCCATGGTACCTACAAGAACAAAGCTTGAAGATACTATGAGTAAAAGAACAACAGTTGAGAAACCAATGACTAAAAGCCTTAAAAAGAATCTCTCTAAGCTAACAGAAGTTTAAGTAGTCCTTAGACAAGATTAAACTTTCAAAGAGGTAAAGGAATTCTCAAGCTAACAGTTATAGACATGGTAGAGTTCATAATAAAAATCAAACATTTATGCATGTGAACCTAGCATGGTGGCTCTAAGCAAAAGTGAAGATGATTATGCAAAGTGAGATGAAAACAAGCAAGAAGTGAGATTTATGAACGGTAAACAATACTTAAACATTCAACTTGCTCATATTAATCATATCCACCATGCAAAATTGATAAGCAATTTCTTTTGCAAGGGTGAGTATGCAATGAGGCTATCAAACTCAAATGCAAGACAGGTTGTAGCACAGTATGCAAGAGAGAGTCAATCCACACCTATGATGATAGAAAATGCAAAGAGAATGCAAGGGCTTTGCAAATCTAAGCGAAACAAGATAGGATTTGAGAAAATTCCTAAAAAAACTAGATGCAGCAACTAAATGGAATGCAAAACTATTATAATATTACCAGGAACGATCAAACTACCATGAGGAACAAACAGAATAATTAAAGGACAAAGCTACTAATTACTAAAATTCGAATAGTGCATCGACCATGGGATCGACCACTAGATCGAGCAATAACGATCGATCTCGTCTAAAAATGCAAGAATAGTAAAAATAACGACCAGGATGCTATCAAAGATCAAGCGAATGACGAGAGAAGATGTAAAGATGCTAAAAGAGAGGGCCTAGGGTTGAGATTCATGGTCAGAGGTTTCAAAGGTCCGAACTTGGGTTGAAAACCTTAAATCGACTCACTTTGTGAGAATCTCTAAGCCTTGAAAACGAAATAAGATCTATCCGTGGCTTTTGGTATAGATCACTCCTTCATCCTCTCCTCCAAACCCATGGCTTTTGGTGGAAAGAGAGGTCAAAGGGCAGGAAAAACAGATTTTAAACGAGTGGCTTAACTAGTCCCCCAGACTTCCATGGCTTTTGGGAAGAGGTAACTAGTCTCTAGGGTGTGATCTTTAGAGGTCCCTGAATCCGGTCAAGGTAAGGAACCTCTCGGATCATAAAGCTCTTGGCGTGAGAGTCTTTAAGTTTTGAGAACTCGACACCCTAGAAGAGATAGCCTTTAAAACACTAGAAAAACCCCAAGATCGAAACCCTTTTAACCCCTTAATCCTCTCAACCCCGAACCCAAATGAACTACTCACTACACATAAGATAAATCAAGCGAAGCATGGAGAAAGAAACGATGAACATGAAAAGAAAACTAGATTAAAATAAAACGATTCGATTAGAAAAGCAAGAAAAACTCAAGGTTTGGCAATGGTGGATTCTCTCCAAAACCAGAGAGAAAAGCATAAAAAAGATAAGAATGAAAAGTTGTTCGTGAAAAGGACGTCGCCACCTTCCCAAAATGGCGAAAACAACCCGATGGTACCCCCCTCGCTAGCGGCCAAAAGCGGTTGAAAGGACAGAGATCGACCTCGGGATCGAGCGGCTCTCTCGATCATCTTCGGACATCGTGTCTTCAACTCGATCTGGGTCTCGATCATCTTCGGCGGATCGAGCGTTGCATCCGATCTTGGTATCGATCTTTGGTTGGATCGAGTGGTGGACTCGATCCGGCTCTCGCTCTACATGGCGTCATTTACGTCCGTACCGTTTGATCAATTTCTTCACTCGATCTTCGTCTCGATCATTCTCCTCGGATCCCCTGGTCTTCTCGATCTTCTGGTCGATCTCATCCTAGATCGACCTGCCATGCTCGATCTGGTCCACGATCTCTGGTCCTTAGCAAATATCCGACCTTCCACGAACCGCTACAACAGCTTCAGCACATCCACGAACCTCCACGACTCCAAAGTAGCCAAAAACAACCTGAATGTGATGCAAAATGCAAGGAACATGCGTATGCTGGTGCAAGAATGCTCTAGGACTCTAAGTGATGCAATCTAACCTAAAACGTGATGTAAATGCATGAAAAGCTAGCTAATGTGTATGCAAAATGTATGTAATATGCAGTAACATCAGTCGTCTATGTCCGTACTCCAAATCGATCTCCATACTCGATCTTCTGGTCGATCTCGTCTAGATCGACCTGCCTTGCTCGATCTGCTACTCGATCTCAGGTCCTTAGCGTGCAATCCTGATTTCTCTAAATGTCCACCGACTTCCTCAAGAGCCTTCGCGCGTCCACAAGTCATCCATAACTCCAAAGTAACCGAAAGCAACCTGATTGTGATGCAAAATGCACGAAACATGCAAATCCTGGTGCAAAAGTACTCTAGGACCTAAAGCGATGCAAACTAGCCTAACATGCAAGGTAAATGCGTGAAAACTAACTTATATGTATGCAAAATACACTAAATATGCAGCAATATTAACTTTCCCAAACTTGCCTTTTCCTTGCCCTCAAGCAAACAAAATTAGAGAAGGGAGACAGGTTTTAAAACAAACGGGGGTTTAAGCTTCTTGCAAAGGTGTCTTTCAAATGAATCAATCTCAACATCCTAGTTACTAGTTCTAAAATGCAATGCGCACACTCTTACTCCAAAGAACTTAGCCATACTCATCACACAATGAATTTCAAATCGTGACTCTCCTATTCCAAACATTCAAAGAAACTCATCCTTTAACATTCATTAATGATCGAACCATGAATCAAACTTATGCACTTTAAAGCAGAACACATTTGGCTAAGGGTATAGGCTATGACCATAGAATGATCTCATTTGAAAGAGGGTTTTTATTTAAAGCAAGGGTTTCTCTCAAAAATGGTAAGAACTTTATGCATAATGCTAAAGATAAAGGCAATTGATGCATACATGATCAGATTCTCATCTACCCATGTAAGCTAACAATGAAGTCTATGCCCCACGCGTCGAACACGTCAACCTCGAAGATGGGAACCTGAGGCATCTCGTTCCTCTTAGTGATATTCCATGCTCGTTGACATGCCTCACAGCTCTTCACAAACTCGTGTGCATCTTTGAAGATGGATGGCCACCAGAAACCAGCTTGCAATACTTTCGTGGCAGTCTTGAATGAAGCGAAGTGTCCTTCGTAGGAAGAGCCATGTCAGTGATAGAGGATGTCTCTAGCTTCTTCCTTCGTAACACACCTCCGGTACAAACTTTCCACTCCTCTCTTGTATAAGTAGGGCTCGTCCCAAAAGTAGTCACTAGCCTCTCTCATGCTCCGCTTCTTGTGATAGCTGTTGAGATATGTTGGCTCCTCACCACACGCTAAGTAGTTCACGACATCAGCGTACCATGGTAGATCCTCCTCTTTGAAGCTCAACACCTCTTCAAACTGCTCCTCTAGCTTTCAACAAACAGCCGTGGTGATCGCCAGGAGTTGCTCTTCTGGAAGAGAGTCATCTAAGGGGAGAGACTCGTTGATCCTTAGCCGTGAGAGATGGTCAGCGACTCCGTTTTCTACTCCCTTCTTGTCTTTAATCTCCATGTCAAACTCCTGGAGCAAGAGAATCCACCTTAAAAGTTGAGGCTTAGTGTCCTTCTTCGAATAGATGTATCGCAAAGCCGCGTGATCTGTGTAGACAATAGCTTTGGAACCCACAAGATATGACCGGAACTTCTCAAAGGCGAACACTACTGCAAGCAGCTCCTTCTCTGTAGTAGTGTACCTTGTTTGCGTGTCATCCAAGGTTCTTGAAGCATAGTAAATCACGTGCAGGTTCTTGTCTTTCCTCAGACCAAGAACGGCTCCTACGGCGTAGTCACTAGGATCGCACATGATCTCAAAGGGTAGTGTCCAGTCTGGTGCTTGAACTAGTGGGGCTGATGTAAGGGCTTCCTTGATGGTCACGAAAGCTCGCAAACACTCCTCATCAAACACAAACTCAGCTTCTTTGCACAGCAACCATGTAAGAGGGCGTGCAATCTTGGAGAAGTCCTTGATGAAGCGCTTATAGAACCCGGTGTGTCCCAAGAAACATCTGACTCCCTTAACGTTAACCGGCGCCTCAAGACCCATCATGACTTCCACTTTAGCCTGATCAACCTCAATGCCCTTCTCTGATATCTTATGACCAAGCACGATCCCTTCCTTAACCAAAAAGTGGCATTTCTCCCAGTTTAGCACCAAGTTTGTCTCTTCACAACGCTTTAGTACCCTGCAAAGATTCAACAAACACGCAGAAAAGGACGCACCATAGACAGAGAAGTCATCCATAAACACCTCTACCATCTCTTCAATTAGATTGGAGAAGATCGACATCATACACCGCTGAAACGTAGCCAGTGCATTACACAATCCAAGCAGCATCCTTCTATAAGCGAAGGTACCCTAGGGACATGTGAAGGTCGTCTTCTCCTGATCATTTGGATGAATTGGTATCTGAAAGAAACCGCTATACCCATCGAGGAAACAGTAGTAAGGGTGATTAGCAAGTCTCTCAAGCATTTGATCAATAAAAGACAAGGGGAAATGATCCTTCCTAGTTGCAAGATTAAGTTTCCTATAATCAATACACATCCTATGACCAGTGATGGTTCTAGTAGGAATAAGCTCATCTTTATCATTCCTTATGACCGTGATCCCTCCCTTCTTAGGCACCATGTGTACAGGAGAAACCCACGTGCTGTCACTTATGGGATAGATCACGTCAGCGTCTAAAAGCTTAAGGATCTCTTTCTTAACAACCTCTTTCAAATTAGGATTCAAACGCCTTTGATGTTCTATAGAAGAGGCGTTCTCATTATCCAAGTGAATCATGTGAGTGCAAAGCATTGGTGAAAGGCCTTTGATGTCACTTAAAGAGTACCTAATGGCCTTCCTATACTTTCTCAGCTCAGTCAGGAGCGAGTGCAACTCATCATCACTTAGGTTTTCATTCACAATCACAGGATAGGTGATATTAGGCACTAAGAAAGCATACCTTAGCCCTTTTAGGAGCTCCTTAAGGTCCACCTTTGGGACTAACAGCTCGCTCCAGTCATCCTCGTGGCTGTTGTTGTTGTTTTCCTCCTTGGAGTCCTTCTTAGAACCCGAGGCTTGGCCCTTAAGACTGCTTTCCTCAACCGCTACCCCTTGTGAAATCGAGACCTCCAGTCGACCTTGCTCTCGATGTCATCTAGATCGAGCAGTTTTGCTCGATTCACTTACTCGATTTGATGTGGATCTCCTGATTAGACTCCAAAATGATCGGAAGGTCTCTCTCGATCGTCGACTCGAATGTTTTTCTGGATCGATCATTCCTCTCGATCTGTCTGTCGATTCTTGCACCGGATCGAGTTGTGTTCTCGATTGCCTTGTCGATCTAACTCCTGGATCGAGTGATAGCATCGATCTCAGGGTGGATCTCTAGGCAGCAGCCTTCATCCTTCTTAACAATCTTCCTAGAATCCAGCAATTTGGCGTACTCCTGGGTCCTCTGATCTACATAGCCGAACTCTCCTGGCTCCTTTGTCATTGCCAGCTTCAGATGGTCCTCCTGAGCAAGTTCTTCCAGCAACTCATCCGCTAAGGCATCCATTGTTTCAATGTAAAAAGCTTGCCCGTCTATGGTCGGCTTCTTCAGAACCTCATTGATATCAAAGTCCAGCCTTATATCCTTTCCCAAATGCAAGGCAATCTTCCCGTTCTTGACGTCGATGATAGCCCCGGCGGTTGCAAGGAATGGCCTTCCTAGGATGAGTGGATCCTTAGGCTCTTCATCCATTTCCAACACGACGAAGTCCGTAGGCACGTTCACACCGCTGATTCGCACCGGTAGATCTTCAAGCAGCCCCACTGGTAGCCTCACACTCCTATAAGCCAGTACCAACGAGATCCTACAGTCTTTGAAACGAGTAAAGCCAAGCTTCTTCGCCACGGAATGAGGTATCAGATTTATGCTAGCTCTGAGATCAAAAAGGCAACTCTTGAACTCCAGAGGACCTAAAGCGCAGGGTATAGTGAAGCTTCCAGGGTCTCCCAACTTCTTAGGGACTATCTCCTTATTTATCACAGCACTACGCTCTTCACTTAGAACAAGCACCTACTTGCTTTCCTTATACTTCTTCACGAGAGTGTCTTTGAAGAATTTGGCGCATTTAGGCATCATTGCAAGGCAGTCAACGAGAGGTAGCTTGATCTCCACGTCCTTAAGATGCTTCTCAAAGAGGATTCTATGCTTCTCTATGAATCGCTTCTTGAAGTGGCCAGGAAAAGGCAGCTTAGGTACAAACGGTGGAGGTACATAAGCATCCTTCTACTTAGTAGTTTGCTCCGCTTTCTTCTCAGCAACTGCTTTGTCTCCTCTTCTTGGCCCTTGGATCCAGACATTGTCAAAGTTAATCTCATCATCAGCTGAAGGCTTACCCTCCCCCTCTTGAATTACAATGTCCCCGTTTTTCTTAGGAGTAACCGGAGGTGCTAGCTCTTTGCCACTTCTTAACGTGATGGCGTTGGCATATTCCTTAGGATTCTGCTCACACTTGCCCGACAGGCTATTCTGACCACTTGTACTCACTTTCCCCTTCTCTAGCTGCTTGATCTTGTTGTTTAAGTTGGTGATCTGAGTGGAGAAGTCAGTGAGAGACGAGTCGAGACGAGTGTGCATCTCGGCGAACTTCTGGTTTGTAGAGGCTTGCCCTTGTATCAGCTGCTACAACATGGCCTGAACCGGATCAACTTGTTGTTGCATCGGCTGTTGCTGCTGTGGTGCAAAGCCCGGAGGGTAGTTTGGCGTATAACCCTTGTTACCTTGATGTTACCCTTGGAAGTTGTTTTGCCATTGACCTTGGAAACCACCACTCGGCTGAAAACCTTTGTTGTAAGGGATGAAAGGTTTTGCTTGCTGAGCAGGGTACACTTGGTCCTTAGGGTTGGCAACATTGGTACTACGGTAGGAGAGATTGTTGTTCTGGCTGTAGCCTTAGTTGTAGCCTTGAGGTTTGTAATTGTTCTGTCCCGCCACCCAATTGCTTCACTAACAAAGTAAACATGCTTCTGGTTGGCTAACACGAGCTTATCTATCTTCTCATGCAAAGATTTCAGCTCCTTTTTGTGAGACTCTAGCTCGGATCCTCTCGGTGCATGGTCATAATCCTCAGCGTAGTTGCCATCACTCAATGCTAAGTTTTCAATCAGCTTCATGCCCTCTTCTACCTCCTGACCAAGGAAGTTCCCTTTACTAGCTGTGTCAAGAAAACAACCTGATCTTTGGTGAAGCTCCGCGGTAGATGGTGTTGAGTAGGGTCTCCTCGCTGAAACCGTGATGAGGACATTGGATCGTGTAGTCTTTGAAACGTTCCATTGCCTCATTGAATGTCTCGTTGTTTCGTTGAGTGAAGCCGCTGATTTCGCTTGTCAACCAAGCTGTCCTGGTGCTGGAGAAGAATTTTGAGAGAAAGGCCTTCTTACACTCGGCCCATGAGGTGATGGTTCCTTGTGGGAGGGTCTTCTCCCAATGCCTAGCCTTGTCTCCGAGTGAAAAGGGAAAGAGACGCAGCTTGAAAGCATCCTCGGATATGCCGTTTATCTTGATCATCCCACATATTTGCTCGAAATTGTCAAGGTGCTCCAAGGGATCTTCCATTGCTAAGTTGTGGAACTTGTTGTTAGAGTGCACCGAGAGGAAAAGGTTATTGCCGCCTTCCCAAAATGGGAAAAACAGCTCGATGGTCCCCCCTCGCTAGCGGCCAAAAACAGTTGAGAGGACAGAGATCGACTTCGGGATCGAGCGGCTCTCTCGATCACTTTCGGACATCGTGTCTTCTACTCGATCTGGGTCTCGATCTTCTTCGGCGGATCGAGTGTTGCATCCGATCTTGGTATCGACCCTTCGGTCGGATCGGGTGGTGGACTCGATCCGGCTCTCGCTCTGCATGGCGTCATTTACGTTTGTACCACTTGATCGATTGCTCCACTCGATCTTCATCTCCATCATTTCCCTTGGATCGCCTAGGCTTCTCGATCTTCTGGTCGATCTCATCTAGATCGACCTGCCATGCTCGATCTGCTCTCCGATCTCTGGTCCTTAGCAAATATCCGACGTTCCACAAACCTCCACAACAGCTTCAGCACATCCACGAACCTCCACGACTCCAAAGTAGCCAGAAACAACCTGAATATGATGCAAAATGCAAGGAACATGCGTATGCTGGTGTAAGAATGCTCTAGGATCTAAAGTGATGCAATCTAGCCTAAAGTGTGATGTAAATGCATGAAATGCTAACTTATATGTATGCAAAATGCATGCAATATATAGTGACATCAATCATTAGATTCGCTTTTGCTTAAACTGCTTTTTAGATCGATCGTTATTGCTCTATCTAATGGTCGATCCAGTGGTCGATCCACTAGTCGATTTTTATAAATTCCTAGCTTTGCATTTTTATTGTTTGGTTTGTTCCTAGTAGTAGTTTAATCCCTTCTAGTGTTTTTAAAATAGTTTTTGCCCTGCATTTAATCATTGCATCTAGTTTTTAGGATTTTTACAAAACTGTTCATCATTTGCTTAGTTTTACATAATCCTTGCATTCTCATTGAACTTTCTAGCTCCTAGGATTAGATTGACTCTTCTTGCATTGTACTACAACTAAGTGCTGCTTGAGTTTTGATAACCTTCTGTTGCATTTGCTCATCTTAGATCAAAATCTAGTTATCAACTACTCGCTACACATAAAGTAAACTGAACAAAGCATAGAAGATGATCTAATAAATATGAAAAATGATTGCTTTAAACTTAAACGATTCAATTCCCTTGGATCGGATGGGCTACTCGATCTTCTGGTCGATCTCATCTAGATAGACCGGCCATGCTCGATCCGCTTCTCGATCTCTGACCCTTAGCAAGCATTCCTGAATTCTCCAAGTTTCCACGAGCCTCCTCACGAGCCTTAGCACGTCCACGAATCTTCCAAGACCCCAAAGTAGCCGAAAACAACCTGAATGTGATGCAAAATGCAAGAAACATGCATATGCTGGTGTAAGAGTGCTCTAGGACCTAAAGTGATGCAAACTAGTTTAATATGCAAGGTAAATGTATGAGAAACTAACTTATATGCATGTAAAATACATGAAATATGCAGCAATACCAAGCAACAAAGAGGACAAAGAAAAAGGCAGTTTAAACAAAATTAAGCAAGCAAAACAGAGCAAAACAGGGCAAATCTGAAATATATCATAAGAGAAAAGCAAGTTCCTAGATGTGGTTATTGACTTTGGGGAATCTAGAGACTAACTAAGGCTGTTCCAAACAACATTTATCAAGCAAACAAGCTAGCAATGGTGATTCCTAGACATAGAGTTCACAAACCAGCAAGCTAGATCCAATCTCTTGTAAAATAGCCCTTTGCTAAACACCTTAACAATAACTAACTCTCATTAGTGCTAAAACATTCAGCAAGCATTAATAAACAACTCTATTCAAGTCAAAATGCTCCTCAAACAGTCAATCTCTTGAGACAAGGCCAGCAAATCCTCTATTAAACAAGATCAGCATTTCATCAAACACTTGGTGGGTATAAGAGATAGCCTAAATTCTAGATAAGTGTGATCAAAACAAATCTAGTTTAAGAACAGATTAATAGAGAGGAACTCATATACTGAAGCACTAAACAAGCCTTAATCAAGTCCTAAATTCCCCTAATCTATCACATCTAAGAACCTTAAGCAAACTACTCACTAATACTCATGTTTAACACCAAATCACAAGAGGAAACGATGCTAATCATGATTAAAAGAAAGATTAAAGAAAGATTAAAGGAAAATACCATCTTATATTAAATAAAGCAAAATATTTGTCTTACAAACTCAAAGAAAATGCTTAAGAACAGTAAATTGACATGACTTCTCGAAATTACAGAAAAATGGGCTATTTATAGCTAAAAGAACGAAGCCCTAGAGTAATGGCAAAAGTGTAAATAAAACAGGCTCGGACTGGGTTTGTATCGATCAGTTGTAACCGTCTGGGCTTGATGGTTACAAATCATATCGGTCTTGGGAGTGATCGATACACTGACCGAAATTCTTACGACGCGTTTGTATCGATCACTCCTGACCGATATACTTGATCGTTACACTTTGTATCGATCACCCCTGATCAATATCCTTGATCGATACTGGTTGTATCGATCACTGCTTGATCGATATCCTCCGTGCTCTGACCGAAAAGCTCTGCAGAGATCGTATGCCTTGGTCCCTTTTGCTCCTTTTGGTCCAGCTAGCTTCCTGGATCATCCTCAAAGCTCCTCTAAGCTCCTTTTAGCTCCATAAGTACCTAAAAACATCCATAATGCAAGAAGAATGCAAACTATATCCAAAATGCAACCTAAGCCTAAAAGGAGAAGAAAATGGGACAAAAACTAAGGGAAACATGTAAAAGAGAACCAAAACATGTACTAAATGCAAGCCTAAATGGTGTAAATAAAAGAGATATCGACACCCCCACACTTGCCTTTTGCTTGTCCTTTAGCAAATAAGAACATATGAGAGAGTGAGGTTTGAAGGTGGGCATTCAGATTCCAAAAGTGCAAAGGTAAAGAGATGGTGTCAATGCTTAAGTGCCGAGTTGTAGGATGCAAACATAATCAGCTATACTTTAAAGAACCTAGCCATGGTCATCATGTTTGATAATGATCTCAAATCTCAACCTAGGCAAATGCTCAAATCAACCGACTCTTCAACATTCAATTAAGTTCAGAACCATGGATCATGCTTATGCAAATCAAGTGAAGACATATGGTTCAAAGGGTAAGGTCATGAGATAAAAATGATCTCATTTTAGCAAAGGGTTATTAAACTTAAGGGATCACTCAATGAAAAGGACTCCATCTTAGGCGAAATGCTAAAGGTAAAAGCACACTTATGCATGCAATTTAAAGCTCCCTTCTACCCAAAGATGAATCCTAAGCACTCCTAAACCCAAAGTGAACCCCTAAGTCTATCCTTTACCCTTCTTCATGGCTGGGGAAACTTCTTTTTTTGCTTGTGTGGCTGCTTCTTTTTGGGTGGGACTTTCTCTTCTTTGTTGCATTGGCACCTTCATCACTTTTGGTGGATTGCTCTTGGTCTGATTTTTCTTCTTTTGACCTTTCTGAGCTTTGTTGCTGGCGCCTTTCTTCTTTACACTTAGAGCTTTTACTTCCATTTACTTAACCACAACTCTAGACTGTTTCCACTTTTCTACGATACCAAACTTTTTCCTTTTCTTTCAAAACATATATACATGAAGTTCAAATCACTTACACTAACCTTTTAACCCAAAACTCCTATTCTAGAATCATACTCAAGACGCAAGCTGACATCTACAAGAGAGCTTATTATTGCCAGCCTTATTCCTAACCCTTTTTGCCAAGAAAAAATCGAAAATGATGATCAAAGGCCTCACAGCTCTCAAGATAGTGTTTAGGCTCAAAAAGAGGTTTTGGTTAAGGGTGTGGATGTAACTGTCCCATAAGTATGAGGATCAGCTAATTGGATCAACAAGAGTGGAAGAAAGGAAAAAGATGATCCAAATATGTATCTGGTAGCCATGAAATCACTTTTCAATGCATAAGACATGATAATTAACAGTCCAAATTAAAGTTCAAGTTGATAGAGTTGATTTTTAGAGAACAAATGCTTTCAGAATTAGATGAGAAGACCAAATCTAGCAATCTAAGCATGGTTCAGCCTTAACTTCTAGCAATCTTATGATGCATCAAACAACTAGCCACGTAAACACTGAAATCATCTCTAAACTCTAAGCACTTTACAAGGAAAGTTCATAATAATGCCCAATGCAAATGCAATGCAACCTATATGTCAACACTAGACTCAATCCTAAGAGAATGATACGCAACTATATGCTTTCGTTTTTGTTTGCAAAAACATGCAAATTGTTTTGAAATTTTTTTATTTTTTTGTATTTTTCTATGCCTTATATGAATGCATGGTATGCATGAGACTCAAAGTGAAAGAGAAAGAAAAACTAAGAAAACAAAACACAAATTCAAACACTAAATCTCTCCCCCACACTTAAATTACACAGTCTCTTTTGTAATGAAAGCAATGAGAGAAAAAAGCAACAAAATATAATACAAAAAATGAAAAAAGATGCAATGGTATAGACAATGAATAGGAAGTGGTAGCTTCCTTAATAGTAGGAGTGGTGGGAGGATCCAGATGTCTGAGGAGACTTGCTAGCTCTCCTCTTGTTCCTCCTCTCATAAACCTTTGTAGATGGTGCTGCTTCTTGTGTGGGAGCAACCCAGCTTGACCATAACCTCTCTGCTTGAGAAGAGTCACCTTGTGTACCCCATTGCCAGGATTCATGAACTTTAGAGGGAATGGGAGTTGGTTCCCAAGCTGATGGTACATGGGTTCTTGGCTCATATGATGAGGCCCTTGGTTGTGCCCATGTTCCCCATTGATCACTAGGTTGTGCATGGAAGGAGTGTCTTCCGTGGGGGTTCCATACAGCTTCTTCCTCTTCAGTTGACTCAGCTTGTTGCTCAGGCTCTTCTTGATGAAGAGTGTGCTCATGAGTATGGCTCTGATGGGAAGTTCTTGCTGATGTAGCCTTGTTTTTCTTGAACTTCCCCTTAACCATTTTCACCAAACTTTTAATGGCTTTATCTTGCCATTAACACCATTTCTGGAGAGAGTTGATGTGTTCATGAGCCACCTTCAAAGAGCTTCCTTGGCTGGGTACTTCATAAGGTGTGAGGTGGAACTGCCTTGAACTGTAGCTCAACACTTCTTCTTCTTCAAGCTCATCTTCATCATGGGTTTCTCTCTGGCCTGCAGCGCCAGCAGCAGCATCTTCTTGGTGATCTTCTTCAGCCTCTTCACTTCGTTCTTCTGCAACCTCTCCTTCTTCTGCTTCTTTGATATATCATGGTTTTATGGTTTTTAACCATGATATAAGTCCTTTTTATTGAGTCTTTTGGTCTTTTTAGAGTCCTAGAAGAGTCTTCGCAGGTTATTGCATGTCTGGAGCATAATTGAAGATATTGAAGCTTTTTGGAGCATTGCAAGTTGAAGCCACGAAGTATCCAACTCGGGAAGAAAAGTATGCATATAGGTGACGCTCGTCACCCACCAGGGAAGGAGGTCGTGGCTGTTTATTAAAAATATGGAGCATTATCTGCAGTATTGGCCCAAATGTTCCATTATCTGCAAGAAGACCCCAGATCGTGTTTAGCCTCTATTTATTAGGTTTTTCAGCCATTGTTGGCTTTTATCTTAGTTTTTGAGAATTCAGAGAGCTTAGAGAGAGATTTATTCAGAGCTTTTTGGGGAGACAAATCCTGTACTATTTTGAGAAGATTTCGAACACCCTTATTCTTTTACTCTTTCTCTTAATGCAATATTATTCAATTATGTTTTGTGATTCCATAAACATGTCTGAGTAATCTGCCAGTTAAGTTAGGGCTTTTTCAGAGGTTGATTAAGAGTTTGTAGAATTCTTACCTGTTAGGAATATCTTTTGGTTTTTCATCTCTGCTTGCTTTATAATCAAATTTCTTAGACACATCATCTAGAAATCCAAAAATCCTAGGTTGTTAAATATACATGAGAGCATTATTAATAACCTGGACTAGTATTTGATGAGCAAAACAACTTAGTACAAAGAGATTTTGCTTCAGAGTTTTGTGAACAATTGAATCTGATCATTCCTGCATGCTTAGGTTGTTAGGGTTTGCAAAAAGATTTGAAAGTCTGTGATTTAGGCATAGATAACTTCTGCAATGAGAATTGATTAGTTAAACATCTGTGATTCATGTTTAAAACGGTTCTTAATCATTGCTGATTTCATGCACTCTACATTCTTGGATTCAACCTGCGCACTGTCCTGACTTAGCGCTTTTAGTCTTCTGAAACTTAGATCATCTTACAAATCGCTTGCTTACTTTTATTTATCATTCGCATTACATACATTACATTCTGCTTAGCTTAATCCGAACCTACATTCAATAGTGTAGTCTGCATTACTCTTTTGGGATTCGATACCCCTTGTACTACAACTGCTTTTGCTGTGCACTTGCAGTAGTTTTTATTTGGGTAAAACCTGAGCCCTATCAAGTTTTTAGCGCCGTTCCCGGTGTGTAATAGCTGCCTATCGATTATTAGTATTAGTATTTTGTCTAAGTTTTAATTTGTTTACTGACTTTCAGTTTCTTTTCTTTGTGCTGGTTTCAGGTGTATGCCTAATTGCAGTACCAGAAGAAAACAAAGAGATGGAGCTTGTGACTTTGAGCATCGACGAACTAGCTAGGTTGGAGAGAACTAACAGAAAAGCTAAGAAGCAATCTACAATGGTTGCTCCACTTATCTTGGTTGAAGATGCAGAAGGTCACATGGTTGACAGGGAAGGAAACATAAGGAACGAAGAGGGGCAAATGATTGATCAAGAGGGGAATGTCATTGTTGAACAGCAGGTTCAACAAGTGGATGAGAACGTGGGAGTCCCTGTTGCTGCAAATAACGCTGCTGGGCGTTTTTGCTTAGAGGACTCTAGGTGACTACAACAGACCTAAGTTCTATGCCAACATAGCTGCAATCCGCCCTTCTCCCTTCCAGAGGAAACGATTTTGAGGTTAAACCTGTCTACAATCCGCTGGTTGGCCAGCATCCATTCCATGGCTTACCTCATGAGCATCCTATGGATCATATTGAGAGGTTTGAGGACTTGGCTTCAAGTGTCAAAGCTAATGGGTTAGCAAATGACTTTCTGTTCTGCAAACTTTTCCCTACTCTCTTGAAGCAGAAGCTGCATATTGGCTGAAGCAACTGGAACCTGCTCATTGACAACTTGGGAAGACATTAAAAACGCCTTTCTGAATAAACATCTATGATGTTGCAAGATCAGAAGACATGATGACGAAAATCGCATCCTTTACACAAGGCCCTACTGAAGCTTTTAGGCTTCTTGGATCAGATTCAAGTCGTATCAAAGGGATTGTCCTCATCATGGCTTCAGTCAGGTGCAATTACTTGGGATCTTCTTCAGAGGCATTGACTGGAAAGTATCAGATGGTGCTGGATGCAGAAAGTGCAGGAAAAACTCAACACCAAACAAACCAGAGGAGGCGATCAGACTGATTGAGAATTTGGTATGCAGCAGCAGCACTAATTACTGCAGACTTTCAGAGGATGAAACAAGCTGGTGTGGATGATGGAAATCAGATTGCTGGATAGTATGCACATCCTTTTGGTGGGAAAGAAGTCAGTTCACTTTGCTGCAGAAGTAGAGACTTTCGATGTTCCAGAGGAGGTTGAACAGGTGGATGTAAATTTCATCATTTCTGGCGGTTTCGGGGTCAAAGGTATAGGAATCAGCAGGGAACAGATGCTACACAACAACAACAATAAGAAGAGTACCTTTACAGGAGGTTAGAGCACGCCTGGTTACACACCTAAGCCCCATTCCAGAAGACAGAGTACCAGAAGCCATTCCAGAATAGTGGAAATTACAGCAGGAACTATGGTTCTTCTTCCTACCAACCTGCACCTGCCACAAGGGAACAAGGATGGAAGAAATGCTGGAACAGATCTTGGAAGGACAACAGAAGCTTACAGTGGACTTCAATGGCAAGATAGATTCGTCCCTCTATCAGGATTGGAATTGGAATGGGAAAATTGAGAGTCTGAACTCTTATATGAAGAAACTTGATGTTCAAGTTGGTCACCAAACTGCATGAGCTGTTCAGAGGCAAGAATGATTTAAAGAAGGATACCATCACATTGAGGAGGGAAAGTACCTGCAACCAGTGTTAAAGAAGGATTTAAAGCTCATGAAATTTTGTGGGTATTGAAGAGTATGAAGATGAAGAAATATCTGCTGAAGAAACCACGGGTGACGCTCGTCACCAATAATGGGTGTCGCTGGTCACCCTTGAGCACAAACCCCGACGACCCTTCTTTAAAAAAATTGGGTGACCGACTGTCTCCAGGAGGGTGAGCTTGTCACCCAAATCGAGCAATCGATCCCGACTTGCCCAAAGCGAGTGACGCTCATCACCATCCCAGTGACGCTTGACACTCGTTGCCATATACTGCAGTTTCGTCTAAGACTTCAGATAATGCTAAGGAGACAGTGTAAAAGCCCAAGATACCCTATCCTAAGCATCCTAAGAATTCTAAGCAGGAGCTTGAAGATGCTAAATGCGAGGATATCATGGACAAATTGGTTATTGAGATCCCATTGACTGATGCGGTAAGGATCACTCCTGTTTTAAGGAGGTTATGTGAAGAGGATGGTGACCAATAACTTGAGTTTAGAGGCCGGGCTATGATGATAAACGAGCAGGTCAGTGCAAGTGATTTCAGAACAGAGTTCCAGAGAAACTTTCAGACCCAGGAAGATTTGTTTTAGACTGCACGATCTTCAATGACAAGTTTGAGAGGTCATTGTGTGATCTTGGTTCTAGTGTGAACCTCATTCCTCATTCAGTTGCCAAGAGCTTGGGGATGACCGATGTTATGGCTAACAAGGATATCTCTTGCCTAGCTGATAGATCAGTTAGAGTTCCTGAAGGGGTGATAAAGGATGTTCCTATCAAAGTAGGAGATTGTATGATTCCTACTGATTTTGTAGGTCTCGAATATGGAGAAGAACCTAATAAGGATCCCCTGATTCTTGGCAGACCCTTCTTGGCTACTGCAGGAGCTATCATTAACGTCAGGAAGGGTAGAATAGAGCTGAATGTTGGTGATTTAGTGATGAAATTCGAAATGGACAAGCTGATGAAAGAGGCCAACCATAGATGGACAGACTTTTATGTGGATGTTCTCACAGACATTGCTGATCAGATCTTCCATGAGATGCGTTCAGAGGACCCCTTGGAGAGGGGCGTTGACCATTCTACAGCAGCAGAGTATGAGCATTTGGATGCTGCTGCAACAGACTACACAAAAAATGATTGAGCTACTGCACAAGTGATGCAACTGGTTGCACAGGATGAGCTTGTCATCCACATCTGCGAAAGCTGCTACATTGGGTGACTTGGTCTGCAGCAAAAGCACCAAATGGTGAGCTTAAACAGCTCCCTGCTACGGCTAAGGTACGCATTTTCTTGGAGAAAACTCCACATATCCTGTTATTGTTAATGCTGCATTGAACAATGACAGAGCTAACCTTTTTGTTAAGTAAGCTGCAAAAATTTCGCAAAGCTCTTGGCTATTCTCTTGATGATATTTCAGGGATCTCTCCAGACTTGTGCATGCATAGGATACACTTTGGAGGATAGAGGAGTCGAAATCATCAGTGAGCACCAGAGGAGGCGTGAATCCGAAATTTGCAGGATGTGGTCAAGAAAGAGATCATGAAGTTGTTGCAGGCTGGTACTCATAATTATCCTTATATATGAGATAGTGCTTGGGGTGAGGTCCAGTGCACGTAGTTGCCTAAGAAAGAGAGGTGTCACGGTGGTGAAGGAATGACAAAGATGAGCTGATTCCAACCAGGACCTGTGACAGCACACAGGAGGCTGCATTGATCTACAGGACAACTGAATGCAGCAACAAGGAAAGATCATTTTCCTATGACCTTTCATCGATCAGTATGCTGGAGAAGGCTGGCGAATCAACAACTATTATGTTTCCTTGATAGGTATTCAATCCAGAATCCCGAATCCATCTAGATGATTAGGAGGAAGAAGACCACTTTACCTCGTCCTTAGTATGGCACTTTTGCCATATCGCAGAATGGCCTTTTAAGCTGTGTAATCGCTCCTGCAAACCTTCCAGAGATTGCATGATGTCGATCTTCACTGACATGGATAGAGAAGTTTATGGAGGTTTTCATGGATGACTTCTGCTGTTTATGGTTCCTCTTTTCAAGAGCTGTGCTTGGATAATTTTGTGCAGTTCTGCGAGAGATGTGAATGAGAAACACTTGGTTTTGAACAGGGAGAAGAGAAGTGCCCATTTTATGGGTACATGATGGTATTGTGCCTTTTTTGGTCACAAAAGTCTTAGGAGACGGTTATAGATGTAGATAGGGCGAAAATCGAGGTGATGACAAAGTCTGCAAGAAACCTGATTCAGTCAAGCAGTGAGGAGGTTTTCTGGGTCATGCGCAGGTTTCTACAAGAAGATTCATCAAGGACTTTAGCAACATAGCACGCCCCCTTACTGCTCTCCTCTGCAAAGATGTGAAGTTGAGTTCACAGAAGAGTGCAAATCCGCCGTTTGAACAGATCAAGGAAGCTTTGGTTACAGCTCCTGTTGTGCTAGCCTCCAGATGGGACCTACCTTTTGAGCGTGATGTGTGATGCCAGTGATTTTGCAGTTGGAAGAGTGCTGGGACAGAGGAAAGACAAGAAGCTTCCACGCCATTCACTATGCAAGTAGGAACTTGGATGATGCTCAAGAAGGAACTATGATAGGGGTCAGGTTTACCCAAATAAAAAACTACTGCAATGCACAGCAAAGCAGAGTAGTTATAAAGGGGTATCGAAATCCAAGAGAGAGAGAATGCTAACTACACTATCAATTATAGATTTGGGACTAAGCTAAGCGAAATATGATCGTATGTAATGCCAATGAATAATTAGAAAATAAGCAAAACGATGGTATGATATGTTCTAAGTTCCGGAAAGACTAAAAGCGCTAAGATAGGGTTAATTCCGCAGGTATGAATCCAAGAATGCAGAATGCAGGGAATCAGGAATGATTAAGAACCGTTTTTAAACATGAATCTCTAATGCATAACTAATCAATTCTCATTGCAGAAGTTATCTATACCTAGATCGCAGAGTTTCAAATCTCTTTGCAAACCCTAACAACCTAAGTATGCAGGAATGATCAGATTCAATTTTTTACAAAACTCCTAAGCCAAATCTCTTTGTACTAAGTTTTTTTGCTCATCAAATACTAGTTCAGGTTAAGAATAATGCTCTCACATATATTTAACAACCTATGATTTTCGGATTCCTAGATGATGTGTCTCAGAAATTCGATTTTAAGCAAGCAGAGATGAAAAACCATGAGATAATCCTAACAAATAGCGATTCTACACTCTTTTCATCAACCTTTGAAAAACCCTAACTTAACTAGCAGATTACTCAGATATGATTATGAGATCACAAAACATAACTGAAAAATTGCATTAAGAGAAAGAGTAGAAAACAAAGGGGGTTCGAAATCTTCTCTAAAGAGTACAGGATTTGTCTCCCCAAAAAGCTCTGAATAAAATCTCTCTCTAGCTCTCTCAATTCTCAAAAACTAAGATTCCTGCCAACAGTGGCTGAAAAACCTAATATACAAGCTAAAACACGATCTGGGGCCTTTTTGTAAATATTGGACTTTTGGGCCAAAACTGCAATTTCTTCCCAATCTTTTAAAAACAGGCCACGACCTCCTTCCTTGGTGGGTGACGAGCGTCACCAGCTTGGTGACGATCGTCACCATATGGCATACTTTCTTCTTCGAGCTAGGTACTTCGTGGCTTCAACTCAGAATGCTCCAAAAGGTTCCAATATCTCTAATTATGCTCCAGACATGCTTTAACCTGCAAAGACTCTTCTAGGACTCTAAAAAGACCAAAAAGACTCAATAAAAAGGACTTATATCATGGTTAAAAACCATAAAAACCATGATATATCAACTCCCCCAGACTTAGCTTTTGCTTGCCCTCAAGCAAACATCAGATAGAGTACAGGGTCGAGGTTTGAAAACAAGAAACAGTCAGTTAGTCATCAGAAACACCACACTAGTTTGAACTTTCGAATCCACATACCACATAGTCAACACAAGATCAAATTTCAGTCTAATTATCAAAAGCTTAGCAAATCTCTCAAGTCCAGTCCAAATCCCTTCAAGAAATCCGAAATTTCTACTATCAACTCCTTATTTTTATCTAAGTGTGAAGTCTCATCAAAGCTCTATCATCTTAATCACTTTACAGATTCTTTTCCCTTCCTAACAACTGAACAAATCAATCTCAACACAGCTCTCCTATTTTCTCTTCCCTTAATCTTTTTCCTTAGGATATTTTCGATTTTTCACTTCTTTTTCTCAACTTTTTCAGTCTAAGATATGGTGCTACTCAATACTTGTGTTCCTTGTGAGGAGACAGGTTCTTGAGTGAGTTCACTACTATTGTTCCTTGTGAGGAGACAGGGTCATGAATGCACCATTCTTTGAACTTAAACTTTTAAAAACTACATCAGGGAAGATCAAAGAGAGACTGTATTTTAACCTTATTTTCAGTGCTGAAAGAGAGAATCAAGATCAATAAGAATCAATCACCAAGACAAGAGGTTTAAAGTTCATTAAGGTGGAGCTAACAGCAAATTTTCCAGATTCTCTAAGAACCTAAACCTTCATTGCTAGACTGATCTACCAATGACTTTCAACTTAGTGAGACTTGTAATCAACTACTATGGCAATGGTTCTTATCAGCAAAAACGTCCTATGGCTAGTTCCAAGAAAAACTGTCAGTTTCAAAAATTTTGACTCTAGAAAAACAGGTTTTTGACTCAACTTTAAGACTCTATAAACATGACACAAAGCACACAACATCAGTAACCACCTCCCCCAGACTTAAACAACACTGTCCCCAGTGTTATTAAGCCAAGAGTTGGTCAAAATGAAGCATGAGAACATGTAAAACCAAGGTAGAAAAGTGGTACCTCGCAAAGGACCTGGTGACGAGCGTCACCAGATTGGTGACGAGCGTCACTACTCTGAAACTTCAGAAATCGTCATGTTGGATGTTTAAATGCTATGCCATCATGTGTACTCCGAAGTCAAACTGTAAGAGCACTCAAAACACACATCAAAACATCCAAACAAAGCATAGTCCATGGTCCAACAAGTTCACAAGATATAATCCAAGCAAACTGAACAAAGTGACTCTTCTTCTTTTTTTTTTTTTTTTTGATTTTTCTCATGTTTTTGGGTTTTTTTTAGCTATGTAATAGAAAACTAAACTAATATATGAAAAGAAAACTTACCAGTAGGTTGCCTCCCACTAAGCGCTTGTTTAAAGTCATTAGCTCGACTTTGAATGCTGCTCAGACAGCTGGTGGAGCAGAGGGTGGCAGTGAATGCCTTGGAGAAGAATGTCTCCTCATCCATGGTGGTTTGTAAGCAGTAGATGTATGAACACTTCCAAGGAAGTGAGGAACATCAGCAGGGTGGGTCGTGAGTGTGGGTGGGATACTTCTTTTTCTTGCAGAATCATCAAAAGAAACACCAAGCATTCTTTGCTTAGTTGCAGGTTTCTGGGTTGTGGAATGGTGAATTTTCGGATTGGCAACATATGATGGACTTGTATCTGTAAAATCACGTTGCTGCTTTGTGTCCAGATTGGTGACGAGCGTCACCAGGTCAGTGACGCTCGTCACTGACTCTGCAGTTCGAGTTTCTGCAGTTTTCCTGCAATTCAGTTCTGCAAGTGTTGCTTCCATCACGTACACGTCTTCCTCCAGCAACTTGGCATTCATTAGAACCTCTTTTTCAAGCCTAGTCATGAAGATATGATCCTCACTGCAATCCTCAAACCCAACAGCTTCTGCAGAAGTTTCAGATATTGGCTCTTCAACAGCCATCTTGCTCACTTGCCTACTAATATCTGATTCATTGACACACTCAGCAATAGTGTCTTCTGAATGCTCCATGACAGTCTCTTCATCTCTAGAAGTTCTTACAGAAAAGGTCTGACCATCAATTGGTAGAACTCTTTCTTAACTTATCCATGTCAAAGTTCATGACAACATCACCAAGATCAAGCTCAATGATCCCCTTTCTAACATCAATGATGGCTCCAGCAGTAGCCAAGAATGGTCTTCCCAGAATAAGAGGATCTTTAGGTTCTTCAGCATATTTCAGAACCACAAAATCTGTAGGAATTATGCAGCCTTCAATGTTAAAACATGAACATTCTCTATAACATGCCTTCTGGGGTCCTTATGGATCGATCTGCTAGGATTAGAGAGATCCCAGCTGGCTTGAAATCAGTCATTCCAAGTCTAGCAGCAACAGAGAAAGGCATCAAGTTAATACTTGACCCTAGATCACATAGAGAGTGGGGAAAACGTCCTGCAAATATTGAGCAATCAAGCACAAAGGTCCCTGGAATCAGATAGCTTCTCTGGAAGCTCTGCTTTGAGTGATGGTCTTGACTTGTCAGAGACAGTCACATTCGTCTCTTCTTTGGAACTGTGCCTAAGAGAATTGCACTGATGTCTCTGGTTAAGCAATGCTCCTTCCTCAGGACTTACACCATTCACAACCATTCTCTTTACCATACCTTCTCAGTAGCTGGTGAAAGCTTTCGACTGCATCGACCAAGGTGGAATCCTCAGAGACTATCAGCTTGTCCTATCATAGCTTTACATCTGGCTTCTTCTATCTCCTGTTTAGACTTTCACTAGGATGCGTTGGGGAAATGGCTTGTGTTTTGGGTTTATATACACGTTCCTGGTTCATAATTTGCAGGTACAGGCTCGAAGGCAAGCTTCGTTTCTGGGGTGGGTGAACGAGCGTTCAACCAGGGGGGTGACCCTCGTCACTCACCTGTGACAACTCCCGATTCTACTTCTCTGTTTGGTGATGAGCGGCACTTGCTCTCCTGTGGTGACGCTGCGTCACTCACCTCTTGAGAACAGAAAAATTTTTCATCTTTCAGGTGAATACTTCCATAGAGTATGCACGATCATGTGCTCGCACATACAACCTCTTTTTTCTGCATCTGTTTTAAGCTCCTTTTCATTCCTGACTGTGATGGCATTAAACTGATGCTGTGCTGTGGATTTTGATATCAGTCCTTTCCCAGGAAGGGATCCCGCTCTACGCCTTTGAACAGCTCGCTGACAGTTGGAGTAAAGAGAAAAAAAAACCCTGCCGTCATCAAGCTTCTTCCTGTGGAGAGTTCAGGCCTCTCAAGTTTCTCTCCATCGCAGGTCTTGATTACAGCGAAGTCTAGTCTATGCCACTTGTGTGTGGTTATTGTCAATCTTCTGCTGTCCTTCAAGTACCTGCTAAGTACAACACAACACATCCCAGCATAAGCTTCCATTTTTTTGTCTTTGTGGAGGTGTCAGTTTGGTAGGAAAGAAGAAACCAAAATTCTGCTGTCTTCTTGTAAGTAAGTGTTTCTCAACCCTTTCATTCTGTCTGGAAGTGGGGGATACGTCTAGGAGCTGTGTAACCAGAGCGTGCTCATTGTCCTCCATGTTACTAAGGTACTCCTCGCTGACTTATTGCTGTTGTAGCCGTCATGATCCATGTGCTGATTGTCTCAAACCTTTGGCTCTGAAACTCAATCCCCTCCCCATTGATGAAACAATTAACATCTGTGTCCTGCGTCAAATTCTTACCAAGGATTTTTCGAAAACTCTCCACCTTCTGGCAGCGAAGTTGGACCTGTGACTTTTTGCTTTTTCCCACCCAGAAGGCTGTGGCATGCTGTCTAACAGTTAGCTGTCATAACTTCAGCTATTTTGGTTTCCATCATCTCAAAAACCATGCCTGCCTGCTTTTCTCTGACAAATCTGGCCATTCTTAGTCTGCTCGTTACTGGGCAGTGGCTAAAGGTTTCTTCAATTCGTGCTCCTTACAGCTTCTTCTAGGTCTTGTTGGGGTAGGTGTTACAGTTTCCTTTGCTATCTCTTGCTGGCATTCCAGTGCCATCCCGTGAATATTCCAGTCAAATGCCTCTCTGCAGAAGATCCCAGTAATTTGCACCTGACTGAAAACCATGATGAGGGCAGAGCTCCCTTTTGATAAGACTTGAACCTGATCCAAGAAGCATTAAAAAGCTTCAGTAGGGCCTTGTGTAAGGATGCAATTTTCGTCCTCATGTCTTCATGATCTTGCATCATCATAGAAGTTGTTCAGAAAAGGCGTTCTTAGTGTCTTTCACCCACAGTGGTCAATGAAGCAGGTTCCAAGTTGGCTCTCAGCCAATATGCAAGCTGTCTCCTTCAAGAGAGTGTAGGAAACAGCTTGCAGAACAAAAAGTCATGCTAACCCCATTAGCTTTGACACTTGGAGCCAGTTCACTGCAATATCTCTATGTGATCCATAGGATGCTCATGAGTAAACATGGAAAGGATGCTGACCACCCAGCTTGGTAAGTAACAGGTTTGACTCCTCAAATAAATATTGTTCCTCTAGAGGCAGGAGGTCGGGATGTCTGCCTTCTCTGCTTGGCCATGAATGATCAGGTCTGTTGTCAGTGTGCGCCTAGATGCCTACTAGAACAAAGCCCAGCAGCGTTTATGGACCGCTTAGCAAGGGACGCCCACGTTTCTTCTGCGAGCCGCTTGCTGACCTGCTGTTCAACAATGACATTCCGCCTCTTGTCATTCTTCTGTCCCCCCTCCTTTCGTTCCTCCTGTTTCCTTCCCTGTCACCAAGTGCCTTCGTCTCTTCTATGCCATGTATCAGAATGGAGCCGACCATTGTAGATTGGCCTGTCGTGTAGCTTTCCTGTTAGTTCTCTCCAACCTAGCAAGCTGTCGATGCTCAAAGTACACAAGCTCTTCTCTTTGTTGCTTCTGGTACTGCGATTAGGCATACACCTGAAACAGAACAAAGAAAAGTAGCTGAAAGTCAGTAAACAAATAAAAACTCAGAGAAAAATCCTAATACTAAAAATCGATAGGCAGCTATTACTCCCCGGCAACGGCGCCAAAAACTTGATAGGGTCAGATTTTACCCAAATAAAAACTACTGCAAGTGCACAGCAAAGCAGATGTAGTATAAGGGGTATCGAAATCCCAAGAGAGTAATGCTAACTACACTATCAATTATAGATTTGGACTAAGCTAAGCGAAATATGATGTATGCAATGCGAATGAATAATTAGAAATAAGCAAACGATTGTATGATATGTTCTAAGTTCAGGAAGACTAAAAGCGCTAAGCTAGGGTAATTCGCAGGTATGAATCCAAGAATGCAGAATGCAGGGAATCAGGAATGATTAAGATCCGTTTTTAAACATGAATCTCTAATGCATAACTAATCAATTCTCATTGCAGAAGTTATCTATACCTAGATCGCAGAGTTTCAAATCTCTTTGCAAACCCTAACAACCTAAGTATGCAGGAATGATCAGATTCAATTGTTTACAAAACTCCTAAGCCAAATCTCTTTGTACTAAGTTGTTTTGCTCATCAAATACTAGTTCAGGTTATGAATAATGCTCTCACATATATTTAACAACCTATGATTTTCGGATTCCTAGATGATGTGTCTCAGAAATTCGATTTTAAAGCAAGCAGAGATGAAAAACCATGAGATAATCCTAACAAATAGCGATTCTACACTCTTTTCATCAACCTTTGAAAAACCCTAACTTAACTAGCAGATTACTCAGACATGATTATGAGATCACAAAACATAACTGAATAAAATTGCATTAAGAGAAAGAGTAGAAAACAAAGGGGGTTCGAAATCTTCTCTAAAGAGTACAGGATTTGTCTCCCCAAAAAGCTCTGAATAAAATCTCTCTCTAGCTCTCTCAATTCTCAAAAACTAAGATTCCTGCCAACAGTGGCAGAAAAACCTAATATACAAGCCAAAACACGATCTGGGGCCTTTTTGCAAATATTGGAACTTTTGGGCCAAAACTACAATTTCTTCCCAATCTTTTAAAAACAGGCCACGGCCTCCTTCCTTGGTGGGTGACGAGCGTCACCAGCTTGGTGACGTGATCGTCACCATATGGCATACTTTTCTCTTCGAGCTAGGTACTTCGTGGCTTCAACTCAGAATGCTCCTAAAGGTTCCAATATCTCTAATTATGCTCCAGACATGCTTTAACCTGCAAAGACTCTTCTAGGACTCTAAAAAGACCAAAAAGACTTAATAAAAAGGACTTAGATCATGGTTAAAAACATAAAAACCATGATATATCAACTCCCCAGACATAGCTTTTGCTTGCCCTCAAGCAAACATCAGATAGAGTACAGGGTCGAGGTTTGAAAACAAGAAACAGTCAGTTAGTCATCAGAAACACCACACTAGTTTGAACTTTCGAATCCACATACCACATAGTCAACACAAGATCAAATTTCAGTC
Organism: Thlaspi arvense; assembly: GCA_911865555.2. Lineage (NCBI taxonomy): Eukaryota > Viridiplantae > Streptophyta > Magnoliopsida > Brassicales > Brassicaceae > Thlaspi > Thlaspi arvense. The sequence continues at coordinate 16,500,593 of OU466857.2, forward strand.
TAATTATCAAAAGCTTAGCAAATCTCTCAAGTCCAGTCCAAATCCCTTCAAGAAATCCGAAATTTCTACTATCAACTCCTTATTTTTTTCTAAGTGTGAAGTCTCATCAAAGCTCTATCATCTTAATCACTTTACAGATTCTTTTCCCTTCCTAACAACTGAACAAATCAATCTCAACACAGCTCTCCTATTTTCTCTTCCCTTAATCTTTTTCCTTAGGATATTTTCGATTTTTCACTTCTTTTTCTCAACTTTTTCAGTCTAAGATATGGTGCTACTCAATACTTGTTTCCTTGTGAGGAGACAGGTTCTTGAGTGAGTTCACTACTATTGTTCCTTGTGAGAGACAGGGGTCATGAATGCACCATTCTTTGAACTTAAACTTTTAAAAACTACATCAGGGAAGATCAAAGAGAGACTGTATTTTAACCTTATTTTCAGTGCTGAAAGAGAGAATCAAGATCAATAAGAATCAATCACAAAGACAAGAGGTTTAAAGTTCATTAAGGTGGAGCTAACAGCAAATTTTCCAGATTCTCTAAGAACCTAAACCTTCATTGCTAGACTGATCTACCTATGACTTTCAACTTAGTGAGACTTGTAATCAACTACTATGGCAATGGTTCTTATCAGCAAAAACGTCCTATGGCTAGTTCCAAGAAAAACTGTCAGTTTCAAAAATTTTGACTCTAGAAAAAACAGGTTTTTGACTCAACTTTAAGACTCTATAAACATGACACAAAGCACACAACATCAGTAACCACCTCCCCCAGACTTAAACAACACTGTCCCCAGTGTTATTAAGCCAAGAGTTGGTCAAAATGAAGCATGAGAACATGTAAAACCAAGGTAGAAAAATGTGTACCTTCGCAAAGGACCTGGTGACGAGCGTCACCAGATTGTGTACACAAAGGCGTCGCAGCTATACTCTGTTGAAAACTTTCAGAGAAGTCGTCCCCATGTTGGCTGTCTTAAAATCTATGCCATCATGTATGTTACTCCGAAGTCAACTGAAGTAGCAACTCAAACACACATCAAAACATCCAAAACAAGCATGTCCATGGTCCAACAAAGTTCACAATAGATATAATCCAAGCAAACTGAAAGCAAGTGACTCTTCTTCCTTATTTTTTTTTTTTTCTGATTTTACCTGCATGTTTTTGGTTTTTTTTTTTTAGGTGCTTATTTACTCGACGAAAACGATACAGACTAATATATGAATGACAAACTTACACTCGAATGGGCTTGCCTCGAACACACTAAATGCGTCTATGATCTTAGAAGAGTCATTCAGCTCTATTTTATGACAATCCCTTAGCGTGTCTACAGACGATGGTGGGAGCAGAGGGTGGCAGTGAAATGCCTTGAGAAGAATGGCTCCTCATCCATGTGGTTTGTAAGCAGTAGATGTATGAACACTTCTCACGGACAGTGAGGAACCTCAGCAGGTTGTGGTTCCCGTAGAGCATAGTGCGGTGGGGAATACTTCTTTTTCTTGCAGAATCATCAAAAGAAACATCAAGCATTCTTTGCTTAGTTGTAGGTTTCTGGGTTGTGGAATGGTGAATTTTTGGATTGGCAACATATGATGGACTTGTAGCTGTAAAATCACGTTGCTGCTTTGTGTCCAGATTGGTGACGAGCGTCACCAGGTCAGTGACGCTCGTCACTGACTCTGCAGTTCGAGTTTCTGCAGTTTTTCCTGCAATTCAGTTCTGCAAGTGTTGCTTCCATCACATACACGTCTTCCTCCAGCAACTTGGCATTCATTAGAACCTCTTTTTCAAGCCTAGTCATGAAGATATGATCCTCACTGCAATCCTCAAACCCAACAGCTTCTGCAGAAGTTTCAGATATTGGCTCTTCAACAGCCATCTTGCTCACTTGCCTACTAATATCTGATTCATTGACACACTCAGCAATAGTGTCTTCTGAATGCTCCATGACAGTCTCTTCATCTCTAGAAGTTCTTACAGAAAAGGTCTGACCATCAATTGGTAGAACTCTTTCTTAACTTATCCATGTCAAAGTTCATGACAACATCACCAAGATCAAGCTCAATGATCCCCTTTCTAACATCAATGATGGCTCCAGCAGTAGCCAAGAATGGTCTTCCCAGAATAAGAGGATCTTTAGGTTCTTCAGCATATTTCAGAACCACAAAATCTGTAGGAATTATGCAGCCTCAATGTTAACATGAACATTCTCTAACATGCCTTCTGGGGTCCTTATGGATCGATCTGCTAGGATTAGAGAGATCCCAGCTGGCTTGAAATCAGTCATTCCAAGTCTAGCAGCAACAGAGAAAGGCATCAAGTTAATACTTGACCCTAGATCACATAGAGAGTGGGGAAAACGTCCTGCAAATATTGAGCAATCAAGCACAAAGGTCCCTGGATCAGATAGCTTCTCTGGAACTCTGCTTTGAGTGATGGTATTGACTTGTTCAGAAACAGTCACCTTCTTCTTCTTCTTTGGAACTGTGCCTAAGAGAATTGCACTGATGTCTCTGGTAAGCAATGCTCCTTCCTCAGGACTTACACCATTCACAACCATTCTCTTTACATACCTTCTCAGAGCTGGTGAAAGCTTGACTGCATCGACAAGTGGAATCTCAAGCATCAGCTTGTCTATCATAGCTTTACATCTGGCTTCTTCTATCTCCTGTTAGACTTCCTAGGATGCTTGGGGAATGGTGTTTTGGGTTTATAGACACGTTCCTGGTCATAATTTGCAGTTACAGGCGAAGCAGCTTCGTTCTGGGGGTGGGTGACGAGCGTCACCAGGGGGGTGACGCTCGTCACTCACCTGTGACAACCCCCGATTCTCTTCTCTGTTGGTGACGAGCGTCACTCCTCCTTGGTGACGCTCGTCACTCCTCCTTGGTGACGCTCGTCACTCACCTCTGAGACAGAAAAATTTTCATCTTCAGACTCCATGAGTTGCACGATCTGTTCTGCACTCAACCTCTTTTTCTGCACTGTTTTAAGCTCCTTTTCATTCCTGACTGTGATGGCATTAACCTGATGCTTGGATTGATATCAGTCCTTCCAGGAAGGAATCCCTCTTGCCTTTGAACAGCTCCTGCAGTTTGAGCAACCTGCACATCAAGCTTCTTCATGTGAGAGTTCAGGCTCTCTATTTTTCCATTCAGGTCTTGATACAGCGAATCTAGCTTGCCATTGAAGTTCATTGTCATCTTCTACTGTCCTTCAAGTACCTGCTCCAGCATAGCTTCCATTTTATTGTCTTGTGGAGTGCAGTTTGGTAGGAAGAAGAACCAAAATTCCTGCTGTTTTGGTAAGGTTTTTCAACTTCAGTCTTCTGGAATGGGGGCTTAGGAGTGTAACCAGGCGTGCTCTGTCCTCCTGTAAAGGTACTCTGCTGATTATTGCTGTTGTAGCCTCTGATCCATTGCTGATTTCCAAACCTTTGGCTCTGAAAACCCCCTTCATTGATGAAATTAACATCTTTCTGCTCAAATTCTTCAGGATTTTCGAAACTCTCCACTTCTGCAGCGAATTGGACTGACTTCTTTCCCACCAGAAGGCTGTGCATGCTGTCTAACTTAGCTTAACTTCAGCTATTTGGTTTCCATCATTCAAACCAGCCTGCTGTTTTCTCTGAAAATCTGCATTCTTAGTGCTGTTACTGCAGGCCAAGTTTTCAATCAATCTTACAGCTTCTTCTGGTCTGTTGGTGTTGAAGTTTCCTGCACTTGCTGCATCCAGTGCCATCTGATATTTCCAGTCAATGCCTCTGAAGAAGATCCCAAGTAATTGCACCTGACTGAAACCATGATGAGGCAGTCCCTTTGATAAGACTTGAACCTGATCCAAGAAGCCTTAAAAACTTCAGTAGGGCCCTTGTGTAAAGGATGCAATTTTCGTCCTCATGTCTTCTTATCTTGCATCATCATAGAAGTTTTTCAGAAAGGCGTTCTTAGTGTCTTCCCAAGTGGTCAATGAAGCAGGTTCCAGTTGCTTCAGCCAATATGCAGCTTCTCCTTCAAGAGAGTAAGGAAACAGCTTGCAGAACAGAAAGTCATTGCTAACCCCATTAGCTTTGACACTGGAAGCCAAGTCCTCAAATCTCTCTATGTGATCCATAGGATGCTCATGAGTAAACCATGAAGGGATGCTGACCAACCAGCTGGTAGTAGACGGTTTGACCTCAAAATCGTTCCTCTGGAAGCAGGAGGTCGGATTGCAGCTCTGTTGGCATAGAACTGATCAGGTCTGTTGTAGTCGCCTAGAGTCCTCTGAACAAACGCCCCAGCAGCGTTATTGACAGCAGCAGGGACTCCACGTTCTCAGCCACTTGCTGAACCTGCTGTTCAACAATGACATTCCCCTCTTGATCAATTCTCTGCCCTTCTTTACTTCCTCCTGTTTCCTTCCCTGTCAACCAAGTGACCTTCTGCATCTTCAAACAAGATAAGTGGAGCGCCATTGTAGATTGCTTCTTAGCTTTCCTGTTAGTTCTCTCCAACCTAGCAAGCTGTCGATGCTCAAAGTCACAAGCTCCTTCTCTTTGTTGCTTCTGGTACTGCGATTAGGCATACACCTGAAACAGGAACAAAGAAAAGTAGTTGAAAGTCAGTAAACAAATAAAAACTTAGACAAAATCCTAATACTAAAAATCGATAGGCAGCTATTACTCCCCGGCAACGGCGCCAAAAACTTGATAGGGTCAGGTTTTACCCAAATAAAAACTACTGCAAGTGCACAACAAAGCAGATGTAGTATAGGGGGTATCGAAATCCCAAGAGAGTAATGCTAACTACACTATCAATTATAGATTTGGACTAAGCTAAGCGAAATATATGTATGTAATGCGAATAAATAATTAGAAATAAGCAAACGATGGTATGATATGTTTCTAAGTTCACGAAGACTAAAAGCGCTAAGCTAAGGTAATTCGCAGGTATGAATCCAAGAATGCAGAATGCAGGGAATCAAGAATGATTAAGAACCATTTTTTAAACATGAATCTCGAATGCATACTAATCATTCTCATTGCAGAAGTTATCTATACCTAGATCGCAGAGTTTCAAATCTCTTTGCAAACCCTAACAACCTAAGTATGCAGGAATGATCAGATTCAATTGTTTACAAAACTCCTAAGCCAAATCTCTTTGTACTAAGTTGTTTTGCTCATCAAATACTAGTTCAGGTTATGAATAATGCTCTCACATATATTTAACAACCTATGATTTTCGGATTCCTAGATGATGTGTCTCAGAAATTCGATTTTAAAGCAAGCAGAGATGAAAAACCATGATAAAATCCTAACAAATAGCGATTCTACACTCTTTTCATCAACCTTTGAAAAACCCTAACTTAACTAGCAGATTACTCAGACATGATTATGAGATCACAAAACATACTGAATAAAATTGCATTAAGAGAAAGAGTAAAAAAAAAAGGGGTTCGAAATCTTCTCTAAAGAGTACAGGATTTGTCTCCCCAAAAAGCTCTGAATAAAATCTCTCTCTAGCTCTCAATTCTCAAAACTAAGATTCCTGCCAACAGTGGCTGAAAAACCTAATATACAAGCTAAAACACACGATCTGGGGCCTTTTTGCAAATATTGAACTTTTGGGCCAAAACTGCAATTTCTTCCCAATCTTTAAAAACAGGCCACGACCTCCTTCCTTGGTGGGTGACGACGTCACCAGCTGGTGACGATCGTCACCATATGGCATACTTTCTTCTCGAGCTAGGTACTATCGTGGCTTCAACTCAGAATGCTCCAAAATTGTTCCAATATCTCTAATTATGCTCCAGACATGCTTTAACCTGCAAATACTCTTCTAAGGACTCTAAAAATTACCAAAAAGACTCAATAAAAAGGACTTATATCATGGTTAAAAACCATAAAACCATGATATATCAACTCCCCTAGACTTACTTTTGCTTGCCCTCAAGCAAACATCAGATAGAGTACAGGTCGAGGTTTGAAAACAAGAAACAGTCAGTTTAGTCATCAGAAACACCACACTAGTTTGAACTTTCGAATCCACATACCACATAGTCAACACAAGATCAAATTTCAGTCTAATTATCAAAAGCTTAGCAAAATCTCTCAAGTCCAGTCCAAATCCCCTTCAAGAAATCCGAAATTTCTACTATCAACTCCTTTTTTTATCTAAATGTGAAGTCTCATCAAAGCTCTATCATCTTAATCACTTTACAGATTCTTTTCCCTTCCTAACAACTGAACAAATCAATCTCAACACAGCTCTCCTATTTTCTCTTCCCTTAATCTTTTTCCTTAGGATATTTTCGATTTTTCACTTCTTTTTCTCAACTTTTTCAGTCTAAGATATGGTGCTACTCAATACTTGTGTTCCTTGTGAGGAGACAGGTTCTTGAGTGAGTTCACTACTATTGTTCCTTGTGAGGAGACAAGGCCATGAATGCACCATTCTTTGAACTTAAACTTTTAAAAACTACATCAGGAAGATCAAAGAGAGACTGTATTTTAACCTTATTTTCAGTGCTGAAAGAGAGAGAATCAAGATCAATAAGAATCAATCACCAAGACAAGAGGTTTAAAGTTCATTAAGGTGGAGCTAACAGCAAATTTTTCCAGATTCCTCTAAGAACCAAAACCTTCATTTGCTAGACTGATCTACTATGACTTTTCAACTTAGTGAGACTTGTAATCAACTACTATGGCAATGGTTCTTATCAGCAAAAACGTCCTATGGCTAGTTCCAAGAAAAACTGACAGTTTCAAAAATTTTGACTCTAGAAAAACAGGTTTTTGACTCAACTTTAAGACTCTATAAACATGACACAAAGCACACAACATCAGTAACCACCTCCCCCAGACTTAAACAACACTGTCCCAGTGTTATTAAGCCAAGAGTTGGTCAAAATGAAGCATGAGAACATGTAAAACCAGGTGGAAAGTGGTTACCTCGCAAAGGACCTGGTGACGAGCGTCACCAATTTGCTGACGAGCGTCACTACTCTGAAACTTCAGAAATCGTCATGTTGGATGTTTAAATGCTATGCCATCATGTGTACTACCGAAGTCAAACTGTAAGAGCACTCAAAACACACATCAAAACATCCAAACAAAGCATAGTCCATGGTCCAACAAGTTCACAAGATATAATCCAAGCAAACTGAACAAAGTGACTCTTCTTCTTTTTTTTTTTTTTTTGATTTTTCTCATGTTTTTAGGTGTCCCCATCTCTGTTACGGGCCTACAATATCATACATTCCTTGGGATATTAAGGGTCCTATCCTCCTGTCCTGTGAGATTTGTTGTCTCCTTCACTTGCAAAGAGTGTGTTTGCAAGTGCCTTGTGAGAAATAACTCTCACACAGCAGGATGCTTCAGAGTGCTGATTCGCTTGTTGTGTCCAGAAATGTATTTGCCCAGCCCAATTACGCGTCCCACATCTTGGCGTGCTTGCTTCCCATGTAAATGTTAGAAATTGCTCCCGCTGGTTGGTGTAGGACCATTAGAATCAAGAGAATGTAACGATAAGCCAGGGAAGGATGGAGGGTGAAACTTCTGGTTGTCCAATCTTGAAAGGAGGAACCACCCATCTCCCTTGGAGAGCTCACTGTCTTCATACCAGGACCCCACTTTGAGAGTGGAGAGAAACTGGCTAAGTGACTAGCTGGTTATGATGGGCGCGGTGATTTCATGAGGCCTTCAAGGTCCATGTTGCCAAAACAATGATTCTTGGCCGTACCCCATGTAAGATTACCAAGTGCCTTTATTTTACTAGCACAAGGGTATCTTGTTGGCTTGAAAGTTGCACTGGTTGAAAGCCTCCATGAGTTTCACTTAGTACTTATTGGCTCATGGTAGTGGACTTCTTTTCCTCCGCACTGTTTTATCCTTCTTTCTTATGATTGGCGCCTTTACCCACTAACTGTTCTCTTTCCAGAAGCCTTAGATGTAGTTATCAGCAGCAGCGCCCTTTATCACTTGTCTCTTATATGATCTTGGTAAAGTGTGTGCTTCCTCCTACGGTGCTTTTCCCTTTCTTCCTCCCAAGCAGGCTATGTTTGTTCTCCCGTGACTTATCTAAACAAAGCTTGAGATAGGTATATAAGTGAAAGAACAGAAGTTGAATAACCCAAATAACTGAAAGCTTTAAACAAAATAGAAAAACTCCTTAGGCTAAGAGACGCTTAATACTTATGAAAAACAAGACTAAAACTTTAAAAAGCAAGAGGAAATTCAAAAGCTACACAGTTTAAGATAAGTAGGGAAGTTCATAAAAATAAAACATCTAATGCATGTGAATCTAGCAAAGTAGTTCTTAGCGCACAAGGCGGATGATTGGAATCATGCAAAAGGGATGTAAACAAGCATAAGTAAGTAGGATTAATGAACAATAAACAAAGCCTTAAAAATCTCACTTGCTTTACTTAAACAAAGCCACAATCGCCAGATCTAAAGCACAAACAGTCTAAAAAACTAATCAAAACTTGCTCTTAAAAACATAGATTAAAACAATTTTAAACAGCATGCATGATTAAGAGCAAAAAATGGATAGTTGTGGAAGCAAACCCTTAGTGAAGCTTATGAGCACTTAGAGAAAGCAAATAAATGTGAAAAAAGGGCTAAGATTTCGTGCTATAAGTGAGAGAAGTACTGAAATGAAGTGTGAAGAGAAGTGGAGAAGATTGTTTGTTTAAATAGAGAGGAAAATGGGGAACCAAAGGAATCAAAGGTTTGTGAGGGAACCAAAGGAATCTATTGAGTGGGGGACAAGAACAAAAGTGCTCAGGGAGCTCTGCAAGTGGACAGGAAGGATCCAAAGTTTAAATTTAAACCTCCATGGCTCCAAACCAAAGGAGGAAAATTTTTGAAAAGATGAAACACTTTACCTCAGATGGGTATCGGTCACAAGTGATCGATACAACTGTTTCGATATGCTCAGTATCGATCACAAGTGATCGATACGAATGATTGATTACTCTTCCTGTGAATTGTATCGGTCTTCATATGATCGGTACACTGACCAAAATTCATACGGCGGGTTTATATCGATCAGTGTTTGATCGATATGAATGACCGATACTGTTTTTCACTTTCAGACTCTCTTCCCTATCGATCACAAGTGATCGATATGGTTGACTGGTGCAATCCGGCTCTACTGAGCACGATCATGTCATGATCGATACTCATTGGTTACCCCTTCAATCATCATTGGTACATCCTTGGAGACTCCCAAGTGGTGTCTTCACTGTCCCATCAGCTATAGTAAGGGACACATTACTCTCTTGAAGTTGAGTGTAGCCGAGAGCTTTAGCAGTAGAGGATGGAAGATGGTTGATACTTTGCTCCAAGATCACAAAGCCAGCTTTTAAAGGTCTGCCCTTTAAGCTCACAAGGAGGGTGAAACAACCTGGATCTCCAAGTTTCTTGACCTTAAGCTCCTTAACTGATATGATCCCCGTCAATGATCGTTTCTTTCAAGCTAAGTGATGAAGAACTCGTGGTGAATGGTGGAATGATCCGAATGGTGGAAAGGGGGTTGTTTCGGTTGAAGGGAAAGTGGGGAAAGAGTGAAGATGGAACGTAGCAAGAGAGATGGAAAGCTCTTGATACAAAACTACTAGAACACAAGGATATGACGCACCTAGGTTCTAAGCAGGATTTCTCAAGGATATGGACGCACCAAGAGAGATGATCTATTTTGTAAAGGAGATTTTTATTCAAAAGTTAGATGAAAACCACACAAACAACTAACACACGGTTTTAAGAAGAGAAGAGAAAGAGGAAGAAGAACGGTCAACAAGAGAGCAATAAGTTGGTCTTGGGGACAAACCCCCTTGACTAAAACCATGCATGACTCTTGTTCACTAAATATCACAAACTACAAGAAAAAGACACGACTAAAACAAAGAGATGAACCTAGACACATCCAAGCCACAGATGGTAGGAAGAAGTGGGCTTGGAACAAGGCCAAGCTAAATGGGCAATGACATTGTGGGAATACTTGCCTCGTTAAAAACCTTAGTGAGAAAGCCCAATGGGAAAAAAACTAACTAAGGGAAAAAGAGCACAAAGTATCCCACAAACCCACTAGCTTAGTCCCCGGCTACAATGCAGACCAGTGTGGAACGTGTTGCCTCCTTAGTACTTGATTCATACTTAAACTGATTAAGTAGAATCTCTAAGGCATTTTGAAATGCCTTAGTCTTACCTCGGGTCATTGGGCCTCCTTGCATCTTAAGAACTTCTTCAACCTCCTTCTGGTCTTGATCTTGTTGTCCAACGGCTACAAGCTCTTCTTCTAGGTTAGGTGTCCCCATGCTCATATCATCCCCTCCTTCTTGAAAAGGATTTGACCTCAAATCCAACTCATCTGCAACATAAGGAAGTAAATCAGTAATGTTAAAACTTGAGCTAATAGGATATTTACCTTGGAGGTCAAGTTGATAGGCATTGTCGTTGATCTTCTTTGTAACTGTAAAAGGACCATCAGTCTGTGGCATCAACTTGGATTTTCTTTCTGCTGGGAAGCGCTCTTTCCTTAGATGTACCCACACTTGATCACCAGCTTCAAAAACCACCTTGTTTCTTCCTTTATTTGCATGTTTGGCATAAAGCTTAGTCTTCTCTTCTATGTTCTTCTTAGCATCCGAATGTATTAGTTTGACCAACTCGGCTTTTCTCTTTCCGTCCATACTTATCCTTTCATTCAAAGGTAAAGGCATTAAATCCAAAGGAGAAGTGGGGTTGAACCTATAAACAATCTGAAAAAGTGAATACTTAGAAGCAGAATGCACAGCATGATTATATGCAAACTCTATATGTGGCAAACAATCCTCCCAAGACTTAAGGTTCTTTTTAATCAAAGCTCTCAACAAAGTACCTAAAGTCCTATTTACTACCTCGGTCTGACCATCAGTTTGCGGATGACAAGTAGTAGAAAACATAAGCTTAGTTCCTAGCTTAGACCATAAGGATTTCCAAAAAGAAACTAAGGAAATTAGTGTCTCTATCCGAAAACAATGGACTTAGGCATACCATGAATGCGAACTATTTCTTTAAAAAAAACAGATTGGCTATATGCAAAGCATCATCTGTCTTATGACAAGCAATAAAATGAGCCATCTTAGAAAATCTATCCACTACAACAAAAATAGAGTCCCTTACCTGACTTTGTTCTAGGCAAGCCTAAAAACAAATTCCATGGAAATGTCATTCCACGGATGAGAGGGTATGGGTAAGGGTGAGTACAAAACCGTGATTTTGGACCTTGGACTTGGCTTGTTTACAAGTATTGCATCTCCCAACAAATTATCTCCACATCCCGTCTCATGTGTTGCCAAAAGAAATGATCTTTCATTACTTCTAAGGTTTTTGCTACGCCAAAGTGACTCCATTAAACCGCCTCTGTGGTGCTTCCCTGATAAACAAATCTCTCATAGAACAATTAGGTACACAAAGACGGTTTCTCATAGAAGAGAAAACCATCTTGTTTTGAAGAATTTACCCGAAGGAGATTTGAAACAAGAAGCAAAAAATTTCTGAAAAATCATCCATCATCTTTGTATAGCTCTTTAAGCTGATCAAATCCAAGCAACTTAGCTTCTAAAGTAGTGAGAAGAGTGTACCTTCTTGACAATGCATCAGCAACCACATTGTCTTTACACTTGTTTGTACTTTATGACATATGGGAAGGTTTTCTATGAATTCAACCCACCATGCGTGCCTTTTTGTTGAGCTTTTGTTGACCTTTGAGGTGTTTGAGGGACACATGGTCCGTGTGAATGACAAATTCTTTAAGCCAGAGGTAGTGTTGCCACGTTTGTAAGGCTCTCACCAAGGCGTGCAACTCCTTAACATATGTTGGATAGTTGAGCATGGCTCCTCCAAGCTTCTCACTAAAACATGCTATGGGTTGCTTCTCTTGCATTAGAACAGCGCCAATACCTATTCCTGATGCATCACACTCAATCTCAAAAGTCTTTAAGAAATTAGGCAATATAAGGAGAGGGGCGTTAGTAAGCTTCTCTTTTAAGCTTTGGAAAGCCTCTTCTTGAGCCGTTTCCCACTTGAACCCAACTTCCTTTTTGATGACTTCAGTGAGCGGGGCAGCTATAGTGCTAAAGTCCCTCACAAATCTCCTATAAAAGCCGGCTAGGCCATGGAAACTCCTTACTTCTCCTACGGTCTTAGGGCTTGGCCAGTCACGTATGGTCTTCACTTTCTCCTCATCTACTTTGACTCCTTCTGAGCTTACTACAAAACCAAGAAAATCAATACTAGAAGTGCAGAAAGTACACTTCTTAAGGTTAGCATATAGTTTTTCTTTTCTAAGCAAATCAAGCACAAGTCTAATGTGTTCCACATGCTCTTCTAAACCTTTGCTATAAACAAGGATGTCATCAAAATAAACCACCACAAAGATGCCTATATACGCCCTAAGAACATGATTCATTAAACGCATAAAAGTGCTAGGGGCATTAGTCGCAATACGAAGGCGGCATAACCAGCCATTCATATAAACCATGTTTGGTTTTGAATGCGGTTTTCCATTCATCCCCCTCTTTCACTCTGATCTGGTGGTAACCACTTTTTAAATCAATTTTGGAGAAAATATTATAACCATGCAATTCATCTAACATGTATCTAACCTAGGAATGGGGATGGCGATACTTCACCGTGATATTGTTGATTGCACGGCAGTCACACACATCCTCCAGCTACCGTCTTTCTTTGGAACAAGGAGGACTGGTACTGCACAAAAGTTCATGCTTTCACGGATATGTCCCTTGGCCATCAGTTCATCCACCTGCTTCTGTAGTTTTCTTTGGTCTCCACGGGGTTGGTACGGTAGGCGGGACGGTTTTGGCAATGATGCCCCAGGCATGAAGTCTATTTGGTGTTCTATACCCCGGATGGGAGGTAGTCCCGTTGGTGTCTCTTCTGGAAAGACATCTTCATAATTCTGCAAAAGAGCTTGCATTTCACTCGGATACACCGGTGTAAGATTCGCCATGGTGGTTAAATGTTTCCTTTATAAAACAAATAATAGCATAGGTGTTTTCGGAGTATAAAGCTTTCTTAACCTGCCAGCCATTAGCAAAGAAGTTTTTAAATGTTTGGTTGACCTCAAGGTGTGTTTCTGATCGTTGTAGACTTCTTGAGGAGTCATGGGTATCAAAGTGTTCTCTTTCCCTTAAACTCAAAGGAGTGCCGGTTGGAGAATCCATCATGTATCACCCGACAGTCAGATTGCCACGGCCCTCCGTAGCAGGATATAGACTTGCTTCCATAGGTAGCACATCACAAAGTATCTCATCTTTTTACTCTCCTATGGCCAGTGGAACTAAGACTTGTTCGGTGACCTGCATTTCTCCTTTGTCATTCAACTAGTGTAGCTTATACGGGCTGGGGTGAGGGGTGGCTTGCAAAAACTCAGCTTCTTAACCATGATATTGTTTGCCACATTAGCGCAACTCCCACCGTCTATGATCAAACTGCAAACTTTTCCCTGAACCAAGCTACTAGTATGAAATAGATTCTCACGCTGATCTTGTTTTTCTGGTTTTGCTTTGCACGGTTAAATGTCCTTCTTGCTACAAGCAACTCTCCTTGTACTGGCAATAACTCATGTTTCCTCCTCGGTTTCTTCTGTTGCCCATCCTCTGATTCTATGTCACCATTTTCTAGTAACACCATAACACGTTTGTTGATGCACTCAATGGCGTAATGTCCACGGCCCTGGCATTTGAAACACTTTACATCACGAGCCTTGGTGTTAGCCTCCTTAGGTTTCCCATATGGTTGGACAATTTTCGGATTTGGAACTGATCGGCTTAACTTCTCTCGGCTGATTCTGCGGATATGCTGACCGGTACGAGTTTCTATCGTCCCGCGGATAAAACTGTCCGATAGAACTCGAACGGTACAAACCCTTTTCTCTTTGACTTTGCTGCTCAAACAACATTGCTTTGTGAAGCATCTCCTCTAAGTCGACATAATGTTGAGTCTCCAGGCGGTCCTGAATCTCTCGGTTAAGGCCTCCGAGGAACCTAGCCATCGTAGCTTCACCGTCCTCCAAGATAGCTGACACGAAGCATTAGTGTTTCCATTTCCTGAAAATATTCCTCCACAGAACGGTTGCCTTGCGTCAATCTCCGAAGCCTCTGATGTAGCTCGCGATGGTAATGGCTCGGAACAAACCGTTTTCCTCATCAAGTTTCTCATCTCGTTTTTCAAGTTGTAACCGGATACTCCTGGTTTATCCTTCTAGTTGTGACGAGTTGATCCCACCAGCTTAGGGCATAGTCGTAGAACTCGGTGGCCGCCACCTTAACAAGGTTCTCCTCAGTGTAATGTTGAACATTGAATACCAGCTCTATCTTCTTTTCCCACTCAAGGTAGGCATACGGATCACACTTGCCGTGAAAGGAGGGAATCTTCAACTTGAGACCGGCCAAGTTGTCTTGCACACGATCTCTGCCTTGTCTAGAACTTCTACGGCCACTTTTAGAGGAGTTACTGCTTCTGTAGTATTGATCAGTCTGATGTCCACTAGCCTGTCCTTCTTGTTCATCTTCTCTCACGGTTTCCTTGCCTTGGCGTCTCTATTCTGTATCTCTTTGTTCATAGCCTTGCCTGATCTTGTCTACCTCAACTTGTAACATTTTTTTTCATCTCAGCCGTGAGGGCTTCGACCAACATCCTCTGAGCACGTACAGCTGAAGGTTCCGGGTCATCTTCCCCGGCCATTGCTCCTGAAAACAAAAATTTCTCGCAGTAAGTAGTTCTTGGGTAAATCAGAATTATATAAAAATTCCAAACTATTTTTAAAAAAAAATTGTGGCTAAACAAGAGATCAAAACCGTGATGAATAATAATTTTAAAAAAGTATTTTTGACGGAAGATGAAAGAGTCAAAAATATTGAAATGATGAACAAGGGCGGATTGGATCAGAAAACTTAGCTTTGGAAGGGTTGCTCTGATACCACTTGATATGATTCGGTCAATGATCGTTCCTTTCAAGCTAAGTGATGAAGAACTCGTGGTGAATGGTGGAATGATCCGAATGGTGGAAAGGGGGTTATTTCAGTAAAGGGGGAAAAGTGGGGAAAGAGTGAAGATGGAACGTAGCAAGAGAGATGGAAAGCTCTTGATACAAAACTACTAGAACACAAGGATATGACGCACCTAGGTTTCTAAGCAGGATTTGTCAAGGATATGACGCACCAAGAGAGATGATCTATTTTATAAAGGAGATTTTATTCAAAAGATAGATGAAACCACACAAACAACTAACACACGGTTTTAAGAAGAGAAGGGAGAAAGAAAGAAGAACGGTCAACAAGAGAGCAATAAGTTGGTCTTGGGACAAACCCCCTTGACTAACCATGCATGACTCTTGTTCAAACTATCACAAACTACAAGAAAAGACACAACTAAAACAAAGAAATGAACAAAGACACATCCAAGCCACGGATGGTAGGAAGAAGTGGGCTTGGAACAAGGCCAAGCTAAATGGGCAATGACATTGTGGGAATACTTGCCTCGTTAAAAACCTTAGTCAGAAAACTCAATGGGACAAAACTCATTCAGGGAAAAAGAGCACAAAGTATCCCACAAACCCACTAGCTTAGTCCCCGGCTACAATGCAGACCAGTGTGGAACGTGTAGCCTCCTTAGTACTTGATTCATACTTAAACTGATTAAGTAGAACCTCTAAGGCATTTTTGAAATGCCTTAGTCTTAGCTCGGGTCATTGGGCCTCCTTGCATCTTAAGAACTTCTTCAAACCTCCTTCTGGTCTTGATCTTGTTGTCCAACGGCTACAAGTTCTTCTTCTAGGGTTAGGTGTCCCCATGCTCATATCATTAAACCTCTGCTGCTCCAGCTTTAACTCGTACCTTCTTAAGCTCCTCTTTTCCATTCAAACCCCTCATTTCCATTTGAGCAGCAAAGAGGGTCTCATACTTCTGCACTAGTTGTTCCTTGAATCTTCCCTGAAAAGGGATAGTTGGTTGGTAAATAGGAAGGATAACATCTTCTCTTTATCATAAGGAAATTCAACTAAGTAGTCCTTGTTGTTATCAACAACTTCATGTGGCGCCCACCACTCTTCTTCTTCTGTCTTTTCCCCTTCTTTAAAGGGTTCTTCTTCTGCAGCTCCAAGAACTCTTGTTCAAACTATCACAAACTACAAGAAAAGACACAACTAAAACAAAGAAATGAACAAAGACACATCCAAGCCACGGATGGTAGGAAGAAGTGGGCTTGGAACAAGGCCAAGCTAAATGGGCAATGACATTGTGGGAATACTTGCCTCGTTAAAAACCTTAGTCAGAAAAACTCAATGGGACAAAACTCATTCAGGGAAAAAGAGCACAAAGTATCCCACAAACCCACTAGCTTAGTCCCCGGCTACAATGCAGACCAGTGTGGAACGTGTAGCCTCCTTAGTACTTGATTCATACTTAAACTGATTAAGTAGAACCTCTAAGGCATTTTGAAATGCCTTAGTCTTAGCTCGGGTCATTGGGCCTCCTTGCATCTTAAGAACTTCTTCAACCTCCTTCTGGTCTTGATCTTGTTGTCCAACGGCTACAAGTTCTTCTTCTAGGTTAGGTGTCCCCATGCTCATATCATTAACCTCTGCTGCTCCAGCTTTAACTCGTACCTTCTTAAGCTCCTCTTTTCCATTCAAACCCCTCATTTCCATTTGAGCAGCAAAGAGGGTCTCATACTTCTGCACTAGTTGTTCCTTGAATCTTCCTGGAAAAGGGATAGTTGGTTGGTAAATAGGAAGGATAACATCTTCTCTTTATCATAAGGAAATTCAACTAAGTAGTCCTTGTTGTTATCAACAACTTCATGTGGCGCCCACCACTCTTCTTCTTCTGTCTTTTCCCCTTCTTTAAAGGGTTCTTCTTCTGCAGCTCCAAGAACTCTTGTTCAAACTATCACAAACTACAAGAAAAGACACAACTAAAACAAAGAAATGAACAAAGACACATCCAAGCCACGGATGGTAGGAAGAAGTGGGCTTGGAACAAGGCCAAGCTAAATGGGCAATGACATTGTGGGAATACTTGCCTCGTTAAAAAAACCTTAGTCAGAAAACTCAATGGGACAAAACTCATTCAGGGAAAAAGAGCACAAAGTATCCCACAAACCCACTAGCTTAGTCCCCGGCTACAATGCAGACCAGTGTGGAACGTGTAGCCTCCTTAGTACTTGATTCATACTTAAACTGATTAAGTAGAACCTCTAAGGCATTTTGAAATGCCTTAGTCTTAGCTCGGGTCATTGGGCCTCCTTGCATCTTAAGAACTTCTTCAACCTCCTTCTGGTCTTGATCTTGTTGTCCAACGGCTACAAGTTCTTCTTCTAGGTTAGGTGTCCCCATGCTCATATCATTAACCTCTGCTGCTCCAGCTTTAACTCGTACCTTCTTAAGCTCCTCTTTTCCATTCAAACCCCTCATTTCCATTTGAGCAGCAAAGAGGGTCTCATACTTCTGCACTAGTTGTTCCTTGAATCTTCCTGGAAAAGGGATAGTTTGGTTGGTAAATAGGAAGGATAACATCTTCTCTTTATCATAAGGAAATTCAACTAAGTAGTCCTTGTTGTTATCAACAACTTCATGTGGCGCCCACCACTCTTCTTCTTCTGTCTTTTCCCCTTCTTTAAAGGGTTCTTCTTCTGCAGCTCCAAGAACTCTTTCCCCCCCCCCCCCCCCCCCCCCCCCCCCCCCCCCACTTTGATGTTCAATGTCCAAGAGGAACTCTGTAATGATAGCCTCTTATTCAGCTGAGAAGCTCTCTTCTTCTATGACTATGGCATTGCAGAACTCCTTTGGGTTAGCTTCTGGTTTTCCAGAAAATTGTCCTAGAGGCTTGGGACCAGCTATGCCTTTGTTGTTCTCCAGTGTTTTGACTCTTGCAGCCAACCCTTCAAACTTAAACTTGTTGGTGAGCTCTACATGTACTTAATCAATTTTGTTGTGGACCTATGCAAACCTCTTGTTCATTTCCAAGGTTGTGGTGACCTAAGTGTTGATCATTTGTTGCATGAGAGTCTTGAGTTCAGTGTCTTGAGAGCTAGATGAAGCGTGGCCTTGAGCTTGAGCATTGAATCCTGGAGGGTTGTAGGGAGCTCTAGGTTGGTAAATGTTGTTCCTTTGCTGAAAGCCTTGATTGTTGTAGGGAACAAAAGGTCTTGGGGAAGCTTGCTGTTGCTGTTGAGGTTAAGCCTGATCTTGTAGATTAGCAACATTGTTGCTCCTGTAAGACAAGTTGGGATTTGGTCTGTAGTTCCCATAGCTATTGTATCCACCTTGATTACCCAAGTAGTTCATCTCCTTAACTTGGCAATGCTCTTGATCATAAAGCTGAACCATGTCTTCGACAATGTTATCTTCTTTCTTCTCCCTTAGAAACAAGTCTAGCTTCTCATGTAGAGACTTGATTTCTTTCCTGCTAGACTCTAACTCATACTTTGCACTTCTTGGAGCTCTGTCAAATTCCTCATTATAGTTGCCATCAGATTGAGCCAGATTCTCTACCAGCTCCAATCCTTCATCCACATCTTTTGACAAGAAGTTCCCATTTGATGCAGTGTCCAAGAGCATTCTTATCTTAGGCAAGGCTCCTCTGTAGAGAGTGGAGAGCAAATAGGCTTGTGAGAAGCCATGATGAGGGCATTGCAGTGTGTCGCCCTTGAATCTCTCCCAAGCTTCACCAAAGCTTTCATTGTTTCTTTGTACAAACTTTGAAATATCATTCCCTATTCTTGCAGTTCTTGAAGTAGAGAAGAACTTTGCTAAGAAGGCTTTCTTTCACTAATCCCAGCTAGTTATACTTCCTTGGGGCAGGTTCTTTTCCCATTGGTGTGCTTTGTCTCCAAGAGAAAAAGGGAATAACCTGAGTTTGAAGCCATCCTCACTCACCCCATTGATCTTTGTTAGAGAGCATAGTCTATCAAAATTACCAAGATGATCTAGAGGATCTTCAAGTGGCAACCCATTGAACTTGCTGCTCTGGACCATTGAAATCAATCCAGACTTTATCTCAAAGTTGTTGTTTTAGACTTCTGGTGGATTGACGCCAGTCCTGTTGTTGTAGGAATTTGGTGCATCACCAGCGCCAATGGGTCTAGCTGCTCTTGGAGCTTGTGCAGCGCCTCTTGGTCCTTGCTCACCTTGTAAGCCCTGAACACCTTGATGTCCTTGTATACCTTGAGCGCCAACAGCTCCTTCAGGACCCTGGAATCTCATATCATCCATAACAGGTTGCTGATTGTTCATCCCAAGTCTCTGCAAGTATTGCTGCCTTTCTTGCTCTCTGTCCTCTGTCCAACAAATTGATGTTGTCTAATAAGTCCACAAGATTGCTTGAACCTCTGGATCTCAAGTTCATATACCTGAAAGACAGCAAAGAGAGTCAAAGGAGATTAGTAACCAAAGAATACTAAAAACTTGATCTTAAAGATTGTACAAACTCTAATGTTTCAAACTGTTAACTCAAATGACAATGGCGCCAAATTGATGGAAGAATTTTTGGGCTCTTGATGTCAATCACCCAAGCATGCACTAGTCAGTTGTAGCATAGTATAGGGTTTTTATCAATCCAAATGGGTTTTGTTGAAAGCAGAATAGTTATTAGTAAAAATTCTTATGTCAAGCAAGCGCAGAAGAGTTTTTGTTCCCAAAGCAACCAATCTATCACCCTAAGATGATCAAGCAAACAATCTATCACCCTAAGATGATCAAGCAACAAAGAGAACAAAGAAAAAGGCAGTTTAAAACAAAATTAAGCAAGCAAAACAGAGCAAAACAGGGCAAATCCGAAATATATCAAAAAGAGAAAAGCAAGTTCCTAGATGTGGTTATTGACTTTGGGGAATCTATAGACTAACTAAGGCTGTTCTGAACAACATTGATCAAGCAAACGAGCTAGCAATGGTGATTCCTAGACATAGAGTTCACAAACAAGCAAGCTAGATCCAATCTCTTGTAAAATAGCCCTTTGCTAAACACCTTAACAAGAACTAACTCTCATTAGTGCTAAAACATTCAGCAAGCATTAATAAACAACTCTATTCAAGTTAAATTGCTCCTCAAACAGTTAATCTCTTGAGTCAAGGCCAGCAAATCATCTATTAAACAAGATCAGTATTTCATCAAAAACTTGGTGGGTATAAGAGAAACCCTAAATTCTAGATAAGTGTGATCAAGACAAATCTAGTTTAAGAACAGATTAATAGAGAGGAACCCATATACTGAAGCACTAAACAAGCCTTAATCAAGTCCTAAATTCCCTTAATCTACTACATCTAAGAACCCTAAACAAACTACTCACTAATACTCATGTTTAACACCAAATCACAAGAGGAAAAGATGCAAATCATGATTAAAAGAGAGATTAAAGAAAGATTAAATAAAGCAAAAGATTTATCTTACAAACTTAAAGAAAATGTTTTAGAAAAGTAAATAGACATGACTTCTCGAAAATACAGAAAAAGGGGCTATTTATAGCCAAAATAAGGAAGCCCTAGAGTAATGCCAAAAGTGTAGATAAAACAGGTTTGGACTGGGTTTGTATCGATCAGTTGTAACAGTCTGGGTTTTATCGTTACAAATATATCGGTGTGGGGAGTGATCGATACAGTGACCGAAATTCATACGGCGCGTTTGTATCGATCACTCCTGACCGATACACTTGATCGTTACACTTTGTATCGATCACCCCTGATCGTTATCCTTGATCGATACTGGTTGTATCGATCACTGCTTGATCGATATCCTCCGTGTTGTGACCGAAAAGCTCTGCAGAGATCGTCTGCCTTGGTCCCTTTTGCTTCTTTTGGTCCAGCTAGCTTCCTGGATCATCCTCAAAGCTCCTCCAAGCTCCTTTTAGCTCCATAAGTACCTAAAAACATCCATAATGCAAGAAGAATGCAAACTATATCCTAAATGCAACCTAAGCCTATAAGGCGAAGAAAGTGGGACAAAAACTAAGGAAAACATGTAAAAGAGAACCAAAACATGTACTAAATGCAAGCCTAAATGGTGTAAATACAAGAGATATCACTACCTTTTACATAAACTCTACCCTTTTACCCTTCTTCATGGCTAGGGAAACTTTTTCTTTATGTTTGTGTGGCTGCTCTTTTTGTTGGGACTTGCTCTTCTTTGTTGCATTGGCACCATTCTTCACCCTTTGGTGGTTTGCCTTGGGTCTTGTTTCTTCTTTGGATGGACCCTTCAAAGCCTTAATGTTGCTGGCGCCATTCTTTCTATACACTTAGGGCTTTTATCTCCCTTTACTTAACCACAAACTTAGTCTTATTTCCCCATACTACCATTTCAAACTTTTCCCTTTTCTTTCAAAGCATATAAACATGAAGTTCAAACCACTTAAATCTACCCTTTTATCCCAAAACTCCTAACCTAGAATCAAGCTCAAAATGCAAGCTGATATCTACAAGAGAGCTTATTATTGCCAGCCTTATTCCTAACACTTTTTGCCAAGACAAAATCGAAAATGATATAGAAAGGCCTCACAACTCTCAAGATAGTGTTTAAGCTCAAAAGGAGGTTTGGTTAAGGGAGTGGATAAGCTATTTGGATTAACAAGAGTGGTAAGAAGGAAAAGATGATCCAAATATGTATATGGTAGCCATGAATTCACTTTTCAATGCAAAAACATGATAATTAAAGATTCAAATTAAGGTTCAAGTTGATAGAGTTGATTTTCAGAGAACAAATGCTTTCAGTATATGAAAATATCAAATTTAGCAATCCAACCATGGTTCAGTCTTAACTTCTAGCTTTCTTATGATGCATAAAACAACTAATCACGTAAACACTGAAATCATCTTTACACACTAAGCACTTTACAAGGAAGATTCATTATTATACCCTATGCAAATGCAATGCAACCTATATGTCAACACTAGACTCAATCCTATGATAATGAGATGCAACTATATGCTTTCTTTTTGGTTTGCAATAAGATGTAAATTTTTTTCAAATTTTTCAAATTTTTTGATTTTTTGTGATTTTCTATGACTTAGATGAATGCATGATGTGCATGTGACTCAAGATGAAAAAGAATGATAAACTAAGAAAAAACAAAACACAAAGTCAAACCCCAAATCTCTCCCCCACACTTAAATTACACAGTCCCTTGTGTAATGAAAGTAATGAGAGAGAGAAGCAACAGAATATATTACAAAACTAAAATAAAAATGCAGTGGTATAAACAATGATCAGGATGTGGTACTTTTTAGTGGGAGGAGTGGTGGGATGATCCAGATGTCTGTGGAGACTTGCTAGCTCTCTTCTTGTTTCTCCTCTCATAGGTTTTTGAAAATGTTGCTGCTTCTTGAGGTGGAGGAACCCAGCTTGACCATAGCTTTTTAGCTTGAGATGAATCACCTTGAGTACCCTATTGCCATGTTGAATAACCTCAGAAGGGGTGTAGGCTGGCGCCTCCCAAGCTGATGGTATATGGGTCCTTGGCTCATAAGACGAAGCCCTTGGTTGTGCCCATGTTCCCCATTGATCACTTGATTGCACATGAAAAAAGTGTCTTCCTTGGGTATTCCAAACGGCCACCTCTTCTTCAGTAGGTTCAGCTTGTGGCAATGGCTCTTCATGGTGAGAAGTGTATTCATGAGTGTGGCTTTGATGGGAAGCTCCTCCTGATGTAGCTTTATCCTTTTTGAACTTCCCCTTGACCATCTTCACCAGCTTCTTGATGGCTTTGTCTTGCCACTTACACCATTTCTGAAGTGTGTTGATATGCTCATGAGCTATCTTCAGAGAGCTCCCTTGGATTAGGACTTCATAAGGCTTGAAGTGGAACTCCTCTGAGTTATAGTTCAGCACCTTATCTTCATCAAGCTATTCTTCTTGGGGTTCTCCTTGGCTTTCAGCGCCAGGAGTAGCTACTCCTTGTACCTCCTTTTCACTGTTCTCTCCACTCTCTTCTTGTCCAGTCTCCTCATTATCTTCTCCTCTCTCCTCTGGGAAAGTGCCTCCATTATAAAGCTGACTCTTATCCTTGCAGAAACCAATGTTGCTCCTTATGGTGATGGATGTATGTTGTGGGTTTGGGAGGAGGAATCTCGCTGGTTCTCTGAAGTCCTTGAGAAAGTTGTAGACATGCTTCCCTTTGATTCTCTTCTCAAGGAAGTGGCTCTTCCTAAGATAGTCTATATCTATCCACAAAGGTTCCGAAGCATCTTCTTCATATTCATCAAGGTTTACACCACTTGCCATCAGAACAGCTGTCACAACTCCTCCAATGTAGAGCTGTGGGTTCCCCTCTCTTTTTCCTTTGCTTAAGATCCAGCTCCTATAGGACTGGAGCTGCTTCATCAGCATGGTCACATAGCATGGGTATCTGCTTGGCGGCTCATGCTGTGCTGCTTTAGGGGGATCACGAATTTGTTCCTCTTGTGAGCATAAGACATCAGACCAAGCGCTTGAGAGATATCAAAGAAGGTTCTTGTGAATCTTTGCTTGCCAAGCTTGAAAGAGATCCACCCATCTCTATTGGAAAGCTTACTCTCTTCATAGCTAACCACCTAGAGAGTGGAGAGGAACTGATAAGTGGGGAGGGGAGCGTTTTTTCCATGAAGTCACCAAGTCCCATGTGCTCAAATATTGTCTTGCAATCCCAAGCACCTTCATTGTGGAGGTGCAGGGGTATCTTGTAGGCTTGAAAGTGCATTGGTTGAAGAGCTCCATGAACTCTATAACACTTGGCTCCTTGTATGGGACTTCTTCTTCTACAGCTTTTCCCTTTCCTTTTTTCTTGGCAGCTTTGTCCACGGCAGGCCTCTTTCCAGCAGCTTTTGTTGACTGCCTAGCAGCAGTACTTCTGCCCTTTTCTCGTGTAGCTCTTGGATAAGTAGGAGCTTCCTCCTGTGGTGCTTTCCCTTTGCTTCCAGCAGCAGTTTTTGATTTCCCCATGGTACCTACAAGAACAAAGCTTGAAGATACTATGAGTAAAAGAACAACAGTTGAGAAACCAATGACTAAAAGCCTTAAAAAGAATCTCTCTAAGCTAACAGAAGTTTAAGTAGTCCTTAGACAAGATTAAACTTTCAAAGAGGTAAAGGAATTCTCAAGCTAACAGTTATAGACATGGTAGAGTTCATAATAAAAATCAAACATTTATGCATGTGAACCTAGCATGGTGGCTCTAAGCAAAAGTGAAGATGATTATGCAAAGTGAGATGAAAACAAGCAAGAAGTGAGATTTATGAACGGTAAACAATACTTAAACATTCAACTTGCTCATATTAATCATATCCACCATGCAAAATTGATAAGCAATTTCTTTTGCAAGGGTGAGTATGCAATGAGGCTATCAAACTCAAATGCAAGACAGGTTGTAGCACAGTATGCAAAAGAGAGTCAATCCACACCTATGATGATAGAAAATGCAAAGAGAATGCAAGGGCTTTGCAAATCTAAGCGAAACAAGATAGGATTTGAGAAAATTCCTAAAAACTAGATGCAGCAACTAAATGGAATGCAAAACTATTATAATATTACCAGGAACGATCAAACTACCATGAGGAACAAACAGAATAATTAAAGGACAAAGCTACTAATTACTAAAATTCGAATAGTGCATCGACCATGGGATCGACCACTAGATCGAGCAATAACGATCGATCTCGTCTAAAAATGCAAGAATAGTAAAAATAACGACCAGGATGCTATCAAAGATCAAGCGAATGACGAGAGAAGATGTAAAGATGCTAAAAGAGAGGGCCTAGGGTTGAGATTCATGGTCAGAGGTTTCAAAGGTCCGAACTTGGGTTGAAAACCTTAAATCGACTCACTTTGTGAGAATCTCTAAGCCTTGAAAACGAAATAAGATCTATCCGTGGCTTTTGGTATAGATCACTCCTTCATCCTCTCCTCCAAACCCATGGCTTTTGGTGGAAAGAGAGGTCAAAGGGCAGGAAAAACAGATTTTAAACGAGTGGCTTAACTAGTCCCCCAGACTTCCATGGCTTTTGGGAAGAGGTAACTAGTCTCTAGGGTGTGATCTTCAGAGGTCCCTGAATCCGGTCAAGGTAAGGAACCTCTCGGATCATAAAGCTCTTGGCGTGAGAGTCTTTAAGTTTTGAGAACTCGACACCCTAGAAGAGATAGCCTTTAAAACACTAGAAAAACCCCAAGATCGAAACCCTTTTAACCCCTTAATCCTCTCAACCCCGAACCCAAATGAACTACTCACTACACATAAGATAAATCAAGCGAAGCATGGAGAAAGAAACGATGAACATGAAAAGAAAACTAGATTAAAATAAAACGATTCGATTAGAAAAGCAAGAAAAACTCAAGGTTTGGCAATGGTGGATTCTCTCCAAAACCAGAGAGAAAAGCATAAAAAAGATAAGAATGAAAAGTTATTCGTGAAAAGGACGTCGCCACCTTCCCAAAATGGCGAAAACAACCCGATGGTACCCCCCTCGCTAGCGGCCAAAAGCGGTTGAAAGGACAGAGATCGACCTCGGGATCGAGCGGCTCTCTCGATCATCTTCGGACATCGTGTCTTCAACTCGATCTGGGTCTCGATCATCTTCGGCGGATCGAGCGTTGCATCCGATCTTGGTATCGATCTTTGGTTGGATCGAGTGGTGGACTCGATCCGGCTCTCGCTCTACATGGCGTCATTTACGTCCGTACCGTTTGATCAATTTCTTCACTCGATCTTCGTCTCGATCATTCTCCTCGGATCCCCTGGTCTTCTCGATCTTCTGGTCGATCTCATCCTAGATCGACCTGCCATGCTCGATCTGGTCCACGATCTCTGGTCCTTAGCAAATATCCGACCTTCCACGAACCGCTACAACAGCTTCAGCACATCCACGAACCTCCACGACTCCAAAGTAGCCAAAAACAACCTGAATGTGATGCAAAATGCAAGGAACATGCGTATGCTGGTGCAAGAATGCTCTAGGACTCTAAGTGATGCAATCTAACCTAAAACGTGATGTAAATGCATGAAAAGCTAGCTAATGTGTATGCAAAATGTATGTAATATGCAGTAACATCAGTCGTCTATGTCCGTACTCCAAATCGATCTCCATACTCGATCTTCTGGTCGATCTCGTCTAGATCGACCTGCCTTGCTCGATCTGCTACTCGATCTCAGGTCCTTAGCGTGCAATCCTGATTTCTCTAAATGTCCACCGACTTCCTCAAGAGCCTTCGCGCGTCCACAAGTCATCCATAACTCCAAAGTAACCGAAAGCAACCTGATTGTGATGCAAAATGCACGAAACATGCAAATCCTGGTGCAAAAGTACTCTAGGACCTAAAGCGATGCAAACTAGCCTAACATGCAAGGTAAATGCGTGAAAACTAACTTATATGTATGCAAAATACACTAAATATGCAGCAATATTAACTTTCCCAAACTTGCCTTTTCCTTGCCCTCAAGCAAACAAAATTAGAGAAGGGAGACAGGTTTTAAAACAAACGGGGGTTTAAGCTTCTTGCAAAGGTGTCTTTCAAATGAATCAATCTCAACATCCTAGTTACTAGTTCTAAAATGCAATGCGCACACTCTTACTCCAAAGAACTTAGCCATACTCATCACACAATGAATTTCAAATCGTGACTCTCCTATTCCAAACATTCAAAGAAACTCATCCTTTAACATTCATTAATGATCGAACCATGAATCAAACTTATGCACTTTAAAGCAGAACACATTTGGCAAAGGGTATAGGCTATGACCATAGAATGATCTCATTTGAAAGAGGGTTTTTATTTAAAGCAAGGGTTTCTCTCAAAAATGGTAAGAACTTTATGCATAATGCTAAAGATAAAGGCAATTGATGCATACATGATCAGATTCTCATCTACCCATGTAAGCTAACAATGATCCTAAAACCCCCTCTCATTTATTTTCTTTTAAGCTCACTCACCATCCTAGAGTCTACTCTTTTCCCCAAAGCAAAAGCTTAGCAATCCCCAAATCAAAATAGAAAACATCTTAACTCTTTTACGCTAGTGAAAAGGTTTGAAAATATTAAGTCCTTTATTTCTTTCTTATTGATAGCTCTCTTTATTTATTTTTTTTCTTTTTCTTTTCTTTTTATTTTGGCACTTAGGTCTTTTCTCTTTATTTATTTATTTATTTATTTTTTTTTTTGAGAGAGCTGTCATCTGAAATTATTAAAGCATTATACATTTTAAACACAAAACCTTTCACTTAAAACCTTTTGTTCACATCAAATACCAAACTCTTTTGAAACCAAAAACATATAAATATGAAAGCAACCCCAATGATCCTCCAAACTTATCCTAAGCCTACATCTAGCTTCAAATTGCAAAGCTAGCAATCATATGAGAACCTAATCATGTCGCCTAAACGTAACACGTTATGCTAAGTTCAAACAGAAAGAGGCCTCACAATGATGTCACACACGAAAACTTGGCTTCAAAGAAAGGTAAGGGTCAAAGTGGGAGTTCTACTTAGGCTCACAAAGAGTGGTAAAAGGAAGAAGAGAGCCTAAATATTTTTAAGATCCATGTGTTCAATTTCAAATGCATAAGAATGATATTTAAAAATTCAAATTTGGGTTCTCACTTATTAGGACATGTTTCAAATCATGAGTGTTCAATTCAAGTCATGAAAATCAAAACAAGTGATCCAAGCATGGTAAGGACTTACTTTCAAAGCTTGAGCAAAGCATTAGAGAACTACTAACTAGGGCATTGAAACAATCCATGAGCTTAAAACACCTTTTTAAGAAAACTTTAACCCCTTATGCAAATGCAAACAACCTAGATGCTTAAAAATTCTAGACTCAGTCCTAAAATGCTTCACAAGATGAATGCAACTACATGAATTTATTTGAAAATTTTTTAAAAATTTTACAATTTTTTTTCTTTTCTTTTTTATGCCTTAGATGTATGCAAGACTCAAGGGATGCAAAGATAAAATAAGAGCAAAATAAACATGTCAAATAACACACATACTCCCCCAAACTTGAATGACACCGTCCCGGTGGCAAACAAACTTGAGAGAGTTAAAAAACACAAGCAAAAACAAAAGAAAAATGGGCAGTGTATACAAGGGAGGGTTGTTGGTACGTTGGAGCTAAACTCGGCTGGAACTTGAGGATGTTCCAGCGGAGCTGCTCGTGCTAGAGGAGCGTCGGGCTATGTCTTTGCCTTTATCCTCGGTGGGGAAACCATGAACGGAATGGCGAGCTTGTTGCGCGGTGCCTTGTTGCTCACGTATGACAATACCGCCAGTTGATCTCCTCCTCTTCTCGGGCTGGTTAACCTCTTCACTCTTGGACCCCTTAGACTTCGCGGATGAGCTCCCTTGAAGCGCCTTGACTTTCTTGGCAAGCTTCTTGATCATCTTCCCTTGCCACTTTTGTTATCTTTCGCTGCACCTCCACCACCGAAGCAAGAAACTTCTCAGCCTTGGTCCGCGGCTCAAAGTCCATCCTCGGAAGCTCAAAGTGGGCTGGCATTGCGCTATCTGATGGTGGTGACTCTGACTGCTCACGCGCAGACTGAATAGGCATCATTGTTGTACCAAGTGGGGCGTAGCACTCCTCGTGGGTCGGGCAAAACTGTATCGTACCGATGCTGTCCAAGTTTATGGTGCAAGATCTAGTGGTGTAGTTGGCTTAAATCCATAAACAATCTCAAAAGGCGATAGTTTAGTAGCAGAGTGGGTGGCTCGGTTATAAGCAAATTCAACATATGGAATACAATCAAGCCAACTTCTCAAATTATTACCAATTGTGGCTCTTAAAAGAGCTGAAAGTGTGCGGTTAACAACCTCGGTTTGGCAATCAGTTTGGGGGTGGCACGTCGTAGAAAACAGAAGCTTTGTGCCCAACTTCCTCCAAAGTGTCCTCCAAAAGTGGCTCAGAAACTTTGTGTCCCTATCCGACACAATGCTTCTTGGTATACCATGTCGTCTCACTACTTCCTTGAAGAAAAGATCAGCGGTTTGAGTTGCATCATTGGTCTTGCTACACGGTATGAAATGAGCAATTTTTTAGAAGCGGTCCACCACCACGAGTATTGAATCTTTGCCTCTCATCTTGGGCAATCCTAACACAAAGTCCATAGAAAGATCTTCCCAAGGAAGGTTAGGTATAGGCAAGGGCATATATAAACCGTAAGGATGTGACCTTGATTTGGTTCTAAGGCATGTAATGCACTTAGAACAGAAACGTTCAACATCTCTCTTGAGGTGTGGCCAAAAGAAATGCTCCACCACTACGCTTAGGGTCTTATCCACGCCAAAGTGTCCCATAAGCCCTCCTCCGTGTGATTCTCTGATCAGTAGCTCTCTCATGGATCCCTGCGGTATACACAAACGTTTATCTCGAAAAAGAAAGCCATTGTGTATATAGAATGGACCTGATGGGGCTTTGTTGCATTCTTGAAAGATGAATCCAAAGTCCGGGTCCTCTTCATAGTGCTCTTTTATGTGTTCAAATCCCATAACCCGAGCTACCATGGTGGTGATGAGAGTGTAATGTCAAGAGAGGGCATCCGCTACAATGTTTTCATTTCCCTTCGTGTATTTGATGATGTAGGGGAACGTCTCTATGAATTCTAGCCATCTCGCGTGTCTCCTCTTCAATGTGGTCTGGCCTCTAAGGTGTTTGAGTGTCTCATGATCCGAATGTATGACAAACTCCTTGAAAAGCAAGTAATGTTGCCACGTCTCCAACGATCTCACCAATGCATAAAGTTCTTTATCGTACGTGGGGTAGTTGAGGGTAGCTCCACTTAGCTTCTCACTGAAGTAGGCTACTGGCTTGTCTCCTTGTGTAAGAACAGCACCGATGCCTAACCCTGAAGCATCACAATAAACTTCAAAGGTTTAATCAAAGTCAGGAAGCACTAGTACCGGGGCGTTGGTGAGGCTGTATTTGAGCTTGGTAAAGGCTTCTTCTTGCATTGGTCCCCACTTGTAAGCCACATCCTTCTTGATCACGGCAGTGAGAGGGGCGGCTATAGTGCTGAAGTCTTTCACGAACCGCCGGTAAAAGCTAGCTAAGCCATGGAAGCTCCGAACATGTCCTATAGAAGACGGTGTAGGCCAGCCTTGTATAGCTCGTATCTTCTCGTGATCCACTCTTAGACCCTGCGAGCTTACAACAAATCCTAAAAACACCAATTCATTAGTGCAAAAGGTGCACTTCTTGAGGTTTGCAAAGAGTCCTTCTTGACGAAGTGTCTCTAGTACTTGCTCAAGGTGCTTTAAGTGATCCGCAAGGCAACGACTATAAATCAAAATGTCATCAAAATAGACCACAACAAACTTACTAATGTATGTCCTTAAAACATGATTCATTAGTCTCATGAATGTACCCGTGGCGTTTGTAAGCCCAAATGGCATCACTAGCCACTCGTATAGACCTTGCTTGGTCTTGAAAGCAGTCTTCCACTCGTCGCTCTCCTTCATACATACTTGGTGATAACCGCTCTTAAAATCTACTTTTGAGAAGATGGTAGCACCACTGAGCTCGTCTAACATATCAACTAGACAGGGAATGGGGTGGCGGTACTTGATGGTGATGTTGTTAATAGCACGGCAGTCCACGCACATTTGCCATGTACCATCCTTCTTAGGCACCAACAAGACGGGAACCACACAAGGGCTTAGGCTTTCTCTAATGTAACCCTTAGACATTAAGTCTTGGATTTGCTTCTCTAGCTCCTTAGTTTCCGAGGGGTTCATCCGGTAAGCTGGCCAGTTGGGTAAGGCTGAGCCGGGCACCAAGTCTATCTGATGCTCTATTCCCCTTATTGGTGGTAGTCCCGAGGGTATCTCTTCAGGGAACACGTCTTGATACTGGTCTAGCAAGCCCCTTATCTCCGCCGGTATATCCTTCTCACTAACTCCTGAAAGTAACCCTTCCTGAAGACCATATGTAGCACCATGTCTTGACAGTTTAAAGCTCGTGTAATAAATTTAGTGGAAGTAAATAAGTTAGTCTTACTTACCTTGGCATCCTTAGTGAATTTGAGTTGCATTTCATGCACCTGATTAGGCGTGAGAGGAGCTAGAGTGTACTTGCGCTTGTCATGAGTAGAGGTGTCCTGCTTGCATTGGCACTACATCGCATGTCACCTTGTCTAAGTATCTTCCCACTCTGAAAGTAACAACGACCTGGTCCAGCTGAAGCTAAGAACGGTCTTCCTAAAATAATGGTATTCTTGATCTTCCCTTTAACATCTAGAACCAGGAAATCTGTTGGGATGATCACCCCCTCAATCATCATTGGCACATCTCTAAGGGCTCCAAGTGGTACCTTTACTGTGCCATCAACAATGGTTAGAGACACATTACTCTCTTGAAAGGAAGTGTAGCTTAGCGCTCTAGCTGTGGAGATGGGAGAAGGTTGATACTTGCTCCAAGGTCACAAAGACAGCTCTTGAAAGTTTTTCCTTTCAGCTCACAAGGTAAGGTA
This sequence comes from Thlaspi arvense, assembly GCA_911865555.2. Lineage (NCBI taxonomy): Eukaryota > Viridiplantae > Streptophyta > Magnoliopsida > Brassicales > Brassicaceae > Thlaspi > Thlaspi arvense. The sequence goes on from OU466857.2 coordinate 16,532,057, forward strand.
AAGCAACATGGATCTCTGATATATCATGGTTTTTACAGTTATTAACCATGGTATAAGTCCTTTTTATTGAGTCTTTTTGGTTTTTTAGAGTCCAAGTAGAGTCTTTGCAGGTTATAGCATGAGTGGAGCATGATTAGAGGTTTTGGAGCTTTTTGGATCATTGTAAGGATCAACCACGAAGTTAGCATCTCAAAACCGTTGTCCTGCAGTGGGTGACGCTCGTCACCACTTATGGGCGACGCTCGTCACCCTCCTCTAAAGAGAAATCGCGACTTGTATTAAAAGATGGAAAGGAAATTACAGTTTTGGCCCAGAAGTTCCATTATTTACAAGAAGACTCCTGCTCGTGTTTTAGCTTGCATATATTAGGTTTTCAGCCATTGTTGGCTTAGATTTAAGACTTTAGAATTCAGAGAGCTTCCGATAGAGTTTTATTCAGAGCTTTTGGGGAGACAGATCCTGTACTTTTTTTGGAGAAGATTTCGAACCCCTTTATCTTTTATTCTATTTTGTCAATGCAATTTTATTCAGCTATGCTTTGCGATTCAATGATCATGTCTGAGTAATCTGAGAAAGAGTTTGGCAATACTAAGAAGGATGGCAACCCCTTTCTTTCAACTCTCTTCTTGTAGACTCCAGCTCCTTCTTAGTATTGCCATCCTCTCCTCTTGGAGTTTTATAATAGTCTTCACTGTAATTGCCAACACTTTGAGCTAAGTTTGCCACAAGCTCTAGACCTTCATCTACATCCTTAGATAGGAAGTTTCCATTGGAGGCTGTATCAAGTAGCATCCTGATCTTAGGGAGAGCGCCTTTGTATAGGGTGGAGAAAAGTGAAGCCATGGTTAGGGCACTGAAGTGTGTACCCTTTTAATCTCTCCCATGCTTCACCAAAACGCTCACTGTTCTTTTGATAAAAACCAGAGATTTCATTTCCTGATTCTAGCTGTCCTTGAAGTAGAGAAGAACTTGGCCAGGAATTCTCTCTTGCACTCATCCCAACTTGTGATGCTTCCGTGAGGTAAGTTTTTCTTCCATTAATGAGCTTAGTCTCCAAGAGAGAATGGCAAAACCCTCAACTTGAAACCATCTTCACAGACTCCATTGTTCTTGCTGAGAGAGCAGAGCCTATCAAAGTTATCCAAGTGATCCAAAGGGTCTTCTAAAAGTAAGCAATGGAACTTGCTTCCTTGGACCATGGAGATCAGACCAGACTTGATCTCAATGTTGTCGTTCTGAACACCTGGATGGATGATTCATGTTCTGTTGTTGTAAGCATTGGGCACATCTCCTGCTCCAATGGGTCTGAATGGGCGTGCACCATGTGCTGGTCCTCTCTGACCCTGCTCACCTTGGACTCCTTGCTGTCCCTGAACACCAGCAACTCCTTGAACACCTTGTGCTCCTGGAGGTCCCTGATATCGCTGATCATCTATACCATGCTCCATGTTGAGCTGATGAAACCTTTGCTGTCTCTCTCTTTCTCTTGTTGCTCTTAATGCTCTCTCCACTTGCAGAATGTTGTGTTGATAATCCCGCAAGTTTTGATTGCCTCTAGACCTCAAGTTCATACACTTGTAAGAAGAAGAGCAACTTGCAAATCAGTAACAAACAGAAAATTAACAGCTTAATCTTAAATAATCCACAAATCGTAATGCTTAAACTAAACCCATATGGCAACGACGCCAATTTGATATCAGGATTTTGACTAGCTATTCAAATCCTAGCACACTCATGTTATTGCAGCATATAAGGTATCAATCCATCTGAGTTCATAAGACACTAAGAATGCAGCAAATCACTTAAGTCAAGCCAAATTCAAGGAAGCAGTTGTGATCAAACTAAACAGGACTAAAGACTGAACTAAACAATGCAGGAAATTCAAATAGATAAGGCAACGATCTAAGATGGGGGTTTTTGATTAAGAGGGGATTAAAACCTAACTAGTGATGCTTCAAAACAATTCAAAAAATGCTATCTTCTAAGCATAGGATTAATATTTATAACTAGCTAAATTCCTTGACACTAATCACTTTGGTAAGCACATATTCAAGACAAATTCCTTTACTCAAACACATTATCAGCAAGCATTGAAAACACAACTCCAATCCTATAAATCCAAAATGCACCTTAGACATCTAATTCCTTAGGCTAAGAGAACAAATCCTCTAAGAGACTCATAACAGAATTTCATCAAACACATATCAGGCATAGGAGAAAGCCAAGATACTAAACAAGCCTGGCCAAGACTAATCTAGTGATATGATCATGGCCCATGCTAAAGAAGAAGGACTTGTGGCTGAGGAAGGATGTGAAGATAACAAAGGCATTGGCGTTGAGGAAGCCTTTCCTAAAGGCCCAATGATCCAAATTCTCGAAGCCTTTCCTAAAGCGGAGCTGCATGAACCTGATGGAAATATGCTTGTAGCTGAGGAGAAGCTTGTAGCTGAGGAAGCAGCTCGTCCTGGTGTTAATATTGAAGCACCATGGAGAAGACATGATCCTAAACCTCCCTGGTTTTTGATCCAAGAATATCAACAAATGTACAAGTGGTTCATATGCACTCTTTTTCCCTTACCTTTGGTTTTGTCCCAATGGGTTTTCCAAGGAAGGTTTTTAATGAGGCTTATGGATCACTTTCACATCATCCATTTGTTGATCAAGACCCAAAGGCCCATTTCATTTTGTGGCCACGAAATAAAGAGTTCAAGGGTCATGTTTTTTTATGTTCAAACTTGTTTAATTATCTGGTTATTTCCTAGGCAAGTCAAGGAGCATGTTCCAAGACTTTTTGCTTTGTTTTCTGCTTCTTTTCTTCTCTTTATAATCCCCCCTTGTACTCTGGCCGAAGATCATCTATCTTTTTAATAAAAATCCTTTTTAAAGTAGATCATCTCTTTGGTGTGTAATATCCAAGGAAATCCTGTTAATCTTATGGTGTGTAATATCCTTAAGATTATCAGTTTGGTTTGCAAGAGACTTTCACATCTTTTGTAAACTTTCCTCTCAAACTTCTTCCATCATCCTCACCCCCCCAAATCGTCCATATGTCCTTGCTTAACTTTCAAAGTCAAGGTCTTGTCAAGATCATATTATTTGGTATCAGAGCAAGCTTTGAAAGTTAAGTTTTTCTATCCCTTTTATTTGCATAATTTTTGTTTATATTTTTGTTATTTTTTCTATTTTATTTTAATTTTTCTGCAATTTTTCTTGTTTTATTTTTCATCATCTCTGTTCAAATTTGCTTTTTAAAAAAAAAGTTTTTCTGTTCATCTGATCATTTTTGGCGAATTTTGGCTGTTCATCTTCTGATTTTTTGTTGGGATTTTCGTTTGGAACTTTTTACTAGTGTTTTATTCTTCTAATTACAGGATGGAGTCCAAACTTGAAGACAAACTCAGTGAAAAGGACAAGCTCATGCTCAAGGAATTCACTAAGTATCTACAAAAGCTGAACAGCACTTCCAGAGGAGAGAAATCATGCACAAAAAGGAAAATCCGCCAGCCATGAAGAGCTGAAGCCCAAGAAGCCAGACAAAACTCAGAGCAGACCACATCATGCTTCTCACACACCTAACTCAAAGGTTTATTTCAATTATGATTATCAAGCTCCTAATAAAATTCAACTCAACTCTTTTTCAAGAGAAGGAGACTACTTAAAGTGGGAGAAAGACCTTGATGATTGGTTCTACAACAACCACATCCTGAGGGAGCATAAGCTTGATTATGCTATCAGTTTCTTTACTGGAAAAGCCCATAGATGGTGGATAAAAGAAAAAGATGAGCGCTGGTCTTACAATGAGCCAAGAATCACCACTTCGAGGGAACTTAGAAGATTATTGAGGAATAAGTATGCTCCAAAGGATCAGAAAGCTCAGAAGCACACGCCTATCTGCTGTCAAGAAAGGGCTGAAACAGGTACTCTTGAAGAGCACACGCCCAAAGGAGAAAAGACGGAATCAGCAAGCTTTGCAATGGAGCTAAAACAAGATGTACTTCCTGAAAACAAGAAACAGAAAATTGTTTCAGCTTCAAAAGAGGTACAAACTAAACTTTCTCCATATGTTGTTGATGATTCCATGACTGTATTGATGCACTTTTCCAGTCCAAAGGAAGCTGAATTAGGTACAGGAACAAATGGAGCTGAAACTGTCCAAAAAGAAGAAATGGCAGCTCTGGTGATTATTGTTTCAGAACAGCAGCATGGCCAACGAAAATATGAGGAGAACAATGTTCAAATATTTGTTGGAAAACAGATAAGTCCTCACCATGATTATTTTGGTCATAATAATTCCATAATGAGGATAATACACTTGTCTTGTTTAAGAGATGCTGAAGAAGAACAGGAGCATGGCGTTGAAGACACTTTAATGTTCAAAGATAAACCACCAGATACAACATACAAGCCAAAACCAAGCAAAAACCAAAAAAGAGGTATTTCTCTAACCCTTTGTGATTACATTTGTACTGATTTGATTTATTCTCTTGCAGATAAAATGGATTTGAGATCAAATCCTTTTCAAGAAGGAAGGGATGATATGATCATGGCCCATGCTAAAGAAGAAGGACTTGTGGCTGAGGAAGGATGTGAAGATAACAAAGGCATTGGCGTTGAGGAAGCCTTTCCTAAAGGCCCAATGATCCAAATTCTCGAAGCCTTTCCTAAAGCGGAGCTGCATGAACCTGATGGAAATATGCTTGTAGCTGAGGAGAAGCTTGTAGCTGAGGAAGCAGCTCGTCCTGGAGTTAATATTGAAGCACCATGGAGAAGACATGATCCTAAACCTCCCTGGTTTTTGATCCAAGAATATCAACAAAAGGACAAGTGGTTCATATGCACTCTTTTTCCCTTACCTTTGGTTTTGTCCCAATGGGTTTTCCAAGGAAGGTTTTTAATGAGGCTTATGGATCACTTTCACATCATCCATTGGTTGATCAAGACCGAAAGGCCCATTTCATTTTGTGGCCATGAAATAAAGAGTTCAAGGGTCATTTTTTTTTATGTTCAAACTTGTTTAATTATCTGGTTATTTCCTAGGCAAGTCAAGGAGCATGTTCCAAGACTTTTTGCTTTGTTTTCTGCTTCTTTTCTTCTCTTTATAATCCCCCCTTGTACTGTGGCCGAAAATCATCTATCTTTTTTTAAAAAATCCTTTTTAAAGTAGATCATCTCTTTGGTGTGTAATATCCAAGGAAATTCTGTTAATCTTATGGTGTGTAATATCCTTAAGATTATCAGTTTGGTTTGCAAGAGACTTTCACATCTTTTGTAAACTTTCCTCTCAAACTTCTTCCATCATCCTCCCCCCCCCCCCCCCCCCCCCCCCCCCCCAAATCGTCCATATGTCCTTGCTTAACTTTCAAAGTCAAGGTCTTGGCAAGATCATATTATCTAGTTTTAAGCACATGTAATAGAGAGAAGACAATCATATTAAACATAAGACATCACTAATCTAGTCATAAAACTCCTGTAATCAATCCCATCTCAAACCCTAAATAAGACTACTCAGTAGCCATAATCAAAACGAGAGATTCCAAAGAGAAATAATGGTTAAACGTGATTAGAAAGCAGAATAACCCAGAATTAAGTTAAAGGCAGATGCAGAAATTCACTAAATCAAACTAGTTCTTACAAAGCAAAGTTGAAAAATGAAAGGTTTTTAGTGAAAGAACACAAGAAAAATAATAAGATCTAAGTTGCCTAACCATTTTAGGACTTTAGTATTTATAGGGGAACTTGAAAATCCCTAATAAACCAAGATTTAACCGAAAATAGGCTGACTCGGGTGGACCATATTGATCATGCTCATCGATACACATGTCGATATCATCTCTTCTTCTAGGTTGTATCGATGTCCCTTGGTGGATATGCTGGTCGATACGGAAGACTTCAAGGTTGTATCAGCTTGACTCTCCTTGGTGTGATGTCGATACAATCGCCCTTTAGTTAAGACTTATTGGGCAAACACGTCGATACAGCCCCTGGGTATTGTCCTGTCAAGGTGTATCGACATGGGATGTCGATACACTGCTCGGTACGAGTCCCTTCCTCGTGCATTGAGGTCCTTCTTGGTCGATATGCTGCCTTTACACCATGCTCTTACTGTATCGATGTTGAACTGGTCGATACTCCCATCGATATGCACCGTATTGATCAGATGACGTCGATATTGTCATTGATATTGGCCTATCCACCTTTAACCTTCTCCTTTCTTCATTCCCAGCTCACATCCATTGCACCACATGGTCTCCAAACTCCTGCTAGTACCCGAATAAAAATCCAAATGCATTCAAGCAATGCAACTCCTGAAACTATAATAACTTGTAAATATATGCAAATGGGAAACAAAGAAGCAAAATATGCATGTTTAAAGACTAAAACTAGTGATGAATGCAAGCTAAAATACTATAAATAATGGAGATATCACTAAGCAGTTCGCCCCTCCTGGTTTCTCACAAGGTCAGGCCAGCTTTTCTAACACCAATGATGCTGAGATGAAAGGGATGCTGCAACAACTTCTTCAAGGCCAACATGCTACAAATATGGAGATCACAAAGAAGTTTGCTGAAGTTTATAACAGAATGGACTCATTCCATGTGGAAATCTCCAACATGTTTGATGCGTTGGCTGCAAGAGTGAAGACACTTGAGAAAAAAGGGCATGGCTGGCCCTAAAACTCAAAGCAACCTTCCTAGAAAACCAGAAGCTAATCCTAAGGAGTTTTGCAAAGCCATAGCTACTGAAGAAGAGACACTTAATTGAAGAAGAGGTTGTCATTGAAGAATTCTTTTCATTGCTCAATGAGGACATTGTTTTCAGCAACTGACGCCAACAAAGAGGATACAAAGGAAGAGTCTCTTGAAGCAGCAACCACTAAGGAAGAGGAGAAGAATAGGCCACTTAAGAAGGTTCAAGCTGATAAGGAAACTGGAATCTATGACCTTTCTCCTTACAAGCTAGCTCTCCCTTTTCCTGGAAGGTTTAAGAGACAGCTTGTGGATAAGTACACCACTCTCGTTCCCAACCAAAGGAAGCTTAGAGTTCTAGATGTTGGGAAATAGCTGAAAGTAGCCATTGCCAAGACTGAGGTATTGAACATCAAGAAGCTTGGAGATCCTGGATGCTTTACTCTCCCTCGAAGGGAAGATGTTCAGGAGTTGTCTTTGTGACTTAGGTGCAAGCATCAACTTGCTTCCCTACATCAAGGCCCACAAAAATGCATGTGAAGGGGAAAGAAAAGATTCTTTTACCACCCTTCAAGGTCCACAAAAAGGTTTTACTCGATTTATTAATGTAAAATTTTTTTAAAATTCTTACACGGATCATATCAAGTAAAACACTCGATGTGGTACCTCGATGTGTACCATATCGGGACGTCGGGTCCTGTGGCTCGGTGATGATGCTCTGCTGCCTCGGCGGTTATGTGTTCTGGTCAGCTTCTCCTTCTGGGCACCTTGCATCGAGCAATCTCAGTAGATGTTCTGCTCGATGTTGTTGCTCGGTGTAGGGAGACTCTTCGGCTTGCATGATCCTTCCCATGGGCAATGCATGGCACCGTCTGGATGCTTGTTTCTGGCTCGGCCATTGTGCATCAAGCAAACATTGGTGGTTGTCGTACCAGACATCGTCTTGCATCGAGCTGGCTGTTAGCACCCATATTGAGCAGAACCTTGGATATTCTGCTCGATGCAACTCCTCGGTGCAACTCCATCGATCAATTTAGTCGATGTACGGGTTATAGCACCTCGATGTACGGACTGGTGATTACATCGAGCAGGGCTTTTGGTGTTCTGCTCGATGTGATCTCCACCGTGTGGCTTGATCGATGTATGGTCCACTCTCCTCTCTATACGGACAGGGGCTTCAGGAACAATCACATCGAGCAGGGGTTTTTATGTTCTGCTCGATGCTACACCTTGATGTGATCCCCATCGTCCAATCTGATAGGTGTACGGACTGGTCCTTCCTCGAGATAAGCTGTATCGAGCTGAAATGATAGATGTTCTGCTCGATATGGCACCTCGATATGAAAACAAAGTCTTCTTTCCTTGGCCTTTTAACGATTCTTCACATCCATGGACCTGATCTTTGACTTCTGAAACACTAAATAAGGACATTAGTAATAATAGAAAGCATATATTTACAAGGATAGTCATGGGATTACCTCCCAAGTGTGCTTGTTTTAAGTCACTAAGCTTGACTTTGATGGTTTGAGGACTAGTGAGAAGTGGTTGATGGAGCTGGTGCTCCTACCTCTTTCTTCTGGTAAACCCAAGTGACCACTGACATCAGTCTCTTCTTCTCACGAGCTGTCTTCCTGTTTCTCTTCTTGTTGACACTTGGTATGATCAAAGGTTTCACTTTCTTGGTAATGATGCTTTCATCCTCTTCCAAACCATCTTCAAGCTTTAACTCAGTGTTAAGCTTCTGTTCTGGCTCATCAGGGAGAGTGTATCTCATCAACATACTCATTGTGAAGCTCATAGCATGCTCCACACCCTCTCGATGTTCCTGTTGCTCACTCTTCTCTTCAATGATTGTTCCACAAAAAGCTATAAAAGGAGAGACAATCTTGTAGACTTTGAGCTCAACAACATTCTTAAAAATAACAGAGCCTCTCTTGGAGTCTACTTGAGCTCCTGCTGTTGCCAAGAATGGTGTTCCTAGAAGAAGTGGCACCTCTCTTGAATATGTCTTCTCCATAACCACAAAATCTGTTGGCACCAAGCAATTCCCAATCTTAAAAAGGAAATCCTTTACAATGCCCAAGGGTCTTGTTGAGGTGTTATCCACAAAGGTGATAGAGGCTTTGCCGGGCTTTAATTCCGTGATTCCTAAGGTTTGGCTTAAGTGGAGAGACATGACATTCACTGTTGAACCTGACTCACACAAAGCTCCAACATTGTGTAGCATTTCAAGCTCACAAGTGATGAGAAACTTTCCTGGATTGGGAAGCTTTGTAAATGTCTTCAGCTCCTTGTTTTTCTTCAGATTAGCCCCCACATTCTCTAAAATTGGCTCCACTACTTCCAGCTTGTCAAAGACTAATCTGAGTAATATGATTTGATCCTTTACTTCAAGCAAAGTGGTGCCATGAGGAAGCTTTATTCCAACGTCTTGTATATATTTCCTGAACTTTAAGTGGACTGCTATCTGAGGCTTTGTAAAGTGCATCATGGGGTAAGGGATTGGTGGTTTATAAGCTTGAACTTCAGGAGCTTTACCCTTCTCATTGCTGCTTGAGGAGCTGCCCACTTGGCGATCATATAACTCCTTGAAGTCTTCAAGACTTTCTTTAACCAAGACCATCAAAGCGTGGTATGTCTCTACAAACTCTTTATCAGCTTCACTGAGCTCTGGTTTGGCTTCTTCTTCTAGAGACACTAAAGCTTTCTCAGCCTCTTCTTTTTCAGCAGCTTCTTGTGTGGCTCTTTCGTGCTCTTCTTCACTGCTCAAGCTTTCATCTAGTCCTTGGAGGAACTTCTCTACAATGTCAGGAGCTTCTTGATCATCAATGTTGACGTTGATGATATTCCCCCCACACTCAGCCTATAACATGTCCACATGTAACGGCATCTCTTGAAGCATAATGCCAAGCTCTTCCAATGAAGCATCTTCATCATCAAACTCTTCATCCTCTTCAGCAAGCAAGTGGCAGAATTCCTTAGTATTTGCTTCACTCTTTCCTGATAACTGGTTCTGAGGTTTTGAAGATGAACCTCCTTTGCTTTCTAGAGACTTGACTCTTTGGTTTAGAGCATCTAACTTGCCATTCAGGTCACAAGTAGTGGCGTCTATTTGGTTATGCACTTCAGCAAATTTCTTGTGCAGCTCTATTGATATTGCTGTATATTTCATGTGTTTTGCATACATATAAGATCGTTTCTCATGCATTTACCTTGCACTTTAGGCTAGTTTGCATCAATATTTGCATGTTTCTTGCATTTTTGATATATCATGGTTTTTATGGTTTTTAACCATGATATAAGTTCTTTTTATTGAGTCTTTTTGGTCTTTTTAGAGTCCTAGTAGAGTCTTTGCAGGTTATAGCATGTCTGGAGCATAATTGGAGATTTTGGAACCTTTTGGAGCATTCTGAGTTGAAGCCACGAAGTACCTAGCTCGAAGAAGAAAGTATGCCATATGGTGACGCTCGTCACCCACCAAGGAAGGAGGTCGTGGCTTGTTTTTAAAAGATTAGGAAGAAATTGCAGTTTTGGCCCAAAAGTTCCAGTATTTGCAAAAAGGCCCAAGATCGTGTTTTAGCTTGTATATTAGGTTTTTCAGCCATTCTTTTGGCATATATCTTGTATCTTATTATTTTTGAGAGCTTTAGAGAGAGATTTGTAGAAGAGCTTTTGGAGAGACAAATCAGACTCCTTCAGAGCAGATTTCGAACTCCTTTATTTCTACTTCTTATTTCTTTTATGCAATCTATTCTTTTCATGATGTTTTCTCAAATCACCATGTCTGAGTAGTTTGTTAGTTAAGTTAGGGCTTTTCAAAGGTTGAAGAAGAGTTTGTAGAATTGCTAAAAACTTATAGGAAATTCATTGGTTCTTCATCTGTGCTTGCATTCATATCGATTTCTTAGACACATCATCTGGATTTCGAAACCCTAGGTTTTTGATAGATGTGAGAGCATTATTAATCACCTGAACTAGTATTAGATGAGCAAAACGCCCTAGTACAAAGAGATTTGGCTTAGGAGTTTTGTGAACAATTGAACCTGATCATTACTGCATGTTTAGGTTGTTAGGGTTTGCAAAGAGATTTGAAACTCTGTGATTTAGACATAGATAACTTCTGCAATGAGAATTGATTAGTTATATCTTTGCGATTCATGTTCAAGACGGTTTTAATTCATTCCTGATTGCATGCATTCTACACTCTCGGATTCAACCTGCGAACTGTCCTGACTTAGCGCCTTTAGCCTTCTGAACTTTAAGAACAAGCATAAAAACGCCCTCTTGCATTTATTTTACTGCTTTGCATTACATTCATTATTTATCGCTTAGCTTAATCTGAATCTATAATCGCTAGTGTGGTTTACATAATCCCTTGGGATTCGATAACCCCTTGTACTACAACTGCTTTTGCTGTGCACTTGCAGTAGTTTTATTTGGGTAAAACCTGACCCTATCAAGTTTTTGGCGCCGTTGCCGGGGAGTAATAGCTGCCTATCGATTTTTAGTATTAGGATTTTGTCTAAGTTTTTATTTGTTTACTGACTTTCAGCTACTTTTTTTTGTTCCTGTTTCAGGTTTATGCCTAATCGCAGAACCAGAAGCAACAAAGAGAAGGAGCTTGTGACTTTGAGCATCGACGAGCTTGCTAGGTTGGAGAGAACTAACAGGAAAGCTAAGAAGCAATCTACAATGGTCGCTCCACTGATCTTGGTTGAAGATGCAGAAGGTCACTTGGTTGACAGGGAAGGAAATAGGAGGAACGAAGAGGGGCAGAGAATTGATCAAGAGGGGAATGTCATTGTTGAACAGCAGGTTCAGCTAGTGGCTGAGAACGTGGGAGTCCCTGCTGCTTTCAATAACGCTGCTGGGCGTTTTGTTCAGAGGACTCTAGGTGACTACAACAGACCTGATCAGTTCTATGCCAACAGAGCTGCAATCCGACCTCCTGCCTTCCAGAGGAACGATTTTGAGGTCAAACCTGTCTACTATCAGCTAGTTGGACAGCATCCCTTCCATGGTTTACCTCATGAGCATCCTATGGATCACATTGAGAGGTTTGAGGATCTGGCTTCAAGTGTCAAAGCTACTGGAGTCAGCAATGACTTTCTGTTCTGCAAGCTTTTCCCTTACTCTCTTGGAGGAGAGGCTGCATATTGGCTGAAGCAACTAGAGCCTGGTTCATTAACTACTTGGGAGGACACCAAGAACGCCTTTCTGAATAACTTCTATGATGATTCAAGGTCAGAGGACATGAGGACGAAAATTGCTTCCTTTACACAAGGCCCTACTGAAGCTTTTAAGGCTTCTTGGATCAGATTCAAGTCTTATCAAAGGGACTGTCCTCATCATGGTTTCAGTCAGGTGCAATTACTTGGAATTTTCTTCAGAGGCATTGACTGGAAATATCAGATGGCGCTGGATGCAGCAAGTGCAGGAAACTTCAACACCAACAGACCAGAAGAAGCTGTAAGATTGATTGAAAACTTGGCCTGCAGTAACAGCACTAAGAATGCAGATTTTCAGAGAAAGCAGCAGTCTGGTTTGAATGATGGAAACCAAATAGCTGAAGTTAAGGCTAAGTTAGACAGCATGCACAGCCTTTTGGTGGGAAAGAAGTCAGTCCAATTCGCTGCAGAAGTGGAGAGTTTCGAAAATCCTGAAGAATTTGAGCAGAAAGATGTTAATTTCATCAATGGAGGGGGTTTTCAGAGCCAAAGGTTTGGAAATCAGCAATGGAACAGAGGCTACAACATCAATAATCAGCAGAGTACCTTTACAGGAGGACAGAGCAAGCTTGGTTACACTCCTAAGACCTTGTTCCAGAAGACTGAAGTTGAGAAACCTTACCAAAACAGCAGGAATTTTGGTTCTTCTTCCTACCAAACTGCACCTCCACAAGACAATAAAATGGAAGCTATGCTGGAGCAGGTACTTGAAGGACAGCAGAAGATGACAGTGAACTTCAATGGCAAGCTAGATTCGCTGTATCAAGACCTGAATGGAAAAATTGAGAGTCTGAACTCTCACATGAAGAAGCTTGATGTGCAGGTTGCTCAAACTGCAGGAGCTGTTCAAAGGCAAGAGGGATTCCTTCCTGGAAGGACTGATATCAATCCCAAGCATCAGGTTAATGCCATCACAGTCAGGAATGAAAAGGAGCTAAAAACAGTGCAGAAAAAGAGGTTGAGTGCAGAACAGATCGTGCAACTCATGGAGTCTGAAGATAAAAATTTTTCTGTCTCAGAGGTGAGTGACGCTCGTCACCAACATAGAAGAGAATCGGGGGTTGTCACAGGTGAGTGACGAGCGTCATCCCCCTGGTGACGGTCGTCACCCACCCCAGAACGAAGCTGCTTCGCCTGTAACTGCAAATTATGACCAGGAACGTGTCTATAAACCCAAAACACCATTCCTCAAGCATCCTAGGAAGTCTAAACAGGAGATAGAAGAAGCCAGATGTAAAGCTATGATAGACAAGCTGATGCTTGAGATCCCTCTTGTTGATGCAGTCAAGCTTTCACCAGCTCTAAGAAGGTATGTAAAGAGAATGGTGGTGAATGGTGTAAGTCCTGAGGAAGGAGCATTGCTTACCAGAGACATCAGTGCAATTCTCTTAGGCACAGTTCCAAAGAAGAAGACGAAGGTGACTGTTTCTGAACAAGTCAATACCATCACTCAAAGCAGAGTTCCAGAGAAGCTATCTGATCCAGGGACCTTTGTGCTTGATTGCTCAATATCTGCAGGACGTTTTCCACACTCTCTATGTGATCTAGGGTCAAGTATTAACTTGATGCCTTTCTCTGTTGCTGCTAGACTTGGAATGACTGATTTCAAGCCAGCTGGGATCTCTCTCATCCTAGCAGATCGATCCATAAGGACCCCGGAAGGCATGTTAGAGAATGTTCATGTTAACATTGAAGGCTGCATAATTCCTACAGATTTTGTGGTTCTGAAATATGCTGAAGAACCTAAAGATCCTCTTATTCTGGGAAGACCATTCTTGGCTACTGTTGGAGCCATCATTGATGTTAGAAGGGGGAACATTGAGCTTGATCTTGGTGATGTTGTCATGAACTTTGACATGGATAAGTTAAGAGGGAGTTCTACCATTGATGGTCAGACCTTTTCTGTAAGAACTTCTAGAGATGAAGAGACTGTCATGGAGCATTCAGAAGACACTATTGCTGAGTGTATCAATGGATCAGATATTAGTGGGCAAGTGAGCAAGATGGCTGTTGAAGAGCCAATATCTGAAACTTCTGCAGAAGCTGTTGGGTTTGAGGATTTCAGTGAGGATCATATCTTCATGACTGGGCTTGAAAAAGAGGTTCCAATGAATGCCAAATTGCTGGAGGAAGACGTGTATGTGATGGAAGCAACACTTGCAGAGCTGAATTGCAGGAAAACTGCAGAAACTCTAACTGTAGAGTCAGTGACGAGCGTCACTGACCTGGTGACGCTCGTCACCAACCTGAACACAAAGCAGCAACGTGATTTTACAGCTACAAGTCCATCATATGTTGCCAATCCGAAAATTCAACAGTCCACAACCCAGAAACCTGCAACTAAGCAAAGAAAGCTTGGTGTTTCTTTTGATGATTCTGCAGGAAAACGAAATGTCCCACCCACAGTCACGACCCACCCTGCTGATGTTCCTCACTTCCTTGGAAGTGTTCATACATCTACTGCTTACAAACCACCATGGATGAGGAGACATTCTTCTCCAAGGCATTCATTGCCACCTTCTGTTCCACCAGCTGTCTGAACAGCATTCAAAGTCGAGCTAATGACTTTTAAACAAGCGCTTAGTGGGAGGCAACCCACTGGTAAGTTTTATATTTCATATATTAGTTTAGTTTTCTATTACATAGCTAAAAAAAAACCCCAAAAACATGAAAAAAAAAAATCGAAAAAAAAAGAAGAGTCACTTTGTTCAGTTTGCTTGGATGATGTCTTGTGAACTTGTTAGACCATGGATTATGCTTTGTTTGGATGTTTTGATGTGTTTTTTGAGTGCTCTTACAGTTTGACTTTGGAGTACACATGATGGCATAGCATTTAAACATCCAACATGTCGATTTCTGGAGTATCAGAGATGGTGACGCTCGTCACTAGCTCCTTCACGAGGTACCACTTTTCCACCTTGGTTTTACACGTTCTCATGCTTCATTTTGACCAACTCTTGGCTTAATAACACTGGGGACAGTGTTGTTTAAGTCTGGGGGAGGTGGTTACTGACGTTGTGTGTTTTGTGTCATGTTTATAGAGTCTTAAAGTTGAGTCAAAAACCTGTTTTTCTAGAGTCAAAATTTTTGAAACTGTTAGTTTTTCTTGGAACTAACCATAGGACGTTTTTGCTGATAAGAACCATTACCACAGTAGTTGATTACAAGTCTTACTAAGTTGAAAGTCATAGGTAGATCAGTCTAGCAATGAAGGTTTAGGTTCTTAGAGAATCTGGAAAATTTACTGTTAACTCCACCTTAATGAACTTTAAACTTCTTGTCTTGGTGATTGATTCTTATTGATCTTGATTCTCTCTTTAAGCACTGACAATAAGGTTAAGATACAGTCTCTCTTTGATCTTCCCAGATGTAGTTTTTAAAAGTTTAAGTTCAAAGAATGGTGCATTCATGACCCTGTCTCCTCACAAGGAACAACAGTAGTGAACTCACTCAAGAACCTGTCTCCTCACAAGGAACACAAGTATTGAGTAGCACCATATCTTAGACTGTAAAAGTTGAGAAAAAGAAGTGAAAAATCGAAAATATCCTAAGGAAAAAGATTAAGGGAAGAGAAAATAGGAGAGCTGTGTTGAGATTGATTTGTTCAGTTGTTAGGAAGGGAAAAGAATCTGTAAAGTGATTGAGATGATAGAGCTTTGATGAGATATCACACTTAGATAAAAATAAGGAGTTAACAGTAGAAATTTCGGATTTCTTGAAGGGATTTGGACTGGACTTGAGAGATTTGCTAAGCTTGTGATGATTAGGCTGAAATTTGATCTTGTGTTGACTCTGTGGTATGTGGATTCGAAAGCTTTAACTAGTGTGGTGTTTCTGATGACTGACTGACTGTTTCTTGTTTTCAAACCTCGACCTTATTCTTTGTCTAATGTTTGCTTGAGGGCAAGCAAAAGCTAAGTCTGGGGGAGTTGATATATCATGGTTTTTATGGTTTTTAACCATGATATAAGTTCTTTTTATTGAGTCTTTTTGGTCTTTTTAGAGTCCTAGTAGAGTCTTTGCAGGTTATAGCATGTCTGGAGCATAATTGGAGATTTTGGAACCTTTTGGAGCATTCTGAGTTGAAGCCACGAAGTACCTAGCTCGAAAAAGAAAGTATGCCATATGGTGACGCTCGTCACCCACCAAGGAAGGAGGTCGTGGCTTGTTTTTAAAAGATTAGGAAGAAATTGCAGTTTTGGCCCAAAAGTTCCAGTATTTGCAAAAAGGCCCAAAATCGTGTTTTAGCTTGTATATTAGGTTTTTCAGCCATTCTTTTGGCATATATCTTGTATCTTATTATTTTTGAGAGCTTTAGAGAGAGATTTGTAGAAGAGCTTTTGGAGAGACAAATCAGACTCCTTCAGAGCAGATTTCGAACTCCTTTATTTCTACTTCTTATTTTTTTTATGCAATCTATTCTTTTCATGATGTTTTCTCAAATCACCATGTCTGAGTAGTTTGTTAGTTAAGTTAGGGCTTTTCAAAGGTTGAAGAAGAGTTTGTAGAATTGCTAAAAACTTATAGGAAATTCATTGGTTCTTCATCTGTGCTTGCATTCATATCGATTTCTTAGACACATCATCTGGATTTCGAAACCCTAGGTTTTTGATAGATGTGAGAGCATTATTAATCACCTGAACTAGTATTAGATGAGCAAAACGCCCTAGTACAAAGAGATTTGGCTTAGGAGTTTTGTGAACAATTGAACCTGATCATTACTGCATGTTTAGGTTGTTAGGGTTTGCAAAGAGATTTGAAACTCTGTGATTTAGACATAGATAACTTCTGCAATGAGAATTGATTAGTTATATCTTTGCGATTCATGTTCAAGACGGTTTTAATTCATTCCTGATTGCATGCATTCTACACTCTCGGATTCAACCTGCGAACTGTCCTGACTTAGCCCTTTAGCCTTCTGAACTTTAAGAACAAGCATAAAAACGCCCTCTTGCATTTATTTTACTGTTTTGCATTACATTCATTATTTATCGCTTAGCTTAATCTGAATCTATAATCGCTAGTGTGGTTTACATACTCCCTTGGGATTCGATAACCCCTTGTACTACAACTGCTTTTGCTGTGCACTTGCAGTAGTTTTATTTGGGTAAAACCTGACCCTATCAATTTTGCATCACATTCTGGTTGTTTTCGGCTACTTTGGAGCTATGGAGGATTCATGGACGTGCTAAGGCTCGTGAGGAAGTTTGTGGACACTTGGAGAGATCAGGATTGCATGCTAAGGACCCGAGATCGAGTAGCACATCGAGCAAGGCAGGTCGATCTAGATGAGATCGAACAGAAGATCGAGTGACCAAGCCGATGCAAGGAAACGGGTCGAGACCGAGATCGAGAGAGGAGATCGATCTGAAGTACAGACGTAAATGACGCCATGCAGATCGAGAACTAGATCGAGTCTCCAACCCGATCCAGACGAGATCGACTCAATGATCGAGCAAAGTCACCCGATCCAAGCCAAAGATCGAGAGCCAGATCGAGTCTCCTGCCCGATCCCAGACTTACCTTATCCGTCCAGCCTGTTCTTGGACGCTAGCGAGGGGGAGACCAGTACACGCCTTTAGCCAATTTTGGCTATAGACGGCGATTTCTTTTTGCTACTTTCATTCTGTCTTTTTCTTGTTATCTCATTGCTTAGGCGATTATCTCCGCCATTGTAGAACTTTGAGTTTTCTTGCTTTTACATTTTCAATATTGGATCTTTGCTTTTAATCTATCATCTATTTCATTTTGCTCGGTTTACTTTATGGGTAGTGAGTAGTTTCATCGGGTTTTCGGGGTTGAGAGGATTCAAAGGGGTTGAAAAGGGTAAAAGCTTGGTGTTTTCTTGTTCATCATCTCCTTCTCTTCTAGGATTTGAGCACTTAAGGCTTAAAGACTCTCACGCCAAGATCTTTATGATCAGAGGGATATCTTACCTTGACAGGATTAAGATGTCCTGGAGAAGTCAAATCCTAGAGGCTAATCCTTCCTTTCCCATACGCCATGGTTGTTTAGGGGATTACTTAGGCCGTGTGTTTGAAATCTATGTTTTATGCCCTTCAATCTCTTTTTCCACCAAAAGCCATGGGTACGGAGAAGAGAATGAAGGAGTGATCCATACCTCACGCCATGGATGGATCTTGTTTTGTTTTCAAGGCCTAGAGAATCTCACAAAGTGATTAGATCTAAAGTTTTCAAACCAAGCTTGAACCTTTGAAACCCTTGAACATAAATCTCAACCCTGGACCCTTCCTTTTAGTATTATCACATCTCTGTTAATCATTTGCTTGCTAGTTGTTCGCATCTTGGTCGTTAGATTTATTTATGTTCGAACTGTTAGTAGATCGATCGTTGTTGCTCGATATAGTGGTCGATCATGTGGTCGATCCACTAGTTGATTTTTATTAATTCATAGCTTTGCATTTTAATCATTTTTTCTTGTTCCTCGTGGTAGTTAACCCGTCTCTGGTATTTTTAATATAGTTTTGCTTTGCATTTGATCGTTGCATCTAGTTTTTAGGGATTTTACAAATCATTATCATTTGCTTAGCTTTGCATAACCCTTGCATTCTCATTGCACTTTCTAGCTTCTAAGTGTTGATTGATACTCTCATGCATTCTATACTACAACATATAGGTGCTTGAGTTTGATAACATTCCTGCATCTTCACACACACACACGAAAAGCTTGTTATCAAATGGCTTCGTTGCCATCTTAGGGGATATGAAGCATTGAGATTTGGGGTTTAGTAAAGACTAAGCCTTTGTTTTTCTTTTGGTTACTGATTTCTCTACTCTCAAACTTGTGTCTTTCAGGTACATGAATCTACGTTCAAGGGGAGATAACAACTTACTTCAACCCTTGGACAACATTCATCAACTCGGACATTCAAGACAAAGAAGTGTTAGAGAACAAGCTAGACCTTTTCAGGAGATTGTTCAGCAAGGTTCAGTGGATTTTGAAGCGATGGCTGAGCACGAACATCCTGAGGGACCTCATGAAGCTGTAGGAAGGGGTAATGGAAACCCCCACCACGCGACAAGACCCCCACGGATCATTGGAGCGGGAGATGCTCCCAACACTCATCACAATAGGTTTGGGATCACTCCTCCTCCTGTATAGAATAAAAACTTTGAGATTAAGCCAGGATTCATCTCAATGGTGCAAAACAACAAGTTCCATGGGGTAGCAATGGAAGATCCCTTGGAGCATCTTGACAACTTTGAGCAAGTATGTGGGATGATCAAGATCAATGGTATATCCGAAGATGCTTTCAAGCTGCGTCTCTTTCCATTTTCTCTTGGAGACAAGGCAAGACATTGGGAAAAGACCCTTCCACAAGGCACCATTACTTCTTGGGCTGAGTGTAAGAAGGTGTTCCTCTCGAAGTTCTTCTCTAGCACCAGAACAGCAAGGTTGAGAAGTGAGATCAGCGGCTTCACTCAAAGGAACGATGAGACGTTCAATGAAGCCATGGAGCGGTTCAAGGACTACACCATTCAGTGTCCTAAGCACAATCTACCGCGGAGCTTCACCAAAGATACACTTGCTACTTGACACGGCTAGTACGGGAAACTTCCTTGGTCAAGAGGTAGAAGAGAGCATTGAGCTGATTGAAAACTTGGCATTGAGTGACGGCAACTATGCTGAAGACTACGACCGTGCACCGAGAGGTTCTGAGCTAGAGTCTCACAAGAAAGAGCTTAAGTCATTGCATGAGAAGATTGACAAGCTAGTGTTGGCTAACCAGAAGCATGTTCACTTCGTTGGTGAAGCGGATGAGGCCTTAGAGGAGCTTGAGTTGAGTCAAGAAAAAGCCAATTGGGTTGCGGGTCAGAACAACTACAAACCTCAAGGGGATTCACAAGGCTACAACCAGAACAAAAATCTCTCCTATAGAAGCAACAATGTCGCGAACCCTAAAGATCAAGTGTACCCTGCTCAGCGAGCAAAGCCATTCGTCTCCTACAACAAAGGTTTTCAGCCGAGTGGTGGTTTCCAAGGGCAAGGTAACTTCCAAGGACAACAGCAAGAAAACTAGGGTTATACACCAATGTACCCTCCGGGCTTTGTTCCTCAACAACAACCGATGCAACAGCAACAAGTTGATCCGGTACAAGCCATGTTTCAACAACTGATTCGAGGGCAAGCCTCTAAAAACCAGAAGTTTGCCGAGATGAACACTCGCTTAGACTCCTCTCTCACTGACTTCTCTACTCAGATTACAAACTTGAATAACAAGATCAAGCAGTTAGAGAAAGGAAAGGCGGGTACAAGTGGTCAGAATAGCTTATCGGGCAAGTGTGAGCAGAATCCCAAGGAATACGCCAACACCATTACATTAAGGAGTGGGAAAGAGCTAGCACCTACGGTTACTCCTAAGAATAACGAGGACGTTGTAATTCAAGAGGAGGAGGGTAAGCTTTCAGCCGATGATGAGATCAACTTCCACAACGTTTCGATTGAGAGACCAAGAAAGGGTAAGGAGGTTGCTGTAGAGAAGAAAGTGGAGCAAGCTGCTAAGGAGAAGGATGCTTATGTGCCTCCACCGTATGTACCCAAGCTGCCTTTTCCTGGCCGCTTCCAGAAGCAGCTTATAGTGAAGCACATAATCTTATGTGAGAAGCATCTAAAGGACGTAGAGATCAAGCTACCTCTCGTATATTGCCTTGCCATGAAGCCTAAATGTGAAAAATATTTCAAAGACACGCTTGCAAAGAAAAATAAAGAAGCAAGGAAGTGCTGGCTCTTAGTGAGGAATGTAGCGCTATAATACACAAGGAGATAATTCCCAAGAAGTTGGGAGATCCTGGAAGCTTCACTATACCTTGCGCTTTAGGTCCATTGGAGTTCAAGAGTTGCCTTTGCGATTTGGGAGCTAGTATAAATCTGATGCCTCATTCTTTAGCAAAGAAGTTGGGATTCACGCGATTCAAAGATTGTAGAATCTCCTCGGTGCTAGCTGACAGAAGCATGAGATTACCCGTCGGTTTGCTTGAGGACTTTCCAGTGAGAATCAGTGGTGTAAACGTGCCTACGGACTTCGTTGTGTTGGAAATGGATGAAGAACCTAAGGACCCGCTCATCCTTGGTAGACCGTTCTTAGCCACTGCTGGAGCCATCATCGACGTCAAGAATGGGAAGATAGCTCTACATCTAGGCAAGGACATCAGGCTTGATTTTGACATCAATGAGGTTTTAAAGAAGCCTACTATGGAAGGGCAAGCTTTCTACATTGAGACTTTGGACGCTTTTGCTGATGAGTTGCTAGAAGAGGATCATTTGAATCTAGCATTCACTAAGGAGCCGCGGGAGTTCGGTTACTTGGATCAGAGGACTCAGCAATACGCTAACCTGCTGGATTCTAGGAAGATTGTCAAGGAGGATGAAGGCGCCTGCATAGAAATCGACTCCGAGATCGATGACATTACTCGATCCAGGGGTCAAATCGACAAGACAATCGAGAACACAACTCGATCCGGTACAACAATCGATGGTCAGATCGAGGAGGGTGATCGATCCAGGAAATTAATCGAGTCCAAGATCGAGAGATGCCTTCCGATCAGTTCAGAGTCCATTCCGGAGAACGACTCGGCAGCTCGATCTCTCACTCGATCCACCTTAAATCGAGTGAGCGAATCGAGTGAAAATGCTCGATCTAGACGACATCAAGAGCAAGATCGACTGGATGACTCGATCTCAGAAGGGACTGAGGTTCAAGAAAGCAGCCTTAAAGGTCATGTCTCGGGTTCTAAGTAGGGTTCCAAGGAGGAAAACAACAAAAACAGCCACGAGGATGATTGGAGCGTATTCACCTTTGAGAAGTTCAGGTCATACCTTGTAGGTTCCAAGGCCATTCTCTACACGGATCACGCAGCGCTTAGATACATCTATTCCAGGAAGGATACTAAGCCAAGGCTTTTGAGATGGATACTTCTTCTTCAGGAGTTTGACATGGAGATCAAGGACAAGAAAGGGATAGAGAATGGTGTTGCTGATCACCTCTCTAGGAAGAGAGGCAATGAGTCTTTGCCCTTAGATGATTCGCTTCCGGAATAACAACTTATGATGATCACTACGACTGTTTGTGGAAGACTAGAAGGGCGGTTTGAGGAGGTTCTGAATTTCAAAGAAGAGGATCTTCCTTGGTACGCTGACATTGTGAACTACTTGGCATGTGGAGGGGAGCCTTCGCATCTTGACAACTATCACAAGAAGAAGTTCATGAGAGACGTGGGCCACTACTTTTGGGACGAGCCTTACCTGTACAAGAGGGGCGTGGACACTTTATTCAGGAAATGTGTTACAAAGGAAGAAGCTAAGGATATTCGCTTTCACTGCCATGGCTCTTCGTACGGCGGACACTTTGCCGGTTTCTGGTGGCCGTGTATCTTCAAAGATGCCCATGAGTTTGTGAAGAGTTGTGAAGCTTGTCAACAAGCAGGGAACATCACGAAGAGGAACGAGATGCTCCAGGTTCCTATCTTTGAGGTAAACGTGTTTGACGCATGGGGCATAGATTTCATGGGGCCTTTCCCATCTTCCTACAGCAACAAGTTTATCCTAGTAGCGGTTGATTACGTTTCTAAATGGGTTGAGGCCATTGCTTCCCCTATAAACGACTCTAAGGTGGTGATAAAGCTTTTCAAAACCGTCATATTTCCACGGTTTGGAGTCCCCAAGGTTGTAATCAGTGACGGCGGTAGCCATTTCATCAACAAGTTGTTTGAAAACCTTCTAAGGATGTATGGCGTGAAGCACAAGGTAGCTACGCCTTACCATCCTCAAACGAGTGGCCAAGTGGAGGTCTCTAACCGGCAGATCAAGGCGATACTTGAGAGAACAGTTGGGACAACTCGGAAGGATTGGGCAGTGAAGTTAGACGACGCTTTGTGGGCTTACCGGACTGCTTTCAAAACGCCCATTGGTACTACTCCCTTCACTCTTCTCTACGGCAAAGGATGTCACCTCCCCGTTGAGCTGGAACATAGAGCATTGTGGGCTGTGAAGCAGCTGAATTTTGATCTAAAGACAGCTCAGGAGAAGCGCTTGATCCAGCTACACAAACTTGATTAGCTAAGGCTAGATGCTTACGAAAGCGCTAGGATCTACAAGGAGCGCACTAAGGCTGCTCAAGACAAGAAGTTGGTACCCAATGAGCTTAAGGAAGGGAGTTTGATGCTGCTTTACAATTCAAGGCTCAAGCTATTCCCTGGGAAGCTGAAATCTAGGTGGAGCGGGCCGTATGAAATCAAGGAGGTATTGCCCTATGGAGCTGTTACGTTGGTAGGCAAGAATGGGAATGCATTCACAGTGAACAGACACAGAGTTAAGCCATACATGGCGAGTGCATTTGACAAGGAGAGCACTTTAATGCTTCTCCAAGACCCACCATCTGCCTAAACCAAGTAAAGTCTAGCTAAAGACGTTAAAGCAAGCACACTTGGGAGGCATTCCCATGTCTATGTTGTATATGTTTTTGCTTTATTTCTCTTTGAGTATTATGTTTTTATCTTATGAGTGTGTAGGAACAAGTATAAGGGATTGCAGAGCACAATCTTAGATCCAAAAGAAGTAAGAAGGGGCGAATATAGGCTAGAGATCGAGTGGTAGATCGACTCATCCTGGCTTGATCTTTGCTAGATCGAGCTAGTGAATCGAGAGGAGTTAGTCGATCTAGACGAGATCGAGTAGACAGATCGTGTGACACAGTCGATCACGAGAGGATGAACGCCCTATACGTTTAGCTTGAAAAGCAAACGAGAGGTAAAGCGACTGAGTTACTCGATTCTCAAGTCTAGATAGAGTAGTTTACTCGATCTGCCATTCGATCGAAGCCTAAATCGATCCCTGAGTCGAGAACGTGGCTCGATCACGAGGACTTAGCCGTCGTGCCAAAAACACAAGGAATGAGAGGTGATATCGATCCAAGACTCGATTCAATTCGAATCGAGTCCCAAATCAAGCAACCCTCTCGATCCAAGCCATTATGGGCATTAGATCGAGTCCTAGATCGACCAAATGGACTCGATCTCATGCCGAGGTAACAATTCCTTTTTCCCTCTTTTCTGTTTTCCCTCCGGTTTTTAAATTTAAAAAGTTGTCAAGGCAAGCATCTTTGACCATGAAAGTTGTGCCTTGACCACAACTTTTGTCAGAAAACCACTTCTATTACCCATAGTTTTGTAAAATTGTTAGCCTTTATATTTTTAACCTCTCTCACACTCTCCCATTCTTGTTTTCGCGAGTTCTTAAGCAAAAGAGAGTGTGAATTTTTATTTTCTAAAGGCTAACAGAAATCGAATTTCAATCTTAGCAAAGGTATTTACGAATCTTCAAGAAAATCTTTAAGAAAATTTCCTTTTAATTCGCTTTGACTGTCTTAGATGCTAGGCCGGTTTATATTTTTTTTTAAACTAGCTTGATATTAGGAAAAATTCTAGATTTAACTATAACTCTAGATTTGATTCTCTGTTATCTTGCTAGGATTTTTATAAATTCTCCAAAATTCTAGGGTATTAGTTATAGATTTTCCTTCTTGCTAGTCTCTTTCTCGGTTTTTCGCTGCGTTGCTCATTCTCTTGGTCTAGAATCTTATTTCAGGCACCATGGCTCCCAAAAGAACGAGAAGAGAGAGAGCACAAGAAGGAGAAGGACAAGAAGTGGTTGTTCAAGAGAGGGTCCGATGGTCTAAAGAAGAGAAACGAGACAAGGAACGGCTTCAAAGGCTGAAGTTCGAGCCAACAAAGTTTGCAGACAGAGGTTTGCTGTCTAAGATGGGGATATTGGGAGATTTTGATGAACTCCTCCAGAAGATAGGGCTCAGGTGTTTGTCATGGATGGATTGCCCAACCTTTCCCGAACTGACAATCGACTTCCTTGCCACTTTGGAGTTTGCGTACGAGAATCCTAACATCCCAACTCCATCTCAAGGCCGCCTCTCTTTCAAGATCAAATGTCAAGCGTTCAGCCTCTCAATCCCCAAGCTTTGTTAAGCTTATAGCCTCAATGCTGCCGCCACGAAGGTTGAGTTCCCCTCCTTCACTCAAGCGAACGATCTTTGGGACCTCATAGCCAACGATAACTACAAGGCGAATACCACAAAGATCAAGAGGGTGAGGAGTCCGGTGCTGCGTTACACTTTGAAGCTGATGGCCAACACCTTTAGCGTACGGTAAGTAGCCCCCACGTTCACCAAGACGGAGCTTTGCTTCTTGTTCCAAGGCATTAAGCATCTCGTGTGTGACCCAGATGAGAATGATGAGCCGTTGGAAGACCAGCTCGGAGATGACGTGAACTACGGATGCATCCTGGCTGCTTCATTGGTGAAATACAAGGCGTATGCCTTGAGATGCAAGGCAAGCTCATCACTTATTGGAGGCTTCCTCATGCCTTTATTCGTGAAAGCTGGTGTCCCGCTTCAGAACTTCACTCCCGTTCCGGATAGAGCTTTCATGGATGAGACATACCTATGGAACACAGACAGCTTGGGACGCACGCCAGCTGAGGGTTTCTTTGAGTACCTATTCATTGATGCGGAGAATGAGAATATGGTGTGTATCCTGCCAAACAAAGTCGAAACCAAGCTATTGGGAGTTGGAAACATCGAGTTTCTCCCAAGCGTAGAGGAGTGTATAGCTCGTCTAGGAGTCACAGCCGTCATTCGCCACGCATGATGAGATGCCCGAAGCCTTTGTCCTCCCCAAGATCGACTTTGAGCTGCGTACCAAGACAGAAAAGTTCTTTGCTTCTGTTGTGGAGATGCAAAGAAAGATCAACAAGTGGCAAAGCAAGGTCATCAAGAAGCTTGCCAAGAAAGTAAACAGCCCGAGAAGAGGAGGCTTTCAACCGGGAGGAGTTGTCATCCGTGAGACTCAAGGAAGCAACATCCAGCCTGCTCGTCTTTCCCTCCAAGAACCAGCCTCCAAAGGCAAAGCCATAGTATCTAGCTCGTCCGGAACATCCTCAAGTTCCAGCCGAGGCTAGATCTGAGGTACCAACAACCTTCCATTGTATATACCGCTCATATTTTATTTGTTTTTGCTTTGTGTTTTTAAACTCTCTCGAATTTGTTTGCCACTGAGACGGTGTCATTCAAGTTTTGGGGAGTATTTGTGTGGTTTGACATGTTTATTTTGCTCTTATCTTCTCATTGCATCCATTGAGTCTTCATTGCATCTAAGGCATAGAAAAGAACAAAAAAATTGGTAAAAGTTTTAAAATTTTTCAAAAAAATTCATATAGTTGCATTCACATTGTTAAATATTTTAGGATTGAGTCTAGAGTTTTTAAGCATCTAGGTTGTTTAAGTTTGCATAAAGGGTTAAAGTTTTCTTAAAAAGGTGTTTTAAGCTCATGAATTGTTTCAATACCCTAGTTAGTAGTTCTCTAATGTTTTGCTCACGCTTTGAAAGTAAGTCCGTACCATGCTTGGATCACTTGTTTTGATTTTCGTGGCTTGACTTGAACATTCATGATTTGAAACTTGTCCTAATAAGTGAGAACCCTAACCTGATTTTTAAATATCATTCTTATGCATTTGAAAATGAACACATGGATCTTACACATATTTACGCTCTCTTCCTCCTTTTACCACTCTTTGTGAGCCTAAGTAGAATTCGCACCATTACCCTTACCTTTCTTTCAAGCCAAGTATTCTTGTGTGACATCATTGTGAGGCCTCTTTTCGGTTTGAACTTAGCATAACGTGTTACATTTAGGCGACATGATTAGGTTCTCATATGATTGCTAGCTTTGCATTTTGAAGCTAATTATAAGCTTAGGATAAGTTTGGGGGTTTGATGGGATTGCTTTCTTGTTTATATGCTTACGGTTTCAGAAAGTCTTGGTAATTGAAGTGAAGGTTTTAAGTGAAAGGCTTTGTTTTCAAAATGTATAAAGCTCTAAGTATTTCAGAAGATAGCTCTTTCAAGTAAAATAAAAAGAAAAGAAAAAAAAGAAAAAAAAAAGAGAAAGAATAAAGAAAAAAATAAGCAGCTAAAATATTTTCAAGCCTTTTCACTAGCCTAGTAAAGATGTTTTCCGTTTTGATTTGGGGTTTGCTAAGCTAATGCTTTGTTGATAAGGGTATTATTTAACAGGGTGAGTGAGCTTAAAATAAAAGAGATGAGAGGGGTTTTAGGATGATTGATTAGCGTATGGGTAGATGAGAATCTGATCATGTATGCATCAATTGCCTTTACCTTTAGCATTATGCATAAAGTTCATACCATTCTTGAGAGAAACCCATTGCATTGTGAAACCCTTTTTAAAATGATATCATTCTATGCTCATAGCCTTCACCCTTAGCCAAATGTGTTCTGCTTTAAAGTGCATAAGTTTGATTCACAGTTTGATCAGTAATGAATGTTAAAGGATGAGATTCTTTGATTGTTTGGAATAGGAGGGTCATGATTTGAAATTCATTCTGTGATGAGTATGGCTAAGTTCTTTGGAGTATGAGTGTGTGCATTGCATCTTAGAATTAGTAACTAGGACGGTGAGATTGATACATTTGAAAGACACCTTTGCAAGGAGCTTAAACCCCCGTTTGTTTTAAAACCACTCTCCCTTCTTGAATTATGTTTGCTTGAGGGAAAGCAAAAGGCAAGTTTTAAACAGCCATCTTGCTCACTTGCCCACTTATATCTGATTCATTGACACACTCAGCAATAGTGTCTTCTGAATGCTCCATGACAGTCTCTTCATCTCTAGAAGTTCTTACAGAAAAGGTCTGACCATCAATGGTAGAACTACCTCTTAACTTATCCATGTCAAAGTTCATGACAACATCACCAAGATCAAGCTCAATGTTCCCCTTTCTCACATCAATGATGGCTCCAGCAGTAGCCAAGAATGGTCTTCCCAGAATAAGAGGATCTTTAGGTTCTTCAGCATATTTCAGAACCACAAAATCTGTAGGAATTATGCAGCCTTCAATGTTAACATGAACATTCTCTAACATGCCTTCTGGGGTCCTTATTGATCGATCTGCTAGGATGAGAGAGATCCCAGCTGGCTTGAAATCAGTCATTCCAAGTCTAGCAGCAACAGAGAAAGGCATCAAGTTAATACTTGACCCTATATCACATAGAGAGTGTGGAAAACGTCCTGCAGATATTGAGCAATCAAGCACAAAGGTCCCTGGATCAGATAGCTTCTCTGGAACTCTGCTTTGAGTGATGGTATTGACTTGTTCAGAAACAGTCACCTTCTTCTTCTTCTTTGGAACTGTGCCTAAGAGAATTGCACTGATGTCTCTGGTAAGCAATGCTCCTTCCTCAGGACTTACACCATTCACAACCATTCTCTTTACATACCTTCTTAGAGCTGGTGAAAGCTTGACTGCATCAACAAGTGGGATCTCAAGCATCAGCTTGTCTATCATGGCTTTACATCTGGCTTCTTCTATCTCCTGTTTAGACTTCCTAGGATGCTTGGGGAATGATGTTTTGGGTTTATAGACACGTTCCTGGTCATAATTTGCAGTTACAGGCAAAGCAGCTTCGTTCTGGGGTGGGTGACGACCGTCACCAGGTGGGTGACGCTCGTCACTCACTTGTGACAACCCCCGATACCCTTGTAGGTTGGTGACGAGCGTCACTCCTCCTTGGTGACGCTCGTCACTCACCTCTGAGACAGAAAATTTTTCATCTTCAGACTCCATCAGTTGCACGATCTGCTCTGCACTCAGCCTCTTTTTCTGCACTGTTTTAAGCTCCTTTTCAT
Source organism: Thlaspi arvense (assembly GCA_911865555.2). Taxonomy (NCBI): domain Eukaryota; kingdom Viridiplantae; phylum Streptophyta; class Magnoliopsida; order Brassicales; family Brassicaceae; genus Thlaspi; species Thlaspi arvense. The sequence continues at coordinate 16,560,700 of OU466857.2, forward strand.
TCCTTACTGTGATGGCATTAACCTGATGCTTGGGATTGATGTCAGTCCTTCCAGGAAGGAATCCCTCTTGCCTTTGAACAGCTTCTGCAGTTTGAGCAACCTGCACATCAAGCTTCTTCATGTGAGAGTTCAGACTCTCAATTTTTCCATTCAGGTCTTGATACAGCAAATCTAGCTTGCCATTGAAGTTCACTGTTATCTTCTGCTGTCCTTCAAGTACCTGCTCCTGCATAGCTTCCATTTTATTGTCTTGTGGAGGTGCAGTTTGGTAGGAAGAAGAACCATAATTCCTGCTGTTTTGGTAAGGTTTCTCAACTTCAGTCTTCTGGAATGGGGGCTTAGGAGTGTAACCAGGCGTGCTCTGTCCTCCTGTAAAGGTACTCTGCTGATTATTGCTGTTGTAGCCTCTGTTCCATTGCTGATTTCCAAACCTTTGGCTCTGAAAACCCCCTCCATTGATGAAATTAACATCTTTCTGCTCAAATTCTTCAGGATTTTCGAAACTCTCCACTTCTGCAGCAAACTGAACTTACTTCTTTCCCACCAGAAGGCTGTGCATGCTGTCTAACTTAGCCTTAACTTCCGCTATTTGGTTTCCATCATTCAAACCAGCCTGCTGCTTTCTCTGAAAATCTGCATTCTTAGTGCTGTTACTGCAGGCCAAGTTTTCAATCAATCTTACAGCTTCTTCTGGTCTGTTGGTGTTGAAGTTTCCTGCACTTGCTGCATCCAGCGCCATCTGATACTTCCAGTCAATGCCTCTGAAGAAGATCCCAAGTAATTGCACCTGACTGAAGCCATGATGAGGAGAGTCCCTTTGATAGGACTTAAACCTGATCTAAGAAGCCTTAAAAGCTTCAGTAGGGCCTTGTGTAAAGGAAGCAATTTTCGTCCTCATGTCCTCTGATCTTGCATCATCATAGAAGTTATTCAGAAAGGCGTTCTTAGTGGCTTCCCAAGTGGTCAATGAAGCAGGTTCCAGTTGCTTCAGCCAATATGCAGCTTCTCCTCCAAGAGAGTAAGGAAAAAGCATGCAGAACAGGAAATCATTGCTGACTCCAGTAGCTTTGACACTTGAAGCCAGATCCTCAAACCTCTCAATGTGATCCATAGGATGCTCATTAGGTAAGCCATGGAATGGATGCTGGCCAACCAGCTGATAGTAGACTGGTTTAACCTCAAAATCGTTCCTCTGGAAGGCAGGAGGTCGGATTGCAGCTCTGTTGGCATAGAACTGATCAGGTCTGTTGTAGTCACCTAGAGTCCTCTGAACAAAACGCCCAGCAGCGTTATTGACAGCAGCAGGGACCCCCACGTTCTCAGCCACTTGCTGAACCTGCTGTTCAACAATGACATTCCCCTCTTGATCAATTCTTTGCCCCTCTTCGTTCCTCCTGTTTCCTTCCCTGTCAACCAAGTGACCTTCTGCATCTTCAACCAAGATAAGTTGAGCGACCATTGTAGATTGCTTCTTAGCTTTCCTGTTAGTTCTCTCCAACCTAGCAAGCTCGTCGATGCTTAAAGTCACAAGCTCATTCTATTTGTTGCTTCTGGTACTGCGATTAGGCATACACCTGAAACAGGAACAAAGAAAAGTAGCTGAAAGTCAGTAAACAAATAAAAACTTAGACAAAATCCTAATACTAAAAATCGATAGGCAGCTATTACTCCCCGGCAACGGCGCCAAAAACTTGATAGGGTCAGGTTTTACCCAAATAAAACTACTGCAAGTGCACAGCAAAAGCAGATGTAGTATAAGGGGTATCGAAATCCCAAGAGAGTAATGCAGACTACACTATCGAATATAGATTCGGACTAAGCTAAGCAAAATATGATGTATGTAATGCGAATGAATAAATGGAAGTAAGCAAACGAATGTGTGAAGTTATCTAAGTTCAAGAAGATTAAAAGCGCTAAGCCAGGGTAATTCGCAGGTTTGAATCCAAGAATGTATGATGCAGGAAATCAGGAATGATTAAGAACTGTTTTAAACATGAATCTCTAATGCATAACTAATCAATTTTCATTGCAAAAGTTATCTATACCTAGATCACAAAGTTTCAAATCTCTTTGTAAACCCTAACAACCTAAGCATGCAGGAATGATCAGATTCAATTGTTTACAAAACTCCTAAGCCAAATCTCTTTGTTCTAAGTTGTTTTGCTCATCAAATAATTTCCCTCTCTTGGTTTGGAGCCAAGGAGGTTTAAATTTGAATTTTGGCTCCTCCTGACACTTAGCAGAGCTCCGGAGCACTTTTGTTCTTGTCCCCCACCCATTTGATTCCCTTGGTTCCCCATTAACCTCTTTATAAAACCAACATCCTCCTCCCTTCTCTTCACACTTCATTTTCTTACTTCTCTCACCTAAAGCTCGAAATTTTATCTCTCTTTTTATCTCATTTATCTCTTCTAAGTGCTCAGAAGCTCCACAAAGGTTTGCTTTCTCAACTGTTCATCTCTTGTTCTTAAATTTTAAATTTGGTTAAAATTGATAAATCTATGGTTTTAAGAGCAAGATTTGTTTAGTTAACGGTTTTTTGATTTGATTTTTGATGTTACTGCATATTACATACATTTTGCATACACATAAGCTAGCTTTTCATGCATTTACATCACATTTTAGACTAGGTTGCATCACTTAGAGTCCTAGAGCATTCTTGCACCAGCATACGCATGTTCCTTGCAATTTGCATCACATTCAGGTTGTTTCTAGCTACTTTGGAGTCGTGGAGGTTCGTGGACGTGCTGAAGCTGTTGTAGCGGTTCGTGGAAGGTCGGATATTTGCTAAGGACCAGAGATCGGGGACCAGATCGAGCATGGCAGGTCGATCTAGGATGAGATCGACCAGATGATCGAGAAGACCAGGCGATCCGAGGAGAATGATTGATAGGGTCAGGTTTTACCCAAATAAAACTACTGCAAGTGCACAGCAAAAGCAGATGTAGTATAAGGGGTATCGAAATCCCAAGAGAGTAATGCAGACTACACTATCGAATATAGATTCGGACTAAGCTAAGCAAAATATGATGTATGTAATGCGAATGAATAAATGGAAGTAAGCAAACGAATGTGTGAAGTTATCTAAGTTCAAGAAGATTAAAAGCGCTAAGCCAGGGTAATTCGCAGGTTTGAATCCAAGAATGTATGATGCAGGAAATCAGGAATGATTAAGAACTGTTTTAAACATGAATCTCTAATGCATAACTAATCAATTTTCATTGCAAAAGTTATCTATACCTAGATCACAAAGTTTCAAATCTCTTTGTAAACCCTAACAACCTAAGCATGCAGGAATGATCAGATTCAATTGTTTACAAAACTCCTAAGCCAAATCTCTTTGTTCTAAGTTGTTTTGCTCATCAAATAATTTCCCTCTCTTGGTTTGGAGCCAAGGAGGTTTAAATTTGAATTTTGGCTCCTCCTGACACTTAGCAGAGCTCCGGAGCACTTTTGTTCTTGTCCCCCACCCATTTGATTCCCTTGGTTCCCCATTAACCTCTTTATAAACCAACATCCTCCTCCCTTCTCTTCACACTTCATTTTCTTACTTCTCTCACCTAAAGCTCGAAATTTTATCTCTCTTTTTATCTCATTTATCTCTTCTAAGTGCTCAGAAGCTCCACAAAGGTTTGCTTTCTCAACTGTTCATCTCTTGTTCTTAAATTTTAAATTTGGTTAAAATTGATAAATCTATGGTTTTAAGAGCAAGATTTGTTTAGTTAACGGTTTTTTGATTTGATTTTTGATGTTACTGCATATTACATACATTTTGCATACACATAAGCTAGCTTTTCATGCATTTACATCACATTTTAGACTAGGTTGCATCACTTAGAGTCCTAGAGCATTCTTGCACCAGCATACGCATGTTCCTTGCAATTTGCATCACATTCAGGTTGTTTCTAGCTACTTTGGAGTCGTGGAGGTTCGTGGACGTGCTGAAGCTGTTGTAGCGGTTCGTGGAAGGTCGGATATTTGCTAAGGACCAGAGATCGGGGACCAGATCGAGCATGGCAGGTCGATCTAGGATGAGATCGACCAGATGATCGAGAAGACCAGGCGATCCGAGGAGAATGATTGATAGGGTCAGGTTTTACCCAAATAAAACTACTGCAAGTGCACAGCAAAAGCAGATGTAGTATAAGGGGTATCGAAATCCCAAGAGAGTAATGCAGACTACACTATCGAATATAGATTCGGACTAAGCTAAGCAAAATATGATGTATGTAATGCGAATGAATAAATGGAAGTAAGCAAACGAATGTGTGAAGTTATCTAAGTTCAAGAAGATTAAAAGCGCTAAGCCAGGGTAATTCGCAGGTTTGAATCCTAGAATGTATAATGCAGGAAATCAGGAATGATTAAGAACCGTTTTAAACATGAATCTCTAATGCATAACTAATCAATTTTCATTGCAAAAGTTATCTATACCTAGATCACAGAGTTTCAAATCTCTTTGTAAACCCTAACAACCTAAGCATGTAGGATTGATCAGATTCAGTTGTTTACAAAACTCCTAAGCCAAATCTCTTTGCACTAAGTTGTTTTGCTCATCAAATACTAGTTCAGGTGATTAATAATGCTCTCACATATATTTAACAACCTATGATTTTCGGATTCCTAGATGATGTGTCTCAGAAGTTCGATTTTAAGCAAGCAGAGATGAAAAACCATAAGATATTCCTAACCGAATTGCGATTCTACAATCTCTTCATCAACCTTTGAAAAACCCTAACTTAACTAGCAGATTACTCAGACATGATTATGAGATCACAAAACATAACTGAATAAAATTGCATTAAGAGAAAGAGTAAGAAACAAAGGGGGTTCGAAATCTTCTCAAAAGAGTACAGGATTTGTCTCCCCAAAAAGCTCTGAATAAATCTCTCTCTAAAACTCTCTAAAATAATAAGATACAAGATAGATGCCAAAAGAATGGCTGAAAAACCTAATATACAAGCTAAAACACGATCTGGGGCCTTTTTGCAAAAACTGGAACCTCTGGGCCAAAACTGCAATTTCTTCCCAATCTTTTAAAAACAGGCCACGACCTCCTTCCTTGGTGGGTGACGAGCGTCACCCATATGCATACTTTCTTCTTCGAGTTGGATACTTTGTGGCTTCAACTTGCAATGCTCCAAAAAGCTCCAATATCTTCAGTTATGCTCTAGACATGCTATAACCTGCAAACACTCTTCTAGGACTCTAAAAAGACCAAAAAGACTCAATAGAAAGGACTTATATCATGGTTAAAAACCATAAAAACCATGATATATCAACTCCCCCAGACTTAGCTTTTGCTTGCCCTCAAGCAAACATCAGACAAAGAATAAGGTCGAGGTTTGAAAACAAAAAACAGTCAGTCAGTCATCAGGAACACCATACTAGTTAGAGCTTTCGAATCCACATACCACAGAGTCAACACAAGATCAAATTTCAGTCTAATCATCACAAGCTTGGCAAATCTCTCAAATCCAGTCCAAATCCCTTCAAGAAATCCGAAATTTCTACTGCTAACTCCTTATTATTTATCTAAGTGTGATATCTTATCAAAGTTTTATCATCTCAATCACTTTACAGATTCTTTTCTCTTCCTAACAACTGAACAAATCAATCTCAACACAGCTCTCCTATTTTCTCTTCCCTTAGGATATTTTCGATTTTTCACTTCTTTTTTTTCTCAACTTTTACAGGCTAAGATATGGTGCTACTCAATACTTGTGTTCCTTGTGAGGAGACAGGTTCTTGAATGTGTTCACTACTGTTGTTCCTTGTGAGGAGACAGGGTCATGAATGCACCATTCTTTGAACTTAATCTTTTTAAAAACTACATCAGGGAAAATCAAAGAGAGACTGTATCTTAACCTTATTGTCAGTGCTTAAAGAGAGAATCAAGATCAATAAGAATCAATCACCAAGACAAGAAGTTTAAAGTTCATTAAGGTGGAGCTAACAGGAAATTTTCCAGATTCTCTAAGAACCTAAACCTTCATTGCTAGACTGATCTACCTATGACTTTCAACTTAGTGAGACTTGTAATCAACTACTGTGGCAATGGTTCTTATCAGCAAAAACGTCCTATGGTTAGTTCCAAGAAAAACTGACAGTTTCAAAAATTTTGACTCTAGAAAAACAGGTTTTTGACTCAACTTTAAGACTCTATAAACATGACACAAAGCACACAACGTCAGTAACCACCTCCCCCAGACTTAAACAACACTGTCCCCAGTGTTATTAAGCCAAGAGTTGGTCAAAATGAAGCATGAGAACGTGTAAAAACAAGGTGGAAAAGTGGTACCTCGCAAAAGACCTGGTGACGAGCGTCACCACTCTGAAACTTCAGAAATCGTCATATTGGATGTTTAAATGCTATGCCATCATGTGTACTCCGAAGTCAAACTGTAAGAGCACTCAAAACACACATCAAAACATCCAAACAAAGCATAATCCATGGTCCAACAAGTTCACAAGATATCATCCAAGCAAACTGAACAAAGTGACTCTTTTTTTTTTTTTGATTTTTCTCATGTTTTTGGGTTTTTTTTAGCTATGTAATAGAAAACTAAACTAATATATGAAATATAAAACTTACCAGTGGGTTGCCTCCCACTAAGCGCTTGTTTAAAGTCATTAGCTCGACTTTGAATGCTGCTCAGACAGCTGGTGGAACAGAAGGTGGCATTGAATGCCTTGGAGAAGAATGTCTCCTCATCCATGGTGGTTTGTAAGCAGTAGATGTATGAACACTTCCAAGGAAGTGAGGAACATCAGCAGGGTGGGTCGTGAGTGTGGGTGGGACATTTCGTTTTCCTGCAGAATCATCAAAAGAAACACCAAGCTTTCTACGAGAATCTCGTTGCTTGCATAAGTGTGAAGCATCTTTTTCACCTTTTAAATTCTTATTGATTAGATTAGGAGGTTTGGAACTGGTTCCAGGAAGTGCATACCTTTGCTTAGTTGCAGGTTTTTGGGTTGTGGACTGTTGAATTTTCGGATTGGCAAATTATGATGGACTTCTAGAGCAAATATCACGTCTCTCCTTTGTGTCCAGGTTGGTGACGAGCGTCACCAGGTCAGTGACGCTCGTCACTGACTCTGCAGTTCGAGTTTCTGCAGTTTTCCTGCAATTCAGCTCTGCAAGTGTTGCTTCCATCACATACACGTCTTCCTCCAGCAACTTGGCATTCATTAGAACCTCTTTTTCAAGCCCAGTCATGAAGATATGATCCTCACTGCAATCCTCAAACCCAACAGCTTCTGCAGAAGTTTCAGATATTAGCTCTTCAACAGCCATCTTGCTCACTTGCCCACTTATATCTGATTCATTGACACACTCAGCAATAGTGTCTTCTGAATGCTCCATGACAGTCTCTTCATCTCTAGAAGTTCTTACAGAAAAGGTCTGACCATCAATGGTAGAACTACCTCTTAACTTATCCATGTCAAAGTTCATGACAACATCACCAAGATCAAGCTCAATGTTCCCCTTTCTCACATCAATGATGGCTCCAGCAGTAGCCAAGAATGGTCTTCCCAGAATAAGAGGATCTTTAGGTTCTTCAGCATATTTCAGAACCACAAAATCTGTAGGAATTATGCAGCCTTCAATGTTAACATGAACATTCTCTAACATGCCTTCTGGGGTCCTTATTGATCGATCTGCTAGGATGAGAGAGATCCCAGCTGGCTTGAAATCAGTCATTCCAAGTCTAGCAGCAACAGAGAAAGGCATCAAGTTAATACTTGACCCTATATCACATAGAGAGTGTGGAAAACGTCCTGCAGATATTGAGCAATCAAGCACAAAGGTCCCTGGATCAGATAGCTTCTCTGGAACTCTGCTTTGAGTGATGGTATTGACTTGTTCAGAAACAGTCACCTTCTTCTTCTTCTTTGGAACTGTGCCTAAGAGAATTGCACTGATGTCTCTGGTAAGCAATGCTCCTTCCTCAGGACTTACACCATTCACAACCATTCTCTTTACATACCTTCTTAGAGCTGGTGAAAGCTTGACTGCATCAACAAGTGGGATCTCAAGCATCAGCTTGTCTATCATGGCTTTACATCTGGCTTCTTCTATCTCCTGTTTAGACTTCCTAGGATGCTTGGGGAATGGTGTTTTGGGTTTATAGACACGTTCCTGGTCATAATTTGCAGTTACAGGCAAAGCAGCTTCGTTCTGGGGTGGGTGACGACCGTCACCAGGTGGGTGACGCTCGTCACTCACTTGTGACAACCCCCGATACCCTTGTAGGTTGGTGACGAGCGTCACTCCTCCTTGGTGACGCTCGTCACTCACCTCTGAGACAGAAAATTTTTCATCTTCAGACTCCATCAGTTGCACGATCTGCTCTGCACTCAGCCTCTTTTTCTGCACTGTTTTAAGCTCCTTTTCATTCCTTACTGTGATGGCATTAACCTGATGCTTGGGATTGATGTCAGTCCTTCCAGGAAGGAATCCCTCTTGCCTTTGAACAGCTTCTGCAGTTTGAGCAACCTGCACATCAAGCTTCTTCATGTGAGAGTTCAGACTCTCAATTTTTCCATTCAGGTCTTGATACAGCAAATCTAGCTTGCCATTGAAGTTCACTGTTATCTTCTGCTGTCCTTCAAGTACCTGCTCCTGCATAGCTTCCATTTTATTGTCTTGTGGAGGTGCAGTTTGGTAGGAAGAAGAACCATAATTCCTGCTGTTTTGGTAAGGTTTCTCAACTTCAGTCTTCTGGAATGGGGGCTTAGGAGTGTAACCAGGCGTGCTCTGTCCTCCTGTAAAGGTACTCTGCTGATTATTGCTGTTGTAGCCTCTGTTCCATTGCTGATTTCCAAACCTTTGGCTCTGAAAACCCCCTCCATTGATGAAATTAACATCTTTCTGCTCAAATTCTTCAGGATTTTCGAAACTCTCCACTTCTGCAGCAAACTGAACTTACTTCTTTCCCACCAGAAGGCTGTGCATGCTGTCTAACTTAGCCTTAACTTCCGCTATTTGGTTTCCATCATTCAAACCAGCCTGCTGCTTTCTCTGAAAATCTGCATTCTTAGTGCTGTTACTGCAGGCCAAGTTTTCAATCAATCTTACAGCTTCTTCTGGTCTGTTGGTGTTGAAGTTTCCTGCATTTGCTGCATCCAGCGCCATCTGATACTTCCAGTCAATGCCTCTGAAGAAGATCCCAAGTAATTGCACCTGACTGAAGCCATGATGAGGAGAGTCCCTTTGATAGGACTTAAACCTGATCCAAGAAGCCTTAAAAGCTTCAGTAGGGCCTTGTGTAAAGGAAGCAATTTTCGTCCTCATGTCCTCTGATCTTGCATCATCATAGAAGTTATTCAGAAAGGCGTTCTTAGTGGCTTCCCAAGTGGTCAATGAAGCAGGTTCCAGTTGCTTCAGCCAATATGCAGCTTCTCCTCCAAGAGAGTAAGGAAAAAGCATGCAGAACAGGAAATCATTGCTGACTCCAGTAGCTTTGACACTTGAAGCCAGATCCTCAAACCTCTCAATGTGATTTATAGGATGCTCATTAGGTAAGCCATGGAATGGATGCTGGCCAACCAGCTGATAGTAGACTGGTTTAACCTCAAAATCGTTCCTCTGGAAGGCAGGAGGTCGGATTGCAGCTCTGTTGGCATAGAACTGATCAGGTCTGTTGTAGTCACCTAGAGTCCTCTGAACAAAACGCCCAGCAGCGTTATTGACAGCAGCAGGGACCCCCACGTTCTCAGCCACTTGCTGAACCTGCTGTTCAACAATGACATTCCCCTCTTGATCAATTCTCTGCCCCTCTTCGTTCCTCCTGTTTCCTTCCCTGTCAACCAAGTGACCTTCTGCATCTTCAACCAAGATAAGTTGAGCGACCATTGTAGATTGCTTCTTAGCTTTCCTGTTAGTTCTCTCCAACCTAGCAAGCTCGTCGATGCTTAAAGTCACAAGCTCATTCTATTTGTTGCTTCTGGTACTGCGATTAGGCATACACCTGAAACAGGAACAAAGAAAAGTAGCTGAAAGTCAGTAAACAAATAAAAACTTAGACAAAATCCTAATACTAAAAATCGATAGGCAGCTATTACTCCCCGGCAACGGCGCCAAAAACTTGATAGGGTCAGGTTTTTACCCAAATAAAACTACTGCAAGTGCACAGCAAAAGCAGATGTAGTATAAGGGGTATCGAAATCCCAAGAGAGTAATGCAGACTACACTATCGAATATAGATTCGGACTAAGCTAAGCAAAATATGATGTATGTAATGCGAATGAATAAATGGAAGTAAGCAAACGAATGTGTGAAGTTATCTAAGTTCAAGAAGATTAAAAGCGCTAAGCCAGGGTAATTCGCAGGTTTGAATCCAAGAATGTATGATGCAGGAAATCAGGAATGATTAAGAACTGTTTTAAACATGAATCTCTAATGCATAACTAATCAATTTTCATTGCAAAAGTTATCTATACCTAGATCACAAAGTTTCAAATCTCTTTGTAAACCCTAACAACCTAAGCATGCAGGAATGATCAGATTCAGTTGTTTACAAAACTCCTAAGCCAAATCTCTTTGTTCTAAGTTGTTTTGCTCATCAAATAATTTCCCTCTCTTGGTTTGGAGCCAAGGAGGTTTAAATTTGAATTTTGGCTCCTCCTGACACTTAGCAGAGCTCCGGAGCACTTTTGTTCTTGTCCCCCACCCATTTGATTCCCTTGGTTCCCCATTAACCTCTTTATAAACCAACATCCTCCTCCCTTCTCTTCACACTTCATTTTCTTACTTCTCTCACCTAAAGCTCGAAATTTTATCTCTCTTTTTATCTCATTTATCTCTTCTAAGTGCTCAGAAGCTCCACAAAGGTTTGCTTTCTCAACTGTTCATCTCTTGTTCTTAAATTTTAAATTTGGTTAAAATTGATAAATCTATGGTTTTAAGAGCAAGATTTGTTTAGTTAACGGTTTTTTGATTTGATTTTTGATGTTACTGCATATTACATACATTTTGCATACACATTAGCTAGCTTTTCATGCATTTACATCACATTTTAGACTAGGTTGCATCACTTAGAGTCCTAGAGCATTCTTGCACCAGCATACGCATGTTCCTTGCAATTTGCATCACATTCAGGTTGTTTCTAGCTACTTTGGAGTCGTGGAGGTTCGTGGACGTGCTGAAGCTGTTGTAGCGGTTCGTGGAAGGTCGGATATTTGCTAAGGACCAGAGATCGGGGACCAGATCGAGCATGGCAGGTCGATCTAGGATGAGATCGACCAGATGATCGAGAAGACCAGGCGATCCGAGGAGAATGATTGATAGGGTCAGGTTTTGCCCAAATAAAACTACTGCAAGTGCACAGCAAAAGCAGATGTAGTATAAGGGGTATCGAAATCCCAAGAGAGTAATGCAGACTACACTATCGAATATAGATTCGGACTAAGCTAAGCAAAATATGATGTATGTAATGCGAATGAATAAATGGAAGTAAGCAAACGAATGTGTGAAGTTATCTAAGTTCAAGAAGATTAAAAGCGCTAAGCCAGGGTAATTCGCAGGTTTGAAGCCTAGAATGTATGATGCAGGAAATCAGGAATGATTAAGAACCGTTTTAAACATGAATCTCTAATGCATAACTAATCAATTTTCATTGCAAAAGTTATCTATACCTAGATCACAGAGTTTCAAATCTCTTTGTAAACCCTAACAACCTAGGCATGCAGGAATGATCAGATTCAGTTGTTTACAAAACTCCTAAGCCAAATCTCTTTGCACTAAGTTGTTTTGCTCATCAAATACTAGTTCAGGTGATTAATAATGCTCTCACATATATTTAACAACCTATGATTTTCGGATTCCTAGATGATGTGTCTCAGAAGTTCGATTTTAAGCAAGCAGAGATGAAAAACCATAAGATATTCCTAACAGAATTGCGATTCTACAATCTCTTCATCAATCTTTGAAAAACCCTAACTTAACTAGCAGATTACTCAGACATGATTATGAGATCACAAAATATAACTGAATAAAATTGCATTAAGAGAAAGAGTAAGAAACAAAGGGGGTTCGAAATCTTCTCAAAAGAGTACAGGATTTGTCTCCCCAAAAAGCTCTGAATAAATCTCTCTCTAAAACTCTCTAAAATAATATCTTAGTTACCCAAGTAGTTCATCTCCTCTACTTGTAACTCCTCATCATTAGGCATCTCCACCATTTCACCAACATAATTGATCTCTTTATATTGCACTTGCAGCAGTTTGTCAAGCCTAGTGTTCAGCTCTTTCAACTCTCTTCTTGTAGACTCCAGCTCCTTCTTAGTGTTGCCATCATCTCCACTTGGAGTTCTATCATGGTCTTCACTATAATTGCCATCACTTTGGGCTAAGCTCTCCACAAGCTCTAGGCCTTCATCTACATCCTTAAATAGGAAGTTTCCATTTGACGCAATATCAAATAGCATCCTGATCATAGGGAGAGCGTCTCTGTATAAGGTTGAGAGGAGTGAAGCTTGTGAGAATCCATGGTGAGGGCACATAAGTGTGTACCCTTTGAATCTCTCCCATGCTTCACCAAAACTCTTACTATTCTTTTGAGCAAAATCAGAGATCTCATTCCTGATCCTAGCAGTCCTTGAAGTAGAGAAGAACATTGCTAAAAAGGCTCTCTTGTAATCATCCCAACTATTGATACTTCCCTGAGGCAGGTTCTTTTCCCACTGGTGAGCTTTGTCCCCTAAGAAGAATGGGAAGAGTCTCAGTTTGCAGCCATCTTCGTTAAAACCATTAATCTTGGCGAGTGAGCAGAGTCTATCAAAATTATCCAAGTGATCCAGAGGATCTTCAAGAGGTAACCCATCGATTTGATCTCAAAGTTATTGTTCTGAACTGTGATAGGGCTCAGGTTTTACCCAAATAAAAACTACTACAAGTGCACAGCAAAGCAGTCATAGTATAAGGGGTATCGAATCCCAAAGGAATATGTAAACTACACTATCGATTGTAGGTTCAGATTAAGCTAAGCAGTAAGTGTGTATGTAATGCGAATGACAAAATAAAAGTAAGCAAACGAAATTTGGTGTTTGATCGAAGTTTCAGAAGATTAAAAACGCTTAGTCAGGACAGTTTGCAGGTTGAATCCGAGAATGTAGAATGCATGAAATCAGGAATGATTATGAATCGTCTTGAACATGAATCACAAATATATAACTAATCAATTTTCATTGCAGAAGTTAACTATGTCTAAATCAAAGAGTTTCAAATCTCTTTGCAAACCCTAACTATCTAAACATGCAGTAATAATCAGGTTCAATTGTTCACAAAACTCCTAAGCCAAATCTCTTTGCACTAAGTTATTTTGCTCATCAAATACTAGTTCAGGTTATCAATAATGCTCTCACGTATATTTAACAACCTATGATTTTCGGATTTCTAGATGATGTGTCTATGAAATTCAATTTTAAAGTAAGCAGAGATGAAGAACCAAAAGATATTCCTAACAGATTGCAATTCTACAAACTCTTCATCAACATTTGAAAAGCCCTAACATAAATAACAAACTACTCAGACATGGTGATTTGAGAAAACATCATGAAGAATAGATTGCATAAAAGAAATAAGAAGTAGAAATAAAAGAGTTCGAAATCTGCTCTGAAGGAGTCTGATTTCTCTCTCCAGAAGCTCTGAATAAAATCTCTCTCAAGCTCTCTAAAAGAATAAGATACAAGATATATGCCAAAACAATGGCTGAAAAACATAATATACAAGCTAAAACACGATATGGGGCCTTTTTGCAAATACTAGAACTTCAGGGCTAAAACTGTAAATTCTTCCTAATCTTTTAAAAGCCAGGACACGACCCTTCCTCTATGGGTGACGAGCGTCACCATAAGTGGTGACGAGCGTCACCCAAATCCATACTTTTCTTCCCAAGTTGCACACTTCGTGGCTTCATCTTGTAATGCTCCAAAAAGCTTCAATATCTCCAATTATGTTCCAGACATGCTATAACTTGCAAAGACTCTACTAGGACTCTTAAAAGACCAAAAAGACTCAATAAAAAGGACTTATATCCTGGTTAAAAACCATAAAAACCATGATATATCAACTCCCCCAGACCTAGCTTTTGCTTGCCCTCAAGCAAATACCAGACAGAGAACAGGGTCGAGGTTTGAAAACAAGAAACAGTCAGCTAAACTTCAGGAACTCCACATTAGTTAACACTTTCGAATCCACATACCACAGAGTCAACACAAGATCAAATTTGAGTCTAATCATCACAAGCTTAGCAAATCTCTCAAGTCCAGTCTAAATCCCTTCAAGAAATCCGAAATCTCTACTACTAACTCTTTATTTTCATCTAAGTGTGATATCTCATCAAGGTTTTATCATCTCAATCACTTACAGATTCTTTTCCCTTCCTAAACAACTGAACAAAGCAATCTCAACACATCTCTCCTATTTTCTCTTCCCTGAATCTTTTCCTTTTTGAATTTTTTGTTTTTCGATTTTTCACTTCTTTTCTCATTTTTTACAGTCTAAGATATGGTGCTACTCAATACTTGTGTTCCTTGTGAGGAGACATGTTCTTGAGTGTGTTCATTATTGTTGTTCCTTGTGAGGAGACAGGGTCATGAATGCACCATTCTTTTGACTTAATCTCTTAAAAACTACATCAGGGAAGATCAAAGAGGAGGCTAGAATGCACCCGTAGTTGATATCGTTCCCGAGGTCATCCATAAGCGGTTCATGGTTCTCCTCTTTGCTGCTGCATAGTATCCCTTTGATCCCTTGGAAGAGGAAATTGATAAACGATTTCTTAGCTCGGTTTATGCAGCAGAGAGGTTATCAAAACTCTAATGCACGCAATGTTGTAGTAAGGCAAGCAGGAGAGTGTCAATCCACTTCTAGGAGATAGAGAATGCACAGAGAATGCAAGGTCCTAAGCAAATCTAAGCAAAAATGAGACAGTTTATGGGAAAATATCAAAGAACTAGATGCAGCAACCTAAACAGAGTGAAACCTATTTTAAAAATACTAGAAAGGAAGCAACTACCACGAGAAACAAACAGATTAATTAAAGGAAAGAGCTTCGAATTGTTAAAATTCGACTAGTGGATCGACCACAAGATCGACCACTAGATCGAGCAGTAACGATCGATCTCGTCTAAAACCGTAAGAACAACAAATCTAATGACCAGGATGCTATCAGATAACAAGCGAAAGATAAAATGAGACTTAAAGATTCTAAAAGAAAGGGCCTAGGGTTGAGATTCATGTAAAGGGTTTCAAAGGATCGATTTTGGGTTTGAAACTTTAGATCGACTCACTTGGTGAGGATCTCTAAGCCTTGAAAACAAAACAAGATCTATCTGTGGCTTTCGGTATAGATCACTCTTTCATCCTCTCCTCCAAACCCATGGCTTTTGGTGGAAAGAGAGGTCGAAAGGCAAGGAAAACAGATTTCAAATAATGGCTTAACTAGTCCCCCAAACTTCCATGGCTTTTGGGAAGGGGTAACTAGTCTCTAAGGTGTGATCTTCCGAGGCTACTGGATCCTGTCAAGGTAAGGAACCTCTCGGATCATGAAGCTCTTGGCGTGAGAGTCTTCAAGCATTAAGCTTTCAACACCTTAGAAGAGATAGCCTTAAAAACGTTTAGAAAACAAACCAAGATCGAACCCTTTCTACCCCTTAATCCTCTCAACCCCGAACCCAAAGTAAACTACTCGCTACACATAGAGTAAATCAAGCAAAGCAGAAGAAATACGACGATGAACATGAAAGGAAACTAGATTAAACGATAAAGATTCGAATACAAAAGCTTAAGAGAAAAACTGGTTCAACAATGGTGTTCTTCGTTTAAAACGAGAGAGAAAAAAACATGAAAGAAAGGATAAGGATCTAAAAGTTATCGAAAAAGCATCTCGCCGCCTTGCCTAAAATGCCCAAACAAGCCAATGGTCCCCCCTTCGCTAACAGCCAAAAACGGTTGAAAGGACAGAAATCGACCACTGGATCGAGTGGTTCTCTCGATCACATCCGGGCATCGTGTCTTCGGCTCGATCCGGGTCTCGATCTTCATCGGCGAATCGAGTGTTGCATCCGATCTCGGTATCGATCTTCGGGTGGATCGAGTGGTGTACTCGATCTGGCTCTCGCTCTGCATGGCGTCATTTACATCCGTACCGATTGATCGATTGCTTCACTCGATCTCCGTCTTGATCATTCTCCTTGTATCGCCTAGTTGGCTCGATCTTCTGGTCGATCAACTCCTAGATCGACCGGCCATGCTCGATCTGCTCCTCGATCACTGGTCCTTAACATATTTCCGAGCTCTCACGAACTGCTACATCAGCCTCCACACGCCCACGAACCTCCATGACTCCAAAGCAGCCAGAAACAACCTGAATGTGATGCAAAATGCAAGGAAAATGCATATGCTGATGCAAGAATGCTCTAGGACCCTAAGTGATGCAATCTAACCTAAAATATGATACAAATGCATGAAAAACTAACTAATGGGTATGCAAAATGTATGCAATATGCAATAACATCAACTCCTCCAAACTTACTTCTTGCTTGCCCTCAAGCAACAAAAAACAAGTAAGGAAGAGAGGTTTTTAGGAAAATCAAAGGGGTTTTAAACTTTTTGCAAAGGTGCCTTTCGAATGGATCATCTCAATGTCCTAGTTAACAGTTCTAAAATGCTATGCTTACACTCATACTCCAAAGAACTTAGTCATACTCATCACACAAAGAAATTCAAATCATGACTCTCCTATTCCTAACAATCAAAGAAACTCATCCTTTAACATTCGAACCATGAATCAAACTTATGCACTTTAAAGCAAAACACATTTTGCTAAAGGTTATGGTTATGAGCATAAAATGATCTCATTTGAAAAGGGTTTATAATTATAACAAGGGTTTCTCTCAAAAATGGTTTGAACTTCTGCATAATGCTAAAGGTAAAGACAATTTATGCATACATGATTAGATTCTCATCTACCCATGTAAACTATCAAATGATCCTATACCCTTCTCATTTAAGAAATTTAATCCTCACTCACCACTTAAGAGTCTACCCTTTTCTCACAATTAGCAATCCCCAATTCAAAATAAAGACATTTTTAAACTTTTTAGGCTAGTGAAAAGGTTTTGAAAAATACTTTTGCTCTTAAAAATTTCTTATTAGTAGCTCTCTTATTATTATTATTTTTTTTTCATTTTTTCTTTGTTTGGCACTTAGGCTCTTTTTATTTCTTTTTCTTTTCTTTTCTCTTTTTTTTTATTTTTACTTATTATGAGAGAGCTACTTTCTGAAATTAGAACATACTTAGTTTTAAAAGCAAACCTTTCACTTAAAACCTCATTTCTTTATTTAAAACACAAACTCTTTGAAACCGAAACAAATAGACAAGAAAGCAACCCCAATGATCCCCCAAACTTATCCTAAACCAACACCTAGCTTCAAAATGCAAAGCTAGCAATCAATATGAAAACCAAATCATGTCGCCTAAACCTAACACTTTATGCCAAGTTCAAACCGAAAGTAAGGCCTCACAAAGATGTCACACAAGAACATTTGGCTTCAAAGGAGGGTAAGGTTCAAGGAGGGAGTTCTACTTAGGCTCACAAAGAGTGGTAAAAAGGAAGAAGAGAGCCTAAATATTTTAAAACCATGTGTTCATTTTCAAATGCATAAGAATGATAATTAGAGTTTCAAATTAAGGTTTTCACTTAGTAGGATGAGTTTCAAGCCACGAAAATCCTAACTAGTGATCCAAGCATGGTTAGAACTTACTTTCAAAGCATAAACAAAGCATAAGAGAACTACCAACTAGGACATTGAAATGATTCATAAGTAAAAACACCTTTTTAAGAAATTCTAACCCCTTATGCAAAATGCCAACAACCTAGATGATATGAGAAACTCTAGACTCAACCCTAACATGTTTTTTAAAAAGATGAATGCAATCTACATGAATCTTTGAAAAATTTTTAAAAATTTTACCAATTATTTATGACCTAAGACTCAAGGATGCAAAAAGGAAAATAAGATCAAAAAACACAAGATTAAATCACACAAGTACTCCCCCAAACTTGCTTGACACCGTCCCGGTGGCAAACTCATCCGAAGGAGCATCAAAACACAATGCAAGAAACAAATATGAGCGGTTATATACAATGGAAGAAGGTTGTTACCTCTTCTCTAGGCTCGGCTGGAACTTGAGGATGTTCCAGAGGAGCTAGAGATCATTGCTTTGAATTTGTCAGCTGGTTCTTGGAGAGAGTGGCGCACCGGCTGAATGTTGTCTCCTTGGGTCTCGCGGATCACAACTCCTCCGGTTGAGAGCCTTCTCTTCTCGGGTTGTTGCATCTCTTGGCTTGCAGCTGGCTTAGGCTGCCCTCCCTGAAGTGCTTTAACTTTCTTCCCAAGCTTCTTCAGCATCTTCCCTTGCCGCTTGTTAATCTTCCTTTGCATCTCTACCACCGATGCTAGGAACTTCTCGGTTTTTGTCCTCGGCTCAAAGTCTAGTTTGGGAAGTGTGTAAGCCTTGGGCATCTCGTCTTCCGTGCCTGGAGACTCTGACCTTTGTCGTGGGGCAATGGCTGAAGCAGGCGGTCCTCCTAAAGGGGCAAAGCATTCTTCCTCCGTGGGTAAGAACTCGATTTTCCCAACACCAAGCAGCTCGGTTTCATCTTTGTTAGGGAGGATGAACACTCTCTTCTTGCCTTCGTTATCTATGAAGAGGTAGGCATAGAACCCTTCTGCTGGCGTGCGTCCCAAGCTATCAGTATTCCTCATGTATGCTTCATCCATGAAAGCTCTGTTTGGAACGTGAGCAAAGTCATGGATGGACACACCGGCTTGCACGAACAAAGGAGTAAGGAAACCGCCAATGTAGGAGGAGGTTGCCTTGCACCGTAAGGCATAAGCCTTGTACTTCACCAAGGAAGCCGCGAGCACACAGCCGTAGTTCACTTCATCGCCGAGTTCATCTTCTATGGGCTTTTCATTTGCATCCGGATCAGACACCAAGTGCTTCACACCTTGGAACAGGAAGCACAGCTCTGTCTTCGTGACAGTAGGAGCAACAGACCTTCCATTGAACGTGTTGGCAATCAGCTTCAGAGTATACCTCAGCACCGGACTCCTAACTCGCTTGATCTTGGCGGTGTTGGCTTTGTAGTCTTCATTGCTGATCAGGTCCCAAAACTCGTCGGCTTTCTTGAAGGCTTGGAACTCGACCTTGTGTGCATCAGTGTTGAGACCGTAGGCTTGGCATAGCTCAGGGATGGATAGTGTATAGGCTTGACGTCCGACTTTGAAGTAGAGGCGGCCTTGAGAAGGGACGGGTGCACTAGGATTCTCGTACTGGAACTCCAAGGTGGCAAGGAAGTCTATTGTCACTTCAGGAATGGTTGGGCAATCCATCCGTGACAAACACCTCAAGTCAATGTTCTTGAGGAGTTGATCGAAGTCCCCAAGAATCCCGAGCCTAGACAAAAGCTCTCGATCAGCAAACTTTGTGGGTTCAAACCGGAGCCTCTCCAGCCTCTTCTTATCCCTCTTCTCATCTTTACTCCACCGGACCCTCTCTTGAGCTACCACTTCTTCTCCTTCTCCTTCTTGTGTTTGCTCCTCTCTTGTTCTCTTTGGTGCCATGGTTCCTGAAACAAATTCTAAAGATAATGATAAGCAAGCGGCGATTTGATGAGAATGAGAGAAGAGAAGGAGATAATTTATAATAACTACCCTAGAATTTTGGGGAATAAATGAAAATCATAGCTAAATAAAAGGAAATCAAATCTTTAGATACTGAAAAATCATGGAATTATTCCATTTACTTAGCTAGTTTTAAAAATTCAAAACCAATCCTATATTCTAAAACAAGATCTTGCGGATTTAAAGGAGATTTTCTTAAAATAAAATCATTAAATTTGAAAATACCTTTGCAAGAAGTTTAGAATATCTTTGCTAGCCTTTGAAAACTTAAAACTCTCACTCTCTTTGTTTAAAAATCTCGAGAAAACAGGAATGAGAGGGTGAGAGGTAGGTTGAAATATTTAAAGGCTTTAGCAAAACTAAAACAATGGGTGGTCAAAGTGGTTTCTGACAAGGTCCTGGTCAAGGCACATCTTTCATGGTCAAATATGCTTGCCTTGACCAAGTTTTGAATTTAAAAATTGGAGGGAAAGGATTAAAGGAGGGAAAGAAAATTATTACCTCGGCATGAGATCGAGTCCATTTGGTCGATCTAGGACTCGATCTCATGCCAAAAATGGCTTAGATCGAGAGGGTTACTCGATTTGAGACTCGATTCATAGTGAATCGAGTCCTGGATCGATTGGCTCTCTCGATCATTGGGATGTTGGCTCCTCGGCTAAGTCCTCATGATCGAGCTATGTCCTCGATTTAGGGGTCGATTTGGCATAGATCGAGTGATGGATCGAGTCGAGTGATCGATCAGTTTTCAACAGATTTTCCCGAGAGAAATTAGATCGGTCGATCCGATTTGGATCGATCGATCCTTTTTCATCAAGGTCGATCTTGTCACTCGATCTCGTCTAGATCGACTGGCTCCTCTCGAGTCACTGACTCGATCTAGCAAAGATCGAGCCAGAATCAGTCGATCTAGCACTCGATCTCTAGCCTTATTCTAACCCCTATTGCCTCTTTAAGACCTCAAAGTCAAGGTTTAGACTCCTTATACCTGTTCCTACACACTTACAAAATAAAAGCATAAAACTGAAAGGGAAATAAAGCAGAAGTATGTACAAGATAAACATTGGAATTCCTCCCAAGTGCGCTTTCATTAACGTCTTAAGCTAGACCTTACTTGGTCTAAGCGGATGGTGGGTCTTGGAGAAGCACCGAGGTACTCTCCTTGTCAAAGCTGTCTGCCAAGTAGGGCTTGACTCTGTGTCCGTTGACGGTGAAGGCTCCATACGGCAAGACCTCTTGAATCATGAACGGTCCGCTCCACCTTGATTTCAGCTTGCCCGGGAAGAGCTTGAGCCTCGAGTTGTACAGCAACACCAGTCCTCCTTCCTTAAGCTCCTAGGCATCCAGCTTCTTGTCATGAGCCTCCTTAGTCCGCTCCTTGTAGATCTTAGAGCTTTCGTAAGCATTCAACCTCAACTCATCCAGTTCGTGTAGCTGAATAAGGCGCCTCTCCTGAGCAGTCTTGAGATCAAAGTTCAGCCTCTTCACAGTCCACAACGCGCGGTGTTCCAGCTCAACCGGGAGGTGACAGCCCTTTCCATAGAGTAGAGTGAAAGGAGTTGTACCAATCGGCGTCTTGAAAGCGGTACGGTAGGCCCAAAGAGCATCGTCCAGCTTCACCGACCAATCCTTCCTGGTTGCTCCGACGGTCTTCTCTAGGATAGCCTTGATTTGCCTATTGGAGACCTCCACTTGACCGCTTGTTTGAGGATGATACGGTGTAGCCACCTTGTGCTTAACCCCATACTTTCTCAAAGAGGTCCTCCATCACTTATAACAACCTTGGGAAGATGATACTCTTGAACAGCTTGATCACAACCTTAGAGTCATTTGTAGGGGAAGCAATAGCCTCAACCCATTTGGAGACATAATCCACAGCTACTAAGATGTACTTGTTGCCGTATGAAGAGGGAAAAGGCCCCATGAAGTCAATCCCCCACGCATCGAACACGTCAACCTTGAAGATAGGAACTTGAGGCATTTCGTTCCTCTTGGTTATATTCCCTGCTCGCTGACATGCCTCACAGCTCTTCACAAACTCCTGTGCATCTTTAAAAATGGAGGGCCACCAGAAGCCGGCTTGCAACACTTTCGTGGCTGTCTTGAATGAGGCGAAGTGTCCTCCGTAGGAAGAGCCATGGCAATGATAGAGGATGTCCCTGGCTTCTTCATTTGTAACACATCTCCGGTACAAGCTGTCTACTCCTCTTTTGTATAGGTAAGGCTCGTCCCAAAACTAGTCACTAGCCTCCCTCATAAACCGCTTCTTGTGATAGCTGTTGAGATGTGTTGGCACCTCACCACACGCTAGGTAGTTCACCACGTCAGCATACCACGGTAGATCCTCCTCTTTAAAACTCAACACTTCCTCAAACCTCCCTTCTAGCTTCCCACAAACAGCAGTAGTAATCGCCATAAGCTGCTCTTCTGGAAGGGAGTCATCTAAAGGGAGAGACTCGTTGATCCTTAGCCTTGAGAGGTGGTCAGCGACTCCATTTTCTATCCCTTTCTTGTCTTTAATCTCCATGTCAAACTCCTGGAGTAACAGAATCCATCTTAAGAGCCGAGGCTTAGTGTCTTTCTTCGAGTAGATGCGTGTATCCAGCGTGATCCGTGTATACAATAGCCTTGGAACCAACGAGATATGATCTGAACTTCTCAAAGGCGAAGACTACTGCAAGCAGCTCTTTCTCCGTAGTGGTGTATCGTGATTGCGTGTCATCCAAGGTCCTTGAAGCGTAGTAGATCACATGTAGCTTCTTGTCTTTCTTCTGACCAAGGACGGCTCCTACGGCGTAGTCACTAGCATCACACATGATCTCAAAGGGGAGAGACCAGTCTGGTGCTTGGACTATAGGGGCTGATGTAAGGGCTTCCTTGATGGTCACGAAAGCCTTCAATCACTCCTCATCGAATACAAACTCAGCTTCCTTGCACAACAGCCGTGTAAGAGGGCGTGCAATCTTGGAGAAATCTTTGATGAAGCGCCTATAGAACCCTGCGTGCCCCAAGAAGCTTCTGATCCCTTTAACATTAACCGGTGGCTCAAGACCCATCATGACCTCCATCTTAGCCTGATCAACCTCAATACCCTTCTCTGATATCTTGTGACCGAGCACTATCCCTTCCTTAACCATGAAGTGGCATTTCTCCCAGTTCAGCACCAGGTTTGTCTCTTCACAACGTTTAAGTACCCTGCAAAGATTCAACAAACACGCAGGAAAGGACGCACCATACACAGAGAAATCATCCATGAATACCTCTACCATCTCCTCTATAAGATCAGAGAAGATAGACATCATACACCGCTAAAAGGTAGCCAGTGCATTACACAATCCAAACGGCATCCTTCGATATGCAAAGGTACCGTAGGGACATGTGAAAGTCGTCTTCTCCTGATCGTTTGGGTGAATAGGAATTTGAAAGAAACCACTATACCCATCGAGAAAACAGTAGTAAGGGTGATTTGCAAGTCTCTCAAGCATTTGATCAATAAAAGGCAAGGGGAAATGGTCTTTTCTAGTCGCAACGTTAAGTTTTCTATAGTCAATACACATTCTATGACCAGTAATGGTCCTAGTAGGGATAAGTTCATCCTTTTCATTCCTTATGACCGTGATCCCTCCCTTCTTAGGCACCACGTGTACAGGGGAAACCCACGTGCTGTCACTTATGGGATAGATCACGTCAGCCTCTAAAAGCTTAAGGATTTCCTTCTTAACAACCTCTTTCAAGTTAGGATTCAAACGCCTTTGATGTTCTACAGAAGTGGCGTTCGACATCATACACCGCTGAAACGTAGCCGGTGCATTACACAATCCAAACGGCATCCTTCGATATGCAAAGGTACCGTAGGGACATGTGAAGGTCGTCTTCTCCTGATCATTTGGGTTAATTGGTTTTTGAAAGAAACCGCTATACCCATCGAGAAAACAGTAGTAAGGGTGATTAGCAAGTCTCTCAAGCATTTAATCAATAAAAGGCAAAGGGAAATGGTCTTTCCTAGTCGCAAGGTTAAGTTTCCAATAATCAATACACATCCTATGACCAGTGATGGTTATAGTAGGAATAAGCTCATCCTTTTCATTCCTTATGACCGTGATCCCTCCCTTCTTAGGCACCAGGTGTACGGGAGAAACCCACGTGCTGTCACTTATGGGATAGATCACGTCAGCCTCTAAAAGCTTAAGGATTTCTTTCTTAACAACCTCTTTCAAATTAGGATTCAAACGCCTTTGATGTTCTATAGAAGAGGCGTTCTCATTATCCAAATGAATCCTATGAGTGCAAAGCATTGGGGAAAGGCCCTTGATGTCACTTAAAGAGTACCCAATGGCCTTCCTATACTTTCTCAGCTCAGTTAGGAGCGAGTGCAACTCATAATCACTAAGGTTTTTGTTCACAATCACGGGATAGGTGTCATTAGGCCCTAAGAAAGCATACCTTAGCCCTTTTGGGAGCTCCTTTAGGTCCACCTTTGGGGCTAACAGCTCACTCCAGTCATCCTCGTGGCTGTTGTTGTTGCTTTCCTCCTTGGAACTCTCCCTTGAACTCGAGGCATGGCCCTTCAGACTGCTTTCCTCCATCGCTATCCCTTCTGAGATCGAGTCCTCCGGTCGATTCTCCTCTCGATGTCGTCTAGATTGAGACATTTCACTCGACTCACTTACTCAATTTGATATGGATCGAGTAAGGGATCGAGAAGCTGAGTCGATCTCTTGATTGGACTCCAAAATGATCGGGAGGTCTCTCTCGATCGTCGACTCGATTGTTTTTCCTGATCGAGCATTCGTCTCAATCTGTCCATCGATTGTTGCACCGGATCGAGTTGTACTCTCGATTGACTTGTCGATCTGTCCTCTGGATCGAGTGATAGCGTCGATCTCGGGGTCGATCTCTAGGCAGCAACCTTCTTCATTCTTGATAATCCTCCTCGAATCCAGCAGGTTCACGTACTCTTGGGTTCTCTGGTCCACATAGCCAAACTCCCCTGGCTCCTTAGTGAGTGCTAGCTTCAGATGATCTTCTAGAGCTAGCTCTTCCATCAACTCATCCGCCAAGGCATCCATCGTTTCGATATAGAAAGCTTGTCCTTCAATGGTTGGCTTCTTTAGAACCTTGTTGATGTCAAAGTCTAGCCTGATCTCCTTCCCCAAATGCAAGGCAATCTTCCCGTTCTTCACATCTATTATAGCCCCGGCGGTTGCAAGGAACGGTCTCCCTAAGATGAGTGGGTCTTTAGGCTCCTCGTCCATCTCCAACACTACAAAGTCTGTAGGTACGTTCACACTACTGATTCGCACCGGTAAGTCTTCAAGCAGCCCCACTGGTAGCCTCACACTTCTATCAGCTAGCACCAATGAGATCCGACAGTCTTTAGACCGAGTGAAACCAAGCTTCTTAGCCACGAAGTGAGGCATCAAGTTTATGCTAGCCCCGAGATCACACAAGCAACTCTTGAACTCTAGAGGACCCAAAGCACAGGGTATAGTGAAGCTTCCAGGATCTCCCAGCTTCTTCGGCACTATCTCCTTATGAATAACCGCACTACACTCTTCACTTAGTACAAGTACCTCTTTGCTTTCTTTGTTCTTCTTCACACGGGTGTCCTTGAAAAACTTGGCGCACTTGGGCATCATAGCGAGACAGTCTACAAGAGGCAGCTTGATTTCCACGTCTTTTAGGTGCTTCTCAAACAAGATCCGGTGCTTCTCTATAAGCTGCTTTTTGAAACGACCGGGAAATGGCAACTTCGGTACGTAAGGAGGGGGCACGTAGTCATTCTTCTCCTTGGTGGTTAGCTCAGCTTTCTTCTCGGCTACCGCCTTATCTCCTCTCCTCGGCCCTTGGATCCAAACGTTGTCAAAGTTTATCTCATCATCATCAGCCGAAAGTTTACCCTCCCCTTCTTGAATTACAACGTCCTCGTTGTTCTTGGTAGAGACCGGAGGTTCGAGCTCTTTGCCGCTTCTCAACGTTATAGCATTGGCATACTCCTTGGGATTTTGCTCACACTTTCCCGGAAGACTGTTCTGACCACTCGTGCTTGCTTTTCCCTTCTCCAGCTGCTTGATCTTGTTGTTTAGGTTGGTGATTTGAGTGGAGAAGTCGGTTAGAGATGAATCTAGCCGAGTGTTCATTTCAGCGAACTTCTGGTTGGTTGAAGCTTGCCCTTGTATTAGCTGTTGAAACATTGCTTGAACCGGATCAACTTGTTGTTGCATCGGTTGTTGTTGTTGAGGTGTAAAGCCCGGAGGGTAGTTAGGAGTATAACCCTTGTTGTGTTGTTGTTGCCCTTGAAAGTTGCCTTGCCGTTGACCTTGGAATCCACTACTCGGTTGAAAACCTTTGTTGTAAGGGATGAAAGGTTTAGCTTGTCGAGCAGGGTACACTTGATCTTTAGGGTTGGCTACATTGGTGCTTCGGTAAGAGAGGTTGTTGTTCTGGTAGCCTTGGTTGTAGCCTTGAGACTTGTAGTTGTTCTGTCCAGCTACCCAATTTGCTTCTTCTTGGCTTAGCTCCAACTCCTCTTGGTTCTCATCAGCTTCACCAACAAAGTGAACATGCTTCTGATTTGCTAACACCAGCTTGTCAATCTTTTCGTGCAACGATTTGAGCTCCTTCTTCTGAGACTCTAACTCTGATCCTCTCGGTGCTCGGTCATAATCCTCGGCATTGTTTCCATCACTCAATGCCTGGTTTTCTATCAGCTCCATACCCTCTTCTACCTCTTGACCGAGGAAGTTCCCTTTGCTAGCTGTATCAAGCAACAACCGGATCTTTGGTGAAGCTCCACGGTATATGGTACTGAGTAGAGTCTCCTCGCTGAACCCGTCATGAGGACATTGGATCGTGTAATCTTTGAAACGCTCCATGGCCTCGTTGAATGTCTCGTTGTTCCTTTGAGTGAAACCACTGATTTCGCTTCTCAACCGAGCTGTCCTTGTGCTTGAGGAGAACTTTGAGAGAAAGGCCTCCTTACACTCAGCCCATGATGTGATGGTGCCTTGTGGGAGGGTCTTCTCCCAATGTCTAGCTTTGTCTCCGAGTGAAAAGGGGAAGAGACGCAGCTTGAAAGCATCTTCGGATATGCCATTGATCTTGATCATCCCACATACTTGCTCGAAATTGTCCAAGTGCTCCAATGGGTCTTCCATTGCTAAGCCGTGGAACTTGTTGTTTTGCACCATGGATATGAAACCTGGCTTGATCTCGAAGTTATTGTTTTGCACCGGAGGAGGAGTGATCCCAAACCTATTGTGGTGGGTATTGGGAGCATCTCCGGCTCCTATGATCCTCGGTGGTCTAGCCGCGTGTTGGGGGTTTCCATTGCCCTGTCCTGCTGGAGGGGGTCCTTCTGGATGCTCGTGTTCAGCCATGTCTTCAAAGTTAACCAAGCCGTGCTGAACAATCTCCTCAAAGGCTCTTGTTTGCTCACTGACTCTCCTTTGCCGTGAGTGACCAAGTTGATGAATGTTGTCTAAAGGTTGTAGAAGATTGTTGTCTCCCCTTGAACATGTACCTGAAAACACACGTTTGAGAGTAGAAGTATTAGTAACTTGAAAAAGGTAAAGACTTAGTCTTTGCTAAGACCCAAATCTCTATGTTCTCTAAACAATCCTAGAATGGCAACAGCACCATTTGATAAACGATTTCTTAGCTCGGTTTATGCAGCAGAGAGGTTATCAAAACTCTAATGCACGCAATGTTGTAGTAAGGCAAGCAGGAGAGTGTCAATCCACTTCTAGGAGATAGAGAATCCACAGAGAATGCAAGGTCCTAAGCAAATCTAAGCAAAAATGAGACAGTTTATGGGAAAATATCAAAGAACTAGATGCAGCAACCTAAACAGAGTGAAACCTATTTTAAAAATACTAGAAAGGAAGCAACTACCACGAGAAACAAACAGATTAATTAAAGGAAAGAGCTTCGAATTGTTAAAATTCGAGTAGTGGATCAACCACAAGATCGACCACTAGATCGAGCAGTAACGATCGATCTCGTCTAAAACCGTAAGAACAACAAATCTAATGACCAGGATGCTATCAGATAACAAGCGAAAGATGAAATGAGACTTAAAGATTCTAAAAGAAAGGGCCTAGGGTTGAGATTCATGTAAAGGGTTTCAAAGGATCGATCTTGGGTTTGAAACTTTAGATCGACTCACTTGGTGAGGATCTCTAAGCCTTGAAAACAAAACAAGATCTATCTGTGGCTTTCGGTATAGATCACTCTTTCATCCTCTCCTCCAAACCCATGGCTTTTGGTGGAAAGAGAGGTCGAAAGGCAAGGAAAACATATTTCAAGTAATGGCTTAACTAGTCCCCCAAACTTCCATGGCTTTTGGGAAGGGGTAACTAGTCTCTAAGGTGTGATCTTCCGAGGCTCATGGATCCTTTCAAGGTAAGGAACCTCTCGGATCATGAAGCTCTTGGCGTGAGAGTCTTCAAGCATTAAGCTTTCAACACCTTAGAAGAGATAGCCTTAAAAACGTTTAGAAAAAAACCAAGATCGAACCCTTTCTACCCCTTAATCCTCTCAGCCCCGAACCCAAAGTAAACTACTCGCTACACATAGAGTAAATTAAGCAAAGCAGAAGAAATACGACGATGAACATGAAAGAAAACTAGATTAAACGATAATTATTCGAATACAAAAGCTTAAGAGAAAAACTGGTTCAACAATGGTGTTCTTCGTTTAAAACGAGAGAGAAAAAAACATGAAAGAAAGGAAAAGGATCTAAAAGTTATCGAAAAAGCATCTCGCCGCCTTGCCTAAAATGCCCAAACAAACCAATGGTGCCCCCTTCGCTAACAGCCCAAAACGGTTGAAAGGACAGAAATCGACCACTGGATCGAGTGGTTCTCTCGATCACAATTAGTATCGTGTCTTCAGCTCGATCCGGGTCTCGATCTTCATCGGCGAATTGAGTGTTGCATCCGATCTCGGTATCGATCTTCGGGTGGATCGAGTGGTGTACTCGATCTGGCTCTCGCTCTGCATGGCGTCATTTACGTCTGTACCGATTGATCGATTGCTTCACTCGATCTCCGTCTCGATCATTCTCCTTGGATCGCCTAGTTGGCTCGATCTTCTGGTCGATCAACTCCTAGATCGACCGGCCATGCTCGATCTGCTCCTCGATCACTGGTCCTTAACATATTTCCGAGCTCTCACGAACTGCTACATCAGCCTCCACACGCCCACGAACCTCCATGACTCCAAAGCAGCCAGAAACAACCTGAATGTGATGCAAAATGCAAGGAAAATTCATATGCTGATGCAAGAATGATCTAGGACCCTAAGTGATGCAATCTAACCTAAAACATGATACAAATGCATGAAAAACTAACTAATGGGTATGCAAAATGTATGCAATATGCAATAACTTCAGAAATACAGCTCGGTCTTCGTCACTGTGGGAGACACGGCTCGTCCGCTGTAGGTGTTTGCCAACAACTTGAGCATGTACCTCAGAACGGGATTCCTCACTTTCTTGATTTTAGCCGTGTTGGCTTTGTACTCTTCATCGCAAAACACGTCCCATATGATGCTGGCGTTCTTGAGAGGCGGAAACTCCACTTGCTTAGCTGCGGCGTTGAGTCCATATGCTTGGCAAAGCTCCTCAATGGAAAGGTGATAGGACCGCTTCTTGACCTTGAAGCTGAGATGCCCTTGAGAGGGAGTTGGGAGGCTTGGATTCTCATAGGAGAACGCCAAGGTAGAGAGGAAATCCATTGTCACTTGAGGATGTTGGACAGTCCATCCTTGAAAGGCAAGCAAGCCCCATGTTTTGTAGAAGGGAGTCAAAATGCCCTAGGAGACCCATCCATTCCAGCAAATCTCTGCTCGCGAACTTAGTAGGCTCGAAGCGCAGCCTCTCTAGCCTCCTCTTCGCCGCCTTCTCCTCCTTAGTCCAACGGGTCCTCTCATGAATTTGCTGAGGTTCCTCCTCTTGAACTTGTTGAGTTGCCTCTTCCTGAACCACTGGTTGTTCATCCTCTCTCTGTGCAGCCTCTTCTCTGGTTCTCTTAGGTGCCATTGGTGCCTGAAACACGATTCTCAAACAATGAGTGAGCAAAGGCGGCGAGAAATCAAGAAAGAGACTAGCGAGAAGGAAAAATCTACAACTAACACCCTAGATTTTTGGGGGATTTATAAAAATTGTATCTAGATAAAGGAAAAGAAAATCTAGATATAGGATTAAATCTAGAATATTTCCTGATTTCTAGCTACTTAAAAAAATCGATAAAACCCTAGCAAGTTAAATCGATCAAGCGGTTATAAAAGGAAATATTGAAAATATTTAATTAAAACTCTTGGAATACCTTGCAAGATCGAGGGTAAGAGCTAAATGCCTTTTGGAAAAGAGGAAGAACACTCTCTCTTGATTAAAAACTCGTAGGAATAGAAATGAGAGAGTGTAAAATTGTTGAAAACTTAAAGGCAACAAAAATCTAAAACCATGGGTGGTGAAAGTGGTTTTCTGACAAAAGGTGGTCAAGGCACATCTATCGTGGTCAAAGATTCCTGCCTTGACCACCATTCAAAATTAAAAAGCGAGGGAAAGGAGAAAGGGAGGGAAAACTTTTTGTTACCTTGGCATGAGATCGAGTCCCTTTGGTCGATCTAGGACTCGATCTCATGCCCATAATGGCTGGATCGAGAGAATTGATCGATCAGTGAATAGATTGGACTAGAATCGAGTCTTAGATCGATTATACTCCCTCGTTCCTTGACTTTTGGTCAACTAGGCTGAGTCCGCATGATCGAGCCATGTTCTCGATTCAGGGGTCGATTCGATTTAGATCGAGTGATGGATCGAGTCGAGTAATCGATCTATCTTTGAAGGATTTTCCCGAGAGAAAATATATCGGTCAATACATTTTTGGATCGATCGATCCATACTCCAAGAATTTCCCGAGACATTTTAGATTGGTCGATCTATATAGGACCGATTGATCCGTGCTCATCTAGATCGACCTTGTCACTCGATCTCGTCTAGATCGACTAACTCCTCTCGATTCACTAACTCGATCTAGTAAAGATCGAGTTAGGATTAGTCGATCTAGCACCCGATCTCTAGTCGATATTCGCCCCTTCTCACTCCTTGGATCTAAGATCTTTTCCTTCAATCCCTATTACCTGTTCCTACACACTCAGAAGATAAAAACATAAAACTGAAAGAGAAATAAAACAGAAATATGTACAAGATAGACATGGGAATGCCTCCCAAGTGCGCTTCTTTAACGTCTTTAGCTAGACTTTACTTGGTTTAGGTAGATGGTGGGTCTTGGAGAAGCATTGAGGTGCTCTCCTTGTCAAATGCACTCGCCATGTATGGCTTAACTCTGTGTTCGTTCACTGTGAATGCATTCCCACTCTTGCCAACCAACGTGACAGCTCCGTAAGGTAATACTTCCTTGATTTCATACGGACCGCTCCATCGTGACTTTAGCTTCCCTCGAAAGAGCTTGAGCCTGGAATTGTATAGCAGCACCAAACTCCCTTCCTTAAGCTCCTTAGGTGCCAGCTTCTTGTCATTAGCAGCCTTGGTACGCTCCTTGTAGATCCTAGCGCTTTTGTAAGCGTCCAGCCTCAGCTCATCAAGCTCGTGCAACTGGATCAACCGCTTCTCCTGAGCCGTCTTCAGATCAAAATTCAACCGCTTCACAGCCCACAACGCCCTATGTTCCAGCTCAACGTGAAGGTGACTTCCTTTGTCGTAGAGAAGAGTGAAAGGAGTAGTACCAATGGGTGTCTTGAAAGCAGTCCGGTAGGCCCACAAAGCGTCATCTAGCTTCACCGCCCAATCTTTCCGAGTAGTCCCAACTGTTCTCTCGAGTATCGCCTTGATCTAAAGGTTAGAGACCTCCACTTGGCCACTCGTTTGAGGATGGTAAGGCGTAGCTAACTTGTGCTTCACGCAATACTTCCTTAGCAGATTTTCCAACAGATTGTTGATGAAATGGCTCCCTCCGTCGCTTATTACCACCTTGGGTACTCCAAACCTCGGAAAAATAATGCTCTTAAAGAGCTTGATCACCACCTTAGAGTCGTTTGTTGGGGAAGCAATGGCCTCAACCCATTTAGAGACGTAGTCAACAGCTACGAGTATGAACTTGTTGCCGTATGATGAAAGAAATGGCCCCATGAAGTCTATGCCCCACGCGTCAAAGACTTCTACCTCAAATATGGGGACTTCAGGCATCTCATTCTTCTTAGTTATATTCCCTGCTCTTTGACAAGCTTCGCAACTCATCACGAATTCATGGGTGTCTTTGATGATGGACGACCACCAGAAGCCGGCTTGCAAGACCTTAGTGGCGGTTTTGAATGAAGCGAAGTGCCCGCCATACAAAGAACCGTGGCAATGGAAGATGATATCTCTTGCTTCCTCCTTTGTCACGCATCTTCTGTACAAGCTATCAACGCCTCTCTTGTATAAATAGGGCTCATCCCAATAGTAGTGGCTCACGTCCCTCATGAACTTCTTCCTATGGTAGTTGTCGAGATGCGAAGGCTCTTCCCACATGCCAAGTAGTTCACAATATCCGCGTACCACGGGAGATCCTCCTCTTTGAAGCTCAGAACTTCCTCAAACTGCCCCTCTAAGCTCCCACAAACAGCCGTAGTGATTGCCATGAGTTGTTCCTCGGGGAGAGAATCGTCCAAAGGGAGAGACTCGTCGATTCTTAACCGATAGAGATGGCCAGCAACGCCGTTCTCTATCCCTTTCTTGTCTCTGATTTCCATGTCAAATTCTTGGAGTAAAAGGATCCATCTCAAAAGCCTCGGCTTAGTGTCCTTCTTGGAATAGATGTCGCGTAAAGCTGCGTGATCCGTGTAAACAATGGTCTTGGAACCCACGAGGTAAGCCCTGAACTTCTCAAAGGCGAATACAACCACCAATAGCTCCTTCTCTGTAGTTGTGTACCTCGTTTGTGTGTCATCCAAGGTTCTTGAAGCATAGTAAATCACTTGCAGCTTCTTATCCTTCCTTTGGCCTAGAACGGCTCCCACGGCATAGTCACTAGCATCACACATAATCTCGAAAGGTAGAGTCCAGTCTGGTGCTTGCACTATAGGCGCGGATACTAGGGCCTCCTTGATGGTCACGAAAGCTCGCGCCTCCTTGCACAACAGCCGCGTGAGAGGGCATGCAATCTTAGAGAAATCTTTGATGAAGCGCCTGTAGAAGCTAGCGTGTCCTAAGAAGCTTCTCACCCCTTTGACGTTAACTGGTGGCTCAAGGCTTGTCATTACTTCAATCTTTGCCTTATCGACTTCAATACCCTTATCTGATATCTTATGGCCAAGCACGATCCCCTCCTTAACCATGAAGTGGCATTTTTCCCAGTTAAGCACCAAGTTTGTCTCCTCACAACGCTTTAATACCCTGCAAAGATTCAACAAACACGCAGAAAAAGACGCACCATAGACCGAGAAGTCATCCATAAACACCTCTACCATCTCTTCTATTAGATCGGAGAAGATCGACATCATACACCGCTGAAACGTAGGCGGTGCGTTACACAACCCGAATGGCATCCTTCGATAAGCGAAGGTACCATAAGGGCATGTAAAGGTCGTCTTCTCCTGATCATGTGGATGGATTGGTATTTGGAAAAATTCACTATATCCATCAAGAAAGCAATATTAGGGATGATTAGCAAGTCTTTCAAGCATTTGATCAATAAAGGGCAAGCGAAAATGATCCTTTCTAGTAGCAAGATTAAGCTTCCTATAATCAATACACATACGATATCCAATAATTGTTCTAGTAGGTATAAGCTCATCTTTGTCATTCTTAATGACCGTGATCCCTCCCTTCTTAGGCACCACGTGTACGGGAGAAACCCACGTGCTGTCACTTATGGGATAGATCATGTCAGCCTCTAAAAGCTTAAGAATCTCTTTCTTAACAATCTCTTTCAAATTAGGATTCAAACGCCTTTGATGTTCTATAGAAGAAGCGTTCTCATTATCCAAGTGAATCCTATCAGTGCAAAGCATTGGTGAAAGGCCCTTGATGTCACTTAGAGAGTACCCAATGGCCTTCCTATACTTTCTCAACTCAGTTAAGAGCGAGTGCAACTCATCATCACTTAAGTTTTCATTCACAATCACAGGATAGGTTTCGTTAAGCCCTAAGAAAGCATACCTTAGCCCTTTTGGGAGCTCCTTAAGGTCCACCTTTGGGGCTAACAGCTCGCTCCAATCATCCTCGTGGCTGTTGCTGTTGTTTTTCTCCTTGGAGCCTTCCTTAGAACCTGAGACATGGCCTTTGAGGCTGCTTTCTCCAACTGCTATCCCTTCTGAAATCGAGTCGTTAGGTCGATCTTTCTCTCGATGTCGTCTGGATCGAGCAGTTTCGCTCGATTTACTCCCTCGATTTAATGTGGATTGAGTGAGAGATCGAGATGCAGAATCGATCTCCAGATTAGACCCCAAACGGATCGAAAGGCTTCTCTCTATCTTGGACTCGATTGTTTTCCTGGATCGATCAGCCTCCTCGATCTGACTATCGATTTGACTCCTCGATCGAGTAATGCTGTCGATCTCTGAGTCGATCTCTAGGTTAACGCCTTCATCTTCTAGCACAACCTTCCTTGAATCAAGCAGGTTGACGTATTCCTGAGTTCTCTGATCCACGTAGCCGAACTCTCCTGGCTCCTTAGTCAATGCCAGCTTCAAATGATCTTCCTGAGCCAACTCTTCCAGCAACTCATCTACTAAAGCATCCAACGTTTCAATATAGAAAGCTTGCCCTTCTATCGTAGGCTTCTTCAAAACCTCATTGTTATCTGATACAAGGGTTTTACCCCTTGTAGGACAATTTCCCTAGCTATTACTAGTCAGTTGCAGTATAGCATAGGGTTGTATCAATCCAAATGGGAAGAGTTGAAAGACAGAAGAGTTGAGAGTGGAATCTCTAAGTCAAGCAAGCCAGAAAAGGGGTTTTGTTGCCTAAACAACAGTTCTAACAACCTAAGTGAAACAAGCAGCAACAAGGTGAAAGCAAAAGCAAACTAAGCAATTCTAAGCAAGAAAAACAGAGTGAAACAGAGGAAAACAGAGCAAATTCGAATTCAAATTGGAGAAATACAAGTTCCTAGATGTGGTTATTGACTTTGGGGAATTTCAGACATTGATTAAGGTTGTTTCAAACTACATTGATCAAGCAGGTAAGCAAGCAATGGGGGTTCCTAGACATAGAGTTCACAACTAAGCTAGTTAGATCCAATCTCTTGGCAAATAACCCTTTGCTAAACATCTTAACAAGAAGGAACTCTCATTAGTGCTAAAACATCAAGCAAGCAAGACTAATCAACTCTATTCAAGTTAAAATGCTCCTTAAACAGTCAATCTCTTGAGCCAAGGCCAGCAAATCCTCTATTAAACAGGTTCAGCATTTCATCAAACACTTGGTGGGCATAAGAGAAAGCTAACAACCTAGACCAGTTTGATCAAGACTAATCTAGCATGAATAACAGATTAATAGAGAGGAACCCATAAACAGAAGCACATAACAAGCCTTAATCAAGCCATAGATTCCCCTAATCTACCACATCTAGAAACCCTAAGGTAACTACTCACTCATAATCATGTTTAACACCAAATCACAAAGGGAAAAGATGCTAATTATGATTAAAAGAAAGATTAAAGCAAATACTTGATTGTATTAAACAAAGCAAAGAAATTGTCTTACAAACTTAAAGAAATGGCTTAAGAACAGTATTTTGACAAGACCTCCCGAAAATATAGAAAAAGGGACTATTTATAGCCTAAGGGAGAAAATCCTAGAAAGGTGGCAAAAGTGTAATTAAAAACAGGTTCGGACTGGGTCAGTATTGGTCAGTTGTGTCGACCTCCAGTGACCGAAATTTATCTGTATCGGTCATAAGTGATCGACACACACGACCGAAATTAGAACGGTGTGTTTGTGTCGACCACATCAGACCAATACTGGTGATCGATATTGCTCTATTTCGGTCACCAGAGACCGAAAATCACCAGGCTCTGACCGAAAACTTCTGCAGAGATCTTCTGCTTTGAGCCTTCTTGCTCCCTTCTGTCCAGCTAGCCTCCTAGATCATTCCCAAAGCTCCTCCAAGCTCTTTTAAGCTCCAAAAGCACCTAAAAACATCCAATATGCAAGAAAAATGCAATCTATACTCTAAATGCAACCTAAGTCTAAAAAGACAAGAAAATGGTACAAAAGCTAAGGGAAAATATGCAAAAGAGGACCAAAACATGCACTAAATGTAGCCCTAAATGGTGTAAATACAAGGGATAATGAAAACTCTTCTTCTATTGAACAACAAAGGCGCTTAAATACGAATTTGAAAGAAGTAGTTAAGAAGGAATCCTTAAGTTGTTAGAGGCTGATGTGATCAACCACATCAGTGACAGCACGTGGGTATCTCCTGTCCATGTGGTGCCTAAGAAGGGGGGGATCACAGTCATTAGAAATGAACAAGAAGAATTGATTCCTACTAGGACTATAACTGGTCACCGTATGTGTATAGACTATAGGAAGCTTAATTCTGCTACTAGAAAGGATCATTTTCCTCTTCCTTTTATTGATCAAATGTTAGAGAGGCTTGCTAATCATCCTTACTATTGCTTTCTTAATGGTTATAGTGGATTATTTCAAATACCAATCCACCCTAACGATCAAGAGAAGATGACTTTTACATGCCCTTATGGTTCATTCGCATATCGAAGGATGCCATTCGGGTTGTGTAATGCACCAGCTACATTCCAGTGGTGTATGATGTGGATCTTCTCTGATCTTAAAGAGGAGATGGTAGAATTGTTTATGGACGACTTCTCTGTATATGGTGCGTCTTTTTCTGCTTGTTTGTTGAATCTTTGCAAGATACTTAAGCATTGTGAAGAGACAAACCTTGTGCTTAACTGGGAGAAGTGCCACTTCATGGTGAAAGAAGGGATCGTGCTAGGCCACAAGATATCAGAGAATGGGATAGAGGTTGATAAAGCTAAGGTTGAGGTCACGATGAGTCTTGAGCCGCCGGTTAATGTCAAGGGTATAAGGAGTTTCCTAGGTCACACGGGCTTCTACAAGAGATTCATAAAAGATTTCTCCAAGATAGCTAGACCCCTCACGCGGCTGTTGTGCAAGGAAGCTGACGTTGTGTTTGATGATGAATGTTTTCATGCTGTCAAGACTATCAAAGAGGCTCTTGTATCCGCGCCAATAGTACAAGCACCGGACTAGAGTCTACCGTTTGAAATCATGTGCGATGCGAGTGACTACGCCATAGGAGCTGTTCTTGGTTAGAGGAAAGACAAGCGGTTGCATGTTATCTACTACGCCAGTCGTACCTTAGATGACACGCAACTGAAATACGCTACAACCAAGAAGGAGCTGCTGGCCGTTGTGTTTGCTTTTGAGAAGTTCAGGTCATATTTGGTTGGCTCCAAGGTTGTTGTGTACACGGATCATGCTGCTTTGAGGTATATATACTCGAAGAAAGACACCAAGCTAAGGCTCTTAAGGTGGATTCTCCTTCTACAAGAGTTTGACATGGAGATAAAAGACAAGAAGGGGATAGGGAATGGTGTTGCTGATCACCTCTCAAGGATGAGAGTCAATGAAGCTTTGCCATTAGACGATTCACTTCCTGAAAAGCAGCTCATGATGATCACCATGGCGGTATGTGAGAAGCTTGAAGACAAGTTTGTAGAAGTTTTGAGTTTCAAGGAAGAAGACTTACCTTGATATGCTGATATAGTGAACTTCTTGGCTTGTGGAGAGGAGCCTACTCACCTTGATCATTATCATAAGAAGAAGTTCATGAGAGACATCTCTCATTACTTTTGGGACGAGCCCTACTTGTACAAAAGAGTAGTTGACAGCTTGTATAGAAAGTGAGTTACAAGGGAAGAAGCTAAGGATATACTTCTACATTGTCACGGCTCTTTATATGGTGGTCATTTTGCTTCTTTCAAGACTGCTACAAAGGCGTTACAAGCCGGGTTTTTGTGGCCATCTCTGTTCAAAGATGCTCATGAGTTTGTTAAAGCTTGTGAAGCATGTCAAAGAGCTGGAAACATCATGGAGAGGAATGAGATGCCTCAGGTACCAATCTTTGAAGTAATGTCTTTGATGCTTGGGGAATATAATTCATGGGACCGTTCCCATATTCTTACGGCAACAAGTTCATCTTGGTGGCAGTTGATTATGTGTCTAACTGGGTTGAGGCTATAGCTTCCCCAACCAATGATGCTAAGGTTGTGATAAAGCTCTTCAAGACCATCATATTCCCACGGTTTGGAGTTCCCACGGTAGTTATAAGCGACGGTGGAAGCCACTTTATCAACAAGCTGTTTGAAGGTCTCTTAAGGAAGTATGGCGTGAAGCACAAGGTAACAACTCCATATCATCCTCAAACTAGTGGGCAAGTAGAGGTGTCTAACAGGCAGATCAAGGCTATTGTAGAGAGGACAGTTGGTGCTACTAGGAAAGATTGGGCGGTCAAACTCGATGATGCTTGGTGGGCTTACCGAACCGCTTTCAAGACCCCTATAGGCACGACTCATTTCACTCTTCTTTACGGCAAGACATGCCATCTTTCTGTTGAATTGGAGCATAGTGCACTATGGGCAGTGAAGCAGCTGAACCACAACCTCAAGACAGCTCAGGAGAAGCGGTTGATTGAGCTACATGAGCTTGATGAGCTACGGTTGGAAGCCTACGAAAGAGCTAATATCTACAAGGAGCAGACCAAGGTGGTTCATGACAAGAGAAGGCAGTCTGGTGGTACTCTAGGACTCGAGGTTGAAACTGTTTCCGGGCAAGCTCAAATCAAGGTGGTGTGGACCGTTTGAGATCAAAGAGGTTCTACCCTATGGAGCGGTTACATTGGTTGGCAAGAGCGGCAATGCTTTCACGGTCAACGGGCATAGGGTTAAGCCGTACCTGGCGAGTGATTGCAGCAAGGAGAGCACCTCCGTGCTTCTTCAAGACCCCCCTCAGGCCTAAACCAAGTAAAGTCTAGCTAAAGACGTTAAAGAAAGCGCACTTGGGAGGCATTCCCATGTCTATCCTGTACATATTTTTGCTTTGTTTTTATTTCAGTTTTATGCTTTTATTTTCTAAGTGTGTAGGTGAAAGGATAAGGGATTGTCAGGTGTGGTCTTGGAGTCAAAAGAGGCGAGAAGGGCTAAGTGTAGGCTAGATATCGAGTGCTAGATCGACTCATCCTCGCTCGATCTTTACTAGATCGAGCTAGTGAATCGAGAGGAGCCAGTCGATCTAGACGAGATCGAGTAGACAATGTCGATCTAGATGAGTTCGGATCGATCGATCCCATCAAGATCGACCGATCTAAAATGTCTCGGGAAATTCTCGAAGTTTGGATCGATCGGTCCAAATCTGGATCGCCAATATAATTTCTCTCGGGAAGATTCTTCGAAGACAGATCGATCAGTAACTCGACTTCCACTCGATCAAACCTCTCGATCCTAGCAACATGGGCATGAGATCGAGTCCTAGATCGACCAAATGGACTCGATCTCATGCCGAGGTAACAATTTCTTTTCCCTCTTTCCTTCTTTCCCTCCTGTTTTTAAATTCAAACAAAGGTGAAGGCATTCCCCCCCCCAACATTCCCACAAAGAGCAAGAAGTCTGGAGCAACCTCAAGCTCCAACACTACTTAGCTCCAAGGTACCAACAACCATCCCTTCTATATACCACGCATGTTTTAAGTTTTTGCTTTGTGTTTTGTGCTTCTCTAGACTTTGTTTGCCACCGAGCCAGTGTCATTCAAGTTTGGGGGGAGTGTGTGGTGTGTTTGACATGTTTTCTTTCTTCTTATTTTCTGTTATCATCCTTTGAGTCTTGCATACATCCTTAGGCATAGAAAAGAACAAAAAAAATTGGTAAAATTTCTGAAAATTTTCAAAAAAATTCATGTAGTTGCACTTGCATTGTAGAATATTTTAGGATTGAGTCTAGAATTTTTTAAAAATCATTTAGGTTGCTGCATTTGCATAGGGAGTAAATGATAAACACTTGTTAAGTTGTCAATTTTTGAATAGTTTTCAATGCCTAAGTTATTTGTTGTTTGATTGCATCTAGTGAGTTTGAAGTTAAGGATGCACCATACCTTGATTACTTGCAATTGATACTCTAGTCTTATGTTGAAACTCTCTTTGATTTGATGCCAACTCAATCTTTAGAGTCTTAGTAGAGTCTTTGCAGGTTATAGCATGTCTGGAGCATAATTAGAGATATTGAAGCTTTTTGGAGCATTGCAAAATGAAACCACGAAGTGTGCAACTCGGGAAGAAAAGTATGGATTTGGATGACGCTCGTCACCCATAGAAGAAGGGTCGTGGCCTAGTTTTTAAAAGATTGGGGAGAATTTGCAGTTTTGGCCCAGAACTTCTAGTATTTGCAAAAAGGCCCCAGATCATGTTTTAGCTTGTATATTAGGTTTTTCTGCCATTCTTTTGGCAGATATCTTGTATCTTATTCTTTTTGAGAGCTTGAGAGAGATTTTATTCAGAGCTTTTGGAGAGGCAAAGCAGACTCCTTCAGAGCAGATTTCGAACTCACTTTATTTCTACTTCTTATTTCTTTTATACAATCTATTGTTCATGATGTTTTCTCAAATCACCATGTCTGAGTAGTTTGTTAGTTAAGTTAGGGCTTTTCATAGGTTGATGAAGAGTTTGCAGAATTGCAATCTGTTAGGAATATCTTTAGGTTCTTCATCTCTGCTTGCTTTAAAATTGAATTTCTTAGACACATCATCTAGAAATCCGAAAATCATAGGTTGATAAATATATGTGAGACCATTATTGATAACCTAAACTAGTATTTGATGAGCAAAACAACTTAGTGCAAAGAGATTTGGCTTAGGAGTTTTGTGAACAATTGAACCTGATCACTACTGCATGTTTAGATTGTTAGAGTTTGCAAAGAGATTTGAAACTCCGTGATTTAAACATAGTCAACTTCTGCAATGAGAACTGATTAGTTATATATTTGCGATTCATGTTCAAGACGATTCTTAATCATTCCGGATTTCATGCATTCTACATTCTCAGATTTTATATGGGTAAAACCTGAGCCCTATCAAGTTTTTGGCGCCGTTGCCGGGGAGTAATAGCTGCCTATCGATTTTTAGTATTAGAATTTTGTCTAAGTTATAATTTGTTTACTAACTTTCTGCTACTTTTCTTTGTGCTGGTTTCAGGTGTATGCCTAATCGCAGTACTGGAAGCAACAAAGAGAAGGAGCTTCTGACTTTGAGCATCGACGAACTTGCTAAGTTGGAGAGGACCATCAGGAAAACTAAGAAACAGTCTACAATGGTTGCTCCACTGATTTTGGGTGATGATGCAGAAGGTCACTTGGTTGACAGAGAGGGATGCAGGAGGAACGAAGAAGGGCAGAGAATTGATCAAGATGGGAATGTCATTGTTGAACAGCAGGTTCAACAAGTAGGACAAGACGCTGGAGTCCCTGCTGCTGCTAATAACGCTGCTGGACGTTTTGTTCAGAGGTCTTTAGGAGACTACAACAGACCTGATCAGTTATATGCCAACAGAGCTGCAATCCGCCCTCCTGCTTTCTAGAGGAAAGATTTTGAGCTTAAGCCTGCTTATTATCAGTTGGTGGGACAGCATCCATTCCATGGCTTACCTAATGAGCATTATATGGACCACATTGAGAGGTTTGAGGATTTGGCTTCAAGTGTCAAAGCTAATGGAGTTAGCAATGACATTCTGTTCTGCAAGCTTTTCCTTTACTCTCTTCGAGGAGATGCTGCAAATTGGCTGAAGCAACTGGAGCCTGCTTCGCTGACCACTTGGAAAGACACTAAGAATGCTTTTCTGAACAATTTCTATGATGATGCCAGATCAGAAGTCATGAGGACAAAAATTGCATCATTTACCCAAGGTTCTACTGAAGCTTTTAAAGCTTCTTGGTTGAGGTTCAAGTCTTATCAAAAAGACTGTCCTCATCATGTCTTCAATCAGGTGCAGCTGCTTGGTATCTTTTTCAGAGGCATTGACTGGAAGTACCAGATGGCGTTGGATGATGCTTCTAATGGGAACTTTAACAAAAACCTTCCTGATGCTGCAATTACATTGATTGAAAACTTGGCCTGCAGTAACAGCACCAAGAATGCTGACTTTCAGAGGATGCAACAGGCTGGTTTGAATGATGGAAACCAGAATGCAGAGGTTAAGGCTAAGCTGGACAGTATGCACAGCCTTTTGGCAGGAAAGAAATCAGTCCAGTTTGCTGCAGAAGTGGAGAGTTTCGAAAATCCTGGAGAATTTGAACAAAAAGATGTTAATTTC
Organism: Thlaspi arvense; assembly: GCA_911865555.2. NCBI lineage: Eukaryota > Viridiplantae > Streptophyta > Magnoliopsida > Brassicales > Brassicaceae > Thlaspi > Thlaspi arvense. The sequence goes on from OU466857.2 coordinate 16,602,747, forward strand.
ATCAATAGAGGTTTTCAGAACCATAGGTTTGGAAATCAGCAGTGGAACAGAGGCTACAACAGCAATAATCAGAAGGGCACCTTCCCAGGAAACCAGAATGCATCTGGTTATACTCCAATGCCACAGTTCCAGAAGGCTGAAGTTGAGAAACCTTACCAAAACAGCAGGAATTATGGTTCTTCTTCCTACCAATCTGCACCTCCACAAGACAATAAGATGGAAGCTATGCTGGAGCAGATACTTGAAGGACAGCATAATATGACAGTGAACTTCAATGGCAAGTTGGATTCATTGTATCAAGACCTGAATGGAAAAATTGAGAGTCTGAACTCTCACATGAAGAAGCTTGATGTGCAGGTTGCTCAAACTGCAGGAGCTGTTCAGAGGCAAGAAGGATTCCTTCCAGGAAGGACTGATATTTATCCCAAGCACCAGGTTAATGTCATCACAGTTAGGAGTGAAAAGGAGGATGGATCCATGTTCTGTTGTTGTAAGCATTGGGTGCATCACCAGCTCCAATGGGTCTGATTGTGTGTGCACCATGTGCTGGTCCTCTCTGACCTTGTTCACCTTGGACTCCTTGCTGTCCCTGAACACGAGCAACTCCTTGAGCACCTTGTGCTCCTGGTGGTCCATGAAATCGCTGATCATCTATACCATTCTCCATGTTGAGCTGATTAAAATTTTGCAGTTTCTCTCTTTCCCTTGTTGCTCTTAATGCCCTTTCCACTTCCAGAATGTTGTGTTGATAATCCAGAAGGTTTTGATTGCCTTTAGACTTCAATTTCAACACCTATAAGCAAGAGAGCAGCTTGCAAATCAGTAACAGACAGAAAAATAACAGCTTGATCTTAATCATGTCGATAAATTAGAGGGGTTTTAGTACTAGATTAGTGATGTCTTATGCTTAATATTATTGTCTTCTCTCTATTAGATGTGTTTTAAAACTAGATTAGTCTTGGCCAGGCTTGTTTATTATTTTGGCTTTCTCTTGCGCCTGGTAAGTGTTTGATGAAATGCTGATAAGAGTCTCTTAGAGGATTTGTATGCTTAGCCTAAGGAATTAGATGTCTAAGGTGTATTTTGGTTTTATAGGATTGGAATTCTGTTTATGAATGCTTGCTGATCTTATTTTTGAGTAAAGGGATTTAGCTGAAATGTGTGCTTAGCAAAGTGATTAGTGTCAAGGAATTGAGCTAGTTATAGTTGTTAATCCTATGCCTAGAAGATAGCATTGTTTGAATGGTTTTGAAGCATCACTAGTTAGGTTCTAATCCCCTCTTAATAATTAACCCCCATCTTAGCTCCTTACTTTATCTATTTGAATTTTCTGCTTTGTTTAGTTCAATCTTTAGACTTGTTTAGTTTGTTCACAACTGTTTTCTTGAATTTGGCTTGACTTAAGTGATTTGTTGTATTCTTGGTGTCTTAAGAACTCAGATGGATTGAAACCTTACATGCTGCAATGACATGAGTGTGTTAGGTTTTCTTTAGCTAGACAAATACTAGCTATCAACCAGGAGGGTGACGCTCGTCACCAATTCAGAAGACACGAGCTCAGTTCGCGATAGGAAGCCAGTGACGATCCACCCCCGCCTCTCCCCTCCCTCCCCCCCTCCTTGGTGATGCTCGTCACCCTACACAGATGTCGGCAACGATTTGTGCAAGCTTGGAAACTGCTTTTCAAGAGCAAGTTTATGCTGTAACTGATCCCAAGAGACCCTGGTATGCTGATATTGCCAACTACTTAGCTGCAGAGGACTAACCACATGATTTCAAGGGGTATGCTAAGTAGAAGTTCTTGAGAGAACTTATAATATTTTACTGGGATGATCCATATCTTTATAGACATTGTGCAGATGGGATTTACAGGAGATGCATAGAAGAAGCTGAGGTTCCGGACGTCCTGTTCCACTGTCCAGGCTCTGAGTATGCAGGACATTTCGCCACATTCAAAACTGTCTCCAAGGTTCTTCAAACAGGGTTCTGGTGGCCTACTAGGTTCCAGGATGCACATGCATTAATTACAAGATGTGATACCTGTCAGAGGAGAGGAAACATTAGTAGAAGACAAGAGATGCCACATAACTTCATCCTTGAGGTTGAAGTCTTTGATTGTTGGGGCATTGACTTCATGGGTCCTTTTCCTTCATCCTATGGAAACAGATACATTCTAGTTGTTGTGGACTATGTATCCAAGTGGTTGGAGGCGTTGGCTACACCTATTATCGATTCTGCAGTGGTTCTGAAGCTGTTTAAGACCATTATTTTCCCCAGTTTTGGTGTACCGCGAATTGTTATAAGTGATGATGGTTCTCACTTTGTTAACAAGGTCTTTGACAAGCTGCTGAAGAAGTATGGTGTTCAGCATCGTGTAGCCACGCCTTATCATCCCCATACCAGTGGACAGGTTGAAGTTCTGTCTCCAACAGACAGATCAAGCAGATAATAGAGAAGACAGTGGGGAAGACAAGGAAGACATGGAAAGACTAGGCTGCGAAATTGGATGATGCACTGTGGGCTTACAAGACTGCCTACAAGACGCTATTAGGGACTACACCATTCCACTTACTCTATGGCAAGGCGTGCAATCTTCCAATGGAGTTGGAGTACAAAGCAGAATGCGCTATCAAGAAGCTGAACTTCGATTTGTAGCCTGTTGCAGAGAGGCGCTTGATACAACTCAATGAACTGGATGAACTCAGATATCTGGCCGATGAAAACTCCAGGTTATACAAGGAGAGGACAAAGGCATATCATGATAAGAAGATCATCCCCAGATATTTCGAGCCCAATGACCAGGTACACCTCTATAACTCTCGTTTACAGTTATTTCCTGGTAAACTGCGATCTCGATGGTCAGGTCCCTTTACTGTCAAAGAGGCTAGACCATATGCTACCACTATCTTGATTAACTCTAAAGAAGACGAGTTTGCTGACAAAGAGTGAAGCATTATTGGGCACAAGCCGAGATTCCAGCAGGACATATTGTATCTCCGGATGATGCACCCGCTGTCTGAACAGCATTCCACGTCAAGCTACAGAGTTAAAACAAGCTCTTGGTGGGAGGCAACCCACTGGTAAGTTTCGTTTTCATGTACTTAGTTTAATTTTCGTGTGTATAGCTAAAATAAATAAATAAAATAAAGTAAAAAATGAGAAAAAACAAAAAAAAAAAATAGGCGAAGTGGTGACCGTATGGCTGGTCACCACAGCTCCCCACCACCAGTGACGGTTGTCACGACTTACTGGGTGACGCTCGTCACCCGTCCGAGGTCCAGGTACGCGTTTTAACTCCTTCTTCTTTCCCGAATCAGTTTTTCCTCACAACCCACAAATACATAAGACCTTCAAATCATAACATTTGATTTTGTTAACCGAATCGCGTGATTTAAAGGCCTAATTCGTGCGGATTTTAGCTCTCTTTTACAATCTATCACTCTTTTTCAAGATCTGCAAGTAATGTCTACGGAATCCCCAATTTTCAGTCCACTATAAGTTTGGTAAAATTCGATTTTCAACTTGATTAGCTTGATTTAAGTGATGCATCATGGTTATTTAGATTGTATTAGATGAATGCTACCATCCCTATTTAATTTTATTGGTTGATTTGCAAGTTTTTGGTGATTTGGGTTTAATGTGGGATTGATTTGTGTTACTGGTAATGTTAGGGACGAATCCTGATGCTTGTTTCACCATGAATCATCGATTTTCAAAAATTTTGAAATTTTTGAAATTTGACTAATTTTGGTGGATTTTTGGATGGTTTTGCTTTTGATTTGCAGATGGCTCCACGCGAGAAGAGACAGCGACCATCCTCCTCCACCAGTGAAGCGTTTGGTTCCGAACCACTAGTCAAGAGAGTCCCACCGTGCTTGCCACCATGGCCTAAGAGAGAGGACAAGAAGATAGCATCGGGAATTCCTTGGAAAGGCACCCTGAGAGAGGAGATTATGAAGGATTCCTGCACCTTTCACGATATTCAGGAGAGCTGGGATGAGTATGACCCGCTATTGTATAGTGTGTGGCAGGATGTGTAGATATTACCCACCTGATTCACGGACAGCAAGGTGCTGAACCAGCTGGGCATCAAGGAGGAGGTCAACCAGGTTCTGAGGAGGATCGGTACGAGTACCATGGAGCCAAACAGTATGATCTCTACCCAGATCTGGTCCACCAATTTCTGGCCACAGTTCGCGTGTACTACGGGAACGAGCTGGCCAAGACAGTGGAGTAGGGCACTCTCACATTCATGATTAGAGGCATTCGCTACAGGATCAGTCTTTTCGAGCTCTGCGAGATGTATGGGTTCGATCAGCACCCTACAGGCGCGATCACACCTTCGCAGTGGCCCCATATGCAGACCTTCTGGTGTAACTTTGGGGATGGGACTTACGAGTCAAAGACAAGCACGCAGACCGCGTGAGGCATCCTGTGATACGTTACATCCTGTGTCTTCTAGGCAACACGATTCTCTGCAAGTCTGCGCCTAGTAAGATGCGGGTGAGTGAGCTTGTACTGCTGCATTACGGGTTCTCTTTGATGCTTGATGATGAGATCCCGCAGGAGAGCATGGTCCGCGCCAACTTGGGCGTGATATTTGCAGAGCACTTAGTCTCTCTGAAGACCAAACCATTCACGAGTTCAAGCGCCAAGACAGAGAGCGTTGGCAGCCTTCTCAAGCCTTTCTTTCAGCACTTCGGATCAAATCAGAGCCTTGCAGAGTTGTTACCGTGCGTGCTCTGATGGATGAGACACAATTGGGGCACGCCACTTGGCTTAAGCCCAGATCGATCTGGAGCTTCACTACTCTTGCTGGGGAGTATATGGGCGTGCAGTTGCCCAATCAAAAGCTCACTACGATCTAGGCGGATCCAAGACAGCTGCGATTTCTACCTGACTCGATTCTGCTGCGACCGGTTGTTCCTTCCCGATGCCCTCCAGGAGTTTCTGCTGGTGCGTCTTCCTCTACTACAGCTGCTCAGGCTGAACCATCACGACGTCAGCATATGCATGTACCTGACCTTCCACACCTTTGTCGACCTGTTGTTCCTCGGACCCTGATGGATATGACAGCATTTCAGAACTATGTCATCCAGAGCTTTGATGGGCTCTGGAACGCTGTCGCTACTGTGAGCAACTGTGGTTGCATTCGCCCCGACCTACCTCAGGGGGCTGACTGAGGATGATGATTAGATCCTCCACTATCCTGGTTACTTGTTTCTTTTTCCCTTCTTATCTTTCTTTCACTTGAGTCATTTTTATGTTTTCTCTTGAGTCAGTATGTTAGTTGCTTTGATGATGTTTTGTAAACTTATTGAACCATGAGTTATGCTTTATTTGAATGTTTTTAATGTGTGTTTTGAGTGCTCTAACAGTCTAACTTTGGAGTACACAAGCTAACATTACATTTGAAACATCTAACTGATGACACTGACGTTTCAAACAAGGTGACGATCGTCACCAATGCTGAGTGACTCTCGTCACCAGACCCTTCGTGAGGTACCACTTTCGAACTCGGTTAAATGCATTCTCTTACTTATTCTTGACCAACTCTAGGCTTAATAACACTGGGGACAGTGTTGTTTAAGTCTGGGGGAGGTGGCTACTGACGTTGTGTACATTGTGTCTTGTTTTGAGAGTCTTAAAGTTGAGTCAAAAACCTTTTTTTATAGAGTTAAAATTTGGAAACTGTCAGTTTTTCTTGGAACTCACCACAAAACATTGATGCTTATAAGAACCATTGCCACATATGTTGATTACAAGTCTTACTAAGTTGGAAGTCATAGGTAGATCAGTCTAGCAAAGAAGGTTTAGGTTCTTAGAGAATCTGGAAAATTTATTGTTGACTCGACCATAATGAACTTTAAACTTCTCATCTTAGGGCTTGATATTCATTGATCTTGATTCTCTCTTTTAACACTAGCAAGAATGTTTAGATGCAATCTCTCTTTAATCTTCCCTGATACAGCTTTTAAGAGTTTCAGTATGTAGAATGGTCCATCACGACCCTGTCTCCTTACAAGGAACAACAGTAGTGAACACTAATGAACCTGTATCCTCACAAGAAACAAAAGTATTGAGTAGCACCATATCTGAGCCTGTAAAAAAATGAGAGAAGAAGTTGAAAAATAAAAAAAATAAAAAAAAATAGATCAAGGCAAGAGAAAATAAAAGAGCTGTATTGAGATCTACTTATTCAGTGTTAAGGAAGGGAAAGAATCTATAAGTGATTGCGTTGATAAATCCTTGATGAGATATCACACTTAGAATAATAAAAGGAGTTAGCAGTAGAGATTCTGGATTTCTTGAAGGGGCTTAGACTGGATTTGAGAGATTGCTAAGATTGTGATAAGTAGACTGAAATTTAATCTTGTGTTGGCTCTATGGTATGTGCATTCGAAAGTATTGGTTGATGTGGCGTTCCTTAGATTAGCTGACTATTTCTGTTTTCAAACCTCGACTCTGTTCTTAGTCTGATGTTTGCTTGAGGGCAAGCAAAAGCTAAGTATGTGGGAGATGATATATCATGGTTTTAATGGTTTTTAACCATGGTATAAGTCCTTTTTATTGAGTCTTTATGATTTTTTTAGAGTCCTAGTAGTCTTTACAGGTTATAGCATGACTGGAGCACAATTGGAGGTTTTGGAGCTTTTTGAATCATAGCAAGAATCATTCCCTAAGTTAGCAACTCAGAAGGAGTTATTGTGCATTGGTGACGATTTTCACCAGTCAAGGGTGACACTCGTCACCCTCATCAGAGAAGGATCGTGTGTTTTATTTATAAGATGGAGATGAATTTTCACTTTTAGCCCAAGAGTTTTATTATTTACAAGAAGACCCCAGCTCGTGTTTGAGCATGTATTTTAGTTTTTTCAGCCATTGTGGGCTTTTATCCTGTATCTGAATTTCCAGAGAGCTTTTAAGAGAGATAGTTTACAGAGCTTTGAGGGAGACAACTCTGAGAAGAATTCGAACCCTTTGTGTCTCTACTCTTTATCTTTTAATGCAGTAATATTCAGCTATGCTTTGTTTATTCATGATCATGTCTGAGTAATCTGTTAGTTAAGTTAGGATGATTTAAAGGTTGATGAAGAGTCTTTAGAATTGCCAAACTGTTAGGAAAATCCATTGGTTCTTCATAAATGCTTGCATTCATATCGATTTCTTAGACTAATCATCTAGATTTCGAAACCCTAGTTTGTTTTATAGATGTGAGAACATTGTTAATCACCTGAACTAGTATTAGATGAGCAAAACGCCTATTTTCAAAGAGATTTGACTTAGGAGTTTTTTAAACAATCGAAACCTGATCTTTAATGCTTGCATGACTTGTTAGGATTTGCAAAATTCTGTGAATTAGACATAGATAACTTTTGCAATGAGAATTGATTAGTTATATCATTGTGTTTCAAGTTAAAGACGGTTTTAATTCATTCCTGATTGCATGCATTCTACATTCTCGGATTTAACCTGCAAGTTATCCTCACTTAGCGCCTTTAGCTTTTTGAACTTTAGATCAACCAACAAAAATCGTCTGATTTCTTCTAATTAGTTATTTCGCATTACATTCATTATTTACTGCTTAGCTTATTTTCAAAGAGATTTAACTTAGGAGTTTTTTAAACAATCGAAACCTGATCTTTAATGCTTGCATGACTTGTTAGGATTTCCAAAATTCTGTGAAATAGGCATAGATAACTTCTGCAATGAGAATTGATTAGTTATATCATTGTGTTTCAAGTTCAAGACGGTTTTAATTCATTCCTGATTGCATGCATTCTACATTCTCGGATTTAACCTGCAAGTTATCCTCACTTAGCGCCTTTAGCTTTTTGAACTTTAGATCAACCAACAAAAATTGCCTGATTTCTTCTATTTAGTTATTACGCATTACATTCATTATTTACTGCTTAGCTTAATCTGAATCTAAAATTTATAGTGTAGTAGCTTACTCCTTTGGGATTCGATAACCCTTTGTGCTACAACTGCATTGCTGTGCACTTGCAGTAGTGAAATAATTGGGTAAAACGTAGACCCTATCACGACCCAACCTATGTAGCTCTAGAATGAGCTAGTTCTATATTGGAAATACTTCCCTTGTAGTTCTAACCCAGCACTTTGTACTAAGCTACAATCATGAAGAAAAGGCCTCACAATTGCTCACAATTAATGTTTTGGCTTGAAAGAAGGCTTGGTTAAAGGTGTGGTGGTCTAAATGGACTTTTTCAAGAGTAATAAAAGGGATAAGAATATCCAAATATTTTAAAGCAAACCATGCCAACACTCACAAATGCACAAGATATGATAAGTACAATGTTCATGAAGGTTCTTCTAAGATAAAGGTTGAGTTCATTTCAAAGCAAGCTTCAGTTTCAAACAAGGTTTTCAAGATTACAAATATCAAGAGTGGTTCATCTTTATTTCAAGGTCAATTATCAGATGCATCAAATGACTTAGAACAAGGGCATCATTTTTATAAACTACTAGCATTTTCAAAGATTTACTATTATTGTTCCCAATTTAAACAAGCCAGCTGCTCTTAAGCGAATGCAACATATGAAGCAAGGGTTTTTGAGGCCCTTGTTAACTTCAAAGTATTCCTGATCTCCAAATCAGTTATAGTATAGAGACTTAGGTGTCAAACACACTTGTGGATGTTGAGATACAAACAATGTTGTAAGCTAAGCAAGGTTGGGGATTATGATTATGAAATTGTAACACTAACAACCTATCAATGTAGTAAAAGAAATCAGAATTGAAATGTAATATGAATCTAAAACAAGAACTTAAGCAAGAACTAGATAAAAGACAACTTAAGCAATACTAAGCAAGATGAAAACTGAATTAAACTCGCAAAGGTAACTAAGCAAGGCGGTTTTAAGACAACTAATAAAAAGCAAGAATAAAGGTTCCAAGCAATAATGGGATTAGTGGCTTTCAAGAGTGACAAAAGTGATTTCTAGCAAAGGCAAACATCAAGAATTCATAAGCAAGCAATTCTCAATATTTTACTCCTAGAAAAGGTATCTAAAAGGAATCAGCTTGGCGTCAATAATCAATTAACATTCAATAAGATTGAAGTGCCAAACCCACTTATGATGGCGTATATTTCAACCATGAGCATAAAGAACATATCCATTCTAGCGCTTAAGAGAAGTACTAACCAAGTAAACAACACTTACTCAACCTATCAATCTTATGAACCATATAGGGACCTAAGTAGCTAATCACCAATCAAAAATATGGACTTAAGCACACAGTTGCAAAATCCTAACACTGCTAAGCAATGAACAGGAATCAAACAAAGGTAAGATCTTTTAATGCACACTATATAACCACCAAGCAAGAATCTCATAACCAACACTATCTAGCCCTAAGCTAATTATCTAGCAAGGGGAACTATCACTTTGGTGTCACTGAACAAAGGAAACATAGACCAAGCTAGATTATAAAACCAAATAAGCAAACCATGCATAGAAGTGAGATATCAAGCCATCAAGTGAACTATATGCATCAACAGTACCATATTTAATCAAAAGGGATAAGCTCTATGAACAATAATTAATTTGCAAGAGACGGAAACAACATATAATACAATAATCAAGCCTAATCACCCCTTAATCACATCTTAGTCACCACTTTCCGTACTTAGAGCCCTAAATCTAAGGTAAACTACTCACTAATCATGTTTAATTCCATTTGTTTAGAGTTAAACATGATTAGATGAGATTAAAATGCAAAGATAAGGAAACTAAACTACTAGGGTGCTAAATCAAAGATCAGAAGATAAGATTAAACCATAAAAATGCAAACTTTATTAAAGGAAATAGATCTAGAGCAAATCACTCTATTAAAGTGCAAGATCAAGATGAAAAGATGAAAATAAGGATAACTAGCTTCTGATAAGATAAAGACAATGTTTTGTGGTTTACGTTTTATAGTAGGGAACCAAAAGAAGATCAGGTCAACGAAAATCCGATGGTTAACGCGCGGATAAGTTTTATAGGGGCTGTACTGACGGTGTTCTATTCGATGTACAACCCCGATATGGCTTGCGCAGCGCGTATTGGCATGTGCAGCATTCCCTGCTCGATGTAGCACCTCGATGCATCCACTGCCTTAGACTCCTCGATCTGGTTCTCATCTTCACGTCACGCCTTTATTTGGTGATGCTGGTGCTTATTGCACCTTTGGCTTTTTAATTTACTTGCTTTGCACTCCTTTCATCTTCTTTTCTTCTTTGACCATGAACCTTCTTTTTTTTTGAACTTAGAACCGCCATTTCCACCGCTGGTTGTGTAACACTCCTTTTATTTTTGCCTTGACTTCTTTTCTTCTTTGCTTCTCTTAAAAACTAACCCAAAATAAATCCCAAACCATTCCCCAAACATCCTAGTCTATCTAACTCTAGAGTGAGCGAGTTTTAAAATGGAAATACTTCCCTTGTAGTTCCAACCCAACACTTTTTGCTAAGAAACAACCATGAAGGAGAGAGGCCTCACAAATTACACACTATTAATATCTTGGCTTGGAAGGAGGTTTAGTTAAAGGTGAGGAAATCTAAATGGATCTTTCAGAGAGTAGAAAAAGAGAATAAGAAGATCCAAATATTTTAAACTATCCATGACATCAATCACAAATGCATAAGACATGATAGTTGCGAATTCAAATTAGGTTCCACTTAAACAAAGGTTGAAATCATTTCAAAGCATGCTTCAGTTTCAAACAAGGTTCGCACAAATGCAATTTCCAAAAGTGGTTCAGCTTTAATTTTATTCAACATCCAATGCAGCAAATGATTTAAAACAAGGGCTTCATTTTGATAAACTACTAGCATTAACAAAGATGTATAATCATTGTTCCCAAATTAAACAAGCAAGCTAGTCTTATATGAATGCACGAAGCCTAAATCCTATATGAATGCATAAAAATCAAATTCTTTTTCTGAAGCATTTTTTTGAAAAAATTTCATTTTTATTTGGTTTTTTCTATTCTTTATATGATATGTAATCATGATGCATGGTTTATAATCTAATATGCAAATGCAAGTGCAAGCATCAGTCCATTATACACCTTCCCCCACACTTAAATTACACAGTGCCTGTGTAATAAAAATTCTGTGGAGAATGCTCATAAACATCAAACAAACAATCGCATAGAAGCTTAAAAAAATGTGGCATGTACAATGGTTAATGTGGTGTACCATACTTCAGGTGGAGGAGTAGTGAGAGTCTGAACTCTCAATGGCATGGGAGGGAGAGGCTTCTTCCTCAGTTGGTCATTGAGATCCCATTGATTGATGTTGTGAGGATTACTCCTGTTATAAGGAGGTATGTGAAGAGAATGGTGACTAATAACTTGAGTTTAAAGGCTGGAGCTATGATGATCAAGGAGCAGGTCAGTGCAGTGATTCAGAACAGAGTGCCAGAGAAGCTTTCAGACCATGGGAGTTTTATTTTAGACTGCCCAATCTTTTCTGACAGGTTTGAGAGATCATTGTGTGATCTTGGTTCTAGTGTGAACCTTATGCCTCATTATGTTGCCAAGAGCTTATGGATGAGCAATTATAAGGCTACAAGGATATCTATTGTCCTAGCTGATAGATCAGTTAGAATTCCTGAAGGTGTGATAGAGGATGTTCCTATCAAAGTAGGAGATTACATGATTCCTACTGATTTTGTGGTTCTGGAATATGGAGAAGAACCCAAGGACCCTTTGATTCTTGGCAGACCCTTCCTGGCTACTGCGAGAGCTATTATTGATGGCAGGAAGGGTAGAATATAGCTGAATGTTGGTGACTTGGTGATGCAATTCGAAATGGGCAAGCTGATGAAGAGGCCAACCATAGATGGACATACTTTTTATGTGGATGTTCTTACCAACATTACTGATCAGATCTTTCATGGGATGAGATCAGAAGACCCCTTGGAGAGGGCGTTGACCACTTCCACAGAAAAGTATGAGCATCTGGATGCTGCTGCAGTAGGCTACATAAAGATGATGGATACTACTGCACATGTGATGCAACTGGTTGCACATGATGAGGTTGTCACCACATCTGCGAAAGCTGCTACATTGGGTGATTGGAGTGCAGCGAAAGCACCAAAAGTTGAGCTTAAACAGCTCCCTGCAGGGCTAAGGTACGCCTTCTTTGGAGAAAACTCCACCTATCCTGTTATTGTTAATGCTTCATTGAACAATGTAGAGCTCACCCTTTTGCTAAGTAAGCTGCGCAGATTTCGCAAAGCTCTTGGCTATTCTCTTGATGATATTTCAGGGATTTCTCCAGACTTGTGAATGCATAGGATACACTTGGAGGATGAATTGAAATCATCAGTGGAACACCAGAGGAGACTGAATCCGAATCTGCAGGATGTGGTCAAGAAGGAGATCATGAAGCTACTGCAAGCTGGGATCATCTATCCCATATCAGACAGTGCTTGAGTCAGTCCAGTGCACGTGGTCCCTAAGAAGGGAGGAATTACAGTGGTGAAGAATGATAAGGACGAGCTGATTCCAACCAGAACTGTGATAGGACACATGATGTGCATCGATTACAGGAAGCTGAATGCAGCCACAAGGAAAGATCCTTTCCCTCTGCCTTTCATCGATCAGATGCTGGAGAGGCTGGCGAATCACAAGTACTACTGCTTCCTTGATGGTTATTCAGGCTTCTTTCAGATCCCCAACCATCCAGATGATCAGCAGAATACCACTTTTACCTGTCCTTATGGCACCTTTGCATATCGCAGAATGCCTTTTGGACTGTGTAATGCTCCTGCAACCTTCCAGAGATGCATGATGTCGATCTTCACTGACATGATTGAGAAGTTTATAGAGGTTTTCATGGATGACTTCTCAGTTTATGGGTCTTCCTTCAAAAGCTGCTTGGACAACTTGTGTGCAGTTCTGCAAAGATGTGAAGAGAAGCACTTAGTTCAGAACTGGGAGAAGTGCCATTTTATGGTACAAGATGGTATTGTGCTTGGTCACTGAGTCTCAGGAGATGATATAGAGGTGGATAGGGCGAAAATTGAAGTGATGACAACTCTGCAAGCACCTGATTCAGTCAAAGCAATGAGGAGTTTTCTGGGTCACGCTGGGTTTTAGAGAAGATTCATCAGGTATTTCAGCAAGATTGCAAGACCTCTTACTGCTCTCCTCTGCAAAGATGTGAAGTCTGAGTTCACAGAAGAATGCAAGTCTGCTTTTGAACAGATCAAACAGGCTTTAATTACAACTCTCGTTGTGCCGCCTCCAGATTGGGACTTGCCCTTTGAAGTGATGTGTGATGCCAGCGATTTTGCAGTTGGAGCAGTGCTGGGACAGAGGAAAGACAAGAAGCTCCACGCCTTCTTACGCTCGGCCCATGAGGTGATGGTGCCTTGTGGGAGGGTCTTCTCCCAATGCCTAGCTTTGTCTCCGAGTGAAAAGGGAAAAAGGCGCAGCTTGAAAGCATCTTCTGATATGCCGTTTATCTTGATCATCCCACATACTTGCTCGAAATTGTCGAGGTGCTCCAAGGGATCTTCCATTACTAAGCCGTGGAACTTGTTGTTTTGCACCATGGAGATGAAACCCGGCTTAATTTCGAAGTTATTGTTTTGTACAGGAGGAGGAGTGATCCCAAACCTATTGTGATGAGTATTGGGAGCATCTCCGGCTCCTATGATCCTTGGGGGTCTAGACGCGTGTTGGGGGTTTCCATTGCCCCTTCCCACTGCCCTGTGAGCTGGAGGAGGTCCCTCTGGATGCTCGTGTTCAGCCATAGCTTCAAAGTCATCCAAACCGTGCTGGACAATCTCCTCAAAGGCTCTGGCTTGTTCTCGTACTCTTCTTTGCCGTGAATGACCAAGCTGATGAATGTTGTCCAAGGGTTGAAGTAGATTATTGTCTCCCCTTGAACGAAGATTCATGTACCTGAGAGACACACGTTTTAGAGTGGAGATATTAGTAACTAAAACAAGGTAAATGCTTAGTCTTTACTAAGCTCCAAATCTCTATGCTTTCTAAAACTCCTAGAATGGCAATGGCGCCATTTGATAACTAATTTCTTTGCAAGGGTGAGGATGCAATGAGGCTATCAAACTCAAATGCAACACTTAGGTTGTAGCACAGTATGCAAGTGAGAGTCAATCCATTTCTAGGAGCAAGCAAGATCAAAGGGAATGCAAAGGCTTTACAAATCTAAGCGAATAAAGATCAGTTTTGAGAAAATCCCTAAAAACTGGATGCAGCAACTAAATGGAATGCAAAACTATTTTAGAATTACCAGGAATGATCAAACTACCATGAGGAACAAACAGAATAATTAAAGGACAAAGCTACGAATTACTAAAATTCGACTGGTGGATCGACCACAGGATCGACCACTAGATCAAACAACAATGATCGATCTCGTCTAAAGCTGTAAGGACAGTGAAACTAACGACCAGGATGCTATCAAAGATCAAGCGAATGACGAGAGAGGATGTAAAAATGCTAAGAAAGAGGGTCTATGGTTGAGATTCATGGTCAGGGGTTTCAAAGGTCCGAACTTGGGTTGAAAACTTTAAATCGACTCACTTTGTGAGAATCTCTAAGCCTTGAAAACGAAACGAGATCTATCCGTGGCTTTCGGTATAGATCACTCCTTCATCCTCTCCTCCAAACCCATGGCTTCTGGTGGAAAGAGAGGTTGAAGGGCAGGGAAAACAGATTTCAAACACATGGCTTAACTAGTCCCCTAAACTTCCATGGCTTTTGGGAAGGGGTAACTAGTCTCTAGGGTGCGATCTTCAGAGGTCCCTGGATCCTGTCAAGGTAAGAGACCTCTCGGATCATAAAGCTCTTAGCGTGAGAGTCTTTAAGCTTTAGGAACTCAACACCCTAGAAGAGGTAGCCATTAAGCGCTAGAAAACTCCAAGATCGAAAACCTTTTTAACCCCTTGAATCCTCTCAACCCCGAAACCCTAATGAAACTACTCACTACACATAAGATAAATCAAGCAAAGCATGGAGAAAGAAATGATGAACATGAAAAAGAACTCGATTAAACTCAAACGATTCGATTACAAAAGCAAGAAAAAAGCATAAAAAGATAAGATTGAAAAAGTCTGTGTGGAAAAAGACATCGCCGCCTTCCCAAAATGGCGAAAACAACCCGATGGTCCCCCCCTCGCTAGCGGCCAAAAGCGGTTGAAAGGACAGAGATCGTCCTCGGGATCGAGCGGCTCTCTCGATCATCTTCGGACATCGTGTCTTCAACTCGATCTGGGTCTCGATCATCTTCGGCAGATCGAGTGTTACATCCGATCTTGGTATCGATCTTTGGGTTGATCGAGTGGTGGTCTCGATCCGACTCTCGCTCTGCATGGCGTCATTTACGTCCGTACCGTTTGATCGATTGCTCCACTCGATCTTCGTCTCGATCATTTCCCTAAGATCGCCTGGTCTTCTCGATCTTCTGGTCGATCTCATCTAGATCAACCTGTCATGCTCGATCTGCTCCCCGATCTCTGGTCCTTAGCAAACACCCAACCTTCCACGAACCGCCACAACAGCTTCAGCACGTCCACGAACCTCCACAACTCCAAAGTGGCCAGAAACAACCTGAATGTGATGCAAAATGCAAAGAACATGCGTATGCTGGTGTGAAAATGCTCTAGGACCCTAAGTGATGTAATCTAGTCTAAAGCATGATGTAAATGCATGAAAAGCTAACTAATATGTATGCAAAATGTATGCAATATGCAGTAACATCACTAGGAGATTGAAACCATTCATAAGCTTAAAACACCTTTTTAAGAAAACTTTAACCCCTTATGCAAATGTAAACAATATAGGTGCTTAAAAATTCTAGACTCAATCCTAAAATGCTTAACAAGATGAATGCAACTACATGAATTTTTCTAAAAAATTTTAGCAATGAAGACTCAAGGATGCTAAAGGGAAAATAAGATCAGAATAAACATGTCAAACCACACACATACTCCCCCAAAATTGAATGACACCGTCCCGGTGGCAAACAAATTCAAAAGAGCTCAAAACACAATGCAAAAAGAAAGAAAATATGAACTGTATATACAAGGGTAGGTCGTTTGGTACCTCGGAGCTAGACTCGGCTGGAACTTGAGGATGTTCCAGTGGAGCTGCTCGTGCTAGAGGAGTGTCGGGCTATGTGCTTGCCTTTATCCTCAGTGGGGAAACCATGAACGGAATGTCAAGCTTGTTGCGCGGTTCCTTGCTGCTCACGGATGACAATACCGCCAGTTGACCTCCTCCTCTTCTCAGGCTGGTTAATCTCTTCACTCTTTGACCCCTTAGACCTCGCGGATGAGCTTCCTTGAAGCGCCTTGACTTTCTTGGCAAGCTTCTTGATCATCTTTCCTTGCACTTAGTTATCTTCCTCTGCATCTCCACCACTGAGGTAAGAAACTTCTCAGCCTTGGTCCGCGGTTCAAAATCCATTCTCGAAAGCTCAAAGTGGGCAGGCATTGCGCCAAATGATGGTGGTGACTCTGATTGCTCTCGCGTGGACTGAGTGGGGATGTTTGTCGTACCAAGTGGGGTGTAGCACTCCTCGTGTGTTGGGCAGAATTGAATCGTACCGATGCTATCCAAGTTAGTCTCCTTGACGTTTGGTAAGATGCAAACGTTTTTCTTCCCTCCGTCATCGTAGAACTGATAAGCGAAGAATCCTGGAGCTGGCGTAGGTCCCAAGCTATCGGTATTTCGCATGTAAGTCTCGTCCATGAATGACTTGTCCGCGCAAGGCTCGAACCGTTGAAGTGGTACACCGGCTTGGATGAAGTGCGGCGTGAGAAACCCTCCAATGTAAGCTGAGGTCGCCTTGCATCTAAGAGCGTAAGCCTTGTACTTCACCAAGGAGGAGGCTAGAATGCACCCGTAGTTGATATCGTTCCCGAGGTCATCCATAAGCCGATCATGGTTCTCCTCTTCACTGCTGCATAGTATCCCTTTGATCCCTTGGAAGAGGAAATACAGCTCGGTCTTCGTCACCGTGGGAGACACGGCTCGTCCGCTGTAGGTGTTTGCCAACAACTTGAGCATGTACCTCAGAACGGGATTCCTCACTTTCTTGATTTTAGCCGTGTTGGCTTTGTACTCTTCATCGCAAAGAACGTCCCATATGATGCTGGCGTTCTTGAGAGGCGGAAACTCCACTTGCTTAGCTGCGGCGTTGAGTCCGTATGCTTGGCAAAGCTCCTTAATGGAAAGGTGATAGGACCGCTTCTTGACCTTGAAGCTCAGATGCCCTTGAGAGGGAGTTGGGAGGCTTGGATTCTCATAGGAGAACGCCAAGGTAGAGAGGAAATCCATTGTCACTTGCGGATATGTTGGACAGTCCATCCTTGAAAGGCAAGCAAGCCCCATGTTTTGTAGAAGGGAGTCAAAATGCCCTAGGAGACCCATCCATTCAAGCAAATCTCTGCTCGCGAACTTAGTAGGCTCGAAGCGCAGCCTCTCTAGCCTCCTCTTCGCCGCCTTCTCCTCCTTAGTCGAACGGGTCCTCTCATGAATTTGCTGAGGTTCCTCCTCTTGAACTTGTTCATTTGCCTCTTCCTGAACCACTCGTTGTTCATCCTCTCTCTGTGCAGCCTCTTCTCTGGTTCTCTTAGGTGCCATTGGTGCCTGAAACACGATTCTCAAACAATGAGTGAGCAAAGGCGGCGAGAAATCGAGAAAGAGACTAGCGAGAAGGAAAAATCTACAACTAACACCCTAGATTTTTGGGGGATTTATAAAAATTGTATCTAGATAAAGGAAAAGAAAGTCTAGAGATAGGATTAAATCTAGAATATTTCCTGATTTCTAGCTACTTAAAAAAATCGATAAAACCCTAGCAAGTTAAATCGATCAAGCGGTTATAAAAAGAAATATTGAAAAGATTTAATTAAATCTCTTGGAATACCTTGCAAGATCGAGGGTAAGAGCTAAATGCCTTTGGGAAAAGAGGAAGAACACTCTCTCTTGATTAAAAACTCGTAGGAATAGAAATGAGAGAGTGTAAAATTGTTGAAAACTTAAAGGCAACAAAAATCTAAAACCATGGGTGGTGAAAGTGGTTTTCTGACAGGTCAAGGCACATCTTTCGTGGTCAGAGATTCCTGCCTTGACCACCATTCAAAATTAAAAAGCGAGGGAAAGGAGAAAGGGAGGGAAAAAATTTTGTTACCTTGGCATGAGATCGAGTCCCTTTGGTCGATCTAGGACTCGATCTCATGCCCATAATGGCTGGATCGAGAGATTGATCGACCAGTGACTCGATTGGACTAGAATCGAGTCTTAGATCGATTATACTCCCTCGTTCCTTGACTTTTGGTCAACTAGGCTGAGTCCGCATGATCGAGCCATGTTCTCGATTCAGGGGTCGATTCGATTTAGATCGAGTGATGGATCGAGTCGAGTAATCGATCTGTCTTTGAAGGATTTTCTCGAGAGAAAATATATCGGTCAATCCATTTTTGGATCGATCGATCCATACTCCAAGAATTTTCCGAGACATTTTAGATTGGTCGATCTATATGGGACCGATTGATCTGTGCTCATCTAGATCGGCCTTGTCACTCGATCTCGTCTAGATCGACTAACTCCTCTCAATTCAAGATCGAGTTAGGATTAGTCGATCTAGCACCCGATCTCTAGTCGATATTCGCTCCTTCTCACTCCTTTTGGATCTAAGATCTTTTCCTGCAATCCCTATTACCTGTTCCTACACACTCAGAAGATAAAAACATAAAACTGAAAGAGAAACAAAACAGAAATATGTACAAGATAGACATGGGAATGCCTCCCAAGTGCGCTTTCTTTAACGTCTTTAGCTAGACTTTACTTGGTTTAGGCAGATGGTGGGTCTTGGAGAAGCATTGAGGTGCTCTCCTTGTCAAATGCACTCGCCATGTATGGCTTAACTCTGTGTTCGTTCACTGTGATTGCATTCCCACTCTTGCCCACCAACGTGACAGCTCCGTAAGGTAATACTTCCTTGATTTCATACGGACCGCTCCATCGTGACTTTAGCTTCCCTCGAAAGAGCTTGAGCCTTGAATTGTATAGCAGCACCAAAATCCCTTCCTTAAGCTCCTTAGGTGCCAGCTTCTTGTCATTCGCAGCCTTGGTACGCTCCTTGTAGATCCTAGCGCTTTCGTAAGCGTCCAGCCTCAGCTCATCAAGCTCGTGCAACTGGATCAACCGCTTCTCCTGAGCCGTCTTCAGATCAAAATTCAACCGCTTCACAGCCCACAACGCCTTATGTTCCAGCTCAACGGGAAGGTGACTTCCTTTGTCGTAGAGAAGAGTGAAAGGAGTAGTACCGATGGCTGTCTTGAAAGCAGTCCGGTAGGCCCACAAAGCGTCATCTAACTTCACCGCCCAATCTTTCCGAGTAGTCCCAACTGTTCTCTCGAGTATCGCCTTGATCTAAAGGTTAGAGACCTCCACTTGGCCACTCGTTTGAGGATGGTAAGGCGTAGCTAACTTGTGCTTCACTCAATACTTCCTTAGCAGATTTTCAAACAGATTGTTGATGAAATGGCTCCCTCCGTCGCTTATCACCACCTTGGGTACTCCAAACCTCGGGAAAATAATGCTCTTAAAGAGCTTGATCACCACCTTAGAGTCGTTTGTTGGGAAAGCAATGGCCTCAACCCATTTAGAGACGTAGTCAACAGCTACGAGTATGAACTTGTTGCCGTATGATGAAGGAAATGGCCCCATGAAGTATATGCCCCACGCGTCAAAGACTTCTACCTCAAATATGGGGACTTCAGGCATCTCATTCTTCTTAGTTATATTTCCTGCTCTTTGACAAGCTTCGCAACTCATCACGAATTCATGGGTGTCTTTGATGATGGACGGCCACCAGAAGCCGGCTTGCAAGACCTTAGTGGCGGTTTTGAATGAAGCGAAGTGCCCGCCATACAAAGAACCGTGGCAATGGAAGATGATATCTCTTGCTTCCTCCTTTGTCACACATCTTCTGTACAAGCTATCAATGCCTCTCTTGTATAAATAGGGCTCATCCCAATAGTAGTGGCTCACGTCCCTCATGAACTTCTTCCTATGGTAGTTGTCGAGATGCGAAGGCTCTTCCCCACATGCCAAGTAGTTCACAATATCCGCGTACCACGGGAGATCCTCCTCTTTGAAGCTCAGAACTTCCTCAAACTGCCCTTCTAAGCTCCCACAAACAGCCGTAGGGATTGCCATGAGTTGTTCCTCGGGGTGAGAATCGTCCAAAGGGAGAGACTCGTCGATTCTTAATTGAGAGAGATGGTCAGCAACGCCGTTCTCTATCCGTTTCTTGTCTCTGATTTCCATGTCAAATTCTTGGTGTAAGAGGATCCATCTCAAAAGCCTCGGCTTAGTGTCCTTCTTGGAATAGATGTCGCGCAAAGCCGCGTGATCCGTGTAAACAATGGTCTTGGATCCCACGAGGTAAGCCCTGAACTTCTCAAAGGCGAATACAACCGCCAATAGCTCCTTCTCTGTAGTCGTGTACCTCGTTTGCGTGTCATCCAAGGTTCTTGAAGCATAGTAAATCACTTGCAGCTTCTTATCCTTCCTTTGGCCTAGAACGGCTCCCATGGCATAGTCACTAGCATCACACATAATCTCGAAAGGTAGAGTCCAGTCTGGTGCTTGCACTATAGGCGCGGATACTAGGGCCTCCTTGATGGTCACGAAAGCTCACGCCTCCTTGCACAACAGCCGCGTGAGAGGGCGTGCAATCTTAGAGAAATCTTTGATGAAGCGCCTGTAGAAGCCAGCGTGTCCCAAGAAACTTCTCACCCCTTTGACGTTAACTGGCGGCCAAGGCTTGTCATTATTTCAATCTTTGCCTTTATCGACTTTAATACCCTTCTCTGATATCTTATGGCCAAGCACGATCCCCTCCTTAACCATGAAGTGGCATTTTTCCCAGTTAAGCACCAAGTTTGTCTCCTCACAACGCTTTAATACCCTGCAAAGATTCAACAAACACGCAGAAAAGGACGCACCATAGACCGAGAAGTCATCCATAAACACCTCTACCATCTCTTCTATTAGATCAGAGAAGATCGACATCATACACCGCTGAAACGTAGGCGGTGCGTTACACAACCCGAATGGCATCCTTTGATAAGCGAAGGTACCATAAGGGCATGTAAAGGTCCTCTACAAGCATTGTGCTGATGGGATCTACAGGAGATGCATAGCAGAAGAAGAAGTCTAGGACGTCATGTTTCACTGTCATGGCTCAGAATATGCTGGACACTTTGCCACTTTCAAAACAGTCTCAAAGGTTCTTAAAGCTGGTTTTTTGTGGCCTACTATGTTCAGGGACGCCCAGGCATTCATTACAAGCTGTGATACTTGTCAGAGAAGAGGAAAGATCAGCAGAAGACATGAGATCCCATAGAACTTCATCCTTGAAGTTGAAGTCTTTGATTGTTCGGGTATTGACTTCATGGGCCCTTTTCCCTCATCTTATGGGAATAGATACATTCTAGTTGCTGTTGACTATGTATCTAAGTGGGTAGAGGCATTGGCTACTCCTACTAATGATGTTGCAGTTGTTTTGAAGCTGTTTAAGACCATTATTTTCCCCAGATTTGGTGTCCTGCGAATTGTTTTAAGTGATGGTGGTTCTCACTTTGTTAACAAGGTCTTTGACAAGCTGCTAAAGAAGTATGGTGAACAGCACAGAGTGGCCTCGCCTTATCATCCCCATACCAGTGGACAAGTTGAGGTTTCCAATAGACAGATCAAGCAGATTCTGGAGAAGACAGTTAGGAAGACAAGGAAAGATTGGTCAGCAAAACTGGATGATGCATTATGGGCTTACAGGACAGCATACAAAACGCCACTTAGGACTACACCATTCCATCTGCTCTATGGCAAGGCGTGCCATCTACCAGTAGAGCTAGAGTTCAAAGCAGAATGGGCTATCAAGAAGCTGAACTTCGATCTGAAGCCTGCTGTAGAGAGCAGCTTGGTTCAACTCAATGAACTGGATGAAATCAGATATCTTGCCTATGAAAACTCCAAGTTATACAAGGAGAGGACAAAGGCATATCATGATAAAAAGTTCATATCCAGACATTTCGAGCCCAATGACCAGGTACTCCTTTATAACTCTCGTTTACAACTTTTCCCTGGTAAACTGCGTTCTCGATGGTGATACAAGAGGTTTGACTCTCTTATGTCTATCACCCATTGTACTAGTCATTGTAGCATTGGGTTTTAATGTCAATCAAAAGGGGAAGATTGAAACAGCATGATTATAGTAGATTTCCTAATTCAAGCAAATAGGAAAAATGGTTTAGAATATCTAGCAACCATAGTGATCAAACAAGAGTAAAGCAAACTCAAAGCATGAATGAAATGCAAGTGAAGCAATCAAATAAAGGTAAAAACAAGGCAAATTCAGAACAGAGCTTAAAACAGAGAAAAGATGGGACTTGAGATGAGATAATTGGTAATAGGGAACTCTTGACTCAGCCTATGATGCTTACAAACTCACACAATGCTATTTCTTATGCATATGATTCATTTATATGACTAATCCAATCTCTTGACACTAATGTCTTTGCTAATTACCAAGTCAAGAACTAATTCTCATTAGTGAAAAGATAAAGAGCAAGCATTAAGACAAATCTATCAACCCTATATTGCCAAATCACTCCCTAGACAGTCAATCTCTTGAGCTAGGATAAGCAATTCTCTTGCAAAGCAGTTCAGGCATTTTATCAAATGCTTGATCGGCATAAAATGAGCCTAAGATCTTAATCAACTTAGCTAGGGCTAATTAAGCATTAAACACAGCAATCAAAAAAGGAAATGAAAGAATTAACACTAAGCAATCATAGATAAAGTCTCAAATCCCCTAAACCTAACCCATCTCAAATCCCTAAAAAGGACTACTCACTAATCACCATTAAAGCCACCAAATCAAAGAGAGAAAGATGACTAATCATAATTAGAAAGCTTAAACAAGATGAAAGAAGCAAAGTTTGATTAAAATGAAGCAAAGATTCAAATTACAAGATCCAAAAGTGCAAAACAAGAAAGAAAGAACTGCTGGATAAAAGCTTGTTCCTAGAAATTAGGGATTTTTCGTATATATAGGAGTCCAAGCAAAAATGGCAAAGTTGTGAATAGAAGGTCCTCAGTCTGGCAGCGTATCGGTCAGTTGTGTCGGTCTTGAGTGACCGAAAAGGATCTATATCGGTCTGGAGTGATCGACACATATGACCGAAATTCAAACGGTGTGTTTGTGTCGATCACGTTTGACCGATACTGGTGATCGAAATTGCTCAGTATCGGTCATCCTTGACCGATACTCTCTGTGCTCTGACCGAAAACTTCTGCAGAGATCTTTTGCTGTGATCCTTCTTGCTCCCTTTTTGCCTAGCTAGCATCTTGTATCATCCCCAAAACTCCTCCAAGCCCCTTCAAGCTCTAAAAGCACCTAAAAACAACTAAAATGCAAAGAAAATGCAAATAATACTCTTAATGCAACCTAAGTCTAAAAGGAGAAGAAAATGGGACAAAAGAAAAGGGAAAACATGAAAAAGAGGACCAAAATATGAACTAAATGCAGCCTTAAATGGTGTAAATACAATGGATATCAACACCCCCACACTTGCCTTTTGCTTGTCCTCAAGCAATCAAGATCAAATGGGAGAGTGAGGTTTGAAAGTGGGCATTCAGATTCCAAAAGTGCAAAGGTAAAGAGATGGTTTCAATGCTCAAGTGCCTAGTTGTAGGATGCAAACATAATCATCTATACTCTAAAGATCCTAGCCATGCTCATCATATTTCAAAATGATCTCAAATCTCAACTTAGGCAGATGCTCAAATCAATCAACTCTTTAACATTCAATTAAGTTCAGAACATGATCATGCTTATGCAAATCAAGCGAAGACATTTGGTTAAAAAGGGTAAGGTTATGAGATAAGAATGATCTCATTTAAGCACAAGGGTTCAAAAACATAAAGGATCACTCAATGAAATGACTTCATCTTAGGCAAAATGCTAAAGGTAAAAGCACACTTATGCATGCAATTCAAAGCTCTCTTCTACCCTTACTTCCCAAAGATGAGTCCTAAGCATTTCTAAACCCAAGAGTGAACCCTCTAAGTCTACCCTTTCCTAAATTCTACCCTTTACCCATCTTCATGGCTGGGGAAACTTCTTTTTTTGCTTGTGTGGCTGCTTCTTTTTGGTTGGGACTTGCTCTTCTTTGTTGTGTTGGCACCTTCATCACCTTTGGTGGATTGCTTCTTGGTCAGATTTTTCTTCTTTTGGACCCTTCTAAGCATTGTTGTTGGCGCCAATCCTTCTTTTTGAACTTAGAGCTTTTATTCCCTTTTACTTAACCACAATACTAAACTGTTTCCCCTTTTCTACCATTTCAGATCTTTTCCCTTTCTTTCAAAACATAAAAACATGAAGTTCAAACCACTTACTCTACCCTTTTAAAACTCCAAAACTCCTATCCTAGAATCAAGCTCAAGATGCAAGCTGATATCTACAAGAGAGCTAATCATTGCCAGCCTTATTCCTAACACTTTTTGCCAAGACAAAATCGAAAATGCAATGCAAAGGCCTCACAGCTCTCACAATAGTGTTTAGGCTCAAAAGAAGGTTTTGGTTAAGGGTGAGGATGTAACTGTCCCATAATTATGAGGATCAGCTATTTGGATCAACAAGAGTGGTAGAAAGGAAAAAGATGATCCAAATATGTATATGGTAGCCATGCAATCACTTTTCAATGCATAAGGCATGATAATTAAAAGTCCAAGTTAAAGTTCAAGTTGATAGAGTTGATTTTCAGAGAACAAATGCTTTCAGAGTGAGATGGGAAGACCAAATCTAGCAATCTAAGCATGGTTCAGCCTTAACTTCTAGCAATCATATGATGCATCAAACAACTAAGCACTTAAAAACTTAAATCATCTCTAAAAACTAAGCACTTTACAAGGAAAACTCATCATAATGCCCTATGCAAATGCAATGCAACCTAAATGTCAACACTAGACTCAATTCTAGAAGAATAAAATGCAACTACATGCTTTCTTTTTGGTTTGTAAAAATGCTAAATTTTTGAAATTTTTTCGATTTTTTTGTGTTTTTCTATGCCTTACATGTATGCATGATATGCATGAGACTCAAAGAGAAAAGAAAAAAAAAAGGAAAAACTAAGAAAACAGAAGACAAAGTCAAACCCCAAATCTCTCCCCCACACTTAAATTACACAGTCCCTTGTGTAATGAAAGCAATGGAAGAGAGAAGCAACAAAATATGTTACAAAAATAAAAAGATGCAATGGTATAGAACAATGGAAGGGATGTGGTACTTGGCTTAATGGTAGGAGTTGTGGAGTTGTGAGATGATCCTGAGGTTTGTGGAGACTTGCTAGTTTTCTGGGGAAAGAGATGCTTCCTCTCCTTGTGACCTTCTGTCGCTTGCTGTTGAGCTGCTCCTGCTTCTCATTGTACCTCAGGTGGAATTTCGGTCACACATGACCGATACAACTGACCAAAATGGCAGTACCGGTCATTAGTGATCGATATTGGAGGCTGCTGCTTCCTGGGATTAATTCCGGTCACCAGTGATCGAAACACTTGACCGAAATACATCCGGTGCGATTGTGTCGATCTTGAGTGATCGATACTGATGACTGATACGATTCCAAGAATCTCATCGATCACCAGTGATCAACACACTGGACCGAAAATCAAACGGTGTGTTTATATCGATCAAGTGTGGTCGATATGAATGACCAAAATTTAGTCCTGCTGTCGAGCTGCTTTCCATATCGGTCACAAGTGACCGATATGTTGACTGGTATAGATTAGCTCCACTGATATCGGTCAATCATGATCCATACTGATGACCAAAAATCTGTGTACAAAGCATAAAAGATAGACTAGAAAGCATAATATATACAAAAGGATACCATGGGACTACTTCCCAAGTGTGCTTGTTTAAAGTCACTATGCTTGACTTTCCTTGGTTGATTACTCTTGTGGAGGCTCATCAAGGTTGATGTCCACTTCATCTCCAAGAGACTCACTTTCCGTGTATGGTTTCAGCCAGTGCCCATTCACTGTGAAGTCCTCTCCATTCTTGCTGAACAAAGTCACATCTCCATATGGCAACAATTCTTTGACCTTGAATGGTCCTGACCATCTTGACTTTAGCTTTCCAGGAAATAGCTTCAACCTTGAGTTGAATAGCAGCACCTGATCCCCTGCCTTGAAGTCCTTGTGTTTGATCCTTTTGTCATGGAAGGCTTTTTTCCTCTCCTTGTAGATCCTAGAACTCTCAAAAGCTTCAAGGCGGTTCTCCTCTAGTTCATGCAAGTTGATAAGTCTTTTTTCTTGAGCTGTCTTGATGTCAAAATTCAGCAACTTTGTTGCCCACAAGGCCTTATACTCTAGCTCAACAGGCAGATGGCAGGATTTCCCATAGAGGAGTGAGAAAGGATTCCTACCAATGGGTGTCTTGAAGGCTGTCCTATAAGCCCATAAAGCATCATCAAGCTTATTAGACCAGTCCTTCCTTGTGACACCAACTGTTTTCTCCAAGATGGCCTTGATCTCCCTGTTGGATACTTCCACTTGGCCACTTGTTTGAGGGTGGTAAGGAGTAGCAACCTTGTGCTTGACATCATTCTTCCTGAGCAAGCTCTCAAAAACCTTGTTGATGAAATGACTTCCACCATCACTGATCACACATCTTGGAGTACCAAACCTTGGGAAGATGATTGTCTTGAAGAGCTTCAGCACAACTCTAGCATCATTTGTTGGACTAGCAATGGTTTCAACCCACTTGGACACATAATCAACAGCTACCAGAATGTACTTGTTCCCATAAGAGGAAGGGAAGGGTCCCATAAAGTCAATCCCCCACACATCAAAAAGATCTACTTCAAGGATAGAATTCAGAGACATCTCATCTCTCTTGGAGATGTTTCCCTTCCTTTGGCAGGCATCACATGAGGAGATATGGGCTTGAGCGAATAAACTAGGCCACCAAAAACCAGCTTGTAGGACCTTGGAGGCTGTCTTGAATGTTGCAAAATGTCCTCCATAGGCTGAGCCATGGCAATGGTGCAGGATTCCCTGAATCTCTTCCTCAGCTACACACCTTCTGAACAGCCCTTCATTCCCTCTTTTGTACAAATAAGGCTCATCCCAAAAGTAATGGGAGACATCCCTTAAGAATTTCTTCTTCTGATGTGAGTTGAGGGTCTGTGGTATCTGTCCAACCACCAAATAATTCACAAAGTCAGCATACCAAGGTAGTTTATCTTCTTCTAGGCTTTCCACCTCTGCTTTCCTGACTCCTAAAGCATGCAATTGTTCTTCTGGTAGGGTATCATTGATTGGGACAAAGTCATCTATCTTCAGTCTTGAGAGGTGATCAGCAACTTCATTCTCAATGCCTCTCTTATCCACAATCTCCATATCAAACTCCTGTAGAAGAAGAATCCATCTAAGCAGCCTTGGTTTGGTGTCCTTCTTAGCATAGATGTGTCTCAGCGCAGCATGGTCAGTATAAACAATCACCTTGGAGCCTACTAGGTAGCTCCTGAACTTCTCAAATGCAAAGACAACTGCTAAGAGCTCCTTCTCAGTTGTAGCATACTTTGACTGAGCTTCATCCATAGTTCTGCTGGCAAAGTAGATAACATGAAGTTTCTTGTCAACTCTCTGCCCCAAAACTGCTCCAACTTCATAGTCACTAGCATCACACATTATTTCAAATGGTAGATCCCAGTTTGGGGCTTGAACTATTGGTGCTGATATCAGGGCTTGTTTGAGAGTAAGGAAGGCTTGAACACAGTCTTCATCAAACACAAACTCTGCCTCCTTACACAACAATCTTGTCAAGGGTCTTGCAATCCTTGAGAAGTCCTTGATGAATCTTCTGTAAAAGCCAGCATGCCCCAAAAAACTTCTGATCCCTTTGACAGTAGTTGGAGGTTCCAAGTGCATCATGACCTCTATCTTAGCTTTGTCCACCTCTATTCCTTTCTCTGAGATCTTATGACCCAAAACAATTCCTTCTTGCACCATGAAGTGACACTTTTCCCAATTCAGAACCAGTTTTGTGTCTTCACACCTTTGGAGAACCTGAGAAAGGTTAGACAAGCAGACACCAAAGGAGGATCCATAGACGCTAAAGTCATCCATGAATACTCCCACCATTTCTTCAAGCAGATCAGAAAATATAGAAGTCATACATCTTTGGAAAGTAGCAGGAGCATTACATAAACCAAAAGGCATTCTCCTATAAGTGAAAGTTCCATATGGGCAAGTAAAAGTAGTTTTTTTCCTGATCATTGGGATGGATAGGGATCTGAAAGAATCCACTATAACCATCTAGAAAGCAGTAATACTTATGATTTGCTAATATTTCTAGCATTTGGTCTAGAAATGGCAAAGGGAAGTGATCTTTCCTAGAAGCAGAATTAAGTTTTCTGTAATCAATGCATATTCTATGACTACTGATTGTCCTAGTTGGTATTAGTTCATCATTCTCATTTTTAACAATAGTGATCCCTCCCTTCTTAGGTACCACATGGACTGGTGATACCCATGTGCTATCTGAGATGGAATAGATCACTCCTGCTTCAAGTAACTTCAAGATTTCTTTTTTACTACTTATTTTAAATTAGGATTCAGCCTTCTCTGAGGTTCAATAGAAGTTCTTGTCTCATCCTCTAGATGGATCCTGTGAGTGCAGAGGTAAGGAGATATGCCTTGGATATCATCCAATGAATACCCAATAGCTTTCCTAAACCTCTTCAACACCTTAACAAGGGCCAGGATCTCATCATCATTGAGGCTGTCATTGACTATAACAGGGTAAGTGGAGTTGGACCTAGGAAAACATACCTTAGCCCATGAGGAAGTGTTTTGAGTTCCACTTGTGGTGCCTTGAGTTCGCTCCAGTCCTCATCTGAGCTGCCTTGCTTCTTAGCGTCAACTTCCTTGCTTAGGGAACCAGTTTCCTGAGCTGAGAAGACTTCTTTTCTTGTGTACGCCAAGCTTTCAAATGGTTCTCCCTCCTCAAAGAATCCGTGAGAGTCCAATCTCAGCTGATAGCCTAAGCTTTCCTTATCCAAGTACCCATCATCTACATGCTCACTTGTCAAAGCCACTTGGAGCTTGTCTCTTCATCTACATGCTCACTTGTCAAAGCCAAGAATAAGAGGATCTCTAGGCTCTTCATCCCTGTCCAAAACTAAAAAATCAGTAGGTATTCCTACACTCCCAATCCTGAGTGGTACATCTTCAAGCAAACCGTTGGGATGTCTTACTCACCTATCAGCCACTACCAAGAAGATTCTGAAGTCCTTGAACTTGGCGAAGCCTAGGCGCTGTGCTACAGAGTAGGGCATCAAGCTGACACTAGCTCCAAGATCACACTAACATTTGTCAAACAGGAGTGGACCTATAGATCAGGGTAAGGTGAAGCTCCCTGGATCTCCTAGCTTGTTGGGAATCACTCTTTTCTGCTGAATAATGGCGCTACATTCATGTGTGAGGACCACCATTCCCTGCAGATCTTTGGTTCTTTCAGCAACAGCATCCTTCAGGAATTTCTGATAAGGAGGGACTAAGACAAAGGCATCTAACAGTGGCATTGTGAGCTGGATTTTCTTCATCTGTTCATCAAAGAGTCCTTTGTATTTAGCAACCAGCTGCTTCTTAAACCTTCCAGGAAAAGGTATTGTGGGCTGATAAGGACGAGGTATATATCTTGGTTCTTTGGCTAACTCCTTAGAAGCCTCCTTTGTCTTGCCTTTAGTAACCTCCTTATCTTTGGCTTTCTCAGAAATCTTTTCAGCTTCAATCATTTCATCTTCTGGAGTATCTTTCTTTTCTTTGACCTCCACCCCCTCTTCTAGTTCCTCAATGTCCTCATTGGGTGTAGAAGGAGTTACTCTTGGAGGAAGCTGCTTCCCACTTCTAAGAGTGACAGCTTTGGCATACTCCTGTGTGAGTGAAGAGGTAAAAGGGGTAGACATTGTTTCTAGTTTGTTGATCTTGCTGTTGATAGGAGCTATGTGTGAGTGTAGTTTGGAGTCAATGTCCTTGTGTATTTCATCAGTCATACTTCTCTGAATATCAGTAAAAGTCTTCTGAATCTCAACAGCCATCATCTTTTGCAGTCCTTCATTGTGAAGTTGTTGGAGTTGGAGGAGCATTTCTTTATAATCCAGACTATATGAGGGTGAAGAGTTATTATTACCAGCTGTTTGGGAAGAGGAAGCTTGATGCTGTGAAGAGTGAGTGTCTTCAATGGGCTGGTGTATACAGGCGTCAAGGTCATGATGCATTAATGGAGCCTCTTGGTGTTGGAGAGCTTTGACATGGTGTTGCCTGTAAAGGTTTGTTGAGAGATCATTTGGTAGGAGTTTAGTGGTTGCATTGAGTAGTAGATCAACTTTCTTCTGCAGAGCTTTCATATCAGACAATGATGTTGCTAGTTCCATGGAATGTTGCTCTTTGTCATCCACATAGTCCCAATTGCTGAGTGCTGTGTTCTCCACTAGTATCCAGCCCTCATCAACATCTTTCCTAAGAAAATAGCCATTACTAGCTGTGTCTAGAAGGATTCTGATCTTTGGTAGAACACCTCTATATAGTGTGGATAGATGCATTTCCTTAGTGAAGCCATGATGGGGGCATTGATGAGTGAAACCTCTGAACCTCTCCCAAGTGTCTCCAAAGCTTTGTTTAGACCACTGCATGAAGTTTGTGATCTCATTTCTGAAGTGTGCAGTTCTTGAGGGAGAGAAGAATTTGGTTAAGAAAGCACCTTTACATTGTTCCCAAGTAGTGATGCTGCCTTGGTCTAGAAATTTCTCCCATAATCTAGCTCTATCACCAAATGAGAATGGAAATAGCTTGAGCTTCAAACCAGCATCTGATATTCCACTAAGCTTTCTTAAAGTGCATATCCTCTCAAACTGATCCAGGTGCTCTAAAGGGTCTTGGTTTGACAATCCAAAGAACTGTCTTTCTTGGATCATTGTGATGAGACTGCTCTTGATCTGGTATTGCTCAGTTTCCATTGGTGGAAGGATTCCTTGCCTTGGAGCATAGTTGGAGGGTATATCAGCAGCACCAATGGGTCTTCTTAGTCTCTGAACAACAGCTCCTTGTACACCAGCTTGACCTTGCTGTCCTTGTAACTCTTGGATCCCTTGACGACCTTGTTGACCTTGTGGACCAAAACCAGCAGCATACTGATGTCCTTCCATGCTTCAACAACTGAATTCTGTCTTAGCAAACCCCAAATTCCGGACCTTGAACTTCAGATGTAGCTGTAGACACTTAGGAGAAAGTGTTGTGGTACCTATAAAAGAAATTCTAGACCAAAAGAGAAATCAGTAATCAAAATCAAAAATAACAAAGCTTGATCTCAAGATCTCTACAAATCCTACTGAACAAAGCTTTCCCCTAATGGCAACGGCGCCAAATTGATACAAGAGTATTGACTCTCTTATGTCAATCACCCATTGTACTAGTCATTGTAGCATTGGGTTTTAATGTCAATCAAAAGGGGAAGATTGAAACAGCAGGATTATAGTAGATTTCCTAATTCAAGCAAATAAGAAAAAGGGTTTAGAATATCTAGCAACCTAAGTGATCAAACAAGAGTAAAGCAAACACAAAGCAGGAATGAAATGCAAGTGAAGCAATCAAATAGGTAAAAACAGGGCAAATTCTGAACAGAGCTTAAAACAGAGAAAAGATGAGACTTGAGATGAGATAATTGGTAATAGGGAACTCTTGACTCAGCCTATGATGCTTACAAACTCACACAATGTTATTCCTTATGCATAAGATTCATTTATATGACTAATCCAATCTCTTGGCACTTATCTCTTTGCTAATTACCAAGTCAAGAACTAATTCTCATTAGTGAAAAGATAAAGAGCAAGTATTAAGACAAATCTATCAACCCTATATTGCCAAATCACTCCCTAGACAGTCAATCTCTTGAGCTAGGATAAGCAATTCTCTTGCAAAGCAGTTCAAGCATTTCATCAAACACTTGGTGGGCATATAATGAGCCTAAGATCTTAATCAACTTAGTTAGGGCTAATTAAGCTTTAAACACAGCAATCAAGAAAGGAAATAGAAGAATTAATACTAAGAAATCATAGATAGAGTCTCAAATTCCCTAAACCTAACCTATCTCAAATCTCTAAAAAGAACTACTCACTAATCACCATTAAAGCCACCAAATCAAAGAGAGAAAGATGACTAATCATGATTAGAAAGCTTAAACAATATGAAAGAAGCAAAGTTTGATTACAATGAAGCAAAGATTCAAATTACAAGATCCAAAAGTCCAAACAAGAAAGTAAGAACTGCTGGGTAAAAGCTTGTTCCCAGAAATTATGGATTTTTTGTATATATAGGAGTCCAAGCAAAAATGGCAAAGTTGTAAATAAAAGGTCTTCAGTCTGGCAGCGTATCGGTCAATTGTGTCGGTCTTGAGTGACCAAAAAGGATCCATATCGGTCTGGAGTGATCGACACATATGACCGAAATTCAAACGGTGTGTTTGAGTCGATCACGTTTGACCGATACTGGTGATCCAAATTGCTCAGTATCGGTCATCCTTGACCGAAAACTTCTGCAGAGATCTTCTGCTGTGATCCTTCTTGCTCCCTTTTTGCCCAGCTAGCATCTTGTATCATCCCCAAAACTCCTTCAAGCCCTTTCAAGCTCCAAAAGCACCTAAAAACAACTAAAATGCAAAGAAAATGCAAACTATACTCTAAATGCAACCTAAGTCTAAAAAGAGAAGAAAATGGGACAAACGCAAAGGAAAAACATGCAAAAGAGGACCAAAATATGTACTAAATACAGCCCTAAATGGTGTAAATACAATGGATATCAGATGGTCAGGTCCCTTCACTGTCAATGGACAGAGGGTGAAGCATTATTGGTCGCAAGCCGAGATTCCGGCAGGATACATTGTGTCTCTAGATGATGCACCTGCTTTCTAAACAGCCAATTAAAGTCGAGCTAATGTCTTTAAACAAGCGCTTAACCCAATGGTAGGTTTTATTTTTCGTACTTAGTAATTTATTTTCGTGTTCTTATAGTTATTAGTTAATTATTTATTAGTTATTCAATTAATAAAAAAACAAAAAAAAGACGACGAAACAAAAAAACAGGTGACGCTCGTCACCCGTCCAGACCAGGCACGCGCTTCTTATTTTCTTCTTCCTCCTCCTCGAGCTTATACTGAAAATAATGAACACATTAAAAACCTTCTTCAAATCAAAACTTTTGATTTTCCTAACCATATTGAATGATTCAAAAGCTTAATCCATGCAGATTTTAGCCCTCTTTCATAATATCCACTCAGTTTTCAAGATCTGCAAGGTATGTGTTCGGTATCCCCAATTTTCAGTCCGCCATAGGTTTGGTAAAATTTAATTTTTGACTTGATTAGCTTGATTTAACTGTTGAATCCTGGTTAGTGAGATTGTATTAGATGAATGATACCATCCATATATGATTTAATCGGTTGATTTGCAAGTTTTTGAAATTTCGAGATCATGATGAAATTTGCAAAAATCTTGAAATTTTGGGTGATTTGGGTTGAACTGGCGCTTGAATTGTGTTCCTGGTAGTGCTGTTGTTGATCGCCATCAGTTGTTTCATCTTGATTCATTGATTTTTTCGAATTTTCTAAAATTTGCTGATTTTGGTGATTTTTGGGTTGATTTTTGGCTTGAATTTTCAGATGCCTCGACAGAGAAGAGACAGCGACAAGGCTTGTCTTCAAGCGCTGCATCCGGCTCAGCACAGTCATTCAGCAGTTACCCAGTTTGCAGGCCTCCATGGCCAAAGCGAGAGGATCGGAATATAGCTTCAGGAGTGGCTTGGGCTGGAACTCCGAAGCAGGAGATAGCACGGGATACTGGTGTATTCTGTGACATTCAGGAGGAGTGGGATGAGTATGACACGCTATTCTACAATGCATTGCAGGATGTGAAGATCATACTCACCAGGTTCGCAGACATCACCATGCTGCACAAGATGGGTATTCAGGATGAGGTTCTGGAGACTCGTGAGAGGATCAGGATAGGCACAATGCCCTTCCAGCAGTATAATCTGTACCCAGACTTAGTTCGCCAGTTTCTCTCCACTGCTCGCGTGTACTACGCGAATGAGATGGCTAAGCGTGCGCAGGAAGGCAGACTGACTTTCCTGATCCATGGGATTCGTTACAGGATCAGTCTGATGGAGCTTTGCGGGATCTATGGTTTCTCTGACAACCCTACAGGCGTTCTCCTTCCCCCACAATGGACCCACATGCAGACATTCTGGTCCAAGTTCGGGAATGGAGTCTATGCCAGCAAGACGAGCACGCAGACAGAGGTTCGACATCCAGTTATGAGGTACATTATGCGCCTTCTTAGCAACATTATCTTGTGCAAGTCTGCACCAAGCAAGACGCGTGTTAGTGAGCTGGTTCTTCTCTACTATTGCTTCGCTCATATGCTCGATGAGGTGATACCCATGGATAGCATGATCCGCACCAACTTTGGCGCTATTTTCGCTGAGCATTTGGTCTCCTTGAAGACCAAGCCATTCACCAGTCCGGGGGAGAAGACTGAGAGTGTAGGCAGCCTCCTGACACCGATCTTCCAGCATTTTCAGATAGATGTCACGCCTTGCACCATTCGCAATGACATATCTCTCATGGGTGAGCAGCATCTGCGCAATGCTACTTGCTCAAGCCGGGATTTGTCTGGACATTCACTACCACTGCTGGAGAGAATGTTGGCATTAAGTTGCAAAACAGCGAGCTCACTATGATCCAGGGTGGTATACGCCAGCTGTGCTTTCTACCAGATCCGAGTCTGCTCCGTCCTCTACCTCTGCGTCCAGCTAGAGCTGCTACTGCTGGCGCTTCCACTGCTGCCGCTGCTGGACCATCCAGACGTCAGACCACTGCATCCACTGATTTCAGGCGCCCTCCGCGACCACAGACACCCATGGACATGGCTACTTTTCAGGAGTATGTCATTGAAAGTTTTGAGGGACTCTAAAATGCTGTTGCTACACTTAGCAACTGTGGTTGTGTCCGCCCACATTGCACTATTGAGCCCTGCGAGGATGAGGATAGAGCCTCAACTATCGGGTTACTTGTTCCTGTTTCTCTTTTCTTTTATTTCTCTTCAGTCATTTTTATGTTTTCTTTGAGTCAGTGGCCAGTTACTTTGATGATGTTTTGCGAGATTGTTGAACCAGGTTTCTATTGCTATGTTTGGGTGTTATTAAATGTGTGTTTGAGTGCTCTAATAGTCTGACTTTAGAGTACACATGATAACATTGCGTTTATAAACATCTAACTTGTCGATTCGGAAATATCAGCCGTGGTGACGCTCATCACCAAGCTCGTGACGCTCGTCACCCGTCACTTCGCGAGGTACCACTTTTCTGACACGGTTTTACAAGTTCTCATGCTTCTTTTTGACCAAATCTTGGCTTAATAACACAGGGGACAGTGTTGTTTAAGTCTGGGGGAGGTGGTTACTGACGTTGTGTGCTTTGTGTCATGTTTATAGAGTCTTAAAGTTGAGTCAAAAACCTGTTTTTATAGAGTCAAAATTTTGAAATTATCAATGTTTCTTGGAACTAACCATATGACGTTTATACTTATAAGAACCATTGCCACAGTAGCTGATTACAAGTCTAACTAAGTTGAAAGTCATAGGTAGATCACTCTAGCAATGAAGGTGTAGGTTCTTAGAGAATCTGGAAAATTTGCTGTTAGCTCCACCTTAATGAACTTTAAACTTTTTATCTTGGGCCTTGATTCTCATTGATCTTGATTCTCTCTTTCAACACTGACAAGTATTTTTAGGTGCAGTCTCTCTTTGATCTTCCGTGATGCAGTTTTTAAAAGTTTAAGTCCAAAGAATTGTGCATTCATGACCCTGTCTCCTCACAAGGAACAACAGTAATGAACACACTCAATAACCTGTCTCCTCACAAGGAACACAAGTATTGAGTAGCACCATATCATAGACTGTAAAAATGAGAAAAGAAGTGAAAAATTGAAAAATAATCAGAATGAAAAAGATCAAGGGAAGAGAAAATAGGAGAGCTGTGTTGAGATTGCTTTGTTCAGTTGTTTAGGAAGGGAAACGAATCTGTAAGTGATTGAGATGATAATACCTTGATGAGATATCACACTTAGATAAAAATAAGGACTTAGCAGCAGAGATTTCAGATTTCTTGAAGGGATTTGGATTGGATTTGAGAGATTTGCTAAGCTAGTGATGATTAGACTGAAATTTGATCTTGTGCTCACTCTTGGTATGTGGATTCGAAAGTGCTAACTAATGTGGTGTTCCTGATGTTTAATTGACTGTTTCTTGTTTTCAAACCTCGACCCTGTTCTCTGTCTAATGTTTTCTTGAGGGCAAGCAAGAGCTAAGTCTGGGGGGGTTGATATATCATGGTTTTTATGGTCTTTAACCATGATATAAGTCCTTTTTATTGAGTCTTTTTGTCTTTTTAGATTCCTAGTAGAGTCTTTGCAGGTTATAGCATGTCTGGAGCATAATTGGAGATATTGAAGCTTTTTGGAGCATTGCAAGATGAAGCCACGAAGTGTGCAACTCGAGAAGAAAAGTATGCATTTGGGTAACGCTCGTGACGACCTATGGTGACGCTCATCACCCATAAAGGAAGGAGCGTGGCTGTTTTATTAAAATTTTGAAGATTATTTGCAGAATTGGCCCAGAAGTTCCAGTATTTGCAAGAACACCCCAGATCGTGTTTTAGCTTGTATATATTAGGCTTTCAGTCATTGTTGGCTTTTATCTTAGTTTTTGAGAATTCAGAGAGCTTAGAGAGGATTTTATTGAGAGCATTTGGGGAGACAGATCATGTACTCTTTTTGGAGAAGATTTCGAACCCCCTTTGTTTTTATTTTATTCTCTTAATGCAATTTTATTCAGTTATGTTTTGTGATTTCATGATCATGTCTGAGTAATTTGCTAGTTAAGTTAGGGCTTTTCAAAGGTTGATGAAGAGTTTGTAGAATTGCTACCTGTTAGGAATATCTTTTGGTTCTTCATCTCTACTTGCTTTAAAATCGATTTCTTAGACACATCATCTAGAAATCCGAAAATCATAGGTTGTTTAATAGATGTAAAAGCATTATTGATAACCTGATCTAGCATTAGATGAGCAAAACAACTTAGTTCAAAGAGATTTGGCTTAGGAGTTTTGTGAACAATTGAACCTGATCATTACTGCATGTTTAGATTGTTAAGGTTTGCAAAGAGATTTGAAACTCTGTGATTTAGACATAGATAACTTCTGCAATGAGAATTGATTAGTTATACATTCTCGATTCATGTTCAAGACGGTTCTTAATCATTCCTGAAATTATGCATTCTACATTCTTGGATTCAACCTGCGAATTGTCCTGACTTAGCACTTTTAATCTTCTGAAACTTAGATCAACAACCAGATTTCGTTTGCTTTCTTTTATTTTATCATTCGCATTACATACACCACTTACTGATTAGTTTAATCTGAACCTACAATCGATAGTGTAGTTTACATACTCCTTTGGGATTCGATACCCCTTATACTGCAACTGCTTTTCTGTGCACTTGCAGTAGTTTTTATTAAAACCTGAGCCCTATCACAAGACCATCAAGGCGTCGTATGTCTCTACAAGCTCCTTATCAGGTTCACTGAGCTCTGGTTTAGCTTCTTCTTCTGCAACAACTAAGGCTTTCTCAGCCTCTTCCTTCTCAGCAGCTTCCTTTGCAGCTATCTCCCCCCCCCCCCCCCCCCCCCCCCCCCCCCCCCCCAAAGACACACACTCAGATTCTTACCATGTCCACATGGAGCACCATCTCTTGAAGCATAATACCAAGGTCTTCTAATGAAGCATCTTCATCCTCTTCAACAAGCAAATGGCAGAATTCTTTAGGATTAGCTTCACTCTTTCCTGGTAATTGTTTCTTAGGCTTTGAAGATGAAGCTCCTTTGTTCTCTAGAGACTTAACTATTTGACTCAAAACATCCAACTTGTCATTCAGGTCACAAGTGGTGGCGTCAATCTTGTTATGCACTTCAGCAAACTTCTTGTGCAGCTCTATAGTAGTGTTGGCTTGACCTTGAAAGGGACAAATGGTTAGGCTCCTTGGTTTTGTTGAGCAGCTTGTGAGGGATAAACCTGATCTTGTGGATTGGCCACATTTGTGCTTCTATAGGAAAAGTTTGGGTTATTCCTGTAGTAGTTGAATCCGCCTCCTTGTTAATTCATGTAGAAGGCTTCTTCTTCTACAACTGTCCCCTCTTCTCCTTATGAAGCATCAGCTTCCCCCATATAGCTTACACTCTTGAATGATGCACTCAACATCTTGTTAAGCTTGTCATTCAGAGCTTTGATCTCCTTGTTAGTTGTGCTTTCACCTTATGCACTTTCAACAGCTCTAGAGGTTCTGTCATATTCTTCACCATAGTTTCCATCAAATAGTGCCAAATTCTCCACAAGAGCTAGTCCATCAACAACAGTATTCCCCATGAAATTTCCATTTGAAGCTGTATCCAACAGCATCCTGTACTTAGGCGTCACTCCTCTATACAATGTAGACAGCAAACTTTCATTTGTGAATCGATGATGAGGGCACTGCAAAGTGTATGACTTAAAGCGCTCCTATGCTTTAGCAAATGTCTCATTTCCATGTTGAGTAAAGCTGCTAATTGTATTCCCGAGCTTTGCTGTTCTTGTTCAGCTGAAGAATTTGTTGAGGAATGCTGTTTGGCATTCATCCCAAGTGGATTTTGAGCCTTGCGGAAGTGTCTTCTTCCACTGATGTGCTTTGTCTCCTAGACTGAATGGGAACAAGAGCAGCTTCAAAGCATCTTCAGACACTCCCTGAATCTTGTTCATACCACACGCTTTGTCAAACTGATCCAAATGATCTAAGGATCTTCATTGGGCAGACCATGAAATCTGTTTCCTTTCACCATGTTGATTAACCCAAGCTTGATCTCATAGTGGTTTTGGTGCACAGATGGAGCATGAATTCCATTCCTGTTGTGGTGAGTATCAGGCGCATCACCAGCTCATATAGGTCTTGCAACTCTAGGTGCATGAACTGGTACTCTCAAACCTGTGTGATGCATCTTGTGCTTCATCCATGTGTGATGCAGCTTGTTTTAAAGGTGCCTGTCCTACAACACCAACATGTGGTAACTGAGCTTCTTGCTTTGCCATCCTCTGCCTTTCCAACTCTTGAACACCGCTCTTCTTCTATGAATGTTTGATAACTGTTATCTTTGCAAGGGTGAGTATGCAATGAGGCTATCAAAACGTAAATGCAAGACAGGTGGTAGCATAGTATGCAAGAGAGAGTCAATCCATACCTAGGATGATAGAAAAAGCAAAAAGAATGCAAGGGCTTTGCAAATCTAAGCGAACAAAGATCGGTTTTGAGAAAATCCCTAAAAACTAGATGCAGCAACTAAATGGAATGCAAAACTATTTTAATATTACCAGGAATGATCAAACTACCATGAGGAACAAACATAATAATTAAAGAACAAAGCTATGAATTACTAAAATTCGACTAGTGGATCAACCACGGGATCGACCACTAGATCGAGCAACAACGATCGATCTCGTCTAAAAATGTAAGAACAGCAAAACTAACGACCAGGATGCTATCAAAGATCCAACGAAAGACGAGAGAGGATGTAAAGATGCTAAGAAAGAGGGTCTATGGTTGAGATTCATTGTCAGGGGTTTCTAAGGTCCGAACTTGGGTTGAAAACTTTAAATCGACTCACTTTGTGAGAATCTCTAAGCCTTGAAAACGAAATAAGATGTATCCGTAGCTTTTGGTATAGATCACTCCTTCATCCTCTCCTCCAAACCCATGCCTTTTGGTGGAAAGAGAGGTTGAAGGGCAGGAAAAACAGATTTCAAACACATGGCATAACTAGTTCCCCAAACTTCCATGGCTTTTGGGAAGGGGTAACTAGTCTCTAGGGTGCGATCTTCAGAGGTTCCTGAATCCTGTCAAGTTAAGAGACCTCTCGGATCATGAAGCTCTTGGCGTGAGAGTCTTTAAGCTTTAGGAACTCGACACCCTAGAAGAGATAGCCATTAAGCACTAAAAAACCCCAAGATCGAAAACCCTTTTTACCCCTTGAATCCTCTCAACCCCGAACCCTAATGAAACTACTCACTACACATAAGATAAATCAAGTAAAGCATGAAGAAAGAAACGATGAACATGAAAAGGAACTAGATTAAACTTCAAA
The DNA here is from genome assembly GCA_911865555.2 of Thlaspi arvense. Taxonomy (NCBI): domain Eukaryota; kingdom Viridiplantae; phylum Streptophyta; class Magnoliopsida; order Brassicales; family Brassicaceae; genus Thlaspi; species Thlaspi arvense. Next base: position 16,643,091 of record OU466857.2, read on the forward strand.
CGATTCGAATACAAAGTAAGAAAAACTTCAAGTTCGACAATGGTGGATAATCTCCAAAACCAGATAGAAAAGCATAAAAAGGTAAGATTGAAAAGTTGTGTCTGGAAAGAGACATCGCCGCCTTCCCAAAATGGCGAAAACAACCCGATGGCCCCCCCTTTGCTAGCGGCCAAAAGCGGTTGAAAGAACAGAGATCAACCTCGGGATCGAGCGGCTCTCTCGATCATCTTCGGACATCGTGTCTTCAACTCGATCTGGGTCTCGATCATCTTCGGTGGATCGAGTGTTGCATCCGATCTTGGTATCGATCTTTGGTTGGATCGAGTGGTGGACTCGATCCGGCTCTCGCTCTGCATGGCGTCATTTATGTCCGTACCATTTGATCGATTGCTCCACTCGATCTTCGTCTCGATCATTTCCCTTGGATCGCCTGGTCTTCTCGATCTTCTGGTCGATCTCATCTAGATCGACCTGCCATGCTCGATCTGCTCCCTGATCTCTGATCCTTAGCAAACATCCGACCTTCCACGAACCGCAACAACAGCTTCAGCACGTCCACGAACCTCCACGACTCCAAAGTAGCCAGAAACAACCTGAATGTGATGCAAAATGCAAGGAACATGCGTATGCTGGTGCGAGAATGCTCTAGGACCCTAAGTGATGCAATCTGGTCCAAAGTGTGATGTAAATGCATGAAAAGCTAACTAATATGTATGCAAAATGTATGCAATATGCAGTAACATCAACTCCCCCAAACTTACTTCTTGCTTGCCCTCAAGCAACAGAAAATAAGTAAGGAAGAGAGGTTTTTAAAAAAAAAACGAATGGGGGTTTAAGCTTCTTGCAAAGGTGCCTTTCAAATGAATCAATCTCAATGTCCTAGTTAACAGTTCTAAAATGCTATGCACACACTCATACTCCAAACAACTTAGCCATACTCATCACACAAAGAAATTCAGATCATGACTCTCCTATTCCTAACAGTCAAAGAAACTCATCCTTTAACATTCATTAACATCGGAACCATGAATCAAACTTATGCACTTTTAAGCAAAACACATTTGGCTAAGGGTGTAGGTTATGAGCATAGAATGATCTCATTTGAAAAGGGTTTTCAATTAAAACAAGGGTTTCTCTCAAAAGTGGCAAGAACTTTATGCATAATGCTAAAGGCGAAGGCAATTGATGCATACATGATCAGATTCTCATCTACCCATGTAAACTAACAATGATCCTAAACCCCTCTCATTTATTAACTTTCATCCTCACTCATGATAATGGTTTTCTTCTTTACGGTCTAATGCAGCAGAGAACTTATCAAAACTCTAATGCATGCAACGTTGTAGTAAGGCAAGCAGAGAGTGTCAATCCAGTTCTAGGTGATAGAGAATCCACAGAGAATGCAAGATCTAGGACAAATCTGAGACAGTTTGTTGAGAAAATCTTGAAAACTAATTGCAGCAACCTAAACAGAGTGAAACCTATTTTAAAAATACTAGAAAGCAAGCAGTTACCACGAGGAACAAACAGATAAATTAAAGGGAAGAGCTTCGAATTGTTAAAATTCGACTAGTGGATCGACCACAAGATCGACCACTAGATCGAGCAGAAACGATCGATCTCGTCTAAAATCGTAAGAACAAGGAATCTAAAGACCAGGAAGCTATCAAACAACAAGCAAAAGGTGATATGCGACGCAAATAAGCTAAAGAGAAGGGTTTCAGGGTCGAGATTCATATAAGGGGTTTCAAAGGTTGATCTTGGGTTTGAAACTTTAGATTAACTCACTTGGTGAGGGTCTCTAAGCCTCGAAAACAAAACAAGATCTATCCGTGGCTTTCGGTATAGATCACTCTTTCATCCTCTCCTCCAAACCCATGGCTTTTGGTGGAAAAAGAGGTTGAAAGGCAAGGAAGACAGATTTCGAACAATGGCTTAACTAGTCCCCCAAACTACCATGGCTTTTGGGAAGGGGTAACTAATCAATAAGGTGAGATCTTCCGAGGTCCCTGGATCCTGTCAAGGTAAGGGACCTCTCGGATCGTGAAGCTCTTGGCGTGAGAGTCTTCAAGCATTAAGCTTTCATCACCTTAGAAGAGATAGATTTAAAACGTTTAGAAAACAAACCAAGATCGAACCTTTTCTACCCCTTAATCCTCTCAACCCTTAACCCTGAATGGACTACTCACTACACATAAAGGAAATCAGGCAAGGACGAAGAGAAGAAACGATAAACATGAAAGATAAACTGGATTAAAAACGATAAAGATTCGAAAATACAAAAGCTTGAAACTGTTCTACAATGGTGTTCTTCCGAAAAACCAGAGAGAAAAAAAACTAAAAAAAAACTTGGAGAGGAGGTAAAAATCTCAAAAGTTATCGAAAAGTAGTCGCCGCCTTTGCCAAAAATGCCAAAACAGTCCAATGGTCCCCCCGTCGCTAACAGCCAAAAACGGTTGAAAGGACAGAGATCGACCATTGGATCGAGTTGGTCTCTCGATCATATCCGGCCATCGTGTCTTTGGCTCGATCCGGGTCTCGATCTTCTGTGGTGAATCGAGTGTTGCATCCGATCTCGGTATCGATCTCCGGGAGGATCGAGTGGTGTACTCGATCCGGCTCTCGCTCTGCATGGCGTCATTTACGTCCGTACCGATGCATCGACTGCTTCACTCGATCTCCGTCTCGATCATTATCCTTGGATCGCCTAGTTGGCTCGATCTTCTGGTCGATCAACTCCTAGATCGACCGGCCATGCTCGATCTGCTCCTCGATCACTGGTCCTTAGCATTTTCCCGAGCTTCCATGAACCGCTACATTGGTCTCCACACCTCCACGAACCTCCGTGTCTCCAAAGCAACCATAAACAACCTGGAATGGATGCAAAATGCAGAGAAAATGCAAATGCTGATGCAAGAATGCTCTAGGACTCTAAGTGATGCAAATCTAACCTAAAACATGATACAAATGCATGAAAAACTATCTAATGAGTATGCAAAATGTATGCAAAATGCAATGACATCAACTCACCACGTAGAATCTACCCCTTTTTTTTTTCTAAGCTTAGCATTCCCCAATTCAAAACAGAAAATATTTTTAACTCTTTAGGTTAGTGAAAAGGTTGAATATAATTTTGCTCTTTAACTATTTCTTATTGGTAGCTCTCTTATTTATTTTTTTCTTTTTCCCTCTCTTTTTTTTTTGGCACTTAGACTCTTTTTTTCTTTTACTTTTTATTTTTATTTGAGAGAGCTACCTCCTGAAATTTATTAGAGCATATATATAATTTTTAAACACAACCTTCACTTAAAACCTATTTCTTTCTTTTAAACACCAAACTCTTTTGAAACCGAGAACATATAATCATGAAAACAACCCCAATGATCCCCTAAACTTATCCTAAGCCTATACCTAGCTTCAAAATGCAAAGCTAGCAATCATATGAGAACCCAATCATGTCGCCTAAACCTAACACTTTATGCTAAGTTCAAAACCGAAAAAGAAGGCCTCACAAAGATGTCACACAAGAAATATTTGGCTTCAAAGAAGGGTAAGGGTCATGGTGGGAGTCCTACTTAGGCTCACAAAGAGTGGTAGAAGGAAGAAGAGAGCCTAAATATTTTAAAATCCATATGTTCATTTTCAAATGCATCAGGATGATAATTAAAATTTCAGATTAAGGTTTTCACTTATTAGGACAAGTTTCAAATCATGAGAGTTCAATTCAAGTCACGAAAATCATAGCAAGTGATCCAAGCATGGTAACAACTTACTTTCAAAGCATAAGCAAAGCATTAGAGAATTACTAACTAGGGCATTGAAACAATTCATGAGTATAAAACACCTTTTTAAGAAAACTTTAACCCCTTATGCAAATGCAAACAACCTAGATGCTAAGGAAAATTCTAGACTCAATCCTAACATATTTTGACAAGATGAATGCAACTACATGAATCTTGATCTAAAGACTCAAGGATGCTAAAGGGAAAATAAGATCAGAAAACACATGTTAAACCACACATGTACTCCCCCAAACTTGCTTGACACCGTCCCGGTGGCAAACAAATTCAAAGGAGCACCAATACACAAAGCAAAAAGAAGCAAATATTAGTGGTTATGTACAATGGAAGAAGGTTGTTACCTCTGGTCTAGTCTCAGCTGGAACTTGAGGATGTTCCAGAGGAGCTAGAGACTATGGTTTTGCCCTTGCCGGTTGGTTCTTGGAGAGATAGACGCACCGGCTGAATGTTGCTGCCTTGAGTCTCACGGATGACAACTCCACCGGTTGAGAGCCTCCTCTTCTCGGGTTGTTGAACCTCTTCACTTACATCTTTCTTAGGCGAGCCTCCTTGAAGTGCTTTGACCTTCTTGGCAAGTTTCTTGAGCATTTTTCCTTGCCATTTGTTGATTTTCCTTTGCATCTCCACAACATATGCTAGGAACTTCTCCGTTTTGGTTCTCGGCTCAAAGTCTATCTTAGGAAGGGTGTAGGCTTCGGGCATCTCATCTTCCGTGGCTGGAGACTCAGACCTTTGACGAGGAGCAATCGTTGGGGCAGGAGTTCCTCCTAGAGGAGCAAAGCACTCCTCTTCTGTTGGCAAGAACTCGATGTTTCCAACACCAAGCAGCTCGGTCTCGTCTTTGTTTGGCAGGATGCACACTCTCTTCTCGTTTTCGTCGTCTATGAAGAGATAAGCGTAGAACCCTTCTGCTGGCGTGCGTCCCAAGCTGTCGGTATTCCTCATGTAGACCTCATCCATGAAAGCTCTAGCTGGGACGTGTGTGAAGTCGTGTATAGGTACACCAGCTTGTAATAATAGAGGAGTGAGGAAGCCGCCAATGAAAGAAGAGGTTGCCTTGCACCGCAAGGCGTAAGCCTTGTACTTCACCAAGGAGGCAGCAAGCACGCAGCCATAGTTCACCTCGTCGTCGAGCTCATCCTCCATACCGCAAAGCGTAAGCCTTGTACTTCACCAAGGAGGCAGCAAGCACGCATCCATAGTTCACCTCGTCGCCGAGCTCATCCTCCATAGGCTCGTCATTCTCATCCGGATCACACAACAAATGCTTCACGCCTTGGAACAGGAAGCAAAGCTTGGTCTTAGTGACCGTGGGAGCAACTGACCTTCCGTTAAATGTGTTGGCGATCAGCTTCAAAGTGTACCTCAGCACCGGGCTTTTCACTCTCTTGATCTTGGTGGTGTTGGCTTTGTAGTCTTCGTTGCTAATCAGGTCCCAAAAATCGTTTGCTCGCTTGAAGGGAGGGAACTCGATCTTGGTGGCAGCTGCGTTGAGACCATACGCTTGACATAGCTCGGGGATTGAGAGGCTGAAGGCTTGACGTCCAACCTTGAAAGAGAGACGGCCTTGTGAAGGAACGGGGGCGCTAGGGTTCTCGTAACGAAACTCCAGTGTGGCAAGGAAGTCTATTGTCACTTCTGGAATGGTTGGGCAATCCATCCGTGACAGACATCTTAAGCCAATCTCCAAGGATCCCTAGCTTGAACAGCAGCTCTCTGTCCGCAAACTTAGTAGGCTCAAATCGAAGCCTTTCAAGCCGTTTCTTGTCCCTCTTCTCATCCTTACTCCATCTGACCCTCTCTTGAACAGCCACCTCTTGGCCTTCTCCCTCTTGTGCTGTCTCTTCTCTCGTTCTTTTGGGAGCCATTGTACCTGAAACAAATTTCTCAAGGAATTTGATAAGCAAAACGGCGATCGGATGAGAGAAGAAGAAAGGTGAAGAAGAAAGCTTATAACTACTACCCTAGAATATTGGGGAATTAATAAAAATTATAGCAAAATAAAGGAGAATCAAATCTTTAGATACTAGAAAATCCAGAATTATTCCTTTTATTTAGCTAAATATTAAAATTCAAAAACGGCCCTATCATCTAAAACAATATCTTGCGAAATAAAAGAGAATTTTCCAAAAAATATTTCATTAAACTCCGAAAATACCTTTTGCAAGATTGTTAAAGAGCCTTGCTGGCCTTTGAAAACAGAAAACTCTCACTCTCTTTGCTTAAAATTTCCGAGAAAACAAGAATGAGAGGGTGAGAAGTTGTTGAAATATTTAAAGGCTAAGCAAGAAACAAAACCATGGGTAGGAAAGGTGGTTTTCTGACGAAGTCTTGGTCAAGGCACATCTTTCATGGTCAAAGATGCTTGCCTTGACTAAGTTTTGAATTTAAAATCTGGAGAGAAAAGAATAAAGGAGGGAAAGAAAATGTTACTTCAGCATGAGATCGAGTCCGTTTGGTCGATCTAGGACTCGATCTCATTCCCATAATGGCTTAGATCAAGAGGGTTACTCGATTTGTTACTCGATTCATGATGAATCGAGTCTCGGATCGATTGGCTCCCTCGATCATTGAGATTTTGGCTCTACGGCTAAGTCCTCGTGATCGAGCTACGTCCTCGATTTGGGGGTCGATTTGGCATAGATCGAGTGATGGATCGAGTCGAGTGATCGATCTGTTTTCAAAGGATTTTCCCGAGAGAAATTAGATCGGCCGATCCATTTAGAATCGATTGATCCGTTTTTGTCTAGATCGATCTTATCACTCGTTCTCGTCTAGATCGACTGGCTCCTCTCGATTCACTGAAAGACCGAGTCCGGATCAGTCGATCTAGCACTCGATCTCTAGCCTTTTCTTAACCCCTATCGCCTCTTTTGGACTTCAAGATCGAAGTTTAGACTCCTCATACCTGCTCCTACACACTTGCAAAATAAAACGTTAAAACTGAAAGAGAAATTAAGCAGAAATATGTACATGATAGACATGGGAATGCCTCCCAAGTGCGCTTTCTTTAACGTCTTTAGCTAGACTTTACTTGGTTTAGGCGGATGGTGGGTCTTGTAGAAGCACCGAGGTACTCTCCTTGTCGTAGCTGTCCACCAAGTAAGGCTTGACCCTGTGTCCGTTGACGGTGAATGCACCGCCACTCTTTCCCATCAATGTAATAGCTCCATAAGGCAGCACTTCTTGGATTACAAACGGCCGCTCCACCTTGACTTCAGCTTTTCTGGGAAGAGTTTGAGTCTTGAATTGTACAGCAACACTAAACCTCCTTCCTTAAGCTCCTTGGCAACCAACTTCTTGTCATGAGCTCCCTTAGTCCGCTCCTTGTATATCCGAGAGTTCTCATAAGCGTTCAGTCTTAATTCGTCCAGTTCATATAGCTGAATGAGGCGCCTCTCTTGAGCAGTCTTGAGGTCAAAGTTCAGCCTCTTCACAGCCCACAATGCACGGCGTTCAGCTCAACCGGGAGATGACAGCCCTTGCCATAGAGCAGAGTGAAAGGGGTTGTACCAATCGGTGTTTTGAAGGCGGTACGGTAGGCCCAAAGAGCGTCGTCCAGCTTTACTGCCCAGTCTTTCCTTGTTTCTCCGACGGTCTTCTCTAGTATAGCCTTGATTTGGCTGTTGGAGATTTCCTCTTGACCGCTCGTTTGAGGATGATACGGTGTAGCCACTTTATGCTTAACGCCGTACTTCCTCAAAAGGTTCTCAAAGACCTTGTTTATAAAGTGGCTTCCTCCATCGCTTATAACCACCTTAGCTACCCCAAACCTCGGGAAAATGATGCTTTTAAACAGCTTGATCACCACCTTAGAATCGTTTGTAGGGGAAGCAACAGCCTCAACCCATTTAGAGACATAATCAACTGCTACAAAGATATAGTTGTTTCCGTATGAAGAAGGAAATGGCCCCATGAAGTCTATGCCCCACGCGTCGAACACGTCAACCTCGAAGATGGGAACCTAAGGCATCTCGTTCCTCTTAGTGATATTTCCTGCTCGTTGACATGCCTCACAGCTCTTCACAAACTCATGTGCATCTTTGAAGATGGACGGCCACCAGAAACCAGCTTGCAATACTTTCGTGGCAGTCTTGAATGAAGCGAAGTGTCCTCCGTAGAAAGATCCATGACAGTGATAGAGGATGTCTCTAGCTTCTTCCTTCGTAACACACCTCCGGTACAAACTGTCCACTCCTCTCTTGTATAAGTAGGGCTCGTCCCAAAAGTAGTCACTAGCCTCTCTCATGAACCGCTTTTTGTGATAGCAGTTGAGATGTGTTGGCTCCTCACCACACGCTAAGTAGTTCACGACATCAGCATACCACGGTAGATCCTCCTCTTTGAAGCTCAACACCTATTCAAACTGCCCCTCTAGCTTTCCACAAACAGCCGTGGTGATCGCCATGAGTTGCTCTTCTGGAAGAGAGTCATCTAAGGGGAGAGACTCGTTGATCCTTAGCCGTGAGAGATGGTCAGCGACTCCGTTTTCTATTCCCTTCTTGTCTTTAATCTCCATGTCAAACTCCTGGAGCAAGAGAATCCACCTTAAAAGCCGAGACTTAGTGTCCTTCTTCAAATAGATGTATAGCAAAGCCGCGTGATCTGTGTAGACAATTGCTTTAGAACCCACAAGATACAACCGGAACTTCTCAAAGGCGAACACTACTGCAAGCAGCTCCTTCTCTGTAGTAGTGTACCTTGTTTGCGTGTCATCCAAGGTTCTTGAAGCATAGTAAATCACGTGCAGCTTCTTGTCTTTCCTCTGACCAAGAACAGCTCCTACGGCGTAGTTACTAGCATCGCACATGATCTCAAAGGGTAGTGTTTAGTCTGGTGCTTGAACTATAGGGGCTGATGTAAGGGCTTCCTTGATGGTCACGAAATCTCGCAAACACTCCTCATCAAACACAAACTCAGCTTCTTTGCACAGCAATCTTGTAAGAGGGTGTGCAATCTTGGAGAAGTCCTTGATGAAGCGCCTATAGAACCCGGCGTGTCCCAAGAAACTTCTGACTCCCTTAACGTTAACCGGCGCCTCAAGACCCATCATGACTTCCACTTTGGCCTGATCAACCTCAATGCCCTTCTCTGATATCTTATGACCAAGCACGATCCCTTCTTTAACCATAAAATGGCATTTCTCCCAGTTTAGCACCAAGTTTGTCTCTTCACAACGCTTTAGTACCCTGCAAAGATTAAACAAACACGCAGAAAAGGACGCACCATAGACAGAGAAGTCATCCATAAACACCTCTACCATCTCTTCTATTAGATCGGAGAAGATCGACATCATACACCGCTGAAACGTAGCCGATGCATTACACAATCCAAACGGCATCCTTCTTTAAGCGAAGGTACCGTAGGGACATGTGAAGGTCGTCTTCTCCTGATCATTTGGGTGAATTGGTATCTGAAAGAAACCGCTATACCCATCGAGGAAACAGTAGTAAGGGTGATTAGCAAGTCTCTCAAGCATATGATCAATAAAAGGCAAGGGGAAATGATCCTTCCTAGTTACAAGATTAAGTTTCATATAATCAATACACATCCTATGACTAGTGATTGTTCTAGTAGGAATAAGCTCATCTTTATCATTCCTTATGACCGTGATCCCTCCCTTCTTAGGCACCACGTGTACAGGAGAAACCCACGTGCTGTCACTTATGGGATAGATCACGTCAGCCTCTAAAAGCTTAAGGATCTCTTTCTTAACAACCTCTTTCAAATTAGGATTCAAACGCCTTTGATGTTCTATAGAAGAGGCGTTCTCATTATCCAAGTGAATCCTGTGAGTGCAAAGCATTGGTGAAAGGCCTTTGATGTCACTTAAAGAGTACCCAATGGCCTTCCTATACTTTCTCAGCTCAGTCAGGAGCGAGTGCAACTCATCATCACTTAGGTTTTCATTCACAATCACAGGATAGGTGTTATTAGGCCCTAAGAGAGCATACCTTAGCCCTTTTGGGAGCTCCTAAAGGTCCACCTTTGGGGCTAACAGCTCGCTCCAGTCATCCTCGTGGCTGTTGTTATTGTTTTCCTCCTTGGAGTCCTTCTTAGAACCCGAGGCTTGGCCCTTAAGACTGCTTTCCTCAACCGCTATCCCTTCTGAAATCGAGTCCTCCAGTCGATCTTGCTCTCGATGTCGTCTAGATCAAGCTCTTTCGCTCGATTCACTTACTCGATTCGATGTGGATCGAGTAAGGGATCGAGACGCTGAGTTGATCTCCTGATTAGACCCCAAAATAATCGGAAGGTCTCTCTCGATCGTCGACTCGATTGTTTTTTCGGATCGATTGTTTTTCCTGATCGAGCATTCCTCTCGATCTGTCCGTTGATTGTTGCACTGGATCGAGTTGTGTTCTCGATTGCCTTGTCGATCTGACTCCTGGATCGAGTGATAGCGTCGATCTCAGGGTCGATCTCTAGGCAGCAGCCTTCATCCTTCTTAACAATCTTCCTAGAATCCAGCAAGTTGGCATACTCCTGGGTCCTCTGAACTACATAGCCGAACTCTCCTGGCTCCTTTGTCATTGCCAGCTTCAGATGGTCCTCCAAAGCAAGTTCTTCCAACAACTCATCCGCTAAGGCATCCATCGTTTCAATGTAAAAAGCTTGCCCTTCTATGGTCGGCTTCTTCAGAACCTCATTGATATCGAAGTCCAGCCTTATATCCTTTCCCAAGTGCAAGGCAATCTTCCCGTTATTGACGTCGATGATAGCCCTGGCGGTTGCAAGGAATGGCCTTCCTAGGATGAGTGGATCCTTAGGCTCTTCATCCATTTCCAACACGACGAAGTCCGTAAGCACGTTCACACCGCTGATTCGCACCGTTAGATCTTCAAGCAGCCCTACTGGTAGCCTCACACTCCTATCTGCCAGTACCAACGAGATCCTACAGTCTTTGAAACGAGTAAAGCCAAGCTTCTTCGCCACGGAATGAGGCATCAGATTTATGCTAGCTTCGAGATCACAAAGGCAGCTCTTGAACTCCAGAGGACCTAAAGCGCAGGGTATTGTGAAGCTTCCAAGGTCTCCCAACTTCTTAGGGACTATCTCCTTATGTATCACAGCACTACACTCTTCACTTAGAACAAGCACCTCCTTGCTTTCCTTATTCTTCTTCACGAGAGTGTCTTTGAAGAATTTGGCGCATTTAGGCATCATTGCAAGGCAGTCAACGAGAGGTAGCTTGATCTCCACGTCCTTAAGATGCTTCTCAAAGAGGATTCTATGCTTCTCTATGAGTTGCTTCATGAAGCGGCCAGGAAAAGGCAGCTTAGGTACAAACAGTGGAGGTACATAAGCATCCTTCTCCTTTGTACTTTGCTCCACTTTCTTCTCAGCAACTGCTTTGTCTCCTCTTCTTGGCCCTTGGATCCAGACATTGTCATAGTTAATCTCATCATCAGCTGAAGGCTTACCCTCCCCCTCTTGAATTACAACGTCCCCGTTGTTCTTAGGAGTAACCGGAGGTGCTAGCTCTTTGCCGCTTCTTAACGTGATGGCGTTGGTATATTCCTTAGGATTCTGCTCACACTTGCCCGGTAGGCTATTCTAACCACTTGTACTCGCTTTCCCCTTCTCTAGCTGCTTGATCTTGTTGTTTAAGTTGGTGATCTGAGTGGAGAAGTCAGTGAGAGACGAGTGTTCATCACGGCGAACTTCTGGTTTGTAGAGGCTTGCCCTTGTATCAGCTGCTGAAACATGGCCTGAACCGGATCAACTTGTTGTTGCATCGGCTGTTGCTGCTGAGGTGCAAAGCCCGGAGGGTAGTTTGGCGTATAACCCTTGTTACCTTGATATTGCCCTTGGAAGTTGTTCTGCCCTTGACCTTGGAAACCACCACTCGGCTGAAAACCTTTGTTGTAAGGGATGAAAGGTTTTGCTTGCTGAGCAGGGTACACTTGGTCCTTAGGGTTGGCAACGTTGGTACTACGGTAGGAGAGATTGTTGTTCTGGTTGTAGCCTTGGTTGTAGCCTTGAGATTTGTAATTGTTCTGTCCCGCCACCCAATTGGCTTCTTCCTGGCTCAACTCAAGCTCCTCTTGATTCTCATCTGCTTACCAACAAAGTGAACATGCTTCTGGTTGGCTAACACCAGCTTATCTATCTTCTCATGCAAAGATTTCAGCTCTTTTTTGTGAGACTCTAGCTCAGATCCTCTCGGTGTGCGGTCATAATCCCCAGCTTAAATGCCATCACTCAATGCCAAGTTTTCAATCAGCTCCATGCCCTCTTCTACCTCCTGACCAAGGAAATTCCCTTTACTAGCTGTGTCAAGCAACAACCTGATCTTTGGTGAAGCTCCGCGGTAGATGGCGCATGATATATCATGGTTTTTATGGTTTTTAACCATGATATAAGTCCTTTTTATTGAGTCTTTTTGGTCTTTTTAGAGTCCTAGAAGAGTCTTTGCAGGTTATAGCATGTCTGGAGCATAATTGGAGATTTTGGAACCTTTTGGAGCATTCTGAATGGAAGCCACGAAGTACCAAGCTCGAAGCAGAAAAGTATCGCATATGGTGACGCTCGTCACCACCTTTGGTGACGCTCGTCACCCATTAAGGAAGGAGCGTGGCTGTTTTATTAAAAGTATCAAGAAGATTTGCAGAATTGGCCCAGAAGTTTCCTTTATTTACATGAAGACCCCAGATCGTGTTTAGCTTCTATTTATTAGGTTTTTCAGCCATTGTTGGCAAAAAATCTTAGTTTTTGAGAATTCAGAGAGCTTAGAGAGAGATTTATTCAGAGCTTTTTGGGGAGACAAATCCTGTACTCTTTTGAGAAGATTTCGAACCCCCTCTATTTCTTACTCTTTCTCTTAATGCAATTTTATTCAGTTATGTTTTGTGATCTCATAATCATGTCTGAGTAATCTGCTAGTTAAGTTAGGGTTTTTCAAAGGTTGATGAAAAGAGTGTAGAATCGCTATCTGTTAGGAATATCTTATGGTTTTTCATCTCTGCTTGCTTTAAAATCGAATTTCTGAGACACATCATCTAGGAATCCGAAAATTATAGGTTGTTAAATATATGTGAGAGCATTATTCATAACCTGAACTAGTATTTGATGAGCAAAGCAACTTAGTGCAAAGAGATTTGGCTTAGGAGTTTTGTAAACAATTGAATCTGATCATTCCTGCATGCTTAGGTTGTTAGGGTTTGCAAAGAGATTTGAAACTCTGTGATTGAGGCATAGATAACTTTTACAATGAGAATTGATTAGTTATGCATTAGAGGTTCATGTTTAAAATGGTTCTTAATCATTCCTGATTTCCTGCATCATACATTCTTGGATTCAAACCTGCGAATTACCCTGACTTAGCGCTTTTAGTCTTCTTGAACTTAGATCATATCACACAATCGTTTGCTTACTTTTATTCATTCATTCGCATTACATACATCATATTTTGCTTAGCTTAATCCAAATCTACATTTGATAGTGTAGTCTGCATTACTCTCTTGGGATTTCGATACCCCTTGTACTACAACTGCTTTTGCTGTGCACTTGCAGTAGTTTTATTTGGGTAAAACCTGAGCCCTATCAAGTTTTTGGCGCCGTTGCCGGGGAGTAATAGCTGCCTATCGATTTTTAGTATTAGGATTTTGTCTAAGTTTTTATTTGTTTACTGATTTTCAGCTACTTTTCTTTGTTCCTGTTTCAGGTGTATGCCTAATCGCAGAACCAGAAGCAACAAAGAGAAGGAGTTTGTGACTTTGAGCATCGACGAGCTTTCTAGGTTGGAGAGAACTAACAGTAAAGCTAAGAAGCAATCTACAATGGTCGCTCCACTTATCTTGGTTGAAGATGCAGAAGGTCACTTGGTTGACAGGGAAGGAAACAGGAGGAACGAAGAGGGGCAGAGAATTGACCAAGAGGGGAATGTCATTGTTGAACAGCAGGTTCAGCAAGTGGCTGAGAACGTGGGAGTCCCTGCTGCTGTCAATAACACTGCTGGGCGTTTTGTTCAGAGGACTCTAGGCGATTACAATAGACCTGATCAGTTCTATGCCAACAGAGCTGCAATCCGACCTCCTGCCTTCCAGAGGAACGATTTTGAGGTCAAACCTGTCTACTATCAGCTGGTTGGTCAGCATCCCTTCCATGGTTTACCTCATGAGCATCCTATGGATCACATAGAGAGATTTGAGGACTTGGCTTCCAGTGTCAAAGCTAATGGGGTTAGCAATGACTTTCTGTTCTGCAAGCTGTTTCCTTACTCTCTTGAAGGAGAAGCTGCATATTGGCTGAAGCAACTGGAGCCTGCTTCATTAACTACTTGGGAGGACACCAAGAATGCCTTTCTGAATAATTTCTATGATGATGCCAGATCAGAAGACATGAGGACGAAAATTGCATCATTTACACAAGGCCCTACTGAAGCTTTCAAGGCCTCTTGGATCAGGTTCAAGTCTTATCAAAGAGACTGTCCTCATCATGGTTTCAGTCAGGTGCAATTACTTGGGATCCTCTTCAGAGGCATTGACTGGAAATATCAGATGGCGCTGGATGCAGCAAGTGCAGGGAACTTCAACACCAATAGACCAGAAGAGGCGATAAGACTGGTTGAGAACTTGGTCTGCAGCAACAGCACTAAAAACGCAGACATTCAGAGAATGAAACAAGCTGGTGTAGCTGATGGAAATCAGATTGCTGAAGTTAAGGCTAAGTTGGATGATATGCACAGCCTTTTGGTAGGGAAGAAGTCAGTTCACTTTGCTGCAGAAGTGGAAACTTTCGAAGCTCCAGAGGAAGTTGAGCAGGAGGATGTAAATTTCATCAATTCTGGTGGTTTTCAGGGACAAAGATATGAGAATCAGCAGTGGAACAGAGGATACAGCAACAACAATCAGAAAAACGCCCTTACAGGAGGACAGAGCACGCCTGGTTTCACTCCTAGACCCCCATTCCAGAAGACAGAGTATCAAAAACCATTCCAGAACAGTGGAAATTACAGAAACTATTGTTCTACTTCCTATCAACCAGCACCTCCACAAGAGAACAAAATGGAAGCAATGTTAGAACAGATCTTGGAAGGACAACATAAGCTTACTGTGGACTTCAATGGCAAGATAGATTCGCTCTATCAGGACTTGAATGGAAAAATTGAGAGTCTGAACTCTCATATGAAGAAGCTTGATGTTCAAGTTGCCCAAACTGCAGGAGCTGTTCAGAGGCAAGAAGGATTTCTTCCAGGAAGAACAGATGCTAATCCCAAACACCATGTGAATGCCATCACATTGAGGAGTGGAAAGAACCTGCAACCAGTGTTGCAGAAGGATTTAACCTCAAGGAATTTCGTGGGTATGGAAAAGTAAGAAGATGAAGAAAATTTTGCTGAAGAACCTTTGGTGACGCTCGTCACCAATAATGGGTGTCGCTCGTCACCCATCAAGCACAACCCCGACCCCGACTCTTCACATATTGGTGATGACCGTCACCAAGGGGGTGACGCTCGTCACCCATATCCAGTAATCGACCCCGACTCGTCCAAAGTGAGTGACTCTCGCCACCAATCCAGTGACGCTCGTCACCAGTCACCACATGCTTCAGTTTCGCCTAAGACTTCAGATAATGCTAAGGAGACCGTGTATAAACCCAAGATACCCTATCCTAAGCATCCTAAGAAGTCTAATCAAGAACTTGAAGATGCAAGATGCAAAGCTATCATGGACAAGTTGGTAATAGAGATCCCATTGATTGATGCTGTAAGGATCACTCCTGTTATAAGGAGGTATGTGAAGAGAATGGTGACCAATAACTTGAGCCTTGAGGTTGGAGCTAGGATGATCAACGAGCAGGTCAGTGCAGTGATTCAGAACAGAGTTCCAGAGAAGCTTTCAGACCCAGGAAGCTTTGTTTTGGACTGCACCATCTTCAATGACAAGTTTGAGAGGTCATTGTGTGATCTTGGTTCTAGTGTGAACCTCATGCCTCATTCTGTTGCCAAGTGTTTGGGGATGACCGATTTTAAGGCTACAAGGATATCTCTTGTCCTAGCTGATAGATCAGTTAGAGTCCCTGAAGGAGTGATAGAGGATGTTCCTATCAAAATAGGAGATTGTATGATCCCTACTAATTTTGTGGTTCTAGAGTATGGAGAAGAGCCCAAAGACCCCTTGATTCTTGGCAGACCCTTCTTAGCCACTGCAGGAGCTATTATTGACGTCAGGAAGGGTAGAATAGAGCTGAATGTTGGCGATTTAGTGATGAAATTCGAAATGGACAAGCTGATGAAGAGGCCAACCATAGATGGACAGACTTTTTATGTTGATGTTCTCACAAACATTGCTGATCAGATCTTCCATGAGATGAGTTCAGAGGATCTCTTGGAAAGGGCGTTGACCACTTCTACAGCTGAGTATGAGCATTTAGATGCTGCTGCAACAGGCTACACAAAGATGATGGATGCTACTGCACAAGTAATGCAACTGGTTGCACAGGATGAGCTTGTCTCCACATCTGCGAAAGCCGCCACAATGGGTGATTGGTCTGCAGCAAAAGCACCAAAAGTTGAGCTTAAACAGCTCCCTGCAGGGCTAAGGTACGCATTTCTGGGAGAAAACTCCACCTATCCTGTTATTGTTAATGCTTCATTGAACAATGCAGAGCTCACCCTTTTGCTAAGTAAGCTGCGAAAATTTCGCAAAGCTCTTGGCTATTCTCTTGATGACATTTCAGGTATCTCCCCAGACTTGTGCATGCATAGAATACACTTGGAGGATGAGTCGAAATCATCAGTTGAGCACCAGAGGAGGCTGAATCCGAATTTGCAGGATGTGGTCAAGAAAGAGATCATGAAGTTGTTGCAGGTTGGTATCATCTATCCTATATTAGACAGTGCTTGGGTGAGTCCAGTGCACGTGGTGCCTAAGAAAGGAGGTGTCACAGTGGTAAAGAATGACAAGGATGAGCTGATTCCAACCAGGACTGTGACAGGACACAGGATGTGTATAGACTACAGGAAACTGAATGCAGCAACAAGGAAGGATCATTTTCCTCTACCTTTCATCGATCAGATGCTAGAGAGGCTGGCGAATCACAAGTATTACTGCTTCCTTGATGGGTATTCAGGCTTCTTTCAGATCCCCATCCATCCAGATGATCAGGAGAAGACCACTTTTACCTGTCCCTATGGCACTTTTGCATATCGCAGAATGCCTTTTGGGCTGTGTAATGCTCCTGCGACCTTCCAGAGATGCATGATGTTGATTTTCACAGACATGATAGAGGAGTTTATGGAGGTGTTCATGGATGACTTCTCTGTTTATGGGTCCTCTTTCAAGAACTGTTTGGATAATCTGTGTGCAGTTCTGCAAAGATGTGAAGAGAAGCACTTGGTTTTAAACTGGGAGAAGTGTCATTTTATGGTGCAGGATGGTATTGTACTTGGCCACAGAGTCTCAGGAGACGGTATAGAGGTAGATAGGGCGAAAATTGAGGTGATGACAAGTCTGCAAGCACCTGATTCAGTCAAAGCAGTGAGGAGTTTTCTGGGTCATGCAGGCTTCTACAGAAGATTTATCAAGGATTTTAGCAAGGTAGCACGCCCACTTACTGCTCTCCTCTGCAAGGATGTGAAGTTTGAGTTCACAGAAGAGTGCAAATCCGCTTTTAAACAGATCAAACAGGCTTTGGTTACAGCCCCTGTTGTGCAGCCTCCAGATTGGAACTTACCTTTTGAGGTAATGTGTGATGCCAGCGATTTTGCAGTTGGAGCAGTGCTGGGATAGAGGAAAGACAAGAAACTCCACGCCATCTACTATGCAAGTAGGACTTTGGATGATGCTCAGAAGAATTATGCAACAACTGAGAAGGAATTGTTAGCTGTTGTGTTTGCTTTTGAGAAGTTCAGGCAGTATCTTGTTGGCTCCAAGGTCGTGGTTCATACTGATCATTCAGCACTTAAGTACCTAATGCAGAAGAAATGCAAAACCAAGGCTGTTAAGATGGATCCTGCTTCTTCAGGAATTTGATATTGAAGTGAAGGACAAGAAAGGGGTTGAGAATGGAGTTGCTGACCATTTATCAAGGATTCAGGTCGAAGACAGTGTTCCAATCAATGACTTCTTGCCTGAATAGAATGTTACTTAGTGGAAACCAGAGAACAGGAAGAAAGTATTGAAAAAAGTATCGTCACGAAACTGCAGGGGAGTGACGAGCGACACCAGGAGGGTGACGCTCGTCACCAACCGAGAACAGTCGCAACCAAAGTATACGAGAAAGGTGACGCTCGTCACCAACATTGGTGACGCTCGTCACCAATCTCAACACTTATCTGCGATTTGTGCAAGCTTGGGGAAGGCTTTTGAAGAGCCTGTTTATGCTTTACATGATCCAAAGAGGCCCTGGTATGCTGATATTGCAAATTATCTTGCTGCAGAGGATGAACCACATGATTTTAAAGGCTATGCTAAGAAGAAGTTCTTGAGAGAACTTAGGAGATTCTATTGGGATGAGCCATACCTCTACAAGCATTGTGCTGATGGTATTTACAGAAGATGCTTAGTAGAAGAAGAAGTTCAGGACGTGCTCTTTCACTGTCATGGATCAGACTATGCTGGACACTTTGCTACATTCAAGACTGTCTCTAAGGTTTTGCAGGCTGGATTTTGGTGGCCTATTATGTTCAGAGACGCCCAAGCCTTCATGACAAGCTGTGATACTTGTCAGAGAAGAGGAAAAATCAGCAGGAGACATGAGATGCCACAGAACTTCATTCTGGAAGTTGAAGTTTTCGATTGTTGGGGTATTGACATCATGGGACCTTTTCCCTCTTCTTATGGGAATAGATACATTCTGGTTGCTGTTGATTATGTATCTAAGTGGGTAGAGGCGTTGGCTACTCCTACTAATGATGCTGTAGTGGTTTTGAAGCTGTTTAAGACCATTATCTTCCCCAGATTTGGTGTCCCGCGAGTTGTCATAAGTGATGGTGGTTCTCACTTTGTCAACAAGGTTTTTGACAAGCTGTTAAAGAAGTATGGTGTACAGCACAGAGTGGCCACGCCCTATCACCCCCAAACAAGTGGACAGGTTGAGGTTTCCAACAGGCAGATCAAGCAGATTCTGGAAAAGACAGTTGGGAAGACAAGGAAAGATTGGTCTGCAAAGCTGGATGATGCATTATGGGCCTACAGGACTGCATACAAAACGCCACTTGAGACTACTCTATTCCACCTTCTCTATGGCAAGGCGTGCCATCTACCAGTGGAGCTGGAGTTCAAAGCAGAATGGGCCATCAAGAAGCTGAATTTCGATCTGAAACCTGCTGCAGAAAGGCGTTTGGTTCAGCTCAATGAACTGGATGAGATCAGATATCTAGCCTATGAAAACTCCAAGTTATACAAGGAGAGGACAAAGGCATATCATGATAAGAAGATCATCTCCAGGCATTTCGAGCCCAATGACCAGGTATTGCTCTACAACTCTCGTTTACAGCTTTTTCTTGGTAAATTGCGTTCTCGATGGTCAGGTCCTTTCACTGTCAAAGAAGCTCGCCCACATGGTGCAATTGTCCTGATTAACTCCAAAGGAGAGGAGTTCACTGTCAATGGACAAAGAGTGAAACATTACTGGGCACAAGCAGAGATTCCAGCAGGACACATTGTGTCTCTGAATCAGGCACCAGCTGTCTAAACAGCCAGCCAAAGTCAAGCTAATGACTTTAAAAAAGCGCTTAGTGGGAGGCAACCCACTGGTAAGTTGTAGATATAATACTTAGTTATTATTTTCGTGCTTAGGATTAGTAATTAAAATTTAATTAGTTATAAAAAAAAAAAAAAAAAAAAAAGTGGTGACGATCGTCACCTTTATGGTGACGCTCGTCACCCGTCAGGATCGAGCATGGGTATTAACGCTTCTCTCTTCTTCTTCGTCGAACACACCTGTTTTTTAAAAAACCGAACACTTAGCAAAGTAGAGAATTTCATAACTTCTGATTTTCTTAACCAAATTGAGTGATTCAAGAGTCTAATCCGTGTGGATTTTGCTCCTCTTTCTGAATATCCACTCAGTTTTTACAATCTGCAAGATGCCTCGACAGGAGAAACGACCAAGACAAAGCTCGTCTTCCAGCACTGCAACAGGGTCTACAGATTCCTTCAGTCAACACCCGGTTTGCAGGCCCCCATGGCCCAAACGCGAGGATCGGAAAATAGCCTCAGGAGTGGCTTGGGCAGGGACTCCGAAGCAAGAAGTGTCCCTGGATACCTGTGTATTCCGTGATATTCAGGAGGAGTGGGATGAGTATGACACGCTGTTCTACAATGCGTGGCTGGGAGTTAAGATTATCCCCACTCGGTTCGCAGATCCTGCAGTTCTGCAGAAGATGGGGATCTTTGAGGAGGTTGTTTAGATTCTGGAGCGCATTGGGATGGGGACTATGCCATTCCAGCAGTACGATCTTTACCAAGATTTGGTCCGCCAGTTTCTCTCTACAGTTCGCGTCTACTACGCGAATGAGCTGGCGAAGCGTGCGCAGGAAGGCACTATGACATTTCTGATCCGAGGAGTTCGATACCGGATCAGTCTGATGGAGCTTTGTGGGATCTATGGCTTCTCTGACCATCCCACAGGCGTTCTCCTTCCCTCTCAGTGGACCCATATGAGGACATTCTTGTCCAAGTTCGGGAATGGAGTCTATGATAGCAAGACCAGCACGCAGACAGAGGTTAGCCATCCGGTTTTGAGGTACATTCTGCGCCTCTTTGGTCATACCATTCTGTGCAAGTCTGCGCCCAGCAAGACTCGAGTTAGTGAGCTGCTTCTCCTCTACTACGGACTTTATGAGATGCTGGATGATTCGATACCTGTTGATAGTATGGTTCGCGCCAACTTGGGCGCTGTTTTCGCTGAGCATCTGGTCTCCTTGAAGACCAAGCCATTCACCAGTCCAGGGGAGAAGACTGAGAGTGTGGGCAGCTTGTTGACACCGATCTTCCATCATTTCCAGATCGATGTTACTCCTTGCAGTCTGCGCAGTGACAGATCACTTATGGATGACCAGTATCTGCGCCATGTCACTTGGATGAAGATTGGAGTTGTCTGGACGTTCACTACCACTTTTGGAGAGTATGTTGGCATTAAGTTACCACAAAGAGCCCTCACTACTATTCAGGGAGATCCACGCCAGCTATTCTTCATGCCAGCACAGACTTTTCTGCGCCCCTTGACTCTGCGCCCTGCTAGAGCTGCTACAGCTGGCCCCTCTGCTTCTACTGCTGCTGCTGCTGATGCTGGACCTTCTACACGCCAGAGTGGTTCTTTTGCTGCTTTCAGGCGTCCTCCACGACCACAGACACCCATGGATATGGCTGCTTTTCAGAAGTATGTCATTGATAGCTTTGAGGGACTATGGGATGCTGTTCCTACACTTAGCAACTGTGGTTGTGTCCGCCCCCACTACACCACTGAGCCTTGCGAGGACGAGGATTGAGGCTTCACTATCTGGTTACTTGTTCCTTTTTCCCTTTTATTTTTTTTTCTTTCTCTTGAGTCATTTTTTATGTTTACTTTGAGTCAGTTGTCAGTTTCTTTGATGATGTTTTGTGAGATTGTTGAACCAGGTTATTTTTGCTATGTTTGGATGTTGTTAATTATGTGTTTGAATGCTCAAAAAGTCTAACTTTCGAGTACACATGCAAACACTTCGTTAATTAACATCTGACATAAGATTTGGGCAATACAGGTCGTGGTGACGCTCGTCACCAGACTGGTGACGCTCGTCACCCGACCCCACGCGAGGTAACACTTTTCTGACTTGGTTTTTTGACTTCTCATTCATTTTTCTGACCAACTCTTGGCTTAATAACACTGGGGACAGTGTTGTTCAAGTCTAGGGGAGGTGGTTACTGACGTTGTGTGCTTTGTGTCATGTTTATAGAGTCTTAAAGTTGAGTCGAAAAACCTGTTTTTCTAGAGTCAAAATTTTTGAAACTGTTAGTTTTTCTTGGAACTAGCCATAGGACGTTTTTGCTGATAAGAACCATTGCCACAGTAGTTGATTACAAGTCTTACTAAGTTGAAAGTCATAGGTAGATCAGTCTAGCAATGAAGGTTTAGGTTCTTAGAGAATCTGGAAAATTTACTGTTACCTCCACCTTAATGAACTTTAAACTTCTTGTCTTGGTGATTGATTCTTATTGATCTTGATTCTCTCTTTCAGAACTGAAAATAAGGTTAAAATACAGTCTCTCTTTGATCTTCCCTGATGTAGTTTTTAAAAGATTAAGTCCAAAGAATGGTGCATTCATGACCCTGTCTCCTCACAAGGAACAACATTAGTGAACACACTCAAGAACCTGTCGCCTCACAAGGAACACAAGTATTGAGTAGCACCATTTCTTAGACTGAAAAAGTTGAGAAAAAGAAGTGAAAAATCGAAAATATCCTAAGGAAAAAGATTAAGGGAAGAGAAAATAGGAGAGTTGTGTTGAGATTGATTTGTTCAGTTGTTAGGAAGAGAAAAGAATCTGTAAAGTGATTGAGATGATAGAGCCTTGATGAGATTTCACACTTAGATAAAAAAAAATAAGGAGTTAAAAGTAGAAATTTTGGATTTCTTGAAGGGGTTTGGACTGGACTTGAAAGATTTGCTAAGCTTGTGATAATTAGACTGAAATTTGACCTTGTGTTGACTATGTGGTATGTGGATTCGAAAGCTCTAACTAGTGTGGTGTTCCTGATGACTGACTGACTGTTTCTTGTTTTCAAACCTCGACCTTATTCTTTGTCTAATGTTTGCATGAGGGCAAGCAAAAGCTAAGTCTGGGGGAGTTGATATATCATGGTTTTTATGGTTTTTAACCATGATATAAGTCCTTTTTATTGAGTCTTTTTGGTCTTTTTAGAGTCCTAGAAGAGTCTTTGCAGGTTATAGCATGTCTGGACCATAATTGGAGATTTTGGAACCTTTTGGAGCATTCTGAATGGAAGCCACGAAGTACCAAGCTCGAAGCAGAAAAGTATCGCATATGGTGACGCTCGTCACCACCTTTGGTGACGCTCGTCACCCATTAGGGAAGGAGCGTGGCTGTTTTATTAAAAGTATCAAGAAGATTTGCAGAATTGGCCCAGAAGTTTCCTTTATTTACATAAAGACCCCAGATCATGTTTAGCTTCTATTTATTAGGTTTTTCAGCCATTGTTGGCAAAAAATCTTAGTTTTTGAGAATTCAGAGAGCTTAGAGAGAGATTTATTCAGAGCTTTTTGGGGAGACAAATCCTGTACTCTTTTGAGAAGATTTCGAACCCCCTTTATTTCTTACTCTTTCTCTTAATGCAATTTTATTCAGTTATGTTTTGTGATCTCATAATCATGTCTGAGTAATCTGCTAGTTAAGTTAGGGTTTTTCAAAGGTTGATGAAAAGAGTGTAGAATCGCTATCTGTTTGGAATATCTTATGGTTTTTCATCTCTGCTTGCTTTAAAATCGAATTTCTGAGACACATCATCTAGGAATCCGAAAATTATAGGTTGTTAAATATATGTGAGAGCATTATTCATAACCTGAACTAGTATTTGATGAGCAAAGCAACTTAGTGCAAAGAGATTTGGCTTAGGAGTTTTGTAAACAATTGAATCTGATCATTCCTGCATGCTTAGGTTGTTAGGGTTTGCAAAGAGATTTGAAACTCTGTGATTTAGGCATAGATAACTTTTACAATGAGAATTGATTAGTTATGCATTAGAGGTTCATGTTTAAAACGGTTCTTAATCATTCCTGATTTCCTGTATCATACATTCTTGGATTCAAACCTGCGAATTACCCTGACTTAGCGCTTTTAGTCTTCTTGAACTTAGATCATATCACACAATCGTTTGCTTACTTTTATTCATTCATTCGCATTACATACATCATATTTTGCTTAGCTTAATCCGAATCTACATTCGATAGTGTAGTCTACATTACTCTCTTGGGATTTCGATACCCCTTGTACTACAACTGCTTTTGCTGTGCACTTGCAGTAGTTTTATTTGGGTAAAACCTGAGCCCTATCAGTGCTGAGTAGGGTCTCGTAGCTGAAACCGTGATGAGGACATTGGATCGGGTAGCCTTTGAAACGTTCCATTGCCTTGTTGAATGTCTCGTTGTTTCGTTGAGTGAAGCCGCTGGTTTCGCTTCTCAGCCATGCTGTCCGGGTGCTGGAGAAGAATTTTGAGAGAAAGGCCTTCTTACACTCGGCCCATGAGGTGATTGTGCCTTGTGGGAGGGTCTTCTCCAAATGCCTAGCCTTGTCTCCGAGTGAAAAGGGAAAGAGACGCAGCTTGAAAGCATCCTCGGATATGCCGTTTATCTTGATCATCCCACATACTAGCTCGAAATTGTCAAGGTGCTCCAAGGGATCTTCCATTGCTAAGCCGTGGAACTTGTTTTTTTGCACCATGGAGATGAAACCTGGCTTAATCTCGAATTTGTTGTTTTGTATAGGAGGAGGAGTGATCCCAAACCTATTGTGATGAGTATTGGGAGAATCTCCGGCTCCTATGATCCTTGGGGGTCTAGCCGCGTGTTGGGGGTTTCCATTTCCCCTTCCCATTGCCCCGTGAGCTGGAGGAGATCCCTCTGGATGCTCGTGTTCAGCCATAGCTTCAAAGTCAACCAAACCGTGCTGAACAATCTCCTCAAAGGCTCTGGCTTGTTCTCGTACTCTTCTTTGCCGTGAATGACCAAGCTGATGAATGTTGTCCAAGGGTTGAAGTAGATTGTTGTCTCCCCTTGAACGAAGATTCATGTACCTGAGAGACACACGTTTTAGAGTGGAGATATTAGTAATTAAAACAAGGTAAATGCTTAGTCTTTACTAAGCTCCAAATCTCTATGTTTTCTAAACAATCCTAGGCCGGCAATGGCGCCATTTGATAACTATTATCTTTGCAAGGGTGAGTATGCAATGAGGCTATCAAAACTCAAATGCCAGACAGGTTGTAGCATAGTATGCAAGAGAGAGTCAATCCACACTTAGGATGGTAGAAAAAGCAAAAAGAATGCAAGGGCTTTGCAAATCTAAGCGAACAAAGATCGGTTTTGAGAAAATCCCTAAAAACTAGATGCAGCAACTAAATGGAATGCAAAACTATTTTAATATTACCAGGAATGATCAAACTACCATGAGGAACAAACAGAATAATTAAAGAACAAAGCTACGAATTACTAAAATTCGACTAGTGGATCGACCATGGGATCGACCACTAGATCGAGCAACAACGATCGATCAGGTTTAAAAATGTAAGAACATCGAAACTAACGACCATGATGCTATCAAAGATCAAACGAAAGACGAGAGAGGATGTAAAGATGCTAAGAAAGAGGGTCTAGGGTTGAGATTCATGGTCAGAAGTTTCTAAGGTCCGAACTTGGGTTGAAAACTTTAAATCGACTCACTTTGTGAGAATCTCTACGCCTTGAAAACGAAATAAGATCTATTTGTGGCTTTCGGTATAGATCACTCCTTCATCCTCTCCTCCAAACCCATAGCTTTTGGTGGAAAGAGAGGTTGAAGGGCAGGAAAAACAGATTTCAAACACATGGCTTAACTAGTTCCCCAAACTTCCATGGCTTTTGGGAAGGGGTAACTAGTCTCTAGGGTGCGATCTTCACAGGTCCCTGAATCCTGTCAAGGTAAGAGACCTCTCGGATTATGAAGCTCTTGGCGTGAGAGTCTTTAAGCTTTAGGAACTCGACACCCTAGAAGAGATAGCCATTAAGCACTAGAAAATCCCAAGATCGAAAACCCTTTTTACCCTTTGAATCCTCTCAACCCCGAACCCTAATGAAACTACTCACTACACATAAGATAAATCAAGCAAAGCATGAAGAAAGAAATGAAGAACATGAAAAGGAACTAGATTACACTTCAAACGATTCGAATACAAAGTAAGAAAAACTTCAAGTTCGACAATGGTGGATAATCTCCAAAACCAGAGAGAAAAGCATTAAAAGATAAGATTGAAAAGTTGTGTCTGGAAAGAGACATCGCCGCGTTCCCAAAATGGCGAAAACAACCCGATGGTCACCCCCCTCGCTAGCGGCCAAAAGCGGTTGAAAGGACAGAGATTGACCTCGGGATCGAGCGGCTCTCTCGATCATCTTCGGACATCGTGTCTTCAACTCGATCTGGGTCTCGATCATCTTCGGTGGATCGAGTGTTGCATCCGATCTTGGTATCGATCTTTGGTTGGATCGAGTGGTGGACTCGATCCGGATCTCACTCTACATGGTGTCATTTACGTCCATACCGTTTGATCGATTGCTCCACTCGATCTTCGTCTCGATCATTTCCCTTGGATTGCCTGGTCTTCTCGATCTTCTGGTCGATCTCATCTAGATCGACCTGCCATGCTCGATCTGCTCCCCGATCTCTAGTCCTTTGCAAACATTCGACCTTCCACGAACCGCCACAACAGCTTCAGCACGTCCACGAACCTCCACGACTCCAAAATAGCCAGAAACAACCTGAATGTGATGCAAAATGCAAGGAACATGCGTATGCTGGTGCGAGAATGCTCTAGCACCCTAAGTGATGCAATCTAGTCTAAAGTGTGATGTAAATGCATGAAAAGCTAACTAATATGTATGCAAAATGTATGCAATATGCAGTAACATCAATGTTGTCAATAGAAGAAATCAGATTTGATGAACCTTTGGACCTCAAATTCATACAAGTACCTGAAAAAACATAGCAAATTAGTAACTTAAAAGAGAAGAACATAGTCTAACAGCAATGTTAAACTCAAAGAATCCACAAATGGCAACGGCGCCAATTTGAAGCAAGTGTTTTTGAGGCCCTTGTTAACTTCAAAGTATTTGTAATCCCCAAATCAGTTTTACTATAAGGACTTAGGTGTCAAACACACTTGTGGATCTTGAGATGCAAATAATGCTGTAAGCTAAGCAAAGTTAGGGATTATGATTTTGAAATGGTAACACTAACAACCTAGCAATGCAGTAAAAGAAAGCAGAATTGAAATGCAAGATGAATCTAAAGGAAGAACTTTAGTAAGAACTAGAAAAAGACAACTTATGGATTACTAAGCAAGATGAAGACTGAATTTAAACTTGCAAAGGTAACTAAGCAAGGCAGTTTTAAGACAACTAATAAAAAGCAAGACTCAAGGTTCTGGGCAATAATGGGATTAGTGGCTTTCAAATGTGACAAAGGGGATTTCTAGCAAAGGCATACATCAAGCACTCATAAGCAAGCAATTCTCAATATTGTACTCCTAGACAAGGTATCTAAAAGGAATCAGCTTAATGTCAATAAGCAATTCATATTCAATAAAATTGAAGTGTCAAACCCACTTCTGATGGCGTATTCTTCAACCATGAGCATAAAGAACAGAACCATTCTAGCTTAAGAGAAGTACTAAACAAGTAAACAACTTTCACCCAAGAAAGAATTCAGATCAACCTATTGAAGAAGGACTTCTGCAAGTCTTAACTCAATCCCTCTATAATCAGATATAGTATAGAAGAGGTTTAATCAATTCATCTAGGAGCTAGAATAAAAGAGATGCAAGGCACTAACTAAGGTTAACCATGTATGATGAAGAAGGATGATTCTAACAACCTAAGTGATCAAAGATGAAATGCATGCACAAAAGAGAAAACTAGCAAGTCTAAAGCAAGTAATCCAATGCAAAGAAACTAAATGCAACAGAAACTAATAAGGCAGTGATCTAAATGCAACAGGTCTAAGGTAAACAAAGCAATGGAAGTGCAAGAACCAAAATGAATGCTAAATGCAATAACTTGAAATGCAAGGCAAGGAATGGAACAAAAGCAAAGCAACTAAAAACAGAGGAAAACAGAGAACTAAATGATCAAAATGCAAAGAACAATGAGGCGCATGTTCAAGGCTAGAGCAATGATGACTTGGGGATTACTTAGTATCAAACCTAGGGAGGTCAATGATATATCATGGTTTTTACTGGTTTTTGACCATGATATAAGTCTTGTTTATAAAATCTTTTTGGTATTTTTCGAGTCCTTTAGAGTCTTTGCAGGTTTAGGTACGTTTGGAGCATAATTGGGAGTTTTGGATCCTTTTGGAGCTATGTTGAAGCTGATGCTGAAAAGACCAAGTCGGAGAGCATTATGGAGCAGGGTGTCGATCGACACCCACCTCTTGGTGTCGATCGATACCGATCGTGGCCGAGCAAAGAGCTTTAAAAACTCTTTTGAAGAGTTTGCAACTTGGCCCAGAAGTTTCTGATTATTTGCAGTATTGCCCCAGTTCGTGTTTAGACTTATATTTAGGTTTTCTAAGCCATTGCTAGGCTATCATCTTGTTTTCATTGAGACCTAAGAGAGAGATTTGATTGAGAGCTTTTGGGGAGATAAATCCATACTCTGTAGAGAAGAATTTCGAACCCCCTTCATCTTTTACTCTATTTCTTAATGCAATAGTATTCAGTCATGATTTGTGTTTCACTTGCTATGTCTGAGTAATCTGCTAGTTAGGTTTTGGGTTATTCAAAGGTTGATAATGAATTGTTAGAACTACAAAACTGAAGGGATAAATCATTTGGTTCTTCATCTAGATTGCTTTAACACTGATTATAAGATTGATCACCTAGAAATCAGATCTTAGGTTGTTTAATAGTTGTGGAAACATTGTTAATCACCAAAACTATCTTAGATGAGCAAAATAACTGATTGCAAAGGAATTTGGATTAGTGATTTTGTGAACATATCGAACCTGAACTATAATGCTTGCTGAGGTTGTTAGAGTTTGCAAAGGAATTTGGAATTCTAGAATCTGATCATAGTTAATCTCTGCGATGGAAGTCGATTAGTTTTATATTCGTGTATTCGAGTTGTAGAACGGTTTTAATAAATATTCCTTTTAGTCCGTAGTCTGCTATTTATGTTAACCTGCGAATTTCCCATTACCTAGCGCCTCTTCTCTATTGATTTTAAGAACCTATAATCTGCCCCTGTTCTCGTTATTTTTGTTTGCTATTTTAGTTTTATTTGTTATTGACTGCTTAGCTTCATTTAAATCTAAAATCTGTTGAGTAATAATCTTATGTCCTTGTGGATTCGATCCCTAAGTACTACAGTGATCTCTTAATTTGAGAGAGTAGCTCTAAGGGTTAATTTGAGCATATCAAATTTTGGCGCCATTGCCGGAGACTTAGATATTACTTTCAGATTTTTAGTTTTAGAATTTTGACTAAGCTTTTATTTTTTGTTTACTAACTTTCGTTACTTCTCTGATGTCTGTTTCAGGTGCATGCATAATCGCAGTACCAGGAGCAACAAGGACAAAGAGCTTGTAACCTTAGGCATCGACGACCTCGTCAAACTAGAAAGAACCATCAGAAAAGCCAAGAAGCAGAATAAGATGGTTGGGCCAATTGTTTTGAGGACAGATACTGTGGTTCATTTGGTTGACAGAGAAGGGAACAGAAGAAATGAGGATGGGCAGAGGATAGATGAGAATGGCGTTCTGATTGAGGAGCAGGATGTGCAACCAGTTGCACAGAATGTGGAACAACAAGCTTCTGGAGATGCTGCTGGGCGTCTTCCACAGAGAACCCTGGGAGATTACAACAGGCCTGATCAGTTCTATGCAAATAGAGCTGCTATCCACCCTCCTGCCTTTCAGAGGAATGACTTTGAGCTGAAACCCACCTACTACCAGCTTGTGGGTCAGCATCCTTTCCATGGGTTTCCCCATGAGCACCATATGGACCATATAGAGAAGTTGGAAGACCTAGCTGCAAGTGTTAAAGCCAATGGAGTCAGCAGTGACTTCCTATTCTGCAAGCTTTTCCCTCACTCTTTGGGAGGAGATGCAGAACATTGGTTGAAACAGCTGGAAGCTGGCTCTTTGACCACGTGGGAAGATACCAAATCTGCTTTCCTCAACAACTTCTATGATGATGCAAGTTTAGAGGAGTTGAGGACGAAAATAGCAACATTCTCCCAAGGTCCTACTGAAGGTTTCAAAGCAGCATGGGTGAGATTCAGGCTGTACCAAAGGGACTGTCCACACCATGGTTTCAACAGGTTTTCTCTTCAGAGGTGTTGATTGGAAGTACCAGATGGCTCTGGATGCAGCAAGGAATGGGAACTTCAACACTAGAGTCCCAGCTGATGCCATCAAACTGATAGAGAACCTAGCTTCCAGCAACAGCACAAAGAATGCTGATTTTGAGAGACAGAAAAACGCTAGCAATGCAATGAGCAATCTTTTTGCTGCTGAGATGAAGGCTAAGCTGGATTCTGTTCATAACCTCTTGGTGGGTAAGAAGTCTGTTCAGTTTGCTGCTGAGGTTAAGATATTTGAGCCAGCTGAGGAGTTTGAAGAAGAAGATGTCAACTACTTCAATGGAGCTGGTTTTCAGGATCAAAGGTACAACAATCAACAAGGAAACAGAGGATTCAGTGGGAACATGCAGAGAAACAACTCCACAGGAAACCAGAGTTCTTCTGGATATACTCGCAAGCCTCAGTTTCAGAAGACTGAATACCAGAAGCCTTACCAGAACAACAACTTTAGCAGGAACTATGGCTCATCATCTTATCAGCCTGCACCAGCACCATCACCATTAAGCAAGATGGAAGCCATGCTTGAGCAGTTGCTGGAGGTTCAGCAGAAGATCACAGCTGATTTCAATGCCAAGATTGACGCCCTATATCAGGATCTGAATGGGAAAATCGATGCTCTGAACACTCATGTCAAGACTTTGGATACTCAAGTGGCTCAAACTGTTGGAGCTATGAAAAGGCAAGATGGATTTCTTCCTGGAAGAACAGATACCAACCCAAGACACTCTGTTAATTCCATCATGGTGAGAAGTACAGAGAATTTCGTGGGATTTGAAGGGTTTGAAAAAGATGAAATTTATGTTCCAGAGCCGGTGTCGATCAACACCAGTAGAAGTTCACAAATTTTTGAGCCGTGACGAAGGCTTATCGATCACGGTCGACACAGACCAATGTGAACCGTCGACACTAACACCAGATACTAGTGTCGATCGACACCCCCTACTGGTGTCGATCGACACCCTTCGTGGACAGAGCCAATTCTTCCTGAAACTCCCAAAGCAGCTGAAGAGAGAGTCTACCAGCCTAAGATTCCTTACCCAAGAGCTCCTTGGAAGTCTAAATAGGAGATAGAAGAAACCAGATGCAAAGCAATGATAGACAAGCTGATAGTTGAGATGCCCACAGTTGATGCAGACAAGCTTTCACCTGCATTGAGAAGATATGTCAAGAGAATGGTTGTGAATGGTATATGTCCTGAAGAAGGAGCTTTGCTGACCAGAGACATCAGTCCAGTTATTTTGGGAATAGTCCCAAAGAAGAAGAAGAAGGTGATTGTTTCTGAACAAGTCAGTGTTATGATTCAGCGCAAGATTCCAGAGAAATTACAAGATCCATGAAACTTTGTGCTGGATTGCTCAATCTCAACAGAGAGGTTTCCTCAATCTCTTGGTGATCTAGGTTCAAGCATCAACTTAATGCCTTCCTTTGTTGCTGTAAAACTTGGAATGGCTGATTTCAAGCCAGCTGGGATCTCTTTTATCCTAGATGATCGATCAACAAGGACCCAAAAATGTGTCTTAGAAGATGTTCCCATCAAGATTGAAGGCTGCTTGATTACCACAGACTTTATGGTTTTGGACTATGATGAAGAACCTACAGATCCTCTTATCCTGGGAAGACCATTCTTGGCTACATCTGGTGCCACCATTGATGTGAGAAGGGGGAAGATAGAGCTTGATTTGGGTGATGATGTCATGAGTTTTAACATGGACAAGCTAAGAGGAAAATCTACTATTGATGGTCAGACCTTCTCTATAAGGACTTGCAGAGATGAAGAACCAAGAATGGAGCACTTAGAAGACATTACTGCTGGGTATGTCAATGAGTCAGCTGCTAGTGAGCAAATGAACAAGGTGGTTGATCAAGAGGCAATATCTGAAACTTCTGAGAAAGTTGTTGGGTTTGAGGATTGGAGTGAAGATCATATCTTCAAGACTAGGCTCGAAGAAGAGGTTCCAGTCACTGACACTTTGAGGAAGACAAATTTCTGATGGAGGCAAGGATTGCAGAGTTGAACTGCAGGAAAATTGCAGAAATTCGAGTTGCAGAACTCGGTGTCGATCGACACCTACCTAGTGTCGATCGACACCTCCACAGAGTCACCCAAAATTCACCAAAACAAGAGGTTTTCGGAAAGCTTCTTGCCATGAAGGAAAAAGAAGTGTCCCACCCAAAGTCATATCCCGCCCTTCTGTTGTTCTTCACTTCCTTGGAAGATCTCATGCACCTACTGCTTATACACCACCATGGTTTTTACTGGTTTTAGACCATGATATAAGTCTTGTTTATAGAGTCTTTTTGGTATTTTTCGAGTCCTTTAGAGTTTTTGCAGGTCTAGGTATGTTTGGAGCATAATTGTGAGTTTTAGAGCCTTTTGGAGCTATGTTGAAGTTGATGCTGAAAAGACCATGTCGGAGAGCATTATGGAGCAGGGTGTCGATCGACACCCACCTCTTGGTGTCGATCGAAACCGATCGTGGACGACCAAAGTGCTTTAAAAACTCTTTTGAAGAGTTTACAACTTGGCCCAGAAGTTTCTGATTATTTGCAGTATTGCCTCAGTTCATGTTTAGACTTGTATTTAGGTTTTTTAAGCCATTGTTAGGCTATCATCTTGTTTTCATTGAGACCTAAGAGAGAGATTTGATTGAGAGCTTTTGGGGAGACAAATCTATACTCTGTAGAGAAGAATTTCGAACCCCCTTCATCTTTTACTCTATTTCTTAATACAATATTATTCAGTCATGATTTGTGTTTCACTTGCTATGTCTGAGTAATCTGCTAGTTAGGTTTTTGGTTATTCAAAGGTTGATAATGAATTGTTAGAACTACAAAACTGAAGGGATAAATCATTTGGTTCTTCATCTAGATTGCTTTAACACTGATTTTAAGATTGATCACCTAGAAATCAGATCTTAGGCTGTTTAATAGATGTGGAAACATTGTTAATCACCAGAACTTTCTTAGATGAGCAAAATAACTGATTGCAAAGGAATTTGGATTAGTGATTTTGTGAACATATCGAACCTGAACTATAATGCTTGCTTAGGTTGTTAGAGTTTGCAAAGGAATTTGAAATTCTAGAATCTGATCATAGTTCATCTCTGCGATGGAAGTCGATTGGTTTCATATTCGTGTTTTCGAGTTCTAGAACGGTTTTAATAAATATTCCTTTCAGTCTGTAGTCTCTGATTTATGCCAACCTGCAAATTTCCCATTGCCTAGCGCCTTGTCTCCATTAATTTTAAGAACCTATAATCTGACCTTGTTCTCGTTATTTTCGTTTGCTATTTTAGTTTTATTTGTTATTGACTGCTTAGCTTTATTTAAATCCAAAATCTGTTGAGTAATAATCTTATGTCCTTGTGTATTAGATCCCTAAGTACTACCGTGATCTCTTAATTTAAGGGAGTAGCTCTAAGGGTTAATTTGAGCATATCAGTCAAGACCAATATCAAGCAAAGAACATGATCAAGCCACTAATTCAATCAATCTGCAAACAGAACAGAGATGTCTATGTTAAGCACATGTCAGACCCACTTGTGATGGCATATTTGAGCAAAACCAGCATGAAAACACAAGACTCTTAAAGACCAAACAAACAACCTAAACGCAATATAATCATCTAAGCGATTATTCCTATCAAAGTTCTTTCAGGCATTAAAACAAACACTTGAGATGCAGCAAATACCTATAATCTACCCTATATGAGTTACTAAAGCATTAAGAACAACCTAGCTAAGTGATCTAAGCATGAATCAAACCAAAACTCCCTTAGTTATCAACCAATCATCCCCAAATCTGCTCGAACCTCAAACCATTTGAAACTACTCACTACACATACTGAAATCAACAGAATCAAGCACAAAAGACATATCAAACATGATTAAACAAAAACTAGAAGGAAAATAACAAAGGAAGTGCAAAGCTTTATTAAAAAAGTGATCTTGATCAAAATCTCATCAAATCCCATTTTGGGTTTCCCCTCAGGCCGAAAATAAGACAAAGAAGAAGATAAATGCTAAATAAAATAATGTTTAGCTTAAATAAGTGATAGCTTGCTATTTTACATCATTTAGGCTGCATTCCATGCATCTTTTCCTCTGTTTTTGCATTATAGTTTAGCATTTAGGCATCATTTGCACTTAAAATCAACATAGCATGCATTTAGCTAAGGATTGCATACATTTGCATACATGTGCATGTTTGTGGTGGTTTTCAGGTATTTTTGGAGTTTCTTAGAGCTGCGGAAGGGATGGATGCAGCTCATGATCGCAGAAGATGTCAGAAATGGAGTTCTTGCAAAGTCTGGTCCATATCGAGCAAGCATATCGAGCAGAACACATGTGGAGTGTGCTCGATGCAAGCAGCAGGACGAGAGGAGAAGGATCAGCACGAGGATTCCAAGCCGTTGGTCTGCATCGAGGACCAGCATCGAAGAAGGACGTTGATACACGCTGCACGAGCCATATCGAGGTTGCATATCGAGCAGAACATCAACTGTACGACCTCGATGCAACTCATCCGCGTTGACCATTTGACTTTTGTTAACCTTATCTTATCTTTTTAGGTTTTTTTATGCTTCTTTTGGCTCCCTACTATAAAAGAGAAGCCACAAAACATTATCTTTATCAAGTTTTATTTTTATCTAAGTTTAGCTTTCTCAAAAACACTCTCTAAACCTTAAAGGGCGATTTGGCTTAAGGAGCTTGATCTTTAATAAAGTTTGCATTTTTATGGTTTAATCTTGTCTTTAATCCTTTGTTCTTGCATCTTGGTAGATTAGATTTATCTTCTTTTGTATTTTAACCTCGTCTAGTTATGTTTAACTCCAAATCAGTGGGATTAAACATGATTAGTGAGTAGTCCTCTTTAGATTTAGGGTTCTAAGTAGGGAAAGTGGTGATTAAGATGTGATTAAGGGGTGATTAGGCTTGTATAATGGTTCTCTGTTATCTCCTTCTCTTGCAAAGTGTTTAATGTTGATAAAACTTGCTCCTTTTGATTGAATATGGGTTGATAGATGCTATGGTTCACTTGATGTCTTGATATCTCTTCTCTAAGTACAGTTCGCTTATTTGGCTTGATAGTCTACCTTGGTATATGTTTCCTTTGTTCAGTGACATCAAAGTGATAGTTCACCTTTCTAGATGATTCGCTTAGGGCTAGATAATGCTGGTTTTGAGATTCTTGACTTGATGGTTAGATAGTATGCATTGAAAGATCTTGCTTTTCCTTTATTCTTGTCCATTTCTTAGCTTTGTTAGGATGTTGCAAGTTTGTGCTTAAATCCATAATCTTGATTGGTGTATAGCTGCTTAGGTCCTTATTGGTTCACCAGATTGATAAGTTGATCTAAATTCTTGCCTAGGTGAGAGAGTAGTTGCTTGATTGGTGCATTTCTTAGGCTAGAATGGTTCTGATCTTTATGCTCATGGTTGAAGGATACGCCATCACAAGTGGGTCTGACACTTCGATCATGTTGAATATGAATTGCTTATTGATGCCAAGTGGTTCCATTTAGATACCTTGTCTAGGAGCGTAACATTGAGAATTGCTTGCTTGATCTATGCTTGTTGAATGCCTTAGAAAGAAATCCTCTTGTCACTCTTGAAAACCATTGTCTCATAATTGCTTAGAACATTGAGTCTTGCCTTTAATTAATTGTCTTCAAAGTCATCTTGCTTAGTTCTTACTTTAGTAGTCATTTCTTGCTTAAATTCCTGTTTAGTCATTGCTTTAAGTTCATTGTTAGTTCTGTTCACTTGAATTTAGTTTATGCTTTTCTTTTATTGCACCATTAGGTTGATAGACTTGTTCTCACATAATCAAACCCCAATCTTGCTTAGCTTACAGCATTGTTTGCATCTCAACACCCACAATTGGATTGATACCTGATCACTATTTACAATGATAACTCATTTGTTACGGTGTAAATGCAAACACGACAGGTTATCAAACTCAAATGCAAGACTAAGATGTAGTATAGCATGCAAGAGAGATATCAATCCACACCTAGGGGTAGAAAGCTCACTAAGAATGCAAGGGAATGAGTAAATCTAAGCGAAAATGATTAATGATTGGTAAAATCCTTAAAAACTAAATGCAAGTGTCAAATGCAAAGCAAAACAATTTTAAAATCCCTGGAAGAGGGTTAACTACCACAAGGAACAAGTGGAATGAGAAAAATGCAAAGCTACAAAAAAACTAAAAATCGACTAGTGGATCGACCACTGGATCGACCACTAGATCGAGCAATATGGATCGATCTCGTCTAACAACTTAAAATGATGAATGATGCGATGGATTAATGAACAAGATGCAAACTTTATGATGACAGAATGATAAGCAGAGGTTTAAAACACTAAGAGAGAGTGTCTAGGATTGAGGGTCATATTCGTGGGTCTCAAAGATTGAAGCTTGGTTTGAAAACGTTGGATCTACTCTTTTAAGAGGTTCTCTAGGCCTTGAAAACAAAACAAGACCCATCCATGGCGTGTGGTATGGGTCACTTCCTCAATCTCTTCTCCAAACCCATGGCGTTTGGTGGAAAAGGAGATCGAAGAGCTTGGAACACAGATTTTAAACGAATGACCTAACTAATCCCTTAAACAACCATGGCATGTGGGAAAGGAAGGATTAGCCTCTAGGATCTGATTTTTCAGGACATTGGAATCCTGTCAAGGTAAGACAGCCCTTAGATCAAAGAGATCTTGGCGTGAGAGTCTCTAAGCATTAAGTACTCAAGATCCTAGAAGAGAAGGTAATGAAGAACAAGAAAACTCAAAGCTTTAACCTTTTTGACCCTTTCGAATCACCTCAAACCATCAACCCAAATGAAACTACTCGCTACACATAAAGAAAACCGAACAAAACACAATAAACAGAAAGCTAAGCATGATTAACGATTGATTAAAGCAAAAAGATTCAATATTCAAAGGTTTCGAAAGCAAGAAAAAGCTTGAAGTTCTACAATGGCGGAAAGTCGCCTAAAAACGAGAGAGAACGAAAAGGTAAAGAGACAGAATGAAGATAATGAAAGGGATGGCTGTGTTTTGCAAAAAATAGCCAAACCGCAAATGGTCCCCCCTTTGCTAGAAGCCAAAAGCGGTTAAAGTAGCCTGGGATCGAGCATGAAGCTCGATCTGGCTCTCGATCTTCGTCTCGATCTCCACACTCGATCTTGGTCTCTTTTTGATTCATGGCGTCATTTATGTCTGTACTTCAGATCGATCTCCACACTCGATCTTGGTCTCGATCCATTTCCTTGCATCGACTTGGTCACTCTGGTCGATCTCATCTAGATTGACCTGCCTTGCTCGATCTGCTACTCGATCTCGGGTCCTTAGCATGCACTCCTGAGCTCTCCAAGTGTCCACGAACTTCCTCACGAGCCTTAGCACGTCTACGCAACCTCCTCAACTCGAGAGTGCTCCAAACAACCTGGATTTGATGCATTTACGCAAGAAACATGCAAAATGCGAATGCAATGGGACCTAGAACCTAAAATGCAACAAATAGAACAAACTAGCCTATAATGCAAGATGAATGCATGAAAAACTATCCTAAATGCATGCAAAATACACCAAATATATAGTAATATCAACTCCCCCAAACTTGCCTTTCGCTTGCCCTCAAGCAAACAAAATTCAAGAAGGGAGAGAAGTTTTTAAAACGGGGGGTTAAG
Source organism: Thlaspi arvense (assembly GCA_911865555.2). Classification (NCBI taxonomy): domain Eukaryota; kingdom Viridiplantae; phylum Streptophyta; class Magnoliopsida; order Brassicales; family Brassicaceae; genus Thlaspi; species Thlaspi arvense. The sequence goes on from OU466857.2 coordinate 16,680,640, forward strand.
CTTCTTGCAAGGGTGTTTTTCAAATGAATCATTTCAATGGTCCTAGTTCTTATCTCTAAAATGCAATGCACACACTCATACTCCAAAGAACTTAGCCATGCTCATCACACAATGAATTTCCAATCATGACTCTCCTATTCCAAACAATCAAAGAATCTTATCCTTTAACATTCATTAATGATCAAACCGTGAATCACACTTATGCATTTTAAAGCCGAACACATTTGGTTAAGGACAAAGGCTATGAGACTAGAATGATCTCATTTAAATGGGTTTTTATAAATGCAAGGGTTTCTCTCAAGAAGGGTATGAACTTATGCATAATGCTAAAGGTAAAGACAATTGATGTATACATGATTAGATCCTCATCTACCCATACACACTAACAATCATCCTAAAACCCCTCTCGTTTCTTTTTTTTTAGCTCATTCACACTCCTAAATACTACCCTTATCACCAAAGCAACTTGCTTTGCAAAAACCCAAGTTAAAATCGAAAACATCCTTACTCTTTAGGTTAGTGGGAAGGCTGAAAATATTTTTAGCTCTTTACTTTTCTTATTGATAGCTCTCTACATATTATATATTTCTTTTTCTTTTTTCTTTTTTTTTTATTTGGCACTTAGGCTCTTTTCTTTTCTTTTCTTTTTCTTTTAACTGAGAGCTACCTTCTGAAATATACTTAGAGCTTTTTATTTTGAAAACATTGCCTTCCACTTAAAACCCTTTTTAAACACTTCAAACACCAAACTCTTTTGAAACCGTGAACAATTAAGTAAGCAAGCAATCCCCATGAACCCCAAACCAAATCCTAAGGCTAATACTAGCTTCAAAATGCAAAGCTAGCATCAATATGAAAACCTAATCATGTCGCCTAAACCTTACACTTTATGCCAAGTTCAAACCGAAAAGAGGCCTCACAATGATATCACACAAGAACATTTGGCTTGAAAGAAAGGTAAGGGTTATGGTGGGAGTTCTACTTAGGCTCACAAAAGAGTGATGAAAGGAGGAAGAGAACCTAAATATGTATAAGATCCATGTGTTCATTTTCAAATGCATAAGTATGATAATTAAAATTCAGATTAGGGTTCTCACTTATTAGGACAAGATTCAGTTCAAGAATGTTCAAGTCAAGCCACGAAAATCAAAGCACATGATCCAAGTATGGTTAGAGCTTACTTTCAAAAAGTGTACAATGCATCAAAGAGCTACTAACTAGGGCCTTGAAACAATTCATGAGCTTAAAACACCTTTTAACGAAAATTTTAACCCCTTATGCAAATGTAAACAACCTAGATGCTTAAAAATTCTAGACTCAATCATAATATTTTTAACAAAGTGAATGCAACTACATGAATTTTTTCGAAAATTTTTAAAAATTTTACCAATTTTTTTGTTCTTTTCTATTACTTAGATGCAATGAAGACTCAAGGGATGCAAAGAGAAACTAAGAGGAGAGAAAACAATGTCAAATAACACACACACTCCTCCAAACTTGAATGACACCGTCTCGGTGGCAAACAAATTCAAAGGAATTCAAAACACAAAGCAAAAGAAAACGAAAACGGATGATGGTATTTATAAGGATCGGTTGTTGGTACCTTGGAGCTAAACTCGGCTGGAACTTGAGGATGTTCTAGTGGAGCCGCTCTTGCTAGAGGAGCGTCGTGCTATGCCCTTGCCCTTATCCGCGGTCGGGAATCCATGGACAGAATGACGTGCTTGTTGCGTGCTGCCTTGAGGTTCACAGATGACTATTTGACCCGTTGATCTCCTCCTCTGCTCTCGCTCGGGCTGCTCGACCTCTACACTCATGGACTGCTTAGACTGCGCGTGAGAGTTCCCTTGAAACGCCTTGACCTTCTTGGCAAGTTTCTTGATCATCTTGCCTTGCCATTTGGTTATCCGACGCTGCATTTCCACAACCGAAGCTAGGAACTTCTCCGCCTTGGTTCTTGGCTCAAAATATATCTTTGGGAGCTCAAAATCAGCTGGCATCACAGCGTCTGAGGGTGGTGATTCTGAGGGCTCACGGGTGACTTGAGGCGGCCTCATGGCTTCTCCAAGTGGTGCATAACACTCCTCTTGATTTGGGCAGAACTCGATGGTGCCTATGCTGCCCACGTGTGTTTCATCCACATTAGGAAGGATGCATATGCTCTTCTTCTTGTCATCATTGTAGAACAGATAGGCAAAGAATCCTGGAGCTGGCGTAGGTCCCAAGCTATCGGTGTTACACATATAGATCTCATCCATGTATGCTCTATCCGCGCAAGATTCGAAGCTTTGAAGAGGTACACCGGCTTGAATGAAGAGTGGTGTAAGGAAGCCGCCAATGAATTCTGAACTCGCCTTGCACCTCATAGCATACTCCTTGTATTTCACCAAAGAGGATGCCAAGATACCTACATATTTAACATCATTCCCAAGCTCATTTTGCATCGGCTCGTGGTTCACCTCCTCGGTGCTGCAAAGTACCCTCCTGATTCCTTGGAAGAGAAATCACAGCTCGGTCCTTGTCACGGTAGGAGCCACTGATCGCCCACTGAACGTGTTTGCTAGCAGCTTTAGACTGTACCTCAGGACGGGATTCCTCACTTTCTTGATCTTAGCCGTGTTGGGCTTGTATTCTTCATCACAAAGCAAGTCCCATAGTTCGTTGGCAGTCTTGAGAGGAGGGAACTCTACTGGTTTAGCCGTGGCATTAAGACCATAAGCTTAGCAAAGCTCTTCAATGGAGAGATGATAAGCTCGCCTCTTGACCTTGAAGGTGAGATGACCTTGTGAGGGAGTAGGGAGGTTCAGATTCTCATAGGAAAACGCCAAGGTAGAGAGGAAGTCTAGAGTGACTTGCGGATATGTTGGGCAATCCATCCGTGAAAGGCATGCAAGCCCCATGTCTTGGAGAAGAAAATCAAAGTCTTCTAGAAGCCCCATCCTCTCCAAGAGATCTCTACTAGCAAACTTAGTAGGCTCAAACCGCAGCCTCTCTATCCACTTCTTTGCCAACTTTTCCTCCTTCGTCCAACAAACTCTCTCATGAACCACTTGTTGAGCCTCTTCTTGTTGAACCACTTGTTGCTCCTCTTGACCTTCTCCTTCTTGTTCTGTCTCCTCTCTCGTTCTCTTTGGAGCCATAGTACCTGAAACACAATTCTCAAACAAGAGAATGAGCAAAGGCGGCGAATATTGAGAGAAAGAGCAAACAAGAAAGAGAAAGTTTTAATGCCCTAGATTTTTGGGGAATTTATAAAATTTCTAGCAAGATAATAGAGAAGAAAATCTAGAGATAGAGCCAAATCTAGAATTTTTCCTAATATCTAGCTAGTTTTAAAAATTCGCTAAACCTGTAACATCCTATTATTCAAACAATGCAAAGAAAAGGAAAATTTCTCAAAATGTTTAAAATAAAAACTTGAAAATACCTTTTTGAAGTTGAAAGAGGATGTTTTTGGCTCTTAGTAAAAAGGAAAAATCACACTCTCTCTGGTTTAGAAACTCGAAACACAAAATAATGAGAGCGTGTGTTTGTTGAAAATTTAAAGGTCAACAAGAAAAATCTAAAACCATGGGCAAGAAAGTGGTTTTCTGACAAAATGTGTGGTCAAGGCACATCTTTCATGGTCAAAGATGCTTGCCTTGACCACTTTTTAAATTTAAAAACTGGAGGAAAAGTAGAAAAAAAGGAATAGAAATTGTTACCTCATCACGAGATCGAGTCCATTTGGTCGATCTAGGACTCGATCTCATGCCCATAATGGCTAGGATCGAGCGGTTTGATCGATCAGGGATTCGATTTGAATTGGATCGAGTCTTAGATCAACTGTCCCTCTCGTTCCTTGAGTTTTGGTCAACAGGCACTGGTCCTTGGCTCGAGTTACGTGATCGATCTGAGAGTCGATTTGGCTTAGATCGAGTAGACCATTCGACCTATTTTTGAGAATCGAGTGACTCGATCGATCTACACCTCGTTTGCTTTTCAAACTAAACGTATAGGGTGTTCATCCTCTCGTGATCGACTGTTCCACTCGATCTGTCTACTCGATCTCGTCTAGTCGATCTCGTCTAGATCGACTAACTCCTCTCGATTCACTACCTCGATCTAGTAAAGATCGAGCTAGGATGAGTCGATCTAGCACTCGATCTCTAGCCTATTCTTAACCCTTCTCGCCTCATTTAGACTTCCAAGATCATGTCCTGCAATCCTTTACACCCTTTCCTACACACTTAGAAGATAAAAACATAAAGCTGAAATAGAAAGAAAGCAGAAATATATACAAGATAGACATGGAAAATGCCTCCCAAGTGCGCTTTCTTTAACGTCTTTAGCTAGACTTTACTTGGTTTAGGCAGATAGTGGGTCTTGGGGAAGCATTGATGTGCTCTCCTTGTTGAATGCACTGACCATGTATGGCTTTACTCTGTGTCCGTTGACAATGAACGCATTCCCACTCTTGCCAACCAATGTAACGGCTCCATAAGGCAATACCTCCTTCATCTCAAACGGTCCGCACCACCTTGATTTGAGCTTGCCCGGGAACAGCTTCAACCCCGAGTCATAGAGTAGCATCAGACTGCCTTCCTTAAGCTCTTTGTGTACCAACTTCTTGTCATGAACCGCCTTAGTACGCTCCTTGTAGATCTTAACGCTTTCGTAGGCGTCCAGCCTTAGTTCATCAAGCTCGTGTAGCTGAATCAAACGCTTCTCCTGAGCTGTCTTGAGATCATAGTTCAACTACTTCACAGCCCACAATGCTCTATGTTCCAGCTTAACAGGGAGGTGACAACCTTTGCCGTAGGGTTTGCAAAGAGATTTGAAACTCTGTGATTTAGACATAGATAACTTCTGCAATGAGAATTGATTAGTTATATCTTTGCGATTCATGTTCAAGACGGTTTTAATTCATTCATGATTGCATGCTTTCTACACTCTCGGATTCAACCTGCGAACTGTCCTGACTTAGCGCCTTTAGCCTTCTGAACTTTAAGAACAAGCATAAAAACGCCCTCAGCATTTATTTTACTGTTTTGCATTACATTCATTATTTATCGCTTAGCTTAATCTGAATCTATAATCGCTAGTGTGGTTTACTTACTCCCTTGGGATTCGATAACCCTTTGTACTACAACTGCTTTTGCTGTGCATTTGCAGTAATTTTATTTGGGTAAAACCTGACCCTATCAAGTTTTTGGCGCCGTTGCCGGGGACTAATAGCTGCCTATCGATTTCTATTATTAGGATTTTGTCTAAGTTTTAATTTGGTTACTGACTTTCAGCTACTTTTCTTTGTTCCTGTTTCAGGTGTATGCCTAATCGCAGTACCAGAAGCAACAAAGAAAAGGAGCTTGTGACTTTGAGCATTGACGAACTTGCTAGGTTGGAGAGAACTAACAGGAAAGCTAAGAAGCAATCTACAATGGTTGCTCCACTTATCTTGGTTGAACATGTAGAAGGTCACTTGGTTGACAGGGAAGGAAACAGGAGGAACGAAGAGGGGCAGAGAATTGATCAAGAGGGGAATGTCATTGTTGAACAGCAGATTCAGCAAGTGGCTGAGAACGTGGGGGTCCCTGCTGCTGTCAATAACGCTGCTAGGTGTTTTGTTCAGAGGACTCTAGGTGACTACAACAGACCTGATCAGTTCTATGTCAACATAGCTACAACCCGACCTCCTGCCTTCCAAAGGAACGATTTTGAGGTTAAACCAGTCTACTATCAGCTGGTTGGCCAGCATCCATTCCATGGTTTACCTCATGAGCATCCTATGGATCACATAGAAAGATTTGAGGACTTGGCTTCCAGTGTCAAAGCTAATGGGGTTAGCAATGACTTTCTGTTCTGCAAGCTTTTTCCTTACTCTCTTGAAGGAGAAGCTGCATATTGGCTGAAGCAACTGGAACCTGCTTCATTGACCACTTGGGAAGACACCAAGAATGCCTTTTTAAATAACTTCTATGATGATGCAAGATCAGAGGACATGAGGACGAAAATTGCATCATTTACACAAGGCCCTACTGAAGCTTTTAAGGCTTCTTGGATCAGGTTTAAGTCTTATCAAAGGGAATGTCCTCATCATGGCTTCAGTCAGGTGCAATTACTTGGGATCTTCTTCAGAGGTATTGACTGGAAGTACCAGATGGCGCTGGATGCAGCAAGTGCAGGAAACTTCAACACCAACAGACCAGAAGAAGCAATCAGGTTGATTGAGAACTTGGTCTGCAGCAACAGCACCAAGAATGCAGATTTTCAGAGAATGAAACAGGGTGCTTTGAATGAAGGAAACCAAATAGCTGAGGTTAAGGCTAAGTTAGACAGTATGCACAGCATTCTGGTGGGAAAGAAGTCAGTTCAATTTGCTGCACAAGTGGAGAGTTTCGGAAATCCTGAAGACATTGAGCAGAAAGATGTTAATTTCATCAATGGAGGTTTTCAGAACCAAAGGTTTGGAAATCAGCAGTGGAACAGAGGCTACAACAGCAATAATCAGAAGAATACCTTTCCAGGAAACCAGAATGCAACTGGTTATACTCCAACACCACAGTTCCAGAAGACTGAAGTTGAGAAACCTTATCAAAACAACAGGAATTATGGTTCTTCTTCCTACCAAACTGCACCTCCACAAGACAATAAAATGGAAGCTATGCTGGAGCAGGTACTTGAAGGACAGCAGAAGATGAGAGTGAACTTCAATGGCAAGCTAGATTCGCTGTATCAAGATCTGAATGGAAAAATTGAGAGTCTGAACCCTCACAATGAAGAAGCTTGATGTGCAGGTTGCTCAAACTGCAGGAGCTGTTCAAAGGCAAGAGGGATTCCTTCCTGGAAGGACTGATATCAATCTCAAGCATCAGGTTAATGCCATCACAATCAGGAATGAAAAGGAGCTTAAAACAGTGCAGAAAAAGAGGCTCAATGCAGAGCAGATCGTGCAACTGATGGAGTCTGAAGATGAAATGTTTTCTGTCTCAGAGGTGAGTGACGAGCGTCACCAAGGAGGAGTGACGCTCGTCACCAACCTACAAGGATATCAGGGGTTGTCACAAGTGAGTGACGAGCGTCACCCACCTGGTGACGGTCGTCACCCACCTGGTGACGGTCGTCACCCACCCCAGAACGAAGCTGCTTCGCCTGTAACTGCAAATTATGACCAGGAACGTGTCTATAAACCCAAAACACCATTCCCTAAGCATCCTAGGAAGTCTAAACAGGAGATAGAAGAAGCCAGATGTAAAGCTATGATAGACAAGCTGATGCTTGAGATCCCACTTGTTGATGCGCTTTCACCAGCTCTAAGAAGGTATGTAAAGAGAATGGTTTTGAATGGTGTAAGCCCTGAGGAAGGAGCATTGCTTACCAGAGACATCAGTGCAATCCTTTTGAGTACAGTTCCAAAGAAGAAGAAGAAGGTGACTGTTTCAGAACAAGTCAATTCCATCACTCAAAGCAGAGTTCCAGAGAAGCTATCTGATCCAGGGACCTTTGTGCTTGATTGCTCAATATTTGCAGGACGTTTTCCCCACTCTCTATGTGATCTAGGGTCGAGTATTAACTTGATGCCTTTCTCTGTTGCTGCTAGACTTGGAATTACTGATTTCAAGCCAGCTGGGATCTCTCTCATCCTAGCAGATCGATCCATAAGAACCCCAGAAGGCATGTTAGAGAATGTTCATGTTAACATTGAAGACTGCATAATTCCTACAGATTTTGTGGTTCTGAAATATGCTGAAGAACCTAAAGATCCTCTTATTCTGGGAAGACCATTCTTGGCTACTGCTGAAGCCATCATTGATTTTAGAAGGGGGAACATTGAGCTTGATCTTGGTGATGTTGTCATGAACTTTGACATGGATAAGTTAAGAAAGAGTTCTACCATTGATGGTCAGACCTTTTCTGTAAGAACTTCCAGAGATGAAGAGACTGTCATGGAGCATTCAGAAGACACTATTGTTGAGTGTGTCAATGAATCATATATAAGTGGGCAAGTGAGCAAGATGGCTGTTGAAGAGTCAATATCTGAAACTTCTGCAGAAGCTGTTGGATTTGAGGATTGCAGTGAGGATCATATCTTCATGAGTAGGCTTGAAAAAGAGGTTCCAATGAATGCCAAGTTGCTGGAGGAAGACGTGTTTGTGATGGAAGCAACACTTGCAGAGCTGAATTGCTGGAAAACTGCGGCAACTCGAACTGCAGGGTCAGTGGTGACGCTCGTCACCAACCTGAACACAAAGCAGCAACGTGATTTTACAGCTACAAGTCCATCATATGTTGCCAATCCGAAAATTCACCATTCCACAACCCAGAAACCTGCAACTAAGCAAAGGTATGCACTTCCTGGAACCAGTTCCAAACCTCCTAATCTCATCAATAAGAATTTAAATGGTGAAAAAGCTGCTTCACACTTATGCAAGCAACGAGATTCTCGTAGAATGCTTGGCGTTTCTTTTGATGATTCTGCAAGAAAAAGAAGTATCCCACCCACAGTCACGACCCACTCTGCTGATGTTCCTCACTTCCTTGGAAGTGTTCATGCATCTACTGCTTACAAACCCCCATGGATGAGGAGACATTCTTCTCCAAGGCATTCACTGCCACCTTCTGTTCCACCAGCTGTCTGAGCAGCATTCAAAGTCGAGCTAATGACTTTAAACAAGCGCTTAGTGGGAGGCAACCCACTAGTAAGTTTTATTTTTCATATATTAGTTTAGATTTCTATTACATAGCTAAAAAAAACCCAAAACATGAGAAAAATCGAAAAAAAAAAAAAAGAGTCAGTTTGTTCAGTTTGCTTGAATGATGTCTTGTGAACTTGTTGGACCATGGATTATGCTTTGTTTGGATGTTTTGATGTGTGTTTTGAGTGCTCTTACAGTTTGACTTCGGAGTACACATGATGGCATAGTATTTAAACATCCAACATGTCGATTTCTGGAGTATCAGAGATGGTGACGCTCGTCACCAATCTGGTGACGCTCGTCACTAGCTCCTTCGCGAGGTACCACTTTTCCACCTTGGTTTTACACGTTCTCATGCTTCATTTTGACCAACTCTTGGCTTAATAACACTGGGGACAGTGTTGTTTAAGTCTGGGGGAGGTGGTTACTGACATTGTGTGCTTTGTGTCATGTCTATAGAGTCTTAAAGTTGAGTCAAAATTTTTGAAACTGTCAGTTTTTCTTGGAACTAACCATAGGACGTTTTTGCTGATAAGAACCATTGCCACAGTAGTTGATTACAAGTCTCACTAAGTTGAAAGTCATAGGTAGATCAGTCTAGCAATGAAGGTTTAAGTTCTTAGAGAGTCTGAAAAATTTGCTGTTAGCTCCACCTTAATGAACTTTAAACTTCTTGTCTTGGTGATTGATTCTTATTGATCTTGATTCTCTCTTTCAGCACTGACAATAAGGTTAAAATGCAGTCTCTCTTTGATCTTCCCTGATGTAGTTTTTAAAAGTTTAAGTCCAAAGAATGGTGCATTCATGACCCTGTCTCCTCACAAGGAACAACAATAGTGAACACATTCAATAACCTGTCTCCTCACAAGGAACACAAGTATTGAGTAGCACCATATCTTAGACTCTAAAAGTTGAGAAAAAAAAGAAGTGAAAAATCAAAAATATCCAAAGGAAGAGATTAAGGGAAGAGAAAATAGGAGAGTTGTGTTGAGATCTATTTGTTCAGTTGTTAGGAAGGGAAAAGAATCTGTAAAGTGATTGAGATGATAGAACTTTGATGAGATATCACACTTAGATAAAAATAAGGAGTTAGCAGTAGAAATTTCGGGTTTCTTGAAGGGATTTGGACTGGACTTGAGAGATTTCATCTTGTGTTGACTATGTGGTATGTGGATTCGAAAGTTCAAACTAGTTTGGTGTTCCTGATGGCTGACTGACTGTTTCTTGTTTTCAAACCTCGACCTTATTCTTTGTCTGATGTTTGCTTGAGGGCAAGCAAAAGATAAGTCTGGGGGAGTTGATATATCATGGTTTTTATGGTTTTTAACCATGATATAAGTCCTTTTTATTGAGTCTTTTTGGTCTTTTTAGAGTCCTAGAAGAGTCTTTGCAGGTTATAGCATGTCTGGAGCATAATTGGAGATATTAGAGCCTTTTGGAGCATTCTGAGTTGAAGCCACGAAGTATCCAACTCGGGAAGAAAAGTATGCATATGGGTGACGCTCGTCACCACTTTTGGTGACGCTCGTCACCCAGAAAGGAAGGGGTCGTGGCCTGTTTTTAAAAGATTGGGAAGAAATTCCAGTTTTGGCCCAGAAGTTTTAGTATTTGCAAAAAGACCCCAGATCGTGTTTTAGCTTGTATATTAGGTTTTTCAGCCATTCTTTTGGCAGATATCTTGTATCTTATTATTTTTGAGAGCTTTAGAGAGAGATTTGTAGCAGAGCTTTTGGAGAGACAAATCAGACTCTTTCAGAGCAGATTTTGAACTCCTTTATTTCTACTTCTTATTTCTTTTATGCAATCTATTCTTTTCATGATGTTTTCTCAAATCACCATGTCTGAGAAGTTTGTTAGTTAAGTTAGGGCTTTTCAAAGGTTGAAGAAGTGTTTGTAGAATTGCTAAAAACTTATAGGAAATTCATTGGTTCTTCATATGTGCTTGCATTCATATCGATTTCTTAGACACATCATCTAGATTTCGAAACCCTAGGTTGTTTTATAGATGTGAGAGCATTATTAATCACCTGAACTAGTATTAGATGAGCAAAACGCCCTAGTACAAAGAGATTTGGCTTAGGAGTTTTGTGAACAATTGAAGCTGATCATTACTGCATGTTTAGGTTGTTAGAGTTTGCAAAGAGATTTGAAACTCTATGATTTAGACATAGATAACTTCTGCAATGAGAATTGATTAGTTATATCATTGCGATTCATGTTCAAGACAGTTTTAATTCATTCCTGATTGCATGCATTCTACACTCTCGGATTCAACCTGCGAACTGTCTTGACTTAGCGCCTTTAGCCTTCTGAACTTTAAGAACAAGCATAAAAACGCCCTCTTGCATTTATTTTACTGTTTTGCATTACATTCATTATTTATCGCTTAGCTTAATCTGAATCTATAATCGCTAGTGTGGTTTACTTACTCCCTTGGGATTCGATAACCCCTTGTGCTACAACTGCTTTTGCTGTGCACTTGCAGTAGTTTTATTTGGGTAAAACCTGACCCAATCAAGCCGCCCAATCCTTCTGAGTAGTACGTACTGTTCTCTCGAGTATTGCCTTGATATGCCGGTTAGAGACCTCTACCTGTCCACTTGTTTGAGGAAAATAAGGTGTAGCTACCTTGTGCTTCACACCATATGTCCTTAAGAGGTTCTCGAATACCTTGTTTATGAAATGGCTGCCACCGTCACTGATCACAACCTTAGGGACTCCGAATCTTGGGAATATGATGGTTTTAAAGAGCTTGATCACCACCTTAGAGTTGTTTGTAGGGGAAGCGATGGCCTCAGCCCATTTAGATACATAATCAACCGCCACCAAGATGTACTTGTTGCCGTAAGAAGATGGGAATGGAACCATAAAATCTATCCCCCATATGTCAAACACATCAACTTCAAAGATAGGAACCTGAGGCATCTCGTTTCTCTTGGTGATGTTTCCTGCCCTCTGACACGCTTCACAACTCTTAACAAACTCGTAAGCGTCCTTGAAGATAGATGGCCACCAAAAGCCGGCTTGCAACACCTTTGTAGCGGTTTTGAAAGAAGCAAAGTGTCCTCCGTAAGAAGATCCATGGCAGTGAAGTAGAATGTCTTGAGCTTCATCCTTAGAGACACATCTTTGGTACAAGCTATCAACCCCTCTCTTGTATAAGTAGGGCTCGTCCCAAAGGTAGTAGGCAACATCTCGCATAAACATCTTCTTGTGGTAATGATCAAGGTGAGTTGGCTCCTCTCCACATGCCAAGAAGTTTACAATGTCAGCGTACCAAGGCAAGTCTTCTTCTTTGAAACTCAGAACCTCTTCAAACTGTCCTTCTAGCCTTCCACAAACAGCCGTAGTGATCATCATGAGTTGTTCTTCTGGAAGCGAATCGTCTAAGGGTAGAGACTCATTGATTCTCATCCTAGAGAGGTGATCTGCCATGCCGTTCTCAATCCCTTTCTTGTCCTTAATTTCCATGTCGAATTCTTGGAGCAAAAGGACCCATCTCAAGAGTCTCGGTTTAGTGTCTTTCTTGGAATAGATGTACCTCAGAGCTGTGTGATCTGTATAGACAACCATCTTAGAGCCTACGAGGTATGACCTAAACTTCTCAAAGGCGAATACAACTGCCAGAAACTCCTTCTCAGTCGTAGCGTACTTCACTTGAGTGTCATCTATGGTCCGGCTGGCATAGTAGATGACGTGCAGCCTTTTGTCTTTCCTTTGACCAAAAACGGCTCTTATAGCGTAGTCACTCACGTCACACATGATCTCGAACGGTAGAGTCCAGTCCGGTGCTTGCACTATTGGCGCGAATACAAGAGCTTCCTTGATGGTCACGAAAGCACGAAGACAATCCTCATCAAACACGAAGTCAGCATCCTTGCACAACAGCCTTGTTAAAGGGCGTGCAATCTTGGAAAAATCATTGATGAAGCGCCTATAGAAGCCAGCATGGCCTAGGAAAATCCTTACTCCTTTCACATTAAACGGCGGCTCAAGACTCATCATGACTTCAACCTTGGCTTTATCAACCTCTATGCCCTTCTCTGATATCTTGTGGCCAAGCACGATCCCTTCCTTCACTATGAAGTGACACTTCTCCAAGTTAAGCACAAGATTCGTCTCTTCACAACGCTTTAGTACCTTGCAAAGATTCAACAAACACGCAGAAAAAGATGCACCATATACAGAGAAGTCATCCATAAACACTTCTACCATCTCTTCTATTAGATTAGAGAAGATCGACATCATACACCGCTGAAACATAGCCGGTGCGTTACACAACCCGAATGGCATCCTTCGATACGGGAAGGTGCCATAAGGGCATGTAAAGGTCGTATTCTCTTGATCGTTTTGATGGATTGGTATTTGAAAGAAACCACAATATCCATCAAGAAAGCAATAGTAAGGATGATTAGCAAGCCTCTCAAGCTTTTGATCAATAAAAGGTAAACGAAAATGATCCTTCCTAGTAGCAAGATTAAGCTTCCTATTGTGTATACACATACGGTGTCCTGTAAAAGTCCTAATAGGTATAAGCTCATCTTTATCATTCTTAATGACCGTGATCCCTCCCTTCTTAAGCACCACGTGTACAGGGCAAACCCACGTGCTGTCACTTATGGGATACATCACGTCAGCCTCTAACAGCTTAAGAATCTCTTTCTTAACAACCTCTTTTAAATTAGGATTCAAACGCCTTTGGTGTTCTATAGAAGAGGCGTTCTCATTATCCAAGTGAATCCTATGAGTGCAAAGCATTGGTGAAAGGCCCTTCATGTCACTTAGAGAGTACCCAATGGCCTTCCTATACTTTTTCAGCTCATTTAGGAGCGAGTGCAACTCATCATCACTTAAGTTCTCATTCACAATCACGGGGTAGGTATCATTAAGACCTAAGAAAGCATACCTTAGCCTTTTTGGGAGCTCCTTAAGGTCCACCATTGGGGCTAGCAGTTCGCTCCAGTCCTCCTCGTGGGTCTTGTCGATGTTCCCATCCTCAATAGCCTCCTTAGAACCCCAGAAATGACTCAAAAGACTGCTTTCTTGAACCGTTGTCCCCTCCGAGATCGAGTCTTCCAGTCGATCTTGCACTCGTTCTGGTTCGGATCGAGCAATTTCACTTGATTCTCCTACTCGATTTGGTTGGGATCGAGCAGGAGATCAGCCCCTGTCTCGTTCTCTGAACTGATCGATTGGCTTCCCTCGATCTCCCCATCGATTGTTTTTCTGGATCGACTGCACTCAGGTCGATCACTTACTCGATTTGATTGGGATTGAGTAGTAGATCGAGCGTCTGAGTCGTTCTCTTCTCTGGATCGACCAGTCTCCTCGATCTTCTTGTCGATTGCTGTCTTGGATCGAGTGATCTTCTCGATCACCTGATCAATCTCTAAGCATCTGCTTTCATCTTTTAACACAACTTTCCTAGAGTCAAGGAGATTAACGTACTCCTGAGTCTTCCTACTCAGAAAACCGAACTCTCCTGGCTCCTTAGTCAATGCCAGCTTCAAGTGATCCTCTTGTGCAAGCTCTTCTAGCAGTTCATCCGCTAAAGCATCCAACGTCTCTATATAGAAAGCTTGCCCTTCTATGGTAGGCTTCTTTAGGACCTCGTTAATGTCAAAATCCAGCCTTATATCCTTGCCCAAGTGTAGTGCTATCTTGCCATTCTTGACATTAATGATTGCTCCGGCAGTTGCAAGGAATGGCCTCCCAAGTATTAGCGGATCCTTAGGTTCTTTATCCATTTCAAGCACAACGAAGTCGGTTGGAACGTTCACACAGCTTACCCTCACTGGAAGATCCTCTAGCAAACCCACTAGAAGTCTCACGCTTCTGTCAGCTAACACAAGGGAGATCCTATACTCTTTGAACCGTGTCAAGCCTAGCTTCTTTGCTATAGAATGGGGCATCAGATTTATACTAGCTCCAAGATCGCATAGGCAGCTTTGAAATGTTAAAGGACCGAGAGCACATGGTATAGTGAAGCTTCCTGGATCTCCCAACTTCTTGGGGACTATCTCCTTGTGTATAATGGCGCTACACTCTTCACTAAGCACCAGCACTTCCTTGCTTTCCTTGTTCTTCATTGCAAGCGTGTCCTTGAAAAATTTAGCAAACTTAGGCATCATCGCTAGGCTATCCACAAGGGGTAGCTTGATCTCTACGTCTCTTAGATGCTTCTCAAACAAGAGCCTATGCTTCTCTATAAGTTGTTTCTTGAAGCGGCCAGGAAAAGGAAGCTTAGGAACATAAGGTGGAGGTATGTAGTTATTCTTCTCCTCGGTTGCTTTCTCCACTTGCTTCTCTACGGCTGCTTCTTTGCCCTTCGTTGGCCTCTCTATCCACACGTTGTGGAAGTTGATCTCATCATCAGCCAAAGTTTTACCCTCCCCCTCTTGAACCACAATGTCCTCATTGGCTTTAGGTGTAACCCTCGGTGGAATTTCTTTCCCACTTCGTAGTGTGATAGCATTGGTGTATTCCTTGGGATTTTGCTCACACTTGCCCGGTAGACTGCTTTGACCACTTGTACTTGCTTTACCCTTCTCTAACTGCTTGATCTTGTTGTTTAGAGTTGTAATCTGAGTAGAGACATCAGTGAGAGAGAAGTCTAAGCGGGTATTCATTTCGGATAACTTTTGGTTTGTTGAAGCTTGCCCTTGAAGCAACTGCTGAATCATGGCTTCTAAAGGATCAACTTGTTGCGGTTGCATCTGTTGTTGAGGAACAAAGCCTGGAGGGTACATAGGAGTATAACCTTTGTTTCCTTGCTGCTGCTGCTGTCCCTGAAAGTTACCTTGTCGCTGACCTTGAAAACCACCACTCGGCTAAAAACCTTGGTAATAGGGCACAAGCGGTTTAGCTTGTTGAGGAGGGTACACCTGATCCTTTGGGTTTTCAATGTTGGTGCTTCTATAAGACAAGTTGTTGTTGCCTTGGTAGCCTTGAGAGTAACCTTGAGGCTTGTAATTGTATTGACCGGCTACCCAATTAGCTTCTTCTTCTTGGCATTGCTCTAGCCCATCCAAGACATATGCAGCTTCCCCAATAAAATGTACATGATTTTGGTTTGCAAGCATGAGCTTATCGATCTTCTCATGGAGAGACTTCATTTCTTTCTTGTTGGCTTCAAGATCAGCTCCTCGTGGTGCACGGTCATAGTCCTCAGAATAATTCTCATCGCTCAATGCTAGGTTTTCAATGAGCTCCATACCTTCCTCAACCTCTTGACCAAGGAAGTTTCATTTGCTTGCTGTGTCAAGTAGTAGTCTGATCTTTGGAAGTGCTCCGCGGTAGATAGTACTCAATACGGTCTCATCGCTAAAACCATGGTGAGGGCAGGCTATTGTATAATCCTTAAAGCGCTCCATAGCCTCATTGAAGGACTCATTCTGTCGCTGACTGAAACTACTGATCTCGCTTCTCAACCTTGCTGACCGAGAGCATGAGAAGAACTTGGAGAGGAAAGCTTTCTTACAGTCGGCCCAAGAAGTGATAGTGTCTTGTGGAAGAGTCTTCTCCCAATGCCGTGTCTTGTCGCCTAAGGAAAAGGGGAACAAATGCAGCTTGAAGCTGTCTTCTGAGATGCCATTTATCTTGAGCATTCCACAAAGCTGCTAAAAGTTGTCTAGATGCGCCAATGGGTCCTCCAAAGCTAACCCATGAAATTTTTTGTTTTGCACCATCTGAACAAACCCTGGCTTGATCTCGAAATTATTGTTTTGCACTGGAGGAGGAGTGATCCCAATCCTATTATGGTGAGTATTGGGAGCATCTCCTGCTCCAATGATGCGTGGGGGTCTAGCCGCGTGGTGGGGGTTTCCATTACCCTTTCCCACTGCCCCGTGAGCTGAAGGAGGTCCCTCTGGGTGCTCGTTCTCAGCCATTGCTTCAAAATCCACTGAACCTTGCTGAACAATCTCCTTAAAATCTCTAGCTTGTTCTCCAACTCTTCTTGATCTTGCGTGTCCAAGCTGATGAATATTGTCCAAGGGTGAGAGTAAGGCGTTGTCTCCCTTGGAACGCAGATTCATGTACCTGAAAGACACAAGTTTGAAAGTAGAGAAATAAGTAACCAACTTAAAGCAAAGGCTTAGTCTTTACTAAACCCCAAATCTTAATGCTTTTATCCCCTAAGATGGCAACGGCACCATTTGATAACTCATTTGTTACGGTGTAAATGCAAGCACGAGAGGTTATCAAACTCAAATGCAAGACTAAGATGTAGTATAGCATGCAAGAGAGGTATCAATCCACACCTAGGGGTAGAAAGCTCACTCAGAATGCAAGGGAATGAGTAAATCTAAGCGAAAATGATAAATGATTGGTAAAATCCTTAATAACTAAATGCAAGTGTCAAATGCAAAGCAAAACAATTTTAAAATCCCTGGAAGAGGGTTAACTACCACGAGGAATAAACGGAATGACAAAAATGCAAAGCTACAAAAAACTAAAAATTGACTGGTGGATCGACCACTGGATCGAGCAATATGGATCGATCTCGTCTTACAACATAAAATGATGAATGATGTGATGGATTAATGAACAAGATGCAAACTTTATGATGACAGAATGATAAGCAGAGGTTTAAAACACTAAGAGAGAGGGTCTAGGATTGAGGGTCATAATCGTGGGTCTCAAAGATTGAAGCTTGGTTTGAAAACGTTGGATCTACTCTTTTAAGAGGTTCTCTAGGCCTTGAAAACAAAACAAGACCTATCCATGGCGTGTGGTATGGATCACTTCCTCAATCTCTTCTCCAAACCCATGGCGTTTGGTGGGAAAAGAGATCGAAGAGCTTGGAACAAATATTTTAAACGAATGACCTAACTAATCCCCTAAAAAACCATGGCATGTGGGAAAGGGAGGATTAGCCTATAGGATCTGATTTTCCAGGACATCTGAATCCTGTCAAGGTAAGACAGCCCTTGGATCATAGAGATCTTGGTGTGAGAGTCTCTAAGCCTTAAGTACTCAAGATCCTAGAAGAGAACGTAATGAAGATTAAGAAAACTCAAAGCTTTAACCTTTTTGACCCTTTCGAATCACCTCAACCCATCAACCCAAATGAAACTACTCGCTACACATAAAGAAAACCGAACAAAACACAATAAACAGAAAGCTAAGCATGATTAACGATTGATTAAAGCAATAAGATTCAATATTCAAAGGTTTCGAAAGTAAGAAAAACCTTGAAGTTCTACAATGGCGGAGAATCGCCTAAAAACGAGAGAGAACGAAAAGGTAAAGAGACTGAATGAAGATAATGAAAGGGATGGCTGTGTTTTGCCAAAAATGGCCAAACCGCAAAAGGTCCCCCCTTCGCTAGAAGCCAAAAGCGGTTAAAGTAGCCTGGGTTTGAGCATGAAGCTCGATCTGGCTCTCGATCTTCGTCTTGGATCGGATGGCTTTAGTCGATCTATGAGTCGATTTTGTGCTGATCGGGTTGGAAGCTCGATCTGGTACTCGATCTGCATGGCGTCATTTACGTCCGTACTTCAGATCGATCTCCACACTCAATCTTGGTCTCGATGACTTGGTCACTCGATCTTATGGTCGATCTCATCTAGATCGACCTGCCTTGCTCGATCTGTTACTCGATCTCGGGTCCTTAGCATGCACTCCTGAGCTCTGCAAGTGTCCACGAACTTCCTCACTAGCCTTAGCACGTCTACGCAACCTCCTCAACTCGAGAGTGCTCCAAACAACCTGGATTTGATGCATTTATGCAAGAAACATGCGAAATGCAAATGCAATGGGACCTAGAACCTAAAATGCAACAAATAAAACAAACTAGCCTATAATGCAAGATGAATGCATGAAAAACTATCATAAATGCATGCAAAATACACCAAATATATAGTAATATCATACAACTGATTAGAGGCAAAGAGAATTTGATCTAATGACCAAAACAAGCTGTTTCAAATTGGCGCCGTTGCCATTGTGGATTGTTTGAGTTTAACATTGTTGTTAGGCTAAGTTCTTTACTTTAAAAGTTACTAAACTCTTCTGTTTTCTGTGCTCTATTTTTTCAGGTACTTGTATGAATTTTAGGTCTAAAGGCTCATCAAATCCGACTCCTTTCACTGACAACATTCATAGGAGAAGAGCTGTAAGACAGTGAGTTCAAGAGATAGAAGAATAGATAATGGCAGAGCAAGAAGCTCAGTTACCACATGTTGGTGTTGTTGGACAAGCACCACGACAACAAGCTGCAGCACACATAGATGAAGCACAAGAAGCTTTGAACCAAGCGACTGGAGTTCAAGGATTGTGAGTACCAATTCACGCACCTAGAGCTGCAAGACCAATAGAAGCTGGTGATGCACCTGACACTCACCAAAACAGAAATGGCATTCACGCTCCAGCTGTACATCAAAACCACTTCGAGATCAAGCTTGGGTTGATCAACATGGTGCAAGGCAATAGATTCCATGGCCTGCCCAATGAAGACCCTTTGGATCATCTTTACCAGTTTGAAAAGGTGTGTGGTATAACCAAGATTCAAGGAGTCTCTGAAGAAGCTATAAGCTGCGCTTTTTCCCTCTCAGTTTAGGTGACAAAGCACATCAGTGGGAGAAGACACTTCCACAAGGTTCAATCTCTACATGGAATGAGTGCAAGACAGTATTCCCCAACAAATTCTTCATCTCAACAAGAACAGCAAAGCTCAGGAATACCATAATCAGCTTTACTCATAATGGGAATGAGCATTTGCTGAAGCTTGGGAGCGATTCAAGTCTTACACTTTGCAGTGCCCACACCATGGCTTCACAAATGAAAGCTTGCTGTCTACTTTATATAGAGGAGTAACGCCAAAGTACAGAATGTTCTTGGACACAGCTTCCAATGGAAATTTCATGGGAAATACTGTTGTACATGGTCTAGCTCTTGTGGAGAACTTGGCACTTTCTGATGGAAACTATGGTGAAGAATATGACAGAACATCGCTGTTGTAAGCGCTGAAGGTGAGAGCACAAAAAAGAAGGAGATTAAAGCTTTTATTGACAAGTTAGACAAGCTGCTGAGTGTATCTTTTAAGAATGACAGTTTTGTTAGTGATAGTGTTGCTACACAAGAGGAAGATGGGACAGTTGTAGAAGAAGAAGCCTTCTACATGAACCAACAAGGAGACGGTTTTAACAACTACATGAACCATCTCAACTTCTCTTATAGAAGCACCAACGTGGCTAACCCTCAGGATCAAGTCTATCCATCACAAGCTGATCGACAGAACCAAGGAACCAAACCTTTTGTACCTTTCAACCAGCAGAACAACTTTGCTTCAAGACCACCATTTCAGGGTGGTTTTCAACAAGCTATCTTTCAGCCAAGACCAGCTTTTATCCCACCAGGTTTTAGCAATACACAATCCTCTTCCAGCACTCAAGATGTTGATTTGAAGCAGATGATGCAACATTTGTGGACTGGTCAAGCCAGCACCACTATAGAGCTGCACAAGAAATTCGCTGAAGTGCATAACAAAATAGACACCACTACTTGTGACTTGAATTGCAAGTTAGATGCTCTGAACCAAAGAGTCAAGTCTCTAGAAAGCAAAGGAGCTTCATCTTCAAAGCCTCTGAACCAGTGACCAGGAAAGAGTGAAGCAAATCCTAAGGAATTATGCCATTTGCTTGCTGAAGAGGATGAAGAGTTTGATTAAGAAGATGCTTCATTGGAAGAGCTTGGCATTATGCTTCAAGAGATGCTGTTACATGTGGACATGTTAAAGGCTGAGTGTGAGGGGAATGTCATCAACGTTAACATTGATGATCAAGAAGCTGCTGATATTATAGAGAAATTCCTCCAAGGACTAGATGAAAGCTTGAACAAAGAAGAAGAGCAAGAAAGAGCCGCACAAGAAGCTGCTGAGAAGGAAGAGGCTGAGAAAGCCTTAGTTGCTTCAGAAGAAGAAGCCAAACCAGAGCTCAGTGAAGCTGATAAAGAGCTTGTAGACACATACCACGCTTTGATGGTCTTGGCTAGAGAAAGTCCTGAAGACTTCACGGAGTTGTATGATCGCCAAGTGGGCAGCTCCTCAAGCAGCAATGAGAAGGGTAAAGCTCCTGAAGTTCAAGCTTATAAACCACCAATCCCATACACCACGATGCACTTTACAAAGGCTCAGATGGCAGTCAATTCAAAGTTCAGGGAAGACATACAAGACGCTGGAATAAAGCTTCATCATGGCACCACTTTGCTTGAAGTGAAGGATCAAATCAGATTCCTCAAAGAAGTCTTTGACAAGCTGGAAGTAGTGGAGCCAATTATAGAGAATGTGGGGGCTAAATTGAAGAGAAGCAAGGAGCTGAAGACATTGACAAAGCTTCCTAATCCAGGAAAGTTTCTCATCACTTGTGAGCTTGAGATGCTAGACACTGTTGGAGCTTTGTGTGATTCAGGTTCAATAGTGAATGTCATGTCTCTGCACTTAAGCCAAACCTTAGGAATCAAGGAATTAAAACCCTGCAAAGCCTCTGTCACCTTTGCAGATAACACCTCAACAAGACCCTTGGGCATGGTAAAAGGATTTCCCTTTGAAGATTGGGAATTGCTTGGTGCCAATAGATTTTGTGGTTATGGAAAAGACATATTGAAGAGAGGTGCCACTTCTTCTAGGAACACCATTCTTGGCAACAGAAGGAGCTCAACTAGACTTCAAGAGAGGCTCTGTGATTTTAAAGAATGTTGATGAGTTCAAAGTCTACAAGATTGTATCTTCTTCTATAGCTTTTTGTGGAACAATCATTGAAGAGGAGAGTAAGCAACAGCAACTTCGAGAGCGTGTGGAGCATGCTATGAGCTTCACAATGAGTATGTTGATGAGAGACACACTGAGTTGAAGCTTGAAGATGGTTTGAAAGAGGATGGAAGCTTAATTACCAAGGAAGTGAGGCCTTTGATCACACCAAGTGTCAAGAAGAAGAGAAACAGGAAGACAACTCGTGAGAAGAAGAAACTGATGTTAGTGGGCACTTGGGTTTACCAGAAGAAAGAGGTAGGATCACCAGCTCCATCAACCTCTTCTCACTAGTCCTCAAACCATCAAAGTCAAGCTTAGTGACTTAAAACAAGCACACTTGGGTGGTAATCCCATAACTATCCTTGTAAATATATGCTTTGTTTTATTACTAATGTCTTTATTTAGTGTTTCAGAAGTAAAAAATCAGGTCCATGGATGTGTAGAATGGTTTAAAGGCCAAGGAAAGAAGACTATTTTTTCATATCGAGGTGCCATATCGAGCAGAACATCTGTCATTTCTGCTCGATACAGCTTATCTCGAGGAAGGACCATTCCGTACACCAAGCAGATTGCATGATGGGGATTACATCGAGTTGTAACATCGAGCAGAACACCAAAAGCCTTGCTCGATGTAATCACTCCTGAAGCCCCAATCTATAAACTTAGGAGCGTGGACCGTACATCGATCAAGACGCACGGTGGAGATCACATCGAGGTGTGGTATCGAACAGAACACCAAAAGCCCTGCTCGATGTGATCACCAGTCCATACATCGAGAGGCTATAGTCTGAACATCGACCAGATTGCTCGATGGAATCACACTGAGGTGCTACATCGAACAGAAGATCCAAGGTTCTGCTCGATATGGGTGCTAACAGCCAGCTCGATGTAAGACGGTGTCCGGTACGACAACCACCAAGGAGAACATCAACCATGTACGAAATACTCCACATCGAGGTGTAGCATCGAGCAAAACACCAACATGTTTGCTCAATGCACAATGGCCAAGCCAGAAACAAGCATCCAGACGGTGCCATGCATTTCCCACGGGAAGGATCATGCAAGCCGAAGTGTCTCCCTACACCGAGCAACAACATCGAGCAGAACATCTACTGAGACTGCTCGATGCAAGATGCCCTGAAGGAGAAGCTGACCAGAACACAGAACCCCTGAGGCAGCAGAGCAACATCACCGAGCCACAGGACCCGGCGTCTCTGATATGGTACACATCAAGGTACCACATCGAGTCTTTTGCTCGATATGATCTGTGTAAGAATTTTTTTTGACATTTTTACATGGGTACATCAAGTAAAACCTTTTTGTGGGCCTTGATGGCTGGTAAATGAATCTTTTCGTTCCCCCTCACATTCATTTTTAAATTTTAAACCAGATTTCCTTGCATTATCTTTGGATTTTTCTAGATATCCCTTATCCTTTTGCATTAAAACTAACAGTCTTCATCTCTCTCTCCCATATTGAGCTGAACATCTCTTTTTCAAGCATCCTTTCTTTCTCTCTTGAATTCTCCAGAACTTCATCTTTTTGGTCAAAGAACTAAGGTAAACTTTGCTAGATTCCTTGTTTCTTGAGTTTAAATGTGTCAAATTGAAGTAGGATGCATTAGAATGATTGATTATGGTTGTTTGCACAATTTTGTTTATGGTTTTGATTTGCATGTCACCATTGTTGCTCATCTTTGAAATTTTATGGTTAAAATATTTGAAAATGCTGTTTTGTGCTTAGTTTGACTTTATGTTTAGATTCTGGCCAAATCTAAGCATGCTATTGTTTCTCCAGCATATTGATTATTGAAATGTTTCTTATTAGACTAGTGATGGTGAATCTGATGCATTTTCATAGTTTGGTGGAGAGAGAATGTCGTTTTGGCTTCATATGCTTGAAATTGTTGCAATCGCTGCTATCTACTGTGGGAATTTTAGTTTTAGCTGTATTTATCTTTTTGAGCTGAAACATTTTGTTAAATTCTACTCTGTTTGTTGGTGATCAGTGTGAATTGTTGCAGAATTTTTCATTGCTTCCTTGATATTTGAAAATTAATTTCCTGCATAGTGCTTTCAAAGGATACTTTACTAATTCTTGCTTCAAGTATTGCATTTTCAGGTACTATGTCGAGCACCAGAGGAAAGAGGAAATTTCTGACTCAAATGTTGTTGAAGAGGAACCAGTCCAAGATGCAGCACGAAAGCTGAGAGACTACTTGAGAGAGATGAGGAGAGTGGACTTCACTCCCACAAGATATGTCGATCCTGGTCTGTTGGGAGAGCTAGGAATCAAGACTGAAGTGGATGAGCTGTTGAGCAACATTGGACTGGAGAAATTTGCTAGTCTTGGTTATCCAACTTACAAGCTGCTTTCCTGTGAGTTCCTTGCAAGCTTCAAGGTCTACTTCTACAAGTTTGATGAAGAGTATGATGAAGGAGAAGAAAATTTTGGCAATGGATTCATCAAGTTCAGAGCCAACAGAGCTTGGTACACCATGGGGTTCACTCAGCTTGAAGAAATCATTGGATTTGATTAAGGCTCAAGAGCACAAAACATGCGCTTCAAGCATGATGAGCTAAGGCATGTATGGGAAGAGATAGCGAATGATGCTTATAGAGCTGGTCATCTGAAGACTGCTAGCATCCGCCATCCAGCTATCAGATATGTTCATAGAGTCCTCACCAGCACACTCATCTACAGAAAAGAGCAATGTATGGTCAAAGAAGAAGAGATGGGGTTGCTTGTGAATGGCTTGAAGAACATAATGGTTGAAACAAGGCATGGGGAGATACAAGGAGAGCGCTTAGGAGTTGGTCTTGTGACAATCCTAATGAAGCAATTTCTAGCATGCCAACAATGGGCTTGATATCTCTTGTATTTACATCATTTAGGCCTGCATTTAGTACATGTTTTGGTTCTCTTTTGCATGTTTTCCTTTGTTTTTGTCCCATTATCTTCTCTTTTTAGACTTAGGTTGCATTTAGCATATAGTTTGCATTTTTCTTGCATTTAAAAGGAGCTTGGATGAGCTTTGAGGATGATCTAGGAAGCTAGCTGGACCAAAGGGAGCAAAAGGGATCAAAGCAGACAATCTCTGCAGAGCTTTTCGGTCAGAGCACGGAGAACATCGATCAAAGGGGTGATCGATGCAAGATTTTCGGTCAGGAGCATTGATCAGGAAGTGACCGATACGAGCACATCGATCATCAGCATCGATCAGGAGTGATCAGTACAAACGACCCGAGTTAATTTCGGTCACTACATCGATCACTGCCAGACCTATGTAACTCTACATCGATCAACCCTGACTATTGTAACTGATCGATGTAAACCCAGTCCGAACCTGTTTATTTACAGTTTTGCCATTACTCTATGGCTTCCTTCCTTAGGCTATAAATAGTCTCTCTTTCCAGATTTTCGACAAGTCTTGTCAAATTACTGTTCTTAAGTATTTCCTTTGAGTTTGTACGACAAAACCTTTGCTTTATTTGATATATTTGAGTATTTGCCTTTAATCTTTCTTTATTCTCTCTTCTAATCATGATTAACATCATTTCCCTTTGTGATTTGGTGTTAACCATGAATAGTTTGCTTAGAGTTTCTAGATGTGGTAGATTAGAGGAATCTAGGACTTGATTAAGGCTTGTTTAGTGCTTCATTATATGGGTTCCTCTCTATTAATCTGTTCTTAATGCTAGATTTGTCTTGATCACACTTATATAGGTTGTTAGCTTTTTCTTACGCCCACCAAGTGTTTGATGAAATGCTGATTTTGTTAAATAGAGGATTTGCTGGCCTTGGCTCAAGAGATTGACTGTTTGAGGAGCATTTTGACTTGAATAAAGTTGTTATCTAAAGGCCCAATGATCCAAACTCTCGAAGCCTTTCCTAAAGGGGAGCTGCATGAACCTGATGGAAATATGCTTGTAGCTGAGGAGAAGCTTGTAGCTGAGGAAGCAGCTCGTCCTGGAGTTAATCTTGAAGCACCATGGAGAAGACATGATCCTAAACCTCCCTGGTTTTTGATCCAAGAATATCAACAAATGGACAAGTGGTTCATATGCACTCTTTTTCTCTTACCTTTGGTTTTGTCCCAATGGGTTTTCCAAAGAAGTTTTTTAATGAGGCTTATGGATCACTTTCACATCATCCATTTGTTGATCAAGACCCAAAGGCCCATTTCATTTTGTGGCCACGAAATAAAGAGTTCAAGGGTCATTTTTTTATGTTCAAACTTGTTTAATGATCTTGTTATTTCCTAGGCAAGTCAAGGAGCATGTTCCAAGACTTTTTGCTTTGTTTTCTGCTTCTTTTCTTCTCTTTATAATCCCCCCTTGTACTCTCGCCGAAAATCATCTATCTTTTTAATAAAATTCCTTTTAAAATAGATCATCTCTTTGGTGTGTAATATCCAAAGAAATCCTGTTCATCTTATGGTGTGTAATATCCTTAAGGTGTTCAGCTTGGTTTGCAGAAGACTTTCACATCTTTTGTAGACTTTCCTCTCAAACTTCTTTCACATCTTTTGTAGAATGATTGATTATGGTTGTTTGCACAATTTTGTTTATGGTTTTGATTTGCATGTCACCATTGTTGCTCATCTTTGAAATTTTATGGTTAAAATATTTGAAAATGCTGTTTTGTGCTTAGTTTGACTTTATGTTTAGATTCTGGTCAAATCTAAGCATGCTATTGTTTCTCCAGCATATTGATTATTGAAATGTTTCTTATTAGACTAGTGATGGTGAATCTGATGCATTTTCATAGTTTGGTGGAGAGAGAATGTCGTTTTGGCTTCATATGCTTGAAATTGTTGCAATCGCTGCTATCTACTGTGGGAATTTTAGTTTTAGCTGTATTTATCTTTTTGAGCTGAAACATTTTGTTAAATTCAACTCTGTTTGTTGGTGATCAGTGTGAATTGTTGCAGAATTTTTCATTGCTTCCTTGATATTTGAAAATTAATTTCCTGCATAGTGCTTTCAAAGGATACTTTACTAATTTTTGCTTCAAGTATTGCATTTTCAGGTACTATGTCGAGCACCAGAGGAAAGAGGAAATTTCTGACTCAAATGTTGTTGAAGAGGAACCAGTCCAAGATGCAGCACGAAAGCTGAGAGACTACTTGAGAGAGATGAGGAGAGTGGACTTCACTCCCACAAGATATGTCGATCCTGGTCTGTTGGGAGAGCTAGGAATCAAGACTGAAGTGGATGAGCTGTTGAGCAACATTGGACTGGAGAAATTTGCTAGTCAAGCAACCTTGTGGAGTTCATTGACAACATCAACCTGCTGGATAGAGGACAGAGAGCAAGGAGACAGCAAGAAAGACAGCAACACTTGCAAAGGCTTGGAATGAACATTCAAGATCAAGCCATGGACGACAACAGGTTTCAGGGTCCTCAAGGAGCTACAGGAGCTCAGGGCATACAGGGACACCAAGGTGTCCAAGGCTTACAAGGTGAGCCAGGACCAAGGGGCGCTGCACAAGCTCCAAGAGCAGCTAGACCTATTGGGGCAGGAGATGCACCAAATGCCTAAAATAACAGGACATGCATTATCCCACCAGCAGTCCAAAACAACAACTTTGAAATCAAGTCTGGTTTGATTTCAATGGTTCAAGGCAGCAAATTCCATGGGCTACCACTTGAAGACCCCCTGGATCATCTAGACAACTTTGATAGGCTCTGTTCCTTGACCAAGATAAATAGAGTTAGTGAAGATGGCTTCAAGCTCAGACTGTTCCCCTTTTCTCTAGGAGATAAGGCACACCAGTGGGAGAAAAATCTTCCCCAAGGCAGTATAACCAGCTGGGATGAATGCAAGAAAGCCTTTCTAGCAAAATTCTTCTCCACTTCCAGAACTGCTAGAATCAGGAATGAAATCTCAGGGTTTGCACAGAGGAACAATGAAAGCTTTGGAGAAGCTTGGGAAAGATTCAAGGGTTACGCTCTGCAATGCCCTCATCATGGCTTCTCACAAGCCTCTTTGCTGTCCACTCTCTATAGAGGAGCCTTGCCTAAGATAAGAATGCTTCTGGACACAGCATCAAATGGGAACTTCCTGTCAAAAGATGTAGATGAAGGTTTGGAGTTAGTAGAGAATTTGGCTCAGTCTGATGGAAACTACAATGAGGAGTTTGATAGAGCACCAAGAAGTGCTAAGGATGAGTTAGAATCTAGCAAGAAAGAGATCAAGTCTCTACATGAGAAGCTGGACTTGTTGCTAAGGGAAAAGAAAGAAGTTCACTTTGTGGGAGACATGGTTCAGCTTGATGATCAGGAACAATGCCAAGCTGAGGAGATGAACTACTTGGGCAACCAAGGTGGTTACAACAACTATGGGAACTACATACCAAATCCCAACTTGTCTTACAGGAACAACAATGTTGCCAACCCACAAGACCAGGTTTACCCTCAACAGCAACAGCAAGCTGCACCAAGACCTTTTATCCCCTACAACAATCAAGGTTTTCAGCAGAGGAACAACAACTATCAGCCTAGGGCGCCCTACAACCCTCCAGGATTCAATGCTCAAGCTCAAGGACAAGCTTCCTCCAGCTCTCAAGACACTGAACTCAAGACCCTCATGCAACAAATGATCAACACTCAAGTCAGCACAACCTTGGAAATGAACAAGAAATTTGCAGAGGTCCACAACAAAATTGATTCAGTGAATGTAGAGCTCACCAACAAGTTTGATGGATTGGCTGCAAGAGTCAAAACACTGGAGAACAACAAAGGCATAGCTGGTCCCAAACCTCAAGGTCACTTTCCTGGAAAACCAGAGGCTAACCCAAAGGAATTCTGCAATGCCATTGTCACAGAAGAAATGAACCTCTCACCAGAAGAGGAGGCTATCATTGAAGAGTTCCTCTACTTGTTCACTGAGGACACTAAACCTCTAAGTGGGGGGGAAGAGTTTCTAGAAGTTGAAGCTGAACAAAGAGCTGTGGAAAGAGAACCCTTTGGAGTTGAGGAAAACTCATATGATGAAGAGTGGTGGGCGTCACATGAGATTGTTGACAACACAATGGATTACTTGATGGATGCTGCTGATAACCAGAAGGAACCTCAACCAGCTACTCTTCCTATCTATCAACCAACCATCCCTTTTCCAGGGAGGTTCAAAGAAAAGCAACTTCAGCAGTATGAAACTCTTTATGCTGCTCAGATGGAGTTGAGAGGGTTGAATGGCCAAGAAAAAGTTGAAAAGCTAAAGGTGAAGACTGGATCACCAGAAGTTAAGGAGCTTAATGTCAAGAAACTTGGAGATCTAGGCTGCTTCACTCTCCCATGTGAGCTAAAGGGAAGGACTTTCAAGAATTGCCTCTGTGATTTAGGGGCAAGTATCAACCTTCTCCCATCCTCTACTGCTAAAGCTCTTGGCTATACTCAACTGCAAGAGAGTAATGTATCCCTTACTATAGTTGATGGGACAGTGAAGAGACCACTAGGGAGTCTCAAGGATGTGCCAATGATGATAGAAGGAATAACCATTCCCACTGATTTCCTGGTGCTTGATGTGGAAGGGCACATAAAGAATGCTATCATTCTAGGAAGACCTTTCCTAGCCTCAGCTGGAGCAGTGTTTGATGCTAAGGAATGCACTATTGAGCTGAAGCTGACCAAGAAGAAGGTTCAAAGGTTTGACTCCAAAGGGAATAAGCTGGAAACTGAGCAAGCCTTCTCAATGGACATCAAGAAGCTGAAGCAGCCTAGTAAACATTGGCCAGAGTTTGAAGGCTACCAAGGAGAGAGTTTTGATGGTTGCTGCCTGGTCAAGTTGTTTGAAGACACCACTGAAAAGGAGGTCCTTGAAGTGGTTAGTTACAAGAATCTGAAGGATGTTAAGCTGGTTACTAGCAAAGGAGAAGTGGTTTTGCAACCAAGTGTCTCCAAGAAGGGAGAGTTTTGCTTCAAGCTTCAGCTAGAAGGAAAAGCTGCACCTTTTGCCAAGATCAAGGTGAATGGAGTCACCACCAAGGACAAGAGAAGCAAGATGACACCAAGGAGTTCCAAGACTCCTTCTCCTCACCTCAACTAAAGAGGTAACCAAAGTCAAGCTTAATGACTTTAAACAAGCACACTTGGGAGGTAATCCCATGTTATCCTTTTGTATATATTATGCTTTCTAGATTATCTTTTATGCTTTTTTTTAGTGTATAGAAACAGGATTCTGAACTGGGGTTTGAGAAAGTCTGAAGGGGACAAATAACAGGTCTATTCTGGCTGGTATCGGTCATTTGTATCGGTTATAACAGACCGATACACATATTTTCGGTCAGTAGTATCGACCATGATTGACTGATATTAGTAGAGCCAGTCTACACCAGTCAACATATCGGTCACTTGTGATCGATATGGAAAGAAGTTTGAAG
This sequence comes from Thlaspi arvense, assembly GCA_911865555.2. Lineage (NCBI taxonomy): Eukaryota > Viridiplantae > Streptophyta > Magnoliopsida > Brassicales > Brassicaceae > Thlaspi > Thlaspi arvense. The sequence goes on from OU466857.2 coordinate 16,710,449, forward strand.
GTGGGAAAGTTTTTCGGTCATTCATGTCGACCACACTTGGTCGACGTAAACATACCGTATGATTTTCAGTCTATCGTGTCGACCACTGTTGATCGATACGATTCTTGAAATCATATCGGTCACCAGTATCGATCACTCAAGATCGACACAATCATACCGGATGTATTTCGGTCAAGTGCGTCGACCACTGATGACCGATACAAATCCCAGGAAACACGTCAGTCTCCAGTATCGATCACTCATGACCGAAAATGCAATTTCGGTCAGTAATATCGGTCATGAGTGACCGAAACTCCATCCGAGGTAAGTGTATCAACTTCCAAAAAAAATTTCCTCCTTTGGTTTGGAGCCAAGGGAGTTTGAATTTTTAAATGGGATTCCTTCTGACCTCTTTCTTAGCTTTTGAACACTTTTGTTTTTGTCCCCCACTCATTTGATTCCCTTCACTCCTTACCCACCTCTTTATAAGTCAATAAACTCTTCCTACTCTCCCTAACTTCATCTCTCATTGCTCTACCTCAAAGATTTTCATCCCTTATTATAAGTACTCAGAATTTCTTTGAGCTTTACACTTTCAGGTACAATGAGAAGAAGGAGCAGCTCAACAGCAAACATCAGGAGTAACTTGAGCTTTTGCCCTGATGAGAGCCAACTCTACCAAGAGGGATCAGTAGTTGAAGAGCGAAATGACAGTCATAGAGACACACAAAAAGGATCTCCTCAGGATCATCCCACCACTCCTGTCACTAAACCAAGTACCACATCCTTTCCATTGTTATATACCATTGCATCTTTTCTTTTTTGTAATATATTTTGTTGCTTCTCTCTTCCATTGCTTTCATTACACAAGGGACTGTGTAATTTAAGTGTGGGGGAGAGATTTGGGGTTTGACTTTGTTTTCTGTTTTCTTAGTTTTTCTTTTTCTTTTCACTTTGAGTCTCATGCATATCATGCATACATATAAGGCATAGAAAACACACAAAAAAATCGAAAATTTTTGAAAATCTTTTGCATTTTTTGCAAAAAAAAAAAGCATGTAGTTGCATTTCATTCCTTTAAGATTGAGTCTAGTGTTGACATATAGGTTGCATTGCATTTGCATAGGGCATTAGGATGAATTTTCCTTGTAAAGTGCTTAGTGTTTAGAGATGATTTCGGTTTTCAAGTGCTTAGTTGTTTGATGCATCATATGATTGCTAGAATTTAAGGCTGAACCATGCTTAGATTGCTAGATTTGGTCTTCTCATCTCATTCTGAAAGCATTTGTTCTATGAAAATCAACTCTATCGACTTGAACTTTAATTTGGACTTTCAATTATCATGTCTTATGCATTGAAAAGTGAATTCATGGCTACCATATACATATTTCGATCATCTTTCTCCTTTCTACCACTCTTGTTGATCCAAATAGTTGATCCTCATACTTATGGAACAGTTACATCCCCACCCTTAGCCAAAACCTCCTTTTGAGCCTAAACACTATTGTGAGAGCTGTGAGGCCTTTGCATTGCATTTTCGATTTTGTCTTGGCAAAAAGTGTTAGGAATAAGGCTGGTAATGATTAGCTCTCTTGTAGATATCAGCTTGCATCTTGAGCTTGATTCTAGGATAGGAGTTTTTGGGGTTTGAAAGGGTAAAGTTAGGTGGTTTGAGCTTAATGTTTTTTATCTTTTGAAAAGAAAAGGGAAAGATTTGAAATGGTAGATAAAGGGGAAACAGTTTAGTATTGTGGTTAAGCAAAGGGAAGAAAAGCTCTAAGTTCAAAAGGAAGAATTGGCGCCAACAACAAAGCTCAGAGAGGGTCCAAAGAAGAAAAATCAGACCAGGAGCAATCCACCAAAGGTGATGAAGGTGCAATTACAATAAAGAAGAGCAAGTCCCAACCAAGAAGAAACAACCACACAAGCAGAATGAAGAAGGTTTCCCCAGCCATGAATAAAAAGAAAGAAAAGGGTATAGTTTAGGAAAGGGTAGACTTAGAGGGTTCACTTTTGGGTTTAGAAATGCTTAGGACTCATCTTTGGGAAGTAAGGGTAGAAGAGGGCTTTGAATTGCATACATAAGTGTGCTTTTACCTTTAGCATTTTGCCTAAGATGAAGTCATTTCATTGAGTGATCCTTTATGTTTTTAACCCTGTGCTTAAATGAGATCATTCTTGTCTCATAACCTTACCCCTTTTCAACCAAATGTCTTCACTTGATTTGCGTAAGCATGATTCATGTTCTGAACTTAATTGAATGTTAAAGAGTTGATTGATTTGAGCATTTGCCTAAGTTGAGATTTGAGATCATTTTGAAACATGATGAGCATGGCTAGGTTCTTTTAAGTATAGCTGATTGTGTTGCATCCTACAACTAGGCATTTGAGCATTAAAACCATCTCTTTACCTTTGCACTTTTGGAATCTGAATGCCCACTTTCAAACCTCACTCTCCCATTTGTTCTTACTTGCTTGAGGACAAGCAAAAGGCAAGTGTGGGGGTGTTGATATCCCTTGTATTTACACCATTTAGGGCTGCATTTAGTACATGTTTTGGTCCTCTTTTGCATATTTTCCCTTAGCTTTTGTCTCATTTTCTTCTCCTTTTAGACTTAGGTCGCATTTAGAGTATAGATTGCATTTTCCTTGCATATTGGATGTTTTTAGGTGCTTTTGGAGCTTAAAGGAGCTTGGAGGAGTTTTGGGAATGATCCAGGAGGCTAGCTGGACAAAAGGGAGCAAGAAAGATCAAAGCAGAAGATCTCTGCAGAAGTTTTCGGTCCGAGCCTGGAATTTTTGGTCTCTGGTGACCGAAATAGAGCAGTATCGATCACCAGTATCGGTCTGATGTGGTCGACACAAACTCACTGTTATAATTTCGGTCGTGTGTGTCGATCACTGATGACCGATACAGATAAATTTCGGTCATTGGAGGTCGACATAACTGACCAATACTGTTTTGGGCTATAAATAGCCCATTTTTCTATATTTTCGAGAGGTCTTGTCAAAATACTGTTCTTAAGCTATTTCTTTAAGTTTGTAAGACAATTTTTTTGCTTTGTTTAATACAATCAAGTATTTGCTTTAATCTTTCTTTAATCTTTCTTTTAATCATGATTAGCATCTTCTCCCTTTGTGATTTGGTGTTAAACATGATTATGAGTGAGTAGTTACCTTAGGGTTTCTAGATGTGGTAGATTAGGGGAATCTATGGCTTGATTAAGGCTTGTTATGTGCTTCTGTTTATGGGTTCCTCTCTATTAATCTGTTGTTCATGCTAGATTAGTCTTGATCAAACTGGTCTAGGTTGTTAGCTTTCTCTTATGCCCACCAAGTGTTTGATGAAATGCTGAACCTGTTTAATAGAGGATTTGCTGGCCCTGGCTCAAGAGATTGACTGTTTGAGGAGCATTTTGACTTGAATAGAGTTGATTAGTCTTGCTTGCTTGATGTTTTAGCACTAATGAGAGTTAGTTCTTGTTAAGATGTTTAGCAAAGGGTTATTTGCCAAGAGATTGGATCTAACTAGCTTAGTTGTGAACTCTATGTCTAGGAACCACCATTGGTTGCTTACTTTCTTGATCAATGTAGTTTGAAACAGCCTTAATCAATGCCTGAAATTCCCCAAAGTCAATAACCACATCTAGGAACTTGTCTTTCTCTAATTTGAATTTCGGATTTGCTCTGTTTTGCTCTGTTTTACTCTGTTTTTCTTGCTTAGAATTGCTTAGTTTGCTTTTGCTTTCACCTTGTTGCTGCTTGTTTCACTTAGGTTGTTAGAACTGTTGCTTAGGCAACAAAACCCCTTTTCTGGCTTGCTTGACTTAGAGATTCCACTCTCAACTCTTCTATCTTTCAACTCTTCCCATTTGGATTGATACAACCTTATGCTATACTGCAACTGACTAGTACAAGCTAGGGTAATTGTCCTACAAGGGGTAAAACCCTTGTATCAGCATAAAACTCAATGATGCCCTTCTTAACATAAAAAAACAGCACCAGCAGATGCCAGAAACGGTCTTCCCAAGATGATTGGGGTCTGCTCATCACTCTTTATATCCAGCACCAAAAAATCAGTTGGTACCTTCACCTTGTCAATCATCAATGGAATATCTTCAAGAGATCCAACTGGTTGCTTTCTTGACCCATCAGCTAGGGTGAGAGAGACATCACTTTCCATGAAGTTAATGTGGCCTAAGGTTTTAGCGTAGAGAGTGGCATAAGGTTGATGCTGGATCCAAGATCACATAAGCAACTCTTGAAAGAGAGTGTTTCCAATTCACATGGTAGTGTAAAACAACCAGGATCTTCAAGCTTGGTAACTTGGGTTTCTTCATCTTTAGAGGGAACCTCTTCTTTAGCAGCTCTACCTTCCCCAACCTCCTTTGCTTTCAACATTGCAAGATACTTCTGCTTTAGAGGTGGAGACAGCTTCTTTGTTGCTTCATCTAATCTAAGGATCTCTTCAATTTTTGCCATTTGCTCATCATAGAGACCCTTATATTTGGAAACTAGCTGCTTCTTAAACCTTTCAGGAAATGCTGTTGTAGGCTGATAAGGAGGAGGAATGTATCTTGGTTCCTTGGTTGTCTCCTTGGATATCTCTTTAGGCTTCTTTTGAACCATTTCTTTGGCTTTGCTATTCCTTAAGCTTTCACCAACTTTAACCACTTCACCATCTTCTACTACTGTTTCTTTCTTGGAGATAACCTTTTCTTCCCTTGAGGCAGCCACATAGACAGCTTCCTTCTCTTTCCCTCCTATTGCTCTTACTGATTTTTCAAATTTCTCCCCCACACCTACAACTTCAATGTCCTCATTGAGGATAGAGGGTGTAACCTTTGAAGTTATGGGGACAAACTCATAGCCATAGAGAGGGCTTTCAATCTCAGAAATAGAGTTTTCTTTCTCATCAATAGCAGTTAGGGAAGTGGAGGAGATACCATAACAATACTGTAAGGGCCTCTTGAAGGTGAGTAGCTGAGCATTGTTCTCTTGTTTACTCAGCTGCATATTCAAGGAGTCTATTTGGGATTGGAAGTTGTTGTTGTTGGAGTCAATGCTTCTTTGAAAGTCAGCAGCCATACTTCTTAGACTTTCAGTCATACTTCTTTGAATTTCAGCCATACTTCTTTGAAATTCAGATGTTTGGACTTGTTGCATTTGAAGTAGAAGTTGCTTGATGTCCAAATCTTGGGAAGGCTGAGGGCTTGGTTGTTGTTAAGGCGCTGATATCTCTTGTATTTACACCATTTAGGCTTGCATTTAGTACATGTTTTGGTTCTCTTTTGCATGTTTTCCTTAGTTTTTGTCTCATTTTCTTCTCCTTTTAGACTTAGGTTGCATTTAGGATATAGTTTGCATTTTTCTTGCATTATGGATGTGTTTAGGTGCTTCTGGAGCTAAAAGGAGCTTGGAGGAGCTTTGAGGATGATCTAGGAAGCTAGCTGGACAAAAAGGAGCAAAAGGGACCAAGGCAAACGATCTCTGCAGAGCTTTTCGGTCAGAGCACGGAGGCTATCGATCAAGGAGTGATCGATACAATCAGTATCGACCAAGAGTATCGATCAAGGGTGATCAATACAAAGTGTAGCGATCATGAGTATCGATCATTAGTGATCGATACAAACGTGCCGTGTTAATTTCGATCACTGTATCGATCACTCTCCAGATCGATATGATCTGTATCGATCAAGCCCTAATCGATACAATTGATTGATACAAACCCAGTCCGAGCCTGCTTTATTTACACTTTTACCATTACTCTAGGGCTTCCTTCTTTTGGGTATAAATAGCCCATTTTCTGTATTTTCAAGGAGTCGTGTCAATTTACTGTTCTTAAGCATTTTCTTTGAGTTTGTAAGACAAATCATTTGCTTTATTTAATAAAAGTTGGTATTTTCCTTTTATCTTTCTTCAACCTCTCTTTTAATCATGATTATCATCTTTTCCTCTTGTGATTCGGTGTTTAACATGAGTATTAGTGAGTAGTTTGCTTAGGGTTCTTAGATGTGGTAGATTAAGGGGATTTAGGGATTGATTAAGGCTTGTTTAGTGCTTCAGTATATAGGTTCCTCTCTATTAATCTGTTCTTAAACTAGATTTGTCTTGATCACACTTATCTAGAATTTGAGCTTTCTCTTATGCCCACCAAGTGTTTGATGAAATGCTAATCTTGTTTAATAGAGGATTTGCTGGCCTTGGCTCAAGAGATTGACTGTTTGAGGAGCATTTTTACTTGAATAGAGTTGTTTATTAATGCTTGTTGAATGTTTTAGCACTAATGAGAGTTAGTTCTTGTTAAGATGTTTAGCAAAGTGATATTTTACAAGAGATCGGATCTAGCTTGCTTGATTGTGAACTCTATGTCTAGGAATCACCATTGCTAGCTTATTTGCTTGATCAATGTTGTTTGAAACAGCCTTAGTTAGTCTTTAGATTCCCCAAAATCAGTAACCACATCTAGGAACTTGCTTTCTCTTTTGATATATTTCGGATTTGCCCTGTTTTGCTCTGTTTTACTTGCATAATCTTGCTTAAACTACTTTCTTTCTTTGTTCTCTTTGTTGCTTGATCATCTTAGGGTGATAGATTGGTTGCTTAGGCAACAAAAACTCTTATGTGCTTGCTTGACTTATATATATATCTGCTCACAACTCTTCTGCTTTCAACAAAACCCATTTGGATTGATAAAAACCCTATGCTATGCTACAACTGACTAGTACAAGCTTGGGTGATTGACAACAAGAGCCCAAAAACTCTTGCATCAGGCGCCAAGGCAAGCTGAATAGGAGTAGTAGGGAGTATCATGTTCCCTTGATGTTGGTCATAGGTGCCAAGTGGTTGAGAAGAAGAGCTTTGATGGTGTTGAATGTAAGGGCCTCCATTTAACAACATATCCACCTTTGTTTGCATAGCTTTTATCTCTTGCCTTGTTGTTTTTAGGTTCTCTTCAGCTGTTTTTGCATTCTGCTCAAACTCATCAACATAGTCCCAATTACTTAGTGCCATGTTCTCCACCAATATCCAACCTTCATCAACATCTTTCCCAAGGAAATAACCATTACTAGCTGTATCTAAAAGGATTCTTATCTTGGGGAGAACACCTCTATAGAGAGTGGATTGTAGCATTTTTTGGTGAAGCCATGGTGAGGGCATTGGTGAATGAAGCTTCTAAACCTTTCCCAAGTGTCACCAAAGCTCTCATTAGACCACTGCTTGAAGTTTGTGATCTCATTCCTGAAATGTGCAGTTCTTGAGGGAGAGAAGAACTTGGTTAAGAAAGCACCTTTGCATTGTTCCCAAGTGGTGATACTGCCTTGTGCTAAAGACTTTTCCCACATTTGAGCTCTACCACCAAGAGAGAATGGGAATAATCTGAGTTTCAACCCATCATCTGAGACTCCACTAAGCTTTGTCAAAGCACATATCCTCTCAAAGTGATCCAAGTGCTCAAGAGGATCTTGATTAGGCATGTCAAAGAACTTCTTTTCGTGAATCAAAGCAATCGTGCTGCTCCTTATCTCATAGTGGTTAGTCTCAATAGGTGGAAGAATACATTGCCTTGAAGCATAGCTTGATGGTATATCTGCAGCACCTATAGGTCTCAATGGTCTTTGAACCAAAGCTCCTTTTAAACCATGTAGACCTTGTTGTCCTTGTAAGCCTTGGATCCCTTGAAGACCTTGTGGACCTTGCAACCCTAAACCAGCAGCATACTGATGTTCTTCCATGCTTCAACAGATAAGTTGTGATGCTGCAAACCCAAATTCTTTGACCTGGAACCTCTGTTATAGTTGTAGACACTTAAGAACAAGTGTTAAGGTACCTACAAGAGAAATTCTAAACCAAAAGAGAAATCAGTAACCAAAAACAAAAATAACAAAGCTTGATCTCAAGATCTCCACAAATCCTACCAAACAAAGCATTCCGGTTGCCATTTGGGTTTACAGTTTGAAACATTAGACTTTGTAGAATCTTTAAGATCAAGCTTTCAGTTTTCTTTGGTTACTAATCTCCTTTGACTCTCTTTGCTGTCTTTCAGGTATATGAACTTAAGATCCAGAGGTTCAAGCAATCTTGTGGACTTCATAGACAACATCAATCTGTTGGACAGAGGACAAAGAGCAAGAAGACAGCAAGAAAGGTAGGAACACCTGCAGAGACTTGGGATGAACAATCAGGAACCTGTTATGGATGATATCAGATTCCAGGGTCCTCAAGGAGCTGTTGGCGCTCAGGATATACAAGGACATCAAGGTGTTCAGGGCTTACAGGGTAAGCAAGGACCAAGAGGCGCTGCACAAGCTCCAAGAGCAGCTAGACCCATTGGTGCTGGTGATGCACCAAATGCCTACAACAACAGGACTGGCATCATTCCACCAGCAGTCCAAAACAACAACTTTGAGATAAAGTCTGGATTGATTTCAATGGTTCGGAGCAGCAAGTTCCATGGGTTGCCACTTGAAGATCCTCTAGATCATCTTGATAATTTTGATAGACTATGCTCCCTCACGAAGATCAATGGGTTGAGTGAGGATGGCTTCAAACTCAGGTTATTCCCTTTTTCTCTTGGAGACAATGCACACCAATGGGAGAAAAACCTGCCCCAAGGAAGTATCACCTTAAGAACTGCAAGAATAAGAAATGAGATTTCAGGGTTTGCACAGAGGAACAATGAAAGCTTTGGTGAAGCATGGGAGAGATTCAAGGGCTACACACTGCAATGCCCTCAGCATGGCTTCTCACAAGCCTCTTTGCTCTCCACTCTCTACAGAGGAGCCCTGCTGAAGATAAGAATGCTTTTGGACACTGCATCAAATGGGAACTTCTTGTCAAAAGATGTGGATGAAGGATTAGAGCTGGTAGAGAATCTAGCTCAGTCTGATGGAAACTATAATGAGGAATTTGACAGAGCTCCAAGAAGTGCAAAGGATGAGTTAGAGTCTAGCAGGAAAGAATCAAGTCTCTACATGAGAAGCTGAACTTGTTGCTAAGGAAAAAGAAAGAGGTCAAATTTGTTGGAGACATGGTTCAGCTTGATGATCAAGAGCACTGCTAAGTTGAGGAGATGAACTACTTGGGCAACCAAGGTGGATACAATAGCTATGAGAACTACAGACCAAATTCCAACTTGTCTTACAGGAGAAACAATGTTGCTAACCCATAGGATCAGGTTTACCCTTAACAGGAACAACAAGCTGCCCCAAGACCTTTTGTTCCCTACAACAATCAACGTTTTCAGCAGAGGAACAACAACTATCAGCCTAGAGCGCCCTACAACCCTCCAGGATTCAATGCTCAAGCTCAAGGACAAGCTTCCTCCAGCTCTCAAGACTCTCATGCAACATATGATCAACACTCAGGTCACCACAACCTTGGAAATGGACAAGAAGTTTGCAGAGGTCCACAACAAAATAGATTCAGTACATGTAGAGCTCACTAACAAGTTTGAAGGGTTGGCTGCAAGAGTCAAAACACTGGAGAACAACAAAGGCATAGCTGGTCCAAAGCCTCAAGGACAATTTCCTGGAAAACCAGAAGCTAACCCAAAGGAGTTCTGCAAGGCCATAGTCATAGAAGAAGACAGCTTCTCAGCTGAAGAGGAGGCTATCATTGAAGAATTCCTCTACTTGTTCACTGAGGACACTGAACCTCAAAGTGGGGGGACAGAGTTCTTAGAAGTTGAAACTAGCAAAGGAGCTGCAGAAGAAGAACCCTTTGAAGATGGGGATAACACAGAAAAAGAAGAGTGGTGGGTGCCACATGAGGTTGTTGACAACACCAAGGACTACTTAGTTGAAGTTCCTGATGATAAGGATAAGACTCAAGCTGTTACACTTCCTGTTTACCAACCAACCATCCCTTCTCCAGGAAGATTCAAGGAACAGCTAGTACAGAAGTATGAGACCCTCTATGCTGCTCAGATGGAAATGAGGGGTTTGAATGGCCAAGAAGAGCTTAAGAAGCTAAGAGTTAAAGCTGGAGCAGCAGAGGTTAAGGAGCTTAATGTCAAGAAACTGGGAGATCCAGGTTGTTTCACTCACCCATGTGAACTTAAAGGGCAGACCTTCAAAAGCTGTCTTTGTGATCTTAGAGCAAGTATCAACCTTCTCTCATCCTCTACTGCTGAAGCTCTTGGCTACACTCAACTTCAAGAGAGTAATGTGTCCCTTACTATACCTGATGGGACAGTGAAGACACCCCTTGAGAGTCTCAAGGATGTACCAATGATGATTGAAGGAGTAACCATCCCCACTGATTTCTTGGTGCTTGATATGGAAGGCCATATAAAGAATGCTATCATTCTGGGAAGACCTTTCTTAGCCTCAGTTGGAGCAGTGTTTGATGCAAGGGAATGCACAATAGAGCTGAGACTGACCAAGCATAAGGTTCTAAGGTTTGACTTAAAGGGGAATAAGCTGGAAAATGAGCAGGCCTTCTCAATGGACATCAAGAAGTTGAAGAAGCTTGGGAAGCATTGGCCAGAGTTTGAAGGCTATGTTGGTGAAAGTTTTGATGGTTGCTGCTTAACCAAGCTGTTTGCTGATACCACTGAAGAGGAGGTCCTCAAAGTGGGAGTTTCTGATTGCATGAATGAAGTTCTATTGGATGACAAGGAAGATGGGGTTATCTTGAAGCCCTTTGTTTCTAGGAATGGTGAAGTCCACTACAAGATGAAGGGGAGGAACAAACCAAAACCCTTTGCTGTGTTGAAGGTTGATGGAGTCACCAGGAATGTCAAAGTGAGCACTGCAACACCAAGGAGTTCCAAGACTCCTTCTCACCACCTCCACTAAAGAGGTAAGCAAAGTCAAGCTTAGTGACTTTAAACAAGCACACTTGGGAGGTAGTCCCATGGTATCCTTTTGTATATATTATGCTTTCTAGTTTTCTTTTTATGCTTGGTTAATGTGTATAGAAGCAGGAGTTCGATTTGGGGGTTGAGATAGTCTCTAAGGGGCAAAGAACAGGTTCTTTCTGGCTGATATAGATCAATTGTATCGATCATGACAGATCGATACTGAGCATATCGATCATGAATATCGATCATGAGAGATCGATATCAGTGGAGCCAGATTGCACCACTCAATATATCAATCACTTGTGATCGGTATGGAAGGGATTCTGAAAGTGAGATCCGTATCGATCATACACTGTTCGATATAAACCCGCCGTATGAATTTTGGTCAGTGTAACGATCATATGAAGATTGATACGATTCACAGGATGGATATCGATCATTCGTATCGATCACTTGTGGTCGATACTGAGCATATCGATCAGTAGTATCGATCACTTGTGATTGATACCCGCCCGAGGTAAGTGTTTCATCTTTTCAAAAAATTTCCCTCCTTTGGTTTGGAGCCAAGGAGGTTTAAACTTAAACTTTGGATCCTTCTTGTCCACTTGCAGAGCTCCTGAGCACTTTTGTTCTTGTCCCCCACTCTTGAGATTCCTTTGGTTCCCTCACCAACCTTTGATTCTCTTGGTTCCCCCTTTTCTTCTCTATTTAAACCAACAATCTTCTCCATTTCTCTTCACACTTCAGTTCACTACTTCTCTCACTTATAGCACGAAAATCTTAGCTCTTTCTCTCTTTTATTTGCATTCTCTAAGTGCTCAGAAGCTTCATTAAGGTTTGCTTCCTCAATTATCCATTGTTTGCTTTTAATCAATGCATGTGTTTAAAATCGCTTAATCTATGGTTTTAAGAGCAAGTTTTGATTAGTTTTAACTGTTGTACTTTGATCTTGCATTGTGGATTTGTTTAAAGTAAGCAAGTTAGATGTTTGAGCTTTGTTGCATCCCCGTTGTAAAGCCTGATAAGTCTTGAACCGTAGCTTGCTTGCTATCCTTGAACGAATCATCACAGCTCTCTTGTATCTCCTTGCTTGATATGTGCGGTCTTGGTGTATAAGTGGCTCCTCCAACGTGTTCTCTCCTGCATGGTTAGCTCGTGATGTAGTGTGTATAAAGGGGTTCGTGAGCTTACCTTGGCGTGGTGAAGTGATGGCAAGGCGAGTAAAACCATCTATGATGTCATTGTGTGCGGTTTGGTCGGTCTGCCCTGCGGTACGTCCCATCATGTTGGCATTACGACCCGCGGTACGATCCTCCGTACCGTCATTACGACCCGTGGTACGACCCGTCGTACCATCATGTTCCGTTCTAAGTGAGAGAAGTTCCTCTGGTCCGAATGGTTGCATGATGTTTTTTATGGCCAAATTGAACCTCTTTCTTAGCTGTTTCATCCTTGATCGTGTCATAGGGGCCTCATGAACCTTGGGTACTTGGCTAATGTCATCGTTTGGCTCGATGTCCTCATCATTCCCTCCCTCTTCCGGAGGTTTTGACCTCAAAACTGAGTCACCTGCGTCATAAACAGAAAGATCAGCAACGTTAAATGTATGAGAAATGTTGTGCTCACCTTGCAGCTCCAAGCGGTAAGCATTGTCGTTGATCTTAGAAAGGACTTTCAACGGTCCATCGCCCCTTGGTGATAGCTTGGAGGCGCACTTGTGTGGGAACTGCTCTGTTCTCATGTGAAGCCACACTCAATCTCCGGGCTCAAAGGTGAGTTGCTTCCTCCCCTTATCCACTCTCTTCTTGTATTCTTCCATCTTCTTCTCTATGTTCTCATTTGCCTTAAGGTGAAGCTTCTTGATGATTTCTCCTCGGTTTATACCGTCTAAGCTAGCTTGCTCCGTTTGGGAATTAGCACGAGATCCACTGGTGACAAAGGGTTAACTCCATAGACAACTTCAAAAGGAGACAACTTAGAAGCGGAGTGAATAGCACGTTATATGCAAATTCAATGAATGGAATTCAATCTAACCAAGTTTTCATGTTTTTACCAAGTGTTGCTCTAAGTAAAGTAGAAAGGTACGGTTTACAACTTCGGTTTGGCCATCCGTTTGAGGGTGACAAGTAGTGGAAAACCACAGTTTGGTACCTAACTTCCTCCACAAGGTTCGCCAAAAATGGCTAAGGAACTTGGTGTCACGGTCAGATACAATGGTGCGGGGAATGCCGTGTAAGCACACCACCTCTTTGAAGAAAAGATCAGCCATTTGAGAAGCATCGTTGGTCTTAGAGAACCGGTCAACAACAACAAAGATAGAATCCTTGTGTTTGATCTTGGGCAAACCTAAGACAAAATCCACAGAGATATCCTCCCAAGGAGCGTTAGGAATAGGTAAGGGTAAGTATAAGTCGTGAGGGTGTACCCTAGACTTAGCCTTACGGCAAGTGATGCATCAGCTACAAAACCGCTCTACGTCTCTCTTAAGATGGGGCCAATAGAAGTGTTCCACAACGATGGCTAAGGTCTTATCCACCCTAAAATGCCCTGTGAGCTTCACTAAGCACTAGCTCTCTCATAGACCCTTGATAAATGCATAGCTGCTTGTCTCTGAATAGAAAGCCCTCGTGTATGTAGAATTGCTTGAAAGCTCCCATACCGCTCTCCTTGTAAGCTTCACTTAGCTCCGGGTCAGTGTCATATAACGTCTTGATGTGCACAAACCCCAGAACTTTGGCCTCCATGGTGGATATTAAGGCATGTCTCCTTGATAAAGCGTCGGCTACTACATTCTCCTTGACTTTCTTGTACTTGATCACGTATGGAAAGGTCTCTATGAACTCCAACCATTTGGCATGCCTCCTCTTCAATGCTGTTTGCCCTCGTAGATGCTTCAAGGTTTCATGGTCAGTGTGAATGATGAACTCCTTGGACAGTAGATAGTGTTGCCACGTCTTTAAAGCTCTAACCAACGCATACAACTCCTTGTCGTAGGTAGGATAGTTCAGCATAGCTCCACTTAGCTTCTCACTGAAAAATGCCATGGGCTTCTTGCGTTGGTGTAGTACTGCTCCAATGCCAACTCCGGAAGCATCACACTCGACCTCAAACATTTCGTCGAAGTCAGGAAGTTCTAACATTGGCGCTTGTGTAAGCCGGTCTTTGAGTGTACTGAAAGCGGTGTCTTGAGCTGATCCCCAACTGAATAGTGCATTCTTCTTGATCACGGCGGTAAGTGGTGCTGCTACGGTGCTAAAATCTCGCACAAATCGTCTATAGAAGCTGGCCAGCCCGTGAAAGCTTCGCACTTGCCCGATAGTAGTTGGTGTTGGCCACTCTCTTATAGCTTTGATCTTTACCTCATCCACTTGTAGCCCCTGTTCACTTACTACAAAGCCTAAGAAAACAAGCTTGTTAGTACAAAAGGAGCACTTCTGGAGGTTAGTAAATAAGCCTTCCTTTCGAAGTGTTTTTAAAACAAACTCAAGATGTTTAATATGATCAGAATAGTTCTTACTGTATACTAGTATATCATCAAAATTTACTACCACGAATTTACCAATGTAAGACCTTAGAACCTGATTCATCAGTCGCATGAAGGTGCTTGGTGCATTGGTCAATCCGAATGGCATGACTAGCCACTCGTATAGCCCCTGCTTGGATTTGAAAGCCGTATTCCATTCGTCTCCCTCTCGCATCCTAACTTGATGATACCCACTCTTAAGGTCAACTTTGGAGAAGATGGTGGCTCCACTCAGCTCGTCAAGCATGTCATCTAAGCGTGGGATCGGGTGCCGGTACTTGATCGTGATATTGTTGATGGCGCGGCAGTCCATGCACATTCGCCACGTCCCATCTTTCTTGGGAACAAGTAACACAGGCACGGCACATGGGCTGAGGCTCTCTCGAATGTAGCCCTTGTCCATGAGGTCTCTTACTTGCCGCTCAAGTTCCTTAGTTTCCACCGGGTTCATACGGTAAGCCGGCTTGTTTTGTAGAGCAGCCCCGTGTATTAGATCAATATGGTGCTCTATGCCGCGTAATGGGGGTAAGCCTGGCGGTATATCACTCGGGAACACATCCTTGAACTGATCTAGAAGTACTTGTACCTCCACGGGTAGCTCTTCTTCACTTACTCCTGAACTTAAACACTCTTTGTAAAACATTAGTAGCACTGTGCCTTTGGCACTCATGGTCTTATGAATGGCATTTGTGGATAAAAACAAGTTAGAGCCACTTACCTCAACCTCTTTGTTCATATGAGTTTGTAACTCATGTACCTCGGAAGGACTCAAAGGAGCGAGGTTGAACTTTCGATCATTATGAGTGAAAGAGTATCGGTTAGTATGACCATTGTGGAATGTAGCTCGATCAAACTGCCATGGCCGGCCAAGTAACAAGTGCCCCGCTTGCATAGGGACGACGTCACATAGCACTTGATCTTGGTACTTGCCCACACTGAACGGTACGGTGACTTGCTTGGAGATTTTGAGCTCCGTTTGATCATTCAACCACCATTTATAAGCATCTTCAGATAGTTGGCCAATTGCATAAGCTAATCTCTCCTCCTTCAGGATGTTGTTGTAGTAAAACCACTCATCTATGTTTCTTTCCCACTCTAGATAGTTTCTTTTATCAGAAAATGCATAGAGTTGAAGTTTATTAGCAGGTTGATAATCATAATTAAAATAAACCTTAGAATTGAGAGCATGAGAGGTTTAGGTAGGCTGCTCCATGTTGAACTCCATGAGTTATCTGTCTGCTTGGGATGCTGCTCTTCAAGGCCTTCATCTTCTTCATACCACCTCTTTGAGTTGTACTGATCAGGGTCTGGTGGTTTAGGTTCAGGTTCATCTCTATCTTGTTCATGTCTATAGTCCTCTTCATTCTCAGACCATGGCTCGTCCATGTAAGCATCCTCTTCATCATATATGCTCTGGTCATAATCAATTTCGTGATCCCAAGCCTCTTCCTCAGCCATGATGCATCTTGATCACTTGAATGTCCTTGCACTCAACAAAAACAATAAGCAGATCAAAGATACCATAGATTTAAAAGGGGAACAAACTTGATAGAACACAAACAATTTCTTTTTTTTCTTTTTATGATTTTTGATTTTTAACAAGCAAAAGGAAAAACTACAGCAGAGAATCAAAAGGAAAAAATAACAAATAACTAAAAGGAAATTTAACACTTTTCTTTTTCTTTTTGATGAGTGAATATAGAAGCAACTAAGCAAATACAGAAACAGAATGAAACAAAGATAGTTTGCAAAACAGAAACAACTTTTTATGGTTTTTAATTTATGGGTGCAAACAGAAGCAAATAAAACTAACAACTTAACAAGCAGCACATTTTTTATGGGTTTTATGGTTTAATGAAATCAAAGAAATGAAATTAAAAGCAAAACAGAAGCAATTCTTTGAGATTTTCGTTTATGAAACAGAAACAGCAACAAAAACAAACTACTAAGCAAACATAAGCAATTTTATGGTTATTTTTTTTTAAAGTTTTAATATAAATCAGAAACAAACAGAAAAAAATTAAAAAGGATAAAGGGAACAAATTCACCTTGGGGATAGGAGCTTTTAGCTCTGATACCAGATGATATAAGACTCGGATGAGCTTATATGAACCAGATGGTGATGGTGAATACAAGCTGGCGTTCGCTCTCTCTTGCACTCGTTTAATGGTCGATGGTGAAGATCTAACACGTTGACGATCGCTCTCTCGTGTGGGATCAAAGTAAAGGGGGTTGCTGGCAGATCGAAGTATACCACAGAGTTGTGATGGGACTCTGATACAACACGGCTCAGCCTCAAGAGAATCCATTCTAGAAATCAAGTAAAAGTGAGAAAGACTTCTCAAGAACTCGTTGAAAAAAGTTCGGCGTTTTTATTGATAATCAAAGATAACCAAAAATACACGGCTGCAAGGGGACCTTATAAATGGTCATATCAGCTAGTCCTAAGGCCGAAAGTAAAACGCAAAAAGAAACAAAGCAAACGACACAAAACTAGCTAAAACATACAAAGCAAAGAAACTATAAAAGGAAAGTTCACTTAGTCTAAAAAGAAAGAAAATAACTAACCGCTTCTTCTTGACTCTAGCTGGGACTCGAACGTGGGTGCTCTTGAAGCTTGTTGGAACCACTGGGACGTGTCACTCAACCTGCATGATGTTATAAATTGAAAGTACGTTAGTGAAGTAGCTGCGGTCATGGTTGGTGGTGATGATGCTTGCTTCGGGTACGGGGGTGTTCTTGAGCTCTTGTTGCATCCTCGTTGTAAAGCCTGATAAGTCTTGAACCGTAGCTTGCTTGCTATCCTTGAACGAATCATCACAGCTCTCTTGTATCTCCTTGCTTGATATGGTGCGGTCTTGGTGTATAAGTGGCTCCTCCAACGTGTTCACTCCTGCATGGTTAGCTCGTGATGTAGTGTGTATAAAGGGGTTCATGAGCTTACTTTGGCGTGGCGAAGTGATGGCAAGGCGAGTAAAACCATCTATGATGTCATCGCGTGAGGTTTGGTCGGTCTGCCCCGCGGTACGTCCCGTCATGTTGGCATTACAACCCGCTGTACGATCCTCCGTACCGTCATTACGACCCATGGTACGACCCGTCGTACCATCATGTTCCGTTCCAAGTGAGAGAAGTTCCTCTGATCCGAATGATTGCATGATGTATTATATGGCCAAATTGAACCTCATTCTTAGCTGTTTCGTCCTTGATCGTGTCATGGGGGCCTCACGAACCTCGAACCTCGGGTACTTGGCTAATGTCATCATTTGGCTCGATATCCTCATCAGTTCTCCTAATATCTATATAAAAAGGAGAACTGTAATCAATTGATAGTCTCTTGACCGTTGAACTTGATATGGTGTTAAGCGTTAATAAAAAGTCACGGTAATATAGTCGCAGGGTAACCAGCAAGAAGCACACACGACAAATCTTCTTCATATTCATAGAAACCAATAATCTTTTAAGAGATAGAAGTGACACATATGAAAGAGCTTTTCAAGAAATAGGTTTGTTCCTAGTGCGAGCTTAGTCAGTGTTTTGCTAGTGAAGTGTTTGGGAGGAAGAAAGTGTACACCATAAACATTTATCATTAGGTTTAGCTCCAAAATAGCACGTTTTATGACATTAGATATCCATCCGCCCACACAAGTCTTTTGGTAGTCATTGTTCTTGGCAAAGTGACATGCTAGAGAGAGTTTCTTCATGTGATCACTGCATTGCAAACCCAGTGTTCAGTCCACAAAGTTCTTGAAGGTCTTCGAAAACACAGAACCATAAAAATCAAAATTATCCACCATTCTAAACATGTACCTCCACTTCTCCGAGAGGAGAGGTGTTTGAGCAGCCTGTTTTGTCGGAACTAAGGATAAGATGTTGCCCATAATCTCGTCAGGGAGCAAGCCGGTTACATCTCTCGAGATAGTATTCAACTTTGTGGTATACATAGAGGCAGACTCTCACAATCTCTTCCCTGAAATAGGATGTAAGCTCGGGTGACTCAACATAACAAAAATATATATATATGCTTCATAAGTTCATAGACAATAAAGTGAGAGAGAAATGACAGAGAAGCTCCACTCTTCGCAGTTACAAATATTTGAACAAGAACATGGCCAATCAAGTGGAATTAAGAATGCTTTAAAGAGAAAAAAATGTTCAGTCGAATATTTGAGCTGAGTAATTCAGAATGGAATTGATAAGATCCATCATGCTTACTATCATAGAAAGAAGAGGAATTTAACTGAAGAAGAAGAAAGTCAAAGTGAGCTTGATAAGTCGGTCAACAGCTGAGTTGGCAATAGAACCAAATAATTTTTTTCGTGTAAATAATGAAAGGAGTAAAAATTTAAAAAAAATCACGAAAGCAAATAATGCATGATTTTCTATTCGGTTGGCCACATAGAAAATATAAATAAATGAATCTATTTTTTGTGATGAAACAATGTCACAATCAACTCTTAAAAGTTCTAAACAAAAATTCAATAAAGACATAATAAAAGAGAATAGTGTTGGGAAAAAAAAAAAAGAGAAAAAATGACACATGATCTTACTATATTCTATAAGATTTTTTTGGGTGATTTGATTTTTGTTTCGGTTTTTTTTACGAATAATTATCATTTATAGAAAAAGAAAAAAAAATTAAAACTTTCTTTTTTATTTGTTTAATAAAAAAATTCAATAGAGATAGTAAGAGTCATTTATACTCTAAGGCACTTTAAACACTTATGATTACATTTTAGGCACTTCTCATAATAAGAGGCACTTTTAAATGATTTACACTATTTCCTGCCTTTTACACCCCTATCAAAGAATTGGGAGCGATGCAGTAAAAAATTTCTGTCCTTACCGAAAAAATGAGGAAGAGGCGTTGTTTATCTGAATTAATAGCCGCCGCTTTAATCATTTGTGAGTTCTTGTATCTTTCGTAGACCTAAAAAATAAATTTTAAAAAACTAGTCAATCGGTAACATTGTCGGAAGATCCAATACATGGTCATTCTCTCACGATTTCATTTTCTTCTCATTAGATCAGAATATTTGGTTTAGAGGTCTATTTTATACCCTTCGAAACTTTTGCTAATTATCTTCATCTTTTTTTTTTATCAAAAATCGCATTTCATCTTTTGCAAATTTCAATTTTGATGCGTTTTAAAAAAAAAAGGATTGAAATCTCAACAATTTTAATATGTCTTCTACATGTTTTCAGGCTCCAAGCTAAACCCAGATCTGCAATGACCGAGTTTGAAATCAATGAAAACTCTTGTTTTTGAAAAATTATTCAATTTTGTCGCTAACTTGGTTATGTAGACAACTTTGTGATCAATATTGTGACATCCCAGGCCCATGCCCAGAAGAGAGTGTGTAGAAAAGCTCATTTCCGATTGCAGGCCCACCAGTCCAAAACCCATTCTGAGTTGATCTAGGATTGCAGCTCCCTTCCCTTATAAATACAAATGCCCCTTTGCTAAAAAACCATTCAGAAATTTCCAGCGAAGCTCTGTCCAGTTTTTTTCAGAGCATCTCGCCGGAACAGTTGTCGGAGCCATCGCCGCCGACTGCCACCAACCACCGGCGACCACCGCCGACCGTCGCCGTTCACCGTCGTAGGAAAACCGCCGCCGCCGTTCGCCGTCGCCGTAAAATCGCCGCCGCCGCTGCTGTTCGCTGTCGTCGGAAAACCGCAGCCGCTGCCGCCGTTCGCCGTTGCTGGAAAATCACCGCCGTTCGCTGTCGCCGGAATACCGCCAGTCGCCGAGAACGTACCCCTTCGCGCCGTCTTCTCGAATCTGCTGCTATCTCTCAGCTTAGACTTTGTGATCCGTTGGACTGGGAAGGAAAATGGGGAAAGTATCTTGAATTTGCTTATAATAATAGCTTTCACTCCAGTATTGGAATGGCTCCATACGAGGCTCTGTATGGGAGACCATGTCGAACCCCGCTGTGTTGGACCGAAGTGGGGGAGAGACGAGACTTAGAGCCGGAGCTGATTCAAGAAACAGTGGAACAGGTGGAATTACTAAAGGAAAGACTGAGGGAAGCGCACGATCGTCAGAAGAGTTATAAGGATCAGCAAAGAAAGGATTTGGAGTTCGAAGTTGGTGATGCTGTGTATTTAAAGATGAGGACATTCCGAGGAACCGATAAAATCCGTAAGCTGAAAAAGTTGAGGCCAAGGTTCATGGGGCCGTATAAGATCATCGAGAGGATATGGGCAGTTGTCTATCGGTTGGACTTACCACAAGAGTTGTCAGACTTTCATGATGTGTTTCATGTGTCAGTTTTGAGGAAAGTGGTTCGTGAACCAGAGCTGATCTTAGCCGTGCCGCCTATGGACGTGGGTCGAGACTTATACATTACGACTAAACCGGTGGAAATCTTGGACAGTCAAGAGTCAGAAATTCAAGGGAAGAAGACAAAATTGGTTCGTGTTCGTTGGGAAAAAGATGGAATCCGGGAAGAAACTTGGGAGCCCGAGGCTGTGGTGCGGGCGAGTTATCCAGAGCTCTTTGGGGGCGTTGGTGTGCCTCAGGATGGCGATTCGAATTCGGGAACGAATTCTCCTTTAGTGGGGGACAATTGTGACATCCCATGCCCAAGCCCAGAAGAGAGTGTGCATAAAAGCTCATTTCTGATTGCAGGCCCACCAACCCAAGGCCCATTCCGAGTTGACCTAGGGTTGCAGCTCCCTTCCCCTATAAATACAAATGCCCCCTTTGCTGAAAAACCATTCAGAAATTTCCAGCGAAGCTTTTCCCAGTTTTCTTCAGAGCATCTCGCCGGAACAGTTGTCGGAGCCGTCGCGGCCGACCGCCGCCGACCACCGCCGTTCACCGCCGACGGAAAACCATCGCTGTTCACCGTCGCAGAAAAATCACCGCCGCCGCCGCCGCTGTTCACCATCACCGGAAAACCGCCGCCGCCGTTCGCCGTCGCCGGAAAATCGCCGCCGCCGCCGCTGTTCGCCGTTGCTAGAAAATCGCCGTCGTCGCTGGAAAACCGCCGGAGTCGCCGAGAACGTACTCCTTCACGCCATCTTCTCGAATCTGCTGCTATCTCTCAGCTTAGACTCCGTGATCCATTCGGTGAGGACCTGTAGTAATCAGATCTCCTTCTATTTATGTTTTCCACTTTCGATCTGAGACTAAGGTGAGGACTGGCGTGATCTATCTCTCTCAGATTCATAGTTATTTCTTACTGAGTAGTCCTTTGATAATCCGCGCATACCTGCGCTGTATCTATATGAATACACGTATTTGATTGTTGATTGAACCTGACTAGTAGCGCTTAAAATCACTATATTAATTGTTATTATCTTGCGGTTGCTGATTGATGAACTTAGTATCATAGATTGTTAAACGGAATACTATTGATTGATGTATGAATAGTTTTTGCGGATGTTTGCATTACATGGGAAAAATCACTTGCGGGTTGGGATTAGATGTAGGAACCTTTTTTATATATGAATGTTTGGATATGGAGGCATGTGGGACTCCATAGTCCATTGCTGGCGGCTTGATGAGCCCTGCATTTTGAGGACGGACAGTGTGTGGGCCGGTATATGCCACGGGGTGTGCGCTGGTGAGGGCGTGGATGCACCAGTTAGGTCTAGTGATGTCATTTTTTGATCTATGAGTGTCTTCGGACGTGTTTGCCTATGTGTATTAGCTTAGGACTTTCGTCTGGAATGGTTATGCATGTGCGAGATGTATATCGTGGGTCCCTAGGACCCGCCCTTACTGAGTATTGTTGAAATACTCATCCCTCTTTTTTCTGCAGGTGAGCGCGTAGACATTCAGGAGTAGTCTTGTGGCTCGGTGATGATTTTGGGAAGATGCGGGTTTTGTTTTATTATTCATTATTTATTTTTAAAGACGTTATTTAAATTCGGATTTATTTGTTAAGTGCAATGGTCTTTGTAAGATGTTTTGAATACGATCATTGGGAATAAAAGTGGCATTGAACTAGCAAATAGTTTTTTGTGGTAAAAGTTAATGCACTTTAATATGCCGTCTTGGTTTTGAAAGAGGCGGATGTTACAAATATTATTGTAGTGTTGTACACATCTTTCTATCTGTCCATGAAGAACTAACCACTCTATCTTGATATGTAGACGGTTTTTCGTGGAAAGACTATCGTGGATGCAGTGAATAAGAATGAAATGAATTATAGTCCTCCAAACTCCAATGATTTAGATGATTCCTCAACCACTTTGTAATACCCATGCACGTAGAAAAATAAAGAGCACAACAAAGTTAGAATCGATTGTTTTCATGGCTACACGCATACCAATATTTATAACAATAATATAATTTCAATTGACAGAACTATCTGTGGAAGATCTAGCATGGACATGATTATAAAAAAACACAAATTCAATAATCTATAACCTTGTAATTGTGTTTCATTGTTTTTGCTTTCCTAAAGGTTTCTGTCCATGGTCTCTTATCCATTGTCCCCTCTCGATCATATATATACCTCAAAAACTTGTCCATGGTATTCTGTCCATCGTCATCTTATGTGTGCCTCTTGTCCATCGTCTGTCCACCGTCTCATGTCCAGTGTATATTGTTCATAATATATCTTCTTCAAAATCATGTCCATCATCTCTTGTCCACCATCTTGACTATCAAAATATCAGATCACATGTATATTTTTATGATTCGTATGAGGCTGTATGCTCAGTAAGCCTGAATTCTTCTAAGAGCTTCTTGGAACTGGCCCTTGCCCTCCGAATCTCCCCCCTGTTACAAATATTCAATGCAAAGACATTTTAGCCGTACCTTGCACATTTTTAAGGTTTTCTAAACTAACGACTTAAGCGGTTATACAGAAAGACACAATTACTGATGTTAAGGTTTTTGAATTAAGAAGCTGATCTATACAAAGCTGTTTCTTGAGATTACACAAAACTAGAATATAAGCTATTAATTCAATCCTTCGCTTTGTATTCCAGGCAGAGATTAGAGTCCTAAGGCGAATCAAACAAACACCTAATCACAAAATTATACATTTTTAAACTGGAGGGAATCAGAAATTAACAGTGAAAAACTTCAAATTTTAAATAACAAAATTTTGTTTAATAAAACCCATTGAGTATGTTACAGATCCAATCATCATCCTAAATTATTACTCAAAATTGGACTAATTAAACTAAAAAAAAAGTAAAGCAAATTCGCTTGCTCGCATTTGTAAGTGAAGAAAGATGGAAAATGACAAACCAGAGAAGCCATCTGATCGAGACAAAAAATTGACAGACAGAATTGATTCCACCATAGCCACGAATAATCGAATGAAGTGAAGAAACTCGAAGATGACAAGAAAGACAACCAAATATTCTGATTTGTTGAGAAGAAGAAGAGACTGTGAGAGATTGTCTACCAAATAACTCAAAGCTCTTTAAATTTTAGAGAGCCTTTGTGTTTATTGTCGTGAATCCCGATTACATCGATGAATGGTCTGAATCCTTCGATTACATGGCGAATGGCCGATCGTCTAATGATTAGGGTTTCGTGGGAAGCTTCGATAATGAAGAGGCTTTTTCCTCACCAGTTTTTTTTGTTTTCTGAAAAACTGAATAGAATGATTTTTATTTTTAATAGTCACATAAAGATATCTCTCACAGTGAAAATAATCAAGGGTGTTTTGTCATTGCAAATGTTGAAAGTGCTTGAATTGATGAAAATGCTTCTTTCAGTAAAAGGAGTTTGAAAAAGTGCTTGGACTGTAATTAACTCTAATAAAAAAGGGAAAAAGTAGCACATGTCAGTTTCTAAGATTATGAAGAAAAACTTACTATAATTTATAAGAGAGAATGCAATTTAATCCTATTAGAGAAGTGAAGTTGCCACTATTCCAAAAAGGTATGCGGGGATAAAGGAAAAAAATGGCATAGAGTAGAAAAGGAATAAGTGATCAATTAATCTAAAATTATTTTCTGAAAGTAAATAATGCATGATTTTTTGTTCCATTAGCCACAAATCTATTTTATGCGCAAAAACAATATCACAGTGAGCTTTTAAAAATTAAAAAACTTTTTTAAATAATGTGAAGTAGAGACATAATGAAAGAGGATCTTGTTGAGAAAGAAAAAAAAATACTTAAAAATTATTTTTGTGTTTGTTCGATAAAAGAAAATATATTGTAGACAAAAAAAAGATTAAAAAATTACACATGACCACTATATTATCTAAGATTTGTTTGAGTGATTTGATTTTTGTTTCTGTTTATTCGATGAAATTTGTTTGGAGAAAAGAAAAAAAAAACTGAAGCTTTGTTTTTATGTTTGTTTGATGAAAGAGAATTCAATAGAATTTTTTTTTAAAAGTGACACATGTCATTTTCTTAGATGTCATGTGGCAAAGCTACTTCTAAAAAAACTTACTTTACTAAAAAATATCTCTCTCTCTCTCTCTTTCTCTATATATATATATATATATATGTATATAAGAGATTCGTGATTAGAGAATGAGATTTGATCTTGTTAGAAAATTAAAGCTACCATTGTTCCAATGAAGCACGCGGAGATGATCAGAAAGACGGTCCAAAAGAGTAGAATACATATTGTGATAGTGATGGTGGTTTGAGGTTCAATGGACTAGGAAAGAAAGGAGTGATGCATTAATCTCAAACATTTTCAAGAAAGAAAATAATGTATAATATCTGTTCGATTGGCCACAAAGAAAACATAAAAAAATATATTTATTTTTTTGTAATCAAACAATGTCACCGTCAACTCTTAAAGATGAAAAACAAATTTCTTAAATATTGTGAAGTAAGAGACATAATGAAAGAGATTACTGTTGAGAAGAAAAAAAAAAAAGTGACACATGATCTTACTATATTATATAAGATTTGTTTGAGTGATTTGATTTTTGTTTATGTTTATTGGATGAAAGATAATCATTTGTAGAAGAGGAAAAAAACAAATCTAATTTTTTTTTACGAAATCAAATAATGCATGATTTTCTGTTTGGTTGGGCACAAAGAAAATATTGAGAAATGAATCTATTTTTTTTGCAATGAAACAATGTCAGTCAGCTCTTCATAGTTAAATTAAAAAAATTTTAAATAATGTAAAGTAAGAATCATAATGAAAGAGAATATTGTTAAAAAAAAGTGACACATGATCTTGTTATATTACATAAGCTTTGTTTGAGTAATTTAATTTTTGTTTCTGTTTGTTGGAAGAAAAATAATTTTTTGTAGAAGAGAAAAAAAATTGAAGCTTTATTTTTGTGTTTGTTTAATGAAAGAAAATTCAATAGAGATAGTAAAAAAAAACCCAAAAAAGGACACATGTCAATTTCTAGGTTGAGACGTGACAGCATATCAGAGTTGCTTATGAAAAAAACATTACAATATATTATAAGAGATAGTGTGGTTTGATCCTATTATGGAAGTGAAGCTGCCACCATTCCGAACAAGTATAACCTGGGATTGTGATAGCGGGGCGGTTTGATGTTCGATAAAGTAGGAAATAAAAGAGTGGGCCATTAATCTAAAATTATTTTACAAAAGCAAACAATGCATGATTTTCTGTTCGATTGGCCACAAAGAAAACATAAAGATATTAATCTATCTTTTGTGCAAAAACAATGTTACAATCATCTCTTGAAACTTAGAAAACTTTTTTTTATAAATAATATGAAGTAAGAGACATAATAAAAGAGAATCGTGTTAAAAAAAAAACTTAAGTGTTGTTTATGTATTTGTTCGATAAAAAAATGTAGTATAGATATAAAAAAATGACATATGAATTTATTATATTATATAAAATTTATTTGAGTGATTTGATTTTTGTTTATGTTTGTTAAATTAAAGAGAATCGTTTGGAAAAAGGAAAAAAAACTGAGGCTTTGTTTTAGTGTTTGTTTGATGAAAAAGAATTCAATAGAAATATTTATAAAAAAGTGACACATATCAATTTTTTAGGTGCCATGTGGCACCATATCAGAGCTGCTACTGAAAAAAAACTTTACTTTATTAAAATGTGAGCAGCATATCAGAACTGTTACTGAAAAAAATACTTAATTTATTAGCATAGATAGATATTTTGTATTAAAAAAGTTGGTAAAATAATAATATCTATAGAGAATGAAGTTTGACCTTGTTAGGGAAGTAAAGCTACCACTATTCTGAAGAAACACACGGAGATGAATGGAAAAAAAGTCTTAGAGAGTAGAATTCTAAATTGTGATAGTGATGATGGTTTGAAGTTCGATAGAGTAGAGAAAAAAGGAGAGAGGAAATAATTTTTAAAAAATTCTTAAAAGCAAATAATGCATGATTTTTTTGGTCGACTAATGCATTATTTTATATTAGACTGACCATAAAGAAAACATAAATAAGTGGATCTATTTTTTTGTGATAAAACAAACTTCTTGAATAATGTGACGTAAGAGACATAATAAAAGATAACAATGTTGAGAAGAAAAGAACAAAAAGAGAGAAAAAAGTGACATGATTTTACCATATTATATAAAATTTGTTTGAGTAATTTGATTTTTCATTTATGTTTATTGGATAAAAAATAATAGTTTATAGAAAAAAAATATAAACCAAATAATGCATGATTTTCTGTTCGGTTGGCCACAAACAAAACATAAAGAAATGAATCTATTTTTTGTGATGAAACAATATCAAATCATGCATTTCACGAAAGCAAATAATGTTTGATTTTTTGTTCGGTTGGCTACAAAGAAAACATGGTGAAATGGATCTTTTTTGCGATGAAACAATGTCACAGCTAACTCTTAAAACATAAAAGCATCTTCTTAAATAATGTGAAGTAAGAGACAAAATAAAAGAAAATAGTGTTGAGAAAAAGAAGAGAAAAGATAATACATGATCTTACTATATTATATAAGATTTATTTGAGTGATTTGATTTTCGTTTCTATTTGTTGGATGGAAAATGCATAAGAGGTTTGCGGAGGTCCATAACAAGAGAAAAAAATTGAAGCTTTGTTTTGTATTTGTTTAATGAAAAAAGGATTCAATAGAGATAGTAAAAAAAGGAAAAAGTGATACATGTTAATTTCTAAAATGAGACGTGACAACATATATTAGTTGCTTATGAAAAAAAAAACTTTACTATATATTATAAATGTGACACATGGCTTGATCCCATTAGGGAAGTGAAGCTGTCATTGTTCTAAGGAAGTTCTAGAGAGTAGAATCCACATTGTGATAGTGGCGGTTTGATGTTCAATTAAGTAGAAAAGAAATGAGTGAGGCATTAGTCTAAAAATATTTTACAGAAACAAAGAATGCATGTTTTTCTCTTCGATTGGCCGAAAAGACAATATAAAGAAATGAATATATTTTTTGTGTAAAAGCAATGTCGCAGTTAGCTCTTAAAATTTAGAATTGTTTTTTAAATAATGTAAAATAAGAGACAAAATGAAAGAGAATCGTGTTGAGAAGAAGAAAAAAACTAAGTGTTAGCTTTGTGTTTGTTCAATGAAAAGGAATATAAAAGGAAAAAGTGACATATGAATACATGATCTTACTATGTTATATAAAATTTGTTTAAGTGATTTGATTTTCGTTTCTGTTTATTGAATGAAAGAAAGTCATTTGGAAAAAGAAAAAAAAATATTGAAATTTTGTTTTTGTGTTTGTTTGATAAAAATTCAATAAAAAATATACTTTTTAAAAAAGTGATACGACTCTCCGACTCTTCAATCTGTTTTAAAGAAGTGAAATTTAGTTTCTATGTTCAAAAAAAAAAAGTGATACAATGTTATATGACAGCGTTTTCTGAAAAAAAAAACTTTACCAACGCAAGGCCCATTTACTGATCCACTTAAGCTAATATACTTGTTTTGATTTTAGTTTCTTGGTCATTACGGTGAAGCAGTGTGTTCTAACTTCTAAACAAGAAATATAACTCTAATAAATGAAATTTGATTTAATAAATTACTCTTTCTGCACAACCAAAAACAACTGAGGTTTCCCCTTTTTTTTTAGCCATTAAAACAAATATGCAACTAGAGAATTGACTATTTGAGAAAGGATACATAATAGAAGGATACTTAATAGTGATGCAATGTTATCATTCATTGTTGACACAAACACAGAGAACAAATAATAATTTAATATATTATTTGCGAAGTCAGAAACGCACGACAGCTCTTCTCAGATGGGTTAGTGCCTTCTGACTCTGGTGAAAATTTCTGGATTTTAAATCGATTAGTTTGGTTTGGTCCGTATTCGGAAATCAATTATAGTAATTTAAACCTTACACCGGTTCTCATTTGATGTATTAGTTGAGCTTTTTGAAATTGGTATCTAATGGACCATTTGAAAAAGTCGGCTGCCTCTCAAAATTATATAACAAAATTAAAACCCTAGAATTTTAATAGCTTTGTAGGTCATAGTTTAGGGTTTTGTTTTTGTTTCATGCAATATGTTTTGTTTCTTACGGTTCTGATTTTGTCTTCTTAGGTTATCATTGTGTCGCAGGTGGCTTGCAAGAGAGGAGAGTTGATTAGGTTTCATCGTTTCGTTTTGGTTATAGAGCTTTCAGGCTTATGGCTGCTGATGGTCGTGAGTTCGGTTTGCAGAAAAGGTATTGCCGCTTAAACTTTTTTCCACTTGAATTCATTGTATGTTTATTACAACTAATGCTTTATTATAAATTTGATTTTGATTTGTTTAATATGTTTAATATGTTGTTTTTCCTGTTGATGCTGTTTATTGCTTTGTCGTTTTTTCGTTTTGGTTATATATATCTATTTTTGACTCTATAGTTATATCTCAGTTTATGTTTTGGGTTGGTCTGCGACGTTGGTTTCTTTGTGGATTTAGCCGTTATTTAAATTGTCTGTTATTTATAAAATTATCTTGATTTTTTCGTCTTATACAGTAAGGATACTCGGATGAATCTCTTGCCTTTTCATCTTCCGAGGACCCATGACATAATTTTCTCGGAAGATCTTTCGCCGCCTGGTCCTCAAGATTATTTTCAAAGGTCTCAATTTCAGAGTTGGATGGATTACAACAAACACCATCCAGAGTCGATGCATCTTCTATATACTGAATTCCCAATTTGGTTTGTTTGGCATAAGAACATCAGGGAATGGCTACCGCGACGTCGTTGTAGGTCTAGGAGAAATGCGGTAGGACTTCCTTATGTGAAGCCAGAATGTGGTGAGCTCTATTACCTCAGAACATTATTAGCTGTTGTCAGAGGACCGACGTGCTTCTAAGATATCAGAATGATTAATGGTGTTTTATACTCATCATTCGCTGAAGCCATTGGAGTCTATTTTGGTTTGGGATTAGTCGAGCGACATTTTCTTACAAATTAATGAATATTATGATGGTGTTGGATTTTGGGTTACATGTTTTTTATTATGTAGCATGTGGCTGGTGTTTTTATTTTGGTATCTAATATATGAGATTCTAATTTACTATCTTATTATGTATGCCATTGTCGATCATCATTTTACCGCGTAATTTATACAATATGGTTATGTGTTATTATCGACTTATATGATTGTGTTTGGTTGAAAAAGATGAGACCCATCATATTAGTTTGTTAGGATTTTAGTCATAAGTTTTATGAGACTGCAAAAATATTATCGTTGGAAAGTATAAATGTTAACATGAACTCTGGTGTATGGAGTTTTGGCTTCGATAAAGACTCTATGATATTTAAGACTTTTCTTGGGTAGAATGATATTTACAACATAACATCAAGAATACTTGTGTCATGCAAGATTTCGAGAATATTCTGTGACATGCGTTATATATATGTTAAGATTTGTTCCAATTTTATCTTTATCAAAATTGTTACTTTTTAAATATTTATCCTTATCAGAATTTCTCTTGAAACGTTATATATGTATTTTAGGGGTATATGTATTATCGTGAGAACGTATAAATGTTAACATGAAATATGGCGTATGGAATTTTGGATTCGATAAAGACTCTATGATATCTAAGACTTTTCTTGGGTGGGATGATATTTGCAATACGACTTCAATATTTTTTTGTGTCATGCAAAATTTTGAGACTATCCTGTAACATGTGTTATATCTATATTAAGATTTGTTCAGATTTTATCCTTATCGAAATTGTTACTTTAGAAGTTTTATCCTTATCAGAATTTCTCTAAAAATGTTATATATTTATATTAAGGATATCAGTCTTATATATGTAATGTATTGGGAAATATACCATACGTTACAATGTCGGTTATAATTAATTGTAAATATTTATAACAAACAGAATGTTAGGATAATAGCGTAGCTGTGTAGAGCATTGAAAAATATCTTGTATCATACCTTATATATATATATATATATATTTTTAAAGATTTATTCTAGTATTCATCATTACCGATATTGTTACTGTATGCGTGTTTGCCATTAATAACAATTTTTTACAAAATACTATATATCTATCTTTGAAATATATATCATATATTTACAATGTTTTGGAAAATATATGATAAGTCTTAACGTTGGTCATAATTACTTACTTAACTTTTTGGTTATTATTTGCTATGCAATAATTTATGATAATGGCATAATTGTTTAGAGTCGTTGGCCTTTGAATATATATATCATATATATCTTCCAGCTCTGACTATAAAATACAAAGAAACACGATCAAAAAATTTTACTTTGATTAAGAGAGCTTACAGAAAGCCCTAAATTATTAGGTTGATATTTACAAAGAGACTTGCCGTTATTCGAGTTGGATAATGTCTATTTTCAAGAGAAAGCCTGGTTCTTTTGTTAAAATAAAAGATTTGACTCCACAGACTGATCGCTATAAGATAAAGGTTTGTGTACTCAAGCTTTGGGTTAGAGCTCGGAAGATGATGGATGTCGTGTTCATTGATGCACATGTGAGTTTTTACGATTTTTTCTGATCAAATTATTGTCGTTTTACTGTGTTACATCTTCTTAAATATATGTTCGATTAACACTGCTAAATAATTATCAAGGGTGAGCGCATACATGCTACTCTTGATAAGAATTATGTCAAGAAATTTCAGGATAAGCTGGTTTATGGTAGTGTATACACCGTCGATACATTCAAGGTCGTCGAGTACAAGAGTGATTATCGGACAAGTCATCATCCTTATAAAATTTATTTTTATGACACCACCGAGCTGAGTGATTGTCATGATTTTTCGAAAACCATCCCCGAGAAATATTTTTCGACGTTCGGTGAGATTTTGTCTACCGATTTGGATAAGTCATACTTGATTGGTAAGTTTTTGAAAGCAGTTATTTATGTTGGTTACGTATCCTTATGATTACTAAGTACAAATTTATATTTGTAGATGTCATAGGTCAAGTCGTTAGTTTGGGGACCGTTAATCAGGTTATGGCCCACGAGAAAATCAGCATGAGGCTTAAACTTACTCTTTGTGATACAAGTTATGGTAATTTGATTTGTTTGTATATTTGTTATTTTTCAATTCTTATTTATACGTGGTTGTTTTCATGATTTGGCTGTAGTGATCTTCGTTTGATGTGCACTTTATGGGACGATTACGCTACAGCGATGGCTGATTATGTAGTTGTACATGCTGACACCGTTGTTGTGTGTGTCATTAGACTTGCATGCATTAGAGAATACAGAGGTTTGTCTAACAAAACATCTTTCCTGCGTAGCTGAGTATGTAATATCCTATTGGAAAGAGTTTATTAAAATCTGTTTTTTAAATGTAGGTGAAAATAGTATCTCCAGCTCTTATAGCGCGACTGATATTTTGTTTAATCCAAACACAACTCTTACGAAGAGTTTTATTAATGGGTATATTTATTTTGGCTATTATGTTATTTTTAGTATATTCTTTGTATCCTGGTGTTTTGTTAGATTGCGTGGATCTAATAATTTTATGTATTATTTTAGGGTGTCTGCTGATAAATTTAGTCTAGAGCTTTCTAATGATTTTGAGTCCACGAAGATCCTTCTGCCTGTGTATGATGATTTTTTCGTTAAGACTGCTTGGAAGTCTTTAAGAGCTGTACACGAAGCAACTGAGGTAGTGTTTAGTATATTATTATTTAGGTTATCGTTTGTCGCTGGTCGATTTATTTAGCGATATTATTGATATGTTGGTGTAGGTTGGGAAGTGTATTGTTATGGTTAAGATCATCTCTATTGGTAACAATGGCAAGTGGTATTCTATTTCTTGTATGAGGTGCAATAGGAAGGTTTTTCCTTACCCTGATAAGGTGGATAGTCAGGGATTGCCATTATGGAAGTGTAATGAGTGTAATACGGACGTTTCATCGGTTGTTGCAAGGTATTTTAGATGAATATTTGTCTTTTCATTTTGTATCAATTGTAGTTATCTAAATGTTCTAATCATAGTCGTTTTATCTTATATACTTAGTTACTTTTTGGTTCTCGATATGACCGATTCAGAGGGGACTCCTTCGAAGGTTTCTTTCTTTGATAAGATGGCGGTTAGATTTTTTGATAAGATGGCAGAGGAGCTATATGAGGATGTCGATGATGTATATATTTATTTGGAGGTGCTTTGTTTGTGGTTTATATATATTTTTATGTTTTATAGTCTCAAGCTTTTCTGTGTTGTTAGGGGGATGATTCAGAGATGCCATTTGCTATTAGGAATTTGATTGGAAAGTACATGCTTTTCAAGATTTCTGTAACTGAAAAACATATTGCTATGAAGTCCTCTTCTTATGTGGTTGAGAGATTCTAAAATGATGATGGCTTGATTTCTAAGTTTGATGAAGCATTTCATGCACGAGTGAGTTTTAGTAACGTTTGTCAGAGTATTGCATTTATATATTAACTGGTTCATTAATTTAGATATATGAATGTTGTAGGCTCCGATAATTTACTCTGGTGCAACAGAAGCTTCAAGTGATTCTTTGTTGTCGACACCTGATGCTTCTCTCAAGTGAAGCTTGGCTAATACTGGAAGTGCGGTTAAGAGTAGCTCACCGAAGAGAATGGGTACTAAATGATGCTTACATTAATATATGAACCTCTGTTTTTTGCTTTAGTTTTTAAAGTTTTGGGTAATTTCGTTTGAGGGTGATTTTCGATCTTCGTTAATTTTTATGACTTTGCAAGTCGGAATAAGTATGATTTTTATATTATGGTTATCGTTTGATCGTTTATTATCTATTAAAATTATTCTGATGATTTTATACGATAAGAGTTACAAGGACCATAAATTGTGATTAACATTTAAATATTAGCAACTTTAAGTTATTTAGAATTGTATCATATGCTAATTTAGAATTATATCATATACTAATATATTCTTATATTGTTTCAAAGTATAAACGAATTCGTTCGTGTATAGTTATATAAGTCATTGTTCACTATGTACTTGATTAATTATACATTAGCTTGTATTATGCAAACAAGTACCGGCATATTTAATTTAATTTAAGTCTAAGTTAATTATATATTAGCATGTTTTATGCAAACAAGTACCAGCATATTTAATTTAATTTAAGTCTAGATAAGTGTAAGCATGTCTAAAATATATGGAAGATTTACTTTTTATTTGATTGTTTACTAAAACGATATATGTAAAAAAAGTTTGATATATATATATATATATAAAGAGAGAGAAAGATTGAAAGAAGAGATATATTGTTCTTTGTTCACAAATCATGGCCCTTTTCGGTGTTACAGATCTTGAACCCTTAGATTCTATGACTGATATTAGGGTTAAAGTTCTTCGTATCTTCACAACTTTTTATGCAGGTGAAAGTGTGTGTAATATGATATTAGTTGATGATAAGGTAAGATAGTTTTGTATATTCTTATTTGTCTATTTTTGGTGATTTTATTGTTAATATCTGATAATTTTTTATTCAAACCTTATTTGGTTAGGGTGATAGAATCCATGCATTGTTGGACGAAGTTTTCAAAGAATTGTTTGTTGCAACTATCGTAGAAGGTGATTGGATTGTTCTGATGGAGTTTGACCTTACATCGGTTACTGGTGATCTGTTATACACTCCTCATTCGTTTAGGATTGAGTGTAGAAAGAGAACTGTAGGATTGAGTGTAGAAAGAGAACTGTGTTTGTTAAGTAGCCTTCGGGAGATAATTCCTATTATTTCTAATGTGTTGCCTCCGAGAGACAATTCCTATTATATAACTTTATTTTGTAGTTGGCATGTCTTACATTGTATATGGTATTTTGCAGGGATGTACGTTTACCAGTGTTGTTAAAGAGTGATCTATCTGCTAACTTTCTTACGAGTCTGAGCAAATGCATCCATAATGCTATTATATGTGTTGTTCGGTTAGTGAGGATTGAACGATATAATGGTGGCCTGATAGCTTTGACAATTTGTGATATTTCGCAAATTTATCTGGAGCCTCGCTGTCAAGAAGCTGATGATCTTCGCAATTCTGTCATTGCAAATGAGGACCTATAGTTGTAATGTGGTTGTTTTGTTAAGTATTGGGCTTTTTCTTATATATCAAGCATTGATATTTTTATGATCTTTGGTACGTGTATGTAACGCATACATAGATTATGCCATATAAAGCAACTTGCAGTTATAATTAGAGGTTATATCATATGCTTTGAAATCTCAATCTCGAGAATATATTTTTATGATTTTTGTAATTTAATTATTTATAAGACTTATAATATAAGACTTATAATACTGAGAAATTATCTAATAAATATATGAATACTATTTATATTTGTCAAATATAATTATTTACGATCTCTTAGGAGCATAATTTTAGAAAATCCGGAGATTGGTTGTTGGTTTAAAATTAAAATCAATGTTTATACTGAAACATATATAATTATTCTTGTGTGTTTTTTATTTGGCATCGATATTGGTTATGAGACTTAGAAAAACCATAGATTATAATTACTAAACATGTCGTTCATTCTTCGAACATGTTTTGTATGTACTTTGGGTACATCAATTAGTTGTTGTTCTAGAATCATTGTTCTTATAGTTTATAATATTCTCTTTGGTGGATATTTTCTTTATGTTCTGATCTAAAAAGATATTCTGTATTGCTTTATAATGATTATAATATTTTGATGCTTATTGGAAAATAGGTCGTATAAGCTTATACCCTATTAATATTATGTAATAAAAAAATTAAGATTTATAATGTTTAGATAACTACTCCATCTTAATTTAAATTTATCTTCAAAAATAATTAATGTCGATGTTTTGTTGGTTAGATTAGAACAAATAAAATGTTACCTTGATTTGGGTAAACTATAAGCATCTTTTCCTGATGTACTTGGGCCAAAGTTAGATAACAATTGTGGTAATACCAACAACATGTTAGAATGTGGGGTGTCTTTTAATAAGAAACTAATTTAAATATTCCTTTCTCGATGACTTCATCTCTCTTCCTGTCGCTTATAACTTAGTAATTAGGGCTGCTCAAAACCACTTCTTCTCTTTTCACCGCCGTTCTCAAACACAACCAAAGCAACAAACAGTCCGATGGCATTATCTTCGTCGGTCATGGGTTCTGTTTCCGATTTGCGTAATGGGTAT
Organism: Thlaspi arvense; assembly: GCA_911865555.2. Taxonomy (NCBI): domain Eukaryota; kingdom Viridiplantae; phylum Streptophyta; class Magnoliopsida; order Brassicales; family Brassicaceae; genus Thlaspi; species Thlaspi arvense. Next base: position 16,746,258 of record OU466857.2, read on the forward strand.
ACTCTTTCAATAATCCATGTGAAGGTTCTTCATCTTTGGAAGCGGATCAATTCATTTGGTCCTACCTTGGAGCTCATTGTTAGTGATGATAAGGTAACAAATTTTATAAAGATTCTTTTTCTTTTTACACTTTTTGCGGCTGGATCTATTTGATTAGAACTTTGCATGTTTGATTTTTCACTAGGGAACTCAGATTTTGGTAGCTATCTTGGCCGACCAATGGCTCATCTTTAGTAATTATTTTGAGCAAAGTTCATCGTATGATATTTGCAATTTTGATGTGAATCCCGAATCTGGTTCTGTTAGTGTGTCGTTCTACGGTCAGATGATTCAGTTTCGACACTCGACAATGGTTAGGCGATTTACGGATGGTCTTCCTGGACTTTTTCTCAATTGTCGTCGATTTATTGACATTTGCACTAGAAAATTTGATGTTGGGACCTTAATCGGTAATTTCTAATAAGATTTCATTATTTTCTCGTATTAATCTTTTGTTAAAGAATTATAATAATTTTGTGTTTGTTGTGAGAATTTAATTTCAGATGTCATGTGAACAATTTTAAGGATGGGGACGCTTTCGTGTATTAGTATTGACGCAATTGAGGATGATTTGAGTCATGTTCGTTTCGAGCTTTGTGATGCCAGGTTATGTTGTTTAACAATATTTTAAATTAACGCTTGATATCGTTTTTACTTTAGTTGTTTTGTATTTAATTTGTAATTGTTTTGTTATATTGGGAGGGAAGGTGTGATCGTGTGTATTGCAACGGGTGCTCTTGCTAGAGAATTCGTTCATGCATATGAACGAAACAACCATGAGGCGGTTGTTTGTGTACTTAGGTTATGGTGGGTATCTGACGGAGAAGGTATGAGCTGCTGTGTTATAATTAATGTGTTTAGTCTATATCGTGATTTGTTGGTGTTATGTTGGCGATCAATTAATTGTGGTGTTAATATATTATATTATTTTTTAGAGTACTTCTAGCTTATGAGATTTTATATTATGAAATAGGCGTTGACGCGAGATCGGTTGTTTTGCGGTCTCAGTGTCTGTGTTCTGAGTTCATGTTTGATCCTATTGATGATGATGTCCGAGAGTTTGGGGATATTTAAGTTTATTTTACTGTTTTATTATTTATATTGATCCATAAACAAGTAACATTATACTGATAAATTATTTTAATGTCTTGCAGCCGTAGGACTCTTCGTGCGTAGTACTATTTCTCTCGATCGTCCTATGGATGATTCTGTGCTGAATACTGATGGATGCTAGCCTCTTCTACAACGTCTCTGTATTAAATTATGTACTTTTGCGTATTGGTGTTTTTAGCAAAACTCTCCGGTATCTTATGACTATGTTATGGATTTGTGTACTGTGTTATTTTGTTCTTAAGATGGTTATTATTTTCAGTTGGCTTAAACGGTTGTAGAATTTCAAACTCATAAATTAAGTATTGGATAATCGTACTTATTTGAGGTTTTAGTTTGCTTACTTTTGCATATTAAATCAGGGTAAGTAATCACTCTGATAATTTAATGAATGAATATGTGTAACTCTTTAACATAATCTGAATTTGTTTATCTAGATGTTATATGGTTTGCGTATAGAATTAGATTTAATAGTAAGAGTGCGTTTATTTATTAGATTACTATATAACTTGGAATTTTCGTGTTTGTTTATAAACAAGACATTGGATTGTAGTTTATGAAAATATTTTTTAGGTAGCTTAGGATAATAGTCTTGGTATTGTGAAAAATTCAGTATTGGTATATGCAAATTTGCTATTTATATGAATCATTGTTGTAGAGCATATCTAAATGATGGGGAAACAGAGAATTCTAATTGTCAAACATTTGTAAATCTAATATATATTTTGATACATATTAAAATCCTAAAATTGGTGATTTATAAAATAATGGAGATTTATAGGCAATTTCTTATCCATTTGGAGCACTAACAAACTCTAGCTTGTCTTGGTTACACATATCCTTCCTGGTCGTATTTATTTTGCATTCACTCTGGATATTTTGTTTTTAGTTCCGTTATAGAGAAATGTAACGAATATGTCCTAGCTGTTATTATTATATGGTCCATTTAGATATTGTGCTTCTTTATCTGATTGGATTTATCACTTTTTGATTCGAATGAGTTTAAATAATTAAATATTCACTGGTTTGGGCCCAGTTCGTCTCGGGATGATCTTAATAAAGACAAGGAATGTGCTGTTGAAAAGGTATCGGTTTCTTATATGAGAAAATAAACTGCTAGAAAATTGTATGTGCCTGTTCAGATCTAATATATATTATTATCTAGGTTCTTTTTTATCCACCGGTCTTACTCTATTCTCTTTCCTTTTTTGGAAGTATCTTTCCTACAATTCACCATGAGTTCTCTTTCTGGTTTACAAATTGGATACATTGAAAAGTCAGTTTGTGTTAAGTTTCTCCGTTTTTGGAAGCAGATAAACTTCTTTGGGTGAACTTTGGAGCTGATACTTTATGATAATCGGGTAATAATTTACATAATGTAACTGAAAATTTAATTCGCCTTGCATGTAAATCTTCTTGCTTTAATTTTTGATTTTATGAAAATTTATTTTTGACTAGGGAACCCATATCTCGGCGACTATCATGCCAGATAGACTACTGGTTTTTGAAAACTACTTTAGGCAGGGTTCCTGGTATGAGGTATGTAGATTTGAATTGAAGCGCGAGTGTGGATCTGTAGTTTTTTTCTGATTACGAACAAAAGATCCAGTTTTGTCCTTCGACTAGAGTTAGGAGATTTGAAGACGGTCCTCCTGGATTGTTTTTGAACTATCGGCGAATGATTGATATTCGCACTAGGGAGTTTGAGTCTGGATCTTTAGTCGGTATGAATTTTTTCTTTTTTTTTTCATTTGCTATAACTTTTCAAAATATATTATATTGAATATTATGATGATTGCATATGTGTTAAATAAGAATATTTCAGATGTTATGGGCACCATTGTAAGGATTGGAACACTTCAGGATATTAACAACGATGCCTACAAAGAGGACTTGTGCTTTATTCGTTTCAAACTCAGTGATGTGAGGTAATTTCTTTATAAGTTGCTCTTCGTTGACAATTAGGATAGCGTGTGTTCGTTGTGTTTTATTGTTTAATTGAAAACAAAAAATCATTATTTTAGAAAGGAGGGTGTGGTCACTTGCATTGCTAGAGAAACCTTTGCTAGGGATTTTGTTAGTGCATACAAACAAAATTTTTGTGAATCAATAATTTGTGTTCTGAGATTCTCGAGGGTATCCAATGGTATAAGTGAGAATTTTATTGGTTTTTGTTAGAAAAAGTATAATTATTGTGTAAAATTTTATAAAGGTATCTCATCTTGCACAATGTTGAATTGGTGTAGGCACCGACGATAAGGATGTTGTTTTGTGTTTTCATTATCCATGTTCCAAGTTCATGTTCAATCCTCTCAACGATGATGTTCGTGAGTTTTAGGAGATGTGCGTGTTTCTATCTTATTATTTTGTTTCTTTTTAAGGCTTTGCATGATCTGTTTTTGATTTGCTAATGTATTAATTTTAATACGCTGCAGTCGTGGTGCCCTTGGTGGTCAGACTATTGGAGGATAGGCCGACAAGCATTGGGGGTCTCTATTATGAGATTATAAAATAATTAGTTTGAAAATAAATTTATGTTTTTCTTATTTTATTTTCGTACAGTCGCAACGTAACGACAATAATGTGATATTAATTGTGTATTTGTGATATATGATATTGTATTTCAAATTTATTATTAACTTTCATTTTTTCTATCAAGTAAAAGATTGAAATGTATAGTATTATGTTTAAATTCTGTTGTAATTCAATAGCTGCTGGTTTGAATGATGTAAGACAATATTATATACCACACAAAAGTGCGAATGTTAATAATTGGCAGTTTGGTAAATAAGAACGCCTCAAATATTAGATCGGATTAATAAACAAATAATATACAAAATAATAATGTTCCTCATAGGCATTTTTGGATAATGTTTCGGTGCTTAATATTGGATATCACCTTTTCATAGAACTATAAGGTTTTTGATGCTTTTGATAAGTCGTGCACTGATAATTATATATTGATAGCTTGCTATTTTAGATCATTTTAGACTGCATTTCATGCATGTCTTCTCTTGTTCTTGCATTAATTCTTATCATTTTAGTCTCATTTACATATAAAAGTAGCCATGCACGCATTCAGATTATGAATGTATACATTTGCATATTTAAAGTGTATTTCAGGTGTTTTTTTGGGGCTAAGGAGACTTATTGGTGGATGGAGGATCATCTGGAGTCAAAGAAATATGCAAGAAGAATGAAGCCAAGCTGTTTAGAAGCTGCACCAAGGTCCCACATCGAGGTCTTTGCTCGGTTCAACAGGATGCGAGTTAAAGATCGGTCCGGACGAAGCCTCTCCACTCATATTCAGGCTCCACGTTCTTCATGAAAGTTGTAGAGGATCAAAATAGCTTTCCAATGGTCGGATCATGTCATTTGGACCTGGGGTTGAAGAAATAGGGCGATTTCAGCTACGCACTGTTCACCAGCCTGCTGTACCAGGGTAGTGCACCGAGCTAAGCAAGCCATACAAGCCGATACGAAGACACAGGGCATATCAAGGTCCTGCATCGAGGAGAACACCAAGAACCCAGCTCGATATCGAGGTGGTCATATCGAGCAGAACACCTTCCCATGCACCCGATATGCTTTATCCGAGAGTTGACCAACTTTTTCCACTTTTGAACAAACATTATCCTTTCACTTATTTAAGTTTTGGCTTATCTTTTTAGCATCTTATCTTCTTCTCTATCATATTTTCGACCTGGGGGAGAACCCAAAAAGGGGATTTGATGAGATTTTGATCAAGATCACTCTTTTAATAAAGTTTTGCACTTCCTTTGTTATTTTCCTTCTAGTTCTTGTTTAATTATGTTTGATATGTCTTTTCTGCTTGTTTCTGTTGATTTCATGATTTGTAGGGAGTAGTTTCGTTTTGGTTTAAGGTAAAGGTAGATGGGGTGATTCTTGTGATTGATTAAGGTGTTTAGGACTTAGATCTTCTCATTCTCTTTCTTGTGTGATTGTGCTTAATATTTATGACCTCTTTGAAGAATAAGCAAATGTTAGGATATCATGTGCACTCTATGTGTTTGATGAAATTCCTAAAGTTTTCAATGCATGAAGTTGATGTTTAAATGATCATATTTCTTTACATCTTTACCTCTTGTTTCGATATGTTTATAGCTTATGACCACATTGGTGGAACATTTCTTAGATTTCTATTATGCATCACAAGTGTGAGTAGAATTCTGAACCACTGCACAAGAGATTAGTAGTACTAGTCTATGCTAGGATGCTTTCTGGTTATATGGAACTTGTGATTAATGCTTGCTCTTTGTATATACACCATCACTAGTGGGTTTGAAATGCATTGAGTCAAAGGGATCGATTTCTATAACAGTGTTTCCTTATCTAAGATTGAGTGTTTAGAATTGTTTGTTTTGATCACCTTAATCATGAACAATGGATTACCCTATCATCATTGCCTTTGAACCTTGCTTTTAAATTTCGAATTTGTTTAGTAGTTGCACTGTTTTGCTCTGTTTCATTTGCTTATTATTGCTTATTGCCTTGTTATTTTCAGCTCTTTAGTATTCATAGTTTGAACTCTTTAGTTTTCTTGCTTGTGTTATTTGGTTGCTTGAACTTTTAAACCCCTTTTTGGCTTAGCTTAACAAGCTTCTGCATCTCCATTACACTATCCCCACAAAGGATTGATAAACCTCATCTATACTACTTCTGATTTAGAGAGGGATTGAGTTAAGACTTGCAAAAGTCCTTTTTCAATTTGGCGCCGTTGCCATTGTAGGAGTGTTAGATAATTAAGTTTAGGTTCTTTCTTAGACTTAGTCACCTTTTAGTTTACTAATCGCTTTACATTTCTTGCTCTATTTTCTCAGGTACAATGGCTGATCAACAACATCATAGACATGCTCATCAAGCTCAGTTAAGAGAAGATGAAGCACCAGTTCAGAGGTTACATAGGCCAGTGCCTCAAATTACTTGAAGAGCACAGCATATAGGATCTCATGATGCTCCTTACCTTCATACTAACACTTTGAGATCATGAGTAGTGTAATTGCAATGGTCCAAGCCAACCGCTTTAATGGCACATCTATGGAGGATCCTGATAACAGGTTTTTGGAGTATGATGATGTATCAAAGCTCAAATGCAACACTGAGATGTAGTATAGTATGCAAGTGAGTATCAATCCACACCTAGGAGCTAGAAAGTTCAATGAGAATGCAAGGATCAAGTAAAGCTAAGCAAATGATGAACGGTTTTATAAAATTCCTAAAAACTAGATGCAACGATCAAATGCAAAGCAAAACTATTTTAAAAATACTAGAAACGAATGAACTACCACGAGGAACAAACATAATGATTAAAATGCAAAGCTATGAATTTATAAAAATCGACTAATGGATCGACCACAAGATCGACCACTAGATCGTGTAACAACGATCGATCTCGTCTAAAAGTTCTACGGAAACGAATCTAATAACCAGGATGCGAACAGATAGCAAGCGAATGATTAAAAGAGATGTAAGAATACTAAGAAAGAGGGTCCAGGGTTGAGATTCATGTTCAAGGGTTTCAAAGGTTCAAGCTTGGTTTGAAAACTTTAGATCTACTCACTTTGTGAGATACCCTAAGCCTTGAAAAAAAAACAAGATCCATCCATGGCGTGTGGTATGGATCACTCCTTCATTCTCTCCTCCAGACCCATGACGTTTGGCGGAAAAAGAGATTGAAGGGCATAGAACTAAGATTTCAAACACACGGCCTAACTAGTCCCCTAAACCACCATGGCGTTTGGGAAAGGTAGACTAGCCTCTAGGATGCGATTTTCAGAGACCTCTGGATCCTGTCAAGGTAAGAGGCCCCTTTGGTCATAAAGATCTTGGCGTGAGAGTCTCTAAGCTTTAAGAACTCGACATCCTAGAAGAGAAAGCCATGAAGAACAAGAAAACACCAAACTTGAAAACCTTTTCGACCCCTTTGAATCCTCTCAACCCCAAAACCCGATGAAACTACTCACTACACATTAAGTAAACTGAGCAAAGCATTAACGATGAACTAATAAACATGAAGAACGATGGATTTAAACTTAAACGATTCAAAGATTCAAGAACAAAGCTTCAAGTTCTAACAATAGCGAAATCGCCTTCGAACAGAGAGAGAAAGATGAAAAAAAATAAAGTGAAAGCGTGTGTGAAAAAGTATGATCGCCGCCTTCCCGAAATAGGCCAAACAGCTCGATGGTCCCTGTAGCATCCGTATCCGAGAAAATGCGGAATGATCGTACCGGACAGGGTATTGTCCGAGGAATGACCGAGCCAAGGGTCGGATACTGGCTGGGAAATGGAGGTTCGGACTATGGTCGGGTGTTGACCGAGGAAATAGTCGGATGTGGGCTGGATAGCCGAGCCGGATGGACCATATCCGAGGGAAAACAGGGTCCAGTCCGAGGGAAATGGGATTTATCCGAGTGCAGTGGGATATATCTGAGAGTCTGGGAGGTTAGTCTGAGTGTCAGTGGACTGTCTCCGAGGGGGAATAGGAAACCTCCGAGAGAAATAGAGGATTAGCCGAGGTGGGACAAGTTGTCCGAGAAAAATAGGAATATCCGGGTGAAAAATGGAAAACACCTCGTATAAGGGCGGTTTATCCGAGAGGGAAGGGATTTGGGCCGTGGGCGAAGTGTTTGGTCGGCTATTTTGGGGTTTATCGAAAGAATGGTCGAGCCGGTACAGGGAATAGCCGAGAGAATCGAATCGGACCGGGATAAAACTTACTGGAACTGGGAAAACGTCGGATAAGTCCGGGTTACCTAGGGTTTTGCGAGTATCAGGTTATTGCCAAGCAAATCCGACCATCGCCGAGATAAACTGGTAAGCGATCGGATATTTCCCTAAGTGTTGAGTTTTCATCGGATAACCTCGAGCTAATAGCCTTGTTTTGTGGGATTTCTGAGGGAAAACAGAGTTTGGCTCGAAGAAAGGTGAACGGATCAACAGATAGCCGAGGGGATAAGGATCGGATCGTACCGTGAGCCGATAGATTCTTAGGGAGATCGGATATCTTCGTTTTGGTGCGGTTTTCATCGGGATTTCTTCTGACCAATCTGTTTCCAGCCTTGTCTAAGGTGAATGCGTGACTGTGGTTGGGTCTAGGACCGTAGGATTGCTAGGGTTGAATGTTTGCATGTTGATTGTGTGATTTTCATGTTATGTGTTGGGAATTGATAAGCAATCCTTATGTTGTGATATATTGTGGTGTTTACCGTGGCATATATGATGTTTAGCTAACCTCAGGGTAATCCGGATCATGTACTAGCTTAGGGGATGTGGGATTCTCGCTGAAGTAGACATGGGTCTTAAAAAGGGATTGATCTTGGTTGGTTAGGCTAGATGATCATGGCCGTTTGATATTGTTATGTCTATTTCGAATTGATTGTGTTGAATGTTGAATCCGAAAGTATGACTGCGTGTTTGGTACTGACCAGGTGTTACGGGATGACTGTATTCACTAAGTATTTATGAAATACTTATGCCTTTCATCTTGAGTGTGCAGGTACTAAGCAGTAGGGGGGCGAGACCAGGCGGCAGTGATGGATATGGATGGATCGGGACTTGGTTTTATGTGTGTTAAGACTTGTGTTTTAGAGTCTTATGGCTTTGGTGTTTGGTTATTTAGGTTGCTAGATGATCGTTTGTATTCATTAGCGAACCATTGTGATTTGTTTAAGTTAACCCTGAATCCTGCTTAAGTGTTTTTGAAAGTTAAATGAATGAGTTGCTTTATATTCCGCTGTGTAATGATAAGAAAGACTTAGAAAAATAAAGAAGAAAAAGTTCAAAAATATGGCTAAGTATAGAACGGACTTAGAGGATGTAGTGGGACACAGCTGCGGTACATTTTACCGGGTTGGGTTACCACAAGTTGGTATCAGAGCGTTTTAACGCTTCTAGGACTGAAATTGGTGACTGCAGTTGTTTGTTTGATTGTTTGGGGTTTATGGGGGGTCCGATCCATTCTTCACTGCCAAGGTCTTGCGGTAAGTTGTTGTGTGGTGTTGTGAAACACGTTTTGAGTTAGCTTCGGCTAACTGGCATTGTGTACTTGCAGATGGTTGATACCAGAAGAACCGTGAGGAACAATGGGGACAACCAGGCTGCGGGGTCTGTGAACTCAGTCAACGGTGATGTTGCTGAGAGGGCTAGGGAAGCCGAGAGACAGGCAGCTGCGGTTGCAAATGAGGCGGCTAGAGTGGCAGCCGTGGAAGCAGCAAGGAATGCTGCGGATGCTGAGAACATGGCTAGGAATGCTGCGGATGCAGCTGGGGTTGCTGCGAATGTAGCACCAGTGGGGTTAGAGGCTGTGCTTGGGATGTTAGCACATGTACTAGCTAGGCTACCTGCGGTGGCTCCTGCGCCGGCGGTTGCAGCAGCACCACAAGTAGTACCACCGGTGAGGGTTCACGCGGATGTGATTGAGGAGGAAGCGGACCAAGTGGAGAGGGTTCCGAGTTACCTCAAGGTTTTGGATCACATGGTGCGGTTGGGAACCAAGTTCTTTGCTGGAGGTTCTACACCGATTGAGGCAGATGAGTGGAGGATGAGACTGGAACGGAATTTTGAGTCTATCCGATGTCCAGAGGGTTACAAGAGAGACATTGTCGTGCACTACTTGGAGGGTGATGCACACACGTGGTGGAAAGGAATCTTTGGAAGGCTGGTGAATGCGAATTGTTCTTATGAGATATTTTCAGCGATGTTCAGGAGTAAGTACTTCCCACAGGAAGCTTACAACGAGTTAGAGAAGGCGTTTCTGTACCTTAGTCAGGGGACGCTTACAGTGAGGCAGTATGAGACTCAGTTTAATCAGCTGAGGAAGTATGTGTCTCATGAGTTTGACACGGAGGAGAAGCTGATTCGAAGGTTTATGAGTGGACTGCGAGTTGAGCTAAGGAATTGGTGTGTGGTTCGTGACTTCAGGACAGTTTCTGAGCTTGTGGAGAAGGCGGCATTGTTGGAGTCAGGACAGGCGGAAGCTGCGTTGATGTCAGCTGGGGCTAGTACAGCCGTGACCAAGGCGGGTCAGTCTAGTGGACAGAACCTGGAAGTTTGGGAAAGGAGTACCGAACAAAGGATCTGGGGGACGCAGCGTGTGCAGCAAGTGTGGCAAGGCTCACGTTGGCGAGTGTAGGCGCGGTGGTAGTGGATGACATAGGTGCGGGAGTTTAGAGCATCGGGTACGAGACTGTCCGGAGGAGGATCAGCGAGTGGTCCGTGTGTCCGGCAGTGATGGTGCGGTTCCGGTTTGCTACGGTTGTGGAGAACCAGGGCATTTCAAATGTGAGTGTCCTAAGGCAGGAGTGGTGGAGCAGGCCGTGGCTCAAGGGAAGAGAGCAGGGGAGGCGCTTGCATCACAGGCCAAGAGATAGGTCATTATGCCGAGGGTGTACACGACGAGTGCAGCAGCAGCCGAGGAACCGAGCACTTCTCATCCGATTACTGGTACGTGTGGTACTTAGTATTTTCTAAACTTGCCTTTGTGTGTTGTTGTGTGTTAGTATAGAGTCTTAGCATTCTAGGGAATGAATGTGTAGGGACCTTGCTAATGGGTGAGGTTGAAACCCATGTTCTGTTTGACTCGGGAGCAAGTCATTGTTTTGTTAATCCGGACATGATCGGAAAAGGTCAGTTCCAGAAGGAACCCGGAGAGGACGTTGGGTTAGTTCAGGCGGCTGGAGGCCAAGTGATGTTTTCACTAGGAACGGTCAAGAATGTTCCGGTGATGTTTGGCGAAGTGAACATGCCAGCGGATCTAGTGATCTGTAGGGTTAAGTCCTACGATGTCATTTTGGGAATGGACTGGTTAGGCAAGCACAGAGCTCACTTGGATTGTCACCGTGGAAGGGTGCGGTTTGAGAGAGACGGAGAAGTCTTGGTTTATCAGGGAGTTAGACCAACCTCAGGAAGTTTGGTGGTTTCAGCTATTCAGGCAGAACGGCTGATAGAGAAGGGTTGTGAGGCGTACCTAGCAACGATCACTACTACAGAAGGACGACCGGATGTAGACTTAGGCAGTATACCGGTGGTGCAGGAATTTGAGGATGTTTTTCAGGCGTTGGCAGGACTGCCAACAGCTCGTTCAGATCCATTCACGATTGAACTTGAGCCGGGGACAGCTCCATTGTCCAAAGCACCATACCGGATGGCGCCAGCGGAGATGGCTGAACTGAAGAAGCAGCTAACGGAGTTGTTGGACAAAGGCTTCATTAGACCTAGTAGTTCACCGTGGGGAGCACCAGTGTTGTTCGTGAAGAAGAAGGATGGGAGCTTTAGGCTTTGCATTGATTACCGCGGATTGAATCGTGTGACCGTGAAGAACAAGTATCCACTTCCCAGGATAGACGAGTTATTGGACCAACTCAGGGGAGCTACTTGGTTCTCTAAGATCGATTTGGCATCAGGGTACCATCAAATACCCATAGAGGAGACAGACGTGCGTAAGACTGCCTTTAGGACAAGGTATGGTCATTACGAGTTTGTGGTCATGCCATTTGGTTTGACGAATGCGCCAGCTGCATTCATGAAGTTGATGAATGGCGTATTCAGAGAGTACCTAGATGAGTTTGTGATCATTTTCATAGATGATATTCTAGTATACTCTAAGGATGAGGAAGAGCATAAGAGTCATTTGCGGACTGTTCTGGAGAAGTTGAGAGAACATAAGTTATATGCCAAGCTCAGTAAGTGTAGCTTTTGGCAACGGCATATAGGGTTCTTGGGTCATATTATTTCGGATAAGGGAGTGTCCGTGGACCCAGAGAAGATTCAGGTTATTGCGGATTGGCCTAGACCAGAAAATGCTACAGAGATAAGGAGTTTTCTCGGATTAGCTGGTTACTACAGGCGGTTTGTCAAAGGTTTTGCAAGCATGGCTCAGCCAATGACAAAGCTGACTGGTAAAGACGTGGAGTATGTCTGGACGGATGAGTGTGAAGAGTGCTTCTCAAAGTTGAAGGAGTTACTCACTAGTGCACCAGTATTGGCGTTACCAGAACCGGGTGAGCCATACGTGGTATACACGGATGCATCCAGGAAAGGACTAGGTTGTGTTCTGATGCAGAATGGTAAGGTGATAGCTTATGCTTCGCGGCAGCTACGGAAGCATGAAGGAAACTACTCTACGCATGATTTAGAGATGGCGGCTGTGGTATTTGCACTTAAGATATGGAGATCTTACTTGTATGGCGAGAAGGTGCAGATATACACGGACCATAAGAGTTTAAAGTACATCTTTACTCAATCGGATTTGAACTTGAGACAGCGTAGATGGATGGAGTTGGTAGCGGACTATGACTTGGAGATAGCATACCATCCAGGAAAGGCCAACTTGGTGGCAGATGTGTTGAGCAGGAGAAGGGCTAGCGTATCATCTGAACAGAATGTTGGAAGCATTGTGAACATGCTAAGGACATTGCAGTTGAATGCAATAACGGATGGGGTTGAACCGTTGGGTTTGGAAGCTGCGGATAGAGCTGACTTGTTGACTAGAATTCGGATTGCTCAGGAGCAGGATGAGAATCTGAAAAAAGTGTCACAGAATGACAAGACGGAATATCAGACTTCAAACAATGGGACCATTGTTGTGAACGGACGGGTCTGTGTTCCAGATGTGAAGGAGTTAAGGGATGAGATCCTTAAGGAGGCACATCAGTCAAGGTTTTCTGTTCATCCAGGAATGACCAAGATGTATCAGGATTTGAAACTGTACTATCATTGGGTTGGGATGAAACGGGATGTGGCTAAGTGGGTAGCCGGATGTTAGACGTGCCAATTGGTTAAGGCAGAGCATCAGTTTCCAAGTGGTTTGTTGCAAACGTTGCCAATGCCAGAATGGAAATGGGACATGATCACCATGGACTTTGTATTGGGGTTACCTAAGACTAGGAAGTTGCATGACGGGATATGGGTCATTGTGGATCGTTTGACCAAGTCTGCTCACTTCTTAGCAATGAAAAAGACTGATGGAGTACCAAAGTTGGTGGACATGTATATTGATCAGATCATGAAGTTGCATGGAGTGCCAGTGAGTATCATTTCAGATCGTGATCCAAAGTTTACTTCAAGGTTCTGGAAAGAGTTCCAGGAAGCGTGTGGGACGCGATTGCATATGAGTACAGCGTATCATCCTCAGACTGATGGGCAATCAGAACGGACGATCAGGACATTGGAGGATATGTTGAGAGCGTGTGTACTGGACTGGGCTGGTAATTGGGAAGACTACTTACCGTTGGCTGAATTTGCATACAACAATAGTTACCAAAGGAGCATTGAGATGTCTCCGTATGAGGCGTTGTATGGCAGGCCGTGCAGGACACCATTGTGTTGGACCCAAGTGGGGGAGCGTAGCGTAATGGGGCCAGCAGTGGTCGAGGCTACTACAGAAAAGATCAGATTGTTAAAGGTTAAGCTGAAAGAGGCTATGGACAGGCAGAAAAGTTATGCGGACAAGCGTCGCAGGGATTTGGAGTTCAGTGTGGGTGATATGGTTTATCTTAAGGCACTGACTTATAAGGGAACAGATAGGGCAGCTAAGAGTGCCAAGTTGAATCCGAGGTACATGGGGCCGTACCGGATACTGGAAACAGTTGGCACAGTGGCTTATAAGTTGGACTTGCCATCAGAAATAGGAGCGTTCCACAATGTATTCCATGTGTCACAGCTGAGAAAGCACATTACCGAATGGGAAACGGTTATAGAGGAGCCGCCAGCAGACTTGCAAGAGGACCTTGCAGTAGTGGCTAGACCGGTTCGAGTAATAGGACGGAAAGAAAGGACTAAGCATGGGAAGCTGGTCAGAATGGTTCAGGTCGTATGAGACTGCGACGGGCATGAACAGGTTACTTGGGAAAAGGAGGCTAGGATGAAAGCTGAGTATCCCAAATGGTTTGACAAGTTGCAAACGGATGAGTCGGATTCGAGGACGAATCCAGAACGAGTGGGGGACAGTTGTAGCATCCGTATCCGAGAAAATGCGGAATGATCGTACCGGACAGGGTGTTGTCCGAGGAATGACCGAGCCAAGGGTCGGATACTGGCAGGGAAATGGAGGTTCGGACTATGGTCGGGTGTTGACCGAGGAAATAGTCGAATGTGGGCTGGATAGCCGAGCCGGATGGACCATATCCGAGGGAAAACAGGGTCCAGTCCGAGGGAAATGGGATTTATCCGAGTGCAGTGGGATATATCCGAGAGTCTGGGAGGTTAGTCCGAGTGTCAGTGGACTGTCTCCGAGGGGGAATAGGAAACCTCCGAGAGAAATAGAGGATTAGCCGAGGTGGGACAAGTTGTCCGAGAAAAATAGGAATATCCGGGTGAAAATGGAAAATACCTCGTATAAGGGCGGTTTATCCGAGAGGGAAGGGATTTGGGCCGTGGGCCAAGTGTTTGGTCGGCTATTTTGGGGTTTATCGAAGGAATGGTCGAGACGGTACATGGAATAGCCGAGAGAATCGAATCGGACCGGGATAAAACTTACTGGAACCGGGAAAACGTCGGATAAGTCTGGGTTACCTAGGGTTTTACGAGTATTTAAGGGATTTTGAGACTTTTCTCGGGAGAGTTGTGTTTATTCGAGAGCAATAAAGCAAAGAAAGAGAATAGTCGAGAGAAAACCCTAAGAAAAATACTTTATCGCGAGGACATCCGAGAGAGATCAGGTTATCGCCGAGCAAATCCGACCATCGCCGAGATAAACTGGTAAGCGATAGGATATTTCCCTAAGTGTTGAGTTTTCATCGGATAACCTCGAGCTAATAGCCTTGTTTTGTGGGGTTTCTGAAGGAAAACAGATTTTGGCTCGAAGAAAGGTGAACGGCTCAAGAGATAGCCGAGGGGATAAGGATCGGATCGTACCGTGAGCCGAGAGATTCTTAGGGAGATCGGATATCTTCGTTTTGGTGCGGTTTTCATCGGGATTTCTTCTGACCAATCTGTTTCCAGCCTTGTCTAAGGTGAGTGCGTGACTGTGGTTGGGTCTAGGACTGTAGGATTGCTAGGGTTGAATGTTTGCATGTTGATTGTGTGATTTTTATGTTATGTGTTGGGAATTGATAAGCAATCCTTGTGTTGTGATATATTGTGGTGTTTACCGTGGCATATATGATGTTTAGCTAACCTCAGGGTAATCCGGATCATGTACTAGCTTAGGGGATGTGGGATTCTCGCTGAAGTAGACATGGGTCTTAAAAAGGGATGGATCTTGGTTGATTAGGCTAGATGATCATGGCCGTTTGATATTGTTATGTCTATTGCGAATTGATTGTGTTGAATGTTGAATCCGAAAGTATGACTGCGTGTTTGGTACTGACCAAGTGTTACGGGATGACCGTACTCACTAAGTATTTATGAAATACTTATGCCTCTCATCTTGAGTGTGCAGGTACTAAGCAGTAGGGGGGCGAGACCAGGCGGCAGTGATGGATATGGATGGATCGGGACTTGGTTTTATTTGTGTTAAGACTTGTGTTTAGAGTCTTATGGCTTTGGTGTTTGGTTATTTAGGTTGCTAGCTGATCGTTTGTATTCATTAGCGAACCATTGTGATTTGTTTAAGTTAACCCTGAATCCTGTTTAAGTGTTTTTGAAAGTTAAATGAATGAGTTGCTTTATATTCCGCTGTGTAATGATAAGAAAGACTTAGAAAAATAAAGAAGAAAAAGTTCAAAAATATGGCTAAGTATAGAACGGACTTAGAGGATGTAGTGGGACACAGCCGCGGTACAGTTTACCGGGTTGGGTTACCACAGTCCCCCCCTCGCTAGCGGCCAAGAGCGGTTACAGTGCACTGAGATCGACTTCGAGATCGAGCATCTCGTTCGATCATCTTCGGACATCATGACTTCAGCTCGATCTGTATCTCGATCTTCTTCGGTGGATCAAGTGATTCGTTCGATCTTGGAGTCGAACTTTGGAGGATCGAGTGGTGGAATCGATCCGGCTCTCGCTCTGCATGGCGTCATTCACGTCCGTACTCCTTGATCGATCGCTTCACTTGATCTTCGTCTCGATCAGTTCCCTTGGATCGGATGGACTACTCGATCTTCTGGTCGGTCTCATCTAGATCGACCGGCCTTGCTCGATCTGCTTCTCGATCTCTGGTCCTTGGCAAGCATTCCTGAATTCTTCAAGTTCCCACGAACCTCCTCTCGAGCCTTAGCACGTCTACAAACCCTCCAAGACCCCAAAGTAGCCGAAAACAACCTGAATGCGATGCAAAATGCAAGAAACATGCATATGCTGGTGCAAGAACACTCTAGGACCTAAAGTGATGCAATCTATCCTAAAATGCAATATATATGCGTGAGAAACTAACTTATATGTATGCAAAATACATGAAATATGCAGCAATATCAGATCCGCTTGATCACTTGGACAGCTTTGAGCGTCTTTGCAGTCTACAAAACATCAATGACATCACAGAAGATGGTTTCAAACTGAGGTTACTTCCTTTCTCTCTTGGTGAACGTGCGAATTTGTGGGAAAAATCTTTTCCTTTTGGATCAGTAAATTCTTGGGTTCATTGCAAAAGAGTGTTTCTTGCAAAGTTTTACTCTTTTACCAGGACAGCTACATTAAGGCACAGCATCTCAGGGTTCAAACAATCACAAGATAAGCCATTCTGTTCAGCATGGGAGAGATTTCAGAGTTACACTTTGCGCTGCCCTCATCATGCTTTCTCCACAGAGTCATTGCTCAACACATTCTACAGAGGAGTGTCACCAAGATTCAAGATGCTGTTAGACAGAGCTAGCAACAGCCACTTTTTGGGTACAACAGTTGATGATGGTTTGCAGCTAATTGAAAATCTTGCCTTGAGTAATGGTGACTATGTGGATGAGCAAGAGGACAGCTACAAGAAGAATAATAAAACCTCAAATCACCAAACGAAGCTGGATATGTTAGCACTAAATGCTAAGCTAGACTTGTTGCTTGAGCGATCTCTACATCACCCACCAAAGGCAACAGAGCAGACCTCAGCTCTTGGACATGCTTACAACTTAGAAGCTGAAGCCTACTATGTGCAGCAACAAGAGAATGTTCATCATAAGCCTTACCAGGATACAAGCTATGATAGCTACAATACTTATAGTCCTCAGGCATACACAAGACAGAGTGCTCTAATATACATTCAGCTTGGTGTTCCCATACAACAAAACAACAGGTTTACACCTTCATATGCAGAACACCAAGAGCATATGTATGCAGCAGAATTTGTTTCTCAACATCAAGTAGCAGCATCACCAGTTCAGGATATCCCTAGTCCTTCACCAGCACCACCGTCTACACTAGACACAGCCACAACTAAGCTGCTTGAGCAGTTACTTCCCGCTCATACAAAGAGTACAATGGAGATGAAGGCTGCACATCAACTAGAGATGCTTGCTAATCAAAAGAGTACAATGGAGATGCATGCTAATCTACTACAGAAGTTTGAGAAAGTCAGTGATGAGCTTGCTCTGCTTAAAGCCAATCAGGTCTCCTCTATTACAGCTCAACAACAACCGCCACCAGCTGTGCAGGCAATCACTACCAGGAGTGGTAAACAGCTACAAGGACCTGTAACACCTCTCCATGTGGACATTGAGAAGCAAAATGGGGGGGGGGGGGGGTGTCTCTTGAGACTCATGAAGAAGAGACTGAAGCTGAACCAGAGAAGGAAATGAAAGCCAAAGAAAAGCGTGTGAGAAAAGGAAAACAAGTGGCCGATGAAGCACAAAGAGAAGCCACACAGCCTACAAGGAAGGAACATGTCTTTGTTCCTCCTCCCTACAAGCCACCACTCCCCTTTCCAGGAAGGATCAAGAAACAGTTAGTGGAGAAGTACAGGCAACTTTTTGAGAAGCATATAGAAAATGTGGAGATAGCCATGCCCATGCTTGATGCCTTATTGCTTATACCTCAATATCAGAAGTACTTGAAGGATGCGGTTGCGGATAGACAAAACCAGCTGGAATGAATGGTTGTTCTTACACATGAAGTTAATACTATCATACAGCAACCACATCCACCTGAGAAGCTAGGAGACCCTGGAAGCTTCACTTTACCATGCTCCATAGGACCTCTCACATTCAACAACTGTTTATATGATCTTGGAGCAAGTGTAAGTCTGATGCCACTTACTACTGCAAAACGCCTAGGATTCACAAGCTTTAGACCAAGCAGAATAACTCTTGTCCTAGCTGACCGCTCTGTCAGACATCCCATTGGATTGCTTGAGAACCTCCATGTCCGAGTTGGGAATGTTGATGTACCAACTTTTTTTGTTGTGTTAGAGCTTGATGGTGAACCACCAGATCCTCTCATACTTGGCAGACCATTCCTTGCCACAACTGGTGCAATTATAGATGTCAAGGGAGGAAAGATAGAGCTGCATTTGGGTAACGACATGGTTCTCAAGTATGACGTACATGAAGTCATGAAGAAGCCAACAATAGAAGGATAAATGTTCAGAGTGGAAACTAAAGATGAGGTGAATGATGAGCTTTCTGAGGAGATGAACACAAAGGATCATTTAAGCATGGTGTTGACTAAGGAACCAGGAGAATATGGGAACTTGCATGAAGAAACTTCAGACTATGGGCGGCTGTTTAAGAGGAACAAGTTAGACATACACCACAAGCTGTTTTTTGAACTAAGAAGTGAAGTTGTGATCTCGGTGAATCAAGAGGATAGTACGACTAAGGATGGCAGGTCAGGCTATAATGAAGATAATGACCTCAAGCCACCTCCCAAAAGGTTGAAGGTACCTAAGAGATGTGCTTGGCGCTTAGTGCACAAGGAATTCAAACCAGGGGACTTGGCGCCTCTTGACTACTCAAGGGTCAAGCCTTACATAGCCTCAGGGGTCCTGAAAGAGACAACACTTAGTCTCCTTAGTGTTCCCACATAGCCAAAAAAGAGGTCAAGTTAAGAGACCTTAAACAAAGCACACTTGGGAGGTAATCCCATGACTATCTATGTAAATATGCTTTCCTTTTACTTTTGATATGTTTTTTTAGTGATTTCAGGTTGGAAAAAGTGGTTGAATAGGTCAGACAATGTGGAAAATCCAAGAAAACTAAAGCTCTGTTTCTGCATCGAGGTACTATATCGAGCATAACCTCTGCAAACTCTGCCCGATGCAGTTTATCTCGAGGAAGAAGCAGTCCGTACATCGAGCTAGATGCACGCTGGTGATCACATCGAGGTACCACATCGAGCAAAACCTCAAAGGCCCTGCTCGATGCAATCTCCAAGACTGTACACCAAGGAGAACACCATATCCCTTCCACGGTGCATCCGTACCGCCCGATTGATCGACCCGAACGGAGCCCTTCCAATGAGATTCAGATTCGCCGTCCTTCATAGAAGATGAAGATCATCGAGTTAGATTTCCAATGAACTTCGAATCAGGTCAGTCCAGTCAGGGGTTAAAGAGATATGGCGATTGCAGTAAACCGGTATACAGCAGGACGATCACATCGAGGATGCACATCGAGCAGAACATCAAAGACCCAGCTCGATACAGCCAAATGCATCTCAAAACACCAGGATTGAAGGGATGAAACTGCCCCATGGTCTCCACTGGCCTCCTACACTGTGATGAGTGTCCATCCTCCACCCCTCCAACCTCCAATGCAAGTACACACCTTCCTCTTCCTTTACTCTTTACACATTTTCCCTTACACTTCATTTTTACATTGTGGTTTGCCTCCTTTTGCATTTATAATACATAGTGTACTGTGTATTCTAAGAGTGGGGGATGGTTAACTTGGACTTACATTCTGCACTTGCATATAGCTAAACAACCATGCATCATACTTGCATTCCACTTAAGGCATAGAAAATCACTAAAAATTTTAAAATTTTCGAAAATTGATTTCTTAAAAGCAGAGTGTTCATGTGCATTCATGTAGGACTTAGACTTCATGCATTCAACTAGGTTGTAGCTTGCTTGTTTAAAATGGGTGCAATGATAGTGAATCTTTGAAAATTATAGTGGTTTATGAAAATGATACCCTTGTTCGTAGTCCTTTGATGCATTTGATGAAGCACTTGAAATAAGGCTGAACCACTCTTTGAATTCATGATTTTGAGACTCTTGTTTGAATTTGAAGCTTGCTTGATTTGATCTTGACCTTTATTTAAGTGGAACCTTAATTTGATCTTTGAATTATCTTGTTTGTGCATTGAAAGTGATTGCATGGCTACCAATATACATATTTGGATCATCTTCTTCCTTTTCACCACTCTTGTTGATCCAAATAGCTGATCCTCATCATTAAGGGACAGTTAACCATACCTTGAAGCAATCCTTCCTTCTAAACCAAAACACTATTGTGAGAGTTTGTTAAGCCTTGCATCATCATTTTCAAACTTATCTTGGCAAAAAGTGTTAGGAGTAAGGCTGGCATTGAGAAGCTCTCTTGTAGACATCAGCTTGCATTTTGAGCTTGATACTAGGTTAGGAGTTTTGGAAAAGGGTAGAGATAAGTGGTTTAAGCTTTAATGTTTGTATCTTTTGAGAAGAGAAGAAGAGTGGGAATGGTTTCATGAAGAAAATGATATTGTGGGAAGATGATTGTATCTTGTGGCTAAGTGAAAAATAAGAAAGCTCTAAGTAACAAAGAACAAAAGTCACCAGCAACAACAAGCTTACAAAGGTCATCCAACAGGAGAAAAATCAGGCCAAGCAATCCACCAAAAAGGTGATGAAAATTGGCACCTATACAACAAAGAAGAGCAAATTCTAAAAGAAGTCAGCCACACAAGCAAAAGAAGAAGAAGTCCCCTACATTTCGAAAAGAAAAAGATCAAAAGAGCTCTGGGAAAGGGTAGATTTAGGGGAATATCTTGGGACTTAGACTTAATTAGGATCATCTTTGGGAAAAGGATAGAAGAGAGCTTTGACTTGTATGCATAAGTATGCTTTTACCTTTAGCATTTTGCCTAAGATAGATTCATTTCAAATGAGAGATCCTTTATTTCTTTGAGCCATTGATGAATGAGATCATTTTTATCTCATAACCATGTCCTTTGAACCAAATGCTTTCACTTGATTTGCATAAACTTGATCCATTGGTTACTTGTTTAATGAATGTTAAAAAGGTCAAGTGATTTGAGGGCTTGTGTAGATTGATAACTTGGGAAACATTTTCATTTTGTGATTAGTGTGGCTAAGTTTTAGAGTACAGTTCCATCATCTGCATTCTAGCACTAGAAACATGGACATCACTTTGATCTATTGTTAGCATTTTAATGATATGAGTTCCCATTTTAAAACCTCATCACCATATTTAATCTTTTATTTGCTTGAGGGCAATACAATACTAAGTGTGGAGGTGTTGATAGCTTGCTATTTTAGATCATTTTAGGCTGCATTTCATGCATGTTTTCTATTGTTCTTGCATTAATTCTTATCATTTTAGTCTCATTTACATATAAAAGTAGTCATGCATGCATTTAGATTAGGAATGCATACATTTGCATGTTTAAGGTGTATTTCAGGTGTTTTTGAAGCTACGGAGACTTATTGGAGGATGGAGGATCATCTGGAGTCAAAGAAATATGCAAGAAGAATGAAGCCAAGCTGTTTACAAGCTGCACCGAGGTCCCACATCGAGGTCTTTTCTCGGTTCAACAGGATGCGAGTTAAAGGTTGGTCCGGACGAAGCCTCTCCACTAATATTCAGGCTCCACGTTCTTCATGCAAGTTGTAGAGGATCAGAATATCTTTCCAATGGTGGTCGGATCATGTCATTTGGACCTGGGGTTGAAGAGATAGAGCGATTTCAGCTACGCAATATTCACCAGCCTGCTGTACCGAGGTAGTGCACCGAGCTAAGCATGCCGTACAAGCCGATACGAAGACACAGGGCATATCGAGGTCCTGCATCGAGGAGAACACCAAGAACCCAGCTCGATATCGGGGTGGTCATATCAAGCAGAACACCTTCCCATGCACCCCGATATGCTTTATTCGAGAGTTGACCAACTTTTTCCACTTTTGACCAAACCTTATCCTTTCACTTATTTAAGCTTTTGGATTATCTTTTTAGCATCTTATCTTCTTCTTTATCTTATTTTCAACCTGGGGGGAAACCCAAAAAGGGGATTTGATGAGATTTTGATCAAGATCACTCTTTTAATAAAGTTTTACACTTTCTTTGTTATTTTCCTTCTAGTTCTTGTTTAATCATGTTTGATCTGTCTTTTCTGCTTGTTTCTGTTGATTTCATGATGTGTAGGGAGTAGTTTCGTTCTGGTTTAAGGTTAAGGCAGATGGGGTGATTCTTGTGATTGATTAAAGTGTTTATGACTTAGATCTTCTTATTCCCTTTCTTGTGTGATTGTGCTTAATATCTATTACCTCTTTGAAGGATAAGCAAATGTTAGGATTTCATGTGCACTCTATGTGTTTGATGAAATTCCTAAAGGTTTCATGCATGAAGTTGATGTTTAAATGATCATATCTCTTTCCATCTTTACCTCTTGTTTCAATTTGTTTATAGCTTATGACCACATTGGCGGAACTTTTCTTAGATTTCTATTATGCATCACAAGTGTGAGTAGAAGTCTGAACCATTGCACAAGAGATTAGTAGTACTAGACTATGCTAGGATGCTTTTTGGTTATAGGGAACTTGTGATTAATGCTTGCTCTTTGTAGATACACCATCACAAGTGGGTTTGAAATGCATTCAGTCAAAGGGATTGATTTCTATAACAGTGTTTCCTTACCTAAGGTTGACTGTTTATAATTGCTTGTTTTGATCACCTTAATCATGAACAATGGATTACCCTATCATCATTGCCTTAGTCTTGAACCTTGCTTTTAAATTTCGAATTTGTTTAGTAGTTGCGCTGTTTTGCTCTGTTTCATTTGCTTATTATTGCTTATTGCCTTGTTACTTTTCAGCTCTTTAGTATTCATAGTTTGAACTCTTTAGTTTTCTTGCTTGCGTTACTTGGTTGCTTGGACTTTTAAACCCCTTTTTGGCTTAGCTTAACAAGCTTCTGCATCTCCATTACAATATCCCCACAAAGGATTGATAAACCTCATCAATACTATTTCTGATTTAGAGAGGGATTGAGTTAAGACTTGCAAAAGTCCTTCTTCATATATCGAACTAATATAATGTTTATATTGTATGCTCTGGTTCTACTGTAATTTTGGGTTGTTTACTGCATATCAGAATGTATATATTTTATAAAATAATAGATGGCTAATGATACATTAAAATATATATATATATATATTAATTTTAGATTATTCTTATCTAATATATATTAATGATGAAAATATCTGAGATAAGTTTATAAGAAAAAGTCCAATAAGTATAATCAATCCATTTTACATATAGATGCAATATATTTATATATATGAATATATATATATATATATTTATAAATATAAAACCCTATCTTGCAAAGTGGTTTGTTATATCGTTGCTTATCAAAAGATGCCACCAAAAATTATTGCCGAGAGACGAAAGAGTTATAAACCATCTCGATCGGCTCTACAGCGTATGTTTTAGAACTATCTATATGTTTAATCATTATATTAGTTTTCTGTTTATAAAACTTATAGAATTAATCTGTATTTTTTATTTTGAAAAGTTTCTAGCTTTTGTAACAAGGCAAGAACGACATGCCCCTTCTTGTGTGGCAACAACTGAAACTGTGTCTGCGACTTCACAATATCATCATATAAATCATGAGTATGATGGAAATTTAAGAAAATTGGATTCTAAGCTGGCAAGGCAAAGGCGGATGGCAATACTTAAAGAAAGAAGAAACAAACAGAGCGTAATTAGTTAGTTTTGTGATTATTATCTATTGAAATGCTGATGGTTCATGATTTTGTGTCATTGTTTTTTATATTTTATTACTTTGCAGCCGCTGATCACTCTCCAAAAATTGTGGAGGATTTTTTTATGCTACGTTGCTACTGAATCTGAGCCAGAAAAGGATGACTACTATGAGGATGATTCGGAAGATAATTCGTATGGTAGGAATAAGCAAGTAAAGAAGCGAGGAACGAATAATAAGATAATTTGTCAAAACATTCCTATTCGGACAGATATAAACAAAATCGTCGAGCCTGGATTGCTTGATAGTGGTAAGTTTATCATTGTATGTTGAGATTAATGTTTTGTTGTGGTTTTTGATAGAGCTAATTACTGAATTATAATATTATGCCACTTAGGTTATTACGATGATGGCGATCTTGTGTTCATATGTGAGCATTGTAGAGCTTATATGTGGACTGGGGAACGTACCAAGAAACGTGCAGTTTTGGGTGCACCTTTATTTTCATTATGTTGCGGTCAATGAAAGGTCACCCTTCCTCTCCTTAGAACCCCACATAAGACGCTTCTCTCTTTGGTTTATAACACAGATGAATTAAGACAACATTTTCGTGAAAACATTAGAGCTTACAACATGATGTATTCATTTACTTCTCTCGTGGAAAAATTGATCATTCTGTCAATAACGGCAAAGGCCCTTATTTATTCAAAATATGTGGTGAGAATTATCACTCTATAGGATCTATATTGTCCAAGGAAGGTGACCAGCTTTCCTACAGCTTTACATACATGATATAGAGAATGAAGCTGTAAATCGTATAGCTGCGTATGGGTATTGCCTCTTACTCCCACCTTTTAATAATTTATTTACTATTTTCAGTAATATGTCTAACAATCCTAATTTTTTTTTACATGAAAGAAAAACGGGAAAAGTGGGTGGTTTGCGAGAATCGGTAGTTATAATGATTTAGCGTACGTTAGTTAGGCATAATTGTCAGGTTAAAGCGTTCAGAATGGCTCGTGACAAAATTGCAAGCAGTACTCGTGTACCAGATATGAAAGTAGTTTTAACTTCTGCAAGATCAACTGATGGAAGGACTAATAATCTGCCAACCGCCAATGAAGTCGCCGCCTTGGTTCCTAATGATTTTAGTCCTGATGTTGAAGGCCAAGATCAACTGGTGATCTCAAACGTATTAGTGAATTAAATCCTTCTTATTTGCCTCTGCAGTATCCTTTTTTGTTTCCTTACGGGGAGGATGGATTTAGATTGGGGATTGATATTGGATTCATTGATACTTCCGGTAGGAAAAGGACAACAATTACCATGCGCGAGTTTTTTGCATATCGTATACAAGAAAGGTATGGCGAATCTCCTATTATCCTTATGTGTGGTAGGTTATACCAGCAATTTCTGGTGGATGCGTCTACCATGATTGAGACTAATAGACTTCGGTACGTTTTTTTAAACCAACAGAAGCTTCGGTCTGAGAGTTACTATTCAATAAAAGAAAAGTCTGATAAGGGAGTTTCAGATTTATCGGGTCAGGGACGGTGTAATTTTCATACCTTTGCCGTTTACCGGTGGTTCACGTTTTTTGTTACAGCATTACCTTGATGCTATAGCTACGTGCAGATATTATGGTTTTCCTGACCTTTTTTATCACTGTTACTTGTAATCCTAAATGGCCTGAAATAACAAGACACCTAGAGAGGCATAATTTAATTGCTGAAGATAGGCCGGATATATGTTGTCGTGTCTTCAAGATTAAGCTCGATGATATCATGTATCAGCTGAATAAGAAATCCATATTAGGAGCTGTTAATTCTGGTACGTGTGCATTTTATATATATACAGATATGCTAAAGTCATCGTATTTATTCTTATTTTATTTTGTTGGTGAGATTGTTTTAGCGATAAATTATATATGCGATCTTAATGGGTTTTATGTTTTTGATCAGCTATATACACAATCGAGTTTCAGAAGAGGGGTCTTCCACATGCACACATAGTTCTTTTTATGCATCCAGACAATAAATTGCCAACTGGCGAGGACATAGACAAGATTATAAGTGCTGAAATACCTGACAATGTTCTTGAGCCGGTGTTGTACGAAATCGTAGGTGAGTCAATGATTCATGGACCATGTGGTGCCTATAATAAAAATAACATATGCAAGGTAGATGGGAGGTGCACCAAGTATTTTCCTAAACCCTTAGCTGATGTTACAAGAATAGATAATGTTGGTTATCCCAAATATAAGAGACGTGATTATGGCTAGTTCGTTACTAAGAAGGGGTTTAATTGTGATAATGGGTATGTTGTGCCATACAACAAACAGTTGTCGTTACGTTACCGGTCTCATATTAATGTTTAATGGTGCATCCAATCGCGCTCGGTCAAGTATCTTTTTAAGTATATCAACAAGAGATTTGATTATGTTAGGGCGACGATAGAAACTAAGGATGAGGTTAATGAAATTAAGAAGCATTTTAGTTGCAGGTACTTTTATAGTTTTATTGATGTTATATTTATATGTTTATTTCCATTATTTCGGTCTAATAATTATTAGTGTTTATTAAATTGTGTTAAATAGGTATATCTCAGCTTGTGAGTCTACATGGCGTATATTAGCTTTCCCCACTACTTTTCGCACAACAGCGGTAATAAAACTTCCTTTTCATTTACCTGGTCAGCAATAGGTTATTTTTAACGAGGATGATCCAGCTGATGAGGTGTTGGCACGTGATTTTGCTGGTAAAACCAAATTTATGGCTTGGATAGATTGTAATAAAGTAGATCCTTCTGCTAGGGAGTTGAAATATTCTGAAATACCTTCCAAATATGTGTGGGATCAGCGAAACCGTATGTGGAAACCGAGGAAGAGGGGTTTTGCTATTGGTAGGGTTGATTTTGTTTCATCTGCCGTTGGTAAAGATTATTACTTGCGGATACTGCTTAATGTTGTTAAGGGTCCAAGAAATTTCGATGAGATAAAAACAGTTAATGGCATAATATGTCACAACTCCAAGCATGTATATTATGAGTTGAAATTCCTGGATGACGATAAAGAGAACATTGATGCCATCACTGAAGGTTCTTATTGGTTATCTGGTAAATACTTATGGCGTTTATTCGTCGTACTGTTGCTTACACATAGTATTGAGTTTCTTGTACGTGTGTGGAATGCAACGTGTGATATTCTCTTGGAGGATCTTCTGTACTATGAGAGAAAAAAAGGCATAACCCAGGTACTTCATTGTTTGGTTTTTTTGCCATTAAAGATAAAAATAAGATAAGCTAATACTTAATTAATGTATGCTAAATTTTGGTTTGTTAATTTTTATAGATTTCTTTCTAAACAAGGAACAGCTACGCGAATTGGCATTGGTTGAAATTAAGAAACTTTTGCGTAGTAGTGGTAGTTTATTGACAAATTATAAGCCAATACCTTTTCCAGATGAGCTTCCTCTTGACTCAAGCGAGAATCTTCTTATTCGGGAAGAAATGAGTTACGATCGTGATTTTTGACTAAGAGATACAAGGAGTTGATGTCAACCATAACTCCCGAGCATAAGTGTATTTGTGATGAAATTTTAAATGCAATTCATAATAATCTAGGAGGAATGTACTCTGTTTATGGTTCGGGTGGTACCGGAAAGACTTATCTATGGAGTATACTCGGATCTGCATTACGATCAAACGGACATATTGTACTCATTGTAGCATCAAGTGGTATGGCAGCATTACTTTTACAAGGAGGAAGGATGGCACATTCGAGATTTGACATACCTATTGTTGTAAATGATTATACGTCATGCTCTATTAAAGCTGATTCGCATCTAACTGATTTGATTAAAGCAGCTAAACTTATTATCTGGGACGAGGCATTAATGATGGGAAAAAAATGTTTTGAGACTTTGGATCGCACAATGCGTGATATATTTGAAATCTGATGTACCTTTTGGTGGAAAAGTTGTCGTGTTTGGTGGTGATTTTAGACAGATATTGCTTGTTGTTCCTAATGATGGTAGGGTCGAGATTGTCCTCGCGACTCTTAATTCATTGTCCCGTCTTTGGTTTCTCTGTAAAGTGCTGAAACCTACTCGAAATATGCGTCTTATTCCCGGTGATAAAAGTCAGCAGATGCTGGAACTTGCAGCTTTTTCGAAGTGGATTCTAGATATTAGTGAGGGAAATATGAACAAGAATAGCAATGTGGAGTCTGAGATTGATATTCCCGAAGATCTATTAGTAGCCGAGTCTGATGATCCTATCAGGTCTATCGTAACGGAAATATACAGAAATTCTTTTGCTTCCAAACGAGATCCAAAGTTCTTCCAGGATCGCACAATCCCGAGTCAACTAATCTAGATGTTGAGATAGTTAATGACTATATGCTTTCGTGTCTTTTAGGTACGATAATTCACATTAGTGATATGTATAAATATCGTATGAGAATAATGGTTGATGTTGTTTTCCTGTATATATTATATAGGTGATGTGAAGGTGTATCTGAGCTCAGATAGTATTGATAAAACTGATGCAAACTGAAATACAATCTGTAGGTACTGCTGATGATGATGATTATACAACTCCTTCCGATATGGTTTACATCAAAAAGTTTTTGAATAGTGTCAAGGTATCGGGACTTCCTAATCACTGTTTAAAGCTCAAAGTAGGTACTCCAGTAATGCTTCTAAGAAATCTTGATCCTAAGCATGGCTTATGCAAAGGTACAAGGTTACTAATTACACAAATGGCAAACCATGTGATTGAAGCCAAAGTGATAACCGGTGACAATATTGGTGAGAAAGTTTTAATTCCTAGGGTGTTTGTCTCTCTGCCTGAAACAAGATTTCCTTTTCGAATGAGAAGAA
Source organism: Thlaspi arvense (assembly GCA_911865555.2). NCBI lineage: Eukaryota > Viridiplantae > Streptophyta > Magnoliopsida > Brassicales > Brassicaceae > Thlaspi > Thlaspi arvense. The sequence continues at coordinate 16,775,098 of OU466857.2, forward strand.
AACAGTTTCCTATAGCCTTAGCCTTTGCTATGACCATAAACAAGAGTCAAGGTCAGACGCTCTCAAAAGTCGGATTATATCTTCCAAGGCCAGTTTTTTTGCCATGGCCAGTTATATGTGGCAATTTCTAGAGTTACCTCTAGGTCAGGTCTGAAGATTTTGGCAGTGGGAAAAGATAAGAAACTACAGCGCAAGACAGTTAATGTTGTCTACAATGAAGTATTTGATAACATTTAGTCTCTATTATTGTTGCAGTTATGTTTAACGGTAGATGTTAATTTTGGTATTTTTGATAACAGACTTTTGTTCAACTTTATATTTGTCCTTTGAATTTTTCAAAATAGAAAATTTATGTAACTGTTATTAGTAATATATCTATCAAAATATATATGTCAAAAATTTATGACAATGTCCGTTTGTATTTTAGTAGTTCAAAGAAAGCTAATATCTTCAAAAAAAGATAAAATATTAATGTTACTTTAATGATAAGTTTCAAAATAACAAATAGAGTATATCAGTATTAGGGTTTTTTGAAATTATTGCTCACATGTCTTTGAGATGTTTGTATAAATACAAGGAGTTCAATCTTAAATAGTTTTAGATTGTACGTTTTTGGGATTGAATTCTTAAAATTAATAGAGAATGGTCTTTGGAACAGAGTCTAATTTGTCTTCATGTTTTTTGACGTTGGAGTCTATAGGTATTCTCATGCTTTATTCCGTTTTTCATCCTGTGTAAATGTCTAATCTTTATCTATCTCTGTTAACGGTATGTACTCTCAATATCTCTTTATAATATTAATTTATGGAATTTCTGATTATATACAGTGCAGACTGTGGTTGATGGTGTTGGTTGTGTGGAGTGTCGTTACTCTTCTGATGAATGCAATAGTTTGACTAATGGATGTGTTGTTACAGACGTAACTGAATTTAACAAAATCGGTGATGCCGTAAGTTACACGCAGTTTATTGATAGGGCTCAGGTTTTACCCAAATAAAACTACTGCAAGTGCACAGCAAAGTAGTTGTAGTACAAGGGGTATCGAATCCCAAAGGAGTAATGCAAACTACACTATCGAATGTAGGTTCGGATTAAGCTAAGCAGTATGCGATGTATGTAATGCGAATGATGAAGTAAAAGTAAGCAAGTGAATTTTAGTTGTTGATCTAAGTTCCAGAAGACTAAAAATGCTAAGTCAGGACAGTTCGCAGGTTGAATCCGAGAATGTAGAATGCATGAAATCAGGAATTATTAAGGACCGTTTTGAACATGAATCACTAATATATAACTAATCAATTCTCATTGCAGAAGTTATCTATGCCTAAATCACAGAGTTTCAAATCTCTTTGCAAACCCTAACAATCTAAACATGCAATATGATCAAATTCAATTGTTCACAAAACTCCTAAGCTAAATCTCTTTCCACTAAGTTGTTTTGTTCATCAAATACTAGTTCAGGTTATCAATAATGCTCTCACATATATTTAACAACCTATGATTTTCGGATTTCTAGATGATGTGTCTAAGAAATCTGATTTTAAAGCAAGCAGAGATGAAAAACCAAAAGATATTCCTAACAGGTAGCAATTCTACAAACTTTTCATCAACCTTTGAAAAAGCTCTAACTTAACTAACAAATTACTCAGACATGCTCATGGAATCACAAAACATAACTGAATAAAATTGCATTAAGAGAATAGAATAAAAACAAAGGGGGTTCGAAATCTTCTCTAAAAAGAGTACATGATCTGTCTCCCCAAGAGCTCTCAATAAAATCCTCTCTAAAAGCTCTATGAATTCTCAAAAACTAAGATAAAAGCCAACAATGGCTGAAAAACCTAATAAATAGAGGCTAAACACGATATGGGACCTCCTTGCAAATATTAGAACTTCTGGGGCAATTCTGTAAGTAATGCTCCATCTTTTGAAAGCCAAGCCACGACCCCTTCCTTTCTGGATGACGAGCGTCACCCAAATGCATATTTTTCTTCTCGAGCTGGACACTTCGTAACTTCAACTTGTAATGCTCCAAAAAGCTTCAATATCCCCAATTGTGCTCCAGACATGCTATAACCTGCAAAGACTCTAATAGGACTCTTAAAAAGACCTAAAAAACTCAATAAAAAGGACTTATATCATGGTTAAAAACCACAAAACCATGATATATCAACTCCCCCAGACTTAGCTTTTGCTTGCCCTCAAGCAAACATCAGACAAAGAACAGGGTCGAGGTTTAAAAACAAGAAACAGTCAGTTAATCATCAGGAACACCACATTAGTTAACACTTTCGAATCCACATACCACAAAGTCAACACAAGATCAAATTTCAGTCTAATCATCACAAGCTTAGCAAATCTCTCAAGTCCAGTCTAAATCCCTTCAAGAAATCCGAAATTTCTACTGCTAACTCCAGTTATTTATCTAAGTGTGATATCTCATCAAGGTTTTATCATCTCAATCACTTATAGATTCATTTCCCTTCCTAAACAACTGAACAAATCAATCTCAACACAGCTCTCCTATTTTCTCTTCCCTGAATCCTTTTCATTCTGATATTTTCGATTTTTCACTTCTTTTTCTCATTTTTTTGCAGTATAAGATATGGTGCTGATATTGCTGCATATTTCATGTGTTTAGTATACATATAAGATAGTTTCTCATGCATTTACCTTGCACTTTAGGCTAGTTTTCATCACTTTAGGCCCTAGAGTACTTTTGCACCAGCATTTGCATGTTTCTTGGATTTTGCATCGCATTCAGGTTGTTTTCGGCTACTTTGGAGGTATGGAGGATTCGTGGACGTGCTAAGGCTCGTGAGGAAGTTCGTGGACACTTGGAGAGATCAGGATTGCATGCTAAGGACCCGAGATCGAGTAGCAGATCGAGCAAGGCAGGTCGACCTAGATGAGATCGACCAGAAGATCGAGTGACCAAGCCGATGCAAGGAAACGGATCGAGACCAAGATCGAGAGAGGAGATCGATCTAAAGTACGGACGTAAATGACGCCAAGCAGATCGAGGACTAGATCGAGTCTCCAACCCGATCCAGACGAGATCGACTCAATGATCGAGCAAAGTCACCCGATCCAAGCCGAAGATCGAGAGCCAGATCGAGTCTCCTGCCCGATCCTAGACTTACCTTATCCACAGCCTGTTCATGAACGCTAGCGAGGAGGGGGGGGGGACCAGTACACGCCTTTAGCCAATTTTGGCTAAAGACTGCGATTGCTTTTCTTACCTTCAGTCTATCTTTTTCTTGTTATCTCTTGGCTTAGGCGATTATCTCCGCAATTGTAGAACCTTGAGTTTTCTTGCTTTTACGTTTTCGAATATTGAATCTTTGCTTTTAATCTACCGTTTTCATGTTTAGTCTATCATCTATTGCGTATTGTTCGGTTTACTTTATGAGTAGTGAGTAGTTTCATCGGGTTTTCGAGGTTGAGAGGATTCGAAGGGGTTGAAAAGGTTTAAAGCTTGGTGTTTTCTTGTTCTTCATGGCTTTGTCGTCTAGGATATCGAGTGCTTAAGGCTTAGAGACTCTCACGCCAAGATCTCTATGATCTGAGGGATATCTTACCTTGACAGGATCCAAATGTCCATGAAAGTCGAATCCTAGAGGCTAATCCTTCCTTTCCCACACGCCATGGTTGTTTAGGGGATAAGTTAGGCCGTGTGTTTGAAATCTATGTTTTATGCCTTTCAATCTCTTTTTCCACCAAACGCCATGGGTTTGGAGAAGAGAATGAAGGAGTGATCCATACCACACGCCATGGATGGATCTTGTTTTGTTTTCAAGGCCTAGAGAATCTCACAAAGTGAGTAGATCTAAAGTTTTCAAACCAAGCTTGAACCTTTGAAACTCTTGAACATGAATCTCAACCCTGGACCCTTCCTTTTAGTATTTTCACATCTCTGTTAATCATTTGCTGCTGCTTTACAATTTAAGGCTCAAGCTATTCTCTGGGAAGCTGAAATCTAGGTGGAGCGGGCCGTATGAAATCAAGGAGGTATTGCCCTACGGAGCTGTCATGTTGGTAGGCAAGAGTGGGAATGCATTCACAATGAACGGACACAGAGTTAAGCCATACATGGCGAGTGCATTTGACAAGGAGAGCACTTCAATGCTTCTCCAAGACCCACCATCTGCCTAAAACAAGTAAAGTCTAGCTAAAGACCTTAAAGAAAGCGCACTTGGGAGGCATTCCCATGTCTATCTTGTATATATTTTTGCTTTATTTCTCTTTCAGTTTTATGTTTTAATCTAATGAGTGTGTAGGAACAAGTATAAGGGATTGCAGAACATAATCTTAGATCCAAAAGGAGTAAGAAGGGGCGAATATAGGCTAGAGATCGAGTGCTAGATCGAGCTAGTGAATCGAGAGGAGTTAATCGATCTAGACGAGATCGAGTAGACAGATCGTGTGACACAGTCGATCACGAGAGGATGAACGCCCTATACGTTTAGCTTGAAAATCAAACGAGAGGTATATCGACTGAGTCACTCGATTCTCAAGTCTAGATCGAGTAGTCTACTCGATCTGTCATTCGATCCAAGCCTAAATCGACCCCTGAATCGAGAACGTGGGTCGATCACGAGGACTTTGCCGTCGTGCCAAAAACTCAAGGAACGAGAGGTGTTATCGATCCAAGACTCAATTCAATTCGAATCGAGTCCCAAATCGAGCAACCCTCTCGATTCAAGCCATTATGGGCATGAGATCGAGTCCTACATCGACCAAATGGACTCGATCTCGTGCCGAGGTAACAATTCTTTTTTCCCTCTTTTCTGTTATCCCTCCGGTTTTTAAATTTAAAAAGTGGTCAAGGCAAGCATCTTTGACCCTGATAGATGTGCCTTGACCACATCTTTTGTCAGAAAACCACTTATATTACCCATAGTTTTGTAAAATTGTTAGCCTTTATATTTTCAACCTCTCTCACACTCTCCCATTCCTGTTTTCGCGAGTTCTTAAGTAAAAGAGAGTGTGAATTTTTATTTTCTAAAGGCTAACAGCAATCTCTTTCAATCTTAGCAAAGGTATTTTCGAATCTTCAAGAAAATCTTTAAGAAAATTTCCTATTAATTCGCTTTGATTGTTTTAGATGCTATGGGGTTTAAATTTTTTTAAAACTAGCTTTTTATTAGGAAAAATTCTAGATTTAACTATAACTCTAGATTTGATTCCCTGTTATCTTGCTAGGATTTTTATAAATTCCCCAAAATTCTAGGGTATTAGTTATAGATTTTCCTTCTTGCTAGTCTCTTTCTCGGTTTTTCGCTGCCTTGCTCATTCTCTTGGTCTAGAATCTTATTTCAGGCACCATGGCTCCCAAAAGAACGAGAGAAGAGAGAGCACAAGAAGGAGAAGGACAAGAAGTGGTTGTTCAAGAGAGGGTCCGATGGTCTAAAGAAGAGAAACGAGACAAGGAATGGCTTCAAAGGCTGAAGTTCGAGCCAACAAAGTTTGCGGACAGAGGTTTGCTGTCTAAGATGGGGATATTGGGAGATTTTGATGAACTCCTCCAGAATATAGGGCTCTGGTGTTTGTCACGGATGGATTGCCCAACCTTTCCCGAAGTGACAATCGACTTCCTTGCCACTTTGGAGTTTGCGTACGAGAATCCTAACATCCCAACTCCATCTCAAGGCCGCCTCTCTTTCAAGATCAAACGTCAAGCGTTCAGCCTCTCAATCCCCGAGCTATGTCAAGCTTATGGCCTCAATGCTGCCACCACGAAGGTTGAGTTCCCCTCCTTCACTCAAGCGAACGATCTTTGGGACCTCATAGCCAACGATGACTACAAGGCGAATACCGCGAAGATCAAGAGGGTGAGGAGTCTGGTGCTGCGTTACACTTTGAAGCTGATGGCCAACACCTTCAGCGGACGGTCAGTAGCCCCCACGGTCACCAAGACGGAGCTTTGCTTCTTGTTCCAAGGCATTAAGCATCTCGTGTGTGACCCGGATGAGAATGATGAGCCGTTGGAAGACCAGCTCGGAGATGACGTGAACTACGGATGCATCCTGGCTGCTTCATTGGTGAAATACAAGGCGTATGCCTTGAGATGCAAGGCAAGCTCGTCACTTATTAGAGGCTTCCTCATGCCTTTGTTCGTGCAAGCCGGTGTCCCGCTTCCGAACTTCACTCCCGTTCCGGATAGAGCTTTCACGGATGAGATATACCTAAGGAACACGGACAGCTTGGGACGTACGCCAGCTGAGGGTTTCTTTGAGTACCTATTCATTGATGCGGAGAATGAGAAGAGGGTGTGTATCTTGCCAAACAAAGTCGAAACCGAGCTATTGGGAGTTGGGAACATCGAGTTTCTCCCAAGCGTAGAGGAGTGTATGGCTTCTCTAGGAGTCACAGCCGCCATTCGCCAAGCTTCTCGGCCAAGATCAGAGTCTCCTGCCACGGATGATGAGATGCCCGAAGCCTTTGTCCTCCCCAAGATCGATTTTGAGCCGCGGACTAAGACAGAAAAGTTCTTTGCTTCTGTTGTGGAGATGCAAAGGAAGATCAACAAATGGCAAAGAAAGGTCATCAAGATGCTTGCCAACAAAGTCAAGGCGCTTCAAGGAGCTTTGCCAAAGCAGACTGCAAGTGAGGAGGTTCAACAGCCCGAGAAGAGGAGGCTTTCAACCGGTGGAGTTGTCATCTGTGAGACTCAAGGGAGCAACATCCAGTCGGCGCGTCTTTCCCTTCAAGACCCAGCCTCCAAAGGCAAAGCCATAGTATCTAGCTCGTCCGGAACATCCTCAAGTTCTAGCCGAGACTAGATCCGAGGTACCAACAACCCTCCATTGTATATACCGCTCTTATTTTCTTTGTTTTTGCTTTGTGTTTTTGAACTCTCTCGAATTTGCATGCCACCGAGACGGTGTCATTCAAGTTTGGGGGAGTATGTGTGTGGTTTGACATATTTATTTTGCTCTTATCTTCTCTTTGCATCCCTTGAGTCTTCATTGCATCTAAGGCATAGAAAAAAAAAATTGGTAAAATTTTCAAAAACATTTATGTAGTTGCATTCACATTATTAAACATTTTAAGATTGAGTCTAGAATTTTTAAGCATCTAGGTTGTTTACATTTGCATAAGGGGTTAAGGTTTTCTTTAAAAGGTGTTTTAAGCTTATGAATTGTTTCAATTCCCTAGTTAGTAGTTCTCTAATGCTTTGCTCACGCTTTGAAAGTAAGTCCTTACCATGCTTGGATCACTTGTTTTGATTTTCGTGGCTTGACATGAACATTCATGATTTGAAACTTGTCCTAATAAATGAGAACCCTAACCTGATTTTTAATTATCATTCTTATGCATTTGAAAATGAACACATGGATCTTACACATATTTAGGCTCTCTTCCTCCTCTTTACCACTCTTTGTGAGCCTAAGTAGAACTCCCACCATTACCCTTACCTTTCTTTTAAGCCAAGTATTCTTGTGTGACATCATTGTGAGGCCTCTTTTCGGTTTGAACTTAGCATAACGTGTTACGTTTAGGCGACATGATTAGGTTCTCATATGATTGCTAGCTTTGCATTTTGAAACTAGTTATAGGCTTAGGATAAGTTTGGGGGTTTGATGGGATTGCTTTCTTGTTTATATACTTACGGTTTCAAAAGGGTCTTGGTAATTAAAGTGAATAAAAGGTTTTAAGGCTTTGTTTTCAAAATATATAAAGCTCTAAGTATTTCAGAAGATAGCTCTCTCAAGTAAAATAAAAAGAAAAAAAAAGAGCCTAAGTGCTGAATAAAAAGAAAAGAAAAAAAAAAAAGAGAAAGAATAGAGAGCTATCAATAAGAAACAAATAAGTAGCTAAGATATTTTCAAGCCTTTTTCACTAGCCTAAAGAGTAAAGATGTTTTCTGTTTTGATTTGGGGTTTGCTAAGCTAATACTTTGTTGATAAGGGTATTATCTAAGAGGGTGAGTGAGCTTAAAATAAAAGAAATGAGAGGGCTTTTAGGATGATTGATTAGCGTATGGATAGATGAGAACCTGATCATGTATGCATCAATTGCCATTACCTTTAGCATTATGCATAAAGTTCATACCATTCTTGAGAGAAACCCATTGCATTGTGAAAACTTTTTTTTTAAAATGAGATCATTCTATGCTCATAGCCTTCACCCTTAGCCAAATGTGTTATGCTTTAAAGTGCATAAGTTTGATTCACGGTTTGATCATTAATGAATGTTAAAGTATAAGATTCTTTGATTGTTTGGAATAGGAGAGTCATGATTAGAAATTCATTTTGTGATGAGTATGGCTAAGTTCTTTGGAGTATGAGTGTGTGCATTGCATCTTAGAATTAGTAACTAGGACGTTGAGATTGATTCATTTGAAAGACACCTTTGCAAGGAGCTTAAACCCCCGTTTGTTTTAAAACCTCTCTCCCTTTTTGAATTTTGTTTGCTTGAGGGCAAGCAAAAGGCAAGTTTGGAGGAGTTGATATTGCTGCATATTTCAGTGTTTTGCATACATATAAGATAGTTTCTCATGCATTTACCTTGCACTTTAGGCTAGTTTGCATCACTTTAGGTCCTAGAGTACTTTTGCACCAGCATTTGCATGTTTCTTGCATTTTGCATCGCATTCAGGTTGTTTTCGGCTACTTTGGAGCTATGGAGGATTCGTGGACGTGCTAAGGCTCGTGAGGAAGTCTGTGGACACTTGGAGAGATCAGGATTGCATGCTAAGGACCCGAGATCGAGTAGCAGATCGAGCAAGGCAGGTTGATCTATATGAGATCGACCAGAAGATCGAGTGACCAAGCCGATGCAAGGAAACGGATCGAGACCGAGATCGAGAGAGGAGATCGATCTGAAGTACGGACGTAAATGACGCCATGCCGATCGAGGACTAGATCGGGTCTCCAACCCGATCCAGACGCGATCGACTCAATGATCGAGCAAAGTCACCTGATCCAAGCCGAAGATCGTGAGCCAGATCGAGTCTCCTGCCCGATCCCAGACTTACCTTATCCATCCAGCCTGTTCTTGGATGCTAGCAAGGGGGGGACCAGTACACGCCTTTAGCCAATTTTGGCTAAAGACGGCGATTGCTTTTCCTACCTTCAGTCTGTCTTTTTCTTGTTATCTCTTGGCTTAGGCGATTATCTCCGCCATTGTAGAACCTTGAGTTTTCTTGCTTTTACGTTTTCGAATATTGAATCTTTGCTTTTAATCTACTGTTTTCATGTTTAGTCTATCATCTATTGCATTTTGTTCGGTTTACTTTATGAGTAGTGAGTAGTTTCATCGGGTTTTTGGGGTTGAGAGGATTCAAAGGGGTTGAAAAGGTTTAAAGCTTGGTGTTTTCTTGTTCTTCATGGCTTTCTCTTCTAGGATATCGAGGGCTTAAGGCTTAGAGACTCTCACGCCAAGATCTCTATGATCCGAGGGATGTCTTACCTTGACAGGATCCAAATGTCCCTGAAAGTCGAATTCTAGAGGCTAATCCTTCCTTTCCCACACGCCATGGTTGTTTAGGGGATTAGTTAGGCCGTGTGTTTGAAATCTATGTTTTATGCCCTTCAATCTCTTTTTCCACCAAACGCCATGGGTTTGGAGAAGAGATTGAAGGAGTGATCCATACCACACGCCATGGATGGATCTTGTTTTGTTTTCAAGGCCTAAAGAATCTCACAAAGTGAGTTGATCTAAAGTTTTCAAACCAAGCTTGAACCTTTGAAACCTTTGAACATAAATCTCAACCCTGGACCCTTCCTTTTAGTATTTTCACATCTCTGTTAATCATTTGCTTGCTAGTTGTTCGCATCTTGGTCGTTAGATTTATTTCTGTTCAAACGGTTAGTAGATCGATCGTTGTTGCTCGATCTAGTGGTCGATCCTGTGGTCGATCCACTAGTCGATTTTTATTAATTCATAGCTTTGCATTACAATCACTTTGCTTGTTCTTCGTGGTAGTTAACTCGTCTCTGGTATTTTTAAAATAGTTTTGCTTTGCATTTGATTGTTGCATCTAGTTTTTAGGAATTTTACAAATCATTTGTCATTTGCTTAGCTTTGCATAACCTTTGCATTCTCATTGCACTTTCTAGCTCCTAAGTGTGGATTGATGCATTCTATACTACAACATATAGGTGCTTGAGTTAGATAACATTCTTGCATCATCTTCACAACACACACATACACACTAAAACCTTGTTATCAAATGGCGTTGTTGCCATCTTAGGAGTGTTTAGGAAGCATTGAGATTTGGGGTTTAGTAAAGACTAAGCCTTCGTTTTTCTTTTGGTTACTGATTTCTCTACTCTCAAACTTGTATCTTTCAGGTACTTGAATCTACGTTCAAGGAGAGACAACAACTTACTTCGACCCTTGGACAACATTCATTAACTCGGACATTCAAGACAAAGAAGAGTTAGAGAGCAAGCTAGAGCTTTTGAGGAGATTGTTAAGCAAGGTTCAGTGGATTTTGAAGCGATGGCTGAGCACGAACATCCTGAGGGACCTCATGAAGCTGTAGGAAGGGGTAATGGAAACCCCCACCACGCGGCTAGACCCTCACGGATCATTGGAGCGGGAGATGCTCCCAACACTCATGACAATAGGTTTGGGATCACTCCTCCTCCTGTACAGAACAACAACTTCGAGATTAAGCCAGGATTCATCTCAATGGTGCAAAACAATAAGTTCCACGGGTTAGCAATGGAAGATCCCTTGGAGCATCTTGACAACTTTGAGCAAGTGTGTGGGATGATCAAGATTAATGGCATATCCGAAGATGCTTTCAAGCTGCGTCTCTTTCCATTTTCTCTTGGAGACAAGGCTAGACATTGGGAGAAGACCCTTCCACAAGGCACCATTACCTCTTGGGCTGAGTGTAAGAAGGCGTTCCTCTTGAAGTTCTTCTCTAGCACCAGAACAGCAAGGTTGAGAAGTGAGATCAGCGGCTTCACTCAAAGGATCAATGAGACGTTCAATGAAGCCATGGAGCGGTTCAAGGACTACACCATTCAGTGTCCTCACCACGGCTTCAGTGAAGAGACTCTCCTAAGCACAATATACCACGGAGCTTCACCAAAGATACGCTTGCTACTTGACACGGCTAGTAAGGGAAACTTCCTTGGTCAAGATGTAGAAGAGGGCATGGAGCTGATTGAAAACTTGGCATTGAGTGACGGCAACTATGCTGTAGACTACGAGAGGTTCTGAGCTAGAGTCTCACAAGAAAGAGCTTAAGTCATTGCATGAGAAGATTGACAAGCTAGTGCTGGCTAACCAGAAGCATGTTCACTTTGTTGGTGAAGCGGATGAGGCCTTAGAGGAGCTTGAGTTGAGTCAAGAAGAAGCCAATTGGGTGGCGGATCAGAACAGCTACAAACCTCAAGGGTATTCACAAGGCTACAACCAGAACAACAATCTCTCCTATAGAAGCACCAATGTCGCGAACCCTAAAGATCAAGTGTACCCTGCTCAGCAAGCAAAGCCATTCGTCCCCTACAACAAAGGTTTTCAGCCGAGTGGTGGTTTCCAAGGGCAAGGCAACTTCCAAGGACAACAGCAAGGAAACAAGGGTTATACACCAATGTACCCTACGGGCTTTGTTCCTCAACAACAACCGACACAACAGCAACAAGTTGATCCGGTACAAGCCATGTTTCAACAACTGATTCAAGGGCAAGCCTCTACAAACCAGAAGTTTTCCGAGATGAACACTCGCTTAGACTCCTCTCTTACTGACTTCTCTACTCAGATTACAAACTTGAATAACAAGATCAAGCAGTTAGAGAAAGGAAAGGCGGGTACAAGTGGTCAGAATAGCTTACCGAGCAAGTGTGAGCAGAATTCCAAGGAATATGCCAACGCCATTACATTAAGGAGTGGGAAAGAGCTAGCACCTACGAACAACGAGGACATTGTAATTCAAGAGGAGGAGGGTAAGCTTTCAGCTGATGATGAGATCAACTTCCACAACATTTGGATTGAGAGACCAAGAAAGGGTAAGGAGGTTGCTGTAGAGAAGAAAGTGGAGTAAGCTGCTAAGGAGAAGGATGCTTATGTGCCTCCACCGTATGTACCCAAGCTGCCTTTTCCTGGCCACTTCAAGAAGCAGCTTATAAAGAAGCACAGAATCTTGTATGAGAAGCATCTAAAGGATGTAGAGATCAAGCTACCTCTCGTAGATTGCCTTGCCATGATGCCTAAATGTGCAAAAAATTTCAAAGACACACTTGCAAAGAAAAATAAGGAAAGCAAGGAAGTGCTGGTTCTTAGTGAGGAATGTAGCACTATAATACACAAGGAGATAGTTCCCAAGAAGTTGGGAGATCCTGGAAGCTTCACTATATCTTGCGCTTTAGGTCCATTGGAGTTCAAGAGTTGCCTTTGCGATTTGGGAGCTAGTATAAATCTGATGCCTCATTCTATAGCAAAGAAGTTGGGATTCACGCAATTCAAAGATTGTAGAATCTCCTTGGTGCTAGCTGACAGAAGCATGAGGTTACCCGTGGGTTTGCTTGAAGACTTGCCAGTGAGAATCAGTGGTGTAAACGTGCCTACGAACTTCGTTGTGTTGGAAATGGATGAAGAACCTAAGGATCTGCTCATCCTTGGTAGACCGTTCTTAGCCACAGCTGGAGCCATCACCGACGTCAAGAATTGGAAGATAGCTCTACATCTAGGCAAGGACATCAGGCTTGATTTTGACATCAATGAGGTTTTAAAGAAGCCTACTATAGAAGGGCAAGCTTTCTACATTGAGACGTGCATTTTGCATATATTTTGCATACTCATTAGATAGTTTTTCATGCATTTGTATCATGTTTTAGGTTAGATTTGCATCACTTAGAGTCCTAGAGCATTCTTGCATCAGCATTTGCATTTTCTCTGCATTTTGCATCCATTCCAGGTTGTTTATGGTTGCTTTGGAGACACGGAGGTTCGTGGAGGTGTGGAGACCAATGTAGCGGTTCATGGAAGCTCGGGAAAATGCTAAGGACCAGTGATCGAGGAGCAGATCGAGCATGGCCGGTCGATCTAGGAGTTGATCGACCAGAAGATCGAGCCAACTAGGCGATCCAAGGATAATGATCGAGACGGAGATCGAGTGAAGCAGTCGATGCATCGGTACGGACGTAAATGACGCCATGCAGAGCGAGAGCCGGATCGAGTACACCACTCGATCCTCCAGGAGATCGATACCGAGATCGGATGCAACACTCGATTCACCACAGGAGATCGAGACCCGGATCGAGCCGAAGACACGATGGCCGGATATGATCGAGAGACCAACTCGATCCAATGGTCGATCTCTGTCCTTTCAACCATTTTTGGCTGTTAGCGACGGGGGGGGGACCATTGGACTGTTTTGGCATTTTTGGCAAAGGCGGCCACTACTTTTCGATAACTTTTGAGATTTTTACCTTCTCTCCAAGTTTTAGTTTTTTCTCTCTGGTTTTTCGGAAGAACACCATTGTAGAACAGTTTCAAGCTTTTGTATTTTCGAATCTTTATCGTTTTTAATCCAGTTTATCTTTCATGTTTATCGTTTCTTCTCTTCGTCCTTGCCTGATTTTCTTTATGTGTAGTGAGTAGTTCATTCAGGGTTAAGGGTTGAGAGGATTAAGGGGTAGAAAAGGTTCGATCTTGGTTTGTTTTCTAAACGTTTTTAAATCTATCTCTTCTAAGGTGATGAAAGCTTAATGCTTGAAGACTCTCACGCCAAGAGCTTCACGATCCGAGAGGTCCCTTACCTTGACAGGATCCAGGGACCTCGGAAGATCTCACCTTAGTGATTAGTTACCCCTTCCCAAAAGCCATGGTAGTTTTGGGGGGACTAGTTAAGCCATTGTTCGAAATCTGTCTTCCTTGCCTTTCAACCTCTTTTTCCACCAAAAGCCATGGGTTTGGAGGAGAGGATGAAAGAGTGATCTATACCGAAAGCCACGGATAGATCTTGTTTTGTTTTCGAGGCTTAGAGACCCTCACCAAGTGAGTCGATCTAAAGTTTCAAACCCAAGATCAACCTTTGAAACCCCTTATATGAATCTCGACCCTGGAACCCTTCTCTTTAGCTTATTTGCGTCGCATATCACCTTTTGCTTGTTGTTTGATAGCTTCCTGATCTTTAGATTCCTTGTTCTTACGATTTTAGACGAGATCGATCGTTTCTGCTCGATCTAGTGGTCGATCTTGTGGTCGATCCACTAGTCGAATTTTAACAATTCGAAGCTCTTCCCTTTAATTTATCTATTTGTTCCTCGTGGTAACTGCTTGCTTTCTAGTATTTTTTAAAATAGGTTTCACTCTGTTTAGGTTGCTGCAATTAGTTTTCAAGATTTTCTCAACAAACCGTCTCATTTCACTTAGATTTGTCCTAGGTCTTGCATTCTCTGTGGATTCTCTATCACCTAGAACTGGATTGACACTCTCTGCTTGCCTTACTACAACGTTGCATGCATTAGAGTTTTGATAAGTTCTCTGCTGCATTAGACCGTAAAGAGAAAAAACCTCATTATCAAATGGCGCCGTTGCCATTCTAGGTTGCTTAGAGAACATAGAGATTTGGGTCTTAGCAAAGACTAAGTCTTTACCTTTTTTTCAAGTTACTAATACTATTCTAAACCGTGTACTTTCAGGTACATGAATTTACGTTCACGTGGAGATAACAACCTTCTTCAACCGCTTGACAACATACATCAACTCGGACACTCACGTCAAAGGAGAGTCAGAGATCAAACTAGAGCTTTTGAAGAGATAGTTCAGAACGGTCAGGTCAACTTTGAAGACATGGCTGAGAATGAGCATCCTGAAGGTCCTCCTCTAGCAGGATGGGGCAATGGTATCCCCCAACACGCGGCTAGACCTCCGAGGATCATAGGAGCCGGAGATGCTCCCAATACCCACCACAATAGGTTTGGGATCACTCCTCCTCCGGTACAAAACAACAACTTTGAGATCAAGCCGGGCTTCATATCTATGGTGCAAAACAACAAGTTCCACGGCTTAGCAATGGAAGACCCGTTGGAACACTTGGACAATTTTGAGCAAGTGTGTGGAATGATCAAGATCAACGGTATATCAGAAGATGCCTTCAAGCTGCGTCTCTTCCCCTTTTCCCTCGGAGACAAAGCTAGACATTGGGAGAAGACCCTACCACAAGGCACCATCACATCATGGGCTGAGTGTAAGAAGGCTTTCCTCTCCAAGTTCTTCTCAAGCACCAGGACTGCTCGGTTGAGAAGCGAAATCAGCGGTTTCACTCAAAGGAACAATGAGACTTTCAACGAGGCTATGGAGCGTTTCAAAGACTACACGATCCAATGTCCTCATCACGGGTTCAGTGAGGAGACTCTACTCAGCACAATCTATCGTGGAGCTTCACCAAAGATCCGGTTGTTGCTTGATACAGCCAGCAAAGGCAACTTCCTCGGTCAAGAAGTAGAAGAGGGTATGGAGCTAATAGAGAACCTTGCGTTGAGTGATGGAAACTATGCCGAGGATTATGACCGAGCACCAAGGGGATCAGAACTAGAGTCTCACAAGAAGGAGCTCAAATCGTTGCATGAGAAGATTGACAAGTTGGTCTTAGCTAATCAGAAGCATGTTCACTTCGTTATTGAAGCTGATGAAAACCAAGAGGAGTTAGAGCTAAGCCAAGAAGAAGCAAATTGGGTAGCCGGTCAGAACAACTACAAGTCTCAAGGCTACAACCAAGGCTACCAGAACAACAACCTCTCTTACCGAAGCACCAATGTAGCCAACCCTAAAGATCAAGTGTACCCTGCTCAACAAGCTAAGCCTTTCATCCCTTACAACAAAGGCTTTCAACCAAGCAGTGGATTCCAAGGTCAAGGGCAAGGCAACTTCCAAGGGCAACAACAACAAAACAAGGGTTATACTTCTAACTACCCTCCGGGCTTTGCACCTCAACAACAACAACAACCGATGCAACAACAAGTTGATCCGGTTCAAGCAATGTTCCAACAGCTAATACAAGGGCAAGCTTCTACAAATCAAAAATTCGCTGAAATGAACACTCGGCTGGATTCATCCTTAACCGACTTCTCTACTCAAATAACAAACCTCAACAACAAGATCAAGCAGCTAGAGAAGGGCAAAGCAAGCACGAATGGACAGAACAGCCTTCCGGGAAAATGTGAACAAAATCCAAAGGAGTATGCCAATGCTATTACGTTGAGAAGTGGCAAAGAGCTTGATCCTCCGGTTTCTACAAAGACCAACGAGGACGTTGTAATTCAAGAGGGGGAGGGTAAACTTTCAGCTGATAATGAGGAGATAAACTTTGACAACGTATGGATCCAAGGACCAAGGAGAGGTGACAAGGCATTCGTTGAGAAGAAAGCTGAGAAAACCACCAAGGAGAAGGATGAATACGTGCCCCCACCTTACGTACCAAAGTTGCCATTCCCGGGTCGGTTCAAAAAGCAGTTAATAGAGAAGCACTGAATCCTATTTGAGAAGCACTTGAGAGACGTGGAGATAAAGCTGCCTCTTGTAAACTGTCTCGCCATGATGCCCAAGTGCGCCAAGTTTTTCAAGGACACACTCGCCAAGAAGAACAAAGAAAGCAAAGAAGTGCTTGTACTAAGCGAAGAGTGTAGCGCGGTTATTCATAAGGAGATAGTGCCTAAGAAGCTGGGAGATCCTGGAAGCTTCACCATACCGTGTGCTTTGGGTCCCCTTGAGTTCAAGAGCTGCTTGTGTGATCTCAGAGCCAGCATAAACTTGATGCCTCACTCCGTGGCTAAGAAGCTTGGTTTCACTCGGTTTAAGGAATGTCGGATCTCATTGGTGTTGGCTGATAGGAGCGTGAGACTACCAGTGGGGTTGCTTGAAGACTTGCCGGTGCGAATCAGTGGAGTAAACGTACCTACAGATTTTGTAGTGCTGGAGATGGACGAGGAGCCGAAAGACCCACTCATCTTAGGGAGACCATTCCTAGCAACCGCCGGAGCCATAATAGACGTGAAGAATGGGAAGATTGCCTTGCATTTGGGGAAAGAAATCAGGCTAGACTTTGACATCAACAAGGTTCTAAAGAAGCCGACCATTGAAAGACAAGCTTTCTATATCGAAACGATGGATGCCTTGGCGGATGAGTTGCTGGAAGAGCTAGCTATAGAAGACCATTTGAAGCTAGCACTCACTAAGGAGCCAGGAGAGTTTGGCTATGTAGACCAGAGAACTCAAGAGTACGTAAACCTACTAGATTCGAGGAGGATCATCAAGAATGAAGAAGGATGTTGCCTAGAAATCGACCCCGAGATCGACGCCATCACTCGATCCAGGAGTCAGATCGACAAGCCAATCGAGCACTCAACTCGATCCGGTCCAACAATCGACCAACAGATCGAGAAGGCCGCTCGATCAGGAGAAATAATCGAGTTGACGATCGAGAAAGACCTTCCGATCATTTTAGAGTCCAATCAAGAGATCGACTCAACGCCTCGATCCCTTACTCGATCCATATCAAATCGAGTAAGTGAATCGAGTGAAATGGCTCGATCTAGACGACATCAAGAGGAGAATCGACCGGAAGACTCGATCACAGGAGGGATAGCGATAGAGGAAAGCAGTCTGAAGGGCCATGCCTCGAGTTCAAAGGAGAGTTCCAAGGAGGAGAACAACAACAACAGCCACGAGGATGACTGGAGTGAGCTGTTAGCCCCAAAGGTGGACCTTAAGGAGCTCCCAAAAGGGCTAAGGTATGCTTTCTTAGGACCTAATGACACCTATCCCGTGATAGTAAACGAGAACCTTAGTGATGATGAGTTGCACTCGCTCTTAACTGAGCTGAGAAAGTATAGGAAGGCCATTGGGTACTCTTTAAGTGACATCAAAGGCCTTTCCCCAATGCTATGCACTCATAGGATTCATTTGGATAATGAAAAACGCCACTTCTGTAGAACACCAAAGGCGTTTGAATCCTAACTTGAAAGAGGTTGTTAAGAAAGAAATCCTTAAGCTTTTAGAGGCTGACGTGATCTATCCCATAAGTGACAGCACGTGGGTTTCACCTGTACACGTGGTGCCTAAGAAGGGAGGGATCACGGTCATAAGAAATGAAAAGGATGAACTTATCCCTACTAGGACCATTACTGGTCATAGAATGTGTATTGACTATAGAAAGCTTAACCTTGCGACAAGAAAAGACCATTTCCCTTTGCCTTTTATTGATCAGATGCTTGAGAGACTTGCAAATCACCCTTACTACTGTTTTCTCGATGGGTATAGCGGTTTCTTTCAAATACCTATTCACCCAAACGATCAGGAGAAAACGACTTTTTACATGTCCCTACGGTACCTTTGCATATCGAAGGATGCCGTTTGGATTGTGTAATGCACCGGCTACCTTTCAGCGGTGTATGATGTCGATCTTCTCCGATCTTATAGAGGAGATGGTAGAGGTGTTTATGGATGACTTCTCTGTGTATGGTGCGTCCTTTCCTGCGTGTTTGTTGAATCTTTGCAGGGTACTTAAACGTTGTGAAGAAACAAACCTGGTGCTGAATTGGGAGAAATGCCACTTCATGGTCAAGGAAGGGATAGTACTCGGTCACAAGATTTCAGAGAAGGGTATTGAGGTTGATCAGGCTAAGATTGAGGTTATGATGGGTTTGGAGCCACCGGTTAATGTTAAAGGGATCAGAAGCTTCTTGGGACACGCGGGGTTCTATAGGCGCTTCATCAAAGACTTCTCCAAGATTGCACGCCCCCTTACACGGCTGTTGTGCAAAGAAGCGAACTTTTGAGTCTTCGCCTTTGAGAAGTTCAGATCATATCTCGTTGGCTCCAAGGCTATTGTATACACGGATCATGCTGCTCTACGGTACATCTACTCAAAGAAAGATACCAAACCTCGGCTCTTAAGATGGATTCTTTTGCTTCAGGAGTTTGACATGGAGATTAAAGACAAGAAGGGGATAGAAAATGGAGTCGCTGACCACCTCTCAAGGCTAAGGATCAACGAGTCTCTCCCTTTAGACGACTCTCTTCCAGAAGAACAACTTATGGCAATTACTACCGCGGTTTGTGGGAAGCTAGAAGGAAGGTTTGAGGAAGTGTTGAGTTTCAAAGAGGAGGATCTACCATGGTATGCTGATGTGGTGAACTACCTAGCATGTGGTGAGGAGCCAACACATCTCAACGGCTATCACAAGAAAACGTTTTTGAGGGAGGCTAGTGACTACTTTTGGGATGAGCCCTACTTATACAAAAGAGGAGTAGACAGCTTGTACCGGAGATGTGTTACAAAGGAAGAAGCCAAGGATATTCTCTATCATTGCCACGGCTCTTCCTACGGAGGACATTTCGCTTCGTTCAAAACAGCCACGAAGGTGTTGCAAGCGGGTTTCTGGTGGCCGTCTATATTCAGAGATGCACACGAGTTTGTGAAGAGCTGTGAGGCATGTCAGCGAGCAGGGAACAATACCAAAAGGAATGAAATGCCCCAATTTCCTATCTTCGAGGTTGACGTGTTCGATGCGTGGGGTATTGACTTCATGGGGCCTTTCCCTTCTTCGTACGGCAACAAATACATCTTGGTAGCTGTGGATTATGTCTCCAAATGGGTTGAGGCTGTTGCTTCCCCTACAAACGACTCTAAGGTTGTGATCAAGTTGTTCAAGAGTATCATCTTTCCAAGGTTTGGGGTACCCAAGGTTGTTATAAGTGATGGAGGAAGCCATTTTGTAAACAAGGTTTTTGAGGGCCTCTTAAGAAAGTATGGGGTTAAGCATAAGGTGGCTACACCGTATCATCCTCAAACGAGCGGTCAGGTGGAAGTCTCCAACAGGCAGATCAAAGCTATTCTGGAGAAGACCGTTGGTGCAACAAGGAAGGACTGGTCAGTAAAGCTAGACGATGCTCTTTGGGCTTACCGTACCGCTTTCAAAACGCCGATTGGTACAACTCCTTTCACTCTACTATATGGAAAGAGTTGTCACCTCCCGGTTGAGCTAGAACACCGTGCATTATGGGCTGTGAAGAGGCTGAATTTTGATCTCAAGACGGCTCAGGAAAAGCATCTCATTCAGCTACATGAACTGGACGAGTTGAGGTTGAATGCTTACGAGAGTTCCAAGATCTACAAGGAGCGAACTAAGGAGGCTCATGACAAGAAACTGGTTGCCAAGGAGCTTAAGGAAGGAGGACTGGTGTTGTTGTACAACTCGAGGCTGAAGCTCTTCCCGGGCAAGCTAAAATCAAGGTGGAGCGGACCGTTCGTGATTCAAGAGGTCTTGCCTTACGGAGCTGTTACTCTTATGGGAAGAAGCGGTAGTGCATTCACCGTCAACGGGCATAGAGTCAAACCTTACCTAGCAGACAGCTTCGACAAGGAGAGTACCTCGGTGCTTCTCCAAGACCCACCATCCGCCTAGCCAAGTAAGGTCTAGCTAAAGACGTTAAAGAAAGCGCACTTGGGAGGCATTCCCATGTCTATCTTGTACATATTTTTGCTTTCATTTCTCTTCTAGTTTTATGCTTTTATGTTTTTAGTGTGTAGGAGCAGGTCTAAGGAATCTAAACCTTGTCTTTGAGGTCCAAAAGGAGCAATAGGGGCTACGATAAGGCTAGAGATCGAGCGCTAGATCGACTGAACCTGACTCGATCTTTGCTAGATCGAGTCAGTAAATCGAGAGGAGCCAGTCGATCTAGACGAGAACGAATGACAAGATCGACCTTGACGAAAAAGGATCGATCGATTCAAACCGGATCGACCGATCTAATTTCTCTCGGGAAAATCTGTGGGAACTTGATCGATCACTCGACTCGATCCACCACTCGATCCAAGCCAAATCGACCCCTAAATCGAGGACTTAGCTCGATCAGAGGGACTTAGCCGAGGAGCCAACATCTCATTGATCGAGAGAGCCAATCGATCCAGGACTCGATTCACTTTGAATCGAGTCCCAAATCGAGTAACCCTCTCGATCTAAGCCATTTTAGGCATGAGATCGAGTCCTAGATCGACCAAAAGGACTCGATCTCATGCTGAGGTAACAAATTTATTTCCCTCTTTATTGCTTTTCCCTCCAGTTTTTAAATTCAAACTTGGTCAAGGCAAGCATCTTTGACCATGAAAGATGTGCCTTGACCAAGACTTTTGTCAGAAAACCGTTTTGACCACCCATTGTTTTGGTTTTGTTAAACTCTTTAAATGTTTCAACTTGCTTCTCACTTTCTCACTTCTGTTTGCTCGAGTTTCCTACAAAGAGAGTGAGAATTTTTAAAAGCTTTAAGGTTTAACAAAGTATCCTTCACACTTGCAAAAGGTATTTTCGGATTTTAATGATTTTATTTCAAGAAAATCTCCTTAAAAATCGCAAGTTCTTGTTTTAGGATATAGGATCAGATTTGAATTTTTAAAATTAGCTAAGTATTAGGAAAAATTCTGGATTTTCAGTATCTCAAAGATTTGATTTCCTTTTATTTAGCTAATATTTTTGCTTGATCCCCAAAATTCTAGGGTAGTCTATATAAATATTCTTCTCTTATCCTCTTATTCTCATCAAATCGCCCTTTGCTAAACATTCTCTAGAAATTTTTTTTTTCAGGAGCAATGGCACCAAAGAGAACAAGAGAGGAGCAAGCACAAGAAGGAGAAACTCAAGAGGTGGTTGCTCAAGAGAGGGTCCGGTGGAGCAAAGAAGAGAAGAGGGATAAGAAGAGGTTGGAGAGGCTCCGGTTTGAACCCACGAAGTTTGCTGATCGAGGGCTTCTATCCAGGCTCGGGCTTCTTGGAGACTTCGATCAACTCCTCAACAACATCGGTCTGAGGTGTTTGTCGCGGATGGACTGCCCTACTATCCCCGAGGTGACAATTGATTTCCTTGCAACCTTGGAGTTCCGGTACGAGAATCTGAGTGCTCCTGTTCCTTCTCAAGGCCGTCTCTACTTCAAGGTTGGCCGCCAAGCTTACACGCTATCCATCCCCGAGCTATGCCAAGCCTACGGTCTCAAGGCTGATGCACACAAGGTGGAGTTCCCTGCCTTCAAGAAAGCCGACGAGTTGTGGGATCTCATCAGCAAGGAGGATTACAAAGCCAACACCGCCAAGATCAAGAGAGTCAGGAATCCAGTGCTGAGGTATACCTTGAAGTTGATTGCTAATACATTCAGTGGAAGGTCAATTGCTCCTACTGTCACGAAGACGGAGCTGTGCTTCCTTTTCCAAGGTTTGAAGCATTTGGTGTCCGATCCGGATGAGAATGAAGATCCCATTGAAGATGAACTCGGTGATGAAGTGAACTACGGCTGTGTACTCGCGGCTTCTCTGGTGAAGTACAAGGCTTATGCCTTACGGTGCAAGGCGACATCATCCTACATTGGCGGCTTCCTTACTCCCTTGTTCGTGCAAGCCGGTGTGCCCATCCATGACTTTTCTCACGTCCCAAACCGAGCCTTCATGGATGAAGCATACATGAGAAACACTGATAGCTTGGGACGCACGCCAGCTGAGGGGTTCTATGCTTACCTCTTCATCGATGATGAGGACAAGAAGCGAGTGTGCATTCTTCCCAACAAGGATGAAACGGAGCTACTTGGTGTTGGGAACATCGATTTCTTACCGACGGAGGAGGAGTGTTTTGCTCCTTTAGGAGAACCACCAGCTGCAGCCATTGAACCGCACCGAAGGTCAGAATCTCCAGGGTCAGAGGATGAGATACCTGAGGCTTACACATTGCCAAAGCTGGATTTTGAGCCGAGGACCAAAACCGAGAAGTTCTTAGCCTCGGTGGTGGAGATGCAGCGGAAGATCAACAAGTGGCAAGGGAAGATGCTTAAGAAGCTGGGGAAGAAGGTCAAACAACTCCAAGGAAGCCAGCCTAAGCCAGCTGCAAGCCAGGAAATACAACAACCCGAGAAGAGGAGACTCTCAACCGGAGGAGTTGTGATCCGCGAGACCCAAGGAGAAAACATTCAACCAGCTCGCCACTCCCTCCAAGAACCAGGCAACAAAGGAAAGGCAACAATCTCTAGCTCCTCTGGAACATCCTCAAGTTCCAGCCGAGCCTAGACAAGAGGTAACAACCTTCCTCCATTGTATATAACCGCACATCTCTTATTTCTTGCATTGTGTTTGATTGCTCCTTCGGATGAGTTTGCCACCGGGACGGTGTCAAGCAAGTTTGGGGGAGTACTTGTGTGATTTAATCTTGTGTTCTTTGATCTTATCTTTCTTTTGCATCCTTGAGTCTTAGTCATGAAAAATTGGTAAAATTTTTAAAAACAATTTTCAAAATTCATGTAGTTGCATTCATCTCTTTAGAAACATGTAGGATTGAGTCTAGAATTTCTCATATCACTTAGGTTGATTGCATTTGCATAAGGGGTTAGGATTTCTTAAAAAGGTGTTTTACTTATGAATCATTTCAATGCCCTAATTAGTAGTTCTCTAATGCTTTGTTTATACTTTGAAAGTAAGTTCTAACCATGTTTGGATCACTAGTTAGGATTTTCGTGACTTGAATTGAACTCTCATGATTTGAAACTCATCCTACTAAGTGAAAACCTTAATTTGAAAATCTAATTATCATTCTTATGCATTTGAAAACGAACGCATGGTTTTAAAATATTTAGGCTCTCTTCTTCCTTTTTACCACTCTTTGTGAGCCTAAGTACAACTCCCTCCTTGAACCTTACCCTCCTTTGAAGCCAAATGTTCTTGTGTGACATCTTTGTGAGGCCTTATTTTCGGTTTGAACTTGACATAAAGTGTTAGGTTTAGGCGACATGATTTGGTTTTCATAATTGATTGCTAGCTTTACATTTTGAAGCTAGGGATAGGCTTAGGATAAGTTTGGAAGATCATTGGGGTTGCTTTCTTGTGTATTTGTTCTCGGTTTCAAAGAACTTTGTGTTTTAAAGAAAGAAATGGGTTTTAAGTGAAAGGATGTGTTCTAAAAACTAACTATGCTCTAATAAATTTCAGGAGGTAGCTCTCCCATAATAAAAAGAAAAAAGAGAAGAAGAAAAAAAAGAAAAGAAAAATAAATAAAAGAGCCTAAGTGCCAAATAAAAATAAAAAGAAAGAAAAAAAAAATAAAAAAAAAAAAAAAATAAGAGAGCTACCAATAAGAAATATCTAAAGAGCAAAAAAAAATTATTTTCAAAACCTTTTCACTAGCCTAAAAAGTTTAAAAATGTTCTTGTTTTGATTTGGGGATTGCTGAGTTGAGAAGAAAGGGATAGACTTTTAAGTGGTGAGTGAGGATTAAATTTCTTAAATGAGAGGGGTATAGGACTGTTTGATAGTTTACATGGGTAGATGAGAATCTAATCATGTATGCATAAATTGTCTTTACCTTTAGCATTATGTATTAGTTCAAACCATTTTTGAGAGAAACCCTTGTCTAATTATAAACCCTTTCCAAATGAGATCATTCTATGCTCATAACCATAACCCTTAGCCAAATGTGTTTTGCTTTAAAGTGCATAAGTTTGATTCATGGTTCGAATTTTAATGAATGTTAAAGGATGAATTTCTTTGATTGTTAGGAATAAGAGAGTCATGATTTGAATTTCTTTGTGTGATGAGTATGGCTAAGTCCTTTGGAGTATGAGTGTAAGCTTAGCATTTTAGAATTGTTAACTAGGACATTGAGATGATCTATTCGAAAGGCACCTTTGCAAAAAGTTTAAAACCCCTTTGATTTTTCTGAAAACCTCTCTTCCTTACTTATTTTTTGTTGCTTGAGGGCAAGCAAGGAGTAAGTTTGGGGGAGTTGATGTCATTGCATTTTGCATATATTTTGCATACTCATTAGATAGTTTTTCATGCATTTGTATCATGTTTTAGGTTAGATTTGCATCACTTAGAGTCCTAGAGCATTCTTGCATCAGCATTTGCATTTTCTCTGCATTTTGCATCCATTCCAGGTTGTTTATGGTTACTTTGGAGACACGGAGGTTCGTGGAGGTGTGGAGACCAATGTAGCGGTTCATGGAAGCTCGGGAAAATGCTAAGGACCAGTGATCGAGGAGCAGATCGAGCATGGCCGGTCGATCTAGGAGTTGATCGACCAGAAGATCGAGCCAACTAGGCGATCCAAGGATAATGATCGAGACGGAGATCGAGTGAAGCAGTCGATGCATCGGTACGGACGTAAATGACACCATGCAGAGCGAGAGCCGGATCGAGTACACCACTCGATCCTCCAGGAGATCAATACCGAGATCGGATGCAACACTCGATTCACCACAGGAGATCGAGACCCGGATCGAGCCGAAGGCACGATGGCCGGATATGATCGAGAGACCAACTCGATCTAATGGTCGATCTCTGTCCTTTCAACCATTTTTGGCTGTTAGCGACGGGGGGGACCATTGGACTGTTTTAGCATTTTTGGCAAAGGCGGCCACTACTTTTCGATAACTTTTGAGATTTTTACCTTCTCTCCAAGTTTTAGTTTTTTCTCTCTGGTTTTTCGGAAGAACACCATTGTAGAACAGTTTCAAGCTTTTGTATTTTCGAATCTTTATCGTTTTTTAATCCAGTTTATCTTTCATGTTTATCGTTTCTTCTCTTCGTCCTTGCCTGATTTCCTTTATGTGTAGTGAGTAGTTCATTCAGGGTTAAGGGTTGAGAGGATTAAGGGGTAGAAAAGGTTCGATCTTGGTTTGTTTTCTAAACGTTTTTAAATCTATCTCTTCTAAAGTGATGAAAGCTTAATGCTTGAAGACTCTCACGCCAAGAGCTTCACGATCCGAGAGGTCCCTTACCTTGACAGGATCCAGGGACCTCGGAAGATCTCACCTTAGTGATTAGTTACCCCTTCCCAAAAGCCATGGTAGTTTGGGGGACTAGTTAAGCCATTGTTCGAAATCTGTCTTCCTTGCCTTTCAACCTCTTTTTCCACCAAAAGCCATGGGTTTGGAGGAGAGGATGAAAGAGTGATCTATACTGAAAGCCACGGATAGATCTTGTTTTGTTTTCGAGGCTTAGAGACCCTCACCAAGTGAGTCGATCTAAAGTTTCAAACCCAAGATCAACCTTTGAAACCCCTTATATGAATCTCGACCCTGGAACCCTTCTCTTTAGCTTATTTGCGTCGCATATCACCTTTTGCTTGTTGTTTGATAGCTTCCTGATTTTTAGATTCCTTGTTCTTACGATTTTAGACGAGATCGATCGTTTCTGCTCGATCTAGTGGTCGATCTTGTGGTCGATCCACTAGTCGAATTTTAACAATTCGAAGCTCTTCCCTTTAATTTATCTGTTTGTTCCTCGTGGTAACTGCTTGCTTTCTAGTATTTTTAAAATAGGTTTCACTCTGTTTAGGTTGCTGCAATTAGTTTTCAAGATTTTCTCAACAAACCGTCTCATTTCACTTAGATTTGTCCTAGGTCTTGCATTCTCTGTGGATTCTCTATCACCTAGAACTGGATTGACACTCTCTGCTTGCCTTACTACAACGTTGCATGCATTAGAGTTTTGATAAGTTCTCTGCTGCATTAGACCGTAAAGAGAAAAAAACCTCATTATCAAATGGCGCCGTTGCCATTCTAGGTTGCTTAGAGAACATAGAGATTTGGGTCTTAGCAAAGACTAAGTCTTTACCTTTTTTTCAAGTTACTAATACTATTCTAAACCGTGTACTTTCAGGTACATGAATTTACGTTCACGTGGAGATAACAACCTTCTTCAACCGCTTGACAACATACATCAACTCGGACACTCACGTCAAAGGAGAGTCAGAGATCAAACTAGAGCTTTTGAAGAGATAGTTCAGAACGGTCAGGTCAACTTTGAAGACATGGCTGAGAATGAGCATCCTGAAGGTCCTCCTCTAGCAGGACGGGGCAATGGTATCCCCCAACACGCGGCTAGACCTCCGAGGATCATAGGAGCCGGAGATGCTCCCAATACCCACCACAATAGGTTTGGGATCACTCCTCCTCCGGTACAAAACAACAACTTTGAGATCAAGCCGGGCTTCATATCTATGGTGCAAAACAACAAGTTCCACGGCTTAGCAATGGAAGACCCGTTGGAACACTTGGACAATTTTGAGCAAGTGTGTGGAATGATCAAGATCAACGGTATATCAGAAGATGCCTTCAAGCTGCGTCTCTTCCCCTTTTCCCTCGGAGACAAAGCTAGACATTGGGAGAAGACCCTACCACAAGGCACCATCACATCATGGGCTGAGTGTAAGAAGGCTTTCCTCTCCAAGTTCTTCTCAAGCACCAGGACTGCTCGGTTGAGAAGCGAAATCAGCGGTTTCACTCAAAGGAACAATGAGACTTTCAACGAGGCTATGGAGCGTTTCAAAGACTACACGATCCAATGTCCTCATCACGGGTTCAGTGAGGAGACTCTACTCAGCACAATCTACCGTGGAGCTTCACCAAAGATCCGGTTGTTGCTTGATACAGCCAGCAAAGGCAACTTCCTCGGTCAAGAAGTAGAAGAGTGTATGGAGCTAATAGAGAACCTTGCGTTGAGTGATGGAAACTATGCCGAGGATTATGACCGAGCACCAAGGGGATCAGAACTAGAGTCTCACAAGAAGGAGCTCAAATCGTTGCATGAGAAGATTGACAAGTTGGTCTTAGCTAATCAGAAGCATGTTCACTTCGTTGGTGAAGCTGATGAAAACCAAGAGGAGTTAGAGCTAAGCCAAGAAGAAGCAAATTGGGTAGCCGGTCAGAACAACTACAAGTCTCAAGGCTACAACCAAGGCTACCAGAACAACAACCTCTCTTACCGAAGCACCAATGTAGCCAACCCTAAAGATCAAGTGTACCCTGCTCAACAAGCTAAGCCTTTCATCCCTTACAACAAAGGCTTTCAACCAAGCAGTGGATTCCAAGGTCAAGGGCAAGGCAACTTCCAAGGGCAACAACAACAAAACAAGGGTTATACTTCTAACTACCCTCCGGGCTTTGCACCTCAACAACAACAACAACCGATGCAACAACAAGTTGATCCGGTTCAAGCAATGTTCCAACAGCTAATACAAGGGCAAGCTTCTACAAATCAAAAGTTCGCTGAAATGAACACTCGGCTGGATTCATCCTTAACCGACTTCTCTACTCAAATAACAAACCTCAACAACAAGATCAAGCAGCTAGAGAAGGGCAAAGCAAGCACGAGTGGACAGAACAGCCTTCCGGGAAAATGTGAACAAAATCCAAAGGAGTATGCCAATGCTATTACGTTGAGAAGTGGCAAAGAGCTTGATCCTCCGGTTTCTACAAAGACCAACGAGGAGGTTGTAATTCAAGAGGGGGAGGGTAAACTTTCAGCTGATAATGAGGAGATAAACTTTGACAACGTATGGATCCAAGGACCAAGGAGAGGTGACAAGGCATTCGTTGAGAAGAAAGCTGAGAAAACCACCAAGGAGAAGGATGAATACGTGCCCCCACCTTACGTACCAAATTTGCCATTCCCGGGTCGGTTCAAAAAGCAGTTAATAGAGAAGCACTGAATCCTATTTGAGAAGCACTTGAGAGACGTGGAGATAAAGATGCCTCTTGTAGACTGTCTCGCCATGATGCCCAAGTGCGCCAAGTTTTTCAAGGACACACTCGCCAAGAAGAACAAAGAAAGCAAAGAAGTGCTTGTACTAAGCGAAGAGTGTAGCGCGGTTATTCATAAGGAGATAGTGCCTAAGAAGCTGGGAGATCCTGGAAGCTTCACCATACCGTGTGCTTTTCCCCTTGAGTTCAAGAGCTGCTTGTGTGATCTCGGAGCCAGCATAAACTTGATGCCTCACTCTGTGGCTAAGAAGCTTGGTTTCACTCAGTTTAAGGAATGTCGGATCTCATTGGTGTTGGCTGATAGGAGCGTGAGACTACCAGTGGGGTTGCTTGAAGACTTGCCGGTGCGAATCAGTGGAGTAAACGTACCTACAGATTTTGTAGTGCTGGAGATGGACGAGGAGCCGAAAGACCCACTCATCTTAGGGAGACCATTCCTAGCAACCGCCAGAGCCATAATAGACGTGAAGAATGGGAAGATTGCCTTGCATGGGGAAAGAAATCAGGCTAGACTTTGACATCAACAAGGTTCTAAAGAAGCCGACCATTGAAGGACAAGCTTTCTATATCGAAACGATGGATGCCTTGGCGGATGAGTTGCTGGAAGAGCTAGCTATAGAAGACCATTTGAAGCTAGCACTCACTAAGGAGCCAGGAGAGTTTGGCTATGTAGACCAGAGAACTCAAGAGTACGTAAACCTACTAGATTCGAGGAGGATCATCAAGAATGAAGAAGGATGTTGCCTAGAAATCGACCCCGAGATCGACGCCATCACTCGATCCAGGAGTCAGATCGACAAGCCAATCGAGCACTCAACTCGATCCGGTCCAACAATCGACCAACAGATCGAGAAGGCCGCTCGATCAGGAGAAATAATCGAGTTGACGATCGAGAAAGACCTTCCGATCATTTTAGAGTCCAATCAAGAGATCGACTCAACGCCTCGATCCCTTACTCGATCCATATCAAATCGAGTAAGTGAATCGAATGAAATGGCTCGATCTAGACGACATCGAGAGGAGAATCGACCGGAAGACTCGATCACAGGAGGGATAGCGATAGAGGAAAGCAGTCTGAAGGGCCATGCCTCGAGTTCAAAGGAGAGTTCCAAGGAGGAGAACAACAACAACAGCCACGAGGATGACTGGAGTGAGCTGTTAGCCCCAAAGGTGGACCTTAAGGAGCTCCCAAAAGGGCTAAGGTATGCTTTCTTAGGACCTAATGACACCTATCCCGTGATAGTAAACGAGAACCTTAGTGATGATGAGTTGCACTCGCTCTTAACTGAGCTGAGAAAGTATAGGAAGGCCATTGGGTACTCTTTAAGTGACATCAAAGGCCTTTCCCCAATGCTATGCACTCATAGGATTCATTTGGATAATGAAAACGCCACTTCTGTAGAACACCAAAGGCGTTTGAATCCTAACTTGAAAGAGGTTGTTAAGAAAGAAATCCTTAAGCTTTTAGAGGCTGACGTGATCTATCCCATAAGTGACAGCACGTGGGTTTCACCTGTACACGTGGTGCCTAAGAAAAGAGGGATCACGGTCATAAGAAATGAAAAGGATGAACTTATCCCTACTAGGACCATTACTGGTCATAGAATGTGTATTGACTATAGAAAGCTTAACCTTGCGACAAGAAAAGACCATTTCCCTTTGCCTTTTATTGATCAGATGCTTGAGAGACTTGCAAATCACCCTTACTACTGTTTTCTCGATGGGTATAGCGGTTTCTTTCAAATACCTATTCACCCAAACGATCAGGAGAAAACGACTTTTACATGTCCCTATGGTACCTTTGCATATCGAAGGATGCCGTTTGGATTGTGTAATGCACCGGCTACCTTTCAGCGGTGTATGATGTCGATCTTCTCCGATCTTATAGAGGAGATGGTAGAGGTGTTTATGGATGACTTCTCTGTGTATGGTGTGTCCTTTCCTGCGTGTTTGTTGAATCTTTGCAGGGTACTTAAACGTTGTGAAGAAACAAACCTGGTGCTGAATTGGGAGAAATGCCACTTCATGGTCAAGGAAGGGATAGTACTCGGTCACAAGATTTCAGAGAAGGGTATTGAGGTTGATCAGGCTAAGGTTGAGGTTATGATGGGTTTGGAGCCGCCGGTTAATGTTAAAGGGATCAGAAGCTTCTTGGGACACGCGGGGTTCTATAGGCGCTTCATCAAAGACTTCTCCAAGATTGCACGCCCCCTTACACGGCTGTTGTGCAAAGAAGCTGAGTTTGTATTCGATGAGGAGTGTTTGAAGGCTTTCGTGACCATCAAGGAAGCCCTCACGTCAGCCCCTATAGTCCAAGCACCAGACTGGTCTCTCCCTTTTGAGATCATGTGTGATGCTAGTGACTACGCTGTAAGAGCAGTCCTTGGTCAGAAGAAGGACAAGAAGCTGCATGTGATCTACTATGCTTCAAGGACCTTGGATGACACGCAATCACGATACACCACTACGGAGAAGGAGCTGCTTGCAGTAGTCTTCGCCTTTGAGAAGTTCAGATCATATCTCGTTGGCTCCAAGGCTATTGTATACACGGATCATGCTGCTCTACGGTACATCTACTCAAAGAAAGATACCAAACCTCGGCTCTTAAGATGGATTCTTTTGCTTCAGGAGTTTGACATGGAGATTAAAGACAAGAAGGGGATAGAAAATGGAGTCGCTGACCACCTCTCAAGGCTAAGGATCAACGAGTCTCTCCCTTTAGACGACTCTCTTCCAGAAGAACAACTTATGGCAATTACTACCGCGGTTTGTGGGAAGCTAGAAGGAAGGTTTGAGGAAGTGTTGAGTTTCAAAGAGGAGGATCTACCATGGTATGCTGATGTGGTGAACTACCTAGCATGTGGTGAGGAGCCAACACATCTCAACGGCTATCACAAGAAAACGTTTTTGAGGGAGGCTAGTGACTACTTTTGGGATGAGCCCTACTTATACAAAAGAGGAGTAGACAGCTTGTACCGGAGATGTGTTACAAAGGAAGAAGCCAAGGATATTCTCTATCATTGCCACGGCTCTTCCTACGGAGGACATTTCGCTTCGTTCAAAACAGCCACGAAGGTGTTGCAAGTGGGTTTCTGGTGGCCGTCTATATTCAGAGATGCACATGAGTTTGTGAAGAGCTGTGAGGCATGTCAGCGAGCAGGGAACAATACCAAAAGGAATGAAATGCCCCAAGTTCCTATCTTCGAGGTTGATGTGTTCGATGCGTGGAGTATTGACTTCATGGGGCCTTTCCCTTCTTCGTACGGCAACAAATACATCTTGGTAGCTGTGGATTATGTCTCCAAATGGGTTGAGGCTGTTGCTTCCCCTACAAACGACTCTAAGGTTGTGATCAAGTTGTTCAAGAGTATCATCTTTCCAAGGTTTGGGGTACCCAAGGTTGTTATAAGTGATGGAGGAAGCCATTTTGTAAACAAGGTTTTTGAGGGCCTCTTAAGAAAGTATGGGGTTAAGCATAAGGTGGCTACACCGTATCATCCTCAAACGAGCGGTCAGGTGGAAGTCTCCAACAGGCAGATCAAAGCTATTCTGGAGAAGACCGTTGGTGCAACAAGGAAGGACTGGTCAGTAAAGCTAGACGATGCTCTTTGGGCTTACCGTACCGCTTTTAAAACGCCGATTGGTACAACTCCTTTCACTCTACTATATGGAAAGAGTTGTCACCTCCCGGTTGAGCTAGAACACCGTGCATTATGGGCTGTGAAGAGGCTGAATTTTGATCTCAAGACGGCTCAGGAAAAGCGTCTCATTCAGCTACATGAACTGGACGAGTTGAGGTTGAATGCTTACGAGAGTTCCAAGATCTACAAGGAGCAAACTAAGGAGGCTCATGACAAGAAACTGGTTGCCAAGGAGCTTAAGGAAGGAGGACTGGTGTTGTTGTACAACTCGAGGCTGAAGCTCTTCCCGGGCAAGCTAAAATCAAGGTGGAGCGGACCGTTCGTGATTCAAGAGGTCTTGCCTTACGGAGCTGTTACTCTTATGGGAAGAAGCGGTAGTGCATTCACCGTCAACGGGCATAGAGTCAAACCTTACCTAGCAGACAGCTTCGACAAGGAGAGTACCTCGGTGCTTCTCCAAGACCCACCATCCGCCTAGCCAAGTAAGGTCTAGCTAAAGACGTTAAAAAAAGCGCACTTGGGAGGCATTCCCATGTCTATCTTGTACATATTTTTGCTTTCATTTCTCTTCTAGTTTTATGCTTTTATGTTTTTAGTGTGTAGGAGCAGGTCTAAGGAATCTAAACCTTGTCTTTGAGGTCCAAAAGGAGCAATAGGGGCTACGATAAGGCTAGAGATCGAGCGCTAGATCGACTGAACCTGACTCGATCTTTGCTAGATCGAGTCAGTAAATCGAGAGGAGCCAGTCGATCTAGACGAGAACGAGTGACAAGATCGACCTTGACGAAAAAGGATCGATCGATTCAAACCGGATCGACCGATCTAATTTATCTCAAAGATTTGATTTCCTTTTATTTAGCTAATATTTTTGCTTGATCCCCAAAATTCTAGGGTAGTCTATATAAATCTTCTTCTCTTATCCTCTTATTCTCATCAAATCGCCCTTTGCTAAACATTCTCTAGAAATTTTTTTTTTCCGGAGCAATGGCACCAAAGAGAACAAGAGAGGAGCAAGCACAAGAAGGAGAAACTCAAGAGGTGGTTGCTCAAGAGAGGGTCCGTTGGAGCAAAGAAGAGAAGAGGGATAAGAAGAGGTTGGAGAGGCTCCGGTTTGAACCCACGAAGTTTGCTGATCGAGGGCTTCTATCCAGGCTCGGGCTTCTTGGAGACTTCGATCAACTCCTCAACAACATCGGTCTGAGGTGTTTGTCGCGGATGGACTGCCCTACTATCCCCGAGGTGACAATTGATTTCCTTGCAACCTTGGAGTTCCGGTACGAGAATCTGAGTGCTCCTGTTCCTTCTCAAGGCCGTCTCTACTTCAAGGTTGGCCGCCAAGCTTACACGCTATCCATCCCCGAGCAATGCCAAGCCTACGGTCTCAAGGCTGATGCACACAAGGTGGAGTTCCCTGCCTTCAAGAAAGCCGACGAGTTGTGGGATCTCATCAGCAAGGAGGATTACAAAGCCAACACCGCCAAGATCAAGAGAGTCAGGAATCCAGTGCTGAGGTATACCTTGAAGTTGATTGCTAATACATTCAGTGGAAGGTCAATTGCTCCTACTGTCACGAAGACGGAGCTGTGCTTCCTTTTCCAAGGTTTGAAGCATTTGGTGTCCGATCCGGATGAGAATGAAGATCCCATTGAAGATGAACTCGGCGATGAAGTGAACTACGGCTGTGTACTCGCGGCTTCTCTGGTGAAGTACAAGGCTTATGCCTTACGGTGCAAGGCGACATCATCCTACATTGGCGGCTTCCTTACTCCCTTGTTCGTGCAAGCCGGTGTGTGCCCATCCATGACTTTGCTCACGTCCCAAACCGAGCCTTCATGGATGAAGCATACATGAGAAACACTGATAGCTTGGGACGCACGCCAGCTGAGGGGTTCTATGCTTACCTCTTCATCGATGATGAGGACAAGAAGCGAGTGTGCATTCTTCCCAACAAGGATGAAACGGAGCTACTTGGTGTTGGGAACATCGAGTTCTTACCGACGGAGGAGGAGTGTTTTGCTCCTTTAGGAGAACCGCCAGCTGCAGCCATTGAACCGTGCCAAAGGTCAGAATCTCCAGGGACAGAGGATGAGATACCCGAGGCTTACACATTGCCAAAGCTGGATTTTGAGCCGAGGACCAAAACCGAGAAGTTCTTAGCCTCGGTGGTGGAGATGCAGCGGAAGATCAACAAGTGGCAAGGGAAGATGCTTAAGAAGCTGGGGAAGAAGGTCAAACAACTCCAAGGAAGCCAGCCTAAGCCAGCTGCAAGCCAGGAAATACAACAACCCGAGAAGAGGAGACTCTCAACCGGAGGAGTTGTGATCCGCGAGACCCAAGGAGAAAACATTCAACCAGCTCGCCACTCCCTCCAAGAACCAGGCAACAAAGGAAAGGCAACAATCTCTAGCTCCTCTGGAACATCCTCAAGTTCCAGCCGAGCCTAGACAAGAGGTAACAACCTTCCTCCATTGTATATAACCGCACATCTCTTATTTCTTGCATTGTGTTTGATTGCTCCTTCGGATGAGTTTGCCACCGGGACGGTGTCAAGCAAGTTTGGGGGAGTACTTGTGTGATTTAATCTTGTGTTCTTTGATCTTATCTTTCTTTTGCATCCTTGAGTCTTAGTCATGAAAAATTGGTAAAATTTCTTAAAAAAAAATTCAAAATTCATGTAGTTGCATTCATCTCTTTAGAAACATGTAGGATTGAGTCTAGAATTTCTCATATCACTTAGGTTGATTGCATTTGCATAAGGGGTTAGGATTTCTTAAAAAGGTGTTTTACTTATGAATCATTTCAATGCCCTAGTTAGTAGTTCTCTAATGCTTTGTTTATACTTTGAAAGTAAGTTCTAACCATGCTTGGATCACTAGTTAGGATTTTCGTGACTTGAATTGAACTCTCATGATTTGAAACTCATCCTACTAAGTGAAAACCTTAATTTGAAAATCTAATTATCATTCTTATGCATTTGAAAACGAACACATGGTTTTAAAATATTTAGGCTCTCTTCTTCCTTTTTACCACTCTTTGTGAGCCTAAGTAGAACTCCCTCCTTGAACCTTACCCTCCTTTGAAGCCAAATGTTCTTGTGTGACATCTTTGTGAGGCCTTATTTTCGGTTTGAACTTGGCATAAAGTGTTAGGTTTAGGCGACATGATTTGGTTTTCATAATTGATTGCTAGCTTTACATTTTGAAGCTAGGGATAGGCTTAGGATAAGTTTGGGAGATCATTGGGGTTGCTTTCTTGTGTATTTGTTCTCGGTTTCAAAGAACTTTGTGTTTTAAAGAAAGAAATGGGATTTAAGTGAAAGGTTGTGTTCTAAAAACTAAGTATGCTCTAATAAATTTCAGGAGGTAGCTCTCCCATAATAAAAAGAAAAACGAAAAGAAGAATAAAAAGAAAAGAAAAATAAATAAAAGAGCCTAAGTGCCAAATAAAAATAAAAAGAAAGAAAAAAAAAATAAAAAAGAAAAATAAGAGAGCTACCAATAAGAAATATCTAAAGAGCAAAAAAAAATTATTTTCAAAACCTTTTCACTAGCCAAAAAAGTTTAAAAATGTTCTTGTTTTGAATTGGAGATTGCTGAGTTGAGAAGAAAGGGATAGACTTTTAAGTGGTGAGTGAGGATTAAATTTCTTAAATGAGAGGGGTATAGGACTGTTTGATAGTTTACATGGGTAGATGAGAATCTAATCATGTATGCATAAATTGTCTTTACCTTTAGCATTATGTATTAGTTCAAACCATTTTTGAGAGAAACCCTTGTCTAATTATAAACCCTTTCCAAATGAGATCATTCTATGCTCATAACCATAACCCTTAGCCAAATGTGTTTTGCTTTAAAGTGCATAAGTTTGATTCATGGTTCGAATTTTAATGAATGTTAAAGGATGAATTTCTTTGATTGTTAGGAATAAGAGAGTCATGATTTGAATTTCTTTGTGTGATGAGTATGGCTAAGTCCTTTGGAGTATGAGTGTAAGCTTAGCATTTTAGAATTGTTAACTAGGACATTGAGATGATCTATTCGAAAGGCACATTTGCAAAAAGTTTAAAACCCCTTTGATTTTTCTGAAAACCTCTCTTCCTTACTTATTTTTTGTTGCTTGAGGGCAAGCAAGGAGTAAGTTTGGGGGAGTTGATGTCATTGCATTTTGCATATATTTTGCATACTCATTAGATAGTTTTTCATGCATTTGTATCATGTTTTAGGTTAGATTTGCATCACTTAGAGTCCTAGAGCATTCTTGCATCAGCATTTGCATTTTCTCTGCATTTTGCATCCATTCCAGGTTGTTTATGGTTGCTTTGGAGACACGGAGGTTCGTGGAGGTGTGGAGACCAATGTAGCGGTTCATGGAAGCTCGGGAAAATGCTAAGGACCAGTGATCGAGGAGCAGATCGAGCATGGCCGGTCGATCTAGGAGTTGATCGACCAGAAGATCGAGCCAACTAGGCGATCCAAGGATAATGATCGAGACGGAGATCGAGTGAAGCAGTCGATGCATCGGTACGGACGTAAATGACACCATGCAGAGCGAGAGCCGGATCGAGTACACCACTCGATCCTCCAGGAGATCGATACCGAGATCGGATGCAACACTCGATTCACCACAGGAGATCGAGACCCGGATCGAGCCGAAGGCACGATGGCCGGATATGATCGAGAGACCAACTCGATCCAATGGTCGATCTCTGTCCTTTCAACCATTTTTGGCTGTTAGCGACGGGGGGGACCATTGGACTGTTTTGGCATTTTTGGCAAAGGCGGCCACTACTTTTCGATAACTTTTGAGATTTTTACCTTCTCTCCAAGTTTTAGTTTTTTCTCTCTGGTTTTTCGGAAGAACACCATTGTAGAACAGTTTCAAGCTTTTGTATTTTCGAATCTTTATCGTTTTTAATCCAGTTTATCTTTCATGTTTATCGTTTCTTCTCTTCGTCCTTGCCTGATTTCCTTTATGTGTAGTGAGTAGTTCATTCAGGGTTAAGGGTTGAGAGGATTAAGGGGTAGAAAAGGTTCGATCTTGGTTTGTTTTCTAAACGTTTTTAAATCTATCTCTTCTAAGGTGATGAAAGCTTAATGCTTGAAGACTCTCACGCCAAGAGCTTCACGATCCGAGAGGTCCCTTACCTTGACAGGATCCAGGGACCTCGGAAGATCTCACCTTAGTGATTAGTTACCCCTTTCCAAAAGCCATGGTAGTTTGGGGGACTAGTTAAGCCATTGTTCGAAATCTGTCTTCCTTGCCTTTCAACCTCTTTTTTCACCAAAAGCCATGGGTTTGGAGGAGAGGATGAAAGAGTGATCTATACCGAAAGCCACGGATAGATCTTGTTTTGTTTTCGAGGCTTAGAGACCCTCACCAAGTGAGTCGATCTAAAGTTTCAAACCCAAGATCAACCTTTGAAACCCCTTATATGAATCTCGACCCTGGAACCCTTCTCTTTAGCTTATTTGCGTCGCATATCACCTTTTGCTTCCTGATCTTTAGATTCCTTGTTCTTACGATTTTAGACGAGATCGATCGTTTCTGCTCGATCTAGTGGTCGTTCTTGTGGTCGATCCACTAGTCGAATTTTAACAATTCGAAGCTCTTCCCTTTAATTTATCTGTTTGTTCCTCGTGGTAACTGCTTGCTTTCTAGTATTTTTAAAATAGGTTTCACTCTGTTTAGGTTGCTGCAATTAGTTTTCAAGATTTTCTCAACAAACCGTCTCATTTCACTTAGATTTGTCCTAGGTCTTGCATTCTCTGTGGATTCTCTATCACCTAGAACTGGATTGACACTCTCTGCTTGCCTTACTACAACGTTGCATGCATTAGAGTTTTGATAAGTTCTCTGCTGCATTAGACCGTAAAGAGAAAAAACCTCATTATCAAGACGTTGGACGCTTTAGCTGATGAGTTGCTAGAAGAGTTGGCTCAAGAGGATCATTTGAAGCTGGCATTGACTAAGGAGCCAGGGGAGTTCGGTTACTTAGATCAGAGGACTCAGGAATACGCTAACCTGCTGGATTCTAGGAAGATTGTCAAGGAGGATGAAGGCGCCTGCCTAGAAATTGACTCCGAGATCGATGACATTACTCGATCCAGGGGTCAAATCGACAAGACAATCGAGAACACAACTCGATCCAGTGCAACAATCGACAGTCAGATCGAGGAGGGTGATCGATCCAGGAAATTAATCGAGTCCAAGATCGAGAGAGGCCTTCCGATCAGTTCAGAGTCTATTCCGGAGAACAACTCAGCAGCTCGATCTCTCACTCGATCCACCTTAAATCGAGTGAGCGAATCGAGTGAAAATGCTCGATCTAGACGACATCGAGAGCAAGATCGACTGGATGACTCGATCTCAGAAGGGACAGAGGTTCAAGAAAGCAGCCTTAATGGTCATGTCTTGGGTTCTAAGGAGGGTTCCAAGGAGGAAAACAACAACAACAGCCACGAGGATGATTGGAGCGAGCTGCTAGCCCCAAAGGTGGACCTTAAGGAGCTCCCAAAAGGGCTAAGATATGCTTTCTTAGGGCTTAACAAAACCTATCCTGTGATTGTGAATGAAAACTTAAGTGATGATGAGTTGCACTCGCTCCTAAATGAGCTGAGGAAATATAGGAAGGCCATTGGGTACTCTCTAAGTGACATCAAAGGCCTTTCACCAATGCTTTGCACTCATAGGATTCACTTGGATAATGAGAACGCCTCTTCTGTAGAACATCAAAGGCGTTTGAATCCTAATTTAAAGGAAGTTGTTAAGAAGGAGATTCTTAAGCTATTAGAGGCTGACGTGATCTATCCCATAAGTGACAGCCTAAGAAGGGAGAGATCACGGTCATTAAGAATGATAAAGATAAGCTTATACCTGCTAGGACTATTACAGGACACCGAATGTGTATTGACTATAGGAAGCTTAATCTTGCTACTAGAAAGGATCATTTTCGCTTACCTTTTATTGATCAAATGCTTGAGAGGCTTGCTAATCATCCTTACTATTGCTTTCTTGATGGATATA
Organism: Thlaspi arvense; assembly: GCA_911865555.2. Classification (NCBI taxonomy): domain Eukaryota; kingdom Viridiplantae; phylum Streptophyta; class Magnoliopsida; order Brassicales; family Brassicaceae; genus Thlaspi; species Thlaspi arvense. The sequence continues at coordinate 16,814,244 of OU466857.2, forward strand.
GTGGATTCTTTCAAATACCAATCCTTCCAAATGATCAGGAGAAGACGACCTTTACATGCCCTTATGGCACCTTCGCGTATCGAAGGATGTCATTTGGGTTGTGTAACGCACCGGCTACGTTTCAGCGGTGTATGATGTCGATCTTCTCCGATCTAATAGAAGAGATGGTGGAAGTGTTTATGGATGACTTCTCTGTATATGGTGCGTCTTTTTCTGCGTGTTTGTTGAATCTTTGCAAGGTACTAAAGCGTTGTGAAGAGATGAATCTTGTGCTTAACTGGGAGAAGTTTCACTTCATGGTGAAAGAAGGGATCGTGCTTGGCCACAAGATATCAGAGAAGGGCATAGAGGTTGACAAAGCCAAGGTTGAGGTCATGATGAGTCTTGAGCCGCCGGCTAATGTCAAAGGGGTGAGGAGTTTCCTAGGCCATTCTGGCTTCTACAGGCGCTTCATCAAGGATTTTTCCAAGATTGCACGCCCTCTCACACGGCTGTTGTGCAAGGAAGCTGACTTTGTGTTTGATGAGGATTGCCTTCATGCTTTCGTGACTATCAAGGAAGCTATAGTATCCGCACCTATAGTGCAAGCACCGGACTGGACTCTACCATTCAAGATAATGTGTGACGCGAGTGACTACGCCGTTGGAGCTGTTCTTGGTCAGAGGAAAGATAAGCGGCTGCATGTGATTTACTATGCTTCACGTACCTTGGATGACACGCAAGCCAGGTACACTTCGTCTGAGAAGGAGTTGTTGGCAGTTGTATTCGCCTTTGAGAAGTTCAGGTCATACCTCATAGGTTCCAAGGCCATCGTCTACAAGGATCTCGCATCGCTTAGATACATCTATTCCAAGAAGGATACTAAGCCAAGGCTTTTGAGATGGATACTTCTTGTTCAGGAGTTTGACATGGAGATCAAGGACAAGAAAGGGATAGAGAATGGTGTTGCTGATCACCTCTCTAGGATGAGAATCAATGAGTCTTTGCCTTAAGATGATTCGCTTCCGGAAGAACAACTTATGATGATCACTACGGCTGTTTGTGGAAGGCTAGAAGGGCGGTTTGAGGAGGTTCTGAGTTTCAAAGAAGAGGATCTTCCTTGGTACGCTGACATTGTGAACTACTTGGCATGTGGAGAGGAGCCTTCGCATCTTGACAACTATCACAAGAAGAAGTTCATGAGAGACGTGGGCCACTATTTTTGGGACGAGCCTTACCTGTACAAGAGGGGCGTGGACAGTTTATACAGGAAATGTGTTACAAAGGAAGAAGCTAAGGACATTCTATTTCACTGCCATGGCTCTTCGTACGGCGGACACTTTGCTTCATTCAAGACCGCTACAAAAGTCATACAAGCCGGTTTCCGGTGGCCGTCTATCTTCAAATTTGCCCATGAGTTTGTGAAGAGTTGTGAAGCTTGTCAACGAGCAGGGAACATCACGAAGAGGAACGAGATGCCTCAGGTTCCTATCTTTGAGGTAGACATGTTTGACGCATGGGGCATAGATTTCATGGGGCCTTTCCCATCTTCCTACGGCAACAAGTTTATCCTAGTAGCGGTTGATTACGTTTCTAAATGGGTTGAGGCCATTGCTTCCCCTACAAACGACTCTAAGGTGGTGATAAAGCTTTTCAAAACCGTCATATTTCCACGGTTTAGAGTCCCCAAGGTTGTAATCAGTGACGGCGGTAGCCATTTCATCAACAAGTTGTTTGAAAGCCTTCTAAGGAAGTATGGCGTGAAGCACAAGGTAGCTACGCCTTACCATCCTCAAACGAGTGGCCAAGTGGAGGTCTCTAACCGGCAGATCAAGGCGATACTTGAGAGAACAGTTGGGACAACTCGGGCGGATTGGGCAGTGAAGTTAGACGACGCTTTGTGGGCTTACCGGACTGCTTTCAAAACCCCCATTTGTACTACTCCCTTCACTCTTCTCTACGGAAAATGATGTCACCTCCCCGTTGAGCTGGAACATAGAGCATTGTGAGCTGTGAAGCGGCTGAATTTTGATCTAAAGACAGTTCAGGAGAAGCGCTTGATCCAGCTACACGAACTTGATGAGCTAAGGCTAGATGCTTACGAAAGCACTAGGATCTACAAGGAGCGCACTAAGGCTGCTCATGACAAGAAGTTGGTACCCAAGGAGCTTAAGGAAGGGAGTTTGGTGCTGCTTTACAATTCAAGGCTCAAGTTATTCCCTGGGAAGCTGAAATCTAGGTGGAGCGGGCCGTATGAAATCAAGGAGGTATTGCCCTACGGAGCTGTCACGTTGGTAGGCAAGAGTGGGAATGCATTCACAGTGAACGGACACATAGTTAAGCCATACATGGCGAGTGCATTTGACAAGGAGAGCACTTCAATGCTTCTCCAAGACCCACCATCTGCCTAAACCAAGTAAAGTCTAGCTAAAGACCTTAAAGAAAGCGCACTTGGGAGGCATTCCCATGTCTATCTTGTATATATTTTTGCTTTATTTCTCTTTCAGTTTTATGTTTTTATCTAATGAGTGTGTAGGAACAAGTATAAGGGATTGCAGAGCATAATCTTAGATCCAAAAGGAGTAAGAAGGGGTGAATATAGGCTAGAGATCGAGTGCTAGATCGAGCTAGTGAATCGAGAGGAGTTAATCGATCTAGACGAGATCGAGTAGACAGATCGTGTGACACAGTCGATCACGAGAGGATGAACGCCCTATACGTTTAGCTTGAAAAGCAAACGAGAGGTATATCGACTGAGTCACTCGATTCTCAAGTCTAGATCGAGTAGTCTACTCGATCTGTCATTCGATCCAAGCCTAAATCGACCCCTGAATCGAGAACGTGGGTCGATCACGAGGACTTAGCCGTCGTGCCAAAAACTCAAGGAACGAGAGGTGTTATCGATCCAAGACTCGATTCAATTCGAATCGAGTCCCAAATCGAGCAACCCTCTCGATCCAAGCCATTATGGGCATGAGATCGAGTCCTATATCGACCAAATGGACTCGATCTCGTGCCGAGGTAACAATTCTTTTTTCCCTCTTTTCTGTTATCCCTCCGGTTTTTAAATTTTAAAAGTGGTCAAGGCAAGCATCTTTGACCCTGAAAGATGTGCCTTGACCACATCTTTTGTCAGAAAACCACTTCTATTACCCATAGTTTTGTAAAATTGTTAGCCTTTATTTTTTCAACCTCTCTCACACTCTCCCATTCCTGTTTTCGCGAGTTCTTAAGTAAAAGAGAGTGTGAATTTTTATTTTCTAAAGGCTAACGGCAATCTCTTTTAATCTTAGCAAAGGTATTTTCGAATCTTCAAGAAAATCTTTAAGAAAATTTCCTATTAATTCGCTTTGATTGTTTTAGATGCTATGGGGTTTAAATTTTTTTTAAACTAGCTTGATATTAGGAAAAATTCTAGATTTAACTATAACTCTAGATTTGATTCTATGTTATCTTGCTAGGATTTTTATAAATTCCCCAAAATTCTAGGGTATTAGTTATAGATTTTCCTTCTTGCTAGTCTCTTTCTCGGTTTTTCGCTGCCTTGCTCATTCTCTTGGTCTAGAATCTTATTTCAGGCACCATGGCTCCCAAAAGAACGAGAGAAGAGAGAGCACAAGAAGGAGAAGGACAAGAAGTGGTTGTTCAAGAGAGGGTCCAATGGTCTAAAGAAGAGAAACGAGACAAGGAATGGCTTCAAAGGCTGAAGTTCGAGCCAACAAAGTTTGCGGACAGAGGTTTGCTGTCTAAGATGGGGATATTAGGAGATTTTGATGAACTCCTCCAGAATATAGGGCTCAGGTGTTTGTCACGGATGGATTGCCCAACCTTTCCCGAAGTGACAATCGACTTCCTTGCCACTTTGGAGTTTGCGTACGAGAATCCTAACATCCCAACTCCATCTCAAGGCCGCCTCTCTTTCAAGATCAAACGTCAAGCGTTCAGCCTCTCAATCTCCGAGCTATGTCAAGCTTATGGCCTCAATGCTGCCGCCACGAAGGTTGAGTTCCCCTCCTTCACTCAAGCGAACGATCTTTTGGACCTCATAGCCAACGATGACTACAAGGCGAATACCGCGAAGATCAAGAGGGTGAGGAGTCTGGTTCTGCGTTACACTTTGAAGCTGATGGCCAACACCTTCAGCGGACGGTCAGTAGCCCCCACGGTCACCAAGACGGAGCTTTGCTTCTTGTTCCAAGGCATTAAGCATCTCGTGTGTGACCCGGATGAGAATGATGAGCCGTTGGAAGACCAGCTCGGAGATGACGTGAACTACGGATGCATCCTGGCTGCTTCATTGGTGAAATACAAGGCGTATGCCTTGAGATGCAAGGCAAGCTCGTTACTTATTAGAGGCTTCCTCATGCCTTTGTTCGTGCAAGTCGGTGTCCCGCTTCAGAACTTCACTCCCGTTCCGGATAGAGCTTTCATGGATGAGACATACCTAAGGAACACGGACAGCTTGGGACGCACGCCAGCTGAGGGTTTCTTTGAGTACCTATTCATTGATGCGGAGAATGAGAAGAGGGTGTGTATCTTGCCAAACAAAGTCGAAACCAAGCTATTGGGAGTTGGGAACATCGAGTTTCTCCCAAGCGTAGAGGAGTGTATGGCTCCTCTAGGAGTCACAGCCGCCATTCGCCAAGCTACTCGGCCAAGATCAGAGTCTCCTGCCACGGATGATGAGATGCCCGAAGCCTTTGTCCTCCCCAAGATCGATTTTGAGCCGCGGACTAAGACAGAAAAGTTCTTTGCTTCTGTTGTGGAGATGCAAAAGAAGATCAACAAATGGCAAAGCAAGGTCATCAAGAAAAGAGCCTAAGTGCTAAATAAAAAAAAAGAAAAGAAAAAAAAAAGAGAAAGAATAGAGAGCTATCAATAAGAAACAAATAAGGAGCTAAAATATTTTCAAGCCTTTTTTACTAGCCTAAAGAGTAAAGATGTTTCTGTTTTGATTTGGGGTTTTCTAAGCTAATGCTTTGTTGATAAGGGTATTATCTAAGAGGGTGAGTGAGCTTAAATAAAAGAAATGAGAGGGCTTTTAGGATGATTGATTAGCGTATGGGTAGATGAGAATCTGATCATGTATGCATCAATTGCCATTACCTTTAGCATTATGCATAAAGTTCATACCATTCTTGAGAGAAACCCATTGCATTGTGAAAACCTTTTTTAAAAAAAATAAGATCATTCTATGCTCATAGCCTTCACCCTTAGCCAAATGTGTTCTGCTTTAAAGTGCATAAGTTTGATTCATGGTTTGATCATTAATGAATGTTAAAGTATGAGATTCTTTGATTGTTTGGAATATGAGAGTCATGATTTGAAATTCATTGTGTGATGAGTATGGCTAAGTTCTTTGGAGTATGAGTGTGTGCATTGCATCTTAGAATTAGTAACTAGGACGTTGAGATTGATTCATTTGAAAGACACATTTGCAAGGAGCTTAAACCCCCGTTTGTTTTAAAACCTCTCTCCCTTCTTGAATTTTGTTTGCTTGAGGGCAAGCAAAAGGCAAGTTTGGGGGAGTTGATATTGCTGCATATTTCAGTGTTTTGCATACATATAAGATAGTTTCTCATGCATTTACCTTGCACTTTAGGCTAATTTGCATCACTTTAGGTCCTAAAGTACTTTTGCACCAGCATTTGCATGTTTCTTGCATTTTGCATCGCATTCAGGTTGTTTTCGGCTACTTTGGAGCTATGGGGGATTCGTGGACGTGCTAAGGCTCGTGAGGAAGTCTGTGGACACTTGGAGAGATCAGGATTGCATGCTAAGGACCCGAGATCGAGTAGCAGATCGAGCAAGGCAGGTCGATCTAGATGAGATCGACCAGAAGATCGAGTAACCAAGCCGATGCAAGGAAACGGATCGAGACCGAGATCGAGAGAGGAGATCGATCTGAAGTACGGACGTAAATGACGCCATGCCGATCGAGGACTAGATCGAGTCTCCAACCCGATCATGACGAGATCGACTCAATGATCGAGCAAAGTCACCTGATCCAAGCCGAAGATCGAGAGCCAGATCGAGTCTCCTGCCCGATCCCAGAATTACCTTATCCATCCAGCCTGTTCTTGGACGCTAGCAAGGGGGGGACCAGTACACGCCTTTAGCCAATTTTGGCTAAAGACGCCGATTGCTTTTCCTACCTTCAGACTGTCTTTTTCTTGTTATCTCTTGGCTTAGGCGATTATCTCCGCCATTGTAGAACCTTGAGTTTTCTTGCTTTTACGTTTGCGAATATTGAATCTTTGCTTTTAATCTACCGTTTTCATGTTTAGTCTATCATCTATTGCGTTTTGTTTGGTTTACTTTATGAGTAGTGAGTAGTTTCATCGGGTTTTCGGGGTTGAGAGGATTCAAAGGGGTTGAAAAGGTTTAAAGCTTGGTGTTTTCTTGTTCTTCATGGCTTTCTCTTCTAGGATATCGAGTGCTTAAGGCTTAGAGACTCTCACGCCAAGATCTCTATGATCTGAGGGATGTCTTACCTTGATAGGATCCAAATGTCCCTGAAAGTCGAATTCTAGAGGCTAATCCTTCTTTTCCCACACGCCATGGTTGTTTAGGGGATTAGTTAGGCCGTGTGTTTGAAATCTATGTTTTATGCCCTTCAATCTCTTTTTCCACCAAACTCCATGGGTTTGGAGAAGAGATTGAAGGAGTGATCCATACCACACGCCATGGATGGATCTTGTTTTGTTTTCAAGGCCTAGAGAATCTCACAAAGTGAGTAGATCTAAATTTTTCAAACCAAGCTTGAACCTTTGAAACCCTTGAACATGAATTTCAACCCTGGACCCTTCCTTTTAGTATTTTCACATCTCTGTTAATCATTTGCTTGCTAGTTGTTCGCATCTTGGTCGTTAGATTTATTTCTGTTCAAACTGTTAGTAGATCGATCGTTGTTGCTCGATCTGGTGGTTGATCCTGTGGTCGATCCACTAGTCGATTTTTATTAATTCATAGCTTTGCATTACAATCATTTTGCTTATTCCTCGTGGTAGTTAACTCGTCTCTGGTATTTTTAAAATAGTTTTGCTTTGCATTTGATCGTTGCATCTAGTTTTTAGGAATTTTACAAATCATTTGTCATTTGCTTAGCTTTGCATAACCTTTGCATTCTCATTGCACTTTCTAGCTCCTAAGTGTGGATTGATACTCTCTTGCATTCTATGCTACAACATATAGGTGCTTGAGTTTGATAACATTCTTGCATCATCTTCACAACACACACATACACACTAAAACCTTGTTATCAGGTGCTACTCAATACTTATGTTCCTTGTGAGGAGACAGGTTCTTGAGTGTGTTCATTACTGTTGTTCCTTGTGAGAAGACAGGATCATGAATGCACCATTCTTTGGACTTAAACTTTTAAAAACTACATCAGGGAAGATCAAAGAGAGATTGTATCTTAACCTTATTGTCAGTGCTGAAAGAGAGAATCAAGATCAATAAGAATCAAGCCCCAAGATAAGAAGTTTAAAGTTCATTAAGGTGGAGCTAACAGCAAATTTTCCAGATTCTCTAAGAACCTAAACCTTCATTGCTAGACTGATCTACCTATGACATTCAACTTAGTAAGACTTGTAATCAACTACTGTGGCAATGGTTCTTATAAGCAAAAACGTCCTATGGTAAGTTCCAAGAAAAACTGACAGTTTCAAAATTTTGACTCTATAAAAACAGGTTTTTGACTCAACTTTAAAACTCTATAAACATGACACAAAGCACACAACGTCAGTAACCACCTCCCCCAGACTTAAACAACACTGTCCCCAGAGTAATTAAGCCAAGAGTTGGTGACGAGCGTCACCGCGACCTGAACTTCAGAATCGACAAGTTAGATGGTCATTAACGTAATGTTATCATATGTACTCTAAAGTCAGACTATTAGAGCACTCAAACACACATTTAATAACATCCAAACATAGCAATAAGAACCTGGTTCAACAATCTGACAAAACATCATCAAAGTAACTGACAACTGACTCAAAGAAAACATAAAAATGACTCAAGAGAAATAAAAGAAAAAAGAAACAGAAACAAGTAACCAGATATTAGAGGCTCAGTCATCATCCTCACAGGGCTCGGTGGTGTAATGTGGGTGGACACAACCACAGTTGCTAAGTGTAGCAACAGCATCCCAGAGTCCCTCGAAGCTGTCAATGACATACTCCTGAAAAGCAGCCATGTCCATGGGTGCCTGTGGTCGTGGAGGACGCCGGAAGGCAGTGGATGTAGTGGTCTGGCGTCTAGATGGTCCAGCATCAGGAGGAGTGGAAACGCCAGCAGTGGCAGCTCTAGCAGGACGCAGAGGTAGAGGGCGCAGCAGACTCCGATCAGGCAGGAAAAGCAGCTGGCGTGTGACACCCTGGATCGTCGTGAGCGCTCTCTGTGGAAACTTAATGCCAACATACTCTCCAGCAGTAGTAGTGAATGTCCAGACACCTCCAGGCTTGAGCCACATAACATGGCGCAGATGCTGGTCATCCATGAGAGATCTGTCACTGCGAAGGCTGCAAGGTGTGACATCGATCTGAAAGTGCTGGAAGATCGGTGTCAGAAGACTGCCTACACTCTCAGTCTTCTCCCCCGGACTGGTGAATGGCTTGGTCTTCAAGGAGACCAAATGCTCAGTAAAAATAGTGCCAAAGTTGGCGCGGACCATGCTATCCATAGGTATCACCTCATTGAGCATATCAGCAAAGCCATAGTAAAGGAGAAGCAGCTCACTAACCCGTGTCTTGCTCGGCGCAGACTTGCACAAAATGGTGTTGCCAAGAAAGCGCAGAATGTACCGCAAAACAGGATGTCGAACCTCAGACTGCGTGCTCGTCTTGCTGTCATAGACTCTATTCCCGAACTTGGACCAGAATGTCTGTATGTGGGTCTACTGTGAGGGAAGGATAATGCTTGTGAAGTGGTCAGAGAAACCATAAATCTTGCAAAGCTCTATCAGACTGATCCTGTAGGAAACCCTGCGGATCAGGAAAGTTAGCGTGCCTTCCTGCGCACGCTTTGCCAGCTCATTCGTGTAGTACAGGTGAGCAGTGGAGAGAAGTTGGCGAACCAAGTCTGGGTACAGATCGTACTGCTGGAATGGCATAGTGCCCATCCCGATCCTCTCCAAAGTTTCCACAACCTCCTCGAAGATGCCCATCTTCTGCAGAATAGCAGTATCTGCGAATCTGGTGGGGACAATCTTCACCTCCTGCCACGTATTGTATAACAGCGTGTCATACTCATCCCACTCCTCCTGAATGTCACGGAGTATGCAGGTACCCCGTGATATCTCCTGCTTCGGAGTTCCTGCCCAAGCCACTCGAGATGGTATCTTCAGGTCCTCTCGCTTTGGCCATGGGGGCCTGCAAACTTGCTAGTTTCTGAAGAAATCTGTTGAGCCTGATGCAGTGCTTGAAGACGAGCCTTGTCGCTGTCGTTTCTCATGTCGAGGCATCTGAAAATTCAAATCCAAAATCAACTAAAAACATCACCAAAATCAGCAAATTTTCGAAAATTCGAAAAATCAATGCATGAAGATGAAGTAACTGATGGCGATCAACAACAACACTACCACGAACACAATTCAATCATCAGTTCAACCCAAATCACCCAAAATTTCCAGATTTTTGCAAATTTCATCATGAACTCGAAATTTCAAAAACTTGCAAATTAACCAATTAAATCACACATGGATGGTATCATTCATCTAATACAACCTAACTAACCATGATTCAAAAGTCAAATCAAGCTAATCAAGTCAAAAATCGAATTTTACCAAACCTATGGCGGACTGAAAATTAGGGATTCCGAACACATACCTTGCAGATCTTGAAAACTGAATTGATATTGTGAAATAGGGCCAAAATCCACACGGATTAGGCTTTTGAATCACTCAATTTGGTTAACAAAATCAAAAGTTAAGAATTTGTGATATTTGACTAAGTGTTCGTTATGTTTGCAGGTAAAGCGCGAGGAAGAAGAAGGAAGAGATATAATGCGTAGCTTCGCCTCGGACGGGTGACGAGCGTCACCCATTTTTTTGTTTGGTCAGGTTTTTTTTTTTAAATGAGTAATTAATCTATAAACACGAAAAATAAAACTAAGTATAAAATATACAACTTATCAGTGGGTTGCCTCCCACTAAGCGCTTGTTTAAAGTCATTAGCTCGGCTTTGATTGGCTGTTTAGACAGTTGGTGCATCATCCAGAGACACAATGTGTCCTGCTGGAATCTCGGCTTACGCTCAATAATGCTTCACCCTTTGTCCATTGACAGTGAGCTCCTCTCCTTTGGAGTTGATCAAGACAATGGCACCATGTGGTCGAGCTTCTTTGACAGTGAAGTGACCTGACCATCGAGAACGCAGTTTACCAGGAAAAAGCTGTAAATGAGAGTTGTAAAGTAGTACCTGGTCATTGGGCTCGAAATGTCTGGAGATGATTTTCTTATCATGATATGCCTTTGTCCTCTCCTTCTATAACTTGGAGTTTTTATAGGCCAGATATCTGATTTCATCCAGTTCATTGAGCTGAATCAAGCGCCTCTCTGCAGTAGGCTTCAGATCGAAATTCAGCTTCTTGATAGCCCATTCTGCTTTGAACTCTAGCTCTACTGGTAGATGGCACGCCTTGCCACAGAGAAGATGGAATGGTGTAGTCCCAAGTGGCGTTTTGTATGCTGTCATGTAAGCCCATAATGCATCATCCAGTTTTGCTGACCAATCTTTCCTTGTCTGCTCAACTGTCTTCTCTAGGATCTGCTTGATATGTCTGTTAAAAACCTCAACTTGTCCACTGGTCTGGGGATGATAAGGCGTGGCTGTACACCATACTTCTTCAACAGCTTGTTAAAAACTTTGTTAACAAAGTGAGAACCACCATCACTTATGACAATTCGCGGGACACCAAATACGGGGAAGATAATGGTCTTAAACAACTTCAAAACCACTGCAGCATCATTAGTAGGAGTAACCAACGCCTCTACCCACTTAGATACATAGTCAACAGCAACCAGAATGTATCTATTCCCATAAGATGAGGGAAAAGGGCCCATGAAGTCAATACCCCAAAAATCAAAGACTTTAACTTCAAGAATGAAGTTCTGTGGCATCTCATGTCTCCTGCTGATATTTCCTCTCCTCTGACAAGTATCAACGCTTGTAATGAATGTCTGGGCGTTCCTGAACATAGTAGGCTATCAAAAACCAGCTTGAAGAACCTTGGAGACTGTTTTAAAAGTGGCAAAGTGTCCAGCATACTCTGAACCATGACAGTGAAATAGGACGTCATGGACTTCCCCTTCTGCTATGCATCTCCTGTAAATCCCATCAGCACAATGTTTATAGAGATACGGCTCATCCCAATAGAATCTCCTAAGTTCTCTCAAGAACATCTTCTTGGCATACCCCTTGAAGTCATGTGGTTCATCCTCTGCAGCGAGGTAATTGGCAATATCAGCATACCAGGGCCTATGTGGATCATCCAAACCATAAACTTGCTCTTTAAAAGTTATCCCTAAGCTTGCACATATCGCAGCCAAGTTCAGAGATTGGTGACGAAAGTCACCAGAATTGGTGACGAGCGTCACCTTCTTCGTGTGAATATTTGGTCGCGACTGTTCTCGGTTGGTGACAAGCGTCACCCTCCTGGTGTCGCTCGTTACTCCCCTGCAGTTTCGTGAAAACTGCAGGTTTTCAACACTTTCCTCCTGCAATCTTGTTTCCACCAAGTACACATTCTCTTCAGGCAAGAAATCATTGATTGGAACATTGTCTTCAACCTGAATCCTGGATAGATGATCAGCAACTCCATTCTCAACACCTTTCTTGTCCTTCACTTCAATGTCAAACTCTTGAAGAAGCAGAATCCATCTCAACAACCTTGGCTTTGCATCCTTCTTCTGCATCAGATACTTTAGTGCTGAATGGTCAGTATGGACCACGACCTTGGAGCCAACAAAATACTGTCTGAATTTTTCAAATGCAATGACAACAGCCAACAATTCTTTTTCAGTTGTTGCATAGTTCTTCTGAGCATCATCCAAGGTCTTACTTGCGTAGTAAATGGCGTGGAGCTTCTTATCTTTCCTCTGTCCCAGCACTGCTCCAACTGCAAAATCGCTGGCATCATACATCACTTCAAAGGGCAAGTCCCAATCAGGAGGCTGCACAACAGGAGCTGTAACCAAAGCCTGTTTGATCTGTTCAAAAGCAGACTTGCACTCTTCTGTGAACTCAAACGTCACATCTTTGCAGAGGAGAGCAGTAAGGGGTCGTGCTATCTTGCTGAAATCTCTGATGAATCTTCTGTAGAACCCAGCGTGACCCAGAAAACTCCTCACTGCTTTGACTGAATCAGGTGCTTGCAGACTTGTCATCACTTCAATTTTCTCCCTATCCACCTCTATACCATCTCCTGAGACTATGTGACCAAGTACAATGCCATCTTGTACCATAAATGGCACTTCTCCCAGTTCGGAACCAAGTGCTTCTCTTCACATCCCTGCAGAAATGCACACAAATTGTCCAAGCAGCTCTTGAAGGAAGACCCATAAACTGAGAAGTCATCCATGAAAACCTCCATAAACTTCTCAATCATGTCACTGAAAATCGACATCATGCATCTCGCGAAGGTTGCAGGGGCATTACACAGTCCAAAAGGCATTCTGCGATCTGCAAAGGTGCCATAAGGACAGGTAAAAGTGGTCTTCTCCTGATCATCTAGATGGATGGAGATCTGAAAGAAGCCTGAGTAGCCATCAAGGAAGCAGTAGTACTTGTGATTCGCCAGCCTTTCAAGCATCTGATCAATGAAAGGTAGAGGGAAGTGATCTTTCCTTGTGGCTGCATTCAGCTTCCTGTAATCGATGCACATCTTGTGTCCTGTCACAGTTCTGGTTGGAATCAGCTCATCCTTGTCATTCTTCACCACTGTAACACCTCCTTTCTTAGGCACCACGTGCACTGGACTCACCCAAGCACTGTCTGATATAGGATAAATAATTCCAGCCTGCAACAACTTCATGATCTCTTTCTTGACAACATCCTTCAAATTCGGGTTCAGCCTCCTCTGGTGCTCAACTGATGATTTCGATTCATCCTCCAAGTGTATCCTATGCATGCACAAGTCTGGATAAATCCCTGAAATATCATCAAGAGAGTAGCCAAGAGCTTTGCGAAATCTGCGCAGCTTACTTAGCAAAAGGGTGAGCTCTGCATTGTTCAATGAAGCATTAACAATAACAGGATAAGTGGAGTTTTCTCCAAGGAAGGCATACCTTAGCCCTGCAGGGAGCTGTTTAAGCTCAACTTTTGGTGTTTTTGCTGCACTCCAATCACCCATTGTAGCAGCTTTCGCAAATGTGGTGACAAGCTCATCCTGTGCAACCAGTTGCATCACATGTGCAGTAGGATCCATCATCTTTGTGTAGCCTGTTGCAGCAGCATCCAGATGCTCATACTCTGCTGTAGAAGTGGTCAACGCCCTCTCCAAGGGGTCCTCTGAACTCATCTCATGGAAGATCTGATCAGCAATGTTGGTGAGAACATCCACATAAAAAGTCTGTCCATCTATGGTTGGCCTCTTCATCAGCTTGTCCATTTCGAATTTCATCACTAAATCACCAACATTCAGCTATATACTACCCTTCCTGATGTCAATGATAGCTCCTGCAGTAGCCAAGAAGGGTCTGCCAAGAATCAAGGGGTGTTTGGGTTCTTCTCCATATTCCAGAACCACAAAATCAGTAGGAATCATGTAATCTCCTACTTTGATAGGAACATCCTCTATCACACCTTCAGGAACTCTGGCTGATCTATCAGCTAGGACAAGAGATATCCTTGTAGCCTTAAAATCGGTCATCCCCAAGCTCTTAGCAACAGAATGAGGCATAAGGTTCACACTAAAACCAAGATCACACAATGATCTCTCAAACCTGTCAGAAAAGATTGTGCAGTCTAAAACAAAGCTCCCAAGGCCTGAAAGCTTCTCTGGCACTCTGTTCTGAATCACTGCACTGATCTGCTCGTTGATCATCATAGCCCCAGCCTCTAAAATCAAGTTATTGGTCACCATTCTCTTCACATACCTCCTTATAACAGGAGTAATCCTCACAGCATCAATCAATGGGATCTCAATAACCAACTTGTCCATTATAGCTTTGCATTTAGCATCTTCAAGCTCTTGTTTAGACTTCTTAGGATAAGGTATCTTGGGCTTATACACGGTCTCCTTAGCATTTTTTGAAGTCTCAGTCGAAACTGTCGTATGTTGCAACGGGTGACGAGCGTCACTCGTTTTGGACGAGTCGTGGTTGTTTGCTCGATTTGGGTGACGAGCGTCACCCTCCTGGTGACGGTCGTCACCAACTTGTGAAGAAAAGTTATCGGGGTCATGCTCAGTGGGTGACGAGCGACACCCAGGCTTGGTGACGACCATCACCTGTGGGTCTTCAGCAGAGATTTCTTCATCTTCATACTCTTCAAGTCCCACGAAATTTCTTGAGCTCAAATCCTTCTGCCACATTGGTTGCAGGTTCTTTCCACTCCTCAATGTGACGGCATTCACATGGTGTTTGGGATTAGCATCAGTTCTTCCTGGAAGAAATCCTTCTTGCCTCTGAACAGCTTCTGCAGTTTGGGCAACTTGAGCATCCAGTTTCTTCATATGAGAGTTCATACTCTCAATTTTTCCATTCAAGTCCTGATAGAGCGAATCTATCTTGCCATTTAAGTCCACTGTCAGCTTCTGTTGTCCTTCTAAGATCTGTTCCAGCATAGCTTCCATCTTGTTCCCTTGTGGAGGTGCAGGTTGGTAGGAAGAAGAACCATAGTTCCTGTTGAAATATCCACTGTTCTGGAATGGTTTCTAGTACTCTGTCTTCTGGAATGGAGGCTTAGGTGTGTAACCAGGCGTGCTCTGACTTCCTGTAAAGGCACTCTTCTTATTGTTGTTGTTGTAGCCTCTGTTCCACTGCTGATTTCCATACCTTTGACCCTGAAAACCTCCAGAATTGATGAAATTCACATATTCCTACTCAATCTCTTCTGGACTTTCGAAAGTCTCCACTTCTGCAGCAAAATGAACTGACTTCTTTCCCACCAAGAGGCTGTGCATACTGTCCAGCTTAGCTTCAACTTCAGCAATCTGATTTCCATCATCCAAACCAGCTTGTTTCGTCCTCTGAAAATCTGCATTCTTGGTGTTGTTGCTGCAGACCAAGTTCTCAATCAACCTGATTGCTTCTTCTGGTATGTTGGTGTTGAAGTTTCCAGCACTAGCTGCATCCAGCGCCATCTGGTATTTCTAGTCAATGCCTCTGAAGAATATTCCAAGTAGCTGCACCTGACTGAAACCATGATGAGGGCAATCCCTTTGATAAGACTTGAATCTTATCCAAGAAGCCTTAAAAGCTTCAGTAGGACCTTGTGTAAAGGATGCAATTTTCGTCCTCATGTCTTCTGATCTGGCATCATCATAGAAGTTGTTCAAGAAAGCATTCTTAGTGTCTTCCCAGGTGGTCAGTGAAGCAGGTTCTAGTTGCTTCAGCCAATATGCAGCCTCTCCTCCAAGATAGTAAGGGAAAAGCTTGCAAAACAGGAAGTCATTGCTAACACCATTAGCTTTGACACTTGAAGCTAGATCCTCAAACCTCTCAATGTGATCCATAGGATGCTCATGAGGTAAGCCATGGAAAGGATGCTGTCCCACCAACTGATAATAGACAGGCTTGAGCTCAAAATCATTCATTTGGAAGGTAGGAGGGCGGATTGCAGCTCTGTTGGCATAGAACTGATCAGGTTGGTTGTAATCACCTAGAGTCCTCTGAACAAAACGCCCAGCAACGTTGTTAGCAGCAACAGGGACTCCAGCGTCTTGTGCCACTTCTTGAACCTGCTGTTCAACAATGCCATTCCCATCTTAATCAATTCTCTGCCCATCTTTATTCCTCCTGTTTCACTCTCTGTCAACCAAGTGACCTTCTGCATCTTCAACCAAGATAAGTGGAGCGACCATTATAGATTGCTTCTTAGCTTTCTTGATAGTCCTTTCAAACTTATCTAGCTCGTTAATGCCTAAGGTCAAACGCTCCTTCTCTTTATTGCTTCTGGTATAGCGATTAGGCATACACCTGAAACCAGCACAAAGAAAAGTAGCAGAAAGTTAGTAAACAAATTAAAACTTAGATAAAATCCTAATGCTAAAAATCGATAGGCAGCTATTACTCCCCGGCAACGGTGCCAAAAACTTGATAGGGCTCAGGTTTTACCCAAATAAAACTACTGCAAGTGCACATCAAAGTAGTTGTAGTACAAGGGGTATCGAATCCCAAAGGAGTAATGCAAACTACATTATCGAATGTAGGTTCGGATTAAGCTAAGCAGTATGCGATGTATGTAATGCGAATAATGAAGTAAAAGTAAGCAAGCGAATTTTAGTTGTTGATCTAAGTTCCAAGAGACTAAAAGCGCTAAGTCAGGACAGTTCGCTTGAATCCGAGAATGTAGAATGCATGAAATCAGGAAGACCGTTTTGAACATGAATCACTAATATATAACTAATCAATTCTCAGTGCAAAAGTTATCTATGCCTAGATCACAGAGTTTCAAATCTCTTTGCAAACCCTAACAATCTAAACATGCAATATGATCAAATTCAATTGTTCACAAAACTCCTAAGCCAAATCTCTTTGCATTAAGTTGTTTTGCTCATCAAATACTAGTTCAGGTTATCAATAATTCTCTCACATATATTTAACAACCTATGATTTTCGGATTTCTAGATGATGTGTCTAAGAAATTCGATTTTCAAGCAAGCAGAGATGAAAAACCATAAGATATTCCTAACAGGTAGCAATTCTACAAACTCTTCATCAACCTTTAAAACATCCCTAACTTAACTAATAAATTACTCAGACATGCTCATGGAATCACAAAACATAACTGAATAAAATTGCATTAAGAGAATAGAATAAAAACAAAGGGGGTTCGAAATCTTCTCCAAAAAGAGTACAGGATCTGTCTCCCTAAAAGCTCTCAATAAAATCTTCTCTAAAAGCTCTCTGAATTCTCAAAAACTAAGATAAAAGCCAACAATGGCTGAAAAACATAATAAATAGAGGCTAAACACGATCTGGGGCCTTCTTGCAAATACTAGAACTTATGGGGCCAATTCTGTAAATAATGCTCCATCTTTTAAAAGCCAAGCCACGACCCCTTCCTTTCTGGGTGACGAGCGTCGACATAGGTGGTGACGAGCGTCACCCAAATGCATACTTTTCTTCTCGAGCTGGACACTTTGTGGCTTCAACTTGTATGCTCCAAAAAGCTTCAATATCCCCAATTATGCTTCAAACATGCTATAACCTGCAAAGACTCTACTAGGACTCTAAAAAGACTAAAAAGACTCAATAAAAAGGACTTATATCATGGTTAAAAACCATAAAAACCATGATATATCATTTATGTTTGTGAAGGTTCTTCGTAAGTGGTGGCAGTCAATAAGCATATGTACAGGACACTGGAGTTAATTGTTACAGATGATCAGGTTTCTTTAATTCATATTTTGCGTCTATTATTTAATTATATAGTATGTTTATGGAATGGTTAATATGATTATTTGTGATATTGATGCAGGGATTGAAAATTTATGTTTATGTGATCACTGATGAAAATCATGATTTAGCAAGTAGAATCTTTGTTGGAGACTGGTTTGGTATACGTCGGTTCGCCATTGTAAAGACCAATGGCGAGTTTGGTTATACATCCCATATTAATAAGATTATCTTGCATGCATCTACTACTGTATACGCAAGTTGGCATATGTGTGATAGCAATTTTTTTGGGTTTATTCAATTTAAAAGAATATATGATCACATCATTAAACCTAAACACTTAGTAGGTTAGTTCGTGATCATCTTGGTAAATTATTATTTAAATTAATAATGTTTTTATCTCTCTTTATTATTAATTTAAATATATTCTTTCAAAATTATTCAAGATTTGATGGGTAAAGTTGTTTAAGTTCAAATTCGTCGTGGTAATCGTCTCGACATAAATGGCACCGACGGATTTCATTTGGAATCTATCTCTTTTTATCTTCAGAATATCAGGTCGAACTACGTAGCTATTTAATGTTCATGGTGTCATCACTATTTAGTATTTATGGTGTCATTACTATCTAATAATTTATAAAACTGATTTGTTGGTTTCAGGAACAAGTTGCTTAGATGTGAATTGTCTGGATCGTGGACACTGAGTTTTTATCGAGACTGGTCGCGTTGGCCTCCTGCTGATGTCATATGTGTTATTCGATGCGCAGTATTCGTTAGCTTTGACGGTTGGTTACATATATACTGTAATATTTTATAAAATAAAAAATATAATTATAACTTTATTTATTATAGTTTTCTTCGATCTGGGTTCAGGTGGATTGGTTGTAACATCTACGTATCCTACCCTGATATTTGTCAATCCTAAAATTCCAGAAGTCAACGTTTTTCGTGCAGTGTGAGTAAATTATACGTTGTCTTGCTATATTCACATGCTATAAAACCTATTACTAATTATTTTTGTGTTATTAGTTTTTGCAGAATTCCCTGATAACCGGAAACGTGTGGAGAATTTTAGGACTTTGAGTTCTAGGCATTTGCTTACTGTGATTTTGTTTTGGAATTTGGCATATACCTTATTCTTATTGTTTGTTGAATTTTAGTTGAAATATTTGTTTTAAATTATTCTATCGGTTAAAACCGATATGATGGATAACACATTCATGATAATTCTTAATCATTATTGATGAAATATATAAATAGATATATATTGTGTAGGTTGTTGATATATATGCAAGATGAAGTTTAATATTTATTATAAGAATTTATACTTATAAAGTAATCTTAAATTATGTAATATTGTGGCGGTCTGAGAAAGGAAAAATTAACTTTTTAAAAAACTGGTATTTATCTAAATTTATGTATCTATATATAATGTTTTCATAATCATTGAATTTAGACTTTGCTAATCTGGAAGAATGGCTCATCTTCTTTCTGCTTCTATACACCGAGCATATAGTTCTTTCATGATTCATATTTCACAGCTGGATCCTTCGAAGTTTGTTTGGAATGTTAAAGTGAAGATATTACGAACGTTTTCTGGGATTTATTGAGTGAATGAGTCCCTTAATCTCATATTAGTTGATATAAACGTAAGCTGACTCTTATGACTTTTACATTAATCTTCTTATATATAACCGTTCTCCGCCTGAATTTTTTTTTATGTTTTTGGACAGGGTAATAAAATTCAAGCAATAATTGAGAATGCATATATCAAAAACTTTGCTAATACTCTACTGGAGGGTAATTGGATCATTATCAATAAAATTTGATTTGAATCCAGCGGAAAGATCATTCTGAATTGTGCTGCATCCTTTTATTATTGAATTCACTGAACACACAGAATGATATATTACCTACAATAATATCTCAACGGGCTATTTCGCTTTTGTTTGTTTTGAGGATATTAAAAATGGAGATTTCGATCCGGATTTATCTGTTGGTATGTATTTATAAACACATGTTTCGTAGTCCTTATGTTTGATAGAATCTAATAGTATTAATTATGTTGTTTAGATCTGATTGGACAGGTTACAAACGTGGGAAATTTTTTACAGCGTAGAGATTCCTTAATGATTTTAGAATTAAAAATTATATGTTTTGATCTTGTGAACCATAGGTACACTCCTAAAAAAAAGATTCCTAAATATGTTTTTGCTGTGTTATATGATATAACAAAATAACAAATATTTATTTGTTGATAGGAATTGTCATATGCCATGTCGCTTAACAGGGACTATGCTTGTAACTTTCTTTCTTCGTTTGGAAGTAGCCATAGAGATAACTTTATCTGTGTCATCAGATTTGCGAGAACTGAATTTCGTAAAGATTATCCTCAACTCACAATGTTTTAAAAACTAACTATAACTGCAGGTTTATAGAGTAACTGAAATATTTGTTCTATTATCCGCAGGTGTTTGGATTGCAACAACAGCGTATAATTGTACACAAGTTTTTATCGATCCACCTTCTACAGAAGTCCATGAGTGTAGAAGTTCATTCGCTGATGATACAGCATAAATAATTTCTCATAGATTATTAAAGTTCAAATATTTATAGTTACTACAATAAAATTATTTATATTATTATATATAAAGAGTTTTAATTGCTGTCTTCATTGTGGAGCTTCGTTTATTCATTGGTGGTTTGATGTTATATACAATGATTAATATTTACATTAATCATATTATAATGGTTAATTTGAGTATTCTATATTATAAATAAAATATATAATCTGGAACGATTAGTGAGACCATGCTATATTGTTGACTTATATGGTTCTATTGATCTGAATATTTGGTATATATTCAAGATTTTAGATAAGTACTTTACTATAAGACATCCTTGCTTTCAATCGATTCATATAATCACAAACATAAGTGACGTGTTTCGTATTTTGCTTGGTCCATATTACTTTATAAGACTTCTTGGTTTGTATGCCCATGCTTACAGTTTCCTTAAAGTTAATAGTGACTAAATTATTGTAACTAAAAATTCATAGTCGCGATATAATATATTAATATTATTTTCTATTTTAATAGTTCTAATAACAAATTAAAGATTTATATAATAGTAAGCTTTACTATTTATATCAGATACTAATGTTAAACTTCTCGAAACTGATATTCCTTTTTATAAAGTTTGATATATTATAGAAAATAATTGGAGATTTTCCATATATTAGGATATTGATATATATGATTTACATGATATAGATAATGTAATTTATAGTTGTTATCGCATGAATATTTGAAATATTCATGAAACCCTAATTTATACGTGCTATAAATACGCATTCGGAAATCTAACTTTCATTGGTCTCACAGAATGGTTCTTTCTTTGTATTTTTCTCGATGCTACGTAGCTCGCAGGCATACGTTTTCTGACTATGGTAATTGATTACTGATTTATGATTTAAGATATGTTACTCGCATGCTCTTATTATTATCTAAACATAATTAAAATTATTTTGTTTATTAAGAATTATTGCCAGAGGAGACTTGCCACTGTTCTAAGAATAAATATCGAGGATATAATACGATCTACCAGTTTATCCATGGTAATGATATATTGCTTACTGTATTATCTTTCGAGTATATGTAACATTTTTGCATTAGCATCTTATATGTAACTTTATTCTTACGTGGAAAATATAGTTACTGCTGATGATGATGATTTCGACATGGATACATCGTCAGGATCCTCATCCAGAGATGATAACAGTGATGATGATTATGATATGAATCAGAATTTTGAGTATGCACTACAAGAAATGTTGAACATAGTTTCAGATTTTTTTGTAGCTAAATAAACAAATCTGTAGCTATTTCAATGTTGTTACAAATTTTTTTCAATTTCATTTTTGTAACTATGTGATTGTAGCAAACCGAGCGTTGTAATAATCTGTAGCAAATTTACTACAAATTAGAGACAACAAGTTATCGTCTCAATTTCTATCTAATTTGTTACAAAATTATTTGTGATAAATTAGCTACAAATTTGTAACCAACGCATTGATCACTATTTGTTACAAAGTGCCACTAAATAGTTGTAGATAAGTCACTACAAACATCCACAAAATATCTGTAGCAACTTACACTAGTAAATCGTGACTTTTCTATTTTCCAAAATTTTTAGTTATTCACAAATTTGTCACGATTTGTTTTCGTGCCTAATAATATATACTCTTTCTGTTTCAAAATAAGTGTTATTTTACCAATTTTCACACAAATTAAGAAAAGCATTAAAAGTTCTGTTTTACCCTTTATTCACACACAAAATAACATTCTCTTTCTAATTAATACATTAATATAACAGGGTTAAAACAGAATTTTTGTTTAAAAAATTGCATTGGAAATACAAAACGACACTCTTTATGAAACAAATATAAAACTTTAAAGAGATATTTATTTGAAACAGACGGAGTATATTTGTTTATAAAAAAATTGATTTAGATCAGCAGTGGTGAGCACGGTGGTCGGCCATTTTTAAAAAATTACGATTTGTGATCTTTGAAATAAATTGGTATATTGAAAATTCCAGAATATATGAACTACAATCAGAATAGAAATAAAATTTTACAACAGGGCACTTGCAGAACATATAAATTAGCTAGAAGAAGTGTCATCGGCAAAGATGGAGCACGACAAAGATGGAGCAGAGAAGACGAGATCGGCGAGCATGGAGCTGGCGGTGACACTACAAGATTTGAGCAGCATAGTTACAAATTTTACTACAACAATAAATTGTAGCAAAATTTTGTTACAACTTGTTACAAATTTGTGACATTTTTAAAATTTTTTATTTTTGTATCAAATTTGTAGAAATTTGTAGCTAATTAGAGACAAATTAGAGACAGATTAGATGTTGTCACATATATGCTACAACTTTGTCACACAATAATTCTAACAATATTTGACACAATAAATTTATAGTAAAACTGTAATAAAATATTACAAATTTATTATAATTTAGGTGTTGTAGTAAAATTATTAAATTTAATTTTTTAAAGAAAAATAGTGGCAGATTGCTAAATTTTTATCAAATTTCTATAAAATATTTGGTAGAAAAAAATTATTATCATTTTTCTACCAAACTATGACAAAGAAATGGTAAAACACTTGGTAAAAAAATTTCCATAAATCAATATTGTCAAAAAATGATCAAATATTTTCTACCAATTTCTTACTTAATCGATGTTGGAAGTAATATAAAAAAAAAAACAGATAAGAAATTGATTAAAAATATTTGACCACTAAAATGGTAAGAAAAATGTTAAAATTTTCTTACCACTTTTGTACCAAACGGTATTTTTAAATTAATAAATAATAATTTTAAATATAAAATTTTCTACCACATTTTTACCAAAATTTCCTACCAATTCCTTACCAAAAATCTACCACATTTTTACCAAAATTTTCTACCAATTCCTTACCAAAAAAAAAATATAATGAAAGGAAATAAATCAATTATATAGAACAAGATATATGAAAGAGAAAGAGAGACGGCATTGGAAGCAATTACTGCGTCTTCTCCTCCCTTTATCTCGTCCTCTCCGTTTTACTCCGCCAGCGTCTCCGTTTTACTCCGCCACCGTCTCCGTTTTATATGGCTAAACCGTCTCTTCGCACCCTTCTCCACCTCAAGTTCTCCCGACCCAGCTAGCCTAAACCCTAACTCACCTCCGATTCAAATCGTGATTTTGATACCAGGTCAGATTTGAAATCTCTAAGTGGCTGTAATTCTTCTATTTCTTAATTATAGCTCGATTCAAGTTCTTTGCTAGTAGATCTGGCCGTTGTTTCTATTTTTTCGGCTCAAATATGTCCGCTTATCGGTGGCTCGATTGACCTGCTTTATTTTTCCCTTGCAATTTTAGGTTTCTTCACTGTGCTTTAGGTTTCTTGCATTCGCTGCATTATGAATTAGGTTTTGATATGGTTGCTAATTTCGGTGATTTGAGTCACTTTAGTCTAATCCAGCTAAATCTTCTTAGGGTTATGTTTCACAACTTATAACTCAAATGGTGATTACTTTTAGGTCTGTTTGTAAAGAATTTTTGCTAAACACAGTATATATTTGTACTTTTATATTATTTCTTGATTGCTTAACAAAACTGAAGTCACCATTTTCAATTGTTTCGAATCTTTTCAGTCTAGTCTATTGTTAGATTGGTCTAACCACATATTCGGAACACTTAATTAAGGCCGTATACGTAACAACTATAATAGCATTGCTGCATTTAGTCGCTCAGCTGATCTAAAAATTCTACAATATATTGATACGTTATTGCTAGTGAGAGATTAGTTTAGAGATCTATATTTTTTCTGGAACCAAAAGTATTGTCAAACGATTGGTAATGATGAGATAAAGTTCTTTAGTATGTTTTAATTCCTATTCTAGCATCTGTTCCATAATACCTATATTTGTTATTGGCAGGTTGACTGCAACTGTTGCTAAAGAACAGTTGTGCATTGTTATAGATTGCTTGCAACGAAGCTTTCAAGTAACCTTAACTTTATAGATCGCGTTGAACAATGCTAGCCTCCTTCGGTAATGTTGTGTCTATGTTTTGATTGTAATTAATTCCTTCTCACTCTTTAACAGGCTGATGCTTTTATGATTGCTGATAATAAAATATGTTGCATTGGCGAGTTTGCCAAGATAGATATCAAAGTTCAGGTAAGTGAGCATCATTGCGTATTACAGTACAGAGGATTGAGTTTCCTGATTTGTGGCTAATGGAAATTTTAATGTTACATTTGGGCACAAAGGTTGCTATTCACGATGCGATGGAGCACCAAACGATATGCCTTACGAAAGCTGGGAATACAAGTAACCTTGAATGCAAGTTAATCAATCCTTGCAGCAGCTAATCCTGTTGGTGAGCCGATCTCTGCTTCTTCTTTTTTTTTTTGAAATCTCTGCTTCTTTTTAAAGCTTGCACTTCATTCTAGACTGTTGTGATGATGCGAAACAGTGGCTCGTGTTACAGCGTTGGAATCTGCATCGTCTTTGGTACGGTTGAGGCCAAATACGGTGGCGTTTGTGAAGCTGTGTTCTTACAACTCCCAGTTGTCGTGGAAGGAAGTAGTCACCATCGGAAGATCATTTTCCCAGTTTAGGTAGGGGTTATTGGTTCTTGTATTTTGGTGGATTTAGAAATTTTCTTTGGATTTGAGAAATTTATTGATTTCAAAATTAACAAAATGGAAAAAAATCAAATCTACTCAAATACCAAGGTTAGACTTTGTATTTGAGTTTTTGTATTTTAGTCATGAAATTTTTTCCAAATCCATTTAAATTTAATTAAAACTCAAATTTTTATAATATTTAAATTTTAAAATGATAGAATCAATAATATTGTATTTTATTATGGATTTTAAAATCATAAAACTAATAACACTGTATTAAATCTATTAAAATACAAGAACCAATAACACTTCTTAGATTTCTTTTAGGCGAAGGCTCATGTTTAGGATTTGTTTAGTTGGTTTATTTTGTTCTGGTTATCTATGTAAACCAAACCAATTATTCAGTTTGGGATAAAATAAAATTATAATAAAAATAAAGTTTTTGTTGCAATACAATATCTTATTCAAATTTATAATTGATATTAATTTTGTAATTATAAATTTTAAAATTAATTTAAATAATGTGGTAGTTATTGTTGTGGATATTTATAGTGATTTATTCACAATTTGTTTGTGACATTTTTGTAACAAATAGCTACCAATATTTTGGTTACTAAATTGTAGCTAATTTACCACAAAAAAAGTTGTAACAAATTTGATTCAAATTGTTACTATATTTTTTTGTCTCTAATTTGTAGCAAATTTGTTTCAGATTGTTACAACATTTTATTTGCTACAATCGTATAGTTACGAATATAAAAATGAAACAAATTTGTAGCATTTTGGAAATAGCTACAGATTTATTTACATAGTTACAAAAAAAACTGTAACTATATTGAGCAATTTGGAAATAGCATCTGAGAGCATTAACGGCAAACCTCTGCAAACATAAGCTTTGCTTTCTGCGATTGGGCCATCGAAGATTGAAAACAAAACAACATCTGAAAACAAAAAAAGAGTTAGATCTGAAGAAAATGAGGAGGAGAAGAAGAAGAGGGAGGAGATGAAGGGGAGAAAAAGAAGAAGGAAGGGCTTACGGTGGATCCACGGAGACGGTGGGGTTTAGAGCATCTGTGGAGGAGGTACTGAAGAGATTTGTCGATGAAGGAGATGAGAACTATCAGTGAGAACTATCAGTGACGGGGCGATCTGAAGAAGACCAGGATGGAGAAGAAGAAGAAACAAAGGAAGGAGATGATCATCTTTGTGGAATCACCGTCAAGCGTGGCTATAGAAGAAAGAGACGACAAGCGAATACAAGGGAAGAAGAGAAAAAAGAAGAGAGAAGGAAATGTTTATGTTCGTTAGATTTGATCTTATTAATGGTTAATATTAAAGGAAGTGTGATTTTTACTTCTTTAGATTAATCAATAAGAAAACAGTTTTCTTTTATTCTTTTTTTTTCTTTACGTCATAATTTTTTTTTTTTGTTATCAGAATTGTTTGGTACGAAATCAGTCATAATGTTTTTACCTATGAATATAATTTGGTAAGAAATCAGTCATAATATTTTTACGATTTTCCTACCTATTTGAAGGTCAATTTTTTTAAACTAATTTTTTACCATTTTTTTACCAAATTTTTGATGGATATAGGTTTAGTAGAAATGTGGTAGACAATATCTGATCACTTTTTGACCACTTTGCTTCCTAGTAATTTTTTAACGGAATTTTTATTATTTTTATTTTTCGTCATATTCGTAGATAATTAGTATTAATTTTTCCTACTAAAATTTTTTTGTTATGTTTCCTTGTAGTGTATGATATAGGGTTTGCATTTTGGATTTAAATTTTGATTTTAGGATTTAGGATTTGATTTTAGGGTTTATGATTTGATTTTAGGTTTTAGGGTTTGCAGTTTGCAGTTTTTGGTTAAGGGTTTAAATTTTGGTACATATGTGTTTTACATTTACTGTATAGGATATAGGATTTGAATTTAGGATTTATAGTTTACATATTTGGGTTTCAGGTTTAGATTTTAAGTTTAGGGTTTGAGTTTAGGGGTATGGTTTGTATTTTTAGATTTAGAGTTTGTATTTTTAATCTTAAAAATGTAACGTTTAGTTATATTTTAATTTGAAACTTAATCTTCTAATTTTTTTATTTGAAAGTTTACTAATTTTGTAATATATTTTATTTCAATATAATCAGTTATAAACAATATATTTTGCTACAAAGAGAGATAGTAGCAATCTGCTACAATTTTATTTAAAAAACTTTTAAATACAATGTTTACGTTACAACAATTCAATTGTCAAAAATTTGTAACATTTTATTACAATTTTACTACAAATTTGTTGTGTTAAATATTGTTACAACCATCATGTGATAAAGTTGTAGCAAATATGTAACAACTCCAAAGTTGTCTCTAATCTGTCTCAAATTAGTTATGGGTTTCTACTATTTTGCCACGAAAATTTTTTTTTTTAAAACGTCACAAATTTGTATCGATTTGTAACAAATTTTTATCACAATTTGCTGTCGTAGCAAAATCCGTAACTATGTTGCTCCATTCTTGTAGTGATGATGAAGATGTGGACGATGACGAAGATGACGATGATGATTTTGAAGGTCTCGATGAAGTGGTAGTTAGTGATGGATGTCCTGATGACTCCGCTGATGAAAGTTCTGATAGTTTGATGCTTATATTTCTGGTTCTGATATCGACGAAGATGCTGATTATGAACGAAAGGTCGATACAAAAAAATCAAGTACTGTTCGTCTTGCTTGCCCTGTAACCCCTATGAAATCTGAGAGTGGTTTTCTTGGACATGGTGAAGTTCTTCTTGACCCTATTCGCGATGCAACTGTTGGAAATGATAGGTCTCGATCAGTTATTTCCCTTTTACATCCTGGAATGTTTGAGTCTTCGATTACAGTAAGGATATTGCGTGTCTGGACACATGCTACACATCCGAGCGGTAAAAGAATGGAGGTTATCCTGAGTGACGATAAGATATGGTTCATAACTTTGTTAATCTTTACTTTTTCATCATTATCGTATTTATGCTAATGAATATTTTTCAATTTGTTATAGGGTGTTTGGATACAAGGCACGATACCCACTCTACACTATAACCGTTTTTCTATACTTCTGAGCAAAGGCGTGTGGGTTTGGTTACTCTACGAAAACTCATGGTCATAAATGATGTTGGAAAATATCATGCTACCACTCACCTTAGTAGCATATTCTTTCTAGAAACAACCATTGTCGATGAACAACAACAATCTTTCTGTGCTAGAAACTTTTATCATATTGTTGATTTTCGTATGATCTTAGATCGAGTTCAGAGCGACGACTACTTAGTTGGTAAGTTTACGTACATATAATTTATTGTTTTTTTTGCTTTGGTTATTTATTTGGAAACTTTGATTGCAGATATAATTGGTCGAGTTGTCAATGTTAGAGGATATAACACATGGGGTGGGCATGTGCCTGATATGAGTATCACTGGTGGAACTGTTACATTCGAGATGAAAAATATAAGGTTGATTATCGCTACTGGTATTTGATTATTGATGTATAATTTTAAAACTATTATTTGATTATAGTTTGTTTCGATTGTTGTAATGTTTGTTTGAAGTGTGAGTTCATTGGTGAGATGGCTGTCAGTTTCTTCAAAGAATGGTTGGACTGTTGTGTTGGGCAGTTGTCTGTGTGATTCGATGGAGTATTATTAGTGTTCGTGCATGTATAATCTTGACTTATTTCTTTATGTTTCTCTATATCCATAAATATTTTTTCGAGAACAGTTTTATACCTCAACAATTTTTTTAGGGATTGTGACTATAAAAGCAGTTGACCCTACGTAATTCTTATTAAATCCCTCTGTTACAGAGGTTGATGAATTCAGATCAAAGTGAGTATATTATATAATCTTATGTTCGTCCTCTGATTTTTATGAATTCTGGAACTTTTATGTAGCTTACTGATATTATATTTCTATAATATATTGATATGTAGTTTGCTGAAAAAATAACGGATGAGATGGTGTTTGCCATTGCATGAAGATCTCCGTCACGTAATGTTTTTGTGTAGTGAAGAAAGTGATTCATTATTTAAAATATATTAGTTAATAGGTTTTCTTATATAGGTTTTGGTATTTTGTATTTTTTCAGATGTTTTTATGCTTTAAATTTTAGATTTTACAATTATGCTTCGATATTCGTTCTTAATAAATATATTGAAGTAATGATTATTATTATATCTATACATCAGTATTATTTAAATACAAATGCAATAACATAATATACAAGTGATACACAGGACAATAAAATTTTAAATTACATATTATTTACAGAAAAAAATAATTATTATAAAATTATATTATCGGCTTAAGATAATTTACATGTTGCTCGCTTAAATATAATAATCTCAGATTTTGAATGTTTTATAAAAATGATAAGATTACTAAATTTATAGAAATTAAAATAAATATTATAAACTTTGACAATTGAATTCGGATAATGAAACGTTAGTAAACTGAAGATTTTTAGTTCCATATATTATTATTTATCGAATAAATAAAACCAAAAAAATGTAGAAAAACCATAACTTATAATTATCTTAAGTATTAAGTAAAAGCATCGAGATAATAGATAATCAAAACTCCAGTAAAACCCTAAACATAATATAGGTAGGCATATCCTTCTTCTCTCAAGCATCGGGGGCTTCTATTAATCCTAATGCAATAAATGCTTCAAAAGGTTGGATATGTAACACCGTTTACTATTCTGATATCTTTGAAGCACACTGGTCCTCTTCGTACTTGTAGCAGTATTTTAAGATAGAAAAGTTCACCACATTCTTTAGGGACGTCTGGAAGTTGCATATCATAGGGAACATTATTTCTTCCGTTGCGTTTACGAGGGCGCCTTTGATGCCAAACCTATTTGGTTGGAAACTCGGTGTAGAGATAACGACTCGCTTCGTAATCCACGATTAGTGTCCATCCAACCTTGGAGTTTTGTTTTAGCCATATTCGGCTTAGGTAGGTGGATTTGTAGAATTATCATTCGATATACTCCGAGTTAGGGTTCTGCTTTCTGAAAGCCGTGTAATATTTTGTGGTTTCTTATATAAGGACATGATAGTTGTATTCCTTTATTTTCGTTATTTGGGCTGAATACATAATTTTCGTAAATATTTTGGGCTTAATTTTTCATAAATACACGCTTGGGTTATATCAAGAACAATTTATTATGATTTATCGGTAATATAAAGTAGAGATTTTGGCTGACATATCAGTTTTCATAATGTTGTACAGTTTTAAAGCTTATTATATGTTCCCAATATTTACATCGATTTTTGCAATTTATAGACAAGCGATATTACGAACACAATATATCTAAATAATAATATTCTAATGGTCGATATACTCGATGTGTATGCTGATAACTGTTTCCCCTCTCTTATCTTATTTACTGATAAAGTGAGTTGTCATAGTTCTCCATCGCAAAAGTTCTTTCGTTTTCTTCAATATTTTTGATTCTCATAGTTGTTTTAAGATGTCGTGGTTCTTAAAAGTCTCTGAAACAAATCATTTGGTTATCGATCCTGCTCTTGATGTTATGCTGCTCAAGAAATGGCATGAGAAAGATAGACATCGCTGAAATAAATTAAAGCTGATTTTCGTTGATATTCATGTAAGTTTATTGATCAAAACTGTAATTAAATGTTGCTTCTTTTTATATCTTATACGGTTTATTCATGTCCTATTTGAATCTTGCATGATTATTCAGGGGTCTAAGATACAAGCTTCCATTGGATATAAATACATCCATTTAGTTGAACATGGCCTTATAATAGGTCATTGGAGTCTGTTGAGTGGTTTTATAGTTAAGACTTCCAATTCTATAACTCGTGTCATAAGACATCCTTTTAAGGTGAAGTTTTCGTTACCAATACGACGTTTCTTACGATCAGCGAACGTATAAATTCTCTGTTTTTATCATTCGCTGATTTTGGAGATGTTCTTGTAGGTCGTCTGGACAACACGTATAGTATCGGTAACTCCTTCATTTATCAATAATAGAGTTAATTATGATAAACGTAAGAAAGAGTTACTGAAATTTGACTACATAATTTCTACATAATTGATAGGTGTTCTTGTGAATATTGGTGAGCTCGAGAGTTTTGATGACACAAAGATACAGGAAGATTACGCTGTAATTCTTTTTGAGCTTCAAGATGACAGGTAAATGAATTGAATATTCAGTCTGAACAATAACAATGTATCTGATTGTTTGAATATTTTATTGTATAGAAAACGTGTGATCGAGTGTTATGCGATGGGGAAATTGGCTGAAGATTTTGCATTGCAATGGAAACAAAGTCACAATGTAGAAGTTATCTGTATCCTGAGGTGGTGGACTATCAATAAAAATTATGACGGTATTGCCTTATTACATGAAGTTGCTTTTGTTCACTAATTACAATAATGTACTCTCCTCTGAATTACTGTATTAAATCTTTGTAATAGGTACTTTTAATGTCATCGCAAGAAAGAAGTACTGTGAATTTGTTTTCAATGCAGACATCCCGGATGTTCATCGATTTTGTGATAGGTAATATTATTATACAGAAATTTTAATTAGATTACCTAATGTATCCTTAATAACATTATGGATCTAATTGCAGGCTACAATGTGATGAAGAGATTTCCACTGCAAGATGTGTTTCGAGAGATCTATAAAAAGAGAATCTAGGGCTCGTGGAAAAAAATTGGTTTTACTTTATATGTTAGTTTGAGAGGGTTTTTTTTGATGGAGTTATTATGTTTCTTTTGCTTGCTTCTAAGTTTGAACAAATGTAGTGGAAATGGTGAGGTTGATTTTCTCATGACTCAGTAATGTCTATTCCCAAATATCATATCTGAATTTTAATGCATGAAACAGGTTATTAGCTTATTTAATAATTTTGACATAACTGAGTTGGAAATTAGCAATGTAGTAGTTACAGTTTGGACCAACTAAAATTCATAATAACTACAACAGCCCAATAATAAAAAAAAAACAAGCTGTTAGGGGTCTGCCTTTTTTAGAAATCCAACAAGAACGGTAGGCCTGGTGACAAAGAATTTTCAAGTTCTAACAAACAGTATTAAATAAAATGTTACTATTCTAATTTTATGAATTTTAATGACCAAAACATGTCTTAAAAAATGTGAACTGTCACGAATAGCGAAAACTCTGAACCGTTTGATTCTTTTCATTTATTCTATACATGCACAATGATTCGAATTTTGAGAATGTAGCTTTTCGGTATCCGACTTCTTTTCAAGTCTCTACTATAAAGAAGCAATGGGCACAGTCAGTTCATAGCAGAACATACTAAAATATTTTCGATATATACAGAGAAAAATATCTTTAATCATTGTCTATTTTCTGAAATCTTATAATGGCCGGTATCTCTAGAATTAGTGAGTTGGGTTCTTCAAGAACTGATTGGACCATAAGAGGAATGGTTTATAAAAGATGGGTTGAATTAGGACCAGATGGTGGCGATGTTCTTCATTTCATTCTCCTTGATGACCAAGTAATTCTTCTTGCTATATTTTTTGCTTGCTTTTGTTTATTTCAATTTGGGTTTTTTCTTTGTAAAAAAAAACTGTATATGTTATAGGGTTCGAAAATTCAAGCAACGGTAGGAAGTGAAGAAATGATTCCTTCTTTTTTAAAGAGGCTCTATGAGGGGGGCATATGGAAAAGAATAAGAAATTTCAATGTAGTATCTGCGAGATCGGCGAGACAAATGACAAAGAATTGTTTAACGATTGAGTTTCAATCTAACACTAGAATCTTGGGAGATTTCAAAACTGGAGATTTCTACAAGGGAGACTATCCACATATGCAGATTCTTAGTTACAAGAATCTCTACCTGATGAGGTCATCAAACCATGTATCTATCAAGAGAGCTCCAAGGCACCTGAATTAGACGTAAAGATTAATTTTACACTTTTAAGGATCAAGAAGGCTCAGCCTTGAACCAAACAAGGTAATAACGTTTACTTGATAGGATATGGAGTTCAAGGCACCAAGAATTTATCAGAGATCATTTCGGAGCTTCAAGATATCCCTGAAATAAGCTATGAAGCCGATAGAGAACAAATGGAGCAAGAAGTGAAAACTAAAGATAATCACGGGAAAACACTTGAGGATTTTAACCATTTTGACTTCAAGAAGAATCGAGAGGAAGAATTCATCAAAGAATCCAAGTTGAACAGACTAATATTCTCCCTGAACATTCCAGCTTTAAAACCAGGCCATTTGAGCACAAATGGGGTAAGATCTTTTCATTATAAATTTGTGCAAGTAATCCACAGCGTCACAGTGGTATTTAGAGCAGCAAGAGGCCACGGTTCAAAGCTCAGTGTAGACAGAAATATTTTAGATAGTTATGTTTTTATTTTAGCAAACTTCCCTTTTCTTGTATTTTAAATGCCTTGTAGTTTTCTTTTTAAAGTCTTGTCGTTTTGAGTTTTTGGCATTTCAAACCAAGAAGAATGGAGGCAGCAAATACTCTTTCCTTACTTGACTACACGTCCACAAGCTGCTAAGGTAAGTGTTTCATTTATTTGAATTATTGACTAACTCCTTGTGTTTCTCTTTTTGTGATCTTCTTTTGTTCTAGCTTTTATTTTGATTTTATTCAGTAGTTAAGGTATTTGTTAGCCACGAAATTAGCTCCAATGATGCAGTTATCATTCTCTGTGGTGCTTTCGTCTCTCCCCCCCCCCCCTCCCCCCTCCCCTCCCCTTTGTCTAGATTACTTGTGGAATCAAGTTGTCTTGCTCAAGTGCTGATTGTGGAATCATTCAGCAACTCCTCCATCATCCATTGAAGTTGCGGATCTTGAAATCGTGTGCTATAAGTTTGGTGGACTCCATGTATCACTACCTTGGCAACTTTCAACGAAATTGTCCTGTTGGTGAGTCTTCCTCAATATTGCTCATTATAATTTTAGATCGACAATTCCATTTTAAAGATGTTTTTTTCTGTAATAATACTTACAGATTTAGTTGGTGCTGTTGAATCGGTTGGCGAACTTGAGGTGGTTAGAGATCGTTCGTTTGAAGTTTATAAGTCAAAAATGACATCAAAGATTGAGTTTACATTGATAAATGAAACGTAAGTTTTTATTTAGTTTTTTGTAATAAATCTACTTAGCTTTATGGTGTGGAACAACTCAATCTAATATTGTTTTATTGAACAAATGATAACATGTTATGCACATGGAAAATTTGCTATTGAGTTCAACGACAGATGGTGTTGTTGTAATGAACAACAGTTGGCCATTTGTGTTCTAAGTAACTGGCGAGTCGTTATACGCAATGGTACGAATGATCTCTAACCATCTCAAGTTCATTTGTTTGATACTTTAAAAAATCGTGATCTTTAATGATCTCTAACCATCTCAATACTTTTTTGTAGAGGAATATCATGTTTCTGATCAAGCCAGCATCTCGAGGGTTTTGTTCAACCCTGATCTTCAAGAGGCACTTGAGTTACGAGATATGTTGTAAGATAACTATATTTTTTTTAAAAATATTATTTACAATGTACGATAATGATCAACTGTTGTCGTAACTACTCTGTTTGTATATGCTTGAATAGGATTGGAGATAGTGAACAAGAAGATGCAGACGAAGAACAAAACTATTTGGATATTGACGATTAATATGTATTAATTTGTGCAATATCTACCCTAACTTCTGTTTACTATCTTCTTCTTTTAAAAACTTATATTGAACGCGAACTATGTTGTCTAGGAATGTTTTTGTAGACTTCCTATGCTGCTATATATCGTTCATGTAATGCTTATATGGTAACTCATTTCGGTTAATTACACTTCTCTCTGAATTTTTTTGTAAACAAACTTAGCAGACATTCTCTCCGAGTAGGCCTGGGCTCTAAAGTTTTATGATGTTATTGGATTACAAATTGTATTGGGCCTTAATGTGGTCAGGTTCTAACCAATGATATTGAAGTATTTTTGAATTTTGAACGTTACTTTACAAATTTACGGATTTTTTTCAATGATTCAATCCTATCTTGAAGAATGCAAACTGTCGTGAATAGTGAAAGCTCTGAACCGTTCGTTTCTTTACCTTTACATGCATAATGATTAAATATTTGACTATTTAACTTATCGGTATTCATTTTTTTCTCAAGTCTTTACTATATTCAACAAGTCAGGGCCGTAATGAGTTCATATCAGAAGTAAAGTATAATATTTCTGATACTTAAAGGGTAGAAATATCTTTAAGCGATTTTCGCCTGTTTTCTGAAATCCTAAAATGGCCGGAATTACTAAAATTAGTCAGTCGTGTTCTTCAAGAACGGACTGGACTATCAGAGTTATGGTTTATAAAAGATGGCTTGAACTGGTACCAGACGTTGGTGATGTTCTTCATTTCATTCTGCTTGATGACCAAGTAAGTTTTTCCTTGCACTTTTTCTCTTTCTTTGTTTCAGATTGGGTTTTTTAATTAAAAAAATGTTGTATATGTTCTAGGGTTCGAAAATTCAAGCAACAGTAGGACATGTGGAGTTTGTTCCTTATTTTTTTAAAGAGGCTCTATTAGGGAGGCTTGTGGAAAAGAATCAGAAATTTCAGTGTAGTCTCAGCGAGATCGGCGAGGCATGTGACAACAAATTGTTGGAAAGTTGAGTTTGGTTCTAGCACTAAAGTCTTGGGAGATTTCAAAACTGGTGATTTCTTTAAGGGAGACGATCCACATTTGCATTTTCTTAGTTATGAGAATCTCTAATTAGGGAACTTTCAGCGAAATTGTCCTGTTGGTGAGTCTTCTTACAGATCGCTCATTTTAATTTCAAATCGACAATTCGGTCTTACATGTGTTTTTGTTCTGAAATAATACTTACCGTTGAATCTGTTGGCAAACTTCAGGTTGTTAGAGATCATTTGTTTCAAGATTTTGAGTCAAAATGACATCAAGGATTGAGTTTACACTAACAGACGATACGTAAGTCTTTATTTAGTGTTTTGTATTATAACTAAATTATTTTACGGTATGGAACAATTCAGCCTAACATAGTTTTAGTGATAGGGCGATAAAGTGTTTTACACACGGAAAATTGGCCATTGAGTTCAACGATAGGTGGTGTAGTTGTACTGAACAATTGGTCATTTGCGTTCTAAGTGACTGGCGTGTCGTTATATGCAATGATATAACAATTATACTATTATCTTAAAATTAATATTGATCTTTGGCTATTGAGTGAGTATCAACTTTTGGTAGAGGAATATCACGTTACTGTCATCTCGGTGTCTCGAGAGTTTTGTTCAATCCTGATCTTCAAGAGGCATATGAGTTGTGAGACATGATGTAAGATAATAATATGTTTTTGCAAATAATTATTTAGAGCGTGTGATAATGATCAATTGTCCTTGTAACTACTATGCTTATGTATGCTTAAATAGGATTGGGTTGAGTGAGTATAGGCATGAGGACAAAGAAGAAAACCATTTGGATATCGACGATTAGTAGGGATTTGATTTGTGCAACTCTTATAATAGCATTTGTCTTAATTTTTTTTTTTTTGTTTAAAGTGATATCATCGGATAGCTAATAGTGCTACTTTAGAAACGTATGATGACGTGAGATATGTTGCTTATACGATTACTTATTTTGATTTGAAGTATCTTAAACTTTTATGATTTCTCATAGCTAAATTTCTCTTTTAAATGTGATGATAAACAAATTTAATGAATATTCATTGTCCGCGCCATGCACGGATCACCACTTAGTAAAACATTACTACACTTATCATTGTCTTCATTATACTCTCTTCATTTCAAAATAAATATTATTCTAAAATTTTATTTTTGTAAAACAAAAAATATCACTTTACTTTTTCATTATATTATTTTAAATAAATATTTAGTTTTAACATTTAATTTTTATTGTTTTAATTAGAAAGAGAATGTTATTTTGTGTTTGAACAAAAAGTAAAATAGAATTTTTAATAATTTTTTTAATTTGTGTGAAAAGTATCAAAATGACATTTATTTTGAAACAGAGAGAGTATGTCTTTAATACCATTAAATGTAAGCCAATGAAATCAACACAAACAATTAAAACCAAGGAACCAAGAAGTTAAAAGAGTGCAGTAAAGTCCAAACAAGAAGCAAAGAGGTTTGAGTTAAAGCAACATACATTCATTATCCTCACCAAACCCTAATGTAATTAGAGAGAGAGAGGCCTTTGTCGACTTTAAATCGTCTGTAGCTGAGAGAAAGAGATTCTGATAATTGATCCGCCTAGAGAAGTCGCATGCTTGCACACTAGCGCTTCCGCAGCTTCCTCCTCGTTCTCAAACTGCACCAGAGCTTGCTTTTTACCGTTCATCTCAAACACTTTTGTGTTCATTATCGCACCGTGCTCTTGGACATGGCTCACCACTTCCTCCTCTGTTACATCTTGCGGAAGAGTCGAGAAGTGAATCATCTTAGTAGGGGAGCAGCAATAGCGGTAGTTCTTTGCAGCGTTGCGATTGAAGCGGTTCAGGTTCGAGTTTACATAATCATGAGAGTCTGTGCCTGGTGTTATATTTGGATGCTTCGAGAAGTTTACTTCAAGCCGCTTACCAAAAAGCA
This sequence comes from Thlaspi arvense, assembly GCA_911865555.2. Lineage (NCBI taxonomy): Eukaryota > Viridiplantae > Streptophyta > Magnoliopsida > Brassicales > Brassicaceae > Thlaspi > Thlaspi arvense. The sequence goes on from OU466857.2 coordinate 16,851,597, forward strand.
TAGCTCCCTGCAAGAAACACAAACATATATACCAATAAACAATCCCTTTTTCACATCATTCGTCTTTTTAAACTCAAAACTTATCCCACAATACAAACCTTGAGGAAATGTACTGCAAGTTCAGCTTGGAAACCATCTCCCATTTGGACAAGGGCATGGTCAGGCTTGTTCCGAAGAAGCTTTATCCTTACAATGTTCCCGTAAAGAGAGAAAAGATTGAATAGCTTATCCTCATCAACACTCTGGAACAAATGAAATCTGGTAAGCCCGGAAAGATATAAGAAAACTTTAAGTTGTCAAAAGCATATCGGAAATGACTGACTTACATCATCATTCAGGTTAGAGACAAGGACTGTACACCTATCATTTGTGCCGGTTATACCTGGAGGCAAGCCTCCTCCAAAAGCAGCGGCAATCGCAGCTGTGTTTGCCATCTAGTTTTTTAAGTAGCGACACATGGATGAGAATAGTTATGAACTCATAACGAATAAAGAAATCAAGAATGGACTAGGTATTTCAATCAATACAAAACGGCAAAATTTGATTCTGGTGATATTTTAACCAAAAGAGTTGCTAAAACCGTGTATCATGAGCCATAACACACCTGAGGATATGCCACTGGAAAAGAAAAAATGAATTAGCAAAAGACCACAGTATAGAAGAACATCACATGAAGTTACAATCATGTAACGACACACACATACCTCCTGCATCACCATAGCCAGGCTGCAAGAGAAGAAAATCAAAACATTAAGACGGCATAATAGGATACAACACATATGTAATTACTTGGTAAAGCTGGTCATACATGAGATGAACGGCCTTTTTGCTCTGCTGGCAGGTTAGGATTTGTATAATCCCTATTCAAAGCAATATAAATGAGTTATATGAACACCAAGATAACATCAAATTGTATAATCGCAAAGAGGAGAAGGCAAGGACACATGATCCATACCTAGATCGATCGTTGTTGTAATTTACTTGCAGCTCCTCAAGGCTGAAAATGAAAGACCAGGTGAATACTCACAACACTAGAGCAAAGAATGTAGAAACAAACAAAGTAACAATAGATGCCTTTAACAACATATGTAAGCAAACAGAGCATACTTTGAGAATTGGATATCCAACTGACAACACCCGTCATATATGTTACGGCCCTGCCACAAAGAAGAGGACATATAATATTTAAGTTATTAAAAAAGTAAGGCAGACGATATAGTACAAATCCCTCTCATTAATCTGCACCTGTAGAGCAGTCCTAGCAGAGGCGGCACACTGTTGTGCCTGATACTGGATAAGAGCTTGAAAACCTAAAGAGTTCACAAACAAGCCTAAAGTTAAACGATCATCAAACTGAGCAACTTCATGGAAATATAGAGTAGCAATATCATATAAAATTGGTCGATAAAATGAAACCAAACAAATAGCCATGCAATTCACTACTAGAAACCCAATTGATATACGAGTTTATAAGAATAGAAGAGGGAGAAAAGAACACGGAGAAGCTGACCAGCAGACTTCTGGAAAGTGACTAGCTTCTCCACAAATCCATAGGGAGAAAAAACTTGATGCAGAACGTCAACAGTAATTGGATACAGCATGTGATGAACTGTGACTAAGAGAATACGATTCGGCTGTACATCCACCATTCCCCGCAGCAGACAGAAAGAAGAGAGAAAGAAAAGAAGAGTGAATAAAGAGCGAGAGAAAAAAGATGAGAAGGTTATGAAACACAAGCAAATGTTAAGGCTCCTCATTCGACGTAGATGAAGTGAACAAGAAAACAACATAAACAACATCTTAGATTCTCATATAATTTACACAACAAATGAATAAACAAAATACAAACCTCATCTTCCCGTCCATGAATATTCTGCTCTATTGTAGTCAACTCTTGATGAGACGAGAATTGTATGTACACATTCCTACCTCTATAATTTGATAATGTTCAAATAAATTAGTGTGAACGTTTCAAAGCTAAAAGAAAATAAAAGGCAGGACTCTTGTGGTCGCAAACCTTATGGTTGGCTGCACATTAGTGAAAAACTGAAGAGCACTGATTGCTGAAGAAACATCTTGCATCTGGAGAAGAGCCTTCACAATAAGTAGAAAAAGAAATCTCAGATAAACCATAAGTTCCTCAAAAGAAATTAGACAGAAGCTGGAAATTTTAGAGACCTGATTCTTTGCCCTGAGCATCACAAGCTTAGTTATGACACCAAATGGCTGGAAAAGCTGAAGCAAATCATTCTGTTTGAACAATAACAAAATTAAAGCTTGAGGGTCACCAAAAGAAAGATTCATAATTCTCTAATTAACTCTTGTGCAGAAGATGAAAAAATCAATAGAAGAAGAAGAAAGAGGGGACTTTACTTCGGAAATCTCATGTCCAACATTACGAACATGAATGACTTTGGAAGATTCCGCCATTAAGAACCTGTAAACCAAAGAAACCCACATCAATTTTCCCGCTCACGGAATCTAAAATCGAACAGTTCTCAATTCGAATTCGAAACAAGTAGATTCAGAGAGATTATCACCCCTCTTCTCCAATCGAAATACAAACATCGATCAGGAAAATATATAACATTGGCAAGAAATCGATGACAGGAACCGAAATCAAAGTTTGTATGCAGAAACCGAAGCAATAAAACATCGAAATTATATCTCCAAATCGTTGGAAGCTACTCAGATAACATATGAAGAGAGAAAGAGAGAGGGAGAAGTAACCTGCGAGATACAGAGCGAGAGAGAGAGAGAGAGAGAGAGAGAGAGAGAGAGAATCTAAGAGAAGAGAAGTGTAGATCGAAGAAGGCTTCGTCGTCAATGCTTTAACCCTATCTACTTTCTTTATATCGAGTTTTTCTTTCTTCGTGCCTTCTAGGACCCAATTTTCAACTCACATTAAATAACCTTCTAACACTATAGATATAGATGTGAAGGTTCTCTTAATTTTTTTTTTTTCACTTTTTTCTTTTTGAAATTACTTTTAGTTTAGGCTATTCATTTTGGACAATTAGAAATAAAGATGTTTTTGTACTTTTTTGTCTATTTACACCTTTATTTTTATATGTCAAATTATATCTAAATTATCCCCAAAATTATATATTTTAATATTTAATTTATTTTTAAAATTTGTTTTTAAAAAAAAAAATATTTAAGGAAACATAATATATATAGGAAAAATTAGAAATAAATGATGTTTTTACTATCAGTTTGTCCATTTATACATTCTTAACCAATTGTTGGTGAGATATACCTTAGATTAATTGAAAACAGATTATGTCCTTTAATTATTAAATTTTAGTATATAGTTATTAATAATACGAATAAGTCATTGAAAAACAAAAAAACATAAAAACTTTCCTTCTTTCTTTATTGTTATCTCCACCGTTTCTCAAACACTTTTTTCCTTAGCTGATTTCCCGATCTCTTCTTCTTCACCAACTGTTCTCTCTACAATAATCAACTTTCTTCCTTTAACAAAATCAATTTTGTTCTTCATCATAATCAATCTTTCTCTTCTTCAGAAAAATCGCTCTCCTATTCCTCATCAACTCTTCCTCTTAAACCAATTTCTCCGTCAACACCAAAGAAGGTAAACGATCTTTCATGTTTTCTCACCAAATTTTGTCCACACAAAAAAGTACAATAACATATCTATCGTGATCTTAATATTGCTGATTGAGTCCCTTATTGTGATGGTTTATGGCATGAAATAGAAAATTATAGAGTTATGTTAGCTTTCAGAAAATTTTGAAATAAGCAGTTGTCAGATTTGTTGTTTGCAGCTCAATGTAATAGAAAGTACTGAACATTAATTTTGTTTCACAAATTGGCTGGGTATTGATATTGAAGGGGTTTAGGTCGCGATAATTAGTTTCAAAATCTATCTTTTTACAATGTTTTCATGTTTTACGTTTTGTAAGTATGGAAGATGAATTGCCCAAATGCCTGTTTAAAGCCGGACATAAGCCACAAATGGCGCAGATTAACAACAATTGCAAAATGTCAATTATGAACAAAATAAAAGATATTTTTTCAGTAGAATACAACGAAGTGAAGAGAGATTCAGTGTTCTCACATGTTCTGGCAATCCATGAAAACTGTTTAGGATATTCAGCAAAGTTGAATCATAGCATATTCTGTAGGCACTTGGATACTAACAAAAAACATGAGCTGTGGTTCATGTTTGGAAGGAGGCCTCTCAGATTTTCGATGCAAGAATTCTATGCAGTTACAGGGCTGAAGTACAAAAGTTCTACTGAGGTCAGCAACTTAGCGAAATGGAAAGATGATTATGGGTTTTGGAGCAAATTGCTTAAAACAAAGGAAAAGATTAGCATTAAGCTGCTACTTGAGAAACACTTGGGTGGTGTTAGGAACTAGAGTCACGTGGACAGGGTCAGACTTGTGTATTTATGTCTAATTGCTGGTGTGATAATGGCGGAGGATTGGAAGAAAGAAATTCTACATGAATACATTGAGTTAGTAATGGATTTTGGGAAGGTTCAAAATTATCCATGGGGGCTTGAAGCTTTTGATCTACTGGTTACTTCTATAGATAGGACGCAAGATAAACTGAACAATCCACAGAGCTATTTTTTGGACGGCTTCTCCTATGCGTTTCAAATTTGGGTTATGGAAGCAATTCCAGTTCTTGGAGCTTTGGTGGGAGAAAAACTGAATGAAGAGTTCACAAGAGCTCCACGATGTTCAAACTGGATGGGAGCTGCAAAAATATCATACGAAGATATCATCCAGCTAGAGAACACACTTGGAATCGATGTGAGTTGAAATTTTAAATTCGATATTGGACTATACTAGTTTATTTTCCCATTTATCATCATATTGAGATCTCGAAATAAACATTGTTTGTTTAGGGGCAATCAGGAAATATTGTGATGATGATTTTTGGATAATTTGATTTTATTACAAGTGAGTTTAATAATTTTCTTTTACATTATTGCAGGACTCTGTCTATCCATATATATCTTCTACTGGAAATTTTCATATACGCGTGTCAGCTGAATTCTTATGGAACGATGAAGAAGTAGATGTTGAATTTAATAATCTGACTGATAAGATTAGAGCAGGGATTGTTTTTGCAGACCATCTTTGGGAATCTGTTGAGGCTACTGAGAATATAGATGAGAATGGTTCTCCTATAGAATTTGATGACCGTGTTCTTGTTTCTGAAACTTCTTGTGAAGATGGCATCCCTGTTTCTGCAGCTTCTGGTTCGAGAAGGGGTAAGAAAACGCTACCTAACCATGGTGCTGAAAAACACAAGAAGAAGATTCTTTGTCAGCGAGTAGCAGCAGAAGCAAGACCAGGACGTCTTGATGAAGATACAAAGTCCTTCATTCAAGAAATGTTTCTTGCTTCTTTCTCTAACTTAGAGGAAAAGATCGGGAAGAAGATTGATGAGAAGATGGACTAGCGTCTAGGAATTACCGAGAAGAATTTGTCAGAACTCAAGGAGCCAATCACTGGAATTAGAACGAACGTGGAGCCATCCATTGCCAATGATTCTCCGCATCAACGTAGGGTAAGTAAGACGAGAAGCTTCAGTAGATTACTGTCACAAGATTCAGTAGTTACCGGGTTCCCTACAGAGACATGGGATGCCGAAGAAAACAATCACTTCTCAACTCCGAAGACTTCGTTTGTCAAAGAAGATTTGTTGCCACCAATAGAAGTTGAAAGTCCAGAAGTACCTGCTCTTTCTGTACGTGAGAATTGGACAAGAAAACTCTTTACCGATACAGAAAAAACAGATAAGAGAAGGAAAAAAGACGGAGATGATTCATTGGTATTTGTTTCCGAGAAGACTTTCACCAAACTAATGGAATAGTATAACAAAAACGAGTAAGTAGTTCAATAAAGTTACTCACATATATACACTCACTATTTTACACTCGCTGTTGTCATTTGATTCTCATAATTTTACGGTTTCAGGAAATTAAAGATAGGTACAACCATTATTAACAATGAATTACTCGACTGAGTCATGCAGCCTAGAGAATGGCTTGGCAATGTGATAAGCTTTAAATAACATCTTAGTGTGAACAAATGTGCGAATATTTAATATTTTTTCCAGGATATTGATGGTCTTATGTACATATTCCGGGAGTATACAACTTTGCGTAAATGGAAACCAGCTCGAGTAGGTTTTACGAATTGATTGTTTAGCCTACAAATGAAAGTCGAATTCAATAAGTACGAGAGAAATCGTCGAAAGTACAAGTTCAGTGATTTGATCTTAGCTTACGGTATAGGAGAACTTCCTTCTCATGGAAAGACTATGCAACTATGGGCTATGAATATCGACCGAATATATGCTCTATTGTTTGTGAACGGTAATCATTGGATTTCAATGTGCATCAACTTCATTCATAGAACAATTGAAATCTTCGATTGTTCTGGAGCTGACAATAGAAGAAATGCTGAACCATTCGCTGTATTGATCCCTCGTCTAGTGAAGGCAGTTTAATCAACGTCTGTTGGAAGACAACTAAATGTGACTAAATACACTGTCAAAAATACACATGTTCTGTGTAGACTCAATAAATCACATTGCGACTGCGGAGTGTATGCGATCAAATTCATGGAACGTCACTTGCTTGGGCCAGACTTGTCTTTGATTAATGATAACAACATTGGAGAATCGAGAATCAAGATTGCAGTTGATCTGTGGGAAGCTGCAAATGATCCGGTTTTAATTGACTGAATGTCAAAGTATGAGCCTAGAAACTTTAATTCTGATAACGTTGTAGATATTGATTGACATACTATTGGATTTTATTTTTTGAATATTATTGGAATATTATATGTAGGTATGTCTCTTTCACTTACTTTTGTTCTTTAACGTAGGAATAAAACATCTTATATACAATTGTCAAATATTATATGTTTGAGTTAAAAATTGTAACACCACATACACACATGTACTTTAACGTAGACGACGTGTACATCTACTTTATACTAGCTTAACCATTGGTTATTGGTTATCAATTTGTGGTGTTTGGATCTAATATCTTTAAATTTGCGTGAAATTAGAATCAAAATACCATTATTCACACAGAAGATATCAGAAATGTAACACAAACATGAAACATTTAAGAGGACAAGCACAAAAACAACTAATGTATCGGTGGCTGGCTCGATCCATCAACAAGTGAGGCTCAGTCGATGGCCGAGATACACAAAGTGCCAAGTAAGAGATATAAGTGTTAGTAAATTTAGCCGCGACGAGTACCCATTTAATCTACTTAGCCTCTCGCTAAGCTTCTTCAGTCTCTGCTGATCTATGTTCTTTACTACCTTCTCACCACCGGTTCGGGAAGCTGCTTCACTGGAACGTAACTCTGACGTGTTGAGCCAGACACATAAACCAGTATTACACGGTACAAACTACAAATTTTAAGCCTTCTTTCTAGTAAAAAATCTGGATTTACCATATTACTTGTTCCACAAGAATTACAAAGTTGTGATATCCTCTGTTTTTTTTTTGTTTCTCTCTCTTGCAAACGTCACTTTAAATCAGAGTCCCAAGACCCCATGTAATAAAGTTCTTCAAGTTCTCATCAGAAGTGCGAACAGTGTGAAAAAGCTCAGGTAACACCTTAAATATGAAACCAACCCAACAAATTAGCAAAACGTTCGAGGATACATATACTGCATGAAATAATGATGGCAGTGACCCAACCATTCAGAATAATAATAGAAACAAAAGTCACTTTAAATCAGAACAATGTTGAAAAATCTCAAATATCTGAAAGTCAAAAATCACCACGACATACAAAATAATCGAACTCAGATGTAACACAGTAGGCATACGTATTCAAAATTAAGCAAGCCAAAGAAGCAGCTTCGATAGTTTTTCCATGAAAAGATATAAAAAGGTAAAACAAAGACAGCATCCATTAAAAAGCTGTCGGACATGCAATATTCTATATACCTTTGACAAGTGAGACACGAATCCTATAAATAATATTCTGAAACTTAGAAGGAAACCAAGAAAAGAAATCAAACAGCAAAATCCAAATTAAATAATGAAATCAGAAGTGATGAAACTTGCGTATGGTTCAAATCGTTCTTTCTAATTTGCCCCTTCAAGTATAAAAACAAAAAAAACAAAAAGTACTTCAATTCTTCCAGCAAAATAACCTTCCTTATATTGGAATTTTACATGTCGCTCTGTTATGTCCTCCAGTATGACAACGACTGCATTTGTGATCTTTGGACCCTTGTGATCCTTGTAATGATCTAAGCTTGTCTTCAACAGTTTGGTATCTTTATTTTTTGTTTCTACCAGGTCCTCTTCGTGTATCAGGAGGTAAGACTTTGGCATCTTCAACATGTTTTGGGACACGCCATTCATCTTCAGGAACCGATATTGGATTAATGTTTTCCTCATATGCCATTCTCCATATCATAGTGCTATACACTTCATCTGCGAGTGGATGTAGCTGCTTGCCCATAGAAAATGCTGCTTTAATGGCATGTCTACAAAGATTTTTCCTAAGTCAAACTTTCCACAAGAACATGTTTTAATTTCCAAGTCAACAACGCAATCAAATCTGTCGCCTTTAACTTCAAGTCTGTCAATAATAATTGGATAAGCAACCAATGTTTCAGCTTTCTTTGTCCTTCTACGAATCTTATTCTCCACCTCAACGGTTAAAGGATGCTGGTGCTTTGCACTTAATACCATACCCTCATAAGACCACCGTGTTAACATTTCCTTGATGCTGTCCAGCAAAGGAATTAGTAGATACTCTCTAGGTGATCTCAATGCAGAATTTATCGATCCATCAACGTTTGTCGTCCTTATGTCAAACCTGAAACCTGGGAATAGACAACGACCCCTTTTTGTCACGTCAGCTTCCTCTAGATATATTGCCATTAGCGGACTAATCCAGCAAATTTGGTTGAAATAATCCTCAAAATCAGCAACTCTATATGCTTTCGAAGCCCTTTCAACCAAGGTCGTTGTACCCTTTCTCTTGAAATGTGTTAACACATTGGACAACAAATGGTGGATGAAAATTCCATGTCTAGCCAATGGGTATACTTTCATAAGTGATTTAGCAATTGAACCATGTCTATCAGACACAAAAGCCAAACCTTTCTCATCAGCTATAACAACATTTAGTTGCATAAAAAACCATTCCCAAGAAAGATAATTCTCTTAATAAGCAATCCCAAAGGCAATTGGATACAAATTAGAGTTACCGTCTATGGCTGTAGCAACAAGAAGAACTCCTTTGTATTTGCTCTTCAAAAAAGTTTCATCAACTACAATCACCCTCCTAATGGCATTGTAGAATCCTCTGACGGATTGACCAAAGGAAACAAATAGATACTTGAATTTACCACTGTAATCAGTTTGGTAATAAGTATGCGTACCAGGATTAACTTCTTGCAACATGTGCAAGTATTTTGGTATTTTGCGAAAACTTTTCTCTGGAAGGCCTCTAACAGCACTAACTGCATATTCATGGGACTCCCATGCTTGGGCATAAGAGAGCTCGCAACCATGCTCCGTGCGCATAATGTTGATGATATCATTCGGTTTAGGTCCTTCCTTGACACCCACGTATTTATGCATAATAAGATTTCTAATCGTTACTGTTGAAGCTGTCCTATAGAAGTTGCTTTTCTTTGAAGGAGCACATGTATATTCAGCCACATACTTGTTTATTTTGAAACACGTAGACCCCTCTAATCAGACTTATGCACTTTAAAGCAGAACACATTTGGTTAAGGGCGCAGGCTATGAGCATAGAATGATCTCATTTGAAAAGGGTTTTCATTTTAAACAAGGGTTTTTTCTCAAAAATGGCAAGAACTTTATGCATAATGCTAAAGGTGAAGGCAATTGATGCATACATGATCAAATTCTCATCTATCTATGTAAACTAACAATTATCCTAAATCCCTCTCATTTATTAACTGGCAACAAGGGTTTACCCAGGCGATCAAAGGAAAATGATCGAGACAGAGATCGAGTGGAGCAATCGATCAAATGGTACGGACGTAAATGACGCCATGCAGAGCGAGAGCCGGATCGAGTCCACCACTCGATCCAACCGAAGATCGATACCAAGATCGGATGCAACACTCGATATGCCGAAGATGATCGAGACCCAGATCGAGTTGAAGACACGATGTCCGAAAGTGATCGAGAGAGTCGCTCGATACCGAAGTCGATCTCTGTCCTTTCAACTGTTTTTGGCCGCTAGCGAAGGGGTGACCATTGAGCTGTTTTCGCCATTTTGGGAAGGTGGCGATGTCTTTTTCCATACACGCTTTTCATCTTTATCTTTTTATGTTTTTCTCTCTGGTTTGGGGATTATCTGCCATTGTTAGACTTTGAGCTTTGTTCTTGGATATTTTCGAACCGTTTAAGCTTTAGTTAATCGTTTTCATGTTCATCGCTTCATCTTTCATGTTTATTTCGGTTGTTCTCATGTGTAGCGAGTAGTTTCATCTGGGTCTCGGGGTTGAGAGGATTCACGGGGTCTAAAGGGTTTTCAAGTTGGTAGTTTTCTTGTTCTTAATGGCTTTCTCTTCTAGGAAGTTGAGTCCCTAAGGCTTAAAGACTCTCACGCCAAGATCTTTATGATCAGAGAGGTCTCTTACCTTGACAGGATCCAAAGATCTCTGAAAATCACATCCTAGAGACTAGTTAGCCTTTCCCAAAAGCCATGGAAGTTTATGAGACTAGTTAGGCCGTGTGTTTGAAATTTGAGTTCATTGCCCTTCAACCTCTCTTTCCACCAGTAGCCATGGGTTTGGAGGAGAGGATGAAGAAGTGATCCATACCGAAAGCCACGGATGGATCTTGTTTTCGTTTTCAAGGCTTAGGGAATCTCACAAAGTGAGTCGATTTAAAGTTTTCAACCCCAACTTGGACCCTTGAACCCCCGGACCATGAATCTCAATCCTAGACCCTTCTCTCTTAGCATTCTCACATCTTCGTTAATCATTCGCTTGATATTTGCTGCATCCTGGTCATTAGTTTCTTCATGCTTGCATTTTTAGACGAGATCAATCCAAACTGCTCGATTTAGTGGTCGATCCTGTGGTCGATCCACTAGTCGATTTTTGTTAAATCATAGCCTTGCATTTTAATTATTCCGTTTGTTCCCCGTGGTAGTTTAATCATTCCTGGTATTTTAAAAATAAATCTGCATTTCATTTGGTTGCTGCATATAGTTTTTAGGATTTTCTCAAAACCGATCTTTATTCGCTTAGACTTGCAAAGCCCTTGCATTCTCTTTGCTCTTTCTATCATCCTAGGTGTGGATTGACTCTCTCTTGCATACTGTGCTACAACCTGTCTTGCATTTGTGTTTTGATAGCCTCATTGCATTCACACCCTTGCAAAGAACCAAGTCCTTACAGGATTCACTTGGCGGCGATGTCTTTTTCCACGCACGCTTTTCATCTTTATCTTTTTATGTTTTTCTCTCTGGTTTAGGGATTACCCGCCATTGTTAGATTTTGCGCTTTGTTCTTGGATATTTTCGAACCGTTTAAGCTTTAGTTGATCGTTTTCATGTTCATCGCTTCATCTTTCATGTTTATTTCGGTTGTTCTCATGTGTAGCGAGTAGTTTCATCTGGGTCTCGGGGTTGAGAGGATTCACGGGGTCTAAAGGGTTTCCAAGTTGGTAGTTTTCTTGTTCTTAATGGCTTTCTCTTCTAGGATGTTGAGTCCCTAAGGCTTAAAGACTCTCACGCCAAGATCTTTATTATCAGAGAGGTCTCTTACCTTGACAGGATCCAGAGATCTCTGAAAATCACATCCTAGAGACTAGTTAGCCTTTCCCAAAAGCCATGGAAGTTTAGGGGACTAGTTAGGCCGTGTGTTTTGAAATCTGAGTTCATTACCCTTCAACCTCTCTTTCCACCAGAAGCCATGGGTTTGGAGGAGAGGATGAAGGAGTGATCCATACCGAAAGCCACAGATGGATCTTGTTTTCGTTTTCAAGGCTTAGGGAATCTCACAAAGTGAGTCGATTTAAAGTTTTCAACCCCAACTTGGACCCTTGAACCCCCGGACCATGAATCTCAACCCTAGACCCTTCTCTCTTAGCATTCTTACATCTTCGTTAATCATTTGCTTGATATTTGCTGCATCCTGGTCATTAGTTTCTTCATGCTTGCATTTTTAGACGAGATCGATCCAAACTGCTCGATCTAGTGGTCGATCCTATGGTCGATCCACTAGTCGATTTTTGTTAAATCATAGCCTTGCATTTTAATTATTCCGTTTGTTCCCCGTGGTAGTTTAATCATTCCTGGTATTTTTAAAATAGATCTGCATTTCATTTGGTTGCTGCATATAGTTTTTAGGATTTTCTCAAAACCGATCTTTATTCGCTTAGACTTGCAAAGCCCTTGCATTCTCTTTGCTCTTTCTATCATCCTAGGTGTGGATTGACTCTCTCTTGCATACTGTGCTACAACCTGTCTTGCATTTGAGTTTTGATAGCCTCATTGCATTCACACCCTTGCAAAGAACCAAGTCCTTACAGGATTCACTTGGCGGCGATGTCTTTTTCCAAACATGCTTTTTATCTTTATCTTTTTATGTTTTTCTCTCTGGTTTGGGGATTATCCGCCATTGTTAGACTTTGAGCTTTGTTCTTGGATATTTTTGAACCGTTTAAGCTTTAGTTAATCGTTTTCATGTTCATCGCTTCATCTTTCATGTTTATTTCGGTTGTTCTCATGTGTAGCGAGTAGTTTCATCTGGGTCTCGGGGTTGAGAGGATTCACGGGGTCTAAAGGGTTTTCAAGTTGGTAGTTTTCTTGTTCTTAATGGCTTTCTCTTCTAGGATGTTGTGTCCCTAAGGCTTAAAGACTCTCACGCCAAGATCTTTATGATCAGAGAGGTCTCTTACCTTGACAGGATCCAAAGATCTCTGAAAATCACATCCTAGAGACTAGTTAGCCTTTCCCAAAAGCCATGGAAGTTTAGGGGACTAGTTAGGCCGTGTGTTTGAAATCTGAGTTCATTGCCCTTCAACCTCTCTTTCCACCAGAAGCCATGGGTTTGGAGGAGAGGATGAAGGAGTGATCCATACCGAAAGCCACTGATGGATCTTGTTTTCGTTTTCAAGGCTTAGGAAATCTCACAAAGTGAGTCGATTTAAAGTTTTCAACCCCAACTTGGACCCTTGAACCCCCGGACCATGAATCTCAACCCTAGACCCTTCTCTCTTAGCATTTTTACATCTTCGTTAATCATTCGCTTGATATTTGCTGCATCCTGGTCATTAGTTTCTTCATGCTTGCATTTTTAGACGAGATCGATCCAAACTGCTCGATCTATTGGTCGATCCTATGGTCGATCCACTAGTCGATTTTTGTTAAATCATAGCCTTGCATTTTAATTATTCCGTTTGTTCCCCGTGGTAGTTTAATCATTCCTGGTATTTTTAAAATAGATCTGCATTTCATTTGGTTGCTGCATATAGTTTTTAGGATTTTCTCAAAACCGATCTTTATTCGCTTAGACTTGCAAAGCCCTTGCATTCTCTTTGCTCTTTCTATCATCCTAGGTGTGGATTGACTCTCTCTTGCATACTGTGCTACAATCTGTCTTGCATTTGAGTTTTGATAGCCTCATTGCATTCACACCCTTGCAAAGAACCAAGTCCTTACAGGATTCACTTGGCGGCGATGTCTTTTTCCAAACATGCTTTTTATCTTTATCTTTTTATGTTTTTTTCTCTCTGGTTTGGGGATTATCCGCCATTGTTAGACTTTGAGCTTTGTTCTTGGATATTTTTGAACCGTTTAAGCTTTAGTTAATCGTTTTTATGTTCATCGCTTCATCTTTCATGTTTATTTCGGTTGTTCTCATGTGTAGCGAGTAGTTTCATCTGGGTCTCGGGGTTGAGAGGATTCACGGGGTCTAAAGGGTTTTCAAGTTGGTAGTTTTCTTGTTCTTAATGGCTTTCTCTTCTAGGATGTTGAGTCCCTAAGGCTTAAAGACTCTCACGCCAAGATCTTTATGATCAGAGAGGTCTCTTACCTTGACAGGATCCAGAGATCTCTGAAAATCACATCCTAGAGACTAGTTAGCCTTTCCCAAAAGCCATGGAAGTTTAGGGGACTAGTTAGGCCGTGTGTTTGAAATCTGAGTTCATTGCCCTTCAACCTCTCTTTCCACCAGAAGCCATGGGTTTGGAGGAGAGGATGAAGGAGTGATCCATACCGAAAGCCACAGATGGATCTTGTTTTCGTTTTCAAGGCTTAGGGAATCTCACAAAGTGAGTCGATTTAAAGTTTTCAACCCCAACTTGGACCCTTGAACCCCCGGACCATGAATCTCAACCCTAGACCCTTCTCTCTTAGCATTCTTACATCTTCTTTAATCATTCGCTTGATATTTGCTGCATCCTGGTCATTAGTTTCTTCATGCTTGCATTTTTAGACGAGATCGATCCAAACTGCTCGATCTAGTGGTCGATCCTGTGGTCGATCCACTAGTCGATTTTTGTTAAATCATAGCCTTGCATTTTAATTATTCCGTTTGTTCCCCATGGTAGTTTAATCATTCCTGGTATTTTTAAAATAGATCTGCATTTCATTTGGTTGCTGCATATAGTTTTTAGGATTTTCTCAAAACCGATCTTTATTCGCTTAGACTTGCAAAGCCCTTGCATTCATTTGAGTTTTGATAGCCTCATTGCATTCACACCCTTGCAAAGAACCAAGTTATCACATGTTTGGTCCGTCCTTGGTGGCTAAGTCTTGAAATTTCCTTTTTCATTATAGATGTGATCCATAGCCACGAAAACTAGTCACACCGAGACATCTTCTGCTGCGATTATAAGCTGGTCAAGTAGCTGCTTAGGTGTCGTCGTCTGATTGGTCGAATTTGGACTTCGACTATTTCTTCTTCTAACTTCATTTTCTTGACAAATAAATGTCTCTCCTTCACGTGCCACTGTTGAAATGAAGCTTAGTCATCTTGTTTATTTTCTATCTGAGCCTTTCGAGCTTCAGATGACAATTCTGCTTCTTTTTCGAACGCTTGTAGATTTTCTTGATAATTCTTTAGACTTCTTTTGACCAATCACTTAGATATATTATTCTATGTGTGTCAACTTTAACTCTGATGAGATATTATGCCTTGACCAAACAATCTAAGCAATATCTCATTCTGGTTGAGACGCCACGTCCGATACGACCATCTTGCCACTCTTCCGGGTAACTCTTCATCCACTCGATCTTTTTCAGATTTTCTCCGAGCATTCTTCATATTTTAGCTCTATTAATCCAAATCCAAATCAAATCCAACTTACCAAAAGATTCGTCGTTTCCCTTAACCAAGGGCTCCTAAACGACCAATCCAACACACCAAAAGATTCGTCATTTCTCTTAACCCATGGCTCCTAAATTACCAATCCCAAACTCACATAATATCTAACATATCTAGGAATCAATGCCATATAATAATATTATGCATGCAAAGATAAGTTAGCACCCAAACATACATTTATATCAGAGTATTTTAAAAAGACTAGGGGTTTCTAGATCGCCTAGTCCTACTACTATTACCATTCTCACTAGTCTCTTGCCTCCCCGAGGCTCTCCTTGTCGATGAGCGGGTCGTCGTCTGACTAGTGGTGTTAGATGGCTGGGTGGCCTCTACCTCTACAGATTCGGCATACGGTGTGTCTTGGTGCCATAGGATTTCCTTGTCGTGCACTAGGACATAATTGACTGAGATGTCCTGTCCCGCCGCACACAGGACATGGTCCCATAACTCTCGTAGGTGAAGGAACTCTCATCCTCGCTGACCTTCGTGGGGGTCTTCCTTTCTGACTATATTCTCCTTGTTCTTCAATCGATGTTCTCAGGTTCTCTATCTCCATGGCAAGGAACCTATCAAGATCGTTCATAGATTCACCACTTTGGTTAGTCCTCTCTTCATTCTGCCTCTCGATACTTCTTAGCCTTAAAGGAAATTCTCCTCCCTCTAGGTTTGGTGGTGTTTCATTGTGTGGCATCTGCCAATCTTGGCCGCCTATCTGGTTTAGCCTCTAGTAAGTGAGCAAAGTATATCTCTGCCCTATGTAATCTTCCATTGGTGACAACTCCTCTTCTGAATCTGCTGGGTTGTTTCCCCATATCTCACTGTTGAGTTGAACAGATGTTGGCAGGTCTCCATTGGCATAGCCGGTTGACACAAAAGGATATACGTAATCCATTTGGTCTGTCTCCGTTGGAATGTATGGCTCCATTCCATAGCTCGGCATGAATACATGTGGCATCGGTATCTCCGGTAATATACTTTGTGGAGTGTCTGGATCCCATGAGTTTGGAGTGGTTTCACCAGATGAGACTTCAATAATCTCTGTGGGCACTAGGATCTCCAATCCTGGATAACGCATCGGCCATGGTGTATAGCCCTCACGCCCATCCCTAGATGCTCTAGGCGATGTCCTCGGCTCTAACTCTATCTCCGATGGAATGCTCAGATCTCTATCAGTTCCACTTCCATCCTCGGCAATGTTTGACATGAGAGATGAATCCAAATCTGTAATTACAAACCAGTGACCGGAGTTTGCTGATTCGCTTGAGTGCCCCGACGAACTCGAATCACTATCCCCACCAGACGCATTTGCACACCAGAACCCCGCGTACTCATCTTCTGGTAACCAGTGGTCACGAACTCTTCCCATCTTAGTCTCTGCGAGACCATAATGCAAGAATCAGGGTATCCTATTTCTTAAAAATAGCCCTATCCTACCCACCTAGATTCTAATTATGCAGACAGACATTCCAGATTCCTAGGTATGCTTTTGCGACTCTTTTTGACTCGATAAAACGGATTGAAAATCCTTGTCCCTTGAGCATGATACGGAAACCATGCTCTGATACCACAATTTGTAACACCCCCGATTTGATCTAAAGATAGATAAACCGAAAGCGCTACAATGTCGAGGTTCACAAATAGGCATGCCCTTGCTTAGAACGAATCCAAGTGTAAGGCTAGCCCGATATGTTTGCTCGACCCTCTCGTCTAGAGCCTAAGGCTTGCCAACCCGTACTCCAGCCAAGAGTTGTGTTAACTCGGACCAAGTTAATATCATTAGAACACAAGGGTTTTATAAAGAAAACCTTTCTTTATTACTCATATCGAGTCATTATACAAAATTTGACTTATTCAAACTCTATATAAGTGGATCTTTACTACTCAAACAGTTTGAAAACTGTATATATAAATTTTACAAAAGCCTACAAAAATCTACTCCAGAATCCTAGTGTCCAGTCTGCTTCCTTAGTCCGACTTACTAGGGTTTCCTGTAAAAATTTAAATCAAAGAGGGATGAGTAATCTAGTATTACTCAGTGAATCCAGGACTCTCTATACAACAGTTAGTTCCCCAACCCAAACCCCAAAATAAACAATGCAATGCATGCTTACACCATGCAACAATATTAGAGAAATAACACAAGTGGAAACTCAAACAAGGGTGGCATGTCCATAGTAACCTCACTGTTACTATGCATGCCGAGGCTATAGCAACTGCAGTTACTAAGCCTAACCGTTAAACATCATCCTAACCTCGACGCTAGGTATGTTCAACACCACATAAAACGCCGAACAAGTCCCTTGGCACTCTCGCTACGGGTATTCGACTCTCACCTCAACACCGAAACAAGACACATAGCACGCATGCTACGCAGGCTCGATGCTGATAGGGTTTTTCGAGATCTCTAGGTGTATCGGACACGGTTGCCCAAATACTACACTTGAACACCCGCACCTACTTACCACAAAGGACCATAGACCAGAACATCAACCCGACCTGTCCTTGCCTCTACAGTCGGCCCGAATTGCCCTTGCCTCGACAATCAGATGCATCGTCATGCATTACTCGGCCAAGGGCGCGACCCAAGTCACTCCGAGTCTGCAGGACCGCCGATACACCGCCCTAACCATCACACATGGTCTTCGACCCATGTGATCCATGCACAACAATTCTCACAACATTTCTGCAGCGTAACTCTTCATAAAGTCTGTCTTATGAAAGTTAACGCGGCATACTTATCCACAACATTTCTGCAGCATAACTCTTCACAAAACTCACTTTTTGTGAAAGTTATACGGCATACTTAATCACAATTTTTGCAGCATAACTCTTCACAAAACTCCTCTTTTGTGAAAGTTAATACAACAATCCTAATAAAATTTCGGCAGCATAACTGTTCACAAAACTCTCCTATTTGTGAAAGTTATAAAGCATAACCTCTACCAAACAACAATAACTTAAGATGAACACACATAGTGTTTCATCATTAAGTTACCACCTGCATAAGAATCCATTAGCATGAAACTATACTACCGGGACTCACCTTGCGCTTTTAGCAGATATTCTTTCTCTCGGATCGGCTTAGCTTTACTATACTTGAGCCTACTTGCTCTAGAACGTACTCTCTCTCTCTCTCTCTCTCTCTCTCTCTCTCTCTAAGTGCTTACCTTTACCTTGCTGTGGGTGAGAATGAGTTGGAAGAATGGCATCACAGGGGTATTTATAGGCGTCCTAACCAGCCATCTCGGCTGCTAGCTGAGTGTCGTTCACCGGATAATCATGCTTTGCATGTCAGCCACGGTGCAAGGCTAGGCTATAGCCTTATCCTTAGGCTTCATAGCTTCAGTCAACGTCCCTTATCCTATCTCATAGCTTCCAGGTTGGTGTGTGGTCATACGATTGGCCAGAAAGGGATAAACATCCACAAAACCCTTCCTTGAAGCAATCCTTTTATCTCTGCACGGTTTTCTTCAAGATAGATGAGCTTTGCATGCTCTCCACGCCTCTAGTCCAGTGCTACAGCCTGTAAAGTAGGCTTTATAGACTTTGACATTCGTCCCACCTTCTCTCCTATCTCTTCAGCTTGGGTGTTTTCGCGTTATTGGCTGAAATCGGGATAAGTACCAACAACACCCTTATCTTCAAGATTTTATCCCGTGTGTTGTCTCTCCATTGGCCATAATCACGGCCCTTATCTTCTGCTCTGACCATAGTCACGAGGCTTATCCCATAGCCTGGTTACGGTTTTGTCTCCATTGATCTCCTTTTCAGACTAGGTGTTCTTGCGGTATTTGCTGTGCGGTTTGATCTTACCTTCTGATCCATAAGCTATAACCACGAGAATTATCTCTTAGATTAGTAGCCTATCCCTTCTCTTGGTTACAGCAATATTTTTTGTCCCATAGATGACTCCTTCCACGTCCATCCATGACTGGTCCTCAATGGTGGCTTGTTTCGTCCTTATAGATTCACCTTTGGTTTTGTCCTTATAGATTCACCTTTGGGCATCATGTTTGGTCCGACCTTGGTGGCTAAGTCTTGAAACTTCCTTTGTCATTATAGATGTGATCCATAGCCACGAAAACTAGTCACACCGAGACATCTCCTGCTGCGATTATAAGCTGGTCAAGTAGCTGCTTGGGTGTCGTCGTCTGATTGGTCGAATTTAGACTTCGACTATTTCTTCTTCTAAATTCATTTTCTTGACAAATAAATGTCTCTCCTTCACGTGCCACTGTTGAAATGAAGCTTAGTCCTCTTGTTTATCTTCTATCCGAGCCTTTCAAGCTGGAGGAAGACGTGTATGTGATGGAAGCAACACTTGTAGAGCTGAATTGCAGGAAAACTGCAGAAACTCGAACTGCAGAGTCAGTGACGAGCGTCACTGACCTGGTGACGCTCGTCACCAATCTGGACACAAAGGAGAGACGTGATATTTGCTCTACAAGTCCATCATATGTTGCCAATCCGAAAATTCAACAGTCCACAACCCAGAAACCTGCAACTAGGCAAAGGTATGCACTTCCTGGAACCAAATCCAAACCTCCTAATCTCATCAATAAGAATTTAAAAGGTGAAAAATCTGCTTCACACTTATGCAAGCAACGAGATTCTCGTAGAATGCTTGGTGTTTCTTTTGATGATTCTGCAGGAAAAAGAAGTATCCCACCCATAGTCACGACCCACTCTGCTGATGTTCCTCACTTCCTTGGAAGAATCCATGCATCTACTGCTTACAAACCACCATGGATGAGGAGACATTCTTCTCCAAGGCATTCACTGCCACCCTCTGCTCCACCAGCTGTCTGAGCAGCATTCAAAGTCGAGCTAATGACTTTAAACAAGCGCTTAGTGGGAGGCAACCCACTGGTAAGTTTTCTTTTTCATATATTAGTTTAGTTTTCTATTACATAGCTAAAAAAACCCAAAAACATGAGAAAAATCAAAAAAAAAAAAAGAGTCACTTTGTTCAGTTTGCTTGGATGATATCTTGTGAACTTGTTGGACCATGGGTTATGATTTGTTTGGATGTTTTGATGTGTGTTTTGAGTGCTCTTACAGTTTGACTTCGGACTACACATGATGGCATAGCATTTAAACATCCAACATGACGATTTCTGAAGTTTCAGAGTAGTGACGAGCGTTACCATATTGGGGACAGTGTTGTTTAAGTCTGGGGGAGGTGGTTACTGACGTTGTGTGCTTTGTGTCATGTTTATAGAGTCTTAAAGTTGAGTCAAAAACCTGTTTTTCTAGAGTCAAAATTTTTGAAACTGTCAGTTTTTCTTGGAACTAACCATATGACGTTTTTGCTGATAAGAACCATTGCCACAGTAGTTGATTACAAGTCTCACTAAGTTGAAAGTCATAGGTAGATCAGTCTAGCAATGAAGGTTTAGGTTCTTAGAGAATCTGGAAAATTTACTGTTAGCTCCACCTTAATGAACTTTAAATTTCTTGTCTTGGTGATTGATTCTTATTGATCTTGATTCTCTCTTTAAGCACTGACAATAAGGTTAATATACAGTCTCTCTTTGATCTTCCCTGATGTAGTTTTTAAAAGATTAAGTCCAAAGAATGGTGCATTCATGACCCTGTCTCCTCACAAGGAACAACAGTAGTGAACACATTCAAGAACCTGTCTCCTCACAAGGAACACAAGTATTGAGTATCACCATTTCTTAGATTGAAAAAGTTGAGAAAAAGAAGTGAAAAATCGAAAATATCCTAAGGAAAAAGATAAAGGGAAGAGAAAATAGGAGAGCTGTGTTGATATCTATTTGTTAAGTTGTTAGGAAGAGAAAAGAATCTGCAAAGTGATTAAGATGATAGAGTCTTGATGAGATTTCACACTTAGATAAAAATAAGGAGTTGACAGTAGAAATTTCGGATTCCTTGAAGGGATTTGGACTGGACTTGAGAGATTTGCTAAGCTTGTGATAATTAGACTGAAATTTGATCTTGTGTTGACTATGTGGTATGTGGATTCGAAAGCTCTAACTAGTGTGGTGTTCCTGATGACTAACTGACTGTTTCTTGTTTTCAAACTTCGACCTTATTCTTTGTCTAATGTTTGCTTGAGGGCAAGTAAAAGCTAAGTCTTGGGGAGTTGATATATCATGGTTTTTATAGTTTTTAACCATGATATAAGTCCTTTTTATTGAGTCTTTTTGGTCTTTTTAGAGTCCTAGAAGAGTCTTTGCAGGTTATAGCATGTAGGGAGCATAACTGAAGATATTGGAGCTTTTTGGAGCATTGCAAGTTGAAGCCACAAAGTATCCAACTCGGGAAGGAAAGTATGCATATGGGTGACGCTCGTCACCACTTTTGGTGACGCTCGTCACCCACCAAGGAAGGAGGTCGTGGCCTGTTTTTAAAAGATTGGGAAGAAATTGCAGTTTTGGCCCAGAAGTTCCAGTTTTTGCAAAAAGGCCCCAGATCGTGTTTTAGCTTGTATATTAGGTTTTTCAGCCATTCTTTTGGCATATATCTTGTATCTTATTATTTTTGAGAGCTTGAGAGAGAGATTTGTAGCAGAGTTTTTGGAGAGACAAATCAGACTCCTTCAGAGCAGATTTTGAACTCTTTTATTTCTACTTCTTATTTCTTTTATGCAATCTATTCTTTTCATGATGTTTTCTCAAATCACCATGTCTGAGTAGTTTGTTAGTTAAGTTAGGGCTTTTCAAAGGTTGAAGAAGAGTTTGTAGAATTGCTAAAAACTTATAGGAAATTCATTGGTTCTTCATCTGAGCTTGCATTCATATCGATTTCTTAGACACATCATCTGGATTTCGAAACCCTAGGTTTTTGATAGATGTGAGAGCATTATTAATCACCTGAACTAGTATTAGATGAGCAAAACGCCCTAGTACAAAGAGATTTGGCTTAGGAGTTTTGTGAACAATTGAACCTGATCATTACTGCATGTTTAGGTTGTTAGGGTTTGCAAAGAGATTTGAAACTCTGTGATTTAGACATAGATGACTTCTGCAATGAGAATTGATTAGTTATATCTTTGTGATTCATGTTCATGACGGTTTTAATTCATTCCTGATTGCATGCATTCTACACTCTCAGATTCAACCTGCGAACTGTCCTGATTTAGCGCCTTTAGCCTTCTGAACTTTAAGAACAAGCATAAAAACGCCCTCCTGCATTTATTTTACTGTTTTGCATTACATTCATTATTTATCGCTTAGCTTAATCCGAACCTGAACTCTTTAGTGTAGTTTACTTACTCCCTTGGGATTCGATAACCCCTTGTACTACAACTGCTTTTGCTGTGCACTTGCAGTAGTTTTATTTGGGTAAAACCTGACCCTATCAAGTTTTTGGCGCCGTTGCCGGGGAGTAATAGCTGCCTATCAATTTTTAGTATTAGGATTTTGTCTAAGTTTTTATTTCTTTACTGATTTTCAGCTACTTTTCTTTGTTCCTGTTTCAGGTGTATGCCTAATCGCAGAACCAGAAGCAACAAAGAGAAGGAGCTTGTGACTTTGAGCATCGACGAGCTTGCTAGGTTGGAGAGAACTAACAGGAAAGCTAAGAAGCAATCTGCAATGGTCGCTCCACTGATCTTGGTTGAAGATGCAGAAGGTCACTTGGTTGACAGGGAAGGAAACAGGAGGAACGAAGAGGGGCAGAGAATTGATCAAGAGGGGAATGTCATTGTTGAACAGCAGGTTCAGCAAGTGGCTGAGAACGTGGGAGTCCCTGCTGCTGTCAATAACGCTGCTGGGCGTTTTGTTCAGAGGACTCTAGGTGATTACAACAGACCTGATCAGTTCTATGCCAACAGAGCTGCAATCCGACCTCCTGCCTTCCAGAGGAACGATTTTGAGGTCAAACCTGTCTACTACCAGCTGGTTGGTCAGCATCCCTTCCATGGTTTACCTCATGAGCATCCTATGGATCACATAGAGAGATTTGAGGACTTGGCTTCCAGTGTCAAAGCTAATGGGGTTAGCAATGACTTTCTGTTCTGCAAGCTGTTTCCTTACTCTCTTGAAGGAGAAGCTGCATATTGGCTGAAGCAACTAGAACCTGCTTCATTGACCACTTGGGAAGACACTAAGAACGCCTTTCTGAATAACTTCTATGATGATGCAAGGTCAGAGGACATGAGGACGAAAATTGCTTCCTTTACACAAGGCCCTACTGAAGCTTTTAAGGCTTCTTGGATCAGATTCAAGTCTTATCAAAGGGACTGTCCTCATCATGGTTTCAATCAGGTGCAATTACTTGGGATTTTCTTCAGAGGCATTGACTGGAAATATCAGATGGCGCTGGATGCAGCAAGTGCAGGAAACTTCAACACCAACAGACCAGAAGAAGCTGTAAGATTGATTGAAAACTTGGCCTGCAGTAACAACACTAAAAATGCAGATTTTCAGAGAAAGCAGCAGGCTGGTTTGAATGATGGAAACCAAATAGCTGAAGTTAAGGCTAAGTTGGACAGCATGCACAGCCTTTTGGTGGGAAAGAAGTCAGTCCAATTCGCTGCAGAAGTGGAGAGTTTCGAAAATCCTGAAGAATTTTAGCAGAAAGATGTTAATTTCATCAATGGAGGGGGTTTTCAGAGCCAAAAGTTTGGAAATCAGCAATGGAACAGAGGCTACAACAGCAATAATCAGCAGAGTACCTTTACAGGAGGACAGAGCACGCCTGGTTACACTCCTAAGCCCCCATTCCAGAAGACTGAAGTTGAGAAACCTTACCAAAACAGCATGAATTATGGTTCTTCTTCCTACCAAACTGCACCTCCACAAGAAAATAAAATGGAAGCTATGCTGGAGCAGGTACTTGAAGGACAGCAGAAGATGACAGTGAACTTCAATGGCAAGCTAGATTCGCTGTATCAAAACCTGAATGGAAAAATTGAGAGTCTGAACTCTTACATGAAGAAGCTTGATGTGCAGGTTGCTCAAACTGCAGGAGCTGTTCAAAGACAAGAGGGATTCCTTCCTGGAAGGACTGATATCAATCCCAAGCATCAGGTTAATGCCATCACAGTAAGGAATGAAAATGAGCTTAAAACAGTGCAGAAAAAGAGGTTGAGTGCAGAACAGATCGTGCAACTCATGGAGTCTGAAGATGAAAATTTTTCTGTCTCAGAGGTGAGTGACGAGCGTCACCAAGGAGGAGTGACGCTCGTCACCAACCTACAAGGGTATCGGGGGTTGTCACAAGTGAGTGACGAGCGTCACCCCCCTGGTGACGCTCGTCACCCACCCCAGAACGAAGCTACTTCGCCTGTAACTGCAAATTATGACCAGGAACGTGTCTATAAACCCAAAACACCATTCCCCAAGCATCCTAGGAAGTCTAAACAGGAGATAGAAGAAGCCAGATGTAAAGCTATGATAGACAAGCTGATGCTTGAGATCCCTCTTGTTGATGCAGTCAAGCTTTCACCAGCTCTAAGAAGGTATGTAAAGAGAATGGTTGTGAATGGTGTAAGTCCTGAGGAAGGAGCATTGCTTACCAGAGACATCAGTGCAATTCTCTTAGGCACAGTTCCAAAGAAGAAGAAGAAGGTGACTGTTTCTGAACAAGTCAATACCATCACTCAAAGCAGAGTTCCAGAGAAGCTATCTGATCCAGGGACCTTTGTGCTTGATTGCTCAATATCTGCAGGACGTTTTCCACACTCTCTATGTGATCTAGGGTCAAGTATTAACTTGATGCCTTTCTCTGTTGCTGCTAGACTTGGAATGACCGATTTCAAGCCAGCTGGGATCTCTCTCATCCTAGCAGATCGATCCCTAAGGACCCCAGAAGGCATGTTAGAGAATGTTCATGTTAACATTGAAGGTTGCATAATTCCTACAGATTTTGTAGTTCTGAAATATGCTGAAGAACCTAAAGATCCTCTTATTCTGGGAAGACCATTCTTGGCTACTGCTGGAGCCATCATTGATGTTAGAAAGGGGAACATTGACCTTGATCTTGGTGATGTTGTCATGAACTTTGACATGGATAAGTTAAGAAAGAGTTCTACCATTGATGGTCAGACCTATTCTGTAAGAACTTCCAGAGATAAAGAGACTGTCATGGAGCATTCAGAAGACACTATTGCTGAGTGTGTCAATGAATCAGATATAAGTGGGCAAGTGAGCAAGATGGCTGTTGAAGAGCTAATATCTGAAACTTCTGCAGAAGCTGTTGGGTTTGAGGATTGCAGTGAGGATCATATCTTCATGACTGGGCTTGAAAAAGAGGTTCTAATGAATGCCAAGTTGCTGGAGGAAGACGTGTATGTGATGGAAGCAACACTTGTAGAGCTGAATTGCAGGAAAACTGCAGAAACTCGAACTGCAGAGTCAGTGACGAGCGTCACTGACCTGGTGACGCTCGTCACCAATCTGGACACAAAGGAGAGACGTGATATTTGCTCTACAAGTCCATCATATGTTGCCAATCCGAAAATTCAACAGTCCACAACCCAGAAACCTGCAACTAGGCAAAGGTATGCACTTCCTGGAACCAAATCCAAACCTCCTAATCTCATCAATAAGAATTTAAAAGGTGAAAAATCTGCTTCACACTTATGCAAGCAACGAGATTCTCGTAGAATGCTTGGTGTTTCTTTTGATGATTCTGCAGGAAAAAGAAGTATCCCACCCATAGTCACGACCCACTCTGCTGATGTTCCTCACTTCCTTGGAAGAATCCATGCATCTACTGCTTACAAACCACCATGGATGAGGAGACATTCTTCTCCAAGGCATTCACTGCCACCCTCTGCTCCACCAGCTGTCTGAGCAGCATTCAAAGTCGAGCTAATGACTTTGAACAAGCGCTTAGTGGGAGGCAACCCACTGGTAAGTTTTCTTTTTCATATATTAGTTTAGTTTTCTATTACATAGCTAAAAAAAAACCCAAAAACATGAGAAAAATCAAAAAAAAAAAAAAGAGTCACTTTGTTCAGTTTGCTTGGATGATATCTTGTGAACTTGTTGGACCATGGGTTATGATTTGTTTGGATGTTTTGATGTGTGTTTTGAGTGCTCTTACAGTTTGACTTCGGACTACACATGATGGCATAGCATTTAAACATCCAACATGACGATTTCTGAAGTTTCAGAGTAGTGACGAGCGTTACCATATTGGGGACAGTGTTGTTTAAGTCTGGGGGAGGTGGTTACTGACGTTGTGTGCTTTGTGTCATGTTTATAGAGTCTTAAAGTTGAGTCAAAAACCTGTTTTTCTAGAGTCAAAATTTTTGAAACTGTCAGTTTTTCTTGGAACTAACCATATGACGTTTTTGCTGATAAGAACCATTGCCACAGTAGTTGATTACAAGTCTCACTAAGTTGAAAGTCATAGGTAGATCAGTCTAGCAATGAAGGTTTAGGTTCTTAGAGAATCTGGAAAATTTACTGTTAGCTCCACCTTAATGAACTTTAAATTTCTTGTCTTGGTGATTGATTCTTATTGATCTTGATTCTCTCTTTAAGCACTGACAATAAGGTTAATATACAGTCTCTCTTTGATCTTCCCTGATGTAGTTTTTAAAAGATTAAGTCCAAAGAATGGTGCATTCATGACCTGTGTCTCCTCACAAGGAACAACAGTAGTGAACACATTCAAGAACCTGTCTCCTCACAAGGAACACAAGTATTGAGTATCACCATTTCTTAGATTGAAAAAGTTGAGAAAAAGAAGTGAAAAATCGAAAATATCCTAAGGAAAAAGATAAAGGGAAGAGAAAATAGGAGAGCTGTGTTGATATCTATTTGTTAAGTTGTTAGGAAGAGAAAAGAATCTGCAAAGTGATTAAGATGATAGAGTCTTGATGAGATTTCACACTTAGATAAAAATAAGGAGTTGACAGTAGAAATTTCGGATTCCTTGAAGGGATTTGGACTGGACTTGAGAGATTTGCTAAGCTTGTGATAATTAGACTGAAATTTGATCTTGTGTTGACTATGTGGTATGTGGATTCGAAAGCTCTAACTAGTGTGGTGTTCCTGATGACTAACTGACTGTTTCTTGTTTTCAAACTTCGACCTTATTCTTTGTCTAATGTTTGCTTGAGGGCAAGTAAAAGCTAAGTCTTGGGGAGTTGATATATCATGGTTTTTATAGTTTTTAACCATGATATAAGTCCTTTTTATTGAGTCTTTTTGGTCTTTTTAGAGTCCTAGAAGAGTCTTTGCAGGTTATAGCATGTAGGGAGCATAACTGAAGATATTGGAGCTTTTTGGAGCATTGCAAGTTGAAGCCACAAAGTATCCAACTCGGGAAGGAAAGTATGCATATGGGTGACGCTCGTCACCACTTTTGGTGACGCTCGTCACCCACCAAGGAAGGAGGTCGTGGCCTGTTTTTAAAAGATTGGAAAGAAATTGCAGTTTTGGCCCAGAAGTTCCAGTTTTTGCAAAAAGGCCCCAGATCGTGTTTTAGCTTGTATATTAGGTTTTTCAGCCATTCTTTTGGCATATATCTTGTATCTTATTATTTTTGAGAGCTTGAGAGAGAGATTTGTAGCAGAGTTTTTGGAGAGACAAATCAGACTCCTTCAGAGCAGATTTTGAACTCTTTTATTTCTACTTCTTATTTCTTTTATGCAATCTATTCTTTTCATGATGTTTTCTCAAATCACCATGTCTGAGTAGTTTGTTAGTTAAGTTAGGGCTTTTCAAAGGTTGAAGAAGAGTTTGTAGAATTGCTAAAAACTTATAGGAAATTCATTGGTTCTTCATCTGAGCTTGCATTCATATCGATTTCTTAGACACATCATCTGGATTTCGAAACCCTAGGTTTTTGATAGATGTGAGAGCATTATTAATCACCTGAACTAGTATTAGATGAGCAAAACGCCCTAGTACAAAGAGATTTGGCTTAGGAGTTTTGTGAACAATTGAACCTGATCATTACTGCATGTTTAGGTTGTTAGGGTTTGCAAAGAGATTTGAAACTCTGTGATTTAGACATAGATGACTTCTGCAATGAGAATTGATTAGTTATATCTTTGTGATTCATGTTCAAGACGGTTTTAATTCATTCCTGATTGCATGCATTCTACACTCTCAGATTCAACCTGCGAACTGTCCTGATTTAGCGCCTTTAGCCTTCTGAACTTTAAGAACAAGCATAAAAACGCCCTCCTGCATTTATTTTACTGTTTTGCATTACATTCATTATTTATCGCTTAGCTTAATCCGAACCTGAACTCTTTAGTGTAGTTACTTACTCCCTTGGGATTCGATAACCCCTTGTACTACAACTGCTTTTGCTGTGCACTTGCAGTAGTTTTATTTGGGTAAAACCTGACCCTATCAGTGAAAGCCTGCGAGTCGGCAACCTCAATTCCTGTTGTGCCTGAGTGACAAGCATGTCCTGGAGGGGAGCACGCTGATTTGTCGCTCGGCCCATTGGAGGGGACTGGCGGAGAAATTCGGAGATGTGAGAGGCTTGAGCCCTAGGATCCCGGGGGGATACTGTCTTAGAGGATGAGCAAGTTCACGGGGAAGCATGCTTAGGGTGTACGCAGTCCCTGAGGGGAGCTGGCACGGGGCGAGCCACTGGGGCCTGCTGGACCGGAGTCTTGAATTCCCGGGAGAATGGTATCCTGGAGAACAAGCAAGTCTGCGGGGAGCATGCTAAAAAATGGGGATTTGAAGGAGATTACATATACGACAGGCAAGGAGAAACACTTGGTTGTCGTGCAGGCTGAGAGTACAATCATGCAAACAAGTGACTACACGGCTACGTCAGGAAAGATCGCGTACCCACGCAAGCAACGAACAGAATAGTCACACGAGCAAGAAATCAGTCAATCATGCAAGCAGGGAATCAAACAATCATGCAAATAAGAAATCAAACAATCATGCAAGCAAGAAATCAAACAATCATGCAAGCAAAAAGTCAAACAATCATGCAAGAAAGAAATCAAACAATCATGCAAGCAAGAAATCAAACAGTCATGCAAGCAAGAAATCAAACAATCTTGCAAGCAGAAAATCAAACAATCATGCAAGAAAGAATTCAAACAATCGTGCAAGCAAGAAATCAAACAATCATGCAAGCAAGAAATCAAACAATCATGCAAGCAAGAAATCAAACAATCATGCAAGCAAGAAGCAAGAAATCAAAAAATCATGCAAGCAGGAAATCAAACAATCCTGCAAGCAAGAAATCAAACAATCATGCAAGCAGGAAAGAAAGCGTGACCTTGGTGGCCGAGACCACGCTAGGGACGGCTATGTTTCATCCACGATTGCGGGTACCGTAAAACCCGTCGCGAGGCCCGCACTGCCCGGGCGGTTACGTTCGACCCACAGGCGTGGCCCTCGCTCAACCAGTCCCCAGAGCTGATCTCTCCCGGGAGCGTGGGGCGGTTATCCTGTAAGGGCGCGAAATTCATACCGTTGTAACTGTTTATTAGTTGATCTTCAGAAGACCGTCGGTAGGGTCTGTGGTCTTCCTTCGAGCCTTCCCGCATAAATCTTTGGGGCTTGGTGAGTGCGATCCACGTGGCGAACCCTCGATGGTCCGAAACGCAGCACGTCACTTCATGCAGCGGGCGCAACTTCCTCGAGAGCCACCAGTCACATTTTCTGCTGTGACGGGCTCTTTTTCTCTCTCTCCGAATTAAATGCGCATCACTTCCCACGCACGGCTCGAGAGGTTGGTAATTACGGAACCACCACTGACTTTTGGCTTTCCCCGACCGACGCGATTCCTCTCGTGCGTCGCTTCAGTTTCTTCTTCTTCAATAAAACCATGAAATCCGCAGCTCTATGGGTTTATTCCTTTTTCGAAGCGAACCCTAGAACTCTTCTTTATTAAGTCTTACTTTTTCTGCCACACATCCCTCTTCTCATTCATTTGAGATGTTGGCCTCAAGTTCGCCATCTGGCGAGTGGCGTGCTCGCTTCTCTTGGGCTGGAGGCGAGGTTGAGGACATCACCGGGGTGCCTTTGGCGTCTAATCCTGCTGATCGCCCTCCTTCGACTTGCACGCCGGACTTACTGGAAAGGGTCCTTTGGGCAAACCTCCTCTACTCCTCTGGGCTCGGTGCCATATTTCCCGGCGAATGGGACAGTGCCAACCGTCTGCCGCGACGCTACATCGCGATCCACGATGACTACATCCTGTACGGCTTTCGGGGCAGCCTTCCCAAGATGGTGGTTGGCTTTTGCCGCTTTGTCGGCATGTGCCCCAGCCAACTCTACCTTCCGCGTGGGGGCTCCTCTGCGGCTACCAGGTCCTCTCGGACCTGCCTGGAGTTTGCGTTCATGGTTCCACGGTGCTGCTGTCCTATCAGCTCCAGAACCTGACCACCGACACCCTCTGCTACACCTTACACGTGGTATCTCTTGCATTTACATCAGTTAGGCTTGCATTTAGTTTCCTTTTGCATGTTTTCCTTCTCTTTAGTCCAATTTTCCTTTTCTTTTAGACTTAGGTTGCATTTAAGTTGTAGTTTGCTTAGGATCTATTTGGAGCAAGGAGGAAGCATGGGGATGATTCAAGGAGTTGCCCAAGCTGAGGAGGAGCAAAAGGAGCTAAGGAAGATGAATTTTGGTGCAACATCGATCATGGCTAGATCAACATCGTACGATGTGAATCACATCGATTAAGCTTGGAGTCTACATCGTTCGATGTAAAGCAGCAGAAAGCTGGGAAGTCCACATTGATCAAGCACATCGATCACATATGATTGATGTCAAGACACATGACAGCCGCATCGATCATCAGCATCGAACAGTGTAAATGACCCTAGAGCTTTGAAGTTCACATCGATCAAGCACATCGACCGAAGACTGATCGATGTCAAGCACCAGAAGACCATCATCGATCGATGTTAGTCTAATCCGAGATGTTTTTACTTACAACTTTGCCATTGCTTTAGGGTTTTTGGCATTTAGTATAAATTGGCTTGGACTAATGGTTTTTAGAAAAAGTCTTGATCTTGCTTAGTTCTTAAGTGTTCTTTCATCTTTGTAAGACAAGATCTTCCTTTTAATCCAAAGTCTTGTATTTGCATCATTAAATCTTCTCTAATCTCCCTCTTAATCATGTTTAACATCTTTTCTTCTTGTGATTTGGTGTTTTCCATGATGACGAGTGAGTAGTCCATTTAGGGTTCTTAGATGTGGTAGATTAGGGGAATTTAGAGGCTTGATTAGGGTTTGTTAGTGTTTAATTAGGTTGATTTCTCTCTATTAATCTTGGTTTAGGCTAGATTTATTTTGATCACATGAATATAGATTTAGGCTTCATCTATGCCCACTAAGTGTTTGATGAAATGCTGATATTGTTTGATAGAGGATTTACTGGTCTTAGCTCAAGAGATTGACTGTTTGAGAGGTATTTTGACTTGAATAGAGTTGGTTTTGCATTCTTGTTGATTGTTCTAGTACTAATGAGAGTTAGTTCTTGTTAGGATGATTAGCAAAGGGTTATTTGTCAAGAGATTGGTATTTGTCAATGATGTTTGAAACAGCCTAGGAATTAGCATGATTGTGAACTCCATGCCTAGGAATTAGCATTTCTTGTTTGTTTGCATTGTCAATGATGTTTGAAACAGCCTTGTCTTGCCTTTGAATTTCCCAAAGTCAATAACCACATATAGGAGCTTGTCTTTTATTATCTGAATTTCGAATTTGTTTTAGTGCTCTGTTTTTGTTGCTCTGTTTTGCTTGGAATCATTGCTACGTTGTTCTCTCTTAGGTTATTGGTTCACTTAGGTTGATAGTCTAGTAGTTTAAACACTCTCTTCTTTGATTTCACTTGACTTAAAGCCTTCTGCTCATAATCCCAGTGGTATCTAGCTTAACCCCATTGGATTGATAAAAACCATATGCTATACTACAACTGAATAGTACAAGCTTGGGTGATTGAGAAAGAGACTCAAAACTCTTGTAACAATTTGGCGCCGTTGCGAGGTTAGTGTTTGGATCATTAGAATTTGTGGAATCTTTAAGATCAAGTTTTATTTGTATTTGGTTACTAATAGTCTTTACCCCTCATTGCTGTTTTCAGGTGTATGAACCTTAGATCAAGAGGCTCTAGCAACTTAGTGGATTTCATAGACAACATTAACTTGCTAGACATGGGTCAAAGGGCGAGGAGACAAAGGGAAAGACATAAGCACTTTGAGGGATGGGGGATGAACATCCAAGATCAAGGTGTTGATGATATGAGATTTCAAGGACCTCAAGGAGCAGCTGCTGTTCAAGGCCAACAGGGCCAACAAGGAGTTCAAGGACTGCAAGGAGAGCAAGATCCTAGAGGAGCAGCTCAAGCTCCAAGACCTATAAGACTCATTGGAGCAGGAGATGCGCCCAATGCTTACATCAACAGAACAGGAATCCTACCTCCAGCTGTTCAGAACAACAATTTTGAGATCAAGTCTGGTCTGATCTCCATGGTACAAGGAAGCAAGTTTCATTGCTTACTTTTAGAAGACCCCTTGGACCATCTAGACAACTTTGATAGACTATGTTCACTCACCAAGATTAATGGGGTCAGCGAAGATGGGTTCAAGTTGAGCTTCTTCCCATTCTCTCTAGGAGACAAAGCTCATCAATGGGAGAAGAATTTACCTCAGGGGAGCATCACAAGCTGGGATGAGTGTAAGAGAGCATTCCTGGCCAAGTTCTTCTCTACTTCAAGGACTGCTAGAATCAGGAATGAAATCTCTGGTTTTGCTCAAAGGAACAATGAGAGTTTTGGTGAAGCATGGGAAAGATTCAAAGGGTACACACTTCAGTGCCCACACCATGGGTTTTCACAAGCTTCACTTCTCTCAACTCTCTGCAGAGGCGCCCTCCCAATGATCAGAATGCTCTTGGATACTGCATCTAATGGTAACTTTCTCTAAAGATGTTGAGGAGGGAATGAAACTTGTTGAGAATCTAGCACAATCAGATGGGAATTATAATGAGGAGTTTGATAGAACTCCTAGGAGTGCTAAGGATGAACTGGAGTCTAACAGGAAGGAGATCAAGGCTCTACATGGAAGATTGATCTGTTTTTAAGGGAAAGGAAGGAAGTTAGTTTCGTTGGTGACTTGGTTCAGATTGAAGATCTAGAGGCTTGCCAAGTTGAAGAGATGAACTATCTTTGGAATAAAGGAGGTTACAATGGCTATGGGAACTATAGGAACAATCCTAACCTCTCTTACAGGAGTAAAAATGTAGGCAACCCTAAAGATCAGGTCTACCCACCTCAAGAACAAGAGCAAGATGGTCAACCAAGACATTTCGTGCCTTACAACAACAACAATCAAGGCTTTCAACAAAGGAACAACAAATTCCAGCCTAGAGCGCCTTACAACCCTCCAGAATTCAATGCTCAAGCACCTGCTCAAGCCTCTTCCAGCACTACAGACTGTGAAATAAAGAGTCTCATCCAACAAGTGCTTCAAACTCAGATCATTACTACCTTGGAGATGAACAAGAAGCTTGCTGAAGTGCACAACAAGATAGACTCTGTTCATGTAGAGCTCACAAACAAGTTTGATGGTCTAGCTGCAAGAGTGAAGACTTTAGAGAACAACAAAGGAGTAGCTAGTGCACCACGCCCCCAAGATAACCTTCCAGGAAAGTGTGAGATGAATCCCAAAGAGTATTGCCAAGTTGTTGATTCTAAAGATGCTTCCACCACAGAGGAAGAAGCTATTATTGAAGAGTTCTTGTCATTGCTCAATGAGGACATTGATGAAAAATGTGAGGGGGAAGATCTTGTCCAAGTCTCTGATGCTAAGAAGGAGGTTCAAGATGATGTGCTTCCAGTTTACCAGCCTGACATCCCATTTCCAGGAAGATTCAAGCATGAGCTAGTCAAGAAGTATTCAACTCTCTATGCTGCTTAAATGGAAATGAGAGGTCAAAATGCTGAAGAAGAGCTTGGGAAATGATAGACACTTATTTTGCAAGGGTGAGAATGCAATGAGGTTAGCAAACTCAAATGCAAGACAGGTTGTAGTACAGCATGCAAGAGAGAGTCAATCCACACCTAGGATTATAGAAAATGCAAAGAGAATGCAAGGACTATGCAAATCTAAGCGAAACAAGATGAGTTTTGAGAAAATCCCTAAAAACTAGATGCAGCAACTAAATGGAATGAAAACTATTTTAAAATTACCAGGAATGATCAAACTACCATGAGGAACAAACAGAATAATTAAAGGACAAAGCTTCAAATTACTAAAATTCGACTAGTGGATCGACCATGAGATCGACCACTAGATCGAGCTATAGCAATCGATCTCGTCTAAAAATGCAAGAACAGTAAAACTAACGACCAGGATGCTATCAAAGATCAAGCGAATGACGAGAAAAGATGTAAAGGTGCTAAAAGAGAGGGCTTAGGGTTGAGATTCATGGTCAGGGGTTTCAAAGGTTCGATCTTGGGTTGAAAACTTTAAATCGACTCACTTTGTAAGGATATCTAAGCCTTGAAAACTGAGCAAGATTTATCCGTGGCTTTCGGTATAGATCACTCCTTCATCCTCTCCTCCAAACCCATGGCTTTTGGTGGAAAGAGAGGTCGAAGGGCAAGGAAAACGGATTTCAAACGAATGGCTTAACTAGTCCCCCAAACTTCCATGGCTTTTGGGAAGGGGTAACTAGTCTCTAGGGTGTGATCTTCAGAGGTCCCTGGATCCTGTCAAGGTAAGGAACCTCTCGGATCATGAAGCTCTTGGCATGAGAGTCTTCAAGCTTTGACAGCTCAACATCCTAGAAGAGATAGCCATTAAAATACTTAGAAAACCTCAAGATCGAAACCCTTTAGACCCCTTAATCCTCTCGACCCCGAACCCAAATAAACTACTCACTACACATAAGGCAAATCAAGCAAAGCATGGAAAAGGAAACGATGAACATGAAAAGAAAACTAGATTGAGCTGAAAATGATTCGATTACAAAGCTAAAGGAAACTCAAAGTTCGACAATGGTGTTCTTCTTCCAAAACCAGAGAGAAAAACATAAAAAAAGATAAGGATGAAAAGTATGTGGGAAAAGGATGTCGCCGCCTTCCCAAAATGGCCAAAACAAGCTGATGGTCCCCCCCTCGCTAGCGGCCAAAAGTGGTTGAAAGGACAGAGATCGACTCCGGGATCGAGCGGTTCTCTCGATCATCTCCGAACATCGTGTCTTCAGCTCGATCTGGGTCTCGATCATCTTCGGCAGATCGAGCGTTGCATCCGATCTCGGTATCGATCTTCGGTTGGATCGAGTGGTGTACTCGATCTGGCTCTCGCTCTGCATGGCGTCATTTACGTCCGTACCGTTTGATCGACTGCTTCACTCGATCCTCGTCTCGATCATTCTCCTTGGATCGCCTGGTCTTCTCGATCTTCTGGTCGATCACATCCTAGATCGACTGGCCATGCTCGATCTGCTCCTCGATCTCTGATCCTTAGCAAATATCCGAGCTTCCACGAACTGCTACAACAGCTTCTACACGTCCACGAACCTCCACGACTCCAAAGCAGCCAGAAACAACCTAAATGTGATGCAAAATGCAAGGAACATGCGTATGCTGGTGCAAGAATGCTCTAGGACTCTAAGTGATGCAATCTAACCTAAAACGTGATGCAAATGCATGAAAAGCTAACTAATGAGTATGCAAAATGTATGTAATATGCAGTAACATCAACTCCTCCAAACTTACGTTCTCATTATCCAAGTGAATCCTGTGAGTGCAAAGCATTGGTGAAAGGCCCTTGATGTCACTTAAAGAGTACCCAATGGCCTTCCTATACTTTCTCAGCTCAGTCAGGAGCGAGTGCAACTCATCATCACTTAAGTTTTCATTCACAATCCCGGGATAGGTGTTATTAGGCCCTAAGAAAGCATACCTTAGCCCTTTTGGGAGCTCCTTAAGGTCCACCTTTGAGGCTAACAGCTCACTCCAGTCATCCTCGTGGCTGTTGTTGTTGCTTTCCTCCTTGGAACTCTCCTTAGAACCCGAGGCATGGCCCTTAAGACCGCTTTCCTCAACCGCTATCCCTTCTGAAATCGAGTCCCCCAGTCGATCTTCCTCTCGATGTCGTCTAGATCGAGCCATTTCGCTCGATTCACTTACTCGATTTGATGTGGATCGAGTAAGGGATCGAGACGCCGAGTCGATCTCCTGATTGGACCCCAAAATGATCGGAAGGTTTCTCTCGATCGTCGACTCGATTGTTTTTCCTGATCGATCATTCCTCTCGATCTGTCTGTCGATTGCTGCACCGGATCGAGTTGTGTTCTCGATTGCCTTGTCGACCTGACTCCTGGATCGAGTGATAGCGTCGATCTCGGGGTCGATCTCTAGGCAGCAGCTTTCATCCTTCTTAACAATCTTCCTAGAATCCAGCAAGTTGACGTACTCCTGGGTCCTCTAATCCACATAGCCAAACTCCCCTGGCTCCTTAGTCAGTGCTAGCTTCAGATGGTCTTCCAGAGCCAGCTCTTCCAGCAACTCATCCGCTAAGGCATCCATCGTTTCAATGTAGAAAGCTTGCCCTTCTTTGGTCGGCTTCTTCAGAACCCCATTGATATCGAAGTCTAGCCTTATATCCTTTCCCAAGTGCAGGCAATCTTCCCGTTCTTGACGTCGATGATAGCCCCGGCGGTTGCAAGGAATGGTCTTCCTAGGATAAGTGGGTCCTTAGGCTCTTCATCCATCTCCAACACGACGAAGTCCGTAGGCACGTTCACACCACTGATTCGCACCGGTAGATCTTCAAGCAGCCCCACAGGTAGCCTCACACTTCTATCAGTCAGTACCAACGAGATCCTACAGTCTTTGAAACGAGTAAATCCAAGCTTCTTAGCTACGGAGTGAGGCATCAGGTTTATGCTAGCTCCGAGATCACATAGGCAACTCTTGAACTCTAGAGGACCTAAAGCGCAAGGTATAGTGAAGCTTCCAGGGTCTCCCAACTTCTTAGGGACTATCTCCTTATGTATCACAGCATTACACTCTTCACCTAGAACAAGCACCTCCTTGCTTTCCTTATTCTTCTTCACGAGAGTGTCTTTGAAGAATTTGGCGCATTTAGGCATCATTGCAAGGCAATCAACGAGAGGTAGCTTGATCTCCAAGTCCTTAAGATGCTTCTCAAAGAGGATTCTATGCTTCTCTATGAGTTGCTTCTTGAAACGGCCAGGAAAAGGCAGCTTAGGTACATACGGTGGAGGCACATAAGCATTCTTCTCCTTAGTAGTTTGCTCAGCTTTCTTCTCAGCAACTGCTTTGTCTCCTCTTTTTGGCCCTTGGATCCAAACGTTGTCAAAGTTAATCTCATCATCAGCTGAAGGCTTACCCTCCCCCTCTTGAATTACAACGTCCTCGTTGTTCTTAGTAGAGACCAGAGGTTCTAGCTCTTTGCCGCTTCTCAACGTTATGGCGTTAGCATACTCCTTAGGATTCTGCTCACACTTGCCCGGAAGGCTATTCTGACCACTTGTACTCGCTTTCCCCTTCTCTAGCTGCTTGATCTTGTTGTTTAAGTTGGTGATCTGAGTGGAGAAG
Source organism: Thlaspi arvense (assembly GCA_911865555.2). Lineage (NCBI taxonomy): Eukaryota > Viridiplantae > Streptophyta > Magnoliopsida > Brassicales > Brassicaceae > Thlaspi > Thlaspi arvense. Next base: position 16,889,430 of record OU466857.2, read on the forward strand.
TCAGTGAGAGACGAGTCTATACAAGTGTTCATCTCGGCGAACTTCTGGTTTGTAGAGGCTTGCCCTTGTATCAGCTGTTGAAACATTGCCTGAACCGGATGAACTTGTTGTTGCATCGGCTGTTGCTGCTGAGGTGCAAAGCCCGGAGGGTAGTTAGGCGTATAACCCTTGTTACTTTGATGTTGCCCTTGGAAGTTGTTCTGCCCTTGACCTTGGAAACCACCACTCGGCTGAAAATCTTTGTTGTAAGGGATGAAAGGTTTTGCTTGCTGAGCAGGGTACACTTGGTCCTTAGGGTTGGCAACGTTGGTGCTTCGGTAGGAGAGATTGTTGTTCTGGTTGTAGCCTTGGTTGTAGCCTTGAGGTTTGTATTTGTTCTGTCCCGCCACCCAATTGGCTTCTTCCTGGCTCAACTCAAGCTCCTCTTGATTCTCATCAGCTTCACCAACAAAGTGAACATGCTTCTGATTGGCCAACATCAGCTTATCTATCTTCTTATGCAAAGATTTCAGCTCCTTTTTGTGAGACTTAGCTCTGATCCTCTCGGTGCACGGTCATAGTCCTCAGCGTAGTTGCCATCACTCAATGCCAAGTTTTCTATCAGCTCCATACCTTCTTCTACCTCCTGACCAAGGAAGTTCCCTTTGCTAGCTGTGTCAAGCAACAACCTGATCTTTGGTGAAGCTCCACGGTATATGGTGCTGAGTAGGGTCTCCTCGCTGAAACCGTGATGAGGACATTGGATCGTGTAGTCTTTGAAACGCTCCATTGCCTCGTTGAATGTCTCGTTGTTTCATTGAGTGAACCCGCTGATTTCGCTTCTCAACCGTGCTGTCCTGGTGCTAGAGAAGAACTTTGAGAGAAAGGCCTTCTTACACTCGGCCCATGAGGTGATGGTGCCTTGTGGGAGGGTCTTCTCCCAATGCCTAGCCTTGTCTCCAAGTGAAAAGGGAAAGAGATGCAGCTTGAAAGCATCTTCGGATATGCCATTGATCTTGATCATCCCACATACTTGCTCGAAGTTATCAAGGTGCTCCAAGGGATCTTCCATTGCTAAGCCGTGGAACTTGTTGTTTTGCACCATGAAGATGAAACCTGGCTTGATCTCGAAGTTGTTGTTCTGTACAGGAGGAGGAGTGATCCCAAACATCGATCGATGTTAAGGGGCAGGGAGTTCTGGAACTTACATCGATCACCCACATCAATCAGAATTGATCGATGTGGCCAGCGAGGTAAGTGGTTCTAACTTTCAAAATTTTCCCTCTCTTGGTTTGGAGCCAAGGGAGTTTGAATTTAATTTTTTTTGCTCATTCCTGCCATTCTGACCCACTTCTGAGCACTTTTGGTTTTCTCCCCCACTCCTTAGATTCCTTATCTTCCCTTCTTAGTTCTATAAAAACAAACAAACTCCTCTTCACTCTTCACACTTCACAATTTCTCTTCTCTCACTTATAGCCACGAAATTTCTCAGATCTCTCTCTCTCTTTTATTTGTCTTCCAAAGTGATTAGAAGTCCAAAGAGGTTTGCTTTCTTAAACTCTTCATTACTTGTTCCTATGCTTTGAGCTTATTGATATTTTTTGAACCTTATGCTTTAAGAACTAGTTTTGTTTAATTTAAGTGCTTATTTGATTTTGCATGGTGGAATTTGTTGGTTAAGCAAGTAGGATGTTAGAGCTGATTACTGTTCATTAATCTATTAGCTTGCTTTGCTTTAAATTCATTATGTATAATCATGTTTCATTTTGTTTAAAGGCCACCATGCGTTCATGTGCATAAGTAGTTAAATTTTGCTCTAGCATGTTTATGATTTTTGCTCTTGAATTCTCTTAGTTCTTTAGAGGTTTGTCATGTTTAAATACTAGTTAAGCCTCTCTTGGATTTGAAAAATTGTTTTTTAAGAGCTTTAAAATCATTAGTCTTCATCCCTTTGTTCCCACACTTATAGTCTTTTGAGAATCTTTCTCATAGGTACTATTGGAAAAAAAAAGATATTGCCAAAAACAAAGACCAAGCACCAAAGAAGAAGGTGCCCTCTACCACACTTGCAATCAAGGAAAAGGGCAAAAGTGTTGCTCAAGGGCAATCCTCAAAGGCTGCTGGAAAAAGGGTAGTGGAAAGCAAGGCTACCAAGTCCAAGGACAAAGGGAAGGGAAAGGTTGTAGAAGAAGCCCCAACCAAGCAATTAAGTGCAAGGGAGTTTATAGAGCTCTTCAACTAGTATACTTTCAAGGCTACAAGGTACCCTTGCATCCCCACAATGAAGGCGCTTGGGATCTATTATGATTGCAAAAAAATCTTTGAAGAGATGGTGCTTGGCAAGTTCATGGAGCTGGGGCTTCCCTCCTACCAGCATCTCACCATTCAGTTTCTCTCCAATTTTCAAGTGGTGAGTTATGAAAAGAGTGAGCTTCACAATGGAGATGGCTGGATATCCTTCAGACTTGGCAAGCAGAAGTTCACAGCCACCTTTAGAAAGCTTTCAGATGGGCTTGGTATGGACTTCTATGCTGATAAGAATGCTCAGTTCAAGATCAGAATGAGAGAGCAGGCCAAGCTTTGGGAAGTTATTGGCATTGATCACTTCATTCCAGGAGTTACCAAGAACAAGAATCTGAGGCATCCAGCTGTTAGATATGCTCACAAGGCCCTTGTAAACACCCTTTTTGCAAGGAAGGAGAGAACCAATATCACATCAAGGGAGATAGACATCATCTACAATGGGATGCAGCTGCTGGTGTGCTACAGAAAGAGTGGAGGACTTTCAACAGGCCAGAAGAGCTCCCTTGTTATGTGACTCTCCTCTTGGAGCAGCTCTACACATATAAGAGCTGGGTCTTGAACAAGGGGAAGAGGGAGAAGAACCCTCAACTACACATTGGGGGAGTTGTGACAGCAATCATGATGGCAAGTGGAATGGATCTTGATGAGCATGCTGAAGTTGCTTTGCCACCACAATGGATGGATCTTGGCTATCTAAAGATGAGTCGTTACCCAGAGAAGACCATCCAAGGGAAGCACATCTATCAGTTTCTCTAACCCTCCAAGGAGCCAGCCAAGTGATGTAGGATTTTACTCTACTTTAAACCCTTAACACACTCATGTCATTGCAGCATGTAAGGTATCAATCCAAATGGAGCAAAGTAAGCAATCAGGAATGTAATAAATTATCTAATTCAAGCAAGCATAAATGGGTGATTGAAACTATGAATATAACAACAAAAAGAGACTTCAAATGAGCAAGAGCAAGTGAAATAAACAAAGAACCTAAAGCAAGTTTGAATTCAAACAATCAAAGACTAGTAGGCTTGAGATAGGGTAATTGATCTAGGGAGACTTTGAGCTTAACAAGTGATGCTTACAAACCCACAATAAGTTATTTCTAGGCATATAATTAACAACTATAACTAGCTCAATCCCTTAACACTAGCTACTTTGCTAAGCATATATTCAAGACAAATTCTTTTACTCAAACACATGATCAGTAAGCATTATAAGCAATTAATCCAATTCTATATCGGCAATCTACTCCTTATACAGCTAATTCCTTAGGCTAAGATAAGCAAATCTCTTACTTGACTAATTCTGGCAATTCATCAAACACTTATCAGGCATAAGAGAACCCTAGGATCTATATAGACTTAGCAAGGGCTAATCCAGCATTAAACACATTCAATAAGAAGGAAAAATCATATTAAACACTAAGCAATCACTAATCTAGCCCTTAATCTCCCTATCTCTATCCCATCTCAAACCCTAAGATAACTACTCACTAATCATGCTCCTAATCACAGCCTAAAGCAAGGGAGAATAACAAATCATAATTAGAAAGGAGATAAACACCAACTTTTGATTGAAAGAACAAGGTTCAACAAGAAATTACAAGAAAAACTAAGAGAAATACACAGGAGAAAGCTATAATCCAAAGGGTAAAGATGAAAAGATCCTCCTCTAATTTTTTTAGGTCCCAACCTATATATAGTTTTTAGGAAAAGCCCTTAGTTAACCGGAAATAAACCGGAAAGCAGCTGGTTCGGACGCCTGATATCGGCTTGCTACATCGATATGTGATGTAGGAGTTTACTATACTTCAAATCCTACATATACTCATATCATTGTAGTATGTAGGTATCAATCCATAAAGAGAAGGTAAGACACTAAGAATGCAATAGATTATCTAATTCAAGCAAGCATAAATGGGTGATTGAAACTATGAATCTAACAACTGAAAGAGACTTCAAATAAGCAAAAGTAAGCAAAATAAACAGAGAAACTAAGGCAGGTTCGAATTCAAACAATCAAGAACTAGTAGGCAGGGTAATTGATCTAGGGAGATTCTTGGCTTAACTAGTGATGCTTGAAAACATTTCAGACAATGCTTTTCCTAGGCATATAATTAACAGCTATAGCTAGCTCAATTCCTTAACACTAACCACTTTGCTAAACACATATCCAAGACAAATTCCTTTACTCAAACACATGGCCAGCAAGCATTACAAACAACTAATCCAATTCTATATTGTCAATCTACTCCTTAGACAGTTAATTCCTTAGGGTAAGATAAGTAAATCTCTTACTTAACTCATTCAGACAATTCATCAAACACTTATCAGGCATAAGAGAACCCTAGGATCTAGATCAACTTAGCAAGGGCTAATCTAGCATTAAACATAATCAATAAGAAGGAACAATAACATTAAGCACTAAGTAATCACTAATCTAACCTTAAATATCCCTATCCCTATCCCATCTCAAACCCTAAGCAAACTACTCACTAATCATGATCATAATCACAGCCCAAAGCAAGGAAGGATAACAAATCATGATGTGAGAGTGGATAAACACCAACTTTTGATTGAAAGAACAAGATTCAACAAAAGATTACAAGAAAAACTAAGGGAAATGCAAAAGAGAAAACTATTATCCAGAGGGTAAAAGATGATAAGATCGTCCTTATGTTTTGAGGTCGCAGCCTATATATAGTTTTCAGGAAAAACCCTTAGTAAACCGGAGATAAACCGGAAAAGCAGCTAGTTCGGATGCCTGATATCGACTTGTTACATCGATATGCTGGTCGATATTGGTTGGTAGGAGAGTGTATCAACCAAGTCTAGCCGATACTTACATCGATACAGTCGCTCCTGGTTAAGGCATCTCGGGTGATCTCCTCGGTATGCTACTCAATACAATCGCCCTTTAGTTAAGGCTCATCGAGCTCCAATGTCGATACAGGGATCGATACACTTCTTTGGCTTGCGTATCAAGATGATCCTATATCGATATGCTGACCGGTACAAGGGCTTCCAAGGTGGTGTATCGATCAGAGTATCTCGATACTCTTCTGATGTCCTGTCTCATTGTATAGATTCTAGGACTTCGATGTGCTAGTCGATATGGCTCCTTAGCATGTATCGACGTGAGATGTCGATACACTTCTCTGTACGCCGTGTATCGATCTGACAAGTCGATATCCTGCTCGGTATGAAGCCTTCTCGCCTTGGTTCCTTCATCTTTTGATTCCCAGCTTCTCCTTTGGTCCCAAAACTCCTAAAATGCACCTGCCAAGTGCTAGGAATACACCTAATATGCAATGCAACTCCTAATTATACTCTAGATGCTAAGTGGATGCAATTGGGACAAGAATATGTAGAAATGCATGCTTGAAGACTACAAAACAATGTAAAATTTATGCTAATATGATGTAAATAATGAGTATATCAACGCCCCCCACACTTGCCTTTTGCTTGTCCTTAAGCAATCAAAGACAAATAAGAGAGAGAGGTTTGAAGATGGGAGGTCAAAACTAAAGATGTCAATGAAAAGATTTGATTCAATGCTCAAGTTATAGGTTCTAAGATACATAGAGATTGTTCTACTTCAAAAGCTTTAGCCATACGTATCATTGCAAACAATGAACTCTAGCTTAGCCTACACAAACATTCAAATCAACCAACTCTTTAACATTCATTAATGGTAACCAATGAATCAAATTTATGCAAATCAAGTGAACACATTTGGTTAAAGAGACATGGTCATGAGATGAAAATGATCTCATTCAGATAAGGGCTTAAAGACATGAGGGATCACTCAATGAAACGATTCTATCTTAGGCAAAATGCTAAAGGTAAAAGCACACATATGCATGCAAGTAAAAGCTCTCTTCTATCCCTTTTTACCCCAAGATAAACCTATTATCTACTAAACCCAAAGTGAAACTCCTAGATCTACCCTTTCCCAAAGCACTTGATCTCTTCCTTCTTCATATTTGGGGAAACTCCTTCTTCTTTTGCTTGTGTGGTTAAATTCTTTTTGGAACTTGCTCTTCTTTGTTGTATGTGTGGCGCCATTTTCATCACCTTTGGTGGATTGCTTGGTCTGATTTCTCCTTTTGGATGACCTTTTGCAAGTTTTTTGTTGTTGTCACCTTTCTTCTTTAACACTTAGAGCTTTCTTCCTAATTAACTTAACCACAAAAGAAATTGTTCCCCCATACTACCAACCCCATACTTCTTCTTCTTCTCAAAAGATGTAAACATTCAAAGCTCAAACCACTTACACTACCCTTTCCCAAACTCCTAACCTAATACCAAGATCAAAATGCAAGCTGGTGTCTAAGAGAGAGCTTCTCCTTGCCAGCCTTATTCCTAACACTTTTTGCCAAGATAAAATCGAAAATGATGCAATGCAAGGCCTCACAGCTCTCACAATAGTGTTTAGGTTCAGAAAGAAGGATTGATTTAGAGTGTGGTTAACTGTCCCATAATGATGAGGATCAGCTACTTGGGTTAACAATAGTGGTAAGAAGAGAAGAAGATAACCCAAGTATTTATATGGGTAGCCATGTGATCACTCTTGATGCATAAACATGATAATTAAATGTCAAGATTATGGTTTTAATAAACAGAGTTGGCATCAAATCAAAGCAAGCTTCAGCATAAGACAAGAATATCAATGCAAGTATTCAAGATATGGTGCAACCTTAACTTCAAACTCACTACAATGCAATCAAACAACATATAACCAATGCATTAAAAACAGCTCAAACATTAACATCTTGACAAGTGTTTATCATCTACTCCCTATGCAAATGCATGCAAACCTATATGTAATGCATCTAGACTCAATCTTAGTTATGCAAATGCAACTAAATGATATTTTTGGTTCTAAAAAACAAAATTTAAAATTTTTATGGATTTTCAGTGTACATAGATGAATGCATGAATGCATGAGAATCAAGTATGCAAAAAGGGAAAATAAGAAAACAAAACACAATGTCAAATGCAATGCCCTCCCCAACACTTAAATTACACAGTCCACTGTTTAATAGAAGTCTTAAAAGGAGGTTTAAACAACTATAAATGATGAATGGATAAATGGCAGGGCAAAAGAAGTAAGGGAGGAAGAGTTAGAGGAGACTTACAGCTGTTTTTATCGCCGATATCGGGGTCAGAGGTCGATATGTCCATCGATATGACTCTGAAATGGCGGGTATCTGGGAGGGACATCGATATACTGGTCGATATTGGTCTAGCTGGTCCGTATCGATCTGTGTATCGGTGTAGATGTCAGTACGCCTTGATGCGTGATTCTGGGATCGCCGTCGCCCTTTTGTTAAGGTACATCGACTTTGTTCCCCTCGATATCCTTGTCGATGTACTCATGCTCCCTATGTACCGGTGTCGTAGATCAATACTTAGGTCGATACGCCGCGTCTCTGCTCCATATCGGTTTGTATGTTGTCCGGTACTCCTGTGTATCGACTTTGGCTTGATCGGTACGTGGGTCGATACGCATGCCGTCGGGGATGAGTATATCGATATTCAGGTCGATACAGGATCCTCTCTTATGTATCGACCTCCAGCCTGATCTGATACCTTGGTCGATACAGGTGGGAAGCACACTATATCGATCAAGTGGTACCGATATGCGCATCGATACAAGCCATATCGACTTGATCTCATCGATATACTGTTAGATATTCCACCCTTCGAGTCTTTCCTCCTTTGTAACTCAGCTGTCCTTTCCTGACCTTTTCCAGATGTTTAAAGAGGCTTCCTGGATACTAGAGCAAACAAGAAAAACATGAAAAAGTAAATAATATAGACAAGGATAACATGGGTTTACCTCCCAAGAGTGCTTGTTTAGAGTCACTGAGCTTGACTTTTCTTGCTTCTTAGGAAGCTGGAGGGTCTTGGAGGTGAATGTCAGTATCATCTCCTTATGTGTTACTAGCCATGTAAGGCTTCGACCTATGCCCATTCACCGTGAACTCTCCTTCTTCTGGCTTGAACAATGTAACAGCTCCATAGGGAAGTGCTTCTTTGATCTTGAAGGGACCTGTCCACTTGGACTTGAGCTTTCCTGGAAACAACTTCAGCCTTGAGATGAATAACAACACCTTGTCTCCAGCTTTGAAGTCCTTGGGTCTTATCCCCTTGTCATGAAAAGCATTGGCTCTCTCTTTATAGATCTTGGAGCTCTCAAAGGCTTCGAGGCGATTTTCGTCTAACTCATGTAAGTTAATGAGTCTCTTCTCTTAAGCTGTCTTAATATCAAAATTCAGCAGCTTGGTCGCCCACAAGGCTTTGTACTCCAGCTCCACAGGTAGGCGACAAGCCTTGCCATAGAGAAGTGAGAAGGGAGTTCTACCAATTGGTGTTTTGAAGGTTATCCTGTATGCCCACAAGGCATCATCTAGTTTGTGAGACCAATCCTTTCTTGTGATACCAACAGTCTTCTCTAGGATGGCTTTTATCTCTCTGTTGGACACTTCCACTTGACCACTTGTTTGAGGATGGTAAGGAGTGGCAACCTTATGCTTAACACCATTCTTCTTCAGCAGGTTTTCAAAGACTTTGTTGATGAAGTGGCTTCCTCCATCACTTATGACACATCTTGGGACACCAAACCTTGGGAAGATGATTGTCTTGAAGAGTTTCAGCACAACCTTGGCGTCATTTGTAGGAATAGCCACTGCTTCAACCCACTTTGAGACATAATCCACAGCAACAAGGATATACTTATTCCCATTAAATGAAGGGAAGGGTCCCATGAAGTCAATCCCCCAAACATCGAATATCCATTTCAAGTATTGAGTTCAGAGACATCTCATCTCTCTTAGGGATGCTTCTCTTCCTTTAGCATGCATCACATGATGAGACATAGGCTTGAGTGTACTTAAACAGACTTGGCCACCAAAAACTGGCTTGGAGTACCTTTTGTGCTGTCTTGAAGGTAGCAAAGTGTCCTCCATAGGTAGAACCGTGACAGTGGTGAAGGATCCCTTTGACCTCTTCTTCAGCTAAGCACCTACTGAACAGTCCATTAGCTTCTTTCTTGTAGAGGTATGGCTCATCCCAATAAAAGTGGGACACATCTTTGAAGAACTTCTTCTTGTGGTAAGCATCAAGTTTGGTTGGGACATCTCCACATGCTAAATAGTTGGCGAAGTCAGCATTCCAAGGCAGCTTATTCTCCTCTAAGCTTCACACTTCAGCTATCTTCACGCTTAAGGCATTCAGTTTCTCTTCTGGAAGGGTGTCATTATTAGGAAAAAAGTCATCAATCCTCAGCCTTGAAAGGTGATCAGCTACACCATTCTCAATGCCTCTCTTATCCACAATCTCTATTTCAAAATCTTGCAAGAGGATGATCCATATAAGCAGGCTTTACTTAGTGTCTTTCTTGGCATAGATGTGCCTTAGTGCAGCATGGTCTGTGTAGACTATCACCTTAGACCCCACCAAGTAGCTTTTGAACTTCTCAAATGCTAAGACAACTGCTAGGAGCTCCTTCTCTGTTGTAGCATATCTTGTTTGAGCTTCATCCATAGTTCTGCTTGCATAGTAGATAAATTGAAGTTTCTTGTCTACTCTTTCCCTCAAGACTGCTCCAACATTATAATCACTGGCGTCACACATGATTTCGAATGGCAAATCCCAATTTGGAGCTTGAACAATTGGCGCTGATACAAGAGCTTGTTTGAGGGTGAGGAAGACTTGCAAGTAGTCTTCATCAAACACAAACTCTGTCTCTTTACACAGCAGTCTTGTCAAGGGTCTTGTAATTTTTGAGAAGTCCTTGATGAACCTTCTGTAGAAACCAGCATGCCCGAAGAAGCTTATGATTCCCTTGACTGTGTTAGGAGACTCCAATTGCACCATCACATCTATCTTTTGCCTTGTCCACTTCTATCCCCTTCTCTGAAATCTTGTGACCCAAAAAAAGGCCTTCTCGAACCATGAAATGGCATTTCTCCCAATTCAGAACTAGCTTAGTGTCTTCCCATCTCTGTAAGACCTGAGAAAGATTGGACAAGCAGACACTAAAGGAGGATCCATAGACACTAAAGTCATCCATGAATACCTCCAGCATTTCTTCAAGCAAGTCAGAATATATGGAGGTCATACACCTCTGAAAAGTTGCAGGAGCATTGCATAAACCAAAAGACATTCTCCTATAAGCAAATGTTCCATATGGGCAAGTAAAAGTAGTTTTCTCTTGATCATTAGGATGGATAAGGATCTGAAAGAATCCACTATAACCATCTAAGAAGCAATATTATTTATGATTTGCTAATCTCTAACATTTGGTTTATGAATGGTAAAGGGAAGTTATCTTTCTTAGAAGCAGAATTCAGTTTCCTGAAATCTATACACATTATATAACCAATAATTGTTCTAGTTGGTATTTGATACAAGACTTTTTAGGACTTGATTCAATCACCCAAGCTTGTACTAATCAGTTGTAGTATAACATAAAGTTTTATCAATCCAAAAGGGGAGAATAAAGTAGTAAGAATGTAATAGAGCTCTTAATTCAAGCAAACAAAGATGGTTTTGAAGTCTAAAAACCTAAAGGATCAAACAGAAATGAAGAGAACATCAAACAAAGAGTGAAAAGCAAGCAAAGCAACTAAAACAAAGGCAAAACAGAGCAAATTCGAATTCCAACTATAAACAGAGAAAAGATGGGACTTGAGATGAGATAATTGGTATTAGGGAACTCTTGACTCAACCTATGATGCTTACAAACTCACACAATGCTATTCTTTATGCATATGATTCATTTATATGACTAATCCAATCTCTTGGCAATAATTTTTTTGCTAATCATCAAGTCAAGAACTAATTCTCATTAGCGAAATGACAAACAACAAGCATTAAGACATATATTCAATCCTATATTACCAAATTACTCCCTGACAGTCAATCTCTTGAGCTAAGACAAGCAATTCTCTTACAATGGAGTTCATGCATTTCATCAAACACTTGGTGGACATAAAATGAGCCTAAAATCGTAATTAACTTAGCTAGAGCTAATCAAGCATTAAACACAACATTTAAGAAAGAAAATGGAAGAATTAAGAAAGAGTCTTAAATTCCCTAAACCTAACCCATCTCAATTCCCAAAAAAAAAACTACTCACTAAACACCATTAAAACCATCAATTCAATGAGAGAAAGATGACTAATCATGATTAGAGAGATTAAAAGATAAATTCAAACTCTTATTAAAATCAAGCAAAGATTCAAGTTACAAAATCTAAAAGCTAAAACAAAGAGGAAAAGACTGCTGGATAAAAGGTTGTGCCTAGAAATTAGGGATTTTTCGTATTTAAAGGAGTCTAAGCAAAAATGACAAAATTGTAAATAAGTGGTCTTCAGTCTGGAATCCTATCGGTCTGGAAGGTGACCGATATGATTTCTATCGGTCTAGAAGGTGACCGATAGGGTGACCAGAATTCTCAACGGTATACTTCTCTCGGTCACTTCTTTGATCGATAGCCTGATCGATAGATTCTCTATCGGTTGCTCCTTGACCGATAGCCTTCGTGTCTTGACCGATATGCTCTCTATTTCAGCTCAGCCAGCTTTCTGATCCGCTCCCAAAGCTCCTCCATGCTCTTCATAGCTCCATAAGCACCTAAAAACATCCTTTATGCAAAGAAAATGCAAGATACATCCTTGAAATGCAAGATACATCCTTGGAATGCAAGATACATCCTTGAAATGCAAGATACTCCCAAAGCTCCTCCATGAATCAAGAAAAGACATTTGGTCAAGGGACATGGTTATGAGATGAAAGTGATCTCATTCAAATAAAGCTTCAAAGAATTAGGGGATCACTCAATGAAATGATTCTATTTTAGGCAAAATGCTAAAGGTAAAAGCACACCTATGCATGCAAGTCAAAACTCTCTTCTACCCTTTTTACCTAAGATGAACCTAATAACTTCTAAAACCCTAAGTGAAACTCCTAAATCTGCCTTTTTCCAAAGCACTTGATCTCTTCCTTCTTCATATTTGGGGAAACTCCTTCTTCTTTTGTTTGTGTGGTTGACTTCTTTTTGGAACTTGCTCTTCTTTGTTGTATGGTTGGCACCATTTTCATCACCTTCGGTGGATTGCTTGGTCTGATTTCTCCTTTTGGATGACCTTTTGTAGCTTTGTTGTTGTTGGCACCTTTCTTCTTTAACACTTAGAGCTTTCTTCCTAATTATCTTAACCACAAAATAAACTGTTCTCCCGTACTACCAACCCCCATACTTCTTCTTCTTCTTAAAAGATGTAAACATTTAAAGCTCAAACCGCTTACAGTACCCTTTCCCAAATTTCTAACCTAATACTGAGCTCAAAATGCAAGCTGGTGGCTAACAAGGGAGCTTCTCCTTGCCAGCCTTATTCCTAACACTTTTTGACAAGATAAAATAGAAAATGATGCAATGCAAGGCCTCACAACTCTCATAATAGTGTTTAGATTCAGAAAGAAGGATTGGTTTAGGGTGTGGTTAACTGTCCCATATTGAGGAGGATCAGCTACTTGGATTAACAAGAGTGGTAAGAAGGGAAGAAGATAATCCAAGTATGTATATGGGTAGCCGTGTAATCACTCTCAATGCACAAACAAGATAATTCAAAGTCAGGATTATGGTTCTAATAAGATAGAGTTGGAATCAAATCAAAACAAACTTGAGCACAAGACAAGAATATCAATGCAAGAATTCAAGATATGGAGCAGCCTTAACTTCAAACTCACTACAATGCAATCAAACAATAGATAACCAAGGCATTGAAAACAATTTAAACATTAACATCTTAACAAGTGTTTATCATCTACTCCCTATGCAAATGTATGCAAACCAATATGAAATGCATCTAGACTCAATCTTAGTTATGCAAATGCAACTAAATGATCTTTTTGGTTCCAAAAAAATTGAATATTTTATGGATTTTCAGTGCATACAGATGAATGCATGAATGCATGAGACTCAAGTATGTAAAAGAGAAGATAAGAAAACAAAACACCATGTCAAATGCAATGCCCTCCCCCACACTTGAATTACAATGTCCCTTGTGTAATAGAAGCTTGAAGGAGGGTAATAAAAGGTACTAAGAAGTATTCAGAAGCAAAGGAGCGGGGTTGTGTACCTTAGAGGGAGATTGGTCAGACTGGGAGGTTGTATCGGTCTTTCCCATACCGGTAGGCTGACCGATACGCTGCCTAATCCTATCGGTCACATTCATAACTGATACAGTGACCGAAATACATCCGGGTGTTTCCTATCGGTCACTTTTCTGATCGATAGTGTGACCGGAATACAACCGATGCATTTCCATCGGTCATTGACTTTTCCCTATCGATCAGGACTGACCGATAGGTTGACCGATGCATATTGGCTCCACCACTCTCGATCACCTCATGACCGATAGCATGACCGATAGGGTCTGTATCGGTCTGACCGATACGGTGATCGATAGTGGCCAAAATGCACCTGTTCTTGTTTCACAAATTTATAACAACTTGCCTTAAACGATACTTGCTCCTGTTATTGAAAGAAAAACACAAAGGAAAGCATAAACTGAAATAATATGTACAAAGATAACAGGGGAATACCTCCCAAGTGTGCTTATTTAACATCCTTAGCTTGACTTTCCTTGGTTGATCACTCTTGTAGAGGTTCCTCAAGGTTGATGTCCACTTCATCCCCAAGAGACTCACTTGCCATGTATGTTTTCAGCCTCTGCCCATTCACTGTGAAGTCTTGTCCATCCTTGCTAAACAAAGTCACAGCTCCATATGTCAACACTTCCTTAATTTTGAATGGACCTGATCATCTTGACTTCAGCTTTCCAGGAAATAACCTCAACCTTGAGTTGAATAATAGCACCTGATCCCCTACCTTGAAGTCCTTGTGTTTGATCCTCTTGTCATGGAAAGCTTTTGTGCTCTCCTTATAGATTCTAGAAATCTCAAAAACTTCAAGGCGGTTTTCCTCTAGCTCATGCAAGTTGATGAGTCTCTTTTCTTGAGCTGTCTTGATCTCAAAATTCAGAAACTTTATTGCCCACAAAGCTTTATATTCCAGCTCAACAGGTGGATGACAGGACTTCCCATAAAGGAGTGAGAAAGGAGTTCTGCCCATTGGTGTCTTGAAGGCTGTCCTATAAGCCCACAAAGCATCATCAAGCTTATTAGACCAGTCCTTTCTTGTAACACCAACTGTTTTCTCTAAGATGGCTTTGATCTCTCTGTTAGACACCTCCACTTGGCCACTTGTTTGAGGATGGTAAGGAGTAGCAACCTTGTGCTTGGCACCATTCTTCTTGAGCAAACTCTCAAAGACCTTGTTGATAAAATGACTTCCACCATCACTGATCACACACCTTGGAACACCAAACCTTGGGAACGTAATTGTCTTGAAGAGCTTCACCACAAATCTAGCATCATTTGTTGGACTGGCAATGGCTTCAAACCACTTGGACACATAATCAACAGCCACCAGGATGTACTTGTTCCCATAAGAGGAGGGGAAATGTCCCATAAAGTCAATCCCCCACACCTCAAACGATCCACTTCAAGAATAGAGTTCAGGGGCATCTCATCTCTCTTGGAGATGTTTCCTTTTTTTTGGGATGCATCACATAAGGAGATGTGAGCTTGGGCGTCTTTGAACAGACTAGGCCACCAAAAACCAGCTTGGAGGACCTTGGAGGCTGTCTTGAATGTTGCAAAATGTCCTCCATAAGCTGTGCCATGGCAATGGTGCAGAATTCCTGGAACTTCTTCTTCCGCTATACACCTTTTGAACAACCCATCATTCCCTCTCTTGTACAAATAGGGCTCATCCCAAAAGTAAGGGGAGACATCTCATAAGAACTTCTTCTGGTGTGAGTTGAGGGTTTGTGGTATCTACTCAATCACCAAGTAGTTCACAAAATCAGCATACCAAGGCAGTTTGTTCTCCTCTAAGCTTTGCACTTCAACTGCTTTCACTCCTAAAGCATGCAGCTGTTCCTATGGTAGAGTATCATTGATTGGGATAAAATCATCTATCCTCAATCTTGAGAGGTGATCAGCAACTCCATTCTCAATGCCTTTCTTATCCACAATCTCCATGTCAAACTCTTGCAGGAGGAGGATCCATCTAAGAAGTCTTGGCTTTGTGTCTTTCTTGGCATAAATGTGCCTTAGTGCAGCATGATCAGTGTAGACTATCACCTTAGAACCCAATAAGTAACTTCTGAACTTCTCAAATGCAAAGACAACTGCTAGGAGCTCTTTTTCAGTTGTTGCATACTTTGATTGAGCCTCATCCATTGTTCTGCTAGCATAGTAGATAACATGAAGTTTCTTGTCTACTCTCTGCCCCAAGACTGCTCCAACAGCATAATCACTAGCATCACACATGATTTCAAATGGCAAATCCCAGTTTAGAGCTTGGACATTTGGTGCTGATACCAGAGCTTGCTTGAGGGTAAGGAAGGCTTGCAGGCACTCCTCATCAAACACAAACTCTTTCTCCTTATACAACAGTCTTGTCAAGGGTCTTGCAATCTTTGAGAAGTCCTTGATGAACCTTCTGTAGAAACCAGCATGCCCGAAGAAGCTTCTGATTCCCTTGACTGTGTTAGGAGGCTCCAATTGCACCATCACATCTATCTTTTGCCTTGTCTACTTCTATCCCCTTCTCTAAAATCTTGTGACCCAAAACAATGCCTTTTCGAACCATGAAATGGCATTTCTCCCAATTCAGAACTAGCTTAGTGTCTTCCCATCTCTGTAAGACCTGAGAAAGATTGGAGAAGCAGACACTATAGGAGGATCCATAGACACTAAACTCATCCATGAATACCTCCACCATTTCTTCAAGCAAGTCAGAAAATATGGAGGTCAGACACCTCTGAAAAGTTGCAGGAGCATTGCATAAACCAAAAGGCATTCTCCTATAAGCAAATGTTCCATATAGGCAGGTAAAAGTAGTTTTCTCTTGATCATTAGGATGGATAGGGATCTGAAAGAATCCACTATAACCATCTAAGAAGCAATAGTACTTATGATTTGCTAATCTCTCTAACATTTGGTCTATGAATGGTAAAGGGAAGTGATCTAACCGAAAAGCAGAATTCAGTTTCCTGTAATCTATACACATTATATGACCAGTAATTGTTCTAGTTAGTATTTGATACAAGACTTTTCAGGACTTGATTCAATCACCCATGCTTTTACTAATCAGTTGTAGTATATCATAAGGTTTTATCAATCCAAAAGGGGAGAATGAAGTAGTAAGAATGCAATAGAGCTTTAAAGATGGTTTTGAAGTCTAACAACCTAAAGGATCAAACAGAAATGAAGAAAACATCAAACAAAGAGTGAAAAGCAACTAAAACAATGGCAAAACAGAGCAAATTCGAATTCCAACTAAAAACAGAGAAGAAATGGGACTTGAGATGAGATAATTGGTATTAGGGAACTCTTTACTCAACCTATGATGCTTACAAACTCACACAATGCTATTCCTTATGCATATGATACATTTATATGACTAATCCAATCTCTTGGCACTAATCTCTTTGCTAATCATCAAGTCAAGAACTAATTCTCATTAGTAAAATGACAAACAGCAAGCATTAAGACAAATATTAAATCCTATATTGCCAAATTACTCCCTGACAGTCAATCTCTTGAGCTAGGACAAAAAATTCTCTTACAATGGAGTTTAAGCATTTCATCAAACACTTGGTGGACATAAAATGAGCCTAAAATTGTAATTAACTTAGTTAGAGCTAATCAAGCATTAAACACATCATTTAAGAAAGGAAATGGAAGAATTAAGAAAGAGTCTTAAATTCCCTAAACCTAACTCATCTCAATTCCCAAAAAAAAACTACTCAATAAACACCATTAAAACCATCAATTCAAAGAAAAAAGATGACTAATCATGATTAGAGAGATTAAAAGATAAATATCAAAAGATAAATGCAAAATCTTATTAAAATAAAGAAAGATTCAAGTTACAAAATCTAAAAGCTAAAACAAAGAGGAAAGAACTGCTGGATAAAAGACTGTGCATATAAATTAGGGATTTTTCGTATTTAAAGGATTCTAAGCAAAAATGGCAAAATTGTAAATAAGTGGTCTTCAGTCTGGAATCCTATCGGTCTGGAAGGTGACCGATAGGATTTTTATCGGTCTAGAAGGTGACCGATAGGGTGACCGGAATTCTCACGGTATACTTCTATCGGTCACTTCTTTGACCGATAGCCTGATCGATAGCTTCTCTATCGGTTGCTCCTTGACCGATAGCCTTCGTGTCTTGACCGATATGCTCTGCGGAGATCGTCTGCCTTGGTTCCTTTTGCTCTATTTCAGCTCAGCCAGCTTTCTGATCCACTCCCAAAGCTCTTCCATGCTCCTCATAGCTCCATAAGCACCTAAAAACATCCTTTATGCAAAGAAAATGCAAGATACATCCTAAATACAACCTAAGTCTAAAAAGAGAAGAAAATGAGACAAAAGATAAGGAAAACATGCAAAAGGAACCAAAACATGCACTAAATGCAAGCCTAAATGATGTAAATACAAGATATTTCAACACCCCCACATTTGCCTTTTGCTTGTCCCCAAGCAAATAAGAACAAATGGGAGAGTGAGGTTTGAAAGTGGGAGCTCAAAACTAAAGATGTTAATGGAAAAATTTAATCAATGCTCCTAAGATGCATATAGATTGTTCTACTTTAAAAGCTTTAGCCATACCTATCATAGCAGACAGTGAATTCTAGCTTAGCCTACACAAGCATTCAAATCAACCAACTCTTTAACATTCATTAATCAGTAACCAATGGATCATGTCTGTGCAAATCAAGAGAACAAATTTGGTCAAGGGACATGGTTATGAGATGAAAGTGATCTCATTCAAATAAGGCTTCAAAGATTTAGGGGATCACTCAATGAAATGATTATAATTTAGGAAAAATGCTAAAGGTAAAAGCACACCTATACATGCAAGTCAAAACTCTCTTCTACCCCTTTTACCCAAGATGAACCTAATAACTTCTAAAACCCCAAGTGAAACTCCTAAATCTACCCTTTCCCAAAGCACTTGATCTCTTCCTTCTTTATATTTGGGGAAACTCCTTCTTCTTTTGCTTGTGTGGTTGACTTCTTTTTGGAACTTGCTCTTCTTTGTTGTATGATTGGCGCCATTTTCATCACCTTCGGTGGATTGCTTGGTCTGATTTCTCCTTTTGGATGACCTTTTGTAGCTTTGTTGTTGTTGGCACCTTTCTTCTTTAACACTTAGAGCTTTCTTCCTAATTATCTTAACCACAAAATAAACTGTTCTCCCGTACTACCAACCCCCATACTTCTTCTTCTTCCCAAACGATGTAAGCATTTAAAGCTCAAACCACTTACAATACCCTTTCCCAAATTCCTAACCTAATACCGAGCTCAAAATGCAAGCTGGTGTTTAACAAGAGAGCTTCTCCTTGCCAGCCGTATTCCTAACACTTTTTGCCAAGATAAAATCGAAAATGATGCAATGCAAGGCCTCACAACTCTCATAATAGTGTTTAGATTCAGAACGAATGATTGGTTTATGGTGTGGTTAACTGTCCCATAATGATGAGGATCAGCTACTTGGATTAACAAGAGTGGTAAGAAGGGAAGAAGATAATCCAAGTATGTATATGGGTAGCCGTGTAATCACTCTCAATGCAC
Organism: Thlaspi arvense; assembly: GCA_911865555.2. Lineage (NCBI taxonomy): Eukaryota > Viridiplantae > Streptophyta > Magnoliopsida > Brassicales > Brassicaceae > Thlaspi > Thlaspi arvense. Next base: position 16,908,431 of record OU466857.2, read on the forward strand.
AAACAAGATAATTCAAAGTCAGGATTATGGTTCTAATAAGATAGTGTTGGAATCAAATCAAAACAAACTTGAGCATAAGACAAGAATATCAATGCAAGAATTCAAGATATGGTGCATCCTTAACTTCAAACTCACTACAATCCAATCAAACAACAGATAACCAAGGCATTGAAAACAATTTAAACATTAACATCTTAACAAGTGTTTATCATCTACTCCCTATGCAAATGTATGCAAACCTAAATGAAATGCATCTAGACTGAATCTTAGTTATGCAAATGCAACTAAATGATCTTTTTGGTTACAAAAAATTTGAATATGGATTTTCAGTGCATACAGATGAATGCATGAATGCATGAGACTCAAGTATGTAAAAGAGAAGATAAGAAAACAAAACACCATGTCAAATGCAATTCCCTCCCCCACACTTAAATTACAATGTCCCTTGTGTAATAGAAGCTTGAAGGAGGGTAATAAAAGGTACTAAGAAGTATTCAGAAGCAAAGGAGCGGGGTTGTGTACCTTAGAGGGAGTTTGGTCAGACTGGGAGGTTGTATCGGTCTCTCCCAGACCGGTAAGCTGACCGATACGCTGCCTAATCCTATCGGTCACATTCATGACCGATACAGTGACCAAAACACATCCGGGTGTTTCCTATCGGTCACTTTTCTGATCGATAGTGTGACCGAAATACAACCGATGCATTTCCATCGGTCACTGCCTTTTCCCTTTCGATCAGGACTGACCGATAGGTTGACCGATGCATCTTGGCTCCACCACTCTTGATCACCTCATGACCGATAGCATGACCGATATGGTCTGTATCGGTCTGGTCTGGACCGATACGGTGGTCGATAGTGGCCAAAATTCACCTGTTCTTGTTGCACAAACTTATAACAACTTGCCTTAAACGACACTTGCTCCTGTTATTGAAAGAAAAACGCAAAGGAAAGCATAAACTGCAATAATATGTACAAGGATAGCTGGGGAATATACCTCCCAAGTGTGCTTGTTTAACGTCCTTAGCTTGACTTTCCTTGGTTGATCACTCTTGTAGAGGTGATGTCATTGCATTTTGCATACATTTTGCATACTCATTAGATAGTTTTTCATGCATTTGTATCATGTTTTAGGTTAGATTTGCATCACTTAGAGTCCTAGAGCATTCTTGCATCAGCATTTGCATTTTCTCTGCATTTTGCATCCATTCCAGGTTGTTTATGGTTGCTTTGGAGACACGGAGGTTCGTGGAGGTGTGGAGACCAATGTAGCGGTTCATGGAAGCTCGGGAAAATGCTAAGGACCAGTGATCGAGGAGCAGATCGAGCATGGCCGGTCGATCTAGGAGTTGATCGACCAGAAGATCGAGCCAACTAGGCGATCCAAGGATAATGATCGAGACGGAGATCGAGTGAAGCAGTCGATGCATCGGTACAGACGTAAATGACGCCATGCAGAGCGAGAGCCGGATCGAGTACACCACTCGATCCTCCCGGAGATCGATACCGAGATCGGATGCAACACTCGATTCACCACAGAAGATCGAGACCCGGATCGAGCCAAAGACACGATGCCCGGATATGATCGAGAGACCAACTCGATCCAATGGTCGATCTCTGTCCTTTCAACCGTTTTTGGCTGTTAGCGACGGGGGGACCATTGGACTGTTTTGGCATTTTTTGGCAAAGGCGGCGACTACTTTTCGATGACTTTTGAGATTTTTTACTCGCTCTCGAAGTTTTTTTTTAGCTTTTCTTTCTGGTTTTTCGGAAGAACACCATTGTAGAACAGTTTCAAGCTTTTGTATTTTCGAATCTTTATCGTTTTTAATCCAGTTTATCTTTCATGTTTATCGTTTCTTCTCTTCGTCCTTGCCTGATTTCCTTTATGTGTAGTGAGTAGTCCATTCAGGGTTAAGGGTTGAGAGGATTAAGGGGTAGAAAAGGTTCGATCTTGGTTTGTTTTCTAAACGTTTTAAATCTATCTCTTCTAAGGTGATGAAAGCTTAATGCTTGAAGACTCTCACGCCAAGAGCTTCACGATCCGAGAGGTCCCTTACCTTGACAGGATCCAGGGACCTCGGAAGATCTCACCTTAGTGATTAGTTACCCCTTCCCAAAAGCCATGGTAGTTTGGGGGACTAGTTAAGCCATTGTTCGAAATCTGTCTTCCTTGCCTTTCAACCTCTTTTTCCACCAAAAGCCATGGGTTTGGAGGAGAGGATGAAAGAGTGATCTATACCGAAAGCCACGGATAGATCTTGTTTTGTTTTCGAGGCTTAGAGACCCTCACCAAGTGAGTCGTCTAAAGTTTCAAACCCAAGATCAACCTTTGAAACCCCTTATATGAATCTCGACCCTGAAACCCTTCTCTTTAGCTTATTTGCGTCGCATATCACCTTTTGCTTGTTATTTGATAGCTTCCTGGTCTTTAGATTCCTTGTTCTTACGATTTTAGACGAGATCGATCGTTTCTGCTCGATCTAGTGGTCGATCCACTAGTCGAATTTTAACAATTCGAAGCTCTTCCCTTTAATTTATCTGTTTGTTCTTCGTGGTAACTGCTTGCTTTCTAGTATTTTTAAAATAGGTTTCAATCTGTTTAGGTTGCTGCAATTAGTTTTCAAGATTTTCTCAACAAACTGTCTCATTTCACTTAGATTTGTCCTAGATCTTGCATTCTCTGTGGATTCTCTATCACCTAGAACTGGATTGACACTCTCTGCTTGCCTTACTGCAACGTTGCATGCATTAGAGTTTTGATAAGTTCTCTGCTGCATTAGACCGTAAGAAGAAAACCATTATCAAATGGCGCCGTTGCCATTCTAGGTTGCTTAGAGAACATAGAGATTTGGGTCTTAGCAAAGACTAAGTCTTTACCTTTTTTTCAAGTCACTAATACTATTCTAAACCGTGTACTTTCAGGTACATGAATTTACGTTCACGTGGAGATAACAACCCTCTTCAACCGCTTGACAACATACATCAACTCGGACACTCACGTCAAAGGAGAGTCAGAGATCAAACAAGAGCTTTTGAAGAGATAGTTCAGAACGGTCAGGTCAACTTTGAAGACATGGCTGAGAATGAGCATCCTGAAGGTCCTCCTCTAGCAGGACGGGGCAATGGTATCCCCCAACACGCGGCTAGACCTCCGAGAATCATAGGAGCCGGAGATGCTCCCAATACCCACCACAATAGGTTTGGGATCACTCCTCCTCCGGTACAAAACAACAACTTTGAGATCAAGCCGGGCTTCATATCTATGGTGCAAAACAACAAGTTCCACGGCTTAGCAATGGAAGACCCGTTGGAACACTTGGACAATTTTGAGCAAGTGTGTGGAATGATCAAGATCAACGGTATATCAGAAGATGCCTTCAAGCTGCGTCTCTTCCCCTTTTCCCTCGGAGACAAAGCTAGACATTGGGAGAAGACCCTACCACAAGGCACCATCACATCATGGGCTGAGTGTAAGAAGGCTTTCCTCTCCAAGTTCTTCTCAAGCACCAGGACTGCTCGGTTGAGAAGCGAAATCAGCGGTTTCACTCAAAAGAACAATGAGACTTTCAACGAGGCTATGGAGCGTTTCAAAGACTACACGATCCAATGTCCTCATCACGGGTTCAGTGAGGAGACTCTACTCAGCACAATCTACCGTGGAGCTTCACTAAAGATCCGGTTGTTGCTTGATACAGCTAGCAAAGGCAACTTCCTCGGTCAAGAAGTAGAAGAGGGTATGGAGCTAATAGAGAACCTTGCGTTGAGTGATGGAAACTATGCCGAGGATTATGACCGAGCACCAAGGGGATCATAACTAGAGTCTCACAAGAAGGAGCTCAAATCGTTGCATGAGAAGATTGACAAGTTGGTCTTAGCTAATCAGAAGCATGTTCACTTCGTTGGTGAAGCTGAGGACAACCAAGAAGAGTTAGAGCTAAGCCAAGAAGAAGCAAATTGGGTAGCCGGTCAGAACAACTACAAGTCTCAAGGCTACAACCAAGGCTACCAGAACAACAACCTCTCTTACCGAAGCACCAATGTAGCCAACCCTAAAGATCAAGTGTACCCTGCTCAACAAGCTAAGCCTTTCATCCCTTACAACAAAGGCTTTCAACCAAGCAGTGGATTCCAAGGTCAAGGGCAAGGCAACTTCCAAGGGCAACAACACACAAAACAAGGGTTATACTTCTAACTACCCTCCGGGCTTTGCACCTCAACAACAACAACAACCGATGCAACAACAAGTTGATCCGGTTCAAGCAATGTTCCAACAGCTAATACAAGGGCAAGCTTCTACAAATCAAAAGTTCGCTGAAATGAACACTCGGCTGGATTCATCCTTAACCGACTTCTCTACTCAAATAACAAACCTCAACAACAAGATCAAGCAGCTAGAGAAGGGCAAAGCAAGCACGAGTGGACAGAACAGCCTTCCGGGGAAGTGTGAACAAAATCCAAAGGAGTATGCCAATGCTATTACGTTGAGAAGTGGCAAAGAGCTTGATCCTCCGGTTTCTACAAAGACCAACGAGGACGTTGTAATTCAAGAGGGGGAGGGTAAACTTTCAGCTGATAATGAGGAGATAAACTTTGAAAACGTATGGATCCAAGGACCGAGGAGAGGTGACAAGGCATTCGTTGAGAAGAAAGCTGAGAAAACCACCAAGGAGAAGGATGAATACGTGCCCCCACCTTACATACCAAAGTTGCCATTCCCGGGTCGGTTCAAAAAGCAGTTAATAGAGAAGCACCGAATCCTATTTGAGAAGCACTTGAGAGACGTGGAGATAAAGCTGCCTCTTGTAGACTGTCTCGCCATGATGCCCAAGTGCGCCAAGTTTTTCAAGGACACCCTTGCCAAGAAGAACAAAGAAAGCAAAGAAGTGCTTATACTAAGCGAAGAGTGTAGCGCGGTTATTCATAAGGAGATAGTGCCTAAGAAGCTGGGAGATCCTAGAAGCTTCACCATACCGTGTGCTTTGGGTCCCCTTGAGTTCAAGAGCTGCTTGTGTGATCTCGGAGCCAGCATAAACTTGATGCCTCACTCCGTGGCTAAGAAGCTTGGTTTCACTCGGTTTAAGGAATGTCGAATCTCATTGGTGTTGGCTGATAGGAGCGTGAGACTACCAGTGGGGTTGCTTGAAGACTTGCCGGTGCGAATCAGAGGAGTAAACGTACCTACAGATTTTGTAGTGCTGGAGATGGACGAGGAGCCGAAAGACCCACTCATCTTAGGGAGACCATTCCTAGCAACCGCCGGAGCCATAATAGACGTGAAGAATGGGAAGATTGCCCTGCATTTGGGGAAAGAAATCAGGCTAGACTTTGACATCAACAAGGTCCTAAAGAAGCCAACCATTGAAGGAGAAGCTTTCTATATCGAAACGATGGATGCCTTGGCGGATGAGTTGCTGGAAGAGCTAGCTATAGAAGACCATTTGAAGCTAGCACTCACTAAGGAGCCAGGAGAGTTTGGCTATGTAGACCAGAGAACTCAAGAGTACGTAAACCTACTAGATTCGAGGAGGATCATCAAGAATGAAGAAGGATGTTGCCTAGAACTCGACCCCGAGATCGACGCCATCACTCGATCCAGGAGTCAGATCGACAAGCCAATCGAGCACTCAACTCGATCCGGTCCAACAATCGACCAACAGATCGAGAAGGCCGCTCGATCAGGAGAAATAATCGAGTTGACGATCGAGAAAGACCTTCCGATCATTTTAGAGTCCAATCAAGAGATCGACTCAACGCCTTGATTCCTTACTCGATCCATATCAAATCGAGTAAGTGAATCGAGTGAAATGGCTCGATCTAGATGACATCGAGAGGAGCATCGACCGGAAGACTCGATCACAGGAGGGATAGCGATAGAGGAAAGCAGTCTGAAAGGCCATGCCTCGAGTTCAAAGGAGAGTTCCAAGGAGGAGAACAACAACAACAGCCACGAGGATGACTGGAGTGAGCTGTTAGCCCCAAAGGTGGACCTTAAGGAGCTCCCAAAAGGGCTAAGGTATGCTTTCTTAGGACCTAATGACACCTATCCCGTGATTGTAAACGAGAACCTTAGTGATGATGAGTTGCACTCGCTCTTAACTGAGCTGAGAAAGTATAGGAAGGCCATTGGGTACTCTTTAAGTGACATCAAAGGCCTTTCCCCAATGCTATGCACTCATAGGATTCATTTGGATAATGAAAACGCCACTTCTGTAGAACACCAAAGGCGTTTGAATCCTAACTTGAAAGAGATTGTTAAGAAAGAAATCCTTAAGCTTTTAGAGGCTGACGTGATCTATCCCATAAGTGACAGCACGTGGGTTTCACCTGTACACGTGGTGCCTAAGAAGGGAGGGATCACGGTCATAAGAAATGAAAAGGATGAACTTATCCCTACTAGGACCATTACTGGTCATAGAATGTGTATTGACTATAGAAAGCTTAACCTTGCTACAAGAAAAGACCATTTCCCTTTGCCTTTTATTGATCAGATGCTTGAGAGACTTGCAAATCACCCTTACTACTGTTTTCTTGATGGGTATAGCGGTTTCTTTCAAATACCTATTCACCCAAACGATCAGGAGAAAACGACTTTTACATGTCCCTACGGTACCTTTGCATATCGAAGGATGCCGTTTGGATTGTGTAATGCACCGGCTACCTTTCAGCGGTGTATGATGTCGATCTTCTCCGATCTTATAGAGGAGATGGTAGAGGTGTTTATGGATGACTTCTCTGTGTATGGTGCGTCCTTTCCTGCGTGTTTGTTGAATCTTTGCAGGGTACTTAAACGTTGTGAAGAAACAAACCTGGTGCTGAATTGGGAGAAATGCCACTTCATGGTCAAGGAAGGGATAGTACTCGGTCACAAGATTTCAGAGAAGGGTATTGAGGTTGATCAGGCTAAGGTTGAGGTTATGATGGGTTTGGAGCCGCCGGTTAATGTTAAAGGGATCAGAAGCTTCTTGGGACACGCGGGGTTCTATAGGCGCTTCATCAAAGACTTCTCCAAGATTGCATGCCCCCTTACACGGCTGTTGTGCAAAGAAGCTGAGTTTGTATTCGATGAGGAGTGTATAAAGGCTTTCGTGACCATCAAGGAAGCCCTCACGTCAGCCCCTATAGTCCAAGCACCAGACTGGTCTCTCCCTTTTGAGATCATGTGTGATGCTAGTGACTACGCTGTAGGAGCAGTCCTTGGTCAGAAGAAGGACAAGAAGCTGCATGTGATCTACTATGCTTCAAGGACCTTGGATGACACGCAATCACGATACACCACTACGGAGAAGGAGCTGCTTGCAGTAGTCTTCGCCTTTGAGAAGTTCAGATCATATCTCGTTGGCTCCAAGGCTATTGTATACACAGATCATGCTGCTCTACGGTACATCTACTCAAAGAAAGATACCAAACCTCGGCTCTTAAGATGGATTCTTTTGCTTCAGGAGTTTGACATGGAGATTAAAGACAAGAAGGGGATAGAAAATGGAGTCGCTGACCACCTCTCAAGGCTAAGGATTAACGAGTCTCTCCCTTTAGACGACTCTCTTCCAGAAGAACAACTTATGGCAATTACTACCGCGGTTTGTGGGAAGCTAGAAGGAAGGTTTGAGGAAGTGTTGAGTTTCAAAGAGGAGGATCTACCATGGTATGCTGATGTGGTGAACTACCTAGCATGTGGTGAGGAGCCAACACATCTCAACGGCTATCACAAGAAAAAGTTTTTGAGGGAGGCTAGTGACTACTTTTGGGATGAGCCCTACTTATACAAAAGAGGAGTAGACAGCTTGTACCAGAGATGTGTTACAAAGGAAGAAGCCAAGGATATTCTCTATCATTGCCACGGCTCATCCTACGGAGGACATTTCGCTTCGTTCAAAACAGCCACGAAGGTGTTGCAAGCGGGTTTCTGGTGGCCGTCTATATTCAGAGATGCACACGAGTTTGTGAAGAGCTGTGAGGCATGTCAGCGAGCAGGGAACATTACCAAAAGGAATGAAATGCCCCAAGTTCCTATCTTCGAGGTTGACGTGTTCGATGCGTGGGGTATTGACTTCATGGGGCCTCTCCCTTCTTCGTACGGCAACAAATACATCTTGGTAGCTGTAGATTATGTCTCCAAATGGGTTGAGGCTGTTGCTTCCCCTACAAACGACTCTAAGGTTGTGATCAAGTTGTTCAAGAGTATCATCTTTCCAAGGTTTGGGGTACCCAAGGTTGTTATAAGTGATGGAGGAAGCCATTTTGTAAACAAGGTTTTTGAGAGCCTCTTAAGAAAGTATGGGGTTAAGCATAAGGTCGCTACACCGTATCATCCTCAAACGAGCGGTCAGGTGGAAGTCTCTAACAGGCAGATCAAAGCTATTATGGAGAAGACCGTTGGTGCAACAAGGAAGGACTGGTCAGTAAAGCTAGACGATGCTCTTTGGGCTTACCGTACCGCTTTCAAAACGCCGATTGGTACAACTCCTTTCAATCTACTATATGGAAAGAGTTGTCACCTCCCGGTTGAGCTAGAACACCGTGCATTATGGGCTGTGAAGAGGCTGAATTTTGATCTCAAGACGGCTCAGGAAAAGCGTCTCATTCAGCTACATGAACTGGACGAGTTGAGGTTGAATGCTTACGAGAGTTCCAAGATCTACAAGGAGCGAACTAAGGAGGCTCATGACAAGAAACTGGTTGCCAAGGAGCTTAAGGAAGGAGGACTGGTGTTGTTGTACAACTCGAGGCTGAAGCTCTTCCCGAGCAAGCTAAAATCAAGGTGGAGCGGACCGTTCGTGATTCAAGAGGTCTTGCCTTACGGAGCTGTTACTCTTATGGGAAGAAGCGGTAGTGCATTCACCGTCAACGGGCATAGAGTCAAACCCTACCTAGCAGACAGCTTCGACAAGGAGAGTACCTCGGTGCTTCTCCAAGACCCACCATCCGCCTAGCCAAGTAAGGTCTAGCTAAAGACGTTAAAGAAAGCGCACTTGGGAGGCATTCCCATGTCTATCTTGTACATATTTTTGCTTTCATTTCTCTTCTAGTTTTATGCTTTTATGTTTTTAGTGTGTAGGAGCAGGTCTAAGGAATCTAAACCTTGCCTTTGAGGTCCAAAAGGAGCAATAGGGGCTACGATAAGGCTAGAGATCGAGTGCTAGATCGACTGAACCTGACTCGATCTTTGCTAGATCGAGTCAGTAAATCGAGAGGAGCCAGTCGATCTAGACGAGAACGAGTGACAAGATCGACCTTGACAAAAAAGGATCGATCGATTCAAACCGGATCGACCGATCTAATTCCTCTCGGGAAAATCTGTGGGAACTTGATCGATCACTCGACTCGATCCACCACTCGATCCAAGCCAAATCGACCCCTAAATCGAGGACTTAGCTCGATCAGAGGGACTTAGCCGAGGGGCCAACATCTCATTGATCGAGGGAGCCAATCGATCCAGGACTCGATTCACTTTGAATCGAGTCCCAAATCGAGTAACCCTCTCGATCTAGGCCATTTTAGGCATGAGATCGAGCCCTAGATCGACCAAAAGGACTCGATCTCATGTCGAGGTAACAAATTTCTTTCCCTCTTTATTGCTTTTCCCTCCAATTTTTAAATTCAAACTTGGTCAAGGCAAGCATCTTTGACCATGAAAGATGTGCCTTGACCAAGACTTTTGTCAGAAAACCGCTTTGACCACCCATTGTTTTGGTTTTGTTAAACTCTTTAAATGTTTCAACTTGCTTCTCACTCTCTCACTTCTGTTTGCTCGAGTTTTCCTACAAAGAGAGTGAGAATTTTTAAAAGCTTTAAGGTTTAACAAAGTATCCTTCACACTTGCAAAAGGTATTTTCGGATTTTAATGATTTTATTTCAAGAAAATCTCCTTAAAAATCGCAAGTTCTTGTTTTAGGATATAGGATCAGATTTGAATTTTTAAAATTAGCTAAGTATTAGGAAAAAATCTGGATTTTCAGTATCTCAAAGATTTGATTTCCTTTTATTTAGCTAATATTTTTGCTTGATCCCCAAAATTCTAGGGTAGTTTATATAAATCTTCTTCTCTTATCCTCTTATTCTCATCAAATCGCCCTTTGCTAAACATTCTCTAGAAATTTTTTTCAGGAGCAATGGCACCAAAGAGAACAAGAGAGGAGCAAGCACAAGAAGGAGAAACTCAAGAGGTGGTTGCTCAAGAGAGGGTCCGGTGGAGCAAAGAAGAGAAGAGGGATAAGAAGAGGTTGGGGAGGCTCCGGTTTGAACCCACGAAGTTTGCTGATCGAGGGCTTCTGTCCAGACTTGGGCTTCTTGGAGACTTCGATCAACTCCTCAACAACATCGGTCTGAGGTGTTTGTCGCGGATGGACTGCCCTACTATCCCCGAGGTGACAATTGATTTCCTTGCAACCTTGGAGTTCCGGTACGAGAATCCGAGTGCTCCTGTTCCTTCTCAAGGCCGTCTCTACTTCAAGGTTGGCCGCCAAGCTTACACGCTATCAATCGCCGAGCTGTGCCAAGCCTACGGTCTAAAGGCTGATGCAAGCAAGGTGGAGTTTCCAGCCTTCAAGCAAGCCGACGAGTTGTGGGATCTCATCAGCAAGGAGGATTACAAAGCCAACACCGCCAAGATCAAGAGAGTCAGGAATCCAGTGCTGAGGTATACCTTGAAGCTGATTGCTAATACATTCAGTGGAAGGTCAGTCGCTCCTACTGTCATGAAGACGGAGCTATGCTTCCTTTTCCAAGGTTTGAAGCATTTGGTGTCCGATCCAGATGAGAATGAAGATCCCATTGAAGATGAACTCGGCGATGAAGTGAACTACAGCTGTGTACTCGCGGCTTCTCTGGTGAAGTACAAGGCTTATGCCTTACGGTGCAAGGCAACATCATCCTACATTGGCGGCTTCCTTACTCCCTTGTTCGTGCAAGCCGGTGTGCCCATCCATGACTTTGCTCACGTCCCAAACCGAGCCTTCATGGATGAAGCATACATGAGAAACACTGATAGCTTGGGACGCACGCCAGCTGAGGGGTTCTATGCTTACCTCTTCATTGATGATGAGGACAAGAAGCGAGTGTGCATTCTTCCCAACAAGGATGAAACGGAGCTACTTGGTGTTGGGAACATCGAGTTCTTACCGACGGAGGAGGAGTGTTTTGCTCCTTTAGGAGAACCGCCAGCTGCAGCCATTGAACCGCGCCAAAGGTCAGAATCTCCAGGGACAGAGGATGAGATACCCGAGGCTTTCACGTTGCCAAAGCTGGATTTTGAGCCGAGGACCAAAACCGAGAAGTTCTTAGCCTCGGTGGTGGAGATGCAGCGGAAGATCAACAAGTGGCAAGGGAAGATGCTTAAGAAGCTGGGGAAGAAGGTCAAACAACTCCAAGGAAGCCAGCCTAAGCCAGCTGCAAGCCAGGAAATGCAACAACCCGAGAAGAGGAGACTCTCAACCGGAGGAGTTGTGATCCGTGAGACCCAAGGAGAAAACATTCAACCAGCTCGCCACTCCCTCCAAGAACCAGGCAACAAAGGAAAGGCAACAATCTCTAGCTCCTCTGGAACATCCTCAAGTTCCAGCCGAGCCTAGACAAGAGGTAACAACCTTCCTCCATTGTATATAACCGCACATCTCTTATTTCTTGCATTGTGTTTGATTGCTCCTTCGGATGAGTTTGCCACCGGGACGGTGTCAAGCAAGTTTGGGGGAGTACTTGTGTGATTTAATCTTGTGTTCTTTGATCTTATCTTTCTTTTGCATCCTTGAGTCTTAGTCATGAAAAATTGGTAAAATTTTTAAATTTTTTTTTTCAAAATTCATGTAGTTGCACTCATTTCTTTAGAAACATGTAGGATTGAGTCTAGAATTTCTCATATCACTTAGGTTGATTGCATTTGCATAAGGGGTTAGGATTTCTTAAAAAGGTGTTTTACTTATGAATCATTTCAATGCCCTAGTTAGTAGTTCTTTAATGCTTTGTTTATACTTTGAAAGTAAGTTCTAACCATGCTTGGATCACTAGTTAGGATTTTCGTGACTTGAATTGAACTCTCATGATTTGAAACTCATCCTACTAAGTGAAAACCTTAATTTGAAAATCTAATTATCATTCTTATGCATTTGAAAACGAACACATGGTTTTAAAATATTTAGGCTCTCTTCTTCCTTTTTACCACTCTTTGTGAGCCTAAGTAGAACTCCCTCCTTGAACCTTACCCTCCTTTGAAGCCAAATGTTCTTGTGTGACATCTTTGTGAGGCCTTATTTTCGGTTTGAACTTGGCATAAAGTGTTAGGTTTAGGCGACATGATTTGGTTTTCATAATTGATTGCTAGCTTTACATTTTGAAGCTAGGGATAGGCTTAGGATAAGTTTGGGGGATCATTGGGGTTGCTTTCTTGTGTATTTGTTCTCGGTTTCAAAGAACTTTGTGTTTTAAAGAAAGAAATGGGTTTTAAGTGAAAGGTTGTGTTCTAAAAACTAAGTATGCTCTAATAAATTTCAGGAGGTAGCTCTCCCATAATAAAAAAAAAAAAAAAAAGAGAAGAGAAAAAGAAAAGAAAAATAAATAAAAGAGCCTAAGTGCCAAAAAAAAATAAAAAGAAAGAAAAAAAATAAGAGAGCTACCAATAAGAAATATCTAAAGAGCAAAAATTATTTTCAAAACCTTTTCACTAGCCTAAAAAGTTTAAAAATGTTCTTGTTTTGAATTGGGGATTGCTGAGTTGAGAAGAAAGGGATAGACTTTTAAGTGGTGAGTGAGGATTAAATTTCTTAAATGAGAGGGGTATAGGACTGTTTGATAGTTTACATGGGTAGATGAGAATCTAATCATGTGTGCATAAATTGTCTTTACCTTTAGCATTATGCGTTAGTTCAAACCATTTTTGAGAGAAACCCTTGTCTAATTATAAACCCTTTTCAAATGAGATCATTCTATGCTCATAACCATAACCCTTAGCCAAATGTGTTTTGCTTTAAAGTGCATAAGTTTGATTCATGGTTCGAATTTTAATGAATGTTAAAGGATGAATTTCTTTGATTGTTAGGAATAAGAGAGTCATGATTTGAATTTCTTTGTGTGATGAGTATGGCTAAGTCCTTTGGAGTATGAGTGTAAGCTTAGCATTTTAGGACTGTTAACTAGGACATTGAGATGATCTGTTCGAAAGGCACCTTTGCAAAAAGTTTAAAACCCCTTTGATTTTTCTGAAAACCTCTCTTCCTTACTTATTTTTCGTTGCTTGAGGGCAAGCAAGGAGTAAGTTTGGGGGAGTTGATGTCATTGCATTTTGCATACATTTTGCATACTCATTAGATAGTTTTTCATGCATTTGTATCATGTTTTAGGTTAGATTTGCATCACTTAGAGTCCTAGAGCATTCTTGCATCAGCATTTGCATTTTCTCTGCATTTTGCATCCATTCCAGGTTGTTTATGGTTGCTTTGGAGACACGGAGGTTCGTGGAGGTGTGGAGACCAATGTAGCGGTTCATGGAAGCTTGGGAAAATGCAAAGGACCAGTGATCGAGGAGCAGATCGAGCATGGCCGGTCGATCTAGGAGTTGATCAACCAGAAGATCGAGCCAACTAGGCGATCCAAGGATAATGATCGAGACGGAGATCGAGTGAAGCAGTCGATGCATCGGTACGGACGTAAATGACACCATGTAGAGCGAGAGCCGGATCGAGTACACCACTCGATCCTCCCGGAGATCGATACCGAGATCGGATGCAACACTCGATTCACCACAGAAGATCGAGACCCGGATCGAGCCAAAGACACGATGGCCGGATATGATCGAGAGACCAACTCGATCCAATGGTCGATCTCTGTCCTTTCAACCGTTTTTGGCTGTTAGGGACGGGGGGACCATTGGACTGTTTTGGCATTTTTTGGCAAAGGCGGCGACTACTTTTCGATGACTTTTGAGATTTTTTACTCGCTTTTGAAGTTTTTTTTTAGCTTTTCTCTCTGGTTTTCCGGAAGAACACCATTGTAGAACAGTTTCAAGCTTTTGTATTTTCGAATCTTTATCATTTTTAATCCAGTTTATCTTTCATGTTTATCGTTTCTTCTCTTCGTCCTTGCCTGATTTCCTTTATGTGTAGTGAGTAGTCCATTCAGGGTTAAGGGTTGAGGGGATTAAAGGGTAAAAAAGGTTCGATCTTGGTTTGTTTTCTAAACGTTTTAAATCTATCTCTTCTAAGGTGATGAAAGCTTAATGCTTGAAGACTCTCACGCCAAGAGCTTCACGATCCGAGAGGTCCCTTACCTTGACAGGATCCAGGGACCTCGGAAGATCTCACCTTAGTGATTAGTTACCCCTTCCCAAAAGCCATGGTAGTTTGGGGGACTAGTTAAGCCATTGTTCGAAATCTGTCTTCCTTGCCTTTCAACCTCTTTTTCCACCAAAAGCCATGGGTTTGGAGGAGAGGATGAAAGAGTGATCTATACCGAAAGCCACGGATAAATCTTGTTTTGTTTTCGAGGCTTAGAGACCCTCACCAAGTGAGTCGATCTAAAGTTTCAAACCCAAGATCAACCTTTGAAACCCCTTATATGAATCTCGACCCTGAAACCCTTCTCTTTAGCTTATTTGCGTCGCATATCACCTTTTGCTTGTTATTTGATAGCTTCCTGGTCTTTAGATTCCTTGTTTTTACTATTTTAGACGAGATCGATCGTTTCTGCTCGATCTTGTGGTCGATCCACTAGTCGAATTTTAACAATTCGAAGCTCTTCCCTTTAATTTATCTGTTTGTTCCTCGTGGTAACTGCTTGCTTTCTAGTATTTTTAAAAATAGGTTTCAATCTGTTTAGGTTGCTGCAATTAGTTTTCAAGATTTTCTCAACAAACTGTCTCATTTCACTTAGATTTGTCCTAGATCTTGCATTCTCTGTGGATTCTCTATCACCTAGAACTGGATTGACACTCTCTGCTTGCCTTACTGCAACGTTGCATGCATTAGAGTTTTGATAAGTTCTCTGCTGCATTAGACCGTAAGGAGAAAACCATTATCAAGAGGTTCCTCAAGGTTGATGTCCACTTCATCCCCAAGAGACTCACTTGCCATGTATGGTTTCAGCCTGTGCCCATTCACCGTGAAGTCTTCTCCATCCTTGCTAAACAAAGTCACAGCTCCGTATGTCAACACTTCCTTAATTTTGAATGGACCTGATCATCTTGACTTCAGCTTTCCAGGAAATAACCTCAACCTTGAGTTGAATAATAGCACCTGATCCCCTGCCTTGAAGTCCTTGTGTTTGATCCTCTTGTCATGGAAAACTTTTGTGCTCTCCCTATAGATTCTAGAACTCTCAAAAACTTCAAGGCGGTTTTCCTCAAGCTCATGCAAGTTGATGAGTCTCTTTTCTTGAGCTGTCTTGATGTCAAAATTCAGCAACTTTATTGCCCACAAAGCTTTATATTCCAGCTCAACAGGTGGATGACAGGACTTCCCATAAAGGAGTGAGAAAGGAGTTCTGCCCATTGGTGTCTTGAAGGCTGTCCTATAAGCCCACAAAGCATCATCAAGCTTATTAGACCAGTACTTCCTTGTAACACCAACTGTTTTCTCTAAGATGGCTTTGATCTCTCTGGTAGACACCTCCACTTGGCCACTTGTTTGAGGATGGTAAGGAGTAGCAACCTTGTTCTTGACACCATTCTTCTTGACAAAACTCTCAAAGACCTCGTTGATGAAATGGCTTCCACCATCACTGATCACACACCTTGGAACACCAAACCTTGGGAAGATAATTGTCTTGAAGAGTTTCAGCACAACTCTAGCATCATTTGTTGGACTGGCAATGGCTTTAAACCACTTGGACACATAATCAACAGCCACCAGGATGTACTTGTTCCCATAAGAGGAGGGGAAAGGTCCCATAAAGTCAATCCCCCACACATAAAACAATCTACTTCAAGAATAGAGTTCAGAGGCATCTCATCTCTCTTGGAGATGTTTCCTTTTTTTTGGCATGCATCACATGAGGAGATGTGAGCTTGGGCGTCTTTGAACAGACTAGACTACCAAAAACCAGCTTGGAGGACCTTGGAGGCTGTTTTGAATGTTCAAAATGTCCTCCATAGGCTGAGCCATGGCAATGATGCAGAATTCCTGGAACTTCTTCTTCAGCTATACACCTTTTGAACAACCCATCATTCCCTCTCTTGTACAAATAGGGCTCATCCCAAAAGTAATGGGAGACATCTCTTAAGAACTTCTTCTTCTGGTGTGAATTGAGGGTTTGTGGTATCTGCCCAATTACCAAGTAGTTCACAGAATCAGCATACCAAGGCAGTTTGTTCTCCTCTAAGCTTTGCACTTCAGTTGCCTTCACTCCTAAAGCATGCAGCTGTTCCTCTGGTAGAGTATCATTGATTGGGACAAAATCATCTATCCTCAATCTTGAGAGGTGATCAGCAACTCTATTCTCAATGCCTTTATTATCCAAAATCTCCATGTCAAACTCTTGCAGGAGGAGGATCCATCTAAGAAGTCTTGGCTTGGTGTCTTTTTTGGCATATATGTGCCTTAGTGCAACATGATCAGTGTAGACTATCACCTTAGAGCCCAGTAAGTAGCTTCTGAACTTCTCAAATGCAAAGACAACTGCTAGGAGCTCCTTTTCAGTTGTTGCATACTTTGATTGTGCCTCAACCATTGTTCTGCTAGCATAGTAGATAACATGAAGTTTCTTGTCTACTCTCTGCCCCAAGACTGCTCCAACAGCATAATCACTAGCATCACACATGATTTCAAATGGCATATCCCAGTTTGGAGCTTGTACAATTGGCGCTGATACCAGAGCTTGCTTGAGGGTGAGGAAGGCTTGCAGGCACTCCTCATCAAACACAAACTCTGTCTCCTTACACAACAATCTTGTCAAGGGTCTTGCAATCTTTGAGAATTCCTTGATGAATCTCCTGTAGAAACCAGCATGTCCCAGGAAGCTTCTGATTCCCTTTACTGTGTTTGGAGGCTCTGAGTGCAGCATCACATCAATCTTTGCCTTGTCCACTTCAATCCCCTTCTCTGAAATCTTGTGACCCAACACAATGCCTTCTTGAACCATGAAATGGCATTTCTCCTAATTCAGAACCAGCTTAGTGTCTTCATACCTCTGTAGAACCTGAGAAAGATTGGACAAGCAGACACCAAAGGAGGATCCATAGACACTAAAGTCATCCCCTAATACCTCCACCATCTCTGCAAGAAAGTAAGAAAAGATAGAAATCATACACCTTTGAAAGGTAGCATGAGCATTGCATAAACCAAAAGACATTCTCCTATAAACAAATGTTCCATATGGGCAAGTAAAAGTAGTTTTCTCTTGATCATTATGATGGATAGGGATCTGAAAGAATCCACTATAACCATCTAAAAAGCAGTAATACTTATGGTTTGCTAATCTTTCTAGCATTTGGTCAATGAATGGCAAAGGGAAGTGATCTTTCCTAGAAGCAGAATTAAGTTTTCTGTAATCTATGCACATCCTATGACCAGTGATTGTTCTAGTTGGTATTAACTCATCATTTTCGTTTTTTACAAGAGTGATCCCTCCCTTCTTAGGCACCACATGGACTGGTGAGACCCATGTGCTGTCTGAGATGGGACAGATCACTCCTGCTTCAAGCAACTTTAAGATTTTCTTTTATTACTACTTCTTTCAGATTAGGGTTCAATCTCCTTTGAGGTTCAACATAAGTTCTTGTATCTTCCTCTAGATGGATCCTATGAGTGCAGAGGTTTGGAAAAATGCCTTGGATGTCATCTAGTGAATATTCAATGGCTCTCCTAAACCTCTTTAACACTTTGACAAGAGCAAGGATCTCATCATCATTGAGATTATCATTAACAATTACAGGATAAGTAGAGTTAGAGCCTAAGAAAACATACCTTAGCCCTTTAGGAAGAGGTTTGAGCTTTACTTTGGGTGCTTTGAGTTCACTCCAGTCCTTTTCTATGCTGCTCTGCTCCTTGGCGCCAGCTTCATTGCTTGGAGGACCAGTTTCTTGAACTGAGAGGACCTCTTTCTTTGTGTAGTTCAGCTTCTCAAATGGTTCTCCTTCTTCCAAGACTTTGTGAGAGTCTAATCTCTGCTTATAACCCAAACTTTCCTTATCCAAGTAACCATCTTCTCCATGCTCCTTTGTCAAAGCTACTTGAAGTTTATCCTCACAACATAACTCCTCTTGAAGTTCATCATGCAGCTTCTCTAAGATCTCAATTTGAAACACTTGACCCTCAATAGTAGGCTGCTGCATAATCTTCTTGATGTCAAACTTCAAAGACATATCTTTGCCCAACTGTAGCTCAATCTTCCCTTTCTTAACATCAATGACAGCTCCTGTTGTGGCTAGGAAGGGTCTCCCAAGAATGAGAGGATCTCTAGGTTCCTCATCCATATCCAAAACCACAAAATCAGTAGGTATCTCTACACTCTCAATCCTAAGTGGTACATCTTCAAGCAATCCCTTGGGGAGCCTCACTGATCTATCAGCCAACACCAAATATATTCTACAGTCATTGAACTAGGTGAAGCCTAGGCGCTGTGCTACAGAGTAGGGCATCAAGCTGACACTAGCTCCTAGATCACACAAACATTTCTCAAACAGAAGTGGACCTATAAAGCAGGGTAAGGTAAAGCTTCCTGGATCTCCTAGCTTGTTGGGAGCCACTCTCTTCTGTTGAATAATGGCACTACACTCATGTGTGAGGACCACCATCCATTGTAGGTCCTTGGTTCTTTCAGCAACAGCATCCTTTAAGAATATCTGATAAGGAGGAACCAGAACAAAAGCATCTAGCAGTGGTATATTGAGCTGGATTTTCTTCATCTGTTCATCAAAGAGCCCTTTATATTTAGCAACCAGCTGCTTCTTAAACCTTCCAGGAAAAGGTATTGTGGGTTGATAAAGAGGAGGTATGTATCTTGGTTCCTTGATCAACTCCTTAGATGCTTCCTTTGGTTTTTCCTTAACCACTTATTTGGCTTTGGTGTTGTTTGGACCTCTTTCAGCTTCAACTACTTCATCCTCTTGAGCTTCTTCATTATCGTTAGCCTCCACCCCCTCTTCTTGTTCTTCAATGTCCACATTGGGTGTAGAAGGTGCCACTTTTGGTGGAAGTTGCTTCCTACTTCTTAAAGTGACAGCTTTGACACACTCTTGTGCTAGTGAAGAGGTAGATGATTGAGCCATGCTCTCTAGTTTGCTGATCTTCATATTCAAAGGACCTAGTTGGGACTGCAAGCTAGAGTCAATGCCTTTGTGTATTTCAACAGTCATACTTCTTTGAATGTCAGTCATACTATTTTGAATCTCAACAGCCATGATCTTCTGAAACTCTACATTCTGAAGTTGTTGGAGTTACAGGAACATCTCCTTAAGGTCCAATGCATGTGAAGGTTGGGAGGTGCTGGCGCCAACTGTTTGAGAAGAAGAACCTTGATGTTGGTTAGTATGAGTGTCTCCATAGGACTGGTGTACACAAACATCATGGTCTTGGTTCATTATTGGCGCCTCTTGTAGTTGAACAGCTTTGATTTGATGCTCTTTCTAGTGGTTTGGTGAAGCAACACTAGGAAGAGGTTTAGTGGTCTCACTGATCAGCAAGTAAACTTTTTTCTGCAAGTCTTTCATCTCATACAATGCTGTCTCTTGCTTCTCTTCAGTGGCTTTGGAATATTGCTCCTTGTCATCCACATAATCCCAATTGTTGTGTGCCATGTTCTCCACTAAAAGCCATCCTTCATCAAAATCTTTGCCAAGAAAGTAACCATTGCTTGCAGTATCTAGAAGGATTCTTATGGTTGGGAGAACACCTCTGTATAGTGTGGATATCAGCATCTCTTTGGGGAAGCCATGGTGAGGGCATTGGTGAGTGAAGCTTTTGAACCTTTCCCAAGTGTCTCCAAAGCTTTCATTAGACCACTGTTTAAAGTTTATGATCTCATTCCTGAAATGTGCAGTTCTTGAGGGAGAGAAGAACTTGGCTAAGAAAGCACCTTTGCATTGTTCCCAAGAAGTGATGCTTCCTTGTGCTAAAGACTTCTCCCATAATTTAGCTCTATCACCAAGAGAGAATGGAAATAAATCTGAGCTTCAAAACATCTTCTAAAACTCCACTAAGCTTTGTCAAAGCACATATCCTCTTAAAATGATCCAGGTGCTCTAAGGGGTCTTGGTTGGGCAGCCCAAAGAACTGCTTTTCTTGAATCATAGTAATCATACTGCTCTTGATCTCATAGTGATGAGTCTCCATGGGTGGAAGAATACCTTGTCTTGAAGCATAACTTGAAGGTATATCAGCAGCACCAATAGGTCTCAATGGTCTTTGAAACAAAGCTCCTTGTAAACTATGTGGACCTTGCTGTCCTTGTAAGCCTTGAATTCCTTGAAGACCTTGTGGACCTTGTGGACCTTGCAAACCAAAACCAGCAGCATACTGATGTTCTTCCATGCTTCAACAGCTGAATTCTGATTCTGCAAACCCAAAATCTTTGACCTTGAACTTCAGTTGTAGATGTAGACACTTGAGAGCAAGTGTTGAGGTACCTACAAAAGAAATTCTAGACCAAAAGAGAAATCAGTAACCAAAATCGAAAATAACAAAGCTTGATCTCAAGATCTCTACAAATCCTACTGAACAAAGCATTCCCCTAATGGCAACAGCGACAAATTGATACAAGACTTTTTAGGACTTGATTCAATCACCCATGCTTGTACTAATCAGTTGTAGTATAACATAGTGTTTTATCAATCCAAAAGGAGAGAATGAAGCAGTAAGAATGCAATAGAGCTCTTAATTCAAGCAAACAAAGATGGTTTTGAAGTCTAACAACCTAAAAGATCAAACAGAAATGAAGAGAACATCAAACAAAGAGTGAAAAGCAAGCAAAGCAACTAAAACAAAGGCAAAACAGAGCAAATTCGAATCCCAACTAAAAACAGAGACAAGATGGTACTTGAGATGAGATAATTGGTATTAGGGAACTATTGACTCAACCTATGATGCTTACAAACTCACATAATGCTATTCCTTATGCATATCATTCATTTATATGACTAATTCAACCTCTTAGCACTAATCTCTTTGCTAATCATCAAGTCAAGAACTAATTCTCATAAGTGAAATGACAAACAGCAAGCATTAAGACAAATATTCAATCCTGTATTGCCAAATTACTCACTAGACAGTCAATCTATTGAGCTAGGACAAGCAATTCTCTTACAATGCAGTTCAGGCATTTCATCAAACACTTGGCGGGCATAAAATGAGCTTAAAGTCCTAATTAACTTAGCTAGAGCTAATCAAGCATTAAACACAACATTTAAGAAAGGAAATTGAAGAATTAACACTAAGCAATCATAGAAAGAGTCTTAAATTCCCTAAACCTAACCCATCTCAATTCCCAAAAAAAGTACTAACTAAACACCATTAAAACCATCAATTCAAAGAGAGAAAGATGACTAATCATGATTAGAGAGATTAAACAAAAAGATAAATGCAAACTCTTATTAAAATGAAGCAAATATTCAAGTTACAAAATCTAAAAGCTAAAACAAAGAGGAAAGGACTACTGGATAAAAGACTGTGCCCAAAAATTAAGGATTTTTTGTATTCAAAGGAGTTTAAGCGAAAATAGGAAAATTGTAAATAAGTGGTCTTCAGTCTGGAATCCTATCGGTCTGGAAGGTGACCGATAGGGGGACCGATAGGATTTCTATCGGTCTATAAGGTGACCGATAGGGTGACCGGAATTCTCACGGTATACTTCTATCGGTCACTTCTTTGACCGATAGCCTGATCGATCGCTTCAGTCGCTCCTTGACCGATAGCCTTCGTGTCTTGACCGATAGGCTCGGTAGAGATTGTCTGCCTTGGTTCCTCTTGCTCTATTTCAGCTCAGCCAGCTTCCTGATCCACTCCCAAAGCTCCTCCATACTCCTCATAGCTCCATAAGCACCTAAAAACATCCTTTATGCAAAGAAAATGCAAGCTACATCCTAAATGCAATCTAAGTCTAAAAAAAGAAGAAAATGGGACAAAGGATAAGGAAAACATGCAAAAGGAAACCAAAACATGCACTAAATGCACGCCTAAATGATGCAAATACAAGAGATATCAATATTAGCTCATCATTTTCAATTTTTACTACGGTGATCCCTCCTTTCTTAGGCACCACATGGACTGGTGAGACCCATGTGCTGTCTGAGATATGATAGATCACACCAGCTTCAAGAAGTTTTAGGATTACCTTTTTAACAACCTCTTTTAGATTAGGATTCAATCTCCTTTGAGGTTCAATAGATGATTTTGTCTCATCCTCTAGATGAATCCTGTGAGTGCAAAGGCTAGGAGAGAAACCTTTGATATCATCAAGAGAGCATCCAATGGCTCTCCTAAACCTCTTTAACACTTTCACAAGTGCAAAGACTTCATCATGATTGAGGTTTTCATTGACAATAACAGGAGAAGTAGAGTTAGAGCCTAAGAAGACATACCTTAGCTCTTTAGGAAGAGGTTTGAGGTCCACCTTTGGCGGTTTGAGTTCATTCCAATCCTCATCTATGCTGCTCTGCTCCTTGGCGCCAGCTTCTTAGATGGAGAGTATTTCTGTCTCCTTGTACCTCAGCTCTTCAAACGGCTCCACTTCCTCCAATATCTTGTGAGAGTTAAGCCTCAACATGTAACCCAAACTTTCCTTATCCAAATAGCCATCATTCCCATGCTCCTTTGTCAAAGCCACTTGTAGTTTGTCATCACAGCACAGCTCCTCTTGGACTTCATCATGCAGCTCCTCCAAGGTCTCTATTTTGAAAATTTGACCTTCTATGGTGGGCTGTTGCATGATTTGCTTGATGTCAAACTTCAGGGAAATGTCTTTACCAAACTGCAGCTCAATCTTCCCTATTTTTACATTAATGACAGCTCCTGTTGTGGTTAAGAAGGGTCTCCCTAGGATGAGAGGGTCCCTAGGCTTTTCATCCATTTCTAAAACAACAAAATCGGTTGGGATCTCTACATTCCCAATCCTGAGAGGAACATCTTCAAGCAATCCCTTGGGGAGCCTCACTGATCTATCAGCCAACACTAAAGAGATTCTACAATACTTAAACGCTGTTAAACCAAGGCGCTTTGCAATGGAATATGGCATCAAGTTGACGCTGGCTCCCAAATCACACAAGCATTTCTCAAATAGTAGTTGACCTATAGAACATGGTAGAGTGAAATTCCCTGGGTCACCAAGCTTGTTAGGAGACAGCTTCTGCAGCTGAATGATGGCACTGCATTCATGTGATAGCACAACCATTCCTTGCAGATCTTTGGTCCTCTCTACTACAGCATCTTTCAGAAATTTCTGGTAAGGAGGAACCAGGACAAAGGCGTCAAGCAAGGGCATAGTAAGCTGTATTTTCGTCATCTGTTCATCAAAAAGACCTTTGTACTTGGCAAGCAACTCTTTGTTAAACCTTCCAGAAAATGGCATTGGTGGCTTGTATGGAAGAGGTATGTATCTTGGTTCTTTAACCAACTCCTTAGGTGCATCTTTTTGTTTTTCTTAGCCACATCTTTGCCTTTATCCTTCTTTGGGGTTTTACCAGCTTTGACTGGTTCTTCATCTTCTATTACCACTTCATCATCTTCTATGGCTGCCTCCTCTTCTTGAACCTCAATGTCCTCATTGTGGATAATGGGAGCAAGTATAGGAGGAAGCTGTTTTCCACTTCTCAATGTGACAGCTTTGATGTATTCTCTAGCGGAGTGAGATGTAGATGGCACACTTTGGAACTTCAGTTGCTCAAGATTTTTATCGAAGGCTAGCTGTTGAGAGAGGAGTTTAGACTCAAGCTGAGACTGAAGTTGAGATTGGAGTTCAGCCTTTAGTGTAGCTGCTTGTGTGGTAATGCTTTGTTGGAGCTCTTGTTGGGAGTGACGAATCTGCTTCAAGATTTGCTGCATAGCAGGTTCTTGGGTAGAAGGAGGAGGTGAAGGTTGCTGTTGTTTTGGCTGTCTCTCCTCTTCTTGTCGCTGAACATATTGGGCCAGGAGTTGTTGCTGAAGCTGTGATTGGCGGAATCCATCATCTATTCTCTCCTTTATCACTTTCACCTCAAGCAATGTGGCTTCTAATTGAGAAGAGACCAATTTCGAAGTATCCTCTTGGTCTTCACCATATTGTGCATTGCTTTGAGCTAGATTCTCAATCAAAGATAAACCATCATCCACATATTGAGCAAGAAAGTTACCTCTGCTAGCTGTATCAAGAAGTAGTCTCATTTTAGGCAAGACACCTTTATTTAATGTAGATAGCAGCGCCTCTTTTGTGAAACCATGTTGGGGGCATTGAATTGTGAAGCTCCTAAACCTTTCCCAAGCATCTGAAAACTCTCATTTGACCATTGGTGGAAGTTGTAAATCTCATTTCGAAATCTGGCTATCCTAGAGGGAGAGAAGAACTTGGTTAAGAAAGCAGTTTTGCATTGAGCCCAAGTTGTGATGCTTCCTTGCTGCAATACTTTCTCCCATAGTTGAGCTCTATCTCCAAGTGAGAAAGGGAAGAGTCTAAGCTTCAGACCATCATCAGATATACCACTCATTCTAGCCATAGAGCATATCCTATCAAAGTTGTCAAGATGCTCAAGTGGATCTTCATTGGGCAGTCCAAAGAATCTGTTGTCTTTGAACCATTGCAATCATGCCCTTTCTGATCTCAAAGTGACTGTCTTCTAAAGGAGGAGTGATCCCATGTCTTGAAGCAAAAGATGGTATGTCAGCAGCTCCTATAGGTCATGGTTGCCTTTGTTCTCTCAAACCCCAATCACCTTGTAAACCATGGGGACCTTGCTATCCTTGTAAACCCTGGATCTTTTGAAGATCTTGTGGACCTTGTAAACCTTGGATCCCTTGAAGACCTTGTGGACCTTGTGGACCAAAACCAGCAGCACGTAGATGCTCTTCCATCTTTGAACAACTGATAGCTGCTGCTGTTAATCCAAAATCTTGCCCCTTGAACTAGTTGAGTAGTTGTAGGCACCTTAGAGCAAGTGTTTTGGTACCTACAAAAGAAATTCTAGTCCAAAAGAGCAATCAGTAACCAAAAACGAAAATAAAAGCTTGATCTCAAACAATCTACAAATCCTAATGCTTAGAACAATCTCAAATGCCAACGGCGCCAATTTGATGTAGGAGTTTACTCTACTTCAAATCCTACATATACTCATATCATTGTAGTATGTAGGTATCAATCCATTATGGGAAGGTAAGACACTAGGAATGCAATAGATTATCTAATTCAAGTAAGCATAAATGGGCGATTGAAAATATGAATCTAACAACTGAAAGAGACTTTAAATAAGCAAAAGCAAGCAAAATAAACAGAGAAACTAAGGCAGGTTCGAATTCAAACAATCAAGAACTAGTAGGCTTGAGATAGGGTAGTTGATCTAGGGAGATTCTTGGCTTAACTAGTGATGCTTCAAAACATTTCAGACAATGCTATTCCTAGGCATAGAATTAACAGCTATAGTTAGCTCAATTCCTTGACAACCACTTTGCTAAACACATATCCAAGACAAATTCCTTTACTCAAACACATGGCCAACAAGCATTACAAACAACTAATCAAATTCTATATTGCCAATCTACTCCTTAGACAGCTAATTCCTTAGGCTAAGATATGCAATTCTCTTACTTGACTCATTCAGGCAATTCATCAAACACTTATCAGGCATAAGAGAACCCTAGGATCTAGATCAACTTAGCAAGGGCTAATCTAGCATTAAATATAATCAATAAGAAGGAAAAATAACTTTAAGCACTAAGTAATCACTAATCTAACTTTAAATCTCCCTATCTCTATCCCATCTCGAACCCTAATGATGTTACTGCATATTACATACATTTTGCATACTCATTAGTTAGCTTTTCATGCATTTGCATCACGTTTTAGGTTAGATTGCATCACTTAGAGTCCTAGAGCATTATTGCACCAGCATACGCATGTTCCTTGCATTTTGCATCACATTTAGGTTGTTTCTGGCTGCTTTGGAGTCGTGGAGGTTCGTGGACGTGCTGAAGCTGTTGTAGCAGTTCATGGAAGCTCGGATATTTGCTAAGGATCAGAGATCGAGGAGCAGATCGAGCATGGCCGGTCGATCTAGGATGTGATCGACCAGAAGATCGAGAAGACCAGGCGATCCAAGGAGAATGATCGAGACGAGGGTCGAGTGAAGCAGTCGATCAAACGGTACGGACGTAAATGACGCCATGCAGAGCGAGAGCCAGATAGAGTACACCACTCGATCCAACCGAAGATCGATACCAAGATCGGATGCAACGCTCGATCCGCCGAAGATGATCGAGACCCAGATCGAGCTGAAGACACGATGTTCGGAGATGATCGAGAGAACCGCTCGATCCCGGAGTCGATCTCTGTCCTTTCAACCACTTTTGGCCGCTAGCGAGGGGGGGGAACCATCAGCTTGTTTTGGCCATTTTGGGAAGGCGACGACGTCCTTTTCCCAGAGAACTTTTCAACCTTATCTTTTTTATGTTTTCTCTCTGGTTTTGAAAGAAGAACACCATTGTCGAACTTTGAGTTTTCTTTAGCTTTGTAATCGAATCATTTCAGCTTAATCTAGTTTCCTTTTCATGTTCATCGTTTCCTTTTCCATGCTTTGCTTGATTTACCTTATGTGTAGTGAGTAGTTTATTTGGGTTCGGGGTTGAGAGGATTAAAGGGTCTAAAGGGTTGTTTTCTAAGTATTTTAATGGCTATCTCTTCTAGGGTGTTGAGCTCTCAAAGCTTGAAGACTCTCACGCCAAGAGCTTCATGATCCGAGAGGTTCCTTACCTTGACAGGATCCAGGGACCTCTGAAGATCACACCCTAGAGACTAGTTACCCCTTCCCAAAAGCCATGGAAGCTTGGGGGACTAGTTAAGCCACTCGTTTGAAATCCATTTTTCTTGCCCTTCGACCTCTCTTTCCACCAAAAGCCATGGGTTTGGAGGAGAGAATGAAGGAGTGATCTATACCGAAAGCCACGGATAGATCTTGCTTAGTTTTCAAGGCTTAAAGATCCTCACAAAGTGAGTCGATTTAAAGTTTTCAACCCAAAGTCGAACCTTTGAAACCCCTGACCATGAATCTCAACCCTAAGCCCTCTCTTTTAGCATGTTTACATCTTCTCTCGTCATTCGCTTGATCTTTGATAGCATCCTGGTCGTCAGTTTTACTGTTCTTGCATTTTTAGACGAGATCGATTGTTATTGCTCGATCTAGTGGTCGATCCACTAGTCGAATTTTAGTAATTCGAAGCTTTGTCCTTTAATTATTCTGTTTGTTCCTCATGGTAGTTTGATCATTCCTGGTAATTTTAAAATAGTTTTCATTACATTTAGTTGCTGCATCTAGTTTTTAGGGATTTTCTCAAGACTCATCTTGTTTCGCTTAGATTTGCATAGTCCTTGCATTCTCTTTGCATTTTCTGTCATCCTAGGTGTGGATTGACTCTCTCTTGCATGCTGTACTACAACCTGTCTTGCATTTGAGTTTGATAACCTCATTGCATTCTCACCCTTACAAATAAAGTGTCTATCACCTAAGCAAACTACTCACTAATCATGATCCTAATCACAGCCCAAAGCAAGGAAGGAAAACAAATCATGATGAGAGAGTGGATAAACACCAACTTTTGATTGAAAGAACAAGATTCAACAAGATATTACAAGAAAAACTAAGGGAAATGCAAAAGAGAAAACTATTATCTAGAGGGTAAAAGATGATAAGATCCTCCTTATGTTTCTGGGTCGCAGCCTATATATAGTTTTCAGGAAAAACCCTTAGTAAACCGGAGATAAACCGGAAAGCATCTGGTTCAGATGACTGATATCGACTTGTTACATCGATATGCTGGTCGATATTGGTTGGCAGGAGAGTCTATCGACCAAGTATGGCCGATACCCACATCGATACAGTCGCTCCTGGTTAAGGCATCTCGGGTGATCTCCTCGGTATGCTACTCGATACAATCGCCCTTTAGTTAAGGCTCCTCGAGCTCCAATGTCGATACAGTTACCGATACACTTTTTGGCTTGCGCATTGAGATGATACTAGGTCAATATGCTGACCGGTACAAGGGCTCCAAGGTGGTGTATCGACCAGAGTAACTCGATACTCTCCTGATGTCCTGTCTCCTTGTATCGATTCTGGGACTTCGATATGCTAGTCGATATGGTTCCTCAGCATGTATCGACGCGAGATGTCGATATGCTGCTCTGTACATCGTGTATCGATCTGCCAAGTCGATATCCTGCTCGGTATGAATCCTCCTCGCCTTGGTTCCTTCACCTTTTGATTCCCAGCTTCTCCTTTGGTCCCCAAACTCCTAAAATGCACCTGCCAAGTGCTAAGAATGCACCTAATATGCAATGCAACTCCTAATTATACTCTAGATGCTAAGTGGATGCAATTGGGACAAGAATATGTAGAAATGCATGCTTGAAGACTTCAAAAAAATGTAAAATGTATGTTAATATGGTGTAAATAGTGAGTATATCAATATGCTAATCAATATTGGTTGGCTGAAGGTTGTATCGACTAAGTATGGTCGATACATTGATCGATACAGCCACCTTTGGCTAAGTCTTATCGGTTGATCTCCTCGGTATGCTACTTGATACAATCGCCCTTTAGTTAAGGCTTATCGAGCTCAATCATCGATACTCTGATCGATACACTTCTTGGCTTGTGTATCGAGATGCTACATGTCGATATGATGGCCGGTATGGATGCTCTGAAGGTGGTGTATTAGCTAGAGTGGCTCGATACTCTTTGCTTGTCCTGTCTCCTTATATCTACTTGGCACTTCGATATGATGATCGGTATGTGTCCTCAGCTCCTATCGACGTATGCCGTCGATATGTTGCTCTGTATGCTCTGTATCGACTTGTTAAGCCGATACCCATCCCGATATGGAGCCTTCTTGCTTTGTTTTCTTCACCCAATGACTTCCAGCACTTGCCTTAGTCATTAAAATCCCCCAATGCACCTGCCAAGTGCTGGAAATACACCTAATATGCAATGCAAGTCCTAACTATACTCTAAATGCCAAGTGGATGCAATTGGGGTATGAACATGTAAAAATGCATGCTTAAAGACCAAAAATTAGTGCTAAATATATGCTAAAATGGTATAAATATAGAGTATTTTAACTCCCCCACACTTGCCTTTTGCTTGTCCTCAAGCAATCAAAGACAAATAAGAGAGAGAGGTTTGAAGGTGGGAGCTCAAAACTAAAGATGCTAATGGAAAGATTGATTCAATGCCCAAGTTATATGTTCTAAGATGCATAGAGATTGTTCTATTTCAAAAGCTTTAGCCATACTCATACTAACAAACAATGAACTCAAGTTTAGCCTACACAAGCATTTAAATCATCCATCTCTTTAACATTCATTAAGTGTAACCTATGGATCAAGTTTGTGCAAATCAAGTGAGAACATTTGGTTTAAGGGACAAGGCTATGAGATGAAAATGATCTCATTCAAATAAATCTCAAAGATTCAAGGGATCACTCAATGAAATGACTCTATCTTAGGCAAACTGCTAAAGGTAAAAACACACTTATGCATGCAAGTTAAAGCTCTCTTCTTCCCTTTTTTTACCCAAAGATGAACCTAATAACTTCTAAATCTCACGCAAAACCCCTAGGTCTACCCTTTCCCAAAGCACTTGCCATCTTC
This sequence comes from Thlaspi arvense, assembly GCA_911865555.2. Lineage (NCBI taxonomy): Eukaryota > Viridiplantae > Streptophyta > Magnoliopsida > Brassicales > Brassicaceae > Thlaspi > Thlaspi arvense. The sequence continues at coordinate 16,938,172 of OU466857.2, forward strand.
TTCTTCATGATGTGTGGAGGAAACTTCTTCTTTGCTTGTGTGGTTGACTTCTTTTTGGAACTTGCTCTTCTTTGTTGTTTTTGGCTCCATTTTCATCACCTTTGGTGGATTGCTTGGTCTGAATTCTCCTTTTGGATGACATTGTAAGCTTTGTTGTTGTTGGCCCCTTCTCTTCTTTAACACTTAGAGCTTTCTTCCTTTTTACTTAACCACAAAGACTGATTATCTTTCCCACACTTCTTCTTTTTTTAAAAGATGTAAACAATTAAAGATCAAACCACTTACACTACCCCTTTCCCAATCTCCTAACCTAGTACCAAGCTCAAAATGCAAGCTGGTGTCTACAAGAGAGCTTCTCCTTGCCAGCCTTATTCCTAACACTTTTTGCCATGATAAAATCGAAAATGATGCAATGCAAGGCCTCACAAATCTCATTGTAGTGTTTAGGTTTATAAGGACGGATTGGTTTAAGGTGTGGATAACTGTCCCATAATGATGATGATCAGCTACTTGGATCAACAAGAGTGGTAAGAAGGGAAGAAGATGATCCAAGTATGTATATGAGTAGCCATGTAGTCAATTTTAATGCACAAACAAGATAATTCAAAGTCATAAGTATGGTTCTAATAAGATAAAGTTGGAATCAAATCAAAGCAAGCTTTAGCATAAGTTAAGAGCATCAATGCAAGAACTCAAAGCATGGTGCAGCCTTAACTTCAAACTCACTACTATGCATTCAAACAACAAGTAACAAGGCATTGAAAACAATTCATACATGGGCATCTTAACAAGTGTTTATCATCTACTCCCTATGCAAATGTGTGCAAAGCTTCATGAAATGCATCTAGACTCAATCTTAATTATATAAATGCACTAAATAATTCATTTTGGTTTCCAAAAAGTTTGAAAATTTTCTGATTTTCTCAATGAAATGTATGAATGTATGCATGAGACTCAAGTATGCAAAAGAGAAAATAAGAAAATAAAACACAATGTCAAATGCAATACCCTCCTCCACACTTGAATTACACAGTCCTCTGTGTAATAAGAGTCATATGGAGGTTTAAACAACTATAAATGATGAATGGACAAATGGCAGGGCAAAAGAAGTGAAGGATGAAGAACAAGGAGAGACTTACAGCCTTTTTTTCGTGGCCGATATCGGGGTGCAAGGTCGATATGTTGATCGATATGCTTCCGAGGAGGTGTGTATCTGGGAGGGACATCGATACGCTGGTCGATATTATTCTGGGTGATTCGTATCAATCTGAGTATCTGTGCAGATGTCAATATGCCTTGACGCGTAACTCAGAAATCGTCGTTGCCCTTTTGTTAAGGCATATCGACGTCGTTCACCTCGATATCCTTGTCGATACGCCCGTGCTCTTCGTGTACCAGTGTCCTAGGTCGATATTCAAATCGACATACATTGCTCCATCTTATGTACCGGGTCGGTTGCTGCCCGGTATATGGATGGTGAAGGTGTATCGATTGGGATGCACCTCTGTACACTGCTCGATACGTCACTCTTCCTCATGTATCGATCTGGTTGTACTCGGTACGCTGGTCGATACATCATTCGGCGGGGCGTATTGAGTTAGCTACATCGATACTCAGGTCGATACAATATCCTCTCTCATGTATTGACCTCCAACTTGTTCGATACACCAGTCGAAACAGGTGCTACGGCACGCAGTATTGACCAGGTGTGCCCGATATGCACATCGATACCATCCCTATCGACCTGCCCAGATATGCTGATCGTTACGACCCGCCTTCGAGTATACCCTTCTTTGTAAGTCTGCTGTTCTTTCCTGGTCCCATCCTAGCAGCTTAAGGGTATTCCTGGTTACTAAAATAAACTAGAAAAGCATGAAAAAGAAAATAATTTAGACAGGGATAACCTGGGAATACCTCCCAATAGTGCTTGTTTAGAGCCACTAAGCTTGACTTTTCTTGCTCCTTACGCACCTGGAGGGTCTTGGAGGTGAATGTCTGTATCATCTCCAAGTGTGTCACTAGCAATGTAAGGCTTCAGTCTATGCCCATTCACTGTGAACTCCCCTTCCTCTGGCTTGAACAATGTAACAGCTCCATAGGGAAGACTTCCTTGATCTTGAAAGGACTTGTCCATTTGGTCTTGACGTTTCCTGGAAATAACTTCAGCCTTAAGTTGAATAACAGCACCTTGTCTCCAGCTTTGAAGTCCTTGGGTCTTATCCTCTTATCATAAAAAGCTTTGGTCCTCTCTTTATAGATCTTAGAGCTCTCAAAGGCGTCAAGGCGATTTTCCTCTAACACAAGTAAGTTGATGAGTCTCTTCTCTTGAGCTGTCTTGATGTCAAAATTCAACAGCTTGGTTGCCCACAAGGCTTTGTACTCCAGCTCCACAGGTAGATGACAAGCCTTGCCATAAAGGAGTGAGAAGGGGGTTCTACCAATGGGTGTCTTGAAGGCTGTCCTGTATACCCATAAGGCTTTGTACTCCAGCTCCATAGGTAGATGACAAGCCTTGCCATAAAGGAGTGAGAAGGGGTTTTACCAATGGGTGTCTTGAAGGTTGTCCTGTATGTCCACAAGGCATCGTCTAGTTTGTGAGACCAATCCTTTCTTGTAATACCAACTGCCTTCTCTAAGATGGCTTTGATCTCTCTGCTAAACACCTCTACTTGACCACCATTTTGAGGATGGTAATGAGTGGCAACCTTATGCATAACACCATTCTTCCTTAGCAAGCTTTCAAAAACCTTGATGATGAAGTGGCTTCCCCATCACTAGTAACACATCTTGGAACACCAAACCTTGGGAAGATGATTGTCTTGAAGAGCTTAAGCACAACTTTGGCGTCATTTGTAGGACTAACTACTGCTTCAACCCACTTTGAGACATAATCCACAGAAACAAGGATATACTCATTCCCATAGGATGAAGGGAAAGGACCCATAAAGTCAATTTCCCAAACATCAAATATATCCACTTTAAGGATTGAGTTAAGAGGCATTTCATCTCTCTTACAGATGCTTTCCTTCCTTTGGCATGTATCACATGATGAGATATAAGCTCAGGCGTCTCTAAACAAACAAGGCCACCAAAACCAGCTTGGAGTACCTTTTGTGCTGTCTTGAAGGTGGCAAAGTGACCTCCATATGTTGATCCATGACAGTGGTGAAGGACACCTTTGACTTCTTCTTCAGCTATGCACCTTCTGAACAGTCCATCAGTTCCCTTCTTGTAGTGATATGGTTCATCCCAATAATAGTGAGATACATCCTTGAAGAATTTCTTCTTGTGATATGTATCAAGTTTGGTTGGGATATCCCCACATGCGAAGTAGTTGGCGAAGTCAGCATACCAAGGCAGGTTCTCCTCTTGCAAACTAATCACTTCCTCTTTCCTAAATGCTAATGCATTCAGCTGTTCTACTGGTAGAGTGTCATTAATTAGAATGAAGTCATCAATTCATAGCCTTGAGAGATGATCAGCAACACCCTTTTCAACGCCCTTCTTGTCTACAATATCCATGTCAAACTCCTGCAAGAGAAGTATCCATCTGAAGAGTCTTGGCTTAGTATCCTTCTTGGTGTAGATGTGTCTAAGTCCTGCATGATCTGTGTAGACTATCACTTTGGACCCAACCAAATAGCTTATGAACTTTTCAAATGCAAAGACCAATGCAAGGATCTCCTTCTCTGTTGTTGCATATCTTGTTTGGGCTTCATCCATTGTCTTGCTGGCATAGTAGATGACATGCAGCTTCTTGTCTACTCTTCGTCCCAAGACTGCTCCAACAGCATAGTCACTAGCATCACACATGATTTCGAACGGTAAATCCCAGTTTACAGCTTGGACTATGGATGCACTCACTAGAGCTTGCTTGAGGGTGAGGAAGGCTTGCAAGCAGTCTTCATCAAACACAAACTCTGTTTCATTACACAACAGCCTTGTTAAGGGCATTGCAATTCTAGAGAAGTCCTTGCTAAACCTTCTGTAGAAACCAGCATGTCCCAAGAAGCTTCTAATTCCATTGATAGTGTTTGGAGGCTCCAAGTGCATCATCACTTCTATCTTTGCCTTGTCTACCTCTATCCCCTTCTCTGAAATATTATGGCCCCAAACAATGCCCTCTTGAACCATAAAGCGGCATTTCTCCCAATTCAGAACCAGCTTAGAGTCTTCACACCTCTGCAAAACCTGAGAAAGATTGGACAAGTAGACGTCAAAAGAAGATCCATAGACACTAAAGTCATCCATGAATACTTCCATCATCTCCTCAAGCAAATCATAGAAAATAGGGGTCATACACCTCTGAAAAGTTGCTGGGACATTGCACAGTCCAAATGGCATTCTTCAATATGCAAATGTGCAATAAAGACATGTGAAAGTGGTCTTTTCCTGATCATTGGGATGAATAGGAATCTGGAAGAAGCCACTATACCCATCTAAAAAGCAGTAGTATTTATGATTAGCTAATCTTTCTAGCATTTGGTCTATGAATGGCAAAGGGAAATGATCTTTCCTAGAAGCAGAATTCATTTTTCTGTAATCTATGCACATCCTATGGCCAGTTATAGTTCTAGTTGGTTTTAACTCATCATTTTCGTTTTTACCACAGTGATTCCTCCTTTCTTAGGCACCACATGGACTGGTGAGACCCATGTGCTGTCTGAGATATGATAGATCACACCAGCTTCAAGAAGTTTTAGAATCTATTTTCTTACAACTTCTTTCAGATTAGGATTCAATCTCCTTTGAGGTTCAATGGATCATTTTGTCTCATCCTCTAGATGAATCATGTGAGTGCAAAGGCTAGGAGAGAGACCTTTGATATCATCTAGTGAATATCCAATGTCTCTCCTATACATTTTTAACACTTTCACAACAGGACTTCATCATCATTGAGGTTTTCATTGACAATAACAGGATAATTAGATTTAGAGCCTAAGAAGACATACCTTAGTCCTTTAGGAAGTGGTTTGAGGTCCACCTTTGGCGCTTTGAGCTCACTCCAGTTCTCATCTATGCTGCTCTGTTCCTTGGCGTCAACTTCTTGGATTGAGAGAAGCTCTGTCTCCTTGTACCTCAGCTCCTAAAATGGCTCATCTTCCTCCAAGATCCTATGAGAGTTAAGCCTCAACATGTAACCCAAGCTTTCTTTATCCAAATCACCATCTTCCCCATGCTCCTTTGTCAAAGCCACTTGTAGTTTGTCATCACAGCACAGCTCCTCTTGGACTTCATAATGCAGCTCCTCCAAGATCTCTATTTTGAACATTTGAACTTCTATGGTAGGCTGTTGCATGATTTGCTTGATGTCAAACTTCAGAGACATGTCTTTACCCAATTGCATCTCAATCTTCCCTTTCTTGACGTCAATGACAGCTCCGGTTATGGCTAGGAAGGGTCTCCTAAGTATGAGATGATCTCTAGGCTCCTCATCCACTTATAGGACTACAAAGTCAGTTGGGATCTACACATTCCCTATTCTGATTAGCACATCCTCAACCAGTCCCTTAGGGAGTCTCACTGATCTCTCAGCTAACACTAAAGGGATCATGCAGTCTTTAAATTCATTGAACCCAAGGCGCCTAGCTATGGAATAAGGCATGAGACTTACACTTGCTCTAAAGTCACATAGGCACTGTCAAACATTAGTGGACCTATAGAGCAAGGCAAAGTAAAACTTCCTGGATCACCAAGCTTGTTGGGAGACACCTTTTGCTGCTGAATGATGGCGCTGCACTCATGTGTTAGCACAACCATACCTTGCAGATCTTTAGTTCTCTCAACTACAGCATCTTTCGGAAATTTCTGGAAAGGAGGAACCAAGACAAAGGCATCAAGAAATGGCATAGTGAGCTGAATCTTCTTCATATTCTCATCAAATAGAACCTTATATTTGGCAATCAGCTCCTTCTTGAACCTTCCAGGAAATGGTAGTGGTGGCTTGTAAGGTGGAGGAATGTATCTAAGTTCTTTAACCAACTCCTTGGGCGTCTCCTTTTGCTTCTGAATGATGACATCTTTGCCTTTATCCTTCCTTGGGGTTTTATCAGCCTTGACTGGTTCATTATCTTTCATTACCACATCATTATCTTCTATCACCACCTCCCTTTTTTGTTCCCCAATGTCGTCACTGTGGATAGTGGGAGCAACTCTAGGTGGATGCTGTTTTCCACTTCCCAGTGTGACAACTTTGATGTATTCTCTAGAGGAGTGAGATGTAAAGGGCGCATTCTTGTGCTGCAATTGCTCAAGCTTTTGGTCAAAGGCTACTTTCTGAGCTTGGAGTTCAGACTGAAGCTGAGACTGAAGTTGAGCCTTTAGTGTAGCTGCTTGTGTGGTAATGTTTTGTTTAAGTTCTTGGTAACCTGTTTGTTGGGAATGAAGAAGCTGCTTCAATATTTGCTGCATGTCAGTTTCTTGGGAGGAAGGAAGAGGTGAAGGTTGCTGTAGTTTTGGCTCTCTCTCCCCTTCTCGTTATTGAACATATTGGGTCAGAAGCTGTTGCTGAAGTTGTGATTGGCGTAATCCATCATCCATTCTTTTTTTCAGCACCTTCACTTCTAGTAATGTGGCTTCTAGTTTAAAAGAGACCAATTTCGAAGTGTCTTCTTGGCCCTCACTATAATGTGAATTTCTTAGGCCAGATTCTCAATCAAAGCCAAGCCATCTTCCACATCTTGACCAAGAGAGTTACCTCTACTAGCTATATCAAGGAGTAGTCTCATCTTGGGCAAGACACCTCTAAAGAGTGTAGACAACAGGGCCTCCTTTATGAAACCAAGATGAGGGCATAGGACTGTGAAGCTTCTGAACCTTTCCCAAGCATCTTCAAAACTCTCATTGGACCATTGGTGGAAGTTGTAAATCTCATTTCGAAATCTGGCAGTCCTTGAGGGAGAGAAGAACTTGGTTAGGAAGACAGTTTTGAATTGATCCTTGCTGCAAACTTTTCTCCCATAGTTAAACTCTATCTCCAAGTGAGAAAAAGAAGAGTCTAAGCTTCAGACCATCATCAGATATACCACTCATCCTAGCCATAGAGCAGATCCTCTCAAAGTTGTCTAGATGCTCAAGTGGATCTTCATTGAGCAGCCCAAAGAATCTGCTGTTTTGAACCATTGCAATCATCCCTTTCCTGATCTCAAAGTGACTGTCTTCTAGAGGAGGGATGATCCCATGTCTTGAGGCAAAGTGTGTTGGTAGATCGCCAGCTCCTATAGGTCTTTGTGGCCTATGATCTCTCAAACCACAATCACCTTGTAAACCCATTGGACCTTGCTGTTCTTGTAAACCTTGGATCCCTTGTGAACCCAGCAGCATGTGGATGCTCTTCCATCCTTCAACATCTGATAGCTGCTCTTTGAACTAGTTGAGCAGCTGTAGGCACCTTAGATCAAGTGTAGTGGTACCTACAAAAGAAATTCTAGTCCAAAAAGAGCAATTAGTAACCAAAAACGAAAATAAAAACTTGATCTCAAACAATCTACAAATCCTAATGCTTAGAAAAATCCCAAATGGTAACAGTGCTAATTTGATGTAGGATTTTACTCTACTTCAAACCCTTAACACATTCATGTCATTGCAGCATGTAAGGATCCAAATGGGCAAAGTAAGCAATCAGGAATGCAATATATTATCTAATTCAAGCAAGCATAAATGGGTGATTGAAACTATGAATATAACACTAAAAGAGACTTCAAATGAGCAAGAGAAAGTGAAATAAACAGAGAAACTAAAGCAGTTCGAATTCAAAAAATCAAAGATTAGTAGGCTTCAGATATGGTAATTGATCTAGGGAGACTTTCAGCTTAACAAGTGATGCTTACAAACCCACAACAAGCTATTCCTAGGAATAGAATTAACAACTATAAATGAGACTCAAAGTGGTGATGAATGCAAGCTAAAATGGTATAAATAATGGAGATAACAATACAATCACCCGTTAGTTAAGGCTTATCGAGCTCAATCATAGGTACTCTGATCGATACACTTCTTTGCTTGTGTATCGAGATGCTCCAGGTCGATATTGCAATAACCCGGACAAGAGAAGAGGACGGCCAGACCGAACGGCCTGGAGAGATAACTTTGGCCGAAAAACCAAAATCATCGAATCAACACAAGGATGACTTGGATCGATAGTGTAGGCCAAAATTAACCTTATGGCCGAAGCAGAAAAAGAAAAGCTTGATGCAACCTAAGATGGCCAAGAGAAGACCATTGCAGACGTGAGATGACCAAAAGCGGACAAGCCAAAAGCCGAAGTTCCAGCTTCAAGGAGGAGTTGATTTGGATTGATTAATGGAGCTAAAATATGAAGAGTTGACACACTTAGAATAATAAATCTAAGTGACTGGTCAAAAGAAGTCTGAAAAATTATCAAGAAAATCTACAAGCGTTCGAAGAAGAAGCAAAATGGTCATCTGAAGCTCGAAAGGCTCAGATAGAAGATTAACATGAGGACTAAGCTTCATTCCAACAGTGGCACATGAAGGAGAGACATTTATTTGTCAAGAAAATGAAGTTTGAAGAAGAAATAGACGAGGTCCAAATTCGACCAATCAGACGACGACACCCAAGGAGCTACTTGACCAACTTATAACCGCAGCCGGAGATGTCTCGATGTGACTAGTCTTCGTGGATATGGATCACATATATAATGACAAAGGAAGTTTAAAGTCTTAGCCACCAAGGACGGACCAATAATGATGGCCAAAGCTGAATCTATAAAGACGAAACCAAAGGTGAATCTATAAGGACAAAACCAGCCACCATTGGGGACCAGTCATGTATGGATGTGGAATGAGTCATCTATGGGACAAAAACCGTGGATGTAACCATGAGAAAGGATAGGCTACTAATCTAAGAGATAATTCTCGTGATTATAGCCTATGAAACAGAAGATAAGATCAAACGACACAACCAATCCCGCACGAACACCTAGTCTGAAAAGGAGATCAATGGAGACAAAACCGTAACCAGGCTATGGGATAAGCCTCGTGACTTTGGTCAGAGCAGAAGATAAGGGCCGTGATTATGGCCAATGGAGAGACAACACACGGGAAAAAAGCTTGAAGATAAGGGTCTTATTGATACTTATCCCGATTTCAGCCAATAATGCGAAAACACCCAAACTGAAGAGATAAAGAGATGGGCATGGACTCCTATTTCGTTTTTGTGGATAAGGAGATAAGAATGGACTCCTATTACGTCCATATAGATGAGGAGATAAGCTCGGACTGCTGTTTCGTCTTCTTTGGTTCGGGGATAAGCATGGACTACTGTTTCGTCTTCACTGGTTAGTAGATAGGAACGAATGAGTGTCACGTAGCCATTGGATGAGCTACCCACGTCCCAGGCCATCCTTCCCTTATAAATACCCCCTGAGGCCATTTTTTCAAACCATTCTCAGCCAAAGCAAAGGTAAAACGAAAATTCTAGAGAGAGAGAGGGAGAGAGTAGTGAAGAGCTAGTAAGCTCAAAGAAGAGTAGAGCTTAGGCGATCTAAAGAGTGACTTGGGTCGCGCCCTTGGCCGAGTAATGCATGACGATGCATCCGATTGTCGAGCAAGGGCAATTGGGGCCGACTGTCGAGGCAAGGACAGGTCGGGTTGATGTTCCAACCTATGGTCCTTTGTGGTAAGTAGGTGCGGGTGTTCAAGTGTAGTATTTGGGCAACCGTGAACCGATACACCTAGAGATCTCGAAAAACCCTGTCAGCGTCCGAACATACTTAGCGTTGAGGCTAGGATGATATTCGTGAGGTGTTGAACATACTTAGCGTTGAGGCTAGGATGATGTTCGTGAGGTGTTGAACATACTTAGCGTTGAGGCTAGGATGATGTTCGTGAGGTGTTGAACATACTTAGCGTTGAGTCTAGGATGATGTTCAACGGTTAGGCTTAGTAACTGCAGTTGTTATAGCCTCAGCGTGCATAGTAACAGTGAGGTTACTATGGACATGCCATCCTTGTTTGAGTTTCCGCTTGTGTTATTTCTCTGATATTGTTGCATGGTGTAAGCATGCATTGCATTGTTTATTTTGGGGTTTTGGGTTGGGAAATTAACTGTTGTATAGAGGGTCCTGGACTCACTGGGTAATCTTAGATTGCTCATGCCTCACCTATCTGTTTCAGGAAATTTCTAGGAGATCAGTAAGGGCGTACGGAACGAAACCGGAGTAGATTGGCGTTGGCTTTTGTAAAACCGGTTGGTTGTATAATATGTATAATATTTTGGCTCTAGGCCTCAGCTGAAACTTATAAAGTTTGTAAGAATCCTTATTTTGGAATGGTTTAATATATGGAATATGTTTTATGAAAATGGCTTGTGTTCAATGGTATTAGCCTAGTCCGGGCTAACACAACTCGAAACCTTGGTACGGGTTGAAAAGCCTTAGGCCAAAGGTGTAGAGGTTCGATTGCTGAAAGTATTTAGGATTTAGTCTAGGATTCGTTCTTAGTACTAGGACTTGAATGCTCTCGGCGATCATATTGTGGCGCTTTCGGTTTATCTATGTCTAGATCAAACCGGGGGTGTTACAGATATGATGGCCGGTATGGATGCCCTGAAGGTGGTGTATCGGCTAGAGTAGCTCGATACACTTTGCTTGTCCTGTCTCCTTATATCGACTTGGCACCTCGATATGATGATCGGTATGTGTCCTCAGCTCATAGACGTATGCCATTGATATGTTGCTCTGTACGCTCTGTATCGACTTATTAAGCCGATACCCTTCTCGATATGGAGCCCTCTCGCTTTGGTTTCTTCACCCAATGACTTCCAGCACTTCCCTTAGTCATTAAACTCCCCCAATGCACCTGCCAAGTGCTCGAAATGCACCTAATATGCAATGTAACTCCTAACTATACTCTAAATGCTAAGTGGATGCAATTGGGGTATGAACATGTAAAAATACATGCTTAAGGATCAAAAATTAGTGCTAAATGTATGCTAAAATAGTATTAATATAGTGTATATCACCAAGTTTCTTCTTCCCAATGTGCAGCATACTTCCATTGCCATGAGGAGTAACATAGAATTCTGCCCAACAGAGAGACAACTCTACCATGGTGGCGCCATTACTGAAGAAAGAGAGGAGGACAGTGAAGAAGAAAGTGAAGAGAGCTCTGAATCAGAAGAAGAAGCATGTGATGTTGGCAGTGAAAATGAGGAGGATTCCCAAGAGGATGAACAAAAAGAGGATGAGTTGCTAGAATACAACTCAAAGAGGTTTCACTTCAAACCTCATGAGGTGCCAAGTCAAGGGAGCTCCCTCAAGTATGCTCATGACCACATCAACAAGCTTCAAAGGTGGTGCAAATGGCAAGATAAGACCATAAAGAAGCTTGTGAACTTGGTGAGGGGGAAGTTCAAGAAGGACAAGTCTGTAAGTATAGAAAACAGGCAAGCACAATATTGACTTGGAAAGCGCCAAGTCCAACGCCTAGAATTCTCGTACTATTGTAGGCTGAAATCGACTGATCCCTGAGACTGTAGGAATCAGCCCTGCTTCTTGGATGCTCTTCTCAACACCCGCGGGGAGTGACTTCAGATCAACTTCACGCTCAGCCAAGAAATTTCGGTTTAGAAAGAGATCAAACCGATCACTCACTTGCTGAGAGGAGAATCGAGTCACATCAAATCAAGGAGATGATGAGGCGGATTTTGATGAGCGATTCTTCTTCTTTGGGGGTTCAGCCGGTGATGATTCAGATGACTTTGGCTCAGATTTGATGTGGCGTTTGCTCCGACGGATGCCTCGTACACTGGAGACCGACGATCGTTTGGCGGAGACAAATTCGAGAGATAGAGAGCGACTGCGGCTTCGTGGTTGAGCGAAAGACTCTGCATGTCGAGATTGTTGAGGGGACATTCGGGCGGGGGGGGGGAATCAAAATGAGAGACCGATTCAGAGGCATAGGGAGCCGATGGAACATATGGCACAATCGCCAAGGCATCAGGATGAGCTTGCATGCCTGAGACACCACCAAGTGCCGGTGGTTCAGTCTCCGTAGGTTCACCAGCTGGAGTACCAACGAGTCGAGAGAGACCGGAGAGAAACGCCTTCATCGTAATCGAACAGTCCTTTTTGAAACCCTAGAAGATCGAGCGGTCGAGAGATAATGAACCAACTGTTCACGTTCCCTCTCTTATACCTTAGACGCACCTTTTCACTCCAAAGGTCACAGCGCTTCATGGGCCTGAACATATTCACTTGCTGGGCCCTGTGAGTTTCAATCTGATAACAAGTTTTTGGAGTATGATGTCGTATCAAATCTCAAATGCAAAACTGAGATGTAGTATAGTATGCAAGTGAGTGTCAATCCACACCTAGGAGCTAGAAAGTGCAATGAGAATGCAAGTATCGAGTAAAGCTAGGCAAATGATGAGCGGTTTTGTAAAAATCCTAAGAACTAGATGCAACGACTAAATGCAAAGCAAAACTATTTTAAAAATACCAGGAACGAATGAACTACCACGAGGAACAAACAGAATGATTAAAATGCAAAGCTATGAGTTTATAAAAATCGACTAGTGGATCGACCACTAGATCGAGCAACAACGATCGATCTCGTCTAAATGTTTAACAGAAACGAATCTAATGACCAGGATGCGAACATATAGCAAGCGAATGATTAACAGATATGTAAGAATACTAAGAAAGAGGGTCTAGGGTTGAGATTCATGTTCAAGGGTCTCAAAGGTCCAAGCTTGATTTGAAAACTCTAAATCTACTCACTTTGTGAGATTCTCTAAGCCTTGAATTAAAACACGATCCATCCATGGCGTGTGGTATGGATCACTCCTTCATTCTCTCCTCCAGACCCATGGCGTTTGGCGGAAAAAGAGATTGAAGGGCAAAGAACTCAGATTTCAAACACGCGGCTTAACTAGTCCCCTAAACTACCATGGCGTTTGGGAAAGGGTAACTAGTCTCTAGGATGCAATTTTCAGAGATCTCTAGATCCTGTCAAGGTAAGAGACCTCTCTGATCATAAAGATCTTGGGGTGAGAGTCTTTAAGCTTTAAGAACCCGACATCCTAGAAGAGAAAGCCATGAAGAACAAGAAAACACCAAACTTTGAAAACTTTTTCGACCCCTTTGAATCCTTTCAACCCCGAAACCCGATGAAACTACTCACTACACATAAAGTAAACCAAACAAAGCATAAACGATGAACGGATAAACATGAAAAACGATGGATTTAAACTTAAACGATTCAAAGATTCAATACAAAGCAAGAAAAGCTTCAAAGTCTAACAATGGCGAAATCGCCTTCGAAAAGAGAGAAAAAGATGAAAAATGATAAAGTGCAAACGTCCCACAAAAAGCATCCTCGCTGCCTTCCCGAAATAGGCCAAACAGCTCGATGGTCCCCCTTTCGCTAGCGGCCAAAAACGGTTAAAGCACTGAAATCGACCTCGAGATCGAGCATCTCGCTCGATCATCTTCGGACATCGTGCCTTCAGCTCGATATGTGTCTCGATCTTCTTCGGTGGATCGAGTGCTTCGTTCGATCTTGGAGTCGATCTGTGGAGGATCGAGTGGTGGACTCGATCCGGCTCTCACTCTGCATGGCGTCATTGACGTCAGTACTCCTTGATCGATCGCTTCACTCGATCGCCATCTCGATCAGTTTTCTTGGATCGGACGGACTACTCGATCTTCTGGTCGATCTCATCTAGATCGACCGGCTATGCTCGATCCGCTTCTCGATCTCTGGTCCTTAGAAAGCATTCCTGAATTCTCCAAGTTCCCACAAACCTCCTCACGAGCCTCAGCACGTCCACGAACCCTGAAAGACTCCAAAGTAGCCGAAAACAATCTGTCTGCGATGCAAAATGCAAGAAACATGCATATGCTGGTGCAAGAACACTCTAGGACCTAAAGTGATGCAAACTATCCTAAAATGCAATGTATATGCGTGAGAAACTAACTTATGTGTATGCAAAATACATGAAATATGCAGCAAATATCAACTCCCCCAAACTTACCTTTTGCTTGCCCTCAAGCAAACAAAATTAAAGAAGGGAGAGAGGTTTTAAAACAAACGGGGGTTTAAGCTTCTTGCAAATGTATTTTTCAAATGAATCAATCTCAACGTCCTAGTTACTAGTTCTAAAATGCAATACACACGCTCATACTCCAAAGAACTTAGCCATACTCATCACACAAAGAATTTCAAATCATGACTCTCCTCTTCCAAACAATCAAAGAAACTCATCCTTTAATATTCATTAATGACCGAACCATGAATCAAACTTATGCACTTTAAAGCAAAACACATTTGGCTAAGGGTAAAGGCTATGAGCATAGAATGATCTCATTTTAAAGAGGGTTTATTTTAAGCAAGGATTTCTCTCGAAAATGGTAAGAACTTTATGCATAATGCTAAAGGTAAAGGCAATTGATGCATACATGATCAGATTCTCATCTACCCATGCAAGCTAACAATGATCCTAAAACCCCTCTCATTTTCTTTCTTTTTAGCTCACTCACCCTCCTAAAATCTACCCTTATTTCCAAAGCAAAAGCTTAGCAACCCCAAATCAAAACAGAAACAACTTAACTCTTTTGGGCTCGTGAAAAGGTATGAAAATATTAAGCTCCTTATTTCTTTCTTATTGATAGCTCTCTTATTATTGTTTTTCTTTCTTTTTCTTTTCTTTTTATTTTGGCACTTAGGCTCTTTTCTTTTTCTTTTTATTTTTGTTTTGAGAGAGCTATCTTCTGAAATTACTAGAGCATTATACATTTTAAACACAAAACCTTTCACTTAAAACCTTTTGTTCACTTCAAATACCAAACTCTTTTGAAACCGAAAGCATAAATACATGAAAGCAACCCCATCCAACCCCCAAACTTATCCTAAGCCTACATCTAGCTTCAAAATGCAAGGCTAGCAATCAAATGAGAACCTAATCATGTCACCTAAACATAACACGTTATGCTAAGTTTAAACCGAAAGAGGCCTCACAAAGATGTCACACACGAAAGCTTGGCTTCAAAGAAAGGCAAGGGCGATGGTGGGAGTTCTACTTAGGCTCACAAAGAGTGGTAAAAGGAGGAAGAGAGCCTAAATATTTTTAAGATCCATGTGTTCATTTTCAAGAGTATAAGAATGATATTTAAAAATTCAAATTAGGGTTCTCACTTATTAGGACAAGTTTCAAATCATGAGTGTTCAATTCAAGTCACGAAAATCAAAACAAGTGATCCAAGCATGGTAAGAACTTACTTTCAAAGTGTGAGCAACTAGGATATTGAAACCATTCATAAGCTTAAAACACCTTTTTAAGAAATCATTAACCCCTTATGCAAGTGTAAACAACCTAGATGCTTAAAAATTCTAGACTCAATCCTAAAATGCTTAACAAGATGAATGCAACTACATGAATTTTTTTGAAAAGTTTTAAAAATTTTACCAATTTTTTCCTTTTCTTTTCTATGCCTTAGATGCATGCAAGACTCAAGGGATGCAAAGATAAAATAATAACAAAATAAACATGTCAAACCACACACATACTCCCCCAAACTTGAATGACACCGTCCCGGTGGCAAACAAATTAGAGAGAGCTCAAAACACAAAGCAAAAATCAAGAAAACATGAACGTTATATACAATGGAAGGTGGTTGTTACCTCGGTTTAGTCTCAGCTGGAACTTGAGGATGTTCCAGAAGAGCTAGATACTATGGCTTTGCCTTTGGAGCCTGGCTCTTGGAGAGAGAGACGCGCCGGTTGAATGTTGCTGCCTTGAGTCTCACGGATGACAACTCCACCTGTTGAAAGCCTTCTCTTCTCGGGCTGTTGGACCTCCTCACTCGCAGCCGGCTTTGGTGAACCTCTTTGAAGCGCCTTGACCTTCTTGGCAAGCTTCTTGATGACCTTGATCTGCCACTTGTTGATCTTCCTTTGCATCTCCATGATGTTATTGCATATTGCATACATTTTGCATACTCATTAGTTAGCTTTTCATGCATTTGTATCACGTTTTAGGTTAGATTGCATCACTTAGGGTCCTAGAGCATTTTTGCATCAGCATACGCATTTTCCTTGCATTTTGCATCATATTCAGGTTATTCTGGCTGCTTTGGAGTCGTGGAGGTTCGTGGACATGTTGAAGCTGATGTAGCAGTTCGGGGGAGCTCAGCTATATGCTAAGGATCAGAGATCGAGGAGTAGATCGAGCATAGCCGGTCGATCTAGGAGTTGATCGACCAGAAGATCGAGCCAACCAGGCGATCCAAGGAGAATGATCGAGACAAGGATCGAGTGAAGCAATCGATCAAACGGTACAGACGTAAATGACGCCATGCAGAGCGAGAGTCAGATCGAGTACACCACTCGATCCAGCCGAAGATCGATACCGAGATCGGATGCAACACTCGATTCTTCAATGATGATCGAGACCCAGATCGAGCCAAAGACACGATGTCCGGATATGATCGAGAGAACCGCTCGATCTTGGAATCGATCTCTGTCCTTTCAACCGTTTTTGGCCGCTAGCGAGGGGGGGGAACCATCAGCTTGTTTCGGCATTTTGGGAAGGCGGCGACGTCCTTTTCCCACAACAACTTTAGATCCTTATTTTTTTCCTTATGTTTACTCTCTCATTTTTGTGAAGAACACCATTGTTGAACTTGCGTTTTTTTTAAGCTTTGTAATCGAATCATTTCCGTTTCAATCTAGTTTTCTTTTAATGTTCATCGTCTCGCTTTACATGCTTTGCTTGATTTACTCTATGTGTAGCGAGTAGTTTATTTGGGTTCGGGGTTGAGAGGATTAAGGGGTCTAAAGGGTTTCGATCTTGGGGTTTTTCTAAACGTTTTCAATGGCTATCTCTTCTAAGGTGTTGAGATCTCAATGCTTGAAGACTCTCACGCCAAGAGCTTCATGATCCGAGAGGTTCCTTACCTTGACAGGATTCAGGAGCCTCGGAAGATCACACCTTAGAGACTAGTTACCCCTTCCCAAAAGCCATGGAAGTTTGGGGGATTAGTTAAGCCATTCTTTTGAAATCTGTTTTCCTTGCCCTTCGACCTCTCTTTCCACCAAAAGCCATGGGTTTGGAGGAGAGGATGAAGGAGTGATCTATACCGAAAGCCACAGATAGATATTGCTTAGTTTTCAAGGCTTAGAGATCCTCACCAAGTGAGTCGATTTAAAGTTTTAAACCCAAGGTCGAACCTTTGAAACCCCTGACCATGAATCTCAACCCTAGGCCCTTTCCTTTAGCATCTTTACATCTTATCTCGTCTTTCGCTTGATCTCTGATAGCATCCTGGTCCTTAGTTTTACTGTTCTTGCATTTTTAGACGAGATCGATTGTTACTGCTCGATCTAGTGGTCGATCTCATGGTCGATCCACTAGTCGAATTTTAATAATTTGAAGCTTTCTCCTTTAATTATTCTGTTTGTTTCTCGTGGTAGTTTCTTCCTTTCTAGTATTTTTAAAATAAGTTTCATTCTATTTAAGTTGCTGCATCTAGTTTTTAGAGATTTTCTCATAAATCATCTCATTTCGCTTAGATTTGCATTAGTCCTTGTATTCTCTGTGCATTCTCTATCATCCTAGGCATGGATTGACTCTCTCTTGCTTGCTGTACTACAACATGTCTTGCATTTGAGTTTGATAACCTCACTGTAATTTAACCCTTGTCCAAAAAGTGTTTATCACTCCACAACAGAAGCAAAGAACTTTTCTGTCTTGGTCTACGGCTCAAAGTCTAGCTTAGGGAGGACAAAGGCTTCGGGCATTTCATCATCCGTGGCGTGAGACTCCGATATTGGGCGAGTAGCCTGCTGAATCGTTGCCGCGGCACCTAGAGGAGCAAAGCACTCCTCTATGCTTGGGAGAAACTCGATGTTCCCAATCCCCAACAGCTCGGTCTCGGTTAGTTTGGCAAGATGCATGTTCTCTTCTCATTCTCCTCATCAACGAACAAGTACTCAAAGAAGCCCTCGGCTGGCGTGCATCCCAAGCTATCAGTATTCCGCAGATACGTCTCGTCCATGAAGGCTCTATCCGGTACGGGAGTGAAGTTCTGAAGCGGCACGCCGGCTTGCACGAACAAGGGAGTGAGGAAACCGCCAATGAGTGACGAGCTTGCCTTGCATCTCAAGGCATACGCCTTGTACTTGACCAATGAAGCGGCGAGGATGCACCCATAGTTGACGTCGTCTCCGAGCTGATCTTCCAATGGCTCATCATTCTCATCCGGATCAGAAAGGAGATGCTTAAGTCCTTGGAACAAGAAGCAGAGCTCCGTCTTGGTCACCGTGGGGGCTACGGACCGACCACTAAAAGTGTTGGCCATCAGCTTCAAGGTGTAACGTAGCACCGGGTTCCTCACTCGCTTGATCTTCGCGGTATTCGCCTTGTAATCTTCATTGGCGATGAGATCCCAAAAATCGTTCGCTTGAGTGAAGGAGGGGAACTCCACCTTCATAGCTTCTGCATCAAGGCCATAAGCTTGGCAAAGCTCGGGGATTGAGAGGCTGAAGGCTTGGCGTTTTATGTTGAAGGAGAGGTGGCCTTGAGAAGGAATTGGGATGCTAGGATTCTCGTACCCAAACTCCAAAGTTGCAAGGAAGTCGATTGTCACTTCAGGAAAGGTTTGGCAATCCATCCGTGACAAACACCTCAGCCCTATCTTCTGGAGGAGCTGGTCAAAGTCTCCTAGAATCCCCATCTTGGCCAGCAATCCTCTGTCCACAAACTTAGTCGCCTCAAACCTCAGCCTTTGAAGCCGTTCCTTGTCCCTCTTCTCATCCTTACTCCAACGAACCCTCTCCTAAACAGCTACTTCTTGGTTTCCTCCCTCTTGAGCTGTCTCTTCTCTCGTTCTTTTTGGAGCCATTGTGCCTGAAACAAGTTTCTCAAGCAAAGAAATGACCAAATCGGCGATATTATGAGAGAAAGAGAGAAGCAAAGAAGAATACTTATAACTAATACCCTAGAATTTTGGGGAATTTATAAAAAATATAGCAAAATAATAGAGAATCAAATCTAGAGATAGAGAGAAATCTAGAATTTTTCCTATTATGAAGCTATTCTTAAAAATTTAAAACCGCCCTAGCATCTAAAACAATCAAAGCGAATAAAAAGGATATTTTCTTAAAGATTCGAAAATACCTTTGCTAGGATTGAAAAAGATGCTTGTTAGTCTTTAGAAAACAAGAATTCACACTCTCTTTTGCTTAACAACTCGAGAATACAAGAATGAGAGAGTGTGAAAGTAGTTGAAAACATTTAAAGGCCAACAAAAACAAAACCGTGGGTAAAAGAAGTTGTTTTCTGATAAAAGTTGTGGTCAAGGCACATCTTTCATGGTCAAAGATGCTTGTCTTGACCACTTTTTGAATTTAAAAACCGGAGGGAAAGAGTAAGAGGGGGAAAAGAAAATGTTACCTCAGCACGAGATTGAGTCCTTTTGGTCGATCTAGGACTCGATCTCATGCCCATAGTGGCTTGGATCGAGAGGGTTGCTCGATTTGGGACTCGATTCGATTTGAATCGAGTCTTGGATCGATAACACCTCTCGCTCCTTGAATTTTTGGCACGACGGCTAAGTCCTCATGATCGAGCCATGTTCTCGATTCAGGGGTCGATTTACGCTCGGATCGAGTAGCAGATCGAGTAGAGTATTCGATCTAGCCTTTATAATCGAGTGACTCGGTCGATCCACCTCTCGTTTGCTTTTCAGGCTAAACGTATAGGGTGTTCGTCCTCTCGTGATCGACTGTGTCACACGATCTGTCAACTCGATCTCGTCTAGATCGACTGACTCCTCTCGATTCACTAGCTCGATCTAGCAAAGATCAAGCCAGGATGAGTCGATCTAGCACTCGATCTCTAGCTTATACTCGCCCCTTCTTACTCCTTTTGGATCTAAGATCATGGCCTGCAATCCCTCATACCTGTTCCTACACACTCACAAGATAAAAACATAAAACTGGAAAAGAAATAAAGCAAAAATATATACAGGATAGACATGGGAATGCCTTCCAAGTGCGCTTTCTTTAACGTCTTTAGCTAGACTTTACTTGGTTTAGGCTGATGGTGGGTCTTGGAGAAGCATGGAGGTGCTCTCCTTGTCAAATGCACTCGCCATGTATGGCTTAACTCTGTGTCCGTTCACTGTGAATGCATTCCCACTCTTGCCGACCAACGTGACAGCTCCGTAGGGTAATACCTCCTTGATTTCATACGGACCGCTCCACTGTGACTTTAGCTTCCCTGGAAAGTGCTTGAGCCTTGAGTTGTAAAGCAGCACCAAACTCCCTTCCTTAAGCTCCTTGGCTACCAACTTCTTGTCGTGAGCAGCCTTAGTACGCTCCTTGTAGATCCTAGCGCTTTCGTAAGCATCCAGCCTTAGCTCATCAAGCTCGTGCAACTGGATCAACCGCTTCTCCTGAGCCGTCTTCAGATCAAAATTCAGCCACTTCACAGCCCACAACGCTCTATGTTCCAACTCAACGGGGAGGTGACATCCTTTGCCGTAGAGAAGAGTGAAAGGAGTAGTACCAATGGGCGTTTTGAAAGCAGTCCGGTAAGCCCACAAAGCGTCATCTAACTTCACTACCCAATCCTTCCGAGTAGTCCCAACTGTTCTCTCGAGTATCGCCTTTATCTGTCGGTTAGAGACCTCCACTTGGCCACTCGTTTAAGGATTGTAAGGTGTAGCTACCTTGTGCTTCACGCCATACTTCCTTTGAAGATTTTCAAACAGCTTGTTGATGAAATGGCTTCATCCGTCGCTTATCACCACCTTGGGTACTCCAAACCTCGGGAAAATGATGCTCTTAAAGAGCTTGATCACCACCTTAGAATCGTTTGTAGGGGACGCAATGGCCTCAACCCATTTAGAGACGTAATCAACAGCTACCAAAATAAACTTGTTGCCGTAGGAAGAAGGAAACGGCCCCATGAAGTCTATGCCCCACGCGTCAAAGACGTCTACCTCAAAGATGGGAACTTGAGGCATCTCGTTCCTCTTGGTGATATTCCCTGCTCGTTGACAAGCTTCGCAACTCATCCAAACTCATGTGTGTCATTGAAGATGGACGGCCACCAGAAACCGGCTTGCAAGACCTTGGTGGCGGTTTTGAACGAAGCAAAGTGCCCGCCATACGAAGAACTGTGGCAATGAAAGATGATATCTCTTGCTTCCTCCTTTGTCACGCATCTTCTGTATAGGCTATCAACACCTCTCTTGTATAAATAGGGTTCATCCCAAAAGTAATGGTTCACGTCCCTCAGGAACTTCTTCCTATGATAGTTGTCACGATGCGAAGGCTCTTCCCCACATGCCAAGTAATTCACAGCATCTCGCTCGATCATCTTTGGACATCGTGCCTTCAGCTCGATCTGTGTCTCGATCTTCTTCGGTGGATCGAGTGCTTCGTTCGATCTTGGAGTCGATCTTTGGAGGATCGAGTGGTGGACTCGATCCGGCTCTCGCTCTGCATGGCGTCATTCACGTCTGTACTCCTTGATCGATCGCTTCACTCGATCTCCGTCTCGATCAGTTCCCTTGGATTGGATGGACTACTCGATCTTTTGGACGATCTCATCTAGATCGACTGGCTATGCTCGATCTGCTTCTCGATCTCTAGTCCTTAGCAAGCATTCCTGAATTCTCCAAGTTCCCACGAACCTCCTCACGAGCCTCAGCACGTCCACGAACCCTCCAAGACTCCAAAGTAGCCGAAAACAACCTGTATACGATGCAAAATGCAAGAAGCATGCATATGCTGGTGCAAGAACACTTTAGTACCTAAAGTAATGCAAACTATCCTAAAATGCAATGTATATGCCTGAGAAACTAACTTATGTGTATGCAAAATACATGAAATATGCAGCAATATCACAATCATAAGACAAAAATCCACACTAGGGAAACAGATAAGGCCGATAGCAGTTTAGGAACAAATAACCCAATTCATCAGACGCATAGCACGTTATATCCGCCTGTTGATCAGCACTCAAAACAATCTTAAGCTTCAACTGACACAGACTTTTATTTAAGAGGGACCCAAATAGAGATCAGTCTGAAAAGATTTGTCCATACCTTTGATACGTGTGTATATGATAGAAGGACATCCCCCTGATGATTCAAATCATGGATCAGGTCCATACTCAAACACCAGACGATATGAGAAAATATGAATCTCTGGATTCAGTGACTGATCTTTCACACTGAGATACCTTTATTCCTCGTCCAAACCAACATTCAACCCTGTCAGTTTCTAGACTGATACCTCAAAGCCTTGACAGGGAATCGACCTTTGATAATGTGAGTGCCATCATGATGATATAATATCTCAGGTCTATCATTATGATGACATGGGTACAGCATGGTCTTGTCACTCAGTCCGGTCACCGGAAATGTATCCCCTTTTTTTTCTTTATTATTATTTTTTGTTTAATCTTAGGTCAGTTGAGGACTCACATTTTCTCCAGCTCATGTGTCAGTTCTTGAAAACTTGCAACTAGTGCAAATTGACGAGAAACGGTATCCTAGGCAGCCTTCTTCCACTGAACACTACATATACATAGATTTGTTTTCATGAAATGCCTTGATGTCCAGTGTTGAACCCGTTCTTGTCCATGTTCCTGTCCAATATCACAAGAACTAACACACGCAATATCAGTTCTCACACACACCAATGGATTTCTTTAGATTAATAAATGTGTTGAAATCCAAAGGTTTTATAAACAAACCAGCAAGTTGATATTCAGTGCTTACATAACTGATCTCAACTTGTTTCTCCTCAACCAGCTCTCTTATGAAGTGGTGTATGATATCTATGTGCTTTGTACGTGAGTGCTGAACAGGATTCTTTGCAATATTGATTGAGCTCTCATTGTCACAATGAATTATAGGAGAATAAGATTCCATTCCATAGTCGGCTGCCATTTGTTTCATCCACAAGAGTTGAGCACAGCAACTTCCCAATGCAATATATTCGGCCTCAGCTGTTGAGAAGGACACACTGTTCTGCTTCTTACTATGCCAGGATATAAGATTCTTGCCCAGGAAGAAATAACCTCCACTGGTGCTCCTTCGATCGTCTAGCCATCCGGCCCAATCAGCATCGCAGTATCCACCCAGATTCTGGTTGGTATCAATGGTGTAGAGCAGCCCCATATTTAACGTCCCTTTGACATATTTGATAATCTGTTTGACCGCTTGAAGATGAGACATCTTAGGACTTGCTTGATATTGAGCACATATACCCACACTGAGACACATATCAGGTCGACTTGTAGTGAGATACAGCAGACTTCCAATCATCCCTTAATATAACTTGGCATTTACGTCTTCTTCTTGTATATCACGTGACAGCTTACAATTTGTAGCCATGGGTGTCCAGGCTGTTATACTGCTGTCCAAACCAAACCTTGTAACCAGATTTTTAGTATGTACTCTGAGATATAAATACACTATCTTCTGATTGATTGATCTGAAAGCCTAGAAAGTAATTCAGGTCCCCCACTATACTCATCTCGAATTCCTCTGTCATAGTGGCCACAAATTCATCTACCAGCTTCTGATGAGTAGCTCCAAACACAATATCATCAACATTGATTTGCACCACCATAAATCCCAGCTTCTTGTTGATGGTGAACAGTGTCTTGTCAACACTCCCTCGCTGATATCCATTCTGCATCAGTAAAGTAGTCAGCCTTTCATACCATGCACGTGGTGCTTGTTTAAGAAAATATAGTGCTTTTTGGAGCCTGTAGACATACTGTGGGTGTTCGACATCTTCAAACTCCTTGGGTTGTTCAACAAACACTTCTTCTTGAAGAAACCCATTTAGGAAAGCGCTTTTGACATCCATTTGATGCAGCTTGAACTGTAGTTTACAGGCCATTCCCACAAGGAGTGGAATTGACTCTAGTCTTGCCACTGGTGCAAAGGTTTCATCGAAATCAACTCCTTCGACTTGAGAGTACCCTTGAGCTACCAGCCGTGCCTTGTTTCGAACCACATATCGATGCTCATCACTTTTGTTTTTGAAGATCCATTTGGTTCCAACTACATTCGCACCAGATGGTCGAGGAACAAGTACTTATACTTGATTCCTTTCAAACTGCTCCAACTCTTCTTGCATCGCTTTAATCCAGTATTCATCAACAAGAGCTTCTTTGTGATTCTTCGGCTCATTAGTGGATACAAAGCTTGCAAACCTCACTATGTTTTTGAAATCCAGTTTGATATAATGTGTGACCCTTCCACCATCAATGTCACCTATCACATGTTCCTTAAGATGATATTTATGTACCTTTCGTACCATAGCACTTGGAACTGTCGTAGCATTCGTGCCTGATGCTCTGCTTGGTGCTTCAGTGATGTCCTCAGCATCCGAATCTGTTTGACTTTCTGTTCCATGAGCTGATTCTCTTTCTGAGTCTTCACCATTTGGTTCCTGAGACTAACTGTCTGTATCAACTCTTTTCTCAGTCTGATCTGATTTTTTTTATTGAGGATTGATATATCATGGTTTTTGCTGGTTTTTGACCATGATATAAGTCTTGTTTATAGAGTCTTTTTGGTATTTTTCGAGTCCTATAGAGTCTTTGCAGGTCTAGGTACGTTTGGAGCATAACTGTGAGTTTTGGAGCCTTTTGGAGCTATGTTGAAGTTGATGCTGAAAAGACCAAGTCAGAGAGCATTACAGAAGCAGGGTGTCGATCGACACCGATCGTGGTCGCGAGAAGAAGCATTAAAAACTCTTTTGAAGAATTACAACTTGGCCCAGAAGTTTCCAACTATTTGCACTTTTGCCCCAGTTCATGTTTAGACTTGTATTTAGGTTTTGTAAGCCATTGTTAGGCCATTATCTTGTTTTTCATTGAGACCTAAGAGAGAGATTTTGAATTAGAGTTTTTGGGGAGACAAATCCATACTCTGTAGAGAAGAATTTTATAATGCAATATTATTCAGTCATGATTTGTGTTTCACTTGCTATGTCTGAGTAATCTGCTACTTAAGTTTTGGGTTATTCAAAGGTTGATAATGGATTGTTAGAACTACAAAACTGAAGGGATAATCATTTGGTTCTTCATCTAGATTGCTTTAACACTGGTTTTCAGATTGATCACGTAGAAATCAGATCTTAGGTTGTTTAATAACTATCTTAGATGAGCAAAATAACTAACTGCAAAGAATTTGGTTTAGTGATTTTGTGAACATATCGAACCTGAACTATAATGCTTGCTTAGGTTGTTAGAATTTACAAAGGAATTTAGAATTCTAGAATCTGATCATAGTTAATCTCTGCGACGGAAGTCGATTGGTTTTACATTCGTGTTTTCGAGTTCTAGAACGGTTTTAATAAATATTCCTTTCAGTCTGTAGTCTGCGATTTATGTCAACCTGCGAATTTCCCATCGCCTAGCACCTTGTCTCAATTGATTTTAAGAACTCATAATCCACTCATGATTTCGTTACTTACGTTTACTATTTAGTTTTATTAGTTATTGACTGCTTAGCTTCATTTGAATCTAAAGTCCGTTAAGTAGTTGTCTTAAGTCCTTGTGGATTCAATCCCTAAGTACTACAGTGATCTCTTAATTTAAGAAAGTAGCTCTAACGGTTAATTTGAGCATATCAAATTTTGGCGCTGTTGCCGGGGACTTAGATATTACTTTCAGATTCTTAGTTTTAGAATTTTGACTAAGCTTTTATTTTCTGTTTATTAATTTTCGTTACTTCTCTGCTGTCTGTTTCAGGTGCATGCATAATCGCAGTACCAGGAGCAACAAAGACAAAGAACTTGTGACCTTAGGCATCGATGAACTAGCGAAGCTAGAGAGAACCATCAGAAAAGCCAAAAGCAGACTAAGATGGTTGGACCACTTGTTTTGAGGACAGGTGTTGAGGGTCATTTAGTTGACAGAGAAGGTAACAGAAGAAATGAGGATGGGCAGAGGATATATGAGAATGGTGTTGTGATTGAGGAACAGGATGTGCAACCAGTTGCACAGAATGTACAACAACAAGCTGCTGGAGATGCTGCTTGGCGTCTTCCACAGAGGACCCTGGGAGATTACAACAGGCCTGATCAGTTCTATGCAAATAGAGCTGCAATCCGCCCTCCTGCCTTTCAGCAGAACGACTCTGAGCTGAAACCTACCTACTACCAGCTGGTGGGTCAGCATCCTTTTCATGGGCTTCCTCATGAGCACCCTATGGGCCATATAGATAGGTTTGAAGACCTAGCTACAAGTGTTAAAACCAATGGAGTCAGCAATGACTTCCTATTCTGCAAGCTTTTCCCTCACTCTTTGGGAGGAGATGCGCCACATTGGTTGAAACAGCTGGAAGTTGGCTATTTGACTACATGGGAGGACACCAAATCTGCTTTCCTCAACAACTTTTATGAGGATGCAAGGTCAGAGGAGTTGAGGACGAAAATTGCAACATTCTCGCAAGGTCCTACTGAAGCTTTTAAAGCAGCATGAGTGAGGTTCAAGCTGTATCAAAGGGACTGTCCACACCATGGTTTCAATGAAGTACAACTGTTGGGTATTTTCTTCAGAGGTGTTGATTGGAAGTACCAAATGGCTCTAGATGCAGCAAGCAATGGGAACTTCAACACTAGAGTCCCAGCTGACGCCATCAAATTGATAGAGAACCTGGCTTCTAACAACAGCACAAAGAATGCTGATTTTGAGAGACAGAAAAACGCTGGAAATGCAGGGAGAAATCTTTTTGCTGCTGAGATGAAGGCTAAGCTGGATTCTGTTCATAACCTCTTGGTGGGCAAGAAGTCTGTTCAGTTTGCTGCTGAGGTTGAGGCATTTGAGCTAGCTGAGGAGTTTGAAGAAGAAGATGTCAACTACATCAATGGGGCTGGTTTTCAGGGTCAAAGGTACAACAATCAGCAAGGAAACAGAGGATTCAATGGGAATATGCAGAAGAGCAACTTCACAGGAAACCAGAGTTCTTCTGGTTACACTCCCAAACCTCAGTTTCAGAAGACTGATTACCAGAAGCCTTACCAGAACAAGAACTTCAGCAGAAACTATGGTTCCTCATCCTATCAGCCTACACCAGCGCCATCAACTTCAAGTAAGATGGAAGCCATGCTTGAGCACTTTCTAGAGGGCCAGCAGAAGATCACAGTTGACTTCAATGGCAAGATTGACGCCCTCTATCAGGACCTAAATAGAAAAATCGAAGCTCTGAACACTCATGTCAAGACTTTGGATACTCAAGTGGCTCAAACTGCTGGAGCTATGAAAAGGCAAAATGGATTTCTTCTAGGAAGAACCGATGCCAACCAAGACATTCTGTCAATGCCATCACGCTGAGGAGTGGAAAGAATCTGCAATTAGTGCAGAAAAAGGGCCTGAGTACAGAGGATTTCGAGCAACTGCAGGATTTTGAAGATGAGGATTTCGCCAGTTTTGAAGAGTGCCGATCGACACCCACCCCTCGGTGTCGATCGACACCAGAGGAATTTCACGGTTCTTCCACTCGAGGCGAGGAGATATCGAACGAGGTCGACAAGCAGCTCAATGGACGCTCGACACCAACTGCAGAGGCTAGTGTCGATCGACACCCACACCCTGGTGTCGATCGACACCCACCACAGAAGCAAGCTGCGACTTTTCAGACTCCAAATAGTGCAGAAGAAAGGGTCTACAAGCCAAAGGTGCCTTGTCCAAGGAACCAGAAGAAGACTAAACAAGAGCTGGAGGATGCTAGGATCAAAGCTATCATGGATAAACTTGTGGTGGAGATTCCTTTGATATATGCTATAAGGACTACTCCTGTGATCAAGAGATATCTGAAAAGAATGATGACCAAGAATCTGGGGTTTGAGCAAGGGACAATGCTTATTTCAGAGCAGGTGAGTGCAGTGATACAGAACAAGATACCAGAGAAACTGACAGACCCTGGGAGCTTTGTTCTAGACTGCACAATCTTTTCTGAAAGGCTTGAGAGGTCATTATGTGATTTGGGGTCAAGTGTTAACTTGATGCCTCATTCACTTGCTGTCAGTTTAGGCATGACTGATTTTCAGCCAACCATAATATCTCTTATCTTAGCAGATAGATCAGTGAGAATTCCTGAAGGCATTTTAGAGGATGTACCAATTAAGGTGGGAGATTGTGAGATTCCCATAGACTTTGTGGTTCTAGCTTATGGGGAAGAACCATACCCCTTGATTTTGGGAAAGCCATTTCTAGCTACTGCAGGCGCCATCATAGATGTCAGGAAAGGAAGAATTATTCTGAATGTGGGCGATTTGGTGATGAACTTTGACATGGACAAATTGATGAAGAGGCCAAATATAGATTGCCACACATTCTATGTAGACTCACTCACAAGTCTTGCAGAAGAGATCTTTCAAGAGATGCATCCCACATACCCTTTGGAGAGGGCATTGACAGTTTCTGCAGAAGCAACAGAGCATCTAGACAACATTGCTGCAGGTTATGTCAGAATGATGGGTGCAAGTTAGCAAGTCATGCAGCTAAGGGCACAACCAGAGCTGGTTGGAACCTCTGTAAAGGCTGCAAAACTGGGCGATTGGAGTGAAGAAAAAGCTCATAAAATCGAACTCAAACAGCTCCCTGCAGGTCTAAGGTATGATTTTCTGGGACCTAACTCTACATATTCTGTTATAGTTAGTGCTACCTTAAACAATGCAGAGCTCACTTTACTGCCAAGCAAACTGTGTGGTATGCTCAAATTATCCTTAGAGCTACTCTCTCAAATTAAGAGATCAATATAGTACATAAGGGTCGAATCCACAAAGACTTAGATTGTTGCACAATAGATTCTAGGTTCAAATCAAGCTAAGGAAAACTAAATGAATGTAATGCAAGTAATGAAAAGAAAGTAGCAAATCGATTGTGTGAAGGTTTAAAATCAAAGACAGAAACGTTACGCCTTGGGAAATTTGCAGGTGAATCCGAATTGCAAATCTAAACAGAATGTTAGGATTTTATTAAGCACTGTTCTTGAACTTGAAACACTAATATAAAATCAACCAACTTCCACTGCAGAGATTATCTATGTCTAAATCCTAGAATCCCAAATTCCTTTGCAAATCCTATCAATTCAAACAAGCATTAAAATCAGGTTCAATTGTTCACAAAATCCTAAACCAAATTCCTTTGCAGATAGGAATTTTGCTCATCTAAAATTAGTTCTGGTGATTAACAATACTTACGCATCTATTAATCAACCTAATATCAGATTCTAGGTTGCGAAGATAGAATAAGCAATAAACATCAATCCAAATGAAGAACTCTAATGATTTTATCATAACAATTCAATTCAACCTAGCAATTCATCATCACCTTTGAAAAACCCTAAACCTAACAAGCAAACTACTCAGACATGATCAATGAAACACAAATCATTATTTGAATAGAAGGCATAAAAGAAATCAATAGAAGAAATAAGGGAGTTCAAAATCTTCTCTAAAGGAGAATGGTTTATCTCTCCAAAAACTCTTTAAAAATCTCTCTTAATCTCTCTGTAAGATATAGCTTAGGTCTAAACAATGACCTTAAAAATCGTTTTATTGACCCAAAACACGATTTGGGGCAAAACTGCAAATATATAAAACTTCTGGGCGAACTTGTAAGTCTTCAGAAATAATTAAAAACTCGGGCAAGATTTGTGCACTTTTGGTGTCGATCGACACCAAGACCCTAGTGTCGATCGACACGGGATTGGTACGCGCACTGCACAATTTCTGCTCGAGCGTGTACAATTTTTGCACGAGTTGATTTCTTCAGCAACATCTTCTGTTTTGCTCCAGAATGCTCCAATATCTCCAAATAAGCTCCAAACATATCCAAACCTGTAAAGACTCAAAGAGACTCAAAAAATACCAAAAAGACTCTATAAACAGGAGTTATATCATGGTCAAAAACCCATAAAAACCATGATATATCAACTCCCCCAGACTTAGCTTTTGCTTGCCCTCAAGCAAACAGAAAACTAAATAAAGAGTCGAGGTTTGAAAATGCGGGAACTCACCTTCTCATAGATCATTGCTTTAACTGTTTATCTTGTAATCCACACACTGCATTTCTTAAACCAAATCGAACCACCATGTACTTCTCCTTAGACATTCACAACATCCCAGATTTAACACATAAATTCACAGCATTGTCCATTAACTATCATTACGAAACCTCATCAGCAGCCTAAATATTCAAGAACCTTTTAGATTCATTCCCATACTATACCTAAATACATTTGCACTGCAATCTATCAACCTTTGGTACTCTTTCTCTCCCCCCAGACTTATTCTTTTCTTTATGTTTCATTATATTATTCAGGTGTAGGTAAATAATGGTATCACAGGATAATCCTAACCTTACTTCCACCTGTGATCATCTCTTTAAAATGAAATACTGGGATCATTGGAAATTTTCCTACCGTTCACTCAAAGAGAATCATCTCAAATTTTTAAAATTTATCACATTATTTCTTTCTTTTTCTTTAACTATCAAGGAATAGGAGTACCATCACTTTTCAAACATTGCAGGCAATTCATCAGGTATGAATGGGGAATCACGCTCTATGAACATTAATCTTACTAAATTAGTCTTTTTGAAGCTTAAGTTAAGTGAACTTTGCTGGAACTATGGATGTTTCTAGTTAACTGGTCAGCCTAAGGATTGTTCATTAGTCAGAAACTGGTATTAATCATGCAGCAATGGTCACTCAGATGAAACGATCACCACAAACAATCAAGAGAAAGATCCTAGTTCCCAACTAGTTTTGACTCAATAAAATAAATTTTGGACTAACTCAAAACTAACTCTCAAAAACAAACACAACATCAGCAACTACCTCCCCCAGACTTAAACAACACTGTCCCTAGTGTTATCAAGCCTGAAGTAGATGAAAAAAAGAATCAGAACTCAGTGAACAGAGGTTTTTGAGAAACATACCTTGTAGGTCGGATGAATAAGTGATAGAATGTGAAAGAGCACAAAAATCCAACCAGTTTAGGCTTTTGAATCACTCAAAACGGTCAAGAAACGCAAAAGTTATGGATGATTGAACTTTTGGAATTGCAGTCCCGTCAAGGTGTCGATCGACACCAGTAGGTGGGTGTCGATCGAAACTGTTCACTGTCGACCAAGGTGTCGACCTCAGTCGATAACCGTCCGTCTCGAGTCCTGGAAATTCTTTTTTTTATTTTTTATTTTTTATTTTTTTATTTTTAAACAGAAACACTTAAAACCCAAACTGAAGGTTAGAAAACAAAAGAAAACGAAATATATACACTTACCAGTGGGTTGCCTCCTACTAAGCGCTTGTTTTAAGTCATTAGCTTGACTTGGATGCTGGAATTTAGTCAGGCTGATCATGAAAACTTGTTGCAAAACAAGCTCCATATTCAGACACTTTCAGCTTCAAATTTCTGCTCAGAAATCCTTTCACAGCATCTTGTCCTTCCTCCTTCACCTTAGATGTAAGAACTGCTCTAAACCTTGAGAAAGGCTTTGAAGTTCCTTTGCACTTCACCTTATACTCAATTGTGTTGCCATCACAGCTCTGAGGTATCAAAGTCACTTGAGGATCTTCTTTGATCTTTTTGCTATGCACTATCTCAGTCACTTTCACCCTTTTACTAGCTTCCTTTGTTGTCATATTAGGATTTCCACCTCTGACTTCATCAGCTTCCCTCTTATCACAAGCTTTTTCCTTAGAAGCAACTGCGAGCTTATCTCTAGTGGTCACAGTAATGCATGAAACGTGTTTGGTGGTTCCACTAGGAGGGATGGCCTTGTAGAAGACTTTTTTAGCAATGTTAGAGAAGGAGATTCTCTTATTAGGCAAGTCTATAACTGCACCCAATGTAGCCATAAATGGTCTTCCAAGAATCAAGGGCATATCAGAATCCTTGTCCATCTCCATAACCTAAAAATCAGTAGGTACTAGACAATCTCCCACTTGAATAAGTAAGTCTAGAATTGTACCATATGGAGTTGTGGTGGAAGAGTTGGCAAAAGCAAGAGTCATCTGAGAAGGATTCATGTCAGCAATTCCTAACCTCTCTGCAATATTCTTTGACATGAGATTCACACTAGAACCAGAATCACAGAGAGAATATTCAAACTCAACTCCTCCAATGGAGCATGGAACAACAAACATCCCAGGATCTTCAACCTTAAGTCGTTTCTTCATTGGGAGTGGTGTAGTCCTTGCTTTGTTAAAGAGTTCTTCAATCTCTTCAACACTTTCTCTGCAATACTTAAAGAAATTACCCAAAGGATATCTCTTCCAAGCTTCTGCAAATGAGATGTGGTTGGAAATCTTTTTCACCCTCTTGTTAAAATCAGCTAGCTTTTCATCACTAATATGCTTCCTCAGATGCTTTGGTGGAAGGGGATATGGAACCTTAGGAGTGCAGACACGTTCTATGATAGATTCATGTTGAGTTTTGGTTTCCAGAACGTTGCCTAATTTTTGCACGTCACTGCCCAGTTTTTGCACGCTTTGAATATGGTGTCGATCGACCCCAGAACCTTGTGTCGACCTTCTGCCTCGATCCGTGTCGACCCTGATCGAAAACTCTTCGTCAGAATTCGAAGTGCACAAAATTTGCACGGGTGTCGATCGACACCCCTCCTGAGTGTCGATCGACACCCCTCGATCTGCCCACCCAAAATCGCACAAATTTTGCACGGATGTTTCTGCAGTAAGACAACTCTTCAGCATTGGATTCACCTCTTTTACACTTCTCACTGTGATGGTATTGACCTAATGCTTTGGATTAGTATCAGTCTTTCCGGGAAGGAATCCTTCTTGCCTCCTTACAAACTCAGCATTTTGTGCAACTTGAGAATCCAAATTTCTGACATGCATGTTCAAAGACTCAAACTTCCCATTCAAATCAGTGTACAAGGCACTAATCTTCCCATTAAAGACCACTGTGATCTTCTGCTGACCCTCTAGGAGCTGTTCAAGCATAGCTTCCATCTTACTTGCAGCTGATTGTGCAGGTGGTGATTGATAAGAAGAGGAACCATAGTTCCTAGTGAAATTGTTGCACTGAAATGGCTTCTGGTAAGAGGAACCAAATCCTTGCTGATTGCCAAACCTTTGACCTTGAAAACCAGCTTCATTGATGAAGTTAACAGCTTCTTTCTCAGCTGGTACGAGTTGCTCCACTTCAGCAGCAATTTGGACTGATTTCTTACCCACTAGAAGGTTGTGTATAGAGTCCAACTTAGCCTTCACCTCAGCAATCTTATTGCCATCCATGTTTCCAGCTCTCTTCTGCCTCTCAAAGTCTGCATTCTTGGTACTATTGCTAGATGCCAAGTTCTCAATCAATTTGATTGCGTCTGCTGGAATCCTGGTGTTGAAAATCCCATTGCTAGCAGCATCTAGAGCCATCTGGTACCTCCAATCAATGCCCCTGAAGAAAATGCCAAGCAGTTGTACCTGATTGAAACCATGATGTGGACAGTCCCTCTGATATGATCTGAACCTCAACCAAGCAGTCTTGAAAGCTTCAACTGGTCCTTGAGAGAAGGAGTCGATTTTCTTTCTGAGCTCTTCAGACCTTGCATCATCAAAGAAATTGTTGAGGAAGGTGTTCTTGGTGTCTTCCCAAGTAGTCAGCGATCCAGGCTCCAGCTGTTTCAGCCAGTAAGCTGCATCTCCACCAAGAGAGTAAGGGAACAACTTGCAGAACAAAAAATCATTACTGACTGCATTAGCTTTAATGCTGGTTGCCAAATCCTCAAACCTCCCTATGTGGTCCATGGGATGCTCATGTGGAAGGCCATGAAAATGATGTTAACCCACAAGCTGGTAGTAGGCACGCTTCAGCTCAAAATCCTTTCTCGGGAATGCAGGAGGGCAGATTGCAGCTCTGTTGGCGTAAAACTGGTATGGTATGTTGTAATCACCCAGAGTGCGCTGAACAAAACGCCCAGCAGCGTTTCCTGCGCCATTCCCTCCGACTGCAGGCTGCTGATTCTGCATTGGTAACACTGCTTGCTCGACTGTCACAGTCCCATCATCAGCAAGTCGCTATCCTTCTTCATTTCGCTTGTCACCCTCTGCATCATACAGCAAACCATCTTCACAATGAATCAGCACCAATGGAGCAACCATCTTAACAGGTTTGGTTGCTTTCCTGTTTGTTCGCTTCAAACGTGCTAGTGTCTGGTTGTCCAAATCAATCAGCTCCTTTTCCTTGTCGCTTCTGGTAATGCGATTAGGCATGCACCTGAAACAGACAAGAAAATATTATTAACAAAACCAAAAATTAGGCAAGATTCTAAAACTAAAATCTATAGGCAACAATTAAGTCCCCGGCAACGGCGCCAAAATTTGATATGCTCAAATTATCCTTAGAACTACTCTCTCAAATTAAGAGATCAATGTAGTACATAAGGGTCGAATCCACAAAGACTTAGATTGTTGCACAATAGATTCTAGGTTCAAATCAAGCTAGGGAAAACTAAATGAATGTAATGCAAGTAATGAAAAGAAAGTAGTTATTCGATTGTGTGAAGGTTTAAAATCGAAGAGAGAAACGCTAGACTTTGGGAAATTCGCAGGTGAATCCGAATTGCAAATCTAAATAGAATGTTAGGATTAGTGAAAATTCCTGAAGGCATTTTAGAGGATGTACCAATTAAGGTGGGAGATTGTGTGATTCCCACAGAGTTTGTGGTTCTAGCTTATGGGGAAGAACCATACCCCTTGATTTTGGGAATGCCATTTCTAGCTACTGCAGGCACCATCATATATGTCAGAAAAGGGAGCATTGCTCTGAATGTGGGCGATTTGGTGATAAACTTTGTCATGGAAATATTGATGAAGAGGCCAACTATAGATGGCCACACATTCTATGTAGACTCCCTTACAAGTCTTGCAGAAGAGATCTTTCAAGAGATGCATCCCACAGACCCTTTGGAGAGGGCATTGACAGTTTCTGCAGAAACAACATAGCATCTAGACAACATTGCTGCAGGTTATGTCAGAATGATGGATGCAAGTGAGCAAGTCATGCAGCTAGTGGCACAATAAGAGCTGGTTGGAACCTCTGTAAAGGCTGCAAAACTGGGCGATTGGAGTGAAGAAAAAGCTCCTAAAATCGAACTCAAACAGCTCCCTGCAGGTCTAAGGTATGCTTTTCTGGGACCTAACTCTATATATATCTTGTTATGGTTTGTGCTACCTCAAACAATGCAGAGCTCACTTTACTGCTAAGCAAGCTGCGTGATATGCTCAAAATATCCTTAGAGCTACTCTCTCAAATTAAGAGATCATTGTAGTATATAAAGGTCGAATCCACAAAGACTTAGATTGTTGCACAATAGATTCTAGGTTCAAATAAAGCTAAGGAAAACTAAATGAATGTAATGCAAGTAATGAAAAGAAAGTAGCAAATCGATTGTGTGAAGGTTTAAAATCAAATAGAGAAACGCTAGGCCTTGGGAAATTCGCAAGTGAATCCGAATCGCAAATCTAAACAGAATGTTAGAATTTTATTATGCACTGTTCTTGAACTTGAAACACTAATATAAAATCAATCAACTTCCGCTACAGAGATTATCTATGTCTTAATCCTAGAATCCCAAGTTCCATTGCAAATCCTAGCAATTCAAACAAGCATTAAAACCAGGTTCAATTGTTCACAAAATCCTAAACCAAATTCCTTTGCAGATATGAATTTTGCTTATCTAAGATTAGTTCTGGTGATTAACAATACTTCCGCATTTATTAATCAACCAGATTCTAGGTCGCGAAGCTAGAATAAGCAATAAACATAAATCCAGATGAAGAACTCTAATGATTTTATCCTAACAATTCAATTCAACCAACCAATTCATCATCACCTTTGAAAAACCCTAAACCTAACAAGCAAACTACTCAGACATGATCAATGAAACACAAATCATTATTTGAATAGAAAGCATAAAAGAAATCAATAGAAGAAATAAGGGAGTTCAAAATCTTCTGTAAAGGAGAATGGTTTATCTCTCCAAAAACTCTCTAAAAATCTCTCTCTTAATCTATCTGTAAAATAAAGCTTAGGTCTAAACAATGACCATAAAAATCCTTTTATAGACCCAAAACACGATTTAGGGCAAAACTGCAAATATATAAAACTTCTGGGCAAACTTGTAAGTTTTTAGAAATCATTAAAAACTAGGGCAAGATTTGTGCACTTTTGGTGTCGATCGACACCAAGACCCTAGTGTTGATCGACACGGGATTTGTACGCACACTGCACACTTTATGCTCGAGAGTGTACAATTTTTGCACGACTTGATTTCTTCAGCAACATCTTCTGTTTTACTCCAGAATGCTCTAATATCTCCAAATAAGGTCCAAACATATCCAAACATGTCAAGACTCAAAAAGACTCGAAAAATACCAAAAAGACTCTATAAACAGGACTTATATCATGGTCAAAAACCCATAAAAACTATGATATATCATCTCCCCCAGACCTAGCTTTTGTTTGCCCTCAAGCAAACAGAAAACTAAATAAAGAGTCGAGGTTTGAAAATGTGGGAACTCATCTTCTCATAGATCATTGCTTTGACTGTTCATCTTGTAATCCACACACTGCATTTCTTAAACCAAATCGAACCACCATGTACTTCTCCATAAACCAAAATTGGATATGCTCAAATTATCCTTATCCTTAAACCTACTCTCTCAAATTAAGAGATCAATGTAGTACATAAGAGTCGAATCCACAAATACTTAGATTGTTGCACAATAAATTCTAGGTTCAAATCAAGCTAAGGAAAACTTAATGAATGTAATGCAAGTAATGAAACGAAAGTAGCAAATTGATTGTGTGAAGGTTTAAAATCAAAGAGAGAAACGCTAGGCCTTGGGAAATTCGCAGGTGAATCCGAATTGTAAATCTAAACAGAATTTTAGGATTTTATTAAGCACTGTTCTTAAGCTTGAAACTTTAATATAAAATCAATCAACTTCCGCTGCAGAGATTATCTATGTCTAAATCCTAGAATCCCAAATTCCTTTGCAAATCCTATCAATTCAAACAAGCATTAAAATCAGGTTCAATTGTTCACAAAATCCTAAACCAAATTCCTTTGCAGATACGAATTTTGCTCATCTAAGATTAGTTCTGGTGATTAACAATACTTCCGCATCTATTAATCAACCTAATATCAGATTCTAGGTCACGAAGCTAGAATAAGCAATAAACATAAATCTAGATGAAGAACTCTAATGATTTTATCCTAACAATTCAATTCAACCTAACAATTCATCATCACCTTTGAAAAACCCTAAACATAACAAGCAAACTACTCAGACATGATCAATGAAACACAAATCATTATTTGAATACAAGGCATAAAAGAAATCAATATAAAAAATAAGGGAGATCAAAATCTTCTCTAAAGGAGAATGGTTTAACTCTCCAAAAACTCTCTAAAAATCTCTCTCTTAAGCTCTCTGTGAAATAAAGCTTAGGTCTAAACAATGACCATAAAAATCATTTTATAGACCCAAAACAAGATTTGGGGCAAAACTGCATATATATAAAACTTCTGGGCGAACTTGTAAGTCTTTAGAAATCTTTAAAAACTCGGGCGAGATTTGTGCACTTTTGGTGTCGATCGACACCAAGACCCTAGTGTCGATCGACACGGGATTTGTACGCGCACTGCACAATTTGTGCTCGAGAGTGTACAATTTTTGCACGGCTTGATTTCTTCAGCAACATCTTCTGTTTTGCTCCAGAATGCTCCAATATCTCCAAATAAGCTCCAAACATAACCAAACCTGTAAAGACTCAAAAAGACTCGAAAAATACCAAAAAGACTCTATAAACAGGACTTATATCATGGTCAAAAACCCATAAAAACCATAATATATCACTGACTTTTCGAAAGGCTCTTGGTTATTCTCTTGATGACATTTCAGGTATCTCTCCAGAGTTGTGTATGCACATGATACACCTTGAGGATGAGTCAAAGTCATCAATTAAGAGCCAGAGGAGGCTGAATCCGAATTTGCAAGATGTGGTTAAGAAGGAAATCATGAAGCTTATAGCTGATGGGATCGTCTATCCCATTTTAGACAGCACTTGGGTCAGTCCAGTACATGTGGTTCCAAAGAAAGGAAGAGTCACAGTGGTGAAAAATGAGAAGAATGAGCTGATTCCTACAAGGACCATCACTGGACACAGAATGTGCATTGACTACAGAAAGCTCAATGCTGCAACAAGGAAGGACGACTTCCCATTGCCATTCATTGACCAAAAGCTGGAAAGGTTGGCAAATCACTCCTACGACTGCTTCCTGGATGGCTACATTTGCTTCTTTCAGATCCCCATTCACCCAGATGACCAGGAGAAGACCATATTTACTTGTCCCTATGGCACCTTTGCATATCGCAGGATGCCATTTGGACTCTGTAATGCTCCTGCGACATTTCAGAGGTGCATGCTCTCCATCTTCACTGATATGATTGAGAAGTATGTGGAGGTCTTCATGGATGATTTCTCAGTATATGCATCCTCCTTCAAAGACTGCCTTGACAATATCTGTCAAGTGCTTGCAAGATGTAAAGAGAAGCACCTAGTTCTGAACTGGAGGAAATGCCACTTTATGGTCAGGGATGGGATTGTGCTTGGACATCGAGTTTTTGGAGAAGGCATTGAGGTGGACAAAGCCAAAATCGAAGTGATGACAAGTCTGCAGCCACCAGATTGTGTGAAGTCAGTGCGGAGCTTTCTGGGACATGCTGGATTTTACAGGAGATTCATTAAAGACTTCAGCAAGATTGCAAGACCACTCACAGCTCTGCTTTGCAACGATGTGAAGTTTGAATTTCCTGAAGAGGGTCATTCAACCTTCCAGCAAATCAAGCAAGCATTAGTGAGCGCCCCTATTGTGCAATCTCCTGATTGGGATCTACCATTTGAGGTGATGTGTGATGCTTCAGACTTTGCAGTAGGTGCTGTTCTGGGTCAGAGAAAAAGGAAGAAGCTTCATGCCATCTACTATGCAAGCAGAACCTTGGATGATGTTCAAAAGAATTATGCAACCACAGAGAAGGAACTGTTGGCTGTGGTGTTTGCATTTGAGAAATTCAGACAGTACTTGGTTGGAGCTAAGGTAATTGTGCACACTGACCATTCTGCTCTCAAGTTCCTGATGCATAAGAAGGATGCAAAACCAAGGCGGTTGAGGTGGATTTTGTTGCTCCAAGAGTTTCACACTGAGATAAGGGACAAAAAAGGAATAGAGGATGGAGTAGCTGATCACCTTTCGAGAATCAGGATTGAAGATGATGTCCCCATTGACGATTTTCTGCCAGAGAAGGACATATACTTCATTGAGGCAAGACTGCAGGCATCAGATGTTGAAGAACTGCAGCTTTTTCGGGCTACAGAGGCGGTGTCGATCGACGCCACCTACCCAGTGTCGAT
Source organism: Thlaspi arvense (assembly GCA_911865555.2). Taxonomy (NCBI): domain Eukaryota; kingdom Viridiplantae; phylum Streptophyta; class Magnoliopsida; order Brassicales; family Brassicaceae; genus Thlaspi; species Thlaspi arvense. Next base: position 16,977,618 of record OU466857.2, read on the forward strand.
CGACACCAGCCTCGAAGCAAAGCAATATCGAGCAGGATCGACAACAAGCTCGTAACCAAGTCGACACAGACTTGGTGTCGATCGACACACCCCCCCTGGTGTCGATCGACACCAGTCACGAAGTGCTATTCTTCTTCAACAGATCCTGCGTGATGTTTTCTCTCAGCCTATCTTCGAAGTTGCAGCCTCTTCTAGGCCTTGGTATGCTGATATTGCCAACTACCTAGCTGCAGATGAGGCCCCTGAAACCCTCAAAGGGTATTAGAAGAAGAAATTCATGAGAGAACTTAGAAAATATTATTGGGATGAGCCTTACTTGTACAAGCACTGTTCAGATGGAATTTACAGAAGATGTCTTGCAGAAGCTGAAGTTCAGAATGTGCTGTTCCACTGTCATGGCTCTGAGTATGTAGGACACTTTGCTACTTTCAAGACTGTCTCCAAGGTTCTACAAGCACGTTTCTGGTGGCCTACAATGTTCAAAGATGCTCAAACATTCATCTCACAGTGTGATGTCTTCCAAAGGAGAGGGAAGATCAGTAAGTGACATGAGATGCCACAGAACTTCATACATGAGGTTGAAGTTTTTGACTGTTGGGGCATCGATTTCATGGGACCCTTTTCTTCATCTTATGGGAACAAGTACATCCTGGTTGCAGTGGATTATGTCTCCAAGTGGGTGGAATCAATTGCCAGTCCACACAATGACTCTGCAGTGGTTCTGAAGCTGTTCAAGACCATCATTTTTCCCAGATTTAGAGTACCACGGATTGTGATCAGTTATGGTGGAAAGCACTTTATTAATAGAGTGTTTGAGAAGCTGCTGCAAAAATATGGAATTTATCACAAGGTTGCTACACCTTACCATCCACAGACAAGTGGTCAGGTTGAAGTTTCTAACAAGCAGATCAAAGAAATCCTGGAGAAGATAGTTGGAAAGACAAGAAAGGATTGGTCAGCCAAGTTGGATGATGCACATGACAGCATTCAAGACACCACTTGGCGCCACCCCATTCCATTTGCTTTATGGGAAAGCATGTCACCTTCCAGTAGATCTTGAACACAAAGCAAATTGGACTATCAAGAAGATGAATTTTGACTGGAAATCTGCAGCAGAAAGATGCCAGATGCAGCTCAATGAGTTGGATGAAATCAGATATCATGCATATGAGAACTCAAAGCTGTACAAGGAGAGGACTAAGGCTTACCATGACAAGAAGATCCTTGCCAGACACTTTGAACCAAATGACCAGGTTCTTTTATATAACTCACGTTTACAATTATTTCCTCGCAAATTGCGTTCTCGTTGGTCAGGTTCTTTCACCATCAAGGAAGTCAGACCATATGGTGCAGTTGTTCTATCCACTACAGAAGGCAGGGAGTTTGTTGTCAATGGGCAAAGGGTGAAGCATTACTAGGCGCAAGCCGAGATTCCCAAAGGAAAGATTGTGCCTTTGGCAGATGCACCCACAGCCTGATCCTGAGGACAGTCAAGCTAATGACGTTAAACGAGCGCTTGGTGGGAGGCAACCCACTGGTAAGTGTACATACTTAGTCTAATTTTTAGTTTTTGGTAAGTGTACATACTTAGTCTAATTTTTAGTTTTTACTAACACATTTTCGTGTCTGTGTTTCAAAAAAAAAAAAAAAAAAAAATTGAGGCGAAGGGATATCGACCGAGGTCAACACCCTGCTCGACACAGGCTGGTGTCGACCACATACAGGGTGTCGATCGACATCCTCAATAATCAGGTAAGTCCTTTATATTTTTTGGAACTTCTTAATCTTCCTCTCTCTCTCTCTCAAAACCGAAAACATCAAAATTTAAAGGTGTTGTTGAACTGTGGCTGCGTTCGACCTTCTACACCTCCTCACGATGAGGATGAGGATTAGTTCTTCTATCTATCCTGGTTACTTTTTATTTTCCGTTTGAGCTTTTTCATTTGCTTTAAGTCAGTTTTTATGTTTTTGTTTTGAGTCAGTTTGTCAGCTTTGATGATGTTTTGAAACTTGTTTGAACTTATGAGATTATGGATTATATTGTTGCTTTTAATTGTTTGCTTGAGTGTTCCTAACAGTCTTGACTTGGGAGAAATTCAGCTAACAATCTAACACATGTTTGGGTCATCCCATTCTGTTTTCGGACAGGGTGTCGATCGACACCAACCATGTTGTGTCGATCGACACCACGCGCAGACACATGTACCACTTTCTCATCCATGTACAAACTGTTTCATTGCTTATCTGTACCAACTCCATGCTTAATAACATTGAGGACAGTGTTGTTTAATTCTGAGGGAGGTCGTTGCTGACATTGTGTACATTGTTTTTGATTTTTAGAGTCTCAAAGTTAAGTCAAAACCTGTTTTATTGAGTCAAAATTTTTGAAATTGTCAGTTTTCTTGGAACTAACCACAAAATATTGATGCTTATAAGAACCATTGCCATAGATGTTGATTACAAGTCTTACTAAGTTGAAAGTCATAGATAGATCAGTCTAGCAATAAGGTTTAGGTTCTTAGAGAATCTGGAAAGTTTGCTGTTAGCTCCACCTTAATGAACTTAAAACTTCTTGTCCTGGTGCTTGATTCTCATTGATCTTGATTCTCTCTTCTAACACTGATAAATATGTTAAGACATAGCCTCTCTTTGATCTTCCCTGATATAGCTTTAAAGGTTTGAGTCAAAAGAATGGTGCATTCATGACCCTGTCTCCTCACATGGAACAACAGTAATGAACACACTCAAGAACCTGTCTCCTCACAAGGAACACAAGTATTGAGTAGCACCATATCTTAGACTGTAAAAAAATGAGAAAGAGCTTAAAATAAAAAAAATCATCAGAAAGAAAAGATCAAGGGAAGAGAAAATAGGAGAGCTGTGTTGAGATTGCTTGGTTCAGTTGTTTAGGAAGGGAAAAGAATCTATAAGTGATTGAGATGATAAAACCTTGATGAGACATCACTTAGATAAAAATAAGGAGTTTAGCAGTAGAAATTTCAGATTACTGGAAGGAGCTTGAATTGGATTTGAAAGATTTGCTAAGCCTATGTTGATTAGACTGAAATTTGACCTTGTGTTGACTATGTGGTATGTAGATTTGAAAGTGTTAATCAATGTGGTGTTCCTGACGTCTAGCTGACTTTTTCTGTGTTTTCAAACCTCGACCCTATGCTTTGCCCGATGTTTGCTTGAGGGCAAGCAAAAGCTAAGTGGGGGAGTTGATATATCATGGTTTTTGCTGGTTTTTGACCATGATATAAGTCTTGTTTATAGAGTCTTTTTGTTATTTTTTGAGTCCTATAGAGTCTTTGCAGGTCTAGGTACATTTGGAGCATAACTCTGAGTTTTGGAGCCTTTTGGAGTTATGTTGAAGCTGATGCTGAAAAGACCAAGTCGGAGAGCATTCCAGAAGCAGGGTGTCGATCGACACCAGACACTTGGTGTCGATCGACACCGATCGTGGTCGCGAGAAGAAGCATTAAAAACACTTTTGAAGAATTGCAACTTGGCCCAGAAGTTTCCCACTATTTGCACTTTTGCCTCAGTTCGTGTTTAGACTTGTATCTAGGTTTTCTAAGCCATTGTTAGGCCATTATCTTGTTTTTCATTGAGACCTAAGAGAGAGATTTTGATTGAGAGCTTTTGGGGAGACAAATTCATACTCTATAGAGAAGAATTTCGAACCCCCTTCATCTTTTACTCTATTTCTTAATGCAATATTATTCAGTCATGATTTGTGTTTCACTCGCTAGTCTGAGTAATCTGCTAATTAGGTTTTGGGTTATTCAAAGGTTGATAATGGATTGTTAGAACTACAAAACTGAAGGAATAAATCATTTGGTTCTTCATCTAGATTGCTTTAACACTGGTTTTAAGATTGATCACCTAGAAATTAGATCTTAGGTTGTTTAATAGATGTGGAAACATTATTGTTAATCACCAGAACTATCTTAGATGAGAAAAATAACTAATTGCAAAAGAATTTGGATTAGTGATTTTGTGAACATATCGAACCTGAACTAGAATTTGCAAAGGAATTTGGAATTTTAGAATCTGATCATAGTTAATCTCTGCGACGGAAGTCGATTGGTTTTACATTCGTTTTTTCGAGATCTAGAACGGTTTTAATAAATATTCCTTTCAATCCATAGTCTGTGATTTATGTCAACCTGCGAATTTCTCATTGCCTTGCGCCTTGTTTCAATTGATTTTAAGAACTCATAATCCACTCCTGATTTCGTTACTTTCGTTTACTAATTAGTTCTATTAGTTATTGACTGCTTAGCTTCATTTGAATCTTAAGTCTGTTAAGTAATTTTCTTAAGTCCTTGTGGATTTGATCACTAAGTACTACAGTGATCTCTTAATTTGAGAGAGTAGCTCTAAGGATTAATTTGTGCGTATCAAGGATTCACTGGAACTCTCAGATGGGTATATCAGGCCTTGTGGAGAGATATCATCGAAGATAACATTAACAGTTTCTTGTGCTGTTCAAAACTTCTTGTTGAAGACTCTTAAGGCTGTGTTGGTTCTTGAATATCTGGCTTAACAGGAGTCCTTGGTGAAGCGAACTGATAGTCCTTCATCACATAGTTGACTGATGCTGATCAGATTTACTTTCAGCCCATCCACAAAGTAGACTTCTGATAGGTGTGGTTTATGTGGCCTGGAAGTTCCTCCTACACCTTTGATTTTTCCTTTGGCACCACCAACGAAGGTGACTCTGCCAACGGACACATTCTAAAACTTGGTAAGTCCAGTCTGAGTGCCTGTCATGTGTCGTGAACATCCGCTGTCAAAATTCCAAGCTGAATCTTCCAATCCTTGTCCTGTGGACACGACTGTGAGAGCATGTTCGACTGCGTGTTTTGATTTCTTGATCCATCCCTGATTCTTACGTTTCCCATTCCAGAAGAACTGATTTTGTCTTATCAAGTGCTGAATGTCTTTCTAAAGATGATAGTAGTGAATCTTTATATGCCCCAGTTTACCATAATTGTAGCATCTAGACAACCTTCCCTGTCGGTAGAACTCACTGATCTTATGCTTTGATGATCTGCTTCCTTGGACTGGAGCATTGGCCTTCTTCACTTGTCCTTGGCTTCTCACAGTGTCAGCCGCTTTCTGATACCTCTGGAATGTATCAGGATGAATTGGTTGCTGACGTTGTTGAGAAGCTTCTGAACCGCTAACAAATTTCATTGTTTGACCAGAAGTAGTTCCAGCATATCCAAGACAAAAACAATTCTTACTTGACTGCCCAATGCTTAAGAGTTTATCCAGATTTTTGGTTCCCTTAGAGAGCATCTTGATGTTTCTAAGTTGCTCTGTCAAACGCACATTCAGTTCTCGATTTTTCTCTTGTTCTTCCGAAATCAACATTTTCAGAAAGTCAGGGTACTTGGCTTGCTCGGTGAGTTGATTTTTAGACCTCAACTTCACACTGTAATGCAAAGATCTTGTCATCCATTCCTTCAATTATCTGAGCGTTGGCCTGAATGCTATCTTGCAGTTTTGCTATCTGTCCATCCTTGTCAGAAATCTGTTGTAGGAGACTCTCTTTCTCTTGACTTGCATTGACCATGGCAAGACATATAGTCCTGTTCTCTTCTGCCAAGATCTCCTCATCACCAAAATCATCGTTCTTATCAAAGTCTCCCCCATAATCTGCACCTTCGTCAATCACCCCGAGAAAGGCTACATAGTTCAGCAGTGAATCTTCATCGCTTTCACTTCCATCTGACTGAGACTCTTCCTTGCTGATTAATGATTTTTCATTGCGTCTGTCTTGAGTGACACACTCAGTCTTGACATGCCCATAGCCACTACACTTCTGACACTTGAGAGTTGTCCTCTTCTTGGCTGTTGGACATTCTGTCTTGAAATGTCCATACCCTTCACATTCATGACACTGCATTTCTGATTTTCTTGATCCCTGCTCAGACTTAAAATCAGTGCTTGGTCTTCTTACTTCAGAACCTGACTTGCGCTGTCCTCTGTCATACTTCTTAAAGTATTTCTTGACAATCAGTTCAACATGATCATCGAGATTGATTTCCTGAGGCTCGCCTTGTTCAGTGGAGAAAGCTACACTTTTTCCTTTTGCCTGGTTCTTTTGCGATTGCTGCATCTCATATGCTTGCATCATTCCCACAATTTCGTTGAACTTCATCTCATCCGAGTTCCTTGAAACTTCAATAGCTGATATGTGGGCCTGAAACTTATCAGGTAGGCTTTGCAGAAACGTTTTAACTAGTTTCTTGTCCTTGTACGTTTTTCCCAGTACTTGAGCCTCGTTTGCAATAGAACTGGGCTTACCACTTGACTGCTCAATTGACTCTCCTGGTCACATGGTTAGCGTCTTAAACTGAGAAGCCAGAATATCCATACGAGTCCTTCTGACATTAGAGGTGCCTTCATACGCAGTCTGAAGTGAATCCCAAGCTTCCTTAGTAGTAGTGCATCCCTGAACTTTCTTGAACTGATCCTTGGTAAGTGAAGTCCAGATCATCGATAGAGCTTTGGAATTGAACTTTGACCAAGATTTTTCTTCGACTGTCCAAGTCAGTCCTGGTTTGGGTTTTGTCACGCCATCAGCTCCAACAATCGTTGGCTCACTCCAGCCTTCTTCAACCATAGTCTAAGCATCCTCATTATATCCTTTGATGAGAGCCTTGATCTGAACTTTCCACCATCCATAGTTTTCCGCATCGAGCACAAGCGACTTGACCGACCCGAGATGCTGCATGTTTTCCATACTTTGTCCTACAATCACACCGGATTAATAAGAATAGACAATCCTTAGAAGATGCCTGCTCTAATACCAATGTATGTGTAGAAAACAGGCAAGCACAATATTGACTTGGAAAGCGCCACGTCCAACGTTTAGTTTTTATTATCTAGAATCAATAATTTAATCAACCTTATTACAATTTTTTGGATTTATGCAACTCTAAGCTAGATTGCCTCCAATAGATTCCTAGCTATAAAAACTGCTCTTGACTTGATCACACAGCCCATGTATCAGAGAAGAGAACACTAACCTTCTTGCTTTGTGTTTGCTCTTGAAGTTCAGAGAGGAGGAGAAACAAGAGAAGGGCAAGTCAGTCTCCACAATCAGCAACATCAGGATTCCTCATCCAGGAGAGACTGATGAAATCTCTTACTCATCCCTCAATTCCTCCCACCACAACTAAGGTACCAAATCCTTTCCATTGTTTATACAACTGCATCTTTTTTTTAAAGTTCTTGTAATATATTTCTGTTGCTTCTCTCTTTCACTCTTTTATTACACAAAGGATTATGTAATTTAAGTGTGGGGGAGGGATTTGGGGTTTGATGATGTTATTGCATATTGCATACCCATTAGTTAGTTTTTCATGCATTTGTATCATGTTTTAGGTTAGATTGCATCACTTAGGGTCCTAGAGCATTCTTGCATCAGCATATGCATTTTCCTTGCATTTTGCATCACATTCAAGTTGTTTCTGGCTGCTTTAGAGTCATGGATGTTCGTGGGCGTGTGGAGGCTGATGTAGCAGTTCGTGAGAGCTCGGAAATATGTTAAGGACCAGTGATCGAGGAGCAGATCGAGCATGGCCGGTCGATCTAGGAGTTGATCGACCAGAAGATCGAGCCAACTAGGCGATCCAAGGAGAATGATCGAGACGGAGATCGAGTGAAGCAATCGATCAATCGGTACGGATGTAAATGACGCCATGCAGAGCGAGAGCCAGATCGAGTACACCACTCGATCCACCCGAAGATCGATAGCGAGATCGGATGCAACACTCGATTCGCCGATGAAGATCAAGACCCGGATCGAGCCGAAGACACGATGCCCGGATGTGATCGAGAGAACCACTCGATCCAGTGGTCGATTTCTGTCCTTTCAACCGTTTTTGGCTGTTAGCGAAGGGGGGACCATTGGCTTGTTTGGGCATTTTAGGCAAGGCGGCGAGATGCTTTTTCGATAACTTTTAGATCCTTATCCTTTCTTTCATGTTTTTTTCTCTCTCGTTATAAACGAAGAACACCATTGTTGAACCAGTTTTTCTCTTAAGCTTTTGTATTCGAATCTTTATCGTTTAATCTAGTTTCCTTTCATGTTCATCGTCGTATTTCTTCTGCTTTGCTTTATTTACTCTATGTGTAGCGAGTAGTTTACTTTGGGTTCGGGGTTGAGAGGATTAAGGGGTAGAAAGGGTTCGATCATGGTTTGTTTTCTAAACGTTTTTAAGGCTATCTCTTCTAAGGTGTTGAAAGCTTAATGCTTGAAGACTCTCACGCCAAGAGCTTCATGATCCGAGAGGTTCCTTACCTTGACAGGATTCAGGGACCTCTAAAGATCACACCCTAGAGACTAGTTACCCATTCCCAAAAGCCATGGAAGTTTGGGGGACTAGTTAAGCCATTACTTGAAATCTGTTTTCCTTGCCTTTCAACCTCTCTTTCCACCAAAAGCCATGGGTTTGGAGGAGAGGATGAAAGAGTGATCTATACCGAAAGCCACGGATAGATCTTGTTTTGTTTTCAAGGCTTAGAGATCCTCACCAAGTGAGTCGATCTAAAGTTTCAAACCCAAGATCGATCCTTTGAAACCCTTTACATGAATCTCAACCCTAGGCCCTTTCTTTTAGAATCTTTAAGTCTCATTTCATCTTTCGCTTGTTATCTGATAGCATCCTGGTCATTAGATTTGTTGTTCTTACGGTTTTAGACGAGATCGATCGTTACTGCTCGATCTAGTGGTCGATCTTGTGGTCGATCCACTAGTCGAATTTTAACAATTCGAAGCTCTTTCCTTTAATTAATCTGTTTGTTTCTCGTGGTAGTTGCTTCCTTTCTAGTATTTTTAAAATAGGTTTCACTCTGTTTAGGTTGCTGCATCTAGTTCTTTGATATTTTCCCATAAACTGTCTCATTTTTGCTTAGATTTGCTTAGGACCTTGCATTCTCTGTGCATTATCTATCTCCTAGAAGTGGATTGACACTCTCCTGCTTGCCTTACTACAACATTGCGTGCATTAGAGTTTTGATAACCTCTCTGCTGCATAAACCGAGCTAAGAAATCGTTTATCATTTGACATTGTTTGTTCTTTTCTTAGTTTTTCTCTTCTTTCATCTTTGAGTCTAGTGTTTGCATATAGGTTGCATTGCATTTACATAGGGCATGATGATGAATTTTCCTTGTAAAATGCTAAATCTTTAGGATTGATTTAAATGTCTAAGTGGTTAATTGTTTGATGCATCATGAGAAAGTTAGAAGTTAAGGCTGAACCATGTTTGAATTGCTAAATTTGATTCTCTCATCTCAGACTGAAACCATTTGTTCATTGAAAATCAACTATATCTATTTGAACCTTAATCTGATTTTTAATTATCATGTTTGTGCATTGAAAAGTGAATTCATGGCTACCATATACATATTTATATCATCTTTTTCCCTTCTTACCATTCTTGTTGATCCAAGAAGCAGATCCTCATACTTATGGGATAGTTAATCCACACCCTTAAACGCCATTTGTGAGAGTTATGAGGCCTTGTAGATATCTTGGCAAAAAGTGTTAAAATTAAGACTAGCAAGGAGAAGCTCTCTTGTAGATATCAGCTTGCATTTTGAGCTTGATTATAGGTTAGGAGTTTGGATGAAAGGGTAGTGTTAAGTTGTTTGAACTTCATGGTTTTTATCTTTTAAGAAAAAGAAGAAGTTTGGGATGGTAGTGTGGGAAATAAGTTAAGTTTGTGGTGAAGTATTAAGGGAAGAAAAGCTCTAAGTGTTTAAAGTAAGGAGGCGCCAACAACAAAGCTTTGAAAGGTCATGCAAAAGAAGAAATCAGACCAAGGCAATCCACCAAAGGTGATGCAAATGGTGCCAAATCGATAAAAGAAGAGCAAGTCCCAACAACAAAGATCAACCACACAAGCAAATGAGGAGTTTCCCCACACATAAAGAAGATCAGGTTCTTTGGGAAAGGGTAGACTTAGGGGTTCACTTTGGGTTTAGAAGGTTTAGAATTCATTAGGAGTATAAGAGAGCTTTAACTTTCATGCATAAGTGTGGCTTTACCTTTATCATTTTGCCTAAGATTGAATCATTTTCATTGAGTGATCCCTTGAGGTTTTACTAGCTCTTACTTGAATGAGATCATTTTCATCTCATGACCTTACCCTAAGACCAAATGTTTTCACTTGATTTTCACAAACTTGATTCATGGTTACAACCTTTATGAATGTTAAAGAGTTGATAGATTTGAGCACTTGTCTAGATTGAGATTTAGATCATTTTGAAACATGATGAGCATGGTTAAGTTCTTTAGAGTATGACTGATTGTGTTTTGCATCCTACACTTAGGCACTTGGACATTGACTTCACTTCTTTACCTTAGCATTTTTGGATTTGATTGCCCACCTTTATACCTCATCCTCCATTTGTCTTGGTTTGATTGCTTCAGGGCAAGCAAAAGGAAAGTGTGTGGGTGTTAATATCTCTTGCATTTACACCATTTATGCTTGCATTTAGTTCATCTTTTGGTTTCCTTTTGCATGCTATCCTTCTCTTTAGTCCAACTTTCTTTTCCTTTTAGACTAAGGTTGCTGATATACTTGCATATTTTGCATATTTAGCATGCATTTAAGGTTAGTATTCATGCATTCATTTCTCATATTGAGCTAGTTTGCACCATTTGTCTCATTCCAGGACCTAAGTGCACATTGCATTAGCATTTGCATGTTTTCTGCATTTCTGCATCATATTCAGGTTGTTTGGGATACACTGGAGTTGTGGAAGTTGCGTGGACGTGAATAGGATCGAGAGGAAGCTTGTGGACACTTGGAGAACTCAGCCATGCATGCAAAGGACCCGAGATCGAACAGCGGATCGAGCAAGGTAGGTCGATCTAGATGAGATCGACCAGAAGATCGACTAAGCCCGGATCATTTCAAGGAAGGGATCGAGGATGAGATCGAGTGAGGAGATCGATCCTGAGTACGGACGTGGATTACGCCATGCAGAACGAGAGCCAGATCGAGACCACGACCCGATCATCCAAGGATCGACTCAAAGATCGAGCAATAGCGGACGATCCATGAAGAAGATCGAGCCAGAGATCGAGTGACCCAAGTCGATCTCTGGGACCTTATCCGGCCTGCTCATTTTTGGAGCGTAGTGAGGGGACCATTAGGGCTGTTTGGCTATTTTGGGCAAAGGGTGAACATCACTTTCATAACACACACTTTGCCTTATCTTTTTCTGCTTTCTCTTAGGCTATTTTCCGCCATTGTCAAACCTTTTAGCTTTTCTTGTTTTTAACTTTTGAATCTTGGTTAATCTTATGCATTTTCTTTAATCTATCCGTGTTAATTATGTTTAGTGTTTCATTACTTGAATTTTCGTGTGTTTTAGCTATGTGTAGTGAGTAGATTTCTTTGGGTTTAAGGTTGAGGCGATTTAAGGGGTTTAAGGGTTTAAAGCTTGGGTCTTTTCTTGTTTTTAATCTCCTCTCTTCTTGGATTCGGGCTCTTAGTGCTTAAAGAGTCTTGGAAAAGATCTTTATGATCCTAGGGATCTCCTTACCTTGACAGGATTCAGGAATCCCGTAAAACCGAATCCAAGAGGCTAACTTCCCTTTCCCAAACGCCATGGTTGTATTGGGGGTTAGTTAAGCCACCATTTGAGATCTTTGCTTAATGTTCCTTGACCCATCTTTCCACTAAACGACATAGGTTTGGAGGAAGGGTCAAAGAAAGGGGTCATACCACATGCCATGGATGATCCTTGTTTAAGTTTCTCAAGGCTTAGAGTTAAGCTCATCAAATGAGTAGATCTAGTATTTTTCAAACCCAAGCTTGAACCTTGACCCCTCATAATATGATCCTCAACTTTATATCCTCCTTTAAGCATTTCAAAACCTCAAGTTTTCATTTCCAAGTCTTAAAGTTCGCATATTTGCTTTAGTTTCATTGTTTATCACCTTAAGTTGCTAGAAGTTCTCTATTTACCCGCTTTAGTTCTCAATTTTTAGTAATTAGTAGTTTTGCACTTATAATCCTCTTTTTTCTTCCAGTAGTTGTTAACCCTCTTCCAGGGATTTTAAAATAGTTTTCATAATCATGTGGTCGTTGCATTTAGTTTTCATCGATTTTACCATCCATTTACCCGATTCTGCTTAGATTTGCTTTGCTCTTGCATTCCTTGTGTTCTTTCTACAACCCAGGCTGGATTGATACTCCCTTACCACTATACTGCATCATAACTGTGGTTTGGGCTTTGATTTACAACCTCAAAACATTCTGTTTATCAAATGGCACCGTTGCCATCTTGGGTTTGATTAGGAAGCATTAGGATTTGGAGCTTAGTAAAGACTAAGCCTTTTACTTTTCTTTTGGTTACTCATTGCTCTACCTTACTGTTTGTCTTCTCAGGTACATGAATTTGAGGTCCAGTGGTGACAACAATCTTCTACAACCACTGGGCAATATTCACCAACTCAGAAGTGCAAGGCATAGAAAGACAGTAGAGCAAGAACAGAACTTTGAGGGGATAGAGCAACCTGGTCTAGCTGAATTTTGGGTTATGGCTGAGAAAGACCAAGAAGAAGCTCCACCTCACCGTGCTGCTGGTGCTAGGGGCAATGGAAACCCCAACCACGCTCCAAGGCAGCCGAGAATCATTGGTGCTGGTGATGCTCCAAACACACATCATAACCGATCTGGAATCACTCCTCCACTAGTGCAAAACAACAACTTCGAGATCAAGCCAGGCTTCATCTCCATGGTTCAAAACAACAAGTTTCATGGGCTTGCAATGGAGGACCCTTTGGAGCATCTTGACAACTTTGAGTAAGTTTGTGGGATGATAAAGATCAATGGCATCTCGGAAGACAGCTTCAAGCTACGGTTATTCCCTTTCTCTCTTGGGGATAAAGCAAGACATTGGGAGAAGACATTACATCAGGGGACCATCACTTCATGGGATGATTGCAAGAAAGCCTTTCTGTCAAAGTTTTTCTCAAGCACAAGAACAGCAAGGCTAAGAAGTGAGATCAGCAGCTTCACACAAAGGCAGATTGAGACCTTTAATGAAGCTATGGAGCGGTTCAAGGACTACACTATAGCTTGCCCTCATCATGGCTTCAGTGAATAGACTCTCTTGAGCACAATCTATAGAGGAGCACTCCCAAATATTCGCATGTTGCTAGATACAGCAAGTAAGGGAAATTTCCCTGGGCAAAATGTTGAAGAAGGAATGGAGCTCATAGAGAATTTGGCTTTAAGCGATGGGAACTATTCTGAGGATTATGACCGAGCACCAAGAGGAGCTGATATAGAAGCTCACAAGAAAGAGATGAAGTCGCTCCATGAGAAGATTGATAAGCTAGTGCTTGCGAATAAAAAACAAGTGCATTATGTAGGAGAAGCCGCAGATGTATTAGATGAGGTAGAGCAATGCCAAGAATAGGTCAATTGGGTTGGAGGCAACAACTACAACAAGCCACAAGGCTATGCTCAAGGTTATCAGGGAAACAACAACCTTTCCTACCGAAGCACTAACGTGGAGAATCCTAAAGATCAGGTGTATCCTCCACAACAAGGAAAACCCTTTGTCCCTTATAACAAAGGCGGGTTTACAAGCAACAGCGGATATCAAGGGCAGCGACAGGGCAACTTTCAAGGTCCTCAACAGCAAGGAAACAAGAATTACTCTCCTGTGTTTCCTCCTGGTTTCATGCCTCAACAGCAACAGGCTCAACCGCCTCCTCAAGATCCGGTTCAAGCAATGTTTCAACAGTTGCTTCAGGGCCAAGCAAGCACAAATCAGAAGTTTGTTGACATGAACAACAGGCTAGACTCTTCTCTTACTGACGTGTCTGCTCAGATCACCAACCTGAACAACAAGATCAAACAATTAGAGAAAGGCAAAGCCTGTTCAAGCGGTCAGGACAGCTTACCCGGGAAGTGTGAGCAAAACCCCAAAGAGTATGCAAATGCTATTACCTTGAGAAGTGGGAAAGAGTTAAAACCGAGGACTGCACCTGAAGACAATGAGGACATTGTTGTTCAAGAGGGGGAAGGTAAGCTTTCGAATGATCATGGGATCACCGTTGATGATGTGTGGATTGCAAGACCTAAGAAAGGTAAAGAAGCGGTTGTAAAGAAGCTATTACCTTGAGAAGTGGGAAAGAGTTAAAACCGAGGACTGCACCTGAAGACAATGAGGACATTGTTGTTCAAGAGGGGGAGGGTAAGCTTTCGAATGATCATGGGATCACCGTTGATGATGTGTGGATTGCAAGACTTAAGAAAGGTAAAGAAGCGGTTGTAGAGAAGAAAGTAGAGGAGGTTAGCAAAGAAAAAGAAGCTTATGTACCTCCACCCTACAAACTGAAGCTTCCTTTCCCTGGACGGTTGAAGAAGCAGCTGCTTGAGAAGCATACAGCAGTTTTTGAGAAACACTTGAAGGATGTTGAGATCAAGCTGCCTTTAGTTGATTGTTCAGCCATGATGCCTAAATGTGCCAAGTTCTTCAAGGATACTCTTACTAAGAAGAGAAAGGAGAGTAAAGAGGTTTTGGTGTTGAGTGAAGAGTGCAGTGCAATCATTCACAAGGAGATTGTTCCTAAGAAGTTAGGAGATCCAGGATCATTCACCATCCCTTGTGCTCTTGGACCTTTGAAGTTTGAAAGTTGCTTGTGTGATTTAGGAGCAAGTATCAATCTTATGCCTCACTCCATTGCAAATAAGCTAGGCTTTACAAGGTTTAAGGAGTGTAGGATCTCCCTCGTGCTGGCTGATAGAAGCATAAGGATCCCTCTAGGTATGCTTGAAGACTTGCCCGTGAGGATCAGTGGCGTGAACGTGCCGACTGATTTTGTTGTTCTTGAATAGAGAGAGTGCAATCGATCTGGACCATAACGAGGGGAAGATCGACTGGATTACTCGATCTCTGAGGAAGGAACGGTTCAAGATAGCAGCCTGAAAGCTCATGACTCGGGTTCAAAAGAGGCTAATGAGGATGGCAACATCAACACAAGCCACAAGGAGGACTGGAGCGAGCTGCTTGCCCCAAAGATGGACCTAAAGGAGCTCCCGAATGGGCTAAGGTACGCTTTCTTAGGATCTAATGACACTTATCCCGTCATTGTGAATGAAAATCTGAGTGATGATGAGTTAAACTCACTCCTTAAGGAGTTGAGAATGTATAGAAGGGCCATTGGGTACTCTCTAAGTGACATCAATGGCCTTTCACCAATGCTTTGTACTCACATGAATCACTTAGAGAATGAAAACACTTCTTCTATTGAACATCAAAGACACTTAAACCCGAATTCGAAAGAAGTAGTGAAGAAAGAGATCTTAAATCTTTTAGAGGCTGACGTGATATACCCTATCAGTGATAGCACATGGGTCTCACCGGTCCTTGTGGTACCAAAGAAAGGGGGTATCACAGTCATTAAAAATGAAAAAGATGAGTTGATTCCTACAAAAATCATAACAGGACATCGAATGTGTATAGATTATAGGAAGCTTAACTCAGCTACTAGAAAAGATCATTTTCCTCTTCCCTTTATTGATCAGATGCTTGAAAAATTAGCTAATCACCCATACTACATCTTTCTTGATGGTTATAGTGGTTTCTTTCAAATACCAATTAATCCTAACGATCAAGAGAAGACAACTTTCACATGCCCTTATGGTACTTTCGCATATCAAAGGATGCCTTTTGGGTTATGTAATGCGCCAGCAACCTTTCAAAGGTGCATGATGTCTATCTTCTCTGATCTTATAGAGGAAATGGTGGAAGTTTTTATTGATGATTTTTCTGTGTATGGTGCGTCCTTTTCTGGTTGTTTGTCAAATCATTGCAAGGTACTCAAGAGGTGTGAGGAGACAAACTTGGTGAAAAGTGTCACTTCATGGTAAAAGAAGGCATTGTACTTAGGCACAAGATTTCTGAGCAAAGGATAGAGGTTGATAAAGCAAAGATAAAGGTCATGATGAGCTTAGAGCCGTCGGCTAATGTGAAGGGGATAAGGAGTTTCTTGGGTCACGCAGGCTTCTACAGGCAGTTTATCAAGGATTTCTCCAAGATAGCATGCCCCCTTACAAGGCTGTTATGCAAAGAAGCCGAGTTTGTGTTTGATGATGAGTGTCTTCATGCTTTCAAGACGATCAAGGAAGCTCTTGTTACTGCTCCTATAGTGCACGCACCAGACTGGAGCTTACCCTTCGAGATCATGTGCGACGCGAGTAATTACGCCGTGGGAGCTGTTCTCGGTCAGAGGAAAGACAAGAGGCTGCATGTAATCTACTATGCCAGCCGTACCTTGGATGACACGCAAATGAAGTATGCTACCACCGAGAAGGAGTTACTAGCCGTGGTCTTTGCTTTTGAGAAGTTCAGGTCCTACTTGGTGGGTTCTAAGGTCATTGTGTACACGGATCACGCTGCTTTGAGGTACATCTACTCCAAGAAAGACACCAAACCAAGACTCTTGAGATGGATCCTTCTTTTACAAGAATTTGATATGGATATCAAGGATAAGAAAGGCATAGAGAATGGTGTTGCTGATCACCTCTCAAGGATGAGGGTGAATGAAGTCTTACCTTTAGATGATTCACTTCCTGAGGAGCAGCTCATGATGGTCAACACTGTTGTATGTGCACGGCTAGAGGATCAGTTTGAAGAAGTTTTGAGCTTCAAGGAGGAAGACCTACCTTGGTATGCGGATATAGTCAACTTCTTAGCTTGTGGAGAAAAGCCTACTCACCTTGATCATCATAAGAAGAAATTCATAAGAGACATCTCTCATTACTTTTGGGATGACCCTTATTCTTACATGAGGGGAGTAGATAGCTTATACAGAAGATGTGTTTCAAGAGAGGAAGCAAGGGACATTCTCTAACACTGCCACGGTTTGTCATATGGTGGACACTTCGCCTCTTTCAAGACAGCTACAAAAGTTCTACAAGCCGGGTTTTGGTGGCCAACACTTTTCAAAGACGCTCACGAGTTTGTAAAGGGGTGTGAGGCTTGCCAAAGAGCTGGAAACATCACCAAGAGAAATGAGATGCCTCATGTACCAATCTTTGAGGTTGATGTGTTTGATGCTTGGGGAATAGACTTCATGGGGCCGTTTCCATCATCATACGGCAACAAATACATCTTGGTGGCTGTAGATTACGTTTCTAAGTGGGTTGAAGCTATAGCTTCCCCACATAATGATTCGTAGGTGGTTGTCAAACTCTTCAAGACCATCATCTTCCCACGGTTTGGAGTTCCAAGGCTAGTGATCAGTGATGGGGGCAGCCACTTCATCAACAAAGTGTTTGAGGCTCTCTTGAAGAAGTATGAAGTGAAGTACAAGGTAGCTGCACCTTATCACCCACAAACTAGAGGGCAAGTAGAGGTCTCGAATAGACAGATCAAGGCTATCTTAGCGAGGACCGTAGGAGTAACTCGGAAGGATTGGGCAAGCAAACTGGACGATGCCCCTTGAGCGTATAGAACCGCCTTCAAGACTCCTATAGGTACCACTCCCTTCACTCTCCTCTAGGGCAAGGCATGTCACCTCCCTATAGAGCTAGAGCATAGAGCACTTTGGGCCGTAAAGCAGCTGAACTTCAATCTCTAGACAGCCCTATAGGGAGCATTAGGACATCATACTACTAGGAAGCTTAACTCAGCTAGGAATCTTATAGGAAGCTTAACTCAGCTACTAGAATGTGTATAGATTATAGGAAGCTTAACTCAGCTACTATAAAAGATCATTTTTCTCTTCCCTTTATTGATCAGATGCTTGAAAAATTAGCTAATCACCTATACTACTTCTTTCTTGATGGTTATAGTGGTTTCTTTCAAATACCAATTCATCCTAACGATCAAGAGAAGACAACTTTCACATGCCCTTATGGTACTTTCGCATATCAAAGGATGCCTTTTGGGTTATGTAATGCGCCAGCAACCTTTCAAAGGTGCATGATGTCTATCTTCTCTGATCTTATAGAGGAAATGGTGGAAGTTTTTATTGATGATTTTTCTGTGTATGGTGCGTCCTTTTCTGGTTGTTTGTCAAATCATTGCAAGGTACTCAAGAGGTGTGAGGAGACAAACTTGGTGAAAAATGTCACTTCATGGTAAAAGAAGGCATTGTACTTAGGCACAAGATTTCTGAGCAAAGGATAGAGGTTGATAAAGCAAAGATAAAGGTCATGATGAGCTTAGAGCCGCCGGCTAATGTGAAGGGGATAAGGAGTTTCTTGGGTCACGCAGGCTTCTACAGGCGGTTTATCAAGGATTTCTCCAAGATAGCATGCCCCCTTACAAGGCTGTTATGCAAAGAAGCAGAGTTTGTGTTTGATGATGAGTGTCTTCACGCTTTCAAGACGATCAAGGAAGCTCTTGTTACTGCTCCTATAGTGCAAGCACCAGACTGGAGCTTACCCTTCGAGATCATGTGCGACGCGAGTAATTACGCCGTGGGAGCTGTTCTAGGTCAGAGGAAAGACAAGAGGCTGCATGTAATCTACTATGCCAGCCGTACCTTGGATGACATGCAAATGAAGTATGCTACCACCGAGAAGGAGTTACTAGCCGTTGTCTTTGCTTTTGAGAAGTTCAGGTCCTACTTGGTGGGTTCTAAGGTCATTGTGTACACGGATCACGCTGCTTTGAGGTACATCTACTCCAAGAAAGACACCAAACCAAGACTCTTGAGATGGATCCTTCTTTTACAAGAATTTGATATGGATATCAAGGATAAGAAAGGCATAGAGAATGGTGTTACTGATCACCTCTCAAGGATGAGGGTGAATGAAGTCTTACCTTTAGATGATTCACTTCCTGAGGAGCAGCTCATGATGGTCAACACTGTTGTATGTGCACGGCTAGAGGATCAGTTTGAAGAAGTTTTGAGCTTCAAGGAGGAAGACCTACCTTGGTATGCGGATATAGTCAACTTCTTAGCTTGTGGAGAAAAGCCTACTCACCTTGATCATCATAAGAAGAAGTTCATGAGAGACATCTCTCATTACTTTTGGGACGACCCTTATCTGTACATGAGGGGAGTAGATAGCTTATACAGAAGATGTGTTTCAAGAGAGGAAGCAAGGGACATTCTCTTACACTGCCACGGTTTGTCATATGGTGGACAATTCGCCTCTTTCAAGACAGCTACAAAAGTTCTACAAGCCGGGTTTTGGTGGCCAACACTTTTCAAAGACGCTCACGAGTTTGTAAAGGCGTGTGAGGCTTGCCAAAGAGCTGGAAACATCACCAAGAGAAATGAGATGCCTCAGGTACCAATCTTTGAGGTTGATGTGTTTGATGCTTGGGGAATAGACTTCATGGGGCCGTTTCCATCATCATACGGCAAAAAATACATCTTGGTGGCTGTAGATTACGTTTCTAAGTGGGTTGAAGCTATAGCTTCCCCACATAATGATTCGTAGGTGGTTGTCAAACTCTTCAAGACCATCATCTTCCCATGGTTTGGAGTTCCAAGGCTAGTGATCAGTGATGGGGGCAGCCACTTCATCAACAAAGTGTTTGAGGCTCTCTTGAAGAAGTATGGAGTAAAGTACAAGGTAGCTGCACCTTATCACCCACAAACTAGTGGGCAAGTAGAGGTCTCGAATAGACAGATCAAGGCTATCTTAGAGAGGACGGTAGGAGTAACTCGGAAGGATTGGGCAAGCAAACTGGACGATGCCCCTTGAGCGTATAGAACCGCCTTCAAGACTCCTATAGGTACCACTCCCTTCACTCTCCTCTAGGGCAAGGCATGTCACCTCCCTATAGAGCTAGAGCATAGAGCACTTTGGGCTATAAAGCAGCTGAACTTCAATCTCTAGACAGCCCAAGAGAAGAGAATGATTCAACTCCACGAGCTTTATGAGTTAAGGTTAGAAGCTTATGAGAGTGCCAAAATCTGCAAGGAAAGGACCAAGGCGGTTCATGACAAGAAGTTGGTTCTAAAGGAGCTGAAGGAAGGCAGTCTGGTCCTACTCTACAACTCGAAGTTGAAGCTATTCGCAGGGAAGCTAAAGTCAAGGTGGTGTGGACCTTTTGAGATCAAGGAAGTTCTACCCTATGGAGCGGTTACTTTGGTTGGCAAGAGTGGAAAGGCTTTCACGGTTAATGAGCACAGAGTCAAGCCCTACTTGGCGAGTGATTGCAGAAAGGAGAGCACCACGATGCTTCTCCAAGACACACCTCTAGCCTGAACCAAGTAAAGTCAAGCTTAGGACGTTAAACAAGCGCACTTGGGAGGCATTCCCATGTCTATCTTGTACATATTTTTGCTTTCTTTCTATTTCAGTTTTATGGTTTTTATGTTTAAGTGTGTAGGTGAAAGGATAAGGGATTGGAAATCATGATCTTGGAGTCAAAAAGGGAAAGGAAAGGAGAGTTAGAGGCAAGGGATCGAGTGCTAGATCGATATATCCTGGCTCGATCTTTACTAGATCAAGCTAGTGAATCGAGTGGAGTCACTCGATCTAGATGAGATCGAGTAGACAATCGAGTGAATCAGTCGATCATGAGAGGATGACCCACCAATGCGTCTAGAACGAGGTGTGGATCGGCTGACCTCAGTCGATCCTCAAATTAGATCGATTATTTCACTCGATCATGTCACTCGATCCTTGCCAAAACGACCTCCAAATCGATCACGTGGCTCGATCCAAGAACGATAGCCATAATGACGTAGAATCATGGAACGAGGGGGCACACTCGATCTAGGACTCGATGCAATCCAAATCGAGTCCCTAATCGATCAACCCTCTCGATCCTAGCCAACATGGGCATGAGATCGAGTTCAAGATCGACCAAATTGACTCGATCCCATGCTGAGGTAAGTCAAAAAATTTCCCTCCTTTCTCTTTTCCCTCCTATTTTAAATTTGAATTGTGGTCAAGGCAAGCATGTTTGACCATGAAAGATATGCCTTGACCACACCTTTTCAGAAACCACTTGTTTTAGCCCATGGTTTTCTTGGCTTTTATAAGCACATGCATCCACACTCTCTCTCATTGTGTTCGAACAGTTTTCTAAAAGTAAAGAGAGAGTGTGAACTTTGTTTTAAACCCAAGAACTTCTTGCTTTCATCCCTTGCAAATGTATTTTCGGTTATTTGAATTACTTGTTTAAAATTTTTGGAAAATTTCCTTTTGTTAGCTTAGGGTGAATGTTAGATGTTAGGGGATTAGGTTAATTTTTAGAAGCAGCTAAATATTAGGAAAATTGCTAGATTTAATCCTATCTAGAGATATTTTCTTCTAGTATTTAGCTTCAGTTTTTATAAAATCCCTAAAAATCTGAGCTTATTGTTATGAGTTTTTCTTTCTTGCTCTCTCATTATCTTTATTTAGCCGCCTATACTCATCCTTCTCTTTGAGAATTTTAATCTCAGGTACTAATGGCACCAAAGAGAAGCAGAGATGTGGCAACTTCAACCAAAGAGAAAGAAACTCAGCAAGTGGTGCAAGAGGAAGGTCAACAAGTGGTTCAAGAGAGGAGAAAAAGGCTAAGAAGAGACTTGAGAGGCTGCGTTTTAACCAACCAAATTTGCAAGCAGAGACCTCTTGGAGAGGATGGGGCTGTTAGGAGATTTTGATGAGCTTCTCAAGGACATAGGGCTTGCTTGCCTCTCAAGGATGGATTGCCCCACATATCCAGAAGTCACGCTTGACTTCCTCTCAACCTTGGAGTTTTCCTATGAGAATCCGAGCCTCCCTACTCCATCACAAGGTCACATCACCTTCAAGATCAGGAGACAGGTTATCAGCTCTCTATCCTAGATCTTTGCCAAGCCTACGGTCTTAATGCAGCGGCCAAGCAAGTGGAGTTCCTTCCTTTCACACAAGCCAACGACCTATGGGACTTGCTTTGCGACGAAGGCTACAAGGCTAACACCGCAAAGATCAAGAAGGTTCGCAACCCCGTGCTGAGATATGCCCTCAAACTCCTTGCCAACACCTTCAGTGGGTGGCTCCAACAGTCACCAAGAATGAGCCGTGCTTTCTCTTTCAAGGGATTAAGAAGATCTTATGCAGCCAAGAAGAGAATGATGTGCCGATGAAGGATGAGCTTGGCAATGATGTCAACTATGGTTGCATCTTGGCCTCTTCTTTGGTCAAGTATAAGGCATGGGCAATGCGATGCAAGGCGAGCTCAGCACTCATAAGAGGCTTCCTCACACCGCTGTTCATACAAGCGGGGGTACCTATCTTGGAGTTTCAACCTTGCGCGGAGAGAGCTTACATGGACGAGACTTACTTGCGCAACACTGACTCCTTGGGACGCACACCAGCTCCAGGGTTCTATGCCTACTTGTTCTACGGCGAGAACAACACAAAGAGAGTGTGCATCCTGCTTAATACGGATGAGACGCACCTAGAAAGCTGTGGCACCATCGAGTTCGTTCCGACTGAAGAGAAATGTTTTGCACCTCTTGGAGCCACAGCCGCGCCACCTCAAGTTGCTCGTGCACCTTCAGAGTCACCTCCATTGGATGTCGTTATGCCAGCTAGCTTCGACCTCCCTAAGCTTGATTTTGAGCCAAGGACCAAAACCGAGAAGTTCCTTGCATCCGTGGTAGAAATTCAGCGGAAGGTGAATAAGTGGTAGAGCAAGATGATTAAAAATCTTTCTAAGAAGATCAAGGACTTGCAAGGGAGCTCATCTGATGCATCTTCAAGTGAGGAGGTTGAGCAACCAGAGAAGAGAAGGAGATCCACCGGAGGGATTGAGATTTGTGAGCCTCAAGGAAGCACTCAAGCTCCTCGCCCTTCTCTATAAGAAGCCACGAGCAAGGGCAAAGGCAAGGAGACAACCCACAACACTCCTAGAAAGAGCAGGAAGTCTGGAGCATCCTCAAGCTCCATCCGTGCCTAGCTCTAAGGTACCAACACACAACCTTGTAAATACCATGCATTTTTAAGTTTTTGCTTTGTGTTTTGAACTCCTCTTGACTTTGTTTGCCACCGAGACGGTGTCATTCAAGTTTAGGGGAGTATGTGTGTGCTTTGACATGTTTTCTTTGATCTTATTTTGTGTTATCATCCCTTGAGTCATCATGCATCATGTAAGGCATAGAAAAGAACAAAAAAATCATTAAAATTTTAAAATTTTTCAAAAACTTCATGTAGCCTGCATTTGAATTGTTAAACATTTTAGGAATGAGTCTAGAATTTTAAAGCATTTAGGTTGATTGGATTTGCATAAGGGGCAAAAGTTTTTCTTAAAAAATGTTTTAAGCTCATGAATTGTTTCAAGGCCCTAGTTAGTAGTTGTTTGATGCATTGTTCACACTTTGAAAGTAAGCTCTAACCATATTTGGATCATTTGTTTTGATTTTCGTGGCTTAAGTTGAACATTCATGAATTGAATCCTTTCCTATCAAGTGAGAACCTTAATTTGAATCTTTTTTAATTATCATACTTATGCATTTGAAAAAGGATACATGGATCACTTATACATATTCAGGCTTTCTTATCCCTTTCACCACTCTTTTGTAAGCCTGAGTAGACTTCCCACCTTGACCCTTACCCTCCTTTCAAGCCAATTTTCTTGTGTGACATCTTTGTGAGGCCTTATTATCGGTTTGAACTTGGCATAAAGTGTTAGGTTTAGGCGACATTATTAGGCTTTCATATTGATGCTAGCTTTGTATTTTGAAGCTAGTTTTAGGCTTAGGATAGGGCGGGGATTCATGAGAGTTGTTTGCTTTGGTTTCGGTTTAAAAAGATTTTGTGTTTGGGGTTTGAACAAAAGGGAAATGAATGGTTTTAAGTGGTAGGCCTTGTGTTTTAAAATGAATGCTCTTGTTAGCTCTCAAAGAAAAGAAAAAAAAAATCGGAAAAGAAAAGAGCCAAAAGGCCAAGTTTAAAAAGAAAAAAATAAGAGAAGAGAGCTACCAAAAGTATTTAAAAGACCTTAGTATGTTTTTGGCCTTGCCACTAGCCTCAAAAAGAGTTTTAAAATGATGTTTTTATTTGGATTTTTGCTAGGCGATTTGCCTTGTTTATGTGGGTAGTCTTTAGGAGGGTGGGTGAGCTTAAAAAGAAAAGAAAAATGAGAGGGGTTTAGGATCATTGTTAGTGTATATTGGTAGATGAGAGTCTAGTCATGTATGCATCAATTGTCTTTACCTTTAGCATTATGCATAAGTTCAACTTTCTTTGAGAGAACCCATTGCTAGAATTACCCATTTAAATGAGATCGTTTTTGTCTCATAACTTTGTCCCTAAGCCAAATGTATTCGGTTTTAAAGTGCATAAGTGTGATTCACGGTTTAGATCTTAATGAATGTTAAAGGTTAGGATTTTTGGTATGAGAGTCATGATTTGAGATTCAACATGTGATGAATATGGCTAAGTTCTTTGGAGTATGAGTGAGTGCATTGCATCTTAGGATTAAGAACTAGGACCATTGAATTGATTCATTTGAAAAACACTTTTGCAATGAATTTGAGCCCCTGTTTTTAAAACTTCACTTCCTTTCCTGAATTTTGTTTGCTTGAGGGCAAGCAAAAGGCAAGTTTGGGGGAGTTGATATACTTGCATATTTTGCATATTTAGCATGCATTTAAGGTTAGTTTTCATGCATTCATCTCTCATATTAGGCTAGTTTGCACCATTTGTCTCATTCTAGGTCCTAAGTGCACATTGCATTAGCATTTGCATGTTTTCTGCATTTTTCCATCATATTCAGGTTGTTTGGGACACACTGGAGTTGTGGAGCTTGCGTCGATGTGCATAGGATCGAGAGGAAGCTTGTGGACACTTGGAGAACTCAGCCATGCATGCAAAGGACCCGAGATCGAGCAGCGGATCGAGCAAGGCAGGTCGATCTAGATGAGATCGACCAGAAGATCGACTAAGCCCGGATCGTTTCAAGGAAGGGATCGAGGATGAGATCGAGTGAGGAGATCGATCGTGAGTACGGACGTGGATTACGCCATGCAGAACGAGAGCAAGATCGAGACCACGACCCGATCATCCAAGGATTGACTCAAAGATCGAGCAAAAGCGGACGATCCATGAAGAAGATCGAGCCAGAAATCGAGTGATCTTGGATTCGGGCTCTTAGTGCTTATAGAGTCTTGGGAAAGATCTTTATGATCCTAGGGATCTCCTTACCTTGACAGGATTCAGGAATCCCCTAAAACCGAATCCAAGAGGCTAACTTCCCTTTCCCAAACGCCATGGTTGTATTGGGGGTTATTTAAGCCACCATTTGAGATCTTTGCTTAATGTTCCTTGACCCATCTTTCCACTAAACGCCATAGATTTGGAGGAAGGGTCAAAGAAAGTGGTCATACCACACGCCATGGATGATCCTAGTTTAAGTTTCTCAAGGCTTAGAGTTAAGCTCATCAACTGAGTATATCTAGTATTTTTCAAACCTACGCTTGAACCTTGACCCCTCTTAATATGACCCTCAACATTAGATCCTCCTTTTAGCATTTCAAAACCTCAAGTTTTCATTTCCAAGTCTTAAAGTTTGCATCTTTGCTTTAGTTTCATTGTTTATAACCTTAAGTTGCTAGAAGTTCTCTATTTACCCGCTTTAGTTCTCGATTTTTAGTAATTAGTAGTTTTGCACTTTTAATCCTCTGTTTTCTTCTAGTAGTTGTTTAGGGAGTTTAAAATAGTTTTCATAATCATCTGGTCGTTGCATTTAGTTTTCATCGATTTTACCATCCATTTACCCGATTCTGCTTAGATTTGCTTTGCTCTTGCATTCCTTGTGTTCTTTCTACAACCCAGGCTGGATTGATACTCCCTTACCACTATACTTCATCATAACTGTGGTTTGGGCTTTGATTTACAACCCCAAAACATTTTGTTTATCAGTTGCATTTAGGTTGTAGTTTGCATTCTCTTTGCATTAAGGATGTTTTTAGGTACAAAAGGAGCTATTTGGAGCAAGGAGGAAGTATGAGGATGATTCAAGGAGTTGCCTAAGCTGAGGAGGAGCAAAAGGAGTTAAGGAAGATGAATTTTGGTGCAACATCGATCATGGCTAGAACAACATCGTACGATGTGAATCACAGCGATCAAGCTTGGAGTCTACATCGTTCGGTGTAAAGCAGCAGAGAGCTGGGAAGTCCACATCGATCAAGCAAATCAATCACATATGATCGATGTCAAGACACAGGACAACCACATCGATCATCAGCATCGAACGGTGTATATGACCTGAGAGCTTTGAAGTTCACATCGATCAAGCACATCGACCGAGACTGATTGATGTCAAGCACCAGAAGACCAGCATCGATCATCCACAACTTTGCCATTGCTTTAGAGTTTTTGGCATTTAGTATAAATAGGGTTGGAATAATAGTTTTTAGAAAAAGTCTTGATCTTGCTTAGTTTCTTAAGTGTTCTTTCATCTTTGTAAGACAAGATCTTCTTTTTAATCTAAAGTTTTGTATTTGCATCATTAAATCTTCTCTAATCTCCCTCTTAATCATGTTCAACATCTTTTCCTCGTGTGATTTGGTGTTTTCCATGATGATGAGTGAGTAGTCCCTTTAGGGTTCTTAGATGTGGTAGAATAGGGGAATTTAGAGGCTTAATTAGAGTTTGTTAGTGTTTAATTAGGTTAATTCCTCTCTATTAATCTGTGTTTAGGCTAGATGTTTCTTGATCACATGAATCTAGATTTAGGCTTCATCTTATGCCTACCAAGTGTTTGATGAATTGCTGATGTTGTTTAATAGAGGATTTACTGGTCTTAGCTCAAGAGATTGACTGTCTGAGAAGTATTTTGTCTTGAATATAGTTGGTTTTGCATGCTTTTTAATTTTTCTAGCACTAATGAGAGTTAGTTCTTGTTAGGATGATTAGCAAAGGGTTTTTGTCAAGAGATTGGACTTAACTTGCTTGTTTGAGAACTCTATGCCTAGGAATTAGCATTGCTTGCTTGTTTGCATTGTCAATGATGTTTAAAACAGCCTTGTCTAGCCTTTGAATTCCCCAAAGTCAATAACCACATCTAGGAGCTTGTCTTTTATTAACTGAATTTCGAATTTGCTTTAGTGCTCTGTTTTTGTTGCTTTTTTTTGCTTTGAATCATTGCTAAGTTGCTCTCTCTTAGGTTCTGCTTGGTTCTTGGTGCACTTAGGTTTATAGTCTAGTAGTATAAACACTTTCTTCTTTGATTGCACTTAACTTAAAGCTTTCTGCTCATAATCCTAGTGGTATATAGCTTAACCCCATTGGATTGATAAAAACCTTATGCTAGACTACAACTGATTAGTACAAGCTTGGGTGATTGAGCAAAGGACTTTAAAAATCCTATATCAGTAAGTGTTTGATGAAATGCTGCAATGTGTCTTTTAGAGTATTTGACTCAAAACTCTTGTATCAGCACGCAAGGGGCTGATGCGCTGCCCCGATGACCGGCGACCGCTCCAGGAGCCACGACTGGCGGGAGTGGTACTTCTTCTGGACGGTACCGGCGGAGGTCAACATCCAAATCACCTGGCATCAAAGGGGTAAGACTCTTTGATTGCCGCCTTTCCTTTTCCGGGCTTATTCTGCTAATGCCGCCGTTTAACCGCTGTCTTGCTTTGTTAGGCTCCGCGGCACCGTCTGCCTCCGAACGGGATGAGCTACACCGACTTCTCGGGCTGGACGAGCGTTTCAGGTCGTTCGACTTCCTGCTTTCGCCAGCGAGCATTGGGGTGAGTTCCCTCGTCCTTCCATCTGGCCTGAATCCAAACACCCCAGGTACAGATCCCGTCCTTCCTACTACTGAGCCCGTGCCAGTCCCGTGATTCTCATCTGCGGACTCTACCTTGACAGGTTCTCAAGATCGGGTCGACGATATTTGCGACCTCCATGTTTCGGATGGCCCCTTGACCCCCGCGAGGTTTTTGGGGGTTGCTCGGAGGACACCTGTCCAGACTGCGCCGGAGGTCTCGAGCCAGCTTGCTCTCCCGAAGGGGAAGCTTAATCTCAGCCTTCACGCTGAAGCCGCCTCACCGGGTCTCCAGTGGTGAGGGCGACGTGGTCCCGTGGCTCCTCTCCCGTCCGCCCCACACTCTCCTTTTCGGAGTCCGACTCAACTGCCAGCGGTGGGGCTCCGAGAGACTCTGATGCTCCGGAGTATTTGGGGACCATCGAGAGGTCTAGGGCCGTGCGGGCCACTACTCCGGTTCCTGCTGCGCCGGGTTTACCGAAGGCGACGAGCGCATCTTCGGAGTCGGAGCTGAAATTCGTGCCTCCTCGTCCGACTGCTCCCTTAATCCATGAGCTCACCGGATGGCGGCTGACCGACTTGGAGCTCACGCAGTCGCTAGATGTGGTAAGCTGCTTCTTTGGGATTTCTCTTTCTGACTTCACCTTTGACTTACTGGCTTCTTTTGTTTCCAACAGAGCCAGCGTTCGCTTGAGAGATTGGAGCAAGAGCTCCATGCGGACGAGCATCGCGAACGCGGCCTTGCCGACAGGGCCAGCGAGCTCGAGGCCGAACTTCTGGTGACCAAAGACCAACTCGCCAAAGCCCAAACTTCCGCTCGGGGGGGGGAGGGGGGGGGGGGGGATGATCTAAGTGCGGAGATGGAACGCCTATCCTTGGCGCTGACCGATAGCCAGCGGGATCTGGAGGCTCGAAACTTGGAAGTGCAAATGGTCCGTCAAACCCTCAGGGTGTACCGAGGGTTTGCTCCCGGGGCCGATGTAGACCGAGGCCTTCTCGACGATGGCGGCCGAGGCCTTCTCGACGAGCCAAACCACGATCTGCATGCTCAGACGAGAGCTCGAGGAAGAACGATGACGGAACGGGCCACGGGGGCTGGATGCTTCAGGGGCGGCATGAGGCGTTGGATGCGCAGGCCCTTCTTCACCGGCGGGATCGTCACGCCCGCCGGGTTTTTAGCTTTTAAATACCTTGTTTCAGGGACTTATGTGATATATCATGGTTTTTATGGGTTTTTGACCATGAGATAAGTCTTGTTTATAGAGTCTTTTTGGTATTTTTCGAGTCTTTGCAGGTCTAGGTACGTTTGGAGCATAATTGTGGGTTTTGGACCCTTTGGGAGCTATGTTGAAGCTGATGCTGAAAAGACCAAACCGGAGAGCATTCTGGAGCAGGGTGTCAATCGACACCAACCACTCGGTCTCGATCGACACCAATCGTGGTCGCGAAGAAGAGCCTTAAAAACTCTTTTGAAGAATTACAACTTGGCCCAGAAGTTTTCTACTATTTGCAAACTTACCCTAGTCGTGTTTAGAGTTCTATTTAGGTTTGAAAGCCATTGTTAGGCATTCATCTTGTTTTAATTGAGACTAAGAGAGAGATTAGATTCAGAGCTTTTGGAGAGACAAATCCGTACTCTGTTAGAGAAGAATTTCGAACCCCCTTTGTCTTTTACTCTATCTTTTAATGCAGTATTATTCAGTCATGATTTGTGTTACAATTTCTATGTCTGAGTAATTTGCTAGTTAGGTTTTGGGTTATTCAAAGGTTGATAATGAGTCGTTAGAACTGCAGAACTAGAAGGATAAATCATTTGGTTCTTCATCTAGATTGTTTTAACACTGGTTTTAAGATTGATCATCTAGAAATCAGATCTTAGGTTGTTTAGTAGATATAGAAACATTATTAATCACCAGAACTATCTTAAATGAGCGAAATAACTAATTGCAAAGGAATTTGGATTAGTGATTTTATGAACATATCGAACTTGAACTATAATGCTTGCTTAGGTTGTTAGAATTTGCAAAGGAATTTGAAATTCTAGAATCAGATCATAGTAAATCTCTGCGACGGAAGTCGATTGGTTTTACATTCGTGTCTTCGAGTTCTAGAACGGTTTTAACAAATAATCTTTTCAGTTTGTAGTCTGCGATTTATGTCAACCCGCGAATTTCCCATTACCTAGCGTCTTGTCTCATTGACTTTAAGAATCCATAATCCGCTCCAACTCTTGCTACTTTTATTTACCATTTCGTTTTATTTGTTATTGACTGCTTAGCTATATTTGAATCTAAAATCTGTTGGGTAATAGTCTTAAGTCTTTGTGGATTTGATCCCTAAGTACTACAATGATCTCTTAATCTGAGAGAGTAGCTCTAAGGGTTAATTTGAACATATTAAATTTTGGCGCCGTTGCCGGGAACTTAGTTATTACTTGCGGATTTTTAGTTTTAGAATTTTGACTAAGCTTTTACTTAAATTTCTCTAACTTTCTGCTACTTCTCTGCTGTCTGTTTCAGGTGTATGCATAATCGCAGTACCAGAAGCAACAAGAACAAAGAGCTTGTGACATTAGGCATCGACGAACTCGCCAAGTTTGAAAGAACCATCAGAAAAGCCAAGAAGCAGACTAAGATGGTTGGACCAATAGTTTTGAGGATAGATGCTGAGTCATTTAGTTGACAGGGAAGGAAACAGAAGGAATGAGGAAGGGCAAAAGATAGATGAGGATGGCGTTGTGATTGAGGAACAAGTTGTGCCACCAGTTGCGCATAATATGCAACAACAAGCTGCTGGAAATGCTGCTGGGGGTTTCTAACAGAGGACCCTGGGAGATTACAACAGGCCAGATCAGTCCTATGCAAATAGAGCTGCAATCCGCCCTCCTGCCTTCCAGAGAAATGACTTCGAACTTAAGCCTGCCTACTACCAGCTTGTGGGTCAGCAGCACCCTTTCCATAGTCTTCCACATGAGCATCCTATGAACCACATAGAGAGGTTTGAAGACCTGGCTACAAGTGTTAAAGCCAATGGAGTCAGCAATGATTTCTTATTCTGCAAGCTTTTCCCCTACCTTTGGGAGAAGATGCAGCTCATTGGCTGAAACAATTAGAGCCTGGCTCTTTGACCACTTGGGAGGGCACCAAGAGCGCTTTTCTCAATAACTTTTATGATGATGCAAGATCAGAAGAGTTGAGGACGGAAACTGCTTCTTTTTCCCAAGGTCCTACAGAAGCTTTCAAGGCAACATGGCTGAGGTTCAAGTTATATAAGAGAGACTGCCCACATCATGGCTACAATAAGGTGCAGTTGCTGGGTATCTTCTTCAGAGGCATTGATTGGAGGTACCAGATGGCTTTGGATGCTGCAAGCAATGGGAACTTCAACACTAGAGTCCCAGCTGACGCCATCACATTGATAGAGAACTTGGCTTCCAGCAATAGTACAAAGAATGCTGATTATGAGAGACAGAAGATCGCTGGAAACGCTGGGAGCAATCAGTTTGCTGCTGAGATGAAGGCTAATCTGGACTCTATTCATAACCTCTTGGTGGGTAAAAAGTCTGTTCAGCTTGTGATAGGGCTCAGGTTTTACCCAAATAAAACTACTACAAGTGCACAGCAAAACAATCGTAGTATCAGGGGAATTTGAATCCCAAAGGAGTATGTAAACTACACTAGCGATTATAGGTTCAGATTAAGCTAAGCAGTAAGTAGTGTATGTAATGCGAAATAACAAAATAAAAGTAAGCAAGCGAAATTTGTTTGATCTAAGACTCAGAAAACTAAAAGCGCTAAGTCAGGATAATTCGCGGGTTGAATCCGAGAGTGTAGAATGCATGACATCAGGAATCAATAAGAACCGTCTTGAACATGAATCAAAAATATATAACTAGTCAATTCTCATTGCAGAAGTTAACTATGTCTAAATCACAGAGTTTCAAATCTCTTTGCAAACTCTAACAACCTAAACATGCAGTAATGATCAAGTTCAATTGTTCACAAAACTCCTAAGCCAAATCTCTTTGCACTAAATCGTTTTGGTCATTCAATTCTAGATCAGGTTATCAATAATGCTCTCACATCTATTAAACAACCTATGGTTTTCGGATTTCTAGATGAAGTGTCTAAGAAATCGATTTTTAAGCAAGCAGAAATGAAGAACCAAAAGATATTCCTAACAGATAGCAATTCTACAAACTCTTCATCAACCTTTGAAAGACCTAACTTAACTAGCAAATAACTCAGACATAATCATGGAATCACAAAGCATAGCTGAATAAAACTGCATTGAAAGAATGGAATAAAAGACAAAGGGGTTCAAAATCTTCTCCAAAAAGAGTACAGGATCTGTCTCCCCAAAAGCTCTAAATAAAATCCTCTCTAAAGCTCTCTGAATTCTAAAAAATCTAAGATAAAAGCCAACAATGGCTGAAAACCTAATATATACAAGCTAAAACACGATCTGGAGCATTTTTTCAAATACTGGAATTTCTGGGCCAAATTTGCAAATATGTCTCCATCTTTTAAAAACAAGGCCATGACTCCTTCCTCTATGGGTGACGGTTACCAGTATTGGTGACGAGCGTCACCCAAGTCCACATTTTTCTTCCAAGTTGCACACTTCGTGGCTTCATCTTGCAATGCTCCAAAAGGCTTTAATATCTCCAATTATGCTTCAGACATGCTATAACCTGCAAAGACTCTACTATGACTCTAAAAATACCAAAAAGACTCAATAAAAAGGAATTGTATCATGGTTAAAAACCATAAAAACCATAATATATCAACTCTCCCAGACTTAGATTTTGCTTGCCCTCAAGCAAACATCAGAAGAGAACAGGGGCGAGGTTTGAAAACAGAAACAGTCAGCTAAACATCAGGAACACCACATTAGTTAACACTTTCGAATCCACATACCACAGAGCCAACACAAGATCAAATTTCAGTCTAATCATCACAAGCTTAGCAAATCTCTCAAATCCAATCCAAATCCCTTCAAGAAATCTGAAATCTCTGCTGCTAAATCCTTATTTTTATCTAAGTATGATATCTCATCAAGGTTTTATCATCTCAGTCACTTATAGATTTTTTTCCCTTCCTAAACACTCAACAAAGCAATCTTAACACAGCTCTCCTATTTTCTCTTCCCTTGATATTTTCTTTATGATATTTTCAAATATTTAACTCTTTTCTCTTTTTTTACAGTCTAAGATATGGTGCTACTCAATACTTGTGTTCCTTGTGAGGAGACAGGGTCATGAATGCACCATTCTTTTGACTCAAACTCTTAAAAACTGAATCAGGGAAGATCAAAGAGAGACTGCATCTAAACATACTTGTCAGTGTTGAAAGAGAGAATCAAGATCAATTAGAAGTTTAAAGTTCATCAAGGTGGAGCTAACAACAATTTTTTCAGATTCTCTAAGAACCTAAACCTTTATTGCTAGACTTATCTAC
Source organism: Thlaspi arvense (assembly GCA_911865555.2). Taxonomy (NCBI): domain Eukaryota; kingdom Viridiplantae; phylum Streptophyta; class Magnoliopsida; order Brassicales; family Brassicaceae; genus Thlaspi; species Thlaspi arvense. The sequence goes on from OU466857.2 coordinate 17,010,789, forward strand.
CTATGATTTTCAACTTAGTAAGATTTGTAATCAGCTACTGTGGCAATGGTTCTTATAAGCATAAACGTTATGTGGTTAGTTCCAAGAAAAACTGACAGTTTCAAAATTTTGACTCTAAAAAACAGGTTTTTGACTCAGCTTTAAGACTCTAAAAGTCAAACACAGAGCACACAACGTCAGTAATCACCTCCCCTAGACTTAAACAACAATGTCTCCAATGTTATTAAGCAAAGAGTTGGTCAAAATGAAGTATGAGAACGTGTAGAACCGAGTTGAAAAAGTGGTACCTCACGAAGGGACGGGTGACGAGCGTCGCCAGCTTGGTGACGAGCGTCACCACATCTGCAACTCTAAAATCGACAAGTCAGATGTGTATAAACGTTATGTCATCATGTGTACTCTAAACTCAGACTATTAGAGCACTCAAACACACATTAAATAGCATCCAAACATAGCAATAAAGACCTGGTTCAACAATCTCATAAAACATCATCAAAGTCACTAACAACTGACTCAAAGAAAACATAAAAATAACTCAAGAGAAATAAAAGAAAAGAGAAACAGAAACAAGTAACCAGATAGTAGAGGCTCTAATCCTCATCCTCGCAAGGCTCAATAGTGTAGTGTGGGCAGACCCAACCACAATTGCTAAGTGTAGCAACAGTATCCCATAATCCCTCAAAGCTATTAAAGACATACTCCTGAAAAGCAGCCATGTCCATGGGTGTATGTGGTCGCGGAGGGCGCCTGAAAGTAGTGGTATGGCGCCAGGATGGTCCAGCAGTAGCAGCAGTGGAAGCGCCAGCAGTAGCAGCTCTAGCTGGACGCTGAGGAAGAGGACGCAGCAGACTCGGATCTGGCAGAAAGCGCAGCTGGCGTATAACGCCCTGGATCGTAGTGAGTGCGCTTTTTGGCAAGTTTATGTCCAGACAACTCGCGGCTTGAGCCAAGTTGCATTACGCAGATGCTGCTCCTCCATGAGGGCTCTGTCAGTGCGAATGCTGCAAGGTGATACATCGATCTGCTAGTGCTGGAAGATCGGTGTCAGGAGGCTGCCTACGCTCTCAGTCTTTTCCCCCGGACTGGTGAATGGCTTGGTCTTCAAGGAGACCAAATGCTCAGCAAAAATAGCGCCAAAGTTGGCGCGGCCATGCTCTCCATGGGTATCTCATCAGCCAGCATATCAGCGAAGCCGTAATAGAGCAGAACCAGCTCACTAACACGCGTCTTGCTCGGCGCAGACTTGCACAAGAATGTGTTGCCAAGAAGGCGCAGAATATAACTCATAAATGGATGTCGAACGTCCGTCTGCGTGCTCGTCTTGCTGTCATAGACACCATTCCCGAACTTGGACCAGAATGTTTGCATGTGGGTCCACTGTGACGGAAGGAGAACGCCTGTAGGGTGGTCAGAGAAACCATAAATCCCGCAAAGCTCCATCAGACTGATCCTGTAATGAATCCCGCGGCTCAGGAAAGTCAGCGTGCCTTCCTGTGCACGGTTAACCATCTCATTCGCGTAGTACACGCAGGCAGTGGAGAGGAACTGTCGAACCAGGTATGGGTACACATTGTACTGCTGTAATGGCATAATGCCCATCCCGATCCTCTCGAGAGTCTCCAGAATCTCATCCAGAATACCCATCTTCTGCAGTACGGTGGTGTCTCCGAATCTGGTGGGTATGATCTTCACCTCCTACCACGCATTGTAGAATAGCTTGTCATATTCGTCCCACTCCTCCTGAATGTCACGGAATACACAATTATCCCGCGCTATCTCCTGCTTCAGAGTTCATGCCCAAGCAACTCCTGAAGTGATGTTCCGATCCTCTCGCTTTGGCCAAGGAGGCCTGCAAACTGGGTAACTGCTGTGTGACTGCGCTGAGCCTGATGCAGTGCTCGAAGACGAGCCATGTCACTGTCTCTTCTCATGTCGTGGCATCTGAAAAATCAAACCAAACATCACCAAAATTAGTCAATTTTCAAAATTTTGAAAAATCAATGAATCAAGGTGAAACAACCGATGGAGATCAACAACAGTACTACCAGGAACACAATTCAAGCATCAGTTCAACCCAAATCACTCAAGATTTCCAGATTTTTGCAAATTTCATCATAAACTCGAAATTTCAAAAACTTGCAAATCAATCGATAAAATCACATATGGATGGTATCATTCATCTAATACAACCTAACTAACCATGATTCATCAGTTAAATCAAGCTAATCAAGTCGAAAATCAAATTTTACCAAACCTATGGCGGACTGAAAATTGGGAATTCCGAACACATACCTTGCAGATCTTGAAAACTGAGTTGATATTGTGAAAGAGGACCAAAATCCGCAAGGATTAGGCTTTTGAATCACTCAATTTGGTTTACAAAATCAATAGTTATGATTTGAAGAAAATTGTTTTAAGTTCGGGTGTTTTTAACGGTTTGCTCGAGGAAGAAGAAGGAGAGAGCATAAATAGCGTACCTGGTCCGGACGAGTGACGAGCGTCACCCATTTTTTTTTGTCTGGTTGTCTTTTTTTTTTTTTTTTTTTGCTTAATTAACTAACTAATATATGTATGTACACGCAAATAAATTACCGATTACAGAAAATAAAACTTACCAGTGGGTTGCCTCCCACTAAGCGCATGTTTAATGTCATTAGCTCATCGTTGATCGGCTGTTTAGACAGCTGGTGCATCATCCAAAGACACAATGTGTCCTGCTGGAATCTCGGCTTGCGCCCAATAATGCTTCACCCTCTGTCCATTGGCAGTGAACTCCTCTTCTTTGGAATTGATCAAGACAATGGCATCATGTGGTCGAGCTTCTTTGACAATGAAGGGACCTGACCATCGAGAACGCAGTTTACCAGGAAAGAGCTGTAAACGAGAGTTATAAAGGAGTACCTGGTCATTGGGCTCCAAATGTCTGGAGATGATCTTCTTATCATGATATGCTTTTGTCCTCTCCTTGTATAAATTGGAGTTTTCATAGGCCAGATATCTGATTTCATCCAGTTCATTGAGCTGAATCAAGCGCCTCTCTGCAGCAGGCTTCAGATCGAAGTTCAGCTTCTTGATAGCCCATTCTGCTTTGAACTCTAGCTCCACTGGTAGATGGCACGCCTTGTCATAGAGCAGATGGAATGGTGTTGTCCCTAGAGGCGTTTTCTATGCTGTCCTGTAAGCCCACAATGCATCATCCAGTTTTGCTGACCAATCCTTCCTTATCTTCCCAACTGTCTTCTCCAGAATCTGCTTGATCTGTCTGTTGGAAACCTCAACTTGTAAACTGGTCTGGGGATGATAAGGCGTGGCCACTTTGTGCTGTACATCATACTTCTTCAGCAGCTTGTCAAAGACCTTGTTAACAAAGTGAGAACCACCATCACTTATAACAATTCGCGTAACACCAAATCTGGGGATAATAATAATCTTAAACAGCTTCAAAACTACTGCAGCATCATTAGTAGGAGTAGCCAACGCCTCTATCCACTTAGATACATAGTCAACAGCAACCAGAATGTATATATTCCCATAAGATGAGGGAAAAGGGCCCATGAATTCAATGCCCCAACAATCAAAGACTTCAACTTCAAGGATGAAGTTTTGTGGCATTTCATGTCTTCTGCTGATCTTTCCTCTTCTCTGGCAAGTATCACAGCTTGTAATGAATGAGTGGGCGTCCCTGAACATAGTAGGCCACCAAAAACCAGCTTGAAGAACCTTGGAGACTGTTTTGAATGTGGCAAAGTGTCCAGCATACTCTAAGCCATGACAGTGAAACAGGATGTCTTGGACCTCTTCTTCTGCTATGCATCTCCTGTAAATCCCATCAGCACAATGTCTATAAAGATATGGCTCATCCCAATAGAATCGCCTAAGTTCTCTCAAGAACTTCTTCTTAGCATAGCCTTTGAAATCATGTGGCTCATCTTCTGCAGCAAGATAATTGGTAATATCAGCATACCATGGCCTCTTTGGATCATTCAAAGCATAAACTTGCTCTTGAAAAGCTGTTCCCAAGCTTGCACAAATCATAGCCAGAGTCTGAGATTGGTGACGAGCTTCACCGTCTTCGTACAGAAAGTGGGTCGTGACTCTGCTTTGTTGGTGACAAGCGTCACCCCCTGGTGTCGCTCGTCACTGCCCTGCAATTTCGTGAAAATTGCAGGTTTTCAACATTTTCTTCCTGCAGTCTGGTTTCTACCAAGTAGACGTTCTCTTCAGGCAAAAAATCATTTATTAGGACATTGTCTTCAACCTGAATCCTGGATAGATGATCAGCAACTCCATTCTCAACTCCTTTATTGTCTTTCACTTCAATGTCAAATTCTTTAAGAAGCAGAATCCATCTCAACAATCTTTGCTTTGCATCCTTCTTCTGCATCAGATACTTCAGTGCTGAATGGTCAGTATGGACCACGACCTTGGAGCCAACAAGATACTGCCTGAATTTTTCAAATGCAAAGACAACAGTCAACAGTTCTTTCTCAGTTGTTGCATAGTTCTTCTGAGCTTCATCCAATGTTCTACTGGCATAATAGATGGTGTGGAGCTTTTTGTCTTTCCTCTGTCCCAGCACTGCTCCAACTGCAAAATCGTTGGCATCCCACATCACTTCAAAAGGCAAGTCCCAATCTGGAGGCTGCACAACATGAGCTGTAACCAAAGCCTGTTTGATCTGTTCAAAAGCAGACTTGCATTCTTCTGTGAACTCAAACTTCACATCTTTGCAGAAGAGAGCAGTAAGAGGTCTTGCAATCTTGCTAAAGTCTTTGATGAATCTTCTGTAGAACCCAGCGTGACCCAGAAAACTCCTCACTGCTTTGACTGAATCAGGTGCTTGCACACTTGTCATCACTTCAATTTTCGCCCTATCCACCTCTATACCATCTCCTGAGACTCTGTGACCAAGAAATGCCATCTTGTACCATAAAATAGCACTTCTCCTGGTTCAGAACCAAGTGCTTCTCTTCACATCTCTGCAGAACTGCACACAAGTTGTCCAAACAGCTCTCAAAAGGAAGACCCATAAACTGAGAAGTCATCCATGAAAACCTCCATAAACCTCTCAATCATATCAGTGAAGATCGACATCATGCATCTTTGGAAGGTTGCAGGAGCATTACACTGTCCAAAGACATTCTGCGATATGCAAAGGTGCCATAAGGACAGGTAAAGGTGGTCTTCTCCTGATCATCTGGATGGATGGGTATCTGAAAGAAGCCTGAGTAGCCGTCAAGGAAGCAGTAATACTTGTGATTCGCCAGCCTCTCCAGCATCTGATCGATGAAAGGCAGAGGGAAGTTTTGGTGCTTTTGCTGCACTCCAGTCACCCATTGGAGCAGCTTTCGCAGATGTGGTGACAAGCTCATCCTGTGCAACCAGTTGCATCACATGTGCAGTAGCATCCATCATCTTTGTGTCGCCAGTAGCAGCTGCATCCAGATACTCATACTCTGCTGTAGAAGTGGTCAACGCCCTCTCCAAGGGGTCTTCTGATCTCATCTCTTGAAAGATTTGATCAGCAAGGTTGGTAAGAACATCCACATCGAAAGTCTGTCCATCTATGGTTGGCCACTTTATCAGCTTGTCCATCTCGAATTGCATCACCAAATCACCAACATTCAGCTCAATTCTTCCTTTCCTGACATCAATAATAGCTCATGCAGTAGCCAGGAAGGGTCTTCCAAGAATCAAAGGGTCTTTGGGTTCTTCTCCATACTATAGAACCACAAATCTGTAGGAATCATGCAATCTCCTACTTTGATAGGAACATCCCCTATCACACCTTCAGGAACTCTGACTGATCTATCATCTAGGACAAAAGATATCCTTGTTGCCTTAAAATTAGTCATCCCTAAGCTCTTGGCAACAGAATGAGGCATAAGGTTCACACTAGAACCAAGATCACACAACAATCTCTCAAATCTGTCAGAAAAGATTGTGCAGACTTAAACAAAGCTCCCAGGGTCTGACCTGCTCGTTGATCATCATTGCTCCAGCCTCTAAGCTCAAGTTGTTGGTCACCATTCTCTTCACATACCTCCTTATAACAGGAGTAATCCTCACAGCATCAATCAATGGGATCTCAATGACCACCTTGTCCATGATAGCATTGCATTTAGCATCTTCAAGCGCTTGTTTAGACTTCTTAGGATGCTTAGGATAGGGTATCTTGGGTGTATACACCGTTTCCTTAGCATTATTTTAAGTCTGAGTCTAAACTACAGTTGGTCGCAACGGGTGACGAGCGTCACTGGATTAGTGACGAGCGTTACTCGTTTTGGACAAGTCGTGAAAGTCTGCTCGAGCTGGGTGAAGAGCGTCACCCACCTGGTGACGGTCGTCACCAATTTGTGAAGAAGAATTATTGGGGTCTTGCTCAGCGGGGGATGAGCGACACCCCTCTTGGGTGACGAGCATCACCCGTGGTTTTTCAGCACAGATTTCATCATCTTCATACTCTTCAAAACCAACGAAATCTCTTGAGCTCAAATCCTTCTGCAACACTGGTTGCAGGTTCTTTCCACTCCTCAATGTGATGGCATTCACATGGTGTTTTGGATTAGCATCAGTCCTTCCTGGAATGAATCCCTCTTGCCTCTGAACAGCTCCTGCAGTTTGAGCAACTTGAACATCAAGCTTTGTCATGTGAGAGTTCAGACTCTCAATTTTCCCATTCAAGTCCTGATAGGTAGAATCCATCTTGCCATTGAAGTCCACTGTCAGCTTCTGTTGTCCTTGTAGGATCTGTTCCAGCATACCTTCCATTTTGTTCTCTTGTGGAGGTGTATATTGGTAGGAAGAAGAACCATAGTTCCTGTTGAAGTTGCTGCTGTTCTGGTAAGGTTTCTGGAACTCTGTCTTCTGAAATATGAGGCTTGGGTGTGTAACCACGCGAGCTCTGATTTCCCGTGGAGATACTCTTCTGATTATTGTTGTTGTATCCTCTGTTCCACTGTTGATTTTCATAAATTTGCCCTTGAAATCCCCCCAGCATTGATGAAATTCACATCTTCCTGCTCAATCTCTTCTGAATTTCGAAAGTCTCTACTTCTGCAGCAATGTGGACTGACTTCTTTCCCACCAGAAGGCTGTGCATACTGTCCAGCTTAGCCTTGAATTCAGCAATCTGATTCCCATCATTCAAACCAGCTTGTTTCATCCTCTGAAAATCTTCAATCTTTGTGTTGTTGCTGCAGGCCAAGTTTTCAATCAATTTTATTGCTTCTTCTGGTCTGTTGGTGTTGAAGTTTCCAGCGCTAGCTGCATCCAGTGCCATCTGATACTTCCAGTCAATGTCTCTGAAAAAAATCCCAAAAAGCTGCACCTGACTGAAACCATGATGAGTCCCTTTGATAAGACTTGAATCTCAGCCCAGAAGCCTTAAAAGCTTCAGTAGGACCTTGGGAGAATGATGCAATTTTTGTCCACAGGTCCTCTGATCTAGCATCATCATAGAAATTGTTCAGAGAAGCATTCTTCGTGTCCTTCCAAATAGTCAGCGAACCAGGCTCCAGTTGCTTCAGCCAATATGCAGCATCTCCTCCAAGTGAGTAAGGGAAAAGCTTGCAGAACAGAAAGTCATAGCTAACGCCATTAGATTTGACCCTTGAAGCCAACTCAAACCTCTCAATATGATCCATGGGATGCTCATGAGGTAAGCCATGGAAAGGATGCTGTCCCACCAGCTGATAATAAGCAGGCTTGAGCTAAAAATCATTCCTCTGGAAAGCAGGAGGGCGGATTGCAGCTCTGTTGGCATAGAACTGATCAAGTCTGTTGTAATCTCCTAGAGTCCTCTGTACAAAACGCCCAGCAGCGTTGTTAGCAGCAACAGGAACTCCAGCGTCTTGTGCCACTTGTTGAATCTGCTGTTCAACTATGACAATATCATCTTGATCAAGTCTATGCCCTTCTTCATTCATCATGTTTCCCTCTCTGTCAACCAAGTGACCTTCTGCATCTTCAACCAAGATTAGTGGATTAACCATTGTAGATTGCTTCTTAGCTTTCCTGATGGTCCTCTCCAACTTAGCTAGCTCGTCAATGCCTAAGGTCAAAAGCTCATTCTCTTTGTTGCTTCTGGTACTGCGATTATCCATACACCTGAAACCAGCACAAAGAAAAGTAGCAGAAAGTTAGTAAACAAATTAAAACTTAGACAGAATCCTAATACTAAAAATCGATAGGCAGCTATTACTCCTCGGCAACGGCGCCAAAAACTTGATAGGGCTTAGGTTTTTACCCAAATAAAAATACTGCAAGTGCACAGCAAAGCAATCGTAGTATAAGGGGTATCGCATCCCAAAGGAGTATGTAAACTACACTATCGATTATAGGTTCAGATTAAGCTAAGCAGTAAGTAGTGTATGTAATGCGAAATAACAAAACAAAAGTAAACAGGCGAAATTTGTTTGATCTAAGAATCAGAAAACTAAAAGTGTTAAGTCATGACAATTCACAGGTTGAATCCGAGAATGTAGAATGCATGAAATCAGGAATAAATAAGAACCGTCTTGAACATGAATCGCAAATATATAACTAGTCAATTCTCATTGCAGAAGTTAACTATGTCTAAATCACAGAGTTTCAAATCTCTTTGCAAACTCTAACAACCTAAACATGTAGTAATGATCAGGTTATCAATAATGCTCCTAAACTCAATTGTTCACAAAACTCCTAAGCCAAATCTTTTTGCACTAAATCGTTTTGCTCATTCAATGCTAGATCAGGTTATCAATAATGCTCTCACATCTATTAAACAACCTATGATTTTCGGATTTCTAGATGATGTGTCTAGGAAATCGATTTTTAAGCAAGCAGAGATGAAGAACCAAAAGATATTCATAACAGATAGCAATTCTATAAAATTTTCATCAGCCTTTGAAAATACCTAACTTAACTAGCAAATTACTCAGATATGATCATGAAATCACAAAGCATAGCTGAATAAAATTGCATTGAAAGAATGAAATAAAAGACAAAGGGGTTCGAAATCTTCTCCAAAAAGAGTACATGATCTGTCTCCCCAAAAGCTCTGAATAAAATCTTCTATAAAGCTCTCTGAATTCTGAAAAATCTAAGATAAAAGCCAACAATGGCTGAAAATCTAATATATACAAGCTAAAACACGATCTCGGGCATTCTTGCAAATACTGGAACTTATGGGCCAATTCTGCAAATAAGTCTCCCTCTTTTAAAAACAAGGCCACGACTCCTTCCTCTACGGGTGACGAGCATCACCAGTATTCGTGACGAGTGTCACCCAAGTCCAGATTTTCCTTTCGAGTTGCACACTTCGTGGCTTCATCTTGCAATGCTCCAAAAGTCTTTAATATCTCCAATTATGCTCCAGACATGTTATACCCTGCAAAGACTCTACAATGACTCTAAAAAGACCAAAAAGACTCTATAAAAAGGACTGATATCATGGTTAATAACCATAAAAACCATGATATATCAGTTTTCTGCTGAAGTTGAAACATTTGAGCCAGTTGAGGAGTTTGAAGAAGAAGATGTCAACTACATAAATAGCGCTGGTTTTCAGGGTCAAAGGTACAACAATCAGCAAGGGAACAGATGATTCAGTGGGAATAATCAAAGGAGCAACTTCACAGGGAACCAAAATTCTTCTGGTTACACTCCCAAGCCTCAATTTCAAAAGACTGAATACCAGAAACCTTACTAGAACAACAACTTCAGCAGGAACTATGGTTCCTCTTCTTATCAGCCACCACCTGCACCATCAGCTTCAAGTAAGATGGAAGCTATGCTTGATCAGCTACTAGAGGGTCAGCAAAAGATCACATTTGACTTCAATGGGAAGATTGATGCTCTCTACCAGGATATGAATGCCAAATTCGAAGCCCTGAACACCCATGTCAAAACTCTTGACACTCAAGTTGCTCAAACTGCTGGAGCTATGAAAAGACAAGATGGATTTCTTCCAGGAAGAATAGAGACCAACCCAAGACACTCTGTCAACGTCATTACGCTGAGGAGTGGAAAGAATCTGCAACCAATGCAGAAGAAGGGTCTTAGTGCAGGAGATTTTGAGCAACTTGAAGAGTTTGAAGAGGATGATTTCGCCAGTTTTGCGGGGTGTCGATCGACACCCACCACTCAGTGTCAATCGACACCAGTGGAGTTTCACGACTCTTCGAGTCAAGGCGAAGAGATATCAGAGACGAGTGTCGATCGACACCCACCACAGAAGCAACCTGCGATTTTTCAGACTCTAGAAAACGCACAAGAAAGGGTTTAAAGCCAAAGGTGTCTTACCCAAGGAACTAGAAGAAGTCTAAACAAGAGATGGAAGATGCTAGGATCAAAGCTATCATGGATAAGCTTGTGGTGGAGAACCCTTTAATTGATGCTATAAGGACTACTCCTGTGATCAAGAGATATGTGAAGAGGATGATGACCAAGAATCTAGGCTTGAGCAAGGGACAATGCTGATTTCAGAGCAGGTTAGTGCAGTGATACAAAACAAGATACCAGAGAAGCTGACAGATCCTGGGAGCTTTGTCCTAGACTGCACAATCTTTGCTGAGAGGTTTGAGAGGTCTCTTTTTTATTTGGGGTCAAGTGTTAATCTGATGCCTCACTCAGTTGCTGTCAGTTTAGGCATCACAGATTTTCAGCCAACTAGAATCTCTCTTATCCTAGCAGATCGATCTGTGAGGATTCCTGAAGGCATATTGGAGGATGTACCAGTTAAGGTGGGAGATTGCATGATCCCCACAGACTTTGTGGTTCTAGCTTATGGGGAAGAACCAAAAGATCCCCTGATCTTGGGAAGACCATTCCTAGCCACTGCAGGCGCCTACATAGATGTCAGGAAAGGAAGCATAGCACTTAATGTGCGCGATTTGATGATGAACTTTGACATGGATAAGCTGATGAAGAGACCAACAATTGATTGTCACACATTCTAGGTGGACTCCCTCACCAGCTTTGCAGAAGAGATCTTCCAGGAGATGCATCCCACATACCCTTCGGAGAGAGCATTGACAGTTTCTGCAGAAGAGACAGAACATCTTGATGACATTACTGTTGGGTATGTCAAGATGTTGGATACAAGTGAACAAGTTTTGAATCTGGTAGCACAAAAAGAGCTGGTTGGAACCTCTGTAACAGCTGCGAAAATGGGCGATTGGAGTGAAGAAAAAGCTCCAAAAATCAAACTCAAACAGCTCCCTGCAGGTCTAAGGTATGCTTTTCTGGGACCTAACTCTACATATCCTGTTATTGTTAGTGCTTCCTTAAAAAATGCAGAGCTCAATTTACTGCTAAGCAAGCTGCGCACATTTCGTAAAGCTCTTCGCTATTCTCTTGATGACATTTCAGGTATCTCTCCAGAGTTATGCATGCACATGATACACCTTGAGGATGAGTCAAAGTCATCGATTGAGAACCAGAGGAGGCTGAATCCGAATCTGCAGGATATGGTGAAGAAAGAGATCATGAAGCCTCTAGCTGCTGGGATCATCTATCCCATCTCAGACAGCACTTGGGTCAGTCCAGTATATGTGGTTCCAAAAAAAAGAGGAGTCACAATTGTGAAAAATGAGAAGAATGAGCTAATTTCTACAAGGACCATCACTGGACACAGGATGTGTATTGACTACAGGAAGCTCAACGCTGCAACAAGGAAGGAACACTTCCCACTGCCATTTATCGATCAGATGCTGGAGAGGTTGGCAAATATCTCCTACTACTGTTTCCTGGATGGTTACTCTGGCTTCTTTTAGATCCCCATTCACCCAGATGACCAGGAGAAGACCACATTGACTTGTCCCTATGGCACCTTTGCGTATTGCAGGATGCCATTTGGACTTTGTAATGCTCCGACGACATTTCAGAGGTGCATGCTTTCCATCTTCACTGATATGATTGAGAAGTATATGGAGGTCTTCATGGATGATTTTTAAGTGTATGGCTCCTCTTTCAAAGACTGCCTTGACAACCTCTGTCAAGTGCTTGCAAGATGTGAAGAGAAGCACCTGGTTCTGAACTGGGAGAAGTGCCATTTTATGGTCAGAGATGGGATTGTACTTGGGCATAGAGTCTCTATAGAGGGCATTGAGGTGGGCAGAGCAAAAATTGAGGTGATGACAAGTATGCAGCCACCAGATTGTGTGAAATCAGTGAGGAGATTTCTGGGATATGCTGGATTCTACAGAAGATTCATCAAAGATTTCAGCAAGCTTGCAAGACCACTCACAGCTGTGCTTTGCAAGGATGTGAAGTTTGAATTTACTGCAGAGTGTCATTCAGCCTTTCAGCAGATCAAGTAAGCCTTAGTGACTGCTCCCATTGTGCAACCTCCTGACTGGGATCTACCATTTGAGGTGATGTGTGACGCCTCAGACTTTGCAGTGGGCGCTGTCTTGGGTCAGAGAAAAGAGAAGAAGTTTCATGCCATCTATTATGCAAGCAGAACTCTTGATGAAGCATAGAAGAGTTATGCAACTACAGAAAAGGAACTGTTGGCTGTGGTGTTTGCATTTGAGAAATTTCGACAGTACCTGGTTGGAGCTAAGGTGATTGTGCATACTGACCATTCTGCTATCAAGTTCCTGATGCAGGAGAAAGATGCCAAACCAAGACTGGTGAGATGGATTTTGCTGTTTCAGGGGTTTGACATTGAGATCAGAGATAAGAAAGGGATTGAGAATAGAGTAGCTGATCATCTTTCAAGGATAAAGGTTGAAGACGACGTCCCTATTGATGATTTCTTGCCAGAGGAGAATATCTACTTCCTAGAAGCAACACTGCAGGAACCAGATGATGCAGAACTGCAGCTTTTTCGTGCTACAGAAGCAGTGTCGATCGACACACCACCCCTGGTGTCGACCGACACCACCCTCAAGGCGAGGCAATATTGAGCCAGATCGACACCAGACTCGTCATCTGGTCGACACACCCCTTGTGGTGTCGATTGACACCAGTCGCGAGCTGGACTCCTCGTTCAACAGATCCTGCGTGATGTTTTCTCTCAGCCTATCTGCGCGATTGCAACTTCTTCTAGGCCCTGGTATGCTGATATTGCGAATTACCTAGCTGCAGATGAGGTCCCTGACACCCTCAAAGGGTATGAGAAGAAGAAATTCATGACGGAGCTTAGCAGATATTATTGGGATAAGCCTTACTTATACAAGCACTGTTCAGATGGAATCTACAGAAGATGTCTTGCAGAAGCTGAAGTTCAGGATGTGTTGTTCCACTGTCATGGTTTTGAGTATGCCTGGCATTTTGCTACCTTCAAAACAATGTCTAAGGTTCTACAAGCAGGCTTCTGGTGGCCTACAATGTTCAAAGATGCTCAGACATTCATAGCTCACTATGATGTCTGCCAAAAGAGAGGGAAAATCAGTAAGAGACATGAAATGCCATAAAACTTCATACTTGAGGTTGAAGTTTTTGACTGCTGGGGCATCGATTTCATGGGTCCCTTTCCTTCATCTTATGGGAACAAATACATCATGGTTGCTGTGGATTATGTCTCCAAATGGGTAGAAGCGATTGCCAGTCCAAACAATGATTCTGCAGTGGTCCTTAAACTGTTTAAGACCATCAATTTTCCTAGATTTGGAGTACCATGGATTGTGATCAGTGATGGTGGAAAACACTTGATCAATAGAGTGTTTGAGAAGCTGCTGCAGAAGTATGGAGTTCATCACAAAGTTGCTACACCTTACCACCCTCAGACAAGTGGTCAGGTTGAAGTATCCAACAGGCGATCAAAGAAATTTTGGAAATGACAGTGGGAAAGATAAGGAGAGATTGGTCAGCCAAGCTAGATGATGCACTTTGGGCCTACAGGATGGCATTCAAGACACCACTTGGCACCACACCATTCCACCTGATTTATGGGAAAGCATGTCATCTTCCAGTGGAGCTGGAATATAAGGCGAACTGGGCTGTTAAGAAGATGAACTTTGACTGGAAACCCGGAGCAGAGAGGCACCAGATGCAGTTGAATGCGCTGGATGAGATCAGACATCATGCATATGAGAATTCCAAGCTGTACAAGGACAGGACTAAGGCATATCATGACAAGAAGATCCTTGCCAAACACTTTGAACCAAATGACCAGGTACTACTATATAACTCACGTTTACAATTGTTTCCTGGAAAATTGCGTTCTCGCTGGTCAGGTCCCTTCACCATCAAGGAGGTCAGACCATATGGTGCAGTTGTTTTATCAACTCCAGAATGGAGAGAGTTTGTTGTCATTGGACAAAGGGTGAAGCACTATTGGGCTAAAGCCGATATTCCCGAAGGACAGATTATTCCTTAGGCGGATGCACACACTTCCTGATCCTGAGGACAGTCAAGCTAATGACGTTAAACGAGCGCTTGGTGGGAGGCAACCCACTGGTAAGTGTGCATACTTAGTTTAATTTTTCAATTTTTCTAACTAAATTTCGTGTTCCAGTTCCAAAAAAAAAAAAAACGTGTTTCACGAAAGGATATCGACCACAGTCGACACCACGGTCGACAAGGACCAGTGTCGATCGACACCAACTAGGTGGTATCGATCGACACCTTCATTAATCGTGTAAATTTCCTTTAAATCCTGAAACATCGTCTTCTTCATCAGTTTTGATACCAACCCGAAGAACACCAAAATTTTCCATAAATCGCAACTTCCTTGTTTCTTGACGGATTTGAGTGATTCAAAAGCCTAACTTGGGCGAAATTTTGTGCTCTTTCTGAATATCCAACTCATTCATCCGATCTGCAAAGTATGACACTCGAAATCCCATCTTTTCAGTTCGACCCCAAGGTTTGAAAGCTTCGATTTGCCCTGTTTTAGCTTGATTTGTGACTTGAATCATGCTTCTCTAGGTTGTTTAGGAGTAATTCGGCCTTGCCCCTTAGTTTTTACAGCTTGATTTTGCAAAATATTGAAAGTTTTGAACTGACGATTTATTTTGCAAAAATAGGTTCGAATTTTGGGGTTTATAAACTGGAATTGTTTGTGATTAGTGGTCACTAAGTTGCTGGTTATGCTCGACACTAATGATATAGGCCAGATTTTGAATTTTCTAATTTTTGATTTTTGGCCAGATTTTGGAAAATTTTGTGTTCTTGGTTTTTTTTAGTGCTTATGGCTACACGGAACAACAAGAGGACACGTAGTGAGACTGGTGAATCCTCCAATCCCGCACCAGCTATCCCTTCTCTTCCACCATGGCCCCAGAGAGAAGGACTGAAAATCCCAATGGAGAGTGTTTGGGAGGATACACCAGCGAAGGAGGTGGCTAAACCGACTGCGTTTTCAAAGAGATCAGAGAGCAGTGGGATGACTATGATACTATGTTCTACAATGCCTGGCTCAAGATGGATATTGCGCCTACACGGTTCGCAGATGCTGATACACTGCGCAGGCTCGGGCTGAAGGAGGAGGCGCTGAGAGTGCTGAAGAAGAATGGCTTGGGCACCATTGCGACCAAGCAGTATGACCTGTATCCAGATTTAGTGTGCCAGTTCATCGCCACAGTGAGGGTCTGCTACTCCAATGAGATTGTCAAGAGGGCAGATGAGGGCACTTTTACATTCATCATCCGAGGTATCAGATACAGGATTCATCTTCCCGCATTATGTCTCATATATGGGTTCGATACGGCGCATACTAGCGTCTCTCTCCCAGCGCAGTTTCCTAATCTGCAGAGCTTCTGGTCTCACTTCTGAAATGGGAGGTATGATTCTAAGACCTCCACTCAGACTGATGTGCGCCATCCCTTGCTGCGCATGATTGCCCGTCTTATCTCCACTACACTTCTGTGTAAGTCTGAGCCCGGGAAGATGCGTGTTTCTGAGCTGACTCTGCTTTACTATGGCATTGAGGATATCCATACAGAGGAGTATGCAGTTGACAGTGATGTCAACATGGGCGCCATCTTTGCTCATCACTTGGCTTCACTGAAGACCAAGCCGTTCTCCGGGGCTCGCAGCAAACCTGAGAGTGTTGGTAGTCTTCTGACTCCCATATTCCGCACCTGCAGTATTGATACTTCCACTCCTCAACATGGACTACTTAAAGAGGACTCACTGGATCAAGGGAGATGAGATGCTATGGAGTTTTGTTAGTGCCAGTGGTGAGCGATGTCTGATTCTGCTACCACAGCCTGGTCTCACTACACTTCAGCCAGACCTCCTTAGCTTTCAGCCTGATGCTTCTTTGCTTCGATCCGCGCCAGTTACTAGGCGCAGAGGTGGATCTTCACGAGCTGCTGCTTCTGATGCAGAGGACGCACCCGTTGAGGCCCTTGCTGGTGTGCCACCACGTCGATCCTCCAGAGCTCCTGCATATCCTCAGCCGATTAGGCGCCACATGCTCCCCGATGTTCTGAACATTCCTATGGAGCAGGCCACTTTCCAGATATTCATGGTTAAGAGTATCCAGAACCTCTGGAATGCCATCGCAGTACTTTCGAATTGCGGCTGCGTTCGACCTTCTACACCTCTTTGCGATGAGGATGAGGACTAGTTCCTCCATCTATCCTGGTTACTTTTCCCTTTCCCTTTGTTCTTTTTCATTTTCGTTGAGTCAGTTTTTCATGTTTTTTGCTTTGAGTCTGTTTGTCATCTTTTGATTATGCTTTGAAACTTGTTTGAACTGATGAGATTATGCATTGTATTATTGCTTTTAATTGTGTGCTTGAGTGTTCCTAACAGTCTTGACTCGGGAAAACTTCAGCTAACAATCTAACATGCAACATTATACATGTTTGGGTCGATCACACTCTGTCTTCGGACTTGGTGTCGATCGACACCCCACGCAATCGAAGGTACCATCTTATCACCCATGTACAAACCGTCTCATTGCTTATTTTTACCAACTCCAGGCTTGATAACACTGGGGACAGTGTTGTTTAAGTCTGGCGGAGGTCGTAGCTGACATTGTGTACATTGTGTTTGGTTTTTAGAGTCTTAAAGTCGATTCAAAACCAGTTTTATTGAGTCAAAATTAGTTGGGAACTAGGGTCTTTCTCTTGATTGTTTGTGTTAACTGTTTCATCTGAGTGACCATTGCTGCATGATTAATACCAGTTTCTGACTAATGAAAAATCCTTAGGCTGACCAGCTCTAGAAACATCCATAGTTCCAACAAGGCCACTTAACTTGAGCTTCAAAAAGACTAAGTTAGTATGTCTGATATACATAGAGCTTGATTCCTCATTCAAACCTGATAAATTTCCTGCAATATTTGAAAAGTAATGGTACTCCTCTCCTTTGTTCAACTAAAAAAAAAAAATAAATAAAATGTGACAGATTTCGAAAATTTGATAAGATTCTCTTTGGATGAAGGGTAGGAAAATTTCCAATGATCCCAATATTTCATTTTAAAGAGATGATCACATGTGGAAGTAAAGATAGGATTGTTCCGTGATACCACTATTTACCTACACCTGAATAATATAATGAAACATTAGAAAAGAGTAAGTCTGGGGGAGAGAAAGAGTACCAAAGGTTGATAGATTGCAGTGCAAGTTTATTTAGGTGTAGTATGGGAATGAATCTAGAAGGTTCTTAAATGTTTAGACTGCTAATGAGGTTTAACAATGATAGTTATTGGGCAATGTTGCGAATTTATGTGTTGAATCTGGGATGCTGTGAATGTCTAAGGAGAAGTACATGGTGGTTCGATTTGGTTTAAGAAATGCAGTGTGTGGATTACAAGATGAACAATTGAAACAAAGATCTATGAGAAGGAGAGTTCCCGCGTTTTCAAACCACGACTCTATATTTATTTTTCTGTTTGCTTGAGGGCAAGCAAAAGCTAAGTCTGGAGGAGTTAATATATCATGGTTTTTATGGGTTTTTGACAATGATATAAGTCTTGTTTATAGTCTTTTTGGCTTTTTTCGATTCCTTTTTAGTCTTTGCAAGTCTAGGTACATTTGGAGCATAATTTTTGGTTTTGGAGCCTTTTGGAGCTATGTTGAAGCTGATGCTGAAAAGACCAAGTCGAAGAGCATTCTGGACCAGGGTGTCGATCGACACCAACCACTCAGTGTCGATCGATACCGATCGTGGTTGCGAAGAAGAGCCTTAAAAACTCTTTTGAAGAATTGCAACTTGGTCCAGAAGTTTCCTACTATTTGCAAACTTACCCCAGTCGTGTTTAGAGTTGTATTTAGGTTTTGAAAGCCATTGTTAGGCATTCAACTTGTTTTCATTGAGACTAAGAGAGAGATAAGATTCAGAGCTTTTGGGGAGACAAATCCGTACTCTGTTAGAGAAGAATTTCGAACCCTTTTTGTCTTTTACTCTATCTTTTACTGCAATATTATCCAGTCATGATTTGTGTTTTAATTTCTATGTCTGAGTAATTTGCTAGTTAGTTTTTGGGTTAATCAAAGGTTGATAATGAATCGTTAGAACTGCAGAACTGGAATGATAAATCATTTGGTTCTTCATCTAGATTGCTTTAACACTGGTTTTAAGATTGATCACCTAGAAATCAGATCTTAGGTTGTTTAATAGATGTGGAAACATTATTAATCACCAGAACTATCTTAGATGAGCGAAATAACTAATTGCAAAGGAATATGGATTAGTGATTTTGTGGACATATCGAATTTGAACTATAATGCTTGCTTAGGTCGTTAGAATTTGCAAAAGAATTTGGAATTCTAGAATCTGATCATAGTAAATATCTGCGACGAAAGTCGATTCGTTTTACATTCGTGTTTTCGAGTTCTAGAACGGTTTCAACAAATAATCCATTCAGTCTGTAGTCTGCGATTTATGTTAACCCGCAAATTTTCCATTGCCTAGCGTCTTTTCTCATTGGTTTTATGAACCTATAATCTGCTCCTGCTCTTGCTACTTTTATTTACCATTTCGTTTTATTTGTTATTGACTGCTTAGCTATATTTGAATCTAAAATCTGTTGAGTAATATTCTTAAGTCCTTGTGGATTCGATCCCTAAGTACTACAGTGATCTCTTAATTTGAGAGAGTAGCTCTAAGGGTTAATTTGAGCATATCGTTGTGCCTTTTGTAAATTTCACTTTCGAACCTGGATCGGGAGTCGTTTGGGCCTGTTTACTTTTTTTCTTAAGATTGCACTTCCGTTTACTTTATATATCTTCGTCTTTCGCTCATTCTTTTCGTGTTTTTCTTCGTTTTGCAGATCCAAGATCTCGGTCGGACCGGTTCCTTCGTGGAACGCTCGTCGGTGATCCCCCCTCCTTCTAGCGCCAACTGTCCGGGAGCAAATTTCAGGATGCCACGTCGGGGTGTGTGATTCGTCTGGGGGGTGGAGTTGTGTCTCTGAGTTTCGTCCTCTGGGGGAGAAAGGCGATGAGTCGTTCCGGGGCGGAAGCCTTAACATGTCTTGGTGACGGGGTGGTCGCTACACGTAATCCTGCAAACAGTCAAGGGGAGATCAACTAGGCCTCCGGGGAGGCCGAAAGGGGGTTTCCCTCCCTAAGGTTCTCTGACGCCCAAGTCAGTGGTCGTCCTACCGGAAACAAATACTCAGGAGGGGAGTTTCTACGGGTTAGGGTGAGAAGTCTCGTCCAGGGATCGAAGCTTCTATCTGTTTTTGGGTGTTTCGAAGGGGTTTCTACGCGATAAAAAAAGATGGAGCGAGTATGAAGGCGATGTTCCGGGTTAAGAAGGACTTATCCTGAAACGCATTCACCTGGGAAGAACATGGAGTTCTCACGTGATCGTGCTGCTTGCTAGAGCCGACTGATCCAGATACAAGTGGTTACTTCCTCCTTCAGAGGGGTTTTCTCAGTTCCGACCAGTCTCTCCCTTCTCCGTGGCGATCTCCTCCTTTTTATACTCGCGGTTTCCTTGTCCTGTCTTTTCCATCCGGCGCGCCAGGAGAGCATGTAAGGGTAATGATTCTTGCGTGTTTGGGGAAGTTCGCCAACTGCCTTGGAACAGTACGCAGGAGTGGGTCGGCCGAGCTAGCATGGCGTATGTCAGTGTTTAGGACAGCGTAGAGTCCACGTGTTGGGCTCTCTCTTGATCCGGTAAAATCAGTCTCAATAGAAACGTTTGTGTGATTGTTGTTAAACACTAAAACTGCATATATATAAAAACGTAACGCCTACATAATAAGTTTTCCAAAGACACCAAATGATATGAAATGTTTGTGTGATTGTTGTTAAACACTAAAACTGTATATGTATAAAAAATTAACGCCTAGATAATGTATAAGATATTAATCAATATTTAAATATTACAACTAATTATGTCTATAAAAAAATTATATTTACACTTGCGTGCGGATCAACCATAAACATTAATTAAATTATTATATATTTTAATATTTTCAGTTTATTTATTTATCATATTTATACTTTTTTATCTAATGAAGTATTTTAAAAATCTGTGTTATTTTTTTTTATCTTCAATATCTATTGAAATCTATAATATTTTTATTTAATTTATTATTGTTTTTTTATTATTAAATATTTATATAATGTTATTATTAATACATAATTAATCATATACAGATAAAGCATCTTCAATATACAATATTAATCATATATTTAACATATAAAATATTTTATAGCCCCCACACGGTGCGGACTAATCACCTTGTTTAAAATATGAATAACTTGGTAGAACTATAACAACTTGGTAAAAGTAAGTTTAATTTTTTAAGGGATACTTGCAAAAATGACTCAAAATTTGAGTTGAAATGCAAATCTAACCTCCAAAAATCACCTTCTCAACATTATCAATTTTGGGTCCAAACAATCCTTCTCCGTTCTAATTATTTACGAAATTACCATTACTTCAAATTAATTTATTTTATTTTTGGATATCCAATTGAGCAAATAATCCTCATCCTCTTCACTTATTTATGAAAATGCCATCATCATCAATTCACCCAACCATCATTTACAACCAATTTCGAGCTTTAATGGCACCGAAAACCCATATTTGAGCTTGAATAGCTCATTATCTCTCTTAAGCTTATATACTTCCATTTTCTCTCTATTTTCTTCCCAAAAACTCTATCATTTGACTATTAAAAAGTTGAAGTTCATATATATTTCTATATTCCGGCGAGTTGGTAATTTTTTTGCGGTTGTGTCTCTTTCTTGGTAGCTAGAATCAAAGATCTCGACCAGAAAAGAAGCTAAAGACGAGTGGTAAGTGAAATTTATAGTCAATTTTTGTGTTTTTCAGTTCTTGGTCCGAATGAAGTCTACTAGTCAACGTCCAGGTTAGTTTTGCAATTGACCGCATGAAAAAAGTAGACTTCTTTTGGTCCGAATGAAGTCTACTCAGTTTCCTTTGATAACAAACAAATGGAGTAGACTTCTTGAGTAGACTTCTTTCGAGGCAGATAGTTTTTGAAATTGACCAACTTTTGACTTTTCAGAGTAGACTTCTCGAATAAAAGTAGACTAAGTCTACTCTGAAAAGTAGACTTCTCGGAGAAGTCTACTTTTGGAAGTAGACTTCTCACAGGTCATTTTTACAATTGAAAAATCTTACGAAAGTAGACTTCTCGCAGGTTATTTATGCAACTGTCCAAAAAGTCAAAGATTTTTCAGTTGCAATAATGACCTGTGAGAAGACTATTTTTCTTGAAGAAGTCTACTAATCTTTTGGCAATTACAAAACTAACCCGCGAGAAGTCTACTTTTCTCCGAGAAGTCTACTTTTCTTGTTTAAAAAAAAATCATTTTTATACAATATATAACGAATCCTAAGCTTCTTTTAGTAAGTGTTCTTGCTTATGCATAAGTTTTACATGTTTATATTTTATAGGTATACTCGAATCAGTTTTTATGTTTTATATGATACATAGCTTGTTAAGAGTAGATTTCTCCAAGAAGTCTACTCGAGAAGTCAACTAAGTAGACTTCATCCGACTTTCAGAGAAGTCTACTTATTTAATTTTAATTTCTAATGTGGTTTGGATTTTGTTTTGTTTTTACATAGAATGGTTCACATATCCGCTGTTTATGGAGAATGGGTGAGGAGTGAATCAGTGTGGCAGTTCGAGGTGGATAATAGCAAAGGAGGGCAAATGTTGTTCTTAAGAGATGGTTGCACACATGGTGAGCTTCTTGATGAATGTTGGCAAAGGAGGGCGAATGTTGTCCCTCTGAAGCACCTTTAAGTTATGTAAAATTAATGTCTTTAAGAAGTCTACTCGAGACAGGGGAACTCTACTTCAGAAGTCTACTCGAGACAAGAGAAGTCTACTCGGTTGACAAGTTATGTGATATAAACGTGAGAAATGTCCCTCAGAATCACCTTTAACTTATGTAAAATTAATGTCTTTTAAGAAGTTCACTCGACACAGGAGAAGTCTATTTTGTAGAATACATAAACCCACATAATTTAGGAATATGATACAAAACATTCAATGCAATTCAACATTACATAGAAAATAATCCTTTAAACAAACAAACATTTAAGGATCACTGATTATAAATCTTAAAATTGGCATAAGAAATCACTACTAAACTAAAATCTCTGAAAAATATGTATGCAACTGAAGTCTGCTTGAGAAGTCAGCTCGATAAGTCTACTCAAACAAGTCTGCTCGAGAAGTCTGCTCAAGAAATCTGCTCAAGAAGTCTACTCGAGAAGTCTACTGGGGAAGTCTACTCGAGAATTCTAAACGTCTTGAACCTTCAATCACTTAAATTCGGCGGAGACAAGCAAGAGCTTTGTTGAGATTTGTAGAACAAAACCATAGATATAAATAAGGTCAGATCTGCAACAATAAGAAAAGAGAAATGTTAAAATTTAGATTTGCAACATAATCTACTATATTTATAACATTCAGATCTGCAAAAAAATGAACAAAATTCAGCTCTGCAACAATAACAAAAAATTTAGATCTGCAACAAAATCTACAAAATATTTACAGCAATGAATTCAGATCTACAAAAATAAATTTAGATCTACAACAATAAGCTCAAATCTATAATAATAAGCTCAGATATATAATAATAATCTACTTTATTTCTGACATTCAGATCTGCAAAAAGATCAACAAAATTCAGCTCTGCAACAAAAATTCAGATCTACAATTAAATCTACAAATTTTTTACAGCAATAAACTCATATCTACAAAAATAAACTTACATCTACAACAATAAGCTCAAATCTATAATAATAAGCTCAGATTTGCTATATGAACACAAAACAAACAAAAAGAGAAACACAAAAGCTCAGATTTGCTTACCACTACTATAACCTGCACGAGAGAGGAGGTTAAATGCAAGATAGAGATGATGGAGAGGATATTGACAGCAAGAGAAGAAGGAGAAGAAATTCATGGCCAGAGAGAAGGGAGAAGAGAGAGAGGCGTTTTTTGAGATAGGGAGAGACTTTATTGTTAATATAATTAGGTTAAACTCTCCTTATAAATGTAGAAAAAAATTTGTTTAAGTAGACTTCTCCACAAGTCTACTCGAGAAGTCTACTTAGTATTGATTTCTAACCTAATTTATCTATGATAATTTAAATTGATTATTTTGTATAAAATTTTATTTTTAATAGGTGTAAAAATATATGTTTTTATTATGTATATAATTGTATTACCAAATTATTTTCATGATTTTTTAATTAATGGTAAAGAAATTATTAGAGAGTAGACTTCTCCAGAAGCCGAGAAGTCTACTTAAAATTTATTTTTATCCTAATTTATCTATGATGATTTAAATTGATGATTTTGTGTCAAATTTTATATTAAATAGGTGTAAAAAGTATATATTTGTGTCATGTATTTAATTTTTTTATCAAATTATTTTTTTATGATTTTTTAAAATTAATTGTAAACATATTATTAGAGATTAGACTTCTCTAGGATAAAACAGTAATTGAGGCTGGGATTTTTTTGTTTGGTCATAAGGGTTAAGGTTGTAATTTCACTATTCATGTGAGTTATTTTTGTCAAACATGCAATATGGGGTCTAGTTTTACATTTCAACTCAAGTTTTGAGTCATATTCAGCAATTCCCCCATTTCTTATTCATTGATTACAGGACATTGACAGTATCTTGCCAGCTACAGATGAAGAAAACTCTCTTCTGGCTCGAATCATGGAAAAAGATGACGATGATGAAAAGCATGATGTCGTTTTTAAAGTTGGATGCGTCATCTTAATCAATGATATGCCATACATTTTAAAGAGATGTGCAACAAAGATGTCGCTTCCAGATTGTGAGAGGAACCCGATAATCCGGTGACCGAAGTTATTGCCGCCAATGAAAGACCGGTAAACACGCCTTTAACTGATTTGGTAGAGCTCATAACCTCCATGAAAAATGATTTTCGAGAACGGAAGAAGATACTTGAAAACAGGGTTGATGAGTTGGTGGAAAGAGTCGCACCTTTGGAAGTTTATGTGCAGGATAAATCAGGAGAGACGCCTAAAAAAGATGGTAAACAGACTCTTGTGACGAGTAAGCCAGCGACAAGGTCAACAAAGCAGAAAGTATAAGACAATCACTTTTTCTTATGGTATTGAAATTGCACTCGTAGTACTGGTATTATTACGTAGAACTTTGTTGTTGGTTTTGAATTTGAACTTGTACTACTATGTCGAACTATGTTGTTTGTTTTTTAGTTTGATTTCAGATCCTTGAATTTGAATTCAGATCCTTGAATTACTATGTAAAACTGTGTTGTTTGTTTCTGAACTCGTATTACTGATATTACTATGTAGAACTATATATGTACACTTGTATTGTTTGTTTCTGAACTCATACTACTAATATTACTATGTAGAACTATGTAAAACGGTGTTGTTTGTTTTTGAATTTGTACTACTGGTATTACTATGTAGAACTATGTTAATTATATTTGTTTTTGAATTTATACTACTGGTATTACTATGTAAAAATTTGAACTTGTATTAGCAGAACATAAAAAAGTCTTACAAAACAAAGACATCGATTAGTCTTAGAAAATAAACAAAGGACAAAGATAAGTTAAACAGCACCACCCACAATACTCGCCACTAACTCCTTCAATTTTGCAATCTCTTCAGCATTTTTTTAGCTATAAAGCATTTGTTTGTTTTGAAATTCATGGTCATCAACCATCATTCTACAGATAAAAACAAATATAGCATCAAGAAACCATGTAATAAAATCAGAAATCTGAAACAAGAGAAAAGAACTTTGAAAGCACAAATTATATCTTGAACACATTGCAGGTCAAGTATCTCTTTCCTAGGTCAGCTTCACTTTGAGAGGTCTCCTCTATAATATGTCCACCACATGGACATTTTGTCAGAATGCCATAGTGACAAACGGACACATAGTAAAGCCTGTCGATTAGCCTCTTGTTCCTCTTCTCGCCACTATAGGTCGGGTCCATAATCGGGAATGAGAGAGAGAGAGAGAGAGAGAGAGAGAGAGAGAGAGAGAGAGGTGAGGAAGAGATAGGTGAATGAAGAAACATAACATAGTAGTTGTTACGAAAGTTCCAAGTAGTTATACTTTGGGCGTTTTCTAATTTAATTAGTATTGCCTACTCTTAAATTTGGTTTTATTAGTTTTACAGTTTATATAAATCAGTTAGCATATAATTCTGATTGATTTATGTATTAATATGTTTCAAATCAAGATTTCGGTAACTCTGTCATTGTAGCTTGGTTATTATTTACAGAAAGATCTTGAAAGTATAAGGAGTATTGTGTAGATTCTTTAATAACCCAATATGTTATAATTTCACAATGCCCTACTTAATACACATTATGAAATTAATTTTTCCTAGTTAATACACAATAAGTGGAGTGCTGAGTAATTTTGGTTTTGGTTTTGTAATAACCCTGATATACGTTTGCTCAATGATACCAGATATACGTTTGCTCAATAATGCTCAGTTATACCAGTATTACCAAATGTACGCCTTCTCGGTAATGCTTAGTTATACCAGTAGTACCAAATAGTCACAAAACAATATATAGTATTACAAAACGAAAAACAGTTTTACGTTGATGTTTTACAAAATAAAAGATAAAGATAAGATCAAACACTACTAAAATTTCCAAATGACAACCATTAGATTTCTTGTATTGACCGCTTTTTATTTTGCGTTCATGGACGCCGTTCTCCAGCCGATGAAAACCTTTTAACTCTCTTCTTTCCTTTTTTTTTAGGGATTTTTGCAAAAATGACTCAAAAATTGATTTTAATTGCAAATCTAACCTCCAAAATTGGCCACTTCAAAATTTACCACTTTCTTCCAAAAAAATCCTTCATAGTTTCAGTTATTCACGAAATTGCCATTGTTTTAAATTAATTTCTTTAATTTTCAAAAATCCAAATGACCAACTAATCCTCATCTTCCTTACTTATTTACAAAAATGTCATCATCATCAATTCACCCAACCACCATTTTCAACCAATTTTGAGCTTTAATGGCACCAAAAACCCATTTTTGAGTTTGTTTAGCTCATTACCTTTCTCTTATGCTTCTGTTCTTCTATTTTCTCTTTATTTTCTTCCCAAAAACTCTATAATTTGCTATTAGAAAGTTGAAGTTCATATATATTTCTATATTCCGGCGAGTTGGTTGTTTTTTGCGGTTGTGTTTCTTTCATGGTGGCTAGAATCGAAGATCTTCACCAGAAAAGAAGCTAAAGACGAGTGGTAAGTCAGATTTTCAATCAATTTTAGTGTTTTTCAGTTCTGGGCTTTGAAAGTAGATTTCTCTTGGTCTGAATGAAGTCTACTAGTCAACGCCCAGGTTAGTTTTGCAATTGACCGCATGAAAAAAGTAGACTTCTTTTTGTTCGAATGAAGTCGACTCCATTTCCTTTGATAACAAAAAAATAGAGTAGACTTCTTGAGTAGAATTCTTTAGAAGCAGGTCATTTTTGCAATTGACCAACCTTTGATTTTGTAGAGTAGACTTCTCCATGAAAATAGACTTCTCACAGGTCATTTTTGCAATAGAAAAATATTTGACTTTTTGGCCAATTGCAAAAATGACCTGCGAAAGTAGACTTCTCAGAGAAGTTATTTGACTTTTTGGTCAATTGCAAAAATGACCTACGAGAAGTCTACTTACGAAAGTAGACTTCTCCAAGAAGTCTACTCCGGAGAGTAGACTTCTCGCAGGTCATTTTTGCAATTGACCAAAAAGTCAAATATTTTTCAATTACAAAAATGTCCTGCGAGAAGTATACTATCGATAGTCTACTTTTCTTGAAGAAGTCTACTAATCTTTTGGCAATTGCAAAACTAACCCGCGAGAAGTCTACTTTTCTTGTTTTTAAAAAAAAAATCATTTTTATACAATATATAACGAATTTTTATGATTTTCGTGATCATAAGCTTCTTTTAGTAAGTGTTCTTGCTTATGCATAAGTTTTACAAGTTTATATTTTATAGGTATAGTCGAATCAGTTTTTATCTTTTATATGATACTTAGCTTATTAAAAGTAGACTTCCCTAAGAAGTCTACTCGCGAAGTCTACTCGAGAAGTCTACCAAGTAGACTTCATCCGACTTTCAGAGAAGTCTACTTATTCAATTTTGATTTCTAATATGGTTTGGATTTTGTTTTTTTTTTTTACATATCTTGGTTCACATACTCGCTGTTTATGGAGAATGGGTGAGGAGTGAATCAGTGTCGCAGCTCGAGGTGGATAATAGCAAAGGAGGGCAAATGTTGTTCTTAAGAGATGGTTGCACACATGGTGAGCTTCTTGGTTAATGTTGGCAAAGGAGGGCGAATGTTGTCACCTTTAAGTTATGTAGAATTAATGTCTTTAAGAAGTCTACTCGAGACAGGAGAAGTCTACTCGAGACAAGAGAAGTCTACTCATTTGACAAGTTATGTGATATAAATGGGAGAAATGTCCCTCTGAATCACCTTTAAGTTATGTAAAATTAATGTCTTTAAGAAGTCTACTCGAGACAGAAGAAGTCTATTTTGTAGAATGCATAAACATACATAATTTAGGAATATGATACAAAACAATCAATGCAATTCAACATTACATAGAAAATAACCCTCTAAACAAACAAACATTTAAGGATCACTGATTATAAATCTTAAAATTGGCATAAGAAATCTCTACTAAACTAAAATATCTGAAAAATAAGTATGCAACTGAAGTCTGCTTGAGAAGTTTGCTTGAGAAGTCTGCTCGAGAAGTCTACTCAAAAAGTCTGCTCGAGAAGTCTGCTCAAGAAGTCTGCTCGAGAAGTCTACTCGAGAAGTCTACACGGAAAGTCTACTCGAGAATTCTAAACATTTTGAACCTTCAAATCACTTAAATCTGGCTGAGACAGCCAAGAGCTTTGTTGAGGAGTTCGAAAAGGTACTTTTGGAACGCCAATAGACATGAAATTAAAAAAAAAAAAGAGAATGAAGTTCTCTATTTCACTTTGATGTGGAAACGTAAGACTGGGGTTTCATTTTTTAATAATATTATCCTTTTTTCCTACTTTATTAATCATATTTAAATTAATCATATTTAATACATAAGTTGAATAAGCTAAAATAAAAGTAAAGTAAGAGAGAATGAATAAAAATAAAGGAAATTGTTTACGAACGGGCTTCTGAATGATGAACAACAATAGCTATCTTGGTTCATATAAAATAGAATTAACCCCCATTGCGTATTGGTACTTATTGGATATAGAATAGATTCGCTTCTCTTTTTTCCTATGAATCGAATTGTTCCATTATTACTAACAAAATTGAACAAATATTAATCCTTTCTCCGAAATAATTACCTAAAAAAGGGAGGTCTGTAACATAGTTTTTTCTAATGCAATAAAGTTACATAGTGTCTATTTTTCGTTGATAAAGGGGTATTTCCATGGGTTTGCCTTGGTATCGTGTTCATACTGTTGTATTGAATGATCCCGGTCGTTTGCTTTCGGTTCTGAGATCTGTAGAACAAAACCATAAATATAATAATGGTCAGATCTGCAACAATAAGCAAAAAAGAAATGTTAAAATTTTGATTTGCAACATAATCTACTATATTTATAACATTCAGATCTGCAAAAAGTCAACAAAATTCAGCTCTCCAACATAACAAAAAATTTAGATCTGCAACAAAATTCAGATCTACAACAAAATCTACAAAATTTATACAACAACAAACTCAGATCTACAAAAACAAACTTAGATCTACAACAATAAGAACAAATCTATAATAATAAGCTCGGATCTATAATAATAATCTACTATATTTATAACATTAATATCTGCAAAAAAATCAACAAAATTCAGCTCTGCAACAATAACAAAAAATTTAGATCTGCAACAAATTCAGATCTACAACAAAATCTACAAAATTTATATAACAATAATCTCAGATCTACAAAAATAAACTTAGATCTACAACAATAACCTCAAATCTATAATAATAAGCTCAGATTTGCAATATGAACATAAAGCAAACTAAAAGAGGAACACAAAAGCTCAGATTTTCTTACTACTACCATAACCTGCAAGTGAGAGGAGGTTGAATGCAAGATAGAGAGGATGAAGAGGATATTGATAGCAAGAGGGGAAGGAGAAGAAATTCATGGCCAGAGAGAAAGGAGAAGAGAGAGAGAGGCATTTTTTAGATAGAGAGAGACTTTATCGTTAATAATTTTAGGTTAAACTCTCCTTATATATGTAGAAAAAAATTTGTTCAAGTAGACTTCTCCAAGAAGTCTACTCGAGAAGTCTACTTAGTATTAATTTCTAACCTAATTTAACTATGATTATTTAAATTGATTAATAGGTGTAAAAAATATATGTTTTGTTATGTATATAATTGTTTTACCAAATTATTTTTCATGATTTTTTTTAATTAATGGTAAAGAAATTATTAGAGAGTAGACTTCTTGGTGTAAAACTGAGAAGTCTACTCGAGAAGTCTCTTAGTATTGATTTTTATCCTAATTTATCTATGATGATTATTTTGTGTCAAATTTTATTTTTAATAGGTGTAAAAAGTATATGTTTGTGTTATGTATATAATTTTTTTTTATCAAATTTTTTTTTATGATTTTTAAAATTAATTGGAATCATATTATTAGAGAGTCAAGAAATATACTCGAGAAGTCTACTTAACTTCTCGAGTAGACTTCTCTGGGATAAAACAGTAATTAAAGCTGGCATTTTTTTGTTTGGTCATAAGGGCCAAAGTTGTAATTTTACTATCCATGTGAGTTATTTTTGTCAAACATGCAATAATGGGTCTAGTTTTGCATTTCAACTCAAATTTTGAGTCATATTCAGCAATTCTCCCATTTTTTACTAGATCCAGAGGTATGATTTGCACTTCTTTGATGTAATCTGGGACATTCCATTCAGACCTATCAGGTACTTGATAAATTGTTTTGTAATACACCATTGCCCACGATTCAACCCAGTAATATTTTGAACACAAATCATCTACTTGAATATCACCATCGGCTTGCAAATCAATGAAAGCAACTAGTGCGTGCTTACAAGGATAATTTTCAATATCGAAGAACTTGCAAGTGCACCTTTTCAATATCAAATTCACCAAATAAGGCTTTCCATCGCTGATAGCTCCATCACAATTAATTTCTTAGCATCAGTCCATAAATCGTGCAAGTCGTTCTCAACTAAAAGCATCAGTTTATTATCAATTGATCCAGCCACAGCCTCCTGCCGATGTTCATTAAACCAATCAGAAATTTTGTTAATGATAGCATCAAGCATGGGTATTATGGAGTACCTCCTTGCGTCCTTAAAAACATTGTTCAAATATTCCACACAGTTGTTTGTATCTGTGTTGTATCTTTCACCTGGAAAATAACTCCTTGCTTATTTTTCTTTCTCGGTACTGTTCTCCAGATACTTGGCCGCAGAAGGATATCTCATCTTAAAATAACTATTAGCACAATTGAACTCAGCCACCTGATATTGCAGCATATTTCATGTATTTTGCATACATATAAGTTAGTTTCTCATGCATTTACCTTGCACTTTAGGCTAGTTTGCATCACTTTAGGTCCTAGAGTATTCTTGCACCAGCATATGCATGTTTCTTGCATTTTGCATCGCATTCAGATTGTTTTCGGCTACTTTGGACTCTTGAAAGATTCGTGGACGTGCTAAGGCTCGTGAGGAGGCTCGTGGAAACTTGGAGAATTCAGGAATGCTTGCTAAGGATCAGAGATCGAGAAGCGGATCGAGCATGGCTGGTCGATCTAGATGAGATCGACCAGAAGATCGAGCAGCCCATCCGATCCAAGGGAACTGATGGAGACCAAGATCGAGTGAAGAGATCGATCAAGGAGTACAGACGTAAATGACGCCATGCAGAGCGAGAGTCGGATCGAGTCCACCACTCGATCCTCCAAAGATCGACTCCAAGATCGGACGAAGCACTCGATCCACCGAAGATGATCGAGACACAGATCGAGCTGAAGTCACGATGTCCGAAGACGATCGAGTGAGATGCTCGATCTCCAGGTCGATCTCACTGCACTTTAACCGTTTTTGGCTTCTAGCGAGGGGGGGGGGGGGACCATCGAGCTGTTTGGCCTATTTCGGGAAGGCGGCGATCTTGTTTTTCCACACACGTTTTCACTTTATTTTTTTAGAGTTATTCTCTCTGTTCAAAGGCGATTTCGCCATTGTTAGACGTTGAAGCTTTTTCTTGCTTTGTTCTTGAATATTGAATCGTTTAAGTTTAAAGCAATTGTTTTTCATGTTTACTAGATCATCCTCTATGCTTTGTTTGGTTTACTTTATGTGTAGCAAGTAGTCTTTTCGGGTTTTGGGGTTGAGAGGATTCAAAGGGGTTGAAAAGGTTTTCAAAGCTTGGTGTTTTCTTGTTCTTCATGGCTTTCTCTTCTAGGATATCGAGTTCTTAAGGCTTAGAGACTCTCACGCCAAGATCTTTATGATCCAAAGGGCCTCTTACCTTGACAGGATCCAGAGGTCCTTGAAAATCGAATCCTAGAGGCTAGTCTACCTTTCCCAAACGCCATGGTAGTTTAGGGGACTAGTTAGGCCGTGTGTTTGAAATTTAAGTTTTATGCCCTTCAATCTCTTTTTCCGCCAAACGCCATGGGTCTGGAGAAGAGAATGAAGGAGTGATCCATACCACACGCCATGGATGGATCTTGTTTTTTTTTCAAGGCCTAGAGAATCTCACAAAGTGAGTAGATCTAAAGTTTTCAAACCAAGCTTGAACCTTTGAAACCCTTGAACATGAATCTCAACCCTGGACCCTCTTTCTAATATTCTTACATCCCTGTTAATCATTCGCTTGCTATTTGTTCGCATCCTGGTCATTAGATTCATTTCTGTTGAACTTTTAGACGAGATCGATCGTTGTTGCTCGATCTAGTGGTCGATCCTGTGGTCGATCCACTACTCGATTTTTAATAATTCATAGCTTTGCATTTTAATCATTGTGTTCATTCCTCGTGGTAGTTCACTCGTTTCTAGTATTTTTAAAATAGTTTTGCTTTGCATTTGACCGTTGCATCTAGTTTTTAGGATTTTTACAAAACCGTTCATCATTTGCTTAGCTTTGCATGATCCTTGCATTTTCATTGCACTTTCTAGCTTCTAGGTTGGATTGATTCCTCTTGCACTATACTACGACTGTGTGCTGCTTGAGTTTTGATAACCTCCTGCTTGCATTACCCCTAGAGACACAAAAAAGCCTGTTATCAAATGGCGCCGTTGCCATCTTATGAGTGTTTAGGAAGCATTAAGATTTGGGGTTTAGTAAAGACTAAGCCTTAGGTTTTCTTTTAGATACTGATTTCTCTACTCTCAAACTTGTGTCTTTCAGTTACATGAATCTACCTTAAAGGGGAGACAACAATCTACTTCAACCCTTGGACAACATTCATCAACTCGGACATTTAAGACAAAGAAGAGTTAGAGAGCAAGCTAGAGCTTTTGAGGAGATTGTTCAGCAAGGTTCAGTGGATTTTGAAGTGATGGCTGAGCACGAACATCCAGAGGGACCTCCTCCAGCTCATGGGGCAGTGGGAAGGGGTATTGGAAACCCCCACCACGCGGCTAGACCCCCACGGATCATAGGAGCGGGAGATGCTCCCAACACTCATCATAATACGTTTGGGATCACTCCTCCTGTACAGAACAACAACTTTGAGATTAAGCCAGGATTCATCTCAAGGGTGCAAAGCAATAAGTTCCACGGGTTAGCAATGGAAGATCCCTTGGAGCATCTTGAAAACTTCGAGCAAGTATATGGGATGATCAAGATTAATGGCATATCCGAAGATCCTTTCAAGCTGCGTCTCTTTCCATTTTCTCTTGGAAACAAGGCTAGACATTGGGAGAAGACCCTTCCACAAGGCACCATTACCTCTTGGGCTGAGTGTAAGAAGGCGTTCCTCTCAAAGTTCTTCTCTAGCACCAGAACGGCAAGGCTGAGAAGTGAGATCAGCGGCTTCACTCAAAGGAAAAATGAGACGTTCAATGAAGCCATGAAGCGGTTCAAGGACTACACCATCCAGTGTCCTCACCACGGCTTCAGTGAAGAGACCCACCTAAGCACAATATACCGCGGAGCTTCACCAAAGATACGCTTGCTACTTGACACGGCAAGTAAGGGAAACTTCCTTGGTCAAGAGGTAGAAGAGGGCATGGAGCTGATTGAAAACTTGGCATTGAGTGACGAAAACTATGCTGAAGACTACGACCGTGCACTGAGAGTTTCTGAGCTAGAGTCTCATAAGAAAGAGCTTAAGTCATTACATGAGAAGATTGACAAGCTAGAGTTGGCTAACCAGAAGCATGTTCACTTCGTTGGTGAAGCGGATGAGACCTTAGAGAAGCTTGAGTTGAGTCAAGAAGAAGCCAATTGGGTGGCGGGTCAGAACAATTACAAACCTCAAGGGTCTTCACAAGGCTACAACCAGAACAACAATCTCTCCTATAGAAGCATAAATGTCGTGAACCCTAAAGATCAAGTGTACCCTGCTCAGCAAGCAAAGCCTTTCGTCCCATACAACAAAGGTTTTCAGCCGAGGGGTGGTTTCCAAGGGCAAGGGCAGAGCAACTTCCAAGGACAACAGCAAGGAAACAAGGGTTATACACCAATGTACCCTCCGGACTTTGTTCCTCAACAACAACAGATGCAACCGCAACAAGTTGATCCTGTCCAAGCCATGTTTCAACAACTGATTCAAGGGCAAGCCTCTATGATATTGCTGCATATTTAGTCTATTTTGCATACATATAAGTTAGTTTTCACGCATTTACCTAGCATGTTAGGCTAGTTTGCATCGCTTTAGGTCCTAGAGTACTTTTGCACCAGCATTTGCATGTTTCGTGCATTTTGCATCACAATCAGGTTGCTTTCGGTTACTTTGGAGCTATGGATGACTTGTGGACACGCGAAGGCTCGTGAGGAAGTCCGTGGACACTTGGAGAAATTAGGATTGCACGCTAAGGACCTGAGATCAAGTAGCAGATCGGGCAAGGCAGGTTGATCTAGACGAGATCGACCAGAAGATCGTGTATGGAGATCGATTTGGAGTACAGACGTAGACGACGCCATGCAGATCGAGGACCGGATCGAACTTCCAACCCGATCAGCAAGAGATCGACTCAGAGATCGACCAAGAGCCATCCGATCCAAGACGAGATCGAGTGCCAGATCTCCCTTCCTTAAGGCTTAAAGAGTCTCACGCCAAGATCTTTATGATCAGAGAGAGCTGTTACCTTGACAGGATCCAGAGATCTCTGAAAATCGCATCCTAGAGACTAGATACCATTTCCCAAACGCCATGGTAGTTTAGGGGACTAGTTAAGCCGCGTGTTTCAAATCTGATTTCCTTGCTTTTCAATCTCTTTTTCCGCCAAACGACATGGGTCTGGAGGAGAGAATGAAGGATTGATCAATACCACACACCATGGATGGATCTTGTTTTGTTTTCAAGGCTTAGAGAATATCACAAAGTGAGTAGATACCTTGCGCTTTAGGTCCTTTCGACGTTGGGAGACCCTGGAAGCTTCATTATACCTTGCGCTTTAGGTCCTTTAGAGTTCAAGAGTTGCCTTTGTGATCTCGGAGCTAGTATAAATCTGCCTCATTCCGTGGCAAAGAAGCTTGGCTTTACCCGTTTCAAGGATTGTAGAGTCTCGGTTGTACTAGCTGACATAAGTGTGAGGTTACCCGTGGGTTTGCTTGAGGACTTGCTAATGAGAATCAGTGGAGTAAACGTGCCCACAGACTTCGTTGTGTTGGAACTGGACGAAGAGCCTAATCGACAGTCAGATCGAGAAGGGTGATCGATCCCAGAAATTAATCGAGTTCGAGATCGAGAGAAGCCTTCCGATCAGTTTCGGGTCTAATCCGGAGATCGACTCAGCGTCTCGATCTCTCACTCGATCCACATTAAATCGAGTGAGTGAATCGAGCGAAACTGCTTGATCTAGACGACATCGAGAGCAAGATCGACTGGACGACTCGATTTCAGAAGGGATAGCGGTTGGAGAAAGCAGCCTCAAGGGTCATGTCTCGGGTTCTAAGGAAGGTTCCAAGGAGGAAAAATACAGCAACAGCCACGAGGATGATTGGAGCAAGCTGTTAGCCCCAAAGGTGGACCTTAAGGAGCTCCCAAAAGGGCTAAGATATGCTTTCTTAGGGCTTAATGAAACCTATCCAGTGATTGTGAATGAAAACTTAAGTGATGATGAGTTGCACTCGCTCTTAACTGAGTTGAGAAAGTATAGGAAGGCCATTGGGTACTCACTAAGTGACATCAAGGGCCTTTCACCAATGCTTTGCACTCATAGGATTCACTTGGATAATGAGAACGCCTCTTCTATAGAAAATCAAATGCGTTTGAATCCTAATTTGAAAGAGGTTGTTAAGAAAGAGATTCTTAAGCTGCTAAAAGCTGACATGATCTATCCCATATGTGACAGCACATGGGTTTCTCCCGTACACGTGGTGCCTAAGAAGGGAGGGATCACGGTCATTAAGAATGACAATGATGAGCTTATACCTACTAGGATTATTACTGGACACCGTATGTGTATTGATTATAGGAAGCTTAATCTTGCTACTAGAAAGGATCATTTTCCCTTGCCTTTTATTTATCAAATGCTTGAAAGACTTGATAATCACCCCTACTATTGCTTTCTTGATGGATATAGTGGATTTTTCCAAATACCAATCCATCCAAATTATCAGGAGAAGACGACCTTTACATGCCCTTATAGCACCTTCGCGTATCGAAGGATGCCATTCGGGTTGTGTAACGCACCGGCTACGTTTCAGCGGTGTATGATGTCGATCTTCTCCGATCTAATAGAAGAGATGGTAGAGGTGTTTATGGATGACTTCTCGGTCTATAATGCGTCCTTTTCTGCGTGTTTGTTGAATCTTTGCAAGGTACTAAAGCGTTGTGAGGAGACAAACTTGGGGCTTAATTGGGAAAGGTTGAAGTCATGATGAGTCTCGAGCCACCGGTTAACGTCAAAGGAGTGAGAAGTTTCTTGGGACACGCTGGCTTCTACAGGCGCTTCATCAAGGATTTTTATAAGATTGCACGACCTCTTACACGACTGTTGTGCAAGGAAGCTGATTTCGTCTTTGATGAGGAGTGTTTGCAAGCTTTCGTGATCATCAAGGAGGCGCTAGTATCCGCACCTATAGTGCAAGCACCGGACTGGACTCTACCTTTCGAGATTATGTGTGATGCTAGTGACTACGCCATGGGAGCCGTTCTAGGTCAAAGGAAAGATAAGAAGCTGCACGTGATTTACTATGCTTCAAGAACCTTGGATGACACGCAAACAAGGTACACTACCACGGAGAAGGAGTTATTGGCAGTAGTGTTTGCCTTTGAGAAGTTCCGGTCATACCTCGTGGGTTCCAAGGCCATTGTCTACACGGATCACGCGGCTTTGCGCTACATCTATTCCAAGAATGACACTAAGCTGATCCTTTTGAGATGGATTCTTCTTCTTCAGGAGTTTGACATGGAGATCAAAGACAAGAAAGTGATAGAGAACGGCGTTGCTGACCATCTCTCTCGGTTAAGAATCAATGAGTCTCTTCCTTTAGATGATTCTCTCCCCGAGGAACAACTCATGGCAATCACTACGGCTCTTTATAGGAACCTAAATGGGCGGTTTGAGGAAGTTCTGAGCTTCAAAGAGGAGGATCTCCCTTGGTACGCGGATATTGTGAACTACTTGGCATGTGGGGAAGAGCCTTATCATCTTGACAACTACCATAGGAAGAAGTTCATGAGGGAAGTGAGCCACTACTATTGGGATGAGCCCTATTTATACAAGAGAGGTGTTGATAGCCTGTACAGAAGATGCGTGACAAAGGAGGAAGCAAGAGATATCATCTTTCATTGCCACGGTTCTTTGTATGGCGGGCACTTTGCTTCATTCAAAACCGCCACTAAGGTCTTACAAGCCGGCTTCTGGTGGCCGTCCATCTTCAAAGACACCCATGAGTTCATGATGAGTTGCGAAGCTTGTCAAAGAGCAGGGAATATCACTAAGAAGAACGAGATGCCTCAAGTTCCTATCTTCGAGGTTGACGTCTTTGACGCGTGGGGCATAGACTTCATGGGGCCGTTTCCATCTTCTTACGGCAACAAGTTCATTTTGGTGGCCGTAGACTATGTGTCTAAGTGGGTTGAGGCTATTGCTTCCCTAACTAACGATGCTAAGGTTGTGATCAAGCTCTTTAAGAGCATCATATTCCCACGGTTTGGAGTCCCCAAGCTTGTAATCAGTGACAGTGGAAGCCATTTCATCAACAAGGTGTTTGAAAGCCTTCTAAGGAAGTATGGCGTGAAGCACAAGGTAGCCACACCTTACCATCCCCAAACGAGTGGCCAAGTGGAGGTCTCTAACCGGCAGATCAAGGCGATACTTGAGAGGACAGTTGGGATAACTCGGAAGGACTGGGCGGTGAAGCTAGACGACGCTTAGTGGGCTTACCGGACTGCTTTCAAGACGCCAATCGGTACAACTCCTTTCACTCTTCTCTACGGCAAAGGATGTCACCTCCCAGTTGAGTTGGAACATAGGGCGTTGTGGGCTGTGAAGCGGCTGAATGTTGATCTGAAGACAGCTCAGGAGAAGCGGTTGATCCAGTTGCACGAGCTTGATGAGCTAAGGCTGGATGCTTACGAAAGCGCTAGGATCTACAAGTAGCGTACCAAGGCTGCTCACGACAAGAAGTTGGTACCTAAGGAGCTTAAGGAAGGGAGTTTGGTGCTACTTTACAATTCAAGGCTCAAGCTCTTTCCAGGGAAGCTGAAGTCATGGCAAAGCGGTCCGTATGAAATCAATGAAGTATTACCTTACGGAGCTGTCACGTTGGTCGGCAAGAGTGGGAATGCATTCACAGTGAACATACACAGAGTTAAGCCATACATGGCGAGTGCATTTGACAAGGAGAGCAGCTTAATGCTTCTCCAAGACCCACCATCTGCCTAAACCAAGTAAAGTCTAGCTAAAGACGTTAAAGAAAGCGCACTTGGGAGGCATTCCCATGTCTATCCTGTATATATTTTTGCTTTATTTCTCTTCCAGTTTTATGTTTTTATCTTCTAAGAGTGTAGGAACAAGTATGAGCGATCGCAGGCTCTGATCTTAGTTCCAAAGGGAGTAAGAAGGGGCGAGTACAAGCTAGAGATCAAGTGCTAGATCGACTTATCCTGGCTCGATCTTTGCTAGCTCGAGTGACAAGGTCGATCTATATGAGCACGGATCGATCGGTCCCATCTAGATCGACCGATCTAAAATGTCTCGGGAAATTCTTGGAGTTTATATCGATCGGTCCAAACATAGACCGATCGATCTATTTTCTCTCGGGAAATTCCTTCAAAGACAGGTCGACCAGTCAACTCGATCCATCACTCAATCTAAGCCAAATCAATCCCTGAATCGAGAACGTGGCTCGATCACGAGGACTCAGCCGCCGTGCCAAAAACTCAAGGAACGAGAGGTGCAATCGATCCAAGACTCGATTCAATCAGAATCGAGTCCCAAATCGAGTAACCCTCTCGATCCACGCCAGTATGGGCATGAGATCGAGCCCTAGATCGACCAAAGGGACTCGATCTCATGCTGAGGTAACCAAAACTTTCCCTTCCTTTCTCTTTTCCCTCGCTTTTTAAATTTGAATGGTGGTCAAGGCACGAATCTTTGACCACGAAAGATGTGCCTTGACCACACCATTTGTCAGAAAACCACTTTCATCACCCTTGGTTTTAGATTTTTGTTGCCTTTATGTTTTCAACAATTTCACACTCTCTCATTTCTGTTCTTACGAATTTTAAATCGAGAGAGAGTGCTTTTCTTCCTTTCCTAAAGGCATTTAGCTCTTGTCTTCGATCCAGCAAAGGTATTTTCAGATTTTTAATTAAATCTTTTCAAAATTTCCTTTTATCATCGCTTAATCGATTTAAGTAGCTAAGGATTGTAACGATTTTTTTTAAAGTAGCTAGAAATCAGGAAATATTCTAGATTTAATCTCATCTCTAGATTTTCTTTTCCTTTATCTAGTTACAATTTTTATGAATCCCCAAAAAATATAGGGTATTAGTTGTAGATTTTTCCTTCTCACTAGTCTCTTTCTTGATCTTTCGCCGCCTTTGCTCATTCTTTTGTATGAGAATCGTGTTTCAGGCACCAATGGCACCTAAGAGAACCAGAGAAGAGGCTGCACAGAGAGAGGATGAACAACGAGTGGTTCAAGAAGAGGGAACTCAACAAGTTCAAGAGGAGGAACCTCAGCAAGTTCATGAGAGGATCCGTTGGACTAAGGAGGAAAAGACGGTGAAGAAGAGGTTAGAGAGGCTGCGCTTCGAGCATTCCAAGTTCGCGAGCAGAGAATTGGTGGAAAGAATGGATCTCCTCGAAGATTTTGACTTCCTTCTCCAAAACATGGGGCTTGCTTGCCTTTCAAGAATGGATTGCCCCACTTACCAGCAAGTAACCATTGATTTCCTCTCTACCTTGGCGTTTTCCTACGAGAACCCGAGCCTCCCTACTCCCTCACAAGGACATCTCACTTTCAAGGTTAAGAAGCGGTCATATCACCTTTCCATTGAGGAGCTTCGCCAAGCGTATGGACTCAACGCCGCGGCTAAACAAGTGGAGTTTCCTCCTCTCAAGAACGCTAGCATCATATGGGACGTGTTATGCGATGAAGACTACAAGGCCAACACGGCTAAAATCAAGAAAGTGAGGAATCCCGTTCTGAGGTACACTCTCAAGTTGTTGGCAAACACCTTCAGCGGGCGGGCCGTGTCTCCTACGGTGACAAAGACCGAGCTGTGTTTCCGCTTCCAAGGGATCAAGAGGATACTATGCAGCAGCGAAGAAGAGAACTACGACCCGCTGATGGATGACCTTGCAAACGATGTTAACTACGGGTGTATACTAGCATCTTCCTTGGTAAAGTACAAGGCATATGCTCTGAGGTGCAAGGCAAGTTCAGCTTACATCGGAGGGTTTCTCACGCCACTCTTCATCCAGGCCGATGTATCCCTTCAACGGTTTGAACCTTGCGCGGATAGAGCCTTCATGGACGAGACCTACATGCGCAACACCGATAGCTTGGGACTTACGCCTGCTCCAGGATTCTTCGCCTATCAGTTCTACAATGACGCGGGGAAGAAGAGTGTGTGCATCTTACCCAATGTTGCGGAGACAAACTTGGACAGCATCGGTACGATACAGTTTTGCCCGACCCACGAGGAGTGCTATGTCCCACTTGGTACAACAATGATGCCTATTCAGTGCGCGCGTGAGCAGTCAGAGTCACCACCATCAGATGGCGCAATGCCAGCCCACTTTGAACTTCGGAGGATGGACTTTGAGCCGCGGACCAAGGCTGACAAGTTTCTTGCTTCGGTGGTGGAGGTGCAGCGAAAGATAACCAAGTGGCAAGGGAAGATGATCAAGAAGCTTGCCAAGAAAGTCAAGGCGCTTCAAGGGAGCTCATCCGCGAAGTCTAAGGGGTCCAAGAGTGAAGAGGTTAACCAGCCTGAGAAGAGGAAGAGATCAACTGGCGGTATTGTCATCCGTGAGCAACAAGGCACCGCGCAACAAGCTCGCCATTCCGTTCATGGTTTCCCCACCGAGAATAAAGGCAAGGACATAGCCCTACGCTCCTCTAGCAAAAGCAGCTCCGCTGGAACATCCTCAAGTTCCAGCCGAGTTTAGCTCCAAGGTACCAACAACCTTCCATTGTACATATCGTTCATGTTTTCATGGGTTTTGCTTTGTGTTCTGAGCTCTCTCGAATTTGTTTGCCATCAGGACGGTGTCATTCAAGTTTGGGGGAGTGTGTGTGTTATTTGACATGTTTATTTTGCTCTTATTTTATCCTTGCATCCTTTGAGTCTTGCATACATCTAAGGCATAGAAAAGATAAGAAAAAATTGGTAAAATTTTTTAAATTTTTCAAAAAATAAAAAAAAAATTTAATGTAGTTGCATTCACATTGTTAAGCATTTTAGGATTGAGTCTAGAATTTTTAAGTATCTAGGTTGTTTACATTTGCATAAGGGGTTAAAATTTTCTTAGAAAGGTGTTTTAAGCTCATAGATTGTTTCAATGCCCTAGTTAGTAGTTCTTTAATGCTTTGATCACGCTTTGAAAGTAATTTCTTACCATGCTTGGATCACTTGTTTTGATTTTCGTCACTTAAATTGAACACTCATGATTTGAAACTTGTCCTAATAAGTGAGAACCCAAATTTGAATTTTTAAATATCATTCTTATGCATTTGAAATTGAACACATGGATCTTAAAAATATTTAGGCTCTTTTCTTCCTTTTACCACTCTTTGTGAGCCTAAGTAGAACTCCCACCATGACCCTTACCTTTCTTTGAAGCTAAGTTTTCGTGTGTGACATCATTGTGAGGCCTCTTTCGGTTTGAACTTAGCATAACGTGTTACGTTTTGTGCAACATGATTAGGTTTTCATATGATTGCTAGCTTTGCATTTTGAAGCTCGATGTAGGCTTAGGATAAGTTTGGGGGATCATTGGGGTTGCTTTCATGTTTATATATTTTCGGTTTTAATAGAGTTTGGTATTTGAAGTGAGCAAAAAAGGTTTTAAGTGAAAGGTTTTGTGTTTAAAATGTCTATTGCTCTAATAATTTCAGAAGAGAGCTCTCTTAAAATAAAAATAAAAAGAAAAAGAAAAGAGCCTAAGTGCCAAAATAAAAAAAAGGGGGAAAAGAAAAGAAAGAAAAAAATATATAAGAGAGCTATCAATAAGAAAGAAATAAGGAGCTCAGTATTTTCAAACCTTTTCACTAGCCTAAAAGAGCTAAAATGTTTTCTGTTTTGATTTGGGGATTGCTAAGCTTTTGCTTTGGGGATAAGGGTAGACTCTAGGATGGTGAGTGAGCTTAAAAGAAAATAATTGAGAGGGGTTTTAGGATCATTGTTAGTTTACATGGATAGATGAGAATCTGATCATGTATGCATCAATTGCCTTTACCTTTAGCATTATGCATAAAGTTCTTACCATTTTTGAGAGAAACCCTTGCTTTGAATAAAAACCCTTTTTCAAATGAGATCATTCTATGCTCATAGCCTACACCCTTAGCCAAATGTGTTCTGCTTTAAAGTGCATAAGTTTGATTCATGGTTCGATCATTAATGAATGTTAAAGGATGAGTTACTTTGATTGTTTTTAATAGGAGAGTCACGGTTTGAAATTCATTGTGTGATGAGTATGGCTAAGTTCTTTGGAGTAAGAGTGTGCACATTGCATTTTAGAATTAGTAACTAGGACGTTCAGATTGATTCATTTGAAAGACACCCTTGCAAGAAGCTTAAACCCCCGTTTGTTTTAAAACCTCTCTCCCTTCTCTAATTTTGTTTGCTTGAGGGCAAGCAAAATGCAAGTTTGGGGGAGTTGATATTGCTGCATATTTAGTGTATTTTGCATACATATAAGTTAGTTTTCACGCATTTACCTTGCATGTTAGGCTAGTTTGCATCGCTTTAGGTCCTAGAGTACTTTTGCACCAGCATTTGCATGTTTCGTGTATTTTGCATCACAATCAGGTTGCTTTCGGTTACTTTGGAGCTATGGATGACTTGTGGACGCACGAAGGCTCGTGAGGAAGTTCGTGGACACTTGGAGAAATCAGGATTGCACACTAAGGACCTGAGATCGAGTAGCAGATCGAGCAAGGCAGGTCGATCTAGACGAGATCGACCAGAAGATCGTGTATGGAGATCGATTTGGAGTACAGACGAAGACGACGCCATGCAGATCGAGGACCGGATCGAACTTCCAACCCGATCAGCAAGAGATCGACTCAGAGATCGACCAAGAGCCATCCGATCCAAGACGAGATCGAGTGCCATATCGAGCTTCATGATCGATCCCAGACCAACCTTATCCGTCCAGCCTCTTTTTGGACCGTAGCGAAGGGGGGGACCAGTTGTGGATTGGCCATTTTAGGCAAA
This sequence comes from Thlaspi arvense, assembly GCA_911865555.2. Classification (NCBI taxonomy): domain Eukaryota; kingdom Viridiplantae; phylum Streptophyta; class Magnoliopsida; order Brassicales; family Brassicaceae; genus Thlaspi; species Thlaspi arvense. The sequence continues at coordinate 17,054,210 of OU466857.2, forward strand.
AAGCAACGATCCCTTTCATTATTCCACCCAGTCGACTATTTTTTTATCATCTCTCTCATTTTAGGCGATTGGCCATTGTTAGACTTCGAGCTTTTCTTGTTTATTTTTTTGAATATTGGATCGTTTAAGTTAAATCAATCGTTTTTCATGTTTAGTTCTTTGTTTATTGCATTTCGTACGGTTTATTTTATGAGTTGCGAGTAATTTCATCGGGTTTTGGGGTTGAGAGGATTTAAAGGGGTCGAAAATGGTTTTCAAGTTTGGTGTTTTCTTGTTCTTCATGGCTTTCTCTTCTAGGATGTCGAGTTCTTAAGGCTTAAAGAGTCTCACGCCAAGATCTTTATGATCAGAGAGAGCTCTTACCTTGACAGGATCCAGAGATCTCTGAAAATCGCATCCTAGAGACTAGTTACCCTTTCCCAAACGCCATGGTAGTTTAGGGGACTAGTTAAGCCGCGTGTTTGAAATCTGATTTCCTTGCCCTTCAATCTCTTTTTCTGCCAAACGCCATGGGTCTGGAGGAGAGAATGAAGGAGTGATCCATACCACACGCCATGGATGGATTTTGTTTTGTTTTCAAGGCTTAGAGAATCTCACAAAGTAAGTAGATCTAGAGTTTTCAAACAAAGCTTGGACCTTTGAGACCCTTGAACATTAATCTCAACCCTTGACCCTCTTTCTTAGTATTCTTACGTCTCAGTTAATCATTCGCTTGTTATATGTTGTATCCTGGTCATTAGTTTCGTTGCATTTGAACTTTTAGACGAGATCGATCGTTGTTGCTCGATCTAGTGGTCGATCCTGTGGTCGATCCACTAGTCGATTTTTAAAAATTCATAGCTTTGCATTTTAATCATTCTGCTTGTTTGTCGTGGTAGTTCACTCGTTCTTGGTAATTTTAAAATAGTTTTGCCATGCATTTAGTCGTTGCATCTAGTTCTTAGGTTTTTCACAAAACCGTTCATCATTTGCCTAGCTTTACTCGATCCTTGCATTCTCATTGCACTTTCTAGCTCCTAGGTTGGATTGATTCCTCTTGCATGCTATACTACGACTGTGTGCTGCTTGAGTTTTGATAACCTCCTGTTGCATTGCATGACTCACTTTTGACATTGCTAAAAAGTCATTTGATAACAACTTTTTAGTATAGTCGTAGTATAGCATGCAAGAGGAATCAATCCAACCTAGGAGCTAGAAAGTGCAATGAGAATGCACGGATCGAGTAAGACTAGGCAAATGATGAACGGTTTTGTGAAAATCCTAAGAACTAGATGCAACAACTAAATGCAAGGCAAAAATATTTTAAAATTACCAAGAACGAGTGAACTACCACGACGAACAAACAGAATGATTAAAATGCATAGCTATTAATTTATAAAAATTGACTAGTGGATCGACCAATTTTTAATTTATAAAAATTGACTAGACTTCGAAGCTCTTCCCTTTAATTTATCTGTTTGTTCCTCGTGGTAACTGCTTGCTTTCTAGTATTTTTAAAATAGATTTCACTCTGTTTAGGTTGCTGCAATTAGTTTTCAAGATTTTCTCAGAAACTGTCTCATTTCACTTAGATTTGTCCTAGATCTTGCATTCTCTGTGGATTCTCTATCACCTAGAACTGGATTGACACTCTCTGCTTGCCTTACTACAACGTTGCATGCATTAGAGTTTTGATAAGTTCTCTGCTGCATTTGACCGTAAGAAGAAAATCATTATCAAATGGCGCCGTTGCCGGGGAGACCCTCACCAAGTACATGAATTTACGTTCACGTGGAGATAACAACCTTCTTCAACCGCTTGACAACATACATCAACTCGGACACTCACGTCAAAGGAGAGTCAGAGATCAAACAAGAGCTTTTGAAGAGATAGTTCAGAACGGTCAGGTCAACTTTGAAGACATGGCTGAGAATGAGCATCCTGAAGGTCCTCCTCTAGCAGGACGGGGCAATGGTATGCCCCAACACGCGGCTAGACCTCCGAGAATCATAGGAGCCGGAGATGCTCCCAATACCCACCACAATAGGTTTGGGATCACTCCTCCTCCGGTACAAAACAACAACTTTGAGATCAAGCCGGGCTTCATATCTATGGTGCAAAACAACAAGTTCCACGGCTTAGCAATGGAAGACCCGTTGGAACACTTGGACAATTTTGAGCAAGTGTGTGGAATGATCAAGATCAACGGTATATCAGAAGATGCCTTCAAGCTGCGTCTCTTCCCCTTTTCCCTCGGAGACAAAGCTAGACATTGGGTGAAGACCCTACCACAAGGCACCATCACATCATGGGCTGAGTGTAAGAAGGCTTTCCTCTCCAAGTTCTTCTCAAGCACCAGGACTGCTCGGTTGAGAAGCGAAATCAGCGGTTTCACTCAAAGGAACAATGAGACTTTCAACGAGGCTATGGAGCGTTTCAAAGACTACACGATCCAATGTCCTCATCACGGGTTCAGTGAGGAGACTCTACTCAGCACAATCTACCGTGGAGCTTCACCAAAGATCCGGTTGTTGCTTGATACAGCTAGCAAAGGCAACTTCCTCGGTCAAGAAGTAGAAGAGGGTATGGAACTAATAGAGAACCTTGCGTTGAGTGATGGAAACTATGCCGAGGATTATGACCGAGCACCAAGGGAATCAGAACTAGAGTCTCACAAGAAGGAGCTCAAATCGTTGCATGAGAAGATTGACAAGTTGGTCTTAGCTAATCAGAAGCATGTTCACTTCGTTGGTGAAGCTGAGGACAACCAAGAAGAGTTAGAGCTAAGCCAAGAAGAAGCAAATTGGGTAGCCGGTCAGAACAACTACAAGTCTCAAGGCTACAACCAAGGCTACCAGAACAACAACCTCTCTTACCGAAGCACCAATGTAGCCAACCCTAAAGATCAAGTGTACCCTGCTCAACAAGCTAAGCCTTTCATCCCTTACAACAAAGGCTTTCAACCAAGCAGTGGATTCCAAGGTCAAGTGCAAGGCAACTTCCAAGGGCAACAACAACAAAACAAGGGTTATACTTCTAACTACCCTCCGGGCTTTGCACCTCAACAACAACAACAACCGATGCAACAACAAGTTGATCCGGTTCAAGCAATGTTCCAACAGCTAATACAAGGGCAAGCTTCTACAAATCAAAAGTTTGCTGAAATGAACACTCGGCTGGATTCATCCTTAACCGACTTCTCTACTCAAATAACAAACCTCAACAACAAGATCAAGTAGCTAGAGAAGGGCAAAGCAAGCACGAGTGGACAGAACAGCCTTCCGGGGAAGTGTGAACAAAATCCAAAGGAGTATGCCAATGCTATTACGTTGAGAAGTGGCAAAGAGCTTGATCCTCCGGTTTCTACAAAGACCAACGAGGACGTTGTAATTCAAGAGGGGGAGGGTAAACTTTCAGCTGATAATGAGGAGATAAACTTTGACAACGTATGGATCCAAGGACCGAGGAGAGGTGACAAGGCATTCGTTGAGAAGAAAGCTGAGAAAACCACCAAGGAGAAGGATGAATACGTGCCCCCACCTTACTTACCAAAGTTGCCATTCCCGGGTCGGTTCAAAAAGCAGTTAATAGAGAAGCACCAAATCCTATTTGAGAAGCACTTGAGAGACGTGGAGATAAAGCTGCCTCTTGTAGACTGTCTCGCCATGATGCCCAAGTGCGCCAAGTTTTTCAAGGACACCCTTGCCAAGAAGAACAAAGAAAGCAAAGAAGTGCTTATACTAAGCGAAGAGTGTAGCGCGGTTATTCATAAGGAGATAGTGCCTAAGAAGCTGGGAGATCCTGGAAGCTTCACCATACCGTGTGCTTTGGGTCCCCTTGAGTTCAAGAGCTGCTTGTGTGATCTCGGAGCCAGCATAAACTTGATACCTCACTCCGTGGCTAAGAAGCTTGGTTTCACTCGGTTTAAGGAATGTCGAATCTCATTGGTGTTGGCTGATAGGAGCGTGAGACTACCAGTGGGGTTGCTTGAAGACTTGCCGGTGCGAATCAGTGGAGTAAACGTACCTACAGATTTTGTAGTGCTGGAGATGGACGAGGAGCCGAAAGACCCACTCATCTTAGGGAGACCATTCCTAGCAACCGCCGGAGCCATAATAGACGTGAAGAATGGGAAGATTGCCCTGCATTTGGGGAAAGAAATCAGGCTAGACTTTGACATCAACGCCTCGATCCCTTACTCGATCCATATCAAATCGAGTAAGTGAATCGAGTGAAATGGCTCGATCTAGACGACATCCAGAGGAGAATCGACCGGAAGACTCGATCACAGGAGGGATAACGATAGAGAAAAGCAGTCTGAAGGGCCATGCCTCGAGTTCAAAGGAGAGTTCCAAGGAGGAGAACAACAACAACAGCCACGAGGATGACTGGAGTGAGCTGTTAGCCCCAAAGGTGGACCTTAAGGAGCTCCCAAAAGGGCTAAGGTATGCTTTCTTAGGACCTAATGACACCTATCCCGTGATAGTAAACGAGAACCTTAGTGATGATGAGTTGCACTCGCTCTTAACTGAGCTGAGAAAGTATAGGAAGGCCATTGGGTACTCTTTAAGTGACATCAAAGGCCTTTCCCAAATGCTATGCACTCATAGGATTCATTTTGATAATGAAAACGCCACTTCTGTAGAACACCAAAGGCGTTTGAATCCTAACTTGAAAGAGGTTGTTAAGAAAGAAATCCTTAAGCTTTTAGAGGCTGACGTGATCTATCCCATAAGTGACAGCACGTGGGTTTCACCTGTACACGTGGTGCCTAAGAAGGGAGGGATCACGGTCATCAGAAATGAAAAGGATGAACTTATCCCTACTAGGACCATTACTGGTTATAGAATGTGTATTGACTATAGAAAGCTTAACCTTGCTACAAGAAAAGACCATTTCCCTTTGCCTTTTATTGATCAGATGCTTGAGAGACTTGCAAATCACCCTTACTACTGTTTTCTCGATGGGTATAGCGGTTTCTTTCAAATACCTATTCACCCAAATGATCAGGAGAAGACGACTTTTACATGTCCCTACGGTACCTTTGCATATCGAAGGATGCCGTTTGGATTGTGTAATGCACCAGCTACCTTTCAGCGGTGTATGATGTCGATCTTCTCCGATCTTATAGAGGAGATGGTAGAGGTGTTTATGGATGACTTCTCTGTGTATGGTGCGTCCTTTCCTGCGTGTTTGTTGAATCTTTGCAGGGTACTTAAACGTTGTGAAGAAACAAACCTGGTGCTGAATTGGGAGAAATGCCACTTCATGGTCAAGGAAGGGATAGTACTCGGTCACAAGATTTCAGAGAAGGGTATTGAGGTTGATCAGGCTAAGGTTGAGGTTATGATGGGTTTGGAGCCGCCGGTTAATGTTAAAGGGATCAGAAGCTTCTTGGGACACACGGGGTTCTATAGGCGCTTCATCAAAGACTTCTCCAAGATTGCACGCCCCTTTACACGGCTGTTGTGCAAGGAAGCTGAGTTTGTATTCGATGAGGAGTGTATGAAGGCTTTCGTGACCATCAAGGAAGCCCTCACGTCAGCCCCTATAGTCCAAGCACCAGACTGGTCTCTCCCTTTTGAGATCATGTGTGATGCTAGTGACTATGCTGTAGGAGCAGTCCTTGGTCAGAAGAAGGACAAGAAGCTGCATGTGATCTACTATGCTTCAAGGACCTTGGATGACACGCAATCACGATCCACCACTACGGAGAAGGAGCTGCTTGCAGTAGTCTTCGCCTTTGAGAAGTTCAGATCATATCTCGTTGGCTGCAAGGCTATTGTATACACGGATCATGCTGCTCTACGGTACATCTACTCAAAGAAAGATACCAAACCTCGGCTCTTAAGATGGATTCTTTTGCTTCAGGAGTTTGACATGGAGATTAAAGACAAGAAGGGGATAGAAAATGGAGTCGCTGACCACCTCTCAAGGCTAAGGATTAACGAGTCTCTCCCTTTAGACGACTCTCTTCCAGAAGAACAACTTATGGCAATTACTACCGCGGTTTGTGGGAAGCTAGAAGGAAGGTTTGAGGAAGTGTTGAGTTTCAAAGAGGAGGACCTACCATGGTATGCTGATGTGGTGAACTACCTAGCATGTGGTGAGGAGCCAACACATCTCAACGGCTATCACAAGAAAAAGTTTTTGAGGGAGGCTAGTGACTACTTTTGGGATGAGCCCTACTTATACAAAAGAGGAGTAGACAGCTTGTACCGGAGATGTGTTACAAAGGAAGAAGCTAAGGATATTCTCTATCATTGCCACGGCTCATCCTACGGAGGACATTTCGCTTCGTTCAAAACAGCCACGAAGGTGTTGCAAGCGGGTTTCTGGTGGCCGTCTATATTCAGAGATGCACACGAGTTTGTGAAGAGCTGTGAGGCATGTCAGCGAGCAGGGAACATTACCAAAAGGAATGAAATGCCCCAAGTTCCTATCTTCGAGGTTGACGTGTTCGATGCGTGGGGTATTGACTTCATGGGGCCTCTCCCTTCTTCGTACGGCAACAAATACATCTTGGTAGCTGTGGATTATGTCTCCAAATGGGTTGAGGCTGTTGCTTCCCCTACAAACGACTCTAAGGTTGTGATCAAGTTGTTCAAGAGTATCATCTTTCCAAGGTTTGGGGCACCCAAGGTTGTTATAAGTGATGGAGGAAGCCATTTTGTAAACAAGGTCTTTGAGAGCCTCTTAAGAAAGTATGGGGTTAAGCATAAGGTGGCTACACCGTATCATCCTCAAACGAGCGGTCAGGTGGAAGTCTCTAACAGGCAGATCAAAGCTATTCTGGAGAAGACCGTTGGTGCAACAAGGAAGGACTGGTCAGTAAAGCTAGACGATGCTCTTTGGGCTTACCGTACCGCTTTCAAAACGCCGATTGGTACAACTCCTTTCACTCTACTATATGGAAAGAGTTGTCACCTCCCGGTTGAGCTAGAACACCGTGCATTATGGGCTGTGAAGAGGCTGAATTTTGATCTCAAGACGGCTCAGGAAAAGCGTCTCATTCGGCTACATGAACTGGACGAGTTGAGATTGAATGCTTACGAGAGTTCCAAGATCTACAAGGAGCGAACTAAGGAGGCTCATGACAAGAAACTGGTTGCCAAGGAGCTTAAGGAAGGAGGACTGGTGTTGTTGTACAACTCGAGGCTGAAGCTCTTCCCGGGCAAGCTAAAATCAAGGTGGAGCGGACGATTCGTGATTCAAGAGGTCTTGCCTTACGGAGCTGTTACTCTTATGGGAAGAAGCGGTAGTGCATTCACCGTCAACGGGCATAGAGTCAAACCCTACCTAGCAGACAGCTTCGACAAGGAGAGTACCTCGGTGCTTCTCCAAGACCCACCATCCGCCTAGCCAAGTAAGGTCTAGCTAAAGACGTTAAAGAAAGCGCACTTGGGAGGCATTCCCATGTCTATCTTGTACATATTTTTGCTTTCATTTCTCTTCTAGTTTTATGCTTTTATGTTTTTAGTGTGTAGGAGCAGGTCTAAGGAATCTAAACCTTGTCTTTGAGGTCCAAAAGGAGCAATAGGGGCTACGATAAGGCTATAGATCGAGTGCTAGATCGACTGAACCTGACTCGATCTTTGCTAGATCGAGTCAGTAACTCGAGAGGAGCCAGTCGATCTAGACGAGAAGGAGTGACAAGATCGACCTTGACGAAAAAGGATCGATCGATTCAAACCGGATCGACCGATCTAATTTCTCTCGGGAAAATCTGTGGGAACTTGATCGATCACTCGACTCGATCCACCACTCGATCCAAGCCAAATCGACCCCTAAATCGAGGACTTAGCTCGATCAGAGGGACTTAGCCGAGGGGCCAACATCTCATTGATCGAGGGAGCCAATCGATCCAGGACTCGATTCACTTTGAATCGAGTCCCAAATCGAGTAACCCTCTCGATCTAAGCCATTTTAGGCATGAGATCGAGTCCTAGATCGACCAAAAGGACTCGATCTCATGCCGAGGTAACAAATTTCTTTCCCTCTTTATTGCTTTTCCCTCCAGTTTTTAAATTCAAACTTGGTCAAGGCAAGCATCTTTGACCATGAAAGATGTGCCTTGACCAAGACTTTTGTCAGAAAACCGCTTTGACCACCCATTGTTTTGGTTTTGTTAAACTCTTTAAATGTTTCAACTTGCTTCTCACTCTCTTACTTCTGTTTGCTCGAGTTTTCCTACAAAGAGAGTGAGAATTTTTAAAAGCTTTAAGGTTTAACAAAGTATCCTTCACACTTGCAAAAGGTATTTTCGGATTTTAATAATTTTATTTCAAGAAATTCTCCTTAAAAATCGCAAGTTCTTGTTTTAGGATATAGGATCAGATTTGAATTTTTAAAATTAGCTAAGTATTAGGAAAAATTCTGGATTTTCAGTATCTCAAAGATTTGATTTCCTTTTATTTAGTTAATATTTTTGCTTGATCCCCAAAATTCTAGGGTAGTTTATATAAATCTTCTTCTCTTATCCTCTTATTCTCATCAAATCGCCCTTTGCTAAACATTCTCTAGAAATTTTTTTTCAGGAGCAATGGCACCAAAGAGAACAAGAGAGGAGCAAGCACAAGAAGGAGAAACTCAAGAGGTGGTTGCTCAAGAGAGGGTCCGGTGGAGCAAAGAAGAGAAGAGGGATAAGAAGAGGTTGGAGAGGCTCCGGTTTGAACCCACGAAGTTTGCTGATCGAGGGCTTCTGTCCAGATTCGGGCTTCTTGGAGACTTCGATCAACTCCTCAACAACATCGGTCTGAGGTGTTTGTCGCGGATGGACTGCCCTACTATCCCCGAGGTGACAATTGATTTCCTTGCAACCTTGGAGTTCCAGTACGAGAATCCGAGTGCTCCTGTTCCTTCTCAAGGCCGTCTCTACTTCAAGGTTGGCCGCCAAGCTTACACGCTATCAATCGCCGAGCTGTGCCAAGCTTACGGTCTAAAGGCTGATGCAAGCAAGGTGGAGTTTCCAGCATTCAAGCAAGCCGACGAGTTGTGGGATCTCATCAGCAAGGAGGATTACAAAGCCAACATCGCCAAGATCAAGAGAGTCAGGAATCCAGTGCTGAGGTATACCTTGAAGCTGATTGCTAATACATTCAGTGGAAGGTCAGTTGCTCCTACTGTCACGAAGACGGAGCTATGTTTCCTTTTCCAAGGTTTGAAGCATTTGGTGTCCGATCCGGATGAGAATGAAGATCCCATTGAAGATGAACTCGGCGATGAAGTGAACTACGGCTGTGTACTCGCGGCTTCTCTGGTGAAGTACAAGGCTTATGCCTTACGGTGCAAGGCAACATCATCCTACATTGGCGGCTTCCATACTCCCTTGTTCGTGCAAGCCGGTGTGCCCATCCATGACTTTGCTCACGTCCCAAACTGAGCCTTCATGGATGAAGCATACATGAGAAACACTGATAGCTTGGGACGCACGCCAGCTGAGGGGTTCTATGCTTACCTCTTCATTGATGATGAGGACAAGAAGCGAGTGTGCATTCTTCCCAACAAGGATGAAACGGAGCTACTTGGTGTTGGGAACATCGAGTTCTTACCGACGGAGGAGGAGTGTTTTGCTCCTTTAGGAGAACCGCCAGCTGCAGCCATTGAACCGCGCCAACGGTCAGAATCTCCAGGGACAGCGGATGAGATACCCGAGGCTTACACGTTGCCAAAGCTGGATTTTGAGCCGAGGACCAAAACCGAGAAGTTCTTAGCCTCGGTGGTGGAGATGCAGCGGAAGATCAACAAGTGGCAAGGGAAAATGCTTAAGAAGCTGGGGAAGAAGGTCAAACAACTCCAAGGAAGCCAGCCTAAGCCAGCTGCAAGCCAGGAAATGCAACAACCCGAGAAGAGGAGACTCTCAACCGGAGGAGTTGTGATCCGCGAGACCCAAGGAGAAAACATTCAACCAGCTCGCCACTCCCTCCAAGAACCAGGCAACAAAGGAAAGGCAACAATCTCTAGCTCCTCTGGAACATCCTCAAGTTTCAGCCCAGCCTAGACAAGAGGTAACAACCTTCCTCCATTGTCTATAACCGCACATCTCTTATTTCTTGCATTGTGTTTGATTGCTCCTTCGGATGAGTTTGCCACCGGGACGGTGTCAAGCAAGTTTGGGGGAGTACTTGTGTGATTTAATCTTGTGTTCTTTGATCTTATCTTTCTTTTGCATCCTTGAGTCTTAGTCATGAAAAATTGGTAAAATTTTTAAAATTTTTTTTTTCAAAATTCATGTAGTTGCATTCATATCCTTAGAAACATGTAGGATTGAGTCTAGAATTTCTCATATCACTTAGGTTGATTGCATTTGCATAAGGGGTTAGGATTTCTTAAAAAGGTGTTTTACTTATCAATCATTTCAATGCCCTAGTTAGTAGTTCTCTAATGCTTTGTCTATACTTTGAAAGTAAGTTCTAACCATGCTTGGATCACTAGTTAGGATTTTCGTGACTTGAATTGAACTCTCATGATTTGAAACTCATACTACTAAGTGAAAACCTTAATTTGAAAATCTAATTATCATTCTTATGCATTTGAAAATGAACACATGGTTTTAAAATATTTAAGCTCTCTTCTTCCTTTTTACCACTCTTTGTGAGCCTAAGTAGAACTCCCTCCTTGAACCTTACCCTCCTTTGAAGCCAAATGTTCTTGTGTGACATCTTTGTGAGGCCTTATTTTCGGTTTGAACTTGGCATAAAGTGTTAGGTTTAGGCGACATTATTTGGTTTTCATAATTGATTGCTAGCTTTACATTTTGAAGCTAGGGATAGGCTTAGGATAAGTTTGGGGGATCATTGGGGTTGCTTTCTTGTGTACTTGTTCTCGGTTTCAAAGAACTTTGTATTTTAAAGAAAGAAATGGGTTTTAAGTGAAAGGTTGTGTTCTAAAAAACTAAGTATGCTCTAATAAATTTCAGGAGGTAGCTCTCCCATAAGTATGCTCTAATAAATTTAAAGTGCATAAGTTTGATTCATGGTTCGAATTTTAATGAATGTTACAGGATGAATTTCTTTGATTGTTAGGAATAAGAGAGTCATGATTTGAATTTCTTTGTGTGATGAGTATGGCTAAGTCCTTTGGAGTATGAGTGTAAGCTTAGCATTTTAGGACTGTTAACTAGGACATTGAGATGATCTATTCGAAAGGCACCTTTGCAAAAAGTTTAAAACCCCTTTGATTTTTCTGAAAACCTCTCTTCCTTACTTATTTTTGTTGCTTGAGGGCAAGCAAGGAGTAAGTTTGGGGGAGTTGATGTCATTGCATTTTGCATACATTTTGCATACTTATTAGATAATTTTTCATGCATTTGTATCATGTTTTAGGTTAGATTTGCATCACTTAGAGTCCTAGAGCATTCTTGCATCAGCATTTGCATTTTCTCTGCATTTTGCATCCATTCCAGGTTGTTTATGGTTGCTTTGGAGACACGGAGGTTCGTGGAGGTGTGGAGACCAATGTAGCGGTTCATGGAAGCTCAGGAAAATGCTAAGGACCAGTGATCGAGGAGCAGATCGAGCATGGCCGGTCGATCTAGGAGTTGATCGACCAGAAGATCGAGCCAACTAGGCGATCCATGGATAATGATCGAGACGGAGATCGAGTGACGCAGTCGATGCATCGGTACGGACATAAATGACGCCATGCAGAGCGAAAGCCGGATCGAGTACACTACTCGATCCTCCCGGAGATCGATACCGAGATCGGATGCAACACTCGATTCACCACAGAAGATCGAGACCCGGATCGAGCCAAAGACACGATGGCCGGATATGATCGAGAGACCAACTCGATCCAATGGTTGATCTCTGTCCTTTCAACCATTTTTGGCTGTTAGCGACGGGGGGACCATTGGACTGTTTTGGCATTTTTGGCAAAGGCGGCGACTACTTTTTCGATAACTTTTGAGATTTTTACCTTCTCTCCAAGTTTTTTTAGTTTTCTCTCTCTGGTTTTTCGGAAGAACACCATTGTAGAACAGTTTCAAGCTTTGTATTTTCGAGTCTTTATCGTTTTTAATCCAGTTTATTTTTCATGTTTATCGTTTCTTCTCTTCGTCCTTGCCTGATTTCCTTTATGTGTAGTGAGTAGTCCATTCAGGGTTAAGGGTTGAGAGGATTAAGGGGTAGAAAAGGTTCGATCTTGGTTTGTTTTCTAAACGTTTTAAATCTATCTCTTCTAAGGTGATGAAAGCTTAATGCTTGAAGACTCTCACGCCAAGAGCTTCACGATCCGAGAGGTCCCTTACCTTGACAGGATCCAGGGACCTCGGAAGATCTCACCTCAGTGATTAGTTACCCCTTCCCAAAAGCCATGGTAGTTTGGGGGACTAGTTAAGCCATTGTTCGAAATCTGTCTTCCTTGCCTTTCAACCTCTTTTTCCACCAAAAGCCATGGGTTTGGAGGAGAGGATGAAAGAGTGATCTATACCGAAAGCCACGGATAGATCTTGTTTTGTTTTCGAGGCTTAGAGACCCTCACCAAGTGAGTCGATCTAAAGTTTCAAACCCAAGATCAACCTTTGAAACCCCTTATATGAATCTCGACCCTGAAACCCTTCTCTTTAGCTTATTTGCGTCGCATATCACCTTTTGCTTGTTGTTTGATAGCTTCCTGGTCTTTAGATTCCTTGTTCTTACGATTTTAGACGAGATCGATCGTTTCTGCTCGATCTAGTGGTCGATTCACTAGTCGAATTTTAACAATTCGAAGCTCTTCCCTTTAATTTATCTGTTTGTTCCTCGTGGTAACTGCTTGCTTTCTAGTATTTTTAAAATAGATTTCACTCTGTTTAGGTTGCTGCAATTAGTTTTCAAGATTTTCTCAGCAAACTGTCTCATTTCACTTAGATTTGTCCTAGATCTTGCATTCTCTGTGGATTCTCTATCAGCTAGAACTGGATTGACACTCTCTGCTTGCCTTACTACAACGTTGCATGCATTAGAGTTTTGATAAGTTCTCTGCTGCATTAGACCGTAAGAAGAAAATCATTATCAACGGATAAGGTTGGTCTGGGATCGATCATAAAGCTCGATCTGGCACTCGATCTCGTCTTGGATCAGATGGCTCTTGGTCGTTCTCTGAGTCGATCTCTTGCTGATCGGGTTGGAAGTTCGATCCGGTCCTCGATCTGCATAGCGTCGTCTACGTCTGTACTCCAAATCGATCTCCATACACGATCTTCTGGTCGATCTCGTCTAGATCGACCTGCCTTGCTCGATCTGCTACTCGATCTCAGGTCCTTAGCGTGCAATCCTGATTTCTCCAAGTGTCCACAGACTTCCTCACGAGCCTTTGCTCGTCCACAAGCCATCCATAGCTCCAAAGTAACCGAAAGCAACCTGATTGTGATGCAAAATGCGCGAAACATGCAAATGCTGGTGCAAAAGTACTCTAGGACCTAAAGCGATGCAAACTAGCCTAACATGCAAGGTAAATGCGTGAAAACTAACTTATATGTATGCAAAATACACTAAATATGCAGCAATATCAACTTCTCCAAACTTGCCTTTTGCTTGCCCTCAAGCAAACAAAATTTGAGAAGGGAGAGAGGTTTTAAAACAAACGGGGGTTTAAGCTTCTTGCAAAGGTGTCTTTCAAATGAATCAATCTCAACATCCTAGTTACTAGTTCTAAAATGCAATGCGCACACTCTTACTCCATAGAACTTAGCCATACTCATCACACAATGAATTTCAAACCGTGACTCTCCTATTAAAAACAATCATCCTTTAACATTCATTAATGATCGAACCATGAATCAAACGTATGCACTTTAAAGCAGAACACATTTGGCTAAGGGTGTAGGCTATGAGCATAGAATGATCTCATTTGAAAAAGCGTTTTAATTTTAAAGCAAGGGTTTCTGTGGTAACCCAACCCGGTAAACCGTACCGCGGCTGTGTCCCACTACATCCTCTAAGTCCGTTTCTATACTTAGCCATATTTTTGAACTTTTTCTTCTTTATTTTTCTAAGTCTTTCTTATCATTACACAGCGGAATATAAAGCAACTCATTCATTTATTCAACTTTCAAAAACACTTAAACAGATTCGGGGTTCCACAGAAATAAAAGCACAAGGTTCGCTAAAGATTACAACTGATCATCTAGCAACCTAAACGGTCAAACACCAAAGCCATAAGACTCTAAACACAAGTCTTAAATCATAAAACACCCAATCCCCGATCCATCCATGTCTATCACTGCCGCCTGGTCTCGCCCCTTTACTGCTTAGTACCTGCACACTCAAGATGAGAGGCATAGGTATTTCATAAATACTTAGTGAGTACGGTCATCCCGTAACACCTGGTCAGTACCAAACACGCAGTCATACTTTCGGATTCAACATTTAACACAGTCAATTCGCAATAGACATAACAATATCAAACGGCCATGATCATCTAGCCTAACCAACCAAGATCAATCCCTTTTTAAGACCCATGTCTACTTCAGCGAGAATCCCACATCCCCTAAGCTAGTACATGATCCGGATTACCCTGAGGTTAGCTAAACATCATATATGCCACGGTAAACACCACAATATATCATAACACAAGGATTGCTTATCAGTTCTAAACACATAACATGAAAATCACACAATCAACATGCAAACATTCAATCCTAGCAATCCTACGGTCCTAGACCCAACCACAGTCACGCACTCACCTTAGACAAGGCTAGAAACAGATTGGTCAGAAGAAATCCTGATGAAAACCACACCAAAACGAAGATATCTGATCTCCCTAAGAATCTCTCGGCTCACGGTACGATCCGATCCTAATCCCCTCGGCTATCTCTTGATCCGTTCACCTTTCTTCAGAAACCAAACTCTGTTTTCCCTCAGAAACCCCACAAAACAAGGCTATTAGCTCGAGGTTATCCGATGAAAACTCAACACTTAGGGAAATATCCGATCGCTTACCAGTTTATCTCGGCGATGGTCGGTTATGCTTGGCGATAGCCTGATCTCTCTCGGATATCCTCGGGATAAATTGTTTTTCTTAGGGTTTTCTCTCGACTATTCTCTTTCTTTGCTTTATTGCTCTCCAATAAACACAACTCCCCCGAGAAAAGTCTCAAAATCTCTTAAATACTCGCAAAACCCTAGGTAACCCAGACTCATCCGACGTTTTCCCGGTTCCAGTAAGTTTTATCCCGGTCCGATTCGATTCTCTCGGCTATTCCCTGTACCAGCTCGACCATTCCTTCGATAAACCCCAAAATAGCCGACCAAACACTTGGCCCACGGCCCAAATCCCTTCCCACTCGGATAACCGCCCTTATCTGAGGTGTTTTCCATTTTCCATCCGGATTTTCCTTTTCCTCTCGGACAACTTGTCCCACCTCGGCTAATCCTCTATTTCTCTCGGAGGTTTCCTATTCTCCCTAGGAGACAGTCCACTGACACTCGGACTAACCTCACAGACTCTCGGATATATCCCACTGCACTCGGATAAATCCCATTTCCCTCGGACTGGACCCTGTTTTCCCTCGGATATGGTCCATCTGGCTCGGCTATCCAGCCCACATCCGACTATTTCACCGGTCAACACCCGACCATAGTCCGAACCTCCATTTCCCAGCCAGTATCCGACCCTTGGCTCGGTCATCCCTCGGACAATGTCCTGTCCGGTACGATCATTCCACATTTTCTCGGATACGGATGCTACAACTCTCCCCCACCCGTTCTAGATTCGTCCTCGAATCCGACTCATCCGTTTGCAACTTGTGAAACCATTTGGGATACTCAGCTTTCATCCTAGCCTCATTCTTCCAAGTTACCTGTTCATGCCCATCGCAGTCCCATACGACCTGAACCATTCTGACCAGCTTCCCACGCTTAGTCTCTTCTTTCCGATCTAACACTCGAACCGGCCTAGACACTACTGCAAGGTCCTCTTGCAAGTCTGCTGGCGGTTCCTCTATAACCGTTTCCCGTTCGGTAATGTGCTTTCTCAGCTGTGACACATGGAATACATTGTGGAACGCTCCCATTTCCGATGGCAAGTCCAACTTGTAAGCCACTGCGCCAATCCTTTCCAGTACCCGGTACGGCCCCATGTACCTCGGATTCAACTTGGCACTCTTAGCTGCCCTATCCGTTCCCTTATAAGTCAGTGCCTTAAGATAAACCATATCACCCACACTGAACTCTAGATCCCTGCGATGCTTGTCCGCATAACTTTTCTGCCTGTCCATAGCCTCTTTCAGCTTAATCTTTAACAATCTGATCTTTTCTGTAGTAGCCTCGACCACTGCTGGCCCCATTACACTACGCTCCCCCACTTGTGTCCAACACAATGGTGTCCTGCACGGCCTGCCATACAACGCCTCATACGGAGACATCTCTATGCTCCTTTGGTAACTATTGTTGTATGCAAATTCAGCCAACAGTAAGTAGTCTTCCCAACTACCACCCCAGTCCAGTACACACGCTCTCAACATATCCTCCAATGTCATGATCGTCCGTTCTGATTGCCCATCAGTCTGAGGATGATACACTGTACTCATATGCAACTGCATTCCACACGCTTCCTGGAACTCTTTCCAGAACCTCGAAGTAAACTTCGGATCACAATCTGAAATGATACTCACTGGTACTCCATGCAACTTCACGATCTGATCAATATACATGTCGACCAACTTTGGTACTCCATCAGTCTTTTTCATTGCTAAGAAGTGAGCAGACTTGGTCAAACGATCCACAATGACCCATATCCCGTCATGCAACTTCCTAGTCTTAGGTAATCCCAGTACAAAGTCCATGGTGATCATGTCCCATTTCCATTATGGCATTGACAACGTTTGCAACAAACCACTTGGAAACTGATGCTCTGCCTTAACCAATTGGCACGTCTCACATCCGGCTACCCACTTAGCCACATCACGTTTCATCCCAACCCAATGATAGTACCGTTTCATATCCTGATACATCTTGGTCATTCCCGGATGAACAGAAAACCTTGACTGATGTGCCTTCTTAAGGATCTCATCCCTTAACTCCTTCACATCTGGAACACAGACCCGTCCGTTCACAACAATGGTCCCATTGTTTGAAGTCTGATATTCCGTCTTGTCATTCTGTGACACCTTTTTCAGATTCTCATCCTGCTCCTGAGCAATCCGAATTCTAGTCAACAAGTCAGCTCTATCTGCAGCTTCCAAACCCAACGGTTCAACCCCATCCATTATTGCATTCAACTGCAATGTCCTTAGCATGTTCACAATGCTTCCTACATTCTGTTCAGATGATACGCTAGCCCTTCTCCTACTCAACGCATCCGCCACCAAGTTGGCCTTTCCTGGATGGTATGCTATTTCCAAGTCATAGTCCGCTACCAACTCCATCCATCTACGCTGTCTCAAGTTCAAATCCGGTTGAGTAAAGATGTACTTTAAACTCTTATGGTCCGTGTATATCTGCACCTTCTCCCCATACAAGTAAGATCTCCATATCTTAAGTGCAAATACCACAGCCGCCATCTCTAAATCATGCGTAGGGTAGTTTCCTTCATGCTTTCGTAGCTGCCGCGAAGCATAAGCTATCACCTTACCATTCTGCATCAGAACACAGCCTAGTCCTTTCCTGGATGCATCCGTGTATACCACGTATGGCTCACCCGTTTCTGGTAACGCCAATACTGGTGCACTAGTGAGTAACTCCTTTAATTGAGAAGCACTCTTCACACTCCTCCGTCCAGACATACTCCACGTCTTTACCAGTCAGCTTTGTCATTGGCTGAGCCATGCTTACAAAACCTTTGACAAACCGCCGTAGTAACCAGCTAGTCCGAGAAAACTCCTTATCTCTGTAGCATTCTCTGGTCTAGGCCAATCCGCAATAGCCTGAATCTTCTCTGGGTCCACGGACACTCCCTTATCCGAAACAATGTGACCCAAGAACCCTATATGCCGTTGCCAAAAGCTACACTTACTGAGCTTGGCATATAACTTCTGTTCTCTCAACTTCTCCAGAACAGTCCGCAAATGACTCTTATGCTCTTCCTCATCCTTAGAGTATACTAGAATATGATCTATGAAAATAATCACAAACTCATCTAGGTACTCTCTGAATACGCCATTCATCAACTTCATGAATGCAGCCGACGCATTCGTCAAACCAAATGGCATGACCACAAACTCGTAATGACCATACCTTGTCCTAAAGGCAGTCTTACGCACGTCTGTCTCCTCTATGGGTATTTGATGGTACCCTGATGCCAAATCGATCTTAGAGAACCAAGTAGCTCCCCTGAGTTGGTCCAACAACTCGTCTATCCTGGGAAGTGGATACTTGTTCTTCACGGTCACACGGTTCAATCCGCGGTAATCAATGCAAAGCCTGAAGCTCCCATCCTTCTTCTTCACGAACAACACTGGTGCTCCCCACAGTGAACTACTAGGTCTAATGAAGCCTTTGTCCAACAACTCCGTTAGCTGCTTCTTCAGTTCCGCCATCTCTGCTGGCGCCATCCGGTATGGTGCTTTAGATAATGGAGCTGTCCCCGGCTCAAGTTCAATCCTGAATGGATCTGAACGAGCTGGTGGCAGTCCTGCCAACGCCTGAAAAACATCCTCAAATTCTTGCACGACCGGTATACTGCCTAAGTCTACATCCGGCCCTCCTTCTGTAGTAGTGATCGTTGCTAGATACGCCTCACAACCTTTCTCTATCAGCCGTTCTGCCTGAATAGCTGAAACCACCAAACTTCCTGAGGTTGGTCTAACTCCCTGATAAACCAAGACCTCTCCTTCTCTCTCAAACCGCACCCTTCCACGGTGGCAATCCAAGTGAGCTATGTGCTTGCCTAACCAGTCCATTCCCAAAATGACATCGTAGGACTTAACCCTACAGATCACTAGATCCGCTGGCATGTTCACTTCGCCAAACATCACTGGAACATTCTTAACCGTTCCTAGTGAAAACATCACTTGGCCTCCAGCCGCCTGAACTAACCCAAAGTCCTCTCCGGGTTCCTTCTGGAACTGACCCTTTACGATCATGTCCGGATTAACAAAACAATGACTCGCTCCCGAGTCAAACAGAACATGGGTTTTAACCTCATCCATTAGCAAGGTCCCTACACATTCATTCCCTAGAATGCTAAGACTCTATACTAACACACAACCACACACAAAGGCAAGTTTAGAAAATACTAAGTACCACACGTACCAGTAATCGGATGAGAAGTGCTCGGTTCCTCGGCTGCTGCTGCACTCGTCGTGTACACCCTCGGCATAATGGCCTGTCTCTTAGCCTGTGATGCAAGCGCCTCCCCTGCTCTCTTCCCTTGAGCCACGGCTTGCTCCACCACTCCTGCCTTAGGACACTCACGCTTAAAATGCCCTGGTTCTCCACAACCGTAGCAGACCCGAACCGCACCATCACTGCCGGACACACGGACCACACGCTGATCCTCCTCCGGACAGTCTCGTACCCGATGCTCTAAACTCCCGCACCTGTGGCATCCACTACCACCGCGCCTACACTCGCCAACGTGAGCCTTGCCACACTTGCTGCACACGCTGCGTCCCCCAGATCCTTTGTTCGGTACTACTTTCCCAAACTTCTGATTCTGTCCACTAGACTGACCCGCCTTGGTCACGGCTGTACTAGCCCCAGCTGACATCAACGCAGCTTCCGCCTGTCCTGACTCCAACAATGCCGCCTTCTCCACAAGCTCAGCAACTGTCCTGAAGTAACGAACCACACACCCATTCCTTAGCTCAACTCGCAGTCCACTCATAAACCTGCGAATCAGCTTCTCCATTGTGTCAAACTCATGAGACACATACTTCCTCAGCTGATTAAACTGAATCTCATACTGCCTCACTGTAACCATCCCCTGACTAAGGTACAGAAACGCCTTCTCCAACTCGTTGTAAGCTTCCTGTGGGAAGTACTTACTCATGAACATCGCTGAAAATGTCTCATAAGAACAATTCGCATTCACCAGCCTTCCAACAATTCCTTTCCACCACGTGTGTGCATCACCCACCAAGTAGTGTACGGCAATGTCTCTCTTGTAACCCTCTGGACATCGGATAGACTCAAAATTCCGTCCCAGTCTCATCCTCCACTCATCTGACTTAGTCGGTGTAGAACCTCCAGCAAAGAACTTGGTTCCCAACCGCACCATGTGATCACTAAGAAGAACGAGATGCCTCAAGTTCCTATCTTCGAGGTTGACGTCTTTGACGCGTGGGGCATAGACTTCATGGGGCCGTTTCCATCTTCTTACGGCAACAAGTTCATTTTGGTGGCCGTAGACTATGTGTCTAAGTGGGTTGAGGCTATTGCTTCCCTAACTAACGATGCTAAGGTTGTGATCAAGCTCTTTAAGAGCATCATATTCCCACGGTTTGGAGTCCCCAAGCTTGTAATCAGTGACAGTGGAAGCCATTTCATCAACAAGGTGTTTGAAAGCCTTCTAAGGAAGTATGGCGTGAAGCACAAGGTAGCCACACCTTACCATCCCCAAACGAGTGGCCAAGTGGAGGTCTCTAACCGGCAGATCAAGGCGATACTTGAGAGGACAGTTGGGATAACTCGGAAGGACTGGGCGGTGAAGCTAGACGACGCTTTGTGGGCTTACCGGACTGCTTTCAAGACGCCAATCGGTACAACTCCTTTCACTCTTCTCTACGGCAAAGGATGTCACCTCCCAGTTGAGTTGGAACATAGGGCGTTGTGGGCTGTGAAGCAGCTGAATGTTGATCTGAAGACAGCTCAGGAGAAGCGGTTGATCCAGTTGCACGAGCTTGATGAGCTAAGGCTGGATGCTTACGAAAGCGCTAGGATCTACAAGTAGCGTACCAAGGCTGCTCACGACAAGAAGTTGGTACCTAAGGAGCTTAAGGAAGGGAGTTTGGTGCTACTTTACAATTCAAG
Source organism: Thlaspi arvense (assembly GCA_911865555.2). Classification (NCBI taxonomy): domain Eukaryota; kingdom Viridiplantae; phylum Streptophyta; class Magnoliopsida; order Brassicales; family Brassicaceae; genus Thlaspi; species Thlaspi arvense. Next base: position 17,075,080 of record OU466857.2, read on the forward strand.
GCTCAAGCTCTTTCCAGGGAAGCTGAAGTCATGGCAAAGCGGTCCGTATGAAATCAATGAAGTATTACCTTACGGAGCTGTCACGTTGGTCGGCAAGAGTGGGAATGCATTCACAGTGAACAGACACAGAGTTAAGCCATACATGGCGAGTGCATTTGACAAGGAGAGCACCTTAATGCTTTTCCAAGACCCACCATCTGCCTAAACCAAGTAAAGTCTAGCTAAAGACGTTAAAGAAAGCGCACTTGGGAGGCATTCCCATGTCTATCCTGTATATATTTTTGCTTTATTTCTCTTCCAGTTTTATGTTTTTATCTTCTAAGTGTGTAGGAACAAGTATGAGGGATCGCAGGCTCTGATCTTAGTTCCAAAGGGAGTAAGAAGGGGCGAGTACAAGCTAGAGATCAAGTGCTAGATCGACTTATCCTGGCTCGATCTTTGCTAGATCGAGTGACAAGGTCGATCTATATGAGCACGGATCGATCGGTCCCATCTAGATCGACCGATCTAAAATGTCTCGGGAAATTCTTGGAGTTTATATCGATCGGTCCAAACATAGACCGATCGATCTATTTTCTCTCGGGAAATTCCTTCAAAGACAGGTCGACCAGTCAACTCGATCCATCACTCAATCTAAGCCAAATCAATCCCTGAATCGAGAACGTGGCTCGATCACGAGGACTCAGCCGCCGTGCCAAAAACTCAAGGAACGAGAGGTGCAATCGATCCAAGACTCGATTCAATCAGAATCGAGTCCCAAATCGAGTAACCCTCTCGATCCACGCCAGTATGGGCATGAGATCGAGCCCTAGATCGACCAAAGGGACTTGATCCAATGCTGAGGTAACCAAAACTTTCCCTCCCTTTCTCTTTTCCCTCGCTTTTTAAATTTGAATGGTGGTCAAGGCACGAATCTTTGACCACGAAAGATGTGCCTTGACCACACCTTTTGTCAGAAAACCACTTTCATCACCCTTGGTTTTAGATTTTTGTTGCCTTTCTGTTTTCAACAATTTCACACTCTCTCATTTCTGTTCTTACGAATTTTAAATCGAGAGAGAGTGCTTTTCTTCCTTTCCTAAAGGCATTTAGCTCTTGTCTTCGATCCAGCAAAGGTATTTTCTGATTTTTAATTAAATCTTTTCAAAATTTCCTTTTATCATCGCTTAATGGATTTAAGTAGCTAAGGGTTGTAACGATTTTTTTTAAAGTAGCTAGAAATCAGGAAATATTCTAGATTTAATCTCATCTCTAGATTTTCTTTTCCTTTATCTAGTTACAATTTTTATGAATCCCCCAAAAATCTAGGGTATTAGTTGTAGATTTTTCCTTCTCGCTAGTCTCTTTCTTGATCTTTCGCCGCCTTTGCTCATTCTTTTGTTTGAGAATCGTGTTTCAGGCACCAATGGCACCTAAGAGAACCAGAGAAGAGGCTGCACAGAGAGAGGATGAACAACGAGTGGTTCAAGAAGAGGGAACTCAACAAGTTCAAGAGGAGGAACCTCAGCAAGTTCATGAGAGGATCCGTTGGACTAAGGAGGAAAAGACGGTGAAGAAGAGGTTAGAGAGGCTGCGCTTCGAGCATTCCAAGTTTGCGAGCAGAGAATTGCTGGAAAGAATGGATCTCCTCGAAGATTTTGACTTCCTTCTCCAAAACATGGGGCTTGCTTGCCTTTCAAGAATGGATTGCCCCACTTATCAGCAAGTAACCATTGATTTCCTCTCTACCTTGGCGTTTTCCTACGAGAACCCGAGCCTCCCTACTCCCTCACAAGGACATCTCACTTTCAAGGTTAAGAAGCGGTCATATAACCTTTCCATTGAGGAGCTTCGCCAAGCGTATGGACTCAACGCCACGGCTAAACAAGTGGAGTTTCCTCCACTCAAGAACGCTAGTATCATATGGGACGTGCTATGCGATGAAGACTACAAGGCCAACATGGCTAAAATCAAGAAAGTGAGGAATCCCGTTCTGAGGTACACTCTCAAGTTGTTGGCAAACACCTTCAGCGGGCGGGCCGTGTCTCCTACGGTGACAAAGACCGAGCTGTGTTTCCGCTTCCAAGGGATCAAGAGGATACTATGCAGCAGCGAAGAAGCGAAGAAGAGAACTACGACCCGCTGATGGATGACCTTGGAAACGATGTTAACTACGGGTGTATACTAGCATCTTCCTTGGTAAAGTACAAGGCATATGCTCTGAGGTAAAAGGCAAGTTCAGCTTACATCGGAGGGTTTCTCACGCCACTCTTCATCCAGGCCGATGTACCCCTTCAACGGTTTGAACCTTGCGCGGATAGAGCCTTCATGGACGAGACCTACATGCGCAACACCGATAGCTTGGGACTTACGCCTGCTCCAGGATTCTTCGCCTATCAGTTCTACAATGACGCGGGGAAGAAGAGTGTGTGCATCTTACCCAATGTTGCGGAGACAAACTTGGACAGCATCGGTACGATACAGTTTTGCCCGACCCACGAGGAGTGCTATGTCCTACTTGGTACAACAATGATGCCTATTCAGTGCGCGCGTGAGCAGTCAGAGTCACCACCATCAGATGGCGCAATGCCAGCCCACTTTGAGCTTCGGAGGATGGACTTTGAGCCGCGGACCAAGGCTGAGAAGTTTCTTGCTTCGGTGGTGGAGGTGCAGCGAAAGATAACCAAGTGGCAAGGGAAGATGATCAAGAAGCTTGCCAAGAAAGTCGAGGCGCTTCAAGGGAGCTCATCCGCGAAGTCTAAGGGGTCCAAGAGTGAAGAGGTTAACCAGCCTGAGAAGAGGAAGAGATCAACTGGCGGTATTGTCATCCGTGAGCAACAAGGCACCGCACAACAAGCTCGCCATTCCGTTCATGGTTTCCCCACCGAGAATAAAGGCAAGGACATAGCCCGACGCTCCTCTAGCAAAAGCAGCTCCGCTGGAACATCCTCAAGTTCCAGCCGAGTTTAGCTCCAAGGTACCAACAACCTTCCATTGTACATATCGTTCATGTTTTCATGGGTTTTGCTTTGTGTTCTGAGCTCTCTCGAATTTGTTTGCCATCGGGACGGTGTCATTCAAGTTTGGGGGAGTGTGTGTGTTATTTGACATGTTTATTTTGCTCTTATTTTATCTTTGCATCCTTTGAGTCTTGCATACATCTAAGGCATAGAAAAGATAAGAAAAAATTGGTAAAATTTTTTAAATTTTTCAAAAAATAAAAAAAAAATTTCATGTAGTTGCATTCACATTGTTAAGCATTTTAGGATTGAGTCTAGAATTTTTAAAAATCTAGGTTGTTTACATTTGCATAAGGGGTTAAAATTTTCTTAGAAAGGTGTTTTAAGCTCATGGATTGTTTCAATGCCCTAGTTAGTAGTTCTTTAATGCTTTGATCACTCTTTGAAAGTAATTTCTTACCATGCTTGGATCACTTGTTTTGATTTTCGTGACTTGAATTGAACACTCATGATTTGAAACTTGTCCTAATAAGTGAGAACCCAAATTTGAATTTTTAAATATCATTCTTATGCATTTGAAATTGAACACATGGATCTTAAAAATATTTAGGCTCTTTTCTTCCTTTTACCACTCTTTGTTAGCCTAAGTAGAACTCCCACCATGACCCTTACCTTTCTTTGAAGCTAAGTTTTCGTGTGTGACATCATTGTGAGGCCTCTTTCGGTTTGAACTTAGCATAACGTGCTACGTTTTGGCGACATGATTAGGTTTTCATATGATTGCTAGCTTTGCATTTTGAAGCTCGATGTAGGCTTAGGATAAGTTTGGGGGATCATTTGGGTTGCTTTCATGTTTATATATTTTCGGTTTTAAAAGAGTTTGGTATTTGAAGTGAGCAAAAAAGGTTTTAAGTGAAAGGTTTTGTGTTTAAAATGTCTATTGCTCTAATAATTTCAGAAGATAGCTCTCTCAAAATAAAAATAAAAAGAAAAAGAAAAGAGCCTAAGTGCCAAAATAAAAAAAAGGGGGAAAAGAAAAGAAAGAAAAAAATATATAAGAGAGCTATCAATAAGAAAGAAATAAGGAGCTCAGTATTTTCAAACCTTTTCACTAGCCTAAAAGAGCTAAAATGTTTTCTGTTTTGATTTGGGGATTGCTAAGCTTTTGCTTTGGGGATAAGGGTAGACTCTAGGATGGTGAGTGAGCTTAAAAGAAAATAATTGAGAGGGGTTTTAGGATCATTGTTAGTTTACATGGGTAGATGAGAATCTGATCATGTATGCATCAATTGCCTTTACCTTTAGCATTATGCATAAAGTTCTTACCATTTTTGAGAGAAACCCTTGCTTTGAATAAAAACCCTTTTTCAAATGAGATCATTCTATGCTCATAGCCTACACCCTTAGCCAAATGTGTTCTGCTTTAAAGTGCATAAGTTTGATTCATGGTTCGATCATTAATGAATGTTAAAGGATGAGTTACTTTGATTGTTTTTAATAGGAGAGTCACGGTTTGAAATTCATTGTGTGATGAGTATGGCTAAGTTCTTTGAAGTAAGAGTGTGCACATTGCATTTTAGAATTAGTAACTAGGACGTTCAGATTGATTCATTTGAAAGACACCCTTGCAAGAAGCTTAAACCCCCGTTTGTTTTAAAACCTCTCTCCCTTCTCTAATTTTGTTTGCTTGAGGGCAAGCAAAAGGCAAGTTTGGGGGAGTTGATATTGCTGCATATTTAGTGTATTTTGCATACATATAAGTTAGTTTTCACGCATTTACCTTGCATGTTAGGCTAGTTTGCATCGCTTTAGGTCCTAGAGTACTTTTGCACCAGCATTTGCATGTTTCGTGCATTTTGCATTACAATCAGGTTGCTTTCGGTTACTTTGGAGATATGGATGACTTGTGGACACACGAAGGCTCGTGAGGAAGTTCGTGGACACTTGGAGAAATCAGGATTGCACACTAAGGACCTGAGATCGAGTAGCAGATCGAGCAAGGCAGGTCGATCTAGACGAGATCGACCAGAAGATCGTGTATGGAGATCGATTTGGAGTACAGACAAAGACGACGCCATGCGGATCGAGGACCGGATCGAACTTCCAACCCGATCAGCAAGAGATCGACTCAGAGATCGACCAAGAGCCATCCGATCCAAGACGAGATCGAGTGCCATATCGAGCTTCATGATCGATCCCATACTAACCTTATCCGTCCAGCCTCTTTTTGGACCGTAGCGAAGGGGGGGACCAGTTGTGGATTGGCCATTTTAGGCAAAAAGCAACGATCCCTTTCATTATTCCACCCAGTCGACTATTTTTTTATCATCTCTCTCATTTTAGGCGATTGGCCATTGTTAGACTTCGAGCTTTTCTTGTTTATTCTTTTGAATATTGGATCGTTTAAGTTAAATCAATCGTTTTTCATGTTTAGTTCTTTGTTTATTGCATTTCGTACGGTTTATTTTATGAGTTGCGAGTAATTTCATCGGGTTTTGGCGTTGAGAGGATTTAAAGGGGTCGAAAATGGTTTTCAAGTTTGGTGTTTTCTTGTTCTTCATGGCTTTCTCTTCTAGGATGTCGAGTTCTTAAGGCTTAAAGAGTCTCACGCCAAGATCTTTATGATCAGAGAGAGCTCTTACCTTGACAGGATCCAGAGATCTCTGAAAATCGCATCCTAGAGACTAGTTACCCTTTCCCAAACGCCATGGTAGTTTAGGGGACTAGTTAAGCCGCGTGTTTGAAATCTGATTTCCTTGCCCTTCAATCTCTTTTTCTGCCAAACGCCATGGGTCTGGAGGAGAGAATGAAGGAGTGATCCATACCACAAGCCATGGATGGATTTTGTTTTGTTTTCAAGGCTTAGAGAATCAAACAAAGTGAGTAGATCTAGAGTTTTCAAACAAAGCTTGGACCTTTGAGACCCTTGAACATTAATCTCAACCCTTGACCCTCTTTCTTAGTATTCTTACGTCTCTGTTAATCATTCGCTTGTTATATGTTGTATCCTGGTCATTAGTTTCGTTGCATTTGAACTTTTTGACGAGATCGATCGTTGTTGCTCGATCTAGTGGTCGATCCTGTGGTCGATCCACTAGTCGATTTTCAAAAATTCATAGCTTTGCATTTTAATCATTCTGCTTGTTTGTCGTCGTAGTTCACTCGTTCTTGGTAATTTTAAAATAGTTTTGCCATGCATTTAGTCGTTGCATCTAGTTCTTAGGATTTTCACAAAACCGTTCATCATTTGCCTAGCTTTACTCGATCCTTGCATTCTCATTGCACTTTCTAGCTCCTAGGTTGGATTGATTCCTCTTGCATGCTATACTACGACTGTGTGCTGCTTGAGTTTTGATAACCTCCTGTTGCATTGCATGACTCACTTTTGACATTGCTAAAAAGTCATTTGATAACAACTTTTTAGCAATGTCAAAAGGGAGTGATGCAATGCAACAGGAGGTTATCAAAACTCAAGCAGCACACAGTCGTCGTATAGCATGCAAGAGGAAGGACTGGTCAGTAAAGCTAGACGATGCTCTTTGGGCTTACCGTACCGCTTTCAAAACGCCGATTGGTACAACTCCTTTCACTCTACTATATGGAAAGAGTTGTCACCTCCCGGTTGAGCTAGAACACCGTGCATTATGGGCTGTGAAGAGGCTGAATTTTGATCTCAAGACGGCTCAGGAAAAGCGTCTCATTCAGCTACATGAACTGGACGAGTTGAGGTTGAATGCTTACGAGAGTTCCAAGATCTACAAGGAGCGAACTAAGGAGGCTCATGACAAGAAACTGGTTGCCAAGGAGCTTAAGGAAGGAGGACTGGTGTTGTTGTACAACTCGAGGCTGAAGCTCTTCCCGGGCAAGCTAAAATCAAGGTGGAGCGGACCGTTCGTGATTCAAGAGGTCTTGCCTTACGGAGCTGTTACTCTTATGGGAAGAAGCGGTAGTGCATTCACCGTCAACGGGCATAGAGTCAAACCCTACCTAGCAGACAGCTTCGACAAGGAGAGTACCTCGGTGCTTCTCCAAGACCCACCATCCGCCTAGCCAAGTAAGGTCTAGCTAAAGACGTTAAAGAAAGCGCACTTGGGAGGCATTCCCATGTCTATCTTGTACATATTTTTGCTTTCATTTCTCTTCTAGTTTTATGCTTTTATGTTTTTAGTGTGTAGGAGCAGGTCTAAAGAATCTAAACCTTGTCTTTGAGGTCCAAAAGGAGCAATAGGGGCTACGATAAGGCTAGAGATCGAGTGCTAGATCGACTGAACCTGACTCGATCTTTGCTAGATCGAGTCAGTAAATCGAGAGGAGCCAGTCGATCTAGACGAGAACGAGTGACAAGATCGACCTTGACGAAAAAGGATCGATCGATTCAAACCGGAATGACCGATCTAATTTCTCTCGGGAAAATCTGTGGGAACTTGATCGATCACTCGACTCGATCCACCACTCGATCCAAGCCAAATCGACCCCTAAATCGAGGACTTAGCTCGATCAGAGGGACTTAGCCGAGGAGCCAACATCTCATTGATCGAGGGAGCCAATCGATCCAGGACTCGATTCACTTTGAATCGAGTCCCAAATCGAGTAACCCTCTCGATCTAAGCCATTTTAGGCATGAGATCGAGTCCTAGATTGACCAAAAGGACTCGATCTCATGCCGAGGTAACAAATTTCTTTCCCTCTTTATTGCTTTTCCCTCCAGTTTTTAAATTCAAACTTGGTCAAGACAAGCATCTTTGACCATGAAAGATGTGCCTTGACCAAGACTTTTGTCAGAAAACCGCTTTGACAAGCAACTTGCTTCTCACTCTCTCACTTCTGTTTGCTCGAGTTTTCCTACAAAGAGAGTGAGAATTTTTAAAAGCTTTAAGGTTTAACAAAGTATCCTTCACACTTGCAAAAGGTATTTTCGGATTTTAATGATTTTATTTCAAGAAAATCTCCTTAAAAATCGCAAGTTCTTGTTTTAGGATATAGGATCAGATTTGAATTTTTAAAATTAGCTAAGTATTAGGAAAAATTCTGGATTTTCAGTATTTCAAAGATTTGATTTCCTTTTACTTAGCTAATATTTTTGCTTGATCCCCAAAATTCTAGGGTAGTTTATATAAATCTTCTTCTCTTATCCTCTTATTCTCATCAAATCGCCCTTTGCTAAACATTCTCTAGAAATTTTTTTCAGGAGCAATGGCACCAAAGAGAACAAGAGAGGAGCAAGCACAAGAAGGAGAAACTCAAGAGGTGGTTGCTCAAGAGAGGGTCCGGTGGAGCAAAGAAGAGAAGAGGGATAAGAAGAGGTTGGAGAGGCTCCGGTTTGAACCCACGAAGTTTGCTGATCGAGGGCTTCTGTCCAGACTCGGGCTTCTTGGAGACTTCGATCAACTCCTCAACAACATCGGTCTGAGGTGTTTGTCGCGGATGGACTGCCCTACTATCCCCGAGGTGACAATTGATTTCCTTGCAACCTTGGAGTTCCGGTACGAGAATCCGAGTGCTCCTGTTCCTTCTCAAGGCCGTCTCTACTTCAAGGTTGGCCGCCAAGCTTACACGCTATCAATCGCCGAGCTGTGCCAAGCCTACGGTCTAAAGGCTGATGCAAGCAAGGTGGAGTTTCCAGCCTTCAAGCAAGCCGACGAGTTGTGGGATCTCATCAGCAAGGAGGATTACAAAGCCAACACCGCCAAGATCAAGAGAGTCAGGAATCCAGTGCTGAGGTATACCTTGAAGCTGATTGCTAATACATTTAGTGGAAGGTCAGTTGCTCCTACTGTCACGAAGACGGAGCTATGCTTCCTTTTCCAAGGTTTGAAGCATTTGGTGTCCGATCCGGATGAGAATGAAGATCCCATTGAAGATGAACTCGGCGATGAAGTGAACTACGGCTGTGTACTCGCGGCTTCTCTGGTGAAGTACAAGGCTTATGCCTTACGGTGCAAGGCAACATCATCCTACATTGGCGGCTTCCTTACTCCCTTGTTCGTGCAAGCCGGTGTGCCCATCCATGACTTTGCTCACGTCCCAAACCGAGCCTTCATGGATGAAGCATACATGAGAAACACTGATAGCTTGGGACGCACGCCAGCTGAGGGGTTCTATGCTTACCTCTTCATTGATGATGAGGACAAGAAGCGAGTGTGCATTCTTCCCAACAAGGATGAAACGGAGCTACTTGGTGTTGGGAACATCGAGTTCTTACCGACGGAGGAGGAGTGTTTTGCTCCTTTAGGAGAACCGCCAGCTGCAGCCATTGAACCGCGCCAAAGGTCAGAATCTCCAGGGACAGAGGATGAGATACCCGAGGCTTACACGTTGCCAAAGCTGGATTTTGAGCCGAGGACCAAAACCGAGAAGTTCTTAGCCTCGGTGGTGGAGATGCAGCGGAAGATCAACAAGTGGCAAGGGAAGATGCTTAAGAAGCTGGGGAAGAAGGTCAAACAACTCCAAGGAAGCCAGCCTAAGCCAGCTGCAAGCCAGGAAATGCAACAACCCGAGAAGAGGAGACTCTCAACCGGAGGAGTTGTGATCCGCGAGACCCAAGGAGAAAACATTCAACCAGCTCGCCACTCCCTCCAAGAACCAGGCAACAAAGGAAAGGCAACAATCTCTAGCTCCTCTGGAACATCCTCAAGTTCCAGCCGAGCCTAGACAAGAGGTAACAACCTTCCTCCATTGTATATAACCGCACATCTCATATTTCTTGCATTGTGTTTGATTGCTCCTTCGGATGAGTTTGCCACCGGGACGGTGTCAAGCAAGTTTGGGGGAGTACTTGTGTGATTTGATCTTGTGTTCTTTGATCTTATCTTTCTTTTGCATCCTTGAGTCTTAGTCATGAAAAATTGGTAAAATTTTAAAAAATTTTTTTTTCAAAATTCATGTAGTTGCACTCATTTCTTTAGAAACATGTAGGATTGAGTCTAGAATTTCTCATATCACTTAGGTTGATTGCATTTGCATAAGGGGTTATGATTTCTTTAAAAGGTGTTTTACTTATGAATCATTTCAATGCCCTAGTTAGTAGTTCTCTAATGCTTTGTTTATACTTTGAAAGTAAGTTCTAACCATGCTTGGATCACTAGTTAGGATTTTCGTGACTTGAATTGAACTCTCATGATTTGAAACTCATCCTACTAAGTGAAAACCTTAATTTGAAAATCTAATTATCATTCTTATGCATTTGAAAACGAACACATGGTTTTAAAATATTTAGGCTCTCTTCTTCCTTTTTACCACTCTTTGTGAGCCTAAGTAGAACTTCCTCCTTGAACCTTACCCTCCTTTGAAGCCAAATGTTCTTGTGTGACATCTTTGTGAGGCCTTATTTTCGGTTTGAACTTGGCATAAAGTGTTAGGTTTAGGCGACATGATTTGGTTTTCATAAATGATTGCTAGCTTTACATTTTGAAGCTAGGGATAGGCTTAGGATAAGTTTGGGGGATCATTGGGGTTGCTTTCTTGTGTATTTGTTCTCGGTTTCAAAGAACTTTGTGTTTTAAAGAAAGAAATGGGTTTTAAGTGAAAGGTTGTGTTCTAAAAACTAAGTATGCTCTAATAAATTTCAGGAGGTAGCTCTCCCATAATAAAAAAAAAAGAAGAGAAAAAGAAAAGAAAAATAAATAAAAGAGCCTAAGTGCCAAATAAAAATAAAAAGAAAGAAAAAAAAATAAGAGAGTTACCAATAAGAAATATCTAAAGAGCAAAAAAAATTATTTTCAAAACTTTTTCACTAGCCTAAAAAGTTTAAAAATGTTCTTGTTTTGAATTGGGGATTGCTGAGTTGAGAAGAAAGGGATAGACTTTTAAGTGGTGAGTGAGGATTAAATTTCTTAAATGAGAGGGGTATAGGACTGTTTGATAGTTTACATGGGTAGATGAGAATCTAATCATGTATGCATAAATTGTCTTTACCTTTAGCATTATACGTTCGTTCAAACCATTTTTGAGAGAAACCCTTGTCTAATTATAAACCCTTTTCAAATGAGATCATTCTATGCTCATAACCATAACCCTTAGCCAAATGTGTTTCGCTTTAAAGTGCATAAGTTTGATTCATGGTTCGAATTTTAATGAATGTTAAAGAATGAATTTCTTTGATTATTAGGAATAAGAGAGTCATGCTTTGAATTTCTTTGTGTGATGAGTATGGCTAAGTCCTTTGGAGTATGAGTGTAAGCTTAGCATTTTAGGACTGTTAAATAGGACATTGAGATGATCTATTCGAAAGGCACCTGCTTGCTTTCTAGTATTTTTAAAATAGGTTTCACTATGTTTAGGTTGCTGCAATTAGTTTTCAAGATTTTCTCAACAAACTGTCTCATTTCACTTAGATTTGTCCTAGATCTTGCATTCTCTGTGGATTCTCTATCACCTAGAACTGGATTGACACTCTCTGCTTGCCTTACTACAACGTTGCATGCATTAGAGTTTTGATAAGTTCTCTGCTGCATTTTAACATTCATTAATGATCGAACCATGAATCAAACGTATGCACTTTAAAGCAGAACACATTTGGCTAAGGATGTAGGCTATGAACATAGAATGATCTCATTTGAAAAAGCGTTTTAATTTTAAAGCAAAGGTTTCTGTGGTAACCCAACCCGGTAAACCGTACCGCGGCTGTGTCCCACTACATCCTCTAAGTCCGTTTCTATACTTAGCCATATTTTTAAACTTTTTCTTCTTTATTTTTCTAAGTCTTTCTTATCATTACACAGCGGAATATAAAGCAACTCATTCATTTATTCAACTTTCAAAAACACTTAAACAGATTCGGGGTTCCACAGAAATAAAAGCACAAGGTTCGCTAAAGATTACAACTGATCATCTAGCAACCTAAACGGTCAAACACCAAAGCCATAAGACTCTAAACACAAGTCTTAAATCATAAAACACCCAATCCCCGATCCATCCATGTCTATCACTGCCGCCTGGTCTCGCCCCTTTACTGCTTAGTACCTGCACACTCAAGATGAGAGGCATAAGTATTTCATAAATACTTAGTGAGTACGGTCATCTCGTAACACCTGGTCAGTACCAAACACACAGTCATACTTTCGGATTCAACATTTAACACAGTCAATTCGCAATAGACATAACAATATCAAACGGCCATGATCATCTAGCCTAACCAACCAAGATCAATCCCTTTTTAAGACCCATGTCTACTTCAGCGAGAATCCCACATCCCCTAAGCTAGTACATGATCCGGATTACCCTGAGGTTAGCTAAACATCATATATGCCATGGTAAACACCACAATATATCATAACACAAGGATTGCTTATCAGTTCTAAACACATAACATGAAAATCACACAATCAACATGCAAACATTCAATCCTAGCAATCCTACGGTCCTAGACCCAACCACAGTCACGCACTCACCTTAGACAAGGCTAGAAACAGATTGGTCAGAAGAAATCCTGATGAAAACCACACCAAAACGAAGATATCCGATCTCCCTAAGAATCTCTCGGCTCACGGTACGATCCGATCCTTATCCCCTCGGCTATCTCTTGATCCGTTCACCTTTCTTCAGAAACCAAACTCTGTTTTCCCTCAGAAACCCCACAAAACAAGGCTATTAGCTCGAGGTTATCCGATGAAAACTCAACACTTAGGGAAATATCCGATCGCTTACCAGTTTATCTCGGCGATGGTCGGTTATGCTTGGCGATAGCCTGATCTCTCTCGGATATCCTCGGGATAAATTGTTTTTCTTAGGGTTTTCTCTCGACTATTCTCTTTCTTTGCTTTATTGCTCTTGAATAAACACAACTCCCCCGAGAAAAGTCTCAAAATCTCTTAAATACTCGCAAAACCCTAGGTAACCCAGACTCATCCGACGTTTTCCCGGTTCCAATAAGTTTTATCCCGGTCCGATTTGATTCTCTCGGCTATTCCCTGTACCGGCTCGACCATTCCTTCGATAAACCCCAAAATAGCCGACCAAACACTTGGCCCACGGCCCAAATCCCTTCCCACTCAGATAACCGCCCTTATCCGAGGTGTTTTCCATTTTCCATCCGGATTTTCCTTTTCTTCTCGGACAACTTGTCCCACCTCGGCTAATCCTCTATTTCTCTCGAAGGTTTCCTATTCCCCCTCGGAGACATTCCACTGACACTCGGACTAACCTCCCAGACTCTCGGATATATCCCACTGCACTCGGATAAATCCCATTTCCCTCGGACTGGACCCTGTTTTCCCTCGGATATGGTCCATCTGGCTCGGCTATCCAGCCCACATCCGACTATTTCACCGGTCAACACCCGACCATAGTCCGAACCTCCATTTCCCAGCCAGTATCCGACCCTTGGCTCGGTCATCCCTCGGACAATGCCCTGTCCGGTACGATCATTCCACATTTTCTCGGATACGGACGCTACAACTCTCCCCCACCCGTTCTGGATTCGTCCTCGAATCCGACTCATCCGTTTGCAACTTGTGAAACCATTTGGGATACTCAGCTTTCATCCTAGCCTCATTCTTCCAAGTTACCTGTTCATGCTCGTCGCAGTCCCATACGACCTGAACCATTCTGACCAGCTTCCCACGCTTAGTCTCTTCTTTCCGATCTAACACTCGAACCGGCCTAGACACTACTGCAAGGTCCTCTTGTAAGTCTGCTGGCGGTTCCTCTATAACCGTTTCCCGTTCGGTAATGTGCTTTCTCAGCTGTGACACATGGAATACATTGTGGAATGCTCCCATTTCCGATGGCAAGTCCAACTTGTAAGCCACTGCGCCAATCCTTTCCAGTACCCGGTACGGCCCCATGTACCTCGGATTCAACTTGGCACTCTTAGCTGCCCTATCTGTTCCCTTATAAGTCAGTGCCTTAAGATAAACCATATCACCCACACTGAACTCTAGATCCCTGCGATGCTTGTCCGCATAACTTTTCTGCCTGTCCATAGCCTCTTTCAGCTTAATCTTTAACAATCTGATCTTTTCTGTAGTAGCCTCGACCACTGCTGGCCCCATTACACTACGCTCCCCCACTTGTGTCCAACACAATGGTGTCCTGCACGGCCTGCCATACAACGCCTCATACGGAGACATCTCTATGCTCCTTTGGTAACTATTGTTGTATGCAAATTCAGCCAACAGTAAGTAGTCTTCCCAACTACCACCCCAGTCCAGTACACACGCTCTCAACATATCCTCCAATGTCCTGATCGTCCGTTCTGATTGCCCATCAGTCTGAGGATGATACACTGTACTCATATGCAACTGCGTTCCACACGCTTCCTGGAACTCTTTCCAGAACCTCGAAGTAAACTTCAGATCACGATCTGAAATGATACTCACTGGCACTCCATGCAACTTCACGATCTGATCAATATACATGTCGACCAACTTTGGTACTCCATCAGTCTTTTTCATTGCTAAGAAGTGAGCAGACTTGGTCAAACGATCCACAATGACCCATATCCCGTCATGCAACTTCCTAGTCTTAGGTAATCCCAGTACAAAGTCCATGGTGATCATGTCCCATTTCCATTCTGGCATTGGCAACGTTTGCAACAAACCACTTGGAAACTGATGCTCCGCCTTAACCAATTGGCACGTCTCACATCCGGCTACCCACTTAGCCACATCACGTTTCATCACAACCCAATGATAGTACCGTTTCATATCCTGATACATCTTGGTCATTCCCGGATGAACAGAAAACCTTGACTGATGTGCCTTCTTAAGGATCTCATCCCTTAACTCCTTCACATCTGGAACACAGACCCGTCCGTTCACAACAATGGTCCCATTGTTTGAAGTCTGATATTCCGTCTTGTCATTCTGTGACACCTTTTTCAGATTCTCATCCTGCTCCTGAGCAATCCGAATTCTAGTCAACAAGTCAGCTCTATCCGCAGCTTCCAAACCCAACGGTTCAACCCCATCCATTATTGCATTCAACTGCAATGTCCTTAGCATGTTCACAATGCTTCCTACATTCTGTTCAGATGATACGCTAGCCCTTCTCCTACTCAACGCATCCGCCACCAAGTTGGCCTTTCTTGGATGGTATGCTATTTCCAAGTCATAGTCCGCTACCAACTCCATCCATCTACGCTGTCTCAAGTTCAAATCCGGTTGAGTAAAGATGTACTTTAAACTCTTATGGTCCGTGTTTATCTGCACCTTCTCCCCATACAAGTAAGATCTCCATATCTTAAGTGAAAATACCACAGCCGCCATCTCTAAATCATGCGTAGGGTAGTTTCCTTCATGCTTCCGTAGCTGCCGCGAAGCATAAGCTATCACCTTACCATTCTGCATCAGAACACAACCTAGTCCTTTCCTGGATGCATCCGTGTATACCACGTATGGCTCACCCGTTTCTGGTAACGCCAATACTGGTGCACTAGTGAGTAACTCCTTTAACTTTGAGAAGCACTCTTCACACTCCTCCGTCCAGACATACTCCACGTCTTTACCAGTCAGCTTTGTCATTGGCTGAGCCATGCTTGCAAAACCTTTGACAAACCGCCTGTAGTAACCAGCTAGTCCAAGAAAACTCCTTATCTCTGTAGCATTCTCTGGTCTAGGCCAATCCGCAATAGCCTGAATCTTCTCTGGGTCCACGGACACTCCCTTATCCAAAACAATGTGACCCAAGAACCCTATATGCTGTTGCCAAAAGCTACACTTACTGAGCTTGGCATATAACTTCTGTTCTCTCAACTTCTCCAGAACAGTCCGCAAATGACTCTTATGCTCTTCCTCATCCTTAGAGTATACTAGAATATGATCTATGAAAATAATCACAAACTCATCTAGGTACTCTCTGAATACGCCATTCATCAACTTCATGAATGCAGCCGGCGCATTCGTCAAACCAAATGGCATGACCACAAACTCGTAATGACCATACCTTGTCCTAAAGGCAGTCTTACGCACGTCTGTCTCCTCTATGGGTATTTGATGGTACCCTGATGCCAAATCGATCTTAGAGAACCAAGTAGCTCCCCTGAGTTGGTCCAACAACTTGTCTATCCTGGGAAGTGGATACTTGTTCTTCACGGTCACACGGTTCAATCCGCGGTAATCAATGCAAAGCCTGAAGCTCCCATCCTTCTTCTTCACGAACAACACTGGTGCTCCCCACGGTGAACTACTAGGTCTAATGAAGCCTTTGTCCAACAACTCCGTTAGCTGCTTCTTCAGTTCCGCCATCTCTGCTGGCGCCATCCGGTATGGTGCTTTAGATAATGGAGCTGTCCCCGGCTCAAGTTCAATCGTGAATGGATCTGAACGAGCTGGTGGCAGTCCTGCCAACGCCTGAAAAACATCCTCAAATTCTTGCACGACCGGTATACTGCCTAAGTCTACATCCGGCCCTCCTTCTGTAGTAGTGATCGTTGCTAGATACGCCTCACAACCTTTCTCTATCAGCCGTTCTGCCTGAATAGCTGAAACCACCAAACTTCCTGAGGTTGGTCTAACTCCCTGATAAACCAAGACCTCTCCTTCTCTCTCAAACCGCACCCTTCCACGGTGACAATCCAAGTGAGCTATGTGCTTGCCTAACCAGTCCATTCCCAAAATGACATCGTAGGACTTAACCCTACAGATCACTAGATCCGCTGGCATGTTCACTTCGCCAAACATCACTGGAACATTCTTAACCGTTCCTAGTGAAAACATCACTTGGCCTCCAGCCGCCTGAACTAACCCAAAGTCCTCTCCGGGTTCCTTCTGGAACTGACCCTTTCTGATCATGTCCGGATTAACAAAACAATGACTCGCTCCCGAGTCAAACAGAACATGGGTTTCAACCTCACCCATTAGCAAGGTCCCTACACATTCATTCCCTAGAATGCTAAGACTCTATACTAACACACAACCACACACAAAGGCAAGTTTAGAAAATACTAAGTACCACACGTACCAGTAATCGGATGAGAAGTGCTCGGTTCCTCGGCTGCTGCTGCACTCGTCGTGTACACCCTCGGCATAATGGCCTGTCTCTTGGCCTGTGATGCAAGCGCCTCCCCTGCTCTCTTCCCTTGAGCCACGGCTTGCTCCACCACTCCTGCCTTAGGACACTCATGCTTAAAATGCCCTGGTTCTCCACAACCGTAGCAGACCCGAACCGCACCATCACTGCCGGACACACGGACCACACGCTGATCCTCCTCCGGACAGTCTCGTACCCGATGCTCTAAACTCCCGCACCTGTGGCATCCACTACCACCGCGCCTACACTCGCCAACGTGAGCCTTGCCACACTTGCTGCACACGCTGCGTCCCCCAGATCCTTTGTTCGGTACTACTTTCCCAAACTTCTGGTTCTGTCCACTAGACTGACCCGGCTTGGTCACGGCTGTACTAGCCCCAGCTGACATCAACGCAGCTTCCGCCTGTCCTGACTCGAACAATGCCGCCTTCTCCACAAGCTCAGCAACTGTCCTGAAGTCACGAACCACACACCCATTCCTTAGCTCAACTCGCAGTCCACTCATAAACCTGCGAATCAGCTTCTCCTCTGTGTCAAACTCATGAGACACATACTTCCTCAGCTGATTAAACTGAGTCTCATACTGCCTCACTGTAACCATCCCCTGACTAAGGTACAGAAACGCCTTCTCCAACTCGTTGTAAGCTTCCTGTGGGAAGTACTTACTCCTGAACATCGCTGAAAATGTCTCATAAGAACAATTCGCATTCACCAGCCTTCCAACAATTCCTTTCCACCACGTGTGTGCATCACCCTCCAAGTAGTGTACGGCAATGTCTCTCTTGTAACCCTCTGGACATCGGATAGACTCAAAATTCCGTCCCAGTCTCATCCTCCACTCATCTGACTCAGTCGGTGTAGAACCTCCAGCAAAGAACTTGGTTCCCAACCGCACCATGCGATCCAAAACCTTGAGGTAACTCGGAACCCTCTCCACTTGGTCCGCTTCCTCCCCAATCACATCCGCGTGAACCCCCACCGGTGGTACTACTTGTGGTGCTGCTGCAACCGCCAGAGCAGGAGCCACCGCAGGTAGCCTAGCTAGTACCTATGCTAACATCCCAAGCACAGCCTCTAACCCCACAGGTGCTACATTCGCAGCATCCCCAGCTGCACCCGCAACATTCCTAGCCACGTTCTCAGCATCCGCAGCATTCCTTGCTGCTTCCACGGCTGCCACTCTAGCCGCCTCATTCGCAACTGCAGCTGCCTGTCTCTCGGCTTCCCTAGCCCTCTCAGCAACATCACCGTTAACTGAGTTCACAGACCCCGCAGCCTGGTTTTCCCCATTAATTCTCACGGTTCTTCTGGTATCAACCATCTGCAAGTACACAATGCCAGTTAGCCGAAGCTAACTCAAAACGTGTTTCACAACACCACACAACAACTTACCGCGAGACCTTGGCAGTGAAGAATGGATCGGACCCCCATAAACCCCAACAATCAAACAAACAACAGCAGTCACCAATTTCAGTCCTAGAAGCGTTAAAACGCTCTGATACCAACTTGTGGTAACCCAACCCGGTAAACCGTACCGCGGCTGTGTCCCACTACATCCTCTATGTCCGTTTCTATACTTAGCCATATTTTTGAACTTTTTCTTCTTTATTTTTCTAAGTCTTTCTTATCATTACACAGCGGAATATAAAGCAACTCATTCATTTATTCAACTATCAAAAACACTTAAACAGATTCGGGGTTCCACATAAATAAAAGCACAAGATTCACTAAAGATTACAACTGATCATCTAGCAACCTAAACGGTCAAACACCAAAGCCATAAGACTCTAAACACAAGTCTTAAATCATAAAACACCCAATCCCCGATCCATCCATGTCCATCACTGCCGCCTGGTCTCGCCCCTTTACTGCTTAGTACCTGCACACTCAAGATGAGAGGCATAAGTATTTCATAAATACTTAGTGAGTACGGTCATCCCGTAACACCTGGTCAGTACCAAACACGCAGTCATACTTTCAGATTCAACATTCAACACTGTCAATTCGCAATAGACATAACAATATCAAACGGCCATGATCATCTAGCCTAACCAACCAAGATCAATCCCTTTTTAAGACCCATGTCTACTTCAGCGAGAATTCCACATCCCCTAAGCTAGTACATGATCCGGATTACCCTGAGGTTAGCTAAACATCATATATGCCACAGTAAACACCACAATATATCATAACACAAGGATTGCTTATCAGTTCTAAACACATAACATGAAAATCACACAATCAACATGCAAACATTCAATCCTAGCAATCCTACGGTCCTAGACCCAACCACAGTCACGCACTCACCTTAGCCAAGGCTAGAAACAGATTGGTCAGAAGAAATCCCGATGAAAACCACACCAAAACGAAGATATCCGATCTCCCTAAGAATCTCTCGGCTCACGGTACGATCCGATCCTTATCCCCTCGGCTATCTCTTGATCCGTTCACCTTTCTTCGAGCCAAACTCTGTTTTCCCTCAGAAACCCCACAAAACAAGGCTATTAGCTCGAGGTTATCCGATGAAAACTCAACACTTAGGGAAATATCCGATCGCTTACCAGTTTATCTCGGCGATGGTCGGTTCTGCTCGGCGATAGCCTGATCTCTCTCGGATATCCTCGGGATAAACTGTTTTTCTTAGGGTTTTCGCTCGACTATTCTCTTTCTTTGCTTTATTGCTCTCGAATAAACAAAACTCCCCCGAGAAAAGTCTCAAAATCCCTTAAATACTCGCAAAACCCTAGGTAACCCGGACTCATCCGACGTTTTCTGGTTCCAGTAAGTTTTATCCCGGTCCGATTCGATTCTCTCGGCTATTCCCTGTACCGGCTCGACCATTCCTTCGATAAACCCCAAAATAGCCGACCAAACACTTGGCCCACGGCCCAAATCCCTTCGAGCTAATAGCCGATCTACTAATTCTTTGATTCCAGTTAGTATTAGTAAGAGGGATCTTGAACAAAGAAATAGATTCTAGAAGCTAATATGGGTATCCTGAGCAACCTTTATCCGAGGTGTTTTCCATTTTCCATCCGGATTTTCCTTTTCCTCTCGGACAACTTGTCCCACCTCGGCTAATCCTCTATTTCTCTCGGAGGTTTCCAATTCCCTCTCGGAGACAGTCCACTGACACTCGGACTAACCTCCCAGACTCTCGGATATATCCTACTGCACTCGGATAAATCCCATTTCCCTCGGACTGGACCCTGTTTTCCCTCGGATATGGTCCATCCGGCTCGGCTATCCAGCCCACATCCGACTATTTCACCGGTCAACACCCGACCATAGTCCGAACCTCCATTTCCCAGTCAGTATCCGACCCTTAGCTCGGTCATCCCTCGGACAATGCCCTGTCCGGTACGATCATTCCACATTTTCTCAGATACGGATGCTACAGTTTCTCTCAAAAATGGTAAGAACTTTATGCATAATGCTAAAGGTAAAGGCAATTGATGCATACATGGTCCGATTCTCATCTACCCATGTAAACTAACCATGATCCTAAAACCCTTCTCTTTTATTTTCTTTTAAGCTCACTCACCATCCTAGAGTCTACCCTTTTCCCTAAAGCAAAAGCTTAGCAATCCCCAAATCAAAACAGAAAACATTTTAACTCTTTTAGGCTAGTGAAAATGTTTGAAAATACTGAGCTCCTTATTTCTTTCTTATTGATAGCTCTCTTATATATTTTTTTCTTTCTTTTCTTTTCCCCCTTTTTTTTATTTTGGCACTTATGCTTTTTTCTTTTTCTTTTTATTTTTATTTTGAGAGAGCTATCTTCTGAAATTATTGGAGCAATAGACATTTTAAACACAAAACCTTTCACTTAAAACTTTTTTGCTCACTTCAAATACCAAACTCTTTTCAAACCGAAAACATATAAACATGAAAGAAACCCCAATGATCCCCCAAACTTATCCTAAGCCTACATCTAGCTTCAAAATGCAAATCTAGCAATCATATGAAAACCTAATCATGTCGCCTAAACGTAACACATTATGCTAAGTTCAAACCGAAAGAGGCCTCACAATGATGTCACACACGAAAACTTGGCTTCAAAGAAAGGTAAGGGTCAAGGTTGGAGTTCTACTTAGGCTCACGAAGAGTGGTAAAAGGAAGAAGAGAGCCTAAATATTTTTAAGATCCATGTGTTCAATTTCAAATGCATTAGAATGATATTTAAAAATTTAAATTTGGGTTCTCACTTATTGGGACAAGTTTCAAATCATGAGTGTTCAATTCAAGTCACGAAAATCAAAACAAGTGATCCAAGCATGGTAAAGACTTACTTTTAAAGCCTGATCAAAGCATTAGAGAACTACTAACTAGGGCATTGAAACAATCCATGAGCTTAAAACACCTTTTGAAGAAAATTTTAACCCCTTATGCAAATGTAAACAACCTAGATGCTTAAAAATTATAGACTCAATCCTAAAATGCTTAACAATGTGAATGCAGCTACATGAAATTTATTTTTTATTTTTTGAAAAATTTTAAAATTTTTTACCAATTTCTTCTTATCTTTTCTATGCCTTAGATGTATGCAAGACTCAAAGGATGCAAAGATAAAATAAGAGCAAAATAAACATGTCAAATAACACACACACTCCCCCAAACTTGAATGACACCGTCCCGGTGGCAAACAAATTCGAGAGAGCTCAGAACACAAAGCAAAAATCATGAAAACATGAACGTATGTACAATGGAAGGTTGTTGATACCTTGGAGCTAAACTCGGCTGGAACTTGAGGATGTTCCAGCGGAGCTGCTTTTGCTAGAGGAGCGTCGGGCTATGTCCTTGCCTTTATTCTCGGTGGGGAAACCATGAACGGAATGGCGAGCTTGTTGCGCGGTGCCTTGTTGCTCACGGATGAAAATACCGCCAGTTGATCTCCTCCTTTTCTCGAGCTGGTTAACCTCTTCACTCTTGGACCCCTTAGACTTCGCGGATGAGCTCCCTTGAAGCGCCTTGAACTTCTTGGCATGTTTCTTGATCATCTTCCCTTGCCACTTGGTTATCTTTCGCTGCACCTCCACCACCGAAGCAAGAAACTTCTCAACCTTGGTCCGCGGCTCAAAGTCCATCCTCGGAAGCTCAAAGTGGGCTGGCATTGCGCCATCTGATGGTGGTGACTCTGACTGCTCACGCACGGACTGAATAGGCATCATTGTTGTACCAAGTGGGGCGTAGCACTCCTCGTGGGTCGGGCAAAACTGTATCGTACCGATGCTGTCCAAGTTTGTCTCCGCAACATTGGGTAAGATGCACACACTCTTCGTCCCTGCTTCATTGTAGAACTGATAGGCGAAGAATCCTGGAGCTGGCGTAGGTCCCAAGCTATCGGTGTTGCGCATGTAGGTCTCGTCCATGAAGGCTCTATCCGCACAAGGTTCGAACCGTTGAAGGGGTACACCGGCCTGGATGAAGAGTGGCGTGAGAAACCCTCTGATGTAAGCGGAACTTGCCTTGCACCTCAGAGCATATGCCTTGTACTTTACCAAGGAAGATGCTAGTATACTGATAAACGTTTTCTTAGCAGGTTTTATGCAGCAGAGAGGTTATCAAAACTCTAATGCACGCAATGTTGTAGTAAGGCAAGCAGGAGAGTGTCAATCCACTTCTAGGAGGCAGAGAATGCACAAAGAATGCAAGGTCTTAAGCAAATCTAAGCAAAATGAGACAGTGTACGAGAAATTAACTAAAAACTAGATGCAGCAACCTAAACAGAGTGAAACCTATTTTAAAAACACTAGAAAGGAAGTAACTACCACGAGAAACAAACAGATTAATTAAAGGAAAGAGCTTCGAATTATTAAAATTCGATCTCGGTATCGATCTTCGAGTGGATCGAGTGGTGTACTCGATCTTCGAGTGGATCGAGTGGTGTACTCGATCTGGCTCTCGCTCTGCATGGCGTCATTAACGTCCGTACCGATTGATCGATTGCTTCACTCGATCTCCGTCTCGATCATTCTCCTTGGATCGCCTAGTTGGCTCGATCTTCTGGTCGATCAACTCCTAGATCGACCGGCCATGCTCGATCTGCTCCTCGATCACTGGTCCTTAGCATATTTCAGAGCTCCCACGAACTGCTACATCAGCCTCCACACGCCCACGAACCTCCATGACTCCAAAGCAGCCAGAAACAACCTGAATGTGATGCAAAATGCAAGGAAAATGCATATGCTGATGCAAGAATGCTCTAGGACCCTAAGTGATGCAATCTAACCTAAAACATGATACAAATGCATGAAAAACTTACTAATGGGTATGCAAAATGTATGCAATATGCAATAACATCAACTCCCCCAAACTTACTTCTTGCTTGCCCTCAAGCAACAAAAAAACAAGTAAGGAAGAGAGGTTTTTAGGAAAATCAAAGGGGTTTTAAACTTTTTGCAAAGGTGCCTTTCGAATGAATCATCTCAATGTCCTAGTTAACAATTCTAAAATGCTAAGCTTACACTCATACTCCAAAGAACTTAGCCATACTCATCACACAAAGAAATTCAAATCATGACTCTCCTATTCCTAACAATCAAAGAAACTCATCCTTTAACATTCATTAACATTCGAACCATGAATCAAACTTATGCACCTTAAAGCAAAACACATTTGGCTAAGGGTTATGGTTATGAGCATAGAATGATCTCATTTGAAAAGGGTTTATAATCATAACAAGGGTTTCTCTCAAAAATGGTTTGAACTTATGCATAATGCTAAAGGTAAAGACAATTTATGCATACATGATTAGATTCTCATCTACCCATGTAAACTATCAAATGATCCTATACCCCTCTCATTTAAGAAATTTAATCCTCACTCACCACTTAAGAGTCTACCCTTTTCTCACACTTAGCAATCCCCAATTCAAAATAAAGATATTTTTAAACTTTTTAGGCTAGTGAAATGGTTTTGAAAAATACTTTTGCTCTTAGAAATTTCTTATTAGTAGCTCTCTTATTATTTTTTTTTTTTCTTTTCATTTTTTTCTTTGTTTGGCACTTAGGCTGTTTTTATTTCTTTTTCTTTTCTTTTCTTTTTTATTTTTTTTTTATTTTTTACTTATTATGAGAGAGCTACTTTCTGAAAATAGAGCATACTTAGTTTTAAAAGCAAACCTTTCACTTAAAACCTCATTTCTTTCCTTAAAACACAAACTCTTTGAAACCGAAACAAATAGACAAGAAAGCAACCCCAATGATCCCCCAAACTTATCCTAAACCAACACCTAGCTTCAAAATGCAAAGCTAGCAATCAATATGAAAACCAAATCATGTCGCCTAAACCTAACACTTTATGCCAAGTTCAAACCGAAAGTAAGGCCTCACAAAAAATGTCACACAGGAACATTTGGCTTCAAAGGAGGGTAAGGTTCAAGGAGGGAGTTCTACTTAGGCTCACAAAGAGTGGTAAAAAGGAAGACGAGAGCCTAAATATTTTAAAACCATGTGTTCATTTTCAAATGCATAAGAATGATAATTAGAATTTCAAATTAAGGTTTTCACTTAGTAGGATGAGTTTCAAATCATGAGAGTTCAATTCAAGCCACGAAAATCCTAACTAGTGATCCAAGCATGGTTAGAACTTACTTTCAAAGCATAAACAAAGCATAAGAGAACTACCAACTAGGGCATTGAAATGATTTATAAGGAAAAACACCTTTTAAAGAAATTCTAACCCCTTATGCAAAATGCAAACAACCTAGATGATATGAGAAACTCTAGACTCAATCCTAACATGTTTTAAAAAAAGATGAATGCAATCTACATGAATCTTTGAAAAAATTTTAAAAATTTTACCAATTTTTCATGACCTAAGACTCAAGGATGCAAAAAGGAAAATAAGATCAAAGAACACAAGATTAAATCACACAAGTACTCCCCCAAACTTGCTTGACACCGTCCCAGTGGCAAACTCATCTGAAGGAGCATCAAAACACAATGCAAGAAACAAATATGAGCGGTTATATACAATGGAAGAAGGTTGTTTACCTCTGGTCTAGGCTTGGCTGGAACTTGAGGATGTTCCAGAGGAGCTAGAGATCGTTGCTTTTCCTTTGTCAGCTGGTTCTTGAAGAGAATGGCGCGCCGGCTGAATGTTGTCTCCTTGGGTCTCGCGGATCACAACTCCTCCGATTGAGAGCCTTCTTTTCTCGGGTTGTTGCATCTCTTGGCTTGCAGCTGGCTTAGGCTGGCCTCCCTGAAGTGCTTTAACTTTCTTCCCTAGCTTCTTCAGCATCTTCCCTTGCCACTTGTTAATCTTCCTTTGCATTTCTACCACCGATGCTAGGAACTTCTCGGTTTTTGTCCTCGACTCAAAGTCTAGTTTGGGAAGTGTGTAAGCCTCGGGCATCTCGTCTTCCGTGCCTGGAGACTCTGACCTTTGACGTGGGGCAATGGCTGAAGCAGGCGGTCCTCCTAAAGGGCAAAGCATTCTTCCTCCGTGGGTAAGAACTCGATGTTCCCAACACCAAGCAGCTCGGTTTCATCTTTGTTGGGGAGGATGCACACTCTCTTCTTGTCTTCGTCATCTATGAAGAGGTAGGCATAGAACCCTTCTGCTGGCGTGCGTCCCAAGCTATCAGTATTCCTCATGTATGCTTCATTCATTAAAGCTCTGTTTGGAACGTGAGCAAAGTCATGGATGGGCACACCGGCTTGCACGAACAAAGGAGTAAGGAAACCGCCAATGTAGGAGGAGGTTGCCTTGTACCGTAAGGCATAAGCCTTGTACTTCACCAAGGAAGCCGCGAGCACACAGCCGTAGTTCACCTCATCGCCGAATTCATCTTCTATGGGCTCTTCATTCGCATCCGGATCAGACACCAAGTGCTTCACACCTTGGAACAGGAAGCACAGCTCTGTCTTCGTGACAGTAGGAGCAACAGACCTTCCACTGAATGTATTGGCAATCAGCTTCAGAGTATACCTCAGCACCGGGCTCCTAACTCGCTTGATCTTGGCGGTGTTAGCTTTGTAGTCTTCATTGCTGATCAGGTCCCAAAACTCGTCAGCTTTCTTGTGTGCATCAGCGTTGAGACCGTAGGCTTGGCATAGCTCAGGGATGGATAGTGTGTAGGCTTGACATCCGACTTTGAAGTAGAGGCGGCCTTGAGAAGGGACGGGTGCACTAGGATTCTCATACCGGAACTCCAAGGTGGCTAGGAAGTCTATTGTCACTTCAGGAATGGTTGGGCAATCCATCCGTGACAAACACCTCAAGCCAATGTTCTTGAGGAGTTGATCGAAGTCCCCAAGAATCCCGAGCCTAGACAAAAGCTCTCGATCATCAAACTTTGTGGGTTCAAACCGGAGCCTCTCCAGCCTCTTCTTATCCCTCTTCTCATCTTTGCTCCACCGGACCCTCTCTTGAGCTACCACTTCTTGTCCTTCTCCTTCTTGTGCTTGCTCATCTCTTGTTCTCTTTGGTGCCATGGTTCCTGAAACAAATTCTAAAGATAATGATAAGCAAGCGGCGATTTGATGAGAATGAGAGAAGAGGAGGAGAAAATTTATAATAACTACCCTAGAATTTTGGGGAATAAATGAAAATCATAGCTAAATAAAAGGAAATCAAATCTTTAGATACTGAAAAATCTGGAATTATTCCATTTACTTAGCTAGTTTTTAAAATTCAAAACCAATCCTATATTCTAAAACAAGATCTTGCGGATTTAAAGGAGATTTTCTTAAAATAAAATCATTAAATTTGAAAATACCTTTGCAAGAAGTTTAGAATATCTTTGCTAGCCTTTGAAAACTTAAAACTCTCACTCTCTTTGTTTAAAAATCTCGAGCAAACAGGAATGAGAGGGTGAGAGGTAGGTTGAAATATTTAAAGACTTTAGCAAAGCCAAAACAATTGGTGGTCAAAGTGGTTTCTGACAAAGTCTTGGTCAAGGCACATCTTTCATGGTCAAAGATGCTTGCCTTGACCAAGTTTTGAATTTAAAAAATGGAGGGAAAGGAGTAAAGGAGGGAAAGAAAATTGTTACCTCGGCATGAGATCGAGTCCGTTTGGTCGATCTAGGACTCGATCTCATGCCCAAAATGGCTTAGATCGAAAGGGTTACTCGATTTGAGACTCGATTCATGGTGAATCGAGTCCTGGATCGATTGGCTCTCTCGATCATTGAGATGTTGGCTCCTCGGCTAAGTCCTTGTGATCAAGCTATGTCCTCGATTTAGGGGTCGATTTGGCATAGATCGAGTGGTGGATCGAGTCGAGTGATCGATCAGTTTTCAACAGATTTTCCCGAGAGAAATTAGATCGGTCGATCCGATTTGGATCGATCGATCCTTTTTCGTCGAGGTCAATCTTGTCACTCGATCTCGTCTAGATCGACTGGCTCCTCTCGATTCACTGACTCGATCTAGCAAAGATCGAGCCAGGATCAGTCGATCTAGCACTCGATCTCTAGCCTTAGCTTAACCCATATTGCCTTTTTAAGACCTCAAGGTCAAGGTTTAGACTCCTTATACCTGTTCCTACACACTTGCAAAATAAAAACATAAAACTGAAAGGGAAATAAGCAGAAGTATATACAAGATAAACATGGGAATGCCTCCCAAGTGCGCTTTCTTTAACGTCTTTAGCTAGACCTTACTTGGTCTAAGCGGATGGTGGGTCTTGGAGAAGCACCGAGGTACTCTCCTTGTCAAAGCTGTCTGCCAAGTAGGGCTTGACTCTGTGTCCGTTGACGGTGAAGGCACTGCCACTTTTTCCCATCAGAGTAACAGCTCCATACGGCAAGACTTCTTGAATCACGAACGGTCCGCTCCACCTTGATTTCAGCTTGGCCGGGAAGAGCTTGAGCCTCGAGTTGTACAGCAACACCAGTCCTCCTTCCTTAAGCTCCTTGGCAACCAGCTTCTTGTCATGAGCCTCCTTAGTCCACTCCTTGTAGATCTTAGAGCTTTCGTAAGCATTCAACCTCAACTCATCCAGTTCGTGTAGCTGAATAAGGCGCCTCTCCTGAGCAGTCTTGAGATCAAAGTTCAGCCTCTTTACAGCCCACAACGCGCGGTGTTCCAGCTCAACCGGGAGGTGACAGCCCTTGCCATAGAGTAGAGTGAAAGGAGTCGTACCAATCGGCGTCTTGAAAGCGGTACGGTAGGCCCAAAGAGCATCGTCCAGCTTCACTGACCAATCCTTCCTTGTTGCTCCGGCGGTCTTCTCTAGGATAGCCTTGATTTGCCTATTGGAGACCTCCACTTGACCGCTTGTTTGAGGATGATACGGTGTAGCCACCTTGTACTTAACCTCATACTTTCTCAAGAGGTTCTAAAAGACCTTGTTTATAAAGTGGCTTCCTCCATCACTTATAACAACCTTGGGTACCCCAAACCTTGGGAAGATGATACTCTTGAACAGCTTGATCACAACCTTAGAGTCATTTGTAAGGGAAGCAACAGCCTCAACCCATTTGGAGACATAATCCACAGCTACTAAGATGTACTTGTTTCCGTATGAAGAGGGAAAAGGCCCCAAGAAGTCAATCCCCCACGCATCGAACACGTCAACCTCAAAGATAGGAACTTGAGGCATTTCGTTCCTCTTGGTTATATTCCCTGCTTGCTGACATGCCTCACAGCTCTTCACAAACTCGTGTGCATCTTTAAAAATGGAGGGCCACCAGAAACCGGCTTGCAACACTTTCGTGGCTGTCTTGAATGAGGCGAAGTGTCCTCCGTAGGAAGAGCCATGGCAATGATAGAGGATGTCCCTGGCTTCTTCCTTTGTAACACATCTCCGGTACAAGCTGTCTACTCCTCTTTTGTATAGGTAAGGCTTGTCCCAAAAGTAGTCTCTAGCCTCCCTCATAAACCGCTTCTTGTGATAGCTGTTGAGATGTGTTTGCTCCTAACCACACGCTAGGTAGTTCACCACGTCAGCATAGCACGGTAGATCCTCCTCTTTAAAACTCAACACTTCCTTAAACCTCCCTTCTAGCTTCCCACAAACAGCAGTAGTAATCGCCATAAGCTGCTCTTCTGGAAGGGAGTCATCTAGAGGGAGAGACTCGTTGATCCTTAGCCTTGAGAGGTGGTCAGCGACTCCATTTTCTATCCCTTTCTTGTCTTTAATCTCCATGTCAAACTCCTGGAGTAACAGAATCCATCTTAAGAGCCGAGGCTTAGTGTCTTTCTTCGAGTAGATGTATCGTAGGGCAGCGTGATCCGTGTATACAATAGCCTTGGAACCAATGAGATATGATCTGAACTTCTCAAAGGCGAAGACTACTGCAAGCAGCTCCTTCTCCGTAGTGGTGTATCGTGATTGCGTGTCATCCAAGGTCCTTGAAGCGTAGTAAATCACATGTAGCTTCTTGTCTTTCTTCTGACCAAGGACGGCTCCTACGGCATAGTCACTAGCATCGCACATGATCTCAAAGGGGAGAGACCAGTCTGGTGCTTGGACTATAGGGGCTGACGTAAGGGTTTCCTTGATGGTCACGAAAGCCTTTAAACACTCCTCATCAGCCTCCTTGCACAACAGCCGTGTAAGAGGGCGTGCAATCTTGGAGAAATCTTTGATGAAGAGCCTATAGAACCCTGCGTGCCCCAAGAAGCTTCTGATCCCTTTAACATTAACCGGCGGCTCAAGACCCATCATGACTTCCACCTTAGCCTGATCAACCTCAATACCCTTCTCTGATATCTTGTGACCGAGCACTATCCCTTCCTTAACCATGAAGTGGCATTTCTCCCAGTTCAGCACCATGTTTGTCTCTTCACAACGTTTAAGTACCCTGCAAAGATTCAACAAACAAGCAGGAAAGGACGCACCATACACAGAGAAATCATCCATGAACACCTCTACCATCTCCTCTATAAGATCAGAGAAGATAGACATCATCCACCGCTGAAAGGTAGCCAGTGCATTACACAATCCAAACGGCATCCTTCGATATGCAAAGGTACCGTAGGGACATGTAAAAGTCGTCTTCTCCTGATCGTTTGGGGGAATAGGAATTTGAAAGAAACCACTATACCCATCGAGAAAACAATAGTAAGGGTGATTTGCAAGTCTCTCAAGCATTTGATCAATAAAAGGCAAGAGGAAATGGTCTTTTCTAGTCGCAAGGTTAAGCTTTCTATAGTCAATACACATCCTATGACCAGTGATGGTCCTAGTAGGGATAAGTTCTTTATGACCGTGATCCCTCCCTTCTTAGGCACCACGTGTACAGGGGAAACCCACGTGCTGTCACTTATGGGATAGATCACGTCAGCCTCTAAAAGCTTAAGGATTTCCTTCTTAACAACCTCTTTCAAGTTAGGATTCAAACGCCTTTGATGTTCTACAGAAATGGCGTTCTCATTATCCAAGTGAATCCTATGAGTGCAAAGCATTGGTGAAAGGCCCTTGATGTCACTTAAAGAGTACCCAATGGCCTTCCTATACTTTCTCAGCTCAGTTAGGAGCGAGTGCAACTCATCATCACTAAGGTTTTCATTTACTATCACGGGATAGGTGTCATTAGGCCCTAAAAAAGCATACCTTAGCCCTTTTGGGAGCTCCTTAAGGTCCACCTTTGGGGCTAACAGCTCACTCCAGTCATCCTCGTGGCTGTTGTTGTTGCTTTCCTCCTTGGAACTCTCCCTTGAACTCGAGGCATGGCCCTTCAGACTGCTTTCCTCCATCGCTATCCATTCTGAGATCGAGTCCTCCGGTCGATTCTCCTCTCGATGTCGTCTATATCGAGCCATTTCACTCGATTCACTTACTCGATTTGATATGGATCGATTAAGGGATCGAGACGCTGAGTCGATCTCTTGATTGGACTCCAAAATGATCGGGAGGTCTCTCTCGATCGTCGACTCGATTGTTTTTCCTGATCGAGCATTCGTCTCGATCTGTCTATCGATTGTTGCACCGGATCGAGTTATGCTCTCGATTGACTTGTCGATCTGTCCCCTGGATCGAGTGATAGCATCGATCTCAGGGTCGATCTCTAGGCAGCAACCTTCTTCATTCTTGATAATCCTCCTCGAAACCAGCAGGTTCACGTACTCTTGGGTTCTCTGGTCCACATAGCCAAACTCCCCTGGCTCCTTAGTGAGTGCTAGCTTCAGATGGTCTTCTAGAGCTAGCTCTTCCAGCAACTCATCCGCCAATGTATCCATCGTTTCAATATAGAAAGCTTGTCCTTCAATGGTTGGCTTCTTTAGCACCTTGTTAATGTCGAAGTCTAGCCTGATCTCCTTCCCCAAATGCAAGGCAATCTTCCCATTCTTCACATCTATTAGAGCCCCAGCGGTTGCAAGGAACGGTCTCTCTAAGATGAGTGGGTCTTTAGGTTCCTCGTCCATCTCTAACACTACAAAGTCTGTAGGTACGTTCACACCACTGATTCGCACCGGTAAGTCTTCAAGAAGCCCCACTGGTAGTCTCACGCTTCTATCAGCCAGCACCAATGAGATCCGACAGTCTTTAAACCGAGTGAAACCAAGCTTCTTAGCCACGGAGTGAGGCATCAAGTTTATGCTAGCCCCGAGATCACACAAGCAACTCTTGAACTCTAGAGGACCCAAAGCGCAGGGTATAGTAAAGCTTCCAGGATCTCCCAGCTTCTTAGGGACTATCTCCTTGTGAATAACCGCACTACACTCTTCACTTAGAACGAGTACCTCTTTGCTTTCTTTGTTCTTCTTCACAAGGGTGTCCTTGAAAAACTTGGCGCACTTGGGCATCATAGCGAGACAGTCTACAAGAGGCAGCTTGATTTCCACGTCTTTTAGGTGCTTCTCAAACAAGATCCGATGCTTCTCTATAAGCTGCTTTTTGAAACGACCGGGAAATGGTAACTTTGGTACGTAAGGTGGGGGCACGTAGTCATTCTTCTCCTTGGTGGTTAGCTCAGCTTTCTTCTCGGCTACCGCCTTATCTCCTCTCCTCGGCCCTTGGATTCAAACATTGTCAAAGTTTATCTCATCATCATCAGCCAAAGGTTTACCCTCCCCCTCTTGAATTGCAACGTTCTCGTTGTTCTTGGTAGAGACCGGAGGTTCGAGCTCTTTGCCGCTTCTCAACGTTATAGCATTGGCATACTCCTTGGGATTTTGCTCACACTTTCCCGAAAGACTGTTCTGACCACTCGTGCTTGCTTTGCCCTTCTCCAGCTGCTTGATCTTGTTGTTTAGGTTGGTGATTTGAGTGGAGAAGTCGGTTAGAGATGAATCTAGCCGAGTGTTCATTGCAGCGAACTTCTGGTTGGTTGAAGCTTGCCCTTGTATTAGCTGTTGAAACTTTGCTTGAACCGGATCAACTTGTTGTTGCATCGGTTGTTGTTGCTGAGGTGCAAAGCCCGGAGGGTAGTTAGGAGTATAACCCTTGTTGTGTTGTTGTTGCCCTTGAAAGTTGCCTTGCCCTTGACCTTGGAATCCACTACTCGGTTGAAAACCTTTGTTGTAAGGGATGAAAGGTTTAGCTTGTTGAGCAGGGTACACTTGATCTTTAGGGTTGGCGACATTGGTGCTTCGGTAAGAGAGGTTGTTGTTCTTGTAGCCTTGGTTGTAGCCTTGAGACTTGTAGTTGTTCTGTCCAGCTACCCAATTTGCTTCTTCTTGGCTTAGCTCCAACTCCTCTTGGTTCTCATCAGCTTCACCAACAAAGTGAACATGCTTCTGATTTGCTAACACCAGCTTGTCAATCTTTTCATGCAACGATTTGAGCTCCTTCTTGTGAGACTCTAACTCTGATCCTTTCGGTGCTCGGTCATAATCCTCGGCATAGTTTCCATCACTCAACGCCAGGTTTTCTATCAGCTCCATACCCTCTTCTACCTCTTGACCGAGGAAGTTCCCTTTGCTAGATGTATCAAGCAACAACCGGATTTTTGGTGAAGCTCCACGGTATATGGTACTGAGTAAAGTCTCCTCGCTGAACCCGTGATGAGGATATTGGATCGTGTAGTCTTTGAAACGCTCCATTGCCTCGTTGAATGTCTCGTTGTTCCTTTGAGTGAAACCACTGATTTCGCTTCTCAACCGAGCTGTCCTTGTGCTTGAGAAGAACTTTGAGAGAAAGGCCTTCTTACACTCAGCCCATGATATGATGGTGCCTTGTGGGAGGGTCTTCTCCCTATGTCTAGCTTTGTCTCCGAGTGAAAAGGGGAAGAGACGCAGCTTGAAAGCATCTTCGGATATGCCATTGATCTTGATCATCCCACATACTTGCTCGAAATTATCCAAGTGCTCCAAGGGGTCTTCCATTGCTAAGCCGTGGAACTTCTTGTTTTGCACCATGGAGATGAAACATGGCTTGATCTCGAAGTTATTGTTTTGCACCGGAGGAGGAGTGATCCCAAACCTATTGTGGTGGGTATTGGGAGCATCTCCGGCTCCTATGATCCTCGGGGGTCTAGCCACGTGTTGGGGGTTTCCATTGCCCCGTCCTGCTGGAGGAGGTCCTTCTGGATGCTCGTGTTCAGCCATAGCTTCAAAGTCAACCAAACTGTGCTGAACAATCTCCTCAAAGGCTCTTGTTTGCTCTCTGACTCTCCTTTGCCGTGAGTGACCAAGTTGATGAATGTTGTCTAAGGGTTGTAGTAGATTGTTGTCTCCCCTTGAACGAAGATTCATGTACCTGAAAACACACGTTTGAGAGTAGATGTATTAGTAACTTGAAAAAGGTAAAGACTTAGTCTTTGCTAAGACCCAAATCTCTATGTTCTCTAAACACTCCTAGAATGGCAACGGCGCCATTTGATAAACGTTTTCTTAGCAGGTTTTATGCAGCAGAGAGGTTATCAAAACTCTAATGCACGCAAGGTTGTAATAAGGCAAGCGGGAGAGTGTCAATCCACTTCTAGGAGGCAGAGAATGCACAAAGAATGCAAGGTCCTAAGCAAATCTAAGCAAAATGAGACAGTGTACGAGAAATTAACTAAAAACTAGATGCAGCAACCTAAACAGAGTGAAACCTACTTTAAAAACACTAGAAAGGAAGTAACTACCACGAGAAACAAACAGATTAATTAAAGGAAAGAGCTTCGAATTGTTAAAATTCGACTAGTGGATCGACCACAAGATCGACCACTAGATCGAGCAGTAACGATCGATCTCGTCTAAAACCGTAAGAACAACAAATCTAATGACCACGATGCTATCAGATAACAAGCGAAAGATGAAATAAGAC
Organism: Thlaspi arvense; assembly: GCA_911865555.2. NCBI lineage: Eukaryota > Viridiplantae > Streptophyta > Magnoliopsida > Brassicales > Brassicaceae > Thlaspi > Thlaspi arvense. The sequence continues at coordinate 17,109,135 of OU466857.2, forward strand.
TTAAAGATTCTAAAAGAAAGGGCCTAGGGTTGAGATTCATGTAAAGGGTTTCAAAGGATCGATGTTGGGTTTGAAACTTTAGATCGACTCACTTGGTGAGGATCTCTAAGCCTTGAAAACAAAACAAGATCTATCCGTGGCTTTCGGTATAGATCACTCTTTCATCCTCTCCTCCAAACCCATGGCTTTTGGTGGAAAGAGAGGTCGAAAGGCAAGGAAAACAGATTTCAAGTAATGGCTTAACTAGTCCCCCAAACTTCCATGGCTTTTGGGAAGGGGTAACTAGTCTCTAAGGTGTGATCTTCCGAGGCTCCTGGATCCTGTCAAGGTAAGGAACCTCTCGGATCATGAAGCTCTTGGCGTGAGAGTCTTCAAGCATTAAGCTTTCAACACCTTAGAAGAGATAGCCTTAAAAACGTTTAGAAAACAAACCAAGATCGAACCCTTTCTACCCCTTAATCCTCTCAACCCCGAACCCAAAGTAAACTACTCGCTACACATAGAGTAAATTAAGCAAAGCAGATAAAACGAGACGATAAACATGAAAGAAAAACTGGATTAAACGATAAAGATTCGAATACAAAAGCTTAAGAGAAAAACTGGTTCAACAATGGTGTTCTTCGTTAAACGAGAGAGAAAACATGAAAAGAAAGGATAAGGATCTAAAAGTTGTTGAAAAAGCATCTCGCCGCCTTGCCTAAAATGCCCAAACAAGCCAATGGTCCCCCCTTCGCTAACAGCCAAAAACGGTTGAAAGGACAGAAATCGACCACTGGATCGAGTGGTTCTCTCGATCATATTCGGACATCGTGTCTTCGGCTCGATCTGGGTCTCGATCTCCATCGGCGAATCGAGTGTTGTATCCGATCTCGGTATCGATCTTCGGGTGGATCGGGTGGTGTACTCGATCTGGCTCTCGCTCTGCATGGCGTCATTTACGTCCGTACCGATTGATCGATTGCTTCACTCGATCTCTGTCTCGATCATTCTCCTTGGATAGCCTAGTTGGCTCGATCTTCTGGTCGATCAACTCTAGATCGACCGGCCATGCTCGATCTGCTCCTCGATCACTGGTCCTTAGCATATTTCCGAGCTTCCACGAACTGCTACATCAGCCTCCACACGCCCACGAACCTCCATGACTCCAAAGCAGCCAGAAACAACCTGAATGTGATGCAAAATGCAAGGAAAATGCATATGTTGATGCAAGAATGCTCTAGGACCCTAAGTGATGCAATCTAACCTAAAACATGGTACAAATGCATGAAAAACTTACTAATGGGTATGCAAAATGTATGCAATATGCAATAACATCATATACACCCGTAGTTAACATCGTTTCCAAGGTCATCCATCAGCGGGGCATGGTTCTCTTCTTCACTGCTGCTTAGTATCCTCTTGATCCCTTGGAAGAGGAAACACAGCTCGGTCATTGTCACCGTAGGAGACACGGCCCGCCCGCTGAAGGTGTTTGCCAACAACTTGAGAGTGCACCTCAGAACGGGATTCCTCACTTTCTTGATTTTAGCCGTGTTGGCCTTGTAGTCTTCATCGCATAGCACGTCCCATAAGATGCTAGCGTTCTTGAGAGGAGGAAACTCCACTTGTTTAGCCGCGGCGTTGAGTCCATACGCTTGGCAAAGCTCCTCAATGGAAAAGTGATAGGACCGCTTCTTAACCTTGAAAGTTAGATGTCCTTGTGAGGGAGTAGGGAGGCTCGGGTTCTCGTAGGAAAACGCCAAGGTAGAGAGGAAATAAATGGTTACATGCGGATAAGTGGGGCAATCCATTCTTGAAAGGCAAGCAAGCCCCATGTTTTGGAGAAGGAAGTCAAAATCTTCGAGGAGATCCATTCTTTCCTGCAAGTCTCTGCTCGCGAACTTGGTAGGCTCGAAGCGCAGCCTCTCTAACCTCTTCTTCGCCGCCTTTTCCTTCTTAGTCCAACGGATCCTCTCATGAACTTGCTGAGGCTCCTCCTCTTGATCTTGTTGAGTTCCCTCTTCTTGAACAACTCGTTGTTCATCCTCTCTCTGTGCAGCCTCTTCTCTGGTTCTCTTAGGTGCCATTGGTGCCTGAAACACGATTCTCAAACAAAAGAATGAGCAAAGGCGGCGAATGATCGAGAAAGAGACTAGCGAGAAGGAAAAATCTACAACTAATACCCTATATTTTTGGGAGATTTATAAAAATTGTTACTAGATAAAGAAAAAGAAAATCTAGAGATGAGATTAAATCTAGAATATTTCCTGATTTCTAGCTACTTTAAAAAAAATCGTTACAACCCATAGCTACTTAAATCGATTAAGCGATGATAAAAGGAAATTAATAACATCTTTTTATCAAGTCAAAGGAGGGAGTGATGCATTGCAACAGGAGGTTATCAAAACTCAAGCAGCACACAGTCGTAGTATAGCATGCAAGAGGAATCAATCCAACCTAGGAGCTAGAAAGTGCAATGAGAATACAAGGATCGAGTAAAGCTAGGCAAATGATGAACGGTTTTGTGAAAATCCTAAAAACTAGATGCAACGACTAAATGCAAGGCAAAACTATTTTAAAATTACCAGGAACGAGTGAACTACCACGACGAACAAACAGAATGATTAAAATGCAAAGCTATGAATTTATCAAAATCGACTAGTGGATCGACCACAGGATCGACCACTAGATCGAGCAACAGCGATCGATCTCGTCTAAAAGTTCAAATGCAACGAACTAATGACCAGGATGCAACAGGTAACAAGCGAATGACTAACAAAGATGTAAGAATACTAAGAGAGAGGGTCCAAGGTTGAGATTCATGTTCAAGGGTCTCAAAGGTTCAAGGGAAAGGGTAACTAGTCTCTAGGATGTGATTTTCAGAGACCTTTGGATCCTTTCAAGGTAAGAGCTCTCTCTGATCATAAAGATCTTGGCGTGAGACTCTTTAAGCCTTAAGAACTCGACATCCTAGAAGAGAAAGCCATGAAGAACAAGAAAACACCAAACTTGAAAACCTTTTCGACCCCTTTGAATCCTCTCAACCCCAAAACCCGATTAAACTACTCACTACACATTAAGTAAACAAAGCAAAGCATAAAAGACAAACTCATAAACATAAAGACTAACTGGATTTAAACTTAAACGATTTCAAGATTCAAGAACAAAGCTTCAAAGTCTAACAATGGCGAAATCGCCTTCGAACAGAGAGAAGGGATGAAAAATGATAAAGTGAGAAAGCATGATCGCCGCCTTCCCAAAATAGGCCAAACAGCTCGATGGTCCCCCCCTCGCTAGCGGCCAAAAATGGTTAAAGTGCACTGAGATCGACCTCGAGATCGAGCATCTCTCTCGATCATCTTCAGACATCGTGCCTTCAGCTCGATTTGTGTCCCGATCTTCCTCGGTGGATCGAGTGCTTCGTTCGATCTTGGAGTCGATCTTTGGAGGATTGAGTGGTGGACTCGATCTAACTCTCGCTCTGCATGGCGTCATTTACGTCCGTACTCCTTGATCGATCGCTTCACTCGATCTCTGTCTCGATCAGTTTCCTTGGATCAGATGGACTACTCGATCTTCTGGTCGATCTCATCTAGATCGACCGGCCATGCTCGAACCTCCTCTCGATCTCTGGTCCTTAGCAAGCATTCCTGAATTCTCCAAGTCCCACGAATTTCCTCACGAGCCTCAGCACGTCCACGAACCCTCCAAGACTCCAAAGTAGCCGAAAACAACATGTATGCGATGCAAAAAGCAAGAAATATATGCTGGTGCAAGAACACTCTAGGACCTAAAGTGATGCAAACTAACCTAAAATGCAATGTATATGCGTGAGAAACTAACTTATATGTATGCAAAATGCATGGAATATGCAGCTATATCAACTCCCCCAAACTTACCTTTTGCTTGCCCTCAAGCAAACAAAATTAAAGAAGGAGAGAGGTTTTAAAACAAACGGGGGTTTAAGCTTCTTGCAAAGGTGTTTTTCAAATGAATCAATCTCAGCGTCCTAGTTACTAGTTCTAAAATGCAATACACACACTCATACTCCAAAGAACTTAGCCATACTCATCGCACAAAGAATTTCAAATCATGACTCTCCTATTCCAAACAATCAAAGAAACTCATCCTTTAACATTCATTAATGACCGAACCATGAATCAAACTTATACACTTTAAAGCAAAACACATTTGGCTAAGGGTAAAGGCTATGAGCATAGAATGATCTCATTTTAAAGAGGTTTATTTTAAGCAAGAGTTTCTCTCGAAAATGGTAAGAACTTTATGCATAATGCTAAAGGTAAAGGCAATTGATGCATACATGATCAGATTCTCATCTACCCATGCAAGCTAACAATGATCCTAAAACCCCTCTCATTTTTTTCTTTTAGCTCACTCACCCTCCTAAAATCTACCCTTTATCTCCAAAGCAATAGCTTAGCAATCCCCAAATAAAAATAGGAAACATCTTAGCTCTTTTAGTCTAGTGAAAAGGTTTGAAAATATTAAGCTCCTTATTTCTTTCTTATTGATAGCTCTCTTTATTTTTTTTCTTTCTTTCTTTTTCTTTTCTTTTTATTTTGGCACTTAGGCTCTTTTCTTTTTCTTTTCATTTTTATTTTGAGAGAGCTATCTTCTGAAATTATTAGAGCATTTTACATTTTAAACACAAAACCTTTCACTTAAAACCTTTTATTCACTTCAAATACCAAACTCTTTTGAAACCGAAAACATATAAACATGAAAGCAACCCCAATGATCCCCCAAACTTATCCTAAGCCTTCATCTAGCTTCAAAATGCAAAGCTAGCAAATATATGAGAACCTAATTATGTCGCCTAAATGTAACACTTTATGCTAAGTTCAAACCGAAAGAGGTCTCACAATGATGTCACACATGAAAACTTGGCTTCAAAGAAAGGTAAGGGTCAAGGTGGGAGTTCTACTTAGGCTCACAAAGAGTGGTAAAAGGAGGAAGAGAGCCTAATCATTTTAAGATACATGTGTTCATTTTCGAGTGCATAAGAATGATATTTAAAAATTCAAATTAGGGTTCTCACTTAATAGGACAAGTTTCAAATCATGATTGTTCAATTCAAGTCACGAAAATCAAAACTAGTGATCCAAGCATGGTAAGAACTTACTTTCAAAGTGTGAACAAAGCATTAGAGAACTAATAACTAGGATATTGAAACCATTCATAAGCTTAAAACACCTCTTTAAGAAAAACTTTAACCCCTTATGCAAATGTAAACAACCTAGATGCTTAAAAATTCTAGACTCAATCCTAAAATGCTTAACAAGATGAATGCAACTACATGAATTTTTTTGAAAATTTTAAATAATTTTACTAATTTTTTCCTTTTCTTTCATGCCTTAGATGCATGCAAGACTCAAGTTATGCAAAGATAAAATAAGATCAAAATAAAGAAGTTAAACCACACACATACTCCCCCAAACTTGAATGACACCGTCCCGATGGCAATTCAAAGGAGCTCAAAACAAAAAGCAAAAAGAAAGAAACATGAGCGGTATGTACAATGGAAGGTCCTTTGGTACCTCGGGTCTAGTCTCGGCTAGAACTTGAGGGCGTTCCAGACGAGCTAGAGACTATGGCTTTGCCCTTGGAGGCTGGCTCTTGGAGAGAGAGACGGGTCGGGTGAATGTTGCTGCCTTGAGTCTCACGGATGACGACTCCTCCGGTTGAAAGTCTCCTCTTCACTTGCAGCCTTCTTAGGTGAGCCTCCTTGAAGTGATTTGACCTTCTTGGCAAGCTTCTTGAGTACCTTGCTCTGCCATTTATTGATTTTCCTTTGCATCTCCACAACAGAAGCAAGGAACTTCTCCGTCTTAGTCTGCGGCTCAAAGTCAATATTGGGAAGGACGAAGGCTTCGGGCATCTCATCATCCGTGGCAGGGAACTCTGATCTTGGGCGAGAAGCTTGTCAAATGGTGGCTGTGGCTCCTAGAGGAGCAAAACACTCCTCTACGCTCGGGAGAAACTCGATGTTCCCCACTCCTAACAGCTTAGTATCGCCGTTTGGCAAGATACATACCCTTTTCTCGTTCTCCATGTCAATGAACAAGTATGCAAAGAAACCCTCAGCTGGCGTGCGCCCCAAGCTGTCTGTGTTCCTTAGGTATGTCTCGTCCATGAAGGCTCTATCTGGAACAGGAGTGTAGTCTTGAAGTGGTACACCAGCTTGCACGAACATGGGGGTGAGGAAACCACCAATGAGTGAAGAGCTTGCCTTGCACCTTAAGGCATACACCTTGTATTTCACCAGTGAAGCGGCCAAGATGCATCCGTAGTTGACGTCGTCTCCCAACTGGTATTCCAACGGATCGTCATTCTCATCCGGGTCACACACGAGATGTTTGATGCCTTGGAACAAGAAGCAAAGCTCTGTTCTCGTTACCGTAGGGGCTACTGACCGTCCGCTGAAGGTGTTGGCAATCAGCTTCAACGTGTAACACAGCACTGGACTCCTCACTCTTTTGATCTTTGCAGTATTCGCCTTGTAGTCATCGTAGGCTATGATGTCCCACAGCTCGTTTGCTTGAGTGAAGGTGGGGAAGTCCACCTTTGTGACAGCAGCAGCGAGGCCATAGGCTTGACAAAGCTCGGGGATGGAGAGGCTGAAGGCTTGACGCTTGATCTTGAAGAAGAGGCGGCCTTGAGAGGGAATTGGGACGCTAGGATTCTCGTACCGAAACTCCAAAGTGGCAAGGAAGTCGATTGTCACTTCAGAATAGGTTGGGCAATCCATCCGTGACAAACACCTGAGCCCTATCTTCTGGAGGAGCTGATCAAAATCTCCTAAAATCCCCATCTTAGACAGCAAACCTCTGTCCGCAAACTTGGTAAGCTCGAACCGGAGTCTTTCCAGCCGCTTCTTGTCTCTTTTCTCATCCTTACTCCAACGAACCCTCTCCTAAACAGCCACTTCCTGACCTTCTTCCTCTTGTGCTGTCTCCTCTCTCGTTCTTTTGGGAGCCATTGCACTTGAAACAGGTTTCTCAAGCAAGCAATGAGCAATTCAGCGATATGATCAGAGAAAGAGAGAAGCGAAGAAGAAAACCTATAGCCACTACCGTAGAATTTTGGGAGATTTATAAAAATCATAACAAAATAATAGAGAATCATATCTAGAGATACAGTGAAATCCAGAATTTTCCCTATTATTAAGCTAGTTTTAAAAAAATCAAAACCGCCCTAGCATCCAAAACAATCAAAGCGAAATAAAAGGAGATTTTTTTAAAGATTTCTAAAAGATTCGAAAATACCTTTGCAAAGATTGTTAAAGATGCTTGTTAGCCTTTAAAAAACACGAACTCACACTCTCTTTGTGCTTAATACTCGAGAAAACAAGAATGAGAGAGTGTCAAAGTAGTTAAAAACATTTAAAGGCCAACAAAACAAAACCATGGGTAAAAAGAAATGGTTTCTGACAAAAGTTGTGGTCAAGGCACATCTTTCATGGTCAAAGATGCTTGTCTTGACCACTTTTTGAATTTAAAAATTGGAGGGAAAGAGTAAGAGAGGGAAAAGAAAATGTTACCTCAGAACGAGATCGAGTCCTTTTGGTCGATCTAGGACTCGATTTCATGCCCATAATGGCGTGGATCGAGAAGGTTGATCGATTTGGGACTCGAATTCGTATTGAATCGAGTCTTGGATCGATAACACCTCTCGTTCTTTGAATTTTTGGCACGACGACTAAGTCCTCATGATCGAGTGATGGATCGAGTTGACTGATCGATCTGTCTTTGAAGGGCTTTCCCGAGAGAAAATAGATCGGTCGGTCTATGTTTGGATCGATCAATCTAAACTCCAAGAATTTTCCGAGACATTTTAGATCAGTCAATCTAGATGGGACCGATCGATCCGTGCTCATATAGATCGACCTTGTCACTCGATCTCGTCTAGATCGACTAACTCCTCTCGTTCACTAGCTCGATCTACCAAAGATCGAGCCAGGATAAGTCGATCTAGCACTCGATCTCTAGCTTGTACTCGCCCCTTCTTACTCCCTTTGGATCTAAGATCAGAGCCTGCGATCCCTCATACTTGTTCCTACACACTCAGAAGATTAAACAAAAAATTGGAAAAGAAATAAAGCAAAAATATATACAGGATAGACATGGGAATGCCTCCCAAGTGCGCTTTCTTTAACGTCTTTAGCTAGACTTTACTTGGTTTAGGCAGATGGTGGGTCTTGGAGAAGCATTGAGGTGCTCTCCTTGTCAAATGCACTCGCCATGTATGGCTTAACTCTGTGTCTGTTCACTGTGAATGCATTCCCACTCTTGCCCACCAACGTGACAGCTCTGTAAGGTAATACTTCCTTGATTTCCACCGTGACTTCAGCTTCCCTTGAAAGAGCTTGAGCCTTGAATTGTAAAGCAGCACCAAACTCCCTTCCTTAAGCTCCTTAGGTACCAGCTTCTTGTCATGAGCAGCCTTGGTACGCTCCTTGTAGATCCTAGCGCTTTCGTACGCATCCAGCCTTAGCTCATCAAGCTCGTGCAACTGGATTAACCGCTTCTCCTGAGCCGTCTTCAGATCAAGGTTCAGCCGCTTCACAGCCCACAACGCCCAATGTTCCAACTCAACTGGAAGGTGACATCCTTTGCCGTAGAGAAGAGTGAAAGGAGTAGTACCAATGGGCGTTTGAAAGCTGTCCGGTAAGCCCACAAAGCGTCATCTAACTTCACCGCCCAATCCTTCCGTGTAGTCCCAACTGTTCTCTCGAGTATCGCCTTGATCTGACGGCTAGAGACCTCCACTCGGCAACTCGTTTGAGGATGGTAAGGCGTATCTACCTTGTGCTTCACGCCATACTTCCTTAGAAGATTTTCAAACAGCTTGTTGATGAAATGGCCTCCTCCGTCGCTTATCACCACCTTAGGCACTCTAAACCTCGGGAAGATAATGCTCTTAAAGAGCTTGATCACCACCTTAGCATCGTTTGTTGGGGAAGCAATGGCCTCAACCCATTTAGAGACGTAATCAACAGCCACCAAAATGAACTTGTTGCAGAAAGAAGATGGAAACGGCCCCATGAAGTCTATGCCCCACGCGTCAAAGACGTCAACCTCGAAGATATGAACTTGAGGCATCTCGTTCCTCTTGGTGATATTCCCTGCTCTTTGACAAGCTTCGCAACTCATCACGAACTAATGGGTGTCTTTGAAGATGGACGGCCACCAGAAGCCGGCTTGTAAGACCTTAGTGGCGGTTTTGAATGAAGCAAAGTGCCCGCCATACAAAGAACCGTGGCAATGAAAGATGATATCTCTTGCTTCCTCCTTTGTCACGCATCTTCTGTACAGGCTATCAACACCTCTCTTGTATAAATAGGGCTCATCCCAATAGTAGTGGCTCACGTCCCTCATGAACCTCTTCCTATGGTAGTTGTCAAGATGCGAAGGCTCTTCCCCACATGCCAAGTAGTTCACAATATCCGCGTACCAAGGGAGATCCTCCTCTTTGAAGATCAGAACTTCCTTAAACCGCCCTTCTAGGTTCCCACAAACAGCCGTAGTGATTGCCATGTGTTCCTCGGGGAGAGAATCATCTAAAGGAAGAGACTCGTTGATTCTTAACCGAGAGAGATGGTCAGCAACGCCGTTCTCTATCCCCTTCTTGTCTTTGATCTCCATGCCAAACTCCTGAAGAAGAAGAATCCATCTCAAAAGCCTCGGCTTAGTGTCCTTCTTGGAATAGATGTAGCGCAAAGCCGCGTGATAAGTGTAGACAATGGCCTTGGAAACCACGAGGTATAACCGGAACTTCTCAAAGGCAAACACTACTGCCAATAGCTCCTTCTCCGTGGTAGTGTACCTTGTTTGCGTTTCATCCAAGGTTCTTGAAGCATAGTAAATCACGTGCAGCTTCTTATCTTTCCTTTGACCTAAAACGGCTCCCACGGCGTAGTCACTAGGATCACACATAATCTCGAAAGGTAGAGTCCAGTCCGGTGCTTGCTCTATAGGTGCGGATACTAGAGCCTCCTTGATGGTCACAAAAGCTTGCAAACACTCCTCATCAAAGACGAAATCAGCTTCCTTGCACAACAGTCGTGTAAGAGGGCGTGCAATCATAGAAAAATCCTTGATGAAGTGCCTGTAGAAGCCGGCGTGTCACAAGAAACTTCTCACTCCTTTGACGTTAACCGGCGGCTTGAGACTCATCATGACTTCAACCTTAGCCTTATCAACCTCAATTCCCTTCACTGATATCTTATGGCCAAGCATGATCCCTTCCTTCACCATGAAGTGACATTTTTCCCAATTAAGCACCAAGTTTGTCTCCTCACAACGCTTTAGTACCTTGCAAAGATTCAACAAACACGCAGAAAAGGACGCACCATAGACCGAGAAGTCATCCATAAACACCTCTACCATCTCTTCAATTAGATCGGAGATGATCGATATCATACACCGCTGAAACGTAGCCGGTGCGTTACACAACCCGAATGGCATCCTTCGATACGCGAATGTGCCATAAGGGCATGTAAAGGTCGTCTTCTCCTGATCATTTGGATGGATTGCTATTTGGAAAAATCCACTATATCCATCAAGAATGCAATAGTAGTGTTGATTAGCAAGTCTTTCAAGTATTTGATCAATAAAAGGCAAGGGAAAATGATCCTTTCTAGTAGCAAGATTAAGCTTCCTATAATCAATACACATACGGTGTCCAGTAATAGTCCTAGTAGGTATAAGCTCATCTTTGTCATTCTAAATGACCGTGATCCCTCCCTTCTTAGGCACCATGTGTACGGGAGAAACCCACATGCTGTCACTTATGGGATAGATCACGTCAGCTTCTAGCAGCTTAAGAATCTCTTTCTTAACAACCTCTTTTAAATTACGATTCAAACGCCTTTGATGTTCTACAGAAGAGGCGTTCTCATTATCCAAGTGAAGCCTATGAGTGCAAAGCATTGGTGAAAGGCCCTTGATGTCACTTAGTGAGTACCCAATGGCCTGCCTATACTTTCTCAACTCAGTTAAGAGCGAGTGCAACTCATCATCACTTAAGTTTTCATTCACAATCACTGGATACGTTTCGTTAAGCCCTAAGAATGCATACCTTAGCCCTTTTGGGAGCTCCTTAAGGTCCACCTTTGGGGCTAACAGCTTGCTCCAATCATCCTCGTGGCTGTTGCTGTTGTTTTCCTCCTTGGAACCTTCCTTAGAACCCGAGACATGACCCTTGAGGCTGCTTTCTCCAAACGCTATCCCTTCTGAAATCGAGTCGTCCAGTCGATCTTGCTCTCGATGTCGTCTAGATCGAGCAGTTTCGCTCTATTCACTCACTCGATTTAATGTGGATCGAGTGAGAGATCGAGACGCTGAGTCGATCTCCGGATTAGACCCCAAACTGATCGGAAGGCTTCTCTCGATCTCGGACTCGATTAATTTCTTGGATCGATCACCCTCCTCGATCTGACTGTCGATTGCTGTACCGGATCGAGTTGTGCTCTCGATTGTCTTGTCGATTTGACCCCTGGATCGAGTAATGTCATCGATCTCGTAATCGATCTCTAGGCAAACGCCTTCATCTTCTAGCACAACCTTCCTTGAATCAAGTAAGTTGACGTATTCTTGAGTCCTCTGATCCACGTAACCGAACTCTCCTGGCTCCTTAGTCAATGCCAGCTTCAAATGATCTTCCTGAGCCAACTCCTCCAGCTACTCATCCGCTAAGGCATCCAAGGTTTCAATGTTGAAAGCTTGCCCTTCTATCGTAGGCTTCTTCAGAACCTCGTTGATATCGAAGTCCAGCCTTATATCTTTACCCAAGTGCAGAGTAATCTTCCCATTCTTGACGTCTATGATGGCTCCAGCGGTGGCTAAGAAAGGTCTACCGAGAATGAGTGGATCCTTAGGCTCTTCGTCCATTTCCAACACAATGAAGTCTGTGGGCACGATTACTCCACTGATTCTCACTGGCAAGTCCTCAAGCAAACCCACAGGTAACCTCACACTTCTGTCAGCTAGTACCAACGAGATTCTACAATCCTTGAAACGGGTAAAGCCAAGCTTCTTTGTCACGGAATGAGGCATCAGATTTATACTAGCTCCGAGATCACAAAGGCAACTCTTGAACTCTAAAGGACCTAAAGCGCAAGGTATAGTGAAGCTTCCAGGGTCTCCCAACTTCTTAGGGACTACCTCCTTGTGTATCACATTACTACACTCCTCACTAAGAACAAGCACTTCCTTGCTTTCCTTATTCTTCTTCACGAGCGTATCTTTGAAGAATTTGGTGCATTTAGGCATCATTGCAAGGCAGTCCACGTGAGGTAGCTTGATCTCTACGTCCTTAAGGTGCTTCTCAAACAGGACTCTATGCTTCTCTATGAGTTGCTTCTTCAAGCGGACAGGAAAAGGTAGCTTAGGTACATGCGGTGGAGGTACATAAGCATCCTTCTCCTTAGTAGTTTGCTCCGCTTTCTTCTCAACAACCGCTTTCTCACCTCTCCTTGGTCCTTGAATCCAAACATTGTCAAAGTTTATCTCATCATCAGCTGAAAGGTTACCCTCCCCCTCTTGAATTACAACGTCCTCGTTGATCTTTGGAGTAACTGTAGGTGCAAGCTCTTTCCCACTCCTTAGCGTAATAGCATTGGCGTATTCCTTGGGATTTTGCTCACACTTGCCCGGTAAGCTATTATGACCGCTTGTACTCGCCTTTCCTTTCTCTAGCTGCTTGATCTTGTTAATCAAGTTTGTAATCTGAGTACATCTCGGCAAACTTCTGATTTGTAGATGCTTGCCCTTAGATCAATTGTTGAACATACCTTGGACAGGATCAACTTGTTGTTGTTGCATCGGTTGTTGTTGAGGTACAAAGCCCGGAGGGTACATTGGCGTCTAACCCTTGTTTCCTTGCTGTTGTCCTTGGAAGTTGTTCTGCCCGTGCCCTTGGAAGCCACCACTCGGCTGAAAACCTTTGTTGTATGGTACGAAAGGCTTTGCTTGCTGAGCAGGGTACACTTGATCCTTAGGGTTCGCGACGTTGGTGCTACGGTATGAGAGATTGTTGTTCTGGTTGTAGCCTTGTAAATACCCTTGAGGTTTGTAGTTGTTTTGACCCGCCACCCAATGGACTTCTTCTTGACTCAACTCAAGCTCCTCTAAGGTTTTAACCGCTTCACCAACAAAGTGAACATGCTTCTGATTAGCCAACACCAGCTTATCAATCTTCCCATGTAATGACTTAAGCTCTTTCTTGTGAGACTCTAGCTCAGAACCTCTCAGTGCACGGTCGTAATCTTCAGCGTAGTTGCCGTAACTCAGTGCCAAGTTCTCAATCAGCTCCATGCCTTCTTCTACCTCTTGACCAAGGAAGTTTCCTTTACTAGTCGTGTCAAGTAGCAAGCGTATCTTTGGCCTAGTCTTTACTAAACCCCAAATCTCAATGCTTTCTAAACACTCCTAAGATACCCATCACAATAGGTTTGGGATCACTCCTCCTCCTGTACAGAACAATAATTTTGAGATTAAGCCGGGATTCATCTCAATGGTGCAAAATAATAAGTTTCACAGGCTAGCAAAGGAAGACCCCTTGGAGCACCTTGATAACTTCGAGCAAGTATGTGGGATGAATAAGATTAACGGTATATCCGAAGATGCTTTCAAGCTGCGTCTCTTTCCATTTTCTCTTGGAGACAAGGCTAGACATTGGGAGAAAACCCTTCCACAAGGCACCCTTACCTCTTGGGCTGAGTGTAAGAAGCCGTTCCTTTCAAAATTCTTCTCTAGCACCAGAACAGCAAGGCTGAGAAGTGAGATCAGCGGCTTCACTTAAAGGAACAATGAGACGTTCAATGTAGCCATGGAGCGGTTCAAGGACTATACCATTCAATGTCCTCACCACGGCTTCAGTGAAGAGACCTTACTAAGGACTATCAACCGTGGAACGTCACCAAAGATACGCTTGCTACTTGACATGGCTAGTAAAGGAAACTTCCTTAGTCAAGAGGTAGAAGAAGGCATGGAGCTGATTGAGAACTTGGCACTGAGTGATGGCAACTACGCTGAAGATTACGACCGTGCACCGAGAGGTTCTGAGCTAGAGTCTCACAAGAAAGAGCTTAAGTCATTACATGAGAAGATTGATAAGCTGGAGTTGGTTAATCAGAATCATGTTCACTTTGTTGGTGAAGCGGATGAAACCTTAGAGGAGCTTGAGTTGAGTCAAGAAGAATCCAATTGGGTGGCGGGTCAAAACAACTATAAACCTCAAGGGTATTCACAAGGCTACAACCAGAACAACAATCTCTCATACCGTAGCACCAACGTCGCGAACCCTAAGGATCAAGTGTACCCTGCTCAGCAAGCAAAACCTTTCGTACCATACAACAAAGGTTTTCAGCCGAGTGGTGGCTTCCAAGGGCAAGGGCAGAACAACTTCCAAGGACAACAGAAAGGAAACAAGGGTTATAAGCCAATGTACCCTCCGGGCTTTGTACCTCAACAACAACCGATGCAACAACAACAAGTTGATCATGTCCAAGCTATGTTTCAAAAATTGATTCAAGGGCAAGCCTCTACAAATCAGAAGTTTTCCGAGATAAACACTCATTTAGACTCGTCACTCACAGACTTCTCTACTCAGATTACAAACTTGAATAACAAGATCAAGCAGCTTGAGAAGGGAAAGGCGAGTACAAGCGGTCAGAATAGCTTACCGAGCAAGTGTGAGCAGAATCCCAAGGAATACGCCAATGCTATTACGCTAAGGAGTGGGAAAGAGCTTGCACCTACGGTTACTCCAAAGATCAACGAGGACGCTGTAATCCAAGAGGGGGAGGGTAAGCTTTCAGCTGATGATGAGATAAACTTTGACAATGTTTGGATTCAAGGACCAAGGAGAGGTGAGAAAGCGGTTGTTGAGAAGAAAGCGGAGCAAACTACTAAGGAGAAGGATGCTTATGTACCTCCACCGTATGTACCTAAGCTACCTTTTCCTGGCCGCTTCAAGAAGCAACTCATAGAGAAGCATAGAGTCTTGTTTGAGAAGCTCCTTAAGGACGTAGAGATCAAGCTACCTCTCGTGGACTGCCTTGCAATTATGCCTAAATGCGCCAAATTCTTCAAAGATACGCTCGTGAAGAAGAATAAGGAAAGCAAGGAAGTGCTTGTTCTTAGTGAGGAGTGTAGTAATGTGATACACAAGGAGGTAGTCCCTAAGAAGTTGGGAGACCCTGGAAGCTTCACTATACCTTGCGCTTTAGGTCCTTTAGAGTTCAAGAGTTGCCTTTGTGATCTCGGAGCTAGTATAAATCTGATGCCTCATTCCATGGCAAAGAAGCTTGGCTTTACCCGTTTCAAGGATTGTAGAATCTCGTTGGTACTAGCTGACAGAAGTGTGAGGTTATCTGTGGGTTTGCTTGAGGACTTGCCAGTGAGAATCAGTGGAGTAAACGTGCCCACAGACTTCGTTGTGTTGGAAATGGACGAAGAGCCTAAGGATCCACTCATTCTCGGTAGACCTTTCTTAGCCACCGCCGGAGCCATCATAGACGTCAAGAATGGGAAGATTGCTCTGCACTTGGGTAAAGATATAAGGCTGGACTTCGATATCAACGCGGTTCGGAAGAATCCTACGATAGAAGGGCAAGCTTTCTACATTGAAACGTTGGATGCCTTAGCGGATGAGTTGCTAGAGGAGTTGGCTCAAGAAGATCATTTGAAGCTGGCATTGACTAAGGAGCCAGGAGAGTTCGGTTACGTGGATCAGAGGACTCGGGAATACGTCAAATTGCTTGATTCAAAGAAGGTTGTGCTAGAAGATGAAGGCGTTTGCCTAGAGATCGACTCTGAGATCGATGACATTACTCAATCCAGGGGTCAAATCGACAAGACAATCGAGAGCACAACTCGATCCGGTACAGCAATCGACAGTCAGATCGAGGAGGGTGATCGATCCAAGAAATTAATCGAGTCCGAGATCGAGAGAAGCCTTCCAATCAGTTTGGGGTCTAATCCGGAGATCGACTCAGCGTCTCGATCTCTCACCCGATCCACATTAAATCGAGTGAGTGAATCGAGCAAAACTGCTCGATCTAAACGACATCGAGAGCAAGATCGACTGGACGACTCGATTTCAGAAGGGATAGCGGTTAGAGAAAGCAGCCTCAAGGGTCATGTCTCGGGTTCTAAGGAAGGTTCCAAGGAGAAAAACAACAGCAACAGCCACGAGGATGATTGGAGCGAGCTGTTAGCCCCAAAGGTGGACCTTAAGGAGCTCCCGAAAGGGCTAAGGTATGCTTTCTTAGGGCTTAACGAAACCTATCCAGTGATTGTGAATGAAAACTAAAGTGATGATGAGTTGCACTCGCTCTTAACTGAGTTGACAAAGTATAGGAAGGCCATTGGGTATTCACTAAGTGACATCAAGGGCCTTTCACCAATGCTTTGCACACATAGGATTCACTTGGATAATGAGAACGCCTCTTCTATAGAACATCAAAGGCGTTTGAATCCTAATTTGAAAGAGGTTGTTAAGACTGAGATTCTTAAGCTGCTAGAAGCTGACGTGATCTATCCCATAAGTGATAGCACGTGGGTTTCTCCCGTACACGTGGTGCCTAAGAAGGGAGGGATCACGGTCATTAAGAATGACAAAGATGAGCTTATACCTACTAGGACTATTACTGGACACCGTATGTGTATTGATTATAGGAAGCTTAATCTTGCTGCTAGAAAGGATCATTTTCCCTTGCCTTTTATTGATCAAATGCTTGAAAGACTTGCTAATCACCCCTATTATTGCTTTCTTGATGGATATAGTGGATTTTTCCAAATACCAATCCATCCAAATGATCAGGAGAAGACGACTTTTACATGCCCTTATGGCACCTTCGCGTATCGAAGGATGCCATTCGGGTTGTGTAACGCTTGGGCAACGTTTCAGCGGTGTATGATGTCAACCATCTCCGATCTAATAGAAGAGATGGTAGAGGTGTTTATGGATGACTTCTCGGTCCATGGTGCATCCTTTTCTGCGGTTTGTTGAATCTTTGCAAGGTACTAAAGCGTTGTGAGGAGACAAACTTGGTGCTTAATTGGGAAAAATGTCACTTCATGGTGAAGGAAGGGATCGTGCTTGGCCATAAGATATCAGAGAAGGGAATTGAGGTTGATAAGGCTATGGTTGAAGTCATGATGAGTCTCGAGCCGCCGGTTAACATCAAAGGATTGAGAAGTTTCTTGGGACACGCCAGCTTCTACAGGCGCTTTATCAAGGACTTTTCTAATATTGCACGCCCTCTTACACGACTGTTGTGCAAGGAAGCTGATTTCGTCTTTGATGAGGAATGTTTGCAAGCTTTCGTGACCATCAAGGAGGCTCTTGTATCCGCACCTATAGTGCAAGCACCGGACTGGACTCTACCTTTCGAGATTATGTGTGATGCTAGTGACTACGCCGTGGGAGCCGTTCTAGGTCAAAGGAAAGATAAGAAGCTACACGTGATTTACTATGCTTCAAGAACCTTGGATGACACGCAAACAAGGTACACTACCACGGAGAAGGAGCTATTGGCAGTAGTGTTTACCTTTGAGTAGTTCCGGTAATACCTCATGGGTTCCAAGGCTATTGTCTACATGGATCACGCGGCTTTGCGCTACATCTATTCCAAGAAGGACACTAAGTCGAGACTTTTGAGATGGATTCTTCTTCTTCAGGAGTTTGACATGGAAATCAAAGACAAGAAAGGGATAGAGAACAGCGATGCTGACCATCTCTCTCGGTTAAGAATCAACAAGTCTCTTCCTTTAGATGATTCTCTCCCCGAGGAACAACTCATGGCAATCACTACGACTGTTTGTGGGAACCTAGAAGGGTGGTTTGAGGAAGTTCTGAGCTTCAAAGAGGAGGATCTCCCTTGGTACGCGGATATTGTGAACTACTTGACATGTGGGGAAGAGCCTTCGCATCTTGACAACTACCATAGGAAGAAGTTCATGAGGGACGTGAGCCACTACTATTGGGATGAGCCCTATTTATACAAGAGAGGTGTTGATAGCCTGTACAGAAGATGGGTGATAAAGGAGGAAGCAAGAGATATCATCTTTCATTGCCACGGTTCTTTGTATGGCGGGCACTTTGCTTCATTCAAAACTGCCACTAAGGTCTTACAAGCCGGCTTCTGGTAGCCGTCCATCTTCAAAGACACCCATGAGTTCGTGATGAGTTGCGAAGCTTATCAAAGAGCAGGGAATATCACTAAGAGGAACGAGATGCCTCAAGTTCCTATCTTCGAGGTTGACGTCTTTGACGCGTGGGGCATAGACTTCATGGGGCCGTTTCTATCTTCTTACGGCAACAAGTTCATTTTGGTGGCTAAGTGGGTTGAGGCTATTGCTTCCCCAACTAACGATGCTAAGGTGGTGATCAAGCTCTTTAAGAGCATCATATTCCCACGGTTTGGAGTCCCCAAGGTTGAAATCAGTGACGGTGGAAGCCATTTCATCAACAAGGTGTTTAAAATCCTTCTAAGGAAGTATGGCGTGAAGCACAAGGTAGCCACACCTTACCATCCCCAACCGAGTAGCCAATTGGAGGTCTCTAACCGGCAGATCAAGGCGATACTTGAGAGGACAGTTGGGACAACTCGGAAGGACTGGGCGGTGAAGCTAGACGACGCTTTGTGGGCTTACCGGACTGCTTTCAAGACGCAAATCGGTACAACTCCTATCACTCTTCTCTACGGCAAAGGATGTCACCTCCCAGTTGAGTTGGAACATAGGGCGTTGAGGGCTGTGAAGCAACTGAATTTTGATCTGAAGACGGCTCAGGAGAAGCGGTTGATCTAGTTGCACGAGCTTGATGAGCAAAGGCTGGATGCTTACGAAAGCGCTAGGATCTACATGGAGCGTACCAAGGCTGCTCACGACAAGAAGTTGGTACCTAAGGAGCTTAAGGAAGGGATTTTGGTGCTACTTTACAATTCAAGGCTCAAGCTCTTTCCTGGGAAGCTGAAGTCACGGTGGAGCGGTCCGTATGAAATCAAGGAAGTATTACCTTACGGAGCTGTCACGGTTGTCGGCAAAAGTGGGAATGCATCCACAATGAACGGACACAGAGTTAAGCTATACATGGCGAGTGCATTTGACGAGGAGAGCACCTCAATGCTTCTCCAAGACCCACCATCTGCCTAAACCAAGTAAAGTCTAACTAAAGACGTTAAAGAAAGCGCACTTGGGAGGCATTCCCATGTCTATCCTGTATATATTTTTGCTTTATTTCTCTTCCAGTTTTATGTTTTTATCTTCTAAGTGTGTAGGAACAAGTATGAGGGATCGCAGGCTCTGATCTTAGATCCAAAGGGAGTAAGAAAGGGCGAGTACAAGCTAGAGATCGAGTGCTAGATCGACTTATCCTGGCTCGGTCTTTGCTAGATCGAGCTAGTGAATCGAGAGGAGTTAGTCGATCTAGACGAGATCGAGTGACAAGGTCGATCTATATGAGCACAGATCGATCGGTCCCACCTAGATCGACCGATCTAAAATGTCTCGGGAAATTCTTGGAGTTTATGTCGATCGGTCCAAACATAGACAGGTTGATCTATTTTCTCTCGGGAAAGTCCTTCAAAGACAGGTCGATCAGTCAACTCGATCCATCACTCGATCTAAGCCAAATCGATCCCTGAATCGAGAATGTGGCTCGATCACGAGGACTCAGCCGTCGTGCCAAAAACTCAAGGAACGAGAGGTGCAATCGATCCAAGACTCGATTCAATCAGAATCGAGTCCCAAATCGAGTAACACTCTCGATCCACGCCAGTATGGGCATGAGATCGAGCCCTAGATCGACCAAAGGGACTCGATCTCATGCCGAGGTAACCAAAACTTTTCCCTCCCTTTCTCTTTTCCCTCACTTTTTTAATTTGAATGGTGGTCAAGACACGAATCTTTGACCACGAAAGATGTGCCTTGACCACGAAAGATGTGCCTTGACCACATCTTTTGTCAGAAAACCGCTTTCATCACCCATGGTTTTAGATTTTTGTTGCCTTTATGTTTTCAACAATTTCACACTCTCTCATTTCTGTTCTTACGAATTTTAAATCGAGAGAGAGTGCTTTTCTTCCTTTCCTAAAGGCATTTAGCTCTTGTCTTCGATCCTCCAAAGGTATTTTCAGATTTTTAATTAAATCTTTTTAAAATTTCTTTCTATCATCGCTTAATCGATTTAAGTAGCAAAGGGTTGTAACGATTTTTTTTAAAGTAGCTAAAATCAGGAAACATTCTAGATTTAATCTCATCTCTAGATTTTCTATTCCTTTATCTAGTTACAATTTTTATAAATCCCCCAAAAATCTAGGGTATTAGTTGTAGGTTTTTTCTTCTCGCTAGTCTCTTTCTCGATCTTTCGACGGCTTTGCTCATTCTTTTGTTTGAGAATCGTGTTTCAGGCACCAATGGCACCTAAGAGAACCAGAGAACAGGCTGCACAGAGAGAGGATGAACAACGAGTGGTTCAAGAAGAGGGAACTCAACAAGTTCAAGAGAAGGAACCTCAGCAAGTTCATGAGAGGATCAGATGGACTAAGGAGGAAAAGGCGGCAAAGAAGAGGTTAGAGAGGCTGCGCTTCGAGCCTACCAAGTTCGCGAGCAGAGACTTGCTGGAAAGAATGGATCTCCTTGATGATTTTGACTTCCTTCTCCAAAACATGGGGCTTTCTTGCCTTTCAAGAATGGATTGCCCCACTTATCCGCAAGTAACCATTGATTTCCTCTCTACCTTGGCGTTTTCCTACGAGAACCCGAGCCTCCTTACTCCCTCACAAGGACATCTCACTTTCAAGGTTAAGAAGCGGTCCTATCACCTTTCCATTGAGGAGCTTTGCAAAGCGAATGGACTCAACGCCGCGGCTAAACAAGTGGAGTTTCCTCCTCTCAAGAACGCTAGCATCATATGGGATGTGCTATGCGATGAAGACTACAAGGCCAACACGGCTAAAATCAAGAGAGTGAGGAATCCCGTTCTGAGGTACACTCTCAAGTTGTTGGCAAACACCTTCACCGGGCGGGCCGTGTCTCCTACGGTGACAAAGACCGAGCTGTGTTTCCACTTCCAAGGGATCAAGAGGATACTATGCAGCAGCGAAAGAGAACCGTAACCCGCTGATGGATGACCTTGGAAACGATGTTAACTACGGGTGTATACTAGCATCTTCCTCGGTAAAGTACAAGGCATATGCTCTGAGGTGCAAGGCAAGATCAGCTTACATCGGAGGGTTTCACACGCCACTCTTCATCCAGGCCGGTGTATCCCTTCAACGGTTCGAACCTTGCGCGGATAGAGCCTTCATGGACGAGACCTACATGCGCAACACCGATAGCTTGGGACCTACACCAGCTCCAGGATTCTTCGCCTATCAGTTCTACAATGACGCGGGGAAGAAGAGTGTGTGCCCAATGTTGCGGAGACAAACTTTGACAGCATAGGTACGATACAGTTTTGCCCGACGCACGAGGAGTGCTACGCCCCACTTGGTACAACAATGATGCCTATTCAGTCTGGGCGTGAGCAGTCAGAGTCACCACCATCAGATGGCGCAATGCCAGCCCACTTTGAGCTTCCGAGGATGGACTTTGAGCCGTGGACCAAGGCTGAGAAGTTTCTTGCTTCGGTGGTGGAGGTGCAGCGAAAGATAACCAAGTGGTAAGGGAAGATGATCAAGAAGCTTGCCAAGAAAGTCAAGGCGCTTCAAGGGAGCTTATCCGCGAAGTCTAAGGGGTCCAAGAGTGAAGAGGTTAACCAGCCCGAGAAGAGGAGGAGATCAACTGGCGGTATTGTCATCCGTGAGCAACAAGGCACCGCGCAACAAGCTCGCCATTTCGTTCATGGTTTCCCCACCGAGAATAAAGGCAAGGACATAGCCCGACGCTCCTTTAGCAAAAGCAGCTCCGCTGGAACATCCTCAAGTTCCAGCCGAGTTTAGCTCCAAGATACCAACAACCTTCCATTGTACATACTGCTCATGTTTTCATGATTTTTTCTTTGTGTTCTGAGCTCTCTCGAATTTTTTTGCCACTGGGACGGTGTCATTCAAGTTTGGGGGAGTGTGTGTGTTATTTGACATGTTTATTTTGCTCTTATTTTATCTTTGCATCTGTTGAGTCTTGCATAAATCTAAGGCATAGAAAAGATAAGAAAAAATTAGCAAACTTTTTTAAAATATTTCAAAAAAAAAAAAAATTTCATGTAGATGCATTCACATCGATAAGCATTTTAGGATTGCGTCTAGAATTTTTAAGCATCTAGGTTGTTTACATGTGCATAAGGGGTTAAATTTTTTGTCAAAAGGTGTTTTAAGCTCATGGATTGTTTCAATGCCCTAGTTAGTAGTTCTCTAATGCTTTGATCACGCTTTGAAAGTAAGTCCTTACCATGCTTGGATCACTTGTTTTGATTTTCGTGACTTGAATTGAACACTCATGATTTGAAACTTGTCCTAATAAGTGAGAACCAAAATTTAAATTTTTAAATATCATTCTTATGCATTTGAAATTGAACACATGGATCTTAAAAATATTTAGGCTCTCTTCTTCCTTTTACCACTCTTTGTGAGCCTAAGTAGAACTCCCACCTTGACCCTTACCTTTCTTTGAAGCCAAGTTTTCGTGTGTGACATCATTGTGAGGCCTCTTTCGGATTGAACTTAGCATAACGTGTTAAGTTTAGGCAACATGATTAGGTTTTCATATGATTGCTAGCTTTGCATTTAGAAGCTAGATGTAGGCTTAGGATAAGTTTGGGGGATCCTTGGGGTTACTTTCATGTTTATATGTTTTTGGTTTCAAAAGAGTTTGGTATTTGAAGTGAGCAAAAAGGTTTTAAGTGAAAGATTTTGTGTTTAAAATGTCTATTGCTCTAATAATTTCAGAATATAGCTCTCTCAAAATAAAAATAAAAAGAAAAAGAGAAGAGCCTAAGTGCCAAAATAAAAAAAAAGGGGGAAAGAAAAGAAAGAAAAAAATATATAAGAGAGCTATCAATAAGAAAGATATAAGGAGCTCATTATATTCAAACCTTTTCACTAGCCTAAAAGAGTTAAAATGTTTTCTGTTATGATTTGGGGATTGCTAAGCTTTTGCTTTGGGGAAATGGGTAGAATCTAGGTTGGTGAGTGAGCTTAAAAGAAAATAAATGAGAGGGGTTTTAGGATCATTGTTAGTTTACATGGGTAGATGAGAATCTGATCATGTATGCTTCAATTGCCTTTACCTTTATCATTATGCATAAAGTTCTTACCATATTTGAGAGAAACCCTTGCTTTAAATAAAAACCCTTTTTCAAATGAGATCATTCTATGCTCATAGCCTACACCCTTAGCCAAATGTGTTCTGCTTTAAAGTGCATAAGTTTGATTCATGGTTCGATCATTAATGAATATTAAAGGATGAGTTTCTTTTATTGTTTGGAATAGGAGAGTCACGGTTTGAAATTCATTGTGTGATGAGTATGGCTAAGTTCTTTGGAGTAAGAGTGTGCGCATTGCATTTTAGAACTAGTAACTAGGACATTGAGATTGATTCATTTGAAAGACACCTTTGCAAGAAGCTTAAACCCCCGTTTGTTTTTAAACCTCTCACTCTTCTCTAATTTTGTTTGCTTGAGGGCAAGTGATAACTAGTTTCTTTGCAAGGGTGAGTATGCAATGAGGCTATCAAACTCAAATGCAAGGCAGGTTGTAGAACAGTATGCAAGAGAGAGTCAATCCACACCTAAGATGATAGAAAAAGCAAAGAGAATGCAAGGGCTTTGCAAATCTAAGCGAAACAAGATAGGTTTTGAGAAAATTCCTAAAAACTAGATGCAGCAACTAAATGGAATGCAAAACTATTTTAATATTACCAGGAATGATCAAACTACCATGAGGAACAAACAGAATAATTAAAGGACAAAGCTACGAATTACTAAAATTCGACTAGTGGATCGACCATGGGATCGACCACTAGATCGAGCAATAACAATCGATCTCGTCTAAAAATGCAAGACAGCATAACTAACGACCAGGATGCTATCAAAGATCAAGCGAATGACGAGAGAAGATGTAAAGATACTAAGAAAGAGGGCCTAGGGTTGAGATTCATGGTCAGGAGTTTCAAAGGTCCGAACTTGGATTGAAAACTTTAAATCGACTCACTTTGTGAGAATCTCTAAGCCTTGAAAACGAAATAAGATCTATCTGTCGCTTTCGGTATAGATCACTCCTTCATCCTCTCCTCCAAACCCATGGCTTTTGGTGGAAAGAGAGGTCGAAGGGCAGGAAAACAGATTTCAAACAAATGGCTTAACTAGTCCCCCAAACTTCCATGGCTTTTGGGAAGGGGTAACTAGTCTCTAGGGTGTGATCTTCAGAGGTCCCTGAATCCTGCCAAGGTAAGGAACCTCTCGGATCATAAAACTCTTGGCGTGAGAGTCTTTATGCTTTAGGAACTCGACACCCTAGAAGAGATAGCCATTTAACACTAGAAAACCCCAAGATTCGAAACCCTTTTTGACCCCTTGAATCCTCTCAACCCCGAACCCAAATGAACTACTCACTACACATAAGATAAATCAAGCAAAGCATGAAGAAAGAAACGATGAACACAAAGAAATTCAGATCATGACTCTCCTATTCCTATCAATCAAAGAATCTCATCCTTTAACATTCATTAACATTCGAACCATGAATCAAACTTATGCACTTTAAAGAAAAACACATTTGGCTAAGGGTGCAGGTTATGAGCATAGAATGATCTCATTTGAAAAGGGTTTACAATTAAAACAAGGGTTTCTCTCAAAAATGGCAAGAACTTTATGCATAATGCTAAAGGTGAAGGCAATTGATGCATACATGATCAGATTCTCATCTACCCATGTAAACTAACAATGATCCTAAACCCCTCTCATTTATTAATTTTCATCCTCACTCACCACTTAGAATCTACCCCTTTTTTCTCAAAGCTTTGCATTCTCCAATTCAAAACAGAAAATATTTTTAACTCTTTAGGCTAGTGAAAAGATTGAAAATAATTTTGCTCTTTAACTATTTCTTATTGGTAGCTCTCTTATTTATTTTTTTCTTTTTCTTTCTTCTTTTTTTTTTTATTTTTATTTGGGAGAGCTACCTCCTGAAATTTATTAGAGCATATATATAGTTTTTAAACACAACCTTTCACTTAAAACCCATTTCTTTCTTTTAAACACCAAACTCTTTGAAACCGAGAACAAATAGACATGAAAACAACCCCAATGATCCCCCAAACTTATCCTAAGCCTATACCTAGCTTCAAAATGCAAAGCTAGCAATCATATGAGAACCAAATCATGTCGCCTAAACCTAACACTTTATGCTAAGTTCAAAACCGAAAAAAGAAGGCCTCACAATGATGTCACACAAGAAATATTTGGTTTCAAAGAAGGGTAAGGGTCAAGGTTGGAGTTCTACTTAGGCTCACAAAGAGTGGTAAAAGGAAGAAGAGAGCCTAAATATTTTAAAACCCATGTGTTCATTTTCAAATGCAGAAGGATGATAATTAATAATTTCAGATTAAAGTTTTCACTTATTAGGACAAGTTTCAAATCATGAGAGTTCAATTCAAGTCACGAAAATCATAGCAAGTGATCCAAGCATGGTAAGAACTTACTTTCAAAGCATAAGCAAAGCATTAGAGAACTACTAACTAGGGCATTGAAACAATTCATGAGTATAAAACACCTTTTTAAGAAACTTTAACCCCTTATGCAAATGCAAACAACCTAGATGGTAAGAGAAATTCTAGACCCAATCCTAACATGTTTTGACAAGATGAATGCAACTACATGAATCTTTGAAAAAATTTTAAACCTTTTACCAATTTTTCATGAACTAAAGACTCAAGGATGCTAAAGGAAAATAAGATCAGAAAACACATGTCAAACCACACATGTACTCCCCCAAACTTGCTTGACACCGTCCCGGTGGCAAACAAATTCAAAGGAGCACCAACACACAAAGCAAAAAGAAGCAAATATGAACGGCTATGTACAATGGACGAAGGTTGTTACCTCTGGTCTAGTCTCGGCTGGAACTTGAGGATGTTCCAGAGGAGCTAGAGACTATGGTTTTGCCCTTGTCGGTTGGTTCTTGGAGAGAAAGACGCGCCGACTGAATGTTGCTGCCTTGAGTCTCACGGATGAAAACTCCACCAGTTGAGAGCCTCCTCTTCTCGGGTTGGTGAACCTCCTCACTTGCATCTTTCTTAGGCGAGCCTCCTTGAAGTGCCTTGACCTTGTTGGCAAGTTTCTTGAGCATTTTGCCATGCCACTTGTTGATTTTCATTTGCATCTCCACAACAGATGCTAGGAACTTCTCTATTTTGGTTTTGGGCTCAAAGTCTAACTTGGGAAGGGTGTAGGCTTCGGGCATCTCATCATCCGTGGCTGGAGACTCGGACCTTTGACGAGGAGCAATCGCTGGGGCAGGCGGTCCTCCTAGAGGAGCAAAGCACTCCTCTTCCGTTGGCAAGAACTCGATGTTCCCAACACCAAGCAGCTCGGTCTCGTCTTTGTTTGGCAGGATGCACACTCTCTTCTCGTTTTCGTCGTCTATGAAGAGGTAAGCGTAGAACCCTTCTGCTGGCGTGCATCCCAAGCTGTCGGTATTCCTCATGTAGACCTCATCCATGAAAGCTCTGGCTGGTACGTGTGCGAAGTCGTGTATAGGCACACCAGCTTGCAAGAATAGAGGAGTGAGGAAGACGCCAATGAAAGAAGAGGTTTCCTTGCACCGCAAGGCATAAGCCTTGTATTTCACCAAGGAGGCAGCAAGCACACATCCATAGTTCACCTTGTCGCCGAGCTCATCCTCCATAGGCTTGTCATTCTCATCCGGGTCACACAACAAGTGCTTCACGCCTTGGAACAGGAAGCAAAGCTCGGTCTTTGTGACTGTGGGAGCAACTGATCTTCCGCTAAACGTATTGGCGATCAGCTTCAAAGTGTACCTCAGCACCGGGCTTCTCAC
This sequence comes from Thlaspi arvense, assembly GCA_911865555.2. Taxonomy (NCBI): domain Eukaryota; kingdom Viridiplantae; phylum Streptophyta; class Magnoliopsida; order Brassicales; family Brassicaceae; genus Thlaspi; species Thlaspi arvense. The sequence goes on from OU466857.2 coordinate 17,136,142, forward strand.
TCTCTTGATCTTGGCGGTGTTGGCTTTGTAGTCTTCGTTGCTAATCAGGTCCCAAAAGTTGTTTGCTCGCTTGAAGGAGGGGAACTTGACCTTGGTGGCAGCTGCGTTGAGACCATACGCTTGACATAGCTCGGGGATGGAGAGACTGAAGGCTTGACGTCCAACCTTGAAGGAGAGGTGATGTTACTGCATATTACATACATTTTGCATACACATTAGTCAGCTCTTCATGCATTTACATCACATTTTAGACTAGATTGCATCACTTAGAGTCCTAGAGCATTCTTGCACCAACATACGCATGTTCCTTGCATTTTGCATCACATTCAGGTTGTTTCTGGCTACTTTGGAGTCGTGGAGGTTCGTGGACGTGCAGAAGCTGTTGTGGCGGTTCGTGGAAGCTCGGATGTTTGCTAAGGACCAGAGATCGGGGAACAGATCGAGCATGGCAGGTCGATCTAGGATGAGATCGACCAGAAGATCGAGAAGATCAGGCGATCCAAGGAAAATGATCGAGATAAAGATCGAGTGAAGCAATCGATCAAACGGTACGGACGTAAATGACACCATGCAGAGCGAAGCCGGATCGAGTCCACCACTCGATCCAACCGAATATCGATACCAAGATCGGATGCAACGCTCGATCTGCCGAAGATGATCGAGACCCAGATCGAGTTGAAGACACGATGTCCGATGATGATCGAGAGAGCCGCTCGATCCCGAGGTCGATCTCTGTCTTTTCAACCGCTTTTGGCCACTAACGAGGGGGGGACCATCGGGTTGTTTTCGCCATTTTGGGAAGGCGGCGACGTCCTTTTCCCACACAACTTTCAGTCTTATCTTTTTTATGCTTTTCTCTCTGGTTTTGGAGATTATCCACCATTGTCAAAACTTGAGTTTTTCTTGCTTTTGTAATCGAATCGTTTGAGTTTAATCTAGTTTTCTTTTCATGTTCATCGTTTCTTTCTTCATGCCTTGCTTGATTTATCTTATGTGTAGTGAGTAGTTCATTTGGGTTCGGGGTTGAGAGGATTCAAGGGGTCAAAAAGGGTTTCGAATCTTGGGGTTTTCTAGTGTTTAATGGCTATCTCTTCTAGGGTGTCGAGTTCCTAAAGCTTAAAGACTCTCACGCCAAGAGTTTTATGATCCGAGAGGTTCCTTACCTTGACAGGATTCAGGGACCTCTAAAGATCACACCCTAGAGACTAGTTACCCATTCCCAAAAGCCATGGAAGTTTGGGGGACTAGTTTAGCCATTCGTTTGAAATCTGTTTTTCCTGCCCTTCGACCCCTCTTTCCACCAAAAGCCATGGGTTTGGAGGAGAGGATGAAGGAGTGATCTATACCGAAAGCCACAGATAGATCTTATTTCGTTTTCAAGGCTTAGAGATTCTCACAAAGTGAGTCGATTTAAAGTTTTCAACCCAAGTTCAGTCCTTTTAACCCCTGACCATGAATCTCAACCCTAGGCATTTTTACATCTTCTCTCGTCATTCGCTTGATCTTTGATAGCATCCTGGTCGTTAGTTTTACTGTTCTTGCATTTTAGACGAGATCGATCGTTATCGCTCGATCTAGTGGTCGATCCCATAGTCGATCCACTAGTCGAATTTTAGTAATTCATAGCTTTGTCCTTTAATTATTCTGTTTGTTTCTCATGATAGTTTGATCATTCCTGGTAATATTAAAATAGTTTTGCATTCCATTTAGTTGCTGCATCTAGTTTTTAGGGATTTTCTCAAAACCTATCTTGTTACGCTTGGATTTGCAAAGCCCTTGCATTCTCTTTGTGTTTTCTATCATCCTAGGTGTGGATTGACTCTCTCTTGCATAGTGTGCTACAACCTGTCTTGCATTTGAGTTTGATAGCCTCATTGCACTCACCCTTGCAAAGAAAATGCTTATCAAATGGCGCTGTTGCCATCCTAGGATTGTTTAGAAAACATCGAGATTTGGGACTTAGTAAAGACTAAGCATTTACCTTGTTTTAGTTACTAATCATTCTACTCTCAAACGTGTGTTTCTCAGGTACATGAATCTTCGTTCAAGGGGAGACAACAATCTACTTCAACCTTGTACAACATTCATCAGCTTGGTCATTCACGGCAAAGAAGAGTACGAGAACAAGCCAGAGCCTTTGAGGAGATTTTTCAGCACGGTTTGTTTGACTTTGAAGCTATGGCTGAACACGAGCATCCAGAGGGACCTCCTCCAGCTCACGGGGCAGTGGGAAGGGGCAATGGAAACCCCCAACACGCGGCTAGACCCCCAAGGATCTTAGGAGCCGGAGATGCTCCCAATACTCATCACAATAGGTTTGGGATCACTCCTCCTCCGGTACAAAACAACAACTTCGAGATTAAGCCAGGTTTCATCTCCATGGTGCAAAACAACAAGTTCCAAGCCTTAGCAATGGAAGATCCCTTGGAGCACCTTGACAACTTCGAGCAAGTATGTGGGATGATCAAGATAAACGGCATATCCGAAGATGCTTTTAAGCTGCGTCTCTTTCCCTTTTCACTCGGAGACAAGGCTAGGCATTGGGAGAAGACCCTCCCACAAGGCACCATCACCTCATGGGCCGAGTGTAAGAAGTCCTTTCTCTCAAAATTCTTCTCTAGCTCCAGGACAGCACGGTTGAGAAGCGAAATCAGCGGCTTCACTCAACGAAACAACGAGACATTCAACGAGGCAATGGAACGTTTCAAAGACTACACGATCCAATGTCCTCATCACGGTTTCAGCAAGGAGACCCTACTCAGCACCATCTACCGCGGAGCTTCACCAAAGATCAGGTTGTTGCTTGACACAGCTAGCAAAGGGAACTTCCTTGGTCAGGAGGTAGAAGAGGGCATGGAGCTGATAGAAAACTTGGCATTGAGTGATGGCAACTACGCTGAGGATTTTGGCCGTGCACCGAGAGGATCCGAGCTAGAGTCTCACAAAAAAGAGCTGAAATATTTACATGAGAAGATAGATAAGCTGGTGTTAGCCAACCAGAAGCATGTTCACTTTGTTGGTGAAGCGGATGAGAATCAAGAGGAGCTAGAGTTAAGCCAGGAAGAAGCCAATTGGGTGGCGGGACAGAACAATTACAAACCTCAAGGCTACAACCAAGGCTACAACCAGAACAACAATCTCTCCTACCGAAGCACCAACGTTGCCAACCCTAAGGACCAAGTGTACCCTGCTCAGCATGCAAAACCTTTCATCCTTTACAACAAAGGTTTTCAGCCGAGTGGTGGTTTCCAAGGTCAAGGGCAGAAAAACTTCCAACGGCAACATCAAAGTAACAAGGGTTATACGCCTAACTACCCTCCGAGCTTTGCACCTCAGCAGCAACAGCCGATGCAACAACAGATTGACCCGGTTCAGGCCATGTTTCAGCAGCTGATACAAGGGCAAGCCTCTACAAACCAGAAGTTTGCCGAGATGAACACTCGTCTAGACTCGTCTCTCACTGACTTCTCCACTCAGATCACCAACTTAAACAACAAGATCAAGCAGCTAGAGAAGGGGAAAGCGAGTACAAGTGGTCAGAATAGCCTACCGGGCAAGTGTGAGCAGAATCCTAAGGAGTATGCCAACGCCATCACGTTAAGAAGCGGCAAAGAGCTAGAACCTCCGGTTACTCCTAAGAACAACGAGGACGTTGTAATTTAAGAGGGGGAGGGTAAGCCTTCAGCTGATGATGAGATTAACTTTGATAATGTCTGGATCCAAGGGCCAAGAAGAGGAGATAAAGCAGTTGCTGAGAAGAAAGCGGAGCAAACTACTAAGGAGACGAATACTTTGTACCTCCACCGTATGTACCTAAGCTGCCTTTTCCTGGCCGCTTCAAGAAGCAACTCATAGAGAAGCATAGAATCCTCTTTGAGAAGCATCTTAAGGACGTGGAGATCAAGCTGCCTCTTGTTGACTGCCTTGCAATGATGCCTAAATGCGCCAAATTCTTCAAAGACACTCTCGTGAAGAAGAATAAGGAAAGCAAGGAGGTGCTTGTTCTAAGTGAAGAGTGTAATGCTGTGATACATAAGGAGATAGTCCCTAAGAAGTTAGGAGACCCTGGAAGCTTCAGTATACCCTGCGCTTTAGGTCCTCTGGAGTTCAAGATTTGCCTTTGTGATCTCGGAGCTAGCATAAACCTGATGCCTCATTCCATGGCAAAGAAGCTTGGCTTTACTCGTTTCAAAGACTGTAGGATCTCGTTGGTATTGGCTGATAGGAGTGTGAGGCTACCAGTGGGGCTGCTTGAAGATCTACCGGTGCGAATAAGTGGTGTGAACGTACCTACGGACTTTGTCGTGTTGGAAATGGATGAAGAGCCTAAGGACCCACTCATACTTGGAAGGCCATTCCTTGCAACCGCCGGGGCTATCATCGACGTCAAGAACGGGAAGATTGCCTTGCACTTGGGAAAGGATATAAGGCTGGACTTCGATATCAATGAGGTTCTGAAGAAGCCGACCATAGAAGGGCAAGCTTTCCACATTGAAACAATGGATGCCTTAGCGGATGAGTTGCTGGAAGAGCTGGCTCAGGAAGACCATCTGAAGCTGAAATTGACTAAGGAGCCAGGGGAGTTTTGCTATGTGGATCAGAGGACCCAGGAGTACGTCAACTTGCTGGATTCTAGGAAGATTGTTAAGAAGGATGAAAGCTGCTGCCTAGAGATCGACCCCGAGATCGACGCTATCACTCGATCCAGGAGTCAGATCGACAAGGCAATCGAGAACACAACTCGATCCGGTGCAGCAATCGACAGACAGATCGAGAGGAATGATCGATCCGGAAAAACAATCGAGTCGACGATCGAGAGAGACCTTCCGATCATTTTGGGGTCCAATCAGGTGATCGACTCAGCGTCTCGATCCCTTACTCGATCCACATCAAATCGAGTAAGTGAATCGAGCGAAACTGCTCGATCTAGACAACATCGAGAGCAAGATCGACTAGAGGACTCAATTTCAGAAGGGATAGCGGTTGAGGAAAGCAGTCTAAGGAGGGTTCCAAGGAGGAAAGCAACAACAACAGCCACAAGGATGACTGGAGGGCGCTGTTAGCCCCGAAGGTGGACCTTAAGGAGCTCCCAAAAAGGCTAAGGTATGCTTTCTTAGGGCCTAATAACACCTATCCCGTGATTGTGAATGAAAACTTAAGTGATGATGAGTTGCACTCGCTCCTGACTGAGCTGAGAAAGTATAGGAAGGCCATTGGGTACTCTTTAAGTGACATCAAGGGCCTTTCACCAATGCTTTGCACTCACAGGATTCACTTGGATAATGAGAACGCCTCTTCTATAGAACATCAAAGGCGTTTGAATCCTAATTTGAAAGAGGTTGTTAAGAAAGAGATCCTTAAGCTTTTAGAGGCTGACGTGATGTATCCCATAAGTGACAGCACGTGGGTTTCTCCTGTACACGTGGTGCCTAAGAAGGGAGGGATCAAGGTTATATGGAATGAAAAAGATGAGCTTATTCCTGCTAGAACCATTACTGGTCATAGGATGTGTATTGATTATAGGAAACTTAACCTTGCAACTAGGAAATATCATTTCCCTTTGCCTTTTATTGATCAAATGCTTGAGAGACTTGCTAATCACCCTTACTACTGTTTTCTCGATGGGTATAGCGGTTTCTTTCAGATACCAATTCACCCAAATGATCAGGAGAAGACGACCTTCACATGTCCCTACGGTACCTTCGCGTATTGAAGGATGCCGTTTGGATTGTGTAATGCACCGGCTACGTTTCAGCGGTGTATGATGTCGATCTTCTCCGATCTAATAGAAGAGATGGTAGAGGTGTTCATGGATGACTTCTCTGTCTATGGTGCATCCTTTTCTGCGTGTTTGTTGAATCTTTGCAGGGTACTAAAGCGTTGTGAAGAGACAAACTTGGTGTTAAACTGGGAGAAATGCCACTTTATGGTTAAGGAAGGGATCGTGCTTGGTCATAAGATATCAGAGAAGGGCATTGAGGTTGATCAGGCTAAAGTGGAAGTCATGATGGGTCTTGAGCCTCCGGTTAACGTTATGGGAGTCAGAAGTTTCTTGGGACACGCCGGGTTCTATAGGCGCTTCATCAAGGATTTCTCCAAGATTGCACGTCCTCTTACACGGTTGTTGTGCAAAGAAGCTGAGTTTGTGTTTGATGAGGAGTGTTTGCGAGCTTTCGTGACCATCATAGAAGCCCTTACATCAGCCCTTATAGTTCAAGCGCCAGACTGGACAATACCCTTTGAGATCATGTGCGATGCTAGTGACTACGCCGTAGGAGCCGTTCTTGGTCAGAGGAAAGACAAGAAGGTACACGTGATCTACTATGCTTCAAGAACTTTGGATGACACGCAAACAAGGTACACTACTACAGAGAAGGAGTTGCTTGCAGTAGTGTTCGCCTTTGAGAAGTTCCGGTCATATCTTGTTGGTTCTAAAGCTATTGTCTACACGGATCACGCGGCTTTGCGATACATCTACTCGAAGAAAGACACTAAGCCTCGGCTTTTGAGGTAAATTCTCTTGCTCCAGGAGTTTGACATGGAGATTAAAGACAAGAAGGGAATAGAAAACGGAGTCGCTGACCATCTCTCACGGCTAAGGATCAACGAGTCTCTCCCTTTAGATGACTCTCTTCCAGAAGAGCCACTCATGGCGATCACCACGGCTGTTTGTGGAAACCTAGAGGTGCGGTTCGAAGAGGTGTTGAGTTTCAAAGAGGAGGATCTACCGTGGTATGCTGATGTCGTGAACTATTTAGCGTGTGGTGAGGAGCCAACACATCTCAACAGCTATCACAAGAAGCGGTTCATGAGAGAGGCTAGTGACAACTTTTGGGACGAGCCCTACTTATACAAGAGAGGAGTGGACAGTTTGTAACGGAGGTGTGTAACAAAGGAAGAAGCTAGGGACATCCTCTATCACTGTCACGGCTCTTCCTACGGAGGACACTTCGCTTCATTCAAGACTGCCACGAAAGTGTTGCAAGCCGGTTTCTGGTGGCCGTCCATCTTCAAAGATGCACACGAGTTTGTGAAGAGCTGTGAGGCATGTCAACAAGCAGGGAATATCACTAAGAGGAACGAAATGCCTCAGTTTCCCATCTTCGAGGTTGACGTGTTCGACGCGTGGGGCATAGACTTCATGGGGCCATTTCCATCTTCATATGGCAACAAGTACATCTTAGTAGCAGTGGATTATGTCTCTAAATAGGTTGAGGCTATTGCCTCCCCTACGAACGATTCTAAGGTGGTGGTCAAGCTGTTCAAGAGTATCATCTTCCCGAGGTTTGGGGTACCTAAGGTAGTTGTAAGCGATGGAGGAAGCCACTTCATAAACAAGGTCTTTGAGAACCTCTTGAGAAAGTATGGCGTTAAGCATAAGGTGGCTACACCGTATCATCCTCAAACAAGCAGTCAAGTGGAAGTCTCCAACCGGCAAATCAAGGCTATAGTAGAGAAGACTGTCAGAGCAACAAGCAAAGACTGGGCAGTGAAGCTGGACGACGCTCTTTGGGCCTACCGTACCGCCTTCAAAACACCGATTGGTACAACCCCTTTCACTCTACTCTATGGCAAGGGCTGTCATATCCCGGTTGAGCTGGAACACCGTGCATTGTGGGCTGTGAAGAGGCTGAACTTTGACATCAAGACTGCTCAAGAGAGGCGCCTCATTCAGCTACATGAACTGGACGAGTTAAGAGTGAACGCTTATGAGAGCTCTCGGATATACAAGGAGCCGACTAAGGAAGCTCATGACAAGAAGTTGGTTGCCAAGGAGCTTAAGGAAGGAGGTTTAGTGTTGCTGTACAATTCAAGACTCAAACTCTTCCCGGGAAAGCTGAAGTCAAGGTGGAGCGGGCCGTTTGTGATCCAAGAAGTTCTGCCTTATGGAGCTGTTACATTGATGGGAAAGAGTGGCAGTGCATTCACCGTCAACGGACACAGAGTCAAGCCTTACTTGGCAGACAGCTATGACAAGGAGAGTACCTCGGTGCTTCTCCAAGACCCACCATCCGCCTAAACCAAGTAAAGTCTAGCTAAAGACGTTAAAGAAAGTGCACTTGGGAGGCACTCCCATGTCTATCCTGTACATATTTCTGCTTTCTTTCTCTTTCAGTTTTATGTTTTTATTTTGCAAGTGTGTAGGAACAGGTATGAGGAGTCTAAACCTTGATCTTGAAGTCCAAAAGAGGCGATAGGGGTTAAGAAAAGGCTAGAGGTCGAGTGCTAGATCAACTGATCCTGACTCGATCTTTGCTAGATCGAGTCAGTGAATCGAGAGGAGCCATTCGATCTAGACGAGAACGAGTGCTAAGATCAACCTTGACGAAAACGGATCGATCGATCCAAAATGGATCGACCGATCTAATTTCTCTCGGAAAATCTGTTGAAAACAGATCGATCACTCGACTCGATCCATCACTCCATCTATGCCAAATTGACCCCCAAATCGAGGACGTGGCTCGATCATGAGGACTTTGCCGTGGAGCCAACATCTTAACGATCGAGGGAGCCAATCGATCAAAGAGTCGATCCACCATGAATCGAGTCACAAATCGAGTAACCCTCTCGATCTAAGCCACTATGGGCATGAGATCGAGTCCTAGATCGACCAAACGGACTCGATCTCATGCCGAGGTAACATTTTCTTTCCCTCCTTTATTATTTTCCCTCCAATTTTTAAATTCAAAACTTGGTCAAGGCAAGCATCTTTGACCATGAAAGATGTGCCTTGACCAAGACTTTGTCAGAAAACCACCTTTACTACCCATGGTTTTACCTCTTGTTTAGCCTTTAAATATTTCAACAACTTCTCACCCTCTCATTCTTGTTTTCTCGGAAATTTTAAACAAAGAGAGTGAGAGTTTTCTGTTTTCAAAGGCTAGCAAAGCTCTTTAACATTCTTGCAAAGGTATTTTCGGAGTTTAATGAATTATTTTTAGGAAAATTTCCTTTTAATTCGCAAGATATTGTTCTAGATGATAGGGCCGTTTTTGAATTTTAAAATTTAGCTAAGTAAAAGAAATAATTCTAGATTTTCTAGTATCTAAAGGTTTGATTCTCCTTTATTTAGCTATAATTTTTATTAATTCCCCAAAATTCTAGGGTGGTAGTTATAAGCTTTCTCCTTCTCCTCTCTTATTCTCTCATCAAACCGCCGTTTTGCTTATCAAACTTCTTGAGAAATTTGTTTCAGGTACAATGGCCACCAAAAGAACGAGAGAAGAGACAACACAAGAGGGAGAAGGACAAGAGGTGGCTGTTCAAGAAAAGGCTTGAAAGGCTTCGGTTTGAGACTACCAAGTTTGCGGATCGGGAGCTGCTGTTCAAGCTAGGGATTCTTGGGGATTTCGACCAACTCCTCAAGAACATTGGCCTAAGATGTCTGTCACGGATGGATTGCCCAACCATTCCAGAAGTGACAATAGACTTGCTTGCCACGTTGGAGTTCTGTTACGAGAATCCTAGCGCACCCGTTCCTCTTAGTGATATTCCCTACTTGTTGACATGCCTCACAGCTCTTCACAAACTCGTGTGCATCTTTGAAAATGGACGGCCACCAGAAACCGGCTTGAAACACTTTTGTGGCAGTCTTGAATGAAGCGAAGTGTCCTCCGTAGGAAGAGCCGTGACAGTGATAGAGGATGTCTCTAGCTTCTTCCTTTGTTACACACCTCTCTTGTATAAGTAGGGCTCGTCCCAAAAGTAGTCACTAGCCTCTCTCATGAACCGCTTCTTGTGATAGATGTTGAGATGTGTTGGCTCCTCACCACACGCTAAATAGTTCACGACATCAGCATACCACGGTAGATCCTCCTCTTTGAAACTCAACACCTCTTCGAACCGCCCCTTTAGCTTTCCACAAACAGCCGTGATGATCGCCATGAGTTGCTCTTCTGGAAGAGAGTCATCTAAGGGTAGAGACTCATTGATCCTTAGCCGTGAGAGATGGTCAGCGACTCCGTTTTCTATTCCCTTCTTGTCTTTAATCTCCATGTCAAAATCCTGGAGCAAGAGAATCCACCTCAATAGCCGAGGCTTAGTGTCTTTCTTTGAATAGATGTATCGCAAAGCCTGATGTCATTGCATTTTGCATACATTTTGCATACTCATTAGATAGTTTTTTCATGCATTTGTATCATGTTTTAGGTTAGATTGCATCACTTAGGGTCCTAGAGCATTCTTGCATCAGCATGTGCATTTTCTCGGCATTTTGCATCCATTCCAGGTTGTTTCTGGTTGCTTTGGAGTCATGGAGGGTCGTGGAGGTGTGGAGGCCGATGTAGCAGTTCATGGAGTAGTGATCGAGGAGTAGATCGAGCATGGCCGGTCGATCAACCTTGATCGACCAGAAGATCGAGCCAACTAGGCGATCCAAGGATAATGATCGAGACGGAGATCGAGTGAAGCAATCGATCAATCGGTACGGACGTAAATGACGCCATGCAGAGCGAGAGCCAGATCGAGTACACCACTCGATCCAACCGAAGATCGATACCAAGATCGGATGCAACACTCGATTCACCGATGAAGATCGAGACCCGGATCGAGCCGAAGACACGATGTCCGGATATGATCGAGAGAACAACTTGATCAAATGGTCGATCTCTGTCCTTTCAACCGTTTTTGGCTGTTAGCGAAGGGGGGACCATTGGATTGTTTGGACGTTTTAGGCAAGGCGGCGAGATGCTTTAGAAAAGACTTTTAGATTTTATCCTTTACCTTGAGTTTTCTCTCTGTTTTTTCGGAAGAACACCATTGTTGAACCAGTCTTCTTTTGAAGATTTTGTATTCAAATCCTTATTGTTTGATCTAGTCTTTCTTTCATGATTATCGTTTCATTTCTTCTGCTTTGCTTGATTTACTTTATGAGTAGTGAGTAGTTTACTTTGGGTTTGGGGTTGAGAGGATTGAAGGGTAGAAAAGGTTCGATCTTGGTTTGTTTTCTAAATGTTTTTAAGGCTATCTCTTCTAAGGTGTTGAAGGCTTAATGCTTGAAGACTCTCACGCCAAGAGCTTCATGATCCGAGAGGTCCCTTACCTTGACAGGATCCAGGGGCCTCGGAAGATCACACCTTAGAGACTAGTTACCCCTTCCCAAAAGCCATGGAAGTTTGGGGGACTAGTTAAGCCATTACTCGAAATCTGTTTTCCTTACCTTTCAACCTCTTTTTCCACCAAAAGCCATGGGTTTGGAGGAGAGGATGAAAGAGTAATCTATACCAAAAGCCACGGATAGATCTTGTTTTGTTTTCGAGGCTTAGAGATCCTCACCAAGTGAGTCGATCTAAAGTTTCAAACCCAAGACCGATCCTTGAAACTCTTTATATGAATCTCAACCCTAAAGCCCTTTCTCTTAGCATATTTACGTCTCATTTCATCTTTTGCTAGTTACCTGACAGCATCCTGGTCTTTAGATTCATTGTTCTTACGGTTTTAGACGAGATCGATCGTTTCTGCTCGATCTAGTGGTCGATCTTGTGGTCGATCCACTAGTCGAATTTTAACAATTCGAAACTCTTCCCTTTAATTTGTCTGTTTGTTTCTCGTGGTAACTGCTTCCTTTCTAGTATTTTTAAAATAGGTTTCACTCTGTTTAAGTTGCTGCATTTAGTTTTTAGAATATTTCCCATAAATTGTCTTATTTGCTTAGATTTGTCTTAGACCTTGCTTTCTCTGTGGATTCTCTATCATCTAGAAGTGGATTGACACTCTCCTGCTTGCTTTACTACAACATTGCGTGCACTAGAGTTTTGATAGCCTCTCTGCTGCATTAGAGCATAGCTAACCAGTTTATCAAATGGCGCCGTTGCCATTCTAGGTTGCTTAGAGAACATAGAGATTTGGGTCTTAGCAAAGACTAAGTCTTTACCTTTTTCAAGTTACTAATCATACTACTCTAAACCGTGTGTTTTCAGGTACATGAATCTTCGCTCAAGGGGAGACAACAATCTACTACAGCCCTTAGACAACATTCATCAGCTTGGTCACTCACGGCAAAGGAGAGTAAGAGATCAAACAAGAGCCTTTGAGGAGATTGTTCAACACGGTCTGGTTAACTTTGAAGACATGGCTGAACACGAGCATCCAGAAGGACCTCCTCCAGCAGGACGGGGCAATGGAAACCCCCAACACGCGGCTAGACCTCCGAGGATCATAGGAGCCGGAGATGCTCCCAATACCCACCACAATAGGTTTGGGATCACTCCTCCTCCAGTACAAAACAATAACTTCGAGATCAAGCCGGGTTACATCTCCATGGTGCAAAACAACAATTTCCACGGCTTAGCAATGGAAGACCCCTTGGAGCACTTGAACAATTTCGAACAAGTATGTGGAATGATAAAGATCAACGGTATATCAGAAGATGCTTTCAAGCTACGTCTCTTCCCCTTTTCACTCGGAGACAAAGCTAGACATTGGGAGAAGACCCTACCACAAGGTACCATCACATCATGGGCTGAGTGTAAGAAGGCTTTCCTCTCAAAGTTCTTCTCAAGCACCAGGACTGCTCGGTTGAGAAGCGAAATCAGCGGTTTCACTCAAAGGAACAACGAGACATTCAATGAGGCTATGGAGCGTTTCAAAGATTACACGATCCAATGTCCTCATCACGGGTTCAGTGAGGAGACTCTACTCAGTACCATATACCGTGGAGCTTCACCAAAGATCCGGTTGTTGCTTGATACAGCTAGCAAAGGCAACTTCCTCGGTCAAGAGGTTGAAGAGGGTATGGAGCTGATAGAAAACCTGGCGTTGAGTGATGGAAACTATGCCGAGGATTATGACCGAGCACCTAGAGGATCAGAATTAGAGTCTCACAAGAAGGAGCTCAAATCATTGCATGAGAAGATTGACAAGTTGGTCTTAGCTAATCAGAAGCATGTTCACTTCGTTGGTGAAGCTGATGAGAACCAAGAGGAGTTAGAGCTAAGCCAAGAAGAAGCAAATTGGGTGGCTGGACAGAACAACTACAAGTCTCAAGGCTACAACCACGGCTACCAGAACAACAACCTCTCTTACCGGAGCACCAACGTAGCCAACCCTAAAGATCAGGTGTACCCTGCTCAACAAGCTAAACCTTTCATCCCCTACAACAAAGGTTTTCAACCGAGTAGTGGATTCCAGAGTCAAAGGCAAGGCAACTTCCAAGGGCAACAACAACAAAACAAGGGCTATACTCCTAACTTCCCTCCGGGCTTTGCACCTCAGCAACAACAACCGATGCAACAACAAGTTGATCCGGTTCAAGCAATGTTCCAACAGCTAATACATGGGCAAGCTTCTACCAATCAGAAGTTCGCTGAAATGAACTCTCGGCTTGATTCATCTCTAACCGACTTCTCCACTCAAATCACCAACCTCAACAACAAGATCAAGCAGCTGGAGAAGGGTAAAGAAAGCACGAGTGGTCAGAACAGTCTTCCGGGAAAGTGTGAGCAAAACCCCAAGGAGTATGCCAATGCTATTACGTTGAGAAGTGGCAAAGAGCTTGAACCTCCAGTCTCTACAAAGAACAACGAGGACGTTGTAATTCAAGAGGGGGAGGGTAAAATTTCGGCTGATAATGAGTAGATAAACTTTGACAACGTTTGGATCCAAGGACCGAGAAGAGGTGACAAGGCATTCGTTGAGAAGAAAGCTGAGAAAACCACCAAGGAGAAGAATGACTACGTGCCCCCACCTTACGTACCAAAGTTGCCATTTCCGGGTCGTTTCAAAAAGCAGCTAATAGAGAAGCACCGAATTCTGTTTGAGAAGCACTTGAGAGACGTGGAGATAAAGCTGCCTCTTGTAGACTGTCTCGCTATGATGCCCAAGTGCGCCAAGTTTTTCGAGGACACCCTTGTGAAGAAGAACAAAGAAAGCAAAGAGGTACTTGTGCTAAGCGAAGAGTGTAGTGCGGTTATTCATAAGGAGATAGTGCCTAAGAAGCTGGGAGATCCTTGAAGCTTCACTATACCTTGTGCTTTGGGTCCTCTAGAGTTCAAGAGTTGCTTGTGTGATCTCGGAGCTAGCATAAACTTGATGCCTCACTCCGTGGCTAAGAAGCTTGGTTTTACTCGGTTTAAAGAATGTCAGATCTCATTGGTGCTGGCTGATAGGAGCGTGAGATTACCAGTTGGGTTGCTTGAAGACTTACCGGTGCGAATCAGTGGTGTGAACGTACCTACAGACTTTGTAGTGTTGGAGATGGACAAGGAGCCGAAAGACCCACTCATCTTAGGGAGACCATTCCTTGCAACCGCTGGAGCCATAATAGACGTGAAGAATGGGAAGATTGCCTTGCATTTGGGGAAAGAGATCAGGCTAGATTTTGACATCAACAGGGTTCTGAAGAAGCCAACCATTGAAGGACAAGCTTTCTATATTGAAACGATGAATGCTCTAGCGGATGAGTTGTTGGAAGAGCTAGCTCTAGAAGACCACTTGAAGCTAGCACTCACTAAGGAGCCAGGGGAGTTTGGCTATGTGGACCAGAGAACCCAAGAGTACGTGAACCTGCTGGATTCGAGGAGGATCATCAAGAATGAAGAAGGTTGCTGCCTAGAGATCGAATCCGAGATCGACGCTATCACTCGATCCAGGAGTCAGATTGATAAGTCAATCGAGAACTCAACTCGATCCGGTGCAACAATCGACCAACAGATCGAGAATGATGCTCGATCACGAGAAACAATCGGGTCGACGATCGAGAAAGACCTCCCGATCATTTTGGAGTCCAATAAAGAGATCGACTCAGCGTCTCGATTCCTTACTCGATCCATATCAAATCGAGTAAGTGAATCGAGTGAAATGGCTCGATCTAGACGACATCGAGAGGAGAATCGACCAGGGGACTTGATCACAGAAGGGATAGCAATGGAGGAAAGCAGTCTGAAGGGCCATGTCTCGAGTTCAAGTGAGAGTTCCAAGGAGGAGAACAACAACAACAGCCACGAGGATGACTGGAGTGAGCTGTTAGCCCCAAAGGTGGACCTTAAGGAGCTCCCAAAAGGGCTAAGGTATGCTTTCTTAGGACCTAATGACACCTACCCCGTGATAGTAAATGAAAACCTTAGTGATGATGAGTTGCACTCGCTCCTAACTGAGCTGAGAAAGTATAGGAAGGCCATTGGGTACTCTTTAAGTGACATCAAAGGCCTTTCACCAATGCTTTGCACTCATAGGACTCACTTGGATAATGAGAACGCCACTTCTGTAGAACATCAAAGGCGTTTGAATCCTAACTTGAAAGAGGTTGTGAAGAAGGAAATCCTTAAGCTTTTAGAGGCTGACGTGATCTATCCCATAAGTGACAGCACGTGGGTTTCCCCTGTACATAAGGAATGAAAAGGATGAACTTATCCCTACTAGGACCATTACTGGTCATAGAATGTGTATTGACTATAGAAAGCTTAACCTTGTGACTAGAAAAGACCATTTCCCTTTGCCTTTTATTGATCAAATGCTTGAGAGACTTGCAAATCACCCTTACTACTGTTTTCTCGATGGGTATAGCGGTTTCTTTCAAATACCTATTCACCCAAACGATCAGGAGAAGACGACTTTTACATGTCCCTACGGTACCTTTGCATATCGAAGGATGCCGTTTGGATTGTGTAATGCACCGGCTACCTTTCAGCGGTGTATGATGTCGATCTTCTCCGATCTTATAGAGGAGATGGTAGAGGTGTTTATGGATGACTTCTCTGTGTATGGTGCGTCCTTTCCTGCGTGTTTGTTGAATCTTTGCAGGGTACTTAAACGTTGTGAAGAGACAAACCTGGTGCTGAACTGGGAGAAATGCCACTTCATGGTTAAGGAAGGGATAGTGCTCGGTCACTAGATTTCAGAGAAGGGTATTGAAGTTGATCAGGCTAAGGTTGAGGTTATGATGGGTCTAGAGCCGCCGGTTAATGTTAAAGGGATCAGAAGCTTCTTGGGACACGCAGGGTTCTATAGGCGCTTCATCAAAGATTTCTCCAAGATTGCACGCCCTCTTACACGGCTGTTGTGCAAGGAAGCTGAGTTTGTATTCGATGAGGAGTGTTTGAATGCTTTCGTGACCATCAAGGAAGCCCTTACATCAGCCCCTATAGTCCAAGCACCAGACTGCTCTCTCCCCTTTGAGATCATGTGTGATGCTAGTGACTACGCTGTAGGAGCCGTCCTTGGTCAGAAGAAATATAAGAAGCTACATGTGATCTATTATGCTTCAAGGACCTTGGATGACACGCAATCACGATACACCACTATGGAGAAGGAGCTGCTTGCAGTAGTCTTCGCCTTTGAGAAGTTCAGATCATATCTCGTTGGCTCCAAGGCTATTGTATACACGGATCATGCTGCTCTACGATACATATACTCGAAGAAAGACACTAAGCCTCGGCTCTTAAGATGGATTCTGTTACTCCAGGAGTTTGACATGGAAATTAAAGACAAGAAGGGGATAGAAAATGGAGTCGCTGACCACCTCTCAAGGCTAAGGATCAACGAGTCTCTCCCCTTAGATGACTCTCTTCCAGAAGAGCAGCTTATGGCGACTACTACTGCTGTTTGTGGGAAGCTAGAAGGAATGTTTGAGGAAGTGTTGAGTTTTAAAGAGGAGGATCTACCATGGTATGCTGATGTGGTGAACTACCTAGCGTGTGGTGAGGAGCCAACACATCTCAATAGCTATCACAAGAAGAGGTTTTTGAGGGAGGCTAGTGACTACTTTTGGGATGAGCCTTACCTATACAAAAGAGGAGTAGACAGCTTGTACCGGAGATGTGTTACAAAGGAAGAAGCCAGGGACATCCTCTATCATTGCCATGGTTCTTCCTATGGAGGACACTTCGCTTCATTCAAGACTGCCACGAAAGTGTTGCAAGCCGGTTTCTGGTGGCCCTCCATTTTTAAAGATGCACACGAGTTTGTGAAGAGCTGTGAGGCATGTCAGCGAGCAGGGAACATAACTAAGAGGAATGAAATGCCTCAAGTTCCCATCTTCGAGGTTGACGTGTTCGATGTGTGGGGTATTGACTTCATGGGGCCTTTCCCTTCTTCATACGGCAACAAGTACATCTTAGTAGCTGTGGATTATGTCTCCAAATGGGTTGAGGCTGTTGCTTCCCCTACAAATGACTTTAAGGTTGTGATCAAGCTGTTCAAGAGTGTCATCTTCCCAAGGTTTGGGGTAC
Source organism: Thlaspi arvense (assembly GCA_911865555.2). Classification (NCBI taxonomy): domain Eukaryota; kingdom Viridiplantae; phylum Streptophyta; class Magnoliopsida; order Brassicales; family Brassicaceae; genus Thlaspi; species Thlaspi arvense. The sequence continues at coordinate 17,153,307 of OU466857.2, forward strand.
CCAAGGTTGTTATAAGTGATGGAGGAAGCCACTTTATAAAGAAGGTCTTTGAGAGCCTCTTGAGAAAGTATGGGGTTAAGCATAAGGTGGCTACACCGTATCATCCTCAAACAAGCGGTCAGGTGGAAGTCTCCAACAGGCAAATCAAAGCTATTCTGGAGAAGACCGTTGGAGCAACAAGGAAGGACTGGTCAGTGAAGCTAGACGATGCTCTTTGGGCCTACCGTACTGCTTTCAAGACGCCGATTGGTACAAATCCTTTCACTCTACTCTATGGAAAGGGCTGTGACCTCCCGGTTGAGCTGGAGCACCGTGCGTTATGGGCTGTGAAGAGGCTGAACTTTGATCTCAAGACGGCTCAGGAGAGGTGCCTTATTCAGCTACACGAACTGGACGAGTTGAGGTTGAATGCTTACGAGAGCTCTAAGATCTACAAGGAGCGGACTAAGGAGGCTCATGACAAGAAGTTGGTTGCCAAGGAGCTTAAGGAAGGAGGACTGGTGTTGCTGTACAACTCGAGGCTCAAACTCTTCCCGGGCAAGCTGAAATCAAGGTGGAGCGGACCGTTCGTGATTTAAGAGGTCTTACCGTATGGAGCTGTTACTCTGATGGGAAGAAGTGGTAGTGCATTCACCGTCAACGGACACAGAGTCAAGCCATACTTGGCTGACAGCTTTGACAAGGAGAGCACCTCAGTGCTTCTCCAAGACCCACCATCCGCCTAGACCAAGTAAGGTCTAGCTAAAGACGTTAAAGAAAGCGCACTTGGGAGGCATTCCCATGTTTATCTTGTACATACTTCTGCTTTCATTTCTCTTTCAGTTTTATGTTTTTATGTTGCAAGTGTGTAGGAACAGGTATAAGGAGTCTAAACCTTGACTTTGAGGTCCAAAAGGGGCAATAGGGGTTAAGATAAGGCTAGAGATCGAGTGCTAGATCGACTGATCCTGGCTCGATCTTTGCTAGATCGAGTCAGTGAATCGAGAGGAGTCAGTCGATCTAGACGAGAACGAGTGACAAGATCGACCTTGACGAAAAAGGATTGATCGATCCAAATCGGATCGACCGATCTAATTTCTCTCGGGAAAATCTGTTGAAAACTGATCGATCACTCGACTCGATCCACCACTCGATCTATGCCAAATCGACCCCTAAATCGAGGACATAGATCGATCAGAGGGACTTAGCCGAGGAGCAAACATCTCAATGATCGAGAGAGCCAATCGATCCAGGACTCGATTCACCTTGAATCGAGTCTCAAATCGAGTAACCCTCTCGATCTAAGCCATTTTGGGCATGAGATTGAGTCCTAGATCGACCAAAAGGACTCGATCTCATGTCAAGGTAACAATTTTCTTTCCCTCCTTTACTCCTTTCCCTTCAATTTTTAAATTCAAACCTTGGTCAAGGCAAGCATCTTTGACCATGAGAGATGTGCCTTGACCAAGACTTTTGTCAGAAACCACCTTTGACCACCCATTGTTTTGGTTTGCTAAAGTCTTTAAATATTTCAAACTATCTCTCACCCTCTGATTCCTGTTTGCTCGAGATTTTTAACAAAGAGAGTGAGAATTTTAAGTTTTCAAAGAGCTAGCAAAGATATCCTAAACCTCTTGCAAAGGTATTTTCAAAGATTTAGTGATTTAATTTTAAGGAAATCTCCTTAAATATCGCAAGATCTTGTTTTAGGATATAGGATCGGTTTTGAATTTTTAAAATTAGCTAAGTAAAAGGAAAAATTCTGGATTTTCAGCATCTAAAATTTTTGATTCCCTTTTATGTAGCTATGATTTTTGTTTAATCCCCAAAATTCTAGGGTAGTTTTTATAAATTCTCTCCTTCTCTTCTCTCATTCTCATCAAATCGCCACTTGCTAATCATTCTCTTTAGAATTTTGTTTCAGGAACAATGGCACCAAAGAGAACAAGAGAGGAGCAAGCACAAGAAGGGGAAGGACAAGAAGTGGTGGCTCAAGAGAGGGTCCGGTGGAGCAAAGATGAAAAGAGGGATAAGAAGAGGCTTGAGAGGCTCCGGTTTGAGCCTACAAAGTTTGTTGATCGAGAGCTTTTGTCTAGGCTCGGAATCCTTGGAGACTTCGACCAACTCCTCAAGAACATTGGTTTGAGATGCTTGTCACGGATGGACTGCCCTACCATTCCTGAGGTGACGATAGATTTCCTTGCCACCTTGGAGTTCCGGTATGCGAATCCGAGTGCACCTGTCCCTTCCCAAGGCCGTCTCTACTTCAAGGTTGGCCGTCAAGCTTACACACTATCCATCCCCGAGCTATGCCAAGCCTACGGTCTCAAGGCTGATGCATACAAGGTCGAGTTCCCAGCCTTCAAGAAAGCCGACGAGTTTTGGGACCTGATCAGCAATGAAGACTACAAAGCCAACACCGCCAAGATCAAGCGAGTTAGGAGTCTGGTGCTGAGGTATACTCTGAAGCTGATTGCCAATACATTCAGTGGAAGGTCTGTTGCCCCTACTGTCACGAAGACGGAGCTGTGCTTCCTTTTCCAAGGCGTGAAGCACTTGGTGTCTGATCCGGATGCGAATGATGAGCCCATAGAAGATGAACTCGGCGATGAAGTGAATTACGGCTGTGTGCTCACGGCTTCCCTGGTGAAGTACAAGGCTTATGCCTTACGGTGCAAGGCAACCTCTTCCTACATTGGCGGTTTCCTTACTCCTTTGTTCGTGCAAGCCGGTGTGCCCATCCATGACTTTGCTCACGTCCCAAACAGAGCTTTCATGGATGAAGCATACATGAGAAACACTGATAGCTTGGGACGCACGCCAGCAGAAGGGTTTTATGCTTACCTCTTCATAGATGATGAAGACAAGAAGAGAGTGTGCATCCTCCCCAACAAAGATGAGACCGAGCTGCTTGGTGTTGGGAACATCGAGTTCTTGCCCACGGAGGAAGAATGCTTTGCCCCTTTAGGAGGACCGCCTGCTTCAGCCATTGCCCCGCGCCAAAGGTCAGAGTCTCCGGGTACAGAAGATGAGATGCCCGAAGCTTACACACTTCCCAATCTGGACTTTGAGCCGAGGACCAAAACCGAGAAGTTCTTAGCCTCAGTGGTAGAGATGCAACGGAAGATCAACAAGTGGCAAGGGAAGATGCTTAAGAAGCTGGAGAAGAAGGTCAAACAACTTCAGGGAAGCCAGCCTAAGCCAGCTACAAGCCAAGAGATACAACAACCCGAGAAGAGATGACTCTCAACCGAGGGAGTTGTTATCCGCGAGACCCAAGGAGATAACATTCAGCCGGCGCGCCACTCCCTCCAAGAACCAGGGAACAGAGGAAAAGCAACAATCTCTAGCTCCTCTGGAACATCCTCATGTTCCAGCCGAGCCTAGACAAGAGGTAACAACCTTCTTCCATTGTATATAACCGCTCATGTTTGTTTCTTGCATTGTGTTTGTTTGCTCCTTCGGATGAGTTTGCCACCGGGACGGTGTCAAGCAAGTTTGGGGGAGTACTTGTGTGATTTAATCTTGTGTTCTTTGATCTTATTTTCCTTTTTACATCCTTGAGTCTTAGTCATGAAAAATTGGTAAAAGTTTTAAAAAATTTTTTCAAAGATTCATGTAGTTGCATTCATCTCTTTAAAAACATGTTAGGATTGAGTCTAGAATTTCTCATATCACCTAGGTTGTTTGCATTTTGCATAAGGGGTTAGAATTTCTTAAAAAGGTGTTTTACTTATGAATCATTTCAATGCCCTAGTTAGTAGTTCTCTAATGCTTTGTTTATGCTTTGAAAGTAAGTTCTAACCATGCTTGGATCACTAGTTAGGATTTTCGTGGCTTGAATTGAACTCTCATGATTTGAAACTCATCCTACTAAGTGAAAACCTTAATTTGAAAATCTAAATATCATTCTTATGCATTTGAAAATGAACACATGGTTTTAAAATATTTAGGCTCTCTTCTTCCTTTTTACCACTCTTTGTGAGCCTAAGTAGAACTCCCTCCTTGAACCTTACCCTCCTTTGAAGCCAATTGTTCTTGTGTGACATCTTTGTGAGGCCTTATTTTCGGTTTGAACTTGGCATAAAGTGTTAGGTTTAGGCGACATGATTTGGTTTTCATAATTGATTGCTAGCTTTGCATTTTGAAGCTAGGAACAGGCTTAGGATAAGTTTGGGGGATCATTGGGATTGCTATCTTGTGTATTTGTTTTCGGATTCAAAAGAGTTTGTGTTTTAAGGAAAGAAAAGAGGTTTTAAGTGAAAGGTTTGTTTTTAAAACAAAGTATGCTCTATTTCAGAAAGTAGCTCTCACTAAATAAATAAAAAAGAAAAAAATAAAATAAAATAAAAGAGCCTAAGTGCCAAATAAAGAAAAAAAAATGAAAAGAAAAAAATAATAAAAAGAGAGCTACTAATAAGAAATCTTTAAGAGCAAAAATATTTTTCAAAAACCTTTTCACTAGCCTAGAAAGTTTAAAATGTCTTTGTTTTGAATTGGGATTGCTAAGTTGAGAAGAAAGGGTAGATTCTTAAGTGGTGAGTGAGGATTAAATTTCTTAAATGAGAGGGGTATAGGACTGTTTGATAGTTGACATGGGTAGATGAGAATCTAATCATGTATGCATAAATTTTCTTTACCTTTAGCATTATGCATTAGTTCAAACCATTTTTGAGAGAAACCCTTGTTTAATTATAAACCCTTTTCAAATGAGATCATTCTATGCTCATAACCATAACCCTTAGTCAAATGTGTTTTGCTTTAAAGTGCATAAGTTTGATTCATGGTTCGAATGTTAATGAATGTTAAAGGATGAATTTCTTTGATTGTTAGGAATAAGAGAGTCATGATTCGAATTTCTTTGTGTGATGAGTATGGCTAAGTCCTTTGGAGTATGAGTGTAAGCTTAGCATTTTAGAACTGTTAACTAGGACATTGAGATGATCTATTCGAAAGGCACCTTTGCAAAAAGTTTAAAACCCCTTTGATTTTTCTGAAAACCTCTCTTTCTTACTTGTTTTTTTTGTTGCTTGAGGGCAAGCAAGAAGTAAGTTTGGGGGAGTTGATGTCATTGCATTTTGCATACATTTTGCATACTCATTAGATAGTTTTTTCATGCATTTGTTGTTTTAGGTTAGATTGCATCACTTAGGGTCCTAGAGCAATCTTGCATCAGCATGTGCATTTTCTCGGCATTTTGCATCCATTCCAGGTTGTTTCTGGTTGCTTTGGAGTCATGGAGGTTCGTGGAGGTGTGGAGGCCGATGTAGCAGTTCATGGGAGCTCGGGAATGTGCTAAGGACCAGTGATCGAGGAGTAGATCGAGCATGGCCGGTCGATCAAGGAGTTGATCGACCAGAAGATCGAGCCAACTAGGCGATCCAAGGATAATGATCGAGACGGAGATCGAGTGAAGCAATCGATCAATCGGTACGGACGTAAATGACGCCATGCAGAGCGAGAGCCAGATCGAGTACACCACTCGATCCACCCGAAGATCGATACCGAGATCAGATGCAACACTCGATTCACCAATGAAGATCGAGACCCGGATCGAGCCGAAGACACGATGTCCGGATATGATCGAGAGAACAACTCGATCCAATGGTCGATCTCTGTCTTTGCAACCGTTTTTGGCTGTTAGCGAAGGGGGGACCATTGGATTGTTTGGACATTTTAGGCAAGGCGGCGAGATGCTTTAGAAAAGACTTTTAGATTTTATCCTTTACCTTGAGTTTTCTCTCTGTTTTTTCGGAAGAACACCATTGTTGAACCAGTCTTCTTTTGAAGCTTTTGTATTCGAATCCTTATCGTTTGATCTAGTCTTTCTTTCATGATTATCGTTTCATTTCTTCTGCTTTGCTTGATTTACTTTATGAGTAGTGAGTAGTTTACTTTGGGTTTGGGGTTGAGAGGATTGAAGGGTAGAAAAGGTTCGATCTTGGTTTGTTTTCTAAACGTTTTTAAGGCTATCTCTTCTAAGGTGTTGAAGGCTTAATGCTTGAAGACTCTCACGCCAAGAGCTTCATGATCCGAGAGGTCCCTAACCTTGACAGGATCCAGGGGCCTCGGAAGATCACACCTTAGAGACTAGTTACCCCTTCCTAAAAGCCATGGAAGTTTGGAGGACTAGTTAAGCCATTACTCGAAATCTGTTTTCCTTGCCTTTCAACCTCTTTTTCCACCAAAAGCCATGGGTTTGGAGGAGAGGATGAAAGAGTGATCTATACCGAAAGCCACAGATAGATCTTGTTTTGTTTTCAAGGCTTAGAGATCCTCACCAAGTGAGTCGATCTAAAGTTTCAAACCCAAGATCGATCCTTGAAACTCTTTATATGAATCTCAACCCTAAAGCCCTTTCTCTTAGCATATTTAAGTCTCATTTCATCTTTTGCTAGTTACCTGACAGCATCCTGGTCTTTAGATTCATTGTTCTTACGGTTTTAGACGAGATCGATCGTTTCTGCTCGATCTTGTGGTCGATCCACTAGTCGAATTTTAACAATTCGAAAATCTTCCCTCTAATTTGTCTGTTTGTTTCTCGTGGTAACTGCTTCCTTTCTAGTATTTTTAAAATAGGTTTCACTCTGTTTAAGTTGCTGCATTTAGTTTTTAGAATATTTCCCATAAATTGTCTTATTTGCTTAGATTTGTCTTAGACCTTGCATTCTCTGTAGATTCTCTATAATCTAGAAGTGGATTGACACTCTCCTGCTTGCTTTACTACAACATTGCGTGCACTAGAGTTTTGATAGCCTCTCTGCTGCATTAGAGCATAGCTAACCAGTTTATCAAAGCCGCGTGATCCGTGTAGACAATAGCTTTGGAACCAACAAGATATGACCGGAACTTCTCAAAGGCGAAAACTACTGCAAGCAACTCCTTCTCTGTAGTAGTGTACCTTGTTTGCGTGTCATCCAAGGTTCTTGAAGCATAGTAGATCATGTGTAGCTTCTTGTCTTTCCTTTGACCAAGAACGGCTCCTACGGCGTAGTCACTAGCATCGCACATGATCTCAAAGGGTAGAGTCCAGTCTGGTGCTTGAACTATAGGGGCTGATGTAAGGGCTTCCTTGATGGTCACGAAAGCTCGCAAACACTCATCATCAAACATAAACTCAGCTTCTTTGCACAACAACCGTGTAAGAGGGCGTGCAATCTTGGAGAAATCCTTGATGAAGCGCCTATAGAACCCGGCGTGTCCCAAGAAACTTCTGACTCCCTTAACGTTAACCGGCGGCTCAAGACCCATCATGACTTCCACTTTAGCCTGATCAACCTCAATGCCCTTCTCTAATATCTTATGACCAAGCACGATCCCTTCCTTAACCATAAAGTGACATTTCTCCCAGTTTAGCACCAAGTTTGTCTCTTCACAACGCTTTAGTACCCTGCAAAGATTCAACAAACACGCAGAAAAGGACGCACCATAGACAGAGAAGTCATCCATAAACACCTTTACCATCTCTTCTATTAGATCGGAGAAGATCGACATCATACACCGCTGAAATGTAGCCGGTGCATTACACAACCGAAACGGCATCCTTCGATACGCGAAGGTACCGTAGGGACATGTGAAGGTCGTCTTCTCCTGATCATTTGGGTGAATTGGTATCTGAAAGAAACCGCTATACCCATCGAGGAAACAGTAGTAAGGGTGATTAGCAAGTCTCTCAACCATTTGATCAATAAAAGGCAAAGGGAAATGATCTTTCCTAGTTGCAAGGTTAAGTTTCCTATAATCAATACACATCCTATGACCAGTAATGGTTCTAGTAGGAATAAGCTCATCTTTTTCATTCCTTATGACCGTGATCCCTTCCTTCTTAGGCACCACATGTACAGGAGAAACCCACGTGCTGTCACTTATGGGATAGATCACGTCAGCCTCTAAAAGCTTAAGGATCTCTTTCTTAACAACCTCTTTCAAATTAGGATTCAAACGCCTTTGATGTTCTATAGAAGAGGCGTTCTCATTATCCAAGTGAATCCTGTGAGTGCAAAGCATTGGTGAAAGGCCCTTGATGTCACTTAAAGAGTACCCAATGGCCTTCCTATACTTTCTCAGCTCAGTCAGGAGCGAGTGCAAATCATCACTTAAGTTTTCATTCACAATCACGGGATAGGTGTTATTAGGCCCTAAGAAAGCATACCTTAGCCCTTTTGGGAGCTCCTTATGGTCCACCTTTGGGGCTAACAGCTCACTCCTGTCATCCTCGTGGCTGTTGTTGTTGACTTCCTCCCCGGAACCCTCCTTAGAACCCGAGGCATGGCCCTTAAGACTGCTTTCCTCAACCGCTATCCCTTCTGAAATCGAGTCTTCCAGTCGATCTTGCTCTCGATGTCGTCTAGATCGAGCAGTTTTGCTCGATTCACTTACTCGATTTGATGTGGATCGAATAAGGGATCGAGACGCTGGGTCGATCTCCTGATTGGACCCCAAAATGATCGGAAGGTCTCTCTCGATCGTCGACTCGATTGTTTTTCCGGATCGATCGATCTTTTCGATCTGTCTGTCGATTGCAGCACCGGATCGAGTTGTGTTCTCGATTGCCTTGTCGATCTGACTCCTGGATCGAGTGATAGCGTCGATCTCGGGGTCGATCCTAGGCAGCAGATTTCATCCTTCTTAACAATCTTCCTAGAATCCAGCAAGTTGACGTACTCCTGGGTCCTCTGATCCACATAGCCAACCTCCCATGGCTCCCTTGTCAGTGCCAGCTTCTAATGGTCTTCCTGAGCCAGCTCTTCCAGCAACTCATCCGCTAAGGCATCCATCGTTTCAATGTAGAAAGCTTGCCCTTCTATGGTCGGCTTCTTCAGAACCTCATTGATATCGAAGTCCAGCCTTATATCCTTTCCCAAGTGCAAGGCAATCTTCCCGTTCTTGACATCGATGATAGCCCTGGCGGTTGCAAGGAGTGGTCTTCCTAGGATGAGTGGATCCTTAGGCTCTTCATCCATTTCCAACACGACAAAGTCCGTAGGTACGTTCACACCACTGATTCGCACCGGTAGATCTTCAAGCAGGCCTACTGGTAGCCTCACACTCCTATCAGCCAGTACCAACGAGATTCTACAGTTTTTGAAACAAGTAAAGCCAAGCTTCTTTGCCACGGAATGAGGCATCAGGTTTATGCTAGCTCCGAGATCACAAAGGCAGGTATAGTGAAGCTTCCAGGGTCTCCCAACTTCTTAGGGACTATCTCCTTATGTATCACAGCACTACACTCTTCACTTAGAACAAGCACCTCCTTGCTTTCCTTATTCTTCTTCACGAGAGTGTCTTTGAAGAATTTGGCGCATTTAGGCATCATTGCAAGGCAGTCAACAAGAGGTAGCTTGATCTCCACGTCCTTAAGATGCTTCTCAAAGAGGATTCTATGCTTCACTATGAGTTACTTCTTGAAACGGCCAGGAAAAGGCAGCTTAGGTACATACGGCGGAGGTACGTAAGCATTCGTCTCCTTAGTAGTTTGCTCCGCTTTCTTCTCAGCAACTGCTTTGTCTCCTCTTCTTGGCCCTTGGATCCAGACATTGTCAAAGTTAATCTCAACGTCAGCTGAAGGCTTACCCTCCCCTTCTTGAATTACAACGTCCTCGTTGTTCTTAGGAGTAACCGGAGGTTCTAGCTCTTTGCCGCTTCTTAACGTGATGGCGTTGGCATATTCCTTAGGATTCTGCTCACACTTGCCCGGTAGACTATTCTGACCACTTGTACTCGCTTTCCCCTTCTCCAGCTGCTTGATCTTGTTGTTTAAGTTGGTGATCTGAGTGGAGAAGTCAGTGAGAGACGAGTCTAGACGAGTGTTCATCTCTGCGAACTTCTGGTTTGTAGAGGCTTGCCCTTGTATCAGCTGCTGAAACATGGCCTGAACCGGATCAACTTGTTGTTGCATCGGCTGTTGCTGCTGAGGTGCAAAGCCCAGAGGGTAGTTAGGCGTATAACCCTTGTTACTTTGATGTTGCACTTGGAAGTTGTTCTGCCCTTGACCTTGGAAACCACCACTCGGCTGAAAACCTTTGTTGTAAGGGATAAAAGGTTTTGCTTGCTGAGCAGGGTACACTTGGTCCTTAGGGTTGGTAAAGTTGGTGCTTCGGTAGGAGAGATTGTTGTTCTGGTTGTAGCCTTGGTTGTAGCCTTGAGGTTTGTAATTGTTCTGTCCCGCCACCCAATTGGCTTCTTCCTGGCTCAACTCTATCTCCTCTTGATTCTAATCCGCTTCACCAACAAAGTGAACATGCTTCTGGTTGGCTAACACCAGCTTATCTATCTTCTCATGCAAAGATTTCAGCTCTTTTTTGTTAGACTCTAGCTCGGATCCTCTTGGTGCATGGTCATAATCCTCAGCGTAGTTGCCATCACTCAATGCCAAGTTATCTATCAGCTCCATACCCTCTTCTACCTTATGACAAAGGAAGTTCCCTTTGCTAGCTGTGTCAAGCAACAACCTGATCTTTGGTGAAGCTCCGCGGTATATGGTGCTGAGTAGGGTCTCTTCGCTGAAGCCGTGATGAGGACATTGGATCGTGTAGTCTTTGAAACGTTCCATTGCCTCGTTGAATGTCTCGTTGTTTCGTTGAGTGGCTGATTTCGCTTCTCAACTGTGCTGTCCTGGTGCTAGAGAAGAACTTTGAGAGATAGGCCTTCTTACACTCAGCCCATGAGGTGATGGTGCCTTATGGGAGGGTTTTCTCCCAGTGCCTAGCCTTGTCTCCGAGTGAAAAGGGAAAGAGACGCAGCTTGAAAGCATCTTCGGATAAGCCGTTTATCTTGATCATCCCACATACTTGCTCGAAGTTTTCAAGGTGCTCCAAGGGATCTTCCATTGTTAAGCCGTGGAACTTGTTGTTTTGCACCATGGAGATGAAACCTGGCTTAATCTCGAAGTTGTTGTTTTGTACAGGAGGAGGAATGATCCCAAACCTATTGTGATGAGTATTGGGAGCATCTCCGGCTCCTATGATCCTTGGGGGTCTAACCGCGTGTTGGGAGTTTCCATTGCCCCTTCCCACTGCCCCGTGTGCTGAAGGATGTCCCTCTGGATGCTCGTGTTCAGCCATAGCTTCAAAGTCAACAAAACCGTGCTGAACAATCTCCTCAAAGGCTCTGGCTTATTCTCGTACTCTTCTTTGCCGTGAATGACCAAGCTGATGAATGTTGTCCAAGGGTTGTAGTAGATTGTTGTCTCCCCTTGAACGAATATTCATGTACCTGAGAGACACACGTTTGAGAGTCGAATGATTAGTAACTAAAACAAGGTAAAGGCTTAGTCTTTACTAAGTCCCAAATCTCTATGTTTTCTAAACAATCCTAGGATGGCAACAACGCCATTTGATAACTAGTTTCTTTGCAAGGGTGAGTATGCAATGAGGCTATCAAACTCAAATGCAAGGCAGGTTGTAGCACAATATGCAAGAGAGAGTCAATCCACACCTAGGATGATAGAAAAAGCAAAGAGAATGCAAGGGCTTTGCAAATCTAAGCGAAACAAGATAGGTTTTGAGAAAATTCCTAAAAACTAGATGCAGCAACTAAATGGAATGCAAAACTATTTTAATATTACCAGGAATGATCAAACTACCATGAGGAACAAACAGAATAATTAAAGTACAAAGCTACGAATTACTAAAATTCGACTAGTGGATCGACCATGGGATCGACCACTAGATCGAGCAATAACGATCGATCTCATCTAAAAATGCAAGACAGGATAACTAACGACCAGGATGCTATCAAAGATCAAGCGAATGACGAGAGAAGATGTAAAGATACTAAGAAAGAGGGCCTAGGGTTGAGATTCATGGTCAGGGGTTTCAAAGGTCCGAACTTGGATTGAAAACTTTAAATCGACTCACTTTGTGAGAATCTCTAAGCCTTGAAAACGAAGTAAGATCTATCCGTGGCTTTCGGTATAGATCACTCCTTCATCCTCTCCTCCAAACCCATGGCTTTTGGTGGAAAGAGAGGTCGAAGGGCAGGAAAAACAGATTTCAAACGAATTGCTTAACTAGTCCCCCAAACTTCCATCGCTTTTGGGAAGGGGTAACTAGTCTCTAGGGTGTGATCTTCAGAGGTCCCTGAATCCTGTCAAGGTAAGGAACCTCTCGGATCATAAAGCGTTTGGCGTGAGAGTCTTTAAGCTTTAGGAACTCGACACCCTATAAGAGATAGCCATTAAACACTAGAAAACCCCAAGATCGAAACCCTTTTTACCCCTTGAATCCTCTCAACCCCGAACCCAAATGAACTACTCACTACACATAAGATAAATCATGCAAAGCATGAAGAAAGAAACGATGAACATGAAAAGAAAACTAGATTAAACTCAAGCGATTCGAATACAAAGCAAGAAAAACTTCAAGTTTCGACAATGGTGGATAATCTCCAAAAAACCGAGAGAAAAGCATAAATAAGATAAGACTAAAAAGTTGTGTGTGAAAAGGACGTCGCCGCCTTCCCAAAATGGCAAAAACCACCCGATGGTCCCCCCCTCGCTCGCGGCCAAAAAGCGGTTGAAAGGACAGAGATCGACTTCGGGATCGAGCGGCTCTCTCGATCATCTTCGGACATCGTGTCTTCAACTCGATATGGGTCTCGATCGTCTTCGGCGGATCGCCTGGTCCTCTCGATCTTCTGGTCGATCTCATCCTAGATCGACCGGCCATGCTCGATCTGTTCCCCGATCTCTGGTCCTTAGCAAACATCCGACCTTCCACGAACCGCTACAACAGCTTCAGCACGTCCACGAACCTCCACGACCCCAAAGTAGCCAGAAACAACCTGAATGTGATGCAAAATGCAAGGAACATGCGTATGCTGGTGCAAGAATGCTCTAGGACCCTAAGTGATGCAATCTAGTCTAAAATGTGATGTAAATGCATGAAAAGCTAACTAATGTGTATGCAGAATGTATGCAATAAGCAGTAACATCAGCAAGCAAAAGGCAAGTTTGGGGGAGTTGATATTGCTGCATATTTAGTGTATTTTGCATACATATAAGTTAGTTTTCACGCATTTACCTTGCATGTTAGGCTAGTTTGCATCTCTTTAGGTCTTAGAGTACTTTTGCACCAGCATTTGCATGTTTCGTGCATTTTGCATCACAATCAGGTTGCTTTCGGTTACATTGGAGCTATGGATGACTTGTGGACGCGCAAAGGCTCGTGAGGAAGTCCGTGGACACTTGGAGAAATCAGGATTGCACGCTAAGGACCTGAGATCGGGTAGCAGATCGAGCAAGGCAGGTCGATCTAGACGAGATCGACCAGAAAATCAGGATTGCACTCTACGGACGTAGACGACGCCATGCAGATCGAGGACCGGATCGAACTTCCAACCCGATCAGCAAGAGGTCGACTCAAAGATCGACCAAGAGCCATCCGATCCAAGACGAGATCGAGTGCCAGATCGAGCTTCATGATCGATCCCAGACCATAATTATATGTCCAGCCTATTTTTGGACCGTAGCGAAGGGGGGGACCAGTTGCGGTTTGGCCATTTTAGGCAATAAGCAACGATCCCTTTCATTATTCCACCCTGTCGACTACTTTTTTATCATCTCTCTCGTTTTAGGCGATTGGCCATTGTTAGACTTCGAGCTTTTCCTGTTTTTGCTTTTGAATATTGGATCCTTTAACTTAAATCAATCGTTTTTCATGTTTAGTTCTTCGTTTATTGCATTTCGTACGGTTTATTTATGAGTCGCGAGTAGTTTCATCAGGTTTTGGGGTTGAGAGGATTCAATGGGGTCGAAAAAGGTTTTCAAGTTTGGTGTTTTCTTGTTCTTCATGGTTTTCTCTTCTAGGATGTCGAGTTCTTAAGGCTTAAAGAGTCTCATGCCAAGATCTTTATGATCAGAGAGAGCTCTTACCTTGACAGGATCCAGAAATCTCTGAAAATCGCATCCTAGAGACTAGTTACCCTTTCCCAAACGCCATGGTAGTTTAGGGGACTAGTTAAGCCGCGTGTTTGAAATCTGATTTCTTTGCCCTTCAATCTCTTTTTCCGCCAAATGCCATGGGTCTGGAGGAGAGAATGAAGGAGTGATCCATACCACACGCCATGGATGGATCTTGTTTTGTTTTCAAGGCTTAGAGAATCTCACAATGTGAGTAGATCTAGAGTTTTCAAACCAAGCTTGGACCTTTGAGACCCTTGAACATGAATCTACACCCTTGACCCTCTTTCTTAGTATTCTTATGTCTCTGTTAATCATTTGCTTGTTATCTGTTGCATCCTGGTCATTAGTTTCCTTGCATTTGAACTTTTAGACGAGATTGATCGTTGTTGCTCGATCTAGTGGTCGATCTTGTGGTCGATCCACTAGTCGATTTTTATAAATTCATAGCTTTGCATTTTAATCATTATGTTTGTTCGTCGTGGTAGTTCACTCGTTCCTGGTAATTTTAAAATAGTTTTGCCTTGCATTTAGTCGTTGCATCTAGTTCTTGGGATTTTCACAAAACCGTTCATCATTTGCCCAGCTTTACTCGACCCTTGCATTCTCATTGCACTTTCTAGCTCCTAGGTTGGATTGATTCCTCTTGCATGCTATACTACGACTGTGTGCTGCTTGAGTTTTGATAACCTCCTGTTGCATTGCATCACTCCCTTTTGACATGCTAAAAAGCTGTTATCACTCCACAAACCAGAAGTTTACCGAGATGAACACTCGCTTAGACTCCTCTCTCACTGATTTCTCTACTCAGATTACAAACTTGAATAACAAGATCAAGCAGCTAGAGAAAGGAAAGGCGAGTACAAGTGGTCAGAATAGCTTACCGGGCAAGTGTGAGCAGAATCCCAAGGAATACGCCAACGCCATTACACTAAGGCGTGGGAAAGAGCTTGCACCTACGGTTACTCCTAAGAACAACGAGGATGTTATAATTCAAGAGGGGGAGGGTAAGCCTTCAGCTGCTGATGAGATCAACTTTGACAATGTTTGGATTCAAGGGCCAATGAGAGGTGCGAAAGCGGCGGTAGAGAAGAAAGCGGAGCAAGCGGCTAAGGAGAAGGATGCTTATGTGCCTCCACCGTATATACCCAAGCTACCTTTTCCTGGCCGCTTCAAGAAGCAACTTATAGAGAAGCACAGAATCTTGTTTGAGAAGCATCTTAAGGACGTAGAGATCAAGCTACCTCTCGTAGACTGCCTTGTAATGATGCCTAAATGCTCGAAATTCTTCAAAGACACGCTTGCAAAGAAGAATAAAGAGAGCAAGGAAGTACTAGTTCTTAGTGAGGAATGTAGAGCTATAATACATAAGGAGATAGTCCCCAAGAAGTTGGGAGATCCTGGAAGCTTCAGTATACCTTGCGCTTTAGGGCCGTTGGAGTTCAAGAGTTTTCTTTGCGATTTGGGAGCTAGTATAAATTTGATGCCTCATTCTATAGCAAATAAGTTGGGATTCACGAGATTCAAAAATTGTAGAATCTCCTTAGTACTAGCTGACAGGAGCGTGAGGTTACCCGTGGGTCTACTTGAGGACATGCCAGTGAGAATCAGCGGTGTAAACGTGCCTACGGACTTCCTTGTGTTGGAAATGGATCAAGAACCTAAGGACATGCTCATCCTTGGTAGACCGTTCTTAGCCACTGCTGGAACTATCATCGACGTCAAGAATGGCAAGATAGCTCTACATCTAGGCAAAGACATCAGGCTTAATTTTTACA
The DNA here is from genome assembly GCA_911865555.2 of Thlaspi arvense. NCBI lineage: Eukaryota > Viridiplantae > Streptophyta > Magnoliopsida > Brassicales > Brassicaceae > Thlaspi > Thlaspi arvense. The sequence goes on from OU466857.2 coordinate 17,168,964, forward strand.
TCAATGAGGTTTTGAAGAAGCATACGATAGAAGGGCAAGCTTTCTACATAGAGACGTTGGACGCATTGGCGAATGAACTGCTAGAGGAGCTTGCACAAGAGGATTATTTGAAGCTGGCGTTGACTAAGGAGCCAGGGGAGTATGGTTTCGTGGATCAGAGGACTCAGGAGTACGTTAATCTCCTTGATTCGAGGAAAGTTGTGCTAGAAGATGAAGGCGAATGCCTAGGGATCGATCAGGAAATCGAGAAGATCACTCGATTCAAGTCAGCAATCGACCAGAAGATCGAGGATACTGGTCGATCCAGAGAAGAGAACGACTCAGACACCCGATCCACTACTTGATCCAATCTAAATCGAGTGAGTGATCAAGTTGAGAGCAGTCTATCCAGTAAATCAATCGAGTCCGAGATCGAGAGGTGCCTCCCGATCAGAACAGTGTCCATTCCGGAGATTGACCTCGCATCTCGATCTTTCACCCGATCCACCTTAAATCGAGTGGGAGAATCGAGTGAAACTGCACGATCTAGACGACATCGAGAGCAAGATCAACTGGAAAACTCGATCTCGGAAGGGACAACGGTTCAAGAAAGCAGCCTTTTGGATCATGTCTCGGGTTCTAAGGAGGCTATTGAGGATGGGGCCGTCAACAAGAGCCATGAGGATGACTAGAGCGAGATGCTAGCCCAAAAGGTGGACCTTAAGGAGCTCCCAAAAGGGCTAAGGTATGCTTTTTTAGGGCTTAACGAAACCTATCCTGTGATTGTGAATTAAAACTTAAGTGATGATGAGTTGCACTCACTCCTAACTTAGCTGAGAAAGTAAAGGAAGGCCATTGGATACTCCCTAAGTGACATCAAGGGTCTTTCACCAATGCTTTGCACTCATATAATTCACTTTGATAATGAGAACGCCTCTTCTATAGAACACCAAAGGCGTTTGAATCATAATTTGAAAGAGGTTGTTAAGAAAGAGATTCTTAAGCTTTTAAAAGCTGACGTGATCTATCCCATAAGTGACTGCACATGGGTTTCTCCCGTACACGTGGTGCCTAAGAAGGGAGGGATCACGATCATTAAGAATGATAAAGATGAGCTTATACCTACTAGGACTATTATAGGACACCGTATGTGTATTGATTATAGAAAGCTTAATCTTGCTACTAGAAAGGATCATTTTCCCTTGCCTTTTATTGATCAAATGCTTGAAAGACTTGCTAATCAATCCTACTATTGCTTTCTTGATGGATATAGTGGATTTTTCCAAATACCAATCCATCCAAATGATCAGGAGAAGACGACCTTTACATGCCCTTATGGCACCTTTGCATATCGAAGGATGCCATTCGGGTTGTGTAATGCACCGGCTACGTTTCAGCAGTGTATGATGTTGATCTTCTCCGATCTAATAGAAGAGATGGTAGATGAATTTATGGATGACTTCTCTGTCTATGGTGCATCCTTTTCTGCGTGTTTGTTGAATCATTGCAAGCTACTAAAGCATTGTGAGGAGACAAACTTGGTGCTTAACTGGGAGAAATGTCACTTCATGGTGAAAGAAGGGATCGTGCTCGGTCATAAGATATCAGAGAAGGGCATTGAGGTTGATAAGGCTAAGGTTGAGGTCATGATGAGTCTTGAGCCGCTGATTAATGTCAAAGGAGTGAGGAGTTTCCTAGGCCACACTGGCTTCTATAGGCGCTTCATCAAGGATTTTTTCAAGATTGCACGCCCTCTCACACGGCTGTTGTGCAAGGAAGCTGACTTTGTGTTCGATGAGGATTGCCTTCATGCTTTCGTGACCATCAAGGAAGCTCTAGTATATGCGCCTATAGTGCAAGCACCGGACTGGACTCTACCTTGGATGACACGCAAACAAGGTACACTACTACAGAGAAGGAACTATTGGCAGTAGTGTTTGCCTTTGAGAAGTTCAGAGCTTATCTAGTAGGAGCCAAGGTTGTTGTCTATACAGATCACGCGGTGCTTAGATACATCTATTCCAAGAAGGATACTAAGCCAAGGCTTTTGAGATGGATCCTCTTGCTCCAAGAATTTGACATGGAAATCAAGAAAGGGATAGAGAATGGTGTTGCTGATCACCTCTCTAGGTTGAGGATCGATGAAGCCTTACCTCTTGATGATTCGCTTCCGGAAGAACAACTTATGGCGATCACTACGGCGGTTTGTGGAAGGCTAGAAGGGCGGTTTGAGGAAGTTCTGAGTTTCAAAGAAGAGGATCTTCCTTGGTACGCTGACGTTGTGAACTACTTGGCATGCGGAGAGGAGCCAACTCATCTAGACAGCTATAACAAGAAGAAGTTCATGAGAGACGCAAGCAACTACTTTTGGGACGAACCTTACTTGTACAAGAGGGGCGTGGACAGTTTATACAGGAGATGTGTTACAAAGGAAGAAGCCAAGGACATTCTCTTTCACTGCCATGGCTCTTCATACGGAGGATACTTTGCTTCATTCAAAACCACTACAAAGGTCTTACAAGCCGGTTTCTGGTGGCCGTCTATCTTCAAGGATGCCCATGAGTTCGTGAAGAGTTTTGAAGCTTGTCAACGAGTAGGGAACATCACGAAGAGGAACGAGATGCCTTAAGTTCCTATCTTTGAGGTTGACGTCTTTGACGCATGGGGCATAGACTTCATGGGGCCGTTTCCCTCATCCTACGGCAACAAGTTCATTTTGGTAGCTGTTGATTATGTTTCTAAATGGGTTGAGACCATTGCTTCCCCTACAAACGACTCTAAGGTGGTGATCAAGCTCTTTAAGAGCATCATATTCCCAAGGTTTGGAGTACCCAAGGTGGTGATAAGTGACGGAGGGGGCCACTTCATCAACAAGTTGTTTGAAAATCTTCTAAGGAAGTATGGCATGAAGCACAAGGTAGCTACACCTTACCATCCTCAAACGAGTGGCCAAGTGGAGGTCTCTAACCAACAGATCAAGGCAATACTTAAGAGAACAGTTCGGACAACTCGGAAGGATTGGATGGTGAAGTTAGACGACGCTTTGTGGGCTTACCGGACTGCTTTCAAAATGCCCATTGGTAGTACTCCTTTCACTCTTCCATACGGCAAACGATGCCACCTCCCCGTTGAGCTGGAACATAGAGCATTGTGGGCTGTGAAGCGGCTGAATTTTGATCTAAAGACGGCTCAGGAGAAGCGCTTAATCCAGCTACATGAACTTGATGAGTTAAGGCTGGACGCTTACGAAAGCGCTATGATCTACAAGGAGCGTACAAAGGCTGCTCATGACAAGAACTTGGTACCCAAGGAGCTTAAAGAAGGGAGTTTGGTGCTGCTTTACAATTCAATGCTCAAGATCATTCCAGGAAAGCTGAAATCTAGATGGAGCGGTCCGTATGAAATCAAGGAGGTATTGCCCTACAGAGCTGTCACGTTGGTGGGCAAGAGTGGGAATGCATTCACAGTGAACGGACGCAGAGTTTAGCCATACATGGCGAGTGCATTTGACAAGGAGAGCACCTCAATGCTTCTCCAAGACCCACCGTCTGCCTAAACCAAGTAAAGTCTAGCTAAAGACGTTAAAGAAAGCGCACTTGGGAGGCATTCCCATGTCTATCTTGTATATATTTTTGCTTTATTTCTCTTTCAGTTTTATGTTTTTATCTTATGAGTGTGTAGGAACATGTATAAGGGATGGCAGAGCATAATCTTAGATCCAAAAGGAGTAAGAAGGGGCGAATATAGGCTAGAGATCGAGTGTTAGATCGACTCATCCTGGCTCGATCTTTGTTAGATCGAGCTAGTGAATCAAGAGGAGTTAGTTGATCTAGACGAGATCGAGTAGACAGATCGTGTGACACAGTCGATCACGAGAGGACGAACACCCTATACGTTTAGCCTGAAAAGCAAACGAGAGGTGGATCGACTGAGTCACTCGATTTTCAAGGCTATATCGAATAGTCTACTCGATCTGCCACTCGATCCAAGCTTAAATTGACCCCTGAATCGAGAATGTGGCTCGATCACGAGGACTTAGCCACCATGCCAAAAATCAAGGAATGACAGGTGTTATCGATCCAAGACTCGATTGAATTCAAATCGAGCTCCAAATCGAGCACTCCTCTCGATCCAAGCCATTATGGGCATGAGATCGAGTCCTAGATCAACCAAATGGACTCGATCTCGTGCCGAGATAACATTTTCTTTTCCCTCTTTTCCTTTTTCCCTCCGGTTTTTAAATTCAAAAAGTGGTCAAGGCCAACATCTTTGACCATGAAAGATATGCCTTGACCACAGCTTTTGTCAGAAAACCACTTCTTTTACCCATGGTTTCGTGTTTTGTTAGCCTTTATATAATTTCAACTATTTTCACAATCGCTCATTTCTGTTTTCGCGAATTCTAAAGCAAAAGAGAGTGTGAGTTCTTTGTTTTCTAAAGGCTAACAACATCTTTTTCAATCCTTGCAAATGTATTTTCGAATCATTAAGAAAATCTTCAAGAAAATTTCCTTTTTATTCGCTTTGATTGTTTTAGATGCTAGGGCGGTTTGAATTTTTTAAAATAGCTAGGTAATAGGAAAAATTCTAGATTTCTCTATATCTCTAGATATGATTCTCTATTACCTTGTTATAATTTTTATAAACTCCCCAAAATTCTAGGGTATTAGTTATAAGTTTTCTTTCTTGCTTCTCTCTTTCTCTCTACAATCGCCGATTTGCTTATTATCATGCTTGAGAATCTTATTTCAGGCACTATGGCCCCCAAAAGAACAAGAGAGGAGACAGCACAAGAGGGAGACAATCAAGAAGTGGCTGTTCAGGAGCGGGTTCGTTGGAGTAAGAATGAGAAACGGGACAAGGAGCGGCTTCAAAGGCTGAAATTCGAGCCAACTAAGTTCGCGGACAGAGGATTGCTGGCTAAGATGGGGATTTTAGGAGATTTTGATCAACTCCTCCAGAAGATAGGGCTGAGGTGTTTGTCACAGATGGATTGCCCAACCTTTCCCGAAGTGACAATCGACTTCCTTGCCACTTTGGAGTTTTCGTACGAGAACCCTAGCGTCCCAACTCCTTCTCAAGGCCACCTCTCTTTCAAGATAAAACGTCAAGCCTTCAGTCTCTCAATCCCCGAGCTTTGCCAAGCTTATGGCCTCGATGCAGCTGCCACGAAAGTTGAGTTTCCCTCCTTCACTCAAGCAAACGATTTTTGGGACCTCATAGCCAATGACGACTACAAGGCGAATACCACGAAGATCAAGAGAGTGAGGAACCCGGTGCTACGTTACACCTTGAAGCTGATGGCCAACACCTTTAGTGGTCGGCCAGTAGCCCCCACGGTCACCAAGACAGAGCTTTGCTTTTTGTTCCAAGGCATTAAGCATCTCGTGTGTGACCCGGATGAGAACGATGAGCCGTTGGAAGACCAGCTCGGAGATGATGTGAACTACGGGTGCATCCTGGCTGCTTCGTTGGTGAAATACAAAGCATATGCCTTGAGGTGCAAGGCAAGCTCATCGCTTATTGGCGGTTTCCTCACACCCTTGTTTCGTGCAAGCCGGCGTACCGCTTCAGAACTTCACTCCCGTTCCGGATAGAGCCTTCATGGACGAGACATATCTAAGGAACATTGACAGCTTGGGACGCACGCCAGCCGAGGGCTTCTTGGAATACTTATTCATTGATGAGGAGAATGAGAAGAGGGCGTGTATCCTACCAAACCAAACCGAAACCGAGCTGTTGGGAATTGGGAACATCGAGTTTCTCCCAAGCGTAGAGGAGTGCTTTGCTCCTCTAGGAGTCACGGCAACCATTCAGCAAGCTACTCACCCTAGATCGGAGTCTCCAGCCACGGATGATGAGATGCCCGAAGCATTTGTCCTCCCTAAGCTTGACTTTGAGCCGCGGACCAAGACAGAAAAGTTCTTTGCTTCTGTTGTGGAGATGCAAAGAAAGATCAACAAGTGGCAGAGCAAAGTCATCAAGAAGCTTGCCAAGAAGGTCAAGGCGCTTCAAGGAGCTTCGCCAAAGCAGGCTGCAAGTGAGGAGGTTCAACAGCCCGAGAAGAGGAGGCTTTTAACTGGTGGAATTGTCATCCGTGAGACTCAAGGAGGCAACATCCAGCCGGCGCGTCTTTCTCTCCAAGAGCCAGCCTCCAAAGGCAAAGCCATAGTATCTAGCTCGTCTGGAACATCCTCAAGTTCCAGCCGAGGCTAGACCCGAGGTACCAACAACCTTCCCTTGTACACACCGCTCATGTTTTCTTGATTTTTGCTTAGTGTTTTGAGCTCTCTGGAATTTGTTTACCACCGGGACGGTGTCATTCAAGTTTGGGGGAGTATGTGTGTTATTTGACATGTTTTTGTGCTCTTATTTTCTCTTTGCATCCCTTGAGTCTTGCATACATTCATAGAAAAGAACAAAAAAATTGGTAAACTTTTTAAAAAATTTCAAAAAAATTCAGCAAGCTACTCACCCTAAAAAATTTCAAAAAAACTTTTTAAAAAATTTTCAAAATGTATAATGCTCTATGTTTTTCAGAAGATAGCTCTCTCAAGTAAAATAAAAATAAAAAATGAAGAAAAAAGCGTAAGTGCCAAAATAAAAAGAAAAGAAAAAGAAAGAAAAGAATAAGAGAGCTATCAATAAGAAAAAATAAGGAGCTAAAATATTTTCAAGCCTATTCACTAGCCTAAAGAGTAAAGATGTTTTTCTTTTTTTTTTTTGTTGGGTTTGAGCTTAATAAGGGTAGTCTCTAGGAGGGTGAGTGAGCTGAAAAGAAAAGAAAATGAGAGGGGTTTTAGGATCATTGTTAAGGTACAAGGGTAGATGAGAATCTAATCATGTATGCATCAATTGCCTTTACCTTTAGCATTATGCATAAAGTTCATACCATTCGTGAGAGAAACCCATTGCATTGTGAAACCCTCTTTAAAATGAGATCATTCTATGCTCATAGCCTTCACCCTTAGCCAAATGTATTTTGCTTTAAAGTGCATAATTTTGATTCACGGTTCGATCATTAATGAATGTTAAAGGGTGAGATTCTTTGATTGTTTGGAATATGAGAGTCATGATTTGAAATTCATTGTGTGATGAGTATGGCTAAGTTCTTTGGAGTACGAGTGTGTGCATTGCATTTTAGAATTAATAAGTAGAACGTTGAGATTGATTCATTTGAAAGACACCTTTGCAAGAAACTTAAACCCCGGTTTGTTTTAAAACCTCTCTCCCTTCTTTAATTTTGTTTGCTTGAGGGCAGGCAAAAGGCAAGTTTGGGGGAGTTGATATTGCTGCATATTTCATGTATTTTGCATACATATAAGTTAGTTTCTCATGCATTTACCTTGCACTTTAGGCTATTTTGCATCACTTTAGGTCCTAGAGTATTCTTGCACCAGCATATGCATGTTTCTTGCATTTTGCATCGCATTCAGGTTGTTTTCAGCTACTTTGGAGTCTTGGAAGATTCGTGGACTTGCTAAGGCTCGTGAGGAGGCTCGTGGAAACTTGGAGAATTCAGGAATGCTTGCTAAGGATCAGAGATCGAGAAGCGGATCGAGCATGGCCGGTCGATCTAGATGAGATCGACTAGAAGATCGAGCAGCCCATCCGATCCAAGGGAACTGATCGAGACCAAGATCTAGTGAAGAGATCGATCAAGGAGTACGGACGTAAATGATGCCATACAGAGCGAGAGTCGGATCGAGTCCACCACTCGATCCTCCAAAGATCGACTCAAAGATCGGACGAAGCACTCGATCCACCGAAGAAGATCGAGACACAGATCGAGCTGAAGTCACGATGTCTGAAGACGATCGAGTGAGATGCTCGATCTCGAGGTCGATCTCAGTGCACTTTAGGTGTTTTTGGCTTCTAGCGAGGGGGGGACCATCGAGCTGTTTGCCCTATTTCGGCGATCTTGTTTTTCCACACACGTTTTCACTTTATTTTTTTAGAGTTTTTCTCTCTGTTGAAAGGCGATTTCGCCATTGTTAGACTTTGAAGCTTTTTCTTGCTTTGTTCTTGAATATTGAATCGTTTAAGTTTAAAGCAATCGTTTTTCATGTTTACTAGATAATCTTCTATGCTTTGTTCGGTTTACTTTATGTGTAGCGAGTAGTCTTTTCGGGTTTTGGGGTTGAGAGGATTCAAAGGGGTTGAAAAGGTTTTCAAATCTTGGTGTTTTCTTGTTCTTCATGGCTTTCTCTTCTAGGATATCGAGTTCTTAAGGCTTAGAGACTCTCACGCCAAGATCTTTATGATCCAAAGGGCCTCTTACCTTGACAGGATCCAGAGGTCCTTGAAAATTGAATCCTAGAGGCTAGTCTACCTTTCCCAAACGCCATGGTAGTTCAGGGGACTAGTTAGGCCGTGTGTTTGAAATCTAAGTTTTATGCCCTTCAATCTCTTTTTTCTGCCAAACGCCATGGGTCTGGAGAAGAGAATGAAGGAGTGATCCATACCACATGCCATGGATGGATCTTGTTTTGTTTTCAAGGCCTAGAGAATCTCACAAAGTGAGTAGATTTAAAGTTTTCAAACCAAGCTTGAACCTTTGAAACCCTTGAACATGAATCTCAACCCTGGACCCTCTTTCTTATATTCTTACATCCCTGTTAATCATTCGCTTGCTATTTGTTCGCATCCTGGTCATTAGATTCATTTCTGTTGAACTTTTAGACGAGATCGATCGTTGTTGCTCGATCTAGTGGTCGATCCACTAGTCGATTTTTAATAATACATAAATTTGCAATTTAATCATTCTGTTCGTTCCTCGTGGTAGTTCACTCGTTTCTAGTATTTTTAAAATAGTTTTGCTTTGCATTTGACCGTTGCATCTAGTTTTTAGGATTTTTACAAAACCGTTCATCATTTGCTTAGCTTTGCATGATCCTTGCATTCTCATTGCACTTTCTAGCTCCTAGGTTTGATTGATTCCTCTTGCACTATACTACGACTGTGTGCTGCTTGAGATTTGATAACCTCCTGCTTGCATTACCCCTATAGACACAAAAAAGCCTATTATCACCACCGTGTAAAGCCTACTGCACTCCATAAATCTCTATGCAACTACGTCTTTGTTGATGTTAGAAGCATGGCCTTTCAAATTTTGGGACAAATGCCAAACACAATACCCATGATGAGCCTGTGGATACATGTTAGCTATGACGCTGATGAGGCTTGCATTTCTATCACTCATAAAGACCAATTCGGAAGAGTCCCCAACGGTGTTCAACATTCTAGAAAAACCAGGTCCAACTAGCATTATTCTCACCATCGAGTACACCAAATGCTACGGGATAATGATGACGATTATGATCCTGACCTGAGGCGAAAGCTAGTACAACACCATATTCGTTCTTAATAAAAATTGCATCCACAATTATCACTTTCCTCATAACTTTAAACCCTGTAATGCTAGCTCCCAAAGTTATGATTAGGTACTTGAATTTTCCTTTTTCATCCAATTTCACCCTTGTTATTGTACCAGGGTTAACCTCTTCTAACATGTACAAATAACAATACAACATCTTGTAGCTTTCTTCAGGATTACCACGCAAATCAGAAACAACTAGATTTTTCCCTCTCAACACTGTGGACTATGATATCTTCACACCAAGTTTTGTCTTAACAAGATCCATGATCATATTAGGAAGTTTCCATTTGTCCTGGATAATCATCATGCAAAAGAGATGCAACTACTCGTGGATTACCTTTTCTCTTCAAGTTGCTTATACTCTGACTACCCCGAGAGCATGTATGCATCTTTGTGTACCTTCTAATCGAGAAAATATCTGTCCCTGGAATACTTGCAGTTCGTAAACTCCATTTACAGCCATCTTGAGGATATTTTAGCATTATTCACGTCTTATCTGTCTTTTTTATAACATAACCAAAATAGTTAACAAATGCGGCTGTATCGACCAACTCTTACAATGCCTTCCTATTTAGAAATTAATAACGCACACTCACACTCAAACCGTCTTCCCATGCCTCCACAAACTGACTAGATTCTACAACAGGTAGAAGCTCAACATATTCATCCCGTATATCTGATCTATCCATACCGTTATCCACACATTCATCACATGTTGTATCATCACTATCCTCTATCGCCTCATGTTGTTGTGATGCTTATTCTTTGTCTACGTACAAAGCAATAACATTAGAACTTTTGACCATTCTCGATAAATGCTCGGACAGTTTTGATATATTGATGACCTCCTCATACAAAACACACTTATGGTTCTCTTTATCAGTTGACTTTAGATAAACAAATAGGTCCTCGATATCAGTAATAATACACTTTTCCTCACATCCCACCAGCAGTGGAATGTAACTCAATTGCAATTTAACCTTACTTTCAACTAACACAACCTTCTTGTATATCTTAGTATCTATCATCGAGAAAGTTAACTCTTCCATTGATGCCTTCAAAATTAAATTATATATGCGACCTTGACATTTAAAATGTATGTTGTTCCTCATTGTACCCTGCCAAAACAATACAAAAACTCATTCAGTTAAACAAGTTATCCACAATTATACATTCTCTTTACTTAGTACAGTTGCACCAAATTTTACTAGTTTTACTACATTTATCAGTAATACTAATTTTACATAGTTCTCCTATTGCAAAAACTCAAATTGGATCGTTTCGGGTTCTAATCTACTTATAATTCAATACAATTCAACCATTGAAATATATTTGTTACCAATTTAAAGTCCTAATCTACCTAGAAATCATGGTAAAACACTTAATGTACATACCAAAATGAGATCAAATCTATCCCTCAATTTCCAATTCCACAAAATGCAGCTCGATTATGATAAGTTGGAGGTTCCGATGGCTTACGTGAAGAAGAAGCCCAGGACTTCGAGACAGGGAGCTCGCAGAAATGAGAAGCAAAGTGGCTAAGAGGAGCAAGTGGATGATTTGAATAATAAAGACTCGGTATAAGAAAGAGTCTCTTATCTTAACTATGTTGTTTTATGTTATAAACATTGTCGTTTCGAGAATGGGGAACTTCGGTATTTATCTGAACATCGTTGTAAGGTTTTGGGATCGAATTATTAATCCAGAAACATCTATCTTATCCTCTCTATCATCTCTCCTTTCTCTTCCAATTTCTCACCCCCTTTCTACGAGTCTCAAATAAGTGCGAACTTATCATTGGTATCAGAGCGAGATGGCTCCAAAACCAGATCTAGCTGTCGCCAACGCTGCTATGGAGAAGACTGCAGCGGTCGAAGAACAGATGGGATTTCAGCAGAGAGACATAGCAGATTTAGAAAATAAGATGAGCAAGGAGGTGGAAAACCTGATATCATCTATGCAGGGGAACTTTAACCAGATTCACCAGCTATTCCAAGATATCAGGTTCAGAGAAGAATGGAAGCACAGTGAGTGGATCTACGCCGCTATCAGCAGTGAACGTGGTCGTGGGAACCAGACCAACGCCACCGGAGAAGGATCGAGGAGATGGATTACTCCCTATGCCTCAAGCATCAACAAAACTGGAGCTCTCCAAAACGTACATTACAGATCCGACAACCCCTAATAGGGATTCGCCAGGAAGAAAGCTGGAGATTCAGATATACGATGGACAGAACCCCGGATGACTGGATTTTCAGAGTGGAGAAATGTTTCAAGGTGAACCATACACTAGAATCAGAGAAGTTAGAGCTAGCCCTAGTGAGCCTTTCAGGGTGTGCAGTTGCGTGGCTATGCATCACACGGGACAGAGAAGATCTACGCGATTGGCTAGACTTCAAAGACAAGCTTAAGAAACGTTTTCGACCTTCACGAGGTGGTTTGGTGATAGGGCAGTTGTTGAGGCTCCGACAAACAGGATCCGTGGCTGAATATCGAGAGAGGTTCGAAGAGATTTCAGCGGAGGTAGCCCATGTGCCTAATGATGTCCTAGAAGAGATTTTCCTCCAGGGAATGAGAAAGACGCTAAGGGAACAAGTAGTGAGGTATAGACCTATTGGAATGCCCGACATTGTAGACACTGCCAAGTTGATCGAAGAACAGGAACTCGAGAAGATAAACTATAACTCCAGACCATTCTAGAGGGTCAGCTCAGCCCCGGCTACCAATGCTTCGGAGAGAGCCAATAACCAATCACCCATGAGAAACAATGAGGTTACCCCAGCTCGGAGATCTTTTGATAGTCCGCGGGATAACAAAGGATATGTTGGTAATGGAGAAAATCGTAGAGTGACGAACAATCCATGTAGACACTGCGGGGAGAGGTTCTTTGCGGGACATAGATGCACAAATCAACATAGATTTAAGTGTTTGGAAGTGGACGAAGAAGATGAACAAGACGACGATGAGGAAGAACTGAAATACAAGAGTTGGTCACTCTATCCTTGCAATCAATGGTGGGAATCACCACCGAGCGAACCATGAGGATGACAGGGAGAATTGGTGAGACAGAGGTGGTGGTCCTCCTTGACTCTGGTGCTACGAGTAACTTTATATCGTCTGAACTGGTTTAGAGAATTGGTTTACCAGTAACGAACACAAGAGGGTTTGGCGTAGCAGTTGGAATTAGTGATCTCTCGACGAGGCAAATGCTCATGAGTTACGCTAACTATACAAGGCGTGGAAATCTTGGAAGAATTTTTGTAATTTGGTCTCGGAACAACAGATGTAGTGCTTGGATATCCGTGGCTAGCCACACTGGGTGAAACCAGGATTAATTGGGGGTTACATCGGTGGATTTTGAGGCTTCACGGCCAATGGGTTACAATAATGGGAGACCCGGCTTTACTACGGATGCAAGTTTCGTTATTTGCACTGGAAAAGGTTTGTGATGAAGGTGAGTTGGCTTGTCTGCTAGAGTTAACTGAGCTGTTCGAGGGTGTCGAAGGAGCAAAGCAAGAGAAACCCGACAACAGGATAACCCGGTTATTGGATGGGTTCAAAAAGGTTTTTCAGATGCCAAAAGGGCTTCCTCCAAGCAGAAACAGAGAGCATGTGATCACTCTACAACCAAAGACGGCACCAATAAACATAAGGCCATATCGATACTCCTTTATGCAAAATAATGAGACTGAGAAATTAGTCAGGAAGATACTTGAAGCCAAAATCATTCGCCCTAGCATTAGCCCGTTTTCCAGCCCTGTTATGTTGGTAAAGAAAAAAGATGGAGGCTGGAGGTTTTGTGTTGATTACAGAGCAGTCAATAAGGAGATCATACTCGATCGTTATCCCATAGCAGTCATTGAAGAGCTCTTAGATGAATTCAAAAGTGCCATGATCTTCTCTAAGTTAGACCTCAAGTATGGATACCATCAAATCAGGGTAAAGCAGAGTGATGTGGAGAAAACAGCTTTCCAAACCCATAAAGGACACTATGAGTTTTTAGTGATGCCATTTGGGCTCACTAATGCCCCGGCTACTTTTCAATCAGTGATGAATGAGATTTTTAAGCCAATGTTGCGACGGTTTGTGCTGGTGTTCTTTGACGACATTCTAGTGTATAGCGAGGACCTAGAAACTCATCTGAAACATCTTGATATTGTGCTGGAGACGCTGCGAAAACATGAGTTTCATGCTAACGAGAAGAAGTGTACCTTCCGGCAGTCTGTAGTGTCGTATTTAGGGCACATTATTTAAGGTAAAGGGGTTGCTGCAGATCCGGCAAAGCTAGAAGCCATGCAGATGTGGCCGGAACCGAGAAATATTACTGAGTTGAGGGGATTTCTGGAGCTAACGGGGTTTTATAGAAGATTTGTAAAGGACAATGGCAGAAAGGCACGACCACTTACAGAGCTACTTAAAAAGAACGGTTTCTTATGGGGCAAGGAAGCAGAAGAGGCTTTTCGCTTACTTAAGCAAGCAATGACTGAGATTCCAGTGCATACATTACCCGACAAAAGATAAGTAGTGGAGACTGATGCTTCAAGGGCAGTGATATCTCTTGTATTTACACTATTTAGGCTTGCATTTAGTTCATGTTTTGGTTCTCTTTTGCATGTTTTCCTTATCTTTTGTCCCATTTTCTTCTCCTTTTAGACTTAGGTTGTATTTAGGATATAGTTTGCATTTTTTATGCATTATGGATGTTTTTAGGTACTTATGAGCTAAGAGGAGCATTGGAGGAGCTTTGGGGATGATCTAGGAAGCTAGCTGGGCCAAGAGGAGCAAAATGGACCAAGTGAGACGATCTATGCTGAGCCTATCGATCAAGGCACAAGACCTATCGGTCAAGGAGTGACCGATAGGATTCCTATCGACCAGGCCTATCGGTCTGTGAAGTGACCAATAGCAGTGCATCGTTTATATTTCGGTCACCCCATCGGTCATCTTCCAGACCGATAGGATCCCTATCGATCATCCCTATCAGTCACAACTGGCTGATAGGAACCCAGTCCGAGCCTGTCTTTTATCACACTTTTGCCATTACTTTAGGGCTTCCTTATTTTATGTATAAATACTCTTTTTCTGGGATTTTCGACAAGTCACCTCATAACACTATTCTTGAGTTTATTTTATGGGTTTATTAAGACAAATTTCTTGCTTTTATTAAATATAAGTTTGTATTTGTCATTAATCTCTCTCTAATCTCTCTTTTAATCATGATTAACATCTTTTCCTCTTGGGATTTGGTGTTAAACATGAGTAGTTTGCTTAGGGTTAGATGTGGTAGATTAAGGGGATTTAGGGATTGATTAAGGTTTGTTAAGTGTTTAATTACATGGGTTCCTCTCTATAAATCTGTTTTTAAGCTAGATTTGTCTTGATCACACTTATCTAGGATTTAGTCTTTTTCTTATGCCCACCAAGTGTTTGATGAAATGTTGATCTTGTTTGATAGAGGATTTGCTGGCCTTGGCTCAAGAGATTGACTGTGTGAGGAGCATTTTGACATGAATAGAGTTGATTGTTATTGCTTGCTAGATGTTTTAGCACTAATGAGAGTTAGTTCTTGCTAAGGTGTTTAGTAAAGGGTTATTTACCAAGAGATTGGACTTAGCTTGCTTGTTTGTGAACTCTATGTCTAGGAACCACCATTGCTAGCTTGTTTGCTTGATCAATGCTGTTTGAAACAACCTTAGTTAGTCTCTAGATTCCCCAAAATCGATAACCACATTTAGGAACTTGCTTTCTCTTTTATTGAATTTCGAATTTGCCTTAGTACTCTGTTTATTTGCTCTGTTATGCTCTTTTGATCATTGCTAGATTGCTTCTTTTGAATTCTCTTTGGTGATTGATCATTCTAGGTTGTTAGATAAGTTGCTTAGGCAACAAAAATCTCTCTTTGCTTTGCTTGACTTAAGGATTCCTACTCTCAACTCTTTTGCTTTTAACAAAACCCATTGGACTGACATAAAACCCTTTGCTATGCTACAACTGATTCACATACAAGGGTGATTGACAAAGAGCAGTAAAAACCTCTTATCAATTTGGCGCCGTTGCCAATTGGGTTTTCTTTTTGAATCATTAGAGTCTGTAGAGTCTTTAAGATCAAGTTTTTAGTTTTATTTGGTTACTAATCTCCTTTGACTCAATTGCTGTCTTTCAGGTATATGAACTTGAGATCCAGAAGTTCAAGCAATCTTGTGAACTTCATAGACAACATCAATCTGTTAGACAAAGGTCAGAGAGCAAGAAGACAGCAAGAAAGGCAGCAACATTTGCAGAGACTTGGGATGAACAATCAGGAACCTGTTATGGATGATATCAGATTTCAGGGTCCTCAAGGAGCTGCTGGCGCTCAGGGTATACAAGGTCAGCAAGGTGTTCAGGGCTTACAAGGTGAGCAAGGACCAAGAGGCGCTGCACAAGCTCCAAGAGCAGCTAGACCCATTGGCGCTGGTGATGCACCAAATGCCTACAACAACAGAACTGGCATCATTTCACCAGCAGTGCAAAACAACAACTTTGAAATCAAATCTGGATTGATTTCAATGGTTCAGGGCAGTAAGTTCCTTGGTTTGCCACTTGAAAGTCCTCTAGATCATTTGGATAATTTTGATAGACTATGCTCACTAACAAAGATCAATGGAGTGAGTGAAGATGGCTTCAAGGTGAGGTTGTTTCCTTTCTCTCTTGGAGACAAATCACACCAATGGAAGAAGAACTTGCCACAAGGAAGCATAACTAGTTGAGATGAGTGCAAGAGAGCCTTCTTAGCAATGTTCTTCTCAACTTCAAGAACTGCAAGAATCAGGAATGAGATTTCAGGGTTTGCACAGAGGAACACTGAAAGCTTTGGTGAAGCTTAGGGAAGTTCAAGGGCTACACACTGCAATGCCCTCACCATGGCTTCTCACAGGCTTCTCTACTCTCTACTCTCTACAGAGGAGCTTTGCCAAAGATAAGAATGCTTCTAGACACTGCATCAAATGGGAACTTCTTTTCAAAGGATGTAGATGAAAGATTGGAGCTTGTTGAGAATCTAGCTCAGTCTGATGGAAACTACAATGAGGAATATGACAGAGCTCCAAGAAGTGCTAGAGATGAACTGGAGTCTAGCAGGAAAGAGATTAAGGCCTTACATGAGAAGCTGGATATGCTGTTAAGGGAGAAGAAAGAGGTTCACTTTGTTGGTGATATGGTTCAGCTTGATGATCAAGAGACATGCCAAGTGGAAGAGATGAACTACTTGGGTAATCAAGGTGGATACAATGGATATGAGAACTACAGACCCAATCCCAACTTGTCATACAGAAGCAACAATGTTGCCAATCCACAGGATCAAGTGTACCCACCACAACAACAATAGCAAGCTGCTCCCAGACCTTATGTTCCCTACAACAATCAAGGTTTTCAGCAGAGAAACAACAACTTCCATCCAAGAGCGCCTTACCATCCTCCAGGATTCAGTGCACAAGCTCCAGCTCAAGCTTCTTCCAGCTCTCAAGATACTGAGCTCAAGACTATGGTTCAGCAGCTGCTTCAGAATCAGACTACCAACAACTTGGAATTGAACATGAGGTTTGCTGAGGTTCGTAACAAAATAGACTCAGTACATGTTGAACTAACCAACAAGTTTGATGGGTTAGCTGCAAGAGTCAAAACACTGGAGAACAACAAAGGTATAGCTGGTCCAAAACCTCAAGGACACTTTCCTGGAAAACCATAGGCTAACCCAAAGGAGTTCTGTAATGCCATGGTAACTGAAGAAGATAGATTCTCAGCTGAAGAGGAAGCTATCATTGAAGAGTTTCTCTCTCTGTTCACTGAGGACACTGAACTTCAGAATGGGGGGGAAGAGTTTTTGAATGTTGATGCTAACCATGGAGTTGCACAAGAAGAATCTTTGGAAGAAGAAGAGTGGTGGGCGCCACATGAAGTTGTTGATGCTACAGGGAAAGACTTTGTTAAAGTCTCTGATGTTAAGGAGAAAACTCAAGCTGCTGTTCTCCATATCTATCAGCCCACTATCCCCTTTCCAGGAAGATTCAGAGAGCAGCTAGTACAGAAGTATGAGACTCTCTATGCTTCTCAAATGGAAATGAGAGGTCTGAATGGTAAAGAAGAACTTGAGAAGCTAAGAGTTAAAGCTGGAGCATCTGAGGTTAAGGAGCTGAACATCAAGAAGCTTGGAGACCGAGGTTGTTTCACTCTCACATGTGAGCTTAAAGGGCAGACTTTCAAGAACTGTTTTTGTGATCTTGGAGAAAGTATCAACCTTCTCCCATCCTCTACTGATAAAGCTCTTGGCTACACTCAACTTCAAGAGAGTAATGTGTCTCTAACCATAGCAGATGGCACAGTCAAGACACCACTTGGGACTCTCAAAGATGAGCCAATGATGATTGATGGAGTCACCATCCCTATTGATTTTTTGGTGCTTGATGTGGAAGGACAGATAAAGAATGCTATCATTCTTGGGATACCATTTCTAGCTTCAGCTGGCGCTGTATTTGATGCTAGAGTGTGCACAACAGAGCTGAGGTTTTCAAAGAACAAGGTCTTGAAGTTTGACAGCAAGGGTAACAAGCTAGCGCATGATCCTGCTTTCTCTATGGACCTTAAGAAGGCGAAAAGGATTGATAAGAACTGGCCAGAGTTTGAGGGCTACCAAGGAGAGAGTTTTGATGGTTGCTGCTTGACCAAGTTGTTTGCTGAAACCACTGAAGAGGAGGTCCTCAAAGTGGGTGTTTCTGATTGCATAAATGAGATTCTGTTGGGTAACAAAGAAGATGGGGTTGTCTTGAAGCCCCTTGTGTCTAAGAATGGTGAAGTCCACTACAAGATGAAAAGGAGGAACAAGCCAAAGCCCTTTTCTGTATTGAAGATTGATGGAGTCACCAAGAAGATCAAAGTGGACACTGCAACACCAAGGAGTTCCAAGACTCTTTCTCATTACCTCCACTAGTGAGGTAAGCAAAGTCAAGCTTAGTGACTTTAAACAAGCACACTTGGGAGGTAGTCCCATGGTATCCTTTGTATATATTAAGCTTTTTAGTTTATTTTTATGTTTAGTTAATGTGTATAGAAGTAGGAGTTCGGTTTGGGGATTGAAAAAGTATCTAAGGGACAAAGAACAGATACATTCTAGCTACTATCGATCACACTATCGGTCAAGACAAGACCGATACAGACCCTATTGGTCATGCTATCAGTCATGATGTGATCGATAGTAGTAGAGCCAGAATGTACCAGTCAACCTATAGGTCACTTGGGATCGATAGGGAAAGGAGTCTGCTAAGTGAGATTCCTATCGGTCTAGCTATCGATCATATACTGATCGATGGAAATGTATCGGTTGTTTTTCGGTCACTCTATCGGTCTAAAGAGTGACCGATACAAAGAAATCGGATATATTTCGGTCAGTGTATCGATCAGCTAAAGACCGATAGGATCTTACAGGAAGCTATCGGTCAGTGCTATTGAACACTTGTGATCGATAGGCACCCTATCGGTCATTCCTATCGGTCAACCATGACCGATAGCCCGCGAGGTAAGTGTTCAAAATTTTCAATAAAATTTCCCTCCTTTGGCTTGGAGCCAAGGAGGTTAAATTCAAAATTTGGCTCCTTCCTGACACTTTGCAGAGCTCCTGAGCACTTATAAAAACAAACAATCTCTTCTCTTCTGTTCACACTTCATTTTACTACTTCTCTCACCAAAATCCAAATTCTTTAGCTCTTTCTCTCTTTTATTTATGTTTTCTAAGTGCTCAGAAGCTTCATTAAGGTTTGCTTTCTCAACTATTCTCTTCTTGTCCTTACACTTTGCATGTGCTTAAAATTGTTAAAACTATGGTTTTAAGAGCAAGTTTTGTTCAGTTTAAGATGTTGTGCTTTGATTTTGCATGGTGGATGTTTTTAAAATGAGCAAGTTAACTGTTAAAGCATTGTTTACTGTTCTTAATTCTCATTTCTTGCTTGTTTAATATCCCGTTGCATAATCATCTTCTCTTTTGCTTAGAGCCACCATGCTAGGTTCACATGCATGAATGTTTTATTTTTATGAACTCTAGCATGTTTAAACTGTTAGCTTGTGAATTCTTTTTGCTTTTTGGAAGTTTAATCTTGTTTAGTGACTAGTTAAACTTCTTTTAGCATAGAGAAATTCATTCTAAAGCTTTCTGTTATTGGTTTCTCAAACTTTTGTTCTTGTACTTATGGTATCTTCAAGCTTTGTTTTTGTAGGTACCATGGGTAAAACAAGAGCTGCTGCTGGAAGCAAGGGAAAGGCACCACAGGAGGAAGCGCCCACTTCTCCAAGAGCAAGAAGAGATAAGGGCAAGGGTGCTGCTGCTTAGAAATCATCTAGGGCTGCTGGGAAAAGACCAGTTGGAGACAAGGGCGCCAAGCAGAAAGGAAAAGGCAAAACTGTGGAGGAAGAAGTCCCATACCATGAGCCAAATGCTAGAGAGCTCATGGAGGTTTTCGACCAGTGCACCTTCAAGCCCACAAGATACCCTTGTGCTAACACAATGAAAGCACTTGGAATCTATAATGATTGCAAGGGTATCATTGATCACATGGGGCTTGGTGAGTTCATGGCCATGCCACTTCCCTCCTACCAGAAGCTCACTTATCAATTCCTCTCTACTCTCAAAGGAGTTGGATATGGTGAAAGTGAGCTCCCCAACAAAGATGGGTGGATCTCCTTCAAGCTTGGAAAGCAAAGGTTCACAACACCCTTCCATGATATCTCCAAGGCACTTGGTCTGATGTCTTATGCTCACAAGAAGAACAAGTTACTCATTGGCCAAAAGGACCACAGAATGCTATGGGAAATGATTGGGGCTGGGAACTTCACAGCTGGAGCCACAAGTAACCAACACCTGAAGAATCCTGCAGTGAGGTGTGCTCATAAGGCGCTTGCAAATACATTATTTGCAAGAAAAGAAACAACAAACCTCACTGGAAAGGAGAGAGACTTCCTGTACTATGGGATGTATGAGCTTGTGGGCACCAGCAGAAATGGAACAACACTACAGCCACCAGTCAAGTTCCCAGAAAAGGGAGAAGAACCCACAACTCCACATTGGGGGAGTTGTGACAGCTGTTCTTATGGCTAGTGGAGTTGACCTTGAGGAACATGAAAGAGATGCTCTGGAGCCACTGTGGATAGATATGGACTATCTTAAGAGAAGCCATTTCATTGAGAAGAGCATCCAAGACAAGCATCTCTATAAGTTCCTCAATGACTTAGAAGACACAGCAAGAGTCTTCCTCCCTAATCCAAGGCTTACATCCATCACCATGAAGAGCAACATCAGTTTCAATCCAAGTGATGATCAGCTTTACAAAGGCGGCCCTGTTCCTGAAGATGGAGAAGAAGCTAGTGAGGAAGAAGAAGAAGAAGAGGTTGCAGAAGAAGTTAGAGAATAAGGTGAAAAAGAAGTCCATAAAGATGCTACTGCTGGCGCTGAAAGCCAAGGGGAAACCCCAGAAGAAGAAGAGGAGCTTAATGAATACGAAGTGCTGAACTACAGCTCAAAGCAGTTCCACTTCACACCTTATGGAGGCCCAAGCCAAGAGAGCTCTATGAAGTCTGCTCATGAGCACATCAACACCCTTCAGATATGGTGTAAGTGGCAAGAAAAAGCCATTAAGAGGTTGGTGAAGATGGTTAAGGGGAAGTTCAAGAAGAACAAAGCTACATCAGGAGGAGCTTCCCATCAGAGCCACACACATGAGCACACTTCTCATCAAGAAGAGCCTATGCCACAAGCTGACCCAACTGAAAAAGAGGAAGCTGTTTGGAACCCCCATGGAAGATATTCCTTTCATGCACAGCCAAGTGATCAATGGCGGACATGGGCACAACCAAGGGCTTCATCATTGATATATCATGGTTTTTATGTTTTTTTAACGATGATACAAGTCCTTTTTATCGAGTCTTTTTGGTCTTTTTAGAGTCCTAGTAGAGTCTTTGTAGGTTATAACATGTCTGGAGCATAATTTGAGATATTGAAGCCTTTTGGAGCATTGCAAGATGAAGCCACGAAGTGTGCGACTCGAGAAGAAAAGTATGGATTTGGATGACGCTCGTCACCAAGCTGGTGATGCTCGTCACCTCTAGAGGAAGGGTCGTGGCTGGTTTTTAAAAGATTAGGTAGAAATTGCAGTTTTGGCCCAAAAGTTCCAATATTTGCAAAAAGACCCCAGATCGTGTTTTAGCTTGTATATTAGGTTTTTGAGCCATTCTTTTGGCATAGATCTTCTATCTTATTCTTTTTGAGAGCTTGAGAGAGAGATTTGTAGCAGAGCTTTTGGAGAGACAAATCAGACTCCTTCAGAGCAGATTTTGAACTCCTTTGTCTCTACTTCTTATTTTTTTATGCAATCTATTCTTTTCATGATGTTTTCTCAAATGACCATGTCTGAGTAGTTTGTTAGTTAAGTTAAGGCTTTTCAAAGGTTGAAGAAGAGTTTGTAGAATTGCTAAACTATTGGGAAAATCCATTGGTTCTTCATCTCTGCTTGCTTTAAAATCGAATTTCTTAGACACATCATCTAGAAATCCGAAAATCAGAGATTGTTAGATATATGTGAGAGCATTATTGATAACCTGAACTAGTATTAGATGAGAAAAACGCCCTAGTGCAAAGAGATTTGGCTTAGGAGTTTTGTGAACAATTGAACTTGATCTTTAATACATGTTTAGGTTGTTAGGGTTTGTAAAGAGATTTGAAACTCTGTGATTTAGGCATACATAACTTCTGCAATGAGATTTGATTAGTTATATCTTTGTGTTTCATGTTCTAGATGGTTTTAATTCATTCCTGATTATATGCATTCTAAACTCTCGGATTCAACCTGCGATTTGCCTCGACTTAGCGCCTTTAGCCTTCTGAACTTTAAGAACAAGCATAAAAACGCCCACTTGCATTTATTTTAATGCTTTGCATTGCATTCATTATTTATCGCTTAGATTAATCTGAATCTATAATCGCTAGTGTAGTTTACATACTCTCTTGGGATTCGATAACCCCATGTGCTACGACTGCATTGCTGTGCACTTGCAGTAGTTTTATTTGGGTAAAACCTGAGCCCTATCGAGTTTTTGGCGCTGTTTCCGGGGAGTAATAGCTGCCTATCGATTTTTAGAATTAGGATTTTTTCTAAGTTTTAATTTGTTTACAAACTTGCTGCTACTTTTCTTTGTGCTGGTTTCAGGTGTATGCCTAATCGTTGTACCAGAAGCAACAAAGAGAAGGAGCTTTTGACCTTAGGCATTGACGAGCTAGCTAAGTTGGAAAGGACTATCAGGAAAGCTAAGAAGCAATCTACAATGGTCTCTCCACTTATCTTGGTTGAATATGCAGAAGGTCACTTGGTTGACAGAGAGGGAAACAGGAGGAATGAAAATGGGCAGAGAATTGATCAAGATGGGAATGTCATTGTTGAACAGCAGGTTCAAGAAGTGGCACAAGACGCTGGAGTCCCTGTTGCTGGTAACAACGCTGCTGGGCGTTTTGTTCTGAGGACTCTAGGTGATTACAATAGACCTGATCAGTTCTATGCCAACAGAGCTGCAATCCGCCCTCCTACCTTCCAGAGGAATGATTTTGAGCTCAAGCATGTCTATTATCAGTTAGTGGGACAGCATCCTTTCCATGGCTTACCTCATGAGCATCCTATGGATCACATTGAGAGGTTTGAGGTCTAGCTTCAAGTGTCAAAGCTAATGGTGTTAGCAATGACTTCCAGTTTTGCAAGCTTTTCCCTTACTCTCTTGGAGGAGAGGCTACATATTGGCTGAAGCAACTGGAACCTGCTTCACTGACCACTTGGGAAGACACTAAAAATGCTTTCCTGAACAACTTCTATGATGATGCCAGATCAGTAGACATGAGGACGAAAATTGCATCCTTTACACAAGGTTCTACTGAAGCTTTTAAGGCTTCTTGGCTGAGATTTAAGTCTTATCAAAGAGACTGTCCTCATCATGGTTTTAGTCAAGTGCAACTGCTTGGGATCTTCTTCGGAGGCATTGACTGGAAGTATCAGATGGCGCTGGATGCAGCTAGTGCAGGAAACTTCAACACCAACAGACCAGAAGAAGCAATCAGATTGATTGAAAACTTGGCCTGCTGCAACAGCACCAAGAATGCAGATTTTCAGAGAATGAAACAGGGTGGTTGATAACAGGTTTTTATGCAGTGCAATGATGTATCAAAGCTCAAATGCAACACTAAGATGAAGTATAGCATGCAAGTGAGTGTTAATCCACACCTAGGAGCTAGAAAGTGCAATGAGAATACAAGGATAATGTAAAGCAAAGCAAATGATGAACGGTTTTGTAAAAATCCTAAAAAATAGATGCAATGGTCGAATGCAAAGCAAAACTATTTTAAAAATACTAGAAACGAGTGAACTACCACGAGGAATAAACAAAATGATTAAAATGCAAAGCTATGAATTTATAAAAATCGACTAGTGGATCGACCACAGGATCAACCACTAGATCGAGCAACAACGATCGATCTCGTCTAAAAGTTCAACAGAAACGAATCTAATGACCAGGATGCGAACAGATAGCAAGCGAATGATTAACAGAGATGTAAGAATACTAAGAAAGAAGGTCTGGGGTTGAGTTTCATGTTTAAAGGTTTCAAAGGTTCAAGCTTGGTTTGAAAACTTTAGATCTACTCACTTTGTGAGATTCTCTAGGCCTTGAAAACAAAACAAGATCCATCCATGGCGTGTGGTATGGATCACTCCTTCATTCTCTCCTCCAGACCCATGGCGTTTGGCCAAAAAAGAGATTGAAGAGCATAAAACTCAGATTTCAAACACACGGCCTAACTAGTCCTTTAAACTACCATGGCGTTTAGGAAAGGTAGAGTAGCCTCTAGGATGCGATTTTCAGAGACCTCTGGATCCTGTCAAGGTAAGAGGTTCCTTTGATCATAAAGATCTTGGCGTGAGAGTCTCTAAGCTTTAAGAACTCCACATCCTAGAAGAGAAAGCCATGAAGAACAAGAAAACACCAAACTTGAAAACCCTTTCGACCCCTTTGGATCCTCTCAACCCCAAAACACGATGAAACTACTCACTACACATAAAGTAAACCGAGCAAAGCATAAATGATGAACTAATAAACATGAAGAACGATGGGTTTAAACTTAAACGATTCAAAGATTCAAGAACAAAGCTTCTATGTCTAACAATGGCGAAATCGCCATCGAACAGAGAAAAAGATGAAAAAATGATAAAGTGAAAAACGTGTGTGAAAAAGCATGATCGCCGCCTTCCCGAAATAGGCCAAACAGCTCGATGGTCCACCCCTCGCTAGCGGCCAAAAACGGTTAAAGTGCACTGAGATCGACCTCGAGATCGAGCATCTCGCTCGATCATCTTCGGACATCATTAATTCAGCTCGATCTGTGTCTCGATCTTCTTCAGTGGATCGAGTGCTTCGTTCGATCTTCGAGTTGATATTTGGGGGATCGAGTGGTGAACTCGATCCGACTCTCGCTCTACATGGCCTCATTTACGTCCGTACTCCTTCATCGATCGCTTCACTCGATCTCTGTCTCGATCAGTTCCCTTGGATCGGATGGACTACTCGATCTTCTGGTCGATCTCATCTAGATCGACCGGCCATGCTCGATCCGCTTCTCGATCTCTGGTCCTTAGCAAGCATTCCTGAATTCTCCAAGTTCCCATGAACCTCCTCACTGGCCTCAGCACGTCCACGAATCTTCCAAGACTCCAAAGTAGCCGAAAACAACCTGAATGCGATGGAAACTGCAAGAAATATGCATATGCTGGTGCAAGAATGCTCTAGGACCTAAATTGATGAAAGCTAGCCTAAAGTGCAATGCAAATGCATGAGAAACTAACTTATATGTATGAAAAACACATGAAATATGCAGCAATATTAACTCCCCCAAACTTGCCTTTTGCTTGCCCTCAAGCAAACAAAATTCAAGAAGGGAGAAAGGTTTTAAAACAAACGGGGGTTTCAGCTTCTTGCAAAGGTGTCTTTCAAATGAATCAATCCCAACATCCTAGTTACTAGCTCTAAAATGCAATGTGCACACTCATACTCCAAAGAACTTAGCCATACTCATACTCCAAAGAACTTAGCCATACTCATACTCCAAAGAACTTAACATTCATTAACGATTGAACCATGAATCAAACTTATGCACTTTAAAGCAAAACACATTTGGCTAAGGGTGAAGGCTATGAGCATAGAATGATCTCATTTTAAAAAGGGTTTCACAATGCCATGGGTTTCTCTCACGAATGGTATGAACTTCATGCATAATGCTAAAGGTAAAGACAATTGATGCATACATGATTAGATTCACATCTACTCTTGTACACTAACAATAATCCTAAAACCCCTCTCAATTTCCTTTTCTTTTTAGCTCACTCACCCTCTTAGAGACTACCCTTATTAAGCTCAATCCCAAAATAAAAACAGAAAACATGTTTACTCTTTAGGCTAGTGAAAAGGCTTGAAAATATTGGCACTTGAGGGAAACCTGAAATTTTGTTCACTTCAAATACCAAACTCTTTTGAAACCGAAAGCATATAAACATGAAAGCAATCCCATCAAACCCCCAAACTTATCCTAAGCCTACATCTAGCTTCAAAATGCAAAGCTAGCAATCATATGAGAACCTAATCATGTCGCCTAAACGTAACACGTTATGCTAAGTTCAAAACGAAAAGAGGCCTCACAATGATGTCACACACGAAAGCTTGGCTTGAAAGAAAGGTAAGGGTGATGGTGGGAGTTCTACTTAGGCCTACAAAGAGTGGTAAAAGGAGGAAGAGAGCCTAAATATTTTGAAGATCCATGTGTTCATTTTCAAATGCATAAGAATGATATTTAAAATTTCAGATTAGGGTTCTCACTTATTAGGACAAGTTTCAAATCATGAATGTTCAATTCAAGTCACGAATATCAAAACAAGTGATCCAAGCATGGTAAGGACTTACTTTCAAAGCATGAGCAAAGCATTAGAGAACTACTAACTAGGGCATTAAAACAATTCATGAGTTTAAAACACCTTTTTAAGAAAACTTTAACCCCTTATGCAAATGTAAACAACCTAGATGCTTAAAAGTTCTAGACTCAATCCTAAAATGCTGAACAATGTGAATCCAACTACATGAATTTTTTTTTTCTTTTTGAAAATTTTTAAAAATTTTACCAATTTTTTCCTTTTCTTGTCTATGCCTTAGATGTATGCAAGACTCAAGGGATGCAAAGATAAAATAAGAGCAAAATAAACATGTCAAACCACACACACACTCCCCCAAACTTGAATGACACCGTCCCGGTGGCAAACAAATTCGAGAGAGCTTAAAACACAAAGCAAAAATCAAGAAACATGAACGGTATGTACAATTGAAGGTTGTTGGTACCTCGGGTCTAGCCTCGGCTGGAACTTGAGGATGTTCCAGACGAGCTAGATACTATGGCCTTGCCATTGGAGGCTGGCTCTTGGAGAGAGAGACCCACTGGCTGAATGTTGCTGCCTTGAGTCTCACGGATGACAACTCCACCGGTTGAAAGTCTCCTCTTCTCGGGTTGTTGGACCTCCTCACTCGCAGCCTGCTTTGGTGAACCTCCTTGAAGCGCCTTGACCTTCTTGGCAAGCTTCTTGATGACTTTGCTCTGCCACAACAGAAGCCAAGAACTACTTTGTCTTGGTCCGCAGCTCAAATTCAAGCTTAGGGAGGACAAAGGCTTCGGGCATCTCATCATTCGTGGCTGGAGACTCTGATCTAGGGCAAGTAGCTTGCTGAATGGTTGCTGAGGCTCCTAGAGGGGCAAAGCACTCCTCTATGCTTGGAAGAAACTCGATGTTCCCAATGCCCAACAGCTCGGTCTCGGTTTGGTTTGGCAAGATGCACGCCCTCTTCTCGTTCTCCTCATCAACGAACAAGTACTCAAATAAGCCATCGGCTGGCGTGCGTCCCAAGCTATCAGTGATCCTTAGGTATGTCTCGTCCATGAACGCTCTATCCAGAACGGGAGTGATGTTCTGATGCGGCACGCTGGCTTGCACGAACAAGGGTGTGAGGAAACCGCCAATGAGTGACGAGCTTGCTTTGCATCTCAAGGCATACGCCTTGTATATGACCAATGAAGCAGCAAGGATGCACCCGTAGTTCACGTCATCTCCGAGCTGGTCTTTCAACGGCTCCTCGTTCTCATCCGGATTACAAAGAAGATGCTTAAGGCCTTGAAACAAGAAGCAAAGCTCCATCTTGGTCACCGTGGGGGCTACGGACCGGCCACTAAAGGTGTTGGCCATCAGCTTCAAGGTGTAACGTAGCACCGGGTTCCTCACTCTCTTGATCTTCGCGGTATTCGCCTTGTAGTCGTCATTGGCAATGAAGTCCCAAAAATCGTTTGCTTGAGTGAAGGAGGGGAACTCCACTTTCGTGGCAGCTGCATCGAGGCCATACGCTTTGCAAAGCTCGGGGATTGAGAGGATGAAGGCTTGCGTTTTATCTTGAAGGAGAGGCGGCCTTGAGAAGGAATTGGGACGCTAGGATTCTCGTATGCAAACTCCAAAGTGACAAGGAAGTCGATTGTCACTTCGGGAGAGGTTGGGCAATCCATCCGTGACAAACACCACAGCCCTATCTTCTGGAGGAGCTGATCAAAATCTCCTAGAATCCCCATCTTGGCCAGCAATCCTCTGTCCGCAAACTTAGTCGCCTTGAGCCTCAGCCTTTAAAGCCGTTCCTTATCCCGTTTCTCATCCTTACTCCAACGAACCCTCTCCTAAACAGCCACTTCTTGGTTTCCTCCTTCTTGTGCTGTCTCTTCTCTCGTTCTTTTGGGAGCCATTATACCTGAAACAAGTTTCTCAAGCAAGCAATGAGCAAAACGGCAATGTGTTGACAGAAAAAGAGAAGCAAAGAAGAAAACTTATAACTAATACCCTAGAATTTTGGGGGATTTATAAAAATTATAACAAAATAATAGAGAATCATATCTAGAGATAGAGAGAAATCTAGAATTTTTCCTATTATCAAGCTAGTTTTAAAATATTAAAACCACCCTAGCATCTAAAACAATCAAAACGAATAAAAAAGGATATTTTCTTGAAGATTTTCTTAAAGATTCGAAAATACCTTTGCGAGGATTGAAAAAGATGTTGTTAGCCTTTAGAAAAACAAGAATTCACACTCTCTTTTGCTTAACAACTCGAGAAAACAAGAATGAGAGAGTGTGAAAGTGGTTGGAAACATTTAAAGGCTAACAAAAACAAAACCATGGGTAAAAGAAGTGGTTTTTTGACAAAACCTGTGGTCAAGGCACATCTTTCATGGTCAAATATGCTTGCCTTGGCCACTTTTTGAATTTAAAAACCGGAGAGAAGGAGGAAGAGAGGGAAAAGAAAATGTTACCTCGGCACAAGATCGAGTCCTTTTGGTCGATCTAGGACTCGATCTCATGCCCATAATGGCGTGGATCGAGAGGGTTGCTCGATTCGAATTGAATCGAGTCTTAGATCGATAACACCTCTCGTTCCTTGAGTTTTTGGCACAACGGCTAAGTCCTCATGATCGAGCCACATTCTCGATTCAGGGGTCGATTTAGGCTTGGATTGAGTGGCAGATCGAGTAGACTATTCGATTTAGCCTTGAGAATCGAGTGACTCAGTCGATCCACCTCTCGTTTGCTTTTCAGGCTAAACGTATAGGGTGTTCGTCCTCTCGTGATCGATTGTGTCACACGATCTGTCTACTCGATCTCGTCTAGATCAACTGACTCCTCACGTTTCACTAGCTCGATCTAGCAATGATCGAGCCAGGATGAGTCGATCTAGCACTCGATCTCTAGCCTATACTCGGCCCTTCTTACTCCTTTTGGATTTAAGATCATGTCCTGCAATCCCTCATACTTGTTCCTACACACTCAGAAGATAAAAACATAAAATTGGAAAAGAAATAAAGCAAAAATATATACAGGATAGACATGGGAATGCCTCCCAAGTGCGCTTTCTTTAACGTCTTTAGCTAGACTTTACTTGGTTTAGGCAGATGGTGGGTCTTGGAGAAGCATTGAGGTGCTCTCCTTGTCAAATGCACTCGCCATGTATGGCTTAACTCTGTGTCCGTTCACTGGGAATACACTCCCACTCTTGCCGACCAACGTTACAGCTCCGTAGGGCAATACCTCCTTGATTTCATACGGACCAACGTTACAGCTCCGTAGGGCAACTGGATCAAACGCTTCTCTTGAGCTGTCTTCAGATCAAAATTCAGCCGCTTCACAGCCCACAATGCCCTATATTCCAGCTCAACGGGGAGGTGACATCCTTTGCCGTAGAGAAGAGTGAAAGGAGTAGTACCAATTGGCGTTTTAAAAGCAGTCTGGTAAGCCCACAAAGCGTCATCTAACATCACCGCCTAATCCTTCCGAGTTGTCCCAACTGTTCTCTCAAGTATCGCCTTAATCTGTCGGTTAGAGACCTCCACTTGGCCACTCGTTTGAGGATGGTAAGGTGTAGCTACCTTGTGCTTCACGCCATACTTCCTTAGAAGGTTTTCAAACAGCTTGTTGATGAAGTGGCTTCCTCCGTCGCTTATCACCACCTTGGGTACTCCAAACCTTGGGAAAATGAAGCTCTTAAAGAGCTTGATCACCACCTTATAGTCGTTTGTAGGGGAAGCAATGGCCCCAACCCATTTAGAAACGTAGTCAACAGCCACCAAAATGAACTTGTTGCCGTAGGAAGAAGGAAACGGCCCCATGAAGTATATGCCCCACGCGTCAAAGACGTTTACCTCAAAGATGGGAACCTGAGGCTTCTCGTTCCTCTTAGTGATGTTCCCTGCTCGTTGACAAGCTTCACATCTCATCACGAACTCATGGGTGTCTTTGAAGATGGATGGCCACCAGAAACCGGCTTGCAAGACCTTAGTGGCAGTTTTGAACGAAGCAAAGTGCCCGCCATACGAAGAGCCATGGCAGTGAAAGATGATATCTCTTGCTTCCTCCTTCGTCACGCATCACCTGTATAGGCTGTCAACACCTCTCTTGTATAAATAGGGCTCGTTCCAAAAGTAGTGGCTTACATCCCTCATGAACTTCTTCCGGTGTTAATTGTCAAGATGCGAAGGCTCTTCCCCACATGCCAAGTAGTTCACAATGTCCGCGTACCAAGGAAGATCCTCCTCTTTGAAGCTCAAAACCTCCTCAAACTGCCCTTCTAGGTTTCCACAAACAGTCGTAGTGATCGCCATGAGTTGTTCCTCAGGGAGCGAATCATCTAAGGGAAGAGACTCGTTGATTCTTAACCGAGAGAGATGGTCAGCAACGCCGTTCTCTATCCCTTTCTTGTCTTTGATCTCCATGTCAAACTCCTGAAGAAGAAGAATCCATCTCAAAAGCCTCGGCTTAGTGTCCTTCTTGGAATAGATGTACCGCAAAGCCACGTGATCTGT
Source organism: Thlaspi arvense (assembly GCA_911865555.2). Classification (NCBI taxonomy): domain Eukaryota; kingdom Viridiplantae; phylum Streptophyta; class Magnoliopsida; order Brassicales; family Brassicaceae; genus Thlaspi; species Thlaspi arvense. The sequence goes on from OU466857.2 coordinate 17,199,805, forward strand.
GTAGACAATGGCCTTGGAACCCACGAGGTATGACCAGAACTTCTCAAAGGCCAACACTACCACCAATAGCTCCTTCTCCGTAGTGGTGTACCTTGTTTGCGTGTCATCCAAGGTTCTTGAAGCATAGTTAATCACGTGTAGCTTCTTATCTTTCCTTTGACCTAGGATGGCTCCCACGGCATAGTCACTAGCATCGCACATAATCTTGAACAGTAGAGTCCAGTCCGGTGCTTGCACTATAGGCGCAGATACTTGAGCTTTCTTGATGGTCACGAAAGCTTGCAAACACTCCTCATCAAAGAAAAAATCAGCTTCCTTGCACAACAGCCGTGTAAGAGGGCGTGCAATCTTAGAAAAATCCTTGATGAAGCGCCTATAGAAGCCAGCGTGTCCCAAGAAACTCCTCACTCCTTTGATGTTAACCGGCGGCTCAAGACTCATCATAACCTCAACCTTAGCCTTATCAACCTCAATGCCCTTCTCTGGTATCTTATGGCCAAGCTCGATCCCTTCCTTCACCATGAAGTGGCATTTCTACCAGTTAAGCACCAAGTTTGTATCCTCACAACGCTTTAGTACCTTGCAAAGATTCAACAAACACGCAGAAAAGGACGCAACATACACCGAGAAGTCATCCATAAACACCTCTACCATCTCTTCTATTAGATCGGAGAAGATCGACATCATACACCGCTGAAACGTAGCCGGTGCGTTACAATACCCGAATGGCATCCTTCGATATGTGAAGGTGCCATAAGGGCATGTAAAGGTCGTCTTCTCCTGATCATTTGGATGGATTGGTATTTGAAAAAATCCACTATATCCATCAAGAAAGCAATAGTAGGGGTGATTAGCAAGTCTTTCAAGCATTTGATCAATAAAAGGCAAGGAAAAATGATCCTTTCTAGTAGCAAGATTAAGTTTCTTATAATCAATACACATACGGTGTCCTGTAATAGTTCTAGTAGGTATTAACTCATCTTTGTCATTCTTAATGACCGTGATCCCTCCCTTCTTAGGCACCACGTGTACGGGAGAAACCCACGTGCTGTCACTTGTGGGATAGATCACGTCAGCTTCTAATAGCTTAAGAATCTCTTTCTTAACAACCTCTTTCAGATTAGGATTCAAACGCCTTTGATGTTATATAGAAGATGCGTTCTCATTATCCAAGTAAATCCTATGAGTGCAAAGCATTGGTGAAAGGCCTTTGATGTCACTTAAAGAGTACCCAATGGCCTTCCTATACTTTCTCAACTCAGTTAAGAGCGAGTGCAACTCATCATCACTTAAGTTTTCATTCACAATCACAGGATAGGTTTCGTTAAGCCCTAAGAAAGCATACCTTAGCCCTTTTGGGAGCTCCTTAAGGTCCACCTTCAGGGCTAACAGCTCGCTCCAATCATCCTCGTGGCTGTTGCTGTTGTTTTCCTCCTTGGAACCCTCCTTAGAACCCGAGACATGACCCCTGAGGCTGCTTTCTTGAACCGTTGTCCCCTCTGAAATCGAGTCATCCAGTCGATCTTGCTCTCGATGTCGTCTAGGTCGAGCAATTTCACTCGATTCACTCACTCGATTTAATGTGGATCGAGCGAGAGATCGAGACGCTGGGTCGATCTCCGGATTAGACCCTGAACTGATCGGAAGGCATCCCTCGATCTCAGACTCGATTAAATTCCTGGATCGATCACCCTCCTCGATATGACTGTCGATTGTTGCACCGGGTCGAGTTGTGTTCTCGATTGTCTTATCGATTAGACCCCTGGATCGAGTAATGTCATCAATCTCGGAGTCGATCTCTAGGCAAGCGCCTTCATCTTCTCGCACAACCTTCCTTGAATCAAGCAGGTTAACGTATTCCTGAGTCCTATGATACAAGTAACCGATCTCTCCTGGCTCCTTAGTCAATGCCAGCTTCAAATGATCCTCCTGAGCCAACTCTTCTAGGAACTCATCCGCTAAAGCGTCCAACGTTTCAATGTAGAAAGCTTGCCCTTCTATCGTAGGCTTCTTCAAAACCTCATTGATATCAGAGTCCAGCCTTAAATCTTTATGATAAACGCTTTCTAGTGAGGGTTTATAATGCAGAGAGGTTATCAAACTGTAATGCAAGCAATGTCGTAGTATAGCAAGCAAGAGCGAGTCAATCCACTTCTAGGAGATAAAGAATGCACAGAGAATGCAAGGACTAAAGCAAATCTAAGCAAAATAAGACAGTTTATGAGAAAATATCTAAGAACTAGATGCAGCAACCTAAACAGAGTGAAACCTATTTTAAAAATACTAGAAAGGAAGCAACTACCACGAGAAACAAACGGATTAATTAAAGGAAAGAGCTTCGAATTATTAAAATTCGACTAGTGGATCGACCACTAGATCGAGCAGTAACAATCAATCTCGTCTAAAAAGGTAAAAGCAGTAAAGCTAATGACCAGGATGCTATCAGATAACAAGCGAAAGATGAAATGAGACGTAAAGATGCTAAAAGAAAGGGCATAGGGTTGAGATTCATGGTTAGGGGTTTCAAAGGTTCGACCTTGGGTTTAAAACTTTAGATCGACTCACTTGGTGAGGATCTCTAAGCCTTGAAAACAAAACAAGATCTATCCGTGGCTTTCGGTATAGATCACTCTTTCATCCTCTCCTCCAAACCCATGGCTTTTGGTGGAAAGAGAGGTCGAAAGGCAAGGAAAACAGATTTCAAGTAAATGGCTTAACTAGTCCCCCAAACTTCCATGGCTTTTGGGAAGGGGTAACTAGTCTCTAAGGTGTGATCTTCCGAGGCTTCTGGATCCTGTCAAGGTAAGGAACCTCTCGGATCATGAAGCTCTTGGCGTGAGAGTCTTCAAGCTTTAAGCTTTCAATACCTTAGAAGAGATAGCCTTTAAAAACGTTTAGAAAAACCCCAAGATCGAAACCCTTTCTACCCCTTAATCCTCTCAACCCCGAACCCAAAGGAACTACTCACTACACATAGAGTAAATAAAAGCAAAGCATATGAAACGAGACGATAAACATGAAAGGAAAACTGGATTAAACAGAAATGATTCGAATACAAAAGCTTAAGAGAAAAACGAGTTTCAACAATGGTGTTCTTCACGAAAACGAGAGAGAAAAAACATAAAGAAGAAGATAAGGATCTAAAAGTTATCGAAAAAGGGCGTCGCTGCCTTGTCTAAAATGCCCAAACAAGCTAATGGTCCCCCCTTCGCTAGCAGCCAAAAACGGTTGAAAGGACAGAAAAATCGACTCCAAGATCGAGTGGTTCTCTCGATCATATCCGGACATCGTGTCTTCGGCTCGATCTGGGTCTCGATCTTCATCGGCGAATCGAGTGTTGCATCCGGTCTCGGTATCGATCTACGGCTGGATCCAGTGGTGTACTCGATCTGTCTCTCGCTCTGCATGGTGTCATTTACATCCGTACCGATTGATCGCTTGCTTCACTCGATCTCCGTCTCGATCATTTTCCTTGGATCGCCTAGTTGGCTCGATCTTCTGGTCGATCAACTCCTAGATCGACCGGCCATGCTCGATCTGCTCCTCGATCTCTGGTCCTTAGCATATTTCCGATCTTCCACGAACTGCTACATCAGCCCCAACACGTCCACGAACCTCCACGACTCCAAAGCAGCCAGAAACAACCTGAATGTGATGCAAAATGCAAGGAAAATGCGTATGTTGATGCAAGAATGCTCTAGGACCCTAAGTGATGCAATCTAACCTAAAACATGATACAAATTCATGAAAAGCTAACTAATGAGTATGCAAAATGTATGCAATATGCAATAACATCAACTCCCCCAAACTTACTTCTTGCTTGCCCTCAAAGAAGAGAGGTTTTCAGACAAATGAGTGGGCTTCTAAACTTTTCGCAAAGGTGCCTTTCAAATGAATCAATCTCAATGTCCTAGTTATCAGTTCTAAAATGCTATGCTTGCACTCATACTCCAAAGAACTTAGCCATACTCATCACACAAAGAAATTCAAATCATGACTCTCCTATTCCTAACAATCAAAGAAACTCATCCTTTAACATTCATTAACATTCGAACCATGAATCAAACTTATGCACTTTAAAGCAAAACACATTTGGCTAAGGGTTATGGTTATGAGCATATAATGATCTCATTTAAAAAGGATTTATAAATAGATTAAGGGTTTCTCTCGAAAATGGTTGAACTTGTGCATAATGCTAAAGATAAAGACAATTTATGCATACATGATTAGATTCTCATCTACCCATGTAAACTATCAAATGATCCTATACCCCTCTCATTTAAGAAATTTTATCCTCACTCACCACTTAAGAGTCTACCCTTTCCTTCACAAATTTAGCAATCCCCAATTCAAAATAAAGACATTTTTAATCTTTTAGGCTAGTGAAAAGGTTTTGAAAAATACTTTTGCTCTTTAGAAATTTCTTATTGGTAGCTCTCTTATTATTTATTTTTCTTTTATTTTTTTCTTTATTTGGCACTTAGGCTCCTTTTTTATTTCTTTTTCTTTTCTTTTCTCTTTTTTTTTATTTTTTATTTTATTATGGAGAGCCACCTCCTGAAATTAGAGCATACTTAGTTTTTTTTTAAAAACAACCTTTCACTTAAAACCTCATTTCTTTCCTTAAAACATAAAGCTCTTTGAAACCGAAAACAAATAGACAAGAAAGCAACCCCAATGATCCCCCAAACTTATCCTAAGCCTACACCTAGCTTCAAAATGCAAAGCTAGCAACAATATGAAAACCAAATCATGTCGCCTAAACCTAACACTTTATGCCAAGTTCAACCCGAAAGGAAAGGTCTCACAAAGATGTCACACAAGAACATTTGGCTTCAAAGGAGGGTAAGGTTCAAGGAGGGAGTTCTACTTAGGCTCCCAAAAAGTGGTAAAAAGGAAGAAGAGAGCCTAAATATTTTAAAACCATGTGTTCATTTTCAAATGCATAAGAATGATAATTAGAATTTCAAATTTAGGTTTTCACTTATTAGAATGAGTTTCAAATCATGAGAGTTCAATTCAAGCCACGAAAATCCTAACAAGTGATCCAAGCATGGTAAGAACTTACTTTCGAAGCATAGACAAAGCATTAGAGAACTACCAACTAGGGCATTGAAACAACTCATAAGTAAAAACACCTTTGTAAGAAATTCTAACCCCTTATGCAAAATGCAAACAACCTAGGTGATATGAGAAACTCTAGACTCAATCCTAACATGTTTTTAAAAAGATGAATGCAACTACATGAATCTTTGAAAAAATTTTAAAACTTTTACCAATTTTTCATGACTAAAGACTCAAGGATGCAAAAAGGAAAATAAGATCAAAGAACACAAGTCAAATCACACATATACTCCCCCAAACTTGCTTGACACCGTCCCGGTGGCAAACTCATCCGAAGGAGCATCAAAACACAATGCAAGAAACAAACATGAGCGGTTATATGCAATGGAAGAAGGTTGTTACCTCTTGTCCAGGCTCGGCTGGAACTTGAGGATGTTCCAGAGGAGCTAGAGATTGTTGCTTTTCCTTTGTCGTCTGGTTCTTGGAGAGAGTGGCGCGCTGGCTGAATGTTGTCTCCTTAGGTCTTGCGGATCACAACTCCTCCGGTTGAGAGCCTTCTCTTCTCGGGTTGTTGCATCTCTTGACTTGCAGCTTTCTTGGGCGAGCCTCCCTGAAGTGCTTTGACTTTCTTCCCAAGCTTCTTCAGCATCTTGCTATGCCACTTGTTAATCTTCCTTTGCATCTCTACCACCGATGCTAGGAACTTCTCGGTCTTTGTCCTCGACTACAAGTCTAGCTTGGGAAGTGTGTAAGCCTCGGGCATCTCGTCTTCCGTGCCTGGAGACTCTGACCTTTGACGCGGGGCAATGGCTGAAGCAGGCGGTCCTCCTAAAGGGGCAAAGCATTCTTCCTCCGTGGGCAAGAACTCGATGTTCCCAACACCAAGCAGCTCGGTTTCATCTCTGTTGGGAAGGATGAACACTCACTTCTTGTCTTCGTCATCTATGAAGAGGTAGGCATAGAACCCTTCCGCTGACGTGCGTCCCAAGCTATCAGTATTCCTCATGTATGCCTCATCCATGAAAGCTCTGTTTGGGACGTGAGCAAAGTCATGAATGGGCACACCGGCTTGCACGAACAGAGGAGTAAGGAAACCGCCAATGTAAGAGGAGGTTGCCTTGCACCGTAAGGCATAAGCCTTGTACTTCACCAAGGAAGCCGCGAGCACACAGCCGTAGTTCACTTCATCGCCGAGTTCATCCTCTATGGGCTCGTCGTTTGCATCCGGATCACACACCAAGTGCTTCACGCCTTGGAACAGGAAGCACAGATCTGTCTTCGTGACCGTAGGGGCAACAGACCTTCCACTGAACGTGTTGGCAATCAGCTTCAGAGTGTACCTCAGCACCGGACTCCTTACTCGCTTGATCTTGGCGGTGTTGGCTTTGTAGTCCTCATTGCTGATCAGATCCCAAAACTCGTCGGCTTTCTTGAAGGCTGGGAACTCGACCTTGTATGCATCAGCGTTGAGACCGTAGGCTTGGCATAGCTCAGGGATGGAGAGTGTATAGGCTTGACGTCCAACTTTGAGTAGAGGCGGCCTTGGGAAGGGACGAGTGCACTAGGATTCTCATACCGGAACTCCAAGGTGGCAAGGAAGTCTATTGTCACTTCAGGAATGGTTGGGCAATCCATCCGTGACTGACATCTTAAACCAATGTTCTTGAGGAGTTGGTCGAAGTCCCCAAGAATTCCTAGCTTAGACAAAAGCTCTCTATCAGCGAACTTGGTGGGTTCAAACCGGAGCCTCTCCAGCCGCTTCTTATCCCTCTTCTCATCCTTACTCCACCGGACCCTCTCTTGAGCTACCACTTCTTGTCCTTCTCCTTCTTGTGCTTGCTCCTCTCTTGTTCTCTTTGGGGCCATGGTTCCTGAAACAAATTCTAAAGAGATTGATAAGCACACGGCGGTTTGATGAGAATAAGAGAAGAGAAGGAGAGAATTTATAAAAAGCTACCCTAGAATTTTGGGGAAAAAATAAAAATCATAGCTAAATAAAAGGAAATCAAATCTTTAGATACTGAAAAATCTGGAATTTTTCTTTTTACTTAGCTAGTTTTAAAAATTCAAAACCGATCCTATATTCTAAAACAAGATCTTGCGATATTAAAGGAGATTTTCTAAAATTAAACCATTAAATCTTTGAAAATACCTTTGCAAGAAGTTCAGAATATCTTTGCTAGCTTTTGAAAATTGAAACTCTCACTCTCTTTGTTTAAAATTCTCGAGCAAAACAGGAATGAGAGGGTGAGAGGTTGTTTGAAATATTTAAAGACTTAGCAAAACCAAAACAATGGGTAGTCAAAGTGGTTTCTGATAAAGTCTTGGTCAAGGCACATCTTTCATGGTCAAAGATGCTTGCCTTGACCAAGTTTTAAATTCAAAATTTGGAGGGAAAAGAGTAAAGGAGGGAAAGAAAAATGTTACCTCGGCATGAGATCGAGTCCATTTGGTCGATCTAGGACTCGATCTCATGCCTAAAATGGCTTAGATCGAGAGGTTTACTCGATTTGAGACTCGATTCATAGTGAATCGAGTCCTGGATCGATTGGCTCTCTCGATCATTGGAGATGTTGGCTCCTCGGCTAAGTCCTCATGATCGAGCTATGTCCTCGATTTAGGGGTCGATTTGGTATAGATCGAGTGATGGATCGAGTCGAGTGATCGATCTGTTTTCAACAGATTTTCCCGAGAGAAATTAGATCGGTCGATCCGATTTGGATCGATCGATCCTTTTTCGTCAAGGTCGATCTTGTCACTCATTCTCGTCTAGATCGACTGGCTCCTCTCGATTCACTGACTCGATCTAGCAAAGATCGAGCCAGGATCAGTCGATCTAGCACTCGATCTCTATCCTTATTCTAACCCATATTGCCTTTTTAAGACCTCAAAGTCAAGGTTTAGACTCCTTATACCTGTTCCTACACACTTGCAAAATAAAAACATAAAACTGAAAAGGAAATAAAGCAGAGATATGTACAAGATAAACATGGGAATGCCTCCCAAGTGCGCTTTCTTTAACGTCTTTAGCTAGACCTTACTTGGTCTAGGCGGATGGTGGGTCTTGGAGAAGCACCGAGGTACTCTCCTTGTCATAGCTGTCTGCCAAGTAGGGCTTGACTCTGTGTCCGTTGACGGGGAATGCACTGCCACTTTTTCCCATCAGAGTAACAGCTCCATACGGCAAGACTTCTTGAATCACGAACGGTCCGCTCCACCTTGATTTCAGCTTGCCCGGGAAGAGTTTGAGCCACGAGTTGTACAGCAACACTAGTCCTCCTCCCTTAAGCTCCTTGGCAACCAACTTCTTGTCATGAGCCTCCTTAGTCCGCTGCTTGTATATCCGGGAGCTCTCGTAAGCATTCAGCCTCAACTCGTCCAGTTCGTGTAGCTGAATAAGGCGCCTCTCCTGAGCCGTCTTGAGATCAAAGTTCAGCCTCTTCACAGCCCACAACGCACGGTGTTCCAGCTCAACCGGGAGGTGACAGCCCTTGCCATAGAGTAGAGTGAAAGGGGTTATACCAATCGGCGTCTTGAAGGCGGTACGGTAGGCCCAAAGAGCGCCATCCAGCTTCACTGCCCAGTCTTTCCTTGTGGCTCCGAAGGTCTTCTCTAGAATAGCCTTGATTTGCCTGTTGGAGACCTCCACTTGACCGCTTGTTTGAGGATGATACGGTGTAGCCACCTTATGCTTAACCCCATACTTTCTCAAGAGGTTCTCAAAGACCTTGTTTATAAAGTGGCTTCCTCCATCACTTATAACAACCTTGGGTACTCCAAACCTCGGGAAGATGATACTCTTGAACAACTTGATTACCACCTTATAGTCATTTGTAGGGGAAGCAACAGCCTCAACCCATTTAGAGACATAATCCACAGTTACTAAGATGTATTTGTTGCCGTATGAAGAAGGGAATGGTCCCATGAAGTCAATTCCCCATGCGTCGAACACGTCAAGCTCGAAGATAGGAACTTGAGGCATTTCGTTCCTCTTGGTTATATTCCCTGCTCGTTGACATGCCTCACAGCTCTTCACAAACTAGTGTGCATCTTTAAAAATGGAGGGCCAGCAGAAACCGGCTTGCAACACCTTCTAGGCTGTCTTGAATGAGGCGAAGTGTCCTCCGTAGGAAGAACCATGGCAATGATAGAGGATGTCCCTGGCTTCTTCCTTTGTAACACATCTCCGGTACAAGCTGTCTACTCCTCTTTTGTATAGGTAGGGCTCGTCCCAGAAGTAGTCACTAGCCTCTCTTATAAACCGCTTCTTGTGATAGCTGTTGAGATGTGTTGGCTCCTCACCACACGCTAGATAGTTCACAACATCAGCATACCACGGTAGATCCTCCTCTTTGAAACTCAGCACTTCCTCAAGCCTCCCTTCTAGCTTCCCACAAACAGCCGTAGTGATCGCCATAAGCTGCTCTTCTGGAAGAGAGTCATCTAAGGGGAGAGACTCGTTGATCCTTAGCCGTGAGAGGTGGTCAGCGACTCCATTTTCTATCCCTTTCTTGTCTTTAATCTCCATGTCAAACTCCTGGAGTAACAGAATCCATCTTAAGAGCCGAGGCTTAGTGTCTTTCTTCGAGTAGATGTATCGTAAGGCAGCGTGATCCGTGTATACAATAGCCTTGGAGCCAACGAGATATGATCTGAACTTCTCAAAGGCGAAGACTACTGCAAGCAACTCCTTCTCCGTAGTGGTGTATCGTGATTGCGTGTCATCCAAGGTCCTTGAAGCATAGTAGATCACGTGTAGCTTCTTGTCTTTCTTCTGACCAAGAACGGCTCCTACGGCGTAGTCACTAGCTCCACACATGATCTCAAAGGGAAGAGACCAGTCTGGTGCTTTGACTATAGGAGCTGATGTAAGGGCTTCCTTGATGGTCACGAAAGCCTTCAAACACTCGTCATCAAATACAAACTCAGCTTCCTTGCACAGCAGCCGTGTAAGAGGGCGAGCAATCTTGGAGAAATCCTTGATGAAACGCCTGTAGAACCCTGCGTGTCCCAAGAAGCTTCTGATTCTCTTAACATTAACCGGCGGCTCAAGACCCATCATGACCTCCACCTTAGCCTGATCAACCTCAATACCCTTCTATGATATCTTGTGACCCAGCACGATCCCTTCCTTAACCATGAAGTGGCATTTCTCCCAGTTCAGCACCAAGTTTGTCTCTTCACAACGTTTAAGTACCCTGCAAAGATTCAACAAACCCGCAGGAAAGGACGCACCATACACAGAGAAGTCATCTATGAATACCTCTACTATCTCCTCTATAAGATCAGAGAAGATCGAGATCATACACCGCTGAAACGTAGCTGGTGCATTACACAATCCAAACGGCATCCTTCAATATGCAAAGGTACCGTAGGGACGTGTGAAAGTCGTCTTCTCTTGATCATTTGGGTGAATAGGTATTTGAAAGAAACCGCTATACCCATCGAGAAAACAATAGTCAGGGTGATTTGCAAGTCTCTCAAGCATTTGATCAATAAAAGGCAAAGGGAAATGGTCTTTCCTAGTCGCAAGGTTAAGTTTCCTATAGTCAATACACATTCTATGACCAGTGATGGTCCTAGTAGGGATAAGCTCATCCTTTTCATTCCTTATGACCATGATCCCTCCCTTCTTAGGCACCACGTGTACAGGGGAAACCCACGTGCTGTCACTTATGGGATAGATCACGTCAGCCTCTAAAAGCTTAAGGATTTCCTTCTTAACAACTTCTTTCAAGTTAGGATTCAAACGCCTTTGATGTTCTATAGAAGAAGCGTTCTCATTATCCAAGTGAATCCTATGAGTGCAAAGCATTGGTGAAAGGCCCTTGATGTCACTTAAAGAGTACCCAATGGCCTTCCTATACTTTCTCAGCTCAGTTAGGAGCGAGTGCAACTCATCATCACTAAGGTTTTCATTCACAATCACGGGATAGGTGTTATTAGGTGATAAAGGTTTTTTTCTCTTTACGGTCTAATGCAGCAGAGAACTTATCAAAACTCTAATGCATGCAACGTTGTAGTAAGGCAAGCAGAGAGTGTCAATCCAGTTCTAGGTGATAGAGAATCCACAGAGAATGCAAGATCTAGGACAAATCTAAGTGAAATGAGACAGTTTGTTGAGAAAATCTTGAAAACTAATTGCAGCAACCTAAACAGAGTGAAACCTATTTTAAAAATACTAGAAAGCAAGCAGTTACCACGAGGAACAAACAGATAAATTAAAGGGAAGAGCTTCGAATTGTTAAAATTCGACTAATGGATCGACCACAAGATCGACCACTAGATCGAGCAGAAACGATCGATCTCGTCTAAAAATCGTAAGAACAAGGAATCTAAAGACCAGGAAGCTATCAAACAACAAGCAAAAGGTGATATGCGACGCAAATAAGCTAAAGAGAAGGGTTTCAGGGTCGAGATTCATATAAGGGGTTTCAAAGGTTGATCTTGGGTTTGAAACTTTAGATCGACTCACTTGGTGAGGGTCTCTAAGCCTCGAAAACAAAACAAGATCTATCCGTGGCTTTCGGTATAGATCACTCTTTCATCCTCTCCTCCAAACCCATGGCTTTTGGTGGAAAAAGAGGTTGAAAGGCAAGGAAGACAGATTTCGAACAATGGCTTAACTAGTCCCCCAAACTACCATGGCTTTTGGGAAGGGGTAACTAATCACTAAGGTGAGATCTTCCGAGGTCCCTGGATCCTGTCAAAGTAAGGGACCTCTCGGATCATGAAGCTCTTGGCGTGAGAGTCTTCAAGCATTAAGCTTTCATCACCTTAGAAGAGATAGATTTAAAACGTTTAGAAAACAAACCAAGATCGAACCTTTTCTACCCCTTAATCCTCTCAACCCTTAACCCTGAATGAACTACTCACTACACATGAAGGAAATCAGGCAAGGACGAAGAGAAGAAACGATAAACATGAAAGATAAACTGGATTAAAAACGATATAGATTCGAAAATACAAAAGCTTGAAACTGTTCTACAATGGTGTTCTTCCGAAAAACCAGAGAGAAAAACTAAAAAAAAAACTTCTTCTGAGAGTAAAAATCTCAAAAGTTATCGAAAAATAGTCGCCGCCTTTGCCAAAAATGCCAAAATAGTCCAATGGTCCCCCCCCCCGTCGCTAACAGCCAAAAACGGTTGAAAGGACAGAGATCGACCATGGGATCGAGTTGGTCTCTTGATCATATCCGGCCATCGTGTCTTCGGCTCGATCCGGGTCTCGATCTTCTGTGGTGAATCGAGTGTTGCATCCGATCTCGGTATCGATCTCCGGGAGGATCGAGTGGTGTACTCGATCCGGCTCTCGCTCTGCATGGCGTCATTTACGTCCGTACCGATGCATCGACTGCTTCACTCGATCTCCGTCTCGATCATTATCCTTGGATCGCCTAGTTGGCTCGATCTTCTGGTCGATCAACTCCTAGATCGACCGGCCATGCTCGATCTGCTCCTCGATCACTGGTCCTTAGCATTTTCCCGAGCTTCCATGAACCGCTACATTGGTCTCCACACCTCCACGAACCTCCGTGTCTCCAAAGCAACCATAAACAACCTGGAATGGATGCAAAATGCAGAGAAAATGCAAATGCTGATGCAAGAATGCTCTAGGACTCTAAGTGATGCAAATCTAACCTAAAACATGATACAAATGCATGAAAAACTATTTAATGAGTATGCAAAATGTATGCAAAATGCAATGACATCAACTCCCCCAAACTTACTCCTTGCTTGCCCTCAAGCAACAAAAAATAAGTAAGGAAGAGAGGTTTTCAGAAAAATCAAAGGGGTTTTAAACTTTTTGCAAAGGTGCCTTTCGAATAGATCATCTCAGTGTCCTAGTTAACAATTCTAAAATGCTAAGCTTACACTCATACTCCAAAGGACTTAGCCATACTCATCACACAAAGAAATTCAAATCATGACTCTCTTATTCTTAACAATCAAAGAAATTCATCCTTTAACATTCATTAAAATTCGAACCATGAATCAAACTTATGCACTTTAAAGCAAAACACAATTGGCTAAGGGTTATGGTTATGAGCATAGAATGATCTCATTTGAAAAGGGTTTATAATTAGACAAGGGTTTCTCTCAAAAATGGTTTGAACTAATGCATAATGCTAAAGGTAAAGACAATTTATGCATACATGATTAGATTCTCATCTACCCATGTAAACTATCAAACAGTCCTATACCCCTCTCATTTAAGAAATTTAATCCTCACTCACCACTTAAAAGTCTATCCCTTTCTTCTCAACTCAGCAATCCCCAATTCAAAACAAGAACATTTTTAAACTTTTTAGGCTAGTGAAAAGGTTTTGAAAATAATATTTGCTCTTTAGATATTTCTTATTGGTAGCTCTCTTATTTTTTTCTTTCTTTTTATTTTTATTTGGCACTTAGGCTCTTTTATTTATTTTTTCTTTTCTTTTTCTCTTCTCTTTTTTTTTTTATTATGGGAGAGCTACCTCCTGAAATTTATTAGAGCATACTTAGTTTTTAGAACACAACCTTTCACTTAAAACCCATTTCTTTCTTTAAAACACAAAGTTCTTTGAAACCGAGAACAAATACACAAGAAAGCAACCCCAATGATCCCCCAAACTTATCCTAAGCCTATCCCTAGCTTCAAAATGTAAAGCTAGCAATCAATTATGAAAACCAAATCATGTCGCCTAAACCTAACACTTTATGCCAAGTTCAAACCAAAAATAAGGCCTCACAAAGATGTCACACAAGAACATTTGGCTTCAAAGGAGGGTAAGGTTCAAGGAGGGAGTTCTACTTAGGCTCACAAAGAGTGGTAAAAAGGAAGAAGAGAGCCTAAATATTTTAAAACCATGTGTTCGTTTTCAAATGCATAAGAATGATAATTAGATTTTCAAATTAAGTTTTTCACTTAGTAGGATGAGTTTCAAATCATGAGAGTTCAATTCAAGTCACGAAAATCCTAACAAGTGATCCAAGCATGGTTAGAACTTACTTTCAAAGTATAAACAAAGCATTAGAGAACTACTAACTAGGGCATTGAAATGAATCATAAGTAAAACACCTTTTTAAAAAATCCTAACCCCTTATGCAAATGCAATCAACCTAAGTGATATGAGAAATTCTAGACTCAATCCTACATGTTTCTAAAGAAATGAATGCAACTACATGAATTTTGAAAAAAAATTTTAAAAATTTTACCAATTTTTTCATGACTAAGACTCAAGGATGCAAAAGAAAGATAAGATCAAAGAACACAAGATTAAATCACACAAGTACTCCCCCAAACTTGCTTGACACCGTCCCGGTGGCAAACTCATCCGAAGGAGCAATCAAACGCAATGCAAGAAATAAGAGATGTGCGGTTATATACAATGGAGGAAGGTTGTTACCTCTTGTCTAGGCTCGGCTGGAACTTGAGGATGTTCCAGAGGAGCTAGAGATTGTTGCCTTTCCTTTGTTGCCTGGTTCTTGGAGGGAGTGGCGAGCTGGTTGAATGTTTTCTCCTTGGGTCTCGCGGATCACAACTCCTCCGGTTGAGAGTCTCCTCTTCTCGGGTTGTTGTATTTCCTGGCTTGCAGCTGGCTTAGGCTGGCTTCCTTGGAGTTGTTTGACCTTCTTCCCCAGCTTCTTAAGCATCTTCCCTTGCCACTTGTTGATCTTCCGCTGCATCTCCACCACCGAGGCTAAGAACTTCTCGGTTTTGGTCCTCGGCTCAAAATCCACCTTTGGCAATGTGTAAGCCTCGGGTATCTCATCCTCTGTCCCTGGAGATTCTGACCTTTGGCGCGGTTCAATGGCTGCAGCTGGCGGTTCTCCTAAAGGAGCAAAACACTCCTCCTCCGTCGGTAAGAACTCGATGTTCCCAACACCAAGTAGCTCCATTTCATCCTTGTTGGGAAGAATGCACACTCGCTTCTTGTCCTCATCATCAATGAAGAGGTAAGCATAGAACCCCTCAGCTGGCGTGCGTCCCAAGCTATCAGTGTTTCTCATGTATGCTTCATCCATGAAGGCTCGGTTTGGGACGTGAGCAAATTCATGGATGGGCACACCGACTTGCACGAACAAGGGAGTAAGGAAGCCGCCAATGTAGGATGATGTTGCCTTGCACCGTAAGGCATAAGCCTTGTACTTCACCAGAGAAGCCGCGAGTACACAGGCTAGTTCACTTCATCGCCGAGTTCATCTTCAATGGGATCTTCATTCTCATCTGGATCGGACACCAAATGCTTCAAACCTTGGAAAAGGAAGCACAGCTCCGTCTTCGTGACAGTAGGAGCAACTGACCTTCCACTGAATGTATTAGCAATCAGCTTCAAGGTATACCTCAGCACTGGATTCCTGACTCTCTTGATCTTGGCGGTGTTGGCTTTGTAATCATCCTTGCTGATGAGATCCCACAACTCGTCAGCTTTCTTGAAGGCAGGGAACTCCACCTTGTGTGCATCAGCCTTGAGACCGTAGGCTTGGCATAGCTCGGGGATGGATAGCGTGTAAGCTTGGCGGCCAACCTTGAAGTAGAGACGGCCTTGAGAAGGAACAGGAGCACTCGGATTCTCGTACCGGAACTCCAAGGTTGCAAGGAAATCAATTGTCACCTCGGGGATAGTAGGGCAGTCCATCCGCGACAAACACCTCAGACCGATGTTGTTGAGGAGTTGATCGAAGTCTCCAAGAAGCCCGAGCCTGGATAGAAGCCCTCGATCAGCAAACTTCGTGGGTTCAAACCGGAGCCTCTCCAACCTCTTCTTATCCCTCTTCTCTTCTTTGCTCCACCGGACCCTCTCTTGAGCAACCACCTCTTGAGTTTCTCCTTCTTGTGCTTGCTCCTCTCTTGTTCTCTTTGGTGCCATTGCTCCTGAAAAAAATTTCTAGAGAATGTTTAGCAAAGGGCGATTTGATGATAATAAGAGGATAAGAGAAGAAGATTTATATAGACTACCCTAGAATTTTGGGGATCAAGCAAAAGTATTAGCTAAATAAAAGGAAATCAAATCTTTGAGATACTGAAAATCCAGAATTTTTCCTAATACTTAGCTAATTTTAAAAATTCAAATCTGATCCTATATCCTAAAACAAGAACTTGCGATTTTTAAGGAGATTTTCTTGAAATAAAATCAATAAAATCCGAAAATACCTTTTGCAAGTGTGAAGGATACTTTGTTAAACCTTAAAGCTTTTTTAAAAATTCTCACTCTCTTTGTAGGAAAACTCGAGCAAACAGAAGTGAGAGAGTGAGAAGCAAGATGAAACATTTAAAGAGTTTAACAAAACCAAAACAATGGGTGGTCAAAGCGGTTTTCTGACAAAAGTCTTGGTCAAGGCACATCTTTCATGGTCAAAGATGCTTGCCTTGACCAAGTTTGAATTTAAAAACTGGAGGGAAAAGCAAATAAGAGGGAAAGAAATTTGTTACCTCGGCATGAGATCGAGTCCTTTTGGTCGATCTAGGACTCGATCTCATGCCTAAAATGGCCTAGATCGAGAGGGTTACTCGATTTGGGACTCGATTCAAAGTGAATCGAGTCCTGGATCGATTGGCTCCCTCAATCAATGAGATGTTGGCTCCTCGGCTAAGTCCCTCTGATCGAGCTAAGTCCTCGATTTAGGGGTCGATTTGGCTTAGATCGAGTGGTGGATCGAGTCGAGTGATCGATCGAGTTCCCACAGATTTTCCCGAGAGAAATTAGATCGGTCGATCCGGTTTGAATCGATCGATCCTTTTTCGTCAAGGTCGATCTTGTCACTCGTTCTCGTCTAGATCGACTGGCTCCTCTCGATTTACTGACTCGATCTAGCAAAGATCGAGTCAGGTTCAGTCGATCTAGCACTCGATCTCTAGCCTTATCGTAGCCCCTATTGCTCCTTTTGGACCTCAAAGACAAGGTTTAGATTCCTTAGACCTGCTCCTACACACTAAAAACATAAAAGCATAAAACTAGAAGAGAAATGAAAGCAAAAATATGTACAAGATAGACATGGGAATGCCTCCCAAGTGCGCTTTCTTTAACGTCTTTAGCTAGACCTTACTTGGCTAGGCGGATGGTGGGTCTTGGAGAAGCACCGAGGTACTCTCCTTGTCGAAGCTGTCTGCTAGGTAGGGTTTGACTCTATGCCCATTGACGGTGAATGCACTACCGCTTCTTCCCATAAGAGTAACAGCTCCGTAAGGCAAGACCTCTTGAATCACGAACGGTCCACTCCACCTTGATTTTAGCTTGCCCGGGAAGAGCTTCAGCCTCGAGTTGTACAATAACACCAGTCCTCCTTCCTTAAGCTCCTTGGCAACCAGTTTCTTGTCATGAGCCTCCTTAGTTCGCTCCTTGTAGATCTTGGAACTCTCGTAAGCATTCAACCTCAACTCGTCCAGTTCATGTAGCTGAATGAGACGCTTTTCCTGAGCCGTCTTGAGATCAAAATTCAGCCTCTTCACAGCCCACAATGCACGGTGTTCTAGCTCAACCGGGAGGTGACAACTCTTTCCATATAGTAGAGTGAAAGGAGTTGTACCAATCGGCGTTTTGAAAGCGGTACGGTAAGCCCAAAGAGCATCGTCTAGCTTTACTGACCAGTCCTTCCTTGTTGCACCAACGGTCTTCTCCAGAATAGCTTTGATCTGCCTGTTAGAGACTTCAACCTGACCGCTTGTTTGAGGATGATACGGTGTAGCCACCTTATGCTTAACCCCATACTTTCTTAAGAGGTTCTCAAAAACCTTGTTTACAAAATGGCTTCCTCCATCACTTATAACAACCTTGGGTACCCCAAACCTTGGAAAGATGATACTCTTGAACAACTTGATCACAACTTTAGAGTCGTTTGTAGGGGAAGCAACAGCCTCAACCCATTTGGAGACATAATCCACAGCTACCAAGATGTATTTGTTGCCATACGAAGAAGGGAAAGGCCCCATGAGGTCAATACCCCATGCATCGAACACGTCAACCTCGAAGATAGGAACTTGGGGCATTTCATTCCTTTTGGTAATGTTCCCTGCTCGCTGACATGCCTCACAGCTCTTCACAAACTCGTGTGCATCTCTGAATATAGACGGCCACCAGAAACCCGCTTGCAACACCTTCGTGGCTGTTTTGAACGAAGCGAAATGTCCTCCGTAGGAAGAGCCGTGGCAATGATAGAGAATATCCTTGGCTTCTTCCTTTGTAACACATCTCCGGTACAAGCTGTCTACTCCTCTTTTGTATAAGTAGGGCTCATCCCAAAAGTAGTCACTAGCCTCCCTCAAAAACTTCTTCTTGTGATAGCCGTTGAGATGTGTTGGCTCCTCACCACATGCTAGGTAGTTCACCACATCAGCGTACCATGGTAGATCCTCCTCTTTGAAACTCAACACTTCCTCAAACCTTCCCTCTAGCTTCCCACAAACCGCGGTAGTAATTGCCATAAGTTGTTCTTCTGGAAGAGAGTCGTCTAATGGGAGAGACTCGTTGATCCTTAGCCTTGAGAGGTGGTCAGCGACTCCATTTTCTATCCCCTTCTTGTCTTTAATCTCCATGTCAAACTCCTGAAGCAAAAGAATCCATCTTAAGAGCCGAAGTTTGGTATCTTTCTTTGAGTAGATGTACCGTAGAGCAGCATGATCCGTGTATACAATAGCCTTGGAGCCAACGAGATATGATCTGAACTTCTCAAAGGCGAAGACTACTGCAAGCAGCTCCTTCTCCGTAGTGGTGTATCGTGATTGCGTGTCATCCAAGGTCCTTGAAGCATAGTAGATCACATGCAGCTTCTTGTCTTTCTTCTGACCAAGGACTGCTCCTACAGCGTAGTCACTAGCATCACACATGATCTCAAAAGGGAGAGACCAGTCTGGTGCTTGGACTATAGGGGCTGACGTGAGGGCTTCCTTGATGGTCACGAAAGCCTTCAAACACTCCTCATCGAATACAAACTCAGCTTCTTTGCACAACAGCCGCGTAAGGGGGCGTGCAATCTTGGAGAAGTCTTTGATGAAGCGCCTATAGAACCCCGCGTGTCCCAAGAAGCTTCTGATCCCTTTAACATTAACCGGCGGCTCCAAACCCATCATAACCTCAACCTTAGCCTGATCAACCTCAATACCCTTCTCTGAAATCTTGTGACCGAGTACTATCCCTTCCTTAACCATGAAGTGGCATTTCTCCCAATTCAGCACCAGGTTTGTTTCTTCACAACGTTAAGTACCCTGCAAAGATTCAACAAACACGCAGGAAAGGACGCACCATACACAGAGAAGTCATCCATAAACACCTCTACCATCTCCTCTATAAGATCGGAGAAGATCGACATCATACACCGCTGAAAGGTAGTCGGTGCATTACACAACCCAAACGGCATCCTTCGATATGCAAAGGTACTGTAGGGACATGTAAAAGTCGTTTTCTCCTGATCGTTTGGGTGAATAGGTATTTGAAAGAAACCGCTATACCCATCGAGAAAACAGTAGTAAGGGTGATTTGCAAGTCTCTCAAGCATCTGATCAATAAAAGGCAAAGGGAAATGGTCTTTTCTTGTCGCAAGGTTAAGCTTTCTATAGTCAATACACATTCTATGACCAGTAATGGTCCTAGTAGGGATAAGTTCATCCTTTTCATTTCTTATGACCGTGATCCCTCCCTTCTTAGGCACCACGTGTACAGGTGAAACCCACGTGCTGTCACTTATGGGATAGATCACGTCAGCCTCTAAAAGCTTAAGGATTTCTTTCTTAACAACCTCTTTCAAGTTAGGATTCAAACGCCGTTGGTGTTCTACAGAAGTGGCGTTTTCATTATCCAAATGAATCCTATGAGTGCATAGCATTGGGGAAAGGCCTTTGATGTCACTTAAAGAGTACCCAATGGCCTTCCTATACTTTCTCAGCTCAGTTAAGAGCGAGTGCAACATATCATCACTAAGGTTCTCGTTTACTATCACGGGATAGGTGTCATTAGGTCCTAAGAAAGCATACCTTAGCCCTTTTGGGAGCTCCTTAAGGTCCACCTTTGGGGCTAACAGCTCACTCCAGTCATCCTCGTGGCTGTTGTTGTTGTTCTCCTCCTTGGAACTCTCCTTTGAACTCGAGGCATGGCCCTTCAGACTGCTTTCCTCTATCGCTATCCCTCCTGTGATCGAGTCTTCCGGTCTATTCTCCTCTCGATGTCGTCTAGATCGAGCCATTTCACTCGATTCACTTACTCGATTTGATATGGATCGAGTAAGGGATCGAGGCGTTGAGTCAATCTCTTGATTGGACTCTAAAATGATCGGAAGGTCTTTCTCGTTCGTCAGCTCGATTATTTCTCCTGATCGAGCGGCCTTCTCGATCTGTTGGTCGATTGTTGGACCGGATCGAGTTGAGTGCTCGATTGGCTTGTCGATCTAACTCCTGGATCGAGTGATGGCGTCGATCTCGGGGTCGATTTCTAGGCAACATCCTTCTTCATTCTTGATGATCCTCCTCGAATCTAGCAGGTTTACGTACTCTTGAGTTCTCTGGTCTACATAGCCAAACTCTCCTGGCTCCTTAGTGAGTGCTAGCTTCAAATGGTCTTCTATAGCTAGCTCTTCCAGAAACTCATCCGCCAAGGCATCCATCGTTTCGATATAGAAAGCTTGTCCTTCAATGGTTGGCTTCTTTAGAGCCTTGTTGATGTCAAAGTCTAGCCTGATTTCTTTCCCCAAATGCAAGGCAATCTTCCCATTCTTCACGTCTATTATGGCTCCGGCGGTTGCTAGGAATGGTCTCCCTAAGATGAGTGGGTCTTTCGGCTCCTCGTCCATCTCCAGCACTACAAAATCTGTAGGTACGTTTACTCCACTGATTCGCACCGGCAAGTCTTCAAGCAACCCCACTGGCAGTCTCACGCTCCTATCAGCCAACACCAATGAGATCCGACATTCCTTAAACCGAGTGAAACCAAGCTTCTTAGCCACGGAGTGAGGCATCAAGTTTATGCTGGCTCCGAGATCACACAAGCAGCTCTTGAACTCAAGGAGACCCAAAGCACACGGTATGGTGAAGCTTCCAGGATCTCCCAGCTTCTTAGGCACTATCTCCTTATGAATAACCGCGCTACACTCTTCGCTTAGTACAAGCACTTCTTTGCTTTCTTTGTTCTTCTTGGCAAGGGTGTCCTTGAAAAACTTGGCGCACTTGGGCATCATGGCGAGACAGTCTACAAGAGGCAGCTTTATCTCCACGTCTCTCAAATGCTTCTCAAATAGGATTCGGTGCTTCTCTATTGACTGCTTTTTGAACCGACCCGGGAATGGCAACTTTGGTACGTAAGGTGGGGGCACGTATTCATCCTTCTCCTTGGTGGTTTTCTCAGCTTTCTTCTCAACGAATGCCTTGTCACCTCTCCTCGGTCCTTGGATCCATACGTTGTCAAAGTTTATCTCCTCATTCTCAGCTGAAAGTTTACCCTCCCCCTCTTGAATTACAACGTCCTCGTTGGTCTTTGTAGAAACCGGAGGATCAAGCTCTTTGCCACTTCTCAACATAATAGCATTGGCATACTCCTTTGGATTTTGTTCACACTTTCCCGGAAGGCTGTTCTGTCCACTCGTGCTTGCTTTGCCCTTCTCTAGCTGCTTGATCTTGTTGTTCAGGTTTGTTATTTGAGTAGAGAAGTCGGTTAAGGATGAATCCAGCCGAGTGTTCATTTCAGCGAACTTTTGATTCGTAGAAGCTTGCCCTTGTATTACCTGTTGGAACATTGCTTGAACCGGATCAACTTGTTGTTGCATCGGTTGTTGTTGTTGTTGAGGTGCAAAGCCCGGAGGGTAGTTAGAAGTATAACCCTTGTTTTGTTGTTGTTGCCCTTGGAAGTTGCCTTGCCCTTGACCTTGGAATCCACTGCTTGATTGAAAGCCTTTGTTGTAAGGGATGAAAGGCTTAGCTTGTTGAGCAGGGTACACTTGATCTTTAGGGTTGGCTACATTGGTGCTTCGGTAAGAGAGGTTGTTGTTCTGGTAGCCTTGGTTGTAGCCTTGAGACTTGTAGTTGTTCTGACCGGCTACCCAATTTGCTTCTTCTTGGCTTAGCTCTAACTCTTCTTGGTTGTCCTCAGCTTCACCAACGAAGTGAACATGCTTCTGATTAGCTAAGACCAACTTGTCAATCTTCTCATGCAACGATTTGAGCTCCTTCTTGTGAGACTCTAGTTCTGATCCCCTTGGTGCTCGGTCATAATCCTCAGCATAGTTTCCATCACTCAACGCAAGGTTCTCTATTAGCTCCATACCCTCTTCTACTTCTTGACCGAGGAAGTTGCCTTTGCTAGCTGTATCAAGCAACAACCGGATCTTTGGTGAAGCTCCACGGTAGATTGTGCTGAGTAGAGTCTCCTCACTGAACCCGTGATGAGGACATTGGATCGTGTAGTCTTTGAAATGCTCCATAGCCTCGTTGAAAGTCTCATTGTTCCTTTAAGTGAAAGCGCTGATTTCGTTTCTCAACCGAGCAGTCCTGGTGCTTGAGAAGAACTTGGAGAGGAAAGCCTTCTTACACTCAGCCCATGATGTGATTGTGCCTTGTGGTAGGGTCTTCTCCCAATGTCTAGCTTTGTCTCCGAGGGAAAAGGGGAAGAGACGCAGCTTGAAGGCATCTTCTGATATACTGTTGATCTTGATCATTCCACACACTTGCTCAAAATTGTCCAAGTGTTCCAACGGGTCTTCCATTGCTAAGCCGTGGAACTTGTTGTTTTGCACCATAGATATGAAGCCCCGCTTGATCTCAAAGTTGTTGTTTTGTACCGAAGGAGGAGTGATCCCAAACCTATTGTGGTGGGTATTGGGAGCATCTCCGGCTCCTATGATCCTCGGAGGTCTAGCCGCGTGTTGGGGGATACCATTGCCCCGTCCTGCTAGAGGAGGACCTTCAGGATGCTCATTCTCAGCCATGTCTTCAAAGTTGACCTGACCGTTCTGAACTATCTCTTCAAATGCTCTTGTTTGATCTCTGACTCTCCTTTGACGTGAGTGTCCCAGTTGATGTATGTTGTCAAGCGGTTGAAGAAGGTTGTTATCTCCACGTGAACGTAAATTCATGTACCTGAAAGTACACGGTTTAGAATAGTATTAGTAACTTGAAAAAAAGGTAAAGACTTAGTCTTTGCTAAGACCCAAATCTCTATGTTCTCTAAGCAACCTAGAATGGCAACGGCGCCATTTGATAAACGTTTTTTTCTCTTTACGGTCTAATGCAGCAGAGAACTTATCAAAACTCTAATGCATGCAACGTTGTAGTAAGGCAAGCAGAGAGTGTCAATCCAGTTCTAGGTGATAGAGAATCCACAGAGAATGCAAGATCTAGGACAAATCTAAGTGAAATGAGACAGTTTGTTGAGAAAATCTTGAAAACTAATTGCAGCAACCTAAACAGAGTGAAACCTATTTTAAAAATACTAGAAAGCAAGCAGTTACCACGAGGAACAAACAGATAAATTAAAGGGAAGAGCTTCGAATTGTTAAAATTCGACTAATGGATCGACCACAAGATCGACCACTAGATCGAGCAGAAACGACCGATCTCGTCTAAAAATCGTAAGAACAAGGAATCTAAAGACCAGGAAGCTATCAAACAACAAGCAAAAGGTGATATGCGACGCAAATAAGCTAAAGAGAAGGGTTTCAGGGTCGAGATTCATATAAGGGGTTTCAAAGGTTGATCTTGGGTTTGAAACTTTAGATCGACTCACTTGGTGAGGGTCTCTAAGCCTCGAAAACAAAACAAGATCTATCCGTGGCTTTCGGTATAGATCACTCTTTCATCCTCTCCTCCAAACCCATGGCTTTTGGTGGAAAAAGAGGTTGAAAGGCAAGGAAGACAGATTTCGAACAATGGCTTAACTAGTCCCCCAAACTACCATGGCTTTTGGGAAGGGGTAACTAATCACTAAGATGAGATCTTCCGAGGTCCCTGGATCCTGTCAAAGTAAGGGACCTCTCGGATCGAGAAGCTCTTGGCGTGAGAGTCTTCAAGCATTAAGCTTTCATCACCTTAGAAGAGATAGATTTAAAACGTTTAGAAAACAAACCAAGATCGAACCTTTTCTACCCCTTAATCCTCTCAACCCTTAACCCTGAATGAACTACTCACTACACATGAAGGAAATCAGGCAAGGACGAAGAGAAGAAACGATAAACATGAAAGATAAACTGGATTAAAAACGATAAAGATTCGAAAATACAAAAGCTTGAAACTGTTCTACAATGGTGTTCTTCCGAAAAACCAGAGAGAAAAACTAAAAAAAAAACTTCTTCAGAGAGTAAAAATCTCAAAAGGTATCGAAAAATAGTCGCCGCCTTTGCCAAAAATGCCAAAATAGTCCAATGGTCCCCCCCGTCGCTAACAGCCAAAAACGGTTGAAAGGACAGAGATCGACCATGGGATCGAGTTGGTCTCTCGATCATATCCGGCCATCGTGTCTTCGGCTCGATCCGGGTCTCGATCTTCTGTGGTGAATCGAGTGTTGCATCCGTTCTCGGTATCGATCTCCGGGAGGATCGAGTGGTGTACTCGATCCGGCTCTCGCTCTGCATGGCGTCATTTACGTCCGTACCGATGCATCGACTGCTTCACTCGATCTCCGTCTCGATCATTATCCTTGGATCGCCTAGTTGGCTCGATCTTCTGGTCGATCAACTCCTAGATCGACCGGCCATGCTCGATCTGCTCCTCGATCACTAGTCCTTAGCATTTTCCCGAGCTTCCATAAACCGCTACATTGGTCTCCACACCTCCACGAACCTCCGTGTCTCCAAAGCAACCATAAACAACCTGGAAAGGATGCAAAATGCAGAGAAAATGCAAATGCTGATGCAAGAATGCTCTAGGACTCTAAGTGATGCAAATCTAACCTAAAACATGATACAAATGCATGAAAAACTATCTAATGAGTATGCAAAATGTATGCAAAATGCAATGACATCATTAGGCCCTAAGAAAGCATACCTTAGCCCTTTTGGGAGCTCCTTAAGGTCCACCTTTGGGGCTAACAGATCACTCCAGTCATCCTCGTGGCTGTTGTTGTTGCTTTCCTCCTTGGAACTCTCCTTTGAACCCGAGGCATTGCCCTTCAGACTGCTTTCCTCCATCGCTATCCCTTCTGAGATCGAGTCCTCCGGTCGATTCTCCTCTCAATGTCGTCTAGATCGAGCCATTTCGCTCGATTCACTTACTCGATTTGATAGGGATCGAGTAAGGGATCGAGACGCTGAGTCGATCTCTTGATTGGACTCCAAAATGATCGGGAGGTCTCTCTCGATCGTCGACTCGATTGTTTTTCCTGATCGAGCATTCTTCTCGATCTGTCCATCGATTGTTGCACCTGATCGAGTTGTGTTCTCGATTGACTTGTCGATCTGACTCCTGGATCGAGTGATAGCGTCGATCTCGGGGTCGATCTCTAGGCAGCAACCTTCTTCATTCTTGATAATCCTCCTAGAATCCAGCAGGTTCACGTACTCTTGGGTTCTCTGGTCCACATAGCCAAACTTCCATGGCTCCTTAATTAGTGCTAACTTCAGATGGTCTTCTAGAGCTAGCTCTTCCAGCAACTCATCCGCCAATGCATCCATCGTTTCAATGTAGAAAGCTTGCCCTTCGATGGGTGGCTTCTTCAGAACCTCGTTGATATCGAAGTCAAGCCAGATCTCCTTCCCCAAATGCAAGGCAATCTTCCCATTCTTCAAGGATTATGATAGCCCCGGCGGTTGCAAGGAACGGTCTCCCTAAGATGAGTGGGTCTTTAGGCTCTTCATCCATATCCAACACTACAAAGTCTGTAGGTACGTTCACACCACTGATTCGCACTGGTAAATCTTCAAGCAGCCCCACTGGTAACCTCACGCTTCTATCAGCCAGCACCAATGAGATCCGACAGTTTAAACCGAGTAAAACCAAGCTTCTTAGCCATGGAGTGAGGCATCAAGTTTATGCTAGCTCCGAGATCACACAAGCAACTCTTGAACTCTAGAGGACCCAAAGCGCAGGGTATAGTGAAGCTTCCAGTGTCTCCCAGCTTCTTAGGGACTATCTCCTTGTGTATAACCGCGCTACATTCTTCACTTAGAACAAGTACCTCTTTGCTTTCTTTGTTCTTCTTCACAAGGGTGTCCTTGAAAAACTTGGCGCACTTGGGCATCATAGCAAGACAATCTACAAGAGGCAGCTTGATTTCCATGTCTCTCAGGTGCTTCTCAAACAAGATTCTGTGCTTCTCGATGAGCTGCTTTTTGAAACGACCGGGAAATGGCAACTTCGGTACGTAAGTTGGGGGCACGTAGTCATTCTTCTCCTTGGTGGTTTGCTCACTTTTCTTCTCAGCGACCGCCTTATCTTCTCTCCCCGGCCCTTGGATCCAAACGTTGTCAAAGTTTATCTCATCATCATCAGCCGAAGGTTTACCCTCCCCCTCTTGAATTACAACGTCCTCGTTGTTCTTTGTAGAGACCGGAGGTTCGAGCTCTTTGCCGCTTCTCAACGTTATAGCATTGGCATACTCCTTGGGATTCTGCTCGCACTTTCTCGGAAGGCTGTTCTGACTACTCGTGCTTGCTTTCCCTTTCTCCAACTGCTTGATCTTGTTGTTTAGGTTGGTGATCTGAGTGGAGAAGTCAGTGAGGGAAGTCTAGACGAGTGTTCATCTCTGCCAACTTCTGGTTTGTAGAGGCTTGCCCTTGTATTAGCTGTTGAAACATCGCTTGAACCGGATTAACTTGTTGTTGCATCGGTTGTTGTTGCTGAGGTGCAAAGCCCAGAGGGTAGTTAGGAGTATAACCCTTGTTGTTTTGTTGTTGCCCTTGGAAGTTGTTCTGCCCTTGACCTTGGAAACCACCACTCGGTTGAAAACCTTTGTTGTAAGGGATAAAAGTTTTAGCTTGCTGAGCAGGGTACACTTGGTCTTTAGGGTTCGCTACGTTGGTGCTTCGGTAAGAGAGGTTGTTGTTCTGGTAGCCTTGGTTGTAGCCTTGAGACTTGTAGTTGTTCTGTCCAGCCACCCAATTGGCCTTTTCTTGGCTTAGCTCTAACTCCTCTTGGTTCTCATCAGCTTCACCAACAAATTGAACATGCTTCTGATTTGCTAACACCAACTTATCTATCTTCTCATGCAAAGATTTGAGTTCCTTCTTGTGAGACTCCATCTCTGATCCTCTTGGTGCACGGTCATAATCTTCAGCATAGTTTCCATCACTCAACGCCAAGTTTTCTATCAGCTCCATACCCTCTTCTACCTCTTGACCAAGGAAGTACCCTTTGCTAGCTGTGTCAAGCAACAACCTGATCTTTGGCGAAGCTCCACGGTATATGGTACTGAGTAGTGTTTCCTCGCTGAACCCGTGATGAGGACATTGGATCGTGTAATCTTTGAAACGCTCCATTGCCTCGTTGAATGTCTCGTTGTTCCTTTGAGTGAAACCGCTGATTTCACTTCTTAACCGTGCTGTCCTGGTGCTTGAGAAGAACTTTGAGAGGAATGCCTTCTTACACTCAGCCCATGATGTGATGGTGCCTTGTGGGAGGGTCTTCTCCCAATGTCTAGCTTTGTCTCCGAGTGAAAAGGGGAAGAGGTGCAGCTTGAATGCATCTTCGGATATGCCATTGATCTTGACCATCCCACATACTTGCTCGAAGTTGTCTAGGTGCTCCAAGGGGTCTTCCATTGCTAAGCCGTAGAACTTGTTGTTTTGCACAATGGAGATGAAACCTGGCTTGATCTCGAAGTTATTGTTTTGTACAGGAGGAGGAGTGATCCCAAACCTATTGTGGTGGGTATTGGGAGCATCTCCGGCTCCTATGATCCTTGGGGGTCTAGCCGCATGTTGGGGGTTTCCATTGCCCCTTCCTGCTAGAGGAGGACCTTCTGGATGCTCGTGTTCAGCCATAGCTTCAAAGTCAACCAAACCGTGCTGAACAATCTCCTCAAAGGCTCTTGTTTGCTCTCTGACTCTGCTTTGCCATGAGTGACCAAGTTGATGAATGTTGTCTAAGGGTTGTAGAAGATTGTTGTCTCCCCTTGAACGAAGATTCATGTACCTGAAAACACACGTTTGAGAGTAGAAGTATTAGTAACTTGAAAAAGGTAAAGACTTAGTCTTTGCTAACACCCAAATCTCTATGTTCTCTAAACAGTCCTAGAATGGCAACGGCGCCATTTGATAAACGCTTTCTAGCGAGGGTTTATAATGCAGAGAGGTTATCAAACTCTAATGCAAGCAATGTCGTAGTATAGCAAGCAAGAGAGAGTCAATCCACTTCTAGGAGATAGAGAATGCATAGAGAATGCAAGGACTAAAGCAAATCTAAGCAAAATGAGACAGTTTATGAGAAAATATCTAAGAACTAGAAGCAGCAACCTAAACAGAGTGAAACCTATTTTAAAAATACTAGAAAGGAAGCAACTACCACGAGAAACAAACGGATTAATTAAAGGAAAGAGCTTCGAATTATTAAAATTCGACTAGTGGATCGACCACGAGATCGACCACTAGATCGAGCAGTAACAATCGATCTCGTCTAAAAAGGTAAAAGCAGTAAAGCTAATGACCAGGATGCTATCAGATAACAAGCGAAAGATGAAATGAGACGTAAAGATGCTAAAAGAAAGGGCCTAGGGTTGAGATTCATGGTTAGGGGTTTCAAAGGTTCGAGCTTGGGTTTAAAACTTTAGATCGACTCACTTGGTGAGGATTTCTAAGCCTTGAAAACAAAACAAGATCTATCTGTGGCTTTCGGTATAGATCACTCTTTCATCCTCTCCTCCAAACCCATGGCTTTTGGTGGAAAGAGAGGTCGAAAGGCAAGGAAAACAGATTTCAAGTAAATGGCTTAACTAGTCCCCCAAACTTCCATGGCTTTTGGGAAGGGGTAACTAGTCTCTAAGGTGTGATCTTCCGAGGCTCCTGGATCCTGTCAAGGTAAGGAACCTCTCGGATCATGAAGATCTTGGCGTGAGAGTCTTCAAGCTTTAAGCTTTCAACACCTTAGAAGAGATAGCCTTTAAAAACGTTTAGAAAAACCCCAAGATCGAAACCCTTTCTACCCCTTAATCCTCTCAACCCCGAACCCAAAGGAACTACTCACTACACATAGAGTAAATCAAGCAAAGCATATGAAACGAGACGATCAACATGAAAGGAAAACTGGATTAAACAGAAATGATTCGAATACAAAAGCTTAAGAGAAAAACGAGTTTCAGCAATGGTGTTCTTCACGAAAACGAGAGAGAAAAAACATAAAGAAGAAGATAAGAATCTAAAAGTTATCGAAAAAGGGCGTCGCCGCCTTGCCTAAAATGCCCAAACAAGCCAATGGTCCCCCCTTCGCTAGCAGCTAAAAACGGTTGAAAGGACAGAAATCGACTCCAAGATCGAGTGGTTCTCTCGATCATATCCGGACATCGTGTCTTCGGCTCGATCTGGGTCTCGATCTTCATCGGCGAATCGAGTGTTGCATCCGATCTCGGTATCGATCTACGGCTGGATCGAGTGGTGTACTCGATCTGTCTCTCGCTCTGCATGGCGTCATTTACGTCCGTACCGATTGATCGATTGCTTCACTCGATCTCCGTCTCGATCATTTTCCTTGGATCGCTTAGTTGGCTCGATCTTCTGGTCGATCAACTCCTAGATCGACCGGCCATGCTCGATCTGCTCCTTGATCTCTGGTCCTTAGCATATTTCCGAGCTCCCACGAACTGCTACATCAGCCCTAACACGTCCATGAACCTCCACGACTCCAAAGCAGCCAGAAACAACCTGAATGTGATGCAAAATGCAAGGAAAATGCGTATGTTGATGCAAGAATGCTCTAGGACCCTAAGTGATGCAATATAACCTAAAACATGATACAAATGCATGAAAAGCTAACTAATGAGTATGCAAAATGTATGCAATATGCAATAACATCACTTTACCCAAGTGCAGAGCTATCTTCCCGTTCTTGACGTCTAAGATGGCTCCGGCGGTGGCTAAGAAAAGTCTACCGAGAATGAGTGGATCCTTAGGTTCTTCATCCATTTCCAACACGACGAAGTCCGTAGGCACGTTTACACCGCTGATTCTCACTGGCAAGTCCTCAAGCAAACCCACGGGTAACCTTATAACCCTTGTTTCCGTACTGTTGTCCTTGGAAGTTGTTCTGCCCTTGCCCTTGGAAGCCACAACTCGGCTGAATACCTTTGTTGTATGGTACGAAAGGCTTTGCTTGCTGAGCAGGGTACACTTGATCCTTAGGGTTCGCAACATTGGTGCTTCTATATGAGAGATTGTTGTTCTGGTTGTAGCCTTGTGAATATCCTTGAGGTTTGTAGTTTTTTTGACTCGCCACCCAATTGGCTTCTTCTTGACTCAACTCAAGCTCCTCTAAGGTTTCATCCGCTTCACCAACAAAGTGAACATGCTTCTGATTAGCCAACACCAGCTTCTCAATCATCTCATGCAATGAATTAAGCTTCTTCTTGTGAGACTCTAGCTCAGAACCTCTCGGTGCACGGTCGTAATCTTCAGCGTAGTTGCCGTCACTCAATGCCAAGTTTTCAATCAGCTCCATGCCTTCTTCTACCTCTTGACCAAGGAAGTTTCCCTTACTCGACGTGTCAAGTAGCAATCGAATCTTTGCTGAAGCTCCGTGGTAGATATTGCTTAGTAGAGTCTCTTCACTGAAGCCGTGGTGAGGACACTGAATGGTGTAGTCCTTGAACCACTTCATGGCTTCATTGAACGTCTCATTGTTCCTTTGAGTGAAGCCGCTGATCTCACTTCTCAACCTCGCTGTTCTGGTGCTAGGGAAGAACTTTGAGAGGAAAGCCTTCTTACACTCAGCCCAAGAGGTAATAGTGCCTTGTGGAAGGGTCTTCTCCCAATGTCTAGCCTTGTCTCCAAGAGAAAATGGAAAGAGACGCAGCTTGAAAGCATCTTCGGATATGCCATTAATCTTGATCATCCCACATACTTGCTTGAAGTTATCAAGGTGCTCCAAGGGATCTTCCATTGCTAGCCCGTAGAACTTATTGTTTTGCACCATTGAGTTGAAACCCGGCTTAATCTCGAAGTTGTTGTTCTGTACAGGAGGAGGAGTGATCCCAAACCTATTGTGATGAGTACTGGGAGCATCTCCCGCTCCTATGATCCGTTGGGGTCTAGCCGTGTGTTGGGGGTTTCCATTACCCCTTCTGACTGCCCCGTGAGCTGGAGGAGGTCCCTCTGGATGTTTGTGCTCAGCCATCGCTTCAAAATCCACTGAACCTTGCTGAACAATCTCCTCAAAAGCTCGAGCTTGCTCTCTAACTCTTCTTTGTCTTGAATGACCGAGTTGATGAATGTTGTCCAAGGGTTGAAGTAGATTGTTGTCTCCCCTTGAACGTAGATTCATGTACCTGAAACACACACGTTTGAGAGTAGAGAAATCAGTAACTAAAAGAAAAACAAAGGCTTAGTCTTTACTAAACCCCAAATCTCAATGCTTTCTAAACACTCCTAAGATGGCAACGGCGCCATTTGATAACAGGTTTTTATGCAGTGCAATGATGTATCAAAGCTCAAATGCAACACTGAGATGTAGTATAGCATGCAAGTGAGTGTCAATCCACACCTAGGAGCTAGAAAGTGCAATGAGAATGCAAGGATTATGTAAAGCTAAGCAAATGATGAACGGTTTTGTAAAAATCCTAAAAACTAGATGCAATGGTCGAAAGCAAAGCAAAACTATTTTAAAAATACTAGAAACGAGTGAACTACCAGGAGGAACAAACATAATGATTAAAATGCAAAGCTATGAATTTATAAAAATCGACTGGTGGATCGACCACAGGATCGACCACTAGATCGAGCAACAACGATCGATTTCGTCTAAAAGTTCAACAGAAACGAATCTAATGACCAGGATGCAAACAGATAGCAAGCGAATGATTAACAGAGATGTAAGAATACTAAGAAAGAAGGTCCAGGGTTGAGATTCATGTTTAAGGGTTTCAAAGGTTTAAGCTTGGTTTGAAAACTTTAGATCTACTCACTTTGTGAGATTCTCTAGGCCTTGAAAACAAAACAAGATCCATCCATGGCGTGTGGTATGGATCACTCCTTCATTCTCTCCTCCCGACCCATGGCGTTTGGCAGAAAAAGAGATTGAAGGGCATAAAACTCAGATTTCAAACACACGGCCTAACTAGTCCCCTAAACTACCATGGCGTTTAGGAAAGGTAGACTAGCCTCTAGGATGCGATATTCAGAGACCTCTTGATCCTGTCAAGGTAAGAGGTTCCTTTGATCATAAAGATCTTGGTGTGAGAGTCTCTAAACTTTAAGAACTCGACATCCTAGAAGAGAAAGCCATGAAGAACAAGAAAACAACAAACTTGAAAACCTTTTCGACCCCTTTGGATCCTCTCAACCCCAAAACCTGATGAAACTACTCACTACACATAAAGTAAATAGAGCAAAGCATAAACGATGAACTAATAAACATGAAGACTGATGGGTTTAAACTTAAACGATTCAAAGATTCAAGAACAAAGCATCAATGTCTAACAATGGCGAAATCGCCTTCGAACAGAGAGAAAAAGATGAAAAAATGATAAAGTGAAAAACGTGTGTGAAAAAGCATGATCGCCGCCTTCCCGAAATAGGCCAAACAGCTCGATGGTCCCCCCCTCGCTAGCGGCCAAAAACGGTTAAAGTGCACTGAGATCGATCTCGAGATCGAGCATCTCGCTCGATCATCTTCGGACATCGTGAATTCAGCTCGATCTGTGTCCCGATCTTCTTCAGTGGATCGAGTGCTTCGTTTGATCTTGGAGTCGATCTATGGGGGATCGAGTGGTGAACTCGATCCGACTCTCGCTCTGCATGGCATCATTTACGTCCGTACTCCTTGATCGATCGCCTCACTCGATCTCCGTCTCGATCAGTTCCGTTGGATCGGATGGACTACTCGATCTTCTGGTCGATCTCATCTAGATCGACCGGCCATGCTCAATCCGCTTCTCGATCTCTGGTCCTTAGCAAGCATTCCTGAATTCTCCAAGTTCCCACGAACCTCCTCACGAGCCTCAGCACGTCCACGAATGTTCCAAGACTCCACAGTAGCCGAAAACAACCTGAATGCGATGGAAAATGCAAGAAATATGCATATGCTGGTGCAAGAATGCTCTAGGACCTAAAGTGATGCAAACTAGCCTAAAGTGCAATGCAAATGCATGAGAAACTAACTTATATGTATGCAAAACACATGAAATATGCAGCAATATCAGTGGTTTGAATGAAGAAAACCAAATAGCTGAGGTTAAGGCTAAGTTAGACAGTATGTGCAGTCTTCTGGTGGGAAAGAAATCAGTCCAATTCGCTGCAGAGGTGGAGAGTTTTGAAAATCCTGAAGAATTTGAGCAAAAGGATGTTAATTTTATCAATGGAGGTTGATGTTATTGCATATTGCATACATTTCGCATACTCATTAGTAAACTTTTCATGCATTTGTATCACGTTTTAGGTTAGATTGCATCACTTAGGGTCCTAGAGCATTCTTGCATCAGCATACGCATTTTCCTTGCATTTTGCATCACATTCAGGTTGTTTCTGGCTGCTTTGGAGTCATGGAGGTTCGTGGACATGTTGAGGCTGATGTAGCAGTTCATGGGAGCTCGGATATATGCTAAGGATCAGAGATCGAGGAGCAGATCGAGCATGGCCGGTCGATCTAAGAGTTGATCGACCAGAAGATCGAGCCAACCAGACAATCCAAGGAGAATGATCGAGACAAGGATCGAGTGAAGCAATCGATCAAACGGTACAGACGTAATTGACGCCATGCAGAGCGAGAGTCAGATCGAGTACACCACTCGATCCAGCCGAAGATCGATACCGAGATCGGATGCAACACTCGATTCGCCGATGTTGATCGAGACCCAGATCAAGCCGAAGACACGATGTCCGGATATGATCGAAAGAACCACTCGATCTTGGAGTCGATCTCTGTCCTTTCAACCATTTTTGGCCGCTAGCGAAGGGGGGATCATTAGCTTGTTTCGGCATTTTAGGAAGGCGGCGACGTCCTTTTTCCGAGAACTTTTTAGATCCTTATTTTTTCCTTTATGTTTTCTCTCTCGTTTTTTCGTGAAGAACACCATTGTTGAACTCGCGTTTTTCTTAAGCTTTGTATTCAAATCATTTTCTGTTCAATCTAGTTTTCTTTTCATGTTCATCGTCTCGTTTCATATGCTTTGCTTGATTTACTCTATGTGTAGCGAGTAGTTTCTTTGGGTTCGGGGTTGAGAGGATTAAGGGGTCTAAAGGGTTTCGGTCTTGGGGTTTTTCTAAACGTTTTCAAACGCTATCTCTTCTAAGGTGTTGAGATCTCAATGCTTGAAGACTCTCACGCCAAGAGCTTCATGATCCGAGAGGTTCCTTACCTTGACAGGATCCAGGAGCCTCGGAAGATCACACCTTAGAGACTAGTTACCCCTTCCCAAAAGCCATAGAAGTTTGGGGGATTAGTTAAGCCATTCGTTTGAAATCTGTTTTCCTTGCCCTTCGACCTCTCTTTCCACCAAAAGCCATGGGTTTGGAGGAGAAGATGAAGGAGTGATCTATACCGAAAGCCACGGATAGATCTTGTTTAGTTTTCAAGGCTTAGAGATCCTCACCAAGTGAGTCGATTTAAATTTTTAAACCCAAGGTCGAACCTTTGAAACCCCTAACCATGAATCTCAACCCTAGGCCCTCTCTTTTAGCATCTTTACATCTTATCTCATCTTTCGCTTGATCTCTGAGAGCATCCTGGTCATTAGTTTTACTGTTCTTGCATTTTTAGACGAGACCAATTGTTACTGCTCGATCTAGTGGTCGATCTCATGGTCGATCCACTAGTCGAATTTTAATAATTCGACGCTTTCTCCTTTAATTATTCTGTTTATTTCTCGTGGTAGTTTCTTCCTTTCTAGTATTTTTAAAATAGGTTTCATTCTGTTTAAGTTGTTGCATCTAGTTTTTAGAGATTTTCTCATAAACCGTCTCATTTCGCTTAGATTTGCTTTAGTCCTTGTATTCTCTGTGCATTCTCTATCATCCTAGAAGTGGATTGACTCTCTCTTGCTTGCTGTACTACAACATGTCTTGCATTTGAGTTTGATTAGCTCACTGCAATATAACCCATCCAAAAAGTGATTATCAAATGGCGCCGTTGCCATTCTAGGACAGTTTCGAGAACATAGAGATTTGGGTGTTAGCAAAGAATAAGTCTTTACCTTTTTCAAGTTACTAATCATTCTACTCTCAAACGTGTGTTTTCAGGTACATGAATCTTCGTTCAAGGGGAGATAACAATCTACTACAACCCTTAGACAACATTCATCAGCTTGGTCACTCACGGCAAAGAAGAGTCAGAGAGCAAACAAGAGCCTTTGAGGAGATTGTTCTGCACGGTTTGGTTGACTTTGAAGCTATGGCTGAACACGAGCATCCAGAAGGACCTCCTCCAGCTCACGGGGCAGCAGGACGGGGCAATGGAAACCCCCAACACGCGGCTAGACCCCCAAGGATCATAGGAGCCGGAGATGCTCCCAATACCTACCACAATAGGTTTGGGATCACTCCTCCTCCTGTGCAAAACAATAACTTCGAGATCAAGCCAGGTTTCATCTCCATGGTGCAAAACAACAAGTTCCACGGCTTAGTAATGGAAGACCCCCTGGAGCACCTAGAAAACTTCGAGCAAGTATGTGGGATGATAAAGATCAATGGCATATCCGAAGATGCTTTCAAGCTGCGCCTCTTCCCCTTTTCACTCGGAGACAAAGCTAGACATTGGGAGAAGACCCTCACACAAGGCACCATCACATCATGGGCTGAGTGCAAGAAGGCTTTTCTCTCAAAGTTCTTCTCAAGCACCAGGACAGCACGGTTGAGAAGCGAAATCAGCGGTTTCACTCAAAGGAACAATGAAACATTCAACGAGGCAATGGAGCGTTTTAAAGACTACACAATCCAATGTCCTCATCACGGGTTCAGCGAGGAGACACTACTCAGTACCATATACCGTGGAGCTTCGCCAAAGATCCGGTTATTGCTTGACACAGCTAGGAAAGGGAACTTTCTCGGTCAGGAGGTAGAAGAGGGTATGGAGCTGATAGAAAATTGGCGTTGAGTGATGGAAACTATGCTGAAGATTATGACCGTGCACCGAGAGGATCAGAGTTAGAGTCTCACAAGAAGGAGCTCAAATCTTTGCATGAGAAGATAGATAAGCTGGTGTTAGCTAATCAGAAGCATGTTCACTTTGTTGGTGAAGCTGATGAGAACCAAGAGGAGTTAGAGTTGAGCCAAGAAGAAGCCAATTGGGTGGCGGGACAGAATAACTACAAATCTCAAGGCTACAACCAAGGCTACCAGAACAACAACCTCTCTTACCGAAGCACCAACGTGGCAAACCCTAAAGATCAAGTGTACCCTGCTCAGCAAGCAAAACCTTTCATCCCTTACAACAAAGGCTTTCAACCGAGTGGTGGTTTCCAAGGTCAAGGGCAGAGCAACTTCCAAGGGCAACATCAAAACAACAAGGGTTATACACCTAACTACCCTCCGGGCTTTGCACCTCAACAGCAACAACCGATGCAACAACAAGTTGATCCGGTTCAAGCAATGTTTCAACAGCTAATACAAGGGCAAGCCTCTACAAACCAGAAGTTCGCCGAGATGAACACTCGCCTAGACTCATCTCTCACCGACTTCTCCACTCAGATCACCAACTTAAACAACAAGATCAAGCAGCTGGAGAAAGGGAAAGCGAGTACGAGTGGTCAGAATAGTCTTCCGAGAAAGTGTGACCAGAATCCCAAGGAGTATGCTAATGCCATAACGTTGAGAAGCGGTAAAGAGCTCGAACCTCCGGTCTCTACAAAGAACAACGAGGACGTTGTAATTCAAGAGGGGGAGGGTAAACCTTTGGCTGATGATGATGAGATCAACTTTGACAACGTTTGGATCCAAGGGCCAAGAAGAGGAGACAAAGCAGTTGCTGAGAAGAAAGCTGAGCAAACCACTAAGGAGAAGAATGCTTATGTGCCTCCACCTTATGTACCTAAGCTGCCTTTTCCTGGCCGCTTCAAGAAGCAACTCATAGAGAAGCATAGAATCCTCTTTGAGAAGCATCTTAAGGACGTGGAAATCAAGCTACCTCTCGTTGACTGCCTTGCAATGATGCCTAAATGCGCTAAATTCTTCAAAGACACTCTCGTGAAGAAGAATAAGGAAAGCAAGGAGGTACTTGTTCTAAGTGAAGAGTGTAGTGCGGTTATACATAAGGAGATAGTCCCTAAGAAGTTAGGAGACCCTGGAAGCTTCACTATACCCTGCGCTTTAGGTCCTCTAGAGTTCAAGAGTCGCTTATGTGATCTCGGAGTTAGCATAAACCTGATGCCTCACTCTGTGGCTAAAAAGCTTGGTTTTACTCGTTTCAAAGACTGTCGGATCTCGTTGGTACTGGCTGATAGGAGTGTGAGGCTACCAGTGGGGCTGCTTGAAGATTTACCGGTGCGAATCAGTGGTGTGACCGTGCCTACGGACTTCGTAGTGTTGGAGATGGATGAAGAGCCTAAGGATCCACTCATCTTAGGGAGACCGTTCCTTGCAACCGCCGGGGCTATCATAGATGTGAAAAATGCGAAGATTGCCTTGCATTTGGGATAGGAGATCAGGCTTGACTTCGACATCAACGAGGTTCTGAAGAAGCCGACCATTGAAGGGCAAGCTTTCTATATTGAAACGATGGATACTTTAGCGGATGAGTTGCTGGAAGAGCTGGCTCTAGAAGACCATCTGAAGCTAGCACTGACTAAGGAGCCAGGGGAGTTTGGCTATGTGGACCATAGAACCCAAGAGTACGTGAACCTGCTGGATTCTAGGAGGATTGTTAAGAATGAAGAAGGTTGCTGCCTAGAGATCGACCCCGAGATCGACGCTATCACTCGATCCAGGAGTCAGATCGACAAGGTAATCGAGAACACAACTCGATCTGGTGCAACAATCGACGGACAGATCGAGAAGAACGCTCGATCAGGAAAAACAATCGAGTCGGCGATCGAGAGAGACCTCCCGATCATTTTGGAGTCCAATCAAGAGATCGACTCAGCGTCTCGATCCCTTGCTCGATCCATATCAAATCGAGTAAGTGAATCGAGCGAAATGGCTCGATCTAGACGACATCGAGAGGAGAATCGACCGGAGGACTCCATCTCAGAAGGGATAGCGATGGAGGAAAGCAGTCTGAAGGGCCATGCCTTGGGTTCAAAGGAGAGTTCCAACGAGGAAAGCAACAACAACAGCCATGAGGATGACTGGAGTGAGCTGTTAGCCCCAAAGGTGGACCTTAAGGAGCTACCAAAAGGGCTAAGGTATGCTTTCTTAGGGCCTAATAACACCTATCCCGTGATTGTGAATGAAAACCTTAGTGATGATGAGTTGCACTCGCTCCTGACTGAGCTGAGAAAGTATAGGAAGGTCATTGGGTACTCTTTAAGTGACATCAAGGGCCTTTCACCAATGCTTTGCACTCATAGGATTCACTTGGATAATGAGAACGCTTCTTCTATAGAACATCAAAGGCGTTTGAATCCTAATTTGAAAGAGGTTGTTAAGAAGGAAATCCTTAAGCTTTTAGAGGCTGACGTGATCTATCCCATAAGTGACAGCACGTGGGTTTCCCCTGTTCACGTGGTGCCTAAGAAGGGTGGGATCACGGTCATAAGGAATGAAAAGGATGAGCTTATTCCTACTAGAACCATCACTGGTCATAGGATGTGTATTGATTATAGGAAACTCAACCTTGTGACTAGGAAAGACCATTTCCCCTTGCCTTTTATTGATCAAATGCTTGAGAGACTTGCTAATCACCCTTACTACTGTTTTCTCGATGGGTATAGCGGTTTCTTTCAAATACCTATTCACCCAAATGATCAGGAGAAGACGACCTTCACATGTCCTTACGGTACCTTTGCATATCGAAGGATGCCGTTTGGATTGTGTAATGCACCGGCTACGTTTCAGCGGTGTATGATGTCGATCTTCTCCGATCTTATAGAGGAGATGGTAGAGGTGTTCATGGATGACTTCTCTGTCTATGGT
Organism: Thlaspi arvense; assembly: GCA_911865555.2. NCBI lineage: Eukaryota > Viridiplantae > Streptophyta > Magnoliopsida > Brassicales > Brassicaceae > Thlaspi > Thlaspi arvense. The sequence continues at coordinate 17,238,969 of OU466857.2, forward strand.
GCGTCCTTTCCTGCGTGTTTGTTGAATCTTTGCAGGGTGCTAAAACGTTGTGAAGAAACAAACTTGGTGCTGAACTGGGAGAAATGCCACTTTATGGTTAAGGAAGGGATTGTGCTTGGTCATAAGATATCAGAGAAGGGCATTGAGGTTGATCAGGCTAAAGTGGAGGTCATGATGGGTCTTGAGCCGCCGGTTAATGTTAAGGGAGTCAGAAGCTTCTTGGGACACGCAGGGTTCTATAGGCGCTTCATCAAAGATTTCTCCAAGATTGCACGCCCTCTTACATGGCTGTTGTGCAAGGAAGCTGAGTTTGTGTTTGATGAGCAGTGTTTGAAAGCTTTCGTGACCATCAAGGAAGCCCTTACATCAGCTCCTATAGTCCAAGCACCAGACTGGTCTCTTCCCTTTGAGATCATGTGTGATGCTAGTGACTACGCCGTAGGAGCCGTTCTTGGTCAGAAGAAGGATAAGAAGCTACATGTGATCTACTATGCTTCAAGAACCTTGGATGACACGCAATCAAGATACACCACCACGGAGAAGGAGTTGCTTGCAGTGGTCTTCGCCTTTGAGAAGTTCAGATCGTATCTCGTTGGTTCCAAGGCTATTGTATATACGGATCACGCTGCCTTGTGATACATCTACTCGAAGAAAGACACTAAGCCTCGGCTCTTAAGATAGATTCTCTTACTCCAGGAGTTTGACATGGAGATTAAAGACAAGAAAGGGATAGAAAACGGAGTCGCTGACCATGTCTCACGGCTGAGGATCAACGAGTCTCTCCCCTTAGATGACTCTCTTCCAGAAGAGCAGCTTATGGCGATTACTACGGCTGTTTGTGGAAAGCTAGAAGGGAGGTTTGAGGAGGTGTTGAGTTTCAAAGAGGAGGATCTACCGTGGTATGCTGATGTAGTGAACTATCTAGCGTGTGGTGAGGAGCCAACACATCTCAACAGCTATCACAAGAAGCGGTTTATGAGAGAGGCTAGTGACTACTTTTGGGACGAGCCCTACTTATACAAGAGAGGAGTAGACAGCTTGTACCGAAGATGTGTTACAAAGGAAGAAGCCAGGGACATCCTCTATCATTGCCACGGCTCTTCCTACGGAGGACACTTCGTCTCATTCAAGACTGCCACAAAAGTGTTGCAAGCCGGTTTCTGGTGGCCGTCCATTTTTAAAGATGCACACGAGTTTGTGAAGAGCTGCGAGGCATGTCAATGAGCAGGGAATATCACTAAGAGGAACGAAATGCCTCAAGTTCCCATCTTCGAGGTTGACGTGTTCGACGCATGGGATAGACTTCATGGGGCCTTTTCCTTCTTCATACGGCAACAAATACATCTTGGTAGCAGTGGATTATGTCTCCAAATGGGTTGAGGCTGTTGCTTCCCCTACAAATGACTCTAAGGTGGTAATCAAGCTGTTCAAGACTATCATCTTCCCGAGGTTTGGGGTACCTAAGGTTGTCATAAGCGATGAAGGAAGCCACTTTGTAAACAAGGTCTTTGAGAACCTCTTGAGAAAGTATGGAGTTAAGCATAAGGTGGCTACACCGTATCATCCTCAAACGAGCGGTCAAGTGGAAGTCTCCAACAGGCAAATCAAGGCTATACTAGAGAAGACCGTCGGAGCAACAAGGAAAGACTGGGCAGTGAAGCTGGACGACGCTCTTTGGGCCTACCGTACCGCCTTCAAAACGCCGATTGGTACAACTCCTTTCACTTTACTCTATGGCAAGGGCTGTCACCTCCCGGTTGAGCTGGAACACCGTGCATTGTGGGCTGTGAAGAGGCTGAACTTTGACCTCAAGACTGCTCAGGAGAGGCGCCTTATTCAGCTACACGAACTGGATGAGTTGAGGCTGAATGCTTACGAGAGCTCTCGGATATACAAGGAGCGGCCTAAGGAGACTCATGACAAGAAGTTGGTTGCCAAGGAGCTTAAGGAAGGAGGACTAGTGTTGCTGTACAACTCGAGGCTCAAACTCTTCCCGGGTAAGCTGAAATCAAGGTGGAGCGGACCGTTCGTGATTCAAGAAGTGTTGCCTTATGGAGCTGTTACTCTGATGGGAAAAAGTGGCAGTGCATTCACCGTCAACGGACACAGAGTCAAGCCCTACTTGGCAGATAGCTATGACAAGGAGAGTACCTCGGTCCTTCTCCAAGACCCACCATCCGCTTAAACCAAGTAAGGTCTAGCTAAAGACGTTAAAGAAAGCGCACTTGGGAGGCATTCCCATGTTTATCTTGTACATATTCCTGCTTAATTTCCCTTTCAGTTTTATGTTTTTATTTTGCAAGTGTGTAGGAACAGATATAAGGAGTCTAAACCTTGACTTTGAGGTCCAAAAGAGGCGATGGGGGTTAAGATAAGGCTAGAGATCGAGTGCTAGATCGACTGATCCTGGCTCGATCTTTGCTAGATCGAGTCAGTGAATCGAGAGGAACCAGTCGATCTAAACGAGAACGAGTGACAAGATCGACCTTGACGAAAAAGGATCGATCGATCCAAATTGGATCGACCGATCTAATTTCTCTCGGGAAAATCTGTTGAAAATAGATCGATCACTCGATTCGATCCATCACTCGATCTATGCCAAATCGACCCGTAAATCGAGGACATAGCTCGATCATGAGGACTTAGCCGTGGAGCCAACATCTCAATGATCGAGAGAGCCAATCGATCCAAGACTCGATTCACTATGAATCGAGTCTCAAATCGAGTAACCCTCTCGATCTAAGCCATTATGGGCATGAGATCGAGTCCTAGATCGACCAAATGGACTCGATCTCATGCCGAGGTAACATTTTCTTTCCCTCCTTAACTCTTTTCCCTCCAACTTTTGAATTCAAAACTTGGTCAAGGCAAGCATCTTTGACCATGAAAGATGTGCCTTGACCAAGACTTTGTCAGAAAAACCATTTTTGCTACCCATTGTTTTGGTTTTGCTAGTCTTTAAATATTTCAACAACCTCTCACCCTCTCATTCCTGTTTTTCTCGAAAATTTTAAACAAAGAGAGTGAGAGTTTCAGTTTTCAAAAGCTAGCAAAGATATTCTGCATTTCTTGCAAAGGTATTTTTAAAAATTTAATGATTTAATTTTAGAAAATCTCCTTTAATGTCGTAAGATCTTGTTATAGAATATAGGATAGGTTTTGATTTTTAAAAACTAGCTAAGTAAAAGGAAAAATTCTAAATTTTTCAGTATCTAAAGATTTGATTCTCCTTTATTTAGCTATGATTTTTATTTATTCTCCAAAATTCTAGGATAGTTTTTATAAGTTCTCTCCTTCTCTTCTCTCATTCTCATCAAATCGCCGTTTGCTTATCAATCTCTTTAGAAACTTGTTTCAGGAACAATGGCCCCAAAGAGAACAAGAGAAGAGCAAGCACAAGAAGGAGAAGGACAAGAAGTGGCAGTTCAAGAGAGGGTCCGGTGGAGTAAGGATGAGATGAGAGACAAGAAACGGTTGGAAAGGCTTCGGTTTGAGCCTACCAAGTTTGCTGATCGAGAGCTGTTGTCTAAGCTAAGGATTCTTGGGGATTTCGACCAACTCCTCAAGAACATTGGCTTAAGATGTCTGTCACGGATGGATTGCCCAACCATTCCTGAAGTGACAATAGACTTCCTTGCCACCTTGGAGTTCCGGTACGAGAATCCTAGCGCACCCGTCCCTTCCCAAGGTCGCCTCTACTTCAAAGTTGGACGTCTAGCCTATACACTCTCCATCCCTGAGCTATGCCAAGCCTATGGTCTCAACGCGGATGCATACAAGGTCGAGTTCCCAGCCTTCAAGAAAGCTGACGACTTTTGGGACCTGATCAGCAATGAAGACTACAAGGCCAACACCACCAAGATCAAGCGAGTAAGGAGCCCGGTGCTGAGGTATACTCTGAAGCTGATTGCCAACACGTTTAGTGGAAGGTCTGTTGCTCCTACGGTCACGAAGACGGAGCTGTGCTTCCTGTTCCAAGGTGTGAAGCACTTGGTGTGTGATCCGGATGCAAACGACGAGCCTATGGAGGATGAACTCGGTGATGAAGTGAACTACGGGTGTGTGCTCGCGGCTTCTTTGGTGAAATACAAGGCTTATGCCTTGCGGTGCAAGGCAACTTCCTCTTACATTGGCGGTTTCCTTACTCCTCTGTTCGTGCAAGCCGGTGTGCCCATTCATGACTTTGCTCACGTCCCAACCAGAGCTTTCATGGACGAAGCATACATGAGGAATACTGACAGCTTGGGACGCACGCCAGCGGAAGGGTTCTACGCCTACCTCTTCATAGATGATGAAGACAAGAAGAGAGTGTGCATCCTGCCCAACAAAGATGAAACCGAGATGCTTGGTGTTGGGAATATTGAGTTCTTGCCCACGAAGGAAGAATGCTTTGCCCCTTTAGGAGGACCACCTTCTTCAGCGATTACCCCTCGTCAAAGGTCAGAGTCTCCAGCGCCGGAAGATGAGATGCCCGAGGCCTACACACTTCCCAAGCTAGACTTCGAGCCGAGGACAAAAACCGAGAAGTTCCTAGAATCGGTTGTGGAGATGCAAAAGAAGATCAACAAGTGGCAAGGCAAGATGCTCAAGAAGCTTGGAAAGAAGGTCAAAGCACTTCAGGGAGGCTCACCTAAGAAAGCTGCGAGCCAAGAGGTGCAACAACCCGAGAAGAGAAGGCTCTCAACCGGTGGAGTTGTCATCCGCGAGACCCAAGGAACCACCATTCAGCCGGCGCGCCACTCTCTCCAAGAACCAGCCGACAAAGGCAAGACCATAGTCTCTAGCTCCTCTGGAACATCCTTAAGTTCCAGCCGAGACTAGACCAGAGGTAACAACCTTCTTCCATTGTATATAACCGCTCATGTTTGTTTCTTTTTGCATTGTGTTTTGATGCTCCTTCGGATGAGTTTGCCACCGGGACGGTGTCAAGCAAGTTTGGGGGAGTACATGTGTGATTTGACTTGTGTTCTTTGATCTTATTTTCCTTTAGCATCCTTGAGTCTTAGTTCATGAAAAATTGGTAAAATTTTTAAAATTTTTTCAAAGATTCATGTAGTTGCATTCATCCTTTTAAAACATGTTAGGATTGAGTCTAGAGTTTCTCATAGCATCTAGGTTGTTTGCATCTTGCATAAGGGGTTAGAATTTCTTAAAAAGGTGTTTTTACTTATGAATTGTTTCAATGCCCTAGTTAGTAGTTCTCTAATGCTTTGTTTATGCTTTGAAAGTAAGTTCTTACCATGCTTGGATCACTTGTTAGGATTTTTCGTGGCTTAAGTTGAACTCTCATGATTTGAAACTCATCCTAATAAGTGAAAACCTTAATTTGAAATCCTAATTATCATTCTTATGCATTTGAAATTTAACACATGGTTTTAAAATATTTAGGCTCTCTTCTTCTTTTTTACCACTCTTTGTGAGCTTAAGTATAGCTCCCTCCTTGAACCTTACCCTTCTTTGAAGCCAAATGTTCTTGTGTGACATCTTTGTGAGGCCTTCATTTCGGTTTGAACTTGGCATAAAGTGTTAGGTTTAGGCGACATGATTTGGTTTTCATATGATTGCTAGCTTTCCATTTTGAAGCTAGGTATAGGCTTAGGATAAGTTTGGGGGATCATTGGGGTTGCTTTCTCTCCTATTTGTTCTCGGTTTCAAAGAGCTTTGTGTTTTGAGGAAAGAAATGGGTTTTAAGTGAAAGGTTGTTTTCAAAACTAAGTATGCTCTAATAAATTTCAGGAGGTAGCTCTCCCAAAAAAATAAAATAAAAAAAAGAAGAGAAGAAGAAATAAAGAGCCTAAGTGCCAAATTAAAATAAAAAGAAAAAAAATAATAAGAGAGCTACTAATAAGAAATATCTAAAGAGCAGAAATATTTTTTTAAAACCTTTTCACTAGCCTAAAAAGTTTGAAAATGTCTATGTTTCGAAATGGGGATTGCTAAGTTTGTGAAGAAAAGGGTAGACTCCTAAGTGGTGAGTGAGGATAAAATTTCTTAAATGAGAGGGGTATAGGATCGTTTGATAGTTTACATGGGTAGATGAGAATCTAATCATGTATGCATAAATTGTCTTTAACTTTAGCATTATGCACAAGTTCAGCCATTTTTGAGAGAAACCCTTGTTCTAATTATAAATCCTTTTCAAATGAGATCATTCAATGCTCATAACCTAAACCCTTAGCCAAATGTGATTTGCTTTAAAGTGCATAAGTTTGATTCATGGTTCGAATGTTAATGAATGTGAAAGGATGAGTTTCTTTGATTGTTAGGAATAGGAGAGTCATGATTTGAATTTCTTGTGTGATGAGTATGGCTAAGTTCTTTGGAGTATGAGTGTAAGCATAGCATTTTAGAACTGTTAACTAGGACATTGAGATTGATTCATTTGAAAGGCACCTTTGCAAAAAGTTTAAACCCCCATTCATTTTTTTCTGAAAACCTCTCTTCCTTACTTATTTTCTGTTGCTTGAGGGCAAGCAAGAACTAAGTTTGGGGGAGTTGATGTTATTGCATATTGCATACATTTCGCATACTCATTAGTTAACTTTTCATGCATTTGTATCACGTTTTAGGTTAGATTGCATCACTTAGGGTCCTAGAGCATTCTTGCATCAGCATATGCATTTTCCTTGCATTTTGCATCACATTCAGGTTGTTTCTGGCTGCTTTGGAGTCATGGAGGTTCGTGGACATGTTGAGGCTGATGTAGCAGTTCGTGGGAGCTTGGATATATGCTAAGGATCAGAGATCGAGGAGCAGATCGAGCATGGCCGGTCGATCTAAGAGTTGATCGACCAGAAGATCGAGCCAACCAGAAGATCCAAGGAGAATGATCGAGACAAGGATCAAGTGAAGCAATCGATCAAACGGTACGGACGTAATTGACGCCATGCAGAGCGAGAGTCAGATCGAGTACACCACTCGATCCAGCCGAAGATCGATACCGAGATCGGATGCAACACTCGATTCGCCGATGTTGATCGAGACCCAGATCGAGCTGAAGACACGATGTTCGGATATGATCTTGGAGTCGATCTCTGTCCTTTCAACCATTTTTGGCCGCTAGCGAAGGGGGGACCATTTGCTTGTTTTAGCATTTTAGGAAGGCGGCGACGTCCTTTTTCCGAGAACTTTTTAGATCCTTATTTTTTCCTTTATGTTTTCTCTCTCGTTTTTTCGTGAAGAACACCATTGTTGAACTCGCGTTTTTCTTAAGCTTTGTATTCGAATCATTTTCTGTTCAATCTAGTTTTCTTTTCATGTTCATCGTCTCGTTTCATATGCTTTGCTTGATTTACTCTATGTGTAGCGAGTAGTTTCTCTGGGTTCGGGGTTGAGAGGATTAAGGGGTCTAAAGGGTTTCGGTCTTGGGGTTTTTCTAAACGTTTTCAAAGGCTATCTCTTCTAAGGTGTTGAGATCTCAATGCTTGAAGACTCTCACGCCAAGAGCTTCATGATCCGAGAGTTGCTTACCTTGACAGGATCCAAGAGCCTCGGAAGATCACACCTTAGAGACTAGTTACCCCTTCCCAAAAGCTGTGGAAGTTTGGGGGATTAGTTAAGCCATTCGTTTGAAATCTGTTTTCCTTGCCCTTCGACCTTTCTTTCCACCAAAAGCCATGGGTTTAGAGGAGAGAATGAAGGAGTGATCTATACCGAAAGCCACGGATAGATCTTGTTTAGTTTTCAAGGCTTAGAGATCCTCACCAAGTGAGTCGATTTAAAGTTTTAAACCCAAGGTCGAACCTTTGAAACCCCTAACCATGAATCTCAACCCTAGGCCCTCTTTTTTAGCATCTTTACATCTTATCTCATCTTTCGCTTCATCTCTGATAGCATCCTGGTCATTAGTTTTACTGTTCTTGCATTTTTAGACGAGATCGATTGTTACTGCTCGATCTAGTGGTCGATCTCATGGTCGATCCACTAGTGGAATTTTAATAATTCGAATCTTTCTCCTTTAATTATTCTGTTTGTTTCTCGTGGTAGTTTCTTCCTTTCTAGTATTTTTAAAATAGGTTTCATTCTGTTTAAGTTGCTGCATCTAGTTTTTAGAGATTTTCTCATAAACCGTCTCATTTCGCTTAGATTTGCTTTAGTCCTTGTATTCTCTGTGCATTCTCTATCATCCTAGAAGTGGATTGACTCTCTCTTGCTTGCTGTACTACAACATGTCTTGCATTTGAGTTTGATAACCTCACTGCAATATAACCCATCCAAAAAGTGATTATCAGAGGTTTTAAGAACCATAGGTTTGGAAATCAGCAGTGGAACATAGGATTTAATGGCAATAATCAGAAGAGCACATTCCCAGGAAACCAGAATGCAACTGGTTATACTCCAATGCCACAGTTCAAGAAGTCTAAAGTTGAGAAACCTTACCAAAACAGCAGGAATTATGGTTCTTCTTCTTACCAAACTGCACCTCCAGAAGACACTAAGATGGAAGCTATGCTGGAGCAGATACTTGAAGGACAGCAGAAGATGATAGTGAACCTCATTGGCAAGCTAGATTCGCTGTATCAAGACCTGAATGGTAAAATTGAGAGTCTGAACTCTCACATGAAGAAGCTTGACGTGCAGGTTTCTCAAACTGCAAGAGCTGTTCAAAGGCAAGAGGGATTCTTTCCTGGAAGGAATGACATCAATCCCAAGCACCAGGTTAATGCCATCACAGTCAGGAGTGAAAAGGAGTTTAAAATAGTGCAGAAAAAAGAGGTTGAGTGCAGAAGGATCATGCAACTGATGGAGTCTGAAGATGAAAATTTTGCAGTCTCAGAGGTGAGTGACGAGCGTCACCAAGGAGGAGTGACACTCGTGACCTACTTACAAGGGAATCGGGGGCTGTCACAGGTGAGTGACGAGCGTCACCCCCCTGGTGACGGTCGTCACCCACCCCAGAACGAAGCTGCTTCGCCTGTAAATGCAAATAATGGCCAGGAGCAAGCGTATAAACCCATGACACCATTCCCTAAGCATCTTAGGAAGTCTAAACAAGAGATAGAAGAAGCCAGATGCAAATTTATGATAGATAAGCTGATGGTTGAGATGCCTCTTGTAGATGTAGTCAAGCTATCACCAGCTCTAAGAAGTTATGTAAAGAGAATTAATGTGAATCGTGTAAGTCCTGAGGAAGGAGCATTGCTTACCAGAGACATCAGTGCAATTCTCTTGGGTACAGTTCCAAAGAAGAAGAAGAAGGTGACTGTTTCTGAACAAGTCAATGCCATCATTCAAAGCAGAGTTCCAGAGAAGCTATCCGAACCAGGGACCTTTGTTCTTGGTTGCTCAATCTCTGCAGGACGTTTTCCCCACTCACTGACCTGGTGACGCTCGTCTCCAACCTGGACACAAAGGATCGACATGATCTTACAGCTACAAGTCCATCTGATGTTGCGAAACAGAAAATTCAACATTCCACAACCCAGAAACCTGCAACTAAACAAAGGTATGCACTTCCTGGAACAAATTCCAAACCTCCTAATATCATCAATAAGAACTTAAAAGGTACAAAAGATACTTCACACTTATGCAAGCAACGAGATTCTCATGGAAAGCTTGGTGTTTCTTTTAATGATTTTGCAGGAAAAAGAAGTCTCCCACCCACAGTCACAACCCGCCCTATTGATGTACCTCACTTCCTTGGAAGAGTTCATGCATCTACTGCTTATAAACCACCATGGATGAGGAGACATTCTCCTTCAAGGCATTCAATGCCACCTTCTGCTCCACCAGCTGTCTGGGCAGCATTCAAAGTCGAGCTAATGACTTTAAACAAGCTCTTAGTGGGAGGCAACACACTAGTAAGTTTTCTTTTTCATATACTTAGTTTAGTTTTCTATTACGTAGCTAAAAAAACCAAAAAAAAAGAGAGTCAGTTTGTTCAGTTTGCTTGAATGGTGTCTTGTGAACTTGTTTTAACCATGGGTTATGCTTCCTTTGGATGTTTTTGATGTGTGTTCTGAGTGCTCTTACAGTCTGACTTCAGAGTACACATGATGGCATTGCATTAAGCATCCAACTTGATGATTCTGAAGTATCAGACGTGGTGACGCTCGTCACCAAGCTGGTGACGCTCGTCACCCGTCCCTTCGTGGGGTACCACTTTTCTGACACGTATTTACAAGTTCTCATGCTTCTTTGGACCAACTCTTCGCTTAATAACACTGGGGACAGTGTTGTTTAAGTCTGGGGGAGGTGGTTACTGACGTTGTGTGCTTTGTGTTTGATTTATAGAGTCTTAAAGTTGAGTCAAAAACCTGTTTTTATAGAGTCAAAATTTTGAAACTATAAGTTTTTCTTGGAACTAACCACAAAACGTGTATGCTTATAAGAATCATTGCCACAGTAGCTGATTACATGTCTTACTAAGTTGAAAGTCGTAGGTAGATCAGTCTAGCAATGGAGGTTTTAGGTTCTTAGAGAATCTGGAAAATTTGCTGTTAGCTCCACCTTAATGAACTTTAACTTCTTATCTTGGGGCTTGATTCTTATTGATCTTAACTCTCTCTTTCAACACTGACAAGTATGTTTAGATGCAGTCTCTCTTTGATCTTCCCTGATGTTGTTTTTAAGAGTTTAAGTCCAAAGAATGGTACATTCATGACCCTGTCTCCTCACAAGGAACAACAGTAATGAACACACTCAAGAACCTGTCTCCTCACAAGGAACACAAGTATTGAGTAGCACCATATCTTAGACTGTTAAAAAATGAGAAAAGAGTTGAAAAATCAAAAAAATCATAAAGAAAAAGATCAAGGGAAGAGAAAATAAGAGAGCTATGTTGAGATTGCTTTGTTCAGTTGTTTAGAAAGGGAAAATAATCTGTAACTTATTGAGATGATAAAACCTTGATGAGATATCACACTTAGATAATTGACAGGAGTTAGCAGTGGAGATTTTGGATTTCTTGAAGGGATTTGGACTGGACTTGAGAGATTTGCTAAGCTTGTGATGATTAGACTGAAATTTTATCTTGTGTTGACTCTCTGGTATGTGGATTCGAAGGTATTAACTAATGTGGTGTTCCGAATGTTTAGCTGACTGTTTCTTGTTTTCAAACCTCGACATTGTTCTCTGTCTGATGTTTGCTTGAGGGCAAGCAAAAGCTAAGTCTAGGAGAGTTGATATATCATGGTTTTTATGGTTTTTAACCATGATAAAAGTCCTTTTTATTGAGTCTTTTTGGTCTTTTTAGAGTCCTAGTAGAGTCTTTCCAGGTTATAGCATGTCTGGAGCATAATTGGAGATATTGAAGCCTTTTGGAGCATTGCAAGATGAAGCCACGAAGTGTGCAACTCGAGAAGAAAATTATGGATTTGGGTGACGCTCGTCACCCCTAGAGGAAGGGTCGTGGCTGGTTTCTAAAAGATTGGGAAGAAATTGCAGTTTTGGCCCAGAAGTTTTAGTATTTGCAAAAAGGCCTCAGATCGTGTTGTGGCTTGTATATTAGGTTTTTGAGCCATTCTTTTGGCATAGATCTTGTATCTTATTCTTTTTGAGAGCTTAAGAGACAGATTTGTAGCAGAGCTTTTGGAGAGACAAATAAGACTCCTTCAGAGCAGATTTCGAACTCCTTTGTTTTTATTTCTTATTTTTTTATGCAATCTATTCTGTTCATGATGTTTTCTCGAATGACCATGTCTGAGTAGTTTGTTAGTTAAGTTAGGGCTTTTCAAAGGTTGAAGAAGAGTTTGTAGAATTGCTAAACTGTTGGGAAAATCCATTGGTTATTCATCTCTGCTTGCTTTAAAATCGAATTTCTTAGACACATCATCTAGAATTCCGAAAATCATAGGTTGTTAAATATATGTGAGAGCATTATTGATAACCTGAACTAGTATTAGATGAGCAAAACGCCCTAGTGAAAAGAGATTTGGCTTAGGCGTTTTGTGAACAATTGAACTTGATCTTTAATGCATGTTTAGGTTGTTAGGGTTTGCAAAGAGATTAAACACTCTGTGATTTAGGCATAGATAACTTCTGCAATGAGAATTGATTAGTTATATCTTTGTGTTTCATGTTCTAGATGGTTTTAATTCATTCCTGATTATATGCATTCTACACTCTCGGATTCAACCTGCGATTTGCCTCGATTTAGCGCCTTTAGCCTTCTGAACTTTAAGAACAAGCATAAAAACGCCCACTTGCATTTATTTTACTGTTTTGCACTACATTCATTATTTATCGCTTAGCTTAGTCTGAATCTATAATCACTAGTGTAGTTTACATACTCCCTTGGGATTCGATAACCCCTTGTGCTATGACTGCATTGTTGTACACTTGCAGTAGTTTTATTTGGATAAAACCTGAGCCCTATCAATCATATGAGCCAAGAACCCATATTCCATCAGCATGGGAAGCACCAACTCCCATCCCTTCTGAGGTTCAACAAACTTGGGAATGGGGCAATCAAGGTGCTTCTTCTCAAGCTGAGCAGTTATGGTCAAGCTGGGTTCCCCCACCACAAGAAGTAGTGCCATCTTGAAGGACTTATGAGAGGAGGAACAAGAGGAGAGCTAGCAAGTCTCCTCAGACATCCGGATCCTCCCACCACTCCACTTATTAAACAAGGTACCACATTCTATTCATTGTTTATACCATTGCATTTTTTTCAGTTCTGTATTATATTTTGTTGCTTCTCTCTGTCATTGCTTTCATTACACAAGGGACTGTGTAATTTAAGTGTGGGAGAGAGATTTGGGGTTTGACTTTGTGTTTTGTTTTCATAGTTTTTCATTTTTCTTTCACTTTGAGTCACATGCATATCATGCATTCATCTAAGGCATAGAAAAACACAAAAAAATCAGAAAAATTTTGCATTTTTGCAAACAAAAAAGAAAGCATATAGTTGCATTTCATTCTTATAGGATTGAGTCTGGTGTTGACATATAGGTTGCATTGCATTTGCATAGGGCATAATGATGAAATTTCCTTGTAAAGTGCTTAGAGTTTAGAGATGATTTCAGTGTTTAAGTGATTAGTTGGTTGATGCATCATAAGAAAGCTAGAAGTTAAGACTGATCCATGCTTGGAATGCTAATTTTGATCATCTCATCTCATACTGAAAGCATTTGTTCTCTGAAAATCAACTCTATCAACTTGAACTTTAATTTGGACTTTTAATTATCATGTCTTATGCATTGAAAAGTGAATTCATAGCTACCATATACATATTTGGATCATCTTTTTCCTTTTTACCACTCTTGTTGATCCAAATAGCTGATCCTCATACTTATGGGAAAGTTAATCCACTCCCTTAACCAAAATCTCCTTTTGAGCTTAAACACTATCTTGAGAGCTGTGAGGCCTTTGCATATCGTTTTCCATTTTTTCTTGGCAAAAAGTGTTAGGAATAAGGCTGGCAATAATAAGCTCTCTTGTAGATATCAGCTTGCATCTTGAGCTTGATTCTAGGATAGGATTTTTGGGTTAAAAGGGTAGTGTTAAGTGGTCTGATCTTCATGTATATATGTTTTGAAAGAAAAGGAAAGAGTTTGAAATGGTAGAAAAGGGGAAACAGTTTAGCATTGTGGTTTAAGTAAAGGGAAGCAAAAGCTCTAAGTGTTTAGAAAGAATGGCGCCAGCAACTTAAAGGTTTTGAAGGGTCAACACAAAGAAGAAATCAGACCCAAAGCAATCCACCAAAGGTGATGAAGGTGCCAAAAAAACAAAGAAAAGCAAGTCCCAACCAAAAAGAAGCAACCACACAAGCAACAAGAAGAATTTTTCCCAGCCATGAAGAAGGGTAAAGGGTAGAGTTTAGGAAAAGGGCAGACTTAGGGGTTTCACTTTGGGGTTTAGAAGTGTTTAGGATTCATCTCTGGGTAGAAGAGAGCTTTGAATTGCATGCATAAGTGTGCTTTTACCTTTAACATTTTGCCTAAGACAGAATCATTTTCATTAAGTGATCCCTTATGTTACCCTTTGCTTGAATGAGATCATTTTTATCTCATAACCTTACCCTTTGAACCAAATGTTTTCACTTGATTTGCATAAGCATGATTTATGCTTCTGAGCTTAATTGAATGTTAAAGAGTTAATTGATTTGAGAATTTGCCTAAGTTGAGATTTGAGGTCATTTTGAAACATGATGAGCATGGCTAGGTTCTTTAAAGTATAGCTGATTATGTTTGCATCCTACAACTAGGCACTTAAGCATTGATACCATCTCTTTACCTTTGCACTTTTGGATTTGAATGCCCACCTTCAAACCTCACTCTCTCATTTGTTCTTATTTGCTTGAGGACAAGCAAAAGGCAAGTGTGGGGGTGTTGATATCTCTTGTATTTACACCATTTAGGTTTGCATTTAGTTCATGTTTTGGTTCTCTTTTGCATGTTTTCCTTATCTTTTGTCCCATTTTCTTCTCCTTTTAGACTTAGCTTGTATTTAGGATATAGATTGCATTGTCTATGCATTATGGATGTTTTAGGTACTTATGAGCTAAGAGGAGCATTGGAGGAGCTTTGGGGATGATCCTGGAAGCTAGCTGGGCCAAGAGGAGCAAAAGTGACCAAGGCAGACGATCTCTGCTGAGGCTATCAATCAAGGCACAAGACCTATCGGTCAAGGAGTGACCGATAGGATTCCTATCGACCAGGCCTATTGGTTAGTGAAGTCACCGATAGCAGTGCACCGTTTATATTTCGGTCACCCTATCGGTCATCTTCCAGACCGATAGAATCCCTATCGATCATCCCTATCGGTCACAACTGACCGATAGGAACCCAATCCAAACCTGTCTTTTATTACACTTTTGCCATTACTTTAGGGCTTCTTTCTTTTATGTATAAATATTCTTTTTCTGGGATTTTCGACAAGTCACCTCATAACACTGTTCTTGAGTTTATTTTCTGGGTTTGTAAAACAAATTTTTTGCTTTATTTAATATAAGTTTGTATTTGCCATTAATCTCTCTATAATCACTCTTTTAATCATGATCAACATCTTTTCCTCTTTTGATTTGGTGTTAAACATGAGTTTTAGTGAGTAGTTTGCTTAGAGTTCTTAGATGTGGTAGATTAAGGGGATTTAGGGATTGATTAAAGTTTGTTTAGTGTTTAATTACATGGGTTCTTCTCTATTAATCTGTTTTTAAGCTAGATTTTTCTTGATCACACTTATCTAGGATTTAGGCTTTCTCTTATGCCCACCAAGTGTTTGATGAAATTCTGATCTTGTTTGATAAAGGATTTGCTGGCCTTGGCTCAAGAGATTGAATGTTTGAGGAGCATTTTGACATGAATAGAGTTGATTGTTATTGCTTGATTGATGTTTTAGCACTAATGAAAGTTAGTTCTTGCTAAGGTGGTTAGTAAAGGGTTATTTACCAAGAGATTGGACTTAGCTTGCTTGTTTGTGAACTTTATGTCTATGAACCACCATTGCTAGCTTGTTTTCTGATATTACCATATATTCTGTATATTTTACATGCATTTAGGATAGTTTTTCATGCATTCATCTTGCATTATAGGCTAGTTTGTTCCATTTGTTCCATTTTAGGTCCTAGGTCCCTTTGCCTTCGCATTTTGCATATTTCTTGCACTTTTGCATCACTATCAGGTTGTTTGGAGCACTTTGGAGTTGTGGAGGTTATGCGGACGTGAGGAGGATCAGCTAGAAGCTTGTGGACACTTGGAGAGCTCAACCTTACATGCAAAGGACCCGAGATCGAGTAGCGGATCGAGCAAGGCAGGTCGATCTAGATGAGATCGACCAGAAGATCGAGTGACCCAAGTCGATTCAAGAGGAAGGATCGATACCAAGATCGAGAGAGGAGATCGATCTGGAGTACGAATGTGAATGACGCCATGCAGAACGAGAGCCAGATCGAGACCACGACTCGATCTTTCAAGGATCGAGTAGAAGATCGGACTAAGCACTCGATCCATCCAACCAGATCGACTAGAAAATCGAGCGAAGGAAGGCGATCCACCAAGAAGATCGAGTGAGCTGCTCGATCCAGAGCTCGATTCCTGAAGAGCCTTATCCGTCCAGCTGTCTTTGGCATCTAGCAAAGGGGGGACCAGTTGCGGTTTAGCCATTTTTGGCAAAAGACAGCCATCACTTTCATTATCTTCATTCTCTCTTTTACTTTTTCTCTCTACCTTAGGCGGTTTCGCCATTGTTAGACTTTAAGCTTTTCTTGTTCTTGAGCACTTTGAAATCTTTTAATATTAATCAGTTTTTCTTTAATCGCATCGTTAATCATGCTTAGTTTCTTTTTTACTGCTTTTCGATGTTTTGTGTTTAAGTTTTGTGTTTTCTTTGTTCTTCATACCTTCTCTTCTAGGATCTTGGGGTCTTACGGCTTAGAGAGTCTTGGAAAAGATCTCTATGATTCCAGGGCTGTCTTACCTTGACAGGATTCAGATATCCTAGAAAACCAGATCCTAGAGACTAATCTTTCCTCTCCCAAACGCCATGGTTGTAGAGGAGATTAGTTAGGTCATTTATTGAAATCTGTTTTCCTTGCTCTTCGATCTCTTTTTCCACCAAACGCCATGGGTTTGGAGAAGTGATAACAGGTTTTTGCAATGCAATGAAGTATCAAAGCTCAAATGCAACACTGAGATGTAGTATAGCATGCAAGTGAGTGTCAATCCAATCCTAGGGGTAGCAAGTTCACTAAGAATGCAAAGGATGAGCAAAGCTAAGCGAGAATGATAAATGATTGGTAAAATCCCTAAAAACTAAATGCAAGTGTCAAATGCAAAGCAAAACAATTTTAAAATCCCTGGAAGAGGGTTAACTACAACGAGGAACAAGCGGAATATTTAAAATGCAAAGTTACTAATTATTAAAAATCGACTAGTGGATCGACCACTAGATCGAGCAACAACGATCGATCTCGTCTAAACAACCTAGAATGATGACATGATGCAATATGCGATTGACAAGAACACAACTTTATGATGACGGAATGATATTAAACGACTTAAGACACTAAGAAAGAGGGTCTAGGGTTGAGGGTCACGTTCGTGGGTCTCAAAGGTCAAAGCTTAGTTTGAAAACATTAGATCTACTCTTTTTGAGAGGTTCTCTAGGCCTTGAAAACAAAACAAGATCCATCCATGGCGTGTGGTATGGATCACTCCTTCATTCTCTTCTCCAAACCCATGGCGTTTGGTGGAAAAAAAGATTGAAGGGCATAAAGCATAGATTTCAAACAAACGACCTAACTAGTCCCCTTTACAACTATGGCCTGTGGGAAAGGAAAGACTAGCCTCTATGATTCGATTTTCTAGGACATTTGGGTCCTGTCAAGGTAAGACATCCCTCAGATCTTAGAGATCTTGGCGTGAGAGTCTCTAAGCCTTAAGCACTTGAAATCCTAGAAGAGAAGGTGATGAAGAACGAGAAAATACAAAGCTTTAACCTTTTCAACCCTTTCGAATCGCCCCAGCCCCAAAACCCAAAAAGACTACTCGCGATTCATAAAGAAAACCGATGAAAACATAAAAGACGATATATTAAGCATGATTAACAAAGATTAAGGCTAAAGGTTCGATATTCAAAAGTTAAAATGCAAGAAAAACCTTCGACAGTCTACAATGGCGGAAAATCGCCTCAGAAACGAGAGAGAGAAAAAGGTAAGGACAGAATGGGGATAACGAAAGGGATCGTTGCCTTTTGCCAAAAATGGCCAAACCGCAAATGGTCCCCCCTTCGCTACGGTCCAAAGCCAGCTGGACGAATAAGGTTAGTCTGGGATCGAGCACAAAGCTCGATCTGGCTCTCGATCTTCGTCTTGGATCGGATGGCTCTAGTCAATCTCTAAGTCGATCTTGTACTGATCGGGTTAAAAGCTCGATCCGGTCCTCGATCTGCATGGCGTCATTTACGTCCGTACTTCAGATCGATCTCCACACTCTATCTTGGTCTCGATCCATTTCCTTGCATCGACATGGTTACTCGATCTTCTGGTCGATCTCGTCTGGATCGACCTGCCGTGCTCGATCTGCCACTTGATCTCGGGTCCTTAGCAAGCACTCCTGAGATCTCCAAGTGTCCACGACTTTGCTCACGAGCCTTAGCACGTCCACGAACTCTCCAAAGCTCCAAAGTAGCCGAAAACAACCTGAATGTGATGTATAATGCAAGAAACATGCAAATGCTGGTGCAAAAGTGCTCTAGGACCTAAAATAATGCAAACTAGCCTAATGTGCAAGGTAAATGCATGAGAAACTATCTTATATGTATGCAAAACACACGAAATATGCAGCTATATCAACTCCCCCAAACTTGCCTTTTGCTTGCCCTCAAGCAAACAAAATTCAAGAAGAGAGAGAGGTTTTAAAAACGGGGGTTTAAGCTTCTTGCAAAGGTACTTTTCAAATGAATCATTTCAATGGTCCTAGTTATTAATTCTAAAATGCAATGCACACACTCATACACCAAAGAACTTAGCCATACTCATCACACAATGAATTTTAAATCATGACTCTCCTATTCCAAACAATCAAAGGACCTTATCCTTTAACTTTCATTAATGATCAAACCGTGAACCAAACTTATGCACTTTAAAGCAGAACACATTTGGCTATGGGCAAAGGCTATGAGCATATAATGATCTCATTTAAAAGGGTTTTATAATGCAAAGGGTTTCTCTCAAGAAGTGTATGAACTTTATGCATAATGCTAAAGGTAAAGGCAATTGATGCATACATAACTAGACTCTCATCTACCCATGTACACTAACAATGATCCTAAAACCCCTCTCATTTTTCTCTTTTTAGCTCATTCACCCTCCAAGATACTACCCTTATCACCAAAACAATTCGCTTAGGAAAAACCCAAGTTAAAACAGAAAACATCCTTACTCTTTTAGGCTAGTGGTAAGGCTGAAAACATTTCTTTAGCTCTTTACTTTTCTTATTGATAGCTCTCGACTTATAATATATATATATATATATATATATATTTGTTTTTTTTTTCTTTTTGTTTGGCACTTAGGCTCTTTTCCTTCTTTTTCTTTTTCTTTTACTTGAGAGCTATCTTCTGAAATACACTTGGAGCTTTTTATTTTGACAACATTGCCTTCCACTTAAAACCTTTTCAAATACTTCAAACACCAAATTCATTTGAAACCGCAAAAAAATAAGCAAAACAAACATCCCCAATGAACCCCGAACCTAATCTTAAGCCTAAAACCAGCTTCAAAATGCAAAGCTATCAATCAAATGAGAGCCTAATCATGTCACCTAGACCTAACACTTTATGCTAAGTTCAAACCGAAAAGAGGCCTCACAATGATGTCACACAAGAACATTTGGCTTGAAAGAAAGGCAAGCGTTATGGTGGGGGTTCTACTTAGGCTCACAAAAGAGTGGTGAAAGGAGGAAGAGAGCCTAAATATGTATAAGATCCATGTGTTCATTTTCAAATGCATAAGTATGATAATTAAAATTCAGATTAGGGTTTTCACTTATTATGACAAGATTCAGTTCATGAATGTTCAAGTCAAGCCACGAAAATCAAAACACATGATCCAAGTATGGTTAGAACTTACTTTCTGAGAGTGTGCAATGCATCAAAGAACTACTAACTAGGGCTTTGAAACAATTCGTGAGCTTAAAACACCTTTTAAAGAAAACTTTAACCCCTTATGCAAATGTAAACAACCTAGATTACTTTAAAAATTCTAGACTCAATCCTAAAATATTTAACAAAGTGAATGCAACTACATGAATTTTTTTGAAATTTTTTTAAAATTTTACCAATTTTTTTTTTCTTTTCTATGCCTTAAGATGTATGCAAGACTCAAAGATGATAACAGATAATAAGAAGAAAGAAAACACATTAAACACACCAGATACTCCCCCAAACTTGAATGACACCGTCTCAGTGGCAAACATATTTAAAGGAGTTCAAACACAAGCAAAGAAAACTAAGAAAACATGCACAGTATATACAAAGGGTGGTTGTTGGTACCTTGGAGCTAATTTCGGCTGGAACTTGAGGATGTTCCAGCGAAAGCTCTTGCTAGAGGAGCGTCGTGCTATGTCTTTGCCTTTATCTGCGGTCGGGAAACCATGGATGGAATGACGTGCTTGTTGCGTGCTGCCTTGTGGCTCACGGATGACAATGCTGCCAGTCGATCTCCTCCTCTTCTCGGGCTTGTCGACCTCTACTCATGGACTCCTTAGACTTCGCGGATGAGATCCCTTGAAGCGCCTTGACTATCTTGGCAAGCTTTTTGATCATCTTCCCTTGCCTTTTAGTTATCTTTCGCTGCACCTCCACCACCGAAGCAAGAAACTTCTCCGCCTTGGTCTGTGGCTCAAAGTCCATCCTGGGAAGCTCAAAGTTGGCTGGCATTGCGCCATCTGAGGGTGGTGACTCTGACTGCTCACGTACGGACAGAATGGGCATTATGGTTGCACCAAGTGGGCGTAGCACTCTTCGTGGGTTGGGAAAAACTCGATTGTACCGATGCTATCCAAGTGTGTCTCATCAACGTTGGGTAAGATGCACACGCTCTTCTTCTTTTCGCCATTGTAGAACAGATAAGCAAAGAATCATGGAGCTGGCGTAGGTCCCAAGCTATATGTATTGCGCATGTAGGTCTCGTCCATGAATGCTCTATCCGCGCAAGGCTCGAAGCGTTGAAGAGGTACACCGGCTTGGATAAAGAGTGGCGTTAGGAAACCTCCAATGTATGCTGAATTCGCCTTGCACATCAGAGCGTATGCCTTGTACTTCACCAAGGAATATGCTAGTATACACCTGTAGTTTACATCATTCCCAAGGTCATCTTGCAGCGGATCGTGGTTCTCTTCTTCGCTGCTGCACAGGATCCTTTTGATCCCTTGGAAAAGGAAGCACAACTCGGTCTTTGCTAGCAGCTTGAGAGTATACCTCAGGATGGGGTTCCTCACTTTCTTGATCTTGGCCGTGTTTGGCTTGTAGTCTTCATCACAAAGCACGTCCCATATGATGATGGCGTTCTTGAGAGGGGGAAACTCCACTTGCTTAGCCACGGCGTTGAGTTCATATGCTTGGCAAAGCTCTTCAATGGAAAGGTGATAAGCTCGCCTCTTGACCTTGTAGGTGAGATGTCCTTGTGAGGGAGTAGGGAGGCTCGGATTCTTATAGGAAAACGCCAAGGTAGAGAGGAAATCCAAGGTGACTTGCGGATATGTTGGGCAATCCATCCTTGAAAGGCATGCAAGCCCCATGTTTTGGAGAAGAGAGTCAAAATCTTCTAGAAGACCCATTCTTGCCAACAAGTCTCTACTCGCAAACTTGGTAGGCTCAAAGCGCAGCCTCTCTAACTTTTTCTTTGCTGACTTTTCCTCCTTAGTCCAACGGATCCTCTCGTGAACTAGCCGAGGCTCTTCCTCTTGAACATGTTGAGCTCCTTCCTCTTGAACCACTTGTTGCTCTTCTTCTCTGGTTCTCTTAGGTGCCATTGGTGCCTGAAAGGTGATTCTCGGAAGAGAGAGTTAGAGTAGGAGGCGAATACAAAGAAAACACAAGGAAGAGAGGGAGATTCGCAACTAATACCCTAGATTTTTGGGAGATTTATAAAAATTGTAACTAGATAAAAGAAAAGAAAATCTAGAGATGAGATTAAATCTAGATAATTTCCTGATTTCTAGCTACTTTTAAAAAAATTGTTAAAATCTCTAGCAACTTAAATCAACCATGCGATTATTAAAGGATCTTTGAAAAGATTTTAATTAAAAATCTGAAAATACCTTTGCAGGATTGAAAACAGAAGCTAATGACCTTTAGGAAATGAAAAATAGCACTCTCTCTCGATTTAGAATTCGCAAAAACAGAAATAAGAGAGTGTGAAGTTGTTGAGAACATAAAGGCCAAGAAAATCTAAAACATGGGCAAGGAAAGTGATTTTCTGACAAAAGGCGTGGTCAAGGCACATCTTTCATGGTCAAAGATGCTTGCCTTGACCACCATTCAAAATCAAAAAGAGAGGGAAAAGAATAATGGAGGGAAAAATTTTTGGTTACCTCGACACGAGATCGTGTCCTTTCGGTCGATCTAGGACTCGATCTCATGCCCATGTTGGCTGGATCGAGAGTTTTGATCGATCAGTGACTCGATTGGATTAGAATCAAGTCTTATATCGATTATACTCTCTCGTTCCTTGACTTTCGGTCAACTAGGCTGTACTCCTTGGATCGATTTCCTTGATCGATTTGGGGGTCGATTTGGCTGAGATCGAATGGCAGATCGTGTAGACTACTCGATCTATTTTCAAGGATCGAGTAATTCGGTCGATCTACACCTAGTTCGCTTTTCAAGCTGACCGCATTGGCGGGTTGTCCTCTCATGATCGACCGTTCCACTTGATTTGTCTACTCGATCTCGTCTAGATCGACTGACTCCTCTCGATTCACTAGCTCGATCTAGCAAAGATCGAGCCAGGTTGAGTCGATCTAGCACTCGATCTCTAGCCTATATTCGCCCCTTCTTACTCCTTTTGGATCTAAGATCATGGCCTGCAATCCCTTATACCTTTTCCTACACACTCAGAAGATAAAAACATAAAACTGAAAGAGAAAGAAAGGAAAAATATATACAAGATAGACATGGGAATGCCTCCCAAGTGCGCTTTCTGTAACATCTTTAGCTAGACTTTACTTGGTTTAGGCAGATGGTGGGTCTTGGAGAAGCATTGAAGTGCTCTCCTTGTTGAATTTACTGGCCATGTATGGCTTCACTCTGTGTCTGTTGACTGTGAATGCATTCCCACTCTTGCCAACCAACGTAACGGCTCCATAGGGCAATACCTCCTTGATCTCAAACGGTCCGCACCACCTTGACTTCAGCTTTCCTGGAAAGAGCGTCAACCTCGAGTTGTTGAGCAATACCAAACTGCCTTCCTTAAGCTCTTTGTGAACCAGCTTCTTGTCATGAGCCGCCTTAGTATGCTCCTTGTAGATCCTAGCACTTTCGTAGGCGTCCAGCCTTAGCTCATCAAGTTCATGTAGCTGGATCAAGCGCTTCTTCTGAGCTGTCTTTAGATCAAATTTCAACCGCTTCACTACCTACAATGCTCTATGTTCCAGCTGAACGGGGAGGTGACATCCTTTGCCGTAGAGAAGAGTGAAATGAGTAGTACCAATGGGCGTTTTGAAAGCGGTCCGGTAAGCCAACAAAGCATCGTCTAGCTTAGCTATCCTTCCGAGTAGTACCAACTGTCCGCTCAAGTATAGCCTTGATCTGCCGGTTAGAGACCTCTACTTGCCCACTCGTTTGAGGATGGTAAGGTGTAGCTACCTTGTGCTTCACGCCGTACTTCCTTAGAAGGTTTTCAAACACTTTGTTGATGAAATGGCTGCCACCGTTGCTGATCACAACCTTAGGGACTCCAAACCGCGGGAATATGATGGTCTTGAAGAGCTTGATTACCACCTTAGCATCGTTTGTAGGGGAAGAAATGGCCTCAACCCATTTAGATACATAATCAACCGCCTCCAAGATGTATTTATTGCCGTAAGAAGATGGGAATGGACCCATAAAATCTATCCCCCATGCGTCAAAGACATCAACTTCAAAGATAGGAACCTGAGGCATCTCGTTTCTCTTGGTGATGTTTCCTGCTCTTTGACACGCTTCACAACTCTTAACAAACTCGTGAGCGTCCTTGAAGATTGATGGCCACCAAAAACCCGCTTGTAACACCTTTGTAGCGGTTTTGAAAGAAGCGAAGTGTCCACTGTAAGAAGATCCATGGCAGTGAAGTAGAATGTCTTGAGCTTCATCCTTTGAGACACATCTTCTGTACAAGCTATCAACCCCCCTCTTGTATAAGTAGGGCTCGTCCCAAAAGTACTAGGCAACATCTCTCATAAACTTCTTCTTGTGGTAATGATCAAGGTGAGTTGGCTCTTCTCCACATGCCAAGAAGTTTACAATGTCAGCGTACCAAGGCAAGTCTTCTTCTTTGAAACTCAGAACTTCTTCAAACTGCCCTTCTAGCCTTCCACAAACAGCCGTAGTGATCATCATGAGTTGTTCCCCTGGAAGCGAATCATCTAAGGGTAGAGACTCGTTGATTCTCATCCTAGAGAGGTGATCTGCCACGCCGTTCTCTATCCCTTTCTTGTCCTTGATTTCCATGTCGAATTCTTGGAGCAAAAGGATCCATCTCAAGAGTCTCGGTTTAGTGTCTTTCTTGGAATAGATGTACCTCAGATACGCGTGATCTGTGTAGACGATGGCCTTGGAGCCTACGAGGTATGACCTGAACTTCTCAAAGGCAAATACAACTGCCAGCAAATCCTTCTCAGTTGTAGTGTATCTGGCTTGCGTGTCATCCAAGGTACGTGAAGCATAGTAAATCACATGCAGCCGCTTGTCTTTCCTCTGACCAAGAACAGCTCCCACGGCGTAGTCGCTCGCGTCACACATTATCTCGAACGATAGAGTCCAGTCCGGTGCTTGCATTATAGGCGTGGATACTAGGGCTTCCTTGATGGTCACGAAAGCATGAAGGCAATCCTCATCGAACACAAAGTCAGCTTCCTTGCACAACAGCCTTGTGAGAGGGCGTGCAATCTTGGAAAAATCTTTGATGAAGCGCCTCTAAAAGCCAGCATGGCCTAGGAAACTCCTCACCCCTTTGACATTAACCGGCGGCTCAAGACTCATCATGACCTCAACTTTGGCTTTATCAACCTCTATGCCTTTCTCTGAAATCTTGTGGCCAAGCACGATCCCTTCCTTCACAATGAAGTGACACTTCTCCCAGTTAAGCACAAGATTCGTCTCTTCACAACGCTTTAGTACCTTGCAAAGATTCAACAAACACGCAGAAAAAGACGCACCATATACAGAGAAGTCATCCATAAACACTTCTACCATCTCTTCTATTAGATCAGAGAAGATCGACATTATACACCGCTGAAACGTAGCCGGTGCGTTACACAACCCGAATGGCATCCTTCGATATGCGAAAGTGCCATAAAGGCATGTAAAGGTCGTCTTCTCTTGATCGTTTGGATGGATTGGTATTTGAAAAAAACCACTATATCCATTGAGAAAGCAATAGTAAGGATGATTAGCAAGCCTCTCTAGCATTTCATCAATAAAAGGTAAAGGAAAATGATCCTTTCTAGTAGCAAGATTAAGCTTTCTATAGTCTATACACATACGGTGTCCTGTAATAGTCCTAGTAGGTATAAGCTCATCTTTATCATTCTTAATGACTGTGATCCCTCCCTTCTTTGGCACCACGTGTACAGGGGAAACCAACGTGCTGTCACTTATGGGATATATCACGTCAGCCTCTAAGAGCTTAAGAATCTCTTTCTTAACAACCTCCTTTAAATTAGGATTCAAACGCCTTTGGTGCTCTATAGAAGAGGCGTTCTCATTATCCATGTGAATCCTATGAGTGCAAAGCATTGGTGAAAGGCCCTTGATGTCACTTAGAGAGTACCCAATGGCCTTCCTATGCTTTCTCAGCTCATTTAGGAGCGAGTGCAACTCATCATCACTTAAGTTCTCATTCACAATCACGGGATAGGTTTCATTAAGCCCTAAGAAACCATACCTTAGCCCTTTTGGGAGCTCCTTAAGGTCCACCTTTGGGGCTAGCAGCTCGCTCCAGTCCTCCTCGTGGCTCTTGTTCACGTTCCCATCCTCAGTAGCCTCCTTAGAACCCGAGACATGACCCAAAAGACTGCTTTCTTGAACCGTTGTCCCCTCCGAGATCGAGTCTTCCAGTCGATCTTGCACTCGTTCTGGTCCGGATCGAGCAATTTCACTCGATTCTCCTACTCGATTTAATTGGGATCGAGCAGGAGATCGAGTCTCCGTCTCGATCTCTGAACTGATCGATTGGCTTCCCTCGATCTTTCCATCGATTGTTTTGCTGGATCAACTGCTCTAAGGTCAATCACTTACTCGATATGGTTGAGATCGTGATATGAGCATGGGGACACCTAACCTAGAAGAAGATCTTGTAGCCGTTGGACAACAAGATCAAGACCAGAAGGAGGTTGAAGAAGTTCTTAAGATGCAAGGAGGCCCAATGACCCGAGCTAAGACTAAGGCATTTCAAAATGCCTTAGAGGTTCTACTTAATCAGTTTAAGTATGAATCAAGTACTAAGGAGGCTACACGTTCCACACTGGTCTGCATTGTAGCCGGGGATTAAGCTAGTGGGTTTGTGGGATACTTTGTGCTCTTTTTCCCTTAGTGAGTTTTGTCCCATTGGGTTTTCTCACTAAGGTTTTTAACGAGGCAAGTATTCCCACAATGTCATTGCCCATTTAGCTTGGCCTTGTTCCAAGCCCACTTCTTCCTACCATCTGTGGCTTGGATGTATCTAGGTTTATTTCTTTGTTTTAGTTGTGTCTTTTCTTGTAGTTTGTGATATTTTGAACAAGAGTCATGCATGGTTAGTCAAGGGGGTTTGTCCCAAGACCAACTTATTGCTCTCTTGTTGACCGTTCTTCTTCCTCTCTCTCTTCTCTTCTTAAAACCGTGTGTTAGTTGTTTGTGTGGTTTCATCTATCTTTTGAATAAAATCTCCTTTACAAAATAGATCATCTCTCTTGGTGCGTCATATCCTTGAGAAATCCTGCTTAGAACCTAGGTGCGTCATATCCTTGTGTTCTAGTAGTTTTGTATCAAGAGCTTTCCATCTCTCTTGCTACATTCCATCTTCACTCTTTCCCCACTTTTCCCCTTCAACTGAAACAACCCCCTTTCCACCATTCAGATCATTCCACCATTCACCACGAGTTCTTCATCACTTAGCTTGAAAGGAACGATCATTGACCGGGATCATATCAGATCGAGTAGTCGATCGACTGTCTGAGTCGTTCTCTTCTCTGGATCGAGAGATCTCCTCGATTTCCTGATCGATCTCAAGGCAGCCGCCTTCATTTTCCATCACAACCTTCCTAGAATCGAGGAGATTAACGTATTCCTGAGTCTTCCTACTCAGAAAACCAAACTCTCCTGGCTCTTTAGTCAATGCCAGCTTCAAGTGATCCTCTTGTGCAAGCTCTTCTAGCAGTTCATCCGCTAAAGCATCCAGCATCTCTATGTAGAAAGCTTGCACTTCTATGGTGGGCTTCTTCAGGACCTCGTTGATATCAAAATCCAGCCTTATATCCTTGCCCAAGTGCAGAGATATCTTCCCGTTCTTGACGTCAATGATTTCTCCGGCGGTTGCAAGGAATGGCCTCCCGAGTATAAGCGGATCCTTAGGTTCTTCATCCATTTCAAGCACGACGAAGTCTGTAGGCACGTTTACACCACTGACCCTCACTGCTAAGTCCTCAAGCAAACCCACGGGTAACCTCACGCTCCTGTCAGCTAGCACCAAGGAGATTCTACACTCTTTGAACCGTGTGAAACCTAGCTTCTTTGCTATAGAATGGAGCATCAGATTTATTCTAGCACCAAGATCGCATAAACAGCTCTGAAATGTCAAAGACCGAGAGCACATGGTATGGTGAAACTTCCTGGATCTCCCAGCTTCTTGGGGACTATCTCCTTGTGTATAATGGCGCTACTCTCTTCACTAAGCACCAGCACTTCCTTGCTTTCCTTATTTTTCTTTGCAAGCGTGTCTTTGAAAAATTTTGCACACTTAGGCATCATGGCAAGGCAATCCACGAGAGGTAGCTTGATCTCTACGTCCCTTAGATGCTTCTCAAACAAGAGCCTATGCTTCTCTATGAGCTGTTTCTTGAAGCGGCCAGGGAAAGGAAGCTTAGGAACATAAGGTGGAGGTATGTAGTCATCCTTCTCCTCGGTTGCTTTCTCCACTTGCTTCTTTACGGCTGCATCTTTGCCCTTCGTTGGCCTCTCTATCCACACGTTGTGGAAGTTGATCTCATCATCAGCCAAAGGTTCACCTTCCCCCTCTTGAACCATAATGTCCTCATTGTCCTTGGGTGCAACCCTCGGTGGAAGCTCTTTCCCACTTCTTAGTGTGATAGCATTGGCGTATTCCTTGGGATTTTGCTCACACTTTCCCGGTAAACTGCTCTGACCATATGTACTTGCTTTACCCTTCTCTAACTGCTTGATCTTGTTGTTTAGAGTTGTTATCTGAGTAGAGACATCAGTGAGAGAGGAGTTTAAGTGGTTGTTCATCTCGGCGAACTTCTGGTTTGTTGAAGCTTGCCTTTGAAGCAACTGCTGAAACATGGCTTGTACAGGATCAACTTGTTGCAGTTGCATCTGTTGTTGAGGAACAAAGCCTGGAGGGTACATAGGAGTATAAGCTTTGTTTCCTTGCTGCTGCTGCTGTCCCTGAAATTTACCTTGTCGCTGACCTTGAAAACCAACCCTCGGCTGAAAACCTTTGTTATAGGGCACAAACGGTTTAGCTTGTTGAGGAGGGTACACCTGATCCTTTGGGTTTTCAACGTTGGTGCTTCTATAAGACAAGTTGTTGTTGCCTTGGTAGCCTTGAGGTTTGTAGTTGTTTTGACCGGCTACCCAATTAGCTTCTTCTTCTTGGAATTGCTCTAGTTCATCCAAGACATCCGCAGGTTCTCCAACAAAATGTACATGCTTTTTGTTTGCAAGCATGAGCTTATCGATCTTCTCATGGAGAGATTTCATTTATTTCTTGTTGGCTTCAAGATCAGCTCCTCTTGGTGCACGGTCGTAGTCCTCAGAATAATTCCCATCGCTCAATGCTAGGTTATCAAATGAGCTTCATACCTTCCTCAACCTCTTGACCAAGGAAGTTTCCTTTGCTTGCCGTGTCAAGTAGTAACCTGATCTTTGGAAGTGCTCCGCGGTATATAGTACTTAATAGGGTCTCTTCACTAAAACCATGGTGAGGGCAGGCTATTGTATAGTCCTTCAAAAGCTACATAGCCTCATTGAAGGACTCATTCTGTCGCTGAGTGAAACCACTGATCTCGCTTCTCAACCTTGCTGTCCGAGAGCTTGAGAAAAACTTGGAGAGGAAAGCTTTCTTACAGTCAGCCCAAGAAGTGATAGTGCCTTGTGGAAGAGTCTTCTCGCAATGTTGTGCCTTTTCGCCTAAAGAAAAGGGGAACAAGCGCAGCTTGAAGCTGTCTTCCGAGATGCCATTTATCTTGAGCATTCCACAAAGCTCCTCAAAGTTGTCTAGATGCGCCAATGGGTCCTCCAAAGCTAACCCATGAAATTTGTTGTTTTGCACCATCTGAACAAACCCTGGCTTGATTTCGAAATTATTGTTTTGCACTGGAGGAGGAGTGATCCCAAACCTATTATGGTGAGTATTGGGAGCATCTCATGCGCCAATGATGCGTGGGGGTCTAGCCGCATGGTGGGGGTTTCCATTACCCCTTCCCACTGCCCCGTGAGCTGGAGGAGGTCCCTCTGGGTGCTCGTTCTCAGCCATTGCTTCAAAATCCACTGAACCTTTCTGAACAATCTCCTCAAAAGCTCGAGCTTGTTCTCGAACTCTTCTTGATCTTGCGTATCCAAGCTGATGAATATCGTCTAAGGGTGTGAGTAAGGCGTTGTCATCCTTGGAACGCAGATTCATGTACCTGAAAGACACAAGTTTGAAAGTAGAGAAATCAGTAACCAACTTAAAGTAAAGGCTTAGTCTTTACTAAACCCCAAATCTTAATGCTTTCTATCCCCTAAGATGGCAACGGCGCCATTTGATAACAGGTTTTTGCAATGCAATGATGTATCAAAGCTCAAATGCAACACTGAGATGTAGTATAGCATGCAAGTGAGTGTCAATCCAATCCTAGGGGTAGCAAGTTCACTAAGAATGCAAAAGATGAGCAAAGCTAAGCGAGAATGATAAATGATTGGTAAAATCCCTAAAAACTAAATGCAAGTTTCCAATGCAAAGCAAAACAATTTTAAAATCCCTGGAAGAGGGTTAACTACCACGAGGTACAAGCGGAATATTTAAAATGCAAAGCTACTAATTATTAAAAATCGACTAGTGGATCGACCACAGAATCGACCACTAGATCGAGCAACAGCGATCGATCTCGTCTAAACAACCTAGAATGATGACATGATGCAATATGCGATTGACAAGAACACAACTTTATGATGATGGAATGATATTAAACGAATTAAGACACTAAGAAAGAGGGTCTAGGGTTGAGGGTCACGTTCGTGGGTCTCAAAGGTCAAAGCTTAGTTTGAAAACATTAGATCTACTCTCTTTGAGAGGTTCTCTAGGCCTTGAAAACAAAACAAGATCCATCCATGGCATGTGGTATGGATCACTCCTTCATTCTCTTCTCCAGACCCATGGCGTTTGGTGGAAAACGAGATTGAAGGGCATAAAGCACAGATTTCAAACAAACGACCTAACTAGTCCCCTTTACAACAATGGTGTGTGGGAAAGGAAAGACTAGCCTCTAGGATTCGATTTTCGAGGACATCTGGATCCTGTCAAGGTAAGACATCCCTCGGATCTTAGAGATCTTGGCTTGAGAGTCTCTAAGCCTTAAGCACTCGAAATCCTAGAAGAAAAGGTGATAAAGAACGAGAAAATACAAAGCTTTAACCTTTTCAACCCTTTTGAATCGCCCCAGCCCCAAAACCCAAAAAGACTACTCGCGATTCATAAACAAAACCAACGAAAGCATCAAAGATGATCTATTAAGCATCATTAACAAAGATTAAGGCTAAAGATTTGATATTCAAAAGTTTAAATGCAAGAAAAAGCTTCGAAAGTCTACAATGGCGGAAAATCGCCTCAAAAATGAGAGAGAGAAAAAGGTAAGGACAGAATGGGGATAACGAAAGGGATCGTTGCCTTTTGCCAAAAATGGCCAAACCGCAAATGGTCCCCCCTTCGCTACGGTCCAAATCCAGCTGGACGGATAAGGTTAGTCTGGGATCGAGCACGAAGCTCGATCTGGCTCTCGATCTTCATCTTCGATCGGATGGCTCTAGTCGATCTCCGAGTCGATCTTGTGCTGATCGGGTTGAAAGCTCGATCCGGTCCTCGATCTGCATGGCGTCATTTACGTCCGTACTTCAGATCGATCTCCACACTCGATCTTGGTCTTGATCTATTTCCTTGCATCGACTTGGTTACTCGATCTTCTGGTCGATCTCGTCTGGATCGACCTGCCGTGCTCGATCTGCCACTCGATCTCGGGTCCTTAGCAAGCACTCCTGAGTTCTCCAAGTGTCCACGACTTTGCTCACGAGCCTTAGCACGTCCACGAACTCTCCAAAGCTCCAAAGTAGCCGAAAACAACCTGAATGTGATGCATAATGCAAGAAACATGCAAATGCTGGTGCAAAAGTGCTCTAGGACCTAAAATGATGCAAACTAGCCTAATCTGCAAGGTAAATGCATGAGAAACTATCTTATATGTATGCAAAACACACGAAATATGCAGCAAGATCAAGAAGAGATTGGGGAAGTGAATCATACCACACGCCATGGATAGTTCTTGTTTTGTTTTCAAGGCTTAGAGAAAGCTCACAATGAGTAGATCTAAACGTTTTCAAACCAAAGCTTAAACCTTTGACACTCTTGAATATGACCCTCGACCCTAAACCCTCTTTTAGCATTTTAAAACCTCTGTTCATCATTCGCTTGCCATAAATTTGCATTCTTGATCATTAGAAGTCATTTTCCTTAAGTTGTTAGATCGGTCTGTTTTACTCGATCCAGTGGTCGATTCAGTGGTCGATTTATAGTTGTTAGTAGATTATCTCTTTTGTTGTTCTGTTTTCTTTCAGTCTTAGTTAACCCTCTTCCAGGGATTTTAAAATAGTTTTGCATTTCATTTGGTTATTGCATTTCGTTTTAGTAGATTTAACCAATCATTTTCCCGATTTGCTTAGCTTTGTTGAATACTTGCATTCCTAGTGTTCTTCCTGCTTCCTAGGTTGGATTGATACCTCTTGCATACTATACTACAACTATAGGTTGCTTGAGCTTTGATATTACACATTGCCTGCAAAAAATCCTAGTATCATTTGCTTGATCAATGCTGTTTGAAACAACCTTATTTAGTCTCTAGATTCCCCAAAAATCAATAACCACATATAGGAACTTGCTTTCTCTTTCATTGAATTTCGAATTTGGCTTAGTACTCTGTTTATTTGCTCTGTTCTGCTCTTTTGATCATTGCTAGATTACTTCTTTTGAATTCTCTTTGGTGATTGATCATTCTAGGTTGTTAGATAAGTTGCTTAGGCAACAAAAATCTCTCTTTGCTTTGCTTGACTTAAGGATTCCTACTCACAACTCTTTTGCTTTCAACAAAACCCATTGGATTGACATAAAACCATTTGCTATGCTACAACTGATTCACATACAAGGGTGATTGACTCAAGTCATAAAAAGTCTTGTATCAGGCAGGAATAGGAGCAGTTTTATCACAAGGAAAGAGGCCTATAGCGTATATCAGTAAGGGATTTTCAGCGAAAGGGAAGGTTAAGTCAGTTTACGAGAGGGAGTTACTCGCTATTGTTTTTGCCATTACCAAGTGGAGGCATTATCTCACCGGAAACAAGTTTGTGATTAGGACTGATCAAAAGAGTTTAAAGTACCTCTTGGATCAGAAAACCATATCAGCAGAGCAACAGCGGTGGGCATCGAAGCTTTTGGGGCTTAACTATAGCATAGAATATAAGCCTATAGCAGAGAATAGAGTCGCGGATGCTCTCTCACAGAGACCACCAATCGAAGAGGTCTGTGTATTGAGGTTGACAGCGCCCATCTCCATTGATTAGGAAGAGCTTGCGATCCAAATTGAATCAGATGTGGAGCTTCAACGAGTGATTACAGCGCTGAAAGAAGGAACTGCCACTCCTGGGTATCGTTATGACAATGGTCTGTTGTTCAAAGAGGAGAGAATAGTCATACCTGAGAAATCACCTTTCATTCCCATGCTACTAGAGCAGTTCCATGCAAGTCCCATAGGCGGCCACGAAGGAGTTCTCAAAAATTTTAAGCGTTTATCCAGAGAAGTCTTTTGGAAGGGTATGAAGCGAGATGTGCCAAACTACATCAGGAGCTGCCAAATTTGCCAAAAGAACAAGTATTCTACTTTATCACCAGCTGGATTGCTATCTCATCTACCGTTCCCAACACAGGTGTGGTCCGATATTAGCCTTGACTTTGTCGAAGGGTTCCCAATCTCCTGGGGATATGATGTGATTCTGGTAGTGGTGGATAGTTTAAGCGAATTTGCTCATCTCATTGCTCTGAAACACCCTTTTACGGCAAAGACTGTAGCAGACATCTTCACTAAAGCAATAGTGCGATTACATGGGTTTCCAGAAACAATGGTGTCTGGCCGAGATAAGGTCTTTCTTTGTCTATTCTGGTCAGCTTTATTCAAGGGGCATGGCACAGCATTGTGCAAGAGTACTGCCTATCACCCTCAATCTGATGGACAGACGGAAGTAGTTAACAGATGTGTGGAAGCGTATCTGAGATGTTTTGCAAGAGGAAAACCAAAAATATGGGTTGATTGGCTTCACTGGGCTGAGTATTGGTACAATACATCATACCATTCCGCCTCCAACATGACTACTTTTAAGGCGCTTTATGGAAGAGATCCACCAAGATTGCTTAGGTACGGCAATGTGCCCACGGCTAATGCCGAAGTAAAAGAGTTGATGCAGAGCCGTGATAATATCTTGAAGGAACTTAGAGAAAACTTGGAGGCATCACAGAAAAGGATGCAAGCGTCAGCTAATCAGCATCGCCTAGATGTTGAGTTTCAACTAGGCGATTGGGTTTTCCTTAAGTTTCGCCCGTACCGACAACTATCCGATAGCATAGCCATGCAATGAGAAGTTGTCCCCTCCTTACTTTGGGCCATACGAAGTGGTGGAGAATATAGGGAAGGTAGCATACAAGCTCAAGCTACCTGCGCACAGTTTCATACATCCTGTGTTCCATGTTTCACAACTCAAACGAGCAGTTCTTACGCCAAATCAGGTACAAGAACTTCCCCTTATTCTCTCTTCTACTCTCGAATGGGACACTGAACCTGAGGAGATTGTGAGTATACGGCGCAACAAGGGCATCAATGAACCAGAGGTGTTAATCAAGTGGAAAGGGTTACCCTAATCCAGGAACTTCTATCGTATCCTATCTATCGTCTCTCATTTCTTTTCCGATTTCTCACTCCCTTTCTACGAGTCTCCGATAAGTGCAAACTTATCAGATTACTCTTAAGTTGAAGAATATACCTTGATTCTCAAACGCAATACAGCTCGAGGAAGGAAAGAAAAGAAGAGTTCGGCGAAAAAACGGTCGGCACAGATACAGAAAAGGACGAGAAAGAACTTGAGCTCGAGTTATTTTTTTTTTTGTCTTTATGGCAATTTCTTATTTATTTTGTTTTTCTTTTCCATTAAAATTAAACTGTGGCAAAATAGTCTTTACATAGAAAGAGATAACAAATTAATAAGAGATATAGTGAACTCGGTTTTCAGATAAAAAGGCATTTGAGATCATGGTCCGGTTGAGATGGACGGATATCATGAGGAATTTGTCACTCAAATAAAGTTGCTGATGTCATATATGAATAGGTACCGACCAAGACAAGTTTGTTTTTTTCTGGTTTACTTTACCATGTCTATTGCTTCACTTGCAAAGAATTCTCAATCCGTTGAACGAGTTGGTTCGCTGGCAACGCACCCTCCTGCCATAACCCAAAATGCAAACTTGTCATAGAGAGTCAAGAACTTCTTGCTATAAAGAAAATCAGCTTTATCTAACTCTGGTTGATGCTATTAGATGAGCAAACTTACGAAACGGTCCCAGAGTTTTCCGTCTTTGAACAAGATGAATGTAGGTAATGCTTCAATCTGGTATTTGTTAGCAAGACTTGGGTACTTCTCAGTATCGATTTTCACAACTGCAATCTTATCTTTCAGAGTTTCACTCACTTCATTGAGTATAGGTACCATAAGCTGGCATGGACCACACCTGATGAAACAGAACTCTGTAAGTCTGTAACCATATCGGTGATGGCTTCATCAGAAATAAAATATAATGACCTGAACATAACTCACCATGTTGCATAGAAGTCTACTAGTAAAGGCTTGTCAGAGTTCTGCAGCAAATCATCAAAAGAGTTGAAAGTTTGCTTCTTTGCTCTAACCTGCATCCAAATAATTCATCCACGATTAAGAAAAGCTCAGTAAAAAATGGGCCACAAAGTTTAGCTCTAATATGAAACAAAGGGAGCGAATATGAAACTGCTCCAAACAATCAAATGAGCGAGTTTGCCTCCAAAACCATTACATCAGAATAATCTACTAACAGATATGTCAAAATTCCATCACTAGATCAGAGGTTTTCATTCGCATAAAGTTACCAAAACTCTGTAAAGTTTAATGTTAGTATCAGGTTTTTCCTCAGCTGAAAAGATGTGTTTATAGGCTAAAGTATAGAACCATCTACAACAAATACTGATTCTTCACTAGATATAATCACAGAATATCTAACACCATGTAGCTATTCAAAATGTTTTAGGAATCCTTCAAACATAAAGTTAGAATAATCTAAGAAACTGAACATGAAGAAAATAGAATTTGGTCGTCTCCAAATCACAGGACTGTTCTAGCTTTTAAGAACAATGACAGAGATATTGGAAACAGAGAGATACTCATCATCTCGAAACATGTAGCTTTTGAAGTGTGACGGAGAACTCACAGTGAGGGACGCGTAGCGAGGCGACGACGTCGAGTTACGCCTCTCGTGGCGGATTCCGAAGCGGCGAATCTGAGAGGGTAAGCGCAGGGATGAACGAAAAGATAGCATCGACCAGGATGAAACGGAATTAGACGATTCGGGGGCAAAATGTGGAGAGAGATAGTTTGTGGGGAGAGAGATCGCCATTGCAAAAGCCTAGATACGGTGGAGTTAACTGAAAATTGGACATTTCGTTTTGGATAACAATCCACTTTGTAAGGAAGGGAAGGTGAAGAGAGTAACAGACTAGACAAAAATATAAAATATCCTTATGTGTGTATATATATATACTATTATTTATGACGTTATTTTAAGAAATATAGATTTGTTGTTCAATCTCACTAAATATTACATAAGTATTTTTAATAAAAAATAGCTAATCAATTATAATAGATTTTTATATTTATTTTTTATATTTAAATATATATATTTTGATATATTCTAAATTTAATATCAAATATATTTTTAATTATTAAATAAATTAAATAATTAAAAATAAATATTCGTTTGTTCGTTAATCTTAAATATTATCAAAATTGAAATAATTTTAATATATTTGTCAAAATCTTATGCAAATCTAGATAAAATCTAAATAATTTTAACGTATTTATCAAAATTTTAATATTTTTGTTTCGATTCAGCTATGACCCG
The DNA here is from genome assembly GCA_911865555.2 of Thlaspi arvense. Classification (NCBI taxonomy): domain Eukaryota; kingdom Viridiplantae; phylum Streptophyta; class Magnoliopsida; order Brassicales; family Brassicaceae; genus Thlaspi; species Thlaspi arvense. Next base: position 17,275,267 of record OU466857.2, read on the forward strand.
TAAGGTATCATCAGTTTTTATGTAACTATTATCGTCTCTATATATATGATTCATTTTTTAGCTTCGGCAAATATTATCGATTCGTTCTTCGTTTTTGTTAGTTTGATTGTGTGTTTTAATTTTTGTATTTAATAAATTTCTTCATACGCATATCTAATAAATTTTGTCATATGCATGCAGGTGATATAACTTCGTTGATCTTATCGATGTATCGATCTAATTTAGACGGTATGCTGTGTAGATCTATCCTTTTTAATGAACACATATATGTATTGTGTTCTTTTGTTGTTTTTGTATTTTCATGTAACCTTCTTGCCTTTATGTTTCTTTTAACAATTTTAACAACTAGGGATTCGATGATGGCCGCGAGCTTCAGTATTTTTTTGTTGGTAAATTTTATTCCACTTTGATTTTTGTATTAGATGAATTTCTTCATACCCATATCCAGTGAATTTCTTTATATGCATTGATGTAAAATTTTAATCTACTTTAAATCCTACATATATTCATATCATTGTAGTATGTAGGTGTCAATCCAAATGGGCAAAGTAAGCAATCAGGAATGCAATAGACTATTTAATTCAAGCAAGCAATGATTAGATAAAGTGAACTATGATTCTAATAGCTAGAGAGACTTCGGATGAACTAAAGCAAGCAAAATAAGACCAAGAAATTAAAGAAAGTTCGAATTCAAACAATCAAAGACTAGTAGGCTTGAGATAGGGTAACTGACCTAAGGAGACTTTCAGCTTAACTAATGATGCTTACAAACCCACAATAAGCTATTCCTAGGCATAAAATTAATAGCTATAACTAGCTCAACTTCTTGATACTAATCACTTTGCTAAGCACATAATCAGATAATTTTCATTACTGAAATAGATGATCAACAAGCATTAAGAGCAACCAATCCAACTCTATATTGCCAATCTACTTCTTAGACATATAATTCCTTAAGTAAGATAAGCAAATCTCTTACTTGACTCATTTAGGCATTTCATCAAACACTTATCAGGCATAAGAGAACCCTAGGATCTAGATCAACTTAGCAAGGGCTAATCTAGCATTCAATCAATAAGAAGGAACAATAAGATTAAAAACTAATCAATTACTAATCAAGCTTCAAATCTTCATATCTCTATCCCATCTCAAACCTTAAGAAACTACTCACTAATCATGAGTTTAGCCATAACCCCTAGCAAAGGAAAAACACTAATCATGGTCAGAATGAAGATAAACACCGGATTTGATTGAAAGAACAAGAATCAAAGCAGGAATTATGAGGGATTAAAGGGAGAATACAAAGGATAAAGCTAATATATAAGGGATAAAGATGAAAAGAAGATCCCCCAAATGTTTTTGGGTCACAACATAAATATAGTTTTCAGAAAAACCCCTTAGTAAACCGGAAATAAACCAGAAAACAGCTGGTTCAGATGCCTTGTATCGGCTTGTTACATCGATACGCTGGTCGATATTGGTCGGTTGAAGGTTGTATCGACCAAGTCTGGTCGATACACTGATCGATACAGTCGCCTCTGGCTAAGGCTTATCGGCTGGTCTCCTCGGTATACTGGTCGATACAATCGCCCTTTTATTAAGGCATATGGAGCAGAACCATCGATACTCTGCTCGATACATGTCCTGGCTTGTGTATCGACTTGCTCCACATCGATATGTCGACCGGTACAGATGTCCTGAAGATGGTGTCTGTTATAGTAGCTCGATACCCTTTGAATTGTCCTGTCTCGTTGTATCGACATGGGACCTCGATATGCTCCTCGGTATGACTCCTTAGCTTGTATCGACGTATGCATGTCGATGTGTTGCTCTGTATGCTCCGTATCAACTTGGTGAGTCGATATCCTGCTCGATATGGGGCCTTCTCTCCTTGGTCTCTCCACCAGACTTCTCTCAATCCTTAAACTCCTTTATTGCACCTGCGAAGTGCTCAAAATGCACCAAATATGCAATGCAACTCCTAACTACACTCTAAGTGCTAAATGGATGCAATTGAGAGATGATTATGCAAGAAAGGGTGTTTAAATGCTGAAGTTAATGCTAATTGTATGCATATGATGGAGTTATTATGGTGTATATCAACTCCCTCACACTTGCCTTTTGCTTGTCCTCAAGCAATCAAAGACAAATAAGAGAGAGAGGTTTGGAGGTGGGAGCTCAAAACTAAAGATGCCAATGGAAAGATTGATTCAATGCCCAAGTTATATGTTCTAAGATGCATAGAGATTGTTCTACTTTAAAAATTTTAGCCATACTCATCTTAATAAACACTGAACTCAAGGCTCAGCCTACACAAGCATGTAAATCAACCAACTCTTTAACATTCATTAATTGTATCCAATGGATCAAGTTTGTGCATATCAAATGAAAACATTTTGTCTAAGGGATACGGTTATGAGATGAAAATGATCTCATTCAGCACAGGTTCAAACAACCAAGGGATCACTCAATGAAATGATTTTATCTTAGGTAAAATGCTAAAGGTAAAAGCACACTTATGCATGCAAGTAAAAGCTCTCTTCTACCTTTTTTTACCCAAATATGAACCTAATAACTTCTAAACCCCAAGTGAAACCCCTAGATCTACCCTTTTCCAATGCACTTGCCATCTTCTTCTTCTTGATGTGGGGAGGAAACTTCTTCTTTGCTTGTGTGGTTGACTTCTTTTTGGAACTTGCTCTTCCCTGTTGTTTTTAGCGCCATTTTCATCACCTTTGGTTGATTGCTTGGTCTGAATTCTCCTTTTGGATGACCTTGTAAGCTTTGTTGTTGTTTGCCCCTTCTCTTCTTTAACACTTCGAGCTTTCTTCCTTTATACTTAACCACAAAGACTGATTATCTTCCCCACACTTCTTCTTTCAAAAGATGCAAACAATTAAAGATGAAACAACTTAACACTACCCTTTCCTAATCTCCTATCTCAGTACCAAGCTCAAAATGTAAGCTGGTATCTACAAGAGAGCTTCTCCTTGCCAGCCTTATTCCTAACACTTTTTGTCAAGATAAAATCGAGAATGATGCAATGCAAGGCCTCACAACTCTCACAATAGTGTTTAGGTTGAGAAAGAAGGGTTGATTTAAGGTGTGGATAACTGTCCCATAATGATGAGGATCAGCTACTTGGATCAACAAGAGTGGTAAGAAGGGAAGAAGATGATCTAAGTATGTATAAGGGTAGCCATGTAAACACTATCAATGCACAAACAGGATAATTCAAATTCAGGTTAAAGTTCTAATAAGATAGAGTTGGAATCAAATCAAAGCAAGCTTCAGCATATGTCAAGAGTAACAATGCAAGAATTCAAAGCAAGGTGCAGCCTTAACTTCAAACTCACTACTATGCATTCAAACAACAAGTAACCAAGGCATTGAAAACAATCCAAACATGAGCATCTTAACAAGTGCTTATAATCTACTCCCTATGCAAATGTGTACAAAGATACATGAAATGCATCTAGACCCCAATCTTAGATATATAAATGCACCTAAATGGATCTTTTTGGTTCCAAAAATATGAAAATTTTATGGACTTTCAATGCACATAGACGAATGGATGAATGCATGAGACTCAAGTATGCAAAAAGGGAAAATAAGAAAATAAAACACAAAGTCAAATGCATTACCCTCCCCCACACTTGAACTACACAGTCCTCTGTGTAATAAGAGTCATAGAGGAGGTTCAAACCATTATAAATGATGAAGGGAGAAAAGTCAGTGCAAAAGAAGTGAAGGATGAAGAGTTAGAGAGACTTACAGCTGTTTTTGTGGCCGATATCGAGGTGCAAGGTCGAACGGGTCATCGATATGCTTCCAAGGCAGTGGGTATCGGGTGGTATATTTATGGTGATCGATACTTGCCCGGGTGACTCGTATCAAGCTGACAAACCGATATGGATGTTGATGCTCTCGGAAATCGCCATCGCCCTTTTTGTTAAGGCATATGGAGCTGTGTGCTCGATACGTAGGTCGATACGTCCTTGGTGCTTAGCGTACCGTGCAGCTGAGGTCGATGCGCATGTCGATATGCATTGCCTCTGCTTTGTATCGGGATGTATGCTGTCTGGTACATGGACAGTGAAGGTGTATCGATGTGGGTATGACCAATACATTGGTCTATACGTGTGCCAGCGGGTTGTATCGGGCAGCTGTTCGTCGGTACGCAGGTCGATATGGACTCCTCTCTTATGTATCGACCTGCATCTTGTTCGATACTTAGGTCGATATAAGTGTAGAGACATGCTATATCGAGCAAGTGAGCTCGATATGTACATTGGTATCACTCGTATTGACTTGATATCATCGATATGCTGCCCGATATGACCTCCCTTCGAGTTTATCCTCCTTTGTAACTCAGTTGTTCTTTCCTGACCTCATCCCAGGTTCCTAATGATACTCGTGGATACTAAAACAAACAAGAAAAACATGAAAAAGCAAATAATATAGACAGGATTAACATGGGAATACCGCCCAAGAGTGCTTGTTTAGAGTCACTAAGCTTGGCTTTTCTTGCTCCTTAGGCAAGCTGGAGGTTCTTGGAGGTGAATGTATGTATCATCTCCAAGTGTGTTACTGGCCATGTAAGGCTTCAGTCTATGCTCATTCACTGTGACGTCTCTTCCTTCTGGTTTGAACAATGTTACAGCTCCATGGGAAAGTAGACACTTGATCTTGAAAGGTCCTGTCCATTTGGACTTGAGTTTACCTGGAAATAGCTTCAGCCTTGAATTGAATAACAGCACCTTGTCTCCAGCTTTGAAGTCCTTAGGTCTTATCCTTTTATCATGGAAAGCCTTGGTCATCTCCTCATAGATCTTAGAGCTCTCAAATGCCTCAAGGCGATTTTCCTCTAGCTCATAGAGGTTGATGAGCCTCTTCTCTTGGGCAGTCTTGATGTCAAAATTCAACAGCTTTGTTGCCCATAAGACCTTGTACTCCAGCTCCACAGATAGATGAAAAGCTTTGCCATAGATGAGTGAGAAGGGGGATCTCCCAATGGGTGTCTTGAAGGCTGTCCTATATGCCCAAAGAGTATCATTCAGCTTGTGAGACTGATCATTTCTTGTAATACCAACAGTCTTCTCCAAGATGGCTTTGATCTCTCTGTTAGACACCTCCACTTGACCACTTGGTTGAGGATAGTAAAGAGTGGCAACCTTATACTTAACACCATGCTTCCTTAGCAAAATCTCAAAAACTTTGTTGATGAAGCTGCTCCCTCCATCACTTATAACACACCTTGGAACACCAAACCATGGGAAGATGATTGTCTTGAAGAGCTTCAGCACAACCTTGGCGTCATTTGTAGGACTAGCTAATGCTTCATCCCACATTGAGACATAATCCACAGCAACCAGGATATATTTATTCCCATGGGATGAAGGAAAAGAACTCATAAAGTCAATTAAACAAACATTACAGATCCACTTCAAGAATTGAGTTCAGGGGAATCTCAATCTCTCTTGGAGATGCCTCCCTTCCTTTGGCATGCATCACATGAGGAGATATAAGCTTGGGCGTCTTTGAACAAACTGGGCCACCAAAAACCAGCTTGAAGCACCTTTTGTGCTGTCTTGAAAGTGGCAAAGTGACCATCATAGGCTGAACCATGACAATGGTGAAGGACACCTTTGACTTCCTCTTCAGTTATGAATCTCCTGAACAGCCCATCAGTCCCCTTCTTGTAGAGATAAGGTTCATCCCAATAGTAGTGAGATATGATATACTCATTATTTACACCATATTAGCATACATTCTGCATTGTTTTATAGTCTTTAAACATTCATTTTTGCTTGTTTTTGTCCCATTTGCATTCAATTAGGACTTAGTGTAGATTCAGGGTGAGCATTGCATGTTTTGTGCATTTGAGGAGTTTGGCAGGTATGTTTGGAGAGTTTTGAGACTACCAGGATCATGGGAGATGATGGTAGGTGCTGCAAAAGACATCAAAAGAACCAAGAAGAAGGTGCACCTTGCTGAAGCGGTCAGAAACTTCACCTGACAAAACTGGCTCGGACAAAGCATCTCTAGCCAAATTCAGCTTTACCAGTCTTCATCAATGTTGTAGCCCTGTGCGTTAGCTTGCGTCTGGAGTTAGTTTCAGGTATTTCCCATCAGCGGTTAGAAAGTTATAGAAGTTTTCGTGAAACCGCTCAACCCCTATCGAGCAAGCCTATCAGTTAGAGAAGTGACCGATAGAAGTGCACCGTATATTTCGGTCAGTTGTATCGGTCACCTTCCAGACCGATAGGATTCATATCGATCAAGCCTAAACCGATACAACTGACCGATATGATCTCAGACTGAAGACCACTTATTTACAATTTTACCATTTTTGCTGAGACTCCTATAAATACTTAAAATCTCTAATTTATGGTAACAATTCTTTATCCAGCAGTTCTTCTTTTCTTCTCTAGATTTTGAATAATTTGTATTTGATTCTTGGTTTATTTCAATAATAGTTTGCATTTCCCTTAATCTTTTGTCTCCGTAATCATGATTAACTATCTTTTCTTCATAGATTTGATGGTTTTCACCATGATTAGTGAATAGTTTGCTTTAGGTTTGAGATTAAGGCAGATGGGGTGATTTTAGTGATTGGTTAGGTTGATTAGAGCTTAGATCTTCTCATTCCCTTTCTTATATGATTGTGCTTAATGCTTAGTATCTCTTTGTTGGAGAAGTTGATTTTAGGTTTTCACATGCACACCAAGTGTTTGATGAAATTCATGAATGAAGTTCAATGCTTGAAAATGATGTTTAGATAATCATGAATCTTTGCATCTATCATTTCTTGCTTGAATGTGCTTATTGCCTAGTACTATATTGATGAGAAATTGCCTTTAGACATTGATTATGCATGAGAATATGAGTTGATGTTTGATATATTGTGTAAGAGATTAGTAAACCTAGCCTAAGAGATTAGATGTCTAGCATGCTAATTGGTTTTATGGAACTTGATTTTAATGCTTGATGATTATGTGTTTGAGAAAAGAGATTTATCTTGAATATGTGATTAGAAAAGGGATTACTGCCAAGAGAATGGATTAGTCTTGATCACCCTAGACATGAACATGAATCACCCTATCATTGTTGCCTTGATCCTGAACCATCTTTTAATCTTTGAACTCTTGCTTTTACTCTATTTAGTTTAGCTTTTACTCTGTTCTTGCTCTGTTTCTCTTTGCCATTACTGCTCTATAATTGCTTTCTTTTGCTTTCTTTTGCTTATTTGCTTGATCATTTAGGTTGTTAGACTTCTAAAACTATCTATGTTTGCTTGAATTAAGAGCTCTATTGCATTCTTACTGCTTCATTCTCCCCTTTTGGATTGATAAAATCCTATGCTATACTACAACTGATTAGTACAAGCTTGGGTTATTGAATCAATTCCTAAAAAATATTGTATCAATTTGGCACCGTTGCCATTAGGGGAATGCTTTGTTCAGTAGGATTTGTAGAGATCTTGAGATCAAGCTTTGTTATTTTCGTTTTTGGTTACTGATTTCTCTTTTGGTCTAGAATTTCTTTTGTAGGTACAACAACACTTGCTCTTAAGTGTCTACAACTACAACTGAGGTTCAAGGTTAAAGATTTGGGTTTGCAGAATCAGAATTCAGCTGTTGAAGCATGGAAGAACATCAGTATGCTGCTGGTTTTGGTTTGCAAGGTCCACAAGGTCTACAAGGTCTTCAAGGGATCCAAGGCTTACAAGGACAGCAAAGTCCACATGGTTTACAAGGAACTTTGGTTCAAAGACCATCTAGACCTATAGGTGCTGCAGATTTACCATCAAGCTATGCTTCAAGGCAAGGTATTCTTCCACATATGGAAACTAACCATTATGAGATAAAAGAGCAGCATGATTTCTTTGATTCAAGAAAAGAAGTTCTTTGGATTGCCGAACCCAGATCCTCTTGAGCACTTGAATCACTTTGATAGGATATGTGCTTTGACAAAGCTTAGTGGAGTTTCAGATGATGGTTTGAAGCTCAGATTATTTTCATTCTCTCTTGGTGGTAGAACTCAAATGTGGGAAAAGTCTTTAGCACAAGGCAGCATCAACACTTGGGAACAATGCAAAGGTGCTTTTTTAACCAAGTTCTTCTCTCCTTCAAGAACTGCAAATTTCAGGAATGAGATCACAAACTTCAAACAGTGGTTTAATGAGAGTTTTGGAGACACTTGGGAAAGGTTTAGAGGCTTCACTCATCAATTCCCTCACCATGGGTTCACCAAAGAGATGCTACTATCCACACTCTATAGATGTGTTCTCCCAAAGATAAGAATCCTTCTAGATACAGCTAGTAATGGTTATTTTCTTGGGAAAGATGTTGATGAAGGTTGGATATTAGTGGAGAACAAGGCACTAAGTAATTGGGACTATGTTGATGAGTTTGAGCAGAATGCAAAAACAGCTGAAGAGAAGTTGGAAACAACAATGCAAGAGATAAAAGCTATGCAAACAAAGGTGGATATGTTGTTAAATGAAGGCCCTTACATTCAACACCATCAAAGGTCCTCTTCTCAACCACTTGGCGCCTATAACCAACAGCAAGGGAACATGATACTTCCCACTCCTGCTATGCAGCTTGCCTTTGTGCCACCTTAACAACAACCAAGACCTCAGCCACTTCAAGAGTTGGATATCAAGCAGATTCTACTTCAAATGCTAAAAGAAGATGAAGACCCTCTTGACCACAATGAGTATGATGGTGAAGCCTTTGATGGTGCTTGTCTTCTTGACTTGTTTGATGGAATCAAAGTGAAGCTGTATGGTGGACCAAGAGGACCAAGAACGAGAGTCACGAAACCTAAGGAGAAGCTCTACTATGGACCTAACACATTGTTCAGGAAGAAAGGAGAAGGAACTCCAGTTCCACTCCATCATCCTCCATGATCTTAAGGAGCATGACAAGTCAAGCTTAGTGACTCTAAACAAGCACTCTTGGGAGGTATTCCCCTGTTATCCTTGTACATATTATTGCATTTTATGTTTTCTTTTGTGTTTCTGTTTTAATAACATGAGCAAGTGTGGTTTAAGGCAAGTTGTTATAAGTTAAGGAGGCAAAAACAGGTGCATTATGGCTGCTATCGATCACCGTATCGGTCAAGACGAGACCGATACAGACCCTATCGGTCACCTGTGATCGATAGCAGTAGAGCCACATTGCACCAGTCAACCTATCGGTCATTTGTATCGATCAAACAGTAACCGATAAAAATCCATCGGGTATATTTCGGCAGTGTATCGATTAGATGGAGACCGATAGGATTCACAGGAAAAGTATCGATCATTGCTATCGATCACTTGTGATCGATACGCACCCTATCGGTCAACCTATCGGTCTGAGAGAGACCGATACACCCCTTCAGTCTGCCAAAACACCTTCTAAGGTACATAACTCCAATCCTTTGCTTCTGAATACTTCTGAGCACCCTTTATCAACCTCCTTCAGGCTTCTATTACACAAGTGACTGTAATTTAAGTGTGGGGGAGGGCATTGCATTTAACATTGTGTTTTGTTTTCTTATTTTCTATTTTACATACTTGAGTCTCATGAATTCATACATTCATCTATGTGCACTGAAAATCCATGAAATTTTCAAATTTTTTGGAACCAAAAAGATCATTTAGTTGCATTTACATCACTAAGATTGAGTCTAGATGCATTTCATATAGGTTTGCATACATTTGCATAGGGATTAGATGATAAACACTTGTCAAGATGTTAATGTTTGAACTGTTTTCAATGCCTTGGTTATCTGTTGTTTGATTGCATTGTAGTGAGTTTGAAGTTAAGGCTGCACCATATCTTGACTACATGCATTGATATTCTTGTCTTATGCTGAAGCTTGCTTTGATTTGATTCCAACTCTATCTTATTAGAACCATAATCCTGACTTTGAATTATCTTGTTTGTGCATTGAGAGTGATTACATGGCTACCCATATACATACTTGGATTATCTTCTTCCCTTCTTACCACTCTTGTTAATCCAAGTAACTGATCCTCATCATAATGGGACAGTTAACCACACCCTAAACCAATCCTTATTTCTGAACCTAAACACTATTGTGAGAGTTGTGAGGCCTTGCATTGCATCATTTTCGATCTTATCTTGGCAAAACGTGTTAGGAACAAGGCTGGCAAGGAGAAGCTCTCTTGTAGACACCAGCTTGCATTTTGAGCTTGGTATTAGGTTAGGAGTTTGGGAAAAGGTAGTGTAAGTGGTTTGAGCTTTAATTGTTTACATCTTTGAGAAGAAGAAGAAGTATGGGATTGGTAGTATGGGGGAACAGTTTATTTTGTGGTTAAGTTAACTAAGAAGAAAGCACTAAGTGTTAAAGAAGAAAGGTGCCAACAACAACAATGCTTACAAAAGGTCATCCAAAAGGAGAAATCAGACCAAGCAATCCACCAAAGGTGATGAAAATGGCGCCAATCATACAACAAAGAAGAGCAAGTACCAAAAAGAAGTCAACCACACAAGTTAAAGAAGAAGGAGTTTCCCCCAAATATGAAGATGGAAGAGATCAAATGCTTTGGGAAAGGGTAGATTTAGGAGTTTCACTTGGGGTTTTAGAAGTTATTAGGTTCATCTTGGGTAAAAAGGGTAGAAGAGAGCTTTGACTTGCATGCATAGGTGTGCTTTTACCTTAAGCATTTTGCCTAAGATAGAATCATTTCATTGAGTGATCCCCTGAATCTTTGAACCCTTATTTGAATGAGATCATTTTCATCTCATGACCATGTCCCTTGACCAAATGTTCTCTCTTGATTTGCACAAACATGATCCATTGGTTACTAATTAATGAATGTTAAAGGGTTGGTTGATTTGAATGCTTGTGTAGGCTAAGCTAGAGTTCATTGTCTGCTATGATAAGTATGGCTAAAGCTTTTAAAGTAGAACAATCTATTTGCATCTTAGAACCTATAACTTGGGCATTGAATCAGTTTTTGATTGATATCTTTAGTTTTGAGCTCCCACTTTCAAACCCCACTCTCCCATTTGTTCTTGTTTGCTTGAGGACAAGCAAAAAGCAAGTGTGGGGGTGTTGATATACTCATTATTTATACCATATTAGCATATATTATGCAATGTTTTATAGTCTTTAAACATTCATTTTTGCTTGTCTTTGTCCCATTTGCATTCAATTAGGACTTAGTGTAGATTCATGGTGAGCATTGCATGTTTTGTGCATTTAAGGAGTTTGGCAGGTATGTTTGGAGAGTTTTGAGACTACAAGGATCATGAGAGATGATGGTAGGTGCAGCACAAGACATCAAAAGAGCCACGAAGAAGGTGCACCTTGTTGAAGCGGCCAGAAACTTCACCTGACAAAACGGGCTCGGACAAAGCATCTCCAACCCGATTCAGCTTCAACAGTCTTCATTAATGTTGTCGCCCCGTGAGTTAGCTTACGTCTGAAGTTGGTTTCAGGTCATTCCCAACAGCGGTTATAAAGCTACAGAAGTTTACGTGAAACCGCTCAATCCCTATCGGGCAAGCCTATCGGTCAGAGAAGTGACCGATAGAAGTGCACCGTATATATTTTGGTCAGTTGTATCGGTCAGCTTCCAGACCGATAGGATTCATATCGATCAAGCCAAGACCGATACAACTGACTGATATGATCCCAGACTGAAGACTACTTATTTACAATTTTGCCATTTTCGCTTAGACTCCTATAAATACTTAAAATCCCTAATTTCTGGGAACAACTCTTTATCCAGCAGTTCTTCTTTTCTTCTCTAGATTTTGAATAATTTGTATTTGAATCTTGGTTTATTTCAATAATAGTTTGCATGTCCCTTAATCTTTTGTGTCCCTAATCATGATTAACTATCTTTTGTTCATAGATTTGATGGTTTTCACCATGATTAGTGAGTAGTTTGCTTTAGGTTTGAGATTAGGGCAGATGGAGTGATTTTAGTGATTGTTATGTTGATTAGAGCTTAGATCTTCTCATTCCCTTTCTTATATGATTGTGCTTAATGCTTAGTACCTCTTTGTTGGAGAAGTTGATTTTAGGTTTTCACATGCACACCAAGTATTTGATGAAATTCCTGAATGAAGTTCAATGCTTAAAAATGGTGTTTAGATAATCATGAGTCTTTGCATCTATCATTTCTTGCTTGAATGTGCTTATTGCCTAGTACCATGCTGATGAGAAATTGCCTTTAGACATTGATTATGCATGCGAATGTGAGTTGATGTTTGATATATTGTGTAAGAGATTAGTAAACCTAGCCTAAGAGATTAGATGTCTAGCATGCTGATTGGTTTTATGGAACTTGATTTTAATGCTTGATGATTATGTGTTTGAGTAAAGAGATTTATCTTGAATATGTGATTAGAAAAGGGATTAATGCCAAGAGATTGGATTAGTCTTTATTAGTGTTCCTTACCTAAGGTTGAGTGTTTAGAATTGCTTGTTTTGATCACCCTAGACATGAACATGAATCACCCTATCACCATTGCCTTGATCTTGAACCATCTTTTAATCTTTGAAGTCTTGCTTTTACTCTGTTTAGTTTAGCTTTTACTCTGTTCTTGCTCTGTTTCTCTTTGCCATTACTGCTCTTTAATTGCTTTCTTTTGCTTCTTTGCTTGATCATTTAGGTTGTTAGACTTCTAAAATTATCTATGTTTGCTTGAATTAAGAGCTCTATTGCATTCTTACTGCTTCATTCTCCCCTTTTGGATTGATAAAATCCTATGCTATACTACAACTGATTAGTACAAGCTTGAGTGATTGAATCAAGTCCTAAAAAGTCTTGTATCATACATCGTTAAAGAACTTTTTTTTTTGATAATCATCAAGTCTGGTTGGGACTTCTCCACATGCCAAGTACTTAGTGAAATCAGCATACCAAGGCAGCTTCTCTTCTTCCAAACTCATTATCTCAACTGTTTTCATTCCCAATGTATGCAGTTGCTCTTCTGGTAGATTGTCATTGATGGGGACAAAGTCATCAATCCTTAGCCTTGAGAGGTAATCAGGTACACCATTTTCAGTGCCTCTCTTGTCTACGATATCCATGTCAAACTCTTGCAAGAGGAGTATCCATCTGAGGAGTCATGGCTTGGTATCCTTCTTGGCATAGATGTGCCTTAATGCATCATGATCAGTGTAGACTATCACCTTAGATCCAACCAAGTAGCTTATAAACTTTTCAAATGCAAATACTACTGCAAGAAGCTCCTTCTCTATTGTGGCATATCTGTTTTGGGCTTCATACATTGTCCCACTAGCATAGTAGATGACATGTAGCTTCTTGTCCACTCCATGTCCCAACACAGCTCCAACAGCATAATCACTTGCATCACACATGATCTCAAAGGGGAGATCCCAGTTAGGAGCTTGCACTATGGGCGCACTCACTAGAGCTTTCTTAAGAGTGAGGAATCCCTGCAAGCAGTCTTCATCAAAGACAAATTCTGTCTCCTTGGACAGCAACCTTGTAATTGGTCTTGCTATCTTTGAGAAGTCTTTGATGAACCTCCTATAGATACCAGCATGTCCCAAGAAGCTTCTGATTCCCTTCACTGAATTTGGAGGCTCTAAATGCAGCATCACATTTATCTTGGCCTTGTTCACTTCTATCCCCTTCTCTGAAATCTTTTGACCCAATACTATGCCTTCTTGGACCATGAAATGGCCTTTCTCCCAATTCAAAACTAACTTAGTATCTTCACATCTCTTTAAAACCTTAGAAAGATTGGACAAACATACACCAAAGGAAGATTCATAGATGCTAAAGTCATCCACGAATACTTCCACCATCTCTTCAAGTAAATCAGAGAAAATAGATGTCATACACCTCTGAAATGTTGATGGGTCATTGCACGTCCAAATGGCATTCTTCTATATGCAAAAGTGCCATAAGGACATGTGAATGTGGTTTTTTCCTGATCATTAGGGTGAATGGGAATCTGGAAAAACCACTATACCCATCTAAAAAGCAATAATATTTATGATTAGCTAATCTTTCTAGCATCTGGTCTATGAATGGCAAAGAGAAATGATATTTTCTAGATGTAGCATTTAGTTTTCTATAGTCTATGCACAACCTATGACCAGTTATAGTTCTTGTGGGGATTAGCTCATCATTATCATTCTTTACCACTGCGATTCCTCCTTTCTTAGGCACCACATGGACTGGTGAGACCTATGTGGTGTCTGAGATAGGGTAAATCACACCAGCTTCAAGCAATTTTAAGATTTCCTTTTTAACTACTTCTCTCAGATTAGGGATCAATCTCCTTTGAGGTTTAATGGATGATTTTATCTCATCCTCTAGATGGATCCTATGATTGCAAAGGCTAGGAGAGATGCCTTGGATATCAGCTAGTGATTATCCAATGGCTTTTCTAAACTTCTTTAACTCTTTGACAAGGGCAAGGATCTCATCATCATGGAGGTTCTCATTGACAATGACAGGATAAGTAGAGTTAGAGCCTAAGAAGACATACCTTAGCCCTTTAGGAAGTGGTTTGAGGTCCTCCTTTGGCGCTTTGAGCTCACTCCAGTCGTCATCTATGCTGCTCTGCTCCTTGGCGTCAACTTCTTGGATTAAGAGCACCTCTGTCTTCTTGTATCCTAGTTCCTTAAATGGCTCTTCATCCTCTAAGATCTTGTGAGAGTCAAGCTTTATCATGAAGCCTAAAATTTCTTTATCCAAATAACCATCTTCCCAATGCTCCTTTGTCAAAGCCACTTGGAGTTGTTCATCACAACACAACTCCTCTTGAACCTCAACATGCAATTCCTCTAAGGTTTCAATCTTGAACACTTGACCTTCTATAGTGGACTGTTGCATAATCTGCTCGATGTCAGATTTCAGAGACATATCTCTACCTAATTGCAACTCAATCTTCCCTTTCTTGACATCAATGACAGCTCCTGTTGTGGTCAAGAAGGGTCTCCCAAGTATGAGAGGATCTTTAGGCTCCTCATCCATCTCTTGGACTACAAAGTCAGTTGGAATTTCAACATTCCCAATTCTGATTAGCACATCCTCAAGCAGTCCCTTGGGGAGTCTTACTGATCTATCAGCCAATACTAAAGAGATCCTGCAGTCTTTAAACTCAGTGCCAAGGCGCCTAGCTATAGAGTAGGGCATTACGCTTACACTTGCTCCCAAGTCACACAAACAATTCTCAAAGGTAAGAGGACCTATAGAGCATGGTATAGTAAAGCTTCTTGGGTCATTCAGCTTGTTGGGATTCACTTTTTTTTGCTGAATGATGGCGCTGCATTCATGAGTTAATACCACCATTCCTTGCAGATCTTTTGTTCTCTCAACCACAGCATCTTTCAAGAATAACTGGTAAGAAGGGACTAACACAAAGCATCAAGTAGAGGCATAGTGAGCTGTATTTTATTCATCTACTCATCAAAGAGACCTTTGTATTTGGCAATCAGATCCTTCTTGAATCTTATAGGAAATGGTAGTGGAGGCTTGTAGGGAGGAGGAATGTATCTTGGTTCTTTAACCAACTCCTTAAGTGCTTCCTTTTTCTGCTCCTTAGCTACTTCTTTCCTATTATTGTTATTTGGGGTTTCATCAGCTTTGACTGCTTCATCATCTTGTATTGCCACCTCTCCTTCTTGTTTCTCAATGTCCTCATTGGGATAGTAGGAGCTACTCTAGGAGGAAGCTGTTTTCCACTTCTTAGTGTGACAGCTTTGATGTATTCTCTAGAGGAATGAGATGTAGAGGGTGCATTATGGAACTTCAGTTCCTCAAGCTTTTGGTCAAAGGCTAGTTGTTGAGAATGGAGTTCAGACTGAAGTTGAGACTGAAACTTAGACTTTAGTGTAGCTAATTGTGTGGTTATGGCCTGTTGTGTGGTGATGAGCTGCTGTAGCATTTGCTTCATGTCATTATCTCGAGGTGGAGGATTTATGGGAGGCTTCTCTTGATGTGTTTGTCTCTCCCCTTCTTGTTGTTGAACATAGTTAACCAGAAGCTCTTGCTGTAGCTGAGATTGGCGCAAGACATCATTCATTCTCTCCTTCACCACCTTCACTTCCAACAATGTAGCTTCTAGTTGAGAAGAGACTAATTTTGAAGTTTCCTCTTGCTCCTCACTATATTGTGCATTGCTATTAGCTAGATTCTCAATCAAAGCCAAGCCATCATCCACATCTTAACCAAGAAAGTTACCTCTACTAGCTGTATCAAGGAGGAGTCTCATTTTAGGCAAGACACCTCTATAAAGTGTAGATAACAGCACCTCTTTTGTGAAACCATGATGAGGGAATTGGACTGTAAAGCTCCTAAACCTTTCCCAAGCATCTCAAAAACTCTCATTAGTCCATTGGCTGAAGTTGTGAATCTTATTTCGAAATCTGGCTGTCCTAGAGGGAGAGAAGAACTTGGTGAGGAAAGCACTTTTGCATTGAGCCCATGTTGTGATACTTCCCTGCTGCAAACTCTTTTTCCATAGTTGAGCTCTATCTCAAAGTGAGACTGGGAAGAGTCTAAGCTTCAAACCATCATCAGATATGCCACTCATCCTAGCCATAGAGCATATCCCCTCAGAGTTGTCTAGATGCTCAAGTGGATCTTCATTAGGCAGTCCAAAGAATCTGCACTCTTGGACCATTACAATCATCCATTTTCTGATCTCAAAGTGACTATATCCTAATGGAGGAGTGATCCCATGTCTTAAAATAAAGGATGTTGGAAAATCGTCAGCTCCTATAGATCTTTGTGGCCTTTGATCTCTCAAACCCCAATCACCTTCCAAACCCATTGGACCTTGCTGTCCTTGTAAATCTTGTGGACCAAAACCAGCAGCATATGGATGCTCTTCTATCCTTTAACAACTGATAACTGCTATTGTGAACCCTAAATCCTGCTCCTTGAACTAGTTGTGCAGCTGTAGACACCTTAGAGCAAGTGTGTTGGTACCTACAAAAGAGATTCCAGTCCAAAAAGAGAAGTTAGTAACCAAAACAAAAATAAAAGCTTGATCTCAAACAATCTACATGTCCTAATGCTTAGAACAATCTCAAATGGCAACAACGCCAATTTGATGTAAGAGTTTACTTTACTTCAAATCCTACATATACTCATATCATTGTAGTATGTAGGTGTCGATCCAAATGAGAAAAGTAAGCAATCAGGAATGCAATACACTATTTAATTCAAGCAAGCATTGATTAGATAAAGTGAACTATGATTCTAATAGCTAGAGAGAATTCAAATGAACTAAAGCATGCAAAGCAAGACCAAGAAATTAAAGCACGTTCGAATTAAAACAATCAAAGACTAGTAGGCTTGAGATAAGGTAATTGATCTAAGGAGACTTTCATCCTAACTAATGATGCTTGCAAACACACAATAAGCTATTCCTAGGCATAGAATTAACAGCTATAACTAGCTCAATTCTTTGATACTAATCACTTTGCTAAGCATATAATCAGATAATTTTCATTACTAAAACAGATGATCAACAAGCATTAAGAGCAACTAATCCAACTCTATATTGCCAATCTTCTTCTTAGACATCTAATTCCTTAGGCTAAGATAATCAAATCTCTTACTTAATTCATTCAGGCATTTCATCAAACACTTATCAGGCATAAGAGAACCCTAGGAACGAGATCAACTTAGCAAGGGCTAATCTAGCATTAAACACAATCAATAAGAAGGAACAATAAGATTAAGAACTAAGCAAGCTTCATATCTCCCAATCTCTATCCCATCTCAAACCCTAAGCAAACTACTCACTAATCATAAGTTTAACCATAACCCCTAGCAAAGGAGAAACACAAATCATGATCAGAATGTAGATAAACACCAGATTTGATTGAAAGAACAAGATTCAAAGCAGGAATTACAAGGGATTAAAGGGAGAATACAAAGGATAAAGCTAATATCTAAAGGATAAATATGAAAAGAAGATCTCCCTAATGTTTTTGGGTCACAACATATATAGTTTTCAGTAAAACCCTTAGTAAACCGGAAATAACGGGAAAATAGCTGGTTCAGATGCCTTGTATCAGCTTGTTACGTCGATACGCTGGTCGATATGGTCGGTTGAAGGTTGTATCGACTAAGTTTGGTTAATACACTGATCGATACAGTCGCCTCTGGCTAAGTCTTATCGGCTGGTCTCCTCGGTATACTGGTCGATACAATCGCCTTTTTATTAAGGCATATGGAGCAGAACCATCGATACTCTGCTCGATACATATCCTGGCTTGTGTATCGACTTGCTCCACATCGATATGTAGACCGGTACAAATGTCCTGACTCCTGAAGATGGTGAATTGGTTAGCGTAGCTCGATACCCTTTGACTTGTCCGGTCTCGACCTGAGACCTCGATATGCTCCTCGGTATGACTCCTTAGCTTATATCGACGTATGCATGTCGATGTATTGCTATGTATGCTCCGTATCGACTTGGTGAGTCGTTATCCTGTTTGATATGAGCCTTCTCGCCTTGATCTCTGCACCAGACTTCTCTCAGTCCTTAAACTCCTTCATTTCACCTGCCAAGAGCTCAAAATGCACCAAATATACAATGCAACTTCTAACTACACTATAAGTGTTAAATGGATACAACTGAGACATGATCATGCAAAAAAAGATGTTTAAATGCTGAAATTAATACTAAATGTATGCATATGATGGAGTAATTATGGTGTATATCATGCATACAAGTGATATGGCTTCGTTAACTTTATCGATGCATCGATTTGATTTGGATGGTATATTATGTAGGTATTCTTTTCAATGATTTCCTGGATTTGATTTTGGTTGATTAATATATATATATATGTCTATGTTCGTTTGGCATTTTTGTAATGTCGAATAACTTTTTACTTTGTGTTTTTAACAGTTAGGAATGTTTCACTTCGTAGAGAGTGTGATACATGTAATATGTCTATATTCTCGGATATAGTGTCAGCGTCTCTCTTACTCTCTTCGACAGTACTTGTACTATCCGTATCCGAGAAAATGTGGAATGATCCTACCGGACAGGGTGTTGTCCGAGGAATGACCGAGCCAAGGGTCGGATACTGGCTGGGAAATGGAGGTTCGGACTATGGTCGGGTGTTGACCGGTGAAATAGTCGGATGTGGGCTGGATAGCCGAGGCAGATGGACCATATCCGAGGGAAATGGGATTTATCCGAGTGCAGTGGGATATATCCTAGAGTCTGGGAGGTTAGTCCGAGTGTCAGTGGACTGTCTCCGAGGGGGAATAGGAAACCTCCGAGAGAAATAGAGGATTAGCCGAGGTGGGACAAGTTGTCCGAGAAATATAGGAATATCCGGGTGAAAAATGGAAAACACCTCGGTTAAGGGCGGTTTATCCGAGTGGGAAGGGATTTGGGCCGTGGGCCAAGTGTTTGGTCGGCTATTTTTGGGGTTTATCGAAGGAATGGTCGAGCCGGTACAGGGAATAGCCGAGAGAATTGAATCGGACCGGGATAAAACTTACTGGAACCGGGAAAACATCGGATAAGTCCGGGTTACCTAGGGTTTTGCGAGTATTTAAGGGATTTTGAGACTTTTCTCGGGAGAGTTGTGTTTATTCGAGAGCAATAAAGCAAAGAAAGAGAATAGTCGAGAGAAAATCCTAAGAAAAACAGTTTATCCCGAGGACATCCGAGAGAGATCAGGTTATCGCCGAGATAAACTGGTAAGCGATTGGATATTTCCCTAAGTGTTGAGTTTTCATCAGATAACCTCGAGCTAATAGCCTTGTTTTGTGGGGTTTCTGAGGGAAAACAGAGTTTGGCTCGAAGAAAGGTGAACGGATCAAGAGATATCCGAGGGGATAAGGATCGGATCGTACCGTGAGCTGAGAGATTCTTAGGGAGATCGGATATCTTCGTTTTGGTGCGGTTTTCATCGGGATTTCTTCTGACCAATCTGTTTCAGCCTTGTCTAAGGTGAGTGCGTGACTGTGATTGGGTCTAGAACCGTAGGATTTGCTAGGGTTGAATGTTTGCATGTTGATTGTGTGATTTTCATGTTATGTGTTTAGAACTTATAAGCAATCCTTGTGTTGTGATATACTGTGGTGTTTACCGTGGCATATATGATGTTTAGCTAACCTCAGGGTAATCCGGATCATGTACTAGCTTAGGGAATGTGGGATTCTCGCTGAAGTAGACATGGGTCTTAAAAAGGGATTGATCTTGGTTGGTTAGGCTAGATGATCATGGCCGTTTGATATTGCTATGTCTATTGCGAATTGATTGTGTTGAATGTTGAATCCGAAAGTATGACTGCATGTTTGGTACTGACCAGGTGTTACGGGATGACCGTACTCACTAAGTATTTATGAAATACTTATGCCTTTCATCTTGAGTGTGCAGGTACTAAGCAGTAAGGGGGCGAGACCGGGCGGCAGTGATGGATATGGATGGATCGGAACTGGGTTTTATTTATGTTTAAGACTTTTGTTTAGAGTCTTATGGCTTTGGTGTTTGGCTATTTAGGCTGCTAGATGATCGTTTGTATTCATTAGCGAACCATTGTGATTTGTTTAAGTTAGCCCTGAATCCTGTTTAAGTGTTTATGAAAGTTAAATGAATGAAATGAGTTGCTTTATATTCCGCTTTGTATTGATAAGAAAGAATACAAATGAAGAAAAAGCTCAAAAATATGGTTAAGTATAGAAACGGACTTAGAGGATGTAGTGGGACACAGCCGCGGTACGGTTTACCGGGTTGGGTTACCGCAAGTTGGTATCATAGCGTTTTAACGCTTCTAGGACTGAAATTGGTGACTGCTGTTGTTTGTTTGTTTGTTTGGGGTTTATGGGGGTCCGATCCATTCTTCACTGCCAAGGTCTCGCGGTAAGTTGTTGTGTGGTGTTGTGAAACACGTTTTGAGTTAGCTTCGGCTAACTGGCATTGTGTACTTGCAGATGGTTGATACCAGAAGAACCGTGAGAAACAATGGAGACAACCAGGCTGCGGGGTCTGTGAACTCAGTCAACGGTGATGTTGCTGAGAGGGCAAGGGAAGCCGAGAGACAGGCAGCTGCGGTTGCGAATGAGGCGGCTAGAGTGGCAGCCGTGGAAGCTGCAAGGAATGCTGCGGATGCTGAGAACGTGGCTAGGAATGCTGCGGATGCAGCTGGGGTTGCTGCAAATGTGGCACCAGTGGGGTTAGAGGCTGTGCTTGGAATGTTAGCACAGGTACTAGCTAGGCTACCTGCGGTGGCTCCTGCTCTGGCGGTTGCAGCAGCACCACATGTAGTACCACCGGTGGGGGTTCACGCGGATGTGATTGAGGAGGAAGCGGACCAAGTGGAGAGGGTTCCGAGTTACCTCAAGGTTTATGATCACATGGTGCGGTTGGAAACCAAGTTCTTTGCTGGAGGTTCTACACCGATTGAGGCAGATGAGTGGAGGATGAGACTGGAACGGAATTTTGAGTCTATCCGATGTCCAGAGGGTTACAAGAGAGACATTGCCGTGCACTATTTGGAGGGTGATGCACACACGTGGTGGAAAGGAATTGTTGGAAGGCTGGTGAACGCGAATTGTTCTTATGAGACATTTTCAGCGATGTTCAGGAGCAAGTACTTCCCACAGGAAGCTTACAACGAGTTGGAGAAGGGGTTTCTGTACCTTAGTCAGGGGATGCTTACAGTGAGGCAGTATGAGACGCAGTTTAATCAGCTGAGGAAGTATGTGTCTCATGAGTTTGACACGGAGGAGAAGCTGATTCGCAGGTTTATGAGTGGACTACGAGTTGAGCTAAGGAATGGGTGTGTAGTTCGTGACTTCAGGACAGTTGCTGAGCTTGTTGAGAAGGCGGCATTGATGGAGTCAGGACAGGCGGAAGCTGCGTTGATGTCAGATGGGGCTAGTACAGCCGTGACCAAGGCGGGTCAGTCTAGTGGACAGAACCGGAAGTTTGGGAAAGGAGTACCGAACAAAGGGTCTGGGGGACGCAGCGTGTGCAGCACGTGTGGCAAGGCTCACGTTGGCGAGTGTAGGCGCGGTGGTAGTGGATGCCACAGGTGCGGGAGTTTAGAGCATCGGGTACGAGACTGTCCGGAGGAGGATCAGCGAGTGGTCCGTGTGTCCGGCAGTGATGGTGCGGTTCGGGTTTGCTACGGCTGTGGAGAACCAGGGCATTTTAAGCGTGAGTGTCCTAAGGTGGGAGTGGTGGAGCAGGCCGTGGCTCAAGGGAAGAGAGCAGGGGAGGCGCTTGCATCACAGGCCAAGAGACAGGCCATTATGCCAGTGCAGCAGCAGCCGAGGAACCGAGCACTTCTCATCTGATTACTGGTACGTGTGGTACTTAGTATTTTCAAAACTTGCTTTTGCGTGATGTGCGTTAGTATAGAGTCTTAGTATTCTAGGGAATGAATGTGTAGGGACCTTGCTAATGGATGAGGTTGAAACCCATGTTCTGTTTGACTCGGGAGTGAGTCATTGTTGTGTTAATCCGGACATGATCGGAAAGGGTCAGTTCCAGAAGGAACCCGGAGAGGACTTTGGGTGAGTTCACGTGGCTGGAGGCCAAGTGATGTTTTCACTAGGAACGGTCAAGAATGTTCCAGTGATGTTTGGCGAAGTGAACATGCCAGCGGATCTAGTGATCTGTAGAGTTAAGTCCTACGATGTCATTTTGGGAATGGACTGGTTAGGCAAGCACATAGCTCACTTGGATTGTCACCGTGGAAGGGTGCGGTTTGAGAGAGACGGAGAGGTCTTGGTTTATCAGGGAGTTAGGCCAACCTCGGGAAGTTTGGTGGTTTCAGCTATTGAAGCAGAACGGCTGATAGAGAATGGTTGTGAGGCGTATCTAGCAACGATCACTACTACAGAAGGAGGACCGGATGTAGACTTGGGCAGTATACCGGTGGTGCAGGAATTTGAGGATGTTTTTCAGGCGTTGGCAGGACTGACACCAGCTCGTTCAGATCCATTCACGATTGAACTTGAGCCGGGGACAGCTCTATTGTCCAAAGCACCATACCGGATGGCGCCAGCGGAGATGGCGGAACTGAAGAAGCAGCTAACGGAGTTGTTGGACAAAGGCTTCATTAGACCTAGTAGTTCACCGTGGGGAGCACCAGTGTTGTTCGTGAAGAAGAAGGATAGGAGCTTCAGGCTTTGCATTGACTACCGCGAATTGAACCGTGTGACCGTGAAGAACAAGTATCCACTTCCCAGGATAGACGAGTTGTTGGACCAACTCAGGGGAGCTACTTGGTTCTCTAAGATCGATTTGGCATCAGGGTACCATCAAATACCCATAGAGGAGACAGACGTGCGTAAGACTGCCTTTAGGACAAGGTATGGTCATTACGAGTTTGTGGTCATGCCATTTGGTTTGACGAATGCGCCAGTTGCATTCATGAAGTTGATGAATGGCGTATTCAGAGAGTACCTAGATGAGTTTGTGATCATTTTCATAGATGATATTCTAGTATACTCAAAGGATGAGGAAGAGCATAAGAGTCATTTGCGGACTGTTCTGGAGAAGTTGAGAGAACAGAAGTTATATGTCAAGCTCAGTAAGTGTAGCTTCTGGCAACGACATATAGGGTTCTTGGGTCACATTGTTTCGGATAAGGTAGTGTCCGTGGACCCAGAGAAGATTCAGGCTATTGCGGAATAGCCCAGACCAGAGAATGCTACAGAGATAAGGAGTTTTCTCAGACTAGCTGGTTACTACAGGCGGTTTGTCAAAGGATTTGCAAGCATGGCTCAGCCAATGACAAAGCTGACTGGTAAAGACGTGGAGTATGTCTGGACGGATGAGTGTGAAGAGTGCTTCTCAAAGTTAAAGGAGTTACTCACTAGTGCACCAGTATTGGCGTTACCAGAACCGGGTGAGCCATACGTGGTATACACGGATGCATCCAGGAAAAGACTAGGTTGTGTTCTGATGCAGAATGGTAAGGTGATAGCTTATGCTTCACGGCAGCTACGGAAGCATGAAGGAAACTACCCTACGCATGATTTAGAGATGGCGGCTGTGGTATTTGCACTTAAGATATGAAGATCTTACTTGTATGGGGAGAAGGTGCAGATATACACGGACCATAAGAGTTTAAAATACATCTTTACTCAACCGGATTTGAACTTGAGATAGCGTAAATGGATGGAGTTGGTAGCGGACTATGACTTGGAGTTAGCATACCATCCAGGAAAGGCCAACTTGGTGGCGGATGCGTTGAGTAGGAGAAGGGCTAGCGTATTATCTGAACAGAATGTTGGAAGCATTGTGAACATGTTAAGGACATTGCAGTTGAATGCAATAACGGATGGGGTTGAACCGTTGGGTTTGGAAGCTGCGGATAGAGCTGACTTGTTGACTAGAATTCGGATTGCTCAGGAGCAGGATGAGAATCTGAAAAAGGTGTCACAGAATGACAAGACAGGATATCAGACTTCAAACAATAGGACCATTGTTGTGAACGGACGGGTCTGTGTTCCAGATGTGAAGGAGCTAAGGGATGAGATCCTTAAGAAGGCACATCAGTCAAGGTTTTCTGTTCATCCAGGAATGACCAAGATGTATCAGGATTTGAAACGGTATTATCATTGGGTTGGGATGAAACGTGATGTGGCTAAGTGGGTAGCCAGATGTTAGACGTGCCAATTGGTTAAGGCAGAGCATCAGTTTCCAAGTGGTTTGTTGCAAACGTTGCCAATGCCAGAATAGAAATGGGACATGATCACCATGAACTTTGTATTGGGATTACCTAAGACTAGGAAGTTGCATGACTGGATATGGGTCATTGTGGATCGTTTGACCAAGTCTGCTCACTTCTTAGCAATGAAAAAGACGGATGGAGTACCAAAGTTGGTGGACATGTATATTGATCAGATCGTGAAGTTGCATGGAGTGCCAGTAAGTATCATTTCAGATCGTGATCCGAAGTTTACTTCGAGGTTCTGGAAAGAGTTCCAGGAAGCGTGTGGGACGCGATTGCATATGAGTACAGCGTATCATCCTCAGACTGATGGGTAATCAGAACGGACGATCAGGACATTGGAGGATATGTTGAGAGCGTGTGTACTCGACTGGGGCGGTAGTTGGGAAGACTACTTACCGTTGGCTGAATTTACATACAACAATAGTTACCAAAGGAGCATAGAGATGTCTCCGTATGAGGCGTTGTATGGCAGGCCGTGCAGAACACCATTGTGTTGGACACAAGTGGGGGAGCGTAGTGTAATGGGGCCAGCAGTGGTCGAGGCTACTACAGAAAAGATCAGATTGTTAAAGATTAAGCTGAAAGAGGCTATGGAAAGGCAGAAAAGTTATGCGGACAAGCGTCGCAGGGATTTGGAGTTCAGTATGGGTGATATGGTTTATCTTAAGGCACTGACTTATAAGGGAACAGATAGGGCAGCTAAGAGTGCCAAGTTGAATCCGAGGTACATGGAGCCGTACCGGATACTGGAAAGGATTGGCGCAGTGGCTTACAAGTTGGACTTGCCATCAGAAATGGGAGCGTTCCATAATGTATTCCATGTGTCACAGCTGAGAAAGCACATTACCGAACGGAAAACGGTTATAGAGGAGCCGCCAGCAGACTTGCAAGAGGACCTTGCAGTAGTGGCTAGACCGGTTCGAGTAATAGGACGGAAAGAAAAGACTAAGCGTGGAAAGCTGGTCAGCATGGTTCAGGTCGTATGGGACTGCGATGGACAGGAACAGGTTACTTGGGAAAAGGAGGCTAGGATGAAAGCTGAGTATCCCAAATGGTTTGACAAGTTGTAAACGGATGAGTCGGATTCGAGGACGAATCCAGAACGGGTGGGGGAGAGTTGTAGCATCCGTATCCGAGAAAATGCGGAATGATCGTTTATCTTGTCTAATTAATGAATATACCATTAATATCCATACTGTCTAATTATGAATGTTTTTCGTTTATTAATTAAATTGGATTATAAACCACTTTGGATTATTTATCTTGTGTTTTGTTTTCTATTAATGATGATATTGATCCAAAAGATGAGGAAAATACTTCTACTTATATACAGAACTCACAATAATCGTTAATATGAATCTGAGTTTACATGAATAAAAATTAATCGAATTAATGGAATGGCAGAGGAAAAAACATATTCCACTCATTCCTCCTCAAAGTATTACAGGAGCAAAATTTAGGATTTTTCTAAATAAATTCAGATATTTTTGGTGGATTATGTGAAATTATTTTCCACTAACTTTTTGTAAATGGTAACATTTCAGACGAATGCCCAATTACATTGTATTTTATTCCACTAAAAGTACATCTAATTCCTGTTTGATGTTTGTAATTTAGTTTTTATATGGTGTTTTCGGTAACTTGGTCTACATCTATAATATATAAAAGTTGATGGCATAGTGCATTGATGACATCTACATAGGATAAAAAAACTCAATCTGATTGGTCCACATCATCGGTTTTTATTAATCACAAAAATATTTAGTATGATTAAGATGAAGAAACTCAATATGATTGGTCCACATCAGCGTTTTTCATTAAACATAAAAAATGTTAAATTTGATTAAAATATTATAAATTAATTTCTATTTTTTAAAAACATTAATTTCGTTTTATATATAGAAAAATTAAAATAAAAACTTTAAGTAACAAACAGAAAAGAAATTAATGTTAAAAAAGTATCTTTCAAAATTAAATGAAAATTTAATGTCAAAGAGTTAACCTAACAAAAAAATAAATAACGTAAAAGCTAAAACTTATAATGTAGATTAAGAAAATTTCTAACTTCTAAATTAATTGACAAAAAAATAAAAAACATTAATTTGTGTTATAGATGGAAAAAATCATAATAAAAAAGCTTAAGTAACAAATAGAGAAGAAAATTATGTTAAAAAAACTAAAATATAGTAGCCTTCAAATTTAAATAAAAATTTAATGTCAAAAGAGTTAAACTAACCAAATAAAAATCAATTTCGTAAAAGCAAATTAACTTAATATCTAAAACAAAGTAACTGACATGAAAATTAATATAAAAATAAATTTGTCAAAAAAAGCATTCGTATAAAAAAAATTAACTTGATGTCTATGTTACATATTTTGAAAATCAATAACAAAAGATCTTAATAGAATAAAAATAAGTCCTATGTATATCAAGTATATAAAAAAATGTATAAATTAGAATAAAATATAAAATTACTACTAAAAGATGTAAAGCATCAAAAAAATAATAAAATGAAATTAATTTGAAATTAGAGAGTGCCTATGGAGACCATGAGAATAACTTGGGAATATCTAGAGACGGAGGAAGAAGAATATTATAGTAGGTGGCTCAAGATCTATAGAAACAATAAAGAAGTTACGCGCTAAATAAGCTTACAAGTTTCTAATAATAGTTTCTCATTGTGAAGATAATATTAATAGAAGAATATCACGTTTCTGATCATATCGATATCTCGAGATTTTGTTCAATCCAGACCTTCAAAAGGCATATGAGTTACGAGACATGCTGTAAGATAAATATATGTTCTATATAATTATTTTGTAGTATGATAATGATCAGATGTTGTTGTAACTCGATTGCTTGTGTATGCTTGATTAGAATTGAAGAGAGTGAGTAGGAGGACAAAGACGAAGAAGAAAACTCTCTACATATCACAGATTAGAATTGATTAAAATTGTGCAACATGTGCAATGATTATTGTTTACATTCTTTTTATGTTTTAAACAAATATTATTCTTGATGTCATTAACTTTTAAGTGTTATGTAACTTCTCTATTGGGATGCCCTGGTAATTCTATTAATCCTTATATGATACTTTGTATTATTTATGTTTATAGCTCATAGTGGACTGATAGCTTGCTATATTCACATGTTTTAGGCTGCATTTCATGCATCTTTTCTTTTGTTTTTGCATCTTAGTTTAGCATTCTAGTTTTATTTGCATCTAGAAATAACATTGCATGCATTTAGATTAGGATTGCATACATATGCATGTTTATGGTGTTTCTTAGGTGCTTTTGGAGGTTTTTAGAGCTTGGGGGAGGAGATGGAAGCAGTTCACATTCGAAGAGATGCCAAAGAAGGAGTTTTGCAAAGTCTGGTTCCATATCGAGGAGGAGCATCGAGTAGAACCTCTATGGAGTATACTCGATGCAAGTCATGGTACATGGAGATGAGGACTTGTTCGTGGATTCTAAGGCACATGTCTACATCGAAGTGGTGCATCGAGCAGGTGCATCGAGCAGGTGCATCGAGCAGGGCAACCTATACAAGCCGATACGCATCTACATCGACCATATCGGGGTGATGCATCGAGCAGAACACCTTTTGTACCACCCAATATAACTAATCTGCGCGTTGACCAGCATCTCTTCTTTGACCTTATCTTGTTTTTAGGTTTTTCCCTTTCTTTTTGGTTCCCTAGTATAAAAGGGAGCCACAAAGCATATCCTAATAGCATGATCTGTTCTAAACCTTATCTTATCTTGTTCTTTACCAAAAAGGGCGATTTGCCTAACGTTTGTAAACACTTTTATTTTTCAATTATGTCTTGCATTTTATGTTTTAATCTTGTCTATTGATCTTTAGTTTTTGCATCCTGGTAGTTAGATTCATTATCTTCGCATTTCATCTCTAATCTAATGGGATTAAATATTATTAGTGAGTAGTTCACCTTAGATTTGAGGTTCTAAGTAGGGAAAATGGTATTTAAAAGATGTGATTAAGGGTGAGTAGGCTTGTTTATTTTGTTTTCTATTGTTTCCTTCTCTTGCAAAGTGATTCATAAAGCCTCTCCCTAAGATTGAATATGGTATTGTTGATGCATATGATTGATTTAATGGCTTGAAGTCTTGTTCTTGGCATGATTCGCGTAATTGGTTTGATAGTCTGGCTTGGTTTATGTTTCCTTTGTTCAGTGACACCAATGTGATAGTTTACCTTGCTTGATGATTCGTTTAGGGCTAGATAGTGCCTGTTTTAAGATTCTTGCTTGATGGTTAGATAGTTTTCATTAGAAGAACATGTTTTTGTTTGAATCCTGTTCATTGCTTAGCATTGTTAAGTTTCACAATTGTGAGCTTAAATCTGTGTTCTTGATTGGTTGATTTAGCTACATAGGTCATTAGCGAATCCAAAAGATTGATAGGTTGGCCTGAATTCTTGTTTGAGTCAGAGAAGTTTACTTGATTAGTACTTCTTTTAGGCTTTATGGCTATGTGCTTTATTCTCGTGATTAGAGAATACACCATCAAAAGTGGGTTTGACACTCTAGTCTTGTTGAATTGGATTTGCCTATTAACCACTAAGTGGATCTTTCCTTAGACACCTTGTTTAGGATTGAAATATTGAGAAATGCTTGCTTGTTATGTGCTTGATTATTGCCTTTGTTTGAAATCCCCTTAGTCACTCTTGAAACCACTTAACCATTATTGCTTAGGACCTTGGATCATGCTTTTTATTATTTGCCTAAAATCGCTTTTGCTTAGTTGTCTTTGCTTGCTTATTTTCAGTAATCATCTTTCTTAGTATTGTTTAAGTTGCCTATCCTGTTTAGTTTATTGCTTAGTCTCTCATCTTGCTTAGTTTACTTGCTTAATTTCCATTCTTGCTTTTAATTTCTTGCATTGTTAGGTTGTTAGTCTTGCTCTTGCATCATATAAACCCAATCTTGCTTAGCTTATTGCATTGGCTGCATCCCAACTCATCCATAAATGATTGATAACCTGATCCCTATTCTACAACTGATTAGAGGCTAAGGACATTTGGTCTAGACCATAAAAAGTCATGTTTCACATTGGCGACGATGCCCTTGATGATGTTTGTTGAGTTTGTCATTGTTATTAGACAAAGTTCTTTTCATTTTCAGTTACTAATTAGATCTATTTTCATTGCTTTGTTTTTTCAATTACTTGCATGAATTTGAGGTCCAAAGGTTCAACAAACTTAGTCCCTCCTATAGACAACATTCATCATCTAGACCGTGGGGTCAAGAGAAGAACCGTAAGACAGAGAGTTCAGGAGTTAGAAGATCAGAGAATGGCAGAGCAGGAAACTCAGTTACCACACATTGGTGTTGTTGGACAAGCACCAATATGATAGGGATCATAGTTTACCCAATTAATTAACTACTGCAAGTGCATAACAAAGCAGTTGTAGCATAAAGGGTTATCGAATCTCAAGGGAGTAAACATACTATACTACCGATTGTAGATTCGGATTAAGCTAAGTAGTAATGAGTGAATGTAATGCGAAATAACTATAGTAATGAAAGCATGTGATTTGTTAATTTGATCTAAGGTTCAGAAAACTAAAAGCCCTAAGTCAGGACAATTCGCAGGTTGAATCCGAGAATGTAAAATGCATGCAAGCAGGAATGAATTAAAACCGTCTTAAACTCAAAACTCAATGATATAACTAATATATTCTCATTGCAGAAGTTATCTGTGCCTAATTCACAGAATTCCAAATCTCTTTGCAAATTCTAACAAGTTAAGCAAGCATTAAAGATCAGGTTTCGATTGTTCATAAAACTCCTAAGTGAAATCTCTTTGAAATTAGGCGTTTTGCTCATCTAATACTAGTTCAGGTGATTAACAATGTTCTCACATCTATTAAACAGCCTAGGGTTTCGAAATCTAGATGATTAGTCTCAGAAATCGATATGAATGCAAGCACAGATGAAGAATCAATGGATTTCCTAACAATTTAGCAATACTACAATCTCTTCATCAACCTTTGAAAAATCCCTAACTGAACTAACAGATTACTCACACATGAGCATGAAGACACAAAACATAACTGAATAAAACTGCATTAAAAGAATAGAGTAAAAGATAAATGGGGTCGAAATCTTCTCTAAAAGAGTACAAGATCTGTCTCCCCAAAAGCTCTGAATAAAACTCTCTCTTAAAGCTCTCTGAATTCTAAAATCTAAGATAAAAGCAAACAGTGGCTGAAAACCTAATATATACAAGCTAAAACAAAAGCTGGACACTTTTGTAAATAGTGGAACTTCTGGGCCAAAGATGCAATTTCCTCTCCATCTTCTGATAAAAGGTCACGACTCTCTTCAGATGCGGGTGACGAGCATCACCCTTGAGTGGTGACGATCGTCACCAATGCCAATCAATGCCTTCTGAGTTGCTAACTTCGTGGTTGATTCTTGCAATGCTCCAAAAAGCTCCAAAATCTCCAATTGTGCTCCAGACATGCTATAACTTGTAAAGACTCTACTAGGACTCTAAAAAGACCAAAAAGACTCAATTAAAAGGACTAATACCATGGTTAAAAACCATAAAAACCATGATATAACACAATACCACAAGCTGCTGCACACTTAGAGGAGGTTCAAGAAGATATGAACCATGCGGCTGGAGTTCAAGGTCTAAGAGTGCAAATACATGCACCAAGAGTTCAAAGGCATATGGGAGCTGGTGATGCGCCTGATACACACCACAACCGCAATGGGACTAATGCTCCAGATGTGCACCAGAATGACTTTGCAATCAAGCTTGGCTTAATCAATATGGTTCAAGGAAACCAATTTCATGGTCTACCTAACGAATATCCTTTAGACCATTTAGATCAGTTTGACTAAGTGTGTGGCATGACTAAGATACAAGGAGTATCAGAAGATGTTTTGAAGCTGCACTTGTTGCCTTTCAGCTTAGGAGACAAAGCACATCAGTGGGAGAAGACTCTTCCACAAGGTTCAATCTCAACTTGGGATGAGTGAAAAACAGCATTTCTCAACAAGTTCTTTTTCTCAACAAGAACATCAAACCTCAGGAATACAATCAGCAGTTTTACTCAACATTGGAATGAGACATTTGTTGAAGCATGGGAGCGTTTTAAGTCCTACACATTGCAATGTCCACACCATGACTTCACCAATGAAATCCTGTTGTCTACTCTATACAAAGGTGTCACTCCCAAATACCGAATGCTGCTACACACCCATTCTAATGGTAACTTCATGGGAAACACAGAAGTTGATGGTCTTGCTTTGGTTGAGAATTTGGCTTTATCAGATGGCAACTATGTAGAAGAGTATGATAGAACATCAAGAGTTGTTAGAAGCGCTGAAAGAGAGAGTACTCCCAAGAAAGATATCAAGGCTTTGAATGACAAACTTGATAAGCTGTTGAGTGTGTCTTTCAAGAATGTGAGCTATGTGGGTGAAGCTGATGCTACACAAGGAGAAGATATGATAGTTATACAAGAAGAAGCCTTCTACATGAATCAACAAGGAGGAGGTTTCAACAATTAAAGGAATCATCCTAACTTATCTTATAGAAGCACTAATGTGGCCAATCCTCAAGACCAGATATTCTTCACAAGGTGCTTAACAAAACCAAGGAGCCAAACATTTTGTTCCTTTCAACCAACAGCAAAACTTTGCTCCAAGACCACCATTTCAAGGCGGATTTCAGCAATCTAACTTTTAGGCTAGACCAGCTTTTGCTCCACCAGGTTTTGGCAATGCACAAGGTTCATTGATACGGTTCAGGTTTTAACCAAATAAAAACTATTGAAAGTGCACAGCAAAGCAGTCATCGTATATAGGGTTATCAAATCCCAAGGGAGTAAGTAAAGTACACTAAAGAGTTCAGGTTCAGTTTAAGCTAAGCAATAAGTAGTGTATGTAATGCGAAATAACTAATAAGATGTAAGCAGGCGATTTTGATTTGATCTAAGACTCAGAAAACTAAAAGCGCTAAGTCAAGACAATTCACAGGTTGAATACGAGAATGTAGAGTGCATGAAATCAGGAATGTATAAGAAGCGTCTTGAACATGAGTCGCAAGTATATAACTTATCAATTCTCATTGCAGAAGTTAACTATGTCTAAGACGAGCGTCACCCTTGAGTGGTGACGAGCGTCACCCAAGCCAAAATTCGCCTTCTGAGTTGCACACTTCGTGGTTGTATCTTGCAATGCTCCAAAAAGCTCCAAAATCTCCAATTATGCTCTAGACATGCTATAACCTGCAAAGACTCTACTAGGACTCTAAAAAGACCAAAAATACTCAATAAAAAGGACTTATACCATGGTTAAAAACCATAAAAATCATGATATATCAACTTCCCCAGAATTAGCTTTTGCTTGCCCTCAAGCAAACATCAGACAAAGAACAGGGTCGAGGTTTGAAAACAGAAACAGCCAGCTAAACATCAGGAACACCATATTGATCAACACATTCGAATCCACATACCACTGAGTCAACACAAGATCAAATTTCAGTCTAATCATCACAAGCTTAGCAAATCTCTCAATTCCAGTTCAAGTTCCTTGCAAGAAATCCGAAGTCTCTATTGTTAACTCCTTATTTTTATCTAAGTGTGATATCTCATCAAGGTTTTATCATCTCAATCACTTACATATTCTTTTACCTTCCTAAACAACTGAACAAAGCAACTCTCCTATTTTCTCTTCCCTTGATCTTTTCCTTTGGATATTTTCGATATTTCAACTCTTTTCTCATTTTTTTTACAGTCTAAGATATGGTGCTACTCAATAGTTGTGTTTCTTGTGAGGATACAGGTTCTTGAGTGTGTTCATTACTGTTGTTCCTTGTTAGAAGAAAGGGTCATGAATGCACCATTCTATGGACTTAAACTCTTAAAAGCTGTATTAGGGTAGATCAAAGAGAGACTGCATCTAAACATACCAAGTTAGAAAAGTTGTACCTCATGAAGGGACGGGTGACGAGCGTCACGCTCAGTGGTGACGAGCGTCACCGCGTCTGGAACTCCAATTTCGACAAGTTAGATGAGTTAAACGTTATGTTATAATGTATACTCTAAAGTCAGACTGTTAGAGCACTCAAACACACATTTAATAACATCCAAACATAGCAATAAAACCTGGTTCAACAAGCTCACAAAACATCATCAAAGTAACTGACAACTGACTCAAAGAAAAACATAAAAATGACTCAAGAGAAGTAAAAGAAAAGAGAAACAAAAACAAGTAACCGGATAGATGTGGATCTAGTCCTCATCCTCACAAGGCTCAGTGGTGTAGTGTGGGCGGACACAACTACAGTTGCTGAGTGTACCTACAGCATCCCGTAATCCCTCAAAGCTGTCAATGACATATTCCTGAAAAGCAGTCATGTCCATGGGTGTCTGAGGTCGCAGAGGGCGCCTGAATGCAGAGGGTGTGGTCGTGGATGGAGCCTGACGTCTGGATGGTCCAGCCTGAGCAGCAGCAACAGAGGAGGAAGCGCCAGCAGTGGCTCCTCTAGGGCGCTGTGGAAGAAGGCGCAGCTGGCGTCTATCTCCCTGGATCGTGGTGTACTGTGGGCTGGGCAACCGTATGCCAACATACTCTCCAGTGGTAGTAGTGAATGTCCAGAGCAATTGCTGCTTGAACCAAGTAGCATTGCGAAGATGCGTGTCATCCGTAAGGGATCTGTCAGTTTGATGATGCTGCAAAGTGATGTATCGATCTGGAAATGCTGGAAGATGGGTGTAAGAAGACTACCCACGCTCTCACTCTTCTCCCCTGGACTGGTGAATGGCTTGGTCTTCAGAGAGACCAAGTGCTCAGCGAAAATAGCGCCAAAGTGGGCACGGACCATGCTGTCTATCGGGATCTCATCATCCTGCATCTCGTCAAAGCCGTAGTAAAGTAGGATCAGTTCACTGACACGCTGCTTGCTTGGCGCAGACTTGCACAAGATGGTGTTGCCTAGAAGGCGCATAATATACTTGATAACAGGATGTCGAACGTCTGTCTGCGTACTCGTCTTGCTCTCGTATACTCCATTCCCGAACTTGGACCAAACTGTCTGCATGTGGGTCCACTGCGATGGAAGGAGAACGGGTGGTCAGAGAAATCATAAATCCCGCAAAGCTCAGGCAGACTGATCCTGTAGCGAATCCCGCGGATCAGAAAAGTCTGCGTGCCTTCCTACGCTCGCTTGGCCATCTTGTTCGCGTAGTACACACGAACGGTAGAGAGGAACTGTCGAACCAGGTCGGGGTACATATCATACTGCTGAAAAGACTTAGTGCCCATCCCGATCCTCTCCAGAATCTGCAAAACATCATCCATAATACCCATCTTCCGCAGCACTGTGGTTTCCGCGAATCTGATGGGAATGATCTTCACCTTCAGCCGCGCAAAGTAGAATAGCATGTCATACTCATCTCACTCTTCCTGAATATCACGGAACACACATGTATTCCGCGCTGATGTTTAGGTTTTTAATCCTTAACTCAATCCTCAAACACACATGTCATTGTAGTACTTGAGGTGTCAATCCAATCCAAGGCTAATGAACATATGAGATGCAGAAAACTTGCTAAGCTAGGCCAAATAAAGAGAGGGAATTGAACTCTAACAACCTAAGATGAACAAGAAGGAAATCTAACAAGACTAAAGGCAGTTTAAACAAGATTAAACAAGCAAAACAGAGCAAAACAGAGCAAATCCGAAATATAACAAAAGAGAAAAGCAAGTTCCTAGAAGTGGTTATTGACTTTGGGGAATTCAAGAACTAATTGAGGTTGTTTCAAACAGCATTGATCAAGCAAACAAGCTAGCAATGGTGATTCCTAGACATAGAGTTCACAAACAAGCAAGCTAAATCCAATGTCTTGTAAAATAGCCCTTTGCTAAACACGTTAACAAGAACTAACTCTCATTAGTGCTAAAACATTTAGCAAGCATTAATAAACAACTCTATTCAAGTCAAAATGCTCCTCAAACAGTCAATATCTTGAGCCAAGGCCAGTAAATCCTCTATCAAACAAGATCAGCATTTCATCAAACACTTGGTGGGCATAAAAGAAAGCCTAAATTCTAGATAAGTGTGATCAAGACAAATCTAGTTTAAGAACAGATCAATAGAGAGGAACCAATATAATGAAGCACTAAACAAACCTTAATCAAGCCCTAAATTCTTCTAATCTACCACATCTAGAAACCCTAAGCAAAACACAAAAAAGGCAAGGTTCAAGACTAAAGTGATGACAAAGTATGGTTAAGGGATCAAATCAAATTAAGAATAATTCAACTCTAGATAAGGACATCTCAAACAAGACAAGTTACTTTGTTCATTGGCATGTCAAACCCATGGTTAGTGGTGTATTTACCAACAAACAAGCAAGAAGCACAAGGTCCATAAAATCTAACAAGTTCTCATACCTCTACTTTTGAAGGCTTATGTGATTACTTATCACTTGCTGGAATATATCAGACAACTACTCACTGGTTAGGTTTATTGTAGTTATCTAAGGGAAACTTTCCACCAATGGGTGATGCAAAGACTCATGATATTCTAAGCATCTATTCAAGACTTAAACCACTAAGACATTTCATCAAACACATGGGGTGCAGGATAAAACGCCTATGATTCTTATCTATTCCAAAGAGGTACTAAGAATTAAAGATCAATTCAGCAAGAAGAGGAATGGGATCTAGCAACATAACACATCAAGCATCCAAAAAAAACATTTTTGCATCACAAAAAATCATGAATCTCTAAAATAACTCAAACCCTAAATAGCAAATTCAAAATTAATAAAAGCAAGACCAAGACTAAAGATTAAAGACTTATGATTAAAATAAGAAGAAAATATAAATAAAAGTATACACAACTGATCCAATCTCAATCCACAAAGGGTTTGTTCTTGTTCTATGAAAAACTAAAGCAAAGCTTTAGGGAAGAGAAAGGATAAGAGAAAATAGATCTAGGTTTAGCTATTCATAGGGAACATCCCCAAAATAGCATTAGGAAGCAAAGATTAAAAAACTCGAAGATGGTCAAAGATGCTTCTCGGACCAAAACCTATCGATCAGAAGGAAGGAGGTGATGCTCAATATAGGTGATCGATAGGAACTTCTGGTTGTGGACAGTGATTCTTGAACCGCCATATCTTTTGAACTACTGATCGGATGGACCTGATTCAACCTCCGATGGAAATCTTATTCGATCCTCTACAACTTCTATGAAGGACGTGGAGGCTGAATCGCACCAGAAGACCTTCGTTATGACCCATAAATTTCATACCAATTTGTATATCAGACAGATTTCTCTCAGCTTTGGTCGATACAAGACTTTGATGCAGCCTAAAACCCGTCATCTTGGCTATTATACTTGGTTCTTCATGTCCTAATTATTCACCAGACTCCAAATGTCTTTCTTGCTCCATTT
The DNA here is from genome assembly GCA_911865555.2 of Thlaspi arvense. Classification (NCBI taxonomy): domain Eukaryota; kingdom Viridiplantae; phylum Streptophyta; class Magnoliopsida; order Brassicales; family Brassicaceae; genus Thlaspi; species Thlaspi arvense. The sequence goes on from OU466857.2 coordinate 17,312,395, forward strand.
AGACCTGAAAAAGACTCCAAAGAATGTAAAACATGCAAATGTCTAACCTAAAACCTATTATGTCTAATATGAATGAAAATGTGACAAAATATGATGAATGAATGCATGAAAGAGACCAAAAACTAAACTAAATGCAAGCTAAAACAAGGTAAATGATGAGGATATCACGCGCCACTTCCTGCTTCGCAGTCCCAACCCAAGTAACTCCAGTAGTGATTTTCCGAGCTTCTCGCATTGGCCATGGAGGCCTGTAAACTGGTCTACTGCTGTATGAATGTGCTGATCCTGATGCAGTGCTTGAAGACGATGCTGGTCGCTGTCTCTTCTCATGTCGAGGCATCTAAAATTTCAAACAAAAAATAACAAAAAATCACCAAAATTGAAATAAATGATGGCGATCAACAACAGCACTACCATGAACACAATTCAAGCATCAGTTCAACCTAAAGCAGCCAAAATTTTCAGATTTTTTCAAGTTTCATCATGAACTCGAAATTTTAAAAACTTGCAAATCAACCGATAAAATCATATATGGATGGTAGCATTCATCTAATACAACCTAACTAACCATGATTCAACAGTTAGATAAAGCTAATCAAGCCAAAAATCGAATTTTACCAAACATATGGCGGATGGGAAATTAGGGATTCCGAACACATACCTTGCAGATCTTAAAAACTGAGTTGAGATTATGAAAGAGCACTAAAATTCACACGAATTAGGCTTTTGAATCACTCAATTTGGTTCAAGAAATCAAAAGTTATGAATTTGTGTTATATGTTCTAAGTGCTCGATTATTTGTAGTTTTGTCGCGAAGAAGAAGAAGAAAGGACATAAGCGTACCTGAGTCTCGGAGGGGTGAAGAGCGTCACCCGTAGATCGTTCTGCTTCTTTTTTTTTCTGATTAACTAATTAACTAACTAATATATATATACACGAAAATTAATTACTAAGTACAGAAAATAAAACTTACCAGTGGATTATCTCCCACTAAGCACTTGTTTAACGTCATTAGCTCGACTGTGATTGCTGTTTAGACAGCTGGTGCATCATCCAGAGATACAATGTGTCCTGCTGGAATCTTGGCTTGCGCCCAATAGTGTTTCACCCTCTGTCCATTGACAGTGAACTCCTCTCCTTTGCAGTTGATCAAGACAAGTGCACCATGTGGTCTAGCCTCTTTGACAGTGAAGGGACCTGACCAACGAGAATGCAGTTTACCAGGAAACAATTGTAAACGAGAGTTATAAAGGAGTACCTGGTCATTAGGCTCGAAATGTCTAGAGATGATCTTCTTATCATGATATGCCTTTGTCCTCTCCATGTATTACTTGGAGTTTTCGTAGGCCTGATATCTGATTTCATCCAGTTCATTGATATGAATCGAACGCCTCTCTGCAGCACGCTTCAGATCGAAGTTCAGTTTCTTGATATCCCATTCTGCTTTGTACTCTAGCTCCACTGGAAGATGGCACGCCTTGCCATAGAGTAGATGGAATGGTTTAGTCCCAAGGGGCGTTTTGTAAGCTGTCCTCTAAGCCCACAATGCATCATCCAGTTTTGCTGACCAGTCCTTCCTTGTCTTCCTAACTGTCTTCTCCAGAATCTGCTTGATCTGTCTGTTGGAAACCTCAACTTGTCCACTGGGGATGATATGGTGTTGCTACTCTGTGTTGTACACCATACTTCTTTAGAAGCTTATCAAAGACCTTGTTAACAAAGTGAGAACCACCATCACTGATAACAATTTACGGGACCAAATGCCACTCTTCACATCTCTGCAGAGGCATTGGCTACTCCTACCAATGATGCTGCAGTGGTTTTGAAGGTTTTTAAGTGAGAACCACCATCACTGATAACAATTCACGGGACCAAATGCCACACTTCTCCCAATTCAAAACCAAATGCCACTCTTCACATCTCTGCAAAACTGCACACAAGTTGTCCAGACAGCTCTTGAAGGAGGACCCATAAACTGAGAAATCATCCCTGAAAACCTCCATAAACCTCTCAATCATGTCAGTGAAGATCGACATCATGCATCTCTGGACGGTTGCAGGAGCATTACACAGTCCAAAAGGCATTCTGCGATATGCAAAGGTGCCATAAGGACATGTAAAGGTGGTCTTTTCCTGATCATCTGGATGGATGGGGATCTGAAAGAAGCCTGAATAGCCATCAACGAAGCAGTAATACTTGTGAATCGTTAGCCTCTCAAGCATCTGATCGATGAAAGGTAGATGGAAGTGATATTTCCTTGTGGCAGCATTCAGCTTCCTGTAATCGATGCACATATTGTGTCCTGTCACAGTTCTGGTTGGAATCAGCTCATCCTTATCATTCTTCACCACTGTAACACCTCCTTTCTTACGGACCACATGCACTGGACTGACCCAAGCACTGTCTGATATGGGATAGATGATCTCAGCTTGCAGCAACTTTATGATCTCCTTCTTGACCACATCCTGCAGATTCAGATCCAGTCTCCTCTGGTGCTCCACAGTTGATTTCGATTCATTATCCAAATGTATCCTATGCATGCACAAGTCTGGAGAAATCTCTGAAATATCATCAAGAGAATAGCCAAGAGCTTTGCAAAATCTGTACAGCTTACTTATCAAAAGAGTGAGCTCTGCAATGTTCAATGAAGCATTAACAATTACGGGATAAGTGGAGTTTTCTTCAAGGAAAGCGTACCTTAGCCCTGCAGGGAGCTGTTTAAGAACAACCTTTGGTGCTTTTGCTGCACTCCAATCACCCATTGCAGCAGCTTACGCAGATGTGGTGACAAGCTCATCCTGTGCAACCAGTTGCATCACATGTGAAGTAGCATCCATCATCTTTGTGTAGCCAGTAGAAGCTGCATCCAGATGCTCATACTCTGCTGTAGAAGTGGTCAACGCCCTCTCCAAGGGGTCTTCTGATCTCATGTCTTGAATGATTTGATCAGCAAGGTTGGTAAGAACATCCACATAGAAAGTATGTCCATCTATGGTTAGCCTCTTCATCAGCTTGTCCATTTCGAATTGCATCACCAAATCACCAACATTCAGCTCAATTCTTCCTTTCCTGACATCAAAAATAGCTCCTGTAGTAGCCAGGAAGGGTCTGCCAAGAATCAAAGGGTCTTTGGGTTCTTCTCCATACTCTAGAACCATAAATCTGTAGGAATCATGCAATCTCCTACTTTGATAGGATCATCATCTATCACACCTTCAAGAACTCTGACTGATCTATCAGCTAGGATAAGAGATATCCTTGTTGCCTTAAAATCAGTCATCCCTAAGCTCTTGGCAACAAAATGAGGCATAAGGTTCACATTAGAACCAAGATCACACAACGATCTCTCAAATATGTCAGAAAAGATTGTGCAGTCTAAAACAAAGCTCCCAGGGTCTGAAAGCTTCTTTGGCACTCTGTTCTGAATCACTGCACTGACCTGCTCGTTGATCATCATTGCTCCTGCCTCTAAGCTCAAGTTGTTGGTCACCATCCTCTTCACATATCTCCTTATAACAGGTATAATCCTCACAGCATCAATCAATGGAATCTCAATGACCAGCTTGTCCATGATAGCCTTGCATGTGGCATCTTCAAGCTCCTGTTTAGACTTCTTAGGATGCTTAGAAAAGGGTACCTCAGACTTCTACACCGTTTCCTTAGCATTTTGAAGTCTCAGGCGAAGCAGCTGTGAATCGTTGTGGGTGACGAGCATCACTGGATTGGTGACGGTTGACACTCGTTTGTGATGTAATGTCATCAGGGGCTTGCAAATTTGGCGACGAGCGACACCCCTCCTTGGTGACGATCGTCACCCGTTGTTTCTCAGCAGGAATTTCATCATCTTCATAGTCTTCAAGTCCAACGAATTCTCCTGAACTCAAATCGTTCTGCAACACTGGTTGCAGGTTCTTTCCACTCCTCAATGTGATGGCATTCACATGATGTTTGGGATTAGCATCAATCCTTCCAGGAAGGAATCCCTCATGCCTCTGAACAGCTCATGCAGTTTGAGCAACTTGAGTATCCAACTTCTTCATATGAGAGTTCAGACTCTCAATTTTCCCATTCAGGTTCGATACAGCGAATCCATCTTGCCATTGAAGTCCATTGTCAGCTTCTGCTTTCCCTCTAGGAGTTGTTCTAACATAGCTTCCACCTTGTTGTCTTGTGGAGGTGCAGCTTGTAGGAAGAAGAACCATAGTTCCTGTTGAAGTTGCTGCTCTTCTGATAAGGTTTCTGGAACTCTGTTTTCTGGAACTGAGGCTTGGGTGTGTAACCAGGCGAGCTCTGATTCCCTGTGAAGGCCCTCTTCTGATTATTGTTGTTGTAGCCTCTGTTCCACTGCTGATTCCCATACTTTTGACCCTGAAATCCTCCAGCATTGATGAAATTCACATCTTCCTGCTCAATCTCCTCTGGATTTTCGAAAGTCTCAACCTCTGCAGCAAAGTGAACTGACTTCTTTCCCACCAAGAGGCTATGCATACAGTCCAGCTTAGCCTTAACTTCAGCAATCTGATTACCATCACTCAAACCACCCTGTATCATTCTCTGAAAATTGGCATTCTTGGTGCTGTTACTGCCAGCCAAGTTTTCTATCAAAGTTATTGCAGCATCAGGAAGGTTTGGGTTAAAGTTTGCATTACTAGCAGCATCCAACGCCATATGATACTTTCAGTCAATGCCTCTGAAGAAAATACCAAGCAGCTGCACTTGATTGAAACCATGATGTGGACAGTCCCTTTGATAAGACTTGAATCTCAGCCAAGAAGCTTTTAAAGCTTCAGTAGGACATTGGGAGAATGATGCGATTTTCATCCTCAAGTCCTCTGATCTAGTATCATCATAGAAATTGTTCAGAAAAGCATTCTTGGTGTCCTCCCAAGTGGTCAGTGAACCAAACTCCAGTTGCTTCAGCCAATATGCAACATCTTCTCCAAGAGAGTAAGGGAATAACTTGCAGAACATAAAGTCATAGCTAACTCCATTAGCTTTGACACTTGAAGCTAAATACTCAATCCTCTCAATATGATCCATTGGATGCTCATGAGGTAAACCATGGAAAGGATGCTGTCCCACAAGCTGATAATAAGCAGGCTTGAGCTCAAAATCATTCCTCTGAAAAGCAGGAGGGCGGATTGCAGCAGCGTTGGCATATAACTGGTCATGCCTGTTGTAATCCCCTAGAGTCCTCTGAACAAAACGACCAGCAGGAGCTCCAGCGTCTTGTGCCACTGGTTGAACCGCCTGTTAACCTATAACATTCCCATATTGATCCAGTCTCTGCCCTTCTTCATTCCTCTTGTTTCCCTCTCTGTCAACCAAGTGACCTTCTGCATCTTCAACCAAGATCATTGGAGCAACCATTGTAGACTGTTTCTTAGTTTTCCGGATTGTCCTCTCTAACTTAGCGAGTTCGTCGATACTCAAAGTCACATGCTCCTTCTCTTTGTTGCTTCTGGTACTGCGATTAGGCATACACCTGAAACCAGAACAAAGAAAAGCAGCAGAAAGTTAGTAAACAAAGTATAACTTAGACAAAATCCTAATATTAAAAATCGATAGGCAGCTATTACTCCCCGACAACAGCGCCAAAAACTTGATAGGGCTCAGGTTTTACCCAAATAAAAACTACTGCAAGTGCACAGCAAAGCAGTCGTTGTATATAAGGTTATCGAATCCCAAGGGATAAACTACACTAAATAGTTCAGGTTCGGATTAAGCTAAGCAATAAGTAGTGTATGTAATGCGAAATAACTAATAAGATGAAAGCAGGCGATTTTGATTTGATCTAAGACTCAGAAAACTAAAAGGGCTAAGTAAGGAAAATTCGCAGGTTGAATCCGAGAATGTAGAGTGCATGAAATCTGGAATGAATAAGAACCGTCGTGAACATAAATCGCAAATATATAACTAATCAATTCTCATTGCAGAAGTTAACTATGTCTAAATCACAGAGTTTCAAATCACTTTGCAAACTCTAACAACCTAAACATGCAGTAAAGATCTGGTTCAATTGTTTACAAAACTCCTAAGCCAAATCTCTTTGCATTAAGTCGTTTTGCTCATCTAATGCTAGATCAGGTTATCAATAATTTCCATCACTTTTGGCTAAGCTCTCCACAAGCTCTAGGCCTTCATCTACATCCTTAAATAGGAAGTTTCCATTTGACGCAGTATCAAGTAGCATCCTGATCTTAGGGAGAGCGCCTATGTATAAGGTTGAGAGGAGTGAAGCTTGTGAGAATCCATGGTGAGGGCACATAAGTGTGTACCCTTTGAATCTCTCCCATGTTTCACCAAAACTCTCACTATTCTTTTGAGCAAAATCAGAGATCTCATTCCGGATCCTAGCAGTCCTTGAGTAGAGAAGAACATTGCTAAAAAAGGCTCTCTTGCAATCATCCCAACTATTGATACCTCCCTGAGGCATGTTCTTTTCCCACTGGTGAGCTTTGTCCCCTAAGGAGAATGGGAATAGTCTCAGTTTGCAGCCATCTTCGCTGACACCATTAATCTTGGCGAGTGAGCAGAGTCTATCAAAATTATCCAAGTGATCCAGAGGGTCTTCAAGAGTTAACCCATGGAACTTGCTGCCTTGAAACATTGAGATCAATCCAGATTTGATCTCAAAGTTATTGTTCTGAACTGTGATAGGGCTCAGGTTTTACCCAAATAAAAACTACTGCAAGTACACAGCAAAGCAGTCGTAGTATAAGGGGTATCGAATCCCAAAGGAGTATGTAAACTACACTATCGATTGTAGGTTCAGATTAAGCTAAGCAGTAAGTGGTGTATGTAATGCGAATGACAAAATAAAAGTAAGCAAACGAAATTTGGTTTTTGATCTAAGTTTCAGAAGATTAAAAACGCTAAGTCAGGACAGTTTGCAGGTTGAATCCGAGAATGTATAATGCATGAAATCAGGAATGATTAAGAATCGTCTTGAACATGAATCACAAATATATAACTAATCAATTCTCATTGCAGAAGTTAACTACATCTAAATCACAGAGTTTCAAATCTCTTTGCAAACCCTAACAATCTACACATGCAGTAATGATCAGGTTCAATTGTTCACAAAACTCCTAAGCCAAATCTCTTTGCACTAAGTTGTTTTGCTCATCAAATACTAGTTCAGGTTATCAATAATGCTCTCACATATATATAACAACCGATGATTTTCAAATTTCCAGATGATGTGTCTAAGAAAATCGGATTTAAAGCAAGCAGAGATGAAGAACCAACAGATATTCTAAGCAGTTAGCGATTTCTACACATTCTTCATCAACACTTGAAAAGCCCTAACTTAACTAGCAGATTACTCAGACATGATCATGGAATCATAAAGCATAGTTGAATAAAATTGCATTGAAAGAATAGAATAAAAGATAAAGGGGTTCGAAATCTTCTCTAAAAGAGTACAAGATCTGTCTCCGCAAAAGCTCTGAATAAAACTCTCTCTCAAGCTCTCTGAATTTTAAAATCTAAGATAAAAGCCAACAATAGCCTAAAACCTAATATATAGAAGCTAAAACACGAGTTGGAACACTTTTGTAATTACTGGAACTTCAGGGGCCAAAGTGCAAACAATCTTCAATCTTTTAACAACAAGTCGCGACTCCTTCCCATCTACGGGTGACGAGCATCACCCTTGAGTGGTGCCGAGCGTCACCCAAGCCAACATTCACCTTCTGAGTTGCACACTTCGTGGTTGTATCTTGCAACGCTCCAAGAAGCTCTAAAATCTCCAATTGCGCTACACACATGCTATACCCTGCAAAGACTCTACTAGGACTCTAAAAAGACCAAAAGATTCAATAAAAAGGACTTATACCATGGTTAAAAACCATAAAAACCATGATATATCATTCATCTAGTGCTCATGATGGTTAGATCAAACAGATGATGCAACAGCTTCTAAATGGTCAAGCCAACACAATAATAGAGCTGCATAAGAAGTTTGTTGAAGTGCACAACAAGATTGATGCTACAACTTGTGATATGAATAGAAAGCTAGATGTTTTAAACAAAAGGGTTAAGTCTCTTGAAAGCAAATGAGCTTCATCTTCACAGACTCATAACCAATTACCTGGAAAAAATGAGGTTAATCCTAAAGAATTCTGCCATTATTTGATTACTGAAGAGGATGAAGAGTTGAGTGATGATGAAGATGCTTCATTAGAAGATCTTGGTTTTATGCTTCAAGAGCTGTTACTCAATAGGGAAATGGAGGATTCTAGGCGTTTGGGATATGTTTTAAACATTACCATTGACGATCAAGAAGCTGTGGACATTGTTGATCAGTTTATTCAAGTTTTGGACAAACAAGAAGAGCTTGCCTTAGAGAAGGGAAGACTTGAGAAGGAAGAGGTTGAGAAAGCCATAGTTTCTCCAAAAGAAGAGGTCAAAGCAGAGCCTAGTGAAGCTGACAAAGAGCTGACATAAGTCTGCCATGCTTTGATGGCTTATGCCAAGAAAAGTTCTGAAGACTTCAGAGCCTTTCATGACCGCCAAGTAGGGACTTCGTCCAGCAACAATGAGAAAGGCAAATATGCTGAGTTTCAAGTCTACAAACCACCAATTACTTACACACAATGAACTTTACAAAGGCTCAAAGAGCAGTCTACCTAAAGTTCAGTAAGGGTATAAAAGTTGCTGGCATCAAGCTTCCTCATGGTACCACATTGCTTGAAGTAAAGGATCAAACCAGGTTTCTCAAGGAAGTATTTGATAAGCTAGAAGTTGTGAAGCCAATACTTAAGAATGTGGGAGCTAATTTGAAGAGGAGTACGCAGCTGAAAAACCATAACCAAGCTGTCTAATCCTGGAAAGTTCTTGGTCACTTGTGAGCTTGATATGTTGGACAAAGTGGAAGCCTTATGTAATTCAGGTACCACAGTTAATGTCATGTCTCTCCACTTGAGTCAGCAGTGGGAATCAAAGAGCTGATGCCTTGCAAAGCCTCTATTACCTTTGTGGATAATATTTCAAAGCGCCCTCTAGGCATGGTGAATGATTTCACATTGAAGATTGGTATTTGCTTGATACCAACAGATTTTATAGTTATTGAGAAGACGTATTCAAGAGAGGTACCACTCCTACTAGGAACACCTTTCTAGGCTACAGCAGGCGCTCAAGTAGATCTTAAGAGAAGCTCAGTGATTTTGAAGAATGTTGATGAGTTCAAGGTGTACAAGATTGTGTCACCTTCTATAGCCTTTTGTGGAACCATTGTTGAGGAAGAGAATGAACAACAGCAACTTCCAGAATGTGTGGAGCAGGCTATGAGCTTCACAATGACCATGCTGATGAGAGACACTCTTCCAGATGAGCCAAAGGAGAAGCTTGACACTGAGTTGAAGCTTGAGGATGGTTTGCAAGAAGAAGAGGTTTTGATCACCAAAGAAGTAAAGCCTTTGAGCATCACACAAAGTGTCAAGAAAAGGAGAACAAAGAAGTCAGCTTGTGATAAGAAGAAGCTGCAGTCAGCTGGTACTTGGGTCTACATGAAGAAGGGAGAAGGAGTTTCTGCTCCATCAACTTCAGCCCACTAAGTCTCCAACCATGAAAGTCAAGCTTAGTGACTTAAAACAAGCACACTTGTGAGGTAATCCCATGACTATCCTTATATATATTGATTTCTTTTATTATTGGTGTCTTTATTTAGTATTTCAGAGGTCAAAGAACAGGTCCCAAGCTATATAGGAGGTTCAAAGGCCAAGGAAACAAAACTCAGTTTTTACATCGGGGTACCATATCGGGCAGAACCTCTGTCATACAAGCCCGATATGCTTTTTACCGGGGAAGATGCAGAACATATGTCGAGCAAATTTCACGAGGGGGATTGTATCGAGGTGTTACATCGAGCAGAACCTCCAAAGCTCTGATAGGGTCAGGTTTTACCCAAACAAAACTACTGCAAGTGCACAGCAAAAGCAGTTGTAGTACAAGGGGTATCGAAATCACAAGAGAGTAATGCAGACTACACTATCGAATGTAGATTTGGATTAAGCTAAGCAAGATATGATGTATGTAATGCGAATGAATGAATGAAAGTAAGCAAACGATTTTGTAAGATGATCTAAGTTTCAGAAGACTAAAAAGCGCTAAGTCAGGGCAGTTCACAGGTTAAATCCAAGAATGTATGACGCAGGAAATCAGGAATGATTCAGAACCGTTTCAAACATGAATCACTGATGCATAACTAATCAATTCTCATTGCAAAAGTTATCTATGCCTAAATCACAGAGTTTCAAATCTCTTTGCAAACCCTAACAACCTAAGCATGCAGGAATGATCAGATTCAATTGTTTACAAAACTCCTAAGCCAAATCTCTTTGCACTAAGTTGTTTTGCTCATCAAATACTAGTTCAGGTTATGAATAATGCTCTCACATATATTTAACAACCTAAGATTTTCGGATTCCTAGATGATGTGTCTCAGAAATTCGATTTTAAAGCAAGCAGAGATGAAAAACCATAAGGTATTCCTAACAGATAGCGATTCTACAATCTTTTCATCAACCTTTGAAAAACCCTAACTTAACTAGCAGATTACTCAGACATGATTATGGAATCACAAAACATAACTGAATAATATTGCATTAAGAGAAAGAGTAAGAAATAAAGAGGGTTCAAAATCTTCTCAAAAGAGTACAGGATTTGTCTCCCCAAAAAGCTCTGAATAAATCTCTCTCTAAGCTCTCTGAATTCTCAAAAACTAAGATAATCGCCAACAATGGCTGAAAAACCTAATAAATAGAGGCTAAACACGATCTGGGGTCTTCATGTAAATAAAGGAACTTCTGGGCCAATTCTGCAAATCTTCTTCATACTTTTAATAAAACAGCCACGCTCCTTCCTTAATGGGTGACGAGTGTCACCAAAGGTGGTGACGAGCGTCACCATATGTGATACTTTCTGCTTCGAGGTTGGTACTTTGTGGCTTCCACCCAGAATGCTCTAAAAGGTTCCATAATCTCCAATTATGCTCCAGACATGCTATAACCTGCAAAGACTCTTCTAGGACTCTAAAAAGACCAAAAAGACTCAATAAAAAGGACTTATATCATGGTAAAAAATCGTAAAAACCATGATATATCAACTCCCCCAGACTTAGCTTTTGCTTGCCGTCAAGAAAACATCAGACAAAGAATAAGGTCGAGGTTTGAAAACAAGAAACAGCCAGTCAATCATCAGGAACACCACACTAGTTAGACCTTTCGAATCCACATACCACATAGTCAACACAAGGTCAAATTTCAGTCTAATTATCACAAGCTTAGAAAATCTCTCAAGTCCAGTCCAAATCCCTTCAAGAAATCCGAAATTTCTACTGTTAACTCCTTATTTTTTTATCTAAGTGTGGAATCTCATCAAAGCTCTATCATCTTTATCACTTTATAGATTCTTTTCCCTTACTAACAACTGAACAAATAGATCTCAACACAGCTCTCTTATTTTCTCTTCCCTTAATCTTTTCCTTAGGATATTTTCGATTTTTCACTTCTTTTTCTCAACTTTTACAGTCTAAGATATGGGGCTACTCAATACTTGTGTTCCTTGTGAGGAGACAGGTTCTTGAGTGTGTTCACTATTGTTGTTCCTTGTGAGGAGACAGGGTCATGAATGCACCATTCTTTGGACTTAAACTTTTAAGAACTACATCAGGGAAGTTCAAAGAGAGACTGTATCTTAACTTTATTATCAGTGCTGAAAGAGAGAATCAAGATCAATAAGAATCAATCACCAAGACAAGAGGTTTAAAGTTCATTAAGGTGGAGCTAACAGCAAATTTTTCAGACTCTCCAAGAACCTAAACCTTCATTGCTAGACTGATCTACCTATGACTTTCAACTTAGTGAGACTTGTAATCAACTATTGTGGCAATGGTTCTTATCAGCAAAAACGTCCTATGGTTAGTTCCAAGAAAAACTGACAATTTCAAATTTTTGACTCTAGAAAAACAGGTTTTTGACTCAACTTTAAGACTCTATAAACATGACACAAAGCACACAACGTCAGTAACCACCTCCCCCAGACTTAAACAACACTGTCCCCAGTGTTATTAAGCCAAGAGTTGGTTAGAAAAATGAATGAGAAGTCGAAAAACCAAGTCAGAAAAATGTTACCTCGCGTGGGGTCGGGTGACGAGCGTCACCAGTCTGGTGACGAGCGTCACCACGACCTGTATTGCCCAATTCTTATGTCAGATGTTAATTAACGAAGTGTTTGCATGTGTACTAGAAAGTTAGACTTTTTGAGCATTCAAACGCATAATTAACAACATCCAAACATAGCAAAAATAACCTGGTTCAACAATCTCACAAAACATCATCAAAGAAACTGACAACTGTCTCAAAGAAAACATAAAAATGACTCAAGAGAAAGAAAAAGAAAAGGGAAAAAGGAACAAGTAACCAGATAGTGAAGCCTCAATCCTCATCCTCGCAAGGCTCGGTGGTGTAATGGGGGCGGACACAACCACAGTTGCTAAGTGTAGCAACAGCATTCCAGAGTCCCTCAAAGCTGTCAATGACATACTCCTGAAAAGCAGCCATATCCATGGGTGTCTGTTGTCGTGGAGGACGCCTGAAAGCAGTAGAAGAACCACTCTGGCGTGTAGAAGGTCCAGCATCAACAGCAGCGGCAGTAGAAGCAGAGGCGCCAGCTGTAGCAGCTCTAGCAGGACGCAGAGTCAAGGGCCGCAGAAAAGTCCGTGCCGGCATGAAGAATAGCTGGTGTGGATCTCCCTGAATAGTAGTGAGGGCTCTCTGTGGCAACTTAATGCCAATATACTCTCCAGAAGTGGTAGTGAAAGTCCAGACAACTCCAATCTTCATCCAAGTGACATGGTGCAGATATTGGTCATCCATAAGTGATCTGTCACTGCGCAGACTGCAAGGTGTGACATCGATCTGGAAATGATGGAAGATCGGTGTCAGCAGGCTGCCAACACTCTCAGTCTTCTCCCCTGGACTGGTGAATGACTTGGTCTTCAAGGAGACAGATTCTCAGCAAAAACAGCGCCTAAGTTGGCGCGAACCATGCTATCAACAGGTATCGAATCATCCAGCATCTCATAAAGTCCGTAGTAGAGGAGAATCAGCTCACTAACTCGAGTCTTGCTGGGCGCAGACTTGCACAGAATGGTATGACCAAAGAGGCGCAGAATGTACCTCAAAACCGGATGTCGAACCTCCGTCTGCGTGCTGGTCTTGCTGTCATAGACTCCATTCCCGAACTTGGACTAGAATGTCTGCATATGGGTCTACTGAGAGGAAAGGAGAACGCCTGTGGGATGGTCAGAGAAGCCATAGATCCCACAAAGCTCCATCAGACTGATCCGGTATCGAACTCCTCGGATCAGAAACGTCATCGTGCCTTCCTGCGCACGCTTCGCCAGCTCATTCACGTAGTAGACGCAAACTGTAGAGAGAAACTGGCGTACCAAATCTGGGTAGAGATCATACTGCTGGAACGGCATAGTCCCCATCCCAATGCGCTCCAGAATCTGAACAACCTCCTCGAAGATCCCCATCTTCTGCAGAACAGCAGAATCCGCGAACCGAGTGGGGATAATCTTAACTCCCATCCACGCATTGTAGAACAGCGTGTCATATTCATCCCACTCTTCCTGAATATCACGGAACACACAGGTGTCTCGGGACACTTCCTGCTTCGGAGTACCTGCCCAAGCCACTCCTGAGGCTATTTTCCGATCTTCTCGTTTGGGCCATGGGGGCCTGCAAACGGGGTGTTGACTGAAGGAATCCGTAGACCCTATTGTAGTGCTTGAAGACGAGCTTTGCCTTGGTCGTTTCTCCTGACGAGGCATCTGAAAATTAAAGATCAAAATCGACCAAAAACATCACAAAAATTAGCAAATTTTTCAAAGTTCGAAAAATCAACCAATCAAGGTGAAATAACTGATGGCGATAACCTACAGCACTGCCAGAAACACAATTCAATCATCAGTTCAACCCAAATCACCCAAAATTTCCAGATTTTTGCAATTTTCATCATGAACTCGAAAATTCAAAACTTGCAAATCAACCGATAAAAGCTCACATAGATGGTTCCATTCCTCTAATACAACCTAACTAACCATGATTCAACAGTTAAATCAAGCCAATCAAGTTAAAAATCGGATTTTACCAAACCTATTGCGGACTGAAAATTAGGGATTCCGAACACATACCTTGCAGATCTTAAAAACCGAGTGGATATTCAGAAAGAGGAGCAAAATCCGCACGGATTAGACTCTTGAATCACTCAATTTGGTTTAGAAAATCAAAAGTTATGAATCTCTGAAAATTTCTAAGTGTTCTTGGTTTAAACAGTTATACCCGAGGAAGAAGAAGAGAGAAAACTAATACCCATGCTCGATTTCGACGGGTGACGAGCGTCACCTTAAGGGTGACGATCGTCACCACTTTTTTTTTTTTTTTTTTTTTTTTAACTGAATATTAATCTAAGTACTAATCCTAAGCACGAAAATAATAACTAAGTGTTATATCTACAACTTACCAGTGGGTTGCCTCCCACTAAGCGCTTGTTTAAAGTCATTAGCTTGACTTTGGTTGGCTGTTTAGACAGCTGGTGCCTGATCGAGAGACACAATGTGTCGTGCTGGAATCTCTGCTTGTGCCCAATAGTGCTTCACCCTTTGTCCATTGACAGTGAACTCCTCTCCTTTGGAGTTAATAAGGACAATTGCACCATGTGGGCGAGCTTCTTTGACAGTAAAATGACCTGACCATCGAGAACGTAATTTACCAGGAAAAAGCTGTAAACGAGAGTTGTTGAGTAATACCTGGTCATTGGGCTCGAAATGCCTGGAGATGATCTTTTTATCATGATATGCCTTTGTCCTCTCCTTGTATAACTTGGAGTTTTCATAGGCCAGATATCTGATCTCATCCAGTTCATTGAGCTGAATCAAACGCCTTTCCGCAGCAGGCTTCAGATCAAAGTTCAGCTTCTTGATGGCCCATTCTGCTTTGAACTCCAATTCTACTGGTAGATGGCACGCCTTGCCACAGAGAAGATGGAATGGTGTAGTCCCAAGTGGCGTTTTGTATGCAGTCCTGTAGGCCCATAATGCATCATCCAGCTTTGCAGACCAATCTTTCCTTGTCTTCCCAACTGTCTTTTCCAGAATCTGCTTGATCTGCCTATTGGAAACCTCAACCTGTCCACTTGTTTGGGGATGATAGGGCGTGGCCACTCTGTGCTGTACACCATACTTCTTCAAAAGCTTGTCAAAAACCTTGTTGACAAAGTGAGAACCACCATCACTTATGACAATCCGCGGGACACTAAATCTGGGAAAGATAATGGTCTTAAACAGCTTCAAAACCACTGCAGCATCATTAGTAGGAGTAGCCAACGCCTCTACCCACTTAGATACATAATCAACAGCAACCAGAATGTATCTATTCCCATAAGATGAGGGAAAAGGTCCCATGAAGTCAATACCCCAACAATCAAAAACTTCAACTTCCAGAATGAAGTTCTGTGGCATTTCATGTCTCCTGCTGATTTTTCCTCTTCTCTGACAAGTATCACAGCTTTTGATGAAGGCTTGGGCGTCTCTGAACATAGTAGGCCACCAAAATCAGGCTTTCAATACCTTAGAGACAGTCTTGAATGTAGCAAAGTGTCCAGCATATTCTGATCCATGACAGTGAAAAAGGACGTCCTGGACTTCTTCTTCTGCTAAGCATCTTCTGTAGATACCATCAACACAATGCTTGTAGAGGTATGGCTCATCCCAATAGAATCTCCTAAGTTCTCTCAAGAACTTCTTCTTAGCATAGCCTTTAAAATCATGTGGTTCATCCTCTGCAGCAAGATAATTTGCAATATCGGCATACCAGGGCCTCTTTGGATCATGTAAAGCATAAACAGGTTCTTCAAAAGCCATCCCCAAGCTTGCACAAATCGCAGATAAGTGTTGAGATTGGTGACGAGCGTCACCAATATTGGTGACGAGCGTCACCTTTCTCGTATACTTTGGTCGCGACTATTCTGGGTTGGTGACGAGCGTCACCCTCCTGGTGTCGCTCGTCACTCCCCTGCAATTTCGTGAAAACTGCAGGTTTTCAGTACTTTCCTCCTGTTCTCTGGTTTCCACCAAGTAAACATTCTCTTCAGGCAAGAAAATCATTGATTGGAATACTGTCTTCGACCTGAATACGGGATAAATAATCAGCAACTCCATTCTCAACCCCTTTCTTGTCCTTCACTTCAATATCAAATTCCTGAAGAAGCAGGATCCATCTTAACAGCCTTGGTTTTGCATATTTCTTCTGCATTAGGTACTTCAGTGCTGAATAGTCAGTATGAACCATGACCTTGGAGCCAACAAGATACTGCCAGAACTTCTCAAAAGCAAACACAACAGCTAACAATTCTTTCTCAGTGGTTGCATAATTCTTCTGAGCATCATCCAAAGTCCTACTTGCATAGTAGATGGCGTGGAGTTTCTTGTCTTTCCTCTGTCCCAGCACTGCTCCAACTGCAAAATCGCTGGCATCACACATTACCTCAAAAGGTAAGTCCCAATCTGGAGGCTGCACAATAGGGGCTGTAACCAAAGCCTGTTTGATCTGTTCAAAGGCGGATTTGCACTCTTCTGTGAACTCAAACTTTACATCCTTGCAGAGGAGAGCAGTAAGGGGGCGTGCTATCTTGCTAAAGTCCTTGATGAATCTTCTGTAGAAGCCTGCATGACCCAGAAAACTCCTCACTGCTTTGACTGAATCAGGTGCTTGCAGACTTGTCATCACCTCAATTTTCTCCCTATCCACCTCTATACCGTCTCCTGAGACTCTGTGGCCAAGTACAATACCATCCTGAACCATAAAATGACACTTCTCCTAGTTTAAAACCAAGTGCTTCTCTTCACATCTCTGCAGAACTGCACACAGATTATCCAAGCAGTTCTTGAAAGAGGACCCATAAACAGAGAAGTCATCCATGAACACCTCCATAAACTTCTCTATTATGTCTGTGAAGATCGACATCATGCTTCTCTGGAAGGTTGCAGGAGCATTATACAGCCCAAAAGGCATTCTGCGATATGCAAAAGTGTCATAGGGACAGGTAAAACTGGTCTTCTCCTGATCATCTGGATGGATGGGGATCTAAAAGAAGCCTGAATATCCATCAAGGAAGCAGTAATACTTGTGATTCGCCAGCCTTGTTGCTGCATTCAGTTTCCTGTAGTCTATGCACATCCGGTGTCCTGTCACAGTCCTGGTTGGAATCAGCTCATCCTTGTCATTCTTTACCACTGTGACACCTCCTTTCTTAGGCACCACGTGCACTGGACTCACCCAAGCACTGTCTGATATAGGATAGATGATACCAGCCTGCAACAACTTCATGATCTCTTTCTTGACCACATCCTGCAAATTCGGATTCAGCCTCCTCTGGTGCTCAACTGATGATTTCGACTCATCTTCCAAGTGTATCCTATGCATGCACAAGTCTGGGGAGATACCTGAAATGTCATCAAGAGAATAGCCAAGAGCTTTGCGAAATTTTTGCAGCTTACTTAGCAAAAGGGTGAGCTCTGCATTGTTCAATGAAGCATTAACAATAACAGGATAGGTGGAGTTTTCTCCCAGAAATGCGTACCTTAGCCCTGCAGGGAGCTGTTTAAGGTCAACTTTTAGTGTTTTTGCTGCAGACCAATCACCCATTGTGGCAGCTTTCGCAGATGTGGAGACAAGCTCATCCTGTGCAACCAGTTGCATCACTTGTGCAATAGCATCCATCATCTTTGTTTAGCCTGTTGCAGCAGCATCTAAATGCTCATACTCAGCTGTAGAAGTGGTCAACGCCCTTTCTAAGGGATCCTCTGAAGTCATCTCATGGAAGATCTGATCAGCAATGTTTGTGAGAACATCCACATAAAAAGTCTGTCCATCTATGGTTGGCCTCTTCATCAGCTTGTCCATTTCGAATTTCATCACTAAATCCCCAACATTCAGCTCTATTCTACCCTTCCGGACGTCAATAATAGCTCCTGCAGTAGCTAGGAAGGGTCTGCCAAGAATCAAGGGGTCTTTGGGCTCTTTTCCATACTCTAGAACCACAAAATCAGTAGGGATCATACAATCTCCTATTTTGATAGGAACATCCTCTATCACTTCTTCAGGAACTCTGACTGATCTATCAGCTAAGACAAGAGATATCCTTGTAGCCTTAAAATCGGTCATTCCCAAACTCTTGGCAACAGAATGAGGCATGAGGTTCACACTAGAACCAAGATCACACAATGTTCTCTCAAACTTGTCATTGAAGATGGTGCAGTCTAAAACAAAGCTTCCTGGGTCTGAAAGCTTCTCTGGAACTCTGTTCTGAATCACTGCACTGACCTGCTCGTTGATCATCATAGCTCCAACCTCAAGACTCAAGTTATTGGTCACCATCCTCTTCACATACCTCCTTATAACAGGAGTGATCTTTACAGCATCTATCAATGGGATCTTTATTACCAACTTGTCCATGATAACCTTGCATCTTGCATCTTCAAGCTCTTGCTTAGACTTCTTAGGATGCTTAGGATAGGGTATCTTGGGTTTATACACGGCCTCCTTAGCATTATCTGAAGTCTTAGGCGAAACTGCAGCATATGGTGATTGGTGACGAGCGTCACTGGAATGGTGGGGAGCGTCACTCACTTTGGACGAGTCGGGATTGATCACTGGATATGGGTGACGAACGTCACCCACCTGGTGACGGTCATCACCAATTTGTGAAGAGTCGGGGTCGGGGTTGTGCTCGATGGGTGACGAGCGACACCCATTATTGGTGACGAGCGTCACCCGTGGTTCTTCAGCAAATATTTCTTCATCTTCATACTCTTCCATACCCACGAAATTCCTTGAGGTTAAATCCTTCTGCAACACTGGTTGCAGGTTCTTTCCACTCCTCAATGTGATGGCATTCACATGGTGTTTGGGATTAGCATCAGTTCTTCTTGGAAGAAATCGTTCTTGCCTCTGAACAGCTCCTGCAGTTTGGGCAACTTGAACATCAAGCTTCTTCATATGAGAGTTCAGACTCTCAATTTTTCCATTCAAATCCTGATAGAGCGAATCTATCTTGCCATTAAAGTCCACTGTAAGCTTCTGTTGTCCTTCCAAGATCTGTTCTAACATTGCTTCCATTTTGTTCCCTTGTGGAGGTGCTGGTTGATAGGAAGAAGAACCATAGTTTCTGTAATTTCCACTGTTCTGGAATGGCTTCTGGTACTCTGTCTTCTGGAATGGGGGTCTAGGAGTGAAACCAGGCGTGCTCTGTCCTCCTGTAAGGGCGTTCTTCTGATTGTTGTTGCTGTATCCTCTGTTCCACTGCTGATTCTCATACCTTTGTCCCTGAAAACCACCAGAATTGATGAAATTTACATCCTCCTGCTCAACTTCCTCTGGAGCTTCAAAAGTTTCCACTTCTGCAGCAAAGTGAACTGACTTCTTCCCCACTAAAAGGCTGTGCATATCATCCAATTTAGCCTTAACCTCAGCAATCTGATTTCCATCAGCTACACCAGCTTGTTTCATCCTCTGAAAGTCTGCGTTTTTAGTGCCGTTGCTGCATACCAAGTTCTCAATCAGTCTGATAGCCTCTTCTGGTCTGTTGGTGTTGAAGTTTCCTGCACTTGCTGCATCCAGCGCGCCATCTGATATTTCCAGTCAATGCCTCTGAAGAAAATCCCAAGTAATTACACCTGACTGAAGCCATGATGAGGACAGTCCCTTTGATAAGACTTGAACCTGATCCAAGAGGCCTTAAAAGCTTCAGTAGGGCCTTGTGTAAATGATGCAATTTTCGTCCTCATGTCCTCTGATCTTGCATCATCATAGAAGTTATTCAAAAAGGTATTCTTGGTGTCTTCCCAAGTGGTCAATGAAGCAGGTTCCAGTTGCTTCAGCCAATATGCAGCTTCTCCTTCAAGAGAGTAAGGAAAAAGCTTGCAGAACAGAAAGTCATTGCTAACCCCATTAGCTTTGACACTGGAAGCCAAGTCCTCAAATCTCTCTATGTGATCCATAGGATGCTCATGAGGTAAACCATGGAATGGATGCTGGCCAACCAGCTGATAGTAGACTGGTTTAACCTCAAAATCGTTCCTCTGGAAGGCAGGAGGTGGGATTGCAGCTCTGTTGGCATAGAACTGATCAGGTCTGTTGTAGTCACTGAGAGTCCTCTGAACAAAACGCCCAGCAGCGTTATTGACAGCAGCAGGGACTCCCACGTTCTCAGCCACTTGCTGAACCTGCTGTTCAACAATGACATTCCCCTCTTGATCAATTCTCTGCCCCTCTTCGTTCCTCTTGTTTCCTTCCCTGTCAACCAAGTGACCTTCTGCATCTTCAACCAAGATAAGTGGAGCGACCATTGTAGATTGCTTCTTAGCTTTCCTGTTAGCTCTCTCCAACCTAGCAAGCTCGTCGATGCTCAAAGTCACAAGCTCCTTCTCTTTGATGCTTCTGGTTCTGCGATTAGGCATACACCTGAAACAGGAACAAAGAAAAGTAGCTGAAAGTCAGTAAACAAATAAAAACTTAGACAAACTCCTAATACTAAAAATCGATAGGCAGCTATTACTCCCCGGCAACGGCGCCAAAAACTTGATAGGGTCAGGTTTTACCCAAATAAAACTACTGCAAGTGCACAGCAAAAGCAGTTGTAGTACAAGGGGTATCGAAATCCCAAAAGAGTAATGCAGACTACACTATCGAATGTAGATTTGGATTAAGCTAAGCAAGATATGATGTATGTAATGCGAATGAATGAATGAAAGTAAGCAAACGATTTTGTAAGATGATCTAAGTTTCAGAAGACGAAAAAGTGCTAAGTCAGGGCAGTTCGCAGGTTG
Organism: Thlaspi arvense; assembly: GCA_911865555.2. Classification (NCBI taxonomy): domain Eukaryota; kingdom Viridiplantae; phylum Streptophyta; class Magnoliopsida; order Brassicales; family Brassicaceae; genus Thlaspi; species Thlaspi arvense. The sequence goes on from OU466857.2 coordinate 17,333,294, forward strand.
AATCCAAGAATGTATGACGCAGGAAATCAGGAATGATTAAGAACCGTTTTAAACATGAATCACTGATGCATAACTAATCAATTCTCATTTCAAAAGTTATCTATGCCTAAATCACAGAGTTTCAAATCTCTTTGCAAAGCCTAGCAACCTAAGCATGCAGGAATGATCAGATTCAATTGTTTACAAAACTCCTAAGCCAAATCTCTTTGCACTAAGTTGTTTTGCTCATCAAATACTAGTTCAGGTTATGAATAATGCTCTCACATATATTTAACAACCTAAGATTTTTGGATTCCTAGATGATGTGTCTCAGAAATTCGATTTTAAAGCAAGCAGAGATGAAAAACCATAAGGTATTCCTAACAGATAGCGATTCTACAATCTTTTCATCAACCTTTGAAAAACCCTAACCTAACTAGCAGATTACTCAGACATGATTATGGAATCACAAAACATAACTGAATAATATTGCATTAAGAGAAAGAGTAAGAAATAAAGGGGGTTCGAAATCTTCTCAAAAGAGTACAGGATTTGTCTCCCCAAAAAGCTCTGAATAAATCTCTCTCTAAGCTCTCTGAATTCTCAAAAACTAAGATAATCGCCAAAAATGGCTGAAAAACCTAATAAATAGAGGCTAACATGATCTGGGGTCTTCATGTAAACAAATGAACTTCTGGGCCAATTCTGCAAATCTTTTTCATACTTTTAATAAAACAGCCACGCTCCTTCCTTAATGGGTGACGAGCGTCACCAAAGGTGGTGACGAGCGTCACCACATGTGATACTTTCTGCTTCGAGCTTGGTACTTCGTGGCTTCCACCCATAATGCTCCAAAAGGTTCCAAAATCTCCAATTATGCTCTAGACATGCTATAATCTGCAAAGACTTTTCTAGGACTCTAAAAAGACCAAAAAGACTCAATAAAAAGGACTTATATCATGGTAAAAAAACCATAAAAACCATGATATATCAAGCTCTGGTCGAGGTAATTGCCCCTGGAGCCCCAGTCCGTATACCGAGGAGGAGGAGCCATACACCAATTAAGATGCACGGTGGAGATCATATCGAGAAATTACGTCGAGCAGAATCTCGCAAACTCTGCTCGACGCAATCGCCCTGACCGTACATCGAGCTGCCAGCAACGTACAATGATGGAGCTTACATCGAGGAAGTACATCGAGCAAAACACCTCTGTTTTGCCTGATACGAAGATACTCGGATGATTCATGCATGGGACGACAGCCAGTACGTAGCCCACCGACGAGCATCCCAGCTGAGTGCGAGAAGACTCGCATCGACGTTCAACATCGAGCAAAACATCCATACCTTTGCTTGATGCATGCCACAAAGATGTTTATCGCCGAGCAGTTCCGCATTCCCCTCAGACGACATCATCAGAACAACAAAGGAGCTTACATCGGGAAGTTACATCGAGCAGGGACATAACTACCCTGCTCGATACAGAAGGTCCGTGCCAAATCAGACGTCCGAACGATGCAATGCAGCTGCCCAAGGGAAGAATCGTGCAAGCCGAAGTGTCTCCCCCACATCGAGCATAACATCTTCTGATTCTGCTCAATACAAGATGTCCCGGAGGAGATGATGATCAGAACATTGAACCCCAGAGGCACTGCAGCATGATCGCCGAGACACAGGACCCGACGTCCCTGATATGATACACACCGGGGTGTTACATCAGGTGTTTTGCTCGATATGACCCGTGTGAAATTTTTTTCAAATTTTTATTTGGGTGAATCGAGTAAAATCCCATGTAACAGCCTGGTGGAGGTAAAAACATTTGAATTTTCCCCTTCATTGGTATTTTTTAATTTTGAAAAATATTTTCTTCCATTTTTTTTTAATTGATTTAGATTTTCCCAACTTATCTCTTTAAAAGTAGCTACATATTCTCTTCTCTCCACACATCCATATCGACTTGAATATCTCTCTTTTTCACAGCAAAACATCTTCCTTATCTCTTGCATTCTCTTTTTGAATTTTGTTAAGTTTTTCAAGGATTCAAGGTATTACTGTTTTAATCTCCCATTTCTATGAGTCTAATCTTTGAAAGATAGGTTGAAATGCATTAGATTGCTTGTTAAGAATGCTTTGCATGATTGAGATTGTTGAATTCAGTGCATGTCACCATTGTTGCATTTCATCTTTGAAGATCTATGGTGTAATTATTGGAAAATGCTTGTTTTGTGCTTAATTTTGGCATATTATTTAGATTTTGGCCAAATCTATGCATGTTATTGTGCTTAATTTCCATTCAAATGCTTCTTATTAGAGTAACAATGTTGAATCTGATGCATGTTTAAAATTTGATGGAGAGAAGATGAACTTTTTGCTGCATATGCTTGAATTTTGAGTAAACCGCAGCTTGTTGCTTCTTGATTTTTAATTTTCATTGTGTTCAACCTTTTGAGCTGAAAATTTTGGTAAATTTGTGTCTGTCTGTTAGCGTTCAGTATGAATTTTTATAGAATTTTCCTGTGTATGTTTGATGTTTGAAAAATAATTTTCCGCACAATGCTTTAAGAGAAAACACTAATTCTTGGAACAAGCTTTGTGTTTTCAGGTACTATGTCGAGCAGTAGAGGAGATGAGAATATATTGGACTCAAGTGCACATGTAAGAGACAAAGCGGAGGGTAAAAGACCAGTTGATGAAGAAGAGAAAACTCCCAATGCAGCACCTAAGCTCAAGGATTACCTCAAATAAATGAGAAGAGTGGATTTTGCTCCAACAAGATATGCTTGTCCTGGTCTGTTAGATAAGTTGGGAATCAAGTTTGAAGTGGATGAGTTTCTCAGAAACATTGGGATTATCAAATTCGCCAGCCTCGGGTATCCAACTTACAAATAGCTGTCTTGTGAGTTTCTAGTAAGCTTCAAAGTCTATTTCTTTGCTCATAGCAAAGAGTATGATGAGGGAGAAGATGAATTTGGCAATGGGTTCATAAAATTAAGAGCCAACAAAGCATGGTACACTCTTGTTTTTACTCAGCTAGAGGAGATATTTGGTTTTGAAGAAGGCACAAGAGCACAAGCTATGAGCTTCAAAAAAAAAGAGCTCAAGCATTTTTGGGAGGAAATAGAAAATAACGCTTACAAGGCTGGTCATCTAAGGAGTGCAATCATCCGCCATCCAGCAATAATGTATGTCCACAGAGTCATCACAAGCACACTCTTCTACAGAAAGAGCAAAACATGGTCAAAGAAGAAGAGATGGGCTTGCTAGTGAATGGATTAAAGGATATCATGATAGAGACAAGGCATGGCAAGATAGTTGGAGAGCGCCTAGGAGTTGGGCTTGTTACAATACTTACGAAGCAGTTCCTTGCATGCCAATAGTGGGCTTTCAACACCAATGAGAAGAAACCTAAGCTAGCCATTGGAGGCTTAATTACACCCATTTTGCTTGGCGCCGGCGTTACACTTGGAGAACCTGATGTGAGTATGATTTTTATTGATGTTCACTACCTCAGCAAGATTGGCTATCTCTCAGGAGCAATGGAGACTGATTTTGCTTATCAGTTTGAGCTAGAAGATCAGAAGAAGAAGATCGTATTACCCAAGCAACGCCTTACAAACTTCACCACTTATGAAAATATTTGCTTCATGCCAACTGAAGATGAGCTCTATGATCCTAGGACTGATCCGCCCTTGATGAGGCCCAGAAAAGTCAGAAACATGAGCACAATTAGAGATTCAGATGTGGAAGAGGATACTGAAGAGCAACAAGAGGTTCAGCATCAAGGAGAAGATGCGCTAGAACATGAACACTATGACAGCCGCCCTTATGCATTTAACCCCTATGATGTGATTTGCACATCTGAAGCTTCAAGAGCTGTTCATGAGCACATTAGACTTCTTCAAAGGTGGAACAACTTCCAGGACAAGGAAATCCGAAGCTTGATGAAGTCAGTTAAGGCTAGCAAAAAGTCAGTTGATTCTCTTAAGAAGAAGGTGAAGAAGCTACAGAAAAGATTGGGAGGATCTTCAACAACAATCTGACCAAGCGGTTCAAACAGAGCCACAAGGAGGAGAACAAGCTGAGGATAACAAGTCTGAGGATGAACCTGAAGCCACGATGCAAGAGAGACACTCCTTTCAAATCGTTGAGCGGCCAAGAGCACTTCAAGCTGAACCGGCGAGACACTCTTCTCATGTCCCAACTGAAAAGCGCATTGGAAAGAAGAGAAGTGCCAGGCAACAAACTCCATCTAAGGAAGATGCCTCTCCCTCCCATGTCACTGAGAGCTCAGCCTCTCACCACTCCTCCACCTGAAGTAAGGTACACCATTCAAAACCATTGTAAATACAACTCATTTTATTTTATTTTATGCAATTGTTTCCTTGATGTTTGTGAGAATTCTCCTCACCATTTTTATTACAAAGAGGCTGTGTACTTTAACTGTAGGGGGGGGGGGGAGTGTATCATGAACTGATGTTTGCACTTGCACTTGCATATAAATTAGAAACCATGCATCACATTATGCATCACATTTGCATAGTATCTAAGGCATAGAAAAAACCAGAAAAATTTAAATTTTTGTTCTAAAAATGCTTCACAAAAAGAGTTTGATTTTATGCATTCATATATGATTTAGACTTCATGCATTCATCTAGGACTAGCTTGCTTGTTTAATTGGGAACAATGATAGTAAATCTTTGTTAATGCTAGTAATTTATGAAAATAAAGCCCTTGTTTTTAATCATTTGATGCATTTGATGTTGAACTAGAAATGAAGTTGAACCATTTTTGGAATTTGCAATTTTGTGAGCCTTGTTTTAAACAGAAGAATGCTTTGAAATGATTTCAACCTTTGTTTAAGTGGAACCTAATTTTGAATTGTAATTATCATGTCTTATGCATTTGTGAATTTCGTCATGGATAGTTTTAAAATGATTGGACCTTCTTATCCTCTTTTGCCACTCTTCAAAAGGTCTATTTAGATCTCCTCACCCTTACCTAAGCCTTTTTCCAAGCCCAAACATTAAAAGTGTGCAATTTGTGAGGCCTATTTCCTTCATGGTTGTTGCTTAGCAAAAAGTGTTGGGTTGGAACTACAAGGGAAGTATTTCCATTGTAGATGTAGCTCACTCTTGAGTCAGATAGGCTAGGAAGTTTGGGAATGGTTTGGGATTTATTTTGGGTTTGATTTAAAGAGAATAAAAGAAGAAAAGAAAGCAAGGCAAAAAGAAAAGGAGTGTGACACAAGTAAATGGTGGAAATGGCGGCTAAGTTCAAAAGAAAAGAAGGCTCATATTCAAAGAAGAAAAGAAGGTGCAAGAAGTGCAAAGAAAATAAAATAAAATGCCAAAGGCGAAATGCAGAACAAGCATCAACAAAAATGAGCCAAGTTTAAAGAGAAAAAAACCGCCACCACATGAAGTTCAAAGAAAAAGTATCCTCCAAAGAGCTTAAAAGAGAAGAAGTTTTGGGTTTCTATTTGGGTTTAAAGTTCTTAAAAAGGGTAGCTTAGGCGGGTTTACATTGTTTAGCTAGAGTTAGGAGCATCTCTTATGGGTCTTGGGTAGATGGGAGTCTTTCTTTGTATGTGTAAGTTATTCTTTGACCCTTAGCAATTTGCCAAAGCACAGCCATGCTTTTTCTTGAGAGAACCCTTGAAACACCAAAACCAGTTTGATAAGTGGAATCATTTTTATTTCACTAAGCCTTGTCCCTTAGCCAAATGACACATTTGCATTTACATAAGCATGATTCACAGTTTGAGCATAATTGAATGTTAAAAAGGTTGTTTGATTTGATGAGCTTGTGTAAGTTGATAGCATTGCGATCATCTTTGCTTTGTGATGAAAGCGGCTACGTGTTTAGAGTATTGCTCCATCAAGTGCATTCTGGGATTTAATAATGGACTTCATTTTGATTTATTGTTAGCAGTTTTAGAGATATGAGTTCCCATTTTAAAACCTCATCACCATATTAAGTGTTTGTTTGCTTAAGAGCAAGAAAAAGCTAAGTGTGGGGGTGTTGATAGCTTGCTATATTCACATGTTTTAGGCTGTATTTCATGCATCCTTTCCCTTGTTCTTGCATACTAGTTTAGCATTCTAGTTTCATTTGCATCTAGAAATAATATTGCATGCATTTAGTTGAGGATTGCAAACATATGCATGTTTGTGGTGCTTCTCAGGTGCTTTTGGAGATTTTTGGAGCTTAGAGAGAAGATGGAAGCAGTACACATTCAAAGAGATGCCAAAGAAGGAGTTTTGCAAAGTCTGGTTCCATATCGAGGAGGAGCATGGAGCAGAACCTCTATGGAATATGCCCAATGCCAGCCATGGTACATTGAGATGAGGACTTGTTCGTGGATACTATGGCTCTGGTCTACATCGAGGTGGTGCATCGAGCAGGGCAACCTATACAAGATGATATGCGTCTACACGGACCATATCGGGGTGGTGCATCGAGCAGAACACAGTCCGTACCACTCCGATACAACTTATCCGCGCGTTGACCAGCATCTTTTCTTTGACCTTATCTTGTTTTTAGGTTTTTCCGTTTCCTTTTGGTTCCCTAGTATAAAATCGAGCCACAAAACATTATCCTAAAAACATTATCTGTTTTAAACCTTATCTTATCTTGTTCTTCACCAAAAAGGGAGATTTGCCTAAGGTTTGTAAACACTTTTATTTTTCAATCAAGTCTTGCATTTTATGTTTTAATCTTGGCTATTGATCTTTAGTTTTTGCATTTCTTTTTATCTAATCATGTTTATCTCTAATCAAATAGGATTAAACATAACTAGTGAGTAGTTCACCTTAAATTTGAGGTTCTAAGTAGCTAAAGTGGTATTTAAGATGTGATTAGGCTTTTTTAGTTTGTTCTCTATTGTTTCTTTCTCTTGCAAAGTGATTATTGTTCATAAAGCTTCTCCCTTTTGATTATATATGGTATTGCTGTTGCATATGATTCACTTAATGACCTGAAGTCTTGTTCTTGGCATGATTAGCTTATTTGGTTTGATAGTTTAGCTTGGTTTATGTTTCTGATATAAGAATTGGATTCCACCAAATTCTTAAAGCACTTGAATCAAATCTTTCAAGCTGTTTTGATAGGAGGTTGAAGATGATGATGTAGCAGGGTTGTACTTGATTCCACAAGCACGGTTTTAGACTCTATAATTCCAAGGGCTCTTCCTCAAAAGGACTTATAGATTCTACACAAACTTAGAAGTTTCTTGATTCCACAATAGACTTGTAAATTTGCAGGAACAAGTTGATTTCAAAGAGACTTTTCTTTAGAAAACAAACAAAGATTTTTCTTAATTATTTCTTGGGTTTTTGGAATTATATGAAAAAAAACTTTAAAAACTGAATGAAAAATTAAAAAAACTTGAAATAAGGATAGAAATACACTTGAGATAGGAACTTTTAGCTCTGATACCAATGATAAAGGATTGGAAATGGACCAACACTACTCCTTAGAATCAGTTGCTTCAAGCTGAATGATGTGGAGGAATGACTTGTGATTTTGTAGTCAATGGTGCTTGATGACCCCAAACACCAAAGGTAGACTCTTTTAAACTCAAGGGCTAATCCACGCAAGAGGTTAGGAGATTCTACACGTCCTTACAAGCTTCTGAATCCCTCAAGAAACTTAGTATAAAACGCAGGAACACTTTGTATTCAAAGATAAACTTTCTTTGAAACAAATAAACTTTTGATTAATTATAACTTGGGTGCTGATATCTCTTGTATTTACACCATTTAGGCTTGCATTTAGTGCATGTTTTGGTTCTCTTTTGCATATTTTCCTTATCTTTTGTCCGGAGTTGCTTTTTATTATAGTTTTGCCATTACTTTAAGGCTTCCTTCCTTTACGTATAAATACTATTTTTCTGGGGATTTTCGAGTAGTCATGTGATATCACTGTTCTTGAGTTATTTTCTGAGTTTGTAAGACAAATTTATTGCTTTATTTAATATAAGTTTATATTTGCCATTAATATTTCCTTAATCTCACTTCTAATCATGATTAGCATCTTTTCATCTTTTGATTTAGTGTTAAACATGAGTATTAGTGAGTAGTTTGGTTAGGGTTCTTAGATGTGGTAGATTAAAGGGATTTAGAGATTGATTAAGGTTTGTTTAGTGCTTAATAACATGGGTTCCTCTCTATTGATCTATTTTTAGGCTAGATTTGTCTTGATCACAATTATCTAGGATTTGAGCTTTCTCTTATGCCTACCAAGTGTTTGATGAAATGCTGATCTTGTTTGATAGAGGATTTGCTGGCCTTGGCTCAAGAGATTGACTGTTTGAGGAGCAATTTGACATGAAAAGAGTTGATTGTTAATGCTTGTTGAATGTTTTAGAACTAATGAGAGTTAATTCTTGTTAAGGTGTTTAGCAAAGGGCTATTTATCAAGAGAATGGACTTACCTTGCTTGTTTGTGAACTCTATGTCTAGGAACCACCATTGCTAGCTTGTTTGCTCGATCAATGCTGTTTGAAACAACCTTAGTTAGTCTCTGAATTCCCCCAAAATTAATAACTACATATAGGCACTTGCTTTCTCTTTGATTGAATTTCGAATTTGCTATTTGCTCTGTTATTTACACTGTTTTGCTTCTTTGATCATTGCTAAACTGTCTCTTTTTGAGTTCTTTTTGGTTAATGATCACTTTAGGTTGCTAGTTCAGTTGCTTAGGCAACAAAAACCCTCTTTGCTTGCTTGACTTATGGATTTCTGCTTGCAACTCTTTTGTATTCAACAACTCCCCATGGATTGACATAAAACCCCTATACTACAACTGATTTAAATAGAAGGGTGATTGAGAAGAGATAAAACCTCTCTATCAATTTGGCGCCGTTGCCATTGGGGTTTTCTGTTTTAATCATTAGAGTTTGTAGAGTCTTTAAGATCAAGTTTTACTTTTGAATTTGGTTACTAACTCTGTTTCAACTCTTGGTTTCTCTCTTAAAGGTGTATGCATTTAAGGTCTAAAGGCATTGAGAATCTGCATCCTTATCATAACAACATCTTGCAACTTGAAAGAGAGCTGAGAGAAAGAAGACAGAGAGAAAGATCACAGCATTGTAAGAGAATTGGGATGAACAATCAGGAACATGTTATGGATGACATCAGATTTCAGGGTCCTCAAGGAGCTGCTGGCGCTCAGGGTATACAAGGTCAGCAAGGTGTTCAGGGCTTACAAGGTGAGCAGGGACCAAGAGGCGCTGCACAAGCTCAGAGAGCAGCAAGACCCATTGGCGCTGGTTATGCACCAAATGCATACAATAACAGAACTGGTATCATTCCACCAGCAGTGCAAAACAACTACTTTGAAATCAAGTCTGGATTGTTTCAATGGTTCAGGGCAGTAAGTTCCATGGTTTGCCACTTGAAGATCCTCTAGATCACTTGGATAATTTTGACAGACTTTACTCCCTTACAAAGATAAATGGAGTAAGTGAAGATGGCTTCAAGCTGAGGTTGTTTCCTTTTTCTCTTGGAGACAAAGCACACCAGTGGGAGAAGAACTTGCCCCAAGGAAGTATCACTAGTTGGGATGAGTGCAAGAGAGCCTTCTTAGCAAAATCCTTCTCAACTTCAAGAACTGCAAGAATCAGGAATGAGATTTCAGGGTTTGCAGAGAAGAACAATTGATAACAGGTTTTTGAAATGCAATGATATATAGATGCAACAAAGAGGTTATCAAAGCTCTAATGCACACAGAGATGTAGTATAGTGAGCAAGAGAGATATCAATCCACACCTAGGGGTAGCAAGTTCACTAAGAATGCAAAGGATGAGCAAAGCTAAGCAAAAATGATAAATGTTTGGTAAAATCCCTAAAAACTAAATGCAAGTGTCAAATGCAAAGCAAAACAATTTTAAAATCCCTGGAAGAGGGTTAACTACCACGAGGAACAACCGGAAAATTTAAAATGCAAAGCTACTAATTATTAAAAATCGATTAGTGGATCGACCACGGGATCGACCACTAGATCGAGCAACAACGATCGATCTCGTCTAAACAACCTAGAATGATGGGTGCGATTTGCGATTAACAAGAACACAACTTTATGATGATGGAATGATATTAAACGACTCAAGATACTAAGAAAGAGGGTCTAGGGTTGAGGGTCACGTTCATGGGTCTCAAAGGTCAAAGCTTGTTTGAAAACATTAGATCTACTCTCTTTGAGAGGTTCTCTAAGCCTTGAAAACAAAACGAGATCCATCCATGGCGTGTGGTATGGATCACTTCTTCATTCTCTTCTCCAAACCCATGGCGTTGGGTGGAAAAGGAGAATTAAGGGAATAAAACATAGATTTCAAACAAACGACCTAACTAGTCTCCTTTGTAACTATGGCGTGTGGGAAAGGCAGACTAGCCTCTAGGATTCGATTTTCCAGGACATCTGGATCCTGTCAAGGTAAGACATCCCTCGGATCTTAGAGAGCTTGGCGTGAGAGTCTCTAAGCCTTAAGCGTTCGAAATCCTAAAAGAGATTGTGATGAAGAATAAGAAAACACAAAGCTTTAACCTTTTTGACCCTTTCGAATCGCCCCAACCCCGAAACCCAAAAAGACTACTCGCGACTCATAAAGAAAACCGATGAAAGCATAAAAGATGATCTATTAAGCATGATTAACAAAGATTAAAGCAAGATGTTCAATATTTAAAAGTTCAAATGCAAGAAAAGCTTCGAAAGTCTACAATGGCGGATTCGCCTAAGACGAGAGAGAACGAAAAAGGTAGAAGACAGAATGGGGTCATGAAAGGGATCGTTGCCTTTTGCCAAAAATGGCCAAACCGCAAATGGTCCCCCCCTTCGCTACGGTCCAAAGCCAGCTGGACGGATAAGGTTGGTCTGGGATCGAGCGCAAAGCTCGATCTGGGTCTCAATCTTCGTCTTGGATAAGGATGGCTCTAGTCGATCTCTAAGTCGATCTTGTGCTGATCGGGTTGGAAGCTCGATCCGGTCCTCGATCTGCATGGCGTCATTTACGTTTGTACTTCAGATCGATCTCCACACTCGATCTTGGTGTCGATCCATTTCCTTGCATCGACCTGGTCACTCGATCTTCTGGTCAATCTCGTCTAGATCGACCTGCCGTGCTCGATCTGCCACTCGATCTCGGGTCCTGAGCATGCACTCCTGAGTTCTCCAAGTGTCCACGACTTTGCTCACGAGCCTTAGCACGTCCACGAATCCTCCAAAGCTCCAATGTAGCCGAAAACAACCTGAATGCGATGCATAATGCAAGAAATATGCAAATGTTTATGCAAAAGAGCTCTAGGACCTAAGATGATGCAAACTAGCCTAATGTACAAGGTAAATGCATGAAAAACTATCTTATACGTATGCAAAACACACGAAATATGCAGCAATATCAACTCTCCCAAACTTGCCTTTTGCTTGCCCTCAAGCAAACAAAATTTAAAAAGGGAGAGAGGTTTTAATAACGGGGGTTTAAGCTTCTTGCAAAGGTGTTTTTCAAATGAATCATTTCAATGGTCCTAGTTATTAATTCTAAAATGCAATGCACACACTCATACTCCAAAGAACTTAGCCATACTCATCACACAATGAATTTCAAATTGTGACTCTCCTCATCCTTTAACATTCATTAATGATCAAACCGTGAATCAAACTTATGCACTTTAAAGCAGAACACATTTGGCTAAGGGCGAAGGCTATAAGCATGGAATGATCTCATTTAAAAGGGTTTTACAATGCAAAGGGTTTCTCTCAAGAAGGGTATGAACTTTATGCATAATGTTAAAGGTAAAGGCAATTGATGCATACATAATTAGACTCTCATCTACCCATGTACACTAATCAATGATCCTAAAACCCCTCTCGTTTCTTTTCTTTTTGGCTCACTCACCCTCCTAGATACTACCCTTATCACCAAAGCAATTCGCTTAGCAAAAACCCAAGTGAAAATAGAAAACATCCTTACTCTTTTAGGCTAGTGAAAAGGCTGAAAATATTTTTAGGGTCTTTTCTTTTCTCTTCTTTTTTTATTTATTTATTTATTATTTTTTTAATTTATTTATTTGAGAGCTATCTTCTGAAATATACTTAGAGCTTTTTAATTTGAAAACATTTCCATCCACTTAAAACCTTTTCAAACACATCAAACACCAAACTCTTTTGAAACCGCAAACAAATGAGCATAACAAACAACCCCAATGATCCCCGAACCTAATCCTAAGCCTAGAACTAGCTTCAAGATGCAAAGCTAGCAATCAAATGAGAGCCTAATTATGTCGCCTAGACCTAACACTTTATGCTAAGTTCAAACCGAAAAGAGGCTTCACAATGATGTTACACAAGAACATTTGGCTTGAAAGAAAGGTAAGGGTTATGGTGGGAGTTCTACTTAGGCTCACAAAAGAGTAGTAAAAGGAGGAAGAGAGCCTAAATATGTATAAGATCCATGTGTTCATTTTCAAATGCATAAGTATGATAATTAAAATTCAGATTAAGGTTTTCACTTATTAGGCAAGATTCAATTCATGAATGTTCAAGTCAAGCCACGAAAATCAAAACACATGATCCAAGTATGGTTAGAACTTACTTTCTAAGAGTGTGCAATGCATCAAAGAACTATTAACTAGGGCCTTGAAACAATTCATGAGCTTAAAACACCTTTTTAAGAAAACTTTAACCCCTTATGCAAATGTGAACAACCTAGATGCTTAAAAATTCTAGACTCAATCCTAAAATGTTTAACAAAACGAATGCAACTACATGAATTTTGTTTTTGAAAATTATTTTAAAAATTTCACCAATTTTTTTGTTTTTTTCTATGCCTTAGATGCAATGAAATGTAATGCAAGACTCAAAAGATGCAAATATATAATAAGAGGGAAGAAAACCATGTCAAATAACACACACACTCCCCCAAACTTGAATGACACCGTCTCAGTGGCAAACAAATTCAAAGGAGTTCAAAACATAAAGCAAAAGAAAACAAAAACGGATGATAGTATTTAAAAGGATCGGTTGTTGGTACCTTGGAGCTAAACTCGGCTGGAACTTGAGGATGTTTCAGCGGAGCTGCTCTTGCTAGAGGAGCGTCGGGCTATGTCCTTGCCTTTATCCGCGGTCGGGTAGCCATGGACGGAATGACGTGCTTGTTGCGCGCTGCCTTGTGGCTCACGAATGACAATACTGCCAGTCGATCTCCTCCGCTTCTCGGGCTGGTCTACCTCTACACTCATGGACCCCTTAGACTTTGCGGATGAGCTCCCTTGAGGCGCCTTGACTTTCTTGGCAAGCTGTTTGATCATCTTCCCTTGCCACTTAGTTATCTTTCGCTGCACCTCCACCACCGAAGCAAGAAACTTCTCAGCCTTGGTTCGTGGCTCAAAGTCCATCCTAGGAAGCTCAAAGCTGGCTGGCATTGCGCCATCTGAGGGTGGTGACTATGACTGCTCTCGTGCGGACTGAATAGGCATCATGGTTGCACCAAGTGGGGCGTAGCACTCTTCATGGGTTGGGCAAAACTGGATCGTACCGACGCTATCCAAGTGTGTCTCCTCAACGTTGGGTAAGATGCACACGCTCTTCTTTCTTGCGTCATTGTAGAACTGATAAGCAAAGAATCCTGGAGCTGGCGTAGGTTCCAAGCTATCTGTATTGCGAATGTAGGTCTCGTCCATGAATGCTCTATCTGCGCAAGGCTCGAAGCGTTGAAGGGGTACACCGGCTTGGATAAAGAGTGGCGTGAGGAAACCTCCAATGTATGATGAATTCGCCTTGCACCTCAGAGCGTATGCCTTGTACTTCACCAAGGAGGATGCAAGAATACACCCGTAGTTAATACCATTCCTAAGGTCATCCATCAGCAGATCGTGGTTCTCCTCTTCGCTGCTGCACAGTATCCTTTTGATCCCTTGGAAAATGAAGCACAACTCGGTCTTTGTCACCGTAGGAGATACGGACCGCCCTCTGAAAGTGTTTGCTAGCAACTTGAGAGTATACCGCAGGATGGGGTTCCTCACTTTCTTGATCTTGGCCGTGTTTGGCTTGTAGTCTTCATCACAAAGCACGTCCCATATGATGCTGGCGTTCTTGAGAGGGGGAAACTCCACTTGCTTAGCTGCGGCGTTGACTCCATATGCTTGGCAAAGCTCTTCAATGGAAAGGTGATAAGCTCGCTTCTTGACTTTGAAGGTGAGATGTCCTTGTGAGTGAGTAGGGAGGCTCGGATTCTCATAGGAAAACACCAAGGTAGAGAGGAAATCCAAGGTGACTTGCAGATATATTGGGCAATCCATCCTTGAAAGGCATGCAAGCCCCATGTTTTGGAGAAGAGAGTCAAAATCTTCAAGAAGACCCATTCTTGCCAACAAATCTCTACTCGCGAACTTGGTCGGCTCAAAGCGCAGCCTCTCTAACCTTTTCTTCGCTGACTTTTCCTCCATAGTCCAACGGATCCTCTCTTGAACTTGTTGAGCTCCTTCCTCTTGAACCACTTGTTGCTCTTCTTCTCTTTGTGTATCCTCTTCTCTGGTTCTCTTAAGTGCCATTGGTGCCTGAAACATGATTCCCAAACAAGAGAATGAGCAAAGGCAGATAATTTTGAGAGGAAGAGCAAGCAAAAAAGAAAAAGTTTTAACCAATGCCCAAGATTTTTGGGGAATTTAAAAATTATAGCAAGAAAATAGAGGAGAAAATCTAGAGATAAGAGCAAATCCAGAAATTTTCCTAATATCTAGCAAATTTTAAAAATTCGCTTAAATTCCCTAATATCTAGCTCTCAAGCAAACAATAAAAAGGAAAATTTCCAAAATAATTTGAACAATGATTCGGAATTTCCTTAGCAAGCTTGAAAACAGATGTTGTTGATCTTTTAAACAATGAAACCCACATTCTCTCTTGTTTAAGAAACTCGAAACACAAAGTGTGAGAGAGTGTGTTCTAGTTTGAAAATATAAAGACCAACAAAAATACAAAACCATGGGTTGGTAAGCGGTTTTCTGACAAAAGGTGTGGTCAAGGCACATCTTTCGTGGTCAAAGATGCTTGCCTTGACCACCATTTAAATTAAAAAAGAGAGGGAAAAGAAAAAGGGAGGGAAAAGTTTTGGTTACCTCGGCACGAGATCGAGTCCTTTTGGTCGATCTAGGACTCGATCTCATCCCCATGTTGGCTGGATCGAGAGATTTGATCGATCAGTGACTCGATTGGGTTAGAATCGAGTCTTAGATCGAATGTACTCTCTCGTTCCTTGACTTTTGGTCAACTAGGCTGTACACCTTGGATCGATTTCCTTGATCAATTCGGGGGTCGATTTGGCTGAGATCGAATGGCAGATCGAGTAGGCAACTCGATCTATTTTCAACGATCGAGTGACTCGGTCGATCTACACCTCGTTCGCCTTTCAGGCTGAACGCATTGGCAAATTGTCCTCTCATGATCGACCGTTTCACTCTATTTGTCTACCCGATCTCGTCTAGATCGACTGACTCTTCTCGATTCACTAGCTCGATCTAGCAAAGATCGAGCCAGGATGAGTCGATATAACACTCGATCTCTAGCCTATATTCGCTCCTTCTTACTCCTTTTGGATTTAAGATCATGGCCTGCAATCCCTTATACCTTTTCCTACACACTTAGAAGATAAAAACATAAAACTGAAATGGAAAGAAAGCAGAAATATATACAAGATATACATGAGAATGCCTCCCAAGTGCACTTTCTTTAACGTCTTTAGCTAGACTTTACTTGGTTTAGGCAGATGGTGGGTCTTGGAGAAGCATTGAAGTGCTCTCCTTGTTGAATGCACTGGCCATGTATGGCTTCACTCTGTGTCCGTTGACTGTGAATGCATTCCCACTCTTGCCAACCAACGTAACGGCTCCATAGGGCAATACCTCCTTGGTCTCAAACGGTCCGCACCACCATGACTTCAGCTTTCCTGGAAAGAGCTTCAACCTCGAGTTGTAGAGCAATATCAAACTGCCTTCCTTAAGCTCTTTATGAACCAGCTTCTTGTCATGAGCCGCTTTAGTACACTCCTTGTAGATCTTAGCGCTTTCGTAGGCGTCCAGCCTTAGTTCATCAAGCTCGTGTAGCTGAATCAACCGCTTCTCCTGAGCTGTCTTGAGATCAAAGTTCAACCGCTTCACTGCCCACAATGCTTTATGTTCCCACTCAACGGGGAGGTGACATCCTCTGCGGTAGAGAAGAGTGAAAGGAGTAGTACCAATGGGGGTTTTGAAAGCGGTCCGGTAAGCCCACAAAGCATCGTCTAGCTTAGCTGCCCAATCCTTCCTAGTAGTACCAACTGTCCGCTCGAGTATGGCCGGTTAGAGACCTCTACTTGCCCACTCGTTTGAGGATGGTAAGGTGTAGCTACCTTGTGCTTCACGCCGTACTTCCTTAGAAGGCATTCAAACACTTTGTTGATGAAATGGCTGCCACCGTCGCTGATCACAACCTTAGGGACTCCAAACCGTGGGAATATGATGGTCTTGAAGAACTTGATTACCACCTTAGCGTCGTTTGTAGGGGAAGCAATGGCCTCAACCCATTTAAAAACATAGTCAACCGCTACTAGGATAATCTTGTTGCCGTAGGAAGAAGGGAAAGGTCCCATGAAATCTATGCCCCACGCGTCAAACACGTCTACCTCAAAGATAGGAACCTGAGGCATCTCGTTCCTCTTCGTGATGTTTCCTGCTCTTTGACACGCTTTACAACTCTTAACAAACTCGTGAGCGTCCTTGAAGATTGATGGCCACCAAAAACCCGCTTGTAACACCTTTGTAGCGGTTTTGAAAGAAGCGAAGTGTCCACTGTAAGAAGATCCATGGCAGTGAAGTAGAATGTCTTGAGCTTCATCCTTTGAGACACACCTTTTGTACAAGCTATCAACCCCTCTCTTGTAAAAGTATGGCTCGTCCCAAAAGTAGTAGGCAACATCTCTCATAAACTTCTTCTTGTGGTAATGATCAAGGTGAGTTGGCTCTTCTCCACATGCCAAGAAGTTCACAATGTCAGCCTACCAAGGAAGATCCTCTTCTTTGAAACTCAGAACTTCTTCAAACTGCCCTTCTAGCCTTCCACAAACAGCCGTAGTGATCATCATGAGTTGTTCTTCCGGAAGCGAATCATCTAAGGGCAGAGACTCATTGATTCTCATCCTAGAGAGGTGATCTGCCACGCCGTTCTCTATCCCTTTCTTGTCCTTGATTTCCATGTCGAATTCTTAGAGCAAAAGGATCCATCTCAAGGGTCTCGATTTAGTGTCTTTCTTGGAATAGATGTACCTCAGAGCCGCGTGATCTGTGTAGACGATGGCTTTGGAGCCTACGAGGTATGACCTGAACTTCTGAAAGACGAATACAATTGCCAGCAACTCCTTCTCAGTCGTAGTGTATCTAGCTTGCATGTCGTCCAAGGTACGTGAAGCATAGTAAATCACGTGCAGCCGTTTATCTTTTCTCTGACCAAGAACAGCTCCCACGGCGTAGTCGCTCGCATCACACATTATCTCGAACGGTAGAGTCCAGTCCGGTGCTTGCACTATAGGCGCGGATACTAGGGCTTCCTTGATGGTCACGAAAGCATGAAGGCAATCCTCATCGAACACAAAGTCAGCTTCCTTGCACAACAGCCTCGTGAGGGGGCGTGCAATCTTGGAAAAAATCTTTGATGAAGCGCCTGTAGAAGCCAGCATGACCTAGGAAACTCCTCACCCCATTGACTTTAACCGGCGGCTCAGGACTCATCATGACTTCAACCTTGGCTTTATCAACCTCTATGCCTTTCTCTGATATCTTGTGGCCAAGCACGATCCCTTCCTTCACCATGAAGTAACACTTCTCCCAGTTAAGCACAAGATTCGTCTCTTTACAACGCTTTAGTACCTTGCAAAGATTCAGCAAACACGCAGAAAAGGACGCACCATATACAGAGAAGTCATCCATAAACACTTCTACCATCTCTTCTATTAGATCAGAGAAGATCGACATCATACACCGCTGAAACATAGCCGGTGCGTTACACAACCTGAATGGCATCCTTCTATACGCGAAGGTGCCATAAGGGCAGGCAAAGATCGTCTTCTCTTGATCATTCGGATGGATTGGTATTAGAAAGAAACCACTATATCCATCGAGAAAGCAATAGTAAGGATGATTAGCAAGCCTCTCTAGCATTTGATCAATAAAAGGCAAAGGAAAATGATCCTTTCTAGTAGCACGATTAAGCTTCCTATAGTCTATACACATACAATGTCATGTAATAGTCCTAGTAGGTATAAGCTCATCTTTATCATTCTTAATGACTGTGATCCCTCCCTTCTTAGACACCACGTGTACAGGGGAAACCCACGTGCTGTCACATATGGGATAGATCACCTCCGCTTCTAACAGCTTAAGAATCTCTTTCTTAACAACCTCTTTTAAATTAAGATTCTAATGCCTTTGGTGTTCTATAGAAGAGGCGTTCTCATTATCCAAGTGAATCCTATGAGTGCAAAGCATTGGTGAAAGGCCCTTGATGTCACTTAGAGAGTACTCAATGGCCTTCCTATACTTTCTCAGCTCAATTAGGAGCGAGTGCAACTCATCATCACTTAAGTTCTCATTCACAATCACGGGATAGGTTTCATTAAGCCCTAAGAAAGCATACCTTAGCCCTTTTGGGAGCTCCTTAAGGTCCACCTTTGGGGCTAGCAGCTTGCTCCCGTCCTCCTCGTGGCTCTTGTTGACCTTCCCATCCTCAATAGCCTCCTTAGAACCCGAGACAAGACCCAAAATACTGCTTTCTTGAACCGTTGTCCCCTCCAAGATCGAGTCTGCCAGTCGATCTTGCACTCGTTCTGGCCCTGATCGAGCAACTTCACTCGATTCTCCTACTCGATTTAATTGGGATCGAGTAGGAGATCGACTCTCCGTCCCGATCTCTGAACTGATCGATTGACTTCCCTCGATCTTCCCATCGATTGTTTTGCTGGATCGACTGCCCTCAGGTCAATCACTTACTCGATTTTGTTGGGATCGAGTAGTGGATCGACTGTCCGAGTCATTCTCTTCTCTGAATCGAAAGATTTCCTCGATTTCCTGATCGATCTCAAGGCACCCGCCTTCATTTTCCATCACAACCTTCCTAGAATGGAGGAGATTAACGTACTCATGAGTCTTCCTACTCAGAAAACCAAACTTCCCTGGCTCCTTAGTCAATGCCAGCTTCAAGTGATCCTCTTGTGCAAGCTCTTCTAGCAGTTTATCCGCCAAAGCATCCAACGTCTCTATGTAGAAAGCTTGCCCTTCTATGGTGGGCTTCTTCAAGACCTCGTTGATATCAAAATTCAGCTTTATATCCTTGCCAAGATGAAGGGCTATCTTCCCATTCTTGACATTGATGATAGCTCCGACTGTTGCAAGGAATGGCCTCCTGAGTATAAGCGGATCCTTAGGTTCTTCATCCATTTCGAGCACGACGAAGTCTGTAGGCACGTTCACACCACTGATTCTCACTGGTAAGTCCTTAAGCAAACCCACGGGTAACCTCGCGCTCCTGTCAGCTAGCACCAATGATATTCTACAGTCTTTGAACCGGGTAAAACCTAGCTTCTTAGCTATAGAATGGGGCATCAAATTTATACTAGCACCAAGATCGCATAGACAGCTCTGAAATGCCAAAGGACCGAGAGCACATGGTATAGTGAGGCTTCCTGGATCTCCCAACTTCTTGGGGACTATCTCCTTGTGTATTCACTAAGTACCAGCACTTCCTTGCTTTCCTTATTCTTCTTTGCAAGCGTGTCTTTGAAAATTTTTGCACATTTAGGCATCATGGCAAGGCAATCCACGAGAGGTAGCTTGATCTCCACGTCCCGTAGATGCTTCTCAAACAAGAGCCTATGCTTCTCTATAAGCTGTTTCTTGAAACGACCAGGAAAAGGAAGCTTAGGAACATAAGGTGGATGTATGTACTCATCCTTCTCCTCTGTTGCTTTCTCCGCTTGCTTCTTTACAGCTCCTTCTTTCCCTTTTTATTTGCCGCTCTATCCACACGTTGTGGAAGTTTATCTCATCATCAGCCGACGGCTTATCCTCTCCCTCTTGAACCACAATGTCCTCATTGTCCTTAGGTGCAACCCTCGGTGGAAGCTCTTTCCCACTTCGTAGTGTAATAGCGTTGGCGTATTCCTTGGGATTTTGCTCACACTTTCCCTGTAAAATGCTTTGACCAGTTGTACTTGCTTTACCCTTCTCTAACTGCTTTATCTTGTTGTTTAGAGTTGTTATCTGAGTAGAGACATCAGTGAGAGAGGAGTCTAAGTGGTTGTTCATCTCGGCGAACTACTGGTTTGTGGAAGCTTGCCCTTGAAGCAACTGCTGAAACATGGCTTGTACAGGATCAACTTGTTGCGGTTGCATCTGTTCTTGAGGAACAAAGCCTGGAGGGTACATAGGAGTATAAGGTTTGTTTCCTTGCTGCTGCTGCTGTCCCTGAAAGTTACCTTGACGCTGACCTTGAAAACCACCACTCGGCTGAAAACCTTTGTTATAGGGCACAAACAGTTTAGTTTGTTGAGGAGGGTACACCTGATCCTTTGAGTTTTCAACGTTGGTGCTGCGATAAGACAAGTTGTTGTTGCCTTGATAGCCTTGAGAGTAACCTTGAGGTTTGTAGTTGTTTTGACCGGCTACCCAATTAGCTTCTTCTTCTTGGCATTGCTCTAGCTCATCCAAGACATCCGCGTCTTGCCCAACAAAATGTATATACTTTTGGTTTGCAAGCATGAGTTTATCGATCTTCTCATGTAGAGACTTCATTTCCTTCTTGTTGGCTTCAAGATCAGCTCCTCTTGGTGCATGGTCATAGTCCTCTGAATAGTTTCCATCACTCAACGCCAAGTTTTCAATGAGCTCCATGCCTTCCTCAACCTCTTGACCAAGGAAGTTTCCTTTGCTTGTCAAGTCAAGTAGTAACCTGATCTTTGGAAGTGCTCCGCGGTAGATAGTCTCAATAAGGCCTCTTCACTGAAAACGTGGTGAGGACAAGCGATAGTGTAATCTTTGAAACGCTCCATAGCCTCATTGAAGGACTCATTTTGTCGCTGAGTGAAACCACTGATCTCGCTTCTCAACCTTGCCGTCCGAGAGCTTAAGAAAAACTTGGAGAGGAAAGCTTTCTTACAGTCAGCCCAAGAAGTGACAGTGCCTTGTGGAAGAGTCTTCTCCCAATGCCGTGCCTTGTCGCCTAAGGAAAAGGGGAACAAGCGCAGCTTGAAGCTGTCTTCCGAGATTCCATTTATCTTGAGCATTCCACAAAGCTGCTCAAAGTTGTCTAGATGCGCCAATGGGTCCTCCAAAGCTAACCCATGAAATTTGTTGTTTTGCACCATCTGAACAAACCCTGGCTTGATCTCGAAATTATTGTTTTGCACTGGAGGAGGAGTGATCCCAAACCTATTATGGTGAGTATTGGGAGCATCTCCCGCTCCAATGATACGTGGCGGTCTGGCCGCGTGGTGGGGGTTTCCATTACCCCTTCCCACTACCCCGTGAGCTGGAGGAGGTCCCTCTGGGTGCTCGTGCTCAGCCATCGCTTCAAAATCTACTGAACCTTGCTGAACAATCTCCTCAAAAGCTCTAGCTTGTTCTAGAACTCTTCTTGATCTTGCGTTTCCAAGTTGATGAATATTGTCCAAGGGTGTGAGCCCCTGGAACGCAGATTCATGTACCTGAAAGACACAAGTTTGAGAGCAGAGAAATCAGTAACCAACTTAAAGTAAAGGCTTAGTCTTTACTAAACCCCAAATCTTAATGCTTCCTATCCCCTTAGACGGCAATGGCGCCATTTGATAACAGGTTTTTGCAATGCAATGATATATCAAGATGCAACAGAGAGGTTATCAAAGCTCTAATGCACACAGAGATGTAGTATAGTGAGCAAGAGATATATCAATCCACACCTAGGGGTAGCAAGTTCACTAAGAATGCAAAGGAGGAGCAAAGCTAAGCAAAAATAATAAATGTTTGGTCAAATCCCTAAAAACTAAATGCAAGTGTCAACTGCAAAGCAAAACAATTTTAAAATCCCTGGAAGAGGGTTAACTACCACGAGGAACAAGCGGAAAATTTTAAATGCAAAGCTACTAATTATTAAAAATCGACTAGTGGATCGACCACGGGATCGACCACGGGATCGACCACGAGATCGAGCAACAACGATCGATCTCGTCTAAACAACATAGAATGATGAAACGATGCAATTTGCGATTAAAAAGAACACAACTTTATGATGATGGAATGATATTAAACGACTTAAGACACAAAGAAAGAGGGTTTAGGGTTGAGGGTCATGTTCGTGGGTCTCAAAGGTCAAAGCTTGTTTGAAAACATTAGATTTACTATCTTTGAGAGGTTCTCTAAGCCTTGAAAACAAAACGAGATCCATCCATGGCGTGTGGTATGGATCACTCCTTCATTCTCTTCTCCAATCCCATGGCGTTTGGTAGAAAAAGAGATTGAAGGTCATAAAATATAGATTTCAAACAAACGACCTAACTAGTCCCCTTTACAACCATGGCATGTGGGAAAGGTAGACTAGCCTCTAGGATTCAATTTTTCAAGACATCTGGATCCTATCAAGGTAAGACATCCCTCGGATTTTAGAGATCTTGGCGTGAGAGTCTCTAAGCCTTAAGCGTTCGAAATCCTAGAAGAGATGGTGATGAAGAACAAGAAAACACAAACTTTAACCTTTTTGACCCTTTCGAATCGCCCCAACCCAGAAACCCAAAAAGACTACTCGCGACTCATAAAAAAAACCGATGAAAGCATAAAAGAAGATCTATTAAACATGATTAACAAAGATTAAAGCAAGATGTTCAATATTTAAAAGTTAAAATGCAAGAAAAGCTTTGAAAGTCTACAATGGCAGATTCGCCTAAAACGAGAGAGAACGAAAAAGGTAGAAGACAGAATAGGGTCATGAAAGGGATCGTTGCCTTTTGCCAAAAATGGCCAAACCGCAAATGGTCCCCCCCCCCCCTCGCTACGGTCCAAAGCCAGCTGGATGGATAAGGTTGGTCTGGGATCAAGCGCAAAGCTCGATCTGGGTCTCGATCTTCGTCTTGGATCAGATGGCTCTAAATGATCTCTAAGTCGATCTTGTGCTGATCGGGTTGGAAGCTCGATCCGGTCCTCGATCTGCATGGCATCATTTATGTCTGTACTTCAGATCGATCTCCACACTCGATCTTGGTGTCGATCAATTTCCCTGCATCGACCTGGTCACTCGATCTTCTGGTCGATCTCGTCTAGATCGACCTGCCGTGCTCGATCTGCCACTCGATCTCGGGTCCTTCGCATGCACTCCTGAGTTCTTCAAGTGCTCACGAGCCTTAGCACGTCCACGAATCCTCCAAAGCTCCAAAGTAGCCGAAAACAACCTGAATGCGATTCATAATGCAAGAAATATGCAAATGTTTATGCAAAAGAGCTCTAGGACCTAAGAAGATGCAAACTAGCCTAATGTGCAAGGTAAATGCATGAAAAGCTATCTTATATGTATGCAAAACATACGAAATATGCAGCAATATCAACAATGAAAGCTTTGGTGAAGCTTGGAAAAGATTCAAGGGCTACACACTGCAATGCCCTCACCATGGCTTCTCACAGGCTTCTCTGCTCTCTACTCTCTACAAAGGAACTTTGCCAAAGATAAGAATGCTTCTGGACACTGCATTAAATGGGAACTTCTTGTCAGAATATGTGGATGAAGGATTGGAGCCTGTTTGATATAAGATCAAGTGGGTATGATCTTATAATGCTTGGGTGATTGGGTGGAAGCAAGCAGCTGGACTGAAGTCTCTTTCTACTTGCTCAAGAGATGATCGAAGTGGATGGTTATGAGATCAATCCTGCTGGACGCAAGTCTCTTTCAGGCTGGATCAGTGGATGAGATGAATAGATGGGTGGATTAAAGAACGTAACTCAAGGGTGTGAAAGCCCCTGTGATGAATTCACAAACTTAGTCTTAAGGCATCCCACACAAAAGACATAGATGCAAATGTTTACTAAGTGAAGAATTCCATCTTGCTTAGATAAACAAAAACAAAGCTAAAGCTTTAGAGAAAAATCTCTTTTTATTTTCAAAAATTTCTATATCTTTTTTACAATGAGAACAATGAGCTTTTATAGCTCTTACAAAAGATCTTTACAAATAAATACACTTAAATGAAATTATTTACATTTAAACAAAAGGAGAAAAATAGGCTAAATCAAATAAAAGTCTTCTTGGCACTAATATCTCTTTAGGCTTGAATGAGAATCCTTTCATTTTGTGAATTGATGAAGACCAGATTCTTTTAATAAATCCACATAATGAAGACATTTGATTTAGTATTTTTCCATTTTGTATCATTGTTGAGAATCTAGCTCAGTCTGATGGAAACTATAATGAGGAATATGACAGAGCTCCCAGAAGTGCTAAGGATGAACTGGAGTCTAGCAGGAAAGAGATCAAGGCATTACATGAGAATCTGGATATGCTGCTAAAGGAGAAGAAAGAAGTTCACTTTGTTGGTGACATGGTTCAGCTTGATGATCAAGAGACATGCCAAGTGGAAGAGATGAACAACTTGGGCAATCAAGGTGGATACAATGCATATGTAAACTACAGACCCAATCCCAACTTGTCATACAGAAGCAACAATGTTGCAAATCCACAAGATCAAGTGTACCCACCACAACAACAACATCAAGCTGCTCCAAGACCATTTTTTCCCTACAATAATCAAGGTTTTCAGCAGAGAAACAACAACTTCCAGCCAAGAGTGCCTTATCATCCTCCAGGATTCAGTGCACAAGCTCCAGCACAAGCTTCTTCCACCTCTCAAGATCCTGAGCTCAAGACCATGGTTCAACAGTTGCTTCAGAATCAGACTACCAACAACTTGGAATTGAACAAGAGATTTGCTGAGGTTCATAACAAAATAGACTCAGTACATGTTGAATTAACCAACAAGTTTGAAGGGATGGCTGTAAGAGTCAAAACACTGGAGAACAACAAAGGCATAGCTGGTCCAAAACCTCAAGGACACTTTCCTGAAAACCAGAAGCTAACCCAAAGGAGTTCTGCAATGCCATAGTCACTGAAGAAGAAGCTGTCATTGAAGAGTTTCTCTCTCTGTTCACTGAGGACACTGAACTTCAGAGTGGGGGGGGGGGGGGGGGGGGGGGAAGAGTTTTTGGAAGTTGATACTAACCATGGAGTTGCAGAAGAAGAATCTTTGGAAGAAGAAGAGTGGTGGGCGCCACATAAAGATGTTGATGCTACCTAGGAAGACTTTGTTGAAGTCTCTGATGTTAAGAAGAAAACCCAAGCTGCTGTTCTCCCTACCTACCAGCCTAATATCCCTTTTCCAGGAAGGTTCAAAGACCAGCTAGTACAGAAGTATGAGACTCTCTATTCTTCTCAAATGGAAATGAGAGGTCTGAATGGTCAAGAGGAGCTTGAGAAACTAAGAGCTAAAGCTGGATCATATGAGGTTAAGGAGCTTAACATCAGGAAGCCTTGAGATCCAGGTTGTTTCACTCTACCATGTGAGCTTAAAGGGGAGACCTTCAAGAGCTGTCTTTGTGATCTTGGAGCCAGCATCAACCTTCTCCCATCCTATACTGCTAAGGCTCTTGGCTACACTCAACTTCAAGAGAGTAATGTGTCTCTTACCATAGCTGATGGGACAGTAAAGACACCACTTGGGACTCTCAAAGATGATCCAATGATGATAGAAGGAGTAGTCATACCAACAGATTTCGTGGTCCTAGATGTTGAAGAAAAGATCAAAAACGCCATCATTCTAGGGAGGCCTTTCTTTGCTTCAGCTGGAGCAGTGTTTGATGCCAAGGAGTGCACAATAGAGTTGAGACTGACCATAGAGAAGGTTCTGAGGTTTGACTCCAAAGGGAATAAGCTAGAAAATGAGCAGGCCTTCTCAATGGAGATCAAGAAGTTGAAGAAATTTGGGAAGCATTGGCCAAAGTTTGAAGGCTATGTTGGTGCAAGTTTTGATGGTTGCTGCTTAACCAAGTTGTTTGCTGATACCACTGAAGAGGAGGTCCTCAAAGTGGGTGTTTCTGATTGCAGGAATGAAATTCTGTTGGATAACAAAGAAGATGGGGTTGTCTTCAATCCCATTGAATCTAAGTATGGTGAAGTCCACTGCAAGATGAAGGGGGGGGGGGGGGGGGGGGGGGGGGGGGGGCAAGCCAAAGCCCTTTTCTGTGTTGAAGATAGATTATGCTTTGTATATATTATGCTTTTTAGTTTATTTTTATGCTTAGTTAATGTGTATAGAAGCAGAGATAAGGTTTGGGGATTGAAAAAATGTCTAAGGGACAAAGAACAGGTGCATTTTGGCTACTATCGATCACAGTATCAGTCAGGACAAGACCGATACAGACCCTATCGGTCATGCTATCGGTCAGCTTGTGATCGATAGTAGTAGAGCCAGAATGCACCAATCAACCTATCGATAACTTGTGATCGATAGGGAAAGGAGTTTGCTAAGTGTGTATTCTATCGGTCTAGCTATCGATCAGATACTGACCGATGGAAATACATCGGTTGTATTTCAGCCACTCTATCGGTCTAGAGAGTGACCGATACAAAGCAATCGGATGTGTTTCGGTCAGTGTATCGATCAGATACTGACTGATAGGATTCACCAGAAAGCTATCGGTCACCCTATCGGTCACATAGTGACCGATAGCCCCGCGAGGTAAGTGTTCCATTTTTCAAAAAAATTTCCCTCTTTTGGCTTGGAGCCAAAGAGGTTTGAATTTGAATTTTGGGTCCTTCCTGACATTTTGCAGAGCTTCTGAGAACTTTTGTTCTTGTCCACCACTCTTTAGATTCCCTTGGTTCCCCACATTTCTCTTTAAAAACCAACTATCTCTTCTCTTCTCTTCACATTTCATTTTACTACTTCTCTTACCAAAATCCGAAATTTTTAGCTCTCTCTTTATTTTATTTATCTTTTCTAAGTGCTCAAAAAATTCATTAAGGTTTGCTTTCTCAACTATTCACTTCTTGTTCTTACACTTTGCATCTGCTTAAAATTGTTAAATCTATGGTTTTAAGAACAAGTTTTGTTTAGTTTAAGATGTTGTGCTTAGATTCTGCATAGTGGTTATGTTTAAAATGGGCATGTTAACTGTTAAAGCATTGTTTACTGTTCTTAACTCTCAGTTCTTGCTTGTTTAATATCCCTTTGCAAAATCATTTTCTCTTTTGCTTAGAGCAACCATGCTAGGTTCACATGCATAACTGTTTGATTTTTATTTATGAACTCTAGCATGTCTAAACTGTTAGCCTGTGAATTCTTTTTGATTTTTGAAAGTTTAATCTTGTTTAGTGACAAGTTAAACTTCTTTTAGCTTTGAGAAATTCTTTCTAAAGCTTTCAGTTATTGGTTTCTCAAACTTTTGTTCTTTGACTTATAGTACCTTCAAGCTTTGTTTTTGTAGGTACCATGGGTTAATCAAGAACTGCTGCTGGAAGCAAAGGGAAAGCATCAGCAGAGGAAGCACCCACTTTTCCTAGAGTTAGAAGAGATAAGGGAAAGGGTATTGCTGCTGGACAATCATCAAAAGCTGCTGGGAAGTAACAAGCTCGAGACAAGGCTGATATAGCTGCATATTCCATGCATTTTGCATACATATAAGTTAGTTTCTCACGCATATACATTGCATTTTAGGTTAGTTTGCATCACTTAAGGTCCTAGAGTGTTCTTGCACCAGCATATGCATATTTTTTGCATTTTGCATCGTTCATAGGTTGTTTTCGGCTACTTTGGAGTCTTGGAGGGTTCGTGGACGTGCTGAGGCCCGTGAGGAAGTTCGTGGGACTTGGAGAATTCAGAAATGCTTGCTAAGGACCAGAGATCGAGAGGAGGTTCGAGCATGGCCGGTCGATCTAGATGAGAACGACAGAAGATCCAGTAGTCCATCCGATCCAAGGAAACTAATCGAGACGGAGATCGAGTGAAGCGATCGATCAAGGAGTATGGACGTATATGACGCCATGCAGAGCGAGAGTCAGATCGAGTCCACCACTCGATCCTCCAAAGATCGACTCCAAGATCGAACGAAGCACTCGATCCACCGAGGAAGATCGAGACACAGATGAAGCTGAAGGCACGATGTCCGAAGATGATCGAGAGAGATGCTTGATCTCGAGGTCGATCTCAATGCACTTAAACCATTTTTGGCCGCTAGCGAGGGGGTACCATTGAGCTATTTGGCCTATTTTGGGAAGGCGGCGATCATGCTTTCACACACACACGTTTTCACTTTATCATTTTTCATCTTTTTCTCTCTGTTCGAAGGCGATTTCGCCATTGTTAGACTTGAAGCTTTTCTTGCTTTGTATTGGATCTTTGAATCGTTTTAAGTTTAACCATCGTTCTTTATGTCTATGAGTTTGTCGTTTATGCTTTGCTTTGTTTACTTAATGTGTAGTGAGTAGTTTAATCGGGTTTTGGGGTTGAGAGGATTCAAAGGGGTCGAAAAGGTTTTCAAGTTTGGTATTTTCTTGTTCTTCATGGCTTTCTCTTCTAGGATGTCGAGTTCTTAAGGCTTAAAGAGTCTCACACCAAGATCTTTATGATCAGAGAGAGCTCTTACCTTGACAGGATCCAGAGATCTCTAAAAATCACATCGTAGAGACTAGTTACCCTTTCCCAAACACCATGGTAGTTTAGGGGACTAGTTAAGCCGCATGTTTGAAATCTGATTTCCTTGCCCTTCAATCTATTTTTCCGTCAAACGCCATGGGTCTGGAGGAGAGAATGAAGGAGTGATCCATACCACATGCCATGGATGGATCTTGTTTTGTCTTCAAGGCTTAGAGAATCTCACAAAGTGAGTAGATCTAGAGTTTTCAAACCAAGCTTGAACCTTTAAGACCCTTGAATATGAATCTCAACCCTAGACCCTCTTTCTTAGTATTCGTACATCTTTGTTAGTCATTCGCTTGTTACCTGTTGCATCCTGGTCATTAGTTTCGTTGCATTTGAACTTTTAGACGAGAGTGATTGGTGTTGCTCGATCTAGTGGTCGATCCTGTGGTCGATCCACTAGTCAATTTTTTTAAATTCATAGCTTTGCATTTTAATCATTCTGTTTGTTCATCGTGGTAGTTCACTCGTTCCTGGAAATTTTAAAATAGTTTTGCCTTGCATTTAGTCGTTGCATTTAGTTTTTAGGATTTTCACAAAACCGTTCATCATTTGCCTAGCTTTACTAGATCCTTGCATTCTCATTGCACTTTCTAGCTCCTAGGTTAGATTGATTCCTCTTGCATGCTATACTACGACTGTGTGCTGCCTTAGTTTTGATAACCTTCTGTTGCATTGCATCACTCCCTCTTTTAACATTGATAAAAAGCAGATATCAAACGGCGCCGTTGCCATCTTAGGAGTGTTTAGAAAGCATTGAGATTTGGGGTTTAGTAAAGACTAAGCCTTTCTTTTTCTTTCGGTTGCTAATTTCTCTATTGAGATTTGCTAATTTCTTTTTCTTTCGTGTGGCTTTCAGGTATATGAATCTTCGTTCGAGGGGAGACAACAATCTACTTCAGCCCTTGGACAACATTCATCAACTTGGTCATTCACGACAAAGAGGAGTACGAGAGCAAGCTAGAGCTTTTGAGGATATTGTTCAGCAAGGTTCAGTGGATTTTGAAGCGATGGCTGAGCACGAGCATCCAGAGGGACCTCCTCCAGCTCACGGGGCAGTGGGAAGGGGTAATGGAAACCCCCAACACGTGGCTAGACCCCCAAGGATCATAGGAGCGGGAGATGCTCCCAATACTCATCAAATTAGGTTTGGGATAACTCCTCCTCCTGTACAACACAACAACTTCGAGATTAAGCCAGGATTCATCTCAATGGTGCAAAACAATAAGTTTCACGAGCTAGCAATGGAAGATCCCTTGGAGCACCTTGATAACTTCGAACAAGTATGTGGGATGATCAAGATAAACAGCATATCCGAAGATGCTTTCAAGCTGCGTCTCTTTCCATTTTCTTTTGGAGACAAGGCTAGACATTAGGAGAAGACACTTCCACAAGCCACCATTACATCTTGGGCTGAGTGTAAGAAGGCTTTCCTCTCAAAGTTTTTCTCTAGCACCAGAACAGCAAGGCTGCGAAGCGAGATCAGTGGCTTCACTCAAAGGAACAATGAGACCTTCAATGAAGCCATGGAGTGGTTCAAGGACTACACTATCCGTGCCCTCACCACGGCTTCAGTGAAGAGACTCTTCTAAGCACTATCTACCGCGGAGCTTCACCAAAGATTCGCTTGTTGCTTGACACGGCTAGTAAAGGAAACTTCCTTGGTCAAGAGGTAGAAGAAGGCATGGAGCTGATTAAGAACTTGGCATTGAGTGACGGCAACTATGCTGAAGATTACGACCGTGCACCGAGAGGTTCTGAGCTAGAGTCCCACAAGAAAGAGCTAAAGTCATTACATGAGAAGATTGACAAGCTGGTGTTGGCTAACCAGAAGCATGTTCACTTTGTTGGTGAAGCGGATGATACCTTAGAGGAGATTGAGTTGAGTCAAGAAGAAGCCAATTGGGTGGCGGGTCAAAACAACTACAAACCTCAAGGGTATTCACAAGGCTACAACCAGAACAACAATCTCTCATACCGAAGCACCAACGTCGCGAACCCTAAGGATCAAGTGTACCCTGCTCAGCAAGCAAAGCCTTTTGTACCATACAACAAAGGTTTTCAGCCGAGTGGTGGCTTCCAAGGGCAAGGGCAGAACAACTTCCAAGGACAACAACAAGGAAACAAGGGGTATACGCCAATGTACCCTCCGGGCTTTGTTCCTCAACAACAACCGATGCAACAACAAGTTGATCATGTCCAAGCTATGTTTCAACAGTTGATTCAAGGGCAAGCATCTACAAATCAAAAGTTTGCCGAGATGAACACTCGTTTAGACTCGTCTCTCACGGATTTCTCTACTCAGATCACAAACTTGAATAACAAGATCAAGCAGCTAGAGAAGGGAAAGGCAAGTACAAGTGGTGAGAATAGCTTACCGGGCAAGTGTGAGCAGAATCCCAAAGAATACACCAATGCCATTACGCTAAGGAGTGGGAAAGAGCTAGCACCTACAGTTACTCCCAAGATCAACGAGGACATTGTAATTCAAGAGGGGGAAGGTAAGCTTTCAGCCGATGATGAGATAAACTACGAGAATGTTTGGATTCAAGGACCATGGAGAGGTGGGAAGGCGGTTGTTGAGAAGAAAGCGGAGCAAACTACTAAGGAGAAGGATGCTTATGTACCCCCACCGTATGTACCTAATCTACCTTTTCCGGGTCGCTTCAAGAAGCAACTCATAGAGAAGCATAGAGTCTTGTTTGAGAAGCACCTTAAGGACGTAGAGATCAAGCTACCTCTCGTAGACTGCCTTACAAAGATGCCTAAGTGTGCCAAATTCTTCAAAGACACGCTCGTGAAGAAGAATAAGGAAAGCAAGGAAGTGTTTGTTCTTAGTGAGGATTGTTGTGCTGTGATACACAAGGAGATAGTCCCTAAGAAGTTGGGAGACTCTGGAAGCTTCACTATACCTTGCGCTTTAGGTCCTTTGGAGTTCAAGAGTTGCCTATGTGATCTCGGAGCTAGTATAAATCTGATGCCTCATTCTATGGCAAAGAAGCTTGGCTTTACCCGTTTCAAGGATTGTAGAATCTCGTTGGTACTAGCCGACAGAAGTGTGAGGTTACCTGTGGGTTTGCTTGAGGACTTGCCAGTGAGAACCAGTGGTGTAAACGTACCTACATACATCGTTGTGTTGGAAATGGATGAAGAAGCTAAGGATCCACTCATTCTCGGTAGACCGTTCTTAGCCACCGCCGGAGCCATCATAGACGTCAAGAATGGGAAGATTGCTCTGCACTTGGGTAAAGATATAAGGCTGGACATCGATATCAATGAGGTTTTGAAGAAGCCTACGATAGAAGGGCAAGCTTTCTACATTGAAACGTTGGATGCTTTAGCGGATGAGTTGCTAGAAGAGTTGGCTCAGGAGGATTATTTGAAGCTGGCATTGACTAAGGAGCCAGGAGAGTTCGGTTACGTGGATCAGAGGACTCATGAATACGTCAACTTGCTTGATTCAAGGAAGGTTGTGCTAGAAGATGAAGGCATTTGCCTAGAGATCGATTCCGAGATTGATGACATTACTCGATCCAGGGGTCAAATCGATAAGACAATCGAGAGCACAACTCGATCCGGTGCAGCAATCAACAGTCAGATCGAGGAGGGTGATCGATCCACGAAAACAATCGAGTCCAAGATCGAGAGAGGCCTTCCGATCAGTTTGGGGTCTAATCTGGAGATCGACTCAGCGTCTCGATCTCTCACTCGATCCACATTAAATCGAGTGAGTGAATCGAGCAAACCTGCTCGATCTAGAAGACATCGAGAGCAAGATCGAGTGGACGACTCGATTTCAGAAGGGATAGCGGTTGGAGAAAGCAGCCTCAAGGGTCATGTCTCGGGTTCTAAGGAAGGTTCCAAGGAGGAAAACAACAGCAACAGCCGCGAGGATGATTGGAGCGAGCTGTTAGCCCCAAAGGTGGACCTCAAGGAGCTCCCAAAGGGGCTAAGGTATGCTTTTTTAGGGCTTAACGAAACCTATCCCGTGATTGTGAATGAAAACTTAAGTGATGATGAGTTGCACTCGCTCTTAACTGAGCTGAGAAAGTATAGGAAGGCCATTGGGTACTCTCTAAGTGACATCAAGGGCCTTTCACCAATGCTTTGCACTCATAGGATTCACTTGGATAATGAGAACGCCTCTTCTATAGAACATCAAAGGCGTTTGAATCCTAATTTGAAAGAGGTTGTTAAGAAAGAGATTCTTAAGCTTTTAGAGGCTGACGTGATCTATCCCATAAGTGACAGCACGTGGGTTTCTCCCATACATGTGGTGCCTAAGAAGGGAGGGATCACGATTATTAAGAATGACAAAGATGAGCTTATACCTACTAGAACAATTACTGGACACCATATGTGTATTGATTATAGGAAGCTTAATCTTGCTGCTAGAAAGGATCATTTTCCCTTGCCTTTTATTGATCAAATGCTTGAAAGACTTGCTAATCACCCCTACTATTGCTTTCTTGATGGATATAGTGGGTTTTTCCGCATACCAATCCATCCAAATGATCAGGAGAAGATGACCTTTACATGCCCTTATGACACCTTCGCGTATCAAAGGATGCCATTCGGGTTATGTAACGCACTTGCTACGTTTCAGCGGTGTATGATGTCGATCTTCTCCGATCTAATAGAAGAGATGGTAGAAGTGTTTATGGATGACTTCTCGGTCTATGGTGCGTCCTTTTCTGCGTGTTTGTTGAATCTTTGCAGGGTACTAAAGCGTTGTGAGGAGACAAACTTGGTGCTTAATTGGAAAAAATGTCACTTCATGGTGAAGGAAGGGATCGTGCTTGGCAATAAGATATCAGAGAGGGGTATTGAGGTCGACAAGGCTAAAGTTGAAGTGATGATGAGTCTTGAGCCGCCGGTTAACGTCAAAGGAGTGAGAAGTTTCTCGGGACACGCCGGCTTCTACAGGCGCGTCATTAAGGATTTTTCTAAGATTGCACGCCTTCTTACACGGCTGTTGTGCAAGGAGGCTGAATTCGTCTTTGATGAGGAGTGTTTGCAAGCTATCTTGACCATCAAGGAGGCCCTAGTATCCGCGCTTATAGTGCAAGCACCAGACTGGACTCTACCTTTCGAGATTATGTGTGATGCTAGTGACTACGCCGTGGGAGCCGTTCTATGTCAGAAGAAAGATAAGAAGCTGCACGTGATTTACTATGCTTCAAGAACCTTGGATGACACGCAAACAAGGTATACCACCACGGAGAAGGAGCTATTGGCAGTAGTCTTCGCCTTTGAGAAGTTCCGGTCATACCTCGTGGGTTCCAAGGCTATTGTCTACACAGATCACGCAGCTTTGAGGTACATCTATTCCAAGAAGGACACTAAGCCGAGGCTTCTGAGATAGATTCTTCTTCTTCAGGAGTTTGACATGGAGATCAAAGACAAGAAAGGGGTAGAGAACGGTGTTGCTGACCATCTCTCTCGGTTAAGAATCAACGAATCTCTTCCCTTAGACGAATCTCTTACTACAACATTGCGTGCATTAGAGTTTTGATAACCTCTCTGCTGCATAACACGAGCTAAGAAATCGTTTATCAAATGGCGCCGTTGCCATTCTAGGAGTGTTTAGAGAACATAGAGATTTGGGTCTTAGCAAAGACTAAGTCTTTACCTTTTTCAAGTTACTAATACATCTACTCTCAAACGTGTGTTTCCAGGTACATGAATCTTCGTTCAAGGGGAGACAACAATCTACTACAACCCTTAGACAACATTCATCAACTTGGTCACTCACGGCAAAGGAGAGTCAGAGAGCAAACAAGAGCCTTTGAGGAGATTGTTCAGCACGGCTTGGTTAACTTTGAAGACATGGCTGAACACGAGCATCCAGAAGGACCTCCTCCAGCAGGACGGGGCAATGGAAACCCCCAACACGTGGCTAGACCCCCGAGGATCATAGGAGCCGGAGATGCTCCTAATACCCACCACAATAGGTTTGGGATCACTCCTCCTCCGGTACAAAACAATAACTTTGAGATCAAGCCAGGTTTCATCTCCATGGTGCAAAACAACAAGTTCCACGGCTTAGCAATGGAAGACCCCTTGGAGCACTTGGACAATTTCGAGCAAGTATGTGGAATGATAAAGATCAACGGTATATCAGAAGATGCTTTCAAGCTGCGTCTCTTCCCCTTTTCACTCGGAGACAAAGCTAGACATTGGGAGAAGACCCTCCCACAAGGCACCATCACATCATGGGCTGAATGTAAGAAGGCCTTTCTCTCAAAGTTCTTCTCAAGCACAAGGACAGCTCGGTTGAGAAGCCAAAATCAGTGGTTTCACTCAAAGGAACAACGAGACATTCAACGAGGCCATGGAGCGTTTCAAAGATTACACGATCCAATGTCCTCATCACGGGTTCAGCGAGGAGACACTACTCAGTACCATATACCGTGGAGCTTCACCAAAGATCCGGTTGTTGCTTGATACATCTAGCAAAGGGAATTTCCTCGGTCAAGAGGTAGAAGAGGGTATGGAGCTGATAGAAAACCTGGCGTTGAGTGATGGAAACTATGCCGAGGATTATGACCGAGCACCGAGAGGATCAGAGTTAGAGTCTCACAAGAAGGAGCTTAAATCGTTGCATGAAAAGATTGACAAGCTGGTGTTAGCAAATCAGAAGCATGTTCACTTTGTTGGTGAAGCTGATGAGAACCAAGAGGAGTTAGAGCTAAGCCAAGAAGAAGCAAATTGGGTAGCTGGACAGAACAACTACAAGTCTCAAGGCTACAACCAAGGCTACCAGAACAACAACCTCTCTTACCGAAGCACCAATGTAGCCAACCCTAAAGAACAAGTGTACCCTGCTCAACAAGCTAAACCTTTCATCCCTTACAACAAAGGTTTTCAACCGAGTAGTGGATTCCAAGGTCAAGGGCAAGGCAACTTTCAAGGGCAACAACAACACAACAAGGGCTATACTCCTAACTACCCTCCGGGCTTTACACCTCAACAACAACAACCGATGCAACAACAAGTTGATCCGGTTCAAGCAATGTTTGAACAGCTAATACAAGGGCAAGCTTCAACCAACCAGAAGTTCGCTGAAATGAACACTCGGCTAGATTCATCTCTAACCGACTTCTCCACTCAAATCACCAACCTAAACAACAAGATCAAGCAGCTGGAGAAGGGCAAAACAAGCACGAGTGGTCAGAACAGCCTTCCGGGAAAGTGTGAGCAAAATCCCAAGGAGTATGCCAATGCTATAACGTTGAGAAGCGGAAAAGAGCTCGAACCTCCGGTCTCTACCAAGAACAACGAGGACGTTGTAATTCAAGAGGGGGAGGGTAAACCTTTGGCTGATGATGATGAGATAAACTTTGACAACGTTTGGATCCAAGGGCCGAGGAGAGGAGATAAGGCGGTCGCTGAGAAGAAAGCTGAGCTAACCACCAAGGAGAAGAATGACTACGTGCCCCCACCTTACGTACCAAAGTTACCATTTCCCGGTCGTTTCAAAAAGCAGCTTATAGAGAACCACCGGATCTTGTTTGAGAAGCACCTAAAAGACGTGGAAATCAATCTGCCTCTTGTAGACTGTCTCGCTATGATGCCCAAGTGCGCCAAGTTTTTCAAGGACACCCTTGTGAAGAAGAACAAAGAAAGCAAAGAGGTACTTGTACTAAGTGAAGAGTGTAGTGCGGTTATACACAAAGAGATAGTCCCTAAGAAGCTGGGAGACCCTGGAAGCTTCACTATACCCTGTGCTTGGGGTCCTCTAGAGTTCAAGAGTTACTTGTGTGATCTCGGGGCTAGCATAAACTTGATGCCTCACTCCGTGGCTAAGAAGCTTGGTTTCACTCGGTTTAAAGACTGTCGGATCTCATTGGTGCTAGCTGATAGAAGTGTGAGGCTACCAGTGGGGCTGCTTGAAGACTTACCGGTGCGAATCAGTGGTGTGAACGTACCTACAGACTTTGTAGTGTTGGAGATGGACGAGGAACCTAAAGACCCACTCATCTTAGGGAGACCGTTCCTTGCAACCGCCGGGGCTATAATAGATGTGAAGAATGGGAAGATTGCCTTGCATTTGGGGAAGGAGATCAGGCTAGACTTTGACATCAACAAGGTTCTACAGAAGTCAACCATTGAACGACAAGCTTTCTATATTGAAACGATGGATGCCTTGGCGGATGAGTTGCTGGAAGAGCTAGCTCTAGAAGACCATCTGAAGCTAGCACTCACTAAGGAGCCAGGGGAGTTTGGCTATGTGGACCAGAGAACCCAAGAGTACGTGAACCTGCTGGATTCGAGGAGGATTATCAAGAATGAAGAAGGTTGCTGCCTAGAGATCGACCCCGAGATCGACGCTATCACTCGATCCAGGGGACAGATCGACAAGTCAATCGAGAGCACAACTCGATCCGGCTCAACAATCGACGGACAGATCGAGACGAATGCTCAATCAGGAAAAACAATCGAGTCGACGATCGAGAGAGACCTCCCGATCATTTTGGAGTCCAATCAAGAGATCGACTCAGCATCTCGATCCCTTACTCGATCCATATCAAATCGAGTAAGTGAATCGAGTGAAATGGCTCGATCTAGACGACATCGAGAGGAGAATCGACCGGAGGACTCGATCTCAGAAGGGATAGCGATGGAGGAGTGCAGTCTGAAGGGCCATGCCTCGAGTTCAAGGGAGAGTTCCAAGGAGGAAAGCAACAACAACAGACACGAGGATGACTGGAGTGAGCTGTTAGCCCCAAAGGTGGACCTAAAGGAGCTCCCAAAAGGACTAAGGTATGCTTTCTTAGGGCCTAATGACACCTATCCCGTGATTGTGAACGAAAACCTTAGTGATGATGAGTTGCACTCGCTCCTAACTGAGCTGAGAAAGTATAGGAAGGCCATTGGGTACTCTTTAAGTGACATCAAGGGCCTTTCACCAATGCTTTGCACTCATAGGATTCACTTGGATAATGAGAACGCCACTTCTGTAGAACATCAAAGGCGTTTGAATCCTAACTTGAAAGAGGTTGTTCAGAAGGAAATCCTTAAGCTTTTAGAGGCTGACGTGATCTATCCCATAAGTGACAGCACGTGGGTTTCCCCTGTACACGTGGTGCCTAAGAAGGGAGGGATCACGGTCAAAAGGAATGAAAAGGATGAACTTATCCCTACTAGGACCATTACTTGTCATAGAATGTGTATTGACTATAGAAAACTTAACCTTGCGACTAGAAATGACCATTTCCCCTTGCCTTTTATTGATCAAATGCTTGAGAGACTTGCAAATCACCCTTACTACTGTTTTCTCGATGGGTATAGTGGTTTCTTTCAAATTCCTATTCACCCAAATGATCAGGAGAAGACGACTTTCACATGTCCCTACGATACCTTTGCATATCGAAGGATGCCGTTTGGATTGTGTAATGCACCGGCTACCTTTCAGCGGTGTATGATGTCTATCATCTCTGATCTTATAGAGGAGATGGTAGAGGTATTCATGGATGATTTCTCTGTGTATGGTGTGTCCTTTCCTGCGTGTTTGTTGAATCTTTGTAGGGTACTTAAACGTTGTGAAGAGACAAACCTGGTGCTGAACTGGGAGAAATGCCACTTCATGGTTAAGGAAGGGATAGTGCTCGGTCACAAGATTTCAGAGAAGGGTATTGAGGTTGATCAGGCTAAGGTGGAGGTCATGATGGGTCTTGAGCCGCCGGTTAATGTTAAAGGGATCAGAAGCTTCTTGGGGCACGCAGGGTTCTATAGGCGCTTCATCAAAGATTTCTCCAAGATTGTACGCCCTCTTACACGGCTGTTGTGCAAGGAAGCTGAGTTTGTATTCGATGAGGAGTGTTTGAAGGCTTTCGTGACCATCAAGGAAGCCCTTACATCAGCCCCTATAGTCCAAGCACCAGACTGGTCTCTCCCTGTTGAGATCATGTGTGATGCTAGTGACTACGCCGTAGGAGCCGTCCTTGGTCAGAAGAAAGACAAGAAGCTACATGTGATCTACTACGCTTCAAGGACCTTGGATGACATGCAATCACGATACACCACTACAGAGAAGGAGCTGCTTGCAGTAGTCTTCGCCTTTGAGAAGTTCAGATCTTATCTCGTTGGTTCCAAGGCTATTGTATACACGGATCACACTGCCCTACGATACATCTACTCGAAGAAAGACACTAAGCCTCGGCTCTTAAGATGGATTCTGTTACTCCAGGCGTTTGACATGGAGATTAAAGACAAGAAATGGATAGAAAATGGAGTCGCTGACCACCTCTCAAGGCTAAGGATCAACGAATCTCTCCCTTTAGATGACTCCCTTCTAGAAGAGCAGCTTATGGCGATTACTACTGCTGTTTGTGGGAAGCTCGAAGGGAGGTTTGAGGAAGTGTTGAGTTTTAAAGAGGAGGATCTACCGTGGTATGCTGACGTGGTGAACTACCTAGCGTGTGGTGAGGAGCCAACACATCTCAACAGCTATCACAAGAAGCGGTTTATGAGGGAGGCTAGTGACTACTTTTGGGACGAGCCTTACCTATACAAAAGAGGAGTAGACAGCTTATACCGGAGATGTGTTACAAAGGAAGAAGCCAGAGACATCCTCTATCATTGCCATGGCTCTTCCTACGGAGGACACTTCGCCTCATTCAAGACAGCTACGAAAGTGTTGCAAGCCGGCTTCTGGTGGCCCTCAATTTTTAAAGATGCACATGAGTTTGTGAAGAGCTGTGAGGCATGTCAGCGAGCAGGGAATATAACCAAGAGGAACGAAATGCCTCAAGTTCCTATCTTCGAGGTTGACGTGTTCGATGCGTGGGGGATTGACTTCATAGGGCCTTTTCCCTCTTCATACGGCAACAAGTACATCTTAGTAGCTGTGGATTATGTCTCCAAATGGGTTGAGGCTGTTGCTTCCCCTACAAATGACTCTAAGGTTGTGATCAAGCTGTTCAAGAGTATCATCTTCCCAATGTTTGGGGTACCCAAGGTTGTTATAAGTGATGGAGGAAGCCACTTTATAAACAAGGTCTTTGAGAACCTCTTGAGAAAGTATGGAGTTAAGCACAAGGTAGCTACACCGTACCATCCTCAAACAAGCGGTCAAGTGGAGGTCTCCAACAAGCAAATCAAGGCCATACTAGAAAAAACTGTCGGAGCAACAAGGAAAGACTGGTCAGTGAAGCTGGATGACGCTCTTTGGGCCTACCGTACCGCCTTCAAGATGCCGATTGGTACAACTCCTTTCACCTTACTCTATGGCAAGGGCTGTCACCTCCCAGTTGAGCTGGAACACCGCGCGTTGTGGGCTGTGAAGAGGCTGAACTTTGATCTCAAGACTGCTCAGGAGATGCGCCTTAGTCAGCTACACGAACTGGATGAGTTGAGGTTGAAGGCTTACGAAAGCTCTAAGATCTACAAGGAGCAGACTAAGGAGGCTCATGACAAGAAGCTGGTTGCCAAGGAGCTTAAGGAAGGAGGACTGGTGTTGCTGTACAACTCGAGGCTCAAGCTCTTCCCGGGCAAGCTGAAATCAAGGAGGAGCGGACCGTTCGTGATTCAAGAGGTCTTGCTGTATGGAGCTGTTACTCTGATGGGAAAAAGTGGCAGTGCCTTCACCGTCAACGGACACAGAGTCAAGCCCTACTTGGCAGACAGCTTTGACAAGAAGAGTACCTCGGTGCTTCTCCAAGACCCACCATCCGCTTAGACCAAGTAAGGTCTAGCTAAAGACGTTAAAGAAAGCGCACTTGGGAGGCATTCCCATGTTTATCTTGTACATACTTCTGCTTTATTTCCCTTCAGTTTTATGCTTTTATTTTGTAAGTGTGTAGGAACAGGTATAAGGAGTCTAAACCTTGACTTTGAGGTCTTAAAGAGGCAATAGGGGCTAGAAT
Organism: Thlaspi arvense; assembly: GCA_911865555.2. Taxonomy (NCBI): domain Eukaryota; kingdom Viridiplantae; phylum Streptophyta; class Magnoliopsida; order Brassicales; family Brassicaceae; genus Thlaspi; species Thlaspi arvense. The sequence continues at coordinate 17,373,869 of OU466857.2, forward strand.
AAGGCTAGAGATCGAGTGCTAGATCGACTGATTCTGGCTCGATCTTTGCTAGATCGAGTCAGTAAATCGAGAGGAGCCAGTCGATCTAGACGAGATCGAGTGACAAGATCGACCTTGATGAAAAAGGATCGATCGATCCAAATCGGATCGACCGATCTAATTTCTCTTGGGAAAATCTGTTGAAAACTGATCGATCACTCGACTCGATCCATCACTCGATCTATGCCAAATCGACCCTTAAATCGAGGACATAGCTCGATCATGAGGACTTAGCCGAGGAGCCAACATCCCAATGATCGAGAGAGCCAATGGATCCAGGACTCGATTCACTATGAATCGAGTCTCAAATCGAGTAACCCTCTCGATCTAAGCCATTTTGGGCATGAGATCGAGTCCTAGATCGACCAAATGGACTCGATCTCATGCCGAGGTAACAATTTTCTTTCCCTCCTTTACTCCTTTCCCTCCAATTTTTAAATTCAAAACTTGGTCAAGGCAAGCATCTTTGACCATGAAAGATGTGCCTTGACCAAGACTTTGTCAGAAACCACTTTGACCACCCATTGTTTTGGTTTTGCTAAAGCCTTTAAATATTTCAACCTACCTCTCACCCTCTCATTCCTGGTTGCTTGAGATTTTTAAACAAAGAGAGTGAAAGTTTTAAGTTTTCAAAGGCTAGCAAAGATATTCTAAACTTCTTGCAAAGAATTTGTTTCAGGAACCATGGCACCAAAGAGAACAAGAGAGGAGCAAGCACAAGAAGGAGAAGGAAAAGAAGTGGTAGCTCAAGAGAGGGTCCGGTGGAGTAAAGATGAGAAGAGGGATAAGAAGAGGCTGGAGAGGCTCCGGTTTGAACCCACAAAGTTTGCTGATCGAGAGCTTTTGTCTAGGCTCGGGATTCTTGGGGACTTCGATCAACTCCTCAAGAACATTGGCTTGAGGTGTTTGTCACAGATGGATTGCCCAACCATTCCTGAAGTGACAATAGACTTCCTAGCCACCTTGGAGTTCCGGTATGAGAATCCTAGTGCACCCGTCCCTTCTCAAGGCCGCCTCTACTTCAAAGTCAGACGTCAAGCCTATACACTATCCATCCCTAAGCTATGCCAAGCCTACGGTCTCAACGCTGATGCACACAAGGTCGAGTTCCCAGCCTTCAAGAAAGCCGACGAGTTTTGGGACCTGATCAGCAATGAAGACTACAAAGCCAACACCGCCAAGATCAAGCGAGTTAGGAGTCCGGTGCTGAGGTATACTCCGAAGCTGATTGCCAACACATTCAGTGGAAGGTCTGTTGCTCCTACTGTCACGAAGACAGAGCTGTGCTTCCTGTTCCAAGGTGTGAAGCACTTGGTGTCTGATCCGGATGCAAATGAAGAGCCCATAGAAGATGAACTCGGCGATGAAGTGAACTACGGCTGTGTGCTCGCGGCTTCCTTGGTGAAGTACAAGGCTTATGCCTTACGGTGCAAGGCAACCTCCTCCTACATTGGCGGTTTCCTTACTCCTTTGTTCATGCAAGCCTGTGTGCCCATCCATGACTTTGCTCACGTTCCAAACAGAGCTTTCATGGATGAAGCATACATGAGGAATACTGATAGCTTGAGATGCACGCCAGCAGAAGGGTTCTATGCCTACCTCTTCATAGATGACGAAGACAAGAAGAGAGCGTGCATCCTCCCTAACAAAGATGAAACCGAGCTGCTTGGTGTTGGGAACATCGAGTTCTTACCAACGGAGGAAGAATGCTTTGCCCCTTTAGGAGGACCGCCTGCTTCAGCCATTGCCCCACGTCAAAGGTCAGAGTCTCCAGGCACGGAAGACGAGATGCCCGAGGCTTAGACACTTCCCAAACTAGACTTTGAGCCGAGGACAAAAACCGAGAAGTTCCTAGCATCGGTGGTAGAGATGCAAAGGAAGATTAACAAGTGGCAAGGGAAGATGCTGAAGAAGCTTGGGAAGAAAGTTAAAGCACTTCAGGGAGGCCAGCCTAAGCCAGCTGCAAGTCAAGAGATGCAACAACCCGAGAAGAGAAGACTCTCAACCGGAGGAGTTGTTATCCGCGAGACCCAAGGAGACAACATTCAGCCGGCACGCCACTCTCTTCAAGAACCAGCTGACAAAGGAAAAGCAACGATCTCTAGCTCCTCTGGAACATCCTCAAGATCCTGCCGAGCCTAGACCAGAGGTAAACAACCTTCTTCCATTGTATATAACCGCTCATATTTGTTTCTTGCATTGTGTTTTGATGCTCCTCCGGATGAGTTTGCCACCGGGACGGTGTCAAGCAAGTTTGGGGGAGTACTGTGTGATTTAATCTTGTGTTCTTTGATCTTATTTTCCTTTTTGCATCCTTGAGTCTTAGGTCATGAAAAATTGGTAAAATTTTTAAAATTTTTTCAAAGATTCATGTAGTTGCATTCATCTTTTTAAAAACATGTTAGGATTGAGTCTAGAGTTTCTCATATCACCTAGGTTGTTTGCATTTTGCATAAGGGGTTAGAATTTCTTAAAAAGGTGTTTTTACTTATGAATCATTTCAATGCCCTAGTTGGTAGTTCTCTTATGATTTGCTTATGCTTTGAAAGTAAGTTCTAACCATGCTTGGATCACTAGTTAGGATTTTCGTGGCTTGAATTGAACTCTCATGATTTGAAACTCATCCTACTAAGTGAAAACCTTAATTTGAAACTCTAATTATCATTCTTATGCATTTGAAAATGAACACATGGTTTTAAAATATTTAGGCTCTCTTCTTCCCTTTTACCACTCTTTGTGAGCCTAAGTAGAACTCCCTCCTTCAACCTTACCCTCCTTTGAAGCCAAATGTTCTTGTGTGACATCTTTGTGAGGCCTTACTTTCGGTTTGAACTTGGCATAAAGTGTTAGATTTAGGCGACATGATTTGGTTTTCATATTGATTGCTAGCTTTGTATTTTGAAGCTAGGTGTTGGTTTAGGATAAGTTTGGGGGATCATTGGGGTTGCTTTCTTGTCTATTTTTTTCGGTTTCAAAGAGTTTGTGTTTTAAGAAAAGAAATGAGGTTTTAATTGAAAGGTTTGCTTTTAAAACTAAGTATGCTCTAATTTCAGAAAGTAGCTCTCTCATAATAAGTAAAAATAAAAAAAAAAAAGAGAAAAGAAAAGAAAAAGAAATAAAAAGAGCCTAAGTGCCAAACAAAGAAAAAGATGAGAAGAAAAAAAAATAATCATAAGAGAGCTACTAATAAGAAATTTCTAAGAGCAAAAGTATTTTTCAAAACCTTTTCACTAGCCTAAAAAGTTTAAAAATGTCTTTATTTTGAATTGGGGATTGCTAAGTGTGAGAAAAGGGTAGACTCTTAAGTGGTGAGTGAGGATTAAATTTCTTAAATGAGAGGGGTATAGGATCATTTGATAGTTTACATGGGTAGATGAGAATCTAATCATGTATGCATAAATTATCTTTACCTTTAGCATTATGCATAAGTTCAAACCATCTTTGAGAGAAACCTTTGTTATGATTATAAACCCTTTTCAAATGAGATCATTCTATGCTCATAACCATAACCCTTAGCCAAATGTGTTTTGCTTTAAAGTGCATAAGTTTGATTCATGGTTCGAATGTTAATGAATGTTAAAGGATGAGTTTCTTTGATTGTTAGGAATAGGAGAGTCATGATTTGAATTTCTTTGTATGATGAGTATGGCTTAGTTCTTTGGAGTATGAGTGTAAGCATAGCATTTTAGAACTGTTAACTAGGACATTGAGATGATCCATTCGAAAGGCACCTTTGCAAAAAGTTTAAAACCCCTTTGATTTTCCTAAAAACCTCTCTTCCTTACTTGTTTTTTGTTGCTTGAGGGCAAGCAAGAAGTAAGTTTGGGGGAGTTGATGTTATTGCTTATTGCATACATTTTGCATACCCATTAGTTAGTTTTCATGCATTTGTATCACGTTTTAGGTTAGATTGCATCACTTAGGGTCCTAGAGCATTCTTGCATCAGCATATGCATTTTCCTTGCATTTTGCATCACATTCAGGTTGTTTCTGGCTGCTTTGGAGTCATGGAGGTTCGTGGGCGTGTGGAGGCTGATGTAGCAGTTCGTGGGAGCTCGGAAATATGCTAAGGACCAGTGATCGAGGAGCAGATCGAGCATGGCCGGTCGATCAAGGAGTTGATCGACCAGAAGATCGAGCCAACTATGCGATCCAAGGAGAATGATCGAGACGGAGATCGAGTGAAGCAATCGATCAATCGGTACGGACGTAAATGACGCCATGCAGAGCAAGAGCCAGATCGAGTACACCACTCGATCCACCCGAAGATCGATACCGAGATCGGATGCAACACTCGATTCGCCGATGAAGATCGAGACCCGGATCGAGCCGAAGACACGATGTCCGAATATGATCGAGAGAACCACTCGATCCAGTGGTCGATTTCTGTCCTTTCAACCGTTTTTGGCTGTTAGTGAAGGGGGAACCATTGGCTTGTTTGGGCATTTTAGGCAAGGTGGCGAGATGCTTTTTAAAGAACTTTTAGATCCTTATCCTTTCTTTCATGTTTTTCTCTCTCGTTTAACGAAGAACACCATTGTTGAACCAGTTTTTCTCTTAAGCTTTTGTATTCGAATCTTTATCGTTTAATCTAGTTTCCTTTCATGTTCATCGTCGTATTTCTTCTGCTTTGCTTGATTTACTCTATGTGTAGCGAGTAGTTTACTTTGGGTTCAGGTTGAGAGGATTAAGGGGTAGCAAAAGGTTCGATCTTGGTTTGTTTTCTAAATGTTTTAAAGGCTATCTCTTCTAAGGTGTTGAAAGCTTAATACTTGAAGACTCTCACGCCAAGAGCTTCATGATCCAAAGGTTCCTTACCTTGACAGGATCCAGGAGCCTCGGAAGATCACACCTTAGAGACTAGTTACCCCTTCCCAAAAGCCATGGAAGTTTGGGGGACTAGTTAAGCAATTACTTGAAATCTGTTTTCCTTGCCTTTCGACCTCTCTTTCCACCAAAAGCCATGGGTTTGGAGGAGAGGATGAAAGAGTGATCTATACCGAAAGCCACGAATAGATCTTGTTTTGTTTTCAAGGCTTAGAGATCCTCACCAAGTGAGTCGATCTAAAGTTTCAAACCCAAGATCGATTCTTTGAAACCCTTTACATGAATCTCAACCCTAGGCCCTTTCTTTTAGAATCTTTAAGTCTTATTTCATCTTTCGCTTGTTATCTGATAGCATCCTGGTCATTAGATTTGTTGTTCTTACGGTTTTAGACGAGATCGATCGTTACTGCTCGATCTTGTGGTCGATCTTGTGGTCGATCCACTAGTCGAATTTTAACAATTCGAAGCTCTTTCCTTTAATTAATCTGTTTGTTTCTCGTGGTAGTTACTTCCTTTCTAGTGTTTTTAAAATAGGTTTCACTCTGTTTAGGTTGCTGCATCTAGTTTTTTGTTAATTTCTCATACACTGTCTCATTTTGCTTAGATTTGCTTAGGACCTTGTATTCTCTGTGCATTCTCTATCTCCTAGAAGTGGATTGACACTCTCCTGCTTGCCTTACTACAACATTGCGTGCATTAGAGTTTTGATAACCTCTCTGCTGCATAACACGAGCTAAGAAATCGTTTATCACTTCACTCGTGAAATACAAGGCGTATGCCTTAAGGTGCAATTCAAGCTCTTCACTCATTGGTGGTTTCCTCACCCCCCTTTTTTGTGCAAGCTGGTGTACCGCTTCAAGACTACACTCCTGTTCTGGATAGAGCCTTCATGGACGAGACATACCTAAGGAACACGGACAGCTTGGGACGCATGCCAGCTGAGGGTTTCTTTGCATACTTGTTCATTGAAACGGAGAACGAGAAGAGGGTCTGTATCTTGCCAAACGGCGAAACTAAGCTGTTAGAAGTGGGGAACATCGAGTTTCTCCCGAGCTTAGAGGAGTGTTTTGCTCCTCTAGGAGCCACAACCACCATTCGGCAAGCTGCTCGCCCAAGAACAGAGTCTCCTGCCACGGATGATGAGATGCCCGAAGCCTTCGTCCTTCCCAAGATTGACTTTGAGCCGCGGACTAAGACAGAGAAGTTCCTTGCTTTTGTTGTGGAGATGCAAAGGAAAATCAACTGGCAGAGCAAGGTACGCAAGAAGCTTGCCAAGAAGGTCAAATCACTTCAATGAGGCTCACCTAAGAAGGCTGCAAGTGAGGAGGTTCAACAGCCCGAGAAGAGGAGACTTTCAACCGGAGGAGTCGTCATCCGTGAGACTCAAGGCAGCAACATTCAGCCGGCCCGTCTCTCTCTCCAAGAGCCAGCCTCCAAGGGCAAAGCCATAGTCTCTAGCTTGTATGTAACGTCCTCAAGTTCCAGCCGAGACTAGACCCGAGGTATCAAACGACCTTCCATTGTACATACCGCTCATGTTTCTTTCTTTTTGCTTTGTGTTTTGAGTTCCTTTGAATTTGTTTGCCACCGGGACTGTGTCATTCAAGTTTGGGGGAGTATGTGTTTGGTTTGACTTGTATATTTTGATCTTATTTTATCTTTGCATCTCTTGAGTCTTGCATGCATCTAAGGCATAGAAAAGAAAAGGAAAAAAATTGGTAAAATTTTTAAAAATTTTCAAAAAAAAATCCATGTAGATGCATTCATCTTGTTAAACATTTTAGGATTGAGTCTAAAATTTTTAAGCATCTAGGTTGTTTACATTTGCATAAGGGGTTAAAGTTTTCTTAAAAAGGTGTTTTAAGCTTATGAATGGTTTCAATATCCTAGTTGGTAGTTCTCTAATGCTTTGCTCACACTTTGAAAGTAAGTTCTTACCATGCTTGGATCACTAGTTTTGATTTTCGTGACTTGAATTGAACACTCATGATTTGAAACTTGTCCTATTAAGTGAGAACCCTAATTTGAATTTTTAAATATCATTCTTATGCACTTGAAAATGAACACATGGATCTTAAAAATATTTAGGCTCTCTTCCTCTTTTTACCACTATTTGTGAGCCTAAGTAGAACTCCCACCTTGACCCTTACCTTTCCTTGAAGCCAAGTTTTCGTGTGTGACATCATTGTGAGGCCTCTTTCGGTTTGAACTTAGCATAAAGTGTTACGTTTAGGCGACATGATTAGGTTCTCATATGATTGCTAGCTTTGCATTTTGAAGCTAGATGAGGGCTTAGGATAAGTTTGGGGGATCATTGGGGTTGCTTTCATGTTTATATGTTTTCGGTTTCAAAAGAGTTTGGTATTTGAAGTGAATAAAAGGTTTTAAGTGAAAGGTTTTGTGTTTAAAATGTAAAATGCTTTAATAATTTCAGAAGATAACTCTCTCAAAATAAAAATAAAAAGAAAAAGAAAAGAGCCTAAGTGCCAAAAAAAAAAGAAAAAAAAAAGAATGAAAGAAAAAAAAATAAAGAGAGCTATCAATAAGAAAGAAATAAGGAGCTTAATATTTTCAAACATTTTCACTAGCCTAAAAGAGCTAAGATGTTTTCTATTTTTATTTGGGGATTGCTAAGCTTTTGCTTTGGAGATGAGGGTAGATTTTAGGAGGGTGAGTGAGCTAAAAAGAAAAAAAATGAGAGGGGTTTTAGGATCATAGTTAGCTTGCATGGGTAGATGAGAATCTGATCATGTATGCATCAATTGCCTTTACCTTTAGCATTATGCATAAAGTTCTTACCATTTTCGAGAGAAACCCTTGCTTAAAATAAACCCTCTTTCAAATGAGATTATTCTATGCTCATAGCCTTTACCCTTAGCCAAATGTGTTTTGCTTTAAAGTGCATAAGTTTGATTCATGGTTCGGTCATTAATAAATGTTAAAGGATGAGTTTCTTTGATTGTTTGGAATAGGAGAGTCATGATTTGAATTTTGTGCGATGAGTATGGCTAAGTTCTTTGGAGTATGAGTGTGTGTATTGCATTTTAGAACTAGTAACTAGGACGTTGAGATTGATTCATTTGAAAAACACCTTTACAAGAAGCTTAAATCCCCGTTTGTTTTAAAACCTCTCTTCCTTCTTTAATTTTGTTTGCTTGTGGGCAAGCAAAAGGTAAGTTTGGGGGAGTTGATATAGCTGCATATTCCATGCATTTTGCATACATATAAGTTAGTTTCTCACGCATATACATTGCATTTGTTAGTTTGTATCACTTTAGGTCCTAGAGTGTTCTTGCACCAGCATATGGATATTTCTTGCATTTTGCATCGCATACAGCTTGTTTTCGGCTACTTTGGAGTCTTGGAGGGTTTGTGGACGTGTTGAGGCTCGTGAGGAAGTTCGTGGGACTTGGAGAATTCAGGAATGCTTGCTAAGGACCAGAGATCGAGAGGAGGTTCGAGCATGGCCGGTCGATCTAGATGAGATCGCCCAGAAGATCGAGTAGTCCATCCGATCCAAGGAAACTGATCGAGACGGAGATCGAGTGAAGCGATCGATCAAGGAGTACAGACGTAAATGATGCCATGCAGAGCGAGAGTCAGATCGAGTCCACCACTCGATCCTCCAAAGATCGACTCCAAGATGGAACGAAGCACTCGATCCACCGAGGAAGATCGAGATACAGATCGAGCTGAAGGCACGATGTCCGAAGATTATCGAGAGAGATGCTCGATCTCGAGGTCGATCTCAGTGCACTTTAACCATTTTTGGCCGCTAGCGAGGGGGGGACCATCGAGCTGTTTGGCCTATTTTGGGAAGGCGGCGATCATGCTTTCACACACACAAGTTTTCACTTTATCATTTTTCATGTTTTTCTCTCTGTTCGAAGGCGATTTCGCCATTATTAGATTTGAAGCTTTTCTTGCTTTGTATTGGATCTTTGAATCGTTTTAAGTTTAATCCATCGTTCTTTATGTCTATGAGTTTGTCGTTTATGCTTTGCTTTGTTTACTTAATGTGTAATGAGTAGTTTAATCGGGTTTTGGGGTTGAGAGGATTCAAAGGGGTAGAAAAGGTTTTCAAGTTTGGTGTTTTCTTGTTCTTCATGGCTTTGTCTCCTAGGATGTCGAGTTCTTAAGGCTTAAAGAGTCTCACGGGAAGATCTTTATGATCAGAGAGAGCTCTTACCTTGACAGGATCCAGAGGTCTCTGAAAATCACATCCTATAGACTAGTTACCCTTTCCTAAACGCCATGGTAGTTTAGGGGACTAGTTAAGCCGCGTGTTTGAAATCTGATTTCCTTGCCCTTCAATCTCTTTTTCCGCCAAACGTCATGGGTCTGGAGGAGAGAATGAAGGAGTGATCCATACCACACGCCATGGATGGATCTTGTTTTGTTTTCAAGGCTTAGAGAATCTCACAAAGTGAGTAGATCTAGAGTTTTCAAACCAAGCTTCAACCTTTAAGACCCTTGAATATGAATCTCAACCCTAGACCCTCTTTCTTAGTATTCGTACATCTTTGTTAGTCATTCGCTTGTTACCTGTTGCATCCTGGTCATTAGTTTCGTTGCATTTGAACTTTTAGACGAGATCGATCGTTGTTGCTCGATCTAGTGGTCGATCCTGTGGTCGATCCACTAGTCGATTTTTATAAATTCATAGCTTTGCATTTTAATCATTCTGTTTGTTTGTCGTGGTAGTTCACTCGTTCCTGAAAAATTTAAAATAGTTTTGCCTTGCATTTAGTCGTTGCATTTATTTTATAGGATTTTCACAAAACCGTTCATCATTTGCCTAGCTTTACTCGATCCTTGCATTCTCATTGCACTTTCTAGCTCCTAGGTTGGATTGATTCCTCTTGCATGCTATACTACGACTGTGTGCTGCTTGAGTTTTGATAACCTCCTGTTGCATTGCATCACTCCCTCTTTTTACATTTATAAAAAGGTGTTATCAAAAGCTACCAAGCAGAAAGGAAAGGGGAAAACTGTAGAGGAAGAGGTCCCAGATAATGAGCCAAGTGCTAGAGAACTCATGAAGGATTTCAACCAGTGCACCTTTAAGCCCGCAAGATACCCTTGTGCTAACACAATGAAAGCACTTGGGATCTATCACGATTGCAAGGGTATCTTTGATCACATGGGGCTTGGTGAGTTCATGGCAATGCCACTTCCCTCCTACCAACAGCTCACTTATCAATTCCTCTCTACTCTCAAAGTGGTTGGATATGATGAAAGTGAGCTCTCCAACAAATATGGGTGGATCTCTTTCAAGCTTGGAAAGCAAAGGTTCCCAACAACCTTCCTTGATATCTCCAAAGCGCTTGGAAATTTCATAGATGGAGCCACAAGGAATCAACATCTGAAGAATCCTGCAGTGAGGTATGCTCACAAAGCGCTTGCAAATACATTCTTTGCAATGAAGGAAACAACAAACCTCACTGGAAAGGAGAGAGACTTCCTATACTATGGGATGTATGAGCTTGTAGGCACCAGCAAAAATGGAACAACACTAGAGCCACCAACCAAGTTCCCATGCTTTGTGACCATGCTTATGGAGCAGCTCTTAAACTACAAGAGCTGGGTCATGCACAAAGGGAAAAGAGAGAAGAACCCACATTGGAGGAGTTCGGACAGCTGTTCTTATGGCTAGTGGTGTAAACCTTGAGGAACATGAAAAAGATGCTCTGGAGCCATTGTGGATAGACATGGACTATCTTAAGAGAAGCCATTTCATTGAGAAGAGCATTCAAGATAAGCATGTGTATTCTTGAGTTAGAGCATATTCTCAATAGTGGTCATAGTAGGACCTATGGTCCCTTCAGGACCTAAGCAATTCAGGTTCCTGCTAGTGGTCAATGGACATAGTAGGACCTATGGTCCCTTCGGGACCTAAGCAATTCAGGTTCCTGCTAGTGGTCAATGGACATAGTATGACATATGGTCCCTTCGGGACCTAAGCAATTCAGGTTCCTGCTAGTGCTCACTGATTACTTCACCAAGTGGATGGAAGCTAAATCTTATCAGCAAACAACCGAACTCCAGGTACGCAGCTTCATATGGAAAAACGTGATTGGCCGTCACGGGCTTCCCTATGAAATCATAATGGACAACGGATCGCAGTTCATATCGCAAAAATTTCAGAGACTTGTGTGTGTAGTGGAAGATACAAATATCTTACTGCACACCTCGTTATCCTCAAGGAAACGGGCAAGCTGAAGCAACGAACATATCCATCTTGAGCAATCTCAAGAGACGGCTCGATGCCAAAAAAGAAAGGTGGTTCGAACACATTTCGGCCATACTTTGGGATTGCCGAACCACGCCCCACAAAGTAACCAGCGAAACATCGTTCTCACTATCTTTCAGGCTGGAAGCTGTAATCCCAACAGAAACTGCAGTTCCTAGTCTTTGTCGGACTCTGGGCCCGACAAACACTGAACTCAATGAGCAGCTGTTAAGGGACCAGCTCGATCTGATCGACGAACTTCGAGATTTAGCATTGATCAGGATCCAAAATTACAAGAAGGCCTCAACTCGCTACTACAACTCCAAGGTAAAACACCGGAGATTCAACGTAGGAGATTTGGTCATGCGCAAGGTCCAACATTACACCAAAGAGCCCGATGCAGGAAAACTAGGAACCAATAGGGAAGGTCCCTATCGTATCACCGAAGTAGTTCGTGACGGCGTCTACAAGCTCACAAAAGTATGAAACGGGATGCCCGAGATAAGACCTTGGAACGTAATGAACCTCAAGAGGTATTATCGCTAAAAGCACTTTAAAAAATCGAACTACATCATGGCTTGATCCCCTTACAGGGTACGTAGGCAGCTCGACCCACTAGTTCAGCCACCAATTTTTTTATCAAATTTTTATTCCTCAGCATGACAACATCAATACGCGAGCTATACGCGACGATCCTACTTTGTATTATCTTTCCTTCTCTTTTACTTGGAATAATAATCAATTACTCAGCAACAATTATATTTGTCAAAACCGAGGTCACGAACCAAAACAGTTTGGACCACCCTCGTCATACATTTATAAGCTGAAATACACCAAATCAAACTCGAGCTCAACAGCTCGGCTTCGAGGTTAAAACATAGCCCGCCCACCCACACCACGTAACAAGCGAGCTCTAGCTCACACAATGCACGCTTGTTCGAGGGGGGGGGGGGGGGGGGGGGGGGGGGGGGGGGGGGGGGGGGTAAAATCCATATCAAACAGACCTCGAAGCCCAAGCACTCCCAATCTCCCATACCTCGACATAAGCGAGCTACACTACACACGTACCTCACTCCTTCGGGGGGAGGGGCGTGGGGGAGCCACCTATCCTAGATGCCTTTCCCAAAAGACACAAAGTACACATCTCTCATTTTGCAAATCAACTGAGTTCGAAGTCCTACTTCACTTCACAGGTGCGGCCAGGTTTACAACTCGACTCCAACCATAGTCGGAGCTTTGGACCTCGAATCGACGAGCCCAACGAAGCTCGCAGTTCATCAGGAACGACTGAGCCTTATGTCTTGAAACTCAGAGTAAAATCGAATCCCCTTCTCCTCTTCAAAGCCGAAACTGAGAAATGCCTAGTTCAAAGGACTGCAAACTTTATTTCGAACACCGAAACTTCATCGCGAAGCAGTTCGATCTGTCTTCTATAAGATAAAAAAACTTAGCCACTTTTCTCAGAACAAACGGATCGCACTCTGCGACCAAATCGTTTTGCCTAAGTCTGATAAATCGAACAACAAACTCGCAGCTAAAAACTCGAGCATCGAACTCACGAAAAGCAAACTAAGCTTCGAGCTCGGTAACCCTAGTCCACTCTCCTAAGTTACCTAACAACTTAGCAAAAATCCTACTTGAACAAACTGAATGGAAAAGGCAAATTTAACAATGTCTAAGGCACGAGGCCCGATTGCATTCAAAATAAAGCCCTTTCGGGAACGGATGAGTTCGAAAATACGGATAAAAGCCCTCTCGGGCACAAGAACAAGCGTAAAAACCCCGCATCGTTACCTCCCTTCTCATCATCACCACCCTTCTCCGCATAGTTACTCATACCTTCCTCATTTTGCAAACTAACTAAGTCAGGAGCTCTACTCCACCTCAACAGGCGCGGTCGTGGTTACAACTCAATTCCAAGCATAGTCAAGCTCCGGACCTCGAACTAAAGGCCCTCCGCGGTTCGCAGTTCACCTGCTACGCCGAGCTCTATCTCTGGATGAAAATAGTAAAGCCCGATCCCCTTCTCCATTCTTATACAAGAGTTTTGACTCTCTTATGTCAATCACCCATTGTACTAGTCATTGTAGTATTGGGTTTTAATGTCAATCCAAAGGGTAAGATTGAAACAGCAGGATTAAAGTAGATTTCCTAATTCAAGCAGATATAAAAGAGGTTTAGAATATCTAGCAACCGAAGTGATCAAGCAGAAACCAAACAAGCACAAAATAAGGAAGAAGGCAAGCAAACAACTAAAGTAAAGGTAAAAACATAGCAAATTCAGAACAGAGCTTAAAACTGAGAAAAGATGGGACTTGAGATGATATAATTGGTAATAGGGAACTATTGACTCAACCTATGATGCTTACAAACTCACACAATGCTATTCCTTATGCATAGGATACATTTATATGACTAATCTAATCTCTTGGCACTAATCACTTTGCTAATTACCAAGTCAAGAACTAATTCTCTTTAGTGAAATGATAAAGAGCAAGCATCAAAACAAATCTATCACCCCTATATTCCCAAATCACTCCCTAGGCAGTCAATCTCTTGAGCTAGGATAAGCAATTCTCTTGCAAAGCAGTTCAAGCATTTCATCAAACACTTGGTGGGCATAAAATGAGCCTAAGATCTTAATCAACTTAGCTAGGGCTAATTAAGCCTTAAACACAGCAATCAAGAAAGGAAATGGAAGAATTATCACTAAGCAATCATAAATAAAGTCTCAGATTCTCTAAACCTAACCCATCTCCAATCCCTAAAAAGAACTACTCACTAATCACCATTAAAGCCACCAAATCAAAGAGAGAAAGATGACTAATCATGATTAAAAAGCTTAAACAAGATGAAAGACGCAAACTTTGATTGAAATGAAGCAAATATTCAAATTACAAAACCCAAGGGTTCAAACAAGAAAGAAAGAACTGCTGTTAGGGATTTTCGTATTTATAGGAGTTTAAGCGAATAAGGCAAAATTGTAAATAAATGGTCTTCAGTCTGGCAGTGTATCGGTCAGTTACGTCGGTCGTCTGTGACCGATATGGATTCCATCGGTCTGGAGTGATCAACACCAGTGACCGAAATACATCTGATGTGTTTGTGTCAGTCACCCTTGACCGATGCAGGTGATCGATACTACTTTGTATCGGTCATCCTTGACTGATACTGGTGATCGATACTGCTCTGTATCGGTCAGCCTTGACCGATATTCACCGTGCTCTGACCGAAAACTTCTGCAGAGATTCTCTTCTTCGATCCTCCTTGCTCCCTTTTGCCCAGCTAGCATCCTGGATCATCCCCAAAGCTCCTCCAAGCTCCTTTTAGCTCCAAAAGCACCTAAAAACATCCAAAATGCAAGGAAAATGCAATCTATACTCTAAATGCAACCTAAGTCTAAAAGGAGAAGAAAATGGGACAAAATCTAAGGGAAAACATGCAAAGGAGGACCAAAATATGTATTAAATGCAGCCATAAATGATGTAAATACAAGGGATATCAACACCCCCACACTTGCCTTTTGCTTGTCCTCAAGCAAATATGAACAAATGGGAGAGTGAGGTTTGAAAGTGGGCATTCATATTCCAAAAGTGCAAAGGTAAAGAGATGGTTTCAATGCTTAAGTGCCTAGTAGTAGGATACAAACATAATCAACTATACTTTAAAGAACCTAGCCATGCTCATCATGTTTCAAAATGATCTCAAATCTCAACTTAGGCAAATGCTCAAATCAATCAACTCTTTAGCATTCAATTAAGTTCAGAACATGAATCATGCTTATGCAAATCAAGTGAAGGCATTTGGTTGAAAAGGGGTAAGGTTATGAGATAAGAATGATGTCATTAAAGCACAGGGTTTTAAAAACATAAAGGATCACTCAATGAAATGACTTCATCTTAGGCAAAATGCTAAAGGTAAAAGCACACTTATGCATGCAATTCAAAGCTCTCTTCTACCCTTATTCCCCAAAGATGAGTCCTAAGCATTTCTAAACCCAAGAGCGAACCCTCTAAGTCTGCCCTTTCCTAAACTCTACCCTTTACCCTTCTTCATGGCTGGGGAAACTTCTTCTTTTTGCTTGTGTGGTTGTTTCTTCTTGGTTGGGACTTGCTCTTCTTTGTTGTATTGGCACCTTCATCACCTTTGGTGGCTTACTCCTGCTCTGATTTTTCTTCTTTGGACCCTTTCTGAGCTTTGTTGTTGGCGCCAATTCTTCTTTTTGAACTTAGAGCTTTTCTTCTCTTTACTTAACCACAATTCTAGATTGTTTCCCCTTTTCTACCATTTCAAATCCTTTCCTTTTCTTTCAAAACATATAAACATTTAGCTCAAACCACCTAACTATACCCTTTTAAACCCCAAAACTCCTATCCTAGAACCAAGCTCAAAATGCAAGCTGATATCTACAAGAGAGCTAATCATTGCCAGCCTTATTCCTAACAGTTTTTCCCAAGACAAAATCGAAAATGCAATGCAAAGGCCTCACAGCTCTCACAATAGTGTTTAGGCTCAAAAGGAGGTTTTGGTTAAGGGTGAGGATGGCATAATTTTGAGGATAAGCTATTTGGATCAACAAGAGTTGTAGAAAGGGGAAAGATGATCCAAATAAGTATATGGTATCCATGAATTCACTTTTAATTCATAAGACATGATAATTAAAAGTCCAAATTAAAGTTCAAGTTGATAGAGTTGATTTTCAGAGAACAAATGCTTTCAGAATGAGATGAGAAGACCAAATCTAGCAATCTAAGCATGGTTCAGCCTTAACTTCTAGCAATCATATGATGCATCAAACAACTAAACACTTAAAAACTGAAATCATCTCTAAACACTAAGCACTTTACAAGGAAAATTCATCATAATGCCCTATGCAAATGCAATGCAACCTATATGTCAACACTAGACTCAATCTTAGAAGAATGAAATGCAACTACATGCTTTCTTTTTGGTTTGCAAAAATGCAAAAACATTTCAAATTTTTCAATTTTTTTGTGTTTTTCTATGCCTTATATATATGCATGATATGCATGAGACTCAAAGTGAAATGAAAAAGAAAAACTAAGAAAACAGAACACAAAGTCAAACCCCAAATCTCTCCCCCACACTTAAATTACACAGTCCCTTGTGTAATGAAAGCATTGGAAGAGAGAAGCAACAAAATATATTACAGAAATAAAAAGATGCAATGGTATAAAACAATGGAAAGGATGTGGTACCTTGTTCAGTGATAGTAGTTGTGTAAGGAGCTTTTCAGACTCGGATGGAATATCGGTCACTCCTGACTGATATAACTGACCGAAATGGCAGTATTGGTCATTAGTGATCGATACTGGAGACTGATGGGCTTCTGAGATTAGTATCAGTCATCATTGATCGACACACTTGACAGAAATACATCCGGTGTGATTGTGTCGGTCTAGACTAATCGATACTGGTGACCGATATGATTTCAAGAATTTCATCGATCACCAGTGATCGACACACCGGACCGAAAATCAAACGATGTGTTTATGTCGATCAAGTCTGGTCGATATAAATGACCAAAATTTTGTCCTGCTTTCAAACTTCTTTCCATATCGGTCACAAGTGACCGATATGTTGACTGGTATAGACTGGCTCCACTGATATCGATTAATCATGATCGATATTGATGACCGAAAATCTGTGTATCAGTCTGTCATGACCGATACAAATGATCGATATCAGCCAGAATACACCTGTTCTTTGTCCCCTTCAGACTTTTCAAACCCAAATTCGGACTCCTGATTCTAAACAATATAGTAAAACATAAAAGATAGACTAGAAAGCATAATATATACAAAAAGATACCATGGGACTACCTCCGAAGTGTGCTTGTTTAAAGTCCCTAGCTTGATTTTCCATGGTTGATCACTCTTGTGGAGCTTCATCAAGGCTGATGTCTACTTCATCTCCAAGAGACTTACTTGCCATGTATGGCTTCAGCCTGTGCCCATTCACTGTGAAGTCTTCTCCATTCTTGCTGAACAGAGTCACAGCTCCATATGGCAGCACTTCCTTGATTTTGAATGGTCCTGACCATCTTGACTTCAGCTTTCCAGGATATAACTTCAACCTTGAGTTGAATAGCAGCACCTGATCCCCTGCCTTGAAGTCCTTGTGTTTGATCCTCTTGTCATGGAAGGCTTTTGTCCTCTCCTTGTAGATCCTGGAACTCTCAAAAGCTTCAAGGCGGTTTTCCTCTAGTTTATGCAAGTTGATAAGTCTCTTTTCCTGAGCTTTCTTGATGTCAAAATTCAGCAACTTTGTTGCCCACAAGGCCTTATACTCTAGCTCAACAGGCAGATGGCAGGACTTCCAATAGAGGAGTGAGAAGGGAGTTCTGCCAATGGGTGTCTTGAAGGCTGTCCTGTAAGCCCACAAGGCATTATCAAGCTTATTAGACCAATCCTTTCTTGTAACACCAACTGTTTTCTCTAAAATGGCCTTTATTTCTCTGTTGGACACCTCCACTTGGCCACTTGTTTGAGGATGGTAAGGAGTAGCAACCTTGTGCTTGACACCAATCTTCTTGAGCAAGCTCTCAAAAACTTTGTTGATGAAATGACCTCCACCATCACTGATCACACACCTTGGAGTTCCAAACCTTGGGAAAATAATTTTCTTGAAGAGCTTCAGCATAACTCTAGCATCATTTGTTGGACTAGCAATGGCTTCAACCCAGTTTGATACATAATCAACAGCTACAAGAATGTACTTGTTCCCATAAGAGGAAGGGAAGGGTCCCATAAAGTCAATCCCCCACACATCAAACTGCCACTTCAAGGATAGAATTCAGAAGCATCTCATCTCTCTTGGAAATGTTCCCCTTCCTTTGGCAAGCATCACATGAGGAGATGTGGGCTTGGGCGTCCTTGAACATACTAGGCCACCAAAAACCAGCTTGTAGGACCTTGGAGACTGTCTTGAATGTTGCAAAATGTACTCCATAGGCTCAGCCATGGCAATGATGCAGGATTCCTGGAATCTCTTCCTCAGCTACACACCTTCTAAACAACCCATCACTCCCTCTTTTGTACAAATAGGGCTCATCCCAAAAGTAATGGGAGACATCTCTTAAGAACTTTTTCTTCTGATGTGAGTTGAGGGTCTGTGGTATCTGTCCAACCACCAAGTAGTTTACAAAGTCAGCATACCAAGGTAGTTTATCTTCTTCTAGACCTTCCACTTCTGCTTTCTTGACTCCTAAATCATGGAAATGTTCTTCTGGTAGAGTATCATTGATTGGGGCAAAGTCATCTATCCTCAGTCTTGAGAGGTGATCAGCAACTCCATTCTCAATGCCTCTCTTATCCACAATCTCTATATCGAACTCTTGTAAGAGAAGAATCCATCTAAGAAGCCTTGGCTTGGTGTCCTTCTTAGCATAGATGTGTCTCAGCACAGCATGATCAGTATAAACAATCACCTTGGAGCCTACTAGGTAGCTCCTGAACTTCTCAAATGCAAAGACAACTGCCAAGAGCTCTTTCTCAGTTGTAGCATACCTTGACTGAGCCTTATCCATAGTTCTGCTGGCATAGTAGATGACATGAAGTTTCTTGTCAACTCTCTGCCCCAAAACTGCTCCAACTGCATAGTCACTAGCATCACACATTATTTCAAATGGCAGATCCCAGTTTGGAGCTTGGACTATTGGTGCTGATACCAGAGCTTGTTTGAGAGTAAGGAAGGCTTGCAGGCTGTCTTCATCAAACACAAACTATGTCTCCTTACACAACAATCTTGTCAAAGGTCTTGCAATCCTGGAGAAGTCCTTGATGAATCTTCTGTAGAAGCCATCATGTTCTAGAAAAATTCTGATCCCTTTGACAGTGGTTGGAGGTTCAAAATGCACCATTACATCAATCTTAGCCTTATCCACCTCTATTCCTTTCTCTGAGATCTTATACCCCAAAACAATTCCTTCTTGCACCATAAAGTGACACTTCTCCCAATTCAGGACCAGTTTTGTGTCTTCACACCTTTGGAGAACCTGAGAAAGGTTAGACAAGCAGACACCAAAGGAGGATCCATAGATGCTAAAGTCTTCCATGAATATGATGTCATTGCATTTTGCATACATTTTGCATACTCATTAGATAGTTTTTCGTGCATTTGTATCATGTTTTAGGTTAGATTTGCATCACTTAGAGTCCTAGAGCATTCTTGCATCAGCATTTGCATTTTCTCTGCATTTTGCATCCATTCCAGGTTGTTTATGGTTACTTTGGAGACATGGAAGTTCGTGGAGGTGTGGAGACAATGTAGCGGTTCATAGAAGCTCGGGAAAATGCTAAGGACCAGTGATCGAGGAGCAGATCGAGCATGGCCGGTCGATCTAGGAGTTGATCGACCAGAAGATCGAGCCAACTAGGCGATCCAAGGATAATGATCGAGACGGAGATCGAGTGAAGCAGTCGATGCATCGGTACGGACGTAAATGACGCCATGCAGAGCGAGAGCCGGATCGAGTACACCACTCGATCCTCCCGGAGATCGATACTGAGATCGGATGCAACACTCGATTCACCACAGAAGATCGAGACCCGGATCGAGCCGAAGACACGATGGCCGGATATGATCGAGAGACCAACTCGATCCAATGGTCGATCTCTGTCCTTTCAACCCTTTTTGGCTGTTAGCGACGGGGGGGGACCATTGGACTGTTTTGGCATTTTTGGCAAAGGCGGCAACTACTTTTCGATAACTTTTGAGATTTCTACCTTGTCTCCAAGTTTTTAGTTTTTCTCTCTGGTTTTTCGGAAGAACACCATTGTAGAAGAGTTTCAAGCTTTTGTTCGAATCTTTATCGTTTTTAATCCAGTTTATCTTTCATGTTTATCGTTTCTTCTCTTCGTCCTTGCCTGATTTCCTTTATGTGTAGTGAGTAGTTCATTCAGGGTTAAGGGTTGAGAGGATTAAGGGGTAGAAAAGGTTCGATCTTGGTTTGTTTTCTAAACGTTTTAAATCTATCTCTTCTAAGGTGATGAAAGCTTAATGCTTGAAGACTCTCATGCCAAGAGCTTCACGATCCGAGAGGTCCCTTACCTTGACAGGATCCAGGGACCTCGGAAGATCTCACCTTAGTGATTAGTTACCCCTTCCCAAAAGCCATGGTAGTTTGGGGGACTAGTTAAGCCATTGTTCGAAATCTGTTTTCCTTGCCTTTCAACCTCTTTTTCCACCAAAAGCCATGGGTTTGGAGGAGAGGATGAAAGAGTGATCTATACCGAAAGCCACGGATAGATCTTGTTTTGTTTTCGAGGCTTAGAGACCCTCACCAAGTGAGTCGATCTAAAGTTTCAAACCCAAGATCAACCTTTGAAACCCCTTATATGAATCTCGACCCTGAAACCCTTCTCTTTAGCTTATTCGCGTCGCATATCACCTTTTGCTTGTTGTTTGATAGCTTCCTGGTCTTTAGATTCCTTGTTCTTACGATTTTAGACGAGATCGATCGTTTCTGCTCGATCTAGTGGTCGATCCACTAGTCGAATTTTAACAATTCGAAGCTCTTCCCTTTAATTTATCTGTTTGTTCCTCGTGGTAACTGCTTGCTTTCTAGTATTTTTAAAATAGGTTTCACTCTGTTTAGGTTGCTGCAATTAGTTTTCAAGATTTTCTCAACAAACTGTCTCATTTCACTTAGATTTGTCCTAGATCTTGCATTCTCTGTGGATTCTCTATCACCTAGAACTGGATTGACACTCTCTGCTTGCCTTACTACAACGTTGCATGCATTAGAGTTTTGATAAGTTCTCTGCTGCATTAGACCGTAAAGAAAACCCATATCAAATGGCGCCGTTGCCATTCTAGGTTGCTTAGAGAACATAGAGATTTGGGTCTTAGCAAAGACTAAGTCTTTACCCTTTTTTCAAGTTACTAATACTATTCTAAACCGTGTACTTTCAGGTACATGAATTTACGTTCACGTGGAGATAACAACCTTCTTCAACCGCTTGACAACATACATCAACTCAGACACTCACGTCAAAGGCGAGTCAGAGATCAAACAAGAGCATTTGAAGAGATAGTTCAGAACGGTCAGGTCAACTTTGAAGACATGGCTGAGAATGAGCATCCTGAAGGTCCTCCTCTAGCAGGACGGGGCAATGGTATCCCCCAACACGCGGCTAGACCTCCGAGAATCATAGGAGCCGGAGATGCTCCCAATACCCACCACAATAGGTTTGGGATCACTCCTCCTCCGGTACAAAACAACAACTTTGAGATCAAGCCGGGCTTCATATCTATGGTGCAAAACAACAAGTTCCACGGCTTAGCAATGGAAGACCCGTTGGAACACTTGGACAATTTTGAGCAAGTGTGTGGAATGATCAAGATCAACGGTATATCAGAAGATGCCTTCAAGCTGCGTCTCTTCCCCTTTTCCCTCAGAGACAAAGCTAGACATTGGGAGAAGACCCTACCACAAGGCACCATCACATCATGGGCTGAGTGTAAGAAGGCTTTCCTCTCCAAGTTCTTCTCAAGCACCAGGACTGCTCGGTTGAGAAGCGAAATCAGCGGTTTCACTCAAAGGAACAATGAGACTTTCAACGAGGCTATGGGGCGTTTCAAAGACTACACGATCCAATGTCCTCATCACGGGTTCAGTGAGGAGACTCTACTCAGCACAATCTACCGTGGAGCTTCACCAAAGATCCGGTTGTTGCTTGATACAGCTAGCAAAGGCAACTTCCTCGGTCAAGAAGTAGAAGAGGGTAAGGAGCTAATAGAGAACCTTGCGTTGGGTGATGGAAACTATGCCGAGGATTATGACCGAGCACCAAGGGGATCAGAACTAGAGTCTCACAAGAAGGAGCTCAAATCGTTGCATGAGAAGATTGACAAGTTGGTCTTAGCTAATCAGAAGCATGTTCACTTCGTTGGTGACGCTGAGGACAACCAAGAAGAGTTAGAGCTAAGCCAAGAAGAAGCAAATTGGGTAGCCGGTCAGAACAACTACAAGTCTCAAGGCTACAACCAAGGCTACCAGAACAACAACCTCTCTTACCGAAGCACCAATGTAGCCAACCCTAAAGATCAAGTGTACCCTGCTCAACAAGCTAAGCCTTTCATTCCTTACAACAAAGGCTTTCAACCAAGCATTGGATTCCAAGGTCAAGGGTAAGGCAACTTCCAAGGGCAAGGCAACTTCCAAGGGCAACAACAACAAAACAAGGGTTATACTTCTAACTACCCTCCGGGCTTTGCACCTCAACAGCAACAACAACCGATGCAACAACAAGTTGATCCGGTTCAAGCAATGTTCCAACAGCTAATACAAGGGCAAGCTTCTACAAATCAAAAGTTCGCTGAAATGAACACTCGGCTGGATTCATCCTTAACCGACTTCTCTACTCAAATAACAAACCTCAACAACAAGATCAAGCAGCTAGAGAAGGGCAAAGCAAGCACGAGTGGACAGAACAGCCTTCCGGGAAAGTGTGAACAAAATCCAAAGGAGTATGCCAATGCTATTACGTTGAGAAGTGGCAAAGAGCTTTATCCTCCGGTTTCTACAAAGACCAACGAGGACGTTGTAATTCAAGAGGGGGAGGGTAAACTTTCAGCTGATAATGAGGAGATAAACTTTGACAACGTATGGATCCAAGGACCGAGGAGAGGTGACAAGGCATTCGTTGAGAAGAAAGCTGAGAAAACCACCAAGGAGAAGGATGAATACGTGCCCCCACCTTACGTACCAAAGTTGCCATTCCCGGGTCGGTTCAAAAAGCAGTTAATAGAGAAGCACCGAATCCTATTTGAGAAGCACTTGAGAGACGTGGAGATAAAGCTGCCTCTTGTAGACTGTCTCGCCATGATGCCCAAGTGCGCCAAGTTTTTCAAGGACACCCTTGCCAAGAAGAACAAAGAAAGCAAAGAAGTGCTTGTACTAAGCGAAGAGTGTAGCGCGGTTATTCATAAGGAGATAGTGCCTAAGAAGCTGGGAGATCCTGGAAGCTTCACCATACCGTGTGCTTTGGGTCCCCTTGAGTTCAAAAGCTGCTTGTGTGATCTCGGAGCCAGCATAAACTTGATGCCTCACTCCGTTGCTAAGAAGCTTGGTTTCACTCGGTTTAAGGAATGTTGGATCTCATTGGTGTTGGCTGATAGGAGCGTGAGACTACCAGTGGGGTTGCTTGAAGACTTGCCGGTGCAAATCAGTGGAGTAAACGTACCTACAGATTTTGTAGTGCTGGAGATGGACGAGGAGCCGAGACCCACTCATCTTAGGGAGACCATTCCTAGCAACCGCCGGAGCCATAATAGACGTGAAGAATGGGAAGATTGCCTTGCATTTGGGGAAAGAAATCAGGCTAGACTTTGACATCAACAAGGTTCTAAAGAAGCCAACCATTGAAGGACAAGCTTTCTATATCGAAACAATGGATGCCTTGGCGGATGAGTTGCTGGAAGAGCTAGCTATAGAAGACCATTTGAAGCTAGCACTCACTAAGGAGCCAGGAGAGTTTGGCTATGTAGACCAGAGAACTCAAGAGTACGTAAACCTGCTAGATTCGAGGAGGATCATCAAGAATGAAGAAGGATGTTGCCTAGAAATCGACCCCGAGATCGATGCCATCACTCGATCCAGGAGTCAGATCGACAAGCCAATCGAGCACTCAACTCGATCCGGTCCAACAATCGACCAACAGATCGAGAAGGCCGCTCGATCAGGAGAAATAATCGAGCTGACGATCGAGAAAGACCTTCCGATCATTTTAGAGTCCAATCAAGAGATCGACTCAATGCCTCGATCCCTTACTCGATCCATATCAAATCGGGTTAGTGAATCGAGTGAAATGGCTCGATCTAGACGACATCGAGAGGAGAATCGACCGGAAGACTCGATCACAGGAGGGATAGCGATAGAGGAAAGCAGTCTGAAGGGCCATGCCTCGAGTTCAAAGGAGAGTTCCAAGGAGGAGAACAACAACAACAGCCACGAGGATGACTGGAATGAGCTGTTAGCCCCAAAGGTGGACCTTAAGGAGCTCCCAAAAGGGCTAAGGTATGCTTTCTTAGGACCTAATGACACCTATCCCGTGATAGTAAACGAGAACCTTAGTGATGATGAGTTGCACTCGCTCTTAACTGAGCTGAGAAAGTATAGGAAGGCCATTGGGTACTCTTTAAGTGACATCAAAGTCCTTTCCCCAATGCTATGCACTCATAGGACTCATTTGGATAATGAAAATGCCACTTCTGTATAACACCAAAGGCGTTTGAATCCTAACTTGAAAGAGGTTGTTAAGAAAGAAATCCTTAAGCTTTTAGAGGCTGACGTGATCTATCCCATAAGTGACAGCACGTGGGTTTCACCTGTACACGTGGTGCCTAAGAAGGGAGGGATCACGGTCATAAGAAATGAAAAGGATGAACTTATCCCTACTAGGACCATTACTGGTCATAGAATGTGTATTGACTATAGAAAGCTTAACCTTGCGACAAGAAAAAACCATTTCCCTTTGCCTTTTATTGATCAGATGCTTGAGAGACTTGCAAATCACCCTTACTACTGTTTTCTCGATGGGTATAGCGGTTTCTTTCAAATACCTATTCACCCAAACGATCAGGAGAAAACGACTTTTACATGTCCCTACGGTACCTTTGCATATCGAAGGATGCCGTTTGGATTGTGTAATGCACCGGCTACCTTTCAGCGGTGTATGATGTCGATCTTCTCCGATCTTATAGAGGAGATGGTAGAGGTGTTTATGGATGACTTCTCTGTGTATAGTGCGTCCTTTCCTGCGTGTCTGTTGAATCTTTGCAGGGTACTTAAACGTTGTGAAGAAACAAACCTGGTGCTGAATTGGGAGAAATGCCACTTCATGGTCAAGGAAGGGATAGTACTCGGTCACAAGATTTCAGAGAAGGGTATTGAGGTTGATCAGGCTAAGGTTGAGGTTATGATGGGTTTGGAGCCGCCGGTTAATGTTAAAGGGATCAAAAGCTTCTTGGGACACGCGGGGTTCTATAGGCACTTCATCAAAGACTTCTCAAAGATTGAACGCCCCCTTACGCGGCTGTTGTGCAAAGAAGCTGAGTTTGTATTCGATGAGGAGTGTTTGAAGGCTTTCGTGACCATCAAGGAAGCCCTCACGTCAGCCCCTATAGTCCAAGCACCAGACTGGTCTCTCCCTTTTGAGATCATGTGTGATGCTAGTGACTACGCTGTAGGAGCAGTCCTTGGTCAGAAGAAGGACAAGAAGCTGCATGTGATCTACTATGCTTCAAGGACCTTGGATGACACGCAATCACGATACACCACTACGGAGAAGGAGCTGCTTGCAGTAGTCTTTGCCTTTGAGAAGTTCAGATCATATCTCGTTGGCTCCAAGGCTATTGTATACACGGATCATGCTGCTCTACGGTACATCTACTCAAAGAAAGATACCAGACCTCGGCTCTTAAGATGGATTCTTTTGCTTCAGGAGTTTGACATGGAGATTAAAGACAAGAAGGGGATAGAAAATGGAGTCGCTGACCACCTCTCAAGGCTAAGGATCAACGAGTCTCTCCCTTTAGACGACTCTCTTCCAGAAGAACAACTTATGGCAATTACTACCGTGGTTTGTGGGAAGCTAGAAGGAAGGTTTGAGGAAGTGTTGAGTTTCAAAGAGGAGGATCTACCATGGTATGCTGATGTGGTGAACTACCTAGCATGTGGTGAGGAGCCAACACATCTCAACGGCTATCACAAGAAAAAGTTTTTG
Organism: Thlaspi arvense; assembly: GCA_911865555.2. Lineage (NCBI taxonomy): Eukaryota > Viridiplantae > Streptophyta > Magnoliopsida > Brassicales > Brassicaceae > Thlaspi > Thlaspi arvense. The sequence goes on from OU466857.2 coordinate 17,399,717, forward strand.
AGGGAGGCTAGTGACTACTTTTGGGATGAGCCCTACTTACACAAAAGAGGAGTAGACAGCTTGTACCGGAGATGTGTTACAAAGGAAGAAGCCAAGGATATTCTCTATCATTGCCACGGCTCTTCCTATGGAGGACATTTCGCTTCGTTCAAAACAGCCACGAAGGTGTTGCAAGCGGGTTTCTGGTGGCCGTCTATATTCAGAGATGCACACGAGTTTGTGAAGAGCTGTGAGGCATGTAAGCGAGCAGGGAACATTACCAAAAGGAATGAAATGCCCCAAGTTCCTATCTTCGAGGTTGACGTGTTCGATGCGTGGGGTATTGACTTCATGGGGCCTTTCCCTTCTTCGTACGGCAACAAATACATCTTGGTAGCTGTGGATTATGTCTCCAAATGGGTTGAGGCTGTTGCTTCCCCTACAAACGACTCTAAAGTTGTGATCAAGTTGTTCAAGAGTATCATCTTTCCAAGGTTTGGGGTACCCAAGGTTGTTATAAGTGATGGAGGAAGCCATTTTGTAAACAAGGTTTTTGAGAACCTCTTAAGAAAGTATGGGGTTAAGCATAAGGTGGCTACACCGTATCATCCTCAAACGAGCGGTCAGGTGGAAGTCTCTAACAGGCAGATCAAAGCTATTATGGAGAAGACCGTTGGTGCAATAAGGAAGGACTGGTCAGTAAAGCTAGACGATGCTCTTTGGGCTTACCGTACCGCTTTCAAAACGCCGATTGGTACAACTCCTTTCACTCTACTATATGGAAAGAGTTGTCACCTCCCGGTTGAGCTAGAACACCGTGCATTGTGGGCTGTGAAGAGGCTGAATTTTGATCTCAAGACGGCTCAGGAAAAGCGTCTCACTCAGCTACATGAACTGGACGAGTTGAGGTTGAATGCTTACGAGAGTTCCAAGATCTACAAGGAGCGAACTAAGGAGGCTCATGACAAGAAACTGGTTGCCAAGGAGCTTAAGGAAGGAGGACTGGTGTTGTTGTACAACTCGAGGCTGAAGCTCTTCCCGGGCAAGCTAAAATCAAGGTGGAGCGGACCGTTCGTGATTCAAGAGGTCTTGCCTTACGGAGCTGTTACTCTTATGGGAAGAAGCGGTAGTGCATTCACCGTCAATGGGCATAGAGTCAAACCCTACCTAGCAGACAGCTTCGACAAGGAGAGTACCTCGGTGCTTCTCCAAGACCCACCATCCGCCTAGCCAAGTAAGGTCTAGCTAAAGACGTTAAAGAAAGCGCACTTGGGAGGCATTCCCATGTCTATCTTGTACATATTTTTGCTTTCATTTCTCTTCTAGTTTTATGCTTTTATGTTTTTAGTGTGTAGGAGCAGGTCTACGGAATCTAAACCTTGTCTTTGAGGTCCAAAAGGAGCAATAGGGGCTACGATAAGGCTAGAGATCGAGTGCTAGATCGACTGAACCTGACTCGATCTTTGCTAGATCGAGTCAGTAAATCGAGAGGAGCCAGTCGATCTAGACGAGAACGAGTGACAAGATCGACCTTGACGAAAAAGGATCGATCGATTCAAACCGGATCGACCGATCTAATTTCTCTCAGGAAAATCTGTGCGAACTTGATCGATCACTCGACTCGATCCACCACTCGATCCAAGCCAATTCGACCCCTAAATCGAGGACTTAGCTCGATCAGAGGGACTTAGCCGAGGAGCCAACATCTCATTGATCGAGGGAGCCAATCTATCCAGGACTCGATTCACTTTGAATCGAGTCCTAAATCGAGTAACCCTCTCGATCTAAGCCATTTTAGGCATGAGATCGAGTCCTAGATCGACCAAAAGGACTCGATCTCATGCCGAGGTAACAAATTTCTTTCCCTCTTTATTGCTTTTCCCTCCAGTTTTTAAATTCAAACTTGGTCAAGGCAAGCATCTTTGACCATGAAAGATGTGCCTTGACCAAGACTTTTGTCAGAAAACCGCTTTGACCACCCATTGTTTTGGTTTTGTTAAACTCTTTAAATGTTTCAACTTGCTTCTCACTCTCTCACTTCTGTTTGCTCGAATTTTCCTACAAAGAGAGTGAGAATTTTTAAAAGCTTTAAGGTTTAACAAAGTATCCTTCACACTTGCAAAAGGTATTTTCGGATTTTAATGATTTTATTTCAAAAAAAAATCTCCTTAAAAATCGCAAGTTCTTGTTTTAGGATATAGGATCAGATTTGAATTTTTAAAATTAGCTAAGTATTAGGAAAAATTTTGGATTTTCAGTATCTCAAAGATTTGATTTCCTTTTATTTAGCTAATATTTTTGCTTGATCCCCAAAATTCTAGGGTAGTCTATATAAATCTTCTTCTCTTATCCTCTTATTCTCATCAAATCGCCCTTTGCTAAACATTCTCTCGAAATTTTTTTCAGGAGCAATGGCACCAAAGAGAACAAGAGAGGAGCAAGCACAAGAAGGAGAAACTCAAGAGGTGGTTGCTCAAGAGAGGGTCCGGTGGAGCAAAGAAGAGAAGAGGGATAAGAAGAGGTTGGAGAGGCTCCGGTTTGAACCCACGAAGTTTGCTGATCGAGGGCTTCTATCCAGGCTCGGGCTTCTTGGAGACTTCGATCAACTCCTCAACAACATCGGTCTGAGGTGTTTGTCGCGGATGGACTGCCCTACTATCCCCGAGGTGACAATTGATTTCCTTGCAACCTTGGAGTTTCAGTACTAGAATCCGAGTGCTCCTGTTCCTTCTCAAGGCCGTCTCTACTTCAAGGTTGGCCGCCAAGCTTACACGCTATCCATCCTCGAGCTATGCCAAGCCTACGGTCTCAAGGCTGATGCACACAAAGTGGAGTTCCCTGCCTTCAAGAAAGCCGACGAGTTGTGGGATCTCATCAGCAAGGAGGATTACAAAGCCAACACCGCCAAGATCAAGAGAGTCAGGAATCCAGTGCTGAGGTATACCTTGAAGCTGATTGCTAATACATTCAGTGGAAGGTCAGTTGCTCCTACTGTCACGAAGACGAAGCTGTGCTTCATTTTCCAAGGTTTGAAGCATTTGGTGTCCGATCCGGATGAGAATGAAGATCCCATTGAAGATGAACTCGGCGATGAAGTGAACTACGGTTGTGTACTCGCGGCTTCTCTGGTGAAGTACAAGGCTTATGCCTTACGGTGCAAGGCAACATCATCCTACATTGGCGGCTTCCTTACTCCCTTTTTCGTGCAAGCCGGTGTGCCCATCCATGACTTTGCTCACGTCCCAAACCGAGCCTTCATGGATGAAGCATACATGAGAAACACTGATAGCTTGGGACACACGCCAGCTGAGGGGTTCTATGCTTACCTCTTCATTGATGATGAGGACAAGAAGCGAGTGTGCATTCTTCCCAACAAGGATGAAACGGAGCTACTTGGTGTTGGGAACATCGAGTTCTTACCGACGGAGGAGGAGTGTTTTGCTCCTTTAGGAGAACCGCCAGCTGCAGCCATTGAACCGCGCCAAAGGTCAGAATCTCCAGGGACAGAGGATGAGATACCCGAGGCTTACACATTGCCAAAGGTGGATTTTGAGCCGAGGACCAGAACCAAGAAGTTCTTAGCCTCGGTGGTGGAGATGCAGCGGAAGATCAACAAGTGGCAAGGGAAGATGCTTAAGAAGCTGGGGAAGAAGGTCAAACAACTCCAAGGAAGCCAGCCTAAGCCAGCTGCAAGCCAGGAAATACAACAACCCGAGAAGAGGAGACTCTCAACCAGAGGAGTTGTGATCCGCGAGAGCCAAGGAGAAAACATTCAACCAGCTCGCCACTCCCTCCAAGAACCAGGCAACAAAGGAAAGGCAACAATCTCTAGCTCCTCTGGAACATCCTCAAGTTCCAGCCGAGCCTAGACAAGAGGTAACAACCTTCCTCCATTGTATATAACCGCACATCTCTTATTTCTTGCATTGTGTTTGATTGCTCCTTCGGATGAGTTTGCCACCGGGACGGTGTCAAGCAAGTTTGGGGGAGTACTTGTGTGATTTAATCTTGTGTTCTTTGATCTTATCTTTCTTTTGCATCCTTGAGTCTTAGTCATGAAAAATTGGTAAAATTTTGAAAATTTTTTTTCAAAATTCATGTAGTTGCATTCATCTCTTTAGAAACATGTAGGATTGAGTCTAGAATTTCTCATATCACTTAGGTTGATTGCATTTGCATAAGGGGTTAGGATTTCTTAAAAAGGTGTTTTACTTATGAATCATTTCAATGCCCTAGTTAGTAGTTCTCTAATGCTTTGTTTATACTTTGAAAGTAAGTTCTAACCATGCTTGGATCACTAGTTAGGATTTTTGTGACTTGAATTGAACTCTCATGATTTGAAACTCATCCTACTAAGTGAAAACCTTAATTTGAAAATCTAATTATCATTCTTATGCATTTGAAAACGAACACATGGTTTTAAAATATTTAGGCTCTCTTCTTCCTTTTTACCACTCTTTGTGAGCCTAAGTAGAACTCCCTCCTTGAACCTTACCCTCCTTTGAAGCCAAATGTTCTTGTGTGACATCTTTGTGAGGCCTTATTTTCGGTTTGAACTTGGCATAAAGTGTTAGGTTTAGGCGACATGATTTGGTTTTCATAATTGATTGCTAGCTTTACATTTTGAAGCTAGGGATAGGCTTAGGATAAGTTTGGGGGATCATTGGGGTTGCTTTCTTGTGTATTTGTTCTCTGTTTCAAAGAACTTTGTGTTTTAAAGAAAGAAATGGGTTTTAAGTGAAAGGTTGTGTTCTAAAAACTAAGTATGCTCTAATAAATTTAAGGAGGTAGCTCTCCCATAATAAAAAAAAAAAAGAAGAGAAAAAGAAAAGAAAAATAAATAAAAGAGCCTAAGTGCCAAATAAAAATAAAAAGAAAGAAAAAAAAATAAGAGAGCTACCAATAAGAAATATCTAAAGAGCAAAAATTATTTTCAAAACCTTTTCACTAGCCTAAAAAGTTTAAAAATGTTCTTGTTTTGAATTGGGGATTGCTAAGTTGAGAAGAAAGGGATAGACTTTTAAGTGGTGAGTGAGGATTAAATTTCTTAAATGAGAGGGGTATAGGACTGTTTGATAGTTTACATGGGTAGATGAAAATCTAATCATGTATGCATAAATTGCCTTTACCTTTAGCATTATGCATTAGTTCAAACCATTTTTGAGAGAAACCCTTGTCTAATTATAAACCCTTTTCAAATGAGATCATTCTATGCTCATAACCATAACCCTTAGCCAAATGTGTTTTGCTTTAAAGTGCATAAGTTTGATTCATGGTTCGAATTTTAATGAATGTTAAAGGATGAATTTCTTTGATTGTTAGGAATAAGAGAGTCATGATTTGAATTTCTTTGTGTGATAAGTATGGCTAAGTCCTTTGGAGTATGAGTGTAAGCTTAGCATTTTAGAATTGTTAACTAGGACATTGAGATGATCTATTCGAAAGGCACCTTTGCAAAAAGTTTAAAACCCCTTTGATTTTTCTGAAAACCTCTCTTCCTTACTTATTTTTTTGTTGCTTGAGGGCAAGCAAGGAGTAAGTTTGGGGGAGTTGATGTCATTGCATTTTGCATACATTTTGAATACTCATTAGATAGTTTTTCGTGCATTTGTATCATGTTTTAGGTTAGATAGCATCACTTAGAGTCCTAAAGCATTCTTGCATCAGCATTTGCATTTTCTCTGCATTTTGCATCCATTCCAGGTTGTTTATGGTTACTTTGGAGACATGGAGGTTCGTGGAGGTGTGGAGACAATGTAGCGGTTCATAGAAGCTCGGGAAAATGCTAAGGACCAGTGATCGAGGAGCAGATCGAGCATGGCCGGTCGATCTAGGAGTTGATCGACCAGAAGATCGAGCCAACTAGGCGATCCAAGGATAATGATCGAGACGGAGATCGAGTGAAGCAGTCGATGCATCGGTACGGACGTAAATGACGCCATGCAGAGCGAGAGCCGGATCGAGTACACCACTCGATCCTCCCGGAGATCGATATCGAGATCGGATGCAACACTCGATTCACCACAGAAGATCGAGACCCGGATCGAGCCGAAGACACGATGGCCGGATATGATCGAGAGACCAACTCGATCCAATGGTCGATCTCTGTCCTTTCAATCGTTTTTGGCTGTTAGCGACGGGGGGGACCATTGGACTGTTTTGGCATTTTTGGCAAAGGCGGCGACTACTTTTCGATAACTTTTGAGATTTCTACCTTGTCTCCAAGTTTTTAGTTTTTCTCTCTGGTTTTTCGGAAGAACACCATTGTAGAAGAGTTTCAAGCTTTTGTATTTTCGAATCTTTATCATTTTTAATCCAGTTTATCTTTCATGTTTATCGTTTCTTCTCTTCGTCCTTGCCTGATTTCCTTTATGTGTAGTGAGTAGTTCATTCAAGGTTAAGGGTTGAGAGGATTAAGGGGTAGAAAAGGTTCGATCTTGGTTTGTCTTCTAAACGTTTTAAATCTATCTCTTCTAAGGTGATGAAAGCTTAATGCTTGAAGACTCTCACGCCAAGAACTTCACGATCCGAGAGGTCCCTTACCTTGACAGGATCCAGGGACCTCGGAAGATCTCACCTTAGTGATTAGTTACCCCTTCCCAAAAGCCATGGTAGTTTGGGGGACTAGTTAAGCCATTGTTCGAAATCTGTTTTCCTTGCCTTTCAACCTCTTTTTCCACCAAAAGCCATGGGTTTGGAGGAGAGGATGAAAGAGTGATCTATACCGAAAGCCACGGATAGATCTTGTTTTGTTTTCGAGGCTTAGAGACCCTCACCAAGTGAGTCGATCTAAAGTTTCAAACCCAAGATCAACCTTTGAAACCCCTTATATGAATCTCGACCCTGAAACCCTTCTCTTTAGCTTATTCGCGTCGCATATCACCTTTTGCTTGTTGTTTGATAGCTTCGTGGTCTTTAGATTCCTTGTTCTTACGATTTTAGACGAGATCGATCGTTTCTGCTCGATCTAGTGGTCGATCTTGTGGTCGATCCACTAGTCGAATTTTAACAATTCGAAGCTCTTCCCTTTAATTTATCTGTTTGTTCCTCGTGGTAACTGCTTGCTTTCTAGTATTTTTAAAATAGGTTTCACTCTGTTTAGGTTGCTGCAATTAGTTTTCAAGATTTTCTCAACAAACTGTCTCATTTCACTTAGATTTGTCCTAGATCTTGCATTCTCTGTGGATTCTCTATCACCTAGAACTGGATTGACACTCTCTGCTTGCCTTACTACAACGTTGCATGCATTAGAGTTTTGATAAGTTCTCTGCTGCATTAGACCGTAAAGAAAACCCATATCAGAATACCTCCACCATTTCTTCAAGCAAGTCAGAAAAGATAGAAGTCATACATCTTTGGAAAGTAGCAGGAGCATTGCATAAACCAAAATGCATTCTCCTATAAGCGAAAGTTCCATATGGACAAGTAAAAGTAGTTTTTCCCTGATCATTGGGATGGATAAGGATCTGAAAGAATCCACTATAACCATGTAAAAAGCAATTATACTTATGATTTGCTAATCTTTCTAGCATTTGGTCAATAAATGGCAAAGAGAAGTGATTTTTTCTAGAAGCAGAATTAAGTTTTCTGTAATCTATGCATATTCTATGACCAGTGATTGTCCTAGTTGGTATAAGTTCATCATTTTCATTTTTAACAACAGTGATCCCTCCCTTCTTAGGTACCACATGGACTGGTGAAATCCATGTGCTATCTGAGATGGGATAGATCACTCCTACTTCAAGCAACTTCAGGATTTCCTTTTTTACTACTTCTTTTAAATTAGGATTCGGCCTTCTCTGAAGTTCAATAGAAGTTCTTGTTCTAGATGGATCATGTGAGTGCAGAGGTTAGGAGATATGCCTTGGATATCATCTAGTGAATACCCAATAGCTTTCCTAAACCTCTTTAACACCTTGACAAGGGCCAGGATCTCATCATCATTGAGGTTGTCATTGACTATAACAGGGTAAGTGGAGTTAGGACCTAGAAAAACATACCTTAACCCATGAGGAAGTAGCTTGAGTTCCATCTTTGGTGCCTTGAGTTCGCTCCAGTCCTCATCCGAGCTGCCTTGCTTCTTGCCGTCAGCTTCCTTGCTTGGGAAACCAGTTTCCTGAGCTGAGAAGGCTTCTTTCCTTGTGTACTCCAACCTTTCAAATGGCTCTTCCTCTTCAAAGAACCTGTGAGAGTCCAATCTCAGCTGATAACCCATCATCTACATGCTCACTTGTCAAAGCCACTTGGAGCTTGTCTTCACAACCCAGCTCCTCTTGAAGTTCATCATTCAGCTTCTCTAGAATAACAATCTGGAATGCTTGACCTTCAATGGTAGGCTGCTGCATAATCTTCTTGATGTCAAACTTCAAAGACATATCCTTGCCCAAATTTAGCTCAATCTTTCCCTTCTTAACATCAATGACTGCTCCTGTTGTGGCTAGGAATGGTCTCCCAAGAATAAGAGGATCTATAGGCTCCTCATCCATATCCAAAACTAAAAAATCAGTAGGTATTTCTACACTCCCAATCCTGAGTGGTACATCTTCAAGCAAAACTTTGGGAAGTCTTACTGACCTATCTGCCAATACCAAGGAGATTCTGCAGTCTTTGAATTTGGTGAAGCCTAGGCGCTGTGCTACAGAGTAGGGCATCAAGCTGACACTATCTCCAAGATCACACAAATATTTGTCAAACAGGAGTGGACCTATAGAGCAGGGTAAGGTGAAGCTCCCTGGATCTCCTAGCTTGTTGGGAGTCACTCTCTTCTGCTGAATAATGGCGCTACATTCATGTGTGAGGACTACCATTCCGTGCAGATCCTTGGTTCTTTCAGCAACAGCATCCTTCAAGAATTTCTGATAAGGAGGGACTAAAACAAAGACATCTAACAGTGGCATTGTGAGCTGGATTTTCTTCATCTGTTCATCAAAGAGTCCTTTGTATTTAGCAACCAGCTGATTTTTAAACCTTCCAGGAAAAGTTATTGTGGGCTGGTAAGGAAGAGGTATGTATTTTGGTTCCTTGGCTAACTCCTTAGAAGATTCATTTGTCTTGCCTTTAGTAACCTCCTTGTCCTTGGCTTTTTCTGAAATCTTTTCAGCTTCAATCATTTAATCTTCTGGAGTTTCCTCATTTTCTTTGACCTCCACCCCCTCTTCTTGTTCCTCAATGTCCTCATTTGGTGTAGAAGGTGCTACTATTGGGGGAAGCTGCTTCCCACTTCTGAGAGTGACAGCTTTGACATGTTCTTGTGTGAGTGAAGAGGTAGAAGGAGTAGACATGGTTTCTAGTTGGTTGATCTTGATGTTGATAGGAGATATGTGTGACTGAAGTTTTGAGTCAATGTCCTTGTGTATTTCATCAGTCATACTTCTCTGAATATCAGTGAAACTCTTTTGAATCTCAACAGCCATCATCTTCTGCAATCCTCCAATGTGAAGTTGTTGGAGTTGGAGGAGCATCTCTTGATAATCCAGATTTTGTGAAGGTGAAGAATTATTGATACCAGCTGTTTGAGAAGAGGAAGCTGGATGCTGTGGAGAGAGATTGTCTTCAATGGACTTGTGGACATAGGCTTCATGGTTATAATGCATCAGTGGCGCCTCCTGTTGTTAGAGAGCCTTGACATGGTGATCCTTGTAAAGATTGGGTAGGAGTTTAGTGGTAGCATTGAGTACTAGATCAATTTTCTTCTGCAGAGCTTTCATCTCAGACTATGCTGTTGCTAGTTCCTTGGAATGTTGCTCTTTGTCATTCACATAGTCCCAATTGCTGAGTGCCATATTCTCCACTAGTATCCAGCCTTCATCAACATCATTCCTAAGAAAATAGCCATTACCTGCTGTGTCTAGAAGGATTCTGATCTTTGGGAGAATACCTCTATAGAGTGTGGATAGAAGCATTTCCTTAGTGAAGCCATGATGAGGGCATTGATGAGTGAAACCTCTGAACCTCTCCTATGTGTCTCCAAAGCTTTCATTAGACCACTGCCTGAAGTTTGTGATCTCATTTCTGAAGTGTGCAGTTCTGGAGGGAGAGAAGAATTTGGTTAAGAAAGCACCTTTACATTGCTCCCAAGTGGTGATGCTGCCTTGTGCTAGAGATTTCTCCCATAATCTAGCTCTATCACCAAGAGAAAATGAAAATAACTTGAGCTTCAAACCATCATCTAATACTCCACTAAGCTTTGTTAAAGTGCAGATCCTCTCAAACTGATCCAGGTGCTCTAAAGGGTCTTGGGTGGGCAATCCAAAGAACTGCCTTTCTTGGATCATTGTGATGAGACTGCTCTTGATCTGATATTGCTCAGTTTCCATAGGTGGTAGAATTCCTTGCCTTGAAGCATAGTTGGAGGGTATATCAGCAGCACCAATGGGTCTTCTTGGTCTCTGAACAACAGCTCCTTGTAGACCATCTTGACCTTGTTCACCTTGCAGGCCTTGAATCCCTTGAGGACCTTGTAAACCTTGTGGACCTTGCAAACCAAAGCCAGCAGCATACTGATGTTCTTCCATGCTTCCACGACTGAATTTTGATTCTGCAAACCCAAATCTTTGACCTTGAACCTCAGTTGTAGTTGTAGACACTTAAAAGCAAGTGTTGTGGTACCTACAAAAGAAATTCTAGACCAAAAGAGAAATCAGTAACCAAAAACGAAAATAACAGAACTTGATCTCAAGATATCTACAAATCCTACTAAACAAAGCTTTCCCCTAATGGCAACGGCGCCAAATTGATACAAGAGTTTTGACTCTCTTATGTCAATCACCCATTGTACTAGTCATTGTAGTATTGGGTTTTATGTCAATCCAAAGGGGAAGATTGAAACAGCATGATTATAGTAGATTTCCTAATTCAAGCAGATATAAAAAGGGTTTAGAATATCTAGCAACCTAAGTGATCAAGCAGAAACCAAACAAGCACAAAATAACGAAGAAGGCAAGCAAACAACTAAAGTAAAGGTAAAAACAGAGGAAATTCAGAACGGAGCTTAAAACAGAGAAAAGATGGGACTTGAGATGAGATAATTGGTAATAGGGAACTCTTGACTCAACCTATGATGCTTACAAACTCACACAATGCTATTCCTTATGCATAGGATTCATTTATATGATTAATCCAATCTCTTGGCACTAATCTCTTTGCTAATTACCAAGTTACGAACTAATTCTCATTAGTGAAATGATAAAGAGCAAGCATTAAAACAAATCTATCAACCCTATATTACCAAATCACTCCCTAGACAGTTAATCTCTTGAGCTAGGATAAGCAATTCTCTTTCAAAGCAGTTCACGCATTTCATCAAACAATTGGTGGGCATAAAATGAGCCTAAGATCTTAATCAACTTAGCTAGGGCTAATTAAGCATTAAACACAGCAATCAAGAATGGAAATGGAAGAATTAAGACTAAGCAATCATAAATAGAGTCTCAGATTCCCTAAACTAAACCCATCTCAAATCCCTAAAAAGAACTACTCACTAATCACCATTAAAGCCACCAAATCAAAGAGAGAAAGATGACTAATCATGATTAGAAAGCTTAAACAAGATGAAAGGTGCAAACTTTGATTGAAATGAAGCAAAGATTCAAATTACAAGACCCAAGGGTCCAAACAAGAAAGAAAGAACTGCTGGGTAAAACCCTGTTCCCAGAAATTAGAGATTTTCATATTTATAGGAGTCTAAGCGAAAATGGCAAAATTGTAAATAAAGGGTCTTCAGTCTGGCAGTGTATCAGTCAGCTACGTCGGTCTTCAGTGACCGATACGGATTCCATCGGTCTGGAGTGATCGACACTGGTGACCGAAATACATCCGATGTGTTTGTGTTGGTCACCCTTGACCGATGCAGGTGATCAATACTGCTTTGTATCGGTCATCCTTGACCGATACTGGTAGTATCGGTCATCCTTGACCGATATTCACCGTGCTCTGACCGAAAACTTCTGCAAAGATTCTCTGCTTCGATCCTCCTTGCTCCCTTTTGCCCAGCTAGCATCCTGGATCATCCCCAAAGCTCCTCCAAGCTCCTTTTAGCTCCAAAAGCACCTAAAAACATCCAAAATGCAAGGAAAATGCAATTTATACTCTAAATGCAACCTAAGTCTAAAAGGAGAAGAAAAATGGGACCAAAGATAAGGGAAAACATGCAAAGGAGGACCAAAATATGTACTAAATGCAGCCCTAAATGATGTAAATACAAGGGATATCACATTCCAAAGCCGAAACTGAGAGACCTAGTTCGACAGAAAGCAAACTCTACTTCGAATACTAAAACTTCATCGCGAAGCAGTTCCACCTTCCTTCTGTTCTAAAATTCAATTAATGCAAAGACGAGATTAAACGCTTAGCCACATTTTCAGAAGTAATGGATCGTACACCGCAACCAGATCATGTCATCCGACCTAACGAATTGAGCTACGAGCTTACGACCTGACAGATCGAGCTAAAAGCTCACGACGAACAAATCGAGCTATGAGCTCGATGACTTTGGTTCGACTCTCCTAAGTCAACAAATGACTTGGTAAAACTTCAACTCGAACAACTGAAAGCAAGAAATATAAATAATTTAAAGGCACCAACGCCTGAATTCTTCCAAAACAAAGCCTTTTCGGGCGAAGATAAGTTCGGAATTAAGGATAGCAGCCGACAGATCTCGTCGTTCGAACTACGATCTTGGAGATCGACCTCGACCGTATGATCTGATGGATCCTTCATCTATTGTAGTCTTGACCGTTGATCCTGAATGATTACTTACCATCATGACGACAACATGCGAGATACGAAATCTTCTAGAAAGAAACCACTCGCTGCCCATTAAATCTCGAACTTGTTCTCGTTAATGGGCTGGGGGGAAATTGTTGGAGCAGGATTTGTCACACTAAATCCAGCCCACTTAAGCCCAACAACAATATCCTAAAACTAAGTTCAGTTGACTGGGCCTCGTTTATACGGCCCAGGTCCAATCACTCACAATGGTCCAAACTAGACAAATCAGTGTTCCGTTCATCGAGGTCAAGCTCCAGCTCGACCTCATCCCAAAGAATAAGGAAGAATCTGGACCAAGTTAGAGCATATTCTCACCAGTTCAAATTAGCCCGAGATTTCCGGGAGAAGCTGCTGCACATGGCCGAGACTTCCGGCTAAAGCTGCTGCAGGTGGTCGAGATACGCGCTAGAGGTTGAAGCTCGACGAGACGAGCTTTATAAAGGACTTAAGGGGATCTCTCTATTCTTCAGGACCTTCGGCTTGATCTTCTTCTACACTTTTTACACACGAAAACCCTGTAATTGCTCTCAGAGCTCTTTTCAGTTCATCTCTTTCAGAGAAATCTTTGTAACCGTTTCATTCAACCGATTAATATCAAGTCCTTATTTCAGTTAGTGCTAGCTTATACTGTCAATCTGTTCAAGAGAATCTAGCCCTTAATTCTCCTAAAGTTCTTTCCTTACAAAACACATAAATTTTTGAATGTGGATTTCTGTATCCATAATTGTGAGCTTAAATCTGTGTTCTTGATTGGTTGAGTTAGCTACATAGGTCCTTAGAGAATCCAACAGATTGATAGGTTGACCTGAATTCTTGTTTGAGTAATAGAAGCATACTTGATTAGTACTTTTTTTAGGCTTTATGGTTTTGTGCTTTATGCTCATGATTAAAGATTGGGTTTGCCACTGTAGTCTAATTGAATTGGATTTGCTTATTAACCACTAAGGGGATCTTTCCTCAGACATTGATATCTCTCATATTTGCATCATTTAGGCTTGCATTTAGTTCATGTTTTAGGTTGCATTTATGTTGTAGTTTGCATTTTCTTTGCATAAGGGATGTTTCTAGATACCGAAGGAGCCGTTGGAGGCAAGGAAGAAGCATGGGAATGATTCAGGGAGTTGCCCCAGCGAAGGAAGAGAAAGAGGAGCTAAGGAAGTTGAAATTTGGCCCAACATTAAGCTCGATGGAGTGCACATCGAGCGATGTAATGCACTAGAGAAGATGGGAGATCACATCGAGCATCCACATTGAGCATCCACATCGAGCTAGACTGCTCGATGTCAAGCCACATGCCATCTACATCGAGCATCAACATCGCAGGATGTAATAAACCCAAGAAGAAGTGATTCCACAACGAGCATACACATCGAGCAAGCCAGCTCGATGTCAAGCATCCGAAGAGCAACATCGAATTCCTTAGCTCGATGTTGGCCTTATCCGAACTGCTTTTGTTTATAATTTTGCCACTGCTTTAGGGTTTTTGTCATTTACTATAAATACCCTTTAACCAAGGGTTTTTAAAAAGGCTTGTTCTGGCTTAGTCTCTTAATTGCTTTATGTTTTTGAAAGAACAAGATCCTCATTTTAATATAAGTTTTTGTATTTGCAATCTTAATCTTCTCTAATCTCTCTTCTTAATCATGTTTAACACCTTTTCCCTTTATGATTTGATGGTGTACATGATGATTAGTGAGTAGTTACCTTATAGGTTCTTAGATGTGGTAGATTAGGGAATTTAAAGATTGATTAGGGTTTGTTAGTGCTTAATATTGATTGATTCCTCTCTATTAGACTGTGTTTAGGCTAGATCTGTCATGATCACATGAATCTAGATTTAGGCTTTCTCTTATGCCACAAAGTGTTTGATGAAATGATGATTACGTCTTTTAGAGGATTTACTTGTCTTAGCTCAAGGGATTAACTGTCTAAGAAGTATTTTGGTTTAAATAGGACTGGTTTAGCTTGCTTGCTATTAATCTTAACACTAATAGGAGTTAGTTCTTGTTAGGATGTTTAGCAAAGTGTTAATCACCAAGGGATTGGGTTTAACTTGCTTAATTGTGAATTCTATGCATAGACATTAGCATTGCTTGCTTGTTTGCCTTGTCAATGAGATTGATAACAATCTAATCTTGCCTTTAAATTCCCCAAACTCAATAACCACATCTAAGAGCCTTGATTTTATTATCTGAATTTCAAATTTCCTTAGTACTCTGTTTTTGTTGCTCTGTTTTGTGTTAGATCGTTGCTAAGTATTGCTTTCACAAGTCTTGCTTGGTCTATGGCTCACTTAGGTTGCTTAGTTTAGTAGTTTAAACAACTCCTTCTCTGATTTAGCTTGACTTAAGGATTTCTATTGCATTCCTAGTGGTATCTATCTTAGACCTTTGGATTGATAAAAAACCCTATACTATACTACAATGGCTAGTACAAGCTTGGGTGATTGAAAAAGAATAAAAAATCCTTGTATCAATTTGGCGCCGTTGCCATTGGTCTTTGTTTGGATCATTAGGATTTGTAGAGTCTTTGAGATCATACTTTTAATTTGAATTTGTGATATCCTCATAATTTACCATGTTTTAGCTTGCATTTAGTTTAGTTTTTGGTGTCTTTCATGCATTCAATCATCATATTTTGTCACATTTGCATTCATATTAGGCATAATAGGTTTTAGGTTAGACATTTGCATATTTTGCATTGTTTGGAGTCTTTTTCGGGTCAAAATGGAGGAAGGAAGACATTTGGAGACTGGTGAATGATGAGGACATGAAGAACCAAGTATAATAGCCAGGATGACGGGTTTTAGGCTGCACCAAAGTCTTGTATCGACCAAAGCTGAGAGAAATCTGTCTGATATGCAGATCGATATGAAATGTATGGGTCAAAACGAAGGTGTTCCGGTGCGATTCAGCCTCCACGTCCTTCATAGAAGTTGTAGAGGATCGAATAAACTTTCCAACGGAGGTTGTATCCGGTCAATCCGATCAGTAGTTCAAAAGCTACGGCGGTTCAAGCATCACTGCCCGGAACCAGAAGTTCCTATCGATCACCTACATTGAGCATCACCCCCTTCCTTCAGATCGATAGGTTTTGGTCCAAGAAGCATCTTTGACCATCTTTGAATTTTTTATTTTTGCTTCCTAAGGCTATTTTTTCTTCCAAATAAATAGCTAAACCTAGATCTATTTTCTCTTATCCTTTCTCTTCCACAAAGCTTTGCTTTGGTTTTTCATAGAACAAAAACAAACCCCTTTGTGGGTTGAAATTGGATCATTGTATATACTTTTATTTATGTTTTCTTCTTCATTTAATCATAAGTCTTTAATCATTAGTCTTGGTCTTGCTTTTATTAATTTCGAATTTGCTCTTTAGGGTTTGAGTTATTTTAGAGATTCATGAATTTTTGTGATGCAAAAGTGTTTCTTTTGGATGCTTGATGTGTTAGGTTGCTAGTATTGATCTTTAATGCTTAGTACTTCTTTGGATTAGATAAGAATCATGTGCATTTTATCCTGCACTCTATGTGTTTGATGAAATGTCTTAGTGGTTTAAGTCTTGAAATAGATGCTTAGAATTTTATAAGTCTTTGCATCACCCATTGGTGGAAAGTTTCCCTTAGATAACTGCAATAAACCTAACCAGTGAGTAGTTATCTGATATATTCCAGAAAGTGATAAGTAATCACACAAGCCATCAAAAGTGGAGGTATGAGAACTTGTTAGATTTTATGGACCTTGTGCTTCTTGCTTGTTAGTTGGTAAATACACCACTAACCATGGGTTTTACATGCCAATGAACAAAGTAGCTTGTCTTGTTTTAGATGTCCTTATCTAGAGTTGAATTGTTCTTAATTTGATTTGATCCCTTAACCAGAAGCATGATTCACTTTGTTATCACTTTAGTCTTGAACCTTGCCTCTTTTGTGTTTTGCTTTCTTCTTGTTCATCTTTAGGTTGTTAGATTTCCTTCTTGTTCATCTTAGGTTGTTAGAGTTCAATTCCCTCCCTTTATTTTGCCTAGCGTAGGAAGTTTTCTGCATCTTGATTGTTCCTTAGCCTTTGGATTGGATTGACACCTCAAGTACTACAATGACATGTGTGTTTGAGGATTGAGTTAAGGCTTAAAAACCTAAACATAAATTTGGTTACTAATCATCTTTAACTCTCATTGCTCTCTTCAGGTGTATGAACCTTAGATCAAGTGGCTCCAATAATTTAGTTGACTTCATAGACAATATCAACTTGTTGGACAGAGGTCAAAGAGCAAGAACGCGAAGGGAGAGATAGCAGCATTTTGAGAGACTACGGATGAATGTTCAGGAGCAGCATGGTGTTGATGATATGAGGTTTCAGGGTCCTCAAGGTGCACCAGGAGTTCAAGGTGCTGCTGGTGTTCAGGGACATCAAGGAGTTCAGGGTGAGCAAGGTCAGAGAGGACCAGCACATGCAGCACACCCTATAAGACCCATTTGTGCTTGTGTTTCTCCTAATGCATACAATAACAGAAATGGCATCATTCCTCCACCAGTCCCAAGCAACAACTTTGAAATCAAGTCAGGTTGGATCTCTATGGTTCAGAACAACAAGTTTCCTGGTCTTCCACTAGAAGATTCTTTGGACCATCTAGACAACTTTGACAGGTTTTGCAATATGACAAATATAGATGGGGTTAGTGAGGACAGCTTGAAGCTCAGGTTATTCCCATTCAGCTTAGGAGATAAGGCCCATCTTTGGGAGAAGAAACTTCAACAAGGAAGCATAACATGCTGGGAGCAGTGCAAGACAGCCTTTCTAGCTAAGTTTTTCTCAACTTCTAGACAGCCTTTTAATGTTATTAGATACAACCTCTAATGGTAACTTCCTCTCTTAAGATGTCGATGTGGGAATTGAATTGGTTGAGAACCTTACACAATCAGATGGAAATTACAATGAGGAGTATGATAGAACTTCTAGAAGTGCTAAGGATGAGCTTGAGTACAACAAGAAGGAGATCAAGGCTCTTCATGAGAAGATTGATCAGTTGCTGAAGGAAAGGAAAGAGAGCTTTGTTGGAGACTTAGTTCAGATTGAAGATCAAGAAACATGCCAAGTTGAAGAGATGAAATACCTTGGTAACCAAGGAGGTTACAACAATTACTCACACTGGAACAATCCAAATCTATCCTACAGGAGTAATAATGTAGCCAATCCTCTAGATCAGGTCTACCCACCTCAGCAAGGGCAACAACAGCAAGCTAGCCAACCAAAGCCCTTTGTGCCTTACAACAACAACAATCAAGGCTTCATCCCAAGGAACAACAACTTCCAGCCTAGACCTCCTTTCAACCCTCCAGGCTTCATTGCTCAAGCACCACCTCAAGCCTCTTCAAGCTCTCAAGATTCTGAAATCAAGATTCTCATCCAACAAGTGCTCCAATCTCAGCTTAATGGAACCTTGGAAATGAACAAGAAATTTGTTGATGTTCACAACAAGAAATGAGAGTTCAGTCGAGCGAAAAACCGTACGGATTGGGAGGTTCAGACTATAGTTGATGGATGACTGGGAAATAGTCGAAGGATTGCCGGGCTGGCCGAGCAGGACGGACCATATCCGAGAGAAAAATGGTTCTGTCAGGGAGAAAGTGGATTATGTCCGAGAGAAATGGATTATGTCCGAGAGAAATGGATTATGTCCGGGAGAAAGTGGATTATGTCTGAGAGAAATGGATTATGTCCGAGAGGAAATGGATTATGTCTGAGGGAAAGGGAAAATAGCCGAGGCTTTTTGGTTTTAGCCGAGTAAAAATGGGTTGGGCCCGTGGGCTGGGAGTTTGGTCGGATGAAAACTAATTTCTCGTGGGGACGGTCGAGCGGTTTAGGCGATATCCGAGATAAATCAAAGCTGACTGGGTTAAACCTGACTGGAACCAGGAGACGCCGGCTATAACCGGGTTAACTAGGTTTTGC
This sequence comes from Thlaspi arvense, assembly GCA_911865555.2. Classification (NCBI taxonomy): domain Eukaryota; kingdom Viridiplantae; phylum Streptophyta; class Magnoliopsida; order Brassicales; family Brassicaceae; genus Thlaspi; species Thlaspi arvense. The sequence continues at coordinate 17,418,412 of OU466857.2, forward strand.
GAGCATATAAAAGGGATTTTGAGACTTTTTCTCGAGACAGCCGCATTATTTGAGCGAAATAACGCGTGAGAAAGAGATTGGTCGAGAGAAATCCCATAGTTTCTGATTATCCCGAGAGTTGGCCAAGAGAGATCGAAGTTTCGCCGGCGATTCCGACTATCACCGAGAGATCGAGCGTTCTGCCCGAGTTTCTGTGGATCTGTTTCGACCATTCGTCCTGATTTGAGGTTTTGCCGAGGGAATAACTGAGTTTATCCGAGGATTTCTGAGCGAATCGTGTGATATCAGAGAACACTTTGATTCGTTCGAGAGAATCTTGTAAGTGTTCGGCTATTCTGATTTCTGTTGAGTTTCTGTCGAGTAACTTTGGGCTGATCGATCTGAATTATACTGTTTCCGTTGGAATACAGCTTCTTGCTCGAGAAAAAGTGACCGGGTTGAGAGATAGCCGAGAGGTGTTGGGATTTTGCCGGGCCAGTCTGAGCGATAGCCGAGAAATTGCAAGTGTGTCTGAGTATCCCAGTTTCTGATCGAGAAATCACCGAGAGTCTTTCGACTGAAACGTTTGTTTCTGTGTCTAAGGTGAGTGCATGACTGTAGTCTGTATCCAGAATCGTTGGATTGCTAGGTTATCTGATTTTCATTGATTGCTTGTGTGAGTTAGTGGTTTCTGCTTAGCAAGGTCAATGTTTCTCTGATTGTGAATGGTTAAGTGTGAACCATGGTCAATACATGATGTCTAACTAGTTGTGTGAATGTCCGGATCGAGTTACTAGCTCAAGGGGATGTGTGAATCTCGCTTGGAGCAGTACCGATGCCTTGTGAGGCATCACAAGTAGTTGAGATGATCATAGGACCGTACTGTTTTATTGGCTTGCTTGCTAAGTGATAATGTGAATTGTATAACTGATAGTGTGATGCGTTTTCTGGTACTGGCTAAGGTGTTACGGGATAACCGTATTCACTAAGTATTTATCAAATACTTATGCCTCTCTTTTTGAGTGTGCAGGTAAGGATAAAGTCCAGGGCGAGTAGCTCTGAAGGCGGACTGGAAGGCAGTGAAGGAAAGGGGTGGATTAGGACTGGGTTTTGGGATTCATATTCTGAGTTTGAGTTTCTATTTAAGTACTTGTGTTAGTGCTTTATGAGTTGAACCGAATCTGATAAGTTAGTTTGTTATTGAGTCCAAATTCTGTTAAGTGTTTCTGGAATAATTACGCAATGAGAATGAATGTCTTTTGATGAATCGAACTTGTTTAAGTTTAAGAAAAGTTTTTAAAATATGCATGTTTTTGTATTCTGGCCAAGAGAAGACTCGGTGAGGTTCGGGCCGGTCTAGTGATAGATGGTCGGGTCCTCACAGGAACAATGAAAGCTTTGGTGAAGCTTGGGAAAGATTAAAGGGCTATACACTGCAATGCCCTCACCATGGCTTCTCACAAGCTTCTCTACTCTCTACTCTCTACAGAGGAGCTTTGCCAAAGATAAGAATGCTTCTGGACACTGCATCAAATGGGAACTTCTTATCAAAGGATGTGGATGAAGGATTGGATCTTGTTGAGAATCTAGCTCAGTCTGATGGAAACTATAAATAAGGAATATGACAGAGCTCGAAGAAGTGCTAAAGATGAACTAGAGTCTAGCAGGAAAGAGATCAAGACATTACATGAGAAGCTGGATATTCGGTTAAGGGAGAAGAAAGAAGTTCACTTTGTTGGTGACATGGTTCACCTTGATGATCAAGAGACATGCCAAGTGGAAGAGATGAACTACTTGGGCAATCAAGGTGAATACAATGCATATGGGAACTACAGACCCAATCCCAACTTGTCATACAGAAGCAACAATGTTGCAAATCCACAAGATCAAGTGTACCCACCACAACAACAACATCAAGCTGCTCCAAGACCTTTTGTTCCCTACAGTAATCAAGGTTTTCAGAAGAGAAACAACAACTGCCAGCCAAGAGCGCCTTATCTTCCTCCAGGATTCAGTGCACAGCCTCCAGCACAAGCTTCTTCCAGCTCTCAAGATCCTGAGCTCAAGACCATGGTTCAGCAGTTGCTTCAGAATCAGACTACCAACAACTTGGAATTGAACAAGAGATTTGCTGAGGTTCATAACAAAATAAACTCAGTGCATGTTGAACAACAAAGGCATAGCTGGTCCAAAACCTCAAGGACACTTTCCTGGAAAACCAGAAGCTATCCCAAAGGAGTTCCGCAATGCCATTGTCAATGAAGAAGAGAGCTTCTCAGCTGAAGAAGAAACGGTCATTGAAGAGTTTCTCTCTCTGTTCACTGAGGACACTGAACTTCATAGTGGGGGCGGGGGGGGGGGGGGGGGGGGGGGGGGGGGGTGGAAGAGTTTTTTGGAAGTTGATGCTAACCATGGAGTTGCAGAAGAAGAATCTCTGGAAGAAGCAGAGTGGTGGGCGCCACATGAAGTTGTTGATGATACCAAGGAAGACTTTGTTGAAGTCTCTGATGTTAAGAAGAAAACTCATGCTGCTGTTCTCCCTATCTACCAGCCCACTATCCCTTTTCCTGGAAGATTCAAATAGCAGCTAGCACAAAAGTATGAGACTCTCTTTGCTTCTAAAATGAAAATGAGAGGTCTGAATGGTCAAGAGGAGCTTGAGAAACTATGAGCTAAAGAAGGAGCATCTGAGATTAAGGAGCTTAATATCAAGAAGCTTGAATATCCAGGTTGTTTCACTCTACCATGTGAGCTTAAAGGGTAGACCTTTAAAAGTTGTCTTTGTGATCTTGAAGCCAGCATCAACCTTCTCCCATCCTCTACTGCTAAGGCTCTTGGTTACACTCAACTTCAAGAGAGTAATGTGTCTCTTACCGTAGCTGATGGGACAGTAAAGACACCACTTGGGACTCTCAAAGAAGTTCCAATGATGATAGAAGGAGTAGTCATACCAACAGATTTCTTGGTCCTAGATGTTGAAGGAAAGATCAAAAACGCCATCATTCTAGGGAGGCCTTTCTTAGCTTCAGCTGGAGCAGTGTTTGATGCCAAGGAGTGCACAATAGAGCTGAGACTGACCAAATAGAAGGTTCTGAGGTTTGACTCCAAAGGGAATAAGCAAGAAAATGAGCAGGCCTTCTCAATGGAGATCAAGAAGTTGAAGAAAGTTGGGAAGCATTGGCCAAAGTATGAATGCTATGTTGGTGCAAGTTTTGATGGCTGCTGCTTAACCAAGTTGTTTGCTGATACCACTGAAGAGGAGGTCCTCAAAGTGGGTGTTTCTGATTGCATGAATGAAATTCTGTTGGGTAACAAAGAAGATGGGGTTCTCTTGAAGCCCTTTGTTTCTAAGTATGGTGAAGTGCACTACAAGATGAAGGGGGGAGGCTAGCCAAAGCCCTTTGCGGTGTTGAAGATAGATTGGGTCACCAAAAGGATCAAAAAGGACACTACAGCACCAAGGAGTTCCAAGACTCCTTCTCATCACCTCCACTAGTGAGGTAAGCAAAGTCAAGCTTAGTGACTTTAAACAAGCACACTTGGGAGGTAGTCCCATGGTATCCTTTGTATATATTATGCTTTCTAGTTTATTTTAATGCTTAGTTAATGTGTATTGAAGCAGGAATTCGGTTTGGGGGTTGAGAAAGTGTCTAAGGGACAAAAAACAGGTGCATTTTGGCTACAATCGATCACCGTATCGGTCAACAGAAGACCGATACAGACCGTATCGGTCATGCTATCGGTCAGCTTGTGATCGATAGTAGTAGAGCCAGAATGCACCGGTCAACCTTGTGATCGATAGGGAAAGGAGTTTGCTAAGTGTGTATTCTATCGGTCTAGCTATGGATCAGATACTGGCCGATGGAAATACATCGGTTGTATTTCAGTCACTCTATCGGTCTAGAGAGTGACCGATACAAAGCAATCGGATGTATTTCGGTTAGTGTATCGATCAGATAGAGATCGATAGGATTCAACAGGAAGTTATCGGTCACCCTATCGGTCACAATGTGACCGATAGCCCCGCGAGGTAAGTGTTCCATTTTTCAAAAAAAAAATTCCCTCTTTTGGCTTGCAGCCAGAAAGGTTTGAATTTGAATTTTGGCTCCTTCCTGACATCAAGCAGAGCTTCTGAGCACTTTTGTTCTTGTCCCCCACACTTTAGATTCCCTTGGTTCCCCACCCACCTCTTTAAAAACCAACAATCTCTTCTCTTCTCTTCACACTTCATTTTACTACTTCTCTCACCAAAGTCTGAAATTTATAGCTCTCTTTCTTTTATTTATCTTTTCTAAGTGCTCAGAAGATTCACTAAGGTTTGCTTTCTCAACTGTTCATCTTTTGTTCTTAATGAATGCATGTGTTTAAAGTTATCACTTCTTTGCTTTTAAGAACAAAATTTGCTTAGTTTAAGATGTTGTGTTTTGATTTTGCATGGTGCATATGTTTAAAATGGGCATGTTAACTGTTAAAGCATTGTTTACTGTTCTTAAATCTCAGTTCTTGCTTGTTTAAAGTCCACCATGTAGAAGATGATGAAGTGGTTCAGTTTGGTGAAAGATCAAGGAATAGCAAAGCCAAAGAAGTGGTTCAAGAGAAAGGCAACCGAAGAACCAAGATATGTCCCTCCTCCTTAGAAGCCTCCACTACTTTTTCCTGGAAACTTCAAGAAGAAGTTAATTGCCAAGTATAAGGGTCTCTATGATGAGCAAATGGAAAAAATTGAAGAGACCATTATATTAGATGAGGCAACAAAGAAGCTGTCTCCACCTTTTAAGCAAAAGTATCATGCAATGTTGAAAGCAAAGGAGGTTGGGGATGGTAAGGCTGCTAAAGAAGAGGTTCCCACTAGAGATGAAGAAACCCAAGTTACTAAGCTTGAAGATCCTGGTTGCTGCACACTACCATGTGAATTGGGAGCACTCTCTTTCAAGAGTTGCTTGTGTGATCTTGGGTCCAGCATCAACCTTATGCCACTCTCTACTGTTAAAACCTTGGGCCACATTAGCTTCAAGAAAAGTAATGACTCTCTCACCCTAGCTGATGGGTCAAGAAAGCAACCAGTTGGGTCTCTTGAGGATGTTCCATTGATGATTGACAAGGTGAAGGTACCAACTGATTTCTGGTGCAAGATATGAATAGTGATGAGCATACTTCAATCATCTTAGGAAGACAATTTCTGGCATCTGCTGGTGCTGTTTTTGATGTCAAGAAGGGCATCATTGAGTTGAGGTTGAAGGAAGACAAGGTGTTAAGGTTTGACTCCAAGAGGACAAAGAATGGAATTAAGGGGTAAGCTTACTCCATAAAGACTCATGAATGGAGTTTTGCAACTGAGAATTGGCCTCTCTCCAAGTCACCATCAACCACATTCACAGGCCATTCAGGAAAGGATCCACCAAGGAGTTCTCTAACTCCCTCTCAACTTCACTAAGGAGCAAGAAAAGTCAAGCTTAGTGAATCTAAACAAGCACTCTTGGGAGGTATTCCCATGTTATCCCTGTCTATATTATTTGATTTTTCATGTTTTTCTTGTTGTTATGGGTGTTCAGGAGTGTCCTTAAGCACCATGTTCGAGCTAAGGAAATAAGTGTTAAGCTCTAAGTAAGGGAACACTCGAAGGGAGGCAATATCAAGCTAAATATCGACCATACCCAAACTGATACAGGTCATACCGAGTACCATATCAGGTGGACTTACCCGATATCAAATGGCCAAATGCAGTATCGACCTGAGTATCGGGGTGGTAGTGGTCGATTTGACAGTCTACAGCCAAGTATCGATCATCGTATCGGGCAGTATTCAACCGATATGGAGACGCACGAACTTGTACCAACCCGCGTACCGAGAAAACCTGATCCAGACGGGAAGATGTTAAGGTATATTGATGTACATCTCGAGCTGAACAAGTCGGTACAGGAAGCAACAGGCCGTATCGAGCATGGTATCGGACTAGCCAGTCGATACGCAAGCACCACAAGGGATATCGACCAACATATCGGGTCAATCACCCTGATATCAACTAACAGAGGTGCATATCGATCACTGTATCGGATTCTCACCCCGATATCGGCCAGGAAAATAGCTGTAAGTCTCCCTAAATCTTCCTCCTGCACTCCTTATGAACTACCTTTCTTCCATACACCATTTATAGTTGTTTAACCCTTCTCTATGACTTCTACTACACAAAGGACTGTGTAACTTAAGTGTGGGGGAGTAGGTCATTGCATTTGACATTGTGTTTTGTTTTCTTATTTTCCATTTTTGCATACTTGATTCTCATGCATTCATCTATGTGCACTGAAAATCCATAAAATTTTCAAATTTTTTTTGGAACCAAAAAGATCATTTAGTTGTATTTTTATTAACTAAGATTGAGTCTAGAGGCATTACATATAGGTTTGCATATACTTCCATAGGGAGTAGATGATAAACATTTGTCAAGATGTTAGTGTTTGAGTTGTTTTCAATGCTTTGGTTATCTGTTGTTTGATCGCATTGTAGTGAGTTTGAAGTTCAGGCTGCACCATGCTTTGAATACCTGCATTGACATTCTTGACTTATATTGAAGCTTGATTTGATTTGATTCCAATTCTATCTTATTAAAACCTTAATCTGAATTTGAATTATCTTGTTTGTGCATTGAGAGTGTCTACATGGCTACCCATATACATAATTGGATCATCTTCTTCCCTTCTTACCACTCTTGGTTATCCAAGTAGCTGATCCTCATCATTATGGGACAGTTATCCACACCTTAAATCAGTCTTCCTTCTAAACTTAAAAACTATAGTGAGAGTTGTGAGGCCTTGCATTACATTATTTTCGATTTTATCTTGGCAAAAAGTGCTAGGAATAAGGCTGGCAAGGAGAAGCTCTCTTGTAGACACCAGCTTACATCTTGAGCTTGGTATTAGGTTAGGAGTTTCGGAAAAGGTAGTATAAGAGGTTTGAGTTTTATTGTTTATATCCTTTAAAAGAAGAAGAAGAAGTATGGGGATGAGAATATGGGGAAACAAGCTAAGTTTGTGGTTAAGTATAAGGATGAAAAGCTCGAAGTGTTAAAGAAAAAGAAGGTGCCAACAACAAAGCCTACAAAGGTCATCCCAAAAGGAGAAAACAGACCAAGCAATCCACCAAAGGTGAAGAAAAATGGCGCCAATTATACAACAAAGAAGAGCAAGTTCCAACAAAGAATCAACCACACAAGCAGAAAGAAGAAGGAGTTTCCCCCAAACATAAGGGAAGAAGAGATCAATTGCTTTGGGAAAGCGGTAGATCTAAGTTTCACTTTAGGTTTAGAAGATAATAGGTTCATCTTGGGGTAAAAAGGGGTAGAAGAGAGCTTTTACTTGCATTCATAAGTGTGCTTTTACCTTTAGCATTTTGCCTAAGATATAATCATTTCATTGAGTGATCCCTTCAGTCTTTGAACCCTTACTTGAATGAGATTATTTATCATCTCATGTCCTTGTCCCCTTGGCCAAATGTATTCACTTGATTTGCATAAACTTCATCCATTGGTTACACTTAATGAATGTCAAAGAGTTGGTTGATTTGAATTCTTCTGTAGGCTAAGTTTGAGTTCATTGTTTGTTAGGATGAGTATGGCTAAAGCTTTTCAAGTAGAACAATCTCTATGCATCTTAGAACATATAAGTTAGGCATTGAATCAAATTTTCCATTAGCATCTTTAGTTTTGATTTCCCACCTTTAAACCTCTCTCTCTTATTTGTCTTTGATTGCCTGAGGACAAGCAAGTGGGGGGGAGTTGATATACACTATATTTATACTATTTTAGCATACATTTAGCACTAGTTTTTGGTCCTTAAGCGTGCATTTTTACATGTTCATACCCTAATCACATCCACTTAGCATTTAGAGTATAGTTAGGAGTTGCATTGCATATTAGGTGCATTTCGAGCACTTGGAAGGTGCATTGGAGGAGTTTAAGGACTAAGGGAAGTGCAGGAAGTCATGGGGTTCGGAAACAAAAGCGAGAAGGCTCCATATTGAGAAGGGTATCGGCTTAGCAAGTCCATACAGAGCGTACAGAGCAACATATCAACGTCATACGTCGATACAAATTGAGGGCACATACTGATATATCGTGGTTTTTATGGTTTTTAACCATGATATAAGTCCTTTTTATTGAGTCTTTTTGGTCTTTTTAGAGTCCTAGTAAAGTCTTTGCAGGTTGTAGCATGTCTGGAGCATAATTGGGGATATTGAAGCTTTTGGAGCATTGCAAGATGAATCCACGAAGTGTGCAACTCGGAAGGCGATTGATGGTTTGGGTGACGCTCGTCACCCTTAGGAGTGACGCTCGTTACCCGTAGAGGAAGGATAGTGGCTGGTTTTTAAAAGATTAGGAAGAAATTACAGATTTGCCCCAGAAGTTCTAGTATTTGCAAAAAAGGCCCCATATCGTGTTTTACCTTGTATATTAGGTTTTTCAGCCATTCTTTTGGCAGATATCTTGTATCTTATTTTCTAGAGAGGTTTAGAGAGAGATCTGTAGCAGCGCTTTTGGAGAGACAAATCAGACTCCTTCAGAGCAGATTTCGAACTCCTTTATTTCTATTTCTTATTTCTTTTACGCAATCTATTCTATTTATGATGTTTGTTTCATTCACCATGTCTGAGTAGTTTGATAGTTAAGTTAGGGCTTTTCGAAGGTTGAAGAAGAGTTTGTAGAAATGTTAAACTTTTAGGAAATTCATTTGTTCTTCATATGTGCTTCAATTCATATTGATTTCTTAGACACATCATCTGGATTTCGAAACCCTAGGTTGTTTGATAGATGTGAGAGCATTATTAATCACCTGAACTAGTATTAGATAAGCAAAACGCCCTAGTGCAAAGAGATTTGGCTTAGGAGTTTTGTGAACAATTAAACCTGATCATTACTGCATGTTTAGGTTGTTAAGGTTTGCAAAGATATTTGAAACTCTGTGATTTAGGCATAGTTAACTTCTGCAATGATAATTGATTAGTTATATCATTGCGATTCATGTTCAAGACGGTTTTAATTAATTCCTCATTGCATGCATTCTACACTCTCGGATTCAACCTGCGAATAGTCCTGACTTAGCGCCTTTAGCTTTCTAAACTTTAAGAACAATCACAAAAACGCCCTTTTACATTTATTTTGCTGTTTCACATTACATTCATTACTGATTGCTTACCTTAATGCGAACCTGAACTCTTTAGTGTAGTTTACTTGCTCCCTTGGGATTCGATAACCCCTTATACTACGATTGCATTGCTGTGCACTTACAATAGTTTTATTTGGGTAAAACCTGAGCCCTATCACATACCGATCATCATATCGAGGTGCCGAGTCGATATAAGGAAACAAGACAAGCGAAGAGTATTGAGTCACTCCAGCCGATACACCACCTTCTGATACAAACTCAGGGTTAAGACCGGCTTAGTATCTCCTCCGGTACGAGCGTGTGACGATCAGTCTAGGATCAGTGATAAATGATGGACGTGGGGTTGTTCAATAGTCGAGATACTCAGGTTATAAGAGCGATGGGACGAGTGAATGATCAAATGGGACGATTGCTCGGCCAATGGGGCGGACGGGTATAACCGAGTGGTTAAGCGGGTAGAATGATTTGGTTGCACGGTCGAGATACTCGGACCGTGTGACCGGTGGTCGAGCGAGGAGATTAAACTAGAACCGGGGGATCATAGTGTACCACAAAGGTTATGGGAAATTCTTTGATACAACACGTTATACTCTTATGATTTGGACGTACTGGTCTCACAAAAGAATAAGAGCAAGCACACAAGATTGATTTATAATCTTGAAGAAAATTCAGTATTTTATTAATCAAAAGCTGCCTATACACTGCTGTGAGAGGGGACTTTATAAACTAGTCCGCACAGCGATACCCTTCTAGGGGTCTTTGGAAACAAATTACATTTAGTAAAAATGCAAGAAATCAGGCTAACATTTGCCTCAACTTATTAAACGAAAATTATCATTAATGTAAATAAAATCAAAGACTAATCTTATGCTGCATTCACCAAAGAAAATAACTTGATTAGTCAAAATATAATTGAGATAATTTTTGTAATACTTACCTTCTTTGTTTGCTCGTCCACGATTTGGGTTTAATGCAAGTAGTAATTCTTCTTTTGATATTTATAACCGTGGCTTTGACTGAGGTGAATCCTTTCCCTTTAGCATCTCTTCTTGGGCTTCTTGTGTGACCGTAAATATATTGTAAAGGCCTTCACTTGAAAAAAATGGCCAGCTATCTTTGTGTGTTGAAGTTGGGCTGGTGTCTCTTTTTTCTAGTAATCCGCTATAAGCTTGTGTCGTAGATGTAAAGTCCTTTTGGTCCGCTTAAAGTATAGCTTGCATAATAGCTTGATTATATTTATGTTGAAGCACTCTTGCCCTTTCTCTGGTTATAGCTACGGTTGGTACTTGAATGATTTATGGCTCTGTTAAGTCCGGTTCTATGCTCATATCCTCATCATTCCCTCCCTCTTGATTTGGTTTTGACCTCAAAACATGTTTATCTGCAAAATATGGAGCTAAATCAGAGACATTAAAAGTAGAAGATACATTAAACTCACCTGGGAGTTCTAAGCGATATGCATTGTTGTTGATCTTCTGGATGATTTTGAATGGCCCATCTCCTCGTGGTTTAAGCTTTGAACTCTTTTGGTTTGGGAACCTCTCTTGTCTCATGTGAAGCCAGACCCATTCTCCTGGTGTAAATATCACTTCTTTACGGCCTTTGTTAGCGTGCTTGGTGTATTCCTCCGTTCTTCTTTCTAAGTTCTCTTTTGCTTTTTGGTGTAGATTCTTGATAAACTCGGCCTTCTCTTCGCCTACTAAACTCAGTGCTTCACCTGGTGGTAGTGGAGATAAATCCAAAAATGTTGTGGGGTTGAATCCGTAAACTATCTCAAAGGGGGACATCTTGGTGGCTGAATGTTGAGCTCGGTTATAAGCGAATTCAATGAATGGTATACATTCGAGCCAATTCTTCATGTTCTTCCCAATAGTGGCCCCTAACAATGTTGATAAGGTCCGATTGACCATTTCAGTTTGGCCGACCGTTTGGGCGTGACAAGTGGTGGAGAACAAAAGCTTTGTCCCTAGCTTCTTCCATAAGGTCCTCCAAAGTCGCTGAGACACTTGCTGTCTCGATCTAATACTATGGTTCTTGGCACTCCATGAAGCCGTACTACTTCTTTAAAGAAGAGGTCAGCTGTTTGAGAAGCATTATTTACCTTGGCACAAGGTATGAACTGTGCCATCTTTGAGAAGCGGTCTACCACGACGAATAGGGAGTCTTTGTTGCAAAACGTGGGTAGTCCAATTACGAAATCCATTGAGATATCCACCCATGGTGCAGTGGGAATAGGTAAAGGTAAGTATTGCCCGTGAGGGTGTACTTTAGACTTAGCCTTCTTGCAAACCACGCATCCAGCACAATAAGCTTTAATAGTCTTCATTAGGCGAGGCCAGTAGAAATGCTCTTTGATAATGGCCAATGTCTTGTCTATTCTGATATGTCCCATAAGGCCTCCTCCGTGAGCCTCTCGAACGATCAAATCCCTAAGAGAACATTGCGGTATGCAAAGTCTCTTTTCTCGAAACAGAAAACCCTCATAAATGTAGAACTTGTCGTGTCCTCCCTTGCTACATTCTTGGTAGTTGTCTTTTAAGTCAATATCTTCAGCATACAGCTCCTTGATGTATTTGAATACCAACACTTTAGCTTCCATAGTAGAAATTAGAGCATGTCTTCTAGATAAAGCATCAGCTACAATGTTGTCTTTGCCCTTCTTGTACTTGATAATGTATGGAAATGTTTTAATGGACTCCATCCAGTGAGCATGTCTCTTCTCTAGTTGAGTTTGTCCTCTGAGATGCATCAACGTCTTGTGGTCAGTGTGGACTACAAACTCTCTCGACATCAAATAATGTTGCTGATATATCTTGGTTTTTATGGTTTTTAACCATGATATAACCTAGTAGAGTCTTTGCAGGTTATAACATGTCTGGATCACAATTGGAGATTTTGGAGCTTTTTGGAGCATTGCAAGATACAGCCTCGAAGTTAGCAACTCAGAACCGTTGTCCTGCAGTGGGTGACGAGTGTCACCACTTAAGGGTTACGCTCGCCACCAACCTCTGAAGAGAAATCGCGACATTTATCAAAAGATAAAGAGGAAATTGCTGTTTTGGCCCAGAAATTCCAGTATTTACAAAGAGCCCCCAGCTCGTGTTTTAGCTTGTATATATTAGGTTTTCAGCCATTGTTGGCTTTTATCGGATATTTTGGATATTATTTTCTAGAGAGCTTTAGAGATATTTGTAGTAGAGCTTTTGGAGAGACAAATCAGACTCCTTCAGAGCAGATTTCGAACTCCTTTATATATTTCTTATATCTTTTATGAAATCTATTCTTTTCATGATGTTTGTTTCATTCACATGTCTGAGTAGTTTGTTAGTTAAGTTAGGGCTTTTCAAAGGTTGGTGAAGAGTTTGTAGAAACGCTTTAACTGCTACGAATATCTATTAGTTCTTCATCTATACTTGCATTCATATCGATTTCTGAGACACATCATCTGGATTTCAAAACCCTAGGTTGTTTATTTAACTATTTCACATTAAATTCATTCATTATCGCTTAGCTTAATCCGAATCTCTAATCGCTAGTGTAGTTTACATACATCCTTGGGATTCGATAACCCCTTATACTATAACTGCTTTGCTGTGCACTTGCAGTAGTTTTATTTGGGTAAAAGCTGAGCCCTATCAGTTGCCAAGTCTCCAATGCCCTTACTAGAGCATATAACTCTCGGTTATATGTGGGGTAGTTTAGCGTGGCACCTCCAAGCTTCTCGCTGAAAAAGGCTACTGGCTTGCCTCCGTGAGTCAGTACAGCCTTAATGCCGATCCGTGATGCATCGCACTCTACTTCAAAAGATTTCTAAAAGTCAGGTAGGACCAAGACTGGTGCATAGGTGCGTCTTTCTTTAAGGTTGTCAAAAGCATTAGAGCTTCTCCCCATGAAAACTTGATGTTCTTCTTAACCACAGCCGTGAGGGGTGCTGCTATAATACTGAAATCCCTGACAAACCGGCGGTAGAAGCTTGCTAAGCCGTGGAAACTCCTTGCTTGGCTAACACTTGTTGCCGTTGGCCACTCCTTAATGGCTTTTATTTTCTCATCATCAACCTGTAATCCCTGCGAGCTTAAAAACAAAACCTAGGAAAACTAGCTTCTTAGTACAAAATTCACACTTCTTTAAGTTTGCATAAAGTCCTTCTTGTCGAAGTGTCTTTACTACTAGCTCAAGATGTGATACATAGCCAGTTAAACTTTTGCTATATATTAAGATATCATCAAAATACACAACAACAAATTTACTGATATAAGCTCTAAGAACCTGGTTCATTAATCGCATAAAGGTGTTGGGGGCGTTGGTTAAGCCGAATGGCATTACCATCTATTCATAAAGCCCTTGCTTGGTTTTGAAGGCTGTCTTTCATTCGTCACCATTGATACAATACTTTTTAGGACTTGACTGAATCACCCAAGCTCGTACTAATCAGTTGTAGTATAGCATAGGGTTTTATCAATCCAAAATGGGAGAATGAAGCTGTAAGTATGCAATATTGTTCCTAATTCAAGCAGAAACAGGGAGTTTGATTATCTAACAACCTAAAGAATCAAACTCAAAGCAAACACATAAAAAAAGAAAGCAATGAGCAAATGAACTAAGCTAAGCAAAAACAGAGCAATATTAAGGCAATTTCGAATTCAAGCTAAAAACAGAGAAAAGATGGGACTTGAGATGAGATTATTGGTGCTAGGGAACTTGTAACTCAACCTATGATGCTTACAAACTCACACAATGCTATTCCTTATGCATAAAATTTATTTATAAGACTAATCCAATCTCTTGGCACTAGTCTCTTTGCTAATTACCAAGTCAAGAACTAATTCTAATTAGTGAAATGATAAACAGCAACAATTAATACAATCTATCAATCCTATATTGCCAAATCACTCCCTAGACAGTTAATCTCTTGATCTAGGACAAGCAATTCTCTTGCAAAGCGGTTCAGGCATTTCAGCAAATACAAGGTGGGCATAAACTGAGCCTAGGATCCTAATCAACTTAGCTAGAGCTAATCAGGCATTAAACACAGCAATCAAGAAAGAAAATAGAAGAATTAATACAAAAACATCAGAGATTAAGCCTAAAATTCCCTAAACCTAACCCATCTCAATTTCCTAAAATGACTACTCACAAATTAACATCAAAACCATCAATCCAAAGAGAGAAAGATGACTAATCATGATTAGAGAGATTAAACAAGAAGATAAATGCAAACTCTTATTAAAATCAACCAAGGATCCAAATTACAAAATCAAAAGCTAAAATAAAAAGGGAAGAACTACTGGATAAAAGACTGTCCCCATAAATTAGGGATTTTCGTGTATAAAGAAGTCTAAGCGAAAATGGTAAAATTGTAAATAAGTGGTCTTCAATCTGGGTCTGTATCGATCTCAAGTGATTGATAGGTTTGATCGATAGGCTCCTATCGAACACCTTTGATCGATACACTTGATCGGTAGAGCATCTGATGTTTCCTATCGGTCACTCCTTGATCGATGGGTTTGATCGATGGATGCCTATCGATCAGTCCCGATCGATGGACTTGATCGATGGAGCCTTCGTTGCTTTTCCATCGATCATGCCTTGAACGATAGGATTCACTCATTTGATCGATAGGGAACTCGTTGGTATCACATCGATCACTCATTGGTCGATGGGATTCTAGTCTTGATCGATAGGCTTCCAGAAGATGCTTTCCTCAGCTCCTCTTGCTCATTCTGAGCTTGGCTAGCTTCTTGGACCATTTTCACACGTCATCCTTACTTCTTTTAGCTTCTTAAGTACCTAAAAACACCCCTGATGAATAGATAATGCAAACTACAACCTAAATGCACCCTAAGTCTAAAAGAAGAAGAAAATGGGACTAAAGAGAAGGAAACCATGCAAATGAGAACCAAGACATGAACTAAATGCAAGCCTAAATGATGTAAATGCATGAGATATCATCACCCCCACAATTGACTTTGGCTTGTCCTCAAGCAAACAAGAACAAATGAGAGAATGAGGTTTGAAAGTGGGAGCTCAAAACTATAGGTGTTAATGGAAAAACTGGTTCAATGACCAAGTTATAGATTCTAAGATGCATAGAGATTTTTCTACTTTTAAAGTTTTAGCCATACCTATCAAAGCCAACAATGAACTCTAGTTCAGCCTTCACAAGCATTCAAATCAACCAACTCATTAACATCCATTAATAGTAACCAATGGATAAAGTTTGTGCAAATCAAAAGAAAACATTTAGTTTAAGGGTTAAGGTTATGAGATGAAAATGATTTCATTCAAATAAGGGTTCAAAGATTCAAGGGATCACTCAATGAAATGATTCTATCTTAGGTAAAATGCTAAAGGTAAAAGGCACACTTATGCATGCAAGTCAAAGCTCTCTTCTACCCGTTTTACCCAAGATGAACCTAATAGCATCTAAAACCCCAAGTGGAACTCCTAAATCTACCATTTTCCAAAGCACTTGATCTCTTCCTTCTTCATATTTGGGGGAAACTCCTTCTTCTTTTGCTTGTGCGGTTGACTTCTTTTTGGAACTTGCTCTTCTTTGTTGTATGATTGGCGCCATTTTCATCACCTTTGGTGGATTGCTTGGTCTGATTTCTCCTTTTGGATGACCTTTTGTAAGCCTTGTTGTTGTTGGCACCTTTCTTCTTTAACACTTAGATTTTTCTTCCTAATTAACTTAACCACAAAATAAACTGGTGCCCCATACTACCAACCCCATACTTCTTCTTCTTCTCAGAAGATGTAAACATTTAAAGCTCAAACCACTTACACTACCCTTTCCCAAACTCCTAACCTAATACCAAGCTCAAAATGCAAGCTGGTGTCTACAAGAGAGTTTCTCCTTGCCAGCCTTATTCCTAACACTTTTTGCCTAGATATATCGAAAATGATACAATGCAAGGCCTCACAACTCTCACAATAGTGTTTAGGTTCAGAAAGGAGGATCGGTTTGGGGTATGGTTAACTGTCCCACAATGATTAGGATCAGCTACTAGGATTAACAAGAGTGGTAAGAAGGGAAAAATATAATCCAAGTATGTATATGGGTAGCCATATAATCACTCTCAATGCACAAAAAAGATAATTCAAAGTCAGGATTTATGGTTCTAATAAGATATAGCTGGAATAAAATCAAAGCAAGCTTGAGCATAAGACAAGAATATTAATGCAAGAATTCAAGATATGGTGCAGCCTTAACTTTAAACACACTACAATGCAATCAAACAGCAGATAACCACGACACTGAAAACATTTCAAACATTAGCATCTTAACAAGTGCTAATCATCTACTCCCTATGCAAATGTGTGCAAACCTATATGAAATGCATCTAGACTCAATCTTATATATGCAAATGCGACTAAATGATTCATTTTGGTTCCAAAAATTTGAAACTTTTATAGATTTTCAGTGCACATAGATGAATGCATGAATGCATGAGACTCAAGTGTGCAAAAGAGAAAATAAGAAAACAAAACACAAAGTCAAATGCAATACCCTCCCCCACACTTAAATTACACAGTCCCTTGTGTAATAGAAGCTTGAAGGAGGTGAATAAAACAAAGTAAAAGTGATTGCAAAAAGATGCATAAAGATAGAGAGGGAGATAGGTACCTTAGAAAAAATTTTGGAAGGAAGGAGGACTGTATTGATGTTATTGCATATTACATACATTTTGCATACTCATTAGTTAGCTTTTCATGCATTTGTATCACATTTTAGGTTAGATTGCATCACTTAGAATCCTAGAGCATTCTTGCACCAGCATACACATGTTTCTTGCATTTTGCATCACATTTAGGTTGTTTCTGGCTGCTTTGGAGTCGTGGAGGTTCGTGGACATGTTGAGGCTGATGTAGCAGTTCGTGGGAGCTCGGATATTTGCTAAGGATCAGAGATCGAGGAGCAGATCGAGCATGGCCGGTCGATCTATGATGTGATCAACCAGAAGATCGAGCCAACCAGGCGATCCAGGGAGAATGATCGAGACGAGGATCGAGTGAAGCAGTCGATCAAACGGTACGGACGTAAATGACGCCATGCAGAGCGAGAGCTAGATCGAGTACACCACCCGATCCAACCAACGATCAAAACAGAGATCGGATGCAACACTCGATTCGTTGATGATGATCGAGACCCAGATCGAGCTGAAGACACGATGTCCGGATATGATCGAGAGAACCGCTCGATCCCGGAGTCGATCTCTGTCCTTTCAACCACCTTTGGCCGCTAGCGAGGGGGGACCATCAGCTTGTTTTGGCCATTTTGGGAAGGCGGCGACGTCCTTTTCCCACACAACTTTCAATCCTTATCTTTTTCAGTATGTTTTCTCTCTGGTTTTGACGAAGAACACCATTGTCGAACTTGAGTTTTTCTTAAGCTTTGTAATCGAATTGTTTTCATCTTAATCTAGTTTTCTTTTCATGTTCATCGTTTCCTTTTACATGCTTTGCTTGATTTACCTTATGTGTAGTGAGTAGTTTATTTGGTTTCGGGGTTGAGAGGATTAAGGGGTCTAAAGGGTTTTGATCTTGGGGTTTTAGTGTTTTCAACGGCTATCTCTTCTAGGGTGTTGAGATCTCAATGCTTGAAGGCTCTCACGCCAAGAGCTTCATGATCCGAGAGGTTCCTTACCTTGACAGGATTCAGGAGCCTCGGAAGATCACACCCTAGTGACTAGTTACCCCTTCCCAAAAGCCATGGAAGTTTGGGGGACTAGTTAAGCCACTCATTTGAAATCTGTTTTCCATGCCCTTCGACCTCTCTTTCCACCAAAAGCCATGGGTTTGGAGGAGGGGATGAAGGAGTGATCTATACCGAAAGCCACAGATAGATCTTGCTTAGTTTTCAAGGCTTAGAGATCCTCACAAAGTGAGTCGATTTAAAGTTTTCAACCCAAGGTCGAACCTTTGAAGCCCCCGACCATGAATCTCAACCCTAGGCCCTTTCTTTTAGCATTACATCTTATCTCGTCTTTCGCTTGATCTTTGATAGCATCCTGGTCGTTAGTTTTACTGTTCTTGCATTGTTAGACGAGATCGATTGTTACTGCTCGATCTAGTGGTCGATCTCATGGTCGATCCACTAGTCGAATTTTAGTAATTCGAAGCTTTGTCCTTTAATTATTCTGTTTGTTCCTCGTGGTACTTTGATCCTTCCTAGTAATTTTAAAATAGGTTGCATTCCATTTAAGTTGTTGCATCTAGTTTATAGGGATTTTCTCATAACCTATCTTGTTTCGCTTAGATTTGCATTAGTCCTTGTAATCTCTTTGCATTCTCTAACATCCTAGGTGTGGATTGACTCTCTCTTGCTTGCTGTACTATAACCTGTCTTGCATTTGAGTTTGATAACCTCATTGCATTCTCACCCTTGCAAATAAAGTGTCTATCAAATGGCGTCGTTGCCATCCTAGGACTGTTTAGAGAACATAGAGATTTGGGACTTAACAACGACTAAGTCTTTACCTTTTTCATGTTACTAATCATTCTACTCTCAAACGTGTGTTTTCAGGTATATGAATCTTCGTTCACGGGGAGATAACAATCTACTTCCACCTTTGGACAATATTCATCAGCTTGGTCACTCACGGCAGAGAAGAGTCTGAGAACAAGCCAGAGCCTTTGAGGAGATTGTTCAGCACGGTTTGGTTGACTTTGAAGCTATGGCTGAACACGAGCATCCAGAAGGACCTCCTCCAGCTCACGGGGCAGTGGGAAGGGGCAATGGAAACCCCCAACACGCGGCTAGACCCCCAAGGATCATAGGAGCCGGAGATGCTCCCAATACTCATCACATTAGGTTTGGGATCAGTCCTCCTCCTGTACAGAACAACAACTTCGAGATCAAGCCAGGTTTCATCTCCATGGTGCAAAACAACAAGTTCCACGGCTTAGCAATCGAAGATCCCTTGGAGCACCTTGACAACTTCGAGCAAGTATGTGGGATGATCAAGATCAATGGCATATCCGAAAATGCTTTCAAGCTGCGTCTCTTCCCCTTTTCACTCGGAGACAAGGCTAGGCATTGGGAGAAGACCCTCCCACAAGGCACCATCACCTCATGGGCCGAGTGTAAGAAGGCCTTTCTCTCAATGTTCTTCTCTGGCACCAGGACAGCACGGTTGAGAAGCGAAATCAGCGGCTTCACTCAACGGAACAATGAGACATTCAACGAGGCAATGGAGCGTTTCAAAGACTACACGATTCAATGTCCTCATCACGGTTTCAGCGAGGAAACACTACTCAGTACCATATACCGTGGAGCTTCACCGAAGATCAGGTTGTTGCTTGACACAGCTAGCAAAGGGAACTTCCTTGGTCAGGAGGTAGAAGAGGGTATGGAGCTGATAGAAAACTTGGCATTGAGTGATGGCAACTACACTGAGGACTATGACCGTGCACCGAGAGGATCAGAGCTAGAGTCTCACAAAAAGGAGCTGAAATCTTTGCATGAGAAGATAAATAAGCTGGTATTAGACAATCAAAAGCATGTTCACTTTGTTGGTGAAGCTGATGAGAACCAAGAAGAGTTAGAGTTGAGCCAAGAAGATGCCAATTGGGTGGCGGGACAGAACAACTACAAACCTCAAGGCTACAACCAAGGCTACCAGAACAACAACCTCTCCTACCGAAGCACCAACGTAGCTAACCCTAAAGATCAAGTGTACCCTGCTCAGCAAGCAAAACCTTTCATCCCTTACAACAAAGGTTTTCAACCGAGTGGTGGTTTCCAAGGTCGAGGGCAGAACAACTTCCAAGGGCAACATCAAAGTAACAAGGGTTATACGCCTAAGTACCCTCTGGGCTTTGCACCTCAGCAGCAACAACCGATGCAACAACAAGTTGATCCGGTTCAAGCAATGTTTCAACACCTGATACAAGGGCAAGCCTCTACAAACCAGAAGTTCGCCGAGATGAACACTCGTCTAGACTCGTCTCTCACTGACTTCTCCACTCAGATCACCAACTTAAACAACAAGATCAAGCATCTAGAAAAAGGGAAAGCGAGTACGAGTGGTCAGAATAGTCTTCCGGGAAAGTGTGAGTAGAATCCTAAGGAGTATGCTAACGTTATAACATTGAGAAGCGGCAAAGAGCTCGAACCTCCAGTCTCTACTAAGAACAACGAGGACGTTGTAATTCAAGAGGGAGAGGGTAAACCTTCAGCTGATGATGATGAGATTAACTTTGACAACGTTTGGATCCAAGGGCCAAGAAGAGGAGACAAAGCAGTTGCTGAGAAGAAAGCTGAGCAAACTACTAAGGAGAAGAATGCTTATGTGCCTCCACCGTATGTACCTAAGCTGCCTTTTCCTGGCCGTTTCAAGAAGCAACTGATAGAGAAGCATAGAATCCTCTTTGAGAAGCATCTTAAGGACGTGGAGATCAAGCTACCTCTCGTTGACTGCCTTGCAATGATGCCTAAATGCGCCAAATTCTTCAAAGACACTCAAGTGAAGAAGAATAAGGAAAGCAAGGTGGTACTTGTTCTAAGTGAAGAGTGTAGTGCTGTGATACATAAGGAGATAGTCCCTAAGAAGTTGGGAGACCCTGGAAGCTTTACTATACCCTGCGCTTTACGTCCTCTAGAGTTCAAGAGTTGCCTATGTGATCTTGGAGCTAGCATAAACCTGATGCCTCACTCCGTGGCTAAGAAGCTTGGCTTTACTCGTTTCAAAGACTGTCGGATCTTGTTGGTACTGGCTGATAGGAGTGTGAGGCTACCAGTGGGGCTGCTTGAAGATCTACTAGTGCGAATCAGTGGTGTGAACGTGCCTACGGACTTCGTCGTGCTGGAGATGGATGAAGAGCCTAAAGATCCACTCATCTTAGGGAGACCATTCCTTGCAACCGCCGGGGGTATCATAGATGTGAAGAATGGGAAGATTGCCTTGCACTTGGGAAAGGAGATAAGGCTTGACTTCGATATCAATGAGTTTCTGAAGAAGCCGACCATAAAAGGGCAAACTTTCTACATTGAAACGATGGATGCCTTAGCGGATGAGTTGCTGGAAGAGCTGGCTCTAGAAGACCATCTGAAGCTAGCACTGACTAAGGAGCCAGGGGAGTTTGGCTATGTGGATCAGAGGACCCAGGAGTACGTCAACCTGCTGGATTCTAGGAAGATTGTTAAGAAGAATGAAAGTTGCTGCCTAGAGATCGACCCCGAGATCGACGCTATCACTCGATCCAGGAGTCAGATCGATAAGGAAATCGAGAACACAACTCGATCCGGTGCAGCAATCGACAGACAGATCGAGAGGAATGCTCGATCAGGAAAAACAATCGAGTCGACGATCAAGAGAGACCTCCCGATCATTTTGGAGCCCAGTCAGGAGATCGATTCAGAGTCTCGATCCCTTACTCGATCCACATCAAATCGAGTAAGTGAATCGAGCAAAATGGCTCGATCTAGATGATAGGGTCAGGTTTTACCCAAATAAAACTACTGCAAGTGCACAGCAAAAGCAGTTGTAGTACAAGGGGTATCGAAATCCCAAGAGAGTAATGCAGACTACACTATCGAATGTAGATTTGGATTAAGCTAAGGAAGATATGATGTATGTAATGCGAATGAATGAATGAAAGTAAGCAAACGATTTTGTAAGATGATCTAAGTTTCAGAAGACTAAAAAGCGCTAAGTCAGGACAGTTCGCAGCTTGAATCCAAGAATGTATGATGATATTCGGTTTTCTTTACGGTCTAATGCAGCAGAGAACTTATCAAAACTCTAATGCATGCAACGTTGTAGTAAGGCAAGCAGAGAGTGTCAATCCAGTTCTAGGTGATAGAGAATCCACAGAGAATGCAAGATCTAGGACAAATCTAAGTGAAATGAGACAGTTTGTTGATAAAATCTTGAAAACTAATTGCAGCAACCTAAACAGAGTGAAACCTATTTTAAAAATACTAGAAAGCAAGCAGTTACCACGAGGAACAAACAGATAAATTAAAGGGAAGAGCTTCGAATTGTTAAAATTCGACTAGTGGATCGACCACAAGATCGACCACTAGATCGAGCAGAAACGATCGATCTCGTCTAAAATCGCAAGAACAAGGAATCTAAAGACCAGGAAGCTATCAAACAACAAGAAAAAGGTGATATGCGACGCAAATAAGCTAAAGAGAAGGGTTTCAGGGTCGAGATTCATATAAGGGGTTTCAAAGGTTGACCTTGGGTTTGAAACTTTAGATCGACTCACTTGGTGAGGGTCTCTAAGCCTCGAAAACAAAACAAGATCTATCCGTGGCTTTCGGTATAGATCACTCTTTCATCCTCTCCTCCAAACCCATGGCTTTTGGTAGAAAAAGAGGTTGAAAGGCAAGGAAAACAGATTTCTAACAATGGCTTAACTAGTCCCCCAAACTACCATGGCTTTTGGGAAGGGGTAACTAATCACTAAGGTGAGATCTTCCGAGGTCCCTGGATCCTGTCAAGGTAAGGGACCTCTCGGATCGTGAAGCTCTTGGCGTGAGAGTCTTCAAGCATTAAGCTTTCATCACCTTAGAAGAGATAGATTTAAAATGTTTAGAAAACAAACCAAGATCGAACCTTTTCTACCCCTTAATCCTCTCAACCCTTAACCCTGAATGAACTACTCACTACACATAAAGGAAATCAAGCAAAGACGAAGAG
Source organism: Thlaspi arvense (assembly GCA_911865555.2). NCBI lineage: Eukaryota > Viridiplantae > Streptophyta > Magnoliopsida > Brassicales > Brassicaceae > Thlaspi > Thlaspi arvense. The sequence goes on from OU466857.2 coordinate 17,441,204, forward strand.
AAGAAACGATAAACATGAAAGATAAACTGGATTAAAAATGATAAAGATTCGAAAATACAAAAGCTTGAAACTGTTCTATAATGGTGTTCTTCGATGAAAACGAGAGTGAAAAAACTAAAAACTGGGAGAGAAGGTAAAAATCTCAAAAGTTCTCGAAAAGTAGTCGCCGCCTTTGCCAAAAATGCCAAAACACTCCAATGGTCCCCCCCGTCGCTAACAGCCAAAAACGGTTGAAAGGACAGAGATCGACCATTAGATCGAGTTGGTCTCTCGATCATATCCGGGCATCGTGTCTTCGGCTCGATCCGGGTCTCGATCTCCTTCGGCGAATTGAGTGTTGCATCCGATCTCGGTATCGATCTCCGGGAGGATCGAGTGGTGTACTCGATCCGGCTCTCGCTCTGCATGGCGTCATTTACGTCCGTACCGATGCATCGACTGCTTCACTCGATCTCCGTCTCGATCATTATCCTTGGATCGCCTAGTTGGCTCGATCTTCTGGTCGATCAACTCCTAGATCGACCGGCCATGCTCGATCTGCTCCTCGATCACTGGTCCTTAGCATTTTCCCGAGCTTCCATGAACCGCTACATTGGTCTCCACACCTCCACGAACCTCCGTGTCTCCAAAGCAACCATAAACAACCTGGAATGGATGCAAAATGCAGAGAAAATGCAAATGCTGATGCAAGAATGCTCTAGGACTCTAAGTGATGCAAATCTAACCTAAAACATGATACAAATGCATGAAAAACTACCTAATGAGCATGCGGAATGTATGTAAAATGCAATGACATCAACTCCCCCCCAAACTTACTTCTTGCTTGCCCTCAAGCAACAAAAAAAACAAGTAAGGAAAAGAGGTTTTCAGAAAAATCAAAGGGGTTTTAGACTTTTTGCAAAGGTGCCTTTCGAATAGATCATCTCAACGTCCTAGTTTTTAATTCTAGAATGCAGTGTACAAACTCTACTTCAAAGAACTTAGCCATATTCATCACATGTTGAATTTCAGATCATGACTCTCATATCCCAAACAATCCGAGAATCCTATCCTTTAACATTCAATTAATGATCAAACCGTGAATCACACTTATGCACTTAAAACATAATACATTTGGCTAAGGACAAGGTCATGAGACAAAGATGATCTCATTCAAGTGGGTGATTCAAACAATGGGTTATCTCAAAAAGGATCGAACTTATGCATAATGCTAAAGGTAAAGACAATTGATGCATACATGACTAGACTCTCATCTACCCATATACACTAACAATGATCCTAAACCCCTCTCATTTTCTTTCTTTTCAAGCTCACTCACCCTTAGAAACTTCCCAAACAACAAGGCAATAAGCCAAGCATAACCCACAAACATAGAGAACAACTTTACTCTTCTTTAGTGGCGGTTGAACACAAATTTAAAGCTTTCAAAAACTTGGTAACTCTCTTCTCCTATTAATTTTTTTTTCTCTTTTTTTTTTCTTCCCTTTTTTTTTTTTTTTATTTTGGCCTTTGGCTCTTTTCTTTTTGATTCTCTCTTTTTATTATTATTTTTTTTATTTTTGAGAGTCACTTTCTTTTCTTTTAAAAACTGAGCTTTCTTTTAAAATAGAACAAACCACCACTTAAAACCATGAGTCTTTATTTTCAAACCCCAAATCATTTATTTTTTTTTTAAAACCGAAAACAAATAAGCAAAATTCCTTTTAACACCAATGAATCCTAGCCCCAAAACAAACCTAGAACTAGCTTCAAAATGCAAAGCTAGCATTAATATGAAAGCCTAATCATGTCGCCTAAACCTAACACTTTATGCCAAGTTCAATCTGGAAATAAGGCCTCACATCACACAAGAAAGATTTGGCTTGAAAGGAAGGCTAGGTTCGGGGTGTGGTGTTCTATTCAGACTTACAAAGAGTGGTAGAAAGGGGTAAGAAAGCCTGAATATGTATATGTGATCCATGTACTTCATTTCAAATGCACAAGTGCGATAATTCAAATTCAGATTAGGGTTTTCACTTAGTAGGAAAGGATTCAATTCAAGTATGTTCAACTTAAGCCACGAAAATCAAAGCAAATGATCCAAGTATGGTTAGAACTTAACTTCAAGTTTGCACAAGCACTAAAGAACTACTAACTAGGATATTGAAGTGATGCATAAGTAAAAACACCTTTTTAAGAAATTTTAACCCCTTGTGCAAATGCAATCAACCTAAGTGATATGAGAAATTCTAGACTCAATCCTACATGTTTTTAAAGAAATGAATGCAACTACATGAATTTTGAAAAAAAAAATTTTAAAAAATTTTACCAATTTTTCATGACTAAGACTCAAGGATGCAAAAGAAAGATAAGATCAAAGAACACAAGATTAAATCACACAAGTACTCCCCCAAACTTGCTTGACACCGTCCCGGTGGCAAACTCATCCGAAGGAGCAATCAAACACAATGCAAGAAATAAGAGATGTGCGGTTATATACAATGGAAGAAGGTTGTTTACCTCTAGTCTAGGCTCGGCTGGAACTTGAGGATGTTCCAGAGGAGCTAGAGATTGTTGCCTTTCCTTTGTTGCCTGGTTCTTGTAGGGAGTGGCGCGCCGGTTGAATGTTGTCGCTTTGGGTCTCGCGGATTACAACTCCTCCGGTTGAGAGTCTCCTCTTCTCGGGTTGTTGTATCTCCTGGCTCGCAGCTGGCTTAGGCTGGCTTCCCTGAAGTTGTTTAACCTTCTTCCCCAGCTTCTTAAGCATCTTCCCTTGCCACTTGTTGATCTTCCGCTGCATCTCCACCACCGAGGCTAAGAACTTCTCGGTTTTGGTCCTCGGCTCAAAATCCAGCTTTGGCAATGTGTAAGCCTCGGGTATCTCATCCTCTGTCCCTTAAGATTCTGACCTCTGGCGCGGTTCAATGGCTGCAGCTGGCGGTCCTCCTAAAGGAGCAAAACACTCCTCATCTGTCGGTAAGAACTCGATGTTCCCAACACCAAGTAGCTCCGTTTCATCCTTGTTGGGAAGAATGCACACTCGCTTCTTGTCCTCATCATCAATGAAGAGGTAAGCATAGAACCCCTCAGCTGGCGTGCGTCCCAAGCTATCAGTGTTTCTCATGTATGCTTCATCCATGAAGGCTCGGTTTGGGACGTGAGTAAAGTCATGGATGGGCACACCGGCTTGCACGAACAAGGGAGTAGGGAAGCCGCCAATGTAGGATGATGTTGCCTTGCACTGTAAGGCATAAGCCTTGTACTTTACCAGAGAAGCCGCGAGTACACAGCCGTAGTTCACTTCATCGCCGAGTTCATCTTCAATGGGATCTTCATTCTCATCCGGATCGGACACCAAATGCTTCAAACCTTGGAAAAGGAAGCACAGCTCCGTCTTCGTGACAGTAGGAGCAACTGACCTTCCACTGAATGTATTAGCAATCAGCTTCAAGGTATACCTCAGCACTGGATTCCTGACTCTCTTGATCTTGGCGGTGTTGGCTTTGTAATCCTCCTTGCTGATGAGATCCCACAACTCGTCGGCTTGCTTGAAGGCTGGAAACTCCACCTTGATTGCATCAGCCTTTAGACCGTAGGCTTGGCACAGCTCGGCGATTGATAGCGTGTAAGCTTGGCGGCCAACCTTGAAGTAGAGACGGCCTTGAGAAGGAACAGGAGCACTCGGATTCTCGTACCGGAACTCCAAGGTTGCAAGGAAATCAATTGTCACCTCGGGGATAGTAGGGCAGTCCATCCACGACAAACACCTCAGACCGATGTTGTTGAGGAGTTGATCGAAGTCTCCAAGAAGCCCGAGCCTGGACAGAAGCCCTTGATCAGCAAACTTCGTGGGTTCAAACCGGAGCCTCTCCAACCTCTTCTTATCCCTCTTCTCTTCTTTGCTCCACCGGACCCTCTCTTGAGCAACCACCTCTTGAGTTTCTCCTTCTTGTGCTTGCTCCTCTCTTGTTCTCTTTGGTGCCATTTCTCCTGAAAAAATTTCTAGAGAATGTTTAGCAAAGGGCGATTTGATGAGAATAAGAGGATAAGAGAAGAAGATTTATATAGACTACCCTAGAATTTTGGGGATCAAGCAAAAATATTAGCTAAATAAAAGGAAATCAAATCTTTGAGATACTGAAAATCCAGAATTTTTCCTAATACTTAGCTAATTTTAAAAATTCGAATCTGATCCTATATCCTAAAACAAGAACTTGCGATTTTTAAGGAGATTTTCTTGAAATAAAATCATTAAAATCCGAAAATACCTTTTGCAAGTGTGAAGGATACTTTGTTAAACCTTAAAGCTTTTAAAAATTCTCACTCTCTTTGTAGGAAAACTCGAGCAAACAGAAGTGAGAGAGTGAGAAGCAAGTTGAAACATTTAAAGAGTTTAACAAAACCAAAACAATGGGTGGTCAAAGCGGTTTTCTGACAAAAGTCTTGGTCAAGGCACATCTTTCATGGTCAAAGATGCTTGCCTTGACCATGTTTGAATTTAAAAACTGGAGGGAAAAACAATAAAGAGGGAAAGAAATTTGTTACCTCGGCATGAGATCGAGTCCTTTTGGTCGATCTAGGACTCGATCTCATGCCTAAAATGGCTTAGATCGAGAGGGTTACTCGATTTGGGACTCGATTCAAATTGAATCGAGTCCTGGATCGATTGGCTCTCTCGATCAATGAGATGTTGGCTCCTCGGCTAAGTCCCTCTGATCAAGCTAAGTCCTCGATTTAGGGGTCGATTTTGCTTGGATCGAGTGGTGGATCGAGTCGAGTGATCGATCAATTTTCCACAGATTTTCCCGAGAGAAAGTAGATCGGTCGATCCGGTTTGAATCGATCGATCCTTTTTCGTCAAGGTCGATCTTGTCACTCGTTCTCGTCTAGATCGACTGGCTCCTCTCGATTCACTGACTCGATCTAGCAAAGATCGAGTCAGGTTCAGTCGATCTAGCACTCGATCTCTAGCCTTATCGTAGCCCCTATTGCTCCTTTTGGACCTCAAAGAAAAGGTTTAGATTCCTTAAACCTGCTCCTACACACTAAAAACATAAAAGCATAAAACTAGAAGAGAAATGAAAGCAAAAATATGTACAAGATAGACATGGGAATGCCTCCCAAGTGCGCTTTCTTTAACGTCTTTAGCTAGACCTTACTTGGCTAGGCGGATGGTGGGTCTTGGAGAAGCACCGAGGTACTCTCCTTGTCAAAGCTGTCTGCTAGGTAGGGCTTGACTCTATGCCCGTTGACGGTGAATGCACTACCGCTTCTTCCCATCAGAGTAACAGCTCCGTAAGGCAAGACCTCTTGAATCACGAACGGTCCGCTCCACCTTGATTTTAGCTTGCCCGGGAAGAGCTTCAGCCTCGAGTTGTACAACAACACCAGTCCTCCTTCCTTAAGCTCCTTGGCAACCAGTTTCTTGTCATGATCCTCCTTAGTTCGCTCCTTGTAGATCTTGGAACTCTCGTAAGCATTCAACCTCAACTCGTCCAGTTCATGTAGCTGAATGAGACGCTTTTCCTGAGCCGTCTTGAGATCAAAGTTCAGCTTCTTCACAGCCCATAATGCACGGTGTTCCAGCTCAACCGGGAGGTGACAAATCTTTCCATATAGTCGAGTGAAAGGAGTTGTACCAATCGGCGTTTTGAAAGCGGTACGGTAAGCCCAAAGAGCATCGTCCAGCTTCACTGACCAGTCCTTCCTTGTTGCTCCAACGGTCTTCTCCAGAATAGCTTTGATCTGCCTGTTAGAGACTTCCACCTGACCGCTCGTTTGAGGATGATACGGTGTAGCCACCTTATGCTTAACCCCATACTTTCTCAAGAGGCTCTCAAAAACCTTGTTTACAAAATGGCTTCCTCCATCACTTATAACTACCTTGGGTACCCCGAACCTTGGAAAGATGATACTCTTGAACAACTTGATCACAACCTTAGAGTCATTTGTAGGGGAAGCAACAGCCTCAACATATTTGGAGACATAATCCACAGCTACTAAGATGTATTTGTTGCCGTATGAAGAAGGGAAAGGCCCCATGAAGTCAATACCCCACGCATCGAACACGTCAACCTCGAAGATAGGAACTTGGGGCATTTCATTCCTTTTGGTAATGTTCCCTGCTCGCTGACATGCCTCACAGCTCTTCACAAACTCGTGTGCATCTCTGAATATAGATGGCCACCAGAAACCCGCTTGCAACACCTTCGTGGCTGTTTTGAACGAAGCGAAATGTCCTCCGTAGGAAGAGCCGTGGCAATGATAGAGAATATCCTTGGCTTCTTCCTTTGTAACACATCTCCGGTACAAGCTGTCTACTCCTCTTTTGTATAAGTAGGGCTCATCCCAAAAGTAATCAGCCTTCCTAAAAAATTTTTTCTTGTGATAGCCGTTGAGATGTGTTGGCTCCTCACCACATGCTAGGTAGTTCACCACATCAGCATACCATGGTAGATCCTCCTCTTTGAAACTCAACACTTCCTCAAACCTTCCTTCTAGGTTCCCACAAACCGCGGTAGTAATTGCCATAAGTTGTTCTTCTGGAAGAGAGTCGTCTAAAGATAGAGACTCGTTGATCCTTAGCCTTGAGAGGTGGTCAGCGACTCCATTTTCTATCCCCTTCTTGTCTTTAATTTCCATGTCAAACTCCTGAAGTAAGAGAATCCATCTTAAGAGCCGAGGTTTGGTATCTTTCTTTGAGTAGATGTACCGCAGAGCAGCATGATCCGTGTATACAATAGCCTTGGAGCCAACGAGATATGATCTGAACTTCTCAAAGGCGAAGACTACTGCAAGCAGCTCCTTCTCCGTAGTGGTGTATCGTGATTGCGTGTCATCCAAGGTCCTTGAAGCATAATAGATCACATGCAGCTTCTTGTCCTTCTTCTGACCAAGGACTGCTCCTACAGCGTAGTCACTACCATCACACATGATCGCAAAAGGGAGAGACCAGTCTGGTGCTTGGACTATAGGGGCTGACGTGAGGGCTTCCTTGATGGTCACGAAAGCCTTCAAACACTCCTCATCGAATACAAACTCAGCTTCTTTGCACAACAGCCGTGTAAGGAAGCCGCCAATATAGGATGATGTTGCCTTGCACTGTAAGGCATAAGCCTTGTACTTTACCAGAGAAGCCGCGAGTACACAGCCGTAGTTCACTTCATCGCCGAGTTCATCTTCAATGGGATCTTCATTCTCATTCGGATCGGACACCAAATGCTTCAAACCTTGGAAAAGGAAGCACAGCTCCGTCTTCGTGACAGTAGGAGCAACTGACCTTCCACTGAATGTATTAGCAATCAGCTTCAAGGTATACCTCAGCACTGGATTCCTGACTCTCTTGATCTTGGCGGTGTTGGCTTTGTAATCCTCCTTGCTGATGAGATCCCATAACTCGTCGGCTTGCTTGAAGGCTGGAAACTCCACCTTGATTGCATCAGCCTTTAGACCGTAGGCTTGGCACAGCTCGGCGATTGATAGCGTGTAAGCTTGGCGGCCAACCTTGAAGTAGAGACGGCCTTGAGAAGGAACAGGAGCACTCGGATTCTCGTACCGGAACTCCAAGGTTGCAAGGAAATCAATTGTCACCTCGGGGATAGTAGGCCAGTCCATCCGCGACAAACACCTCAGACCGATGTTGTTGAGGAGTTGATCGAAGTCTCCAAGAAGCCCGAGCCTGGACAGAAGCCCTCGATCAGCAAACTTCGTGGGTTCAAACCGGAGCCTCTCCAACCTCTTCTTATCCCTCTTCTCTTCTTTGCTTCACCGGACCCTCTCTTGAGCAACCACCTCTTGAGTTTCTCCTTCTTGTGCTTGCTCCTCTCTTGTTCTCTTTGGTGCCATTTCTCCTGAAAAAATTTCTAGAGAATGTTTAGCAAAGGGCGATTTGATGAGAATAAGAGGATAAGAGAAGAAGATTTATATAGACTACCCTAGAATTTTGGGGATCAAGCAAAAATATTAGCTAAATAAAAGGAAATCAAATCTTTGAGATACTGAAAATCCAGAATTTTTCCTAATACTTAGCTAATTTTAAAAATTCGAATCTGATCCTATATCCTAAAACAAGAACTTGCGATTTTTAAGGAGATTTTCTTGAAATAAAATCATTAAAATCCGAAAATACCTTTTGCAAGTGTGAAGGATACTTTGTTAAACCTTAAAGCTTTTAAAAATTCTCACTCTCTTTGTAGGAAAACTCGAGCAAACAGAAGTGAGAGAGTGAGAAGCAAGTTGAAACATTTAAAGAGTTTAACAAAACCAAAACAATGGGTGGTCAAAGCGGTTTTCTGACAAAAGTCTTGGTCGAGGCACATCTTTCATGGTCAAAGATGCTTGCCTTGACCAAGTTTGAATTTAAAAACTGGAGGGAAAAACAATAAAGAGGGAAAGAAATTTGTTACCTCGGCATGAGATCGAGTCCTTTTGGTCGATCTAGGACTCGATCTCATGCCTAAAATGGCTTAGATCGAGAGGGTTACTCGATTTGGGACTCGATTCAAATTGAATCGAGTCCTGGATCGATTGGCTCTCTCGATCAATGAGATGTTGGCTCCTCGGCTAAGTCCCTCTGATCAAGCTAAGTCCTCGATTTAGGGGTCGATTTGGCTTGGATCGAGTGGTGGATCGAGTCGAGTGATCGATCAATTTTCCACAGATTTTCCCGAGAGAAATTAGATCGGTCGATCCGGTTTGAATCGATCGATCCTTTTTCGTCAAGGTCGATCTTGTCACTCGTTCTCGTCTAGATCGACTGGCTCCTCTCGATTCACTGACTCGATCTAGCAAAGATCGAGTCAGGTTCAGTCGATCTAGCACTCGATCTCTAGCCTTATCGTAGCCCCTATTGCTCCTTTTGGACCTCAAAGACAAGGTTTAGATTCCTTAAACCTGCTCTTACACACTAAAAACATAAAAGCATAAAACTAGAAGAGAAATGAAAGCAAAAATATGTACAAGATAGACATGGGAATGCCTCCCAAGTACGCTTTCTTTAACGTCTTTAGCTAGACCTTACTTGGCTAGGCGGATGGTGGGTCTTGGAGAAGCACCGAGGTACTCTCCTTGTCAAAGCTGTCTGCTAGGTAGGGCTTGACTCTATGCCCGTTGACGGTGAATGCACTACCGCTTCTTCCCTTCAGAGTAACAGCTCCGTAAGGCAAGACCTCTTGAATCACGAACGGTCCGCTCCACCTTGATTTTAGCTTGCCCGGGAAGAGCTTCAGCCTCGAGTTGTACAACAACACCAGTCCTCCTTCCTTAAGCTCCTTGGCAACCAGTTTCTTGTCATGAGCCTCCTTAGTTCGCTCCTTGTAGATCTTGGAACTCTCGTAAGCATTCAACCTCAACTCGTCCAGTTCATGTAGCTGAATGAGATGCTTTTCCTGAGCCGTCTTGAGATCAAAGTTCAGCCTCTTCACAGCCCATAATGCACGGTGTTCCAGCTCAACCGGGAGGTGACAACTCTTTCGATATAGTAGAGTGAAAGGAGTTGTACCAATCGGCATTTTGAAAGCGGTACGGTAAGCCCAAAGAGCATCGTCCAGCTTCACTGACCAGTCCTTCCTTGTTGCTCCAACGGTCTTCTCCAGAATAGCTTTGATCTGCCTGTTAGAGACTTCCACCTGACCGCTCGTTTGAGGATGATACGGTGTAGCCACCTTATGCTTAACCCCATACTTTCTCAAGAGGCTCTCAAAAACCTTGTTTACAAAATGGCTTCCTCCATCACTTATAACTACCTTGGGTACCCCGAACCTTGGAAAGATGATACTCTTGAACAACTTGATCACAACCTTAGAGTCATTTGTAGGGGAAGCAACAGCCTCAACCCATTTGGAGACATAATCCACAGCTACTAAGATGTATTTGTTGCCGTATGAAGAAGGGAAAGGCCCCATGAAGTCAATACCCCACGCATCGAACACATCAACCTCGAAGATAGGAACTTGGGGCATTTCATTCCTTTTGGTAATGTTCCCTGCTCGCTGACATGCCTCACAGCTCTTCACAAACTCGTGTGCATCTCTGAATATAGACGGCCCCCAGAAACCCGCTTGCAACACCTTCGTGGCTGTTTTGAACGAAGCGAAATGTCCTCCGTAGGAAGAGCCGTGGCAATGATAGAGAATATCCTTGGCTTCTTCCTTTGTAACACATCTCCGGTACAAGCTGTCTACTCCTCTTTTGTATAAGTAGGGCTCATCCCAAAAGTAATCACTAGCCTTCCTCAAAAACTTTTTCTTGTGATAGTCGTTGAGATGTGTTGGCTCCTCACCACATGCTAGGTAGTTCACCACATCAGCATACCATGGTAGATCCTCCTCTTTGAAACTCAACACTTCCTCAAACCTTCCTTCTAGGTTCCCACAAACCGCGGTAGTAATTGCCATAAGTTGTTCTTCTGGAAGAGAGTCGTCTAAAGATAGAGACTCATTGATCCTTAGCCTTGAGAGGTGGTCAGCGACTCCATTTTCTATCCCCTTCTTGTCTTTAATTTCCATGTCAAACTCCTGAAGTAAGAGAATCCATCTTAAGAGCCGAGGTTTGGTATCTTTCTTTGAGTAGATGTACCGCAGAGCAGCATGATCCGTGTATACAATAGCCTTGGAGCCAACGAGATATGATCTGAACTTCTCAAAGGCGAAGACTACTGCAAGCAGCTCCTTCTCCGTAGTGGTGTATCGTGATTGCGTGTCATCCAAGGTCCTTGAAGCATAATAGATCACATGCAGCTTCTTGTCCTTCTTCTGACCAAGGACTGCTCCTACAGCGTAGTCACTAGCATCACACATGATCTCAAAAGGGAGAGACCAGTCTGGTGCTTGGACTATAGGGGCTGACGTGAGGGCTTCCTTGATGGTCACGAAAGCCTTCAAACACTCCTCATCGAATACAAACTCAGCTTCTTTGCACAACAGCCGTGTAAGGAAGCCGCCAATGTAGGATGATGTTGCCTTGCACTGTAAGGCATAAGCCTTGTACTTTACCAGAGAAGCCGCGAGTACACAGGCGTAGTTCACTTCATCGCCGAGTTCATCTTCAATGGGATCTTCATTCTCATCCGGATCGGACACCAAATGCTTCAAACCTTGGAAAAGGAAGCACAGCTCCGTCTTCGTGACAGTAGGAGCAACTGACCTTCCACTGAATGTATTAGCAATCAGCTTCAAGGTATACCTCAGCACTGGATTCCTGACTCTCTTGATCTTGGCGGTGTTGGCTTTGTAATCCTCCTTGCTGATGAGATCCCACAACTCGTCGGCTTGCTTGAAGGCTGGAAACTCCACCTTGATTGCATCAGCCTTTAGACCGTAGGCTTGGCACAGCTTGGCGATTGATAGCGTGTAAGCTTGGCGGCCAACCTTGAGGTAGAGACGGCCTTGAGAAGGAACAGGAGCACTCGGATTCTCGTACCGGAACTCCAAGGTTGCAAGGAAATCAATTGTCACCTCGGGGATAGTAGGGCAGTCCATCCGCGACAAACACCTCAGACCGATGTTGTTGAGGAGTTGATCGAAGTCTCCAAGAAGCCCGAGCCTGGACAGAAGCCCTCGATCAGCAAACTTCGTGGGTTCAAACCGGAGCCTCTCCAACCTCTTCTTATCCCTCTTCTCTTCTTTGCTCCACCGGACCCTCTCTTGAGCAACCACCTCTTGAGTTTCTCCTTCTTGTGCTTGCTCCTCTCTTGTTCTCTTTGGTGCCATTTCTCCTGAAAAAATTTCTAGATAATGTTTAGCAAAGGGCGATTTGATGAGAATAAGAGGATAAGAGAAGAAGATTTATATTGACTACCCTAGAATTTTGGGGATCAAGCAAAAATATTAGCTAAATAAAAGGAAATCAAATCTTTGAGATACTGAAAATCCAGAATTTTTCCTAATACTTAGCTAATTTTAAAATTTCGAATCTGATCCTATATCCTAAAACAAGAACTTGCGATTTTTAAGGAGATTTTCTTGAAATAAAATCATTAAAATCCGAAAATACCTTTTGCAAGTGTGAAGGATACTTTGTTAAACCTTAAAGCTTTTAAAAATTCTCACTCTCTTTGTAGGAAAACTCGAGCAAACAGAAGGGAGAGAGTGAGAAGCAAGTTGAAACATTTAAAGAGTTTAACAAAACCAAAACAATGGGTGGTCAAAGCGGTTTTCTGACAAAAGTCTTGGTCAAGGCACATCTTTCATGGTCAAAGATGCTTGCCTTGACCAAGTTTGAATTTAAAAACTGGAGGGAAAAACAATAAAGAGGGAAAGAAATTTGTTACCTCGGCATGAGATCGAGTCCTTTTGGTCGATCTAGGACTCGATCTCATGCCTAAAATGGCTTAGATCGAGAGGGTTACTCGATTTGGGACTCGATTCAAATTGAATCGAGTCCTGGATCGATTGGCTCTCTCGATCAATGAGATGTTGGCTCCTCGGCTAAGTCCCTCTGATCAAGCTAAGTCCTCGATTTAGGGGTCGATTTGGCTTGGATCGAGTGGTGGATCGAGTCGAGTGATCGATCAATTTTCCACAGATTTTCCCGAGAGAAATTAAATCGGTCGATCCGGTTTGAATCGATCGATCCTTTTTCGTCAAGGTCGATCTTGTCACTCGTTCTCGTCTAGATCGACTGGCTCCTCTCGATTCACTGACTCGATCTAGCAAAGATCGAGTCAGGTTCAGTCGATCTAGCACTCGATCTCTAGCCTTATCGTAGCCCCTATTGCTCCTTTTGGACCTCAAAGACAAGGTTTAGATTCCTTAAACCTGCTCCTACACACTAAAAACATAAAAGCATAAAACTAGAAGAGAAATGAAAGCAAAAATATGTACAAGATAGACATGGGAATGCCTCCCAAGTGCGCTTTCTTTAACGTCTTTAGCTAGACCTTACTTGGCTAGGCGGATGGTGGGTCTTGGAGAAGCACCGAGGTACTCTCCTTGTCAAAGATGTCTGCTAGGTAGGGCTTGACTCTATGCCCGTTGACGGTGAATGCACTACCGCTTCTTCCCATCAGAGTAACAGCTCCGTAAGGCAAGACCTCTTGAATCACGAACGGTCCGCTCCACCTTGATTTTAGCTTGCCCGGGAAGAGCTTCAGCCTCGAGTTGTACAACAACACCAGTCCTCCTTCCTTAAGCTCCTTGGCAACCAGTTTCTTGTCATGAGCCTCCTTAGTTTGCTCCTTGTAGATCTTGGAACTCTCGTAAGCATTCAACCTCAACTCGTCCAGTTCATGTAGCTGAATGAGACGCTTTTCCTGAGCCGTCTTGAGATCAAAGTTCACCCTCTTCACAGCCCATAATGCACGGTGTTCCAGCTCAACCGGGAGGTGACAACTCTTTCCATATAGTAGAGTGAAAGGAGTTTTACCAATCGGCGTTTTGAAAGCGGTACGGTAAGCCCAAAGAGCATCGTCCAGCTTCACTGACCAGTCCTTCCTTGTTGCTCCAACGGTCTTCTCCAGAATAGCTTTGATCTGCCTGTTAGAGACTTCCACCTGACCGCTCGTTTGAGGATGATACGGTGTAGCCACCTTATGCTTAACCCCATACTTTCTCAAGAGGCTCTCAAAAACCTTGTTTACAAAATGGCTTCCTCCATCACTTATAACTACCTTGGGTACCCCGAACCTTGGAAAGATGATACTCTTGAACAACTTGATCACAACCTTAGAGTCATTTGTAGGGGAAGCAACAGCCTCAACCCATTTGGAGACATAATCCACAGCTACTAAGATGTATTTGTTGCCGTATGAAGAAGGGAAAGGCCCCATGAAGTCAATACCCCACGCATCGAACACATCAACCTCGAAGATAGGAACTTGGGGCATTTCATTCCTTTTGGTAATGTTCCCTGCTCGCTGACATGCCTCACAGCTCTTCACAAACTCGTGTGCATCTCTGAATATAGACGGCCCCCAGAAACCCGCTTGCAACACCTTCGTGGCTGTTTTGAACGAAGCGAAATGTCCTACGTAGGAAGAGCCGTGGCAATGATAGAGAATATCCTTGGCTTCTTCCTTTGTAACACATCTCCGGTACAAGCTGTCTACTCCTCTTTTGTATAAGTAGGGCTCATCCCAAAAGTAATCAGCCTTCCTCAAAAACTTTTTCTTGTGATAGCCGTTGAGATGTGTTGGCTCCTCACCACATCCTAGGTAGTTCACCACATCAGCATACCATGGTAGATCCTCCTCTTTGAAACTCAACACTTCCTCAAACCTTCCTTCTAGGTTCCCACAAACCGCGGTAGTAATTGCCATAAGTTGTTCTTCTGGAAGAGAGTCGTCTAAAGGGTGAGACTCGTTGATCCTTAGCTTTGAGAGGTGGTCAGCGACTCCATTTTCTATCCCCTTCTTGTCTTTAATTTCCATGTCAAACTCCTGAAGTAAGAGAATCCATCTTAAGAGCCGAGGTTTGGTATCTTTCTTTGAGTAGATGTACCGCAGAGCAGCATGATCCGTGTATACAATAGCCTTGGAGCCAACGAGATATGATCTGAACTTCTCAAAGGCGAAGACTACTGCAAGCAGCTCCTTCTCCGTAGTGGTGTATCGTGATTGCATGTCATCCAAGGTCCTTGAAGCATAATAGATCACATGCAGCTTCTTGTCCTTCTTCTGACCAAGGACTGCTCCTACAGCGTAGTCACTAGCATCACACATGATCTCAAAAGGGAGAGACCAGTCTGGTGCTTGGACTATAGGGGCTGACGTGAGGGCTTCTTTGATGGTCACGAAAGCCTTCAAACACTCCTCATCGAATACAAACTCAGCTTCTTTGCACAACAGCCGTGTAAGGGGGCGTGCAATCTTGGAGAAGTCTTTGATGAAGCGCCTATAGAACCCCGCGTGTCCCAAGAAGCTTCTGATCCCTTTAACATTAACCGGCGGCTCCAAACCCATCATAACCTCAACCTTAGCCTGATCAACCTCAATACCCTTCTCTAAGATCTTGTGACCGAGTACTATCCCTTCCTTGACCATGAAGTGGCATTTCTCCCAATTCAGCACCAGGTTTGTTTCTTCACAACGTTTAAGTACCCTGCAAAGATTCAACAAACACGCAGGAAAGGACGCACCATACACAGAGAAGTCATCCATAAACACCTCTACCATCTCCTCTATAAGATCGGAGACGATCGACATCATACACCGCTGAAAGGTATCCGGTGCATTACACAATCCAAACGGCATCCTTCGATATGCAAAGGTACCGTAGGGACATGTAAAAGTCCTTTTCTCCTGATCGTTTGGGTGAATAGGTATTTGAAAGAAACCGCTATACCCATCGAGAAAACAGTAGTAAGGGTGATTTGCAAGTCTCTCAAGCATCTGATCAATAAAAGGCAAAGGGAAATGGTCTTTTCTTGTCGCAAGGTTAAGCTTTCTATAGTCAATACACATTCTATGACCAGTTATGGTCCTAGTAGGGATAAGTTCATCCTTTTCATTTCTTATGACCGTGATCCCTCCCTTCTTAGGCACCACGTGTACAGGTGAAACCCACGTGCTGTCACTTATGGGATAGATCACGTTAGCCTCTAAAAGCTTAAGGATTTCTTTCTTAACAACCTCTTTCAAGTTAGGATTCAAACGCCTTTGATGTTCTACAGAAGTGGCGTTCTCATTATCCAAGTGAATCCTATAAGTGCAAAGCATTGGTGAAAGGCCTTTGATGTCACTTAAAGAGTACCCAATGGCCTTCCTATACTTTCTCAGCTCGGTTAAGAGCGAGTGCAACTCATCATCACTAAGGTTCTCGTTTACTATCACGGGATAGGTGTCATTAGGTCCTAAGAAAGCATACCTTAGCCCTTTTGGGAGCTCCTTAAGGTCCACCTTTGGGGCTAACAGCTCACTCCAGTCATCCTCGTGGCTGTTGTTGTTGTTCTCCTCCTTGGAACT
Source organism: Thlaspi arvense (assembly GCA_911865555.2). Taxonomy (NCBI): domain Eukaryota; kingdom Viridiplantae; phylum Streptophyta; class Magnoliopsida; order Brassicales; family Brassicaceae; genus Thlaspi; species Thlaspi arvense. Next base: position 17,457,081 of record OU466857.2, read on the forward strand.
CTCCTTTGAACTCGAGGAATGGCCCTTCAGACTGCTTTCCTCTATCGCTATCCCTCCTGTGATCGAGTCTTCCGGTCGATTCTCCTCTCGATGTCGTCTAGATCGTGCCATTTCACTCGATTCACTTACTCGATTTGATATGGATCGAGTAAGGGATCGAGGCGTTGAGTCGATCTCTTGATTGGACTCTAAAATGATCGGGAGGTCTTTCTCGATCGTCAACTCGATTGTTTCTTCTGATCGAGCATCATTCTCGATCTGTCGGTCGATTGTTGCACCGGATCAAGTTGGGTTCTCGATTGGCATGTCGATCTGACTCCTGGATCGAGTGATGGCGTCGATCTTGGGGTCGATTTCTAGGCAACATCCTTCTTCATTCTTGATGATCCTCCTCGAATCTAGCAGGTTCACGTATTCTTGAGTTCTCTGGTCTACATAGCCAAACTCTCCTGGCTCCTTAGTGAGTGCTAGCTTCAAATGGTCTTCTATAGCTAGCTCTTCCAGCAACTCATCCGCCAAGGCATCCATCGTTTCGATATAGAAAGCTTGTCCTTCAATGGTTGGCTTCTTTAGAACCTTGTTGATGTCAAAGTCTAGCCTGATTTCTTTCCCCAAATGCAAGGCAATCTTCCCATTCTTCACGTCTATTATGGCTCCGGCGGTTGCTAGGAATGGTCTCCCTAAGATGAGTGGGTCTTTCGGCTCCTCGTCCATCTCCAGCACTACAAAGTCTGTAGGTACGTTTACTCCACTGATTCGCACCGGCAAGTCTTCAAGCAACCCCACTGGTAGTCTCACGCTCCTATCAGCCAACACCAATGAGATCCGACATTCCTTAAACCGAGTGAAACCAAGCTTCTTAGCCACGGAGTGAGGCATCAAGTTTATGCTGGCTCCGAGATCACACAAGCAGCTCTTGAACTCAAGGGGACCCAAAGCACACGGTATGGTGAAGCTTCCAGGATCTCCCAGCTTCTTAGGCACTATCTCCTTATGAATAACCGCGCTACACTCTTCGCTTAGTACAAGCACTTCTTTGCTTTCTTTGTTCTTCTTGGCAAGTGATCTGTCACTGCGCAGACTGCAAGGTGTGACATCGATCTGGAAATGATGGAAGATCGGTGTCAGCAGGCTGCCAACACTCTCAGTCTTCTCCCCTGGACTGGTGAATGGCTTGGTCTTCAAGGAGACCAGATGCTCAGCGAAAACAGCGCCTAAGTTGGCGCGAACCATGCTATCAACAGGTATCGAATCATCCAGCATCTCATAAAGTCCGTAGTAGAGGAGAATCAGCTCACTAACTCGAGTCTTGCTGGGCGCAGACTTGCACAGAATGGTATGACCAAAGAGGCGCATAATGTACCTCAAAACCGGATGTCGAACCTCCGTCTACGTGCTGGTCTTGCTGTCATAGACTCCATTCCCAAACTTGGACCAGAATGTCCGCATATGGGTCCACTGAGAGGGAAGGAGAACGCCTGTGGGATGGTCAGAGAAGCCATAGATCCCACAAAGCTCCATCAGACTGATCCGGTATCGAACTCCTCGGATCAGAAACGTCATCGTGCCTTCCTGCGCACGCTTCGCCAGCTCATTTGCGTAGTAGACGTGAACTGTAGAGAGAAACTGGCGTACCAAATCTGGGTAGAGATCATACTGCTGGAACGGCATAGTCCCCATCCCAATGCCCTCCAGAATCTGAACAACCTCCTCGAAGATCCCCATCTTCTGCAGAACAGCAGAATCCGCGAACCGAGTGGGGATAATCTTAACTCCCAGCCACGTATTGTAGAACAGCGTGTCATATTCATCCCACTATTCCTGAATATCACGGAACACACAGGTGTCTCGGGACACTTCCTGCTTCGGAGTCCCAGCCCAATCCACTCCTGAGGCTATTTTCCGATCTTCTCGTTTGGGCTATGGGGGCCTGCAAACCGAGTGTTGACTGAAGGAATTTGTAGACCCTGTTGCAGTGCTTGAAGACGAGCTTTGCCTTGGTCGTTTCTCCTGACGAGGCATCTGAAAATTGAAGATCAAAATCGACCAAAAACATCACAAAAATTAGCAAATTTTTCAAAGTTCGAAAAATCAACCAATCAAGGTGAAATAACTGATGGCGATCAACTACAGCACTACCAGGAACACAATTCAATCATCAGTTCAACCCAAATCACCCAAAATTTCCAGATTTTTGCAATTTTCATCATGAACTCGAAAATTCAAAACTTGCAAATCAACCGATAAAAGCTCACATAGATGGTTCCATTCCTCTAATACAACCTAACTAACCATGATTCAACAGTTAAATCAAGCCAATCAAGTCAAAAATCAGATTTTACCAAACCTATGGCGGACTGAAAATTGGGGATTCCGAACACATACCTTGCAGATCTTAAAAACCGAGTGGATATTCAGAAAGAGGAGCAAAATCCGCACGGATCAGACTCTTGAATCACTCAATTTGGTTTAGAAAATCAAAAGTTATGAATCTCTGAAAATTTCTAAGTGTTCTTGGTTTAAACAGTTATGCCCGAGGAAGAAGAAGAGAGAAAACTAATACCCGTGCTCGACTTCGATTGATCGTCACCATTTTTTTTTTTTTTTAACTGAATATTAATCTAAGTACTAATCCTAAGCACGAAAATAATAACTAAGTGTTATATCTACAACTTACCAGTGGGTTGCCTCCCACTAAGAGCTTGTTTAAAGTCATTAACTTGACTTTGGTTGGCTGTTTAGATAGCTGGTGCCTGATCCAGAGACACAATGTGTCCTGCTGGAATCTCTGCTTGTGCCCAGTAGTGCTTCACCCTTTGTCTATTGACAGTGAACTCTTCTCCTTTGGAGTTAATCATGACAATTGCACCATGTGGGTGAGCTTCTTTGACAGTAAAAGGACCTGACCATCGAGAACGCAATTTACCAGGAAAAAGCTGTAAACGAGAGTTGTAGAGTAATACCTGGTCATTGGGCTCGAAATGCCTGGAGATGATCTTTTTATCATGATATGCCTTTATCCTCTCCTTGTATAACTTGGAGTTTTCATAGGCCAGATATCTGTTCTCATCCAGTTCATTGAGCTGAATCAAACGCCTTTCTGCAGCAGGCTTCAGATCGAAGTTCAGCTTCTTGATGGTCCATTCTGCTTTGAACTCCAACTCTACTGGTAGATGGCACGCCTTGCCATCGAGAAGATGGAATGGTGAAGTCCCAAGTGGCGTTTTGTATGCAGTCCTGTAGGCCCATAATGCATCATCCAGCTTTGCAGACCAATCTTTCCTTGTCTTCCCAACTGTCTTTTCCAGAATCTGCTTGATCTGCCTGTTGGAAACCTCAACCTGTCCACTTGTTTGGGGATGATAGGGCGTGGCCACTCTGTGCTGTACACCATACTTCTTCAAAAGCTTGTCAAAAACCTTGTTGACAAAGTGAGAACCACCATCACTTATGACAATCCGCGGGACACCAAATCTGGGAAAGATAATGGTCTTAAACAGCTTCAAAACCACTGCAGCATCATTAGTAGGAGTAGCCAATGCCTCTACCCACTTAGATACATAATCAACAGCAACCAGAATGTATCTATTCCCATAAGATGAGGGAAAAGGTCCCATGAAGTCAATACTCCAACAATCAAAAACTTCAACTTCCAGAATGACAAGTATATCTCCTGCTGATTTTTCCTCTTCTATGACAAGTATCACAGCTTGTGATGAAGGCTTGGGCGTCTCTGAACATAGTAGGCCACCAAAATCCAGCTTGCAATACCTTAGAGACAGTCTTGAATGTAGCAAAGTGTCCAGCTTATTCTGATCCATGACAGTGAAAAAGGACGTCCTGGACTTCTTCTTCTGCTAAGCATCTTCTGTAGATACCATCAGCACAATGCTTGTAGAGGTATGGCTCATCCCAATAGAATCTCCTAAGTTCTCTCAAGAACTTCTTCTTAGCATAGCCTTTAAAATCATGTGGTTCATCCTCTGCAGCAAGATAATTTGCAATATCGGCATACCAGGGCCTCTTTGGATCATGTAAAGTATAAACAGGTTCTTCAAAAGTCATCCCCAAGCTTACACAAATCGCAGATAAGTGTTGAGATTGGTGACGAGCGTCACCAATATTGGTGACGAGCGTCACCTTTCTCGTATACTTTTGTCGCGACTGTTCTGGGTTGGTGATGAGCGTCACCCTCCTGGTGTCGCTCGTCACTCCCCTGCAATTTCGTGAAAACTGCAGGTTTTCAGTACTTTCCTCCTGTTCTCTGGTTTCCACCAAGTAAACATTCTCTTCAGGCAAGAAATCATTGATTGGAACACTGTCTTCGACCTGAATCCGGGATAAATGATCAGCAACTCCATTCTCAACCCCGTTCCTGTCCTTCACTTCAATATCAAATTCCTGAAGAAGCAGGATCCATCTTAACAGCCTTGGTTTTGCATCTTTCTTCTGCATTAGGTACTTCAGTGCTGAATGGTCAGTATGAACCATGACCTTGGAGCCAACAAGATACTGCCTGAACTTCTCAAAAGCAAACACAACAGCTAACAATTCTTTCTCAGTGGTTACATAATTCTTCTGAGCATCATCCAAAGTCCTACTTGCATAGTAGATGGCGTTGAGTTTCTTGTCTTTCCTCTGTCCCAGCACTGCTCCAACTGCAAAATCGCTGGCATCACACATTACCTCAAAAGGTAAGTCCCAATCTGGAGGCTGCACAATAGGAGCTGTAACCAAAGCCTGTTTGATCTGTTCAAAGGCGGATTTGCACTCTTCTGTGAACTCAAACTTCACATCCTTGCAGAGGAGAGCAGTAAGGGGGCGTGCTATCTTGCTAAAGTCCTTGATGAATCTTCTGTAGAAGCTTGCATGACCCAAAAAACTCCTCACTGCTTTGACTGAATCAGGTGCTTGCAGACTTGTCATCACCTCAATTTTCGCCCTATCCACCTCTATACCGTCTCCTGAGACTCTGTGGCCAAGTACAATACCATCCTGAACCATAAAATGACACTTCTCCCAGTTTAAAACCAAGTGCTTCTCTTCACATCTCTGCAGAACTGCACACAAATTATCTAAGCAGTTCTTGAAAGAGGACCCAGAAACAGAGAAGTCATCCATGAACACCTCTATAAACTTCTCTATCATGTCTGTGAAGATCGACATCATGCATCTCTGGAAGGTTGCAGGAGCATTACACAGCCCAAAAGGCATTCTGCGATATGCAAAAGTGCCATAGGGAGAGGTAAAAGTGGTCTTCTCCTCATCATCTGGATGGATGGGGATCTGAAAGAATCCTGAATATCCATCAAGGAAGCAGTAATACTTGTGATTCGCCAGCCTCTCTAGCATCTGAACGATGAAAGGCAGAGGAAAATGATCCTTCCTTGTTGCTGCATTCAGTTTCCTGTAGTCTATGCACATCCGGTGTCCTGTCACAGTCCTGGTTGGAAACAGCTCATCCTTGTCATTCTTTACCACTGTGACACCTCCTTTCTTAGGCACCATGTGCACTGGACTCACCCAAGCACTGTCTGGTATAGGATAGATGATACCAGCCTGCAACAACTTCATGATCTCTTTCTTGACCACATCCTGCAAATTCGGATTCAGCCTCCTCTGGTGCTCAACTGATGATTTCGACTCATCTTCCAAGTGTATCCTATGCATGAACAAGTCTGGGGAGATACCTGAAATGACATCAAGAGAATAGCCAAGAGCTTTGCGAAAATTTCGCAGCTTACTTAGCAAAAGGGTGAGCTCTGCATTGTTCAATGAAGCATTAACAATAACATGATAGGTGGAGTTTTCTCCCAGAAATGCGTACCTTAGCCCTGCAGGGAGCTTTTTAAGCTCAACTTTTGGTGCTTTTGCTGCAGACCAATCACCCATTGTGGCAGCTTTCGCAGATGTGGAGACAAGCTCATCCTGTGCAACCAGTTGCATCACTTGTGCAGTAGCATCCATCATCTTTGTGTAGCCTGTTGCAGCAGCATCTAAATGCTCATACTCAGCTATAGAAGTGGTCAACGCCCTTTCTAAGGGATCCTCTGAACTCATCTCATGGAAGATCTGATCAGCAATATTTGTGAGAACATCCACATAAAAAGTCTGTACATCTATGGTTGGCCTCTTCATCAGCTTGTCCATTTCGAATTTCATCACTAAATCGCTAACATTCAGCTCTATTCTACCCTTCCTGACGTCAATAATAGCTCCTGCAGTAGCTAAGAAGGGTCTGCCAAGAATCAAGGGGTCTTTGGGCTCTTCTCCATACTCTAGAACCACAAAATCAGTAAGGATCATACAATCTCCCATTTTGATAAGAACATCCTCTATCACTCCTTCAGGAACTCTGACTGATCTATCAGCTAAGATAAGAGATATCCTTGTAGCCTTAAAATCGGTCATCCCCAAACTCTTGGCAACAGAATGAGGCATGAGGTTCACACTAGAACCAAGATCACACAATGATCTCTCAAACTTGTCATTGAAGATGGTGCAGTCTAAAACAAAGCTTCCTGGGTCTGAAAGCTTCTCTGGAACTCTGTTCTGAATCACTTCACTGACCTGCTCGTTGATCATCATAGCTCCAACCTCAAGACTCAAGTTATTGGTCACCATCCTCTTCACATACCTCCTTATAACAGGAGTGATCCTTACAGCATCTATCAATGGGATCTCTATTACCAACTTGACCATGATAACCTTGCATCTTGCATCTTCAAGCTTATGCTTAGACTTCTTAGGATGCTTAGGATAGGGTATCTTGGGTTTATACACGGTCTCCTTAGCATTATCTGAAGTCTTAGGCGAAACTGCAACATATGGTGTCTCGTGACGAGCGTCACTGGAATGGTGGCGAGCGTCACTCACTTTGGACGAGTCGGGATCGATCACTGGATATGGGTGACGAGCGTCACCCACCTGGTGACGGTCGTCACCAATTTGTGAAGAGTCGGGGTCGGGGTTGTGCTCGATGGGTGACGAGCGAGACCTATTATTGGTGACGAGCGTCACCCGTGGTTCTTCAGCAAATATTTCTTCATCTTCATACTCTTCCATACCCACAAAATTCTTTGAGGTTAAATCCTTCTGCAACACTGGTTGCAGGTTCTTTCCACTCCTCAATGTGATGGCATTCACATGGTGTTTGGGATTAGCATCAGTTCTTCCTGGAAGAAATCGTTCTTGCCTCTGAACAGCTCCTGTAGTTTGGGCAACTTGAACATCAAGCTTCTTCATATGAGAGTTCAGACTCTCAATTTTTCCATTCAAATCCTGATAGAGCGAAACTATCTTGCCATTAAAGTCCACTGTAAGCTTTTGTTGTCCTTCCAAGATCTGTTCTAACATTGCTTCCATTTTGTTCCCTTGTGGAGGTGCTGGTTGATAGGAAGAAGAACCATAGTTTCTGTAATTTCCACTGTTTTGGAATGGCTTCTGGTACTCTGTCTTCTGGAATAGGGGTCTAGGAGTGAAACCAGGCGTGCTTTGTCCTTCTGTAAGGGAGTTCTTCTGATTGTTGTTGCTGTATCATTTGTTCCACTGCTGATTGCCATACCTTTGTCCCTGAAAACCACCAGAATTGATGAAATTTACATCCTCCTGCTCAACTTCCTCTGGAGCTTCAAAAGTTTCCACTTTTGCAGCAAAGTGAACTGACTTCTTCCCCACCAAAAGGCTGTGCATATCATCCAATTTAGCCTTAACTTCAGCAATCTGATTTCCATCAGCTACACCAGCTTGTTTCATCCTCTGAAAGCCTGCGTTTTTAGTGCTGTTGCTGCAGACCAAGTTCTCAATCAGTCTGATAGCCTCTTCTGGTCTGTTGGTGTTGAAGTTTCCTGCACTTGCTGCATCCAGCGCCATCTGATATTCCAGTCAATGCCTCTGAAGAAAATCCCAAGTACTTGCCCCTGAATGAAGCCATGATGAGGACAGTCCCTTTGATAAGACTTGAACCTGATCCAAGAGGCCTTAAAAGCTTCAGTAGGGCCTTGTGTAAATGATGCAATTTTCGTCCTCATGTCCTCTGATCTTGCATTATCATAGAAGTTATTCAAAAAGACATTCTTGGTGTCTTCCCAAGTGGTCAATGAAGCAGGTTCCAGTTGCTTCAGCCAATATGCAGCTTCTCCTTCAAGAGAGTAAGGAAAAAGCTTGCAGAACAGAAAGTCATTGCTGACCCCATTAGCTTTGACACTGGAAGCCAAATCCTCAAATCTCTCTATGTGATCCATAGGATGCTCATGAGGTAAACCATGGAATGTATGCTGGCCAACCAGCTGATAGTAGACTGGTTTAACCTCAAAATCGTTCCTCTGGAGGCTGGATGTCGGATTGCAGCTCTGTTGGCATAGAACTGATCAGGTCTGTTGTAGTCACCTAGAGTCCTCTGAACAAAACGCCCAGCAGCGTTATTGACAGCAGCAGGGACTCCCACGTTCTCAGCCACTTGCTGAACCTGCTGTTCAACAATGACATTCCCCTCTTGATCAATTCTCTGCCCCTCTTCGTTCCTCCTGTTTGCTTCCCTGTCAACCAAGTGACCTTCTGCAACTTCAACCAAGATAAGTGGAGCGACCATTGTAGATTGCTTCTTAGCTTTCCTGTTAGTTCTCTCCAACCTAGCAAGCTCGTCGATGCTCAAAGTCACAACCTCTTTCTCTTTGTTGCTTCTGGTTCTGCGATTATGCATACACCTGAAACATGAACAAAGAAAAGTAGCTGAAAGTCAGTAAACAAATAAAAACTTAGATAAACTCCTAATACTAAAAATCGATAGGCAGCTATTACTCCCTGGCAACGGTGCCAAAAACTTGATTGGATCAGGTTTTACCCAAATAAAACTACTGCAAGTGCACAGCAAAAGCAGTTGTAGTACAAGGGGTATCGAAATCCCAAGAGAGTAATGCAGACTACACTATCGAATGTAGATTTGGATTAAGCTAAGCAAGATATGATGTATGTAATGTGAATGAATGAATGAAAGTAAGCAAACGATTTTGTAAGATGATCTAAGTTTCAGAAGACTAAAAAGCGCTAAGTCAGGGCAGTTCGCAGGTTGAATCCAAGAATGTATGACGCAGGAAATCAGGAATGATTAAGAAACGTTTTAAACATGAATCACTGATGCATAACTAATCAATTCTCATTGCAAAAGTTATCTATGCCTAAATCACAGAGTTTCAAATCTCTTTGCAAACCCTAACAACCGAAGCATGCAGGAATGATCAGATTCAATTGTTTACAAAACTCGTAAGCCAAATCTCTTTGCACTAAATTGTTTTGCTCATCAAATACTAGTTCAGGTTATGAATAATGCTCTCACATATATTTAACAACCTAAGATTTTCGGATTCCTAGATGATGTGTCTCAGAAATTCGATTTTAAAGCAAGCAGAGATGAAAAACCATAAGGTGTTCCTAACAGATAGCGATTCTACAATATTTCCATCAACCTTTGAAAAACCCTAACTTAACTAGCAGATTACTCAGACATGATTATGGAATAACAAAACATAACTGAATAATATTGCATTAAGAGAAAGTGATGTCATTGCATTTTGCATATATTTTGCATACTCATTAGATAGTTTTTCATGCATTTGTATCATGTTTTAGGTTAGATTTGCATCACTTAGAGTCCTAGAGCATTCTTGCATCAGCATTTGCATTTTCTCTGCATTTTGCATCCATTCCAGGTTGTTTATGGTTGCTTTGGAGACACGAAGGTTCGTGGAGGTGTGGAGACCAATGTAGCGGTTCATGGAAGCTCGGGAAAATGCTAAGGACCAGTGATCGAGGAGCAGATCGAGCATGGCCGGTCGATCTAGGAGTTGATCGACCAGAAGATCGAGCCAACTAGGCGATCCAAGGATAATGATCGAGACGGAGATCGAGTGAAGCAGTCGATGCATCGGTAGGACGTAAATGACACCATGCAGAGCGAGAGCCGGATCGAGTACACCACTCGATCCTCCCGGAGATCGATACCGAGATCGGATGCAACACTCGATTCACCACAGAAGATCGAGACCCGGATCGAGCCAAAGACACGATGGCCGGATATGATCGAGAGACCAACTCGATCCAATGGTCGATCTCTGTCCTTTCAACCGTTTTTGGCTGTTAGCGACGGGGGGACCATTGGACTGTTTTGGCATTTTTGGCAAAGGCGGCGACTACTTTTCGATAACTTTTGAGATTTTTACCTCCTCTCCAAGTTTTTTTTTAGTTTTTTTCTCTCTGGTTTTTCGGAAGAACACCATTGTAGAACAGTTTCAAGCTTTTGTATTTTCCAATCTTTATCGTTTTTAATCCAGTTTATCTTTCATGTTTATCGTTTCTTCTCTTCGTCCTTGCCTGATTTCCTTTATGTGTAGTGAGTAGTCCATTCAGGGTTAAGGGTTGAGAGGATTAAGGGGTAGAAAAGGTTCGATCTTGGTTTGTTTTATAAACGTTTTAAATCTATCTCTTCTAAGGTGATGAAAGCTTAATGCTTGAAGACTCTCACGCCAAGAGCTTCACGATCCGAGAGGTCCCTTACCTTGACAGGATCCAGGGACCTCGGAAGATCTCACCTTAGTGATTAGTTACCCCTTCCCAAAAGCCATGGTAGTTTGGGGGACTAGTTAAGCCATTGTTCGAAATCTGTCTTCCTTGCCTTTCAACATCTTTTTCCACCAAAAGCCATGGGTTTGGAGGAGAGGATGAAAGAGTGATCTATACCGAAAGCCACGGATAGATCTTGTTTTGTTTTCGAGGCTTAGAGACCCTCACCAAGTGAGTCGATCTAAAGTTTCAAACCCAAGATCAACCTTTGAAACCCCTTATATGAATCTCGACCCTGAAACCCTTCTCTTTAGCTTATTTGGGTCGCATATCACCTTTTGCTTGTTGTTTGATAGCTTCCTGGTCTTTAGATTCCTTGTTCTTACGATTTTAGACGAGATCGATCGTTTCTGCTCGATCTAGTGGTCGATCTTGTGGTCGATCCACTAGTCGAATTTTAACAATTCGAAGCTCTTCCCTTTAATTTATCTGTTTGTTCCTCGTGGTAACTGCTTGCTTTCTATTATTTTTAAAATAGGTTTCACTCTGTTTAGGTTGCTGCAATTAGTTTTCAAGATTTTCTCAACAAACTGTCTCATTTCACTTAGATTTGTCCTAGATCTTGCATTCTCTGTGGATTCTCTATCACCTAGAACTGGATTGACACTCTCTGCTTGCCTTACTACAACGTTGCATGCATTAGAGTTTTGATAAGTTCTCTGCTGCATTAGACCGTAAAGAAGAAAACCATTATCAAATGGCGCCGTTGCCATTCTAGGTTGCTTAGAGAACATAGAGATTTGGGTCTTAGCAAAGACTAAGTCTTTACCTTTTTTTCAAGTCACTAATACTATTCTAAACCGTGTACTTTCAGGTACATGAATTTACGTTCACGTGGAGATAACAACCTTCTTCAACCGCTTGACAACATACATCAACTCGGACACTCACGTCAAAGGAGAGTCAGAGATCAAACAAGAGCTTTTGAAGAGATAGTTCAGAACGGTCAGGTCAACTTTGAAGACATGGCTGAGAATGAGCATCCTGAAGGTCCTCCTCTAGCAGGACGGGGCAATGGTATCCCCCAACACGCGGCTAGACCTCCGAGAATCATAGGAGCCGGAGATGCTCCCAATACCCACCACAATAGGTTTGGGATCACTCCTCCTCCGGTACAAAACAACAACTATGAGATCAAGCCGGGCTTCATATCTATGGTGCAAAACAACAAGTTCCACGGCTTAGCAATGGAAGACCCGTTGGAACACTTGGACAATTTTGAGCAAGTGTGTGGAATGATCAAGATCAACGGTATATCAGAAGATGCCTTCAAGCTGCGTCTCTTCCCCTTTTCCCTCAGAGACAAAGCTAGACATTGGGAGAAGACCCTACCACAAGGCACCATCACATCATGGGCTGAGTGTAAGAAGGCTTTCCTCTCCAAGTTCTTCTCAAGCACCAGGACTGCTCGGTTGAGAAGCGAAATCAGCGGTTTCACTCAAAGGAACAATGAGACTTTCAACAAGGCTATGGAGCGTTTCAAAGACTACACGATCCAATGTCCTCATCACGGGTTCAGTGAGGAGACTCTACTCAGCACAATCTACCGTGGAGCTTCACCAAAGATCCGGTTGTTGCTTGATACAGCTAGCAAAGGCAACTTCCTCGGTCAAGAAGTAGAAGAGGGTATGGAGCTAATAGAGAACCTTGCGTTGAGTGATGGAAACTATGCCGAGGATTATGACCGAGCACCAAGGGGATCAGAACTAGAGTCTCACAAGAAGGAGCTCAAATCGTTGCATGAGAAGATTGACAAGTTGGTCTTAGCTAATCAGAAGCATGTTCACTTCGTTGGTGAAGCTGAGGACAACCAAGAAGAGTTAGAGCTAAGCCAAGAAGAAGCAAATTGGGTAGCCGGTCAGAACAACTACAAGTCTCAAGGCTACAACCAAGGCTACCAGAACAACAACAACCTCTCTTACCGAAGCACCAATGTAGCCAACCCTAAAGATCAAGTGTACCCTGCTCAACAAGCTAAGCCTTTCATCCCTTACAACAAAGGCTTTCAACCAAGCAGTGGATTCCAAGGTCAAGGGCAAGGCAACTTCCAAGGGCAACAACAACAAAACAAGGGTTATACTTCTAACTACCCTCCGGGCTTTGCACCTCAACAACAACAACAACCGATGCAACAACAAGTTGATCCTGTTCAAGCAATGTTCCAACAGCTAATACAAGGGCAAGCTTCTACAAATCAAAAGTTCGCTGACATGAACACTCGGCTGGATTCATCCTTAACCGACTTCTCTACTCAAATAATAAACCTCAACAACAAGATCAAGCAGCTAGAGAAGGGCAAAGCAAGCACGAGTGGACAGAACAGCCTTCCGGGGAAGTGTGAACAAAATCCAAAGGAGTATGCCAATGCTATTACGTTGAGAAGTGGCAAAGAGCTTGATCCTCCGGTTTCTACAAAGACCAACGAGGACGTTGTAATTCAAGAGGGGGAGGGTAAACTTTCAGCTGATAATGAGGAGATAAACTTTGACAACGTATGGATCCAAGGACCGAGGAGAGGTGACAAGGCATTCATTGAGAAGAAAGCTGAGAAAACCACCAAGGAGAAGGATGAATACGTGCCCCCACCTTACGTACCAAAGTTGCCATTCCCGGGTCGGTTCAAAAAGCAGTTAATAGAGAAGCATCGAATCCTATTTGAGAAGCACTTGAGAGACGTGGAGATAAAGCTGCCTCTTGTAGACTGTCTCGCCATGATGCCCAAGTGCGCCAAGTTTTTCAAGGACACCCTTGCCAAGAAGAACAAAGAAAGCAAAGAAGTGCTTATACTAAGCGAAGAGTGTAGCGCGGTTATTCATAAGGAGATAGTGCCTAAGAAACTGGGAGATCCTGGAAGCTTCACCATACCGTGTGCTTTGGGTCCCCTTGAGTTCAAGAGCTGCTTGTGTGATCTCGGAGCCAGCATAAACTTGATGCCTCACTCCGTGGCTAAGAAGCTTGGTTTCACTCGGTTTAAGGAATGTCGAATCTCATTGGTGTTGGCTGATAGGAGCGTGAGACTACCAGTGGGGTTGCTTGAAGACTTGCCGGTGCGAATCAGTGGAGTAAACGTACCTACAGATTTTGTAGTGCTGGAGATGGACGAGGAGCCGAAAGACCCACTCATCTTAGGGAGACCATTCCTAGCAACCGCCGGAGCCATAATAGACGTGAAGAATGGGAAGATTGCCCTGCATTTGGGGAAAGAAATCAGGCTAGACTTTGACATCAACAAGGTTCTAAAGAAGCCAACCATTGAAGGACAAGCTTTCTATATTGAAACGATGGATGCCTTGGCGGATGAGTTGCTGGAAGAGCTAGCTATAGAAGACCATTTGAAGCTAGCACTCACTAAGGAGCCAGGAGAGTTTGGCTATGTAGACCAGAGAACTCAAGAGTACGTAAACCTACTAGATTCGAGGAGGATCATCAAGAATGAAGAAGGATGTTGACTAGAAATCGACCCCGAGATCGACGCCATCACTCGATCCAGGAGTCAGATCGACAAGCCAATCGAGCACTCAACTCGATCCGGTCCAACAATCGACCAACAGATCAAGAAGGCCGCTTGATCAGGAGAAATAACGAGTTGACGATCGAGAAAGACCTTCCGATCATTTTAGAGTCCAATCAAGAGATCGACTCAACGCCTCGATCCCTTACTCGATCCATATCAAATCGAGTAAGTGAATCGAGTGAAATGGCTCGATCTAGACGACATCGAGAGGAGAATCGACCGGAAGACTCGATCACAGGAGGGATAGCGATAGAGGAAAGCAGTCTGAAGGGCCATGCCTCGAGTTCAAAGGAGAGTTCCAAGGAGGAGAACAACAACAACAGCCACGAGGATGACTGGAGTGAGCTGTTTGCCCCAAAGGTGGACCTTAAGGAGCTCCCAAAAGGGCTAAGGTATGCTTTCTTAGGACCTAATGACACCTATCCCGTGATAGTAAACGAGAACCTTAGTGATGATGAGTTGCACTCGCTCTTAACTGAGCTGAGAAAGTATAGGAAGGCCATTGGGTACTCTTTAAGTGACATCAAGGGCCTTTCCCCAATGCTATGCACTCATAGGATTCATTTGGATAATGAAAACGCCACTTCTGTAGAACACCAAAGGCGTTTGAATCCTAACTTGAAAGAGGTTGTTAAGAAAGAAATCCTTAAGCTTTTAGAGGCTGACGTGATCTATCCCATAAGTGACAGCACGTGGGTTTCACCTGTACACGTGGTGCCTAAGAAGGGAGGGATCACGGTCATAAGAAATGAAAAGGATGAACTTATCCCTACTAGGACCATTACTGGTCATAGAATGTGTATTGACTATAGAAAGCTTAACCTTGCTACAAGAAAAGACCATTTCCCTTTGCCTTTTATTGATCAGATGCTTGAGAGACTTGCAAATCACCCTTACTACTGTTTTTTTCTCGATGGGTATAGCGGTTTCTTTCAAATACCTATTCACCCAAACGATCAGGAGAAAACGACTTTTACATGTCCCTACGGTACCTTTGCATATCGAAGGATGCCGTTTGGATTGTGTAATGCACTGGCTACCTTTCAGCGGTGTATGATGTCGATCTTCTCCGATCTTATAGAGGAGATGGTAGAGGTGTTTATGGATGACTTCTCTGTGTATGGTGCGTCCTTTCCTGCGTGTTTGTTGAATCTTTGCAGGGTACTTAAACGTTGTGAAGAAACAAACCTGGTGCTGAATTGGGAGAAATGCCACTTCATGGTCAAGGAAGGGATAGTACTCGGTCACAAGATTTCAGAGAAGGGTATTGATGTTGATCAGGCTAAGGTTGAGGTTATGATGGGTTTGGAGCCGCCGGTTAATGTTAAAGGGATCAGAAGCTTCTTGGGACACGCGGGGTTCTATAGGCGCTTCATCAAAGACTTCTCCAAGATTGCACGCCCCCTTACACGGCTGTTGTGCAAAGAAGCTGAGTTTGTATTCGATGAGGAGTGTATGAAGGCTTTCGTGACCATCAAGGAAGCCCTCACGTCAGCCCCTATAGTCCAAGCACCAGACTGGTCTCTCCCTTTTGAGATCATGTGTGATACTAGTGACTACGCTGTAGGAGCAGTCCTTGGTCAGAAGAAGGACAAGAATCTGCATGTGATCTACTATGCTTCAAGGACCTTGGATGACACGCAATCACGATACACCACTACGGAGAAGGAGCTGCTTGCAGTAGTCTTCGCCTTTGAGAAGTTCAGATCATATCTCGTTGGCTCCAAGGTTATTGTATACACGGATCATGCTGCTCTACGGTACATCTACTCAAAGAAAGATACCAAACCTCGGCTCTTAAGATGGATTCTTTTGCTTCAGGAGTTTGACATGGAGATTAAAGACAAGAAGGGGATAGAAAATGGAGTCGCTGACCACCTCTCAAGGCTAAGGATTAACGAGTCTCTCCCTTTAGACGACTCTCTTCCAGAAGAACAACTTATGGCAATTACTACCGCGGTTTGTGGGAAGCTAGAAGGAAGGTTTGAGGAAGTGTTGAGTTTCAAAGAGGAGGATCTACCATGGTATGCTGATGTGGTGAACTACCTAGCATGTGGTGAGGAGCCAACACATCTCAACGGCTATCACAAGAAAAAGTTTTTGGGGGAGGCTAGTGACTACTTTTGGGATGAGCCCTACTTATACAAAAGAGGAGTAGACAGCTTGTACCGGAGATGTGTTACAAAGGAAGAAGCCAAGGATATTCTCTATCATTGCCACGGCTCATCCTACGGAGGACATTTCGCTTCGTTCAAAACAGCTACGAAGGTGTTGCAAGCGGGTTTCTGGTGGCCGTCTATATTCAGAGATGCACACGAGTTTGTGAAGAGCTGTGAGGCATGTCAGCGAGCAGGGAACATTACCAAAAGGAATGAAATGCCCCAAGTTCCTATCTTCGAGGTTGACGTGTTCGATGCGTGGGGTATTGACTTCATGGGGCCTCTCCCTTCTTCGTACGGCAACAAATACATCTTGGTAGCTGTGGATTATGTCTCCAAATGGGTTGAGGCTGTTGCTTCCCCTACAAACGACTCTAAGGTTGTGATCAAGTTGTTCAAAAGTATCATCTTTCCAAGGTTTGGGGTACCCAAGGTTGTTATAAGTGATGGAGGAAGCCATTTTGTAAACAAGGTTTTTGAGAGCCTCTTAAGAAAGTATGGGGTTAAGCATAAGGTGGCTACACCGTATCATCCTCAAACGAGCGGTCAGGTGGAAGTCTCTAACAGGCAGATCAAAGCTATTCTGGAGAAGACCGTTGGTGCAACAAGGAAGGACTGGTCAGTAAAGCTAGACGATGCTCTTTGGGCTTACCGTACCGCTTTCAAAACGCCGATTGGTACAACTCCTTTCACTCTACTATATGGAAAGAGTTGTCACCTCCCGGTTGAGCTAGAACACCGTGCATTATGGGCTGTGAAGAGGCTGAATTTTGATCTCAAGACGGCTCAGGAAAAGCGTCTCATTCAGCTACATGAACTGGACGAGTTGAGGTTGAATGCTTACGAGAGTTCCAAGATCTACAAGGAGCGAACTAAGGAGGCTCATGACAAGAAACTGGTTGCCAAGGAGCTTAAGGAAGGAGGACTGGTGTTGTTGTACAACTCGAGGCTGAAGCTCTTCCCGGGCAAGCTAAAATCAAGGTGGAGCGGACCGTTCGTGATTCAAGAGGTCTTGCCTTACGGAGCTGTTACTCTTATGGGAAGAAGCGGTAGTGCATTCACCGTCAACGGGCATAGAGTCAAACCCTACCTAGCAGACAGCTTCGACAAGGAGAGTACCTCGGTGCTTCTCCAAGACCCACCATCCGCCTAGCCAAGTAAGGTCTAGCTAAAGACGTTAAAGAAAGCGCACTTGGGAGGCATTCCCATGTCTATCTTGTACATATTTTTGCTTTCATTTCTCTTCTAGTTTTATGCTTTTATGTTTTTAGTGTGTAGGAGCAGGTCTAAGGAATCTAAACCTTGTCTTTGAGGTCCAAAAGGAGCAATAGGGGCTACGATAAGGCTAGAGATCGAGTGCTAGATCGACTGAACCTGACTCGATCTTTGCTAGATCGAGTCAGTAAATCGAGAGGAGCCAGTCGATCTAGACGAGAACGAGTGACAAGATCGACCTTGACGAAAAAGGATCGATCGATTTCAAACCGGATCGACCGATCTAATTTCTCTCGGGAAAATCTGTGGGAACTTGATCGATCACTCGACTCGATCCACCACTCGATCCAAGCCAAATCGACCCCTAAATCGAGGACTTAGCTCGATCAGAGGGACTTAGCCGAGGGGCCAACATCTCATTGATCGAGGGAGCCAATCGATCCAGGACTCGATTCACTTTGAATCGAGTCCCAAATCGAGTAACCCTCTCGATCTAAGCCATTTTAGGCATGAGATCGAGTCCTAGATCGACCAAAAAGACTCGATCTCATGCCGAGGTAACAAATTTCTTTCCCTCTTTATTGCTTTTCCCTCCAGTTTTTAAATTCAAACTTGGTCAAGGCAAGCATCTTTGACCATGAAAGATGTGCCTTGACCAAGACTTTTGTCAGAAAACCGCTTTGACCACCCATTGTTTTGGTTTTGTTAAACTCTTTAAATGTTTCAACTTGCTTCTCACTCTCTCACTTCTGTTTGCTCGAGTTTTCCTACAAAGAGAGTGAGAATTTTTAAAAGCTTTAAGGTTTAACAAAGTATCCTTCACACTTGCAAAAGGTATTTTCGGATTTTAATGATTTTATTTCAAGTAAATCTCCTTAAAAATCGCAAGTTCTTGTTTTAGGATATAGGATCAGATTTGAATTTTTAAAATTAGCTAAGTATTAGGAAAAATTCTGGATTTTCAGTATCTCAAAGATTTGATTTCCTTTTATTTAGCTAATATTTTTGCTTGATCCCCAAAATTCTAGAGTAGTTTATATAAATCTTCTTCTCTTATCCTCTTATTCTCATCAAATCGCCCTTTGCTAAACATTCTCTAGAAAATTTTTTCAGGAGCAATGGCACCAAAGAGAACAAGAGAGGAGCAAGCACAAGAAGGAGAAACTCAAGAGGTGGTTGCTCAAGAGAGGGTCCGGTGGAGCAAAGAAGAGAAGAGGGATAAGAAGAGGTTGGAGAGGCTCCGGTTTGAACCCACGAAGTTTGCTGATCGGGGGCTTCTGTCCAGACTCGGGCTTCTTGGAGACTTCGATCAACTCCTCAACAACATCGGTCTGAGGTGTTTGTCGCGGATGGACTGCCCTACTATCCCCGAGGTGACAATTGATTTCCTTGCAACCTTGGAGTTCCGGTACGAGAATCCGAGTGCTCCTGTTCCTTCTCAAGGCCGTCTCTACTTCAAGGTTGGCCGCCAAGCTTACACGCTATCAATCGCCGAGCTGTGCCAAGCCTACGGTCTAAAGGCTGATGCAAGCAAGGTGGAGTTTCCAGCCTTCAAGCAAGCCGACGAGTTGTGGGATCTCATCAGCAAGGAGGATTACAAAGCCAACACCGCCAAGATCAAGAGAGTCAGGAATCCAGTGCTGAGGTATACCTTGAAGCTGATTGCTAATACATTCAGTGGAAGGTCAGTTGCTCCTACTGTCACGAAGACGGAGCTATGCTTCCTTTTCCAAGGTTTGAAGCATTTGGTGTCCGTTCCGGATGAGAATGAAGATCCCATTGAAGATGAACTCGGCGATGAAGTGAACTACGGCTGTGTACTCACGGCTTCTCTGGTGAAGTACAAGGCTTATGCCTTACGGTGCAAGGCAACATCATCCTATATTGGCGGCTTCCTTACTCCCTTGTTCGTGCAAGCCGGTGTGCCCATCCATGACTTTGCTCACGTCCCAAACCGAGCCTTCATGGATGAAGCATACATGAGAAACACTGATAGCTTGGGACGCACGCCAGCTGAGGGGTTCTATGCTTACCTCTTCATTGATGATGAGGACAAGAAGCGAGTGTGCATTCTTCCCAACAAGGATGAAACGGAGCTACTTGGTGTTGGGAACATCGAGTTCTTACCGATGGAGGAGGAGTGTTTTGCTCCTTTAGGAGAACCGCCAGCTGCAGCCATTGAACCGCGCCAAAGGTCAGAATCTCCAGGGACAGAGGATGAGATACCCGAGGCTTACACGTTGCCAAAGCTGGATTTTGAGCCGAGGACCAAAACCGAGAAGTTCTTAGCCTCGGTGGTGGAGATGCAGCGGAAGATCAACAAGTGGCAAGGGAAGATGCTTAAGAAGCTGGGGAAGAAGGTCAAACAACTCCAAGGAAGCCAGCCTAAGCCAGCTGCAAGCCAGGAAATGCAACAACCCGAGAAGAGGAGACTCTCAACCGGAGGAATTGTGATCTGCGAGACCCAAGGAGAAAACATTCAACCAGCTCGCCACTCCCTCCAAGAACCAGGCAACAAAGGAAAGGCAACAATCTCTAGCTCCTCTGGAACATCCTCAAGTTCCAGCCGAGCCTAGACAAGAGGTAACAACCTTCCTCCATTGTATATAACCGCACATCTCTTATTTCTTGCATTGTGTTTGATTGCTCCTTTGGATGAGTTTGCCACCGGGACGGTGTCAAGCAAGTTTGGGGGAGTACTTGTGTGATTTAATCTTGTGTTCTTTGATCTTATCTTTCTTTTGCATCCTTGAGTCTTAGTCATGAAAAATTGGTAAAATTTTTAAATTTTTTTTTTTCAAAATTCATGTAGTTGCACTCATTTCTTTAGAAACATGTAGGATTGAGTCTAGAATTTCTCATATCACTTAGGTTGATTGCATTTGCATAAGGGGTTAGGATTTCTTAAAAAGGTGTTTTACTTATGAATCATTTCAATGCCCTAGTTAGTAGTTCTCTAATGCTTTGTTTATACTTTGAAAGTAAGTTCTAGCCATGCTTGGATCACTAGTTAGGATTTTCGTGACTTGAATTGAACTCTCATGATTTGAAACTCATCCTACTAAGTGAAAACCTTAATTTGAAAATCTAATTATCATTCTTATGCATTTGAAAACGAACACATGGTTTTAAAATATTTAGGCTCTCTTCTTCCTTTTTACCACTCTTTGTGAGCCTAAGTAGAACTCCCTCCTTGAACCTTACCCTCCTTTGAAGCCAAATGTTCTTGTGTGACATCTTTGTGAGGCCTTATTTTCGGTTTGAACTTGGCATAAAGTGTTAGGTTTAGGCGACATGATTTGGTTTTCATAATTGATTGCTAGCTTTACATTTTGAAGCTAGGGATAGGCTTAGGATAAGTTTGGGGGATCATTGGGGTTGCTTTCTTGTGTATTTGTTCTCGGTTTCAAAGAACTTTGTGTTTTAAAGAAAGAAATGGGTTTTAAGTGAAAGGTTGTGTTCTAAAAACTAAGTATGCTCTAATAAATTTCAGGAGGTAGCTCTCCCATAATAAAAAAAAAAAGAAGAGAAAAAGAAAAGAAAAATAAATAAAAGAGCCTAAGTGCCAAATAAAAATAAAAAGAAAGAAAAAAAATAAGAGAGCTACCAATAAGAAATATCTAAAGAGCAAAAAAAATTATTTTCAAAACCTTTTCACTAGCCTAAAAAGTTTAAAAATGTTCTTGTTTTGAATTGGGGATTGCTGAGTTGAGAAGAAAGGGATAGACTTTTAAGTGGTGAGTGAGGATTAAATTTCTTAAATGAGAGGGGTATAGGACTGTTTGATAGTTTACATGGGTAGATGAGAATCTAATCATGTATGCATAAATTGTCTTTACCTTTAGCATTATGCGTTAGTTCAAACCATTTTTGAGAGAAATCCTTGTCTAATTATAAACCCTTTTCAAATGAGATCATTCTATGCTCATAACCATAACCCTTAGCCAAATGTGTTTCGCTTTAAAGTGCATAAGTTTGATTCATGGTTCGAATTTTAATGAATGTTAAAGGATGAATTTCTTTGATTGTTAGGAATAAGAGAGTCATGATTTGAATTTCTTTGTGTGATGAGTATGGCTAAATCCTTTGGAGTGTAAGCTTAGCATTTTAGGACTGTTAACTAGGACATTGAGATGATCTATTCGAAAGGCACCTTTGCAAAAAGTTTAAAACCCCTTTGATTTTTCTGAAAACCTCTCTTCCTTACTTATTTTTTGTTGCTTGAGGGCAAGCAAGGAGTAAGTTTGGGGGAGTTGATGTCATTGCATTTTGCATACATTTTGCATACTCATTAGATAGTTTTTCATGTATTTGTATCATGTTTTAGGTTAGATTTGCATCACTTAGAGTCCTAGAGCATTCTTGCATCAGCATTTGCATTTTCTCTGCATTTTGCATCCATTCCAGGTTGTTTATGGTTGCTTTGGAGACACGGAGGTTCGTGGAGGTGTGGAGACCAATGTAGCAGTTCATGGAAGCTCGGGAAAATGCTAAGGACCAGTGATCGAGGAGCAGATCGAGCATGGCCGGTCGATCTAGGAGTTGATCGACCGGAAGATCGAGCCAACTAGGCGATCCAAGGATAATGATCGAGACGGAAAATCGAGTGAAGCAGTCGATGCATCGGTACGGACGTAAATGACGCCATGCAGAGCGAGAGCCGGATCGAGTACACCACTCGATCCTCCCGGAGATCGATACCGAGATCGGATGCAACACTCGATTCACCACAGAAGATCGAGACCCGGATCGAGCCAAAGACACGATGGCCGGATATGATCGAGAGACCAACTCGATCCAATGGTCGATCTCTGTCCTTTCAACCGTTTTTGGCTGTTAGCGACGGGGGGACCATTGGACTGTTTTGGCATTTTTGGCAAAGGCGGCGACTACGTTTCGATAACTTTTGAGATTTTTACCTCCTCTCCATGTTTTTTTTTAGTTTTTTTCTCTCTGGTTTTTCGGAAGAACACCATTGTAGAACAGTTTCAAGCTTTTGTATTTTCGAATCTTTATCGTTTTTAATCCAGTTTATCTTTCATGTTTATCGTTTCTTCTCTTCGTCCTTGCCTGATTTCCTTTATGTGTAGTGAGTAGTCCATTCAGGGTTAAGGGTTGAGAGGATTAAGGGGTAGAAAAGGTTCGATCTTGGTTTGTTTTCTAAACGTTTTAAATCTATCTCTTCTAAGGTGATGAAAGCTTAATGCTTGAAGACTCTCACGCCAAGAGCTTCACGATCCGAGAGGTCCCTTACCTTGACAGGATCCAGGGACCTCGGAAGATCTCACCTTAGTGATTAGTTACCCCTTCCCAAAAGCCATGGTAGTTTGGGGGACTAGTTAAGCCATTGTTCGAAATCTGTCTTCCTTGCCTTTCAACCTCTTTTTCCACCAAAAGCCATGGGTTTGGAGGAGAGGATGAAAGAGTGATCTATACCGAAAGCCACGGATAGATCTTGTTTTGTTTTCGAGGCTTAGAGACCCTCACCAAGTGAGTCGATCTAAAGTTTCAAACCCAAGATCAACCTTTGAAACCCCTTATATGAATCTCGACCCTGAAACCCTTCTCTTTAGCTTATTTGCATCGCATATCACCTTTTGCTTGTTGTTTGATAGCTTCCTGGTCTTTAGATTCCTTGTTCTTACGATTTTAGACGAGATCGATCGTTTCTGCTCGATCTAGTGGTCGATCTTGTGGTCGATCCACTAGTCGAATTTTAACAATTCGAAGCTCTTCCCTTTAATTTATCTGTTTGTTCCTCGTGGTAACTGCTTCCTTTCTAGTATTTTTAAAATAGGTTTCACTCTGTTTAGGTTGCTGCAATTAGTTTTCAAGATTTTCTTAACAAACTGTCTCATTTCACTTAGATTTGTCCTAGATCTTGCATTCTCTGTGGATTCTCTATCACCTAGAACTGGATTGACACTCTCTGCTTGCCTTACTACAACGTTGCATGCATTAGAGTTTTGATAAGTTCTCTGCTGCATTAGACCGTAAAGAAGAAAACCATTATCAGAAAGAGTAAGATATAAAGGGGGTTCGAAATCTTCTCAAAAGAGTACAGGATTTGTCTCCCCAAAAATCTCTGAATAAATCTCTCTCTAAGCTCTCTGAATTCTCAAAAACTAAGATAATCGCCAACAATGGCTGAAAAACCTAATAAACAGAGGCTAAACACGATCTGGGGTCTTCATGTAAATAAAGGAACTTCTGGGCAAATTCTGCAAATCTTCTTCATTCTTTTAATAAAACAGCCACGCTCCTTCCATAATGGGTGACGAGCGTCACCAAAGATGGTGACGAGCGTCACCATATGTGATACTTTCTGCTTCGAGCTTGGTACTTCGTGGCTTCCACCCAGAATGCTCCAAAAGGTTCCAAAATCTCCAATTATGCTCCAGACATGCTATAACCTGCAAAGACTCTTCTAGGACTCTAAAAAGACCAAAAAGACTCAATAAAAAGGACTTATATCATGATAAATAACCATAAAAACCATGATATATCACTAGACGACATCGAGAGGATAATCGACTGGAGGACTCGATTTCAGAAGGGATAGCGATGGAGGAAAGCAGTCTAAAGGGCCATGCCTCGGGTTCTAAGGAGGGTTCCAAGGAGGAAAGCAACAAAAACAGCCACGAGGATGACTGGAGTGAGCTGTTAGCCCCAAAGGTGGACCTCAAGGAGCTCCCAAAAGGGCTAAGGTATGCTTTCTTAGGGCCTAATAACACCTATCCCGTGATTGTGAATGAAAACCTAAGTGATGATGAGTTGCACTCGCTCTTGACTGAGCTGAGAAAGTATAGGAAGGCCATTGGGTACTATTTAAGTGACATCAAGGGCCTTTCACCAATGCTTTGCACTCACAGGATTCCCTTGGATAATGAGAACATCTCTTCTATAGAACATCAAAGGCGTTTGAATCCTAATTTGAAAGAGGTTGTTAAGAAAGAAATCCTTAAGCTTTTAGAGGCTGACGTGATCTATCCCATAAGTGACAGCACGTGGGTTTCTCCTGTACACGTGGTGCCTAAGAAGGGAGAGATCACGGTCATAAGGAATGAAAAGGATGAGCTTATTCCTACTAGAACCATCACTGGTCATAGGATGTGTATTGATTATAGGAAACTTAACCTTGCGACTAGGAAATACCATTTCCCTTTGCCTTTTATTGATCAAATGCTTGAGAGACTTGCTAATCACCCTTACTACTGTTTCCTCGATGGGTATAGCGGTTTCTTTCAGATACCAATCAACCCAAATGATCAGGAGAAGACGACCTTCACATGTCCCTACGGTACCTTCGCATATCGAAGGATGCCGTTTGGATTGTGTAATGCACCGGCTACGTTTCAGCGGTGTATGATGTCGATCTTCTCCGATCTAATAGAGGAGCTGGTAGAGGTGTTCATGGATGACTTCTCTGTCTATGGTGCGTCCTTTTCTGCGTGTTTGTTGAATCTTTGCAAGGTACTAAAGCGTTGTGAAGAGACAAACATGGTGCTGAACTGGGAGAAAAGCCACTTTATGGTTAATGAAGGGATCGTGCTTGGTCATAAGATATCAGAGAAGGGCATTGAGGTTGATCAGGCTAAAGTGGAAGTCATGATGGGTCTTGAGCCGCCGGTTAACGTCAAGGGAGCCAGAAGCTTCTTGGGACACGCCAGGTTCTATAGGCGCTTCATCAAAGATTTCTCCAAGATTGCCCGCCCTCTTACACGGTTGTTGTGCAAAGAAGCTGAGTTTTTGTTTGATGAGGAGTGTTTGAGAGCTTTCGTGACCATCAAGGAAGCCCTTACATCAACTCCTATAGTCCAAGCACCAGACTGGTCTCTTCCCTTTGAGATCATGTGTGATGCTAGTGACTACGCCGTAGAAGATTTTCTTGGTCAGAAGAAAGACAGGAAGCTACATATGATCTACTATGCTTCAAGAACCTTGGATGACACGCAAACAAGGTACACCACTACGGAGAAGGAGTTGCTAGCAGTAGTGTTCGCCTTTGAGAAGTTCAGATCATATCTCGTTGGTTCCAAAGTTATTGTATACACGGATCACGCTGCCTTGCGATACATATATTCGAAGAAAGACACTAAGCCTCGGCTCTTAAGATGGATTCTCTTGCTCCAGGAGTTTAACATGGAGATTAAAGACAAGAAATGGATAGAAAACGGAGTCGCTGACCACCTCTCACGGCGAAGGATCAACGAGTCTCTCCCCTTAGATGACTCTCTTCCAGAAGAGCAGCTCATGGCGATTACCAGGCTGTTTGTGGAAAGCTAGAAGGGAGGTTTGAAGAGGTGTTGAGTTTCAAAGAGGAGGATCTACCGTGGTATGCTGATGTAGTGAACTATCTAGCGTGTGGTGAGGAGCCAACACATCTCAACAGCTATCACAAGAAGCGGTTTATAAGAGAGGCTAGTGATTACTTTTGGGACGAGCCCTACTTATACAAGAGAGGAGTAGACAGTTTGTACCAGAGATGTGTTACAAAGGAAGAAGCTAGGGATATCCTCTATCATTGCCATGGCTCTTCCTACGGAGGATACTTCGCCTCATTCAAGACTGCCACGAAAGTGTTACAAGCCGATTTCTGGTGGCCGTCCATTTTTAAAGATGCACACGAGTTTGTGAAGAGCTGTGAGGCATGTCAACGAGCAGGGAATATCACTAAGAGGAACGAAATGCCTCAAGTTCCCATCTTCGAGGTTGACGTGTTCGACGCGTGGGGCATAGACTTCATGGGGCCATTTCCTTCTTCATATGGCAACAAATACATCTTAGTAGCAGTGGATTATGTCTCTAAATGGGTTGAGGCGGTTGCTTCCCCTACAAATGACTCTAAGATGGTAATCAAGCTGTTCAAGAGTATCATCTTCCCGAGGTTTGGGGTACCTAAAGTTGGTTATCAGCGATGGAGGAAGCCACTTCATAAACAAGGTCTTTGAGAACATCTTGAGAAAGTATGGAGTTAAGCATAAGGTGGCTACACCGTATCATCCTCAAACAAGCGGTCAAGTGGAAGTCTCCAACCAGTAAATCAAGGCCATACTAGAGAAGACTGTCGGAGCAACAAGGAAAGACTGGGCAGTGAAGCTGGACGACGCTCTTTGGGCCTACCGTACCGCCTTCAAAACGCCGATTGGTACAACCCCTTTCACTCTACTCTATGGCAAGGGCAGTCATCTCCCGGTTGAGCTGGAACACCGTGCGTTGTGGGCTGTGAAGAGGTTGAACTTTGACCTCAAGACTTCATGAACTGGATGAGTTAAGACTGAACGCTTATGAGAGCTCTCGGATATACAAGGAGCGGACTAAGGACACTCATGATAAGAAGTTGGTTGCCAAGGAGCTTAAGGAAGGAGGGTTAGTGTTGCTGTACAACTCAAGGCTCAAACTCTTCCCGGGAAAGCTGAAGTCAAGGTGGAGCGGACCGTTCGTGATCCAAGAAGTGTTGCCTTACGGAGCTGTTACTCTTATTGGAAAAAGTGGCAGTGCATTCACCGTCAACGGACACAGAGTCAAGCCTTACTTGGCAGACAGCTATGACAAGGAGAGTACCTCGGTGCTTCTCCAAGACCCACCATCCGCCTAAACCAAGTAAAGTCTAGCTAAAGACGTTAAAGAAAGCGCACTTGGGAGGCATTCCCATGTTTATCTTGTACATATTTCTGCTTTATTTCTCTTTCAGTTTTATGTTTTTATTCTGCAAGTGTGTAGGAACAGGTATGAGCAGTCTAAACCTTGATCTTGAAGTCCAAAAGAGGCGATAGGGGTTAAGATGAGGCTAGAGATCGAGTGCTAGATCGACTGATCCTTACTCGATCTTTGCTAGATCGAGTCAGTGAATCGAGAGGAACCAGTCGATCTAGACGAGAACGAGTCATAAGATCGACCTTGACGAAAAAGGATCGATCGATCCAAAACGGATCGACCGATCTAATTTCTCTCGAGAAAATCTGTTGAAAACAGATCGATCACTCGACTCGATCCATCACTCGATCTGTGCCAAATCGACCCCTAAATCGAGGACATAGCTCGATCATGAGGACTTAGCCGTGGAGCCAACATCTCAATGATCGAGAGAGCCAATCGATCCAAGACTCGATTCATCATGAATCGAGTCTCAAATCGAGTAACCCTCTCGATCTAAGCCATTATGGGCATGAGATCGAGTCCTAGATCGACCGAATCGACTCGATCTCGTGCCGAGGTAACATTTTCTTTCCCTCCTTTATTCTTTTCCCTCCAATTTTTAAATTCACAACTTGGTCAAGGCAAGCATCTTTGACCATGAAAGATGTGCCTTGACCAAGACTTTGTCAGAATACCACATTTACTACCCATAGTTTTTCTCTTTGCTAGTCTTTAAATGTTTCAACAACCTCTCACCCTCTCATTCCTGTTTTTCTCGAAAATTTTAAACAAAGAGAGTGAGAGTTTCGGTTTTCAGAAGCTAGCAAAGATCTTTTACATTTCTTGCAAAGGTATTTTCAAAATTTATTGATTTAACATTAGGAAAATTTTCTTTAAATTCGCAAGATATTGTTCTAGAATATAGGGTCGGTTTTGATTTTTAAAAATTAGCTAAGTAAAAGAAATAATTCTAGATTTTTTAATATCTAAAGATCTGATTCTCCTTTATTTAGCTATGATTTTTATTAATTCCCCAAAATTTTAGGGTAGTAATTATAAGTTCTCTCCTTCTCCTCTCTCATTCTCATCAAACCGCCGTTTTGCTTATCAAGCTTCTTGAGAAACTTGTTTCAGGTACAATGGCCCCCAAAAGAACAAGGGAAGAGACAGCACAAGAGGGAGAAGGACAAGAGGTGGCAGTTCAAGAGAGGGTCAGATGGACTAAGGATGAGAAGAGGGACAAGAAAGGGCTGGAAAGGCTTCGGTTTGAGCCTACCAAGTTTGCTGATCGAGAGCTGCTGTTCAAGCTAGGGATTCTTGGGGATTTCGACCAACTCCTCAAGAACATTGGCCTAAGATATCTGTCACGGATGGATTGCCCAACCATTCCAGAAGTGACAATAGAATTCCTTGCCACGTTGGACTTCTGTTACGAGAATCCTAGCACACCCGTCCCTTCACAAGGTCGCCTCTACTTCAAGGTTGGCTTTCAAGCCTACACCCTCTCCATCCCTGAGCTATGCCAAGCTTATGGTCTCAACGCGGATGCCAACAAGGTCGAGTTCCCCGCCTTCAAGAAAGCCAACGACTTTTTGGACCTGATTAGCAATGAGGACTACAAAGCCAACATCGCCAAGATCAAGCGAGTGAGAAGCCCGGTGCTGAGGTACACTCTGAAGCTGATTGCCAACACGTTTAGTGGAAGATCTGTTGCTCCCACGGTCACGAAGACCGAGCTTTGCTTCCTGTTCCAAGGCGTGAAGCACTTGGTGTGTGATCCGGATGCAAATGACGAGCCTATGGAGGATGAACTCGGCGATGAGGTGAACTACGGATGTGTGCTTGCTGCTTCCTTGGTGAAATACAAGGCTTATGCCTTGCGGTGCAAGGCAACTTCTTCTTACATTGGCGGCTTCCTCACTCCTCTGTTCTTGCAAGCTGGTGTGCCTATTCACGACTTCGCCCATGTACCAGCCAGAGCTTTCATGGATGAGGCATACATGAGGAATACCAACAGCTTGGGGCACACACCAGCAGAAGGGTTCTACGCCTACCTCTTCATAGACGACGAAGACAAGAAGAGAGTGTGCATCCTGCCAAACAAAGATGAAACCGAGCTGCTTGGTGTTGGGAACATCGAGTTCTTACCCACGGAGGAAGAGTGCTTTGCTCCTCTAGGAGGACCACCTGCTTCAGCGATTGCTCCTCGTCAAAGGTCCGAGTCTCCAGCCACGGAAGATGAGATGCCCGAGGCCTACACACTTCCCAAGTTAGACTTTGAGCCGAGGACAAAAACCGAGAAGTTCCTAGCATCTGTTGTGGAGATGCAAAGGAAGATCAATAAGTGGCAAGGCAAAATGCTCACGAGACTTGGAAAGAAAGTCAAGGCACTTCAAGGAGGCTCGCCTAAGAAGAATGCAAGTAAGGAGGCTCAACAACCCGAGAAGAGAAGGCTCTCAACCGGTAGAGTTGTCATCCGCGAGGCACAAAGCAGCACCATTCAGCCAGCGCGCCATTCTTGCCAAGAACCAGCCGACAAGGGCAAAGCAACAATCTCTTGCTCCTCTAGAACATCCTCAAGTTCCAGCCGAGACTAGACCAGAGGTAACAACCTTCCACTGATGGGAATGACACGAAACTAATTGCAAATGAAAGCTAACTCAACTGGCTACAATATTGATGAAGGACGCCGAAGCCAAATCGGAATGGAAACACCTCATCTGAGCTGATCTTCAGTCGATAAGAATCATGTCGGTCACTCCTGACCGATGCTGGTGACCGAAATTCATCCGCTCGGTTTATATCGATCACTTCTGATCGATGCTGGTGACCGAAATTCATCCGCTGGGTTTATGTCGATCACTTCTCATCGATGCTGGTGACCGAAATTCATCCGCTGGGTTTATGTCGGTCACTCCTGATCGATGCTGGTGACCGAAATTCATCCGCTGGGTTTATGTCGGTCACTCCTGACCGATAGCCTCCGTGCACAGACCGATAGGGGTTGAGCGGTTTCACGAAAACTACTGTAACTTTCTAACAACTAATGGGAATGACCTGAAACCAACTCCAAACTCAAGATAACTCACGGGGCTACAATATTGGGGAAGACTGTTGAAGCTGAATCGTCTTGGAGATGCTTTGTCTGAGCCAGTTTTGTTAGGTGAAGTTTCTGGCCGCTTCAACAAGATGCACCTTCTTCTTGGGTCTTTTCATGTCTTGTGCTGCACCCACCATCATCTCCCATGCTCTTTGTAGCTCAATGAGTACCTATAAACATCTTTTATGCAAAGAAAATGCAAACTACATCCTGAATGCAACCTAAGTCTAAAAAGAGAAGAAAATGGGGCAAAGGATAAGGAAAATATGCAAAAGAGAACCAAAACATGCACTAAATGCAAGCCTAAATGATGTAAATACAAGATATATCACTATAATCCGAGGTTCTTGATCCCGAGGTAAAATGATGTACTTTGCAGATGTATATTTTTTTTCTTTTTGATTTGCAGTTCGCCAGCTCGTGCTTCGTGTACCCGCGGATTTGTTTGAGGTGGTTAAAGCTTTTCGCGGACGCAGAGTGCACTGGGTAAGGAGTTTCACGCTTCAAAGGGTAGAGCGTGTGCAGGCTTATCATCTCGGCAATGAAGTTGACACATCGGTTTCTCAATTTCTGAATATTGACCCAAGGCTTAAGATGGCGGCAAAGTTGACCTAACGAGACAAGAAAGTGCAAGCTGCCAAGATGAGGGCCGAGGAGAGAGGCAGGGAAAGCTCTGAATCCAGGGGACCGAGCCAAATGACTCTGGCCGTATCCACCGAACCGATCGTCGAACCACCTCGGAATTCTTCTTCAGGAAAGGAGCTTGTTGCAGGGTTGAAGTCCGCTCCGAGGCCTAAGGGATTGGTCATAGCTCGGCATGATGGTAAAGCAAAGGCGCCGATCCGGAAGGAGATGGGAGAGGTAGACAAAAGGCCACCGAAGCAACCCGCTTCCGAGCAGACCGAAGCTGTTGACGATGAGGCTCCCAAGAAAAAAGCAAAGCGTATTGTTCAGGCACAAGCCCCGGTCCCTGCTCTAAGCGTCGCGTCCATTACCGCCGATGCGCCTGTCAATGAAGTCGCGGCCTCCACAACTCTTTTTTTCAAGATGGTGTGCGCTGGCGATCGTTTCCCGCCGCCTGATACTCTTACCAAGAGGAGGAAGTATGCTAGGATGGTGCAGAAGGGAATCAAGGTATTGTGTTTTCTTGACTTCTTTTATCCTTTAAACGATCTGGTTACTAACTCGAGTTGGCTCGCATTTTATTGAGGCTGCGAACGAGGTAGTCGCGGGATACGAACAAGATGCCTGGGAGGATCAGCGTCGTATCGCCGAGGCGCGCCAGGATGCTGTTGCCCTCAAAGCTAAGGTTGACGCGGCGGAAAGTAGACATGCTACCGAGCTGGAAAAAGTAGAGGCCCGTATGAAGAAGCTCGAGGAAGAGAGGGATGAGTTCAAACTGAAGTGTGACAAATCCGACAGTCTGGTTGGTCGTCTTAACGAGTAAAAGATAAAGATAAATTCTGCGCTTGGGTCGGTGAAACGTCAGTTGATTGCGGACCGTGAATTGCACGAGGCTACTGTGATAAAAGCTCAGAAAGCGGCAAAGCTAGAACGTGTTGAGAAGTTCCAAGCGTGCATACACCAAGCCGAAGCGAAGATCGATGAGTTAAAAGGTGGAGCTAAGACAAAGATTATCGATCTCGCTCAAGTAGAGAGCAATCTTCAGCTTATCGGGATCCTTCAAGGCAAGGATCCCCCTACGTTAGACGAGGAGAAGAAGACTTTGACTGAGTGGAAAGATAAGCTCGTGGATGCCGACGCAGAATTTGAACGTCTCGCGACTGATCTCTGGGTAGACCTGAAGCTATCTCCGGTTTCGTCTGATTCTGGGCCCCTTATCTTGGGTGGTGAATCGATCGAGCTCATGAGCTCGAAGGTTGGTGTTGCGGATCCAGCAGGGTCTAACGTTGGTGCTCCAGGGGTATAAGACTTGATTGCCGATAAGGAGACCGAGCTGGGGGCTAAGTCATCCGAGAAAGAGCGCGAGAAGAAGACCCGAGAGACGTCCGGGGCAGATTAAGTGATCGACCTATAGACTGTTTGCTGTTATTTTTATGCTTTTCGTTTTGATTTTCATATTTTTGTTGCGTAACCCTCTTCGCAGGCGCGCTTTCTGTTCCGAACATGGTGCCTGGATGGCTTTATCCACTTAGACCTTATGTTATGGATTTTATATGATATTGTGTTTTGTTATTGAGCCGGAGCGTTATTGTTTTGCTTCTGAATTCCGACGGAGCAAAGTGTTCGAGTTATAAATTTGAGCATGTACGATGTTTCTCAATTGCTTAATATTTTTTTGACTTTTAATTGGGCGAGCCGCTGCCAGAAAAAGACGTAGTGGTCAGGACCAGTGTTGCTCATAAGCGATGTAAGTATTGGGTCGAAAGTCGATCGTTGAGACCTTTTAGTGCTATATGACCGCGAGGCGGTTGTAAAGATTAGATTTCGAGTTTGAATGGATCGAAGCGTACCGTAGCTAGGAAGCGAGGTGTTTGCCTCGGTTTCGAGTTCGACTATGTTTAGTATACAATATTTCTGAAGTGTTTTGGGAAACAAACCGAAGATGGGCGAACTGCAGTATTTTGGCCGCGATTAACCTGTGAATGCTTTGCAGCGTTTAGGACCAGTGTTGCTTTGAAGCGAGATGTTTTACTGGGTTTAAGTTTGAAAACAATTTGGTATCTTCGTACCTGATTGTGCACATCAGGTACAAAGGTCCAGAAGTGTTTTGAGAGACGAGCTGTGACTGGGAGAGCCGCAGTGTCTTGGTCGTGAATGACCTATGAATGCTATGTAGCGTAAATGACCAGCGTTGCTAATAAGCGAGGCGTTTTGCTGGATTTATGTTTGAACATATAAGGGTACCTCGTATTCTACGACCAACCATGAATATTATGTTCGTGAGGTGTTATCAGACCAACGTTGCTTAGAACGAACTGTTGTTGGGTTTAGGATGTTTTGTCACAGCTTTAGGACTTGCGAACCCAACTCGACTTAATTATCCGTTTTTCTGGCAAAACATAAAGAACAAAGTATAGGATTTACCCAACGATGTTTGACCGGGGTGTACCCAGCCATGATTTATATAGCGCGCTTTAATCCATGGAGGATGTTTGAGAACCCCATTGTCCAGTGCGAACGCAGGAGTTAGAATCTGTAAAGGATGTAATAGTTCATCAGTTGTGACCAACAACGGACGAGGTGAGCAATAAGAGTTGATGTGTGAGTTGAGTAAACTTGCTCTTTGATTTAAGCGAAGTGATTACAAAGCGTGGGAGTATACGAGTATACGTACCCCACTCCCCCCCCCTCTATTTTGGGAGGGGGGCACTTGAACTCGTCATGAGACGAGCTGCCTACGTACCCCTTTAGAGTGACTTAGAAGTAGTACTTCTTTAAGTGCATCGCGTTCCAGGATCTTGGTACTAGGTCGTCAGTTGCATTGTTGGCGAGTTCGTAAACGCCGGGTCGGACTACCTTGGTAATGCGGTAAGGTCCTTCCCAGTTAGCTCCCAATTTGCCGGCGTTTCGTTCGGCTGTGTTTTGGAAAACTTTACGGAGGACGAGGTCTCCTTTGTTGAATCGACGGCTCCTTACATTCGAGTTGTAAGGGGGGGGGGGGGGGATTACACACTCACTCAAGTGCGAATGGCGTTTCGCCTGTTGCTCGTCTCGGGGTTGTCCGGTGCGACCAGAGGACTCCTTTAAGCTCGTCTGCCCATCGTCCCTTCTTTTTGTCGAGGCGTTTTTCAGGCCATCGAATATAGTTATGTTTGCCGCCTCGGCTTGCCCGTTGCCCTGTGGGTAACGAGGCGTGGATTTGCTGAGCATTATCTTCCATTTTTTGCAGAAAGTTTCGAAACGGGTAGAGATGAATTGCGAGCCGTTATCGGTCGCGATCTCGTAAGGTACTCCATGTCGACAGATGATGTGATTCCATACGAAGTTCTCAACATGGGCGTCCTTGATGCTGTCGTAAGATTCCCCCTCGACCCATTTGGAGAAATAGTCAGTTAGGACGAGGAGAAATCTTTTTTGCTTGGAATGATTGGTCCTATCTATTCATGGTCGCATCCGTATTTGTTCTCCAGTTGCGATTCTGTCTCCATCTCCGCTTGTCCATCGTTGGCTGGCCCGACTTCATGTGCCTGTTCGTCGGGTACCGCTTCGTCTTCTTCCATCGGATCGATCAAGTTAACTGTTTCAGGATTTTTGATGCTAGGTCGCTCAATAAATTCCACTGGGATGACTCTCTTTAAACCAGGGCCTGAGGACAAGGTGAGGTCTGCCAGTGCGTTGGCTTTAGCGTTTTTGCCTTTGGTTATTCTTGTTAACTCGATTTCCAAAAATTCTTTGGCGAGTGTTTGGAAGATGTTTAAGTAAGCTTACATCCTCTCGTCTCTTGCTGTATACTCTCTTTTAAACTGATTTGCAACCAGCTGAGAGTCGCAGAAAGCACAAATTTTTTGGACCTTAAGTCCGCGTGTCAATCTGAGTCCGGCGTTCAGGGCCTCGTATTCAGCTTCATTGTTTGACGCGTGGAAGGCTAACCTAAAAGATTGCTCCAGGATTTCGCCCGTTGGCGAAGTTAACCGGATTCCGACTCCTTACCCTTGCTTGGATGACGAGCCCTCGACATGAAGGATCCAAGTAGAATCTGGGGTTGGCTCGTCGATTCCATCGGTGGGGAGTTCGATCAAGAAATCCGCCAGGACTTGAGATTTCGTGCAGATTTTGCTTCTGTACTCGATGTCGTATTCGCTTTGCTCCACTACCCATTTGGCTAGTCTCCCGGACTGGCTCGGGCTATGCAGGATAGCTCGCAGTGGGAAGAAAGTCAGTACTATGATCAAATGCGACTGGAAGTACAGCCTGATCTTTCGTGCAGACATCACTACTGCAAGGGCAAGCTTCTCCATCTGCGGGTACCGTGTCTCCGCGTCGGCCAAAGTTTGCTTACGTAGAAGATGGGCTTCTGTTCACCTCGCTCCTCTCGGACCAGGACTCCGCTTACCGCTGTAACTGAGACAGCGATGTATAGATACAGTGGCTCTCCCTCGACTGGTTTTGCAAGCACGGGAGGGGTGGTGAGATAACGTTTTAGCTCCTGGAAGGCCTGCTCGCACTGCTCCATCCACTCGAATTTCTTATTGCCTCGGAGCGTGTCGTAGAAAGGCAAACATTTGTCCGTCGACCTTGAGATGAATCGGTTTAGCGCGGCGACGCGTCCAGTCAGTCGCTGCACTTTTCGTTTGTTTTTGGGCGATGCAATCTGAATCGAGGCGTCGATCTGCTTCGGATTTGCTTTGATTCCCCGGTTTGTCACCAAGTATCCGAAAAATTCTATGGAAGTTACTGCGAACCGGCATTTCGTCGGATTTAACTTCATGTTTTGTTGATTTAGCTGGGACAAGCAAGCTCTGAGGTGGGCGACGTGATCCTTCTCTTCGAGTGACTTCACCAACATATCATCTATATACACCTCCATTGTTTTCCCGAGTTGCACGGCGAACATCTTATTCACCAGCCTTTGGTAGGTCGCCCCGGTATTCTTGAGCCTGAAGTGCATCACTTTGTAGCAGTATATGCCCAAGTCCGTTATGAATGCTGTCTTTTCTCGGTCGTTGGGATTCATCAGAATCTGATTATATCCGGAAAAAGCATCTATAAACGAAAGGAGTTTGTCGCCAGCAGTCGCTTCGACGAGGCGATCTATGTGAGGTAGCGGGAAGCTATCCTTCGGGTTCGCGAGCCAGTCCGGATATTTCACCTCGGCAATAGTACCTACTTTCAAGAGTCTGTTCACCTCGTCGTTGACTGCTTTGGCTCGCTCTGGCCCGAGCTTCGTTCTCTTCTGCTTCACTGGTTTGAAGGTCGGGTCGACGTTCAGCTCATGGCAGGTAACATCAATGCTGACCCCAGGCATGTCCTCTGCGCCCCATACGAAGGTATTGATGTTCTCCTTTAGGAAAGAGATCAGCTTGGTTTTTAATGTCTCCTCTAGCTCCTCTCCGATTTCTACGCATCTCTCTGGGTTTGCCTCGTCTATGCACACCGAGATTACAGGGGCGCACCTCGGCTGCTCGCCTTCTCCTTCCTCCAAGTTCTGTAATTGCTATAAAAGCCTTGACCGCCTCAGTTTTGCTTCGCGGTTTGTCTTGATCTTCTTATGATCCGTATCTCCGTTCGTCGGTCTTGGGGTTTCTGAGTTTGTGTTCAGCCATGAAACATATCCTGGACTCCTTTTGGCTTCCCCATATTATTTTTATCCCGTTCGGGCCTGGGAACTTTAAGCATAAGTGGTAAGTCGAGGCGACAGCTCGCATAGAGTTTATCCATGGCATTCCCATGATGATATTATAGATCGCCGGACTATCGGTGACTGAAAAATCGACCATCCTAGTAACATCTCTGGATCGGACAGGCAGCTTAATGGTCACCAGCATCATTATCGTATCCCCAGCAAAACTGGTCAGTGGGCTCAGGGTCAACTTGACTTCGGACATATCGACTTCCATTTTGACTAGGGTATCCCGAAAGATAACATCTACAGAACTCCCGGTTTAGATGAGAACTTTTGCCACGTCATGATCTATCACGATCAGTTCAATGACAAGCGGGTCATTATGCGGCCTATCGATGCCCGTAATTTCCCATTCTTCAAAGGTGAAGATATCGTTTGGATTCTTCGTTGGTGCGGACCAATTGATGCTCGCATCGGCTCGCCTTTGAAAGGATTTGATCGCGGAGATAGTGTCTCGACAATATTGTGATCCGCCCATGATCATGTTTATCCTTTGTCGTGTCCCCAGTTCAGTTTCCTTGTCATTCTTTCGATTACGTTTCGGGGTTGCACGCGGCCTCGCCTCGGGATCTCTCCTTGCCTCGGGGTCTCTCCTCGTCTCAGGGCCTTTTTCTTCTGGAGCGGGCTCGCCTCGAGCTCCGCTTCTACTGCGATTTCCCCTTCGATGTCCTTCAAGGTCAATGCATCGCCGAGCTCTCCTGCTATGAGTTTCTCTATGAGTTTAGCTCCGATTTTGCGGCACTTCGACGTCGGATGTCCGTAGGCTTTGTGCACTTCACAGTATGCTTTTTCGTCATACGAGTTCTGGTTTCTCATCCAGGTATTACTCCACGGGAGTTTGCCTCGGCCGGTGCCTATTTGATAGTTATGGGCTTTGCGGAAATTCGGTCCTTCATGGTGTACGTACGAGTTGCTCTGGTAACTCTTCTTTTTGGATGGTTGACTCGGCGCCGTGACTTGATTCTTGCTACTCGTCTTTCCCGAACCAAAGCGTTGGTTTAAAGTTTTGAATTCTTCCTCTTCCAATATAAAGTCCGAAGCGCGGTGCATGGCATCCTGGATAGTTTGCAGCTTGTTTCGGCTTATTTCCTTCTTGAACTCCGACTTATGCCAGAGAGATTTTCTCAAAGCAACGAGTGCTCCCTTGTCGCTTAAATTTTCTACTACTGCTTTGAAACGTCCCATGAATGCTCTTAGTGATTCGGTCGGTCCTTGGGACAAGGTCCATAGGTCAGCGTTTGAAACGCCTTGATTCTTGAACATGGAATATTGTTTCATGAACTCCCTGGTCAATTCTTTGAAGTTGTCGATCGAGTTCCGTTGTAATCGTGAGAACCATTCAAGAGCTGCTCCTCGAAGGCTTTCTACGAAGAGAAGGCAGAAGCCAGCGTCTCGCTCATTCTCTTTGAATTTGAATCTCGCTATCGCGGTTTTGAACGTCCTGACATGCTCTTTTCGATCGGTCGTTCCTTCGTAAGTGGGTAGTCGAATTTTTCCAGGGTCGGATACTCTCGCCTCCGTGATCCGAGTGGTGAATGGGGTTTTCTGGACTTCCTCTAGCAGCAAGTCTATCTCCGGTGCCACGCTGGTTGCCTTATGCACCTCGGATCTGATGACTTGCACCTAAGCATTCGCTCGTGCTAAGGCGGCTCGGATCTCACTAGGGGCATCTCCTCCTCGGCTCCCTCGACTGTGTTGGATAACATGGCTCCGATTTGCGGTTCTATGCTCCTCAGGGTATTGAGCTTGCTCCCCCCACGTGAGATCTTCGTCTTCCTCGTCCGAGTCGTGCTCGAGCTCCGCGTTGCCGACATCTCCTTCTGCTCGGGTATGCATCGCCTCGATATTATTTGAATTAAGTTGTGTCGGGTCTGTCTGCGTCTCCTCGGCCGTAACCGGATTGGCTTCGCCCCCAACTGGTTCGTCACTGGTTCCGCCTGGCTGTTGGCCCTCCTGCTCCAGGGCGGCTCCTTTTTGGATCAAGCATGGTAGGGCTGTGATGTTCGGCCTTGTAGCGGCAGGAGTCTGTTCTTCGGGGGTAGGCCGTGATTGGAGAACTCCTGATCCTCCGGGTCTACTGCAGCTCGTCACTGGTGTAGAGAAATTTAGTGCCACAGGGTTGAGTCCGTGTCTCCTAAACCTGCCTGGTGGATTCGTCGGTGGGAGGATGCTCCCGATGCGTTGGCTTTGGGCTCGGCTCTCCTCTGCTTTCGCCTCGAGTGTTTTATCTTGCTCTCCTGCCTTCTTCGCCAGCATCGCCAACATCTCTTTCACCTCGGCTAGGGCAGTCGTGAGAGCCTCGACATGCGTCTGTGGATGCTGAACTGTATCATCTGCGCCTCCATCGCTTCGCCTAGCTCCGGTGTTATCTCCGTCTTGACCTCCGTGACACAAGGTTTCTGACCCCTTGGTTCAATCACCCTTGTACTTGTCAGTTGTAGTAAGGGTTTTATGTCCATCCAATAGGAAGAGTTGAAAACAGAAGAGTTGCGAGTAAAGTCTCTAAGTCATGCAGAGAACTGGTTTTGTTGCCTAAGCAACAGTTCTAGCAACCCAAGTGAAACAAGCAGCAAACAAAGTGAAAGCAAAAGCAAACTAAGAAGTTCTAAGCAAGAAAAACAGAGCAAAACAGAGCAAATCCGAGATTCAAATAACAGAAAGACAAGTTCCTATATGTGGTTATTGGCTTTGGGGTATTTCAGACATTAACTAAGGCTATTTCAAACTACATTGATCAAGCAAGTAAGCAAGCAATGGTAATTCCTAGACATAGAGTTCACAATTAAGCTAGTTAGATCCAATCTCTTGGCAAATAACCCTTTGCTAAACATTCTAACAAGAACTAACTCTCATTAGTGCTAAAACATCAAGCAAGCATGATTAAACAACTCTATTCAATTCAAAATGTTCCTCAAACAGTCAATCTCTTGAGCCAAGGCCAGCAAATTCTCTATTAAACATGATCAGCATTTCATCAAACACTTGGTGGGCATAAGAGAAAGCTAACAACTTAGACAAGTTTGATCAAGACTAATCTAGCATGAATAACAGATTAATAGATAGGAACCCATAAACTAAAGCACTTAACAAGCCTTAATCAAGCCTTAAATCCCCCTAATCTACCACATCTAGAAACCCTAAGATGACTACTCACTCATAATCATGTTTAACACCAAATCACAATGGAAAAGGATGCTAATCATGGTTGAAAGAAAGATTAAAGAAAGATTAAAGAAAGATTAAAGAAAGATTAAAGCAAATATTTGATTATATTAAACAAAGCAAAGAAATTGTCTTACAAACTTAAAGAAAGTGCTCAAGAACAGTAAAATGACATGACCTGTCGAAAATCTGGAAAAAGGGACTGTTTATAGTCTAGAGAAGAAAACCCTAGAGTAATAGCATAAATGTAATTAAAAACAGGTTCGGACTGGGTCAGTATCGATCAGTTGTGTCGGTCTTCAGTG
This sequence comes from Thlaspi arvense, assembly GCA_911865555.2. NCBI lineage: Eukaryota > Viridiplantae > Streptophyta > Magnoliopsida > Brassicales > Brassicaceae > Thlaspi > Thlaspi arvense. The sequence goes on from OU466857.2 coordinate 17,497,099, forward strand.
ACCGAAATGGATCCCTATCGGTTTGGAGTGATCGACATATATGACCGAAATCCATCCGGTGTGTTTGTGTCGATCACACTTGACCGATACTGGTGATCGATATGCTCTGTATCGGTCACCCTTGACCGATACTCTTTGTGCTCTGACCGAAAACTTTTGCAGAGATCTTCTGCTGTGATCCTTCTTGCTCCCTTTTGTCCAGCTAGCATCTTGTATCATTCCCAAAACTCCTCCAAGCTCCTTTTAGCTCCAAAAGCACCTAAAAACATCCAAAATGCAAAGAAAATGCAAACTATACTCTAAATGCAACCTAAGTTTAAAAGGAGAAGAAAATGGGACAAAAGCAAAGGGAAAACATGCAAAAGATGACCAAAATATGTACTAAATGCAGCCCTAAAATGGTGTAAATACAACTGATATCAACACCCCCACACTTGCCTTTTGCTTGTCCTCAAGCAATCAAGAAAAAATGGGAGAGTGAGGTTTGAAAGTGGGCATTCAGATTCCAAAAGTGGAAAGGTAAAGAGATGGTTTCAATGCTCAAGTGCCTAGTTGTAGGATGAAAACATAATTAGCTATACTTTAAAGATCCTAGCCATGCTCATCATGTTTCAAAATAGTATCAAATCTAAACTTAGGCAAATGCTCAAATCAATCAACTCTTTAACATTCAATTAAGTTCAGAACATGAATCATGCTTATGCAAATCAGGTGAAGACATTTGGTTGAAATGGGTAAGGTTATGAGATAAGAATGATCTCATTTAAGCACAAGGGTTCAAAGTCATAAAGGATCACTCAATGAAATGACTTCATCTTACGCAAAATGCTAAAGGTAAAAGCACACTTATGCATGCAATTCAAAGCTCTCTTCTACCCTTATTTATCAAAGATGAGTCCTAAGCATTTCTAAACCCAAGAGTGAACCCTCTAAGTCTACCCTTTCCTAAATTCTACCCTTTACCCATTTTCATGGCTGGGGAAACTTCTTCTTTTGCTTCTGTGGCTGCTTCTTTTTGGTTGGGACTTGCTCTTCTTTGTTGTGTTGGCACCTTCGTCACCTTTGGTGGATTGCTTCTTGGTCAGATTTTTCTTCTTTTGGACCCTTCTAAGTATTGTTGTTGGCGCCAATTCTTCTTTTTCAACTTAAAGCTTTTATTCCCTTTACTTAACCACAATACTAAACTGTTTCCCCTTTTCTACCATTTTAGATCTTTTCCTTTTCTTTCAAAACATATAAAGATGAAGTTCAAACCACTTACACTACCCTTTTAAAACCCCAAAACTCCTATCCTAGAATCAAGCTCAAGGTGCAAGCTGATATCTACATGAGAGCTAATCATTGCAAGCCTTAATCCTAACACTTTTTGCCAAGACAAAATCGAAAATTCAATGCAAAGGCCTCACAGCTCTCACAATAGTGTTTAGGCTCAAAAAGAGGTTTTGGTTAAGGGTGAGGATGTAACTGTCCCATAATTATGAGGATCAGCTATTTGGATCAACAAGAGTGGTAGAAAGGAGAAAGATGATCCAAATATGTATATGGTAGCCATGTAATCACTTTTCAATGCATAAGACATGATAATGAAAAGTCCAAGTTAAAGTTCAAGTTGATAGAGTTGATTTTCAGGGAACAAATGCTTTCAGAATGAGATGAGAAGACCAAATCTAGCAATATAAGCATGGTTCAGCCTTAACTTCTAGCAATCATATGATGCATCAAACAACTATGCACTTAAAAACTGAAATCATCTCTAAACACTAAACACTTTACAAGGAAAATTCATTATAATGCCCTATGCAAATGCAATGCAACCTACATGTCAACACTAGACTCAATCCTAGAAGAATGAAATGCAACTACATGCTTTCTTTTCGGTTTGCAAAAATGCAAAAAAAAGTTTTAAAGTTTTTTTTGATTTTTTGTGTTTTTCTATGCCTTGCATGTATGCATGATATGCATTAGACTCAAATTGAAAAGAAAATGAAAAACAAAGAAAACAGAAGACAAAGTCAAACCCCAAATCTCTCCCTCCGCACTTAAATTACACAGTCCCTTGTGTAATGAAAGCAATGGAAGAGAGAAGCAACAAAATATATTACAAAAATAAAAAAGATGCAATGGTATAGAACAATGGAAGGGATGTGGTACTAGGTTGAATGGTAGCAGTTGTGGGATGATCCTGAGGTTTGAGGAGACTTGCTAGCTCTCCTCTTCCTTCTCTCATAGACTTGAGTGGAATGCTCTGCTTCTTGAGTTGGTTGAACCCAGCTTGACCATAGTTGCTCAGCTTGTGAAGAAGTCCCTTGTGTGCCCCATTGCGATGTCTCCTGAACTTCAGAGGGGTTGGGATTTGGTGCCTCCCAAGCTGATGGAACATGGGCTCTTGGCTCATAAGATGAGGCCCTTGGTTGTGCCCATGTACCCCATTGATCACTTGGTTGTGCATGGAATGAGTGTCTTCCATGGGAGTTCCATACAGCTTCCTCCTCTTCAGTTGGCTCAGCTTGGTGAAGTTGCTCTTCTTGTTGAGAGTTGAGCTCTTGGGTGTGGCTGTGATGGGATGTTTTTGCTGATGTAGCCTTGTTCTTCCTGAACTTCCCCTTCAATATCTTCATAAGCCCTTTGATGGCTTTGTCTTGCCACTCGCACCACTTCTGGAGTGTGTTGATGTGCTCATGAGCTGCTCTCAAAGAGCTTCCTTGGTTGGGAGCTTCATAGGGCTGGAAGTGGAACTGCCTTGAGCTGTAGTTCAACACTTCTTCTTTTTCAAGCTCATCTTCTTCATGGGTTCTTCCTTGGCCTTCAGCACCAGCAGTAGCATTCCATTGTTCTTCTTCTTCTTCTTCTCTAATCTCTTCAGTGTGCTCCTCTTCTTCTTCACTGTCCTCTTCTTCTTCTACTGTAGGAATAGGGCCGCCTGTGTAGAGCTCCTCCTCACTCAAGTTGAAGTTGATGTTTGTTGTTTTGGTGAAGGAGGTTAGCCTTGGGTTTGGGAGAAGGACTCTCACTTGCTCCAAGTGATTGTTGAGGAATTGATAAACATACTTGCCCTGAAAATTCTTCTCAAGAAAATGACTTCTCTTCATATACTCCATATCTTTCCGGACATGAGCTAGAGCATCTTCAGCATGCTCCTCAAGGTTCACATCACAAGCTAATAGAATTGCTGTCACAACTCCTCCAATGTGCAGTTCTGGATTCTTCTCCCTTCTTCCCTTGTTGACAATCCAGCTCTTGTATGTTTGCAGCTGCTCCATCAACAGTCTTACAAGGCATGGTAGCTTGCTTGGTGGAGGAACTTTCACTGCACATCTGCTGGTGCCTGGACCAATGTACAATCCATTGTAGAGGAAGTCTCTCTCCTTGCCAGTTAGGTGTGAGGTTTCTTTCCTTGCAAAAAAATGTGTTTGCAAGCACCTTGTGTGCATATCTAACTGCAGGATGCTTCAAGTGTTGGTTCCTTGTAGCCCCAGCTTTGAATTCCCCTACGCCAATTGCCTCCCAAAATCTTGTGTACTGTGATTCATGGATTAAGAACTTCTTCCCTCTTTGAAAGTAGGTGCTTAGCCCCAGTGCCCTAGAGAGTTCTTGGAATGTGATTTTGAACTTCTGTTTTCCAAGCTTGAAAGAGATCCATCCATTATGGTCAGGGAGCTCACTCTTCTCATAATAAACCACCTTGAGGGTGGAGAGGAATTGATGAGTGAAGCGCTCATAGGATGGGAGAGGCTGTAGTAGCTCTGTAAGCCCCATCTGTTCAAAGGTGCAGATGTAGTCTTCATAGATTCCCAGCTCCTTCATTGTGGAGGGTGATAACAGGATTTTTGTTGCAATGTGATTATCAAGATGTAAGTAAGAGGTTGTCAAAACTCAATCAGCACACAGTCGTAGTATAGTGCAAGAGGAATCAATCCAACCTAAGAACTAGGAAGTGCAATGAGAAAGCAAGGATCATGCAAAGCTAAGCAAACGATGAACGATTTTGTGAAAATCCTAAAAACTAGATGCAATGGTCAAATGCAAAGCAAAACTATTTTAAAAATACTAGAAACGAGTGAACTACCACGAGGAACAAACATAATGATTAAAATGCAAAGCTATGAATTAATAATAATCGACTAGTAGATCGACCACTAGATCGAGCAACAACGATCGATCTTGTCTAAAAGTTCAACAGAAATGAATCTAATGACCAGGATGCGAACAGATAGCAAGCAAATGATTAACAGAGATGTAAGAATACTAAGAAAGAGGGTCCAGGGTTGAGATTCATGTTCAAGGGTTTCAAAGTTTCAAGCATGGCTTGAAAACTTTAGATCTACTCACTTTGTGAGATTCTCTAGGCCTTGAAAACAAAACAAGATCCATCCATGGTGTGTGGTATGGATCACTCCTTCATTCTCTCCTCCAGACCCATGGCGTTTGGCGGAAAAAGAGATTAAAGGGCATAAACTTAGATTTCAAACACATGGCCTAACTAGTCCCCTAAACTACCATGGCGTTTGGGAAAGGTAGACTAGCCTCTGGGATTCGATTTTCGAGGACCTCTGGATCCTGTCAAGGTAAGAGGCCCCTTGGATCATAAAGATCTTGGCGTGAGAGTCTCTAAGCCTTAAGAACTCGATATCCTAGAAGAGAAAGCCATGAAGAACAAGAAAACACAAAACTTTGAAAACCTTTTCGACCCGTTTGAATCCTCTCAACCCCAAAACCCGAATAGACTACTCGCTACACATAGAATAAACCAACAAAGCATAGAAGATGATCTAATAAACATAAAAAACGATTGCTTTAAACTTAAACGATTCGATATTCAAGAACAAAGCAAGAAAAAGCTTCTAGGTCTAACATTGGCGAAATCGCCTTCGAACAGAGAGAAAAAAGATAAAAAGATAAAGTGAAAACGTGTGTTGGAAAACAAGATCGCCGCCTTCCGAAATAGGCCAAACAGTTCGATGGTCCCCCCCTCGCTAGAAGCCAAAAACGGTTAAAGTGCACTGAGATCGACCTCGAGATCGAGCATCTCACTCGACCGTCTTCGTGACTTCAGCTCGATCTGTGTCTCGATCTTCCTTGGTGGATTGAGTTCTTCGTCTGATCTTGGAGTCGATCTTTGGAGGATCGAGTGGTGGACTCAATCCGACTCTCGCTCTGCATGGCGTCATTTATGTCCGTACTCCTTGATCGATCTCTTCACTCGATCTTGGTCTCGATCAGTTCCTTTGGATCGGATGGGCTACTCGATCTTCTGGTCGATCTCATCTAGATCGACCGGCCATGCTCGATCCACTTCTCGATCTCTGATCCTTAGCAAGCATTCCTGAATTCTCCAAGTTTCCACGAGCCTCCTCACGAGCCTTACCACGTCCACAAATCTTCCAAGACTTTAAAGTAGCCGAAAACAACCTGAATGCTATGCAAAATGCAAGAAACATGCATATGCTGGTGCAAGAATGCTCTAGGACCTAAAGTGATGCAAACTAGCCTAAAGTGCATGGTAAATGCATGAGAAACTAACTTATATGTATGCAAAATACTTGAAATATGCAGCAATATCAACTACCCCAAACTTGTCTTTTGCTTGCCCTCAAGCAAACAAAATTCAGGAAGGGAGAGAGGTTTTAAAACAAACGGGGGTTTAAGCTTCTTGCAAAGGTGTCTTTCAAATGAATCAATCTCGACGTCCTAATTATTAATTCTAAAATGGAATGCACACACTCATACTCCAAAGAACTTAGCCTTACTCATCACACAATGAATTTCAAATCATGACTCTCCTATTCCAAACAATCAAAGAATCTCATCCTTTAACATTCATTAATGATCGAACCGTGAATCAAACTTATGCACTTTAAAGCAAAACACATTTGGCTAAGGGTGAAGGCTATGAGCATAGAATGATATCACAATGCAATGGGTTTCTCTCACGAATGGTATGAACTTTATGCATAATGCTAAAGGTAAAGGCAATTGATGCATACATGATTAGATTCTCATCTACCCTTGTACACTAACAATGACCCTAAAACCCCTCTCATTTTCTTTTCTTTTCAGCTCACTCACCCTCCCAGAGACTACCCTTATTAAGCTCAAACCAAAATAAAAAAAACAGAAAACATTTTTACTCTTTAGGCTAGTGAAAAGGCTTGAAAATATTTTAGCTCCTTATTTTTTTCTTATTGATAGCTCTCTTATTCTTTTCTTTCTTTTTCTTTTCTTTTTATTTTGACACTTAGGCTCTTTTCTCCTTTCTTTTTTTTTTATTTTTTATTTATTTTACTTGAGAGAGCTATCTTCTGAAATACTTAGAGCATTATACATTTTTATAACAAAGCCTTTCACTTAAAACCTTTTGTTCACTTCAATTGCCAAACTCTTTTGAAACTGTAAGCATATAAACAAGAATGCAATCCCATCAAACCCCCAAACTTATCCTAAGCCTACAACCAGCTTCAAAATGCAAAGCTAGCAATCATATGAGAACCTAATCATGTCGCCTAAACGTAACACGTTATGCTAAGTTCAAACCGAAAAAAGGCCTCACAATGATGTCACACAAGAAAGCTTGGCTTGAAAGAAAGGTAAGGGTGATGGTGGGGGTTCTACTTATGCTCACAAAGAGTGGTAAAAGGAGGAAGAGAGCCTAAATATTTTAAAGATCCATGTGTTTATTTTCAAATGCATAAGAATGATATTTAAAAATTCAGATTAGGGTTCTCACTTATTAGGACAAGTTTCAAATCATGAATGTTCAATTCAAGCCATGAAAATTAAAACAAGTGATCCAAGCATGGTAAGGACTTACTTTCAAAGCGTGAGCAAAACATTAGAGAATTACTAACTAGGGCATTGAAACAATTCATGAGCTTAAAACACATTTTTAAGAAAACTTTAAACCCTTATGCAAATGTAAACAACCTAGATGCTTAAAAATTCTAGACTCAATCCTAAAATGCTTAACAATTTGAATGCAACTACATGAATTTTTTTTTTATTTTTATTTTTTAATTTTTAAAACTTTTACCAATTTTTTTGTTTTTTTTATGCCTTAGAATGTATGCAAGACTCAAGGGATGCAAAGAGAAAATAAGAGCACAAAAAACATGTCAAATAACACACACACTCCCCCAAACTTGAATGACACCGTCCCAGTGGCAAACAAATTCGAGAGAGCTCAAAACACTAAGCAAAAATCAAGAAAACATGAGCGGTATGTACAATGGAAGGTTGTTGGTACCTCGTGTCTAGCCTCGGCTGGAACTTGAGGATGTTCCAGACGAGCTAGATACTATGGCTTTGCCATTGGAGGCTGGCTCTTGGAAAGAAAGATGCGCCGGCTGAATGTTGCTTCCTTGAGTCTCACAGATGACAACTCCACCGGTTGAAAGCCTCCTCTTCTCGGGCTGTTGAACCTCTTCACTTGCAGCCTGCTTTGGCGAAGCTCCTTGAAGCGCCTTGACCTTCTTGGCAAGCTTCTTGATGACTTTGCTCTGCCACTTGTTGATCTTTCTTTGCATCTCCACAACAGAAGCAAAGAACTTTTATGTCTTGGTCCGCGGCTCAAAGTCAAGCTTAGGGAGGACAAAGGCTTCGGGCATCTCATCATCCGTGCCTGGAGACTCCGATCTAGGGCGAGTAGCTTGCTGAATGGTTGCCGCGGCTCCTAGAGGAGCCAAGCACTCCTCTACTCGATGTTCCCAATTCCCAACAGCTCTGTTTCGGTTTGGTTTGGCAAGATACACGCCCTCTTCTCATTCTCCTCATCAATGAATAGGTATTCAAAGAAGCCCTCGGCTGGCATGCGTCCCAAGCTGTCAGTGTTCCTTAGGTATGTCTCGTCCATGAAGGCTCTATCCGGGACGGGAGTGAAGTTCTGAAGCGGCACGCCGGCTTGCACGAACAAGGGTGTGAAGAAACCGCCAATAAGTGATGAGCTTGCCTTGCATCTCAAGGCATATGCCTTGTATTTCACCAACGAAGCAGCCAGGATGCACCCGTAGTTCACGTCATCTCCGAGCTGGTCTTCCAACGGCTCATCGTTCTCATCCAGATCACACACGAGATGCTTAATGCCTTGGAACAAAAAGCAAAGTTCCGTCTTGGTCACCGTGGGGGCTACTGACCGACCATTAAAGGTGTTGGCCATCAGCTTCAAAGTGTAACGTAGCACTGGGTTCCTCACTCTCTTGATCTTCGCGGTATTCGCCTTGTAGTCGTCATTGGCTATGAGGTCCCAAAAATCGTTTGCTTTAGTGAAGGAGGGAAACTCAACTTTCGTGGCAGCTGCATCGAGGCCATAAGCTTGGCAAAGCTCGGGGATTGAGAGACTGAAGGCTTGACGTTTTATCTTGAAAGAGAGGCGGCCTTGAGAAGGAGTTGGGACACTAGGGTTCTCATACGCAAACTCCAAAGTGGCAAGGAAGTCGATTGTCACTTCGGGATAGGTTGGGCAATCCATCTGGGACAAACACCTCAGCCCTATCTTCTGGAGGAGTTGATCAAAATCTCCTAAAATCCCCATCTTAGCCAGCAATCTTCTGTCCGCGAACTTAGTTGGCTCGAACTTCAGCCTTTGAAGCCGTTCCTTGTCTCGTTTCTCATCTTTAGTCCAACGAACCCTCTCCTGAACAGCCACTTCTTGGTTTCCTCCCTCTTGTACTGTCTCTTCTCTCGTTCTTTTGGGAGCCATTGTGCCTGAAACAAGTTTCTCAAGCAAAGCAATGAGCAAAACGGCGATATGTTGAGAGAAAAAGAGAAGCAAAGAAGAAAACTTATAACTAATACCCTAGATTTTTCGGGGATTTATAAAAATTATAACAAGATAATAGAGAATCATATCTAGAGATAGAGAGAAATCTAGAATTTTTCCTATTATCAAGCTATTTTTAAAAATTTTAAACCGCCCTAGCATCTAAAACAATCAAAGCGAATAAAAAGGAAATTTTCTTGAAAATTCGAAAATACCTTTGCAAGATTGAAAAAGGTTGCTGCTAGCGCTTAGAAAACAAGAATTCACACTCTCTTTTGCTTAACAACTCGAGAAAACAAGAATGAGAGAGTGTGAAAGTGGTTGAAAACATTTAAAGGCTAACAAAAACAAAACTATGGGTAAAAGAAGTGGTTTTCTCACAAAAGTTGTGGTCAAGGCACATCTTTCATGGTCAAAGATGCTTGCCTTGACAACTTTTTGAATTTAAAAACCGGAGGGAAAAAGGAAAAGAGAGAAAAGAAAATGTTACCTCGGCACGAGATCGAGTCCATTTGGTCGATCTAGGACTCGATCTCATGCCCATAATGGCTTGGATCGAGAGGGTTGCTCGATTTGGGACTCGATTCGAATTAAATCGAGTCTTGGATCGATAACACCTCTCGTTCCTCGAATTTTGGCACGGTGGCTAAGTCCTCGTGATCGAGCCACGTTCTTGATTCAGGGGTCGATTTAAGCTTGGATCGAGTGGCAGATCGAGTACACTATTCGATCTAGCCTTGAAAATCGAGTGACTCAGTCGATCTACCCCTCGTTTGCTTTTCAGGCTAAACGTATAGGGTTTTCGTCCTCTCGTGATCGACTGTGTCACATGATCTGTCTACTCAATCTCGTTTAGATCGACTAACTCCTCTAGATTCACTAGCTCGATCTAGCACTCGATCTCTAGCTTATATTCGCCTCCTCTTACTCCTTTTGGATCTAAGAATATGCTCTGCCATCCCTTATACATGTTCCTACACACTCATAAGATAACAACATAAAACTGAAAGAGAAATAAAGCAAAAATATATACAAGATAGACATGAGAATGCCTCCCATGTGCGCTTTCTTTAACGTCTTTAGCTAGATTTTACTTGGTTTAGGCAGATGGTGGGTCTTGGAGAAGCATTGAGGTGCTCTCCTTGTCGAATGCACTCGCCATGTATGGCTTAACTCTGTGTCCGTTCACTGTGAATGCATTCCCACTCTTGCCTACCAACGTGACAGCTCTGTAGGGCAATACCTCTTTGATTTCATACGGACCGCTCCATTTAGATTTCAGCTTTCTTGGAAAGAGCTTGAGCCTTGAATTGTAACTCATGGGTGTCTTTGAAGATGGACGGCCACCAGAAACCGGCTTGCAAGACCTTAGTGGCGGTCTTGAATGAAGCAAAGTGCCCGCCATACGAAGAGCCATGGCAGTGAAAGATGATGTCTCTTGCTTCCTCCTTTGTCACGCATCTCCTGTATAGGCTGTCAACACCTCTCTTGTATAAATAGGGCTCGTCCCAAAAGTAGCTGCTTACATCCCTCATGAACTTCTTCCTGTGATAGTTGTCAAGATGCGAAGGCTCTTCACCACATGCCAAATAGTTCACAATGTCCACGTACCAAGGAAGATTCTCCTCTTTGAAGCTCAGAACCTCCTCAAACTGCCCCTCTAGCTTTCCACATACAGCCGTAGTGATCGCCATGAGTTGTTCCTCGGGAAGCGAATCATCTAAGGGTAGAGACTCGTTGATTCTTAACCGAGAGGGATGGTCAGCAACGCCTCTCTCTATCCCTTTCTTGTCCTTAATCTCCATGTCAAACTCCTGAAGAAGAAGAATCCATCTCAAAAGCCTCGGCTTAGTGTCCTTCTTGGAATAGATGTACCTCAAAGCCGCGTAATCTGTGTATACAATGGCCTTGGAACCCACGAGGTATGACCGGAACTTCTCATAGGCAAACACTACTGCCAATAGCTCCTTCTCCGTAGTAGTGTACCTTGTTTGCGTGTCATCCAAGGTTCTTGAAGCATCGTAAATCACGTGCAGCTTCTTATCTTTCCTTTGACATAGAACGGCTCCCACGGCATAGTCACTAGCATCACACATAATCTCGAACGGTAGAGTCCAGTACGGTGCTTGCACTATAGGCGCGGATAGTAGAGCTTCCTTGATGGTCACGAAAGCATGAAGGCAATCCTCATCGAACACAAAGTCAGATTCCTTGCACAACAGCCATGTGAGAGGGCGTGGAATCTTGGAAAAATCCTTGATGAAGCGCCGGTAGAAGCCAGCATGGCCTAGGAAACTCCTCACTCCTTTGACATTAACCGGCGGCTCAAGACTGATCATGACCTCAAACTTAGCCTTTTCAACCTCAATGCCCTACTCTGATATCTTATGACTGAGCACGATCCCCTCTTTCACCATGAAGTGTTATTTCTCCCAGTTAAGCACCAAGTTTGTCTCCTTACAGCGCTTTAGTACCTTGCAAAGATTCAACAAACACGCAGAAAAGGACGCACCATAGACAGAGAAGTCATCCATAAACACCTCTACCATCTCTTCTATTAGATCAGAGAAGATCTACATCATACACCGCAGAAACATAGCCGGTGCGTTACACAACCCGAATGGCATCCTTCGATACGCGAAGGTGCCATAAGGGCATGTAAAGGTCGTCTTCTCCTGATCATTTGGATGGATTGATATTTGGAAAAATCCACTATATCCATCAAGAAAGCAATATTAGGGATGATTAGCAAGTCTTTCAAGCATTTGATCAATAAAAGGCAAGGGAAAATGATCTTTTCTAGTAGCAAGATTAAGCTTCCTATAATCAATACGCATTCGGTGTCCTGCAATAGTCCTAGTAGGTATAAGCTCATATTTGTCTTTCTTAATGACCGTGATCCCTCCCTTCTTAGGCACCACGTGTATGGGAGAAACCCACGTGCTGTCACTTATGGGATAGATCACGTCAGCTTCTAATAGCTTAAGAATCTCTTTCTTAACAACCTCTTTCAAATTAGGATTCAAATGCCTTTGGTGTTCTATAGAAGAGGCGTTCTCATTATCCAAGTGAATCATATGAGTGCAAAGCATTGGTGAAAGGCCCTTGATGTCACTTAGAGAGTACCCAATGGCCTTCCTATACTTTCTCAGCTTAGTTAGGAGTGGGTGCAACTCATCATCACTTAAGTTTTCATTCACAATCACATGATAAGCTTCATTAAGCCCTAAGAAAGCATACCTTAGCCCTTTCGAGAGCTCCTTAAGGTCCACCTTTGCGGCTAGCAGCTCACTCCAGTCATCCTCGTGGCTCTTGTTGACGTTCCCATCCTCAGTAGCCTCATTAGAACCCGAGACATGACCCAAAAGACTGCTTTCTTGAACCGTTGTCCCTTCCGAGATCGAGTCTTCCAGTCGATCTTGCTCTCGATGTCGTCTTGAGCGAGCAATTTCACTCGATTCTCCCACTCGATTTAAGGTGGATCGAGTGAAAGATCGAGATGCTGGGTCGACCTCCGGAATGGACTCTGAACTGATCGGGGGGGCACCTCTCGATCTTGGACTCGATTGATTCCATGGATCGACTGCTCTCAACTCTATTGATTTAGATGGGATCGAGTAGTGGATCGGGTGTCTGAGTCGTTCTCTTCTCTGGATCGACCAGTATCCTCGATCTTCCAGTCGATTGCTGACTTGGATCGAATGATCTTCTCGATTTCCTTATCGATCTCTAGGCACCCGCCTTCATCTTCTCGCATAACTTTCCTCCAATCAAGGAGATTAACGTACTCCTGACTCCACTGATCCACGAAACCATACTCCTCTGGCTCGTTAGTCAATGCCAGCTTCAAATAATCCTCTTGTGCAAGCTCCTCTAGCAGTTCATCCGCCAAGGCATACAACGTCTCAATGTAGAAAGCTTGGCTTCTTCAAGACCTCATTAATGTCAAAGTCCAGCCTTATATCTTTACCCAAGTGCAGAGCTATCTTCCCGTTCTTGACGTCGATGATGGCTCCAGCGGTGGCTAAGAACGGTCTACCAAGAATGAGCGGATCCTTAGGTTCTTCATCCATTTCCATCACAATGAAGTCTGTAGGCACGTTTACACCGCTGATTCTCACTGGCAAGTCTTCAAGTAGACCCACGTGTAACCTCACGCTCCTGTCAGCTAGCACCAAGGAGATTCTACAATCTTTGAACCTCGTGAATCCCAACTTCTTTGCTATAGAATGAGGCATCAAATTTATACTAGCTCCCAAATCGCAAAGATAACTCTTGAACTCCAACGGACCAAACTTACCTTTTGCTTGCCCTCAAGCAAACAAAATTAAAGAAGAAAGAGAGGTTTTAAAACAAACGGGGTATAAGCTTCTTGCAAAGGTGCTTTTCGAATGAATCCATCTCAACGTCCTAGTTACCAGTTCTAAAATGCAATACACACACTCATACTCCAAAGATCTTAGCCATACTCGTTGCACAAAGAATTTCAAATCATGACTCTCCTATTCCAAACAATCAAAGAAATTCATCCTTTAACATTCATTAATGACCGAACCATGAATCAAACTTATGCACTTTAAAGCAAAACACATTTGGCTAAGGGTAAAGGCTATGAGCATTGAATGATCTCATTTTAAAGAGGGTTTATTTTAAGCAAAGGGGTTCTCTCGAAAATGGTAAGAACTTTATGCATAATGCTAAAAGTAAAAATAATTGATGCATACATGATCAGATTCTCATCTACCCATGTAAACTAACAATGATCCTAGAAACCCCTCTCATTTATTTACTTTTAAGCTCACTCACCACTTAGAGTCTATCCTTTTTCCCAAAGCAAAAGCTTAGCAATCCCCAAATAAATATAGGAAACATCTTAACTCTTTTAGGTTAGTGAAAATGTTTGAAAATATTAAGCTCATTATATCTTTCTTATTGATAGCTCTCTATTCTTTTTTTTTCCTTTTTTTTCTTTCTTTTTTCTCTTTTTTCTTATTTTGGCACTTAGGCTCTTTTACATAAATATTTTTTTTTGAGAGAGCTATCTTCTGAAATTATTGGAGCATTATACTTTTTAAACATAAAACCTTTCACTTAAAACCTTTTTCTTACTTCAAAAACTTAACTCTTTTGAAACCGAAAGCATATAAACAAGAAAGCAACCCCAATGATTCCCCAAACTTATCCTAAGCCTACATCTAGCTTCAAAATGCAAAGCTAGCAAACATATGAGAACCTAATCATGTCGCCTAAACGTAACACTTTATGCTAAGTTCAAACCGGAAGCGGCCTCACAATGATGTCACACACGAAAATTTGGCTGCAAAAAAAGGTAAGGGTCAAGGTGGGAGTTCTACTTAGGCTCACAAAGAGTGGTAAAAGGAAGAAGAGAGCCTGAATATTTTAAAATCCATGTGTTCAATTTCAAATGCATAAGAATGATACTTAAATATTCAAGTTAAGGTTTTCACTTAATATGACAAGTTTCAAATCATGAGAGTTCAATTCAAGTCACGAAAATTAAAACTAGTGATCCAAGCAAAGTAAGAACTTACTTTCAAAGTATGAGCAAAGCATTAGAGAACTACCAACTAGGAGATTGAAACCATTCATAAGCTTAAAACACCTTTTTAAAAAAACTTTAACCCCTTATGTAAATGTGAACAACCTAGATGCTTAAAAATTCTAGACTCAATCCTAAAATGCTTAACAAGATGAATGCAACTACATGAATACTTTTGAAATTTTTTAAACATTTTACCAAATTTTTCCTTTTCTTTTCTATGCCTTAGATGCATGCAAGACTCAAGTTATGCAAAGATAAAATAAGATCAAAATAAACAAGTCAAACCACACACATACTCCCCCAAACTTGAATGACACCGTTCCGGTGGCAAACACGTTCGAGAGAGCTCAAAACACAAAACAAAATAAAGAAAGCATGAATGGTATATACAGTGGAAGGTAGTTGTTACCTGTGGTCTAGTCTCGGCTGGAACTTGAGGATGTTCCAGAGGAGCTAGATACTACGGCCTTGCCTTTGGAGCCTGACTCTTGAAGAGAGAGGTGCGCCGGTTGAATGTTGCTGCCTTGAGTCTCACGAATGACAACTCCACCGGTTGAAAGCCTCCTCTTCTCGGGTTGTTGAACCTCTTCACCTGCAGCCTGGTTAGGCGAGCCTCCTTGAAGCGATTTGACCTTCTTGGCAAGTTTCTTGAGCATTTTTCCTTGCCATTTGTTGATTTTCCTTTGCATCTCCACAACAGATGCTAGGAACTTCTCCGTCTTGGTTCTCGGCTCGAAATCTATCTTGGGAAGGGTGTAAGCCTCGGGCATCTCATCTTCTGTGGCAGGAGACTCAGACCTTGGGCGTGGAGCAATTTCTGGGGCAGGTGTTCCTCCTAGAGGAGCAAAGCACTCCTCTACGGATGGCAAGAACTCGATGTTCCCAACACCAAGCAGATCGGTCTCGTCTTTGTTTGGTAGGATGCACACTCTCTTCTCATTGTCCTCGTCGATGAAAAGATAAGCATAGAACCCTTCTGCTGGTGTCCGTCCCAAGCTGTCGGTATTCCTCATGTAGATCTCATCCATGAAAGCTCTAGCCGGGACGGGTGTGAACTCATGTATCGGTACGCCGGCTTGCACGAACAGAGAAGTGAGGAAGCGT
Source organism: Thlaspi arvense (assembly GCA_911865555.2). Classification (NCBI taxonomy): domain Eukaryota; kingdom Viridiplantae; phylum Streptophyta; class Magnoliopsida; order Brassicales; family Brassicaceae; genus Thlaspi; species Thlaspi arvense. Next base: position 17,512,518 of record OU466857.2, read on the forward strand.
CCGATGAATGAGGAGCTTGCCTTGCACCGCAAGGCATATGCTTTGTACTTCACCAAAGAGCAGCAAGTACGCATCCGTAGTTCATGTCATCACCTAGTTCATCCTCCATAGGCTCATCATTCTCCGCCGGATCACACAACAAATTATTCACGCCTTGGAACAAGAAGCAAAGCTCGGTCTTCGTGACCGTGGGAGCATCTGACCGTCCGCTGAATGTGTTGGCGATCAGTTTCAAGGTGTACCTCAGCACCTGGCTTCTCACTCTCTTGATTTTGGCGGTGTTGGCCTTGTAGTCATCGTTGCTGATCAGGTCCCGAAAATCGTTTGCTCGCGTGAAGGAGGGGAACTCGATCTTGGTGGCGGCTGCGTTGAGACCATATGCTTGACACAGATCGGGGATTGAGAGGCTGAAAGCTTGACGTCCGACCTTGAAAGAGAGACGGCCTTGTGAAGGAACAGGGATGCTAGGGTTCTCGTAACCAAACTCTAACGTGGCAAGGAAGTCTATTGGCACTTCTGGAATGGTTGGGCAATCCATTCGTGACAGACATCTTAGGCCAATGTTCTTGAGGAGTTGGTCAAATTCTCCAAGGATCCCTAGCTTAGCGAGTAGCCCTCTGTCCGCGAAGTTGGTAGGCTCGAACCGAAGCCTCTTCAGCCGCTTCTTGTCCCTTTTCTCATCTTTACTCCAGCGAACCCTTTCTTGAACAGCTACCTCTTGACCTTCTCCCTCTTGTCCTGTCTCTTCTCTCGTTCTCTTGGGGGCCATTGCGCCTGAAACAAAGTTCTCAAGCAAAGCTATGAGCAAATAGGCGATATGTTGAGAGAAAGAGAGAAGCAAAGAAGAAAGTCGATAGCTAATACCCTAGAATTTTGGGGAATTTATAAAAATTATAGCAAAATAATAGAAAATCAGATCAAGAGATACTAGAAAATCCAGAATTTTTCCTATTATTAAGCTAGTTTTAAAAAATTCGAAACCGCCCTAGCATCTAAAAGAATCAATTGCGAAATAAAATGGATTTTCCTAAAGACTTTCTCAAGGATCCGAAAATACCTTTGCAAGGATTGTTAAAAATGCTTGTTAGCCTTTAGAAAATAAAGAACTCTCACTCTCTTTTACTTAGCAACTCGAGAAAACAAGAATGAGAGAGTGTGAAGTTGTCGAAAACATTTAAAGGCTAACAAAAACAAAACTATGGGTAAAAGAAGTGGTTTCTGACAAAAGTCTTGGTCAAGGCATATCTTTCATGGTCAGAGATTCCTGCGTTGACCAAGTTTTGAATTTAAAAAGTGGAGGGAAAGAGAGAGAGAGAGAAAAGAAAATGTTACCTCGGCACGAGATCGAGTCCTTTTGGTCAATCTGGGACTCGATCTCATGCCCATTAAGGCTTGGATCGAGAGGGTTACTCGATTTGGGACACGATTCGATTTGAATCGATTCGTGGATCGATTGGCTCTCTCGTTCCTTGATTTTTTGAAATCGCGACTAAGTCCTCGTGATCGAGCCATGCTATCGATTTACGGGTCGATTTAGCTTGGATCAAGTGGTGGATCGAGTTGACTGATCGATCTGTCTATAAAGGACTTTCCCCAGAGAAAATAGATTGGTCGATCCCTTTTTGGATCGATCGATCTAAACTCTAAGAATTTCCCGAGACATTTTAGATCGACCTCGTCACTCGATCTGTCTACTCGATCTCGTCTAGATCGACTGGCTCCTCTAGATTCACCAGCTCGATCTAGCAAAGATCGAGCCAAGATGAGTCGATCTAGCAGTCGATCTCTAGCTTATATTTGCCCCCTTCTTACTCCTTTTGGAACCCAGATGATGAACTGCGTCTCTCATACTTGTTCCTACACACTCATAAGACAAAAACATAAAACTGGAAAAGAAATAAAGCAAGGATATGTACAGGATAGACACGAGAATGCCTCCCAAATGCGCTTTCTTTAACGTCTTTAGCTAGACTTTACTTGGTTTAGGCAGATGGTGGGTCTTGGAGAAGCATCGAGGTGCTCTCCTTCTCAAATGCACTCGCCATGTATGGCTTAACTCTGTGTCCGTTCACTGTGAATGCATTCCCACTCTTGCCGACCAACGTGACAGCTCCGTAAGGTAATAATTCCTTGATTTTATACAGACAGCGCCACCGTGACTTCAGCTTCCCTGGAAAGAGCTTGAGCCTCGAGTTGTAAAGCAGCACCAAACTCCCTTCCATAAGCTCCTAAGGCACCAGTTTCTTGTCATGAGCAGCCTTGGTACGCTCCTTGTAGATCCTAGCGCTTCCGTAGGCGTCCAGCCTTAGCTCATCAAGCTTGTGCAACTGGATCAACCGCTTCTCCTGAGCCGTCTTCAGATCAAAATTCAACCGCTTCACAGCCCACAACGCCCTATGTTCCAGCTCAACAGGAAGGTGACATCCTTTGCCGTAGAGAAGAGTGAAAGGAGTGGTACCAATAGGCGTTTTGAAAGCAGTCCGGTTAGCCCACAAAGCGTCATCCAACTTCACCGCCCAATCCTTCCGAGTTGTCCCAACAGTTCTCTCGAGTATCGCCTTTATCTGACGGTTAGAGACCTCCACTTGGCCACTCGTTTGAGGATGGTAAGGCGTAGCTACCTTATGCTTCACGCCATACTTGTTTAGCAGATTTTCAAACAGCTTGTTGATAAAATGGCTCCCTCCGTCGCTTATCACCACCTTGGGAACTCCAAACCTAGGAAAAATAATGCTCTTAAAGAGCTTGATCACCACCTTAGAGTCGTTTGTTGGGGAAGCGATGGCCTCAACCCATTTAGAGACGTAATCAACAGCTACTAGTATGAACTTGTTGCCGTATGATGAAGGAAATGGCCCCATGAAGTCTATGCCCCACGCGTCAAAGTCGTCTACCTCAAATATGGGAACTTGAGGCATCTCATTCCTCTTAGTGATATTTTCTGCTCTTTGACATGCCTCGCAGCTCATCACGAACTCATGGGTGTCCTTGAAGATGGACGGCCACCAGAAGCCGGCTTGTAAGACTTTAGTGGCGGTTTTGAATGAAGCAAAGTGCCCGCCATACAAAGAACCGTGGCAATGAAAGACGATATCTCTTGCTTCCTCCTTTGTCACGCATCTTCTGTACAGGCTATCTACTCCTCTCTTGTATAAATAGGGTCATCCCAATAGTAGTGGCTCACGTCTCTCATGAACTTCTTCCTATGGTAGTTGTCAAGATGCGACGGCTCTTCCCCACATGCCAAGTAGTTCACAATATCCGCGTACCAAGGGAGATCCTCCTCTTTGAAGCTCAGAACTTCCTCAAACCGCCCCTCTAAGCTTCCACAAACAGCCGTAGTGATTGCCATCAGTTGTTCCTCGGGGAGAGAATCGTCTAAAGGAAGAGACTCGTTGATCCTTAACCGAGAGAGATGGTCAGCAACGCCGTTCTCTATTCCTTTCTTGTCTTTGATCTCCATGTCAAATTCATGAAGTAAAAGGATCCATCTCAAAAGCCTCGGCTTAGTGTCCTTCTTGGAATAGATATAACGCAAAGCTGCGTGATCCGTGCAAACTATGGTCTTGGAACCCACGAGGTAAGCCCTGAACTTCTCAAAGGCGAATACAACTGCCAATAGCTCCTTCTCCGTAGTTGTGTACCTTGTTTGCGTGTCATCCAAGGTTCTTGAAGCATAGTATATCACGTTCAGCTTCTTATCCTTCCTTTGGCCTAGAACGGCTCCCACAGCATAGTCACTAGCATCACACATAATCTCGAAAGGTAGAGTCCAGTCTGGTGCTTGCACTATAGGCGCGTATACTAGGGCCTCCTTGATTGTCACGAAAGCTTGCAAACACTCCTCATCAAAGACGAATTCAGCCTCCTTGCACAACAGCCGCGTGAGAGGCCGTGCAATCTTAGAAAAGTCTTTAATGAAGCGCCTGTAGAAACCGGCGTGTCCCAAGAAACTTCTTACTCCTTTGGCGTTAACTGGCGGCTCAAGGCTTGTCATCACATCAATCTTTGCTTTGTCGACTTCAATACCCTTCTCTGATATCTTATGTCCGAGCACGATCCCCTCCTTAACCATGAAGTGGCATTTTTCCCAATTAAGCACCAAGTTTGTCTCGTCACAACGCTTTAGTACCCTGCAAAGATTCAACAAACACGCAGAAAAGGACGCACCATAGACCGAAAAGTCATCCATAAACACCTCTACCATCTCTTCTATAAGATCGGAGAAGATCGACATCATACACCGCTGAAACGTAGCCGGTGCGTTACACGACCCGAATGTCATCCTTCGATACGCGAAGGTGCCATAAGGGCATGTAAAGGTCATCTTCTCCTGATCATTGGGATGGATTGGTATTTGGAAAAATCCACTATATCCATCAAGAAAGCAGTAGTAGGGTGATTAGCAAGTCTTTCAAGCATTTGATCAATAAAAGGCAAGAGAAAATGATCCTTTCTAGTAGCAAGATTAAGCTTCCTATAATCAATACACATACGGTGTCCAGTAATTGTTCTAGTAGGTATAAGCTCATCTTTGTCATTCTTAATGACCGTGATCCCTCCCTTCTTAGGCACCACGTGTACGGGAGAAACCCACCTGCTGTCACTTATGGGATAGATTACATCAGCCTCTAAAAGCTTAAGAATCTCCTTCTTAACAACCTCTTTCAAATTTGGATTCAAACGCCTTTGATGTTCTATAGAAGAGGCGTTTTCATTATCCAAGAGAATCCTATAAGTGCAAAGCATTGGTGAAAGGCCCTTGATGTCACTTAGAGAGTACCCAATGGCCTTCCTATACTTTCTCAACTCAGTTAAGAGCGATTGCAACTCATCATAACTCAAGTTTTCATTCACAATCACATGATAGGTTTCGTTAAGCCCTAAGAAAGCATACCTTAGCCCATTTGGGAGCTCCTTAAGGTCCACCTTTGGGGCTAACAGCTCGCTCCAATCATCCTCGTGGCTGTTGCTGTTGTTCTCCTCCTTAGAACCTTCCTTAGAACCCGAGACATGGCCCTTGAAGCTGCTTTCTCCAACTGCTATCCCTTCTGAAATCGAGTCGTCAGGTCGATCTTGCTCTCGATGTCGTCTAGATCGAGCAGTTTCGCTCGATTCACTCACTCGATTTAATGTGGATCGAGCGAGGGATCGAGACGCTGAGTCGATATCCGGATTAGACCCCAAACTGATCGGAAGGCCTTTCTCGATCTTGGACTCGATTATTTTCCTGGATCGATCACCCTCCTCAATCTGACTGTCGATTGCTGCACCGGATCGAGTTGTGCTCTCGATTGTCTTGTCGATTTGACCGCTGGATCGAGTAATGTTCCTCGAATCAAGCAAGTTGACGTACACCTGAGTCCTCTGATCCACATAGCCAAACTTTCCTGGCTCCTTAGTCAGTGCCAGCTTCAAATGATCTTCCTGAGCCAACGCTTCCAGCAACTCATCCGCTAAATCATCCAACGTCTCAATGTAGAAAGGTTGCCCTTCTATCGTAGGCTTCTTCAAAACCTCATTGATATCGAAGTCTAGCCTTATATCGTTACCCAAGTGCAAGGCAATCTTCCCGTTCTTGACATCTATTATGGCTCCGGCGGTGGCTAAGAAAGGTCTACCGAGAATGAGTGGATCCTTTGGTTCTTCATCTATTTCCAACACAACGAAGTCTGTAGGCACGTTTACTCCACTGATCTTCACTGGCAAGTCCTCAAGCAAACCCACAGGTAACCTTACACTTCTGTCAGCTAGTACCAACGAGATTCTGTAATCCTTGAAACGGGTAAAGCCAAGCTTCTTTGCCACGGAATGAGGCATCAGATTCTTATTAGCTCCAAGATCACAAAGGCAACTCTTGAACTCCTAAGGACCTAAAGCGCAAGGTATAGTGAAGCTTCCAGGGTCTCCCAACTTCTTAGGGACTATCTCCTTATGTATCACAGCACTACACTCCTCACTTCGAACAAGCACTTCCTTGCTTTCCTTATTCTTCTTCACGAGAGTGTCTTTGAAGAATTTGGCGGATTTAGGCATCATTGCAAGGCAGTCCACGAGAGGTAACTTGATCTCTACGTCCTTAAGGTGCTTCTCGAACAAGACTCTATGCTTATCTATGAGTTGCTTCTTGAAATGGCCAGGAAAAGGTAGCTTAGGTACATATGGCGAAGGTACATAAGCATCCTTCTCCTTTGTAGTTTGCTCCGCTTTCTTCTCAACAACCGCTTTGTCACTTCTTCTTGGCCCTTGAATCCAGACATTGTCAAAGTTGATCTCATCATCAGCTGAAAACTTACCCTCCTCCTCTTGAATTACATCATCCTCGTTGTTCTTCGGAGTAGCCGTTGGTGCTAGCTCTTACCCGCTCCTTAGCGTAATGGCATTGGTGTATTCCTTGGGATTTTGCTCACACTTGCCCGCTAAGCTATTCTGGCCACTTGAGCTTGCCTTTCCCTTCTCTAGTTGCTTGATTTTGTTATTCAAGGTTGTAATCTGAGTAGAGAAATCTGGGAGAGACGAGTCTAAGCGAGTGTTCATCTCGGCAAACTTCTGGTTTGTAGAGGCTTGCCCTTGAATCAATTGTTGAAACATAGCTTGGACAGGATCAACTTGTTGTTGCATCGGTTGTTGCTGCTGAGGTACAAAGCCCGGAGGGTACATTGGCGTATAACCCTTGTTTCCTTGCTGTTGTCCTTAGAAGTTGTTCTGCCCTTGCCCTTGGAAGCCACCACTCGGCTGAAAACCTTTGTTGTAGGGTACGAAAAGCTTTTCTTGCTGAGCAGGGTACACCTGATCCTTAGGGTTTGCGACATTGGTGCTACGGTATGAGAGATTGTTGTTCTGGTTGTAGCCTTGTGAATAGCCTTGAGGTTTGTAGTTGTTTTGACCCGCCACCCAATTGGCTTCTTCTTGGCCCAACTCAAGCTCCTCTTGGCTATCATCCGCTTCACCAACAAAGTGAACATGCTTCTGATTTTCCAAAACCAACTTGTCAATCTTCTCATGCAAGGATTTCAACTCTTTCTTGTGAGACTCTAGCTCAGAACCTCTCGGTGCACGGTCATAATCCTCAGCATAGTTGTCGTCACTTAGTGCTAAGTTCTCAATCAGGTCCATGCCTTATTCTACCTCTTGACCAAGGAAGTTTCCCTTACTAGCCGTGTCAAGCAACAAGCGAATCTTTGGTGAAGCTCCTCGGTAGATAGTGCTTAGAAGAGTCTCTTCGCTGAAGCTGTGGTGAGGACATTGGACAGTTGATGTTACTGCATATTGCATACATTTTGCATACACATTAGTTAGCTTTTCATGCATTTACATCACATTTTAGACTAGATTGCATCGCTTAGGGTCCTAGAGCATTCTTGCACCAGCATACGCATGTTCCTTGCATTTTGCATCACATTCAGGTTGTTTCTGGCTACTTTGGGGTCGTGGAGGTTCGTGGACGTGCTGAAGCTGTTGTAGCGGTTCGTGGAAGGTCGGATGTTTGCTAAGGACCAGAGATCGGGGAACAGATCGAGCATGGCCGGTCAATCTAGGATGAGATCGACCAGAAGATTGAGAAGACCAGGCGATCCGTCGAAGACGATCGAGATCTAGATCGAGTAGAAGACACGATGTCTGAAGATGATCGAGAGAGCCGCTCGATCCTGAAGTCGATCTCTGTCCTTTCAACTGCTTTTGGCCGCTAGTGAGGGGGGGACCATCGGGTTGTTTTCGCTATTTTGGGAAGGCGGCGACGTCCTTTTCACACACAACTTTTTAGTCTTATCTTTTTTATGCTTTTCTCTCTGCTTTTTGGAGATTATCCACCATTGTCGAAACTTGAAGTTTTTCTTGCTTTGTATTCGAATCGCTTGAGTTTAATCTAGTTTTCTTTTCATGTTCATCGTTTCTTTCTTCATGCTTTGCTTGATTTATCTTATGTGTAGTGAGTAGTTCATTAGGGTTCGGGGTTGAGAGGATTCAAGGGGTAAAAAGGGTTTCGATCTTGGGGTTTTCTAGTGTTTAATGGCTATCTCTTCTAGGGTGTCGAGTCCCTAAAGCTTAAAGACTCTCACGCCAAGAGCTTTATGATCCGAGAGGTTCCTTACCTTGACAGGATTCAGGGACCTCCGAAGATCACACCCTAGAGACTAGTTACCCCATCCCAAAAGCCATGGAAGTTTAGGGGAGTAGTTAAGCCATTCGTTTGAAATCTGTTTTTCCTGCCCTTCGACCTCTCTTTCCACCAAAAGCCATGGGTTTGGAGGAGAGGATGAAGGAGTGATCTATACCGAAAGCCACAGATAGATCTTATTTCATTTTCAAGGCTTAGAGATTCTCACAAAGTGAGTCGATTTAATGTTTTCAATCCAAGTTCTGACCTTTGAAACCCCTGACCATGAATCTCAACCCTAGGCCCTCTTTCTTAGTATCTTTACATCTTCTCTCGTCATTCGCTTGATCTTTGATAGCATCCTGGTCGTTAGTTATCCTGTCTTGCATTTTTAGATGAGATCGATCATTATTGCTCGATCTAGTGGTCGATCCACTAGTCGAATTTTAGTAATTCGTAGCTTTGTCCTTTAATTATTCTGTTTGTTCCTCATTGTAGTTTGATCATTCCTGATAATATTAAAGTAGTTTTGCATTCCATTTAGTTGCTGCATCTAGTTTTTAGGAATTTTCTCAAAACCTATCTTGTTTCGCTTAGATTTGCAAAGCCCTTGCATTCTCTTTGCTTTTTCTATCATCCTAGGTGTGGTTGACTCTCTCTTGCATACTGTGCTACAACCTGCCTTGCATTTGAGTTTGATAGCCTCATTGCATACTCACCCTTGCAAAGAAACTAGTTATCAAATGGCGTCGTTGCCATCCTAGGATTGTTTAGAAAACGTAGAGATTTGGGACTTAGTAAAGACTAAGCCTTTACCTTGTTTTAGTTACTAATCATTCTACTACAACCCTTGGACAATGGGAGACAACAATCTACTACAACCCTTGGACAACATTTATCAGCTTGGTCATTCACGGCAAAGAAGAGTACGAGAACAAGCCAGAGCCTTTGAGGAGATTGTTCAGCACGGTTTGGTTGACTTTGAAGCTACAGCTGAACACGAGCATCCAGAGGGACCTCCTCCAGCACACGGGGCAGTGGGAAGGGGCAATGGAAACCCCCAACATGCGGCTAGACCCCCAAGGATCATAGGAGCCGGAGATGCTCCCAATATTCATCACAATAGGTTTGGGATCACTCCTCCTCCTGTACAAAACAACAACTTCGAGATTAAGCCAGGTTTCATCTCCATGGTGCAAAACAACAAGTTCCACGGCTTAGCAATGGAAGATCCCTTGGAGCACCTTAACAACTTCGAGCAAGTATGTGGGATGATCAAGATAAACGGCATATCTGAAGATGCTTTCATGCTGCATTTCTTTCCCTTTTCACTCGGAGACAAGGCTAGGCATTGGGAGAAGACTCTCCCACAAGGCACCATCACCTCATGGGCCAAGTGTAAGAAGGCCTTTCTCTCAAAGTTCTTCTCGAGCACCAGGACAGCACGGTTGAGAAGCGAAATCAGCGGCTTCACTCAACGAAACAACGAGACATTCAACGAGGCAATGGAACGTTTCAAAGACTACACGATCCAATGTTCTCATCACGGCTTCAGCGAAGAAACCCTACTCAGCACCATATACTGCGGAGCTTTACCAAAGATCAGGTTGTTGCTTGACACAGCTAGCAAAAGGAACTTCCTTGGTCACGAGGTAGAAGAGGGTATGGAGCTGATAGATAACTTGGCAACTATGCTGAGGATTATGACCGTGCACCGAGAGGATCCGAACTAGAGTCTCACAAAAAGGAGCTGAAATCTTTGCATGAGAAGATAGATAAGCTGGTGTTAGCCAACCAGAAGCATGTTCACTTTGTTGGTGAAGCGGATGAGAATCAAGAGGAGCTAGAGTTGAGCCAGGAAGAAGCTAATTGGGTGGCGGGACAGAACAATTACAAACCTCAAGGCTACAACCAAGGCTACAACCAGAACAACAATCTCTCCTACCGAAGCACCAACGTTGCCAACCCTAAGGACCAAGTGTACCCTGCTCAGCAAGCAAAACCTTTTATCCCTTACAACAAAGGTTTTCAGCTGAGTGGTGATTTCCAAGGTCAAAGGTCAAGGGCAGAACAACTTCAGAGGGCAACATCAAAGTAACAAGGGTTATACGCCTAACTACCATCCGGGCTTTGCACCTCAGCAGCAACAGCCGATGCAACAACAAGTTGATCCAGTTCAGGCCATGTTTCAGCAGCTGATACAAGGGCAAGCCTCTACAAACCATAAGTTCGCCGAGATGAACACTCGTCTAGACTCGTCTCTCACTGACTTCTCCACTCAGATCACCAACTTAAACAACAAGATCAAGCAGCTGGAGAAGGGGAAAGCGAGTACAAGTGGTCAGAATAGCCTACTGGGCAAGTGTGAGCAGAATCCGAAGGAATATGCCAACGCCATCACGTTAAGAAGCGGCAAAGAGCTAAAACCTCCGGTTACTCCTAAGAACAACGAGGACGTTGTTGTTCAAGAAGGGGAGGGTAAGCCTTCAGCTGGCGATGAGATTAACTTTGACAATGTCTGGATCCAAGGGCCAAGAAGATGAGACAAAGCAGTTGCTGAGAAGAAAGCGGAGCAAGCAGTTGTATGATGTCGATCTTCTCCGATCTAATAGAAGAGATGGTAGAGGTGTTTATGGATGACTTCTCTGTCTATGGTGCGTCCTTTTCTGCGTGTTTGTTGAATCTTTGTAGGGTAATAAAGTGTTGTGAAGAGACAAACTTGGTGCTAAACTGGGAGAAATGCCACTTTATGGTTAAGGAAGGGATCGTGCTTGGTCATAAGATATCAGAGAAGGGCATTGAGGTTGATCAGGCTAAAGTGGAAGTCATGATGGGTCTTGAGCCGCCGGTTAACGTTAAGGGAGTCAGAAGTTTCTTGGGACACGCCGGGTTCTATAGGCGCTTCATCAAGGATTTCTCCAAGATTGCACGCCCTCTTACACGGTTGTTGTGCAAAGAAGCTGAGTTTGTGTTTGATGAGGAGTGTTTGGGAGCTTTCGTGACCATTAAGGAAGCCCTTACATCAGCCCATATAGTTCAAGCACCAGACTGGACTCTACCCTTTGAGATCATGTGCGATGCTAGTGACTACGCCGTAGGAGCCGTTCTTGGTCAGAGGAAAGACAAGAAGCTACATGTGATCTACTATGCTTCAAGAACCTTGGATGACACGCAAACAAGGTACACTACTACAGAGAAGGAGTTGCTTGCAGTAGTGTTAGCCTTTGAGAAGTTCCGGTCATATCTTGTTGGTTCCAAAGCTATTGTCTACACGGATCACGTGGCTTTGCGATACATCTATTCGAAGAAAGACACTAAGCCTCGGCTTTTGTGGTGGATTCTCTTGCTCCAGGAGTTTGACATGGAGATTAAAGACAAGAAGGGAATAGAAAACGGAGTTGCTGACCATCTCTCACGGCTAAGGATCAACGAGTCTCTACCCTTAGATGACTCTCTTCCAGAAGAGCAACTCATGGCGATCACCACGGCTGTTTGTGGAAAGCTAGAGGGGCGGTTCAAAGAGGTGTTGAGTTTCAAAGAGGAGGATCTACCGTGGTATGCTGATGTCGTGAACTATTTAGCGTGTGGTGAGGAGCCAACACATCTCAACAGCTATCACAAGAAGCGGTTCATGAGAGAGGCTAGTGACTACTTTTGGGACGAGCCCTACTTATACAAGAGAGGAGTGGACAGTTTGTACCGGAGGTGTGTAACAAAGGAAGAAGCTAGAGACATCATCTATCACTGTCATGGCTCTTCCTACGGAGGACACTTTGCTTCATTCAAGACTGCCACGAAAGTGTTGCAAGCCGGTTTCTGGTGGCCGTCCATTTTCAAAGATGCACACGAGTTTGTGAAGAGCTGTGAGGCATGTCAACGAGCAGGGAATATTACTAAGAGGAACGAGATGCCTCAGGTTCCCATCTTTGAGGTTGATGTGCTCGACGCGTGGGGCATAGACTTCATGGGGCCATTTCCTTCTTCATACGGCAACAAGTACATCTTAGTAGCAGTGGATTATGTTTCTAAATGGGTTGAGGCTGTTGCTTCCCCTACAAACGATTCTAAGGTGGTGATCAAGCTGTTCAAGAGTATCATCTTCCCGAGGTTTGGGGTACCTAAGGTGGTTATAAGCGATGGAGGAAGCCACTTCATAAACAAGGTCTTTGAGAACCTCTTGAGAAAGTATGGCGTTAAGCATAAGGTGGCTACACCGTATCATCCTCAAACAAGCGGTCAAGTGGAAGTCTCCAACCGGAAAATCAAGGCTATACTAGAGAAGACTGTCGGAGCAACAAGGAAAGACTGGGCAGTGAAGCTGGACGACGCTCTTTGGGCCTACCGTACCGCTTTCAAAACACTGATTGGTACAACCCCTTTCACTCTACTCTATGGCAAGGGCTGTCATCTCCCGGTTGAGCTGGAACACCGTGCATTGTGGGCTGTGAAGAGGCTGAACTTTGATCTCAAGACTGCTCAAGAGAGGTGCCTCATTCAGCTACATGAACTGGACGAGTTAAGACTGAACGCTTATGAGAGCTCTCGGATATACAAGGAGCGGACTAAGGAAGCTCATGACAAGAAGTTGGTTGCCAAGGAGCTTAAGGAGGGAGGTTTAGTGTTGCTGTACAATTCAAGACTCAAACTCTTCCCAGGAAAGCTGAAATCAAGGTGGAGCGGGCCGTTTGTGATCGAAGAAGTGCTGCCTTATGGAGCTGTTATATTGATGGGAAAGAGTGGCAGTGCATTCACCGTCAACGGACACAGGGTCAGGCCTTACTTGGCGGACAGCTATGACAAGGAGAGTACCTCGGTGCTTCTCCAAGACCCACCATCCGCCTAAACCAAGTAAAGTCTAGCTAAAGACGTTAAAAAAAGCGAACTTGGGAGGCATTCCCATGTCTATCCTGTACATATTTCTGCTTTATTTCTCTTTCAGTTTTATGTTTTTATTTTGTAAGTGTGTAGGAGCAGGTCTGAGGAGTCTAAACCTTGATCTTGAAGTCCAAAAGAGGCGATAGGGGTTAAGAAAAGGCTAGAGATCGACTGATCCTGACTCGATCTTTGCTAGATCGAGTCAGTGAATCGAGAGGAGCCAGTCGATCTAGACGAGAACGAGTGATAAGATCGACTTTGACGAAAAAGGATCGATCGATCCAAAATGGATCGACCGATCTAATTTCTCTCGGGAAAATCTGTAGAAAACAGATCGATCACTCGACTCGATCCATCACTCGATCTATGCCAAATCGACCCCCAAATCGAGGACGTAGCTCGATCATGAGGACTTAGCCGTGGATCTCAACAATCGAGGGAGCCAATCGATCCAAGACTCGATTCATCATGAATCGAGTCACAAATCGAGTAACCCTCTCGATCTAAGCCATTATGGGCATGAGATCGAGTCCTAGATCGACTAAATGGACTCGATCTCATGCCGAGGTAACATTTTATTTTCCTCCTTTATTCTTTTCCCTCCAATTTTTACATTCAAAACTTGGTCAAGGCAAGCATCTTTGACCATGAAAGATGTGCCTTGACCAAGACTTTGTCAGAAAACCACTTTTACTACCCACGGTTTTGCCTCTTGCTTGGCCTAAACCCTCTCATTCTTGTTTTCTCGGAAATTTTAAACAAAGAGAGTGAGAGTTTTTGTTTTCAAAGGCTAGCAAGGCTCTTTAACATTCTTGCAAAAGGTATTTTCGGAGTTTAATGAAATATTTTTAGGAAAATTTCCTTTTTTCGCAAGATATTGTTCTAGATGATAGGGCCATTTTTTATTTAAAGATTAATTCTAGATTTTCTAGTATCTAAAGATTTGATTCTCCTTTATTTTGCTATAATTTTTATTAATTCCCCAAAATTCTAGGGTAGTAGTTATAAGCTTTCTCTTCTCCTCTCTTATTCTCTCATCAAACCGCCGTTTTTCTTATCAAACTTCTTGAGAAATTTGTTTCAGGTACAATGGCCCCCAAAAGAACGAGAGAAGAGACAGCACAAGCGGGAGAAGGACAAGAGGTGGCTGTTCAAGAGAGGGTCAGATGGAGTAAGGATGAGAAGAGGGACAAGAGACGGCTTGAAAGGCTTCGGTTTAAACCTACCAAGTTTGCGGATCGGGAGCTGCTGTTCAAGCTAGGGATTCTTGGGGATTTCGACCAACTCCTCAAGAACATTGGCTTAAGATGTCTGTCACGGATGGATTGCCCAACCATTCCAGAAGTGGCAATAGACTTCCTTGCCACGTTGGAGTTTCGTTATGAGAACCCTAGCGCACCCGTTCCTTCACAAGGTCGCCTCTCCTTCAAGGTTGGACGTCAAGCCTTCAGCCTCCCCATCCCCGAGCTATGTAAAGCGTATGGTCTCAACGCAGCTGCCACCAAGGTCGAGTTCCACTCCTTCAAGCGAGCAAATGACTTTTGGGACCTGATTAGCAACGAAGACTACAAAGCCAACACCCCCAAGATCAAGAGGGTGAGAAGCCCGGTGCTGAGGTACACTTTGAAGCTGATCGCCAATACGTTTAGCGGAAGATCAGTTGCTCCCACGGTCACAAAGACCGAGCTTTGCTTCCTGTTCCAAGGCGTGAAGCACTTGTTGTGTGACCCGGATGAGAATGACGAGCCTATGGAGGATGAGCTCGGCGACGAGGTGAACTATGGATGTGTGCTTGCTGCCTCTTTGGTGAAATACAAGGCAACCTCTTCTTTCATTGGCGGCTTCCTCACTCCTCTATTCTTGCAAGCTGGTGTGCCTATACATGACTTCGCACACGTACCAGCCAGAGCTTTCATGGATGAGGTCTACATGAGGAATACCGACAGCTTGGGACGCACGCCAGCAGAAGGGTTCTACGCTTACCTCTTCATAGACGACGAAAACGAGAAGAGAGTGTGCATCCTGCCAAACAAAGAGGAGACCGAGCTGCTTGGTGTTGGGAACATCGAGTTCTTGCCAACGGAAGAGGAGTGCTTTGCTCCTCTAAGAGGACCGCCTGCCCCAGCGATTTCTCCTCGTCAAAGGTCCGAGTCTCCAGCGACGGAAGATGAGATGCCCGAAGCCTACACCCTTCCTATGTTAGACTTTGAGCCGAGAACCCAAACAGAGAAGTTCCTAGCATATGTTGTGGATATGCAAAGGAAAATCAACAAGTGGCAAGGCAAAATGCTCAAGAAACTTGCCAAGAAGGTCAAGGCACTTCAAGGAGGCTCGCCTAAGAAAGATGCAAGTGAGGAGGTTCACCAACCCGAGAAGAGGAGGCTCTCAACCGGTGGAGTTGTCATCCGTGAGACTCAAGGCAGCAACATTCAGCCGGCGCGTCTTTCTCTCCAAGAACCAACTGACAAGGGCAAAACCATAGTCTCTAGCTCCTCTGGAACATCCTCAAGTTCCAGCCGAGACTAGACCAGAGGTAACAACCTTCTTCCATTGTACATAACCGTTCATATTTGCTTCTTTTTGCTTTGTGTGTTGGTGCTCCTTTGAATTTGTTTGCCACCGGGACGGTGTCAAGCAAGTTTGGGGGAGTACATGTGTGGTTTGACATGTGTTTTCTGATCTTATTTTCCTTTAGCATCCTTGAGTCTTTAGTTCATGAAAAATTGGTAAAAGTTTTAAAATTTTTTCAAAGATTCATGTAGTTGCATTCATCTTGTCAAAACATGTTAGGATTGAGTCTAGAATTTCTCTTAGCATCTAGGTTGTTTTCATTTGCATAAGGGGTTAAAGTTTCTTAAAAAGGTGTTTTATACTCATGAATTGTTTCAATGCCCTAGTTAGTAGTTCTCTAATGCTTTACTTATGCTTTGAAAGTAAGTTCTTACCATGCTTGGATCACTTGTTATGATTTTCGTGACTTGAATTGAACTCTCATGATTTGAAACTTGTCCTAATAAGTGAAAACCTTAATCTGAAATTATTAATTATCATCCTTATGCATTTGAAAATGAACACATGGGTTTTAAGATATTTAGGCTCTCTTCTTCCTTTTACCACTTTTTGTGAGCCTAAGTAGAACTCCCACCTTGACCCTTACCCTTCTTTGAAGCCAAATATTTCTTGTGTGACATCATTGTGAGGCCTTCATTTTTCGGTTTTGAACTTAGCATAAAGTGTTAGGTTTAGGCGACATGATTTGGTTCTCATATGATTGCTAGCTTTGCATTTTGAAGCTAGGTATAGGCTTAGGATAAGTTTGGGGGATCATTGGGGTTGTTTTCATGTCTATTTGTTCTCGGTTTCAAAGAGTTTGGTGTTTAAAAGAAAGAAATGGGTTTTAAGTGAAAGGTTGTGTTTAAAAACTATATATATGCTCTAATAAATTTCAGGAGGTAGCTCTCCCAAATAAAAATAAAAAGAAAAAGAAAAAAAAGAGCCTAAGTGCCAAATAAAAATTAAAAAAAAAGAAGAGAGAAAAAGAAAAAAATAAATAAGAGAGCTACCAATAAGAAATAGTTAAAGAGTAAAATTATTTTCAACCTTTTCACTAGCCTAAAGAGTTAAAAATATTTTCTGTTTTGAATTGGGGAATGCTAAGCTTTGAAAAAAAAGGGGTAGATTCTAAGTGGTGAGTGAGGATGAAAGTTAATAAATGAGAGGGGTTTAGGATCATTGTTAGTTTACATGGGTAGATGAGAATCTGATCATGTATGCATCAGTTGCCTTCACCTTTAGCATTATGCACAAAGTTCTTGCCATTTTTGAGAGAAACCCTTGTTTTAATTGTAAACCCTTTTCAAATGAGATCATTCTATGCCAAATGTGTTTTGCTTTAAAGTGCATAAGTTTGATTCATGGTTCGGATGTTAATGAATGTTAAAGGATGAGTTTCTTTGGTTGTTAGGAATAGGAGAGTCATGATCTGAATTTCTTTGTGTGATGAGTATGGCTAAGTTCTTTGGAGTATGAGTGTGTGCATAGCATTTTAGAACTGTTAACTAGGACATTGAGATTGATTCATTTGAAAGACACCTTTGCAAGAAGCTAAAATCCCCATTCGTTTTTTAAAACCTCTCTTCCTTACTTATTTTTTGTTGCTTGAGGGCAAGCTAGAAGTAAGTTTGGGGGAGTTGATGTTACTGCATATTGCATACATTTTGCATACACATTAGTTAGCATTTCATGCATTTACATCACAATTTAGACTAGATTGCACTTGTAGCGGTTCGTGGAAGGTCGGATGTTTGCTAAGGACCAGAGATCGGGGAACAGATCGAGCATGGCCGGTCGATCTAGGATGAGATCGACCAGAAGATTGAGAAGACCAGGTGATACGCCGAAGCTGATCGAGACCCAGATCTAGTTGAAGACAGGATGTCCGAAGATGATCGAGAGAGCCGCTCGATCCCTAAGTCGATCTCTGTCCTTTCAACCGCTTTTGGCCGCTAGCGAGGAGGGGACCATCAGGTTGTTTTCGCCATTTTAGGAAGACGGCGACGTCCTTTTCACACACAACTTTTTAGTCTTATATTTTTTATGCTTTTCTCTCTGTTTTTTGGATATTATCCACCATTGTCGAAACTTGAAGTTTTTCATGCTTTGTATTCGAATCGCTTGAGTTTAATCTAGTTTTCTTTTCATGTTCATCGTTTCTTTCTTCATGCTTTGCTTGATTTATCTTATGTGTAGTGAGTAGTTCATTTAGGTTCAGGGTTGAGAGGATTCAAGGGGTAAAAAGGGTTTCGATCTTGGGGTTTTCTAGTGTTTAATGGCTATCTCTTCTAGGGTGTCGAGTTCCTAAAGCTTAAAGACTCTCACGCCAAGAGCTTTATGATCCGAGAGGTTCCTTACCTTGACAGGATTCAGGGACCTCTGAAGATCACACCCTAGAGACTAGTTACCCCTTCCCAAAAGCCATGGAAGTTTGGGGGACTAGTTAAGCCATTCGTTTGAAATCTGTTTTTCCTGCCCTTCGACCTCTCTTTCCACCAAAAGCCATGGGTTTGGAGGAGAGGATGAAGGTGATCTATACTGAAAGCCAGGGATAGATCTTATTTCGTTTTCAAGGCTTAGAGATTCTCACAAAGTGAGTCGATTTAAAGTTTTCAATCCAAGTTCGGACCTTTGAAACCCCTGACAATGAATCTCAAGCCTAGGCCCTCTTTCTTAGTATCTTTACATCTTCTCTCGTCATTCGCTTGATCTTTGATAGCATCCTGGTCGTTAGTTATCCTGTCTTGCATTTTTAGACGAGATCGATCGTTATTGCTCGATCTAGTGGTCGATCCCATGGTCGATCCACTAGTCGAATTTTAGTAATTCGTAGCTTTGTCCTTTAATTATTATGTTTGTTTCTCATCGTAGTTTGATCATTCCTGGTAATATTAAAATAGTTTTGCATTCTATTTAGTTGCTTCATCTAGTTTTTAGGAATTTTCTCAAAACCTATCTTGTTTCGCTTAGATTTGCAAAGCCCTTGCATTCTCTTTGCTTTTTCTATCATCCTAGGTGTGGATTGACTCTCTCTTGCATACTGTGCTACAACCTGCCTTGCATTTGAGTTTGATAGCCTCATTGCATACTCACCCTTGCAAAGAATCTAGTTATCAATAGTATAGTCCTTGAACCGTTCCATGGCTTCATTGAAAGTCTCATTGTTCCTTTGGGTGAAGCCGCTGATCTCGCTTCTTAGCCTTGCCGTTCTGGTGATAGAGAAAAACTTTGAGAGGAAAGCCTTCTTACACTCAGCCCAAGATGTAATGGTGCCTTGTGGAAGTGTCTTCTCCCAATGTCTAGCCTTGTCTCCAAGAGAAAATGGAAAGAGACGCAGCTTGAAAGCATCTTCGGATATGCCGTTTATCTTGATCATCCCACATACTTGTTCGAAGTTATCAAGGTGTTCGAAGGGATCTTCCATTGCTAGCCCATGAAACTTATTGTTTTGCACCATTGAGATGAAACATGGCTTAATCTCGAAGTTGTTGTTCTGTACAGGAGGAGGAGTGATCCCAAACTTATTGTGATGAGTATTGGGAGCATCTCCGGCTCCTATGATCCTTGGGGGTCTAGCCACGTGTTGGGGGTTTCCATTGCCCCTTCCCACTGCCCTGTGAGCTGGAGGAGGTCCCTCTGGGTGCTCGTGTTCAGCCGTAGCTTCAAAGTCAACCAAACCGTGCTGAACAATCTCCTCAAAAGCTCTAGCTTGCTCTCGTACTCTTCTTTGCCGTGAATTACCAAGTTGATGAATGTTGTCCAAGGGTTGAAGTAGATTGTTGTCTCCCCTTGAACGAATATTCATGTACCTGAGAGACACACATTTTAGAGTAGAGAAGTTAGTAACATTAATGAAGTAAAAGCTTAGTCTTTCCTAAACCCCAAATCTCAATGCTTTCTAAACACTCCTAGAATGGCAACGGCGCCATTTGATAACAAGATTTTTGCAGAGTGTATGCAATGATGTATCAAAGCTCAAATGCAACACTTAGTTGTAGTAAAGTATGCAAGCGAGTATCAATCCAATCCTAGGAGTTAGAGAGTTCAATGAGAATGCAAGGATCGAGTAAAGCTAGGCAAATAATGAATGATTTTGTAAAATTCCTAAAAACTCAATGCGACGACTAAATGCAAGGCAAAACTATTTTAAAAATACTAGGAAAGAGTGAACTACCACGACAAACAAACAAATTGATTAAAATGCAAAGCTATGAATTTATAAAAATCGACTAGTGGATCTCCCACAGGATCGACCACTAGATCGAGCAGTTTGGATTGATCTCGTCTAAAAGTTCAAGCGCAATGAAACTAATGACCAGAATGCAACAGGTAACAAGCGAATAACTAGAAAAGATGTAAGATTACTAAGAAAGAGGGTCAAGGGTGTAGATTCCTGTTCAAGGGTCTCAAAGGTCCAAGCTTGGTTTGAAAACTCTAGATCTACTCACATTGTGAGATTCTCTAAGCCTTGAAAACAAAACAAGATCCATCCATGGCGTGTGGTATGGATCACTCTCTCATTCTCTCCTCCAGACCCATGGCGTTTGGCGGAAAAAGAGATTGAAAGGCAAGGAAAACGGATTTCAAACACGCGGCTTAACTAGTCTTCTAAACTACCATGGCTTTTGGGAAAGAGCAACTAGCCTCTAAGATGTGACTTTCAGAGATCTCTGGATCCTGTCAAGGTGAGAGCTCTCTCTGATCTTAAAGATCTTGGCATGAGACTCTTTATGTCTTAAGAAGTCAACATCTTAGAAAAGAAAGCCATTAAGAACAAGAAAACTCCAAACTTGAAAACCTTTTCGACCCCTTCAAATCCTCTCAACCCCAAAACCCGATTAAACTACTCACTACACATTAAGTAAACCAAGCAAAGCATGAAGAATGAAACGACGAACATGAAAACGATAGATTAAGCTTAAACGATTCGATACAAAGCAAGAAAAGCTTACAAATCCAACAATGGCAAAATCGCCTTCGAACAGAGAGAAAAAGATGATAAAAAGATAAAAATGAAAACGTGTCCCCAAAAGCATGCTCGCCGCCTTGCCAAAACAGGCCAAACAATCTGATGGTCCCCCCTTCGCTAGCGGCCAAAAGCGGTTAAAGTACACTGAGATCAACTTCGGGATCGAGCAGCTCTCTCGATCACTTTCGGACATCGTGCCTTCAGCTCGATCTTTGTCTCGATCTTCTTCGGTGGATCGGGTGCTTCGTTCGATCTTGGAGTCGATCCTTGGAGGATCGAGTGGTGGACTCGATCCGGCTCTCGCTCTGAATGGCGTCATTCACGTCGTACTCCTTGATCGATCGCTTTACTCGATCTCCGTCTCGATCATTTCCCTTGGATTGGCTGGGCCACTCGATCTTCTGGTCGATCTCATCTAGATCGATCGACCATGCTCGAACCTCCTCTCGATCTCTGGTCCTTAGCAAGCATTCCCAAATTCTTCAAGTCCCTCGAACTTTCTCACGAGCCTTAACACATCCATGAACCCTCCAAGACTCCAAAGTAGCCGAAAACAACCTGTATGCGATGCAAAATGCAGGAAATATGCATATGCTGGTGCAAGAACACTCTAGGACCTAAAGTGATGCAAACTAACCTAAAATGCAATGTATATGCGTGAGAAACTAACTTATATGTATGCAAAATGCATGGAATATGCAGCTATATCAAGTTGCTGAGTCGTTCTTTGAACTGATCGAGTTATCCCTCTCGATCTTCTCATCGATTTCTTTTTTGGATCGACCAACCTTCTCGATTTTCTTGTCGATCGTTGTCCTGGATCGAGTGATCTCGTCAATTTCCTGGTCGATCTCTAGGCATCCGCCTTCATCTTCTTTCACAACTTTGCGAGAATCAAGGATATGCACGTACTCTTGGGTCTGTTCACTCAGGAAGCCATACTCTCCACACTCCTTAGTCAAAGTCAGCTGAAGGTGATCCTCTTGTGCTAACTCCTCAAGCAACTCATCCGCTAACTCATCCAATGTTTTAATGTAGAAAGCTTGTCCTTTAATGGTCGCCTTCTTCAAGACTTCATTGATATCGAAGTTCAGCTTGATGTCTTTACCCAAGTGTAGAGAAATCTTGCCATTTTTCACGTCAATTATGGCTCCAGCAGTTGCTAGAAACGGTCTACCAAGGATAACAGGGTCCTTTGGTTCCTCATCCATTTCTAGCACTATAAAATCTGTTGGCACATTCACTCCACTGATCCTCACGGGTAAGTCTTCAAGCATGCCTACAGGGAGCCTTATACTTCTATCAGCCAACACGAGAGAGATTCTACACTCCTTAAACTTGGTGAAACCTAGCTTTTTGGCAATGGAGTGAGGCATAAGATTAATGCTTGCTCCTCAGTCACACAAGCAACTTTCAAACATCAAAGGTCCAAGTGCACATGGGATAGTGAATGATCCTGGATCTCCTAGCTTCTTTGGAACTATCTCCTTGTGAATGATTGCACTGCACTCTTCACTCAACACCAAGACCTCTTCACTCTCTTTGCTTTTCATAGTAAGGGTATCCTTGGCGCATTTTGGCATCATAACCAAACAATGAACTAAAGGCAGTTGATCTCAACATCCTTTAAGTGCTTCTCAAACACTGCTTTATGCTTCTCAAGCAGCTGCTTCTTGAACCGTCCAGGGAAGGGAAGCTTCGATTTGTAAGGTGGAGGTACATAAGCTTCTTTCTCCTTGCTAACCTCCTCCACTTTCTTCTCTACAACCGCTTCTTTGCCTTTCTTAGGTCTTGCAATCCAGACATTGTCAAAGGTGATCTCTTGATCATTTGAAAGCTTACTCCCCCCCCCCTCTTGAACCACAATGTCCTCATTGTCTTCAGGTACAGACCTCGGTGGTAGCTCTTTCCCACTTATCAAAGTAATAGCGTTTGCGTACTCCTTGGGGTTTTGCTCACACTTCCCGGGTAAGCTGCCTTGACCGCTTGAACTGGCTTTGCCTTTCTCTAATTGTTTGATTTTGTTGTTTAGTTTCGTTATCTGAGTAGACACCTCAGTTAGAGAAGAGTCCAGCCTATTTTTCATGTCAACAAACTTCTGATTTGTAGTTGCTTGTCCCAGAAGCAATTGTTGAAACATTGCTGGAACCGGATCTTGAGGTGGCGGTTGAGCTTGTTGCTGTTGAGGCACGAAACCAGGAGGAAACACAGGAGAGTAACTCTTGTTCTCTTGATGTTGCTGACCTTGAAAGTTGCCTTGTCTCTGCTGTTGGTATCGACTATTTTGTGTAAACCCTTTGTTATAAGGAACAAAAGGTTTGCCTTGTTGAGGAGGGTACACCTGATCTTTAGAGTTCTCCACATTGGTGCTTCTGTAGGAGAGGTTGTTGCTGCCCTGATAGCCTTGACCATAGCCTTGTGGCTTGTTGTAGTTCTCACCGCCAACCCAATCCGCTTCTTCTTGGTTCAGCTCAAACTCATCAAGAACATCCGCGGCTTCAGCTACAAAGTGAACTTGCTTTTGATTTGCAAGGACTAGCTTGTCTACCTTCTCATGGAGGGACTTCATCTCTTTCTTGTGAGCTTCAAGATCAGATCCTCTAGGTGCGCGGTCATAGTCCTCATTGTAGTTTCCATCACTCAAAGCCAAGTTCTCAATAAGCTCCATCCCTTCTTCAACATTATGACCAAGAAAGTTGCCTTTACTTGCCGTGTCTAGGAGCATGCGAATCTTGGGAAGAGCTCCTCTGTAGATGGTGCTCAAGAGTGTCTCCTCACTGAAGCCGTGATGAGGACAAGCTATAGTGTAGTCTTTGAACCGCTCCATAGCTTTACTAAAAGTCTCATTCTGCCTTTGTGTAAAACCGCTGGTTTCACTTCTTAGCCAAGCTGTCCTTTTGTTGGAGAAGAACTTTGAGAGAAACGCCTTCTTGCATTCAGCCCATGAGGTGATAGTCCCTGGAGGTAAGGTCTTCTCCCAATGCCTTGCTTTATCCCCTAGTGAAAGAGAAAAAAGCCTAAGCTTGAAGTTGTCGTCCGGGATCCCATTGATCTTTATCATTCTGCAAACTTGCTCAAAGTTCTCAAGATGCTCCAAAGGGTCCTCCATTGCAAGCCCATGGAACTTGTTGTTCTGCACCATGGAGATGAAGCCTGGCTTGATCTCGAAGTTGTGGTTTTGCACCAGTGGAGGAGTGATTCCAAAGCGGTTATGATAGGTGTTAGGTGCATCACTAGCACCGATGATCCTTGGGGGTCTTGGTGCGTGGTTGGGGTTTCCATTACCCCTACCAACAGCCGCGTGGTGATGTTGACCCTCAGCTTGGTTTTGCTCAGCCATACCCACACACTCAACAAAACCTGGTAGCTCCTCAAAGTCTTGTGGTTGTTGTCTCTCTCTTCTTTGCCTTGCACTTCCTAGGTGATGAATGTTGTCTATAGGTTGTAGTAAATTGTTGTCACCTGTAGAACTTAAATTCATGTACCTGAGAAGACAAGCAGTAAGGTAGAGAAATGAGTAACCAAAGTAAAATAAAGGACTAAGTCTTTACAAAGCTCCAAATCCTAATGCTTTTCTAATCAAACCCAAGTTGGCAACGGCGCCATTTGATAAACAGACTTTTTGCAAGCAGGAATATCAAATCCTAAAGCACAATAGTTTTAGTATAGGAGGAAGAGGTGTCAATCCAGGCCTAGGAGATGAAACCCACTAAGAATGCAAGAGCAAAGTAAATCTAAGCAGCTTCGGGTAAATGGATGAGAAATTCAATGAAAACTAAATGCAAGCACCAAATGACTATGAAAACTATTTTAAAAATCCCTCTTAAGGGTTAACAACTACTAAACGATATCTAGGAGTTTTAAACGCAAGACTACTAATTTATAAAAATTGAACACGAAAGGCAGAAAAACAGAGAATTTCTAACAACCTAGAACAATGACTTTTAAAGACTAAAGATGCAAACTTTATGACTAGGAAATGATAAACTTGAGTTTTAAAATGCTAAGAAGAGGATTCAAGGTTGAGGGTCATGTTTAGGAGGGTTCAAGATTCAAGCTTTGGGTTTAGAAACATAGATCTACTCATTTGATGAGCTATCTCTAAGCCTTGAGAAACTAAAAGAGATCTATCCATGGCGTATGGTATAGATCCTTTCCTCAACCCTGCCTCCTAACCTATGGCGTATAGTGGAAAGATGGGTCAAAGAACATTAAGCAAAGATCTCAAATATTGGCTTAACTAGCTCCCTAAGCATCCATGGCGTTTGTGAAAGGATGAGCTAGTCTCTTGGATTTGGCTTTAAGGGATTTTTGATTCCGGTCAAGGTAAGAAAAGCCCTGGGATCATAGAGATCATTCCCAAGACTCTCTATGCATTAAGACCCCAAATCCAAGAAGATAATAGATTAAGAACAAGAAAAAGACCAAAGCTTAAACCCTTAAGCCTCTTAAATCGCCCCAACCTTAAACCCAAAGAAAATCTACTCACTACACATAGCTAAAACACACGAGAATGCAAAGGAAAGAAAGCTAAACATGATTAAGCAAGAGCGATTAATAAAAGTACTTAGATTAAACAAGATCTTAAAGGTTCGAAACATGAAAAGCTTAAAAGGTTCAACAATGGCGATAAGCCTAAAAGAGCATAAGAAAATATCCAACTGGTCCCAGACTAAATGAATGGTTCACGCCCATTTGCCTAAAATAGCCAAACAAAGAAAATGGTTCCCTCACTACACGCCAAAAGTGAGCTGGACGGATAAGGTGTAGAGATCGAGCTGAGTAGTTGATCTGATTAATGGATCTTCTTCATGGATCGTCCTCCTTTGCTCGATCTTCGGGTCGATTCTCGGATGATCGAGTCGAGGATCTCGATCTGGCTCTCATTCTGCATGGCTTAGTCCACGTCCGTACTCACGATCGATCACCTTGGTCGATCTTGGTCTCGATCCTCCTTCTTGAAACGACTTGAGTCACTCGATCTTCTGGTCGATCTCATCTAGATCGACCTGCCTAGCTCGATCCGCACCTTCATCCCGGTTCCTTTGCTGAATGGCTGAGTTCTCCCAAGTGTCCACAGGCTCCTCTTCGATCCTTAGCATGTCCACACAACCTCCACAGCTCCAGTTTTTCCAAAACAACCTGAATATGATGCAAGAATGCAACAAATATGCAAATGCTAATGCAAAATGCACTTAGGACCTAAAATGAGACAAATGGTGCAAACTAGCCTAAAATGTAAGATGAATTCTTGGAAAACTACTCTAAATGCATGCTGAATATGCGAAATATATAAGCATATCATGCCTCCCATGGAAACTTTCTATCAAAGGATGTAGATGAAGGCCTAGAGCTTGTGGAGAACTTATCCCAAAGTGATGGCAATTATAGTGAAGACTGTGATAGAACTCCAAGAGGAGATGATGGCAACACTAAGAAGGAGCTGGAGTCTACAAGAAGAGAGTTGAAGGAGCTGAAACACTAGGCTTGACAAACTTCTCCAAGTGCAACATAAAGAGATCAACTATGTTGGTGACATGGTTGAGATGACTAATGAAGAGGAGCTACAAGTAGAGGAGATGAACTACTTTGTAATCAATGTGGATACAATGGGTATGAGAACTTCAGACCTAACCCAAACCTGTCATACAGAAGCAATAATGTTGCCAATCCCCAAGATCAAGTTTACCCTCAACAGCAACCTCAAGGGAATCAGCCAAGACCTTTTGTGCCATTCAACCAAGGTTATGCACCAAGGAACAACTTTCAAAGCAACTTCCAGCAAAAGCAGTTTGCTCCTCCTGGATTCTCTCAAGGTCAAGCAAGCTCATCCAACACCAATGATGCTGAAGTGAAAGGACTGCTGGAACAACTCCTTCAAGGCCAACAAGCTACTAATGTGGAGATCACAAAGAAGTTTGTTGAGGTATACAATAGAATGGATACTCTTCATATGGAGCTGTCAAACAAAGTTGATGGGTTGGCTTCAAGAGTAAAGATACTAGAGAATAACAAGGGCATAGCTGGTCCAAAACCTCAAGAAAACCTTCCTGGAAAACCAGAAGCCAACCCTAAGGAGTTCTGCAACGCCATAATCACTGAAGAAGAGCCCTTCTCAGATGAAGAGGAAGCTGTCATTGAGGATTTCCTTTCTCTGTTCAATGAGGACACTGAACATCATAGTGGGGGGAGGGGGAAGAGTTTTTGGAAGCTGACGCCAACCATGAAGTTGCAAAGGAAGAATCTCCTGAAGCAACAGCAACTAAGGAAGAGGAGAAGAAGGGGCTACTTGAGGAGAATCATGCTGAGAAACAAACTGGGATCTATGATCATTCTCCTTACAAGCCAGCTCTCCCCTTTCCTGGAAGGTTTAAGAAGCAGCTTATGAATAAGTACACAACTCTCTATGCCAACCAGATGAAGCTTAGAGGTCTTGATATTGGGAAAGAGCTGAAGGAAGCCAATGCCAAGACTGAGGCCCTAAACATCAAGAAGCTTGGAGATCATGGATGCTTCACTTTGCCTTGTGAACTCAAAGGGAAAACTTTCAAGAGCTGTCTTTGTGAACTTTGAGCAAGTATAAACCTTCTTCCATCCTCTACTGCTAAGGCGCTTGGCTACACTCAACTTGAAGAGAGTAATGTGTCTCTTACCATAGCTGATGGGTCGGTAAAGGCACCACTTGGAGCTCTCAAAGATGGGCCAATTATGATTGAAGGAGAGAGCACACCAACAGATTTCCTGGTCCTAGATGTTGAAGGAAAGATCAAGAACACCATCATTCTAGGGAGGCCATTTTTAGCTTCAGCTGGCACAGTTTTTGATGCAAAGGAATGAACAATAGAGCTAAGGTTGACAAATGAGAAGGTTCTGAAGTTTGACTCCAAAGGTAACAAGCTGGAAAATGAGCAAGCCTTCTCAATGGAGGTCGAGAAGTTGAAGAAAGTTGGAGTGCATTGGCCAGAGTTTGAAGGCTATGTTGGTGCAAGTTTTGATGGTTACTGTCTGCCAAGAATGTTTGCTGATACTACTGAAGAGGAGGTCCTCGAAGTGGCTGTTTCTGATTGTGTGAATGAAATTCTGCTGGGTAACAAAGAAGATGTGGTTGTCTTGAAGCCCTTTTGTTTTAAGTATCGTGAGATCCACTACAAGCTAAAGGAGGGAAGCAAGCCAAAGCTCTTTACTGTGTTGAAGATTGATGGGGTCACCAGAAAGGTCAAAGAAGGCACAGCAACACCAAGGAGTTCCAAGACTCCTACTCGACACCTCAACTAAAGAGCTGAGGAAAGTTAAGCTAAGTGACTCTAAACAAGCGCACTTGGGAGGCAATCCCATGGTATCCTTGTATATAGCTATTCATTTTTTATTTTTATTTTTATTTTTGTGTGGGAGTTTTTGAGTGTCTCTAGTAATCAGGTTCGAACTGAGGGTGAAGGAACCAAGCTTGGGAGAAGGAAGATGTCGAAGAAGGGTTAATATCGCCCACCATATCGGCCATGCACGTCGATACATGTCATACCGAGCATGTATATCGAGAATGTCTTGCTCGATATAAGTATGTTGGACATGTATCGACGTGCGTATCGCGGTGAGCCTGGTCGTTACTCCTGTGAGGATTGCTGTATCAATCAGAGTACTGATACAAGGCAACCCGATATGCTTCCACAAGCAATGTATCGGGGTACAAACTGTTCGATATGCCTCAATTGGTATTTGTATCGATCACATGTATCGATGTACCAGGTCGATATGACATCAAGAAGTGCGTACGGAGCACAATATTGACGTAACACACCGATGCGCCCTAACTGCGAGGACGAAAGGCGATTAATCGCCTTTTATTAAGGTATATCGGAGTGGATATCGATATCCCACATCGGTACACCTCAAGTGACGAATGAAAACATGCAGTTCAGCATATGTCAAGGTGTATCAATGTGCATATCGACATGTTAGTCCGATATGAAATTTTTCCAAATCATACCAAGCTACATATCGAGCTACTAGCTCGATATTGGACAGCTACGTATGATTATCAGACCACATATCGACATAAGGGATGTCGATACAAAAGAATCAATCAGTATCGACATGCATGGAGGTTATTAAGACCCATACCATTGATATCGGCACGCATATCGACCGGACCAAGTCGATATGATCAATGTCAATTATAATATCGACTTGGGTGGTCGATATTGCGCACGAGGTAAGCATTCTTCAGTTCAAATTTTTCTCTCCTTGGTCAAACTATATCAAGGAATTCAAAATTGAATCCTTCCCCTTCCCTAGCACAAGTGGGACCTCTCTCTAGCACTCTTTGTCCTCTTGCTCCCGATAAAAAGATTCCCCATTTCTCTATTTAATCTAACCCCACTCTTCTCTCAATCTCACTTTCATTTTCCTAGTTTTTCAACCACTAAATTTCAAGATTTTATGTTTTCAAAGTGCTTGAGAGAGTCAAATCACTCCAGGTATTGTCTCTTTGCTTCTAAATGTTTTAAATTTTTATTTCATGCACTTAACTACTTGTTCTTGTTTAGTGATTTATTTATAGTAATGATCTATTGCCTCTTGCTTATTTTTATTTCTTTTGCATGGTGAATAAGCTGTCTTTGATGAAGCATTTCAAATCTTGAATAATTGCTTGTCAAATTCATCTATTTATCTTTGCATTAGTATCTTAGTGCATTTTTTTAGTTTCACCATGCTAGGATTCATCATTTTCAATTATTTCATAAAATATGATTAATGAATCCTCTGCATGCATTACCTTTTTAATTGCTTCACAAATGTTAGAGGTTTACTTTTTAGTAAATAAACTCCTCCTTTTGTGATTTCTAGCATTATTAGGCATTGTGTTTTGTTGCTTCCATGGTTCTTATTTTTCTTTTGAGAATATGTTCTAGGTACCATGGGAAGAACAACAAGAAGTGGAGCTAACAAAGAGGCTGAGAAGCAAGAGAAAGGCAAGGGAAAAGTCCAAGCGCCAAATCCAAAGGCAAGAAGAGAGTTGATGTGGGCGCTAGCGAGCATGCCCCTCAAAAGAAGAAAGGAACCACACCAGCTCAAAGGCAGTTGTATGACAAGCTGAAAAAGATGGATGTGAGGCCAACTAGATACCCCCATGTGCCATCTCTAAAGGCCTTGGGACTCTTTGAAGACTGCTCTTCTTTGCTGGAGACAATGGAGCTCACAAAGTTGGTGGGAACTCCATATTCAGCCAACAAAGACCTAGTCCTACAATTCTTTGCAAGCTTTGAAGTGACATTCTATGAGCTAGGAGAAGAGACTCCTGAAGTAGATGGTGATGGCTTCATCACTTTCAGAGTTTCAAAGAGGGATTATAGGATGTCTTTCTCAGCCATTGAAGATGCCTTTGGATTCTCTTATGGGAGCGCTAGAGGACAGAATCTTGGAGTTAGCAAAGAAGAGATGAGAAGCCTTTGGGAGCATGTAGCCAAGGGCGCTTTCAAGCCAGGAAGAAGCTAGGCTTTTCTGATCAGAAATCCAACAATCAGATATGTGCACAAGGCGCTTGCGCATACACTCTTTGCTAGGAAGGAAAGTGGAGCTGTTGAATGAGGAAAATGGGAGCTGATTGATCAGGGTCTTATAAGTGTTTTGGACAGCACCAACCAAGGTGTGGCACTTAGAGGAGCAGATGGTACAACTGGAATGGTCACCATCTACATGCAGCAGCTTTTGGTCATCAAACATTGGTTAATAACCAATGATGACAAAGCGCCCAAGCTGTATTGTGCTGGACTTATCACTCAACTAATGGAAGCTGCTGGCGTTGATAGTGCACTGGTAACAGTCAGGATCACATACTTGGACCTGCCATACTTGAATAAAGCAAGGTTCCTTGGTGAACAAGTGGGTGACAAGTACATCTACAACTTCATCCAAGAAGATGGATCTGCTGCAAAGCTTCTACTCCCTGATGTGCATCTCACATCCTTCTCCAACCCCAACAGCTTTGCCTTTCAAATTCCACAGCACCTTCTCCACCAAGCTGGCGCTTCATCATCTCACAACTACCAAGGCGCTAACATCACTCTTCCTCAAGGAAACTATCCCCTTGTGCTCTTTGAAAAATCTGAAAAATTTGCATCTTTTGCAAACTAAAAAGAAAAGCATGTAGTTGCATTCATTTTTTTAGGATCGAGTCTAGTATTTTTTATATGGGTTGCATTGCATTTGCATAGGGCATGATGATGATAATTCCTTGAAAAATTCTTAGTGTTTAGAGATGATTTCAGTTTTTAAGTGGTTAGTTGTCTGATGCATCATGAGAAAGCAAGAAGTTAAGACTAAACCATGCTTGGATTGTTAAATTTGATCTTCTCATCTCATACTGAAAGCATTTGCTCTTTGAAAATCAACTCTATCAACTTGAACCTTAATTTGAATCTTTAATTATCATGTTTGTGCATTGAAAAGTGAATTCATGGCTACTATATATATATTTGGATCATCTTTTCCCCTTCTTACCACTCTTGTTGATCCAAATAGCTTACCGACTCCCTTAACCAAACATCCTTCTAAGCTTAAACACTATCTTGAGAGTTGTAAGGCCTTTGCATATCATTTTCGAATTTTGTCTTGGTAAAAAGTGTTAGAAATAAGGCTGGCAATAATGAGCTCTCTTGTACATATCAGCTTGCATTTTGAGCTTGATTCTAGGTTAGGAGTTTGGGATAAAAGGGTAGAAGTTAAGTGGTTTTGAGTTTCAAAAGAAGAAGTAAAAGTTTGGAATGGTAGTATCGGGAAATTAGTCTAGAATTGTGGTTAAGTAAAAGGAAAGAAAAGCTCTAAGTGTTATGAAAGAATGGCGCCAGCAACATCAAGGCTTTGAAGGGTCAGTCCAAAGAAGAAATCAGACCCAAAGCACACCACCAAAGGAGAAAGAAATGGCGCCAATGCAACAAAGAAGAGCAAGTCCCAACAAAAAGAAGCAGCCACACAAGCACAAAGAAGAAGTTTCCCCAGCCATGAAGAAGGAGAAAGGGTTGAGTCTAGGAAAAGGGTAGATTTAGGGATTCAATTTGGGGTTTAGAAGTGTTTAGGGTTCATCTTTGGGTAAAAGGGTAGAAGAGAGCTTTGAATTGCATCCATAAGTGTGCTTTTACCTTTAGGATTTTACCTAAGATATAATCATTTTCATTGAGTGATCCCTTATGTTTTTAAACACTTTCCTTGAATGAGATCATTTTAATCTCATGACCTTAGCCTTTGAACCAAATGTCTTCACTTGATTTGAACAAACTTGATTCATGGTTTTGAGCTTAATGAATGTTAAAGAGTTAATTGATTTGAGCATTTGTCTAGGTTGAGATTTGAGATCATTTTGAAACATGATGAGCATGGCTAGGATCTTTGAAGTATAGCTGATTATGTTTGCATCCTACAACTAAGCACTTAAAATGTTGACTTTATCTCTTTACCTTTGCATTTTTGGATTTGAGTGCCCACCTTCAAACCTCACTTCCTCCTTGTTTTGGTTTGTTTGCTTGAGGTTAAGCAAAAGGCAAGTGTGGAGGTGTTGATATCTCCATTATTTATACCATTTTAGCTTGCATTCATCACTAGTTTTAGTCTCTAAACATGCATATTTTGCTTCTTCTTGTCCCATTTGTATACATTTAGGAGATAGTGTAGTTTTAGGAGCTGCATTGCATTTTGCATGCATTTGGAGTTTTATTCAGGTACTTGAAGGAGTTTGGAGGTCATGTGGTGCAATGGGTGTGAGCTGGGAATGGAGCTAGGTAAGAGACAAAGGCGGATGGACCAGTATCGATGGTAATATCGACATCATGTGATCGATACGGAGCATATTGATGGGAGTATCGACCACTTCAACATCGATTCAGAAAGAAGCATATTGTGAAGGAAGTGTATCGACTTAGACACCTTGATGCAGCAGAATGAAGTCCATATCGAGTAGTGTATCGACGTCCCAAACCGATACACATGACAGGACAATACCGAGGTTCCATATCGACTTGCTTGATCGATGAGCCTTAACTAAAGGGCGATTGTATCGACTTCACACCTTGGAGAGCCAAACCGATACAACTTGGAAGCCTTCTGTATCGACGTGCATATCAACCAGGAGACATCGATACAATCCAGAAGAAGAGATGATATCGACATGTATATCGATGTTCACTGTCGATATTATCTGTTCGAATCAGCTTATTTTCGGTTTAATCTTGGTTTACTAGGAATTTCCTTATTTCCCTATAAATAATAAAGCCCTAAAATGGTTAGGCAACTTGGATCTTATTATTTTTCTTCTGTTCTTGTACTAAAAACCTTTCGTTTTTCAGCTTTGCTTTGTAATAACTAGTTTGATTTAGTGAATTTCTGTATTTGCCTTTGATATATTCTTGTTGATTTTGCTTCCTAATCATGCTTAACCATTTTTTCTCTTTGCAATTTGTGGTTTTGACTATGGCTAGTGAGTAGTCTTATTTAGGGTTCGGGATGGGATAGATTAGAAGGGT
Source organism: Thlaspi arvense (assembly GCA_911865555.2). Lineage (NCBI taxonomy): Eukaryota > Viridiplantae > Streptophyta > Magnoliopsida > Brassicales > Brassicaceae > Thlaspi > Thlaspi arvense. The sequence continues at coordinate 17,545,525 of OU466857.2, forward strand.
TTTAGGACTAGATTAGTGATGTCTTGTGCTTAATATGATTGTTTTCAACTCTATTAGATGTGCTTAACATTAGATTAGTCTTGGTCAGGCTTGTTTAGTATTTTGGCTTTCTCTTGCGCCTGGTAATTGTTTGATGAAATGCTGCTTAGAGTCTCTTAGAGGATTTGTATGCTTAGCTTAAGGAGTTAGATGTCTAAGGTGCATTTTGGCTTTATAGGATTGGAATTCTGTTCTGAATGCTTGCTGGTCATGTGTTTAAGTAAAGCGATTTATCTTGAATGTGTGCTTAGCAAAGTGATTAGTGTCAAGGAATTGAGCTAGTTATAGTTGTTAATTGTATGCTTAGAAAATAGCATTGTTTGAATGGTTTTGAAGCATCACTAGTTAGGTTCTAATCCCCTCAATCAATAACCCCCATCTTAGATCCTTGCTTTGTCTGTTTGAATTGCCTGCTTTGCTTAGTTCAGTCTTTAGACTTGTTAGTTTGTTCACAACTGCCTTCTTGAATTTAGCTTGACTTAAATGATTTGCTGTATTTTTGGTGCCTTAAGAACTCAGAGGGATTGATACCTTACATGCTGCAATGACATGAGTGTGTTAGCATTTGCTTAGTAGTAATTATCCTACTATAAATGCACACCCTAACTCTACACTAAGTCCTAAATGAATGCAAATGGGACAAAAAACAAGTAAAAACGCATGTTTAAAGACTATAAAACAATGCAAAATGTATGCTAATATGGTGTAAATAATGAGTATATCACTTATCAGGCTTAAGAGAAAGCCAAGATACTAAACAACTTTGGCCAACACTAATCTAGTGTTAAACACATCTAATAGAGAGAAGACAATCATATTAAGCATAAGACATCACTAATCTAATCCTAAAACCCCTCTAATCTAGCCCATCTCAAACCCTAAATATGACTACTCACTAGCTGTTATCTCATGAATTTGCATTATATATGCTTGCATTTAGTTCATGTTTTGGTCTCTTTTTGCATGTTTTCCTTCTCTTTAGTCCCATTTTCCTTTCTTTTTAGACATAGGTTGCAATTAGGTTACATTTTGCATTCTCTATGCATTAAGGATGTTTTTTGGTACTTAAGAGGCTATTGGGAGCAAGAAGGAAGTGTGGGAATGGTTCAAGGAGTTAGCCAAGCTGAGAAGGATCAAAAGGAGCCAAGGGATTCTGGTGTTCCATCGGCAATTGCATGAAGCACATCAGTCAATGGTGACCGATGCAAAGTGATAATGAGTTTCTTCTTACGGTCTAATGCAGCAGAGAACTTATCAAAACTCTAATGCATGCAACGTTGTAGTAAGGCAAGCAGAGAGTGTCAATCCAGTTCTAGGTGATAGAGAATCCACAGAGAATGCAAGATCTAGGACAAATCTAAGTGAAATGAGACAGTTTGTTGAGAAAATCTTGAAAACTAATTGCAGCAACCTAAACAGAGTGAAACGTATTTTAAAAATACTAGAAAGCAAGCAGTTACCACGAGGAACAAACAGATAAATTAAAGGGAAGAGCTTCGAATTGTTAAAATTCGACTAGTGGATCGACCACAAGATCGACCACTAGATCGAGCAGAAACGATCGATCTCGTCTAAAATCATAAGAACAAGGAATCTAAAAGACCAGGAAGCTATCAAACAACAAGCAAAAGGTGATATGCGACGCAAATAAGCTAAAGAGAAGGGTTTCAGGGTCGAGATTCATATAAGGGGTTTCAAAGGTTGATCTTGGGTTTGAAACTTTAGATCGACTCACTTGGTGAGGGTCTCTAAGCCTCGAAAACAAAACAAGATCTATCCGTGGCTTTCGGTATAGATCAGTCTTTCATCCTCTCCTCCAAACCCATGGCTTTTGGTGGAAAAAGAGGTTGAAGGGCTAGGAAGACAGATTTCGAACAATGGCTTAACTAGTCCCCCAAACTACCATGGCTTTTGGGAAGGGGTAACTAATCACTAAGGTGAGATCTTCCGAGGTCCCTGGATCCTGTCAAGGTAAGGGACCTCTCGGATCGTGAAGCTCTTGGCGTGAGAGTCTTCAAGCATTAAGCTTTCATCACCTTAGAAGAGATAGATTTAAAACGTTTAGAAAACAAACCAAAATCGAACCTTTTCTACCCCTTAATCCTCTCAACCCTTAACCCTGAATGGACTACTCACTACACATAAAGGAAATCAGGCAAGGACGAAGAGAAGAAACGATAAACATGAAAGATAAACTGGATTAAAAATGATAAAGATTCGAAAATACAAAAGCTTGAAACTGTTCTACAATGGTGTTCTTCCGAAAAACCAGAGAGAAGAAAACTAAAAAAAACTTGGAGAGAAGGTAAAAATCTCAAAAGTTATCGAAAAAGTAGTAGCCACCTTTGCCAAAAATCCCAAAACAGTCCAATGGTCCCCCCGTCGCTAACAGCCAAAAACGGTTTAAAGGACAGAGATCGACCATTGGATCGAGTTGGTCTCTCGATCATATCCGGCCATCGTGTCTTTGGCTCGATCCGGGTCTCGATCTTCTGTGGTGAATCGAGTGTTGCATCCGATCTCGGTATCGATCTCCGGGAGGATCGAGTGGTGTACTCGATCTGGCTTTCGCTCTACATGGCGTCATTTACGTCCGTACCGATGCATCGACTGCGTCACTCGATCTCCGTCTCGATCATTATCCTTGGATCGCCTAGTTGGCTCGATCTTCTGGTCGATCAACTCCTAGATCGACCGGCCATGCTCGATCTGCTCCTCGATCACTGGTCCTTAGCATTTTCCCGAGCTTCCATGAACCGCTACATTGGTCTCCACGAACCTCCGTGTCTCCAAAGCAACCATAAACAACCTGGAATGGATGCAAAATGCAGAGAAAATGCAAATGCTGATGCAAGAATGCTCTAGGACTCTAAGTGATGCAAATCTAACCTAAAACATGATACAAATGCATGAAAAACTATCTAATGAGTATGCAAAATGTATGCAAAATGCAATGACATCAACTCCCCCAAACTTACTCCTTGCTTGCCCTCAAGCAACAAAAAATAAGTAAGGAAGAGAGGTTTTAAGAAAAATCAAAAGGGGTTTTAAACTTTTTGCAAAGGTGGCTTTCGAATAGATCATCTCAATGTCCTAGTTAACGGTCCTAAAATGCTAAGCTTACACTCATACTCCAAAGGACTTAGCCATACTCATCACACAAAGAAATTCAAATCATGACTCTCTTATTCCTAACAATCAAAGAAATTCATCCTTTAACATTCATTAAAATTCGAACCATGAATCAAACTTATGCACTTTAAAGCAAAACACATTTGGCTAAGGGTTATGGTTATGAGCATAGAATGATCTCATTTGAAAAGGGTTTATAATTAGACAAGGGTTTCTCTCAAAAATGGTTTGAACTAATGCATAATGCTAAAGGTAAAGACAATTTATGCATACATGATTAGATTCTCATCTACCCATGTAAACTATCAAACAGTCCTATACCCCTCTCATTTAAGAAATTTAATCCTCACTCACCACTTAAAAGTCTATCCCTTTCTTCTCAACTCAGCAATCCCCAATTCAAAACAAGAACATTTTTAAACTTTTTAGGCTAGTGAAAAGGTTTTGAAAATAATTTTTGCTCTTTAGATATTTCTTATTGGTAGCTCTCTTATATTTTTTTCTTTCTTTTTTTATTTTTATTTGGCACTTAGGCTCTTTTATTTATTTTTCTTTTCTTTTTCTCTTCCTTTTTTTTTTTTTTTTTATTATGGGAGAGCTACCTCCTGAAATTTATTAGAGCATACTTAGTTTTTAGAACACAACCTTTCACTTAAAACCATTTTCTTTCTTTAAAACACAAAGTTCTTTGAAACCGAGAACAAATACACAAGAAAGCAACCCCAATGACCCCCCAAACTTATCCTTAGCCTATCCCTAGCTTCAAAATGTAAAGCTAGCAATCAATTATGAAAACCAAATCATGTCGCCTAAACCTAACACTTTATGCCAAGTTCAAACCGAAAATAAGGCCTCACAAAGATGTCACACAAGAACATTTGGCTTCAAAGGAGGGTAAGGTTCAAGGAGGGAGTTCTACTTAGGCTCACAAAGAGTGGTAAAAAGGAAGAAGAGAGCCTAAATATTTTAAAACCATGTGTTCATTTTCAAATGCATAAGAATGATAATTAGATTTTCAAATTCAGGTTTTCACTTAGTAGGATGAGTTTCAAATCATGAGAGTTCAATTCAAGTCACGAAAATCCTAACTAGTGATCCAAGTATGGTTAGAACTTACTTTCAAAGTATAAACAAAGCATTAGAGAACTACTAACTAGGGCATTGAAATGATTCATAAGTAAAACACCTTTTTAAGAAATCCTAACCCCTTATGCAAATGCAATCAACCTAAGTGATATGAGAAATTCTAGACTCAATCCTACATGTTTCTAAAGATATGAATGCAACTACATGAATTTTGAAAAAAAAAAAAAAATTTTAAAATTTACCAATTTTTCATGACTAAGACTCAAGGATGCAAAAGAAAGATAAGATCAAAGAACACAAGATTAAATCACACAAGTACTCCCCCAAACTTGCTTGACACTGTCCCGGTGGCAAACTCATCCGAAGGAGCAATCAAACACAATGCAAGAAATAAGAGATGTGCGGTTATATACAATGGAGGAAGGTTGTTACCTCTTGTCTAGGCTCGGCTGGAACTTGAGGATGTTCCAGAGGAGCTAGAGATTGTTGCCTTTCCTTTGTTGCCTGGTTCTTGGAGGGAGTGGCGAGCTGGTTGAATGTTTTCTCCTTGGGTCTCGCGGATCACAACTCCTCCGGTTGAGAGTCTCCTCTTCTCGGGTTGTTGCATTTCCTGGCTTGCAGCTGGCTTAGGCTGGCTTCCTTGGAGTTGTTTGACCTTCTTCCCCAGCTTCTTAAGCATTTTCCCTTGCCACTTGTTGATCTTCCGGTGCATCTCCACCACCGAGGCTAAGAACTTCTCGGTTTTGGTCCTCGGCTCAAAATCCAGCTTTGGCAGCGTGTAAGCCTCAGGTATCTCATCCTCTGACCCTGGAGATTCTGACCTTTGGCGCGGTTCAATGGCTGCAGCTGGCGGTTCTCCTAAAGGAGCAAAACACTCCTCCTCCGTCGGTAAGAACTCGATGTTCCCAACACCAAGTAGCTCCGTTTCATCCTTGTTGGGAAGAATGCACACTCGCTTCTTGTCCTCATCATCAATGAAGAGGTAAGCATAGAACCCCTCAGCTGGCGTGCGTCCCAAGCTATCAGTGTTTCTCATGTATGCTTCATCCATGAAGGCTCGGTTTGGGACGTGAGCAAAGTCATGGATGGGCACACCGGCTTGCACGAACAAGGGAGTAAGGAAGCCGCCAATGTAGGATGATGTTGCCTTGCACCGTAAGGCATAAGCCTTGTACTTCACCAGAGAAGCCGCGAGTACACAGCCGTAGTTCACTTCATCGCCGAGTTCATCTTCAATGGGATCTTCATTCTCATCCGGATCGGACACCAAATGCTTCAAACCTTGGAAAAGGAAGAATAGCTCCATCTTCGTGACAGTAGGAGCAACTGACCTTTCACTGAATGTATTAGCAATCAGCTTCAAGGTATACCTCAGCACTGGATTCCTGACTCTCTTGATCTTGGCGGTGTTGGCTTTGTAATCCTCCTTGCTGATGAGATCCCACAACTCGTCGGCTTGCTTGAAGGCTGGAAACTCCACCTTGCTTGCATCAGCCTTTAGACCGTAGGCTTGGCACAGCTCGGCGATTGATAGCGTGTAAGCTTGGCGGCCAACCTTGAAGTAGAGACGGCCTTGAGAAGGAACAGGAGCACTCGGATTCTCGTACTGGAACTCCAAGGTTGCAAGGAAATCAATTGTCACCTCGGGGATAGTAGGGCAGTCCATCCGCGACAAACACCTCAGACCGATGTTGTTGAGGAGTTGATCGAAGTCTCCAAGAAGCCCGAGTCTGGACAGAAGCCCTCGATCAGCAAACTTCGTGGGTTCAAACCGGAGCCTCTCCAACCTCTTCTTATCCCTCTTCTCTTCTTTGCTCCACCGGACCCTCTCTTGAGCAACCACCTCTTGAGTTTCTCCTTCTTGTGCTTGCTCCTCTCTTGTTCTCTTTGGTGCCATTGCTCCTGAAAAAAATTTCTAGAGAATGTTTAGCAAAGGGCGATTTGATGAGAATAAAAGGATAGGAGAAGAAGATTTATATAAACTACCCTAGAATTTTGGGGATCAAGCAAAAATATTAACTAAATAAAAGGAAATCAAATCTTTGAGATACTGAAAATCCAGAATTTTTCCTAATACTTAGCTAATTTTAAAAATTCAAATCTGATCCTATATCCTAAAACAAGAACTTGCGATTTTTAAGGAGATTTTCTTGAAATAAAATCATTAAAATCTGAAAATACCTTTTGCAAGTGTGAAGGATACTTTGTTAAACCTTAAAGCTTTTAAAAATTCTCACTCTCTTTGTAGGAAAACTCGAGCAAACAGAAGTGAGAGAGTGAGAAGCAAGTTGAAACATTTAAAGAGTTTAACAAAACCAAAACAATGGGTGGTCAAAGCGGTTTTCTGACAAAAGTCTTGGTCAAGGCACATCTTTCATGGTCAAAGATGCTTGCCTTGACCAAGTTTGAATTTAAAAACTGGAGGGAAAAGCAATAAAGAGGGAAAGAAATTTGTTACCTCGGCATGAGATCGAGTCCTTTTGGTCGATCTAGGACTCGATCTCATGCCTAAAATGGCTTAGATCGAGAGGGTTACTCGATTCAAAGTGAATCGAGTCCTGGATCGATTGGCTCCCTCGATCAATGAGATGTTGGCCCCTCGGCTAAGTCCCTCTGATCGAGCTAAGTCCTCGATTTAGGGGTCGATTTGGCTTGGATCGAGTGGTGGATCGAGTCGAGTGATCGATCAAGTTCCCACAGATTTTCCCGAGAGAAATTAGATCGGTCGATCCGGTTTGAATTGATCGATCCTTTTTCGTCAAGGTCGATCTTGTCACTCGTTCTCGTCTAGATCGACTGGCTCCTCTCGATTTACTGACTCGATCTAGCAAAGATCGAGTCAGGTTCAGTCGATCTAGCACTTGATCTCTAGCCTTATCGTAGCCCCTATTGCTCCTTTTGGACCTCAAAGACAAGGTTTAGATTCCTTAGACCTGCTCCTACACACGAAAAACATAAAAGCATAAAACTAGAAGAGAAATGAAAGCAAAAATATGTACAAGATAGACATGGGAATGCCTCCCAAGTGCGCTTTCTTTAACGTCTTTAGCTAGACCTTACTTGGCTAGGCGGATGGTGGGTCTTGGAGAAGCACCGAGGTACTCTCCTTGTCAAAGCTGTCTGCTAGGTAGGGCTTGACTCTATGCCCGTTGACGGTGAATGCACTACCGCTTCTTCCCATCAGAGTAACAGCTCCGTAAGGCAAGACCTCTTGAATCACGAACGGTCCGCTCCACCTTGATTTTAGCTTGCCCGGGAAGAGCTTCAGCCTCGAGTTGTACAACAACACCAGTCCTCCTTCCTTAAGCTCCTTGGCAACCAGTTTCTTGTCATGAGCCTCCTTAGTTCACTCCTTGTAGATCTTGGAACTCTCGTAAGCATTCAATCTCAACTCGTCCAGTTCATGTAGCTGAATGAGACGCTTTTCCTGAGCCGTCTTGAGATCAAAATTCAGCCTCTTCACAGCCCATAATGCACAGTGTTCTAGCTCAACCGGGAGGTGACAACTCTTTCCATATAGTAGAGTGAAAGGAGTTGTACCAATCGGCGTTTTGAAAGCGGTACGGTAAGCCCAAAGAGCATCGTCTAGCTTTACTGACCAGTCCTTCCTTGTTGCACCAACGGTCTTCTCCAGAATAGCTTTGATCTGCCTGTTAGAGACTTCCACCTGACCGCTCGTTTGAGGATGATACGGTGTAGCCACCTTATGCTTAACCCCATACTTTCTTAAGAGGCTCTCAAAGACCTTGTTTACAAAATGGCTTCCTCCATCACTTATAACAACCTTGGGTACCCCAAACCTTGGAAAGATGATACTCTTGAACAACTTGATCACAACCTTAGAGTCGTTTGTAGGGGAAGCAACAGCCTCAACCCATTTGGAGACATAATCCACAGCTACCAAGATGTATTTGTTGCCGTACGAAGAAGGGAGAGGCCCCATGAAGTCAATACCCCACGCATCGAACACGTCAACCTCGAAGATAGGAACTTGGGGCATTTCATTCCTTTTGGTAATGTTCCCTGCTCGCTGACATGCCTCACAGCTCTTCACAAACTCGTGTGCATCTCTGAATATAGACGGCCACCAGAAACCCGCTTGCAACACCTTCGTGGCTGTTTTGAATGAAGCGAAATGTCCTCCGTAGGATGAGCCGTGGCAATGATAGAGAATATTCTTGGCTTCTTCCTTTGTAACACATCTCCGGTACAAGCTGTCTACTCCTCTTTTGTATAAGTAGGGCTCATCCCAAAAGTAGTCACTAGCCTCCCTCAAAAACTTTTTCTTGTGATAGCCGTTGAGATGTGTTGGCTCCTCACCACATGCTAGGTAGTTCACCACATCAGCATACCATGGTAGATCCTCCTCTTTGAAACTCAACACTTCCTCAAACCTTCCTTCTAGCTTCCCACAAACCGCGGTAGTAATTGCCATAAGTTGTTCTTCTGGAAGAGAGTCGTCTAAAGGGAGAGACTCATTAATCCTTAGCCTTGAGAGGTGGTCAGCGACTCCATTTTCTATCCCCTTCTTGTCTTTAATCTCCATGTCAAACTCCTGAAGCAAAAGAATCCATCTTAAGAGCCGAGGTTTGGTATCTTTCTTTGAGTAGATGTACCGTAGAGCAGCATGATCCGTGTATAAAATAGCCTTGGAGCCAACGAGATATGATCTGAACTTCTCAAAGGCGAAGACTACTGCAAGCAGCTCCTTCTCCGTAGTGGTGTATCGTGATTGCGTGTCATCCAAGGTCCTTGAAGCATAGTAGATCACATGCAGCTTCTTGTCCTTCTTCTGACCAAGGACTGCTCCTACAGCGTAGTCACTAGCATCACACATGATCTCAAAAGGGAGAGACCAGTCTGGTGCTTGGACTATAGGGGCTGACGTGAGGGCTTCCTTGATGGTCACGAAAGCCTTCATACACTCCTCATCGAATACAAACTCAGCTTCCTTGCATAACAGCCGTGTAAGGGGGCGTGCAATCTTGGAGAAGTCTTTGATGAAGCGCCTATAGAACCCTGCGTGTCCCAAGAAGCTTCTGATCCCTCTAACATTAACCGGCGGCTCCAAACCCATCATAACCTCAACCTTAGCCTGATCAACCTCAATACCCTTCTCTGAAATCTTGTGACCGAGTACTATCCCTTCCTTGACCATGAAGTGGCATTTCTCCCAATTCAGCACCAGGTTTGTTTCTTCACAACGTTTAAGTACCCTGCAAAGATTCAACAAACACGCAGGAAAGGACGCACCATACACAGAGAAGTCATCCATAAACACCTCTACCATCTCCTCTATAAGATCGGAGAAGATCGACATCATACACCGCTGAAAGGTAGCCGGTGCATTACACAATCCAAACGGCATCCTTCGATATGCAAAGGTACCGTAGGGACATGTAAAAGTCGTCTTCTCCTGATCGTTTGGGTGAATAGGTATTTGAAAGAAACCGCTATACCCATCGAGAAAACAGTAGTAAGGGTGATTTGCAAGTCTCTCAAGCATCTGATCAATAAAAGGCAAAGGGAAATGGTCTTTTCTTGTAGCAAGGTTAAGCTTTTCTATAGTCAATACACATTCTATGACCAGTAATGGTCCTAGTAGGGATAAGTTCATCCTTTTCATTTCTTATGACCGTGATCCCTCCCTTCTTAGGCACCACGTGTACAGGTGAAACCCACGTGCTGTCACTTATGGGATAGATCACGTCAGCCTCTAAAAGCTTAAGGATTTCTTTCTTAACAACCTCTTTCAAGTTAGGATTCAAACGCCTTTGGTGTTCTACAGAAGTGGCGTTTTCATTATCCAAATGAATCCTATGAGTGCATAGCATTGGGGAAAGGCCTTTGATGTCACTTAAAGAGTACCCAATGGCCTTCCTATACTTTCTCAGCTCAGTTAAGAGCGAGTGCAACTCATCATCACTAAGGTTCTCGTTTACTATCACGGGATAGGTGTCATTAGGTCCTAAGAAAGCAGACCTTAGCCCTTTTGGGAGCTCCTTAAGGTCCACCTTTGGGGCTAACAGCTCACTCCAGTCATCTCGTGGCTGTTGTTGTTGTTCTCCTCCTTGGAACTGTCCTTTGAACTCGAGGCTTGGCCCTTCAGACTGCTTTCCTCTATCGCTATCCCTCCTGTGATCGAGTCTTCCGGTCGATTCTCCTCTCGATGTCGTCTAGATCGAGCCATTTCACTCGATTCACTTACTCGATTTGATATGGATCGAGTAAGGGATCGAGGCGTTGAGTCGATCTCTTGATTGGACTCTAAAATGATCGGAAGGTCTTTCTCGATCGTCAACTCGATTATTTCTCCTGATCGAGCGGCCTTCTCGATCTGTTGGTCGATTGTTGGACTGGATCGAGTTGAGTGCTCGATTGGCTTGTCGATCTGACTCCTGGATCGAGTGATGGCATTGATCTCGGGGTCGATTTCTAGGCAACATCCTTCTTCATTCTTGATGATCCTCCTCGAATCTAGCAGGTTCACGTATTCTTGAGTTCTCTGGTCTACATAGCCAAACTCTCCTGGCTCCTTAGTGAGTGCTAGCTTCAAATGGTCTTCTATAGCTAGCTCTTCCAGCAACTCATCCGCCAAGGCATCCATCGTTTCGATATAGAAAGCTTGTCCTTCAATGGTTGGCTTCTTTAGAACCTTGTTGATGTCAAAGTCTAGCCTGATTTCTTTCCCCAAATGCAGGGCAATCTTCCCATTCTTCACGTCTATTATGGCTCTGGCGGTTGCTAGGAATGGTCTCCCTAAGATGAGTGGGTCTTTCGGCTCCTCGTCCATCTCCAGCACTACAAAATCTGTAGGTACGTTTACTCCACTGATTCGCACCGGCAAGTCTTCAAGCAACCCCACTGGTAGTCTCACGCTCCTATCAGCCAACACCAATGAGATTCGACATTCCTTAAACCGAGTGAAACCAAGCTTCTTAGCCACGGAGTGAGGCATCAAGTTTATGCTGGCTCCGAGATCACACAAGCAGCTCTTGAACTCAAGGGGACCCAAAGCACACGGTATGGTGAAGCTTCCAGGATCTCCCAGCTTCTTAGGCACTATCTCCTTATGAATAACCGCGCTACACTCTTCGCTTAGTATAAGCACCTCTTTGCTTTCTTTGTTCTTCTTGGCAAGGGTGTCCTTGAAAAACTTGGCGCACTTGGGCATCATGGCGAGACAGTCTACAAGAGGCAGCTTTATCTCCACGTCTCTCAAGTGCTTCTCAAATAGGATTCAGTGCATCTCTATTAACTGCTTTTTGAACCGACCCGGGAATGGCAACTTTGGTACGTAAGGTGGGGGCACGTATTCATCCTTCTCCTTGGTGGTTTTCTCAGCTTTCTTCTCAACGAATGCCTTGTCACCTCTCCTCGGTCCTTGGATCCATACGTTGTCAAAGTTTATCTCCTCATTATCAGCTGAAAGTTTACCCTCCCCCTCTTGAATTACAACGTCCTCGTTGGTCTTTGTAGAAACCGGAGGATCAAGCTCTTTACCACTTCTCAACGTAATAGCATTGGCATACTCCTTTGGATTTTGTTCACACTTTCCCGGAAGGCTGTTCTGTCCACTCGTGCTTGCTTTGCCCTTCTCTAGCTGCTTGATCTTGTTGTTGAGGTTTGTTATTTGAGTAGAGAAGTCAGTTAAGGATGAATCCAGCCGAGTGTTCATTTCAGCGAACTTTTGATTTGTAGAAGCTTGTCCTTGTATTAGCTGTTGGAACATTGCTTGAACCGGATCAACTTGTTGTTGCATCGGTTGTTGTTGTTGTTGAGGTGCAAAGCCCGGAGGGTAGTTAGAAGTATAACCCTTTTTTTTGTTGTTGTTGCCCTTGGAAGTTGCCTTGCCCTTGACCTTGGAATCCACTGCTTGGTTGAAAGCCTTTGTTGTAAGGGATGAAAGGCTTAGCTTGTTGAGCAGGGTACACTTGATCTTTAGGGTTGGCTACATTGGTGCTTCAGTAAGAGAGGTTGTTGTTCTGGTAGCCTTGGTTGTAGCCTTGAGACTTGTAGTTGTTCTGACCGGCTACCAAATTTGCTTCTTCTTGGCTTAGCTCTAACTCTTCTTGGTTGTCCTCAGCTTCACCAACGAAGTGAACATGCTTCTGATTAGCTAAGACCAACTTGTCAATCTTCTCATGCAACGATTTGAGCTCCTTCTTGTGAGACTCTAGTTCTGATCCCCTTGGTGCTCGGTCATAATCCTCGGCATAGTTTCCATCACTCAACGCAAGGTTCTCTATTAGCTCCATACCCTCTTCTACTTCTTGACCGAGGAAGTTGCCTTTGCTAGCTGTATCAAGCAACAACCGGATCTTTGGTGAAGCTCCACGGTAGATTGTGCTGAGTAGAGTCTCCTCACTGAACCCGTGATGAGGACATTGGATCGTGTAGTCTTTGAAACGCTCCATAGCCTCGTTGAAAGTCTCATTGTTCCTTTGAGTGAAACCGCTGATTTCGCTTCTCAACCGAGCAGTCCTGGTGCTTGAGAAGAACTTGGAGAGGAAAGCCTTCTTACACTCAGCCCATGATGTGATGGTGCCTTGTGGTAGGGTCTTCTCCCAATGTCTAGCTTTGTCTCCGACGGAAAAGGGGAAGAGACGCAGCTTGAAGGCATCTTCTGATATACCGTTGATCTTGATCATTCCACACACTTGCTCAAAATTGTCCAAGTGTTCCAACGGGTCTTCCATTGCTAAGCCGTGGAACTTGTTGTTTTGCACCATAGATATGAAGCCCGGCTTGATCTCAAAGTTGTTGTTTTGTACTGGAGGAGGAGTGATCCCAAACCTATTGTGGTGGGTATTGGGAGCATCTCCGGCTCCTATGATTCTCGGAGGTCTAGCCGCGTGTTGGGGGATACCATTGCCCCGTCCTGCTAGAGGAGGACCTTCAGGATGCTCATTCTCAGCCATGTCTTCAAAGTTGACCTGACCGTTCTGAACTATCTCTTCAAAAGCTCTTGTTTGATCTCTGACACTCCTTTGACGTGAGTGTCCGAGTTGATGTATGTTGTCAAGCGGTTGAAGAAGGTTGTTATCTCCACGTGAACATAAATTCATGTACCTGAAAGTACACGGTTTAGAATAGTATTAGTGACTTGAAAAAAGGTAAAGACTTAGTCTTTGCTAAGACCCAAATCTCTATGTTCTCTAAGCAACCTAGAATGGCAACGGCGCCATTTGATAATGATTTTCTTCTTACGGTCTAATGCAGCAGAGAACTTATCAAAACTCTAATGCATGCAACGTTGTAGTAAGGCAAGCAGAGAGTGTCAATCCAGTTCTAGGTGATAGAGAATCCACAGAGAATGCAAGATCTAGGACAAATCTAAGTGAAATGAGACAGTTTGTTGAGAAAATCTTGAAAACTAATTGCAGCAACCTAAACAGAGTGAAACCTATTTTAAAAATACTAGAAAGCAAGCAGTTACCACGAGGAACAAACAGATAAATTAAAGGGAAGAGCTTCGAATTGTTAAAATTCGACTAGTGGATCGACCACAAGATCGACCACTAGATCGAGCAGAAACGATCGATCTCGTCTAAAATCGTAAGAACAAGGAATCTAAAGACCAGGAAGCTATCAAACAACAAGCAAAAGGTGATATGCAACGCAAATAAGCTAAAGAGAAGGGTTTCAGGGTCGAGATTCATATAAGGGGTTTCAAAGGTTGATCTTGGGTTTGAAACTTTAGATCGACTCACTTGGTGAGGGTCTCTAAGCCTCGAAAACAAAACAAGATCTATCCGTGGCTTTCGGTATAGATCACTCTTTCATCCTCTCCTCCAAACCCATGGCTTTTGGTGGAAAAAGAGGTTGAAGGGCAAGGAAGACAGATTTCGAACAATGGCTTAACTAGTCTCCCAAACTACCATGGCTTTTGGAAAGGGGTAACTAATCACTAAGGTGAGATCTTCCGAGGTCCCTGGATCCTGTCAAGGTAAGGGACCTCTCGGATCGTGAAGCTCTTGGCGTGAGAGTCTTCAAGCATTAAGCTTTCATCACCTTAGAAGAGATAGATTTAAAACGTTTAGAAAACAAACCAAGATCGAACCTTTTCTACCCCTTAATCCTCTCAACCCTTAACCCTGAATGGACTACTCACTACACATAAAGGAAATCAGGCAAGGACGAAGAGAAGAAACGGTAAACATGAAAGATAAACTGGATTAAAAACGATAAAGATTCGAAAATACAAAAGCTTGAAACTGTTCTACAATGGTGTTCTTCCGAAAAACCAGAGAGAAGAAAACTAAAAACAACTTGGAGAGAAGGTAAAAATCTCAAAAGTTATCGAAAAAGTAGTCGCCGCCTTTGCCAAAAATACCAAAACAGTCCAATGGTCCCCCCGTCGCTAACAGCCAAAAACGGTTGAAAGGACAGAGATCGACCATTAGATCGAGTTGGTCTCTCGATCATATCCGGCCATCGTGTCTTTGGCTCGATCCGGGTCTCGATCTTCTGTGGTGAATCGAGTGTTGCATCCGATCTCGGTATCGATCTCCGGGAGGATCGAGTGGTGTACTCGATCTGGCTTTCGCTCTGCATGGCGTCATTTACATCCGTACCGATGCATCGACTGCGTCACTCGATCTCCGTCTCAATCATTATCCTTGGATCGCCTAGTTGGCTCGATCTTCTGGTCGATCAACTCCTAGATCGACCGGCCATGCTCGATCTGCTCCTCGATCACTGGTCCTTAGCATTTTCCCGAGCTTCCATGAACCGCTACATTGGTCTCCACACCTCCACGAACCTCCGTGTCTCCAAAGCAACCATAAACAACCTGGAATGGATGCAAAATGCAGAGAAAATGCAAATGCTGATGCAAGAATGCTCTAGGACTCTAAGTGATGCAAATCTAACCTAAAACATGATACAAATGCATGAAAAACTATCTAATGAGTATGCAAAATGTATGCAAAATGCAATGATATCACAATGCAACAGAGAAGCGGGTGAATCCCATCGGTCATTTGTATCAGCCACTTGTGACCGATGAGAAGAGACAGGATACCTGCATCGGTCAAAGCTGACCAATGGGATCCAACCGAGTGTCCGAAGAAGCACATCGGTCGTCACCTGACCGATGGGAAGCACCCGAGTTCAGCATCAGTCATCTACATCGGTCACTTGTGACCGATGCAAGCCAGTCCAAACTACCTTTTATTTACCACTTTGCCATTATTCTAGGGCTTTTGTCATTTACTATAAACTAAGTGATCGGTCTGCACCGTGTGCAGGATATAAAACATTTTATATGTTAAATGATAATTAATATAATATTGAAAATATTTTATTTATATATGATTAATTATGTATTAATAATAAAATAATAAACATTTGATAATAAAAAGAACGATAATTAAATATAAAATATTTAATATTTCAATAGAAAATGAAGATAAAAAATATTAACTAAGATTTTAAAATCTTTTTTTTGGATAAAAATATGATAACTAAATAAACGGATAAATATTAAAATATATAATAATTTATTTAATTTTGTATTTTTCGTCCGCACGCATGTGCAACTATAATTTTTTTATAGACATAATTAGTTGTAATATTTAAGTATTTATTAATCTTTAAATATAAAATTTTAGTGTTCAACAACAATTACACAAACGTTTAATATCGTCTTGTGTCTTTTGAAAACTTTTTACTTTTTCTAACATTTACAGTAACATATAATTGCAAATGTAAAAGTTATATCAAAAACTAATTAAATTCTTATAATATGTTTTGAATATTATCTATATAATACTTTATTTTTCTCTTTACAAAATATAATCTTGCCAATATATATGTTTTAAGCATACATTTTTCTTGACCTATTGCTAATTGAACCAAAATAAATTCTACCATAATGAATTCTATCATATTTATTTATCCTAACCGCTCTTAGGACATACAAAGATTTTTACAAAATATATAAATTGTCTAACAACTAAAATTAAAATTAGAGTGTAATCGAGGTTAACAAAATGTATGCACGACAAGTTTGCATTCAAGTTTAACTTTTTCACAATTAATATTTATATCTACACGCATATTTGTAAAAAAATTGAAGTATGACTTTCATGTGTTAAAAAGAAAATAACAAAGTATATATTTTGTAATATATATTTTTATAATGTATGGTTGATATTTTCTATAAAAATAATAATAATTAAATTTATGCATGTAGGTAAGAGTTAGAAATAAGTGAATTGTAATATTTAGAGGTTGGTAATTTTCTGTAATTTTCTGCAAACATTATGTTTTTACACGATGCAGTTATTGGCGTTCAACAACAATCCCGATAGCTGTTTCTATCGTTTTGTATTAATCAAAGTTTCTTGTTTTTCAGCATTTGATGATATATGGTTTTCAATAAAAAAAATATAATAAAAATTTATTATAAATTAGTGAAATCATATTTTATAAAATTCTCAGGTGACTCTATGCTCATCTTTTTGTCAAATTTTTTATAATCCGCAATCGCTCGGAGCATTTTGGTCACCAGTATCGGTCAAGTGTGATCGACACAAACACATCGGATTAATTTCGGTCATTTGTGTCGATCACTGAAGACCGATAGGGACCCATTTCGGTTACTGGAGATCGACACAACTGACCGATACACTGCCGACCAAAGACCTTCTATTTACAACTTTGCCATTTTTGCTTGGACCCCTATAAATACGAAACAATCCCTAATTTCTGGGAACGGGCTTTTACCCAGCAGTTCTTTCTTTCTTGTTTGGACCCATGGATTTTGTAATTTGAATCTTTGCTTCATTTCAATAAAAGTTTGCATCTTTCATCTTGTTTAAGCTTTCTAATCATGATTAGTCATCTTTCTCTCTTTGATTTGGTGGCTTTGATGGTGATTAGTGAGTAGTTCTTTTTAGGGATTTGAGATGGGTTAGGTTTAGGGAATTTGAGACTTTATCTATGATTTCTTAGTGTTAATTCATTCATTTCCTTTCTTGATTGCTGTGTTTAATGCTTAATTAGCCCTAGCTAAGTTGATTAAGATATTAGGCTCATTTTATGCCCACCAAGTGTTTGATGAAATGCCTGAATTGCTTTGCAAGAGAATTGCTTATCCTAGCTCAAGAGATTGACTGTCTAGGGAGTGATTTGGCAATATAGGGTTGATAGATTTGTTTTAATGCTTGCTCCTTATCATTTCACTAATGAGAATTAGTTCTTGACTTGGTAATTAGCAAAGAGATTAGTGCCAACAGATTGGATTTGTCATATAAATGAATCCTATGCATAAGGAATAGGATTGTGTGAGTTTGTAAGCATTATAAGTAGAGTCAAGAGTTCCCTATCACCAATTACCTCATCTCAAGTCCTATATTTTCTCTGTTTTAAGCTCTGTTCTGAATTTGCTCTGTTTTTACTTCTACTTTGGTCGTTTGCTTGCCTACTTCCTTATTTGTGTTTGTTTGGTTTTTGCTTGATCACTTAGGTTGCTAGAAGCTCTAAACCCCTTTTATATCTGCTTGAATTAGGATTCCTATTGCATTCTTACTGTTTCATTCTCCCTTTTTGGATTGATAAAACCCTATGATATACTACAATTGATGAATACAAGCTTGGGTAATTGAATCAAGTCTCAAAAACTTGTGTATCAATTTGAAGCCGTTGCCATTAGGGGAAAGCTTTGTTCAGTAGGATTTGTAGAGATCTTGAGATCAAGCTTTGCTATTTTCGTTTTTGGTTACTGATTTTTCTATTTGGTCTAGAATTTCTTTTGTAGGTACCACAACACTCACTCTTAAGAGTCTACAGCTACATCTGAGGTTCAAGGTCAGAAATTTGGGGTTTGCTAAGCTAGAATTCAGTTGTTGAAGCATGGAAGAACATCAGTATGCTGCTGGTTTTGGTCCACAAGGTCCACAAGGTCAACAAGGTCCTCAAAGAATCCAAGGGTTACAAGGACAGCAAGGTCCAGCTGGTGTACAAGGAGCTAATGTTCAGAGACTAAGAAGACCCATTGGTGCTGCTGATATACCCTCCAACTATGCTTCAAGGCAAGGAATTCTTCCACCAATGGAAACTGAGCAATACCAGATCAAGAGCAGTCTCATCACAATGATCCAAGAAAGGCAGTTCTTTGGATTCCCCAAGCAAGACCCTTTAGAACACCTGGATCAGTTTGAGAGGATCTGCACTTTAACAAAGCTTAATGGAATATCAGATGATGGTTTGAAGCTCAAGCTGTTTCCATTCTCACTTGGTGATAGAGCTATATTATGAGAGAAATCTCTAGCACAAGGCAGCATCACTACTTGGGAACAATGTAAAGGTGCTTTCTTAACCAAATTCTTCTCTCCCTCAAGAACTGCACACATCAGAAATGAGATCACAAACTTCAGGCAGTGGTCTAATGAGAGCTTTGGAGACACATGGGAGAGGTTCAGAGGATTCACTCATCAATGCCCTCCTCATGGCTTCACTAAAGAAATGCTTCTATCCACACTCTATAGAGGTGTTCTCCCAAAGATCAGAATCCTTCTTGACACAGCAAGTAATGGTTATTTTCTTGGGAAAGATGTTGATGAAGGCTGGATACTAGTGGGGAACATGGCACTCAGCAATTGGGACTATGTGGATGACAAAGAGCAACATTCCAAGGAACTAGCAACAGCATTGTCTGAGATGAAAGCTCTAGAGAAGAAAGTTGATCTACTACTTAATGCAACCACTAAACTCCTACCCAAGGAACTCTCACCAAACCTCTACCAGGAACACCATGTCAAAGCTCTCAACAAACAAGAGGCGCCACTGATGCATCATGCCCATGACGCCTATATACACCAACCCATTAAAGACACTCACTCTCCACATCATCAAGCTTCCTCTTCACAAACGGCTGGTATCACTGATTCTACACCTTCACATAATCTGGATTATAAAGAAATACTCCTACAACTACAACAACTTCACAATGGAGGATTGCAGAAGATGATGGCTGTTCAGATTCAAAAGAGTTTCACTGATATTCAGAGAAGTATGACTGATGAAATACATAAGGACATCGACTCCAAACTTCAGTCACACATAGCTCCTATCAACATCAAGATCAACAAACTAGAAACCTTGTCTACCCCTTCTACCTCTTCACTCACACAGGAGTATATCAAAGCTGTCACTCTCAGAAGTGGGAAGCAGCTTCCCCCAAGAGTAGCTCCTTCTACACCCAATGTGGACATTGAGGAACAAGAAGAAGGGGTGGAGGTAAAAGAAAAGGAAGATACTCCAGGAGATGAAATGATTGAAGCTGAAAAGATTTCAGAGAAAGCCAAAGACAAGGAGGTTACTAAAGGCAAAACAAAGGAGGCTTCTAACGAGTTAGCCAAAGAACCAAGATACATACCTCCTCCTTATCAGCCCACAATACCTTTTCCTGGAAGTTTTAAGAAGCAGCTTGTTACTAAATACAAAGGACTCTTTGATGAACAGATGAAGAAAATCCAGCTCACAATGCCACTGTTAGATGCGTTTGTCTTAGTCCCTCATTATCAGAAATTCCTGAAAGATGCTGTTGCTGAAAGAACCAAAGATCTGCAGGGAATGGTAGTCCTCACACATGAATGTAGCGCCATTACTCAACAGAAGAGAGTGACTCCTAACAAGCTAGGAGATCCAGGGAGCTTCACCTTACCCTGCTCTATAGGTCCACTCCTGTTTGACAAATCTTTGTGTGATCTTGGAGCTAGTGTCAGCTTGATGCCCTACTCTGTAGCACAGCGCCTAGGCTTCACTAAGTTCAAAGACTGCAGGATCTCCTTGGTACTAGCTGATAGGTCAGTGAGGCTTCCCAAAGGTCTGCTTGAAGATGTACCACTCAGGATTGGGAGTGTAGAAATACCTACTGATTTTGTAGTCTTGGACATGGATGAAGAACCTAGAGATCCTCTTATTCTTGGGAGACCATTCCTAGCCACAACAGGAGCAGTCATTAATGTTAAGAAGGTAAAGATTGAGCTAAAGTTGGGCAAGGACATGTCTTTGAGGTTTGACATCAAGAAGATTATGCAGCAACCTACTATTGAAGGTCAGGTATTCCAGATTGATATTCTAGAGAAGTTGAATGATGAACTTCAAGAGGAGCTATGTTGTGAAGACAAGCTCCAAGTGGCTTTGACAAGTGAGCATGTAGATGATGGGTACTTGGATAAGGAAAGCTTGGGCTATCAGCTGAAATTGGACTCTCACAGGTTCTTTGAGGAGGAAGAGCCATTTGAAAGCTTGGAGTACACAAAGAAAGAAGCCTTCTCTGTTCAGGAAACTGATTCCCCAAGCAAGGAAGCTGACGCCAAGAAGCAAGGCAGCTCAGATGAGGACTAGAGCAAACTCAAGGCACCAAAGGTGCAACTCAAGCCACTTCCTAATGGTCTAAGGTATGTTTTCCTAGGTCCTAACTCGACTTACCCTGTTATAGTCAATGACAGCCTCAATGATGATGAGATCCTAGCCCTTGTCAAGGTGTTGAAGAGGTTTAGGAAAGCTATTGGGTATTCATTAGATGATATCCAAGGCATATCTCCTAACCTCTGCACTCACAGGATCCATCTAGAGGATGAGACAAGAACTTCTATTGAACCTCAGAGAAGGCTGAATCCTAATTTAAAAGAAGTAGTGAAAAAGGAAATCTTGTAGTTGCTTGAAGCAGGAGTGATCTATCCCATCTCAGATAGCACATGGGTCTCCCCAGTTCATGTGGTACCTAAGAAGGGAGGGATCACTATTGTTAAAAATGAAAATGATGAGCTAATACCAACTAGGACAATCACTGCTCATATAATGTGCATTGATTACAGAAAACTTAATTCTGCTTCTAGGAAAGATCACTTCCCTTTACCATTTATAGACCAAATGCTAGAAAGATTAGCAAATCATTAGTATTACTGCTTTTTAGATGGTTATAGTGGATTCTTTCAGATCCCTATCCATCCCAATGATCAGGAAAAAACTATTTTTACTTGCCTTTATGGAACTTTCGCTTATAGGAGAATGCCTTTTGGTTTATGCAATACTCCTGCTACTTTCCAAAGATGTATGACTGCTATCTTTTCTGACTTGCTTAAAGAAATGGTGGAGGTATTCATAGACGACTTTAGCGTCGGATCCTCCTTTGGTGTCTGTTTGTCTAACCTTTCTCAGGTTCTCCAAAGGTGTGAAGACACAAAACTGGTCCTGAATTGGGAAAAGTGTAACTTCATGGTGCACGAAGGGATTGTTTTGGGGCATAAGATCTCAGAGAAAGGAATGGAGGTGGACAAGGCTAAGATTGATGTAATGGTGCATTCAGAACCTCCAACAACTGTCAAGGGGATCAGGAGTTTTCTGGGGCATGCTGGCTTCTACAGAAGATTTATCAAAGACTTCTCAAGGATTGCAAGACCTTTTACAAGATTGTTGTGTAAAGAAACAGAGTTTGTGTTTGATGAAGACTGTCTTCAAGCCTTCCTTACTCTCAAACAAGCTCTTATATCAGCACCAATAGTTCAAGCACCAAATTGGGATCTGCCATTTGAAATAATGTGTGATGCTAGTGACTATGCAGTTGGAGCAGTTTTGGGGCAGAGATTTGACAAGAAGCTTCATGTCATCTACTATGCCAGCAGGACTATGGATGAGGCTCATTCAAGGTCTGCTACAACTGAGAAAGAGCTCTTGGCAGTTGTCTTTGCATTTGAGAAGTTCAGGAGCTACCTGGTAGGCTCCAAGGTGATTGTTTATACTGATCATGCTGCGCTGAGACACATCTATGCTAAGAAAGACACCAAACCAAGGCTTCTTAGATGGATTCTTCTCTTGCAAGAGTTCGACATGGAGATTGTGGATAAGAGAGGCATAGAGAATGGAGTTGCTGATCACCTCTCAAGACTGAGGATAGATGACTTCGTCCCAATCAATGATACTCTACCAGAGGAAGAGTTGCATGCTTTAGGAGTCAAGAAGCAGAAGCGGAGGGCCTAGAAGAAGATAAACTACCTTGGTATGCTGACTTTGTAAACTACTTGGTGATTGGACAGATACCACAGACCCTCAACTCCCATCAGAAGAAGAAGTTCTTAAGAGATGTCTCCCATTACTTTTGGGATGAGCCCTATTTATACAAAAGAGGGAATGATGGGTTGTTCAGAAGGTGTGTAGCTGAGGAAGAGATTCCAGGAATCCTGCACCATTGCCATGGCTCAGCCTATGGAGGACATTTTGCGACATTCAAGACAGCCTCCAAGGTCCTACAAGCTGGTTTCTGGTGGCCTAGTCTGTTCAAGGACGCTCAAGCCCATATCTCCTCATGTGATGCCTGCCAAAGAAAGGGGAACATCTCCAAGAGAGATGAGATGCCTCTGAATTCTATCCTTGAAGTAGATCTTTTTGATGTGTGGGGGATTGACTTTATGGGACCCTTCCCTTCCTCTTATGGGAACAAGTACATTCTTGTAGCTGTTGATTATGTGTCAAAGTGGGTTGAAGCCATTGCTAGTCCAACAAATGATGCTAGAGTTGTGCTGAAGCTCTTCAAGACAATTATCTTCCCAAGGTTTGGTACTCCAAGATGTGTGATCAGTGATGGTGGAAGCCATTTCATCAACAAGGTTTTTGAGAGCTTGCTCAAGAAGAATGGTATCAGGCACAAGGTTGCTACTCCTTACCATCCTCAAACAAGTGGCCAAGTGGAGGTGTCCAACAGAGAAATCAAGGCAATCTTAGAGAAAACAGTTGGTGTTACAAGAAAGGATTGGTCTAATAAGCTTGATGATGCTTTGTGGGCTTACAGGACAGCCTTCAAGGCACCCATTGGCAGAACACCCTTCTCACTCCTCTATGGGAAGTCCTGCCCTCTGCCTGTGGAGCTAGAGTATAAAGCCTTGTGGGCAACAAAGTTGCTGAATTTTGACATCAAGACAGCTCAGGAAAAGAGACTTATCAACTTGCATAAACTAGAGGAAAACCGCCTTGAATCTTTTGAGAGTTCTAGGATCTACAAGGAGAGGACAAAAGCCTTCCATGATAAGAGGATCAAACACAAGGAATTCAAGGCAGGGGATCAGGTGCTGCTATTCAACTCAAGGTTGAAGCTATTTCCTGGAAAGCTGAAGTCAAGATGATCAGGACCATTCAAGATCAAGGAAGTGCTGCCATATGGAGCTATAACTTTGTTCAGCAAGAATGGAGGAGACTTCACAGTGAATGGGCACAGGCTGAAACCATACATGGCAAGTGAATCTCTTGGAGATGAAGTGGACATCAACCTTGATGAACCTCCACAAGAGTAATCAACCAGGGAAAGTCAAGCTTAGTGACTTTAAATAAGCACACTTGGGAGGTAGTCCCATGGTATCCTTTTGTATATATATTATGCTTTCTAGTATTTGTTTTATGCTTTGTTTTAGTACTTAGAAACAGGATTTCGAACTGGGGCTTGAGAAAGTATGATGGGGACAAAGAACAGGTGTACTCTGGCTGATATCGGTCATTTGTATCGGTTATGACAGACCGATACACAGATTTTCGGTCATTAGTAGCGATCATGATTGACCGATATCAGTAGAGCTAGTTTATACCAGTCAACATATCGGTCACTATGGAAAGAAGGTTGAAAGAGGGATAGATTTTCGGTCATCAGTATCGGTCACGCATGATCGACATAAACACATCGTTCTGAATTCGGTCCAGTGTGTCGATCATTGGTGATCGATAAGATTTTTGGAAACATTTCGGTCACCAATATCGATCACACATGACCGAGATAAACACACCGTGTCATTTTCGGTCAAGTGTGTCGATCACTGATGACCGATACTAATCCCAGGAAGCACCAGTCTCCAATATCGATCACTGATGACCGATACTGCCATTTCGGTCAGTTATATCGGTCATGTGTGACCGAAATTCCTTATGAGGTACAATGAGAAGCAGGAGCAGCTCAACAGCAAGCAACAGGAGGTCACAAAGAGAGGAAGCAGCCTTTTTCCCCAAGAGCTAGCAAGTCTCCACAAACCTCAGGATCATCCCACAACTCCTACCATTGAACCAAGTACCACATCCCTTCCATTGTTCTATACCACTGCATCTTTTTATTCTTGTAATATATTTTGTTGCTTCTCTCTTCCATTGCTTTCATTACACAAGGGACTGTGTAATTTAAGTGTGGGGGAGAGATTTGGGGTTTGACTTTGTTTTCTGTTTTCTTAGTTTTTCTTTTTCTTTTCACTTTGAGTCTCATGCATATCATGCATACATGTAAGACATAGAAAAAAACAAAAAAATTGAAAAAAAATTGAAATTTTTTGCATTTTTGCAAACCAAAAAGAGAGCATGTAGTTGCATTTCATTCTTCTAGGATTGAGTCTAGTGTTGACATGTAGGTTGCATTGCATTAGCATAGGGCATTATGATGAGTTTTCCTTGTAAAGGGCTTAATGTTTAGAGATGATTTCAGTTTTTAAGTGCTTAGTTGTTTGATGCATCATTTGATTGCTAGAAGTAAGGCTGAACCATTCTTAGATTGTTAGATTTGGTCTTCTCATCTCATTCTGAAAGTATTTGTTCTCTGAAAATCAACTCTATCAACTTGAACTTTAATTTTGGCTTTTAATTATCATGTCTCATGCATTGAAAAGTGAATTCATGGCTACCATATACATATTTGGATCATCTTTCTCCTTTCTACCACTCTTGTTGATCCAAATAGTTGATCCTCATAATTATGGGATAGTTACATCCTCACCCTTAACCAAAACCTCCTTTTGAGCCTAAACACTATTGTGAGAGCTGTGAGGCCTTTGCAGAGTTTTGGGGTTTAAAAGGGTAGAGTTAGGTGGTTTGAGCTTAATGTTTTTATGTTTTGAAAGAAAGAGAAAAGATCTGAAATGGTAGAAAGAGGGGAAACAGTCTAGTATTATGGTTAAGTAAAGGGAGTAAAAGCTCTAAGTTTAAAAAGAAGGATTGGCGCCAACAACAATGCTCAAAAGGGTCCAAAAGAAGAAAAATCTGACCAAGAAGCAATCCACCAAAGGTGATGAATGTGCCAACACAACAAAGAAGAGCAAGTCCCAACTAAAAAGAGGCAACCACACAAGCAAAAGAAGAAGTTTCCCCAGCCATGAAGATGGGTAAAGGGTAGAATCTAGGAAAGGGTAGACTTAGAGGGTTCACTCTTGGGTTTAGAAAGGCTTAGGACTCATCTTTGGGAAGTAAGGGTAGAGAGAGCTTTGAACTGCATGCATAAGTGTGCTTTTACCTTTAGAATTTTGCCTAAGATGAAGTCATTTCATTGAGTGATCCTTTATGTTTTTGAACCCTTGTGCTTAAAGGACATCATTCTTATCTCATAACCTTACCCTTTTCAACCAAATGTCTTCACTTGATTTGCATAAGCATGATTCATGTTCTGAATTTAATTGAATGTTAAAGAGTCGATTGATTTGAGCATTTGCCTAAGTTGAGATTTGAGATCATTTTGAAACATGAGGAGCATGGCTAGGTTCTTTAAAGTACAGCTGATTATGTTTGCATCTTACAACTAGGCACTTAAGCACTAAAACCATCTCTTTACCTTTGCACTTTTGGAATCTGAATGCCCACTTTCAAACCTCACTCTCCCATTTGTTCTTGATTGCTTGAGGACAAGCAAAAGGCAAGTGTGGGGGTGTTGATATCCCTTGTATTTACACCATTTAGGGCTGCATTTAGTACATATTTTGATCCTCTTTTGCATGTTTTCCCTTTGCTTTTGTCCCATTTTCTTCTCCTTTTAGACTTAGGTTGCATTTAGAGTATAGTTTGCATTTTCTTTGCATTTTGGATGTTTTTAGGTGCTTTTGGAGCTTAAAGAAGCTTGGAGGAGTTTTGGGAATGATGCAAGATGCTAGCTGGACAAAAGGGAGCAAGAAGGATCGCAGCAGAAGATCTCTGCAGAAGTTTTCGGTCAGAGCACGGAGAGTTTCGGTCAAGAGTGACTGATACGGAGCATTTCAGTCACCAGTATCGGTCAAGTGTGATCGACACAAACACATCGGATTAATTTCGGTCATTTGTGTCGATCACTGAAGACCGACAGGGACCCATTTCGGTTACTGGAGATCGACACAACTGACCGATACGCTGCCAGACCGAAGGCCTTCTATTTACAACTTTGCCATTTTCGCTTGGACCCCTATAAATACGAAAAAATCCCTAATTTCTGGGAACAGGCTTTTACCCAGCAGTTCTTTCTTTCTTGTTTGGACCCTTGGATTTTGTAATTTGAATCTTTGCTTCATTTCAGTAAAAGTTTGCATCTTTCGTCTGGTTTAAGCTTTGTAATCATGATTAGTCATCTTTCTCTCTTTGATTTGGTGGCTTTAATGGTGATTAGTGAGTAGTTCTTTTTAGGGATTTGAGATGGGTTAGGTTTAGGGAATTTGAGACTTTATCTATGATTGCTTAGTGTTAATTCTTTCATTTTCTTTCTTGATTGCTGTGTTTAATGCTTAATTAGCCATAGCTAAGTTGATTAAGATCTTAGGCTCATTTTATGCCCACCAAGTGTTTGATGAAATGCCTGAACTGCTTTGTAGGAGAATTGCTTATCCTAGCTCAAGAGATTGACTGTCTAGGGAGTGATTTGGCAATATAGGGTTGATAGATTTGTTTTAATGCTTGCTCCTTATCATTTCACTAATGAGAATTAGTTCTTGACTTGGTAATTAGCAAAAAGATTAGTGCCAAGAGATTGGATTAATCATATAAATGAATCTTATGCATAAAGAATAGCATTGTGTGAGTTTGTAAGCATCATAAGTAGAGTCAAGAGTTCCCTATCACCAATTATCTCATCTCAAGTCCCATATTTTCTCTGTTTTAAGCTCTGTTCTGAATTTGCTCTGTTTTTACTTCTACTTTGGTCGTTTGCTTGCCTACTTCCTTATTTGTGTTTGTTTGGTTTTTGCTTGATCACTTAGGTTGCTAGAAGCTCTAAACCCCTTTTATATCTGCTTGAATTAGGATTTCTATTGCATTCTTACTGTTTCATTCTCCCCTTTTGGATTGATAAAACCCTATGCTATACTACAATTGACAAGTACAAGCTTGGGTAATTGAATCAAGTCCCAAAAACTTGTGTATCAAATAAGAAAACAAATTGTTATTTTTTCTTCTATAATTGGAGAAAAAAATAACAACCTTTCTTTTACCTCTAAATTAGAAGATTTAAAATAAAGGTGGGTTGAAGATGCTTTAAATCTAACATATAGCCTGAGATTTTTACATAAAACTTAAGTCGTAAAGATTCATTTTTACTTTTACTTCTACATTTTATTCATATATACAAAATTATAATAAAAAAAGTTAGCTAAAATGATATTTATAATTTATTTTTCTATCTGTTTATTTTTTTGTTTCATTTATAATTTGAATTCTTGCTATATAATGAGAATTCATTCATGTATGATATATAATTTTCTTATTTCAAAATGACACTTATTTAGTTTTAACTTAATCAATCAAAATATTTTATTTATTTTAGGAAATTTGCCATGTCACATTTATGAGGTGACATTGTTTTGCACTAACTTTTGCTAAGGTGATGACAAATCAGATTTTTTCATTAAACAGGTTTCAAATTATAGTTAAGATTTTTTTGTTAATATTTAATAATATATTGAACATTAGGATTATCTCCAATATATTTTCTATTTTTTCCTCTAAAATATAAGTGGACTTCTTTCCAACCTATTTCTATTTTACATGAAAAAATTAATAACTTTTCCTCTATAATTGGAGGAAAAAATAACAACCTTTCTTTTTTCTCTAAATTAGATGATTTAAAGTAGAGGTGGATTGAAGATGCTTTAAACCGAAAATATAGCCTGAGATTTTTACATAAAACCAAAGTCATAAAGATTCATTTTTATTTTTATTTCTACTTTTTATTTATATATACAATATTATAATAAAAAAGTTAGCCCAAAAGATACTTATAATATATTTTTCTATCTGTTTATTTTTTGTTTCATTTATAATTTTAAATTCTCGTTATATAATAAGAATTCATTCATATATGATATAAAACTATTTTTTATTTATGACGTGGCATTGTTTTGCACTAACGTTTGTTAAGGTGATGACACATCAGATTTTTTTATTAAACATGCTTCTCAAATAATAGTTAAGATAGGCTTGGTCTAATATTTTTAGAATCAAGTCTTGTTCTTGCTTAGTTTTTAAGAGTTTTCCAGTCATTGTAAAAACAAGTCTATCATTTTAATCAAATTTTTTTATTTTCCTTTTAATTTATTTTCAAATCTCCCTCTTAATCATGTTTAGCATCATTTACTCTTGTGATTTGGTGTTTTCTATGATGATGAGTGAGTAGATCTTTTAGGGTTCTTAGATGTGGTAGATTAGGGTAATTTAGAGGCTTGATTAGGGTTTGTCAGTGCTTAAATAGGTTGATTCCTCTCTATTAATCTGTTCTTAAGCTAGATTTGTCTTGATCACATGAATCTAGATTTAGGCTTCATCTTATGCCCACCAAGTGTTTGATGAAATGCTGATCTTGTTTAATAGAGGATTTACTGGCCTTAGCTCAAGAGATTGACTGTTTGAGGAGTATTTTGACTTGAATAGAGTTGGTTCTTCATGCTTGTTGATTGTTCTAGCACTAATGAGAGTTAGTTCTTGTTAGGATGATTAGCAAAGGGTTATTCGTCAAGAGATTGGACTTAACTTGCTTGATTGTGAACTCTATGTCTAGATATTAGTATTGATTCCTTGTTTGCATGGTCAATGATGTTTGAAACAGCCTAAGCCTTGCCTTTGAATTCTCCAAAGTCAATAACCACATCTAGGAACTTGCTTTCTCTTATTTGAATTTCAAAATTTTCTTTAAGTGCTATGTTTTAGTGCTCTGTTTTGCTTCTGGTCATTGCTAAGTTGTTCTCTTTTGAGTTCTGTTTGGTGTTTGATCATTTATGTTGATAGTTCTAGTTGTGTACACAACAAATCTTCTTTGATTCCACTTGACTTAAAGCTTTCTGCTCACAATTCTATTGGCATAAATGATCATTGCTAAGATTGATACCTCCTTTAGATTGATAAAAACCCTATGCTATACTACAACTGATTAGTATAAGATTGAATGATTGAAGCTAAGAGCCCAAACTCTTGTGTATCAATTTGGCGCCGTTGCCGTTGGGGTTATTGATTGGATCATTAGAGTTTGTGGAAAATTTAAGATCAAGTTTTAATTGTATTTGTTTACTAATCATCCTTGGCTGTCATTGCTGTTTTCAGGTGTATGAACCTTAGATCAAGAGGCTCTAGCAACTTGGTGGACTTCATTGACAACATCAATCTACTGGACAGAGGTCAAAGAGCAAGAAGGCAACAGGAAAGACAGCAACACTTGGAGAGGTTAGGGATGAATGTTCAGGAGCAACATGCTGTGGATGATATGAGGTTTCAAGGACCTTAAGGAGCAGCTGGTGCTAAAGGCCAACAGGGTATGGGAACTACATACCTAACTCAAGGCCAAGTTGAGGAGATGAACTATCTTGGTAATCAAGGAGGCTACAATGGGTATGGGAACTACAGACCTAACCCAAATCTATCCTACAGAAGCAACAATGTTGCCAATCCTCAGGACCAATTCTATCCACCTCAACAGCAACAGCAAGCTGGTCCAAGACCTTTTGTGCCTTACAACAACAACAATTAAGGCTTTCAACAAATGATCAATAACTTCCAGCCTAGAGCGCCCTACGACCCTCCTGGTGCAAGCACCGTACCAGCCGATGACCTACCAGACGTACCAACGGTGAGAGAAGGGCCGATGACACGTTCAAAAGAGAAAGCCTTGAGGAACAATTTTAACTTAGCTGTGGAACGGATCATGAGCACACATACCGCGGCTGAGGACATTACTGGGACAGACGGGAACATTACGAGCTGGTACGATAGCATTACCACGCGTGACGATGGTGTGACGATACAACCTCGTACCACGAACGATGACAATACGGGACGACTGACCAGCCGAGACCACGGATCAATGGGCCAGGACTTAGACGACTTTCAAGGCATTCAAGACCCACTTAAGCTCGAAGAAGACCCAAGCCCTGACGAATGGCCGCTTTTCAAAGGCATAACAGGCCCAAACTTGTTCATCATCAATCCACTCCAAAACGGCGAAACTTAAATGATTGAAGGCCAAGGACAACTTACCATTTTCACACCAAAGGATCAAGAGGCAATGGTAAGCTTGTCAATTAATTCAATATATTCGTGTTTTCCTTTTCTTTTTGCAGGAAATAAACATTAGTTTATTTTCTTGTATTTTTGGTTTATTTTTGCCTTTATTTTTAGACCATAGAAGGTCAAGGTCGAAGAGCTATTAATAAAGCTCCACTGCGACATTGTAGTACACAACTTTATACCCCATATCATTAAAATCGGCAGTTCTTCTTCAAGTTAAAGTCTTGAGTTTTTACTTGTTCCTTTGCGTGTGTGATTCACCAAAGTCACAAGTTTTTTTTCTGTATCAGAGATCATCCCATTCTCTCTGTGGTGCCAACGATCCCCCAACGTTCACCATTCATTGAATCAACGTGAGAAAGTCTAAGACCAGCACGTTCATTCCCATCTCATAAGATCCGGTCATCCAAGTCTTATACCATTTGGTATCAGAGCCGAACGGTTCTATATCAGGTGATATCTATCCCTTTCATTATCGTTTGCTCGTTATGTAATTGTTTAGTTTTGTCTTAAGAAAAACCCATAAAAAGTGTTTGCTTCCGTTTTGTTTGTTTCGTTTAAGAGTAGTTATATCTAGGATCTATATTGGTTTCCTTTAGATTCTTTGGTAGATTATTTCTCTTAGGCTTATTATTTCACTTTATATTATTCCAATAACCCTAAAAGAAATTGGTTATCTTTTTCTTGCTCTTGGTATTTTATTTTCATAAAAAGAAAATCCCAAAAAGAAGTTTTCGTTTAATTAATTTTTTTTCTCGCTCTTAAGTGTTAGTCAAGTAATCTTTTCTTTGGCTATACTTGTTTGGATAGCGTTTATTGTATCACTTTCTAGCCACTGTGGTGCTTTGATCTAGTGTTGTTTTTGTGAGATACAAGAATAACATGGGAGAAGAAGTCCCCCAAGATGCCGTGTTACAAATGTTAGCCGCTTTCCGTGAGGAGATGCGGGCTATGTGGATGATTTTGGTGCAAGGCTTGGCCGTTTAGGGCAACCGCCTCTACCACCCGCACCACCCGTACCAGCACCAGCTCCAAGAGGCCCCATAAGGAACTTGCGAGAGCCAGAGGAGAACATGCCAGAGCTTGAGGATGATATACCCCCAGACCCATTGCAACAACAGTACCAGCGAGCACAAGACCTGTTGAGGAGGCAACGAGGGCGAGAGGAAGATCCCCGAGAAGGCAACATGGAGGTTAAGCTAACACCCCCAACGTTCGCAGGCAAATCAAGTCCTGATGTCTATCTATATTAGGAGAGGAGGCTTGAATACATTCTTCGACCGCTACGGTTATGGAGACCGTAAGAAGGCATCTTTAGCAGCCGCTCAACTCACCGACAGTGCCATTGCTTGGTGTGACAGGAATGTAGCTGAACTACGGCGTAACCGTTTCGCTTCTGTCACAACATGGCGAGACATGAAGTTCTTGCTAAGGTCAAGGTATGTTCCTGATTCATACCATAGAGACTTACAGAAGCGTTTTAGAAAGTTAACGCAGGGAACAAGGACCGTGGATGAGTATTTTGAGGAGTTTAAGAAGCTCATGAACCTACTGGAGCTAGAGGAGTCAGAGGAGGCTCTAATGGCATAATTCTTAGACAGGTTATACGAGCGTATTGCCCGGAAGGTCGAGAGAACTCAATACAGCAGTATGCATGAGCTCTCGGTGCAAATAGAGCAGCAGATCAGGCACAAGACCAGCTTAACCAATCGTAGCCGAGCTCCCCCACCTTGGACAACCAGTAGGTCTAAACCGGTGGATAAAGGGAAAGCCGTGGAGGTTGATTCCCGCTTTAAGAGCAAAGCCGTTGAACCCCCTAAAACCACTCGGCCAGAGCCTAGTAAGTACCCTAATACTTCAAGAACTCATGAAATTATATGTTTTAAGTGTCAGGGATGTGGCCATATGTCTCGGGAGTGCCCCAACCAATGAGCGATGATCTTAACCCCAAATGAAGATTATTAGTCCCAAGACGAGAGCAATGATGAGTCAATGGAACTAGATGGAGAAGTAAACTATCCAGACACGAGAGAGTTACTTGTCACTAGGAGGATCCTTAGTGCTCTAGTGGTGCCATAAGAGAAGTTGCAACGTGAGAATATCTTCCATACCTGATGCACCATCCGTAACAAGTTATGTAACCTCATAATAGATGGCGGTTCATGCACTAATGTCGCTTCAAAGTATATGGTGGATAAGCTAGGGTTGGAAAAGACTAAGCACCTGAAGCCTTACAAGCTTAGATGGTTGAATAACCAAGCCGAGCTAAGGATTGCCGAGCAAGTTACTATCTCATTCAGTATTGGCACGTACCAAGACGAAGTGACTTGTGATGTCGTACCAATGCAAGCCGGACATCTTCTGCTGGGAAGGCCGTGGCAGTTTGATCGGTCTACAAGCCATAATGGGAGGACTAACTATTACTCCTTCACGTTTAAAGACCAAAAGCATAACTTAGCTCCTCTAAAGCCAAGTGAGGTGCACGAAATGCAAAACCATATGGCCAAAGAGCACGAAATACAAAACCATATGACCATGTGTGCCCGGGGCACCGTGCTACTAATGGTCTTCAAAGAGTGTTTAAGTACATATACAACGGAGTTAAACTTGCCAAGCGACTTACAAGCCATTCTAGAGAGGTTTAAGGATGTGTTTCCTGATGAGATACTAGCCGGGCTGCGTCCGGTGAGGGAATTAGAACATCAGATTGATCTCGTACGCGGCTCAGCCTTACCCAACAAAGCAACATACCGTATGAACCCTGAAGAGACGAAAGAACTTGAGAAGCAAGTCAAGGAGCTGATGGATAAGCGTTACATCCGAGAGAGCCTCAGCCCGTGTGCCGTACCGGTTCTGTTGGTGCCTAAGATGGACGGGATGTGGCGCATGTGCGTAGACTGCCGGGCCATCAACAACATCACCATCAAGTACCGTCACCCCATTCCACGTTTATATCACATGCTAGATGAGGTAAGCGGTGCAACAATGTTCTTAAAGGTGGATTTACGAAGTGGCTACTATCAAGTGCGAATGAGAGAAGGCGATGAGTGGAAAACCGCTTTAAAACGGTGTACGAGTGGTTAGTTATGCCTTTCGGCTTAACCAACGCTCCTAGCACTTTCATGCGCATCATGAACCAGGTTCTAAGATCATTCATTGGTAGATTAATAGTAGTTTAGTTTGATGATATATTGATATATAGCAAGAGCTTCACAGATCATATCATGCATTTAGAGCTTGTTTTGAAAACACTTCGATAGGAAGGTCTATATGTCAACCTTAAGAAGTGCTCCTTTTGTACTGATAAGCTTGTGTTCTTAGGCTTTGTAGTGAGTGAGCAGGGATTACCAGTGGACGATGAGAAGATAAAAGCCATTCAAGAATGGCCTACACCCTCCACCATCAGCCATGTACGAAGCTTTCATGGTTTAGCCTCATTCTACCGCCAGTTTGTCAAAGATTTTAGTACCGTAGCTGCCCCAGTTACCGCTGTTATCAAGAAGAATGTACCTTTCTCATGGGGAAAGCCATAAGAAGCTGCATTCAATAATGTTAAGGAGGGATTGACGCGAGCACCTGTATTAGCCTTACCAGACTTTGAAGTCATGTTCGAGGTTGAATGTGACGCATCGGGAGTGGGCATAGGGGCAGTACTACATCAGAAAGGGAGGCCCGTTGCATTTTTAAGTGAGAAGCTAAGTGGAGCCACACTCAACTACCCCACGTATGACAAAGAGTTGTACGCTCTAGTCCGAGCTCTAGAGACATGGCAACATTATCTACTCTCAAAGGAGTTTGCCATGCATACTGACCCAAGACGCTGAAGCACCTAAGAGGTGAGACATCGCTCAAGAGAAGACACGCTAAATGGTTGGAGTTTATAGAGACATTCCCATATGTCATCAAGTACAAGAAAGGCAAAGAGAACATAGTAGCTGATGCACTTTCAAGGAGGCATGCGCTGAAATCAACTATGGAAGCCAAGGTTCTCAGATTTGAGCATATCAAAGACTTGTATGGAGATGACCCTGATTTCAGTGAGAGTTGCCAGGAGTGTAGCAGAGGACCTCATGCAGCATTCTATATTCACGACAAGGGAAAGGGAAAGGCTGTTGAAGAAGTCTCAACCAAACAGCCAAGTTCTAGGGAACTCATGGAGCTTTTCAATCAGTGTACCTTCAAGGCTACAAGGTACCCTTGCATCCCCACAATGAAGGCGCTTGGAATATATGAAGATTGCAAGACAATCTTTAAGATTATGGGATTTGGCGAATTCATGGAGAAACCGTTTCCTTCCTACCAGCATCTCACCATTCAGTTTCTCTCCACTTTCAAAGTGGTGAGTTATGAAGAGAGTGAGCTTGACAATGGAGATGGATGGATATCCTTCAGACTTAGCAAGCAGAAGTTCACAGCAACCTTTAGAGAGATTTTTGAAGGCCATGGTATGTATCCTTATGCTGATAAGAAGGACCAGTTCAAGATCAGTAAGAGACAGCATGCATGGCTATGAGAAGTGATTGGGGTTGGCAACTATACTCTAGGAGCCCCCAGGAACCAGAATCTGAGGCATCCAACTGGGAGATATGCTCACAAGGTACTTACAAACACCTTTTTTGCAAGAAAGGAGACACACAATGTAACATCAAGGGAGCTGGATGTCATCTACAATGGAATGCAGCCAATAGTGAGATCCAGAAAGGATGGAAAGGTTCTAGGCAGGCCAACAGCACTCCCTTGTTATGTGACTCTACTGATGGAGCAACTCTATTCCTGTAGAAGCTGGATCTTGCTGAAGAGGAAGAGAGAGAAGAACCAACAACTACACATTGGAGGAGTTGTGACAGCCATCATTATGGCAAGTGAAGTGATTCTTTGACATTACTATATATTTTGCATATTTTGCATGCATTTAGGATAGTTTTTCATGCATTTATCTTGCATTATAGGCTAGTTTGCACCATTTTAGGTCCTAGAGCACTTTTGCATTAGCATTCGCGTGTTTCTTGCATTATGCATCGTATTCAGGTTGTTTTTGGACACTTTGGAGCTGTGGAGGATTCATGGACATGGTAAGGCTCGTGAGGAAGCTTGTGGACACTTGGAGAACTCAACCATTCAGCAAAGGACCTGAGATCCAGTTGCGGATCGGGCAAGACAGGTCGATCTAGACGAGATCGACCAGAAAATCGAGTGACCCCCAGTCGATTCAAGAGGAAGATCGAGCATCCGATCGAGTGAGGAGGTCGATCAAGAGTATGGACGTGGGCCATGCCATGCAGATCGAGGGTCGGATCGAGTTCCCGACCCGATCATCAAAGGATCGACTTAAAGAACGAGCGAAGTCATCCGATCCAAGAGAAGATCGAGCCGGAGATCGAGTGACCCTAGTCGATCCCAGACTAACCTTATCCGTCCAGCTAGTTTTGGCAGCTAGCGAAGGGGGGACCATTTGCGGTTTAGCCATTTTTGGCAAACCGCAACTATCACTTTCTATTATCTTTATTCTGTCTTTTGTATTTCTTTCTCTCTACCTTAGGCTGATCGCCGTTGTAGAACATCTAAGCTTTTTGTGCTTTAAACCTTTGAATCTTTTAATATTAAGCAAGTTTTCTTTAATCGCAACGTTAATCATGTTTAGTTCATCGTTTACTGCTTTTCAATCGGTTTCCTTCATGAGTAGTGAGTAGTCTTTTTGGGTTTTCGGGGTTGAGGCGATTCAAAAGGGTTGAAAGGGTTAAAGCTTTGTGTTTTCTTTGTTCTTCATACATTCTCTTCTAGGATCTTGGGGTCATAAGGCTTAGAGAGCCTTGGAAAAGGTCTCTATGATTCCAGGGCTGTCTTACCTTGACAGGATTCAGATATCCTAGAAAACCAGATCCTAGAGACTAATCGTTCCTTTCCAACACGCCATGATTGTAAAGGGGATTAATTAGGTCATTATATTGAAATCTGTTTTCCTTGCTCTTCGATCTCTTTTTCCACCAAACGCCATGGGTTTGGAGAAGAGATTGAGGAAGTGAACAAAACCACACGCCATGGATGGTTCTTGTTTTGTTTCAAGGCTTAGAGAAACCTCACAAGTGAGTAGATCTAAATGTTTTCAAACCAAAGCTTAAACCTTTGAGACCCTTGAATATGACCCTCGACCCTAAACCCTCCTTTTTAGTATTTTAAAATCTCTGTTCATCATTCGCTTGTCATTTAGCTTGCATCCTGTTCATTAGAAGTCATTCGCTTAAAGTTGTTTGTTAGATCAATCCATTTTGCTCGATCCAGTGCTCGATCCTGTGGTCGATTCACTGGTCGATTTTTAGTTCTTAGTCGCCTTGCATTTTTAATCTTCTGCTTATTCCTAGTGGTAGTTAACCCTCTTCTAGGAATTTTAAAATTGTTCTGCATTGCATTAGATCGTTGCATTTAATTTTGTTAGATTTTACCAATCATTTATCCATTTCGCTTAGATTTGCTTTATCCTTGAATTCTTTGTGACTCGTCCTGCATCCTGGGTGTGGATTGATACCTCTTGCACACTATACTACATCTATAGGTTGCTTGAGCTTTGATAATACCTTTGCTTGCTTTCAAAAATCCTGTTATAAAATGGCGCCGTTGCCATCCTAGGATTGTTAGGAAGCATTAAGATTTGAGGTTTAGTAAAGACAAAGCATTTACTTTAAGTTTGGTTACTAATCTTTTTCTCTTCACACTTCTGTCTTTCAGGTACGTGAATTTGCGTTCTAGGGGTGATAACAACTTAATCACACCCCTGGACAATATTCACCAACTCGGTCATTCAAGAACAAGAAGAGCAAGAGAGCAATCTAGAACTTTTGAGGAGATTGTTCAAGCCGATTCAGTAGACTTTGCAACAATCGCTGCTCAAGAACATCCTGAGGGACTTCCACCAGCTCACGGTGGTTTAGGAAGGGGCAATGGAAACCCCATCCACGCAGCTAGACCCCCACGGATCATAGGCGCTGGAGATGCTCTTAATACGCATCATAATCGCTTTGGGATCACTCCTCCTCCAGTCCAGAATAACAACTACGAGATAAAGCCTGGATTCATCTCAATGGTTCAGAAAAGCAAATTCCACGGGCTGGCTATGGAAGACCCCTTAGAGCACCTTGATAACTTTGAGCAGGTGTGTGCGATGATCAAGATCAATGGGATCTCGATGCCTTCATGCTACGGCTCTTCCCATTTTCTCTTGGTGACAAGGCTAGGCATTGGGAGAAGACACTTTCACAAGGCATCATCACGTCATGGGCTGAATGTAAGAAAGCTTTTCTCTCAAAGTTTTTCTCAAGAACCAAGACAGCTCGGTTGAGAAGTGAGATCAGTGGCTTCACTCAAAGGCAGAACGAGACATTCAATGAAGCTATAGAGAGATTCAAAGACTATACCAATCAGTGTCCTCACCACGGCTTCAGTGAAGAGACTCTCCTAAGCACAATATACTGCGGAGCATTGCCCAAGATCCGTATGCTACTTGATACGGCAAGTAAGGACAAGTTCCTTGGTCAAGAAGTGGAAGAAGGTATGGAGCTGATAGAGAACTTGGCATTGAGTGACGGGAATAACGCCAAGGATTATGACCGTGCACCACGAGGTTCTGAGCTAGAGTCTCACAAGAAAGAGCCTAAGTCCCTCCATGAGAAGATAGACAAGCTAGTGCTTGCTAATCAGAAGCACGTTCACTTCGTGGGAGAAGCTAAAGATGTATCCAAGAAGCTAGAGTTGAGTCAAGAAGAAGCTAACTGGATTGCTGGTCAGAACTACAACAAACCTCTAGGATATTCTCAAGGGTACCAAGCCAACAACAATCTCTCATACATGAGCACAAACGTAGAGAATCCCAAAGATCAGGTGTATCCCCCTCAGCAAGCAAAGCCCTTTGTACCTTATAACAAGCGTTTTCAACTGAATAGTGGCTTTCAAGGGCAGAGGCAAGGTAACTTTCATGGTCAGCAGCAACAGCAAGGAAACAAAGGTTACACACCTATGTTTCCTCCCGGCTTTGTTTTTCAACAACAACAGATGCAACAGCCTCCTCAAGATCCGGTTCAAGCAATGTTTCAGCAGTTGCTTCGAGGTAAAGCTTCAACTAATCAGAAGTTTGCCGAGATGAACAACCGCCTTGACTCCTCTCTTACTGACGTCTCAACTCAGACAACAAACCTGAACAACAAGATCAAGCAGTTAGAGAAGGGAAAGGCTAGTACAAGCGGTCAGAACAGCTTACCGGGCAAGTGTGAGCAGAATCCGAAAGAGTATGCAAACGCTATCAACTTGAGGAGTGGTAGAGAGCTTCCGCCAAGAGTTACACCTAAAGACAATGAGGACATTGCAGTCCAAGAGGGGG
The DNA here is from genome assembly GCA_911865555.2 of Thlaspi arvense. NCBI lineage: Eukaryota > Viridiplantae > Streptophyta > Magnoliopsida > Brassicales > Brassicaceae > Thlaspi > Thlaspi arvense. Next base: position 17,584,412 of record OU466857.2, read on the forward strand.
AGGGTTAGCTTTCAGCTGATGAGGAAATCAACTTTGACAATGTGTGGATTGAGAGACCAAGAAAGGGTAAAGAGGTAGCCGTAGAGAAGAAAGTGGAGCAAGCTACTAAAGAGAAAGATGTTTATGTGCCTCCACCGTATGTACCTAAGCTTCCTTTTCCTGGCCGCTTCAAGAAACAGCTGATAGAGAAGGATAGACTCTTGTTTGAGAAGCATCTAAGAGACGTTGAGATCAAGTTGCCTCTTGTGGATTGCCTAGCTATGATGCTGAAGTGTGCTAAGTTCTTCAAAGACACCCTACAAAGAAGAACAAGGAAAGTAAAGAAGTTTTGGTGCTTAGTGAAGAGTGTAGTGCCATTATTCACAGAGAAATAGTGCCAAAGAAGCTAGGAGATCCAGGATCCTTCACCATTCCTTGTGCTTTGGGTCCATTGGAGTTCAAAAGTTGTTTATGTGATTTGGGAGCAAGTATCAATCTCATGCCCCACTTTATAGCAAAGAAGCTAGGTTTCACACGGTTCAAGGAGTGTAGGATCTCGCTTGTGTTAGCTGATAGAAGCGTGAGACTTTCAGTGGGTATGTTAGAGGATCTTCTAGTGAGGATAAGCGATTTCAATGTACCAATCGACTTTGTGGTGCTTGAGATGGATGAAGAGCCTAAGGATCTGCTTATACTTGGAAGACCATTCCTTGCAACCGCCAGAGCAATCATTGATGTCAAGAATGGGAAGATAGCTCTGCACCTTGGCAAGGACATCAAGCTGGATTTTGATATCAATAAGGTCCTGAAGAAGCCGACCATTGAAGGGCAAGCATTCTACATAGAAACGTTGGATGCTTCGGCGGATGAATTGCTAGAAGATTTGGCACAAGAGGATCACTTGAAGCTAGCTTTGACAAAGGAGAGAGGAGAGTACGGTTTCTTAAGTGAGAAGACCCAAGAATACGTTAATCTCCTCGATTCTAGAAGAGTTGTCAAAGAAGATAAGGGCGGAACCCTAGAGATCGATCAGGAATTAAAGAAGATCACTCGATCTAGGACAGCAATCGACAAGAAGATCGAGAGAAACCAATTGATCAGTTCAGAGAACGAGTCAGGGACTCGATCTCCTGCTCGATCCATATCAAATCGAGTAGGTGAATCGAGTGAAATTGCTCGATCCGGACCAGAACGAGTAGAAGATCAACTGGATGACTCGATCTCTGAGGGGACAACGGTTCAAGAAAGCAGTCTTAAGGCTCATGTCTCGGGTCCTAAGGAGGCTACTGAGGACGGGAACGTCAACACAAGCCACGAGGAGGACTGGAGCGAGCTGCTAGCCCCAAAGGTGGACCTAAAGGACTCCCAAAAGGTCTAAGGTACGTTTTCTTAGGGCCTAATGATACTTATCCCGTAATTGTGAATGAGAACTTATGTGATGATGAGTTGCACTCGCTCCTTAATGAGTTGAGAAAGTATAGGAAGGCCATTGGGTACTCTCGAAGTGACATCAATGGTCTTTCACCAATGCTTTGCACTCATAGGATTCACTTAGATAATGAGAACTCTTCTTCTATTGAACATCTAAGGCGCTTACATCCGAATTTAAAATTAAGTAGTTAAGAAAGAGATCCTTAAGTTTTAGAGGCTGATGTGATCTACCCCAACAGTGACAGCACTTGGGTATCTCCTGTCCACGTGGTGCCTAAGAAGGGGGGATCACAGTCATTAGAAATGAACAAGATGAATTGATACCTACTAGGACTATAACTGGCCACCATATATGTATAGACTATAGGAAGCTCAATTCTGCTACTAGAAAGGATCATTTTCCTCTTCCTTTTATTGATTCAATGTTAGAGAGGCTTGCTAATCATCCTTACTATTGCTTTCTTGATGGTTATAGTGGATTCTTTCAAATACCAATCCATCCTAACGATCAAGAGAAGACGACTTTTACATGCTATTATGGTACCTTCGCATATCGAAGGATGCCATTTGGGTTGTGTAATGCACCAGCTACATTCCAGCGGTGTATGATGTCGATTTTCTCTGATCTTATAGAGGAGATGGTAGAAGTGTTTACGGATGACTTCTCTGTATATGGTGCGTTCTTTTCTGCTTGTTTGTTGAATCTTTACAAGGTACTTAAGCATTGTAAGGAGACAAACCTAGTTCTTAACTAGAAGAAGTGCCACTTCATGGTGAAGGAAGGGATCGTGCTTGGCCACAAGATATCTGAGAAAGGGATAGAGGTTGATAAAGCCAAGGTTGAGGTCATGATGAGTCTTGAGCCGCCGGTTAATGTCAAGGGGGTAAGGAGTTTCCTAGGTCATGCGGGCTTCTACAGGAGATTCATAAAAGATTTCTCCAAGATAGCTAGACCCCTCACGCGGCTGTTGTGCAAAGAAGCTGAGTTCGTGTTTGATGAGGATTATCTTCATGCTTTCAAGACTATCAAAGAAGCTCTTTTATCCGCGCCAATAGTACAAGCACCGGACTGGAGTCTACAGTTTGATATCATGTGCGACGCGAGTGACTACGCCATAGGAGCTGTTCTTGGTCAGAGGAAAGACAAGCGGTTGCATGTTATCTACTACACCAGCCGTACCTTAGATGACACGCAAGTGAGATATGCTACAACCGAGAAGGAGTTGCTGGCCGTTGTGTTTGCTTTTGAGAAGTTCAGGTCGTATTTGATTGGCTTCAAGGTTGTTGTGTACACGGATCATGCTGCTTTGAGGTATATCTACTCGAGTAGACACACCAAGTCGAGGCTCTTAAGGTGGATCCTTCTTCTACAAGAGTTTGATATGGAGATAAAAGACAAGAAGGGGGATAGAGAATGGTGTTGCTGATCACCTCACAAGGATGAGAGTCAATGAAGCTTTGCCATTAGACGATTCAATTCCTGAAGAGCAGCTCATGATGATCACCACGGCGGTATGTGAGAAGCTTGAAGACAAGTTTGAAGAAGTTTTGAGTTTCAAGGAAGAAGACTTACCTTGGTACGCTGACATAGTAAATTACTTAGCTTGTGGAGAGGAGCCTTCTCATCTTGATCATTATCACAAGAAGAAGTTCATGAGAGATATCTCTCATTACTTTTGGGACGAGCCATACTTGTACAAAAGAGGAGTGGACAGCTTGTATAGAAGGTGTGTAACAAGGGAAGAAGCTAAGGACATTCTCCTACATTGTCACGGCTCTTCATATGGTGGTCATTTCGCTTGTTTCAAGACTGCAACAAAGGTGTTACAAGCCACGTTTTAGTGGCCATCTCTGTTCAAAGACGAGCATGAATTTGTTAAGTCTTGTGAAGCATGTCAAAGAGCTGGAAACATCACGAAGAGGAATGAGATGCCTCAGGTGCCGATCTTTGAAGTTGATGTTTTTGACGCTTGTGGGATAGCTTTCATGGGATCGTTCCCATCTTCTTACGGCAACAAGTTCATCTTGGTGGCGGTTGATTATGTGTCTAAGTGGGTTGAGGCTATAGCTTCCCCAACCAATGATGCTAAGGTGGTGCTAAAGCTCTTCAAGACCATCATGTTGATGTTATTGCATATTGCATACATTTTGCATACTCATTAGTTAGTTTTTCATGCATTTGTATCATGTTTTAGGTTAGATTGCATCACTTAGGGTCCTAGAGCATTCTTGCATCAGCATATGCATTTTTTTTGCATTTTGCATCACATTCAGGTTGTTTCTGGCTGCTTTGGAGTCATGGAGGTTCGTGGGCGTGTGGAGGCTGATTTAGCAATTCGTGGGAGCTCGGAAATATGCTAAGGACCAGTGATCGAGGAGCAGATCGAGCATGGCCGGTCGATCTAGGAGTTGATCGACCAGAAGATCGAGCCAACTAGGCGATCCAAGGAGAATGATCGAGACGGAGATCGAGTGAAGCAATCGATCAATCGGTACGGACGTACATGACGCCATGCAGAGCGAGAGCCAGATCGAGTACACCACTCGATCCACCCGAAGATCGATACCGAGATCGGATGCAACACTCGATTCGCCGATGAAGATCTGACCTGGATCGAGCCGAAGACACGATGCCCGGATGTGATCGAGAGAACCACTCGATCCAGTGGTCGATTTCTGTCCTTTCAACCGTTTTTGGCTGTTAGCGAAGGGGGGACCATTGGCTTGTTTGGGCATTTTAGGCAAGGCGACGAGATGCTTTTTTGATAACTTTTAGATCCTTATCCTTTCTTTCATGTTTTCTCTCTCTCGTTTTACGAAGAACACCATTGTTGAACTGGTTTTCCTTTGAAGCTTTTGTATTCGAATCTTTATCGTTTAATCTAGTCTTTCTTTCATTTTCATCGTCGTATTTCTTATGCTTTGCTTGATTTACTCTATGTGTAGTGAGTAGTTTCCTTTGGGTTCGGGGTTGAGAGGATTAAGGGGTAGAAAGGGTTCGATCTTGGTTTGTTTTCTAAACGTTTTAAAGGCTATCTCTTCTAAGGTGTTGAAAGCTTAATGCTTGAAGACTCTCACGTCAAAAGCCTTTGAGGAGATTGTTCAAGCCGGTTCAGTAGACTTTGCAACAATCGCTGCTCAAGAACATCCTGAGGGTCTTCCAAAGAAGATAAGGGCGGATCCCTAGAGATCGATCAGGAATTCGAGAAGATCACTCGATCTAGGACAGCAATCGACAAGAAGATCGAGAGAAGCCAATTGATCAGTTCAGAGAACGAGTCAGGGACTCGATCTCCTGCTCGATCCATATCAAACCGAGTAGGTGAATCGAGTGAAATTGCTCGATCCGGACCAGAACGAGTAGAAGATCAACTGGATGACTCGATCTCTGAGGGGACAACGGTTCAAGAAAGCAGTCTTAAGGCTCATGTCTCGGGTCCTAAGGAGGCTACTGAGGACGGGAACGTCAACACAAGCCACGAGGAGGACTGGAGCGAGCTGCTAGCCCCAAAGGTGGACCTAAAGGACTCCCAAAAGGTCTAAGGTACGTTTTCTTAGGGCCTAATGATACTTATCCCGTAATTGTGAATGAGAACTTATGTGATGATGAGTTGCACTCGCTCCTTAATGAGTTGAGAAAGTATAGGAAGGCCATTGGGTACTCTCTAAGTGACATCAATGGCCTTTCACCAATGCTTTGCACTCATAGGATTCACTTAGATAATGAGAACTCTTCTTCTATTGAACATCTAAGGCGCTTAAATCCGAATTTAAAATAAAGTAGTTAAGAAAGAGATCCTTAAGTTTTAGAGGCTGATGTGATCTACCCCAACAGTGACATCACGTGGGTATCTCCTGTCCACGTGGTGCCTAAGAAGGGGGGATCACAGTCATTAGAAATGAACAAGATGAATTGATACCTACTAGGACTATAACTGGCCACCATATATGTATAGACTATAGGAAGCTCAATTCTGCTACTAGAAAGGATCATTTTCCTCTTCCTTTTATTGATTCAATGTTAGAGAGGCTTGCTAATCATCCTTACTATTGCTTTCTTGATGGTTATAGTGGATTCTTTCAAATACCAATCCATCCTAACGATCAAGAGAAGACGACTTTTACATGCTATTATGGTACCTTCGCATATCGAAGGATGCCATTTGGGTTGTGTAATGCACCAGCTACATTCCAGCGGTGTATGATGTCGATTTTCTCTGATCTTATAGAGGAGATGGTAGAAGTGTTTACGGATGACTTCTCTGTATATGGTGCGTTCTTTTCTGCTTGTTTGTTGAATCTTTACAAGGTACTTAAGCATTGTAAGGAGACAAACCTAGTTCTTAACTAGAAGAAGTGCCACTTCATGGTGAAGGAAGGGATCGTGCTTGGCCACAAGATATCTGAGAAAGGGATAGAGGTTGATAAAGCCAAGGTTGAGGTCATGATGAGTCTTGAGCCGCCGGTTAATGTCAAGGGGGTAAGGAGTTTCCTAGGTCATGCGGGCTTCTACAGGAGATTCATAAAAGATTTCTCCAAGATAGCTAGACCCCTCACGCGGCTGTTGTGCAAAGAAGCTGAGTTCGTGTTTGATGAGGATTATCTTCATGCTTTCAAGACTATCAAAGAAGCTCTTTTATCCGCGCCAATAGTACAAGCACCGGACTGGAGTCTACAGTTTGATATCATGTGCGACGCGAGTGACTACGCCATAGGAGCTGTTCTTGGTCAGAGGAAAGACAAGCGGTTGCATGTTATCTACTACACCAGCCGTACCTTAGATGACACGCAAGTGAGATATGCTACAACCGAGAAGGAGTTGCTGGCCGTTGTGTTTGCTTTTGAGAAGTTCAGGTCGTATTTGATTGGCTCCAAGGTTGTTGTGTACACGGATCATGCTGCTTTGAGGTATATCTACCCGAGTAGACACACCAAGTCGAGGCTCTTAAGGTGGATCCTTCTTCTACAAGAGTTTGATATGGAGATAAAAGACAAGAAGGGGATAGAGAATGGTGTTGCTGATCACCTCACAAGGATGAGAGTCAATGAAGCTTTGCCATTAGACGATTCACTTCCTGAAGAGCAGCTCATGATGATCACCACGACGGTATGTGAGAAGCTTGAAGACAAGTTTGAAGAAGTTTTGAGTTTCAAGGAAGAAGACTTACCTTGGTACGCTGACATAGTAAATTACTTAGCTTGTGGAGAGGAGCCTTCTCATCTTGATCATTATCACAAGAAGAAGTTCATGAGAGATATCTATTATCACTTTTGGGACGAGCCATACTTGTACAAAAGAGGAGTGGACAGCTTGTATAGAAGGTGTGTAACAAGGGAAGAAGCTAAGGACATTCTCCTACATTGTCACGGCTCTTCATATGGTGGTCATTTCGCTTGTTTCAAGACTGCTACAAAGGTGTTACAAGCCAGGTTTTAGTGGCCATCTCTGTTCAAAGACGCGCATGAATTTGTTAAGTCTTGTGAAGCATGTCAAAGAGCTGGAAACATCACGAAGAGGAATGAGATGCCTCAGGTGCCGATCTTTGATGTTGATGTTTTTGACGCTTGTGGGATAGCTTTCATGGGATCGTTCCCATCTTCTTACGGCAACAAGTTCATCTTGGTGGCGGTTGATTATGTGTCTAAGTGGGTTGAGGCTATAGCTTCCCCAACCAATGATGCTAAGGTGGTGCTAAAGCTCTTCAAGACCATCATGTTGATGTTATTGCATATTGCATACATTTTGCATACTCATTAGTTAGTTTTTCATGCATTTGTATCATGTTTTAGGTTAGATTGCATCACTTAGGGTCCTAGAGCATTCTTGCATCAGCATATGCATTTTTTTTGCATTTTGCATCACATTCAGGTTGTTTCTGGCTGCTTTGGAGTCATGGAGGTTCGTGGGCGTGTGGAGGCTGATTTAGCAATTCGTGGGAGCTCGGAAATATGCTAAGGACCAGTGATCGAGGAGCAGATCGAGCATGGCCGGTCGATCTAGGAGTTGATCGACCAGAAGATCGAGCCAACTAGGCGATCCAAGGAGAATGATCGAGACGGAGATCGAGTGAAGCAATCAATCAATCGGTACGGACGTAAATGACGCCATGCAGAGCGAGAGCCAGATCGAGTACACCACTCGATCCACCCGAAGATCGATACGGAGATCGGATGCAACACTCGATTCGCCGATGAAGATCTGACCTGGATCGAGCCGAAGACACGATGCCCGGATGTGATCGAGAGAACCACTCGATCCAGTGGTCGATTTCTGTCCTTTCAACCGTTTTAGGCTGTTAGCGAATGGGGGACCATTGGCTTGTTTGGGCATTTTAGGCAAGGCGACGAGATGCTTTTTTGATAACTTTTAGATCCTTATCCTTTCTTTCATGTTTTCTCTCTCTCGTTTTACGAAGAACACCATTGTTGAACTGGTTTTCCTTTGAAGCTTTTGTATTCGAATCTTTATCGTTTAATCTAGTCTTTCTTTCATTTTCATCGTCGTATTTCTTATGCTTTGCTTGATTTACTCTATGTGTAGTGAGTAGTTTCCTTTGGGTTCGGGGTTGAGAGGATTAAGGGGTAGAAAGGGTTCGATCTTGGTTTGTTTTCTTAACGTTTTAAAGGCTATCTCTTCTAAGGTGTTGAAAGCTTAATGCTTGAAGACTCTCACGCCAAAAGCCTTTGAGGAGATTGTTCAAGCCGGTTCAGTAGACTTTGCAACAATCGCTGCTCAAGAACATCCTGAGGGACTTCCACCAGCTCACGGTGGTGTAGGAAGGGGCAATGGAAACCCCATCCACGCAGCTAGACCCCCACGGATCATAGGCGCTGGAGATGCTCCTAATACGCATCATAATCGCTTTGGGATCACTCCTCCTCCAGTCCAGAATAACAACTTCGAGATAAAGCCTGGATTCATCTCAATGGTTCAGAAAAGCAAATTCCACGGGCTGGCTATGGAAGACCCCTTAGAGCACCTTGATAACTTTGAGCAGGTGTGTGCGATGATCAAGATAAATGGGATCTCGATGCCTTCATGCTACGGCTCTTCCCATTTTCTCTCGGTGACAAGGCTAGGCATTGGGAGAAGACACTTTCACAAGGCATCATCACGTCATGGGCTGAATGTAAGAAAGCTTTTCTCTCAAAGTTTTTCTCAAGAACCAAGACAGCTCGGTTGAGAAGTGAGATCAGTAGCTTCACTCAAAGGCAGAACGAGACATTCAATGAAGCTATAGAGAGATTCAAAGACTATACCAATCAGTGTCCTCACCACGGCTTCAGTGAAGAGACTCTCCTAAGAACAATATACCGCGGAGCATTGCCCAAGATCCGTATGCTACTTGATACGGCAAGTAAGGACAATTTCCTTGGTCAAGAAGTGTAAGAAGGTATGGAGCTGATAGAGAACTTGGCATTGAGTGACGGGAATAACGCCAAGGATTAAGACCGTGCACCACGAGGTTCTGAGCTAGAGTCTCACAAGAAAGAGCACAAGTCCCTCCATGAGAAGATAGACAAGCTAGGGCTTGCTAATCAGAAGCACGTTCACTTCGTGGGAGAAGCTAAAGATGTATCCAAGGAGCTAGAGTTGAGTCAAGAACAAGCTAACTGGATTGCTGGTCATAACTACAACAAACCTCCAGGATATTCTCAAGGGTACCAAGCCAACAACAATCTCTCATACATGAGCACAAACGTAGAGAATCCCAAAGATCAGGTGTACCCCCCTCAGCAAGCAAAGCCCTTTGTACCTTATAACAAGGGTTTTCGACCGAATAGTGGCTTTCAAGGGCAAAGGCAAGGTAACTTTCATGGTCAGCAGCAACAGCAAGGAAACAAATGTTACACACCTATGTTTCCTCCCGGCTTTGTTTCTCAACAACAACAGATGCAACAGCCTCCTCAAGATCCGGTTCAAGCAATGTTTCAGCAGTTGCTTCGAGGTAAAGCTTCAACTAATCAGAAGTTTGCCGAGATGAACAACCGCCTTGACTCCTCTCTTACTGACGTCTCAACTCAGACAACAAACCTGAACAACAAGATCAAGCAGTTAGAGAAGGGAAAGGCTAGTACAAGCAGTCAGAACAGCTTACCGGGCAAGTGTGAGCAGAATCCGAAAGAGTATGCAAACGCTATCACCTTGAGGAGTGGTAGAGAGCTTCCGCCAAGAGTTACACCTAAAGACAATGAGGACATTGCAGTCCAAGAGGGGGAGGGTTAGCTTTCAGCTGATGAGGAAATCAACTTTGACAATGTCTGGATTGAGAGACCAAGAAAGGGTAAAGAGGTAGCCGTAGAGAAGAAAGTGGAGCAAGCTACTAAAGAGAAAGATGTTTATGTGCCTCCACCGTATGTACCTAAGCTTCCTTTTCCTGGACGCTTCAAGAAACAGCTGATAGAGAAGGATAGACTCTTGTTTGAGAAGCATCTAAGAGACGTTGAGATCAAGTTGCCTCTTGTGGATTGCCTAGCTATGATGCTGAAGTGTGCTAAGTTCTTCAAAGACACCCTTACAAAGAAGAACAAGGAAAGTAAAGAAGTTTTGGTGCTTAGTGAAGAGTGTAGTGCCATTATTCACAGAGAAATAGTGCCAAAGAAGCTAGGAGATCCAGGATCCTTCACCATTCCTTGTGCTTTGGGTCCATTGGAGTTCAAAAGTTGTTTATGTGATTTGGGAGCAAGTATCAATCTCATGCCCCACTTTATAGCAAAGAAGCTAGGTTTCACACGGTTCAAGGAGTGTAGGATCTCGCTTGTGTTAGCTGATAGAAGCGTGAGACTTTCAGTGGGTATGTTAGAGGATCTTCCAGTGAGGATAAGCGATTTCAATGTACCAATCGACTTTGTGGTGCTTGAGATGGATGAAGAGCCTAAGGATCTGCTTATACTCTGAAGACCATTCCTTTCAACCGCCGGAGCAATCATTGATGTCAAGAATGGGAAGATAGCTCTGCACCTTGGCAAGGACACCAAGCTGGATTTTGATATCAATAAGGTCCTGAAGAAGCCGACCATTGAAGGGCAAGCATTCTACATAGAAACGTTGGATGCTTCGGCGGATGAATTGCTAGAAGATTTGGCACAAGAGGATCACTTGAAGCTAGCTTTGACAAAGGAGAGAGGAGAGTACGGTTTCTTAAGTAAGAAGACCCAAGAATACGTTAATCTCCTCGATTATAGAAGAGTTGTCAAAGAAGATAAGGGCGGATCCCTAGAGATCGATCAGGAATTCGAGAAGATCACTCGATCTAGGATAGCAATCGACAAGAAGATCACGAGAAGCCAATTGATCAGTTCAGAGAACGAGTCAGGGACTCGATCTCCTGCTCGATCCATATCAAATCGAGTAGGTGAATCGAGTGAAATTGCTCGATCCGGACCAGAACGAGTAGAAGATCAACTGGATGACTCGATCTCTGAGGGGACAACGGTTCAAGAAAGCAGTCTTAAGGCTCATGTCTCGGGTCCTAAGGAGGCTACTGAGGACGGGAACGTCAACACAAGCCACGAGGAGGACTGGAGCGAGCTGCTAGCCCCAAAGGTGGACCTAAAGGACTCCTAAAAGGTCTAAGGTACGTTTTCTTAGGGCCTAATGATACTTATCCCGTAATTGTGAATGAGAACTTATGTGATGATGAGTTGCACTCGCTCCTTAATGAGTTGAGAAAGTATAGGAAGGCCATTGGGTACTCTCTAAGTGACATCAATGGCCTTTCACCAATGCTTTGCACTCATAGGATTCACTTAGATAATGAGAACTCTTCTTCTATTGAACATCTAAGGCGCTTAAATCCGAATTTAAAATTAAGTAGTTAAGAAAGAGATCCTTAAGTTTTAGAGGCTGATGTGATCTACCCCAACAGTGACAGCACGTGGGTATCTCCTGTCCACGTGGTGCCTAAGAAGGGGGGATCACAGTCATTAGAAATGAACAAGATGAATTGATACCTACTAGGACTATAACTGGCCACCATATGTGTATAGACTAAAGGAAGCTCAATTCTGCTACTAGAAAGGATCATTTTCCTCTTCCTTTTATTGATCAAATGTTAGAGAGGCTTGCTAATCATCCTTACTATTGCTTTCTTGATGGTTATAGTGGATTCTTTCAAATACCAATCCATCCTAACGATCAAGAGAAGACGACTTTTACATGCTATTATGGTACCTTCGCATATCGAAGGATGCCATTTGGGTTGTGTAATGCACCAGCTACATTCCAGCGGTGTATGATGTCGATTTTCTCTGATCTTATAGAGGAGATGGTAGAAGTGTTTACGGATGACTTCTCTGTATATGGTGCGTTCTTTTCTGCTTGTTTATTGAATCTTTGCAAGGTACTTAAGCGTTGTGAGGAGACAAACCTAGTTCTTAACTGGGAGAAGTGCCACTTCATGGTGAAGGAAGGGATAGTGCTTGGCCACAAGATATCTGAGAAAGGGATAGAGGTTGATAAAGCCAAGGTTGAGGTCATGATGAGTCTTGAGCCGCCGGTTAATGTCAAGGGGGTAAGGAGTTTCCTAGGTCATGCGGGCTTCTACAGGAGATTCATAAAAGATTTCTCCAAGATAGCTAGACCCCTCACGCGGCTGTTGTGCAAAGAAGCTGAGTTCATGTTTGATGAGGATTATCTTCATGCTTTAAAGACTATCAAAGAAGCTCTTTTATCCGCGCCAATAGTACAAGCACCGGACTGGAGTCTACAGTTTGAAATCATGTGCGACGCGAGTGACTACGCCATAGGAGCTGTTCTTGGTCAGAGGAAAGACAAGCGGTTGCATGTTATCTACTACACCAGCCGTACCTTAGATGACACGCAAGTGAGATATGCTACAACCGAGAAGGAATTGCTGGCCGTTGTGTTTGCTTTTGAGAAGTTCAGGTCGTATTTGATTGGCTCCAAGGTTGTTGTGTACACGGATCATGCTGCTTTGAGGTATATCTACTCGAGTAGACACACCAAGTCGAGGCTCTTAAGGTGGATCCTTCTTCTACAAGAGTTTGATATGGAGATAAAAGACAAGAAGGGGATAGAGAATGGTGTTGCTGGTCACCTCACAAGGATGAGAGTCAATGAAGCTTTGCCATTAGACGATTCACTTCCTGAAGAGCAGCTCATTATGATCACCACGGCGGTATGTGAGAAGCTTGAAGACAAGTTTGAAGAAGTTTTGAGTTTCAAGGAAGAAGACTTACCTTGGTACGCTGACATAGTAAATTACTTAGCTTGTGGAGAGGAGCCTTCTCATCTTGATCATTATCACAAGAAGATGTTCATGAGAGATATCTCTCATTACTTTTGGGACGAGCCATACTTGTACAAAAGAGGAGTGGACAGCTTGTATAGAAGGTGTGTAAAAAGGGAAGAAGCTAAGGATATTCTCCTACATTGTCATGGCTCTTCATATGGTGGTCATTTCGCTTCTTTTAAGACTGCTACAAAGGTGTTACAAGCCAGGTTTTAGTGGCCATCCTTCCCCAACCAATGATGCTAAGGTGGTGATAAAGCTCTTCAAGACCATCATGTTGATGTTATTGCATATTGCATACATTTTGCATACTCATTAGTTAGTTTTTCATGCATTTCTATCATGTTTTAGGTTAGATTGCATCACTTAGGGTCCTAGAGCATTCTTGCATCAGCATATGCATTTTTTTGCATTTTGCATCACATTCAGGTTGTTTCTGGCTGCTTTGGAGTCATGGAGGTTCGTGGGCGTGTGGAGGCTGATGTAGCAGTTCGTGGGAGCTCGGAAATATGCTAAGGACCAGTGATCGAGGAGCAGATCGAGCATGGCTGGTCGATCTAGGAGTTGATCGACCAGAAGATCGAGCCAACTAGGCGATCCAAGGAGAATGATCGAGACGGAGATCGAGTGAAGCAATCGATCAATCGGTACGGACGTAAAAGACGCCATGCAGAGCGAGAGCCAGATCGAGTACACCACTCGATCTACCCGAAGATCGATACCAAGATCGGATGCAACACTCGATTTGCCGATGAAGATCGAGACCCGGATCGAGCCGAAGACACGATGCCCGGATGTAATCGAGAGAACCACTCGATCCAGTGGTCGATTTCTGTCCTTTCAACCATTTTTGGCTGTTAGCGAAGGGGGGACCATTGGCTTGTTTGGGCATTTTAGGCAAGGCGGCGAGATGCTTTTTCGATAACTTTTAGATCCTTATCCTTTCTTTCATGTTTTCTCTCTCTCGTTTTACGAAGAACAGCATTGTTGAACTGGTTTTCCTTTGATGCTTTTGTATTCGAATCTTTATCGTTTAATCTAGTCTTTCTTTCATTTTCATCGTCGTATTTCTTATGCTTTGCTTGATTTACTCTATGGGTAGTGAGTAGTTTCCTTTGGGTTCGGGGTTGAGAGGATTAAGGGGTAGAAAGGGTTCGATCTTGGTTTGTTTTCTAAACATTTTAAAGGCTATCTCTTCTAAGGTGTTGAAAGCTTAATGCTTGAAGACTCTCACGCCAAGAGCTTCACGATCCGAGAGGTTCCTTACCTTGACAGGATCCAGGAGCCTCGGAAGATCACACCTTAGAGACTAGTTACCCCTTCCCAAAAGCCATGGAAGTTTGGGGGACTAGTTAAGCCATTACTTGAAATCTGTTTTCCTTGCCTTTCGACCTCTCTTTCCACCAAAAGCCATGGGTTTGGAGGAGAGGATGAAAGAGTGATCTATACCGAAAGCCACGGATAGATCTTATTTTGTTTTCAAGGCTTAGAGATCCTCACCAAGTGAGTGGATCTAAAGTTTCAAACCCAAGATCGATCCTTTGAAACCCTTTACATGAATCTCAACCCTAGGCCCTTTCTTTTAGAATCTTTAAGTCTCATTTCATCTTTCGCTTGTTATCTGATAGCATCCTGGTCATTAGATTTGTTGTTCTTACGGTTTTAGACGAGATCGATCGTTACTGCTCGATCTAGTGGTCGATCTTCTGGTCGATCCACTAGTCGAATTTTAACAATTCGAAGCTCTTTCCTTTAATTAATCTGTTTGTTTCTCGTGGTAGTTGCTTCCTTTCTAGTATTTTTAAAATAGGTTTCACTCTGTTTAGGTTGCTGCATCTAGTTCTTTGATATTTTCTCACAAACTGTCTCATTTTTTCTTAGATTTGCTTAAGACCTTGCATTCTCTGTGCATTCTCTATCTCCTAGAAGTGGATTGACACTCTCCTGCTTGCCTTACTACAACATTGCGTGCATTAGAGTTTTGATAACCTCTCTGCTGCATAACACGAGCTAAGAAATCGTTCATCACATATTCCCACGGTTTGGAGTTCCAAAGGTAGTGATCAGTGACGGTGGCAGCCATTTCATCAAAAAAGTGTTTCAAAGCCTCTTGAAGAAGTATGGCATGAAGCACAAGGTAGCAACTCCATATCATCCTCAAACTAGTGGGCAAGTAGAGGTGTCTAACAGGCAGATCAAGGCTATACTTGAGAGGACAGTTGGGGCTACTAGAAAAGATTGGGCAGTCAAACTCGATGATGCTTTGTGGGCTTACCGAACCGCTTTCAAGACTCCTATAGGCACGACTCCTTTCACTCTTCTATACGGCAAGGCATGTCATCTTCCTGTTGAGTTGGAGAATAGAACACTATGGGCAGTGAAGCAACTGAACTACAACCTCAAGACAGCTCAGGAGAAGCGGTTGATTGAGCTACATGAGCTTGATGAGCTACGGCTAGAAGCCTACGAAAGTGCTAAGATCTACAAGGAGCGTACCAAGGCGGTTCATGACAAGAAGCTTGTTCACAAGGAGTTAAGAGAAGGCAGTCTGGCGCTATTCTACGACTCGAGGTTGAAGCTGTTCCCGGGCAAGCTCAAATCAAGGTGGTGTGGACCATTTGAGATCAAAGAGGTTCTACCCTATGAAGCGGTTACATTTGTTGGCAAGAGCGGTAATGCTTTCACGGTCAACAGGCAAAGGGTTAAGCCCTACCTGGCGAATGATTGCAGCAAGGAGAGCACCTCCGTGCTTCTCCAAGACACCCCTCAGGCCTAAACCAAGTAAAGTCTAGCTAAAGACGTTAAAGAAAGCGCATTTGGGAGGCATTCCCATGTCTATCTTGTATATATTCTTGCTTAATTTTTATTTCAGTTTTATGCTTTTATTATCTAAGTATGTAGGTGAAAGGATAAGGGATTGTCAGGTGTGATCTTGGAGTCAAAAGAGGCGAGAAGGGCTAAGTGTAGGCTAGAGATCGAGCTAGTGAATCGAGAGGAGTCAGTCGATCTAGACGAGATCGAGTAGACAAATCGAGTGGAACGGTCGATCACGAGAGGATAAACCACCTATCCGTTTAGCTTGAAAAGCAAACGAGGTGTAGATCGACCAGGTCACTCGATCTTCAAGGATAGATCGATCAGTCTACTAGATATGCCACTCGATCTAAGCCAAAAGGACCCCCAAATCGATCATGTGGCTCGATCCAAGGAGTACAGCCTTGTTGACCAAAAGTCAAGGAACGAGAGGGTACAATCGATCTAAGACTCTATGCAATTTGAATCGAGTCCCTGATCGATCAAACCTCTCGATCCTAGCCGTCATGGGCATGAGATCGAGTCCTAGATCGGCCAAATGGACTCGATCTCGTGCTGAGGTAACAATTTCTTTACCCTCTTTCCTTCTTTCCCTCCTGTTTTTAAATTCAAATCTTGGTCAAAGCAAGAATCTTTGACCATGAAAGATGTTCCTTGACCAAGCTTTTTGTCAGAACCACTAATTTTGCTCATAGTTTTAGATTTTTTGTTAGCCTTTATATTTTCAAGCAACAACACACACTCTCTCATTTTTGTTTCGAGATTTCTAAAGCAAGAGAGAGTTTGATTTTTCTTTTCTAAAGGCTAACAGCTTCTTTTTTCAAACTTTGCAAAGGTATTTTCAGGTCTTTGTTTTAAATCTTTTGGAAAATTTCCTTTTTATTGTTTTGCTTAAATACTAGATGTTAGGGGGTTTAACGATTTTTTAAAACTAGCTAGATATTAGGAAAAATTCTAGATTTTATCCTATCTCTAGATTTCCCTCTCTATTATTTTGCTAGATTTTTTATAAATTCCCCAAAAATCTAGGGTATTAGTTATAAGTTCTTCTTTCTTGACTAGTATTTCTCTCAATATTCGCCGCCTTTGCTCATTCTTTTGCTTGAGAATTGTGTTTCAGGTACTATGGCTCCCAAGAGAACGAGAGAAGAAACAACACAAGGAGAAGAGGGGCAACAAGTGGTTCAAGAAGAAGAAACTCAGCAAGTACAAGAGAGGGTTCGTTGGACAAAGGAGGAAAAGTTGGCAAATAAGAGGTTAGGGAGGCTGCGCTTTGAGCCTACTAAGTTTGCCAGTAGAGATCTGTTGGGGAGGATGGGACTTCTAGAAGATTTTGATTTTCGTCTCCAAGACATGGGGCTTGCATGCCTTTCAAGGATGGATTGCCCAACATATCCACAAGTCACTCTAGACTTCCTCTCTACCTTGGCATTTTTCTATGAGAATCCGAGTCTCCCCACTCCCTCACAAGTTCATCTCACCTCCAAGGTCAAGAGGCGAGCTTATCATCTCTCCATTGAAGAGCTTTGCCAAGCTTATGGTCTTAAAGCCACGACTATGGAAGTAGAGTTCCCTCCTCTCAAGACCGCCAACGATTTATGGGACAATCTTTGTGATGAAGACTACAAACCCAACACGGCTAAGATCTAGATAGTGAGGAACCCCGTTTTGAGGAATACTCTCAAGCTACTAGCCAACACCTTCAGTGGGCGATTCGTGGCTCCTACAGTGACAAAGACCGAGATGTGCTTTCTCTTCCAAGGAATCAAGAGGATACTTTGCAGCAGCGAAGAGGAGAACCACGAGGCGATGCAAGATGGGCTTGGGAATGATGTTATTTATGGATGTATCTTGGCATCCTCTTTGGTGATGTACAAGGCGTATGCCATGAGGTGCAAGGCGAATTCAGCATTCATTGGAAGCTTCCTTACACCGCTCTTCATTCAAGCTGGTGTACCTCTTCAACGCCTCGAACCATGCGCGGATAGAGCATACATGGACGAGACCTATATGCGCAATACCGATAGCTTGGGACCTATGCCAGCTCCAGGATTCTTTGCCTATCTGTTCTACAGTGATGAGAAGAAGAAGAGTGTATGCATCTTACCTAATGTGGATGAGACACACTTGGACAGCATAGGCACCATCGAGTTTTGTCCAACTCAAGAGGAGTGTTATGCACCACTTGGAGCAGCCATGATCCCAACTCAAGCCGCTCGCGAGCCCTCAGAATCACCACCCTCGGACGCCGTGATGCCAGCTGAATTTGAGCTCCCCAAGATAGATTTTGAGCCAAGGACCAAAGCGAAGAAGTTCCTAGCTTCGGTCGTGGAGATACAGCGCAAGATAAGATGATCAAGAAACTTGCCAAGAAGGTCAAGGCACTTCAAGGGAACTCACCCGCGAACTCTAAGCAGTCCATGAGTGTAGAGGTCGAGCAGCTGGAGAAGAGGAGGAGATCGACTGGTGCGATAGTCATCCGTGAGCCTCAAGGCAGCGCACAACAAGCACGTTACTCCATCCATGAACTCCCAACCACAGACAAAGGCAAGGGCATAGCACGAGGCTCCTCTAGCAAGAGCAACTCCGCTGGAACATCCTCAAGTTCCAACCGAGTTTACTCCAAGGTACCAACAACCATCCCTTGTATATACCACACATGTTTTCTTTGATTTTGCTTTGTGTTTTGAGCTTCTCTAGACTTTGTTTGGGGGAGTGTGTGGTGAGTTTGACATGTTTTCTTTCTTCTAATTTTCTGTTATCATCCTTTGACTCTTGCATACATCCTAAGGCATAGAAAAGAACACAAAAATTGGTAAAATTTTAAATTTTTCAAAAAAATTCATGTAATTGCATTTACTTTGTTAAACATTTTACGATTGAGTCAAGAATTTTTGAGAATTTAAGTTGTTTACATTTGCATAAGGGGTTAAAGTTTTTCTTTAAAAGGTGTTTTAAGCTCAAGAATTGTTTCAAGGTCCTAGTTAGTAGTTCTTTGATGCATAGTTCACACTTTGAAAGAAAGCTCTAACCATACTTGGATCATCTGATTTGATTTTCGTGGCTTGACTTGAACATTCATGAATTGAATCTTGTCCTAATAAGTGAGAACCCTAATCTGATCTTTAATTATCATACTTATGCATTTGATAATGAATACATGGATCATATACATATTTAGGCTCTCTTCCTCCTTTCACCATTCTTTTGTGAGCTTAAGTAGAACTCCCACCATTACCCTTACCCTCCTTTCAAGCCAAATGTTCTTGTGTGATATCATTGTGAGGCCTCTTTTCGGTTTGAACTTGGCATAACGTGTTACGTCTAGGCGACATGATTAGGCTCCCATTTGATTGCTAGCTTTGCATTTTGAAGCTAGTTTTAGGCTTAGGATAGGTTTGGGGATCATAGGGGTTGTTTATTTTGCTTACTTGTATTCGGTTTCAAAAGAGTTTGGTGTTTGAAGTGAATACAAATGTTTTAAGTAGAAGGCTCACTGTTTTTTTTAAATGAAAAGCTCTAGTTTAATTCAGAAGATAGCTCTCAAAGAAAAGAAAAAAAAAGGAAACGAAAGAGCTAAATGTTTGAAAAAAAATATATATATTTTGCATGCATTTAGGATAGTTTTTCATGCATTCATCTTGCATTATAGGCTAGTTTGCACCATTTTAGGTCCTAGAGCACTTTTGCATTAGCATTCATGTGTTTCTTGCATTATGCATCATATTCAGGTTGTTTTTGGACACGTTGGAGATGTGGAGGATTCATGGACATGCTGAGGCTCGTGAGGAAGGTTGTGGACACTTGGAAAACTCAACCATTCAGCAAAGGACCTGAGATCGAGTTGCGGATCGGGCAAGTCAGGTCGATCTAGACGAGATTGATCTTCCTGCATATTTTGTGTGTTTTGCATATATATAAGATAGTTTTTCATGCATTTACCTTGCACATTAGGCTAGTTTGCATCATTTTAAGTCCAAGGGCACTTTTTCACCAACATTTGCATGTTTCCTGCATTATGCATCAAATTCAGGTTGTTTTTGGCAACTTTGGAGCTTTGGAGGATTCATGGACGTGCTAAGGCTCGTGAGCAAAGTCGTGGACACTTGGAGAACTCAGGAGTGCTTGCTTAGGACCCTAGATCGAGCACGGCAGGTCGATCCAGATGAGATCGACCAGAAGATCGAGTAACTAAGTCGATGCAAGGAAATGGATCGAGACCAAGATCGAGTGTGGAGATCGATCTGAAGTAAGGACGTAAATGACGCCATGCAGATCGAGGACCGGATCGAGCTTTCAACCCGATCAGCACAAGATCGACTCAGAGATCGACTAGAGCCATCCGATCCAAGACGAAGATCGAGCTTCGTGCTCGATCCCAGACTAACCTTATCCGTCCAGCTGGGTTTGGAATGTAGCGAAGCGGGGATCATTTGCGGTTTGGTCATTTTTGGCAAAAGGCAACGATCCCTTTCATTAATCCCATCCTGTCTTTACCCTTTTCTCTCTCTCTCTCTCGTTTTTGAGGCGATTATCCGGTATTGTAGACTTTCGAAACTTTTTCTTGCATTTTAACTTTTGAATATCGAACCTTTAGCCTTAATCTTTTTTAATCATGCTTAATAGATCGTCTTTTATGCTTTCATCAGTTTTCTTTATGAATCGCGAGTAGTCTTTTTGGGTTTTAGGGCTGGGGCGATTCGAAAGGGTTGAAAATGTTAAAGCTTTGTATTTTCTCGTTCTTCATCACCTTCTCTTCTAGGATTTCGAGTGCTTAAGGCTTAGAGACTCTCACGCCAGGATCTCTAAGATCCAAGGGATATCTTACCTTGATAGGATCCCGATGTCCTGGAAAATCGAATCCTAGAGGCTAGTCTTTCCTTTCCCACACGCCATGGTTGTAAAGGGAACTAGTTAGGTCGTTTGTTTGAAATCTATGCTTTATGCCCTTCAATCTCTTTTTCCACCAAACGCCATGGGTTTGGAGAAGAGAATGAAGGAGTGATCCATACCACACGCCATGGATGGATCTTGTTTTGTTTTCTAGGCCTAGAGAACCTCTCAAAGAGAGTAGATTTAATGTTTTCAAACTAAGCTTTGACCTTTGAGAGCCACGAACGTGACCCTCAATCCTAGACCCTCTTTCTTAGTGTCTTAAGTCTTTTAATATCATTCCATCATCATAAAGTTGTGTTCTTGTCAATCGCATATCACATCATTTCATCGTTCTAGGTTGTTTAGACGAGATCGATCATTGCTGCTCGATCTAGTGGTCGATCCTGTGGTCGATCCACTAGTCTATTTTTAATAATTAGTAGCTTTGCCTTTTAAATATTCCGCTTGTTCCTCGTGGTAGTTAACCCTCTTCCAGGGATTTTAAAATTGTTTTGCTTTGCATTTGACACATGCATTTAGTTTTTAGGGATTTTACCAATCATTTATCATTTTCGCTTAACTTTGCTCATTCCCTTGCATTTTTAGTGATATTGCTACCCCTAGGTGTGGATTGACACTCACTTGCATGCTATACTACAACTCAGTGTTGCATTTGAGCTTTGATACATCATTGCATTGCAAAAACCTGTTATCAAATGGCGCCGTTGCCATCTTAGGGGATAGAAAGCATTAATATTTCAGGTTTAGTAAAGAGTAAGCCTTTACTTTAAGTTGGTTACTGATTTATCTACTCTCATACTTGTGTCTTTCAGGTACATGAATCTGCGTTCCAGGGGTGACAACAACTTACTCACACCCTTGGACAATATTCATCAGCTTGGACACGCAAGATCAAGACGGGTTAGAGAGCAAGCTAGAGCTCTTGAGGAGATTGTTCAGCAACGTTCAGTGGATTTTGAGGCGATGGCTGAGCACGAGCACCCAGAGGGACCTCCTCCAGCTCACGGGGCAGTGGGAAGGGGTAATGGAAACCCCCACCACGCGGCTAGACCCCCACGTATCATTGGAGCAGGAGATGCTCCCAATACTCACCATAATAGGTTTGGGATCACTCCTCCTCCAGTGCAAAACAGTAATTTCGAGATCAAGCCAGGGTCTATTCAGATGGTGCAAAACAACAAATTTCATTAGTTAGCTTTGGAGGACCCATTGGCGCATCTACACAACTTTGAGAAGCTTTGTGGAATGCTTAAGATAAATGGCATCTCAGAAGACAGCTTCAAGCTGCGCTTGTTCCCCTTTTCCTTAGGCGACAAGGCACGACTTTGGGAGAAGACTCTTCCACAAGGCACTATCACTTCTTGGGCTGACTGTAAGAAAGCTTTCCTCTCCAAGTTTTTCTCAAGCTCTCGGACAGCAAGGTTGAGAAGCGAGATCAGTGGTTTCACTCAGCGACAGAATGAGTCCTTCAATGAGGCTACGGAGCATTTTAAGGACTATACAATAGCTTGCCCTCACCATGGTTTCAGCGAAGAGACCCTATTGAGTACTATATACCGCGGAGCACTTCCAAAGATTAGGTTACTACTTGACACGGAAAGCAAAGGGAACTTCCTTGGTCAAGAGGTTGAGGAAGGTATGAAGCTCATTGAAAACCTAGCATTGAGCAATGGGAATTATTCAGAGGACTATGACCGTGCACCAAGAGGAGCAGATCTTGAAGCCAACAAGAAAGAAATGAAGTCTCTCCATGAGAAGATCGATAAGCTCATGCTTGCAAACCAAAAGCATGTACATTTTGTTGGAGAAGCTGCAGATGTCCTGGATGAGCTAGAGCAATGCCAAGAAGAAGAAGCTAATTAGGTAGCCGGTCAAAACAACTACGAACCTCAAGGCTACTCTTAAGGCTACCAAGGCAACAACAACTTGTCTTACAGAAGCACCAACGTTGAAAACCCAAAGGATCAGGTGTACCCTCCTCAACAAGCTAAACCGTTTGTGCCCTATAACAAAGGTTTTCAGCCGAGTGGTGGTTTTCAGGCCAGCGACAAGGTAACTTTCAGGGACAGCAGCAGCAGCAAGGAAACAAACCTTATACTCCTATGTACCCTCCAGGCTTTGTTCCTCAACAACAGATGCAACAGCAACAAGTTCATCCTGTACAAGCCATGTTTCAGTAGTTGCTTCAAGGGCAAGCTTCCACAAACCAGAAGTTCGCCGAGATAAAACACCGTTTAGACTCCTCTCTCACTGATGTCTCTACTCAGATCACAACTCTAAACAACAAGATTAACCAGTTAGAGAAGGGTAAAACAAGTACAAGTGGTCAAAGCAGTTTACCGGGAAAGTGTGAGCAAAATCCCAAGGAACACGCCAACGCTATCACACTACGAAGTGGGAAAGAGCTTCCACTGAGGGTTGCACATAAGGACAATGAGGACATTGTGGTTCAAGAGGGGGAGGATAAGCCGTCGGCTGATGATGAGATCAACTTCCACAACGTGTGGATATAGCGGCCAACAAAAGGGAAAGAAGCAGCTGTAAAGAAGCAAGAAGAGAAAGCAACCGAGGAGAAGGATGAGTACATACCTCCACCTTATGTTCCTAAGCTTCCTTTTCCTGGCCGCTTCAAGAAACAGCTTATAGAGAAGCATAGGCTCTTGTTTGAGAAGCATCTAAGGGACATAGAGATCAAGCTACCTCTCGTGGATTGCCTTGCCATGATGCCTAAATGTGCAAAAATTTTCAAAGACACGCTAGCAAAGAAGAATAAGGAATGCAAGGAAGTGCTGGTGCTTAGTGAGGAGTGTAGCGCCATTATACACAAGGAGATAGTTCCCAAGAAGTTGGGAGATCCAGGAAGCTTCACTATACCATGTGTTCTCGGTCCTTTGACATTTCAGAGCTGTTTATGCGATCTTGGTGCTAGTATAAATCTGATACCCCATTATATAGCAAAGAAGCTCGGTTTTACCCGGTTCAAAGACCGTAGAATTTCCTCGGTGCTAGCTGACAGGAGCGTGAGGTTACCTGTGGGTTTGCTTGAGGACTTACCAGTAAGGATCAGTGGTTTAAACGTGCCTACAGACTTCGTCGTGCTTGAAATGGATGAAGAACCTAAGGATCCGCTTATACTTGGGAGGCCATTCCTTGCAACCGCCAGAGCTATCATCGATGTCAAGAATGGGAAGATAGCCCTTCATCTTGGCAAGGATATAAGGCTGGATTTTGATATCAACGAGGTCCTGAAGAAGCCCACCATAGAAGGGCAAGCTTTCTACATAGAGACGTTGGATGCTTTGGCGGATGAACTGCTAGAAGAGCTTGCACAAGAGGATCACTTGAAGCTGGCATAGACTAAGGAGCAAGGGGAGTTTGGTTTTCTGAGTAGGAAGACTCAGGAGTACGTTAATCTCCTCGATTCTAGGAAGGTTGTGATGGAAAATGAAGGCGGCTGCCTTGAGATCGATCAGGAAATCGAGGAGATCTCTCGATCCAGAGAAGAGAATGACTCAGACAGTCGATCCACTACTCGAGCCCAACCAAATCAGGTAAGTGATCGACCTGAGAGCAGTCGATCCAGCAAAACAATCGATGGGAAGATCTAGGGAAGCCAACCGATCATTTCAGAGATCGGGACGGAGACTCGATCTCCTGCTTGATCCCAGCAAATCGAGTAGGAGAATCGAGTGAAGTTGCTCGATCCGGATCAGAACGAGTGCAAGATCGACCGACAGACTCGATGTTGGAGGGGACAATGGTTCAAGAAAGCAGTCTTTTGGGTCGTGTCTCGGGTTCTAAGGACGCTATTGATGATGGGACCGTCAACATGAGCCACGAGGAGGACCGGAGCGAGCTGCTAGCCCCAATGGTGGACCTTAAGGAGCTCCCAAAAGGGCTAAGGTATGCTTTCTTAGGGCTTAATGAAACCTATCCCGTGATTGTGAATGAGAACTTCAGTGATGATGAGTTGCACTCGCTCCTAATGAGCTGAGAAAGTATAGGAAGGCCATTGGGAACTCTCTAAGTGACATCAAGGGCCTTTCACCAATGTTTTGCACTCATAGGATTCACTTGGATAATGAGAACGCTACTTCTATAGAACACCAAAGGCGTTTGAATCCTAATTTAAAACAGGTTGTTAAGAAAGAGATTCTTAAGCTGTTAGAGGCTGACGTGATCTGTCCCATCAGTGACAGCACGTGGGTTTCCCCTGTACACGTGGTGCCTAAGAAGGGAGGGATCACAGTCATTAAGAATGATAAAGATGAGCTTATACCTACTAGGACTATTACAGGACACCGTATGTGTATAAACTATAGGAAGCTTAATCTTGCCACAAGAGAGGCTTGCTAATTATCCTTATTATTGCTTTCTCGATGGATATAGTGGATTCTTTCAAATACCAATCCATCCAAATGATCAAGAGAAGACAACCTTTACATGCCCTTATGGCACCTTCGCATATCGAAGGATGCCATTCGGGTTGTGTAACGTACCGGCTACGTTTCAGCGGTGTATGATGTCGATCTTCTCTGATCTAATAGAAGAGATGGTAGAAGTGTTTATGGATGACTTCTCTGTATATGGTGCGTCTATTTATGCGTGTTTGTTGAATCTTTGCAAGGTACTAAAGCGTTGTGAAGAGAAGAATCTTGTGCTTAACTGGGAGAAGTGTCACTTCATGGTGAAGGAAGGGATCGTGCTTGGCCACAAGATATCAGAGAAAGGCATAGAGGTTGATAAAGCCAAGGTTGAAGTCATGATGAGTCTTGAGCTGCCGGTTAATGTCAAAGGGGTGAGGAGTTTCCTAGGCCATGCTGGCTTCTACAGACGCTTCATCAAAGATTTTTCCAAGATTGCACGCCCTCTAACAAGGCTGTTGTTCAAGGAAGCTGATTTTGTGATTGATGAGGTTTGCCTTCATGCTTTCGTGACCATCAAGGAAGCTCTAGTATCCGGGCCTATAGTGCAAGCACCTGACTGGACTCTACCGTTCGAGATAATGTGTGACGCGAGCGACTACGCCGTAGGAGCTGTTCTTGGCCAGAGGAAAGACAAACGGCTGCATGTGATTTACTATGCTTCACGTACCTTGGATGACACGCAAGCCAGATACACTACGACTGAGAAGGAGTTTCTGGCAGTTGTATTCGCCTTTGAGAAGTTCAGGTCATACCTCGTAGGCTCCAAAGCCATCGTCTACACAGATCATGCGGCTCTGAGGTACATCTATTCTAAGAAAGACACTAAACCAAGACTCTTGAGACGGATCCTTTTGCTCCAAGAATTCGACATGGAAATCAAGGACAAGAAAGGGATAGAGAACGGCGTGGCAGATCACCTCTCTAGAATGAGAATCAATAAGTCCCTGCACTTAGATGACTCGCTTCCAGAGGAACAACTCACGATGATCACTATGGCTGTTTGTGGGAGGCTGGAAAGGCAGTTTGAGGAGGTTTTGAGCTTCAAAGAAGAGGATCTTCCTTGGTACGCTGACATTGTGAACATCTTGGCATGTAGAGAAGAGCCAACTCACCTTGATCATTACCAAAAGAAGAAGTTTATGAGAGATGTTGCCTACTACTTTTGGGATGAGCCGTACTTATACAAGAGAGGGGTTGATAGCTTGTACAGAAGATGTGTCTCAAGGGATGAAGCTCAAGACATTCTACTTCACTGCCATGGATCTTCTTACGGTTGACACTTTGCTTCTTTCAAAACCGCTACGAAGGTGTTACAAGCGGGTTTTTGGTGGCCATCAATCTTCAAGGATGCTCACGAGTTTGTTAAGAGTTGTGAAGCTTGTCAAAGAGCAGGAAATATCATGAAGAGGAACGAGATGCCTCAGGTTCCTATCTTTGAGGTAGACGTGTTTAACGCATGGGGCATAGATTTCATGGGACCTTTCCCTTCTTCCTACGGCGACAAGTTTATCCTAGTAGCGGTTGATTATGTATCTAAATGGGTTGAGGCCATTGCTTTCCCTACAAACGACGCTAAGGTGGTAATCAAGCTCTTCAAGACCATCATATTCCCGTGGTTTGGAGTCCCTAAGGTTGTGATCAGCGTTGGTGGCAGCCATTTCATCAACAAAGTGTTTGAAAGCCTTTTAAGGAAGTACGACGTGAAGCACAAGTTAGCTACACCTTACCATCCTCAAACGAGTGGGCAAGTAGAGGTCTCTAACCGGCAGATCAAGGCTATACACGAGCGGACAGTTGGTACTACTCGGAAGGATTAGACAGCTAAGCTAGACGATGCATTGTGGGCTTACCAGACCGCTTTCAAAATGCCCATTGGTACTACTCCTTTCACTCTACTCTACGGCAAAGGATGTCACCTCCCTGTTGAGATGGAACATAGAGTACTGTGGGCAGTGAAGCGGCTGAACTTTGATCTAAAGACAGCTCAGGAGAAGCGCTTGATCCAGCTACATGAACTTGATGAGCTAAGGCTGGACGCCTACGAAAGTGCTAGGTTCTACAAGGAGCGTACTAAGGCGGCTGATGACAAGAAGCTGGTCCACAAGGATCTTAAGGAAGGCAGTTTGATATTGCTCTACAACTCGAGGTTGAAGCTCTTTCCAGGAAAGCTGAAGTCAAGGTGGTGCGGACCGTTTGAGATCAAGAAGGTATTGCCCTATGGAGCCGTTACGTTGGTTGCCAAGAGTGGGAATGCATTCACAGTCAACAGACACAGAGTGAATCCATACATGGCCAGTGCATTCAACAAGGAGAGCACTTCAATGCTTCTCCGAGACCCACCATCTGCCTAAACCAAGTAAAGTCTAGTTAAAGACGTTAAAGAAAGCGTACTTGGGAGGCATTCCCATGTCTATCCTGTATATATTTTTGCTTTCTTTCTCTTTCAGTTTTATGGTTTTATCTTCTGAGTGTGTAGGAAAAGGTATAAGGGATTGTAGGCCATGATCTTATATCCAAAAGGAGTAAGAAGGGGTGAATCTAGGCTAGAGATCGAGTGCTAGATCGACTCATCCTGGCGCGATCTTTGCTAGATCGAGCTAGTGAATTGAGAGGAGTCAGTCGACCTATACGAGATCGAGTAGACAAATCGAGTGGAACGGTCGATCATGAGAGGACAATTCGCCAATGCGTTCAGCCTGAAAAGCGAACGAGGTGTAGATCGACCGAGTCACTCGATCCTTAAAAATAGATCGAGTAGTCTACTCAATCTGCCATTCGAGCTCACCCAAATCGACCCGCGAATCGATCAAGGAAATCGATCCAAGGAGTACAGCCTAGTTGACCAAAAGTCAAAGAACGAGAGAGTATAATCGATCTAAGACTCGATTCTAATCCAATCGAGTCACTGATCTATCAAACCTCTCGATCCAGCCAATGGGCATGAGATAAAGTCCTAGATCGACCAAAAGGACTCGATCTTGTGCCGAGGTAACCAAAACTTTTTCCCTCCATTATTCTTTTCCCTCTCTTTTTGATTTTGAATGGTGGTCAAGGCAAACATCTTTGACCACGAAAAATGTGCATTAACCACTTACCAACCCATGGTTTTGTATTTTTGTTGGTCTTTATATTTTCAAACTAGAACGCACTCTCTCACACTTTGTGTTTCGAGTTTCTTAAATAAGAGAGAGTGTGATTTTCATTGTTTAAAAGATCAACAGCATCTGTTTTCAAGCTTGCTAAGGTATTTCCGAATCATTGTTCAAATTTTTTTTTTGGAAATTTTCTTTTTTATTGTTTGCTTGAGAACTAGATGTTAAGGAATTGAAGCGAATTTTTAAAATTAGCTAGATATTAGGAAAAATTCTGGATTTGCCCTTATCTCTAGATCTTCTCCTCTATTTTCTTGCTAGAATTTTTATAAATTCCCCAAAAATCTAGGGCATTAGTTAAAACTTTTTCTTTTCTGCTTGCTCTTTCTCTCAAAATTCGCCGCCTTTGCTCATTCTCTTGTTTGAGAATCGTGTTTCAGGTACTATGGCCCCAAAGAGAACAATAGAGGAGACAGAAGAAGAAGGAGAAGGTCAAGAGGAGCAACAAGTGGTTCAACAAGAAGAAGTTCAACAAGTAGTTCAAGAGACGGTTCGTTGGACGAAGGAGGAAAAGTTGGCAAAGAAGAGGATAGAGAGGCTGCGTTTTGAGCCTACTAAGTTTGCTAGTAGAGATCTCTTTGAGAGGCTGGGACTTCTAGAAGACTTTGATATTCTTCTCCAAGACATGCGGCTCGCATGCCTTTCGCGGATGGACTGCCCAACATATCCGCAAGTCACTCTAGACTTCCTCTCTACCTTGGCGTTTTCCTATGAGAATCCGAGCATCCCTACTCCCTCACAAGGTCATCTCACCTTCAAGGTCAAGAGGCGAGCCTATCACCTTTCCATTGAAGAGCTTTGCCAAGCATATGGACTCAACGCCGCGGCTTAAAAAGTAGAGTTCCCTCCTCTTAAGACTGCCAACGAACTATGGGACTTGCTTTGTGATGAAGAATACAAGCCCAACACGGCCAAGATCAAGAAAGTGAGGAATCCCGTCCTGAGGTTCAGTCTAAAGCTGATAGCAAACACGTCCAGTGGGCGATCAGTGGCTCCTACCGTGACAAGGACCGAGCTGTGCTTTCTCATCCAAGGAATCAAGAGGGTACTTTGCAGTAGCGAAGAGGTGAACCATGAGCCGATGCAAGATGAGCCTGGGAATGATGTGAATTATGAATGTATCTTGGCGTCCTCTTTGGTGAAATACAAGGCGTATGCTATGAGGTGCAAGGCGAGTTCAGCATTCTTTGGCGGCTTCCTTACACCAATCTTCATTCAAGGCAGTGTACCTCTTCAAAGCTTCGAACCTTGCGCGGATAGAGCATACATGGACGAGATCTATATGCGTAACACCGATAGCTTGGAACCTACGCCAGCTCCAGGATTTTTCGCCTATCTGTTCTACACTAATGACAAGAAGAAGAGCATATGCATCCTTCCTAGTGTGGATGAAACACACGTGGGCAGCATAGGCACCATCGAGTTCTGTCCAAATCAAGAGGAGTGTTATGCACCACTTGGAGAAGCCATGATGCTGCCGCGAGTCACCTGTGAGCCCTCAGAATCACCACCCTCAGACGCCGTGATGCCAGCTGATTTTGAGCTCCCAAAAATAGACTTTGAGCCAAAAACCAAAGCAGAGAAGTTCTTAGCTTCGGTTGTGGAGATGCAGCGCAAGATAACCAAATGGCAAGGCTAGATGATCAAGAAACTTGCCAAGAAGGTCAAGGCGTTTCGAGGGAACTCTCGCGCGCAGTCTAAGCAGTCAATGAGTGTGGAGGTCGAGCAGCCCGAGCGAGAGCAGAGGAGGAGATCAACGGGTCAGATAGTCATCCGTGAACCTCAAGGCAGCACGCAACAAGCACGTTATTCCGTCCATGGATTCCCGACTGCGGATAAAGGCAAGGGCATAGCACGAAGCTCCTCTAACAAGAGCGGCTCCGCTGTAATATCCTCAAGTTCCAGCCGAGTTTAGCTCCAAGGTACCAACAACCGATCCTTGTAAATACCATCATCCGTGTTAGTTTTCTTTGGTTGTGTTTAAACTCCTTTGAATTTGTTTGCCACCGAGACGGTGTCATTCAAGTTTGGGGGAGTATGTGGTGTGTTTAATGTGTTTTCTTTCTTCTTATTTTCTGTTATCATCTTTGAGTCTTGCATACATCCTAAGGCATATAAAAGAACAAAAAAATTGGTACAATTTTTAAAAATTTTCAAAAATATTCATGTAACTGCATCCACTTTGTTAAACATTTTAGGATTGAGTCTAGAATTTTTAAGCATCTAGGTTGTTTACATTTGCATAAGGGGTTAGAGTTTTCTTTAAAAAGGTGTTTTAAGCTCATGAATTGTTTCAAAGCCCTAGTTAGTAGTTCTTTAATGCATTGCACACTCTTAGAAAGTAAGTTCTAACCATACTTGGAACATGTGTTTTGATTTTCGTGGCTTGACTTGAACATTCATGAACTGAACCTTGTCCTAATAATTGAAAACCTTAATCTGAATTTTAATTATCATACTTATGCATTTGAAAATGAACACATGGATCTTATACATATTTAGGCTCTCTTCCTCCTTTCACCACTCTTTTGTGAGCCTAAGTAGAACTCTCACCATAACCCTTGCCTTTCTTTCAAGCCAAATGTTCTTGTGTGACATCATTGTGAGGCCTCTTTTCGGTTTGAACTTAGAATAAAGTGTTAGGTCTAGGCGACATGGTTAGGCTCTCATTTGATTGCTAGCTTTGCATTTTGAAGCTAGATTTAGGTTTAGGTTAGGTTCGGGGTTCATGGGGTTGTTTATTTTGCTTATTTGTTTACGGTTTCAAAAAGGTTTGGTGATAGAAGTGTTTGAAAAGGTTTTAAGTGGAAGGCAATGTTTTCATAATAAAAGCTCTAAGTGTATTTCAGAAGATAGCTCCCAAATAAAAAGAAAAGAAAAAGAAAGAAAAATAGCCTAAGTGCCAAATAAAAAAAAAAAGGAAAAGAAAAGAATGAGTAGGGGGCTATCAATAAGAAAAGTAAAGTGCTAAAAATGTTTTCAGCCTTTTCACTAGCCTAAAAGAGTAAAGATGTTTTCTGTTTTTATTTGGGTTTGAGCTTAAAAAGGTAGTATCTAAGAGGGCGAGTGAGCTGAAAAGAAAAGAAATGTGAGGGGTTTTAGGATCATTGTTAGTGTATATGGGTAGATGAGAGTCTAATTATGTATGCATCAATTGCCTTTACCTTTAGCATTTTTCATACAGTTCATACCCTTCTTGAAAGAAACCCTTTGCATTATAAAACCCTTTTAAATGAGATCATTCTATGCTCATAGCCTTTGCCCCTAGCCAAATGTGTTCTGCTTTAAAGTGCATAAGTTTGATTCACGGTTTGATCATTAATGAATGTTAAAGGATAAGGTTCTTTGATTGTTTGGAATAGGAGAGCCACGATTTGAAATTCATTGTGTGATAAGTATGGCTAAGTTCTTTGGAGTATGAGTGTGTGCATTGCATTTTAGAATTAATAACTAGGACCATTGAAATGATTCATTTGTAAAGCACCTTTGCAATAAGCTTAAACCCCCGTTTTTAAAACCTCTCTCCCTTCTTGAATTTTGTTTGCTTGAGGGCAAGCAAAAGGCAAGTTTGGGGGAGTTGATATTGCTGTATATTTCGTGTGTTTTGCATATATATAAGATAATTTTTCATGCATTTACCTTGCACATTAGGCTAGCTTGCATATTTTTAAGTCCTAGGGCACTTTTGCACCA
Organism: Thlaspi arvense; assembly: GCA_911865555.2. NCBI lineage: Eukaryota > Viridiplantae > Streptophyta > Magnoliopsida > Brassicales > Brassicaceae > Thlaspi > Thlaspi arvense. The sequence continues at coordinate 17,616,059 of OU466857.2, forward strand.
ACATTTGCATGTTTCTTGCATTTTGCACCACATTCGGGTTGTTTTCGGCTACTTTGGAGCTTTGGAGGATTCGTGGACGTGCTAAGGCTCGTGGAATAGTCGTGGACACTTGGAGAACTCAGGACTGCTTGCTAAGGACCCGGGATCGAACACGGCAGGTCGATCCAGACAAGATCGACCAGAAGATCGAGTAACCAAGTCGATGCAAGGAAATGGATCGAGACTAAGATCGGGTGTGGAGATCGATCTGAAGTACGGACGTAAATGACGCCATGCAGATCGAAGACCGGATCGAGCTTTCAACCCGATCAGCACAAGATCGACTCAAAGATCGACTAGAGCAATCCGATCCAAGACGAAGATCGAGAGCCAGATCGAGCTTCTTGCTCGATCCCACACTAACCTTATCCGTCCAGCTGGCTTTGGACCGTAGCGACGGGGGGACCATTTGCGGTTTGGCCATTTTTGGCAAAAGGCAACGATCCCTTTCATTATCCCCATCATGTCTTTACCTTTTTCTCTCTCTCTCGTTTTTGAGGCGATTATCCGCCATTGTAGACTTTCGAAGCTTTTTTCTTGCATTTTAACTTTTGAATATCGAACCTTTAGCCTTAGTCTTTGTTAATCATGCTTAATAGATCGTCTTTTATGCTTTCATCAGTTTTCTTTATGAATCGCGGGTAGTCTTTTTGGTTTTGGGGCTGGGGCGATTCGAAAGGGTTGAAAAGGTTAAAGCTTTGTATTATCTCATTCTTCATCACCTTCTCTTCTAGGATTTCGAGTGCTTAAGGCTTAGAGACTCTCAAGCCAAGATCTCTAAGATCCGAGGGATATCTTACATTGACGGGATCCAGATGTCCTGGAAAATCAAATCCTAGAGGCTAGTCTTTCCTTTCCCACACGCCATGGTTGTAAAGGGGACTAGTTAGGTCGTTTATTTGAAATCTATGCTTTATGCACTTCAATCTTTTTTTCCACCAAACGCCATGGGTTTGGAGAAGAGAATGAAGGATTGATCCATACGACACGCCATGGATGGATCTTGTTTTTTTTTCAAGGCCTAGAGAACCTCTCAAAGAGAGTAGATTTAATGTTTTCAAACTAAGCTTTGACCTTTGAGACCCACGAACGTGACCCTCTACCCTAGACCCTCTTTCTTAGTGTCTTAAGACGTTTAATATCATTCCATCATCATAAATTTGTATTCTTGTCAAACGCATATCGCATCATTTCATCATTCTAGGTTGTTTATACGAAATCGATCGCTGCTGCTCGATCTAGTGGTCGATCTTGTGGTCGATCCACTAGTCGATTTTTAATAATTAGTAGCTTTGCATTTTTAATATTCCGCTTGTTCTTCGTGGTAGTTAACCCTCTTCCAGGGATTTTAAAATTGTTTTGCTTTGCATTTGACACTTGCATATAGGTTTTAGTGATTTTACCAATCATTTATCATTTTCGCTTAGCTTTGCTCATTCCCTTGCATTCTTAGTGAACTTGCTACCCCTATGTGTGGATTGACACTCACTTGCATGCTATACTACAACTTAGTGTTGCATTTGAGCTTTGATACATCATTGCATTGCAAAAACCTGTTATCAGAGATCGACCAAAAAATCGAGGGACCCCCAGTCGATTCAAGAGGAAGATCGAGCATGTGATCGAGTGAGGAGGTCGATTGAGAGTACGGACGTAGGACATGCCATGCAGATCGAGGGCCCTTATCCGTCCAGCTGGTTTTGGCTGCTAGAAAAGGGGGGACCATTTGCGGTTTAGCCATTTTTGGCAAACCGCAGCTATCACTTTCTATTATCTTCATTCTGTCTTTTGCTTTTCTTTCTCTCTACCTTAGGCTGATCGCCATTGTACAACATCTAAGCTTTTTGTGCTTTAAACCTTTGAATCTTTTTTTATTAAGCAAGTTTTCTTTAATCGCATCGTTAATCATGTTTAGTTCATCGTTTACTGCTTTTCAATCGGTTTCCTTCATGAGTAGTGACTAGTCTTTTTGGGTTTTCGGGGTTGTGATATCTCTTGTATTTACATCATTTAAGCTTTCATTTAGTGCATGTTTTGGTTCTCTTTTGCATGTTTTCCTTATCCTTTGTCCCATTTTCTTCCCCTTTTAGACTTAGGTTGCATTTAGGATGTAGTTTGTATTTTCTTTGCTTAAAAGATGTTTATAGGTACTCATTGAGCTACAAAGAGCATGGGAGATGATGGTGGGTGCAGCACAAGACATGAAAAGACCCAAGAAGAAGGTGCACCTTGTTGAAGCGGCCAGAAACATGACCTGACAAAACTGGCTCGGACAAAGCATCTCCAAGATGAATCAGCTTCAATAGTCTTCACCAATGTTGTAGCCCCGTGAGTTAGCTTGCGTCTGAAGTTTGGTTCAGGTCATTTCCATCAGTTGTTAGAAAGTTACAAAAGTTTTCGTGAAACCGCTCAACCACTATCGGTGTGTGCACGGAGGCTATCGGTCAAGGAGTGACCGATGCAAGATTTTTGGTCACCAGCATCGGTCAGGAGGGACCGACATAAACCCAGCAGATGAATTTCGGTCACAAGCATCGGTAAGGAGTGACCGACATGAGTCATATCGACTGAAGATCAGCTCAGATGAGATGTTTCCATTCCGATTTGGCTCTGACGTCCTTCATCAATTTTGTAGCCAGTTGAGTTAGCTTTCGTTTGGAATTAGTTTTGAGTCATTTCCGTCAGTGGTGGAAGAGTTACGGCGAATAAAGTGAGCAGATATCCATCTGGAGTTTTTACCGTTGATCTTGACCGACTTGAAGATAAGCTCGGACGAGTAGCCTCCGTCCCTATTCAGCAGCTTCACTCTTCAGGAAAGTTGTAGCCACGTGAAATAGCTCTCAGGAGAATTTGGTTTCAGGTCATTCTGATTTTCCGTTCAGCAGATATCGCAATTTTCGTGTAACCGCGCAACCCATATCGATCAAACGTATCAATCAATCAACACCGATAAAACTGACTGATATGATTCATATCGATCAGCCTAGACCGATACAACTGACCGATACACTGCCAGACTGAAGACCACTTATTTACAATTTTGTCATTTTTGCTTATACCCCTATAAATATTTAAAATCCCTAATTTCTGGGGACATATCTCTTTATCCAGCAGTCTCTTCTTCTTTGTTTTAGCTTTTTTGATTTTGTAACTTGAATCTTTGCTTATTCCAATAATAGTTTGCATTTCCCTTAATCTTCTGTCTCTCTAATCATGATTAACTATCTTTTCTTCATAGATTTGATGGTTTTCACCATGTTTAGTGAGTAGTTTGCTTTAGGTTTGAGATTAGGGCAGATGGGGTCATTTTAGTGATTGTTTAGGTTGATTAGGGCTTAGATCTTCTCATTCCCTTTCTTATATGATTGTGCTTAATGCATATTATCTCTTTGTTGAAGAAGTTGATTTTAGGTTTTCACATGCACACCAAGTGTTTGATGAAATTCCTGAATGAAGTTCAATGCTTGAAAATGGTGTTTAGATAATCATGAGTCTTTGCATCTATCATTTCCTGCTTGAATGTGCTTATTGCTTAGTACCATATTGATGAGAAATTGCCTTTAGACATTGATTATGCATGAGAAAGTGAGTTGATGTTTGATATATCATATAAGAGATTAGTAAACCTAGCCTAAGAGATTAGATGTCTAGCATGCTAATTGGTTTTATGGAACTTGATTTTAATGCTTGATGATTATGTGATTGAGTAAAGAGATTTCTCTTGAATATGTGATTAGCAAAGGGATTAGTGCCAAGAGATTGGATTAGTCTTTATTATTGTTCCTTACCTAAGGTTGAGTGTATAGAATTGCTTGTTTTGATCATCCTAGACATGAACATGAATACCCCTATCACCATTGCCTTGATCTTGAACCATCTTTTAGTCTTTGAAGTTTAGTTTTACTCTGTTTTAGTTTAGATTTTACTCTGTTTTTGCTCTGTTTCTTATTGCCATTACTACTCTTTGCTTGCTTTCTTTTGTTTTCTTTTGCTTCTTTTCTTGATCACTTATTTTGTTAGACTTCTAAAACCATATTTATCTGCTTGTATTAAGATATCTATTGCATTCTTACTGTTTCATTCTCCCCTTTTGGATTGACAAAACCATATGCTATACTACAACTGATTGTACAAGCTCTGATGATTGAATCAAGTCCCAAAAAGCCTTGTATCAATTTGGCGCCGTTGCCATTAGGGGAATGCTTTGTTCAGTAGGATTTGTAGAGATCTTGAGATCAAGCTTTGTTATTTTCGATATTGGTTACTGATTTCTCCTTTGGTCTAGAATTTCTTTTGTAGGTACCACAATAATTGTTCTTAAGTGTCTACAACTACAACTGAGGTTAATGGTCAAAGATTTTGGGTTTGCAGAATCAGAATTCAGCTGTTGAAGCATGGAAGAACATCAGTATGCTGCTGGTTTTGGTTTGCAAGGTACACAAGGTCCTCAAGGAATTCAAGGCTTACAAGGACAGCAAGGTCCACATGATTTACAAGGAGCTTTGGTTCACATACCATTGAGACCTATAGGTGCTGCACATATACCATCAAGCTATGCTTCAAGGCAAGGTATTCTTCCACCTATGGAGACTGACCACTATGAGATAAAGAGCAGCATGATTGCTTTGATTCAAGAAAAGAAGTTCTTTGGATTGCCCAACCAAGATCCTCTTGAGCACTTGGATCACTTTGAGAGGATATGTGCTTTGACAAAACTTAGTAGAGTTTCAGATAATGGGTTGAAACTCATATTGTTCCCATTCTCTCTTGGTGGTAGAGCTCAAATGTGGGAAAAGTCTTTAGCACGAGGCAGCATCAACACTTGGGAACAATGCAAAGGTGCTTTCTTAACCAAGTTTTTCTCTCCTTCAAGAACTGCAAAATTCAGGAATGAGATCACAAACTTCAAACAGTGGTCTAACAAGATCTTTGGAGACACTTGGGAAAGGTTTAGAGGCTTCACTCATTAATGCCCTCACCATGGCTTCACCAAAGAAATGCTACTCTCCACACTATACAAAGGTGTTCTCCCAACAATAAAAATCCTTCTAGGTACTGCAAGCAATGGTTACTTTCTTGGTAAAGATGTTGATGAAGGATGGCTTCTAGTAGAGAACATGGCACTCAGTAGTTGGGATTATGTTGATGATAAAGAGCAACACTCAAAGGCAACTGAAGAGAAGCTAGAGACAGCATTGTATGAGATGAAAGCCTTGCAAGAGAAAGTTGACTTGCTGATCAATGAGACCATTAAACCTCTTCCTAGTGTTGCTCCACAAAACCACTACAAAGAACATCAAGTCAAAGCTGTCCAACAACAAGAGGCGCCAGTGATGCATCAAGACCATGATGTTTGTGTACACCAGTCCTATGGAGACACTCATACTCAATGGCATCAAGGTTCTTCTTCTCAAACAGTTGGCGCCAACACCTCCCAACCTTCACATGCATTGGACCTTAAGGAGATATTCCTGCAACTCCAACAACTTAATAATGGAGGATTTCAGAAGATCATGGCTGCTGAAATTCAAAGAAGTATGGCTGAAATTCAGAGAAGCATGGCTTCTGAAATTCAAAGAAGTATTGCCTCCACGATCAACAACTTCCAATCCCAAATAGACTCCTTGACTATGCAGCTGAGTAAACAAGAGAACAATGCTCAGCCACTCACCTTCAAGAAGCCCTTACAGCATTGTTATTGTATCTCCTCCACTTCCCTAACTGATATTGCTGAGAAAGAAAACTCTATTGCTGAGATTATTCCAAAGGTGACACCCTTTATCATCAATGTGGGCATTGAGTCTAAGTGTGGGGGAAGTGCTTTTCACTTGAGTTCAGCTAGTGATGCCAAGGCTGATGATTAAGACAAAGCCATTGAAGCTGAGGTTGTTGAAGCTGACATGGAAGTCAAACAAGGAACTGCACCAGCACCACACTCTCAAGGAACTCTTGCTGAAGAAGAACCCTTTGAAGAAGGGGAAAACTCAGAAGAAGAAGAGTGGTGGGTGCCACATGAACTTGTTGATGATACCAAGGAATACTTGACTGAAGTTCCTGATGTTCAAGAGAAGACTCAAGCTGCTCTCTTTCCTGTTTATCAACCCACTATCCCTTTTCCAGGAAGATTAAAAAAGCAGCTAGTACAGAAGTATCAGACCCTCTATGTTGCTCAAATGGAAATGAGAGGTCTGAATGGTCAAGAGGCGCTTGAGAAACTAAGAGTTAAAACTGGAGCATCTGAGGTTAAAGAGCAGAAAATTAAGAAGCTTGGTAATCCAGGAAAGTTTATAGTCTCTTGTGAGCTTGGTGAATTGGTTGTGGAAGAGGCCTTGTGTGACACAGGTTCAAGTATCAATGTGATGTCCCTTGACTTGGCAAAAGAACTAGGAGTCACCAAGCTGAAAACATATGATTTGACAATCACTTTTGTCGAATCTTCTTCAAGAACACATATTGGTCTCATTGAAGACTTTTCTGTGAGGATTGGAGCATGCAAAATACCAGCTGATTTTGTTGTGATGGAAATGGCTCACAGTTAGAAGCCTTCTCTACTACTTGGGACTCCATTTCTGAACACAACAGGCGCTGATATTGACTTCACCAAAGGGAGAGTCACCCTCAAGAAGGTGGATGATGGAGTTAGCTATGCAATAAAGCCTCCACCTTCAAGCTTTTGTGGAAGCATCACTAATTTTGAGAAAGGAGCTGCTAAGAAGCCACCTGATGTCAAGAAAGAGCTGAGGGGATTCAAGGCTGAAGTGCTAAAACAAGATGAAGACCCTCTTAATCACAATGAGTATGATGGTGAAGCATTTGATGGTGCTTGTCTTCTGGACTTGTTTGATGGAATCAAAGTGAAGCTGTATCGTGGACCAAGAGGACCAAGAAACAGAGTCAGGAAACCTAAGGAGAAGCTCTACTATGGACCCAACACATTGTTCAGGAGGAAAGGAGAAGAAACTTCAGTTCCACTCCATCATCCTCCATGATCTTAAGGAGCATGACAAGTCAAGCTTAGTGACTCTAAACAAGCGCTCTTGGGAGGTATTCCCTTGTTATCCTTGTTCATATTATTGTATTTTATGCTTGTCTTTGTTTTTTTCTTTCAATAACATGAGCAAGTGTGGTTTAAGGCAAGTTGTTATAAGTTGGGACACAGTTTGACCAAACTCCCTCTAAGGTACACAATCATGCTCCTTTGCTCCTGAATGCTTCTGAATATCTTTTATTACCCTCCTTCAAGCTTCTATTACACAAGGGACTGTGTAATTTAAGTGTGGGGAAGGGCATTGCATTTTACATTGTGTTCTGTTTTCTTATTTTCTCTTTTACATACTTCAGCCTCATGCATTCATGCATTCATCTATATGCACTGAAAATCCATGAAATTTTCAAATTTTTTGGAACCAAAAAGATCATTTAGTTACATTTACATAACTAAGATTGAGTATAGATGCATTTCATATTGGATTACATACATTTTCATAGGGAGTAGATGATAAACACTTGTCAAGATGTTAATGTTTGAATTGTTTTCAATGCCTTGGTTATCTGTTTTTTTTATTGCATTGTGGTGAGTTTGAAGTTAAAGCTGCACCACATCTTGAATTCTTGCATTGATATTCTTGTCTTATGCAGAAGCTTGCTTTGATTTGATTCCAACTCTATCTTATTAGAACCATAATCCTGACTTTGAATTATCTTGTTTGTGCATTGAAAGTGATTACATGGCTACCCATATACATACTTGGATTATCTTCTTCCCTTCTTACCACTCTTGTTAATCCAAGTAGCTGATCCTCATCATTATGGGACAGTTAACCACACCCTAAAACCAATCCTTCTTTCTGAACCTAAACACTATTGTGAGAGTTGTGAGGCCTTGCATTGCATCATTTTTTATCTTATCTTGGCAAAAAGTGTTAGGAATAAGGCTGGAAAAGAGAAGCTCTCTTGTAGACACCAGCTTGCATTTTGAGCTTGATATTAGGTTAGGAGTTTGGGAAAGGGTAGTGTAAGTGGTTTGAGCTTTAATTGTTTACATCTTTGAGAAGAAGAAGAAGTATGGGATTGGTAGTACGGGGGACCAGTTCATTTTGTGGTTAAGTTAACTAGGAAGAAAGCTCTAAGTGCTAAAGAAGAAAGGTGCCAACAACAACAAAGCTTACAAAAGGTCATCCAAAAGGAGTAATCAGACCACGCAATCCACCAAAGGTGATGAAAATGGCGCCAATCATGCAACAAAGAAGAGCAAGTTCCAAAAAGAAGTCAACCACACAAGCAAAAGAAGAAGGAGTTTCCCCAAATATGAAGAAGAAAGTGATCAAGTGCTTTGGGAAAGGGTAGATTTAGGAGTTTCACTTGGGGTTTTAGAAGTTATTAGGTTCATCTTGGGTAAAAAGGGTAGAAGAGAGCTTTGACTTGCATGCGTAGGTGTGCTTTTACCTTTAGCATTTTGCCTAAGATAGAATCATTTCATTGTGTGATCCCCTGAATCTTTGAACCCTTATTTGAAAGAGATCATTTTCATCTCCTAACCATGTCCCTTGACCAAATGTTTTCTCTTGATTTTCACAAACCTGATCCATTGGTTACTGATTAATAAATGTTAAAGAGTTGGTTGATTTGAATGCTTGTGTAGGCTAAGCTGGAGTTCATTGTTTGCTATGATGGGTATGGCTAAAATTTTTAAAGTAGAATAATCTCTATGCATCTTAGAACCTAAAACTTAGGCATTGAATCAGTTTTTCCATTGACATCTTTAGTTTTGAGCTCCCACTTTCAACCCTCGCTCTCTCATTTGTTCTTGTTAGCTTGAGGACAAGCAAAAGGCAAGTGTGGGGGTGTTGATATCTCTTGTATTTACAACATTTTGGCTTGCATTTAGTGCATGTTTTGGTTCTCTTTTGCATGTTTTCCTTATCCTTTGTCCCATTTTCTTCTCCTTTTAGACTTAGGTTGCATTCAGGATGTAGTTTGCATTTTCTTTGCATAAAAGATGTTTATAGGTACTCATTGAGCTACAAAGAGCATGGAGATAATGGTGGGTGCGGCACAAGACATGAAAAGACCCAAGAAGAAGGTGCACCTTGTTGAAGCGGCCAGAAACTTCACCTGGCAAAACTGGCTCGGACAAAGCATCTCCAAGACGATTAAGCTTCAATAGTCTTCACCAATGTTGTAGCCCCGTGAGTTAGCTTACGTCTAGAGTTGGTTTCAGGTCATTCCCATCAGTTGTTAGAAAGTTAGAGAAGTTTTCATGAAACCGCTCAACCCCTATCGGTCTGTGCACGGAGGCGCTATCGATCAAGGAGTGACCGATGCAAGATTTTTTGGTCACCAGCATCGGTCAGGAGTGACCGACATAAACCCAGCAGAAGAATTTCGGTCACCAGCATCGGTCAGGAGTAACCGACAGGAATCATATCGACTGAAGATCATCTCAGATGAGATGTTTCCATTCCGATTTGGCTTGGCGCCCTTCATCAATTTTTAGCCAGTTGAGTTAGCTTTTGTTTGGATTTAGTTTCTAGTCATTCCCGTCAGTGGTGGAAGAGTTACGGCGAATAAAGCGAGCACATGTCCATTTTACCGTTGATCTTGACCGACTTGAAGATCAGCTCTGACGAGTAGCCTCCGTCCCTATTCAGCAGCTTGACTCTTCACAAAAGTTGTAGCCACGTGAGTTAGCTTTCAGGAGAACTTGTTTTCCGGTCATTCTGATATGCCGTTCAACAGATATCGCAATTTTCGTGAAACCGCTCAACCCATATCGATCAAACGTATCGATCAATCAAGACCGATACAACTGACTGAAATGATTCATATCGATCAGCCTAGACCGATACAACTGACCGATATGCTGCCAGACTGAAGACTATTTATTTACAATTTTTCCATTTTCGCTTAGACTCCTATAAATTCTTAAAATCCCTAATTTCTGGGGACACATCTCTTTATCCAGCAGTCTCTTCTTCTTTGTTTTAGCTTTTTGATTTTGTAACTTGAATCTTTGCTTATTTCAATAATAGTTTGCATTTACCTTAATCTTTTGTCTCTCTAATCATGATTAACTATCTTTTCTTCATAGATTTGACGGTTTTCACCATGTTTAGTGAGTAGTTTGCTTTAGGTTTGAGATTAGGGCAGATGGGATGATTTTAATGATTGTTTAGGTTGATTAGGGCTTAGATCTTCTCATTCCCTTTCTTATATGATTGTACTTAATGCTTAGTATCTCTTTGTTGGAGAAGTTGATTTTAGGTTTTCACATGCACACCAAGTGTTTGATGAAATTCCTGAATGAAGTTCAATGCTTGAAAATGGTGTTTAGATAATCATGAGTCTTTGCATCTATCATTTCCTGCTTGAATGTACTTATTGCTTAGTACCATATTGATGAGGAATTACCTTTAGACATTGATTATGCATGAGAATGTGAGTTGATGTTTGATATATCATATAAGAGATTAGTAAACCTAGCCTAAGAGATTAGATGTCTAGCATGCTAATTGGTTTTATGGAACTTGATTTTAATGCTTGATGATTATGTTTTTGAGTAAAGAGACTTATCTTGAATATGTGATTAGCAAAGGGATTAGTGCCAAGAGATTGGATTAGTCTTTATTAGTGTTCCTTACCTAAGGTTGAGTGTTTAGAATTGCTTGTTTTGATCACCCTAGACATGAACCACCCTATCACCACTGCCTTGATCTTGAACAATCTTTTAGTCTTTGAAGTTTAGTTTTACTCTGTTTTAGTTTAGCTTTTACTCTGTTTTTGCTCTGTTTCTTATTGCCATTACTGCTCTTTGCTTGCTTTCTTTTGTTTTCTTTTGCTTCTTTGCTTGATCACTTAGGTTGTTAGACTTCTAAAACCATCTTTATCTGCTTGAATTAAGTTCCCTATTGCATTCTTATTGTTTCATTCTCCCCTTTTGGATTGATAAAACCATATGCTATACTACAACTGATTAGTACAAGCTTGGGTGATTGAATCAAGTCCCAAAAAGCCTTGTATCAGGTTGAGGCAATTCAAAAGGGTTGAAAGGGTTAAAGCTTTGTGTTTTCTTTGTTCTGCATACCTTCTCTTCTATGATCTTGGGGTCATAAGGCTTAGAGAGCGTTGGAAAAGGTCTCTATGATTCCAGGTCTGTCTTACCTTGACAGGATTCAGATATCCTAGAAAACCAGATCCTAGAGACTAATCTTTCCTTTCCCACACGCCATGGTTGTAAAGGGGATTAGGTAGGTCATTATATTGAACTCTGTTTTCCTTGCTCTTCGATTTCTTTTTCCACCAAACACCATGGGTTTGGAGAAGAGATTGAGGAAGTGAACCATACCACACGCCATGGATGGTTCTTATTTTGTTTTCAAGGCTTAGAGAAACCTCACAAGAGAGTAGATCTGAATGTTTTCAAACCAAAGCTTAAACCTTTGAGACCCTTGAATATGACCCTCGACCCTAAACCCTCCTTTTTAAAACCTCTGTTCATCATTCGCTTGTCATTTAGCTTGCATCATGTTCATTAGAAGTCATTCGCTTAAAGTTGTTTGTTAGATCGATCCATTTTGCTCGATCCAGTGCTCGATCCTCTGGTCGATTCACTGGTCGATTTTTAGTTCTTAGTCGCTGCATATTTAATCTTCTGCTTGTTCCTAGTGGTAGTTAACCCCCTTCGAGGGCTCATGCTCAATCACCCTTGTACTAGTCAGTTGTAGTAAGGGTTTTAAGTCAATCCATTGGGAAGAGTTGAAAACAGAAGAGTTGAGAGTAAAGTCTCTAAGTCAAGCAGGCAGAGAATTGGTTTTGTTGCCTAAGCAACAGTTCTAGCAAACTAAGTGAAGCAAGCAGCAACCAAAGTAAAAGCAGAAGCAAACTAAGCAATTCTAAACAAGGAAAACAGAGTAAAACAGAGCAAAACAGAGCAAATCCGAAATTCAAATAAGAGAAAGGCAAGTCTCTAGATGTGGTTATTGACTTTGGGGAATTTCAGGCATCAACTAAGGCTGTTTCAAACTACATTGATCAAGCAAGCAAGCAAGCAATGGTGATTCCTAGACATAGAGTTCACACTTAAGCTAGTTAGATCCAATCTCTTGGCAAATAACCCTTTGCTAAACATTTTAACAAGAACTAACTCTCATTAGTGCTAAAACAACAAGCAAGCATGATTAAACAACTCTATTCAAGTCAAAATGATCCTCAAACAGTCAATCTCTTGAGCCAAGGCCAGCAAATCCTCTATTAAACATGATCAGCATTTCATCAAACACTTGGTGGGCATAAGAGAAAGCTAACAACTTAGACAAGTTTGATCAAGACTAATCTAGCATGAATAACAGATTAATAGAGAGGAACCCATAAAATGATGAACATAACAAGCCTTAGATTCCCCTAATGAAGCCTTAATCAAGCCTTAGATTTCCCTAATCTACCACATGTAGAAACCCTAAGATAACTACTCACTCATAATCATGCTTAACACAAAATCACAAAGGGAAAGGATGCTAATAATGATTAAAAGAAAGATTAAAGAAAGATTAAAGCAAATACTTGATTATATTAAACAAAGCAATGAAATTGTCTTACAAACTTAAAAGAAATGCTCAAGAACAGTATTTTGACATGACTTGTCGAAAATCTGGAAAAAGAGGCTATTTATAGCCTAGAAAGGAAAACCCTAGAGTAATGGCAAAGTTGTAATTAAAAACAGGTTCGGGCTGGGTCAGTATCGGTCAGTCCTGTCGATATCCAGTGACCGAAATGGGTCCCTATCGGTCTTCAGTGATCAACACACATGACCGATGTGTTTGTGTCGATCACACTTGGCCTATACTGGTGACCGATATGCTTCGTATCGGTCACTCTTGACCGAAACTCTCCGTGCTCTGACCGAAAACTTTTGCAGAGATCTTCTGCTGTGATCCTTCTTGCTACCTTTTGCCCAGCTCGCATCTTGTATAATTCCCAAAACTCCTCCAAGCTCCTTTAGGCTCCAAAAGCACCTAAAAACATCCAAAATGCAAAGAAAATGCAAACTATAGTCTAAATGCAACCTAAGTCTAAAAGGAGAAGAAAATGGGACAAAAGCAAAGGGAAAACATGCAAAAGAGGATCAAAATATGTACTAAATGCAGCCCTAAATGGTGTAAATACAAGGGATATCACTCAGCATCATTGGTGTTAGAGGAGCTGGCTTGGCTTTTTTGAAAACCAGTGGGAGCAAACTGCTTTGGCTTGAAGTTGCTTTGGAAGTTATTCCTTGGAGCATAGCCTTGGTTGAAAGGTACCAAAGGTCTTTGTTGGTTCCCTTGAGGTTGTTGTGGAGGATAACCCTGATCTTCGGGATTAACAACATTGTTGCTTCTGTAAGAGAGGTTGGGGTTAGGCCGGAAGTTGCCATAATTGTTGTTGTAACCTCCCTGATTTCCCACATAGTTCATCTCTTCCACTTGAAGTTCTTCCTCACTTGGCTTTTCAATCATTTCACCAACAAAATTCAGCTCCTTATGCTGCACCTGAAGCAACTTGTCAAGCCTTGAGTTTAGCTCCTTCAGCTCTCTTCTTGTGGACTCTAACTCCTTCTCTATATGGCCCTCTTCTCCTCTTTGAGTTCTTTAAAAATCTTCATTGTAATTCCCATCACTCTAAGCTAAGTTTTCAACAAGCTCAAGATCTTCATCCACATCCTTAGAGAGAAAGTACCCATTGCTTGCAGTATCAAGTAGCATCCTGATCTTAGGGAGAGTGCGTCTGTATAGTGTAGAAATCAATGATTCAGTTGAGATCCTATGGTGTGGTTACTGAAGAGTAAAACCTTTGAATCTCTCTCATGCTTCTCCAAAGGAGTTATTGCTTCTTTAGGAGAACCCAATAATTTTGATTCCTGATTCTTGCAGTCCTAAATGTGCTGAAGAACTTGGCCAGGAGTGCCTTGTTACACTGATCACAGCTTGTGATACTCCCTTGGGGTAAGTTCTTCTCCCACTGGTGCGCCTTAACTTAAAGTTGTCTTCACTAACACCATTGATCATGGTGAGAGAGCAGAGTCTGTCAAAATTGTATAGATGGTCCAAGGGATCTTGCAAAGACAAGCAATGAAATATACTGTTCTGAACCATAGGGATCAAACCAGACTAGATTTCGAAGTTGTTGTTCTGCGCTGATGGAGGGATGATACCTGTCCTGTTGTTATAGGTGTTAGGAACATCACCAGCACCAAGAGGCCTCATAGGGCGTGCAGAATGTGCTGGTCCTCTCTGACCTTGCTTACCTTGGACTCCTCGCTGTCCCTGAACACCAGAAACTCCCTGAAAACCTTCTGCTCCTGGTGGTCCTTGATGTTACTGCATATTGCATGTATTTTGCATACATATTAGTTAGCTTTTCATGCATTTACATCACACTTTAGACTATATTGCATCACTTAGGGTCCTAGAGCATTCTCGCACCAGCATATGCATGTTCCTTGCATTTTGCATCACATTCCGGTTGTTTCTGGCTACTTTGGAGTCGTGGAGGTTCCTGGACGTGCTGAAGCTGTTGTGGTGGTTCGTTGAACGTCGGATGTTTGCTAAGGACCAGAGATCGGGGAGCAGATCGAGCATGGCAGGTCGATCTAGATGAGATCGACCAGAAGATCGAGAAGCCCAGGCGATCCAAGGGAAATGATCGAGACGAAGATCGAGTGGAGCAATCGATCAAATGGTACGGACGTAAATGATCCCAGGCAGAGCGAAAGCCGGATCGAGTCCACCACTTGATCCGACCGAAGATCGAGACCCAGATCGAGTAGAAGACACGATGTCCGAAAGTGATCGAGAGAGCCGCTCGATCCCGAAGTCGATCTCTGTCCTTTCAACCATTTTTGGCCGCTAGCGAGGAGGGGACCATCGAGCTGTTTTCACCATTTTGGCAAGGCGGCGATGCCTTTTTCCAAAGACACTTTTTCATTCTTATCTTTTTATGCTTTTTTTCTCTGGTTTGGAGATTCTCCGCCATTGTTAGACTTTGAGTTTTGTTCTTGAATAATTCGAATTGTTTAAGTTTTAAGTAATCGTTTTCATGTTCATCGCTTCATCTTTCATGTTTATTTCGGTTATTCTCATGTGTAGCGAGTAGTTTCATTTGGGTCTCGGGGTTTAGAGGATTCACGGGGTCTAAGGGGTTTTCAAGTTGGTAGTTTGCTTGTTCTTAATGGCTTTCTCTTCTAGGATGTTGAGTCCCTAAGGCTTAAAGACTCTCACGCCAAGATCTTTATGATCAGAGAGGTCTCTTACCTTGACAGGATCCAAAGACCTCTGAAAATCACATCCTAGAGACTAGTTACCCTTTCCCAAAAGCCATGGAAGTTTAGGTGACTAGTTAGGCCGTGTGTTTGAAATCTGAGTTCATTGCCCTTCAACCTCTCTTTCCACCAGAAGCCATGGGTTTGGAGGAGAGGATGAAGGAGTGATCCATACCGAAAGCCACTGATGGATCTTGTTTTTGTTTTCAAGGCTTAGGGAATCTCACAAAGTGAGTCGATATAAAGTTTTCAACCCCAACTTGGACCCTTGAAACCCCGGACCATGAATCTCAACCCTATACCCTTCTTTCATAGCATTCTTACATCTTCGTTAGTCATTTGCTTGATATTCTCCGTATCCTGGTCATTAGTTTCTTCATACTTGCATTTTTAGACGAGATCGATCCAAACTGCTCGATCTAGTGGTCGATCCTTTGGTCGATCCACTAGTCGATTTTTGTTAAATCATAGCCTTGCATTTTAATTTTTCTGTTTGCTCCTCGTAGTAGTTCAATCACTCTTGGTAATTTTAAAATAGTTTTGCATTCCATTCGGTCGTTGCATATAGTTTTTAGGATTTTCACAATATCGCCTTTTATTCGCTTAGCTTTACACTGCTCTTGCATTCTCTTTGATCTTCCTAGCTCCTACAAATGGATTGACTCTCACTTGCATACTGTACTACAACCTAAGTGTTGCATTTGAGTTTGATAGCCTCATTGCATCCTCACTCTTGCAAAGAAAGTAGTTATCAAATGGCGCTGTTGCCATTCTAGGAGTGTTAGAAAGCATAGAGATTTGGGGCTTAGTAAAGACTAAGCCTTTACCTTGTTTTAGTTACTAATTTCTTTACTCTCAAACGTGTGTCTCTTAGGTACATGAATCTTCGTTCAAGGGGAGACAACAATCTACTTCAACCCTTGGAGAACATTCATCAGCTTGGTTATTCACGACAAAGAAGAGTACGAGAACAAGCCAGAGCCTTTGAGGAGATTGTTCAGCACGGTTTGGTTGACTTTGAAGCTATGGCTGAACACGAGCATCCAGAGGGACCTCCTCCAGCTCACGGGGCAGTGGGAAGGGGCAATGGAAACCCCCAAAACACGGCTAGACCCTCAAGGATCATAGGAGCCGGAGATGCTCCCAATACTCATCACAATAGGTTTGGGATCACTACTCCTCCTGTACAGAACAACAACTTCGAGATTAAGCCAGGTTTCATCTCCATGGTGCAAAACAACAAATTCCACAGCTTAGCAATGGAAGATGCCTTGGAGCACCTTGACAATTTCGAGCAAGTATGTGGGATGATCAAGATAAACGGCATATCAGAAGATGCTTTCAAGCTGCGTCTCTTTCCCTTTTCACTTGGAGACAAAGCTAGGCATTGGGAGAAGACCCTACCACAAGGCACCATCACCTCATGGGCCGAGTGTAAGAAAGCTTTCCTCTCAAAATTCTTCTCTAGCACCAGAACGGCAAGGCTAAGAAGCGAGATCAGCGGTTTCACGCAAAGGAATAATGAGACTTTCAATGAAGCCATGGAACGATTCAAGGACTATACTATCCAATGTCCTCACCACGGCTTCAGCGAAGAGACCCTTCTAAGCACTATCTACCGCAGAGCTTCACCAAAGATCAGGTTGTTGCTTGACACGACTAGTAAAGGGAACTTCCTTGGTCAGGAGGTAGAAGAGGGCATGGAGCTGATTGAGAACTTGGCATTGAGTGACGGCAACTATGCTGAAGATTATGACCGTGCATCGAGAGGATCTGAGCTAGAGTCTCACAAAAAGGAGCTGAAATCCTTGCATGAGAAGACTGATAAGCTGGTGTTAGCCAACCAGAAGCATGTTCACTTTGTTGCTGAAGCGGATGAGAATCAAGAAGAGCTTGAGTTGAGCCAGGAAGAAGCCAATTGGGTGGCGGGACAGAACAATTACAAACCTCACGGCTACACCCAAGGCTACAACCAGAACAACAATCTCTCCTACCGTAGTACCAACGTCGCTAACCCTAAGGACCAAGTGTACCCTGCTCAGCAAGCAAAACCTTTCATACCTTACAACAAAGGTTTTCAGCCGAGTGGTGGCTTCCAAGGTCAAGGGCAGAACAACTTCCAAGGGCAACATCAAGGCAACAAGGTTTATACGCCAAACTACCCTCCGGGCTTTGCACCTCAGCAGCAACAGCCGATGCAACAACAAGTTGATCAGGTTCAGGCCATGTTTCAGCAGCTGATCTAAGGGCAAGCCTCTACAAACCAGAAGTTTGCCGAGATGAACACTCATTTAGACTCGTCTCTCACTGACTTCTCCACTCAGATCACCAACTTAAACAACAAGATCAAACAGCTAGAGAAGGGGAAATCGAGTACAAGTGGTCAGAATAGCCTACCGGGCAAGTGTGAGCAGAATCCTAAGGAATTGCCAACGCCATCACGTTAAAAAGCGGCAAAGAGCTAGCAGCTACAGTTACTCCTACGAACAACGAGGACGTTGTAATTCAAGAGGGGGAGGGTAAGCTTTCCGCTGATGATGAGATCAACTTTGACGATGTCCGGATTCAAAGGCCAAGAAGAGGAGACAAAGCGGTTGTTGAGAAGAAAGCAGAGCAAACTACTAAGGAGAAGGATGCTTATGTATCTCCACCGTATGTACCTAAGCTACCTTTTCCTGGCCGTTTCAAGAAGCAACTCATAGAGAAGCATAAAGTCTTGTTTGAGAAGCATCTTAAGGACGTAGAGATCAAGGTACCTCTCGTGTACTGCCTTGCAATGATGCCTAAATGCGCCAAATTCTTCAAAGACACTCTCGTGAAGAAGAATAAGGAAAATAAGGAGGTGCTTGTTCTAAGTGAGGAGTGTAGTGCTGTGATACATAAGAAAATAGTCCCTAAGAAGTTGGGAGACCCTGGAAGCTTCACTATACCCTGCGCTTTAGGTCCTTTGGAGTTCAAGAGTTGCCTTTGTGATCTCGGAGCTAGCATAAATCTTATGCCTCATTCTGTGGCAAAGAAACTCGGCTTTACCCGTTTCAAGGAATGTAGAATCTCTTTGGTACTAGCTGACAGGAGTGTGCGGTTACCCGTAGGACTGCTTGGGGACTTACCAGTAAAGATCAGTGAAGTGAACGTGCCTACAGACTTTGTTGTTTTGGAAATGGATGAAGAGCCAAAGGATCCACTCATTCTCGGTAGACCTTTCTTAGCTACCGCCCGGGCCATAATAGACGTCAAGAACGGGAAGATTGCCTTGCACTTGGGTAAAGATATAAGGCTAGACTTCGATATCAATGAGGTTTTGAAGAAGCCTACGATAGAAGGGCAAGCTTTCTACATTGATACATTGGATGCCTTAGCGGATGAGTTGCTGGAAGAGCTGGCTCAGGAAGATCATTTGAAGCTGGCACTGACTAAGGAGCCAGAAGAGTTTGGTTATGTGGATGAGAGTACTCAGGAGTACGTCAACTTGCTTGATTCGAGGAAAGTTGTGCTTGAAGATGTAGGCATTTTCCTAGAGATTGACTCCAAGATCGATGACATTACTCGATCCAGGGGTCAAATCCACAAGACAATCGAGAGCACAACTCGATCCGGTGCAGAAATCGACAGTCAGATCGAGGAGGGTGATCGGTCCAGGAAAACAATCGAGTCCGAGATCGAGAAAGGCCTTCCGATCAAATTGAAGTTCAATCCGGAGATCGACTCAGCGTCTCGATGTCTCACTCGATCCACATCAAATCAAGTGAGTGAATCGAGCGAAACTGCTCGATTTGGACGACATCGAGAGCAAGATCGACCGGACGACTTGATTTCAGAAGGGATAGGGGTTGGAGAAAGCAGCCTCAAGGGCCATATCTCGAGTTCTAAGGAAGGTTCTAAGAAGGAGAACAACAGCAACAGCCACGAGGATGATTGGAGCGAGCTGTTAGCCCCAAAGGTGGACCTTAAGGAGCTCCCAAAAGGGCTAAGGTATGCTTTCTTAGGGATTAACGAAACCTATCCTGTGATTGTGAATGAAAACTTGAGTGATGATGAGTTGCAATCACTCTTAACTGAGTCGAGAAAGTATAGGAAGGCCATTGGGTACTTTCTAAGTGACATCAAAGGCCTTTCACCGATGTTTTGCACTCGTAGGATTCACTTGGATAATGAGAATGTCTCTTCTATAGAACATCAAAGGCGTTTGAATCCAAATTTGAAAGAGGTTGTCAAGAAGGAGATTCTTAAGCTTTTAGAGGCTGACGTGATCTATCCCATAAGTGACAGCACGTGGGTTTCTCCCGTACACGTGGTGCCTAAGAAGGGAGGGATCACGGTCGTTAAGAATGACAAAGATGAGCTTATACCTACTAGGACTATTACTGGACACCGTATGTGTATTGACTATAGGAAGCTTAATCTTGCTACTAGAAAGGATCATTTTGCCTTGCCTTTTACTGATCAAATGCTTGAAAGACTTGCTAATCACCCCTACTATTGCTTTCTTGATGGATATAGTGGATTTTGCAAATATCAATCCATCCCAACGATCAGGAGAAGACGACCTTTACATGCCCTTATGGTACCTTAGCGTATCGAAGGATGCCATTCGGGTTGTGTAACGCACCAGCTATGTTTCAGCGGTGTATGATGTCAATCTTCTCTGATCTAATAGAAGAGATGGTAGAGGTGTTTATGGATGACTTCTCGGTCTATGGTGCGTCCTTTTCTGCGTGTTTGTTGAATCTTTTCAGGGTTTTAAAACGTTGTGAGGAGACAAACTTGGTGCTCAACTGGGAAAAATGCCACTTCATGGTTAAGGAGGGGATCGTGTTTGGACATAAGATATCAGAGAAGGTTATTGAAGTCGACAAAGCAAAGATTGATGTGATGACAAGCCTTGAGCCGCCAGTTAACGTAAAAGGGGTGAGAAGCTTCTTGGGACACGCCGGCTTCTACAGGCGTTTCATTAAAGACTTCTCTAAGATTGCACGCCTTCTCACTCGGCTGTTGTGCAAGGAGGCTGAATTCATCTTTGATGAGGAGTGTTTGCAAGCTTTCGTGACAATCAAAGAAGCCCTAGTATCCGCGCCTATAGTGCAAGCACCAGATTGGACTCTCCCATTCGAGATTATGTGCAATGCTAGTGACTACGCCGTGGGAGCTGTCCTAGGCCAAGGGAAGGATAAGAAGCTACACCTGATATACTATTCTTCAAGGACCTTGGATGACACGCAAACGAGGTACACCACTACTGAGAAGGAGCTATTGGCGGTTGTATTCGCCTTTGAGAAGTTCAGAGCTTACCTCGTGGGTTCCAAGACCATAGTTTACACGGATCACGCAGCTTTGTGCTACATCTATTCCAAGAAAGACACTAAGCCGAGGCTTTTGAGATTGATCCTCTTACTCCAGGAGTTTGATATGGAAATTAAAGACAAGAAGGGGATAGAAAACGGAGTTGCTGACCATCTCTCTCGGCTAAGGATCAACGAGTCTCTGCCCTTAGATGATTCTCTCCCCGAAGAGCAACTCATGGCGATCACTATTGCTGTTTGTGGAAAGCTTGAAGGGCAGTTTGAGGAGGTGTTGAGCTTCAAGGAGGAGGATCTTCCCTGGTACGCTGATGTTGTGAACTACTTAGCGTGTGGTGAGGAGCCAACACATCTCAACAGCTATCACAAGAAGAGGTTTATGAGGGAGGCGAGTGACTACTTTTGGGACGATCCCTACATGTACAAGAGAGGGGTGAAAAGTTTGTACCGGAGATGTGTTACAAAGGAAGAATCTAAAGACATCCTCTTTCACTGTCATGGCTCATCCTATGGAGAACACTTCGCTTCATTCAAAACTGCCACGAAAGTGTTGCAAGCTGGTTTCTGGTGGCCGTCCATCTTCAAAGATGCACACGAGTTTGTGAAGAGCTGTGAGGCGTGTCAACGAGCAGGGAATATCACTAAGAGGAACGAGATGCCTCAGGTTCCTATCTTCGAGGTTGACGTGTTTGACGCGTGGGGCATAGACTTCATGGGGCCGTTTCCTTCTTCATACGGCAACAAGTACATCTTAGTAGCGGTTGATTATGTCTCCAAATGGGTTGAGGCTGTTGCTTCCCCTACAAACGATTCTAAGGTGGTGATCAAGCTGTTTAAAAGCATCAATTTCCCGAGGTTTGGGGTACCGAAGGTGGTTATAAGCGATGGAGGAAGCAACTTCATAAACAAGATCTTTGAGAGTCTTTTGAGAAAGTATGACGTTAAGCATAAAGTGGCTACACCGTATCATCCTCAAACGAGCGGTCAAGTGGAAGTCTCCAACCGGCAAATCAAGGCTATACTTGAGAAGACGGTCGGAGCAACAAGGAAGGACTGGGCAGTAAAGTTGGATGACGCACTTTGGGCCTACCGTATCGCCTTTAAAACACTGATTGGTACGACCCCTTTCACTCTGCTCTATGGCAAAGGCTGTCACCTCCCAGTTGAGCTGGAAAACCGTGCATTGTGGGCTGTAAAGAGGCTGAACTTTGACCTCAAGACTGCTCAAGAGAGGCGCCTCATCCAGCTACATGAACTGGACGAACTAAGGTTGAACGCTTATGAGAGCTCTCGGATATACAAGGAGCGGACTAAGGAAGCTCATGACAGGAAGTTGGTTTCCAAGGAGCTTAAGGAAGGAGGTTTGGTGTTACTGTACAATTCAAGACTAAAACTCTTCCCGGGAAAACTGAAGTCAAGGTGGAGCGGGCCGTTTGTGATCCAAGAAGTGCTGCCTTATGGAGCTGTTACATTGATGGGCAAGAGTGGCAGTTTATTCACCGTGAACGGACACATGGTCAAGCCTTACTTGGCGGACAGCTATGCCAAGGAGAGTACCACGATGCTTCTCCAAGACCCACCATCTGCCTAAACCAAGTAAAGTCTAGCTAAAGACGTTAAAGAAAGCGCACCTGGGAGGCATTCCCATGTCTATCCTGTACATATTTCTGCTTTATTTCTCTTTCAGTTTTATGTTTTTATTTTGCAAGTGTGTAGGAACAGGTATGAGGAGTCTAAACCTCGATCTTGAAGTCCAAAAGAAAAGATAGGGGTTAAGAAAAGGCTAGAGATCGAGTGCTAGATCGAGTTAGTGAATCGAGAGGAGTCAGTCGATCTAGACGAGAACGAGTGATAAGATCGATCTAGATGAAAACGGATAGATCGATCCCAAATGGATCGACCGATCTAATTTCTCTCGGGAAATCCTTAAAAGATAGATCGATCACTCGACTCGATCCATCCCTCGATCTAAGCCAAATCGACCCCTAAATCGAGGACGTAGCTCGATCACGAGGACTTAGCCGTGGAGCCAAAATCTCAACGATCGAGAGAGCCAATCAATCCAGGACTCGATTCACCATGAATCGAGTCACAAATCGAGTAACCCTCTCGATCTAAGCCATTATAGGCATGAGATCGAGTCCTAGATCGACCAAACGGACTCGATCTCATGCCGAGGTAACATTTTCTTTCCCTCCTTTATTCTTTTTCCTCCAGTTTTTAAATTTAAAACTTGGTCAAGGCAAGCATCTTTGACCATGAAAGATGTGTCTTGACCAAGACTTGTGTCAGAAACCACCTCCTTTTACCCATAGTTTTGTTTCTTGTTGGCCTTTAAATGTTTTCATCAACTTCACACTCTCTCATTCTTGTTTTCTCGAAATTTTAAGCAAAGAGAGTGAGAGTTTTCTGTTTCTAAAGGCTAACAAACTTCTTAACAATCTTTGCAAAATGTATTTTCGGTTATTTAATAAAAATCTTTAGGAAAATCCCATTTTATTTCGCAGTTGATTGTTTTAGATGCTAGGGTGGTTTTGAATTTTTAAATTTAGCTAAATAATAGGAAAAATTCTAGATTTTCTAGTATCTCTAGATTTGATTCTCTATTATTTTTCTATATTTTTTATAAATTCCCCAAAATTCTAGGGTATTAAGTATTAGTTTTCTCCTTTGCCTCTCTTCTTCTCTTCGCCGTTTTGCTCATTACTTTTCTTGAGAAACCTGTTTCAGGCACGATGGCCCCCAAGAGAACGAGAGAGGAGACGGCACAAAAAGGAGAAGGTCAGGAAGTGGTTTTTCGAGAGAGGGTCCGATGGAGTAAGGACGAGAAGAGGGATAAGAAGCGGCTGGAAAGGCTTCGGTTCGAGCCTACTAAGTTTGCGGACCGGGTGCTGCTGTTCAAGCAAGGGATCCTTGGAGATTTCGACCAACTCCTCAAGAACATTGGCTTAAGATGTCTGTCACGAATGGATTTGCCCAACCATTCCAGAAGTGACAATAGACTTCCTTGCCACGTTGGAGTTTCGTTACGAGAACCCTAGCGCCCCCGTTCCTTCACAAGGCCGTCTCTCTTTCAAGGTTGGATGTCAAGCCTTCAGCCTCTCAATCCCCGAGCTGTGTCAGGCATATGGTCTCAACGCAGCCGCCACCAAGATCGAGTTCCCCTCCTTCACGCGAGCAAACGATTTTTGGGACCTGATCAGCAACGAAGACTACAAGCCAACACCGCCAAAATCAAGATAGTGAGAAGCCCGGTGCTGAGGTACACCTTGAAGCTGACCGCCAACACATTCAGCGGAAGGGCAGTTGCTCCCACGGTCACGAAAACCGAGCTTTACTTCTTGTTCCAAGGCGTGAAGCATTTGTTGTGTGATCCGGCGGAGAATGAAGAGCCTATGGAGGATGAACTCGGCGACGAGGTGAACTATGGATGCGTACTTGCTGCCTCTTTGGTGAAGTACAAGGCTTATGCCTTGCGGTGCATGACAAGCTCTTCTTTCATTGGCGGCTTCCTCACTCCTCTATTCATACAAGCTGGCGTACCAATACACGATTTCACACCCGTTCCGGCTAGATCTTTCATGGATGAGGTCTACATGAGGAATACCGACAGCTTGGGACGCACGCCAGCAGAAGGGTTCTACGCTTATCTTTTCATCGACGACGAAAACGAGAAGAGAGTGTGCATCCTACCAAACAAGGACGAGACCGAGCTGCTTGGTATTGGGAACATCGTGTTCTTGCCAACAGAAGAGGAGTGCTTTGCTCCTCTAGGAGGAACGCCTGCCCCAGCGATTGCTCCTCGTCAAAGGTCTGAGTCCCCAGCCACGAAAGATGAGATGCCCGAGGCTTACACCATTCCCAAGATCGACTTTGAACCGAGAACAAAAACGGAGAAGTTCCTAGCATCAGTTGTGGAGATGCAAAGGAAAAATCAACAAATGGCAAGGCAAAATGCTCAAGAAACTTGCCAAGAAGGTCAAATCGCTTCAAGGAGGCTCGCCTAAGAAAGATGCAAGTGAAGAGGTTCAAAAACCCGAGAAGAGGAGGCTTTCAACCGGTGGAGTTGTCATCCGTGAGACTCAAGGCAGCAACATTCAACCGGCGCGTCTCTCTCTTCAAAAGCCAGGCTCCAAAGGCAAAGCCATAGCATCTATTGAACATCTTCAAGTTCCAGCCGAGACTAGACCCGAGGTAACAACCTTCTTCCATTGTACATACCGCTCATGTTTGCTTCTTTTTGCTTTGTGTTTTGATGCTCTTTTGAATTTGTTTGCCACCGGGACAGTGTCAAGCAAGTTTGGGGGAGTATATGTGTGGTTTGGCTTGTGATTTCTGATCTTATTTTCCCTTTAGCATCCTTGAGTCTTGTAGTTGCATTTATCTCATTAAGCATTTTAGGATTGAGTCTAGAATCTTAAAGCATCTAGGTTATTCATATTCACATAAGGGGTTAGATTTTTTCTTAAAAAGGTGTTTTAAACTCATGAATTGTTTCAATGCCCTAGTTAGTAGTTCTCTAATGCTTTGCTCATACTTTGAAAGTAAGTTCTTACCATGCTTGGATCGCTTGCTATGATTTTCGTGACTAAGTGAGAAGAACCTTAATCTGAATTTGAATTATCACTCTTGTGCATTTGAAATGAAATACATGGATGACATATACATATTCAGGCTTTCTTACCCCTTTTTACCACTCTTTGTAAGTCTGAATAGAACCCCACACCCTGAACCTTGCCTTCCTTTCAAGCCAAATATTTCTTGTGTGATGTGAGGCCTTATTTTCGGATTGAACTTGGCATAAAGTGTTAGGTTTAGGCGACATGATTAGGCTTTCATATTGATGCTAGCTTTGCATTTTGAAGCTAGTTTTAGGTTTGTTTTGGGGCAGGGATTTGCTGGTGTTAAAAGAATTTTGCTTATGTGTTTTCAGTTTAAAAAGAAATGGTGTTTGGGGTTTGAAAATAAAGGACTCATGGTTTTAAGTGGTGGTATTGTTCTGTTTTTAAAATAAAAGCTCAGTTTTAAAAGAGAAGGAGGTAGCTCTCAAAAATAAAAATAAAAAATCAGAAAGAAAAGAGCCAAAAGGCCAAAGTTTAAAAAAGCAAAAAAAATAATAAGAGAAGAGGGCTACCAAGATTTAAAGAAAGAGCCTTAATTTTGTGTTTGACCGCCACTAGCCTAATAAGAGTAAAGTTGTCTCCTATTTTCGTGGGGTATGCTTGGCTTCTTGCCTTGTCGTTTGGGTAGTTTCTAGAGGTTGAGTGAGCTCGAAAAAGAAAGAAAATGAGAGGGGTTTAGGATCATTGTTCGTGTATATGGGTAGATGAGAGTCTAGTCATGTATGCATAAATTGTCTTTACCTTTAGCATTATGCATAAGTTCAATCCTTTTTGAGATAACCCATTGTTTGAATTACCCGCTTGAATGAGATCATCTTTGTCTCATAACCTTGTCCTTAGCCAAATGTATTCTGTTCTAAGTGCATAAGTGTGATTCACGGTTTGATCATTAATTGAATGTTAAAGGTTAGGATTCTTGGATTGTTTGGAATATGAGAGTCATGATCTGAATTTCTTTGTGTGATGAGTATGGCTAAGTTCTTTGGAGTATGAGTGTGCGCATTGCATTTTATAACGAGTAACTAGGACATTGAGATTAATTCATTTGAAAGGCACCTTTGCAAAAAGCTTAAACCCCCGTCTTTTCTAAAACCTCTCTTTCTTTCTTATTTTCTGTTGCTTGAAGGCAAGCAAGAAGTAAGTTTGGGGTAGTTGATGTTACTGCATATTGTATGTATTTTGCATACATATTAGTTTGCTTTTCATGCATTTACATTACACTTTAGACTATATTGCATCACTTAGGGTCCTAGAGCATTCTCGCACCAGCATACGCATATTCCTTGCATTTTGCATCACGTTCAGGTTGTTTCTGGCTACTTTGGAGTCGTGGAGGTTTCTGGACGTGCTGAAGCTGTTGTGGTGGTTCGTTGAACGTCGGATGTTTCCTAAGGACCAGAGATCGGGGAGCAGATCGAGCATGGCAGGTCGATCTAGATGAGATCGACCAGAAGATCGAGAAGCCCAGGCGATCCAAGGGAAATGATCGAGACGAAGATCGAGTGGAGCAATCGATCAAATGGTACAGATGTAAATGACGCCATGCAGAGCGAGAGCCGGATCGAGTCCACCACTCGATCCGACCGAAGATCGAGACCCAGATCGAGTAGAAGACACGATGTCCGAAAGTGATCGAGAGAGCCGCTCGATCCCGAAGTCGATCTCTGTCCTTTCAACCGTTTTTGGCCGCTAGCGAGGGGGGGACCATCGAGCTGTTTTCACCATTTTGGGAAGGCGGCGATGCCTTTGTCCACAGACACTTTTTCATTCTTATCTTTTTATGCTTTTTCTCTCTGGTTTGGAGATTCTCCGCCATTGTTAGACTTTCAGTTTTGTTCTTGAATATTTCAAATCGTTTAAGTTTTAAGTAATCATTTTCATGTTCATCGCTTCATCTTTCATGTTTATTTTGGTTATTCTCATGTGTAGCGAGTAGTTTCATTTGGGTCTCGGGGTTGAGAGGATTCACGGGGTGTAAGGGGTTTTCAAGTTGGTAGTTTTCTTGTTCTTAATGGCTTTCTCTTCTAGGATGTTGAGTCCCTAAGGCTTAAAGACTCTCACGCCAAGATCTTTACGATCAGAGAGGTCCCTTACCTTGACAGGATCCAGAGATCCTTGAAAATCACATCCTAGAGACTAGTTACCCTTCCCAAAAGCCATGGAAGTTTAGGGGACTAGTTAGGCCGTGTGTTTGAAATCTGAGTTCATTGCCCTTTAACCTCTCTTTCCACCAGAAGCCATGGGTTTGGAGGAGAGGATGAAGGAGTGATCCATACCGAAAGCCACGGATGGATCTTGTTTTCGTTTTCAAGGCTTAGGGAATCTCACAAAATGAGTCGATTTAAAGTTTTCAACCCCAACTTGGACCCTTGAAACCCCGGACCATGAATCTCAACCCTAGACCCTTTTTTCTTAGCATTCTTACATCTTTGTTCATTCGCTTGATATTCACCGCATCCTGGTCATTAGTTTCTTCATACTTGCATTTTTAGACGAGATCGATCCAAACTGCTCGATCTAGTGGTCGATCCTGTGGTCGATCCACTAGTCAATTTTCGTTAAATCATAGCCTTGCATTTTAATTTTTCTGTTTGTTCCTCGTAGTAGTTCAATCACTCCTGGTAATTTTAAAATAGTTTTGCATTCCATTCGGTCGTTGCATATAGTTTTTAGGATTTTCACAATATCGCATGTTATTCGCTTAGCTTTACACTCCTCTTGCATTCTCTTTGATCTTCCTAGCTCCTAGAAATTGATTGACTCTCACTTGCATACTGTACTTCAACCTAAGTGTTGTATTTGAGTTTGATAGCCTCATTGCATCCTCACTCTTGCAAAGAAAGTAGTTATCAGTCCTTGAAATCGCTGATCATCAATACCATGCTCCATGTTGAGCTGATGAAACCTCTGCAGTCTCTCTCTTTCTCTTGCTGCTCTTAATGCTCTCTCCACTTGCAAAATGTTGTGTTGATAATCCAGCGGGTTTTGATTACCTCTAGACCTCAAGTTCATACACCTATAAGAGGAAGAGAAAACTTGCAAATCAGTGCCAAACAGAAAATAGCAGCTTAATCTCAAGCATTCCACAAATCCTAATGCTTAAACTAAACCCATAGGGCAACGACACCAATTTGATAACAGGAGTTTGCCTAATCATCTCCTAACACACTCATTTCATTGCAGTATGAAAGGTGTCAATCCATCTGGGTTCATAAGACACTAAGAATGCAGCAGTTCACATAAGCCAAGCCAAATTAAGGAAAGCAGATGTGATCAAACAAAACTAGACTAAGCAGCACATATTTAAAGCATGAAATTCAAATAGATTAAAGCAAGGATCTAAGATGGGGGTTATTGACTAAGAGGGGATTAGAACTAAACTAGTGATGCTTCAAAACCATTCAAACAATGCTATCTTCTTGGCACGAGATTAACAACTATAACAAGCCTTGATACTAATCACTTTGTTAAACACATATTCAAGACAATTTCCATTACTCAAACACATGAATCAGCAAGCATTTAAACAGAATTCCAATCCTATAAAGCCAAAGTGCACCTTAGACATCTAATTCCTTAGGCTAAAAGA
Source organism: Thlaspi arvense (assembly GCA_911865555.2). Classification (NCBI taxonomy): domain Eukaryota; kingdom Viridiplantae; phylum Streptophyta; class Magnoliopsida; order Brassicales; family Brassicaceae; genus Thlaspi; species Thlaspi arvense. Next base: position 17,644,898 of record OU466857.2, read on the forward strand.
ACAAATCTCTAAAAGACTCATTGCAACATTTCATCAAACACTTATAAGGCAATAAGAGAAAGCCAAGATATTAAACACGCCTGGCCAAGACTAATCTAGTGTTAAACAAATTTAATAGCAAGAAGACAATCATATTAAGCACAAGATATCACTAATCTAATCCTAAAACCCCTCTAATCTATCCCATCTCAAACCCTAAATAAGACTACTCACTATTTTTAGTCAAAACCACGGATTCCAATGAGAAATAGATGTTAAGCATGATTAGAAAGCAGAATAAGCAAGAATTGATTAAAGGCAAGTGCAGAAATTCACTAAATAAAACTAGTTCTTACAAAGCAAAGCTGAAAAAAGAAAGGTGTTTAATGCTAGAACAGTAGGAAAATAATAATATCCAAGTTGCCTAACCATTTTAGGACTTTAATATTTATAGAAAAACTGAGAAACCCCTAATAAACCAAAAATATACCGAATTAAAGCTAACTCGGGTGGACCGTATCGACTTCATACATCGATATTGATACGCTCCTTGTCGATATGGTGACCGATACACAAGGCTTCAAGGGTGTATCAGTTTGACTCTCCATGTCTAGACATCGATACAATCGCCCTTTTTCTAAGGCATATGGAGCAGTTTCATGTCGATATAGCACCTCGATATGTCCTGTCTCCGGTGTATCGACTTGGGGGATCGATACACTGATCGGTAAGAATCCTCCTTGGTGTATGGAGGTCCTCCTTGTCGATATGTTGCCTTTGTACACCATGATCCTTCTGTATCGACGTGGAGTCATAGATATTCACCTCGGTATGCTCCATATCGACCAGATCACATCGATGTCCTGCTCGATATTGGTTGCATCCGACCTTGTCCTTCTCATTGTTCCATTCCCAGCTCACATCCATTGCACCACTTGGTCTCCACACTCCTTCTAGTACCTGAATAAAACTCCAAATGTATGCAAAATGCAATGGAACTCCTGAAACTACACTACCTTCAAAATATATGCTAATTGGACAAGAAGAAGCAAAATCTCTTTTGTTTCATCACTTTGAAAACCCGATTTTCACAAAACAAAGAGAGAGAGAGAGAGAGAGAGAGCGAATTTGAGTTTTAAAGACTTGTGCATTTCATTTTTCTCTAATCTTAAAGGTATTTTCGTATTATTTGATTAGCTTGCTTAATCTTTCAAGAAAATCCTTTTCTGTTTTATTTAGGGAATGATATGCTAGGGAATTAGGAAATTTTTTTTTAGATATAGCTAGATATTTGGAAAAATTCTAGATTTAATAACATCTTTAGATTTTCTTTTCTGTTATCTAGCTACAATTTTTATAAAATCCCCTAAAATCTTGGCTAATTGTTGCAAGTTTTTCTTTCCTAACCTGTCATTCTCTTACATTCGCCGCATTTACTCATCTCCTTCCTTGAAAGTTGTGTTTCAGGTACTATGGCTCCCAAGAGAACGAGAGAAGAAACAATTAAGAGACTAAAACTACTGATGAATGCATGTTAAGATGGTATAAATAAGGGAGATATCACTATGTCATAAAAGTGCATTTATATTTTCGGTCACTGGTCCCGAGAGAATTCCACTGTTAAAAGTGCTTGAGCTAGAATAGGATTAGGATAGATGACATTTCCTTAAAAAAATAGAGTTTTTACGTTTTAAAACATTCCATTTCTGCATTTCTGTTTCGGTTTTTATGTAACCAATCCAATAATATATTGTCATTTCCAGTACATATGGTTAGAAATTATATTGAAATAGAATGAAAAAGACACAAATGATTATCAGGGATGATGCATATCGAATCCCCAATGAGATGATCTATCTACACGTTTTAGAGAAGTGAAAGTCTTCGCCATATTAAACTACAAGTGAAGATTTTTACCAAATACGCATGAAGTTTGAAATTCACAAGGGCTATAAATGGTGACCAAAGTAATGAGCATATAAGTTAAATTATTTTTCATTCTTCAAAATGTTTACCATTTATAAGTATATGTTGTATTTTGTATTCCTTCTTTATATAAAACTATAGAGTAAAAATATTACTACAGTCAAATTTGAAAAAGAACAATTATTTTTATTGTTGTGGAGTAAATTACGCATTGCTTACAGTGCACGTGTGTTCATCGGGGTAGAAGAGCTATGCTTTTCAGATTCGTCAACTGGGGATTGAGCATGACAGGTTTTCATCATAGGTATCAAAATTCTCAAAGCTACTAAACCGTGTAGGTATAGTGGTTAAGGATATATCAATCCATCGGGGTTGTTAATGTCAGTACGGTTATGAATAGTGTAATAAGTCAAGCTTGCAAATAGAATGAAGGGATTTTTAAACTAGCAACCTACTAAAGATCAGACCTTGTGTCATTCAAGATCTTAAACAAGATTAAAAGGACAATATCTAAACAATACTAAGAAAGAGACAATACTTAAACGATTATAGATTTAAACTTTATATTAAAAGAAAGGTTAAGATGAGTATTTGTGGGACTTGGGAACTCTCACACTATGTTACCAAGCAAGGCCATTCATCACATCAAAACCTGGTTTTGATGATGATTTTTAGGTAAAGGGATCTTCAAATCGTTTAGCCCATGGTATTTGGATCTAACCTCTTTGAATCTCCATCACCATAGTCTAGCTCTTGGAAAGAGGTACAATGGAAGAAACAAGTAAGAATGTAATGTTCCTATTAAACCGTAAAACCCCGTAAACAGCTAATGTATTTGGCTAGGAAGGGTTTTACTCTTGTATATAGCTCTGGCCAATCGCACACGTGGTATTCATGTGAGATGGCGATGGACTTTAAACTAGGTGACCAATTTAGAGTAAGCATTAATAATGATAAACAAGAATAAATCAAGATTTAAGTTCAAACTAAGCAAGAAAATAGAGTCTGAAGATCCTTTTGTCCCTTAATCTATCTAAGATCCCACGGTGACAACTCACGCAACCATGAGAGGAGCTTCAAAATCCACTAGGATAAAGAGACTTATCTCGGCTTATTGGCGTGAAATGAAGACATAAAATAAATAAATGTAGAAGCTTTACCAAGAGGTGCTAAAGAACAAGTCTTGCTTAAACCAAAATACAAGCAAAGGTTCGAGCTTCAGATAGCTTCAATGGCAAAAAATAAAAACAGAGAGTTTAAATAAAAACAAGAGTGAAAGTAAAGAGATATGGAAGAATTGAGCGCTTATTTTGGTTGGCGTTTCTTCCGGGAAACGTTCAGGAGGTTCTCCTTTAGTCACACTGCTAAATCCAGCTGACTGGTAAGGCTCCCCTGAGACTTTTTGTTCAGATTGCCTCTTCTCCTTAGTTGTTTGCTCTCCTTTTCCCTGTTTGCTACAGATTTTGCCCCCTCTCTTTGTACATCTTCGTCTCTCTCTCTCTATCTCGGGATCCGGATCCCTTTCTTGTTGGCCTTCTACTCCCTCTTTATACGCCTTCCACTGACTCATCCCATTCGAGAGGCGCTCATAGGGATAGGTACGGTACCGCATCATGCTCACGCATTCGAAAGCTTGATAACTGCCCATGAACAGTAGAATAGGGAGGATCTGGGCAGGCCAAGATGCTGAGTCCATCATTTTGACCAGGTCCGCTGCCAACGTGTCGCTCACCGATATAGTGCGGTAAAAATTTGCCCAATAATTTCCGCCGACTTCTTCACTAATTGCAACTTAGTCAAAGAGTCGACCCTTTCGCCATCCCTGCAAAATAATCCAAGATTACTTGTTTTTCTTGATATCCAAAGGTTTAGCAAGTGTGATTCTGCGTTAAAGTTATGCACCTCCAACCTTACCGTGCATCCCGGGAGACTACAAGCTTAGCTGAGGTGCGAAAGTGTTAGTTTTCTAGAAAAATTGTTAGATGGCTCCTACCCTAGCTTGAGCGCGTATCCCATGATAGTACACGCTTGTCTAGGATAAGAGAAAACTAGGTTTCCGGAGAAATAATTGATTGCTTATAGGGTCAAAATTAGCCATCCAAAATATGGATGTTTCATAGGGACTTTCTCGAGCTTGAAATTTTATAAAGACCCTAAGCTGCAAGTGCACAGATGTGCATTGTTGTACTTAAGGTATCGATCGGAGGGAGTGCACACTTAACTGCAAAACCAACAAAGGTTTAGGATTTTAAACACACGTCAATGGATCTTGCAATCCTAAGATGATAGATTCTAGTTCATGACGCTAAAACCTATTGTTAAAATAAACTCGACAAAAGAGAATCCGACAAACAAACCTAAACAAATATAATGAGTAGTCATAGTTGAAATTCCCTAAGATTAACCTTACTAACCAAACAAAATGAATCTACATTAACATGATTTGGGCGAGTTGAAACATAATAGATGAATGCATAATGAATATATTGAAGTAAAGAGAAAGAGGGTTCAAGAACAGATCTATCTTTCTTGAGAAAATAAAGAGAACATAACGAAAAAAATTAGAGTTTGGCGGCTATGAACCTTAATTGAGCTCTTATTGGAGACTCGAAGAGAGATCAAGCCGCCTAATATCATTGGTGGCTAACTTAAAAACAAAAATTTATTAATCTCATCCTAAATATGAGTATTTATAGGTCTTCAAATCTCATTAGACGTTACTTAGGGCTTCTTTGAAGTAGGAGTCAAGTGGGCTTGACGGGCTTTGCAAACGGGCTTCAGAAACGTCTTTTAAAGGTTGTCGGGCGAGCAGGTCTTCATGGCACGGCCAAGGGCATTCTGCCACAGCCTTGACTTCTGGTGGCACGGTGGAGGTATCCTCTGCCACAGACACAAGCTCTCTTGCTTTTCTCGTGGGATTACATGGTATTCCTCAATACAAATGTCATAACTTTTGATCCAAGTGTTAGTTTACCTTCAACCAACTTGGCTATGAAAGCTAACTTTCTCCTCTATCTTGACATCAAAATTAAAGAAGATCTCGTGAAGGGAAAGCCTTGACCAATCCGGATTGGTCCAAAATGTCGTTGTCTCCCTGTTGCTCCACTTTGCAACGGTTTTGCTAAGTTTTGCAGAAAAGAGTCTTGAACATACAAATATTCGTAATATTTGTTAAAGCATACACTTATGATAGCAAACGTGGGTGAAATAACGGTGTTATCAACTCCCCCAGACTTAAACCTTTGTTTGTCCTAAAACAAAACAGAGATCCAAGTAAAGAAAATAGGTTTAAAAACGTGGAAACTCAAGAATACTTGGGAACTTAACAACTCAACCAATCTACCATATTGAGCCATATAATTCAGAAATCAAAGTCAAAACATTTCAATCTAATTACCTTGTGCTTTCCATCTGTCCTATATACGGTTCATGGTCCCTGATAGTAGTTTGAACTCTTTCTTGTTGACTCTTTTATTCATTTAGGCATGTGGTCTCTTTAGAGGGAGTATCGGTCAAAGAAACCGAGATAAGTCTCAAACAAGGTATGCAACAACTGAAAAGGAGCTCCTAGCAGTTGTCTTTGCATTTGAGAAGTTCAAAAGCTACTTGGTGGGGTCTAAGGTAATAGTCTACACTGACCATGCTGCACTAAGCCACATCTATGCCAAGAAAGACACCAAACCAAGACTCCTCAGATGGATACTCCTCTTGCAAGAGTTTGACAGGAGATCCTGGACAAGAAGTGCATTGAAAATGGTGTCGCTGATAATCTCTCAAGGCTGAGGATTGATGACTTTGGTCCTATCAATGATTCCCTTCCAGAAGAGCAGTTGAATGCTTTGAGCATGAAGATAGCTGAGGTGATGAGCTTAGAGGAGAACAAGCTACCTTGGTATGCTGACTTCGCCAACTACTTAGCATGTGGGGATGTCCCAACCAAACTTGATGCTTACCACAATAAGAAACTCTTCAAAGATGTGTCCCACTATTATAGGGATGAACCATACCTCTACAAGAAAGGGGGCTGATGGGCTGTTCAGAAGGTGTATAGCTGAAGAAGAGGTTAAAGGGATCTTTCACCACTGTCACGGTTCTACCTATGGAGGCCACATTGCTACCTTCAAGACAGCGCAAAAGGTACTCCAAGCTGGTTTTTGATGGCCAAGTCTGTTCAAGGACACTCAGAACTATGTCTCATCATGTGATGCATGCCAATGGAAGGGAAGCATAGAGAGATGAGATGCCTCTGAACTCAATACTTGAAGTGGATATATTCGATGTTTGGGGGATTGAATTCATGAGACCTTTCGCTTCATCCTATTGGAATAAGTATATCCTTGTTGCTGTGGCTAGTCCTACAAATGACGCCAAGGTTATGCTGAAACTCTTCAAGACAATCATCTTCCCAAGGTTCGGTGTCCAAACATGTGTCATCAGTGATGGAGGAAGCCACTTCACCAAAAAAGTCTTTGAAAGCCTGCTGAAGAAGATTGGTGTTAAGCATAAGGTTGCCCCTCCTTACCATCCCCAAACAAGTGGTCAAGTGGAGGTGTCTAACAGAGAGATAAAAGCAATCATAGAGAAGACTGTTGGTATCACAAGAAAGGACTGGTCTAACAAACTAGATGACGCTTTGTGGGCATACATGACATCCTTCAAAACACCAATTGGTAGAACCCCGTTCTCATTCCTCTATGGCAAGGCTTATCATATATTTTTGGAGCTGGACTACAAAGCCTTGTGGGCGACCAAGCTGCTGAATTTTGATATTAAGACAGCTCAAGAGAAGAGACTCATTAACTTACATGAGTTAGAGGAAAATCACCTTGAAGCCTTTGAGAGCTCCAAGATCTATAAAGAGAGGACCAAGGCTTTTCATGACAAGAGGATAAGACCCAAGGACTTCAAAGATGGAGACAAGGTGCTGTTATTCAACTCAAGGCTGAAGTTTTTTTCAGGAAAACTCAAGTCGAAGTGGACAGGTCCCTTCAAGATCAAAGAAGTTTTTCCCTATGGAGCTGTTACATTGTTCAAGCCAAAAGAAGGAGAGTTCACGGTGAATGGGCATAGGCTAAAGCCTTACATGGCTAGTGACACACTTGGAGATGATACAGACATTCACCTCCAAGACTCTCCAGCTGCCTTAGGAGCAAGAAAAGTCAAGCTCAGTGACTCTAAACAAGCCTTCTTGGGAGGTATTCCATGTTATCCCTGTCTACACTATTACTTTTTCATGTTTTTCCTGTTTGCCCTAGTATCCAGGAAGCATCCTTAAGCATCTGGAATGAGGTCAGGAAAGAACAGCTGAGTTACAAAGGAGGAAAGACTCGAAGGTTGGAATATCGGACAGTATATCGATGAGATCAAGTCGATATGGTTTAATCGATGCGCGTATCGGTACCACTTGATTGATGTAGTATGCTTCCCCCCTGTATCAACAAAGGTATCGGATAAGGCTGGATGTCGATACATAAGAGAGGATCCTGTATCGACCTGAATACCGATATACTCATCCCGATACACCCCGACGGAATGCGTAGCGACCCATGTACCGATCAAACCAAAGTCGATACACGGGAGTACCAGACAACATACAAACTAACACGGAGCAGAGACGCTGTGTATCGACCTACTATAGATCCACGACACCGGTACACAGGGAGCACGAGTATATCGACAAGGATATCAAGGGGAACAAAGTCGATGTGCCTTAACAAAAGGGCGACGGTGATCCCTGAGTCATGCATCACGTCATACCGATGTCTACACCGATACTCAGATCGATACAGACCAGCTATACCAATATCGACCAGTATATCGATGTCCCTCCCAGATACCCGCCACTCTCGAAGCATATTGATGGACATATCGACCTCTGACCCCGATATCGACAACGAAAACAGCTGTAAGTCTCCTCTAACTCTTCCTTTTTTACTTCTTTTGCCCTGCCTTTTGTCCATTCATCATTTATAGTTGTCTAAACCTCTTCTAAGACTTCTATTACACAGTGACTATGTAATTTAAGTGTGGGGAAGGGCATTGCATTTGACATTGTGTTTTGTTTTCTTATTTTTCCTTTCTACATACAATTTTTGAATTTTTTTAGAACAAAAAAAAATTCATTTAGTTGCATTTGCATAACTAATATTGAGTCTAGATGCATTACATATGGGTTTGCATATATTTGCATAGGGAGTAGATGATAAACACTTTTCAAGATTTTAATGTTTGAGCTGTTTTCAATGCTTTGGTTATCTGTTGTTTGATTGCATTGTATGAGTTTGAACTTAAGGCTGCACCATATCTTGAATACTTGCATTGATATTGATTTGATGAATCTTGAGTTTGAACTTAAGGCTTATGATGAAGCTTGCTTTGATTTGATGTCAACTCTGTTTATTAGAACCATAATCCTGACTTTGAATTATCTTGTTTGTGCATTGAGAGTGATTACAAGGCTACCCATATATATACTTGGATTATCTTCTTCCCTTCTTACCACTCTTGTTAATCCAAGTAGCTGATAGTCATCATTATGGGACAGTTAACCACACCCTAAACCAATCCTTCTTTCTGAACCTAAACAGTATTGTGAGAGTTGTAAGGCCTTGCATTGCATCATTTTCGATATTCGCTTAGCAAAACGTGTTAGGAATAAGGCTGGCAAGGAGAATCTCTCTTGTAGACACCAGCTTGCATTTTGAGCTTGGTATTAGGATATGAGATTGTGAAAGGGTAGTGTAAGTGGTTTGAGCTTTAAGTGTTTACATCTTTTCAAAAGAAAAAGAAACATGGGTTTGGTAGTATGGGGGAACAATTTATTTTGTGGTTAAGCTAAATAAGAGGAAATCTCTAAGTGTTAAAGAAGAAAGGTTCCAACAACAACAAAGCTTACAAAAGGTCATGCAAAAGGAGAAATCAGACCAAGAAATCCACCAAAGGTGAAGAAAAGTGGCGCCAATCACACAACAAAGAAGAGCAAGTTCCAAAAAGAAGTCAACCACACAAGCTAAAGAAGAAGGAGTTTCCCCAAATATGGAGATGGAAGAGATCAAGTGCTTTGGAAAAGGGTAGATTTAGGAGTTTCACTTGGGATTTTAGAAGTTATTAGGTTTATCTTGGGTAAAAAGGGTAGAAGAGAGCTTTGACTTGCATGCTTAGGTGTGCTTTTACCTTTAGCATTTTGCCTAAGATAGAATCATTTCATTAAGTGATCCCCTGGATCTCTGAACCCTTATATAAATGAAATCATTTTAATCTCATAACTATGTCCCTTGACCAAATGTTTTCTCTTGATTTGCACAAACATGATCCATTAGTTACTGATTAATGAATGTTAAAGAGTTGGTTTATTTGAATGCTTATGTAAGCTAGAGTTCGTTGTTTACTATGATAGGTATGGCTAAAGCTTTTGAATTAGAACAATCTCTCTGCATCTTAGAACCCATAACTTGAGCATTGAATCAGTTTTTCCATTGACATCTTTAGTTTTGAGCTCCCACTTTCAAACCTTACTCTCTCCTTTGTTCTTTTTGCTTGAGGACAAGCAAAAGGCAAGTGTGGGGGTGTTAATATACTCATTATTTACACCATATTAGCATACAATTTGCATTGTTTTATAGCCTTCAAGCATGCATCTCAACATGTTCTTGTCCAAATTGCATTCACTTAGCATCTCGAGTATAATTAGGAGTTGCATTGCATATTAGGTTCATTCCTAGCACTTGGCAGGTGCATTTTCGGAGTTTGGGGACCAAAGGAAGAGCTGGGAATAAAAAGGTGAAGGAATCTAAGCGAGAAGGCTTCATACCGAGCAGGATATCGTCTTGGCAGATTGATACAAAACGTACAGAACAGCGTATCGATATCACGCGTCGATACATGCTGAGGAGCTATATCGATTAGCACATCGAAGTCTCATAGTCGATACAAGGAGACAAGACACCAGAAGAGTATCGAGCTACTCTAGTCGATACTCCACCTTCGAAGATCTTGTACCTGTCAGCATATCGACATAAGATCATCTCGATACACAAGCCAGAGAAGTGTATCGATCACTATATCGACATTGGAGCTCGATGAGCCTTAACTAAAGAGCGATTGTATCGAGTAGCATACCGAGGAGGTCACGCGAGATGTCTTAACCAGGGGCGACTGTATCGATGAGAGTATCGACTAGACTTGGTCGATACACTCTCTAGCCAACAAATATTGACCAGTATATCGATGTAACAAATCGATATCAGGCGTCCGAACAAGCTGCTTTTCGGTTTATTTCCGGTTTACTAAGGGTTTTTCCTGAAAACTATATATAGGCTGCGACCTAAAAACATAAAGGAGCATCTTATCATATTTTACCCTCTGGATAATTGTTTTCTCCTTTGATTTTCCCTTAGTCTTTCTCGTAATCTCTTGTTGAATCATATTCTTTCAATCAAAAGTTGGTGTTTATCTCCTCTCTCATCATGATTTGTTATTTCTCCTTGCTTTGGGCTATGATTAGGATCATGATTAGTGAGTAGTTTGCTTAGGGTTTGAGATGGGTTAGAGATGAGGAGATTTAAGGCTAGATTAGTGATTACTTAGTGCTTAATATCATTGTTCCTTCTTATTGATTGTGTTTAATGCTATATTAACCCTTGCCAAGTTGATCTAGATCCTATGTTCTCTTATGCCTACCAAGTGTTTGATGAATTGCCTGATTGAGTCAAGTAAGAGATTTGCTTATCTTAGCCTAAAGAATTAGCTGTCTAAGGAGTAGACTGGCAATATAGGATTGGATTAGTTGCTTATAATGCTTGCTGATCATGTGTTTGAGTAAAGGAATTTATCTTGAATATGTGCTTAGAAAAGTAGCTAGTGTCAAGGAATTAAGCTAGTTATAGTTGTTAATTCTATGCCTAGGAATAGCTTTTTGTGGGTTTGTAAGCATCACTAGTTAAGCTGAATGTCTCCCTAGATCAACTACCCTATCTCAAACCTACTAGTTCTTGATTCTTTGAATTCGAACTTACCTTAGTTTCTCTGTTTATTTCACTTGCTCTTGCTTATTTGAAGTCTCTTTTAGTTGTTAGATTCATAGCTTCAATCCCCCAATTATGCTTGCTTGAATTAGATAATCTATTGCATTCTTAGTGGCTTACCTTCCCATGATGGATTAATACATACATACTACAATGAAGTATATGTGGTATTTGAAGTAGAGTAAACTCCTACATCAAATTACACCCCCACACTTGCATTTTGCTTGTCCTCAAGCAAACAAACTTAGACAAGGAGGAAGTAAGGTTGGAAGGTGGGCACTCAAATCCAAAAATGCTAAGGTAAAGAAGTAAAGTCAATGTCTAAGTGCTTAAGTATAGGATGCCAAACACAATCAGTCATACTAATAAGAACTTAGCCATGCCTTTCCAGTTTCAAAATGATCTCAAGCTCAGCCTAGTCAAATGCTAAAATCAATCAATCCCTTTTACATTCATTTAAACTTTGTAACCAAGTGAATCATGTTCAAGCAAATCAAGTAGAATCATTTGGCTAACGGTCAAGGTTATGAGATAAAAATGATCTCATTAAAAATGTGGATTCAAGTGTAAGGGTTTCTCTCAAAAAAGGAATGAACTTGGGTAAAACGCCAAAGGTTAAGCACAACTTATGCATACAAGGATAAACTACTATTTACCCAATGCCTAAGAATGTTCTAAACCCCAAAACTCTTATTCCAAATCAGACCCAATCCTAACTACCCTTTTTCAACACTCTCACACTCTTCACACTTTGCCATTTTCAGGGAAGCTTCTTCTTTGATCTCATCATGTTGTGGCCTTCTTTATGCTCCTTTATTGTGGGTGACTTTTTCTTTGTATTTGGGAGTCTCCATTTCTTCATCCTTTTGATGTATTTAGGCTTTGATGCCTTCCTTGTTGTTGCTGAGACTCTATCTCCATAATGGCCACCCTTTTTTTAGCTTATTTGGTTCCACACATGTTGAGCTTTTGTTTGCTTTCCCATCTTCATTCCTTTCCCCTTTTCACTTTCTTCCTTCTCTCACCCTCCCCTTTTAGAACAACGTAACACTCAAATCCGTCCAGACCTATAACTACCATCATAAATCTATGTCTAGCTCAAAGTGAAGAGATAGTTCAACAAAGCAACCTATCCTTATTGTGCCTACCTAACACTTTATGCTTAGTTCATTCAAAAATAAGCCTCACACACACAAAGATAGTGTTTGGGTTTGAAAGGAAGGTAAGGTTAAGGTATGGTAACTGTCCCTTAATGATGAGGATCAGCTAGTTGGACTAGCAAGAGAGGTAAAAAGGAAGAAAGAAAGGGACCTGCTCAGAAGCGCCAACATCAACTCTCTTTTTGCCTTGGGATTTGGCGCTTGGACTCCGAACTTCTTTGGTTTTTCCCTTGCCTTTCTCTTGCTTCGCAGCCTCTTTGTTAGCTCTACTTCTTGTTGTTCTTCCCATGGTACCTAAAACATATTCTCAAAAGAAAAATGAGAACCATGGAAGCAACAAAACTCAATGCCTAATGATGCTAAAAATCACAAAAGGAGGAGTTTATTTACTAAAACGTAAACCTCTAACAGTTGTGAAGCAACTAAATAGGCAATGCATGCAAAAGATTCATTAAAAAAATTTATCAAACAATCAAAAATGATGAATTCTAGCATGGTGAAACTAAACAAATGTACTAAAATGCTAATGCAAGATAAGTAGATGAATTTCACAAGCAAGTATTCATTAATTGAAATGCTTCAAGAATCAAAGACAGCATATTCACCATGCAAGAGAAATAGAAAAAAAAAGTAAGAGGCAATGAATCATTGAACTAGAAATCAATCACCAATCAAGAATAAGTTCTTAAGTGCATAAAACAAAATTTGAAACATTTAAGAGCTAAGGGACAATACCTGAAGTGGTTTGACTCTCTCAAGCAAATAGAAAACAAAAGTATTCAAAATTTAGTGGTTGAAAACTAGAAAAATGAAAGTCAGAAAGAAAGAACGGTGGCGTTAGTTTATATAGAGGGTTGGGGAATCTTTTTGTGGGGAGCAAGAGGACAAAGAGTGCTAGAGAGAGGTCTCACTTGTGCTTAGGAAGGGGAAGGATTCAAATTTGCATTCCTCATCTAGTTTGGCCAAGGAGGGAAAAATTTGAATTAGAGAAAGCTTACCTCAGGCGCAATATCGACCACCCAAGTCGATCTGCATGCCGATATCGGTTGTCTTGGGTCGTGATATCGACTTGTATGCATGTCGATACTTATTGACATCTTTTGTATCGACATCCCTTATGTCGATATGTAGTCTGATCATAATACTTAGATGTCCAACATCGAGCTAGTAGCTCGATATGTAGCTCAATATGCCTTGGAAAAAATCTATATCGGACTAGCATGTCGATATGCACGTCAATACACCTTGACATATGCTGAACATCATGTTTTCATTCGTCACTTAAGTTGTATCGACGTGGGATGTCGATATTTACCCCGAGATGCCTTAATAAAGGGCGATTAATCACCTTTCCTCCTCGTAGTTAAGGCACATGATGTTATTGCATATTGCATACATTTTGCATACTCATTAGTTAGCTTTTCATGCATTTTATCACGTTTTAGGTTAGATTGCATCACTTAGGGTCCTAGAGCATTCTTGCATCAGCATACGCATTTTCCTTGCATTTTGCATCACATTCAGGTTGTTTCTGGCTGCTTTGGAGTCATAGAGGTTCGTGGACGTGTTGGGGCTGATGTAGCAGTTCGTGGGAGCTCGGAAATATGCTAAGGACCAGAGATCGAGGAACAGATCGAGCATGGCCGGTCGATCTAGGAGTTGATCAACCAGAAGATCGAGCCAACTTGGCGATCCAAGGAAAATGATCGAGACGGAGATCGAGTGAAGCAATCGATCAATCGGTACGGACGTAAATGACGCCATGCAGAGCGAGAGACAGATCGAGTACACCACTCGATCCAGCCGAAGATCGATACCGAGATCGGATGCAACACTCGATTCGCCGATGAAGATCGAGACCCAGATCGAGCCGAAGACACGATGTCCGGATATGATCGAGAGAACCACTCGATCTTGGAGTCGATTTCTGTCCTTTCAACCGTTTTTGGCTGCTAGCGAAGGGGGGACCATTGGCTTGTTTGGGCATTTTAGGCAAGGCGGCGACGCCCTTTTTCGATAACTTTTAGATCCTTATCCTTTTCTTTTATGTTTTCTCTCTCGTTTTCGTAAAAGGACACCATTGTTGAAACTCGTTTTTCTCTTAAGCTTTTGTATTCGAATCTTTATCGTTTAATCCAGTTTTTCATTCATGTTCATCGTTTCGTTTCATATGCTTTGCTTGATTTACTTTATGTGTAGTGAGTAGTTCCTTTGGGTTCGGGGTTGAGAGGATTAAAGGGTAGAAAAGGTTTCGATCTTGGGGTTTTTCTAAACGTTTTTAAAGGCTATCTCTTCTAAGGTGTTGAAAGCTTAAAGCTTGGAGACTCTCACGCCAAGAGCTTCATGATCCGAGAGGTTCCTTACCTTGACAGGATCCAGGAACCTCGGAAGATCACACCTTAGAGACTAGTTACCCCTTCCCAAAAGCCATGGAAGTTTGGGGGACTAGTTAAGCCATTTACTTGAAATCTGTTTTCCTTGCCTTTCGACCTCTCTTTACACCAAAAGCCATGGGTTTGGAGGAGAGGATGAAAGAGTGATATATACCGAAAGCCACGGATAGATCTTGTTTTGTTTTCAAGGCTTAGAGATCCTCACCAAGTGAGTCGATCTAAAGTTTCAAACCCAAGGTCGAACCTTTGAAGCCCCTAACCATGAATCTCAAGCCCAGGCCCTTTCTTTTAGTATCTTTACGTCTATTCTCATCTTTCGCTTGTTACCTGATAGCATCCTGGTCATTAGTTTCACTGCTTTTACATTTTTAGACGAGATCGATTGTTACTGCTCGATCTAGTGGTCGATCTCGTGGTCGATCCACTAGTCGAATTTTAATAATTCGAAGCTCTTTCCTTTAATTAATCCGTTTGTTTCTCGTGGTAGTTGCCTCCTTTCTGGTATTTTTAAAATAGGTTTCATTCTGTTTAGGTTGCTGCATCTAGTTCTTAGATATTTTCTCATAAACTGTCTCGTTTTGCTTAGATTTGCTTTAGTCCTTGCATTCTCTGTGCATTCTCTATCTCCTAGAAGTGGATTGACTCTCTCTTGCTTGCTATGTTACGACGTTGCTTGCATTAGAGTTTGATAACCTCTCTGCATCATAAACCCTCGCTAAGAAAGCGTTTATCAAATGGCGCCGTTGCCATTCTAGGATTGTTTAGAGAACATAGAGATTTGGGTCTTAGCAAAGACTAAGTCTTTACCTTTTTCATGTTACTAATACTTCTACTCTCAAACGTGTGTTTTCAGGTACATGAATCTTCGTTCAAGGGGAGACAACAATCTTCTACAACCCTTAGACAACATTCATCAACTTGGTCACTCACGGCAAAGGAGAGTCAGAGAGCAAACAAGAGCCTTTAAGGAGATTGTTCAGCACGGTTTGGTTGACTTTGAAGCTATGGCTGAACACGAGCATCCAGAAGGACCTCCTCCAGCAGGACGGGGCAATGGAAACCCCCAACACGCGGCTAGACCCCCAAGGATCATAGGAGCCGGAGATGCTCCCAATACCCACCATAATAGGTTTGGGATCACTCCTCCTCCGGTGCAAAACAATAACTTCGAGATCAAGCCAGGTTTCATCTCCATGGTGCAAAACAACAAGTTCCACGGCTTAGCAATGGAAGACCCCTTGGAGCACTTAGACAACTTCGAGCAAGTATGTGGGATGATCAAGATCACTGGCATATCCGAAGATGCTTTCAAGCTGCGCCTCTTCCCCTTTTCACTCGGAGACAAAGCTAGACATTGGGAGAAGACCCTCCCACAAGGCACCATCACATCATGGGCTGAGTGCAAGAAGGCATTCCTCTCAAAGTTCTTCTCAAGCACAAGGACAGCACGGTTGAGAAGCGAAATCAGCGGTTTCACTCAAAGGAACAACGAGACATTCAACGAGGCAATGGAGCGCTTCAAAGACTACACGATCCAATGTCCTCATCACGGGTTCAGCAAGGAGACACTACTCAGTACCATATACCGTGGAGCTTCACTAAATATCAGGTTGTTGCTTGACACAGCTAGCAAAGGAAACTTTCTCGGTCAAGAGGTAGAAGAGGGTATGGAGCTGATAGAAAACTTGGCGTTGAGTGATGGAAACTATGCTGAAGATTATGACCGTGTACCAAGAGGATCAGAATTAGAGTCTCACAAGAAGGAGCTCAAATCTTTGCATGAGAAGATTGATAAGTTGGTGTTAGCTAATCAGAAGCATGTTCACTTTGTTGGTGAAGCTGATGAGAACCAAGAGGAGTTAGAGCTAAGCCAAGAAGAAGCAAATTGGGTGGCTGGACAGAACAACTACAAGTCTCAAGGCTACAACCAAGGCTACCAGAATAACAACCTCTCTTACCGAAGCACCAATGTAGCCAACCCTAAAGATCAAGTGTACCCTGCTCAGCAAGCTAAACCTTTCATCCCTTACAACAAAGGTTTTCAACCAAGTGGTGGTTTCCAAGGTCAAGGGCAGAGCAACTTCCAAGGGCAACAACAAAACAACAAGGGTTATACTCCTAACTACCCTCCGGGCTTTGCACCTCAGCAACAACAACCGATGCAACAACAAGTTGATCCGGTTCAAGCAATGTTTCAACAGCTAATACAAGGGCAAGCCTCTACCAACCAGAAGTTCGCTGAAATGAACACTCGCCTAGACTCATCTCTAACCGACTTCTCCACTCAGATCACCAACCTAAACAACAAGATCAAGCAGCTGGAGAAAGGGAAAGCAAGCACGTGTGGTCAGAACAGCCTTCCAGGAAAGTGTGAGCAGAATCCCAAGGAGTATGCCAATGCTATAACGTTGAGAAGCGGCAAAGAGCTCGAACCTCCGGTCTCTACAAAGAACAACGAGGACGTTGCAATTCAAGAGGGGGAGGGTAAACCTTCGGCTAATGATGATGAGATAAACTTTGACAACGTTTGGATCCAAGTTGCCATTTCCCGGTCGTTTCAAAAAGTAGCTCATCGAGAAGCATCGGATCCTGTTTGAGAAGCACCTGAGAGACGTGGAAATCAAGCTGCCTCTTGTTGATTGTCTAGCTATGATGCCCAAGTGCGCCAAGTTTTTCAAGGACACCCTTGTGAAGAAGAACAAAGAAAGCAAAGAGGTACTTGTTTTAATTGAAGAGTGTAGCGCGGTTATACACAAGGAGATAGTCCCCAAGAAGCTGGGAGACCCTGGAAGCTTCACTATACCCTGCGCTTTGGGTCCCCTAGAGTTCAAGAGCTGCTTGTGTGATCTCGGGGCTAGTATAAACTTGATGCCTCACTCCGTGGCTAAGAAGCTTGGTTTTACTCGGTATAAAGACTGTCGGATCTCATTGGTGCTGGCTGATAGAAGCGTGAGGTTGCCAGTGGGGCTGCTTGAAGATTTGCCAGTACGAATCAGTGGTGTGAACGTACCCACGGACTTTGTCGTGTTGGATATGGATGAGGAGCCTAATGACCCACTCATCTTAGGGAGACCATTCCTTGCAACCGCCGGGGCTATCATAGACGTGAAGAATGGGAAGATTGCCTTGCATTTGGGAAAGGAGATCAGGCTCCACTTCGACATCAACGAAGTTCTGAAGAAGCCAACCATTGAAGGACAAGCTTTCTATATTGAAACAATGGATGCCTTGGCGGATGAGTTGCTGGAAGAGCTAGCTCTAGAAGATCATCTGAAGCTAGCACTGACTAAGGAGCCAGGGGAGTTTGGTTTTGTGGACCAGAGAACCCAAGAGTACGTGAACCTGCTGGATTCTAGGAGGATTATCAAGAATGAAGAAGGTTGCTGCCTAGAGATCGACCCCGAGATCGACGCTATCACTCGATCCAGGAGTCAGATCGACAAGTCAATCAAGAACACAACTCGATCAGGTGCAACAATCGATGGACAGATCGAGAAGAATGCTCGAGGAAAAACAATCGAGTCGACAATCGAGAGAGACCTCCCGATTATTTTGGAGTCCAATCAAGAGATCGACTCAGCGTCTCGATCCCTTAGTCGATCCCTATCAAATCGAGTAAGTGAATCGAGCGAAATGACTCGATCTAGACGACATCGAGAGGAGAATCGACCGGAGGACTCGATCTCAGAAGGGATAGCGATGGAAGAAAGCAGTCTGAAGGGCCATGCCTCGAGTTCAAAGGAGAGTTCTAAGGAGGAAAGCAACAACAACAGCCACAAGGATGACTGGAGTGAGCTGTTAGCCCCAAAGGTGGACCTTAAGGAGCTCCCAAAAGGGCTAAGGTATGCTTTCTTAGGGCCTAATAACACCTATCCCGTGATAGTAAATGATAACCTTAGTGATGATGAGTTGCACTCACTCCTAACCGAGCTGAGAAAGTATAGGAAGGCCATTGGGTACTCTTTAAGTGACATCAAGGGCCTTTCACCAATGCTTTGCACTCATAGGATTCACTTGGATAACTAGAACGCCTCTTCTATAGAACATCAAAGGTGTTTGAATCCTAACTTGAAAGAGGTTGTTAAGAAGGAAATCCTTAAGCTTTTAGAGGCTGACGTGATCTATCCCATAAGTGACAGCACGTGGGTTTCCCCTGTACACATGGTGCCTAAGAAGGGAAGGATCACGGTCATAAAGAATGAAAAGGATGAACTTATCCCTACTTGGACCATCACTGGTCATAGAATGTGTATTGACTATAGGAAGCTTAACCTTGCGACTAGGAAAGACCATTTCCCCTTGCCTTTTATTGATCAAATGCTTGAGAGACTTGCAAATCACCCTTACTACTGTTTTCTCGATGGGTATAGTGGTTTCTTTCAAATTCCTATTCACCCAAACGATCAGGAGAAGACGACTTTCACATGTCCCTACGGTACCTTTGCATATCGAAGGATGCCGTTTGGATTGTGTAATGCATCGGCTACCTTTAAGCGGTTTATGATGTCGATCTTCTCTGATCTTATAGAGGAGATGGTAGAGGTATTCATGGATGACTTCTCTGTGTATGGTGCGTCCTTTCCTGCGTGTTTGTTGAATCTTGGCAGGGTACTTAAACGTTGTGAAGAGACAAACTTGGTGCTGAACTGGGAGAAATGCCAATTCATGGTTAAGGAAGGGATCGTGCTCGATCACAAGATATCAGAGAAGGGTATTGAGGTTGATCAGGCTAAGGTGGAGGTCATGATGGGTCTTGAGCCGCCGGTTAATGTCAAGGGAATCAGAAGCTTCTTGGGGCACACAGAGTTCTACAGGCGTTTCATCAAGGATTTCTCCAAGATTGCACGCCCTCTTACATGGCTGTTGTGCAAGGAAGCTGAGTTTGTATTCGATGAGGAGTGTTTGAAGGCTTTCATGACCGTCAAGGAAGCCCTTACATCAGCTCCTATAGTCCAAGCACCTGACTGGTCTCTTCCCTTTGAGATCATGTGTGATGCTAGTGACTACGCCGTAGGAGCCGTCCTTGGTCAGAAGAAAGACAAGAAGCTACATGTGATCTATTATACTTCAAGGACCTTGGATGACACGCAATCACGATACACCACTACGGAGAAGGAGCTGCTTGCAGTAGTCTTCGCCTTTGAGAAGTTCAGATCATATCTCGTTGGCTCCAAGGCTATTGTATACACGGATCACGCTGCCTTACGATACATCTACTCGAAGAAAGACACTAAGCCTCGGCTCTTAAGATGGATTTTGTTACTCCAGGAGTTTGACATGGAGATTAAAGACAAGAAAGGGATAGAAAATGGAGTCGCTGACCTCCTCTCACGGCTAAGGATCAACGAGTCTCTCCCCTTAGATGACTCTCTTCCAGAAGAGCAGCTTATGGCGATTACTACGACTGTTTGTGGGAAGCTAGAAGGGAGGTTTGAGGAGGTGCTGAGTTTCAAAGAGGAGGATCTACCGTGGTATGCTGATGTGGTGGACTATCTAGCGTGTGGTGAGGAGCCAACACATCTCAACAGCTATCACAAGAAGCGGTTTATGAGGGAGGCTAGTGACTATTTTTGGGACGAGCCTTACTTATACAAAAGAGGAGTAGACAGCTTGTACCGGAGATGTGTTACAAGGGAAGAAGCCAGGCACATCCTCTACCATTGCCATGGCTCTTCTTACGGAGGACACTTTGCCTCATTCAAGACAGCCACGAAGGTGTTGCAAGCCGGTTTCTGGTGGCCCTCCATTTTTAAAGATGCACACGAGTTTGTGAAGAGCTGTGAGGCATGTCAACGAGCAGGGAATATAACTAAGAGGAACGAAATGCCTCAAGTTCCTATCTTCGAGGTTGACGTGTTCGACGCATGGGGGATTGACTTCATGGGACCATTCCCTGCTTCCTACGGCAACAAATACATCTTAGTAGCTGTGCATTATGTCTCCAAATGGGTTGAGGCTGTTGCTTCCCCTAAAAATGGCTCTAAGGTGGTAATCAAGTTGTTCAAGAGTATCATCTTCCCGAGGTTTGGGGTACCCAAGGTTGTTATAAGTGATGGAGGAAGCCACTTTATAAACAAGGTCTTTGAGAACCTCTTGAGAAAGTATGGGGTTAAGCATAAGGTGGCTACACCGTATCATCCTCAAACAAGCGGTCAAGTGGAGGTCTCCAACAGGCAAATCAAAGCTATTCTAGAGAAGACCGTCGGAGCCACAAGGAAAGACTGGGTAGTGAAGCTGGACGATGCTCTTTGGGCCTACCGTACCGCCTTCAAGACGCCGATTGGTACAACCCCTTTCACTCTACTCTATGGCAAGGGCTGTCACCTCCCGGTTGAGCTGGAACACCGTGCGTTATGGGCTGTGAAGAGGCTGAACTTTGATCTCAAGACGGCTCAGGAGAGGCGCCTTATTCAGCTACACGAACTGGACGAGTTCAGGTTGAATGCTTACAAGAGCTCCTGGATATATAAGGAGCGGACTAAGGAGGCTCATGACAAGAAGTTGGTTGCCAAGGAGCTCAAGGAAGGAGGACTAGTGTTGCTGTACAACTCGAGGCTCAAACTCTTCCCGGGCAAGCTGAAATCAAGGTGGAGCAGACCGTTCGTGATTCAAGAAGTCTTGCCGTATGGAGCTGTTACTCTGATGGGAAAAAGTGGCAGTGCATTCACCGTCAACTGACACAGAGTCAAGCCCTACTTGGCAGACAGCTACGACAAGGAGAGTACCTCGGTGCTCCTCCAAGACCCACCATCCGCTTAGACCAAGTAAGGTCTAGCTAAAGACGTTAAAGAAAGCGCACTTGGGAAGCATTCCCATGTTTCTCTTGTACATACTTCTGCTTTATTTCCCTTTCAGTTTTATGTTTTTATCTTGCAAGTGTGTAGGAACAGGTATAAGGAATCTAAACCTTGACTTTGAGGTCTTAATAGTCAATAGGGGTTAGAATAAGGCTAGAGATCGAGTGCTAGATCGACTGATCCTGGCTCGATCTTTGCTAGATCGAGTCAGTGAATCGAGAGGAGCCAGTCGATCTAGACGAGATCGAGTGACAAGATCGAACTTGACGAAAAAGGATTGATCGATCCACATCGGATCGACCGATCTAATTTCTCTCGGGAAAACCTGTTGAAAACAGATCGATCACTCGACTCGATCCATCACTCGATCTATGCCAAATCGACCCCTAAATCGAGGACGTAGCTCGATCATGAGGACTTAGCCGAGGAGCCAACATCTCAATGATCGAGAGAGCCAATCGATCCAGGACTCGATTCACCATGAATCGAGTCTCAAATCGAGTAACCCTCTCGATCTAAGCCATTTTGGGCATGAGATCGAGTCCTAGATCGACCAAATGGACTCGATCTCATGCCGAGGTAACATTTCTCTTTTCCTCCTTTACTCTTTTCCCTCCAACTTTTGAATTCAAAACTTGGTCAAGGCAAGCATCTTTGACCATGAAAGATGTGCCTTGACCAAGACTTTGTCAGAAAAACCACTTTGACCACCCATTGTTTTGGTTTTGTTAGTCTTTAAATATTTCAAACATCCTCTCACCCTCTCATTCCTGTTTTGCTCGAGATTTTTAAACAAAGAGAGTGAGAGTTTTACTTTTCAAAAGCTAGCAAAAGATATTCTGAACTTCTTGCAAAGGTATTTTCAAAAATTTAATAATTTAATTCTAGAAAATCTCCTTTAAATCTGCAAGATCTTGTTTTAGAATATAGGATTGGTTTTGAATTTTTAAAACTAGCTAAGTAAAAGGAAAAATTCTAGATTTTTCAGTATATAAAGGTTTGATTCTCTTTTATTTAGCTATGATTTTTATTTATTCCCCAAAATTCTAGGGTAGCCTTTTATAAATTCTCTCCTTCCCTTCTCTCATTCTCATCAAACCGCCGTGTACTTATCGATTTCTTTAGAAATTTGTTTCAGGAACCATGGCCCCAAAGAGAACAAGAGAGGAGCAAGCACAAGAAGGAGAAGGACAAGAAGTGGCAGTTCAAGAGAGGGTTAGATGGAGCAAGGATGAGAAGAGAGATAAGAAGCGGCTAGAGAGGCTCCGGTTTGAGCCTACCAAGTTTACTGATCGAGAGCTGTTGTCTAAGCTCGCGATTCTTGGGGACTTCGACCAACTCCTCAAGAACATTGGCTTAAGATGTCTGTCACGGATGGATTGCCCAACCATTCCTGAAGTGACAATAGACTTTCTTGCCACCTTGGAGTTCCAGTATGAGAATCCTAGTGCACCCGTCCCTTCCCAAGGCCGCCTCTACTTCAAAGTCGGACGTCAAACCTACACACTCTCCATCCCTGAGCTATGCCAAGCCTATGGTCTCAACGCTGATGCATACAAGGTCGAGTTCCCAGCCTTCAAGAAAGCCGACGAGTTTTGGGACCTGATCAGCAATGAGGATTACTAAGCCAACACTGCCAAGATCAAGCGAGTAAGGAGCCCGGTGCTGAGGTATACTCTGAAGCTGATTGCCAACACGTTCAGTGGAAGGTCTGTTGCCCCTATGGTCACGAAGACAGAGCTGTGCTTCCTGTTCCAAGGCGTGAAGCACTTGGTGTGTGATCCGGATGCAAACGACGAGCCTATGGAGGATGAACTCGGCGATGAAGTGAACTACGGCTGTGTGCTCGCAGCTTCTCTGGTGAAGTACAAGGCTTATGCCTTACGGTGCAAGGCAACCTCCTCTTACATTGGCGGTTTCCTTACTCCTCTGTTCGTGCAAGCCGGTGTGCCCATTCATGACTTTGCTCACGTCCCAAACAGAGCTTTCATGGATGAAGCATACATGAGGAATACTGATAGCTTGGGATGCACGCCAGCAGAAGGGTTCTATGCCTACCTCTTCATTGATGACGAAGACAAGAAGAGAGTGTGCATCCTTCCCAACAGAGATGAAACCGAGCTGCTCGGTGTTGGGAACATCGAGTTCTTGCCCACGGAGGAAGAATGCTTTGCCCCTTTAGGAGGACCGCCTGCTTCAGCCATTGCCCCGCGTCAAAGGTCAGAATCTCTAGGCACGGAAGACGAGATGCCCGAGGCTTACACACTTCCCAAGCTGGACTTTGAGCCGAGGATAAAAACCGAGAAGTTCCTAGCATCGGTGGTAGAGATGCAAAGGAAGATTAACAAGTGGCAAGGAAAAAATGCTGAAGAAGCTTGGGAAGAAAGTCAAAGCACTTCAGGGAGGCACGCCTAAGCCAGCTGCAAGTCAAGAGATGCAATAACCCGAGAAGAGAAGGCTCTCAACCGGAGGAATTGTCATCCGCGAGACCCAAGGAGACAACATTCAGCCGGCGCGCCACTCTCTCCAAGAACCAGCTGACAAAAGGCAAAGCAACGATCTCTAGCTCCTCTGGAACATCCTCAAGTTCCAGCCGAGCTTAGACCAGAGGTAAACAACCTTCTTCCATTGTATATAACCCCTCATATTTGTTTCTTGCATTGTGTTTTGATGCTCCTTCGGATGAGTTTGCCACCGGGACGGTGTCAAGCAAGTTTGGGGGAGTACATGTGTGATTTAATCTGGTGTTCTCTGATCTTATTTTCCTTTTTGCATCCTTGAGTCTTAGTTCATGAAAAATTGGTAAAAGTTTTAAAAAAAATTTTCAAAGATTCATGTAGTTGCATTCATATTTTTTAAAAACATGTTAGGATTGAGTCTAGAGTTTCTCATATCACTTAGGTTGTTTGCATTTTGCATAAGGGGTTAGAATTTCTTACAAAGGTGTTTTTACTTATGAATTGTTTCAATGCCCTAGTTGGTAGTTCTCTAATGCTTTGTCTATGCTTTGAAAGTAAGTTCTTACCATGCTTAGATCACTTGTTAGGATTTTCGTGGCTTGAATTGAACTCTCATGATTTGAAACTCATTCTAATAAGTGAAAACCTTAATTTGAAATTCTAATTATCATTCTTATGCATTTGAAAATGAACACATGGTTTTTAAAATATTTAGGCTCTCTTCTTCCTTTTTACCACTCTTTGTGAGCCTAAGTAGAACTCCCTCCTTGAACCTTACCCTCCTTTGAAGCCAAATGTTCTTGTGTGACATCTTTGTGAGGCCTTCCTTTCGGTTTGAACTTGGCATAAAGTGTTAGGTTTAGGCGACATGATTTGGTTTTCATATTGTTGCTAGCTTTGCATTTTGAAGCTAGGTGTAGACTTAGGATAAGTTTAGGGGTTCATTGGGGTTGCTTTCTTGTCTATTTGTTTTCGGTTTTAAAGAGTTTGTGTTTTAAAGAAAGAAATGAGGTTTTAAGTGAAAGGTTGTTTTTTAAAAAAACTAAAGTATGCTCTAATTTCAGGAGGTAGCTCTCCATAATAAAATAAAATAAAAAGAGAAAAGAAAGAAAAAGAAATAAAAAGAGCCTAAGTGTCAAATAAAGAAAAAAATAATAATAAAAGAAAAAAAAAATAATAATAATAAAAAGATAGCTACCAATAAGAAATTTCTAAAGAGCAAAAGTATTTTTCAAAACCTTTTCACTTGCCTAAAAGTTTAAAAATGTCTTTATTTTGAATTGGGGATTGCTAAATTTGTGAAGGAAAGGGTAGACTCTTAAGTGGTGAGTGAGGATAAAACTTCTTAAATGAGAGGGGTATAGGATCATTTGATAGTTTACATGGGTAGATGAGAATCTAATCATGTATGCATAAATTGTCTTTACCTTTAGCATTATGCATAAGTTCAACCATTTTCGAGAGAAACCCTTAACCTATTTATAAACCCTTTTCAAATGAGATCATTCTATGCTCATAACCATAACCCTTAGCCAAATGTGTTTTGCTTTAAAGTGCATAAGTTTGATTCATGGTTCGAATGTTAATGAATGTTAAAGGGTGAGTTTCTTTGATTGTTAGGAATAGGAGAGTCATGATTTGAATTTCTTTGTGTGATGAGTATGGCTAAGTTCTTTGGAGTATGAGTGTAAGCATAGCATTTTAGAACTGTTAACTAGGACATTGAGATTGATTCATTTGAAAGGCACCTTTGCAAAAAGTTTAAAACCCCATTCTTTTTTTTTCTGAAAACCTCTCTTCCTTACTTATTTTCTGTTGCTTGAGGGCAAGCAAGAAGTAAGTTTGGGGGAGTTGATGTTATTGCATATTGCATACATTTTGCATACTCATTAGTTAGCTTTTCATGCATTTGTATCACGTTTTAGGTTAGATTGCATCACTTAGGGTCCTAGAGCATTCTTGCATCAGCATACGCATTTTCCTTGCATTTTGCATCACATTCAGGTTGTTTCTGACTGCTTTGGAGTCATGGAGGTTCGTGGACGTGTTGGGGCTGATGTAGCAGTTCGTGGGAGCTCGGAAATATGCTAAGGACCAGAGATCGAGGAGCAGATCGAGCATGGCCGGTCGATCTAGGAGTTGATCGACCAGAAGATCGAGCCAACTAGGCGATCCAAGGAAAATGATCGAGACGGAGATCGAGTGAAGCAATCGATCAATCGGTACGGACGTAAATGACGCCATGCAGAGCGAGAGACAGATCGAGTACACCACTTGATCCAGCCGAAGATCGATACCGAGATCGGATGCAACACTCGATTCGTCGATGAAGATCGAGACCCCGATCGAGCCGAAGACACGATGTCCGGATATGATCGAGAGAACCACTCGATCTTGGAGTCGATTTATGTCCTTTCAACCGTTTTTGGCTGCTAGCGAAGGGGGGACCATTGGCTTGTTTGGGCATTTTAGGCAAGGCGGCGACGCCCTTTTTCGATAACTTTTAGATCCTTATCCTTTTCTTTTCTGTTTTCTCTCTCGTTTTCGTAAAAGGACACCATTGTTGAAACTCGTTTTTCTCTTAAGCTTTTGTATTCGAGTCTTTATCGTTTAATCCAGTTTTTCTTTCATGTTCATCGTTTCGTTTCATATGCTTTGCTTGATTTACTTTATGTGTAGTGAGTTGTTCCTTTGGGTTCGGGGTTGAGAGGATTTTAGGGTAGAAAAGGTTTCGATCTTGGGGTTTTTCTAAACGTTTTTAAAGGGTATCTCTTCTAAGGTGTTGAAAGCTTAAAGCTTGGAGACTCTCACGCCAAGAGCTTCATGATCCGAGAGGTTCCTTACCTTGACAGGATCTAGGAACCTCGGAAGATCACACCTTAGAGACTAGTTACCCCTTCCCAAAAGCCATGGAAGTTTGGGGGACTAGTTAAGCCATTTACTTGAAATCTGTTTTCCTTGCCTTTCGACCTCTCTTTCCACCAAAAGCCATGGATTTGGAGGAGAGGATGAAAGAGTGATCTATACCGAAAGCCACGAATAGATCTTGTTTTGTTTTCAAGGCTTAGAGATCATCACCAAGTGAGTCGATCTAAAGTTTCAAACCCAAGGTCGAACCTTTGAAGCCCCTAACCATGAATCTCAACCCCAGGCCCTTTCTTTTAGTATCTTTACGTCTATTCTCATCTTTCGCTTGTTACCTGATAGCATCCTTGTCATTAGTTTCACTGCTTTTACATTTTTAGACGAGATCGATTGTTAATGCTCGATCTAGTGGTCGATCTCGTGGTCGATCCACTAGTCGAATTTTAATAATTCGAAGCTCTTTCCTTTAATTAATCCGTTTGTTTCTCGTGGTAGTTGCTTCCTTTCTGGTATTTTTAAAATAGGTTTCATTCTGTTTAGGTTGCTGCATCTAGTTCTTAGATATTTTCTCATAAACTGTCTTGTTTTGCTTAGATTTGCTTTAGTCCTTGCATTCTCTGTGCATTCTCTATCTCCTAGAAGTGGATTGACTCTCTCTTGCTTGCTATACTACGACGTTGCTTGCATTAGAGTTTGATAACCTCTCTGCATCATAAACCCTCGCTAAGAAAGCGTTTATCAGCACATTGGTGTTTTATGTCGATATTGTGCTCGATACGCACTTCTTGATGTCATATTGACCTGGTACGTGGTGACATGCTATCGATACGAATACCAGTTGAGGCATATCGAAGTGTATGTAGCCTGATATATTGCTTGTGAAAGCGTATCGGGTTGCCTTATATCGGTACTATGATCGATACAATAATCCTCATAGGTGTGTCGATCAGGATCACCCCGATATGCACGCCGATACAAGTCCAACATACATGTATCGAGCAAGATATGCATGATATACATGCTCAATATGAGCTGTATCGAAGTGCATGGCCGATATGCTGATCGATATTAACCCTTATTCGACCTTTTCCTTCTCCCAAGCTTGGTTCCTTCTACCTCAGCTCGAACCTGGTTAACCTGGTTACTAGAGACACTCAAGAACTCCCACACAAACATAGAAAACATAAAAATGCAAAGCTATATACAAGGATACCATGGGATTGCCTCCTAAGTGCGCTTGTTTAGAGACACTTAGCTTGACTTTCCTCAGCTCCTTAGTTGAGGTATGGAGCAGGAGTCTTGGAACTCCTTGGTGTGATCTTGCTCCCTTTGACTCTCCAGGTGAATCCATCAATCTTCAGCACTACAAATGGCTTAGATCTTCCATCTTGCTTGTTCTTGTAACAAACTTCACCACTCTTAGAGCCAAATTGTCTCAAAACCACTCCTTCTTCTATAGGACCAAATCAGATTTTATTCACAGCATCAGAACCAGCCAATTTGAGTATCTCCTCTTCAGAGGTATCAGCAAACATCCTAGACAGACAGCAACCATCAAAACTTGCACCAACATAGCCATCAAACTCTGGCCAACGCTCTCCAACTTTCTTCAACTTCTTGACCTCCATTGAGAAGGCTTGCTCATCTTCCAGCTTGTTCCCTTTGGAGTCAAACTTTAGAACCTTCTCCTTGGTCAACCTTAGCTGTATTGTGCACTCCTTTGCATCAAACACTGCGCCAGCTGAAGCTAAAAATGGCCTCCCTAGAATGATGGTAATCTTGATCTTCCGTTCAACATGTAGGACCAAGAAATCTGTTGGGATGATCACTCCTTCAATCATCATTGGCACATCTTTAAGAGCTCCAAGTGGTGCCTTTACTGTGCCATCAGCTATGGTTAGAGACACATTACTCTCTTGAAGTTGAGTGTAGCCAAGCGCCTTAGCAGTAGAGGATGGGAGAAGGTTGATACTTGATCCAAGGTCTCAAAGACAGCTCTTGAAAGTTTGTCCTTTGAGTTCACAAGGTAGAGTGAAGCATCCAGGATCTCCAAGCTTCTTGATGTTCAATACCTCAGTCTTGGCAATGGCTTCCTTCAGCTCTGTTCCAATATCAAGACCTCTAACCTTCATCTGGTTGGCATAGAGAGTAGTGTACTTTCCATAAGCTGCTTCTTAAACCTTCCAGGAAAGGGGAGAGCTGGCTTGTAAGGAGAGTGATCATAGATCCCAGTTTGTTTCTCAGCTTGACTCTCCTCAAGTAGCCCCTTCATCTCCTCTTCCTTAGTTGCTGTTGCTTCAAGGGACTTTTCCTTTGTAACTCCATGGTTGGCGTCAGCTGCCAAAAACTCTCACCCCCCCCCCCCCCCCCCCCCCCCCCACTCTGAATTTCAGTATCCTCATTGAACAGAGAAAGGAACTCCTCAATGACTGTTTCCTCTTCATTTGAGAAGGTCTCTTCTTCAGTAACTATGGCATTGCAGAACTCCTTAGGGTTAGCTTATGGTTTTCCAGGAAGGTTTCCTTGAGGTTTGGGACCAGCTATGCCCTTGTTGTTCTCTAGTGTTTCCACTCTTGAAGCCGACCCATCAAACTTGTTTGAAAACTCCATATTAAGAGTATCCATTCTGTTGTAGACCTCCACAAACTTCTTTGTGATCTCCACATTAGTAGCCTGTTGGCCTTGAAGGAGTAGTTGCAGAAGTCCATTCACTTCAGCATCATTGGTGTTGGATGAGCTTGCTTGACCTTGAGAGAATCCAGGAGTAGCAAACTGCTTTTGCTGGTAGTTGCTTTGAATGATGTTCCTTGGTGCATATCCTTGGTTGAATGGCGCAAAAGGTCTTGGCTGATTCCCTTGAGGTTGCTGTTGAGGGTAAACATGATCTTGGAGATTAGCAACATTGTTGCTCCTGTAGGACAGGTTTGGATTAGGTCTGAAGTTCCTATACCCAATGTATCCACCTTGATTACCCAACTAGTTCACCTCTTCAACTTGTTGCTCATCTTCATTAGGCATCTCCACCATTTCACCAACATAGTTGATCTCTTTGTGTTGCACTTGGAGCATTTGGTGAAGCCTAGTGTTCAGCTCTTTCAACTCTCTTCTTGTAGACTCCAGCTCCTTCTTAGTGTTGCCTTCCTCTCCTCTTGGAGTTCTATCATAGTCTTCACTATAATTCCCATCGCTTTGGGCTAAGCCTTCATCTACATCCTTAGATAGAAAGTTTCCATAGGACGCAGTATCAAGTAGCATCCTGATCTTGGGGAGAGCGCCTCTGTATAAGGTTGAGAGGAGTGAAGCTTGTGAGAACCCATGGTGAGGGCACTGAAGTGTGTACTCTTTGAATCTCTCCCGTGCTTCACCAAAACTCTCACTATTCTTCTGAGCAAAACCAGAGATCTAATTCCTGATTCTAGCAGTCATTGAAGTATAGAAGAACTTTGCTAGAAAAACTCTCTTGCATTCATCCCAGCTAGTGATACTTCCTTGTGACATATTTTTCTCCCATTGGTGGGCTTTGTCGCCAAGAGAGAAAGGGAACACCCTTAGCTTGAAACCATCTTCGCTTACCCCATTGATCTTGGTTAGTGAGTAGAGTCTATCAAAATTATCCAAGTGATCCAGAGGGTCTTCAAGTGGTAACCCATGGAACTTGCTGCCTTGAACCATTGAATTCAATCCAGATTAAAACTCAAAGTTATTATTTTGAACTGCTGGAAGAAGGATCCATGTTCTATTGTTGTAAGCGGTTGGTGCGTCACCAGCTCCAATGGGTCTAATTGGACGTGCACCATGTGCTGGTCGTCTATGACCTTGTTAACCTTGGAGTCCTTGCTGTCCCTGAATATCAGCAACTCCTTGAGCACCTTGCGCTCCTGGTGGTCCATGAAATAGCTGATCATCTATACCATGCTCCATGTGGAGCTGATGAAACCTTTGCAGTCTCTCTCTCTTTCCCTTGTTGCTCTTAATGCCATTTCCACTTGCAGAGTGTTATGTTGATAATCCAGAAGGTTTTGATTGCCCTTAGACCTCAACTTCATACACCTATAAGCAGAAGAGCAGCTTGCAAATCAGTAACAAACAGAAAAATAACAGCTTGATCTTAAACAATCCACAAATCCAAATGCTTAAGCTAAACCCATATGGTAACGGCGCCAATTTGATAGCTTGTGTTTTGACTAGCTAAGCAAATTCAAACACACTCATGTTATTGCAGCATGTAAGGTATCAATCCATCTGAGTTCTTAGGGCACCAAGAATACAGCAAATCATTTAAATCAAGGTAAATTCAAGAAGGCAGTTGTGAACAAACTAACAAGTCTAAAGACTGAACTAAGCAAAGCAGGAAATTCAAATAGATAAGCAAGGATCTAAGATGGGGGTTATTGATTGAGGACAATCATAATAAGCACAAAACATCACTAATCTAGTCCTAAAACCCTTCTAATCTATCCCATGTCAAACCCTAAATAAGACTACTCACTAGCCATAATCAAAACCTAAAATTCCAGAGAGAAATAATGATTACGCATGATTAGGAAGCAGAATAAACAAGAATAGATCAAAGGAAAATACAAAAATTCACTAAATCAAACTAGTTCTTACAAAGCAAAGCTGAAAAGGGAAATATTTTTAAGTGCAAGAACAGAAGAAAATAATAATATCCATCATGCCTAACCATTTTAAGACTTTAGTATTTATAGGAGAACTAGAAAACCCCAAGTAAATAAAGATTAAACAAAAAATAAGCTGACTCGGATAGACCATATCGACTTTGAACATCGATATACATGTCGATATCATCTCTTCTTTTGGGTTGTATCGATGTCCCTTGGTCGATATGCACGTCGATACAGAAGGCTTCCAAGTTGTATCGGTTTGGCTCTCCATAGTGTGAAGTCGATACAATCGCCCTTTAGTTAAGGCTCATCGATCAAACCGGTTGATATATCTCGTCGGCATTGTCCTGTCATGTGTATCTGTTTGGGACGTCGATACACTGCTCGATATGGACTTACTCCTGTCGCATCAAGGTCTCTAAGTCGATATGTTTCCTTCACACCACACTTTCACTGTATCGATGCTGAAATGGTCGATAATCCTATTGATATGCTCCCTATCGATCATATGATGTCGATATTATCATCGATATTAGTCTATTTGTCCTTTGCCTTGCTTCATTCCCAGCTCACACCCATTGCACCACATGACCTCCACAGTCCTTTTAGTACCTGAATAAAACTTCAAATGCATGCAAAATTCAATGCAGCTCCTAAAACTACACAAACTCCTAAATGTATACAAATGGGGCAAGAAGAAGCAAAACATGCATGTTTAAAAACTAAACCTAGTGATGAATGCAAGCTAAAATGGTATAAATAATGGAGATATCAGAGGCCAAGGTGCTCCGGTCACGCCTTCGTAGACAGTGTCCAAGGTGCTCCGGTCACGCCTTCGTAGACCAGGTGGCTCGTGGCTCCTTTGATCTGGTTGATGGTGGATGGTGATGTTATTGCATATTGCATACATTTTGCATACTCATTAGTTAGCTTTTCATGCATTTGTATCACGTTTCAGGTTAGATTGCATCACTTAGGGTCCTAGAGCATTCTTGCATCAGCATACGCATTTTCCTAGCATTTTACATCACATTCAGGTTGTTTCTGGCTGCTTTGGAGTCATGGAGGTTCGTGGACATGTTGAGGCTGATGTAGCAGTTCGTGGGAGCTCGGATATATGCTAAGGATCAGAGATCGAGGAGCAGATCGAGCATGGCCGGTCGATCTGGGAGTTGATCGACCAGAAGATCGAGCCAACCAGGCGATCCAAGGAGAAGGATCGAGTGAAGCAATCGATCAAACGGTACGGACGTAAATGACGATATGCAGAGCGAGAGTCAGATCGAGTACACCACTCGATCCAGCCGAAGATCCATACCGAGATCGGATGCAACGCTCGATTCGCCGATGATGATCGAGACCCAGATCGAGCCGAAGACACGATGTCCGGATATGATCGAGAGAACCACTCGATCTTGGAGTCGATTTCTGTCCTTTCAACCGTTTTTGGCCGCTAGCGAAGGGGGGACCATTAGCTTGTTTCGGCATTCTGGGAAGGCGGCGACGTCCTTTTCCTAGAATAACTTTTTAGATCCTTATCTTTTCCTTTATGTTTTCTCTCTCATTTTCGTGAAGAACACCATTGTTGAACTCGCATTTTTCTTAAGCTTTGTATTCGAATCATTTCTGTTCAATCTAGTTTTCTTTTCATGTTCATTGTCTTGTTTCATATGCTTTGCTTGATTTACTCTATGTGTAGCGAGTAGTTTCTTTAGGTTCGGGGTTGAGAGGATTAAGGGGTCAAAAGGGTTTCGATCTTGGGGTTTTTTCTAAACGTTTTCAAAGGCTATCTTTTCTAAGGTGTTAAGATCTCAATGCTTGAAGACTCTCACGCCAAGAGCTTCATGATCCGAGAGGTTCCTTACCTTGACAGGATCCAGGAGCCTCGGAAGATCACACCTTAGAGACTAGTTACTCCTTCCCAAAAGCCATGGAAGTTTGGGGGATTAGTTAAGCCATTCGTTTGAAATCTGTTTTCCTTGCCCTTCGACCTCTCTTTCCACCAAAAGCCATGGGTTTGGAGGAGAGGATGAAGGAGTTATCTATACTGAAAGCCACGGATAGATCTTGTTTAGTTTTCAAGGCTTAGAGATCCTCACCAAGTGAGTCGATTTATAGTTTTAAACCCAAGGTCGAACCTTTGAAACCCCTGACCATGAATCTCAACCCTAGGCCCTTTCTCTTAGCATCTTTACATCTTATCTCATCTTTTGCTTGATCTCTGATAGCATCCTGGTCATTAGTTTTACTGTTCTTGCATTTTTAGACGAGATTGATTGTTACTGCTCGATCTAGTGGTCGATCTCATGGTCGATCCACTAGTCAAATTTTAATAATTCGAAGCTTTCTCCTTTAATTATTTTGTTCGTTTCTCGTGGTAGTTTCTTCCTTTCTAGTATTTTTAAAATAGGTTTCATTCTGTTTAAGTTGCTGCATCTAGTTTTTAGAGATTTTCTCATAAACCGTCTCATTTCGCTTAGATTTGCATTAGTCCTTGTATTCTCTGTGCATTCTCTATCATCCTAGAAGTGGATTGACTCTCTCTTGCTTGCTGTACTACACCATGTCTTGCATTTGAGTTTGATAACCTCACTGCAATGTAAACCTGCCCAAAAGTGATTATCAAATGGCGCCGTTGCCGGGGATCGAACCCTGGTCACCCGCGTGACAGGCGGGAATACTTACCACTATACTTACCAAATGGCGCCGTTGCCATTCTAGGACTGTTTAGAGAACAAAGAGATTTGGGTCTTAGCAAAGACTAAGTCTTTACTTTTTTTAAGTTACTAATCATTCTACTCTCAAACGTGTGTTTTCAGGTACATGAATCTTCGTTCAAGGGGAGATAACAATCTACTACAACCCTTAGACAACATTCATCAGCTTGGTCACTCACGGCAAAGGAGAGTCAGAGAACAAACAAGAGCCTTTGAGGAGATTGTTCAGCACGGTTTGGTTGACTTTGAAGCTATGGCTGAACACGAGCATCCAGAAGGACCTCCTCCAGCTCACGGGGCAACAGGAAGGGGCAATGGAAACCCCCAACACGCGGCTAGACCCCCAAGGATCATAGGAGCCGGAGATGCTCCCAATACTCATCACAATAGGTTTGGGATCACTCCTCCTCCTGTGCAAAACAGTAACTTCGAGATCAAGCCAGGTTTCATCTCCATGGTGCAAAACAACAAGTTCCACGGCTTAGCAATGGAAGATCCCTTGGAGCACCTAGACAACTTCGAGCAAGTATGTGGGATGATAAAGTTCAATGGCCTATCCGAAGATGCTTTCAAGCTGCGTCTCTTCCCCTTTTCACTCAGAGACAAAGCTAGACATTGGGAGAAGACCCTCCCACAAGGCACCAACACATCATGGGCTGAGTGCAAGAAGGCTTTTCTCTCAAAGTTCTTCTCAAGCACCAGGACAGCACGGTTGAGAAGCGAAATCAGCGGTTTCACTCAAAGGAACAATGAGACATTCAACGAGGCATTGGAGCGTTTTAAAAGACTACACAATCCAATGTCCTCATCATGGGTTCAGCGAGGAGACACTACTCAGTACCATATACCGTGGAGCTTCACCAAAGATCCAGTTGTTGCTTGACAAAGCTAGCAAAGGGAACTTCCTCGGTCAGGAGGTAGGAGAGGCTATGGAGCTGATAGAAAACTTGGCTTTGAGTGATGGAAACTATGCTGAATATTATGACCGTGTACCGAGAGGATCAGAGTTAGAGTCTCACAAGAAGGAGCTCAAATCTTTGCATGAGAAGATAGATAAGCTGGTGTTAGCCAATCAGAAACATGTTCACTTTGTTGGTGAAGCTGATGAGAACCAAGAGGAGTTAGAGTTGAGCCAAGAAGAAGCCAATTGGGTGGCAGGACAGAACAACTACAAGTCTCAAGGCTACAACCAAGGCTACCAGAACAACAACCTCTCTTACCGAAGCACCAACGTAGCCAACTCTAAAGATCAAGTGTACCCTGCTCAGCAAGCAAAACCTTTCATCCCTTACAACAAAGGTTTTCAACCGAGTGGTGGTTTCCAAGGTCAAGGGCAGAGCAACTTCCAAGGGCAACATCAAAACAACAAGGGTTATACACCTAACTACCCTCCGGGCTTTGCACCTCAACAGCAACAACCGATGCAACAACAAGTTGATCCGGTTCAAGCAATGTTTCAACAGCTAATACAAGGGCAAGCCTCTACAAACCAGAAGTTCGCCGAGATGAACACTCGTCTAGACTCATCTCTCACCGACTTCTCCACTCAGATCACCAACTTAAACAACATGATCAAGCAGCTGGAGAAAGGGAAAGCAAGTATGAGTGGTCAGAGCAGTCTTCCGGGAAAGTGTGAGCAGAATCCCAAGGAGTATGCTAATGCCATAACGTTGAGAAGCGGTAAAGAGCTCGAACCTCCGGTCTCTACAAAGAACAACGAGGACGTTGTAATTCAAGAGGGGGAGGGTAAACCATTGGCTGATGATGATGAGATCAACTTTGACAACGTTTGGATCCAAGGGCCAAAAAGAGGAGACAAAGCAGTTGCTGAGAAGAAAGCTGAGCAAACCACTAAGGAGAAGAATGCTTATGTGCCTCCACCTTATGTACCTAAGCTGCCTTTTCCTGGCCGCTTCAAGAAGCAACTCATAGAGAAGCATAGAATCCTCTTTGAGAAGCATCTTAAGGACGTGGAGATCAAGCTACCTCTCGTTGACTGCCTTGCAATGATGCCTAAATGCGCCAAATTCTTCAAAGACACTCTCGTGAAGAAGAATAAGGAAAGCAAGGAGGTACTTGTTCTAAATGAAGAGTGTAGTGCGGTTATACATAAGGAGATAGTCCCCAAGAAGTTGGGAGACCCTGGAAGCTTCACTATACCCTGTGCTTTAGGCCCTCTAGAGTTCAAGAGTTACTTATGTGATCTCGGAGCTAGCATGAACCTGATGCCTCACTCTGTGGCTAAGAAGCTTGGTTTTACACGTTTCAAAGACTGTCGGATCTCATTGGTACTGGCTGATAGGAGTGTGAGGCTACCAGAGGGGCTGCTTGAAGATTTACCGGTGCGAATCAGTGCTGTGAACTTGCCTACGGACTTTGTAGTGTTGGAGATGGATGAAGAGCCTAAGGATCCACTCATCTTAGGGAGACCGTTCCTTGCAACCGTCGGGGCTATCATAGATGTGAAAAATGGGAAGATTGCCTTGCATTTGGGAAAGGAGATCAGGCTTGACTTCGACATCAACGAGGTTCTGAAGAAGCCGACAATTGAAGGGCAAGCTTTCTATATTGAAACGATGGATACTTTAGCGGACGAGTTGCTGGAAGAGCCGGCTCTAAAAGACCATCTGAAGCTAGCACTGACTAAGGAGCCAGGGGAGTTTGGCTATGTGGACCAGAGAACCCAAGAGTACGTGAAGCTGCTGGATTCTAGGAGGATTGTTAAGAATGAAGAAGGTTGCTGCCTAGAGATCGACCCCGAGATCGACGCTATCACTCGATCCAGGAGTCAGATCAACAAGGTAATCGAGAACACAACTCGATCCGGTGCAACAATCGACGGACAGATCGAGAAGAACGCTCGATCAGGAAAAACAATCGAGTCGGCGATCGAGATAGACCTCCCGATCATTTTGGAGTCCAATCAAGAGATCGACTCAGCGTCTCGATCCCTTGCTTGATCCATATCAAATCGAGTAAGTGAATCGAGCGAAATGGCTCGATCTAGACGACATCGAGAGGAGAATCGACCGGAGGACTCGATCTCAGAAGGGATAGCGATGGAGGAAAGCAGTCTGAAGGGCCATGCCTCGGGTTCAAAGGAGAGTTCCAAGGAGGAAAGCAACAACAACAGCCACGAGGATGACTGGAGTGAGCTGTTAGCCCCAAAGGTGGACCTTAAGGAGCTCCCAAAAGGGCTAAGGTATGCTTTCTTAGGGCCTAATAACACCTATCCCGTGATTGTGAATGAAAACCTTAGTGATGATGAGTTGCACTCGCTCCTGACTGAGCTGAGAAAGTATAGGAAGGCCATTGGGTACTCTTTAAGTGACATCAAGGGTCTTTCACCAATGCTTTGCACTCATAGTATTCACTTGGATAATGAGAACGCTTCTTCTATAGAACATCAAAGGCGTTTGTATCCTAATTTGAAAGAGGTTGTTAAGAAGGAAATCCTTAAGCTTTTAGAGGCTGACGTGATCTATCCCATAAGTGACAGCACGTGGGTTTCCCCTGTACACGTGGTGCCTAAGAAGGGAGGGATCACGGTCATAAGGAATGAAAAGGATGAGCTTATTCCTACTAGAACCATCACTGGTCATAGGATGTGTATTGATTATAGGAAACTCAACCTTGCGTCTAGGATAGACCATTTCCCCTTGCCTTTTATTGATCAAATGCTTGAGAGACTTGCTAATCACCCTTACTACTGTTTTCTCGATGGGTATAGCGGTTTCTTTCAAATACCTATTCACCCAAATGATCAGGAGAAGACGACCTTCACATGTCCCTACGGTACCTTTGCATATCGAAGGATGCCATTTGGATTGTGTAATGCACCGGCTACATTTCAGCAGGGTATGATGTCGATCTTCTCCGATCTTAGAGAGGAGATGGTAGAGGTGTTCATGGATGAATTCTCTGTCTATGGTGCGTCCTTTCCTGGGTGTTTGTTGAATCTTTGCAGGGTGCTAAAACGTTGTGAAGAAACAAACTTGGTGCTGAACTGGGAGAAATGCCACTTTATGGATAAGGAAGGGATCGTGCTTGGTCATGAGATATCAGAGAAGGGCATTGAGGTTGATCAGGCTAAAGTGGAGGTCATGATGGGTCTTGAGCAGCCAGTTAATGTTAAGGGAGTCAGAAGCTTCTTGGGACACGCAGGGTTCTATAGGCGCTTCATCAAAGATTTCTCCAAGATTGCACGCCCTCTTACACGGCTGTTGTGCAAGGAAGCTGAGTTTGTGTTTGATGAGGAGTGTTTGAAAGCTTTCGTGACCATCAAGGAAGCCCTTACATCAGCTCCTATAGTCCAAGCACCAGACTGGTCTCTTCCTTTTGAGATCATGTGTGATGCTAGTGACTACGCTGTAGGAGCCGTTCTTGGTCAGAAGAAAGACAAGAAGCTACACGTGATCTACTATGCTTCAAGAACCTTGGATGACACACAATCAAGATACACCGCTACGGAGAAGGAGTTGCTTGCAGTAGTCTGCGCCTTTGAGAAGTTCAGATCGTATCTCGTTGGTTCCAAGGCTATTGTATACACGGATCACGCTGCCTTGCGATACATCTACTCGAAGAAAGACACCAAGCCTCGGCTCTTAAGATGGATTCTCTTACTCCAGGAGTTTGACATGGAGATTAAAGACAAGAAAGGGATAGAAAATGGAGTCGCTGACCATCTCTCACGGCTGAGGATCAACGAGTCTCTACCCTTAGATGACTCTCTTCCAGAAGAGCAGCTTATGGCGATTGCTACGGCTGTTTGTGGAAAGCTAGAAGGGAGGTTTGAGGAGGTGTTGAGTTTCAAAGAGGAGGATCTACCGTTGTATGCTGATGTAGTGAACTATCTAGCGTGTGGTGAGGAGCCAACACATCTCAACAGCTATCACAAGAAGCGGTTTATGAGAGAGGCTAGTGACTACTTTTGGGACTTGCCTTACTTATACAAGAGAGGAGTAGACAGCTTGTACAGGAGATGTGTTACAAAGGAAGAAGCCAGGGACATCCTCTATCATTGCCATGGCTCTTCCTACGGAGGACACTTCGCCTCATTCAAGACTGCCACGAAAGTGTTGCAAGCCGGTTTCTGGTGGCTGTCCATTTTTAAATATGCACACGAGTTTGTGAAGAGCTGTGAGGCATGTCAACGAGCAGGGAATATCACTAAGAGGAACGAGATGCCTCAAGTTCCCATCTTCGAGGTTGACGTGTTCGACGCGTGGGGGATAGACTTCATGGGGCCATTTCCTTCTTCATACGGTAACAAATACATCTTAGTAGCAGTGGATTATGTCTCTAAATGGGTTGAGGCTGTTGCTTCCAGTACAAATGACTCTAAGGTGATAATCAAGCTGTTCAAGACTATCATCTTCCCGAGGTTTTGGGTACCCAAGGTTGTTATAAGCGATGGAGGAAGCCACTTCATAAACAAGGTCTTTGAGAACCTCTTGAGAAAGTATGGAGTTAAGCATGAGGTGGCTACACCGTATCATCCTCAAACAAGCGGTCAAGTGGAAGTCTCCAACAGGCAAATCAAGGCTATACTAGAGAAGACCGTCGGAGCAACAAGGAAAGACTGGGCATTGAAGCTGGACGACGCTCTTTGGGCCTACCGTACCGCCTTCAAAACGCCGATTGGTACAACTCCTTTCACTCTACTCTATGGCAAGGGCTGTCACCTCCCGGTTGAGCTGGAACACCGTGCGTTGTGGGCTGTGAAGAGGCTGAACTTTTACCTTAAGACTGCTCAGGAGAGGCGCCTTATTCAGCTACAGCTTGCTTTGATTTGATGCCAACTCTGTTTATTAGAACCATAATCATGACATTTAATTATCAATGTCTATGCATTGAGAGTGATTACATGGATACCCATATACATACTTGGGTTATCTTCTTCCCTTCTTATCACTCTTGTTAACCCAAGTAGCTGATCCTCATCATTATGGGACAGTTAACCACACCCTGACCCAATCCTTTTTTCTAAACTTAAACACTATTGAGAGAGTTGTGAGGCCTTGCATTGCATTATTTTTGATTATATCTTGGCAAAAAGTGTTAGGAATAAGGCTGGCAAGGAGAAGCTCTCTTGTAGACACCAGTTTGCATCTTGAGCTTGGTATTTGGATAGGAGTTTGGGAAAGGGTACTATAAGTGGTTTGAGTTCTATTGTTTATATCATTAAAAAAGAAGAAGAAGAAGTATAGGGATGGTAGTATGGGTAAACATGTTAAGTTTGTGGTTAAGTATAAGGAAGCAAAGCTCTAAGTGTTAATGAAAAAGAAGGTGCCAACAACAACAAAGCTTACAAGGTCATCCCAAAAGAAGAAATCAGACCAAGCAATCCACCAAGGGTGAAGAATAATGGCGCCAATTGTACAACAAAGAAGAGCAAGTTCCAACAAAGAGTCAACCACACAAGCAAAAAGAAGAAGGAGTTTCCCCCAAAACATGAAGGAGGAAGAGATCAAGTGCTTTGGGAAAGGGTAGATCTAGGGGTCTCACTTTGGGTTTAGAAGATAAAAGGTTCATCTTGGGGTAAAAAAGGGTACAAGAGAGCTTTTACTTGCATGCACAACTGTCCTTTTACCTTTAGCATTTTGCCAAAGATAAAATCATTTCATTGAATGATCCTTTATGTGTTTGAAGACTTATCTGAATGGTATGGCTATAGCTTTTGAAGTAGAACAACCTCTTTGCATCTTAGAACCTATAACTTGGGCATTGAATCAGTTTTTCTATTGACATCTTTAGTTTTAAGCTCCCACTTTCAAACCTCACTCTCCCATTTGTTCTCATTTGCTTGAGGCCAAGCAAAATACAAGTGTGGGGGTGTTGATATCTCTTGCATTTACATCATTTAGGCTTTCATTTAGTTCATAATTTTGGTTCCCTTTTACATGTTTTCCTTTGTTTTTTCCCATTCTTCTTTGTTTTTAGATTTAGGCTTCATTTAGGAGGTAGTTTGCATTTTCCTTACTTAAGGGATGCTTCTAGGTACCTAAAGAGCCATTTGAGACAAGGAGGAAGTGTGAGAATGATCCAGGGAGTTACCCCAATCACAGAGGAGCAAGAAGAACCAAGAAAGCAGATGTTTGGCCTAGCATCGATCACAGAGGAGTGCACATCGTAAGATGCGATGAAACAGAGAGAAAAATAGTTTGCATCGATCACTCACATCGATCACATGTGATCGATGTCAAGCCACAGGACAGTCACATCGATCATCAGCATCGACCGATGTAATGGACCCGAGAGCCTTGAAGATCACATCGATCAATCACGTCGATCAAAGACTGCTCGATGTCATGTGCCAGAAGACCTACATCAATCAGCTACATCGAGCAGACCAGACCGATATCAACACATCGATCACCAGCATCGACCAAGTTTGATCGATGTTGACCAGACTAAAGACAATTTATTTACAGTTTTGCCACTCTGCTTAGACTCCTATAAATAATAAAATCCCTAATTTCTGGGATCATCCTATTATCAAGCAGTCCTTACTTTTCTAGTTTTTAAATCACATTTTGTACTTTTAATCTTTGGTTGATTTCAATATAGATTTGCATTTCCCTTCTTGTTTAGTCTTTCTAATCATGATTAGCTATCTATATCTCTTTGATTTGATGGTTTCAATGGTGATTAGTGAGTAGTACTTTTAGGGATTTGAGATGGGTTAGGTTTCGGGAATTTGATGCTTGATATATGGTTGCTTCCATTTCCTTTCTTGATTGCTATTTTTAATGCATGCTTAGCCTTATCTAAGTTGATTAGGATCTTAGGATCATTTTATGCCCACCAAGTGTTTGATCAAATGCATGAACTGGTTTGCAAGAGAATTGCTTGTCCTAGCTCAAGAGATTGACTGTCTAGGAAGTGATTTAGCATTATAGGATTGATAGATTGTCTTAATGCTTGCTTTTTGTCATCTTTCTACTGAGAATTAGTTTTTGAATTGATGATTAGTAAAGAGATTAGTACCAAGAGATTGGATTAGTCATATAAATGAAGTCTATGCATAAGGAATAGCATTGTGTGAGTTTGTAAAGCATCTTAGGTTGAGTTGAGAATTCCCTAGCACCAATTATCCCATCTCAAGTCATGTCTTTCTTCAGTTTTAGTTCATTTCGAATTTTCTCTGTTTATGCTTATGTTTTAGTTGTTTCGCTTGCTGTTCACTCCTAGTTTGGTGTTTAATTCTGCTATGTTTGATCATTTAGGTAGACATTTAAACTCCCTCTATCTGTTTGAATTAAGAGCTCTATTGTATTCCTACTGCTTCAATCTTCCCTTTTTGGATTGATAAACTCAATACTACAATGACTAATGTGGGTTGAGGATTGAGATAGGCTAAAAACCTACATCATTTATTGGCTTTATAGAACTGAAGTTTAATGCTTATCTATTATCTTTTCAATAATGATGATTAGTTTTTGATTAGGTAATTAGAAAATTAATTAGTGTCATGAGAGTGGATTTGTAGCATCCGAATCTAAGAAACTGAAATGATCAAGACCGGACTGGGCGTTGTCCGAGGGATTACTGAGTTCAGTCAAGTGGAAAATCCATAAGGATGGGAGGTTCAGACTATGGATGGATGATGACTGGGAAATAGTCGAGGAATGGCTGGGATGGGCCGAGGCGAATGGACCATATCCGAGAGAAAATGAAAAATAGCCGATGGGATTATGTTTAATCCGAGAGGAATTGGGCTGGGCTATGGGCCGTGTAAGTAAGTCGGCTTAAAGGTGGTTTATCACGCAGATGGTCAAGCCGGTACAGGCTATAGCCGAGAGAAATCAAATCGAACCGGGATAAATCCTACTGGAACCAGGAAACGTCGGTTATAACAGAGTTACTTAGGGTTTTACGAGTATATAAGGTGTTTTTGAGACTTTTCTCAGGGAGTTACGTTATTTTAAAGAAATAAAGCAAGAGAGAGAGATTATTCGAGAGAAAACCCTAGAAAAATCAGTTTATCCCGAGAGT
The DNA here is from genome assembly GCA_911865555.2 of Thlaspi arvense. NCBI lineage: Eukaryota > Viridiplantae > Streptophyta > Magnoliopsida > Brassicales > Brassicaceae > Thlaspi > Thlaspi arvense. The sequence continues at coordinate 17,687,839 of OU466857.2, forward strand.
AGTCTAGAGAGATCGAGCAATAGCTGTACGGATCCGACCATCGCTGAGATAACCTGGTAAGCGATCGGATATTTCCCTTATTATTGAGTTTCCATCGGATAACATCGGACTGATCGTTATGTTTTGTGGGGTTTTCGAGGGAATACAGAGTTTGGCTCGAAGGAAAGTGAAATGATCATGAGATAGCCGAGGAGAGGGAGATCGGATCGTAGCGATAGCCGAGAAATCCCTGGGGTGTTCGAATATTTGTTTTGAAGCGAGTTTCACCGAGATTTCTTCTGACCAATCTGTTTCCAACCTTGTCTAAGGTGAGTGCGTGACTGTAGCTAGTGTCTAGGATCGTAGGATTGCTAGGGTTTGATGATTTGCATGATTGATTGTGTGATTTTCACGTTGTGTGCTTAGCAAATGTTAAACAATTCTATGTTATGGGATTGTGAGGTGTTCACCTTTGCTAGGATGATGTCTAACTAACCGCAGGGTAATCCTGATCATGGGCTAGCTTAGGAGATGTTCGATTATCGCTGAAGTAGACGTGGATCTTAAAAAGAGATTGATCAAGGGTTAGGGTAGATCATCAGGGCCGTTTGATATGTATATGTTTGTTGCTAATTGATTGTGCGGATGTTGAATCTGATATTATGAATGAGTGATTGGTACTGGCTACGGTGTTACGGGATGAACGTACTCACTAAGTAATTATGATAATAGTTATGCCTCTCTTATTTGAGTGCGCAGGAACTAAGCAGTAAGTGGAGCGAGACCGGCGGCAGTGATGAACATGGGTGGATCGGGGATTCGGGAGTTTTTATGTTATAAGACTTATGTTTTGTCTTATGGGCTTTAATGTTGACCGTTTAGGTTGCTCGATTATATGATTTATTGTTAGCAACAGTGGTGTTTGTTTAATGAACTCCTGAGTCCTGTTTAAGTGTTTTATTTTCAGTTATAATGGAATGAGTTTGTTGGTTAAATTCGCTGTGTACTGAAATTGCAGAAGAAAAAGCTAAAAATTTGCCGAAGTATAGAACCGAACCGTTAGGATGTAGTGTGAAGCAAGGGTGCAGTTTAGTTAACCGGATCGGGTCTCCACAAGTTGGCATCAGAGCGTTTACGCTTCTAGGACTGGTTGCTAATATCTCATGCATTTACATCATATAAGCTTGCATTTAGTTCATGTTTTGGTTTCCTTTTGCATGTTTTCCTACTCTTTAGTCCCATTTTCCTTTCCTTTTAGACTTAGGTTTCATTTAGGTTGTAGTTTGCATTCTTTATACATTAAGGATATTTTTAGGTACTTAAGAAGCTATTGGGAGCAAGGAGGAAGTGTGGGAATGGTTCAAGGAGTTAGCCTTGCTGAAAATGAGCAAAAGGAGCTAAGGAAGGTGATTTCTGGTGTTCCAACAGTCATGGCACAGAGCACATCAGTCACTTATGACCGATGTCATGCGGCAGAGAAGTGGAAGATCCCATCGGTCATATGCATCGGTCGCTTGTGACCGATGAGAAGAGACAAGACACTTGCATTAGTCAACACCATCGGTCAAGACTGACCGTTGGGATCCAAACGAGTGTCCGAAGATTTGCATCGGCCAAGCACATCGGTCAAGGAGTGACCGATGGGAAGAGAGCGAGTGGAGCATCGGTCATCCACATCGGTCACTCATGACCGATGAGATCCAATCCGAACCACCTTTTATTTACAACTTTGCCATTATTCTAGGGCTTTTTTCATCTAGTATAAATAGGCTTGATCTAAAGTTTTTAGCAAAAAGTCTTGTTCTTGCTTTGTTTTTAAGAGTTTTCCAGTCTTTGTAAGAACAAGTCTATCATTTTAATAAAATTTTTGTATTTGCCTTTTAAGATCTTCTCTTATCTCCCTTTTAATCATGTTTAGCATCATTTACTCTTGTGATTTGGCGTTTTCTATGATAATGAGTGAGTATATCTTTGATGTCGTAGATTAGGGAAATTTAGAGGCTTGATTAAGATTTGTTAGTGCTTAATTAGGTTGATTCCTCTCTATTAATCTGTTCTTAAGCTAGATTTGTCTTGATCAAATGAATCTAGATTTAGTCTTCATCTTGTGCCCACCAAGTGTTTGATGAAATGCTGATCTTGTTTAATAGAGGATTTACTGGCCTTAGCTCAAGAGATTGACTGTTTGAGGAGTATTTTGATTTGAATAGAGTTGGTTTTTCATGCTTGTTGATTTTTCTAGCACGAATGAGAGTTAGTTATTGTTAGGATGATTAGCAAAGGATTATTTGTCTAGAGATTGGACTTAACTTGCTTGATTGTGAACTCTATGTCTTGGAATTAGCATTGATTGTTTGTTTGCATGGTCAACGATGTTTGAAACAGCCTAAGTCTTGCCTTTGAATTCCCCAAATTCAATAACCACATCTAGGAACTGGTCTTCTCTTATTTGAATTTCGAATTTTGCTTTAGTTGCTCTGTTTCATTGCTCTGTTTTGCTTCTGATCATTGCTAAGTTGTTCTCTTTTGAGTTCTGTTTGGTGCTTGATCACTTAGGTTGATAGTATTAGCTGCTAAGCAACACTCTCTCTTTGATTCCCTTGACTTAAAGTTTTTTGCTCACAACACTATTGGCATCTATTCATAACTCCTTTGGATTGATAAAAACCCTATGCTATACTACAACTGACTAGTACAAGCAGGGTGATTAAGAAAGAGATTAAACTCTTGTATCATTTGGCGCCGTTGCCATTAGGGTTATTGTTTGGATCATTAGAGTTTGTGGAAACTTTAAAATCAAGTTTTATTTGTATTTGGTTACTAATCATCCTTGACTCTCGTTGCTGTTTTCAGGTGTATGAACCTTAGATCAAGATGCTCTAGCAACTTAGTGGACTTCATAGACAGCATCAATCTGTTTGACAAAGGTGAAAGAGCAAGAAGGCAACAGGAAAGACAGCAACACTTGGAGAGGTTAGGGATGAATGTTCAGGAGCAACATGTTGTGGATGATATGAGGTTCCAAGGTCCTCAAGGAGCAGGCTCTAGAAGATCCTTTAGATCACTTGGACAATTTTGATAGACTCTGCTCACTCACCAAGATTGATGGTGTCAGCAAAGATGGCTTCAAACTGAGACTCTTCCCATTCTCCTTAGGAGATAAAGCCCACCAGTGAGAAAAGAACTTGCCTCAAGGAAGCATCACTAGTTGGGATGAGTGCAGGAGAGCCTTTCTGTCCAAATTCTTCTCTATTTCAAGGACTGCTAGGATCAGGAATTAAATCTCTGGATTGGCCAAAGAAACAATGAGAGTTTTGGTGAAGCATGGGAAAGGTTTAAAGGCTACACACTTCTGATAGCTTGGTTTTCGCAACGTGTATGCAATGATGTATCAAATCTCAAATGCAACACTTAGTTGTAGTAAAGTATGCAAGCGAGTATCAATCCAATCCTAGGAGCTAGAAAGATCAGTGAGAATGCAAGGATCTTGTAAAACTAAGCAAATGATGGATAGTTTTATGAAATTTCTAAAAACTAGATGCAGAAATTAAATGCAAGGCAAAACTATTTTAAAAATACCAGGTACGAGCTAGCTACCACGAGGAAAAGACAGAATAATTAAAATGAAAAGCTACGAATTACTAAAATTCAACCAGTGGATCGACCACGAGATCGACTACTAGATCGAGCAAAAGCAATCGATCTAAAAGCAGTTTAAGCGAAAGTAAATCTAATGACCAGGGTGCAAGCAAGTAACAAGCGAATGATCAACAAAGACTAAGAAATGCTAAAAGGAGGGTCCAGGGTTGAGATTCATGTTCAGGGGTTTCAAAGGTTTCAGCTTGGTTTGAAAACTTTAGATTTACTCACTTTGTGAGGTTTCCTAAGCCTTGAAAACTAAACAAGATCCATCCATGGCGTGTGGTATGGATCACTCTCTCATTCTCTCCTCCAGACCCTTGGCGTTTGGTGGAAAAAGAGATTGAGAGGCAAGGAAAACAGATTTCAAACACGCGGCTTAACTAGTCCCCTAAACTACCATGGTGTTTGGGAAAGGGTAACTAGTCTCTAAGATGCGATTTTCAGAGAGCTCTGGATCCTGTCAAGGTAAGAGCTCTCTCTGATCATAAAGATCTTAGCGTGAGACTCTTTAAGCCTTAAGAACTCGACATCCTAGAAGAGAAAGCCTTTAAGAACAAGGAAACACCAAACTTGGAAACCTTTTTGACCCCTTGAATCCTCTCAACCCCAAAACCCAATAAATTTACTCGCGACTCATGAAATAAATGGTACGAAATGCAATAAACGAAGAACTAAACATGAAAGGCGATTGATTTAACTTAAACGATTCAATATTCAAAATTAAAAACAAGAAAAAGCTCGAAGTCTAACAATGGCGAGTTGCCTAAAAACCAGAGAGAAGATAGAAAACTATTCGACAAAACGTGATAATGAAAGGGATCGTTGGTTTTTGCCTAAAATGGCCAAATCGCAAATGGTCCCCCCCTTCGCTACGGTCCAAAAACAGGCTGGACGGATAAGGTTGGTCTGGGATCGATCACGAAGCTCGATCTGGCAATCGATCATGTCCTGAATCGAGTAGCTCTTGGTCGATCCCTGAATCGATCTTGTGTTGATCGGGTTGGAAGCTCAATCTGGTCCTCGATCTGCATGGCGTCGTCTACGTCCGTACTCCAAATCGATCTCCATGCTCGATCTTCTGGTCGATCTCATCTAGATCGACCTGCCTTGCTCGATCTGCTACTCGATCTCAGGTCCTTAACGTGCAATCCTGATTTCTCCAAGTGTCCACGAACCTCTTCACAAGCCTTAGCACGTCCATGAATCTTCCATAGCTCCAAAGTGACCGAAAGCAACCTGATTGTGATGCAAAATGCACGAAACATGCGAATGCTGGTGCAAAGACACTCTAAGACCTAAAACGAGGCAAACTAACCTAATATGCAATGTAAATGCATGAGAAACTAAACTATATGTATGAAAAATGCATGGAATACACAGTTATATCAACTTCCCCAAACTTACCTTTTGATTGCCCTCAAGCAAACAAAATCTAAGAAGGGAGAGAGGTTTTGAAACACACGGGGGTTTAAGCTTCTTGCAAAGGTGTTTTTCGAATGAATCAATCTCAACGTCCTAGTTACTAGTTCTAAAATGCAATGCGCATACTCATACTCCAAAGAACTTAGCCATACTCATCACACAAAGGATTTCAAATCATGACTCTCCTATTCCAAACAATCAAAGAAACTCATCCTTTAACATTCATTAATGACCGAGCCATGAATCAAACTTATGCACTTTAAAGCAAAACACATTTGGCTAAGGGTAAAGGCTATGAGCATAGAATGATCTCATTTTGAAGAGGGTTCATTTTAAGCAAGGGTTTCTCTCGAAAATGGTAAGAACTTTATGCATAATGCTAAAGGTAAAGGCAATTGATGCATACATGATCAGATTTTCATCTACCCATGTAAACTAACAACGATCCTAAAAACCCCTCTCATTTTTTTTTTTTAAGCTCACTCACCACTTAGAGTCTACCCTTTTTCCAAAGCAAAAGCTTAGCAATCCCCAAAACAAAACAGAAAGCATTCTAACTCTTTTAGGTTAGTGAAAAGTTTTGAAAATACTAAGCTCTTTCTTTCTTATCGATAACTCTCTTATATTTTTTTTTCTTTTTCTTTTTCTTTTCTTTTATTTTGGCACTTAGGCTTTTTTATTATTAATTTTTTTTTATATAATTTTTTTATTTTTATTTTGAGAGAGTTATCTTCTGAAATCGTTGGAGCATTATACATTTTTAAGCATAAAACCTTTCACTTAAAACCTTTTTCTTACTTCAAATACCAAACTCTTTTGAAACCGAACGCATATAAGCATGAAAGCAATCCCAATGATCCCCCAAACTTATCCTATGCCTACATCTAGCTTCAAAATGCAAAGCTAGCAATCATATGAGAACCTAATCATGTCGCCTAAACGTAACACTTTATGCTAAGTTCAAACCGGAAGAGGCCTCACAATGATGTCACACACGAAAACTTGGCTTCAAAGAAAGGTAAGGGTCAAGGTGGGAGTTCTACTTAGGCTCACAAAGAGTGGTAAAAGGAAGAAGAGAGCCTAAATATTTTAAAATCCATGTGTTCATTTACAAGTGCATAAGAATGATATTTAAAAATTCAGGTTAAGGTTTTCACTTAATAGGACAAGCTTCAAATCATGAGTGTTCAATTCAAGTCACGAAAATCAAAACTTGTGATCCAAGCATGGTAAGAACTTACTTTCAAAGTATGAGCAAAGCATTAGAGAACTACCAACTAGGAGATTGAAACCATTCATAAGCATAAAACACCTTTTTAAGAAAACTTTAACCGCTTATGCAAATGTAAACAACTAGATGCTTAAAAATTCTAGACTCAATCCTAAAATGCTTAAAAATATGAATGCAACTACATGAATTTTTCTTAAAATTTTTAAAAATTTTACCAATTTTTCATGCAATGATGACTCAAGGATGCTAAAGGGAAAATAAGATCAGAATAAACATGTCAAACCACACACATACTCCCCCAAACTTGACTGACATCGGCCCGGTGGCAAACAAATTCAAAGGAGCTCAAAAACACAATGCAAAAAGAAAGAAAATATGAATGGTAAATACAAGGGCAGGTCGTTTGGTACCTCGGAGCTAGACTTGGCTGGAACTTGAGGATGTTCCAGCGGAGCTGCTCGTGCTAGAGGAGTGTCGGGCTATGTTCTTGCCTTTATCCTCGGTGGGGAAACCATGAACGGAATGTCGAGCTTGTTGCGCAGTTCCTTGCTGCTCACGGATGACAATACTGCCAGTTGACCTCCTCCTCTTCTCGGGCTGGTTAACCTCTTCACACTTTGACCCCTTAGACCTCGCGGATGAGCTTCCTTGAAGTGCCTTGACTTGCTTGGCAAGCTTCCTGATCATCTTTCCTTGCCACTTAGTTATCTTCCGCTGTATCTCCACTACTGAGGCAAGAAACTTCTCAGCTTTGGTCCGTGGCTCAAAGTCCATCCTCAGAAGCTCAAAGTGGGCCGGCATTGCTCCATCTGATGGTGGTGACTCTGACGGCTCTCGCGTGGACTGAATGGGCATCATTGTTGTTCCAAGCGGAGCGTAGCACTCCTTTTGGGTTGGGCAGAACTGAATCGTACCGATGCTATCCAAGTTAGTCTCCTCGGCGTTGGGTAAGATACACACGTTCTTCTTCCCTCCGTCATCATAGAACTGATAAGCGAAGAATCCTGGAGCTGGCGTAGGTCCCAAGCTATCGGTGTTGCGCATGTAGGTCTCGTCCATGTATGACCTGTCTGTGCAAGGCTCGATCCGTTTAAGTGGTACACCGGCTTGGATGAAGAGTGGCGTGAGAAACCCTCCAATGTAAGCTGAGCTCGCCTTGCATCTAAGAGCGTAGGCCTTGTACTTCACCAAGAAGGAGGCTAGAATGCACTCGTAGTTTACATCGTTCCCGAGGTCATCCATAAGCGGATCATGGTTCTCCTCTTCGCTGCTGCATAGTATCCCCTTGATCCCTTGGAAGAGGAAACACAGCTCGGTCTTCATCACCGTGGGAGACACGGCTCGTCCGCTGAAGGTGTTTGCCAACAACTTGAGCGTGTACCTCAGAACGGGATTCCTCAGCTTCTTGATTTTAGCCGTGTTGGCTTGTGCTCTCCATCGCAAAGCATGTCCCATGTGATGCTGACGTTCTTGAGAGGCGGAAACTCCACTTGCTTAGCCGCGGCGTTGAGTCCGTATGCTTGGCAAAGCTCCTCAATGGAAAGGTGATAGGACCGCTTTTTGACCTTGAAGCTGAGATGCCCTTGAGAGGGAGTTGGGAGGCTCGGATTCTCATAGGAGAACGCCAAGGTAGAGAGGAAATCCATCGTCACTTGCGGATATGTTGGACAGTCCATCCTTGAAAGGCAAGCAAGCCCCATGTTTTGTAGAAGGGAGTCAAAATCCCCTAGGAGACCCATCCTTTCCAGGAAGTCTCTACTCGCGAACTTGGAAGGCTCGAAGCGCAGCCTCTCTAGCCTCTTCTTCGCCGCCTTTTCCTCCTTAGTCCAACGGGTCCTTTCATGAGTTTGCTGAGGTTCCTGCTCTTGAACTTGTTGAGTTCCCTCTTCTTGAACCACTCGTTGTTCATCCTCTCTCTGTGCAGCATCTTCTCTTGTTCTGTTAGGTGTCATTGGTGCCTGAAACACGATTCTCAAACAAAGAGTAAGCAAAGGCGGCGAGAAATCGAGAAAGAGACTAGCGAGAAAGAAAAATCCACAACTAACACCCTAGATTTTTGGGGAATTTATAAAAATTGTATCTAGATAAAGGGAAAGAAAATCTAGAGATAGGATTAAATCTAGAATATTTCCTGATTTTTAGGTACTTAAAAAAAATCGATAAAACCCCTAGCAACTTAAATCGATCAAGCGGTTAAAAAAGGAAAATATTGAAAAGATTTAATTAAAAATCTTGAAATACCTTGCAAGATCGAAGATAAGAGCTAAATGCCTTTGTGAAAAGAAGAAGAACACTCTCTCTCGATTAAAAACTCGTAGAAATAGAAATGAGAGAGTGTAGAATTGTTGAAAACTTAAAGGCAACAAAAATTTAAAACCATGGGTGATGCAAGTGGTTTTTCTGACAAAAGGTGGTCAAGGCACAACTTTCGTGGTCAAAGATTCTTGCCTTGACCATCATTCAAAATTAAAAAGCAAGGGAAAGGAGAAAGAGAGGGAAAAATTTTTGTTACCTCGGCATGAGATCGAGTCCCCTCGGTCGATCTAGGACTCGATCTCATGCCCATAATGGCTGGATTGAGAGATTTGATCGATCAGTGACTCGATTGGACTAGAATCGAGTCTTAGATCGATTGTAATCTCTCGTTCCTTGACTTTTGGTCAACTAGGCTGAGTCCGCGTGATCAAGCCGTGTTCTCGATTCAGGGGTCGATTCGATTTCGATCGAGTGATGGATCGAGTCGAGTGATCGATCTGTCTTTGAAGGGTTTTTCCGAGAGAAAATAGATCGGTCGATCTATTTTTGGATCGATCGATATAAACTCCAAGAATTTCTGATGTTACTGCATATTACATACATTTTGCATACTCATTAGTTAGCTTTTCATGCATTTGCATCACATTTTAGGTTAGATTGCATCACTTAGAGTCCTAGAGCATTCTTGCACCAGCATACGCATGTGATGTTATTGCATATTGCATACATTTTGCATACTCATTAGTTAGTTTTTCATGCATTTGTATCATGTTTTAGGTTAGATTTCATCACTTAGGGTCCTAGAGCATTCTTGCATCAGCATATGCATTTTCCTTGCATTTTGCATCACATTCAGGTTGTTTCTGGCTGCTTTGGAGTCATGGAGGTTCGTGGGCGTATGGAGGCTAATGTAGCAGTTCGTGGGAGCTCGGAAATATGCTAAGGACCAGTGATCGAGCAGCAGATCGAGCATGGCCGGTCGATCCAGGAGTTGATCGACCAGAAGATCGAGCCAACTAGGCGATCCAAGGAGAATGATCGAGACGAAGATCGAGTGAAGAAATCGATCAATCGGTAGGAACGTAAATGACGCCATGCAGAGCGAGAGCCAGATCGAGTAAACCACTCGATCCACCCGAAGATCGATACCGAGATCGGATGCAACACTCGATTCACCGAAGAAGATCGAGACCCGGATCGAGCCGAAGACACGATGCCCGGATGTGATCGAGAGAACCACTCGATCCAGTGGTCGATTTCTGTCCTTTCAACCGTTTTTGGCTGTTAGCAAAGGGGGGACCATTGGCTTGTTTGGGCATTTTAGGCAAGGCGGCGAGATGCTTTTTCGATAACTTTTAGATTCTTATCTTTTTCTTTTCAAGTTTTCTCTCTCGTTTAACGAAGAACACCATTGTTGAACCAGTTTTCTCTTAAGCTTTTGTATTCAAATCTTTATCGTTTAATCCAGTTTTTCTTTCATGTTTATCGTCTCGTTTCTTCTGCTTTGCTTGACTTACTCTATGTGTAGTGAGTAGTTCCTTTGGGTTCGGGGTTGAGAAGATTAAGGGGTAGAAAGGGTTCGATCTTGGTTTGTTTTCTAAACGTTTTTAAGGCTATCTCTTCTAAGGTGTTGAAAGCTTAATGCTTGAAGACTCTCACGCCAAGAGCTTCATGATCCAAAGGTTCTTTACCTTGACAGGATCCAGGAGCCTCGGAAGATCACACCTTAGAGACTAGTTACCCCTTCCCAAAAGCCATGGAAGTTTGGGGGACTAGTTAAGCCATCTACTTAAAATCTGTTTTCCTTGCCTTTCGACCTCTCTTTCCACCAAAAGCCATGGGTTCTGAGGAGAGGATGAAAGAGTGATCTATACCGAAAGCCACGGATAGATCTTGTTTTGTTTTCAAGGCTTAGAGATCCTCACCAAGTGAGTCGATCTAAAGTTTCAAACCCAAGATTGATCCTTTGAAACCTTTTACATGAATCTCAACCCAAGGCCCTTTCTTTTAGAATCTTTAAGTCTTATTTCATCTTTCGCTCGTTACCTGATAGCATCCTGGTCATTAGATTTGTTGTTCTTACGGTTTTAGACGAGATCGATCGTTACTGCTCGATCTAGTGGTCGATCTTGTGGTCGATCCACTAGTCGAATTTTAACAATTCGAAGCTCTTTCTTTTAATCAATCTGTTTGTTTCTCGTGGTAGTTGCTTCCTTCCTAGTATTTTTAAAATAGGTTTCACTCTGTTTAGGTTGCTGCACCTAGTTCTTTGATATTTTCCCATAAACTGTCCCTTTTTGCTTAGATTTGCTTAGGACCTTGCATTCTTTGTGCATTCTCTACCTCCTAGAAGTGGATTGACACTCTCCTGCTTGCCTTACTACAACATTGCATGCATTAGAGTTTTGATAACCTCTCTGCTGCATAAACCCTGCTTGAGAAATAGTTTATCAAATGGCGCCGTTGCTATTCTAGGAGTGTTTAGAGAACATAGAGATTTGGGTCTTAGCAAAGACTAAGTCTTTACCTTTTTCAAGTTACTAATATATCTACTCTCAAACGTGTGTTTTCAGGTACATGAATCTTCGTTCAAGGGGAGACAACAATCTTCTACAACCCTTAGACAACATTCATCAACTTGGTCACTCACGGCAAAGGAGAGTCAGGGAGCAAACAAGAGCCTTTGAGGAGATTGTTCAGCACGGCTTGGTTAACTTTGAAGACATGGCTGAACACGAGCATCCAGAAGGACCTCCTCCAGCAGAACGGGGCAATGGAAACCCCAACACGTGGCTAGACCACCGAGGATCATAGGAGCCGGAGATGCTCCCAATACCCACCACAATAGGTTTGGGATCACTCCTCCTCCGGTACAAAACAATAACTTCTAGATCAAGCCTGGTTTCATCTCCATGGTGCAAAACAACAAGTTCCACGGCTTAGCAATGGAAGACCCGTTGGAGCACCTAGACAACTTCGAGCAAGTATGTGGGATGATCAAGATCAATGGCATATCCGAAGATGCTTTCAAGCTGCGTCTCTTCCCCTTTTCACTCGGAGACAAAGCTAGACATTGGGAGAAGACCCTCCCACAAGGCACCATCACATCATGGGCTGAGTGTAAGAAGGCATTTCTCTCAAAGTTCTTCTCAAGCACCAGGACAGCTCGGTTGAGAAGCGAAATCAGCGGTTTCACTCAAAGGAACAACGAGACATTCAACGAGGCAATGGAGCGTTTCAAAGATTACACGATCCAATGTCCTCATCACGGGTTCAGCGAGGAGACACTACTCAGTACCATATACCGTGGAGCTTCACCAAAGATCCGGTTGTTGCTTGATACAGCTAGCAAAGGGAACTTCCTCGGTCAAGAGGTAGAAGAGGGTATGGAGCTGATAGAAAACCTGGCTTTGAGTGATGGAAACTATGCCGAGGATTATGACCGAGCAACGAGAGGATCAGAGTTAGAGTCTCACAAGAAGGAGCTCAAATCTTTGCATGAGAAGATAGATAAGCTGGTGTTAGCCAATCAGAAACATGTTCACTTTGTTGGTGAAGCTGATGAGAACCAAGAGGAGTTAGAGTTGAGCCAAGAAGAAGCCAATTGGGTGGCAGGACAGAACAACTACAAGTCTCAAGGCTACAACCAAGGCTACCAGAACAACAACCTCTCTTACCGAAGCACCAACGTAGCTAACCCTAAAGATCAAGTGTACCTTGCTCAGCAAGCAAAACCTTTCATCCCTTACAACAAAGGTTTTCAACCGAGTGGTGGTTTCCAAGGTCAAGGGCAGAGCAACTTCCAAGGGCAACATCAAAACAACAAGGGTTATACACCTAACTACCCTCCGGGCTTTGCACCTCAACAGCAACAACCGATGCAACAACAAGTTGATCCGGTTCAAGCAATGTTTCAACAGCTAATACAAGGGCAAGCCTCTACAAACCAGAAGTTCGCCGAGATGAACACTCGTCTAAACTCATCTCTCACCGACTTCTCCACTCAGATCACCAACTTAAACAACATGATCAAGCAGCTGGAGAAAGGGAAATCAAGTATGAGTGGTCAGAGCAGTCTTCCGGGAAAGTGTGAGCAGAATCCCAAGGAGTATGCTAATGCCATAACGTTGAGAAGCGGTAAAGAGCTCGAACCTCCGGTCTCTACAAAGAACAACGAGGACGTTGTAATTCAAGAGGGGGAGGGTAAACCATTGGCTGATGATGATGAGATCAACTTTGACAACGTTTGGATCTAAGGGCCAAAAAGAGGAGACAAAGCAGTTGCTGAGAAGAAAGCTGAGCAAACCACTAAGGAGAAGAATGCTTATGTGCCTCCACCTTATGTACCTAAGCTGCCTTTTCCTGGCCGCTTCAAGAAGCAACTCATAGAGAAGCATAGAATCCTCTTTGAGAAGCATCTTAAGGACGTGGAGATCAAGCTACCTCTCGTTCACTGCCTTGCAATGATGCCTAAATGCGCCAAATTCTTCAAAGACACTCTCGTGAAGAAGAATAAGGAAAGCAAGGAGGTACTTGTTCTAAATGAAGAGTGTAGTGCGGTTATACATAAGGAGATAGTCCCCAAGAAGTTGGGAGACCCTGGAAGCTTCACTATACCCTGTGCTTTAGGCCCTCTAGAGTTCAAGAGTTACTTATGTGATCTCGGAGCTAGCATGAACCTGATGCCTCACTCCGTGGCTAAGAAGCTTGGTTTTACACGTTTCAAAGACTGTCGGATCTCATTGGTACTGGCTGATAGGAGTGTGAGGCTACCAGAGGGGCTGCTTGAAGATTTACCGGTGCGAATCAGTGCTGTGAACTTGCCTACGGACTTCGTAGTGTTGGAGATGGATGAAGAGCCTAAGGATCCATTCATTTTAGGGAGACCGTTCCTTGCAACCGTCGGGGCTATCATAGATGTGAAAAATGGGAAGATTGCCTTGCATTTGGAAAAGGAGATCAGGATTGACATCGACATCAACGAGGTTCTGAAGAAGCCGACAATTGAAGGGCAAGCTTTCTATATTGAAACGATGGATACTTTAGCGGATGAGTTCCTGGAAGAGCCGGCTCTAAAAGACCATCTGAAGCTAGCACTGACTAAGGAGCCAGGGGAGTTTGGCTATGTGGACCAGAGAACCCAAGAGTACGTGAACCTGCTGGATTATAGGAGGATTGTTAAGAATGAAGAAGGTTGCTGCCTAGAGATCGACCCCGAGATCGACGCTATCACTCGATCCAGGAGTCAGATCAACAAGGTAATCGAGAACACAACTCGATCCGGTGCAACAATCGACGGACAGATCGAGAAGAACGCTCGATCAGGAAAAACAATCGAGTCGGCGATCGAGATAGACCTCCCGATCATTTTGGAGTCCAATCAAGAGATCGACTCAGCGTCTCGATCCCTTGCTCGATCCATATCAAATCGAGTAAGTGAATCGAGCGAAATGGCTCGATCTAGACGATATCGAGAGGAGAATCGACCGGAGGACTCGATCTCAGAAGGGATAGCGATGGAGGAAAGCAGTCTGAAGGGCCATGCCTCGGGTTCAAAGGAGAGTTCCAAGGAGGAAAGCAACAACAACAGCCACGAGGATGACTGGAGTGAGCTGTTAGCCCCAAAGGTGGACCTTAAGGAGCTCCCAAAAGGGCTAAGGTATGCTTTCTTAGGGCCTAATAACACCTATCCCGTGATTGTGAATGAAAACCTTAGTGATGATGAGTTGCACTCGCTCCTGACTGAGCTGAGAAAGTATAGGAAGGCCATTGGGTACTCTTTAAGTGACATCAAGGGTCTTTCACCAATGCTTTGCACTCATAGGATTCACTTGGATAATGAGAACGCTTCTTCTATAGAACATCAAAGGCGTTTGTATCCTAATTTGAAAGAGGTTGTTAAGAAGGAAATCCTTAAGCTTTTAGAGGCTGACGTGATCTATCCCATAAGTGACAGCACGTGGGTTTCCCCTGTACACGTGGTGCCTAAGAAGGGAGGGATCACGGTCATAAGGAATGAAAAGGATGAGCTTATTCCTACTAGAACCATCACTGGTCATAGGATGTGTATTGATTATAGGAAACTCAACCTTGCGACTAGGATAGACCATTTCCCCTTGCCTTTTATTGATCAAATGCTTGAGAGACTTGCTAATCACCCTTACTACTGTTTTCTCGATGGGTATAGCGGTTTCTTTCAAATACCTATTCACCCAAATGATCAGGAGAAGACGACCTTCACATGTCCCTACGGTACATTTGCATATCGAAGGATGCCATTTGGATTGTGTAATGCACCGGCTACGTTTCAGCAGTGTATGATGTCGATCTTCTCCGATCTTAGAGAGGAGATGGTAGAGGTGTTCATGGATGACTTCTCTGTCTATGGTGCGTCCTTTCCTGTGTGTTTGTTGAATCTTTGCAGGGTGCTAAAACGTTGTGAAGAAACAAACTTGGTGCTGAACTGGGAGAAATGCCACTTTATGGTTAAGGAAGGGATCGTGCTTGGTCATGAGATATCAGAGAAGGGCATTGAGGTTGATCAGGCTAAAGTGGAGGTCATGATGGGTCTTGAGCAGCCAGTTAATGTTAAGGGAGTCAGAAGCTTCTTGGGACACGCAGGGTTCTATAGGCGCTTCATCAAAGATTTCTCCAAGATTGCACGCCCTCTTACACGGCTGTTGTGCAAGGAAGCTGAGTTTGTGTTTGATGAGGAGTGTTTGAAAGCTTTCGTGACCATCAAGGAAGCCTTTACATCAGCTCCTATAGTCCAAGCACCAGACTGGTCTCTTCCTTTTGAGATCATGTGTGATGCTAGTGACTACGCTGTAGGAGCCGTTCTTGGTCAGAAGAAAGACAAGAAGCTACACGTGATCTACTATGCTTCAAGAACCTTGGATGACACACAATCAAGATACACCGCTACGGAGAAGGAGTTGCTTGCAGTAGTCTTCGCCTTTGAGAAGTTCAAATCGTATCTCGTTGGTTCCAAGGCTATTGTATACACGGATCACGCTGCCTTGCGATACATCTACTCGAAGAAAGACACCAAGCCTCGGCTCTTAAGATGGATTCTCTTACTCCAGGAGTTTGACATGGAGATTAAAGACAAGAAAGGGATAGAAAACGGAGTCTCTGACCATCTCTCACGGCTGAGGATCAACGAGTCTCTACCCTTAGATTACTCTCTTCCAGAAGAGCAGCTTATGGCGATTGCTACGGCTGTTTGTGGAAAGCTAGAAGGGAGGTTTGAGGAGGTCTTGAGTTTCAAAGAGGAGGATCTACCGTTGTATGCTGATGTAGTGAACTATCTAGCGTGTGGTGAGGAGCCAACACATCTCAACAGCTATCACAAGAAGCGGTTTATGAGAGAGGCTAGTGACTACTTTTGGGACTTGCCCTACTTATACAAGAGAGGAGTAGACAGCTTGTACCGGAGATGTGTTACAAAGGAAGAAGCCAGGGACATCCTCTATCATTGCCATGGCTCTTCCTACGGAGGACACTTCGCCTCATTCAAGACTGCCACGAAAGTGTTGCAAGCCGGTTTCTGGTGGCCGTCCATTTTTAAATATGCACACGAGTTTGTGAAGAGCTGTGAGGCATGTCAACGAGCAGGGAATATCACTAAGAGGAACGAGATGCCTCAAGTTCCCATCTTCGAGGTTGACGTGTTCGACGCGTGGGGGATAGACTTCATGGGGCTATTTCCTTCTTCATACGGTAACAAATACATCTTAGTAGCAGTGGATTATGTCTCTAAATGGGTTGAGGCTGTTGCTTCCAGTACAAATGACTCTAAGGTGATAATCAAGCTGTTCAAGACTATCATCTTCCCGAGGTTTGGGGTACCCAATGTTGTTATAAGCGATGGAGGAAGCCACTTCATAAACAAGGTCTTTGAGAACCTCTTGAGAAAGTATGGAGTTAAGCATGAGGTGGCTACACCGTATCATCCTCAAACAAGCGGTCAAGTGGAAGTCTCCAACAGGCAAATAAGGCTATACTAGAGAAGACCGTCGGAGCAACAAGGAAAGACTGGGCATTGAAGCTGGACGATGCTCTTTGGGCCTACCGTACCGCCTTCAAAACGCCGATTGGTACAACTCCTTTCACTCTACTCTATGGCAAGGGCTGTCACCTCCCGGTTGAGCTGGAACACCGTGCGTTGTGGGCTGTGAAGAGGCTGAACTTTTACCTTAAGACTGCTCAGGAGAGGCGCCTTATTCAGCTACAGCTTGCTTTGATTTGATGCCAACTCTGTTTATTAGAACCATAATCATGACATTTAATTATCATGTCTATGCATTGAGAGTGATTACATGGATACCCATATACATACTTGGGTTATCTTCTTCCCTTCTTATCACTCTTGTTAACCCAAGTAGCTGATCCTCATCATTATGGGACAGTTAACCACACCCTGACCCAATCCTTTTTTCTAAACTTAAACACTATTGAGAGAGTTGTGAGGCCTTGCATTGCATTATTTTTGATTATATCTTGGCAAAAAGTGTTAGGAATACGGCTGGCAAGGAGAAGCTCTCTTGTAGACACCAGTTTGCATCTTGAGCTTGGTATTTGGATAGGAGTTTGGGAAAGGGTACTATAAGTGGTTTGAGTTCTATTGTTTATATCATTAAAAAAGAAGAAGAAGAAGTATAGGGATGGTAGTATGGGTAAACATGTTAAGTTTGTGGTTAAGTATAAGGAAGCAAAGCTCTAAGTGTTAATGAAAAAGAAGGTGCCAACAACAACAAAGCTTACAAGGTCATCCCAAAAGAAGAAATCAGACCAAGCAATCCACCAAGGGTGAAGAATAATGGCGCCAATTGTACAACAAAGAAGAGCAAGTTCCAACAAAGAGTCAACCACACAAGCAATAAGAAGAAGGAGTTTCCCCCAAAACATGAAGGAGGAAGAGATCAAGTGCTTTGGGAAAGGGTAGATCTAGGGGTCTCACTTTGGGTTTAGAAGATAAAAGATTCATCTTGGGGTAAAAAAGGGTACAAGAGAGCTTTTACTTGCATGCACAACTGTCCTTTTACCTTTAGCATTTTGCCAAAGATAAAATCATTTCATTGAATGATCCTTTATGTGTTTGAAGACTTATCTGAATGGTATGGCTATAGCTTTTGAAGTAGAACAACCTCTTTGCATCTTAGAACCTATAACTTGGGCATTGAATCAGTTTTTCTATTGACATCTTTAGTTTTAAGCTCCCACTTTCAAACCTCACTCTCCCATTTGTTCTCATTTGCTTGAGGCCAAGCAAAATACAAGTGTGGGGGTGTTGATATCTCTTGCATTTACATCATTTAGGCTTTCATTTAGTTCATAATTTTGGTTCCCTTTTACATGTTTTCCTTTGTTTTTTCCCATTCTTCTTTGTTTTTAGATTTAGGCTTCATTTAGGAGGTAGTTTGCATTTTCCTTACTTAAGGGATGCTTCTAGGTACCTAAAGAGCCATTTGAGACAAGGAGGAAGTGTGAGAATGATCCAGGGAGTTACCCCAATCACAGAGGAGCAAGAAGAACCAAGAAAGCAGATGTTTGGCCTAGCATCGATCACAGAGGAGTGCACATCGTAAGATGCGATAAAACAGAGAGAAAAGTAGTTTGCATCGATCACTCACATCGATCACATGTGATCGATGTCAAGCCACAGGACAGTCACATCGATCATCAGCATCGACCGATGTAATGGACCCGAGAGCCTTGAAGATCACATCGATCAATCACGTCGATCAAAGACTGCTCGATGTCATGTGCCAGAAGACCTACATCAATCAGCTACATCGAGCAGACCAGACCGATGTCAACACATCGATCACCAGCATCGACCAAGTTTGATCGATGTTGACCAGACTAAAGACAATTTATTTACAGTTTTGCCACTCCGCTTAGACTCCTATAAATAATAAAATCCCTAATTTCTGGGATCATCCTATTATCAAGCAGTCCTTACTTTTCTAGTTTTTTAATCACATTTTGTACTTTGAATCTTTGGTTGATTTCAATATAGATTTGCATTTCCCTTCTTGTTTAGTCTTTCTAATCATGATTAGCTATCTATATCTCTTTGATTTGATGGTTTCAATGGTGATTAGTGAGTAGTACTTTTAGGGATTTGAGATGGGTTAGGTTTCGGGAATTTGATGCTTGATATATGGTTGCTTCCATTTCCTTTCTTGATTGCTATTTTTAATGCATGATTAGCCTTATCTAAGTTGATTAGGATCTTAGGATCATTTTATGCCCACCAAGTGTTTGATCAAATGCATGAACTGGTTTGCAAGAGAATTTCTTGTCCTAGCTCAAGAGATTGACTGTCTAGGAAGTGATTTAGCATTATAGGATTGATAGATTGTCTTAATGCTTGCTTTTTGTCATCTTACTACTGAGAATTAGTTTTTGAATTGATGATTAGTAAAGAGATTAGTACCAAGAGATTGGATTAGTCATATAAATGAAGTCTATGCATAAGGAATAGCATTGTGTGAGTTTGTAAAGCATCTTAGGTTGAGTTGAGAATTCCCTAGCACCAATTATCCCATCTCAAGTCATGTCTTTCTTCAGTTTTAGTTCATTTCGAATTTTCTCTGTTTATGCTTATGTTTTAGTTGTTTCGCTTGCTGTTCACTCCTAGTTTGGTGTTTAATTCTGCTATGTTTGATCATTTAGGTAGACATTTAAACTCCCTCTATCTGTTTGAATTAAGAGCTCTATTGTATTCCTACTGCTTCAATCTTCCCTTTTTGGATTGATAAACTCAATACTACAATGACTAATGTGGGTTGATAGATTGACTAAGAGATTGACTGTCTAGGAAGTGATTTAGCATTATAGGATTGATAGATTGTCTTAATGCTTGCTTTTTGTCATCTTACTACTGAGAATTAGTTTTTGAATTGATGATTAGTAAAGAGATTAGTACCAAGAGATTGGATTAGTCATATAAATGAAGTCTATGCATAAGGAATAGCATTGTGTGAGTTTGTAAAGCATCTTAGGTTGAGTTGAGAATTCCCTAGCACCAATTATCCCATCTCAAGTCATGTCTTTCTTCAGTTTTAGTTCATTTCGAATTTTCTCTATTTATGCTTATGTTTTAGTTGTTTCGCTTGCTGTTCACTCCTAGTTTGGTGTTTAATTCTGCTATGTTTGATCATTTAGGTAGACATTTAAACTCCCTCTATCTGTTTGAATTAAGAGCTCTATTGTATTCCTACTGCTTCAATCTTCCCTTTTTGGATTGATAAACTCAATACTACAATGACTAATGTGGGTTGAGGATTGAGATAGGCTAAAAACCTACATCATTTATTGGCTTTATAGAACTGAAGTTTAATGCTTATCTATTATCTTTTCACTAATGATGATTAGTTTTTGATTAGGTAATTAGAAAATTAATTAGTGTCATGAGAGTGGATTTGTAGCATCCGAATCTAAGAAACTGAAATGATCAAGACCGGACTGG
Source organism: Thlaspi arvense (assembly GCA_911865555.2). Classification (NCBI taxonomy): domain Eukaryota; kingdom Viridiplantae; phylum Streptophyta; class Magnoliopsida; order Brassicales; family Brassicaceae; genus Thlaspi; species Thlaspi arvense. The sequence continues at coordinate 17,707,848 of OU466857.2, forward strand.
GCGTTGTCCGAGGGATTACTGAGTTCAGTCAAGTTGAAAATCCATAAGGATGGGAGGTTCAGACTATGGATGGATGATGACTGGGAAATAGTCGAGGAATGGCTGGGATGGGCCGAGGCGAATGGACCATATCCGAGAGATAATGAAAAATAGCCGATGGGATTATGTTTAATCCAAGAGGAATTGGGCTGGGCTATGGGCCGTGTAAGTAAGTCGGCTTAAAGGTGGTTTATCACGCAGATGGTCAAGCCGGTACAGGCTATAGCCGAGAGAAATCAAATCAAACCGGGATAAATCCTACTGGAACCAGGAAACGTCGGTTATAACAGAGTTACTTAGGGTTTTACGAGTATATAAGGTGTTTTTGAGACTTTTCTCAGGGAGTTACGTTATTTTAAAGAAATAAAGCAAGAGAGAGACATTATTCGAGAGAAAACCCTAGAAAAATCAGTTTATCCCGAGAGTAGTCTAGAGAGATCGAGCCATAGCTGTACGGATCCGACCATCGCTGAGATAACCTGGTAAGCGATCGGATATTTCCCTTATTATTGAGTTTCCATCGGATAACATCGGACTGATCGTTATGTTTTGTGGGGTTTTCGAGGGAATACAGAGTTTGGCTCGAAGGAAAGTGAAATGATCATGAGATAGCCGAGGAGAGGGAGATCGGATCGTAGCGATAGCCGAGAAATCCCTGGGGTGTTCGAATATCTTTGTTTTGAAGCGAGTTTCACCGAGATTTCTTCTGACCAATCTGTTTCCAACCTTGTCTAAGGTGAGTGCGTGACTGTAGCTAGTGTCTAGGATCGTAGGATTGCTAGGGTTTGATGATTTGCATGATTGATTGTGTGATTTTCACGTTGTGTGCTTAGCAAATGTTAAACAATTCTATGTTATGGGATTGTGAGGTGTTCACCTTTGCTAGGATGATGTCTAACTAACCGCAGGGTAATCCTGATCAAGGGCTAGCTTAGGAGATGTGTGATTATCGCTGAAGTAGACGTGGATCTTAAAAAGAGATTGATCAAGGGTTAGGGTAGATCATCAGGGCCGTTTGATATGTATATGTTTGTTGCTAATTGATTGTGCGGATGTTGAATCTGATATTATGAATGAGTGATTGGTACTGGCTACGGTGTTACGGGATGAACGTACTCACTAAGTAATTATGATAATAGTTATGCCTCTCTTATTTGAGTGCGCAGGAACTAAGCAGTAAGTGGAGCGAGACCGGCGGCAGTGATGAACATGGGTGGATCGGGGATTCGGGAGTTTTTATGTTATAAGACTTATGTTTTGTCTTATGGGCTTTAATGTTGACCGTTTAGGTTGCTCGATTATATGATTTATTGTTAGCAACAGTGGTGTTTGTTTAATGAACTCCTGAGTCCTGTTTAAGTGTTTTATTTTCAGTTATAATGGAATGAGTTTGTTGGTTAAATTCGCTGTGTACTGAAATTGCAGAAGAAAAAGCTAAAAATTTGCCGAAGTATAGAACCGAACCGTTAGGATGTAGTGTGAAGCAAGGGTGCAGTTTAGTTAACCGGATCGGGTCTCCACAAGTTGGCATCAGAGCGTTTACGCTTCTAGGACTGGTTGCTAATATCTCATGCATTTACATCATATAAGCTTGCATTTAGTTCATGTTTTGGTTTCCTTTTGCATGTTTTCCTACTCTTTAGTCCCATTTTCCTTTCCTTTTAGACTTAGGTTTCATTTAGGTTGTAGTTTGCATTCTTTATACATTAAGGATATTTTTAGGTACTTAAGAAGCTATTGGGAGCAAGGAGGAAGTGTGGGAATGGTTCAAGGAGTTAGCCTTGCTGAAAATGAGCAAAAGGAGCTAAGGAAGGTGATTTCTGGTGTTCCAACAGTCATGGCACAGAGCACATCAGTCACTTATGACCGATGTCATGCGGCAGAGAAGTGGAAGATCCCATCGGTCATATGCATCGGTCGCTTGTGACCGATGAGAAGAGACAAGACACTTGCATTAGTCAACACCATCGGTCAAGACTGACCGTTGGGATCCAAACGAGTGTCCGAAGATTTGCATCGGCCAAGCACATCGGTCAAGGAGTGACCGATGGGAAGAGAGCGAGTGGAGCATCGGTCATCCACATCGGTCACTCATGACCGATGAGATCCAATCCGAACCACCTTTTATTTACAACTTTGCCATTATTCTAGGGCTTTTTTCATCTAGTATAAATAGGCTTGATCTAAAGTTTTTAGCAAAAAGTCTTGTTCTTGCTTTGTTTTTAAGAGTTTTCCAGTCTTTGTAAGAACAAGTCTATCATTTTAATAAAATTTTTGTATTTGCCTTTTAAGATCTTCTCTTATCTCCCTTTTAATCATGTTTAGCATCATTTACTCTTGTGATTTGGCGTTTTCTATGATGATGAGTGAGTATATCTTTGATGTCGTAGATTAGGAGAATTTAGAGGCTTGATTAAGATTTGTTAGTGCTTAATTAGGTTGATTCCTCTCTATTAATCTGTTCTTAAGCTAGATTTGTCTTGATCAAATGAATCTAGATTTAGTCTTCATCTTGTGCCCACCAAGTGTTTGATGAAATGCTGATCTTGTTTAATAGAGGATTTACTGGCCTTAGCTCAAGAGATTGACTGTTTGAGGAGTATTTTGATTTCAATAGAGTTGGTTTTTCATGCTTGTTGATTTTTCTAGCACGAATGAGAGTTAGTTATTGTTAGGATGATTAGCAAAGGATTATTTGTCTAGAGATTGGACTTAACTTGCTTGATTGTGAACTCTATGTCTTGGAATTAGCATTGATTGTTTGTTTGCATGGTCAACGATGTTTGAAACAGCCTAAGTCTTGCCTTTGAATTCCCCAAAGTCAATAACCACATCTAGGAACTTGTCTTCTCTTATTTGAATTTCGAATTTTGCTTTAGTTGCTCTGTTTCATTGCTCTGTTTTGCTTCTGATCATTGCTAAGTTGTTCTCTTTTGAGTTCTGTTTGGTGCTTGATCACTTAGGTTGATAGTATTAGCTGCTAAGCAACACTCTCTCTTTGATTCCCTTGACTTAAAGTTTTTTGCTCACAACACTATTGGCATCTATTCATAACTCCTTTGGATTGATAAAAACCCTATGCTATACTACAACTGACTAGTACAAGCAGGGTGATTAAGAAAGAGATTAAACTCTTGTATCATTTGGAGCCGTTGCCATTAGGGTTATTGTTTGGATCATTAGAGTTTGTGGAAACTTTAAAATCAAGTTTTATTTGTATTTGGTTACTAATCATCCTTGACTCTCGTTGCTGTTTTCAGGTGTATGAACCTTAGATCAAGATGCTCTAGCAACTTAGTGGACTTCATAGACAGCATCAATTTGTTTGACAAAGGTGAAAGAGCAAGAAGGCAACAGGAAAGACAGCAACACTTGGAGAGGTTAGGGATGAATGTTCAGGAGCAACATGTTGTGGATGATATGAGGTTCCAAGGTCCTCAAGGAGCAGGCTCTAGAAGATCCTTTAGATCACTTGGACAATTTTGATAGACTCTGCTCACTCACCAAGATTGATGGTGTCAGCAAAGATGGCTTCAAACTGAGACTCTTCCCATTCTCCTTAGGAGATAAAGCCCACCAGTGAGAAAAGAACTTGCCTCAAGGAAGCATCACTAGTTGGGATGAGTGCAGGAGAGCCTTTCTGTCCAAATTCTTCTCTACTTCAAGGACTGCTAGGATCAGGAATTAAATCTCTGGATTGGCCAAAGAAACAATGAGAGTTTTGGTGAAGCATGGGAAAGGTTTAAAGGCTACACACTTCTGATAGTTTGGTTTTCGCAACGTGTATGCAATGATGTATCAAATCTCAAATGCAACACTTAGTTGTACTAAAGTATGCAAGCGAGTATCAATCCAATCCTAGGAGCTAGAAAGATCAGTGAGAATGCAAGGATCTTGTAAAACTAAGCAAATGATGGATAGTTTTATGAAATTTCTAAAAACTAGATGCAGAAATTAAATGCAAGGCAAAACTATTTTAAAAATACCAGGTACGAGCTAGCTACCACGAGGAAAAGACAGAATAATTAAAATGAAAAGCTACGAATTACTAAAATTCAACCAGTGGATCGACCACGAGATCGACTACTAGATCGAGCAAAAGCAATCGATCTAAAAGCAGTTTAAGCGAAAGTAAATCTAATGACCAGGGTGCAAGCAAGTAACAAGCGAATGATCAACAAAGACTAAGAAATGCTAAAAGGAGGGTCCAGGGTTGAGATTCATGTTCAGGGGTTTCAAAGGTTTCAGCTTGGTTTGAAAACTTTAGATTTACTCACTTTGTGAGGTTTCCTAAGCCTTGAAAACTAAACAAGATCCATCCATGGCGTGTGGTATGGATCACTCTCTCATTCTCTCCTCCAGACCCTTGGCGTTTGGTGGAAAAAGAGATTGAGAGGCAAGGAAAACAGATTTCAAAACACGCGGCTTAACTAGTCCCCTAAACTACCATGGTGTTTGGGAAAGGGTAACTAGTCTCTAAGATGCGATTTTCAGAGAGCTCTGGATCCTGTCAAGGTAAGAGCTCTCTCTGATCATAAAGATCTTAGCGTGAGACTCTTTAAGCCTTAAGAACTCGACATCCTAGAAGAGAAAGCCTTTAAGAACAAGGAAACACCAAACTTGGAAACCTTTTTGACCCCTTGAATCCTCTCAACCCCAAAACCCAATAAATTTACTCGCGACTCATGAAATAAATGGTACGAAATGCAATAAACGAAGAACTAAACATGAAAGGCGATTGATTTAACTTAAACGATTCAATATATTCAAAATTAAAAACAAGAAAAAGCTCGAAGTCTAACAATGGCGAGTTGCCTAAAAACCAGAGAGAAGATAGAAAACTATTCGACAAAACGTGATAATGAAAGGGATCGTTGGTTTTTGCCTAAAATGGCCAAATCGCAAATGGTCCCCCCCTTCGCTACGGTCCAAAAACAGGCTGGACGGATAAGGTTGGTCTGGGATCGATCACGAAGCTCGATCTGGCAATCGATCATGTCCTGAATCGAGTAGCTCTTGGTCGATCCCTGAATCGATCTTGTGTTGATCGGGTTGGAAGCTCAATCTGGTCCTCGATCTGCATGGCGTCGTCTACGTCCGTACTCCAAATCGATCTCCATGCTCGATCTTCTGGTCGATCTCATCTAGATCGACCTGCCTTGCTCGATCTGCTACTCGATCTCAGGTCCTTAGCGTGCAATCCTGATTTCTCCAAGTGTCCACGAACCTCTTCACAAGCCTTAGCACGTCCATGAATCTTCCATAGCTCCAAAGTGACCGAAAGCAACCTGATTGTGATGCAAAATGCACGAAACATGCGAATGCTGGTGCAAAGACACTCTAAGACCTAAAACGAGGCAAACTAACCTAATATGCAATGTAAATGCATGAGAAACTAAACTATATGTATGAAAAATGCATGGAATACACAGTTATATCAACTCCCCCAAACTTACCTTTTGATTGCCCTCAAGCAAACAAAATCTAAGAAGGGAGAGAGGTTTTGAAACACACGGGGGTTTAAGCTTCTTGCAAAGGTGTTTTTCGAATGAATCAATCTCAACGTCCTAGTTACTAGTTCTAAAATGCAATGCGCATACTCATACTCCAAAGAACTTAGCCATACTCATCACACAAAGGATTTCAAATCATGACTCTCCTATTCCAAACAATCAAAGAAACTCATCTTTTAACATTCATTAATGACCGAGCCATGAATCAAACTTATGCACTTTAAAGCAAAACACATTTGGCTAAGGGTAAAGGCTATGTAGAATGATCTAATTTTGAAGAGGGTTCATTTTAAGCAAGGGTTTCTCTCGAAAATGGTAAGAACTTTATGCATAATGCTAAAGGTAAAGGCAATTGATGCATACATGATCAGATTTTCATCTACCCATGTAAACTAACAACGATCCTAAAAACCCCTCTCATTTTTTTTTCTTTTAAGCTCACTCACCACTTAGAGTCTACCCTTTTTCCAAAGCAAAAGCTTAGCAATCCCCAAAACAAAACAGAAAGCATTCTAACTCTTTTAGGTTAGTGAAAAGTTTTGAAAATACTAAGCTCTTTCTTTCTTATCGATAACTCTCTTATATTTTTTTTTCTTTTTCTTTTTCTTTTCCTTTATTTTGGCACTTAGGCTCTTTTATTATTGTTTTTTTTTTATATAATTTTTTTATTTTTATTTTGAGAGAGTTATCTTCTGAAATCATTGGAGCATTATACATTTTTATGCATAAAACCTTTCACTTAAAACCTTTTTCTTACTTCAAATACCAAACTCTTTTGAAACCGAACGCATATAAGCATGAAAGCAATCCCAATGATCCCCCAAACTTATCCTATGCCTACATCTAGCTTCAAAATGCAAAGCTAGCAATCATATGAGAACCTAATCATGTCGCCTAAACGTAACACTTTATGCTAAGTTCAAACCGGAAGAGGCCTCACAATGATGTCACACACGAAAACTTGGCTTCAAAGAAAGGTAAGGGTCAAGGTGGGAGTTCTACTTAGGCTCACAAAGAGTGGTAAAAGGAAGAAGAGAGCCTAAATATTTTAAAATCCATGTGTTCATTTACAAGTGCATAAGAATGATATTTAAAAATTCAGGTTAAGGTTTTCACTTAATAGGACAAGCTTCAAATCATGAGTGTTCAATTCAAGTCACGAAAATCAAAACTAGTGATCCAAGCATGGTAAGAACTTACTTTCAAAGTATGAGCAAAGCATTAGAGAACTACCAACTAGGAGATTGAAACCATTCATAAGCTTAAAACACCTTTTTAAGAAAACTTTAACCGCTTATGCAAATGTAAACAACTAGTTGCTTAAAAATTCTAGACTCAATCCTAAAATGCTTAAAAATGTGAGTGCAACTACATGAATTTTTCTTAAAATTTTTAAAAATTTTACCAATTTTTCATGCAATGATGACTCAAGGATGCTAAAGGGAAAATAAGATCAGAATAGACATGTCAAACCACACACATACTCCCCCAAACTTGACTGACATCGGCCCGGTGGCAAACAAATTCAAAGGAGCTCAAAAACACAATGCAAAAAGAAAGAAAATATGAATGGTATATACAAGGGCAGGTCGTTTGGTACCTCGGAGCTAGACTTGGCTGGAACTTGAGGATGTTCCAGCGGAGCTGCTCGTGCTAGAGGAGTGTCGGGCTATGTTCTTGCCTTTATCCTCGGTGGGGAAACCATGAACGGAATGTCGAGCTTGTTGCGCAGTTCCTTGCTGCTCACGGATGACAATACTGCCAGTTGACCTCCTCCTCTTCTCGGGCTGATTAACCTCTTCACTCTTTGACCCCTTAGACCTCGCGGATGAGCTTCCTTGAAGTGCCTTGACTTTCTTGGCGAGCTTCCTGATCATCTTTCCTTGCCACTTAGTTATCTTCCGCTGTATCTCCACTACTGAGGCAAGAAACTTCTCAGCTTTGGTCCGTGGCTCAAAGTCCATCCTCAGAAGCTCAAAGTGGGCCGGCATTGCTCCATCTGATGGTGGTGACTCTGACGGCTCTCGCGTGGACTGAATGGGCATCATTGTTGTTCCAAGCGGAGCGTAGCACTCCTTTTGGGTTGGGCAGAACTGAATCGTACCGATGCTATCCAAGTTAGTCTCCTCGGCGTTGGGTAAGATGCACACGTTCTTCTTCCCTCCGTCATCGTAGAACTGATATGCGAAGAATCCTGGAGCTGGCGTAGGTCCCAAGCTATCGGTGTTGCGCATGTAGGTCTCGTCCATGTATGACCTGTCTGCGCAAGGCTCAATCCGTTTAAGTGGTACACCGGCTTGGATGAAGAGTGGCGTGAGAAACCCTCCAATGTAAGCTGAGCTCGCCTTGCATCTAAGAGCGTAGGCCTTGTACTTCACCAAGGAGGAGGCTAGAGTGCACTTGTAGTTTACATCGTTCCCGAGGTCATCCATAAGCGGATTATGGTTCTCCTCTTCGCTGCTGCATAGTATCCCCTTGATCCCTTGGAAGAGGAAACACAGCTCGGTCTTCATCACCATGGGAGACACGGCTCGTCCGCTGAAGGTGTTTGCCAACAACTTGAGCGTGTACCTCAGAACGGGATTTCTCAGCTTCTTGATTTTAGCCGTGTTGGCCTTGTGCTCTCCATCGCAAAGCATGTCCCATGTGATGCTGACGTTCTTGAGAGGCACAAACTCCACTTGCTTAGCCGCGGCGTTGAGTCCGTATGCTTGGCAAAGCTCTTCAATGGAAAGGTGATAGGACCGCTTTTTGACCTTGAAGCTGAGATGCCCTTAAGAGGGAGTTGGGAGGCTCGGATTCTGATAGGAGAACGCCAAGGTAGAGAGGAAATCCATCGTCACTTGCGGATATGTTGGACAGTCCATCCTTGAAAGGCAAGCAAGCCCCATGTTTTGTAGAAGGGAGTCAAAATCCCCTAGGAGACCCATCCTTTCCAGGAAGTCTCTACTCGCGAACTTGGAAGGCTCGAAGCGCAGCCTCTCTAGCCTCTTCTTCGCCGCCTTTTCCTCCTTAGTCCAACGGGTCCTTTCATGGGTGATGCAAGTGGTTTTTCTGACAAAAGGTGGTCAAGGCACAACTTTTGTGGTCAAAGATTCTTGCCTTGACCATCATTCAAAATTAAAAAGCAAGGGAAAGGAGAAAGAGAGGGAAAAAATTTTGTTACCTCGACATGAGATCGAGTCCCCTCGGTCGATCTAGGACTCGATCTCATGCCCATAATGGCTGGATTGAGAGATTTGATCGATCAGTGACTCGATTGGACTAGAATCGAGTCTTAGATCGATTGTAATCTCTCGTTTCTTGACTTTTGGTCAACTAGGCTGAGTCCGCGTGATCAAGCCGTGTTCTCGATTCAGGGGTCGATTCGATTTCGATCGAGTGATGGATCGAGTCGAGTGATCGATCTGTCTTTGAAGGGTTTTTCCGAGAGAAAATAGATTGGTCGATCTATTTTTGGATCGATCGATATAAACTCCAAGAATTTCTGATGTTACTGCATATTACATACATTTTGCATACTCATTAGTTAGCTTTTCATGCATTTGCATCACATTTTAGGTTAGATTGCATCACTTAGAGTCCTAGAGCATTCTTGCACCAGCATACGCATGTGATGTTATTGCATATTGCATACATTTTGCATACTCATTAGTTAGTTTTTCATGCATTTGTATCATGTTTTAGGTTAGATTTCATCACTTAGGGTCCTAGAGCATTCTTGCATCAGCATATGCATTTTCCTTGCATTTTGCATCACATTCAGGTTGTTTCTGGCTGCTTTGGAGTCATGGAGGTTCGTGGGCGTATGGAGGCTGATGTAGCAGTTCGTGGGAGCTCGGAAATATGCTAAGGACCAGTGATCGAGCAGCAGATCGAGCATGGCCGGTCGATCCAGGAGTTGATCGACCAGAAGATCGAGCCAACTAGGCGATCCAAGGAGAATGATCGAGACGGAGATCGAGTGAAGCAATCGATCAATCGGTAGGAACGTAAATGACGCCATGCAGAGCGAGAGCCAGATCGAGTAAACCACTCGATCCACCCGAAGATCGATACCGAGATCGGATGCAACACTCGATTCACCGAAGAAGATCGAGACCCGGATCGAGCCGAAGACACGATGCCCGGATGTGATCGAGAGAACCACTCGATCCAGTGGTCGATTTCTGTCCTTTCAACCGTTTTTGGCTGTTAGCAAAGGGGGGACCATTGGCTTGTTTGGGCATTTTAGGCAAGGCGGCGAGATGCTTTTTCGATAACTTTTAGATTCTTATCTTTTTCTTTTCAAGTTTTCTCTCTCGTTTAACGAAGAACACCATTGTTGAACCAGTTTTCTCTTAAGCTTTTGTATTCAAATCTTTATCGTTTAATCCAGTTTTTCTTTCATGTTTATCGTCTCGTTTCTTCTGCTTTGCTTGACTTACTCTATGTGTAGTGAGTAGTTCCTTTGGGTTCGGGGTTGAGAAGATTAAGGGGTAGAAAGGGTTCGATCTTGGTTTGTTTTCTAAACGTTTTTAAGGCTATCTCTTCTAAGGTGTTGAAAGCTTAATGCTTGAAGACTCTCACGCCAAGAGCTTCATGATCCGAGAGGTTCCTTACCTTGACAGGATCCAGGAGCCTCGGAAGATCACACCTTAGAGACTAGTTACCCCTTCCCAAAAGCCATGGAAGTTTGGGGGACTAGTTAAGCCATCTACTTAAAATCTGTTTTCCTTGCCTTTCGACCTCTCTTTCCACCAAAAGCCATGGGTTCTGAGGAGAGGATGAAAGAGTGATCTATACCGAAAGCCACGGATAGATCTTGTTTTGTTTTCAAGGCTTAGAGATCCTCACCAAGTGAGTCGATCTAAAGTTTCAAACCCAAGATTGATCCTTTGAAACCTTTTACATGAATCTCAACCCAAGGCCCTTTCTTTTAGAATCTTTAAGTCTTATTTCATCTTTAGCTCGTTACCTGATAGCATCCTGGTCATTAGATTTGTTGTTCTTACGGTTTTAGACGAGATCGATCGTTACTGCTCGATCTAGTGGTCGATCCACTAGTCGAATTTTAACAATTCGAAGCTCTTTCCTTTAATCAATCTGTTTGTTTCTCGTGGTAGTTGCTTCCTTCCTAGTATTTTTAAAATAGGTTTCACTCTGTTTAGGTTGCTGCACCTAGTTCTTTGATTTTTTCCCATAAACTGTCCGTTTTTGCTTAGATTTGCTTAGGACCTTGCATTCTTTGTGCATTCTCTACCTCCTAGAAGTGGATTGACACTCTCCTGCTTGCCTTACTACAACATTGCATGCATTAGAGTTTTGATAACCTCTCTGCTGCATAAACCCTGCTTGAGAAATAGTTTATCAAATGGCGCCGTTGCCATTCTAGGAGTGTTTAGAGAACATAGAGATTTGGGTCTTAGCAAAGACTAAGTCTTTACCTTTTTCAAGTTACTAATATATCTACTCTCAAACGTGTGTTTTCAGGTACATGAATCTTCATTCAAGGGGAGACAACAATCTTCTACAACCCTTAGACAACATTCATCAACTTGGTCACTCACGGCAAAGGAGAGTCAGGGAGCAAACAAGAGCCTTTGAGGAGATTGTTCAGCACGGCTTGGTTAACTTTGAAGACATGGCTGAACACGAGCATCCAGAAGGACCTCCTCCAGCAGGACGGGGCAATGGAAACCCCCAACACGTGGCTAGACCACCGAGGATCATAGGAGCCGGAGATGCTCCCAATACCCACCACAATAGGTTTGGGATCACTCCTCCTCCGGTACAAAACAATAACTTCTAGATCAAGCCTGGTTTCATCTCCATGGTGCAAAACAACAAGTTCCACGGCTTAGCAATGGAAGACCCGTTGGAGCACCTAGACAACTTCGAGCAAGTATGTGGGATGATCAAGATCAATGGCATATCCGAAGATGCTTTCAAGCTGCGTCTCTTCCCCTTTTCACTCGGAGACAAAGCTAGACATTGGGAGAAGACCCTCCCACAAGGCACCATCACATCATGGGCTGAGTGTAAGAAGGCATTTCTCTCAAAGTTCTTCTCAAGCACCAGGACAGCTCGGTTGAGAAGCGAAATCAGTGGTTTCACTCAAAGGAACAACGAGACATTCAACGAGGCAATGGAGCGTTTCAAAGATTACACGATCCAATGTCCTCATCACGGGTTCAGCGAGGAGACACTACTCAGTACCATATACCGTGGAGCTTCACCAAAGATCCGGTTGTTGCTTGATACAGCTAGCAAAGGGAACTTCCTCGGTCAAGAAGTAGAAGAGGGTATGGAGCTGATAGAAAACATGGCGTTGAGTGATGGAAACTATGCCGAGGATTATGACCGAGCACCGAGAGGATCAGAGTTAGAGTCTCACAAGAAGGAGCTCAAATCGTTGCATGAAAAGATTGACAAGCTGGTGTTAGCAAATCAGAAGCATGTTCACTTTGTTGGTGAAGCTGATGATAACCAAGAGGAGTTGGAGCTAACCCAAGAAGAAGCAAATTGGGTAGCCGGACATAACAACTACAAGTCTCAAGGCTACAACCAAGGCTACCAGAACAACAACCTCTCTTACCGAAGCACCAATGTAGCCAACCCTAAAGATCAAGTGTACCCTGCTCAACAAGCTAAACCTTTTAACCCTTACAACAAAGGTTTTCAACCGAGTAGTGGATTCCAAGGTCAAGGACAAGGCAACTTTCAAGGGCAACAACAACACAACAAGGGTTATACTCCTAACTACCCTCCGGGCTTTACACCTCAACAACAACAACCGATGCAACAACAAGTTGATCCGGTTCAAGCAATGTTTCAACAGCTAATACAAGGGCAAGCTTCAACCAACCAGAAGTTCGCTGAAATGAACACTCGGCTAGATTCATCTCTAACCGACTTCTCCACTCAAATCACCAACCTAAACAACAAGATCAAGCAGCTGAAGAAGGGAAAAGCAAGCACAAGTGGTCAGAACAGTCTTCCGGGAAAGTGTGAGCTAAATCCCAAGGAGTATGCCAAATGCTATAACGTTGAGAAGCGGCAAAGAGCTCGAACCTCCGGTCTCTACCAAGAACAACGAGGACGTTGTAATTCAAGAGGGGGAGGGTAAACCTTTGGCTGATGGTGATGAGATAAACTTTGACAACGTTTGGATCCAAAGGCCGAGGAGAGGAGATAAGGCGGTAGCTGAGAAGAAAGCTGAGCTAACCACCAAGGAGAAGAATGACTACGTGCCCCCACCTTACATACCGAAGTTGCCATTCCCCGGTCGTTTCAAAAAGCAGCTTATAGAGAAGCACCGGATCTTGTTTGAGAAGCACCTAAAAGACGTGGAAATCAAGCTGCCTCTTGTAGACTGTCTCGCTATGATGCCCAAGTGCGCCAAGTTTTTCAAGGACACTGTAGCATCCGTATCCGAGAAAATGCGGACTGATCGTACCGGACAGGAGGTTGTCCGAGGAACGACCGAGCCAAGGGTCGGATATTGGCTGGGAAAGGGAGGTTTGGACTATGGTCGGGTGTGGACCGGTGAAATAGTCGGACAGGGGCTGGATAGCCGAGCCGGATGGACCATATCCGAGGGAAATGGGGTCCAGTCCGAGGGAAAATGGGATTTATCCGAGTGAAGTAGGATATATCCGGGAGTCTGGGAGGTTAGTCCGAGTGTCAGTGGACTGTCTCCGTGGGAGAATAGGAAACCTCCGAGGGAAAAAGAGGATTAGCCGAGGAAGGACAGGATGTCCGAAGGGAATAGGAAATCCGGATGAAAAATGGAAAACACCTCGGATAAGGGCGGTTTATCCGAGTGGGAAGGGATTTGGGCCGTGGGCCAAGTGTTTGGTCGGCTATTTTGGGGTTTATCGAAGGATGGGTCGAGCCGGTACAGGGAATGGCCGAGAGAATCGAATCGGACCGGGATAAAGTTTACTGGAACCAGGAAAACGTCGGATAAGTCCGGGTTACCTAGGGTTTTGCGAGTATTTAAGGGATTTTTGAGACTTTTCTCGGGAGAGTTGTGTTTATTCGAGAGTAATAAAGCAAAGGAAGAGAATAGTCGAGAGAAAACCCTAGAAAAAAACAGTTTATCCCGAGGATATCCGAGAGAGATCAAGCTATCGCCGAGCTAATCCGACCATCGCCGAGATAAACTGGTAAGCGATCGGATATTTCCCTAAGTGTTAGGATTTCATCGGATAACCTCGAGCTAATAGCCTTGTTTTGTGGGGTTTCTGAGGGAAAACAGAGTTTGGCTCGAAGAAAGGTGAACGGATCAAGAGATAGTCGAGGGGATAAGGATCGGATCGTACCGTGAGCCGAGAGATTCTTAGGGAGATTGGATATCTTTGATTTAGAGCGGTTTTCATCGGGATTTCTTCTTACCAATCTGTTTCTAGCCTTGTCTAAGGTGAGTGCGCGACTGTGGTTAGGTCTAGGACCGTAGCATGACTAGGGTTGAATGTTTTGCATGCTTGATTGATGATTTCCTTGTGATGTGTGGTTTAAGTGTACAAACGATTGAATGTTTTGATAAAAGGTGGTGGTTACCGAGGCATATATGATGTTTAGCTAACCTCAGGGTAATCCGGATCATGTACTAGCTTAGGAGATGTGGGATTCTCGCTGAAGTAGACATGGGTCTTAAAAAGGGATTGATCTTGGGTGGTTAGGCTAGATCATCAGGGGCCGTTTGATAGTGATGTGTTTATTGTGAATTGATTGTGTGAATGTTGAATCCGAAAGTTTACTGCGTGTTTTGGTACTGACCAGGTGTTACGGGATGACCGTACTCACTAAGTATTTATGAAATACTTATGCCTCTTATTTTGAGTGTGCAGGTACTAAGCAGTAAGGGGGCGAGACCAGGCGGCAGTGATGGATATGGATGGATCGGGGTTGTGTGTGTTTTATAATTTAAGACTTGTGTTAGGGTCTTATGGCTTTGGTGTTATTCGTTAGGTTGCTAGATGATCGTTGTATTCATTAGCGAACCTTGTGTTTTTATTCATGTGGAACCCCGAATCTTGTTTAGTGCTTTTAAAGATGAATAAATGAGTGTTTTGAGTTATTATATTCCGCTGTGTATTGTTAAAGAATGACTTAGAAAAATAAAGAAAAAGTTCAAAAATATGGCTAAGTGTAGAATTGGACTTAGAGGATGTAGTGGGACACAGCCGCGGTACGGTTTACCGGGTTGGGTTACCACAAGTTGGTATCAGAGCGTTTTAACGCTTCTAGGACTAGGAAACTGGTGACTGCTGTTGTTTGTTTGTTTGGGGTTTATGGGGGTCCGATCCATTCTTCACTGCCAAGGTCTCGCGGTAGGTTGTTGTGTGGTGTTGTGAAACACGTTTTGAGTTAGCTTCGGCTAACTGGCATTGTGTACTTGCAGATGGTTAATAGCAGAAGAACCGTGAGAATCAATGGGGACAACCAGGCTGAGGGGTCTGTGAACTCAGGCAACAGGAATGTTGCTGAGAGGGCTAGGGAAGCCGAGAGACAAGCAGCTGCGGTTGCAGCTGAGGCGGCTAGAGTGGCAGCCGTGGAAGCAGCAAGGGATGCTGCGGATGCTGAGAACGTGGCTGGGGATGCCGCGGGTGCAGCTGGGATAGCTGAGAATGCAGCTGGGGTTGCTGCGGATGTGGCACCGGTGGGGTTAGAGGCTGTGCTTGGGATGTTAGCACAGGTACTAGCTAGGCTACCTGCGGTGGCTCCTGCTCCGGCGGTTGTAGCAGCACCACAAGTAGTACCACAGGTGGGGGTGCAAGCAGATGTGGTTGAGGAGGAAGCGGACCAAGTGGAGAGGGTTCCGAGTTACCTCAAGGTTTTGGACCACATGGTGCGGTTGGGAACCAAGTTCTTCGCTGGAGGTTCTACACCGATTGAGGCTGATGAGTGGAGGATGAGGCTGGAACGGAACTTTGAGTCTATCCGATGTCCAGAGGGTTACAAGAGGGACATTGCAGTGCACTACTTGGAGGGTGATGCACACACATGGTGGAAAGGCATTGTGGAAAGGCTGGTGAATGCGAATTGTTCCTATGAAACATTCTCAGCGATGTTTAGGAGCAAGTACTTCCCACAGGAAGCTTACAATGAGTTAGAGAAGGCGTTTCTGTACCTCAGTCAGGGGACGCTTACAGTGAGGCAGTATGAGACTCAGTTTAATCAGCTGAGGAAGTATGTGTCACATGAGTTTGACACGGAGGAGAAGCTGATTCGCAGGTTTATGAGTGGACTGCGGATTGAGCTTAGGAACGGGTGTGTGGTTCGTGACTTCAGGACGGTTGCTGAGCTTGTGGAGAAAGCATCATTGTTGGAGTCAGGACAGGCAGAAGCTGCGTTGATGTCAGCTGGGGCTAGTACAGCCGTGACCAAGCCGGGTCAGTCTAGTGGACAGAACCGGAGGTTTGGGAAGGGAGTACTGAACAAAGGGTCTGGGGGACGCAGCGTGTGCAGCAAGTGTGGCAAGGCTCACGTTGGCGAGTGTAGGCGCAGTGGTAGGGGATGCCACAGGTGCGGAAGTTTAGAGCATCAGGTGAGAGACTGCCCGGAGGAGGATCAGCGTGTGGTCCGTGTGTTCGGCAGTGATGGTGCGGTTCGGGTTTGCTATGGTTGTGGAGAACCAGGGCATTTCAAGCGTGAGTGTCCCAAGGCAGGAGTGGTGGAGCAGGCCGTGGCTCAAGGGAAGAGAGCAGGGGAGGCGCTTGCATCACAGGCCAAGAGACAGGCCATTATGCCGAGGGTGTACACGACGAGTGCAGCAGCAGCCGAGGAACCGAGCACTTCTCATCCGATTACTGGTACGTGTGGTACTTAGTATTTTCTAAACTTGCATTGCGTGTTGTTGTGTGTTAGTATAGAGTCTTAGCATTCTAGGGAATGAATGTGTAGGGACCTTGCTAATGGGTGAGGTTGAAACCCATGTTCTGTTTGACTCGGGAGCAAGTCATTGTTTTGTTAATCCGGACATGATCGGAAAGGGTCAGTTCCGAAAGGAACCCGGAGAGGACTTTGAGTTAGTTCAGGTGGCTGGAGGCCAAGTGATGTTTTCACTAGGAACGGTTAAGAATGTTCCAGTAATGTTTGGTGAAGTGAACATGCCAGCGGATCTAGTGATCTGTAGAGTTAAGTCCTACGATGTCATTTTGGGGATGGACTGGTTGGGCAAGCATAGAGCTCACTTGGATTGTCACCGTGGAAGGGTGCGGTTTGAGAGAGACGGAGAGGTCTTGGTTTATCAGGGAGTTAGACCAACCTCAGGAAGTTTGGTGGTTTCAGCTATTCAAGCAGAACGGCTGATAGAGAAAGGTTGTGAGGCGTATCTAGCAACGATCTCTACTACAGAAGGAGGACCGGATGTGGACTTAGGCAGTGTACCGGTGGTGCAGGAATTCGAGGATGTTTTTCAGGCGTTGGCAGGACTGCCACCAGCTCGTTCAGATCCATTCACGATTAAACTTGAGCCGGGGACAGCTCCATTGTCTAAAGCACCATACCGGATGGCGCCAGCAGAGATGGCTGAACTGAAGAAGCAGCTAACGGAGTTGTTGGACAAAGGCTTCATTAGGCCTAGTAGTTCACCGTGGGGAGCACCAGTGTTGTTCGTGAAGAAGAAGGATGGGAGCTTCAGGCTTTGCGTTGATTACTGCGGATTGAACCTTGTGACGGTGAAGAACAAGTATCCACTTCCCAGGATAGACGAGTTGTTGGACCAACTCAGGGGAGCTACTTGGTTCTCTAAGATCGATTTGGCATCAGGGTACCATCAAATACCCATAGAGGAGACAGACGTGCGTAAGACTGCCTTTAGGACAAGGTATGGTCATTACGAGTTTGTGGTCATGCCATTTGGTCTGACGAATGCGCCAGCTGCATTCATGAAGTTGATGAATGGCGTATTCAGAGAGTACCTAGATGAGTTTGTGATTATTTTCATAGATGATATTCTAGTATACTCTAAGGATGAGGAAAATCATAGGAGTCATTTGCGGAATGTTCTGGAGAAGTTGAGAGAACAGAAGTTATATGCCAAGCTCAGTAAGTGTAGCTTTTGGCAACGGCATATAGGGTTCTTGGGTCACATTGTTTCGGATAAGGGAGTGTCCGTGGATCCAGAGAAGATTCAGGCTATTGCGGATTGGCCTAGACCAGAAAATGCTACAGAGATAAGGAGTTTTCTCGGACTAGCTGGTTACTACAGGCGGTTTGTCAAAGGTTTTGCAAGCATGGCTCAGCCAATGACAAAGCTGACTGGGAAGGATGTGGAGTATGTCTGGACGGATGAGTGTGAGGAGTGCTTCTCAAAGTTAAAGGAGTTACTCACTAGTGCACCAGTATTGGCATTACCAGAACCGGGTGAGCCATACGTCGTATACACGGATGCATCCAGGAAAGGACTAGGTTGTGTCCTGATGCAGAATGGTAAGGTGATAGCTTATGCTTTGCGGCAGCTACGGAAGCATGAAGGAAACTACCCTACGCATGATTTAGAGATGGCGGCTGTAGTATTTGCACTTAAGATATGGAGATCTTACTTGTATGGGGAGAGGGTGCAGATATACACGGACCATAAGAGTTTAAAGTACATCTTTACTCAACCGGATTTGAACTTGAGACAGCGTAGATGGATGGAGTTGGTAGCGGACTATGACTTGGAAATAGCATACCATCCAGGAAAGGCCAACTTGGTGGCGGATGCCTTGAGTAGGAGAAGGGCTAGCGTGTCATCTGAACAGAATGTTGGAAGCATTGTGAACATGCTAAGGACATTGCAGTTGAATGCAATAACGGATGAGGTTGAACCGTTGGGTTTGGAAGCTGCGGATAGAGCTGACTTGTTGACTAGGATTCAGATTGCTCAGGAGCAAGATGAGAATCTGAAAAAGGTGTCACAGAATGACAAGACGGAATATCAGACTTCAAACAATGGGACTATTGTTGTGAACGGACGGGTCTGTGTTCCTGATGTGAAGGAGTTAAAGGATGAGATCCTTAAGGAGGCGCATCAGTCAAGGTTTTCGGTTCATCCAGGAATGACCAAGATGTATCAGGATTTGAAACGGTACTATCATTGGGTTGGGATGAAACGGGATGTGGCTAAGTGGGTAGCCAGATGTGAGACGTGCCAATTGGTTAAGGCAGAGCATCAATTTCCAGGCGGTTTGTTGCAAACGTTGCCAATGCCAGAATGGAAATGGGATATGATCACCATGGACTTTGTACTGGGATTGCCTAAGACTAGGAAGTTGCATGACGGGATATGGGTCATTGTGGATCGTTTGACCAAGTCTGCTCACTTCTTAGCAATGAAAAAGACGGATGGAATACCAAAGTTGGTGGACATGTATATTGATCAGATCGTGAAGTTGCATGGAGTGCCAGTGAGTATCATTTCAGATCGTGATCCGAAGTTTACTTCGAGGTTCTGGAAGGAGTTCCAGGAAGCGTGTGGGACGCGGTTGCATATGAGTACAGCGTATCATCCTCAGACTGATGGGCAATCAGAACGGACAATCAGAACATTAGAGGATATGTTAAGGGCGTGTGTACTGGACTGGGGTGGTAGTTGGGAAGACTACCTACCGTTGGCTGAATTTGCATACAATAATAGTTACCAAAGGAGCATAGAGATGTCTCCGTATGAGGCGTTGTATGGCAGGCCATGTAGGACACCATTGTGTTGGACACAAGTGGGGGAGCGTAGTGTAATGGGGCCAGCAGTGGTCGAGGCTACTACAGAAAAGATCAGATTGCTAAAGGTCAAGCTGAAAGAGGCTATGGACAGGCAGAAAAGTTACGCGGACAAGCATCGCAGGGATTTGGAGTTCAGTGTGGGTGATATGGTTTATCTTAAGGCACTGACATATAAGGGAACGGATAGGGCAGCAAAGAGTGCCAAGTTGAATCCGAGGTACATGGGGCCGTACCGAATACTGGAAAGGGTTGGCGCAGTGGCTTACAAGTTGGACTTGCCATCAGACATGGGAGCGTTCCACAATGTATTCCATGTGTCACAACTGAGAAAGCACATTACCGAACGGGAAACGGTTATAGAGGAGCCACCAGCAGACTTGCAAAAGGATCTTGCAGGAGTGGCTAGACCGGTTCGAGTAATAGGACGGAAGGAAGAGACTAAGCGTGGGAAGCTGGTCAGAATGGTTCAGGTCGTATGGGACTGCGACGGCCATGAACAGGTTACTTGGGAAAAAGAGGCTAGGATGAAAGCTGAATATCCTAAATGGTTTGACAAGTTGCAAACGGATGAGTCGGATTCGAGGACGAATCCAGAACGGGTGGGGGAGAGTTGTAGCATCTGTATCCGAGAAAATGCGGACTGATCGTACCGGACAGGAGGTTGTCCGAGGAACGACCGAGCCAAGGGTCGGATATTGGCTGGGAAAGGGAGGTTTGGACTATGGTCGGGTGTGGACCGGTGAAATAGTCGGACAGGGGCTGGATGGCCGAGCCGGATGGACCATATCCGAGGGAAATGGGGTCCAGTCCGAGGGAAAATGGGATTTATCCGAGTGAAGTAGGATATATCCGGGAGTCTGGGAGGTTAGTCCGAGTGTCAGTGGACTGTCTCCGAGGGAGAATAGGAAACCTCCGAGGGAAAAAGAGGATTAGCCGAGGAAGGACAGGATGTCCGAAGGGAATAGGAAATCCGGATGAAAAATGGAAAACACCTCGGATAAGGGCGGTTTATCCGAGTGGGAAGGGATTTGGGCCGTGGGCCAAGTGTTTGGTCGGCTATTTTGGGGTTTATCGAAGGATGGGTCGAGCCGGTACAGGGAATGGCCGAGAGAATCGAATCGGACCGGGATAAAGTTTACTGGAACCAGGAAAACGTCGGATAAGTCCGGGTTACCTAGGGTTTTGCGAGTATTTAAGGGATTTTTGAGACTTTTCTCGGGAGAGTTGTGTTTATTCGAGAGCAATAAAGCAAAGGAAGAGAATAGTCGAGAGAAAACCCTAAGAAAAAACAGTTTATCCCGAGGATATCCGAGAGAGATCAAGCTATCGCCGAGCTAATCCGACCATCGCCGAGATAAACTGGTAAGCGATCGGATATTTCCCTAAGTGTTAGGATTTCATCGGATAACCTCGAGCTAATAGCCTTGTTTTGTGGGGTTTCTGAGGGAAAACAGAGTTTGGCTCGAAGAAAGGTGAACGGATCAAGAGATAGCCGAGGGGATAAGGATCGGATCGTACCGTGAGCCAAGAGATTCTTAGGGAGATCGGATATCTTTGATTTGGAGCGGTTTTCATCGGGATTTCTTCTTACCAATCTGTTTCTAGCCTTGTCTAAGGTGAGTGCGCGACTGTGGTTAGGTCTAGGACCGTAGCATGACTAGGGTTGAATGTTTTGCATGCTTGATTGATGATTTCCTTGTGATGTGTGGTTTAAGTGTACAAACGATTGAATGTTTTGATAAAAGGTGGTGGTTACCGAGGCATATATGATGTTTAGCTAACCTCAGGGTAATCCGGATCATGTACTAGCTTAGGAGATGTGGGATTCTCGCTGAAGTAGACATGGGTCTTAAAAAGGGATTGATCTTGGGTGGTTAGGCTAGATCATCAGGGGCCGTTTGATAGTGATGTGTTTATTGTGAATTGATTGTGTGAATGTTGAATCCGAAAGTTTACTGTGTGTTTTGGTACTGACCAGGTGTTACGGGATGACCGTACTCACTAAGTATTTATGAAATACTTATGCCTCTCATTTTGAGTGTGCAGGTACTAAGCAGTAAGGGGGCGAGACCAGGCGGCAGTGATGGATATGGATGGATCGGGGTTGTGTGTTTTATAATTTAAGACTTGTGTTAGGGTCTTATGGCTTTGGTGTTATTCGTTAGGTTGCTAGATGATCGTTGTATTCATTAGCGAACCTTGTGTTTTTATTCATGTGGAACCCCGAATCTTGTTTAGTGCTTTTAAAGATGAATAAATGAGTGTTTTGAGTTATTATATTCCGCTGTGTATTGTTAAAGAATGACTTAGAAAAATAAAGAAAAAGTTCAAAAATATGGCTAAGTGTAGAATTGGACTTAGAGGATGTAGTGGGACACAGCCGCGGTACGGTTTACTGGGTTGGGTTACCACAGACACCCTTGTGAAGAAGAACAAAGAAAGCAAAGAGGTACTTGTATTAAGTGAAGAGTGTGGTGCGGTTATTCATAAGGAGATAGTGCCTAAGAAGCTGGGAGATCCTGGAAGCTTCACTATACCCTGTGCTTTGGGTCCTCTAGAGTTCAAGAGCTGCTTGTGTGATCTCGGGGCTAGCATAAACTTGATGCCTCACTCCGTGGCTAAGAAGCTTGGTTTCACTTGGTTTAAAGACTGTCGGATGTCATTGGTGCTGGCTGATAGAAGCGTGAGGTTACCAGTGGGGCTTCTTGAAGACTTACCGGTACGGATCAGTGGTGTAAACGTACCTACAGACTTTGTAGTATTGGAGATGGACGAGGAGCCTAAAGACCCATTTATCTTAGGGAGACCGTTCCTTGCAACCGCCGGGGCTATAATAGATGTGAAGAATGGGAAGATTGCCTTGCATTTGGGGAAGGAGATCAGGCTAGACTTTGACATCAACAAGGTTCTAAAGAAGCCAACCATAGACGGACAAGCTTTCTATATCGAAACGATGGATGCCTTGGCGGATGAGTTGCTGGAAGAGCTAGCTCTAGAAGACCATCTGAAGCTAGCACTCACTAAAGAGCCAGGGGAGTTTGGCTATGTGGATCAGAGAACCCAAAAGTACGTGAACCTGCTGGATTCGAGGAGGATTATCAAGAATGAAGAAGGTTGCTGCCTAGAGATCGACCCCGAGAACGACGCTATCACTCGATCAAGGGGACAGATCGACAAGTCAATCGAGAGCACAACTCGATCCGGCGCAACAATCGATGGACAGATCGAGACGAATGCTCGATCAGGAAAAACAATCGAGTCGACGATCGAGAGAGACCTCCCGATCATTTTGGAGTCCAATCAAGAGATCGACTCAGCGTCTCGATCCCTTACTCGATCTATATCAAATCGAGTAAGTGAATCGAGTGAAATGGCTCGATCTAGACGACATTGAGAGGAGAATCGACTGGAGGACTCGATCTCAGAAGGGATAGCGATGGAGGAAAGCAGTCTGAAGGGCCATGCCTCGAGTTCAAGGGAGAGTTCCAAGGAGGAAAGTAACAACAACAGCCACGAGGATGACTGGAGTGAGCTGTTAGCCCCAAAGGTGGACCTAAAGGAGCTCCCAAAAGGGCTAAGGTATGCTTTCTTAGGGCCTAATGACACTTATCCCGTGATAGTGAACGAAAACCTTAGTGATGATGAGTTGCACTCGCTCCTAACTGAGCTGAGAAAGTATAGGAAGGCCATTGGGTACTCTTTAAGTGACATCAAGGACCTTTCACCAATGGTATGCACTCATAGGATTCACTTGGATAATGAGAACGCCACTTCTGTAGAACATCAAAGGCGTTTGAATCCTAACTTGAAAGAGGTTGTTAAGAAGGAAATCCTTAAGCTTTTAGAGGCTGACGTGATCTATCCCATAAGTGACAGCACGTGGGTTTCCCCTGTACATGTGGTGCCTAAGAAGGGAGGGATCACGGTCATAAGGAATGAAAAGGATGAACTTATCCCTACTAGGACCATTACTGATCATAGAATGTGTATTGACTATAGAAAGCTTAACCTTGCGACTAGAAAAGACCATTTCCCCTTGACTTTTATTGATCAAATGCTTGAGAGGCTTGCAAATCACCCTTACTACTGTTTTCTCGATGGGTATAGTGGTTTCTTTCAAATTCCTATCCACCCAAACGATCAGGAGAAGACGACTTTCACATGTCCCTACGGAACCTTTGCATATCGAAGGATGCCGTTTGGATTATGTAATGCACCGGCTACCTTTCAGCGGTGTATGATGTCTATCTTCTCTGATCATATAGAGGAGATGGTAGAGGTATTCATGGATGATTTCTTTGTGTATGGTGCGTCCTTTCCTGCTTGTTTGTTGAATCTTTGCAGGGTACTTAAACGTTGTGAAGAGACAAACCTGGTGCTGAACTGGGAGAAATGCCACTTCATGGTTAAGGAAGGGATAGTGCTCGGTCACAAGATTTCAGAGAAGGGTATTGAGGTTGATCAGGCTAAGGTGGAGGTCATGATGGGTCTAGAGCCGCCAGTTAATGTTAAAGGGATCATAAGCTTCTTGGGGCACGCATGGTTCTACAGGCGTTTCATCAAAAATTTCTCCAAGATTGCACGCCTTCTTACACGGCTGTTGTGAAGCTGAGCTTATATTCGATGAGGAGTGTTTGAAGGCTTTCGTGACCATCAAGGAAGCCCTTACATCAGCCCCTATAGTCCAAGCACCAGACTGGTCTCTTCCCTTTGAGATCATGTGTGATGCTAGTGACTACGCCGTAGGAGCCGTCCTGGGTCAGAAGAAAGACAAGAAGCTACATGTGATCTACTACGCTTCAAGGACCTTGGATGACACGCAATCACGATACACCACTACAGAGAAGGAGCTGCTTGCAGTAGTCTTCGCCTTTGAGAAGTTCAGATCATATCTCGTTGGTTCCAAGGCTATTGTATACACGGATCACGCTGCCCTACGATACATCTACTCGAAGAAAGACACTAAGCCTCGGCTCTAAAGATGGATTCTGTTACTCCAGGAGTTTGACATGGAGATTAAAGACAAGAAAGGGATAGAAAATGGAGTCGCTGACCACCTCTCAAGGCTAAGGATCAACAAGTCTCTCCCTTTAGATGACTCTCTTCCAGAAGAGCAGCTTATGGCGATTACTACTGCTGTTTGTGGGAAGCTAGAAGGAAGGTTTGAGGAAGTGTTGAGTTTTAAGGAGGAGGATCTACCGTGGTATGCTGATGTGGTGAACTATCTAGCGTGTGGTGAGGAGCCAACACATCTCAACAGCTATCATAAGAAGCGGTTTATGAGGGAGGCTAGTGACTACTTTTGGGACGAGCCTTACCTATACAAAAGAGGAGTATACAGCTTGTAGCGGAGATGTGTTACAATGGAAGAAGCCAGGGACATCCTCTATCATTGCCATGGCTCTTCCTACGGAGGACACTTCGCCTCATTCAAGACTGCTACGAAGGTGTTGCAAGCCGGTTTCTGGTGGCCCTCCATTTTTAAAGATGCACACGAGTTTGTGAAGAGCTGTGAGGCATGTCAGCGGGCAGGGAATATAACCAAGAGGAACGAAATGCCTCAAGTTCCTATCTTCGAGGTTGACGTGTTCGATGCGTGGGGGATTGACTTCATGGGGCCTTTTCCCTCTTCATACGGCAACAAATACATCTTAGTAGTTGTGGATTATGTCTCTAAATGGGTTGAGGCTGTTGCTTCCCCTACAAATGACTCTAAGGTTGTGATCAAGCTGTTCAAGAGTATCATCTTCCCAAGGTTTGGGGTACCCAAGGTTGTTATAAGTGATGGAGGAAGCCACTTTATAAACAAGGTCTTTGAGAACCTCTTGAGAAAGTATGGGGTTAAGCACAAGGTGGCTACACCGTATCATCCTCAAACAAGCGGTCAAGTGGAGGTCTCCAATAGGCAAATCAAGGCTATCCTAGAGAAGACAGTCGGAGCAACAAGGAAGGATTGGTCAGTGAAGCTGGACGACGCTCTTTGGGCCTACCGTACCGCCTTCAAGACGCCGATTGGTACAACTCCTTTCACCTTACTCTATGGCAAGGGCTGTCACCTCCCGGTTGAGCTGGAACACCGTGCATTGTGGGCTGTAAAGAGGCTGAACTTTGATCTCAAGACGGCTCAGGAGAGGCGCCTTATTCAGCTACACGAACTGGACGAGTTGAGGCTGAATGCTTACGAGAGCTCTCGGATATACAAGGAGCAGACTAAGGAGGCTCATGATAAGAAGTTGGTTGCCAAGGAGCTTAAGGAAGGAGGACTGGTGTTGCTGTACAACTCGAGGCTCAAGCTCTTCCCGGGCAAGCTGAAATCAAGGTGGAGCGGACCGTTCGTGATTCAAGAGGTCTTGCCGTATGGAGCTGTTACTCTGATGGGAAAAAGTGACAGTGCCTTCACCGTCAACGGACACAGAGTCAAGCCCTACTTGGCAGACAGCTTTGACAAGGAGAGTACCTCGGTGCTTCTCCAAGACCCACCATCCGCTTAGACCAAGTAAGGTCAAGCTAAAGACGTTAAAGAAAGCGCACTTGGGAGGCATTCCCATGTTTATCTTATACATACTTCTGCTTTATTTCCCTTTCAGTTTTATGTTTTTATTTTGCAAGTGTGTAGGAACAGGTATAAGGACTCTAAGCCTTGACTTTGAGGTCTGAAAAAGGCATTAGGGGTTAAGATAAGGCTAGAGATCGAGTACTAGATCGACTGATCCTGGCTCGATCTTTGCTAGATCGAGTCAGTGAATCGAGAGGAGCCAGTCGATCTAGACGAGATCGAGTGACAAGATCGACCTTGACAAAAAAGGATCGATCGATCCAAATCGGATCGACCGATCTAATTTCTCTCAGGAAAATCTGTTGAAAACTGATCGATCACTCGACTCGATCCATCACTCGATCTATGCCAAATCGACCCCTAAATCGAGGACATAACTCGATCATTAGGACTTAGCCGAGGAGCCAACATATGATCGAGAGAGCCAATCGATCCAGGACTCGATTCACTATGAATCGAGTCTCAAATCGAGTAACCCTCTCGATCATTGAGATGTTGGCTCCTCGGCTAACCAAATGGACTCGATCTCATGCTGAGGTAACAATTTTCTTTCCCTCCTTTACTCCTTTCCCTCCAATTTTTAAATTCAAAACTTGATCAAGACAAGCATCTTTGACATTGAAAGATGTGTCTTGACCAAGACTTTGTCATAAACCACTTTGACCACCCATTGTTTTGGTTTTGCTAAGTCTTTAAATGTTTCAATCATCCTCTCACCCTCTCATTCCTGTTTTGCTCGAGATTTTTAAACAAAGAGAGTGAGAGTTTTACTTTTTAAGAGCTAGCAAAAGATATTCTAAACTTCTTGCAAAGGTATTTTCAAATTTAATGATTTTATTTTAAGAAAATCTCCTTTAAATCTGCAAGATCTTGTTTTAGAATATATAGGATTGGTTTTGAATTTTTAAAACTAGCTAAGTAAATGGAATAATTCCAGATTTTTCAGAATCTAAAGATTTGATTTCCTTTTATTTAGCTATGATTTTTATTTATTCCCCAAAATTCTAGGGTAGTTATTATAAATTCTCTCCTTCTCTTCTCTCATTCTCATCAAATCGCCTCTTACTTATCAATATCCTTAGAATCTTGTTTCAGGAACAATGGCACCAAAGAGAACCAGAGAAGAGCAAGCACAAGAAGGAGAAGGACAAGAAGTGGTAGCTCAAGAGAGGGTCAGGTGGAGCAAAGATGAAAAGAGGGATAAGAAGCGGTTGGAGAGGCTCCGGTTTGAACCCACAAAGTTTGCTGATCGAGAGCTTTTGTCTAGGCTCGGGATTCTTGGGGACTTCGATCAACTCCTCAAGAACATTGGCTTGAGGTGTTTGTCACGGATGGATTGCCCAACCATTCCTGAAGTGACAATAGAGTTCCTAGCCACCTTGGAGTTCCGGTATGAGAATCCTAGTGCACCCGTCCCTTCTCAAGGCCGCCTCTACTTCAAAGTCGGACGTCAAGCCTATACATTATCCATCCCTGAGCTATGCCAAGCCTACGGTCTCAACGCTGATGCACACAAGGTCGAGTTCCCAGCCATCAAGAAAGCCGATGAGTTTTGGGACCTGATCAGCAATGAAGACTACAAAGCCAACACCACCAAGATCAAGCGAGTTAGTAGTCCGGTGCTGAGGTATACTCTGAAGCTGATTGCCAATACATTCAGTGGAAGGTCTGTTGCTCCTACTGTCACGAAGACAGAGCAGTGCTTCCTGTTCCAAGGTGTGAAGCACTTGGTGTCTGATCCGGATGCGAATGAAGAGCCCATAGAAGATGAACTCGGTGATGAGGTGAACTACGGCTGTGTGCTCGCGGCTTCCCTGGTGAAGTACAAGGCTTATGCCTTACGGTGCAAGGCAACCTCCTCCTACATTGGCGGTTTCCTTACTCCTTTGTTCGTGCAAGCCGGCGTCCCCATCCATGACTTTGCTCACGTTCCAAACAGAGCTTTCATGGATGAAGCATACATGAGGAACACTGATAGCTTGGGACGTACGCCAGCAGAAGGGTTCTATGCCTACCTCTTCATAGATGACGAAGACAAGAAGAGAGTGTGCATCCTTCCCAACAGAGACAAAACCGAGCTACTTGGTGTTGGGATCATCGAGTTCTTACCCATGGAGGAAGAATGCTTTGCCCCTTTAGGAGGACCGCCTGCTTCAGCCATTGCCCCACGTCAAAGGTCAGAGTCTCCAGGCACGGAAGACGAGATACCCGAGGCTTACACACTTCCCAAACTAGACTTTGAGCCGAGGAAAAAAACCAAGAAGTTCCTAGCATCGGTGGTAGAGATGCAAAGGAAGATTAACAAGTGGCAAGGGAAGATGCTGAAGAAGCTTGGGAAGAAAGTTAAAGCACTTCAGGGAGGCCAGCCTAAGCCAGCTGCAAGCCAAGAGATGCAACAACCCGAGAAGAGAAGGCTCTCAACCGGAGGGATTGTCATCCGCGAGACCCAAGGAGACAACATTCAGCCGGCGCGCCATTCCCTACAAGAACCAGCTGACAAAGCCAAAGCAACGATCTCTAGCTCCTCTGGAACATCCTCAAGTTCCAGCCGAGCCTAGACCGAGGTAAACAACCTTCTTCCATTGTATATAACCGCTCATATTTGTTTCTTGCATTGTGTTTTGATGCTCCTTCGGATGAGTTTGCCACCGGGACGGTGTCAAGCAAGTTTGGGGGAGTACTTGTGTGATTTAATCTTGTGTTCTTTGATCTTATTTTCCTTTTTGCATCCTTGAGACTTAGGTCATGAAAAATTGGTAAAATTTTTAAAATTTTTTTCAAAGATTCATGTAGTTGCATTCATCTTTTTAAAAACATGTTAGGATTGAGTCTAGAGTTTCTCATATCACCTAGGTTGTTTGCATTTTGCATAAGGGGTTAGAATTTCTTAAAAAGGTGTTTTTACTTATGAATCATTTCAATGCCCTAGTTGGTAGTTCTCTAATGCTTTGTTTATGCTTTGAAAGTAAGTTCTAACCATGCTTGGATCACTAGTTAGGATTTTCGTGGCTTGAATTGAACTCTCATGATTTGAAACTCATCCTACTAAGTGAAAGCCTTAATTTGAAACTCTAATTATCATTCTTATGCATTTGAAAATGAACACATGGTTTTAAAATATTTAGGCTCTCTTCTTCCTTTTTACCACTCTTTGTGAGCCTAAGTAGAACTCCCTCCTTGAACCTTACCCTCCTTTGAAGCCAAATGTTCTTGTATGACATCTTTGTAAGGCCTTACTTTCGGTTTGAACTTGGCATAAAGTGTTAGGTTTAGGCGACATGATTTAGTTTTCATATTGTTGCTAGCTTTGCATTTTGAAGCTAGGTGTTGGTTTAGGATAAGTTTGGGGGATCATTGGGGTTGCTTTCTTGTCTAATTGTTTCGGTTTCAAAGAGTTTGTGTTTTAAGGAAAGAAATGAGGTTTTAAGTGAAAGGTTTCCTTTTAAAAACTAAGTATGCTCTAATTTCAGAAAGTAGCTCTCTCATAATAAGTAAAAATAAAAAAAAAAAAAAAGAAATAAAAGAAAAAGAAATGAAAAGAGCTTAAGTGCCAAATAAAGAAAAAAAAATGAAAAAAAAAATAATAATAATAATAAGAGAGCTACTAATAAGAAATTTCTAAGAGCAAAAATATTTTTCAAAACCTTTTCACTAGCCTAAAAAGTTTAAATATGTCTTTATTTTGAATTGGGGATTGCTAAGTGTGAGAAAAAGGGTAGACTCTTAAGTGGTGAGTGAGGATTAAATTTCTTAAATGAGAGGGGTATAGGATCATTTGATAGTTTACATGGGTAGATGAGAATCTAATCATGTATGCATAAATTGTCTTTACCTTTAGCATTATGCATAAGTTCAAGCCATTTTTGAGAGAAACCCTTGTTATGATTATAAACCCTTTTCAAATGAGATCATTCTATGCTCATGACCATAACCCTTAGCCAAGTGTGTTTTGCTTTAAAGTGCATAAGTTTGATTCATGGTTCGAATGTTAATGAATGTTAAAGGATGAGTTTCTTTGATTGTTAGGAATAGGAGAGTCATGATTTGAATTTCTTTGTGTGATGAGTATGACTAAGTTCTTTGGAGTATGAGTGTAAGCATAGCATTTTAGGACTGTTAACTAGGACATTGAGATGATCCATTTGAAAGGCACCTTTGCAAAAAGTTTAAAACCCCTTTGATTTTTCTAAAAAAAAAAAAAAAAAAAAAAAAAAAAAAAAACCTCTCTTCCTTACTTGTTTTTTGTTGCTTGAGGGCAAGCAAGAAGTAAGTTTGGGGGAGTTGATGTTATTGCATATTGCATACATTTTGCATACTCATTAGTTAGTTTTTCATGCATTTGTATCATGTTTTAGGTTAGATTTCATCACTTAGGGTCCTAGAGCATTCTTGCATCAGCATATGCATTTTCCTTGCATTTTGCATCACATTCAGGTTGTTTCTGGCTGCTTTGGAGTCATGGAGGTTCGTAGGCGTATGGAGGCTGATGTAGCAGTTCGTGGGACCTCGGAAATATGCTAAGGACCAGTGATCGAGCAGCAGATCGAGCATGGCCGGTCGATCCAGGAGTTGATCGACCAGAAGATCGAACCAACTAGGCGATCCAAGGAGAATGATCGAGACGGAGATCGAGTGAAGCAATCGATCAATCGGTACGGACGTAAATGACGCCATGCAGAGCGAGAGCCAGATCGAGTACACCACTCGATCCACCCGAAGATCGATACCGAGATCGGATGCAACAATCGATTCGCCGAAGAAGATCGAGACCCGGATCGAGCCTAAGACACGATGCCCGGATGTGATCGAGAGAACCACTCGATCCAGTGGTCGATTTCTGTCCTTTCAACTGTTTTTGGCTGTTAGCGAAGGGGGGACCATTGGCTTGTTTAGGCATTTTAGGCAAGGCGGCAAGATGCTTTTTCGATAACTTTTAGATTCTTATCTTTTTCTTTTCAAGTTTTCTCTCTTGTTTAACGAAGAACACCATTGTGGAACCAGTTTTCTCTTAAGCTTTTGTATTCGAATCTTTATCGTTTAATCCAGTTTTTCTTTCATGTTTATCGTCTCGTTTCTTCTGCTTTGCTTGATTTACTTTATGTGTAGTGAGTAGTTCCTTTGGGTTCGGGGTTGAGAAGATTAAGGGGTAGAAAGGGTTCGATCTTGGTTTGTTTTCTTAACGTTTTTAAGGCTATCTCTTCTAAGGTGTTGAAAGCTTAATGCTTGAAGACTCTCACGCCAAGAGCTTCATGATCCGAGAGGTTCCTTACCTTGACAGGATCCAGGAGCCTCGGAAGATCACACCTTAGAGACTAGTTACCCCTTCCCAAAAGCCATGGAAGTTTGGGGGACTAGTTAAGCCATCTACTTGAAATCTGTTTTCCTTGCCTTCCGACCTCTCTTTCCACCAAAAGCCATGGGTTTGGAGGAGAGGATGAAAGAGTAATCTATACCGAAAGCCACGGATAGATCTTGTTTTGTTTTCAAGGCTTAGAGATCCTCACCAAGTTAGTCGATCTAAAGTTTCAATCCCAAGATCGATCATTTGAAACCTTTTACATGACTCTCAACCCTAGGCCCTTTCTTTTAGAATCTTTAAGTCTTATTTCATCTTTCGCTCGTTACCTGATAGCATCCTGGTCATTAGATTTGTTGTTCTTATGGTTTTAGACGAGATCAATCGTTACTGCTCGATCTAGTGGTCGATCTTGTGGTCGATCCACTAGTCGAATTTACACAATTCGAAGCTCTTTCCTTTAATCAATCTGTTTGTTTCTCGTGGTAGTTGCTTCCTTCCTAGTATTTTTAAAATAGGTTTCACTCTGTTTAGGTTGCTGCACCTAGTTCTTTGATATTTTCCCATAAACTGTCCCTTTTTGCTTAGATTTGCTTAGGACCTTGCATTCTTTGTGCATTCTCTGCCTCCTAGAAGTGGATTGACACTCTCCTGCTTGCCTTATTACAACATTGCATGCATTAGAGTTTTGATAACCTCTCTGCTGCATAAACCCTGCTTGAGAAATAGTTTATCAGCATGTTCCTTGCATTTTGCATCACATTTAGGTTGTTTCTGGCTGCTTTGGAGTCGTGGACGTGTTGAAGCTGTTGTAGCAGTTCGTGAAAGCTCGGATATTTGCTAAGGATCAGAGATCGAGGAGCAGATCGAGCATGGCCGGTCGATCTACGATGTGATCGACCAGAAGATCGAGAAGACCAGGCGATCCTAGGAGAATGATCGAGATGAGGATCGAGTGAAGCAGTCGATCAAACGGTACGGACGTAAATGACGCCATGCAGAGCGAGAGCCAGATCGAGTACCCCACTCGATCCAACCGAAGATCGATACCGAGATCAGATGCAATGCTCGATCCGCCGAAGATGATCGAGACCCATATCGAGCTGAAGACACGATGTTCGGAGATGATCGAGAGAACCGCTCGATCCCGGAGTCGATCTCTGTCCTTTCAACCACTTTTGGCCGCTAGCGAGGGGGGGACCATCAGCTTGTTTTGGCCATTTTGGGAAGGCGGTGACGTCCTTTTCCCACATACTTTTCATCCTTATCTTTTTTTGTGTTTTTCTCTCTGGTTTTGGAAGAGGAACACCATTGTCGAAGTTTGAGTTTCCTTTAGCTTTGTAATCGAATCATTTTCAGCTTCACCTAGTTTTCTTTTCATGTTCATCGTTTCCTTTTCCATGCTTTGCTTGATTTGCCTTATATGTAGTGAGTAGTTTATTTGGGTTCGGGGTTGAGAGGATTAAGGGGTCTAAAGGGTTTCGATCTTGGGGTTTTCTAAGTATTTTAATGGCTATCTCTTCTAGGGTGTTGAGCTCTTAAAACTTGAAGACTCTCACGCCAAGAGCTTCATGATCCGAGAGGTTCCTTACCTTGACAGGATCCAGGGACCTATGAAGATCACACCCTAGAGACTAGTTACCCCTTCCCAAAAGCCATGGAAGTTTGGGGGACTAGTTAAGCCATTCGTTTGAAATCCGTTTTCCTTGCCCTTCGACCTCTCTTTCCACCAAAAGCCATGGGTTTGGAGGAGAGGATGAAGGAGTGATCTATACCGAAAGCCACAGATAGATCTTGCTCAGTTTCAAGGCTTAGAGATCCTCACAAAGTGAGTCGATTTAAAGTTTTCAACCCAAGGTCGAACCTTTGAAACCCCTGACCATGAATCTCAACCCTAAGCCCTCTCTTTTAGCACCTTTACATCTTTTCTCGTCATTCGCTTGATCTTTGATAGCATCCTTGTCGTTAGTTTTACTGTTCTTGCATTTTTAGACGAGATCGATTGCTATAGCTCGATCTAGTGGTCGATCTCATGGTCGATCCACTAGTCGAATTTTAGTAATTCGAAGCTTTGTCCTTTAATTATTCTGTTTGTTCCTCATGGTAGTTTGATCATTCCTGGTAATTTTAAAATAGTTTTCATTCCATTTAGTTGCTGCATCAAGTTTTTAGGGATTTTCTAAAAACTCATCTTGTTTCGCTTAGATTTGCATAGTCTTTGCATTCTCTTTG
This sequence comes from Thlaspi arvense, assembly GCA_911865555.2. Taxonomy (NCBI): domain Eukaryota; kingdom Viridiplantae; phylum Streptophyta; class Magnoliopsida; order Brassicales; family Brassicaceae; genus Thlaspi; species Thlaspi arvense. The sequence continues at coordinate 17,741,176 of OU466857.2, forward strand.
CATTTTCTATAATCCTAGGTGTGGATTGACTCTCTCTTGCATGCTGTACTACAACCTGTCTTGCATTTCAGTTTGATAATCTCATTGCATTCTCACCCTTGCAAAATAAGTGTCTATCAAATGGCGCCGTTGCCATCCTAGGAATGTTTAGAGAACATAGAGATTTGGGACTTAGCAAAGACTAAGTCTTTACCTTGTTAAAGTTACTAATCATTCTACTCTCAAACGTGTGTTCTCAGGTATATGAATCTTCGTTCGCGGGGAGATAACAATCTACTTCCAACTTTGGACAATATTCATCAGCTTGGTCATTCACGACAAAGAAGAGTAAGAGAACAAGCCAGAGCCTTTGAGGAGATTGTTCAGCACGGTTTGGTTGACTTTGAAGCTATGGCTTAACACGAGCTTCCAGAGGGACCTCCTCCAGCTCACGGGGCAGTGGGAAGGGGCAATGGAAACCCCCAATACGCGGCTAGACCCCCAAGGATCATAGGAGCCGGAGATGCTCCCAATACTCATCACAATAGGTTTGGGATCACTCCTCCTCTTGTACAGAACAACAACTTCGAGATCAAGCCAGGTTTCATCTCCATGGTGCAAAACAACAAGTTCCACGGCTTAGCAATGGAAGATCCCTTGGAGCACCTTGACAACTTCGAGCAAGTATGTGGGATGATCAAGATCAATGGCATATCCGAAGATGCTTTCAAGCTGCGTCTCTTTCCCTTTTCACTCGGAGACAAGGCTAGGCATTGGGAGAAGACCCTCCCACAAGGCACCATCACCTCATGGGCCTAGTGTAAGAAGGCCTTTCTCTCAAAGTTCTTCTCTAGCACCAGGACAGCACGGTTGAGAAGCGAAATCAGCGGCTTCAATCAACGAAACAACGAGACATTCAACGAGGCAATGGAACGTTTCAAAGACTACACGATCCAATGTCCTCATCACGGTTTCAGCGAGGAGACCCTACTCAGCACCATATATCGCGGAGCTTCACCAAAGATCAGGTTGTTGCTTGCCACAGCTAGCAAAGGGAACTTCCTTGGTCAGGAGGTAGAAGAAGGTATGGAGCTGATAGAAAACTTGGCATTGAGTGATGGCAACTACGCTGAGGACTATGACCGTGCACTGAGAGGATCAGAGCTAGAGTCTCACAAAAAGGAGCTGAAATCTTTGCATGAGAAGATAGATAAGCTGGTGTTGGCCAATCAGAAGCATGTTCACTTTGTTGGTGAAGCTGATGAGAATCAAGAGGAGCTTGAGTTGAGCCAGAGAGAAGCGAATTGGCTGGCGGGACAGAATAACAACAAACCTCAAGGCTACAACCAAGGCTACAACCAGAACAACAATCTCTCCTACCGAAGCACCAACGTTGCCAACCCTAAGGACCAAGTGTACCCTGCTCAGCAAGCAAAACCTTTCATCCCTTACAACAAAGGTTTTCAGCCGAGTGGTGGTTTCCAAGGTTAAGGGCAGAACAACTTCCAAGGGCAACATCAAAGTAACAAGGGTTATACGCCTAACTACCCTCCGGGCTTTGCACCTCAGCAGCAACAGCCGATGCAACAACAAGTTGATCCGGTTCAGGCAATGTTTTAACAGCTGATACAAGGGCAAGCCTCTACAAACCAGAAGTTCGCCGAGATGAACACTCGTCTAGACTCGTCTCTCACTGACTTCTCCACTCAGATCACCAACTTAAACGACAAGATCAAGCAGCTAGAGAAGGGGAAAGCGAGTACAAGTGGTCAGAATAGCCTTCCGGGCAAGTGTGAGCAGAATCCTAAGGAGTATGCTAACGCCATAACGTTGAGAAGAGGCAAAGAGCTAGAACCTCCGGTCTCAACTAAGAAAAACGAGGACGTTGTAATTCAAGAGGGGGAGGGTAAGCCTTCAGCTGATGATGAGATTAACTTTGACAACGTTTGTATCCAAGGGCCAAGAAGAGGAGACAAAGCAGTTGCTAAGAAGAAGGCTGAGCAAACTACTAAGGAGAAGAATGCTTATGTGCCTCCACCGTATGTACCTAAGCTGCCTTTTCCTGGCCGTTTCAAGAAGCAACTCATAGAGAAGCATAGAATCCTCTTTGAGAAGCATCTTAAGGACGTGGAGATCAAGCTACCTCTCGTTGACTGCCTTGCAATGATGCCTAAATGCGCCAAATTCTTCAAAGACACTCTCGTGAAGAAGAATAAGGAAAGCAAGGATGTGCTTGTTCTAAGTGAAGAGTGTAGTGCTGTGATACATAAGGAGATAGTCCCTAAGAAGTTGGGAGACCCTGGAAGCTTCACTATACCCTGCGCTTTAGGTCCTCTGTAGTTCAAGAGTTGCCTATGTGATCTCGGAGCTAGCATAAACCTGATGCCTCACTCCATGGCAAAGAAACTTGGCTTTACTCGTTTCAAAGACTGTAGGATCTCGTTGGTACTGGCTGATAGAAGTGTGAGGCTAGACTTTGATATCAATGAGGTTCTGAAGAAGCCGACCATAGAAGGGCAAGCTTTCTACATTGAAACGATCGATGCCTTAGTGGATGAGTTGCTGGAAGAGCTGGCTCTGGAAGACCATCTGAAGCTAGCACTGACTAAAGAGACAGGGGAGTTTGGCTATGTGGATCAGAGGACCCAGGAGTAAGTCAACTTGCTGGATTCTAGGAAAAAAAAAGAAGGATGAAAGCTGATGCCTAGAGATCGACCCCGAGATCGACGCTATCACTCGATCCAGAAGTCAGATCGACAAGGCAATCGAGAACACAACTTGATCTGGTGCAGCAATCGACAGACAGATCGAGAGGAATGATCGATCAGGAAAAACAATCGAGTCGACGATCGAGAGAAACCTTCCGATCATTTTGGGGTCCAATCAGGATATCGACTCGGCGTCTCGATCCCTTACTCGATCCACATCAAATCGAGTAAGTGAATCGAGCGAAATTGCTCAATCTAGACGACATCGAGTGGAAGATCGACTGGAGGACTCGATTTCAGAAGGGATAGCGGTTGAGGAAAGCAGTCTTAAGGACCATGCCTCGGGTTCTAAGGAGAGTTCCAAGGAGGAAAGCAACAACAACAGCCACGAGGATGACTGGAGTGAGCTGTTAGCCCCAAAGGTGGACCTTAAGGAGCTCCCAAAAGGGCTAGGGTATGTTTTCTTAGGGCCTAATAACACCTATCCCATGATTGTGAATGAAAACTTAAGTGATGATGAGTTGCACTCGCTCCTGACTGAGCTAAGAAAGTATAGGAAGGCCATTGGGTACTCTTTAAGTGACATCAAGGGCCTTTCACCAATGCTTTGCACTCACAGGATTCACTTGGATAATGAGAACGCCTCTTCTATAGAACATCAAAGGCGTTTGAATCCTAATTTGAAAGAGGTTGTTAAGAAAGAGATCCTTAAGCTTTTAGAGGCTGACGTGATCTATCCCATAAGTGACAGCACGTGGGTTACTCCTGTACACGTGGTGCCTAAGAAGGGAGGGATCACGGTCATAAGGAATGAAAAGGATGAGCTTATTCCTACTAGAACCATCACTGGTCATAGGATGTGTATTGATTATAGGAAACTTAACCTTGCAACTATGAAAGACCATTTCCCTTTGCCTTTTATTGATCAAATGCTTGGGAGACTTGCTAATCACCCTTACTACTGTTTCCTCGATGGGTATAGCGGTTTCTTTCAGATACCAATTCACCCAAATGATCAGGAGAAGACGACCTTCACATGTCCCTACGGTACCTGCGCGTATCGAAGGATGCCGTTTGGATTGTGTAATGCACCGGCTACGTTTCAGCGGTGTATGATGTCGATCTTCTACGATCTAATAGAGGAGATGGTAGAGGTGTTCATGGATGACTTCTCTGTCTATGGTGCGTCCTTTTCTGCGTGTTTGTTGAATCTTTGCAGGGTACTAAAGCGTTGTGAAGAGACAAACTTGGTGCTAAACTGGGAGAAATGCCACTTTATGGTCAAGGAAGGGATCGTGCTTGGTCATAAGATATCAGAGAAGGACATTGAGGTTGATCAGGCTAAAATGGAAGTCATGATGGTTTTTGAGCCGCCGGTTAACGTTAAGGGAGTCAGAAGTTTCTTGGGACACGCCGGGTTCTATAGGCGCTTCATCAAAGATTTCTCCAAGATTGCACGCCCTCTTACACGATTGTTGTGCAAAGAAGCTGAGTTTGTGTTTGATGAGGAGTGTTTGCGAGCTTTCGTGACCATCAAGGAAGCCCTTACATCAGCCCCTATAGTTCAAGCACCAGACTGGTCTCTTCCCTTTGAGATCATGTGTGATGCTAGTGACTACGCCGTAGGAGCCGTTCTTGGTCAGAAGAAAGACAAGAAGCTACACGTGATCTACTATGCTTCAAGAACCTTGGATGACACGCAAACAAGGTATACCACTACAGAGAAGGAGTTGCTTGCAGTGGTGTTCGCCTTTGAGAAGTTCAGATCATATCTTGTTGGTCCCAAGGCTATTGTCTACACGGATCACGCTGCTTTGCGATACATCTATTCGAAGAAAGACACTAAGCCTCGGCTCTTAAGGTGGATTCTCTTGCTCCAGGAGTTTGACATGGAGATTAAACACAAGAAGGGAATAGAAAACGGAGTCGCTGATCATCTCTCACGGCTAAGGATCAACGAGTCTCTCCCCTTAGATGACTCTCTTCCAGAAGAACAACTCATGGCGATCACCACAGCTGTTTGTGGAAAGCTAAAGGGTCGGTTTGAAGGGGTGTTGAGTTTCAAAGAGGAGGATCTACCGTGGTATGCTGATATAGTGAACTATTTAGCGTGTGGTGAGGAGCCAACACATCTCAACAGCTATCACAAGAAGCGGTTTATGAGAGAGGCTAGTGACTACTTTTGGGACGAGCCCTACTTATACAAGAGAGGAGTGGACAGTTTGTACCGGAGATGTGTTACAAAGGAAGAAGCTAGAGACATCCTCTATCATTGCCATGGCTCTTCCTACGGAGGACACTTCGATTCATTCAAGACTGCCACGAAAGTGTTGCAAGCTGGTTTCTGGTGGCCGTCCATCTTTAAAGATGCACACGAGTTTGTGAAGAGCTGTGAGGCATGTCAACGAGCAGGGAATATCACTAAGTGGAACGAAATGCCTCAGGTTCCCATCTTCGAGGTTTACGTGTTCGACGCGTGGGGCATAGACTTCATGGGGCCATTTCCTTCTTCATATGGCAACAAATACATCTTAGTAGCAGTGGATTATATCTCTAAATGGGTTGAGGCTATTGCTTCCCCTACAAACGACTCTAAGGTGGTAATCAAGCTGTTCAAGAGTATCATCTTCCCGAGGTTTGGGGTACCTAAGGTGGTTATAAGCGATGGAGGAAGCCACTTCATAAACAAGGTTTTTGAGAACCTCTTGAGAAAGTATGGCGTTAAGCATAAGGTGGCTACACCGTATCATCCTCAAACAAGCGGTCAAGTGGAAGTCTCCAACCGGCAAATCAAGGCTATATTGGAGAGGACTGTCGGAGCAACAAGGAAAGACTGGGCAGTGAAGTTGGACGACGCTCTTTGGGCCTACCGTACCGCCTTCAAAACACCGATTGGTACAACCCCTTTCACTCTACTCTATGGCAAGGGCTGTCATCTCTCAGTTGAGCTGGAACACCGTGCGTTGTGGGCTGTGAAGAGGCTGAACTTTGTACTTAAGACTGCTCAAGAGAGGCGCCTTATTCAGCTACATGAACTGGACGAGATAAGACTGAACGCTTATGAGAGCTCTCGGATATACAAGGAGCGGACTAAGGAAGCTCATGATAAGAAGTTGGTTGCCAAGGAGCTTAAGGAAGGAGGTTTAGTGTTGCTTTACAACTCAAGACTCAAACTCTTCCCGGGAAAGCTGAAGTCAAGGTGGAGCGGGCCGTTTGTGATCCAAGAAGTGTTGCCTTATGGAGCTGTTACGCTGATGGGAAAGAGTGGCAGTGCATTCACCGTCAATGGACATAGAGTCAAGCCTTACTTGGCAGACAGCTATGACAACGAGAGTACCTCGGTGCTTCTCCAAGACCCACCATCCGCCTAAACCAAGTAAAGTCTAGCTAAAGACGTTAAAGAAAGTGCACTTGGGAGGCATTCCCATGTCTATCTTGTACATATTTCTGCTTTCTTTCTCTTTCAGTTTTATGTTTTTATTTTGCAAGTTTGTAGGAACAGGTATGAGGAGTCTAAACCTTGATCTTGAAGTCCAAAAGAGGCGATAGGGGTTAAGACAAGGCTAAAGATCGAGTGCTAGATCGACTGATCCTGACTTGATCTTTGCTAGATCGAGTCAGTGAATCGAGAGGAGCCAGTCGATCTAGACGAGAACGAGTGATAAGATCGACTTTGACGAAAAAGGATCGATCGATCCAAAATGGATCGACCGATCTAATTTCTCTGGGGAAAATCTGTTGAAAACAGATCGATCACTCGACTCGATCCATCACTCGATCTATGCTAAATCGACCCCTAAATCGAGGACATAGCTCGATCATGAGGACTTTGCCGGGGAGCCAACATCTCAATGATTGAGGGAGCCAATCGATCCAAGACTCGATTCATCATGAATCGAGTCTTAAATCGAGTAACCTTCTCGATCTAAGCCATTATGGGCATGAGATCGAGTCCTAGATCGACCAAATGGACTCGATCTCATGCCGAGGTAACATTTTCTTTCCTTCCTTTATTCTTTTCCCTCCAATTTATAAATTCAAAACTTGGTCAAGGCAAGCATCTTTGACCATGAAAGATGTGCCTTGACCAAAACTTTGTCAGAAAACCACATTTACTACCCATGGTTTTGCCTTTTTTGCTAGTCTTTAAATGTTTCAACAACCTCTCACCCTCTCATTCTTATTTTCTCGAAAATTTTAAACAAAGAGAGTGAGAGTTTTCGGTTTTCAAAGGCTAGCAAAGAACTTTAACATTCTTGCAAAGGTATTTTCAGAATTTAATGATTTATCTTTAGAAAAATTTCCTTTAAATTCGGAAGATATTGTTCTAGAAGATAGGGTCGGTTTTGATTTTTAAAATTTAGCTAAGTAAAAAGAATAATTCTAGATTTTCTAGTATCTAAAGATTTGATTCTCCTTTATTTAGCTATAATTTTTATTAATTCCCCAAAATTCTAGGGTAGTATTTATAAGCTTTCTCCTTCTCCTCTCTCATTCTCATCAAACCGCCGTTTTGCTTATCAAGCTTCTTGAGAAACTTGTTTCAGGTACAATGGCCCCCAAAAGAACAAGAGAAGAGACAGCACAAGAGGGAGAAGGATAAGAGGTGGCTGTTCAAGAGAGGGTCAGATGGACTAAGGATGAGAAGAGGGACAAGAAACGGCTAGAAAGGCTTCGGTTTGAGCCTACCAAGTTTGCTGATCGAGAGCTGCTGTTCAAGCTAGGGATTCTTGGGGATTTCGACCAACTCCTCAAGAACATTGGCCTAAGATGTCTGTCACGGATGGATTGCCCAACCATTCCAGAAGTGACAATAGACTTCCTTGCCACGTTGGAGTTCCGTTACGAGAATCCTAGCACACCCGTTCCTTCACAAGGTCGCCTCTACTTCAAGGTTGGAGGTTAAGCCTACACCCTATCCATCCCTGAGCTATGTCAAGCATATGGTCTCAACGCGGATGCCAACAAGGTCGAGTTCCCCGCCTTCAAACGAGCAGACGACTTTGGGGATCTGATTAGCAACGAGGACTACAAAGCCAACACCGCCAAGATCAAGAGAGTGAGAAGCCCGGTGCTGACGTACACTCTGAAGCTGATTGCCAACACATTTAGCGGAAGATCAGTTGCTCCCACGGTCACAAAGACCGAGCTTTGCTTCCTGTTCCAAGGTGTAAAGCACTTGGTGTGTGATCCGGATGCAAATGAAGAGCCTATGGAGGATGAGCTCGGCGACGAGGTGAACTACGGATGTGTGCTTGCTGCTTCCTTGGTGAAATACAAGGCTTATGCCTTGCGGTGCAAGGCAACTTCTTCTTACATTGGCGGCTTCCTCACTCCTCTATACTTGCAATCTGGTGTGCCTATACACGACTTCACCCATGTACCAGCCAGAGCTTTCATGGATAAGGCATACATGAGGAATACCGACAGCTTGGGATGCACACCAGCAGAAGGGTTCTACGCCTACCTCTTCATAGACGACAAAGACAAGAAGAGATTGTGCATCCAGCCAAACAAAGATGAGACCGAGCTGCTTGGTGTTGGGAACATCGAGTTCTTGCCCACGGAAGAGGAGTGCTTTGCTCCTCTAGGAGGACCACCTGCTTCAGCGATTGCTCCTCGTCAAAGGTCCGAGTCTCCAGCCACGGAAGTGATAATCACTTTTAGTACGGTTTATATTGCAGTGAGGTTATCAAACTCAAATGCAAGACATGTTGTAGTACAGCAAGCAAGAGAGAGTCAATCCACTTCTAGGATGATAGAGAATGCATAGAGAATACAAGGACTAAAGCAAATCTAAGCGAAATGAGACGGTTTATGAGAAAATCTCTAAAAACTAGATGCAGCAACTTAAACAGAATGGAACCTATTTTAAAAATACTAGAAAGGAAGAAACTACCACGAGAAACAAACAGAATAATTAAAGAAGAAAGCTTCGAATTATTAAAATTCGACTAGTGGATCAACCATGAGATCGACCACTAGATCGAGCAGTAACAATCGATCTCGTCTAAAAATGCAAGAACAGTAAAACTAATGACCAGGATGCTATCAGAGATCAAGCGAAAGATGAGATAAGATGTAAAGATGCTAAGAGAAAGGGCCTAGGGTTGAGATTCATGGTTAGGGGTTTCAAAGGTTCGACCTTGGGTTTAAAACTTTAAATCGACTCACTTGGTGAGGATCTCTAAGCCTTGAAAACTAAACAAGATCTATCTGTGGCTTTCGGTATAGATCACTCCTTCATCCTCTCCTCCAAACCCATGGCTTTTGGTGGAAAGAGAGGTCGAAGGGCAGGGAAAACAGATTTCAAACGAATGGCTTAACTAATCCCCCAAACTTCCATGGCTTTTGGGAAGGGGTAACTAGTCTCTAAGGTGTGATCTTCCGAGGTTCCTGAATCCTGTCAAGGTAAGGAACCTCTCGGATCATGAAGCTCTTGGCGTGAGAGTCTTCAAGCATTGAGATCTCAACACCTTAGAAGAGATAGCCTTTGAAAACGTTTAGAAAACCCCAAGATCGAAACCCTTTAGACCCCTTAATCCTCTCAACCCCGAACCCAAAGAAACTACTCGCTACACATACAGTAAATCAAGCAAAGCATATGAAACAAGACGATGAACATGAAAAGAAAACTAGATTGAACAGAAATGATTCGAATACAAAGCTTAAGAAAAACGCGAGTTCAACAACGGTATTCTTCACGAAAACGAGAGAGAAAATATCAAGGAAAGGATAAGGATCTAAAAAGTTATTCTAGGAAAATGACGTCGCCGCCTTCCCAAAATGCCGAAACACGCTAATGGTCCCCCCTTCGCTAGCGGCCAAAAACGGTTGAAAGGACAGAGATCGACTCCAAGATCGAGTGGTTCTCTCGATCATATCCGGACATCGTGTCTTCGGCTCGATCTGGGTCTCGATCATCATCGGCTAATCGATGATATCATGGTTTTTATGGTTTTTAATCATGATATAAGTCCTTTTTATTGAGTCTTTTTGGTATTTTTAGAGTCCTAGAAGAGTCTTTGCAGGTTAAAGCATGTCTGGAGCATAATTGGAGATATTGGAACCTTTTGGAGCATTCTGAGTTGAAGCCATGAAGTACCAAGCTCGAAGCAGAAAAGTATCCCATATGGTGACGATCGTCACCCCATCGGTGACGCTCGTCACCCAGATAGGAAGGAGCGTGGCTATTTGTTAAAAGTATCAAGAAGAATTGCAGAACTTACCCAGAAGTTTCCTTTATTTATATGAAGACCCCAGATCGTGTTTAGCCCCTATTTTTATTAGGTTTTTCAGCCACTGTTGGCAAGAATCTTAGTTTTTTGAGAATAGAGAGAGCTAGAGAGAGATTTTAATCAGAGCTTTTTTGGGGAGACAAATCCTGTACTCTTTAGAGAAGATTTCGAACCCCCTTTGTTTTCTACTCTTTCTCTTAATGCAATTTTATTCAGTTATGTTTTGTGATCTCATAATCATGTCTGAGTAATTTGCTAGTTAAGTTAGGGTTTTTCAAAGGTTGATGAAAAGAGTGTAGAATCGCTATCTGTTAGGATTATCTCATGGTTTTTCATCTCTGCTTGCTTTAAAATCGAATTTCTTAGACACATCATCTGGATTTCGAAACCCTAGGTTTTTGATAGATGTGAGAGCATTATTAATCACCTGAACTAGTATTTGATGAGCAAAACAACTTAGTACAAAGAGATTTGGCTTAGGAGTTTTGTAAACAATTGAATCTGATCATTCCTGCATACTTAGGTTGTTAGGGTTTGCAAAGAGATTTGAAACTCTGTGATCTAGGTATAGATAACTTCTGCAATGAGAATTGATTAGTTATGCATTAGAGATTCATGTTTAAAAACGGTTCTTAATCATTCCTGATTCCCTGCATTCTGCATTCTTGGATTCATACCTGCGAATTACCCTAACTTAGCGCTTTTAGTCTTCCTGAACTTAGAACATATCATACCATCGTTTGCTTATTTCTAATAATTCATTCGCATTACATACATCATATTTCGCTTAGCTTAGTCCAAATCTATAATTGATAGTGTAGTTAGCATTACTCTCTTGGGATTTCGATACCCCTTATACTACATCTGCTTTGCTGTGCACTTGCAGTAGTTTTTATTTGGGTAAAACCTGAACCCTATCAAGTTTTTGGCACCGTTGCCGGGGAGTAATAGCTGCCTATCGATTTTTAGTATTAGGATTTTGTCTAAGTTTTTATTTCTTTACTGATTTTCAGCTACTTTTCTTTGTTCCTGTTTCAGGTGTATGCCTAATCGCAGAACCAGAAGCAACAAAGAGAAGGAGCTTGTGACTTTGAGCATCGACGAGCTTGCTAGGTTGGAGAGAACTAACAGGAAAGCTAAGAAGCAATCTGCAATGGTCGCTCCACTGATCTTGGTTGAAGATGCAGAAGGTCACTTGGTTGACAGGGAAGGAAATAGGAGGAACGAAGAGGGGCAGAGAATTGATCAAGAGGGGAATGTCATTGTTGAACAGCAGGTTCAGCAAGTGGCTGAGAACGTGGGAGTCCCTGCTGCTGTCAATAACGCTGCTGGGCGTTTTGTTCAGAGGACTCTAGGTGATTACAACAGACCTGATCAGTTCTATGCCAACAGAGCTGCAATCCGACCTCCTGCCTTCCAGAGGAACGATTTTGAGGTTAAACCTGTCTACTATCAGCTAGTTGGACAGCATCCCTTCCATGGTTTACCTCATGAGCATCCTATGGATCACATAGAGAGGTTTGAGGACCTAGCTTCCAGTGTCAAAGCTAATGGGGTTAGCAATGACTTTCTGTTCTGCAAGCTTTTTTTCCCTATTCTCTTGGAGGAGAAGCTGCATATTGGCTGAAGCAACTGGAACCTGCTTCACTAACTACTTGGGAGGACACCAAGAATGCTTTTCTGAACAATTTCTATGATGATGCCAGATCAGAAGACATGAGAACGAAAATTGCATCATTTACACAAGGCCCTACTGAAGCTTTCAAGGCTTCTTGGATCAGGTTCAAGTCTTATCAGAGGGACTGTCCTCATCATGGTTTCAGTCAGGTGCAATTGCTTGGGATCTTTTTCAGAGGCATTGACTGGAAATATCAGATGGCGCTGGATGCTTCAAGCAGTGGAAACTTCAATACCAACAGACCAGAGGAGGCGGTGAGACTGATTGAGAACTTGGTCTGCAGCAACAGCACTAAAAATGCAGACTTTCAGAGAATGAAACAAGCTGGTGCAGCTGATGGAAATCAGATTGCTGAAGTTAAGGCTAAGTTGGATGATATGCACAGCCTTTTGGTAGGGAAGAAGTCAGTTCACTTTGCTGCAGAAGTAGAGACTTTCGAAGCTCCAGAGGAAGTTGAGCAGGAGGATGTAAATTTCATTAACTCTGGCGGATTTCAGGGACAAAGGTATGGGAATCAGCAGTGGAACAGAGGATACAGCAACAACAATCAGAAAAACGCCCGTACAGGAGGACAGAACACGCCTGGTTTCACTCCTAGACCCCCTTTTCAGAAGACAGAGTATCAGAAGCCATTCCAGAGCAGTGGAAACTACAGAAACTATGGTTCTACTTCCTATCAACCAGCACCTCCACAAGAGAACAAAATGGAAGCAATGTTAGAACAGATTCTGGAAGGACAACAGAAGTTTACTGTGAACTTCAATGGCAAGATAGATTCGCTCTATCAGGACCTGAATGGGAAAATTGAGAGTCTGAACTCTCATATGAAGAAGCTTGATGTTCAAGTTGCTCAAACTGCAGGAGCTGTTCAGAGGCAAGAAGGATTTCTTCCAGGAAGAACTGATGCTAATCCCAAACACCACGTGAATGCCATCTCATTGAGGAGTGGAAGGAACCTGCAACCAGTGTTGCAGAAGGATATAACCTCAAGAAATTTCGTGGGTGTAGAAGAGTATGAAGATGAAGAAAATTTTGCTGCAGAACCATTGGTGACGATCGTCACCAATAATGGGTGTCGCTCGTCACCCAATGAGGACAACCCCGGGCCTGATTCTTCACTTATTGGTGACGACCGTCACCAAGGGGGTGACGCTCGTCACCCAAATCCAGTACTCGACCCCGACTTGTCCAAAGTGAGTGACGCTCGTCACCAGTCCAGTGACGCTCGTCACCAGACACCACATATTGCAGTTTCGCCTAAGACTTCAGATAATGCTAAGGAGACCGTGTATAAACCCAAGATACCCTATCCTAAGCATCCTAAGAAGTCTAAGCAGGAGCTTGAGGATGCCAGATGCAAGGCTATCATGGACAAGTTGGTGATAGAGATCCCATTGATTGATGCTGTAAGGATCACTCCTGTTATTAGGAGGTATGTGAAGAGAATGGTGACCAACAACTTGAGCCTTGAGGTTGGAGCTATGATGATCAACGAGCAGGTCAGTGCAGTGATTCAGAACAGAGTTCCAGAGAAGCTTTCAGACCCAGGAAGCTTTGTTTTAGACTGCACCATCTTCAATGACAAGTTTGAGAGGTCATTGTGTGATCTTGGTTCTAGTGTGAACCTGCCCCACTCTGTTGCAAAGAGTTTGGGGATGACTGATTTTAAAACTACAAGGATATCTCTTGTCCTAGCTGATAGATCAGTTAGAGTTCCTGAAGGGGTGATAGAGGATGTTCCTATCAAAGTAGGAGATTGTATGATCCCTACTGATTTTGTGGTTTTAGAGTATGGAGAAGAACCCAAAGACCCCTTGATTCTTGGCAGACCCTTCCTGGCCACTGCAGGAGCTATTATTGACGTCAGGAAGGGTAGAATAGAGCTGAATGTTGGCGATTTAGTGATGAAATTCGAAATGGACAAGCTGATGAAGAGGCCAACCATAGATGGACAGACTTTTTATGTTGATGCTCTCACAAACATTGCTGATCAGATCTTCCATGAGATGAGTTCAGATGACCCCTTGGAAAGGGAGTTGAACACTTCTACAGCTGAGTATGAGCATTTAGATGCTGCTGCAACAGGCTACACAAAGATGATGGATGCTACTGCACACGTTATGCAACTGGTTGCACAGGATGAACTTGTCTCCACATCTGCAAAAGCCGCCACAATGGGTGACTGGTCAGCAGCAAAAGCACCAAAAGTTGAGCTTAAACAGCTCCCTGCAGGGCTAAGGTACGCATTCCTAGGAGAAAACTCCACCTATCCTGTTATTGTTAATGCTTCATTGAACAATGCAGAGCTCACCCTATTGCTAAGCAAGCTGCGAAAATTTCGCAAAGCTCTTGGCTATTCTCTTGATGACATTTCAGGTATCTCTCCGGACTTGTGCATGCATAGAATACACCTAGAAGATGAGTCGAAATCATCAGTTGAGCATCAGAGGAGGCTAAATCCGAATTTGCAAGATGTGGTCAAGAAAGAGATCATGAAGTTGTTGCAGGCTGGTATCATCTATCCTATTTCAGACAGTGCTTGGGTTAGTCCAGTGCACGTGGTGCCTAAGAAAGGAGGTGTCACCGTGGTCAAGAATGACAAGGATGAGCTGATTCCAACCAGGACTGTGACAGGACACAGGATGTGTATAGACTACAGGAAACTGAATGCAGCAACAAGGAAGGACCATTTTCCTCTACCTTTCATCGATCAGATGCTAGAAAGGCTGGCGAATCACAAGTATTACTGCTTCCTTGATGGGTATTCAGGCTTCTTTCAGATCCCCATCCATCCAGATGATCAGGAGAAGACCACGTTTACCTGTCCTTATGGCACTTTTGCCTATCGCAGAATGCCCTTTGGTCTGTGTAATGCTCCTGCAACCTTCCAGAGATGCATGATGTCGATTTTCACAGACATGATAGAGAAGTTTATGGAGGTGTTCATGGATGACTTCTCTGTTTATGGATCTTCTTTCAAGAGCTGTTTGGACAACCTGTGTGCAGTTCTGCAGAGATGCGAAGAGAAACACTTGGTTTTAAATTGGGAGAAGTGCCATTTTATGGTACAGGATGGTATTGTACTTGGTCACAGAGTCTCAGGAGACGGTATAGAGGTGGATAGGGCGAAAATTGAGGTGATGACAAGTCTGCAAGCACCTGATTCAGTCAAAGCAGTGAGAAGTTTTCTGGGACATGCAGGCTTCTACAGAAGGTTCATCAAAGATTTTAGCAACATAGCACGTCCACTTACTGCTCTCCTCTGCAAAGATGTGAAGTTTGAGTTCACAGAAGAGTGCAAATCTGCTTTTGAACAGATCAAACAGGCGTTGGTTACAGCCCCTGTTGTGCAGCCTCCAGATTGGGACTTACCTTTTGAGGTAATGTGTGATGCCAGCGATTTTGCAGTTGGAGCAGTGCTGGGACAGAGGAAAGACAAGAAACTCCACGCCATCTACTATGCAAGTAGGACTTTGGATGATGCTCAGAAGAATTATGCAACAACTGAGAAGGAATTGTTAGCTGTTGTGTTTGCTTTTGAGAAGTTCAGGCAGTATCTTGTTGGCTCCAAGGTCGTGGTTCATACTGACCATTCAGCACTGAAGTACTTAATGCAGAAGAAGGATGCAAAACCAAGGCTGTTGAGATGGATCCTGCTTCTTCAGGAATTTGATATTGAAGTGAAGGATAAGAAAGGGGTTGAGAATGGAGTTGCTGACCATTTATCCCGGATTCAGGTCGAAGACAGTGTTCCCATCAATGATTTCTTGCCTGAAGAGAATGTTTACTTAGTGGAAACCAGAGAACAGGAGGAAAGTGTCGAAAACCTGCAGTTTTCACGAAACTACAGGGGAGTGACGAGCGACACCAGGGGGGTGACGCTCGTCACCAACCAAGACCATTCGCGACAAAAGTATACGAGCGAGGTGACGCTCGTCACCAACATTGGTGACGCTCGTCACCGATCTCCACACTTATCTGTGATTTGTGCAAGCTTGGGGAAAGCTTTTGCAGAGCCTGTTTATGCTTTACATGCTCCAAAAAGACCCTGGTATGCTGATATTGCAAACTACCTTGCTGCAGAGGATGAACCACATGATTTTAAAGGATATGCTAAGAAGAAGTTCTTGAGAGAACTTAGGAGATTCTATTGGGATGAGTCATACCTTTACAAGCATTGTGCTGATGGTATTTACAGAAGATGTTTAGCAGAAGAAGAAGTTCAGGACGTGCTCTTCCACTGTCATGGATTAGACTATGCTCGACACTTTGCTACATTCAAGACTGTCTCTAAGGTTTTGCAGGCTGGATTTTGGTGGCCTACCATGTTCAGGGACGCCCAAGCCTTCATCACAAGCTGTGATACTTGTCAGAAAAGAGGAAAAATCAGCAGGAGACATGAGATGCCACAGAACTTCATTCTGGAAGTTGAAGTTTTCGATTGTTGGGGTATTGACTTCATGGGACCTTTTCCCTCATCTTATGGGCATAAATACATTCTGGTTGCTGTTGATTATGTATCTAAGTGGGTAGAGGCGTTGGCTATTCCTACTAATGATGCTGCAGTGGTTTTGAAGCTGTTTAAGACCATTATCTTTCCCAGATTTGGTGTCCCACGTATTGTCATAAGTGATGGGGGTTCTCACTTTGTCAACAAGGTTTTTGACAAGCTGTTGAAGAAGTATGGTGTACAGCACAGAGTGGCCACGCCCTATCACCCCCAAACAAGTGGACAAGTCGAGGTTTCCAACAGACAGATCAAGCAAATTCTGGAAAAGACAGTTGGGAAAACAAGGAAGGATTGGTCTGCAAAGCTGGATGATGCATTATGGGCCTACAGGACTGCCTACAAAACGCCACTTGGGACTACTCCTTTCCACCTTCTCTATGGCAAGGCGTGCCATCTACCAGTAGAGCTGGAGTTCAGAGCAGAATGGGCAATCAAGAAGCTGAATTTCAATCTGAAACCTGCTGCAGAAAGGCGCTTGATTCAGCTCAATGAACTGGATGAGATTCGATATCTAGCCTATGAAAACTCCAAGTTATACAAGGAGAGGACAAAGGCATATCATGATAAGAAGATCATCTCCAGGCATTTGGAGCCCAATGACCAGGTATTACTCTATAACTCTCGTTTACAGCTTTTTCCTGGTAAACTGCGTTCTAGATGGTCAGGTCCTTTCACTGTCAAAGAGGCTCGCCACATGGTGCAATTGTCCTGATTAACTCCAAAGGAGAGGAGTTTATTGTCAATGGACAAAGGGTGAAGCATTACTGGGCACAAGCAGAGATTCCAGCAGGACACATTGTGTCTCTGGATCAGGCACCAGCTGTCTAAACAGCCAACCAAAGTCAAGCTAATGACTTTAAAAGAGCGCTTAGTGGGAGGCAACCCACTGGTAAGTTGTAGATATAATACTTAGGAATTATTTTCGTGCTTAGAACTAGTAATTAGAATTTTATTCAGTTAAAAAAAAAAAAAAAAAAAAAAAACGGTGACGCTCGTCACCCATAAGAATCGAACACGGGTTTTAACTTCTTCTTCTTCTCCCTCAAGCCAAAACCTGCAAAATAACCGAACACTTAGAGAGAAATAGGAATTTCATAACTTTTGATTTTCTTAACCAAATTGAGTGATTCAAGAGTCTAATCCGTGTGGATTTTACTCCTCTTTCTGAATATCAACTTAGTTTTTACGATCCGCAAGGTATGTTTTCGGAATCCCCAATTTCCAGTCCGCCTCAGGTTTGGTAAAATTCGATTTTTGACTTGATTGGCTTGATTTAACTGTTGAATCATGGTTAGTTAGGTTGTATTAGAGGAATGGAACCATCTTTCTGCGATTTAATCGGTTGATTTGCACTGTTTGAATTTTCGAGTTCATGATGAAAGTTGCAAAAATCTGTAAATTTTGGGTGATTTAGGTTGAACTGCTGCTTGAATTGTGTTCCTGGTAGTGTAGGATTAATCGCCATTAGCTATTTGATCTTGTTTGGTTGATTTTTTCGAACTTTGAAAAATTTGCTAACTTTTGAGATGATTTTGGTCGATTTTGGTGCTCAATTTGCAGATGCCTTGTCAAGAGAAAAGACTAAGACAAAGCTCGTCTTCCAGCACTGCAACAGGGTCTACAGATTCCTTCAGTCAGCACCCGGTTTGCAGACCCCCATGGCCCAAACGAGAGGATCGGAAAATAGCCTCGGAGATGGCTTGGGCAGGGACTCCGAAGCAAGAAGTGGCTCGGGATACCTGTGTATTCCGTGATATTCAGGAGGAGTGGGATGAGTATGACACGCTGTTCTACAATGCGTGGCTAAGAGTTAAGATTATCCCTACTAGGCTCGCGGATCCTGCTGTTCTGCAGAAGATGGGGATCTTTGAGGAGGTTTATGAGATTTTGGAGCGCATTGGCATGGGGACTATGCCATTCCAGCAGTACGACTTGTACCCAGATTTGGTTCGCCAATTTCTCTCTACAGTTCGCGTCTACTACGCGAATGAGCTGGCGAAGCGTGCTCAGGAAGGCACTATGACATTTCTGATCCGAGGGATTCGATACCGGATCAGTCTGATGGAGCTTTGTTGGATCTATGGCTTCTCTGACCATCCCACAGGCGTTCTCCTTCCCTCTTAGTGGACCCATATGAGGACATTCTGGTCCAAGTTCGGGAATGGAGTCTATGATAGCAAGACCAGCACGCAGACAGAGGTTAGACATCCGGTTTTGAGGTACCTTCTGCGCCTCTTTGGTCATACTATTCTGTGCAAGTCTGCGCCCAGCAAGACTCGAGTTAGCGAGCTGATTCTCTTTTACTACGGACTTTATGAGATGCTGGATGATTCGATACCAGTTGATAGTATGGTTCGCGCCAATTTAGGTGATGTTTTCGCTGAGCATTTGGTCTCTTTGAAGACCAAGCCATTCACCAGTCCAGGGGAGAAGACTGAGAGTGTGGGCAGCTTGTTGACACCGATCTTCCATCATTTCCAGATCGATTTTACCCCTTGTAGTCTGCGCAGTGATAGATCGCTTATGGATGAGCAGTATCTGCGCCATGTCACTTGGATGAAGACCGGAGTTGTCTGGACTTTCACTACTACTTTTGGAGAGTATGTTGGCATCAAGTTGCCACAGAGAGCACTCACTACTATCCAGACAGACCCACGCCAGCTATTCTTCATGCCAGCACAGACTCTTCTGCGCCCCTTGACTCTGCGCCCTGCTCGAGCTGCTACAGCTGGTCCCTCTGCTTCTACTGCTGCTGCTACTGATGCTGGACCTTCTACACGCCAGAGTGGCTCTTCTGCTGCCTTCAGGCGTCCTCCACGACCACAGACACCCATGGATATGGCTGCTTTCCAGGAGTATGTCATTGATAGCTTTGAGGGACTCTGGGATGCTGTTGCTACACTTAGCAACTGTGGTTGTGTCCGCCCCCACTACACTACTGAGCCTTGTGAGGATGAGGATTGAGGCTTCATTATCTGGTTACTTGTTTCTTTTTTCCTTTTTATTTTTCCTTCTTTTGAGTCATTTTTATGTTTCTTTTGAGTCAGTTGTCAGTTTCTTTGATGATGTTTTGTGAGATTGTTGAGCCAGGTTATTATTGCTATGTTTGGATGTTGTTAATTATGTGTTTGACTGCTCAAAAAGTCTAACTTTCGAGTACACATGCAAACACTTCGTTAATTAACATCTAACATAAGATTTATGCAATACAGGTCGTGGTGACGCTCGTCACCTGACTGGTGACGCTCGTCACCTGACTGGTGACGCTCGTCACCCGACCCCACGCGAGGTAACACTTTTCTGACTTGGTTTTTCGACTTCTCATTCATTTTTCTGACCAACTCTTGGCTTAATAACACTGGGGACAGTGTTGTTCAAGTCTGGGGGAGGTGGTTACTGACGTTGTGTGCTTTGTGTCATGTTTATAGAGTCTTAAAGTTGAGTCAAAAACCTGTTTTTCTAGAGTCAAAAATTTGAAATTGTCAGTTTTTCTTGGAACTAGCCATAGGACGTTTTTGCTGATAAGAACCATTGCCACAGTAGTTGATTACAAGTCTTACTAAGTTGAAAGTCATAGGTAGATCAGTCTAGCAATGAAGGTTTAGATTCTTAGAGAATCTGGAAAATTTGCTGTTAGCTCCACCTTAATGAATTTTAAATTTCTTGTCTTGGTGATTGATTCTTATTGATCTTGATTCTCTCTTTAAGCACTGACAATAAGGTTAAAATACAATCTCTCTTTGATCTTCCCTGATGTAGTTTTAAAAAAAAAAGAAATTAAGTCCAAAGAATGGTGCATTCATGACCCTGTCTCCTCACAAGGAACAACAGTAGTGAACACACTCAAGAACCTGTCTCCTCACAAGGAACACAAGTATTGAGTAGCATCATATCTTAGACTGTAAAAGTTGAGAAAAAGAAGTGAAAAATCGAAAATATCCTAAGGAAAAGATTAAGGGAAGAGAAAATAGGAGAGTTGTGTTGAGATTGATTTGTTCAGTTGTTAGGAAGGGAAAAGAATCTGTAAAGTGATTAAGATGATAGAGCCTTGATGAGACTTCACACTTAGATTAAAAAAATAAGGAGTTAACAGTAGAAATTTCGGATTTCTTGAAGGGATTTGGACTGGACGTGAGAGATTTGCTAAGCTTGTGATGATTAGGCTGAAATTTGATCTTGTGTTGACTCTGTGGTATGTGGATTCGAAAGCTTTAACTAGTGTGGTGTTTCTGATGACTGACTGACTGTTTCTTGTTTTCAAACCTCGACCTTATTCTTTGTCTAATGTTTGCTTGAGGGCAAGCAAAAGCTAAGTCTGGGGGAGTTGATATATCATGGTTTTTATGGTTTTTAATCATGATATAAGTCTTTTTTATTGAGTCTTTTTGGTATTTTTAGAGTCCTAGAAGAGTCTTTGCAGGTTAAAGCATGTTTGGAGCATAATTGGAGATATTGGAACCTTTTGGAGCATTCTGAGTTGAAGCCACGAAGTACCAAGCTCGAAGCAGAAAAGTATCCCATATGGTGACGATCGTCACCCCATCGGTGACGCTCGTCACCCAGATAGGAAGGAGCGTGGCTATTTGTTAAAAGTATCAAGAAGAATTGCAGAACTTACCCAGAAGTTTCCTTTATTTATATGAAGACCCCAGATCGTGTTTAGCCCCTATTTTTATTAGGTTTTTCAGCCACTGTTGGCAAGAATCTTAGTTTTTTGAGAATAGAGAGAGCTAGAGAGAGATTTTAATCAGAGCTTTTTTGGGGAGACAAATCATGTACTCTTTAGAGAAGATTTCGAACCCCCTTTGTTTTCTACTCTTTCTCTTAATGCAATTTTATTCAGTTATGTTTTGTGATCTCATAATCATGTCTGAGTAATTTGCTAGTTAAGTTAGGGTTTTTCAAAGGTTGATGAAAAGAGTGTAGAATCGCTATCTGTTAGGATTATCTCATGGTTTTTCATCTCTGCTTGCTTTAAAATCAAATTTCTTAGACACATCATCTGGATTTCGAAACCCTAGGTTTTTGATAGATGTGAGAGCATTATTAATCACCTGAACTAGTATTTGATGAGCAAAACAACTTAGTACAAAGAGATTTGGCTTAGGAGTTTTGTAAACAATTGAATCTGATCATTCCTGCATACTTAGGTTGTTAGGGTTTGCAAAGAGATTTGAAACTCTGTGATCTAGGTATAGATAACTTCTGCAATGAGAATTGATTAGTTATGCATTAGAGATTCATGTTTAAAAACGGTTCTTAATCATTCCTGATTCCCTGCATTCTGCATTCTTGGATTCATACCTGCGAATTACCCTAGCTTAGCGCTTTTAGTCTTCCTGAACTTAGAACATATCATACCATCGTTTGCTTATTTCTAATAATTCATTCGCATTACATACATCATATTTCGCTTAGCTTAGTCCAAATCTATAATTGATAGTGTAGTTAGCATTACTCTCTTGGGATTTCGATACCCCTTATACTACATCTGCTTTGCTGTGCACTTGCAGTAGTTTTTATTTGGGTAAAACCTGAACCCTATCAATCGAGTGTTGCATCCGATCTCGGTATCGATCTTCGGCTGGATTGAGTGGTGTACTCGATCTGACTTTCGCTCTGCATGGCGTCATTTACATCCGTACCGTTTGATCGATTGCTTCACGCGATCCTTGTCTCGATCATTCTCCTTGGATCGCCTAGTTGGCTCGATCTTCTGGTCGATCAACTCCTATATCGATCGGCCATGCTCGATCTGCTCCTCGATCTCTGATCCTTAGCATATATCCGATCTCCCACGAACAGCTACATCAACCTCAACACGTCCACGAACCTCCACGACTCCAAAGCAGCCAGAAGCAACCTGAATGTGATGCAAAATGCAAGGAAAATGCGTATGCTGATGCAAGAATGCTCTAGGACCCTAAGTGATGCAATCTAACCTAAAACGTGATACAAATGCATGAAAAGCTACCTAATGAGTATGCAAAATGTATGCAATATGCAATAACATCAGGAAGATGAGCTGCCCGAGGCCTACACACTTCCCAAATTAGATTTTGAGCCGAGGACCAAAACAGAGAAGTTCCTAGCATCTGTTGTGGAGATGCAAAGGAAAATCAATAAGTGGCAAGGCAAAATGCTCAAGACACTTGGCAAGAAAGTCAAGACACTTCAAGGAGGCTCGCCTAAGAAGGATGCAAGTAAAGAGGTTCACCAACCCGAGAAGAGAAGGCTCTCAACCGGTGGAGTTGTCATCCGCGAGGCACAAAGCAGCACCATTCAGCCGGCGCGTCATTCTCTCCAAGAACCAGACGACAAGGGCAAAAGCAACAATCTCTAGCTCTTCTGGAACATCCTCAAGTTCTAGCCGAGACTAGACTAGAGGTAACAACCTTCTTCCATTGTACATAACCGCTCATATTTGCTTCTTTTTGCTTTGTGTTTTGGTGCTTCTTCGAATGAGTTTGCCACCGGGACGGTGTCAAGCAAGTTTGAGGGAGTACATGTGTGGTTTGACATGTGTTTTGTGATCTTATTTTCCTTTAGCATCCTTGAGTCTTTAGTTCATGAAAAATTGGTAAAATTTTTAAAACATTTTCAAAGATTCATGTAGTTGCATTCATCTTGTCAAAACATGTTAGGATTGAGTCTAGAATTTCTCATAGCATCTAGGTTGTTTGCTTTTGCATAAGGGGTTAGATTTTCTTAAAAAAGTGTTTTTACTTATGAATTGTCTCAATGCCCTAGTTAGTAGTTCTCTAATGCTTTGTCTATGCTTTGAAAGTAAGTTCTTACCATGCTTGGATCACTTGCTAGGATTTTCGTGACTTGAATTGAACTCTCCTGATTTGAAACTTGTCCTAATAAGTGAGAACCTTAATTTAAAATTCTAATTATCATCCTTATGCATTTGAAAATGAACACATGGATTTTAAAATATTTATGCTCTCTTCTTCCTTTTTACCACTCATTGTGAGCCTAAGTAGAACTCCCACCTTGACCCTTACCCTTCTTTGAAGCCAAATGTTTCTTGTGTGACATCTTTGTGAGGCCTTCTTTTCGGTTTTGAACTTAGCATAAAGTGTTAGGTTTAAGCGACATGATTTGGTTCTCATATGATTGCTAGCTTTGCATTTTGAAGCTAGGTATAGGCTTAGGATAAGTTTGGGGGATCATTGGGGTTGTTTTTATTTCTATTTGCTCTCGGTTTCAAAGAGTTTGGTGTTTAAAAGAAAGAAATGGGTTTTAAGTGAATGGTTGTGTTTAAAAACTAAGTATATGCTCTAATAAATTTCAGGAGGTAGCTCTCCCAAATAAAAATAAAAAGAAAAAGAAAAAAAAGAGCCTAAGTGCCAAATAAAATTAAAAATAAAAAAAAAAAGAGAAAAGAAAAAAATAATAAATAAGAGAGCTACCAATAAGAAGTATTTAAAGAGCAAAATTACTTTCAAAACCTTTTCACTAGCCTAAAGAGTTTAAAAATATTTTTGTTTCGAATTGGGAATTGCTAAGTTTTGAGAAGAAAAAGGGTAGACTCTAAGTGGTGAGTGAGGATAAAAGTTGATAAATGAGAGGGGTTTAGGATCATTGTTAATTTACATGGGTAGATGAGAATCTGATCATGTATGCATCAATTGTCTTTACCTTTAGCATTATGCATAAGTTCAACCACTTTTGAGAGAAACCCTTGTTTTAATTGTAAACCCTTTTCAAATGAGATCATTCTATGCTCATAACCTTCACCCTTAGCCAAATGTGTTCTGCTTTAAAGTGCATAAGTTTGATTCATGGTTCGAATGTTAATGAATGTTAAAGGATGAGTTTCTTTGATTGTTAGGAATAGGAGAGTCATGATCTGAATTTCTTTGTGTGATGAGTATGGCTAAGTTCTTTGGAGTATGAGTGTGAGCATAGCATTTTAGAACTGTTAACTAGGACATTGAGATTGATTCATTTGAAAGGCACCTTTGCAAGAAGTTTAAACCCCCATTCGTTTTTCTTAATACCTCTCTTCCTTACTTATTTTCTATTGCTTGAGGGCAAGCAAGAAGTAAGTTTGGGGGAGTTGATGTTACTGCATATTACATACATTTTGCATACTCATTAGTTAGCTTTTCATGCATTTGCATCACGTTTTAGGTTAGATTGCATCACTTAGAGTCCTAGAGCATTCTTGCACCAGCATACGCATGTTCCTTGCATTTGCATCACATTTAGGTTGTTTCTGGCTGCTTTGGAGTCGTGGAGGTTCGAGGACGTGTTGAAGCTGTTGTAGCAGTTCGTGGAAGCTCGGATATTTGCTAAGGATCAGAGATCGAGGAGCAGATCGAGCATGGCCGGTCGATCTAGGATGTGATCGACCAGAAGATCGAGAAGATCAGGCGATCCAAGGAGAATGATCGAGACGAGGATCGAGTGAAGCAGTCGATCAAACGGTATGGATGTAAATGACGCCATGCAGAGCGAGAGCCAGATCGAGTACACCACTCGATCCAACCGAAGATCGATACCGAGATCGGATGCAACGCTCGATCCGCCGAAGATGATCGAGACCCAGATCGAGCTGAAGACACGATGTTCGGAGATGATCGAGAGAACCGCTCGATCCCGGAGTCGATCTCTGTCCTTTCAACCACTTTTGGCAGCTAGCGAGGGGGGGACAATCAGCTTGTTTTGGCCATTTTGGGAAGGCGGCGACGTCCTTTTCCCACATACTTTTCATCGTTATCTTTTTTTATGTTTTTCTCTCTGGTTTTGGAAGAGGAACACCATTGTCGAACTTTGAGTTTCCTTTAGCTTTGTAATCGAATCATTTTCAGCTTAATCGAGTTTTCTTTTCATGTTCATCGTTTTCTTTTCCATGCTTTGCTTGATTTGCCATATGTGTAGTGAGTAGTTTATTTGGGTTCGGGGTTGAGAGGATTAAAGGGTCTAAAGGGTTTCGATCTTGGGGTTTTCTAAGTATTTTAATGGCTATCTCGTCTAGGGTGTTGAGCTCTCAATGCTTGAAGACTCTCACGACAAGAGCTTCATGATCCGAGAGGTTCCTTACCTTGACAGGATCCAGGGACCTCTGAAGATCACACCTTAGAGACTAGTTACCCCTTCCCGAAAGCCATGGAAGTTTGGGGGACTAGTTAAGCCATTCGTTTGAAATCCGTTTTCCTTGCCCTTCGACCTCTCTTTCCACCAAAAGCCATGGGTTTGGAGGAGAGGATGAAGGAGTGATCTATACCGAAAGCCACGGATAGATCTTGCTCAGTTTTCAAGGCTTAGAGATCCTCACAAAGTGAGTCGATTTAAAGTTTTCAACCCAAGGTCGAACCTTTGAAACCCCTGACCATGAATCTCAACCCTAAGCTCTCTCTTTTAGCACCTTTACATATTTCTCGTCATTCGCTTGATCTTTGATAGCATCCTGGTCGTTAGTTTTACTGTTCTTGCATTTTTAGACGAGATCGATTGCTAAAGCTCGATCTAGTGGTCGATCTCATGGTCGATCCACTAGTCGAATTTTAGTAATTCGAAGCTTTGTCCTTTAATTATTCTGTTTGTTCCTCATGGTAGTTTGATCATTCCTGGTAATTTAAAAATAGTTTTCATTCCATTTAATTGCTGTATCTAGTTTTTAGGGATTTTCTCAAAACTCATCTTGTTTCGCTTAGATTTGCATAGTCCTTGCATTCTCTTTGTATTTTCTATCATCCTAAGTGTGGATTGACTCTCTCTTGCATGCTGTACTACAACCTGTCTTGCATTTGAGTTTGATAACCTCATTGCATTCTCACCCTTGCAAATAAAGTGTCTATCAAATGGCGCCGTTGTCATCCTAGGATTGTTTAGAGAACATAGAGATTTGGGACTTAGCAAAGACTAAGTCTTTACCTTGTTTAAGTTACTAATCATTCTACTCTCAAACGTGTGTTCTCAGGTATATGAATCTTCGTTCACGGGGAGATATTCATCAGCTTGGTCATTCACGGCAAAGAAGAGTAAGAGAACAAGCCAGAGCCTTTGAGGAGATTATTCAGCACGGTTTGGTTGACTTTGAAGCTATGGCTGAACACGAGCATCCAGAGGGACCTCCTCCAGCTCACGGGGCAGTGGGAAGGGGCAATGGAAACCCCCAACACACGGCTAGACCCCCAAGGATCATAGGAGCTGGAAATGCTCCCAATACTCATCACAATAGATTTGGGATCACTCCTCCTCCTGTACAAAACAACTACTTCGAGATCAAGCCAGGTTTCATCTCCATGGTGCAAAACAACAAGTTCCACGGCTTAGCAATGGAAGATCCCTTGGAGCACCTTGACAACTTCAAGCAAGTATGTGGGATGATCAAGATCAATGGCATATCCGAAGATGCTTTCAAGCTGCGTCTCTTTCCCTTTTCACTCGGAGACAAGGCTAGGCATTGGGAGAAGACCCTCCCACAAGGCACCATCACCTCATGGGCCGAGTGTAAGAAGGCCTTTCTCTCAAAGTTCTTCTCTAGCACCAGGACAGAACGGTTGAGAAGCGAAATCAGCGGCTTCACTCAACGAAACAACGAGACATTCAACGAGGCAATGGAGCGTTTCAAAGACTACACGATCCAATGTCCTCATCACAGTTTCAGCGAGGAGACCCTACCCAGCACCATATACCGTGGAGCTTCACCAAAGATCAGGTTGTTGCTTGACACAGCTAGCAAAGGGAACTTCCTTGGTCAGGAGGTAGAAGAGGGTATAGAGCTGATAGAAAACTTGGCATTGAGTGATGGCAACTACGCTGAGGACTATGACCGTGCACCGAGAGGATCAGAGCTAGAGTCTCACAAAAAGGAGCTGAAATCTTTGCATGAGAAGATAGATAAGCTGGTGTTGGCCAATCAGAAGCATGTTCCCTTTGTTGGTAAAGCTGTTGAGAATCAAGAGGAGCTTGAGTTGAGCCAGGAAGAAGCCAATTAGGTGGCGGGACAGAACAACTACAAACCTCACGGCTACAACCAGAACAACAACCTCTCCTACCGAAGCACCAACGTTGCCAACCCTAAGGATCAAGTGTACCCTGCTCCGCAAGCAAAACCTTTCATCCCTTACAACAAAGGTTTTCAGCCGAGTGGTGGTTTCCAAGCTGCCTTTTCCTGGCCGTTTCAAGAAGCAACTCATAGAGAAGCATAGAATCCTCTTTGAGAAGCATCTTAAGGATGTGGAAATCAAGCTACCTCTCGTTGACTGCCTTGAAATGATGCCTAAATGCGCCAAATTCTTCAAAGACACTCTCGTGAAGAAGAATAAGGAAAGCAAGGAGGTACTTATTCTAAGTGAAGAGTGTAGTGCTGTGATACATAAGGAGATAGTCCCTAAGAAGTTGGGAGACCCTGGAAGCTTCACTATACCCTGCGCTTTAGGTCCTCTAGAGTTCAAGAGTTGCCTATGTGATCTCGAGCTAGCATAAACCTGATGCCTCACTCCGTGGCTAAGAAGCTTGGCTTTACTCGTTTCAAAGACTGTAGGATCTCGTTGGTACTGGCTTATAGAAGTGTGAGGCTACCAGTGGGGCTGCTTGAAGATCTACCGGTGCGAATCAGTGGTGTGAACGTGCCTACGGACTTCGTCGTGTTGGAGATGGATGAAGAGCCTAAGGACCCACTTATCCTAGGAAGACCATTCCTTGCAGCTGCCGGGGCTATCATCGACGTAAAGAACGGGAAGATTGCCTTGCACTTGGGAAAGGATATGAGGCTAGACTTCGATATCAATGAGGTTCTGAAGAAGCCGACCATAGAAGGGCAAGCTTTCTACATTGAAACGATGGATGCCTTAGCGGATGAGTTGCTGGAAGAGCTGGCTCTGGAAGACCATCTGAAGCTAGCACTGACCAAGGAGCCAGGAGAGTTTGGCTATGTGGATCAGAGGACCCAGGAGTACGTCAACTTGCTGGATTCTAGGAAGATTGTTAAGAAGGATGAAAGCTTCTGTCTAGCGATCGACCCCGAGATCGACGCTATCACTCGATCCAGGAGTCAGATCGACAAGGCAATCGAGAACACAACTCGATCCGGTGCAGCGATCGACAGACAAATCGAGAGGAATGATTGATCCGGAAAAACAATCGAGTCGACGATCAAGAAAGACCTCCTGATCATTTTGGGGTCCAATCAGGAGATCGACTCAGCGTCTCGATCCCTTACTCGATCCACATCAGATCGAGTAAGTGAATCGAGCAAAATGGCTCGATCTAGACGGCATCGAGAGCAAGATCGACTGGAGGACTCGATTTCAGAGGGGATAGCGGTTGAGGAAAGCAGTCTTAAGGGCCATGCCTCGGGTTCTAGGGAGAGTTCCAAGGAGGAAGTCAACAACAACAGCCACGAGGATGACTGGAGCGAGCTGTTAGCCCCAAAGGTGGACCTAAAGGAGCTCCCAAAAGGGCTAAGGTATGCTTTCTTAGGGCCTAATAACACCTATCCCGTGATTGTGAATGAAAACTTAAGTGATGATGAGTTGCACTCGCTCCTGACTGAGCTGAGAAAGTATAGGAAGGCCATTGGGTACTCTTTAAGTGACATCAAGGGCTTTTCACCAATGCTTTGCACTCACAGGATTCACTTGGATAATGAGAACGCCTCTTCTATAGAACATCAAAGGCCTTTGAATCCTAATTTGAAAGAAGTTGTTAAGAAAGAGATCCTTAAGCTTTTAGAGGCTGACGTGATCTATCACATAAGTGACAGCACGTGGGTTTCTCCTGTACACGTGGTGCCTAAGAAGGGAGGGATCACGGTCATAAAGAATGAAAAGGATGAGCTTATTCCTACTAGAACCATCACTGGTCATAGGATGTGTATTGATTATATGAAACTTAACTTCGCGACTAGGAAAGACCATTTCCCTTTGCCTTTTATTGATCTAATGCTTGAGAGACTTGCTAATCACCCTTACTACTGCTTCCTTGATGGGTATAGCGGTTTCTTTCAGATACCAATTCACCCAAATGATCAGGAGAAGACGATCTTCACATGTCCCTCCGGTACCTTCGCGTACCGAAGGATGCCGTTTGGATTGTGTAATGCACCGGCTACGTTTCAGCGGTGTATGATGTCTATCTTCTCCGATCTAATACAGGAGATGGTAGAGGTGTTCATGGATGACTTCTCTGTCTATGGTGCGTCCTTTTCTGCGTGTTTGTTGAATCTTTGCAGGGTACTAAAGCGTTGTGAAGAGACAAACTTGGTGCTAAACTGGGAGAAATGCCACTTTATGGTCAAGGAAGGGATCGTGCTTGGTCATAAGATATCAGAGAAGGGCATTGAGGTTGATCAGGCTAAAGTGGAAGTCATGATGGGTCTTGAACCGCCGGTTAGCGTTAAGGGAGTCAGAAGTTTCTTGGGACACGCCGGGTTCTATAGGCGCTTCATCAAGGACTTCTCCAAGATTGCACGTCCTCTTACACGGTTGTCGTGCAAAGAAGCTGAGTTTGTGTTTGATAAGGAATGTTTGCGAGCTTTCGTGACCATCAAGGAAGCCCTTACATCAGCCCCTATAGTTCAAGCACCAGACTGGTCTCTACCCTTTGAGATCATGTGTGATGCTAGTGACTACGCCGTAGGAGCCGTTCTTGGTCAGAAGAAATACAAGAAGCTACACGTGATCTACTATGCTTTAAGAACCTTGGATGACACGCAAACAAGGTATACCACTACAGAGAAGGAGTTGCTTGTAGTAGTGTTCGCCTTTGAGAAGTTCAGATCATATCTTGTTGGTTCCAAGGCTATTGTCTACACGGATCACGCTGCTTTGCGATACATCTATTCGAAGAAAGACACTAAGCCTCGGCTCTTAAGGTGGATTCTCTTGCTCCAGGAGTTTGACATGGAGATTAAAGACAAGAAAGGAATAGAAAACGGAGTCGCTGACCATCTCTCACGGCTAAGGATCAACGAGGCTCTCCCCTTAGATGACTCTCTTCCAGAAGAACAACTCATGGCGATCACCACGGCTGTTTGTGGAAAGCTAGAGGGGTGGTTTGAAGAGGTGTTGAGGAGCCAACACAACTCATACCGTGGTATGCTGATATAGTGAACCATTTAGCGTGTGGTGAGGAGCCAACACATCTCAACAGCTATCACAAGAAGCGGTTTATGAGAGAGGCTAGTGACTACTTTTGGGACGAGCCCTACTTATACAAGAGAGGAGTGGACAGTTTATACCGGAGATGTGTTACTAAGGAAGAAGCTAGAGACATCCTCTACCACGGCCATGGCTCTTCCTACAGAGGACACTTCGCTTCATTCAAGACTGCCACGGAAGTGTTGCAAGCCGGTTTCTGGTGGTCGTCCATCTTTAAAGATGCACACGAGTTTGTGAAGAGCTGTGAGGCATGTCAACGAGCAGGGAATATCACTAAGAGGAACGAAATGCCTCAGGTTCCCATCTTCGAGGTTGACGTGTTCGACGCGTGGGGCATAGACTTCATGGGGCCATTTCCTTCTTCATATGGCAACAAATACATCTTAGTAGCAGTGGATTATGTCTCTAAATGGGTTGAGGCTATTGCTTCCCCTACAAACGACTCTAAGGTGGTAATCAAGCTGTTCAAGAGTATCATCTTCCCGAGGTTTGGGGTACCTAAGGTGGTTATAAGCGATGGAGGAAGCCACTTCATAAACAAGGTTTTTGAGAACCTCTTGAGAAAGTATGGCGTTAAGCATAAGGTGGCTACACCGTATCATCCTCAAACAAGCGGTCAAGTGGAAGTCTCCAACCGGCAAATCAAGGCTATACTGGAGAGGACTGTCGGAGCAACAAGGAAAGACTGGGCAGTGAAGCTGGACGATGCTCTTTGGGCCTACTGTACCGCCTTCAAAGCACCGATTGGTACAACCCCTTTCACTCTACTCTATGGCAAGGGCTGTCATCTCCCGGTTGAGCTGGAACACCGTGCGTTGTGGGCTGTGAAGAGGCTAAACTTTGACCTCAAGACTGCTCAAGAGAGGCGTCTTATTCAGCTACATGAACTGGACGAGTTAAGACTGAACGCTTATGAGAGCTCTCGGATATACAAGGAGCGGACTAAGGAAGCTCACGACAAGAAGTTGGTTGCCAAAGAGCTTAAGGAAGGAAGTTTAGTGTTGCTGTACAACTCAAGACTCAAACTCTTCTCGGGAAAGCTGAAGTCAAGGTGGAGCGGGCCGTTTGTGATCAAAGAAGTGTTGCCTTATGGAGCTGTTACACTGATGGGAAAGAGTGGCAGTGCATTCACCGTCAATGGACACAGAGTCAAGCCTTACTTGGCAGACAGCTAAGACAACGAGAGTACCTCGGTGCTTCTCCAAGACCCACCGTCCGCCAAAACCAAGTAAAGTCTAGCTATAGACGTTAAAGAAAGCGCACTTGGGAGGCATTCCCATGTCTATCTTGTACATATTTCTGCTTTCTTTCTCTTTCAGTTTTATGTTTTTATTTTGCAAGTGTGTAGGAACAGGTATGAGGAGTCTAAACCTTGATCTTGAAGACCAAAAGAGGCGATAGGGGTTAAGACAAGGCTAGAGATCGAGTGCCCGATCGACTGATCCTGACTCGATCTTTGCTAGATCGAGTCAGTGAATTGAGAGGAGCCAGTCGATCTAGACAAGAACGAGTGATAAGATCGACCTTGACGAAAAAGGATCGATCGATCCAAAATGGATCGACCGATCTAATTTCTCTCGGTAAAATCTGTTGGAAACAGATCAATCACTCGACTCGATCCATCACTCGATCTATGCCAAATCAACCCCTAAATCGAGGACATAGCTCGATCATGAGGACTTAGCCGTGGAGCCAACATCTCAATGATCGAGGGAGCCAATCGATTTACGACTCGATTCATCATGAATCGAGTCTCAAATCGAGTAACCCTCTCGATCTAAGCCATTATGGGCATGAGATCGAGTCCTAGATCGACCAAATGGACTCGATCTCATGCCGAGGTAACATTTTCTTTCCCTCATTTATTCTTTTCCCTCCAATTTTTAAATTCAAAACTTGGTCAAGGCAAGCATCTTTGACCATGAAAGATGTGCTTTGACCAAGAATTTGTCAAAAAACTACATTTACTACCCATGGTTTTGCTTTTTGCTAGTCTTTAAATGTTTCAACAACCTCTCACCCTCTCATTCCTGTTTTCTCAAAAATTTTAAACAAAGAGAGTGAGAGTTTTCGGTTTTCAAAGGCTAGCAAAGATCTTTAACATTCTTGCAAAGGTATTTTCAGAATTTAATGATTTATCTTTAGGAAAATTTCCTTTAAATTCGCAAGATATTGTTCAAGAAGATAGGGTCGGTTTTGATTTTTAAAATTTAGCTAAGTAAAAGGATTAATTCTAGATTTTCTAGTATCTAAAGATTTGATTCTCCTTTATTTAGCTAAAATTTTTATTAATTCCTCAAAATTCTAGGGTAGTATTTATAAGTTTTCTCCTTCTCCTCTCTTATTCTCATCAAATCGCCGTTTTACTTATCAAACCTCTTGAGAAATTGGTTTCAGGTACAATGGCCCCCAAGAGAACAAGAGAAGAGACAGCACAAGAGGGAGAAGGACAAGAGGTGGCTGTTCAAGAGAGGGTCAGATGAACTAAGGATGAGAAGAGGGACAAGAAACGGCTAGAAAGGCTTCGGTTTGAGCCTACCAAGTTTGCTGATCGAGATCTGCTGTTCAAGCTAGGGATTCTTGGGGACTTCGACCAACTCCTCAAGAACATTGGCCTAAGATGTCTGTCACTGATGGATTGCCCAACCATTCCAGAAGTGACAATAGACTTCCTTGCCACGTTGGAGTTCCGTTACGAGAATCCTAGCACACCCGTTCCTTCACAAGGTCGCCTTTACTTCAAGGTTGGACATCAAGCCTACACCCTCTCCATCCCCGAGCTATGTCAAGCGTATGGTCTCAACGCGGATGCCAACAAGGTCGAGTTCCCCGCCTTCAAACGAGCAGACGACTCTTGGGACCTGATTAGCAACGAGGACTACAAAGCCAACACCGCCAAGATCAAGAGAGTGAGAAGCCCGGTGTTGAGGTACACTCTGAAGCTGATTGCCAACACGTTTAGCGGAAGATCAGTTGCTCCCACGGTCACGAAGACCGAGCTTTGCTTCCTGTTCTAAGGCGTGAAGCACTTGGTGTGTGATCCGGATGCAAATGAAGAGCCTATGGAGGATGAGCTCGGCGATGAGGTGAACTACGGATGTGTGCTTGCTGCCTCCTTGGTGAAATACAAGGCTTATGCCTTGCGGTGAAAGGCAACTTCTTCCTACATTGGCGGCTTCCTCACTCCTCTATTCTTGCAAGCTGGTGTGCCTATACACGACTTCGCCCATGTACCAGCCAGAGCTTTCATGGATTAGGCCTACATGAGGAATACCGACAGCTTGGGACGCACTCCAGCAGAAGGATTCTACGCATACCTCTTCATAGACGACGAAGACAAGAAGAGAGTGTGCTTCCTGCCAAACAAAGATGAGACCGAGCTGCTTGGTGTTGGGAACATCGAGCTCTTGCCCACGGAAGAAGAGTGCTTTGCTCCTCTAGGAGGACCACCTGCTTCAGTGATTGCTCCTCGTCAAAGGTCCGAGTCTCGAGCCACGGAAGATGAGATGTCTCAGGCCTACACACTTCCCAAGTTAGACTTTGAGCCGAGAACCAAAACCGAGAAGTTCCTAGCATCTGTTGTGGAGATGCAAAGGAAAATCAATAAGTGGCAAGGCAAAATGCTCAAGAAACTTGGCAAGAGGTTAAGGCACTTCAAGGAGGCTCGCCTAAGAAGGATGCAAGTAAAGAGGTTCACCAACCCGAGAAGAGAAGGCTCTCAACCGGTGGAGTTGTCATCCGCGAGGCACAAAGCAGCACCATTCAGCCGGCACGCCATTCTCTCCAAGAACCAGCCGACAAGGGCAAAGCAACAGTATCTAGCTCCTCTGGAACATCCTCAAGTTCCAGCCGAGACTAGACCAGAGGTAACAACCTTCTTCTATTGTACATAACCGTTCATATTTGCTTCTTTTTGCTTTGTGTTTTGGTGCTTCTTCGAATGAGTTTGCCACCGGGACAGTGTCAAGCAAGTTTGGGGGAGTACATGTGTGGTTTGACATGTGTTTTGTGATCTTATTTTCCTTTAGCATCCTTGAGTCTTTATTAAAAAAAATTTCAAAGATTCATGTAGTTGCATTCATCTTGTCAAAACATGTTAGGATTGAGTCTAGAATTTCTCATAGCATCTAGGTTGTTTGCATTTGCATAAGGGGTTAGAGTTTCTTAAAAAGGTGTTTTTACTTATGAATTGTTTCAATGCCCTAGTTAGTAGTTCTCTAATGCTTTGTCTAGGCTTTGAAAGTAAGTTCTTACCATGCTTGGATCACATGCTAGGATTTTCGTGACTTGAATTAAACTCTCATGATTTGAATCTTGTCCTAATAAGTGAGAACCTTAATTTGAAATTCTAATAATTATCCTTATGCATTTGAAAATGAACACATGGATTTTAAAATATTTAGGCTCTCTTCTTCTTTTTTACCACTCTTTGTGAGCCTAAGTAGAACGCCCACCTTGACCTTTACCCTTCTTTGAAGCCAAATGTTTCTTGTGTGACATCTTTTTGAGGCCTTCTTTTCGGTTTTGAACTTAGCATAAAGTGTTAGGTTTAGGCGACATGATTTGGTTCTCATATGATTGTTAGCTTTGCATTTTGAAGCTAGGTATAGGCTTAGGATAAGTTTGGGGGATCATTGGGGTTGTTTTTATTTCTATTTGCTCTCGGTTTCAAAGAGTTTGGTGTTTAAAAGAAAGAAATGGGTTTTAAGTGAAAGGTTGTGTTTAAAAACTAATTATATGCTCTAATAAATTTCAGGAGGTAGCTCTCCCAAATAAAAATAAAAAGAAAAAGAAAAAAGAGCCTAAGTGCCAAATAAAAATAAAAAAAAAAAAGAGAAAAGAAAAAATATAATAAATAAGAGAGCTACCAATAAGAAGTAAAAAGAGCAAAAATTATTTTCAAAAAAAACTTTTCACTAGCCTAAAGACTTTAAAAATGTTTTTGTTTCGAATTGGGGATTGCTAAGTTTTGAGAAGAAAAAGGGTAGATTCTAAGTGGTGAGTGAGGATAAAATTGATAAATGAGAGGGGTTTAGGATCATTGTCAGTTTACATGGGTAGATGAGAATCTGATCATGTATGCATCAATTGTCTTTACCTTTAGCATTATGCATAAGTTCAACCATTTTTGAGAGAAACCCTTATTCTAATTGTAAACCCTTTTCAAATGAGATCATTCAATACTGTTAACCTACACCCTTAGCCAAATGTGTTTTGCTTTAAAGTGCATAAGTTTGATTCATGGTTCGAATGTTAATGAATGTTAAAGGATGAGTTTCTTTGATTGTTAGAAATAGGAGAGTCATGATCTGAATTTCTTTGTGTGATGAGTATGGCTAAGTTCTTTGTAGTATGAGTGTGAGCATAGCATTTTAGAACTGTTAACTAGGACATTGAGATTGATTCATTTGAAAAGCACCTTTGCAAGAAGTGTAAACCCCCATTCGTTTTTCTTAAAACCTCTCTTCCTTACTTATTTTCTGTTGCTTGTGAGCAAGCAAGTAGTAAGTTTGGGGGAGTTGATGTTACTGCATATTACATACATTTTGCATACTCATTAGTTAGCTTTTCATTCATTTGCATCACGTTTTAGGTTAGATTGCATCACTTAGAGTCCTAGAGCATTCTTGCACCAGCATACGCATGTTCCTTGCATTTTGCATCACATTTAGGTTGTTTCTGGCTGCTTTGGAGTCGTGGAGGTTCGTGGACGTGCTGAAGCTGTTGTAGCTGTTCGTGGAAGCTCGGATATTTGCTAAGGATCAGAGATCGAGGAGCAGATCGAGCATGGCCGGTCGATCTAGGATGTGATCGACCAGAAGATCGAGAAGACCAGGCGATCCAAGGAGAATGATCGAGACGAGGGTCGAGTGAAGCAGTCGATCAAACGGTACAGACGTAAATGACGCCATGCAGAGCGAGAGCCAGATCGAGTACACCACTCGATCCAACCGAAGATCGATACCGAGATCGGATGCAATGCTCGATCGAGCTGAAGATATGATGTTCGGAGATGATCGAGAGAACCTCTCGATCCCGGAGTCGATCTCTGTCCTTTCAACCACTTTTGGCCGCTAGCGAGGGGGGGACCATCAGCTTGTTTTGGCCATTTTGGGAAGGTGGCGACGTCCTTTTCCCAGAGAACTTTTCATCCTTATCTTTTTTATGTTTTCTCTCTAGTTTTGAAAGAAGAACACCATTGTCGAACTTTGAGTTTTCTTTAGCTTTGTAATC
The DNA here is from genome assembly GCA_911865555.2 of Thlaspi arvense. Lineage (NCBI taxonomy): Eukaryota > Viridiplantae > Streptophyta > Magnoliopsida > Brassicales > Brassicaceae > Thlaspi > Thlaspi arvense. The sequence goes on from OU466857.2 coordinate 17,777,643, forward strand.
GAATCATTTCAGCTTAATCTAGTTTTCTTTTCATGTTCATCGTTTCCTTTTCCATGCTTTGCTTGATTTACCTTATGTGTAGTGAGTAGTTTATTTGGGTTCGGGGTTGAGAGGATTAAGGGGTCTAAAGGGTTTCGAGCTTGGGGTTTTCTAAGTATTTTAATGGCTATCTCTTCTAGGGTGTTGAGCTCTCAAAGCTTGAAGACTTTCACGCCAAGAGCTTCATGATCCGAGAGGTTCCTTACCTTGACAGGATCCAGGGACCTCTGAAGATCACACCCTAGAGAATAGTTACCCTTTCCCAAAAGCCATGGAAGTTTGGAGGACTAGTTAAGCCACTCGTTTGAAATCCGTTTTTCTTGCCCTTCGACCTCACTTTCCACCAAAAGCCATGGGTTTGGAGGAGAGGATGAAGGAGTGATCTATACCGAAAGCCACTGATAGATCTTGCTTAGTTTTCAAGGCTTAGAGATCCTCACAAAGTGAGTCGATTTAAAGTTTTCAACCCAAAGTCGAACCTTTGAAACCCCTGACCATGAATCTCAACCCTAAGCCCTCTCTTTTAGCATCTTTACATCTTCTCTCGTCATTCGCTTGATCTTTGATAGCATCCTGGTCGTTAGTTTTAGTGTTCTTGCATTTTTAGACTAGATCGATTGTTATTGCTCGATCTAGTGGTCGATCTCATGGTCGATCCACTAGTCGAATTTTAGTAATTCGAAGCTTTGTCCTTTAATTATTCTGTTTGTTCCTCATGGTAGTTTGATCATTCCTGGTAATTTTAAAATAGTTTTCATTCCATTTAGTTGCTGCATCTAGTTTTTAGGGATTTTCTCAAAACTCATCTTGTTTCGCTTAGATTTGCATAGTCCTTGCATTCTCTTTGCATTTTCTATCATCCTAGGTGTGGATTGACTCTCTCTTGCATGCTGTACTACAACCTGTCTTGCATTTGAGTTTGATAACCTCATTGCATTCTCACCCTTGCAAATAAAGTGTCTATCAATGGATATAGTGGATTTTTCTAAATACCAATCCATCCAAATGGAAGACGACCTTTACATGCCCTTATGGCACTTTTGCGTATCGAAGGATGCCATTCGGGTTGTGTAATGCACCGGCTACGTTTCAGCGGTGTATGATGTCGATCTTCTCCGATCTAATAGAATAGATGGTAGAGGTGTTTATGGATGACTTCTCGGTCTATGGTGCGTCCCTTTCTGCGTGTTTGTTAAATCTTTGCAGGGTACTAAAGCGTTGCGAGGAGACAAACTTGGTGCTTAATTGGGAAAAATGCCACTGCATGGTTAAGGAGGGGATCGTGCTTGGACATAAGATATCAGAGAAGGGTATTGAAGTAGACAAAGCAAAGATTGATGTGATGACAAGCCTTGAGCCGCCAGTTAACGTCAAAGGAGTGAGGAGTTTCCTGGGGCACGCCGGCTTCTACAAGCGCTTCATCAAGAATTTTTCTAAGATTGCACGCCCTCTTACGCGGCTGTTGTGCAAGGAGGCTGAATTCATCTTTGATGAGGAGTGCTTGCTAGCTTTCGTGACCATCAAGGAGGCCCTAATATCCGCACCTATAATGCAAGCACCAGACTGGACTCTACCTTTCGAGATTATGTGCGATGCTAATGACTATGCCGTGGGAGCCGCTCTAGGCCAAAGGAAGGATAAGAAGCTGCACGTGATATACTATGCTTCAAGAACCTTGGATGACACGCAAACGAGGTACACAACTACGGAGAAGGAGCTATTGGCGGTTGTATTCGCCTTTGAGAAGTTCAGGGCTTACTTCGTGGGTTCCAAGACCATTGTTTACACGGATCACGCAGCTTTGTGTTATATCTATTCCAAGAAGGACACTAAGCCGAGGCTTTTGAGATGGATCCTCTTACTCCAGGAACTTGACATGGAGATCAATGACAACAAAGGGATAGAGAACGGCGTAGCTGACCATCTCTCTCGGTTAAGGATCAACGAGTCTCTTCCTTTAGATGATTCTCTCCCCGAGGAACAACTCATGGCAATCACTACGGCTGTTTGTGGGAGCCTAGAGGGGCAGTTTGAGAAAGTTCTGAGCTTCAAGGACGAGGATCTCCCTTGGTATGCGGATATTGTGAACTACTTGGCATGTGGGGAAGAGCCTTCGCATCTTGACAACTACCATAGGAAGAAGTTCATGAGGGACGTGAGCCACTACTATTGGGATGAGCCCTATTTATACAAGAGATGATTGGATAGTCTGTAGAAGATGCGTGACAAAGGAGGAAGCAAGAGATAAAATCTTCCATTGCCACGGTTCTTTGTATGGCGGGCACTTTGCTTCATTCAAAACCGCCACTAAGGTCTTACAAGCCGGCTTCTGGTTACCGTCCATCATCAAAGACACCCATGAGTTCGTAATGAGCTGCGAGGCATGTCAAAGAGCATGGAATATAACTAAGAGGAATGAGATGCCTCAAGTTCCCATATTTGAGGTAGACGTCTTTGACGCGTGAGGCATAGACTTCATGGGGCCATTTCCTTCATCATACAGCAACAAGTTCATACTAGTGGCTATTGACTACGTCTCTAAATGGGTTGAGGTCATTTCTTCCCCAACCAACGACTCTAAGTTGGTGATCAAGCTCTTTAAGAGCATTATTTTCCCGAGGTTTGGAGTTCCCAAGGTGGTGATAAGCGACGGAGGGAGCCATTTCATAAACAAGCTGTTTGAAAATCTACTAAAGAAGTATGGCGTGAAGCACAAGGTAGCTACGCCTTACCATTCTCAAACGAGTGGCCAAGTGGAGGTCTCTAACCGTCAGATCAAGGCGATACTCAAGAGAACAGTTGGGACTACTCGGAAGGATTGGGCGGTGAAGTTCGACGACGCTTTGTGGGCCTACCGGACTGCTTTCAAGACATCCATTGGTACTACTCCTTTCACTCTTCTCTACGGTAAAGGGTGTCACCTTCCTGTTGAGTTGGAACGTAGGGCGTTGTGGGCTGTGAAGCGGTTGAATTTTGATCTGAAGACGGCTAAGGACAAGCGGTTGATCCAATTGCACGAGCTTGATGAGCTAAGGCTGGATGCTTACGAAACATACCAAGGCTGCTCATGACAAGAAGCTGGTACCTAAAGAGCTTAAGAAAGGGAGTTTGGTGCTGCTATACAACTCGAGGCTCAAGCTCTTTCCAGGGAAGCTAAAGTCACGGTGGAGCGGTCCGTATGAAATCAAGGAAGTATTACCTTACGGAGCTGTCACGTTGGTGGGCAAGAGTGGGAATGCATTTACAGTGAACGGACACAGAGTTAAGCCATACATGGCGAGTGCATTTGACAAGGAGAGCACCTCAATGCTTCTCCAAGACCCACCATCTGCCTAAACCAAGTAAAGTCTAGCTAAAGACGTTAAAGAAAGAGCACTTGGGAGGCATTCCCATGTCTATCCTGTACATACTTTTACTTTATTTCTTCTCCAGTTTTATGCTTTTATTTTCTGAGTATGTAAGAACAGGTATAAGGGATTGCAGGCAAAGATCTTGGATCCAAAAGGAGTGAGAAGGGGCGAATATCGACTAGAGATCGAGTACTAGATCAACATATCTTAACTCGATCTTTGCTAGATCGAGTTAGTGAATTGAGAGGAGTTAGTCGATCTAGACGAGATCGAGTGAAAAAGTCGATCTAGATGAGCACGGATCGATCGGTCCTATCTAGATCGACTGATCTAAAATGTTTCGGGAAATTCTTGGAGTTTAGATCGATCGATCCAAAAATGGATCGATCGATCTCATGCCGAGGTAACAAATTTTTTTTCCTCTCTTCCTCCTTTCCCCCGCTTTTTAATTTTGAATGGTGGTCAAGACAGGAATCTTTGACCACGAAAGTTGTGCCTTGACCACCTTTTGTCAGAAAACCACTTGCACCACCCATGGTATTATATTTTTGTCGCCTTTAAGTTTTCAACAATCTTTACCTCACTCATTTCAATTCCCTTGAGTTTTTAATCAAGAGAGAGTATTCTTCTTCTTTTCACAAAGGCATTTAACTCTTATCTTCGATCTTGCAAGGTATTTCAAGAGTTTTAAGTAAATCTTTTCAATATTTCCTTTTATAACCGCTTGATCGGTTTAAGTTGCTAAGGGTTTTATCAATTTTTTTAAAAGTAGCTAGAAAATAGGAAATATTCTAGATTTGATTCTATCTCTAGATTTTCTTTTCCTTTATCTAGATACAATTTTTATAAATCCCCCAAAAATCTAGGGTGTTAGTTGTGGATTTTTCTTTTTCGCTACTCTCTTTCTCGATTTCTCGCCGCCTTTGCTTACTCTTTGTTTGAGAATCCTGTTTCAGGCACCAATGGCACCTAAGAGAACCAAAGAAGAGGCTGCACAGAGAAAGGATGAACAATGAGTGGTTCAGGAAGAGGGAACTCAACAAGTTCAAGAGGAGAGGACCCGTTGGACTAAGGAGGAAAAGGCAGCGAAGAAGAGGTTAGAGAGGCTGCGCTTCGAGCCTACTAAATTCGCGAGCAGAGATTTGCTAGAAAGGATGGGTCTCCTAGGAGATTTTGACTCCCTTCTACAAAACATGGGGCTTGCTTGCCTTTCAAGGATGGACTGTCCAACATATCTGCAAGTGACGATGGATTTCCTCTCTACCCTGGAGTTCTCCTATGAGAATCCGAGCCTCCCAACTCCCTCTAAAGGGCATCTCAGCTTCAAGGTCAAAAAGCGGTCCAATCACCTTTCCACTGAGGAGCTTTGCCAAGCATACGGACTCAACGCCGCGGCTAAGCAAGTGGAGTTTCCGCCTCTCAAGAACGCCAGCATCATATGGGACGTGCTTTGCGATGAAGAGTACAAAGCCAACACGGCTAAAATCAAGAAGGTTAGGAATCCCGTTCTGAGGTACACGCTCAAGTTGTTGGCGAGCCGTGTCTCCCACGGTGACAAAGACCGAGCTGTGTTTCCTCTTCCAAGGGATCAAAGGGATACTATGCAGCAGCGAAGAGAAGAACCATGATCCGCTTATGGATGACCTCGGTAACGATGTCAACTACGGATGCATTCTAGCCTCCTCCTTGGTGAAGTACAAAGCTTACGCTCTTAGATGCAAGGCGAGCTCAGCTAACATTAGAGGATTTCTCACGCCGCTCTTCATCCATGCCGGTGTACCACTTCAGCGGTTCGAGCCTTGCGTGGACAGGTCATACATGGACGAGACTTACATGCAAAATATCGATATCTTGGGACCTATGCCAGCTCCAGGATTCTTCGCTTATCAGTTCTACGATGACGGAGGGAAGAAGAACGTGTGTATCTTGCCCAACGCCGAGGAGACTAACTTCGATAGCATCGGTACGATTCAGTTCTGGCCAACCCATGAGGAGTGCTACGCTCCGCTTGGAACAACAATGATGCCCATTCAGTCCACGCGAGAGCCGTCAGAGTCACCACCATCAGATGGAGCAACGCCTGCCCACTTTGAGCTTCCGAGGATGGACTTTGAGCCACGGACCAAGGCTGAGAAGTTTCTTGCCTCAGTAGTGGAGATGCAGCGGAAAATAACTTAGTGGCAAGGAAAGATGATCAAGAAGCTTGCCAAGAAGGTCAAGGCGCTTCAAGGAAGCTCATACGCGAGGTCTAAAGGGTCCAAAAGCGAAGAGGTTAACGAGCCCGAGAAGAGGAGGAGATCAACTGGCGGTATTATCATCCGTGAGCAGCAAGGCACCGCGCAACAAGCTCGCCATTCCGTTCATGGTGTCCCCACCGAGGATAGAGGAAAAGGCATAGCCCGACACTCCTCTAGCACGAGCAGCTCCGCTGGAACATCCTCAAGTTCCAGCCGAGTCTAGCTCCGAGGTACCAAACAACCTACCCTTGTACATACCGTTCATACTTTCTTTCTTTTTGCATTGTGTTTTGAGCTCCTTCGAATTTGTTTGCCACTGGGACGGTGTCATTCAAGTTTGGGGGAGTATATGTGTGGTTTGAAATGTTTATTCTGATCTTATTTTCCCTTTAGCATCCTTGAGTCTTCATTGCATAAAAAATTTTAAGAAAAATTCATGTAGTTGCATTAACATTTTTAAGCATTTTAGGATTGAGTCTAGAATTTTTAAGCATCTAGGTTGTTCACATTTGCATAAGGGGATTATAGTTTTCTTAAAGAGGTGTTTTAAGCTTATGATTGGTTTCAATCTCCTAGTTGGTAGTTCTCTAATGCTTTGCTCATACTTTGAAAGTAAGTTCTTACCATTCTTGGATCACTAGTTTTGATTTTCGTGACTTGAATTGGACTCTCATGATTTGAAACTTGTCCTATTAAGTGAGAACCCTAACTTGAATTTTTAAATATCATCCTTATGCATTTGAAAATGAATACATGGATTTTAAAATATTTAGGCTCTCTTCTTCCTTTTACCACTCTTTGTGAGCCTAAGTAGAACTCCCGCCTTGACCCTTACCTTTCTTTGAAGCCAAGTTTTCATGTGTGACATCATTGTGAGGCCTCTTCTGGTTTGAACTTAGCATAAAGTGTTACGTTTAGGCGACATGATTAGGTTCTCATATGTTTTCTAGCTTTGAATTTTGAAGCTAGATGTAGACTTAGGATAAGTTTGGGGGATCATTGGGGTTGCTTTCATATTTATATGCTTTTGGTTTCAAAAGAGTTTGGTTTTTGAAGTAAGAAAAAGGTTTTAAGTGAAAGGTTTTGTGTTTAAAAAGTATAATGCTCCAATAATTTCAGAAGACAGCTCTCTCAAAAATAAAAATAAAATATATATATATATATAAAAAGCCGAAGTGCCAAAATAAAAAGAAAAGAAAAAAAAAGAAAAAAAAAATAAGAGAGCTATCAATAAGAAAAAAAATAAGGAGCTTATTATTTTTAAAACCTTTTCACTAGCCTAAAAGAGTTAAGATGTTTCCTGTTTTTTTTTGGGGATTGCTAAGCTTTTGCTTTGGGAAAAAGGGTAAAGTCTAGGATGGTGAGTGAGCTTAGAAGAAAATAACTAAGAGGAGTTTTAGGATCATTGTTAGTTTACATGGGTAGATGAGAATCTGATCATGTATGCTTCAATTGCCTTTACCTTTAGCCTTATGCATAAAGTTTATACCATTTTTGAGAGAAACCCTTGTCTTAAATAAAAACCCTTTTTCAAATGAGATCATTCTATGCCTATAGCCTACACCCTTAGCCAAATGTGTTCTGCTTTAAAGTGCATAAGTTTGATTCATGGTTCGGTTATTAATGAATGTTAAAGGATGAGTTTCTTTGATTGTTTCGAATACGAGAGTCATGATTTGAAATCATTTGTGTGATGAGTATGGCTAAGTTATTTGGAGTATGAGTGTGCGCATTGCATTTTAGAACTAGTAACTAGGACGTTGAGATTGATTCATTTGAAAAATACCTTTGCAAAAAGCTTAAACCCCCGTTTGTTTCAAAAACCTCTCTCCCTTCTTTTATTTTGTTTACTTGAGGGCAAGCAAAAGGTAAGTTTGGGGGAGTTGATATAACTGCATATTCCATGCATTTTGCATACATATAGTCTAATTTCTCATGCATTTACATTGCATACTAGGTTAGTTTGCATCACTTTGGGTCCTAGAGTGTCTTTGCACCAGCATTCGCATGTTTCGTGCATTTTGCATCACAATCAGGTTGCTTTCGGTTACTTTGGAGCTGTGGAAGATTCGTGGACGTGCTGGGGTTCGCGAAGAGGCTTATGGACACTTGGAGAAATCAGGATTGCACGCTAAGGACCTGAGATCAAGCAGCAGATCGAGCAAGGCAGGTCGATCTAGATGAGATCGATCAGAAGATCGAGCATGGAGATCGATTTGGAGTACGGACGTAGACGACGCCATGCAGATCGATGACCGGATCGAGCTTCCATCCCGATCAGTACAAGATCGACTCGAGGACTAATTAAGCCATGTGTTTGAAATCTGTTTTCCTTGCCTTTCAATCTCTTCTTCCGCCAAACGCCATGGGTCTGGAGGAGAGAATGAGAGAGTGATCCATACCACATGCCATGGATGGATCTTGTCTTGTTTTCAAGGCTTAGAGAACCTCACAAAGTGAGTAGATCTAGAGTTTTCAAACCAAGCTTGAACCTTTGAAACCCCTGAACATGAATCTCAACCCTAGACCCTCCTTTTAGCATATCTTAGTCTTTGTTGATCATTCGCTTGTTATTTGCTTGCACCCTGGTCGTTGGATTTACTTTCGCTTAAAACTGCATTTTAGATCGATTGTTTTTGCTCGATCTAGAGGTCGATCTCGTGGTCGATCCACTAGTCGAATTTTAGTAATTCGTAGCTTTGTATTTTAATTATTCTGTCTCTTCCTCGTGGTAGCTAGCTCGTTCCTGGTGTTTTTAAAATAGTTTTGCCTAGCATTTGATCATTGCATCTAGTTTTTAGGAATTTCACAAAACTGCCCATCATTTGCTTAGTTTTACAGGACCCTTGCATTCTCACTGATCTTTCTAGCTCTTAGGATTGGATTGATACTCCCTTGCATACTTTACTACAACTAAGAGTTGCATTTGAGTTTTGATAGATCATTGCATACACTCTGCAAAAAACCTAGCTATCAATCCCAAAATGAAGGCGCTTGGAATATATGAAGATTGCAAGACAATCTTTGACAGTATGGGACTTGGCGAATTCATGGAGAAACCAATTCCCTCCTACCAGCATCTCACCATTCAGTTTCTTTCCACCTTTAAAGGGGTGAGTTATGAAGAGATTGAGCTTGACAATGGAGATGGATGGACATCCTTCAGACTTGGGAAGCAGAAGTTCACAGCAACCTTTAAAGAGATTATTGAAGGCCTTGGTATGTATTCTTATGCTGATAAGAAAGACCAGTTCAAGATCAGTAAGAGACATCATACAATGCTATGGGAAGTGATTGGGATTGGCAACTATACTCCATGAGTCACCAGGAACCAGCATCTGAAGCACCCAGCTGTGAGATATGCTCACAAGGCACTTGCAAACACCTTTTATGCAAGAAAGGATACAAACAATGCATCATCAAGGGAGCTGGATGTCATCTACAATGGAATGCAGCCACTAGTGAACTCCAGCAAGGATGGAACGATTCTAGGCAGGCCAACAATACTCCCTTGTTATGTGACTCTACTGATGGAGCAACTCTATTCCTACAGAAGCTGGATCATGCTGAAGGGGAAGAGAGAGAAGAACCCACAACTACACATTGGAGGAGTTGTGACAGCCATCATGATGGCAAGTGGAGTGGATCTTGAGGAGCATGCTGCAGTTGCTTTGCCGTCACTATGGATATATCTGGTGTATCTCAAAAGGAGTCACTACCTAGAGAAGATCATTCAAGGGAAGCAGATCTATCAGTTCCTAAAGCCATCCAAAGAGCCAGCAAGGTTTCTCCTTCCAAATGAGCAGCATACATGCATCACCATGAGGAGCAATATAGAATTTTTTCCAGAAGAGAGAATGCTGTATCATGGTAGCCCTATCACTGAAGAAAGAGAAGAGAATAGTGAAGAAGGAAGTGAAGAAGAAGCTGAAGGGAGAAGTGAAGAGGAGGTGCAAGAAGAAGCTGCTGTTGGCACTGATATTCAAGAGGATTCTCAAGAGGAAGATGAGGATGAGTTGCTGGGATACAACACCAAGAGGTTTCACTTCACACCTCATGAGGTTCCAAGCCAAGAAAGCTCTCTAAAGTATGCCCATGACCACATCAACAAACTCCAAAGGTGGTGTAAATGGCAGGATAAGACCATAAAGAAGCTAGTGAATCTGATCAAAGGAAATTTCATGAAAGACAAGTCTACATCAAGAGGAGCTTCCCAACAGAGCCATGGCCATGAGCATACTTCACACTATGAACAGCAAGTGCAGCAGGAAGAACCTAATGAAAAAGAGGAAGAAATCTGGATGCCCCAAGGGAGACATTCCTTCCAAGTGCAACAAACTGATCAATGTGCAGCTTGGGAACCTTTAAGTGCTTCATCCTATGAGCCTAGGTCCCAACCACCATCAGCATGGGAGGCGCCAGCTTACTCTCTTTCTGAGGTTTATACAACTTGGCAAGAGTATGATGCTCAAGGCTACTCAACTCAAGTACAAGCTCACTGGCCAAGTTGGGTTCCTCCACCACAAGAACCAGCAACTTCTTCACAAGGCAAGCAGAGGAGAAACAAGAGGAGGGCGAGTCAACAAGAAACATCAGGATCATTCCAAGATCCAGGAGAGACTGATGAACTCTCTTACTCATCCCACCACTCCTCTTACTACAACTAAGGTACCACATCCTTACCTTTGTATATACCATTGCATCTTTTTAAGTTTTTGTAATATATTTCTGTTGCTTCTCTCTCTCACTCCTTTTATTTCACAAGCGGCTGTGTAATTTAAGTGTGGGGGAATGATTTGGGGTTTGACTTTGTTTGTTCTTTTCTTAGTTTTTCATCTCTTTCATCTTTGAGTCACATGCATTCATCTAAGGCATAGAAAAACACACAAAAAGTCGAAAATTTTAAAAATTTTGTATGTTTTTGCATACCAAAAAGAAAGCATATAGTTGCATTTCATTTGCTTAATATTGAGTCTAGTGTTTGCATATATGCTGCATTGCATTTGCATAGGGTATGATGATGAATTCTCCTTGTAAAATGTTAAGTGTTTAGGTTTGATTTAAGTGTCTAAGTGGTTAATTGTTTGATGCATCATGAGAATGTTAGAAGTTAAGGCTGAACCATGCTTGGATTGCTAATTGATTCTCTGATCTCATACTGAAACCATTTGTTCATTGAAAATCAACTCTATCTATTTGAACTTTAATCTGAATTTTTAATTATCATGTTTGTGCATTGAAAAGTGATTTCATGGCTATCATATACATATTTGGATCATTTTTCTCCTTCTTACCACTCTTGTTGATCCAAATAGCTGATCCTCATACTTATGGGACAGTTAATCCACACCCTTAACCAAACCTCCTTCTGAGCTTAAACACTATCTTGAGAGTTGTGAGGCCATGCATATATCATTTTTGAATTCTATCTTGGCAAAAAGTGTTAGGATTAAGGCTGGCAAGGAAAAGCTCTCTTGTAGATAACATCTTGCATTTTGATCTTGATTCTAGGTTAGGAGTTTAGAATATAAGGGTAGTGTTAAGTGGTTTGACCTTCATGTTTATGTCTTTAAAAGAAGAAGGAAAAGTATGCAATGGTAGTACGGGGAAATAAGTTTAAATTGTGGTTATGTAAAGGGAAGAAAAAGCTCTAAGTGTCTAAGATAAGGAGGAGCCAAAAACCAGCAAGGCTTTGAAGGGTCAATCAAAAGAAGAAATCATACCCAAGGCATTCCATCAAAGATAAAAAAATGGTGCATAATCAACAAGAAAGGAGCAAGTCCCAACAACAAAGAAGCAACCACACAAGCAAAAAGAAGAAGTTTCCCCAACCATGAAGAAGGAGAAGGGTTAGAGTTTAGGAAAACGGTAGATTTAGGGGTTTCACTTTGGGATTTGGAAGTTCTTAGGATTCATCTTTGGGTAAAAGGGTAGAAGAGAGCTTTGATTTTCATGCATTAGTGTGCTTTTACCTTTAGCATTTTACCTAAAATATAATCATTTTCATCGAGTGATCCCCTATGTTTATGAACCCTTTGCTTGAATGAGATCATTTTAATCTCATAACCTTACCCTTAAAACCAAATGTCTTCACTTGATTTGCACAAACATGATTCATGGTTACGAGCTTAATGAATGTTAAAGAGTTGATTGATTTGGCATTTGTCTAGGTTGAGATTTGAGATCATTTTGAAACATGATGAGCATGGCTAAGTTCTTTAAAGTATAACTGATTCTGTTTTGCATCTTACACTTAGGCACTTAGACATTGACTTCATTTCTTTACCTTAGCATTTTTGGATTTGAGTGCCCACCATTAAACCTCATCCTCCATTTGTCTTAGTATGTTTGCTTGAGGGCAAGCAAAACGCAAGTGTGGGGGTCTTGATATCTCATGCATTTACATCATATAAGCTTGCATTTAGTTCATGTTTTCGTTTCCTTTTGCATGTTTTCCTTCGCTTTAGTCCCATTTTCCTTTCCTTTTAGACTTAGGTTGCATTTAGGTTGTAGTTTGCATTCTCTATGCATTAAGGATGTTTTTAGGCACTTAAGAAGCTATTGGGAGCAAGGAGGAAGTGTGGGAATGGTTCAAGGAGTTAGCCAAGCTGAGAAGGAGCAAAAGGAGCTAAGGAAAGCGATTTCTGGTGTTCCATCGGTCATGGCACAGAGCACATTGGTCACTTATGACCGATGTAATGCAGCAGAAAAGTGGAAGATCCCATCGGTCATATGCATTGGTCACTTGTTACCGATGAGAAGAGACAGGACACCTGCATCGGTCAACACCATCGGTCAAGACTAACTGATGGGATCCAAGCGAGTGTCCAAAGATTTGCATCGCCAAGCAGATCGGTCAAGGAGTGACCGATGGGAAGCAAAAGTGTGGAGCATCGGTCATCCACATCGGTCACTCATGACTGATGAGATCCAATCCGACCACCTTTTATTTACAACTTTGCCATTATTCTTGGGCTCTTATCATTTAGTATAAGTAGGCTTGATCTAATGTTTTTAGCGAAAAGTCTTGTTCTTGCTTAGTTTTTAAGAGTTTTCCAGTTTTTGAAAGAACAAGTCTATCATTTTAATCAAAGTTTTGTATTTGTCTTTTAATTTCTTCTCTAATCTCCCTTTTAATCATGTTCAGCATCATTTGCTCTTGTGATTTGATGTTTTCTATGATGATAAGTAAGTAGATCTTTTAGGGTTCTTAGATGTGGTAGATTAAGGGAAATTAGAGGCCTGATTATGGTTTGTTAGTGTTCAATTAGGTTGATTCCTCTTTATTAATCTGTTCTTAAGCTAGATTTGTCTTGATCACATGAATCTATATTTAGTCTTCATCTTGTGCCCACCAAGTGCTTGATGAAATGCTGATCTTGTTTAATAGAGGATTTACTAGCCTTAACTCAAGAGATTGACTGTTTGAGGAGTATTTTGACTTGAATAGAGTTGGTTTTTCAGGCTTGTTGATTGTTCTGGCACTAATGAGAGTTAGTTCTTGTTAGGATGATTAGCAAAGGGTAATTTGTCAAGAGATTGGACTTAACTTGCTTGTTTGCATGGTCAATGATGTTTGAAACAGCCTAAGTCTTGCATTTGAATTCCCCAAAGTCAATAACCACATCTAGGAACTTGTCTTCTCTTACTTGAATTTCGAATTTTCCTTTAGTTGCTCTATTTTATTGCTCTGTTTTTCTTCTGATCATTGCTAAGTTGTTCTTTTTTTAGTTCTGTTTGGTACTTGATCACTTAGGTTGATTGTTTTAGTTGCTAAGCAGCAGTCTCTCTTTGATTCCACTTGACTTAAAGCTTTCTGCTCACAACTCTATTGGCATATATTCATAACTCCTTTGGATTGATATAAAACCCTATGATATACTACAACTGATTAGTACAAGCAGGGTGATTGAGAAAGACATCAAACTCTTGTATCAGTTTCTGGTTATTGTTGATCGATTGTTGTGTGGGGGTTACTGGGGTCCGATCCATTCTTCACTGCCAGATCTCGCGGTAAGGTTTTTGTGTTGTGTTTGTGAACACGGATTGAAATAGTTTCGGCTAACTGGCATATCTGTAATTGCAGATGGTTGAAACCAGGAGAAATGTGAGAAACAATGCGGGGCAACAGGCCAAGGGTTCTATGAACTCCGTGAACGATGGTGTTCAGGAGATGGCAAGGAATGCGGAGGGGTTGGTGGCTAGAGCTGCAGCTGGGAATACGCAGGTGCAGCGAATGCAGTCGGGAATGCAGCGAATGTGGCAGCAGGCAATGTTGCGGGTGTAGCAGCTGGGGTCGCTGGGAATGCGGCTGGAGTTGCTGTGAATATGGCACCAGTGGGGTTAGAGGTAGTGCAAGGGATGTTAGCACATGTACTGGCCAGACTTCCTGTGGTGGTTCTTGCTCTGGCGGTTGTAGCTGCACCACAAGTAGTCCAGCCCGGTGGGGCTAATGCGGATGCAGTGGTGGAGGAAGCGAACCAAGTGGAAAGGGTTCCGACTTATCTCAAAGTGTTGGATCACATGGTGAGACTGGGGACCAAGTTCTTTCCTGGAGGAACCATGCCTATTGAGGCGGATGAGTGGAGGATGAGGCTGGAAAGGCACTTTGAGTCTATGCGATGTCTTGAGGGCTACAAGAGGGACATAGTCGTGCACTACTTGGAGGGAGATGCACACACGTGGTGGAAAGAGATCGTTGAGAGTTTGGTGAACGTGAACTGTTCATATGAGACCTTCTCTGCGATGCTCAGGAGTAAGTACTTCCCCCAAGAAGCTTACAACGAGTGGGAGAAGGCGTTTATGTACCTTAATCGGGGGATGCTGACAGTGAGGCAGTATGAGACTCATTTTAACCAGCTGAGGAAGTACGTGGCCCATGAGTTTGACACCGAGGAGAAGCTGATTCGCACGTTCATGAGCGGACAGCGAGGAGAGCTGCAGAATAGATGTGTGGTCCGTGACTTTAGGGCAGTGGCCGAGCTAGTGTAGAAGGCAGCATTGTTAGAGTCAAGACAGGCGAAAACTGCTTTGATGACAGCTGGGGCAGGGACAGCCGTGGCCAAGGCAGGTCAGCCTAGTGGTCAGAATCGGAAGTTCAGGAAGAGTGTACCGAGCAAAGGGACCGGGGGTCGCAGCGTGTGCAGCAAGTGTGGCAAGGCTCACGTTAGCGAGTGTAGAAGTGGTGGTAGTGGATGCCACCGGTGCGGGAGCTTAGAGTATCGGGTATGAGACTGTCCGGAGGAGGATCTGCGAGTGGTTCGTGTGTCCGGCATTGACGGTGCGGTTCGAGTGTGCTACAGATGAGGAGAACCAAGGTATTTAAAGCGTGAGTGTCCTAAGGCAGGAGTGGTGGAGCAAGCTGTGTCGCAAGGTGAGCGAGCAGGGGAGGCGCTTGCATCACAGGCAAAGAGACAGGCCATCATGCCAAGGGTGTACACGACGAGTGCAGTAGCAGATGACGAACCGAGCACTTCTCATCCTATTACGGGTACATGTGGTACATACAGTTTTTCGTAAATTGCTTTTGCGTGTTGTGTGTTAGTATATAGTCTTACCATTCTAGGGAATGAATGTGTAGGGACCTTGCTAATGGGTGAGGTTGAAACCCATGTTTTGTTTGACTCGGGAGCGATTCATTGTTTTGTTAATCCAGATATGATCGGAAAGGGACAGTTCCAGAAGGAACCAGGAGAGGACTTTGGGTTAGTACATGCGGCTGGAGGCCAAGTGATGTTTTCACTAGGAACGGTTAAGAACGTTTCAGTGTGGAGGCCAAATTTAAAGACATAGCTTTTACTTGCCCTCATGCAAACATCAAACAAAGAACAGGGTCGAGGTGTGAAAACAGAAATAGTCAGCTAAACATTTGGAATGCCACATTGATCAACACTTTTGAATCCACATATCACAGAGCCAACACAAGATCAAATTTCAGTCTACATATTACAAGCTTAGCAATCTCTCAATTCCAGCTCAAGCCCCTTTAAGAAATCCATAATCTGTATTGCTAGCTCCTTTTGTTTATCTAAGTGTGATATCTCATCAAGGATTTATCAACTTAATCACTTATAGATTATTTTCCTTTCCTAATCACTGAACAAATCAATATCAACACAGCTCTCCTATTTTCTCTTCCCTTGATCTAATTTTTTGATTTTTTCGATTTTTTTTTCAACTTCTTTTCTCATTTTTTTTCAGTCTAAGAACTGATGCTACTCAATACTTGTGTTCCTTGTGAGGAGACAGGTTCATGAGTGTTCACTAGTGTTGTTCCTTGTATGGAGACAGGGTAATGATGCACCATTCTACAGACTTAAACTCTTAAAAGTTGTATCAGGGAAGATCAAAGAGAAACTGCATCTAAACATTCTTCCCAGTGTTGAAAGACAGAATCAAGATCAATGAGAATCAAGCCCCAAGTTGAGAAGTTTAAAGTACAATAAGGTGGAGTCAACAGCAGATTTTCCAGATTCTCTAAGAACCTAAACCTTCTTTGCTAGACTATCTACCTATGAGTTTCAACTTAGTAAGACTTGTAATCAACTACTGTGGCAGTGGTTCTTATAAGCATCAATGTTTTGTGGTTATTTCCAAGAAAAACTGACAGTTTTAAAATTTTGACTCTACCAAACAGGTTTTCACTCAACTTTAAGACTCTTAAAACAAAACAAAATATACACAAGGTCAGTAGCCACCTCTCCCAGACTTAAACAACACTATCACAGTGTTATCAAGCCTAGAGTTGGTCAAGAAGAAGTAAGAGAATGTGTACAACTGAGTTTAAAAGTGGTACCTCGCGAAGGAGTGGGTGACGAGCGTCACTCCTCAGTGGTGACGATCATCACCGTATCTGAAACTCTGGAATCGTCAGTTAGATGTGTTAAGCATTATGTTATTATTTGTACTCTAAATTCAGACTGTTGGAGCACTCAAACACACGTTAAAAACATCCAAATATAGCATAACTCCTAGTTCAATAAGTTAGCAAAACAACATCAAAGCAACTGACATACTGACTTAGGAGAAAAACATAAAAATGACTCAAGAGAAACAAAATAAAAGGGGAACAAGAACAAATAACCAGGATAACATAGGATCTAGTCCTCATCTTCGCAGTCCTCAGCAGCATAGTAAGGGCGGATGCAACCACAGTTGCTGAGTGTAGCTTCAGCGTTCCACAGACCGTCGAAGCTGTCGATGACATAGTCCTGAAAGGTTGTCATATACATAGGTGTCTGAGGTCTAGGGGGCTGCTCACAGCAGCAATCCCTGGCGTGGGTATGGTCTGACGTCTGGAAGGTCCAGCTTGAGCAGCAGCAATGGAAGAAGACGCGCCGGCAATGGCGCCTTTGTGACGTTGCGTGAGTGCAAGACGACACATCAAAGCCGGGTCAGGCTGAAAATGCAGCTGAAGTGGATCGCTCTGGATCGTAGTGAGAGTCCGTTTTGGCAATTACACGCCAATATACTCCCCAACAGAAGTAATAAAAGTCCAAACTAACCTATGCTTGACCCAGGTAGCATGTCCCAGATGTGCCTCGTCCATAAGAGCCCGCGCAGTGACAATGCTGCAGGGCTCTGTGTGGATCTGAAAATGCTGGAAGATAGGCGTGAGAAGGTTACCAACGCTCTATGTCTTGTCCGCTGAGCTCGTGAATGGCTAGGTCTTAAGAGAAACCAAGTGCTCTACAAAAATGGCGCCCAAGTCGGCGCGGACCATGCTCTCCATAAGGATCTCGTCATCCAGCATATTGGAGAAGCCATAATAGTGCAAAACGATCTCGCTGACACGCCTCTTACTCGGCGCCGACTTGCATAGAGTGTTGTTGCGTATAAGGCGCAGAATTTACCTCATCACGGGATGCCTAACATCAGTCTGTGTACTCGTCTTGGACTCATAGACACCATTCCCGGACTTAGACCAGAAAGTCTGTATATGGGTCCATTGCGAAGGTGTGTGGACTTCTGAAGGGTGGTTATCAGAACCATAGATCCCCCAAAGCTCAAAGATATTGAGCTTGTAGCGAATGTGTAGCATCCGTATCCAAGGAAATTAGAAATTATAGAGGCGGACAAGACATTGTCCGCGGGATGATCGAGTCAAGGGTCGGATATTAGCTGGGAACTGGGAGGTTCAGACTATGGTCGGGTGATGACTGGGAAATAGTCGATGGATGGCTGGGATAGCCGAGCCGGATGGACCATATCCGAGAGAAAATGGTCCAGTATGTTCGAAAATGGGGTTAGTCCGAGTGACAGTGGACTGTGCCCGGACAAAAAGGAAAGTATCCGAGAGAAAATGGAAATTTGCCTAGATAATGTGAGTTATCCGGGTGAAAAATGGAAAATGATTGGACAGAAGGGAAATAACTCGGATAAAGGTGGTTTATCCAAGAGAAAAGAAAATAGCCAAGGAAGCTGGGCTGGGTCGTTGATATCTCTTGTATTTACATCATTTAGGCTTGCATTTAGTGCATGTTTTGATTCCCTTTTGCATGTTTTCCTTATCCTTTGTCCCATTTTCTTCTCCTTTTAGACTTAGGTTGCATTAAAGATGTAGTTTGCATTTTCTTTGCATAAAGGATGTTTCTAGGTGCTTATGGAGCTATGAGTAGCATGGAGGAGCTTTGGGAGTGGACCAGGAAGCTGGCTGAACTGAAATGGAGCAAGAGGAACCAAGACAGACGATCTCTGCAGAGCCTATCGGTCAAGACACGAAGGCTATCGGTCAAAGAGTGACCGATAGAGAAGCTATTGATCAGGCTATCGGTCAAAGAAGTGACCGATAGAAGTATACCATGAGTATTCCGGTCACCCTATCGGTCATCTTATAGACCGATAGGAATCCTATCGATCACCTTATCGGTCACATTCAGACCGATAGGATCCCAGTCCGAAGCTGCTTTTATCTACATGTTTGCCATTACTTTTAGGCTTCCCTCTTTATGTATAAATACTTATTTTTCTGGGATTTTCGAGCAGTCATGTCATTCTACTGTTCTTGAGTTATTTTTTTGAGTTTGTAAGACAAATTTCTTGCTTTATTTAATATAAGTTCTTAATCTCTCTTTTAATCATGATTATCATCTTTTCCTCTTGTGATTTGGTGTTAAACATGGCTATTAGTGACTAGTTTACATAGGGTTCTTAGATGTGGTAGATTAGGGAGATTTAGGGATTGATTAAGGTTTGTTTATTGTTTAATAACATGAATTCCTCTCTATTGATATGTTCTTAAGCTAGATTTGTCTTGATCACACTTATCTAGGATTTAGGCTTTCACTTATGCTCACCAAGTGTTTGATGAAATGCTGATCTTGTTTGATAGAGGATTTGCTGGCCTTGGATCAAGAATTGACTATTTGAGGAGCATTTTGACATGTATAAAGTTTATTATTAATGCTTGTTGAATGTCTTAGCACAAATGAGAGTTAGTTCTTGTTAAAGTACTTAGAAAAGGGCTATTTATCAAGAGATTGGACTTAGCTTGCTTGTTTGTGAACTCTATGTCTAGGAACCAGCATTGCTAGCTTATTTGCTTGACCAATGATGCTTGAAACAACCTTAGTTAGTCTTTGAATTCCCCAAAATCAATAACCACATCTATGAACTTGTCTTCTCTTTGTTAAATTTCAAATTCTGTCATTGCTCTGCTTATTTACTCTGTTTTGTCTATTTGATCTTGCTAAACTGTCACTTTTTGAGTTTTCTTTGGTTATTGATCACTTTAGGTTGTTAGTTCAGTTGATTAGGCAACAAAAAACCTCTTTGCTTGCTTGACTTAAGAACTTCTGCTTGCAACTCTTTTGTATTCAACAATTCCCCATGGATTGATAAAATCAATACTACAATGAGTATGTAGGTTGAGGATTGAGATAGGCCTAAAAATCTTACATCAATTCGAGCGACGTTGCCATTGGGGTTTTCTGTTTGAATCATTAGTGTTTGTTGAGTCCTTAAGATCAAGTTTTTAGTTTTATTTGGTTACTCACTCCTTTTCAAATGTTTCCATTTCAGGTACACATCTACAAGTAGAAAAGATGCTCTATTTTGAAACTCCAAGGTGCAACAACTTCCACCAAGAGCTTCTGCCTATGAACTACTTTACAGACAGCTACAATCCCCACCCACAGTTTGCGCCCACTCCTTCCCTCCCTCAAGGTCAATTCACTGCCTCTACCTCTAGTGCAGCTGATACCAAGAGCATGCTCATTCAAATCCTCAACTTACAACTTCTGAAACATTGGAGATGAACCAGAGATTTGATGAGTTGCATAACAAAGACTCTGTTCATGATGAGCTCAACAACAAGCTTGATGATTTGGATTCAAGAATACAGACCTTGGAGAACAACAAAGGAGTTGCAACTGCACCATGCCCCCAAGATACTCTTCCTGAAGAATGTGAGCACAACCCTCAGGAATTTTGCCACTTGCTTGCTCATGGGGATGAAGAATAAGATGATGAAGATGCTTCATTGGAAGAGCTTGGCATTATGCTTCAAGAGTTGTTGTTACATGTGGACATGTTAAGGGATGAGTATGGGGGGGGAAGTCACCCATGTCAACATTGATGATCAAGAAGCTACAGATATTGTAGACAAGTTCCTCAAAGGACTAGATGACAGCTTGAACAGAGAAGAAGAGCAAGAAAGAGCAGCACAAGAAGCTGCCGAGAAGGAAGAGGCTGAGAAAGCCTTAGTTGCTCCAGAAGAAGAAGCCAGACCAGAGCTCAGTGAAGCTGATAAAGAGTTTGTACAGACACACCATGCTTTGCTTGTCTTGGCCAGAGAAAGTCTTGAAGCAGCAATGAGAAGGGTAAAGCTCCTTAGTTCAAGTTTACAAACCACCAATCACTTACCCCACAATGCACTTTACAAAAGTTAGGATGGAAGTCTACACAAAGTTCAGGAAAGACATACAAGATGCTGGAATAAAGCTTCCCCATAGAACCACTTTGCTTAAAGTAAAGGATCAAATCAGGTTCCTCAAAGAAGTCATTGACAAGCTGGAAGTAGTGGAGCCAATTCTGGATAATGTGGAGCTGATCTGAATAGAAGCAAGGAGCTGAAGACATTGACAAAGCTTCCTAATCCAGGAAAGTTCCTCATTACTTGTGAGCTAGAGATGCTAGACAATGTTGGGACCTTGTGTGATTCAGGTTCAACAGTGAATGTCATGTCTCTCCACTTAAGCCAGACATTAGGAATCAAGAAACTGAAGCCCTACAAAGCCTCTATCACCTTTGTGGATAACACCTCAACAAGACCTTTGGGCATAGTGAAGGATTTCCCTTCGAAGATTGGGAATTGCTTAGTGCCAACAGATTTTGTGGTTATGGAGAAGACATATTCAAGAGAGGTGCCACTTCTTCTAGGAACACCAATCTTGGCAACAGCAGGAGCTAAGATGGACTTCAAGAGAGGCTCTGTTATTCTGAAGAATGTTGATGAGTTCAAGGTCTACAAGATTGTCTCTCCTTCCATAGTCTTTTGTGGAATGATCATTCAAGAGGAGAGTGAGCAACAAGATCATTCAAGTTGATAGAGTTGATTTTCAGAGAACAAATGCTTTCAGAATGAGATGAGAAGATCAAATCTAGCAATCTAAGTATGGTTCAGCCTTAACTTCTAGGAATCATATGATGCATCAAACAACTAAGCACTTAAAAACTGAAATCATCTCTAAACACTAAGCACTTTACAAGGAAAACTCATCATAATGCCCTATGCAAATGCAATACAACCTAAATGTCAACACTAGACTCAATCCTAGAAGAATGGAATACAACTATATGCTTTCTTTTTGGTTTGCAAAATTGCAAAACAAAATTTAAAAATTTTTCGATTTTTTTTGTGTTTTTCTATGCCTTACATGTATGCATGATATGCATGAGACTCAAAGAGAAAAGAAAAAAGGAAAAACTAAGAAAACAGAAAACAAAGTCAAACCCCAAATCTCTCCCCCACACTTAAATTACACA
This sequence comes from Thlaspi arvense, assembly GCA_911865555.2. Taxonomy (NCBI): domain Eukaryota; kingdom Viridiplantae; phylum Streptophyta; class Magnoliopsida; order Brassicales; family Brassicaceae; genus Thlaspi; species Thlaspi arvense. Next base: position 17,799,253 of record OU466857.2, read on the forward strand.
GTCCATTGTGTAATGAAAGCAATGGAAGAGAGAAGCAACAAAATATATTACAAAAATGAAAAGATGCAATGGTATAGAACAATGGAAGGGATGTGGTACTTGGTTCAATGGTAGGAGTTGTGGGATGATCCTGAGGTTTGTGGAGACTTGCTAGCTATGGGGAAAGGGATGCTTCCTCTCCTTGTGACCTTCTGTCGCTTGATGTTGAGCTGCTCCTGCTTCTCATTGTACCTCAGGTGGAATTTCGGTCACACATGACCGATACAACTGACCGAAATGGCAGTATCGGTCATTAGTGATCGATATTGGAGGTTGTGGCTTCCTGGGATTAATTTCGGTCATCAGTGATTAACACACTTGACTGAAATACATCCGGTGTGATTGTGTCGATCTTGAGTGATCGATACTGGTGACCGATACGATTCCAAGAATCTCATCGATCACCAGTATGTTTATGTCGATCAAGTGTGGTCGATATGAATGACCGAAATTTAGTCCTGCTGTCGAGCTGCTTTCCATATCGGTCACAAGTGACCGATATGTTGACTGGTATAGACTGGCTCCACTGATATCGGTCAATCATGATCGATACTGATGACCGAAAATCTGTGTATCGGTCTGTCATGACCGATACAAATGACCGATATCAGCCAGAATACACCTGTTCTTTGTCTCCTTCCAACTTCCTCGAACCCCAGTTCGAAATCCTGCTTCTACACACTAAAACAAAGCATAAAAGATAGACTAGAAAGCATAATATATACAAAAGGATACCATGGGACTACCTCCCAAGTGTGCTTGTTTAAAGTAACTAAGCTTGACTTTCCTTGGTTGATTACTCTTGTGGAGGCTCATCAAGGTTGATGTCCACTTCATTTCCAAGAGACTCACTTGCCATGTATGGTTTCAGCCTGTGCCCATTCACTGTGAAGTCCTCTCCATTCTTGCTGAACAAAGTCACAGCTCCATATGGCAACACATCTTTGATCTTGAATGATCCTGACCATCTTGACTTTAGCTTTCCAGGAAATAGCTTCAACCTTGAGTTGAATAGCAGCACCTGATCCCCTGCCTTGAAGTCCTTGTGTTTGATCCTTTTGTCATGGAAGGCTTTTGTCCTCTCCTTGTAGATCCTAGAACTCTCAAAAGCTTCAAGGCGGTTCTCCTCTAGTTCATGCAAGTTGATAAGTCTTTTTTCTTGAGCTGTCTTGATGTCAAAATTCAGCAACTTTGTTGCCCACAAGGCCTTATACTCTAGCTTAATAGGCAGATGGCAGGATTTCCCATAGAGGAGTGAGAAAGGAGTCCTACCAATGGGTGTCTTGAAGGCTGTCCTATAAGCCCATAAAGCATCATCAAGCTTATTAGACCAGTCCTTCCTTGTGACACCAACTGTTTTCTCCAAGATGGCCTTGATCTCCCTGTTGGATACTTCCACTTGGCCACTTGTTTGAGGGTGGTAAGAGTAGCAACCTTGTGCTTGACACCATTCTTCTTGAGCAAGTTCTCAAAAACCTTGTTGATGAAATGACTTCGACCATCACTGATCACACATCTTGGAGTACCAAACCTTGGGAAGATGATTGTCTTGAAGAGCTTCAGCACAACTCTAGCATCATTTGTTGGACTAGCAATGGCTTCAACCCACTTGGACACATAATCAACAACTACCAGAATGTACTTGTTCCCATAAGAGGAAGGGAAGGGTCCCATAAAGTCAATCCCCCACACATCAAAAAGATCTACTTCAAGGATAGAATTCAGAGGCATCTCATCTCTCTTGGAGATGTTTCCCTTCCTTTGGCAGGCATCACATGAGGAGATATGGGCTTGAGCGTCCTTGAACAAACTAGGCCACCAAAAACCAGCTTGTAGGACCTTGGAGGCTGTCTTGAATATTGCAAAATGTCCTCCGTAGGCTGAGCCATGGCAATGGTGCAGGATTCCCTGAATCTCTTCCTCAGCTACACACCTTCTGAACAGCCCATCATTCCCTCTTTTGTACAAATAAGGCTCATCCCAAAAGTAATGGGAGACATCCCTTAAGAATTTCTTCTTCTGATGTGAGTTGAGGGTCTGTGGTATCTGTCCAACCACCAAATAATTCACAAAGTCAGCATACCGAGGTAGTTTATCTTCTTCTAGGCTTTCCACCTCTGCATTCCTGACTCCTAAAGCATGCAACTGTTCTTCTGGTAGGGTATCATTGATTGGAACAAAGTCATATATCCTCAGTCTTGAGAGGTGATCAGCAACTCCATTCTCAATTTCTCTTTTATCCACAATCTCCATATCAAACTCCTGTAGAAGAAGAATCCATCTAATAAGCCTTGGTTTGGTGTCCTTCTTAGCATAGATGTGTCTCAGCGCAGCATGGTCAGTATAAACAATCACCTTGGAGCCTACCAGGTAGCTCCTGAACTTCTCAAATGCAAAGACAACTGCTAAGAGCTCCTTCTCAGTTGTAGCATACTTTGACTGAGCCTCATCCATAGTTCTGCTGGCATAGTAGATAACATGAAGTTTCTTGTCAACTCTCTGCCCCAAAACTGCTCCAACTGCATAGTCACTAGCATCACACATTATTTCAAATGGTAGATCCCAGTTTGGGGCTTGAACTATTACTGCTGATATCAGGGCTTGTTTGAGAGTAAGGAAGGCTTGAAGACAGTCTTCATCAAACACAAACTCTGCCTCCTTACACAACAATCTTGTCAAGGGTCTTGCAATCCTTGAGAAGTCCTTGATGAATCTTCTGTAAAAGCCAGCATGCCCCAAAAACTTCTGATCCCTTTGACAGTAGTTGGAGGTTCCAAGTGCATCATGACCTCTATCTTGGCTTTGTCCACCTCTATTCCTTTCTCTGAGATCTTATGACCCAAAACAATTCCTTCTTGCACCATGAAGTGACACTTTTCCCAATTCAGAACCAGTTTTGTGTCTTCACACCTTTGGAGAACCTGAGAAAGGTTAGACAAGCAGACACCAAAGGAGGATCCATAGACGCTAAAGTCGTCCATGAATACTTCCACCATTTCTTCAAGCAGGTCAGAAAAATAGAAGTCATACATCTTTGAAAAGTAGCAGGAGCATTGCATAAACCAAAAGGCATTCTCCTATAAGCGAAAGTTCCATATGGGCAAGTAAAAGTAGTTTTTTCCTGATCATTGGGATGGATAGGGATCTGAAAGTATCCACTATAACCATCTAGAAAGCAGTAATACTTATGATTTGCTAATCTTTCTAGCATTTGGTCTATAAATGGCAAAGGGAAGTGATCTTTCCTAGAAGCAGAATTAAGTTTTCTGTAATCAATGCACATTCTATGACCAGTGATTGTCCTAGTTGGTATTAGTTCATCATTCTCATTTTTAACAACAGTGATCCCTCCCTTCTTAGGTACCACATGGACTGGTGAGACCCATGTGCTATCTGAGATGGGATAGATCACTCCTGCTTCAAGCAACTTCAAGATTTCTTTTTTCACTACTTCTTTTAAATTAGGATTCAGCCTTCTCTGGGGTTCAATAGTAGTTCTTGTCTCATCCTCTAGATGGATCCTGTGAGTGCAGAGGTTAGGAGATATGCCTTGGATATCATCCAATGAATACCCAATAGCTTTCATAAACCGCTTCAACACCTTAACAAGGGCCAGGATCTCATCATCATTGAGGCTGTCATTGACTATAACAGGGTAAGTGGAGTTAGGACCTAGGAAAACATACCTTAGCCCATGAGGAAGTTTTTTGAGTTCCACTTTTGGTGCCTTGAGTTCGCTCCAGTCCTCATCTGAGCTGCCTTGCTTCTTAGCGTCAGCTTCCTTGCTTGGGGAACCAGTTTCCTGAGCTGAGAAGACTTCTTTTCTTGTGTACGCCAAGCTTTCAAATGGTCCTTCCTCCTCAAAGAATCTGTGAGAGTCCAATCTCAGCTGATAGCCTAAGCTTTCCTTATCCAAGTACCCATCATCTACATGCTCACTTGTCAAAGCCACTTGGAGCTTGTCTCCACAACACAGCTCCTTTTGAAGTTCATCATTCAGCTTTTCTAGAATATCAATCTGGAGTACTTGACCTTCAATGGTAGGCTGCTGCATAATCTTCTTGATGTCAAACTTCGAAGATATATCCTTGCCTAACTTTAGGTCAATCTTTCCCTTCTTAACATCAATGACTGCTCCTGTTGTGGCTAGGAATGGTCTCCCAAGAATAAGAAGATCTCTAGGCTCTTCATCCATGTCCAAAACTACAAAATCAGTAGGTATTTCTACACTCCCAATCCTGAGTGGTACATCTTCAAGCAAACCTTTGGGATGTCTTACTGACCTATCAGCCAATACCAAGGAGATTATGCAGTCCTTGAACTTGGTGAAGCCTAGGCGCTGTGCTACAGAGTAGGGCATCAAGCTGACACTAGCTCTAAGATCACACAAACATTTGTCAAACAGGAGTGGACCTATAGAGCAGGGTAAGGTAAAGCTTCCTGGATCTCCTAGCTTGTTCGGAGTCACTCTTTTCTGCTGAATAATGGCGCTACATTCATGTGTGAGGACTACCATTCCCTGCAGATCTTTGGTTCTTTCAGCAACTGCATCCTTCAGGAATTTTTGATAAGGAGGGACTAAGACAAAGGCATATAACAGTGGCATCGTGAGCTGGATTTTCTTCATCTGTTCATCAAAGAGTCCTTTGTATTTAGCAACCAGCTGCTTTTTAAACCTTCCAAGAAAAGGTATTGTGGGCTGATAAGGAGGAGGTATATATCTTGGTTCTTTGGCTAACTCCTTAGAAGCCTCCTTTGTCTTGCCTTTAGTAACCTCCTTGTCTTTGGCTTTCTCAGAAATCTTTTCAGCTTCAATCATTTCATCTTCTGGAGTATCTTCCTTTTCTTTGACCTCCACCCCCTCTTCTAGTTCCTCAATGTCCTCATTGGGTGTAGAAGGAGTACTCTTAGAGGAAGCTGCTTTCCACTTCTGAGAGTGACGGCTTTGACATACTCCTGTGTGAGTGAAGAGGTAGAAGGGGTAGACATTGTTTCTAGTTTGTTGATCTTGATGTTGATAGGAGCTATTTGTGACTGTAGTTTGGAGTCAATGTCCTTGTGTATTTCATCAGTCATACTTCTCTGAATATCAGTAAAAGTCTTTTGAATCTCAACAGCCATCATCTTTTGCAGTCCTCCATTGTGAAGTTGTTGGAGTTGGAGGAGCATTTCTTTATAATCCAGACTATATGAGGGTGAAGAGTTATTGATACCAGCTGTTTGGGAAGAGAAAGCTTGATGCTGTGAAGAGTGAGTGTCTTCAATGGGCTGGTGTATACAGGCGTCAAGGTCATGATGCATTAGTGAAGCCTCTTGGTGTTGGAGAGCCTTGACATGGTGTTGCCTGTAAAAGTTTGTTGAGAGATCATTTGATAGGAGTTTAGTGGTTGCATTGAGTAGTAGATCAACTTTCTTCTGCAGAGCTTTCATCTCAGACAATGCTGTTGCTAGTTCCATGGAATGTTGCTCTTTGTCATCCACATAGTCCCAATTGCTGAGTGCCATGTTCTCCACTAGTATCCAGCCCTCATCAACATCTTTCCGAAGAAAATAGCCATTACTAGCTGTGTCTAGAAGGATTCTGATCTTTGGTAGAACACCTCTATATAGTGTGGATAGAAGCATTTCCTTAGTGAAGCCATGATGGGGGCATTGATGAGTGAAACCTCTGAACCTCTCCCAAGTGTCTCCAAAGCTTTCATTAGACCACTGCCTGAAGTTTGTGATCTCATTTCTGAAGTGTGCAGTTCTTGAGGGAGAGAAGAATTTGGTTAAGAAAGCACCTTTACATTGTTCCCAAGTAGTGATGCTGCCTTGTGCTAGAGATTTCTCCTATAATCTAGCTCTATCACCAAGTGATAATGGAAATAACTTGAGCTTCAGACCATCATCTGATACTCCACTAAGCTTTGTTAAAGTGCATATCCTCTCAAACTGATCCAGGTGCTCTAAAGGGTCTTGGTTGGGCAATCCAAATAACTGCCTTTCTTGGATCATTGTGGTGATACTGCTCTTGATCTGGTATTGCTCAGTTTCCATTGGTGGAAGGATTCCTTGCCTTGAAGTATAGTTGGAGGGTATATCAGCAGCACCAATGGGTCTTTTTAGTCTCTGAACAACAGCTCCTTGTACACCATCTTGACCTTGCTGTCCTTGTAACTCTTGGATCCCTTGAAGACCTTGTTGACCTTGTGGACCAAAACCAGCAGCATACTGATGTCCTTCCATGCTTCAACAACTGAATTATGGCTTAGCAAACCCTAAATTCCTGACCTTGAACTTCAGATGTAGCTGTAGACACTTAGGAGCAAGTGTTGTGGTACCTACAAAAGAAATTCTAGACCAAAAGAGAAATCAGTAATCAAAATCGAAAATAACGAAGCTTGACCCTCAAGATCTCTACAAATCCTACTGAACAAAGACTTTTGACTCTCTTATGTCAATCACCCATTGTACTAGTCATTGTAGCATTGGGTTTTAATGTCAATCCAAAGGGGAAGATTGAAATAGCTGGATTATAGTAAATTTCCTAATTCAAGCAAATAGGAAAAAGGGGTTTAGAATATCTAGCAACCTAAGTGATCAAACAAGAGTAAAGCAAACACAAAGCAGGAATGAAATGCAAGTGAAGCAATAAAATAAAGGTAAAAACAGAGCTTAAAACAGAGAAAAGATGGGACTTGAGATGAGATAATTGGTAATAGGGAACTCTTGACTCAGCTCATGATGCTTACACACTCACACAATGCTATTCCTTATGCATAGGACTCATTTATAAGACTAATTCAATCTTTTGGCACTAATCTCTTTGCTAATTACCAAGTCAAGAACTAATTTTCATTAGTGAAATAATAAAGAGCAAGCATTAAGACAAATCTATCCACCCTATATTGCCAAATCACTCCCTAGACAGTCAATCTCTTGAGCTAGGATAAGCAATTCTCTTGCAAAGCAGTTCAGGCATTTCATCAAACACTTGGTGGGCATAAAATGAGCCTAAGATCTTAATCAACTTAGCTAGGGCTAATTAAGCATTAAACACAGCAATCAAGAAAGGAAATGGAAGAATTAATACTAAGCAATCATAGATAGAGTCTCAAATTCCCAAAACCTAACTCATCTCAAATCCCTAAAAAGAACTACCCACTAATCACCATTAAAGCCACCAAATCAAAGAGAGAAAGATGACTAGTCATAATTAGAAAGCTTAAACAAGATGAAAGAAGCAAAGTTTGATTAAAATTAAGCAAAGATTTGAATTACAAGATCCAAAAGTCCAAACAAGAAAGAAAGAACTGCTGGGTAAAAGCTTGTTCTCAGAAATTAGGGATTTTTCGTATATATAAGAGTCCAAGCAAAAATGGCAAAGTTGTAAATAAAAGGTCTTCAGTCTGGCAGCGTATCGGTCAGTTGTGTCGGTCTTGAGTGACCGAAAAGGATCCATATCGGTCTGGAGTGATCGACACATATGACCAAAATTCAAACAGTGTGTTTGTGTCGATCACGTTTGACCAATACTGGTGATCAAAATTGCTCAGTATCGATCATCCTTGACCGATACTCTCTGTGCTCTGACCGAAAACTTCTGCAGAGATCTTCTGCTGTGATCCTTCTTGCTCCCTTTTTCCCAGCTAGCATCTTGTATCATTCCCAAAACTCCTCCAAGCTCCTTTAAGCTCCAAAAGCACCTAAAAACATCCAAAATGCAAAGAAAATGCAAATTATACTCTAAATGCAACCTAAGTCTAAAAGGAGAAGAAAATGGGACAAAAGCAAAGGGAGAACATGCAAAAGAGGACCAAAATATGTACTAAATGCAGCCCTAAATGGTGTAAATACAATGGATATCAAGACATCAGTGAGAGAGGAGTCTAAGTGGTTGTTCATCCCGGCGAACTTCTGATTTGTGGAAGCTTGCCCTTGGAGCAACTGTTGAAACATGGCTTGGACAGGATCAACTTGTTGCGGTTGCATCTGTTGTTGAGGAACAAAGCCTGGAGGGTACATAGGAGTATAAGGTTTGTTTCCGTGCTGCTGCTGCTGTCCCTGAAAGTTACCTTGTCGCTGACCTTGAAAACCACCACTCGGCTGAAAACCTTTGTTATAGGGCACAAACGGTTTAGCTTGTTGAGGAGGGTACACCTGATCCTTTGGGTTTTCAATGTTGGTGCTCTATAAGGCAAGTTGTTGTTGCCTTGGTAGCCTTGAGAGTAACCTTGAGGTTTGTAGCTGTTTTGACCGGCTACCCAATTAGCTTCTTCCTCTTGGCATTGCTCTAGCTCATCTAAGACATCTGCGGCTTCCCCAACAAAATGGACATGCTTTTGGTTAGCAAGCATGAGCTTATCGATCTTCTCATGTAGAGACTTCATTTCCTTCTTGTTGGCTTCAAGATCAGCTCCTCTTGGTCCACGGTCAGCCCAAGAAGTGATAGTGCCTTGTGGAAGAGTCTTCTCCCAATGTCGTGCCTTGTCGCCTAAGGAAAAGGGAAACAAGCGCAGCTTGAAGCTGTCTTCCGAGATGCCATTTATCTTGAGCATTCCACAAAGCTACTCGAAGTTGTCTAGATGCGCCAATGGGTCCTCCAAAGCTAACCCATGAAATTTGTTGTTTTGCATCATCTTAACAAACCCTGGCTTGATCTCGAAATTATTGTTTTGCACTGGAGGAGGAGTGATCCCAAACCTATTATGGTGAGAATTGGGAGCATCTCCCGCTCCAATGATACGTGGGGGTCTAGCCGCGTGGTGGGGGTTTCCATTACCCCTTCCCACTGCCCCGTGAGCTGGACGAGGTCCCTATTGGTGCTGTCCAAGGGCGTGAGTAGGTTGTTGTCACCCTTGGAACGCAGATTCATGTACCTGAAAGACACAAGTTTGAGAGTAGAGAAATCAGTAACCAACTTAAAGTCTTAGTCTTTACTAAACCCCAAATCTTAATGCTTTCTATCCCCTAAGATGGCAACGGCGCCATTTGATAACTGGTTTCTTAGTGCAATGATGTGTCAAGATGCAACAGAGAGGTTATCAAAGCTCTAATGCACACAGAGATGTAGTATAGTGAGCAAGAGAGATATCAATCCACACATAGGGTTAGCAAGTTCACTAAGAATGCAAAGGATGAGTAAAGCTAAGCTAAAATGATAATTGTTTGGTAAAATCCCTAAAAACTAAATGCAAGTGTCAAATGCAAAGCAAGACAATTTTAAAATCCCTGGAAGAGGTTTAACCTACCACGAGGAATAAGCGGAATAATTAAAATGCAAAGCTACTAATTATTAAAAATCGACTAGTGGATCGACCACGGGATTGACCAATAGATCGAGCAACAACGATCGATCTCGTCTAAACAACCAAAAATGCCGAAATGATGCGATTTGCGATTAACAAGAACACAACTTTATGATGATGGAATGATATTAAACGACTTAAGATACTAAGAAAGAGGGTCTAGGGTTGAGGGTCACGTTCGTGGGTCTCAAAGGTCAAAGCTTGTTTGAAAACATAAGATCTACTCTCTTTGAGAGGTTCCCTAGGCCTTGGAAACAAAACAAGATCCATCCATGGCTTGTGGTATGGATCACTCCTTCATTCTCTTCTCCAAACCCATGGTGTTTGGTGGAAAAAGAGATCGAAGGGCATAAAACATAGATTTTAAACAAACGACCTAACTGGTTCCCTTTACAACCATGGCGTGTGGGAAAGGTACACTAGCTTCTAGGGTTCGATTTTCCAGGACATCTGGATCCTGTCAAGGTAAGACATCCCTCGGATCTTAGAGATCTTGGCGTGAGAGTCTCTAAGCCTTAAGCGTTCGAAATCCTAGAAGAGATGGTGATGAAGAACAAGAAAACACAAAACTTTAACCTTTTTGACCCTTTCGAATTGCCCCAACCCCGAAACCCAGTAACAATACTCGCGACTCATAAGAAAAACCGATGAAAGCATAAATGATGATCTATTAAACATGATTAACAAAGATTAAAGCAAGAAGATCAATATTTAAAAGTTAAAATGCAAGAAAGGCTTTGAAGGTCTACAATGGTGATTTGCATAAAACGAGAGAGAACGAAAAAAGGTAGAAGACAGGATGGGATCATGAAAGGGATCGTTGCTTTTTGCCAAAAATGGTCAAACCGCAAATGGTCCCCCCTTTGCTACGGTCCAAAGCCAGCTGGACGGATAAGGTTGGTCTGGGATCGAGCACGAAGGTCGATCTGGCACTCGATCTTGGATCGGATGGCTCCTAGTCGATCTCTGAGTCGATCTTGTGCTGATCGGGTTGGAAGCTCGATCCGGTCTTCGATCTGCCTGGCGTGATTTACGTCCGTACTTCAGATCGATCTCCACAATCGATCTTGGTCTCGATCCATCCGCTTGCATCGACTTGAATACTCGATCTTCTTGTCGATCTCGGGTCCTAAGCATGCAATCCTGATTTCTCCAAGCGTCCACGAACTTCCTCACGAGCCTTAGCACGTCCACAAATCTTCCGTAGCTCCAAAGTAACCGAAAATAACCTGGATGCGATGCAAAATGCAAGAAACATGCAAATGTTGGTGCAAAAGTAATCTAGGACCTAAAGTGATGCAGACTAGCCTAAAGTGCAAAGTAAATGCATGAGAAACTATCCTATTTGTATTCAAAACACATGAAATATGCAGCAATTTCAATAGGCATCCTATCGGTCATCCTATCGGTCAAAACTTGACCGATAGCCCGCGAGGTAAGTTTTCAAAATTTTCAAAAATATTTCCCTCTCTTGGCTTGCAGCCAAGTAGGTTTAAATTTGAATTTTGGCTCCTTCCTGACATTTAGCAGAGCTCCTGAACACTTTTATTCTTGTCTCCCACACTTTAGATTCCCTTGGTTCCCGACCAACCTCTTTAAAAACCAACAAACTTCTTCTCTTCTCTTCACACTTCATTTCTTCACTTCTCTCACATATAGCTCGAAATTTTTAGCTCTCTCTCTTTTTAATATTTCTTCTAAGTGCTCAGAAGCTCCATAAAGGTTTGCTTTCTCAACTGTTCATTTCTTGTTCTTAAATTTTGCATGAGTTTAAATTTGTTAAATTTATGGTTTTAAGAACAAGTTTTGTTTTGTTTAAGGTATTTTGCTTTGATTTTGCATGGTGGATTGATATCCCTTGTATTTACACCATTTAGGGCTGCATTTAGTACATGTTTTGGTCCTCTTTTGCATATTTTCCCTTAGCTTTTGTCCCATTTTCTTCTCCTTTTAGACTTAGGTTGCATAGGAGTATAGATTGCATTTTCCTTGCATATTGGATGTTTTTAGGTGCTTTTGGAGCTTAAAGGAGCTTGGAGGAGCTTTGGGAATGATCCAGGAGGCTAGCTGGACAAAAGGGAGCAAGAAGGATCAAAGCAGAAGATCTTTGCTTAAGTTTTCGGTCAGAGCCTGGAATTTTCGGTCTCTGGTGACCGAAATGGAGCAGTATCGATCACCATTATCGGTCTGATGTGGTCGACACAAACACACCGTTATAATTTCGGTCATGTGTGTCGATCACTGATGACCGATACAGATAAATTTCGGTCACTGGAGGTCGACACAACTGACCGATACTGACCCAGCCCGAACTTGTTTTTAATTACACTTCTGCCATCTTTCTAGGGTTTTCTCCCTTCGGCTATAAATAGCCCCGTTTTCTATATTTTTGGGAGGTCTTGTCAAAATACTGTTCTTAAGCTATTTTTTTAAGTTTGTAAAACAATTTCTTTGCTTTGTTTAATACAATCAAGTATTTGCTTTAATCTTTCTTTAATCTTTCTTTTAATCATGATTAGCATCTTCTCCCTTTGTGATTTGGTGTTAAACATGATTATGAGTGAGTAGTTACTTTAGGGTTTCTAGATGTGGTAGATTAGGGGAATCTATGGCTTGATTTAGGCTTGTTATGTGCTTCTGTTTATGGGTTCCTCTCTATTAATCTGTGATTCATGCTAGATTAGTCTTGATCAAACTGGTCTAGGTTGTTAACTTTCTCTTATGCCCACCAAGTGTTTGATGAAATGCTGAACCTGTTTAGTAGAAGATTTGCTGGCCTTAGCTCAAGAGATTGACTGTTTGAGGAGCATTTTGACTTGAATAGAGTTGATTAGTCTTGCTTGCTTGATGTTTTAGCACTAATGAGAGTTAGTTCTTGTTAAGATGTTTAGCAAAGGGTTATTTGCCAAGAGATTGGATATAACTAGCTTAGTTGTGAACTCTATGTCTAGGAACCACCATTGCTTGCTTACTTGCTTGATCAATGTAGTTTGAAACAGCCTTATTCAATGCCTGAAATTCCCCAAAGTCAATAACTACATCTAGGAACTTGTCTTTCTCTGATTTGAATCTCGGATTTGCTCTGTTTTGCTCTGTTTTGCTCTGTTTTACTCTGTTTTTCTTGCTTAGAATTGCTTAGTTTGCTTTTGCTTTTACCTTGTTGCTGCTTGGTTCACTTAGGTTGTTAGAACTGTTGCTTAGGCAACAAAACCCCTTTCCTGGCTTGCTTGACTTAGAGATTCCACTCTCAACTCTTCTGTCTTTCAACTCTTCCCATTTGGATTGATACAACCCTATGCTATACTGCAACTGACTAGTACAAGCTAGGGCAATTGTCCTACAAGGGGTAAAACCCTTGTATCAATTTGGCCCCGTTGCCATTTGGAAAGCAGTTTGCATCATTAGAGTTTGTAGAATCCTTAAGATCAAGCTTTTACTTCTCTTTAGTTACTAACTCTCTTTGACTTTCATTTCTCTCTTTCAGGTGTATGAACTTGAGGTCCAGAGGTTCAAGCAACCTTGTGGAGTTCATCGATAATATCAACCTGCTGGATAGAGGACAGAGAGCAAGGAGGCAGCAAGAGAGACAGCAACACTTGCAAAGGCTTGGAATGAACATTCAAGATCAAGCCATGGACGACAACAGGTTTCAAGGTCCTCAAGGAGCTGCAGGAGCTCAGGGCATACAGGGACACCAAGGTGTCCAAGGCTTACAAGGTGAGCCAGGACCAAGAGGCGCTGCAGAAGCTCCAAGAGCAGCTAGACCTATTGGAGCAGGTGATGCACCAAATGCCTACAACAACAGGACAGGCATTATCCCACCAGCAGTCCAAAACAACAACTTTGAAATCAAGTCAGGTTTGATTTCAATGGTTCAAGGCAGCAAATTCCATGGGCTACCACTTGATGACCCCCTGGATCATCTAGACAACTTTGATAGGCTCTGTTCCTTTACCAAGATAAATGGAGTTAGTGAAGATGGCTTCAAGCTCAGATTGTTCCCCTTTTCTCGAGGAGATAAGGCACACCAGTGGGAGAAAAATCTTCTCCAAGGCAGTATAACCAGCTGGGATGAATGCAAGAAAGCCTTTCTAGCAAAATTCTTCTCTACTTCCAGAACTGCTAGAATCAGGAATGAAATCTCAGGGTTTGCACAGAGGAACAATGAAAGCTTTGGAGAAGCTTGGGAAAGATTCAAGGGTTACACTCTGCAATGCCCTCATCATGGCTTCTCACAAGCCTCTTTGCTATCCACTCTCTACAGAGGAGCCTTGCCTAAGATAAGAATGCTTCTGGACACAGCATCCAATGGGAACTTCCTGTCAAAAGATGTAGATGAAGGTTTGGAGTTAGTAGAGAACTTGGCTCAATCTGATGGAACCTACAATGAGGATTTTGATAGAGCACCAAGGAGTGCTAAGGATGAGTTAGAATCTAGCAAGAAAGAGATCAAGTCTCTACATGAGAAGCTGGACTTGTTGCTAAGGGAAAAGAAAGAAGTTCACTTTGTGGGAGACATGGTTCAGCTTGATGATCAGGAACAATGCCAAGTTGAGGAGATGAACTACTTGGGCAACCAAGGTGGTTACAACAACTATGGGAACTACAGACCAAATCCCAACCTGTCTTACAGGAACAACAATGTTGCCAACCCACAAGACCAGGTTTACCCTCAACAGCAACAGCAAGCTGCACCAAGACCTTTTATCCCCTACAACAATCAAGGTTTTCAGCAGAGGAACAACAACTATCAGCCTAGGGCGCCCTACAACCCTCTAGGATTCAATGCTCAAGCTCAAGGACAGGCTTCCTCCAGCTCTCAAGACACTGAACTCAAGACCCTCATGCAACAAATGATCAACACTCAAGTCAGCACAACCTTGGAAATGAACAAGAAGTTTGCAGGACAACGATCGACAAGAAAATCGAGAAGGTTGGTCGATCCAGATAAGAAATCGATGAGAAGATCGAGAGGGATAACTCTATCAGTTCAGAGAACAACTCAGCAACTCGATCTCCTGCTCGATCCATATCAAATCGAGTAAGTGAATCGAGAGAGTGCAATCGATCTGGACCATAACGAGGGGAAGATCGAATGGATTACTCGATCTCTGAGGAAGGAACGGTTCAAGATAGCAGCTTGAAAGCTCATGACTCGGGTTCAAAAGAGGCTGATGAGGATGGCAACGTCAACACAAGCCACGAGGAGGACTGGAGCGAGCTGCTAGCCCCAAAGGTGGACCTGAAGGAGCTCCCAAATGGGCTAAGGTACGCTTTCTTGGGATCAAATGACAGTTATCCTGTCATTGTGAATGAAAATCTGAGTGATGATGAGTTAAACTCACTCCTTAAGGAATTGAGGAAGTATAGAAGGGCCATTGGGTACTCTCTAAGAGACATCAAGGGCCTTTCACCAATGCTTTGTACTCACATGATTAACTTAGAGAATGAAAACACTTCTTCTATTGAACATCAAAGACGTTTGAACCCGAACTTAAAAGAAGTAGTGAAGAAAGAGATCTTAAAACTTTTAGAGGCTGGCATGATATACCCTATCAGTGATAGCACATGGGTATCTCCGGTCCATGTGGTACCAAAGAAAGGGGGTATCACGGTCATTAAAAATGAGAAAGATGAGATAATTCCTACAAGAACCATAACCGGACATAGAATGTGTATTGATTATAGGAAACTTAACTCAGCAACTAGAAAAGATCATTTTCCTCTTCCCTTTATTGATCAAATGCTTGAGAGATTAGCTAATCACTCATATTACTGCTTTCTTGATGGCTATAGTTGTTTCTTTCAAATTCCCATTCATCCTAATGACCAAGAGAAGACAACTTTCACATGCCCTTATGATACCTTCGTATATCGAAGGATGCCTTTTGGGTTATGTAATGCACCAGCAACCTTTCAAAAGTGCATGATGTCTATCTTCTCTGATCTTATAGAGGAAATGGTGGAAGTTTTTATGGATGATTTTTTCGGTGTATGGTGCTTCTTTTTCTGCTTGTTTGTCAAATCTTTGCAAGGTACTCAAGAGATGTGAGGAGACAAATTTGGTGCTGAATCGGGAAAAGTCTCACTTCATGGTGAAGGAAGGCATTGTACTTGGGCATAAGATCTCTGAGCAAGGGATTGAGGTTGACAAGGCAAAGATAGAGGTCATGATGAGCTTAGAGCCGCCGGCTAATGTGAAGGGGATAAGGAGTTTATTGGGTCACGCAGGCTTCTACTGGCGGTTTATCAAGGATTTCTCTAAGATAGCTCGTCCTCTTACAAGGCCACTTTTCAAAGAAGCCGAGTTCGTGTTTGATGATGAGTGTCTTCAAGCCTTTAAGACCATCAAAGAAGCTCTAGTCACCGCGCCTATAGTTCAAGCTCCTGATTGGGACCTGCCGTTTGAGATAATGTGCGACGCGAGTGACTACGCTGTGGGGGCTGTTCTAGGTCAGAGGAAAGACAAGAAGCTGCATGTAATCTACTATGCCAGCCGAACCTTGGATGACATGCAAGTGAAATATGCTACCACCGAGAAGGAGCTACTAGCTGTTGTCTTTGCCTTTGAGAAGTTCAGATCATATTTGGTGGGTTCTAAGGTCATTGTGTACACTGATCACGCCGCCTTGAGGTACATATACTCTAAGAAAGTCACCAAGCCGAGACTCTTGAGATGGATCCTTCTTCTACAAGAGTTTGATATGGAGATCAAGGATAAGAAGGGCATAGAGAATGGTGTTGCTGATCACCTTTCAAGAATGAGGGTGAATGAAGTCTTACCTTTGGATGACTCACTTCCTGAGGAGCAGCTCATGATTATCAACACAGTGGTATGTGCAAGACTAGAGGATAAGGTTGAAGAAGTCTTAAGTTTCAAGGAAGAAGACCTGCCTTGGTATGCGGACATTGTGTACTACTTGGCTTGTGGAGAGGAGCCTACTCACCTAAACCACTACCACAAGAAGAATTTCATGAGAGACATCTCTTATTACTTTTGGGATGACCCTTATCTCTACAAGAGGGGTGTGGACAGCTTGTACTAAAGGTGTGTAACAAGAGAAGAGGCAAAGACATCCTTCTCCATTGCCACGACTTGTCTTATGGAGGGCACTTTGCATCGTTCAAGACGGCTACAAAGGTTCTACAAGCCGGGTTTTGGTGGCCAACACTTTTCAGGGACGCTCACGAGTTTGTAAAGGCGTGTGAGGCTTGCCAAAGAGCTGGAAACATCACCAAGAGAAATGAGATGCCTCAGGTACCAATCTTTGAGGTTGATGTGTTTGATGCTTGGGGAATAGATTTCATGGGACCGTTTCCATCTTCATTCGGCAACAAATACATTTTTGTAGCCGTAGACTATGTGTCTAAGTGGGTGGAAGCTATAACATCACCCACCAATGACTCAAAGGTGGTGGTTAAACTTTTCAAGACTATCATCTTCCCATGGTTTGGAGTTCCAAAGATAGTGATCAGTGATGGGGGCAGCCACTTCATCAACAAGGTCTTTGAGGGTCTCTTGAAGAAGTATGGGGTTAAACACAAGGTAGCTACACCTTATCACCCTCAAACTAGTGGCCAAGTGAAGGTCTCGAATAGGCAGATCAAGGCTATCTTAGAGAGGACCGTAGGAGTAACTCGGAGGATTGGGCAAGCAAGCTGGATGATGCCCTTTAGGCGTATAGAACTGCCTTCAAGACTCCTATAGGTACCACTCCCTTCACTCTCCTCTACGGCAAGGCGTGTCACCTCCCTGTGGAGCTGGAGCATAGAGCACTTTGGGCCGTGAAGCAAATGAACTTCAGTCTCAAGACAGCACAGGAGAGAAGGTTGATTCAACTCCACGAGCTTGATGAGTTAAGGCTAGAAGCTTATGAGAGTGCCAAAATCTACAAGGAAAGGACCAAGGCGGTTCATGACAAGAAGCTGGTACTCAAGGAGCTTAAGGAGGGAAATCTGGTCTTGCTTTACAACTCACGGTTGAAGTTGTTCCCAGGGAAGCTCAAGTCTAGGTGGAGCGGACCTTTTGAGATCAAGGAAGTGCTATTGTATGGGGCGGTTACATTGGTTGGCAAGAGTGGACTGAACTTCACGGTGAATGGGCATAGAGTCAAGCCCTACATGGCGAGTGAATGCAGCAAGGAGAGCACCATGTTGCTTCTCCAAGACCCACCTCTAGCCTAAACCAAGTAAAGTCAAGCTAGTGACGTAAAACAAGCGCACTTGGGAGGGATTCCCATGTCTATCTTTATGCATATTTCTGCTTTATTTTTTTTTCAATTTTATGCTTTTTAGTTTAAGTGTGTAGGTGAAAGGATAAGGGAACAGGAGATAATGATCTTGGAGTCAAAAGGGGCATCTTCTCCTTTCAAGCCAATTTTCTTGTGTGACATCTTTGTGAAGCCTTATTTTTGGTTTGAACTTGGCATAAAGTGTTAGGTTTAGGCGACATGGTTAGGCTCTCATATGATTGCTAGCTTTGCATTTTGAAGCTAGTTTTAGGCTTGTTTTGGGGCGGGATTCATGGGGGTTGTTTTGCTTTGGTTTCGGTTTGAAAAGATTTTTTGTGTTTGGGGTTTGAACAAAAGGGAAATGAATGGTTTTAAGTGATGGTCTTGTACTGTTTTTAAAATAAAAGCTCAGTTTCAAAAGAAAAGAAGGTAGCTCTCAAAAAGAAAAAAAATCAGAAAAAGAAAAGAGCCAAAAGGCCAAGTGCTTAAAAGAAAAAAAAATATGAGAGAAGAGAAGAGAGCTACCAAAAGTAAAAGAATAGAGCTTAAATGTTTGTGTTTGATCACCACTAGCCGTAAGAAGAGTAAAAATGTTTTATGTTTTTGTAGGATAAGCTTGGCGCCTTGCCTTGTTGATGTGGGTAGTCTTTAGGAGGGTGAGTGAGCTTAATGAGAAAGAAAAAAAATGAGAGAGGGTTTTAGGATCATTGTTAGTGTATATGGGTAGATGAGAGTCTAGTCATGTATGCATCAATTGCCTTTACCTTTAGCATTATGCATAAGTTCATTCCTTTTTGAGATAACCCATTGCTTGATATACCCACTTAAATGAGATCATTTTTGTCTCATAACCTTTGTCCCTAAGCCAAATGTATTCGGTTTTAAAATGCATAAGTGTGATTCACGGTTTGAGCTTAATGAATGTTAAAGGTTAGGATTCTTGGATTATTTGGAATATGAGAGTCATGATTTGAGATTCAATATGTGATGAATATGGCTAAGTTCTTTGGAGTATGAGTGTGTGCATTGCATCTTAGGATTAAGAACTAGGACCATTGAATTGATTCATTTGAAAAACACTTTTGCAAGAAATTTGAGCCTCCATTTTTAAAACCTCTCTTCCTTTCTTGGATTTTGTTTGCTTGAGGGCAAGCAAAAGGTAAGTTTGGGGAGTTGATATATTCATATATTTCGCATATTTAGCATGCATTTAGAATAGTTTTTCATACATTCATCTTACATTTTAGGCTAGTTTACACCATTAATTTCATTTTAGGTCCTAAGTGCATTTTGCATTAACTTTACATTGCTCTTGCATTCTTAGTGACTTTCATCACCTAGTCTGACACCTCTTGCACTTATGCTAGAATTATTGTGCTTTAGGATTTGATATTCTTGCTGCATAAAAAAACCTGTTTATCAACGCTTAAGCTGTTCTACAATTGCATTCCCATTAGCAATCTGACCTTGTACATCGCATCTGTTCCCCTCTTCATCAAACAATAAACCAGTTTCATCCCAAATAAGCACTATCGGATTAACCATTTGGCTGGCTGTTTTTGCTTTCTTGTTTGTATACTCTAAGTTTGGTTGATCTTGATTACTGAGCTTGACTAACTTCTGATCATTATTGCTTCTAGTTTTGCGATTAAGCATATATATGAAACATAAAAAAGCAAGTGATAAAGTGTCTGAAAAAAAAAAAATAAAAATAAAATATTAGACAAAATTCGTAGACAATTTTTAGATCCCCGATAAAGACGCTAAAAACTTGATAACTCTATTAGAAAAATCCTTGCAAATGTTATCGTAGCCCTAAAGACTTAATGTTACAGATCAAGTTTCAGTACCAAATCAAGCTAAGTAGTAAACAATGTGACTAATGAAAAAACTTAAAATTGGTTAAAATTGATTAAAAATTGGTTAAAAATTTTAATCAATATGACAAATGTTAGGCTTTAAATTTTTTTAGATAAATCTGATTTGTAAATTTAAAAACTGTCAAGAAGTTATGAAGATTCACTCCCAAACTCAAAACACAACAATAAAATTAACCAACTTTCAAAATATTTAGAATTCAAACAATTAAGACAGCATTAAAGTGACAATCAAAATTTCTAAGCCAAATTTGTTTGCAGGCATATTTTTTCTTTGCAATTTTCTGATTAAATTCTCGTCTAGATCCGCCCCTGGAAACAATATAAACGACGAGTATGGCGAAAAAGGAAAAAAAACCAACTAAATCCAAGTTCTTGTTTCACCACCAGGTGGAAAAGCACTAAATTTAATTAATTTCCGATCACTAAAAACCAAAAGTTCAAGAAAGTAACAACAAATATTGTAGCTACAAGTTACAAACAACAAAACAGAAAACAAAAAGATAATAGGAAACCGTGGAAAAGATTCTTAGTCCAAACTCTCTTTAAGTTTGGTATAAACCCTCGTCCCTCGAGGACTCTTTTTAACCGTCGCTGGTCAAAGTCAACGCCAGAATCACTACGGTGAGTGTTGTAATCACTGTTGCACAAGCAAACACAGTCATAGTCCGGTTCGAGACGACTCTACTCTGCTTCTCTTCCCCGAGGCTTACCTCTATCTCCTCCACAAGTCTCCTAACAGTCTCCATATCCGAATCCTTAGCAGCGTGAATCAGCCTGTTCTGAATCTTCTCTAGTTTCATTGTCTGCATCGTTTTCTTCTTGTCTGACCAAATAAAACCCGTCATTTTCCATAGAAGGATACCAACATAAATCGCCACAACGCAGTCTACTGTGTAGTGGTGGCGCTCTCGTATTTCCCTCTGCGCGCTGTGTGACACGAGCAACCATATCATCGCCGAAGAGAAACCTCCATAAGCCTCCTTTTGATCAGTTTACCGCAGAAGGGTTAAAACATCTTCCTATGCATTAGCTGGAAAGTCATGGAGTTTTAATGTTAGAAGGAAGAAAAAAATATTTTACCGTCCAAGCCATAGCCGTTAGTACAGCTACGAGCATGTGGCCACTGTACAAGAGGTCATTACAACCACCTCCGGCTTTCTTTAGTAGACCAAACCATGAAGACCCTTCCGAGTAACTCGGTCTCAAGAAGTCACTGAGGAAGCTCATTAAACCCCAATCAGCTCTGTAGTCACCAATGTATTTTCCTGGATCAGCTGTTAGTAGCAAAAAAAGGACTTCTCAATTTCATCATAAATTCTAAGAAACCATCTATACCGCAGGCGGATTAAGGCATTAATTGTTTCAAATGTCAATTCTGCGTTTGCGTTTACATGAGCAAAAAGGACCAAACAAACTCAAAATCTAAATCATTCATTCCTAATAACAGTAAGTAAATATGTTCATCGCCATCTAGTAATCACGAGATGTCCTAATTAGATACTTAAAATTTTTATTATAACATTTGAACTCAAAAGCAAGCAAGAAAAAGAAAACAAGCAATCAAGGTGAGTGAACAGAGACTAGATGTTACCGTAAGCTGCATCCCAATGGAGGAGTTGTCTTATAGCAGAAGGGTCTTTAGCATAAGGGACATAATATTTCTGAGCCCATCGATGAGGATGAGAAGGGACGTTGTTGAACCGGGCTGAAGCACACCAAGGTCGTGCTGAAGGCAAGATAGTAGATACAAAGGTTATAGCTCTTAAAAGACGGCCAAATCCCATGGTGAACATGTATCGAGCACCTAATCCTAGGCCCGGAGCTTTCACAGAACCGAACACCACTGAGAAACCCAACATTACAAACAGCATAAGAAAATGGTGTAATCCGATGATATGAGCTCTTAGGATCTCCACAATTGTCTCGGGAAGGCTCTCGTTTAGTGCAAGTAGGAACCATTGACCTGTGTCAGGGAGTGGAGACGTATCCCTATCAAAGATAAAAAATTTATCAAATATATCTTATATCAAGTATTGCTGTGATGTTGATAAAGCTATACTCAAATTTCACCTGATTGCTCCAACAATATAATAAATTTATAGAAACTAAACATTTAAACATTCTTACTAATTTTTTTTTGATAATAATGATATAGTAACAGAAATACATAAATAATCAACGAAAAAATTACTTTAATGTTGATAAGCTACAATTAATTTCCACTTGATTGCTCCATCAATTTAAACAAATAGAAACCTCAACATGCCTACTATTATTTCTCATTTGAGACTCAAAATTACACTAACAGAAATGCATAAACCTTCGAAACAAAGATTACTGTGATTTTGATAAGCTATACTCAAATTTCACTTGATTACGACTATAAAAAACTATATGTCAAGTGACACTTTGATAAATATTAACAAATTTCACTTTGATAAACTAATAATCAACGAAAACATCACTCGTGATTCTATATAACACTTCGTAATATGATCGATATCCAAGTCAAACAATTTTCTACTCAAATCAGATCCCAAAGCACCGATGAGGTTAGAATAGAATCTGATTCAAATCAGCTAAACTCAGATTATAGTCAAAACAATGAAATTTTTAACTAAATTTGAAACGGATCTTAAACTTACCGGTGCCAATCTAAGCCAAGAACGGCGGTGACGGAGCGGACACAAAGAGCTTCGAAGAGAAGAGCACAGAGCATGAAGACGATGGAAGCGAGGAAAGGGATAGCTGCTCGTAGTTCAGCAGACCAGTGCTTGTAGAACGGGACACGTGTGATGACGGCGAGAGTCAGGACCGACCAGAGAACTGGCATAAGACGAGAATGCCACGCCGGAGACACGTATCTCATGTAATCAACCGCCACGTATGACATCGCGGCGATCCCAAGTCCAGCTCTGGACATCTGAGAAGCCGACAGTCGCCGCATCATGCCGGATTTGACGGATAAAGACTGGGAAAAGGGTCTTCACTCTTTCCTTTAAACCAAGGTTTGTAGGAAATTAGCAACTTAATTAAACTAATTCTATTTTTTTTTTTCTTAGTTGAACTAATATTTTCCATATTTATTTTTTCAATGTTATAATTATGGCTTGTAGTTGTTTTTAATATTCTTAGTTCTTCTAACTCTATTTACTTATATTAATAATTTTTTAAGTAGAAAAAATTATTTTTACACACACTTTTTAATTTATATATTACGTTTTAAGACACCCACTAACTAAGGATTATTGATAGATAGATTTTTGAATATTGTTAAAATTTTCAAAATATACTTTAATAATTTTAACCTTTATATATCATCTATTGTTATGAAAATTATTTTTTATGATTCTATCATTTTGTTAAAAAATTTATGTTATTGGGAAATTTTAAAATTTTAATTTAATATTAGACATTCCATTCTTTTGAATGTTCCAGATCAGTAGATCAAGTTATCGGTTTTTAGGAAATTGTTACTAAATTAAATCAAATAATATTTGGTTTGTTCAAAAATTGATTTTCCGACTTTTTTTTTATAAATCTTATATGATTCGAATATAATAATATAAAATGGTTTATTTACTTAATTTAAATATAATTAAAGTAGAAATAATAGAAGTTAAATTTGCTAATATATCAACAATACCACATTGATTCTTAATTTTTAATTTTTTATAAACTATATTAACTTAAAACATTGTATTAATTGTCAAATATTCCTTTTTATAATCCGGATATTGACACTTGCAATCAATTTTAATTAAAAACCTTCGATTCAAAGTTTCCGAAATGGTTTCAGAGATATTGCACAAGATATATTTATAAAACAATAAATTTGATTTAAATCAAGCGATTTAATTATTTACCTATTTTGGCGGCCTTCCATCTAATTCCAATTACGTAAATTGAGTTTCCAAAAAGGTATATAGATCGGCTCAAAGAATATATCAGCTTACATAATTTTTTGTTTTTAAAATTTGGTTTATATCAAGCAAATTTTTTTGCCATATTTTAATCCATAATAAATTAAATTTTTACAAAGGAAACGTATATATACTGGAACAGAAAAATATTTGTTTTACATGATTGGTACGATCTTTCTAATTTCTTAATTGCTATTCAAATATATACAGTGTTTGAATGGTATGCAGCTTTTTCACGTTTTTACGTTTTGAAAACTTGATTCTTTTATTTTTTACCATTCATGTTATTCATCACGTTTTCACGTTTTTTTATGTTTTTGAAACGTGATTCCGCTACCGTGTTAAAAATATAACTAAAAAAACAAAACGTGATTAATTTACTAAAAGTAGCTTTTCAACGTTTCACAATTATTCAGTTAAAATATTATTCAGTTCAGTTCATTCCGCTAGTAATTTTTTAGTTATTCCGCTATTTTGTTATTCATCTGACATACCAGTCAAACCTACAGTTTGTTAATCAAGATCTTTCAAATCTTAACCTATTAAATTTTGTCACAGCTAAATATTAAAGTTTCAATCGTCAACTTTTCATTTAGTTGTTTTACGTTTCGTAGGTTTTACGTTTACAACTAATGTTCTTGATTTCTTTGTTGTTGTTTGTTTTTTATTTTTCTGTTGTATAATATGAAAATGATCTTCAGATTTTATGTTACGTGTTGAAAGTTTGACAATCATAGCAACATCTACCAATCATAAACAATACAAAAAATAGCAAGGTAGTATTATTATTATTTTTTTTTCGTGTTTGCTGTTGTTTACTATTTTTTTTTCTTTGCTGTTACCGCATTGTCAAGTTGATGTTTTCTGGGTAAAGAATGGGCACACAGTAGGCGAAAATTTTGTATTCAATGGAAGTCACTTATATGGGTTAACGGTGACAGAACAAATTCTTTTACCGAATTATGTGGAATTTAAAACACTCGTTTAAGCTATGAGAGTTTTAATTCCTCTGCAGATTTTTGGGTTGGTGATTGAGACGCACTATTTACAGTTGATAAATTTGATTGAAAAGAAAGAAGAATAGCCGGCACTAGCAACAGATTTTGAAGAACTGGAGTTTATACACCCCAAACTTTCATAATATTTCTATAATTTTTACACCATGTTCTCTTAATATCTGGGTTAATTTGTCTTGCTAAATACGCTCAAGCTTGTAGTTTGATTTTCTCCCATATAAACTCTTTATTCCAGAATGGTTGGTTCCCCAATCCAATATCTTTAAAGCTAATGTTTAATTTATGGAATATTTGCAGAAAAAAAAAACCTGAACTATGATCATGTTCTTCTATGAAGCGTAACATACAAATTCATGTATCATAAGAATAAAAATACTCCAAAGAAGTTTTAGATAGTCTTGATACATTTATTTTGACATGTTTATTTCTGTTTGGCATCCCTTTATATTTTCGATGCTGTTTGATTGTATTTGTTAGTTTTATATATGAAAACTAAATCATAAAAGGTTATTCATACTAATGTTTATTTTTGATAGATTTGTTAAACCTGATTTTTTTAATGTATTTTTATTTTGTAAAAGATAAAATGTAGAAGAAAATTTTAAATGGTAGAATTGTAACGGGTCGTAAGCAAATAAACTTATTCGTAAAGATATTTCCCATAGTTCTGGTATCTTATTTTTCTATTAACTAGGGATGTTACCGCGCTACGCGCAGACTGTTTTTATATAGATATTTGATTATTATTTAAGTTTTATTATTTTCACTTTAAGTTAATAATTTAAATATAATATTTAATTTTTAAAACTGTTTTGATATGATTATACATCAAAAATATTTTAACATATTCAAAAAATATATCATGATATAATTTTAAGAATTACCTACTTGATATATGCTAAAATTAACTGTTAATCTAAAACTTAATATTTGTATATAAACTCACTGTTATTCACTATTAACTTTCAAAATATTATTAAAATTATTTTTGTTTTGACTAAATTTGATTATTATTGTTCCAATTAATTTAGATTTTTATTTTTATTTCAACTGTGTTTGTGTAGAGTTTTTATTTAATTAGCAATCTCAAATACAAACAACACTCAATGTTCTAATCTCTTATAAATCTATAAAATAACTATGATTCATATAAATAAAAACAATATTTACATAGTATAAAAAATCACAATCATATTGATAAAATGCAATTTTGATTTGGTCTATGAAGTATACGTAAACTATAAAAAAATATAGATGAATAAGGCAAGTAATACATATATAAATACAATTTCATACTAACTCATTATGTTAAATAAAGTATGTTGAGTTTTTCAAAACTCAAAAGATGTAAAAAATTTTGCTTCTAATTTAACTTAAACATTTTTTTCTTAAACTACACATATATATTTTGATGAGCCTTTACAATTAAACTAATAATATATATTATATTATTTTTAAAGGAGTTTCTTAACCCAGTAAAAAAAACCATATTAGTTTTTCATTCAAGTTGGGTTTATAAGGAATTTTGTTGATGTGGATAATTAAAGATTTTTTTAGACATTTTCTTCTACATAAAAATGTGTATGTTACTTTTTTCAAAAATGCATTATTATTTAATTTAACAATTTACTAACTTGATATATATAAAAATTAACTGTCATCTAAAACTTAATTTTTGTTTATAAACTGTTTAACTCATGTGTTGACATGTATCGCTTGTAGTAACTTGACTACCTTAAGCCAACTAAGACACACATTGAATAAATATCAGTGCATGAAAATTTTCTTTTGTCTATCATTTTCTACAATGTAAATAGTAACAATGATCGAAATCTTAATATAGATAGATGCTTTGAAAAGCTTCCTATAATTTATGTTGTCTTGTTGGTTGCCATAATCTAACGTATTATGATGTTTAATATGTATGTTTCTAAAAGGTGAATGTTTTAGATTTTTATAATTTATAAATGTTTTAAATTTTATTTTAGAAATTATTATTTTGTAATCTTGGTTCTATTAACTATTATTTAAGTTTTTTAGAGCAATTTGTTGTCCAATATATTCACTATATTACAAAAAAGAGTATGTATTAATACTACAGATTTAAATGATATTTATTTTACTGATTTAGAAAATGATATTTAGTTTTATTTAATTATTCCTAATAATTATATTAACTTAGTGGTTCTATTTATTTATTTTATGTGTATTTCAAAAGATATAAAGTGAAATTTTTTATTATTGTTATATTACAAACAAAAGAAGTATATATTGATGCTATAAATTTAAATGATGTTTATTTTACTGATTCAAAAAATGATATTTTAATTTTATTTATTTTTGTTGGTAACTATATTAATTTTAGTGACAAAAATGAGTATATATTAATGCTATAGATTTAAATGATATTTATTTTACTGATTAAAATTATATATAGTTTTATTTAGTTTTTGCTAATAACTATATTAATTTAATGGTTCTATTTATTTATTTTATGTGTATTTCAAAAAATCTAAAGTGAGAATTTTCATTATTGTTAATTTGTTATATTACATACAAAAGAGTATATATTGATGCTATAGATTTAAATAATATTTATTTTAGTGATTCAAAAAATAATAATTTATCTTTATTTACTCTTGTATTTAACTATATTAATTTTGGTTCTATTTATTTATTTTATGTGTATTTCAAAAAAATCTAAAGTGGGAATTTGTATTATTATTTTTTGCTGATATGTCATATTTTTAGAGTAGTTTGAAAAGCTGAGGTGAATAGCTTAAGGAACCCCAAATAGTTCTTTTTATTTAGTATAGATAGTTTGGTTTGCACTACAAAATAAAATATTACAATTTCCTACAGAAAATATTGAAGATAATTGGTAAGAAACAGTCATTTCCTACAAATATTCTATAAATATGTGTGATAGAACATCTGCTATAGAAAATTGATATTGGTAAGAAAATCATAAAAACTTTTCTACAAAACTTTTCGTAAAAAAAATGATTAAAAATATTGGTAGGAAATTCATAGATTATCTATGAAACATTTTATCACCATTATCTTATAAAGTTTTTTCTATTAATTATCTATGAACATTTCTCTACCGTAAACACAAATAGTTATAAATATATTAAAATTTAATTGATTTTATAATTATTAATTAAAATTAATAGTAATATCGAAATTTTATATATAAACCTGAATAATTTGATGATACAAAAAATCAAACATCTAAACAACTGGAAAAAGGTGTATTTTACGATTTCAAAACAAAATTCATAAACAAATTCTATTTACATCTGATGGAATTTCATTTACTCCTTACTTTTAGAATCATCATATATGCTAGTAAAAGGAAATGGAGGAGGAGGAGGGCAAACATCTGAAAACTTTTTAAAGATTAGTTTGTTGCATTGCAGTAGATATTGAATCTGTGTGTTCTGATATTGGATTTGAGCGTCTTCATCCTTTTGACACTTCTTCAATATCTCAAGTTCTTCTCGCAATTGAGTTTTATGAGCTGCATTTCTGAACTTGTAAGAAAAAGTGGTGTATCTGTTATCCACTAATGTACCGAGCCCAAAATGACTTCCATTGATGATGGGAACCTCCTGATAATTTGAAAACAAAATGCAGCTCACGAGTCAGATATAATGTAAATGTCAAACACTTTGTATGCATCTAACGAGTCAAACATGACATTAATCAATGTCACCATATCAGGCTCTTAAAATAAAATCATTATTATTTAAATAACAACTAGAGGCAGAAAATAAAAATGTAAAATTTATTTTTACCATTTCGTCACATCGACGTTATGTTTCTCAAGTTTTTAGCTGCTTCTGAAGCTACTTTAGGATCCCTCCACATGTTCAGGTAAACCGTTTGCAGGTCTAAACTCAAATGTCCTTAGCCTCTAATCAGTTTTAGAATAGGGATCAGGTATCAATCCAATTTGTGGAAGATGAGATGCAAACAATGTCATAAGCTAAGCAATGATGGAGTTTTAATTGAACAAGGACAAGTCTAACAACCTAATAATGCAATGGAAAGAAAGCATAAACTAAATGCAAGTGAACAAAACTAAGCAATGAATAAACAAGAACTAAGCAAGATTGATTACTAAAGCAAGATGATCTTAAAAATAATTAATTAAAAGCAAGACTCAAGGTTCTAAGCAATTGTGGGATAATGGTTTTCAAGAGTGAAAATGGGGATTTCTAACAAAGGCAAACATCAAGCACTCAAAGGCAAGCAATTCTCAATGTTGTACTCCTAGACAAGGTATCTAAAAGGAATCAGCTTGGCGTCAATAAGCAGTTCATATTCAACAAGATTGAAGTGTCAGACCCACTTGTGATGGCGTATCCTTCAAATATGAGCATAAAGATCAGAACCATTCTAGCCTAAGAGATGCACTAATCAAGAAATCATTCTCTCACCCAAGCAAGAATTCAGATCAACTTATCAATCTTGTGAACCAATAAGGACCTAGTTAGCTAAGCACCAATCAAGAACATGGGTTTAAGCACGCAGAAGCAACATCCTAACAATGCTAAGCAATGAACAAGAATGAAATAAAAGCAAGATCTTTTGATGGATACTATCTAACCATCAAGCAAGAATCTCAAAACCAGCATTATCTAGCCTTAAGCGAATCATCTAACAATGGTGAACTATCACTTTGGTGTCACTGAACAAAGGAAACATAGACCAAGCCAAACTATCAAGCCAAATAAGCGAACTATACTTAGAGATGAGATAACAAGCCATTTAGTGAACCATATGCATCAATCAATACCATATTCAATCAAAAGGAGCAAGCTTTATGAACGATAACCACTTTGCAATAGAAGGAGACAACAGAGAATAGTTAAATAAGCCTAATCACCCCTTAATCATATATTAATCACCACTTTCCCTACTTAGAATCCTAAATCTAAAGTAAACTACTCACTAATCATGTTTAATCCCATTGATTTGGAGTTAAACATAACTAGATGAGGGTAAAATGCAGAGATGATAAATCTAAACTACCAAGGTGCAAGAACAAAGTTTAAGAGACAAGATTAAACCATAAAAATGAAAACTTTATTAAAAATTAAAATCCTTAAGACAAATCGCCCTTTAAAGTTTAGAGAAGAGAGAGTTTTTGATAGAAAGCTAAATTTGCATCCTGATAATGTTTTGTGGCTTCCCTTTTATAGTAGGGGGCCAAAAGAAACATAAAAAACCTAAAAAGATAAGATAAGGTTTACAAAAGTCAAGTGGTCAACGCGGATAAGTTGCATCGAGGTTGACAGACGATGTTCTGCTCGATATGCAACCTCGATATGGTCCGTGCAGCGCGTATCAATGTCCTTCCTCGATGCTGGTCCTCAATGCAGACCAACGGCTTGGAATCCTCGTGCTGATCCTCTTCCTCTCGTCCTGCTGCTTGCATCGAGCATACTCCAGGGGTGTTCTGCTCGATATGCTTGCTTGATATGAACCAGACTTTGCAAGAGCTCCATTTTTGACATCTTCTTTGATCATGAGCTGCTTCCATCTCCTTCCCATCTCCAAGAAACTCCAAAAACACTTGAAAACCACCACAAACAAGCACATGTATGCAAATGTATGCAATCCTAAGCTAAATGCATGCCATGTTGATTCTAAGTGCAAATGATACTAAAATGCTAAACTATAATGCAAAAACAAAGGAAAATATGCATGAAATGCAGCCTAAAATGATCTAAAATAGCAAGCTATCAACACCCCCACACTTAGCTTTTGCTTGCTCTCAAGCAAACTAACACTTAACATGGTGATGAGGTTTTAAATGGGAACTCATATATTTGAAAATGCTAAGAATAAATCAAAATGAAGTCCATGTTCTCAATTCTAGAGTGCACTTGATGGAAGAATACTTTAAATACTTAGCCACTTTCATCACAAAACAAGAATGATCACAAAGCTATCAACCTACACACACTCATCAAATCAAATAATCTTTTTAACATTCAATTGTGCTCAAACCGTGAATCATGCTTATGCAAATGCGAAATTGTCATTTGGCTAAGGGACAAGGCTTAGTGGAATAAAAATGATTCCACTTCTCAAACTGGCTTTGGTGTTTAAAAGGTTCTCTCAAGGAAAATCATGGTTGTGCTTTGGCAAAATGCTAAGGGTCAAAAAACAACTTACACATACAAAGGAAGACTCCCATCTACCCAAGATCTATAAGATGTGTTCCTAACTCTAGCTTATCAGTGTAAAACCTTGATATGCTACCCTTTATAAGAATTTAAACCCTTTTAAAAACCCAAAAACTTTTCTCCTTCAAGCGCTTTGGAGGACACTTCTGCTTTTGAACTTCAAGTGGTGGCGATTTGCTTCTTTTGCGTTTGGCTCCTTTATTTGGTGATGCTGGTGCTTGATTCGCCTTTGGCTTTTTGACATTATTGTTTTGCACTTCTTGCATCTTCTTTTCTTCTTTGAACATTAGCCTTCTTTCTTTGAGTTTAGAATCACCATTTCCACCATTTTGCTTATGCCACACTCCTTTTTCTTTTGTGCCTTGACTTCTTTTCTTCTTTGCTTCTCTGAAAAACTAATCCCAAGATAAACCCAAACCATTCCCCAAACATCCTAGCCTATCTAACTCAAGAGTGAGCTAGTTATACAATGAGAATACTTCTCTTGTAGTTCCAACCCAACATTTTTTGCTAAGCAACAACCATAATGGAAGAGGCCTCACAAATCACACACTATTAATGTCTTGGCTTGAAAGAAGGTTTAGTCAAGGGTGGGGAAATCTAAATGGATCTTTTAGAGAGTGGCAGAAGAGAATAAGAAGATCCAAATATTTTAAACTATTCATGACATCAATCACAAAAGCATAAGGCATGATAATTGCGAATTCAAATTAGGTTCCACTAAAACAAATATTGAAATAATTTCAAAGCACGCTTCAGTCTCAAACAAAGATCACACAAATGCAAATTCCAAAAGTGATTTAGCTTTATTTCTAGTTCAACATCAAATGCACCAAATGATTAAAAACAAGGGCTTCATTTTCATAAACCACTAGCATTAACAAAGATGTACTATCATAGTTCCCAATTTAAACAAGCAAGCTAGTCATATATGAATGCATGAAGTCTAAATCCTATAAGAATGCATGAAAATAAAACTCTTTTTGTGAAGCAATTTTTGAAAAAAATTCAATTTGTTTTAGTTTTTTCTATGCCTTAGATGCTATGTAATCATGATGCATGGTTCCTATTCTATTATGCAAATGCAAATACAAGCATCAGTCCATCATACACCCTCCCCCCACACTTAAATTACATAGTGCCTGTGTAATATAAGTGCTAAGGAGAGTGTTCACAAACATCAAGCAAATAATCGCATGAAATAAAAAAATGAGTGGTATTTACAATGGTTAGTGTGGTGTACCTTACTACAGGTGGAGGAGTGGTGAGAGTCTGAACTCTCAATGGCATGGGAAGGTGAAGCTTCCTCCTCTGATGGAGCTTGCTGTCTAGTCCTTCTCTTCTTTCCTTTTCGCCTTGGAGCAGCTATATGAGATGAATGCCTGGCCGGTTGAGAAGCTTGTGTCCTTGGCCGCTCACTGATGTGAAATGAGTGTCTCTCTTAGACTGTAGCCTCTGGTGTGTCCTCAGACATGTCCTCAACATCAGATGCTCCTCCTTGTGGCTCTGCTTGGACCGCTTGATCAGTTCTTTTGGCTGATGAAGATCCTCCAAACTTCTTCTTGAGCTTCCTTACTTTCTTCTTCAATGAGTCAACCGATTTCTTGCTTGCTTTGACTGTCTTCAGCAAACCTCTGATGGCTTTATCCTGGAAGAGGTTCCACCTCTGAAGAAATGTAATGTGCTCATGTGCAGCCTTTGAAGCTTAAGATGTTCATATCACATCATAAGGGTTAAATGCATAAGGGCGGCTATCATAGTCTTCACGTCCATCCTCCTCCATCCCTTGATGCTGAATCTCTTGTTCTTGATGCTCCTCTTCAATGTCTTCTTCCACATCTGAGTCTCTGATGGTGCTCTTGTTCTTCACTTTGCTTGGCCTAATCAATAGTGGATCGGTCCTTGGGTCATAAAGCTCATCTTCTGTTGGCATGAATCGGATGTTCTCATAGGAGGTGAAGTTGGTTAAGCCCTTCTTGGGCAAGATGATCTTCCTCTTCATGTTTTCCAGCTCAAACTGATAGCCAAATCCTGTCTCAACAGCTCCTGAAAGGTATCCGATCTTACTGAGATAAGGAACATCTAGGAAGATCATTGTAACATCTAGTGTGCCAAGCTCAACTCCAGCACCAAGCAAGATAGGAGTGATCACTCCTCCAATAGCTATCTTTGGCTTCTTGTCTCTAGTGTTGAAAGCCCATTGTTGGCATGCTAGAAATTACTTCATTAGAATTGCCACAAGACCAACTCCTAAGCGCTCTCTTTGGATCTTCCCATGCCTTGCTTCAACCATTATGTTCTTCAAGCCATTCACAAGCAACCCCATCTCATCTTCTTTGACCATACTTTGCTCTTTTCTGTAGAAGAGTGTGCTGGTGAGGACTCTATGAACATATCTGATAGCTGGATGGCGGATGCTAGCACTCTTCACATGACCAGCTTTATAAGCATCATTCGCTATCTCCTCCCATACATGCCTTAGCTCATCATGCTTGAAGCGCATGTGTTGTGCTCTTGAGCCTTGATCAAATCCAACGATTTCTTCAAGCTGAGTGAACCCCATGGTGTACCATGCTTTGTTGGCTATGAACTTGATGAATCCATTGCCAAAATCTTCTTTTCCTTCATCATATTCTTCATCAAACTTGTAGAAGTAGACCTTGAAGCTTGCAAGGAACTCACAAGAAAGTTGCTTGTAAGTTGGATAGCCAAGACTAGCAAATTTCTCCATTCCAATGTTGATCAACAGCTCGTCCACTTTAGTCTTGATTACTAGCTCTCCCAACAAAGCAGGATCAGCATATCTTGTAGGAGTGAAGTCCACTCTCCTCATCGCGCTCATGTAGTCCTTTAGCTTTGGTGCTGCATCTTGGGCTGGTTCTTCTTCAACAACTGGTCTTTTTCCCTCATCTTTGTTTATTGCAGAAGAATTTGAGTCAGAAATCTCCTCACTTCCCCTAGTGTTCGACATAGTACCTGAAAATGCAATGCTTGAAGCAAGAATTAGTATACCATCCTTTGAGGGCACTGTGCAGGAAATTAATTTTCAAAATTCAAGCAGGCACTGAAAAAATCTGTAAAAGTTCATACTGATTACCAACAAACAGAGTCGAATTTAGCAAAACTTTTCAGCTCATAAGGATAGATACAGCTAAAACTAAAATTCCTACAGTAACACGTATCGATTAGAGCAAATTCAAGCATATGCAGCAAAAACATTATTCTCTCTCCACCAAACTATGAAAATTCATCAGATTCACAATTACTAGTATAATAAGAAACATTTCAATGGACAAAATACTTAAAAACAATAGCATGCCTAGATTTGGCCAGAATATAAGCATAATGTCAAACTAAGCACATAAACAACATTATTCAAACATTTCAACCATAAATCTTCAAGGAAGAGCAACAATGGTGACAAGCAAATCAAAACCATAAATAAAATTGTGAAAAACAACATTAATCAATTATTCTAATGCATCCTAATTCAATTTGCCACATTTAAACTCAAGAAACAAGGAATTTAGCAAACTTTACCATATTTCTTGAACCAAAATATGAAGTTCTAGGACAGAGAATGCAAGAGAGAAAGAAAAGATGTTTGGCAATGGGTGTTTAGCTCGATATGGATGTGTGGAGAGAGGTGAAAATGCTAGTTTTAAGTCAAGAGGATAAAGGAAATCTAAAATATCTAAGTATAATGCAAGAAAATCTCATTTAAAATTCAAAAATGCATGTGAGGGGGAAAGAAAAAATTCTTTTACCAGTCATCAAGGCCCACAAAAAGGTTTTACTCGATTTACCCATGTAAAAATTTCAAAAAATTCTTACACGGATCAGATCGAGCAAAACACTCGATGTGGTACCTCGATGTGTACCATATCCGGGACATCAGGTCCTATGGCTCGGCGATGGTGCTTCTCTACCTCGGGGGTTTCGAGTTCTGGTCAGCTTCTCCTTCATGATACCTTGCATCGAGTGATATATCATGGTTTTTGCTGGTTTTTGACCATGATATAAGTCCTGTTTATAGAGTCTTTTTGGTATTTTTCGAGTCCTATAGAGTCTTTGCAGGTTTAGGTACGAATGGAGCATAATTATGGATTCTGGAACCTTTTGGAGCTATACTGAAGCTGTTGCTGAAAAGACCAAGTCGGAGGACATTAAAGAGCTAGGTGTCGATCGACACCCACCTCTTGGTGTCGATCGACACCGATCGTGGTTGCGAAGAAGCATTAAATCTCATTAGAAGAAATTGCAACTTGGCCCAGAAGTTTCCCACTATTTGCACTTTTGCCCAGTTCGTGTTTAGACTTGTATTTAGGTTTTCTAAGCCATTGTGAGGCAGATATTCTGAGAATTATTGAGACAAAGAGAGAGATTAGATTGAGAGCTTTTGGGGAGACAAATCCATACTCTGTAGAGAAGAATTTCGAACCCCTTTAATCTTTTACTCTATTTTCTTAATGCAATATTATTCAGTCATGATTTGTGTTTCACCTGCTATGTCTGAGTAATCTGCTAGTTAGGTTTTGGGTTATTCAAAGGTTGATAATGAATTGTTAGAACTACAAAACTGGAAGGATAAATCATTTGGTTCTTCATCTTGATTGCTTTAATACTGGTTTTAAGATTGATCACCAAGAAATCAGATCTTAGGTTGTTTAATAGATGTGGAAACATTATTAATCACCAGAACTATCTTAGATGAGCAAAATAACTAGTTGCAAAGGAATTTGGATTAGTGGTTTTGTGAACTTATCGAACCTGATCTATAATGCATGTTTAGGTTGTTAGAGTTTGCAAAGGAATTTGGAATTCTGAAATCTGATCATAGTTAATCTCTGCGATGGAAGTCGATTGGTTTTACACTAGTGTTTCGAGTTATAGAACGGTTTTAATAAATATTCCTTTCAGTCTGTGGTCTGCGATTTATGTCAACCTGCGAATTTCCCATTGCCTATCGCTTGTCTCTATTGATTTTAAGAACCAACAACCATCCTGATCTCATTGACTTCGCAAATATTTAGTTTTATTTTATCATCTACTGCTTAGCATTATTTGAATCTAAAATCTGTTGAGTGATAGTCTCAAGTCCTTGTGGATTCGATCCCTAAGTACTACCGTGATCTCTTAATTTGAGAGAGTAGCTCTAAGGATTAATTTGAGCATATCAAATTTTGGCGCCGTTGCCGGGGACTTAGATATCGCTTTCAGATTTTTAGTATTAGAATTTTGACTAAGTTTTTATTTTCTGTTTACTAACTTCTTTCACTTTTCTGTTGTCTGTTTCAGGTGCATGCATAATCGCAGTACCAGGAGCAACAAAGACAAAGAACTTGTGACTTTAGGCATCGACGAACTCGCCAAGCTAGAGAGAACCATCAGGAAAGCCAAAAAGCAGACTAAAATGGTTGAATCACTTGTTCTGAGGACAGATGCTGAAGGTCATTTAGTTGACAGAGAAGGGAACAGAAAGAATGAGGATGGGCAGAGGATAAATGACAATGGCGTTGTAATTGAGGAGCAGAATGTACAACAGCAAGCTGCTGGAGATGTTGCTGGGCGTCATCCACAGAGGACTCTGGGAGATTACAACAGGCCAGATCAGTTCTATGCAAATAGAGCTGCAATCCGCCCACCTGCCTTTCAGAGGAATGACTTTGAGCTGAAACCCAGTTACTATCAGCTTGTAAGTCAGCATCCTTTCCATGGGCTTCCACATGAACACCCAATGGACCACATTGAGAAGTTTGAAGACCTGGCTTCAAGTGTTAAAGCCAATGGAGTCACCAATGACTTCTTATTCTGCAAGCTTTTCCCTCACTCTTTGGAAGGAGATGCAGCACATTGGCTCAAACAGCTGGCACCTGCTTCTTTGACTACATGGGAGGACACTAAATCTGCTTTCCTCAACAACTTCTATGATGATGCAAGGTCAGAAGAGTTGAGGAGAAATATCGCCACATTCTCCCAAGGTCCAACAGAAGCTTTTAAAGCAACATGGGTTAGATTTAAGCTGTACCAAAAGGACTGCCCACATCATGGATTTAATGAAGTACAGCTGCTGGGAATCTTTTTCAGAGGTGTTGACTGGAAATACCAGATGGCTCTGGATGCAGCAAGCAATGGGAACTTCAACACAAGAGTCCCAGCTGATGCCATCAAGCTGATAGAGAACCTAGCTTCCAGCAACAGCACAAAGAATGCTGATTTTGAGAGACAGAAAAACGCTAGGGGAGCAGGAAGTAGTCAGTTTGTTGCTGAGATGAAAGCCAAGTTGGACTCTGTGCATAGTCTCCTGGTTGGGAAGAAGTCTGTTCAGTTTGCTGCTGAGGTTGAGACATTTGAACCAGTTGAGGAGTTTGAAGAAGAAGATGTCAACTACATCAATGGAGCTGGTTCCAAGGACAAAGGTACAACAATCAGCAAGGAAACAGAGGATTCAGTGGGAATATGCAGAGAAACAATTTCACAGGAAACCAGAGTTCTACTGGCTATACTCCCAAGCCTCAATTTCAGAAGTCTGAGTACCAAAAACCTTATCAGAACAACAGCTTCAACAGGAACTATGGTTCCTCATCCTATCAGCCTGCACCAGCACCATCAGCTTCAAGCAAAATGAAAGCCATGCTTGAACAGTTGCTAGAAGGTCAGCAAAAGATTACAGTTGACTTCAATGGCAAGATTGACGCCCTGTATTAAGATCTGAATGGGAAAATCGAAGCTCTGAACACTCATGTGAAGACTTTGGATACTCAAGTGGCTCAAACTGCTGGGACTGTAAAAAGACAGGATGGATTCCTTCCAGGAAGGACAGACACCAATCCAAGACACTCTGTTAATGCCATTACGCTGAGGAGTGGAAAGAATCTGCAACCAGTGCAGGAAAAGGACTTTAATACAGAAGGTTTCGAACAGCTGCAGGAGTTTGAAGATGAAGATTTTGAAAATTTCGAAGAGTGTCGATCGACACCAACCCCTCAGTGTCGATCGACACCGGAGGAAATTCGCGACTCCTCGACTCGAAGCGAACGGATATCGATCGAGGTCGACAAGCTGCCCGACACCGGATCGACACCACTCTCAGGAACCAGTGTCGATCGACACACACCCCCTGGTGTCGATCGATGCCCACCACAGAAGCAAACTCCGAGTTCTTAGACTCCAGAAAGTGCAGAAGAAAGGGTTTACAAACCAAAGGTGCCTTATCCAAGGAACCAGAAGAAGTCTAAACAGGAACTGGAGGATGCTAGGATCAAAGCTATCATAGATAAGCTTGTGGTTGAAATCCCATTGATAGATGCTATAAGGACCACACCTGTGATAAAGAGATATGTGAAAAGGATGATGACCAAGAATTTGGGGCTGGAACAAGGAACAATGATGATTTCAGAGCAAGTGAGTGCAGTGATTCAGAATAAGATACCAGAGAAGCTGACTGATCCTGGGAGTTTTTTTTTGGATTGCACAATCTTTTCTGAGAGGTTTGAGAGGTCATTATGTGATCTAGGGTCAAGTGTCAACCTGATGCCTCATTCAGTTGCTGTCAGTTTAGGCATGACCGACTTCCAGCCAACCAGAATATCTCTCATCCTAGCAGACAGGTCTGTAAGGATCCCTGAAGGCATTTTAGAAGATGTACCAGTCAAAGTGGGAGACTGTGTGATTCCCACAGACTTTGTGGTTCTGGCTTATGGTGAAGAACCAAAGGATCCCTTGATATTGGGAAGACCATTTCTGGCTACTGCAGGCGCCATCATAGATGTCAGGAAAGGGAGAATTGCCCTGAATGTAGGCGATTTGGTGATGCATTTTGACATGGACAAGTTGATGCAGAGACCAACAATAGATGGCCACACATTCTATGTGGACTCTCTCACCAGTCTTGCAGAGGAAATCTTCCAAAAGATGCATCCTGCAGACCCTTTGGAGAGGGCATTGACAATTTTTGCAGAATCAACAGAACATCTAGACAACATTGCTGCTGGGTATGTCAAGATGATGGATGCAAATGAGCAGGTTATGCAGCTGGTTGCACAACAAGAGCTGGTTGGGACATCTGTAAAAGCTGCAAAGCAAAGTGATTGGAGTGAAGAAAAAGCTCCCAAAATCGAACTCAAACAGCTTCCTGCAGGTCTAAGGTATGCCTTTCTAGGACCTAACTCTACTTATCCTGTCATAGTTAGTGCTACCTTAAACAATGCAGAGCTCACCTTACTGCTAAGCAAGCTGCGCACTTTTCGCAAGGCTCTTGGCTATTCTCTTGATGACATTTCAGGTATCTCTCCAGAGTTGTGCATGCACAGGATACATCTTGAGGATGAGTCGAAGTCGTCAATCGAGAACCAGAGGAGGCTGAATCCGAACTTACAGGATGTGGTGAAGAAGGAGATCATGAAGCTTCTGGCTGCTGGGATCATTTACCCGATTTCAGACAGCACGTGGATCAGTCCAGTACATGTGGTTCCCAAGAAGGGAGGAGTGACAATGGTGAAAAATGAGAAGAATGAGTTAATCCCCACAAGGACCATCACTGGGCACATGATGTGTATTGACTACAGGAAGCTCAACTCTGCTACAAGAAAGGATCACTTCCCACTGCCATTCATTGATCAGATGCTGGAGAGGTTGGCAAATCACTCTTATTACTGCTTCCTGGATAGCTACTCTGGCTTCTTTCAGATCCCTATCCACCCAGATGATCAGGAGAAGACTACATTCACTTGTCCTTATGGTACATTTGCAAATCCCAGAATGCCATTTGGACTTTGTAATGCTCCTGCGACATTCCAGAGATGCATGCTGTCCATCTTCACAGACATGATTGAGAAGTATATGGAGGTCTTCATGGATGACTTCTCAGTGTATGGATCATCTTTTAAGGACTGCCTTGACAACCTCTGTCAAGTGCTAGCTAGGTGTGAAGAAAAGCATCTAGTTCTGAACTGGGAAAAATGTCATTTTATAGTCAGGGATGGGATTGTGCTTGGGCATCGAGTTTCTGGAGAGGGTATTGAGGTAGACAGAGCCAAGATCGAAGTGATGACCAGTTTACAGCCTCCAGATTGTGTGAAGTCAGTCAGGAGCTTTCTAGGACATGCTAGATTTTACAAAAGGTTCATTAAGGATTTCAGTAAGATTGCAAGACCACTCACAACTCTGCTTTGCAAGGATGTGAAGTTTGAATTTACTGAAGAATGTCATGCAGCCTTCCAGCAAATCAAGCAGGCTTTAGTAAGCGCCCCTATTGTACAACCTCCTGATTGGGATCTACCATTTGAGGTGATGTGTGATGCTTCAGATTTTGCAGTGGGCGCAGTATTGTGTCAGAGAAAAGACAAGAAGCTTCATGCAATCTACTATGCAAGCAGAACACTGGATGATGCTCAAAAGAACTATGCAACTACAGAAAAGGAATTGTTGGCTGTAGTATTTGCATTTGAGAAGTTCAGACAGTACCTGGTTGGATCTAAGGTAATTGTGCACACTGATCACTCTGCTCTCAAGTTCTTGATGCAGAAGAAAGATGCAAAACCAAGACTGCTGAGATGGATTTTGTTGCTGCAAGAATTTGACATAGAGATAAGAGACAAGAAAGGGGTTGAGAATGGAGTAGCAGACCATCTCTCAAGGATTAGAATTGAAGACAACGTCCCCATTGATGTTTTCCTGCCAGAGGAGAACATATGTCTCATTGAGGCAAGATTGCAGACTTCAGATACGGATGCACTGCAGTTTTCTCGAACTGCAAACAGAGTGTCGATCGACACCCACCACTCGGTGTCGATCGACACCAATCTCGACGCGAGCCATAATCGACCAGGATCAACATCTCCCTCGCCACCTAGATCGTTGCTACCCAGTGTCGATCGACACAGCCCATACGGTGTCGATCGACACCAGTCCCGAACTGCAACTAAGCTTCAGCAGATCCTGCATGATGTTTTCTCTCAGCCTATCTTCACAGTTGCAACCTCTTCTAGGCCTTGGTATGCTGATATTGCCAATTACCTAGCTGCAGACGAGGTCCCTGACACTCTCAAAGGATATGAGAAGAAGAAATTTATGAGGGAACTAAGGAGATATTACTGGGATGAACCATACTTGTACAAGTACTGTTCAGATGGAATCTACAGAAGATGCCTTGCAGAAACTGAGGTTCAGAATGTGCTTTTCCACTGCCATGGCTCTGAGTATGCAGGACACTTTGCTACCTTTAAGACTGTCTCCAAGGTTCTACAAGCAGGGTTCTGGTGGCCTACAATGTTCAAGGATGCTCAGACATTCATCTCACAATGTGATGTCTGTCAAAGGAGAGGGAAGATCAGTAGAAGACATGAGATGCCACAGAACTTCATACTTGAAGTTGAAGTTTTTGACTGTTGGGGCATAGATTTCATGGGACCTTTTCCTTCATCCTATGAGAACAAATACATACTAGTTGCAGTGGACTATGTCTCCAAATGGGTAGAAGCTATAGCCAGTCCACACAATGATGCTGCAGTGGTCCTGAAGCTGTTCAAAACCATCATTTTCCCCAGGTTTGGAGTGCCACGGATTGTGATCAGTGATGGTGGAAAACACTTTATCAATAGAGTGTTTGAGAAGCTGCTGCACAAGTATGGAGTTCATCACAAGGTTGCTACACCTTATCACCCTCAGACAAGTGGTCAGGTTGAAGTTTCCAACAGGCAAATCAAAGAAATCCTGGAGAAGACAGTAGGGAAGACTAGAAAAGACTGGTCTGCCAAGCTAGATGATGCACTTTGGGCCTACAGGACAGCATTCAAGACACCACTTGGCGCCAAACCATTCCATCTGCTTTATGGGAAAGCATGTCACCTTCCAGTGGAGCTTGAACACAAGGCAAGTTGGGCTGTTAAGAAGATGAACTTTGACTGGAAATCCGCAGCAGAGAGGCGCCAGATACAGCTCAATGAGTTAGATGAGATCAGGCATCATGCTTATGAGAACTCAAAGCTGTACAAAGAGAGGACCAAAGCTTACCACGACAAAAAGATCCTGGCCAGACACTTTGAACCAAATGACCAGGTACTTTTGTATAACTCTCGTTTACAATTATTTCCTGGAAAATTGCGTTCTCGTTGGTCAGGTCCTTTCACAGTCAAAGAAGGTAGACCATATGGCGCAGTTGTTCTGTCAACTCCAGAAGGCAGGGAATTTGTTGTCAATGGGCAAAGGGTGAAACATTACTGGGCGCAAGCCGCAATTCCCGAAGGACAGATTGTACCTTTGGCAGATGCACCCACAGCCTGATCCTGAGGACAGTCAAGCTAATGACGTTAAACGAGCGCTTGGTGGGAGGCAGCCCACTGGTAAGTGTACATACTTAGTCTAATTTTTGATTTTTACTAACTTATTTTCGTGGTATTGTGTTTCTAAAAAAAAAATAAAAAAAATAAAAAAAAAGAAGCAGGTGTCGAGGCGAGCACCTGTCGACCATGGTCGACACCCTGATCGACACCCACCCCTGGTGTCGATCGACAACCTCATTAATCAGGTAAGTTTTCTTTAACTCGTCGGGTTTTTCATCGTCTTCCTCATTCTCCACAAAACCGAAAACATTCAATTTTTTCTCCAAATCACAACTTCCTTGTTTGTTGACGGATTTGAGTGATTCAAAATCCTAACCTGGGCGGAATT
Source organism: Thlaspi arvense (assembly GCA_911865555.2). Classification (NCBI taxonomy): domain Eukaryota; kingdom Viridiplantae; phylum Streptophyta; class Magnoliopsida; order Brassicales; family Brassicaceae; genus Thlaspi; species Thlaspi arvense. The sequence goes on from OU466857.2 coordinate 17,841,502, forward strand.
TCGTGCTGATTCTGAATATATAGCTCACTCATTCGATCTGCAAGGTATGACACTCGAAATCTCATTTTTTCAGTTCGACCCCAAAGTTTGAAACTTCCGATTTGGCCTGTTTTAGCTTAATTTAGGACTTGAATCATGCTCTTCTAGGTTGTTTAGGAAGAATTAGGCCTTGCCCTTTAGTCATAATCACTTGTTTTGCAAAATTTAGAAATTTTCGGATTGATGAAGAATTTTGCAAAACTAGGTTCGAATTTGGGGTTTTTAGACTGGAACTGTTTGTGATTAGTGATCACTAAGTTGTTGGTTAGGTTCACCATTGATGAATTAAGCCAGAATTTGACTTTTCGAAATTTCGATTTTTGGCCTGATTTTTGGCCTCCTCCTTGGCCTGATTTTCGGTGTTCTTGGTTTTCTGCGTGCAGATGGCTCCACAAAACAGCAAACGATCACGCACGGAGACCGGAGAATCCTCCAACCCCGCACCTGCTATACCAGCACTTCCTCCATGGCCTCGGAGAGAAGGGTTGAGGATACCAATGGAGAGAGCTTGGGAGGATACTCCGGCGAAGGAAGTCGTAAAGCGCGCTTGTATTTTCCGCGACATCAGTGAGGAGTGTGATGACTACGACACGTTGTTATACAACACATGGCTCAAGATGGACTTTGCGCCGACACGGTTCGCAGATGAGGCTACATTGCACCGCCTCGGGCTCAAGGAGGAGGCTCTGCGCGTGCTGCAGAAGATCGGCTTGGGTACCATGGCGACCAAGCAATACGATCTATACCCGGAGCTAGTCCGCCAGTTCATTGCCACAGCGAGGGTGTATTACACCAATGACATCGTGAGGAGAGCAGATGAGGGCACTCTCACATTCCTCATCAGAGGCGTCAGATACAGGATCACATTTCCTGAGCTCTGTACCATCTTCGGTTTCGATCCAGAGCGCACCGGCGTCTCCCTCCCGACGCTGTTTCCTGACCTGCAGAGCTACTGGTCCCATTTCGGGAATGGAGTTTATGACTCCAAGCGGTCTACTCAGACTGATGTGCGCCACCCGCTGCTGCGCTACCTGGTCCACCTTTTCTCCACTACTCTCCTGTGCAAGTCTGAGCCAGGGAAGATGAGAGTTTCTGAGCTGACTCTCCTGTATTACGGCATTGAGGATGTTATGACAGAGGAGTACCCAGTTGACAGCGATGTCAACATGGGGGCCATTTTTGCCCATCACTTGGCTTCGCTGAAGGCCAAGGCGTTCACTGGAGCTCGGGGCAAGCCCGAGAGTATTGGCAGTCTCCTCACCCCCATCTTCCGCCATTTCCGCATTGACACTTCGACTTGCAGAGTTGTGTCTGAGCGCCACCTGATTGACTTGGATTATTTGAGGAGGACACATTGGATCGCAGGAGATGAGCCATTTTGGAGCTTTGTTAGTCACACTGGTCAGCGATGCCTCATTCCGCTACCTCAGACTGCTCTCACTACACTGCAGATGGACTCCCTCAGTTTCCAACCCGATGCTACACTGCTACGATCGGCGTCAGCTACTAGGCGTAGCGGAGGCTCTTCCCGTGCTGCTGCTTCTGCTGCTGAGGATGCGCCTGTTGAGGGTCATGCTGACAGTTCCTCTCGTCATCCGTCACTACCACGTACGTTGCCTGCGCCAATTGGTCGCCATACACTTCCACCGACCCCTGAGATTCCGATGGAACAGGCCACTTTTCAGCGCTACATGGTGCAGAGTATTCAGGCATTGTGGAACGCTTTCTCGGTGCTCACCAACTGCGGTTGTGTGCGCCCCCATTCACCTGATATTGAGGATGAGGACTAGTTCCTCTATGCTACCTGGTTACTTTTCTTTTTCCCTTTGTTCTTTTTCATTTTCTGTTGAGTCAGTTTTTGTGTCTTTGTTTTGAGTCAGTTTGTCAGCTTGGTATTTGGTTTTGAAATCTGTTTGAACTGATGAGATTATGGATTATGTTTTTGCTTTTAATTGTTTGCTTGAGTGTTCTTAACAGTCCTGACTTTTGAGAACATCAGCTAACAATCTAACTTGCAACAAGTATACATGTTTGGGTCATCCCATTCTGTTTTCGGACAGGGTGTCGATCGACACCAACCATGTGGTGTCGATCGACACCACGCGCAATCACAGGTACCACTTTCTCATCTATGTACAAACCTTTTCATTACCTCTTTCTACCAACTCCTTGCTTAATAACACTGGGGACAGTGTTGTTTAAGTCTGGGGGAGGTCGTTGCTGACATTGTTTACATTGTTTTGTATTTATAGAGTCTCAAAGTTGAGTCAAAAATTTTTGAAACTGTCAGTTTTTCTTGGAACTAACCATAGGACGTTTTTGCTGATAAGAACCATTGCCACAGTAGTTGATTTCGAGTCTCACTAAGTTGAAAGTCATAGGTAGATCAGTCTAGCAATGAAGGTTTAGGTTCTTAGAGAATCTGGAAAATTTGTTGTTAGCTCCACCTTAATGAACATTAAACTTCTTGTCTTGGTGATTGATTCTTATTGGTCTTGATTCTCTCTTTCAACACTGACAATAAGGTTAAAATATAGTCTTTCTTTGACCTTTCCTGATGTAGTTTTTAAAAGTTTAAGTCCAAAGAATGGTGCATTCATGACCCTGTCTCCTCACAAGGAACAACAGTAGTGAACACACTCAAGAACCTGTCTCCTCACAAGGAACACAAGTATTGAGTAGCACCATATCTTAGACTGTAAAAGTTGAGAAAAAGAAGTGAAAAATCGAAAATATCCAAAGGAAAAGATCAAGGGAAGAGAAAATAGGAGAGCTGTGTTGAGATTACTTTGTTCAGATGTTTAGGAAGGGAAAAGAATCTGTAAAGTGATTGAGATGATAGAGCCCTGATAAGATATCACACTTAGATAAAAAATAAGGAGTTAGCAGTAGAAATTTCGGATTTCTTGAAGGGGTTTGGACTGAACTTGAGAGATTTGCTAAGCTTGTGATGATTAGACTGAAATTTGATCTTGTGTTGACTCTGTGGTATGTGGATTCGAAAGCTCTAACTAGTGTGGTGTTCCTGATGACTGACTGACTATTTCTTGTTTTCAAACCTCGACTCTGTATTTAGTTTTCTGTTTGCTTGAGGGCAAGCAAAAGCTAAGTCTGCGGGAGTTGTTATCTCATGGTTTTTGCTGGTTTTTGACCATGATATAAGTCCTGTTTATAGAGTCCTTTTGGTATTTTTCGAGTCCTATAGAGTCTTTGCAGGTTTAGGTACGAATGGAGCATAATTGTGGATTCTGGAACCTTTTGGAGCTATACTGAAGCTGTTGCTGAAGAGACCAAGTCGGAGGACATTAAAGAGCTAGGTGTCGATCGACACCCACCTCTTGGTGTCGATCGATACCGATCGTGGTTGCGAAGAAGCATTAAATCTCATTAGAAGAAATTGCAACTTGGCCCAGAAGTTTCCCACTATTATCTCTAACCATAGTTGATATAACAGTAAAGGTACCACTTGGAGCCCTTGGAGACGTGCCAATGATGATTGAAGGAGTGGTCATCCCAATAGATTTCCTGGTCCTAGATGTCGAAGAGAAGATCAAGAATGCCATCATTCTAGGGAGACCATTCTTAGCTTCAGCTGGCGCAGTATTTGATGCAAAGGAGTGCATAATAAAGCTAAGGTTGACTATGGAGAAAGTGCTGAAGTTTGACTCCAAGGGGATCAACCTAGAAGGTGAGCAAGCCTTCTCAATGGAGGTTAAGAAGCTGAAGCAAGTTGGGGAGCATTGGCCAGAGTTTGATGGCTATGTGGGTGCAAGCCCTGATGGTTTCTGTCTGTCCAAGATGTTTGCTAATACCACTGAAGAGGAGGTCCTCGAAGTGGCTAGTTCTGATGCTGTGAATGAAATCTTATTGGGTCCTATAGAAGAAGGAATGGTTTTGAGACCATTTGGCTCTAAGAGTGGTGAATTTTGCTACAAGATGAAGCAAGAGGGAAGATCTAAGCCTTTTGCAGTGCTGGAGATTGATGGATTCACCAGGAGAGTCAAGGGAAGCAAGATCACACCAAGGAGTTCCAAAACTCTTGCTCCTTACCACAACTAAGGAGCTGAGGAAAGTCAAGCTAAGTGACTCTAAACAAGCGCACTTGGGAGGCAATCCCATGGTATCCTTGTACATATCTTTGCATTTTTATGTTTTTTATGTTTATGTGGGTGTTTTTTAGTATCCCTAGTAACCAGGTTCAAGCTGAGGATGAAGGAACCAAGATTGAGAGAAGGAAGCAGTCGAAGAAGGGTCAATATCGACCAGCATATCGGCCATGCATATCGATACAGCTCATACCGAGCAAGTGTATTGAGCATATCTTGCTCGATACAGATACATTAGACCAGTATCGATGTGCATATTAGGGTGATCCTGATCGATACACAAGAGAGGATTAAGTATCGATCAGAGTACTGGTAAAAGGCAAACTGATAAGCTTTAACAAGCAATGTATCGGGTAATACACAGATCGATATGCCTCAACTGGTACAGATATCAATCACATGTATCGATGTACTAGGTCGATACAACACCAAGGAGTGCATATCAAGCACAATATTGACATAACACACCGATGCCTTAACTGAGAGGATGGAAGGTGATTAATCGCCCTTTTTAAGGCATATCGGGGTGAATATCGATGTCTCATGTCGATACACCTTAAAGGACGAATAAAAGTATGCTACTCTGCATGAGTCAAGGTGTATCGATGTGCATATCGAGATGCTAGTCCGATATGGAATTTTACCAGATCATATCGAGCTGCAAGCTCGATATTGGACATCCAAGTATGATCATCGGGCTATGTATTGACATGAGGGACGTCGATACAGAAGGTGTCAAGCAATATCGACGTGCATACAGGTCGATACCACGAACCAGACATCCGATATCGGCATGCATATCGATTGGACCAAGTCGATATGATCAATATCGATCACAATATCGACTTGGGTGGTCAATATTGCACCCGAGTTAAGTATTCTTCATTTAAAAAAAATTTCCCTCTTTGGTCAAACTAGATCAAGGAGTGTAAATTTGAATCTTCCCCCTTCCCAAGCATAAGTGAGACCTCTCTTAGTCTACTTTGTCCTCTTGCTCCCCACAAAAAGATTCCCACAACCCTTTATTTAAACAAACCTACCCTTCTCTCTCTCTGTCACTTTCATTTTTCTTGTTTACAACCAAAAAATTTCGAAATCTTTAGTGTTTTAAGTGTCTAAGAGAGCCAAACCACTCAAGGTAATGTCTCTCAGCTCTTTAATTGTTTATAATTTTCCTTAAGCACTTAAGAACTTTGTTATATGATGTGGTGGCTTGCTTGATTTATGATTATTACCTCCTATTTAGTTTGTTTCTTTTGCATGGTGAATAATTGTTTTTGACATTTGAAGCATTTAGCTAAATACTTGCTTGTCAAATTCATTTATCTAGCTTTGCATTAACATTTTAGTCCATTTGTTTAGTTTCACCATGCTAGGATTCATGATTTTCAATTAAATGATAAATTGTGTTTAATGAATCAATCGTGTTTCACAACTCATAGAAGTTTACGTTTCAGTAAATAAACTCCTCCTTTTGTAATTTTTAGCAACATTAAGCTTTGTGTTTTGTTGCTTCTATGGTTCTGATTTTTCTCTTGAGAACTTATTTTAGGTACCATGAAAAGAACAACAAGGAGTGGAGCAAACAAAGAGACTGAGATGCAAGAGAAAGCAAAAGGCGAAGCCAAAAAAGTTGGAAGTCCAACCGCCAAATCTCAAGGCTAAAAGAGGGCTGATGTTGGCGCTAGTGAGCAAGTTCCTCAAAAGAGGAAGGACACCACCCCAGCTCAAAGGCAACTCTTTGACAAGCTGCAAATGGTGGATGTGAGACCAACAATATATCCCTATGTGCCATCTCTAAAGGCGTTGGGAATCTATGAAGACTGCTCTTCTATGCTTGAGACAATGGAACTCACAAAGCTGGTGGAAACTCCTTATTCAGCCAACAAGGACCAAGTGCTTCAGTGCTTTGCAATTTTTGAAGTGACATTATATGAGCCAAGAGAGGAGACCCCTGAAGAAGATGGTGATGGCTTCATCACCTTCAGAGTTTCCAAGAAGAACTATAGGATGTCCTTCTCAATAATTGAAGATGCCTTTGGATTCTCCTATGGAAGCGCTAGAGGCTAAAATTTGGGGGTTGGCAAAGAATAGATGAGCAGCCTTTGAGAGCATGTAGCCAAGGGCGCTTTCAAGCTAGGAAGAAGCAAGGTTTCTCTGATCAGAAACCCAGCCATCAGATATGTGCACAAGGCGCTGGCGCATACACTCTTTGCTAGGAAGGAAAGTGGAGCGATGGAAGGAGGAGAATCAGAGCTGATTGATCAAGGTCTTATGAGCATACTTGACTGCACAAGGCAAGGTGTTGAGCTCAAGGGAGCAGATGGGACAACTGGAATGGTCACCATCTTCATGCAGCAACTTTTGATCATCAAACATTGGTTAACCACCAATAATGACAAGGCGCCAAAGCTGTATTGTGCTGGCCTTATTACACAACTGATGGAAGCTGCAAGAGTTGAGAATGGACCAGCAATATTCAAGATCACATACTTGGACCTGCCTTACCTGAAGAATGCAAGGTTCCTTGGCGAAAATGTGGGTGACAAGTTCATCTACAACTTCATCCAAGAAGATGGATCTGCTGCAAAGCTTCTACTCCCTGATGTGCATCTCACATCCTTCTCCAACCCCAACAGCTTTGTCTTTCAAATCCCACAACACCTTCTCTACCAAGCTGGCGCTTTATCCTCTTATATTCACCAAGGCGCCAACACTCCTCTTCCTCAAGGAGACTATCCCCTTGTGGTCTTTGAAGGAGGGCAAATGGGAGAAGGAATTCAAGAAGAAGAAGAATCAGATGCTCCAAGCTACAACAGTGAGGAGTACCACTTCCAGCCTGATATCCCTTTTATTTACACCATTTAGGGCTGCATTTAGTACATGTTTTGGTCCTCTTTTGCATATTTTCCCTTAGCTTTTGTCCCATTTTCTTCTCCTTTTAGACTTAGGTTGCATTAGGAGTTTAGATTGCATTTTCCTTGCATATTGGATGTTTTTAGGTGCTTTTGGAGCTTAAAGGAGCTTGGAGGAGCTTTGGGAATGATCCAGGAGGCTAGCTGGACAAAAGGGAGTAAGAAGGATCAAAGCAGAAGATCTCTGCAGAAGTTTTCGGCCAGAGCCTGGAATTTTCGGTCTCTGATGACCGAAATGGAGCAGTATCGATCACCAGTATCGGTCTAATGTGGTCGACACAAACACACCGTTATAATTTCGGTCGTGTGTGTCGATCACTGATGACCGATACAGATAAATTTTGGTCACTGGAGGTCGACACAACTGACCGATACTGACCCAGCCCGAACCTGTTTTTAATTACACTTTTGCCACCTTTCTAGGGTTTTCTCCCTTGGGCTATAAATAGCCCATTTTTCTATAATTTCGAGAAGTTTTGTCAAAATACTATTCTTAAGCTATTTCTTTAAGTTTGTAAGACAATTTCTTTGCTTTGTTTAATACAAAAAAGTATTTGCTTTAATCTTTCTTTAATCTTTCTTTTAATTATGATTAGCATCTTCTCCCTTTGTGATTTGGTATTGAACATGATTATGAGTGAGTAATTACCTTAGGGTTTCTAGATGTGGTAGATTAGGGGAATCTATGGCTTGATTAAGGCTTGTTATGTGCTTCTGTTTATGGGTTCCTCTCTATTAATTTGTTATTCATGCTAGATTAGTCTTGATCAAACTGGTCTAGGTTGTTAGCTTTCTCTTATGCCTACCAAGTGTTTGATGAAATGCTGAACCTGTTTATTAGAGGATTTGCTGGCCTTGGCTCAAGAGATTACCTGTTTGAGGAGCATTTTGACTTGAATAGAGTTGATTAGTCTTGCTTGCTTGATGTTTTAGCACTAATGAGAGTTAGTTCTTGTTAAGATGTTTAGTAAAGGGTTATTTGCCAAGAGATTGGATCTAACTAGCTTAGTTGTGAACTCTATGTCTAGGAACCACCATTGCTTGCTTACTTGCTTTATCAATGTAGTTTGAAACAGCCTTAATCAATGCCTGAAATTCCCCAAAGTCAATAACCACATCTAGGAACTTGTCTTTCTCTGATTTGAATTTCGGATTTGCTCTGTTTTACTCTGTTTTTCTTGCTTAGAATTGCTTAGTTTGCTTTTGCTTTCACCTTGTTGCTGCTTGGTTCACTTAGGTTGTTAGAACTGTTGCTTAGATAACAAAACCCCTTTCCTGGCTTGCTTGACTTAGATATTCCACTCTCAACTCTTTTGTCTTTCAACTCTTCCCATTTGGATTGATACAACCCTATGCTATACTGCAACTGACTAGTACAAGCTAGGGAAATTGTCCTACAAGGGGTAAAACCTTTGTTTCACAGCCCCCATGATGTCTCACACCAAGGAGAGCCCTTGAAGAAGGACCATGAACACATCAACCTCTTGCAAAGATGGGACAAATGGCAAGACAAAACCATTAAGAAGTTGGTGAATGGCATGAAGAGCATGAAGGCTCAAATCAATGACCTAAAGAGGAAGTCTAGTGGAGCCTTTACTTCTACTCATCAAAAAGAGCAAGAAGCTGAAAGCCAAGGAGTGGCTAGAGCTCCTAGTGGAAGGCGCTCTTTTGCTGGTTATGAAGAAGTGAAAACTTGGGTTATGAGGAAGAAAAATTACAATAATTTAGAAACATCTGATGCATAATGTCAATTATTCAAATTATAAAAAATATTACAAAAGATAAGAACTAAAAAATAAATTATTCATAATCAGAAGATGAATATTTTTCTGAAGAAACTGAATCAGAATAATCGTCAAATTCTCCAAGCTCTTCTTCTGAAATATATAATACATCGTCTGTTGCTTCTTCTTCTAAATTTATCAAATCAGTAGTGTAATGTTTGTCTTCTTGTACGACATGAATGCACATGTTTGATTCTGATTAATTAGTAGGTATAGACTATGTTAAAAAAATCGGCCAACTTGCCGCCAACTCGGCAGGTTATACATTCATGTGTATGTAAGCGAAACGAATTTGCAGAAATCGTTGTATTAAATCGGATTTGGGATAAATCGGGTTCATGCGGTCAAAATCGGTCAAATCGTTTAAATTTCGGTTTAAGATTCGGTTTATATTTTTAATTACTTTCTTGGTTTCTGGAAAAAGAAACGTGAAACGTGAGTCGTGACTTAGGGTTCAATCATCTTCTCCGCTTAACTTCTTTTCTGCTACTCGTTTACTCTCCCCAAGCGGCTATCCAAATCACATTCACAGGTTTAATTTTAATCTTCAATTTGCATTTCACTGTTTGTTTGATTGATCCTTTCTTGCTCTATTTCTATTTTTCTCTGTTTCAATTCAACTTTCAATTCTGTTTATTCTCATTCTTTCTTTTGTCTCTGATCTGGTTTTGATGTATATAGATTTCATGGCTTCAAAACCAGTGCCTTCCCCAGCCGCACCTTCACTTAAGCGAAACTCTAATGATGTCAGATGGGAATATGGGATGTTGTATGATCCAAAAAATACAGATAGACTTAAATGCAAGTTATGTTCGAAAGAGATGGGTGGAGGAGTGTATTGGATTAAAGAGCATATTGCTCATATCCCTGGAAACGTCACTGCATGTCAGAAGTCATTGAAAGATGATCAAGTCAAATGTAGAGATGCCATAATAGAAGCAAAGAAGAAAAAGGTGTCCAAGAAACATGAAGGCAATATGTTAAGAGCTTAAGTGAATATAGATAGGCAGAAGCTTGCTGATGAACTAGAAGAAAACCTCGGGAAACCCTGTAATTTTCAGGGTCCTATGGATAAGTTTGCAACGGCTATACGTCCGGAGGTTCTTCTTGGTACACAAACAAAACAACAAAACATCAATGATGTACTCTTCAAGGAGAAGACTCATCAAGTGCATCAGTATTGTGCCCGATGGATGTATCAATCAGGTAAATCTTTCAATGCCATTAATAATGATGCTTTTAAGATGTTTTGTGAAACTCTTGGACAATTTGGACCTGGTTGGGTTCCTCTAACTCAATACCAATTAAGGGAACCACTATTAAAGGAGGAAGAAGAAAGAACCAAGCAGCAGTTAAAAAGCCAAGAAGCATAATGGGAACAATATGGTTGTTCTATCATGACCGATGGATGGACTGATAGGAAAAGGAGGAGCATAATGAATCTATGTGTAAATTCTATAGGAGGAACATGTTTTCTGCCCTCAAAAGATGCTTCCACGGAATCTCACACAGGGCTATACATTTTTCAATATGTTGATCGATGCATTGGAGAAGTTGGTGCTGAGAAAGTTGTTCAAGTAGTGACTGATAATGCTCTCAATAATGTGGTAGCGTCAAAGATGTTAAAAGAGAAGAGGCCAAATATTTTTTTGGACAGGTTGTGCTGCATATACAATTGATTTGATGCTTGAGGCAATTTCTAAGTTGCCGAAGTTTGCAAAAATTATTGACCAAGCTAAAGGTCTTACGATTTTCATATATGCTCATCATAAAACCTTAGCAATGATGAGATTTCACACCAAAAAAAGGGATATTGTGCGACCAGGAGCTACAAGATTTGCTACAACTTTCTTGACACTACAAAGCTTGTTGGAAAAAAAAGTACTACTAAAAGCGATGTTCAATAGTGAAGAATGGGACATATGCAAACATTCACAAAGTGTGAAGGGAAAAAGCAGTTTCTTAACTGTTATGAGCTCTTTATTTTGGAATAGTGGGGTATTTTTGTTAAAGATTTTTGGACCTTTAGTGAAACTTCTTAGAGTTGCTGATGGAGAGAAGAAACCTTCGATGGGTTTTATCTTTGGTGAGCTCTTGGAAGCAAGGAATAAGATTAAGTTGGCTTGTAATGATTTGGAGAGAAACTACAAACCTATTTTCGATATCATTGATGAGAAAATGACAGGTCGGTTGGATTCTCCTTTGCACATGAGCGCCTATATCTTGAACCCATTCTACTTCTACAAGGATGCAACCATTGAGCATGATCAGCCGTTAATTGATAGATTTATGAGTTGTGTCGAGACGTTTTACAATAGCCAGAATGAAAAACAAGATCAAGTCGTGAATAAAGAGTTTACTGTTTACAAGATGCAATCTGGGAATTTTGGGAGAGGATTAGCTTTGAGAGGATGTTCACAAAATGATGACAACTTCGATCTAGGTATTCGTTTGATCTTATAAACCATAATAGCTCTTTGAAAAAGGATGTTTTCTTATTTTAGTTTGCAGTATAGGTAATTGGTGGTCAATACATGGTTGTCATGTACCTGCTTTGCAGAAGTTAGCAACAAGGATTCTTTCTTTAACATCTAGTTCATCTGGTTGTGAACGGAACTGGAGTGCTTTTGAAGGGGTTGGTGTTTTCTTGTATCAAATTTTATTGGGGTTTTATATATTTCTTTTCTGAATTTTGTTTGTTGATTTTGGATTTGATTCTTCTTTCTTTCTTGCAGATGCATACTAAAAAAAAGAATAGACTAAATGTTAATCGATTTAACAGTCTAGTTTATGTTCAATTCAATGCCAAATTGTTGAACAGACGGAAAAGGATTAATGAGAAAAATATTGATGTGATTCTTGACGATGGAGAAGAAAGAAATGCAGAAGAATGCTTTGTGGATCCACTTGAGAGTGTTGAAGCACCTAATAGAGAACCTGTTTATCAAGTTCCAAATGATGAACGTGGAGAAGATCCCAACTCTGATGAAGAACATGACATTGTCAATGATATTGAATTTGAATCTGATAATGAACAGGTGGGGGATGTGGAGGGTTTGCCGTTGAAGAAGTTTAGCATATTCATTTTCTTTTACAGTTTCTATCTTTTTTGTCTTGTATTTCATTAAACTTTGGTTTTGTTTGAATTTTATATTTTTAGATTTATTTGTGTTAAACTTTTATTTGATATTGGATCAAATTTGTTTTATTTTTAGTAACTTTTATGAAATATATATTTAAGAGTAATAAAATATATAAATAAATTCGAAACGATTAATCTCCGTCTAGGCCCCGATTACTACGTCTAGACCCTAGACCCATATTAAGCATATAAGTACCGCCTAACGATATTTTGAACATTGCTAATATATATATATATATATATATAATGAATTTTTAACTGATGAAACTCACATAAAATCTCATCCAATGTGCAAACTCCTTTTATTTCAGTTTTTCAATTTCATCCTCACCGTGATTGGGATAATTGGTCCTTAGTTGATCCACATGCATTCTACTAAATTCAACGTAAATAATTACAAACAGTATATAATGTAAGAAACATATAAAATATATCAAAACATATGAATTGATATATCTCTCGTATGGCAATAGTTCCTTGAAGTTAAGAAAAATGTAGGTATGTAAGTGAGTTTGTTCTTCCTCTGTAAACCACCATTTCTTGCGTTTCCCACTTAAACGCCTGACTTGTGCAAAGATATCTGGTATATAGGTTAAATATTTTGGTTTCTCTCCTTCATCATCATTACAGCTCAGTTTTTGTGCTTTTGGTTCGTACACTTGGGGCAAAGTAGTACGCAGAAAAATTTGATGTCTCTTTATTAATGCTTTGAGCAATAATAGATACTTCCAGTTTACTTACATATTTCACCTTTTTCTTTAAATGGAACATAAATCTATCAAAAGGGTACATCCACATATATTGTACAGGATCACTAAGTGCTGTTTTCCTAGGGAGATGAACTGGAAAATGCTCCATTACATTAAAAAAAGATGGTAGAAATATCTTTTCAAGGTTACAGAGGAGAACATGTATGTTATGAGACAGATGTTGAATCCCATCAACTTTAAGTGATCGTGTGCGAAGATCTCTAAAGAATGAACTTACCCTGCATTTAAACATGTAACATTAAATTATTATACAATATATTAATAAATTAACTATACAGTATAAAAATTAACGAAGTTATATTTACCTACAATAGCTTCTGATATATCATGGTTTTTATGGTTTTTAACCATGATATAAGTCCTTTTTATTGAGTCTTTTTGGTCTTTTTAGAGTCCTAGAAGAGTCTTTGCAGGTTAAAGCATGTCTGGAGCATAATTAGAGATATTGGAACCTTTTGGAGCATTCTGAATTGAAGCCACGAAGTACCAAGCTCGAAGCAGAAAAGTATCCCATATGGTGACGATCGTCACCCCATTGGTGACGCTCGTCACCCAGATAGGAAGGAGTGTGGCTATTTGTTAAAAGTATCAAGAAGAATTGCAGAACTTACCCAGAAGTTTCCTTTATCTATATGAAGACCCCAGATCGTGTTTAGCCCCTATTTATTAGGTTTTTCAGCCACTGTTGGCAGGAATCTTAGTTTTTGAGAATTGAGAGAGCTAGAGAGAGATTTTATTCAGAGCTTTTTGGGGAGACAAAACCTGTACTCTTTAGAGAAGATTTCGAACCCCCTTTGTTTTCTACTCTTTCTCTTAATGCAATTTTATTCAGTTATGTTTTGTGATCTCATAATCATGTCTGAGTAATCTGCTAGTTAAGTTAGGGTTTTTCAAAGGTTGATGAAAAGAGTGTAGAATCGCTATTTGTTAGGATTATCTCATGGTTTTTCATCTCTGCTTACTTTAAAATCGAATTTCTGAGACACATCATCTAGGAATCTGAAAATCATAGGTTGTTAAATATATGTGAGAGCATTATTCATAACCTGAACTAGTATTTGATGAGCAAAACAACTTAGTACAAAGAGATTTGGCTTAGGAGTTTTGTAAACAATTGAATCTGATCATTCCTGCATACTTAGGTTGTTAGGGTTTGCAAAGAGATTTGAAACTCTGCGATCTAGGTATAGATAACTTCTGCAATGAGAATTGATTAGTTATGCATTAGAGATTCATGTTTAAAAACGGTTCTTAATCATTCCTGATTCCCTGCATTCTGCATTCTTGGATTCATACCTGCGAATTACCCTAGCTTAGCGCTTTTAGTCTTCCTGAACTTAGAACATATCATACCATCGTTTGCTTATTTCTAATTATTCATTCGCATTACATACATCATATTTCGCTTAGCTTAGTCCAAATCTATAATTGATAGTGTAGTTAGCATTACTCTCTTGGGATTTCGATACCCCTTATACTACATCTGCTTTGCTGTGCACTTGCAGTAGTTTTTATTTGGGTAAAACCTGACCCTATCAAGTTTTTGGCGCCGTTGCCGGGGAGTAATAGCTGCCTATCGATTTTTAGTATTAGAATTTTGTATAAGTTTTTATTTCTTTACTGATTTTCAGCTACTTTTCTTTGTTCCTGTTTCAGGTGTATGCCTAATCGCAGAACCAGAAGCAACAAAGAGAAGGAGCTTGTGACTTTGAGCATCGACGAGCTTGCTAGGTTGGAGAGAACTAACAGGAAAGCCAAGAAGCAATCTGCAATGGTCGCTCCACTGATCTTGGTTGAAGATGCAGAAGGTCACTTGGTTGACAGGGAAGGAAATAGGAGGAACGAAGAGGGGCAGAGAATTGATCAAGAGGGGAATGTCATTGTTGAACAGCAGGTTCAGCAAGTGGCTGAGAACGTGGGAGTCCCTGCTGCTTTCAATAACGCTGCTGGGCGTTTTGTTTAGAGGACTCTAGGCGACTACAACAGACCTGATCAGTTCTATGCCAACAGAGCTGCAATCCGACCTCCTGCCTTCCAGAGGAACGATTTTGAGGTTAAACCTGTCTACTATCAACTTGTTGGACAGCATCCCTTCCATGGTTTACCTCATGAGCATCCTATGGATCACATAAAGAGATTTGAGGACTTGGCTTCCAGTGTCAAAGCTAATGGGGTTAGCAATGATTTTCTGTTCTGCAAGCTTTTTCCTTACTCTCTTGGAGGAGAAGCTGCATATTGGCTGAAGCAACTGGAACCTGCTTCATTGACCACTTGGGAAGACACCAAGAATGCCTTTCTGAATAACTTCTATGATGATGCAAGATCAGAGGACATGAGGACGAAAATTGCATCATTTACACAAGGCCCTACTGAAGCTTTTAAGGCTTCTTGGATCAGATTCAAGTCTTATCAAAGGGACTGTCCTCATCATGGTTTCAGTCAGGTGCAATTACTTGGAATTTTCTTCAGAGGCATTGACTGGAAATATCAGATGGCGCTGGATGCAGCAAGTGCAGGAAACTTCAACACCAACAGACCAGAAGAAGCTGTAAGATTGATTGAAAACTTGGCCTGCAGTAACAGCACTAAGAATGCAGATTTTCAGAGAAAGCAGCAGTCTGGTTTGAATGATGGAAACCAAATAGCTGAAGTTAAGGCTAAGTTAGACAGCATGCACAGCCTTTTGGTGGGAAAGAAGTCAGTCCAATTCGCTGCAGAAGTGGAGAGTTTCGAAAATCCTGAAGAATTTGAGCAGAAAGATGTTAATTTCATCAATGGAGGGGGTTTTCAGAGCCAAAAGTTTGGAAATCAGCAATGGAACAGAGGCTACAACAGCAATAATCAGCAGAGTACCTTTACAGGAGGACAGAGCACGCCTGGTTACACTCCTAAGCCCCCATTCCAGAAGACTGAAGTTGAGAAACCTTACCAAAACAGCAGGAATTATGGTTCTTCTTCCTACCAAACTGCACCTCCACAAGACAATAAAATGGAAGCTATGCTGGAGCAGGTACTTGAAGGACAACAGAAGATGACAGTGAACTTCAATGGCAAGCTAGATTCGCTGTATCAAGACCTGAATGGAAAAATTGAGAGTCTGAACTCTCACATGAAGAAGCTTGATGTGCAGGTTGCTCAAACTGCAGGAGCTGTTCAAAGGCAAGAGGGATTCCTTCCTGGAAGGACTGATATCAATCCCAAGCATCAGGTTAATGCCATCACAGTCAGGAATGAAAAGGAGCTTAAAACAGTGCAGAAAAAGAGGTTGAGTGCAGAACAGATCGTGCAACTCATGGAGTCTGAAGATGAAATTTTTTCTGTCTCAGAGGTGAGTGACGAGCGTCACCAAGGAGGAGTGACGCTCGTCACCAACATAGAAGAGAATCGGGGGTTGTCACAGGTGAGTTGATATATCATGGTTTTTATGGTTTTTAACCATGATATAAGTCCTTTTTATTGAGTCTTTTTGGTCTTTTTAGAGTCCTAGAAGAGTCTTTGCAGGTTAAAGCATGTCTGGAGCATAATTAGAGATATTGGAACCTTTTGGAGCATTCTGAGTTGAAGCCACGAAGTACCAAGCTCGAAGCAGAAAAGTATCCCATATGGTGACGCTCGTCACCCAGATAGGAAGGAGCGTGGCTATTTGTTAAAAGTATCAAGAAGAATTGCAGAACTTACCCAGAAGTTTCCTTTATTTATATGAAGACCCCAGATCGTGTTTAGCCCCTATTTATTAGGTTTTTCAGCCACTGTTGGCAGGAATCTTAGTTTTTGAGAATTGAGAGAGCTAGAGAGAGATTTTATTCAGAGCTTTTTGGGGAGACAAATCCTGTACTCTTTAGAGAAGATTTCGAACCCCCTTTGTTTTCTACTCTTTCTCTTAATGCAATTTTATTCAGTTATGTTTTGTGATCTCATAATCATGTCTGAGTAATCTGCTAGTTAAGTTAGGGTTTTTTAAAGGTTGATGAAAAGAGTGTAGAATCGCTATTTGTTAGGATTATCTCATGGTTTTTCATCTCTGCTTGCTTTAAAATCGAATTTCTGAGACACATCATCTAGGAATCCGAAAATCATAGGTTGTTAAATATATGTGAGAGCATTATTCATAACCTGAACTAGTATTTGATGAGCAAAACAACTTAGTACAAAGAGATTTGGCTTAGGAGTTTTGTAAACAATTGAATCTGATCATTCCTGCATACTTAGGTTGTTAGGGTTTGCAAAGAGATTTGAAACTCTGCGATCTAGGTATAGATAACTTCTGCAATGAGAATTGATTAGTTATGCATTAGAGATTCATGTTTAAAAACGGTTCTTAATCATTCCTGATTCTCTGCATTCTGCATTCTTGGATTCATACCTGCGAATTACCCTAGCTTAGCGCTTTTAGTCTTCCTGAACTTAGAACATATCATACCATCGTTTGCTTATTTCTAATTATTCATTCACATTACATACATCATATTTCGCTTAGCTTAGTCCAAATCTATAATTGATAGTGTAGTTAGCATTACTCTCTTGGGATTTCGATACCCCTTATACTACATCTGCTTTGCTGTGCACTTGCAGTAGTTTTTATTTGGGTAAAACCTGACCCTATCAGCTTCATGCACGGTTTTAAGTAAAAGTTTAGCGAATGCGAATGGTAGCAAACGTTGTATCAAAACATGATAATCATGATTCTTCATTTCAGCTAATTTGTCTTCTTGCCTATCAACGTATTTTCGTAGGTTTGAAACATAACCATCTGGAAATTTTATGCTTCAAACGACAATCCAGTGGAAAAATGCATCTTTTGCTTCTCCATCTACTCTAATAATAGGGACAAGACCCTTTTTATTTGGTAAGACATGTAGAGCATCACGAGCACATAAATTGGACAAGTCTAATCTCGACTCAAATTGTCTTTTGTTTTCCCTTGAACATTTAAAACAGTATTGATGATATTGTTGAAGAAATTCTTCTCAACGTACATAACATCGAGATTGTGGCTCAACAAATGATCTTTCCAGTATGGCAAATAAAAAAAACACTATTTTGTGCCAATTGAGTCATGCAACTCATGAATCAGTGGCTGTAAGAACACATCAAAGGACCACTTGGTTATTATGGACCAGGAACGAGTACTGTGAGAAATATAAAATCCTGTTTCATGCACAAAGACGGAGGCAAATTGTAAGGTGTGAGAATGACTGGCCGTAATGAATACTATCTCTTATGCTTTCCAAATGAGTTGAAGCCACCCGTACATAACCCTTTTTGTGCAAATTCTTGTGATTTCATTTATTAAACCGAATAAACCTGTCCGATATAAGAGTTTAAAGCATAATTTGCGATAGAGTTGGCCATGATGTTGGATTCTCTCGGGATAAATGCAAAACAGCAGAAATCGAATGAAGAAGAGAGGTGGAGAATATCGAAGACAATACTGTGGAGCTCTTTGTGCTGAGTCTCCAAATTGATAGCTCTGATCACCTTATGTGAATTAGATGCTATTCTAATTTTTCGAAACCCTAGCCGAATCGCCTGCTGGATTGCCAGAAGAATTGTCGTAGCTTCCGCCATCAGGGGAGAGTGGATGTTCCCTGCACTCATAGCCCCCTTTTGAATCCACAGTGCTGCGTTCGATTTGAAGATCCAGCCGAATCCCGCATTGCTGCTTCCCTCCTTCTACGCTGCATCAGTTTGACAGCAGATTGTATCAAATTCGATCGGTGGAGGTGGGAGAGGGATCTTTGGTCTGGGTGGTTGGGCATCTGTCATTTGCGCCGATTGCCATTCCCTGGCTAGAGTGATTGCTTGGAGGAGACATTCTATTGCTGAGGTATATTTCTCTTCGAAGAACAGCTTGTTCCTGGTCGTCCATATTGTCCATACAATCCAGGGGAACAAGGGACCCTGATTAAGACCCGTGGGAGGGAGATTAACCAAATGTTTTGCAGATTTGATGCCATGTCAAAAATCCCCAACTTTCTCAAAGTTAAACGATAGGCTAAAAGGGGTTTGGCTCCAGACTTGTGCTGCAAAGGGGCATTTAAAGAAGACATGCGTAGAGTTCTCGAGTTCTCCATAATGGGGGCAAAGCCCCGGGGTATCCATGGATCGGGGTTGGAGATTGGCTCCCAGAGGGATCGCCTCATTCAAAACTTTCTATAAGAAAGTCTATGTCTTTGGTGAGCATCTTATATCTCAGATATTCTCTTTCCACTTGAGGGCGGTTTTTAAGGGTCATTTGTGCTTTTCTTTATAGCCTCGAAGTAGCCTGATCGTGTTGTGTATTCTCCAGTCTCTATTGGGAGCCAAACCAACTTATATGGAGCTCCTTTTATGCTTGGTGTGAGTTTCAAGATGTCTTGCTCGTAGCTTGTTAGGACTGTTCAGATTTTTGTACCATCCGTACATAACCCAAAGAATACATTCCTGCTCTCTGATGCAAAAAACGAATAAACTGTTTGAAAGTGTTTCCATGCCTCTAGGTTTGAAGGATGAGCGATTTCTCCTTCATGCGGCTGGACTCACCGAATTTGCGTAGAAAGCTGGAAAATAATATCTAACCATTTATATTTGTAGAAAATTTTCTACCAATATCTTTCCGATCATATTTTTTGTCATAACGTTTTAGAAAATTAGTAAAACACATTTTCTTCCAAAGGTTTTAAGGAATTTTGTTAGGAATTAGCTATGCTTTCTTTAGTGTTGGTGGGTTATGTCTTCTTTTCTCCTCGCCGCCGCCGTCATGTCTTCGACGTTGGAATCCCTCATGTCCTTCTTGGACCGGGCGGCTATGGTTTGTAGCCTCCTCTTCGAGATGGAAGCCGTACCCACATTGATGCCTGTCCCGAAGCCCAGCTCCTCCCCGTCCACATGCCCTCTGAGAAAGACGACGACGCCACCTCGCAGATGCCAGAGCTGCTTTGCCGCTCGTCGGAGAAGGAGGTCCACCCCGAGTGGTTCACCGCGGGTCAGCCACCAGCCACTTCTCCTTTCCCCTTACCACCTTCGCCTCCTATGCCACTGTGAGGATGAATGTATTCTTCCTTCTTCTGTTCTTGGTTTTTTCCTGATGCCTAGTTTTGAGTTAAGCCATGCATATTACTTTCCGCTCTAGAACTGAAGTCCAAGTTAGGTCTATTAAACTGAAACTGAAGCTGAAGCTGAAGGACATGAGGGTTTTGAAACTGAAGCTGCAAAAGACAAAAAAAAACAAATGTTTACTTATGCTTGACACACCTTGATTGTTTGATTCCTGTTTGGTTCTCTTATTATTTGATCACATAGAACTTATAAAGATGATAGAACTTAATATGGTTTTGTGTGAGATCATTATTGAGATTGTTGTGTGGTCTGAGATGAGGATTGAGATCATAAGGCGGAGGAATCGTTATTAACATACTCAAGTGGAAGACTACTATGTGGATCAAAGATGGATGTTTGAGATTACAAGGTCGGGGGCTGTAACCGATATACTGAAGTTGAGGATAGTTGTTGAGACGTGTTTGGCAATATGCGAGGGGTACTGAGGGACCTGATGCCATTGGGCTGATATGTGGTACTGCAAAGTCCCGAGTGGATTGGTGACACTAGTTATTTGAGGAATTAGCGTGTCCCATGGCAGTTGGCTGACGAGCTAGTTGTCGTCAGCGACTTATAGAAAGCAAGAGCTGCAGTTATAACGTCACACATAAGTTATCTGGTTCTCGTAGGATATTGTGTGATGCCTTTTGGACATTGTCTGATGCTGTTTTAGATCCGAACTTAGCGTTTGTTGAATTGAATTACATGAATGGGTTAGTCTATGTTTGTTCTCCTGGATAATCTAAATTAGTCAATATCTCCCTCTCTCTCGATCTTTCTAGCAGTTTAGGTTGAGTCAGAAATGCTTGAGTATCATATGTGGTGTGGTGTTGTTTGCTAAGACAAGTCGCTTTTGGATTCTGAAACTTATATAAAGGAAAATGCGCTTACAGACTATTATCTTGATATTACCGATACAATTTGATTCGATTGTATAATGGAAGATCAGGTGTCACATATACACCTATCAAAGTTGTATATAGAAGAGATCTTGCATCCATCCCTGATAAAATACCAAAGTTGCATATAGCAGAGATCATCCATCCATCCATGGTACAGTTTCAAGAAGGTGACCCTCTAACATCATGCTTCAGGAGCGAGACATGATGTTAGATCACGTGAAGATGAGAACTTGTCGCTCAAGCAAATTCAAGTCAAGTAACTCAAGGCATAACTATGATTACTTTGGTGAGTTCATATTGGGTTGCGTTACTTTTGGGACCACAAGGAGAGCCTCTTGCTTTTGTCTTGTTGTGAATTTAAAAGCTAAGGAGAATTTGCCTCAAGATATGGTAAAACGCAAACACATCTAAAGGAAGCTGTTTTAGCGTTTGGCAAGGTGCTTTAGGTCTAATGTTGTCGTCACTATAAAGTGAAGCTGAAGACGTGAGAGAGAGTGTAGCACACATGAGGAAGAGAGCGAGACAGACACAATGTAGTCGCTAGTGAGAGTGGAGAGAAAAACACATCTTAGCATAAGCTTAGCTATTGTTTTTCTTCTGGTTTTAAGGGATATAACAAAGTGAGTTTTAAGTGCTAGTGAAGGGCATTAAAACGGTCACTTGTTTGTCTCTAAATATGTAATCTCTCTGATATCTCATGGATTCCGAGCTTAATCTTGGCGAGTGTAGCGTTCCTGTTATGGGCGTGAACTAGTTAAATGTTTGTGTGTGCTCCCTTCTCCCTTCTTCTTCTCTCAATCTCTCTACTCTGTTTTCTGCAAGTTTCTACAACTTCCGTTTTAGCCTCACGTTTTGTTACTTCAAGCTTCTTCAATCTTGGTCTGAATGGGTTTTATGTTCTTAAAGGTGTCGCTTTGAGCCACTGAATCCTAACAGATTAGTATCAGAGCCTTGGTTCTGTGTTTTCTGGTTCTCTCAAGCCAAGAATCAGGTCATTGGCATGTATTGAAGGGGAAGAGCTTGTTAGTCATGGAGGCTCTGGTTTATGGAAGAAGAGCTCGTGGCAGTGAAGCTGTAGGGGTGACTGAGCTTTCAGGTAGTGAAGTCTCGGATCTAGGAATTTCAGAAGAAGAGAGAGTCAAGGTAGACTAATCTAAGAGAGAAAATGTAGCATCCGTATATGAGAAAACTAAAATGATCGAGGCGGACAGGACGTTGTCCGAGGGAAGATCGAGCCAAGGGTCAGATACTGGCTAAGAAATGGGAGGTTAAGACTACAGTCAGGTGATGATTGGGAAATAGTCGAAGGATGGCTGTGATAGCCGAGCCGGATGGACCATATCCGAGAACAAAATGGTCCAGTCCGTGAGAAAATGGGTTAGTCCGAGTAAGAGTGGACTGTGTCCGAAGAAAAGGAAAGTCTCTGAGAGGAAAATGGAAATTAGCCGAGGTGGGTTGGTTTATCCGAGAGAGAATGGGAAAATAACCGGACCAAAGGGAAATAACTCGGGTAAAGGCAGTTTGGCTGAGAGAAGGAAATAGCCGATGGAAAATGGGCTGGGCTTGTGGGCTGTTCACTAATAACCGAGGGAATGGGGATTTTCCTAGTCGGTGTAGGATTTTCTCGACTAAGTGTGAATAATTAGGGTTTGGCTCGGATAAAAGGAGCAAAACTAGTTATTTCTTCGGGATCCGCTTATAAGTTAAGGGTTTTACCGTGAGAGAGAGATTTTAGCCGAGAAAGATCAGAAAACTCCGAGCGAATTGAGAGTTACCCGAGAGCACTTCAGATCTTTCATGAGAATCTGGTAAGTGATCGGATAATTTCCTTAGTGTCGAGTTTCCATTGGAAAACTGTGTGTTTTGTGGGTTTTCTTAGGGAAAACAGAGTTTTGCTCGAAAAATGTTAATGGATCGAGAGATAGCCGAGGAGAGAGAGATCAGATCGTAGGGATAGCCGAGAGATTTCTAGGGTGATCGGATATCTTTGATTCTGTGCGAGTTTCATCTGGATTTTTTCTGACCAACCTGTTTCCAACCTTGTCTAAGGTGAGTGCATGACTGTAGTTAGTATTTAGGATCGTTGGATTGCTAGGGTTTGATGTTTTGCATATTTGATTGTGTGATTTACATGTTTTGTGCTTAGCGTGTGTTAAACGATTCTATGCTATTATATTGTGAGGTGTTTACCGTGGCATAGATGATGTCCAACTAACCTCAGGATAATCTGGATCATGTACTAGCTTAGGGGATGTGGGATTCTCGCTGAAGTAGACATGAGTCTTAAAAAGGGATTGAACTTGGGCGGTTAGGGTAGATAATCATGGCCGCTTGATATGTGTTGTGTTTATTGCGAATTGATTATTTGGGATGTTGAATCCGATAGTATGAATGCACGAATGGTACTGACCAAGGGATGACCATACTCACTAAGTATTTATGACAATACTTATGCCTCTCTTGTTTGAGTGTGCAGGATCTAAGCAGTAAGTGGAGCGAGACCGGCGGCAGTGATGGATATGGATGGATCAGAGATTTGGGTGTTTTATGTTTAAGACTTGTGTTTTGTCTTATGGGCTTTGGTGTTGACCGATTTAGGTTGCTAGATGCTATGATGTATTGTTAGCAAACCGTTGTGCTTTAGTCTTAAGTGAATCCTGAATCCTGTTTACGTATTTTTATTCAAGTTATAATAGAATGAAATGGTTTATTGAATCTGCTGTGTATTTATTTATTGCAAAGAAAAGTTTAAAAATTTGCCTAAGTATAGAAACAGACTGTTAGGATGTAGTGAAGGCCAGGCCGCGGTTTAGTTAGCCGGGTCGGGTCTCCATAAGTTGGTATCAAAGCGTTTTTAACGCTTCTAAGACTGGTTGTTGGATATTGATGTTGTTTGCTTTGTGTGGGGTTAAGGGGGTCCAATCCATTCTTCATGCCAAGTCTCGCGATAAGGTTTTATGTGTTGTATTTGTGAAACATGGATTAAGTTAGCTTCGGCTAACTGGCATGATTGTACTTGCAGATGGTTGAAACCAGGAGAGCTGTGAGAAACAATGGGAATCAACAGGCCGCAGGGTCTGTGAATTCTGTGAAAGATGGTGTTCAGGATGTTGCAAGGGATGCCGAGGTACTAGCGGCTGGAGCTGCACCTGTTCTGCAGCGAATGCAGCAGGGAATGCTGCGGGTGTAGCAGCTAGGATAGATGGGAATGCGGCTGGAGGTGTTGCTAATGTGGCACCGGTGGGGTTAGAGGCTGTGCTTGGGATGTTAGCACAGGTACTGGCCAGATTGCATGTGGTGGCTCCTGCTCCGGCGGTTGCAGCAGCACCACAAGTAGTTCAGCTTGGTGGGGCTAATGCAGATGTAGTTAGAGAGGAAGCGGACCAAGTGGAGAGGGTTCCGACTTACCTCAAGGTTCTGGATCATATGGTGCGGTTGGGAACCAAGTTCTTTCCCGGTGGAACCACACCTATTGAGGCGGATGAGTGGAGGATGAGACTGGAACGGAATTTTGAGTCTATCTGATGTCCTGAGGGTTACAAGAGGGACATAGCCGTACACTACTTGGAGGGTGATGCACACACGTGGTGGAAAGGAATCGTTGGGAGATTGGTGAATGCGAACTGTTCGTATGAAACTTTTTCTGCGATGTTCAGGAGTAATTACTTCCCACAAGAAGCTTACAATGAGTTGGAGAAGGCGTTTCTGTACCATAGTCAGGGGACGCTGACAGTGAGGCAGTATGAGACTCAATTTAATCAGCTGAGGAAGTACGTAGCCCATGAGTTTTATACTGAGGAGAAGCTGATTCATAGGTTCATGAGCGCACTGCGACTGGAGCTAAGGAACGGATGTGTGATCCGTGACTTAAGGACAGTGGCCGAGCTAGTTGAGAAGGCGGCATTGTTAGAGTCAGGACAGGCGGAAGATGTTATGATGACAGTTGGGGCAGGGACAGCCGTTGCTAAAGTGGGTCAGTCTAGTGGACATAACCGGAAGTTCGGGAAGAGTGTTCAAAGCAAAGGGGCCAGAGGTCGCAACGTGTGCAGCAAGTGTGGAAAGGCTCACGTTAGAGAGTGCAGACGTGGTGGTAGCGGATGCCACAGGTGCGGGAGATTAAAGCATCGGGTAGGAGACTGTCCGGAGGAGGATTTGCGAGTGGTCAGAGTGTTCGGTTGTGACAATGTGGTTCAGGTGTGCTACGGATGTCGAGAACCAGAGCATTTCAAACGTGAGTGTCCTAAGGCGGGACTGGTGGAGCAGGCTGTGTCGCATGGGAAGCGAGCAGGGAAGGCGCTTGCACCACTGGCACAAGAGTTTTGGACTCTCTTATGTCAATCACCCTTGCACTAGTCAGTTGTAGTAAGGGTTTTATGTCAATCCATTGGGAAGAGTTGAAAACAGAAGAGTTGAGAGTAAAGTCTCTAAGTCAAGCAGGCAGAGAATTGGTTTTGTTGCCTAAGCAACAGTTCTAGCAACCTAAGTGAAAGCAGCAAACAAAGTGAAAGCAGAAGCAAACAGAGCAAATCCGAAATTCAAATAAGAGAAAGACAAGTCTCTAGATGTGGTTATTGACTTTGGGGAATTTCAGACATTAACTAAGGCTGTTTCAAACTATATTGATCAAGCAAACAAGCAAGCAATGGTGATTCCTAGACATAGAGTTCACACTTAAGCTAGTTAGATCCAATCTCTTGGCAAATAACCCTTTGCTAAACATTCTAACAAGAACTAACTCTCATTAGTGCTAAAACATCAAGCAAGCATGATTAAACAACTCTATTCAGGTCAAAATGCTTCTCAAACAGTCAATCTCTTGAGCCAAGGCCAGCAAATCCTCTATTAAACATGATCAGCATTTCATCAAACACTTGGTGGGCATAAGAGAAAGCTAACAACTTAGACAAGTTTGATCAAGACTAATCTAGCATGAATAACAGATTAATAGAGAGGAACCCATAAAATGAAGCACTTAACAAACCTTAATCAAGCCTTAAATCTCCATAATCTACCACATCTAGAAACCCTAAGATAACTACTCACTCATAATCATGTTTAACATCAAATCACAAAGGAAAAGGATGCTAATCATGATTAAAAGAAAGATTAAAAAAAGATTAAAGTAAATACTTGATTATATTAAACAAAGTAAAGAAATTGTCTTACAAACTTAAAGAAAGTGCTCAAGAACAGTAAAATGACATGACCCCTCGAAAATCTGGAAAAAGGAACTATTTATAGTATAGAGAAGAAAACCCTAGAGTAATGGTATAAAGGTAATTAAAAACAGGTTCGGGCTGGGTCAGTATCGGTCAGTTGTGCCGGTCTTCAGTGACCGAAATGGGCCCCTATCGGTCTGGAGTGATCGACACATATGACCGAAATTAATCCAGTGTGTTTGTGTCGATCACACTTGACCGATACTGGTGACCGATATGCTCCGTATCGGTCACCCTTGACCGAAACTCTTTGTGCTCTGATCGAAAACTTCTGCAGAGATCTTCTGCTGTGATCCTTCTTGCTCCTTTTTGCCCAGCTAGCATATTGTATCATTCCCAAAACTCCTCCAAGCTCCTTTAAACTCCAAAAGCACCTAAAAACATCCAAAATGAAAAGAAAATGCAAACTATACTCTAAATGCAATCTAAGTCTAAAAGGAGAAGAAAATGGGACAAAAGCAAAGGGAAAACATGCACAAGAGGATCAAAATATGTACTAAATACAGCTCTAAATGGTGTAAATACAAGGGATATCAACACCCCCACACTTGCTTTTTGCTTGTCCTCAAGCAATTAAGAACAAATGGGAGAGTGAGGTTTGAAAATGGGCATTCAGATTCCAAAAGTGCAAAGGTAAAGAGATGGTTACAATGCTCAAGTGCCTAGTTGTAGGATGCAAACATAATCAGCTATACTTTAAAGATCCTAGCCATGCTCATCATGTTTCAAAATGATCTCAAATCTCAACTTAGGCAAATGCTCAAATCAATCAACTCTTTTACATTCAATTAAGTTCAGAACACGAATCATGCTTATGCAAATCAAGTGAAGACATTTTGTTGAAAAGGGTAAGGTTATGAGATAAGAATGATCTCATTTAAGCACAAGGGTTCAAAAATATAAAGGATCACTCAATGAAATGACTTCATCTAAGGCAAAATGCTAAAGGTAAAAGCACACTTATGCATGCAATTCAAAGCTCTCTTCTACCCTTATTTACCAAAGCTGATTCCTAAGCATTTCTAAACCCAAGAGTGAACCCTCTAATTCTACCCTTTCCTAGATTCTACCCTTTACCCATCTTCATGGCTGGGGAAACTTCTTCTTTTGCTTGTGTGGCTGCTTCTTTTTGGTTGGGACTTGCTCTTTTTTGTTATGTTGGCACCTTCTTCACCTTTGGTGGATTGCTTCTTGGTCAGATTTTTCTTCTTTTGGACCCTTCTAAGCATTGTTGTTGGCGCCAATTCTTATTTTTGAACTTAGAGCTTTTCTTCCCTTTACTTAACCACAATTCTAGACTGTTTCCCCATTTCTACCATTTCAGATCGTTTCCCTTTCTTTCAAAACATATAAACATTAAGCTCAAACCACTTAACTCTATCCTTTTAAACCCCAAAACTCCTATCCTAGAATCATGCTCAAAATGCAAGCTGATATCTACAAGAGAGATAATCATTGCCAGCCTTATTCCTAACACTTTTTGCCAAGACAAAATCGAAAATGCAATGCAAAGGCCTCACAGCTCTCACAATAGTGTTTAGGCTCAAAAGGAGGTTTTGGTTAAGGGTGAGGATGTAACTGTCTCATAATTATGAGGATCAGCTATTTGGATCAACAAGAGTGGTAGAAAGGAGAAAGATGATCCAAATATGTATATGGTAGCCATGTAATCACTTTTCAATGCATAAGACATGATAATTAAAAGTCCAAGTTAAAGTTCAAGTTGACAGAGTTGATTTTCAGAGAACAAATGCTTTCAGAATGAGATGAGAAGACCAAATCTAGCAATCTAAGCATGGTTCAGCCTTAACTTCTAGCAATCATATGATGCATCAAACAACTAAGCACTTAAAAACTAAAATCATCTCTAAACACTAAGCACTTTACAAGGAAAATTCATCATAATGCCCTATGCAAATGTAATGCAACCTACATGTCAACACTAGACTCAATCCTAGAAGAATGAAATGCAACTACATGCTTTCTTTTTGGTTTGCAAAAATGCAAAAAAAATTTTAAAATTTTTTGATTGTTTTGTGTTTTTCTATGCCATACATGTATGCATGATATGCATGAGACTCAAAGTGAAAAGAAAAAGAAAAACTAAGAAAACAGAAAACAAAGTCAAACCCCAAATCTCTCCCCCACACTTAAATTACACGGTCCCTTGTGTAATGAAAGCAATGGAAGAGAGAAGCAACAAAATATATTACAAAAATAAAAAGATGCAATGGTATAGAACAATGGAAGAGATGTGGTACTTGGTTCAATGGTAGGAGTTATGGGATGATCCTGAGGTTTGTGGAGACTTGCTAGCTCTCCTCTTCCTTCTCTCATAGACTTTAGTGGAATGCTCTGCTTCTGGAGTTGGTTGAACCCAGCTTGACCATAGCTGTTCAGCTTGTGAAGAAGTCCCTTGTGTGCCCCATTGACATGTTTCCTGAACTTCAGAGGGGTTGGGGGTTGGCGCCTCCCAAGCTGATGGAACATGGGCTCTTGGCTCATAAGATGAGGCCTTTGGTTATGCCCATGTACCCCATTGATTACTTGGTTGTGCATAAAATGAGTGTCTTCCATGGGGGTTCCATACAGCTTCCTCCTCTTCAGTTGGCTCAGCTTGGTGGTGTTGCTCTTCTTGTTGAGAGTTTAGCTCTTGGGTGTGGCTGTCGTGGGAAGTTTTTGCTGATGTACCCTTGTTCTTCCTGAACTTCCCCTTCACCATCTTCATAAGCCCCTTGATGGCTTTGTCCTGCCACTTGCACCACATCTGTAGTGTGTTAATGTGCTCATGAGCTGCTCTCAAAGAGCTTCCTTGGTTGGGAGCTTCATAGGGCTGGAAGTGGAACTGCCTTGAGCTGTAGTTCAACACTTCTTTTTCTTCAAGCTCCTCTTCTACATGGGTTCTTCCTTGGCCTTCAGCGCCAGCAGTAGCATTCCATTGTTCTTCTCCTTCTTCTTCTCTGATCTCTTCAGTGTGCTCCTCTTCTTCTTCACTGTCCTCTTCTTCTTCTACAGTAGGAACAGGGCCGCCTGTGTAGAGCTCCTCCTCACTCAAGTTGAAATTGATGTTTGATGTTGTGGTGAAGGAGGTCAGCCTTGGGTTTGGGAGAAGGACTCTCACTTGCTCCAAGTGATTGTTGAGGAATTGATAAACATACTTGCCCTGGATGTTCTTCTCAAGAAAATGACTCCTCTTCAGGTAGTCCATATCTATCCAGACAGGAGCTAGAGCATCTTCAGCATGCTCCTCAAGGTTCACATCACAAGCTAGAAGAATTGCTGTCACAACTCCTCCAATGTGAAGTTGTGGATTCTTCTCCCTTCTTCCCTTGTTGACAATCCAGCTCTGGTATGTTTGCAGCTGCTCCATCAACAGTCTTACAAGGCATGGGAGCTTGCTTGGTGGAGAAACTTTCACTGCGCATCTGCTGGTGCCTGGACCAGTGTACAATCCATTGTAGAGGAAGTCTCTCTCCTTGCCAGTTAGGTGTGAGGTTTCTTTCCTTGCAAAAAATGTATTTGCAAGCACCTTGTGTGTATATCTAACTGCAGGATGCTTCAAGTGTTGGTTCCTTGTAGCCCCAGCTTTGAATTCCCCTACTCCAATTGCCTCCCAAAACCTTGTGTACTGTGATTCATGGATTAAGAACTTCCTCCCTCTTTGAAAGTAGGTGCTCAGCCCCAGCGCCCTAGAGAGTTCTTGGAAAGTGATTTTGAACTTCTGTTTTCCAAGCTTGAAAGAGATCCATCCATCATGGTCAGGGAGCTCACTCTTCTCTTAATAAACCACCTTGAGGGTGGAGAGGAATTGATGAGTGAAGCGCTCATAGGATGGGAAAGGCTGTAGTAGCTCTGTAAGCTCCATCTGTTCAAAGGTGCATATGCAGTTTACATAGATTCCCAGCTCCTTCATTGTGGAAGGGCAAGGATATCTTGTTGGCTTGAAAGTGCATCTACTGAATCCCTCCATGAGTTCCCTAGCACTGTACTTCATGGGTGGAGCTTCTTCCTCAACAGCTTTTCCCTTGCCTCTCTGCTTGGCGCTTTTATCCTTAGCTGGCCTCTTTCCAGCGGCCTTGGATGAAGTCTCAACAGCTTAGTCCTTTCCTTTTTCTTGCCTTACTGTTGGAGATGTTGGTGCTTCCTGAGGTTCTTCTCCCTTTTTCCCAGCGGCTATTTTTGTTCTTTCCATGGTACCTTGGATGAAGTCTCAGCAGCTTATCCCTTTCCTTTTTCTTGCCTTACTGTTGGAGATGTTGGTGCTTCCTGAGGTGCTTCTCCCTTTTTCCCAGCGGCTATTTTTGTTCTTTCCAAGGTACCTTCAAAAGCAAAGCTTGAAAACAAGGTAAGTGAAAGAATAAAAGCTGAAGAACTAACTAGCTGAAAGCTTTTAATGGAGAAACTCTTTAATGCTAAGAAAAGTCAAACAAGTCCTAACAACAAGCTGAAACTTATTCAAAGCAAGAAGATATCAAAAGCTAACAACTAAATAAACTAGAATACACAAAAGATAAACAGTTATGCATGACATACTAGCAAAATGGTTCTTAGGTAAAGAGATGATGATCTTGCAAAAAGATGAAGATGAGCAAGCAATGAGATAAATAGATATTAATAAGAACTTCAACATCTAGCTAGATATCTCAAAACAAATCCATATTGCAAAACCATAGCACAACAATCAAAACTAAACACTGCTTGCTCTTAAAAACTTTATATAAGCGATTTTTATCATAAGTTAAGAGTAAGAGCAAAGAGAGATAGTTTAGGAAGCAAACCTTTAGTGAAATTCTGAACACTTAGAGAAAGCAATAAAAAAGAAAAAGAACTAGTTATTTCGAGATTTAGGTGAGAAGAAGAGTGAGTTTAAGTGTGAAGAGAAGTGAAGAAAGTTGTTGCTTAAATAGAGAGAAATGAGAGGAAACCAAAGGAATCAAAGGTTGGTGAGGGAACATAAGGAATCAAAAGTGTGGGGGACAAAAACAAAAGTGTTCAGAAGCTAGGAAAGAGGTCAGAAGGAATCCCATTTAAAAATTCAAACTCCTTTGGCTCCAAACCAAAGGAGGCAAAAAAATTTTAAAGTTGAGACACTTACCTCGGATGGAGTTTCGGTCACTCATGACCGATATTACTGACCGAAATTGCATTTTCAGTCATGAGTGATCGACACTAGAGACTGACATGCTTCCTGGGATTAGTATCGGTCATCAGTGATCGACACACTTGACCGAAATACATCCGGTATGATTGTGTCGATCTTGAGTGATTGATACTGGTGACCGATATGATTCCAAGAATCTTATCGGTCTCCAGTGATCGATACTCTGGACCGAAAATCATACGGTGTGTTTATGTCGATCAAGTGAGGTCGATATGGATGACCGAAAATTAACCTCTTTCAAAACTTCTTTCCATATCGGTCACAAGGGACCGATATGTTGACTGGTATAAACTGGCTCCACTGATATCGGTCAATCATGATCGATATTGATGACCAAAAATCTGTGTATCGGTCTGTCATGACAGATACAAATGACCGATATCAGCCAGAATACACCTGTTCTTTGTCCCCATCAAACTTTCTCAAAATCCTGTTTCTATACACTAAAACAAAGCATAAAAGATAAACTAGAAAGCATAATATATACAAAAGGATACCATGAGACTACCTCCCAAGTGTGCTTGTTTAAAGTCACTAAGCTTGACTTTGATTACCTCTTTAGTTGAGAGTAGAGGTGGATGGAGCTGGTGCTCCTACCTCTTTCTTCCTCCAGACCCATGTTCCCTTTGGTAGTGGCCTATGTTTCTCTTGAGCTGGCATCCTATGCCTTTTGTTCTTGACATTTGGTGTGGTTGAAGGTGTCACTTCCTTGGTTGTTGAGTTGTCAATATCCTTCAAACCTTCTTCAAACTTCAACTTGGTGGTCTGACTCTTGTTTGGTTCAGTAAGGAAAGCATCACTCAACAACATGCTCATAGTGGGGTTCATAGCATCCTCCAAGCTATCTGGGAGCTTCCAGTAGTAATCCTCTAGCTCAGCTGCTCCACAGAAGGCTATGGAAGGAGAGGCAATCTTGTAGACTTTGAACTCATTAACATTCTTCAAAATGACAGAACCTCTCTTGAAGTCTAACTGAGCTCCTGCTGTTGCCAAGAATGGAGGACCTAGAAGAAGTGGCACCTCCCTGGAATATTTTTTTTTCATGACCACAAAGTCTGTTGGAACTAGGCACTCTCCAATCTTCACAGGATAGTCCTTCACCATGCCTAAAAGTTTTGTGGAAGTGTTGTCCACAATGGTGATGGAGGTCCTGGACGGCACCAGCTTCTTGATACCCAGAGTTTGGCTAAAATGGAGAGACATAACATTGACAGTTGATCATGAATCACATAGGGCTTTGACATTGTCAAGCATCTCCAGCTCACAAGTGATGAGGAACTTTCCTGGGTTTGGGAGTTTTGGCAATGACTTCATCATCTTGCTTCTTTTCATGTCAGCCTCCACATTCTCAAGGATTGGTTCCACCACTTCCAGCTTGTCAAAAACTTCTTTCAGGAATCTGATTTGATGTTTCATCTCCATCAAAGTGGTACCATGTGGGAGTTGTATTCCAGCATCTTCTATGTCTTGTTTGAACTTTGTGTACATCTCCATTCTGGCTTTGGTGAAGTGCATTGTGGGGTAGGAGAATGGTGGTTTACAAACAGGATCTGAGAGTTCTTTACCCTTTGCAATAGTGCTTGAAAAACTACCCACTTGATGATGGTAGAGTTCCTTAGATTCCTGAGGAGTGTTGTGAGATAAAACCATCAAAGCAAGGTGTGTCTCTAGTTCCTCTTCTTCAGCATCAGGGTGCTCTGGTGTGGGGGTCTCTTCTGTAGCAGGTGGGGTTTCCTGAGCCCCCTCTTTCTGAGCAGCTTCCAGTGCTGCTCATTCCTGTTCTTCTTCTCTGTTCAAGTGTTCATTAAAGCCACGGAGGAACGTCCCTACAACTTCCTGAGCTTCTTCATCACTGATGTTGCTTCTTCTGGATTCTCCTCCATACTCAACCCTCATCCTGTCTATATGGAATATCATCTCTTGGATCATGATTCCCAGTTCTTCCAATGAAGAATCTTCATCAGTGAATTCTTCTTCAGCTTTCTCTACCTCTTCAGTAAGTAAGTGGCAGTATTCCTGATGTTTGTGTGCAGCTTTTTGAGGAAGAGTGTCCTGAAGTCTTGGTGTGTGTGCTTCATCTTGGATGTTCTCCAAGAGATGTATCCTTGAGTCTAGGTCATCAAACTTGGCATGAAGGTCATTGTGAACATAATCTATCTTGTTGTGTAGCTCAGCAAATTTCTTGTTCATCTCCATAGTTCCAATGGTTTGGAGAGTGATGTTGACCATGATCATGCTTCCGATGTCAGCAGATCCAGATGTAGGAATATAGGGTAGGTTTTGAGTGTGGGAAGGAGTGTAGCTCTCTTCAAAGTAGTGTTTAGGTAGAGGTTCTTAGCAGAAGTTGCTGTAGGTAGTGTCTTCAAAGTACAACATCTTGATATTGTGTTGCAACTCACCTGAAATGAAAACACTTGAAAACAGAGTTAGTAACCAGAGAAAAGTAAAAGTTTGATCTTAAAGATTCTACAAACTCTAATGATTCAAACTGTTTCCCAAATGGCAACGGCGCCAAATTGGCACAAGAGTTTTTGACTCTCTTATGTCAATGCGCCAGCTGCATTCATAAAGCTGATGAATGGGGTGTTCAGGGAGTACCTAGATGAGTTTGTGATCATTTTCATTGATGATATTCTAGTATACTTAAAGAGTGAGGAGGAGAATAGAGGTCATTTGAAAACTGTTTTGAAGAAGTTGCGAGAACATAAGTTATATGCCAAGCTCATTAAGTGTAGTTTTTGGCAATGACATATAGGATTCTTGGGTCACATTGTGTTGGATAAGGGAGTGTCCGTGGACCCAGAGAAGATTCAGGCAATAGCGGATTGGCCAAGACCAGAGAACGCTACAGAGATAAGGAGTTTTCTGGGGTTAGCCGGTTATTACAGGAGGTTTGTCAAAGGCTTTGCAAGCACGGCTCAGCCGATGACAAAGCTAATTGGGAAAGACGTGGAGTATGTCTGGACGGATGAGTGTGAAGAGTGCTTCTCGAAGTTAAAGGAGTTACTCACAAGTGCACCAGTATTGGCGTTACCAGAACCGGGTGAGCCATATATAGTATTGATATTGCTGCATATTTCGTGTATTTTGCATACATATAAAATAGTTTCTCATGCATTTACCTTGCACATTAGGCTAGTTTGCATCATTTTAGGTCCTAGAGCTCTTTTGCATTAGCATTTGCATATTTCTTGCATTATGCATCGCATTCAGGTTGTTTTCGGCTACTTTGGAGCTTTGGAGGAATCGTGGACGTGCTAAGGCTCGTGAGCAAGGTCGTGGACACTTGGAGAACTCAGGAGTGCTTGCTAAGGACACGAGATCGAGCAGCAGATCGAGCACGGCAGGTCGATCTAGACGAGATCGAGCAGCAGATCGAGCACGGCAGGTCGATCTAGACTAGATCGACCAGAAGATCGAGTGACTAGATCGATGCAAGGAAATGGATGGAGACCAAGATCGAGTGTGGAGATCGATCTGAAGTACGGACGTAAATGATGCCATGCAGATCAAGGACCAGATCGAGCTTCCAACCCGATCAGCACAAGATTGACTCAGAGATCGACTAGAGCCATCCGATCCAAGACGAAGATCGAGACCCAGATCGAGCTTCGTGCTCGATCCCAGACCAACCTTATCCGTCCAGCTGGCTTTGGACCGTAGCGAAGGGGGGACCATTTGCGGTTTGGCCATTTTTGGCAAAAGGCAACGATCCCTTTCATTATGCCATTCTGTCTTCTACCTTCTTCGTTCTCTCTCGTTTTTAGGCGAATCCGCCATTGTAGACTTCAGAGATTTTCTTGCATTTTAACTTTTGAATATCGAACCTTTAGCCTTAATCTTTGTTAATCATGCTTAATAGATCGTCTTTTATGCTTTCGTCGGTGTTCTTTATGAGTCGCGAGTAGTCTTTTTTGGGTTTTGGGGTTGGGGCGATTCGAAGGTATGAAAAGGTTAAAACTTTGTGTTTTCTTGTTCTTCATCACCATCTCTTCTAGGATTTTGAGTGCTTAAGGCTTAGAGACTCTCACGCCAAGATCTCTAAGATCTGAGGGATGTCTTACCTTGATAGGATCCAGATGTCCTTGAAAATCAAATCCTAGAGGCTAGTCTACCTTTCCCACACGCCATGGTTGTAAAGGGGGCTAGTTAGGTCGTTCGTTTGAAATCTATGTTTTATGCCCTTCAATCTCTTTTTCCACCAAACGCCATGGGTTTGGAGAAGAGAATGAAGGAGTGATCCATACCACACGCCATGGATGAATCTTGTTTTGTTTTTAAGGCCTAGAGAACCTCTCAAAGTAAGTAGATATAATGTTTTCAAACAAGCTTTGACCTTTGAGACCCACGAACGTGACCCTCAACCCCAGACCCTCTTCCTTAGTGTCTTAAGTCGTTTAATATCATTCCATCATCATAAAGTTGTGTTCTTATCAATCGCAAATCGCATCATTTCATCATTCTAGGTTGTTTAGACGAGATCGATCGTTGTTGCTCGATCTAGTGGTCGATCATGTGGTCGATCCACTAGTCGATTTTTAATAATTAGTAGTTTTGTATTTTAAATATTCCGCTTGTTCCTCTTGGTAGTTAACCCTCTTCCAGGGATTTTAAAATTGTTCTGCTTTGTATTTAACACTCGCATTTAGTTTTTAGGGATTTTACCAAACATTTATCATTTTCGCTTAGCTTTGCTCATCCTTTGCATTCTTAGTGAACTTGCTACCCCCAGGTGTGGATTGACACTCACTTGCATGCTATACTACATCATCAGTATTGCATTTGAGCTTTGATACATCATTGCATTGCAAAAACCTGTTATCAAATGGCGCTGTTGCCATCTTAGGGGATAGAAAGCATTAAGATTTGGGGTTTAGTAAAGACTAAGCCTTTACTTTAAGTTGGTTACTGATTTCTCTTCTCTCAAACTTGTGTCTTTCGGGTACATGAATCTGCGTTCCAGGGGTGACAACAACTTACTCACACCCTTGGACAATATTCATCAACTTGGCAACGCAAGATCAAGACGAGTTAGAGAGCAAGCTAGAGATTTTAAGGAGATTGTTCAGCAAGGTTCAGTGGATTTTGAGGCGATGGCTGAGCACGAGCACCCAGAGGGACCTCCTCCAGCTCACGGGGCAGTGGGAAAGGGTAATGGAAACCCCAACCACGCGGGTAGACCCCCACGTATCATCGGAGCAGGAGATGCTCCCAATACTCACCATAATAGGTTTGGGATCACTCCTCCTCCAGTGCAAAACAATAATTTCGAGATCAAGTCAGGGTTTGTTCCGATGGTGCAAAACAACAAATTTCATGGGTTAGCTTTGGAGGACCCATTGGCGCATCTAGACAACTTTGAGCAGCTTTGTGGAATGCTCAAGATAAATGGCATCTCGGAAGACAGCTTCAAGCTGCGCTTGTTCCCCTTTTCCTTAGGCGACAAGGCACGGCATTGGGAGAAGACTCTTCCACAAGGCACTATCACTTCTTGGGCTGACTGTAAGAAAGCTTTCCTCTCCAAGTTTTTCTCAAGCTCTCGGACAGCAAGGTTGAGAAGCGAGATCAGTGGCTTCACTCAGAGACAGAATGAGTCATTCAATGAGGCTATGGAGCGTTTCAAGGATTACACTATCGCTTGTCTGACAGTCACTTTTTGGGCAAGGGTTATATTGCAGTGAGGTTATGAAACTCAAATGCAAGACATGTTGTAGTACAGCAAGCAAGAGAGAGTCAATCCACTCCGAGGATGATAGAGAATGCACAGAGAATACAAGGACTAATGCAAATCTAAGCGAAATGAGATGGTTTATGAGAAAATCTCTAAAAACTAGATGCAGCAACTTAAACAGAATGAAACCTATTTTAAAAATACTAGAAATGGAGAAACTATCACAAGAAACAAACAGAATAATTAAAGGAGAAAGCTTCGAATTATTAAAATCCGACTAGTAGATCGACCATGAGATCGACCACTAGATCGAGCAGTAACAATCGATCTCGTCTAAAAATGCAAAAACAGTAAAACTAATGACCAGGATGCTATCAGAGATCAAGCGAAAGACGAGATAAGATGTAAAGATGCTAAAAGAAAGGGCCTAGGGTTGAGATTCATGGTTAGGGGTTTCAAAGGTTCGACCTTGGGTTTAAAACTTTAAATCGACTACTTGGTGAGGATCTCTAAGTCTTGAAAACTAAACAAGATCTATCTGTGGCTTTCGGTATAGATCACTCCTTCATCCTCTCCTCCAAACCCATGGCTTTTGGTTGAAAGAGAGGTCGAAGGGCAAGGAAAACAGATTTCAAACGAATGGCTTAACTAATCCCCCAAACTTCCATGGCTTTTGGAAAGGGGTAACTAGTCTCTAAGGTGTGATCTTCTGAGGCTCCTGAATCATGTCAAGGTAAGGAACCTCTCGGATCATGAAGCTCTTGGCGTGAGAGTCTTCAAGCATTGAGATCTCAGCACCTTAGAAGAGATAGCCTTTGAAAACGTTTAGAAAAACCCCAAGATCGAAACCCTTTAGACCCCTTAATCCTCTCAACCCCGAACCCAAAGAAACTACTCGCTACATATAGAGTAAATCAAGCAAAGCATGTAAAACGAGATGATGAACATGAAAAGAAAACTATATTGAAACAGAAAAGATTCGAATACAAAGCTTAAGAAAAAACGCGAGTTCAACAATGGTGTTCTTCACGAGAACGAGAGAGAAAACAAAAAGGAAAAGATAAGGATATAAAGTTGTTCTGGGATAAGGACGTCGCCGCCTTCCCAAAATGCCGAAACAAGCTAATGGTCCCCCCCTCGCTAGCGGCCAAAAACGGTTGAAAGGACAGAGATCGACTCCAAGATCGAGTGGTTCTCTCGACCATATCCGGACATCGTGTCTTCGGCTCGATCTGGGTCTCGATCATCATCGGCGAATCGAGTGTTGCATCCGATCTCGGTATCGATCTTCGGCTGGATCGAGTGGTGTACTCGATCTGACTCTCGCTCTGCATGGCGTCATTTATGTCCGTACCGTTTGATCGATTGCTTCACTCGATCCTTGTCTCGATCATTCTCCTTGGATCGCCTGGTTGGCTCGATCTTCTGGTCGATCAACTCCTAGATCGACCGGCCATGCTCGATCTGCTCCTCGATCTCTGATCCTTAGCATATATCCGAGCTCCCACGAACTGCTACATCGGCCTCAACATGTCCACGAACCTCCACAACTCCAAAGTAGCCAGAAACAATCTGAATATGATGCAAAATGCAAGGAAAGTGCGTATGCTGATGCAAGAATACTCTAGGACCCTAAGTGATGCAATCTAACCTAAAACGTGATACAAATGCATGAAAAGCTAACTAATGAGTATGCAAAATGTATGAAATATGCAATAACATCAACTCCCCCAAACTTACTTCTTGCTTGCCCTCAAGAAACAGAAAATAAGTAAGGAAGAGAGGTTTTCAGAAAAAAATGAATGGGGGTTTAAACTTTTTGCAAAGGTGCCTTTCAAATGAATCAATCTCAATGTCCTAGTTAACAGTTCTAAAATGCTATGCTTACACTCATACTCCAAAGAACTTAGCCATACTCATCACACAAAGAAATTCAAATCATGACTCTCTTATTCCCAACAATCAAAGAAACTCATCCTTTAACATTCATTAACATTCGAACCATGAATCAAACTTATGCACTTTAAAGCAAAACACATTTGGCTAAGGGTGAAGGTTATGAGCATTGAATGATCTCATTTGAAAAAGGTTTATAATTAGAACAAGGGTTTCTCTCGAAAATGGTTGAACTTGTGCATAATGCTAAAGGTAAAGACAATTTATGCATACATGATTAGATTCTCATCTACCCATGTAATCTAACAAACGGTCCTATACCCCTCTCATTTAACAAATTTTATCCTCACTCACCACTTAAGAGTCTACCCTTATTCTTCACAAACTTAGCAATCCCCAATTCGAAATAAAGACATTTTTAAACTTTTTAGGCCAGTGAAAAGGTTTTGAAAAATATTTTTGCTCTTTAGATATTTCTTATTAGTAGCTCTCTTTTTTTTTCTTTTTATATTTTTTCTCTTTTTTTTTTTCTTTATTTGGCACTTAGGCTCTTTTTATTTCTTTTTCTTTTCTTTTCTCTTTTTTTTATTATGGGAGAGCTACCTCCTGAAATTTATTAGAGCATACTTAGTTTTGAAAACAACCTTTCACTTAAAACCCATTTCTTTCCTTAAAACACAAAGCTCTTTGAAACCGAGAACAAATAGGCAAGAAAGCAACCCCAATGATCCCCCAAACTTATCCTAAGCCTATACTTAGCTTCAAAATGCAAAGCTAGCAATCATATGAAAACCAAATCATGTCGCCTAAACCTAACACTTTATGCCAAGTTCAAACCGAAAGGAAGGCCTCACAAAGATGTCACACAAGAACATTTGGCTTCAAAGAAGGGTAAGGTTCAAGGAGGGAGTTCTAGTTAGGCTCACAAAGAGTGGTAAAAAGGAAGAAGAGAGCCTGAATATTTTAAAACCATGTGTTCATATTCAAATGCATAAGAATGATAATTAGAATTTCAAATTAAGGTTTTCACTTATTAGGATGAGTTTCAAATCATGAGAGTTCAATTTAAGCCACGAAAATCCTAACAAGTGATCCAAGCATGGTAAGAACTTACTTTCAAAGCATAGAAAAAGCATTAGAGAACTACTAACTAGGGCATTGAAACAATTCATAAGTAAAAACACCTTTTTAAGAAATCCTAACCCGTTATGCAAAATGCAAACAACCTAGATGCTATGAGAAACTCTAGACTCAATCCTAACATGTTTTGAAAAAGATGAATGCAACTACATGAATCTTTGAAAAAAAAGTTTTAAAAAATTTTACCAATTTTTCATGACTAAAGACTCAAGGATGCTAAAGGAAAATAAGATCAAAGAACACAAGTCAAATCACACATGGACTCTCCCAAACTTGCTTGACACCGTCCCGGTGGCAAACTCATCCGAAGGAGCATCAAAACACAATGCAAAAAGAAACAAACATGAGCGGTTATATACAATGGAAGAAGGTTGTTACCTCTGGTCTAGTCTCGGCTGGAACTTGAGGATGTTCCAGAGGAGCTAGAGATTGTTGCTTTGCCTTTGTCAGCTGGATCTTGGAGAGAGTGGCGCGCCGGCTGAATGGTGCTTCCTTGGGTCTCGCGGATGACAATACCGCCGGTTGAGAGCCTTCTCTTCTCGGGTTGTTGCACCTCTTGACTTGCAGCTTTCTTAGGCGAGCCTCCCTGAAGTGCTTTGACCTTCTTTCCAAGCTTCTTGAGCATCTTGCCTTGCCACTTGTTGATCTTCCTTTGCATCTCCACAACTGATGCTAGGAACTTCTTGATAATGATTTTCTTCTTACGGTCTAATGCAGCAGAGAACTTATCAAAACTCTAATGCATGCAACGTTGTAGTAAGGCAAGCAGAGAGTGTCAATCCAGTTCTAGGTGATAGAGAATCCACAGAGAATGCAAGATCTAGGACAAATCTAAGTGAAATGAGACAGTTTGTTGAGAAAATCTTGAAAACTAATTGCAGCAACCTAAACAGAGTGAAACCTATTTTAAAAATACCAGAAAGCAAGCAGTTACCACGAGGAACAAACAGATAAATTAAAGGGAAGAGCTTCGAATTGTTAAAATTCGACTAGTGGATCGACCACAAGATCGACCGCTAGATCGAGCAGAAACGATCGATCTCGTCTAAAATCGTAAGAACAAGGAATCTAAAGACCAGGAAGCTATCAAACAACAAGCAAAAGGTGATATGCGACGCAAATAAGCTAAAGAGAAGGGTTTCAGGGTCGAGATTCATATAAGGGGTTTCAAAGGTTGATATTGGGTTTGAAACTTTAGATCGACTCACTTGGTGAGGGTCTCTAAGCCTCGAAAACAAAACAAGATCTATCTGTGGCTTTCGGTATAGATCACTCTTTCATCCTCTCCTCCAAACCCATGGCTTTTGGTGGAAAAAGAGGTCGAAAGGCAAGGAAGACAGATTTCGAACAATGGCTTAACTAGTCCCCCAAACTACCATGGCTTTTGGGAAGGGGTAACTAATCACTAAGGTGAGATCTTCCGAGGTCCCTGGATCCTGTCAAAGTAAGGGACCTCTCGGATCGTGAAGCTCTTGGCGTGAGAGTCTTCAAGCATTAAGCTTTCATCACCTTAGAAGAGATAGATTTAAAACGTTTAGAAAACAAACCAAGATCGAACCTTTTCTACCCCTTAATCCTCTCAACCCTTAACCCTGAATGAACTACTCACTACACATGAAGGAAATCAGGCAAGGACGAAGAGAAGAAACGATAAACATGAAAGATAAACTGGATTAAAAACGATAAAGATTCGAAAATACAAAAGCTTGAAACTGTTCTACAATGGTGTTCTTCCGAAAAACCAGAGAGAAAAACTAAAAAAACTTCTTTAGAGAGTAAAAATCTCAAAAGTTATCGAAAAATAGTCGCCGCCTTTGCCAAAAATGCCAAAATAGTCCAATGGTCCCCCCCGTCGCTAACAGCCAAAAATGGTTGAAAGGACAGAGATCGACCATGGGATCGAGTTGGTCTCTCGATCATATCCGGCCATCGTGTCTTCGGCTCGATCCGGGTCTCGATCTTCTGTGGTGAATCGAGTGTTGCATCCGATCTCGGTATCGATCTCCGGGAGGATCGACTGGTGTACTCGATCCGGCTCTCGCTCTGCATGGCGTCATTTACGTCCGTACCGATGCATCGACTGCTTCACTCGATCTCCGTCTCGATCATTATCCTTGGATCGCCTAGTTGGCTCGATCTTCTGGTCGATCAACTCCTAGATCGACCGGCCATGCTCGATCTGCTCCTCGATCACTGGTCCTTAGCATTTTCCCGAGCTTCCATGAACCGCTACATTGGTCTCCACACCTCCACGAACCTCCGTGTCTCCAAAGCAACCATAAACAACCTGGAATGGATGCAAAATGCAGAGAAAATGCAAATGCTGATGCAAGAATGCTCTAGGACTCTAAGTGATGCAAATCTAACCTAAAACATGATACAAATGCATGAAAAACTATCTAATGAGTATGCAAAATGTATGCAAAATGCAATGACATCACTTCTCGGTTTTTGTCCTCGGCTCAAAGTCTAGCTTGGGAAGTGTGTAGGCTTCGGGCATCTCATCTTCCGTGGCTGGAGACTCTGACCTTTGACGAGGGGCAATCGCTGAAGCAGGTGGTCCTCCTAAAGGGGCAAAGCATTCTTCCTCCATGGGCAAGAACTCAATATTCCCAACACCAAGCAGCTCGGTTTCATCTTTGTTGGGCAGGATGCACACTCTCTTCTTGTCTTCGTCATCTATGAAGAGGTAGGCGTAGAACCCTTCCGCTGGCGTGCGTCCCAAGCTGTCAGTATTCCTCATGTATGCCTCGTCCATGAAAGCTCTGGTTGGGACGTGAGCAAAGTCATGAATGGGCACACCGGCTTGCACGAACAGATGAGTAAGGAAGCCGCCAATGTAAGAGGAAGTTGCCTTGCACCGCAAGGCATAAGCCTTGTATTTCACCAAGGAGGCCGCGAGCACACACCCGTAGTTCACTTCATCGCCGAGTTCATCCTCCATGGGCTCGTCATTTGCATCTGGATCACACAACAGGAAGCACAGCTCTGTCTTCGTGACCGTAGGAGCAACAGATCTTCCACTAAACGTGTTGGCAATCAGCTTCAGAGTGTACCTCAGCACCGGGCTCCTTACTCGCTTGATCTTGGCGGTGTTGGCCTTGTAGTCTTCATTGCTGATCAGGTCCCAAAGGTCGTCGGCTTTCTTGAAGGCTGGGAACTCGACCTTGTATGCATCCGCGTTGAGACCATAAGCTTGGCATAGCTCAGGGATGGAGAGTGTATAGGCTTGACGTCCAACTTTGAAGTAGAGGCGACCTTGGGAAGGGACGGGTGCGCTAGGATTCTCGTACCGGAACTCCAAGGTGGCAAGGAAGTCTATTGTCACTTCAGGAACGGTTGGGCAATCCATCCGTGACAGACATCTTAAGACAATGTTCTTGAGGAGTTGGTCGAAATCCCCAAGAATCCCTAGCTTAGACAACAGCTCTCGATCAGCAAACTTGGTAGGCTCAAACCGAAGCCTTTCCAACCGTTTCTTGTCCCTCTTCTCATCCTTACTCCACCGGACCCTCTCTTGAACTTCCACTTCTTGTCCTTCTCCTTCTTGTGCTTGCTCTTCTCTTGTTCTCTTTGGGGCCATTGTTCCTGAAACAAGTTTCTAAAGAGAATCGATAAGCAAACGGCGGTTTTGATGAGAATGAGAGAAGAGAAGGAGATAATTTATAAAAACTACCCTAGAATTTTGGGGAATAAATAAAAATCATAGCTAAATAAAGGAGAATCATATCTTTAGATACTGAAAAATCTAGAATTATTCCTTTTACTTAGCTAGTTTTT
Source organism: Thlaspi arvense (assembly GCA_911865555.2). Classification (NCBI taxonomy): domain Eukaryota; kingdom Viridiplantae; phylum Streptophyta; class Magnoliopsida; order Brassicales; family Brassicaceae; genus Thlaspi; species Thlaspi arvense. The sequence continues at coordinate 17,885,104 of OU466857.2, forward strand.
TAAAAATCAAAACCGACCCTATATTCTAGAACAAGATCTTGCGATATTAAAAGAGATTTTCTAAAATTAAATCATTAAATTTTTTTGAAAATACCTTTGCAAGAAATGCAGAATATCTTTGCTAGCTTTTGAAAACTGAAACTCTCACTCTCTTTGTTTAATATTTTCGAGAAAAACAGGAATGAGAGGGTGAGAGGTTGTTGAAATATTTAAAGACTAGCAAAACCAAAACAATGGGTAGCAAAAGTGGTTTTTCTGACAAAGTCTTGGTCAAGGCACATCTTTCATGGTCAAAGATGCTTGCCTTGACCAAGTTTTGAATTCAAAAGTTGGAGGGAAAAGAGTTAAGGAGGGAAAGAAAATGTTACCTCGGCATGAGATCGAGTCCATTTGGTCGATCTAGGACTCGATCTCATGCCCATAATGGCTTAGATCAAGAGGGTTACTCGATTTGAGACTCGATTCATAGTGAATCCAGTCTTGGATCGATTGGCTCTCTCGATCATTGAGATGTTGGCTCCTCGGCTAAGTCCTCGTGATCGAGCTATGTCCTCGATTTAGGGGTCGATTTGGCACAGATTGAGTGATGGATCGAGTCGAGTGATCGATCTATTTTCAACAGATTTTTCCGAGAGAAATTAGATCTGTCGATCCGATTTGGATCGATCGATCTTTTTTCGTCAAGGTCGATCTTGTCACTCGTTCTCGTCTAGATCGACTGGCTCCTCTCAATTCACTGACTTGATCTAGCAAGGATCGAGCCAGGATCAGTCGATCTAGCACTCGATCTCTAGCCTTATCTTACCCCATCGCCTCTTTTGGCCCTCAAAGTCAAGGTTTAGACTCTTTATATCTGTTCCTACACACTTGCAGAATAAAAACATAAAACTGAAAAGGAAATAAAGCAGAAATATGTACAAGATAAACATGGGAATGCCTCCCAAGTGCGCTTTCTTTAACGTCTTTAGCTAGACCTTACTTGGTTTAGGCAGATGGTGGGTCTTGGAGAAGCATCGAGGTACTCTCCTTGTCATAGCTGTCTGCCAAGTAGGGCTTGACTCTGTGTCCGTTGACGGTGAATGCACTGCCACTTTTTCCCATCAGAGTAACAGCTCCATAAGGCAACACTTCTTGAATCACGAACGGTCCGCTCCACCTTGATTTCAGCTTGCCCGGGACGAGTTTGAGCCTCGAGTTGTACAGCAACACTAGTCCTCCTTCCTTAAGCTCCTTGGCAACCAACTTCTTGTCATGAGTCTCCTTAGTCCGCTCCTTGTATATCCGAGAGCTCTCGTAAGCAGCCTCAACTCGTCCAGTTCGTGTAGCTGAATAAGGCGCCTTTCCTGAGCAGTCTTAAGGTCAAAGTTCAGCCTCTTCACAGCCCACAATGCACAGTGTTCCAGCTCAACCGGGAGGTGACAGCCCTTGCTATAGAGTAGAGTGAAAGGAGTTGTACCAATCGGCGTTTTGAAGGCGGCACGGTAGGCCCAAAGAGCGTCGTCCAGCTTCACTGCCCAGTCTTTCCTTGTTGCTCCGACGGTCTTCTCTAGTATAGCCTTGATTTGCCTGTTGGAGACTTCCACTTGACCGCTCGTTTGAGGATGATACGGTGTAGCCACCTTATGCTTAACTCTATACTTTCTCAAGAGGTTCTCAAAGACCTTGTTTATGAAGTGGATTCCTCTATCGCTTATAACAACCTTGGGTACCCAAACCTCGGGAAGATGATACTCTTGAATAGCTTGATTGCCACCTTAGAGTCATTTGTAGGGGAAGCAACAGCCTCAACCCATTTGGAGACATAATCCACTGCTACCAAGATGTATTTGTTGCCGTATGAAGAAGGAAAAGGCCCCATGAAGTCTATCACCCACGCGTTGAACACCTCAACCTCGAAGATAGGAACTTGAGGCATTTCGTTCCTCTTAGTGATATTCCCTGCTCGTTGACATGCCTCACAGCTCTTCACAAACTCGTGTGCATCTTTAAAAATGGACGGCCACCAGAAACCGTCTTGCAACACTTTCGTGGCAGTCTTGAATGAGGCGAAGTGTCCTCCATAGGAAGAGCCATGGCAATGATAGAGGATATTCCTGGCTTCTTCCTTTGTAACACATCTCCGGTACAAGCTGTCTACTCCTCTCTTGTTTAAGTAGGGCTCGTCCCAAAAGTAGTCACTAGCCTCTCTCATAAACCGCTTCTTGTGATAGTTGTTGAGATGTGTTGGCTCCTCACCACATGCTAGATAGTTCACTACATCAGCATACCACGGTAGATCCTCCTCTTTGAAACTCAACACCTCCTCAAACCTCCCTTCTAGCTTTCCACAAACAGCCGTAGTAATCGCCATAAGCTGCTCTTCTGGAAGAGAGTCCTCTAAGGGGAGAGACTCGTTGATCCTTAGCCGTGAGAGATGGTCAGCGACTCCGTTTTCTATCCCTTTCTTGTCTTTAATCTCCATGTCAAACTCCTGGAGTAAGAGAATCCATCTTAAGAGCCAAGGCTTAGTGTCTTTCTTCGAGTAGATGTATCGCAAGGCAGCGTGATCCGTGTATACAATAGCCTTGGAACCAACGAGATACGATCTGAACTTCTCAAAGGCGAAGACCACTGCAAGCAACTCCTTCTCCGTAGTGGTGTATCTTGATTGCGTGTCATCCAAGGTTCTTGAAGCATAGTAGATCACGTGTAGCTTCTTGTCTTTCTTCTGACCGAGAACGGCTCCTACGGCGTAGTCACTAGCATCACACATGATCTTAAAAGGAAGAGACCAGTCTGGTGCTTGGACTATAGGAGCTGATGTAAGGGCTTCCTTGATGGTCACGAAAGCTTTCAAACACTCCTCATCAAATACAAACTCAGCTTCCTTGCACAACAGCCGTGTAAGAGGGCGTGCAATCTTGGAGAAATCCTTGATGAAGCGCCTATAGAACCCTGCGTGTCCCAAGAAGCTTCTGACTCCCTTAACATTAACTGGCGGCTCAAGACCCATCATGACCTCCAATTTAGCCTGATCAACCTCAATGCCCTTCTCTGATATCTTATGACCAAGCACGATCCCTTCCTTACCCATAAAGTGGCATTTCTCCCAGTTCAGCACCAAGTTTGTCTCTTCACAACGCTTTAGCACCCTGCAAAGATTCAACAAACACGTAGGAAAGGACGCACCATAGACAGAGAAGTCATCCATGAACACCTCTACCATCTCCTCTATAAGATCGGAGAAGATCGACATCATACATCGCTGAAACGTAGCCGGTGCATTACACAATCCAAACGGCATCCTTTGATATGCAAAGGTACCATAGGGACATGTGAAGGTCGTCTTCTCCTGATCATTGGGTGAATAGGTATTTGAAAGAAACCGCTATACCCATCGGGAAAACAATAGTAAGGGTGATTAGCAAGTCTCTCAAGCATTTGATCAATAAAAGGCAAGGGGAAATGGTCTTTCCTAGTCGCAAGGTTGAGTTTCCTATAATCAATACACATCCTATGACCAGTGATGGTTCTAGTAGGAATAAGCTCATCCTTTTCATTCCTTATAACCGTGATCCCTCCCTTCTTAGGCACCACGTGTACAGGAGAAACCCACGTGCTGTCACTTATGGGATAGATCACGTCAGCCTCTAAAAGCTTAAGGATTTCCTTCTTAACAACCTCTTTCAAATTAGGATTCAAACGCCTCTGATGTTCTATAGAGGAGGCGTTCTCATTATCCAAGTGAATCCTATGAGTGCAAAGCATTGGTGAAAGGCCCTTGATGTCACTTAAAGAGTACCCAATGGCCTTCCTATACTTTCTCAGCTCAGTTAGGAGCGAGTGCAACTCATCGTCACTAAGGTTTTCATTCACAATCACGGGATAGGTGTTATTAGACCCTAAGAAAGCATACCTTAGCCCTTTTGGGAGCTCCTTAAGGTCCACCTTTGGGGCTAACAGCTCACTCCAGTCATCCTCGTGGCTGTTGTTGTTGCTTTCCTCCTTGGAACTCTCTTTTGAACCCGAGGCATGGCCCTTCAGACTGCTTTCCTCCATCGCTATCCCTTCTGGGATCGAGTCCTCCGGTCGATTCTCCTCTCCATGTCGTCTAGATCGAGCCATTTCGCTCGATTCACTTACTCGATTTGATATGGATCGAGCAAGGGATCGAGACGCTGAGTCGATCTCTTGATTGGACCCCAAAATGATCGGGAGGTCTTCCTCGATCGCCGACTCGATTGTTTTTCCTGATCGAGCATTCTTCTCGATCTGTCCGTCGATTGTTGCACCGGATCGAGTTCTGTTCTCGATTGCCTTGTCGATCTGACTCCTGGATCGAGTGATAGCGTCGATCTCAGGGTCGATCTCTAGGCAGCAGCCTTCTTCATTCTTAACGGTCCTCCTAGAATCCAGCAGGTTGACGTACTCCTGGGTGCTCTGGTCCACATAGCCAAACTCTCCTGGCTCCTTAGTCAGTGCTAGCTTTAGATGGTCTTCTAGAGCCAGCTCTTCCAGCAACTCATCCGCTAAAGCATCCATCGTTTCAATATAGAAAGCTTGCCCTTCAATGGTTGGCTTCTTCAGAACCTCGTTGATGTCGAAGTTAAGCCTGATCTCCTTTCCCAAATGCAAGGCAATCTTCCCATTCTTCACATCTATGATAGCCCCGGCGGTTGCAAGGAACAGTCTCCCTAAGATGAGTGGATCCTTAGGCTCTTCATCCATCTCCAACACTACGAAGTCCGTAGGCACGTTCACACCACTGATGCGCACCGGTAAATCTTCCAGCAGCCCCACTGGTAGCCTCACACTCCTATCAGCCAGTACCAACGAGATCCAACAGTCTTTGAAACGAGTAAAACCAAGCTTTTTAGCCACGGAGTGAGGCATCAGGTTTATGCTAGCTCCGAGATCACATAAGCAACTCTTGAACTCTAGAGGACCTAAAGCGCAGGGTATAGTGAAGCTTCCAGGGTCTCCCAACTTCTTAGGGACTATCTCCTTATGTATAACCGCACTACACTCTTCACTTAGAACAAGTACCTCCTTGCTTTCCTTATTCTTCTTCACGAGAGTGTCTTTGAAGAATTTGGCGCATTTAGGCATCATTGCAAGGCAGTCAACGAGAGGTAGCTTGATCTCCACGTCCTTAAGATGCTTCTCAAAGAGGATTCTATGCTTCTCTATTAGTTGCTTCTTGAAGCAACCAGGAAAAGGCAGCTTAGGTACATAAGGTGGAGGCACATAAGCATTCTTCTCCTTAGTGGTTTGCTCAGCTTTCTTCTCAGCAACTGCTTTGTCTCCTCTTCTTGGCCCTTGGATCCAAACGTTGTCAAAGTTGATCTCATCATCATCAGCCGAAGGTTTACCCTCCCCCTCTTGAATTACAACGTCCTCGTTGTTCTTTGTAGAGACCGGAGGTTCGAGCTCTTTACCGTTTCTCAACGTTATGGCATTAGCATACTCCTTGGGATTCTGCTCACACTTTCCCGCAAGACTATTATGACCACTCGTACTTGCTTTCCCTTTCTCCAGCTGCTTGATCGTGTTGTTTAAGTTGGTGATATGAGTGGAAAGTCGGTGAGAGATGAGTCTAGGCGAGTGTTCATCTCGGCGAACTTCTGGTTTGTAGAGGCTTGCCCTTGTATTAGCTGTTGAAACATTGCTTGAACCGGATCAACTTGTTGTTGCATCGGTTGTTGCTGTTGAGGTGCAAAGCCCGGAGGGTAGTTAGGTGTATAACCCTTGTTGTTTTGATGTTGCCCTTGGAAGTTGCTCTGCCCTTGACCTTGAAAACCACCACTCGGTTGAAAACCTTTGTTGTAAGGGATGAAAGGTTTTGCTTGCTGAGCCGGGTACACTTGATCTTTAGGGTTGGCTACGTTGGTGCTTCGGTAAGAGAGGTTGTTGTTTTGGTAGCCTTGGTTGTAGCCTTGAGGTTTGTAGTTGTTCTGTCCCGCCACCCAATTGGCTTCTTCTTGGCTCAACTCCAACTCCTCTGGGTTCTCATCAGCTTCACCAACAAAGTGAACATGCTTCTGATTGGCTAACACCAGCTTATCTATCTTCTCATGCAAAGATTTGAGCTCCTTCTTGTGAAACTCTAACTCTGATCCTCTCGGTGCACGGTCATAATCTTCAGCATAGTTTCCATCACTCAACGCCAAGTTTTCTATCAGCTCCATACCCTCTTCTACCTCCTGACCGAGGAAGTTCTCTTTGCTAGCTGTGTCAAGCAACAACCTGATCTTTGGTGAAGCTCCACGGTATATGGTACTGAGTAGTGTCTCCTCGCTGAACCCGTGATGAGGACATTGGATCGTGTAGTCTTTAAAACGCTCCATTGCCTCGTTGAATGTCTCATTGTTCCTTTGAGTGAAACCGCTGATTTCGCTTCTCAACCGTGCTGTCCTGGTGCTTGAGAAGAACTTTGAGAGAAATGCTTTCTTACACTCAGCCCATGATGTGATGGTGCCTTGTGGGAGGGTCTTCTCCCAATGTCTGGCTTTGTCTCCGAGTGAAAAAGGGAAGAGATGCAGCTTGAAAGCATCTTCGGATATGCCATTGATCTTTATCATCCCACATACTTGCTCGAAGTTGTCTAGGTGCTCCAAGGGATCTTCCATTGCTAAGCCGTGGAACTTGTTGTTTTGCACCATGGAGATGAAACCTGGCTTGATCTCGAAGTTATTGTTTTGCACAGGAGGAGGAGTGATCCCAAACCTATTGTGGTGGGTATTGGGAGCATCTCCGGCTCCTATGATCCTTGGGGGTCTAGCCGCGTGTTGGGGGTTTCCATTGCCCGTTCCTGCTGCCCCGTGAGCTGGAGGAGGTCCTTCTGGGTGCTCGTGTTCAGCCATAGCTTCAAAGTCAACCAAACCGTGCTGAACAATCTCCTCAAAGGCTCTTGTTTGTTCTCTGACTCTCCTTTGCCGTGAGTGACCAAGCTGATGAATGTTGTCTAAGGGTTGTAGTAGATTGTTGTCTCCCCTTGAACGAAGATTCATGTACCTGAAAACACACGTTTAAGAGTAGAAGGATTAGTAACTTGAAAAAGGTAAAGACTTAGTCTTTGCTAAGACCTAAATCTCTATGTTCTCTAAACAGTCCTAGGATGGCAACGGCGCCATTTGACAGTCAAATTTTTGGGCAAGGGTTATATTGCAGTGAGGTTATCAAACTCAAATGCAAGACATGTTGTAGTACAGCAAGCAAGAGAGAGTCAATCCACTCCTAGGATGATAGAGAATGCACAAAGAATACAAGGACTAATGCAAATCTAAGCGAAATGAGTGATGTCATTGCATTTTGCATACATTTTGCATACTCATTAGATAGTTTTTCATGCATTTGTATCATGTTTTAGGTTAGATTTGCATCACTTAGAGTCCTAGAGCATTCTTGCATCAGCATTTGCATTTTCTCTGCATTTTGCATCCATTCCAGGTTGTTTATGGTTGCTTTGGAGACACGGAGGTTCGTGGAGGTGTGGAGACCAATGTAGCGGTTCATGGAAGCTCGGGAAAATGCTAAGGACCAGTGATCGAGGAGCAGATCGAGCATGGCCGGTCGATCTAGGAGTTGATCGACCAGAAGATCGAGCCAACTAGGCGATCCAAGGATAATGATCGAGACGGAGATCGAGTGAAGCAGTCGATGCATCGGTACGGACGTAAATGACGCCATGCAGAGCGAGAGCCGGATCGAGTACACCAGTCGATCCTCCCGGAGATCGATACCGAGATCGGATGCAACACTCGATTCACCACAGAAGATCGAGACCCGGATCGAGCCGAAGACACGATGGCCGGATATGATCGAGAGACCAACTCGATCCCATGGTCGATCTCTGTCCTTTCAACCATTTTTGGCTGTTAGCGACGGGGGGGACCATTGGACTATTTTGGCATTTTTGGCAAAGGCGGCGACTATTTTTCGATAACTTTTGAGATTTTTACTCTCTAAAGAAGTTTTTTTAGTTTTTCTCTCTGGTTTTTCGGAAGAACACCATTGTAGAACAGTTTCAAGCTTTTGTATTTTCGAATCTTTATCGTTTTTAATCCAGTTTATCTTTCATGTTTATCGTTTCTTCTCTTCGTCCTTGCCTGATTTCCTTCATGTGTAGTGAGTAGTTCATTCAGGGTTAAGGGTTGAGAGGATTAAGGGGTAGAAAAGGTTCGATCTTGGTTTGTTTTCTAAACGTTTTAAATCTATCTCTTCTAAGGTGATGAAAGCTTAATGCTTGAAGACTCTCACGCCAAGAGCTTCACGATCCGAGAGGTCCCTTACTTTGACAGGATCCAGGGACCTCGGAAGATCTCACCTTAGTGATTAGTTACCCCTTCCCAAAAGCCATGGTAGTTTGGGGGACTAGTTAAGCCATTGTTCGAAATCTGTCTTCCTTGCCTTTCAACCTCTTTTTCCACCAAAAGCCATGGGTTTGGAGGAGAGGATGAAAGAGTGATCTATACCGAAAGCCACAGATAGATCTTGTTTTGTTTTCGAGGCTTAGAGACCCTCACCAAGTGAGTCGATCTAAAGTTTCAAACCCAAGATCAACCTTTGAAACCCCTTATATGAATCTCGACCCTGAAACCCTTCTCTTTAGCTTATTTGCGTCGCATATCACCTTTTGCTTGTTGTTTGATAGCTTCCTGGTCTTTAGATTCCTTGTTCTTACGATTTTAGACGAGATCGATCGTTTCTGCTCGATCTAGCGGTCGATCTTGTGGTCGATCCATTAGTCGAATTTTAACAATTCGAAGCTCTTCCCTTTAATTTATCTGTTTGTTCCTCGTGGTAACTGCTTGCTTTCTAGTATTTTTAAAATAGGTTTCACTCTGTTTAGGTTGCTGCAATTAGTTTTCAAGATTTTCTCAACAAACTGTCTCATTTCACTTAGATTTGTCCTAGATCTTGCATTCTCTGTGGATTCTCTATCACCTAGAACTGGATTGACACTCTCTGCTTGCCTTACTACAACGTTGCATGCATTAGAGTTTTGATAAGTTCTCTGCTGCATTAGACCGTAAAGAGAAAAAAACCTTTATCAAATGGCGCCGTTGCCATTCTAGGTTGCTTAGAGAACATAGAGATTTGGGTCTTAGCAAAGACTAAGTCTTTACCTTTTTTCAAGTTACTAATACTATTCTAAACCGTGTACTTTCAGGTACATGAATTTACGTTCACGTGGAGATAACAACCTTCTTCAACCGCTTGACAACATACATCAACTCGGACATTCACGTCAAAGGAGAGTCAGAGATCAAACAAGAGCATTTGAAGAGATAGTTCAGAACGGTCAGGTAAACTTTGAAGACATGGCTGAGAATGAGCATCCTGAAGGTCCTCCTCTAGCAGGACGGGGCAATGGTATCCCCCAACACGCGGCTAGACCTCCGAGGATCATAGGAGCCGGAGATGCTCCCAATACCCACCACAATAGGTTTGGGATCACTCCTCCTCCGGTACAAAACAACAACTTTGAGATCAAGTCGGGCTTCATATCTATGGTGCAAAACAACAAGTTCCACGGCTTAGGAATGGAAGACCCGTTGGAACACTTGGACAATTTTGAGCAAGTGTGTGGAATGATCAAGATCAACGGTATATCAGAAGATGCCTTCAAGCTGCGTCTCTTCCCCTTTTCCCTCGGAGACAAAGCTAGACATTGGGAGAAGACCCTACCACAAGGCACCATCACATCATGGGCTGAGTGTAAGAAGGCTTTCCTCTCCAAGTTCTTCTCAAGCACCAGGACTGCTCGGTTGAGAAGCGAAATCAGCGGTTTCACTCAAAGGAACAATGAGACTTTCAACGAGGCTATGGAGCATTTCAAAGACTACACGATCCAATGTCCTCATCACGGGTTCAGTGAAGAGACTCTACTCAGCACAATCTACCGTGGAGCTTCACCAAAGATCCGGTTGTTGCTTGATACAGCTAGCAAAGGCAACTTCCTCGGTCAAGAATTAGAAGAGGGTATGGAGCTAATAGAGAACCTTGCGTTGAGTGATGGAAACTATGCCGAGGATTATGACCGAGCACCAAGGGGATCAGAACTAGAGTCTCACAAGAAGGAGCTCAAATCGTTGCATGAGAAGATTAACAAGTTGGTCTTAGCTAATCAGAAGCATGTTCACTTCGTTGGTGAAGCTGAGGACAACCAAGAAGAGTTAGAGCTAAGCCAAGAAGAAGCAAATTGGGTAGCCGGTCAGAACAACTACAAGTCTCAAGGCTACAACCAAGGCTACCAGAACAACAACCTCTCTTACCGAAGCACCAATGTAGCCAACCCTAAAGATCAAGTGTACCCTGCTCAACAAGCTAAGCCTTTCATCCCTTACAACAAAGGCTTTCAACCAAGCAGTGGATTCCAAGGTCAAGGGCAAGGCAACTTCCAAGGGCAACAACAACAAAACAAGGGTTATACTTCTAACTACCCTCCGGGCTTTGCACCTCAACAACAACAACAACCGATGCAACAACAAGTTGATCCGGTTCAAGCAATGTTCCAACAGCTAATACAAGGGCAAGCTTCTACAAATCAAAAGTTCGCTGAAATGAACGCTCGGCTGGATTCATCCTTAACCGACTTCTCTACTCAAATAACAAACCTCAACAACAAGATCAGGCAGCTAGAGAAGGGCAAAGCAAGCACGAGTGGACAGAACAGCCTTCTGGGAAAGTGTGAACAAAATCCAAAGGAGTATACCAATGCTATTACGTTGAGAAGTGGCAAAGAGCTTGATCCTCCGGTTTCTACAAAGACCAACGAGGACGTTGTAATTCAAGAGGGAGAGGGTAGACTTTCAGCTGATAATGAGGAGATAAACTTTGACAACGTATGGATCCAAGGACCGAGGAGAGGTGACAAGGCATTCGTTGAGAAGAAAGCTGAGAAAACCACCAAGGAGAAGGATGAATACGTGCCCCCACCTTACGTACCAAAGTTGCCATTCCCGGGTCGGTTCAAAAAGCAGTTAATAGAGAAGCACCGAATCCTATTTGAGAAGCACTTGAGAGACGTGGAGATAAAGCTGCCTCTTGTAGACTGTCTCGCCATGATGCCCAAGTGCGCCAAGTTTTTCAAGGACACCCTTGCCAAGAAGAACAAAGAAAGCAAAGAAGTGCTTGTACTAACCGAAGAGTGTAGCGCGGTTATTCATAAGGAGATAGTGCCTAAGAAGCTGGGAGATCCTGGAAGCTTCACCATACCGTGTGCTTTAGGTCCCCTTGAGTTCAAAAGCTGCTTGTGTGATCTCGGAGCCAGCATAAACTTGATGCCTCACTCCGTGGCTAAGAAGCTTGGTTTCACTCGGTTTAAGGAATGTCGGATCTCATTGGTGTTGGCTGATAGGAGCGTGAGACTACCAGTGGGGTTGCTTGAAGACTTGCTGGTGCGAATCAGTGGAGTAAACGTACCTACAGATTTTATAGTGCTGGAGATGGACGAGGAGCCGAAAGACCCACTCATCTTAGGGAGACCATTCCAAGCAACCGCCGGAGCCATAATAGACGTGAAGAATGGGAAGATTGCCTTGCATTTGGGGAAAGAAATCAGGCTAGACTTTGACATCAACAAGGTTCTAAAGAAGCCAACCATTGAAGGACAAGCTTTCTATATCGAAACGATGGATGCCTTGGCGGATGAGTTGCTGGAAGAGCTAGCTATAGAAGACCATTTGAAGCTAACACTCACTAAGGAGCCAGGAGAGTTTGGCTATGTAGACCAGAGGACTCAAGAGTACGTAAACCTACTAGATTCGAGGAGGATCATCAAGAATGAAGAAGGATGTTGCCAAGAAATCGACCCCGAGATCGACGCCATCACTCGATCCAGGAGTCAGATCGACAAGCCAATCGAGCACTCAACTCGATCCGGTCCAACAATCGACCAACAGATCGAGAAGGCTGCTCGATCAGGAGAAATAATCGAGTTGACGATCGAGAAAGACCTTCCGATCATTTTAGAGTCCAATCAAGAGATCGACTCAATGCCTCGATCCCTTACTCGATCCATATCAAATCGAGTAAGTGAATCGAGTGAAATGGCTCGATCTAGATGACATCGAGAGGAGAATCGACCGGAAGACTCGATCACAGGAGGGATAGCGATAGAGGAAAGCAGTCTGAAGGGCCATGCCTCGAGTTCAAAGGAGAGTTCCAAGGAGGAGAACAACAACAACAGCCACGAGGATGACTGGAGTGAGCTGTTAGCCCCAAAGGTGGACCTTAAGGAGCTCCCAAAAGGGCTAAGGTATGCTTTCTTAGGACCTAATGACACCTATCCCGTAATAGTAAACGAGAACCTTAGTGATGATGAGTTGCACTCGCTCTTAACTGAGCTGAGAAAGTATAGGAAGGCCATAGGGTACTCTTTAAGTGACATCAAAGACCTTTCCCCAATGCTATGCACTCATAGGATTCATTTGGATAATGAAAACGCCACTTCTGTAGAACACCAAAGGCGTTTGAATCCTAACTTGAAAGAGGTTGTTAAGAAAGAAATCCTTAAGCTTTTAGAGGCTGACGTGATCTATCCCATAAGTGACAGCACGTGGGTTTCACCTGTACACGTGGTGCCTAAGAAGGGAGGGATCACGGTCATAAGAAATGAAAAGGATGAACTTATCCCTACTAGGACCATTACTGGTCATAGAATGTGTATTGACTATAGAAAGCTTAACCTTGCGACAAGAAAAGACCATTTCCCTTTGCCTTTTATTGATCAGATGCTTGAGAGACTTGCAAATCACCCTTACTACTGTTTTCTCGATGGGTATAGCGGTTTCTTTCAAATACCTATTCACCCAAACGATCAGGAGAAACTCAAGAGGTGGTTGCTCAAGAGAGGGTCCGGTGGAGCAAAGAAGAGAAGAGGGATAAGAAGAGGTTGGAGAGGCTCCGGTTTGAACCCACGAAGTTTGCTGATCGAGGGCTTCTATCCAGGCTCGGGCTTCTTGGAGACTTCGATCAACTCCTCAACAACATCGGTCTGAGGTGTTTGTCGCGGATGGACTGCCCTACTATCCCCGAGGTGACAATTGATTTCCTTGCAACCTTGGAGTTCCGGTACGAGAATCCGAGTGCTCCTGTTCCTTCTCAAGGCCGTCTCTACTTCAAGGTTGGCCGCCAAGCTTACACGCTATCCTTCCCCGAGCTATGCCAAGCCTACGGTCTCAAGGCTGATGCACACAAGGTGGAGTTCCCTGCCTTCAAGAAAGCCGACGAGTTGTGGGATCTCATCAGCAAGGAGGATTACAAAGCCAACACCGCCAAGATCAAGAGAGTCAGGAATCCAGTGCTGAGGTATACCTTGAAGCTGATTGCTAATACATTCAGTGGAAGGTCAGTTGCTCCTACTGTCACGAAGACGGAGCTGTGCTTCCTTTTCCAAGGTTTAAAGCATTTGGTTTCCGATCCGGATGAGAATGAAGATCCCATTGAAGATGAACTCGGCGATGAAGTGAACTACGGCTGTGTACTCGCGGCTTCTCTGGTGAAGTACAAGGCTTATGCCTTACGGTGCAAGGCAACATCATCCTACATTGGCGGCTTCCTTACTCCCTTGTTCGTGCAAGCCGGTGTGCCCATCCATGAATTTGCTCACGTCCCAAACCGAGCCTTCAGGGATGAAGCATACATGAGAAACACTGATAGCTTGGGACGCATGCCAGCTGAGGGGTTCTATGCTTACCTCTTCATTGATGATGAGGACAAGAAGCGAGTGTGCATTCTTCCCAATAAGGATGAAACGGAGCTACTTGGTGTTGGGAACATCGAGTTCTTACCGACGGAGGAGGAGTGTTTTGCTCCTTTAGGAGAACCGCCAGCTGCAGCCATTGAACCGCGCCAAAGATCAGAATCTCCAGGGACAGAGGATGAGATACCCGAGGCTTACACATTGCCAAAGGTGGATTTTGAGCCGAGGACCAAAACCGAGAAGTTCTTAGCCTCGGTGGTGGAGATGCAGCGGAAGATCAACAAGTGGCAAGGGAAGATGCTTAAGAAGCTGGGGAAGAAGGTCAAACAACTCCAAGGAAGCCAGCCTAAGCCAGCTGCAAGCCAGGAAATACAACAACCCGAGAAGAGGAGACTCTCAACCGGAGGAGTTGTGATCCGCGAGACCCAAGGAGAAAACATTCAACCAGCTCGCCACTCCCTCCAAGAACCAGGCAACAAAGGAAAGGCAACAATCTCTAGCTCCTCTGGAACATCCTCAAGTTCCAGCCGAGCCTAGACAAGAGGTAACAACCTTCCTCCATTGTATATAACCGCACATCTCTTATTTCTTGCATTGTGTTTGATTGCTCCTTCGGATGAGTTTGCCACCGGGACGGTGTCAAGCAAGTTTGGGGGAGTACTTGTGTGATTTAATCTTGTGTTCTTTGATCTTATCTTTCTTTTGCATCCTTGAGTCTTAGTCATGAAAAAATTGGTAAAATTTTTTAAAAAATTTTCAAAATTCATGTAGTTGCATTCATTTCTTTAGAAACATGTAGGATTGAGTCTAGAATTTCTCATATCACTTAGGTTGATTGCATTTGCATAAGGGGTTAGGATTTTTTAAAAAGGTGTTTTACTTATGAATCATTTCAATGCCCTAGTTAGTAGTTCTCTAATGCTTTGTTTATACTTTGAAAGTAAGTTCTAACCATGCTTGGATCACTAGTTAGGATTTTCGTGACTTGAATTGAACTCTCATGATTTGAAACTCATCCTACTAAGTGAAAACCTTAATTTGAAAATCTAATTATCATTCTTACGCATTTGAAAACGAACACATGGTTTTAAAATATTTAGGCTCTCTTCTTCCTTTTTACCACTCTTTGTGAGCCTAAGTAGAACTCCCTCCTTGAACCTTACCCTCCTTTGAAGCCAAATGTTCTTGTGTGACATCTTTGTGAGGCCTTATTTTCGGTTTGAACTTGGCATAAAGTGTTAGGTTTAGGCGACATGATTTGGTTTTCATAATTGATTGCTAGCTTTACATTTTGAAGCTAGGGATAGGCTTAGGATAAGTTTGGGGGATCATTGGGGTTGCTTTCTTGTGTATTTGTTCTCGGTTTCAAAAAACTTTGTGTTTTAAAGAAAGAAATGGGTTTTAAGTGAAAGGTTGTGTTCTAAAAACTAAGTATGCTCTAATAAATTTCAGGAGGTAGCTCTCCCATAATAAAAAAAAAAAGAGAAGAGAAAAAGAAAAGAAAAAATAAATAAAAGAGCCTAAGTGCCAAATAAAAATAAAAAAAAAGAAAAAAATAAGAGAGCTACCAATAAGAAATATCTAAAGAGCAAAAATTATTTTCAAAACCTTTTCACTAGCCTAAAAAGTTTTAAAATGTTCTTGTTTTGAATTGGGGATTGCTGAGTTGAGAAGAAAGGGATAGACTTTTAAGTGGTGAGTGAGGATTAAATTTCTTAAATGAGAGGGGTATAGGACTGTTTGATAGTTTACATGGGTAAATGAGAATCTAATCATGTATGCATAAATTATCTTTACCTTTAGCATTATGTATTAGTTCAAACCATTTTTGAGAGAAACCCTTGTCTAATTATAAACCCTTTTCAAATGAGATCATTCTATGCTCATAACCATAACCCTTAGCCAAATGTGTTTTGCTTTAAAGTGCATAAGTTTGATTCATGGTTCGAATTTTAATGAATGTTAAAGGATTAATTTCTTTGATTGTTAGGAATAAGAGAGTCATGATTTGAATTTCTTTGTGTGATGAGTATGGCTAAGTCCTTTGGAGTATGAGTGTAAGCTTAGCATTTTAGAATTGTTAACTAGGACACTGAGATGATCTATTCGAAAGGCATCTTTGCAAAACGTTTAAAACCCCTTTGATTTTTCTGAAAACCTCTCTTCCTTACTTATTTTTTGTTGCTTAAGGGCAAGCAAGGAGTAAGTTTGGGGGAGTTGATGTCATTGCATTTTGCATACATTTTGCATACTCATTAGATAGTTTTTCATGCATTTGTATCATGTTTTAGGTTAGATTTGCATCACTTAGAGTCCTAGAGCATTCTTGCATCAGCATTTGCATTTTCTCTGCATTTTGCATCCATTCCAGGTTGTTTATGGTTGCTTTGGAGACACGGAGGTTCGTGGAGGTGTGGAGACCAATGTAGCGGTTCATGGAAGCTCGGGAAAATGCTAAGGATCAGTGATCGAGGAGCAGATCGAGCATGGCCGGTCGATCTAGGAGTTGATCGACCAGAAGATCGAGCCAACTAGGCGATCCAAGGATAATGATCGAGACGGAGATCGAGTGAAGCAGTCGATGCATCGGTACGGACGTAAATGACGCCATGCAGAACGAGAGCCGGATCGAGTACACCACTCGATCCTCCCAGAGATCGATACCGAGATCGGATGCAACACTCGATTCACCACAGAAGATCGAGACCCGGATCGAGCCGAAGACACGATGGCCGGATATGATCGAGAGATCAACTCGATCCCATGGTCGATCTCTGTCCTTTCAACCGTTTTTGGCTGTTAGCGACGGGGGGGACCATTGGACTATTTTGGCATTTTTGGCAAAGGCGGCAACTATTTTTCGATAACTTTTGAGATTTTTACTCTCTGAAGAAGTTTTTTTAGTTTTTCTCTCTGGTTTTTCGGAAGAACACCATTGTAGAACAGTTTCAAGCTTTTGTATTTTCGAATCTTTATCGTTTTTAATCCAGTTTATCTTTCATGTTTATCGTTTCTTCTCTTCGTCCTTGCCTGATTTCCTTCATGTGTAGTGAGTAGTTCATTCAGGGTTAAGGGTTGAGAGGATTAAGGGGTAGAAAAGGTTCGATCTTGGTTTGTTTTCTAAACGTTTTAAATCTATCTCTTCTAAGGTGATGAAAGCTTAATGCTTGAAGACTCTCACGCCAAGAGCTTCACGATCCGAGAGGTCCCTTACTTTGACAGGATCCAGGGACCTCGGAAGATCTCACCTTAGTGATTAGTTACCCCTTCCCAAAAGCCATGGTAGTTTGGGGGACTAGTTAAGCCATTGTTCGAAATCTGTCTTCCTTGCCTTTCAACCTCTTTTTCCACCAAAAGCCCTGGGTTTGGAGGAGAGGATGAAAGAGTGATCTATACCGAAAGCCACAGATAGATCTTGTTTTGTTTTCGAGGCTTAGAGACCCTCACCAAGTGAGTCGATCTAAAGTTTCAAACCCAAGATCAACCTTTGAAACCCCTTATATGAATCTCGACCCTGAAACCCTTCTCTTTAGCTTATTTGCGTCGCATATCACCTTTTGCTTGTTGTTTGATAGCTTCCTGGTCTTTAGATTCCTTGTTCTTACGATTTTAGACGAGATCGATCGTTTCTGCTCGATCTAGCGGTCGATCTTGTGGTCGATCCATTAGTCGAATTTTAACAATTCGAAGCTCTTCCCTATAATTTATCTGTTTGTTCCTTGTGGTAACTGCTTGCTTTCTAGTATTTTTAAAATAGGTTTCACTCTGTTTAGGTTGCTGCAATTAGTTTTCAAGATTTTCTCAACAAACTGTCTCATTTCACTTAGATTTGTCCTAGATCTTGCATTCTCTGTGGATTGTCTATCACCTAGAACTGGATTGACACTCTCTGCTTGCCTTACTACAACGTTGCATGCATTAGAGTTTTGATAAGTTCTCTGCTGCATTAGACCGTAAAGAGAAAAAAACCTTTATCAATGAGATGGTTTATGAAAAAATCTCTAAAAACTAGATGCAGCAACTTAAACAGAATGAAATCTATTTTAAAAATACTAGAAATGGAGAAACTACCACGAGAAACAAACAGAATAATTAAAGGAGAAAGCTTCGAATTATTAAAATTCGACTAGTGGATCGACCATGAGATGACCACTAGATCGAGCAGTAACAATCGATCTTGTCTAAAAATGCAAGAACAGTAAAACTAATGACCAGGATGTTATCAGAGATCAAGCGAAAGACGAGATAAGATGTAAAGATGCTAAAAGAAAGGGCCTAGGGTTGAGATTCATGGTTAGGGGTTTCAAAGGTTCGACCTTGGGTTTAAAACTTTAAATCGACTCACTTGGTGAGGATCTCTAAGCCTTGAAAACTAAACAAGATCTATCTGTGGCTTTCGGTATAGATCACTCCTTCATCCTCTCCTCCAAACCCATGGCTTTTGATGGAAAGAGAGGTCGAAGGGCAAGGAAAACAGATTTCAAACGAATGGCTTAACTAATCCCCCAAACTTCCATGGCTTTTGGAAAGGGGTAACTAGTCTCTAAGGTGTGATCTTCCGAGGCTCCTGAATCCTGTCAAGGTAAGGAACCTCTCGGATCATGAAGCTCTTGGCGTGAGAGTCTTCAAGCATTGAGATCTCAACACCTTAGAAGAGATAGCCTTTGAAAACGTTTAGAAAAACCCCAAGATCGAAACCCTTTAGACCCCTTAATCCTCTCAACCCCAAACCCAAAGAAACTACTCGCTACACATAGAGTAAATCAAGCAAAGCATGTAAAACGAGATGATGAACATGAAAAGAAAACTAGATTGAAACAGAAAAGATTCGAATACAAAGCTTAAGAAAAAACGCGAGTTCAACAATGGTGTTCTTCACGAGAACGAGAGAGAAAACAAAAAGGAAAAGATAAGGATATAAAGTTGTTCTGGGATAAGGACGTCGCCGCCTTTCCAAAATGCCGAAACAAGCTAATGGTCCCCCCCTTGCTAGCGGCCAAAAACGGTTGAAAGGACAGAGATCGACTCCAAGATCGAGTGGTTCTCTCGATCATATCCGGACATCGTGTCTTCGGCTCGATCTGGGTCTCGATCATCATCGGCGAATCGAGTGTTGCATCCGATCTCGGTATCGATCTTCGGCTGGATCGAGTGGTGTACTCGATCTGACTCTCGCTCTGCATGGCGTCATTTACGTCCGTACCGTTTGATCGATTGCTTCACTCGATCCTTGTCTCGATCATTCTCCTTGGATCGCCTGGTTGGCTCGATCTTCTGGTCGATCAACTCCTAGATCGACCGGCCATGCTCGATCTGCTCCTCGATCTCTGATCCTTAGCATATATCCGAGCTCCCACGAACTGCTACATCAGCCTCAACATGTCCACGAACCTCCACAACTCCAAAGCAGCCAGAAACAACCTGAATATGATGCAAAATGCAAGGAAAGTGCGTATGCTGATGCAAGAATACTGTAGGACCCTAAGTGATGCAATCTAACCTAAAACGTGGTACAAATGCATGAAAAGCTAACTAATGAGTATGCAATATGCAATAACATCAACTCCCCCAAACTTACTTCTTGCTTGCCCTCAAGCAACAGAAAATAAGTAAGGAAGAGAGGTTTTCAGAAAAAAATGAATGGGGGTTTAAACTTTTTGCAAAGGTGCCTTTCAAATGAATCAATCTCAATGTCCTAGTTAACAGTTCTAAAATGCAATGCTTACACTCATACTCCAAAGAACTTAGCCATACTCATCACACAAAGAAATTCAAATCATGACTCTCCTATTCCCAACAATCAAAGAAACTCATCCTTTAACATTCATTAACATTCGAACCATGAATCAAACTTATGCACTTTAATGCAAAACACATTTGGCTAAGGGTGAAGGTTATGAGCATTGAATGATCTCATTTGAAAAAGGTTTATAATTAGAACAAGGGTTTCTCTCGAAAATGGTTGAACTTGTGCATAATGCTAAAGGTAAAGACAATTTATGCATAGATGATTAGATTCTCATCTACCCATGTAATCTAACAAACGGTCCTATACCCCTCTCATTCAACAAATTTTATCCTCACTCACCACTTAAGAGTCTACCCTTATTCTTCACAAACTTAGCAATCCCCAATTCGAAATAAAGACATTTTTAAACTTTTTAGGCCAGTGAAAAGGTTTTGAAAAATATTTTTGCTCTTTAGATATTTCTTATTAGTAGCTCTCTTATTTTTTTCTTTTTATATTTTTTCTCTTTTTTTTTCTTTATTTGGCACTTAGGCTCTTTTTATTTTTTTTTTCTTTTCTTTTCTCTTTTTTTTTATTATGGGAGAGCTACCTCCTGAAATTTATTAGAGCATACTTAGTTTTGAAAACAACCTTTCACTTAAAACCCATTTCTTTCCTTAAAACACAAAGCTCTTTGAAACCAAGAACAAATAGGCAAGAAAGCAACCCCAATGATCCCCCAAACTTATCCTAAGCCTATACTTAGCTTCAAAATGCAAAGCTAGCAATCATATGAAAACCAAATCATGTCGCCTAAACCTAACACTTTATGCCAAGTTCAAACCGAAAGGAAGGCCTCACAAAGATGTCACACAAGAACATTTGGCTTCAAAGAAGGGTAAGGTTCAAGGAGGGAGTTCTAGTTAGGCTCACAAAGAGTGGTAAAAAGGAAGAAGAGAGCCTGAATATTTTAAAACCATGTGTTCATATTCAAATGCATAAGAATGATAATTAGAATTTCAAATTAAGGTTTTCACTTATTAGGATGAGTTTCAAATCATGAGAGTTCAATTTAAGCCACGAAAATCCTAACAAGTGATCCAAGCATGGTAAGAACTTACTTTCAAAGCATAGAAAAAGCATTAGAGAACTACTAACTAGGGCATTGAAACAATTCATAAGTAAAAACACCTTTTTAAGAAATCCTAACCCGTTATGCAAAATGCAAACAACCTAGATGCTATGAGAAACTCTAGACTCAATCCTAACATGTTTTGAAAAAGATGAATGCAACTACATGAATCTTTGAAAAAAAAGTTTTAAAAAATTTTACCAATTTTTCATGACTAAAGACTCAAGGATGCTAAAGGAAAATAAGATCAAAGAACACAAGTCAAATCACACATGGACTCTCCCAAACTTGCTTGACACTGTCCCGGTGGCAAACTCATCCGAAGGAGCATCAAAACACAATGCAAAAAGAAACAAACATGAGCGGTTATATACAATGGAAGAAGGTTGTTACCTCTGGTCTAGTCTCGGCTGGAACTTGAGGATGTTCCAAAGGAGCTAGAGATTGTTGCTTTGCCTTTGTCAGCTGGTTCTTGGAGAGAGTGGCGCGCCGGCTGAATGGTGCTTCCTTGTGTCTCGCGGATGACAATACCGCCGGTTGAGAGCCTTCTCTTCTCGGGTTGTTGCACCTCTTGACTTGCAGCTTTCTTAGGCGAGCCTCCCTGAAGTGCTTTGACCTTCTTTCCAAGCTTCTTGAGCATCTTGCCTTGCCACTATTTGATCTTCCTTTGCATCTCCACAACTGATGCTAGGAACTTCTCGGTTTTTGTACTCGGCTCAAAGTCTAGCTTGGGAAGTGTGTAGGCTTCGGGCATCTCATCTTCCGTGGCTGGAGACTCTGACGTTTGACGAGGGGAAATCGCTGAAGCAGGTGGTCCTCCTAAAGGGGCAAAGCATTCTTCCTCCATGGGCAAGAACTCAATATTCCCAACACCAAGCAGCTCGGTTTCATCTTTGTTGGGCAGGATGCACACTCTCTTCTTGTCTTCGTCATCTATGAAGAGGTAGGCGTAGAACCCTTCCGCTGGCGTGCGTCCCAAGCTGTCAGTAATCCTCATGTATGCCTCGTCCATGAAAGCTCTGGTTGGGACGTGAGCAAAGTCATGAATGGGCACACCGGCTTGCACGAACAGAGGAGTAAGGAAACCGCCAATGTAAGAGGAAGTTGCCTTGCACCGCAAGGCATAAGCCTTGTATTTCACCAAGGAGGCCGCGAGCACACACCCGTAGTTCACTTCATCGCCGAGTTCATCCTCCATGGGCTCGTCATTTGCATCCGGATCACACAACAGGAAGCACAGCTCTGTCTTCGTGACCGTAGGAGCAACAGATCTTACACTAAACGTGTTGGCAATCAGCTTCAGAGTGTACCTCAGCATCGGGCTCCTTACTCCCTTGATCTTGGCGGTGTTGGCCTTGTAGTCTTCATTGCTGATCAGGTCCCAAAGGTCGTCGGCTTTCTTGAAGGCTGGGAACTCGACCTTGTATGCATCCGCGTTGAGACCATAGGCTTGGCATAGCTCAGGGATGGAGAGTGTATAGGCTTGACGTCCAACTTTGAAGTAGAGGCGACCTTGGGAAGGGACGGGTGCGCTAGGATTCTCGTACCGGAACTCCAAGGTGGCAAGGAAGTCTATTTTCACTTCAGGAATGGTTGGGCAATCCATCCGTGACAGACATCTTAAGCCAATGTTCTTGAGGTGTTGGTCGAAATCCCCAAGAATCCCTAGCTTAGACAACAGCTCTCGATCAGCAAACTTGGTAGGCTCAAACCGAAGCCTTTCCAACCGTTTCTTGTCCCTCTTCTCATCCTTACTCCACCGGACCCTCTCTTGAACTGCCAGTTCTTGTCCTTCTCCTTCTTGTGCTTGCTCTTCTCTTGTTCTCTTTGGGGCCATTGTTCCTGAAACAAGTTTCTAAAGAGAATTGATAAGCAAACGGCGGTTTTGATGAGAATGAGAGAAGAGAAGGAGATAACTTATAAAAACTACCCTAGAAATTTGGGGAATAAATAAAAATCATAGCTAAATAAAGGAGAATCATATCTTTAGATACTGAAAAATCTAGAATTATTCCTTTTACTTAGCTAGTTTTTTAAAAATCAAAACCGACCCTATATTCTAGAACAAGATCTTGCGATATTAAAAGAGATTTTCTAAAATTAAATCATTAAATTTTTTTGAAAATACCTTTGCAATAAATGCAGAATATCTTTGCTAGCTTTTGAAAACTGAAACTCTCACTCTCTTTGTTTAAAATTTTCGAGAAAAACAGGAATGAGAGGGTGAGAGGTTGTTGAAATATTTAAAGACTAGCAAAACCAAAACAATGGGTAGCAAAAGTGGTTTTTCTGACAAAGTCTTGGTCAAGGCACATCTTTCATGGTCAAAGATGCTTGCCTTGACCAAGTTTTGAATTCAAAAGTTGGAGGGAAAGAAAATGTTACCTCGGCATGAGATCGAGTCCGTTTGGTCGATCTAGGACTCGATCTCATGCCCATAATGGCTTAGATCGAGAGGGTTACTCGATTTGAGACTCGATTCCTAGTGAATCCAGTCTTGGATCGATTGGCTCTCTCGATCATTGAGATGTTGGCTCCTCGGCTAAGTCCTCGTGATCGAGCTATGTCCTCGATTTAGGGGTTGATTTGACACAGATTGAGTGATGGATCGAGTCGAGTGATCGATCTATTTTCAACAGATTTTTCCGAGAGAAATTAGATCTGTCGATCCGATTTGGATCGATCGATCCTTTTTCGTCAAGGTCGATCTTGTCACTCGTTCTCGTCTAGATCGACTGGCTCCTCTCGATTCACTGACTCGATCTAGCAAGGATCGTGCCAGGATCAGTCGATCTAGCACTCGATCTCTAGCCTTATCTTAACCCCCATCGCCTCTTTTGGCCCTCAAAGTCAAGGTTTAGACTCTTTATATCTGTTCCTACACACTTGCAGAATAAAAACATAAAACTGAAAAGGAAATAAAGCAGAAATATGTACAAGATAAACATGGGAATGCCTCCCAAGTGCGCTTTCTTTAACGTCTTTAGCTAGACCTTACTTGGTTTAGGCGGATGGTGGGTCTTGGAGAAGCATCGAGGTACTCTCCTTGTCACAGCTGTCTGCCAAGTAGGGCTTGACTCTGTGTCCATTGACGGTGAATGCACTGCCACTTTTTCCCATCAGAGTAACAGCTCCATAAGGCAACACTTCTTGAATCACGAACGGTCCGCTCCACCTTGATTTCAGCTTGCCCGGGAAGAGTTTGAGCCTCGAGTTGTACAGCAACACTAGTCCTCCTTCCTTAAGCTCCTTGGCAACCAACTTCTTGTCATGAGTCTCCTTAGTCCGCTCCTTGTATATCCGAGAGCTCTCGTAAGCAGCCTCAACTCGTCCAGTTCGTGTAGCTGAATAAGGCGCCTTTCCTGAGCAGTCTTAAGGTCAAAGTTCAGCCTCTTCACAGCCCACAACGCACAGTGTTCCAGCTCAACCGGGAGGTGACAGCCCTTGCCATAGAGTAGAGTGAAAGGAGTTGTACCAATCGGCGTTTTGAAGGCGGCACGGTAGGCACAAAGAGCGTCGTCCAGCTTCACTGCCCAGTCTTTCCTTGTTGCTCCGACGGTCTTCTCTAGTATAGCCTTGATTTGCCTGTTGGAGACTTCCACTTGACCACTTGTTTGAGGATGATACGGTGTAGCCACCTTATGCTTAACTCTATACTCTCTCAAGAGGTTCTCAAAGACCTTGTTTATGAAGTGGCTTCCTCCATCGCTTATAACAACCTTGGGTACCCAAACCTCGGGAAGATGATACTCTTGAATAGCTTGATTGCCACCTTAGAGTCATTTGTAGGGGAAGCAACAGCCTCAACCCATTTGGAGACATAATCCACTGCTACCAAGATGTATTTGTTGCCGTATGAAGAAGGAAAAGGCCCCATGAAGTCTATCCCCCACGCGTTGAACACCTCAACCTCGAAGATAGGAACTTGAGGCATTTTGTTCCTCTTAGTGATATTCCCTGCTCGTTGACATGCCTCACAGCTCTTCACAAACTCGTGTGCATCTTTAAAAATGGACGGCCACCAGAAACCGGCTTGCAACACTTTCGTGGCAGTCTTGAATGAGGCGAAGTGTCCTCCATAGGAAGAGCCATGGCAATGATAGAGGATATCCCTGGCTTCTTCCTTTGTAACACATCTCCGGTACAAGCTGTCTACTCCTCTCTTGTATAAGTAGGGCTCGTCCCAAAAGTAGTCACTAGCCTCTCTCATAAACCGCTTCTTGTGATAGCTGTTGAGATGTGTTGGCTCCTCACCACATGCTAGATAGTTCACTACATCAGCATACCACGGTAGATCCTCCTCTTTGAAACTCAACACCTCCTCAAACCTCCCTTCTAGCTTTCCACAAACAGCCGTAGTAATCGCCATAAGCTGCTCTTCTGGAAGAGAGTCATCTAAGGGGAGAGACTCGTTGATCCTTAGCCGTGAGAGATGGTCAGCGACTCCGTTTTCTATCCCTTTCTTGTCTTTAATCTCCATGTCAAACTCCTGGAGTAAGAGAATCTATCTTAAGAGCCGAGGCTTAGTGTCTTTCTTCGAGTAGATGTATCGCAAGGCAGCGTGATCCGTGTATACAATAGCCTTGGAACCAACGAGATACGATCTGAACTTCTTAAAGGCGAAGACCACTGCAAGCAACTCCTTCTCCGTAGTGGTGTATCTTGATTGCGTGTCATCCAAGGTTCTTGAAGCATAGTAGATCACGTGTAGCTTCTTGTCTTTCTTCTGACCGAGAACGGCTCCTACGGCGTAGTCACTAGCATCACACATGATCTTAAAAGGAAGAGACCAGTCTGGTGCTTGGACTATAGGAGCTGATGTAAGGGCTTCCTTGATGGTCACGAAAGCTTTCAAACACTCCTCATCAAATACAAACTCAGCTTCCTTGCACAACAGCCGTGTAAGAGGGCGTGCAATCTTGGAGAAATCCTTGATGAAGCGCCTATAGAACCCTGCGTGTCCCAAGAAGCTTCTGACTCCCTTAACATTAACCGGCGGCTCAAGACCCATCATGACCTCCACTTTAGCCTGATCAACCTCAATGCCCTTCTCTGATATCTTATGACCAAGCACGATCCCTTCCTTAACCATAAAGTGGCATTTCTCCCAGTTCAGCACCAAGTTTGTCTCTTCACAACGCTTTAGCACCCTGCAAAGATTCAACAAACACGCAGGAAAGGACGCACCATAGACAGAGAAGTCATCCATGAACACCTCTACCATCTCCTCTATAAGATCGGAGAAGATCGACATCATACACCGCTGAAACGTAGCCGGTGCATTACACAATCCAAACGGCATCCTTCGATATGCAAAGGTACCGTAGGGACATGTGAAGGTCGTCTTCTCCTGATCATTGGGTGAATAGGTATTTGAAAGAAACCGCTATACCCATCGAGAAAACAGTGGTAAGGGTGATTAGCAAGTCTCTCAAGCATTTGATCAATAAAAGGCAAGTGGAAATGGTCTTTCCTAGTCGCAAGGTTGAGTTTCCTATAATCAATACACATCCTATGACCAGTGATGGTTTTAGTAGGAATAAGCTCATCCTTTTCATTCCTTATAACCGTGATCCCTCCCTTCTTAGGCACCACGTGTACAGGAGAAACCCACGTGCTGTCACTTATGGGATAGATCACGTCAGCCTCTAAAAGCTTAAGAATTTTCTTCTTTACAACCTCTTTCAAATTAGGATTCAAACGCCTCTGATGTTCTATAGAGGAGGTGTTCTCATTATCCAAGTGAATCCTATGAGTGCAAAGCATTGGTGAAAGGCCCTTGATGTCACTTAAAGAGTACCCAATGGCCTTCCTATACTTTCTCAGCTCAGTCAGGAGCGAGTGCAACTCATCATCACTAAGGTTTTCATACACAATCACGGGATATGTGTTATTAGACCCTAAGAAAGCATACCTTAGCCCTTTTGGGAGCTCCTTAAGGTCCACCTTTGGGGCTAACAGCTCACTCCAGTCATCCTCGTGGCTGTTGTTGTTGCTTTCCTCCTTGGAACTCTCCTTTGAACCCGAGGCATGGCCCTTCAGACTGCTTTCCTCCATCGCTATCCCTTTTGAGATCGAGTCCTCCGGTCGATTCTCCTCTCCATGTCGTCTAGATCGAGCCATTTCGCTCGATTCACTTACTCGATTTGATATGGATCGAGCAAGGGATCGAGACGCTGAGTCGATCTCTTGATTGGACCCCAAAATGATCGGGAGGTCTTCCTCGATCGCCGACTCGATTGTTTTTCCTGATCGAACATTCTTCTCGATCTGTCCGTTGATTGTTGCACCGGATCGAGTTCTGTTCTCGATTGCCTTGTCGATCTGACTCCTGGATCGAGTGATAGCGTCGATCTCAGGGTCGATCTCTAGGCAGCAGCCTTCTTCATTCTTAACGATCCTCCTAGAATCCAGCAGGTTGACGTACTCCTGGGTTCTCTGGTCCACATAGCCAAACTCTCCTGGCTCCTTAGTCAGTGCTAGCTTCAGATGGTCTTCTAGAGCCAGCTCTTCCAGCAACTCATCCGCTAAAGCATCCATCGTTTCAATATAGAAAGCTTGCCCTTCAATGGTTGGCTTCTTCAGAACCTCTTTGATGTCGAAGTTAAGCCTGATCTCCTTTCCCAAATGCAAGGCAATCTTCCCATTCTTCACATCTATGATAGCCCCGGCGGTTGCAAGGAACAGTCTCCCTAAGATGAGTGGATCCTTAGGCTCTTCATCCATCTCCAACACTACGAAGTCCGTAGGCACGTTCACACCACTGATGCGCACCGGTAAATCTTCAAGCAGCCCCACTGGTAGCCTCACACTCCTATCAGCCAGTACCAACGAGATCCGACAGTCTTTGAAACGAGTAAAACCAAGCTTTTTAGCCACGGAGTGAGGCATCAGGTTTATGCTAGCTCCGAGATCACATAAGCAACTCTTGAACTCTAGAGGACCTAAAGCGCAGGGTATAGTGAAGCTTCCAGGGTCTCCCAACTTCTTAGGGACTATCTCCTTATGTATAACCGCACTACACTCTTCACTTAGAACAAGTACCTCCTTGCTTTCCTTATTCTTCTTCACGAGAGTGTCTTTGAAGAATTTGGCGCATTTAGGCATCATTGCAAGGCAGTCAACGAGAGGTAGCTTGATCTCCACGTCCTTAAGATGCTTCTCAAAGAGGATTCTATGCTTCTCTATGAGTTGCTTCTTGAAGCGACCAGGAAAAGGCAGCTTAGGTACATAAGGTGGAGGCACATAAGCATTCTTCTCCTTAGTGGTTTGCTCAGCTTTCTTCTCAGCAACTGCTTTGTCTCCTCTTCTTGGCCCTTGGATCCAAACGTTGTCAAAGTTGATCTCATCATCATCAGCCGAAGGTTTACCCTCCCCCTCTTGAATTACAACGTCCTCGTTGTTCTTTGTAGAGACCGGAGGTTCGAGCTCTTTACCGCTTCTCAACGTTATGGCATTAGCATACTCCTTGGGATTCTGCTCACACTTTCCCGCAAGACTATTCTGACCACTCGTACTTGCTTTCCCTTTCTCCAGCTGCTTGATCTTGTTGTTTAAGTTGGTGATATGAGTGGAGAAGTCGGTGAGAGATGAGTCTAGGCGAGTGTTCATCTCGGCGAACTTCTGGTTTGTAGAGGCTTGCCCTTGTATTAGCTGTTGAAACATTGCTTGAACCGGATCAACTTGTTGTTGCATCGGTTGTTGCTGTTGAGGTGCAAAGCCCGGAGGGTAGTTAGGTGTATAACCCTTGTTGTTTTGATGTTGCCCTTGGAAGTTTCTCTGCCCTTGACCTTGAAAACCACCACTCGGTTGAAAACCTTTGTTGTAAGGGATGAAAGGTTTTGCTTGCTGAGCCGGGTACACTTGATCTTTAGAGTTGGCTACGTTGGTGCTTCGGTAAGAGAGGTTGTTGTTTTGGTAGCCTTGGTTGTAGCCTTGAGGTTTGTAGTTGTTCTGTCCCGCCACCCAATTGGCTTCTTCTTGGCTCAACTCCAACTCCTCTGGGTTCTCATCAGCTTCACCAACAAAGTGAACATGCTTCGGATTGGCTAACACCAGCTTATCTATCTTCTCATGCAAAGATTTGAGCTCCTTCTTGTGAAACTCTAACTCTGATCCTCTCGGTGCACGGTCATAATCTTCAGCATAGTTTCCATCACTCAACGCCAAGTTTTCTATCAACTCCATACCCTCTTCTACCTCCTGACCGAGGAAGTTCCCTTTGCTAGCTGTGTCAAGCAACAACCTGATCTTTGGTGAAGCTCCACGGTATATGGTACTGAGTAGTGTCTCCTCGCTGAACCCGTGATGAGGACATTGGATCGTGTAGTCTTTAAAACGCTCCATTGCCTCATTGAATGTCTCTTGTTCCTTTGAGTGAAACCGCTGATTTCGCTTCTCAACCGTGCTGTCCTGGTGCTTGAGAAGAACTTTGAGAGAAATGCTTTCTTACACTCAGCCCATGATGTGATGGTGCCTTGTGGGAGGGTCTTCTCCCAATGTCTGGCTTTGTCTCCGAGTGAAAAGGGGAAGAGATGCAGCTTGAAAGCATCTTCGGATATGCCATTGATCTTTATCATCCCACATACTTGCTCGAAGTTGTCTAGGTGCTCCAAGGGATCTTCCATTGCTAAGCCGTGGAACTTGTTGTTTTGCACCATGGAGATGAAACCTGGCTTGATCTCGAAGTTATTGTTTTGCACAGGAGGAGGAGTGATCCCAAACCTATTGTGGTGGGTATTGGGAGCATCTCCGGCTCCTATGATCCTTGGGGGTCTAGCCGCGTGTTGGGGGTTTCCATTGCACGTTCCTGCTGCCCCGTGAGCTGGAGGAGGTCCTTCTGGGTGCTCGTGTTCAGCCATAGCTTCAAAGTCAACCAAACCGTGCTGAACAATCTCCTCAAAGGCTCTTGTTTGTTCTCTGACTCTCCTTTGCCGTGAGTGACCAAGCTGATGAATGTTGTCTAAGGGTTGTAGTAGATTGTTGTCTCCCCTTGAACGAAGATTCATGTACCTGAAAACACACGTTTGAGAGTAGAAGGATTAGTACCTTGAAAAAGGTAAAGACTTAGTCTTTGCTAAGACCTAAATCTCTATGTTCTCTAAACAGTCCTAGGATGGCAACGGCGCCATTTGACAGTCAAATTTTTGGGCAAGGGTTATATTGCAGTGAGGTTATCAAACTCAAATGCAAGACATGTTGTAGTACAGCAAGCAATAAAGAGTCAATCCACTCCTAGGATGATAGAGAATGCATAGAGAATACAAGGACTAATGCAAATCTAAGCGAAATGAGATGGTTTATGAAAAAATCTCTAAAAACTAGATGCAGCAACTTAAACAGAATGAAATCTATTTTAAAAATACTAGAAATGGAGAAACTACCACGAGAAACAAACATAATAATTAAAGGAGAAAGCTTCGAATTATTAAAATTCGACTAGTGGATCGACCATGAGATGACCACTAGATCAAGCAGTAACAATCGATCTCGTCTAAAAATGCAAGAACAGTTAAACTAATGACCAGGACGCTATCAGAGATAAAGCGAAAGACGAGATAAGATGTAAATATGCTAAAAGAAAGGGCCTAGGGTTGAGATTCATGGTTAGGGGTTTCAAAGGTTCAACTTTGGGTTTAAAACTTTAAATCGACTCACTTGGTGAGGATCTCTAAGCCTTGAAAACTAAACAAGATCTATTTGTGGCTTTCGGTGTAGATCACTCCTTCATCCTCTCCTCCAAACCCATGGCTTTTGGTGGAAAGAGAGGTCGAAGGGCAAGGAAAACAGATTTCAAACGAATGGCTTAACTAATCCCCCAAACTTCCATGGCTTTTGGAAAGGGGTAACTAGTCTCTAAGGTGTGATCTTCTGAGGCTCCTGAATCCTGTCAAGGTAAGGAACCTCTCGGATCATGAAGCTCTTGGCGTGAGAGTCTTCAAGCATTGAGATCTCAACACCTTAGAAAAGATAGCCTTTGAAAACGTTTAGAAAAACCCCAAGATCGAAACCCTTTAGACCCCTTAATCCTCTCAACCCCGAACCCAAAGAAACTACTCGCTACACATAGAGTAAATCAAGCAAAGCATGTAAAACGAGATGATGAACATGAAAAGAAAACTAGATTGAAACAGAAAATATTCGAATACAAAGCTTAAGAAAAACGCGAGTTCAACAATGGTGTTCTTCACGAGAACGAGAGAGAAAACAAAAAGGAAAAGATAAGGATCTAAAGTTGTTATGGGATAAGGACGTCGCCGCCTTCCCAAAATGCCGAAACAAGCTAATGGTCCCCCCCTCGCTAGCGGCCAAAAACGGTTGAAAGGACAGAGATCGACTCCAAGATCGAGTGGTTCTCTCGATCATATCCGGACATCGTGTCTTCGGCTCGATCTGGGTCTCGATCATCATCGGCGAATCGAGTGTTGCATCCGATCTCCGTATTGATCTTCGGCTGGATCGATTGGTGTACTCGATCTGACTCTCGCTCTGC
This sequence comes from Thlaspi arvense, assembly GCA_911865555.2. Classification (NCBI taxonomy): domain Eukaryota; kingdom Viridiplantae; phylum Streptophyta; class Magnoliopsida; order Brassicales; family Brassicaceae; genus Thlaspi; species Thlaspi arvense. The sequence goes on from OU466857.2 coordinate 17,916,143, forward strand.
ATGGCGTCATTTACGTCCGTACCGTTTGATCGATTGCTTAACTCGATCCTTGTCTCGATCATTCTCCTTGGATCGCCTGGTTGGCTCGATCTTCTGGTCGATCAACTCCTAGATTGACCGGCCATGCTCGATCTGCTCCTCGATCTCTGATCCTTAGTATATATCCGAGCTCCCACGAACTGCTACATCAGCCTCAACATGTCCACGAACCTCCACAACTCCAAAGCAGCTAGAAATAACCTGAATATGATGCAAAATGCAAGGAAAGTGCGTATGCTGATGCAAGAATGCTCTAGGACCCTAAGTGATGCAATCTAACCTAAAACGTGATACAAATACATGAAAAGCTAACTAAAGAGTATGCAAAATGTATGCAATATGCAATAACATCATTGTCCTCACCACGGCTTCAGTGAAGAGACCCTCTTGAGTACTATCTACTGCAGAGCACTTCCAAAGATCCGGTTGCTACTTGACACGGCAAGCAAAGGAAACTTCCTTGGTCAAGAGGTAAACGAAGGTATAGAGCTCATTGAGAATCTGGCGTTGAGTGATGGAAACTATTCAGAGGACTACGACTGTGCTCCAAGAGGAGCTGATCTTGAAGCCAACAAGAAGGAAATGAAATCTCTTCATGAGAAGATCGATAAGCTCATGCTTGCTAACCAAAAGCATGTACACTTTGTTGGGGAAGCTGCGGATGTCTTGGATGAACTAGAGCAATGCCAAAAAGAAGAAGCTAATTGGGTAGCCGGACAAAACAACTACAAACCTCAAGGTTACTCTCAAGACTACCAAGGCAACAACAACTTGTCTCATAGAAGCACCAACGTTGAAAACCCAAAGGATCAGGTGTACCCTCCTCAACAAGCTAAACCGTTTGTGCCCTATAACAAAGGTTTTCAGCCGAGTGGTGGTTTTCAAGGTCAGCGTCAAGGTAACTTTCAGGGACAGCAGCAGCAGTAAGGAAAAAAACCATATACTCCTATGTACCCTCCAGGCTTTGATCCTCAACAACAGATGCAACCGCAACAAGTTTATCATGTACAAGCCATGTTTCAGCAGTTGCTTCAAGGGCAAGCTTCCACAAATCAGAAGTTCGCCGAGATGAACAACCGCTTAGACTTCTCTCTCACTGATGTCTCTACTCAGATAACAACTCTAAACAACAAGATCAAGCAGTTAGAGAACAGTAAAGCAAGTACAAGTGGTCAAAGCAGTTTACCGAGAAAGTGTGAGCAAAATCCCAAGGAATACACCAACGCTATTACACTACGAAGTGGGAAAGAGCTTCCACCGAGGGTTGCACCTAAGGACAATGAGGACAGTGTGGTTCAAGAGGGGGAGGATAAGCCATCGGCTGATGATGAGATCAACTTCCACAACGTGTGGATAGAGCGGCCAACAAAAGGGAAAGAAGCAGCTGTAAAGAAGCAAGCAGAGAAAGAAACCGAGGAGAAGGATAAGTACATACCTCCACCTTATGTTCCTAAGCTTCCTTTTCCTGGCCGTTTCAAGAAACAGCTTACAGAGAAGCATAGGCTCTTGTTTGAGAAGCATCTAAGGGACGTAGAGATCAAGCTACCTCTCGTGGATTGCCTTGCCATGATGCCTAAATGTGCAAAATTTTTCAAAGACACGCTTGCAAAGAAGAATAAGGAAATCAAGGAAGTGCTGGTACTTAGTGAAGAGTGTAGCCCCGTTATACACAAGGAAATAGTCCCCAAGAAGTTGGGAGATCCAGGAAGCTTCACTATACCATGTGCTCTCGGTCCTTTGACATTTCAGAGCTGTTTATGCGATCTTGGTGCTAGTATAAATCTGATGCCCCATTCTATAGCAAAGAAGCTAGGTTTCACGCGGTTCAAAGACTGTAGAATATCATTGGTGCTAGCTGACAGGAGCGTGAGGTTACCCGTGGGTTTGCTTGAGGACTTACCAGTGAGGATCAGTGGTGTGAACGTGCCTACAGACTTCGTTGTGCTTGAGATGGATGAAGAACCTAAGGATCCGCTTATACTCGTGAGGCCATTCGTTGCAACCGCCGGAGCTATCATTGATGTCAAGAATGGGAAGATAGCCCTTCATCTTGGCAAGGATATAAGGCTGGATTTTGATATCAACGAGGTCATGAAGAAGCCCACCATAGAAGTGCAAGCAATCTACATAGAGACGTTGGATGCTTTGGCGGATGAACTGCTAGAAGAGCTTGCAAAAGAGGATCACTTGAAGCTGGCATTGGCTAAGGAGCCAGGGGAGTTTGGTTTTCTGAGTAGGAAGACTCAGGAGTACGTTAATCTCCTCGATTCTAGGAAGGTTGTGATGGAAAATGAAGGCGGCTGCCTTGAGATCGATCAGGAAATTGAGGAGTTCTCTCGATCCAGAGAAGAGAACGACTCAGACAGTCGATCCACTGCTCGATCCCAATCAAATCGAGTAAGTGATCGACCTGAGAGCAGTCGATCCAGCAAAACAATCGAATGGAAAGATCGAGGGAAGCCAACCGATCAGTTCAGAGAACGAGACGGAGACTCGATCTCCTGCTCGATCCCAACCAAATCGGGTAGGAGAATCGAGTGAAGTTGCTTGATCCGGGCCAGAACGTGTGCAAGATCGACCGGCAAACTCGATCTCGGAGGGGACAACGGTTCAAGAAAGCAATCTCTTGGGTCATGTCTTGGGTTCTAAGGAGGCTACTGAGGATGGGAACGTCAACAAGAGCCATGAGGAGGACTGGAGCGAGCTGCTAGCCCAAAAGGTGGACCTTAAGGAGCTCCCAAAAAGGCTAAGGTATGCTTTCTTAGGGCTTAATGAAACCTATCCCGTGATTGTGAATGAGAACTTAAGTGATGATGAGTTGCACTCGCTCCTAAATGAGCTGAGAAAGTATAGGAAGGCCATTAGGTACTCTCTAAGTGACATCAAGGGCCTTTCACCGATGCTTTGCACTCATAGGATTCATTTGGATAATGAGAATGCCTCTTCTATAGAACACCAAAGGCGTTTGAATCCTAATTAAAAAGAGGCTGTTAAGAAAGAGATTCTTAAGCTGTTAGAGGCTGACGTGATCTATCCCATAAGTGACAGCATGTGGGTTTCCCATGTACACGTGGTGCCTAAGAAGGGAGGGATCACGGTCATTAATAATGATAAAGATGAGCTTATACCTACTAGGACTATTACAGGACACCGTATGTGTATAGACTATAGGAAGCTTAATCTTGCTACTAGAAAATATCATTTTCCTTTACCTTTTATTGATCAAACGCTAGAGAGGCTTGCTAATCACCCTTACTATTGCTTTCTTGATGGATATAGTGGTTTCTTTCAAATACCAATCCATCCGAATGATCAAGAGAAGACGACCTTTACATGCCCTTGATAAACGTTTTTCTTACGGTCTAATGCAGCAGAGAGGTTATCAAAACTCTAATGCAAGCAATGTTGTAGTAAGGCAAGCAGGAGAGTGTCAATCCACTTCTAGATGATAGAGAATCCACAGAGAATGCAAGGTCTAAGACAAATCTAAGCAAATGAGACAGTTTATGAGAAGTAATCTAAAAACTAAATGCAGCAACCTAAACGGAGTGAAACCTATTTTAAAAATACTAGAAAGGAAGCAGTTACCACGAGGAACAAACAGATAGATTAAAGGGAAGAGCTTCGAATTGTTAAAATTCGACTAGTGGATCGACCACAAGATCGACCACTAGATCGAGCAGAAACGATCGATCTCGTCTAAAACCATAAGAACAATGAATCTAAAGACCAGGATGCTATCAGGTAACAAGCTAAAGATGATATGAGACGTAAATATGCTAGAAGAGAGGGCTTTAGGGTTGAGATTCATATAAGGGGTTTCAAGGAACGATCTTGGGTTTGAAACTTTGGATCGACTCACTTGGTGAGGATCTCTAAGCCTCGAAAACAAAACAAGATCTATCTGTGGCTTTCGGTGTAGATCACTCTTTCATCCTCTCCTCCAAACCCATGGCTTTTGGTGGAAAGAGAGGTCGAAAGGCAAGGAAAACAGATTTCGAACAATGGCTTAACTAGTCCCCCAAACTTCCATGGCTTTTGGGAAGGGGTAACTAGTCTCTAAGGTGAGATCTTCTGAGGCCCCTGGATCCTGTCAAGGTAAGGGACCTCTCGGATCATGAAGCTCTTGGCGTGAGAGTCTTCAAGCATTAAGCTTTCAACACCTTAGAAGAGATAGCCTTAAAAACGTTTAGAAAACAAACCAAGATCGAACCTTTTCTACCCCTTAATCCTCTCAACCCCTAACCCAAAGTAAACTACTCACTACACATAAAGTAAATCAAGCAAGGTGGAAGAAATGAAACGATGAACATGAAACAACGACTAGATTAAACGATAAGGTTCGAGAATACAAAAGCTTGAAAAGAAAACTGGTTTAACAATGGTGTTCTTCGGAAAACGAGAGAGAAAACTTGAAGGAAAAAGTTAGAAATCTAAAAGTTCTCGAAAAAGCATTCGCCGCCTTGCCTAAAATGTCAAAACAGTCCAATGGTCCCCCCTTCGCTAACAGCCAGAAACGGTTGAAAGGACAGAGATCGACCATTGGATCGAGTTGTTCTCTCGATCATATTCGGCCATCGTGTCTTCGGCTCGATCCGGGTCTCGATCTTCTTCGGTGAATCGAGTGCTGCATCCGATCTCGGTATCGATCTTTGGGAGGATCGAGTGGTGTACTCGATCCGGCTCTCGCTCTGCATGGCGTCATTTACGTCTGTACCGATACATCGATTTCTTCACTCGATCTCCATCTCGATCATTATCCTTGGATCGCCTAGTTGGCTCGATCTTCTGGTCGATCAACTCCTAAATCGACCGGCCATGCTCGATGTGCTCCTCGATCACTGGTCCTTAGCACACTCCCGAGCTTCTATGAACTGCTACATCGGCCTCCACACCTCCACGAACCTCCGTGTCTCCAAAGCAACCAGAAACAACCTGGAATGGATGCAAAATGCAGAGAAAATGCATATGCTGATGCAAGAATGCTTTAGGACCCTAAGTGATGCAATCTAGCCTAAAACATGATACAAATGCATGAAAAACTACCTAATGAGTATGCAGAATATATGCAATATGCAATGATATCAACTCCCCCAAACTTACTTCTTGCTTGCTCTCAAGCAACAAAAAACAAGGAAGAGAGGTTTTCAGAAAATTCAAAGGGGTTTTAAACTTTTTGCAAAGGTGCTTTTCGAATAAATCATCTCAACGTCCTAGTTCTTAATTCTAAAATGCAGTATACAAACTCTACTTCAAAGAACTTAGCCATATTCATCACATATTGAATTTCAGATCACGACTCTCATATTCCAAACAATCCAAGAATCCTATCCTTTAACATTCAATTAATGATCGAACCGTGAATCACACTCATACACTTAAAACATAATACATTTGGCTAAGGACAAGGTTATGAGACAAAGATGATCTCATTCAAGTGGGTGATTCAAACAATGGGTTGTCTCAAAAAGGATCGAACTTATGCATAATGCTAAAGGTGAAGACAATTGATGCATACATGACTAGACTCTCATCTACCCATATACACTAACAATGATCCTAAACCCCTCTCATTTTCTTTCTTTTTCAAGCTCACTCACCCTCTAGATGCTACCCCAAACAATAAGGCAAGAAGCCAAGCATAACCCATAAAAATAGAAAACAACTTCACTCTTCTTAGGTTAGTGGTGGTTGAATACAAATTTGGTAGCTCTCTTCTCTTATATATTTTTTTTTCTCTTTTTTTTTATTTTTTTTATTTTGGCCTTTGGCTCTTTTCTTTTTGATTTTCTTTTTATTTCTGAGAGCTACCTTCTTTTCTTTTAAAACTGAGATTTCTTTTAAAAATAGAACAAACCACCACTTAAAACCATGAGTCCTTATTTTCAAATCCCAAACCATTTCTTTTTAAACCGAAAACACATAAGCAAAATTCTTTTTACCACCAGTGAATCCCTGCCCCAAAACAAACCTAGAACTAGCTTCAAAATGCAAAGCTAGCATAAATATGAAAGCCTAATCATGTCGCCTAAACCTAACACTTTATGCTAAGTTCAATCCAAAAATAAGGCCTCACATCACACAAGAAATATTTGCCTTGAAAGGAAGGCTAAGTTCAGGTTGTGGAGTTCTATTCAGACTTACAAAGAGTGGTAGAAAGGGGTAAGAAAGCCTGAATATGTATATGTGATCCATGTACTTCATTTCGAATGCACAAGTGTGATAATTCAAATTCAGATTAGGGTTCTCACTTAGTAGAAAAGGATTCAATTCATGTTTGTTCAACTTAAGCCACGAAAATCGAAACAAATGATCTAAATATGGTTAGAACTTAACTTCAAGTTTGCACAAGCATCAAAGAACTACTAACTAGGGTATTGAAATGATGCATAAGTAAAACACCTTTTTAAGAAATTCTAACCCCTTATGCAAATGCAAACAACCTAAGTGATATGGGAAATTCTAGACTCAATCCTACATGTTTTAAGAAATATGAATGCAACTACATGAATCTTTGAAAAAATTTAAAAATTTTATCAATTTTTCATGAACTAAGACTCAAGGATGTAAAAGGAAGATAAGATCAAAGAACACAAGATTAGATCACACAAGTACTCCCCCAAACTTGCTTGACACCGTCCCGGTGGCAAACTCATCCGAAGAAGCAAACAAACACAATGCAAGAAACAAAGATGCGCGGTTATATACAATGGAGGAAGGTTGTTACCTCTTGTCTAGGCTCGGCTGGAACTTGAGGATGTTCCAGAGGAGCTAGAGATTGTTGCCTTTCCTTTGTTGCCTGGTTCTTGTAGGGAGTGGCGAGCCGGTTGAATGTTGTCTCCTTGGGTCTCGCGGATCACAACTCCTCCGGTTGAGAGTCTCCTCTTCTCGGGTTGTTGTATCTCCTGGCTTACAGCTGGCTTAGGCTGGCTTCCTTGGAGTTGTTTGACCTTCTTCCCCAGCTTCTTAAGCATCTTCCCTTGCCACTTGTTGATCTTCCGCTGCATCTCCACCACCGAGTCTAAGAACTTCTCGGTTTTGGTCTTAGGCTCAAAATCCAGCTTGGGAAGTGTGTAAACCTCGGGCATCTCATCCTCTGTTCCTGGAGACTCTGACCTTTGGCGCGGGGCAATGGCTGAAGCAGGCGGTCCTCCTAAAGGGGTAAAGCATTCTTCCTCCGTGGGTAAGAACTCGATGTTCCCAACACCAAGCAGCTCGGCCTCGTCTTTGTTGGGGAGGATGCACACTCTCTTCTTGTCTTCCTCATCTATGAAGAGGTAAGCATAAAACTCTTCTGCTGGCGTGCGTCCCAAGCTATCAGTGTTTCTCATGTATGCTTCATCCATGAAAGCTCTGTTTGGGACGTGAGCAAAGTCATGGATGGGCACACCGGCTTGCACGAACAAAGGAGTAAGGAAACCGCCAATGTAGGAAGAGGTTGCCTTGCACCGTAAGGCATAAGCCTTGTACTTCACCAGAGAAGCCGCGAGCACACAGCCGTAATTCACTTCATCGCCGAGTTCATCTTCTATGGGTTCTTCATTCGCATCCGGATCAGACACCAAATGCTTCACGCCTTTGAAAAGGAAGCACAGCTCCGTCTTCGTGACAGTAGGAGCAACAGACCTCCCACTGAATGTATTAGCTATCAGCTTCAAAGTATACCTCAGCACCGGACTCCTAACTCTCTTGATCTTGGCGGTGTTGGCTTTGTAGTCTTCATTGCTGATTAGGTCCCAAAACTCGTCGGCTTTCTTGAAGGCTGGGAACTCCACCTTGTGTGCATCAGCCTTGAGACCGTAGGCTTGGCATAGCTCGGGGATGGATAGTGTGTAGGCTTGGCGGCCAACCTTGAAATAGAGACGGCCTTGAGAAGGAATAGGTGCACTCGGATTCTCGTACCGGAACTCCAAAGTGGCTAGGAAATCTATCGTCACCTCGGGAATTGTAGGGCAGTCCATCCGCGATAAGCACCTCAGACCAATGTTCTTGAGGAGTTGGTCGAAGTCTCCAAGGATCCCGAGCCTGGACAGAAGCTCTCGATCAGCAAACTTTGTAGGTTCAAACCGGAGCCTCTCCAACCTCTTCTTATCCCTCTTCTCATCTTTGCTCCACCGGACCCTCTCTTGAACCACCACATCTTGTGTTTCTCCTTCTTGCACTCGCTCCTCTCTTGTTCTCTTTGGTGCCATTGCTCCTGAAACAAATTTTTCTAGAGAATGATTAGCAAGAGGCGATTGAATGAGAATAAGAGAAGAGGAGAAGAAGATTTATATAAACTACTCTAGAATTTTGGGGATCAAATAAAAATAATAGCTAGATAAAAGGAAATAAAATCTTTGAGATACTGAAAATCAAGAATTTTTCCTATTACTTAGCTAATTTTAAAAATTCAAATCCGATCCTATATCCTAAAACAAGAACTTGCGATTTTTAAGGAGATTTTCTTGAAATAAAATCATTAAACCTTGAAAATACCTTTGCAAGAGTAGAGGATATCTTTGCTAAACTTTAAAAGCTTTTAAATTCTCACTCTCTTTGTAAGAAAAACTCGAGCAAACAGAAATGAGAGGGTGAGGAATAAACTGAAACATTTAAAGAGTTTAACAAACCAAAACAATGGGTGGTCAAAGTGGTTTCTGGCAAAAGTCTTGGTCAAGGCACATCTTTCATGGTCAAAGATGCTTGCCTTGACCAAGTTTTGAATTTAAAAATTGGAGGGAAAGGAGTAAAGGAGGGAAAGAAAATTGTTACCGCGGCATGAGATCGAGTCCTTTTGGTCGATCTAGGACTCGATCTCATGCCTAAAATGGCTTAGATCGAGAGGGTTACTCGATTTGCGACTCGATTCAAGGTGAATCGAGCCCTAGATCGATTGGCTCTCTCGATCATTGAGATGTTGGCTCCTCGGCTAAGTCCCTCTGATCGAGCTATGTCCTCGATTTAGGGGTCGATTTAGCATAGATCGAGTGATGGATCGAGTCGAGTGATCGATCAATTTTCAACAGATTTTCTCGAGAGAAATTAGATCGGTCGATCCGATTTAGATCAATCGATCCTTTTTCGTCAAGGTCGATCTTGTCACTCGTTCTCGTCTAGATCGACTGGCTCCTCTCGATTCACTGGCTCGATCTAGCAAAGATCGAGCCAGGATCAGTCGATCTAGCACTCGATCTCTAGCTTTATCTTAACCCATATTGCCCCTTTTGGAACCCAAAGATAAGGTTTAGATTCCTTATACCTGTTCCTACACACTAAAAACATAAAAACATAAAACTGAAAGAGAAATGAAAGCAAAAATATGTACAAGATAAACATGGGAATGCCTCCCAAGTGCGCTTTCTTTAACGTCTTTAGCTAGACCTTACTTGGTCTAGGCGGATGGTGGGTCTTGGAGAAGCACCGAGGTACTCTCCTTGTCAAAGCTGTCCGCCAGGTAGGGCTTGACTCTGTGTCCGTTGACGGTGAATGCACTACCACTTCTTCCCATCAGAGTAACAGCTCCATATGGCAAGACCTCTTGAATCACGAACGGTCCGCTCCACCTTGATTTCAGCTTGCCCGGGAAGAGCTTCAGCCTCGAGTTGTACAGCAACACCAGTCCTCCTTCCTTAAGCTCCTTGGCAACCAATTTCTTGTCATGAGCCTCCTTAGTCCGCTCCTTGTAGATCTTGGAATTCTCGTAAGCATTCAACCTCAACTCGTCCAGTTCGTGTAGCTGAATAAGACGCCTTTCCTGAGCCGTCTTGAGATCAAAGTTCAGCCTCTTCACAGCCCACAATGCACGGTGTTCCAGCTCAACCGGGAGGTGACAACCCTTGCCATAGAGTAGAGTGAAAGGGGTTGTACCAATCGGCGTCTTGAAGGCAGTACGGTAGGCCCAAAGAGCATCGTCCAGCTTCACTGACCAGTCCTTCCTTGTTGCTCCAACGGTCTTCTCCAGAATAGCTTTGATCTGCCTGTTAGAGACTTCCACCTGACCGCTCGTTTGAGGATGATACGGTGTAGCCACCCTATGCTTAACCCCATACTTTCTCAAGAGGCTCTCAAAAACCTTGTTTACAAAATGGCTTCCTCCATCACTTATAACAACCTTGGGTACCCCAAACCTTGGAAAGATGATACTCTTGAACAACTTGATCATAATCTTAGAGTCGTTTGTAGGGGAAGCAACAGCCTCAACCCATTTGGAGACATAATCCACAGCTACTAAGATGTACTTGTTGCCGTATGAAGAAGGAAAAGGCCTCATGAAGTCAATACCCCACGCATCGAACACGTCAACCTCGAAGATGAGATATGTTAGAGTCTAAGAGTCTCCAGGAACAGAGGATGAGATGCCCGAGGTTTACACACTTCCCAAGCTGGATTTTGAGCCTAAGACCAAAACCGAGAAGTTCTTAGCCTCGGTGGTGGAGATGCAGCGGAAGATAAACAAGTGGCAAGGGAAGATGCTTAAGAAGCTAGGGAAGAAGGTCAAACAACTCCAAGGAAGCCAGCCTAAGCCAGCTGTAAGCCAGGAGATACAACAACCCGAGAAGAGGAGATTCTCAACCGGAGGAGTTGTGATCCGCGAGACCCAAGGAGAAAACATTCAACCGGCTCGCCACTCCCTACAAGAACCAGGCAACAAAGGAAAGGCAACAATCTCTAGCTCCTCTGGAACATCCTCAAGTTCCAGCCGAGCCTAGACAAGAGGTAACAACCTTCCTCCATTGTATATAACCGCACATCTTTGTTTCTTGCATTGTGTTTGTTTGCTTCTTCGGATGAGTTTGCCACCGGGACGGTGTCAAGCAAGTTTGGGGGAGTACTTATGTGATTTAATCTTGTGTTCTTTGATCTTATTTTCCTTTTTGCATCCTTGAGTCTTAGTTCATGAAAAATTGGTAAAATTTTTAAAATTTTTTTCAAAGATTCATGTAGTTGCATTCATCTCTTTAAAAACATGTTAGGATTGAGTCTAGAATTTCTCATATCACCTAGGTTGTTTGCATTTTGCATAAGGGGTTAGAATTTCTTAAAAAGGTGTTTTACTTATGAATCATTTCAATGCCCTAGTTAGTAGTTCTCTAATGCTTGGTTTATGCTTTGAAAGTAAGTTCTAACCATGCTTGGATCACTAGTTAGGATTTTCGTGACTTGAATTGAACTCTCATGATTTGAAACTCATCCTACTAAGTGAAAACCTTAATTTGAAAATCTAATTATCATTCTTATGCATTTGAAAATGAACACATGGTTTTAAAATATTTAGGCTCTCTTTTTCCTTTTTACCACTCTTTGTGAGCCTAAGTAGAACTCCCTCCTTGAACCTTACCCTCCTTTGAAGCCAAATGTTCTTGTGTGACATCTTTGTGAGGCCTTATTTTCGGTTTGAACTTGGCATAAAGTGTTAGGTTTAGGCGACATGATTTGGTTTTCATAATTGATTGCTAGCTTTACATTTTGAAGCTAGGTATAGGCTTAGGATAAGTTTGGAGGATCATTGGGGTTGCTTTCTTGTGAATTTGTTTTCGGTTCAAAAGAGTTTGTGTTTTAAGGAAAGAAATGAGGTTTTAAGTGAAAGGTTTGTTTTTAAAACATAAGTATGCTCTAATTTCAGGAGGTAGCTCTCCATAATAAAAAAAAAAAAAAAGAGAGAAAAAAAAAAATAAAAGAGAAGAAAAAAAATAAAATAGCCTAAGTGCCAAATAAATAAATAAAAAATGAAGAGAAAAATAGTAATAATAAGAGAGCTACTAATAAGAAATTTCTAAGAGCAAAAATATTTTTCAAAACCTTTTCACTAGCCTAAAAAGTTTAAAAATGTCTTTATTTTGAATTAGGGATTGCTAAGTTGAGAAGAAGGGGTAGACTCTTAAGTGGTGAGTGAGGGTTAAATTTCTTAAATGAGAGGGGTATAGGACTGTTTGATAGTTTACATGGGTAGATGAGAATCTAATCATGTATGCATAAATTGTCTTTACCTTTAGCATTATGCATTAGTTCAAACCATTTTTGAGAGAAACCCTTGTCTAATTGTAAACCCTTTTCAAATGAGATCATTCTATGCTCATAACCATAACCTTTAGCCAAATGTGTTTTGCTTTAAAGTGCATAAGTTTGATTCATGTTTCGAATGTTAATGAATGTTAAAGGATGAATTTCTTTGATTGTTAGGAATAAGAGACTCATGATTTGAATTTCTTTGTGTGATGAGTATGGCTAAGTCATTTGGAGTATGAGTGTAAGCTTAGCATTTTAGAACTGTTAACTAGAACATTGAGATGATCTATTCGAAAGGCACCTTTGCAAAAAGTTTAAAACCCCTTTGAATTTTCTGAAAACCTCTCTTCCTTACTTGTTTTTTGTTGCTTGAGGGCAAGCAAGAAGTAAGTTTGGGGGAGTTGATAACATTGCATATTGCATACATTCTGCATACTCATTAGGTAGTTTTTCATGCATTTGTATCATGTTTTAGGCTAGATTGCATCACTTAGGGTCCTAGAGCATTCTTGCATCAGCATGTGCATTTTCTCTGCATTTTGCATTCATTCCAGGTTGTTTCTGGTTGCTTTGGAGACACGGAGGTTCGTGGAGGTGTGGAGGCCGATGTAGCAGTTCATGGAAGCTCGGGAGTGTGCTAAGGACCAGTGATCGAGGAGCAGATCGAGCATGGCCGGTCGATCTAGGAGTTGATCGACCAGAAGATCGAGCCAACTAGGCGATCCAAGGATAATGATCGAGATGGAGATCGAGTGAAGCAATCGATGTATCGGTACGGACGTAAATGACGCCATGCAGAGCGAGAGCCGGATCGAGTACACCACTCGATCCTCCCGAAGATCGATACCGAGATCGGATGCAACACTCGATTCACCGAAGAAGATCGAGACCCGGATCGAGCTGAAGACACGATGGCCGGATATGATCGATAGAACAACTCGATCCAATGGTCGATCTCTGTCCTTTCAACCGTTTTTGGCTGTTAGCGAAGGGGGGACCATTGGACTGTTTTGACATTTTAGGCAAGGCGGCGAATGTTTTTTTGATAACTTTTAGATTTTCTAACTTTTTCCTTCAAGTTTTCTCTCTTGTTTTTGGAAGAACACCATTGTTAAACCAGTTTTCTTTGCAAGCTTTTGTATTCTCGAACCTTATCGTTTAATCTAGTCGTTGTTTCATGTTTATCGTTTCATCTCTTCCACCTTGCTTGATTTACTTTATGTGTAGTGAGTAGTTTACTTTGGGTTAGGGGTCGAGAGGATTAAGGGGTAGAAAAGGTTCGATCTTGGTTTGTTTTCTAAACGTTTTTAAGGCTATCTCTTCTAAGGTGTTGAAAGCTTAATGCTTGAAGACTCTCACGCCAAGAGCTTCATGATCCGAGAGGTCCCTTACCTTGACAGGATCCAGGGGTCTCGGAAAATCTCACCTTAGAGACTAGTTACCCCTTCCCAAAAGCCATGGAAGTTTGGGGGACTAGTTAAGCCATTGTTCGAAATCTGTTTTCCTTGCCTTTCGACCTCTCTTTCCACCAAAAGCCATGGGTTTGGAGGAGAGGATGAAAGAGTGATCTATACCGAAAGCCACGAATAGATCTTGTTTTGTTTTCGAGGCTTAGAGATCCTCACCAAGTGAGTCGATCCAAAGTTTTAAACCCAAGATCGTTCCTTGAAACCCCTTATATGAATCTCAACCCTCAAGCCCTCTCTTCTAGCATATTTACGTCTCATATCATCTTTAGCTTATTACCTGATAGCATCCTGGTCTTTAGATTCATTGTTCTTACGGTTTTAGACGAGATCGATCGTTTCTGCTCGATCTAGTGGTCGATCTTGTGGTCGATCCACTAGTCAAATTTTAACAGTTCGAAGCTCTTCTCTTTAATTTATCTGTTTGTTCCTCGTGGTAACTGCTTCCTTTCTAGTATTTTTAAAATAGGTTTCATTCCATTTAGGTTGTTGCATTTAGTTTTTAGATTATTTCTCATAAACTGTCTCATTTGCTTAGATTTGTCTTAGACCTTGCATTCTCTGTGGATTCTCTATCATCTAGAAGTGGATTGACACTCTCCTGCTTGCCTTACTACAACATTGCTTGCATTAGAGTTTTGATAACCTCTCTGCTGCATTAGACCATAAGAAAAGCGATTATCAGCAACTTTGGTACGTAAGGTGGGGGCACGTAGTCATCCTTTTCCTTGGTGGTTTTCTCAGCCTTTTTCTCAATGAATGCCTTGTCACCTCTTCTCGGTCCTTGGATCCATACGTTGTCAAAGTTTATCTCCTCATTATCAGCTGAAAGTTTACCCTCCCCCTCTTGAATTACAACGTCCTCGTTGTTCTTGGTAGAGACCGGAGGCTCAAGCTCTTTGCCACTTCGTAACGTAATAGCATTGGCATACTCCTTGGGGTTTTGCTCACACTTTCCCGGGAGGCTGTTCTGTCCACTCGTGCTTGCCTTGCCCTTCTCCAGCTGCTTTATTTTGTTATTGAGGTTTGTGATTTGAGTGGAGAAGTCGGTTAAGGATGAATCTAGCCGAGTGTTCATTTCAGCGAACTTCTGATTTGTAGAAGCTTGCCCTTGTATTAGCTGTTGGAACATTGCTTGAACCGGATCAACTTGTTGTTGCATCGGTTGTTGTTGCTGTTGAGGTGCAAAGCCCGGAGGGTAGTTGGTAGTATAACCCTTGTTTTTTTGTTGTTGCCCTTGACCTTGGAAGTTGCCTTGCCCTTGACCTTGGAAACCACTGCTCAGTTGAAAACCTTTGTTGTAAGGGATGAAAGGCTTAGCTTGTTGAGCAGGGTACACTTGATCTTTAGGGTTGGCTACATTGGTGTTTCGGTAAGAGAGGTTGTTGTTCTGGTAGCCTTGGTTGTAGCCTTGAGACTTGTAGTTGTTTTGTCCAGCCACCCAATTTGCTTCTTCGTGGCTTAGCTCTAACTCCTCTTGGTTTTCATCAGCTTCACCAACGAAGTGAACATGCTTCTGGTTAGCTAAAACCAACTTGTCAATCTTCTCA
Source organism: Thlaspi arvense (assembly GCA_911865555.2). NCBI lineage: Eukaryota > Viridiplantae > Streptophyta > Magnoliopsida > Brassicales > Brassicaceae > Thlaspi > Thlaspi arvense. The sequence continues at coordinate 17,931,186 of OU466857.2, forward strand.
TGCAACGATTTGAGCTCCTTCTTGTGAGACTCTAATTCTGATCCCCTCGGTGCTCGGTCATAATCCTCAGCATAGTTTCCATCACTCAACGCCAGGTTCTCTATCAGCTCCATACCCTCTTCTACTTCTTGACCGAGGAAGTTCCCTTTGCTAGCTGTATCAAGCAACAACCGGATCTTTGGTGAAGCCCCACGGTATATGGTACTGAGTAGAGTCTCCTCACTGAACCCGTGATGAGGGCATTGGATCGTGTAATCTTTGAAACGCTTCATAGCCTCATTGAATGTCTCATTGTTCCTTTGAGTGAAACCGCTGATTTCGCTTCTCAACCGAGCAGTCCTGGTGCTTGAGAAGAACTTGGAGAGGAAAGCTTTCTTACATTCAGCCCATGATGTGATGGTGCCTTGTGGGAGGGTCTTCTCCCAATGTCTAGCTTTGTCTCCGAGTGAAAAGGGGAAGAGACGCAGCTTGAAAGCATCTTCTGATATACCGTTGATCTTAATCATTCCACACACTTGCTCGAAATTGTCCAAGTGCTCCAAGGGGTCTTCCATTGCTAAGCCGTGGAACTTGTTGTTTTGCACCATAGATATGAACCCCGGCTTGATCTCAAAGTTATTGTTTTGTACCGGAGGAGGAGTGATCCCAAACCTATTGTGGTGGGTATTGGGAGCATCTCCGGCTCCTATGATCCTCGGAGGTCTAGCCGCGTGTTGGGGGTTTCCATTGCCCCGTCCTGCTGGAGGTGGTCCTTCTGGATGCTCGTGTGCAGCCATGTCTTCAAAGTTTGAAAATGGCTCCCTCTCTTTTTGAATTTGAATGGTGGTCAAGGCAAGCATCTTTGACCACGAATGATGTGCTTTGACCACACCTTTTGTCAGAAAACCACTTTTCTTACCCACGGTTTTAGATTTTTTTGGCCTTTATGTTCTCAACAACTTCACACTCTCTCATTTCTTTTTTTTGCGAATTCTAAATCGAGAGAGAGCGCTATTTTTCTTTTCCTAAAGGTCATTTGCTTCTGTTTTCAATCCTGCAAAGGTATTTTCAGATTTTTAATTAAAATCTTTTCAAAAATTCTTTTAATAATCGCATGATTGATTTAAGTTGCTAGAGATTTTAGCAAATTTTTAAAAGCAGCTAGAAATCAGGAAATATCTATATTTAATCTTATCTCTAGATTTTCTTATCTTTTATCTAGTTACAATTTTTATAAATCTCCCAAAATTATAGGGTATTAGTTGCGAATTTCTTTCTCTTCCTTGTGTTTTCTTTATATTCGCCCCTTATTCTAACTCTCTCTTCCGAGAATCGCCTTTCAGGCACCAATGGCACCTAAGAGAACCAGAGAAGAGGATACACAAAGAGAAGAAGAGCAACAAGTGGTTCAAGAGGAGGGAGCTCAACAAATTCAAGAGGAAGAACCTCCTCAAGTTCACGAGAGGATCCGTTGGACTAAGGAGGAAAAGTCAGCGAAGAAAAGGTTAGAGAGGCTGCGCTTTGAGCCTACCAAGTTTGCGAGTAGAGACTTGTTGGCAAGGAAGGGTCTTCTAGAAGACTTTGACTCTCTTCTCCAAAACATGGGGCTTGCATGCATTTCAAGGATTGATTGCCCAACATATCCGCAAGTCACCTTGGATTTCCTCTCTACCTTGGCGTTTTCCTATGAGAATCTGAGCCTCCCTACTCCCTCACAAGGACATCTCACCTTCCAAGTCAAGAGCCGAGCTTATCACCTTTCCATTGAAGAGCTTTGCCAAGCATATGGACTCAACGCCGCGGCTAAGCAAGTGGAGTTTCCCCCTCTCAAGAACGCCAGCATCATATGGGACGTGCTTTGTGATGAAGACTACAAGCCAAACACGGCGAAGATCAAAAAAGTGAGGAACCCCATCCTGCGGTATACTCTCAAGTTGCTAGCAAACACTTTCAGCAGACGGTCCGTGTCTCCTACAGTGACAAAGACCGAGTTATGCTTCCTTTACCAAGGGATCAAAAGGGTACTGTGCAGCAGCGAAGAAGAGAATCACGATCCGCTGATGGATGACCATGGGAATGATGTTAACTACGGGTGTATTCTAGCATCCTCCTTGGTGAAGTACAAGGCATACGCTCTGAGGTGCAAGGCGAATTCAGCCTACATTGGAGGTTTCCTCACGCCACTCTTCATCCAAGCCGGTGTACCTCTTCAACGCTTCGAGCCTTGCGCGGATAGAGCAGTCATGGACGAGACCTACATGCGCAATACAGATAGCTTGGGACCTACGCCAGCTCCAGGATTCTTTGCTTATTTGTTCTACAATGACGCAAGGAAGAAGAGCGTGTGCATCTTACCCAACGTTGATGAGACATACTTGGATAGCATCGGTACGATCCAGTTTTGCTCAACCCACGAAGAGTGCTACGCCCCACTTGGTTCAACCATAATGCCTATTCAGTCCGCGGGTGAGAAGTCAGAGTCACCACCCTCAGATGGTGCAATGCCACCCAACTATGAGCTTCCCAGGATGGACTTTGAGCCACGGACCAAGGCGGAGAAGTTTCTTGCTTCGGTGGTGGAGGTGCAGCGAAAGATAACTAAGTGGCAAGGGAAGATGATCAAAAAGATTGCCAAGAAAGTCAAGGCGCTTCAAGGGAGCTCATCCGCGAAGTCTAAGGAGTCCATGAGTGTAGAGGTCAACCAGCCCGAGAAGAGGAGGAGATCGACTGGCGGCATTGTCATCCGTGAGCCACAATGCAGCACACAACAAGCACGTCATTCCGTCCATGGTTTCCCGACCGCAGATAAAGGCGAAGACATAGCCCGACACTCCTCTAGCAAGAGCAGCTCCGCTGGAACATCCTCAAGTTCCAGCCGAGTTTAGCTCCAAGGTACCAACAACCGATCCTTGTAAATACCATCATCCGTTTTCATTTTCTTTTGCTTTGTGTTTTGAACTCCTTTGAATTTGTTTGCCACCGAGACGGTGTCATTCAAGTTTGGGAGAGTATGTGGTGTGTTTAATGTGTTTTTTTTCTTCTTATTTTCTGTTATCATCTTTGAGTCTTGCATTACATTCCATTGCATCTAAGGCATAGAAAAGAACAAAAAAATTGGTAAAATTTTTAAAATTTTCAAAAAATTCATGTAGTTGCATTCATTTTGTTAAACATTTTAGGATTGAGTCTAGAATTTTTAAGCATCTAGGTTGTTCACATTTGCATAAGGGGTTAAAGTTTTCTTAAAAAAGCTTTTTAAACTCATGAATTGTTGCAAAGTCCTAGTTAGTAGTTCTTTGATGCATTGCACACTCTTAGAAAGTAAGTTCTAACCATACTTGGATCATGTGTTTTGATTTTCGTTGCTTGACTTGAACATTCATGAATTGAATCTTGTCCTAATAAGTGAAAACCTTAATCTGAATTTTAATTATCATACTTATGCATTTTAAAATGAACACATGGATCTTATACATATTTAGGCTCTCTTCCTCTTTTCACCACTCTTTTGTGAGCCTAAGTAGAACTCCCACCTTAACCCTTGCCTTTCTTTCAAGCCAAATGTTATTGTGTGACATCATTGTGAGGCCTCTTTTCGGTTTAAACTTAGCATAAAGTGTTAGGTCTAGGCGACATGATTAGGCTCTCATTTGATTGCTAGCTTTGCATTTTGAAGCTAGTTCTAGGCTTAGGATTAGGTTCGAGGATCATTGGGGTTGTTTGTTTTCCCTATTTGTTTGCGGTTTCAAAAGATTTTGGTGTTTGAAGTGTTTGAAAAGGTTTTAAGTGGAAGGCAATGTTTTCAAATTAAAAAGCTCTAAGTTTATTTCAGAAGATAGCTCTCAAATAAAAAAAATATATATAGAGAGCTATCAATAAGAAAAGTAAAGAGCTAAAAATATTTTCAGCCTTTTCACTAGCCTAAAAGAGTAAGGATGCTTTCTGATTTAACATGGGTTTTTGCTAAGCGAATTGCTTTGGTGATAAGGGTAGTATCTAGGAGGGTGAGTGAGCCAAAAAAAAAAGAAATGAGAGGGGTTTTAGGATCATCGTTAGTGTACATGGGTAGATGAGAGTCTAATTAGTATCCATCAATTGCCTTTACCTTTAGCATTATGCATAAAGTTCATACTCCTCTTGAGAGAAACCCTTTGCATTATAAAACCCTTTTAAATGAGATCATTCAATGCTCATAGCCTTCGCCCTTAGCCAAATGTGTTCTGGTTTGAAGTGCATAAGTTTGATTCACAGTTTGATCATTAATGAATGTTAAAGGATAAGGTTCTTTGATTGTTTGGGATAGGAGAGCCACGATTTGAAATTCATTCTGTGATGAGTATGGCTAAATCTTTTGGAGTATGAGTGTGTGCATTACATTTCAGAATTAATAACTAGGACCATTGAAATGATTCATTTGAAGGACACCTTAAAGAAGCTTAAACCCCCGTTTTAAAACCTCTTTCCCTTCTTAAATTTTGTTTGCTTGAGGGCAAGCAAAAGGCAAGTTTGGGGGGAGTTGATATTGCTGCATATTTCGTATGTTTTGCATACATATAAGATAGTTTCTCATGGATTTACCTTGCACATTAGGCTAGTTTGCATCATTTTAGGTCCTAGAGCTCTTTTGCATTAGCATTTGCATATTTCTTGCATTATACATCACATTCAGGTTGTTTTCGGCTACTTTGGAGCTTTGGAGGATTCGTGGACGTGCTAAGGCTCGTGAGCAAGTTCGTGGACACTTGGAGAACTCAGGAGTGCTTGCTAAGAACCCGAGATCGAGCACGGCAGGTCGATCTAGACGAGATCGACCAGAAGAACGAGACCCAGATCGAGCTTCGTGCTCGATCCCAGACCAACCTTATCCGTCCAGCTGGCTCTGGACCGTAGCGAAAGGGGGACCATTTGCGATTTGGCCATTTTTGGCAAAAGGCAACGATCCCTTTCATTATCCCATTCTGTCTTCTACCTTCTTCGTTCTCTCTTGTTTTTAGGCGAATCCGCCATTGTAGACTTCGGAGCTTTTCTTGCATTTTAACTTTTGAATATCAAACCTTTAGCTTTAATCTTTGTTAATCATGCTTAATAGATCGTCTTTTATGCTTTAGTCGGTTTTCTTTATGAGTCGTGAGTAGTCTTTTTTGGGTTTTGGGGCTAGGGCGATTCAAAGGGTTGAAAAGGTTAAAGATTTGCGTTTTCTTGTTCTTCATCACCATCTCTTCTAGGATTTCGAGTGCTTAAGGCATAGAGACTCTCACGCCAAGATCTCTAAGATCTGAGGGATGTCTTACCTTGATAGGATCCATATGTCCTGGAAAATCGAATCCTAGAGGCTAGTCTACCTTTCCTACACGCCATGGTTGTAAAGGGGGCTAGTTAGGTCGTTCGTTTGAAATCTATGTTTTATGCCCTTCAATCTCTTTTTCCACCAAACGCCATGGGTTTGAAGAAGAGAATGAAGGAGTGATCCATACCACACGCCATAGATGGATCTTTTTTTGTTTTCAAGGCCTAGAGAACCTCTCAAAGAGAGTAGATCTAATGTTTTCAAACAAGCTTTGACCTTTGAGACCCACGAACGTGACCCTCAACCCCAGACCCTCTTTCTTAGTGTCTTAAGTCGTTTAATATCATTCCATCATCATAAAGTTGTGTTCTTGTCAATCACAAATCGCATCATTTCATCATTCTAGGTTGTTTAGACGAGATCGATCGTTGCTGCTTGATCTAGTGGTCGATCCACTAGTCGAATTTTAATAATTAGTAGCTTTGCATTTTAAATATTCCGCTTATTCCTCGTGGTAGTTAACCCTCTTCCAGGGATTTTAAAATTGTTCTGCTTTGCATTTAACACTTGTATTTAGTTTTTAGGGATTTTACCAAATATTTATCATTTTCGCTAAGCTTTGCCCATCCTTTGCATTCTTAGTGAACTTGCTACCCCTAGGTGTGGATTGACACTCACTTGCATGTTATACTACATCATCAGTGTTGCATTTGAGCTTTGATACATCATTGCATTGCAAAAACCTGTTATCAGGTATACACGGATGCATCACAGAATGGACTATGGTGTGTTCTGATGTAGGATGGTAAGGTGATAGCTTATGCATCGCAGCAGCTACAGAAGCATGAAGGGAATTACCTTACACATGATCTAGAGATGGCGGCTATGGTATTTGCACTTAAGATATGGAGGTCGTACCTGTATGGAGAGAAGGTGCAGGTATACACGGACCATAAGAGTTTAAAGTATGGTAGCGGACTATGATTTAGAAATAGCATACCATCCAGGAAAGGCCAACTTAATCGCGGATGCCTTGAGCAGGAGGAGAGCTAGCGTATCATCAGAACGGGATATTGGAAGCATTGTGAACATGCTAAGGACGTTATGGTTGAATGCAATAACAGCAGGGCTGGAACCGTTGGGCTTGGAAGTCGCGGATCGAGCTGATTTGTTGACTAGGATTCGGATTGCTCAGGAGCAGGACGAGAATCTGAACAAGATGACACAGAATGATAAGACAGAATATAAGACTTCAAACAATGGGACAATTGTAGTGAACGGACGAGTATGTGTTCCTGATGTAAAGGAGTTAAAGGATGAGATACTTAAGGAGGCACATCAGTCAAGGTTTTCTGTTCATCCGGAGATGGCCAAGATGTACCAGGATTTGAAACAGTACTATCATTGGGTCGGGATGAAACGAGATGTGGCTAAGTGGGTAGCCGGTTGTGAGACGTGCCAATTGGTTAAGGCAAAACATCAGTTTCCGAGTGGTTTGTTACAAACATTACCAATGTCGGAATGGAAATGGGGCATGATCACCATGGACTTTGTATTGGGTTTACCGAAGGCTAAAAAGCAGCATGACGGAGTATGAGTCATTGTGGATCGATTGACCAAGTCTGCTCACTTCTTACCAATGAAAGAGACGGATGGAGTACCAAAGTTGGTGGATATGTACATTGATCAGATCGTGAGGTTGCATGGAGTGCCAGTAAGCATTATTTCAGATCGTGATCCGAAGTTTACTTCGAGGTTCTGGAAAGAGTTCCAAGAAGCTTGTGGAACGCGGTTGCATATGAGTACATCATATCATCCTCAGACTGATGGGCAATCAGAACAGACGATTAGTATATTAGAGGATATGCTGAGAGCATGTGTGCTGGATTGGGGTGGTAGTTGGGAGGACTACTTACCGTTGGCAGAATTTGCATACAACAATAGTTACCATAAGAGCATTAAGATGTCTCCGTATGAGGGGTTGTATGGCAGGCCGTGTAGAACAACCCTTGTGTTGGACACAAGTGGGGGAGCGTAGCGTGATGAGGGCAGCAGTGGTCAAGGCTACTACGGAAAAGATCAGATTCTTAAAGGTTAAGCTAAAAGAGGCAATGGACAGACAGAAAAGTTATGGGGGCAAGCGTCGCAAGGACTTGGAGTTCAGTGTAGGGGACATGGTTTACCTGAAAGCACTAGTGTATAAGGGAACAGACAGGACATCTAAGTATGCTAGGTTGAGTCCGAGGTACATGACCGTACCGAATACTTGAAAGGGTTGGCGCAGTGGCATACAAACTGGACTTGTCATCGGAAATGGGAGCGTTCCATAATGTATTCTATGTGTCGCAGCTAAGGAAGCATATAACCGAACGTGAGACGGTTATAGAGGAACCGCCTGCAGACTTGCAAGAGGACCTTGCAGTGGTGGCTAGGCCGGTTCAGGTGTTAGCCAAAAAGGAATAGACTAAGAAAGGAAAGCTAGTCCGGATGATTCAGGTCGTATGGGACTGTTACAGACATGAACAGGTTACATGGGAAAATGAGGCTAGGATGGAAGCCGAGTTTCCCAAGTGGTTTGATAAGCTACAAACGGATGAGCCGGATTTGAGGGTGAATCCAAGACGAGTGGGGGAGAGTTGTAGCATCCGCATCCGAGAAAACTAAATTGATCGAGGCAGACAGGACGTTGTCTGAGGGATGATCGAGCAAGGATCGGATACTGGCTGGGAAATGGGAGGTTAATATTACAGCCAGGTGATGACTGAGAAATAGTCGATGGATGGCTGGGATAACCGAGCCGGATGGACCATATCCGAGAAAATAATGGTCCAGTCCGTGATAAAATGGGTTAGTCCGAGTGAGAGTGGACTGTGTCCGGAGAAAAGAAAAGTCTACGAGAGAAAAATGGAAATTAGCCTAGGTGGGTTGGTTTATCTGAGAGAGAATGGGAAAATAACCGGACCAAAGGGAAATAACTAGAGTAAAGGCGGTTTGGTCGAGAGAAAAGGAAATAGCTGATGGAAAATGGGCTGGACTCGTGGGCTGTTCACTAATAATCGAGGGAATGGGGATTTTCCTAGTCGGTGTAGGATTTTCTCGACTAAGTGTGAATAATTAGGGTTTCGCTCGGATAAAAAGAGCAAAATTAGTTATTTCTTCGGGAGCCGCTTATAAGTTAAGGGTTTTACCGTGAGAGAGAGATTTTAGCCGAGAGAGATCTGAAAATGCCCGAGCAAATTGAGAGTTACTCGGGAGCACTTCAGATCGTTCGTGAGAATCTTGTAAGTGATCGGATATTTTCCTTAGTGTCGAGTTTCCATCGGATAACCTCGAAATAATCAGTGTGTTTTGTGGGGTTTCTAAGGGAAAACAGAGTTTGGCTCGAAGAAAGGTGAACGGATCGAGAGATAGCCGAGGAGAGAGGGATCGGATCGAGAGATTTCTAGGGTGATCAGATATCTTTGATTCTGTGGGAGTTTCATCGGGATTTCTTCTGACCAATCTGTTTCCAACCTTTTCTAAGGTGAGTGCGTGACTGTGGTTAGTATTTAGGATTGTTGGATTGCTAGAGTTTGATGTTTTGCATGTTTGATTGTGTGATTTTCATGTTTTGTGCTTAGCGTGTGTTAAACGATTATATACTATGATACTGTGATGTGTTTACCGTGGCATAGATGATGTTTAACTAACCTCAGGATAATCCGGATCATGTACTAGCTTAGGGGATGTGGGATTCTCGCTGAAGTAGACATGGGTCTTAAAAACGGATTGAACTTAGGCGGTTAGGGTAGATGATCATCGCCGTTTGATATGTGTTGTGTTTATTGCGAATTGTTTGTGTGAGATGTTAAATTCGATAGTATGAATGCGTGAATGGTACTGACCAAGGTGTTACGGGATGACTGTACTCATTAAATATTTATGACAATACTTATGCCTCTCTTGTTTGAGTGTGCAGGATCTAAACAGTAAGTGGAACGAGACCAGCGGCAGTGATGGACATGGTTGGAACGGGGATATGGGTGTTTTATGTTTAAGACTTGTGTTTTGTCTTATGGGCTTTGGTGTTGACCGATTTAGGTTGCTAGATGATATGATGTATTGTTAGCAAACCGTTGTGCTTTGGTCTCAAGTGAAACCTGAATCCTGTTTAAGTGTTTTTATTCAAGTTATAATGGAATGAAATAGTTTATTAAATCTGTTGTGTGTTGATTACTGCAAAGAAAAGTTTAAAAATTTGCCGAAGTATAGAAACAGACTGTTAGGATGTAGTGAAGGCAAGGCCGCGGTTTAGTTAGTCAGGTCGGGTCTCCATAGAAAAGGTCTAGAGAAAGAAGAAGAATGAAAAAAAGTGAAGAAAGGTTGGATCTTTGAAAGGTTAGAGCAGTAAAGCTTTTAGCTTAAGCATACACATTCCTTTTCTTGAAGAGCTTGGTTGTGTAGAGACGTCAACATTTCTGGTAGCACAACAAATCAGCAACTCTTGGTAAATGGTGCAAAAGAGAGGAAGATGTTGTAAGGCTCTTTCTTGGTGAAGCATCATTGAGTTTTTCTCAGGTTTCGAGGAAGACTGATGAGACTTGAGTGTCTCAGGGTTAAAGCCAAGCTATCTCTTGGTGAATAGCACGTGATTGGAAGGAGTTGTAAGACTCACTCTAGTGAATCATTAATCATCTCGTTCACAACATCTCAAAGGTCAAGAAGAGCAAAGTAGTTGCAGGTGATCTGTTCCAGTTGCAGGTTTTCTGTTTCAGTGACAGAATTGGTAAACAAAGAGCAACAGAAAAAGCAAAGGAGAAAGCTTTTGGAATATCTTGTTTTTGTTTTGTGGAAGATCCAGTTAGATCAGAAGTAAAGTGGCAGAAGGTTATTGAGATGCTTAGAAGGTTAAAAAACGTGTCTAGCTCAGTTATGGTATTTAAATGAGTGTGAAAGTGAGATGTAAACATGATGTATCTTGAGGAGGGATTTACAGATCAAGATGGAATCAAGTGAAGTGGTTTCAGGCGTTCATGGAATCAGGTTGCCTATAAGATTCAAGAATCTATAACATATTGAGAGAGAAATCTGGTTACTCACAAGTAAAAGTGTTGAAAGCATAAGAAAGAAGGAAATTCAGAGATAGAAGCAGAAGTGTATGGTCTGAGATAGTGTTTTTGATCATTGCTGACGACACAAGAAAGATTGGTGTAAGCTGAAGGTCTGTCACAAGTATCAGCTGGTTTAGGATTCTGAAAAGCAAGAGTTCAAGTTCTATGGCTCAAGTTGGATATTCAGACTCAAGTTTTGGGAGATTCCGCTGCATTCACAAGGTATTTGTGATAACTCTGTATGGAAGTTTCAGGTTTTCTTAGGTCTGCATATTTATTGGAAATGAAAGCTTGTTGAAACACAAAGAGTTTGTACTGATTTTGCAATGGATTGGTCAAGATTCAGTGATGGATTTGATGCTGTGTTTTGAGGTTCAATCAGGGTGGTAAAATCAGATGCACATGGTGTTCAAGTATAGTTATTCAAGCCCTGGTTTTTCCATAAATTCTTAGGACTAGGGGATGCCTTAGAAACTTGAATCTTATGTGTGTTTACTGCTGTTTGAATATCAATCAAATTTTTATGTGTTCAGTTTAAAGGGTGTTGTAGAATGGTTATGAAGCAAGTCAGATAATCTGTTGAAGACAAGTTAAAGGGTCTGAAATCTTCAATGGCTTTTGGTTGGGTTTTGAAAGAGGTTTCTGCTGCAGGTTTTGTCTCTGTGTGTAAGCTATCAGTTCTGGGTATTTTGAGAGTCTACAGTTGTTGGACAATCAGAGAGAATGTAAAGCTACAAGTTTGCTATTTTCAAAGGGAATGCAATGAAGTTTGTGCTCTTAATGCTGTCTGAAAATGTTATGTGCAAACAGAAGGAGAAACACCCAACTAGTATGAGTTTGAGTTAGATGAAAGGAGTTTGAAGTCTTGTTTCAAGAAGTGTAAGCTCTTGACAAGATGACAGTAGCAAAAATTCATGTTTATGCAAATTTGTGCAGATTTTTGTTATGTGTAACACATGAAAATTTTGCTGGAGTGAATCTGTGAGAACAAAGAGTTCTTGTCTCAGGTGGAGAAATATTTTCTCAGAGAAGGTCTTCTACAAGATCGGATCTTCAAGCATTAAAGAATATTCTGATGGTCTAATGAAGAATACAAGGTTTTGTGATCTCTGGGATTGAGGAATGGTTTATGGGTGTACTAGCATAAGTTGTAGCATCATCATAACATGAAGAATAATCCATCTAAAGAGAGGTTAAGGCTGCTGATAATCAGAAAGGTTCTTGGTAGTTCTTCAGGTACAAATGGATCAATGGGAGTGGCTGCATGAAGGAAGAAGAATGTGTGCCATGTTTTGACACATTTTTTCAAGCAAGAAGTCATGGCAACTCATTGTGATACATAAGAACGTGGTAATGGATCAAGGGTACAAAGAAAAGTGGTTTAACTCAAATTTTTGAAGTTGAGCTTAGAGAGGTAGAGAACATCCAAATGGTTGTCGTTCCAGGTGGAGTACTGTTGCTACAAGAAGAGCAATGCATACCCAAAAGGGTATTTTTCTATTCATGGTGGAGCTATGTTGTGGAGGTTGTCTCAGGGGTTTAGTGCAAATGGAAGAGAGTTAAAAAGGCTGCATAAATCACTGTTGTAATAGCTTCATGGAAATTATGGGTACTAAGAAGAAAGCAAACCATGAGCAGATGAGTGTCAACAAGTATAAGGCTTAAACAAGGGTACTATCTGAAGGTTAAAAGGAAGTCTACAGATTTTGTTTAAAGCTGGTTGTTGGTAAAGGCACTTAAGATTGAATTGCAGGTTTTATGAGAAAAAGTTACAGGTTTTTCTAATACTTCTCAGAGAAGACACGAAGGTGTGAGTTGAGATGAAGATATGGAAGTGATTTCAGTGGTTTCTCAACAGGGGAAACTGAAAGAGACAAGTGCAGAAGATACAGAAATGATCTCAAGACTATTAACTCCAAGAGTATGAAAATGTTGTGTATCTTGTTTGATAAACAACTCATCTCAAGTCTGGTGTTAGCAACTGAAGGAAATCAGACTGCATTTTAAAGAAAGCAACTAAGGAGTTAAAAGTTGTTTTGTTGCATTATGATGAGACTACATAAGTATCTACTCAGGGCATCACTTGCAAGTCAGCAAAGTGATATTCATCAAACCTCAGAGGCAAGTCAAAGAAGAATTGATGAATGCGGAAGCATTTCTGATTTCAAATCAAAGATTCTTAAGGGTGCAAGACCAAATTCGTTTTGGTGGAGTCTGCACATAAGTAAATGTGCTGCAGGTGGGTGTTACAGCTGAAGGAGACATCAAGTGGTGATGTACAAGCTGCTGTAAAGTTGTGTCTCTGGAACATCAAAAGGTTTTGTTGATGTGAGACAGTTTTCAAAGCTTGCTGGTAGTGGTTAAAAGTCTGCCGGTGATTGTTCTGTTTTAACAAGATGGTTGAGCAAGTCTTCTACTCTGGAATCTGGGTTGTTGAAACAGGTTATTGTAAGGTGGTTTCTACAATGGTATAAGCTGTTGTGGAGATTGTTTACAAGGTTGAATCAAAAGGGTTTCAGGTTATGAAGCTAAGTTGGTTCTGCTTTCTGCAATTGATTCAAGTGAAGTCAAAGGGTTTCAGATCTCAATGCGCATGAGGAAATTCTAGAAGCTAGCAATGGAATCAAGGTTTTGCAGAGGTGTTATTGGTGTTTCAGTCACTGCAACAGGTATATGGTAAGGGCAGAAGCTATAGAGGGTATTGTGTGATTGAAGAGGTTATAAGCTATAAAGCTTATGGAGTTTTCTGCTGAGTTAACAAGTTGGAGATGGTTCTTATCTTGTTAATAAAGTTTTATGGGCAAGTATATCAGCTATTCAAGTGTTGAATACATCAGAATATGATCACCGACGAGTTGAGCTCAATACACGTTTGTATTGGTGCTGGTTTATACAACTCTGGTGAACTGAAGATGTGATGAGGGCTCAGGTTTAGCAGTGTGAGTAGTCACAGCTGAAGTGCACTGAATGTGATGTTAAATCCAGCAAGGATCTATCAGTTTTATGGTATTTAAATCTGCTTAGTATCAAGACTGGGTAATCATACTCAGAAACCAAGATTAGAATCCATAAGCTAGAAGAAGGCGTTCTATATCTTTCTCAAGAGTGTATGTCGTTTGGCTTGAACATCATGTTCTCAGGTGGAGATTTGTGAAGACGAGAACTTGTCGCTCAAGCAAATTCAAGTCAAGTAACTCAAGGCATAACTATGATTACTTTGGTGAGTTCATATTGGATTGAGTTACTTTTGGGACCACAAGGAGAGCCTCTTGCTTTTGTCTTGTTGTGAATTTAAAAGCTAAGGAGTATTTGCCTCTAAGATATGATAAAAAAGCAAACGCATCTATAGGAAGCTGTTTTGGCGTTTGGCAAGGTGCTTTAGGTCTAATGTTGTTGTCACTATAAAGTGAAGCTGAAGACGTGAGAGAGATTGTAGTACACATGAGGAAGAGAACGAGATAGACACAATGTAGTCGCTAGTGAGAGTGGAGAGAAAAACACATCTTAGCATAAGTTTAGCTATTGTTTTTTTTCTGGTTTTAATTGATTTAACATAGTGAATTTTAAGTGCTAGTGAAAGATATTAAAACGGTCACTTGTTCGTCTCTAAATATGTATTCTCTCTGATATCTAGTGGATTTCCAGCTTAGTCTTGGTGAGATATAGCGTGTTATGGGCGTGAACTCGTTAAATATTTGTATGTGTTCCCTTCTCCCTTCTTCTTCTCTCAATCTCTCATACTCTGCTTTCTGCAAGTTTCTGCAACTTCCGTTTTAATCTCACGTTTTGATACTTCAAGCTTCTCTTAAAGGTGCCGTTTTGAGCCACTGAAACTTAACAGATCATATGAAGGGTCATCTGGCACATGCTCAGGAGCTGATGAAATCCAATGCCTACAAGCTGAGAAATGTAGTTTGACGTGGGAGATTCTGTTTCGAATGGGTTTTAAGTATACAATAAAGGAGATCGGTACTTTGTTCTTAAGACAAACTCACACAAATATCATCTTATTCTCACTGAACAACAAACTTATAAAGATGCCCCAAACCCATCTTTTGCAGCTGTGTTAAAAATCTAATCATATTCTTGACAACTGAATGAAATGAAACGAGTTGCAGAGACAAGATCAAAATATCTAAGGGAGTTTGTTATCACACACCACCACATGGAAGGCAACACTTTTTACCAATCTGGATGAAGAACCACTGTAACAGGTCTGGTCGATCATCTTCGTGTCTTTTCTCCGGCGAGGACTCCGGGAGTGGCAGAGCCAGTGGCAAATGCCTGTGGAATGCATCAACAGCTGCAGCTACACCGTCCTCGTTCTCCAGTACTTTCGCTAGTTCCATCACTCGTGATTTCACCTGGATAGGCCATGATTGGTTTTACATATTCTACCGATTCCAGTTCCGTTTGTGAGATACAACAAAGCTAGAGAGAGACCTTTGGAAGTTTTATGAGTTTTAAACAGAGGAAAAAGCTTTGAGCTAGTGTGCATTGTGTGTGATGTTTGTATGAACTATTTGTATTTGTATGATGCTTTCTATTTTTATAGTTCATACATCTTTCTATTTGTATGAGTATAAAACAATATCAGTTTTGTGTATATAAATAGAAAGATGCTTCATAGTTCAAATCTAAACACCGAATTTTTCTTCACATAACATCACTGAACGAAAATAGAAAGATCACATCTTTCTTTTGTATGAACTAACTATAACGATTACATCTTTTTTTTTGTATGAACTATAAAGCAATGTCAGTTTTGTGTATATATATAGAAAGTTGCTTCATAGTTCAAATATTAAGCACCGAGCTTTCTTTCACATAATATTTTTTTTTTTGTGCGAGGGCCTTCACATATTAAAAAACTGATAAAGCGATATCCACGCATATACATAAAAGTTACATCTTTCTATTTGTATGAACTATAAAGATTAAATCTTTCTATTTGTATGAACTATAAAGATGACATTTTTCTATTTGTATGAACTATATAAGCAATTTCTAAGTGTATATATAAAGATTACATCTTTCTACTTCTATGAACTATAAAGATGACATTTTCTATTTGTATGAACTGTATAAGCAATATTTAAGTGTATATACAAGATTACATCTTTCTACTTTTTTGAACTCAAAAGGACAGCTTTAGGTTTTGGGTTTTGTTTAGTTTGTTTAATTTTGCAAGAAAGAGTGTTTGTGTTTAACTTCTACTGTGGTTCTTTACTCAAACATCCTACATGGGCATGAGATACATGGAAAAAAAGAAGGAAAATTTAAGTTTGTTTACCTCTGGTTGAAGCATGAATCTTATGGAATTGCAGAGGTTCTCAACATTGAGCTGAGCTATTGGTATTGGCGCAGGCCCAAGTCCTTTCTCATAGATCCTGTCACCCCAGAAGAACTGATCCCCAAAGAACGGCACGATTGTTGTTGGACACTGGAGACATATCATAGAATTCAAAAGAATATAGGAACCATTAGGTTTCATATGGTCAAGAAAACTGATTTCACTACAGGACATTTCTGTGAAAGCAAAATGTTTTACCCCAGCTTTTAGTCCAGTCGCTGTGGTTCCAGCACCTCCATGATGAATCTTCATATCCACAACACAAGAAATAGCCTGGATTAGAAGATAATGTCTTTGGAGACATGATGTAGTTAATCTAAAAAGGGGTTACCACAGCTGAACATTGAGGAAACAACCAATCATGAGGACAGTCCTCCAAGAGGAATACATTTTCAGGAACTTCAGCAACTGCAAGATGTTTGAAGATAAAAAAAATTATGTATAAGCAAAGAAGAAAAGTAGTTCAGGAATCAGGACACAGAGCATCAAAAGAGAAGGTACAGAAGCTGCTTACGGTTTCCAAGGCCACCCCAACCTCGATCAACTATCCCTCTGTGTTCTGTATCTCTCAGTGTTTCCAGTATAATATCCATTGTTTTTTTCGGATTGTCAAGAGGCTTGGTTGTGTAAAAGAGAAGAAACAACAATATCAGTACTATGCATTATAACTGAATATCACCAAAGCAAGGAAGAGCATATTTTCTAAGGATCATCAGTTTACCATGCTTCCGAAACCAATATATACGGGCGGTGATCCTCTTTCTATCCAGTGGATAAAATCTTCACGAGGTTGGTACTTCGATCCAAGGCTCAAGAAACAATACCCAACAACATCAACTAAAGGACCCCAATCTGCAAATTAGTCAAACAAAAAGCAAAATCTTTCAGATATCTACCGAAGGAAAGATAAAGAGCTCAGCCTAAAATTGACAACCCATTATGGTCTTGCCAATTGACAAAGCCAGAAGAACAACATTAATCTAGAAGCCAGAATGAAGCTACAATACATATGATAAACCTCAGCGGAATATATGTACTGGGGATGCAGCGGGAATCTCACCACTTGGTTTTGGCACAACATGGGGACTCCACATGTAAGCAGTAGGCAAGTGAGAAATTGAGCCATGGTATGTGCTGAAATATGCGAAAGGTGCAAGGTTTAGCTTCCTCTTCCTAAAATCATTTATGTATGTCCTTATGCTCCACCATACCATCAGATCAACAACTATATATGATAGCTGAGACAAAAAAATGTTGTGAAACAATAAGCCTCATTATCTTCGAGAGAGTATATGGTCATAAGAAAGAATAACATTACCCAATACGCAGGACTTTGAGGAACTCGGGCCAAAGGGTGGGGAAATTCATGAGTTGGCCTGCCTACATGAAGATGATGTAAGAGAACAGGAAACCAAATAACACGTTAAGGCAAGTTTAAAAGCAGAGAAGTCAACTCACGTCCAAGGCATTGTGAAAAAAATGTGAATTGGTACTCCTAGAGCTTCAGCAACATGCACATGTCCTATAATTAGAACCAAAAACCATACCATCAGTTTCATAGAAAAAGTGCTTAAGAAAGGTTTACAAACAATGAGGTTCTGATGGATCAAAGAGTTTTAAAGTTAACGAAGGATATACCATACGCAGGAGGGTTTGCAATTATTGCTTGAGCTCTGAAAGAGGCAGCAGTTTGCATATCAGGCTCTGTGCAAGCCGGAAGAAGAGACTCTATAATTGCCCTCAACTGTTTTCTCTGTTTTGCTATTTCTCCAGGCCCAGAAGGAATCAGACCTTTATTTCTAGCCATATCTACATTCAAAAATACCCACATGAAGCTAAAGAGAGAATTTATGACAGCTTTCATCATCAAACAAAAAAAACTCGAGAAACTAAAATATAAACGAATCTTTTCAAGGAGGACTTCTTACATCCAGCTAGTTCTCGAGGATCACCACCCAAGGGATAGAACTCTACTCCAGCAGATCGTACAAAAGAGCAGAAATTTGCATGAGTTGCCAACCTAACACGATGACCAAACTCCTGCAACAGAGAAAAACAATATCTAACTTTAACCTCTCTCAATGCCAATCAGTTCCAAATCTCTCACCAAATGCTAAGAAAAGCGTCAAGAACACATATGACGATAGGATGAAGAAATGAAACAAATTTAAAATGACGAGAACACATGATATAGGCACATGCCAACACTTTGATACGAGCCTGTTCAATTGCAGTGTACTATATGCATGCATCCACAAAATATACATATGTAAAGTCACAATGATTCCCTCTGTGAATCTTAATTTCGCAAAAGGATACAAAGAATGAGAAAGCAATTTCGAAACTACCTGGAGGCGCTTTGCCATGGCCAAGAAAGGCTGCACATCACCGCGAGTTCCAACCACAAGTATCACAATTTTTAATCTTGGAATTGATCTAAAGGAATCAGCAAATGACTTTTCATATGTGATTGTTGGCTGCCCTTTGGTTGGCTGAAACTCCAATAACTCCGATACCGGTGTACCGTTATCTATATCAACTTCCACGGTCCCGTCATTTTGTATTCTGACTAGCTCAACAATGAGTTTTTGCTGGAATAACAAGAAGTTTTCAAGTTACCAAAAAAATTTGTAATCAAATGAAGAACATATCCATTGCAATGAAGGTTCAGATTCCTACCTTTTCCCGCTCCGATAATCGATCTAATTTTGAATTATGACTCGCAGGGGACAATCTCTCTGTTATGGACCGAGAGTACTTAACCTCATTGTCATCGATTACCATATCTCCATAGAGACCAACAGGTGCAGTTATGCAGTGGTCTAGTCCTTCAAGAACATACAATCTTGATAAGTTGTTATGCTCTAAGTTATGGTTTTGATGGCAAAGCTTGGAATAAGATAAATACACGTGTTCCAATAGAGGACTAACCCCTACGCCAATCCGAAGAACGACCAGAACCTTCAGGAGCATTCTCTACAGAGCCAGATGTTTGCAATAAACTCTCTTTCTCATTATTTACAGCATTATCTTCATCAGAAAAACCCTTCTCATCTTCTTGCAATGGATGATTAACTACACTACTCTCCATCACCGACTTCAATTTAACAGATCTCACTACCCAATGCCCCCACAAAGATCAGCTTCTTAAACAACAAACATACTACATATGAATTGAACTCCACAAAGTAACATCTATGCAGCGAGTTGTACACAACACAACTGCACACTATTCTAATCCATGTCGATCAGAGATGCAAATGGCTCCTGCCAAAAGCTGTACGCGGCGAATCAGTGCTTGAACCAACCAGTGAATCCTTAAGGAAAGTTAGCTGCACTTTATACAAAAAGCAAAAGGGAGAAGAAATGATATATTAAAGAAAGAAAAAAAAGTCAGAGAAATTGGGTTTTTTTATCTCTATATTAACCGTTTCAGATAAAACAAGAAAACGCAGGGAAAGATTACAGAGCAGAGAGTCTCTCACGTTAAGCGCGAGGATGAGATCAACTAGAAAAATGATCCAGCTTTAACTTGAAAGACACAATTCGAAACTGTACAGAGACACAGAATTAACCAATCAATCAATCGAAAAGAGAAGAGAAAAGAAAAGAAAAGCCATTGCCCAAGTAAATGAAACCCAACAATTGAATCTACCATCACTGATCAATGATCGAAAGATTGTTCTTGAACTGAGTGAGTAGGAGAGAAAGTTCAAGAGACAGGAAAGGAGAGAACTTTGATGAGAAATGTTTCTGGGTCTGTGGAAAATTCTGGTTTTGAGGAATTTGGCGAGATTGTAATGTTGAGCTTCCAAGGGGTTTGGAGACTTTTGAATCAATGAATTGTGGTGATCGAGGATGAAGATATATATATTTTAATAAATGCAGCGATAAAAATCAATCATATTAGGGGATGCCGGATGCCACCGAAACAAAACCAATTGATTATGAATTATAGTAATTTAACAGTAAGATAATGCGACTTTTCGTTTGTTATACCATCTTCAATTATTTCTTCATTTTCTACTCCAAAATAGAAAAATAGAGTAACTCTAAAATAGAGTTGTGTTTTACTCTAATGTATTTCTTTATTTTTTACTCTAAAAAGAAATATTCTAAATAGAATCTTATTTGATTTTATTATAAATATTTTTTAGTTTTAAAATTTATAAATAAATCCCACTTATTTTATTATTTACAATTTCTTTGAAAAACTATAACTTAAATATTTATCAAATAATAAAAATTACATAACATCACAAAAAAGCATATGCAATTTTTATTTAAACATTACTATAATAAAAAAAAATTATCATTAATATTTTTAGTATTTGTTGTCTTAAATTTATTTATGTTGTTTATCTTAATTTTAGCCCTTATTTTGTATTTTAAAGTTTATTATATTTTTTAATTTTGTAGGAATAATTGCAGTATTTAAATATTCATAATTATCAGTTTTATAATATTTGTTATAAATATTAAATAGTATAAAATATAATTATAATAAATCTCAAGGATTAATTTGCAAATAAAAAAGTCTAATTCCAAGATGGAGTAAAGTTTAGATTTACTCCAAATATAGAGTAAAATTTAGGTTTACTCTATTTTAAAGTTGAAAATAGACTAGGGTTGGAGAGGATTTTACTTCAAAATAGCATTTGGAGTTGAAAATAGAATATGGTTGGAGATGCTCTTAAAAGTACGGGTGGCACAAGGTGAAGGGCTCTCTCTCTCTTCTCTCTTTAAAATCTTTCAGAGCGAGAGAGTTCTTTCTTTGATCCGATTTGATCGGCTTTTTGGCTGTCTTATAGTTCCGTCAATCGGATCTTCTTTTCCGTTGATCGGATTTTATTTTCCGTTTATAGGATTCTAAGTTCTCCGACAACGTTCGGTTTTCCTTTTGCTTGTTTTCATCTTTATTCCAGACGAATTTGATGAAACTCTTTCCGTTAGTTATGCTGGATCTTCTCCCGAAAGAGCAATTCCTTCTCTTTTCTGTTAATAAATCGTCGTGATTGCGAAGAGGAAGTTTCTTTAGCGGAGTTGATTTGAGATTTGGGAGTTATCTTGAGTGATTGAGATGCAGGATCTGCAGAACTGGCGCTTCTCAAAGGCGGTCTGGTGAATATCCTATTCACTTTCACTTTCGGTGACTCTTTATTCTAATTTCTAATGGTGAAAGTAAGTTTTCTCATCTTCTTCTGGCGGCCACACGCAAAAGGAATAAGCAGCAGGATGGATTTAAAGCAGTTTTGTAGCCTTTCTTAGTTCAATTGCGTTGGTGGCGGACTATTCCGATGATGATCGCGGTGCTGCTCATGCTCTTTTAGTTATTCAACATGTGTTTTATTTCTTTTGTTTACACGTATCGTCCATGTGTTGAAGGCCTATATTTTGGTTTCAATGTTTTATTTTGGCCCAACAGAAATTGTATGCTGATTTGCCTTTCATGGGCTTTTAATATTATCCACAAACGACAAAAAAAAAAAAAAGAAAAAGTACAGGTGGCACAAAAACTATAAGCGAAAAAATCAAACTATATCGAACCAAAAAGTGATATGGTTTAGTTATGGTTAAACTTAAAAATCAATTTGGCCATCATTTTTTTATAGTTTTGGTTTAGGTTTGGTTTGGTTAAAAACCGTCAAACCGAAAAGTTTTTCAGTTTTTTAATTAAATTTTAAATAATTTATATTTTATGAGTTAAGTTAGTAAATTATAAAGATAACTAAGCCCAATAATAAAATATGTGTTTAAACTAAATTAAGAAACTAGGAATTTAAAATATAATATTTAAAAATATATCTACATATAAATAATAAAGTAAACTTTAATTTTTCAATAAAAAAACGTGACTAACTCTTTTTTCTTCACATTCAAGTCTTCTAGTTCTAGTTCCAAGCTTATAGGTATTAAATTTTAATCTAGCTTTGCTTATTATTTTATAATTATTGATTATGAAAAATTTGATAATTTGTTTGTTTCTCTACTTTAAAATATGTTCTTATTGATGAATTTTTTTTTGATTTAGATTCTATTTTTTGAACTTATTCATTGAATCTTTTTTGAAGTAAGTCTCCAAAATCCCAAAAGGGTTATCTTTCATTGAAACAGGATATATGCATCCAAATTTTGCCATTAGGTGAAAAACTTATAAATTTCAAATTTGATTATATTTAGATGACAAGATAGATATTTGAATCAAGTTCGTAGGTTTGAAGTCATTTGGACTATTGGTTGAGAAGAGGCTTTAAAAATGTTAAACACATGTCCATCTGTCCTAGAAGAGAAGCAAACGCATGAATGCAACCTCAGTCCACCACCTCAGGTCGAAGGTCACCTTCACCTACATGAATTAGGTTCCTCAGCCCGTGTATAAGCTCTTTAAGCCGAGACCCAGTCTATTTTGCGTTTAATGTAATTTCTATTTTTGTTCAACCTTAACATAAAATCCTTAAATATATGTATTTGTTTTTAGCCTTATAAACATAAAAGCCAAAAATAATAAAATATACTCAAATATTGATCAGGATTCCAGAGATGTTTTACGGATTGCATAAGCAAAAGCAACATCGTGGGTTTTAGCACAAACTGATCATCCCCAGGTTGAAATTCACAACACACAAACATTGGTGGCACTAAGATGAGGGATTAATATGTCACACGGATGGCGCTTGGAAATCAAGGGTGGTACTGTCAAGACAGTGGATCAGATGTTACGTTAATGGGAGTAAAAAAATGTTAGACGAAGCATCTCTCCTTTACACACGGAATTAGAAGCTTTGATTTGGCTATGCATGCATGCTCGACGCAAGACGAATGACGATAGTTTTTGTTACAAATTGTTCCGAATTGGTGAAGATGGTTGATACAAGAATTTTGACTCTCTTGGTCAATCACCCATTGTACTAATCAGTTGTAGTAAAGTTTTATCAATCCAAAAGGAGTTATGAATAGATGCCAATAGAGTTGTGAGCAGAGAACCTTAAGTCAAGTGAATTCAGAGAAGATTTGTTGTTTACAAAACTAGAACTAACAACTAAGTGATACCAATCAGAACTCAAAAGAGAACACTTAGCAATGATCAAAAACAAAACAGAGCAATAAAACAGAGCACTTAAAGCAAAATTCGAAATTCAAATAAGAGAAAGCAAGTTCCTAGATGTGGTTATTGACTTTGGGGAATTCAAAGGCTTACTAAGGTTGTTTCAAACATCATTGATCAAGCAAACAAGAAATCAATGCTGATTCCTAGACATATAGTTCACAATCAAGAAAGTTAAGTTCAATCTCTTGACAAATAACACTTTGCTAATCATCCTAACAAGAACTAACTCTCATTAGTGCTTGAACAATCAAAAAGCATGAATAACCAACTCTATTCAAGTCAAAATACTCCTTAAACAGTCAATCTCTTGAGCAAAAGCCAGTAAATCCTCTATTAAGCAAGATCATCAGCATTTCATCAAACACTTGGTGGGCATAAAATGATGCATAATTCTAGATTCATGTGATTAAGATAAATCTAGCTTAAACACAGATTAATAGAAAGGAATCAATCATATTAAACACTAACAAACCCTAATTAAGCCTCAAAATTTCCCTAATCTACCACATCTAAGAATCCTAAGAGAACTACTCATTAATCACCATGGAAAACACCAAATCACAAGGGTAAATATGCTAAACATGATTAAGAGGGAGATTAGAGAAGAAATTAAAATACAAATAAAAAACTTTGATCAAAATGATAAACTTGTTCTTACAAAAACTAGAAAACTCTTAAAAACAAAGCAAGAACAAGACTTGATTCTAAAAACATTAGGCCAAGCCTATTTATACTAAATGACAAAAGCCCTAGAGTAATGGCAAATTTGTAAATAAAAGAAGTTCAGACTGGTTCGTATCGGTCAAAAGTGACCGATACAGATTATCTATATGAATGACATCGGTTAGGCTTGACCGATGTAGCTGATCGATGCAGGTTGAGCGGTTTCATGAATATTAAGATATCGTTTGAACAGCATATCCGAATGACCTGAAACCAAGTCCTCCTGAAATATAACTCACGTGGCTACAACTTTCATGAAGAGTGCGGAATCTGAATCAAGAAGGAGGCTATTGGTCCGACCTGATCTTCAAGTCGGTCAGGATCAACGGTCAAAACTCCATATGGACATATGCTCAATTTATTCGCCGTAACTCTTCAACCACCTGCTGGGAATGACTCGAAACTAATACCAGACGAAATTTAACTCACGGGTCTATAATGTTGATGAAGAACACCGAGGTTAAATCGGAATGGAAATACCTCATCTGAGCTGATCTTCAGTCGATATGGTCACTCGCTTGCTTTACATCGGTCACAGGTGACCGATACAGATGACCAATAGACCATTCGCTTGATTCCCATCGGTCAGGCTTGATCGATATAGGTGATCGATAGAGCATCTGCTTGATTCCCATCGGTTACTCCTTGACCGATACACTTGATCGATACATATCTTCGAAAACTTGGCTGGATCCCATCGACAGTCTTGACCGATACGGTTGATTGGTAGAGCATCCGCTTGATTCCCATCGGTCAGTCTTGACTGATACGCTTGATCAATAAGATCTTCACTCCTCTGCTGCATTGTATCGATCAACCTTGATCGATACACTAGACCGATACAGTTTCCGAAATCGCCTTCCTTAGCTCCTTTTGCTCATTCTCAGCTTGGCTAACTCCTTGAACCATTCCCACACTTCCTCCTTGCTCCCAATAGCTTCTTAAGTACCTAAAAACATTCTTAATGCATAGAGAATGCAAACTACAACCTAAATGCAACCTAAGTCTAAAAGGAAAGGAAAATGGGCCTAAAGAGAAAGAAAACATGCAAAAGGAGACAAAAACATGATCTAAATGAAAGCCTAAATGATGTAAATATATGAGATATCAACACCCCCACACTTGCCTTGCTTGTCCTCAAGCAAACAAACTAAGACAATTGGAGGATGAGGTTTAAAGGTGGGCATTCAAATCCAAAAATGCTAAGGTAAAGAAACGAAGTCAATGTCTAAGTGCCTAAGTGTAGGATGCAAAATACAATCAGTTATACTTTAAAGAACTTAGCCATGCTAATCATGTTTCAAAATGATCTCAAATCTCAACACAAATGCCAAATCAATAAACTCTTTAACATTCATTAAGCTTGTAACCATGAATCTTGTTTGTGCAAATCACGTGAAGACATTTGATTTTAAGGGTAAGGTTATGAGATTTAAATGATCTCATTCAAGCAAAAGGTTCATAAACATAAGGGATCACTCAATGAAATGATTCTATCTTAGGCAAAATACTAAAGGTAAAAGCACACTAATCTTATGCAATTCAAAGCTCTCTTCTACCCTTTCACCCAAAGATGAATCCTAGAAAACTTCTAAACCCGAAAGTTAATCCCTAAGTCTACCTTTTTCCTAAACTCTAACCCTTCTCCTTCTTCATGGTTGGGGAAACTTCTTCTTTTTGCTTGTGTGGTTGCTTATTTTTGTTGGGACTTGTTCCTTTCTTGTTGATTAGGCGCCATTCTTCACCTTTGGTGGACTGCCTTAGGTCAGATTTCTTCTTTTGATTGACCCTTCAAAGCCTTGTTGTTGGCGCCTTCCTTATTTAAACACTTGGAGCTTTTGTCCCCTTTGTACTTATCCACAATTCTAACTTGTTTCCCCATACTACCATTCCAAACTTTTCCTTCTTCTTTTAAAGCATATAAACATGAAACTGAAACCACTTATCTCTACCCTTTTATCCCAAACTCATAGCCTAGAATCAAGATCAAAATACAAGCTGATATCTACAAGAGAGCTTGTCCTTGCCAGCCTTAATCTTAACACTTTTTTTCCAAGATAGAATTCGAAAATGATATGCAACGGCCTCACAACTCTCAAGATAATGTTTAAGCTCAAATAGAGGTTTGGTTAAGGGTGAGGATTAACTGTCCCATAAGTATGAGGATCAGCTATTTGGATCAACAAGAGTGGTAAGAAGGGAAAAGATGATCCAAATATGTATATGGTAGCCATGAAATCACTTTTCAATGCACAAACATGATAATTAAAAATTCAGATTAAGATTCAAATTAATAAAATTGATTTTCAATGACAAATGGTTTCAGTATGATATAAGAGCATCAAATTTAGCAATCCAAGCATGGTTCAGTCTTAACTTCTAACTTTCTCATGATGCATCAAACAAATAACTACTTAGACACTTAAATCAAACCTAAACACTTAGCACTTTACAAGGAGAATTCATCATCATGCCCTATGCAAATGCAATGCAGCCTATATGCAAACACTAGACTCAATCTTAAGCAAATGAAATGCAACTATATGCTCTCTTTTTGGTTTTTTAAAACATGCAAAATGTTTCAAATTTTTCGATTTTTTGTGTTTTTCTATGCCTTAGATGAATGCATGATATGCATGTGACTCAAAGATGAAAGAAATGAAAAACTAAGAAAAGAACAAACAAAGTCAAACCCCAAATCTCTTCCCCACACTTAAATTACACAGTCTCTTGTGTAATAAAGGAGTGAGAGAGAGAAGCAACAAAATATATTACAAAAACTTAAAACGATACAGTGGTATATACAATGGAAGGATGTGGTACCATAGTTGTGATGGGAGGAGTGGTGGGATGTGTAAGAGAGTTCCTCAAACATCCTCTCATTTCCCAATCCGAAATCCTGCTTCTAAGAACACTAGAAATGAATAGAACATAAACTAAAAAGCATAAATATATACAAAGGATACCATGGGACTACCTCCCAAGTGTGCTTGTTTAAAGTCACTTAGCTTGACTTTGATTACCTCTCTAGTTAAGGTAAGGAGAAGGAGTCTTGGAACTCCTTTGTGTCATCTTGCTCCTCTTGTTCCTTTTGGTGACCCCATCAATCCTCATTTCAGCAAAGGGCTTGGACTTGCCTTCTTGCTTCAGCTTGTTACAGATTTCACCATCCTTAGAGCAAAAGGGCTTCAAGATCACCCCTCCTTCTGCAGTAACCATCTTGATTTCACTCATCTTCTTACAGCTAACCACTTCAAGGACCTCCTTTTCAGTGATGTAACCCAACTCCTTGGCTGTAGAGGATGGCAACAAGTTTATGCTAGCACCTAGATCACAGAGACAACTCTTGAAAATCTTGCCTTTGAGCTCACATGGGAGTGTGAAACAGCCAGGATCCCCAAGCATTTTGATGTTCAGCTCTTCAACCTTTGATCCCCCAACCATAGCTAGTGCCTCTTTCAAACCTTCTGATATATCATGGTTTTTATGGTTCTTAACCATGGTATAAGTCCTTTTTATTGAGTCTTTCTGGTCTTTTTAGAGTCCTAGTAGAGTCTTTGCAGGTTACAGCATGTCTGGAGCATAATTGGAGATATTGGAGCTTTTTGGAGCATTGCAAGGATCAACCACGAAGTTAGCAACTCGGAGGCATCGATTGGCTGTGGTGATGATCGTCACCACTCAAGGGTGACGCTCGTCACACGTATCTGGAGAGGAGTCGCGACTGGTTTTTAAAAGATGGAGGATTATTTGCCTTTTTGCCCCAGAAGTTTCACTAATTACAAAAGTGTTTCAGCTCGTGTTTTAGCTTGTATATATTAGGTTTTCAGCCATTGTTGGCATATATCTTAGATTTTAGAATTCAGAGAGCTTTAGAGAGAGATTTGTAGCAGAGCTTTTGGAGAGACAAATCAGACACGTTCAGAGCAGATTTCGAACTCCTTTATCTTTATTTCTTATTTCTTTTATGCAATCTAATCTTTTTCATGATGTTTGTTTCATTCACCATGTATGAGTAGTTTGTTAGTTAAGTTAGGGATTTTCGAAGGTTGATGAAGAGTTTGAAGAATTGCTAAACTGATAGGAAATCCATTGGTTCTTCATCTGTACTTGCATTTATATCGATTTCTTAGACAGATCATCTAGATTTCGAAACCCTAGGTTGTTTAATAGATGTGAGAACATTATTGATCACCTGAACTAGTATTAGATGAGCAAAACACCTATTTGCAAAGAGATTTGGCTTAGGAGTTTTGTGAACAATTGAACCTGATCATTACTGCATGTTTAGGTTGTTAGAGTTTGCAAAGAGATTTATAACTCTGTGATTTAGACATAGATAACTTCTGAAATGAGAACTGATTAGTTATATCTTTGTGTTTCATGTTCAAGATGGTTTTAATTCATTCCTGGTTGCATGCATTATACACTCTCGGATTCAAACTGCACATTGTCCTGACTTAGCGTCTTTAGCTTTCTGAACTTTAAGAACAAGCATAAAAACGCCTACTTACATTTATTTTGCTGTTTCACATTACATTCATTACTTATTGCTTAGCTTAATCCGAACCTGAACTATTTAGTGTAGTTAACTTACTCACTTGGGATTCGATAACCCTTTATACTACATCTGCATAGCTGTGCACTTGCAGTAAATTAATTGGGTAAAACCCGAGCCCTATCAAGTTTTTGGCGCCGTTGTCGGAGAGTAATAGCTGCCTATCGATTTTTAGTTTTAGGATTTTGTCTAAGTTTTTATTTGTTTACTAACTTTCTGCTACTTTTCTTTGTGCTGGTTTCAGGTGTATGCATAATCGCAGTACCAGAAGCAACAAAGAGAAAGAGCTTATGACTTTGAGCATCGACGAACTCGCTAAGTTGAAGAAGACCATCAGGAAAACTAAGAAAAAGTCTACAATGGTTGCTCCACTTGTCTTGGTCGAAAATACAGAGGGTCACTTTGTTGACAGAGATGGAAACAGGAGGAATGAACAAGGGCAGAGACTGGATGAGAATGGCAATGTCATATTCTCATAGCTGAACAGGTAGTTAAGCAAGCCCCAGATGAAGCTGTAAACGTTGTTGGGCGTTTTGTGCAGCGGACTCTAGGAGATTACAACAGACCTGACCAGTTTTATTCATAGCTTGCTATTTTAGATAATTTTAGGCTCCATTTCATGCATCTTTTCCTCTGTTTTTGCATTATAGTTTAGCATTTTAGTATCATTTGCACTTAGAATCAACATAACATGCATTTAGCTTAGGATTGCATACATTTGTATACATGTGCATGTTTTTGGTGGTTTTCAGGTGTTTTTGGAGATTCTTGGAGCTGGGGAGGAGATGGAAGCAGCTCATGATCAAAGAAGATGTCAGAAAGGGAGTTCCTGGAAAGTCTGGTCCATATCGAGCAAGCATATCGAGTAAAACACCTGTGGAGTGTGCTCGATGCAAGCAGCAAGAGGATTCCAAGCCGTTGGTCTGCATCGAGGACCAGCATTGAGGAAGGACGGCGATACGCGCTGAACGGACCATATCGAGGTCACATTTCGAGCTGAACATCGACCGTACGACCTCGATGCAACTCATCCGCGTTGACCACTTGACTTTTGTTAACCTTATCCTATCTTTTTAGGTTTTTTATGCTTCTTTTGGCTCCCTACTGTAAAAGGAAAACCACAAAACATTATCTTTATCAAGTTCTATCTTATTAAAGTTTAGCTTTCTATCAAAGACCTTCTCCAAACCTCAAAGGGCGATTTGCCTTAAGGATCTTTATCTTTAATAAAGTTTGTATTTTTATGGTTTAATCTTGCCTTTTAATCTTTGTTCTTGCATCTTGGTAGATTTAGATTTATCATATTTGCATTTTAACCTCATCTAGTTATGTTTAACTCCAAATCAATGAGATTAAACATGATTAGTGAGTAGTCCTCTTTAGATTTAGGGTTCTAATTATGGAAAGTGGTGACTAAGATGTGATTAAGGGGTGATTAGGCTTGTTTAATGGTTCTCTGTTATCTTCTTCTCTTGCAAAGTGATTAATGTTGATAAATCTTGCTCCTTTTGATTGAATATGGTTTGTTAGATGCGTATTGTTTGCTTGATGTCTTGGTATCTCTTTTCAAAGCATGGTTCGCTTATTTGGCTTGATACTCTAGCTTAGTCTATGTTTCCTTTGTTCTGTGATACCAAAGTGATAGTTGACTACAGCTAGATGATTTGCTTAGGGCTAGATAATGCTGGTTTTGAGATTCTTGCTTGATGGTTAGATAGTATGGATTGAAAGATCTTGCATTTGCTTTATTCTTGTTCATTGCTTAGCTTTGTTAGGATGTTGAAATGCTTAAATCCATAATCTTGATTGGTGTATAGCTGCCTAGGTCCTTATTGGTTCACAAGATTGATAAGTTAATCTGAATTCTTGCTTGGATGAGAGAGTAGTTTCTTGATTGGTGCATCACTTAGGCTAGAATGGTTCTGATCTTTATGCTCATGGTTGAAGGATACGCCATCACAAGTGGGTCTGCCACTTTGATCTTATTGAATATGAATTGCTTATTGACGCCAAGTGGTTCCCTTTAGAAACCTTGTCTAGGAGCATAACATTGAGAATTGCTTGCTTGTTAATGCTTGCTGATTGCCTTAGTAGAAACCCCCTTGTCACTCTTGAAAACTAATATCCCACAATTGCTTAGAACCTTGAGTCTTGATTTTAATTAATTGTCTTCAAAATCATCTAGTTTAGTTCTTGTTTTAGTAGTCATTTCTTGCTTAGTTCTTACTTTAAGTTCATTGTTTAGTTTGTTCACTTGCATTTAGTTTATGCGTACCTTCCATTGCACCATTAGGTTGTTAGACTTGTTCTTGCATAATCAAATCCCCAATCTTGCTTAGCTTACAGCATTGTTTGCATCTCATCTTCCACAATTTATTGATACTTGATCCCTATTCTACAACTGATTAGAGACTAAGGACATTTGAGTTTAGACCTACAAAAGTCTTGTTTCAAATTGGCGCCATTGCCATTGTGGATTGGTTGAGTTTAACATTGCTGTTAGACTAAGTTCTTTACTTTAAAAGTTACTAATTTGCTCTGTTTTTTCTGGTACTTGTATTAATTTGAGGTCTAAAGGCTCATCAAATCTGACTCCTTTCATTGACAACATTCATAGGAGAAGAGTCGTAAGACAGAGAGTTCAAGAGTTAGAGGAACAGAGGATGGCAGAGCAAGAAGCTCAGTTACCACATGTTGGTGTTGTTGGACAAGCACCAATACAACAAGCTGCAGCACACATAGATAAAGCACAAGAAGCTTTGAACCAAGCGGCTGGAATTCAGGGATTGCGAGTACCAGTTCACGCACCTAGAGCTGCAAGACCAATAGGAGCTGGTGATGCGCCTGATACTCACCACAACTGGAATGGCATTCACGCTCCAGCTGTACATCTAAACCACTTTGAAATCAAGCTTGGATTGATCAACATGGTGCAAGGAAACAGATTCCACGGCCTGTCCAATGAAGATCCTTTATATCATCTTGACCAGTTTGATAAGGTGTGTGGTATGACCAAGATTCAAGGAGTCTCTGAAAATGCTTTGAAGCTGCGCTTGTTCCCTTTCAGTTTAGGTGACAAAGCACATCAGTGGGAGAAGACACTTCCACAAGGTTCAATCTCTACATGGAATGAGTGCAAGACAGCATTCCTCAACAAATTCTTCAGCTCAACAAGAACAGCAAAGCTCAGGAACACCATAAGCAGCTTTACTCAGCATGGGAATGAGACATTTGCTGAAGCTTGGGAGCGGTTCAAGTCTTACACTTTGCAGTGCCCACACCATGGCTTCACAAATGAAAGCTTGCTGTCTACTTTGTATAGAGGAGTGACGCCAAAGTACAGAATGCTCTTGGACACAGCTTCCAATGGAAATTTCATGGGCAATACTGTTGTAGATGGTCTAACTCTTGTGGAGAACTTGGCGCTTTCTGATGGAAATTATGGTGAAGAATATGACAGAACATCTAGAGCTGTTGTAAGCGCTGAAGGTGAGAGCACAACAAAGAAGGAGATTAAAGCTTTGAATGACAAGTTAGACAAGCTGCAGAGTGCGTCTTTCAAGAATGTTAGTTTTGATGGTGTTAGTGTTGCTACCCAAGAGGAAGATGAGATAGTTGTAGAAGAAGAAGCCTTCTACATGAATCAACAAATAGGCGGTTTAAACAACTACAGGAACCAACCCAACTTCTCTTATAGAAGCACCAACGTGGCTAACCCTCAGGATCAAGTCTATCCATCACAAGCTGCTCAACAAAACCAAGGAACCAAACCTTTTGTTCCTTTCAACCAGCAGAACAACTTTGCTCAAAGACCACCATTTTCGGGCGGTTTTCAACAAGCTAACTTTCAGCCAAGACCAGCTTTTTTCCCACTAGATTTTGGCACTACACAAACCTCTTCCAGCACTCAAGATGTTGATTTGAAGCATATGATGCAGCAGTTGCTGACTGGAGAAGCCAACACCACTATAGAGCTGCACAAGAAATTTGCTGAAGTGCATAACAAAATAGACTACTACTTGTGACCTGAATGGCAAGTTAGATGCTTTGAACCAAAAAGTCAAGTCTGTAGAAAGCAAATGAGCTTCATCTTCAAAACCTCAGAATCAGTTCCTAGGAAAGAGTGAAGCAAATCCTAAGGGATTCTACCACTTGCTTGCTGAAGAGGATGAAGAATTTGATGATGAAGATGCTTCATTGGAAGAGCTTGGCATGATGCTTCATTGGAAGAGCTTGGCATTATGCTTCAAGAGATGCTGATACATGTGGACGTGTTAAAGGTTGAGTGTGGGGGGGAATGTCATCAACGTCACCATTGATGATCAAGAAGCTGCTGATATTGTAGAGAAGTTCCTCGAAGGACTAGATGAAAGCTTGAACAGAGAAGAAGAGCAAGAAAGAACCGCACAAGAAGCTGCTGAGAAAGAAGAGGCTGAGAAAGCCTTAGTTGCTCCAGAAGAAGAAGCCAAACCAGAGCTCAGCGAAGCTAATAAAGAGCTTGCAGAGACATACCACGCTTTAATGGTCTTGGCTAGAGAAAGTCCTGAAGACTTCAAGGAATTGTATGATCGCCAGGTGGGCAGCTCCTCAAGCAGCAATGAGAAGGGTAAAGCTTCTGAAGTTCAAACTTATAAACCACAAATCCCTTACCCCACGATGCACTTTACAAAGGCTCAGTTGGCAGTCTATTCAAAGTTCAGGAAAGACATACAAGACACTGGAATAAAGCTTCCTCATGGCACAACTTTGCTTGAAGTGAAGGATCAAATCAGGTTCCTCAAAGAAGTCTTTGACAAGCTGGAAGTAGTGGAGCCAATTCTAGAGAATGTGGGGGCTAATCTGAAGAGAAGCAAAGAGCTGAAGACATTGACAAAGCTTCCCAATCCAGGAAAGTTTCTCATCACTTGTGAGCTTGAGATGCTAGACAATGATGGAGCTATGTGTGATTCAGGTTCAACAGTGAATGTCATGTCTCTCCACTTGAGCCAAACCTTTAGAATTAAGGAGTTGAAGCCCTGCAAAGCCTCTATCACCTTTGTGGATAACACCTCAACAAGACCCTTAGGCATGGTAAATGATTTCCCTTTGAAGATTGAGAATTGCTTAGTGCCAACAAATTTTGTGGTGATGGAGAAGATTTATTCAAGAGAGGTGCCACTTCTTCTAGGAACACCATTCTTGGCAACAGCAGGAGATCAAGTAGACTTCAAGAGAGGCTCTGTGATTTTGAAGAATGTTGATGAGTTCAAAGTCTACAAGCTTCCAGGGCGTGTGTGACAATCGCCCAAAGTCAAGTAGACTTCAAAAGAGGCTTGTGACAATCGTCTCTCCTTCCATAGCCTTTTGTGGAACAATCATTGAAGAAGAGAGTGAGCAACAGCAACTTCCAGGGCGTGTGGAGCATGCTATGAGCTTCACAATGAGTATGTTGATGAGAGACACTCTCCCTGATGAGCAAGAACAGAAGCATAACACTGAGTTGAAGCTTGAAGATGGTTTGAAAGAGGATGAAAGCTTGATCACCAAGGAAGTGAAGCCTTTGATCATACCAAGTGTCAAGAAGAAGAGAAACAGGAAGACGGCTCGTGAGAAGAAGAGACTGATGTCAGTGGGCACTTGGGTTTACCCGAAGAAAGAGGAAGGAGCACCAGCTCCATCAACCTCTTCTCACTAGTCTTCAAACTATCAAAGTCAAGCTTATTGACTTAAAACAAGCACACTTGGGAGGTAACCCCACGACTATCTTTGTAAATATATGCTTTCTTTTATTACTAATGTCTTTATTTAGTGTTTTAGAAGTCAAAGATCCGGTCCATGGATGTGTAGAATGGTTTAAAGGCCAAGGAAAAAGGACTCTGTTTTTATATCGAGGTACCATATCGAGCAGAACATCTGTCATTGATGCTCGATACAGCTTATCTCGGGGAAGGAGCAGTTCATACATCGAGCAGATTGCACGATGGAGATCACATCGAGGTGTAGCATTGAGCAAAACACCAAAACCCCTGCTCGATGCGATCGCTCCTGAAGCCCCAGTCTGTACACCGAGGAGAATGGACCGTACATTGATCAAGACACACGATGGAGATCACATCGAGGTGTAGCATCGAGAAGAACACCACTGCTCGATGTGATCACCAGTCCGTACATCGAGAAGCTATAGCCCGTACATTGACCAGATTGTTCGATGGAGTTACACCGAGGAGTTGTATTGAGCAGAAAATCCAAGGTTCTGCTCGATATGGGTGCTATCAACCAATTCGATGCAAGACGGTGTCCGGTACGACAACCACCGAGGAGAACATTAACCAAGTACGAGACGTCCCACATTGAGGTGTAGCATCGAGCAAAACACCAATATGTTTGCTCGATGCACAATGGCCGAGCCAGGAAAAAGCATCCAGACGGTGCCATGCATTGCCCACGGGAAGGATCATGCAAGTTGAAGTGTTTCCCTACACCGAGCAACAACATCGAGCAGAACATCTCCTGAGACTGCTCGATGCAAGGTGCCCTGAAGGAGAAGCTGACCAGAACACAGAACTCCCGAGGCAGCATAGCGTCATCGCCGAGCCACATGACACATCGAGGTACCACATCGAGTATTTTGCTCGATATGATCCGTGTAAGAATTTTTGTTTTTGAAAATTTTACATGAGTTTATCACTAAACCCTTATTGTGGGCTTTGATGGCTGGTAAAAGAATCTTTTCTTTCTCCCTCACATGCATTTTTAAATTTTAAATTAGATTTTCTTGCATTATCTTTGGACTTTTCTAGATATCCCTTATCCTCTTGCATTAGAACTAGTATTCTTCATCTCTCTCCACACACATACCTATATCGAGCTAAACATCCTTTTTCAAGCATCCTTTCTTTCTCTCTTGCATTCTCTAGAACTTCATCTTTTTGGTTCAAGAATTAAGGTAAACTTGGTTAAGATCCCTTGTTTCTTGAGTTTAATCTTTGCAAAATGAAGTAGGAATGCATTAGAATTATTATTGAGGTTGTTTTGCATGATTCTGATTATGGTATTAATCTGCATATCACCATTGTTGCTCTGCTTTGAAATTTTATGGTTGAACTATTTGAAAAATGTTGGTTTTGTGCTTAGTTTGACATTATGTTTAGATTCTGGCCAAATCTAGGCATGCTATTGTTTTTCCAGCATATTGATCATTGAAATATTTTTTATTAGACAAGTGATGGTGAATCTGATGCATTTTCATAGTTCGGTGGAAAGAGAATGATGTTTTTGGCTTCATATGCTTGAAATTGTTGCAATCGCTGCTTGGTACTGTGGGAATTTTAGTTTTAGCTGTATTTATCCTTTTGAGTTGCAACTTTTTACTAAATCCTACTCTGTTCGTTGGCGATCAGTGTGAATTTTTGCAGAATTTTTTAATGCTTGCTTAAATTATGAAAATTAATTTCCTGCACAGTGCTCTCAAAGGATACTATACTAATTCTTGCTTCAAGCATTGCATTTTCAGGTACTTGATATCTCCATTATTTATACCATTTTAGCTTGCATTCATCACTAGTTTTAGTCTCTAAACATACATATTTTGCTTCTTCTTATCCCATTTGCATACATTTAGGAGTTAGTGTAGTTGTAGGACCTGCATTGCATTCTGCATGCATTTGGAGTTTTATTCAGGTACTTGAAGGAGTGTGGAGGTCATGCGGTACAATGGGTGTGAGCTGGGAATGGAGCAAAGCAAGAGACAAAGGCGGATGGACCAATATCGATGGTGATATCGACATCATGTGATCGATATAGAGTATATCGATGGGAGTATAGACCACTTCAACATCGATACAGAAAGAAGCAAATGTGTGAAGGAAGCATATCGACTTAGACACCTCGATGCAGCAAAATGAAGTCCATATCGAGCAGTGTATCGACGTCCCAAACCGATACATATGACAGGACAATATCGAGGTTCCATATAGACTTGCTTGATCGATGAGCCTTAACTAAATGGCAATTGTATCGACTTCACACCTTGGAGAGCCAAACCGATACAACTTGGAAGCCTTCTGTATCGACGTGCATATCGACCAGGAGACATCGGTACAACCCAAAAGAAGAGATGATATCGACATGTATATCGATGTTCACTGTCGATATGGTATGTCCGAGTCAGCTTATTTTCTGTTTAATCTTGGTTTACTAGGGGTTTTCTTGTTTCCCTATGAATACTGAAGTCTTAAAATGGTTAGACAACTTGGATCTTATTATTTTTCTTCTGTTCTTGCACTAAAAACCTTTCTTTTTTTCAGCTTTGCTTTGTAAGAACAAGTTTGATTTAGTGAATTTATGTATTTTCCTTTGATCTATTCTTGTTGATTCTGCTTCCTAATCATGCTTAACCATCTTTTCTCTTTGGAATTTGTGGTTTTGACTATGGCTAGTGAGTAGTCTTATTTAGTGTTTGAGATGGGATATATTAGAGGGGTTTTAGGACTAGATTAGTGATGTCTTGTGCTTAATATGATTGTCTTCTCTCTATTAGATGTGCTTAACACTAGATTAGTCTTGGCCAGGCTTGTCTAGTATCTTGGCTTTCTCTTGCGCCTGGTAAGTGTTTGGTGCAATGCTGCTTAGAGTCTCTTAGAGGATTTGTATGCTTAGCCTAAGGAATTAGATGTCTAAGGTACATTTTGGCTTTATAGGATTGGAGTTCTGTTCTGAATGCTTGCTGGTCATGTGTTTAAGTAAAGGGATTTATCTTGAATGTGTGCTTAGCAAAGTTATTAGTGTCAAGGAATTGAGCTAGTTATAGTTGTTAATCATATGCCTAGAAGATATCATTGTTTGGATGGTTTTGAAACATCACTAGTTAGGTTCTAATCTCCTCTTAATCAATAACCCCCATCTTAGATCCTTACTTCATCTATTTGAATTTCCTGCTTTGCTTAGTTCAGTCTTTTGACTTATTTGGTTTGATCACAACTGCTTTCTTGAATCTAGCTTGACTTAAATGATTTGTTGTATTCTTGGTGCCTTAAGAACTCATATGGATTGATATTTTACATGCTGCAATGACATGAGTGTGTTAGGATTTGCTTAGATGTAATTATCCTGCTATCAAATTGGCGCCGTTGCCATATGGGTTTAGTTTAAGCATTAGGATTTGTGGATTGTTTAAGATCAAGCTGTTATTTTTTTTCTGTTTGTTACAGATTTGCAAGTTGCTCTTCTGCTTATAGGTGTATGAACTCGAGGTCTAAAGGCAATCAAAACCTTTTGGACTATCAACACAACATTCTGCAAGTGGAAAGAGCACTAAGAGCAACAAGGGAAAGAGAGAGACTACAAAGGTTTCATCAGCTCAACATAGAGCATGGCATAGATGATCAGCACTTTCATGGACCACCAGGAGCGCAAGGTGCTCAAGGAGTTGCTGGTATTAAGGGACAGAAAGGAGTCCAAGGTGAACAAGGTCAGATGAAATTCTTGGAATCATATCGGTCACCCGTGTCAATCACTCATGACCGAGATAATCACAGCGAATGTATTTCGGTCAAGTGTGTCGATCAGTGATGACCGATACTAATCCCAGAAAGCACATCAGTCTCCAATATAGATCACTAATGACCGATACTGCCATTTCGGTCAGTTATATCGGTCATGTGTGACCGATATTCCATCCGAGTCTGAAAAGCTCCTTCCACAACTCCTACCACTGAAAAAGGTACCACATCCTTTCCATTGTTTTATACCAATGCATCTTTTTATTTCTGTAATATATTTTGTTACTTGTGTCTTCCATTACTTTCATTACACAAGGGACTATGTAATTTAAGTGTGGGGGAGAGATTTGGGGTTTGACTTTGTGTTCTGTTTTCTTAGTTTTTCTTTTTCTTTTCACTTTGAGTCTCATGTATACATGTAAGGCACAGAAAAACAAAAAAAAAATTTGAAATTTTTTTGCATTTTTGCAAACCAAAAAGAAAGTATGTAGTTGCATTTCATTCTTCTAAGATTGAGTCTAGTGTTGACATATAGGTTGCATTATATTTGGATAGGGCATTATGATGAATTTTCCTTGTAAAGTGCTTAGTGTTTAGAGATGATTTTAGTTTTTAAGTGCTTAGTTGTTTGATGCATCATTTGATTGCTAGAAGTTAAGGCTGAACCATGCTTAGATTGCTAGATTTGATCTTCTCATCCCGTTCTGAAAGCATTTTTTCTCTGAAAATCAACTCTATCAACTTGAACTTTAATTTGAACTTTTAATTATCATGTCTTATGCATTGAAAAGTGAATTCATGGCTACCATATACATATTTGGATCATCTTTCTCCTTTCTACCACTCTTGTTGATCCAAATAGCTGATCCTCATAATTATGAGACAGTTACATCCTCACCCTTAACCAAAACCTCCTTTTGAGCCTAAACACTATTGTTAGAGCTGTGAGGACTTTGCATTGCATTTTCGATTTTGTCTTGGTAAAAAGTGTTAGGAATAAAGCTGGCAATGATTAGCTCTCTTGTAGATATCAGGTTGCATCTTGAGCTTGATTCTAGGATAGGAGTTTTGGGGTTTAAAAGGGTAGAGTTAGGTGGTTTGAGCTTAATGTTTATATGTTTTAAAAGAAAGGGAAAAGATTTGAAATGGTAGAAAAGGGGAAACAGTTTAGTATTGTGGTTAAGCAAAGGGAGAATAAAAGCTCTAAGTTCAAAAGGAAGAATTGGCGCCAAAAACAATGCTTAGAAAGGTCCAAAAGAATAAAAATCTGACCAAGAAGCAATCCACCAAATGTGATGAAGGTGCCAACACAACAAAGAAGAGCAAGTCCCAACCAAAAAGAAGCAACCACACAAGCAAAAAGAAGAAGTTTCCCCAGCCATGAAGAAGGGTAAAGGCTAGAGTTTAGGAAAGGGTAGACTTAGAGAGTTCACTCTTGGGTTTAGAAATGCTTAGGACTCATCTTTGGGAAATAAGGGTAGAAGAGAGCTTTGAATTGCATGTATAAGTGTGCTTTTACCTTTAGCATTTTGCCTAAGATGAAGTCATTTCATTGAGTGATCCTTCATGTTTTTAAAACCTTGTGCTTAAATGAGATCATTCTTATCTCATAACCTTACTCTTTTTCAACCAAATGTCTTCACTTGATTTGCATAAGCATGATTCATGTTCTGAACTTAATTGAATGTTAAAGAGTTGGTTGATTTGAACATTTGCCTAGGTTGAGATTTGAGATCATTTTGAAACATGTTCAGCATGGCTAGGTTCTTTAAAGTATAGCTGATTATGTTTGCATCCTACAACTAGGCACCTAAGCATTGATACCATCTCTTTACCTTTGCACTTTTGGAATTTGAATTCCCACTTTCAAACCTCACTCTCCCATTTGTTCTTATTTGCTTGAGGACAAGCAAAAGGCAAGTGTGGGGGTGTTGATATCCCTTCTTTTTACACCATTTATGACTGTATTTAGTACATATTTTGGTCCTCTTTTGCATGTTTTCCCTTAGCTTTTGTCCCATTTTCTTCTCTTTTTAGACTTAGGTTGCATTTAGAGTATAGTTTGCATTTTCTTTGCATTTTGGATGTTTTTAGATGCTATTGGAGCTAAAAGGAGCTTGGAGGAGTTTTGAGGATGATCCAGGATACTAGTTGGGCAAAAGGGAGCAAGGAGGATCGAAGCAGAGAATCTCTGCAGAAGTTTTCGGTCAGAGCACGGTGAATATCGGTCAAGGATGACCGATACGGATCAGTATCGATCACCAGTATCGGTCAAGTGTGACCGACACAAACACACCGGATGGATTTCGGTCATATGTGTCGATCACTCCAGACCGATGGGGATCTATATCGGTCACTGAAGACCGACACAACTGACCGATACTGACCCAGCCCGAACCTGTTTTTAATTACGCTTATGCCATTACTCTAGGGTTTTCTTCTCTAGGCTATAAATAGCCTCTTTTTCCAGATTTTCGACATGGCTTGTCAAAATACTGTTCTTAAGCATTTTCTTTAAGTTTGTAAGACAAATCCTTTGCTTTGTTTAATATATTTGAGTATTTGCTTTAATCTTTCTTTATTCTCTCTTCTAATCATGATTAACATCTTTTTCCTTTGTGATTTGGTGTTAAACATGAGTATGAGTGAGTAGTTATCTTAGAGTTTCTATATGTGGTAGATTAGGGGAATTTAAGACTTGATTAGGGCTTGTTAAGTGCTTCAGTTTATGGGTTCCTCTCTATTAATCTGTTATTCATGCTAGATTAGTCTTGATCAAACTTATCTAAGTTGTTAGCTTTCTCTTATGCCCAACAAGTGTTTGATGAAATGCTGATCATGTTTAATAGAGGATTTGCTGGACTTGGCTCAAGAGATTAACTGTTTGAGGAGCATTTTGACTTTAATATAGTTGTTTATTCTTGCTTGCTTGATGTTTTAGCACTAATGAGAGTTAGTTCTCGTTAGAATGTTTAGCAAAGAGTTATTTGCCAAGAGATTGGATCTAACTAGCTTAATTGTGAACTCTATGTCTAGGAATCACCATTGCTTGCTTACTTGCTTGATCAATGTAGTTTGAAACAGCCTTAGTTAATGTCCGAAATTCCCCAAAGTCAATAACCACATCCAGGAACTTGCCTTTCTCTTATTTAAATCTCGGATTTACTCTGTTTTGCTCTGTTTTTCTTGTTTAAAACTGCTTAGTTTGCTTTTGTTTTCACTTTCTTTGCTGCCTGTTTCACTTAGGTTGCTAGAACTTTTGCTTAGGCAACAAAACCTTCTCTCTGTCTGCTTGACTTAGAGATTTCACTCTCAACTCTTATGTTTTCAACTGTTCCAAATTGGATTGATTAAAACCCAAACTACAACTGACTAGTACAGGGTGATTGAGACAAGAACCTCATCAAAATCTTGTATCACTGACCCACCATTGACGAGGCCAAGCAAAGTGAAGAACATGAGCACCATCAGAGACTCAGATGTGGAAGAATACATTGAAGAGTAGCATCAAGAACAAGAGGTTCAACATCAAGGCATGGAAGAAGATGAGTATGGTGGAACCACTTCCATGACAAAGCCATCAGAGGGTTGCTGAAGACGGTCAAAGCAAGCAAGAAATCGGTTGACTCATTGAAGAAGAAAGTGAGGAAGCTCAAGAAGAAGTTGGGAGGATCTTCATCAGCCAAGAGAACTGATCAAGCGGTCCAAACAAAGCCACAAGGAGGAGGATCTGATGCTGAAGACATGTCTGAGGACACACCATAGGCTACAGTCCAAGAGAGATACTCATTTCACATCAGTGAGTGGCCAAGGACACAAGCTTCTCAACCGGCCAGGCATTCATCTCATATAGCTGCTCCAAAGCGAAAAGGAAAGAAGGGAAGGACTAGACAGCAAACTCCATCAGAGGAGGAAGCTTTACCTTCCCATGCCATTTAGAGTTCAGACTCTGACCACTCCTCCACCTGAAGTAAGGTACACCACACTAACCATTGTAAATACCACTCATTTTTTTATTATTTATTGCGATTATTTTCTTGATGTTTGTGAACACTCTCCTTAGCATTTTTATTACATAGGCACTGTGTAATTTAAGTGTGGGGGGAGGGTGTATGATGGACTGATGCTTGCATTTGCATTTTCATAGTAGGATAGGAGCCATGCATCATGATTTCATAGCATCTAAGGCATAGAAAAAAACCAAAAAAATTGAAATTTTTTCAAAAATTGCTTCACAAAAAGAGTTTGCTTTTCATGCATTCTTATAGGATTTAGACTTCATGCATTTATATAGGACTATCTTGCTTGTTTAAATTGGGAACTATGATAGTACATCTTTGTCAATGCTAGTGATTTATGAAGATGAAGCCCTTGTTTTTAATCCTTTGGTGCATTTGATGTTGAACTAGAAATAAAGCAGAACCACTTTTGGAATTTGCATTTGTGTGAGCTTTGTTTGAGGCTAAAGCATGCTTTGAAATTATTTCAACCTTTGTCTAAGTGGAACCTAATTTGAATTCGCAATTATCATGCCTTATGCTTTTGTGATTGATGTCATGGATAGTTTAAAATATTTGGATCTTCTTATTCTCTTT
Source organism: Thlaspi arvense (assembly GCA_911865555.2). Taxonomy (NCBI): domain Eukaryota; kingdom Viridiplantae; phylum Streptophyta; class Magnoliopsida; order Brassicales; family Brassicaceae; genus Thlaspi; species Thlaspi arvense. Next base: position 17,973,358 of record OU466857.2, read on the forward strand.
TGCCACTCTCTAAAAGATTCATTTAGATTTCCCCATCCTTAACTAAACCTTCTTTCAAGCCAAAACATTAATAGTGTGTAATTTGTGAGGCCTCTTCCATCATGGTTGTTGCTTAGCAAACAATGTTGGGTTGCAACTACAAGGGAAGTACTTCCATTGTAAAACTAGCTCACTCTTGAGTTAGATAGGTTAGGATGTTTGGGGAATGGTCTGGGGTTATCTTGGGTCTAGTTTTTAAGAGAGGCAAAGAAGAAAAGAAGTCAAGGCACAAAAGAAAAAGGAGTGTGACACAAGCAAAAGGGTGGAAATGGCAATTATAAACTCAAAGAAAGAAGGCTCATGTTCAAAGAAGAAAAGAAAGATGCAAGAAGTGCAAAACAAGAAAGTCAAATAGCCAAAGGCTAATCAAGCATCAGCATCACCAAACAAACGAGCCAAAATCAAAATAAGCAAATCGCCACCACTTGAAGTTCAAAAGAAGAAGTGTCCTCCAAAGCGCTTGAATAAGAAAATTTGTTGGGTTTTAAAAAGTGCTTAAGTTCTTAAAAAGGGTAGCATAGGAGGGTCTTACACTGCTTAGCCAGAGTTAGGAACACATCTTATAGATCTTGGGTAGATGGGAGTTTTCCTTTGTATGTGTAAGTTGTTCTTTGACCCTTAGCATTTTGTTAAAGCACAACCATGCTTTTCCTTGAGAAACCCCTTTTAAACACCAAAACCAGTTTGTGAAGTGAGGTCATTTTTATTCCACTAAGCCTTATCCCTTAGCCAAATGACACTTTCGCATTTGCATAAGCATGATTCACGGTTTGAGCATAATTGAATGTTAAAAAGGTTGCTTGATTTGATGAGCATGTGTAGGTTGGTAGCTTTGTGATCACTCTTGTTTTGTGATGAAAGTGGCTAAGTATTTGAAGTATTCTTCCATCAAGTGCACTCTAAAATTAGGAACATGGACTTCATTTTGATTTATTGTTAGCATTTTCAAAGATATGAGTTTCCATTTAAAACATCATCACCATGTTAAGTGTTTGTTTGCTTGAGGGCAAGCAAAAGCTAAGTGTGGAGGTGTTGATAGCTTGCTATTTTAGATCATTTTAGGCTGTATTTCATGCATCTTTTCCTCTGTTTTTGCATTATAGTTTAGCATTTTAGTATCATTTGCACTTAGAATCAACATAGCATGCATTTAGCTTAGGATTGTATACATTTGCATACATGTGCATGTTTGTGGTGGTTTTCAGGTGTTTTGGGAGTTTCTTGGAACTGGGGAGGAGATGGAAGCAGCTCATGATCAAAGAAGATGTCAGAAAGGGAGTTCTTGCAAAGTCTGGTCCATATTGAGTAGAACACTCGTGGAGTGTGCTCGATCCAAGCAGCATGACGAGAGGAAAAGGATCAGCACGAGGATTCCAAGCTGTTGGTCTGCATCGAGGACCAGCATCGAGGAAGGACGACGATACGCGCTGCACGGACCATATCGAGGTCGCATATCGAGCATAACATCGACCGTACGACCTCGATGCAACTCATCGGCGTTGGCCACTTGACTTTTGTTAACCTTATCCTATATTTTTTAGGTTTTTTATGCTTCTTTTGGCTCTATACTATAAAAGGGAAGCCACAAAACATTATATTTATCAAGTTCTATCTTATTAAAGTTTAGCTTTCTATCAAAAATCTTCTCTAAACCTTAAAGGGCGATTTGCCTTAAGGATCTTTATCTTTAATAAAGTTTGAATTTTTATGGTTTAATCTTGTCTTTTAATCTTTGTTCTTGCATCTTGGTAGATGAGATTTATCAGCTTTGCAGTTTAGCCTCATCAAATTATGTTTAAATCAAATCAATGGGATTAAACATGATTAGTGAGTAGTCCTCTCTAGATTTAGGGTTCTAAGTAGGGAAAGTGGTGATTAAGATGTGATTAAGGGGTGATTAGGCTTGTTCAATGGTTCTCTGTTATCTCCTTCTCTTGCAAAGTGATTAATGTTGATAAAGCTTGCTCCTTTTGATTGAATATGGTTTGAAGATGCGTATGGTTCACTTGATGTCTTGGTATCTCTTTTCTAAGCATGGTTCGCTTATTTGGCTTGATAGTCTAGCTTAGTCAATGTTTCCTTTGTTCTGTGACACCAAAGTGATAGTTCAATACAGCTAGATGATTCGCTTAGGGCTAGATAATGCTGGGTTTGAAATTCTTGCTCGATGGTTAGATAGTATGCATTGAAAGATCTTGCCTTTGCTTCATTCTTGTTCTTTGCTTAGCTTTGTTAGGATGTTGCAAGTTTGTGCTTAAATCCATAATCTTGATTGGTGTATAGCTGCATAGGTAGTTATTGGTTCACAAGATTGATAAGTTGATCTGAATTTTTGCTTGGGTGAGAGAGTAGTTGCTTGATTGGTGCATCTCTTAGGCTAGAATGGTTCTGATCTGTATGCTCATTGTTGAATGATACGCCATCACAAGTGGGTCTGACACTTCGATCTTATTGAATATGAATTGCTTATTGACGCCAAGTGGTTCCCTTTAGATACCTTGTCTAGGAGCATAACATTGAGAATTGCTTGCTTGTTAATGCTTGCTTATTGTGTTAGTAGAAACCCCCTTGTCACTCTTGAAAACCACTATCCCACAATTGCTGAGAACTTTGAGTCTTGCTTTTAATTAATTGTCTTCAAAATCATCCAGTTTAGTTCTTGCTTTAGTAGTCATTTCTTGCTTAGTTCTTACTTAGTCATTGCTTTAAGTTCATTGTTTAGTTTGTTCACTTGCATTTAGTTTATCCTTTCCTTCCATTGCACCATTAGGTTGTTAGACATGTTCTTGCATAATCAAATCCTCAATCTTGCTTAGCTTACAACATTCTTTGCATCTCATCTTCCATAATTTGGATTGATACCTGATCCCTATTCTACAACTGATTAGAGGCTAAGGACATTTGAGTTTAGACCTACAAAAGTCTTGTTTCATTTATGCCAACAAAGCTGTAATCCGCCCTCCTGCATTCCAGAGGAATGATTTTGAGCTCAAGCCTGCTTATTATCAGCTTGTGGGTCAACATCATTTTCATGGCTTACCTCATGAGCATCCTATGGATCACATAGAGAGATTTGAGGATTTGGCTTCAAGAACACTTTTCTTAATAATTTCTATGATGATGCAAGGTCAGAAGAGTTGAGAACGAAAATTGCTCCATTCTCCCAAGGACCCACTGAAGCTTTTAAGGCTTCTTGGCTGAGATTTAAGTCTTATCAAAGAGATTGTCCTTATCATGGTTTCAATCAGGTTCAGCTGCTTGGTATTTTCTCCAGAGGCATTGACTGAAAATACTAGATGTCGTTGAATGCTTCAAGCGGTGGCAACTTCAACACAAGTAGACCAGAAGAAGCAATCAGATTGATTGAAAACTTTGCCTGCAGTAACAGCACTAAGAATGCTGACCTTCAGAGGATGCAACAGGCTGGTTTAAATGAAGGGAACCAAATAGCTGAGGTTAAGGCTAAGTTACACAGTATGCACAGCCTTCTGGTGGGAAAGAAATCAGTCCAGTTTGCTACAGAAGTGGAGACTTTCGAAAATCCTGAAAAGTTTGAGCAAAAGGATGTTAATTTCATCAATGGAGGGGGTTTTCGGAGTCAAAGATTTGGGAATCAGCAGTGGAACAGAGGTTACAATGACAATAATTAGAAGAGTACATTCATAGGAAACCAAAATTCTTCTGGTTATACTCCAATGCCACAGTTCCAAAGACTGAAGTTGAGAAACCCTACCAGAACAGCAGCAACTTCAATAGGAACTATGTTTCTTCTTTCCATCAAATTGCACCTCCACAAGACAACAAAGTGGAAGCTATGTTAGTACAACTCCTAGAAGGACAGCAAAAGATAACAGTAGACTTCAATGGCAAGCTAGATTAGCTGTACCAAGACCTGAATGGAAAAATTGAGAGTCTGAACTCTCACATGAAGAAGCTGGATGTTCAGGTTGCTCAAACTGCAGGAGCTGTTCAAAGACAAGAGGAATTCCTTCCTGAAAGGACTGATATCAATCTCAAGCATCAGGTCGATGCCACCACAGTTAGGAGTGAAAAGGAGCTTAAAACAGTGCAGAAAAAAGGTTGAGTGCAGAGCAGATCGTGCAACTGATGGAGTTTGAAGATGAAAATTTTGCAGTCTCAGAGGGAGTGACGAGCCTCACCAAGGAGGGGTGTCGCTCGTCACCAACTTTACAAGGCCCTGATATGAAGGACTCATCCCAGATCAGTGACGAGCGTCACCCCCCTGGTGACGATCGTCACCCATCCCAGAACGATACTTCTTCGCCTGTAACTGCAGATAAGGGTAAGGAACAAGCTTATAAACCCAAGACACCTTTCCCAAAGCATCCTAGGAAGTCTAAACATAAGATAGAAGAAGCCAGATGCAAGGCAATGATAGAGAAGCTGATGGTTGAGATTCCTCTTGTTGATGCAGTCAAACTTTCACCTGCACTAAGAAGGTATGTTAAGAGAATGGTTGTTAATGGTGTAAGTCCTGAGGAAGGAGAATTGCTTACCAGAGACATCAGTGCAATTCTCTTAAGCACAGTTCCAAAGAAGAAGACGAAGGTGACTGTTTCTAAACAAGTCAGCGCCATCATTCAAAGCAGAGTTCCATAGAAGCTACCTGATCCAGGAAACTTTGTGCTTGATTTCTCAATCTCAACAGGACGATTTCTTTATTATCTATGTGATCTAGGGTCAAGTATTAACCTGATGCCTTCCTCTGTTGCTGCTAAACTTGGAATGACTGATTTCAAGCCATCTGGGATCTCTTTTATCTTAGCTGATCGATCCATAAGAACCTCATAAGGCATTTTAGAGGATGTTCCTGTTAACATTGAAGACTGCATGATTCCCACAGACTTTGTGGTTTTGAAATATTCCGGAGAACGTAATGATCCTCTTATTCTGGGAAGATCATTCTTAGCTACTGCTGGCGCCATCATTGATGTGAGAAAGGGGAAGATAGAGCTTGATTTGGGTGATGTTGTCATGAATTTTGACATGGATATGCTGAGAGGAAAATCCACCATTGATGGTCACGCCTTTTCTGCAAGGACTTCCAGAGATGAAGAACAAATCATGGAGAATTCAAAAGATAATACTTCTGGGTATGTCAATGAATCATATACTAGTGGGCAAGTCAACAAGCTGACTCTTCAAGGGGCAATATCTGAAACTTCTACCAAAGCTGTTGGGTTTGAAGATAGGAGTGAGGGTGATATCTTCGTCGCTAGGCTCGAAAAAGAAGTTCCAATGAATGACAAGTTGCTGGAGGAATACGAGTTTGTGATGGAGGCAAGGATTGCAGAGCTGAACTGCAGGAAAACTGCAGAAACTCGAACTGCAGGGTCAGTGACGATCGTCACTGACCTGGTGTCGCTCGTCACTAATCCGGACACAAAGGTGAAGCCAGATCCTTCCGCTGCAAGTCCATCATATGCTGCCAAAAAAGCAATTCAACATTCCACAAACCAGAAATCTCCAACTAAGCAAAGGTATGCACTTCCTGGAACCAGTTCCAAACCTCCCAATCTCATTAATAAGAACTTAAAAGGTGGAAACGATACTTCACACTTATGCAAGCAACGAGATTCTCATAGAAAGCTTGGTGTTTCTTTTGATGATTCTGCAAGAAAAAGAAGTGTCCCACCCCCAGTCGCAACCCGCCGTACTGCTGTTCCCCACTTCCTTGAAAGAGTTTATGCACCTACTGCTTATACACCACCATAGATGAGGAGACATTCTTCTCTATGGCATTCACTGCCACTTTCTGCTCCACCAGCTGTCTGAGCAGCATTCAAAGTCGAGCTAGTGACTTTAAACAAGCGCTTGGTGGCAGGCAACCCACTGGTAAGTTTTCTTTTTCATATGCTTAGTCTACTTTTCGTTTATATATATAAAAAAAAATCAAAAACATTAGAAAAACTGAAAAAGAGTCAGTTTGTCAGTTTGCTTTGATGATGTTTTGTGAACTTGTTGAACCATGGGTTATGCTTTGTTTTGATGTTTTTGATGTGTGTTTTGAGTGCTCTAGCAGTCTGACTTCAGAGTACACATGATGGCATTGCATTAACACATCCAACAAGACAATTCTGGAGTATCAGACGTGGTGACGATCTGTGAGGTGACGCTCGTCACCCACTCCTTCGCGAGATACACTTTATATATGTTTAGCAATGAAGGTTTAGGTTCTTAGAGAATCTGGAAAATTTGCTGTTAGCTCCACCTTAATGAATTTAAAATTTCTTATCTTGAGGCTTGATTCTCATTGATCTTGATTCTCTCTTTCAACACTGACAAAAATGTTTAGATGCAGTCTCTCTTTGATCTTCCCTGATACAGCTTTTAAGAATTAAAGTCCATAGAATGGTGCATTCATGACCCTGTCTCCTAACAAGGAATAACAGTAATGAACACACTTAAGAACCTGTCTCCTTACAAGGAACACAAGTATTGAGTAGCACCATATCTTAGACTGTGATGATTATACTGAAATTTGAGAGATTTGCTAAGCTTGTGATGATTAGACTGAAATATGATCTTCTGCTGGCTCTGTGATGTGTGGATTCGAAAGTGTTGATCAATGTGGTGTTCCTGATGTTTAGCTGACTGTTTCTGTTTTCAAGCCTCGACCCTGTTCTCTGTCTGATGTTTCCTTGAAGGCAAGCAAAAGCTATGTATGTGGAGTTGATATATCATGGTTTTTATGGTTTTTAACCATGGTATAAGTCCTTTTATTGTGTTTTTTTGGTCTTTTCAGAGTCCTAGTAGAGTCTTTGCAGGTTATAGCATATCTGGAGCATAATTAGAGATATTGGAGCTTTTTGGAGCATTGCAAGGACCAACCACGAAGTTAGCAACTCGGAGGCATCAATTGTCTGTGGTGACGATCGTCACCACTCAAGGGTGACGCTTCTCACCCGTATCTGGAGAGGAGTCGCGACTGGTTTTTGAAAGATGGAGGATTATTTGCACTTTTGCCCCATAAGTTTCACTAATTACAAAAGTGTTTCAGCTCGTGTTTTAGCTTGTATATATTAGGTTTTCAGCGATTGTTGGCATAAATCTTAGGTTTTAGAATTCAGAGAGCTTTAGAGAGAGATTTGTAGCAGAGCTTTTGGAGAAACAAATCAGACTCCTTCAGATTTCGAACTCCTTTATCTTTATTTTTTATTTCTTTTATGCAATCTATTCTTTTCATGATGTTTGTTTCATTCACCATGTGTGAGTAGTTTGTTAGTTAAGTTAGGGGTTTTCAAAGGTTGATGAAGAGTTTGTAGAATTGCTAAACTGATAGGAAATCCATTGGTTCTTCATTTGTGTTTGCATTCATATCGATTTCTTAGACACATCACCTAGATTTCGAAACCCTAGGTTGTTTATTAGATGTGAGAACATTATTGATCACTTGAATTAGTATTAGATGAGCAAAACGCCTATTTGCAAAGAGATTTTGGTTTAGGAATTTTGTGAACAATTGAACCTGATCATTACTGCATGTTTAGATTGTTAGAGTTTGCAAAGAGATTTGAAACTCTGTGATTTAGACATAGATAACTTCTGCAATGAGAATTAATTAGTTATATATTTGTGTTTCATGTTCAAGACGGTTTTAATTCATTCCTGATTACATGCATTTTACACTCTCGGATTCAACCTGTGAATTGTCCTGACTTAGCCCCTTTAGCTTTCTGAACTTTAAGAACAAGCATAAAAACGCCCACTTACATTTATTTTTCTGTTTCGCATTACATTCATTACTTATTGCTTAGCTTAATCCGAACCTATACTCTTTAGTGTAGTTAACTTACTCCATTAGGATTCTATAACCCTTTATACTACATCTGCATAGCTGTGCACTTGCAGTAAAATAATTGGATAAAACCTGAGCCCTATCACCTTCTTCAGCATCAAGACCTCTCATCTTTATTTGAGAAGCATAGAGAGTTGCCTACTTTTTGACTAGTTGCTCCTTAAATCTTCCTGGAAAAGGAATAGTGTGCTGGTAGACTGGAAGATCTTGATATTTATCCTCCTTTTTAGCATCAGCAACTTCAAGTGGCACCCACTTCTCTTCTTCCTTCTTGGCTGCTTTTTCAAGAGAGTTCTCCTTAGTGGCATAAGCTTCAATAAGCTCCTTTCCCTTACTCTGAATGTCAATGTCCTCATTGATTAAGAAAAGGAAGTCTTCAATGATAGCTTCTTCTTCAAGAGGAGTAAAGGCAACTTCAGACTCAACAACTTGGCAATATTCATTGGTATTCTCTAAGGTCTGTATCCTTGAATCCAAATCATCAAACTTGGTGTTGAGCTCCACATGGATTGTATCCAGCTTGTTGTGAACATCATCAAATCTCATGTTCATCATCAAAGTTTCACTGGTTTGTAATTGGAGGATTTGGAGGAGCAGGCTCTTGATATCTGCTGCACTAGAGTTAGAAACAGTGTATGGACCTTGAGGGAGAGAAGGAGGGGTGCAAGCTGTGAGTGAGGATTGTAGCTATCTGCAAAGTAGTTCATAGGCAGAAGCTCTTGGTTGAAGTTGTTGCACCTTTGATTCTCAAAACAGAGCATCTTCTCAACTTGTGGATCTTAACCTGAAATGAAAACACTTGGAAAAGAGTGAGTAACCAAATAAAACTAAAAACTTGATCTTAAAGGTTCTACAAACTCTAATGATCCCAACAATAACCCCAATGGCAACGGCACCAAATTGATACAAGAGTTTTGACTCTCTTGGTCAATCACCCTTTGTACTAATCAGTTGTAGTAAGGGTTTTATCAATCCAAATGGAGTTATGAATAGATGCCAATAGGGTTGTGAGCAGAGAACCTTAAGTCAAGTAAATTCAGAGAAGATTTGTTTTTTACACAACTAGAACTAACAACCTAAGTGATCAAACACTAATCAGAACTCAAAAGAGAACACTTCGCAATGATCAGAAACAAAACAGAGCTATAAAACAGAGCACTTAAAGCAAAATTCGAAATTCAAATAAGAGAAAGCAAGTTCCTAGATGTGGTTATTGACTTTGGAGAATTAAAAGGCTAACTAAGGTTGTTTCAAACATCATTGATCAAGCAATCAATGCTGATTCCTAGACAGAGTTTACAATTAAGCAAGTTAAGTTCAACCTCTTAACAAATAACATTTTGCTAATCATCCTAACAAGAACTAACTCTCATTAGTGCTAGAACAATCAACAAGCATGAATAACTGATGTAACCCTCAAGTCATACCTAGCTGAACCAGTCAAGAGATGGGACATTTGAGCTAAAGCAGATGATGCTAAGCTTGTAGTTGAGGAGCTTGGAAGCCTTATAGCTGTATTTGGAGATGCTGAAGAATTAATCTCTAAACAACATCATTCTGATCATCAAAAGGAGCATTTTGATCAAGCCAAAGATGAGCTGGTTCAATACAATTCGCCATTTAACCAAGGAGAACCACCAAACCATTTCATATCTACATTTAAGGAAACTTCAGATATACACAGAGCTAGCATTTCATTCAACCATCCTTTATTATTAACTGAAGATATAAAGCTCTCTAAACCGCCTGATCAAATCAATAGCGGAGCTCAAACCAGCCAAACCAAAGGAGAATCATCAAAACCGCCAAATCAAGCCATTGGAGCATTATTAGAGTCATATATGGAAAGCTCGGATTTATATCATATGAAGACATTTTATTCACCCTCCCTCACGACAACTGAAGCTTACAAGAGTCTTCCCACACCAGAACAAGTTAACACTCGTCCCATATACTCAGAAGTCAAAGGATTGTATCATTGGTATCAGAGCTAAAAACTCCTATCCCAGGTGTTTTCTAATTCATATCTTAAGTTTTTTGCAATTTGTTTCATTCAGTTTTTGAAGTTTGTTTCCTATAAAATCAAAAAATAATAATATAAAAAGTGTTTTATTGTTCTTCCACTGAATTATTTTGCTCGAATTTTATAAACCTCATAAAAACACAAAAAAAATATTTTGTCTTTTGATTCTGCTTTATTAAACTCTTACAAACAACAACAAAAATATTTTCCTTAAATTAACAGATCATTTGATAGTTTTTAAAACAAGTTTTTATAAATTATTTTAAAACTGCTTAAATCATTTGTTCTTGTCTTTGCTTTCATTTATAACATTTCTTTGATTTGTTTGCTTGAATTGTTGCAAGGTACCATGGGAGACATGCCACCAGCTGATCCTATGCAAGCAATACTGGCTGCAATTACCAACTTAGCTGAAAGCATCACTGCCCTTTGCAAGGAACATAGTGTCCGCTTTGAACGCCTTGAAAAGGAGAAAGGCTGAAGAAACCAGCTTGTCCAACGAGCCATACCAACATTACCAAGGCACCGAAGCCACCTGATGTATCTCCACCTCGAGCACCAAACCCCATATCACAAGATCTTCTCTTTAATGGAAACCAAGCTGATCAAACCAAGCCACAAAATGAAGAAAGAGGTTTTAAAAACCAGGAGAGCAAAAACGTGGTCTACCAGCATGAGAATGTGGAATACAAGGCAGAGAAACCTCCAATACCTAAGCTGAGATCAACATTGGCGCTTACTGAAGCCAGAGATATTCCATTCACCTCACTTATCCAGCATCTATTTCCAGAAAAATAAGAAAAATCCCAAGGTAAGTTACTTAACTCTGAATTTTTTTCAGAAACTAACTTAGCTTTACTTGGTGCAGGTGTTATTGTTTTAAGGCGAAACCTCTTCAAGAGGGAGAGGATGATGTAACCCTCAATTTATACCTAGCTGAACCAGTCAAGAGATGGGACACTGGAGCTAAACCAGATGATGCTAAGCTTGTAGCTGAGGAGCTTGGAACCTTATAGCTGCATTTGGAGATGCTGAAGACTTAATCTCTAAACACCATCATTCTGATCATCAAAAGGAGCATTCTGATCAAGCCAAAGACGAGCTGGTTCAATACAATTCGCCATTTTACCAAGGAGAACCACCAAACCATTTCATATCTACATTTAAGGAAACTTTGGATATACATGGAGCTAGCATTTCATTCAACCATCATTTATTATTTACTGAAGATATAAAGCTCTCTAAACTGCCTGATCAAGTCAATAGCCGAGCTCAAACCAGCCAAACCAAAGGAGAATCATCAAAATCGCCAAATCAAGCCATTGGAGCATTATTGGAGTCATATATGGAAAGCTTGGATTTATATCATATGAAGACATTTTATTCACTCTGCCTCACGACAACTGAAGCTTACAAGAGTCTTTCCACACCAGAAAAAGCCAACACTCGTCCCATTTACTCAGAAGTCAAAGGAACATTATTTGAAGCATTTCAAGGATTGTATTAATAACAACCTCTATTCAAGTCAAAATACTCCTCAAACAGTCAATCTCTTGAGCTAAGGCCAATAAAACCTCTATTAAACAAGAACAGTCATTTCATCAAACACTTGGTGGGCATAAAATGAAGCCTAATTCTAGATTCATGTGATCTAGACAAATCTAGCTTAAACACAGATTAATAGAGAGGAATCAATCATATTAAATACTAACAAACCCTAATCAAGCCTTTAAATTCCCCTAATCTACCACATCTAAAAACCCTAAGAGAACTACTCACTAATCACCATGGAAAATACCAAATCACAAGGGTAAATGATGGTAAACATGATTAAGAGGGAGATTAGAGAAGAAATTAAAAGACAAATGCAAAACTTTGATTAAAACGGTAAACTTGTTCTTACAAAGACTAGAAAACTCTTAAAAACAAAGCAAGAACAAGACTAGATTCTAAAAACATTAGATCAAGCCTATTTATACTAAATGACAAAAGCCCTAGAATAATGGTAAAGTTGTAAATAAAAAGAAGTTCAGCCTGGTTCGTATCGGTCAAAAGTGACCGATACAGATGATTGATATGAATGACATCGGTAAGGCTTGACCGATGTAGCTGATCGATGCAGGTTGAGAAGTTTCACAAAAATTGCGATATCGTTTGAACGGCATATCAGAATGCCCTGAACACAAGTCCTCCCGAAAGCTAACTCACTTGGCTACAACTTTGATGAAGAGTGCGAAAGCTGAATAAAGACGAAGGCTATTCGTCCGAGCTGATCTTCAAGCCAGTCAGGATCAACGGTCAAAACTTCAAATGGACATGTGCTCACTTTATTCGCTGTAACTCTTCAACCACTGATGGAAATTACTCGAAACAATACCAAATGAAACTTAACTCACGGGGCTACAATGTTGATGACGAACGCCGAGGCCAAATCGGAATGGAAACACCTCATCTGAGCTGATCTTCAGTCGATATGGTCACTCGCTTGCTTTACATCGGTCACAGGTGACCGATAAAGCATTCTCTTGATTTCCATTGGTCAGTCTTGACCGATACAGGTGATCGATAGAGCATCTGCTTGATTCCCATCGGTCACTCCTTGACTGATACGCTTGATCGATACAGATCTTCGAAAACTTGGCATCGGTCAGTCTTGACCGATACAGTTGATCAATAGAGCATCCGCTTGATTCCCATCGGTCAGTCTTGACCGATACGCTTGATCGATAGGATCTTCACTCCTCTACTGCATTGTATCGATCAACCGTGATCGATACACTAGACCGATACTGTTTCCGAAATCGCCGTCCTTAGCTTCTCTCGCTCCTTCTCAGCTTGGCTAACTATTTGAACCATTCCCACACTTCCTCATTGCTCCCAATAGCTTCATAAGTACCTAAAAACATCCTTAATGCATAGAGAATGCAAACTACAACCTAAATGCAACCTAAGTCTAAAAGGATAGGAAAATGGAACTAAAGAGAAAGAAAACATGCAAAAGGAGACCAAAACATGAACTAAATGCAAACCTAAATGATGTAAATGTATGAGATATCAATGGTCTCCAAACTAGAAGAATGTCCAGCCTTTGCCCTACACTTAGAGGGATACGAGATGAGCATGAAAGAAAGCAGGCATAGCTGCAACACTTTTTCATAGATCATATTATTAATTGAGAAGTAAGTTGGGTTTTGGTTCAGAGTTATTGTAATTGATTACTTTTTCTCACTTATGTTAATTTACATGATTAACTTTAATAAACTAATCTATATACTATATAAAATTTGATGTAATAGGTGAGGGCATCCACATAAGATGGAGAAACTTAATTTGATTGGTCTACATTAACGTTTTTCATTAGATACAAAAGATGTTAAATGTAATAATTAATTTAAATAATTCAAAACACACAAAAATTAAAAAAAATTATCATAATAAAATAGAAAATTATGATGAAAACAATATTTACTAACAAAATATATATAAAAAAAGTTATGTCAAAAATTTATAGCATTTATCAAATTAAAATAGAAACTCAATTTCACAAAAGCTAAACTAACAAAAAAAATCTAAGTCAATAATGAAAAAGTAAAATTAACAAAAGAAAAAAAATTAACATATATATATATTAAATGAGTAATCTAACTAAATTTAGCAAAAATATTAAAGTTAAATTGTTATATAAACATGTGATATTGTAAAACAATATTAAGGTAAAATTATTATATAAACATATAAAATTATTATTTAGAATTATATATATTACAAAAAAATATTCATGTTAAATTAACCAAAGAAAAAATCATCTAAAATTTGATATTTAGTCAATTTGTTTGGAAAATCAACAGGGAAAACTTAATTAACCAAAAATAATATTTTATGCTAATTAATAAAAAAAATTAATATAAAAAATTAACTAATAAAAAACAAAATAGAAATTATATATTACAACATGTTAGTACAATTAAAATGAAAACCAATATCGAAAAACTAAATTAACAAACAAAAAATATTGAAAAATTAACTTGATATCTATGCTAATTATTTAACAAAATCAATATAAAAAAGCTCAAGTGAGAAAAAAATAACTTAAGTATTATAGAAAGTTTAACTAACAAAAAAAAAAACAAAACTCTAAGCTAACTATTTAAGAAATCAATATTAAAAAAATAATTAACAAAAATTAAAATGAAAAAATTTTGTTTTAAAAAATGTTAAGTTAAAAATCACCTAAAAAAAATGACTTGATATCTGAGTAACTATTTAAGAAATCAATATAAAAAAGTTTAACTAATAAAAAATAAAAATTAAATTATGTTTTAAAAAATGTCAATATTTTCAAAATATTTATCTGTCAAAATAAAATATAAATCAATATCAAGAGAGGTAAATTATTAAAAGAAAGGTTGTATAAAATAAAATTAACTTGATATTTAAGCTAACGTTTTGGAAAATCAGTATAAAAATGCTTTAGGCCTTTCACAGAAGTCAACATAACATTTAGAATGACAAGTTATACTATGTCAAATCAGCATTATAATTAAAAAGAAAAATGATGTGAAGACTTCATACTATGCTAGATATTTTAAAACTAAAATTATCAAATAGTAGACTCGAAATAAAACAAATCTTAATGATAAACTGAACAGAATTATAAGTTAAAATTCATAAAAAAATGGCGGAAAAACAAAAAATAGCTTTACACGATCATTGCAGTATCCCGACAAAAGTAAATGTGAATCAATATGAATCACATATTATATATGCATATGTAAACAATACTAGTGAGACATTCAATCAATAAACTAAATATTTAAACATATAAACCTTAAATAAAGAAGAACTATATAAATTATAAAGAAGCAAAACAAAACACCAAGAAGTAAGGAAATCATAAGAAAATCATTTTAAAGCAAACGTATGCATGTCGACGTTAGATAATATGATATGTGTACTATGGTTTTTCTTAATAAGATTTATAATTTTATAAATAAAACATAGGAAAAAACAACATATTGTTAGAGATGGGTTTCATACCCTCTCTAAAAGCCCGATATCAATTGAGATACGCCTGCTTCGAAACCCTATAATATATTCAGGTCGACGTAATTAATGGAAATCTTCTATTAATCTAATAAAATTCGGGAAGAGACGCAAGGTCGGCATTATCAATAGGAAATATTTCCTATTTCGAATAGGAGAAGTTATCTCCAGGAGACCGACCTTGTCGGGCATAAATATAGAAGTCGTCTACTTCCTGAGAACATCCAAAAAATCCTCTCTCGAGACTTAGGGAAACTAGCAGTTCTATTGTTTTAAGCTCTCGATTTTCTTCCCTTAAAAGTTTAGGTCGACATTCTTATTCCGACTACCTAAACCTCCTTGTATCATCCGAGCTCCGGCTTTATCTTCAATAAAGATCTCTCTTTAAACCCATTGACTCTTGTTCTTTCTATAGATCGGATTTGAGTTATTACAGTTGGCGCCGTCTTTTGGGAATAAGAGACTTGGTCTTTAAAGAAGCGGAGCTCCAAGATGGTTGAAATCCACCGATCCTATTACTACCGGTCTCACTGGAGAAAACATCGTCCTCCCCGGAGACAACATCCCAGATCGGCTTATCGACCCAATCACCGGGTTACCTCTGAGTAACCAGACCGATGTGGAGACAGAAGATCCAACTGCTACACGAAACACCGTTGCGGTGAATCAGGCCGACCAGATTGTCGGGGTGAATCAGACCGACCTGCCACACCACCTCCCATCGACATGGCCGGTCTCATCAGATAAGTCACAAACCAACTACAGCAGGGAAAGAATGCTCGGGTTGAATCACTCCGAGCCGAACACATTGCTTACCATGAGGACCTAGATCGGCTCCTAAACACTAGGGCTCAAACCGAGGAACAGGCCGACCTCACCACCCCTCATCATCTAACTTCAGCTCGGCGAGGAGGACATCTCCCAGATCCTAATCAACACAGGCAGCTCTGTCGATCTGATCTTCATGGACACCCTGTGAAAGATGAGCATCGGTGAAGGGGACAACAAGATCGCACCATCGCCGCTTACGAGTTTTGCTGGTGATTCAATCTCAACGATCAACACGATCACGCTACCCGTTACCATTGGTGGAAAGTCTGTGACGGTAAAATTTGAGGTTATCAACCGACTGACCTACGATCTACAATGCTATCTTAGGCATGCCTTGGCTAAACACTATGCGAGCTGTCCCATCCTCTTATCATCAATGCATCAAAATGCCGATCAGAGGCTATATCTTCACCATCTGTGGCGATCAGACAATCTCTCGACATTGCTACATCGATAAACAATGCGCTCGTAAAGCCTCTACTTTTGCCATCGGCAATGGTCATGATTTTGACCCACAGATAGTTCACCACGAGAAGCTGAAAAGCGATCTTGTTACTCAGGTTAACATCGACAACGCTTATCCCGAACATTGCGTCGGCATCGCCATGGAGCTACTACCAAGCATGCAGCACAAACTACTCACTTTCCTTCGGGAGAACGTCGGTACCTTTGCGTGGTCAATGGCCGACATGAAATGTATCATCCCCGAGAATACCGACAATGAACTAGAGTTGACCCCACTTTCAAGGCGATCAAACATAAGCGACGAAAGCTGGGACCTGAGTGAGCACATGTTGTACACGATGAAGTGGACAAACTACTGAAGGCCGGATTGATCACTGAGGTGATGTACCCGGATTGGCTAGCCAACCCATTGGTAATCAAGAAGAAGAACGGAAAATGACGGGTTTACGTCGACTTCACCAACCTCAACAAGGCCTGCTCTAAGGATAGTTTTCCGCTTCCTCGTATCGATCAACTAGTCGAGGCAACTGCATGCAACGAACTCCTCTCGTTTATGGACGTTTTTTCTGGACGATAGTGAGATTCTCATGAATCCGGACGATAGCGAGAAGACAACCTTCATCACCGACCAAGGCACCTATTGCTACAAGGTGATGCCCTTCGGCCTGAAAAACGCTGGAGCTACTTACCAGCACCTAGTTAACAGGATGTTTGCCGATCAACTCGGCAAGACGATGGAGGTCTACATAGACGACATGCTCGTCAAATAAGCAAAGGCGACTGACCACATCAATCATCTCCGGGAATGCTTTCTCATACTCAACAAATTCGGCATAAAGCTCAACCCTGCAAAGTGCAATTTTGCAGTCACATCAGGAGAATTCCTAGGCTACTTGGTTACAATGCGTGTGATTGAAGCAAGCCCCAAAAAGATCTCTGCAATCCTGAAGCTGCCCTCGCCACAGAAAACATGCAAAGTCCAACGTCTCACTGGCAGGATAGCCGCACTGAAGCGATTCATATTGTGCTCTACCGACAAGTGCCTGCCGTTCTACCAACTCCTTCGAGGCAACAAAAGATTCGAGTGGGATGAGAAGTGCGAGGAAGCATTCTTACAACTAAAAACATACTTGTCAACACCGCTGATCCTGGACAAACCTGAACACAACGACTCCTTGCTCTATTACATCGCAGTTTCCAGCACGGCGATTAGTGGCATCTTAGTTCGAGAAGACCTTGGCGAACAGAAGCCGATCTTATACTTCAAGAAAACGTTAGACGGCACTGAGTCCCGCTATCCAACCTTGGAAAAGCTTGCTCTTGCAGTTGTCATCGAACTATCACCAGACCTATTAAATGCGGACGCGGCTAACTGCAAAAGGTGGACCCTGCACGTCGACAGAACATCATCCTGCCTTGGTTCCAGCATCGGCATCATGCTAGAATCTCCAACCGGAAAACTCCTCGAGCAATGTTTTCGCTTAGAATTCACTGCATCCAATAACGAGGCCGAATGCAAAGCACTTATCAGAGATCTCCGCCTCGCCCGAGAAATGAACATCCAGCATATACAAGCCTTCAGCGATTAACAGCTCGTCCCTAAACAATTCAGCGGAGAATATGACGCCAAGGATGATCGCATAGATGCCTACCTAAAGATAGTCAAGCAATTGGCAGCGGAATTCACAACTTTTGAGTAACTTCAAATTGACCGATCTGCAAACAAAGGTGCGGATGCTTTTGCAGCTCTAGCGTCAAACAGAGATTTTGCTCCTCCAGTCCAAGGAATTTCTCACCCGAACATCACCCTTATACAGAATTACTCTATATTACAATCACAGAAGGTGGAGCCATTCCTGCCACGACTACTGCCGAACAACCGACAACGGCCTGGCGAATCAAAATCCGACGCTTTCTCGAAACTTGAGAACTACCAACCGAGAAGTGGACGGCTCAGCGAATCCGCGCTCGTAGTGTTAAATACGCAGTCGTCCAAGACGTCCTCTGCCGTTGGACAGACTCGGGCGTATTACTTACTTGCTTACATGGAGATGAAGTACAACGATGCATCAAGGATACTCACGATGGTGCCAGAGAAAATCACTCCAGCGGACGAGCCCTCGCCTGAAAATAAAGAAGCACAGATTTTTCTGGCCGACAATGCAAGAAGACTGCGAGAAGTATGCGCGGAAATGCTAGTACTGTCAACGACAAGCCCCAATGATTCACCAACCCACCGAATTTCTAACTTCGGCGATCCCTCTGTACCCCTTCATGCATTGGGCTATAGACATCGTTGGCCCTATGATCTCATCCCGCCAGCGCAAGTACTTGCTCAGCATGACCGACTACTTCACCAAGTGGGTAGAAGCTAAGGCGTTCGCTAATATTACGGAAGCTGAAGTACAAAACTTCATCTAGAGATACATTATCTGCCACCCTGGTCTCCCTTATGAGATCATCACAGACAATGGCCCCTCGTCTAAGAAATCTAAAGATTTTTGCGCAAAGTGATCCACCCCTCGTCCCCCGCAAGGCAATGGCCAGGCTGAAGCAACCAACAAGTTCATCCTCGACGGCATCAAAAATGCCTTAATGCGAAGAAGGGTTTCTGGGCCGAGGAGCTTGATGGCCTATTATGGTCTCATAGCACAACGCCCTGCACTGCAACCGAGAAGACTCCCTTCTCCCTAGCATACGGCCCTGAAGCCATGGTACCGGCAGAAATCAATGTCGGCAGTTTACGCCGTATGGTGCTCCCAGATTACCCCGCCTTAAACGATGCAATGTTGGTGGACAACCTTGACATGTTCGAAGAAACACAAAATCAGGCTGTGCTCTGAATGCAGAACTATCAGAACCAGGCAGCCCGGTACTATAACAAAAACGTGCATAACAGACATTTCGACAAAGGCGATCTAGTTCTCCGAAAAGTCTACGACAATACCAAAGAAGACAACACAGTCAAACTTGGAGCTGACTGAGAAGACCCTTACATCATCACCAACATAGTCAAACCTGACGTTTATCGACTCAAAACAATGGACGGCAAACTAATTCCAAGAGCTTGGAACTCGTTATGCCTCAAGCGATACTACAACTAGATCGGCATCTTCTGTCAAAAAGAAATTTAAAAAAAAGGAATAATACCCATGAACTACGAAGTGGTTTGATCCCCGAAAGGGGGGGGGGGGACTTCGGGTACTTACCCTTGAAACATTTACTTTGTAAGCTTTCATCCTTTTACTTTTATTGTCTATCTTCTCGTCAACTTCACATCGTCATCCTGGCCAGATGTTCGATTCGCCTAAAGCTAAGTCTGATCCACTTTAGCTCGACAACTTAAAAGCCAAGAATTTCTTGCATAATACAGTTTAACCTGTCTTTAAGCCGACCTGCTTTGCACGGTCCAAATCATACATGGTCATAAGCCGAGCCACTCGTGCTCCCATATTCGAGTCGGATATATCTAAGTGGTACCGATGAATTAACGCCGACCTGATTTGCACATCGAGTATTCACACTTATAAATTAAATGGTAAAACATATTAAAGCCGACCTGATTCGCCCGTTTCTATTAATACTTTTTTAAAGCCTGAACCCACTCGGCATTTTCTAAGTCATGCAAAACTATTAAGTCGACCTGATTGCATCTTGCATTCGACTGAGGAGAATTTCTAAGTATTGAATATAAGCCGACCTCACTCGCATATTTTACACATACTTAGAAATTAATCGCAAAAACAAATTAAAGCCGAGATCACATCGCAGTTTATGTTCAGATTTTCACAAAAAACATCATTTCATAAAAAATATGCCAGAACGGCAACAAAGTACATTCCTAGTTCGAGAGAGATTCAAAATAAAAAAATACCTAAACAAATAAAAGGGGGGGGGGGGGAGCTTCAGCCCTTAGAACCATCAATCCTGGCCTCTTGGCCCTTGTCCTGCTCCATCTCTCCTCCCTCATGGAGTTCGGCTTCTTTGCTTGTTTCCTAGTTGACTTTCTGACCGCTCTCTAGCTCGGCCTCTTCCACATGCTCAGTTGCTTTCTCGACTTCTCCTGCAGGTTCACTTGGCACAAGCGCCAAACCGTTGGAGGGAGGAACACTCGAAACCTCCAGAAAAGACTCCGGCGCAGGAATCTCTAGCTCTTCGGCCGAAAAGCTGACTTCTTCGAAGGCTTCTTGCTTTTCAGTCTAATCAGAAATCTTCACAGCTACGTTCTCGTCGATCAAAGCTGGAAAATCGTAGCCTTGTCTTTGTAAGATGGTGAGAGCTCTCTGAGCGCTGACCCACTGAGCCAAAGTCGAAACGATCTCTTCGCACCTTTCTTCTGAGCAGAGAGTTATTAATTTCTCCGACCACCCTGGCATAGTGGTCGCTAACCTTGCAGATCGCTCGTTTGAACAACTTCTGGTCCCATGCAACCCGCTTTTCCTCGGCTGTTTTCATCTCGGCCTCGAGTTTCTCCTTGGCAGCGATTCTCTCTTATTTAATTTGCTTTACAGCTCGGCCTAGAAGTCTATGTTTCAGCACTAATAAGAGTTAGTTCTTGTTAAGTTGATTAGCAAAGGGTTATTTGTCAAGAGATTGGACTTAACTTGCTTGATTGTGAACTCAATGTCTAGGAATTAGCATTGATTGCTTGTTTGCATTGTCAATGATGTTTGAAACAGCCTAAGTCTTGCCTTTGAATTCCCCAAAGTCAATAACTACATCTAGGAATTTGCTTTCTTTTATTTGAATTTCGAATTTTTCTTTAAGTGCTATGTTTTACTGCTCTGTTTTGCTTATGATCAGTCCTAAGTTGTTCTCTTTTGAGTTCTGTTTTGTACTTGATCACTTAGGTTGATAGTTTTAGTTGCTAAGCAACAAATCCTCTCTGAATTCACTTGACTTAAAGCTTTCTGCTCATAATTCTATTGGCATCTATTCATAACTCCTTTGGATTGATAAAGACCCTATGCTATACTACAACTGATTAGTACAAGCAGGGTGATTGAGAAAGAGAGCTCAAAACTCTTGTATCACCTTGCGATCTTATCTTCAGTCATCTCTAGCCACGTGATTACACTGATCGCTGCGAATCGATCGGAGACCTTGTAAATGTCAACCGGATTGTCTACGATGGGAAGATGCCTGTTACCTGCAAGATTAAAAGAAGGCCGATCAGAAAACTGAAGTTATCTAATTAACCGTTAGATTTCAGTTTGGGTAAATCTCTACCCATGACCTCCGGCTATTTCGTTTGAATCGGTATGTCCTGGTTGGCAATGGAGAACTCATTCATCAATACGAAGAAATACCGATCTCGCCAATCAGCGATCGTCGATTTACGACCCCGGATCATTATATTGAACCTCTTCTTCATACTGGTATAGTATGAACCCCGATTCCTCAACATTTCTTTGGTTCTCCTGATACTCGTCATCACGTTCAAAGCAGCTCGGCTTAACGTGATATTGTGGTTGATCGACATCACTAGCATACTGACGATCAGCCAAATTGTAGCATGCGAGAACTGCGAGATAGACATT
Source organism: Thlaspi arvense (assembly GCA_911865555.2). Lineage (NCBI taxonomy): Eukaryota > Viridiplantae > Streptophyta > Magnoliopsida > Brassicales > Brassicaceae > Thlaspi > Thlaspi arvense. Next base: position 17,995,118 of record OU466857.2, read on the forward strand.
CCTTTGTAATCGGCGAACTCCAGTAGCAGACTTGGAATAGGAAACCTCAAATTGAAATCTCTGAAGAAGCACTCATAGACGCAAAACCATCCTCTCGGGGCATCCCACAGTCGCTCTGACGGGCTGGGAATCATAAAGATAACTTCTGGGCCGATGTCACATTCTTCCTTTAACTAAACCAATGACTTCGTGGTTGATTTTGTTGGCATAAATCCAAGAATGTTATCCGGGATCGGCTTGGTTATCTTTTCTCTTTTCTTCTTCTTCGTCTTCTTCATCGGCGGGTTCATGTCAATAATGCCGAACTGATTTACTTAGTTTTCCACGACGATTGCATTCAGCTAATCCGAGATGTTTATCTCATTCGATGCTCCCCGTTCGTCGGATTCATCCTGCAATTCAGGGATCTCAAATGGCGCCCGCGAAGATGTTTCTCCGGATCTCAGGACGGCCCAACATAATCGGCGTGAAATCGATCCGCCGCTGCCTTTTGATTTAAATCCCTGACACGCTCCTGAAAGGCCCGATCTAACGCAGAGAGTTCGCTTGCGTCTAACGATCGATCTGACGCTGATTGATTGATGACGACCTAATTCCCTTTACATCGGCCTCTTGCGAGTCTATCGTCTCTAGACATCTCGAAAAACTCTTCTGAGGAGACGCCGATCTTATCGGCTTTCTCTTGATCCGACCTGTTCTTCCTTTAATCAGGTCGGATTCCTCCGATCTTCAAACTTTTACTCATCTCTGATTAATGTGACGACGGCTTCAAAGCAGATTGGAGAAATAAGGCCGTAGTCAAACGAAACGCGGCGGAGGGATGATCGGAAAATTAAAAATATATAAGAACAGAGAAAAGAAAGAGAGAGAGCAAACCTTTTCGACAATCGTTCGCGAAATGGAGAAATGAAAAAATGAAGTCAAGCATCTCCTATTTATACAAAAATGAGGACGGTTTTCGAGAGTCATCATGACTTTGGCAACTGTTCCTATTTTCTCTCATTTGATTTAATCGGCCTCTTTATTTTCCTTCCTTATTGCATGACACATGTCAAACCTAAGTCTGCATGCGCAGACCTAGTTTACAAAGCCGGGAAATTTTGGCACCAATCTATTGGTCTCTTTGACATCAAATTCCCGATCTGAAATTCGAGACGAATCATCTTTCAAGTTCTAACTTTGGAAGTGGCCGACCTCAATTCACGCCAAACTGTCTCTTCTAAAATTCGTCAAGCTCAATATTATTTCGCTTGCCGAACTGGGCGGAGGACATATTGTTAGAGATGGGTTTCGTACCCTCTCTAAAATTTTGACATCAATTGAGATAGGCCCGCTTTGAAACCCTAGAATATATTCAGGTCGACGAAATTAATGGAAATCTTCCATTAATCTAATAAATTTCAGAAAAGACGCAAGGTCGGCTTTATCAATAGGGAATCTTTCCTATTTCAAACAAGAGAAGTTATCTCCAGGAGACCGACCTTTTCAGGTATAAATATAGAAGTCATCTACTTCTCTGAGCTCCGGTTTTATCTTCAATAAAGATCTCTCTATAAACCCACTGACTCATGTTCTTTCTATAGATCAGATTTGAGTTATTACACATATTATATTTAAATTTTTTATATAAAAAATTCTATAAATATATTACAGTTTTGGTAATTTAAAAGATATTAACCACAAAAAGTTAAAATAAACTATTGATACAAATCCGTGCGTAGTGCCTATTAAAAGCCTAGTAATTATCCATGTTATATTAAAACACACACTTCCACCCTAGTAATTAAAATGCTAGTGTTAATTTACATAATTAACTATAATAAAATTAATTAGTTAGAATAATTCAGTTTATAATAGTTTTGTGTAAAAAAATAATTATCCTATATAACAAACAATAATATATTCTTGAATAGTTTGATTGAAAAAATAATTAATTTTACTGAAATTAAAAATATATGAAATATATTTAAGGTGTAGATCTTAATTTAGATTAATCCAAAACAGTTAGTTTCTATTTTGTTTATAAAGATAAAATTGTATATTTATTTATCGTATTATAAAAAATAATAGTAAAAAATAGTGTAAATCCTAAATATTTGTTTATATAAGTAGTGTAATATATTTTCCATTTTTCTATCTATTAATGTGTTTAGGGTTATAAACACAGATCTCGTTTCTTTTTAATAAATTTGATATAAAGTTTGTATTCTTCACATGAAATTGAAAAGTATTCGATTATTTATTCGTTTGTGGTGTTTACTTTAGTCTAATTTCATAACAATAATAATCAACTTAAACAAGTTGGGATGTGGATGAGAATGTTTATTGCTGATTACACTTTATCCTTCATGTTAATTTATATAATTAACCTTAATGAAATTAATTAATTAAAATAATTTAGTTTATATTAATTTTGTGTAAAAAAGTAATTATCCTAAATAACAAACAATAAGATATTGTTTAATAGTTTGGTTAAAAAAAATAATTAACTTAATGATATTAAAAATATGGGAGAATTGTTAAAATGACTCAAAACTTAGTTTGAAATGCAAAAGTAAACTCTGTATATTCGAGTTTTTTTTCTTTTTTTATTTGGAAAATCTCCTTTTCCTTAGATTTATGAAGTTTTTTTTATCCCAAATTTTTTTTCTTTTTTTCTGGCGAGGCGGTTTTAGATAATAACATTCCTACTTTTGAAGGCCTCAAATTAATGTAGAATGGTCTTTCTAAAATGTGTGCATTTTCCCCCTACAAACATATGATTATCCTACGTATTTGCTCTTTCTTTTTTTGAAGAAGGGTTACAGACGTACTCGCTCATTATGTTTCTATATTTTCCAAAAAAAATTTAAGTTTTAATGGTTAGAAATATTGCTAGAAAATTAATAGGTTATTTACAGAGGAGTCTGTTCTGTTTTGAAATCATGGTTGTATTTTTTTAAGTTGACGATAGAATTACAAAATTGTGTTATCTTAAGGGTTTTATCAGAAATGTCTAATAATTAGTAATTGTAATTACGATCATGGGAAAACGGCACAAGCTATTTCCAAATACAGCAGAAGAATCTGTGTCGTATTCTAAATTTGTTATCATTTATGTAAAGGTAAAAACCCTAAAAAATGGGAGGTTTCTTGCAAATATAACCCATAAATTAAAGTCAATTGCAAATATAATTTTTCTTTTCATCAGTTTTAACATTAACCACTTTTTCTCAATTCCATCTTTATCAGTTTCATGTATTCACGAAAAAACCACCAGATTATTGTTTTTTGTTTTTTTTCTGGAAATTTAATTGACCAAACAATTCTCATCCTTCTCACTTATTCACGATAATGCTATCACCATCAATTCACCCAACGATCATTTTGCAATTTGAAGCTTTTATTGGTTCAACAACCCATTTTTTAGCTTTGTAACCTTATTTCCTCTTCTCTTAACCTTCTATTCTTCCATTTTTTTCTCTATTTTCTGCACAAAAACTATCTAATCTAATTTTTCAAAACTTGATGTTCTAAGATATTGCTATATCTGGTTATTTGGCCGAGCAAATCGATTGGGCTTGTTTGGTGGTTGCCAGAATCGAAGAAATCGGCAGTTGAAGAAGTTACCACTGGTATGTGATTTTTCAGTCGATTTTCGTGAGTTTTCCGACCTGTGCCGCAAAAGAAGACTTCTTTTGAAGTCTGCTGGTCAACACACAAGTTGTTTTGCAATTGACCGTTTGTAACGATTTCTGATAGTTGATTTCTGATAGGATCAGGTTTTACCCAAATAAAAACTATTGCAAGTGCACAGCAAAACAGTCGTAGTATAAGGGGTTATCGAATCCCAAGGGAGTAAGTAAACTACACTAAAGAGTTCAGGTTCAGATTAAACTAAGCGATAAGTAATGAATGTAATGCGAAATAACTAAAGTAATAAAAGCAAGTGGGCGTTTTTGAGACTGTTCTTAAAGTTCTAAAAGCTAAAGGCGCTAAGTCAGGACAATTCGCAGGTGGAATCCAAGAGTGTAGAATGCATGCAATCAGGAATAAATTAAAACCATCTTGAACATGAATCGCAAAGATATAACTAATCAATTCTCATTGCAGAAGTTATCTATGTCTAAATCACAGAGTTTCAAATCTCTTTGCAAACCCTAACAATCTAAACATGCAGTAATGATCAGGTTCAATTGTTCACAAAACTCCTAAGCCAAATCTCTTTGTACTAGGGCGTTTTGCTCATCTAATACTAGTTCAGGTGATTAATAATGCTCTCACATCTATCAAACAGCCTAGGGTTTCGAAATCCAGATGATGTGTCTAAGAAATCGATATGAATGCAAGCACAGATGAAGAACCAATGAATTTCCTATAAGTTTTTGCAATTCTACAAACTCTTCTTCAACCTTTGAAAAGCCCTAACTTAACTAACAAACTACTCAGACATGGTGATTTGAGAAAACATCATGAAAAGAATAGATTGCATAAAAGAAATAAGAAGTAGAAATAAAGGAGTTCAAAATCTGCTCTGAAAGAGTCTGATTTGTCTCTCCAAAAGCTCTTCTACAAATCTCTCTCTAAAGCTCTCAAAAATAATAAGATACAAGATATCTGCAAAAGAATTGCTAAAAAACCTAATATACAAGCTAAAACACGATCTGGAGCTTTTTTGCAAAAACTAGAACTTCTGGGCCAAAACTACAATTTCTTCCCAATCTTTTAAAAACAGGCCACGACCCCTTCCTTTCTGGGTGACGAGCGTCACCAAAAGTGGTGACGAGCGTCACCCATATGCATACTTTCCTTCCCGAGTTGGATACTTCGTGGCTTCAACTTGCAATGCTCCAAAAAGCTCCAATATCTCCAGTTATGCTCCAGACATGCTATAACCTGCAAAGACTCTTCTAGGACTCTAAAAAGACCAAAAAGACTCAATAAAAAGAACTTATATCATGGTTAAAAACCATAAAAACCATGATATATCAACTCCCTCAGACTTAGCTTTTGCTTGCCCTCAAGCAAACATCAGGCAAAGAATAAGGTCGAGGTTTGAAAACAAGAAACAGTCAGTCAGTCATCAGAAACACCACACTAGTTTGAACTTTTGAATCCACATACCACAGAGTCAACACAAGATCAAAATTCAGTATAATCATCACAAGCTTAGCAAATCTCTCAAGTCCAGTCCAAATCCATTCAAGAAACCCGGAATTTCTACTGCTAACTCCTTATTTTTATCTAAGTGTGATATCTCATCAAAGTTTTATCATTTTAATCACTTTACAGATTCTTTTCCCTTCCTAACAACTGAACAAATAGATCTCAACACAACTCTCCTATTTTCTCTTCCCTTAATCTCTTCCTTTGGATATTTTCGATTTTTCACTTCTTTTTTTCTCAACTTTTACAGTCTAAGATATGGTGCTACTCAATACTTGTGTTCCTTGTGAGGAGACAGGTTCTTGAATGTGTTCACTACTGTTGTTCCTTGTGAGGAGACAAGGTCATGAATGCACCATTCTTTGGACTTAATCTTTTAAAAACTACATCAGGGAAGATCAAAGAGAGACTGTATTTTAACCTTTTTGTCAGTGCTGAAAAAGATAATCAAGATCAATAAGAATCAATCACCAAGATAAGAAGTTTAAAGTTCATTAAGGTGGAGCTAACAGCAAATTTTCCAGATTCTCTAAGAACCTAAACCTTCATTGTTAGACTGATCTACTTGTGACTTTCAACTTAGTAAGACTTGTAATCAACTACTGTGGCAATGGTTCTTATCAGCAAAAACGTCCTATGGTTAGTTCCGAGAAAAACTGACAATTTCAAAATTTTGACTCTAGAAAAACAGGTTTTTGACTCAACTTTAAGACACTATAGACATGACACAAAGCACACAACGTCAGTAACCACCTCCCCCAGACTTAAACAACACTGTCCCCAGTGTTATTAAGCCAAGAGTTGGTCAAAAAGAAGCATGAGAACGTGTAAAACCAAGGTGGAAAAGTGGTACCTCACGAAGGAGCTAGTGACGAACGTCACCAGATTGACTTTTTTTTTTTTTTTCTATTTTTCTCATGTTTTTGGGTTTTTTTTTTAGCTATGTAATAGAAAACTAAACTAAGTATATGAAAAAGAAAACTTACCAGTGGGTTGCCTCCCACTAAGCGCTTGTTTAAAGTCATTAGCTCGACTTTGAATGCTGCTCAGACAGCTGGTGGAACAGAAGGTGGCAGTGAATGCCTTGGAGAAGAATGTCTCCTCATCCATGGTGGTTTGTAAGCAGTAGATGTATGAACACTTCCAAGGAAGTGAGGAACATCAGCAGAGTGGGTCGTGACTGTGGGTGGGATACTTCTTTTTCCTGCAGAATCATCAAAAGAAACACCAAGCATTCTACGAGAATCTCGTTGCTTGCATAAGTGTGAAGCAGCTTTTGCACCTTTGAAATTCTTATTGATGAGACTAGGAGGTTTGGAACTGGTTCTAGGAAGTGCATACCTTTGCGTAGTTGCAGGTTTCTGGGTTGTGGAATGGTGAATTTTCGGATTGGCAACATATGATAGACTTGTAGCTGTAAAATCACGTTGCTGCTTTGTGTTCAGGTTGGTGACGAGCGTCACCAGGTCAGTGACAGTCGTCACCGACCCTGCAGTTCGAGTTGCTGCAGTTTTCCAGCAATTCAGCTCTGCAAGTCTTGCCTCCATCACAAACACGTCTTCCTCCAGCAACTTGGTATTCATTGGAACCTCTTTTTCAAGCCTGATGTCGAAAATATCATCTTCACTCCAATCCTCAAACCCAACAGCTTCTGCAGAAGTTTCAGATATTGGCTCTTCAACAGCCATCTTGCTTACTTGCCCATTAATATCTGATTCATTGACACACTCAGTAATAGTGTCTTCTGAATGCTCCATGACAGTCTCTTCATCTCTGGAAGTTCTTACAGAAAAGGTCTGACCATCAATGGTAGAACTCCCTCTTAACTTATTCATGTCAAAGTTCATGACAGCATCACCAAGATCAAGCTCAATGTTCCCCCTTCTAACATCAATGATGGCTCCAGCAGTAGCCAAGAATGGTCTTCCCAGAATAAGAGGATCTTTAGGTTCTTCAGCATATTTCAGAACCACAAAATCTATAGGAATTATGCAGCCTTTAATGTTAACATGAACATTCTCTAACATGCCTTCTGGGGTCCTTATGGATCGATCTGCTAGGATGAGAGAGATCCCAGCTGGCTTGAAATTAGTCATTCCAAGTCTAGCAGCAACAGAGAAAGGCATCAAGTTAATACTTGACCCTAGATCACATAGCGAGTGTGGAAAACGTCCTGCAGATATTGAGCAATCAAACACAAAGGTCCCTGGATCAGATAGCTTCTCTGGAACTCTGCTTTGAGTGATGGTGTTGACTTGTTTAGAAACAGTCACCTTCTTCTTCTTCTTTGGAACTGTGCCTAAGAGAATTGCAATGATGTCTCTGGTAAGCAATGCTCCTTCCTCAGGACTTACACCATTCACCACCATCCTCTTTACATACCTTCTTAGAGCTGGTGAAAGCTTGACTGCATCAACAAGTGGGATCTCAAACATCAGCTTGTCTATCATAGATTTGCATCTGGCTTCTTCTATCTCCTGTTTAGACTTCCTAGGATGCTTGGGGAATGGTGTTTTGGGTTTATAGACACGTTCCTGGTCATAATTTGCAGTTACAGGCGAAGCAGCTTCGTTCTGGGGTGGGTGACGACCGTCACCAGGGGGGTGACGCTTGTCACTCACCTGTGACAACCCCCGATATCCTTGTAGGTTGGTGACGAGCGTCACTCCTCCTTGGTGACGCTCGTCACTCACCTCTGAGACAGAAAAATTTTCATCTTCAGACTCCATGAGTTGCACGATCTGTTCTGCACTCAACCTCTTTTTCTGCACTGCTTTAAGCTCCTTTTCATTCCTGACTGTGATGACATTAACCTGATGCTTAGGATTGATATCAGTCCTTCCATGAAGGAATCCCTCTTGCCTTTGAACAGCTCCTGCAGTTTGAGCAACCTGCACATCAAGCTTCTTCATGTGAGAGTTCAGACTCTCAATTTTTCCATTCAGGTCTTGATACAGCGAATCTAGCTTGCCATTGAAGTTCACTGTCATCTTCTGCTGTCCTTCAAGTGCCTGCTCCAGCATTGCTTCCATTTTATTGTTTTGTGGAGGTGCAGTTTGGTAGGAAGAAGAACCAAAATTCCTGCTGTTTTGGTATGGTTTCTCAACTTCAGTCTTCTGGAACTGTGGCATTGGAGTATAACCAAAAGCATTCTGGTTTCCTGGGAATGTGTTCTTCTGATTGTTGCCATTAAATCCTTTGTTCCACTGTTGATTCCCAAACCTTTGGTTCTGAAAACCTCCATTGATGAAGTTAACATCTTTCTGCTCAATGTCCTCAGGATTTTCGAAACTCTCCACTTCTGCAGTGAATTGGACTGACTTCTTTCCCACCAAAAGGCTGTGCATGCTGTCCAACTTAGCCTTAACTTCAGCTATTTGGTTTCCATCATTCAAACCAGCCTGCTGCTTTCTCTGAAAATCTGCATTCTTAGTGCTGTTACTGCAGGCCAAGTTTTCAATCAATCTTACAGCTTCTTCTGGTCTGTTGGTGTTGAAGTTTCCACTACTTGAAGCATCCAGTGCCATCTGATATTTCCAGTCAATGCCTCTGAAGAAGATACCAAGCAGCTGCACCTGATTGAAACCATGATGAGGACAGTCCCTTTGATAAGACTTAAACCTGATCCAAGAAGCCTTAAAAGCTTCAGTAGGACCTTGTGTAAAGGATGCAATTTTCGTCCTCATGTCTTCTGATCTGGCATCATCATAGAAATTATTCAGAAAGGCATTCTTGGTGTCCTCCCAAGTAGTTAATGAACCAGGTTTCAGTTGCTTCAGCCAATATGCAGCCTCTCCTCCAAGAGAGTAAGGGAAAAGCTTGCAGAACAGGAAGTCATTGCTAACTCCAATAGCTTTGACACTTGAAGCTAGGTCCTCAAACCTCTATATGTGATCCATAGGATGCTCATGAGGTAAGCCATGGAATGGATGCTGGCTAACCAGCTGATAATAGACTGGTTTAACCTCAAAATCGTTCCTCTGGAAGGCAGGAGGTTGGATTGCAGCTCTGTTGGCATAGAACTGATCAGGTCTGTTGTAGTCACCTAGAGTCCTCTGAACAAAACGCCCAGCAGCGTTATTGACAGCAGCAGGGACCACCACGTTCTCAGCCACTTGCTGAACCTGCTGTTCAACAATGACATTCCCCTCTTGATCAATTCTCTGCCCCTCTTCGTTCCTCCTGTTTCCTTCCCTGTCAACCAAGTGACCTTCTGCATCTTCAACCAAGATAAGTGGAGCGACCATTGCAGATTGCTTCTTAGCTTTCCTGTTAGTTCTCTCCAACCTAGCAAGCTCGTCGATGCTCAAAGTCACAAGCTCCTTCTCTTTGTTGCTTCTGGTTCTGCGATTAGGCATACACCTGAAATAGGAACAAAGAAAAGTAGCTGAAAGTCAGTAACCAAATTAAAACTTAGACAAAATCCTAATACTAGAAATCGATAGGCAGCTATTACTCCCCGGCAACGGCGCCAAAAACTTGATAGGGTCAGGTTTTACCCAAATAAAAACTACTGCAAGTGCACAGCAAAGCAGTCGTAGTATAAGGGGTTATCGAATCCCAAGGGAGTATGTAAACTACACTAAAGAGTTCAGGTTCAGATTAAGCTAAGCGATAAGTAATGAATGTAATGCGAAATAACTAAAGTAATAAAAGCAAGTGGGCGTTTTTGAGACTGTTCTTAAAGTTCAGAAAGCTAAAGGCGCTAAGTCAGGACAATTCGCAGGTGGAATCCGAGAGTGTAGAATGCATGCGATCAGGAATGAATTAAAACCGTCTTGAACATGAATCGCAAAGATATAACTAATCAATTCTCATTGCAGAATTTATCTATGTCTAAATCACAGAGTTTCAAATCTCTTTGCAAACCCTAACAATCTAAACATGCAGTAATGATCAGGTTCAATTGTTCACAAAACTCCTAAGTCAAATCTCTTTGTACTAGGGCGTTTTGCTCATCTAATACTAGTTCAGGTGATTAATAATGCTCTCACATCTATCAAACAGCCTAGGATTTCGAAATCCAGATGATGTGTCTAAGAAATCGATATGAATGCAAGCACAGATGAAGAACCAATGAATTTCCTATAAGTTTTTGCAATTCTACAAACTCTTCTTCAACCTTTGACAAGTCCTAACTTAACTAACAAACTACTCAGAACATGGTGATTTGAGAAAACATCATGAAAAGAATAGATTGCATAAAAGAAATAAGAAGTAGAAATAAAGGAGTTCAAAATCTGCTCTGAAGGAGTCTGATTTGTCTCTCCAAAACCTCTCCTACAAATCTCTCACTAAAGCTCTCAAAAATAATAAGATACAAGATATCTGCAAAAGAATTGCTGAAAAACCTAATATACAAGCTAAAACACGATCTGAGGCTTTTTTGCAAAAATTAGAACTTCTGGGCCAAAACTGCAATTTCTTCCCAATCTTTTAAAAACAGGCCACGATCCCTTCCTTTCTGGGTGACGAGCGTCACCAAAAGTGGTGACGAGCGTCACCCATATGCATACTTTCCTTCCCGAGTTGGATACTTCGTGGCTTCAACTTGCAATGCTCCAAAAAGCTCCAATATCTCCAGTTATGCTCCAGACATGCTATAACCTGCAAAGACTCTTCTAGGACTCTAAAAAGACCAAAAAGACTCAATAAAAAGAACTTATATCATGGTTAAAAACCATAAAAACCATGATATATCAATTTCGAGTGAAGTCTGCAACATTTCCTTTGACAACAAAAAATGGCATAGACTTCAAAAAAACTCTACGTAAAAAGAGGTTAGTTTTACAAATGACCAAACTTTGACTTTATCGTAAGAAGTCTGTGATTTTAATTATTTTATAAAATTCTTTGACACTTAAGTATATGTTATTTTTTGGTCTTGCTTATGTATGAGTTTGTCATGTTTGTTTTTTTTATAGTTTAGCTTTAATTAATTTTCTTGTGTTATTTGCTATTTAGCTTATCAGTTTATCATGCTTGTTTGTTATACGTTGATTTCTAAGGAATGCGTAAATCACCAAGTGGTGATAGATTTAGAATGGTGAATTATGGTGGGAACACTGATGTTTTGTGGGAGAAGAATGTGGTTAGTGTTATTTCTAAGAGTTTGTGTTATTTATTGATCTTGCTTATGTATGAGTTTTACATGCTTGTTTCTTATAGTTAAAATTTAATTAATTTTTTTCTGTTATTAGAGGTTCACAGTTGTTAATGACTAAGTTATAAGATGTCAATGAAGAAGTATGGTGATGACTGAGTAAGATGTCAAGGGGTTAAGAAGTGTGCATACGAAGTTTGCATATGAAGTCTAACCGTGAAGTCTATTTTGAATAATACATAAAGACATATAATTTAGGAATATGATATAAAACATTCAATGCAATCCAACATTATATATAAAGTAGACCCTCTAAACAAACAAATTTCTAATGGTCACTGATTATAAATCTTCAAATTAGCATAGGAAATCAGTCTTACACTTAAATATCTGACGAACGAAGTCTACTGGAGAAGTCTGATGTGTAATATAAGTCTATTCGAGAGAAGTCTATTTTGAAAATCTGTTTCCCGCCCATTTAGTTAAAAAAAAAAATCAAATTCCCACTAGGTTAAATTTGAATTTTGGACTTCTTTTGAAGTCTACAAAAGAAGTCTTCCTAAAAAGTCTACATAACCAGTGAAATTGTTCAATTACCAACAAATCCGGTTTGGTAAAATCAGGTTCCCGCTAGGTTTAGTTTGAATTTAGACTTCTTTTGAAGTCTACACACCAAGTTTTCTAATGAAGTCTTCCTAACCATAAACCTAAATCGAATATTTTGATTAAAACTTATATCAAACATTAACTTTGTTACCATAATAACAATTTTCATATCAAAATAACAAAGATATGGACCTAAATAATTAACCAAACCATAAACTATGATTCATATATAATTTTGGTTTACCCTAATAATTGCATTTCATACCCTAAACTTTAAACCTCAAATCATAATCCTTTTGACCATTTAACCCTAACCTTTTTCAATCTTATACTTGTAAACTTATAAATTGATTTATTTTCATAAAATTTTATAGATGCCAACTGTCTATGTTTTGGTTATGTTTATAATTTTTTTATCATAATATTTTTTATAATTTCATTAAATAAAATTTAATATTTAGTTATTTAGTAAACTTCTATAGTAGATGTCTCAGGTTATATTGTTTTCTAATCTAATTTGTCTTTCTTCATTTAAGTTGATTCATTTGTATGAAATTTTGCTTTCTATAGATGACAAATATATATCTTTTATTTATGTTTATGAACTATTTAGAAATTTTTTTTTTTATAAATTTTCTAGTTAAAATTTTAAAAGTAATAACGTAACACCAGTAGACTTCTTTACTAGTCTACAAAAGTAGACGTCTTTTGAAGTCTATAATAGTAGACTTCGTATGTAGACTTCTAAAGGATAAAACCGTAACTGTGGTGGATATTTTTTGTTTAGTCATAAATGACTGAGCTGTAATTTCACTACCCATTTAAGTTAGTTTTGCCAAACATTCAATAGGAAATCTATATATTTAGAAAAATCTAACTTTTGGGTCATTTTCAGCAATTCGGCCATTTGAACAACTCTCTGTTTTCGTGATTCTTAGAGGATATCATCTTGTATATGTGGAGCTTATGGACATGGAAGACAAGTAAGGATGCAAGCTAATGTGACCATTAGACTCTCATCCATGGTTCTGAATCATCAGATAGCTCTTCTGGCATCGATGGAACAGCTTCATAAGTCAAACCATTGTTGCTTCTGTATGTGCATTCCAGATACATTTTCATAACAAGTTTATATTATCTCGTTCATGTGTTCATATGCTGTAGTAGAGTCTTTGCCCCATATGTGGTTTTCATTAGTAAATTTCCAATTTCCAGTTACTATAATATAATATAATTAAATTTGTATGAGTTTTATATAATATTATACTATAACATTGACAATATAGTTTTTTTTTGTTTTCTTATAAAGTATAGGGTAATTTAATTCTTATGTAAATTAATTATAAAAATTAAATATAATGCATAGTATATGATATAGTTGGGTAGAAATATAGTCGCTATATAGATTTTCTATATTCCGTGATTGATGATATGATTCAGCATTTCTACCAATGTACAAAATTTAGGTTTACAATATTTGTGTATATATTTAATTATTTTTGACTCTTAAATAATAATTAAATTATTTGTTACTTATTTACTATCCAATGAGTTAAAGAAAGACACGATTTTATGTTTTTAATTGAAAAAACAATAACTATATCTGTAAATTAATATAAATAACCCTTTTGGAAAAGACAAGAACAGTTCTTAGCTCCATAAACATTTAATCAAAAAATAATATCTAAAATAAAATAGCATTTTTACATAAATGAAGGTGGAGTGTTTTTTGTCTATGGTTTCCACCCCTAACATTTTTTATTTGAGTTTTCCGATTTTACCCTTTTGGAAAGTCTTCATAAATATTGTTTTCTGTTAATATTTCTTGATTTTTTTAGAAAGGTCTTCCAAATACTGTTTCATATGGTTTAGAAAAGCTTTCTTAAATTTTTTAAAATTTTCTGAATTGTGGAAGGCTTCCTGAATTGTGAAAAGGCTTCCTGAATTGTGGAAGAGTTTCCTGAATTGTGGAAAAACTTCTTGAATTTGATTTGTATAAATTAACAAAAATAATAATCAATTATACGATTTACGAAGGCATTCCTAAATACATGTAATGATTTCCTTAATTTATACATTTTAGGAAAGTCTTGCTAAAACTTTAAAATATCTTCCTAAATTTACGCTCATCTCCTTCCTCACCTCTGCGACATTTAAACCCTAATTTCCGCTGATTTTTTTTTTCACCGTTGTTGTTGTTTTAGCTCAGGTTTCTTGAGTTTTTCACCCAATTATATCAGATCTATCTATCATTTTATGATTTTGAGCTTAAAATCCTGAAATCACTTTTCTATCAAAAAAACCCCAAAAATCTAAGGGATTCAGAATCACAAATCACAATCAAATGAGAAGAGTGGTCCTAAACAAAAAAAATGATTCGATTTCAGATCAGTCTTGGCCATTGATACATTTGTTTGTACAATATTTTTCTTTTTTTTTTATCAACTAATGTTTAGTCTAACTAAGATTAATATGGTACAAAATGTTATGGAAGGAATTTTTAAAGTGTTAGTGTATATATAAAACAAAAACAAGCTTCCTATTTATACAACTTTTTTTAGCCTTTATATTTTTTAAGAATATTTTACCATCTATTGATCTACATATCTTCATTTTTATGTAAGACTTTTAAAACATACTTTTATTTATTAATAATTTGAGTAATTTATATTCATTCTTTAAAATTCAAATTATAACATATGTACAAACAAATATATTTATTTTTACTATATGAATGATGTGATAATTTATTTATTTTTAAAAATAAATTTAAATAAAAATAAGAGAAATAAAATATTTTTCTCAGAAAATATAATTAAAGAAATAATTAATATGATATATTTTTGAAGAAAATCTTAATAAATTAAATGCTGATTTATCTATAAATAATGGATATAAAATATTTTAAAACTAAATAAATGTGAGTGGCAGAACATGTAATTAATCTAGTAACATATGTCTATTTTTATATATTTGCTGAGAATGATCATGGTGATATATATGAGTAATATAGCACCATGGTAAATAACTTACAAAATTAAGTATACACTCCAAAAATGCTTCTAGATTTACAGAGGAGTCTGTTCTGTTTTGAAATCACGGTTGTATTTTTTTGAAGTAGAGGATACAATTTATAAAATTGTGTTATCTTTAGGGTTTTATCAGAAATCTCTAATAATTAGTAATTGAAATTACGATCATGGGAAAACGGCACAAGCTATTTCCAACTACTGTATGCGAAAGAATCTGCATTGTATTCTAAATTCGTTATCATTTATGTAAAGGTAAAAAAACCTGAAAAACGGACCATACAAACAACTCTCTATTTTCGGGATGCTTGGAGGATACTATTTTGTATATGTGGAGCTTATGGACATGGAAGACAAGTAATGAAGCAAGCTAAAGTGACCATTAGAATCTCCTCCATGGTTCTGAATCATCCGATAGCTCTTGTGGCAACGATGGAACAGCTTCATAGGTCAAACCATTGTTGCTTCTGTCTGTGCATTCCAAATACATTTCCATAACAAGTTTATATTGTCTTACTCGTGTGTTCATATGAATGTAATAGATTTTCTGCTTTCAGGTAATAAACTTGTTACATTTCCATAACAAGTTTATGTTGTCTCGCCCGTTCATGTGATCATATGCTGTAATGTAGTTTCTGCTTTCAGATCATAGATTATTCTTTAAAGCTCTAAATCATACCAATCATGCTTTATAAAATTTATCGTTTCTTTATTCTCACAGTTAAAATATATATATATATATATTTTTTTTTGTGGCTATACAAAGCATGTTTTTCTAAAACACATAAATTTATGCTTTTCAAATACAATTCTAAGTCAATTTTCTAAAGAAATAAAATCTACAGCTACAGAACCTACAGTAATATTTCAACAGCAAAAACGTAAAGCTATAACTGTTACCAAGCTCTAAGATCTTTACTTTTTTTATCCTTCTTTTGCTTTCTTGTGCATAAAGAAACGTGACTGCTAAAAGCTTCTCTACTTAACACAGGTTTTTTTATTAGACGTTAAATGTTTGAAACCTAAATTTAATAGGAGAATTATTGAATATGACTCAAAACTTGAGTTGCAATGCAAAAACTAGACTCTCTATTGCAAGTTTGACAAAAATAACTCACATGAGTAGTGAATTTACAATCTTAACCCTTATGACCAAACAAAAAAACGTCAGCCTCGATTACTGTTTTATCCCAGAGAAGTTTACTCGAGAAGTTAAGTAGACTTCTCGAGTAGACTTCTTGGAGAAGTCTACTCTCTAATAATATGTTTACAATTAATTTGAAAAATCATAAAAAATAATTTGATAAAAAATTAGATACAAAACACAAATATATATTTTTTATACCTATTAAAAATAAAATTTGACACAAAATAATCAATTTAAATCATCATAAATAAATTAGGATAAAAATCAATACTAAGAGACTTCTCGAGTAGACTTCTCGGTTTCTCCAGTAGACTTCTCGAGAGAAGTCTACTTAAATGAATTTTTTTCTACATATATAAGGAGAGTTTAACCTAATTGTATTAACAATAAAGTCTCTCTCTATCTAAAAAACGCCTCTCTCTCTGGCCATGAATTTCTTCTCCTTCCTCTCTTGCTATCAATATCCTCTCCATCCTCTCTATCTTGCATTCAAGCTCCTCTCACTTGCAGGTTATGGTGGTGGTAAGCAAATCTGAGCTTTTGTGTTCCTCTTTTTGTTTGCTTTGTGTTCATATTGCAAATCTAAGCTTATTATTATAGATTTGAGCTTATTGTTGTAGATCTAAGTTTATTTTATAGATCTGAGTTTATTGTTGTATAAATTTTGTAGATTTTGTAGATTTTTTTGCAGATCTGAATGTTATAAATATAGTAGATTATTATTATAGATCCGAGCTTTTTATTATAGATTTGAGATTATTGTTGTAGATCTAAGTTTATTTTTGTAGATCTGAGTTTATTATTGTATAAATTTTGTAGATTCTGTTGTAGATCTGAATTTTTTTGCAGATCTAAATTTGTTGTTATTGTTGCATAGCTGAATTTTGTTGATTTTTTTGCAGATCTGAATGTTATAAATATAGTAGATTATGATGCAAATCTAAATTTTAACATTTCTCATTTCTTATTGTTGCAGATCTGACCTTGTTATATTTATGGTTTTGTTCTACAGATCTCAACAAAGCTCTTGCTTGTCTCCGTCGGATTTAACTGATTTGAAGGTTCAAAACGTTTAGAATTCTCGAGTAGACTTCCCAAGTAGACTTTTCGAGCAGACTCCTTGAGCAGACTTTTTGAGTAGACTTCTCGAGCAGACTTCTCAAGCAGACTTCAGTTGCATACATATTTTTCAGAGATTTTAATTTAGTAGTGATTTTTTATGCCAATTTTAAGATTTATAACCAGTGATCCTTAAATTTTTGTTTGTTTAGAGGGTTATTTTCTATGTAATGTTGAATTGCAATGAATGTTTTGTATCATATTCCTAAATTATGTGTGTTTATGTATTCTACAAAATAGACTTCTCATGTCTCGAGTAGACTTCTTAAAGACATTAATTTTACATAACTTAAAGGTTATTCAGAGGGACATTTCTCCCATTTATATCACATAACTTGTCAACCGAGTAGACTTCTCTTGTCTCGAGTAGACTTCTCCTGTCTCGAGTAGACTTCTTAAAACATTAATTTTACATAACTTAAAGTTGACAACATTCGCCCTCCTTTGCTATTCGCCCTCCTTTGCTATTATCCACCTCGAACGGCCACACTGATTCACTCCTCACCCATTCTCCATAAACAACGGGTATGTGAACCGCTCTATGTAACAAAAAAAACAAAATCCAAACCACATTAGAAATCGAAAATGAATAAGTAAACTTCTCTGAAAGTCAGATGAAGTCTACTTAGTAGACTTCTCGAGTAGACTTCACGAGTAGACTTCTAGGCTCGCAGGTCACTTTTGCAAATGACCAAAAAGTCAAATATTTTTCAATTGCAAAAATGACCTGCGAGAAGTCTACTCTACAAAGTCAAAGGTTGGTCAATTGTTGCATAGCTGAATTTTGTTGATTTTTTTGCAGATCTGAATGTTACAAATATAGTAGATTATGATGCAAATCTAAATTTTAACATTTCTCATTTCTTATTGTTGCAGATCTGACCTTGTTATATTTATGGTTTTGTTCTACAGATCTCAACAAAGCTCTTGCTTGTCTCCGTCGGATTTAACTGATTTGAAGGTTCAAAACGTTTAGAATTCTCGAGTAGACTTCCCAAGTAGACTTTTCGAGCAGACTTCTTGAGCAGACTTTTTGAGTAGACTTCTCGAGCAGACTTCTCAAGCAGACTTCAGTTGCATACATATTTTTCAGAGATTTTAATTTAGTAGTGATTTCTTATGCCAATTTTAAGATTTATAACCAGTGATCCTTAAATTTTTGTTTGTTTAGAGGGTTATTTTCTATGTATTGTTGAATTGCATTGAATGTTTTGTATCATATTCCTAAATTATGTGTGTTTATGTATTCTACAAAATAGACTTCTCATGTCTCGTGTAGACTTCTTAAAGACATTAATTTTACATAACTTAAAGGTTATTCAGAGGGACATTTCTCCCATTTATATCACATAACTTGTCAACCGAGTAGACTTCTCTTGTCTCGAGTAGACTTCTCCTGTCTCGAGTAGACTTCTTAAAACATTAATTTTACATAACTTAAAGTTGACAACATTCGCCCTCCTTTGCTATTCGCCCTCCTTTGCTATTATCCACCTCGAACGGCCACACTGATTCACTCCTCACCCATTCTCCATAAACAACGGGTATGTGAACCGCTCTATGTAACAAAAAAAAACAAAATCCAAACCACATTAGAAATCGAAAATGAATAAGTAAACTTCTCTGAAAGTCAGATGAAGTCTACTTAGTAGACTTCTCGAGTAGACTTCACGAGTAGACTTCTAGGCTTGCAGGTCACTTTTGCAAATGACCAAAAAGTCAAATATTTTTCAATTGCAAAAATGACCTGCGAGAAGTCTACTCTACAAAGTCAAAGGTTGGTCAATTGCAAAAATGACCTGCTTCTAAAGAAGTCTACTCAAGAAGTATACTTTATTTTTTTGTTATCAAAGGAAATGGAGTAGACTTCATTCAGACCAAAAGAAGACTACTTTTTTCATGCGGTTAATTGCAAAACTAACATGGGCGTTGACTAGTAGACTTCATTCGGACCAAGAGAAGTCTACTCTCGAAGCCCAGAACTGAAAACACTAAAATTGACTGAAAATCCGACTTACCACTCGTCCTTAGCTTCTTTTCTGGTCAAGATCTTCGATTCTAGCCACCATGAAAGAAACACAACCGCAAAAAGCAACCAACTCGCCAGAATATAGAAATATATATGAAATTCAACTTTCTAATAGTCAAATTATAGAGTTTTTGGGAAGAAAATAGAGAGAAAATTTTGAAGTGGCCAATTTTGGAGGTTAGATTTGCAATTGAAATCAATTTTTGAGTCATTTTTGCAAGAATCTCAAATTTAATTGCTTATAACTTGGGTTTAGATTCGGGTCACCGAGTGGGATTTCTGTTTTTGTATATAGCATCATTATTTTCTTAATCATATAAGGATTGAATGAATGTAGAAGCAATATTGTGGCTGTTCAACAATACTGCGGGTATGGAGAGCTCCGGGGACGCTAGGGTTTTGAGGTTAGCAGACCAAGATGCGACTATGGTGGACTTTGGAGAGAGAGCTAAGCCACCTGGGGATCCACCGGATGTGCCGGACTCGTGGGCTATGAGAATGTCAGGAACAAACGCCGGAGGAATGTCGGTGCCAGACATTCTGTTGGATGATGAGTTTGTTTCAGCGAGGTTGAGAGTGGAGTTTCCTTGAGGGGAGGATGGACAACCGGTTATTACTATAGGGAGCAACGAACTAGACGTGATGAACAGCATGTGGAAGGAGTGCATGATTGTTAAAGTGTTAGGGAGAAACATAGCTATACCCGCTCTGAGTCAAAAGCTTCGAGAATTGTGGCAGCCAAAGGGGAGTATGCATGTACTGGATCTGCTGAGACAATTTTTCATTGTCCGATTTGGATTAGAAGAGGAGTATCTTGCAGCCTTGATAGGTGGCCCTTGGACAGCATTTGGGAGTTATCACATGGTTCAAGCATGGTCGCCGGATTTTGACCCAATGAGGAACCATATTGTCATAACCCCGGTATGGGTGAGGCTTACAAACATACCCATGAACTTTTATCACAAGTCAATCCTCATGGGTATAGCTAGGGAATTGGGAAAGCCGGTTATGGTGGATCTAACAACTCTGAAGTTCGAGAGGGGAAGATTTGCCAAAGTATGCGTGGAGGTCAATCTTGCGAAGCCCCTTAAGGGTACTGTTTAAATTAATGGCGAGCACTACTTCGTAGCCTATGAGGGTTTGTCGAACATATGCTCCAGTTGTGGAATATATGGGCATCTAGTCCATTCATGTCCAAAGTTGGCAACAGAAACAATGGTGGCCGCAGCTCCAAGAGCAGAGATGACTGTGTTAAGTAACAATACCCAGACAGAGGATGGTTTCACCATGGTGACGAGACCTAGAAGAAGAGGGGATGCTGCACAGAGTCTATGCGAAGGGAATCAGGGCTACCGAAGGGTCCACCGGGGGGAGCGGTGGGAACTACGGTCGCATTACATGATGCCCCGACATTTTAATTGCTACTAATAGAAAACTATATGATGAATTGTCTATTTTGGAACTGCCGCCCCCGGGGGGGGGGGGGGGGGGGGGGGGGGGGGCAAATAAACCAAATTTCTGAAGATCTATTCGGTACATGTTGAAGAAATTAAACACGGATGTTCTTGCTCTGTTCGAGATTCTGATACAGATGTTTTTGATCTCTTTCTCAATCACCCCTCTATTTAAATCAGTTGTAGTATATGGGTTTTATGTCAATCCATGAGGAGTTGTTGAATACAAAAGAGTTGCAAGCAGAAATCCTTAAGTCAAGCAAGCAAAGAGGGTTCTTGTTGCCTAAGCAACTGAACTAGCAACCTGAAGTGATCAATAACCAAAAAGAACTAAAAAAAGAGACAGTTTAGCAATGATCAAAGAAGCAAAATAGAGTAAATAACAGAGCAAATAGCAAACTCGAAATTCAATCAAAAAGAAAGCAAGTTCCTAGATGTGGTTATTGATTTTGGGGGAATTCAGAGACTAACTAAGGTTGTTTCAAACAGAATTGATCAAGCAAAAACGTTAGCAATGGTGGTTCCTAGACATAGAGTTCACAAACAAGCAAGCTAAGTCCAATCTCTTGATAAATAGCCCTTTGCTAAACACCTTAGCAAGAACTAACTCTCATTAGTGCTAAAACATTCAACAAGCATTAACAATCAACTCTATTCATGTCAAAATGCTCCTCAAACAGTCAATCTCTTGAGCCAAGGTCAGCAAATCCTCTATCAAACAAGATCAGCATTTCATCAAACACTTGGTGGGCATAAGAGAAAGCTCAAATCCTAGATAAGTGTGATCAAGACAAATCTAGCTTAAAAACAGATCAATAGAGAGGAACCCATGTTATTAAGCACTAAACAAACCTTAATCAATCCTTAAATCTCCTTAATCTACCACATCTAAGAACCCTACGCAAACTACTCACTAATACTCATGTTTAACACCAAACCACAAGAGGAAAAGATGTTAATCATGATTAAAAGAGAGATTAAGGAAAGATTAATGGCAAATACAAACTTATATTAAATAAAGCAAGAAATTTGTCTTACAAACTCAGAAAAATAACTCAAGAACAGTGATATAACATGACTGCTCGAAAATCACCAGAAAATAGTATTTATACATAAATGAGGAAACCTTAAAAGTAATGGCAAAAGTGTAATAAAAAACAGCTCCATATTGGGTTCTTATCGGTCAGTTGTGACCGATAGGGTGATCGTTAGGAATCATATCGGTCTAGAAGGTGACCGATAGGGTGATCAGAATCCTCACGGTGAACTTCTATCGGTCACTTCTTTGACCGATAGGCTTGGTCGATAGGAATCCTATCGATCTAGAAGGTGACTGATAGGGTGATGGATAAGGATTGAGCGGTTTAACAAAACTTTTGTAACTTTCTAACCGCTGATGTAAATGAACTGAAACAGACTCCAGACACAAGCTAACTCACGGGGATACAACATTGATGAAGACTGTTGAAGCTGAATCGGGTTGGAGATGCTTTGTCCGAGCCGGTTTTGTCAGGTGAAGTTTCTGGCCGCTTCAACAAGGTGCACCTTCTTCTTGGCTATTTTGATGTCTTGTGCTGCACCCACCATCATCTCCCATGCTCCTTGTAGTCTCAAAACTCTCCAAACATACCTGCCAAACTCCTCAAATGCACAAAACATGCAATGCTCACCCTAAATCTACACTAAGTCTTAATTGAATGCAAATGGGACAAAAACAAGCAAAAATGAATGTTTAAAGACTATAAAACAATGCAGAATGTATGCTAATATGGTGTAAATAATGAGTATATCAATACCCCCACACTTGCCTTTTGCTTGTCCTCAAGCAAACAAGAGCAAATTGGAGAGTGAGGTTTGAAAGTGGGAGCTCAAAACTAAAGATGTCAATCAAAAACTGATTCAATGCCCAAGTTATAGGTTTTAAGATGCATAGAGATTGTTATACTTTAAAACTTTAGACATACCTATCATAGCAAACAATGAACTCTAACTTAGTCTACACAAGCATTCAAATCAACCAACTCTTTAACATTCATCAATAGTAACCAATGGATCAAGTTTGTGCAAATCAAGAGAAAACAATTAGTCAAGGGACATGGTTATGAGATGAAAATGATCTCATTCAAATAAGGGTTCAAAGATTAAGGGGATCCCTTAGTGAAATGATCCTATCTTAGGCAAAATGCTACAAGTAAAAGCACACCTATGCATGCAAGTCAAAGCTTTCTTCTACCCTTTTTCCCAAGATGAACCTAATAACTTCTAAAACCCCAAGTGGAACTCCTAAATCTACCCTTTCCCAAAGCACTTGATCTCTTCTTCCTTTATATTTGGGGGAAATTCCTTCTTCTTTTACTTATGTGGTTGACTTCTTTTTGGAACTTTCTCTTCTTTGTTATATGATTGGCGCCATTTTCATCACCGTTGGTGGATTGCTTGGTCTGATTTCTCCTTTTGGATGATCTTTTGTAAGCTTTGTTGTTGTTGGCACCTATCTTCTTTAACACTTAGAGCTTTCTTCCTAATTAACTTAACCACAAAATGAACGGTTCCCCCATACTACCAATCCTATACTTCTTCTTCTTCTCAAAGATGTAAACAATTAAAGCTCAAACCACTTGCACTACCCTTTCCCAAACTCCTAACCTAATACCAAGCTCAAAATGCAAGCTGGTGTCTACAAGAGAGCTTCTTCTTGCCATCCTTATTCCTAACACTTTTTGCCAAGATAAGATCGAAAATGATGCAATGCAAGGCCTCACAACTCTCACAATAGTGTTTAGGTTCAATCTCTTGACAAATAGTCCTTTGCTAAACACTCTAACAAGAACTAACTCTCATTAGTGCTAAAAAATTTAACAAGCATTAAGAATCAACTTTATTCATGTCAAAATACTCCTCAAACAGTCAATCTCTTGAGCTAAGGCCAGTAAATCCTCTATTAAACAAGATCAGCATTTCATCAAACACTTGGTGGGGATAAGAGAAAGCCTAAATTCTAGATTCCTGAAATCAAGGCAAATCTAGCTTAAGAACAGATTAATAGAGAAGAACCAATGTTATTAAACACTAAACAAACCTTAATCAATCCCTAAATTTCCCTAATCTACCACATCTAAGAACGCTAAGCAAACTACTCACTAAGCAACATGTTTAACATCAAATCACAAGGAGTAAAGATGCTAATCATGATTAAAAGAGCGATTCAGAAAAGATTAAAGGAAAATACAAACTTATATTAAATAAAGCAAGAAATTTATCTTACAAACTCAAAGAAATCACTCAAGAACAGTGAACTGACATGACATCTCGAACATCTCTTGAAACAGAGTATTTATACATAAAGAGAAAAGCCCTAAAAGTAATGGCAGAATGGTAAATAAAGGCAGGCTTGGACTGGTTCCTATCGGTCTACATGTGACCGATAGGGTGATCGATAAGCTTGCTATCAGTCTGAAGAATGACCGATAGGGTGACCGAAATATGCTCGTTTGTTTTCTATCGGCCAGTCATCTTGATCGATAGGCTGATCGATAGCTCCTCTATCGATCATTCCTTGACCGATAGCCTTCGTGCCTTGACCGATATGGCTTGCAGAAATCGTCTGCCTTGGTTCCTCTTGCTCCATCCAAGCTCAGCAAGCCTCCTGGTTCATTCCCAAAGCTCCTCCTTGCTCCACAAAGCTCCATAAGCACCTAAAACATCCTTCATGCAATGAAAATGCAAACTACATCCTAAATGCAACCTAAGTCTAAAAGGAGAAGAAAGTGGGACTAAAGAGAAAGAAAACATGCCAAAGAGGACAAAAACATGAACTAAATGCAAGCCTAAATGATGTAAATTTATGAGATATCAACACCCCCACACTTGCCTTTTGCTTTTCCTCAAGCAAATAAGAACAAATGAGAGAGTGAGGTTTGAAGGTGGGCATTCAAATCCAAAAGTGCAAATGTAAAGAGATGGAATTAATGCTTAAGTGCCTAGTTGTGGGATGCAAACATAATTAGCCATACTTTAATGAACTTAGCCATGCTCATCATGTTTCAAAATGATCTCAAATCTCAACTTAGACAAATGCACAAATCAACCAACTCTTTAACATTCAATTAAGCTCAAAACCATGAATCATGTTTATGCAAATCAAGTAAAGACATTTGGTTCAAAGGTAAGGTTATGAGATTAAAATGATCTCATTCAAGCAAAAGGTCCACAAACATAAGCGATCACTCAATGAAATGATTCTATCTTAGCAAAATGCTAAAGGTAAAAGCACACTTATGCATGCAATTCAAAGCTCCCTTCTACCCCTTTTACCCAAAGAATGAATCCTATAAACTTCGAAACCCCAAAGTGAACCTGATACAAGCCTCAAATGCTTAAGGAATGAGCCTTATGATTTGTTGCTTAAGTTGGATAGGATGGAAAAGAAGACTGGTGGTTTTGTAGCCTTATTGATGCTTGATGACCTCAAACACCAAGGGTTAGACTCTTCTCAGCTCGAGGGCTAATCCTCACAAGAGCTTAGGAGATTCTAGACGAAATTCTTCAAGGTTGAATCCTCAAAACACTTAAAAAAAACGCAGGAACAATTTGTATTGCAAAGAGATACTTTTCTTTGAAAACAAAATAACTTCTTTTTTTATTATAACTTGGATGACTGAAAATACATGAAGTAAAGAGCTTATATAGTGCTCATAAACAATAGAATGCAACGGTAATAATCATAAAACAGAAGCAAAGAATAAGCTAAAAGTGAGGGAAAAGATGTCTTCTAGCCATTAGGCTTTAAAGGTGATAATGCTTGAATGGGGCGGTCAAAGGGGGAAATCTTGGGGTCTTGAGGTCGAAATGAATATGTATGATCATGTAGCTTGACTGATGGATCAAGAGTAATGATATGATGTAGTCTTTGGTCGTCATTTCCTTCTTTACTCCTTGAATCAACAAAAATGGTTCCATCTTTGGTAAGTGGCTCTTCTTTGATATTTTCTTGGTTTTGGCTCGGTTTGGGGCGGTTCAGAGATTGCTTTTCTGGTCTTGAACATCTTGAAATATGTCTTGGTCGTCGGATATGATGGTGGGGTGAATAAAATGTCATATGATCCTTTGTTTGCTTAACTAGCTCCAATGTTGCTCCTTTTGGTGGTTTAGAGAGATTTGGCGGTTCTGGCTTGATTTGAATGAGTTGACTCCGGTTTGCAGCTTCTTGATCTTCATTATTATCTTCTAAATGCTCTAAAATATAAGTTAAGGTCGTGCTTTCCTCATATAACTCGCCATATGTGTATGTAGGTCCAAATAGATGTCTTGGCTGTTTAGATGGAATAACTTCTGAATTAACTCGGACCGGTTGGGGTTTGGCTCGATCATTTGACTCCTTGTGATATCTAGAACAACGGCGTATGGTGGTCTGATCCTGAACAGCTCCAAGCTCAGCTACAAGCTCTCTTTTCTCCACAGGTACAAGCTGTTCTGCACCATCATTAGCTCCAAGGCTCCACTTCTTGGTTGTTATAAGTGAATGGGACTTGATTCTTACATCATCCTCTCCCTCTTGTAGAGGTTTTGTCCTCAAAACTGTAGAACCTGCATCAAACAACCCTAAGTTAGTCTTTGGCAAATGTTTTAAGTTTAAGAACTTACATTGGGAATTGGCTTGTAGATGCTCCATTAGATGAATGAATGGAATGTCTTTGGCTTCCTTAAGCTCCAGTGTTGATTTAAAATCAATTAAGAGTGATTTCTCCTTAGCAAACATCAAGCTTTCACCATTAGTACCCACGCCAATCTCCTTAGCTTTCTCATCTTTGAACTATTGCTCTTTAATTCCTGCAAAACAATTCTTTGACAAAGACAAGTGCATCATATCTGTGGGATTTAATTCTAATAATTCTTGAATAGCAAAATAACTACTCTTCCGTTTAGCTCTGTTTTGTAAAACTCTAACTTCTTTTTGAGGTAAAGGAGCAAGAATAAACTTACAATGATTGAAAGAGAATGAGTATTCATTGGTCCTCCCATTATGTGCAACATCTCTATCATATTGCCTTGGTCTTCCAAGCAGTACATGCCCAGCTTGCATTGGCACCACATCACATAAAATCTGGTCTTTATACTGGCCATTGGATAGAGGAACTTCTACTAGTTTGTTCACCTTCAACTCTTCTTTGTCATTAAGCCATTTAAGCTTATATGGCCTTGGGTGAAGTTTAGCTTTAAGACCTAGCTTCTCTACTAAACAAACACTAGCAATATTAGCACAAGAACCACTGTCAATTATTAAATGACATACCTTGTTCTGAATACTGCATCTGGAGTGAAAGAGATTGTCTCTTTGTTCTAGATCCTCCAAAACTGGTTGAGAGTTTAAAGCTCTTTTAATGACCAGTATTTCTCCTTCATCAGCATATACAGTGATTTCTTCTTCTGATTCTTCATCCATAGTCTCATCTTGTGAATCATATCCACCATCTGGTCTAAGAATCATTGTCCTCTTGTTTGGACATTCCCTTGAAACATGACTCCTGCCTTGACATTTAAAACAAATAATGTCATGGTGTCTATTTGAGTTGCTAGACTTACCTTGCTCTAGGCGTGATTCATTGCATTTGAATCTAGATTCTATAGCAATGGCTTTGCCTTTATCTACCAAGGGTGTTGGCGTTGTTTGTTGCTGCTGTTGGGGTTGGTTTTGTTGGTTCCAAGCATTGTTGTTTGAGCGGCTTCTAGTAGAGGTTTTCTTCTTGATTTGTTGCTCTCTTTGAATGGCCAAGTGGAGAAGTTCTTGCAAAGAGTGGTAAAACTGCATTTCCACCTTTCTTTGTATCCTCTCTTGTAAGCCATCCATGAAATGAGACATGAGTGACTCCTCTGTTTCTTCTAACTCCAGCCTACTTCTTAGAACATAAAATTCTTCAAAGTATTCTTCTACACTCTTGGTTCCCTGATACAAAGACCTAAATCTTTTTAGTAAATTTCTGTGATAATGAGGGGGAACATACCTCTTGTGTAGCTCAAATTTCATGTCTGCCCATCTGTTGATTTGAGGATATCTTAGTCTACTCTTCTCAGCTGTTTCTCTGTCCCACCAAGCTAAGGCATGGTCAGTGAGACTTGCAATTGCTAGGGCCATCTTCTTTGGCTCATTGTAAGATAAATACTCAAACAAATGTTCCATCCTTCTTTCCCACTCTAGGTAGGCGGCTGGATCAATCTTTCCTGCAAAAGTTGGAGCAGCAAGCTTGACTTGTGGTGGCAAGTTTCTGTCCTCTTGGTATGGCCTGTTGCGCTCAGCATTTCTCCTATTTAAAATTTCTGGGGAAGCTTGTACAGGGTCTGGTGCTCGTGGTGGTACATCAGGGGGCTCCTCTACACGGTTTGCTTCTTGTTGACCTCCTGGAATGTTTCTTCTTGGCAATAGATGTGGAGGGCGTGCTGGATTCTCCAAGCGATTTAATCTTTCAGCAGTGGCTTGGGTATTGGCGTTGAGGTTGGCAAGATTTTCGTTGATGGGTGCGAATGGTTTTTGAATCAAGGTCATCATGGCTTGTAGGGGGTCTGCTGCTGGTAAATCTTCCATAGTACCTTACAAGATTCAAGCAAAACAATCAAAGTTGGTTCAAGATAGATCACAAGAACACAAGAACAGTTGTTTTAGCATTTGAATGAAAAATCAAAGATAAAATATCAAATGATTTGAAAAATTCAAGAAACAATTTTTTTTGTTGTTTTTAAGGGTTTAATTTAACAGAAACAAAAAGAAATTAATTTTTTTGAGTTTTTCTGGATTTTATAAAAATCGAACAAAATGAAGGACACAGAATTAAGCAGTTTTGACCAATTGAATTGAAAAATCAAAACCATTTATCAAACGATCCGAATAATTTTGGGAAATAATTTTTTTTTGTGTTTTTAAGAGATTAAATAAACCGAAACAAAAAGCAAAAACAATTTCAATGGAATTTTGGATTTTATAATATTCGCAGAAGACAGATGAAAATTAAAACAGTTTTTGTGAGTTTTTAGTTTTATAAGAAAGGAAAGATGAACGAAAATAAAAATTAAAAACTTGAGAAGGGATATGGAAACACCTGGATAAGGAGCTTTTAGGTCCGATACCAATAATACAAGCCTCAAATGCTAAAAGAATGAGCCTTATGATTTGTTGCTTAAGTTGGATAGGATGGAAGAGAAGACTGGTGGTTTTGTAGCCTTGTTGATGTTTGATGACCTCAAACACCAAGGATTAGACTCTTCTCAGCTCAAGGGCTAATCTTCACAAGAGCTTAGGAGATTCTACACGAAACTCTTCAAGGTTGAATCCTCAAAACACTTAAAGAAAACGCAGGAACAATTTGTATTGCAAAGAGATACTTTTCTTTGAAAACAAAATAACTTCTTTTTGATTATAACTTGGGTGACTGGAAATACATGAAGTAAAGAGCTTATATAGTGCTCATAACAATAGAATGCAATGGTAATAATCATAAAACAGAAGCAAAGAATAAGCTAATAGTGAGGGAAAAGATGTCTTCTAGCCGTTAGGCTTTAAAGGTGATAATGCTTGAATGGGGCGGTCAAAGGGGCAAATCTTGGGGTCTTGAGGTCGAAATGAATATGTATGATCATGTAGTTTGACTGATGGATCAAGAGTAATGATATGATGTAGTCTTTGGTCGTCATTTCCTTCTTTACTCCTTGAATCAACAAAAATAGTTCCATCTTTGGTAAGTGGCTCTTCTTTGATATCTTCTTGGTTTTGGCTCGGTTTGGGGCGGTTCAGAGATTGATTTTCTGGTCTTGAACTGATTGAAATATGTCTTGGTGGTCGGATATGATGGTGGGGCGAATAAAATGTCATATGATCCTTTGTTTCTTTAACTAGCTCCAATGTTGCTCCTTTTGGTGGGTTAGAGAGATTTGGCGGTTCTGGCTTGATTTGAATGAGTTGACTCCGGTTTGAAGCTTCTTGATCTTCATTATTATCTTATAAATGCTCCAAAATATAAGGTAAGGTCGTCCTTTCCTCATATAACTCGCCATATGTGTATGTAGGTCCAAATAGATGTCTTGGCGGTTTAGATGGAATAACATCTGAATTAACTCGGACCGGTTGGGGTTTGGCTCGATCATTTGACTCCTTGTGATGCCTAGAACAACGGCGTATGGTGGTTTGATCCTGAACAGCTCCAAGCTCAGCTACAAGCTCTCCTTTCTCCATGGGTACAAGCTGTTCTGCACTATCATTAGCTTCAAGGTTCCACTTCTTGGTTGTTTTAAGTGAATGGGACTTGATTCTTACATTAGAACCCCTAAGTCTACCCTTTACCTAAATTCTACCCTTTTACCCTTCTTCATGGCTGGGGAAACTTCTTCTTTTTGCTTGTGTGGCTGCTTCTTTTTGTTGGGACTTGCTCTTCTTTGTTGCATTGGCGCCATTTTTCACCCTTTGGTGGTTTGCCTTGGGTCTTGTTTCTTCTTTGGATGGACCCTTCAAAGTCTTAATGTTGCTGGCGTCATTCTTTCTAAACACTTGGAGCTTTTATCTCCCTTTACTTAATCACAACTTAGTCTTATTTCCCCATACTACCATTTCAAACTTTTTCCTCTTCTTTCAAAGTATATAAACATGAAGTTTAAACCACTTAACTCTATCCTTTTATCCCAAAACTCTTAACGTAGAATCAAGCTCAAAATGCAAGCTGATATCTACAAGAGAGCTTATTATTGCCAGCCGTATTCCTAACACTTTTTGCCAAGACAAAATCGAAAATGATATGCAAAGGCCTCACAACTCTCAAGATAGTGTTTAAGCTCAAAAAGGAGATTTGGTTAAGGGAGTGGATAAGCTAATTGGATCAACAAGAGTGGTAAGAAGGGAAAAGATGATCCAAATATGTATATGGTAGCCATGAATTCACTTTTCAATGCACAAACATGATAATTAAAGATTCAAATTAAGGTTCAAGTTGATAGAGTCGATTTTCAGAGAACAAATACTTTCAGTATGAGATGAGAAGATCAAATTTAGCAATCCAAGCATGATTCAATATTAACTTCTAGCTTTCTTATGATGCATCAAACAACTAATCACTTAAACACTGAAATCATCTCTAAACACTAAGCACTTTACAAGGAAGATTCATCATTATGCCCTATGCAAATGCAATGCAACCTATATGTCAACACTAGAATCAATCCTATGATAATGAGATGCAACTATATGCTTTCTTTTTGGTTTGCAAAAACATAAAAAATTTTTTTTCTTTCGGATTTTTCGATTTTTTGTGATTTTCGATGTCTTAGATGAATGCATGATGTGCATGTGACTCAAGATGAAAAAGAATGAAAAACTAAGAAAACAAAACACAAAGTCAAACCCCAAATCTCTCCCCCACACTTAAATTACACAGTCCCTTGTGTAATGAAAGTAATGAGAGAGAGAAGCAACAAAATATATTACAGAACTAAAATAAAAATGCAGTGGTATAAACAATGATCAGGATGTGGTACCTTTTAGTGGGAGGAGTGGTGGGATTATCCAGATGCCTGTGGAGACTTGCTAGCTCTCCTCTTGTTTCTCCTCTCAAAGGTTTTTAAAGATGTTGCTGCTTCTTGAGGTGGAGGAACCCAGCTTGACCATAGCTTTTGAACTAGAGATGAGTCACCCTGAGTGTCCCATTGTCATGTTGATTGAGCCTCGGAAGGGGTGTAGGCTGGTGCCTCCCATGCTGATGGTATATGGGTCCTTGGCTCATAAGATGAAGTCCTTGGTTGTGCCCATGTTCCCCATTGATCAATTGGTTGCACATGAAAGGAATGTCTTCCTTCGGGATTCCAAACAGCTTCCTCTTCTTCAGTAGGTTCAGCTTGTGGCATTGGCTCTTCATGGTGAGAAGTGTACTCATGAGTGAGGCTTTGATGGGAGGTTCCTCTTGATGTATCTTTATCCTTTTTGAACTTCCCCTTGACCATCTTCACCAGCTTCTTGATGGCTTTGTCTTGCCACTTACACCATTTCCGAAGTGTGTTGATATGCTCATGAGCAAAATTCAGAGAGCTTCCTTGGCTAGGGATCTCATGAGGTTGAAGTGGAACTGCTTAGTGTTGTAGTTCAGCACCTCATTCTCATCAAGCTCTTCTTCTTGGGATTCTTCTTGGCATTCAGCGCCAGCAGCACATGTACTGGCCAGGCATCTGATATCTCCATTGTTTATACCATCTTAGCATGCATTCATCACTAGTTTTAGTCTTTTAGCATGCATATTTTGCTTCTTCTTGTCCCATTTGAAAACATATAGGAGTTAGTGTAGTTTTAGGAGTTGCATTTCATTTTGCATACATTTGGAGTTTTATTTAAGTACTAGAAGGAGTTTGGAGACCAAGTGGTGCAATGGATGTGAGCTGAGAATGGAGCAAGGAGAAGGACAAGGTTGGATGGGCCAATACCGATGATGATATTGATGTGATCTGATCGATATGGAGCATACCGAGGTGAATGTCGATGACTCACTATCAATACAGCAAGAGCATGATGTACAGAAGCAGCATATCGACTAAGGAGGACCTTGATACGCCTTGATGAACCCGTACCGAGCAGTGTATCAATGTCCCAGATCGATGCACCAGAGACAGGACAATACCGAGTTGCTGTATCAACATGAATCTGCTCTGTATGCCTTAACTAAAGGCGATTGTATCGATCTTCACACCAAGGAAAGTCAAGCTGATACACTCTTGAAGCATTCTATATCAACCACTGTATCGACCAGGCCATATCGATACAACCCACAAGAAGACTCGATATCGATGTGAGAGGCCGAAATGGTCCATCCAAGTCAGCTTATTTTCGGTTTAGTCTTGGTTTATTAGGGGTTTCTAAGCCCCCTTATAAATACTAAAGTCCTAAAATGGTTAGGAAACTGAGATCTTATTATTTTCCTACTGTTCTTGCATTAAAAACCTTTCTTTTTCAGCTTTTCTTTGTAAGAACAAGTTTGATTTAGTGAATTTCTGCACTTGCCTTTAATCTATTCTTGCTTATTCTGCTTTCTAATCATGCTTAGCCATTATTTCTCTTTGGAATTTGTAGTTTTGACTATGGCTAGTGAGTAGTCTTATTTAGGGTTTGAGATACGATAGATTAGAGGGGTTTTAGGATTAGATTAGTGATGTCTTATGCTTAATATGATTGTCTTCTCTCTATTAGATGTGCTTAACACTAGATTAGTCTTGGCCATTCTTGTTTAGTATCTTGGCTTTCTCTTATGCCTGATAAGTGTTTGATGAAATGATGCTATGAGTCTTTTAGAGGATTTGTTCTCTTAGCCTAAGGAATTAGATGTCTAAGGTGTACTTTGGCTTTATAGGATTGGAATTATGTTTTAAATGCTTGCTGATCATGTGTTTGAGTAAAGGAATTTGTCATGAATATGTGCTTAGCAAAGTGGTTAGTATCAAGGAATTGAGCTAGTCATAAATGTTAATTCTATGCTTAGAAGATAGCATTGTTTGAATGGTTTTGAAGCATCACTAGTTTAGTTCTAATCCCTTCTTAGTCAATAACCCCCATCTTAGATCCTTGGTTTAATCTATTTGAATTTCCTGCTGTTAAATCTGTTCTGTTTAGTCTTGTTTAGTTTGATCACAACTGCTTTATTGAATCTGGCTTGACTTAAGTGAACTTCTGCATTCTTAGCATCTTATGAAGTCAGATGGATTGACACCTTTCATACTACAATGACATGAGTGTGTTAGGATTTGGATAACTAAAATCCTGTTATCAAATTGGCGCCGTTGCCATATGAGGTTTAGTCTAAGAATTAGGATTTGTGGATTGCTTGAGATTAAGCTACTTTTTTCTGTTTGGTACTGATTTGCTAGTTTGCTCTTCCTCTTATAGGTGTATGAACTTGTGGTTTATAGGCAATCAAAACCTGGTGGATTATCAACACAGCATTTTCCAATTGGAGAGAATATTAAGAGCAGCAAGGGAAAGAGAGAGACTGCAAAGGTTTCATCAGCTCAACATGGAGAATGGTATTAATGATAAGCGATTTCAGGGACCACTGATATGCTCAAATTAATCCTTAGAGCTACTCTCTCAAATTAAGAGATCACTGTAATACTAAGGGATCAAATCCACAAGGAACTTAATACTATTACTTAATAGATTTTAGATTCAAATGAAGCTAAGCAGTCGATAATAAATAAAACTAAATAGTAAAATGAAAGTAACAAGATCAGGAACGGATTATGAGTTCTTAAAATCAATAGAGACAAGGCGCTAGACAATGGGAAATTCACAAGTTGACATAAATCGCAGACTACAGACTGAAAAGATTATTTATTAAAACCGTTCTAGAACTCGAAAACACGAATGTAAAACCAATCGACTTCCGTCGCAGAGATTAACTATGATCAGATTCTATAATTCCAAATTCCTTTGCAAATTCTAACAACCTAAACGAGCATTATAGTTCAGGTTCGATATGTTCACAAAATCACTAATCCAAATTCCTTTGCAATCAGTTATTTTGCTCATCTAAGATAGTTCTGGTGATTAACAATGTTTCCACATCTATTAAACAACCTAAGATCTGATTTCTAGGTGACCAATCTTTAAATCAGTGTTAAAGCAATCCAGATGAAGAACCAAATGATTTATCCCTTCAGTTTTGTAGTTCTAACCATTCATTATCAACCTTTGAATAACCCAAAACCTAACTAGCAGATTACTCATACATAGCAAGTGAAGTACAAATCATGACTGAATAAAATTGCATTAAGAAATAGAGTAAAAGATGAAGGAGTTCGAAATTCTTCTCTAAAGAGTATGAATTTGTCTCTCCAAAAGCTCTCAATCTAATCTCTCTCTTAGTCTCAATGAAAGCAAGATGATAGCCTAACAATAGCTTAGAAAACATAAATACAAGTCTAAACACGAACTGGGGCCAAAGTGCAAATAGTGGGAAACTTTTGAGCTAAGTTGCAATTCTTCAAAAGAGTTTTTAGGACTCTCCTCGCGACCACGACCGGTGTCGATCGACACCACACGGTTGGTGTCGATCGACACCCTGCTTCATAATGCTCTCCGACTTGGTCTTTTCAGCATCAGCTTCAACATAGCTCCAAAAGGCTCCAAAACTCACAGTTATGCTCGAAACGTACCTAGACCTGCAAAGACTCTATAGGACTCGAAAAATACCAAAAAGACTCTATAAACAAGACTTATATCATGATCAAAAACCAGAAAAACCATGATATATCTTTTGCTTGCCCTCAAGCAAACATCAGACAAAGCATAGGGTCGAGGTTTGAAAACACAGAAAAAGTCAGCCAGACATCAGGAACACCACATTGATTAACACTTTTGAACCCACAAACCACATAGTTAACACAACATCAAATTTCAGTCTAATCATCACATGCTTAGCAAATCTTTCAAATCCAATTCAAGCTCCTTCAAGAAATCTGAAATCTCTACTGCTAAACTCCTTATTTCTATCTAAGTGATGTCACGTCAAGGTTTTATCATCTCAATCACTTATAGATTCTTTTCCCTTCCTAAACAACTGAACAAAGCAATCTCAACACATCTCTCCTATTTTCTCCTCCCTTGATCTTTTCTTTCTGATTTTTTTATTTATTTTAAGCTCTTTCCCATTCTTTTACAGTCTAAGATATGGTGCTACTCAATACATGTGTTCCTTGTGAGGAGACAGGTTCTTAAGTGTGTTCATTACTGTTGTTCCTTGTGAGGAGACAGGGTCATAGAATGCACCATTCTTTTGACTCAAACTTTTAAAGCTATATCAGGGAAGGTCAAAGAGAGGCTGTGTCTTAACATACTTATCAGTGTCAGAAGAGAGAATCAAGATCAATGAGAATCGAGCACCAAGACAAGAAGTTTTAAGTTCATTAAAGTGGAGCTAACAGCAAATTTTCCAGATTCTCTAAGAACCTAAACCTTCATTGCTAGACTGATCTACCTATGACTTTCAACATAGAGAGACTTGTAATCAACTACTGTGGCAATGGTTCTTATAAGCATCAATGTTTTGTGGTTGGTTCCAAGAAAAACTGACAATTTCAAAAATTTTGACTCAATAAAACAGGTTTTGACTCAACTTTGAGACTCTATAAATAAAAAAAAATGTACACAATGTCAGCAACGACCTCCCACAGACTTAAACAACACTGTCCCCAGTGTTATTAAGCATGGATTTGGTAAAAATTAAGCAATGAAACGGTTTGTACATAGATGAGAAAATGGTACCTGTGACTATGCATGGTGTCGATCAACACCACATGGTTGGTGTCGATCGACACCCTGTCCGAAAACAGAATGGGATGACCCAAACATGTGTATTTGTTGCAAGTTAGATTGTTAGCTGAAGTTCTCCCAAGTCAAGACTGTTAGGAACACTCAAGCAAACAATTAAAAGCAACAATATAATCAATAATCTCATAAGTTCAAACAAGTTTCAAAACATAATCAAAGCTGACAAACTGACTCAAAACTAAGACATAAAAACTGACTCAAGAGAGATGAAAAATAACAAAGGGAAAAGAAAAAGTAACCAGGATAGATAGAGGAATTAATCCTCATCCTCATCGCGATCAGGCGAGTGGGGACGAACACAACCGCAGTTAGACAACACTGAGATGGCGTTCCATAGCGCTTGAACACTCTGCACCATGAAACGCTGAAAAGTGGCCTGCCCCATCGGGATGTCTGGAATCTGTGGGACCTCATGTCAACCAATCGGCTCAGCCAGCGTGTAGGTGCGTGGTGCTCTTGCTCGATGAGATGGACCTCCAGCAAGGCCCTCAACAGGTGCATCCTCAGCGGCAGGAGCATCAGCTCGTGAAGATCCTCCTATGCGCCTAGTAGCTGGCGCGGATCGCAGTAGAGTAGCGTCGAGCTGAAAGCTGAGGGAGTCTGTCTGAAGTGTAGTGAGAGCAGGCTGTGGTAACGGAATCAGACATCGCTGACCAGTGTGACTGACAAAACTCCATAGCAGCTCATCTCCCACGATCCAATGTGTCCTCCTCAAGTAGTCCATGTCTAGGAGGTGGCGCTCAGTCATAACTGTGCAAGTCGAAGTATCGATGTTGCAGTAGCGGAAGATAGGAGTGAGAAGACTACCAATACTCTCGGGCTTGCCCCGAGTGCCGGTGAACGCCTTGGTCTTTAGCGAAGCCAAGTGATGGGCAAAGATAGCGCCCATGTTGACGTCACTGTTAACCGGATACTCCTCTGTAAGTACATCCTCAATGCCATAGTAGAGGAGAGTCAGCTCAGAAACACGCATCTTCCCAGGCTCGGACTTACACATAAGTGTAGTGGAGAAGAGGCGGGTGAGGATGCGCAGCAAAGGGTGGCGCACATCTGTCTGAGTGGACCTCTTAGAGTCATACATCCCATTCCCGAAATGGGACCAGAAACTCTGCAGGTCAGGGAATGGCGTCGGATGAGAGACGCCAGTACGCGCTGAATCAAACCCGTAGATGAGACAGAGTGCAGTGAAGTTGATCCAGTACCTGATGCCACATATGATGAATGTGAGAGTGCCCTCATCTGCCATCTTGACGATCTCATTGGTGTAATACACCCTGACTGTGGCAATGAACTGGCGCACTAACTCCGGGTATAGATCATACTGCTTGGTCGCAATGGTGCCCAAGCCAATCTTCTGCAGCACTCGCAGCGCCTCTTCCTTGAGCCCGAGCCTGCGCAATGTATCCGGACAAGCGAAGCGTGTAGGCGCAAAGTTCATCTTGGTCCAGGCATTGTAGAACAGTGTATCATAGTCATCCCACTGCTCACTGATGTTCCTGAAAATGCAGTCGCGTTTCGCTACCTCTTTCGCCGGTGTATCCTCCCAAGCTCTCTCCATCGGGATCCTCAACCCTTCTCTCCGAGGCCATGGCGGAAGAGAGGGTATAACAGATGCGGGATTAAAGGATTCCCCAGTCTCAGTACGTGATCTCTTGTTCCTCGGAGACATCTGCACTCATAAAACAAAGAACACACAAAAATTTCGAAAATTAGGCCAAATATCGTAAATCTGAAAAATTCTTAATCTGGCCTGTATCATCAATGGCAAACCTAACCAGCAACTTAATGATCACTAATCACAAAAAATTCCAGTCTAAAACCCCAAATTCGAACATATTTTTGCAATATTAATCATCAATCCGAAACTTTCAAAATTTTTCAAAAGAAGCTGTAATAACTAAGGGGCAAGGTCGAATTCCTTCTAAACAACCTAGAGAAGCATGATTCAAGTCCTAAATCAAACTAAAACAGGTCAAATCAGAAGTTTCAAACCTTGAGGTCAAACTGAAAAAGTGGGATTTCGAGTGTCATACCTTGCAGATCGGATTAATGAGTTGGATATTCAGAAAGAGCACAAAATTTTGCCCAAGTTAGGCTTTTGAATCACTCAAATCCGTTAAAAAATAAGGAAGTTGCAATTTATGGAGAAAATTTGTGTTTTCGGGTTTTCAGAAAAGTGAGAAGGAAGAAGATGAGTTTGGGGGTTTAAGGGCGGCGTACCTGATTAATGATGGTGTCGATCGACACCGGACCGTGGTCGATATTGACTCGCCACGATTTTTTTTTTTTTTTTTTTTGACTCTGTAACACGAAAATAAGTCAGTAAAAAATAAAAATTAGACTAAGTATGTACACTTACCAGTGGGTTGCCTCCCACCAAGAGCTCGTTTAACGTCATTAGCTTGACTGTCCTCAGAATCAGGCTGTGGGTGCATCTGCCAAAGGTACAATCTGTCCTTCGGGAATCGCGGCTTTCGCCCAGTAATGTTTCACCCTTTGCCCATTGATAACAAACTCCCTGCCCTCTGGAGATGATAGAACAACTGCACCATATAGTCTGACTTCCTTGACTGTGAAAGGACCTGACCAACGAGAACACAATTTTACAGGAAATAATTGTAAACGTGAGTTATACAAAAGTACCTGGTCATTTGGTTCAAAGTGTCTGACAAGGATCTTCTTGTCATGGTAGGCTTTAGTCCTCTCCTTGTACAGCTTTGAGTTCTCATATGCATGATGTCTGATCTCATCTAACTCATTGAGCTGTATCTGGCGCCTCTCTGCTGCAGATTTCCAGTCAAAGTTCATCTTCTTGATAGCCCAATTTGCTTTGTGTTCAAGCTCCACTAGAAGGTGACATGCTTTCCCATAAAACAAATGGAATGGGATGGCGCGAAGTGGTGCCTTGAATGCTGTTCTGTAGGCCCAAAGTGCATCATCTAATTTGGTTGACCAATCCTTTCTTGTCTTTCCAACTGTCTTCTCCAGGATTTCCTTTGATCTGCCTGTTGGAAACTTTAACCTGACCACTTGTCTGAGGGTGATAAGGTGTAGCAACCTTGTGATGAACTCCATATTTCTGCAGCAGCTTCTCAAACACTCTATTAATAAAATGCTTTCCACCATCACTGATCACAATCCGTGGTACTCCAAACCTGGGAAAAATGATGGTTTTGAACAGCTTCAGGACCACTGCAGCATCATTGTGTGGACTGGCAATTGCTTCCACCCACTTGGAGACATAGTCCACTGCGACCAGGATGTACTTGTTCCCATAAGATGAAGGAAATGGTCCGATGAAATCGATGCCCAAGCAGTCAAAAACTTCAATCTCAAGTATGATGTTTTGTGGCATCTCGTGTCTTTTACTGATCTTCCCTCTCCTTTGGCAGATATCACACTGTAAGATGAATGTCTGAGCATCCTTGAACATTGTAGGCCACCAGAAACCTGCTTGTAGAACCTTGGAGACAGTATTGAAAGTAGCAAAGTGTCCTGCATACTCAGAACCATGACAGTGGAACAGCACATTCTGAACTTCAGCTTCTGCAAGACATCTTCTGTGGATTCCATCTGAGCAGTGCTTGTACAAGTAAGGCTCATCCCAGTAAAATCTCCTGAGTTTTCTTATGAATTTCTTCTTCTCATAGCCTTTGAGGGTTTCAGGGACCTCATCTGCAGCTAGGTAGTTGGCAATATCAGCATACAAATGCCTTGAAAAGGCTATAACTGCGAAGATAGGCTGAGAGAAAACATCACGCAGGATCTGCTGAAGGACTAGTGCAGTACGCGACTGGTGTCGATTGACACCAGAGGGGGTGTGTCGATCGACACCAAGTCTGTGTCGACTTGGTGATGATGTCGATATCGATCCTGCTCGATATTGGTTTTCCTCGAGGTTAGTGTCGATTGACACCAAGTGGTGGGTGTCGATCGACACCCTGTCAGCAGTTCGAAAAAACAGCAACTCTTCCACATCTGAAGACTCAACCTTGCCTCAATGAGACATATATTCTCCTCTGGCAGGAAATCATCAATGGGGACGCTATCTTCAATCCTGATTCTTGAAAGATGATCTGCTACCCCATTTTCAATCCCTTTCTTGTCCCTTATCTCAATGTCAAACTCTTGTAGTAGCAAAATCCATCTCAACAGTCTTGGTTTTGCATCCTTCTTCTGCATCAAAAACGTGAGAGTAGAATGGTTTGTATGCACAATCACTTTAGCACCAACCAAGTACTGTCTGAACTTCTCAAATGCAAATACTACAGCCAACAATTCCTTCTCTGTAGTTGCATAGTTCTTTTGAGAATCATCCAAGGTTCTGCTTGCATAGTAGATTGCATGAAGCTTCTTCTCCTTTCTCTGACCCAAAACAGCACCCACTGCAAAGTTTGAAGCATCACACATCACCTCAAATGGTAGATCCCAATCAGGAGGCTGCAGAATAGAGGCGCTCACTAATGCTTGCTTGATTTGCTGGAAGGCTGAATGACACTCTTAAGTAAATTCAAACTTCACATCCTTGCAAAGCAGAGCTGTGAGTGGTCTTGCAATCTTACTGAAATCCTTAATGAATCTCCTGTAAAATCCAGCATGTCCCAGAAAGCTTCTCACTGACTTCACACAATCAGGTGGCTGGAGACTTGTCATCACTTCGATTTTGGCTTTGTCCACCTCAATGCCTTGTCCAGAAACTCGATGCCCAAGTACAATCCCATCTCTGACCATAAAATGGCATTTCTCCCAGTTCAGAACTAGGTGCTTCTCTTCACATCTTGCGAGCACTTGACAGAGATCGTCAAGTCAGTCTTCGAAGGAGGATCCATATACTGAGAAATCATCCATGAAGACCTCCATATACTTCTCAATCATGTCTGTAAAGATGGACAGCATGCACCTCTGAAATGTCGCAGGAGCATTACAGAGTCCAGATGGCATTCTACGATAAGCAAAGGTGCTATAAGGACAAGTAAAAATGGTATTCTCCTGGTCATATGGGTATATGGGGATATGAAAGAAGCCAGAGTAGCCATCCAAGAAGCAGTAGTAGGAGTGATTTGCCAACCTTTCCAGCATCTGATGAATGAATCGCAATGGGAAGTGGTCCTTTCTTGTAGCAGCGTTGAGCTTCCTGTAGTCAATGCACATTCTGTGGCCAGTGATGGTCCTTGTAGGAATCAGCTAATTCTTCTCATTTTTTCACCACTGTGACTCCTCCTTTCTTGGGAACCACTTGCACTGGATTGACCCACGTGCTGTTTGAAATGGGATAGATGATCCCAGCAGCTAGAAGCTTTATGATTTCCTTTTTAACTACATCGTGCAAATTTGGATTCAGCCTCCTCTGGTTCACAATTGACGACTTGGACTCATCCTCAAGGTGTATCCTGTACATGCACAACTCTGGAGAGATACCTGAAATGTCATGAAGAGAGTATCCAAGAGCCTTGCGAAAAGTGCGCAGCTTGTTTAGCAGTAAGGTGAGCTCTGCATTATTCAAGGTAGCACTAACTATAACAGGATATGTAGAGTTAGGTCCCAGAAAAAGAATACCTTGGACCTGCAGGAAGCTGTTTGAGTTCCATTTTAAGAGCTTTTTCTTCACTCCAATCGCCCAGCTTTGCAGCTTTAACAGATGTTCCAACCAGCTCTTGTTGTGCCACTAGCTGCATGACTTGCTCACTTGCATCCATCATCCTGACATAACCAGCAGCAATGTTGTCTAAATGCTCTGTTGCTTCTGCAGAAGCTGTCAATGCCCTCTCCAAAGAGTCTGTAGGATGCATCTCTTGAAAGATCTCTTCTGCAAGACTGGTGAGGGAGTCTACATAGAATGTGTGGCCATCTATTGTTGGCATCTTCATCAACTTTTCCATGTCAAAGTTCATCACCAAATCGCCCACATTCAGAGCAATGCTCCCTTTCCTGACATCTATGATGGCGCCTGCAGTAGCTAAAAATGGCCTTCCCAAAATCAAAGGGTCCTTTGGTTCTTCCCCATAAGCTAGAACCACAAAGTATGTGGGAATCACACAATCTCCCACCTTGACTGGCACATCCTCTAGAATGCCTTCAGGAATCCTTACAGATCTATCTGCTAAGATAAGAGATATTCTGGTTGGCTGGAAGTCAGTCATGCCCAAGCTGACAGCAACTGAATGAGGTCTCAGGTTGACACTTAACCCTAAATCACATAATGACCTCTTAAACCTTTCAGAAAAGATTGTGCAGTCTAGAACAAGCTCCCAGGATCAGTCAGCTTCTCTGGTATCTTGTTCTGAATCGCTGCACTCACTTCGTCTGAAATCAGCATTGTCCCTTGCTCAAGCCCAGATTTTTGATCATCATACTTTTCACATATCTCTTTATCACAGGAGTAGTCCTTATAGCATCTATCAAAGAAATCTCCACCACAAGCTTATCCATGATAGCCTTGATCCTAGCATCCTCCAGCTCTTGTTTAGTCTTCTTTTGGTTCCTTGGATAAGGTACCTTTGGCTTGAAAACCCTTTCTTCTGCAATTTCTGGAGTCTGCAAATTCGCAGCTTTCTTCTGTGGTGGGTTTCGATCGACACCAGGTGATGGGTATCGATCGACGCTAGCTTCTGAGAGAGGTGTCGAGCGTCTGTTGAGCTGCTTGTCGACCTCGGTCGATATCTCTTCGCCTCAAGTCGAAGAACCGTGAATTTCCTTTGGTGTCGTTCGACACTGAGGGGTTGGTGTCGATCGACACCCTTCAAAACTAGCAAAATCCTCATCTTCAAACTCCTACAGTTGCTCGAAATCCTCTGTACTCAGGCCCTTTTTTTGCACTGGTTGCAGATTCTTTCCACTCCTCCGCGTGATGGCATTGACAGAGTGTCTTGGGTTGGTATCTGTTCTTCCTGGAAGAAATTCATCTTGTCTTTTCATAGCTCCAGCAGTTTGAGCCACTTGAGTATCCAAAGTCTTGACATGACTGTTCAGAGCTTCGATTTTCCCATTCAGATCCTGATATAGGGCGACAATCTTGCCATTGAAGTCAACTGTAATCTTCTGCTGACCTTCTAGAAACTGCTCAAGCATGGCTTCCATCTTGCTTAAAGCTGATGGTGCTGGTGCAGGCTGATAAGATGAGGAACCATAGTTCCTGTTGAAGTTGTTGTTCTCGTAAGACTTCTGGTGTTCAGACTTCTGAAGCTGAGGCAGTAGGACCTTGGGAGAATGTTGCTATTTTCGTCCTCAACTCCTCTGACCTTGCATCATCATAAAAGTTGTTGAGGAAAGCAGATTTAATGTCCTCCCACGTGGTCAAAGAGCCAGCTTCCAGCTGTTTCAACCAATGTGCTGCATCTCCTCACAAAGAGTGAGGGAAAAGCTTGCAGAATAGGAAGTCACTGCTGACTCCATTGGCTTTAACAATTGTAGCTAGGTCTTCAAACCTCTCTATATGGTCCATAGGGTGCTCATGGGGAAGCCCACGGAAAGGATGTTGACCCACAAGCTGGTAGTAGGTGGGTTTCTGCTCAAAGTATTCCTCTGAAAGACAGGAGGGCGGATTGCATCTCTATTTGCATAGAACTGATATGGCCTGTTGTAATCTCCCAGGGTCCCCTGTGGAAGATGCCCAACAGCATCTGCAGCAGCTTGTTGTTGCACATTCTGTGCAACTGGTTGCACATGCATTTCCTTAATCACAACGCCATTCTCATCAATCCTCTGCCATCCTCATTTCTTCTGTTCCCTTCTCTGTCAACTGATATCCCTTGTGTTTACACCATTTAGGGCTGTATTTAGTACATGTTTTGGTCCTCTTTGCATATTTTCCCTTAGATTTTGTCCCATTTTCTTCTCCTTTTAGACTTAGGTTGCATTAAGAGTATCGATTGCATTTTCCTTGCATATTGGATGTTTTTAGGTGCTTTTGGAGCTTAAAGGAGCTTGGAGGAGTTTTGGGAATGATCGAGGAGGCTAGCTGGACAAAAGGGAGCAAGAAGGATCAAAGCAGAAGATCTATGCAGAAGTTTTCGGTCAGAGCCTGGAATTTTCAGTCTCTGGTGACCGAAATGGAGCAGTATCGATCACCAGTATCGGTCTGATGTGGTCGACACAAACACACCGTTATAATTTTGGTCGTGTGTGTCGATCATTGATGGCCGATACAGATAAATTTCGGTCACTGGAGGTCGACACAACTGACCGATACTGACCCAGCCCGAACCTGTTTTTAATTACATTTTTGCCACCTTTCTATGGTTTTCTCCCTTGGGCTATAAATAGCCCCTTTTCTATATTTTCGAGAGGTCTTGTCAAAATACTGTTCTTAAGTAATTTTTTTAAGTTTGTAAGACAATTTCTTTGCTTTGTTTAATACAATCAAGTATTTGCTTTAACAGGATTCTGAATTGGGGTTTGAGAAAGGCTGGTATCGGTCATTTGTTTCGGTCATGGCAGACCGATACACATATTTTTGGTCAGTAGTATCGACCATGACTGACCGATATCAGTAGAGCCAGTCTACACCAGTCAACATATCGGTCACTTGTGATCGATATGGAAAGACGTTTGAAAGTAGGGAAAATTTTCGGTCATTCATATCGACCACACTTGGTCGACGTAAACATACCGTATGATTTTCGGTCTATCGTGTCGACCACTGTTGATCGATACGATTCTTGAAATCATATCGGTCACCAGTATCGATCACTC
Organism: Thlaspi arvense; assembly: GCA_911865555.2. Taxonomy (NCBI): domain Eukaryota; kingdom Viridiplantae; phylum Streptophyta; class Magnoliopsida; order Brassicales; family Brassicaceae; genus Thlaspi; species Thlaspi arvense. The sequence continues at coordinate 18,039,784 of OU466857.2, forward strand.
AAGATCGACACAATCACACCGGATGTATTTCGGTCAAGTGTGTCGACCACTGATGACCGATACAAATCCCAGAAAGCACGTCAGTCTCCAGTATCGATCACTCATGACCGAAAATGCAATTTCGGTCAGTAATATCGGTCATGAGTGACCGAAACTCCATCCGAGGTAAGTGTATCAACTTCCAAAAAAATTTCCCTCCTTTGGTTTGGAGCCAAGGGAGTTTGAATGTTTAAATGGGATTCCTTCTGACCTCTTTCTTAGCTTCTGAACACTTTTGTTTTTGTCCCCCACTCATTTGATTCCCTTCACTCCCTACCCACCTCTTTATAAGTCAATAAACTCTTCCTACTCTCCTAACTTCATCTCTCATTGCTCTACCTCAAAGATTTTCATCCCTTATTATAAGTACTCAGAATTTCTTTGAGCTTTACACTTTCGGGTACAATGAGAAGAAGGAGCAGCTCAACAGCAAGCATCAGGAGTAACTTGAGCTTTTGCCCTGATGAGAGCCAACTCTACCAAGAGGGATCAGTAGTTGAAGAGCGAAATGACAGTCATAGAGACACACAAAAATGATCTCCTCAGGATCATCCCACCACTCCTGCCACTAAACCAAGTACCACATCCTTTCCATTGTTATATACCATTGCATCTTTTCATTTTTGTAATATATTTTGTTGCTTCTCTCTTTCATTGCTTTCATTACACAAGGGACTGTGTAATTTAAGTGTGGGGGAGAGATTTGGGGTTTGACTTTGTTTTCTGTTTTCTTAGTTTTTCTTTTTCTTTTCACTTTGAGTCTCATGCATATCATGCATACATGTAAGGCATAGAAAAACACAAAAAATCGAAAAAAATTGAAAATCTTTTGCATTTTTTGCAAACCAAAAAGAAAGCATGTAGTTGCATTTCATTCCTTTAAGATTGAGTCTAGTGTTGACATATAGGTTGCATTGCATTTACATAGGGCATTATGATGAATTTTCCTTGTAAAGTGCTTAGTGTTTAGAGATGATTTCGGTTTTCAAGTGCTTAGTTGTTTGATGCATCATATGATTGCTAGAAGTTAAGGCTGAACCATGCTTAGATTGCTAGATTTGGTCTTCTCGTCTCATTCTGAAAGCATTTGTTCTCTGAAAATCAACTCTATCAACTTGAACTTTAATTTGGAATTTCAATTATCATGTCTTATGCATTGAAAAGTGAATTCATGGCTACCATATACATATTTGGATCATCTTTCTCCTTTCTACCACTCTTGTTGATCCAAAATATCTGATCCTCATACTTATGGGACAGTTACATCCTCACCCTTAACCAAAACCTCCTTTTGAGCCTAAACACTATTGTGAGAGCTGTGAGGCCTTTGCATTGCATTTTCGATTTTGTCTTGGCAAAAAGTGTTAGGAATAAGGCTGGCAATGATTAGCTCTCTTGTAGATATCAGCTTGCATCTTGAGCTTGATTCTAGGATAGGAGTTTTTGGGGTTTGAAAGGGTAGAGTTAGGTGGTTTGAGCTTAATGTTTTTATCTTTTGAAAAGAAAAGGGAAAGATTTGAAATGGTAGATAAAGGGGAAACAGTTTAGTATTGTGGTTAAGCAAAGGGAAGAAAAGCTCTAAGTTCAAAAGGAAGAATTGACGCCAACAAAAAAGCTCAGAGAGGGTCCAAAGAAGAAAAATCAGACCAGGAGCAATCCACCAAAGGTGATGAAGGTGCCATTACAATAAAGAAGAGCAAGTCCCAACCAAGAAGAAGCAACCACACAAGCAGAATGAAGAAGGTTTCCCCAGCCATGAATAAGAAGAAAGAAAAGGGTAGAGTTTAGGAAAGGGTAGACTTAGAGGGTTCACTTTTGGGTTTAGAAATGCTTAGGACTCATCTTTGGGAAGTAAGGGTAGAAGAGGGCTTTGAATTGCATGCATAAGTGTGCTTTTACCTTTAGCATTTTGCCTAAGATGAAGTCATTTCATTGAGTGATCCTTTATGTTTTTAACCCTGTGCTTAAATGATATCATTCTTGTCTCATAACCTTACCCCTTTTCAACTAAATGTCTTCACTTGATTTGCATAAGCATGATTCATGTTCTGAACTTAATTGAATGTTAAAGAGTTGATTGATTTGAGCATTTGCCTAAGTTGAGATTTGAGATCATTTTGAAACATGATGAGCATGGCTAGGTTCTTTTAAGTATAGCTGATTGTGTTTGCATCCTACAACTACGCACTTGAGCATTAAAACCATCTCTTTACCTTTGCACTTTTGGAATCTGAATGCCCACTTTCAAACCTCACTCTCTCATTTGTTCTTACTTGCTTGAGGACAAGCAAAAGACAAGTGTGGGGGTGTTGAAATTCCTTGTATTTACACCATTTAGGGCTGCATTTAGTACATGCTTTCGTCCTCTTTTGTATATTTTCCCTTAGCTTTTGTCCCATTTTCTTCTCCTTTTAGACTTAGGTTGCATTTAGACTATAAATTGCATTTTCCTTGCATATTAGATGGTTTTAGGTGCTTTTGGAGCTTAAAGGAGCTTGGAGGAGTTTTGGGAATGATCCAGGAGGCTAGCTGGACAAAAAGGAGCAAGAAGGATCAAAGCAGAAGATCTCTGCAGAAGTTTTCGGCTAGAGCCTGGAATTTTCGGTCTCTGGTGACCGAAATGGAGCAGTATCGATCACCAATATCGGTCTGATGTGGTCGACACAAACAAACCGTTATAATTTCGGTTGTGTGTGTCGATCACTGATGACCGAAACAGATAAATTTCGGTCATTGGAGGTCGACACAACTGACCGATACTGACCCAGCCCGAACCTGTTTTTAATTACACTTTTGCCACCTTTCTAGGGTTTTCTCCCTTGGGCTATAAATAGCCCCTTTTTCTATATTTTCGAGAAGTCTTGTCAAAATACTGTTCTTAACCTATTTCTTTAAGTTTGTAAGGCAATTTCTTTGCTTTGTTTAATACAATCAAGTATTTGCTTTAATCTTTCTTTTAATCATGATTAGCATCTTCTCCCTTTGTGATTTGGTGTTAAACATGATTATGAGTGAGTAGTTACCTTAGGGTTTCTAGATGTGGTAGATTAGGGGAATCTATGGCTTGATTAAGGCTTGTTATGTGCTTCTGTTTATGGGTTCCTCTCTATCAATCTGTTATTCATGCTAGATTAGTCTTGATCAAACTGGTTTAGGTTGTTAGCTTTCTCTTATGCCCACCAAGTGTTTGATAAAATGCTGAACCTGTTTATTAGAGGATTTGCTGGCCTTGGCTCAAGAGATTGACTGTTTGAGGAGCATTTTGACTTGAATAGAGTTGATTAGTCTTGCTTGCTTGATGTTTTAGCACTAATGAGAGTTAGTTCTTGTTAAGATGTTTAGCAAAGGGTTATTTGCCAAGAGATTGGATCTAACTAGCTTAGTTGTGAACTCTATGTCTAGGAACCACCATTGCTTGCTTACTTGCTTGATCAATGTAGTTTGAAACAGCCTTAATCAATGTCTGAAAATCCCCAAAGTCAATAACCACATCTAGGAACCTGTCTTTCTCTAATTTGAATTTCAGATTTGCTCTGTTTTGCTCTGTTTTACTCTGTTTTTCTTGCTTAGAATTGCTTAGTTTTCTTTTGCTTTCACCTTGTTAATGCTTGTTTCACTTAGGTTGTTAGAACTGTTGCTTAGGCAATAAAACCCCTTTCCTGGCTTGCTTGACTTAGAGATTCCACTCTCAACTCTTCTGTCTTTCAACTCTTCCCATTTGGATTGATACAACCCTATGTTATACTGCAACTGACTAGTACAAGCTAGGGCAATTGTCCTACAAGGGGTAAAACCCTTGTATCATCAACCAAATGACCCTCAGCATCTGTCCCCAAAACAATTGGTCCAACCATCTTATTCTGCTTCTTGGCTTTTCTGATGGTTCTTTCTAGTTTGGCGAGGTCGTCAATGCCTAAGGTCACAAGCTCTTTGTCCTTGTTGCTGCTGGTACTGCGATTATGCATGCACCTAAAACAGACAGCAGAGAAGTAACGAAAGTTAGTAAACAGAAAATAAAAGCATAGTCAAAATTCTAAAACTAAAAATTTGAAAGTAATATCTAAGTCCCCGGCAATGGCGCTAAAATTTGATAGGCTCAAATTAACCCTTAGAGCTACTCTCTCAAATTAAGAGATAACTGTAGTACTTAGGGATCGAATCCACAAGGATTTAATAGTATTACTCAACAGATTTTAGAATCAAATGAAGCTAAGCAGTCGATAATAAATAAAACTAAATAGTAAAATGAAAGTAACAAGATCAGGAGCGGATTATGAGTTCTTAAATCAATAGAGACATGGCGCTAGGCAATGGGAAATTTGCAGGTTGACATAAATCGCAGACTACAGACTGAAAGGATTATTTATTAAAACCGTTCTAGAACTCGAAAACACGAATGTAAAACCAATCGACTTCTGTCGCAGAGATTAACTATGATCAGATTCTAGAATTCCAAATTCCTTTGCAAATTCTTTTGCAATCAGTTATTTTGCTAATCTAAGATAGTTCTGGTGATTAACAATGTTTCCACATATATAAACAACCTAAGATCTGATTTCTAGGTGATCAATCTTAAAATCAGTGTTAAAGCAATCCATATGAAGAACCAAATGATTTATCTCTTCAGTTTTATAGTTCTAACAATTCATTATCAACCTTTGAATAACCCAAAACCTAACTAGCAGATTACTCAGACATAGCAAGTGAAGCACAAATCATGATTGAATAAAATTGCAATAAGAAATAGAGTAAAAGATGAAGGGGTTATAAATTCTTCTCTACAGAGTATGGATTTGTCTTCCCAAAAGCTCTCAATCTAATCTCTCTCTTAGTCTCAATGAAAACAAGATGATGATAATAGGTTTCTTAACGTGCAATGCAAGCAGGAGAGGTTATCAAAATTCAAATGCAACACTGAGATGTAGTATAGCATGCATGTGAGGTATCAATCCACACCTAGGAGCAGGAAGTACACTAAGAATGCAAGGGATTGAGCAAATCTAAGCAAATATGATAAATGATTGCTAAAACCTAGAAAAACTAAATGCAACGATCTAATGCAATGCAAAACAATTTTAAAATCCCTTGAAGAGGGTTAACTACCACGAGGAATAAGCAAAAGATTAAAAATGCAAAGTTACTAAAAACTAAAAATTGACCACAGGATCGAGCACTGGATCGAGCAGAATGGTTCGATCTAATAAGCAACCTAAAGAGAAATGACTTCTAACGAACAGGATGCGAACTATATGGCAAGCGAATGATTAACGGAGATTTAAAACACTAAAAAGAAGGGTCCAGGGTCGAGGGTCATATTCAAGGGTCTCAAAGGTTTAAGCTTTGGGTTGAAAACACTTAAATCTACTCACTTTGTGAGGTTCTCTAGGCCTTGAAAACAAAACAAGAACCATCCATGGCGTGTGGCATGGTTTACTTCCTCAATCTCTTCTCCAAACCCATGGCGTTTGGTGGAAAAAGAGATTGAAGAGCAAGAAATACAGATTTCAAATATTGACCTAACTAATCCCCTAAACAACCATGGCATGTGGGAAAGGAAGGATTAGCCTCTAGGATCTGGTTTTCCAGGACATCTGAATCCTGTCAAGGTAAGACAGCCTTTGGGTCATAGAGACCTTTTCCAAGGCTCTCTAGGTTTTAAGATCCCAAGATCATAGAAGAGAAGGTATGAAGAACAAATAAAACACAAAGCTTTAACCCTTTCACCCCTTTTGAATTACCTCAACCCCAAAACCCAAAAACGACTACTCACTACACATGATTAAGATCGAAGCAAAAGCGATTAATAAGAAACTAAGCATGATTAACGATTGATAAAAAGAAAACTTGCTTGATAGTCAAAGATTCAAAGGTTCAAAAACAAAAGAAAGCTCAAGTTGCAATGTCGAAATCGCCTAAGGTAGATGATAACGAAAAACAAAAAGACATAATCAAGATAATGAAAGCGAATGGCTGCTTTTGCCAAAAATGGCTAAACCGTTAGCTGGTCCCCCCTTCGCTAGCCGCCAAAGACAGTTGGTCGGATAAGGTTTGTCTGGGATCGGGCTGGAAGCTCGATCTGGCTCTCGATCTTTGTCTTGGATCGGATGGCTTGGGTCGATCTCGGAGTCGATCTTGTGTTGATCGGGTTGGAAGCTCGATCTGGTTCTCGATCTGCATGGTTTCATTTATGTCTGTACTCCAGATCGATCTCCTCTCTCGATCTTGATCTCGATCCTTCCTCTTGAATCGACTAGATGCACTCGATCTTCTGGTCGATCTCATCTAGATCGACCTGCCTTGCTCGATCCGCTACTCGATCTCGGGTCCTTAGCTGAATGGTCAAGTTCTCCAAGCGTCCATAAGCTTCCTCACGAGCCTTAGCATGTCCACGAATCCTCCAAAGCTCCAAAGTGTCCAAAAACAACCTGAATAGATGCATAATGCAAGAAACATGCGAATGCTAATGCAAAAGTGCTCTAGGACCTAAAATGGTGCAAACTATCCTAATATGCAAGATGAATGCATGAAAAATATCCTAAATGCATGTAAAATATGCAGAATATACAGTAATATATCCCCTCCCAAACTTGCCTTTTGCTTGCCCTCAAGCAAACAAAATTCAAGAAGGAAGAGAAGTTTCAAAAACGGGGGTTTAAGATTCTTGCAAAAGTGCTTTTCAAATGAATCACTTCAATGGTCCTGGTTCTTAACTCTGAGATGCAATGCACACACTCATAATCCAAAGAACTTAGCAATACTCATCACATAATGAATTTCAAATCATGACTCTCCTATTCCAAACAATCCATGAATCTTATCCTTTAACATTCATTAAGATCAAAACCGTGAGTCACACTTATGCATTTTAAAGCCGAACACATTTGGTTAAGGACAAGGGCTATGAGACTAGAATGATCTCATTTAAATGGGTTCTATATTGCAAGGGTTTATCTCAAAAAGGGTATGAACTTATGCATAATGCTAAAGGTAAAGGCAATTGATGCATACATGACTAGACTCTCATCTACCCATATACACTAACAATGATCCTAAAACCCCTCTCATTTCTTTTCTTTTCAGCTCACTCACCCTCCTAGATACTATCCTTATAAACAAAGCAATTAGCTTAGCAAAATCCCAAATAAAAGCATCATTTTAAAACTCTTTAGGCTAGTGGAAAGGCTGAAAACATACTTAGCTCTTTTCTATTCTTATTGATAGCTCTCTACTCATTTTTTTCTTTTCTTTTTATTTGGCACTTAGGCTCTTTTCTTTTCTTTTTCTTATTTGAGAGCTATCTTCTGAAATAACTAGAGCTTTTATATTTAAAAACATTGAGCCTTCCACTTAAAACCTTTTCATCTACTTCAAACACCAAACTCTTTTGAAACTGAAAACAAGTAAGCAAAATAAACAACTGATATAACTACATATTCCATGCATTTCGCATACATATAGTATAGTTTCTCATGCAGTTACATTGCATATTAGGTTAGTTTGCATCACTTTTGGTCCTAGAGTGTCTTTGCACCAGCATTCGCATGTTTCGTGCATTTTGCATCACAATCAGGTTGCTTTCGGTTACTTTGGAGCTATGGAAGATTCATGGAGGCTTATGGACACTTGGAGAAATCAGGATTGCACGCTAAGGACCTGAGATCGAGCAGCATATCGAGCAAGGCAGGTCGATCTAGATGGGATCGACCAGAAGATCGAGCATGGAGATCGATTTGGAGTACGGACGTAGACGACGCCATGCAGATCGAGGACTGGATCGAGCGTTCAACCCGATCAGCACAAGATCGAGTCGAGGATCGACCAAGAGCCACTCGATGCAGGACATGATCGATTGCCAGATCGAGCTTCATGATCGATCCCAGACCAACCTTATCTGTCCAGCCTGTTTTTGGACCGTAGCGAAGGGGGGTCCATTTGCGGTTTGGCCATTTTAGGCAAAAACCAACGATCCTTTTCCTTATCATCTTTTTGTCGACTACTTTTCTATCTCCTCTCTCGTTTCTAGGCGATTCGCCATTGTTGAACTTCGAGCTTTTTCTTGTTTTGCTTTTGAATATTGGATCGTTTAGGTTAAATCAATCGCCTTTCATGTTTATTTCTTCGTTTATTGCATTTCGTACGGTTCATTTCATGAGTCGCGAGTAGATTTATTGGGTTTTGGGGTTGAGAGGATTCAAGGGGTCGAAAAGGTTTTCAAGTTTGGTGGTTTCTTGTTCTTAAAGGCTTTCTCTTCTAAGATGTCGAGTTCTTAAGGCTTAAAGAGTCTCACACCAAGATCTTTATGATCAGAGAGAGCTCTTACCTTGACAGGATCCAGAGATCTCTGAAAATCGCATCTTAGAGATTAGTTACCCTTTCCCAAACGCCATGGTAATTTAGGGGACTAGTTAAGCCGCGCGTTTGAAATCTGTTTTTCTTGCCTCTCAATTTCTTTTTCCACCAAACGCCATGGGTCTGGAGGAGAGAATGAGAGAGTGATCCATACCACATGCCATGGGTGGATCTTGTTTAGTTTTCAAGGCTTAGGGAGCCTCACAAAGTGAGTAGATTTAAAGATTTTTAACCAAGCTGAAACCTTTGAAACCCCTGAACATGAATCTCAACCCTGGACCCTCCTTTTAACATTTCTTAGTCTCTGTTGATCATTCGCTTGTCACTTGCTTGCACCCTGGTCGTTAGATTTACTTTCGCTTGAAACTGCTTTTTAGATCGATTGCTTTTGCTCGATCTAGTGGTCGATCTCGTGGTCAACCCACTAGTCGAATTTTAGTAATTCGTAGCTTTGCATTTTAATTATTCTGTCTTTACCTCGTGGTAGTTAGTTTGTTCCTGGTATTTTTAAAATAGTTTTGCCTAGCATTTGATCATTGCATCTAGTTTCTAGGAATTTCACAAAATCATTCATCTTTTGCCTAGCTTTACTCGATCCTTGTATTCTCACTGATCTTTCTAGCTCTTAGGATTGGATTGAAACTCGCTTGCATACTTTACTACAACTAACTGTTGCATCTGAGTTTTGATAGATCATTGCATACACTCTGCAAAACCATAGCTATCAAATGGCGCCGTTGCTGTTCTAGGAGTGTTTAGAAAGACTAAGCCTTTACTTTATTAAAGTTACTAACTTCTCTACTCTAAAACGTGTGTCTTTCAGGTACATGAATCTTCGTTCAAGGGGAGACAACAATCTACTTCAACCCTTGGACAACATTCATCAACTTGGTCATTCACGGCAAAGAAGAGTACGAGAGCAAGCTAGAGCTTTTGAGGAGATTGTTCAGCACAGTTTGGTTGACTTCAAAGCTATGGCTGAACACGAGCACCCAGAGGGACCTCCTCCAGCTCACGGGGCAGTGGGAAGGGGCAATGGAAACCCCCAACACGCGGCTAAACCCCCAAGGATCATAGGAGCCGGAGATGCTCCCAATACTCATCACAATAGGTTTGGGATCACTCCTCCTCCTGTATAGAACAACAACTTCGAGATTAAGTCGGGTTTCATGTCAATGGTGCAAAACAATAATTTTCATGGGTTAGCAATGGAAGATCCCTTGGAAGACCTTGATAACTTTGAACAAGTATGTGGGATGATCAAGATAAACGGCATATCCGAAGATGCTTTCAAGCTGCGTCTATTTCCATTTTCTCTCGGAGACAAGGCTAGACATTGGGAGAAGACACTTCCACAAGGCACCATTACATCTTGGGCTGAGTGTAAGAAGGCGTTTCTCTCAAACTTTTTCTCTAGCACCAGAACAGCAAGGCTAAGAAGCGAGATCAGCGGCTTCACGCAAAGGAACAAGGAGACTTTCAATGAAGCCATGGAACGGTTCAAGGACTATACTATCCAATGTCCTCACCACGGCTTCAGCGAAGAGACTCTTCTAAGCACCATCTACCGAGGAGCTTCACCAAAGATTCTCTTGTTGCTTGATACGGCTAGTAAGGGAAACTTCCTTGGTTAAGAGGTAGAAGAAGGCATGGAGCTGATTTAGAACTTAGCACTAAGTGACGGCAACTATGCTGAGGATTATGACCGTGCACCGAAAGGTTCTGAGCTAGAGTCTCACAAGAAAGAGTTGAAATCCTTGCATGAGAAGATTGACAAGTTGGTTTTGGCAAATCAGAAGCATGTTCACTTTGTTAGTGAAGCGGATGAGAGCCAAGAGGAGCTTGAGTTGAGCCAAGAAGAAGCCAATTGGATGGCGGGTCAAAACAACTACAAACCTCAAGGATATTCACAGGGCTACCACCAGAACAACAATCTCTCATACCGTAGCACCAATGTCGCAAACCCTAAGGATCAGGTGTACCCTGCTCAGCAAGCAAAGCCTTTCGTACCTTACAACAAAGGTTTTCAGCCGAGTGGTGGCTTCCAAGGGCAAGGGCAGAACAACTTCAACGGACAACAGCAAGGGAACAAGGGTTATACGCCAATGTACCCTCCGGGCTTTGTACCTCAGCAGCAACAACCGATGCAACAACAAGTTCATCCTGTCCAAGATATGTTTCAACAATTGATTCAAGGGCAAGCCTCTACAAACCATAAGTTTTCCGAGATGAACACTCGCTTAGACTCGTCTCTCACGGATTTCTCTACTCAGATTACAACCTTGAATAACAAAATCAAGCAACTAGAGAAGGGAAAGGCAAGCTCAAGTGGTCAGAATAGCTTACCGGGAAAGTGTGAGCAAAATCCCAAGGAATACGCCAATGCCATTACGCTAAGGAGTGGGAAAGAGCTAGCACCTACGGTTACTCCAAAGACCAACGAGGACGTTGTAATTCAAGAGGGGGAGGGTAAGCTTTCAGCTGATGATGAGATCAACTTTGACAATGTCTGGATTCAAGAGCCAAGAAGAGGAGACAAAGCGGTTGTAGAGAAGAAAGCGGAGCAAACTACTTAGGAGAAGGATGCTTATGTACCTCCATCGTATGTACCTAAGCTGCCTTTTCCTGGCCGTTTCAAGAAGCAACTCATAGAGAAGCATAGGGTCTTGTTTGAGAAGCATCTTAAGGACGTAGAGATCAAGCTACCTCTAGTGGACTGCCTTGCAATGATGCCTAAATGCGCCAAATTCTTCAAAGACACTCTCGCGAAGAAGAATAAGGAAAGCAAGGAAGTGCTTGTTCTAAGTTAGGAGTGTAGTGCTGTGATACACAAAGAGATAGTCCCTAAGAAGTTGGGAGACCCTGGAAGCTTCATTATACGTTGCGCTTTAGGTCCTTTGGAGTTCAAGAGTTGCCTTTGTGCTCTCGGAGCTAGCATAAATCTGATGCCTCATTCCGTGGCAAAGAAGCTTGGCTTTACCCGTTTCAAGGATTGCAGAATCTCGTTGGTACTAGCTGACATAAGTGTGAGATTACCCGTGGGATTGCTTGAGCACTTGCAAGTGAAGATCAGTGGAGTAAACGTGCCTACAGACTTCGTTGTGTTGGAAATGGATGAAGAACCAACGGATCCACTCATTCTCGGTAGACCTATCTTAGCCACCGCCGGAGCCATAATAGACATCAAGAACGGGAAGATTGCCTTGCACTTGGATAAAGATATAAGGCTAGACTTCGATATCAATGAGGTTTTGAAGAAGCCTACGATAGAAGGGCAAGCTTTCTACATTGAGACATTGGATGCTTTAGCGGATGAGTTGCTGGAAGAGTTGGCTCAGGAAGACCATCTGAAGCTGGCACTGACTAAGGAGCCAGGAGAGTTCGGTTATGTGGATCAGAGGACTCAGGAGTACATCAACTTGCTCGATTCAAGAAAGGTTATGCTTGAATATGTAGGCGTTTGCCTAGAGATCGACTCCGAGATCGATGACATTACTCGATCCAGAGGTCATCGACAAGACAATCGAGAGCACAACACGATCCAGTGAAGCAATCGACAGTCAGATCGAGGAGGGTGATCGATCCAGGAAAACAATCGAGTCCAAGATCGAGAAAGGCCTTCCGATCAGTTTGGGGTCTAATCAGGAGATCAACTCAGCGTCTCGATCCCTCACTCGATCCACATTAAATCGAGTGAGTGAATCGAGCAAAACTGCTCGATCTAGACGACATCGAGAGCAAGATCGACTTGACGACTCGATTTCGGTTGGAGAAAGCAGCCTCAAGGGCCATGTCTCAGGTTCTAAGGAAGGTTCTAAGAAGGAGAACAACAGCAACAGCCACGAGGATGATTGGAGCGAGCTGTTAGCCCCAAAGGTGGACCTTAAGGAGCTCCCAAAAGGGCTAAGGTATGCTTTCTTAGGGCTTAACGAAACCTATCCTTTGATTGTGAATGAAAACTTGAGTGATGATGAGTTGCAATCGCTCTTAACTGAGTTGAGAAAGTATAGGAAGGCCATTGGGTACTCTATAAGTGACATCAAGGGCCTTTCACCAATGCTTTGCACTCATAGGATTCACTTGGATAATGAGAACGCCTCTTCTATAGAACATCAAAGGCGTTTGAATCCAAATTTGAAAGAGGTTGTTAAGAAGGAGATTCTTAAGCTTTTAGAGGCTGACGTGATCTATCCCATAAGCGACAGCACGTGGGTTTCTCCCGTACACGTGGTCCTTAAGAAGAGAGGGATCACGGTCATTAAGAATGACAAAGATGAGCTTATACCTACTAGAACAATTATTGGACACCGTATGTGTATTGATTATAGGAAGCTTAATCTTGCTACTAGAAAGGATCATTTTCCCTTGCCTTTTATTGATCAAATGCTTGAAAGACTTGCTAATCACCCCTACTATTGCTTTCTTGATGGATATAGTGGATTTTTCCAAATACCAATCGATTCCAATGATCAGGAGAAGACGACCTTTACATGCCCTTATGGCACCTTCACGTATCGAAGGATGCCATTTGGGTTGTGTAACGCACCGGCTACCTTTCAGCGTTTCATGATGTCGATCTTCTCCGATCTTATAAAAGAGATGGTAGAGGTGTTTATGGATGACTTCTCGGTTTATGGTGCGTTCTTTTCTACGTGTTTGTTGAATCTTTGCAGGGTACTAAAGCGTTGTGAGGAGACAAACTTGGTGCTTAATTGGGAAAAATGCCACTTCATGGTTAAGGAGGGGATCGTGCTTGGACATAAGATATCAGAGAAGGGTATTGAAGTCGACAAAGCAAAGATTGATGTGATGACAAGCCTTGAGCCGCCAGCTAACGTCAAAGGGGTGAGAAATTTCTTGGGACACGCCGGTTTCTATAGGCGCTTCATTAAAGACTTTTCTAAGATTGCACGCCCTCTCACGCGGCTGTTGTGCAAGGAGGCTGAATTCGTCTTTGATGAGGAGTGTTTGCAAGCTTTCGTGACCATCAAGGAGGCCCTAGTATCCGCGCCTATAGTGGAAGCACCAGATTGGACTCTACCTTTCGAGATTATGTGTGATGCTAGCGACTATGCCGTGGGAGCCGTTCTAGGCCAAAGGAAGGATAAGAAGCTGCACGTGATATACTATGCTTCAAGAACCTTGGATGACACGCAAACGAGGTACACCACTACGGAGAAGGAGCTATTGGCGGTTGTATTCGCGTTTGAGAAGTTCAGGGCTTACCTCGTGGGTTCCAAGACCATTGTTTACACGGATCACGCAGCTTTGCGTTATATCTATTCCAAGAAGGACACTAAGCCGAGGCTTTTGAGATGGATCCTCTTACTTCAATAATTCGACATGGAAATCAAGGACAAGAAAGGGATAGAGAACGGCGTTGCTGACCATCTCTCTCGGCTAAGGATCAACGAGTCTCTTCCTTTAGATGATTCTCTCCCCGAAGAACAACTATTGACAATCACTACGGCTGTTTGTGGGAGCTTAGAAGGGCGGTTTGAGGAAGTCTGAGTTTCAAAGAGGAGGATCTCCCTTGGTACGCGAATATTGTGAACTACTTAGCGTGTGGGGAAGAGCCGTCGCATCTTGACAACTACCATAGGAAGAAGTTCATGAGAGACGTTAGCCACTACTATTGGGATGACCCCTATTTATACAAGAGATGAGTGGATAGCCTGTACAGAAGATGCGTGACAAAGGAGGAAGCAAGAGATATCATCTTTCATTGCCACAGTTCTTTGTATGGCGGGCATTTCGCTTCATTCAAAACCGCCACTAAAGTCTTACAAGCCGGCTTCTGGTGGCCGTCCATCTTCAAAGACACCCATGAGTTCGTGATGAGCTGCGAGGCATGTCAAAGAGCAGGGAATATCACTAAGAGGAATGAGATGCCTCAAGTTCCCATATTTGAGGTAGACGTCTTTGACGCGTGGGGCATAGACTTCATGGGGCCATTTCCTTCATCATACGGCAACACGTTCACACTAGTAGCTGTTGATTACGTCTCTAAATGGGTTGAGGCCATTGCTTCCCCAACGAACGACTCTAAGGTGGTGATCAAGCTCTTTAAGAGCATTATTTTCCCGAGGTTTGGAGTTCCCAAGGTGGTGATAAGCGACGGGGGGAGCCATTTCATCAACAAGCTGTTTGAAAATCTGCTAAAGAAGTATGGCGTGAAGCATAAGGTAGCTACGCCATACCATCCTCAAACGAGTGGCCAAGTGGAGGTCTCTAACCGTCAGATAAAGGAGATACTCGAGAGAACTGTTGGGACAACTCGGAAGGATTGGACAGTGAAGTTGGATGACGCTTTGTGCACGTACCAGACTGCTTTCACTCTTCTCTACGGCAAAGGATGTCACCTTCCTGTTGAGTTGGAACATAGGGCGTTGTGGGCTGTGAAGCGGTTGAATTTTGATCTGAAGACGGCTCAGGAGAAGCGGTTGATCCAGTTGTATGAGCCTGAAGAGCTAAGGCTGGACGCTTACGAAATCGCTAGGATCTACAAGGAACGTACCAAGGCTGCTCATGACAAGAAACTGGTGCCTAAAGAGCTTAAGGAAGGGAGTTTGGTGCTGCTATACAACTCGAGGCTCAAGCTCTTTCCAGGGAAGCTAAAGTCACGGTGGAGCAGTCCGTATGAAATCAAGGAAGTATTACCTTACAGAGCTGTCACGTTGGTGGGAAAGAGTGGGAATGCATTTACAGTGAACGGACACAGAGTTAAGCCCTACATGGCGAGTGCATTTGACAAGGAGAGCACCTCAATGATTCTCCAAGACCCACCATCTGCCTAAACCAAGTAAATTCTAGCTAAAGACGTTAAAGAAAGTGCACTTGGGAGGAATTCCCATGTCTATCCTGTACATATTTTTACTTTATTTCTTTTCCAGTTTTATGCTTTTATCTTCTGAGTGTGTAGGAACAGGTATAAGGGATTGCAGGCAAAGATCTTGGATCCAAAAGGAGTGAGAAGGGGCGAATATCGAATAGAGATCGAGTGCTAGATCTAGACGAGATCGAGTGACAAAGTCAATCAAGATGAGCACGGCACGATCGGTCCTATCTAGATCGACCGATCTAAAATGTCTCGGGAAATACTTGGAGTTAAGATCGATCGATCCAAAAATGGATCGACCGATCTATTTTCTCTCGGGAAAATCCTTCAAAGACAGATCGATCACTCGACTCGATCCATCACTCGATCTAAATCGAATCGACCCCTGAATCGAGAACATGGCTCGATCACGCGGACTCAGCCTAGTTGACCAAAAGTGAAGGAACGATACACTCGATCTAAGACTCGATTCTAATCCAATCGAGATATTGATCGATCAAATCTCTCGATCCAGCCATTATGGGCATGAGATCGATTCCTAGATCGACCGAAGGGACTCGATCTCATGCCGAGGTAACAAAAATTTTTCCCTCTCTTTCTCCTTTCCCTCGCTTTTTAATTTTGAATGGTGGTCAAGGCAGGAATCCTTGACCACGAAAGTTGTGTCTTGACCACCTTTTGTCAGAAAACCACTTGCACCACCCATGGTATTGGATTTTTGTCGCCTTTAAGTTTTTAACAATCTTACACTCTCTCATTTCTATTCCTTCGAGTTTTTAATCGAGAGAGAGTGTTCTTCCTATTCTGTGCAACTGGTTGCACATGCATTTCCTCAATCACAACGCCATTCTCATATATCCTCTGCCATCCTCATTTCTTCTGTTCCCTTCTCTGTCAACTGATATCCCTTGTATTTACACCAATTAGGGCTGCATTTAGTACATGGTTTGGTCCTCTTTTGCATATTTTCCCTTAGCTTTTGTCCCATTTTCTTCTCCTTTTAGACTTAGGTTGCATTTAGAGTATAAATTGCATTTTCCTTGCATATTAGATGTTTTTAGGTGCTTTTGGAGCTTAAAGAAGCTTGGAGGAGTTTTGGGAATGATCCAGGAGGCTAGCTGGACAAAAGGGAGCAAGAAGGATCAAAGCAGAAGATCTCTGCAGAAGTTTTCGGTCAGAGCCTGGAATTTTCGGTCTCTGGTGACCGAAATGGAGTAGTATCGATCACCAGTATCGGTCTGATGTGGTCGACACAAACACACCGTTATAATTTCGGTCGTGTGTGTCGATCACTGATGACCGATACAGATAAATTTCGGTCACTGGAGGTCGACACAACTGACCGATACTGACCCAGCCCGAACCTGTTTTTAGTTACACTTTTGTCACCTTTCTAGGGTTTTCTCCCTTGGGCCATAAATAGCCCCTTTTCTATATTTTCGAGAGGTCTTGTCCAAATACTGTTCTTAAGCTATTTCTTTAAGTTTGTAAGACAATTTCTTTGCTTTGTTTAATACAATCAAGTATTTGCTTTAATCTTTCTTTAATCTTTCTTTTAATCATGATTAGCGTCTTCTCCCTTTGTGATTTTGTGTTAAACATTATTATGAGTGAATAGTTACCTTAGGGTTTCTAGATGTGGTAGATTAGGGGAATCTATGGCTTGATTAAGGCTTGTTATGTGATTCTGTTTATGGGTTCCTCTCTATTAATCTGTTATTCATGCTAGATTAGTCTTGATCAAACTGGTCTAGGTTGTTAGCTTTCTCTTATGCCCACCAAGTATTTGATGAAATGCTGAACCTGTTTATTAGAGGATTTGCTGGCCTTGGCTCAAGAGATTGACTGTTTGAGAAGCATTTTGACTTGAATAGAGTTGATTAGTCTTGCTTGCTTGATGTTTTAGCACTAATGAGAGTTAGTTCTTGTTAAGTTGTTTAGCAAAGGGTTATTTGCCAAGAGATTGGATCTAACTAGCTTAGTTGTGAACTCTATGTCTAGGAACCACCATTGCTTGCTTACTTGCTTGATCAATGTAGTTTGAAACAGCCTTAATCAATGCCTGAAATTCTTCAAAGTCAATAACCACATCTAGGAACTTGTCTTTCTCAAATTTGAATTTCGGATTTGCTCTGTTTTGCTCTGTTTTTCTTGCTTAGAATTGCTTAGTTTGCTTTTGCTTTCACCTTGTTGCTGCTTGTTTCACTTAGGTTGTTAGAACTGTTGCTTAGGCAACAAAACCCCTTTCCTGGCTTGCTTGACTTTGAGATTCCACTCTCAACTCTTCTGTCTTTCAACTCTTCCCATTTGGATTGATACAACCCTATGCTATACTGCAACTGACTAGTACAAGCTAGGGAAATTGTCCTATAAGGGGTAAAACCCTTGTATCAATTTGGCGCCGTTGCCATTTGGGAAACAGTTTGAATCATTAGAGTTTGTAGAATCCTTAAGATCAAGCTTTTAGTTTTATTTGGTTACTCACTCCTTTTCAAGCATTTTTATTTCAGGTACATCTCTACAAGTGAAGATGATGCTCTGTTTTGAAACTCCAAGGTGCAACAACTTCTACCAAGAGCCTCTGCCTATGAACTAGTTTGCAGACAGCCACAATACCCACCCACAGTTTGAGCCAACGCCTGCTATCCCCCAAGCTCAACTCATTGATTCTACCTCTACTGTAGCTGATATCAAGAGTTTGATCACTGAGTTCATCAACTTACAACTCCTTGCAAAATTGCAGATGAATCAGGGATTTGCTGAGTTGCACACCAAATTAGACTCTGTTCATGCTGAGCTAAACACCACATCTGATGATTTGCATTCAGGGATAGCAACCTTAGACACCACCTATGAGTACTACCAAGCTGTTGAAGCTACAGTTACCTTTACTCCTATTGAAGAAGAAGCCATCATTGACGACTTCCTCTCCTTAATCAATGAGGAGATTGACAAACTGATTGGGGGAGAGGAGCCTATTGAAACTTATGCAACTAAGGGGAACTTTCTTAAAGAAGGCACCAACAAGGAAGAAGATCAATGTTGGGCACCACTTGAGATTATTGATGTTACAGGGGAAGACCCTGTTGAAACCCCTGACGCTAAGAATGTAGCTCAAACTGTCCACAACCTCCAGGAATTCTGCTATCTACTTACTGAAGAGGCAGAGGAAGCAGAAGAGGAATTCACTGATGAAGATGCTTCATTGGAAGAGCTAGGCATCATGATTGAAGAATTGCTGATGCACATAGACAGAATGAGGGTTGAGTATGGAGGAGAATCCAGAAGAAGAAACATCAGTGATGAAGAAGCTCAAGAAGTTGTAGGGACATTCCTCTGTGGCTTTGATGAACACTTGAACAGAGAAGAAGAACAAGAACGAGCAGCACTGGAAGCTGCTTAGAGAGAGGGGGCTGAGGAAACCCCAACCGCTACAGAAGAGACCCCCACACCAGAACAACCTGATGCTGAAGAAGAGGAACTAGAGACACACCATGCCTTGATGGTTCTGTCTCACAACACTGCTCAGGAATCTAAGGAACTTTACCATAATCAAGTGGGTGATTCTTCAAGCACTATTGCAAAGGGTAAAGAACTCTCAGCTCCAGTCTGTAAACCACCAATCTCCTACCCTACAATGCACTTCACCAAAGCTAGAATGGAGATGTACACAAAGTTGAAACAAGACATAGAAGATGCTGGAATACAACTCCCACATGGCACCACTCTAATGGAGGTGAAACATCAAATCAGGTTCCTAAAAGAAGTTTTTGACAAGCTGTAAGTGGTGGAACCAATCCTTGAGAATGTGGGGGCTGACATGAAACGAAGCAAGATGATGAAGTCATTGCCAAAACTCCCAAACCCTAGAAAATTCCTCATCACTTGTGAGCTGGACATGCTTGACAATGTAAAAGGTCTATGTGATTCAGGATCAACTGTCAATGTTATGTCCCTCCACCTTAGCCAAACTCTGGGGATCAAGAAACTGCTGCCGTCCAGGGGTTCTCTCACTTTTGTGGACAACACTTCCACAAAGCCGTTGGGCATAGTGAAAGACTACCCTTTGAAGATTGGAGAATGCCTGGTTCCAACAGACTTTATGGTCATGGAGAAAACATACTCCAGAGAAGTGCCTCTCCTCCTAGGCACTCCATTCTTGGCAACAGCAGGAGCTCAGTTAGACTTCAAAAGAGGTTCTGTAATCTTGACGAATGTTGATGAATTCAGGGTCTACAAAATTGACTCTCCTTCTCTCACCTTCTGTGGAGTACTTGAGCAAGATGGTGAACAATGGAATCTCCCAGATAACCTAGATGATGTGTGGCGCTTCACTATGGATATGTTTTCGGCTGATACTTCCCCTACTGAGCCAGGACAGACACTGAATGCTGACTTGAAGCTTGAAGCTGGTTTAAAAGGCAATGAGAACTTAACCACCAAGGCTATGAAGCCTCCAGTCAAACCAAGTGTCAGACAAATCAGGCATGGGATGTCAACCAGGGACAAACAGAACCAGCCTTTAGCAGGAAAATGGGTATGGAAGAAGAAGGAGGTAGGAGCTCCAGCTCCACCAACTTCTCCTCACCTCAACTAAAGAGGTAACCAAAGTCAAGCTTAGTGACTTTAAACAAGGACACTTGGGAGGTAATCCCATGTTATCCTTTTGTATATATTATGCTTTCTAGATTATCTTTTATGCTTTGTCTTAGTGTATAGAAACAGGATTCTGAACTGGGGTTTGAGAAAGTCTGAAGGGGACAAATAACAGGTGTATTCTGGCTGGTATCGGTCATTTGTATCGGTCATGACAGACCAATACGCATATTTTTGGTCAGTAGTATCGACCATGACTGACCGATATCAGTAGAGCCAGTCTACACCAGTCAACATATCGGTCACTTGTGATCAATATGGAAAGAAGTTTGAAAGTAGGGAAAATTTTCGGTCATTCATATCGACCACATTTAGTCGACGTAAACATACCGTATGATTTTCGGTCTATCGTGTCGACCACTGTTGATCGATACGATTCTTGAAATTATATCGGTCACCAGTATCAATGACTCAAGATCGACACAATCATACCAGATGTATTTCGGTCAAGTGTGTCGACCACTGATGACCGATACAAATCCCAGGAAGCACGTCAGTCTCCAGTATCGATCACTCATGACTGAAAATGCAATTTCGGTCAGTAATATCGGTCATGAGTGACCGAAACTCCATCCGAGGTAAGTGTATCAACTTCCAAAAAATGTTCCCTCCTTTGGTTTGGAGCCAAGGGAGTTTGAATTTTTAAATGGGATTCCTTCTGACCTCTTTCTTAGCTTCTGAACACTTTTGTTTTTGTCCCCCACTCATTTGATTCCCTTCACTCCCTACCCACCTCTTTATAAGTCAATAAACTCTTCCTACTCTCCCTAACTTCATCTCTCATTGCTGTACCTCAAAGATTTTCATCCCTGATTATAAGTACTCAGAATTTCTTTGAGCTTTACACTTTCAGGTACAATGAGAAGAAGGAGCAGCTCAACAGCGAGCATCATGAGTAACTTGAGCTTTTGCCCTGATGAGAGCCAACTCTACCAAGAGGGATTAGTAGTTGAAGAGCGAAATAACAGTCATAGAGACACACAAAAAGGATCTCCTCAGGATCATCCCACCACTCCTGCCACTAAACCAAGTACCACATCCTTTCCATTTTTATATACCATTGCATCTTTTCATTTTTGTAATATATTTTGTTGCTTCTCTCTTCCATTGCTTTCATTACACAAGGGACTGTGTAATTTAAGTGTAGGGGAGAGATTAGGGGTTTGAATTTGTTTTTTGTTTTCTTAGTTTTTCTTTTTCTTTTCACTTTGAGTCTCATGCATATCATGCATACATGTAAGGCATAGAAAAACACAAAAAATCGAAAACATTTGAAAATCTTTTGCATTTTTTGCAAACCAAAAAGAAAGCATGTAGTTGCATTTCATTCCTTTAAGATTGAGTCTAGTGTTGACATATAGGTTGCATTGCATTTGCATAGGGCATTATGATGAATTTTCCTTCTAAAGTGCTTAGTGTTTAGAGATGATTTTGGTTTTCAAGTGCTTAGTTGTTTGATGCATCATATGATTGCTAGAAGTTAAGGCTCAACCATGCTTAGATTGCTAGATTTGGTCTTCTCATCTCATTCTGAAAGCATTTGTTCTCTGAAAATCAACTCTATCAACTCTATCATGTCTTATGCATTGAAAAGTGAATTCATGGCTACCATATACATATTTGGATCATCTTTCTTCTTTCTACCACTCTTGTTGATCCAAATAGCTGATCCTCATACTTATGGGACAGTTACATACTCACCCTTAACCAAAACCTCCTTTTGAGCCTAAACACTATTGTGAGAGCTGTGAGGCCTTTGCATTGCATTTTCGATTTTGTCTTGGCAAAAAGTGTTAGGAATAAGGCTGGCAATGATTAGCTCTCTTGTAGATATCAGCTTGCATCTTAAGCTTGATTCTAGGATAGGAGTTTTTGGGGTTTGAAAGGGTAGAGTTAGGTGGTTTGAGCTTAATGTTTTTATCTTTTGAAAAGAAAAGGGAAAGATTTGAAATGGTAGATAGAGGGGAAACAGTTTAGTATTGTGGTTAAGCAAAGGGAAGAAAAGCTCTAAGTTCAAAAGGAAGAATTGGCGCCAACAAAAAAGCTCAGAGAGGGTCTAAAGAAGAAAAATCAGATAGGAGAAATCCACCAAAGGTGATGAAGGTGCCATTACAATAAAGAAGAGCAAGTCCCAACCAAGAAGAAGCAACCACACAAGCAGAATGAAGAAGGTTTCCCCAGCCATGAATAAGAAGAAAGAAAAGGGTAGAGTTTAGGAAATGGTAGACTTAGAGGGCTCACTTTTGGGTTTAGAAATGCTTAGGACTCATCTTTGGGAAGTAAGGGTAGAAGAGGGCTTTGAATTGCATGCATAAGTGTGCTTTTACCTTTAGCATTTTGCCTAAGATGAAGTCATTTCATTGAGTGATCCTTTATGTTTTTAACCCTTTGCTTAAATGAGATCATTCTTGTCTCATAACCTTACCCCTTTTCAACCAAATGTCTTCACTTGATTTGCATAAGCATGATTCATGTTCTGAACTTAATTGAATGTTAAAGAGTTGATTGATTTGAGCATTTGCCTAAGTTGAGATTTGAGATCATTTTGAAACATGATGAGCATGGCTAGGTTCTTTTAAGTATAGCTGATTGTGTTTGCAACCTACAACTAGGCACTTGAGCATTAAAACCATCTCTTTACCTTTGCACTTTTGGAATCTGAATGCCCACTTTCAAACCTCACTCTCCCATTTGTTCTTACTTGCTTGAGGACAAGCAAAAGGCAAGTGTGGGGGTGTTGATATCCCTTGTATTTACACCATTTAGGGCTGCATTTAGTACATGTTTTGGTCCTCTTTTGCATATTTTCCCTTAGCTTTTGTCCCATTTTCTTCTCCTTTTAGACTTAGGTTGCATTTAGAGTATATATTCCATTTTCCTTGCATATTGGATGTTTTTAGGTGCTTTTGGAGCTTAAAGGAGCTTGGAGGAGTTTTGGGAATGATCCAGGAGGCTAGCTGGACAAAAGGGAGCAAGAAGGATCAAAGCAGAGATCTCTGCAGAAGTTTTCGGTCAGAGCCTGGAATTTTCGGTCTCTGGTGACCGAAATGGAGTAGTATCGATCACCAATATCGGTCTGATGTGGTCGACACAAACACACCGTTATAATTTCGGTCGTGTGTGTCGATCACTGATGATCGATACAGATAAATTTCGGTCACTGGAGGTCGACACAACTGACCGATACTGACCCAGCCCGAACCTGTTTTTAATTACACCTTTGCCACCTTTCTAGGGTTTTCTCCCTTGGGCCATAAATAGCCTTTTTTCTATATTTTCGAGAGGTCTTGTCAAAGTACTGTTCTTAAGTTATTTCTTTAAGTTTGTAAGACAATTTCTTTGCTTTGTTTAATACAATCAAGTATTTGCTTTAATCTTTCTTTAATCTTTCTTTTAATCATGATTAGCGTCTTCTCTCTTTGTGATTTTGTGTTAAACATTATTATGAGTGAATAGTTACCTTAGGATTTCTAGATGTGGTAGATTAGGGGAATCTATGGCTTGATTAAGGCTTGTTATGTGCTTCTGTTTATGGGTTCCTCTCTATTAATCTGTTATTCATGCTAGATTAGTCTTGATCAAACTGGTCTAGGTTGTTAGCTTTCTCTTATGCCCACCAAGTATTTGATGAAATGCTGAACCTGTTTATTAGAGGATTTGCTGGCCTTGGCTCAAGAAATTGACTGTTTGAGGAGCATTTTGACTTGAATAGAGTTGATTAGTCTTGCTTGCTTGATGTTTTAGCACTAATGAGAGTTAGTTCTTGTTAAGATGTTTAGCAAAGGGTTATTTGCCATGAGATTGGATCTAACTAGCTTAGTTGTGAACTCTATGTCTAGGAACCACCATTGCTTGCTTACTTGCTTGATCAATGTAGTTTGAAACAGCCTTAATCAATGCCTGTTATTCCCCAAAGTCAATAACCACATCTAGGAACTTGTCTTTCTCTAATTTGAATTTCGGATTTGCTCTGTTTTGCTATGTTTTACTCTGTTTTTCTTGCTTAGAATTGCTTAGTTTGCTTTTGCTTTTGAATTACCTCAACCCCAAAACCCAAAAACGACTACTCACTACACATGACTAAGATCGAAGCAAAAGCGATTAATAAGAAACTAAGCATGATTAACGATTGATAAAAAGAAAACTTACTTGATATTCAAAGATTCAAAGGTTCAAAAACAAAAGAAAGCTCAAGTTGCAATGGCGAAATCGCCTAAGGTAGATGATAACGAAAAACAAAAAGACATTATCAAGATAATGAAAGTGAATGGCTGCTTTTGCCAAATATAACTAAACCGTTAGCTGGTCCCCCCTTCGCTAGCCGCCAAAGACAGCTGGTCGGATAAGGTTTGTCTGGGATCAGGCTGGAAGCTCGATCTGGCTCTCGATCTTTGTCTTGGATCGGATGGCTTGGGTCGATCTCGGAGTCGATCTTGTGTTGATCGGGTTGGAAGCTCGATCTGGTTCTCGATCTGCATGGCGTCATTCATGTCTGTACTCCAGATCGATCTCCTCTCTCGATCTTGATCTCGATCCTTCCTCTTGAATCGACTAGATGCACTCGATCTTCTGGACGATCTCATCTAGATCGACCTGCCTTGCTCGATCCGCTACTCGATCTCGGGTCCTTAGCTGAATGGTCGAGTTCTCCAAGCGTCCATAAGCTTCCTCATGAGCCTTAGCACGTCCACGAATCCTCCAAAGCTCCAAAGTGTCCAAAAACAACCTGAATAGATGCAAAATGCAAGAAACATGCGAATGCTAATGCAAAAGTGTTCTAGGACCTAAAATGGTGCAAACTATCCTAATATGCAAGATGAATGCATGAAAAACTATCCTAAATGCATGCAAAATATGCAGAATATACAGTAATATATCCTCCCCCAAACTTGCCTTTTGCTTGCCCTCAAGCAAACAAAATTCAAGAAGGAAGAGAAGTTTCAAAAACGGGGGTTTAAGATTCTTGCAAATGTGCTTTTCAAATGAATCACTTCAATGTTCTTAACTTTGAGATACAATGCACACACTCATACTCCAAAGAACTTAGCCATACTCATCACATAATGAATTTTAAATCATGACTCTCCTATTCCAAACAATCCAAGAATCTTATCCTTTAACATTCATTAAGATCAAAACCGTGAGTCACACTTATGCATTTTAAAGCCGAACACATTTGGTTAAGGACAAGGGCTATGAGACTAGAATGATCTCATTTAAATGGGTTCTATAATGCAAGGGTTTATCTCAAAAAGGGTATGAACTTATGCATAATGCTAAAGGTAAAGGCAATTGATGCATACATGACTAGACTCTCATCTACCTATATACACTAACAATGATCTTAAAACCCCTCTCATTTCTTTTCTTTTCAGGTCACTCACCCTCCTAGATACTACCCTTATAAACAAAGCAATTAGCTTAGCAAAATCCCAAATAAAAGCATCATTTTAAAACTCTTTAGGCTAGTGGAAAGGCTGAAAACATACTTAGCTCTTTTCTATTCTTATTGATAGCTCTCTACTCATTTTTTTCTTTTCATTTTATTTAGCACTTAGGCCCTTTTCTTTTCTTTTTCTTATTCTTTTTTCTTTGAGAGCTATCTTGTGAATTAACTAGAGCTTTTTATCTTTAAAAACATTGAGCCTTCTACTTAAAACCTTTTCATCTACTTCAAACACCAAACTCTTTTGAAACTGAAAACAAGTAAGCAAAATAAACAACTGATATAACTACATATTCCATGCATTTCGCATACATATAGTTTAGTTTCTCATGCATTTACATTGCATATTAGGTTAGTTTGCATCACTTTAGGTCCTAGAGTGTCTTTGCACCAGCATTTGCATGTTTCGTGCATTTTGCATCACAATCAGGTTGCTTTCGGTTACTTTGGAGCTATGGAAGATTCGTGGAGAGGCTTATGGACACTTGGAGAAATCAGGATTGTACGCAAGGACCTGAGATCGAGCAGCAGATCGAGCAAGGCAGGTCGATCTAGATGGGATCGACCAGAAGATCGAGCATGGAGATCGATTTGGCGTACGGACGTAGACGATGCCATGTAGATCGAGGACCGGATCGAGCTTTCAACCCAATCAGCACAAGATCGAGTCGAGGATCGACCAAGAGCCACTCGATTCAGGACATGATCGATTGCTAGATCGAGCTTCATGATCGATCCCAGACCACCCTTATTCGTCCAGCCTGTTTTTGGACCGTAGCGAAGGGGGGGACCATTTGCAGTTTGGCCATTTTAGGCAAAAACCAACGATCTCTTTCCTTATCATCTTTTTGTCGACTACTTTTCTATCTTCTCTCTCGTTTTTAGGCGATTCGCCATTGTTGAACTTCGAGCTTTTTCTTGTTTTGCTTTTGAATATCGGATCGTTTAGGTTAAATCAATCGCCTTTCATGTTTATTTCTTCGGTTATTCCATTTCGTACGGTTCATTTCATGAGTCGCGAGTAGATTTATTGGGTTTTGGGGTTGAGAGGATTCAAGGGGTCGAAAAGGTTTTCAAGTTTGGTGTTTTCTTGTTCTTAAAGACTTTATCTTCTAAGATGTCGAGTTCTTAAGGCTTAAAGAGTCTCACGCCAAGATCTTTATGATCAGAGAGAGCTCTTACCTTGACAGGATCTAGAGATCTCTGAAAATCGCATCTTAGAGATTAGTTACCCTTTCCCAAACGCCATGGTAGTTTAGGGGACTAGTTAAGCCGCGCGTTTGAAATCTGTTTTCCTTGCCTCTCAATCTCTTTTTCCGCCAAACGCCATGGGTCTGGAGGAGAGAATGAGAGAGTGATCCATACCACATGCCATGGGTGGATCTTGTTTAGTTTTCAAGGCTTAGGGAACCTCACAAAGTGAGTAGATTTAAAGATTTTTAACCAAGCTGAAACCTTTGAAACCCCTGAACATGAATCTGAACCCTGGACCCTCCTTTTAGCATTTCTTAGTCTCTGTTGATCATTCGCTTGTCACTTGCTTGCACCCTGGTCGTTAGATTTACTTTCGCTTGAAACTGCTTTTTAGATCAATTGCTTTTGCTCGATCTAGTGGTCGATCTCGTGGTCGACCCACTAGTCAAATTTTAGTAATTCGTAGCTTTGCATTTTAATTATTCTGTCTTTACCTCGTGGTAGTTAGTTCGTTCCTGGTAGTTTTAAAATAGTTTTGCCTAGCATTTGATCATTGCATCTAGTTTCTAGGAATTTCACAAAATCATTCATCTTTTGCCTAGCTTTACTCGATCCTTGTATTCTCACTGATCTTTCTAGCTCTTAGGATTGGATTGATACTCACTTGCATACTTTACTACAACTAAGTGTTGCATCTGAGTTTTGATAGATCATTGCATACACTCTGCAAAACCATAGCTATTAAATGGCGCCGTTGCTGTTCTAGGAGTGTTTAGAAAGCATTGAGATTTGGGATTTAGTAAAGACTAAGCCTTTACTTTATTAAAGTTACTAACTTCTCTACTCTAAAACGTGTGTCTTTCGGGTACATGAATCTTCGTTCAAGGGGAGACAACAATCTACTTCAACCCTTGGACAACATTCATCAACTTGGTCATTCATGGCAAAGAAGAGTACGAGAGCAAGCTAGAGCTTTTGAGGAGATTGTTCAGCACGGTTTGGTTGACTTCGAAGCTTTGGCTGAACACGAGCACCCAGAGGGACCTCCTCCAGCTCACGGGGCAGTGGGAAGGGGCAATGGAAACCCCCAACACGCGGCTAGACCCCCAAGGATCATAGGAGCCGGAGATTCTCCCAATACTCATCACAATAGGTTTGGGATCACTCCTCCTCCTGTATAGAACAACAACTTCGAGATTAAGCCGAGTTTCATCTCAATGGTGCAAAACAATAAGTTTCATGGGTTAGCAATGAAAGATCCCTTGGAACCCCTTGATAACTTCGAACAAGTATGTGGGATGATCAAGATAAACTGCATATCCGAAGATGCTTTCAAGCTGCGTCTCTTTCCATTTTCTCTCGGAGACAAGGCTAGACATTGGGAGAAGACACTTCCACAAGGCACCATTACATCTTGGGCTGAGTGTAAGAAGGCGTTTCTCTCAAAATTTTTCTCTAGCACCAGAACAGCAAGGCTAAGAAGCGAGATCAGAGGCTTCACGCAAAGGAACAAAGAGACTTTCAATGAAGCCATGGAACGGTTCAAGGACTATACTATCCAATGTCCTCACCACGGCTTCAGCGAAGAGACTCTTCTAGGCACCATCTACCGAGGAGCTTCACCAAAGATTCGCTTGTTGCTTGATACGGCTAGTAAGGGAAACTTCCTTGGTTAAGAGGTAGAAGAAGGCATGGAGCTGATTGAGAACTTAGCACTAAGTGACGGCAACTATGCTGAGGATTATGACCGTGCACCGAAAGGTTCTGAGCTAGAGTCTCACAAGAAAGAGTTGAAATCCTTGCATGAGAAGATTGACAAGTTGGTTTTGGCAAATCAGAAGCATGTTCACTTTGTTAGTGAAGCGGATGAGAGCCAAGAGGAGCTTGAGTTGAGCCAAGAAGAAGCCAATTGGGTGGCGGATCAAAACAACTACAAACCTCAAGGATATTCACAGGGCTACAACCAGAACAACAATCTCTCATACCATAGCACCAATGTCGCAAACCCTAAGGATCAGGTGTACCCTGCTCAGCAAGCAAAGCCTTTCGTACCTTACAACAAAGGTTTTCAGCCGAGTGGTGGCTTCCAAGGGCAAGGGCAGAACAACTTCAACGGACAACAGCAAGGAAGCAAGGGTTATACGCCAATGTACCCTCCGGGCTGCTTTGTATCTCAGAAGCAACAACCGATGCAACAACAAGTTGATCCTGTCCAAGATATGTTTCAACAATTGATTCAAGGGCAAGCCTCTACAAACCAGAAGTTTTCCGAGATGAACACTCGCTTAGACTCGTCTCTCACGGATTTCTCTACTCAGATTACAACCTTGAATAACAAAATCAAGCAACTAGAGAAGGGAAAGGCAAGCTCAAGTGGTCAGAATAGCTTACCGGGAAAGTGTGAGCAAAATCCCAAGGAATACGCCAATACCATTACGCTAAGGAGTGGGAAAGAGCTAGCACCTACGGTTACTCCAAAGACCAACGAGGACGTTGTAATTCAAAAGGGGGAGGGTAAGCTTTCAGCTGATGATGAGATCAACTTTGACAATGTCTGGATTCAAGGGCCAAGAAGAGGAGACAAAGCGGTTGTAGAGAAGAAAGCGGAGCAAACTACTAAGGAGAAGGATGCTTATGTACCTCCACCGTATGTACCTAAGCTACCTTTTCCTGGCCGTTTCAAGAAGCAACTCATAGAGAAGCATAAAGTCTTGTTTGAGAAGCATCTTAAGGACGTAGAGATCAAGCTACCTCTAGTGGACTGCCTTGCAATGATGCCTAAATGCACCAAATTCTTCAAAGACACTCTCGTGAAGAAGAATAAGGAAAGCAAGGAAGTGCTTGTTCTAAGTGAGGAGTGTAGTGCTGTGATACACAAAGAGATAGTCCCTAAGATGTTGGGAGACCCTGGAAGCTTCACTATACCTTGCGCTTTAGGTCCTTTGGAGTTCAAGAGTTGCCTTTGTGATCTCGGAGCTAGCATAAATCTGATGCCTCATTCCGTGGCAAAGAAGCTTGGCTTTACCTGTTTCAAGGATTGCAGAATCTCGTTGGTACTAGCTGACATAAGTGTGAGATTACCCGTGGGATTGCTTGAGCCCTTGCAAGTGAATATCAGTGGAGTAAACGTGCCTACAGACTTCGTTGTGTTGGAAATGGATGAAGAACCAAAGGATCCACTCATTCTCGGTTGACCTCTCTTAGCCACCACCGGAGCCATAATAGACGTCAAGAACGGGAAGATTGCCTTGCACTTGGGTAAAGATATAAGGCTAGACTTCGATATCAATGAGGTTTTGAAGAAGCCTACGATAGAAGGGCAAGCTTTCTACATTGAGACATTTTATGCTTTAGCGGATGAGTTGCTGGAAGAGTTGGCTCAGGAAGACCATCTGAAGCTGGCACTGACTAAGGAGCCAGGAGAGTTCGGCTATGTGGATCAGAGGACTCAGGAGTACGTCAACTTGCTCGATTCAAGGAAGGTTATGCTTGAAGATGTAGGCGTTTGACTAGAGATCGACTCCGAGCTCGATGACATTACTCGATCCAGCGGTCAAATCGACAATACAATCGAGAGCACAACACGATCCAGTGAAGCAATCGACAGTCAGATCGAGGAGGGTGATCGATACAGGAAAACAATCGAGTCGAAGATCGAGAAAGGCTTTCCAATCAGTTTGGGGTCTAATCAGGAGATCGACTCAGCGTCTCGATCCCTCACTCAATCCACATTAAATCTAGTGAGTGAATCGAGCAAAACTGCTCGATCTAGACGACATCGAGAGCAAGATCGACCTGACGACTCGATTTCAGAAGGGATAGCGGTTGGAGAAAGCAGCCTCAAGGGCCATGTCTCGGGTTTTAAGGAAGGTTCTAAGAAGGAGAACAACAGCAACAGCCACGAGGATGATTGGAGCGAGCTGTTAGCCCCAAAGGTGGACCTTAAGGAGCTCCCAAAAGGGCTAAGGTATGCTTTCTTAGGGCTTAACGA
Source organism: Thlaspi arvense (assembly GCA_911865555.2). NCBI lineage: Eukaryota > Viridiplantae > Streptophyta > Magnoliopsida > Brassicales > Brassicaceae > Thlaspi > Thlaspi arvense. Next base: position 18,070,297 of record OU466857.2, read on the forward strand.
AACCTATCCTGTGATTGTGAATGAAAACTTGAGTGATGATGAGTTGCAATCGCTCTTAACTGAGTTGAGAAAGTATAGGAAGGCCATTGGGTACTCTATAAGTGACATCAAGGGCCTTTCACCAATGCTTTGCACTCATAGGATTCACTTTGATAATGAGAACGCCTCTTCTATAGAACATCAAAGGCGTTTGAATCCAAATTTGAAAGAGGTTATTAAGAAGGAGATTCTTAAGCTTTTAGAGGCTGACATGATCTATCCCATAAGCGACAGCACGTGGGTTTCTCCCGTACACGTGGTGCCTAAGAAGGGAGGGATCACGGTCATTAAGAATGACAAAGATGAGCTTATACCTACTAGAACAATTACTGGACACCGTATGTGTATTGATTATAGGAAGCTTAATCTTGCTACTAGAAAGGATCATTTTTCCTTGCCTTTTATTGATCAAATGCTTGAAAGACTTGCTAATCACCCCTACTATTGCTTTCTTGATGGATATAGTGGATTTTTCCAAATACCAATCCATCCCAATGATCAGGAGAAGACAACCTTTACATGTCCTTATGGCACCTTCGCGTATCGAAGGATGCCATTCGGGTTGTGTAACGCACCGGCTACGTTTCGGCGGTCTATGATGTCGATCTTCTCCGATCTTATAAAAGAGATGGTAGAGGTGTTTATGGATGACTTCTCGGTCTATGGTGCGTCCTTTTCTGCGTGTTTGTTGAATCTTTGCAGGGTACTAAAGCGTTGTGAGGAGACAAACTTGGTGCTTAATTGGGAAAAATGCCATTTCATGGTTAAGGACGGGATCGTGCTTGGACATAAGATATCAGAGAAGGGTATTGAAGTCGACAAAGCAAAGATTGATGTGATGACAAGCCTTGAGCCGCCAGCTAACGTCAAAGGGGTGAGAAGTTTCTTGGGACACGCCGGTTTCTACAGGCGCTTCATTAAAGACTTTTCTAATATTGCACGCCCTCTCACGCGGCTGTTGTGCAAGGAGGCTGAATTCGTCTTTGATGAGGAGTGTTTGCAAGCTTTCGTGACCATCAAGGAGGCCCTAGTATCCGCGCCTATATTGCAAGCACCAGATAGGACTCTACCTTTCGAGATTATGTGTGATGCTAGCGACTATACCGTGGGAGCCGTTCTAGGCCAAAGGAAGGATAAGAAGCTGCACGTGATATACTATGCTTCAAGAACCTTGGATGACACGCAAACGAGGTACACCACTACGGAGAAGGAGCTATTGGCGGTTGTATTCGCGTTTGTGATGTTCAGGGCTTACCTCGTGGGTTTCAAGACCATTGTTTACACGGATCACGCAGCTTTGCGTTATATCTATTCCAAGAAGGACACTAAGCCGAGGCTTTTGAGATGGATCCTCTTAATTCAAGAATTCGACATGGAAATCAAGGACAAGAAAGGGATAGAGAACAGCGTTGCTGACCATCTCTCTCGGCTAAGGATCAACGAGTCTCTTCCTTTAGATGATTCTCTCCCCGAAGAACAACTATTGGCAATCACTACGGCTGTTAGTGGGAGCTTAGAAGGGCGGTTTGAGGAAGTCTGAGTTTCAAAGAGGAGGATCTCCCTTGGTACGCGGATATTGTGAACTACTTGGCGTGTGGGGAAGAGCCGTCGCATCTTGACAACTACCATAGGAAGAAGTTCATGAGAGACGTGAGCCACTACTATTGGGATGACCCATATTTATACAAGAGAGGAGTGGATAGCCTGTACAGAAGATGCGTGACAAAGGAGGAAGCAAGAGATATCATCTTTCATTGCCACAGTTCTTTGTATAGCGGGCATTTCGCTTCATTCAAAACCGCTACTAAAGTCTTACAAGCCGGCTTCTGGTGGCCGTCCATCTTCAAAGACACCCATGAGTTCGTGATGAGCTGCGAGGCATGTCAACGAGCAGGGAATATCACCAAGACGAATGAGATGCCTCAAGTTCCCATATTTGAGGTAGACGTCTTTGACGCGTGAGGCATAGACTTCATGGGGCCATTTCCTTCATCATACGGCAACAAGTTCACACTAATAGCTGTTGATTATGTCTCTAAATGGGTTGAAGCCATTGCTTCCCCAACGAACGACTCTAAGGTGGTGATCAAGCTCTTTAAGAGCATTATTTTCCCAAGGTTTGGAGTTCCCAAGGTGGTGATAAGCGACGGGGGGAGCCATTTCATCAACAAGCTGTTTGAAATCTGCTAAAGAAGTATGGCGAGAAGCATAAGGTAGCTACGCTATACCATCCTCAAGCGAGTGGCTAAGTGGAGGTCTCTAACCATCAGATAAAGGCGATACTCGAGAGAACAGTTGGGACAACTCGGAAGGATTGGGCAGTGAAGTTGGATGACGCTTTGTGGGCGTACCGGACTGCTTTTAAAACGCCTATTGGTACCACTCCTTTCACTCTTCTCTACGGCAAAGGATGTCACCTTCCTGTTGAGCTGGAACATAGGGCGTTGTGGGCTGTGAAGCGGTTGAATTTTGATCTGAAGACAGCTTAGGAGAAGCGGTTGATCCAGTTGCACGAGCCTGATGAGCTAAGGCTGGACGCTTACGAAAGCGCTAGGATCTACAAGGAACGTACCAAGGCTGCTCATGACAAGAAACTGGTGCCTAAGGAGCTTAAGGAAGGGAGTCTGGTGCTGCTATACAACTCGAGGCTCAAGCTCTTTCCAGGGAAGCTAAAGTCACGGTGGAGCGGTCCGTATGAAATCAAGGAAGTATTACGTTACGGAGCTGTCACGTTGGTGGGAAAAAGTGGGAATGCAGTTACAGTGAACAGACACAGAGTTAAGCCCTACATGGCGAGTGCATTTGACAAGGAGAGCACCTCAATGCTTCTCCAAGACCCACCATCTGCCTAAACCAAGTGTATTCTAGCTAAAGACATTAAAGAAAGCGCACTTGGGAGAAATTCCCATGTCTATCCTGTACATATTTTTACTTTATTTCTTTTCCAGTTTTATGGTTTTACCTTCTGAGTGTGTAGGAACAGGTATAAGGGATTGCAGGCAAAGATCTTGGATCCAAAAGGAGTGAGAAAGGGCGAATATCGAATAGAGATCGAGTGCTAGATCGACTAAACCTAACTCGATCTTTACTAGATCGAGTTAGCGAATCGAGAGGAGTTAGTCGATCTAGACGAGATCGAGTGACAAAGTCAATCTAGATGAGCACGGATCGATCAGTCCTATCTAGATCAACCGATCTAAAATGTCTCGGGAAATACTTAGAGTTTAGATCGATCGATCCAAAAATGGATCGACCGATCTATTTTCTCTCGAGAAAATCCTTCAAAGACAGATCGATCACTCGAATCGATGCATCACTCGATCTAAATCGAATCGACCCCTGAATCGAGAACATGGCTCGATCACGCGGACTCAGCCTAGTTGACCAAAAGTCAAGGAACGAGAGAATACACTCGATCTAAGACTCGATTCTAATCCAATCGAGATATTGATCGATCAAATCGCTCGATCCAGCCATTATGGGCATGAGATCGAGTCCTAGATCGACCGAAGGGACTCGATCTCATGCCGAGGTAACAAAAAATTTTCCCTCTCTTTCTCCTTTCCCTCGCTTTTTAATTTTGAATGGTGGTCAAGACAGGAATCTTTGACCATGAAATTTGTGTCTTGACCACCTTTTGTCAGAAAACCACTTGCACCACCCATGGTATTAGATTTTTGTCGCCTTTAAGTTTTCAACAATCTGACACTCTCTCATTTCTATTCCTTCGAGTTTTTAAACGAGAGAGAGTGTTCTTCCTATTTTCACAAAGGCATTTAGTTCTTATCCTCGATCTTGCAAGGTATTTCAAGAGTTTTAAGTAAATCTTTTCAATATTTCCTTTTTATAACCGCTTGATCGATTTAAGTGGCTAGGGTTTTTATCGAATTTTTTTTTGTACCTAGAAATCAGGAAATATTCTAGATTTAATCCTATCTTTAGATTTTCTTCTCCTTTATCTAGATACAATTTTTATAAATTCCCCCAGAAAAAAATCTAGGGTGGTAGTTGTGAATTCTTCTTTCTCGCTACTCTCTTTCTTGATTTCTCGCCGCCTTTGCTTACTCTTTGTTTGAGAATCGTGTTTCAGGCACCAATGGCACCTAAGAGAACCAGAGAAGAGGCTGCACAGAGAGAGGATGAACAACGAGTGGTTCAGGAAGAGGGAACTCAACAAGTTCAAGAGGAGGAACCTCAGCAAGCTCATGAGAGGACCCGTTGGACTAAGGAGGAAAAGGCGGTGAAGAAGAGGCTGGAGAGGCTGCGCTTCAAGCCTACTAAGTTCGCGAGCAGAGATTTTCTGGAAAGGATGGGTCTCCTAGGGGATTTTGACTCCCTTCTACAAAACATGGGGCTTGCTTGCCTTTCAAGGATGGACTGTCCATTATATCCGCAAGTGGCGATGGATTTCCTCTCTACCCTGGAGTTCTCCTATGAGAATCCGAGCCTCCCAACTCCCTCTCAAGGGCATCTCAGCTTCAAGGTCAAGAAGCGGTCCTATCACCTTTCCATTGAGGAGCTTTGCCAAGCATAGCGGCTAAACAAGTGGAGTTTCCGCCTCTCAAGAACGCTTGCGATGAAGAGTACAAAGCCAACATGGCTAAAATCAAGAAGGTGAGGAATCCTGTTCTGAGGTACATGCTCAAGTTGTTGGTGAACACCTTAAGCAGACGAGCCGTGTCTCCCACGTTGACGAAGGCCGAGCTGTGTTTCCTCTTCCAAGGGATCAAAGGGATACTATGCAAGAGCGAAGAGGAGAACTATGATCCGCTTATGGATGAGCTCGGGAACGATGTCAACTACGGGTGCATTCTAGCCTCGTCCTTGGTGAAGTACAAGGCGTACGCTCTTAGATGCAAGGCGAGCTCAGCTTACACTGGAGGGTTTCTAACGCCGCTCTTCATCCAAGCCGGTGTACCACTTCAGCGGTTCGAGCCTTGCGCGGACAGGTCATACATGGACGAGACTTACATGCGAAATACCGATAGCTTGGGACCTACGCCAGCTCCAGGATTCTTTTCTTATCAGTTCTACGAAGAACGTGTGTATCTTGCCCAACACCGAGGAGACTAACTTGGATAGCATCAGTACGATTTAGTTCTGCCCAACCCAGGAGGAGTGCTACGCTCCGCTTGGAACAACAATGATGCCCATTCAGTCCACGCGAGAGCCGTCAGGGTCACCACCATCAGATGGAGCAATGCCGGCCCACTTTGAGCTTCTGAGGATGGACTTTGAGCCGCGGACCAAAGCTGAGAAGTTTCTTGCCTCAGTAGTGGAGATGCAGCGGAAAATAACTAAGTGGCAAGGAAAGATGATCAAGAAGCTTGCCAAGAAAGTCAAGGCGCTTCAAGGAAACTCATCTGCGAGGGCTAAGGGGTCATAGAGTGAAGAGGTTAACCAGCCAGAGAAGAGGAGGAGGTCAACAGGCGGTATTGTCATCCGTGAGTAGCAAGGCACCGCGCAACAAGCTCGACATTCCGTTCATGGTTTCCCCACCGAGGATAGAGGAAAAGGCATAGCCCGACACTCCTCTAGCACGAGCAGCTCCGCTGGAACATCCTCAAGCTCCAGCCGAGTCTAGCTCCGAGGTACCAAATGACCTACCCTTGTATATACCGTTCATATTTTCTTTCTTTTTGCATTGTGTTTTGAGCTCCTTTGAATTTGTTTGCCACCGGGACGGTGTCATTCAAGTTTGGGGAGTATGTGTGTGGTTTGACATGTTTATTCTGATCTTATCTTCCCTTTAGCATCCTTGAGTCTTCATTGTTTAAAATTTTTTAAGAAAAAGTCATGTAGTTGCATTCACATTGTTAAGCATTTTAGGATTGAGTCTAGAATTTTTTTTAAGCATCTAGGTTGTTTACATTTGCATAAGGGGTTAAAGTTTTCTTAAAGAGGAGTTTTAAGCTTATGAATGGTTTCAATCTCCTAGTTGCTAGTTCTCTAATGCTTTGCTCATACTTTGAAAGTAAGTTCTTACCATGCTTGGATCACTAGTTTTGATTTTCGTGACTTGATTTGAACTCTCATGATTTGAAACTTGTCCTATTAAGTGAGAACCCTAACTTGAATTTTTAAATATCATCCTTATGCATTTGAAAATGAACACATGGATTTTAAAATATTTAGGCTCTCTTCTTCCTTTTACCACTCTTTGTGAGCCTAAGTAGAACTCCCGCCTTGACCCTTACCTTTCTTTGAAGCCAAGTTTTCGTGTGTGACATCATTGTGAGGTCCCTTCCGGTCTGAACTTAGCATAAAGTGTTACGTTTAGGTGACATGATTAGGTTCTCATATGTTTGCTAGCTTTGCATCTTGAAGCTATGTGTAGGCTTAGGATAAGTTTGGGGGATCATTGGGGTTGCTTTCATATTTATATGCTTTCGGTTTCAAAAGAGTTTGGTTTTTGAAGTAAGAAAAAAGTTTTAAGTGAAAGGTTTTGTGTTTAAAAAAATATAATTCTCTAATAATTTCAGAAAATAGCTCTCTCAAAAACAAAATATATATATATATATATATATATAAAAAAGTCTAAGTGCCAAAATAAAAAGAAAAGAAAAAGAAAGAAAAAAAAATTAAGAGAGCTATCAATAAGAAAAACAATAAGGAGCTTAATATTTTTAAAAAATTTTCACTAGCCTAAAAGAATTAAGATTTTTCATATTTTGATTTGGGGATTGCTAAGCTTTTGCTTTTGGAAAAAAGGTAGACTCTAAGTGGTGAGTGAGCTTAAAAGAAAATATATGAGAGGGAATTTTAGGATCATTGTTAGTTTACATGGGTAGATGAGAATCTGATCATATATGCATCAATTGCCTTTACCTTTAGCATTATGCATAAAGTTCTTACCATTTTTGAGAGAAACCCTTGTCTTAAATAAAAACCTTTTTTCAAATGAGATCATTCTATGCTCATAGCCTATACCCTTAGCCAAATGTGTTATGCTTTAAGGTGCATAAGTTTGATTCATGGTTCGGTCATTAATGAATGTTAAAGGATGAGTTTCTTTGATTGTTTGGAATAGGAGAGTCATGATTTGAAATCCTTTGTGTGATGAGTATGGCTAAGTTCTTTGGAGTATGAGTGTGCGCATTGCATTTTAGAACTAGTAACTAGGACGTTGAGATTGATTCATTTGAAAAACACCTTTGCAAGAAGCTTAAACCCCCATCTGTTTTAAAACCTCTTTTCCTTCCTTATTTTTTGTTGCTTGAGGGCAAGCAAGAAGTAAGTTTGGGGGAGTTCATATAACTACATATTCCATGCATTTCGTATACATATAGTTTAGTTTCTCATGCATTTACATTGCATATTAGGTTAGTTTGCATCACTTTAGGTCCTAGAGTGTCTTTGCACCAGCATTCACATGTTTCGTGCATTTTGCATCACAATCAGAGGTTGCTTTCGGTTACTTTGGAGCTATGGAAGATTTGTGGACGTGCTGAGGTTCGTGGAGAGGCTTATGGACACTTGGAGAAATCAGGATTGCACGCTAAGGACCTGAGATCGAGCAGCAGATCGAGCAAGGCAGGTCGATCTAGATGGGATCGACCAAAAGATCGAGCATGTAGATCGATTTGGAGTACGGACGTAGACGACGCCATGCAGATCGAGGATCGGATCGAGCTTTCAACCCGATCAGCACAAGATCGAGTCGAGGATCGACCAAGAGCCACTCGAATCAGGACATGATCTTTTGCCAGATCGAGCTTCATGATCGATCCCAGACCAACCTTATCCGTCCAGCCTGTTTTTGGACCGTAGCCAGGGGGGGGGGCGGGGGGGGGGGGGGGGGGGGGGGGGGGGGGGGGGGGAAGGGGGGGGGGGGGGGGAGGGGGGGGGGGGACCATTTGCGGTTTGGCCATTTTAGGCAATAACCAACGATCCCTTTCCTTATCATCTTTTTGTCGACTACTTTTCTATCTTCTCTCTCGTTTTTAGGAGATTCGCCATTGTTGAACTTCGAGCTTTTTCTTGTTTTGCTTTTGAATATTGGATCGTTTCATGTTTAGTTCTTCGTTTATTGCATTTCGTACGGTTCATTTCATGAGTCACGAGTAAATTTATTGGGTTTTGGGGTTGAGAGGATTCAAGGGGTCAAAAAGGTTTTCAAGTTTGGTGTTTTCTTGTTCTTAAAGGCTTTCTCTTCTAAGATGTCGAGTTCTTAAGGCTTAAAGAGTTTCACGCTAAGTTCTTTATGATCAGAGAGAGCTCTTACCTTGACAGGATCCAGAGATCTCTGAAAATCGCATCTTAGAGATTAATTACCCTTTCCCAAACGCCATGGTAGTTTAGGAGACTAGTTAAGCCGCGCGTTTGAAATCTGTTTTCTTTGCCTCTCAATCTCTTTTTCCGCCAAACGCCATGGGTTTGGAGGAGAGAATGAGAGAGTGATCCATACCACACGCCATGGGTGGATCTTGTTTAGTTTTCAAGGCTTAGGGAACCTCACAAAGTGAGTAGATTTAAAGATTTCGAACCAAGCTGAAACCTTTGAAACCCCTGAACATGAATCTCAATCCTGGACCCTCCTTTTAGCATTTCTTAGTCTTTGTTGATCATTCGCTTGTCACTTGCTTGCACCCTGGTCGTTAGATTTACTTTCGCTTGAAACTGCTTTTTAGATCGATTGCTTTTGCTCGATCTAGTGGTTGATCTCGTGGTCGACCCACTAGTCAAATTTTAGTAATTTGTAGCTTTGCATTTTAATTATTCTGTTTTTACCTAGTGGTAGTTTGTTCGTTCCTGGTATTTTTAAAATAGTTTTGCCTAGCATTTGATCATTGCATCTAGTTTCTAGGAATTTCACAAAATCATTCATCTTTTGCCTAGCTTTACTCGATCCTTGTATTGTCACTGATGTTTCTAGCTCTTAGGATTGGATTGATACTCGCTTGCATATTTTACTACAACTAAGTGTTGCATCTGAGTTTTGATAGATCATTACATACACTCTGCAAAACCATAGCTATCAACAACCCCCATGAACACCAAACCTAACCTAAGCCTTAAAACTAACTTCAAAATGCAAAGCTAGCAATCAAATGAGAGTCTAATCATGTCGCCTAGACCTAACACTTTATGTCAAGTTCAAACCGAAAAGATGGCTCACAATGATATCACACAAGAACATTTGGCTTGAAAGGAGGATAAGGGTGATGGTGGGAGTTCTACTTAGGCTCACAAAAGTGTGGTAAAAGGAGGAAGAGAGCCTAGATATGTATATGATCCATTTGCTCATTTTCAAATGCATAAGTATGATAATTAAAGATCAGATTAAGGTTCTCACTTATTAGGACAAGATTCAGTTCATGAATGTTCAAGTCAAGCCACGAAAATCAAAACACATGATCCGAGTATGGTTAGAGCTTACTTTCAAAGAGTATACAATGCATCAAAGAACTACTAACTAGGGCCTTGAAACAATTCATGAGCTTAAAACACCTTTTAAAGAAAAAATTTAACCCCTTATGCAAATGTAAACAACCTAAATGCTTAAAAATTCTAGACTCAATCATAAAATGTTTAACAAAGTGAATGCAACTACAGGAATTTTTTTGAAAATTTTTAAAAATTTTACCATTTTTTTTGTTCTTTCCTATGCCTTAGATGCAATGAAGACTCAAAGGATGCAAACAGAAAATAAGAAGAAAGAAAACATGTCAAATAACACACACACTCCCCCAAACTTGAATGACACCGTCTTGGTGGCAAACAAATTCAAAGGAGTTCAAACCATAAAGCAAAAACAAAGAAAGCATGCGTGGTATATACAAGGGATGGTTGTTGGTACCTCGGAGCTAAGTAGTGCTGGAGCTTGAGGTCGCTCCAGACTTCTTGCTCTTTGTGGGGGTCTCGTGAGCTACTGCTTTGCCATTGTCCTATGCAGCTCCTTCATGAACCGAGTGGCGAGCAGGTAGGATGGTGCTTTCTTAAGGCCCACGTAAAACGATCCCACCAGTCGATCTCCTCCTCTTCTCGGGCTCCTCGACTTCTTCGCTTACAGCCTTCTTAGGTGAGCTCCCTTGAAGCGCCTTGACCTTTTTGGCAAGCTTCTTGAGTACTGTGGGAAGATGATGGTCTTGAAGAGCTTGATCACCACCCTTGCATCATTTGTTGGGGAAGCTATAGCCTCAACCCACTTAGACACATAGTCAATGGCTACTAAGATGAACTTGTTGCCGTAAGAAGATGGGAACGGTCCCATGAAATCTATCCCCCAAGCGTCAAAGACATCAACCTCAAAGATAGGAACCTGAGGCATCTCGTTTCTCTTGGTGATGTTCCCTGCCCTTTGACACGCTTCACAACTCTTAACAAACTCATGAGCGTCTTTGAAGATAGATGGCCACCAGAAACCCGCTTGTAACTGATAAACACTTTTGGTAGCAAGGGTGAGAATGCAATGAGGTTATCAAACTCAAATGCAAGATAGGTTGTAGTACAGCATGCAAGAGAGAGTCAATCCACACCTAGGATGATAGAAAATGCAAAGAGAATGCAAGGACTATGCAAATCTAAGCGAAACAAGATGAGTTTTGAGAAAATCCCTAAAAACTAGATGCAGCAACTAAATGGAATGAAAACTATTTTAAAATTACCAGGAATGATCAAACTACCATGCGGAACAAACAGAATAATTAAAGGACAAAGCTTCGAATTACTAAAATTCGACTAGTGGATCGACCATGAGATCGACCACTAGATCGAGCAATAACAATCGATCTCGTCTAAAAATCCAAGAACAGTAAAACTAACGACCAGGATGCTATCAAAGATCAAGCAAATGACGAGAGAAGATGTAAAGATGCTAAAAGAGAGGGCCTAGGGTTGAGATTCATGGTAAAAGGTTTCAAAGGTTCGACCTTGGGTTGAAAACTTTAGATCGACTCACTTTGTGAGGATCTCTAAGCCTTGAAAACTAAACAAGATCTATCTGTGGCTTTCGGTATAGATCACTCCTTCATCCTCTCCTCCAAACCCATGGCTTTTGGTGGAAAGAGAGGTCGAAGGGCATGGAAAACAGATTTCAAATGAGTGGCTTAACTTGTCCCCCAAACTTCCATGGCTTTTGGGAAGGGGTAACTAGTCTCTAGGGTGTGATCTTCAGAGGTCCCTGAATCCTGTCAAGGTAAGGAACTTCTCGGATCATGAAGCTCTTGGCGTGAGAGTCTTCAAGCTTTGAGAACTCAACACCCTAGAAGAGATAGCCATTAAAACGCTTAGAAAACCCCAAGATCGAAACCCTTTAGACCCCTTAATCCTCTCAACCCCGAACCCAAATAAACTACTCACTACACATAAGGTAAATCAAGCAAAGCATGGAAAAGGAAACGATGAACATGAAAACAAAACTAGATTAAGCTGAAAACGATTCGATTACAAGCTAAAGAAAACTCAAGGTTCGACAATGGTGTTCTTCTTCAAAACCAGAGAGAAAAACATAAAAAAAGATAAAGATGAAAAATTGTTTGTGAAAAGGATGTCGCCGCCTTCCAAAAATGGCCAAAACAAGCTGATGGTCCCCCCCCTCGCTAGCAGCCAAAAGTGGTTGAAAGGACAGAGATCGGCTCCGGGATCAAGCAGTTCTCTCGATCATCTCCGAACATCGTGTCTTCAGCTCGATCTGGGTCTTGATCATCTTCGGCGGATCGAGCGTTGCATCCGATCTCGGTATCGATCTTCGGTTGGATCGAGTGGTGTACTCGATCTGGCTCTCGCTCTGCATGGCGTCATTTACGTCCGTACCGTTTGATCGACTGCTTCACTCGATCCTCGTCTCGATCATTCTCCTTGGATCGCCCGGTCTTCTTGATCTTCTGGTCGATCACATCCTAGATCGACCTGCCATGCTTGATCTGTTCCTCGATCTCTGATCCTTAGTAAATATCCGAGCTTCCACGAGCCGCTGCAACAGCTTCAGCACGTCCACGAACCTCCACGACTCCAAAGCAGCCAGAAACAACCTGAATGTGATGCAAAATGCAAGGAAAATGCGTATGCTGGTGCAAGAATGCTTTAGGACTCTAAGTGATGCAATCTAACCTAATACGTGATGTAAATGCATGAAAAGCTAACTAATGAGTATACAAAATGTATGTAATATGCAGTAACATCAACTCCCCCAAACTTACTTCTTGTTTGCCCTCAAGCAACAAAAAATAAGTAAGGAAGAGAGGTTTTAAGAAAAACGAATGGGGGTTTAAACTTCTTGCAAAGGTGCCTTTCAAATGAATCAATCTCAATGTCCTAGTTAACAGTTCTAAAATGCTATGCTCACACTCATACTCCAAAGAACTTAGCCATACTCATCACACAAAGAAATTCAGATCATGACTCTCCTATTCCTAACAATCAAAGAAACACATCCTTTAACATTCATTAACATTCGAACCGTGAATCAAACTTATGCACTTTAAAGCAAAACACATTTGGCTAAGGGTGTAAGTTATGAGCATTGAATGATCTCATTTGAAAAGGATTTTCAATTAAAACAAGGGTTTCTCTCAAAAATGGTTGAACTTATGCATAATGCTAAACGTAAAGATAATTGATGCATACATGATCAGATTCTCATCTACCCATGTAAACTAACAATGATCCTAAACCCCTCTCATTTATCAACTTTATCCTCACTCACCACTTAGAATCTACCCTTTTTCTTCTCAAAACTTAGCAATCCCCAATTCGAAACAAAAACATTTTTTAAACTCTTTAGGCTAGTGAAAAGGTTTTGAAAATAAATTTTCTTTTTAAATATTTCTTATTGGTAGCTCTCCTATTTATTATTTTTTTTCTTTCTCTTTTTTTTTAATTTTATTTGGCACTTAGGCTCTTTTTTTTTTCTTTTCTCTTTTTTTTTTCTTTTTTTTTGGGAGAGCTACCTCCTGAAATTTATGGAGCATATACATAGTTTTTAAACACAACCTTTCACTTAAAACCCATTTCTTTCTTTCAATCACCAAACTCTTTGAAACCGAGAACAAATAGAAATAAAAATAACCCCAATGATCCCCCAAACTTATCCTAAGCTTATACCTAGCTTCAAAATGCAAAGCTAGCAATCATATGAGAACCAAATCATGTCGCCTAAACCTAACACTTTATGCGAAGTTCAAAACCGAAAAGAAGGCCTCACAATGATGTCACACAAGAAATATTTGGCTTCAAAGAAGGGTAAGGGTCAATGTGGGAGTTCTACTTAGGCTCACAAAGAGTGGTGTAAAGGAAGAAGAGAGCCTAAATATTTTAAAATCCATGTGTTCATATTCAAATGCATAAGGATGATAATTAAAATTTCAAATTAAGGTTCTCACTTATTAGGACAAGTTTCAAATCATGAGAGTTCAATTCAAGTCACGAAAATCCTAACAAGTGATCCAAGCATGGTAATAACTTACTTTCAAAGCATAGACAAAGCATTAGAGAACTACTAACTAGGGCATTGAAACAATTCATAAGTAAAAACACCTTTTTAAGAAACTCTAACCCCTTATACAAATGCAAACAACCTAGATGCTAAGAGAAATTCTAGACTCAATCCTAACATGTTTTGACAAGATGAATGCAACTATATGAATCTTTGAAAAAATTTTAAAAATTTTAAAAATCATGAACTAAAGACTCAAGGATGCTAAAGGAAAATAAGATCACAAAACACATGTCAAACCACACATGTACTCCCCCAAACTTGCTTGACACCGTCCCGGTGGAAAACTCATTCGAAGGAGCACCAAAACACAAAGCAAAAAGAAGCAAATATGAGCGGTTATGTACAATGGAAGAAGGTTGTTACCTCTGGTCTAGTCTCGGTTGGAAATTGATGATGTTCCAGAGGAGCTAGAGATTGTTGCTTTGCCCTTGTCGGCTGGTTCTTGGAGAGAATGGCACGCCGGCTGAATGGTGCTGCTTTGTGCCTCACGGATGACAACTCCACCGGTTGAGAGCCTTCTCTTCTCGGGTTGGTGAACCTCTTTCCTTGCATCCTTCTTAGGCGAGCCTCCTTGAAGTGCCTTGACTTTCTTGCGAAGTTTCTTGAGCATTTTGCCTTGCCACTTATTGATTTTCCTTTGCATCTCCACAACAGATGCTAGGAACTTCTCGGTTTTGGTTCTCGGCTCAAAGTCTAACTTGGGAAGTGTGTAGGCTTCGGGCATCTCATCTTCCGTGGCTGGAGACTCGGACCTTTGACGAGGAGCAATCGCTGGGGCGGGTGGTCCTCCTAGAGGAGCAAAGCACTCCTCTTCCGTGGGCAAGAACTCGATGTTCCCAACACCAAGTAGCTCGGTCTCATCTTTTTTGGGCAGGATGCACACTCTCTTCTTGTCTTCGTTGTCTATGAAGAGGTAGGCGTAGAACCCTTCTGCTGGCGTGCGTCCCAAGCTGTCGGTATTCCTCATGTAGGCCACATCCATGAAAGCTCTGGCTGGTACATGCACGAAGTCGTGTATAGGCACACCAGCTTGCAAGAATAGAGGAGTGAGGAAGCCGCCAATGTAAGAAGAAGTTGCCTTGCACCGCAAGGCATAAGCCTTTTATTTCACCAAGGAGGCAGCAAGCACACATCCGTAGTTCACCTCGTCGCTGAGCTCATCCTCCATAGGCTCTTCATTTGCATCCGGATCACACACCAAGTGCTTCATGCCTTGGAACAGGAAGCAAAGCTCAGTCTTTGTGACCGTGGGAGCAACTGATCTTCCGCTAAACGTGTTGGCAATCAGCTTCAGAGTGTACCTCAGCACCGGGCTTCTCACTCTCTTGATCTTGGCGGTGTTGGCTTTGTAGTCCTCGTTGCTAATCAGGTCCCAAAAGTCGTCTGCTCGTTTGAAGGCGGGGAACTCGACCTTATTGGCATCCGCGTTGAGACCATACGCTTGACATAGCTAGGGGATGGAGAGGGTGTAGGCTTGATGTCCAACCTTGAAGTAGAGGCGACCTTGTGAAGGAACGGGTGTGCTAGGATTCTCGTAACGGAACTCCAACGTGGCAAGGAAGTCTATTCTCACTTCTGGAATGGTTGGGCAATCCATCCGTGACAGACATCTTAGGCCAATGTTCTTGAGGAGTTGGTCGAAATCCCCAAGAATCCCTAGCTTGAACAGCAGCTCTCGATCAGCAAACTTGGTAGGCTCAAACCGAAGTCTTTCTAGCCGTTTCTTGTCCCTCTTCTCATCCTTAGTCCATTTGACCCTCTCTTGAACAGCCACCTCTTGTCCTTCTCCCTCTTGTGCTGTCTCTTCTCTTGTTCTCTTTGGGGCCATTGTACCTGAAACAAATTTTCTCAAGAGGATTGTTAAGCAAAACGGCGGTTTGATGAGAATAAGAGAAGAGAAGGAGAAAACTTATAAATACTACCCTAGAATTTTGGGGAATTAATAAAAATTATAGCTAAATAAAGGAGAATCAAATCTTTAGATACTAGAAAATCTAGAATTATTCCTTTTACTTAGCTATATTTTAAAAATCAAAACCGACCCTATCTTCTAGAACAATATCTTGCGAATTTAAAGGAAAATTTCCTAAAGATAAATCATTAAACTCTGAAAATACCTTTGCAAGAATGTTAAAGAATCCTTTGCTAGCCTTTGAAAACCGAAAACTCTCACTCTCTTTGTTTAAAATTTTCGAGAAAACAAGAATGAGAGGGTGAGAAATTGTTGAAACATTTAAAGACTAGCAAAAAGCAAAACCATGGGTAGTAAAGGTGGTTTTCTGACAACGTCTTTGTCAAGGCACATCTTTCATGGTCAAAGATGCTTGCCTTGACCAAGTTTTGAATTTAAAAATTGGAGGGAAAAGAATAAAAGAGGGAAAGAAAATGTTACCTCGGCATGAGATCGAGTCCATTTGGTCGATCTAGGACTCGATCTCATGCCCATAATGGCTAAGATCGAGATGGTTACTCGATTTGAGACTGGCTCCCTCGATCATTGAGATGTTGGCTCCACGGCGAAGTCCTCATGATCGAGCTATGTCCTGGATTGAGGGGTCGATTTGGCATAGATCGAGTGATGGATCGAGTCGAGTGATCGATCTGTTTTCAACAGATTTTCCCGAGAGAAATTAGATCGGTCGATCTGTTTTGGATCGATCGATCCTTTTTCGTCAAGGTCGATCTTATCACTCGTTCTCGTCTAGATCGACTGGATCCTCTCGATTCACTGACTCGATCTAGCAAAGATCGATTCAGGATCAGTCGATCTAGCACTCGATCTCTCGCCTTATCTTAACCCCTATCGCCTCTTTTGGACTTCAAGATCGAGGTTTAGACTCCTCATACCTGTTCCTACACACTTGCAAAATAAAAACATAAAACTAAAAGAGAAAGAAAGCAGAAATATGTACAAGATAGACATGGGAATGCCTCCCAAGTGCGCTTTCTTTAACGTCTTTAGCTAAACTTTACTTGGTTAGGTGGATGGTGGGTCTTGGAGATGCACCGAGGTACTCTCCTTGTCATAGCTGTCTGCCAAGTAAGGCTTGACTCTGTGTCCGTTGACGGTGAATGCACTGCCACCCTTTCCCATCAAGGTAACAGCTCCATAAGGCAGCACTTCTTGGATCACAAATGGCCCGCTCCAGCTTGACTTCAGCTTTCACGGGAAGAGTTTTGAGTCTTGAGTTGTACAGCAACACTAAACCTCCTTCTTTAAGCTCCTTGGCAACCAACTTCTTGTCATGAGCTTCCTTAGTCCGCTCCTTGTATATCCGAGAGCTCTCATAAGTGTTCAGTCTTAACTCGTCCAGTTCATGTAGCTAAATAAGCCGCCTCTCCTGAGCAGTCTTGAGGTCAAAGTTCAGCCTCTTCACAGCCCACGACGCACGGTGTTCCAGCTCAACCGGGAGATGACAGCCCTTGCTTTAGAGTAGAGTGAAAGGGGTTGTACCAATCGGTGTTTTGAAGGCGGTACGGTAGGCCCAAAGAGCGTCGTCCAGCTTCACTGCCCAGTCCTTCCTTGTTGCTCCGACAGTCTTCTCCAGTATAGCCTTGATTTGCCGGTTGGAGACTTCCACTTGACCGCTTGTTTGAGGATGATACGGTGTAGCCACCTTATGCTTAACGCCATACTTTCTCAAGAGGTTCTCAAAAACCTTGTTTATGAAGTGGCTTCCTCCATCGCTTATAACCACCTTAGGTACCCTAAACCTAGGGAAGATGATACTCTTGAACAGCTTGATTACCACCTTAGAGTCGTTTGTAGGGGAAGCAATAGCCTCAACCCATTTAGATACATAATCCACTGCTACTAAGATGTATTTGTTGCCATATGAAGAAGGAAATGGCCCCATGAAAACTATGCCCCACGCGTCGAACACGTCAACCTCGAAGATGGGAACCTGAGGCATTTCGTTCCTCTTAGTGATATTCCCTGCTCGTTGACATGCCTCACAGCTCTTCACAAACTCGTGTGCATCTTTGAAGATGGACGGCCACCAGAAACCGGCTTGCAACACTTTCGTGGCAGTCTTGAATGAAGCGAAGTGTCCTCTGTAGGAAGAGCCATGACAGTGATAGAGGATGTCTCTAGCTTCTTCCTTTGTAACACACCTCCGGTACAAACTGTCCACTCCTCTCTTGTATAAGTAGGGCTCGTCCCAAAAGTAGTCACTATCCTCTCTCATGAACCGCTTCTTGTGATAGCTGTTGAGATGTGTTGGCTCCTCACCACACGCTAAATAGTTCACTACATCAGCATACCACGGTAGATCCTCCTCTTTGAGACTCAACACCTCTTCAAACCGCCCCTCTAGCTTTCCACAAACAGCCGTGGTGATTGCCATGAGTTGCTCTTCTTGAAGAGAGTCATCTAAGGGAAGAGACTCGTTGATCCTTAGCCGTGAGAGATGGTCACCGACTCCGTTTTCTATTCCCTTCTTGTCTTTAATCTCCATGTCAAACTCCTGGAGCAAGAGAATCCACCTCAAGAGCCAAGGCTTAGTGTCTTTCTTCGAATAGATGTATCGCAAAGCAGCGTGATCCGTGTAGACAATAGCTTTGGAACCAACAAGATATGATCTGAACTTCTCAAAGGCGAACACTACTGCAAGCAACTCCTTCTCTGTAGTGGTATACCTTGTTTGCTTGTCATCCAAGGTTGTTGAAGCATAGTAGATCACGTGTAGCTTCTTGTCTTTCTTCTGACCAAGAACGGCTCATACGGCGTAGTCAGTAGCATCACACATGATCTCAAAGGGCAGAGACCAGTCTGGTGCTTGAACTATGGGGGCTGATGTAAGGGCTTCCTTGATGGTCACGAAAGCTCGCAAACACTCCTCATCAAACACAAACTCAGCTTCTTTGCATAACAACCGTGTAAGAGGGCGTGCAATCTTGGAGAAATCTTTGATGAAGCGCCTATAGAACCCGGCGTGTCCCAAGATACTTTTGACTCCCTTAACGTTAACCGGCGGCTTAAGACCCATCATGACTTCCACTTTAGCCTGATCAACCTCAATGCCCTTCTCTGATATCTTATGACCAAGCACGATCCCTTCCTTGACCATAAAGTGGCATTTTTCCCAGTTTAAAACCAAGTTTGTCTCTTCACAACACTTTAGTACCCTGCAAAGATTCAACAAACACGCAGAAAAGGACGCACCATAGACAGAGAAGTCATCCATGAACACCTCTACCATCTCCTCTATTAGATCGGAGAAGATCGACATCATACACCGCTGAAACGTAGCCGGTGCATTACACAATCCAAACGGCATCCTTCGATATGCGAAGGTACCGTAGGGACATGTGAAGGTCGTCTTCTCCTGATCATTTGGGTGAATTGGTATTTGAAAGAAACCGCTATACCCATCGAGGAAACAGTAGTAAGTGTGATTAGCAAGTCTCTCAAGCATTTGATCAATAAAAGGCAAAGGGAAATGATCTTTCCTAGTCGCAAGGTTAAGTTTCCTATAATCAATACACATCCTATGACCAGTAATGGTTCTAGTAGGAATAAGCTCATCCTTTTCATTCCTTATGATCGTGATCCCTCCCTTCTTAGGCACCACGTGTACAGGAGAAACCCACGTGGTGTCACTTATGGGATAGATCACGTCAGCCTCTAAAAGCTTAAGGATCTATTTCTTAATAACCTCTTTCAAATTAGGATTCAAACGCCTTTGATGTTCTATAGAAGAGGCGTTCTCATTATCCAAGTGAATCCTGTGAGTGCAAAGCATTGGTGAAAGGCCCTTGATGTCACTTAAAGAGTACCCAATGGCC
Organism: Thlaspi arvense; assembly: GCA_911865555.2. Taxonomy (NCBI): domain Eukaryota; kingdom Viridiplantae; phylum Streptophyta; class Magnoliopsida; order Brassicales; family Brassicaceae; genus Thlaspi; species Thlaspi arvense. Next base: position 18,089,564 of record OU466857.2, read on the forward strand.
TTCATATACTTTCTCAGCTCAGTCAGGAGCGAGTGCAACTCATCATCACTTAAGTTTTCATTCACAATCACGGGATAGGTGTTATTAGGCCCTAAGAAATCATACCTTAGCCCTTTTGGGAGCTCCTTAAGGTCCACCTTTGGGTCTAACTGCTCGCTCCAGTCATTCTCGTGGCTGTGTTTGTTGCTTTCCTCCTTGGAACCCTCCTTAGAACTTGAGGCATGGCCCTTAAGACTTCTTTCCTCAACCGCTATCCCTTCTGAAATTGAGTCCTCTAGTCGATCTTCCTCTCGATGTCGTCTAGATCGAGCCATTTCACTCGATTCACTTACTCAATTTGATGTGGATCGAGTAAGGGATCGAGACGCTGAGTCGATCTCCTGATTGGACCCCACAATGATCGGGAGGTCTCTCTCGATCGTCGACTCGATTGTTTTTCTGGATCGATCATTCCTCTCGATTTTTCTGTCGATCGCTGCACCGGATCGAGTTGTGTTCTCGATTGCCTTGTCGATCTGACTCCTGGATTGAGTGATAGCATCGATCTCGGGGTCGATCTCTAGGCAGCAGCTTTCATCCTTCTTAACAATCTTCCTAGAATCCAGCAAGTTGACGTACTCCTGGGTCCTCTGATCCACATAGCCAAACTCCCTTGGCTCCTTAGTCAGTGCCAGCTTCAGATGGTCTTCCAGAGCCAGCTCTTCCAGCAACTCATCCGCTAAGGCATCCATCGTTTCAATGTAGAAAGCTTGCCCTTCTATGGCCGGCTTCTTCAGAACCTCATTGATATCGAAGTCCAGCCTTATATCCTTTCCCAAGTGCAAGGCAATCTTCCCGTTCTTGACGTCGATGATAGCCCCGGCGGTTGCAAGGAATGGTATTCCTAGGATGAGTGGGTCCTTAGGCTCTTCATCCATCTCCAACACGACGAAGTCCGTAGGTACGTTCACACCACTGATTGGCACCGGTAGATCTTCAAGCAGCCCCACTGGTAGCCTCACACTTCTATCAGCCAGTACCAACGAGATCCTACAGTCTTTGAAACGAGTAAAGCCAAGCTTCTTAGCCACGGAGTGAGACATCAGGTTTATGCTAGCTCCGAGATCACATAGGCAACTCTTGAACTCGAGGGGACCTAAAGCGCAGGGTATAGTGAAGCTTCAAGGGTCTCCCAACTTCTTAGGGACTATCTCCTTATGTATGACAGCACTACACTCTTCACTTAGAACAAGCACCTCCTTGCTTTCCTTATTCTTCTTCACGAGAGTGCCTTTGAAGAATTTGGCGCATTTAGGCATCATTGCAAGGCAGTCAACAAGAGGTAGCTTGATCTCCACGTCCTTAAGATGCTTCTCAAAGAGGATTCTATGCTTCTCTATGAGTTGCTTCTTGAAACGGCCAGGAAAAGGCAGCTTAGGTACATACGGTGGAGGCACATAGGCATTCTTCTCTTTAGTAGTTTGCTCAGCTTTCTTCTCAGCAACTGCTTTGTCTCCTCTTCTTGGCCCTTGGATCCAGACGTTGTCAAAGTTAATCTCTTCATCAGCTGAAGACTTACCCTCCCCCTCTAGAATTACAACGTCCTCATTGTTCTTAGTAGAGACCGGAGGTTCTAGCTCTTTGCCGCTTCTCAAGGTGATGGCGTTGGCATACTCCTTAGGATTCTGCTCACACTTGCCCGGTAGACTATTCTGACCACTTGTACTCGCTTTCCCCTTCTCTAGCTGCTTGATCTTGTTGTTTAAGTTGGTGATCTGAGTGGAGAATTCAGTGAGAGACGAGTCTAGACGAGTGTTCATCTCGGCGAACTTCTGGTTTGTAGAGGCTTGCCCTTGTATCAGTTGTTGAAACATTGCCTGAACCGGATCAACTTGTTGTTGCATCGGCTGTTGCTGCAGAGGTGCAAAGCCCGGAGGGTAGTTAGGCGTATAACCCTTGTTACTTTGATGTTGCCCTTGGAAGTTGTTTTGCCCTTGACCTTAGAAACCACCACTCGGCTGAAAACCTTTGTTGCAAGGGATGAAAGGTTTTGCTTGCTGAGCAGGGTACAGTTGGTCCTTACGGTTGGCAACGTTGGTGCTTCGGTAGGAGAGATTGTTGTTCTGGTTGTAGCCTTGGTTGTAGCCTTGAGGTTTGTAATGGTGAATAACAATTTTTGACTTTTGAAGCACTTAGATTGATAATTACTTGCTTGTCAAATTCATTTGTTTTGCTTTGCATTAGCATCTTAATCTACTTGTTTAGCTTCACCATGCTAGGATTCATGTTTTTTATTTCTAATTTTTATTTAAAGAATCCCTTGCATGCATTGCTTATTTAGTTGCTTCACAACTGATAGAGGTTTACTTTTAAGTAAATAAACTCCTCCTTTTGTGATTTTTAGCAACATTAAGATTTGTCTTTTTTTCATTCTTTGGTTCTGATTTCTCTTTTGAAAATTTGTTTTAGGTACCATAGGGAGAACAATAAGAAGTGGATAAAACAAAGAAGTTGAGAAGCAAGAGAAAGCAAAGGGCAAGGCTATGGAAGTGGAGAGTCAAAGCGCTAAGGCTCAAGGCAAAAAGAAAGCTGATGTTGGCGCTAGTGAGAAGGATGTCACTAAGAAGAAAGGCACCACTCCAGCTCAAAGGCAACTGTATGACAAGCTGTAAAATGTGGATGTGAGACCAACAAGATATCCACATGCGCCAATTCTGAAGGCCTTGGGAATCTTTGAGGATTGCTCTTCTATGTTGGAAACTATGGAGCTCTCAAAGCTGTTGGGAACCCCTTGCTCTGCCAACAAGGACCAGGTGCTTTAATTCTTTGCCACCTTCGAAGTCACCTTCTATAAGCCTGGTGAGTAGACACCAGAAGAGGATTGTGATGGCTTCATCACCTTCAGAGTTTCAAAGCGCAGCTATAGGATGTCCTTCTCAGCCATTGAAGATGCCTTTGGGTTCTCATATGGAAGCTCTAGGGGACACAATCTTCGAATCAGAAAGGAGGAGATGAATAGCCTTTGGGAGCATGTGGCAAAGGTGGTTTAAAAGCCAGGAAGAAGCAAGGTTTCTCTAATTAGAAATTCAGAAATCAGATATGTGTACAAGGCATTGGCGGATACACTCTTTGCAAGGAAAGAAAGTGGCGCTGTTGAGAGTGGAGAATAGGTGCTTATTGATCAGAGTTTGATCAACATCCATGACTACACAAGACAAGGAGTAGAGCTCAAAGGAACAGATGGGACAACTGGCATGGTCACCATCTTCATGCAGCAACTTTTGGTCATAAAATATTGGTTATTAACCAATGCTGAAAAAGCACCAAAGCTTTACGGTGCAGGCCTTGTTACTCAATTGATGGAAGCCGCAGGAGTTCAAAGTGGACCAGCAACAGTCAAGGTGGAGTATCTAGACTCGCCATATCTGAAGAAAGCAAGGTTCCTTGGAGAGATTGTGGAAGACAAGTCACCCACAATTTCATTCAAGAATATGGATCAGCCGCAAAGCTTCTACTCCCCTCAAGCATCTCACATCCTTATCCAACCCCAACAGCTTTGCCTTTGCCATTCCTCATCCACTACTCTACCAAGAGGGCGCTCTCTCATCCTATCCTCACCAAGGCACTACCACTCATCTTCCCCAAGGAGACTATCCACTTGTCGTTTTTGAAGGAGGGCATATGGGAGAAGGAATTCAGGAAGAAGAAGAATCAGATGCTCAAATCTACAACAGTGAGGAGTATCGCTTCCAGCCCCATGATCTCACACACTAAGGTGGTCCTTTGAAGAAAGCCCATGAGCACATCAACCTCTTGCAAAGATGGAACAAATGGCAAGACAAAATCAGCAAGAAGTTGGTGAAGGGGATGAAGAGCATGAAAGCTTAAATCAAGGATCTCAAGAGGAAGTCTGTAGGAGCCTCTACTTCTGCTCCTCCACAAGAGCCTGAAGCTGAAAGCCAAGGAGTGGCTAGAGCTCCTAGTAGAAGGTGCTCATTTTCTGGATATGAGGAGGTGAGAGCTTGGGTGCCACCAAGAGCCTCTTATCAAGAAGCGCCAAGGAAGAGAAGAATCACAAGGAGGGAGAGGCCAACCAGGAGCCACAACATTGACCTCAAGGAGGACATTTCAATTACCTCTCACTACTCCCACATAACCTTCGAAGGTACCACAAACTCCACCCTAGTAAATACCATTGCATTTTTCTTTAAGTTTATCTAATATATTTCTGTTGCTTCTCTCTCTCACTCTTTTATTACTGATATACTCATATATTAGCATATTTAGCATGCATTTAGCATTTGCATGTTTCTTGCATTCTTGCATCATATTCAGGTTGTTTTGGAGACATTGGAGCTGTGGAGAGTTCGTGGACATGCTAAGGATCAAAGAGGAGCTCGTGGACACGTGAAGAAATTCAGCCATGCATGCAAAGGACCCGAGATCGAGAGCAAGATCGAGCTAGGCAGGTCGATCTAGATGAGTTCGACCAGAAGATCGACTAAGCCCGGATCGTTCCAAGGAAGGGATCGAGGATGGGATCGAGTGAGGAGATCGATCGTGAGTATGGACGTGGATTACGCCATGCAGAACGAGAGCCAGATCGAGACCACGACCCGATCATCCAAGGATCGACTCAAAGATCGAGGAAAAGCGGATGATCCATGAAGAAGATCGAGCCAGAGATCGAGTGACCCAAGTTGATCTCTGGGACCTTATCCGGCCAGCTCATTTTTGGAGCGTAGTGAGCTGACCATTAGGGCTGTTTGGCTATTTTGGGCAAAGGAGAAACATCACTTTCAGAAGACACGCTTTGCCTTATCTTTTTTGGGTTTCTCTTAGGCGATTCACCATTGTTCTGTTCTTTAAGCTTTTCTTGTTTTTAAACCTTGAATCTTGTTAATCATTATGTGTTTTTCCTTAATCGCTTTCCTTAATCATTATTAGCGTTTTATTCCTTGCATTTGAATCGGTTTTAACTATGTGTAGTGAGTAGTTTTCTTTGGGTTAAAGGTTGGAGCGATTCAAGGGTTTAAGGGTTTAAGCTTTTGGGATTTTTCTTGTCCTTAACTCATTCTCTTCTAGGATTTGGGGTCTTAAAGCTTAGAGAGTCTTGGAAAAGATCTCTATGTTTCCAGGGCTTCTCTTACCTTGACCTGATTCAGAGATCCATGAAAGCCAAATCCTAGAGACTAATCTATCCTCTCCCAAACGCCATGGATAAAGACGGGGTTTGTTAAGCCATTATTTGGGATCTTTGCTTAATGCTCTTTGACCCATCTTTCCACTACATGCCATAGGTTTGGAGGAAGGGTCGAAGAAAGGGGTCATACCAATGCCATGGATGATCCTAGTTTAAGTTTCTCAAGGCTTAGGGAAAGCTCATCAAATTAGTAGATCTATGTGTTTTCAAACCAAAGCTTGAACCTTTGAACTCTCTTGAACATGACCCTCGACCTTTCACCCTCTTTTTAGGATTTCAAAACTTCAAGTTTTCATTCTTTAGTCATAAAGCTTGCGTCTTTAATCATTAGAAGTCATTCATCTTAAGTTGTTAGAAGTTCTCTGTTTTACCCGCTTTAGTTCTCTATTTTTAGTAATTAGTAGTTTTGCTCTTTAAATTCCTAGTTTTCTTCCAGTAGTTGTTAACCCTCTTCCCGGGATTTTAAAATAGTTTTCTTGCTCATTTCGTGTTGCATTTAGTTTTTATCGATTTTACCAACCATTTACCCGATTCTATTTAGATTTGCTTTGCTCTTGCATTCCTTGTGTTCTTTCTACAACCCAGGCTGGATTGATACCCCTTACCACTATACTGAATGATTATCTTGGTCTGGGGCTTTGACTCAAACAGCTTAGAAACATTCTGTTTATCAAATGGCGCCGTTGCCATCTTGGGTTTGATTAGGAAGCATTAGGATTTGGTGCTTAGTAAAGACTAATCCTTTTACTTTTCTTTTGGTTTCTCATTGCTCTACATTACTGTTTGTATTCTTAGGTACATAAATTTGAGGTCCAGAGATGACAACAATCTTCTACAACCACTGGACAATATTCACCAACTCGGAAGTGCAAGGCATAGAAGGACAGTAGAACAAGAACAGAACTTTGAGGAGATAGAGCAACCTGGTCTAGCTGAATTTTGGGTTATGGCTGAGCAAGACCAAGAAGAATCTCCACCTCACCGTGCTGCTGGTGCAAGGGGCAATGGAAACCCCAACCACGCTCCAAAGCAGCCGAGAATCATTGGTGCTGGTGATGCTCCAAATACACATCATAATCGCTTTGGAATCACACCTCCACCAGTGCAAAACAACAACTTCTATATCAAGCCAGGATTCATCTCAATGGTTCAAAACAACAAGTTCCATGGGCTTGCAATGGAGGACCCTTTGGAGCATCTTGACAACTTTGAGCAAGTTTTTGGGATGATAAAGATCAATGGCATCTCGAAGGACAGCTTTAAGCTAAGGCTTTTCCCTTTCTCTCTTGGGGATAAAGCAAGGCATTGGGAGAAGACATTACCTCATAGAGAATTTGGCTTTGAGCGATGGGAACTATTATGAGGATTATGACCGAGCACCAAGAGGAGCTGATATAGAAGCTCACAAGAAAGAGATGAAGTCCCTCCATGAGAAGATTGATAAGCTAGTGCTTGCGAATCTAAAACAAGTGCATTATGTAGGAGAAGCCGTATATGTATTAGATGAGATAGAGCTATGCCAAGAAGAGGTCAATTAGGTTGGAGGCAACAGCTACAACAAGTCTATGCTCAAGGTTATCAGGGAAAGAACAACCTTTTCTACAGAAGCACTAACGTGGAGAATCCTAAAGTTAAGGCTGCACCATACCTTGATTACTTGCATTTGATACTCCAGTCTTATGTTGAAACTCGCTTTGATTTGATGCCAACTCCATCTTAGTAGAACCTTAATATTGACATTGAATTATCTTGTTTGTGCATTAAGAGCGATTGCATGGCTTACCCATATACATCCATTGGATTATCTTCTTCATTTCTTACCACTCTTGTTAATCCAAGTAGCTGATCCTCATCATAATGTGACCGTTAACCACGCCCTAAACCAAACCTTCTTTCAGACCTAAACACTTTTGCGTGAGTAGTGAGGCCTTACATTGCATCATTTTCTATCCTATCTTGGCAAAGAGTGTTAGGAATAAGGCTGGCAAGGAGAAGCTCCCTTGTAGACACCAGCTTGCATTTTGAGCTTGGTACTAGGTTAAGAGTTTGGGAAAAGGGTTGTTAAGTGGATTAAGTGCTTTATGTTTACATCTTTACAAAAGAAGGAAAAGAATGGGATTGGTAGCAGAGGGGAACAGATCATTTGTGGTTAAGTAAAATAGAAAAAGAATGCTCTTAGTGTTAAAATAGAAAGGCGCCAGCAGCAACAAGGCTTACAAAAGGTCATTCTAAAAGAAGAAAAATCAGACCGAGCCATCCACCAAAGGTGAAGAAAGCTGTGCCATGCAAACAACAAAGGAAAGCAAGTTCAAACAAAGAAGTCAACCACACGGAAAGAAGAAAAAAGAGTTTCCCCCAAATGTGAAAGGTGAAGAGATCAAGCGCTTTGGGAAAGGGTAGATTTAGGGGTTACACTTGGGGTTTTAGAAGTTTTTAGGATAATCTTGGGTAAAAAGGGTAGAAGGGAGCTTTAACTTACATGCATAAGTGGGCTTTTACCTTTAGCATTTTGCCAAAGTTAGGATTCTTTCATTGAGTGATCCCCTGAATTTTTAAACCCTTATTCGAATGAGATCATCTTCATCTCATGACCATATCCCTTTGATCAAATGCTTTCGCTTGATGTGCACAAACTTGATCCATTGGTTATCGCTTAATGAATATTAAGGAGTTGGTTGATTTGAATGCTTGTGTAGGCTAAGCTAGAGTTCATTGTTTGCTTTGATGGGTATGGCTAAAGCTTTTGAAGTAGAACAACCTCTTTGCATCTCAGAACTTATAACTTGGGCTTTGAATCGGTTTTTCCATTGACATCTTTCGTTTTGAGCTTCCACTTTCAAACATATCTTCCTTTCTTGAATTTTGTTTGCTTGAGGGCAAGCAAAAGGCAATTTTGGGGGAGTTGATATTACCATATATTTTGCATATTTTGCATGCATTTAGGATAGTTTTTCAGGCATTCATCTTGCATTATAGGCTAGTTTGTTCCATTTGTTGCATTTAGGTCCTAGGTCTCTTTGCATTCGCATTTTGCATATTTCTTGCACTTTTGCATCATTATCAGGTTATTTGGAGCACTCTGGAGTTGTGGAAGTTATGTGGACGTGAGGAGGATCAAAACGAAGCTCGTGGACACTTTGAGAGCTCAACCATGCATGCAAAGGACCCGAGATCGAGTAGCGGATCGAGCAAGGCAGGTCGATCTAGATGAGATCGACCAGAAGATCGAGTGGCCCAAGTCGATTCAAGAAGACGGATCGAGACCAAGATCGAGAGAGGAGATCGATCTGGAGTACAGACGTAAATGACGCCATGCAGAACGAGAGCCGGATCGAGACCACGACTCGATCATCCAAAGATCGAGATGAAGTTCGGACGAAGTACTCGATCCATCCAACCAGATCGACTTGCATATCGAGCAGCAGAAGGCGATCCCTGAAGACGATCAAGTGCACAGATTGATCTCGGGTACTTTAACCGTTTTTGGAGCGTAGTGGGGGGGGGGGGGGGGGGGGGGGGGGGGGGGGGGGGTCGATTCCAGCTGTTTAGCTATTTTGGGATAAGGTGGCCATCACTTTCGGGACACAACTTTCAGTCTTATCTTTTCGGTTCTTCTTTTTTGGGGCGATTAGCCATTGTTGAACTTTAAGCGTTTTGTTGTTTTTGAGCACTTTGAATCCTTTGAATATTAAGTCTTTTCCTTCAATCAATCGTTTAATCATGCTTAGTTTCTCTTTCATTGCATTTCATTCGGTTTCAATCATGAGTAGCGAGTAGTTTTTCTTTGGGTAAAGGGTTAAGGCGATTCAAGGGTTTAAGAGGTTTAAGTTTTGTGTTTTTCTTGTTCTTCATTCCTTTTGCTTCTAGGATCTTGGGGTCTTAAGGCTTAGAGAGTCTTGGAAAATATCTCTGTGATTCCAAGGCTGTCTTACCTTGACCGGAGTCAGATTTCCTAGAAAACCAGATCCTAGAGACTAATCGACCCTCTCCCAAATGCCATGGACATAGAGGAGGTTAGTTAGGCCATAGATTGAAATCTGTTTTTCTTGCTCTTTGATCTCTTTTTCCACCAAACGCATGGGTTTGGAGAAGAGATTGAGGAAGTGAATCATACCACACGCCATGGATGGTTCTTGTTTTGTTTTCAAGGCTTAGAAAAGGCTCATCAATGAGTAAATCTATGTACCAAAGCTTGAATCTTTGAACACTCTTGAATATAACCCTCGACCCGGAACCTTCTTTTAGCATTTTAAAACCTCTGTTTATCATTCTCTTGTCATAAAGCTTGCATCTTTGTTCATTAGAAGTTATTTGCTTTAAGTTGTTAGATCGATCTGTTTTACCCGATTCAGTGCTCGATTTTTAGTTCTTAGTAGATTTGCATTTATAATCTTCTGTTTTCTCCTAGTAGTAGTTAAACCTCTTCCAGGGGCTTTAAAATAGTTTTGCATCTCATTTTGTCATTGCATTTAGTTTTCACCGATTTTACCAATCACTTTCCCGATTTGCTTAGATTTGCTTTACATTTGCATTCCTAGTGTTCTTCCTGCTTCCTAGGTTGGATTGATACCTCTTGCATACTATACTACAACTATAGGTTGCTTGAGCTTTGATATTCCTCAACCCTTCCTCCTAACCTATGGCATATAGTGGAAAGATGGGTCAAGGAGCATTAAGCAAATATCTCAAATATTGGCCTAACTAGCTCCCTAGGCATCCATGGCATTTGGAAAAGGATGAGCTAGTCTCTTGGATTTGGCTTTAAGGGATTTCCGAATCCGGTCAAGGTAAGAAAGCCCTGGAATCAAGACTCCCTAAGAATTAAGACCCTAAATCCAAGAAGAGAATACATTAAGAACAAGAAAAAGACCAAAGCTTAAACCCTTAAACCCCTTAAATCGCCCCAACCTTAAACCCAAGGAAATCTACTCACTACACATGATTAAAACCGATGAAAATGCAAAGGAAATAAAGCTAAACATGATTAAGCAAGAGCGATTAAAGAAAGCACTTAGATTAAACAAGATCTTAAAGGTTCAAAACATGAAAAGCTTGAAAAACATTAACAATGGCGAAAAGCCTAAAAGAGCATAAGAAAATATCCAACTGATCAAAGACATAATGAATGGTTCATGCCCATTTGCCTAAAATAGCCAAACAAAGAAAATGGTCCCCTCACTACACGCCAAAAGTGAGCTGGCCGAATAAGGTGTAGAGATCGAGCTGAGTAGTCGTTCTGATCACTCGATCTACTTCATGGATCGTCCTCCTTTGCTCGATCGTCGGGTCGATTGTCGGATGATCGAGTCGTGGATCTCGATCTGGCTCTCGTTCTGCATGGCTTAGTCCACGTCCGCACTCACGATTGATCACCTTGATCGATCTTGGTCTCGATCCTCCGTCTTGAAACGACTTGAGTCACTCGATCTTCTGGTCAATCTCATCTAGATCGACCTGCCTAGCTCGATCCGCACCTCGATCCCGGTTCCTTTGTTGAATGGCTGAGTGTTCCCATGTGTCTACAAGCTCCTCTTCGATCCTTAGCATGTCCACGCAACCTCCACAGCTCCAGTGTGTCCAAAACAACCTGAATATGATGCAAGAATGCAAGAAATATGCAAATGCTAATGCAAAATGCACTTAGGACCTAAAATGAGACAAATGGTACAAACTAACCTAAAATGTAAGATGAATGCATGAAAAACTACTCTAAATGCATGTTGAATATGAGAAATATATGAGTATATCATATATAAATTAGTAGTCTTGCATTTTAATTTCTTAGAAGTCATATAGTAGTTGTTTAACCCTTAGGAGGGGATTTTAAAATAGTTTTTGTGGTCATTCAGTTGTTGCATTTAGTTTTCACAGATTTTCTCCTCTATTTATCCGATTTCATTAAGATTTGCTTAGCTCTTGCATTCCTAATGTTCTTTCATCAACCTGAGCTGGATTGACACCTCTTGCACCTATACTACAACTATATTATGCTTTAGGCTTTGATAGTAAAACATCTTGCTAAAAACCTGTTATCAAATGGCGCCGTTGCCAACTTGGGTTTGAGTTGAAAGTATTAGGATTTGGAGCTTAGTAGAGACTAAGTTCTTATTTTTACTTTGGTTATTAGTCTATCTACCTTCACACTTGTCTTCTCAGGTACATGAATCTGTGGTCTAGTGGTGACAACAACTTACTACGACCTCTAGACAACATTCATCAACTTAGAAGTGCAAGAGAAAGAAGGGCAAGAGAACAAGAAGAACACTTTGAGGAGATATTGCAACCGGATATTCTTGATTTTGAAGTCATGGCTGAGCAAGACCAAGCTGAGGCTCCACCTCACCGTACTGCAACTCGAAGGGGTAATGGAAACCCAAACCACGCCCCAAGGGAACCAAGAATCATTGGTGCGGGTGATGCACCAAACACTCATCACAACCGTTTTGGCATCACACCACCACCAGTGCAAAACAACAACTTCGAGATCAATCCAGGCTTTGTCTCAATGGTGCAGAACAACAAGTTCCATACAGTTGCAATGGAAGATCCTTTGGAGCATCTCGACAACTTTGAGCAAGTGTGTGGAATGATCAAGATCAATGGGATCTCGGAGGACAGCTTCAAGTTTAGGCTTTTCCCTTTTTTACTTGGGGATAAAGCAAGGCATTGGGAGATGACCTTACCTCAGGGGACTATAACCTCATGGGCTTATTGTAAGAAGGCATTTCTGTCTAAGTTCTTCTCAAGTACAAGAACAGCTCGCCTAAGGAGTGAGATTAGCAGTTTTACACAAGGCAGAATGAGACCTTTAGTGAAGCAATGGAGCAGTTCAAGGACTACACCATTGCGTGTCCTCATCATGGCTTCAGTGAGGAGACACTCTTGAGCACCATATATTGAGGAACTCTTCCCAAGATCCGCATGCTTCTAGACACAGCTAGTAAAGGCAACTTTCTTAGACAAAATGTAGACGAGCAAATAGAGCTCATTGAGAACCTAGCTTTGAGTGATGGCAATTACAGTGAGGAATTTGATAGAGCACTAAGAGAATCTTACCTTGAGGCACATAAGAAGGAGCTGAAGTCACTTCATGACAAGATTGACAAGTTGGTACTTGCAAATGAGAAGCATGTACACTTTATGGGTGAAGCCACATATGTTCTAGAAGAGTTAGAGCTGAGCCAAGAGGAACCGAATTGGGTTGGAGGCCAGAACTATACTAAGCCACAGGACTATGTTCAAGGGTATCAAGGCAACAACAACATCCGGTTCAAGCAATGTTCCAACAGTTACTTCAAGGACAAGCAACTACAAATCAAAAGTTTGTTGATATGAACAATCGGCTGGACTCTTCTCTTACTGAGGTATCTACACACATCACCAACCTGAACAACAAGATCCGCCAGCTAGAGAAAGGAAAAGCCAGTTCAAGCGGTCAAGGAAGCTTACCTGGGAAGTGTGAGGCAAACCCTAAGGGGTATGCCAACGCTATTACTTTGAGAAGTGGGAAAGAGCTACCACCACGGTCAGTACCTGAAGACAATGAGGACAATGTAGTTCAAGAGGGGGGTATTAATCTCTCAAATGATCAAGAGATCACCTTTGACAATGTCTACATTGCAAGGCCAAAGAAGGGCAAAGAAGCGGTTGTGGAGAAAAAAGTGGAGGAAGTCATCAAAGAGAAAGAATCTTTCGTGCCTCCACCTTACAAACCGAAGCTCCCCTTCCCTAGACGTTTCAAGAACCAGCTGATTGAGAAGCATAAAGCCTTGTTTGAGAAGCACATAAGGAACGTTGAGATCAAGCTGCCGTTGGTTGATCGCTTGGCCATGATGCCAAAATATGCCAAATTCTTGAAAGATTCTCTTGCTAAGAAGGATAAGGAGAGTGAATAAGTCTTGGTATTGAGTCAAGCGTGCAGTGCAATCATCCACAAGGAGAGAGCTCCAAAGAAGCTAGGAGACCCGGGGTCATTATCTATGCCTTGTGCACTAGGTCCTTTGAAGTTTCAAAGCTGCTTATGTGATCTTGGTGCAAGCATTAATCTTATGCCTCACTCCATTGCCAAAAAGCTAGGCTTTACCAAGTTTAAGGAGTGTAGAATTTCACTCATTCTGGCTGACCGAAGTATAAGGCTCCCTGTAGGCATGCTTGAAGACTTACCCGTGAGGATCAGCAATGTTAACGTGCCAACAGATTTTGTAGTGCTAGAAATGGATGAGGAACCAAAGGACCCTCCAATCCTTGGTAGACCCTTTCTAACAACTGCTGGAGCCATCATAGAGGTGAAGAATGGCAAGATTTCTCTACACCTTGGCAAGGACATCAAGGTGAAATTTGACATCAATGAAGTCTTGAAGAATGATTGGTGGAGAAGCCTTCTACATTGAAACTTTGGATGAATTGGCCGATGAGTTGCTTGAGGAATGGACACAAGAAGATCATCTACAGCTGGCTTTGACAAAGGAGTGTGGGGAGTATGGTTTCTTGAGTGAACAGACCCAGGAGTATGTACACATCCTTGATTCTCGCAAGGTTGTGAAAGAAGATGAAGGCCAGTGCCATGAGATCGACCTAGAAATCGATCAGATTACTCGATCCAGAAAAGAGATCGATGAGACAATCGACCGAGGCAACTTGATATGTTCAGAGAACGACCTCGCGAATCAATCTCCTGCTCGATCCATATCCAAACGAGCAAGTGAATCGAGAGAGTGCAATCGATCCAGCCTAGAATGAGGAAGCAATCAACTGGTTGACTCGATTTCTGCAGAAGAAATTGTTCAAGAAGGCAGCTTGAGAGTTCATGACTCGGGTTCAAAAGAGGCGAATGAGGACAGCAACCTAAACGCCAGCCAAGAGGAGGACTGGAGTGAGCTACTAGCCCCAAAGGTGGACCTAAAGCAGCTTCCGAATGGGCTAAGGTATGCTTTCTTGGGACCAAATGATACTTATCCGGTCATTGTGAATGAAAATCTAAGTGATGATGAGTTAGACTCACTCCTTAAGGAGTTGAGGAAGTATAGAAGGGCCATTGAGTACTCTCTCAGTGACATCAAGGGCCTTTCACTAATGCTTTGTACTCACAGGATTCACTTAGATGATGAAAATACATCTTCCATTGAGCATTAAAGACGTTTGAACCCAAATTTAAATGAATTGGTTAAGAAGGAGATCCTAAAACTCTTAGAAGCTGACGTGATATATCCGATCAGTGATAGCACATAGGTCTCTTCGGTCCATGTGGTACCAAAGAGAGGGGGTATCACGGTTGTTAAAAATGAAAAAGATGAGTTAATTCCTACAAGAACAATAACTGGACATATAATATGTATTGATTATAGGAAACCTAACTCAGCTACTAGAAAAGATCATTTCCCTCTTTCATTCATTGATCAAGTGCTAGAGATATTAGCTAATCACCCATACTACTGTTTTCTTGGTGGCTATAATAGCTTCTTTCACATACCCATTCATCCTAATGACCAAGAGAAAACCACTTTCACATGCCCCTATGGTACCTTTGCTTATCGAAGGATGCCATTTGGGTTATGTAATGCACCAGCTAACTTTCAAAGGTGTATGATGTCAATTTTCTCTGACCTCATAGAGGAAATGGTAGAGGTTTTCATGGATGATTTTTCTGTGTATGGTGCTTCCTTTGGTGGTTGTTTGTCAAATCTTTGCAGGGTTCTCAAGAAGTGTGAGGAGACAAACTTGGTGCTGAATTGGGAAAAGTGTCACTTCATGGTGAGAGAAGGCATTGTACTCAGGCACAAGATTTCTGAGAATGGGATTGAGGTTGATAAAGAAAGGATAGAGGTTATGATGAGTCTTGAGCCGCCGGTTAATGTCAAAGGATTAGGTGCTTCTTGGGGCACGCCGGCTTCTACAGGAGGTTTATCAAGGATTTCTCCAAGATAGCACGTCCTCTTACAAGGCTATTGTGCAAAGAAGCCAAGTTCATCTTTGATGAAGAGTGCCTTTGATATAGCTGCATATTCGATGCATTTTGCATACATATAAGTTAGTTTCTCATGCATATACATTGCATTTTAGGTTAGTTTGCATCACTTTAGGTCCTACAGTGTTCTTGCACCTGCATATGCATATTTCTTGCATTTTGCATTGCATACATGTTGTTTTCGGCTACTTTGGAGTCATGGAGGGTTCGTGGACGTGCTGAGGCTCGTGAGGAAGTTCGTGGGACTTGGAGAATTCAGGAATGCTTGCTAAGGACCAGAGATCGAGAGGAGATTCGAGCATGGCCGGTCGATCTAGATGAGATCGACCAGAAGATCGAGTAGTCCATCCGATCCAAGGAAACTGATCGAGACGGAGATCGAGTGAAGCGATCGATCAAGGAAAACGAACGTAAATGAAGCCATGCAGAGCGAAAGTCAGATCGAGTCCACCACTCGATCCTCCAAAGATCAACTCCAAGATCGAACGAAGCACTCGATCCACCGAGGAAGATCGATACATAGATCGAGCTGAAGGCACGATGTTCGAAGATGATCGAGAGAGATGCTCGATCTCGAGGTCGATCTCAGTGCACTTGGCCGCTAGCGAGGGGGGGACCATCGAGCTGTTTGGCCTAATTTGGGAAGGCGGCGATCATGCTTTCATATACACGTTTCACTTTATCATTTTTCATCTTTCTCTCTGTTCGTAGGCGATTTCGTCATTGTCAGACCTGAAGCTTTTCTTGCTTTGTATTGGATCTTTAAATCGTTTTAAGTTTAATCCAACGTTCTTCATGTCTATGAGTTCATCGTTTATGCTTTGCTTTGTTTACCTAATGTGTAGTGAGTAGTTTAATCGGGTTTTGTGGTTGAGAGGATTCAAAAGGGTCGAAAAGGTTTTCAAGATTGGTGTTTTCTTGTTCTTCATGGCTTTCTCTTCTAGGATGTCGAGTTCTTTAGGCTTAAAGAGTCTCACGCCAAGATCTTTATGATCAGAGAGAGCTCTTACCTTGACAAGATCCAGAGGTCTCTGAAAATCACATCCCAGAGACATTTACCCTTTCCCAAACGCCATGGTAGTTTAGGGGACTAGTTAAGCCGTGTGTTTGAAATCTGATTTCCTTGCCCTTCAATCTCTTTTTCCGCCAAACGCCATGGGTCTGGAGGAGAGAATGAAGGAGTGATCCATATCACACGCCATGGATGGATCTTGTTTTGTTTTCAAGGCTTAGAGAATCTCACAAAGTGAGTAGATCTAGAGTTTTCAAACCAAGCTTGAACCTTTGAGACCCTTGAACATGAATCTCAACCCTAGACCTTCTCTCTTAGTATTCTTACATCTTTGCTAGTCATTCGCTTGTTACCTGTTGCATCCTGGTCATTAGTTTCGTTGCATTTGAACTTTTAGACGAGATCGATCGTTGTTGCTCGATCTAGTGGTCGATCCTGTGGTCGATCCACTAGTCGATTTTTATAAATTTATAGCTTTGCATTTTAATCATTCTGTTTGTTCGTCGTGGTAGTTCACTCGTTCCTAGTAATTTTAAAATAGTTTTGCCTTGCATTTAATCGTTGCATTTAGTTTTTAGGATTTTCACAAAACCGTTCATCATTTGCGTAGCTTTACTCGATCCTTGCATTCTCATTGCACTTTCTAGCTCATAGGTTGGATTGATTCCTCTTGCATGCTATACTACGATTGTGTGCTGCTTGAGTTTTGATAACCTCCTGTTGCATTGCATCACTCCCTCTTTTTACATTGATAAAAAAGCTGTTATCAAATGGCGCCGTTGCCATCTTAGGTGTGTTTAGAAAGCATTGAGATTTGGGGTTTAGTAAAGACTAAGCCTTTCTTTTTCTTTTGGTTACTAATTTCTCTACTCTCAAACTTGTGTTTCTCATGTACATGAATCTTCATTCAAGGGGAGACAACAATCTACTTCAACCCTTGGACAACATTCATCAACTTGGTCATTCACGACAAAGAAGAGTACGAGAGCAAGCTAGAGCTTTCGAGGAGATTGTTCAGCAAGGTTCAATGGATTTTGAAGTGATGGCTGAGCACGAGCATCCAGAGGGACCTCCTCCTGTTCACGGGGCAGTGGGAAGGGGTAATGGAAACCCCCAACACGGGGCTAGACCCCCAATGATCATAGGAGCGGGAGATGCTCCCAATACTCATCACAATAGGTTTGGGATCACTCCTCCTCCTGTACAGAACAACAACTTCGAGATTAAGCCGGGATTCATCTCAATGGTGCAAAACAATAAGTTCCACGAGCTAGCAATGGAAGATCCCTTGGAGCACCTTGATAACTTCGAGCAAGTATGTGGGATGATCAAGATAAACGGCATATCCGAAGATGCTTTCAAGCTGCGTCTCTTTCCATTTTCTCTTGGAGACAAGGCTAGAAATTGGGAGAAGACACTTCCACAAGGCACCATTACATATTGGGCTGAGTGTAAGAAGGCTTTCCTCTCAAAGTTTTTCTCTAGCACCAGAACAGCAAGGCTGCAAAGCGAGATCAGCGGCTTCACTCAAAGGAACAATGTGACGTTCAATGAAGCCATGTAGCGGTTCAAGGACTACACTATCCAGTGTCCTCACCACGGCTTCAGCGAAGAGACTCTTCTAAGCACTATCTACCGCGGAGCTTCACCAAAGATTCGCTTGTTGCTTGACACGGCTAGTAAGGGAAACTTCCTTGGACAAGAGGTAAAAGAAGGAATGGAGCTGATTGAGAACTTGGCATTGAGTGACGGCAACTATGCTGAAGATTACGACCGTGCACCGAGAGGTTCTGAGCTAGAGTCTCACAAGAAAGAGCTTAAGTCATTGCATGAAAAGATTGACAAGTTGGTTTGGGCAAATCAGAAGCATGTTCACTTTGTTGGTGAAGCGGATGAATCCGTAGAGGAGCTTGAGCTGAGTCCAGAAGAAGCCAACTGGGTGGCGGGTCAAAACAACTACAAATCTCAAGGGTATTCACAAGGCTACAACCAGAACAACAATCTCTCATACCGTAGCACCAACGTCGCGAACCCTAAGGATCAAGTGTACCCTGCTCAGCAAGCAAACCCTTTGGTACCACACAACAAGGGTTTTCAGCCGAGTGGTGGCTTCCAAGGGCAAGGGCAGAACAACTTCCAAGGACAACAGCAAGGAAACAAGGGTTATACGCCAATGTACCCTCCCGGCTTTGTACCTTAACAACAACCGATTCAACAACAAGAAGTTGATCCTGTCCAAGCTATGTTTCAACAATTGATTCAAGGGCAAACATCTACAAATCAAAAGTTTGCCGAGATGAACACTCGTTTAGACTCGTCTCTCACGGATTTTTCTACTCAGATCACCAACTTGAATAACAAGATCAAGCAGCTAGAGAAGGGAAAGGCGAGTACAAGCGGTCAGAATAGCGTACCGGGCAAGTGTGAGCAGAATCCCAAAGAATACGCCAATGCCATTACGCTAAGGAGTGGGAAAGAGCTAGCACCTACGGTTACTCCCAAGATCAACGAGGACGTTGTAATTCAAGAGGGGGAAGGTAAGCTTTCAGCCGATGATGAGATAAACTTTGACAATGTTTGGATTCAAGGACCAAGGAGAGGTAAGAAAGCGGTTGTTGAGAATAAAGCGGAGCAAACTACTACGGAGAAGGATGCTTATGTACCCCCACCGTATGTACCTAAGCTACCTTTTCCTGGCCGTTTCAAGAAGCAACTCATAGAGAAGCATAGAGTCTTGTTTGAGAAGCACATTAAGGACGTAGAGATCACGCTACCTCTCGTAGACTGCCTTGCAATGATGCCTAAATGCGCTAAATTCTTCAAAAATACTCTCGTGAAGAAGAATAAAGAAAGCAAGGAAGTGCTTATTCTTACTGAGGAATGTAGTGCTGTGATACACAAGGAGATAGTCCCTAAGAAGTTGGGAGACCCTGGAAGCTTCACTATACCTTGCGCTTTAGGTCCTTTGGAGTTCAAGAGTTGCCTATGTGGTCTCGGAGCTAGTATAAATCTGATGCCTCATTCCGTGGCAAAGAAGCTTGGCTTTACCCGCTTCAAAGATTGTAGAATCTCGTTTGTACTAGCTGACAAGAGTGTGAGGTTACTTGTGGGTTTGCTTGAGGACTTGCCAGTGAGGATCAGTGGTGTAAACGTACCAACAGACTTTGTTGTGTTGGAAATGGATGAAGAACCTAAGGATCCACTTATTCTCGGTAGACCGTTCTTAGCCACCGCCGGAGCCATCGTAGACGTCAAGAATGGGAAGATTGCTCTGCACTTGGGTAAAGATATAAGGCTGGACTTCGATATCAATGAGGTTTTGAAGAAGCCAACGATAGAAGGGCAAGCTTTCTACATTGAAACGTTGGATGATTTAGCGGATGAGTTGCTAGAAGAGTTGGCTCAGGAGGATCATTTGAAGCTGGCATTGACTAAGGAGCCAGGAGAGTTCGGTTACGTGGATCAAAGGACTCGGGAATACGTCAAGTTGCTCGATTCAAGGAAGGTTGTGCTAGAAGATGAAGGCGTTTGCCTAGAGACCGACTCCGAGATCGATGACAATACTCGATCCAGGGGTCAAATCGACAAGACAATCGAGAGCACAACTCGATCCGGTGTAGCAATCGACAGTCAGATCGAGGAGGGTGATCGATCCAGGAAAACAATCAAGTCCAAGATCGAGAGAGGCCTTCCGATGAGTTTGGGGTCTAATCCGGAGATCGACTCAGCGTCTCGATCTCTCACTCGATCCACATTAAATCGAGTGAGTGAATCGAGTGAAACTGCTCGATCTAGACGACATCGAGAGCAAGATCGATTAGATGACTCGATTTCAGAAGGGATAGCGGTTGGAGAAAGCAGCCTCAAGGGTCATGTCTCGGGTTCTAAGGAAGGTTCCAAGGAGGAAAACGACAGCTACAGCCACGAGGATGATTGGAGCGAGCTGTTAGCTCCAAAGGTGGACCTTAAGGAGCTCCCAAAAGGGCTAGGTATGCTTTCTTAGGGCTTAACGAAACTTATCCTGTGATTGTGAATGAAAACTTAAGTGATGATGAGTTGCATCAAGGGCCTTTTACCAAGGCCATTAGGTACTCTCGAAGTGACATCAAGGGCCTTTTACCAATGCTTTGCACTCATAGGATTTACTTGGATAATAAGAACGCCTCTTCTATAGAACATCAAAGGCGTTTGAATACTAATTTGAAAGAGGTTGTTAAGAAAGAGATTTGTAAGCTGCTAGAAGCTGACATGATCTATCCCATAAGTGACAACACGTGGGTTTCTCCCGTACATGAGGTGCCTAAGAAGGGTGGGATCACGGTCATTAAGAATCACAAAGATGAGCTTATACCTACTAGAACAATTACTGGACACCGTATGTGTATTGATTATAGGAAGCTTAATCTTGCTACTAGAAAGGATCATTTTCCCTTGCCTTTTATTGATCAAATGCTTGAAAGACTTGCTAATCACCCCTATTATTGCTTTCTTGATGGATATAGTGGGTTTTTCCAAATACCAATCCATCCAAATGATCAGGAGAAGACGACCTTCACATGCCCTTATGGCACCTTCGCTTATCGAAGGATGCCATTCGGGTTGTGTAATGCACCGGCTACGTTTCAGCGGTGTATGATGTCGATCTTCTCCGATCTAATAGAAGAGATGGTAGAGGTGTCTATGGATGACTTCTCGGTCTATGGTGCGTCTTTTTCTGCGTGTTTGTTGAATCTTTACAGGGTACTAAAGCGTTTTGAGGAGACAAACTTGGTGCTTAATTGGGAAAAATGTCACTTCATGGTGAAGGAAGGGATCGTGCTTGGCCATAAGATATCAGAGAGGGGTATTGAGGTCGACAAAGCTAAGGTTGACGTGATGTTGAGTCTTGAGCCGCCGGTAAACGTCAAAGGAGTGAGAAGTTTCTTGGGACACGCCGGTTTCTATAGGCGCTTCATCAAGGATTGTTCTAAGATTGCACGCCCTCTTACACGGCTGTTGTGCAAGGAGGCTGAATTCGTCTTTGATGAGGAGTGTTTGCAAGCTTTCGTGACCATCAAGGAGGCCCTAGTATCCGTGCCTATGGTGCAAGCACCAGACTGGACTCTACCTTTCGAGATTATGTGTGATGCTAGTGACTAGGCCGTGGGAGCCGTTCTAGGTCAAAGGAAGGATAAGAAGCTGCACGTGATTTACTATGCTTCAAGAACCTTGGATGAGACGCAAACAAGGTATACCACAACAGAGAAGGAGCTATTGGCAGTAGTCTTCGCCTTTGAGAATTTCCGGTCATACCTTGTGGGTTCCAAGGCCATTGTCTGCACAGATCACGCGGCTTTGCGCTACATCTATTCAAAGAAAGACACTAAGCCGAGGCTTTTGAGATGGATTCTTCTTCTTCAGGAGTTTGACATGGAGATCAAAGACAAGAAAGGGATAGAGAACGGCGTTGCTGACCATCTCTCTCGGTTAAGAATCAACGAATCTCTTCCTTTAGATGATTCTCTCCCCGAGGAAGAACTCATAGCGATCACTACGGCTGTTTGTGGGAGCCTAGAAGGGCGGTTTGAGGAAGTTCTGAGCTTCAAAGAGGAGGATCTCCCTTGGTACGCGGATATTGTGAACTACTTGGCATGTGGGGAAGAGCCTTCACATCTTGACAACTACCATAAGAAGAAGTTTATGAGGGACGTGAGCCACTACTATTGGGATGAGCCCTATTTATACAAGAGAGGTGTTGATAGCCTGTACAGAAGATGCGTGACAATGGAGGAAGCAAGAGATATCATCTTTCATTGCCACGGTTCTTTGTATGGCGGGCACTTTGCTTCATTTAAATAAGGTCTTACAAGCCGGCTTTTGGTGGCCGTCTATCTTCAAAGACACCCATGAGTTCGTGATGAGTTGCGAGGTTTGTCAAAGAGCAGGGAATATCACTAAGAGGAATGAGATGCCTCATGTTCCCATATTCGAGGTAGACGTCTTTGACGCGTGGGGCATAGACTTCATGGGGCCGTTTCCTTCATCATACGTCAACAAGTTCATACTAGTAGCTGTTGATTACGTCTCTAAATGGGTTGAGGCCATTGCTTCCTCAACAAACGACTCTAAGGTGGTGATCAAGTTCTTTAAGAGCATTATTTTCCCGAGGTTTAGAGTGCCTAAGTTGGTGATAAGCGACAAGGGAGAAATTTCATCAACAAGCTGTTTGAAAATCTCCTAAGGAAGTATGGCATGAAGCACAAGATAGCTACGCCTTACCAACCTCAAACGAGTGGCCAAGTGGAGGTCTCTAACCATCAGATCAAGGCTATACTCGAGAGAACAGTTGGGACAACTCGGAAGGATTGGGTGGTGTAGTTAGATGACGCTTTGTGGGCTTACCGGACTGCTTTCAAAACGCCCATTGGTACTACTCCTTTCACCCTTCTCTACGGCAAAGGATGTCACCTCCCAGTTGAGTTGGAACATAGGGCGTTGTGGGCTGTGAAGCGGCTTAATTTTGATCTGAAGACGGGTCAGGAGAAGTGGTTGATCCAGTTGCACGAGCCATATAAGCTAAGACTAAAGGCTTAAAAAAGCGCTAGCATCTACAAAGAGCATACCAAGGCTGCTCATGACAAGAAGCTGGTACCTAAGGAGCTTCAGGAAGGGATTTTGGTGCTGCTTTACAACTCAAGGCTCAAGCTCTTTCCAGGGAAACTGAAGTCACGGTGGAGCTGTCTGTATGAAATCAAGGAAGTATTACCTTACGGAGGTGTCAGGTTGGTCGGCAAGAGTGGGAATGCATTCACAGTGAACAGACACAGAGTTAAGCCATACATGGCGAGTGCGTTTGACAAGGAGAGCACCTCAATGTTTCTCCAAGACCCACCATCTGCCTAAACCAAGTAAAGTCTAGCTAAAGACATTAAAGAAAGCGCACTTGGGAGGCATTCCCATGTCTATCCTGTACATATTTTTCCTTTATTTCTTTTCCAGTTTTATGTTTTCATCTTGTGAGTGTGTAGGAACAAGTATGAGGGATCGCAGGCTCTGATCTTAGATCCGAAGGAAGCGATAAGGGTTAAGAAAAGGCTAGAGATCGAGTGCTAGGTTAACTATGCCTAACTCGATCTTTACTAGATCGAGCTAGTGAATCGAGAGGAGTTAGTCGATCTAGACGAGATCGAGTGACAAGGTCGATCTAGATGAGCATGGATCGATAGGTCCCATCTAGATCGACCGATCTAAAATGTCTCGGGAAATTCTTGGAGTTTAGATCGATCGGTCAAAAAATGGATCGACCGATCTATTTTCTCTCGGGACAATCCTTCAAAGACAGATCGATCTCTCGACTCGATCCATCACTCGATCTAAGCCAAATCGATACCTGTATCGAAAGCATGGCCCGATCACGAGGACTTAGCTGTTGTGCCAAAAACTCAAGGAACGAGAGAGCTAATCGATCCAAGAATTGATTCAAAATGAACCGTGTCCCAAATCGAGTAACCCTCTTTATTCAAGCCATTATGGGCATGAGATCGAGTCCCAGATCGACCAAAAGAACTCGATCTCGTGCCGAGATAACATTTTCTTTTCCCTCTCTCACTCTTTCCCTCCACTTTTTAAATTCAAAACTTGGTCAAGGCAGGAATCTTTGACCATGAAAGATGTGCCTTGACCCAGACTTTTGTCAGAAACCACTTCTTTTGCCCATGGTTTTGTGTTTTGTTGGCCTTTAAATGTTTCCAACCACTTTCACACTTTCTCATTTTTGTTTTTTCGAGTTAAAAGCAAATAGAGTGTGAGATTCTTGTTTTCTAAACGGCTGACAAGTATTCTAAATTCAATCTTGCAAATGTATTTTCAATTCTCCAAGAAAATCTTCAAGAAAATCTCCTTTTATTTCGCTTGATTGTTTCAGATACTAGGGCAGTTTTTTTTTTAAATAGCTTCATAATAGGAATAATTCTAGATTTTTCTGTGATTCTAGATTTGCTTCCCTATTATTTTGTTATAATTTTTATAAATTCCCCAAAATTCTAGGGTAATAGTTACAGATTTTCTCCTTTGTTTCTCTCTTCCTCTCTACAAACCGCCGATTTGCTCATTATTTTGCTTGAGAAATTTGTTTCAGGCACAATGGCACCTAAAAGAACAAATGAAGAGACAGCACAAGAGGGAGAGAATCAAGAGGTAGCTGTTTAAGAAAGGGTTCGTTGGAGCAAAGATTAGAAGACAGAGGGCCGCTCGCTAGAGAGGCTTCGGTTCGAGCCTACCAAGTTCGCAGACAGAGGGCCGCTCGCTAGGCTGGGGATTCTAGGAGATTTTGACCAACTCCTCAAGAACATTGGCTTAAGATGTCTGTCACGGATGGATTGCCCAACCATTCCAGAAGTGACAATAGACTTCCTCGCCACGCTGGAGTTTGGATACGAGAACCCTAGTGTCCCTGTTCCTTCTCAAGGCCGTCTCTCTTCCAAGGTCGGACGTCAAGCTTTCAGCCTCTCAATCCCCAAGCTGTGTCAAGCTTATGGTCTCAACGCAGCCGCCACCAAGATCGAGTTCCCCTCCTTCACGCAAGCAAACGATTTTTGGGACCTGATCAGCAATGATGACTACAAGGTCAACACCGCCAAAATCAAGAGAGTGAGAAGCCCGGTGCCCCCACTGTCACGAAGACCGAGCTTTGCTTCTTGTTCCAAGGCGTGAAGCATCTGTTGTGTGATCCGAAGGAGAATGATGAGCCTATGGAGGATGAACTCGGTGATGACGTGAACTACGGGTGCATACTTGCTGCTTCCTTGGCAAAGTACAAAGCGTATGCCTTACGGTGCAAGGCAAGCTCTTCATTCATTGGCGGCTTCCTCACACCTCTGTTCGTGCCAGCCGGCGTGCCAATCCATGAGTTCACACCCATCCCGGCTAGAGCTTTCATGGATGAGAACTACATGAGGAATATCGACAGCTTGGAACGCACGCCAGCAGGAGGGTTCTATGCTTACCTTTTCCTTGACACGGACAATGAGAAGAGAGTGTGCATCCTGCCAAACAAAAACGAGACCGAGCTGCTTGGTGTTGGGAACATCGAGTTCTTGCCAAGTGTAGAGGAGTGCTTTGCTCCTCCAGGAGGAACACCTGTCCCAGCAATCGCTCCACGTCCAAGGTCTGAGTCCCCTGCCACGGATGATGAGATGCCCGAGGCCTACACCCTTCCCAAGATAGATTTCGAGCCAAGGACCATGACGGAGAAGTTCCTTGCATATGTTGTGGAGATGCAAAGGAAGATCAACATATGGCAAGGCAAAATGCTCAAGAAACTTGCCAAGAAGGTCAAGGCGCTTCAAAGGAACTCGCCTAAGAGGGCTGGAACCGCGGTGATCAACCAAGAACAAGCACAAGAGGATCAAGCCCTCGAATCGAGACGTAGATCGACTGGTGGTGTCATGATACGTGAGCGTCAAGGAAGCGTGCAACCAGCCCGCCATTCGGTTCATGAAATATCCAGTGCAGGAAAGGGCAAAGAGTTACCACAATCCTCCTCTGGCAGCAGCAGTTCCGCTGGAACAACCTCAAGTTCCAGCCGAGCTATGCAATAAGGTACCAAACAGCCTACCCTTGTATATACCATTCATATTTTCTTCGTCTTTGCATTGTGTTTTGAGCTCCTTTGAATTTGTTTGCCACCGGGACAGTGTCATTCAAGTTTGGGGGAGTATGTGTGTGGTTTGACTTGTTTATTTTGATCTTATTTTATCTTTGCATCTCTTGAGTCTTGCATGCATCTAAGGCATAGAAAAGAAAAGAAAACAATTGGTATAATTTTTTAAAAAGTTTTCAAAAAAAATTCATGTAGTTGCATTCATCTTGTTAAACATTTTAGAATTGAGTCTAGAATTTTTAAGCATCTAGGTTGTTTACATTTGCATAAGAGGTTACAGTTTTCTTAACAAGGTGTTTTAAGCTTATGAATGGTTTCAATATCCTAGTTGGTAGTTCTCTAATGCTTTGCTCACACTTTGAAAGTAAGTTCTTACCATGCTTGGATCACTTGTTTTGATTTTCGTGACTTGAATTGAACACTCATGATTTGAAACTTATCCTATTAAGTCAGAACCCTAATTTGAATTTTTTAATATCATTCTTATGCACTTGAAAATGAACACATGGATCTTAAAAATATTTAGGCTCTCTTCCTCCTTTTACCACTCTTTGTGAGCCTAAGTAGAACTCCCACATTGACCCTTACCTTTTTTTGAAGCCAAGTTTTCGTGTGTGACATCATTGTGAGGCCTCTTCCGGTTTGAACTTAGTATAAAGTGTTACGTTTAGGCGACATGATTAGGTTCTCATATGATTGCTAGCTTTGCATTTTGAAGCTAGATGAAGGCTTAGGATAAGTTTGGAGGATCATTGGGGTTGCTTTCATGTTTATATGTTTTCGGTTTCAAAAGAGTTTGGTATTTGAAGTGAATAAAAGGTTTTAAGTGAAATGTTTTGTGTTTAAAATGTAAAATGCTCTAATAATTTCAGAAGATAGCCCTCTCAAAATAAAAAGAAAAAGAAAAAGAAAAGAGCCTAAGTGCCAAAATAAAAAGAAAAGAAAAAAAAAGAAAGAAAAAAATAAAGAGAGCTATCAATAAGAAAGAAATAAGGAGCTTAATATTTTCAAACCTTTCCACTAGCCTAAAAGAGCTAAGATGTTTTCTATTTTTATTTGGGGATTGCTAAGCTTTTGCTTTGGAGATGAGGGTAGATTTAAGGAGGGTGAGTCAGCTAAAAAGAAAAAAAAAATGAGAGGGGTTTTAGGATCATTGTTAGCTTGCATGGGTAGATGAGAATCTGATCATGTCTGCATCAATTACCTTTACCTTTAGCATTATGCATAAAGTTCTTACCATTTTCGAGATAAACCCTTGCTCAAAATAAACCCTCTTTAAAATGAGATCATTCTATGCTCATAGCCTTTACCCTTAGCCAAATGTGTTTTGCTTTAAAGTGCATAAGTTTGATTCATGGTTCGGTCACTAATGAATGTTAAAGGATGAGTTTCTTTGATTGTTTGGAATAGGAGAGTCATGATTTGAAATTCTTTGTGCGATCAGTATGGCTAAGTTCTTTGGAGTATGAGTGCGTGTATTGCATTTTAGAACTAGTAACTAGGACGTTGAGAATTATTCATTTGAAAAACACCTTTGCAAGAAGCTTAAACCCCCGTTTGTTTTAAAACCTCTCTCCCTTCTCTAATTTTGTTTGCTTGAGGGCAAGAAAAAGGTAAGTTTGGGGGAGTTGATATAGCTGCATATTCCATGCATTTTGCATACATATAAGCTAGTTTCTCATGCATATACATTGCATTTTAGGTTAGTTTGCATCACTTTAGGTCCTAGAGTGTTCTTGCAACAGCATATGCATATTTCTTGCATTTTGCATCGCATACAGGTTGTTTTCGGCTACATTGGAGATTTGGAGGGTACGTGGACGTGCTGAGGCTCGTGAGGAAGTTTGTGGGACTTGGAGAATTCCGGAATGCTTGCTAAGGACCAGAGATCGAGAGGAGGTTCGAGCATGGCCGGTCGATCTAGATGAGATCGACCAGAAGATCGAGTAGTCCATCCGATCCAAGGAAACTGATCGAGACGGAGATCGAGTGAAGCGATCGATCAAGGAGTACGGACGTAAATGACGCCATGCAGAGCGAGAGTCAGATCGAGTCCACCACTCGATCCTCCAAATATCGACTCCAAGATCGAACGAAGCACTCGATCCACCGAGGAAGATTGAGACACAGATCGAGCTGAAGGCACAATGTCTGAAGATGATCGAGAAAGATGCTCGATCTCGAGGTTGATCTCAGTGCACTTTAACCGTTTTTGGCCGCTAGCGAGGGGGGAACCATCAAGCTGTTTGGCCTATTTTGGGAAGGCGGCGGTCATGCTTTCATAGACACGTTTCACTTTATCATTTTTCATCTTTCTCTCTGTTCGAAGGCGATTTCGCCATTGTTAGACTTGAAGCTTTTCTTGCTTTGTATTGGATCTTTAAATCGTTTTATGTTTAATCTATGAGTTCGTCATTTATGCTTTGCTTTGTTTAGCTAATGTGTAGTGAGTAGTTTAGTCGGGTCTTGGGGTTGAGAGGATTCAAAGGGGTCGAAAAGGTTTTCAAGTTTGGTGTTTCTTGTTCTTCATGGCTTTCTCTTCTAGGATGTCGAGTTCTTAAGGCTTAAAGAGTCTCACGCCAAGATCTTTATGATCAGAGAGAGCTCTTACCTTGACAGGATCCAGAGGTCTCTGAAAATCACATCCTAGAGACTAGTTACCCTTTTCCAAACGCCATGGTAGTTTAGGGGACTAGTTAAGCCGCGTGTTTGAAATCTGATTTCCTTGCCCTTCAATCTCTTTTTCTGCCAAACGCCATGGGTCTGGAGGAGAGAATGAAGGAGTGATACATACCACAAGCCATGGACGGATCTTGTTTTGTTTTCAAGGCTTAGGGAATCTCACAAACTGAGTAGATCTTGAGTTTTCAAACCAAGCTTGAACCTTTGAGACCCTTGAACATGAATCTCAACCCTAGACCTTCTTTCTTAGTATTCTTACATCTGTGCTAGCCATTCGCTTTTTAGCTGTTGCATCATGGTCATTAGTTTCGTTGCATTTGAACTTTTAGACGAGATCGATCGTTGTTGCTCGATTTAGTGGTCGATCCTGTGGTCGATCCACTAGTCGATTTTTATAAATTCATAGCTTTGCATTTTAATCATTCTGTTTGTTCCTCGTGGTAGTTCACTCGTTCTTAGTAATTTTAAAATAGTTTTGCCATGCATTTAGTCGTTGCATTTAGTTTTTAGGATTTTCACAAAACCGTTCATCATTTGCCTAGCTTTACTCGATGCTTGCGTTCTCATTGCACTTTCTAGCTCCTAGGTTGGATTGATTCCTCTTGCATGCTATACTACGACTGTGTGCTGCTTGAGTTTTGATAACCTCCTGTTGCATTGCATCACTCCCTCTTTTTACATTGATAAAAAAGCTGTTATCAGCCTTCAAGCCTTTAAGACCATCAAAGAAGCCTTAGTCACAGCGCCTATAGTTCAAGCTCCGTATTGGGACCTGCCCTTTGAGATTATGTGCGACGCGAGTGACTACGCCGTGGGTGCTGTATTGGGTCAGAGGAAGGATATGAAGCTGCATCTGATTTACTATGCAAGTCGTACCTTGGATGACACGCAAGTGAAGTATGCAACCACCGAGAAAGAGCTTCTAGCCGTTGTCTTCTAAGTTCATAGTGTATACTGACCATGCTGCTTTAAGGTATATATACTCGAAGAAAGACACCAAGTCGAGACTCTTAAGGTGGATCCTTCTCTTGTAAGAGTTTGATATGGAAATCAAGGATAAGAAGGGTATAGAGAACGGTGTAGCGGATCATCTTTCAAGAATGAGGGTGAATGAAGTCTTGCCTTTGGATGACTCACTCCCTGAAGAGCAGCTTATGATGGTCAACATTGTGGTATGTGCAAGGCTAGAGGAGAAGTTTGAAGAGGTCTTGAGCTTCAAGGAAGAAGATTTGCCTTGGTATGCGTATATTGTAAACTACATGGCCTCTGGGGAATAGCCTCCTCACCTGGACTACTACCATAAGAAGAAGTTCATGAGGGACATCTCTCATTACTTTTGGGACGACCCTTATCTGTACAAGAGGGGAGTAGACAGCTTATACCGGAGGTGTGTCACAAGAGAAGAAGCAAAAGACATTCTTCTCCATTGCCACTGTATGGCTTACGGTGGGCACTTCGCTTCATTCAAGACGGCTACAAAGGTTCTACAAGCCGGGTTTTGGTAGCCTACACTCTTCAAGGATGCTCATGAGTTTATAAAAGCGTGTGAATCTTGCCAAAGAGCTGGGAACATCACAAAGAGGAATTAGATGTCGCAGGTACCTATCTTTGAGGTGGATGTCTTTGACGCTTGGGGAATAGATTTTATGGGTCCATTCCCATCATCATATGGCAACAAGTACATCCTTGTAGCAGTAGACTATGTGTCTAAGTGGGTGGAAGCAATAGCCTCACCAACCGATGATTCAAAGGTGGTAGTCAAGCTTTTCAAGACTATCATTTTTCCAAGGTTTGGAGTTCCAAGGGTAGTGATCAGTGAAAAGAAGGTCTTTGAGGGTCTCTTGAAGAAGTATGGAGTTAAACACAAGGTAGCTACACCTTATCACCCTCAAACCAGTGGTCAAGTGGAGGTCTCGAATAGGCAGATCAAGGCTATCCTAGAGAGGACCGCGGGAGTAACTATAAAAGATTGGGCAAGCACGCTTGATGAAGCTCTTTGGGCGTATAGAACGGCTTTCAAGACTCCCTATGGTACTACACCTTTCAACCTCCTCTATGGCAAGTCTTGTCACCTCCCTGTGGAGTTAGAGCACAGAGCTCTATGGGCTGTGAAGCAAGTGAACTTCAATCTCAAGACGGCACAAGAGAGAATACTGGTGCAACTTCATGAGCTTGATGAGTTGAGGTTGGATGCTTGTGAAAGCGCCAAGATCTACAAAGAGAGGACCAAACCGGTTCATGACAAGAAGCTGGTGCTTAAGGAGCTCAAGAAGGGAAGCCTGGTTCTGCTCTACAACTCGCATTTGAAGTTGTTTCCACGGAAGCTCAAGTCTAGATGGAGCGGTCCGTTTGAGATTAAGGAAGTGCTACTGTATGGGGCGGTTACTTTGGTTGGCAAGGGAGGACAGAGTTTCACGGTGAATGGGCATAGAGTCAAGCCCTACATGGCAAGTGATTGCAGCAAGGAGAGCACCACATTGCTTCTCCAAGATCCCCCTCTAGCCTAAACCAAGTAAAGTCAAGCTAAGAGACGTAAAACAAGCGCACTTGGGAGGCATTGCCATGACTATCATTGTACATATTTTTGCTTTCTTTCTGTTTCAATTTTATGCTTTTTAATTTAAGTGTGTAGGTATAAGGAGATGGGAACCAGAGATCATGATCTTGGAGTCAAAAAGACAAGGAAAGGAGAAACGGAGACAAGCGATAGATCGACCTATCCTGGCTCGATCTTTACTAGATCGAGCTAGTGAATCGAGTGAAGTCACTCGATCTAGATGAGATTGAGTAGACAATCGAGTGAATCAGTCGATCATTAGAGGATGACCTACCAATGCGTTTAAAACGGGGTGAGGATCGACTGGTCTCACTCGATCCTCGAATTGGATCGATCAGTTCACTCGATCAGCTCACTCGATCCTTGCCAGAACGACCTCGAAATCGATCAAAGAGCTCGATCCAAGGGCCATGGCCATAACCACGTGGAATATTGGAACGAGGAGCACACTCGATCTATGGGTCGATTCAAATCAGATCGAGCCTCCAATCAAGCAAGCCACTCGATCACGGGCAGAATGGGCATGAGATCGAGGTCAAGATCGACCAATTGACTCGATCTCATGCCGAGGTTCGTTAAATTTTTCCCTCTTATTTTCTCTTTCCCTCTCATTTTAAATTTGAATTTTGGTCAAGGCAAGCATCTTTGACAATGAAAGATGTGCCTTGACCAACTTTTTCAGAATCCACTTGCTTGCATGCATCCAAAAATTTATGTCTTTATAAACACATGCATACACACTCTCCCATTGCATTTCAAACTGATTTTCTTAGAAAGAGAGAGTGTGAGTTCGGTTTTAAAGACATAAGAGAATCTTATATTCATCCACTTCAAAGGTATTTTTGAGTTTATTGAATTACATATTTAAGTTTTTAGAAAATTTCCTTTTTGTTGAGTTGGTTGAATGTTAGTTGCTAAGGATTATGTTGAATTTTTAGGAATATCTACATATTAGGGAAAATTTCATGATTTGATATTATCTAAAGAGATTTTCACCTTCTATTTATTGATAATTTTTAGAAAATCCACGAATATCTAGGATTTATGTTTAGAGTTTTTCTCTCCTGCCTTGTTTTCATCTCTTAATCGCCGCCTATACTCATCTTCTCTTTGAGAACTTGTATTTCAGGTACCAATGGCTCCAAAGAAAAGAAGTAGAGATGTAGCAACACAAGAGGAGACTCAACAAGTGGTTGAAGAGAGGGTTAGATGGAGCAAGGAAGAGAAGAAGGCAAAGAAAAGGTTTGAGAGGCTCCGGTTTGAACCTACAAAATTTGCAAGCAGGGACCTCTTGGAAAAGCTAGGATTGCTAGAGGATTTTGACAAGCTGCTCAAGGACATGGGGCTTGCGTGTCTATCACGGATGGACTGCCCTACTTACCTCGACGCCACGCTTGACTTCCTCTCTACCTTAGACGTCTCCTATGAAAGTCCAAGCCTCCCCACTCCATCAAAGGGTCACCTCACGTTCAAGATCAGGAGACAAGCTTACCGCCTCTGCATCCCTGAGCTATGCCAAGCTTACAGTCTCAATGCCGAAGCCATGCAAGTGGAGTTTCCCAAGTTCAAGTCAGCGAATGGTCTAGGACTTGATTTGCGAAGAGGACTACAAGGCCAACACAGCAAAGTTCAAGAAGGTGCGCAACCCTTTGCTGAGATACGACCTCAAGCTACTAGCCAACACCTTCAGTGGAAGATCCGTGGCTCCAACAATTACCAAGAACGAGCTCTGTTTCCTCTTCCAAGGGGTTAAGAAGGTTCTATGCGATGCCAAGGAGAATGATGAGCAGATGGAAGATGAACTTGGCGACGACGTCAACTATGGTTGTATCTTAGCCTCTTCTTTGGTCAAGTACAAGGCGTGGGCGTTGAGGTGTAAGGCCAGCTCTTCTCTCATAGGAGGCTTCTCCATACTGCTGTTCATACAAGCCGGAGTACCTCTTCAGGAGTTTGAGCCTTGCGCGGAGAGGGCTTACATGGACGAGACCTACATGCGCAACACTGATTCTTTGTGTCCTACGCCTGCTCCAGGCTTCTATTCTTACTTGTTCTACAACAGTGATCATGGGAAGAAGGTTTGCATCCTGCCTAATCCTGATAAGACACACCTTGAAAGCGTCGGCATCATAGAGTTTTTGCCAAGCAGTGAAGAATGCTTTGCGCCTCAAGGAGGCACAGCTGCACCACCTCAGATCACTCGTGCACCTTCAGAGTCGCCTCCTTCAGATGCTGAAATGCCGCCAAGCTTTGATCTCCCCAAGCTAGACTATGAGCCACGAACAAAAGCTGAAAAGTTCCTTGCCTCAGTTGTGGAGATTCAACGCAAAGTCAACAAGTGGCAAGGGAAGATGATCAAGAAGCTGGCCAAGAAGATCAAAGCCCTACAAGGAAGCTCATCTCAGGAGTCTTCGAGTGATGAGGTTGACCAACCAGAGAAAAGGAGGAGATCAACCGGAGGTATAGAGATGCGTGAGCCTCAAGTAAGTGATCAAGCTAGCCGCCGTTCTCTCCATGAAGGCAGGAGAAATGGCAAGGACAAGGAGATCCTCTACGACACTCCTAGAAAGAGCAGGAAGACTGGAGCAACCTCAAGCTCCAGCCATGCCTAGCTCCAAGGTACCAAAAACTCAACCATTGTAAATATCATGCATTTTTTTTTTTAATTTTTGCTTTGTGTTTTGATCTCTTCTTGAATTTGTTTGTCACCGAGACGGTGTCAATCAAGTTTGGGGGAGAGTGTGTGGTTTCACATGTTTTTTTTGGATCTTATTTTGTGTTAGCATCTTTGAGTCATCATGCATCATCTAAGTGCATAGAAAAATACTAAAAAATCATAAATATTTAAAAAAATTTCAAAAAAAAAAATCATGTAGCTTGCATTTGCATTGTTAAACATTTAGGTTGTTTGCATTTGCATAAGGGGCAAAAACTTTCCTTGTAAAGTGTTTTAAGCATTTAATCATTTAGGTTGTTTGCATTTGCATAAGGGGCAAAAAGTTTCCTTGTAAAGTGTTTTAAGCTCATGAATTGGTTCAAGGTCCTAGTTAGTAGTTCTTTGATGCATTATTCAAGCTTTGAAAGTAAGCTCTAACAATATTTGGATCATTTGTCTTGATTTACGTGGCTTAAATTGAACAAACATGAATTGAATCATTTCCTATCAAGTGGAACCTTAATTTGAATGCTTTGAATTATCATAGTTGTGCATTTGAGAAAGGATACATGGATCACATATACATATTCAGGATTTCTTATCCCTTTCACCACTCTCTTGTAAGCCTGAATAGAACTCCTCACCTTAACCCTTGCCCTCCTTTCAAGCCAAATATTTCAAGTGTGATTTGTGAGGCGTCTAATTTTCGGTTGAACTTGGCATAAAGAAAAGTAGCTCTAGGCGACATGATTAAGCTCTCATATTGATGCTAGCTTTGCATATTGAAGCTAATTTTAGGCTTAAGTTTGGGGGTGGGAATTCATCGGTGTTGTTGATTTTGCTTACTTGTTTTCGGTTTTGGAAAAAATTGGTGTTTGGGGTATGAATAAAAAGGGAATTCATAGTATTAAGTGGTTGGTCTTGGTTTAAAATAAAAGCTCTAGTTCAAAAGAAAAGAAGATAGCTCTCAAAAGAAAAAGAAAAAAAAAGTTATGAGAAAAGAGCCTAAAGGCCAAGTACAAAAAAAAGAAAAAAAATGTGAAGAGAGCTATCAAAAGTAAAGAAAAGAGCTGAATGTTTGTGTATCACCTTACCACTAGCTATAAGTAGGTTTGAATGATGTGTTTTTGCGTGTTTTGCTTGGCGTCTTGCCTTGTTGTTGTGGATAGTCTCTAGAGGGTGAGTGACCTTGAAAAACAAAGAAAAATGAATGAGAGAGGGATTAGGATCATTGTTAGTGTATATGGGTAGATGAGAGTCTAGTCCTGTATGCATCAATTGCCTTTACCTTTAGCATTATGTATAAGTTCAACTCTTTTTGAGATTAACCATTGCTTGAGTTACCCTCATGAATGAGATCATTTTTATCTCATGACCTTGTCACTAGCCAAATGTATTAGGTTTTAAGTGCATAAGTGTGATTCACGGTTTGATATTAATTGAATGTTGAAGGTTAGGATTCTTGGATTGTTTGGAATATGAGAGTCATGTTTTGAGATTCAATATGTGAGGAATATGGCTAAGTTCTTTGGAGTATGAGTTTGTGCATTGCATCTTAGAATTGAGAACTAGGTCCAATGAATTGATTCATTTGAAAAACACTTGTCAAGGAATTTGAGCTCCCATTTTTAAACCTCTCTTCCTTTCTTGAATTTTGTTTGCTTGAGGGCAAGCAAAATGCAATTTTGGGGGAGTTGATATACTCATATATTTCACATATTTAGCATGCTTTTAGAGTAGTTTTCATGCATTCATCTTATATAATAGGCTAGGTTTGCACCATTTGTCTCATTTTAGGTGCTAGGTGCACTTTGCATTAGCATTTGCATATTTCTTGCATTCTTCATCATATTCATGTTGTTTTGGATACACTGGAGCTATGGAGCTTGCGTGGACATGCTAAGGATCGAGAAGGAGCCTATGGATACGTGGAGGAACTCAGCCATGCAGCAAAGGAACCGAGATCGAGAGGCAGATCGAGCTAGGCAGGTCGATCTATACAAGATCGAGTTGCTCGGGTCGTTTCAAGAAGGAGGATCGAGATCAAGATCGACCAAGGTGATCGAACGTGAGTACGAACACGGGAACTAAGCCCGGGAAGAATGAGGACCAGATTGAGGTCACGACTCGATCATCCGAGGATCGACCACAAGATCGATAGAAGCACTCTATTTACCCTATCGAATCGACCCGAAGATCAAGCGAGAGGAGACGTTCTACGATCATCGAGTAAGAGATTGACTGCTCAGGTCTATCTCAGAACCTTATCCGGACAGCTCACTTTTGAAGTTTAGTGAGGGGACCATTTCCACTTTTGTTTACCCTATCTTTGGTGCGATAAAACCATTCGCTCTGTCTCCTCTTCTTTTATCTGATCTTATGATATCTATCTTTATGTTTTAGCCGCCATTGTTCTTGGTTTTAAGCTTTTAACATTACTGAACTTTAATCTTGCATTAATCTTAAGTATTTTTCCTTTAATATTCTTACTTACTAGTTTAATCATGTTTAGCTTTTCATCCTTTGCATTTTCGTATGTTTTAATAATGTGTAGTGAGTAGTTTCCCATGGGTTTAAGGTTGGGGTGATTAAGAAGGGTTTAAGGGGTTTAAGCTTGGGACTTTTCTTGTTCTTAATCTATTCTCTTCCTGGATTTTGGGTCTTAATGCTTAGAGAGTCTTGGGAATGACCTCTTTGATCTCAGGGCTTTCCTTACCTTAACAGGATTCAGGAATCCCTGAAAACCAAATCCAAGAGACTAGCTCATCCTTTCCCAAACGCCATGCATGCTTAGGGAGCTAGTTAGGCCATTAGTTGAGATCTATGCTTAATGTTCTTCAACCTATCTTTCCACTATACGCCATGGGTTAGGAGGAAAGGTTGAGGAAAGGGGTTATATCATACGCCATGGATAAGCCTATCTTAAGCTTCTCAAGGTTTAGAGATAGCACATCAAATGTGTAGATCTATGTTTTCAAAACCCAAGTTTGAACCTTGACCTTTCTTAAACATGATCCCCAACCTTGGATCCTCTTTTAGAATTTAAAAATTCAAAGTCATCATTACTTGGTTATAAAGTTTGCATCTTTAGTCTTAAAAGTCATTGTTCTAGGTTGTTAGAAATTATTTGTTTATCTGCCTTTAGAGTTCGATTTATATAAATTAGTAGTCTTGCATTTTAATTTCTTAGAAGTCATCTAGTAGTTTTTTAACCCTTATGAGGGGATTTTAAAATAGTTTTTGTGGTCATTCAGTTGTTGCATTTAGTTTTCACAGATTTTCTCCTCTATTTATCCGATTTCACTTAGATTTGCTTAGCTCTTGTATTCCTAGTGTTCTGTCATAAACCTGAGCTGGATTGACACCTCTTGAACCTATTCTACAACTATATTGTGCTTTAGGCTTTGATAGTAAAACAGCTTGCTAAAAACCTGTTATCACAGGTACATTCTGCGCCTTCTAGGCAACACCATCTTGTTCAAGTCTGCGCCTAGCACAATGCGTGTTAGCGAATTAGTTCTGCTTTACTACGGCTTTGCTGAGATGCTGGATGATAAGATCCCGATGACGAGTATGATCCGTGCCAACATTGGCGCTGTTTTCGCTGAGCACTTGGTCTCTTTGACGACCAAGCCATTCTCCAGTCCAGGGGAAAAGAGTGAGAGCGTGGACAGTCTTCTCACACCCATCTTCCAGCATTTCCAGATCGATACATCACCTTGCAGCATTGTCACTGACAGAGCTCTTATGGATGAGGCGCATCTGCGCAATGCTACTTGGTTCAAG
This sequence comes from Thlaspi arvense, assembly GCA_911865555.2. Classification (NCBI taxonomy): domain Eukaryota; kingdom Viridiplantae; phylum Streptophyta; class Magnoliopsida; order Brassicales; family Brassicaceae; genus Thlaspi; species Thlaspi arvense. Next base: position 18,127,040 of record OU466857.2, read on the forward strand.
CAGTGATTGGTCTGGACATTCACTACTACTGCAGGAGAGTATGTTAGCATACAATTGCCAAGCCCGGCGCTCACCACGATCCAGGGAGATAGATGCCAGATGCGCTTACAGCCAGTTACGAGTTTGCTGTGTTCTATTCCCCAACGCGCTGGAGGAGCCACTGCTGGCGCTTCCTCCTCTGCTGCTGCTACTCAGGCTGGACCATCCAGATGCCAGGCTACTCCCACGACCACACCAAGTTCTTTCAGGCGCCCTCCACGATCTTGGTTTGAGAGATCATTGTGTGATCTTGGTTCTAGTGTGAACCTAATGCCTCATTCTGTTTCCAAGAGCTTAGGGATGACCAATTTTAAAGCTACCAGGATATCTCTTATCCTAGATGATAGATCAGTCAGAGTTCCTGAAGGTGTGATAGAGGATGTTCCTATCAAAGTAGGAGATTGCATGATTCCTACTTATTTTGTGGTTCTTGAGTATGGAGAAGAACCAAAAGATCTTTTGATTCTTGGCAGACCTTTCCTGGCTACTACAGGAGCTATTATAAAATTGAGCTGAATGTTGGTGACTTGGTGATGCAATTTGAAATCGACAAGCTGATGAAGAGGCCAACCATAGATTGACAGACATTCTATGTGGATGTTCTTACCAACCTTGCTGAGCAGATCTTCCTAGAGATGAGTCCTGAAGACCCCTTGGGGAGGGCGTTGACCACTTCTACAGCAGAGTTTGAGCATCTGGATGTAACTGCTACAGGCTATACAAAGATTATGGATGCTACTGTACATGTTATGCAACTGGTTGCACATGATGAACTAGTCACCTCATCTGTGAAAGTTGCTGCAATGGGAGATTGGAATGCCGCAAAAGCACCAAAAATGTACGCCTTCCTTGTAGAAAACTCCACTTATCCTGTTATTGTTAATGCTTCATAAAACAATGCAGAGCTCACTCTTTTGCTAAGTGAGCTGCGCAGATTTTGCAAAGCTCTTGGTTATTCTCTTGATGATATTTCAGGTATTTCTCCAGACTTGTGCATGTAAAGGATACATCTGGAGGATAAATCGAAATCATCAGTGGACCACCATAGGAGACTGAATCCGAACCTGCAGGATGTTGTGAAGAAAGAGAACATGAAGCTGCTGCAAGCTGGGATCAACTATCCTATATCAGACAACGCTAGGGTCAGTCCTGTTCACAGCGTCCCTAAGAAAGGAGGAGATACAGTGGTGAAGAATGACAAAGATGAGCTGATTCCAACCAGAACAGTGACATGGCACAAGATGTGCATCGGTTACAGGAAGCTGAACGCAGCCACAAGGAAAGATCACTTTCCTCTGCCTTGCATTGATCAGATGCGTGAGAGGCTGGCGAATCACAAGTATTACTGATTCCTTGATGCCTTTTGGACTGTGTAATGCTCCTGCAACCTTCCAAAGATGCATGATGTCGATTTTCACTAACCTGATTGAGAGGTTTATGGAGGTTTTCATGGATGACTTCTCAGTTTATGGGTCATCCTTCAAGAGCTGTCTGGATAACTTGTGTGTATTTCTACAGAGATGTGAAGAGAATCACTTGGTTCTGAATTGGGAGAAGTGTTATTTTATGGTACAAGATGGCATTGTTCTAGGTCACAGAGTCTTTGGAGATGGCATATAAGTTGATAGGGCGAAAATTGAAGTGATGACAAGTTTGCAGGCGCCTGATCTGTCAAAATAGTGATGAGTTTTTTGGGTCATGCTGGGTTTTACAAAAGATTCATCAAGGACATCAGCAAGATTGCAAGACCTCTTACTTCTCTTCTCTACAAAGATGTGAAGTTTGAATTCTCTGCAGAATGTCAATCAGCTTTTGAGCAGATCAAACAGGCATTGGTTTCAGCTCCTAGTGTGCAACCTCCATATTAGGACTTGTCTTTTGAGGTTATGTGTGATGCCAGCGATTTTGCAGTTGGTGCAGTGCTGGGACAAAGGAAAGACAGGACGCTACACAACATCTACTATGCCAGCAAGACATTGGATGAAGCTCAGAAGAACTATGCAAATACTGAGAAGGAACTATTGGCTGTGGTCTTTGCCTTTGAGAAGTTTTGCCAGTATCTTGTTGGCTCCAAGGTCGTGGTCCACACAGACCATTCAACACTGAAGTATCTGATGCAGAAGAAGGATGCAAAGCCAAGGTTGTTGAGATGGATTCTGCTTCTTCAAAAGTTTGATATTGAAGTCAAGGACAAGAAAGGTGTTGAGAATGGAGTTGCTGATCATCTCTCCAGGATCAGGATTGAAGATGACGTGCCAATCAATGATTTCTTGCCTGAGGAGAATGTTAATCTGATAGAGAATCGAATGCAGGAAGAAAGTATTGAAAACCTGCAATGTTCTCGCACCTACAGGGCAGTTTAGGCATGAAGCCAATGACGCTCGTCGCCCAGTCTGGTGACGCTCGTCACCCAACTCAGATGTTGGCTATGATTTATGCTCGCTTGGGATCTGTTTTTGAAGAGCAAGTTTATGCCACTACTGATCCCCAGAGACCCTGGTATGCTGATATTGCCAACTATCTTGCTGCAGAGGATGAACCACATGATTTCAAGGGATATGCTAAGAAGAAGTTCTTAAGAGAACTTAGGAGATTTTAATGGGATGAGCCATATTTTTACAGACATTGTGCAGAGGGATTTACAGGAGATGCATGGCAGAAGCTGAGGTTCTAGACGTCCTGTTTCACTGTCATGGCTCAGAGTATGCTGAACACTTTGCCACATTCAAAACAGTCTCCAAAGTTCTTCAAGCTGGCTTCTGGTGGCCTACTATGTTTCAGGATGCACAAGCATTCATTACACGCTGTGATACATGTCAGAGGAGAGGAAAGAATAGAAGAAGACATGAGATGCTACATAACTTCATTCTTGAGGTTTAAGTCTTTGACTGTTAGGGCATTGACTTCATGGGTCCTTTTCCTTCATCGTATGAGAACAGATACATTCTGGTTGCTGTTGACTATGTATCTAAGTGGGTAGAGGTGTTGGCTACTGATACAAGGGTTTTGCACCTCTTATGTCAATCACCCATTGTACTAGTCATTGTAGCATTGGGTTTTAATGTCAATCCAATTAGGTTTAGTTGAAAACAGAAGAGTTAAGAGTGAAATCTCTAAGTCAAGCAAGCAGGAAAAGGTTTTTATTGCCTAAGCAACTGTTTTAACACCCTAATGTGATCAAGCAACAAAGAAAGTGAAAACACAAGCAAACTAAGCAGATTTAAGCAAGAAAAACAGAGCAAATCCGAGATTTAAATAAGAGCGAAGCAAATTCCTAGATGTGGTTATTGACTTTGGGGAATTTAGACATTAACTAAGACTGTTTCAAACTACATTGATCAAGCAAATAAACAAGCAATGGTGATTCCTAGCCATAGAGTTCACAATCAAGCAAGCTAGATCCAATCTCTTGGAAAATAGCCCTTTGCTAAACATCTCAACATGAACTAACTCTCATTAATGCTAAAACATCAAGCAAGCAATACTAAACAACTCTATTCAAGTCAAAATTCTCTTCAAACAGTCAATCTCTTGAGCCAAGACCAGCAAATCCTCTATTAAACAAAGTCAGCATTTCATCAAACACTTGGTGGGCATAAGAAAAAGCCAAAATTTTAGATAAGTGGGATCAAGACAAATCTAGTGTAAGAACAGATTAATAGAGAGGAACCCATAAACTGAAGCACTAAACAAGCCTTAATCAAGTCTTAAATTCCCCTAATCTACCACATCTAGAAACTCTAAGCAAACTACTCACTCATACTCATGTTTTACACCAAATCACAAAGGAAAAGGATGTTAATCATGATTAGAAGAGCGAATAAGTTGCCTATTCAGTCCGCACGTGAGCAGTCAAAGTCAACACCCTCAGATGGCGCAATGCCAGCTAACTTTGAGCTTCCCTAAATTTTCAAAAAATTCATGTAGTTGCATTCATTTTGTTAAACATTTTAGGATTGAGTCTAGAATTTTTAAGCATCTAGGTTGTTCACATTTGCATAAGGGGTTAAAGTTTTCTTAAAAAAGCTTCTTAAACTCATGAATTGTTGCAAAGTCCTAGTTAGTAGTTCTTTGATGCATTGCACACTCTTAGAAAGTAAGTTCTAACCATACTTGGATCATGTGTTTTGATTTTCGTTGCTTGACTTGAACATTCATGAATTGAATCTTGTCCTAATAAGTGAAAACCTTAATCTGAATTTTAATTATCATACTTATGCATTTGAAAATGAACACATGGATCTTATACATATTTAGGCTCTATTCCTCTTTTCACCACTCTTTTGTGAGCCTAAGTAGAACTCCAACCATTACCCTTACCTTTCTTTCAAGCCAAATGTTCTTCTGTGACATCATTGTGAGGCCTCTTTTCGGTTTGAACTTAGCATAAAGTGTTAGGTCTAGGCGACATGATTAGGCTCTCATTTGATTGCTAGCTTTGCATTTTGAAGCTAGATCTAGGCTTAGGTTAGGTTAGGGGTTCATGGGGTTGTTTATTTTGCTTATTTGTTTACGGTTTTAAAAAGGTTTGGTGATTGAAGTGTTTGAAAAGGTTTTAAGTAGAAGGCAATGTTTTCAAAAATAAAAGCTCTATGTGTATTTCAGAAGATAGCTCCCAAATAAAAAGAAAAGAAAAAGAAAGAAAAAGAGCCTAAGTGCCAAATAAAAAAAATAAAAAAAAAGAGAAAAGAAAAGAATGAGTAAGGAGCTATCAATAAGAAAACTAAAGAGCTAAAAATATTTTCAGCCTTTACACTAGCCAAAAAGAGTAAGGATGTTTTCTGTTTTTATTTGGGTTTGAGCTTAAAAAGGGTAGTATCTAAGAGGGTGAGTGAGCTGAAAAGAAAAGAAATGAGAGGGGTTTTAGGATCATTTTTAGTGTACATGGATAGATGAGAGTCTAATTATATATGCATCAATTGCCTTTACTTTTAGCATTATGCATAAAATTCTTACCCTTCTTGAGAGAAACCCTCTGCATTATAAAACTTATTTTAAATGAGATCATTGTATGCTCATAGCCTTTGCCCTTAGCCAAATGTGTTCTGCTTTAAGGTCTGATAGGGCTCAGGTTTAACCCAAATAAAACTACTGCAAGTGCACAACAAAAGCAGCTGTAGTACAAGGGGTATCGAATCCCAATGGAGTAATGTAGACCACACTATCAAATGTAGATTCGGATTATGCTAAGCAGGATATAATGTATGTTATGTGAATGATTGAATAAAAGTAAACAACGATTTTGTAAGATGATCTAAGTTTCAGAAGACTAAAAGCGCTAAGTTAGAGCAGTTCGCAGGTTCAATCCAAGAATATAGAATGCAGGAAATCATGTATGATTAAGAACCATTTTAAACATGAATCACTGATGTATAACTAATCAATTCTCATTGCAGAAGTTATCTATACCAAAATCACAGAGTTTCAAATCTCTTTGCAAACTCTAACAACCTAAGCATGCAGGAATGATCACATTCAATTGTTTACATAACTCCTAAGCCAAATCTCTTTGCACTAAGTTGTTTTGCTCATCAAATACTAGTTCAGGTTATGAATAATGCTCTCACATATATTTAACAACCTAAGATTTTCGGATTCCTAGATGATGTTTCTCAGAACTTCGATTTTAAAGCAAGCAGAGATGAAAAACCAAAAAATATTCCTAACAGAATTGCGATTCTACAATCTCTTCATCAACCCTTGAAAAAGCCATAGCTTAACTAGCAGATTACTCAGACATGATTATGGGATCACAAAGCATAACTGAATAATATTGCATTAAGAGAAAGAGTAAAAGAATAGAGGGGTTCGAAATCTTCTCAAAAGAGTACAGGATTAGTCTCCCCAAAAAGCTCTAAATATGGCTCTCTCTAAGCTCTCTGAATTCTCAAAAACTAAGATATAAATCAACAATGGCTGAAAAACCTAATAAATAGAGGCTAAACACGATCAGGAGTCTTCTTGTAAATAATGGAACTTCTTGGCCAATTCTGCGAATCTTCTTCATACTTTTAATAAATCCACCACGCTCTTTCCTTGATGGGTGACGAGCGTCACCAAGGGTGGTGACGAGCATCACCGTATGGGATACTTTCTGCTTCGAGCTTGGTACTTCGTGGCTTCAACACAGAATGCTCCAAAAGGTTCCAAAATCTCCAATTATGCTTCAGACATGCTATAACCTGGAAAGACTCTTCTAGGACTCTAAAAAGACCAAAAAGACTCAATAAAAAGGACTTATATCATGGTTAAAAACCATAAAAATCATGATATATCAACTCCCCCAGACATAGCTTTTGCTTCCCCTCAAGCAAACATCAGACAAAGAACAGGGTCGAGGTTTGAAAACAAGAAACAGTCAGTCAGTCATCAGGAATACCACATTAGTAAGAACTTTCAAATCCACATACCACAGAGTCAAAACAAGATCAAATTTCAGTCTAATCATCACAAGCTTAAGAAATCTCTGAAGTCCAGTCCAAATCCCTTCAAGAAATCAGAAATTTCTACTGTTAACTCCTTATTTTTTATCTAAGTGTGAAATCTCATCAAGGCTCTATCATCTCAATCACTTTACAGATTCTTTTCCCTTCCTAACAACTGAACAATTCAATCTCAACACAGCTCTCCTATTTTCTCTTCCCTTGATCTTTTTCTTTTAATATTTTCGATTTTTCACTTCTTTTTCTCAACTTTTACAGTCTAAGAAATGGTGCTACTCAATACTTGTGTTCCTTGTGAGGAGACAGGTTCTTGAGTGTGTTCACTACTGTTGTTCCTTGTGAGGAGACAGGGTCATGAATGCACCATTCTTTGGACTTAAACTTTTAAAACTACATCAGGGAAGATCAAAGAGAGACTGTATTTTGACTTTATTGTCAGTGCTGAAAGAGAGAATCAAGATCAATAAGAATCAATCACCAAGATAAGAAGATTAAAAGTTTATTAAGGTGGAGCTAACAGCAATTTTTCCAGATTCTCTAAGAACCTAAACCTTCATTGCTAGACTGGTCTACCTATGACTTTCAACTTAGTAAGACTTGTAATCAACTACTGTGGCAGTGGTTCTTATCAGCAAAAACGTCCTATGGTTAGTTCCAAGAAAAACTGACAGTTTCAAAATTTTGACTCTATAAAACAGGTTTTTGACTCAACTTTAAGACTCTATAAACATGACACAAAGCACACAACGTCAGTAACCACCTCCCCCACACTTAAACAACACTGTCCCCGGTGTTATCAAGCCAAGAGTTGGCCAGAAAAATGAATGAGAAGTCAAAAAACCAAGTCAGAAAAGTGGTACCTCGCGTGGGGTCGGGTGACGAGCGTCACCACGACCTGTATTACCCAATTGTTAAGTTAGATGTTAATTAACGAAGTGTTATCATGTGTACTCGAAAGTTAGACTTTTTGAGAACTCAAACACATAATTAACAACATCCAAACATAGCAATAACAACCTGGTTCAACAATCTCACAAAACATCATCAAAGAAACTGACAACTGACTCAAAGAAAGCATAAAAATGACTCAAGAGAAATAAAAATAAAAGAGAAAGAGAAACAAGTCACCAGATAGTGGAGCCTCAGTCCTCATCCTCACAAGGCTCAGTGGTGTAATGGGGGCGGACACAACCACAATTGCTAAGTGTAGCAACAGCATCCCAGAGTCCCTCAAAGCTGTCAATGACATGCTCCTGAGAAACAGCCATATCCATGGGTGTCTGTGGTTGTGGAGGACGCCTGAAAGCAGTAGAGGAGGTACTCTGGCGTGTACAAGGTCCAGCATCATCAGCAGCTGCAGTAGAAGCAGAAGCATCACCTGTAGCAGCTCTAGCAGGACGCAGAGCCAAAGGGCGCAGCAGAGTCCGAGCTGGCATGAAGAAAAGCTGGTGTGGGACTCCCTGAATCGTAGTGAGGGATCTCCGTGGCAACTTAACGCCAACATACTCTCCAGAAGTAGTAGTGAAAGTCCAGACAACTCGAATCCTCAGCCAAGTGACATGGCGCAGATACTGGTCATCCATAAGTGATCTGTCACAGCGCAGACTGCAAGGAGTGACATCGATCTCGAAATGATGAAAGATCGGTGTCAGAAGGCTGCCAACACTCTCGGTCTTCTCCCCCGGACTGGTGAATGGCTTGGTCTTCAAGGAGACCAGATGCTCAGCAAAAACAGTGCCCAAGTTGGCGTGAACCATGCTATCGATAGGGATCACATCATCAAGCATCTTATAAAGTCCGTAGTAGAGGAGAATCAGCTCACTAACCCGAGTCTAGCTAGGCGCACACTTGCACAAAATGGTATGGCTAAAGAGGCGCAGAATGTACCTCAAGACAGGATGGCGAACCTCTGTCTGCGTGCTAGTCTTGCTGTCATAGACTCCATTCCCGAACTTGGACCAGAATGTCCGCACATGGGTCCACTGAGAGGGAAGGAGAACGCATGTGGGATGGTCAGAGAAGCCATACATCCCACAAAGCTCCATCAGACTGATCCGGTATCCAACCCCTCGGATCAGAAACGTCATCGTGCCTTCCTGTGCACGCTTCGCCAGCTCATTCGCGTAGTAGACGCGAACTGTAGAGAGAAACTGGCGGACGAAATCTGGGTAGAGATCATACTGCTGGAACGGCATAGTCCCCATCCCAATGCTCTCCAGAATCTGAACAACCTCCTCGAAGATCCCCATCTTCTGCAGAACAGCAGAATCTGCGAACTGTGTGGGGATGATCTTCACTCCCAACCATATATTGTAGAATAGCGTGTCATACACATCCCTCTCCTCCTGGAAATTATGGAATATGCATGTGTCCCGTGATATTTCCTGCCTCGGAGTTCCTGCCCAAGCCACTCCAGAGGCTATTTTCCGATCTTCTCGCTTGGGCCATGGAGGCCTGCAAACCAGGTACTGACTGAAGGAATCTGTAGATCCTGTTGCAGTGCGTGTAGACGAGCTTTGCCTTGGTCGTTTCTCCTGTCTAGGCATCTGAAAATTGAAGATCAAAATCGACCAAAAACAACACCAAAATTAGCAAATTTTTCAAAATTCAAAAATCAATCAATCAAGGTGAAATAACTGATGGCGATCAACTACAACACTACCAGGAACACAATTTAAGCATCAGTTTAACCCAAATTACCTAAAATTTCCAGATTTTCGCAAATTTGATCATGAACTCGAAAATTCAAAACTTGCAAATCAACCGATAAGAGCTCATATAGATGGTTCCACTCCTCTAATACAACCTAACTAATCATGATTCAACAGTTAAATCAAGCTAATCAAGTCAAAAATCAGATTTTAGCAAACCTATGGCGAACTGAAAATTGGGGATTCCGAACACATACCTTGCAGATCTTAAAAACCGAGTTGATATTCAGAAAGAAGAGCAAAATCCGCACGGATTAGACTCTTGAATCTCTCAATTTCGTTTAGAAAATCAAAAGTTATGAATCTCAGAAAATTCTAAGTGTTCGATGATTTTAACGGTTATAAGCACGAAGAAGAAGAAGAAAGAACTAAGTACCCGTGCTCGACCCCATTCGGTGACGATCGTCACCATTTTTTTATTTTATTTTTATAACTGAATAATAAGAATAATAAACATAAGAACGAAAAATAATAACTAAGGATAATATCTACAACGTACCAGTGGGTTGCCTCCCACTAAGCGCTTGTTTAAAGTCATTAGCTTGACGTTGGTTGGCTGTTTAGACAGCTGGTGCATCATCCAGAGACACAATGTGTCTTGCTGGAATCTCTGCTTGTGTCCAGTAATGCTTTAACCTTTGTCCATTGACAGTGAACTCCTCTCCTTTGGAGTTAATCAGGACAATTGCACCATGTGGGCGAGCTTCTTTGACAATGAAAGGACCTGACCATCGAGAACGCAATTTACTAGGAAAAAGCTGTAAACGAGAGTTGTAGAGTAATACCTGGTCATTGGGCTCGAAATGCCTGGAGATGATCTTTTTTATCATGATATGCCTTTGTTCTCTCCTTGTATAACTTGGAGTTTTCATAGGCCATATATCTGATCTCATCCAGTTCATTGAGCTGAATCAAGCGCCTCTCTGCAGCAGGCTTCAGATCGAAGTTCAGCTTCTTGATGGCCCATTCTGCTTTGAACTCCAACTCTACTGGTAGATGGCACGCCTTGCCATAGAGAAGATGGAATGGTGTAGTCCAAAGTGGCGTTTTGTATGCTGTTCTGTAAGCCCATAATGCATCATCCAGCTTTGCAGACCAATCTTTCCTTGTCTTCCTAACTGTCTTTTCCAGAATCTGCTTGATCTGCCTGTTGGAAACCTCAACTTGCCCACTTGTTTGGGGGTGATAGGGCGTGGCTACTCTGTGCTGTACACCATACTTCTTTAACAGCTTGTCAAAAACCTTATTGACAAAGTGAGAACCACCATCACTTATGACAATCCGCGGGACACCAAATCTGGGAAAGATGATGGTCTTAAACAGTTTCAAAACCACTGCAGCATCATTAGTAGGAGTAGCCAACGCCTCTACCCACTTAGATACATAATCAACAGCAACCAGAATGTATCTATTCCCATAAGATGAGGTAAAAGGTCCCATGAAGTCAATACCCCAACAATCAAAGACTTCAACTTCCAGAATGAAGTTCTGTGGCATCTCATGTCTCCTGCTGATTTTTCCTCTTCTCTGGCAAGTATCACAGCTTGTAATGAAAGCCTGGACGTCTCTGACCATAGTAGGCCACCAAAATCCAGCTTGCACTACCTTAGAGACAGTCTTGAATGTAGCAAAGTGTCAAGCATACTCTGATCCATGACAGTGAAAGAGGACGTCCTGCACTTCTTCTTCTGCTATGCATCTCCTGTAAATCCCATCAGCACAATGCTTGTAGAGGTATGGCTCATCCCAATAGAATCTCCTAAGTTGTCTCAAAAACTTCTTCTTAGCATAGCCTTTGAAGTCATGTGGTTCATCTTCTGCAGCAAGGTAATTGGCAAAATCAGCATACCAGGGCCTCTTTGGATCATTCAAAGCATAAACAGGCTCTTCAAAAGCCATCCCCAAGCTTGCACAAATCGCAGAAAGGTGTAGAGATTGGTGACGAGCGTCACCTCTTTCGTACACTTTGGTCGTGATTGTTCTGGGTTGGTGACGAGCGTCACCCTCCTGGTGTCGCTCGTCACTCCCCTGCAGTTTCGAGAAAACTGCAGGTTTTCAATACATTCCTCCTGTCCTCTTGTTTCCACCAAGTAGACATTCTCTTCAGGCAAGAAATCATTGATTGGGACACAGTCTTCAACCTGAATCCTGGATAGATGATCAGCAACTCCATTCTCAACACCTTTTTTATCCTTCACTTCAATATCAAATTCCTGAAGAAGCAGGATCCATCTCAACAGCCTTGGCTTTGCATCTTTCTTTTGCATCAGGTACTTCAGTGCTGAATGGTCAGTATGAACCATGACCTTGGAGCCAACAAGATATTGCCTGAACTTCTCAAAAGCAAACACAACAGCTAACAATTCCTTCTCAGTTGTTGCAAAATTCTTCTGAACATCATCCAAAGTCCTACTTGCATAGTAGATGGCGTGGAGTTTCTTGTCTTTCCTCTGTCCCAGCACTGCTCCAACTGCAAAATCGCTGGCATCACACAATACCTCAAAAGGTAAGTCCCAATCTGGTAGCTGCACAACAGGAGCTGTAACCAAAGCTTGCTTGATCTGTTCAAAAGGCAGATTTGCACTCTTCTGTGAACTCAAACTTCACATCTTTGCAGAGCAGAGCAGTAAGAGGGCGTGCTATCATGCTAAAGTCCTTGATGAATCTTCTGTAGAAGCCTGCATGATCCAGAAAACTCCTCACTGCTTTGACTGAATCAGGTTCTCGCAGACTTGTCATCACTTTAATTTTCGCCCTATCCACCTCTGTACCGTCTCCTAAGACTCTGTGACCAAGCACAATACCATCCTGGACCATAAAATGGCACTTCTCCCAGTTTAAAAGCAAGTGCTTCTCTTCACATCTTTGCAGAACTGCACACAGATTATCCAAGAAGCTCTTGAAAGAGGATCCATAAACAGAGAAGTCATCCTTGAAAACCTCCATAAACTTCTCTATCATGTCTGTGAAGATCGACATCATGCATCTCTGGAAGGTTGCAGGAGCATTACACAGCCCAAAAGGCATTCTGCGATATACAAAAGTGCCATAAGGACAGGTAAAAGTGGTCTTCTCCTGATCATCTGGATGGATGGGGATCTGAAAGAAGCATGAATACCCATCAAGGAAGCAATAATAATTGTGATTCGCCAGCCTCTCCAGCATCTGATCGATGAAAGGCAGAAGAAAATGATCCTTCCTTGTTGCTGCATTCAGTTTCCTGTAGTCAATGCACATCCTGTGTCCTGTCACAGTCCTGGTTGAAATCAGCTCATCCTTGTCATTCTTTACCACTGTGACACCTCCTTTCTTAGGCACGACGTGCACTGGACTCACCCAAGCACTATCTGATATAGGATAGATGATACCAGGCTGCAACAACTTCATGATCTCTTTCTTGACCACATCCTGCAAATTCAGATTCAGCCTCCTCTGGTGCTCAACTGATGATTTCGACTCATCCTCTAAGTGTATCCTATGCATGCACAAGTCTGGAGAGATACCTGAAATGTCATCAAGAGTGTAGCCAAGAGCTTTGCGAAATCTTCGCAGCTTACTTAGTAAAAGGGTGAGCTCTGCAGTATTCAATGAAGCATTAACAATAACAGGATAGGTGGAGTTTTCTCCAAGAAATGCGTACCTTAGCCCTGCAAGGTGCTGTTTAAGCTCAACTTTTGGTGCTTTTGCTGCAGACCAATCACCAATTGTGGCAGCTTTCGCAGATGTGGAGACAAGTTCATCCTGTGCAACCAGTTGCATCACTTGTGCAGTAGCATCCATCATCTTTGTGTACCTTGTTGCAGCAGCATCTATATGCTCATACTCAGCTGTAGAAGTGGTCAACACCCTTTCCAAGAGATCCTCTGAACTCATCTCATGGAAGATCTGATCAGCAATGTTTGTGAGAACATCCACATAAAAAGTCTGTCCATCTATGGTTGGCCTCTTCATCAGCTTGTCCATTTCGAATTTCATAACTAAATAACCAACATTCAGCTCTATTCTACCCTTCCTGACATCAATGATATCTCCTGCAGTAGCCAAGACGGGTCTGCCAAGAATCAAGGGGTCTTTGGGTTCTTCTCCATATTCCAGAACCACAAAATCAGTAGGAATCATACAATCTCCTACTTTGATAGGAACATCCTCTATCACTCGTTCAGGAACTCTGACTGATCTATCAGCTAGGACAAGAGATATACTTGTAGCCTTAAAATCGGTCATCCCCAAGCTCTTGGCAACATAATGAGGAATGAGGTTCACACTAGAACCAAGATCACACAATGACCTCTCAAACTTGTCATTGAAGATTGTGCAGTCTAAAACAAAGCTTCTTGGTTCTGAAAGCTTCTCTGGAACTCTGTTCTGAATCACTGCACTAACCTGCTCGTTGATCATAGCTCCAGCCTCTAGGCTCAAGTTATTGGTCACCATCCTCTTCACATACCTCCTTATAACAGGAGTGATCCTTACAGCATCAATCAATGGGATCTCTATAACCAACTTGTCCATGATAGCCTTGGATCTTGCATCTTCAAGCTCTTGCTTGGACTTCTTAGGATGCTTAGGATAGGGTATCTTGGGTTTATACACGATATCCTTAGCATTATCTGAAGTCTTAGGCGAAACTGCAGTAAGTGGCGTCTGGTGACGAGCATCACTGGGTTGGTGACGAGCGTCACTCACTTTGGACAAGTCGGGGTCGATCATTGGATTTGGGTAACGAGCGTCATCCACCTGGTGACGGTCGTCACCAATTTGTGAAGAGTCAGGGTCGGGGTTGTGCTCGATGGGTGACGAGCGACCCATTATAGGTGACGAGCGTCACCCGTGGGTCTTCAGCAGATATTTCTTCATCTTCATACTGGTTGCAGGTTCTTTCCACTCCTCAATATGATGGCATTCACATGGTGTTTGGGATTAGCATCAGTTCTTCCTGGAAGAAATCCTTCTTGCCTCTGAACAGCTCTTGCAGTTTGGGCAACTTGAACATCAAGCTTCTTCATATGAGAGTTCAGACTCCCAATTTTTCCATTCAAATCCTGATATAGCGAATCTATCTTGCCATTGAAATCGACTGTAAGCTTCTGTTGTCCTTCCAAGAGTTGTTCTAGCATTGCTTCCATTTTGTTCTCTTGTGGAGGTGCAGGTTGATAAGAAGAAGAACTATAGTTTCTGTAATCTCCACTGTTCTGGAATGGCTTCTGGTACTCTGTCTTCTGGAATGGGGGCTTAAGAGTGAAACCAGGCGTGCTCTGTCCTCCTGTAAAGGTGTTCTTCTGATTGTTGTTGCTGTATCCTCTGTTCCACTGCTGATTCCCATACCTTTGACCCTGAAAACCACCAGAATTGATGAAATTTACATCCTCCTGTTCAACCTCCTCTGGAGCTTCGAAAGTGTCCACTTCTGCAGTAAAGTGAACTGACTTCTTTCCCACCAAAAGGCTGTGCATATCATCCAGCTTAGCCTTAACTTCAGCAATCTGATTTCCATCAGCCACACCAGCTTGTTTCATCCTTTGAAAGTCTGCATTTTTAGTGCTGTTGCTGCAGACCAAATTCTCAATCAGTCTGATCGCCTCCTCTGGTCTGTTGGTGTTGAAGTTTCCTGCACTTGCTGCATCCAGCGCCATCTGATACTTCCAGTCAATGCCTGTGAAGAAAATCCCAAGTAATTGCACCTGACTAAAGCCATGATGAGGTGATATAGCTGCATAGTCCATGCATTTTGCATACATATAAGTTAGTTTCTCATGCATATACATTGCATTTTAGGTTAGTTTGCATCACTTTAAGTCCTAGAGTGTTCTTGCACCAGCATATGCATATTTCCTGCATTTTGCATCGCATACAGGTTGTTTTCGGCTACTTTGGAGTCTTGGAGGGTTCGTGGATTAGTTAAGGCTCGTGAGGAAATTCGAGGGACTTGAAGAATTTGGGAATGCTTGCTAAGGACCAGAGATCGAGAAGAGGTTCGAGCATGGCCGGTCGATCTAGATGAGATCGACCAGAAGATCGAGTGGCCCAGCCGATCCAAGGGAAATGATCGAGACGGAGATCGAGTGAAGCGATCGATCAAGGAGTACGGATGTGAATGACGCCATACAGAGCGAGAGCCGGATCGAGTCCAGCACTCGATCCTCCAAAGATCTACTCCAAGATCGAACGAAGCACCCGATCCACCGAGGAAGATCGAGACAAAGATCGAGCTGAAGGCACGATGTCCGAAAGTAATCGAGAGAGCTGCTCGATCCCGAAGTCGATCTCAGTGTACTTTAACCGCTTTTGGCCGCTAGCGAAGGGGGGACCATCGGATTGTTTGGCCTGTTTTGGCAAGGCGGCGAGCATGCTTTTAGGGACACGTTTTCATTTTATCTTTTTATCATATTTTTCTCTCTGTTAAAAAGGCGATTTCGCTATTGTTGGGTTTTGAAGCTTTTCTTGCTTTGTATCAAATCGTTTAAGCTTAATCTATCGTTTTTCATGTTCGTCGTTTCATTCTTCATGCTTTGCTTGGTTTACTTAATGTGTAGTGAGTAGTTTAAACGGGTTTTGGGGTTGAGAGGATTTGAAGGGGTCGAAAAGGTTTTCAAGTTTGGAGTTTTCTTGTTCTTAATGGCTTTCTTTTCTAAGATGTTGAGTTCTTAAGGCATAGAGAGTCTCACGCCAAGAGCTTTATGATCAGAGAGAGCTCTTACCTTGACAGGATCCAGAGATCTCTGAAAGTCACATCTTAGAGGCTAGTTACTCTTTCCCAAACGCCATGGTAGTTTCGAGGACTAGTTAAGCCGCGTGTTTGAAATCTGTTTTCCTTGCCTCTCAATCTCTTTTTCCACCAAACACCATGGGTCTGGAGGAGAGAATGAGAGAGTGATCCATACCACACGCCATGGATGGGTCTTGTTTTGTTTTCAAGGCTTAGAGAACCTCACAAAGTGAGTAGATCTAGTGTTTTCAACCCAAGCTTGAGCCTTTGGAACCTCTGAACGTGAATCTCAACCCTAGACCCTCTTTCTTAGTATTCTTACATCTTTTCTAGTTATTCGCTTGTTACCTGTTGCATCCTGGTCATTAGTTTCATTGCGCTTGAACTTTTAGACGAGATCGATCCAAACTGCTCGATCTAGTGGTGGATCCTGTGGTCGATCCACTAGTCGATTTTTATAAATTCATAGCTTTGCATTTTAATCAATCTGTTTGGTTGTCGTGGTAGTTCACTCTTTCCTAGTAATTTTAAAATATTTTTGCCTTGCATTCAGTCGTTGCATTTAGTTTTTAGGAATTTTACAAAATCATTCATCATTTGCCTAGCTTTACTCGATCCTTGCATTCTCACTGATCTTTCTATCTCCTAGGATTGGATTGATACTCGCTTGCATACTTTACTACAACTAAGTGTTGCATTTGAGCTTTGATACATCATTGCATACACTTTGCCAAAATCTTATTATCATGAGGACAGTCCCTTTGATAAGACTTTAACCTGATCCAAGAAGCCTTAAAAGCTTCAGTACGGCCTTGTGTAAAGGATGCAATTTTTGTCCTCATGTCCTCTGATCTTGCATCATCATAGAAGTTATTCAGAAAGACGTTCTTAGTGTCTTCCCAAGTGGTCAATGAAGCAGGTTCCAGTTGCTTCAGCCAATACGCAGCCTCTCCTCGAAGAGAGTAAGGAAAAAGTTTGCAGAACAGGAAATCATTGCTGACTCCCGTAGCTTTGACACTTGTAGCCATATCCTCAAACCTCAAAATCGTATCTCTGGAAAGCAGGAGGTCGGATTGCAGCTCTGTTGGCATAGAACTGATCAGGTCTGTTGTAGTCACCTAGAGTCCTCTGAACAAAACGCCCAGCAGAGTTATTGGCAGCAGTAGGGACTCCCACGTTCTCATTCACTTGTTGAACCTGCTGTTCAACAATGACATTCCCCTCTTGATCAATTCTTTGCCCCTCTTTGTTTCTCGTGTTTACTTCCCTGTCAACCAAGTGACCTTCTGCATCTTCAACCAGGATAAGTGGAGCCACCATTGTAGATTGCTTCTTAGCTTTCCTGTTAGTTCTCTCCAACCTAGCTAGTTCGTCGATGCTCAAAGTCACAAGCTCCTTCTCCTTGTTGCTTCTGGTTCTGCGATCAGGCTTACACCTGAAACAGGAACAAAGAAAAGTAGCAAAAAGTTAGTAAATAAATTAAAACTTAGACAAAATCCTAATACTAGGTATCCAAAGGCAGCTATTACTCCCCGGGAACTATGCCAAAAACTTGATAGGGCTCAGGTTTTACCCAAATAAAACTACTGCAAGTGCACAACAAAAGCAGTTGTAGTACAAGGGGTATCGATTCCCAAGGGAGTAATGTAGACTACACTATCGAATGTAGATTCGGATTATGCTAAGCAGGATATAATGTATGTAATGCGAATGATTGAATAAAAGTAAGCAACGATTTTGTAAGATGATCTAAGTTTTAGAAGACTAAAAGCGCTAAGTCAGGGCAGTTCTCAGGTTAAATCCAAGAATGTAGAATGCAGGAAATCATGAATAATTAAGAACCGTTTTAAACATGAATCACTGATGTATAACTAATCAATTCTCATTGCAGAAGTTATCTATACCTAAATCACAGAGTTTCAAATCTCTTTGCAAACTTTAACAACCTAAGCATGCAGGAATGATCAGATTCAATTGTTTACAAAACTCCTAAGCCAAATCTCTTTGCACTAAGTTGTTTTTCTCATCAAATACTAGTTCAGGTCATGAATAATGCTCTCACATATATTTAACAACCTAAGATTTTCGGATACCTAGATGATGTTTCTAAGAAATTCGATTTTAAAGCAAGCAGAGATGAAAAACCAAAAGATATTCCTAACAGAATTGCGATTCTACAGTCTCTTCATCAACCCTTGAAAAAGCCCTAGCTTAACTAGCAGATTACTCAGACATGATTATGGGATCACATAGCATAACTGAATAATATTGCATTAAGAGAAAGAGTAAAAGAATAGAGGGGTTCGAAATCTTCTCAAAAGAGTACAGGATTAGTCTCCCCAAAAAGCTCTGAATATGGCTCTCTCTAAGCTCCCTGAATTCTCAAAAACTAAGATAAAAATCAACAATGGCTGAAAACCCTAATAAATAGAGGCTAAACACGATATGGGGTCTTCTTGTAAATAATGGAACTTCTGGGCCAATTCTGCAAATCTTCTTTATACTTTTAATAAATCCACCACGCTCCTTCCTTGATGGGTGACGAGCGTCACCAAGGGTGGTGATGAGCGTCACCATATGGGATACTTTCTGCTTCGAGCTTGGTACTTCGTGGCTTCAACACAGAATGCTCCAAAAGGTTCTAAAATCTCCAATTATTCTGCAGACATGCTATAACCTGCAAAGACTCTTCTAGGACTCTAAAAAGACCAAAAAGACTCAATAAAAAGGACTTATATCATGGTTAAAAACCATAAAAACCATGATATATCAAGGTGAATAAGTTTGATTCACGGTTTGATCATTAATGAATGTTAATGGATAAGGTTCTTTGATTGTTTTGAATAGGAGAGCCACGATTTGAAATTCATTGTGTGATGAGTATGGCTAAGTTCTTTGGAGTATGAGTGTGTGCATTGCATTTTAGAATTAATAACTAGGACCATTGAAATGATTCGTTTGAAAGGCACCTTTGCAAGAAGCTTAAACCCCCGTTTTTAAAACCTCTCTCCCTTCATGAATTTTGTTTGCTTGAGGGCAAGCAAAAGGCAAGTTTGGAGGAGTTGATATTGCTGCACATTTCGTGTGTTTTGCATACATATAAGATAGTTTCTCTTGCTTTTACCTTGCATGTTAGGCTAGTTTCCATCATTTTAGGTCCTAGAGCACTTTTGCATTAGCATTTGCATATTTCTTGCATTATGCATTGCATTCAGGTTGTTTTCGGCTACTTAGGAGCTTTGGAGGATTCGTTGACGTGCTAAGGCTCGTGAGCAAAGTCGTGGACACTTGGAGAACTCAGGAGTGCTTGCTAAGGGCCCGAGATAGAGTGGCAGATCGAGCACGGCAGGTTGATCCAGACGAGATCGACCAGAAGATCGAGTAACAAAATCGATGAAAGGAAATAGATCGAGACCAAGATCGAGTGTGGAGATCGATCTGAAGTACGGACGTAAATGACGCCATGCAGATCGATGACCGGATCGAGCTTTCAACCCGATCAACACAAGATCCAATCAGAGATCAACTAGAGCCATCCGATCCAAGACGAAGATCGAGAGCCAGATCGAGCTTCGTGCTCGATCCCAGACTAACCTTATCCGTCCAGCTGGCTTTGGACCATATCGAAGGGGGGACCATTTGCGGTTTGGCCATTTTTGGCAAAAGGCCATGAACCCTTTCATTATCCGTATTCTGTCTTTACCTTTTTCTCTCTCTCGTTTTGAGGCGATTATCCGCCATTGTAGACTTTAGAAGCTATTTCTTGCATTTTAACTTTTGAATAACGAACCTTTAGCTTTAATCTTTGTTAATCATGCTTAATAGATCATCTTTTATGCTTTTATCGATTTTTTTTATGAATCGCGAGTAGTCTATTTAGGTTTTGGGGCTGAGGCGATTCGAAAGGGTTGAAAAGGTTAAAGCTTTGTATTTTCTCGTTCTTCATCACCTTCTCTTCTAGGATTCAAGTGCTTAAGGCTTAGAGACTCTCACGCCAACATCTCTAAGATCCGAGGGATGTCTTACCTTGACAGGATCCAGATGTCCTGGAAAATCGAATCCTAGAGGCTAGTCTTTCCTTTCCCACACGCCATGGTTGTAAAGGGGACTCGTTAGGTCGTTTGTTTGAAATCTTTGCTTTATGCCCTTCAATATCTTTTTCCACCAAACGCCATGGGTTTGGAGAAGAGAATGAAGGAGTGATCTATACCACACGCCATGGATGAATCTTGTTTTTTTTTCAAGGCCTAGAGAACCTCTGAAAGAGAGTAGATTTAATGTTTTCAAACCAAGCTTTGACCTTTGAGACCCACGAACGTGACCCTCAACCCTTAAGTCGTTTAATATCATTCCAACATCATAAAGTTGTGTTCTTGTCAATCGCATATCGCATCATTTCATCATTCTAGGTTGTTTAGACGAGATCGATCGTTGTTGCTCGATCTAGTGGTCGATCCCGTCGTCGATCCACTAGTCGATTTTTAATAGTTAGTAACTTGGAATTTTAAACATTCCGCCTGTTCCTCGTGGTAGTTAACCCTCTTCCAGGGATTTTAAAATTATTTTGCTTTGCATTTGAAACTTGCATTTAGTTTTTAGGGATTTTACCAATAATTTATCATTCTCGCTTAGCTTTGCTCATTCCCTTGCATTCTTAGTGAACTAGCTACCCCTAGGTGTGGATTGACACTCACTTGCATGCTATACTACATCTCAGTGATGCATTTGAGCTTTGATACATCATTGCATTGTGAAAAACGTGTTATCAACTAGTCATTGTAGCATTGGGTTTTAATGTCAATCCAATTGGGTTTAGTTGAAAACAGAAGATTAAGAGTGAAATCTCTAAGTCAAGCAAGCAGGAAAAGGTTTTTGTTGCCTAAGCAACTGTTCTAACACCCTAATGTGATCAAGCAACAAAGAAAGTCAAAACAAAAGCAAACTAAGCAAATTTAAGCAAGAAAAACAGAGCAAAACATAGCAAATCCGAGATTTAAATAAGAGAGAAGCAAGTTCCTAGATGTGGTTATTGACTTTGGGGAATTTTGACATTAACTAAGGCTGTTTCAAACTACATTGATCAAGAAAATAAGCAAGCAATGGTGATTCCTAGACATAGAGTTTACAATCAAACAAGCTAGATCCAATCTCTTGGCAAATAGCCCTTTGCTGAACATCTCAACAAGAACTAACTCTCATTAGTGCTAAAACATCAAGAAAGCAATACTAAACAACTCTAATCAAGTCAAAATTCTCCTCAAACAGTCAATCTCTTGAGCCAAGGCCAGCAAATCCTCTATTAAGCATTTCATCAAACACTTGGTGGGCATAAGAGAAAGCCTAAATTCTAGATAAGTGTGATCAAGACAAATCTAGTGTAAGAACAGATTAATAGAGAGGAACCCATAAACTGAATCACTAAACAAGCCTTAATCAAGTCTTAAATTCTCCTAATCTACTACATCTAGAAACTCTAAGCAAACTACTCACTCATACTCATGTTTAACACCAAATCACAAAGGAAAATGATGTTAATCATGATTGGAAGAGAGAATAAAGAAAGATTAAGGACAAATACTCAAATATATTAAATAAAACAAATGATTTGTCTTACAACCTTAAAGAAAATGCTTAAGAAGAGTAAATTGACAAGACCTCTCGAAAATCTGGAAAAAGAGACTATTTATAGCCTAGAGAAAGAAGCCCTAGAGTAATGGCAAAATTGTAAATAAAAACAGGTTCGGACTGGGTTTACATCGGTTAGTTACAACAGTCATTTGTGGTCGATCTAAATCCCATCGGTCTGGCAGTGATTGATGCTGGTGACCAAAATCCATCTGTTGTGTTTATGTCGGTCACTCCTGACCGATGCTGGTGATCGATGTGCTTGCATCGGTCACCCCATGATCGATGCTGGTGACCGAAAATCTGGTATCGGTCACCCCTTGACCGATGTTCACCGTGCTCTGACCGAAAACCTTTGCAGAGATTGTCTGCTTTGATCCTTCTTGCTCCCTTTGATCTAGCTAGCATCCTGAATCATCCCCAAAGCTCCTCTAAGCTCCTTATAGCTCCAAAAGCATCTAAAAACATCCAAAATGCAAGGAAAATGCAAGCTATACCCTAAATGCAACCTAAGTCTAAAAGGAGAAGAAAATGGGACAAAGGATAAGGAAAACATGCAAAAGAGAACCAAAACATGCACTAAATGCAAGTCTAAATGATGTAAATACAAGAGATATCAACAGCTACTCCTACCAATGATGCTGCAGTGGTTTTGAAGCTGTTAATGACAATTATTTTCCCCATATTTGGTGTCCCGCTAATTGTTATCAGTGATGGTGGTTCTCACTTTCTTAACAAGGTATTTGGCAAGGTGCTGAAGAAGTATGGTGTTCAGCATAGAGTGGCTACGCCTTATCATCCCCAGACTAGTGGACAAGTTGAAGTTTCCAACAGATAGATCAAGCAGATTCTAGAAAAGACAGTTGGGAAGACAAGAAAGGATTGGTCACCGAAGTTGGATGATGCACTGTGGGCTTACAGGACTGCCCCTTGGGACTACACCAGTCCATCTGATCTATGGCAAGGCATGCCATCTTCCAGTGGAGCAAGAGTTCACAGCAGAATTGGCTATCAAGAAGCTGAAATTCGATTTGAAACCTGCTGCAATGAGGCGCTTGATTCAGCTCAATGAACTGGATGAAATCTGACATCTGGCCTATGAAAACTCCAAGTTATACAAGGAGATGACAAAGGTATATCATGATATGAAGATCATTCTAGAAATTTTGAGCATAATGACCAGGTACTTCTTTACAACTCTCGTTTACATCTGTTTCTTGGTAAACTGTGTTCTCGTTGGTCAGGTCCTTTCATTGTCAAAGAGGCTTGACCACATGGCGCCATTGTCCAGATCAACTTCAAAGGAGAGAAGTTCACTGTCAATGGACAGAGGGTGAAACATTATTGGGCACAAGCCAAAATTCCAGCAGGACACATTGTGTCTCTGGATGATGCACAGCAATCAAAATCGAGCTAATGACTCTAAACAACCGCTTAGTGGGAGACTGGTAAGTTTTATTTTTTATTTTTCGTGTATCTTAGTTAGTTAGTTATTATAGAGTTAAAAAAATGGTAACCAGACGTTCCACGGGTGACGCTCAACACCCATTAGGTGTGATGCTCGTCACCCGTCCGAGGCCAAGGTACGCAACTAACTCCTTCCTTCTTCTTCTTCGCTTCATAACTGAAAACTTCGAACACCTAGAACAAATATCCACAAATTCGTAACTTTTGATTTCTTGAACTAAATTTAGTGATTCAAAGGCCTAATCCATGCGGATTTTAGTGCTCTTTCATAATCTCTAATCAGTTATCAAGATCTGTAAAGTATATGTTCGGAATCCCTAATTTTCAGTCCGCCATAGGTTTGGTTAAATTCGATTTTTGACTTGATTATCTTGATTTAACTGTTGAATCATGGTAAGTTAGGTTGTATTAGATGAATGATACCATCCATATGTGATTTTATTGGTTGATTCGCAAGTTTTTTGAAATTTTTGAGTTCATGATGAAATTTGCAAAAATCTGGAAATTTTGGGTGATTTGGGTTGAAGTTGTGATTGAACTGTATTGCTGGTACTGCTTTGATTGATCTCCATTAGCTTATTCACACTGATTCATTGATTTTTGGATTTTTCAAAAATTGACTTATTTAGGTGAATTTTTGGTTGATCTTGATTTTATATTTCATATGCTTCTACGCGAGAAGAGACGACGACCAGCATCTTCATCAAGCGGTGCATCAGGTTCAGCGCAATCAGAGAGCTGTCGACCTCGACCAGTTTGCTGGCCTTCATGACCAAAGCGAGAAGATCGGAAAATCGCTTCAGGAGTTGCTTGGGCAGGAACACCGATGGAGGAAGTGGTGCGGGATACGTGTGTGTTCCGCGACATACAGGAGGACTGGGATGAGTATGACACGCTGTTCTACAATGCGTGGCAGGACGTGAAGATCATTCCCACCAGATTCGCGGACATCACAGTGCTGCATAAGATGGGCATTAAGGATGACGTTCTACAGATACTCGAGAGGATCGGGATGGGCACTATGGCGACATAGCAGTACGATCTGCACCGCGATCTAATTTGCCGGTTCCTCTCCACCGTTCGCGTGTACTACAAGAACGAGCTTGCCAGGACAGCGCAGTGGGGCACACTTACATTTCTGATCCGCGGAATTCGCTACAGGCTCAATCTCTTTAAGCTTTGCGGGATCTATGGCTTCCCTAACCATCCCTCAGGCGTGCTTACTCCTTCGCAGTGGACCCACATGCAGACATTCTGGTCCAAGTTCCGGAATGGAGTTTACGAGAGGAGGACGAGCACACAGACAGATGTTGGACATTCTGTGATGAGGTACATTATGCGCCTTCTAGGCAACACCATCTTGTGCAAGTCTGCACCGAGCAAGATGCGTGTCAGCGAGCTGGTTCTGCTCTACTACGCTTTGTCAAGATGCTGGATGATGAGATCCTGATGATGATTATGATCCGCGCCAATCTTGGTGCCATTTTTGCTGAGCACTTGGTCTCTTTGAAGACCAAGCCATTTACCAGTCCGGGGGAGAAGAGTGATAGCGTTGGCAGCCTTCTCACACCTATCTTGCAGCACTTCCAGATTCGCCTTGCAGCATTATCACTGAGAGGGCTCTCATGGATGAGACACATTTGCGCAATGCTACTTGGTTCATGCAGCGATTGGTCTGGACTTTCAGTACTCTTACTGGAGAGTATGTTGCCACACATTTGCCAAACAGGGCGCTCACCACGATCCAGGGCGATAGGCGCCAGCTGCATTTTCAGCCTGACCCGAGTTTGTTACGTCTTATTCCCCAGCGTCCTAGAGGAGTCACAGCTGGCGCTTACTCTTCCGCTGCTGCTACACAGGCTGGACAATCCAGACGCCATACCACACCCACTGCTTTTAGGCGCCCTCCTAGACCTCAGACGCCCATGGATATGACTGCCTTTCAGGATAATGTCATTGACAGCTTTGAGGGCCTATGGGATGTTGTGTCTACACTCAGCAGCTTTGGATGTGTCCGCCCTCACTCTACTGTTGAGGCCTGCAAGGATAAGGACTAGATCCTCTACTATCTGGTTACTTGTTTCTGTTTCTCTTTTATTTTATTTCTCTTGAGTCATTTTTATGTTTTTCTTTTGAGTGAGTTGTCAGGTTCTTTGATGTTGTTTTATGGACTTGTTGAACCAGGAGTTATGCTTATTTAGATGTTATTAAGTATGTCTTTGAGTGCTCTAACAGTCTGACTTTAGAGTACACATGATAACATAACATTTCAACACATCTAACTAGTCGATGCTGGAGTTTCATCTAACTAGTTCAATCTCTCATACCGTAGCACCAACGTTGAGAATCCACAGGATCAGGTTTACTCCCCTCAACAAGCAAAGCCGTTTATTTCTTTCAACAAGGGTTTTCAACAAGGTGGTGGATATCAAGGGCAGAGGCAAGGCTAATTCTAGCAGCAACAGCAAGGCAACAAAGTCTTTACTCCTATGTTTCCTCCCGACTTTGTTCCCCAACAACAACAGATGCAACCGCCTCCTCAAGATCCGGTTCAAGCAATGTTTCAACAGTTGCTTCAAGGTCAGGCTTCAACTAATCAAAAGTTTGTCGAGATGAACAACCGCCTTGACTCCTCTCTTACTGACTTCTCTACACAGATCACTAATCTGAACAACAAGATCAAGTAGTTAGAGAAGGGAAAAGTTAGCACAAGCGGTCAGAGCAGCTTACTAGGCAAGTGTGAGCAGAATCCCAAAGAGTATGCTAATGCTATCACCTTAAGGAGTGGGAAAGAGCTTCCGCCGAGAGTTGCACCTAAAAACAATGAGGACATTGTAGTCCAGGAAGGGGAGGGTAAGCTTTCAGCTGATGAGGAGATTACTTTTGATAATGTGTAGATTGAGAGACCAATAAAGGGCAAAGAAGTAGCTGTAGAGAAGAGAGTGGAGCAATATTCTAACGAGAAGGATGCTTATGTGCCTCGACCGTATGTACCAAAGCTTCCTTTTCCTGGCCGCTTCAAGAAACAGCTGATAGAGAAGCATAGACTCTTATTTGAGAAGCATTTAAAGG
Source organism: Thlaspi arvense (assembly GCA_911865555.2). Taxonomy (NCBI): domain Eukaryota; kingdom Viridiplantae; phylum Streptophyta; class Magnoliopsida; order Brassicales; family Brassicaceae; genus Thlaspi; species Thlaspi arvense. The sequence continues at coordinate 18,153,103 of OU466857.2, forward strand.
ATGTTGAGATCAAGCTTCCTCTTGTGGATTGCCTAGCTATGATGCCGAAGTGTGCTAAGTTCTTCAAAGACACCCTTACAAAGAAGAACAAGAAGAGTAAAAAAGTTTTGGTGCTTAGTGAAAAGTGTAGTGCTATTATTCACAAGGAGATTGTTCCTAAGAAGCTAGGAGATCCAGGATCATTCACCATTCCTTGTGCTTTGGGTCCATTGAAGTTTAAGAGCTGTTTATGTGATTTGGGAGCAAGTATCAATCTCATGCCCCACTCTATAGCAAAGAAGCTAGGTTTCACACGGTTCAAGGAGTGTAGGATCTCCCTTGTGTTAGCTGACAAAAGCGTAAGACTTCCAGTGGGTATGCTAGAAGATCTTCCAGTGAGAATAAGCGATGTCAATGTACCTACCGACTTTTTGGTGCTTGAGATAGATGAAGAGCCTAAGGATCCGCTTATACTTGGAAGACCATTCCTTGCAACCGCCGGAGCAATCATTGATGTAAAGAAAGGAAAAGACATCAAGCTGTATTTTGATATCAATGAGGTCCTGAAGAAACCAACCATTGAAGGACAAGCATTCTACATAGAAACGTTGGATGCTTTGGCAGATGAATTGCTAGAAGAGTTGGCACAAGAGGATCACTTGAAGCTAGATTTGACCAAGGAGAAAGGGGAGTACGGTTTCTTAAGTGAGAAGACCCAAGAGTATGTTAACCTCCTTGATTCTAGAAGAGTTGTCAAAGAAGATGAACGCGGATGCCTAGAGATCGATCAGGAAATCATGAAGATCACTCGATCCAGGACAGCAATCGACAAGATGATCGAGGAGGCTGGTCGATCCAGAGAAGAGAACGATGAGAAGATCGAGAGAAGCCAATCGATCAGTTCAGAGAACGAGTCAAGGACTCGATCTCCTGCTCGATCTACATCAGATCGAGTAGGTGAATTGATAAACTGTTTTCTTATGCTCTAATGCAGCAGAGAGGCTATCAAAACTCTAGTGCACGCAATGTTGTAGTAAAGCAAGCAGGAGAGTGTCAATCCACTTTGAGAGGAAAGCCTTCTTACATTCAGCCCATGATGTGATGGTGCCTTGTGGGAGGGTCTTCTCCCAATGTCTAGCTTTGTCTCCGAGTGAAAAGGGGAAGAGACGCAGCTTGAAAGCATCTTCTGATATACCGTTGATCTTTATCATTCCACATACTTGCTCGAAATTGTCCAAGTGCTCCAAGGGTGTCTTCCATTGCTAAGCCGTGGAACTTGTTGTTTTGCACAATGGAGATGAAACCCGGCTTGATCTCGAAGTTATTGTTTTGTACTGGAGGAGGAGTGATCCCAAACCTATTGTGGTGGGTATTGGGAGCATCTCCGGCTCATATGATCCTCGGAGGTCTAGCCCGTCCTGCTGGAGGAGGTCCCTCTGGATGCTCGTGTTCAGCCATGTCTTCAAAGTTAACCAGACTTTGTTGAACAATCTCCTCAAAGGCTCTTGTTTGATCTCTGACTCTCCTTTGCCGTGAGTGACCAAGCTGATGAATGTTGTCTAAGGGCTGTAGCAGATTGTTGTCTCCCTTTGAACGAAGATTCATGTACCTGAAAACACACGGTTTAGAGAAAAGGTATTAGTAACTTGAAAAAGGTAAAGACTTAGTCTTTGCTAAGACCCAAATCTCTATGTTCTCTAAGCAACCTAGAATGGCAACGGCGCCATCTGATAAACTGTTTTCTTATGCTCTAATGCAGCAGAGAGGCTATCAAAACTCTAGTGCACGCAATGTTGTAGTAAAGCAAGCATGAGAGTGCCAATCCACTTCTAGATGATAGAGAATCCACAGAGAATGCAAGGTCTAAGACAAATCTAAGCAAATAAGACAATTTATGGGAAATATTCTATAAACTAAATGCAGCGACTTAAACAGAGTGCAACCAATTTTAAAAATACTAGAAAGGAAGCAGTTACCACGAGAAACAAACAGACAAATTAAAGGGAAGAGTTTCGAATTGTTAAAATTCGACTAGTGGATTGACCACAAGATCGACCACTAGATCGAGCAGAAACGATCGATCTCGTCTAAAACCGTAAGAACAATGAATCTGAAGACCAGGATGCTGTCAGGTAACTAGCAAAAGATGAAATGAGACGTAAATATGCTAAGAGAAAGGGCTTTAGGGTTGAGATTCATATAAAGAGTTTCAAGGATCGATCTTGGGTTTGATACTTTAGATCGACTCACTTGGTGAGGATCTCTAAGCCTCGAAAACAAAATAAGATCTATCTGTGGCTTTCGGTATAGATCACTCTTTCATCCTCTCCTCCAAACCCATGGCTTTTGGTGGAAAAAGAGGTTGAAAGGCAAGGAAAACAGATTTCGAGTAATGGCTTAACTAGCCCCCCAAACTTCCATGGCTTTTGGGAAGGGGTAACTAGTCTCTAAGGTGTGATCTTCCGAGGCCCCTGGATCCTGTCAAGGTAAAGGACCTCTCGGATCATGAAGCTCTTGGCGTGAGAGTCTTCAAGCATTAAGCCTTCTACACCTTAGAAGAGATAGCCTTAAAAACGTTTAGAAAACAAACCAAGATCGAACCTTTTCTACCCTTCAATCCTCTCAACCCTGAACCCAAAGTAAACTACTCACTACTCATAAAGTAAATCAAGCAAAGCAGAAGAAATGAAACGATAATCATGAAAGAAAGACTAGATCAAACGATAAGGATTCGAATACAAAAGCTTCAAAAGAAAACTGGTTCAACAATGGTGTTCTTGCGAAAAAACGAGAGAGAAAACATGAAAGAAAAGATAAGAAATCTAAAAGTTGTTCCAAAAGCATCTCGCCGCCTTGCCTAAAATGTCCAAACAATCCAATGGTCCCCCCTTCGCTAACAGCCAAAAACGGTTGAAAGGACAGAGATCGACCATGGATCGAGTTGTTTTCTCGATCATATCCGGACATCGTGTCTTCGGCTCGATCTGGGTCTCGATCTTCATCGGTGAATCGAGTGTTGCATCAGATCTCGGTATCGATCTTCGGGTGGATCGAGTGGTGTACTCGATCTGGCCCTCGCTCTGCATGGCGTCATTTACGTCCGTACCGATTGATCGATTGCTTCACTCGATCACCGTCTCGATCATTATCCTTGGATCGCCTAGTTGGCTCGATCTTCTGGTCGATCAACTCCTAGATCGACCGGCCATGCTCGATCTACTCCTCGATCAACTCCTAGAAATTTATCCTTTAAAATTCATTAACATTCGAACCATGAATCAAACTTATGCACTTTAAAGCAAAACACATTTGGCTAAGGGTTATGGTTATGAGCATAGAATGATCTCATTTGAAAAGGGTTTATAATTAGACAAGGGTTTCTCTCAAAAATGGTTTGAACTAATGCATAATGCTAAAGGTAAAGACAATTTATGCATACATGATTAGATTCTCATCTACCCATGTAAACTATCAAACAGTCCTATACCCCTCTAATTTAAGAAATTTAATCCTCACTCACCACTTAAGAGTCTATCCTTTCTTCTCAATTTAGCAATCCCAATTCAAAACAAAGACATTTTAAACTTTTTAGGCTAGTGAAAAGGCTTTTAAAAAATATTTTTACTCTTAAAGATTTCTTATTAGTAGCTCTCTTATTATTATTATTTTTTTCTTTATTTTTTTTTTCTTTATTTGGCACTTAGGCTCTTTTATTTTTTTCTTCTTTTCTTTTTCTCTTTTTTTTTTATTTATTCAGAGAGAGCTACCTTCTGAAATAGATCATACTTAGTTTTAAAAACAAACCTTTCACTTAAAACCTCATTTCTTTCCTTCAAACACAAATTCTTTTGAACCGAAAACAAATACACAAGAAAGCAATCCCAATGATCCCCCAAACTTATCCTAAGCCTATACCTAGCTTCAAAATGCGAAGCTAGCAATCAATTATGAAAGCCAAATCATGTCGCCTAAACCTAACAATTTATGCCAAGTTCAAACCGAAAATAAGGCCTCACAAAGATGTCACTCAAGAACATTTGGCTTCAAAGGAGGGTAAGGTTCAAGGAGGGAGTTCTACTTAGGCTCACAAAGAGTGGTAAAAAGGAAGAAGAGAGCCTAAATATTTTAAAACCATGTGTTCATTTTCAAATGCATAAGAATGATATTTAGATTTTCAAATTAAGTTTTTCACTTAGTAGGATGAGTTTCAAATCATGAGAGTTCAATTCAAGCCACGAGAATCCTAACTAGTGATCCAAGCATGGTTAGAACTTACTTTCAAAGCATAAACAAAGCATTAGAGAACTACTAACTAGGGCATTGAAATGATTCATAAGTAAAACACCTTTTAAAAAATGCAAACAACCTAGGTGATATGAGAAATTCTAGACTCAATCCTAACATGTTTTTAAAGAGATGAATGCAACTACATGAATCTTTGAAAAATTTTTTTTTAAAAAATTTACCAATTTTTCATGACTAAGACTCAAAGATGTAAAAAGGAAAATAAGATCAAAGAACACAAGATTAAATCACACAAGTACTCCCCCAAACTTGCTTGACACCGTCCCGGTGGCAAACTCATCCGAAGGAGCAAACAAACACAATGCAAGAAACAAACATGAGCGGTTATGTACAATGGAAGAAGGTTGTTACCTCTTGTCTAGGCTCGGCTGGAACTTGAGGATGTTCCAGAGGAGCTAGAGATTGTTGCTTTTCCTTTGTTGCCTGGTTCTTGGAGGGAGTGGCGCGCTTGCTGAATGTTGTCTCCTTGGGTCTCGCGGAGAACAACTTCTCTGGTTGAGAGTCTCCTCTTCTCAGGTTGTTGTATCTCTTGGCTTGTAGCTGGCTTAGGCTGGCCTCCTTGGAGTTGTTTGACTTTCTTCCCCAGCTTCTTAAGCATCTTCCCTTGCCACTTGTTGATCTTCCGCTGCATCTCCACCACCGAGGCTAAGAACTTCTCGGTTTTGGTCCTCGGCTCAAAGTCCAGCTTGGGAAGTGTGTAAACCTCGGGCATCTCATCCTCTGTTCCTGGAGACTCTGACCTTTGGCGCGGGGCAATGGCTGAAGCAGGCGGTCCTCCTAAAGGGGCAAAGCATTCTTCCTCCGTGGGTAAGAACTCGATGTTCCCAACACCAAGCAGCTCGGTCTCATCTTTGTTAGGGAGGATGCACACTCTCTTCTTGTCTTCATCATCTATGAAGAGGTAAGCATAAAACCCTTCTGCTGGCGTGCGTCCCAAGCTATCAGTGTTTCTCATGTATGCTTCATCCATGAAAGCTCTGTTTGGGACGTGAGCAAAGTCATGGATAGGCACACCGGCTTGCACGAACAAAGGAGTAAGTAAACCGCCAATGTAGGAAGAGGTTGCCTTGCACCGTATGGCATAAGCCTTGTACTTCACCAGAGAAGCCGCGAGCACACAGCCGTAATTCACTTTATCGCCGAGTTCATCTTCTATGGGCTCATCATTCACATCCGGATCAGACACCAAGTGCTTCACGCCTTGGAAAAGGAAGCACAGCTCCGTCTTCGAGACGGTAGGAGCAACAGACCTTCCACTGAATGTATTGGCAATCAGCTTCAGAGTATACCTCAGCACCGGACTCCTAACTCTCTTGATCTTGGTGGTGTTGGCTTTGTAGTCTTCATTGCTGATCAGGTCCCAAAACTCGTCGGCTTTCTTGAAGGCTGGGAACTCCACCTTGTATGCATCAGCCTTGAGACCGTAGGCTTGGCATAGCTCGGGGATGGATAGTGTGTAAGCTTGACGGCCAACCTTGAAGTAAAGGCGGCCTTGGGAAGCGACAGGGGCACTCGGATTCTCATACCGGAACTCCAAGGTGGCAAGGAAATCTATCGTCACTTCGGGAATGGTAGGGCAGTCCATCTCAAACCAATGTTCTTGAGGAGTTGATCGAAGTCCCCAAGGATCCCGACCCTGGAAAAAAGCTCTCGATCAGCAAACTTTGTAGGTTCAAACCGGAGCCTCTCAAGCCTCTTCTTATCCCTCTTTTCATCTTTGCTCCACCGGACCCTCTCTTGAGCCACCACTTCTCGTCCTTCTCCTTCTTGTGCTTGCTCCTCTCTTGTTCTCTTTGGTGCCATTGTTCCTGAAACAAAATTCTAAAGAGAATGATTAGCAAGTGGCGATTTGATGAGAATGAGAGAAGAGAAGGAGAGAATTTATAAAAACTACCCTAGAATTTTGGGGATTAAATAAAAATCATAGCTACATAAAAGGGAATCAAATCTTTTAGATACTGAAAATCCAGAATTTTTCCTTTTACATAGCTAATTTTAAAAAATCAAAACTGATCATATATCCTAAAACAAGATCTTGTGATATTTAAGGAGATTTTCTTAAAATTAAACCATTAAATCTTCGAAAATACCTTTGCAAGAAGTTAAGGATATCTTTGCTAATCTTTAAAGACTTAAAATTCTCACTCTCTTTATTAAAAATCTCGAGCAAACAGGAATGAGAGGGTGAGAGATAATTTGAGATATTTAAAGACTTTAGCAAACCAAAACAATGGGTGGTCAAGGTGGTTTCTGACAAAAGTCTTGGTCAAGGCACATCTTTCATGGTCAAAGATGCTTGCCTTGACCAAGTTTTGAATTTAAAAATTGGAGGGAATGGAGTAAAGGAGGGAAAGAAAATTGTTACCTCGGCATGAAATCGAGTCCTTTTGGTCGATCTAGGACTCGATCTCATGCCCAAAATGGCTTAGATCGAGAGGGTTACTCGATTTGAGACTCGATTCAAGGTGAATCGAGTCCTGGATCGGTTGGCTCTCTCGATCATTGAGATGTTGGCTCCTCGGCTAAGTCCCTCTGATCGAGCTATGTCCTCGATTTAGGGGTCGATTTGGCATAGATCGAGTGGTGGATCGAGTCGAGTGATCGATCAATTTTCAACAGATTTTCCCGAGAGAAATTAGATCGGTCGATCCGATTTGGATCGATCGATCCTTTTTCGTCAAGGTCGATCTTGTCACTCGTTCTCGTCTAGATCGACTGACTCCTCTCGATTCACTGACTCGATCTAGCAAAGATCGAGCCAGGATCAGTCGATCTAGCACTCGATCTCTAGCCTTATCTTAACCCCTATTGCCCCTTTTGGACCTCAAAGTCAAAGTTTAGACTCCTTATACCTGTTCTTGCAACATAAAAACATAAAACTGAAAGAGAAATGAAAGCAAAAGTATGTACAAGATAAACATGGGAATGCCTCCCAAGTGCGCTTTCTTTAACGTCTTTAGCTAGACCTTACTTGGTCTAGGCGGATGGTGGGTCTTGGAGAAGCACTGAGGTGCTCTCCTTGTCAAAGCTGTCAGCCAAGTAGGGCTTGACTCTGTGTCCGTTGACGGTGAATGCACTACCACTTCTTCCCATCAGAGTAACAGCTCCATACGGCAAGACCTCTTGAATCACGAACGGTCCGCTCCACCTTGATTTCAGCTTGCCCGGGAAGAGTTTGAGCCTCGAGTTGTACAGCAACACCAGTCCTCCTTCCTTAAGCTCCTTGGCAACCAATTTCTTGTCATGAGCTTCCTTAGTCCGCTCCTTGTAGATCTTAGAGCTCTCGTAAGCATTCAACCTCAACTCGTCCAGTTCGTGTAGCTGAATAAGGCGCCTCTCCTGAGCCGTCTTGAGATCAAAGTTCAGCCTCTACACAGCCCACAACGCGCGGTGCTCCAGCTCAACCGGGAGGTGACAGCCCTTGCCATAAAGTAGAGTGAAAGGAGTTGTACCAATCGGCGTCTTGAAAGCAGTACGGTAGGCCCAAAGAGCATCGTCTAGCTTCACTGACCAGTCCTTCCTTGTTGCTCCAACGGTCTTCTCCAAAATAGCTTTGATTTGCCTGTTGGAGACTTCCACCTGACCGCTTGTTTGAGGATGATACGGTGTAGCCACCTTATGCTTAACCCCATACTTTCTCAAGGGGCTCTCGATGACCTTGTTTATAAAGTGGCTTCCTCCATCACTTATAACAACCTTGGGTACCCCAAACCTTGGGAAGATGACACTCTTGAACAGCTTGATCACAACCTTAGAGTCATTTGTAGGGGAAGCAACAGCCTCAACCCATTTGGAGACATAATCCATAGCTACTAAGATGTACTTGTTGCCGTATGAAGAAGGAAAAGGCCCCATGAAGTCAATACCCCACGCATCGAACACGTCAACCTCGAAGATGGGAACTTGAGGCATTTCATTCCTCTTAGTTATGTTCCCTGCTCGCTGACATGCCTCACAGCTCTTCACAAACTCGTGTGCATCTTTAAAAATGGAGGGCCACCAGAAACCGGCTTGCAACACTTTCGTGGCAGTCTTGAATGAAGCGAAGTGTCCTCCATAGGAAGAACCATGGCAATGATAGAGGATGTCCCTGGCTTCTTCCTTTGTAACACATCTCCGGTACAAGCTGTCTACTCCTCTTTTGTATAGGTAAGGCTCATCCCAAAAGTAGTCACTAGCCTCCCTCAAAAACCTCTTCTTGTGATAGCTGTTGAGATGTGTTGGCTCCTCACCACACGCTAGGTCTCACCACATCAGCATACCATGGTAGATCTTCCTCTTTAAAACTCAACACTTCCTCAAACCTTCCTTCTAGCTTCCCACAAACAGAAGTAGTAATCGCCATAAGCTGCTCTTCTGGAAGAGAGTCATCTAAGGGGAGAGACTCGTTGATCCTTAGCCTTGAGAGGTGGTCAGCGACTCCATTTTCTATCCCCTTCTTGTCTTTAATTTCCATGTCAAACTCCTGGAGTAACAGAATCCATCTTAAGAGCCGAGGCTTAGTGTCTTTTTTCGAGTATATGTATCGTAGAGCAGCATGATCCGTGTATACAATAGCCTTGGAGCCAACGAGATATGATCTGAACTTCTCAAAGGCGAAGACTACTGCAAGCAGCTCCTTCTCCGTAGTGGTGTATCGTGATTGCGTGTCATCCAAGGTCCTTGAAGCATAATAGATCACATGTAGCTTCTTATCAAGCATTTGAAAACAGTAGTAATGGTGATTTGCAAGTCTCTCAAGCATTTGATCAATAAAAGGCAAAGGGAAATGGTCTTTTCTAGTCGCAAGGTTAAGCTTTCTATAGTCAATACACATTCTATGACCAGTAATGGTCCTAGTAGGGATAAGTTCATCCTTTTCATTCCTTATGACCATGATCCCTCCCTTCTTAGGCACCACGTGTACAGGGGAAACCCACGTGCTGTCACTTATGGGATAGATCACGTCAGCCTCTAAAAGCTTAAGGATTTCCTTCTTTACAACCTCTTTCAAGTTAGGATTCAAACGCCTTTGATGTTCTACAGAAGTGGCGTTCTCATTATCCAAGTGAATCCTATGAGTGCAAAGCATTGGTGAAAGGCCTTTGATGTCACTTAAAGAGTACCCAATGGCCTTCCTATACTTTCTCAGCTCAGTTAAGAGCAAGTGCAACTCATCATCACTAAGGTTTTCATTTACTATCATGGGATAGGTGTCATTAGGTCCTAAGAAAGCATACCTTAGCCCTTTTGGGAGCTCCTTAAGGTCCACCTTTGGGGCTAACAGCTCACTCCAGTCATCCTCGTGGCTGTTGTTGTTGTTCTCCTCCTTGGAACTCTCCCTTGAACTCGAGGCATGGCCCTTCAGACTGCTTTCCTCTATCGCTATCCCTTCTGTGATCGAGTCCCCCGGTCGATTCTCCTCTCGATGTCGTCTAGATCGAGCCATTTCACTCGATTCACTTACTCGATTAGATATGGATCGAGTAAGGGATCGAGACGCTGAGTCGATCTCTTGATTGGACTCCAAAATGATCGGGAGGTCTTTCTCGATCGTCGACTCGATTGTTTCTCCTGATCGAGCATCATTCTCGATCTGTTGGTCGATTGTTGCACCGGGTCGAGTTGGGTTCTCGATTGACTTGTCGATCTGACTCCTGGATCGAGTGATAGCGTCGATCTCGGAGTCGATCTCTAGGCAGAAACCTTCTTCATTCTTGATTATCCTCCTCGAATCCAGCAGGTTCACGTACTCTTGGGTTCTCTGGTCCACATAGCCAAATTCCCCTGGCTCCTTAGTGATTGCTAGCTTCAAATGGTCTTCTAGAGCTAGCTCTTCCAACAACTCATCTGCTAGAGCATCCATCGTTTCAATATAGAAAGCTTGTCCTTCAGTGGTTGGCTTCTTTAGAACCTTGTTGATGTCAAAGTCCAGCCTGATCTCTTTCCCCAAATGCAAGGCAATCTTCCCATTCTTCACATCTATTATTGCTCTGGCGGTTGCAAGGAATGGTCTCCCTAAGATGAGTGGGTCTTTCGGCTCCTCGTCCATCTCCAACACTACAAAGTCTGTAGGTACGTTCACACCACTGATTCGCACCGGTAAGTCTTCAAGCAACCGAACTGGTAATCTCACGCTCCTATCAGCCAGCACCAATGAGATCCGACATTCTTTAAACCGAGTAAAACCAAGCTTCTTAGCCACGGAGTGAGGCATCAAGTTTATGCTAGCTCCGAGATCACACAAGCAAGTCTTGAACGCTAGAGAACCCAAAGCACAAGGTATAGTGAAGCTTCCAGGATCTCCCAGCTTCTTAGGCATTATCTCCTTATGAATAACCGCACTACACTCTTCGCTTAGCACAAGTACCTCTTTGCTTTCTTTGTTCTTCTTCACAAGGGTGTCCTTGAAAAACTTGGCGCACTTGGGCATCATAGCGAGACAGTCTACAAGAGGCAGCTTTATCTCCACGTCTCTCAAGTGCTTCTCAAACAGAATTCGGTGCTTCTCTATTAGCTGCTTTTTGAAACGACCCGGAAATGGCAACTTTGGTACGTAAGGTGGGGGCACGTAGTCATTCTTTTCCTTGGTGGTTTTCTCATCAGCTTTCTTCTCAACAAATGCCTTGTCACCTCTTCTCGGTCCTTGAATCCACACGTTGTCAAAGTTGATCTCCTCATTATCAGCCGAAAGTTTACCCTCCCCCTCTTGAAATACAACGTCCTCGTTGTTCTTTGTAGAGACCGGAGGTTCAAGCTCTTTGCCACTTATCAATGTAATAGCATTGGCATACTCCTTGGGGTTTTGCTCACACTTTCCCGGAAGACTGTTCTGACCACTCGTGCTTGCTTTACCCTTCTTCAGCTGCTTGATCTTGTTGTTAAGGTTGGTGATTTGAGTGGAGAAGTCGGTTAGAGATGAATCAAGCCTAGTGTTCATTTCAGCGAACTTCTGATTGGTAGAAGCTTGCCCTTGTATTAGTTGTTGGAACATTGCTTGAACCGGATCAACTTGTTGTTGCATCGGTTGTTGTTGCTGAGGTGCAAAGCCCAGAGGGTAGTTAGGAGTATAACCCTTGTTTTTTTGTTGTTGCCCTTGAAAGTTGCCTTGCCCTTGACCTTGGAAACCACTACTCGGTTGAAAACCTTTGTTGTAAGGGAAGAAAGGTTTAGCTTGTTGAGCAGGGTACACTTGATCTTTAGGGTTGGCTACGTTGGTGCTCCGGTAAGAGAGGTTGTTGCTCTGGTAGCCTTGGTTGTAGCCTTGAGACTTGTAGTTGTTCTGTCCAGCCACCCAATTTGCTTCTTCTTGGCTTAGCTCTAACTCCTCTTGGTTCTCATCAGCTTCACCAACGAAGTGAACATGCTTCTGATTAGCTAGGACCAACTTGTCAATCTTCTCATGCAATGATTTGAGCTCCTTCTTGTGAGACTCTAATTCTGATCCTCTTGGTGCTTGGTCATAATCCTCGGCATAGTTTCCATCACTCAACACCAGGTTTTCTATCAGCTCCATACCCTCTTCAACCTCTTGACCGAGGAAGTTCCCTTTGCTAGCTGTATCAAGCAACAACCGGATCTTTGGTGAAGCTCCACAGTATATGGTACTGAGTAGAGTCTCCTCACTGAACCCGTGATGAGGACATTGGATCGTGTAATCTTTGAAACGCTCCATAGCCTCATTGAATGTCTCGTTGTTCCTTTGAGTGAAACCGCTGATTTTGCTTCTCAACCGAGCAGTCCTGGTGCTTGAGAAGAACTTTGAGAGGAAAGCCTTCTTACATTCAGCCCATGATGTGATGGTTCCTTGTGGGAGGGTCTTCTCGCAATGTCTAGCTTTGTCTCCGAGTGAAAAGGGGAAGAGACGCAGCTTGAAAGCATCTTCTGATATACCGTTGATCTTTATCATTCCACATACTTGCTCAAAATTGTCCAAGTGCTCCAAGGGTGTCTTCCATTGGTAAGCCGTGGAACTTGTTGTTTTGCCCCATGGAGATGAAACCCGGCTTGATCTCGAAGTTATTGTTTTGTACTGGAGGAGGAGTGATCCCAAACCTATTGTGGTGGGTATTGGGAGCATCTCCGGCTCCTATGATCCTCGGAGATCTAGCCCCGTCCTGCTGGAGGAGGTCCCTCTGGATGCTCGTGTTCAGCCATGTCTTCAAAGTTAACCAGACCGTGTTGAACAATCTCCTCAAAGGCTCTTGTTTGATCTCTGACTCTCCTTTGCCGTGAGTGACCAAGCTGATGAATGTTGTCTAAGGGCTGTAGCAGATTTTTGTCTCCCTTTGAACGAAGATTCATGTACCTGAAAACACACGGTTTAGAGAAAAGGTATTAGTAACTTGAAAAAGGTAAAGACTTAGTCTTTGCTAAGACCCAAATCTCTATGTTCTCTAAGCAACCTAGAATGGCAACGGCGCCATTTGATAAACTGTTTTCTTATGCTCTAATGCAGCAGAGAGGCTATCAAAACTCTAGTGCATGCAATGTTGTAGTAAAGCAAGCATGAGAGTGCCAATCCACTTCTAGATGATAGAGAATCCACAGAGAATGCAAGGTCTAAGACAAATCTAAGCAAATAAGACAATTTATGGGAAATATTCTAAAAACTAAATGCAGCGACTTAAACAGAGTGCAACCTATTTTAAAAATACTAGAAAGGAAGCAGTTACCACGAGAAACAAACAGACAAATTAAAGGGAAGAGTTTCGAATTGTTAAAATTCGACTAGTGGATCGACCACAAGATCGACCACTAGATCGAGCAGAAACGATCGATCTCGTCTAAAACCGTAAGAACAATGAATCTGAAGACCAGGATGCTGTCAGGTAACTAGCAAAAGATGAAATGAGACGTAAATATGCTAAGAGAAAGGGCTTTAGGGTTGAGATTCATATAAAGAGTTTCAAGGATCGATCTTGGGTTTGAAACTTTAGATCGACTCACTTGGTGAGGATCTCTAAGCCTCGAAAACAAAATAAGATCTATCCGTGGCTTTCGGTATAGATCACTCTTTCATCCTCTCCTCCAAACCCATGGCTTTTGGTGGAAAAAGAGGTTGAAAGGCAAGGAAAACAGATTTCGAGTAATGGCTTAACTAGCCCCCCAAACTTCCATGGGTTTTGGGAAGGGGTAACTAGTCTCTAAGGTGTGATATTCTGAGGCCCCTGGATCCTGTCAAGGTAAGGGACCTCTCGGATCATGAAGCTCTTGGCGTGAGAGTCTTCAAGCATTAAGCCTTCTACACCTTAGAAGAGATAGCCTTAAAAACGTTTAGAAAACAAACCAAGATCGAACCTTTTCTACCCTTCAATCCTCTCAACCCTGAACCCAAAGTAAACTACTCACTACTCATAAAGTAAATCAAGCAAAGCAGAAGAAATGAAACGATAATCATGAAAGAAAGACTAGATCAAACGATAAGGATTCGAATACAAAAGCTTCAAAAGAAAACTGGTTCAACAATGGTGTTCTTGCGAAAAAACGAGAGAGAAAACATGAAAGAAAAGATAAGAAATCTAAAAGTTGTTCCAAAAGCATCTCGCCGCCTTGCCTAAAATGTCCAAACAATCCAATGGTCCCCCTTTCGCTAGCAGCCAAAAACGGTTGAAAGGACAGAGATCGACCATTGGATCGAGTTGTTTTCTCGATCATATCCGGACATCGTGTCTTCGGCTCGATCTGGGTCTCGATCTTCATCGGTGAATCGAGTGTTGCATCCGATCTCGGTATCGATCTTCGGGTGGATCAAGTGGTGTACTCGATCTGGCTCTCGCTCTGCATGGCGTCATTTACGTCCGTACCGATTGATCAATTGCTTCACTCGATCTCTGTCTCGATCATTATCCTTGGATCGCCTAGTTGGCTCGATCTTCTGGTCGATCAACTCCTAGATCGACCGGCCATGCTCGATGAACTCCTCGATCACTGGTCCTTGGCACATTCCCGAGCTCCCATGAGCTGCTACATCAGCCTCCACACCTCCACGAACCTCCATGACTCCAAAGCAACCAGAAACAACCTGGAATGGATGCAAAATGCCGAGAAAATGCACATGCTGATGCAAGAATGCTCTAGGACCCTAAGTGATGCAATCTAACCTAAAACATGATACAAATGCATGAAAAACTATCTAATGAGTATGCAAAATGTATGCAAAATGCAATGACATCATGAATCGAGTGAAGTTGCTGGATCCGGACCAGAACGAGTGGAAGATCGACTGGATGGCTCGATCTATGAGGGGACAACGGTTCAAGAAAGCAGTCATAAGGCTCATGTCTCGGGTTCTAAGGAGGCTACTGAGGACGGGAACGTGAACACAAGCAACGAGGAGGACTGGAGCGAGCTGCTAGCCCCAAAGGTGGACCTAAAGAAGCTCCTAAAAGGGCTAGGGTATGCTTTCTTAGGCCTTAATGAAACCTATCCCGTGATTGTAAATGAAAACTTAAGTGATGATGAGTTGCACTCGCTCCTAAATGAGCTTAGAAAGTATAGGAAGGACTTTAACCAATGCTTTGCACTCATAGGATTCACTTTGATAATAAAAACTCTTCTTCTATTGAACATCAAAGGCGTTTGATAGCTAAGTTTTTGCAGAGTGTATGCAACGATCTATCAAAACTCAGATGCAACACTTAGTTGTAGTAAAGTATGCAAGCGAGTATCAATCCAATCCTAAGAGCTAGAAAGATCAGTGAGAATGCAAGGATCGAGTAAAGCTAGGCAAATTATGAATGATTTTGTGAAATTCCTAAAAACTAGATGCAATGATCAAATGCTAGGTGAAACTATTTTAAAAATACCAGGGACGAACTAGCTACCACGAGGTAAAGACAGAATAATTAAAATGCAAAGCTACGAATTACTAAAATTTGACTAGTGGATCGACCACGAGATCGACCACTAGATAGAGCAAAAGCAATCGATCTAAAAAGCAGTTTCAAGCGAAAGTAAATCTAACGACCAGGGTGCAAGCAAGTAACAAGCGAATGATCACAAAGACTAAAATATGCTAAAAAGAGGGTTTAGGGTTGAGATTCATGTTCAGGGGTTTCAAAGGTTCAAGCTTGGTTTGAAAACTCTAGATCTACTCACTTTGTGAGGTTCTCTAAGCCATGAAAACAAAAAAAGATCCATCCATGGCGTGTGGTATGGATCACTCTCTCATTCTCTCCTCCAGACCCATGACGTTTGGCGGAAGAAGAGATTGAAAGGCAAGGAGAACAGATTTCAAACACGCGGCTTAACTAGTCCTCTAAACTACCATGGCATTTGGGAAAGAGTAACTAATCCCTAGGATGCGATTTTCAGAGATCTCTGGATCCTGTCAAGGTAAGTGCTCTCTCTGATCATAAAGATCTTGGCGTGAGACTCTTTAAGCCTTAAGAACTCGACATCCTAGAAGAGAAAGCCTTTAAAAACAAGAAAACACCAAACTTGAAAACCCTTTCGACCCCTTGAATCCTCTCAACCCCAAAACCCAATAAATCTACTCGCGACTCATGAAACGAACCGTACGAAATGCAATATGCGATGAACTAAACATGAAAGGCAATTTATTTAACTTAAACGATCCAATATTCAAAAGCAAAAACAAGAAAAAGCTCGAAGTTCAACAATGGCGAATCGTCTAAAAACGAGAGAGAAGATAGAAAAGTAGTCGACAAAACGTGATAAGGAATGGGATCGTTGGTTTTTGCCTAAAATGGCCAAACCGCAAATGGTCCCTCCCTTCGCTACGGTCCAAAAACAGGCTGGACGGATAAGGTTGGTCTGGGATCGATCATGAAGCTCGATCTGGCAATCGATCATGTCCTGAATCGAGTGGCTCTTGGTCGATCCTCGAGTCGATCTTGTGCTGATCGGGTTGGAAGCTCGATCCGGTCCTCGATCTAAGAAAGCATACCTTAGCCCTTTTGGGAGCTCCTTAAGGTCCACCTTTGGGGCTAACAGCTCGCTCTAACCATCCTCGTGGTTGTTGCTGTTGCTTTCCTCCTTGTTGCTGTTGCTTTCCTCCTTGGAGCCATAACTTATTGTTTTGCACCATTGAGATGAAACCCGGCTTAATCTCGAAGTTGTTGTTCTGTACAGGAGGAGGAGAGATCCCAAACCTATTGTGATGAGTATTGGGAGCATCTTTGGCTCCTATGATCCTTGGGGGTCTAGCCGCGTGTTGGGGGTTTCCATTGCCCCTTCCCACTGCCCTCTGAGCTGGAGGAGGTCCCTATGGATGCTCGTGCTCAGCCATCGCTTCAAAATCAACCAAACCGTGCTGAACAATCTCCTCAAAAGCTCTAGCTTGCTCTCGTACTCTTCTTTGCCGTGAATGACCAAGTTGATGAATGCTGTCCAAGGGTTGAAGTAGATTGTTGTCTCCCCTTGAACGAAGATTCATGTACCTGGAAGACACACGTTTGAGAATAGAGAAATTAGTAACTTTAATGAAGTAAACGCTTAGTCTTTACTAAACCCCAAATCTCAATGCTTTCTAAACACTCCTAAAACGGCAACGGCGCCATTTGATAGCTAAGTTTTTGTAGAGTGTATGCAATGATCTATCAAAACTCAGATGCAACACTTAGTTGTAGTAAAGTATGCAAGCGAGTATCAATCCAATCCTAAGAGCTAGAAAGATCAGTGAGAATGCAAGGATCGAGTAAAGCTAGCTAAATGATGAATGATTTTGTGAAATTCCTAAAAACTAGATGCAATGATCAAATGCTAGGCGAAGCTATTTTAAAAATACCAGGGACGAACTAGCTACCACGAGGTAAAAACAGAATAATTGAATGCAAAGCGACAAATTACTAAAATTCGACTAGTGGATCGACCACGAGATCGACCACTAGATCGAGCAAAAGCAATCGATCTAAAAAGCAGTTTCAAGCGAAAGTAAATCTAACGACCAGGCTGCGAGCAAGTAACAAGCGAATGATCAACAAAGACTAAGATATGCTAAAAAGAGGGTTTAGGGTTGAGATTCATGTTCAGGGGTTTCAAAGGTTCAAGCTTGGTTTGAAAACTCTAGATCTACTCACTTTGTGAGGTTCTCTAAGCCTTGAAAACAAAACAAGATCCATCCATGGCGTGTGGTATGGATCACTCTCTCATTCTCTCCTCCAGACCCATGGCGTTTGGCGGAAGAAGAGATTGAAAGGCAAGGAGAACAGATTTCAAACACGCGGCTTAACTAGTCCTCTAAAATACCATGGCGTTTGGGAAAGAGTAACTAATCTCTAGGATGCGATTTTCAGAGATCTTTGGATCCTGTCAAGGTAAGAGCTCTCTCTGATCATAAAGATCTTGGCGTGAGACTCTTTAAGCCTTAAGAACTCGACATCCTAGAAGAGAAAGCCTTTAAAAACATGAAAACACCAAACTTGAAAACCCTTTCGACCCCTTGAATCCTCTCAACCCCAAAACCCAATAAATCTACTCGTGACTCATGAAACGAACCGTTCGAAATGCAATAAGCGATGAACTAAACATGAAAGGCGATTTATTTAACTTAAACGATCCAATATTCAAAAGCAAAAACAAGAAAAAGCTCGAAGTTCAACAATGGCGAATCGTCTAAAAACGAGAGAGAAGATAGAAAAGTAGTCAACATAACATGATAAGGAAAGGGATCGTTGGTTTTTGCCTAAAATGGCCAAACCGCAAATGGTCCCCCCCTTCGCTACGGTCCAAAAACAGGCTGGACGGATAAGGTTGGTCTGGGATCGATCATGAAGCTCGATCTGGCAATCGATCATGTCCTGAATTGAGTGGCTCTTGGTCAATCCTCGAGTCGATCTTGTGCTGATCGGGTTGGAAGCTCGATCCGGTCCTCGATCTGCATGGCGTCGTCTACGTCCGTACTCCAAATCGTTCTCCATGCTCGATATTCTGGTCGATCCTATCTTGATCGACCTTCCTTGCTCGATCTGCTGCTCGATCTCAGGTCCTTAGCGTGCAATCCTGATTTCTTCAAGTGTCCATAAGCGTCTCCACGAACCTCAGCACGTCCACAAATCTTCCATAGCTCCAAACTAACTGAAAGCAACCTTATTGTGATGCAAAATGCACGAAACATGCAAATGCTGGTGCAAAGACACTCTAGGACCTAAAGTGATGCAAACTAACCTAATATGCAATGTAAATGCATGAGAAACTAAACTATATGTATGCGAAATGCATGGAATATGCAGTTATATAAGCGTTTCAATCAGAATTTGAAAAAAGTAGTTAAGAAAGAGATTCTGAAATTGTTAGAAGCTGATGTGATCTACCCCATCAGTGACAGCATGTGGGTTTCTCCTGTCCATGTGGTGCCTAAGAAGGGGAGAATCACAGTCATTAGGAATGAACAAGATGAATTGATCCCTACTAGGACTATTACTGGTCACCGTATGTGTATAGACTATAGAAAGCTTAATTCTACTACTAGAAAGGATCATTTTCCTCTTCCTTTTATTGATCAGATTCTTGAGAGACTTGCTAATCATCCCTACTATTGCTTTCTTGATGGCTATATCGGTTTCTTTCAAATACCAATCCATCCTAACGATCAAGAGAAGACGACTTTTACATGCCCTTACGGTACCTTCACTTATCGAAGGATGCCATTCGGCTTGTGTAATGCACCAGCTACATTCCAGCGGTGCATGATGTCGATCTTCTCTGATCTTATAGAGGAGATGGTAGAAGTGTTTATGGATGAATTCTCTGTATATGGTGCGTCCTTTTCTGCTTTTTTGTTGAATCTTTGCAAGGTACTTAAGCGTTGTGAAGAGACAAACCTAGTTCTTAACTGGGAGAAGTGCCACTTCATGGTGAAATAAGGGATCTTCCTCGGTCACAAGGTATCAGAGAAGGGGATAGAGGTTGATAAAGCTAAGGTTGAGGTCATGATGAGTCTTGAGCCGCCGGTTAATGTCAAGGGGATAAGGAGTTTCCTAGGGGACGCTGGCTTCTAAAGGCATTTTATCAGGGATTTCTCCAAGATAGCTCGCCCTCTTACACGACTGTTGTGCCAAGAAGCTGAGTTCGTGTTTGATGATGAATGTCTTCACGCTTTCAAGACCATCAAGGAGGCTCTTGTCACGGCACCTATAGTACAAGCACCAGATTGGAGCTTACCGTTCGAGATCATGTGAGCCGCGAGCGACTACACCGTGGGTGCTGTTCTAGGGCAGAGGAAAGATAAGCGGTTGCATGTAATCTACGATGACAGCCGTACCTTGGATAACACGCAAGTGAGATACGCTACAACCGAGAAGGAGCTGCTGGCCGTTGTGTTTGCTTTTGAGAAGTTCAGGTCGTATTTGGTTGGCTCCAAGGTTGTTGTGTACACGGATCATGCTGCTTTGAGGTATATCTACTCGAAGAAAGACACCAAGCCGAGGCTCTTAAGGTGGATTCTCCTTTTACAAGAGTTTGATATGGAGATAAAAGACAAGAATGGGATACAGAATGGTGTCGCTGACCATCTTTCTATGATGAGAGTGAATGAAGCCTTACCCTTGGATGATTCGCTTCCTGAAGAGCAACTCATGATGATCACCACGGCAGTATGTGGAAGGCTTGAAGACAAGTTTGAAGAGATCTTGAGTTTCAAGGAAGAAGACCTACCTTGGTACGCTGATATAGTGAACTTCTTAGCTTGTGGAGAGGAGCCTACTCACCTTGATCATTATCAGAAGAAGAAGTTCATGAGAGACATCTCTCATTACTTTTGGGACGAGCCATACTTGTACAAAAGAGGGGTGGGCAGCTTATACATAAGGTGTGTAACATGGGAAGAAGCTAAGGACATACTTCTACATTGTCACGGCTCTTCATATGGTGGTCATTTCGCTTCTTTCAAGACGGCAATAAAGGTGTTACAAGCCGGGTTTTTGTGGCCGTCGTTATTCAAGGATGCTCATGAGTTTGTTAAGGCTTGTGAAGCATGTCAAAGAGCTAGAAACATTACGAAGAGGAATAAGATGCCTCAGGTGCCAATCTTTGAAGTTTATATTTTTGATGCTTGGGGGATAGATTTCATGGGACCGTTCCCATCTTCTTACAGCAACAAATTCATCTTGGTAGCCGTTGATTATGTGTCTAAGTGGGATGAGGCTATAGCTTCCCCAACAAACGATGCAAAAGTGGTGATCAAGCTCTTAAAGACCATCATATTCCCATTGTTTGGCGTTCCAAAGGTAGTGATCAGCGACGGTGGAAGCCACTTTATCAACAAAGTGTTTGAAAGCCTCTTGAAGAAGTATGGCGTGAAGCACAAGATAGCAACTCCATATCATCCTCAAACTAGTGGGCAAGTAGAGGTGTCTAACAGGCAGATCAAGGCTATACTAGAGAGGACAGTTGGGGCTACTAGAAAAAAATGGGTTGTCAAACTCGATGATGCTTTGTTGGCTTACCGAACCGCTTTCAAGACTCCTATAGGCACGACTCCTTTCACTCTTCTTTACGGCAAGACATGTCTTCTTCCTGTTAACTTGGAGCATAAAGTATTATGGGCAGTGAAGCAGCTGAACTACAAACTCAAGACAGCTCAGGAGAAACGGTTGATTCGGCTACATGAGCTAGATGAGCTACGGTTAGAAGCCTACGAGAGTGCTAAGATCTACAAGCTAGATGTAACATCTTTGACCATGAAAGATGTGCCTTGACCACACTTTTGTCAGAAACCACTAAGTCTTGCCCATATTTTTTCATTTTTGTTGGTCTTTATATTTTCAATGAAACCACACACTCTCTCTCATTTGTATTCCGAGTTTTCTAAAGCAAGAGAGAGTGTGATTTTCTTTTCCTAAAGACTAACAACATCTACTTTCAATCTTTGCAAAAGGTATTTTCGGTTAATTATTTAAATCTTTTGGAAATTTTCGTTTTACTTGCTTTGATTGTTAGTTAGTTTTGTAAGGAAGTTTAACAAATTTTTTAAAAATAGCAAGATATTAGGAAAAATTCTAGATTTAATCCTATCTTTAAATTCTAGCTAATATTTTTATGAATTCCCAAAAAATCTAGGGTAATTGTTAAAAACATTTTCCTTCTACCTTGTCTTTCTCTCAACATTCGCCGCCTTTACTCATTCTCTTGCTCGAAAATCGTGTTTCAGGTACCATGGCTCGAAAGAGAACGAGAGAAGAGACAGCACAAGAGGGAGAAGGTCAAGAAGTTGTTCAGGAGAGGGTTAGATGGACCAAGGTGGAGAAGCAAGCCAAGAAACGGCTAGAAAGGCTTCGGTTCGATCCCACAAAGTTTGCGAGTTGGGATCTTTTGGCTAAGATGGGGATCTTGGGAGACTTTGATCAGCTTCTCAAGAACATTGGGCTCCGGTGCTTATCAAGAATGGATTGACCTATCCCGAGGCAACCTTGGACTTCTTGGCCACCTTGGAGTTCACCTACGATAATCCTAGCCTCCCCACTCCTTCACAAGGTCACCTCACCTTCAAGATCAGGAAACAAGCCTATCATTTCTCGATCCAAGAGCTTTGCCAAGCCTACGGTTTGAAAGCTGATGCCAAGCAAGTAGAGTTTCTTGTCTTCACTCAAGCCAACGACTTGTGGGATCTGATAAGCAACGATGATTACAAGCCAAACACGGCGAAGACAAAGAGAGTCCGCAGTCCTGTCTTGAGATACACGCTCAAACTCATCGCCAATACCTTCAGTGGACGGTCCTTGGCTCCTACAGTCACCAAGAATGAGCTGTGTTTCTTGTTCCATGGCGTTAAGCATCTGTTGTGTGATCCAAAGGAGAACGACGAGCCAATGAAGGACGAGCTCGGCGATGATGTGAATTAAGGATGCATACTGGCTGCCTCTTTGATGAAGTACAAGGCATGGGCTATGAGATGCAAGGCAAGCTCGGCGCTTATTGGAGGTTTCCTTACTCCGATGTTTGTTCAAGTCGGTGTACCCCTTCCAGACTTTGTTCCTTGTGCCGAGAGAGCCTATATGGATGAGGTTTACATGAGAAACACGGATAGCTTGGGACGCACGCCGGCTGAGGGATTCTTTGCTTACTTGTACATCGATTGTGAGAATGAGAAGCGAGTGTGCATCTTGCCAAACAAGGTGGAAACGGAGCTTCTAGGTGTTGGCAATGTGGAGTTTCTGCCAAGTGTTGAGGAATGCTATGCACCTCTAGGAGCCACAGCCGCACCTCCACGACTTGCTCGCCCTCGTTCAGAGTTACCTACATCCGATGCTGAGATGGCCGAGAGTTTTGTTCTTCTAAAGCTTGACTTTGAGCCGAGGACTAAAACGGAGAAGTTCCTTGCTTCTGTCGTCGAGATTGATAACAAGTTTATTGTATGCAAGCGAGCAAGCAAGGAGGTTATCAAAACCCAAACCACATGTTATGATGTAGTACAGTAGTAAGGGGTATCAATCCACACTTAGGATGCAGGAAGAGTCACTAAGAATGCAAGGATGAAGCAAATCTAAGCAAAATGGATAAATGATTGGTAAAATCTAACAAAACTAAATGTAACGATCTGATGCAATGCAGAACAATTTTAAAATCCCTGGAAAAGGGTTAACTACCACTAGGAGCAAGCAGAAGATTAAAAGTGCAAAGCAACTAAAAACTAAAAATCGACCAGTGAATCAACCACAGGATCGAGCACTGGATCGAGCAAAATTGATCGATCTAACAAACAACTTAAAGCGATATGACTTTTGATGAACAAAGATGCAACTAAATGATAAGCAAATGATGAACAAATGATTTAATATGTTCAAAAAGAGGGTTTAGGGTCGAGGGTCATATTCAAGGGTCTCAAAGATTTAAGCTTTCGATTGAAAACCTTTAGATCTACTCTTTTAAGAGGTTTCTCTAAGCCTTGAAAACAAAACAAGAACCATCCATGGCGTGTGATATGGTTCACTTCCTCAATATCTTCTCCAAACCCATGTCGTTTGGTGGAAAAAGAGATCGAAGAGCAAGGAAAGCAGATTTCAATATAATGACATAACTAATCCCCTTTACAACCATGGCGTGTAGGAAAGCAAAGATTAGTCTCTAGGATCTGGTTTTCCAGGACATCTGAATCCTCTCAAGGTAAGACATACATTGGTTCATAGAGACCTTTTCCAAGGCTCTCTAGGCTTTAAGATCCCAAGATCCTAGAAGAGAAGGTATGAAGAACAAAGAAAGCACAATGCTTTAAACCCTTATGACCCTTTTGAATCGCCTCAACCCCTTACCCTAAGGAAACTACTCGCGACTCATAAATAAAACCGAACAGAATGCAATAAACAGAAAGCTAAGCATGATCAACCAACGATTAAGAAAAAAACTTGCTTAATATTAAAAGATTCAAAGTTCAAAAACTGAAAAAGCTTAAAGTCTACAATGGCGAAATCGCCTAAGCAAGAGGAGAACGAAAAAGTAAAAGACAGAATGGAGGATAATGAAAGTGATGGCTGCGGTTTGCCAAAAATGGCTAAACTGCAAATGGTTCCCCCCTTTTGCTCGCTGCCAAAAGCAGCTGGATGGATAAGGTTAGTTTGGGATCGACTCGGATCACTCGATCTCCGGCTCGATCTTCCTTTGGATCAGATGACTTCGCTAGATCTTTGAGTCGATCCTTTGATGATCGGGTCGGGAACTCGATCTGGCCCTCGATCTGCATGGCATGGCCCACATCCGTACTCTCGATTGACCTCCTCACTCGATCGCATTCTCGATCTTCCTCTTGAATCAACTGGGGGTCACTCGATCTTCTGGTCGATCTCGTCTAGATCGACATGCCTTGCTCGATCCGCAACTCGATCTCAGGTCCTTTGCTGAATGGTTGAGTTCTCCAAGCGTCCACAAGCTTCCTCACGAGCCTTAGCAAGTCCATGAATCCTCCACAGCTCCAAAGTGTCCAAAAACAACCTGAGTATGATGCATAATGCAAGAAACATGGGAATGCTAATGCAAAAGTGCTCTAGGACCGAAAATGGTGCAAACTAGCCTATAATGCAAGTTGAATGCCTGAAACACTATCCTAAATGCATGCAAAATATGTAAAATATATAGTAATGTAAACTCCCCCAAACTTGCCTGTTGCTTGCCCTCAAGCACAAAAAATTCAAGAAGGAAGAGAGGTTTGAAAGTGGAAGCTCAAAACGAAAGATGTCGATGGAGAAATCGATTCAATGCCCAAGTTATAAGTTCTAAGATACAAAAAGGTTGTTCTACTTTAAAAACATTAGCCATACCCATCAAATCAAGCAATGAACCCTAGCTTAGTCTGCACAAGCATTCAAATCAACCAACTCCTTAACATTCATTAAGCGTTAACCAATGGATCAAGTTGTGCACATCAAACAAAAGCATTTGGTCAAAGGGGTAAGGTCACAAGATGAAAATGATCTCGTTTTAAGAAGGGTTTTAAAAATCAGGGGATCACTCATGAAAGAATCCTATCTTTGGCAAAATGCTAAAGGTAAAGGCACACCTATGCATGCAAGTTAAGCCTCCCTTCTACCCATTTTACCCAAGATGATCCTAGAAACTTCTAAAACCCAAGATTAACCCCTAAATCTACCCTTTTCCAAAGCGCTTGATCATCTTCACTCTTCACAATGGGGGAAACTTCTCTTGGCTTTGCCGTGTGGTTGACTTTTTCTTTTTAGACCTTGCTTTTCATTGTTGATTGCTTGGCGCCGCTTTCATCACCTTTGGTGGATAACTTGGTCAGATTTTTCCTTTCGGTTGACCTCTTCTTAACTTTGTTGCTGCTAGCGCCTTTCTTTCCTTTAACACTTAGAGCATTTTATCTATTTTACTTAACCACATTTAACTCGTTCCCCCTTTGTTACTAACCCCAAGCTTCTTTCTTCTTTTTGAAAACATATAAACATGAAAACATGCAAGCTGGTGCCTACAAGGGAGCTTCTCCCTGCCAGCTCTATTCCTAACACTTTTTGCTAAGATAGGATTGAAAATAATGCAATGAAAGGCCTCACTACTCACACAAAAGTGTTTAGGTTTGAAAGAAGGTTAGGTTTAAGGCGTGGTCAACTGTCCCATTATGATGAGGATCAGCTACTTGGATTAACAAGAGTGGTAAGAAGGAAGAAGATAATCCAAGTATGTATAAGGGTAAGCCATGCAAACGCTTTCAATGCACAAACAAAATAATTCAGTGTCAAGATTAAGGTTCTAATAAGATGGAGTTGGCATCAAATCAAAGCGAGTTTCAACATAAGACTAGAGTATCATTCCCAAGTAATCAAGGTATGGTGCAGCCTTAACTTCAAACTCACTAGATGCAATCAAACAACAAACAACTTAGGCATTGAAAACAATTCAAACATTGACAACTTAACAAGTGTTTACCATTTACTCCCTATGCAAATGCAACAACCTAAATGATTTTTTAAAAATTCTAGACTCAATCCTAAAATATTCTACAATGCAAGTGCAACTACATGAATTTTTTTGAAAATTTTTTAAAAATATTACCAATTTTTTTTGTTCTTTTCTGTGCCTTAGGATGTATGCAAGACTTAAAGGATGATAACAGAAAATGAGAAGAAAGAAAACATGTCAAACACACCACACACTCCCCCAAACTTGAATGACACCGTCTCGGTGGCAAACAAAGCCTAGAGAAGCTCAAAACACAAAGCAAAAACTTAAAACATGCGTGGTATATACACGGGATGGTTGTTGGTACCTTGGAGCTAAGTATTGCTGGAGCTTGAGGTTGCTCCAGACATCTTGCTCTTTGTGGGGATGTCGGGGGGAATGCCCTCACATTTGTTTGAATTTAAAAACAGGAGGGAAATAAGGAAAGAGGGAAAAAAATTGTTACCTCGGTACGAGATCGAGTCCATTTGGTCAATCTAGGACTCGATCTCATGCCCATGTTGCTAGGATCGAGAGGTTTGATCGATCAGGGACTCGATTTAAATTGCATCGAGTCTTAGATCGATTATACCCTCTCGTTCCTTGACTTTTGGTCAACTAGGCTGTATTCCTTGGATCGAGCCACATGATCGATTTGGGGGTCGTTTTGGCTTAGATCAGTGGGAGATCGAGTTGATTGATCGATCTGTCTTCGAAGAATCTTCCTGAGATAAATTAGATTGGTCGATCCAAACTTCGAGAATTTCCCGAGAAATTTTAGATCAGTCAATCTAGATGGGATCGATCGATCCGAGCTCATCCAGATCGACATTGTCTACTCGATCGCGTCTAGATCGATCTATTAAAGATCGAGCTAGGATGAGTCGATCTACCACTCGATCTCTAGCCTACACTTAGCCCTTCTCGCCTCTTTTGACTCCAAGATCACACCTGACAATCCCTTATCCTTTCACCTACACACTTAGACAATAAAAGCATAAAACTGAAATAAAAACAAAGCACAAAAATGTACAGGATAGACATGGGAATGCCTCCCAAGTGTGCTTTCTTTAACGTCTTTAGCTAGACTTTACATGGTTTAGGCCTGAGGGGGGTCTTGAAGAAGCACGGAGGTGCTCTCCTTGCTCCAATCACTCGTAAGGTAGGGCTTAACCCTATGCTTGTGACCGTGAAAGCATTGCCTCTCTTTCTAACCAATGTAACCGCTCCATAGGGTAGAACCTCTTTGATCTCAAACAGTCCACACCACCTTGATTTGAGCTTGCCCGGGAACAGTTTCAACCTCGAGTCATAGAGTAGCATCAGACTGCCTTCTCTTAACTCCTTGTGAACAAGCTCCTTATCATGAACCGCCTTAGTCCGCTCCTTGTAGATCTTAGCACTTTTGTAGGCTTCCAACCATAGCTCATCAAGCTCATGTAGCTCAATCAACCGCTTCTCCTGAGCTGTCTTGAGGTTGTAGTTCAGCTGCTACACTACCCATAGTGCTCTATGCTCCAACTCAACAGGAAGATGGCATGCCTTGCCGTAAAGAAGAGTGAAAGGAGTCGTGCCTATAGGGGTCTGGAAAGCGGTTCGGTAAGCCTACAAAGCATCATCGAGTTTGACCGTCCAATCTTTCCTAGTAGCACCAACTGTCCTCTCTAGTATAGCCTTCACCGGCCTGTTAGACACCCCTACTTGACCACTAGTTTGAGGATGATATGGAGTTGCTACCTTGTGCTTCACGCCATAGTTCCTTAAGAGACTTTCAAACACCTTGTTGATAAAGTGGCTTCCACCGTCGCTTATAACTACCTTGGGAACACCAAACTGTGGGAATATGATGGTCTTGAAGAGCTTTATCACCACCTTAGCATCATTGGTTGGGGAAGTTATAGCCTCAACCCACTTAGACACATAATCAACCGCCACCAAGATGAACTTGTTGCCATAAGAAGATGGGAACGGTCCCATGAAATCTATTCCCCAAGCGTCAAAGACATCTACTTCAAAGATTGGTACCTGAGGCATCTCATTCCTCTTCGTGATGTTTCCAGCTCTTTAACATGCTTCACAAGCTTTAACAAACTCATGAGCATCTTTGAACAGAGATGGCCACCAAAACCCGGCTTGTAACACCTTTGTAGCAGTCTTGAAAGAAGCGAAATGACCACCATATGAAGAGCCGTGTCAATGTAGAAGTCTATCCTTAGCTTCTTCCCTTGTAACACACCTTCTATACAGGCTGTCCACTCCTCTTTTGTACAAGTAGGGCTCGTCCCAAAAGTAATGAGAGATGTCTCTTATGAATTTCTTCTTGTGATAATGATCAAGGTGAGTAAGTTCCTCTCCACAAGCCAAGAAGTTCACTATATCAGCATACCAAGGTAAGTCTTCTTCCTTGAAACTCAAGACTTCTTCAAACTGGTCTTCAAGCTTCTCATATACCGCCGTGGTGATCATCATG
The DNA here is from genome assembly GCA_911865555.2 of Thlaspi arvense. Taxonomy (NCBI): domain Eukaryota; kingdom Viridiplantae; phylum Streptophyta; class Magnoliopsida; order Brassicales; family Brassicaceae; genus Thlaspi; species Thlaspi arvense. The sequence goes on from OU466857.2 coordinate 18,181,184, forward strand.
AGCTGTTCTTCAGGATGTGAATCGTCTAATGGCAAAGCTTTATTGACTCTCATCCTTGAGAGGTGATCAGCAACACTATTCTCTATCCCCTTCTTGTCTTTTATCTCCATGTCAAACTCTTGTAGAAGGAGAATCCACCTTAAGAGCCTCGGCTTGGTGTCTTTCTTCCAGTATATATACCTCAAAGCAGTATGATCCGTGTACACAACAACCTTGGAGCCAACCAAATACGACCTGATCTTCTCAAAAGCAAACACAACGGCCAGCAGCTCCTTCTCGGTTGTAGCGTATTTCACTTGCGTGTCATCCAAGGTACGACTGGCGTAGTAGATAACATGCAACCGCTTGTCTTTCCTCTGACCAAGAACAGCTCCTATGGCGTAGTCACTCGCGTCGCACATGATTTCAAACGGTAGACTCCAGTCCGGTCCTTGTACTATTGGCGCGGATACAAGAGCCTCTTTGATAGTCTTTAAAGCATGAAGACATTCATCGTCAAACACAAAGTCAGCTTCCTTGCACAACAGCCGTGTGAGGGGTCTAGCTATCTTGGAGAAATCTTTAATGAATCTCCTGTAAAACCCTCGTGACCTAGGAAACTCCTTATACCCTTGACATTAACCGGCGGCTCAAGACCCATCATGACCTCAACCTTAGCTTTATCAACCTCTATCCCTTTCTCTGATATCTTGTGGCCAAGCACGATCCCTTCTTTCACCATAAAGTGGCACTTCTCCCAGTTAAGCACAAGGTTTGTCTCTTCACAACGCTTAAGTATCTTGCAAAGATTCAACAAACATACAGAAAAAGACGCACCATATACAGAGAAGTCGTCCATAAACACTTTTACCATCTCCTCTATATGATCAGAGAAGATCGACATCATACACCGCTGGAATGTAGCTGGTGCATTACACAACCCGAATGGCATCCTTCGATATGCGAAGGTACCATAAGGGCATGTAAAAGTCGTCTTCTCTTGATCGTTAGGGTGGATTGGTATTTGAAAGAATCCACTTAGCCCTTTTGGGAGCTCCTTTAGGTTCACCTTTGGGGCTAGCAGCTCGTTCCAGTCATCCTCGTCGCTAGTGTTAGCGTTGCTGTCCTTAGTAGCCTCCTTTGAACCTTAGTCATGACCCAAAAGACTGCTTTCTTGAACCATTGTCCCCTCAGAGATCGAGTCATCCAGTCGATCTTCGACTCGTTCTGCTCCGGATCGAGCAATTTCACTCGATTCACCTACTCGATCTGATATGGATCGAGCAGGAGATCGAGTCCCTGACTCGTTCTCTGAACTGACGATTGACTTCTCTCGATCTTCTTGTCGATTGCTTCCCTGGATCGAGTGATCTTCTCGATTTCCTGATCGATCTCTAGGCATCCGCCTTCATATTCTTTGACAACTCTTCTAGAATCAAGGAGATTGACATACTCTTGAGTCTTCTCACTTAAGAAACCGTACTCCCCTTTCTGCGTAGTCAAAGCTAGCTTCAAGTGATCCTCTTTTGACAACTCTTCTAGCAATTCATCCGCCAAAGCATCCAACGTTTCTATGTAGAATGCTTGCCCTTCAATGGTCGGCTTCTTCAGGATCTCATTGATATCAAAATCCAGCTTGATGTCCTTGCCAAGGTGCAGAGCTATCTTCCCGTTCTTGACATCAATGATTGCTCCGGCGGTTGCAAGGAATGGTCTTCCAAGTATAAGCGGATCCTAAGGCTCTTCATCCATCTTAAGCACCACAAACTCGGTTCGTACATTAACATCGCTTATTCTCACTGGAAGATCTTCTAGCATACCAATTGGAAGTCTCACGCTTCTGTCAGCTAAAACAAGGGAGATCCTACACTCTTTGAAACGAGTGAAACAGAGCTTCTTTGCTATAGAATGGGGCATGAGATTGATACTTGCTCCCAAATCACATAAACAGCTCTGAAACTTCAACGGACCCAAAGCACAAGGAATGGTGAAGGATCCTGGATCTCCTAGCTTCTTAGGCCATATTTCTCTGTGAATAATGGCACTACACTCTTCACTAAGCACCAAAACTTCTTTACTTTCCTTGTTCTTCTTTGTAAGGGTGTCTTTGAAGAACTTAGCACACTTCGGCATCATAGCTATGCAGTCCACAAGAGGCAACTTGATCTCAACGTCCTTTAGATGCTTCTCAAACAAGAGTCTATGCTTCTCTATCAGCTATTTCAAGAAGCAGCCAGGAAAAGGAAGCTTAGGTACATACGGTGGAGGCAGATAAACATCTTTCTCTTTAGTAGCTTGCCCCACTTTCTTCTCTACGGCTAACTCTTTACCCTTTCTTGGTCTCTCAATCCACACATTATCAAAGTTGATCCCGTCATCAGCTAAAAGCTTACCCTCCCCCTCTTGGACTACAATGTCCTCATTGTCTTTAGGTGCAACTCTCGGTGGAAGCTCTCTACCACTCCTCAAGGTGATAGCGTTTGCATACTCTTTCAGATTCTGCTCACACTTGCCCGGTAAGCTGTTCTGACCGCTTGTACTAGCCTTTCCCTTCTCTAACTGCTTGATCTTGTTGTTTAGGTTTGTTATCTGAGTTGAGACGTCATTAAGAGAGGAGTCAAGGTAGTTGATCATCTCAGCAAACTTCTGATTAGTAGAAGCTTGACCTTGAAGCAACTGCTGAAACATTGCTTGAATCGGGTCTTGAAGAGGCTGTTGCATCTGTTGTTGTTGAGGAACAAAGCCGGGAGGAAACATAGGTGTGAAACCTTTGTTGCCTTGCTGTTGCTGCTGACCTTGAAAGTTACCTTGCCTCTGCCCATGAAAGCCACTATTCGGTTGAAAACCCTTGTTGTAAGGTACAAAGGGTTTTGCTTGCTGAGGGGGGTACACCTGATTATTAGGATTCTCAATGTTTGTACTCCTGTATGAGAGATTGTTGTTGGCTTGGTCCCCTTGAGAATATCCCGGAGGCTTGTTGTAGTTCTGACCAGCAATCCAGTTAGCTTCTTCTTGACTCAACTCTAGTTCCTCGGAGACATCTTCAGCTTCTCCCACGAAGTGAACGTGCTTCTGATTAGCAAGCACTAGCTTGTCAATCTTCTCATTGAGGGACTTAAGCTCTTTCTTGTGAGACTCTAGCTCGGAACCTCGTGGTGCATGGTCATAATCCTTGGCGTAGTTCCCGTCACTCAATGCCAACTTCTCTATCAAGGTAAGACAGCCTTTGGTTCATAGGGACCTTTTCCAAGGCTCTCTAGGCTTTAAGATCCCAAGATCCTTGAAGAGAAGGTATGAAGAACAAAGAAAACACATAGCTTTAAACCCTTTTGTCCCTTTTGAATCGCCTCAACCCCTTACCCTAAGGAAACTACTCGCGACTCATAAATAAAACCGAACAGAATGCAATAAAGAGAAAGCTAAGCATGATCAACCAACGATTAAGGGAAAAACTTGCTTAATATTAAAAGATTCAAAGTACAAAAACTGAAAAAGCTTAAAGTCTACAATGGCTAAATCGCCTAAGCAAGAGGAAAACGAAAAAGTAAAAGACAGAATGGAGGATAATGAATGTGATGGCTGCGGTTTGCCAAAAATGGCTAAAACGCAAATGGTCCCCCCTTCGCTAGCTGCCAAAACCAGCTGGACGGATAAGGTTTGTCTGCGATCGACTCGGATCACTCGATCTCCGGCTCGATCTTCCTTTAGATCGGATGACTTTGCTCGATCTTTGAGTTGATCCTTTGATGATCGGGTCGGGAACTCAATCTGGCCCTCGATCTGCATGGCATGGCCCACGTCCGTACTCACAATCGACCTCCTCACTGGATCGCATGCTCGATCATCCTCTTGAATCGACTGGGGATCACTCTATCTTCTGGTTGATCTCGTCTAGATCAACCTGCCTTGCCCGATCCGCAACTCGATCTCAGGTCCTTTGCTGATTGGTTGAGTTCTCCAAGCGTCCACAAGCTTCCTCACGAGCCTTAGCATGTCCATGAATCCTCCATACCTCCAAACTGTCCAAAAACAACCTTAATATGATGCATAATGCAAGAAACATGCGAATGCTAATGCAAAACTGCTCTAGGACCTAAAATGGTGCAAACTAGCCTATAATGCAAGATGAATGCATGAAAAACAATCCTAAATGCATGCAAAATATGCAAAATATATAGTAATATCAGAGATGCAGCGCAAGATCAACAAATGGGAGAGCAAGATGATTAAAAAGCTTGCCAAGAAGATCAAGAACTTAAAGAAGTACTCATCTGAGGCATCTTCAAGCAAAGAGGTTGAGCAGCCCGAGAAGAGGAGGAGATCTACTGGTGGGATAGTGATCTGTGAGCCCCAAGGCAACGAGCAAGCTGCACGCCGCTCTCTACACGAAGGAGCAAGCAAGGAGATAGGCAAAGCGGTCACTCAAGACCCTCCTAGGAAGAGCAGGAAGGCTGGAGCATCCTCAAGCTCCAGCCGAGCCTAGCTCCAAGGTACCACAACCAAATCCTTGTATATACCGCGCATCTTTTTATTTTTGTTTGTGTTTTGACTCCTTTTGAGCTCTGTTTGCCACCGAGACAGTGTCATTCAAGTTTGGGGGAGTGTGTGGTGTGTTTGACATGTTTTCTTTGATCTTATTTTCTGTTATCATCCCTTGAGTCTTGCATTGCATCGTAAGGCATAGAAAATACAAAAAAAAATTGATAAAAGTTTTAAAAAATTTCAAAAAAATTCATGTAGTTGCATTCGAATGTTTAAACATTTTAAGATTGAGTCTATAATTTTTAAGCATTTAGGTTGTTTACATTTGCATAAGGGGCAAAAGTCTTTCTTGAAAAGTGTTTTAAGCTCATGAATTGTTTCAAGGCCCTAGTTAGTAGTTCTTTGATGCATTGCACACTCTTTGAAAGTAAGCTCTAACCATACTTGGATCATTTTTTTTGATTTTTGTGGCTTAAGTTGAACATTCATGAATTGAATCCATTCCTAATAAGTGAGAACCTTAATTTGAATCTTTTTAATTATCATACTTATGCATTTGAAAAAGGATACATGGATCACTTATACATACTTAGGCTTTCTTCTTCCTTTCACCACTCTCTTGTAAGCCTAAGTAGACTTCCCCACCTTTACCTTACCCTCTTTTCAAGCCAATGTTCTTGTGTGATAAATCTTTGTGAGGCCTCTTTTTTGTTGAACTTGCCATAAAGTGTTAGGTTTAGGCGACATGATTAGGCTTTCATATTGATGCTAGCTTTGCATTTTGAAGCTGGTTTTAGGCTTAGGATATGGCAGGTATTCATGGGGATTTCTTGGTTTTATTTCGGTTTAAAGAGTTTGAAGTTTGGAAGTTGAATAAAAGGGTTTCAATGGTTTTAAGTGGAAGGCTTATTGTTTTAAAAATGAAAGCTCTAGTTTAAATAAGAAGGTAGTTCTCAAAAGAAAAGAAAAAGAAAAAAAAAGAAAAGAGCCTAAAGGCCAATGTTTAAAAAGAAAAGAAAAGAAAAAAAATGAGTAAAGAGCTATCAAAGTAAAAAGAAAAAGAGCTAAGTATGTTTTCAGCCTTACCACTAGCCAAAAGAGTTTTAAAATGTTGCTGTTATTCGGGTTTTTGATTGGCGAATTGCCTTGATGATAAGGGTAGTCTTTAGGAGGGCGAGTGAGCTTAAAAAGAAAAGAAAAATGAGAGAGTGTTTTAGGATCATTGTTAGTATGTATGAGTAGATGAGAGTCTAGTCATGTATGCATCAATTGTCTCTACCTTTAGAATTATGCATAAGTTCGACAATTCTTTGAGATAACCCTTTGTTTGAATTGCCCTTATAAGTGAGATCATTTTTATCCGCAACCCTTGTCCCTTAGCCAAGTGTATTCGGTTTTAAAGTGCATAAGTGTGATTCACTGTTTTGAGCTTAATGAATGTTAAAGGTTAGGATTCTTGGATTGTTTGGGATATGAGAGTCATGATTTGAAATTCGATTTGTGATGAGTATGGCTAAGTTCTTTGGAGTATGAGTGTGTGCATTGCATTTTAGAATTAAGAACTAGGACCATTGAATTGATTCATTTGAAAAACACTTTTGCAAGAAGCTTGAACCCCCGTTTTAAAACCTCTTCTCCTTTCTTGAATTTTGTTTGCTTGAGGGCAAGCAAAATGCAAGTTTGGGGGAGTCGATTTTACCATATATTTCACATATTTTGCATACATTCAAGATAGTTTTTCATGCATTCATCTTGCATTATAAGCTAGTTTGTTCCATTTGTTGCATTTTAGGTCCTAGATCCCTTTGTATTCGCATTTTGCATGTTTCTTGAACTTTTGCATCATTATCAGGTTGTTTGGAGCACTCTGGAGTTGTGGAGGTTATGTGGACGTGAGGAGGATCAGCTAGAAGCTCGTGGACACTTGGAGAGGTCAACCTTGCATGCGAAGGACCCGAGATCGAGTAGCGGATCGAGCAAGGCAGGTTGATGTAGATGAGATTGACCAGAAGACCTCTTTTAGCATTTTAAAACCTCTGTTCGTCATTCGCTTGTCATAAAGTTGCATTCTTGTTCATTAGAAATTCAATCGCTTTAAGTTATTAGATCGGTCAGTTTTACTCGATCTAGTGGTCGATCCACTGCTCGATTTTGCTCTTTTGTTGTTCTGTTTTCTTTCAGTGTTAGTTAACCCTCTTCCAGGGATTTTAAAATTGTTTTGCATTTCATTTGGTCATTGCACTTAGTTTTAGTTGATTTTACCAATCATTTATCCGATTTGCCTAGCTTTGCTGAATACTTGCATTCCTAGTGTTCTTCCTGCTTCCTAGGTTGGATTGATACCTCTTGCATACTATACAACAACTATAGGTTGCTTGAGCTTTGATATTGTGGCTTGACTTGCATAAAAATCCTAGTATCAATATTAGCTCCCATATTCTCAAGTCTTGGCTCCACAACCTCTAGCTTGTGAAATACTTCCTTGAGTAACCTGATTTGATCCTTTACTTCAAGAAATGTTGTACCATGAGGAAGCTTGATGCCAATATCTTCTATACCCTTTCTGACCTTTGGGTAGACTGCTCTTTGAGCTTTTGTAAAGTGCATTATGGGGTAAGGAATTGGTGGTTTGTAGACTTGAACCTCAACAGCTTTGCCTTTGTCATTGGTTGAAGAAGTCCCCACTTGGCGGTCATGAAAGGCTTTAAAATCTTCAGGACTTTCATTGGCATAAACCATCAAAGCACGTTAGACTTCTATCAGCTCCTTATCAGCTTCACTAGGCTCTGTTTTGGCCTCTTCTTTTGGAGCAACTAAGGCTTTCTCTGCCTCTTCCTTCACAAGTCTCTCCTTCTCTATGGCAAACTCTTCTTCTCTGTCCAAACCTTGAAGAAACTGCTCTATAATGTCCACTGCTTGTTGATCATACTTGGTAATGTTTAAAACATCTCCCCCACGCCTTGAATCTTCCATATACCTATGGAGTAACAGTTCTTGAAGCATAAAACCAAGATCTTTCAATGAAGCATCTTCAATATCACTCAACTCTTCATCCTCTTCAGTAATCAAATGGCAGAATTCTTTAGGAGTAGCCTCACTCTTTCCAGGTAATTGGTTTTTTGGCTTTGAAGAAGAAGCACGTTTACTATCAAGAGACTTCACCCTTTGGTTTAAAGCATCAAGCTTACCATTCAAATCACAAGTTGTAGCATCAATCTTGTTGTGTACTTCAGGAAACTTCTTATGCAGCTCTATGGTGGTGTTGGCTTGATCATTCAGAAGCTGTTGCATCATCTTTTTGATCTCACCATCTTGAGCGCTAGATGAGCCCTATGCATTGCCAAAACCTGGTGGAGCAAAAGCTGGTCTTGGCTGAAATTTTGATTGATGAAATCCGCCTTGGTTAGCTTGAAATGGTGGTCTTGAAGCAAATTTTTGCTGTTGGTTGAAAGGAAGAAAAGGCTTGTTGCCTTGGCTTTGTTGAGCACCTTGTGAAGGATATATTTGGTCTTGAGGATTGGCCATGTTAGTGCTCCTGTAAGAGAAGTTAGGATGGTTGCGATTGTTGTTGAAGCCTTCAAAGCCTTGTTGGTTCATGTAGAAGTCTTCTTCCTTTATAACTGTCCCATCTTCTCCTTGTGCAGCATCAGCTTCACTAACATAGCTCACATTCTTGAAAGACACACTCAAATGCTTATCAATCTTGTCATTCAAAGCTTTGATATCCTTCTTTGCAATCTCACTTTCAGTGCTTCCAACAACTCTTGTTGTTTTGTCATACTCTTCACCGTAATTCCCATTTTGATAAGGTCATGTTTTCAACTAAAGCAAGACCATCAACCACTATGTTGCCCATGAAGTTTCCATTAGAAGCAGTATCCAAAAGCATTCTGTATTTATGAGTAACACCACGGTACAAAGAAGACAGCAGGCTCTTGATATCTCCATTATTTATACCATCTTAGCTTGCATTCATCACTAGTTTTAGCTTTTAAACATGCATATTTTGCTTCTTCTTGTCCCATTTGCATTCATTTAGGAGTTAGTGTAGTTTTAGGAGCTGCATTGCATAATGCATTCATTTGGAGTTTTATTCAGGTACTAGAAGGAGTGTAGAGGCCATGTGGTGCAATGGATGTGATCTGGGAATGAAGCAAGAAGAAGGACAAAGGCGGATAGGTCAATATTGATGACAACATCGACATCATCTGATCGATACGAAGCATATCGATGGGAGTATCGATCACTTCAACATCGATACAGTGAAGGCGTGGTCTGAAGGCCGCATATCGACTAAGGGAGACCTCGACGCAACAGAAGGGAGCCCATTCCGAGCAGCGTATCGACGCCCCAGACCGATACACAGGACAGGACAATACCGAGGTGCTGTATCGACTTGTTTGCCCGATGAGCCTTAACTAAAAAGCGATTGTATCGACTTCACACCAAGGAGATTTAAACCGATACAACCTTGAACCCTTCTGTATCAACCAGTATATCGAGCAAGGGATATCGATACAACCCACAAGAAGTGATGATATCGACGTGTGTATCGATGTGCATGATCGATATGGTCCATCCGAGTCAGCCTAGTTTTGGTTTAATCTTAGTTTACTAGGGGTTTCTTAGGTTTTGAAGCATCACTAGTTAGGTTATAATCCCCTCTTAATCAATAACCCCCATCTTAGATCCTCACTTTGTCTATTTGAATTTCCTGCTATGTTTAGTTCTGTCTCTAGACATGTTTAGTTTGATCACAACTGCTTTCTTGAATTTGGCTTGACTTATGTGATTTGCTGTATTCTTGGTTTCTTATGAACTCAGATGGATTGATACCTGACATGCTGCACTGACATGAGTGTGTTAGGATTTGGTTAGCTAGTCAAAATCCTGCTATCAAATTGGCTGTTGCCATATGGGTTTAGTTTAAACATTAGGATTTGTGGATTGTTTAAGATCAAGTTGTTAAATTTCTCCTTATAGGTGTATGAACTTGAGGTCTAAAGGCAATCAAAATCTGAGGGATTATCAACACAACATTCTGCAATTGTAAAGAGCATTAAGAGAAACAAGGGAAAGAGAGAGACTGCAAAGGTTTCATCAGCTCAGCATGGAGCATGGCATAGATGATCAACGCTTTCAGGGCCCACCAAGAGCACAAGGTGTTCAAGGAGTTGCTAGTGTTCAGGGACAACAAGGAGTCCAAGGATAGAAGGGTCAGAGAGGAGCAGCACATGGTGCACAACTAATCAGACCCATTGGAGCAGGAGATGCGCCCAATGCTTACAACAACAGAATAAGAATCATTCCTCCAGCTGTTCAGAACAACAAGTTTGAGATCAAGTCTGGTCTGATCTCCATGGTCCAAGGAATCAAGTTCCATGGCTTACGTTTAGAAGACCATTTGGACCACTAGGATAAATTTTATAGGCTCTGCTCACTCGCCAAGATCAATGGAGTCAGTGTAGATGGTTTCAATCTGAGGCTGTTCCCATTCTCATCAATGGGAGAAGAATTTACCTCAGGGCAGCATCACAAGGTAGGATGAGTGCAAGAGAGCATTCCTGGCCAAGTTCTTCTCTACTTCAAGGACAGCTAGAATAAGAAATGAAATCTCTAATTTTGCTCAAAAGAAAAGTGAGAATTTTGGTGAAGCATGGGATAGATTCAAAGGGTACACACTTCAGTGCCCTCACCATGGATTCTTACGAGCTTCACTCCTCTCCACCCTATACAGAGGTGCTCTCCCTAAGATCAGGATGCTACTTGATACTGTCTCCAATGGAAACATCCTATCTAAGGATGTAGATGAAGGTCTAGAGCTTTTGGAGAACTTAGCTCAAAGTGATGGCAATTATAGTGAAGACTATGATAGAACTCCAAGAGGAGAGGATGGTAACACTAAGAAGAGAGTTGAACGAGCTGAACATAAGGCTTCACAAATGATAACTAGGGTTTTTCTACGATGTTTTAAATCAAAGCCAAAAGAAAGTTATAGTTGTAGTATAGCTGCTAGAGGTGCCAATCCAGCTCAGGTTGTCTTGAAAGATACTAAGAATCCAAGAGCTTTGTTAAGCTAAGTGAAATTCAGATTAATTTAGGAGAAAATCTGTAAAAACTAAATGCAACTACTAAATGACCACAAAAACTATTTTAAAATCCCTACTGATGGGTTAAACAAGTACTAGATGACCTCTAAGAAATTAAAATGCAAGACTACTAGTTTTTGAAAATTGAAAGCTAAAGGCAGACTGAAAAGAAAAGTTCTAACAAGATGATTCTAAAGAAACTAAGGCAAAAGATGCAAACTTTAGAACTAGGAAATGATGACTTTGAGTTTTAAGATGCTAAAAGTGTATTTAAGGTTGAGGGTCATGCTTAAGAGGGTTCAAGATTCAAGCATGGCGTGTGGTATAAATCCTTTCCTCAACCTTTCCTCCTAACCCATGGCGTGTGGTGGAAAGAAAGGATGAAGAACATGAAGCATAGATCTCAAAAACTGGCTTAACTAGCTCCCTAAGCGTCCATGGCGTTTGGGAAAAGATGAGCTAGTCTCTTGGATTTGGGTTTAAGGGATCTCCTGAATCCTGCTAAGGTAAGGAACTCCCTGAGATCAAAGAGATCTTTCTCAAGAGTCTCTAGGCATTAAAACCCCCAAATCCAAGAAGAGAATAAGTTAAGAACAAGAAAAAGACCAAAGCTTAAACCTTTAAACCCCTTAATCACCCCAACCTTAAACCCATGAATGACTACTCGCTACACATGATTAAAGCAAACGGAAATGCAAAGGAAGAAAATATAGACATGATTAAACTACTAAGCAAGAGAGATTTAAGAGAAATACTTATATTAAAGACGGATTAAAGTTCTACAAAATAAGAAAAGCTTAAAAAAGTAAACTATCGCGGGTTTTCAAAGCATAAAGATAGATGGAAAACTAAACAAGAAGGAGACAATAAGTACTGTTCAGCCTCACTCCCAAAAAAGGGTAGACAAAGGAAATGGTCCCCTCACTAAAATCCAAAATATTTCCACTCCGGATAAGGTTCAGAGATTGATCTGAGCAGTCGATCTCTTACTCGATCTTTCTCGTAGAACGTCTTCTTTTGCTCGATCTTCGGGTCCATTCGGTTGGGTAGATCGAGTGCTTCCATCGATCTTCTGGTCGATCCTCAGGTAATCGAGTCGTGACCTTGATCTGGCCCTCGTTCTTCCAGGGCTTAGTTCCGTGTCCGTACTCACGTTCGATCACCTTGGTTGATCTTGATCTCGATCCTCTTCCTTCAAACGACCCGTGTAACTCGATCTTCTGGTCGATTTCGTCTAGATCGACCTGCCTAGCTCGATCTGCACCTCGATCCCGGTTCCTTTGCTGCATGGCTGAGTTCCTCCACGTACTGATATCTCTTGTATTTACACCATTTAGGGCTGCATTTAGTACATATTTTGATCCTCTTTTACATGTTTTCCCTTTGCTTTTGTCCCATTTTCTTCTCCTTTTAGACTTAGGTTGCATTTAGAGTATAGTTTGCATTTTCTTTGCATTTTGGATGTTTTTAGGTGCTTTTGGAGCTTAGAGGAGCTTGGAGGAGTTTTGGGAATGATACAAGATGCTAGTTGGGAAAAAGTGAGCTAGAAGGATCACAGCAGAAGATCTCTGCAGAAGTTTTCGGTTAGAGCACAGAGAGTTTCGGTCAAGAGTGACCGATACGGAGCAAATAGATCACCAGTATCGGTCAAGTGTGATCGACACAAACACATCGGATTAATTTTGGTCATGTGTGTCGATCACTGAAGACCGATAGGGACCCATTTCGCTCACTGGAGATCGACACGATTAACCGATACTGACCCAGCCCGAACCTGTTTTTAATTACAACTATGCCATTACTCTAGGGTTTTCCTTTCTAGGCTATAAATAGCCTATTTTTCCAGATTTTCGACAAGTCATGTCAAAATACTGTTCTTGAGCATTTCTTTTAAGTTTGTAAGACAATTTCTTTGCTTTGTTTAATATAGTCAAAATACTGTTCTTTAATCTTTCTTTTAATCATGATTAGCATCCTTCCCCTTTGTGATTTGGTGTTAAACATGATTATGAGTGAGTAGTTTATCTTAGGGTTTCTAGATGTGGTAGATTAAGGGAATCTAAGGCTTGATTAAGGTTTGTTATGTTCTTCATTTTATGGGTTCCTCTCTATTAATCTGTTATTCATGCTAGATTAGTCTTGATCAAACTTGTCTAAGTTGTTAGCTTTCTCTTATGCCCACCAAGTGTTTGAAGAAATGCTGATCATGTTTAATAGAGGATTTGCTGCCTTGGCTCAAGAGATTGACTGTTTGATGAGCATTTTGACTTGAACATAGTTGTTTAAGCATGCTTGCTTGATGTTTTAGCACTAATGAGAGTTAGTTCTTGTTAGAATGTTTAGCAAAGGGTTATTTGCCAAGAGATTGGATCTAACAAGCTCAAGTGTGAACTCTATGTCTAGGAATCACCATTGCTTGCTTGCTTGCTTGATCAATGTAGTTTGAAACAGCCTTAGTTGATGCCTGAAATTCCCCAAAGTCAATAACCACATCTAGAGACTTGCCTTTCTCTTATTTGAATTTCGGATTTGCTCTGTTTTGCTCTGTTTTACTCTGTTTTTCTTGTTTAGAATTGCTTAGTTTGCTTCTGCTTTCACTTTGTTTGCTGCTTGGTTCACTTAGGTTGCTAGAACTGTTGCTTAGGCAACAAAACCAGTTCTCTGCTTGCTTGACTTAGAGATTTTACTCTCAACTCTTCTGTTTTCAACTCTTCCCAATGGATTGACATAAAACCCTTACTATAACTGACTAGTACAAGGGTGATTGAGCATAAGACACCAATTAGTCTTGTATCAATTTGGCGCCGTTGCCATTTGGGAATCAGTTTGAATCATTAGAGTTTGTAGAATCTTTAAGATCAAGCTTTTACTTTTCTTTGGTTACTAATTCTCTTTGACTCTCACTTCTGTCTTTCAGGTATATGAACTTGAGATCTCGAGGTTCAGGCAATCTTGTGGATTTCATAGACAACATCAATCTGCTGGATAGAGGACAGAGAGCAAGGAGACAGGAAGAAAGGCAGCAACACTTGCAAAGACTTGGTATGAACAATCAGGATCAAGTCATGGATGACATCAGATTTCAGGGTCCTCAAGGAGCTGCGGGCGCTCAGGGTATACAAGGACATCAAGGTGTTCAAGGCTTACAGGGTGAGCAAGGACCAAGACTTGCTGCACAAGCTCCAAGAGCAGCTAGACCTATTGGCGCTGGTGATGCACCAAATGCCTACAACAACAGAACAGGCATCATTCCACCAGCTGTCCAAAACAACAACTTAGAAATCAAGTCTGGATTGATTTCAATGGTTCAGAGCAGCAAATTCCATGGGTTACCACTTGAAGACCCTCTAGATCATTTGGACAATTTTGACAGGATGTGCTCCCTCACAAAGATAAATGGAGTAAGTGAAGATGGCTTCAAGATCTGATTGTTTCCCTTTTCCCTAGGAGATAAAGCACATCAGTGGGAGAAAAACCTTCCCCAAGGTAGTATCACCAGCTGGGAGGAATGCAAGAAAGCCGTTCTAGCAAAGTTTTTCTCCACTTCCAGAACTGCTAGGATAAGGAATGAGATCTCAGGATTTGCACAAAGGAACAATGAAAGCTTTGGAAAAGCTTGGGAGAGATTCAAGGGTTACATATTGCAATGCCCTCATCATGGCTTCTCACAAGCCTCCTTGCTCTCCACTCTCTACAGAGGAGGCTTGCCTAATATCAGAATGCTCCTGGACACAGCCTCCAATGGGAACTTCCTGTCAAAAGATGTAGATGAAGGTTTGGGGTTAGTAGAGAACTTGGCTCAGTCTGATGGAAACTACAATGAAGAGTTTGACAGAGCACCAAGGAGTGCAAAGGAAGAGTTAGAGTCTAGCAAGAAAGAAATCAAGTCTCTCCATGAGAAGTTGGACTTGCTGCTAAGAGAGAAGAAAGAGGTTCACTTTGTGGGAGACATGGTTCAGCTTGATGATCAGGAGCAATGCCAAGTTGAGGAGATGAACTATTTGGGAAATCAAGGTGGCTACAACAACTATGGGAACTACAGACCCAATCACAACTTGTCCTACATGAGCAACAATGTCGCCAACCCACAAGATCAGGTTTACCCTCAACAGCAACAGCAAGCTCCCCCAAGACCTTTTTCTCCCTACAACAATCGAGGTTTCCAGCAGAAGAACAACAACTATCAGCCAAGAGCGCCCTACAACCCTCCAGGATTCAATGCCCAAGCACAAAGACAAACTTCCTCTAGCTCTCAAGACACTGATCTCAAGAACCTCATGCAGCAAATTATCAACACCCAAGTCAGCACAACCTTGGAAATGAACAAGAAGTTTGCAGAGGTTCATAACAAAATTGATTCAGTGCATGTAGAGCTTACCAACAAGTTTGATGGGTTGGCTGCAAGAGTCAAAACTCTAGAGAACAACAAAGGAATAGCTGGTCCCAAGCCACAATGTCAGTATCCTGTAAAACCAGAAGCAAACCCAAAGGAGTTCTGCAATGCTATTGTGCTAGAAGAAGGAAGCTTCACAGCTGAAGACGAAGCTATTATTGAAGAGTTCCTCTACTTGTTTCACTGAGGACACTGAACCATTAAGTGGGGGGGGGGGGGGGGGGGGGGGGGGGGGGGGGTGGGGGGGGAAGAGTTCTTAGAAATTGAAAATGACCAAGGAGCTGTAGAAGAAGGACCCTTTGGAGATGGAGAAAACTCAGATGATGAAGAGTGGTGGGCGCCACATGAGTTGGTTGACAACACAAAGGATTACTTGATGGTAGCTGCTGATGATAAGGAGAAACCTCAAACAGCTACTCTTCCTGTCTATCAACCAACCATCCCTTTTCCAGGAAGGTTCAAGGAACAGCTGGTTCAGAAGTATGAAACTCTCTATGCTGCTCAGATGGAGTTGAGGGGTTTGAATGGCCAAGAAGAACTTGAGAAGCTAAGGGAGAAGACTGGAACACCAGAGGTTAAGGAGCTCACTATCAAAAAACTTAGGGATCCAGGCTGTTTCACTCTCCCATGTGAACTTAAGGGGCAGACTTTCAAGAGCTGTCTTTGTAACTTTGGAGCAAGTATCAATCTTCCCTATCCTCTACTGCTAAAGCTCTTGGCTACACTCAACTTCAAGAGAGTAATGTATCCCTTACTATAGCTGATGGAACAGTGAAGAAACCACTTGGGAGTCTTAAGGATGTGCCAATGATGATAGAAAGAGTAACCATTCCCAATGATTTCTTGGTGCTTGATGTGGAAGGGCATATAAAGAATGCTATCATACTAGGAAGACCTTTCTTGGCCTCAGCTGGAGCAGTGTTTGATGCTAAGGAATGCAATATTGAGCTGAAGCTGGCCAAGAAAAAGGTTCTAAGGTTTGACTCCAAGGGGAATAAGCTGGAGAATGAGCAAGCCTTCTCAATGGAGATAAAGAAGCTGAAGGAACTTGGAAGGAACTGCCCAGAGTTTGAAGGCTACCAAGGAGAAAGTTTTGATGGCTGCTGCTTGGCCAAGTTGTTTGAAGACACCACTGAAGAGGAGGTCCTTGAAGTGGTTGGTTACAAGAATCTGAATGAGATCAAGTTGGATACTAACAAAGGGGAGCTGGTTTTGCAATCAAGGGTCTCTAAGAAGGGAGAGTTCATCTTCAAGCTTCAGTAAGAGGGGAAGACTATGCCTTTTGTCAAGATAAAGATGAATGGAGTTTCTGCTAGAGTCCAAAGGAGCAAGCCACCACCAAGGAGTTCCATGACTCCTTCTCCTCCCCTCAACTAAAGAGGTAATCAAAGTCAAGCTTAGTGACTCTAAACAAGCACACTTAGGAGGTAGTCCCATGGTATCCTTTTGTATATATTATGCTTTCTAGTATTTCTTTTCTGCTTTGTTTTAGTGTATAGAAAAAGGATTTCGAACTGGGGTTTGAGAAAGTATGATGGGGACAAAGAACAGGTGTATTCTGGCTGATATCGGTCATTTGTATCGGTCATGACAGACCGATACACAGATTTTCGGTCATTAGTAGCGATCATGATTGATCGATATCAGTGGAGCCAGTTTATACCAGTCAATATATCGGTCACTTGTGACCGATATGGAAAGAAGTTTGAAAGAGGGATAGATTTTCGGTCATCAGTATCGCTCATGCATTATCGACATAAACACACCGTTCTAATTTCGGTCCAGTGTGTCGATCATTGGTGATCGATAAGATTCTTGGAAACATTTCGGTCACCAATATCGATCACTCATGACCGACATAAACACACCGTGTTATTTTCGGTCAAGTGTGTCGATCACTGATGACCGATACTAATCTCAGGAAGCACGTCAGTTTCTAGTGTCGATCACTCATGACAGAAAATGCAATTTCGGTCAGTAATATCGGTCATGAGTGACCGAAACTCCATCCGAGGTAAGTGTCTCAACTTTCAAAATTTTTTACCTCCTTTGGTTTGGAGCCAAAGGAGTTTGAATTTTTAAATGGGATTCCTTCTGACCTCTTTCCTATCTTCTGAACACTTTTGTTTTTGTCCCCCACACTTTTGATTCCTTATGTTCCCTTACCAACCTTTGATTCCTTTGGTTTCCTCTCCTTTCTCTCTATTTAAGAAACAACTCTCTTCACTTCTCTTCACACTTAAACTCACTCTTCTTCTCACCTAAAGCTCGAAATAACTAATTCTTTTTCTCTTTTACTGCTTTCTCTAAGTGTTCAGAAGTTCACTAAAGGTTTGCTTCCTAAACTATCTCTCTTTGCTCTTACTCTTAACTTATGATAAAAACTGCTTTTATGAAGTTTTTAAGAGCAAGCAGTGTTTAGTTTTGATTGTTGTGCTATGATTTTGCAATAAGGGTTTGTTTTGAGATATCAAGCTAGATGTTGAAGTTCTGATTAATATCTATTTATCTCATTGCTTGCTCATCTTCATCCTTTTGCAAAATCATCATCTCTGTTGCCTAGGAACCATTTTGCTAGAATATCATGCATAACTGTTTATCTTTTGTGCATTCTAGCTTATTTAGTTGCTAGCTTTTGATCTCTTCTTGCTTTGAATAAGTTTCAGCTTGTTGTTAAGACTTGTTAGACTTTTCTTAGCAAAAAAGAGTTTCTCCATTAAAAGCTTTCAGCTATTTGGTTCTGCAGCTTTTATTCTTTCACTTACCTTGTTTTCAAGCTTTGCTTTTGAAGGTACCATGGGAAGAACGAAAATAGCTACTGGGAAAAAGGGAGAAGCACCTCAGGAAGCACCAACACCTCCAACAGTAAGGCAAGAAATAGGAAAGGGCAAAGCTGCTGAGACTTCATCCAAGGCCGCTGGGAAGAGGCCATCTAAGGATAAAAGCGCCAAGCAGAGAGGCAAGGGAAAAGCTGTTGAGGAAGAGACTCCACCCATGAAGTATAGTGCTAGGGAACTCATAGAGGGATTCAGTAGATGTACCTTCAAGCCAACAAGATATCCTTGCCCCTCCACAATGAATGAGCTGGGAATCTATGAAGACTGCATCTGCACCTTTGAACAGATGAGGCTTACAGAGCTACTACAGCCTCTCCCATCCTATGAGTGCTTCACTCATCAATTCCTCTCCACCCTCAAGGTGGTTTATTATGAGAAGAGTGAGCTCCCTGACCATGATGGATGGATCTCTTTCAAGCTTGGAAAACAGAAGTTCAAAATCACATTCCAAGAACTCTCTAGGGCGCTGGGGCTTAGCACCCACTTTCAAAGAGGGAAGAAGTTCTTAATCCATGAATCACAGTACACAAGGTTTTGGGAGGCAGTTAAAGTAGGGGAATTCAAAGCTGGGGCTACAGGGAACCAACACTTGAAGCATCCTGCAGTTAGATATACACACAAGGTGCTTGCAAATACATTTTTTTCAAGGAAAGAAACCTCACACCTAACTGGCAGGGAGAGAGACTTCCTCTACAATGGATACACTGGTCCAGGCACCAGCAGATGTGCAGCGAAAGTTCCTCCACCTAGCAAGCTCCCATGCCTTGTAAGACTGTTGATGGAGCAGCTGCAAACTGGAGGAATTGTGACAGCAATTCTACTAGCCTGTGATGTGAACCTTGAGGAGCATGCTGAAGATGCTCTAGCTCTTGTCTGGATAGATATGGACTACCTGAAGAGGAGTCATTTTCTTGAGAAAAGCATCCAAGGCAAGTTTGTTTATCAATTCCTCAACAACCGCTTGGAGCATGTGAGAGTCCTTCTCCCAAACCCAAGGCTGACCTCCTTCACCACAACATCAAACATCAATTTCAACTTGAGTGAGGAGGAGCTCTAGACAGGCGGCCCTATTCCTACAGTAGAAGAAGAAGAAGACAGTGAAGAAGAAGAGGAGCACACTGAAGAGATCAGAGAAGAAGAAGAAGATGAATAATGGAATGCTACTGCTGGCGCTGAAGGCCAAGGAGGAACCCATGAAGAAGATGAGCTTGAAGAAGAAGAAGTGTTGAACTACAGCTCAAGGCAGTTCCACTTCCAGCCTTATGATGCTCCCAACCAAGGAAGCTCATCGAGAGCAGCTCATGAGAACATTAACACATTACATAAGTGGTGCAAGTGGCAGGACAAAGCCATCAAAGGGCTTATGAAGATGGTAAAAGGGAAGTTCAGAAAGAAAAAGGCTACATCAGCAAAAACTTCCCACCACAGCCACACCCAAGAGCTCTACTCTCAACAAGAAGAGCAACTTAACCCATCTGAGCCAACTGAAGAGGAGGAAGCTGTATGGAACCCCCATGGAAGACACTCATTCCATGCTCAACCAAGTGGCCATTGGGGTACATGGGCACAACCAAGGGCCTCATCTTATGAGCCAAGAGCCCATGTTCCATCATCTTGGGAGGCGCCAATCCCCAACCCCTCTGAAGTTCAGGATACATGGCAATGGGGCACACAAGGGACGTCTTCACAAGCTGAACAGCTATGGTCAAGCTGGGTTCAACCAACTCCAGAAGCAGAGCATTCCACTAAAGTCTATGAGAGAAGGAAGAGGAGAGCTAGCAAGTCTCCACAAACCTCAGGATCATCCCACAACTCCTACCATTGAACCAAGTACCACATCCCTTCCATTGTTCTATACTATTGCATCTTTTTATTTTTGTAATATATTTTGTTGCTTCTCTCTTCTATTGCTTTCATTACACAAGGGACTGTGTAATTTAAGTGTGGGGGAGAGATTTGGGGTTTGACTTTGTTTTCTGTTTTCTTAGTTTTTCTTTCTCTTTTCACTTTGAGTCTCATGCATATCATCCATACATGTAAGGCATAGAAAAACACAAAAAATCGAAAAAAATTGAAACATTTTACATTTTTGCAAACCAAAAAGAGAGCATGTAGTTGCATTTCATTCTTCTAGGATTGAGTCTAGTGTTGACATGTAGGTTGCATTGCATTTGAATAGGGCATTATGATGAGTTTTCCTTGTAAAATGCTTAGTGTTTAGAGATGATTTCAGTTTTTAAGTGCTTAGTTGTTTGATGCATCATATGATTGCTAGAAGTTAAGGCTGAACCATGCTTAGATTGCTAGATTTGGTCTTTTCATCTCATTCTGAAAGCATTTGTTCTCTGAAAATCAACTCTATCAACTTGAACTTTAATTTGGACTTTTAATTATCATGTCTTATGCATTGAAAAGTGAATTCATGGCTACCATATACATATTTGGATCATCTTTCTCCTTTCTACCACTCTTGTTGATCCAAATAGCTGATCCTCATAATTATAGGACAGTTACATCCTCACCCTTAACCAAAACCTCCTTTGAGCCTAAACACTATTGTGAGAGCTGTGAGGCCTTTGCATTGCATTTTCGATTTTGTCTTTGCAAAAAGTGTTAGGAATAAGGCTGGCAATGATTAGCTCTCTTGTAGATATCAGCTTGCATTTGAGCTTGATTCTAGGATAGGAGTTTTGGGGTTTAAAAGGGTAGAGTTAGGTGGTTTGAGCTTAATGTTTTATGTTTTGAAAGAAAAGGAAAAGATTTGAAATGGTAGAAAAGGGGAAACAGTCTAGTATTGTGGTTAAGTAAAGGGAATAAAAGCTCTAAGCTTAAAAAGAAGGTTTGGCACCAACAACAATGCTTAGAAAGGACCAAAAGAAGAAAAATCTGACCAAGAAGCAATCCACCAAAGGTGATGAAGGTTCCAACACAACAAAAAAGAGCAAGTCCCAACCAAAAAGAAGCAGCCACACAAGCAAAAGAAGAAGTTTCCCCAGCCATGAAGATGGGTAAAGGGTAGAATTTAGGAAAGGGTAGACTTAGAGGGTTCACTCTTGGGTTTAAAAATGCTTAGGACTCATCTTTGGGAAGTAAGAGTAGAAGAGAGCTTTGAATTGCATGCATAAGTGTGCTTTTACCTTTAGCAGTTTGCCTAAGATGAAGTCATTTCATTGAGTGATCCTTTATGTTTTGAACCCTTATACTTAAATGAGATTAGTTGATTTGCATAAGCATGATTCATGTTCTGAACTTAATTGAATGTTAAAGAGTTGATTGATTTGAGCATCTGCCTAAGTTGAGATTTGAGATCATTTTGAAATATGATGTGCACAGCTAGGATCTTTAAAGTATAGCTGATTATGTTTGCATCCTACAACTAGGCACTTGAGCATTGAAACCATCTCTTTACCTTTGCACTTTTGGAATCTGAATGCCCACTTTCAAACCTCACTCTCCCATTTGTTCTTGATTGCTTGAGGACAAGCAAAAGGCAAGTGTGGAGGTGTTGATATCCCTTGTATTTACACCATTTAGGGCTGCATTTAGTACATATTTTGATCCTCTTTTGCATGTTTTCCCTTTGCTTTTGTTCCATTTTCTTCTCTTTTTAGACTTAGGTTGCATTTAGAGTATAGTTTGCATTTTCTTTGCATTTTGGATGTTTTTAGGTGCTTTTGGAGCTTAAAGGAGCTTGGAGGAGTTTTGGGAATGATACAAGATGCTAGCTGGGCAAAAGGGAGCAAGAAGGATCACAGCGGAAGATCTCTGCAGAAGTTTTTGGTCAAAGCACAGAGAGTTTCGGTCAAGAGTGACCGATACGGAGCATATCGGTCACCAGTATCGACCAAAACTCTTGCCTGAACTTAGCAATAAGAAGCCTTGGTTTGGTGTATTTCTTGGCATAGATGTGTCTCAGCGCAGCATGACCAGTATAAACAATCACCTTGGAGCCTACTAAGTAGCTTTTGAACTTCTCAAATGCAAAGACAACTGCCAAGAGCTCCTTCTGAGTTGTAGCATATTTTGACTGAGCCTCATCCATAGTTCTGCTGGCATAGTAGATAACATGAAGTTTCTTGTCAACTCTCTGCCGCAAAACTGCTCCAACAGCATAGTCACTAGCATCACACATTATTTCAAATTGCAAATCCCAGTTTGGAGCTTGGACTATTGGCGCTGATACCTGAGCTTGTTTGAGGGTGAGAAAGGCTTGCAGGCAGTCTTCATCAAACACAAACTCTGTCTCCTTCCATAAGGGTAAGTAATAGTAGTTTTCTCTTGATCATTAGGATGGATAGGGATCTCAAAGAATCCACTATAACCATCTAAAAAGCAGTAATACTTATGATTTGCTAATCTTTCTAACATCTGGTCTATGAATGACAAAGGGAAGTGATCTTTCCTAGAAGCAGAATTAATTTTTCTGTAATCTATGCACATCCTATGCCCAGTAATTGTTCTAGATGGTATTAGCTCATCATTTTCGTTTTTAACAACAGTGATCCTTCCCTTCTTAGGTACCACATGAACTGGTGAGACCCATGTGCTATCTGAAATGGGATAGATCACTCCTGCTTCAAGCAACTTCTAGATTTCCTTTTTTACTACTTCTTTTAAATTAGGATTCAGCCTTCTCTGGGGTTCAATAGAAGTTCTTGTCTCATCCTCTAGATGGATCCTATGAGTGCAGAGGTTAGGAGTAATGCCTTGGATATCATCTACTGAATATCCAATAGCTTTCCTAAACCTCTTTAACACTTTGACAAAGGCCAGGATCTCATCATCATTGAGGTTGTCATTGACTATAACAGGGTAAGTGGAGTTAGGACCTAAGAAAACATACCTTAGCCCTTGAGGAAGTGCTTTGAGCTCCACTTTCAGTGCCTTGAGCTCACTCCAGTCCTCATCTACGCTGCTTTGCTTCTTGGCATCAGCTTCATTGCTTGGGGAACCAGTTTCTTGAGCTGAGAAGACTTCCTTTCTTGTGTACTCCACCTTTTCAAATGGCTCTTTCTCTTCAAAGAACCTGTGAGAGTCCAATCTCAGCTGATAACCCAAGGTTTCCTTATCCAAGTACTCATCATCTACATGTTGACTTGTCAAAGCTACTTGAGGCTTGTCTCCACAACACAACTCCTCTTGAAGTTCATCATGCAGCTTTTCTAGGATATCAATCTGGAACACTTGACCTTCAATAGTAGGCTGTTGCATAATCTGCTTGATGTCAAATTTCAGAGACATGTCTTTACCCAATTGTAGCTCAATCTTCCCTTTCTTGACATCAATAACAGCTCCTGTTGTGTCTAGGAAGGGTCTCCCAAGGATGAGAGGATCTTTAGGCTCCACATCCATATATAGAACCAAAAAATCTATAGGTATCTCTACACTCCCAATTCTGAGTGGTACATCTTCAAGTAAACCCTTGGGGAGTCTCACTGATCTATCAGCCAACACCAAAGAGATTCTACAATCCTTGAACTTGGTGAAACCTAGGCGCTGTGCTACAGAGTAGGACATCAATCTGACACTAGCTCCAAGATCACACAAACATTTGTCAAACAGAAGTAGACCTATAGAGCAGGGCAAAGTAAAGCTTCCTGTATCTCCAAGCTTGTTGGGAATCACTCTCTTCTTTTGAATAATGGCATTACACTCATGTGTGAGGATCACCATCCCTTGTAGGTCCTTGGTTCTTTCAGCAACAGCATCCTTTAAGAATTTCAGATAAGGAGGAACTAGAACAAAGGCATCCAGCAATGGCATTGTGAGCTGGATCTTTTTCATCTGTTCATCAAATAGCCCTTTGTATTTATCAACCAGATGCTTCTTAAACCTTCCAGGAAAAGGTATGGTTGGCTGATAAGTAGGAGGGATGAATCTTGGTTCCTTGATTAACTCCTTAGATGCTTCCTTTGGTATTTCCTTAACCACTTCCTTGGCTTTGGTGTTGTCTGAACCTCTTCCAGCTTCAGCCACTTCATCCTCTTGAGCTTCTTCAGTATCTTTAGCTTCCACCCCCTCTTCTTGTTCCTCAATGTCCATATTGGGTGTAGAAGGTGCCACTCTTGGTGGAAGTTGCTTCCCACTTCTTAAAGTAACAGCTTTGACACACTCTTGTGTTAGTGAAGAGGTGGATGGTGGAGCCATGCTCTCTAGTTTGGTGATCTTCATATTCATAGGACCTATGTGTGACTGAAGTCTTGAGTCAATGCCTTTGTGTATTTCATCAGTCATACTTCTTTGAATATCAGTCTAGCTCTTTTGGATTTCAACAGCCATCATCTTTTGGAGTCCTCCATTAGTAAGTTGTTGGAAATGGATGAGCATTTTTTTATAGTCCAAATCATGTGAAGGAGGAGAAGTGTTGATGCAAACTGTTTGAGAAGAGGAACCTTGATATTGTTGAGTGGGAGTGTCTCCAGAGGATTGATGGACACAAACATCGTAGTCTTGATGAATCACTGGCGCCTTTTGGTGTTGGAGAGCTTGGACTGGATGTTCATTGTAGTGGTTTGGTGAGATAGAACTAGGAAGGAGTTTAGTGGTCTTATTGAGCAGCAAGTCAACTCTCATCTGCAAGGCTTTCATATCCTGCAATGCTGTCTCTAGCTTTTCTTTAGTGGCCTTGGACTGTTGTTCCTTATCATCCACATAATCCCAATTGCAGAGTGCCATGTTCTCCACTAATATCCAACCTTCATCAACATCTTTCCCAAGAAAATAACCATTACTTGCTGTATCAAGAAGGATTCTTATCTTAGGGAGAACACCTCTATAGAGTGTGGATAGTAGCATTTCCTTGGTAAAGCCATGGTGAGGGCATTGATGAGTGAAACCTCTAAACCTTTTCCATGTGTCTCCAAAACTTTTATTAGACCACTGCCTGAAGTTTGTGATCTCATTTCTGAAGTGTGCAGTTCTTGAGGGAGAGAATAATTTGGTTAAGAAAGCACCTTTACATTGTTCCCAAGTGGTGATGCTGCCTTGTGCTAGAGATTTCTTCCATAATCTAGCTCTATCACCAAGAGAAAATGGGAATAACTTGAGCTTCAAACCATCATCTGATACTCCACTAAGCTTTGTCAAAGTGCATATCCTCTCATACTGATCCAGGTGCTCTAAGGGGTCTTGGTTGGGCAATTCAAAAAACTGCCTTTCTTGGATCATGGTGATGAGACTCTCTTGATCTGATATTGTTGAGTCTCCATAGGTGGAAGAATACCTTGCCTCGAAGCATAGTTGGAGGGTATATGAACAGCACCAATAGGCCTTCTTGGTTTTTGAACTCTCATTCCCCAATCACCTTGTAGACCATCTTGACTTTGTTCACCATGCAGGCCTTTAATCCCTTGAGGACCTTGTAAACCTTGTGGACCTTGTAAGCCAAAATCAACAGCATACTGATGTTCTTCCATGCTGCAACAGCTGACTTCAGATTCTGCAAACCCCAAAATCTTTGACCTTGAACCTCAGTTGTAGTTGAAGACACTTAAAAGCAAGTGTTGTTGTACCTACAAAAGAAATTCTAGACCAAAAGAGAAATCAATAACCAAAATCGAAAATAACAAAGCTTGATCTCAACATCTCTGCAAATCCTACTAAACAAAGCATTCTCCGGCAACGGCGCCAAATTGATACAAGAGTTTTGACTCTCTTGGTCAATCATCCACTGTACTAGTCATTGTAGCATTGGGTTTATAGTAGATTTCCTAATTCAAGCAGATATAAAAAGGGTTTTAGATGTCTAGCAACCTAAGTGGCCAAACAACAATGAAGCAAGCACAAAACAAAAGGAGGAAAGCATGCAAAGCAACTAAAACAAAGGCAAAACAGGGCAAATCCGAATTCAAGCTTAAACAGAGAAAAGATGGGACTTGAGATGAGATAATTGGTATTAGGGAACTCTTAACTCAATCTAAGATGCTTACAAACTCACACAATGCTATTCCCTATGCATAGGATTCATTTATATGACTAATCCAATCTTTTGGCACTAATCATTTTGCTAATTACCAAGTCAAGAACTAATTCTCTTTAGTGAAATGATAAAGAGCAAGCATTAAGACAAATCTATCAACCCTATATTGCCAAATCACTCCCTAGACAGTCAATCTCTTGAGCCAGGTAACCAATTCTCTTGCAAAGCAGTTCAGGCATTTCATCAAACACTTGGTGGGCATAAAATGAGCGTAAGATCTTAATCAACTTAGCTAGCGCTAATTAAGCATTAAACACAGCCATCAAGAAAGGAAATGGAAGAAGTAACACTAAGCAATCTTAGATAGAGCCTCCAATTCCCTAAACCTAACCCATCTCAAATCCCTAAAAAGGACTACTCACTAGGCACCATTAAAACCATCAATTCAAAGAGAGAAAGATGACTAATCATGATTAGAGAGCTTAAACAAGGTGAAAGATGCAAACTTTTATTAAAATCAAGCAAAGATTCAAATTACAAAACCCAAAGGTCTAAACAAGGAAGAAAGAACTGCTGGATAAAAGCTTGTTCTTAGAAATTAGGGATTTTTCGTATTTATAGGAGTCTAAGCGAAAATGACAAAATTGTAAATAAATGGTCTTCAGTCTGGGTCCATATCGATCAGTTGTAACAGTCAGGGTTGATCGTTGCAAATTGTATCGGTCTGGGGAGTGATCGTTGCAGTGGCCGAAATTGACTCGGCGCGTTTGTACCGATCACTCCTGATCGATACATCTGATCGATATTCTCGTATTGGTCACTTCTTTGATCGATACTCCTGACCGAAAATCTTGTATCAATCACCCCTTGATCGATATCCTACGTGCTCTGACCGAAAAGCTCTGTAGAGATTGTCTGCCTTGATCCCTTTTGCTCCCTTTGGTCAAGCTAGTTTTCTGGATCATCCCCAAAGCTCCTCCAAGCTCCTTTTAGATCCATAAGCACCTAAAAACATCCATAATGCAAGAAAAATGCAAACTATGTCCTAAATGCAACCTAAGTCTGAAAGGAGAGGAAAAGGGGACAAATACTAAGGGAAACATGCAAAAGAGAACTAAAACATGTACTAAATGCAAGCCTAAATGGTGTAAATACAAGAGACATCAATAGTCCGGGGATTACCTCCCAAGTGTGCTTGTTTTAAGTCACTAAGCTTGACTTTGATGGTTGGAGACTTAGAGAGAAGAAGTTGTTGGAGCAGAAGCTCCTTCTCCCTTCTTCAAGTAAACCCAAGTACAACCTTAATGCAGCTTCTTCTTATCACGAGCTGACTTCTTTGTTCTCCTTTTCTTGACACTTAGTGTGATTCTCAAAGGCTTCACTTCCTTGGTGATCAAAACCTCTTCTTCTTTCAAACCATCTTCAAGCATTACCACAGTGTCAAGCTTCTTCTCTGGCTCATCAGGAAGAGTGTCCCTCATCAGCATGTTGATTGTGAAACTTATGGCATGCTCTACACGTTATTGAAGTTACATTTGCTCACTCTCTTCAACAACAATTGTTCCACAAAATGCAATAGAAGGAGACATAATCTTGTAGACCTTAAACTCATCAACAACCTTCAACACAACTGAGCTTCTCTTAATGCCTACTTGACACTTAGTGTGATTCTCAAAGGCTTCACTTCCTTGGTGATCAAAACCTCTTCTTCTTTCAAACCATCTTCAAGCATTACCACAGTGTCAAGCTTCTTCTCTGGCTCATCAGGAAGAGTGTCCCTCATCAGCATGTTGATTGTGAAACTTATGGCATGCTCTACACGTTATTGAAGTTACATTTGCTCACTCTCTTCAACAACAATTGTTCCACAAAATGCAATAGAAGGAGACATAATCTTGTAGACCTTAAACTCATCAACAACCTTCAACACAACTGAGCTTCTCTTAATGCCTACTTGAGCGCCTGCAATAGCCAAGAAAGGTGTTCCCAAAAGAAATGGTACCTCTCTAGAGTATGTCTTCTCCATGACCACAAAATCTGTTGGTATTAGACAATTACCAATCTTTAAAAGGAAATCCTTCACCATACCTAGAGGGCGCCTTGAAGTGTAATCCACAATGGTAATAGATGCCTTGCAAGGCTTCAGCTCTCTGTATTCCCAAGGTTTGACTCAAGTGGAGAGACATCACATTTACTCCAGACCCTGAATCACGAAAGGCTTCTACCTTGTCTAGCATGTCAAGCTCACAAGTAATCATGAACTTTCCAGGATTAGACAGCTTGGTCAAGGTTTTTTTCATCTCCTTGCACCTCTTCATATTAGCTCCCATATTCTCTAGTCTTGGCTTTACAACCTCTGTCTCGTGAAATACTTCCTTGCGAAACCTGATTTGATCTTTTACTTCAAGAAATGTGGTGCCATGAGGAAGCTTAATGCCAATATCTTCTATACCCTTTCTGAACTTTGGGTAGACTGCTCTTTGAGCTTTTGTAAAGTGCATTGTGTGGTAAGAAATTTGTGTTTTGTAGACTTGAACCTCAACAGCTTTGCCTTTGTCATTAGTTGAAGAAGTATCCACTTGGCGGTCATGAAAGGCTTTGAATTCTTCATGAATTTCCTTGGCATAAACTATCAAAGCACGGTACACTTCTATCTGCTCCTTATCAGCTTCACTAGGCTATGTTTTGGCCTCTTCTTTTGGAGTAGGTAAGGCTTTCTCTGCCTCTTCCTTCACAAGTCTCTCCTTCTCTATGGCAAGCTCTACTTCTCTGTCCAAACCTTAAAAAAACTTCTATATAATGTCCACAACTTGTTGATCATACTTGGTAATGTTTAAAACATCTCCCCCATGCGTTGAATCTTCCATATCCCTATGGAGTAACAGTTTTTGAAGCATAAAACCAAGATCTTCCAATGAAGCATCTTCATCATCACTCAACTCTTCATCCTCTTCAGTAATCAAATGACAGAATTCTTTAGGATTAGCCTCACTCTTTCCAGGTAATTGGTTTTTAGGCTTTGAAGAAGAACCACCTTTACTATCAAGAGACTTCAACCTTTGGTTTAAAGCATCAAGCTTACCATTCAAATCACAAGTTATAGCATCTATCTTGTTGTGTACTTCAGCAAACTTCTTATGCAGCTCTATGGTGGTGTTGACTTGATCATTCAGAAGCTGTTGCATCTTTTTGATCTCACCATCTTGAGCACTAGATGAGCCCTATGCATTGCCAAAACCTGGTGGAGCAAAAGCTGGAATAGGCTGAAAGTTTGATTGGGTAAATCCGCCTTGGTTAGCTTGAAATGGTGGTGTTGAAGCAAAATTTTTCTGTTGGTTGAGAGGAACAAAAGGCTTGTTGCCTTAGCTTTGTTGAGAACTTAGTGAAGGAAATATTTGGTCTTGAGGATTGGCCATGTTAGTGCTCCTGTAAGAGAAGTTAGGATGGTTGCGATTGTTGTTGAAACCTCCAAAGCCTTGTTGGTTCCTGTAGAAGGCTTCTTCCTTTATAATTGTCCCATCTTCTCCTTGTGTAGCATCAGCTTCACCAACATAGCTCACATTCTTGAAAGAGACTCTCAAAAGCTTATCAATCTTGTCATTCAAAGCTTTGATATCCTTCTTTGCACTCTCACTTTCAGTGCTTCCAACAACTCTTGTTGTTTTGTTATACTCTTCACCATAATTCCCATTTGATAAGGTCATGTTTTCAACTAAAGCAAGACCATCAACAACTATGTTGTCTATGAAGTTTCCATTAGAAGCATTATCCAAAAGCATTTTGTATTTAGGAGTAAAACTACGGTACAAAGAAGAAAGCAGACTCTTCATATATCCATTATCTATACCATCTTAGCTTGCATTCATCACTAGTTTTAGCCTTTAAACATGCATATTTTGCTTCTTCTTGTCCCATTTCCATACATTTAGGAGTTAGTGTTGTTTTAGGAGCTGCATTGCATTTTGCATTCATTTGGAGTTTTATTCAGGTACTAGAAGGAGTGTAGAGGCCATGTAATGCAATGGATGTGATCTGGGAATGAAGCAAGAAGAAGGACAAAGGCGATAGGCCAATATTGATGACAATATCGACATCATCTGATCGTAACGGACCATATCGATGGGAGTATCGATCACTTCAACATCGATACAGAGAAGGCGTGGTGTGAAGGCAACATATCGACTAAGGGAGACCTCGATGCAACAGAAGGGAGCCCATACCGAGCAGCGTAGCGACGCCCTAGACCGATACACAGAGACAGGACAATACCGAGGTGCTGTATCGACTTGTTTGCCCGATGAGTCTTAAGTAAAGGGCGATTGTATCGACTTCACACCAAGAAGAGTCAAATTGATAAAACCTTGAAGCCTTCTGTATTGACCAGTATATCGACCAAGGGACATCGATACAACCCAGAAGAAGTGATGATATGGACGTGTGTATCGATGTGCTTGATCGATATGGTCCATCCGACTCAGCCTATTTTTGGTTTTATTTTGGTTTACTGGGTTTCTTAGTTCCCTATAAATACTAAAGTCCTAAAATTGTTAGACAACTTAGATCTTATTATTTTCCTTCTGTTCTTGCACTTAAAACCTTTCCATTTTCAGCTTTCTTTTGTAAGAACTAGCTTGATTTAGTGAATTTCTGTATTTGCCTTTAATCTATTCTTGCTTATTCTGCGTTCTAATCATGCGTAAGCATTATTTCTCTTTGGAATATGTGGTTTTGATTATGGCTACTGAGTAGTTTTATTTAGGGTTTGACATATGGTAGATTAGATGGGTTTTAGGACTAGATTAGTGATGTCTTATGCTTAATATGATTGTCTTCTCTCTATTAGATGTGCTTAACACTATATAAGTCTTGGCCAGGCTTGTTTAGTATCTTCTCTTTCTCTTATGCCTGATAAGTGTTTGGTTTTATGCTGCTTTTAGTCTCTTAAAGGATTTGTTCTCTTAGTCTAAGGAATTAGATGTCTAAGGTGCATTTTGGCTTTATACGATTTGAGTTCTGATCTGAATGCTTGCTGATCATGTGTTTTGAGTAAAGGAATTTGTCTTGAATATGTGCTTAGCAAAGTGATTTGGGACAAGAAATTGAGCTAGTTATAGTTGTTAATCCTATGCCTAGAAGATAGCATTGTTTGAATGGTTTTGAAGCATAACTAGTTAGGTTCTAATCCCCTCTTAATCAATAACCCCCATCTTAGATCCTCATTTTATCTATTTGAATTTCTTGCTTTGTTTAGTTCAGTCTTTAGACATGTTTAGTTTGATCACAACTGCTTTCTTGAATTTGCCTTGACTTAAGTGATTTGCTCTATTCTTGGTGTCTTATGAACTCAGATGGATTGATACCTTACATGATGCAATGACATGAGTGTGTTGGGATTTGTTTAGCAAGTCAAAATCCTACTATCAAATTGGCGCCGTTGCCATAGGGGTTTATTTTAAGCATTAGGATTTGTGAATTTTTTAAGATCAAGTTGTTAAATTTCTGTTTGTTACTGATTTGCAAGTCGCTCTTCTCCTTATAGGTATGTGAACTTGAGGTCTAGAGACCATCAAAATTTGATCGATTATCAACACAACATTCTGCAATTGTAAAGAGCATTAAGAGCAACAAGGGAAAGAAATAGACTGCAAAGGTTTCATAAGCTCAGCATGGAGCATGGCATAGATGATCAACGCTTTCAGGGCCCACCAAGAACACAAGGTGTTCAAGGGGTTTCTGTAGTTCAGGGAAAGCAAGGAGTCCAATGTGAGAAGGGTCAGAGAGGACCAGCACATGGTACACAGCCTATCAGACCCATTGGAGCAGTAGATGCACCCTATGCTTACAACAACAGAATAGGAATCATCCCTCCAGCTGTTCAAAACAACAAGTTTGAGATCAAGTCTGGTCTGGTCTCCATGGTCCAAGGAATCAAGTTCCATGGCTTACCTTTAGAAGATACTTTGGACCACTAGGACAACTTTGATAGGCTCTGCTCACTCACCAAGACCAATGGAGTCAGTGAAGATGGTTTCAAGTTGAGGTTGTTCCCATTCTCATCAATGGGAGAAGAATTTACCTCATGGCAGCATCACAAGTTAGGATGAGTGCAATAGAGCATTCCTGGCCAAGTTCTTCTCTACTTCAAGGAGAGCAAAAATATGAAATGAAATCTCTGGTTTTTCTCAAAAGAATACTGAAAATTTTGGGAGAGATTCAAAGGGTACACACTTCAGTGCCCTCACCATGGATTCTCACAAGCTTCACTCCTCTCCACCCTATACAGAGGCGCTCTCCCTAAGATCAGGATGCTACTTGATACTGTCTCCAATGGAAACTTCCTATCTAAGGATTTAGATAAAGGTCTAGAGCTTTTGGAGAACTTAGCTCAAAGGGATGGCAATTATAGTGAAGACTATAATAGAACTTCAAGAGGAGAGGATGGTAACACTAAGAAGGTGTTGGAATATACAAGAAGAGAGTTGAAAGTGCTGAACACTAGGCTTCACAAACTGCTCCAAGTGCAACACAAAGAGATCAACTATGTTGATGAAATGGTGGAGCTGCCTAGTGAAGAGCAGTTACAAGTAGAAGAGATGAACTACTTGGGAAATCAAGGTGGTTACAATGGTTATGGGAATTACAGACTTAACCCAAACCTGTCCTACAGGAGCAACAATGTTGCCAACGCCCAAGACCATTTTTACCCTCAATAACAACCTCGAGGGATACAGCCAAGGCCTTTTGCGCCATTCAACCATGGATATGCACCAAGCAATAACTTCCAAGGTAACTTCCAGCAAAAGCAGTTTGCTCCTACTGGTTTCTCTCAAGGTCAAGCAAGTTCATCAAACACCAATGATGCTGAAGTGAAAGGACGACTGCAACAACTCCTTCAAGGCCAACATGCTACTAATTTAGAGATCACAAAGAAGTTAGTTGAGGTTTATAACAGGATGGACTCCTTCCATGTTAAGATTACTAACAAGTTTGATGGGTTGGCTGCAAGAGTGAAGACACTTAAGAACAACAAGGGCATTACTGGCCCTAAACTCAAGGCAACCTCCCTGGAAAACCGGAAGCTAACCCTAAGGAGTTATGCAATGCCATAGTCACTGAAGAAGAGACCTTGTCAGATGAAGAGGAAGTTGTCATTGATGAGTTCCTTTTTTTGCTCAATGAGGACATTGAACTTCAAAGTGGGGGGGAGGAGTTTCTGGCAGCTGACGCCAACAAAGAGGATACAAAGGAAGAGTCTCTTGAAGCAGCAGCCACTAAGGAAGTTGAGAAGAATAGGCTACTTGAGGAGGGTCAACCTGAGAAAAAACTGGAATCTATGATAATTCTCCTTACAGGCCAGCTCTCCCCTTTCCTGGAAGGTTTAAAAGACAGCTTCTGGATAAGTACACCACTCTCTATGCCAACCAGCTGAAGCTTAGAGGTCTTGATGTTAGGATAGAGCTGAAAGAAACCATTACCAAGACTGAGGTATAATCATCACGAAGCTTGGAGATCCAGGTTATTTCACCTTACCTTGCGAGCTGAAAGGAAAAACTTTCAAGAGCTGTCTTTGTGACCTTGGAGCAAGTGTCAACCTTCTCCCACCCTCTACTGCTAGAGGGCTTGGCTACACTTCCTTTCAAGAGAGTAATGAATCTCTAATCATAGTTGATCGCACAGTAAATGTACCACTTCAAGCCCTTAGAGATGTGTCAATGATGATTGAAGGAGTGTCCTCTTCTTGTTCTTGAATGTCCGAGTTGGTGAATATTGTCCAGGGGTTTAAGTAAGTTGTTGTCACCCCTGGAGCGTAGGTTCATGTACCTGAAAGACACAAGTGTGAAGAGAAAGAGATTAGTAACCAAACTTAAAGTAAAGGTTTAGTCTTTACTAAACCCCAAATCTTAATGCTTCCTAACAATCCTTCCCCGGCAACGGCACCATTTGGTAACAAGATTTTTGCAAGCAAGCAGAGGTATTATCAAAGCTCAAGCAACCTATAGATGTAGTACAGTAGTAAGGGGAATCAATCCACACCTAGGATGCATGAAGAGTCACTAAGAATGTATGGATGAAGCAAATCTAAGCAAAATGGATAAATGATTAGTAAAATCTAACAAAACTAAATTCAAAGATCTAATGCGATGCAAAACAATTTTAAAATCCCTGGAATAGGGTTAACTACCACTAGGAACAAGCAGAAGATTAAAAATGCAAAGCTACTAAAAACTAAAAATCGACCAGTGAATCGATCACAGGATCGAGCACTGGATCAAGCAAAATGGATCGATCTAACAAACAATTTTAAGCGAATGACTTCTAGCGAACAGGATGCAAGCTAAATGACATGCGAATGATGACCAGAGGTTTTAAATGCTAAAAAGGAGGGTTACAGGTTGAGGGTCATATTCAAGGGTCTCAAAGGTTTAAGCTTTGGTTTGAAAACATTTAGATCTACTCACTTGTGAGGTTTCTCTAAGCCTTGAAAACAAAACAAGAACCATCCATGGCGTGTGGTATGGTTCACTTACTCAATCTCTTCTCCAAACCCATGGTGTTTGGTGGAAAAAGAGATTGAAGAGCAAGGAAAACAGATTTCAATATATTGACCTAAGGAAAACAGATTACAATACAACCATGACATGTGGGAAAGGAAAGATTAGTCTCTAGGATCTGGTTTTCTAGGATATCTGAATCCTGTCAAGGTAAGACAGCCCAGGAATCATAGAGACCTTTTCCAAGGCTCTCTAAGCCTTATGATCCCAAGATCCTAGAAGAGAAGGTATGAAGAACAAAGAAAACAAAAAGCTTTAACCCTTTCAACCCTTTTGAACCGTCTCAACCCCGAAAACCCAAAAAGACTACTCAGTACACATTATTAAGACCGATTGAAAATCAATAAACGATGAAGTAAACATGATTAACGATGCGGTTAAAGAAAACTTGCTTAATATTAAACGATTCAAAGGTTTAAAGCACAAAAAGCTTAGATGTTCTACAATGGCGATAAGCCTAAGGTAGAGAGAAAGAAACGCAAAAGACAGAATGGAGAATAATGAAAGTGATAGCTGCGGTTTGCCAAAAATGGCTAAACCGCAAATGGTCCCCCCTACGCTAGCTGCCAAAACCAGCTGGACGGATAAGGTTAGTCTGGGATCGACTCGGATCACTCGATCTCCGGCTCGATCTTCTCTTGGATCGGATGACTTCGCTCGATCTTTGAGTCGATCTTTTGATGATCGGGTCAGGGACTCGATCTGGCCCTCAATCTGCATGATATGGCCCACGTCCGTACTCTCGATCGACCTCCGCACTCGATCGCATGCTCGATTTTCCTCTTGAATCGACTGGGGGTCACTCGATCTTCTGGTCGATCTCGTCTAGATAGACCTGCCTTGCCTGATCCGCAACTCGATCTCAAGTCCTTAGCTGAATGGTTGAGTTCTCCAAGTGTCCACATGCTTCGTCACGAGCCTTAGCATGTCCATGAATCCTCCACATCTCCAGAGTGTCCAAAAACAACCTGAATATGATGCATAATGCAAGAAACATGCGAATGCTAATACAAAAGTGCTTTAGAACCTAAAATGGTGCAAAGTAGCCTATAATACAAGATGAGTGCATGAAAAACTATCCTAAATGCATGCAAAATATATAGTAATATCAACTCCCCCAAACTTGCCTTTTGCTTGCCCTAAAGCAAACAAAATTCAAAGAAGGAGAAGAGGATTTAAAAACGGGGGTTTAAGCTTCTTGCAAAAGTGTTTTTCAAATGTATCAATTCAATGGTCCTAGTTCTTAATTCTAAGATGGAATGCACACACTCATACTCCAAAGAACTTAGCCATACTCATCACATAATGAATTTCAAATCATGACTATCATATCCTAAACAATCCAAGAATCCTATCCTTTAACATTCATTAAGATCAAAACCGTGAATCATACTTATGCATTTTAAAGCCGAACACACTTGGCTAAGGATAAAGGTTATGAGACTAGAATGATCTCATTTAAATGGGTTCTCCAATGCAATGGTTTCTCTCAAAAAAGGTATGAACTTATGCATAATGCTAAAGGTAAAGGCATTTGATGCATACATGACTAGACTATCATCTACCCATATATACTAACAATGATCCTAAAACCCCTCTCATTTCTTTTCTTTTCAGCTCACTCACCCTCCTAGAGACTACCCTCATCATCAAAGCAATTCGCTGAGCAAAAACCCAAATAAAAGCATCATGTTAAAACTCTTTTGGCTAGTGGAAAGGTTGAAAACACATTTAGCTTTTTTTCTTTTCTTTTTGATAGCTCTCTTCTTATTTATTTTTCTTTTCTTTTTAAACATTTGGCTCTTTGGCTCTTTTCTTTTCTTTTTCTTTTTCTTTTCTTTGAGAGCTGTCTTCTGAATTAAACTAGAGCTTTTAATTTTTAAAAACAGTGAGCCTTCCACTTAAAACCTTTTCATTCACTTCAAACACCAAACTCTTTTGAAACCGAAAACAAGTAAGCAAAATGAACAACCCCCAAGTTAATCGATCTTAACGTCCAAGTTATTAATTCTAAGATGCAATGCACACACTCATACTCCAAAGAACTTAGCCATACTCATCACACAATGAATTTGAAATCATGACTCCCCTATTCCAAACAATCAAAGAATCTCATCCTTTAACATTCATTAATGATCAAACCGTGAATCAAACTTATGCACTTTAAAGCAGAACACATTTGGCTAAGGGCGAAGGCTATGAGCATAGAATGATCTCATTTTGAAAGGTTTCATATTGCAACGGGTTTCTCTTGAGAATGGTATGAACTTTATGCATAATGCTAAAGGTAAAGGCAATTGATGCATACATGATCAGATTTTCAACTACCCATATACGCTAATCAATGATCCTAAAACCCCACTCATTTCTTTTCTTTTAAGCTCACTCACCCTCTTAGATACTACCCTTTTCAACAAAGCATTAGCTTAGCAAACCCCAAATCAAACTAGAAAACATGTTTACTCTTTAAGCTAGTGAAAAAGCTGAAAATATTTTAGCTCTTTATTTTTTTCTTATTGATAGCTCCCTACTCTTTTCTTTCTTTTCTTTTCTTTTTATTTGACACTTAGGCTCTTTTTTTTCTTTTTTTCTCTTTTTTTTCTTTTTTCTTTTTCTTTTTCTTGAGAGCTATCTTCTGAAATACTTAGAGCTTTTTATTTTTGAAAACAAAGCCTTTCACTTAAAACCTTTTATTCACTTCAATTACCAAAACCTTTGAAAACGAAAGCATATAAACACCCCTTATGAACCCCCAAACCTATCCTAAGCCTAAAACTAGCTTCAAAATGCAAAGCTACCAATCAAATGAGAACCTAATCATGTCGCCTAAACGTAACACGTAATGCTAAGTTCAAACCGAAAAGAGGCCTCATAATGATGTCACACAAGAATACTTGGCTTGAAAGAAAGGTAAGGGTAATGGCGGGAGTTCTACTTAGGCTCACAAAGAGTAGTAAAAGGAGGAAGAGAGTCTAAATATGTATAAGATCCATGTGTTCATTTTCAAAAGCAAAAGAATGATATTTAAAAGTCAGATTAGGGTTCTCACTTATTAGGACAAGTCTCAAATCATGAATGTTCAAGTCAAGTCACGAAAATCAAAACATGTGATCCAAGCATGGTAAGGACTTACTTTCAAAGCGTGAGCAAAACATCAAAGAATTACTAACTTGGGCATTGAAACAATTCATGAGTTTAAAACACCTATTTAAGAAAACTTTAACCCCTTATCCAAATGTAAACAACCTAGATCCTTAAAAATTCTAGACTCAATCCTAAAATGCTCACAAAATGAATTCAACTACATGAATTTTTTTGAAAACTTTTAAAAAATCTTACCAATTTTTTTGTTCTTTTTTATGCCTTAAATGCAATGATATGCAATGCAAGACTCAAGGGATGCAAATAGAAAATATGAGCAAAATAAACATGTTAAACCACACACATACTCCCCCAAACTTGAATGACACCGTCTCAGTGGTAAACAAATTCAAAGGAGTTCACAACACAAAGCAAAAGAAAGCAAAAATGGATGATGGTATTTACAAG
Source organism: Thlaspi arvense (assembly GCA_911865555.2). Classification (NCBI taxonomy): domain Eukaryota; kingdom Viridiplantae; phylum Streptophyta; class Magnoliopsida; order Brassicales; family Brassicaceae; genus Thlaspi; species Thlaspi arvense. The sequence continues at coordinate 18,218,983 of OU466857.2, forward strand.
GATCGGTTGTTGGTATCTTGGAGCTAAACTCGGCTGGAACTTGAGGATGTTCCAGCGGAGCTGCTCTTGCTACAGGAGCGTCGGACTATGTCCTTGCCTTTATCCTCAGTCGGGAAGCCATGGACGGAATGACGTGCTTGTTGCGCGTTGCCTTGTGGCTCATGGATGACAATACCGCCAGTCAATCTCCTCCTCTTCTTGGGCTGGTTGACCTCTACACTCATGGACCCCTTAGACCTCGCGGATGAGCTCCCTTGAAGCGCCTTGACCTTCTTGACAAGCTTCTTGATCATCTTCCCTTGCCACTTAGTTATCTTTCGCTGCACCTCCAACACTGAAGCAAGAAACTTCTCAGCCTTGGTCCGCGGCTCAAAGTCCATCCGGGTAAGCTCAAAGTTGGCTGGCATTGCGCCATCCAAGGGTGGTGACTCGGACTGCTCTCGTGCGGACTAAATAGGCATCATGGTTGTACCAAGTGGGGCGTAGCACTCTTCGTGGGTTAGGCAAAACTGGATCGTACCGATGCTATCGAAGTGTGTCTCCTCAACGTTGGGTAAGATGGACACGCTCTTCTTCCTTGCGTCATTGTAGAACTGATAAGCGAAGAATGCTGGAGCTGGCGTAGGTCCCAAGCTATCGGTATTGCGCATGTAGGTTTCGTCCATGAATGATCTATCCGCGCAAGGCTCGAACCGTTGAAGGGGTACACCGGCTTGGATAAAGAGTGGCGTGAGAAACCCTCCAATGTATGCTGAAGTCGCCTTGCACCTCAGAGCGTATGCCTTATACTTCACCAAGGAGGATCCAAGAATACACCCGTAGTTAAAATCATTCCCAAGGTCATCCATCAGCGGATCGTGGTTCTCTTCTTCGCTGCTGCATAGTATCTTCTTGATCCCTTGGAAAAGGAAGCATAACTCGGTCTTTGTCACGGTAGGAGACACGGACCGCCCGCTGAAAGTATTCGCTAGCAACTTGAGAGTATACCGCAGGATGGGGTTCCTCACTTTCTTGATCTTGGCCGTGTTTGGCTTGTAGTCTTCATCGCAAAGCATGTCCCATATGATGCTAGCGTTCTTGAGAGGGGGAAACTCCACTTGTTTAGCCACGGCGTTGAGTCCATATGCTTGGCGAAGCTCCTCAATGGAAAGGTGATAAGCTCGCCTCTTGATCTTGAAGGTGAGATGTCCTTGTGAGGGAGTAGGGACGCTCGGATTCTCATAGGAAAACGCCAAGGTAGAGAGGAAATCCAAGGTGACATGCGCATATGTCGGGCAATCCATCCTTGAAAGACAAGCAAGTCCCATGTTTTAGAGACGAGAGTCAAAATCCTCTAGAAGACCCATTCTTGCCAACAAGTCTCTACTCGCGAACTTGGTAGGCTCAAAGCGCAGCATCTCTAACCTCTTCTTTGCTGACTTTTCCTCCTTAGTCCAACGGATCCTCTCGTGAACTTGTTGAGGTTCTTCCTCATGAACTTGTTAAGCTCCTTCCTCGTGAAACACTTGTTGCTCTTCTTCTCTTTGTGTATCCTCTTCTCTGGTTCTCTTAGGTGCCATTGGTGCCTAAACTGTAAATCTCGGAAGAGAGAGTTAGAGTAGGCGGCAGATACAAAGAAAATACAAGAAAGAGAGAAAAATTTACAACTAATACCTTAGATTTTTGTGAGAGTTATAAAAATTGTAACTAGATAAAGGAAAAGAAAATGTTGAGATTATATTAAATCTAGAATATTTCCTGATTTCTAGCTACTTTTAAAAAATTTTTAAAACCTCTAGCAACTTAAATCAATCATGCGATTATAAAAGGAGTTTTGGAAAAGATTTTAATTAAAAATCTGAAAATACCTTTGCAGGATTGAAAACAGAAGGTAATGAGCTTTATGAAAAGAAAGATAGCACTCTCTCTCGATTTAGAATTCGCAAAAACAGAAATGAGAGAGTGTGAAGTAGTTGAGAACATAAAGGCAACAAAAATCTAAAACCATGGGTAAGGAAAGCAGTTTTCTGACAAAAGGTGTGGTCAAGGCACATATTTCGTGGTAAAAAATGCTTGCCTTGACCACCATTCAAATTCAAAAAGCGAGGGAAAAGAGAAAGGGAGGGAAAAGTTTTGGTTACCACGGCACGAGATCGAGTCCTTTCAGTCGATCTAGGACTCGATCTCATGCCATATTGGCTGGATCGAGAGATTCGATCGATCAGTGACTCGATTGGTTTAAAATCGAGTCTTAGATCAATTTTATATTCTCGTTCCTTGACTTTTGGTCAACTAGGCTGTACTCCTTGGATCGACTTCCTTGATCGATTCGGGGGTCGATTTGGCTGAGATCGAATGGCAGATCGAGTAGACTGCTCGATCTTTTCAAGGATCGAGTGACTCGGTTGATCTACACCTCGTTCGCTTTTCAAGCTGAACACATTGGTTTATTGCCCTCTCATGATCGACCGTTCCACTTGATTTGTCTACTCGATCTCGTCTAGATCGACTGACTCCTCTCGATTCACTAGCTCGATCTAGCAAAGAACGAGCCAGGATGAGTCGATCTAGCACTCGATCTCTAGCCTATATTCACCCCTTCTTACCCCCTTTGGATCTAAGATTATGGCCTGCAATCCCTTATACCTTTTCCTACACACTCAGAAGATAAAAACATAAAACTGAAAGAGAAATAAAACAAAAATATATACAAGATAGACATGGGAATGCCTCCCAAGTGCGCTTTCTTTAATGTCTTTAGCTAGACTTTACTTGGTTTAGGCAGATGGTGGGTCTTGGAGAAGCATTGAAGTGCTCTCCTTGTTGAATGCGCTGGCCAAGTATGGCTTCACTCTGTGTCTGTTTACTGTGAATGCATTCCCACTCTTGCCAACCAACGTAACGGCTCTGTAATGCAATTTCTCTTTGATCTCAAACGGTCCGCACCACCTAGACTTCAGCTTTCCTGGAAAGAGCTTCAGCCTCGAGTTGTAGAGAAATACCAAACTGCCTTCCTTAAGCTCTTTGTGGACCAGCTTCTTGTCATGAGCTGCCTTAGTACACTCCTTGTAGATCCTAGCATTTTCGTAGGCGTCCAGCCTTAACTCATCAAGTTCATGTAGCTGGATTAAGCGCTTCTCCTGAGCCGTCTTTAGATCAAAATTCAGCCGCTTCACTGCCCAAAATGCTATGTGTTCCAGCTCGACGGGGAGGTGACATCCCTTGCCGTAGAGAAGAGTGAAAGGAGTAGTACCAATAGGCGTTTTCAAGGCGGTCCGGTAAGCCCACAAAGCGTCGTCTAGCTTAGCTGCCTAATCCTTACAAGTAGTACCCACTGTCTTCTCGAGTATGGATTTGATCTGTTGGTTAGAGACCTCCACTTGCCCACTCATTTGAGGGTGAAACGGTGTAGCCACCTTGTGCTTCACACCATATTTTCTTAGAAGGCTCTGAAACAACTTGTTGATGAAATGGCTACCACCGTCACTGATAACAACCTTAGGGACACCAAACCGTGGAAATATGACGGTTTTGAAGAGCTTTATCACCACCTTAGAGTTGTTTGTAGGGGAAGCAATGGCCTCAACCCATTTAGTAACATAGTAAACATCCACCAAAATGAACTTGTTGCCGTAAGAAGAAGGGAAAGGTCCCATGAAATCTATGCCCCACGCGTCAAACACGTCTACCTCAAAGATAGGAACTTGAGGCATCTCGTTCCTCTTCATGATGTTTCCTGCTCTTTCACATGCTTCACAACTGTTCACGAACTCATAGGCGTCTTTGAAGATAGACAGCCACCAGAAACCGGCTTGTAAGACTTTTGTAGCGGTCTTGAATGAGGCAAAGTGACCGCCGTATGAAGAGCCATGCCAGTGAAGGAGAATGTCCTTAACTTCTTCCTTTGTTATACACCTCCCGTATAAACTGTCCACACCCCTCTTGTACAAGTAGGGCTCGTCCCAAAAGTAGTGGCCTACGTCTCTCATGAACTTCTTCTTGTGATAGTTGTCAAGATGAGAAGGCTCCTCTCCACAAGCTAAGAAATTCACAATGTCAGCGTACCAAGAAAGATCCTACTCTTTGAAGCTCAAAACCTCTTCAAACTGTCCTTCTAGCCTTCCACAAACAACCGTGGTGATCATCATGAGTTGTTATTCTGGAAGCGAATCATCTAAGGGAAGAGACTCATTGATTCTCATCCTAGAGAGGTGGTCAGCAATGCCGTTCTCTATCCTTTTCTTGTCCTTGATTTCCATATCGAATTCTTGGAGCAAAAGGATCCATCTCAAGAGTCTTGGTTTAGTGTCTTTCTTGGAATAGATGTACCTCAGAGCCACGTGATCTGTGTAGACGATGGCCATGGAGCCTACGAGGTATGACCTTAACTTCTCAAAGGCGAATACAACTGCCAGCAACTCCTTCTCAGTTGTAGTGTATCTGGCTTGAGTGTCGTCCAAGGTACGTGAAGCATAGTAAATCATGTGCAGCCGTTTATCTTTTCTCTGACCAAGAACAGCTCCCACGGCGTAGTCACTCACGTGACACATTATCTCGAACGGTAGAGTCCAATCCGATGTTTGTACTATATGCACGGATACTAGAGCTTCCTTGATGGTCACGAAAGCATGAAGGCAATCCTCATCAAACACAAAGTCAGCCTCCTTGCACAACAGCCATGTGAGAGGGCGTGCAATCTTGGAAAAATCCTTGATGAAGCGCCTGTAGAAGCCAGCATGGCCTAGGAAACTCCTCACCCCTTTGACATTAACCGGCGGCTCAAGACTCATCATAACCTCAACCTTGGCTTTATCAACCTCTATGCCTCTCTCTGATATCTTGTGGCCAAGCACGATCCCTTCCTTCACCATGAAGTGACACTTCTCCCATTTAAGCACAAGATTCGTCTCTTCACAACGCTTTAGTACCTTACAAAGATTCAACAAACACGCTGAAAAAGACGCACCATATACATAGAAGTCATCCATAAACACTTCTACCATCTCTTCTATTAGATCAGAGAAGATCGACATCATACACCGCTGAAACGTAGCCAGTGCGTTACATAACCCGAATGGCATCCTTCGATACGCCAAGGTGCCATAAGGGCATGTAAATGTCGTCTTCTCTTGATCATTCGGATGGATTGGTATTTGAATGAAACCACTATATCCATTAAGAAAGCAATAGTAAGGATGATTAGCAAGCCTCTCAAGCATTTGATCAATAAAAGGTAAAGGAAAATGATCCTTTCTAGTAGGAAGATTAAGCTTCATATAGTCTATACACATACGGTGTCCTGTAATAGTCCTAGTAGGTATAAGCTCATCTTTATCATTCTTAATGACTGTGATCCCTCCCTTCTTAGGCACCACGTGTACGAGAGGAACCCACGTGCAGTCACTTATGGGATAGATCACGTCAGCCTCTAAAAGCTTAAGAATCTCTTTCTTAACAACCTCCTTTAGATTAGGATTCAAACGCCTTTGGTGTTCTATAGAAGAGGCATTCTCATTATCCAAGTGAATCCTATGAGTGCAAAGCATTGGTAAAAGGCCTTTGATGTCACTTAGAGAGTACCCAATGGCCTTCCTATACTTTCTCAGCTCATTAAGGAGCGAGTGCAACTCATCATCACTTAAGTTCTCATTCACAATCACGGGATAGGTTTCATTAAGCCCTAAGAAAGCATACCTTAGCCCTTTTGGGAGCTCCTTAAGGTCCACCTTTGGGGCTAGCAGCTCGCTCCAGTCCTCCTCGTGGCTCTTGTAGACGTTCCCATCCTCAGTAGCCTCCTTAGAACCCGAGACATGACCCAAAAGACTGCCTTCTTGAACCGTTGTCCCCTCCGAGATCGAGTCTGCCGGTCGATCTTGCACTCGTTCTGACCCGGATCGAGCAACTTCACTGAAATCTCCTACTCAATTTAATTGGGATCGAGCAGGAGAACGAGTCTCCGTCCCGATCTCTGAACTGATCGATTGACTTCCCTCGATCTTCCCATAGATTGTTTTGCTGGATCGACTGCTCTCAGGTCGATCATGTACTCGATTTAATTGGGATCGAGTAGTGGATCGACTGTCTGAGTCGTTCTCTTCTTCGGATCGAGTGATCTTCTCCATTGCCTGATCGATCTCTAAGCATCTGCCTTCATCTCCTAGCACAACTTTCCTAGAATCAAGGAGGTTGACGTACTCCTGAGTCTTCCCACTCAGAAACCCAAACTCCCCTGGCTCCTTAGTCAATGCCAGCTTCAAGTGATCCTCTTGTGCAAGCTCTTCTAGCAGTTCATCCGCCAAAGCATCCACCGTCTCTATGTAGAAAGCTTGCCCTTCTATGGTTGGCTTCTTCAGGACCTCGTGGATATCAAAATCCAGCCTTATGTCTTTGCCTAAGTGTAAAGCTATCTTTCCATTCTTGACATCAATGATAGCTCCGGCGGTTGCAAGGAATGGCCTTCCAGGAATGAGCGGATCCTTAGGTTCTTCATCCATTTCAAGCACGATGAAGTCTGTAGGCACGTTTACACCACTGATCCTCACTGGTAAGTCCTCAAGCAAACCCACCGGTAACCTCACGCTTCTGTCGGCTAGCACCAATGATATTCTACAGTCTTTGAACCGGGTAAAACCTAGCTTCTTTGCTATAGAATGGGGCCTCAAATTTATACTAGCACCGAGATCGCATAAACAACTCTGAAATGCTAAAGGACCGAGAGCACATGGTATAGTGAAGCTTCCTGGATCTCCCAACTTCTTGGGGACTATCTCTTTGTGTAACACGGCGCTACATTCTCCACTAAGTACCAGCACTTCCTTGCTGATCGGGTTGGGAGCTCGATCCGGTCTTCGATCTGCATGATGTGATTTACGTCCGTACTTCAGATCGATATCCACACTCGATCTTGGTCTCGATCCATCCGCTTGCATCGACTTGAATACTCGATCTTCTGGTCGATCTCGTCTAGATCGACCTGCCTTGCTGAATCTGCTACTCGATCTCGGGTCCTAAGCATGCAATCCTGATTTCACCAAGTGTCCACAAACTTCCTCACGAGCCTTAGCACGTCCACGAATCTTCCATAGCTCCAAAGTAACCGAAAATAACCTGAATGCGATGCAAAATGCAAGAAACATGCAAATGCTGGTGCAAAAGTACTCTAGGACCTAAAGTGACGCAAACTAGCCTAAAGTGCAAAGTAAATGCATCAGAAACTATCCTATTTGTATGCATAACACATGAAATATGCAGCAATATCAATAAGTGATGGAGGAAGCCACTTTATCAACAAGGTGTTCGAAAGTCTCTTGAAGAAGTATGGAGTAAAGCACAAGGTACCTTATCACCCACAAACAAGTGGGCAAGTAGAGGTCTCAAATAGATTGATCAAAGCTATCTAAGAGAGGACCGTAGGAGTAACTCGGAAGGATTGGGCGGTCAAACTAGATGATGCTCTATGGGCTTACCGAACAGCCTTCAAGACTCATATAGGTACCACTCCCTTCACTCTCCTTTACGGCAAGGCATGTCACCTCCCTGTGGAGCTAGAGCATAGATCACTATGGGCAGTGAAGCAGATGAAATTCAGTCTCAAGACGGCACAGGAGAATAGGTTGATTCAACTCCAGGAGCATGATGAGCTAAGGCTAGACGCTGATGAGAGCATCAAAATCTACAAGGAAAGGACCAAGGCGGTTCATGACAAGAAGTTGGTGCATAAGGAGCTTAAGGAGGGCAGTCTGGTCTTGCTTTACAACTCACGCTTGAAGCTATTCCCAGGGAAGCTCAAGTCTAGGTGGTGTGGACCTTTTGAGATCAAGGGAGTTCTACCCTATGGAGCGGTTACTTTGGTTGGCAAGAGTGGAAAGGCTTTCACGGTTAATGGGCACAGAATCAAGCCCTACTTGGCGAGTGATTGCAGCAAGGAGAACACTACACCGGTTCTCCAAGACCCACCTCAGGCCTGAACCAAGTAAAGTCTAGCTAAAGACGTTAAAGAGAGCGCACTTGGGAGGCATTCCCATGTCTATCTTGTATATATTTTTGCTTTCTTTCTATTTCAGTTTTATGCTTTTTATGTTTAAGTGTGTAGGTGAAAGGATAGGTGATTGGAGATCACGATCTTGGAGTCAAAAGAGGCGAGGAAAGGAGAAGTATAGGCTAGATATCGAGTGCTAGATCGACTTATCCTGGTTCGATCTTTACTAGATCGAGCTAGTGAAACGAGAGGAGTCATTCTATTTAGATGAGATCTAGTAGACAATCGAGTGATTCAGTCGATCATGAGAGGATGACCCACCAATGCGTTTAGAACGAGGTGTGGATCGACTGACCTCACTCAATCCTCGATCTGAATCGATCAGTCTACTCGATCTGCAACTCCATCTTAGCTGAAACGACCTCCAAATCGATAATGTCGCTCGATCCAAGGAGCTTAGCCTAAATGAGAAAGAATCATGGAACGAGGGGGGCACACTCGATCTAGGACTCGATGCAATATGAATCGAGTCCCTGATCGATCAAACCTTTCGATCCTACCCAACATGGGCATGAGATCGAGTCCTAGATCGACCAAATTGACTCTATCTCGTGTCGAGGTAAGTCAAAAATTTTCCTTCCTTTCTTCTTTCCCTCTAGATTTAAATTTGAATTGTTCTCAAGGCAAGCATCTTTGACCATGAAAGATGTGCCTTGACCACACTTTTGTCAGAAACCACTTGTTTTGCCCATGGTTTTCTTAGTCTTTATATTCACATGCATCCACACTCTCTCATTTTTGTGTTCGGACTGTTTTCAAAAGAGTAAAGAGAGAGTGTGAACTTTGTTTTAAGACTAAAAGCATATGCATTCATCCTTTCGAAAGGTATTTTCTGTCCATTGATTTGCTTGTTTAAAATTTTTTGGAAAATTGCCTTTTGATTGCTTAAGATGATTGTTAGTTGTTAGGGAATTAGGATAATTTTGAGGAATAGCTAAATATTAGGAAAATTTCTAGATTTAATTCTACCTCTACATATTCTCCCCTAGTATTTAACTATAAGTTTTATAAATCCCCTAAAAATCTAGGTTTATTGCAAGTTTTTCTCTTTTACCTTGTCTTTCTCTTACATTCGCCGCCTATACTCATTCTCCTCTTTTAGAATTGTGTTCCAGGTACCAATGGCACCCAAGAGAACCAGAGAGGAGACAACACAAAATGAAGGAACACAAGAAGTGGCTTAGGAGAAGGTCAGATGGACAAAGGAGGAGAAACAAGCCAAGAAACGGTTGGAAAGCCTGAGGTTTGACCCTACAAAGTTCGCGAGCAGGGATTTGTTGGAAAAGATGGGGATATTGGGAGATTTTGATCAGCTTCTCAAGAACATTGGGCTCCGGTGCTTGACAAGGATGGATTGCCCAACCTATCCCGAGGCAACCTTAGACTTCTTAGCCACCTTGGAGTTTACCTACGAGAATCCAAGCCTCCCCACTCCATCACAAGGTCACATCACCTTCAAGATCAGGAGGCAAGCTTATCACCTCTCCATCGCCGAGTTATGCCAAGCCTACGGTCTGAAAGCTAGCGCAAAGCTCGTCGAGTTTCCTCCTTTCACTCAAGCCAACGACCTATGGGATTTGATCAGCAACGATGACTACAAGTCTAACACGGCCAAGATCAAGAGAGTCCTCAGCCCCGTGCTGAGATACACCCTCAAGCTCATAGCCAACACTTTCAGCGAAAGGTCCGTGGCTCCAACAGTCACCAAGAATGAGTTGTGTTTTCTCTTCCAAGGCGTTAAGCACCTTCTATGTGATACTAAGGAGAATGACGAGCCGATGGTAGATGAGCTTGGAGATGATGTCAATTATGGAGGCATTTTGGCTTCATCTTTGATCAGGTACAAGGCGTGGGCAATGAGGTGCAAGGCGAGTTCAGCGCTGATAGGAGGCTTCCTTACACCACTGTTTGTTCAAGCCGGTGTACCTCTTCCTGATTTTGCACCTTGCGCAGATAGAGCTTATATGGATGAGGTTTACATGCGCAACACAGACAGCTTGGGACGCACGCCAGCTGAGGGATTCTTTGCTTACTTGTTCTATGATTGCGAAAATGAGAAGAGGGTGTGCATCTTGCCAAACAAAGAGGAAACTGAGCTGCTAGGTGTTGGCAACGTTGAGTTTCTGCCAAGTGTTGAGGAATGCTATGCACCTCTAGGAGCCACAGCCGCACCTCCATGAGTTGCTCGCCCACGTTCAGAGTCACCTCCCTCCGATGCTGAGATGCCAGCTAGCTTCGACCTTCCCAAGCTCGAATACGAGCCAAGAACCAAGGCGGAGAAGTTTTTTGCTTCTGTTGTGGAGATGCAGCGGAAGGTGAATAAGTGGCAGTGCAAGATGATTAAAATGCTTGCCAAGAAGATCAAGGGCTTGCAAAAGAAATCATCTGAGGCGTCTTCGAGCGAAGATGTTGAGCAACCCGAGAAGAGAAGGATATCAACTGGTGGGATAGTGATCCGTGAGCCCCAAGGCGATAACCAAACTGCACGCCACTCTCTACACGAAGGAGCAAGCAAGGTGAAAGGCAAGACGGTCATCCACGAGACTCCTAGAAAGAGCAGGAAGTCTGGAGCATCCTCAAGCTCCAGCCATGCCTAGCTCCGAGGTACCAACTCACAACCTTGTAAATATCATGCATTTTCTTTAATTTTTGCATTGTGTTTTTACTCTTCTTGAATTTGTTTGCCACCGAGACGGTGTCATTCAAATTTGGGGAAGTTTGTGTGTTATTTGACAAGTTTTCTTTGATATTATTTTGAGTTATCATCCTTGAGTCTTGCATTGCATCATCTAAGGCATAGAAAATACAAAAAAATGATAAAAAATTATAAAAGTTTTCAAAAAAATTCAAGTAGTTTGCACTTGCATTGTTAAATATTTTAGGATTGAGTCTAGAATTTTAAAAATCATGTAGGTTGTTGCATTTTCATAGGGAGTGAATGATAAACACTTGTTACGATGTTAATGTTAGAACTGTTTTTCAAGCCTTGGTTGTTTGTTGTTTGATTGCATCTAGTGAGTTTGAAGTTAAGGCTGCACCATACCTTGATTACTTGCATTTGATACTCTAGTCTTCTGTTGAAAATCGCTTTTATTTGATGCCAACTCCATCTTAGTAGAACCATAATCTTGTCATTGAATTATCTTGTTTGTGCATTGAGAGCGATTGCATGGCTTACCTATATACATACTTGAATTATCTTCTTCCCTTCTTACAACTCTTGTTAATCCAAGTAGCTGATCCTCATCATCATGAGACAGTTAACCACGCCCTAAACCAAACCTTCTTTCTGACCTAAACACTTTTGCGTGAGTTGTGAGGCCTTACATTGCATCAATTTCTATCCTATCTTAGCAAAAAGTGTTAGGAATAAGGCTGGCAAGGAGAAGCTCCCTTGTAGACACCACCTTGCATTTTGAGATTGGTATTAGGTTAGGAGTTTGGGAAAGGGCTGTCTGAGTGGTTTGAGCGTTTTATGTTTACATCTTTACAAAAGAAGGAAAAGAATGGGATTGGTAGCAAAGGGGGAACAGATCGTTTGTGGTTAAGTAAAGTAGAAAAAGAATGCTCTTAGTGTTAAAGAAGAAAGGCGCCATCAGCAACAAGGCTTACAAAAGGTCATTCAAAAAGAAAAAAAAAATCAGACCGAGCCATCCACCAAAGGTGATGAAAACGGTGCCAAACATACAATAAAGGAGAAAAAGTTCAAACAAAAGAAGTCAACCACACAGACAGAAGAAAAAGGAGTTTCCCCCAAATGTGAAGGATGAAGAGATCAAGCGCTTTGGGAAACGGTAGACTTAGGGGTTACACTTGGGGTTTTAGAAGTTTCTAGGTTCATCTTGGGTTAAAAGGGTAGAAGGGAGCTTTAACTTGCATGCATAAGTGTGCTTTTACCTTTAGCATTTTGCCAAAGATATGATTCTTTCATTGAGCGATCGCTTATTTTCGAACCCTTACTTGAATGTGATCATCATCATCTCATGACCATGTCCCTTGACCAAATGCTTTCTCTTGATGTGCGCAAGCAGGATCCACTGGTTACCGATTAATAAATGTTAAGGAGTTAGTTGATTTGAATGCTTGTGTAGGTTAAGCTAGAGTTCATTGTTTGCTGTGATCGGTATGGCTAAAGCTTTTAAAGTAAACAACCTCTGTGCATCTTAGAACTTATAACATAGGCATTGAATCAGTTTTTCCATTGACATCTTTAGTTTTGAACTCCCGTTTTCAAACCTCTCTTCCTTTCTTGAATTTTGTTTGCTTGAGGGCAAGCAAAAGGGAAGTTTGGGGGAGTTGATATACCTATATATTTAGCATATTTATCATGCATTTAGAGTAGTTTTCATGCATTCATCTTGCATTATAGGCTAGTTTCTACCATTTGTTGCATTTTAGGTCCTAGATCACTTTGCATTCGCATTTTGCATATTTCTTGCATCTTTTGCATCATTATCATGTTGTTTGGGACACTCTAGAGTTGTGGAAGTTGCGTGGACGTGCATGGAATCAGGAGGAGTCTTGTGGACACTTGGAGAACTCAGCTATGCATGCAAAGGACTCGAGATCGAGCAGCGGATCAAGCAAGGCAGGTCGATCTAGACGAGATCGACCAGAAGATCGAGTGACTCAAGTCGTTTCAAGGAAAAGGATCGAAACCAAGATCGAGAGAGGCGATCGATCTGCGAGTACGGACGTAGATGATGCCATGCAGAACGAGAGCCAGATCGAGATCACGACTTAATCACCTAAGGATCGAGTAGGAGATCGAAGGAAGTGCTCGATCCATCCAACCAAATCGACTTGAAGATCGAGCAGAAGAAGGCGATCCATGGAGAAGATCGAGTGAGCTGATCGATCTCGAGATCGATCATTGGGACCTTATCCGGCCAGCTCATTTTTGGAGCGTAGTGAGGGGACCATTAGGGATGTTTGGCTATTTTGGGAAGGAGGCGGCTATAACTTTCACAACTTACACTTTGTTTTATCTTTTCTGTTCTCCCTCTTAGGCGATTCCGCCATTGAAAAAACTTTTAAGCTTTTCTTGTTTTTAAACTTTGAATCTCGTTAATCATTAAGTTATTTTCCATAATCGCTTGCTTAATCATGCTTAGTTTACCTTTCTTTGCATTTGAATCGGTTTCAATCATGAGAAGTGAGTAGTTTTCTTTGAGTTAAAGGTTGGGGCGATTCAAGGGTTCAAGGGTTTAAGCTTTTGGAGTTTTTCTTGTTCTTAACTAATTATCTTCTAGGATTTGGGGTCTTAAGTCTTAGAGAATCTTGGAAAAGATCTCTATGATTCCAGGGTTTCTATTACCTTTACCGGATTCAGAGATCCTTGAAAACCAGATCCTAGAGACTAATCTATCATCTCCCAAACGCCATGGATGTAGAGGGGGTTAGTTAAGCCACTATTTGGGATCTTTGCTTAATGTTCTTTGGCCCATCTTTCCACTACACGCCATAGGTTAGGAGGAAGGGTCAGAGAAAGGGGTCTTGCCACACGCCATGGATGATCCTAGTTTAACTTTTTCAAGGTATAGGGAAAGCTCTTCAAATGAGTAGATCTAGGTGTTTTCAAACCAAAGCTTGAACCTTTGAATCTCTTGAACATGACCCTCGACCTTGAACCCTCTTTTTAGCATTTTAAAACCTCTGTTTATCATTCTCTAGTCATAAAGCTTGCATCTTTGTTCATTTGAAGTCATTCATCTAAGTTGGTAGAAGTGTCCTGTTTTACCCGTTTCAGTGCTCGATTTTTAGTAATTAGTAGATTTGCTCTTTTAATCCTCTGTTTTCTTCTAGTAGTTTTTAACCCTTTTCCAGGGATTTTAAAATAGTTTCGTAGTAGTTTGGTCGTTGCATTTAGTTTTTGTCGATTTTACCATCTATTTACCCGATTCTGCTTAGATTTGCTTAGTACTTGTATTCCTAGTGTTCTTTCTTCACCCAGGCTGGATTGATACTGTAGCAACCGTATCCGAGAAAATTCACCCATCTTCACCCAGGCTAGATCGTACCGGACAAGGTATTGTCCGAGGAATAATCGAGCCAAGGGTCGGATATTGGCTGGGAAATGGAGGTTCGATCTATGGTCGGGTGATGACCGAGGGAATAGTCGGGTGGTGGCTGGATAGCCGAGCCGGACAGACCATATTCGAGGGAAACAGGGTCCAGTCCGTGGGAAATGGAATTTATCCCGGAGCAGTGGGATTTATCCGAGAGTCTGGGAGGTTAGTCCGAGTGTCAGTGGACTGTCTCCGAGGGAGAAAGGGAAACCTCCGAGAGAAGTAGAGGATTAGTCGAGGTGGGACAAGTTGTCCGAGAGAAATAGGAATATTTGGGTGAAAAATGGAAAACACCTCGGATAAGGGCGGTTTATCCGAGTGGGAAAGGATTTGGGCCGTGGGCCAAGTGTTTGGTCGGCTATTTTGTGGTTTATCGAGGGAATGGTCAAGCCGGTACAGGGAATAGCCAAGAGAATCGTATCGGACCGGGATAAAACCTAGTGGAACCAGGAAAACGTCGGATAAGTCCGGGTTATCTAGGGTTTCCGAGTTTATAAGGGATTTTGAGACTTTTCTCTGGAGAGTTGTGTTTATTCGTGAGCCATAAAGCAAAGAAAGAGAATAGTCGAGAGAAAACCCTAAGAAAAGCAGTTTATCCTGAGGACATCCGAGAGAGATCAGGTTATCGCCGAGCAGATCCGACCATCGCCAAGATAAACTGGTAAGCGATCGGATATTTCCCTAAGTGTTGAGTTTTCATCGGATAACCTTGAGCTAATAGCCTTGTTTTGTGGGCTTTTCGAGGGTAAACAGAGTTTGGTTCGAAGAAAGGTGAACGGATCGAGAGATAGCCGAGGGGAAAAAGATCTGATCGTACTGACAACCGAGAGATTCTTAAGGAGATCGGATATCTTCGTTTTGGTGCGGTTTTCATCGGGATTTCTTCTGACCAATCTGTTTCCAGCCTTGTTTAAGGTGAGTGCGTGACTGTGGTTGGTGTCTAGAACCGTAGGATTGCAAGGGTTGAATGTTTGCATGTTGATTGTGTGATTTTCATGTTATGTGTTTAGAACTGATAAGCAATTCTCATGTTATGATATATTATGGTGATTACCGTGGCATATATGATATCTAGCTAACCTCAGGGTAATCCGGATCATGTACTAGCTTAGGGGATATGGGATTCTCGCTGAAGTAGACATGGGTCTTAAAAAGGGATTGAACTGGGTTGGTTAAGTTAGATGATCATGGCCGTTTAATATTGTTATGTCTATTGTGAATTGATTGTGTTGAATGTTGAATCCGAAAGTAAGATTGCGTGTTTGGTACTGACCAGGTATTACGGGAAGACCGTACTCACTAAGTATTTATAAAATACTTACGCCTCTCTTCTTGAGTGTGTAGGTACTAAGCAGTAAAGGGGCGAGACAAGGCGGCAGTGATGGATATGGATTGATCGGGATTGGGTTTTATTTATGTTTAAGACGTTGTTCTTTGTCTTATGGTTTTGGTGTCTGATCGTTAGGTTGCTAGATGATCAGTTGCAATCGTTAGCGAACCTAAAGCTTTGGTATTTGATAACCACGAATCATGTTTAAGTGTTTTATAAAAGTTAAATAAATAAGATGAGTTGTTTTATATTCCGCTGTGTGTTGATAAGAAAGAATAAGAATAAAGGAAAAGTTCAAAAAATATGGCTAAGTATAGAAACGGAGTTAGAGGATGTAGTGGGACACAGCCGCGGTACGGTTTACCGGGTAGGGTTACCACAAGTTGGTATCAGAGCGTTTTAACGCTTCTAGGACTGAAATTGGTGACTGCTGTTGTTTGCTTGTTTGGGGTTTATGGGGCTCCGATCCATTCTTCACTGCCAAGGTCTCGCGGTAAGTTGTTGTTTAGTGTTGTGAAACACGTTGTGAGTTAGCTTCGGCTAACTGGCATTATTGTACTTGTAGATGGTTGATACCAGAAGAACCGTGAGAAACAATGGGGATGCAGGCGTGCAGCAAGTGTGGCAAGGCTCACGTTGGCGAGTGTAGGCACGATGGTAGTGGATGCCACAGGTGCGGGAGTTTAGGGCATCGGGTACGAGACTATCCGGAAGAGGATCAGAGAGTGGTCCGTGTGTCTGGCAGTGATGGTGCGGTTCAGGTTTTCTACGGCAGGGCATTTCAAGCGTAAGTGTCCTAAGGAAGGAGTGGTGGAGCAAGCTGTGGCTCAACGCAAGAGAGCAGGGGAGGCGCTTGCATCACAGGCCAAGAGACAGGCCGTTATACCGAGGGTGTACACGACGAGTGCAGCAACAGCCGAGGAACCGAGCACTTCTCATCCGATTACTGGTACATGTGGTACATAGTGTTTTCATAAAATACTTTTGCGTGATGTGTGTTAGTATAGAGTCTTAGCATTATAGGGAATGAATGTGTAGGGACCTTTCTAATTGGTGAGGTTGAGACCCATGTTCTGTTTGACTCGGGAGCGAGTCATTGTTTTGTTAATCCGGACATGATCGGAAAGGGACAGTTCCGGAAGGAACCCGGAGAGGACTTTGGGTTAGTACAGGCGGCTGGAGGCCAAGTGATGTTTTCATTAGGAATGGTTAGGAATGTTTCCGTGATGTTTGGCGAAGTGAACATGCCAGCGGATCTAGTGATCTGTAGAGTTAAGTCCTATGATGTCATTTTGGGAATGGACTGGTTAGGCAAGCACATAGCTCACTTGGATTGTCACCGGGGAAGGGTGCGGTTTGAGAGAGACGGAGAGGTCTTGGTTTAACAGGGAGTTAGACCAACCTCGGGAAGTTTGGTGGTTTCAGCTATTCAAGCAGAACGGCTGATAGAGAAGGGTTGTGAGGCGTATCTAGCAACGATCACTACCACAGAAGGAGGACCGGATGTAGACTTGGGCAGTATACCGGTGGTGCAAGAATTCGAGGATGTTTTTCAGGCGTTGGCAGGACTGCCACCAGCTCGTTCAGATCCGTTCACGATTGAACTTGAGTCGGGGACAGCTCCATTGTCAAAAGCACCATACCGGATGGCGCCTGCTGAGATGGCGGAACTAAAGAAGCAACTAAAGGAGTTGCTGGACAAAGGGTTCATTAGACCTAGTAGTTCACCGTGGGAAGCACCAGTGTTGGTCGTGAAGAAGAAGGATGGGAGCTTCAGGCTTCGCATTTATTACCGGTGATTGAACCGTGTGACCGTGAAGAACAAGTATCCACTTCCCTGGATAGACGAGTTGTTGGACCAACTCAGGGGAGCTACTTGGTTCTCCAAGATCGATTTGGCATCAGGGTACCATCAAATACCCATAAAGGAGACAGACGTGCGTAAGACTGCCTTTAGGACAAGGTATGGTCATTACGAGTTTGTGGTCATGCCGTTTGGTTTGACGAATGCGCCAGCTGCATTCAGGAAGTTGATGAATGGCGTATTCAGAGAGTACCTAGATGAGTTTGTGATCATTTTCATAGATGATATTCTAGTCATTTACGGACTGTTCTGGAGAAGTTGAGTGAACAGAAGTTATATGCCAAGCTCAGTAAGTGTAGCTTTTGGCAACGGCATATAGGGTTCTTGGGCCACATTGTTTCGGATAAGGGAGTGTCCGTGGACCTTGAGAAGATTCAGGCTATTACGGATTGGCCTAGACCAGAGAATGCTACGGAGATAAGGAGTTTTCTCGGACTAGCTGGTTACTACAGGCAGTTTGTCAAAGGTTTTGCAAGCATGGCTCAGCCAATGACAAAGCTGACTGGTAAGGATGTGGAGTATGTCTGGACGGATGAGTGTGAAGAGTGCTTCTCAAAGTTAAAGGAGTTACTCACTAGTGCACCAGTATTGGCGTTACCAGAACCGGGTGAGCCATACGTGGTATACACGGATGCATCCAGGAAAGGACTAGGGTTTGTTCTGATGGAGAATGGAAAGGTGATAGCTTATGCTTCGCGGCAGCTACGGAAACATGAGGGAAACTACCCTACGCATGATTTAGAGATGGTATTTGCACTTAAGATATGGAGATCTTACTTGTATGGGGAGAAGGTGCAGATATACACGGACCAGAAGAGTTTAAAGTACATCTTTACTCAACCGGATTTGAACTTGAGACAGCGTAGATGCATGGAGTTGGTAGCGGACTATGACTTGCAGATAGCATACCATCCAGGAATGGCCAACTTGGTGGCGGATGCGTTGAGTAGGAGAAGGGCTAGCGTATCATCAGAACAGAATGTTGGAAGCATTATGAAAATTCTAAGGACATTGCAGCTGAATGCAATAACGGAAGGGGTTGAGCCGTTGGGTATGGAAGCTGCGAATAGAGCTGACTTGTTGACTAGGATTCGGATTGCTCAGGAGCAGGATGAGAATCTGAAAAAGGTGTCTGCACCTTTTGCTTGTTGTTTGATAGCTTCCTGGTCTTTAGATTCCTTGTTCTTACGATTTTAGACGAGATCGATCGTTTCTGCTCGATCTAGTGGTCGATCTTGTGGTCGATCCACTAGTCGAATTTTAACAATTCGAAGCTCTTCCCTTTAATTTATCTGTTTGTTCCTCGTGGTAACTGCTTGCTTTCTAGTATTTTTAAAATAGGTTTCACTCTGTTTAGGTTGCTGCAATTAGTTTTCAAGATTTTCTCAACAAACTGTCTCATTTCACTTAGATTTGTCCTAGATCTTGCATTCTCTGTGGATTCTCTATCACCTAGAACTGGATTGACACTCTCTGCTTGCTTTACTACAACGTTGCATGCATTAGAGTTTTGATAAATTCTCTGCTGCATTAGACCGTAAAGAAAACCCATATCAAATGGCGCCGTTGCCATTCTAGGTTGCTTAGAGCACATAGAGATTTGGGTCTTAGCAAAGACTAAGTCTTTACCCTTTTTTTCAAGTTACTAATACTATTCTGAACCGTGTACTTTCAGGTACATGAATTTACGTTCACGTGGAGATAACAACCTTCTTCAACCCCTTGACAACATACATCAACTCGGACACTCACGTCAAAGGCGAGTCAGAGATCAAACAAGAGCATTTGAAGAGATAGTTCAGAACGGTCAGGTCAACTTTGAAGACATGGCTGAGAATGAGCATCCTGAAGGTCCTCCTCTAGCAGGACGGGGCAATGGTATCCCCCAACACGCGGCTAGACCTCCGAGAATCATAGGAGCCGGAGATGCTCCCAATACCCACCACAATAGGTTTGGGATCACTCCTCCTCCGGTACAAAACAACAACTTTGAGATCAAGCCGGGCTTCATATCTATGGTGCAAAACAACAAGTTCCACGGCTTAGCAATGGAAGACCCGTTGGAACACTTGGACAATTTTGAGCAAGTGTGTGGAATGATCAAGATCAACGGTATATCAGAAGATGCCTTCAAGCTGCGTCTCTTCCCCTTTTCCCTCGGAGACAAAGCTAGACATTAGGAGAAGACCCTACCACAAGGCACCATCACATCATGGGCTGAGTGTAAGAAGGCTTTCCTCTCCATGTTCTTCTCAAGCACCAGGACTGCTCGGTTGAGAAGCAAAATCAGCGGTTTCACTCAAAGGAACAATGAGATTTTCAACGACGCTATGGAGCATTTCAAAGACTACACGATCCAATGTCCTCATCACGGGTTCAGTGAGGAGACTCTACTCAGCACAATCTACCGTGGAGCTTCACCAAAGATCCGGTTGTTGCTTGATACAGCTAGCAAAGGCAACTTCCTCGGTCAAGAAGTAGAAGAGGGTAAGGAGCTAATAGAGAACCTTGCGTTGAGTGATGGAAACTATGCCGAGGATTATGACCGAGCACCAAGGGGATCAGAACTAGAGTCTCACAAGAAGGATCTCAAATCATTGCATGAGAAGATTGACAAGTTGGTCTTAGCTAATCAGAAGCATGTTCACTTCGTTGGTGATGCTGAGGACAACCAAGAAGAGTTAGAGCTAGGCCAAGAAGAAGCAAATTGGGTAGCCGGTCAGAACAACTACAAGTCTCAAGGCTACAACCAAGGCTACCAGAACAACAACCTATCTTACCGAAGCACCAATGTAGCCAACCCTAAAGATCAAGTGTACCCTGCTCAACAAGCTAAGCCTTTCATTCCTTACAACAAAGGCTTTCAACCAAGCAGTGGATTCCAAGGTCAAGGGCAAGGCAACTTCCAAGGGCAAGGCAACTTCCAAGGGCAACAACAACAAAACAAGGGTTATACTTCTAACTACCCTCTGGGCTTTGCACCTCAACAACAACAACAACCGATGCAACAACAAGTTGATCCGGTTCAAGCAATGTTCCAACAGCTAAATACAAGGGCAAGCTTCTACAAATCAAAAGTTCGCTGAAATGAACACTCGGCTGGATTCATCCTTGACCGACTTCTCTACTCAAATAACAAACCTCAACAACAAGATCAAGCAGCTAGAGAAGGGCAAAGCAAGCACGAGTGGACAGAACAGCCTTCCGGGAAAGTGTGAACAAAATCCAAAGGAGTATGCCAATGCTATTACGTTGAGAAGTGGCAAAGAACTTGATCCTCCGGTTTCCACAAAGACCAACGAG
The DNA here is from genome assembly GCA_911865555.2 of Thlaspi arvense. Taxonomy (NCBI): domain Eukaryota; kingdom Viridiplantae; phylum Streptophyta; class Magnoliopsida; order Brassicales; family Brassicaceae; genus Thlaspi; species Thlaspi arvense. Next base: position 18,239,565 of record OU466857.2, read on the forward strand.
GACGTTGTAATTCAAGAGGGGGAGGGTAAACTTTCAGCTGATAATGAGGAGATAAACTTTGACAACGTATGGATCCAAGGACCGAGGAGAGGTGACAAGGCATTCGTTGAGAAGAAAGCTGAGAAAACCACCAAGGAGAAGGATGAATACGTGCCCCCACCTTACGTACCAAAGTTGCCATTCCCGGGTCGGTTCAAAAAGCAGTTAATAGAGAAGCACCGAATCCTATTTGAGAAGCACTTGAGAGACGTGGAGATAAAGCTGCCTCTTGTAGACTGTCTCGCCATGATGCCCAAGTGCGCCAAGTTTTTCAAGGACACCCTTGCCAAGAAGAACAAAGAAAGCAAAGAAGTGCTTGTACTAAGCGAAGAGTGTAGCGCGGTTAATCATAAGGAGATAGTGCCTAAGAAGCTGGGAGATCCTGGAAGCTTCACCATACCGTGTGCTTTGGGTCCCCTTGAGTTCAAGAGCTGCTTGTGTGATCTCGGAGCCAGCATAAACTTGATGCCTCACTCCGTGGCTAAGAAGCTTGGTTTCACTCGGTTTAAGGAATGTCGGATCTCATTGGTGTTGGCTGATAGGAGCGTGAGACTACCAGTGGGGTTGCTTGAAGACTTGCTGGTGCGAATCAGTGGAGTAAACGTACCTACAGATTTTGTAGTGCTGGAGATGGACGAGGAGCCGAAAGACCCAGTCATCTTAGGGAGACCATTCCTAGCAACCGCCGGAGCCATAATAGACGTGAAGAATGGGAAGATTGCCTTGCATTTGGGGAAATAAATCAGGCTAGACTTTGACATCAACAAGGTTCTAAAGAAGCCAACCGTTGAAGGACAAGCTTTCTATATCGAAACGATGGATGCCTTGGCGGATGAGTTGCTGGAAGAGCTAGCTATAGAAGACCATTTGAAGCTAGCACTCACTAAGGAGCCAGGAGAGTTTGGCTATGTAGACCAGAGAACTCAAGAGTACGTAAACCTGCTAGATTCGAGGAGGATCATCAAGAATGAAGAAGGATGTTGCCTAGAAATCGACCCCGAGATCGATGCCATCACTCGATCCAGGAGTCAGATCGACAAGCCAATCGAGCACTCAACTCGATCCGGTCCAACAATCGACCAACAGATCGAGAAGGCCGCTCGATCAGGAGAAATAATCGAGCTGACGATCGAGAAAGACCTTCCGATCATTTTAGAGTCCAATCAAGAGATCGACTCAACGCCTCGATCCCTTACTCGATCCATATCAAATCGAGTAAGTGAATCGAGTGAAATGGCTCGATCTAGACGACATCGAGAGGAGAATCGACCGGAAGACTCGATCACAGGAGGGATAGCGATAGAGGAAAGCAGTCTGAAGGGCCATGCCTCGAGTTCAAAGGAGAGTTCCAAGGAGGAGAACAACAACAACAGCCACGAGGATGACTGGAATGAGCTGTTAGCCCCAAAGGTGGACCTTAAGGAGCTCCCAAAAGGGCTAAGGTATGCTTTCTTAGGACCTAATGACACCTATCCCGTGATAGTAAACGAGAACCTTAGTGATGATGAGTTGCACTCGCTCTTAACTGAGCTGAGAAAGTATAGGAAGGCCATTGGGTACTCTTTAAGTGACATCAAAGGCCTTTCCCCAATGCTATGCACTCATAGGATTCATTTGGATAATGAAAACGCCACTTCTGTAGAACACCAAAGGCGTTTGAATCCTAACTTGAAAGAGGTTGTTAAGAAAGAAATCCTTAAGCTTTTAGAGGCTGACGTGATCTATCCCATAAGTGACAGCACGTGGGTTTCACCTGTACACGTGGTGCCTAAGAAGGGAGGGATCACGGTCATAAGAAATGAAAAGTATGAACTCATCCCTACTAGGACCATTACTGGTCATAGAATGTGTATTGACTATAGAAAGCTTAACCTTGCGACAAGAAAAGACCATTTCCCTTTGCCTTTTATTGATCAGATGCTTGAGAGACTTGCAACACCCTTACTACTGTTTTCTCGATGGGTATAGCGGTTTCTTTCAAATACCTATTCACCCAAACGATCAGGAGAAAACGACTTTTACATGTCCCTACGGTACCTTTGCATATCGAAGGATGCCGTTTGGATTGTGTAATGCACCGGCTACCTTTCAGCGGTGTATGATGTCGATCTTCTCCGATCTTATAGAGGAGATGGTAGAGGTGTTTATGGATGACTTCTCTGTGTATGGTGCGTCCTTTCCTGCGTGTTTGTTGAATCTTTGCAGGGTACTTAAACGTTGTGAAGAAACAAACCTGGTGCTGAATTGGGAGAAATGCCACTTCATGGTCAAGGAAGGGATAGTACTCGGTCACAAGATTTCAGAGAAGGGTATTGAGGTTGATCAGGCTAAGGTTGAGGTTATGATGGGTTTGGAGCCGCCGGTTAATGTTAAAGGGATCAGAAGCTTCTTGGGACACGCGGGGTTCTATAGGCGCTTCATCAAAGACTTCTCCAAGATTGCACGCCCCCTTACGCGGCTGTTGTTCAAAGAAGCTGAGTTTGTATTCGATGAGGAGTGTTTGAAGGCTTTCGTGACCATCAAGGAAGCCCTCACGTCAGCCCCTATAGTCCAAGCACCAGACTGGTCTCTCCCTTTTGAGATCATGTGTGATGCTAGTGACTACGCTGTAGCAGCAGTCCTTGGTCAGAAGAAGGACAAGAAGCTGCATGTGATCTACTATGCTTCCAGGACCTTGGATGACACGCAATCACGATACACCACTACGGAGAAGGAGCTGCTTGCAGTAGTCTTCGCCTTTGAGAAGTTCAGATCATATCTCGTTGGCTCCAAGGCTATTGTATACACGGATCATGCTGCTCTATGGTACATCTACTCAAAGAAAGATACCAAACCTCGGCTCTTAAGATGGATTCTTTTGCTTAAGGAGTTTGACATGGAGATTAAAGACAAGAAGGGGATAGAAAATGGAGTCGCTGACCACCTCTCAAGGCTAAGGATCAACGAGTCTCTCCCTTTAGACGACTCTCTTCCAGAAGAACAACTTATGGCAATTACTACCGCGGTTTGTGGGAAGCTAGAAGGAAGGTTTGAGGAAGTGTTGAGTTTCAAAGAGGAGGATCTACCATGGTATGCTGATGTGGTGAACTACCTAGCATGTGGTGAGGAGCCAACACATCTCAACGGCTATCACAAGAAAAAGTTTTTGAGGGAGGCTAGTGACTACTTTTGGGATGAGCCCTACTTATACAAAAGAGGAGTAGACAGCTTGTACCGGAGATGTCTTACAAAGGAAGAAGCCAAGGATATTCTCTATCATTGCCACGGCTCTTCCTACGGAGGACATTTCGCTTCGTTCAAAACAGCCACGAAGGTGTTGCAAGCGGGTTTCTGGTGGCCATCTATATTCAGAGATGCACACGAGTTTGTGAAGAGCTGTGAGGCATGTCAGCGAGCAGGGAACATTACCAAAAGGAATGAAATGCCCCAAGTTCCTATCTTCGAGGTTGACGTGTTCGATGCGTGGGGTATTGACTTCATGGGGCCTTTCCCTTCTTCGTACGGAAACAAATACATCTTGGTAGCTGTGGATTATGTCTCCAAATAGGTTGAGGCTGTTGCTTCCCCTACAAACGACTCTAAAGTTGTGATCAAGTTGTTCAAGAGTATCATCTTTCCAAGGTTTGGGGTACCCAAGGTTGTTATAAGTGATGGAGGAAGCCATTTTGTAAACAAGGTTTTTGAGAACCTCTTAAGAAAGTATGGGGTTATGCATAAGGTGGCTACACTGTATCATCCTCAAACGAGCGGTCAGGTGGAAGTCTCTAACAGGCAGATCAAAGCTATTCTGGAGAAGACCGTTGGTGCAACAAGGAAGGACTGGTCAGTAAAGCTAGACGATGCTCTTTGGGCTTACCGTACCGCTTTCAAAACGCTGATTGGTACAACTCCTTTCACTCTACTATATGGAAAGAGTTGTCACCTCCCGGTTGAGCTAGAACACCGTGCATTGTGGGCTGTGAAGAGGCTGAATTTTGATCTCAAGACGGCTCAGGAAAAGAGTCTCATTCAGCTACATGAACTGGACGAGTTGAGGTTGAATGCTTACGAGAGTTCCAAGATCTACAAGGAGCGAACTAAGGAGGCTCATGACAAGAAACTGGTTGCCAAGGAGCTTAAGGAAGGAGGACTGGTGTTGTTGTACAACTCGAGGCTGAAGCTCTTCCCGGGCAAGCTAAAATCAAGGTGGAGCGGACCGTTCGTGATTCAAGAGGTCTTGCCTTACGGAGCTGTTACTCTTATGGGAAGAAGCGGTAGTGCATTCACCGTCAATGGGCATAGAGTCAAACCCTACCTAGCAGACAGCTTCGACAAGGAGAGTACCTCGGTGCTTCTCCAAGACCCACCATCCGCCTAGCCAAGTAAGGTCTAGCTAAAGACGTTAAAGAAAGCGCACTTGGGAGGCATTCCCATGTCTATCTTGTACATATTTTTGCTTTCATTTCTCTTCTAGTTTTATGCTTTTATGTTTTTAGTGTGTAGGAGCAGGTCTACGGAATCTAAACCTTGTCTTTGAGGTCCAAAAGGAGCAATAAGGGCTACGATATGGCTAGAGATCAAGTGCTAGATCGAGTCAGTAAATCGAGAGGAGCCAGTCGATCTAGACGAGAACGAGTGACAAGATCGACCTTGACGAAAAAGGATCGATCGATTCAAACCGGATCGACCGATCTAATTTCTCTCGGGAAAATCTGTCGGAACTTGATCGATCACTCGACTCGATCCCCCACTCGATCCAAGCCAATTCGACCCTTAAATCGAGGACTTAGCTCGATCAGAGGGACTTAGCCGAGGAGCCAACATCTCATTGATCAAGGGAGCCAATCGATCCAGGACTCGATTCACTTTCAATCGAGTCCCAAATCGAGTAACCCTCTCGATCTAAGCCATTTTAGGCATGAGATCGAGTCCTAGATCGACCAAAAGGACTCGATCTCATGCCGAGGTAACAAATTTCTTTCCCTCTTTATTGCTTTTCCCTCCAGTTTTTAAATTCAAACTTGGTCAAGGCAAGCATCTTTGACCATGAAAGATGTGCCTTGACCAAGACTTTTGTCAGAAAACCGCTTTGACCACCCATTGTTTTGGTTTTGTTAAACTCTTTAAATGTTTCAACTTGCTTCTCACTCTCTCACTTCTGTTTGCTCGAATTTTCCTACAAAGAGAGTGAGAATTTTTAAAAGCTTTAAGGTTTAACAAAGTATCCTTCACACTTGCAAAAGGTATTTTCGGATTTTAATGATTTTATTTCAAGAAAATCTCCTTAAAAATCGCAAGTTCTTGTTTTAGGATATAGGATCAGATTTGAATTTTTAAAATTAGCTAAGTATTAGAAAAAATTCTGGATTTTCAGTATCTCAAAGATTTGATTTCCTTTTATTTAGCTAATATTTTTGCTTGATCCCCAAAATTATAGGGTAGTCTATATAAATCTTCTTCTCTTATCCTCTTATTCTCATCAAATCGCCCTTTGCTAAACATTCTCTAGAATTTTTTTTCAGGAGCAATGGCACCAAAGAGAACAAGAGAGGAGCAAGCACAAGAAGGAGAAACTCAAGAGGTGGTTGCTCAAGAGAGGGTCCGGTGGAGCAAAGAAGAGAAGAGGGATAAGAAGAGGTTGGAGAGGCTCCGGTTTGAACCCACGAAGTTTGCTGATCGAGGGCTTCTATCCAGGCTCGGGCTTCTTGGAGACTTCGATCAACTCCTCAACAACATCGGTCTGAGGTGTTTGTCGCGGATGGACTGCCCTACTATCCCCGAGGTGACAATTGATTTCCTTGCAACCTTGGAGTTCCGGTACGAGAATCCGAGTGCTCCTGTTCCTTCTCAAGGCCATCTCTACTTCAAGGTTGGCCGCCAAGCTTACACGCTATCCATCCCAGAGCTATGCCAAGCCTACGGTCTCAAGGCTGATGCACATAAAGTGGAGTTCCCTGCCTTCAAGAAAGCCGACGAGTTGTGGGATCTCATCAGCAAGGAGGATTACAAAGCCAACACCGCCAAGATCAAGAGAGTCAGGAATCCAGTGCTGAGGTATACCTTGAAGCTGATTGCTAATACATTCAGTGGAAGGTCAGTTGCTCCTACTGTCACGAAGACGGAGCTGTGCTTCCTTTTCCAAGGTTTGAAGCATTTGGTGTCCGATCCGGATGAGAATGAAGATCCCATTGAAGATGAACTCGGCGATGAAGTGAACTACGGTTGTGTACTCGCGGCTTCTCTGGTGAAGTACAAGGCTTATGCCTTACGGTGCAAGGCAACATCATCCTACATTGGCGGCTTCCTTACTCCCTTGTTCGTGCAAGCCGGTGTGCCCATCCATGACTTTGCTCACGTCCCAAACCGAGCCTTCATGGATGAAGCATACATGAGAAACACTGATAGCTTGGGACGCACGCCAGCTGAGGGGTTCTATGCTTACCTCTTCATTGATGATGAGGACAAGAAGCGAGTGTGCATTCTTCCCAACAAGGATGAAACGGAGCTACTTGGTGTTGGGAACATCGAGTTCTTACCGACGGAGGAGGAGTGTTTTGCTCCTTTAGGAGAACCGCCAGCTGCAGCCATTGAACCGCCAGCTGCAGCCAAAGGTCAGAATCTCCAGGGACAGAGGATGAGATACCCGAGGCTTACACATTGCCAAAGGTGGATTTTGAGCCGAGGACCAAAACCGAGAAGTTCTTAGCCTCGGTGGTGGAGATGCAGCGGAAGATCAACAAGTGGCAAGGGAAGATGCTTAAGAAGCTGGGGAAGAAGGTCAAACAACTCCAAGGAAGCCAGCCTAAGCCAGCTGCAAGCCAGGAAATACAACAACCCGAGAAGAGGAGACTCTCAACCGGAGGAGTTGTGATCCGCGAGACCCAAGGAGAAAACATTCAACCAGCTCGCCACTCCCTCCAAGAACCAGGCAACAAAGGAAAGGCAACAATCTCTAGCTCCTCTGGAACATCCTCAAGTTCCAGCCGAGCCTAGACAAGAGGTAACAACCTTCCTCCATTGTATATAACCGCACATCTCTTATTTCTTGCATTGTGTTTGATTGCTCCTTCGGATGAGTTTGCCTCCGGGACGGTGTCAAACAAGTTTGGGGGAGTACTTGTGTGATTTAATCTTGTGTTCTTTGATCTTATCTTTCTTTTGCATCCTTGAGTCTTAGTCATGAAAAATTGGTAAAATTTTTAAAATTTTTTTTCAAAATTCATGTAGTTGCATTCATCTCTTTAGAAACATGTAGGATTGAGTCTAGAATTTCTCATATCACTTAGGTTGATTGCATTTGCATAAGGGGTTAGGATTTCTTAAAAAGGTGTTTTACTTATGAATCATTTCAATGCCCTAGTTAGTAGTTCTCTAATGCTTTGTTTATACTTTGAAAGTAAGTTCTAACCATGCTTGGATCACTAGTTAGGATTTTCGTGACTTGAATTGAACTCTCATGATTTGAAACTCATCCTACTAAGTGAAAACCTTAATTTGAAAATCTAATTATCTTTCTTATGCATTTGAAAACGAACACATGGTTTTAAAATATTTAGGCTCTCTTCTTCCTTTTTACCACTCTTTGTGAGCCTAAGTAGAACTCCCTCCTTGAACCTTACCCTCCTTTGAAGCCAAATGTTCTTGTGTGACATCTTTGTGAGGCCTTATTTTCGGTTTGAACTTGGCATAAAGTGTTAGGTTTAGGCGACATGATTTGGTTTTCATAATTGATTGCTAGCTTTACATTTTGAAGCTAGGGATAGGCTTAGGATAAGTTTGGGGGATCATTGGGGTTGCTTTCTTGTGTATTTGTTCTCGGTTTCAAAGAACTTTGTGTTTTAAAGAAAGAAATGGGTTTTAAGTGAAAGGTTGTGTTCTAAAAACTAAGTATGCTCTAATAAATTTCAGGAGGTAGCTCTTCCATAATAAAAAAAAAAAGAAGAGAAAAAGAAAAGAAAAATAAATAAAAGAGCCTAAGTGCCAAATAAAAATAAAAAGAAAGAAAAAAATAAGAGAGCTACCAATAAGAAATATCTAAAGAGCAAAAATTATTTTTCAAAACCTTTTCACTAGCCTAAAAAGTTTAAAAATGTTCTTGTTTTGAATTGGGGATTGCTGAGTTGAGAAGAAACGGATAGACTTTTAAGTGGTGAGTGAGGATTAAATTTCTTAAATGAGAGGGGTATAGGACTGTTTGATAGTTTACATGGGTAGATGAGAATCTAATCATGTATGCATAAATTGTCTTTACCTTTAGCATTATGCATTAGTTCAAACCATTTTTGAGAGAAACCCTTGTCTAATTATAAACCCTTTTCAAATGAGATCATTCTATGCTCATAACCATAACCCTTAGCCAAATGTGTTTTGCTTTAAAGTGCATAAGTTTGATTCATGGTTCGAATTTTAATGAATGTTAAAGGATGAATTTCTTTGATTGTTAGGAATAAGAGAGTCATGATTTGAATTTCTTTGTGTGATGAGTATGGCTAAGTCCTTTGGAGTATGAGTGTAAGCTTAGCATTTTAGAATTGTTAACTAGGACATTGAGATGATCTATTCGAAAGGCACCTTTGCAAAAAGTTTAAAACCCCTTTGATTTTTCTGAAAACCTCTCCTCCTTACTTATTTTTTGTTGCTTGAGGGCAAGCAAGGAGTAAGTTTGGGGGAGTTGATGTCATTGCATTTTGCATACATTTTGCATACTCATTAGACAGTTTTTCCTGCATTTGTATCATGTTTTAGGTTAGATTTGCATCACTTAGAGTCCTAGAGCATTCTTGTATCAGCATTTGCATTTTCTCTGCATTTTGCATCCATTCCAGGTTGTTTATAGTTGCTTTGGAGACACGGAGGTTCGTGGAGGTGTGGAGACCAATGTAGCGGTTCATGGAAGCTCGGGAAAATGCTAAGGACCAGTGATCGAGGAGCAGATCGAGCATGGCCGGTCGATCTAGGAGTTGATCGACCAGAAGATCGAGCCAACTAGGCGATCCAAGGATAATGATCGAGACCGAGATCGAGTGAAGCAGTCGATGCATCGGTACGGACGTAAATGACACCATGCAGAGCGAGAGCCGGATCGAGTACACCACTCGATCCTCTCGGAGATCGATACCAAGATCGGATGCAACACTCGATTCACCACAGAAGATCAAGACCCGGATCGAGCCGAAGACACGATGGCCGGATATGATCGAGAGACCAACTCGATCCAATGGTCGATCTCTGTCCTTTCAACCGTTTTTGGCTGTTAGCGACGGGGGGGGACCATTGGACTGTTTTGGCATTTTTGGCAAAGGCGGCGACTACTTTTCGATAACTTTTGATTTTTTTTACCTTCTCAAAAAAAAGTCTTTTAGTTTTTCTGGTTTTTCGGAAGAACACCATGGGAGAACAGTTTCAAGCTTTTGTATTTTCGAATCTTTATCGTTTTTAATCCAGTTTATCTTTCATGTTTATCGTTTCTTCTCTTCGTCCTTGCCTGATTTCCTTTATGTGTAGTGAGTAGTTCATTCAGGGTTAAGGGTTGAGAGGATTAAGGGGTAGAAAAGGTTCGATCTTGGTTTGTTTTCTAAACGTTTTTAAATCTATCTCTTCTAAGGTGATGAAAGCTTAATGCTTGAAGACTCTCACGCCAAGAGCTTCACGATCCGAGAGGTCCCTTACCTTGACAGGATCCAGGGACCTCGGAAGATCTCACCTTAGTGATTAGTTACCCCTTCCCAAAAGCCATGGTAGTTTGGGGGACTAGTTAAGCCATTGTTCGAAATCTGTCTTCCTTGCCTTTCAACCTCTTTTTCCACCAAAAGCCATGGGTTTGGAGGAGAGGATGAAAGAGTGATCTATACCGAAAGCCACGGATAGATCTTGTTTTGTTTTCGAGGCTTAGAGACCCTCACCAAGTGAGTCGATCTAAAGTTTCAAACCCAAGATCAACCTTTGAAACCCCTTATATGAATCTCGACCCTGAAACCCTTCTCTTTAGCTTATTCGCGTCGCATATCACCTTTTGCTTGTTGTTTGATAGCTTCCTGGTCTTTAGATTCCTTGTTCTTACAATTTTAGACGAGATCGATCGTTTCTGCTCGATCTAGTGGTCGATCTTGTGGTCGATCCACTAGTCGAATTTTAACAATTCGAAGCTCTTCCCTTTAATTTATCTGTTTGTTCCTCGTGGTAACTGCTTGCTTTCTAGTATTTTTAAAATAGGTTTCACTCTGTTTAGGTTGCTGCAATTAGTTTTCAAGATTTTCTCAACAAACTATCTCATTTCACTTAGATTTGTCCTAGATCTGGCATTCTCTGTGGATTCTCTATCACCTAGAACTGGATTGACACTCTCTGCTTGCCTTACTACAACGTTGCATGCATTAGAGTTTTGATAAGTTCTCTGCTGCATTAGACCGTAAAGAAAACCCATATCAACTTGCCATCAGAAATGGGAGCGTTCCTTAATGTATTCCATGTGTCACAGCTAAGGAAACACATTACCGAACGGGAAACGGTTATAGAGGAACTACCAGCAGACTTGCAAGAGGACCTTGCAGTAGTGGCTAAGCCGGTTCGGGTGATAGGTCGGAAAGAAAAGACTAAGCGTGGGAAGCTGGTCAGAATGGTTCAGGTCGTTTGGGACTGCGACGGACAGGAACAGGTTACTTGGGAGAATGAGGCTAGGATGAAAGCTGAGTATCCCAAATGGTTTGACATGTTGCAAACGGATGAGTCGGATTCAAGGACGAATCCAGAACGGGTGGGGGGAGAGTTGTAGCATCCGTATCTGAGAAAATTCGGAATGATCGTACCGGACAAGGTATTGTCCTAGGAATAATCGAGCCAAGGGTCGGATATTGGCTGGGAAATGGAGGTTCGGACTATGTTTGGGTGATGACCGAGGGAATAGTCGGCTGGTGGCTGGATAGCCGAGCCGGACACACCATATCCGAGGGAAACAGGGTCCTGTCCGTAGGAAATGGGATTTATCCCAGAAGTGGGATTTATCCGAGAGTCTGGGATGTTAGTCCGAGTGTCAGTGGACTGTCTCCGAGGGAGAAAGGGAAACCTCTGAGAGAAATAGAGGATTAGCCGAGGTGGGACAAGTTGTCCGAGAGAAATAGGTATATCCGGGTGAAAAATGGAAAACACCTCGGATAAGGGCGGTTTATCCGAGTGGGAAAGGATTTGGGCCGTGAGCCAAGTGTTTGGTCGGCTATTTTGTGGTTTATCGAGGGAATGGTCAAGCCGATACAGGGAATAGCTGAGAGAATCGAATCGGACCTGGATAAAACCTTCTGGAACCAGGAAAACGTCGGATAAGTCTGGGTTTTCTAGGGTTTTGCGAGTTTATAAGGGATTTTGAGACTTTTCTCAGGGGAGTTGTGTTTATTCGTGAGCAATAAAGCAAAGAAAGAGAATAGTCGAGAGAAAACCCTAAGAAAAGCAGTTTATCCCGAGGACATCCGAGAGAGATCAGGTTATCACTGAGAAGATCCGACCATCGCCGAGATAAACTGGTAAGCGATCGGATATTTCCCTAAGTGTTGAGTTTTCTGATATTACTGCATATTGCATGTATTTTGCATACATATTTGTTAGCTTTTCATGCATTTACATCACGCTTTAGACTAGATTTCATCACTTAGGGTCCTAGAGCATTCTCGCACCAGCATACGCATGTTCCTTGCATTTTGCATCACATTCAGGTTGTTTCTGGCTACTTTGGAGTCGAGAAGGTTCATGGACGTGCTGAAGCTGTTGTGGCGAGTCGTGGAAGGTCGGATGTTTGCTAAAGACCAGAGATCGGGGAGCAGATCGAGCATGGCAGGTCGATCTAGATGAGATCGACCATTAGATTGAGAAGACCAGGCGATCCAAGTAAAATGATCGAGACAGAGATCGAGTGGAGCAATCGATCAAATGGTACAGACGTAAATGACGCCATGCAGAGCGAGAGCCGGATCGAGTCCACCACTGGATCCAACCGAAGATCGATACCAAGATCAGATGCAACACTCGATCCGCCGAAGATGATCGAGACCCATATCGAGTTGAAGACACGATGTCCAAAAGTGATCGAGAGTGCCACCCGATCCCGAAGTCGATCTCTGTCCTTTCAACCGCTTTTGGCCGCTAGCGAGGGGGGGACCATCGAGCTGTTTTCGCCATTTTGGGAAGGCGGCGATGTCTTTTTCCACACACACTTTTTTCTTCCTTATTTTTTTTTATGCTTTTCTCTCTGGTTTGGACATCATCCGCTATTGTTAGACTTTGAGCTTTGTTCTTGGATATTTTCGAATCGTTAAGCTTTAAGTAATCGTTTTCATGTTCATCGCTTCATTTTTTCATGTTTATTTTGGTTATTCTCATGTGTAGCGAGTAGTTTCATCTGGGTCTCGGGGTTGAGAGGATTCACGGGGTCTAAAGGGTTTTCAAGTTGGTAGTTTTCTTGTTCTTAATGGCTTTCTCTTCTAGGATGTTGAATCCCTAAGGCTTAATGACTCTCACGCCAAGATCTTTATGATCAGAGAGGTCTCTTACCTTGACAGGATCCAGAGATCTCTGAAAATCACATCCTAGAGACTAGTTACCCTTTCCGAAAAGCCATGGAAGTTTAGGGGACTAGTTAGGCCGTGTGTTTGAAATCTGAGTTCATTGCCCTTTAACCTCTCTTTCCACCAAAAGCCATGGTTTGGAGGAGAGGATGAAGGAGTGATCCATACCGAAAGCCACTGATGGATCTTGTTTTCGTTTTCAAGGCTGAGGGAATCTCACATTGTGAGTCGATTTAAAGTTTTCAACCCCAACTTGGACCCTTGAACCCCCGGACCATAAATCTCAACCCTAGACCCTTCTCTCTTAGCATTCTTACATCTTCGTTAATCATTCGCTTGATATTCGCCGCATCCTGTTCTTTAGTTTCATTGCTTTTGCATTTTTAGACGAGATCGATCGTTGTTGCTCGATCTAGTGGTCGATCCTGTGGTCGATCCACTAGTCGATTTTTAGTAATTCATAGCCTTGCATTTTAATTATTCCGTTTGTTTCCCGTGGTAGTTTAATCATTCCTGGTATTTTTAAAATAGATCTGCATTTCATTTGGTTGCTGCATATTGTTTTTAGGATTTTTACAAAACCGCCTGTTATTCGCTTAGATTTACACTGCTCTTGTATTCTCTTTGATCTTCCTAGCTCCTAGAAATGGATTGACTCTCACTTGCATGCTGTACTACAACCTAAGTGTTGCATTTGAGTTTGATAGCCTCATTGCATCCTCACCCTTACAAAGAAAGTAGTTATCAAATGGCGCCGTTGCCATTCTAGGAGTGTTAGAAAGCATAGAGATTTGGAGCTTAATAAAGACTAAGCATTTACCTTGTTTTAGTTACTAATCTCTCTACTCTAAAACGTATGTCTCTCAGGTACATGAATCTTCGTTCAAGGGGAGACAACAATCTACTACAACCCTTGGACAACATTCATCAGCTTGGTCATTCACGGAAAAGAAGAGTACGAGAACAAGCCAGAGCCTTTGAGGAGATTGTTCAGGACGGTTTGGTTGACTTTGAAGCTATGGCTGAACACGAGCATCCAGAGGGACCTCCTCCAGCTCACGGGGCAGTGGGAAGAGGCAATGGAAACCCCCAACACGCGGCTAGACCCCCAAGGATCATAGGAGCCGGAGATGCTCCCAATACTCATCACAATAGGTTTAGGATCACTCCTCCTCCTGTACAAAACAACAACTTCGAGATTAAGCCAGGTTTCATCTCCATGGTGCAAAACAACAAGTTCCACGGCTTAGCAATAGAAGATCCCATGGAGCACCTTGACAATTTCGAGCAAGTATGTGGGATGTCAAGATAAACGGCATATCAGAAGATGCTTTCAAGCTGCGTCTCTTTCCCTTTTCACTCGGAGGCAAAGCTAGGCATTGGGAGAAGACCCTTCCACAAGGCACCATCACCTCATGGGCTGAGTGTAAAAAGGCATTTCTCTCAAAATTCTTCTCTAGCACTAGAACAGCACAATTGAGAAGCGAAAGCAGCGGCTTCACTCAGCGGAACAATGAGACATTCAATGAGGCAATGGAACGTTTTAAAGACTACACGATCCAATGTCCTCATCACGGTTTCAGTGAGGAGCCCTTAGTCAGCACCATCTACCGCGAAGCCTCACCAAAGATCAGGTTGTTGCTTGACACAGCTAGTAAAGGGAACTTCCTTGGTCAGGAGGTAGAAGAGGGCATGGAGCTTATAGAGAACATGGCATTGAGTGATGGCAACTATGCTGAAGATTATGACCGTGCACCGAGAGGATCTGAGCTAGAGTCTCACAAAAAGCAGCTGAAATCTTTGCATGAGAAGATTAATAAGCTGGTGTTAGCCAACCAGAAGCATGTTTACTTTGTTGGTGAAGCTGATGAGAATCAAGAAGAGCTTGAATAGAGCCAGGAAGAAGCCAATTGGGTGGCGGGACAGAACAATTACAAACCTCACGGCTATAACCAAGGCTACAACCAGAACAACAATCTCTCCTACCGTAGTACCAACGTTGCCAACCCTAAGGACCAAGTGTATCCTGCCCAGCAAGAAAAGCCTTTCACCCCTTACAACAAAGGTTTTCAGCCGAGTGGTGGCTTCCAAGGTCAAGGGCAGAACAACTTCCAAGGGCAACATCAAGGTAACAAGGGTTATACACCAAACTACCCTCCGGGCTTTGCACCTCAACAGCAACAGCCGATGCAACAAAAATTTGATCCAGTTCAGGACATGTTTCAGCAGCTGATCCAAGGGCAAGCCTCTATAAACCAGAAGTTTGCCGAGATGAACACTCGTTTAGACTCGTCTCTCACTGACTTCTCCACTCAGATCACCAGCTTAAACAACAAGATCAAGCAGCTAGAGAAGGGGAAAGCGAGTACAAATGGTCAGAATAGCCTACCGGGCAAGTGTGAGAAGAATCCTAAGGAATATGCCAACACCATCACGTTAAGAAGCGGCAAGGAGCTACCACCTCCGGTGACTCCTAAGAACAACGAGGACGTTGTAATTCAAGAGGGGGAGGGTAAGATTTCCGCTGATGATGAGATCAACTTTGACAATGTCTGGATTCAAGGGCCAAGAAGAGGAGACAAAGCAGTTGCTGAGAAGAAAGCGGAGCAAACTACTAAGGAGAAGGATGCTTATGTACCTCCACCGTATGTACCTATGCTGCCTTTTCCTGGCCGTTTCAAGAAGCAACTCATAGAGAAGCATAGAATCCTCTTTGAGAAACATCTTAAGGACGTAGAGATCAAGCTACCTCTCGTTGACTGCCTTGACATGATGCCTAATTGCGCCAAATTTTTCAAAGACACTCTTGTGAAGAAGAATAAGGAAAGCAAGGAGGTGCTTATTCTAAGTGAGGAGTATAGTGTTGTGATACATAAGGAGATAGTCCCTAAGAAGTTGGGAGACCCTGGAAGTTTCACTATACCTTGCGCTTTAGGTCCTTTGGAGTTCAAGAGCTGCCTTTGTGATCTCGGAGCTAGCATAAATCTGATGCCTCATACCGTGGCGAAGAAGCTTGGCTTTACTCGTTTCAAAGACTGTAGAATCTCGTTGGTACTGGCTGATAGGAGTGTGAGGCTACCAGTGGGGCTGCTTGGAGATCTACCTGTGTGAATCAGCGGTGTGAACGTGCCTACGGACTTCGTCGTGTTGGAGATGGATGAAGAGCCTAAGGACCCGCTCATCCTTGGAAGGCAATTCCTTGCAACCGCCGGGGCTATCATTGACGTCAAGAACGGGAAGATTGCCTTGCACTTGGGAAAGGATATAAGGCTGGACTTCGATATCAATGAGGTTCTGAAGAAGCCGACTATAGAAGGGCAAGCTTTCTACATTGATACATTGGATGCCTTAGCGGATGAGTTGCTGGAAGAGCTGGCTTAGGAAGATCAGTTGAAGCTGGCACTGACTAAGGTGCCAGGAGAGTTAGGCTATGTGGATCAGAGAACCCAAGAGTTCGTCAACTTGCTGGATTCTAGGAAGGTTGCTAAGAAGGATGAAAGCTGCTGCCTAGAAATCAACTCTGAAACCGACGCTATCACTCGATCCAGATGTCAGATCGACAAGGCAATCGAGAACACAACTCGATCCGGTGCAGCAATCGACACTCAGATCGAGAGGGGTGATCAATCCGGGAAAACAATCGAGTCAAAGATCGAGAAAGACCTTCCGATCAGTTTGGGGTCTAATCCGGAGATCGACTCAGCGTCTCGATCTCTTACTCGATCCACATTAAATCGAGTAAGTGAATCGAGCGAAACCACTCGATCTAGATGACATCGAGAGCAAGATCGACTGGACGACTCGATTTCAGAAGGGATAGCGGTTGAGGAAAGCAGTCTTAAGGGCCATGCCTCGGGTTCTAAGGAGGGCTCCAAGGAGGAAAACAACAACTGATAACTAGTTTCTTTGGAAGGGTATGAATGCAATGAGGCTATCTAAACTCAAATGCAAGACAGGTTGTAGCACAGTATGCAAGAGTGTGTCAATCCACACCTAGGATGATATAAAGAGCAAAGAGAATACAAGGGCTTTGCAAATCTAAGCGAATGGTTTTGAAAAAATCCCTAAAAACTAGATGCAGCAACTAAACGGAATGCAAAACTATTTAAAAATTACCAGGAATGATCAAACTACCATGAGGAACAAACAGAATAATTAAAGAACAAAGCTACGAATTACAAAAATTCTGACTAGTGGATCGACCACTAGATCGAGCAACAACGATCGATCTCGTCTAAAAATGTAACAGCAGTGAAACTCACGACCAGGATGCTATCAAAGATCAAGCGAATGACAAACGAAGATGTAAGAATGCTGAGAGAGAGAAGGGTCTAGGGTTGAGATTCATGGTCCGGGGGTTCTAGGGTCCAAGTTGGGGTTGAAAACTTTAAATCGACTCACTTTGTGAGATTCCCTAAGCCTTGAAAACGAAAACAAGATCCATCTGTGGCTTTCTGATGTTATTGCATATTGCATATATTTTGCATACTCATTAGTTAGCTTTTCATGCATTTGTATCACGTTTTAGGTTAGATTGCATCACTTAGGGTCCTAGAACATTCTTGCATCAGCATACGCATTTTCCTTGCATTTTGCATCATATTCCGGTTGTTTCTGGCTGCTTTGGAGTCGTGGAGGTTCGTGCACATGTTGAGGCTGATGTAGCAGTTCGGGGGAGCTCGGATATATGCTAAGGATCAGAGATCGATGAGCAGATCGAGCATGGCCGGTCGATCTAGGAGTTGATCGACCAGAAGATCGAGCCAACCAGGCGATCCAAGGAGAATGATCGAGACAAGGATCGAGTGAAGCAATCGATCAAACGGTACGGACGTAAATGACGCCATGCAGAGCGAGAGTCAGATCGAGTACACCACTCGATCCAGCCAAAGATCAATACCGAGATCGGATGCAACACTCGATTCGCCGATGATGATCGAGACCCAGATCGAGCCAAAGACACGATGTCCGGATATGATCGAGAGAACCGCTCGATCTTGGAATCGATCTATGTCCTTTCAACCATTTTTGGCCGCTAGCGAGGGGGGGACCATCAGCTTGTTTCGGCATTTTGGGAAGGCGGCGACATCCTTTTCCAACAACAACCTTAGATCCTTATCTTTTTCCTTATGTTTTCTCTCTCGTTTTCGTGAAGAACACCGTTGTTGAACTCGCGTTTTTCTTAAGCTTTGTAATAGAATCATTCCCGTTCAATCTAGTTTTCTTTCATGTTCATCGTCTCGCTTTACATGCTTTGCTTGATTTACTCTATGTGTAGCGAGTAGTTTATTTGGGATCGGGGTTGAGAGGATTAAGGGGTCTAAAGGGTTTCGATCTTGGGGTTTTTCTAAACGTTTTCAATGGCTATCTCTTCTAAGGTGTTGAGATCTCAATGTTTGAAGACTCTCACGCCAAGAGCTTCATGATCCGAGAGGTTCCTTACCTTGACAGGATTCAGGAGCCTCGGAAGATCACACCTTAGAGACTTGTTACCCCTTCCCAAAAGCCATGGAAGTTTGGGGGATTAGTTAAGCCATTCATTTGAAATCTGTTTTCCTTGACCTTCAACCTCTCTTTCCACCAAAATCCATGGGTTTGGAGGAGAGGATGAAGGAGCGATCTATACCGAAAGCCACGGATAGATCTTGCTAAGTTTTCAAGGCTTAGAGATCCTCACCAAGTGAGTCGATTTAAAGTTTTAAACCCAAGGTCGAACCTTTGAAACCCCTGACCATGAATCTCACCCCTAGGCCCTTTCCTTTAGCATCTTTACATCTTATCTCGTCTTTCGCTTGATCTCTGATAGCATCCTGGTCATTAGTTTTACTGTTCTTGCATTTTTAGACGAGATCGATTGTTATAGCTCGATCTAGTGGTCGATCTCATGGTCGATCCACTAGTCGAATTTTAATAATTCGAAGCTTTCTCCTTTAATTATTCTGTTTGTTTCTCGTGGTAGTTTCTTCATTTCTAGTATTTTTAAAATAGGTTGCATTCTATTTAAGTTGCTGCATCTAGTTTTTAGAGATTTTCTCATAAATCATCTCATTTCGCTTAGATTTGCATTAGTCCTTGTATTCTTTGTACATTCTCTATCATCCTAGGCATGGATTGACTCTCTCTTGCTTGCTGTACTACAACATGTCTTGCATTTGAGTTTGATAACCTCACTGCAACTTAACCCTTGCACCAAAAAGCTCTTTATCAAATGGCGCCGTTGCCTTCCTAGGACTGTTTAGAGAACATAGAGATTTGGGACTTAGCAAAGACTAAGTCTTTACCTTTTCGACTTACTAATCTTTCTACTCTCAAACGTGTGTTTTCAGGTACATGAATCTTCGTTCAAGAGGAGACAACAATCTACTACAACCCTTAGACAACATTCATCAACTTGGTCACTCACGGCAAAGGAGAGTCAGAGAACAAACAAGAGCCTTTGAGGAGATTGTTCAGCATGGTTTGGTTGACTTTGAAGCTATGGCTGAACACGAGCATCCAGAAGGACCTCCTCTAGCTCATGGGGCAGCAGGAAGGGGCAATGGAAACCCCCAACACGCGGCTAGACCCCCAAGGATCATAGGAGCCGGAGATGCTCCCAATACTCATCACAATATGTTTGGGATCACTCCTCCTCCTGTGCAAAACAATAACTTCGAGATCAAGCCAGGTTTCATCTCAATGGTGCAAAACAACAAGTTCAATGGCTTAGCAATGGAAGACCCCTTGGAGCACCTAGACAACTTCGAGCAAGTATGTGGGATGATAAAGATCAATGGCATATCTGAAGATGCTTTCAAGCTGCGTCTCTTCCCCTTTTCACTCGGAGACAAAGCCAGACATTGGGAGAAGACCCTCCGACAAGGCACCATCACATCATTGGCCGAGTGTAAGAAGGCTTTTCTCTCAAAGTTCTTCTCAAGCACCAGAACAGCACGGTTGAGAAGCGAAATCAGCGGTTTCACTCAAAGGAACAATGAGACATTCAACGAGGCAATGGAGCGTTTCAAAGACTTCACGATCCAATGTCCTCATCACGGATTCAGCAAGGAGACACTACTCAGTACCATATACCGTGGAGCTTCACCAAAGATCAGGTTGTTGCTTGACACAGCTAGCAAAGGGAACTTCCTCGGTCAGGAGGTAGAAGAGGGTATGGAGCTGATAGAAAACTTGGCATTGAGTGACGGCAATTACGCTGAGGATTATGACCGTGCACTGAGAGGATCAGAGTTAGAGTCTCACAAGAAAGAGCTCAAATCTTTGCATGAGAAGATATATAAGCTGGTGTTAGCCAATCAGAAGCATGTTCACTTTGTTGGTGAAGCTGATGAGAACCAAGAGGAGTTAGAGTTGAGCCAAGAAGAAGCCAATTGGGTGGCGGGAAAGAACAACTACAAATCTCAAGGCTACAACCAAGGCTACCAGAACAACAAACTCTCTTACTGAAGCACCAACGTAGCAAACCCTAAAGATCAAGTGTACCCTGCTCAGCAAGCAAAACCTTTCATCCCTTACAACAAAGGTTTTCAACCGAGTAGTGGTTTCCAAGGTCAAGGGCAGAACAACTTCCAAGGGCAACATCAAAATAACAAAGGTTATACACCTAACTACCCTCCGGGCTTTGCACCTCAGCAGCAACAACCGATGCAACAACAAGTTGATCCGGTTCAAGCAATGTTTAAAAAGCTAATACAAGGGCAAGCCTCTACAAACCAGAAGTTCGCCGAGATGAACACTCGTCTAGACTCGTCTCTTACTGACTTCTCCACTCAGATCACCAATTTAAACAACAAGATCAAGCAGCTGGAGAAAGGGAAAGCGAGTACGAGTGGTCAGAATAGTCTTCCGGGAAAGTGTGAGCAGAATCCCAAGGAGTATGCTAATGCCATAACGTTGAGAAGCGGCAAAGAGCTCGAACCTCCGGTCTCTAACAAGAACAACGAGGACGTTGTAATTCATAAGGGGGAGGGTAAACCTTCGGCTGATTATGATGAGATTAACTATGACAACGTTTGGATCCAAGGGCCAAGAAGAGGAGACAAAGCAGTTGCTGAGAAGAAAGCTGAGCAAACCACTAAGGAGAAGAATGCTTATGTGCCTCCACCTTATGTACCTAAGCTGCCTTTTCCTGGCCGCTTCAAGAAGCAACTCATAGAGAAGCATAGAATCCTCTTTGAGAAGCACCTTAAGGACGTGGAGATCAAGCTACCTCTCATTGACTGCCTTGCAATGATACCTAAATTCGCCAAATTCTTCAAAGACACTCTCGTGAAGAAGAATAAGGAAAGCAAGGAGGTACTTGTTCTAAGTGAAGAGTGTAGTGATGTAATACATAAGGAGATAGTCCCTAAGAAGTTGGAAGACCCTGGAAGCTTCACTAAACCCTGCGCTTTAGGCCCTCTAGAGTTCAAGAGTTGCTTATGTGATCTCGGAGCTAGCATAAACCTGATGCCTCACTCCGTGGCTAAGAAGCTTGGTTTTACTCGTTTCAAAGACTGTCGGATCTCGTTGGTACTGGCTGATAGGAGTGTGAGGCTACCAGTGGGGCTGCTTGAAGATTTACCGGTGCGAATCAGTGGTGTGAACATGCCTACAGACTTTGTCGTGTTGGAAATGGATGAAGAGCCTAAGGATCAACTCATCTTAGAGAGACCATTCCTTGCAACCGCCGGGGCTATCATAGATGTGAAGAATGGGAAGATTGCCTTGCATTTGGGAAAGGAGATAAGGCTTGACTTCGACATCAATGAGTTTCTGAAGAAGCCGACCATTGAAGGGCAAGCTTTCTATATTGAAACGATGGATGCTTTAGCGGATGAGTTGCTGGAAGAGCTGGCTCTAGAAGACCATGTGAAGCTGACACTGACTAAGGAGCCAGGGGAGTTTGGCTATGTGGACCAGAGGACCCAGGAGTACGTCAACCTGCTGGATTCTAGGAAGATTGTCAAGAAGGATGAAAGTTGCTGCCTAGAGATCGACCCCGAGATCGACGCTATCACTCGATCCAGGAGTCAGATCGACAAGGAAATCGAGAACACAACTCGATCCGGTGCAATAATCGACGGACAGACCGAGAAGAATGCTCGATCAGGAAAAACAATCGAGTCGACGATCGAGGGAGACCTCCCGATCATTTTGGGGTCCAATCAAGAGATCGACCCAGCGTCTCGATCCCTTACTCGATCCACATCAAATCGAGTAAGTGAATCAAGCGAAATGGCTCGATCTAGACGACATCGAGAGGAGAATCGACCGGAGGACTCGATCTCAGAAGGGATAGCGATGGAGGAAAGCAGTCTAAAGGGCCATACCTCAGGTTCAAGGGAGAGTTCCAAGGAGGAAAGTAACAACAACAGCCACGAGGATGACTGGAGTGAGCTGTTAGCCCCAAAGGTGGATCTTAAGGAGCTCCCAAAAGGGCTAAGGTATGCTTTCTTAGGGCCTAATAACACCTATCCCGTGATTGTGAATGAAAACCTTAGTGATGATGAGTTGCACTCGCTCTTGACTAAGCTGAGAAAGTATAGGAAGGCCATTGGGTACTCTTTAAGTGACATCAAGGGCCTTTCACCAATGCTTTGCACTCATAGGATTCACTTGGATAATGAGAATGCCTCTTCTATAGAACATCAAAGGCGTTTGAATCCTAATTTGAAGAAAGAAATCCTTAAGCTTTTAGAGGTTGACGTGATCTATCCCATAAGTGACAGCACGTGGGTTTCTCCTGTACACGTGGTGCCTAAGAAGGGAGGGATCACGGTCATAAGGAATGAAAAGGATGAGCTTATTCCTACTAGAACCATCACTGGTCATAGGATGTGTATTGATTATAGGAAACTTAACCTTGCGACTAGGAAAGACCATTTCCCTTTGCCTTTTATTGATCAAATGCTTGAGAGACTTGCTAATCACCCTTACTACTGTTTTCTCGATGGGTATAGCGGTTTCTTTCAAATACCAATTCACCCAAATGATCAGGAGAAGACGACCTTCACATGTCCCTACGGTACCTTTGCATATCGAAGGATGCCGTTTGGATTGTGTAATGCACCGGCTACGTTTCAGCAGTGTATGATGTCGATCTTCTCTGATCTTATAGAGGAGATGGTAGAGGTGTTTATGGATGAATTCTCTGTCTATGGTGCGTCCTTTCCTGCGTGTTTGTTGAATCTTTGCAGGGTACTAAAACGTTGTGAAGAGACAAAATTGGTGCTGAACTGGGAGAAATGCCACTTTATGGTTAAGGAAGGGATCGTGCTGGGTCATAAGATATCAGAGAAGGGCATTGAGGTTGATCAGGCTAAAGTGGAGGTCATGATGGGTCTTGAGCCGCCGGTTAATGTTAAGGGAGTCAGAAGCTTCTTGGGACACGCAGGGTTCTATAGGCGCTTCATCAAAGATTTCTCCAAGATTGCACGCCCTCTTACACGGCTGTTGTGCAAGGAAGCTGAGTTTGTGTTTGATGAGGAGTGTTTGAAAGCTTTCGTGACCATCAAGGAAGCCCTTACATCAGCTCCTATAGTCCAAGCACCAGACTGGTCTCTTCCCTTTGAGATCATGTGTGATGCTAGTGACTACGCCGTAGGAGCCGTTCTTGGTCAGAAGAAAGACAAGAAGCTGCACGTGATCTACTATGCTTCAAGAACCTTGGATGACACGCAAACAAGATACACCACTACGGAGAAGGAGTTGCTTGCAGTAGCCTTCGCCTTTGAGAAGTTCAGATCGTATCTCGTTTGTTCCAAAGCTATTGTATACACGGATCATGATGCCTTGCGATACATCTACTCGAAGAAAGACACTAAGCCTCGGCTCTTAAGATGGATTCTCTTACTCCAAGAGTTTGACATGGAGATTAAAGACAAGAAAGTAATTGAAAACGGAGTCGCTGACCATCTCTCACGGCTAAGGATCAACGAGTCTCTCCCCTTAGATCACTCTCTTCCCGAAGAGCAGCTTATGACGATTACCACGGCTGTTTGTGGAAAGCTAGAAGGGAGGTTTGAGGAAGTGTTGAGTTTCAAAGAGGAGGATCTACCATGGTATGCTGATGTAGTGAACTATCTAGCGTGTGGTGAGGAACCAACACATCTCAACAGCTATCACAAGAAGCGGTTTATGAGAGAGGCTAATGACTACTTTTGGGACGAGCCCTACATATACAAGAGAGGAGTAGACAGTTTGTACCGGAGATGTGTTACAAAGGAAGAAGCCAGGGACATCCTCTATCATTGCCATGGCTCTTCCTACGGAGGACATTTCGCGTCATTCAAGACTGCCACGAAAGTGTTGCAAGCCGGTTTCTGGTGGCCGTCCATTTTTAAAGATGCACATGAGTTTGTGAAGAGCTGTGAGGCATGTCAACGAGCAGGGAATATCACTAAGAGGAACAAAATGCCTCAAGTTCCCATCTTCAAGGTTGACGTGTTCGACGCGTGGGGGATAGACTTCATGGGGCCATTTCCTTCTTCATATGGCAACAAATACATCTTAGTAGCAGTGGAATATGTCTCTAAATGGGTTGAGGCTGTTGCTTCCCCTACAAATGACTCTAAGGTGGTAATCAAGCTGTTCAAGAGTAACATCTTCCCAAGGTTTGGGGTACCCACGGTTGTTATAAGCGATGGAGGAAGCCACTTCATAAACAAGGTCTTCGAGAACCTCTTGAGAAAGTATGTAGTTAAGCATAAGGTAGCTACACCGTATCACCCTCAAACAGGCGGTCAAGTGGAAGTCTCCAACAGGCAAATCAAGGCCATACTAGAGAAGACCGTCGGAGCAACAAGGAAAGACTGGGCAGTGAAGCTGGACGACGCTCTGTGGGTCTATCGTACCGTCTTCAAAACGCCAATTGGTACAACTCCTTTCACTCTACTCTATGGCAAGGGCTGTCACCTCCCGGTTGAGCTGGAACACCGTGCGTTGTGGGCTGTGAATAGGCTGAACTTTGACCTCAAGACTGCTCAGGAGAGGCGCCTCATTCAGCTACACGATCTGGATGAGTTGAGGCTGAACGCTTACGAGAGCTCTCGGATATACAAGGAGCGGACTAAGGAGACTCATGACAAGAAGTTGGCTGCCAAGGAGCTTAAGGAAGGAGGGCTAGTGTTGCTGTACAACTCGAGGCTCAAACTCTTCCCGGGCAAGCTGAAATCAAGGTGGAACGGATCGTTCGTGATTCAAGAAGTGTTGCTTTATGGAGCTGTTACTCTGATGGGAAAAGGTGGCAGTGCATTCACCGTCAATGGACACAGAGTCAAGCCTTACTTGGCAGACGGCTATGACAAGGAGAGTACCTCGGTGCTTCTCCAAGACCCACCATCCGCTTAAACCAAGTAAGGTCTAGCTAAAGACGTTAAAGAAAGCGCACTTGGGAGGCATTCCCATGTTTATCTTGTACATATTCCTGCTTTATTTCCCTTTCAGTTTTATGTTTTTATTCTGCAAGTGTGTAGGAACAGGTATAAGGAGTCTAAACCTTGACCTTGAGGTCTAAAAGGGGCGATATAAGTTAAGATAAGGCTAGAGATCGAGTGCTAGATCGACTGATTCTGGCTCGATCTTTGCTAGATCGAGTCAGTGAATCGAGAGGAGTTAGTCGATCTAGACGAGAACGAGTGACAGGATCAACCTTGACGAAAAAGGATCGATCGATCCAAAACAGATCGACCGATCTAATTTCTCTCGGGAAAATCTGTTGAAAATAGATCGATCACTCGACTCGATCCATCACTCGATCTATGCCAAATCGACCCCTAAATCGAGGACATAGCTCGATCATGAGGACTTAGCCGTGGAGCCAACATCTCAATGATCGAGAGAGCCAATCGATCCAAGACTCGATTCATCATGAATCGAGTCTCAAATCGAGTAACCCTCTCGATCTAAGCCATTTTGGGCATGAGATCGAGTCCTAGATCGACCAAATGGACTCGATCTCATGCCGAGGTAACATTTTCTTTCCCTCCTTTACTCTTTTCCCTCCAACTTTTGAATTCAAAACTTGGTCAAGGCAAGCATCTTTGACCATGAAAGATGTGCCTTAACCAAGACTTTGTCAGAAAAACCACTTTTACTACCCATTGTTTTGATTTTTGCTAGCCTTTAAATATTTCAACAACCTCTCACCCTCTCATTCCTGTTTCTCTCGAAAATTTTAAACAAAGAGAGTGAGAATTTTGATTTTCAAAAGCTAGCAAAGATATTCTGCATTTCTTGCAAAGGTATTTTCAAAAATTTAATGATTTAATTTTAGAAAATTTCCTTTAAATTCGCAAGATCTTGTTCTAGAATATAGGGTCGATTTTGATTTTTAAAAAACTAGCTAAGTAAAAGGAATAATTCTCTATTTTTCAGTATCTAAAGATATGATTCTCCTTTATTTAGCTATGATTTTTATTTATTCCCCAAAATTATAGGGCAGTTTTTATAAGTTCTCTCCTTCTCTTCTCTCATTCTCATCAAAACCGCCGTTTGCTTATAAAAACTTGTTTCAGGAACAATGGCCCCAAAGAGAACAAGAGAAGAGACAGCACAAGAAGGAGAAGGACAAGAAGTGGCAGTTCAAGAGAGGGTCAGATGGAGTAAGGATGAGAAGAGGGACAAGAAACGGCTGGAAAAGCTTCGGTTTGAGCCTACCAAGTTTGCTGATCGAGACCTGTTGTCCAAGCTAGGGATTCTTGGGGATTTCGACCAACTCCTCAAGAACATTGGCTTGAGATGTCTGTCACGGATGGATTGCCCAACCATTCCTGAAGTGACAATAGACTTCCTTGCCACCTTGAAGTTCCGTTACGAGAATCCTAGCACACCGGTCCCTTCTCAAGGTCACCTCTACTTCAAGGTTGGACGTCAAGCCTATACACTCTCCATCCCTGAGCTATGCCAAGCTTATGGTCTCAACGCGGATGCCTACAAGCTCGAGTTCCCAGCCTTCAAGAAAGCCGACGACTTTTGGGACCTGATCAGCAATGAAGACTACAAGGCCAACACCGCCAAGATCCAGCGAGTAAGGAGCCCGGTGCTGAGGTGTGAAGCACTTGGTGTGTGATCCGGATGCAAATGACGAGCCCATGGAGGATGAACTCGGCGATGAAGTGAACTACGGGTGTGTGCTCGCGACTTCCTTGGTGAAATACAAGGCTTATGCCTTGCGGTGCAAGGCAACTTCCTCTTACATTGGCGGTTTCCTTACTCCTCTGTTCGTGCAAGCTGGTGTGCCCATTCACGACTTTGCTCACGTCCCAACCAGAGCTTTCATGGACGAGGCATACATGAGGAACACTGACAGCTTGGGACGCACGCCAGCGGAAGGGTTCTACGCCTACCTCTTCATAGACGACGAAGATAAGAAGAAAGTGTGCATCATGCCCAACAAAGATGAAACTGAGCTGCTTGGTGTTAGGAACATCGAGTTCTTGCCCACGGAGGAAGAATGCTTTGCCCCTTTAGGAGGACCACCTGCTTCAGCGATTGCCCCTCGTCAAAGGTCCGAGTCTCCAGCCACGGAAGATGAGATGCCCGAGGCCTACACACTTCCCAAGCTAGACTTCGAGCCGAGGACAAAAACCGAGAAGTTCCTAGCATCAGTTGTGGAGATGCAAAGGAAGATCAACAAGTGGCAAGGCAAGATGCTCAAGAAGCTTAGAAAGAAAGTCAAGGCACTTCAGGGAGGCTCACCTAAGAAAGCTGCAAGCCAAGAGGTGCAACAACCCGAGAAGAGAAGGCTCTCAACCAGCGGTATTGTCATCCGCGAGACCCAAGGAGGCACCATTCAGCCGGCGCGCCACTCTCTCCAAGAGCCAGCCGACAAGGGCAAAGCAACAATCTCTAGCTCCTCTGGAACATCCTAAAGTTCCAGCCGATACTAGACAAGAGGTAACAACCTTCTTCCATTGTACATAACCGCTCATATTTGTTTCCTTTTGCTTTGTGTTTTGCTACTCCTTCGAATGTGTTTGCCACCGGGACGGTGTCAAGCAAGTTTGGGGGAGTACATGTGTGATTTGACTTGTGTTTTGTGATCTTATTTTCCTTTAGCATCCTTGAGTCTTTAGTTCATGAAAAATTGGTAAAAGTTTTAAAAATTTTTCAAAGATTCATGTAGTTGCATTCATCTTGTCAAAGCATGTTAGGATTGAGTCTGGAGTTTCTCATAGCATCTAGGTTATGAATTGTTTAGAATTTAGGGGTTAGAATTTCTTAAAAAGGTGTTTTTACTTATGAATTGTTTCAATGCCCTAGTTAGTAGTTCTCTAATGCTTTGTCTATGATTTGAAAGTAAGTTCTTACCATGCTTGAATCACTTGTTAGGATTTTCGTGGCTTGAATTGAACTCTCATGATTTGAAACTCATCCTAATAAGTGAGAAACTTAATTTGAAATTCTAATTGTCAACCTTATGCATTTGAAAATGAACACATGGTTTTAAAATATTTAGGCTTTCTTCTTCCTTTTTACCACTCTTTGTGAGCCTAAGTAGAACTCCCTCCTTGAACCTTACCTTTTTTTAAAGCCAAATGTTCTTGTGTGACATCTTTGTGAGGCCTTCCTTTCGGTTTGAACATGGCATAAAGTGTTAGGTTTAGGCGACATGATTTGGTTTTCATATGATTGCTAGCTTTGCATTTTGAAGCTAGGTATTGGCTTAGGATAAGTTTGGGGGATCGTTGGGGTTGTTTCTTTTTCTATCTGTTAACTAGGACATTGAGATTTATTCATTTGAAAGGCACCTTTGCAAAAAGTTTAAACCCCCATTCAATTTTTCCAAAACCTCTCTTCCTTACTTATTTTCTGTTGCTTGAGGGCAAGCAAGAAGTAAGTTTGGGGGAGTTGATGTTATTGCATATTGCATACATTTTGCATACTCATTAGTTAGCTTTCCATGCATTTGTATCACGTTTTAGGTTAGATTGCATCACTTCGGGTCCTAGAACATTCTTGCATCAGCATACGCATTTTCCTTGCATTTTGCATCATATTCAGGTTGTTTCTGGCTGCTTTGGAGTCGTGGAGGCTCGTGGACATGTTGAGGCTGATGTAGCAGTTAGTGGGAGCTCGGGAATATGCTAAGCACCAGAGATCGGGTAGCAGATCGAGCATGGCCGGTCGATCTAGGAGTTGATCGACCAGAAGATCGAGCCAACTAGGCGATCCAAGGAAAATGATCGAGACGAAGATCGAGTGAAGCAATCGATCAATCGGTACGGACGTAAATGACGCCATGCAGAGCGAGAGACAGATCGATACACCACTCGATCCAGACGAAGATCGATACTGAGATCGAATGCAACACTCGATTCGCCGATGAAGATCGAGACCCAGATCGAGCCGAAGACACGATGTCCGGATATGATCGAGAGAACCACTCGATCTTGGAGTCGATCTCTGTCCTTTCAACCGTTTTTGGCTGCTAGCGAAGGGGGGACCATTGGCTTGTTTGGACATTTTGGGAAGGCGGCGACGTCCTTTTCCCATAACTTTTTAGATCCTTATCTTTTTCCTTATGTTTTCTCTCTCGTTTTCGTGAAGAACACCATTGTTGAAACTCGTTTTTTCTTTTAAGCTTTTGTATTCGAATCATTATCGTTTAATCCAGTTTTCCTTTCATGTTTATCGTCTCGTTTCATATGCTTTGCTTGATACCAGAAGAACCATGAGAACTAATGGGGACAACCAGGCTGCGGGGTCTGTGAACTCAGTTAACGGTGATGTTGCTGAGAGGGCTAGGGAAGCCGAAAGACAGGCAGCTGCGGTTGCGAATAAGGCGGCTAGAGTGGCAGCCGTGGAAGCAGCAAGGAATGCTGATGCTGAGAACGTGGCTAGGAATGCTGCGGGTGCAGTGATGTCATTGCATTTTACATACATTCTGCATGCTCATTAGGTAGTTTTTCATGCATTTGTATCATGTTTTAGGTTAGATTTGCATCACTTAGAGTCCTAGAGCATTCTTGCATCAGCATTTGTATTTTCTCTGCATTTTGCATCCATTCCAGGTTGTTTATGGTTGCTTTGGAGACACGGAGGTTCGTGGAGGTGTGGAGACCAATGTAGCGGTTCATGGAAGCTCGGGAAAATGCTAAGGACCAGTGATCGAGGAGCAGATCGAACATGGCCAGTCGATCTAGGAGTTTATCGACCAGAAGATCGAGCCAACTAGGCGATCCAAGGATAATGATCGAAATGGAGATCGAGTGAAGCAGTCGATGCATCGGTACGGACGTAAATGACGCCATGCAGAGCGAGAGCCGGATCGAGTACACCACTCGATCCTCCCGGAGATCGATACCGAGATCGGATGCAACACTCGATTCGCCGAAGGAGATCGAGACCCGGATCGAGCCGAAGACACGATGCCCGGATATGATCGAGAGACCAACTCGATCCAATGGTCGATCTTTGTCCTTTCAACCGTTTTTGGCTGTTAGCGACGGGGGGGACCATTGGACTGTTTTGGCATTTTTGGCAAAGGCGACGACTACTTTTCGACAACTTTTGGAGATTTTTACCTTCTCTCCCAGTTTTCAGTTTTTCTCTCTCGTTTTCATCGAAGAACACCATTGTAGAACAGTTTTAAGCTTTTGTATTTTCGAATCTTTATCGTTTTTAATCCAGTTTATCTTTCATGATTATCGTTTCTTCTCTTCGTCTTTGCTTGATTTCCTTTATGTGTAGTGAGTAGTTCATTCAGGGTTAAGGGTTGAGAGGATTAAGGGGTAGAAAAGGTTCGATCTTGGTTTGTTTTCTAAACGTTTTAAATCTATCTCTTCTAAGGTGATGAAAGCTTAATGCTTGAAGACTCTCATGCCAAGAGCTTCACGATCCGAGAGGTCCCTTACCTTGACAGGATCCAGGGACCTCGGAAGATCTCACCTTAGTGATTAGTTACCCCTTCCCAAAAGCCATGGTAGTTTGGGGGACTAGTTAAGCCATTGTTCGAAATCTGTTTTCCTTGCCTTTCAACCTCTTTTTCCACCAAAAGCCATGGGTTTGGAGGAGAGGATGAAAGAGTGATCTATACCGAAAGCCACAGATAGATCTTGTTTTGTTTTCGAGGCTTAGAGACCCTCACCAAGTGAGTCGATCTAAAGTTTCAAACCCAAGGTCAACCTTTGAAACCCCTTATATGAATCTCGACCCTGAAACCCTTCTCTTTAGCTTATTTGCGTCGCATATCACCTTTTGCTTGTTGTTTGATAGCTTCCTGGTCTTTAGATTCCTTGTTCTTACGTTTTTAGACGATCGTTTCTGCTCGATCTAGTAGTCGATCTTGTGGTCGATCCACTAATCGAATTTTAACAATTCGAAGCTCTTCCCTTTAATTTATCTGTTTGTTCCTCGTGGTAACTGCTTGCTTTCTAGTATTTTTAAAATAGGTTTCACTCTGTTTAGGTTGCTGCAATTAGTTTTCAAGATTTTCTCAACAAACTGTCTCATTTCACTTAGATTTGTCCTAGATCTTGCATTCTCTGTGGATTCTCTATCACCTAGAACTGGATTGACACTCTCTGCTTGCCTTACTACAACGTTGCATGCATTAGAGTTTTGATAAGTTCTCTGCTGCATTAGACCGTAAAGAAAACCGAATATCAAATGGCGCCGTTGCCATTCTAGGTTGCTTAGAGAACATAGAGATTTGGATCTTAGCAAAGACTAAGTCTATACCTTTTTCAAGTTACTAATACTATTCTAAACCGTGTGCTTTCAGGTACATGAATTTACGTTCAAGGGGAGACAACAACCTTCTTCAACCGCTTGACAACATACATCAACTCGGACACTCACGTCAAAGGAGAGTCAGAGATCAAACAAGAGCATTTGAAGAGATAGTTCAGAACGGTCAGGTCAACTTTGAAGACATGGCTGAGAATGAGCATCCTGAAGGTCCTCCTCTAGCAGGACGGGGCAATGGAAACCCCCAACACGCGGCTAGACCTCCGAGGATAATAGGAGCCGGAGATGCACCCAACACGCACCACAACCGCTTTGGTATCACGCCTCCTCCGGTACAAAACAACAACTTTGAGATCAAGCCGGGCTTCATATATATGGTGCAAAACAACAAGTTCCACGGCTTAGCAATGGAAGACCCGTTGGAACACTTGGACAATTTTGAGCAAGTGTGTGGAATGATCAAGATCAACGGTATATCAGAAGATGCCTTCAAGCTGCGTCTCTTCCCCTTTTCCCTCGGAGACAAAGCTAGACATTGGGAGAAGACCCTACCACAAGGCACCATCACATCATGGGCTGAGTGTAAGAAGGCTTTCCTCTCCAAGTTTTTCTCAAGCACCAGGACTGCTCGGTTGAGAAGCGAAATCAGCGGTTTCACTCAAAGGAACAATGAGACTTTCAACGAGGCTATGGAGCGTTTCAAAGACTACATGATCCAATGTCCTCATCACGGGTTCAGTGAGGAGACTCTACTCAGCACAATCTACCGTGGAGCTTCACCAAAGATCCGGTTGTTGCTTGATACAGCTAGCAAAGGCAACTTCCTCGGTCAAGAAGTAGAAGAGGGTATGGAGCTAATAGAGAACCTTGCGTTGAGTGATGGAAACTATGCCGAGGATTATGACCGAGCACCAAGGGGATCAGAACTAGAGTCTCACAAGAAGGAGCTCAAATCGTTGCATGAGAAGATTGACAAGTTGGTCTTAGCTAATCAGAAGCATGTTCACTTCATTGGTGAAGCTGAGGGCAACCAAGAAGAGTTAGAGCTAAGCTAAGAAGAAGCAAATTGGGTAGCAGGTCAGAACAACTACAAGTCTCAAGGCTACAACCAAGGCTACCAGAACAACAACCTCTCTTACCAAAGCACCAATGTAGCCAACCCTAAAGATCAAGTGTACCCTGCTCAACAAGCTAAGCCTTTCATCCCTTACAACAAAGGCTTTCAACCAAGCAGTGGATTCCAAGGTCAAGGGCAAGGCAACTTCCAAGGGCAACAACAACAAAACAAGGGTTATACTTCTAACTACCCTCCGGGCTTTGCACCTCAACAACAACAACAACCGATGCAACAACAAGTTGATCCAGTTCAAGCAATGTTCCAACAGCTAATACAAGGGCAAGCTTCTACAAATCAAAAGTTCGCTGAAATGAACACTCGGCTGGATTCATCCTTAACCGACTTCTCTACTCAAACAACAAACCTCAACAACAAGATCAAGCAGCTAGAGAAGGGCAAAGCAAGCACGAGTGGACAGAACAGCCTTCCGGGAAAGTGTGAACAAAATCCAAAGGAGTATGCCAATGCTATTACGTTGAGAAGTGGTAAAGAGCTTGATCCTCTGGTTTCTACAAAGACCAACGAGGACGTTGTAATTCAAGAGGGGGAGGGTAAACTTTCAGCTGATAATAAGGAGATAAACTTTGACAACGTATGGATCCAAGGACCGAGGAGAGGTGACAAGGCATTCGTTGAGAAGAAGGCTGAGAAAACCACCAAGGAGAAGGATGAATACGTGCCCCCACCTTACGTACCAAAGTTGCCATTCCCGGGTCGGTTCAAAAAGCAGTTAATAGAGAAGCACCGAATCCTATTTGAGAAGCACTTGAGAGACGTGGAGATAAAGCTGCCTCTTGTAGACTGTCTCGCCATGATGCCCAAGTGCGCCAAGTTTTTCAAGGACACCCTTGCCAAGAAGAACAAAGAAAGCAAAGAAGTGCTTGTACTAAGCGAAGAGTGTAGCGCGGTTATTCATAAGGAGATAGTGCCTAAGAAGCTGGGAGATCCTGGAAGCTTCACCATACCGTGTGCTTTGGGTCCCCTTGAGTTCAAGAGCTGCTTGTGTGATCTCGGAGCCAGCATAAACTTGATGCCTCACTCCGTGGCTAAGAAGCTTGGTTTCACTCGGTTTAAGGAATGTCGGATCTCATTGGTGTTGGCTGATAGGAGCGTGAGGCTACCAGTGGGGTTGCTTGAAGACTTGCCGGTGCGAATCTGTGGAGTAAACGTACCTACAGACTTTGTATTGCTGGAGATGGACGAGGAGCCAAAAGACCCACTCATCTTAGGGAGACCATTCCTAGCAACCGCCGGAGCCATAATAGACGTGAAGAATGGGAAGATTGCCTTGCATTTGGGGAAAGAAATCAGGCTAGACTTTGACATCAACAAGGTTCTAAAGAAGCCAACCATTGAAGGACAAGCTTTCTATATCGAAACGATGGATGCCTTGGCGGATGAGTTGCTGGAAGAGCTAGCTATAGAAGACCATTTGAAGCTAGCACTCACTAAGGAGCCAGGAGAGTTTGGCTATGTAGACCAGGGAACTCAAGAATACGTGAACCTGCTAGATTCGAGGAGGATCATCAAGAATGAAGAAGGATGTTGCCTAGAAATCGACCCCGAGATCGACGCCATCACTCGATCCAGGAGTCAGATTGACATGCCAATCGAGAACCCAACTCGATCCGGTGCAACAATCGACCGACAGATCGAGAATGATGCTCGATCAGAAGAAACAATCGAGTTGACGATCGAGAAAGACCTCCCGATCATTTTAGAGTCCAATCAAGAGATCGACTCAACGCCTCGATCCCTTACTCGATCCATATCAAATCGAGTAAGTGAAACGAGTGAAATGGCTCGATCTAGACGACATCGAGAGGAGAATCGACCGGAAGACTCGATCACTGGAGGGATAGCGATAGAGGAAAGCAGTCTGAAGGGCCATGCCTCGAGTTCAAAGGAGAGTTCCAAGGAGGAGAACAACAACAACAGACACGAGGATGACTCGAGTGAGCAGTTAGCCCCAAAGGTGGACCTTAAGGAGCTCCCAAAAGGGCTAAGGTATGCTTTCTTAGGACCTAATGACACCTATCCCGTGATAGTAAACGAGAACCTAGGTGATGATGAGTTGCACTCGCTCTTAACTGAGCTGAGAAAGTATAGGAAGGCCATTGGGTACTCTTTAAGTGACATCAAAGGCCTTCCACCAATGCTTTGCACTCATAGGATTCACTTGGATAATGAGAACGCCACTTCTGTAGAACATCAAAGGCGTTTGAATCCTAACTTGAAAGAGGTTGTTAAGAAAGAAATCCTTAAGCTTTTAGAGGCTGACGTGATCTATCCCATAAGTGACAGCACGTGGGTTTCACCTGTACACGTGGTGCCTAAGAAGGGAGGGATCACGGTCATAAGAAATGAAAAGGATGAACTTATCCCTACTAGGACCGTTACTGGTCATAGAATGTGTATTGACTATAGAAAGCTTAACCTTGCGACAAGAAAAGACCATTTCCCTTTGCCTTTTATTGATCAGATGCTTGAGAGACTTGCAAATCACCCTTACTACTGTTTTCTCGATGGGTATAGCGGTTTCTTTCAAATACCTATTCACCCAAACGATCAGGAGAAAACGACTTTTACATGTCCCTACGGTACCTTTGCATATCGAAGGATGCAGTTTGGATTGTGTAATGCACCGGCTACCTTTCAGCGGTGTATGATGTCGATCTTCTCCGATCTTAAAGAGGAGATGGTAGAGGTGTTTATGGATGACTTCTCTGTGTATGGTGCGTCCTTTCCTGCGTGTTTGTTGAATCTTTGCAGGGTACTTAAACGTTGTGAAGAAACAAACCTGGTGCTGAATTGGGAGAAATGCCACTTCATGGTCAAGGAAGGGATAGTACTCGGTCACAAGATTTCAGAGAAGGGTATTGAGGTTGATAAGGCTAAGGTTGAGGTTATGATGGGTTTGGAGCCGCCGGTTAATGTTAAAGGGATCAGAAGCTTCTTGGGACACGCGGGGTTCTATAGGCGCTTCATCAAAGACTTCTCCAAGATTGCACGCCCCCTTACACGGCTGTTGTGCAAAGAAGCTGAGTTTGTATTCGATGAGGAGTGTTTGAAGGCTTTCGTGACCATCAAGGAAGCCCTCACGTCAGCCCCTATAGTCCAAGCACCAGACTGGTCTCTCCCTTTTGAGATTATGTGTGATGCTAGTGACTATGCTGTAGGAGCAGTCCTTGGTCAGAAGAAGGACAAGAAGCTACATGTGATCTATTATGCTTCGAGGACCTTGGATGACACGCAATCACGATACACCACTACAGAGAAGGAGCTGCTTGCAGTAGTCTTCGCCTTTGAGAAGTTCAGATCGTATCTCGTTGGCTCCAAGGCTATTGTATACACGGATCATGCTGCTCTACGGTACATCTACTCAAAGAAAGATACCAAACCTCGGCTCTTAAGATGGATTCTCTTACTTCAGGAGTTTGACATGGAAATTAAAGACAAGAAGGGGATAGAAAATGGAGTCGCTGACCACCTCTCAAGGCTAAGGATCAACGAGTCTCTCCCTTTAGACGACTCTCTTCCAGAAGAACAACTTTTGGCAATTACTACCGTGGTTTGTGGGAAGCTAGAAGGAAGGTTTGAGGAAGTGTTGAGTTTCAAAGAGGAGGATCTACCATGGTATGTTGATGTGGTGAACTACCTAGCATGTGGTGAGGAGCCAACACATCTCAACGGCTATCACAAGAAAAATTTATTGAGGGAGGCTAGTGTTTACTTTTGGGATGAGCCCTACTTATACAAAAGAGGAGTAGACAGCTTGTACCGGAGATGTGTTACAAAGGCAGAAGCCAAGGATATTCTCTATCATTGCCATGGCTCTTCCTACGGAGGACATTTCACTTCGTTCAAAACAGCCACGAAGGTGTTGCAAGCGGGTTTCTGGTGGCCGTCTATATTCAGAGATGCACACGAGTTTGTGAAGAGCTGTGAGGCATGTCAGCGAGCAGGGAACATTACCAAAAGGAATGAAATGCCCCAAGTTCCTATCTTCGAGGTTGACGTGTTCGATGCGTGGGGTATTGACTTCATGGGGCCTTTCCCTTCTTCATACGGCAACAAATACATCTTAGTAGCTGTGGATTATGTCTCCAAATGGGTTGAGGCTGTTGCTTCCCCTACAAATGACTCTAAGGTTGTGATCAAGTTGTTCAAGAGTATCATCTTTCCAAGGTTCGGGGTACCCAAGGTAGTTATAAGTGATGGAGGAAGCCATTTTGTAAACAAGGTTTTTGAGAGCCTCTTGAGAAAGTATGGGGTTAAGCATATGGTGGCTACACCGTATCATCCTCAAACGAGCGGTCAGGTGGAAGTCTCTAACAGGCAGATCAAAGCTATTCTGGAGAAGACCGTTGGAGCAACAAGGAAGGACTGGTCAGTGAAGCTGGACGATGCTCTTTGGGCTTACCGTACCGCTTTCAAAACGCCGATTGGTACAACTCCTTTCACTCTACTATATGGAAAGAGTTGTCACCTCCCGGTTGAGCTAGAACACCGTGCATTATGGGCTGTGAAGAGGCTGAACTTTGATCTCATGACGGCTCAGGAAAAGCGTCTCATTCAGCTACATGAACTGGACGAGTTGAGGTTGAATGCTTACGAGAGTTCCAAGATCTACAAGGAGCGAACTAAGGAGGCTCATGACAAGAAACTGGTTGCCAAGGAGCTTAAGGAAGGAGGACTGGTGTTGTTGTACAACTCGAGGCTGAAGCTCTTCCCGGGCAAGCTAAAATCAAGGTGGAGCGGACCGTTCGTGATTCAAGAGGTCTTGCCTTACGGAGCTGTTACTCTGATGGGAAGAAGCGGTAGTGCATTCACCGTCAACGGGCATAGAGTCAAGCCCTACCTAGCAGACAGCTTTGACAAGGAGAGTACCTCGGTGCTTCTCCAAGACCCACCATCCGCCTAGCCAAGTAAGGTCTAGCTAAAGACGTTAAAGAAAGCGCACTTGGGAGGCATTCCCATGTCTATCTTGTACATATTTTTGCTTTCATTTCTCTTCTAGTTTTATGCTTTTATGTTTTTAGTGTGTAGGAGCAGGTTTAAGGAATCTAAACCTTGTCTTTGAGGTCCAAAAGGAGCAATAGGGGCTACGATAAGGCTAGAGATCGAGTGCTAGATCGACTGAACCTGACTCGATCTTTGCTAGATCGAGTCAGTGAATCGAGAGGAGCCAGTCGATCTAGACGAGAACGAGTGACAAGATCGACCTTGACGAAAACGGATTGATCGATTCAAACCGGATCGACCGATCTAATTTCTCTCGGGAAAATCTGTGGAAAATTGATTGATCACTCGACTCGATCCACCACTCGATCCAAGCCATATCGACCCCTAAATCGAGGACTTAGCTCGATCAGAGGGACTTAGCCGAGGAGCCAACATCTCATTGATCGAGAGAGCCAATCGATCCAGGACTCGATTCACTTTGAATCGAGTCCCAAATCGAGTAACCCTCTCGATCTAAGCCATTTTAGGCATGAGATCGAGTCCTAGATCGACCAAAAGGACTCGATCTCATGCCGAGGTAACAAATTTCTTTCCCTCTTTATTGTTTTTCCCTCCAGTTTTTAAATTCAAACTTGGTCAAGGGAAGCATCTTTGACCATCAAAGATGTGCCTTGACCAAGACTTTTGTCAGAAAACCGCTTTGACCACCCATTGTTTTGGTTTTGTTAAACTCTTTAAATGTTTCAACTTGCTTCTCACTCTCTCACTTCTGTTTGCTCGAGTTTTCCTACAAAGAGAGTGAGAATTTTTAAAAGCTTTAAGGTTTAACAAAGTATCCTTCACACTTGCAAAAGGTATTTTCGGATTTTAATGATTTTATTTCAAGAACATCTCCTTAAAAATCGCAAGTTCTTGTTTTAGGATATAGGATCAGATTTGAATTTTTAAAATTAGCTAAGTATTAGGAAAAATTCTGGATTTTCAGTATCTCAAAGATTTGATTTCCTTTTATTTAGCTAATATTTTTGCTTGATCCCCAAAATTCTAGGGTAGTCTATATAAATCTTCTTCTCTTATCCTCTTATTCTCATCAAATCGCCCTTTGCTAAACATTCTATAGAAATTTTTTCAGGAGCAATGGCACAAAAGAGAACAAGAGAGGAGCAAGCACAAGAAGGAGAAACTCAAGAGGTGGTTGCTCAAGAGAGGGTCCGGTGGAGCAAAGAAGAGAAGAGGGATAAGAAGAGGTTGGAGAGGCTCCGGTTTGAACCCACGAAGTTTGCTGATCGAGGGCTTCTGTCCAGGCTCGGGCTTCTGTCCAGGCTCGGGCTTCTTGGAGACTTCGATCAACTCCTCAACAACATCGGTCTGAGGTGTTTGTCGCGGATGGACTGCCCTACTATCCCCGAGGTGACAATTGATTTCCTTGCAACCTTGGAGTTCCGGTACGAGAATCCGAGTGCTCCTGTTCCTTCTCAAGGCCGTCTCTACTTCAAGGTTGGCCGCCAAGCTTACACGCTATCAATCGCCAAGCTGTGCCAAGCCTACGGTCTAAAGGCTGATGCAATCAAGGTGGAGTTTCCAAGCCTTCAAGCAAGCCGACGAGTTGTGGGATCTCATCAGCAAGGAGGATTACAAAGCCAACACCGCCAAGATCAAGAGAGTCAGGAATCCAGTGCTGAGGTATACCTTGAAGCTGATTGCTAATACATTCAGTGGAAGGTCAGTTGCTCCTACTGTCACGAAGACGGAGCTGTGCTTCCTTTTCCAAGGTTTGAAGCATTTGGTGTCCGATCCGGATGAGAATGAAGATCCCATTGAAGATGAACTTGGCGATGAAGTGAACTACGGCTGTGTACTCATGGCTTCTCTGGTAAAGTACAAGGCTTATGCCTTACGGTGCAAGGCAACATCATCTTACATTGGCGGCTTCCTTACTCCCTTGTTCGTGCAAGCCGGTGTGCCCATCCATGACTTTGCTCACGTCCCAAACCGAGCCTTCATGGATGAAGCATACATGAGAAACACTGATAGCTTGGGACGCACGCCAGCTGAGGGGTTCTATGCTTACCTCTTCATTGATGATGAGGACAAGAAGCGAGTGTGCATTCTTCCCAACAAGGATGAAACGGAGCTACTTGGTGTTGGGAACATCGAGTTCTTACCGACGGAGGAGGAGTGTTTTGCTCCTTTATGAGGACCGCCAGCTGCAGCCATTAAACCGCGCCAAAGGTCAGAATCTCCAGGGACAGAGGATGAGATACCCGAGGCTTACACATTTCCAAAGCTGGATTTTGAGCCGAGGACCAAAACCGAGAAGTTCTTAGCCTCGGTGGTGGAGATGCAGCGGAAGATCAACAAGTGGCAAGGGAAGATGCTTACGAAGCTGGGGAAGAAGGTCAAACAACTTCAGGGAAGCCAGCCTAAGCCAGCTGCGAGCCAGGAGATACAACAACCCGAGAAGAGGAGACTCTCAACCGGAGGAGTTGTAATCCGCGAGACCCAAAGCGACAACATTCAACCGGCGCGCCACTCCCTACAAGAACCAGGCAACAAAGGAAAGGCAACAATCTCTAGCTCCTCTGGAACATCCTCAAGTTCCAACCGAGCCTAGACTAGAGGTAAACATCCTTCTTCCATTGTATATAACCGCACATCTCTTATTTCTTGCATTGTGTTTGATTGCTCCTTCGGATGAGTTTGCCACCGGGACGGTGTCAAGCAAGTTTGGGGGAGTACTTGTGTGATTTAATCTTGTGTTCTTTGATCTTATCTTTCTTTTGCATCCTTGAGTCTTAGTCATGAAAAATTGGTAAAATTTTTAAAAATTTTTTTCAAAATTCATGTAGTTGCATTTGTTGCATTCATTTCTTTAAAAACATGTAGGATTGAGTCTAGAATTTCTCATATCACTTAGGTTGATTGCATTTGCACAAGGGGTTAAAATTTCTTAAAAAGGTGTTTTACTTATGCGTCACTTCAATATCCTAGTTAGTAGTTCTTTAGTGCTTGTGCAAACTTGAAGTTAAGTTCTAACCATACTTGGATCATTTGCTTTGATTTTCGTGGCTTAAGTTGAACATACTTGAATTAAATCCTTTCCTACTAAGTGAAAACCCTAATCTGAATTTGAATTATCACACTTGTGCATTTGAAATGAAGTACATGGATCACATATACATATTCAGGCTTTCTTACCCCTTTCTACCACTCTTTGTAAGTCTGAATAGAACACCACACCCTGAACCTAGCCTTCCTTTCAAGCATAAAGTGTTAGGTTTAGGCGACATGATTAGGCTTTCATATTGATGCTAGCTTTGCATTTTGATGCTAGTTCTAGGTTTGTTTTGGGGCTAGGATTCATTGGTGTTAAAAGGAATTTTGCTTATTTGTTTTCGGTTAAAAACAAAAAACAAATGATTTGGGGTTTGAAAATAAAGACTCATGGTTTTAAGTGGTGGTTTGTTCTATTTTAAAAGAAAGCTCAGTTTTTAAAAGAAAAGAAGGTGACTCTCAAAAATAAAAAAAATAATAATAAAAAGAGAGAATCAAAAAGAAAAGAGCCAAAGGCCAAAATAAAAAAAAAGAAGAAAAAAGAAAAAAAAAATAATAAGAGAAGAGAGTTACCAAGTTTTTGAAAGCTTTAAATTTGTGTTCAACCACCACTAAAGAAGAGTAAAGTTGTTTTCTATGTTTGTGGGTTATGCTTGGCTTATTGCCTTGTTGTTTGGGAAGTTTCTAAGGGTGAGTGAGCTTGAAAAGAAAGAAAATGAGAGGGGTTTAGGATCATTGTTAGTGTATATGGGTAGATGAGAGTCTAGTCATGTATGCATCAATTGTCTTTATCTTTAGCATTATGCATAAGTTCGATCCTTTTTGAGATAACCCATTGTTTGAATCACCCACTTGAATGAGATCATCTTTGTCTCATGACCTTGTCCTTAGCCAAATGTATTATGTTTTAAGTGCATAAGTGTGATTCACGGTTTGATCATTAATTGAATGTTAAAGGATAGGATTCTCGGATTGTTTGGGATATGAGAGTCATGATCTGAAATTCAACATGTGATGAATATGGCTAAGTTCTTTGAAGTAGAGTTTGTACACTGCATTCTAGAATTAAGAACTAGGACGTTGAGATGATCTATTCGAAAGGCACCTTTGCAAAAAGTCTAAAACCCCTTTGATTTTTCTGAAAGCCTCTTTTCCTTACTTGTTTTTTTTGTTGCTTGAGGGCAAGCAAGAAGTAAGTTTGGGGGAGTTGATGTCATTGCATTTTACATACATTCCGCATGCTCATTAGGTAGTTTTTCATGCATTTGTATCATGTTTTAGGTTAGATTTGCATCACTTAGAGTCCTAGAGCATTCTTGCATCAGCATTTGCATTTTCTCTGCATTTTGCATCCATT
This sequence comes from Thlaspi arvense, assembly GCA_911865555.2. Taxonomy (NCBI): domain Eukaryota; kingdom Viridiplantae; phylum Streptophyta; class Magnoliopsida; order Brassicales; family Brassicaceae; genus Thlaspi; species Thlaspi arvense. The sequence goes on from OU466857.2 coordinate 18,281,299, forward strand.
TCAGGTTGTTTATGGTTGCTTTGGAGACACGGAGGTTCGTGGAGGTGTGGAGACCAATGTAGCGGTTCATGGAAGCTCGGGAAAATGCTAAGGACCAGTGATCGAGGAGCAGATCGAGCATGGCCGGTCGATCTAGGAGTTGATCAACAAGAAGATCGAGCCAACTAGGCGATCCAAGGATAATGATCGAGACGGAGATCGAGTGAAGCAGTCGATGCATCGGTACGGACGTAAATGACGCCATGCAGAGCGAGAGCCGGATCGAGTACACCACTCGATCCTCCCGGAGATCGATACCGAGATCGGATGCAACACTCGATTCGCCGAAGGAGATCGAGACCCGGATCGAGCCGAAGACACGATGCCCGGATATGATCGAGAGACCAACTCGATCCAATGGTCGATCTCTGTCCTTTCAACCGTTTTTGGCTGTTAGCGATGGGGGGGACCATTGGACTGTTTTGGCATTTTTGGCAAAGGCGGCGACTACTTTTTGACAACTTTGGAGATTTTTACCTTCTCTCCCAGTTTTCAGTTTTTCTCTCTCGTTTTCATCGAAGAACACCATTGTAGAACAGTTTTAAGCTTTTGTATTTTCGAATCTTTATCGTTTTTAATCCAGTTTATCTTTCATGATTATCGTTTCTTCTCTTCGTCTTTGATTGATTTCCTTTATGTGTAGTGAGTAGTTCATTCAGGGTTAAGGGTTGAGAGGATTAAGGGGTAGAAAAGGTTCGATCTTGGTTTGTTTTCTAAACGTTTTAAATCTATCTCTTCTAAGGTGATGAAAGCTTAATGCTTGAAGACTCTAACGGCAAGAGCTTCACGATCCGAGAGGTCCCTTACCTTGACAGGATCCAGGGACCTCGGAAGATCTCACCTTAGTGATTAGTTACCCCTTCCCAAAAGCCATGGTAGTTTGGGGGACTAGTTAAGCCATTGTTCGAAATCTGTTTTCCTTGCCTCTCAACCTCTTTTTCCACCAAAAGCCATGGGTTTGGAGGAGAGGATGAAAGAGTGATCTATACCGAAAGCCACTGATAGATCTTGTTTTGTTTTCGAGGCTTAGAGACCCTCACCAAGTTAGTCGATCTAAAGTTTCAAACCCAAGGTCAACCTTTGAAACCCCTTATATAAATCTCGACCCTGAAACCCTTCTCTTTAGCTTATTTGCGTCGCATATCACCTTTTGCTTGTTGTTTGATAGCTTCCTGGTCATTAGATTCCTTGTTCTTACGTTTTTAGACGAGATCGATCATTTCTGCTCGATCTAGTGGTCGATCTTGTGGTCGATCCACTAATCGAATTTTAACAATTCGAAGCTCTTCCCTTTAATTTATCTGTTTGTTCCTCGTGGTAACTGCTTGCTTTCTAGTATTTTTAAAATAGGTTTCACTCTGTTTAGGTTGCTCCAATTAGTTTTCAAGATTTTCTCAACAAACTGTCTCATTTCACTTAGATTTGTCCTAGATCTTGCATTCTCTGTGGATTCTCTATCACCTAGAACTGGATTGACACTCTCTGCTTGCCTTACTACAACGTTGCATGCATTAGAGTTTTGATAAGTTCTCTGCTGCATTAGACCGTAAAGAAAACCGAATATCATGCAGCTGGGGATGCTGGGAATGTAGCACTAGTGGGGTTAGAGGCTGTGCTTGGGATGTTAGCACAGGTACTAGCTAGGCTACTTGCGGTGGCTCCTGCTCCGGCGGTTGCAGCAGCACCACAAGTAGTACCACCGGTGGGGGTTCACGCAGATGTGATTGGGGAGGAAGCGGACCAAGTGGAGAGGGTTCCGAGTTACCTCAAGGTTTTGGATCACATGGTGCGGTTGGGAACCAAGTTCTTTCCTGGAGGTTCTACACCGATTGAGGCAGATGAGTGGAGGATGAGACTGGAACGGAATTTTGAGTCTATCCGATGTCCAGAGGGTTACAAGAGAGACATTGTCGTGCACTACTTGGAGGGTGATGCACACACGTGGTGGAAAGGAATTGTTGGAAGGCTGGTGAATGCGAATTGTTCTTATGAGACATTTTCAGCGATGTTCAGGAGTAAGTACTTCCCACAGGAAGCTTACAACGAGTTGGAGAAGGCGTTTCTGTACCTTAGTCAGGGGACGCTTACAGTGAGGCAGTATGAGACTCAGTTTAATCAGCTGAGGAAGTATGTGTCTCATGAGTTTGACACGGAGGAGAAGCTGATTCGCAGGTTTATGAGTCGACTGCGAGTTGAGCTAAGGAATGGGTGTGTGGTTCGTGACTTCAGGACAGTTGCTGAGCTTGTTGAGAAGGCAGCATTGTTGGAGTCAGGATGGGCGGAAGCTGCGTTGATGTCAGTTGGGGCTAATACAGCCGTGACCAAGACGGGTCAGTCTAGTGGACAGAACCGGAAGTTTGGGAAAGGAGTACCGAACAAAGGATCCGGGGGACGCAGCGTGTGCAGCAAGTGTGGCAAGGCTCACGTTGGCGAGTGTAGGCGTGGTGGTAGTGGATGCCACATGTGCGAGAGTTTAGAGCATCGAGTACGAGACTGTCCGGAGGAGGATCAGCGTGTGGTCCGTGTGTCCGGCAGTGACGGTGCGGTTCGGGTTTGCTACGGTTGTGGAGAACCAGGGCATTTCAAGTGTGAGTGTCCTAAGGCAGGAGTGGTGGAGCAGGCCGTGGCTCAAGGGAAGAGAGCAGGGGAGGCGCTTGCATCACAGGCCAAGAGACAGGCCATTATGCCGAGGGTGTACACGACGAGTGCAGCAGCAGCCGAGGAACCGAGCACTTCTCATCCGATTACTGGTACGTGTGGTACTTAGTATTTTCTAAACTTGCCTTGTGTGTCGTTGTGTGTTAGTATAGAGTCTTAGCATTCTAAGGAATGAATGTGTAGGGACCTTGCTAATGGGTGAGGTTGAAACCCATGTTCTGTTTGACTCGGGAGCGAGTCATTGTTTTGTTAATCCAGACATGATCGGAAAGGGTCAGTTGTAGAAGGAACCCGGAGAGGACTTTGGGTTAGTTCAGGCGGCTGGAGGCCAAGTGATGTTTTCACTAGGAACGGTTAAGAATGTTCCAGTGATGTTTGGCGAAGTGAACATGCCAGCGGATCTAGTGATCTGTAGGGTTAAGTCCTACGATGTCATTTTGGGAATGGACTGGTTAGGCAAGCACAGAGCTCACTTGGATTGTCACCGTGGAAGGGTGCGGTTTGAGAGAGAAGGAGAGGTCTTGGTTTATCAGGGAGTTAGACCAACCTCAGGAAGTTTGGTGGTTTCAACTATTCAGGCAGAACGGCTGATAGAGAAAGGTTGTGAGGCTTATCTAGCAACGATCACTACTACAGAAGGAGGGCCGGATGTAGACTTAGGCAGTATACCGGTGGTGCAAGAATTTGAGGATGTTTTTCAGGCGTTGGCAGGACTGTCACCAGCTCGTTCAGATCCATTCACGATTGAACTTGAGCCGGGGACAGCTCCATTATCTAAAGCACCAAACCGGATGGCGCCAGCAGAGATGGCGGAACTGAAGAAGCAGCCAACGGAGTTGTTGGACAAAGGCTTCAGTAGACCTAGTAGTTCACCGTGGGGAGCACCTGTGTTGTTCGTGAAGAAGAAGGATGGAAGCTTCAAGCTTTGCATTGATTACCGCGGATTGAACCATGTGACCGTGAAGAATAAGTATCCACTTCCCAGGATAGACGAGTTGTTGGACAAACTCAGGGGAGCTACTTGGTTCTCTAAGATCGATTTGGCATCAGGGTACCATCAAATACCCATAGAGGAGACAGACGTGCGTAAGACTGCCTTTAGGATAAGGTATGGTCATTACGAGTTTGTGGTCATGCCATTTGGTTTGACGAATGCGCCAGCTGCATTCATAAAGTTGATGAATGGCGTATTCAGAGAGTACCTAGATGAGTTTGTGATTATTTTCATAGATGATATTCTAGTATACTCTAAGGATGAGGAAGAGCATAAGAGTCATTTGCGGACTGTTCTGGAGAAGTTGAGAGAACCGAAGTTATATGCCAAGCTCAGTAAGTGTAGCTTTTGGCAACGGCATATAGGGTTCTTGGGTCACATTGTTTCGGATAAGGGAGTGTCCGTGGACCCAGAGAACATTCAGGCTATTGCGGATTGGCCTAGACCAGAAAAATGCTACAGAGATAAGGAGTTTTCTCGGACTAGCTGGTTAGTACAGGCGGTTTGTCAAAGGTTTTGCAAGCATGGCTCAGCTAATGAAATAGCTGACTGGTAAAGACGTGGAGTATGTCTGGACGGAGGAGTGTGAAGAGTGCTTCTCAAAGTTAAAGGAGTTACTCACTAGTGCACCAGTATTGGCATTACTAGAACCGGGTGAGCCATACGTGGTATACACGGATGCATCCAGGAAAGGACTAGGTTGTGTCCTGATGCAGAATGGTAAGGTGATAGCTTATGCTTCGCGGCAGCTACGGAAGCATGAAGGAAACTACCCTACGCATGATTTTGAGATGGCGGCTGTGGTATTTGCACTTAAGACAGGGAGATCTTACTTGTATGGCGAGAAGGTGCAGATATACACGGACCATAAGAGTTTAAAGTACATTTTTACTCAACCGGATTTGAACTTGAGACAGCGTAGATGGATGGAGTTGGTAGCGGACTATGACTTGGAAATAGCATACCATCCAGGAAATGCCAACTTGGTGGCGGATGCGTTGAGTAGGAGAAGGGCTAGCGTATCATCTGAACAGAATGTAGGAAGCATTGTGAACATGCTAAGGACATTGCAGTTGAATGCAATAACGGATGGGGTTGAACCGTTGGGTTTGGAAGCTACGGATAGAGCTGACTTGTTGACTAGAATTCGGATTGCATAGGAGCAGGATGGGAATCTGAAAAAAGGTGTCACAGAATGATAAGACAGAATATCAGACTTCAAACAATGGGACCATTGTTGTGAACGGACGGGTCTGTGTTCCAGATGTGAAGGAGCTAAGGGATGAAATCCTTAAGGAGGCACATCAGTCAAGGTTTTCTGTTCATCCGGGAATGACCAAGATGTATCAGGATTTGAAACGGTACTATCATTGGGTTGGGATGAAACCTGATGTGGCTAAGTGGCTGAATTTGCATACAACAATAGTTACCAAAGGAGCATAGAGATGTCTCCGTAACATTTTCGAACCCCTCTTAATCATGAGATAAGAAGAGTTAAACATGATTGAAATAACAAGAAAGAAGGATTAAAGCATAAAGAGAAGTTCTTAAATTCAAAATCAAAGCTTTTACAAAAGATAAAGCTTGAAAATGGAAAAAGATGTTTTAATGGTGATCCACAAAACCCAAAAATGGGGATGGAGGCTGTCAAATTCGTGGATCCCCGAAATTTTTAGGTCTAGAGTGTTCATAAAGGACCACACAACTGGTCCCCTCACTAAAAGACAAAGTCTGAGCTGTCCAAGGAAGGAAGCAGAAATCTGGACCGAAGATCGACCCGCCTGGTCGATCTAGTGGTCGATCTGAGCTGAAACGAGTGGGATGGTCGATCTGGTGGTCGATCTCAGGCTGAAACGAGTGGTATGGTCGATCTGGTGGTCGATCTCAGGCTGAAACGACTTGGATGGTCGATCTGAGGCTCGATCTCAGACTCATTCTTTTGGCCGAACACTTTCTTGACTCCCAGCAACTCCTAAGCTTTTCTTTTGACTCTTTGTCCATGCTCAACATCCAACACAGCTCCATGTACACCATATTACCTAAAAACAATGCATATATGCAAAAAATATGCAAATGCTAATGCAAACATGTCTAAAACCAAAAATAGAGCAAAAGTTACAAATAATCTAAATATGAATGCAGTATGAATGCAAAATCTATCCTAAATGAGTGCTAAAAGATGCTAAATTATAAGTTTATCACACAGCCGCGGTACAGTTTACCGGGTTGGGTTACCACAGATACTCTCTTGCATACTATACTACAACTTGCTTGAGCTTTGATATTCTTGCTTGAAACAAAACCATGTTTATCAATAACTCCACTTACATGACCTTCTAGCCATGCACCGTGTTTTACCATAAACCGTACACTCGCTCATCCGGTGAAGAAACATGCAAATGGATCTGAGATCCGGAAGTCCTTACACCCTTCTCATCACTCGGTAAGGATGATAACATGCCCCACGGACATGCATCAAACAATTACCTCACCCAACGGGTTTTGCAGCACTCAGATCTAATATATCCGAGGCTAATCCAGCACAAAAACATTAGTATACACTCGTATCTATTCAGATCCAAGCTTCCCTGCATCACACGTTAGACACACATATACACACAAGCACACAACCTAATCTAGCGAGGCTAGTGTTGTGTTACAATGCAGATCCGAGATCTACACTGCATCATGAACAGCAACCGCGATAATCCACCACTACCGGGACTCACCAGATCCGTTGAAATCTTCCACAAACTCCTCAGATCTAGGCACTCATGACCACACAACAATGAGATCTAAGACCTAAGACACCTCTCACTCACTCAAAACACAGATCTGAACACTCTCTCACAAAACCAAACTAACTCTCTCTTTTCTCTCATGGACTCACTCACTTTTCTTCACTCATTCATTCTCTCTCACACACTCACCAGCACGCCTAAGGAAGTAACTAATGTGGTGACTTGAGGGTTAAGGGTCTTTATATAGAGTTTCTCCACCAATGAGGTGTTAACACCTTACCTTCTCTCCTTTACCCAATCAGTAGACGCCAGTGATGTCATTGCATTTTGCATACATTTTGCATACTCATTAGATAGTTTTTCATGCATTTGTATCATGTTTTAGGTTAGATTTGCATCACTTAGAGTCCTAGAGCATTCTTGCATCAGCATTTGCATTTTCTCTGCATTTTGCATCCATTCCAGGTTTTTTATGGTTGCTTTGGAGACACGGAGGTTCGTGGAGGTGTGGAGACCAATGTAGCGGTTCATGGAAGCTCGGGAAAATGCTAAGGACCAGTAATCGAGGAGCAGATCGAGCATGGCCAGTCGATCTAGGAGTTGATCGACCAGAAGATCGAGCCAACTAGGCGATCCAAGGATAATGATCGAGACGGAGATCGAGTGAAGCAGTCGATGCATCGGTACGGACGTAAATGACGCCATGCAGAGCGAGAGCCGGATCGAGTACACCACTCGATCCTCCCGGAGATCGATACCGAGATCGGATGCAACACTCGATTCACCACAGAAGATCGAGACCCGGATCGAGCCAAAGACACGATGGCCGGATATGATCGAGAGACCAACTTCATCCAATGGTCAATCTCTGTCCTTTCAACCGTTTTTGGCTGTTAGCGACGGGGGGACCATTGGACTGTTTTGGCATTTTTGGCAAAGGCGGCGACTACTTTTCGATAACTTTTGAGATTTTTACCTCCTCTCCAAGTTTTTTTTTTAGTTTTTTTTTTCTCTCTGGTTTTTCGGAAGAACACCATTGTAGAACAGTTTCAAGCTTTTGTATTTTCGAATCTTTATCGTTTTTAATGCAGTTTATCTTTCATGTTTATCGTTTCTTCTCTTCGTCCTTGCCTGATTTCCTTTATGTGTAGTGAGTAGTCCATTCAGGGTTAAGGGTTGAGAGGATTAAGGGGTAGAAAAGGTTCGATCTTGGTTTGTTTTCTAAACGTTTTAAATCTATCTCTTCTAAGGTGATGAAAGCTTAATGCTTGAAGACTCTCACGCCAAGAGCTTCACGATCCGAGAGGTCCCTTACCTTGACAGGATCCAGGGACCTCGGAAGATCTCACCTTAGTGATTAGTTACCCCTTCCCAAAAGCCATGGTAGTTTCGGGTACTAGTTAAGCCATTGTTCGAAATCTGTCTTCCTTGCCTTTCAACCTCTTTTTCCACCAAAAGCCATGGGTTTGGAGGAGAGGATGAAAGAGTGATCTATACCGAAAGCCACGGATAGATCTTGTTTTGTTTTCGAGGCTTAGAGACCCTCACCAAGTGAGTCGATCTAAAGTTTCAAACCCAAGATCAACCTTTGAAACCCCTTATATGAATCTCGACCCTGAAACCCTTCTCTTTAGCTTATTTGCGTCGCATATCACCTTTTGCTTGTTGTTTGATAGCTTCCTGGTCTTTAGATTCCTTGTTCTTACGATTTTAGACGAGATCGATCGTTTCTGCTCGATCTAGTGGTCGATCTTGTGGTCGATCCACTAGTCGAATTTTAACAATTCGAAGCTCTTCCCTTTAATTTATCTGTTTGTTTCTCGTGGTAACTGCTTGCTTTCTAGTATTTTTAAAATAGGTTTCACTCTGTTTAGGTTGCTGCAATTAGTTTTCAAGATTTTCTCAACAAACTGTCTCATTTCACTTAGATTTGTCCTAGATCTTGCATTCTCTGTGGATTCTCTATCACCTTGAACTGGATTGACACTCTCTGCTTGCCTTACTACAACGTTGCATGCATTAGAGTTTTGATAAGTTCTCTGCTGCATTAGACCATAAAGAAGAAAACCATTATCAAATGGCGCCGTTGCCATTCTAGGTTGCTTAGAGAACATAGAGATTTGGGTCTTAGCAAAGACTAAGTCTTTACCTTTTTTTCAAGTCACTAATACTATTCTAAACCGTGTACTTTCAGGTACATGAATTTACGTTCACGTGGAGATAACAACCTTCTTCAACCGCTTGAAAACATACATCAACTCGGACACTCACGTCAAAGGAGAGTCAGAGATCAAACAAGAGCTTTTGAAGAGATAGTTCAGAACGGTCAGGTCAACTTTGAAGACATGGCTGAGAATGAGCATCCTGAAGGTCCTCCTCTAGCAGGACGGGGCAATGGTATCCCCCAACACGCGGCTAGACCTCCGAGAATTATAGGAGCCGGAGATGCTCCCAATACCCACCACAATAGGTTTGGGATCACTCCTCCTCCGGTACAAAACAACAACTTTGAGATCAAGCCGGGCTTCATATCTATGGTGCAAAACAACAAGTTCCACGGCTTAGCAATGGAAGACCCGCTGGAACACTTGGACAATTTTGAGCAAGTGTGTGGAATGATAAAGATCAACGGTATATCAGAAGATGCCTTCAAGCTGCGTCTCTTCCCCTTTTCCCTCGGAGACAAAGCTAGACATTGGGAGAAGACCCTACCACAAGGCACCATCACATCATGGGCTGAGTGTAAGAAGGCTTTCCTCTCCAAGTTCTTCTCAAGCACCAGGACTGCTCGGTTGAGAAGCGAAATCAGCGGTTTCACTCAAAGGAACAATGAGACTTTCAACGAGGCAATGGAGCGTTTCAAAGACTACACGATCCAATGTCCTCATCACGGGTTCAGTGAGGAGACTCTACTCAGCACAATCTACCGTGGAGCTTCACCAAAGATCCGGTTGTTGCTTGATACAGCTAGCAAAGGCAACTTCCTCGGTCAAGAAGTAGAAGAGGGTATGGAGCTAATAGAGAACCTTGCGTTGAGTGATGGAAACTATGCCGAGGATTATGACCGAGCACCAAGGGGATCAGAACTAGAGTCTCACAAGAAGGAGCTCAAATCGTTGCATGAGAAGATTGACAAGTTGGTCTTAGCTAATCAGAAGCATGTTCACTTCGTTGGTGAAGCTGAGGACAACCAAGAAGAGTTAGAGCTAAGCCAAGAAGAAGCAAATTGGATAGCCGGTCAGAACAACTACAAGTCTCAAGGCTACAACCAAGGCTACCAGAACAACAACCTCTCTTACCGAAGCACCAATGTAGCCAACCCTAAAGATCAAGTGTACCCTGCTCAACAAGCTAAGCCTTTCATCCCTTACAACAAAGGCTTTCAACCAAGCAGTGGATTCCAAGGTCAAGGGCAAGGCAACTTCCAAGGGCAACAACAACAAAACAAGGGTTATACTTCTAACTACCCTCCGGGCTTTGCACCTCAACAACAACAACAACCGATGCAACAACAAGTTGATCCGGTTCAAGCAATGTTCCAACAGCTAATACAAGGGCAAGCTTCTACAAATCAAAAGTTCGCTGACATGAACAGTCGGCTGGATTCATCCTTAACCGACTTCTCTACTCAAATAACAAACCTCAACAACAAGATCAAGCAGCTAGAGAAGGGCAAAGCAAGCACGAGTGGACAGAACAGCCTTCCGGGGAAGTGTGAACAAAATCCAAAGGAGTATGCCAATGCTATTACGTTGAGAAGTGGCAAAGAGCTTGATCCTCCGGTTACTACAAAGACCAACGAGGACGTTGTAATTCAAGAGGGGAAGGGTAAACTTTCAGCTGATAATGAGGAGATAAACTTTGACAACATATGGATCCAAGGACCGAGGAGAGGTGACAAGGCATTCGTTGAGAAGAAAGCTGAGAAAACCACCAAGGAGAAGGATGAATACGTGCCCCCACCTTACGTACCAAAGTTGCCATTCCCGGGTCGGTTCAAAAAGCAGTTAATAGAGAAGCACCGAATCCTATTTGAGAAGCACTTGAGAGACGTGGAGATAAAGCTGCCTCTTGTAGACTGTCTCGCCATGATGCCCAAGTGCGCCAAGTTTTTCAAGGACACCCTTGCCAAGAAGAACAAAGAAAGCAAAGAAGTGCTTATACTAAGCGAAGAGTGTAGCGCGGTTATTCATAAGGAGATAGTGCCTAAGAAACTGGGAGATCCTGGAAGCTTCACCATACCGTGTGCTTTGGGTCCCCTTGAGTTCAAGAGCTGCTTGTGTGATCTCGGAGCCAGCATAAACTTGATGCCTCACTCCGTGGCTAAGAAGCTTGGTTTCACTCGGTTTAAGGAATGTCGAATCTCATTGGTGTTGGCTGATAGGAGCGTGAGACTACCAGTGGGGTTGCTTGAAGACTTGTCGGTGCGAATCAGTGGAGTAAACGTACCTACAGATTTTGTAGTGCTGGAGATGGACGAGGAGCCGAAAGACCCACTCATCTTAGGGAGACCATTCCTAGCAACCGCCGGAGCCATAATAGACGTGAAGAATGGGAAGATTGCCCTGCATTTGGGGAAAGAAATCAGGCTAGACTTTGACATCAACAAGGTTCTAAAGAAGCCAACCATTGAAGGACAAGCTTTCTATATCGAAACGATGGATTCCTTGGCAGATGAGTTGCTGGAAGAGCTAGCTATAGAAGACCATTTGAAGCTAGCACTCACTAAGGAGCCAGGAGAGTTTGGCTATGTAGACCAGAGAACTCAAGAGTACGTAAACCTACTAGATTCGAGGAGGATCATCAAGAATGAAGAAGGATGTTGCCTAGAAATCGACCCCAAGATCGACGCCATCACTCGATCCAGGAGTCAGATCGACAAGCCAATCGAGCACTCAACTCGATCCGGTCCAACAATCGACCAACAGATCGAGAAGGCCGCTCGATCAGGAGAAATAATCGAGTTGACGATCGAGAAAGACCTTCTGATAATTTAAGAGTCCAATCAAGAGATCGACTCAACGCCTCGATCCCTTACTCGATCCATATCAAATCGAGTAAGTGAATCGAGTGAAATGGCTCGATCTAGACGACATCGAGAGGAGAATCGACCGGAAGACTCGATCACAGGAGGGATAGCGATAGAGGAAAGCGGTCTGAAGGGCCATGCCTCGAGTTCAAAGGAGAGTTCCAAGGAGGAGAACAACAACAACAGCCACGAGGATGACTGGAGTGAGCTGTTAGCCCCAAAGGTGGACCTTAAGGAGCTCCCAAAAGGGCTAGGGTATGCTTTCTTAGGACCTAATGACACATATCCCGTGATAGTAAACGAGAACCTTAGTGATGATGAGTTGCACTCGCTCTTAACTGAGCTGAGAAAGTATAGGAAGGCCATTGGGTACTCTTTAAGTGACATCCAGGGCCTTTCCCCAATGCTATGCACTCATAGGATTCATTTGGATAATGAAAACGCCACTTCTGTAGAACACCAAAGGCGTTTGAATCCTAACTTGAAAGAGGTTGTTAAGAAAGAAATCCTTAAGCTTTTTGAGGCTGACGTGATCTATCCCATAAGTGACAGCACGTGGGTTTCACCTGTACACGTGGTGCCTAAGAAGGGAGGGATCACGGTCATAAGAAATGAAAAGGATGAACTTATCCCTACTAGGACCATTACTGGTCATAGAATGTGTATTGACTATAGAAAGCTTAACCTTGCTACAAGAAAAGACCATTTCCCTTTGCCTTTTATTGATCAGATGCTTGAGAGACTTGCAAATCACCCTTACTACTGTTTTCTCGATGGGTATAGCGGTTTCTTTCAAATACCTATTCACCCAAACGATCAGGAGAAAACGACTTTTACATGTCCCTACGGTACCTTTGCATATCGAAGGATGCCGTTTGGATTGTGTAATGCACCGGCTACCTTTCAGCGGTGTATGATGTCGATCTTCTCCGATCTTATAGAGGAGATGGTAGAGGTGTTTATGGATGACTTCTCTGTGTATGGTGCGTCCTTTCCTGCGTGTTTGTTGAATCTTTGCAGGGTACTTAAACGTTGTGAAGAAACAAACCTGGTGCTGAATTGGGAGAAATGCCACTTCATGGTCAAGGAAGGGATAGTACTCGGTCACAAGATTTCAGAGAAGGGTATTGAGGTTGATCAGGCTAAGATTGAGGTTATGATGGGTTTGGAGCCGCCGGTTAATGTTAAAGGGATCAGAAGCTTCTTGGGACACGCGGGGTTCTATAGGCGCTTCATCAAAGACTTCCCCAAGATTGCACGCCCCCTTACACGGCTGTTGTGCAAAGAAGCTGAGTTTGTATTCGATGAGGAGTGTATGAAGGCTTTCGTGACCATCAAGGAAGCCCTCACGTCAGCCCCTATAGTCCAAGCACCAGACTGGTCTCTCCCTTTTGAGATCATGTGTGATGCTAGTGACTACGCTCTAGGAGCAGTCCTTGGTCAGAAGAAGGACAAGAAGCTGCATGTGATCTACTATGCTTCAAGGACCTTGGATGACACGCAATCACGATACACCACTACGGAGAAGGAGCTGCTTGCAGTAGTCTTTGCCTTTGAGAAGTTAAGATCATATCTCGTTGGCTCCAAGGCTATTGTATACACGGATCATGCTGCTCTACGGTACATCTACTCAAAGAAAGATACCAAACCTCGGCTCTTAAGATGGATTCTTTTGCTTCAGGAGTTTGACATGGAGATTAAAGACAAGAAGGGGATAGAAAATGGAGTCGCTGACCACCTCTCAAGGCTAAGGATTAACGAGTCTCTCCCTTTAGACGACTCTCTTCCAGAAGAACAACTTATGGCAATTACTACCGCGGTTTGTGGGAAGCTAGAAGGAAGGTTTGAGGAAGTGTTGAGTTTCAAAGAGGAGGATCTACCATGGTATGCTGATGTGGTGAACTACCTAGCATGTGGTGAGGAGCCAACACATCTCAACGGCTATCACAAGAAAAAGTTTTTGAGGGAGGCTAGTGACTACTTTTGGGATGAGCCCTACTTATACAAAAGAGGAGTAGACAGCTTGTACCGGAGATGTGTTACAAAGGAAGAAGCCAAGGATATTCTCTATCATTGCCACGGCTCATCCTACGGAGGACATTTCGCTTCGTTCAAAACAGCCACGAAGGTGTTGCAAGCGGGTTTCTGGTGGCCGTCTATATTCAGAGATGCACACGAGTTTGTGAAGAGCTGTGAGGCATGTCAGCGAGCAGGGAACATTACCATCTTCATGGGGCCTCTCCCTTCTTCGTATGGCAACAAATACCTCTTGGTAGCTGTGGATTATGTCTCCAAATGGGTTGAGGCTGTTGCTTCCCCTACAAACGACTCTAAGGTTGTGATCAAGTTGTTCAAGAGTATCATCTTTCCAAGGTTTGGGGTACCCAAGGTTGTTATAAGTGATGGAGGAAGCCATTTTGTAAACAAGGTTTTTGAGAGCCTCTTAAGAAAGTATGGGGTTAAGCATAAGGTGGCTACACCGTATCATCCTCAAACGAGCGGTCAGGTGGAAGTCTCTAACAGGCAGATCAAAGCTATTCTGGAGAAGACCGTTGGTGCAACAAGGAAGGACTGGTCAGTAAAGCTAGACGATGCTCTTTGGGCTTACCGTACCGCTTTCAAAACGCCGATTGGTACAACTCCTTTCACTCTACTATATGGAAAGAGTTGTCACCTCCCGGTTCAGCTAGAACACCGTGCATTATGGGCTGTGAAGAGGCTGAATTTTGATCTCAAGACGGCTCAGGAAAAGCGTCTCATTCAGCTACATGAACTGGACGAGTTGAGGTTGAATGCTTACGAGAGTTCCAAGATCTACAAGGAGCGAACTAAGGAGGCTCATGACAAGAAACTGGTTGCCAAGGAGCTTAAGGAAGGAGGACTGGTGTTGTTGTACAACTCGAGGCTGAAGCTCTTCCTGGGCAAGCTAAAATCAAGGTGGAGCGGACCGTTCGTGATTCAAGAGGTCTTGCCTTACGGAGCTGTTACTCTTATGGGAAGAAGCGGTAGTGCATTCACCGTCAACGGGCATAGAGTCAAACCCTACCTAGCAGACAGCTTCGACAAGGAGAGTACCTCGGTGCTTCTCCAAGACCCACCATCCGCCTAGCCAAGTAAGGTCTAGCTAAAGACGTTAAAGAAAGCGCACTTGGGAGGCATTCCCATGTCTATCTTGTACATATTTTTGCTTTCATTTCTCTTCTAGTTTTATGCTTTTATGTTTTTAGTGTGTAGGAGCAGGTCTAAGGAATCTAAACCTTGTCTTTGAGGTCCAAAATGAGCAATATGGGCTACGATAAGGCTAGAGATCGAGTGCTAGATCGACTGAACCTGACTCGATCTTTGCTAGATCGAGTCAGTAAATCGAGAGGAGCCAGTTGATCTAGACGAGAACGAGTGACAAGATCGACCTTGACGAAAAAGGATCGATCGATTCAAACCGGATCGACCGATCTAATTTCTCTCGGGAAAATCTGTGGGAACTTGATCGATCACTCGACTCGATCCACCACTCGATCCAAGCCAAATCGACCCCTAAATCGAGGACTTAGCTCGATCAGAGGGACTTAGCCGAGGGGCCAACATTTCATTGATCGAGGGAGCCAATCGATCCAGGACTCGATTCACTTTGAATCGAGTCCCAAATCGAGTAACCCTCTCGATCTAAGCCATTTTAGGCATGAGATCGAGTCCTAGATCGACCAAAAGGACTCGATCTCATGCCGAGGTAACAAATTTCTTTCCCTCTTTATTGCTTTTCCCTCCAGTTTTTAAATTCAAACTTGGTCAAGGCAAGCATCTTTGACCATGAAAGATGTGCCTTGACCAAGACTTTTGTCAGAAAACCGCTTTGACCACCCATTGTTTTGGTTTTGTTAAACTCTTTAAATGTTTCAACTTGCTTCTCACTCTCTCACTTCTGTTTGCTCGAGTTTTCCTACAAAGAGAGTGAGAATTTTTAAAAGCTTTAAGGTTTAACAAAGTATCCTTCACACTTGCAAAAGGTATTTTCGGATTTTAATGATTTTATTTCAAGAAAATCTCCTTAAAAATTGCAAGTTCTTGTTTTAGGATATAGGATCAGATTTGAATTTTTAAAATTAGCTAAGTATTAGGAAAAATTCTGGATTTTCAGTATCTCAAAGATTTGATTTCCTTTTATTTAGCTAATATTTTTGCTTGATCCCCAAAATTCTAGGGTAGTTTATATAAATCTTCTTCTCTTATCCTCTTATTCTCATCAAATCGCCCTTTGCTAAACATTCTCTAGAAATTTTTTTCAGGAGCAATGGCACCAAAGAGAACAAGAGAGGAGCAAGCACAAGTAGGAGAAACTCAAGAGGTGGTTGCTCAAGAGAGGATCCGGTGGAGCAAAGAAGAGAAGAGGGATAAGAAGAGGTTGGAGAGGCTCCGGTTTGAACCCACGAAGTTTGCTGATCGAGGGCTTCTGTCCAGACTCGGGCTTCTTGGAGACTTCGATCAACTCCTCAACAACATCGGTCTGAGGTGTTTGTCACGGATGGACTGCCCTACTATCCCCGAGGTGACAATTGATTTCCTTGCAACCTTGGAGTTCCGGTACGAGAATCCGAGTGCTCCTGTTCCTTCTCAAGGCCGTCTCTACTTCAAGGTTGTCCGCCAAGCTTACACGCTATCAATCGCCGAGCTGTGCCAAGCCTACGGTCTAAAGGCTGATGCAAGCAAGGTGGAGTTTCCAGCCTTCAAGCAAGCCGACGAGTTGTGGGATCTCATCAGCAAGGAGGATTACAAAGCCAACACTGCCAAGATCAAGAGAGTCAGGAATCCAGTGCTGAGGTATACCTTGAAGCTGATTGCTAATACATTCAGTGGAAGGTCAGTTGCTCCTACTGTCACGAAGACGGAGCTATGCTTCCTTTTCCAAGGTTTGAAGCATTTGGTGTCCGATCCGGATGAGAATGAAGATCCCATTGAAGATGAACTCGGCGATGAAGTGAACTACGGCTGTGTACTCGCGGCTTCTCTGGTGAAGTACAAGGCTTATGTCTTACGGTGCAAGGCAACATCATCCTACATTGGCGGCTTCCTTACTCCCTTGTTCGTGCAAGCCGGTGTGCCCATCCATGACTTTGCTCACGTCCCAAACCGAGCCTTCATGGATGAAGCATACATGAGAAACACTGATAGCTTGGGACGCACGCCAGCTGAGGGGTTCTATGCTTACCTCTTCATTGATGATGAGGACAAGAAGCGAGTGTGCATTCTTCCCAACAAGGATGAAACGGAGCTACTTGGTGTTGGGAACATCAAGTTCTTACCGACGGAGGAGGAGTATTTTGCTCCTTTAGGAGAACCGCCAGCTGCAGCCATTGAACCGCGCCAAAGGTCAGAATCTCCAGGGACAGAGGATGAGATACCCGAGGCTTACACATTGCCAAAGCTGGATTTTGAGCCGAGGACCAAAACCGAGAAGTTCTTAGCCTCGGTGGTGGAGATGCAGCGGAAGATCAACAAGTGGCAAGGGAAGATGCTTAAGAAGCTGGGGAAGAAGGTCAAACAACTCCAAGGAAGCCAGCCTAAGCCAGCTGCAAGTCAGGAAATGCAACAACCCGAGAAGAGGAGACTCTCAACCGGAGGAGTTGTGATCTGCGAGACCCAAGGAGAAAACATTCAACCAACTCGCCACTCCCTCCAAGAACCAGGCAACAAAGGAAAGGCAACAATCTCTAGCTCCTCTGGAACATCCTCAAGTTCTAGCCGAGCCTAGACAAGAGGTAACAACCTTCCTCCATTGTATATAACCGCACATCTCTTATTTCTTGCATTGTGTTTGATTGCTCCTTCGGATGAGTTTGCCACCGGGATGGTGTCAAGCAAGTTTGGGGGAGTACTTGTGTGATTTAATCTTGTGTTCTTTGATCTTATCTTTCTTTTGCATCCTTGAGTCTTAGTCATGAAAAATTGGTAAAATGTTTTAAAATTTTTTTTTCAAAATTCATGTAGTTGCACTCATTTCTATAGAAACATGTAGGATTGAGTCTAGAATTTCTCATATCACTTAGGTTGATTGCATTTGCATAAGGGGTTAGGATTTCTTAAAAAGGTGTTTTACTTATGAATCATTTCAATGCCCTAGTTAGTAGTTCTCTAAAGCTTTGTTTATACTTTGAAAGTAAGTTCTAACCATGCTTGGATCACTAGTTAGGATTTTCGTGACTTGAATTGAACTCTCATGATTTGAAACTCATCCTACTAAGTGAAAACCTTAATTTGAAAATCTAATTATCATTCTTATGCATTTGAAAACGAACACATGGTTTTAAAATATTTAGGCTCTCTTCTTCCTTTTTACCACTCTTTGTGAGCCTAAGTAGAACTCCCTCCTTTGAAGCCAAATGTTCTTGTGTGACATCTTTGTGAGGCCTTATTTTCGGTTTGAACTTGGCATAAAGTGTTAGGTTTAGGCGACATGATTTGGTTTTCATAATTGATTGCTATCTTTACATTTTGAAGCTAGGGATAGGCTTAGGATAAGTTTGGGGGATCATTGGGGTTGCTTTCTTGTGTATTTGTTCTCGGTTTCAAAGAACTTTGTGTTTTAAAGAAAGAAATGGGTTTTAAGTGAAAGGTTGTGTTCAAAAAACTAAGTATGCTCTAATAAATTTCAGGAGGTAGCTCTCCCATAATAAAAAAAAAAAAGAAGAGAAAAAGAAAACAAAAATAAATAAAAGAGCCTAAGTGCCAAATAAAAATAAAAAGAAAGAAAAAAAAATAAGAGAGCTACCAATAAGTAATATCTAAAGAGCAAAAAAATTATTTTCAAAACCTTTTCACTAGCCTAAAAAGTTTAAAAATGTTCTTGTTTTGAATTGGGGATTGCTGAGTTGAGAAGAAAGGGATAGACTTTTAAGTGGTGAGTGAGGATTAAATTTCTTAAATGAGAGGGGTATAGGACTGTTTGATAGTTTACATGGGTAGATGAGAATCTAATCATGTATGCATAAATTGTCTTTACCTTTAGCATTATGCGTTAGTTCAAACCATTTTTGAGAGAAACCCTTGTCTAATTATAAACCCTTTTCAAATGAGATCATTCTATGCTCATAACCATAACCCTTAGCCAAATGTGTTTCGCTTTAAAGTGCATAAGTTTGATTCATGGTTCGAATTTTAATGAATGTTAAAGGATGAATTTCTTTGATTGTTAGGAATAAGAGAGTCATGATTTGAATTTCTTTGTGTGATGAGTATGGCTAAGTCCTTTGGAGTATGAGTGTAAGCTTAGCATTTTAGGACTGTTAACTAGGACATTGAGATGATCTATTCGAAAGGCACCTTTGCAAAAAGTTTAAAACCCCTTTGATTTTTCTGAAAACCTCTCTTCCTTACTTATTTTTTGTTGCTTGAGGGCAAGCAAGGAGTAAGTTTGGGGGAGTTGATGTCATTGCATTTTGCATACATTTTGCATACTCATTAGATAGTTTTTCATGCATTTGTATCATGTTTTAGGTTAGATTTGCATCACTTAGAGTCCTAGAGCATTCTTGCATCAGCATTTGCATTTTCTCTGCATTTTGCATCCATTCCAGGTTGTTTATGGTTGCTTTGGAGACACGGAGGTTCGTGGAGGTGTGGAGACCAATGTAGCGGTTCATGGAAGCTCGGGAAAATGCTAAGGACCAGTGATCGAGGAGCAGATCGAGCATGGCCGGTCGATCTAGGAGTTGATCGACCAGAAGATCGAGCCAACTAGGCAATCCAAGGATAATGATCGAGACGGAGATCGAGTGAAGCAGTCGATGCATCGGTACGGACGTAAATGACGCCATGCAGAGCGAGAGCCGGATCGAGTACACCACTCGATCCTCCCAGAGATCGATACCGAGATCGGATGCAACACTCGATTCACCACAGAAGATCGAGACCCGGATCGAGCCAAAGACACGATGGCCAGATATGATCGAGAGACCAACTCGAACCAATGGTCGATCTCTGTCCTTTCAACCGTTTTTGGCTGTTAGCGACGGGGGGACCATTGGACTGTTTTGGCATTTTTGGCAAAGGCGGCGACTACTTTTCGATAACTTTTGAGATTTTTACCTCCTCTCCAAGTTTTTTTTTAGTTTTTTTTCTCTCTGGTTTTTCGGAAGAACACCATTGTAGAACAGTTTCAAGCTTTTGTATTTTCGAATCTTTATCGTTTTTAATCCAGTTTATCTTTCATGTTTATCGTTTCTTCTCTTCGTCCTTGCCTGATTTCCTTTATGTGTAGTGAGTAGTCCATTCAGGGTTAAGGGTTGAGAGGATTAAGG
The DNA here is from genome assembly GCA_911865555.2 of Thlaspi arvense. Classification (NCBI taxonomy): domain Eukaryota; kingdom Viridiplantae; phylum Streptophyta; class Magnoliopsida; order Brassicales; family Brassicaceae; genus Thlaspi; species Thlaspi arvense. The sequence continues at coordinate 18,301,051 of OU466857.2, forward strand.
GGTAGAAAAGTTTCGATCTTAGTTTGTTTTCTAAACGTTTTAAATCTATCTCTTCTAAGGTGATGAAAGCTTAATGCTTGAAGACTCTCACGCCAAGAGCTTCACGATCCGAGAGGTCCCTTACCTTGACAGGATCCAGGGACCTCGGAAGATCTCACCTTAGTGATTTGTTACCCCTTCCCAAAAGCCATGGTAGTTTGGGGGACTAGTTAAGCCATTGTTCGAAATCTGTCTTCCTTGCCTTTCAACCTCTTTTTCCACCAAAATCCATGGGTTTGGAGGAGAGGATGAAAGAGTGATCTATACCGAAAGCCACGGATAGATCTTGTTTTGTTTTCGAGGCTTAGAGACCCTCACCAAGTGAGTCGATCTAAAGTTTCAAACCCAAGATCAACCTTTGAAACCCCTTATATGAATCTCGACCCTGAAACCCTTCTCTTTAGCTTATTTGCGTCGCATATCACCTTTTGCTTGTTGTTTGATAGCTTCCTGGTCTTTAGATTCCTTGTTCTTACGATTTTAGACGAGATCGATCGTTTCTGCTCGATCTAGTGGTCGATCTTGTGGTCGATCCACTAGTCGAATTTTAACAATTCGAAGCTCTTCCCTTTAATTTATCTGTTTGTTCCTCGTGGTAACTGCTTGCTTTCTAGTATTTTTAAAATAGGTTTCACTCTGTTTAGGTTGCTGCAATTAGTTTTCAAGATTTTCTCAACAAACTGTCTCATTTCACTTAGATTTGTCCTAGATCTTGCATTCTCTGTGGATTCTCTATCACCTAGAACTGGATTGACACTCTCTGCTTGCCTTACTACAACGTTGCATGCATTAGAGTTTTGATAAGTTCTCTGCTGCATTAGACCGTAAAGAAGAAAACCATTATCAGCCAGCACGCCAACTAATCATTCTTATCTCTTCCCCACCAATCAGAAATAAGCATGTGATTAATGTGACCTATTCCTGCCTCTTTAATCTCGAAGTAATGAAATATACCTGTCTCCGTCCCGCGTTCACTTCGTTTGGCTTTAATTCGGATTCCAAGTGCGTCTATCGACTTCCTACGGGATTTTGACATTTTTTGAAGAAATTCTTCTTCCACGGCCTTCAGTAGGGTCTTGGCTACCTCTATGCAAAGTCCCATAATTTTTAAAATTGTACCGAAGGGTGTCCATAACTGAAAGCTCTGTCCATGTCGTTTAGCTCTTTGACAGTGTTATTACATTCCCCCCCCCCCTTAAGAGAATTCATCCTCGAATTCTTAGGCTTGAGATGGTTCTCCTTGCTCCATTGTTGCATTCGGTGCGAAGAACTCCAGGTACTTCTCCATAAATTGCTGCTCATCCTCACATATAACCACCATCCGATTCTGCCTTCCCCAAAAGATATGTATTTGAGGAATCTCTCTGTTCTTCAGTTTCTGTATCCTTCTGAGTCCGATCTTGAGGGGTCCTTCTGGGTGGGTCAAGTTTATTTGTAGTTCTTCTATCCTCTCCGACTCGATTTCTTCCGGGGCTCGAATGTGCTTTCGCAGCATTGACACATGAAACACAGGATGTAGATTCGTGTCCGATGGCAACTCTAGTCTATACGCTACTTCGCCCACTCTTCCCTTGATCTGACACGGCCCGATATATCGGACTGCTAGTTTGCCTACTTTCCCGAATCTATCTTTTCCCTTCTGTGTGGATACTTTCAGGTATACCCAGTCTCCAACCTGGAATGTAACTTCTCGTCGTCCTTGATCAGCGTACTTCTTCTGACGTTCTTGAGCCTTCCTCATGTTCTTCCGAACAACTTGCAATCTTTCCATCATCTCGTCCCTCAATCTTTCCAGAACCTTCCGTAAGTGTCCCTTGTGCTCCTCCTCCGTCTGAGAATAGATCAAGATGTCATCGATAAAGATGACCACGAATTGATCCAAGTAGTCATGGAACACCTCATTCATGAGTCTAATGAATGCTGCTGGGGCGTTGGTCAGTCCAAATGGCATGACTACAAACTCGTACTGCCCGTATCTTGTATTAAACACTGTCTTCTGGACATCCCCTTCTTTGTTCGAGATTTGATGATAGCCAGACGCAAGGTCTATCTTCCGGAACCAACTGGCTCCTTGTAATTGGTCTAATAATTAATCGATCCTCGGAAGTGGGTACTTATCCTTGATCGTGATATTGTTATTCCCGCGATAGTCGATGCATAGCCTCATACTGCTGTCCTTCTTCTTCACGAATAAGACCGGTGCTCCCAAAGGCGATGAGCTCGGTCGAATGAATCCTTTCCCCATCAGATCTTCTAGCTGCGTCTTTAATTCGGCTAACTCGGGCTGGGCCATCCGATAGTGTGTCTTACTGGCACCGCTCCTGACTCTAAGTTTATAGTGAATGGGTTCTTCCTTGGCGGGGGCAACTTTGTTAGCGATTCGAACACATCTGCGTACTCTCTACTATCGGGATATCCTCTACCATTAACTCTTCATCCTTATCCTCCTCAACCACCCTAGTGGCAACTAAATACGGTTCCCCGTATTCCAGTTGTGTTATTACCCTTGTGGCTGCTACTAAGGAACCTACCACACTAGGTATTATCCCATAGTACGTCGTATCGGGTTTCTAGTTTTCCCTAAGGGTCACTCTCCCTTTCTCACAATCTAACTGGGCCCTATAACTAGACAGCCAATCCATCCCGTGGATCACCTCGAAATGACCTAGGGGCATTACTACCTGGTTTGCCCTAAAGGTTCTATCCCTAACCTCTTCGGGTACTCCTAAGACCATTCTAACTGTACTAAGGGGTTCATTTCCGGGAGTTAACACGGAAACACTCACATCCTCTATCACCAAAGGAACACTAAACCTAGACGCTACCTCGGGAGTCACAAAACTATGCGTCGCTCCCGAGTCGAACAAAACATGTGTGGGAATCCCACCAACATGTAGTGTTCCTACGGAACCAAAAAGAACGTAATTCAAAATGCAAACAATCAAACAAGCAAGCACACGCAACACACAAAAGGGGGTTAGCGCCCGAACTTTACCTGTTTTGGAACCTTTAGTTGGTCCTACAGAGTCCAAGGCTACTACTTCGGGTGACAAACTATTAAACTACCTAATGAGCGGAACATACCAGATTACCTAAGCTGGTTTTTGCGACACCTTTGACTCGATAAAACATTGAAAACAGTTATGTCCCGTGAGCATGATCCTAAAACCATGCTCTGATACCACCATTTGTAACACCTCTAATTCGATCTATACCCACGATCGAACCGCGAATGTCATAAAGCCAAGGTTCACTTAATAAGACAGCCCGTCTTGGAATGAATCCAAGTATAAGGCCGTCCAGCCAAGTTAGCTCGAACCCTCTCGACCAAGGCCTAAGGCTATTCAACCTGTACCCCGATCTCGAGTTGTGTTAGTCTGGACTAGACTAATATCATTAAGCAAGCCTAAGTTTGTAAAAACGTACTTATTGTTAATGCCATATCATTCTCAAAAATACGTTCATACAAACCATATATATATATAACACTGCAGCGGAGGGTAAACCCAAAAAGGCGTCTAGCACATACTTTATCTCACAACCGAGTTTTACAAAAACCAACGCAAATCTACTCCGGTGTCCTAACGTTCCGCTCCGCTTACTAAGGCCATCAACTGGTTACCTGAAGGAAGGAAAGAGGGGGATGAGTAATCTAAGATTACTCAATGAGTCCAGGACTCTCTAACAATATAACACCCAAACACCCAAGAAACCCCAAGTAACAAGGATGCAAGCTATCACGCAATAGCCGAAGCAACTTAAAGTAAATAGCCAAAGCATGCAACCCTAGATCTATATGCAAGCTAAAACTATATGCAAAGGTGCTACCACTTCCGCACCAAACCGCGTTCTCACAATGCACACACACTACCACACACCACATGCCACACTCGCGTGGATATAGAGATCTCTAAGTGGGTCGGCCAGTTCTCCTCCGCGATCACCCTGCACTTGGCTATCACAGAGACAAGCCAAGCCGGAACATCACTACTACGAACACCCAGCGCTTGACTATCACAAAAACAAGCCAAGCCGGAACATCGTTTACCCCATGAGCTCCTCGGTCGGTTCACATCTCGGTGGGGATTACATCCGAGAGCCGCCGAGTGAGTTCACATCCCAGGCAGGACAACCACGCCACAATGTTGGTTTCCCACTATCGCATCGGAAAGTACTCTGCCAGGCTAGCAAGGCCCGTTACTCCTCCGAGTCTTCCCATCTAGCAGTCTGTCGCTAACCATGGGGAGCGGGGAACTCCGACCACACCGTCACTAAGTCATGAAAGATACACCACCAACATGACTCTGCAGTATAATGGATCTCACGCCATTATACCTCACACTCGCGTTGATCCACCCTTGATCAAACGCCAACACACCTCCACACAACCTCCGAGTGACGGCTAAGCCAGAAATTCTCTAGTCCCAACTTTCATTTACGGTTACAAGCTTCACGCTTGAGCCTCGCTCATGCACGTTTATTATAACTCCACTTACATGACCTTCCAGCCATGCAGCGTGTTTTACCATAAACCGTACACTCGCTCATCCGGTAAAGGAACATGCAAATGGATCTGAGATCCGGCAGTCCTTACACCCTTCTCATCACTCGGTACCGATGATAACATGTCCCACAGACATGTATCAAACCGTTACCTCACCCAACGGGTTTCACAGCACTCAGATCTAACAGATCCGTGGATGATCCTGCACGAAAACGTTAGTATACACTCGGATCTATTCAGATCCGAGCTTCCCTAACACGTTAACCACACACATACACACAAGCACACAACCTAATCTATCGAGGCTACTGTTGTGTTACAATGCAGATCCGAGATCTACATTGCACCACGAACAGCAACCGCGATATTCCACCACTACCGGGACTCACCAGATCTGACGAAATCTTCCACAAACTCCTCAGATCTAGGCACTCACGACCACACAACACTGAGATCTAAGACCTAAGACACCTCTCACTCACTCAAAACACAGATCCAAACACTCTCTCACAAAACCGAACTAACTATCTCTTTTCTCTAAGCATTAAGACCCCAAATCCAAGAAGAGAAAAGATTAAGAACAAGAAAAAGACCAAAGCATAAACCCTTAAACCCCTTAAATCGCCCCAACCTTAAACCCGAGGAAATCTACACACTACACATGGCTAAACCACACGAGAATGCAACAGAAAGAAAAATAAGCATGATTAAATTATTAAGCAAGAAGAGCAATTAAGAAAAATATTAAGATTAAGCAAGGTTAAGGTTCAAAAACAAGAAAAGCTTAAAAAGTAGACCAATGGCGGCTAAAGCATAAAAAGATAAGATGGAAAACTAAAACAAGAGGGAGACAATATGTATTGTTCTCTCCCGATCCTAAAATAGGGTAAAACAAGAAAATGGTCGCCTAACTACATGCCAAAAACGAGCTGTCCGGATAAGTCTCTAGAGATCGACTTGGGTGATCGATCTCTAGCTCGATCTTCTTCGTGGATCGTCTGCCTTTGCTCGATCTTCAAGTCGATTCAGTTGGATGGATCGAGTACTTCCTTCGATCATCTACTCGATCCTAGGATGATCGAGTCGTGAGCTCGATCTGGATTCTCATTCTGCATGGCTTAGTCCACGTCGGTACTCACGGTCGATCACCTTGGTCGATCTTGGTCTCGTTCCTCCTTCTTGAAACGACTTGAGTCACTCGATCTTTTGGTCGATCTCATCTAAATAGACCTGCCTAGCTTGATCTGCACCTGGATCCTGGTTCCTTTGCTGAATGGCTGAGTTCTCGTGAGTGTGCGCAAGCTCTTGTTCGATCTTTAGCATGTTCACGCAACCTCCACAGCTCTAGTGTTTCCAAAACAACCTGAATATGATGCAAGAATGCAAGAAATATGCAAATGCTAATGCAAAGTGCACTTAGGACCTAAAATGAGACAAATGGTACAAACCTAGCCTATTATGTGAGATGAATGCATGAAAACTACTCTAAATGTATGCTAAATATGCGAAATATATGAGTATATCAACTCCCCCAAACTTGCCTTTTGCTTGCCCTCAAGCAAACAAAATTCAAGAAAGGAAGAGAGGTTTTAAAAATGGGGGCTCAAATTCCTTGCAAAAGTGTTTTTCAAATGAACTAATTCAATGGTCCTAGTTCTTAATTCTATGATGCAATGCACAAACTCATACTCCAAAGAACTTAGCCATATTCATCACATATTAAATCTCAAATCATGACTCTCATATTCCAAACAATCCAAGAATCCTAACCTTTAACATTCAATTAAGATCAAACCGTGAATCACACTTATGCATTTTAAAACCAAATACATTTGGCTTAGGGACAAAGGTTATGAGACAAAGATGATCTCATTCAAGCGGGTAATTCAAACAATGGCTTATCTAAAAAACAAATGAACTTATGCAATATGCTAAAGGTAAAGGCAATTGATGCATACATGACTAGACTCTCATCTACCCATATACACTAACAATGATCCTAAAACCCTCTCTCATTATTCTTTTTTTTTTTTTCAAGCTCACTCACCCTCCTAAAGACTACCCACATTAACAAGGCAAGTCACCTAGCAAAAACCCAAATACAAACATCATTTTAAACCCCTTTTGGCTTGTTGTAAGGCCATAAACATACTTAGCTCTTTTCAATACATTCATAGCTCTCTTCATATAATTTTTTTCTTTTTTTACTTGGCCTTTTGGCTCTTTTATTAATCTCTTTTTTTTTTTTTTTTTTTGAGAGCTATCTTCTTTTCAAACATGAATTTTCATTTTAAAACTAGGCCTACCACTTAAAACCATATATCCCCTTTAGTTCAAACCCCAAACATCAAACTCTTTTCAAACCGCAAACAAAAAAAAAACAACTCCCATGAATCCCCGCCCCCAAACTTAGCCTAAAACTAGCTTCAAATTGCAAAGCTAGCAATCATATGAGAGCCTAATCATTTCGCCTAAACCTAACACTTTATGCCAAGTTCAAACCGAAAATAATGCCTCACAATGATGTCACACAAGAAATTGGATTGAAAGGTGATGTTACTGCATATTGCATGTATTTTGCATACATATTAGTTGGCTTTTCATGCATTTACATCACGCTTTAGACTATATTGCATCACTAAGGGTCCTAGAGCATTCTCGCACCAGCATACGCATGTTCCTTGCATTTTGCATCACATTCAGGTTGTTTCTGTTACTTTGGAGTCGTGCAGGTTCGTGGACGTGCTGAAGGTGTTGTGGCGGTTCGTGGAAGGTCGGATGTTTGCTAAGGACCAGAGATCGGGGAGTAGATCGAGCATGGCAGGTCGATCTAGATGAGATCGACCAGAAGATCGAGAAGACCAGGCGATCCAAGGAAAATGATCGAGACAGAGATCGAGTGGAGCAATCGATCAAATGGTATGGACGTAAATGACGCCATGCAGAGCGAGAGCCGGATCGAGTCCACCACTCGATCCAACCGAAGATCGATACCAAGATCGGATGCAACACTCGATCCGCCGAAGATGATCGAGACCCAGATCGAGTTGAAGACACGATGTCCGAAAGTGATCGAGAGAGCCACTCGATCCCGAAGTCGATCTCTGTCCTTTCAACCGCTTTTGGCCGCTAGCGAGGGGGGGACCATCTAGCTGTTTTTGCCATTTTGGGAAGGCGGCGATGTCTTTTTCCAGACATTTTTTTTTCATCCTTATCCTTTTATGCTCTCTCTCTGTTTTGGAGATCATCCGCCATTGTTAGACTTTGAGCTTTGTTCTTGGATATTTTCGAATCGTTTAAGCTTTAAGTAATCGTTTTCATGTTCATCACTTCATCTTTCATGTTTATTTCGGTTGTTCTCATGTGTAGCGAGTAGTTTCATCTGGGTCTCGGGGTTGAGAGGATTCATGGGGTCTAAAGGGTTTTCAAGTTGGTAGTTTTCTTGTTCTTAATGGCTTTCTCTTCTAGGATGTTGAGTCCCTAAGGCTTAAAGACTCTCACGCCAAGATCTTTATGATCAGAGAGCTCTCTTCCCTTGACAGGATCCAGAGATCTCTGAAAATCACATCCTAGAGACTAGTTACCCTTTCCGAAAAACCATCGAAGTTTAGGGGACTAGTTAGGCCGTGCGTTTGAAATCTGAGTTCATTGCCCTTCAACCTCTCTTTCCACCAGAAGCCATGGGTTTAGAGGAGAGGATAAAGGAGTGATCCATACCCAAAGCCACGGATGGATCTTTATTTTCTTTTTCAAGGCTTAGGGAATCTCACAAAGTGAGTCGATTTAAAGTTTTCAACCCCAACTTGGACCCTTGAACCTCCGGACCATGAATCTTAACCCTAGACCCTTCTCTTTTAGCATTCTTACATCTTCGTTAATCATTCGCTTGATATTCGCCGCATCTTGGTCTTTAGTTTCATTGCTTTTGCATTTTTTGACGAGATCGGTCGTTGTTGCTTAATCTACTAGTCGATCCTGTGGTCGATCCACTAGTCGATTTTTAGTAATTCATAGCCTTGCATTTTAATTATTCCATTTGTTCCCCGTGGTATTTTAATCATTCCTGGTATTTTTAAAATAGATCTGTATTTCATTTGGTTGCTGCATATAGTTTTTAGGATTTTTACAAAACCGCCTGTTATTCGCTTAGATTTACACTGCTCTTGCATTCTTTTTGATCTTCCTAGCTCCTAGAAATGGATTGACTCTCACTTGCATACTGTACTACAACCTAAGTGTTGTATTTGAGTTTGATAGCCTCATTGCATCCTTACCCTTGCAAAGAAAGTAGTTATCAAATGGCGCCGTTCCCATTCTAAGAGTGTTAGAAAGCATAGAGATTTGGAGCTTAGTAAAGACTAAGCCTTTACCTTGTTTTAGTTACTAATCTCTCTACTCCCAAACGTGTGTCTCTCAGGTACATGAATCTTCGTTCAAGGGGAGACAACAATCTACTACAACCCTTGGACAACATTCATCAGCTTGGTCATTCACGGCAAAGAAGAATACGAGAACAAGCCAGAGCCTTTGAGGAGATTGTTCAGCACGGTTTGGTTGACTTTGAAGCTATGGCTGAACACGAGCATCCAGAGGGACCTCCTCCAGCTCACGGGGCAGTGGGAAGGTGCAATGGAAACCCCCAACACGCGGCTAGACCCCCAAGGATCATAGGAGCCGGAGATATTCCCAATACTCATCACAATAGGTTTGGGATCACTCCTCCTCCTGTACAAAACAACAACTTCGAGATTAAGCCAGCTTTCATCTCCATGGTGCAAAACAACAAGTTCCACGGCTTATCAATGGAAGATCCCTTGGAGCACCTTGACAATTTCGAGCAAGATGTTGGATGATCAAGATAAACGGCATATCAGAAGATGCTTTCAAGTTGCGTCTCTTTCCCTTTTCACTCAGAGACAAAGGTAGGCATTGGTCTTGTCCAAGGATCATAGGAACCGGAGATGCTCCCAATACTCATCATAATAGGTTTGGGATCACTCCTCCTCCTGTACAAAACAACAACTTCGAGATTAAGCCAGCTTTCATCTCCAGGGTGCAAAACAACAAGTTCCACGGCTTAGCAATGGAAGATCCCTTGGAGCACCTTGACAATTTCGAGCAAGATGTTGGATGATCAAGATAAACGGCATATCAGAAGATGCTTTCAAGCTGCGTCTCTTTCCCTTTTCACTCAGAGACAAAGGTAGGCATTGGGAGAAGACCCTTCCACAAGGCACCATCACCTTGGTCGATCTTGGTCTCGATCCTCCTTTTTGAAACGACTTGAGTCACTCGATTTTCTGGTCGATATCATCTAGATCGACCTGCCTAGCTCGATCAGCACCTCGATCCCGGTTCCTTTGCTGAATGGCTGAGTTCACCCGAGTGTCCGCAAGCTCCTGTTCGATCCTTAGCATGTTCACGCAACCTCCACAGCTCCAGTGTGTCCAAAACAACCTGAATATGATGCAAGAATGCAAGAAATATGCAAATTCTAATGCAAAGTGCACTTAGGAACTAAAATGAGACAAATAGTCCAAACCTAGCCTATTATGTGAGATGAATGCATGAAAACTTGATAATGATTTTCTTCTTACGGTCTAATGCAGCAGAGAACTTATCAAAACTCTAATGCATGCAACGTTGTAGTAAGGCAAGCAGAGAGTGTCAATCCAGTTCTAGGTGATAGAGAATCCACAGAGAATGCAAGATCTAGGACAAATCTAAGTGAAATGAGACAGTTTTAAAAATACTAGAAAGCAAGCAGTTACCACGAGGAACAAACAGATAAATTAAAGGGAAGAGCTTCGAATTGTTAAAATTCGACTAGTGGATCGACCACAAGATCGACCACTAAATCGAGCAGAAACGATCGATCTCGTCTAAAATCGTAAGAACAAGGAATCTAAAGACCAGGAAGCTATCAAACAACAAGCAAAAGGTGATATGCGACGCAAATAAGCTAAAGAGAAGGGTTTCAGGGTCGAGATTCATATAAGGGGTTTCAAAGGTTGATCTTGGGTTTGAAACTTTAGATCGACTCACTTGGTGAGGGTCTCTAAGCCTCGAAAACAAAACAAGATCTATCCGTGGCTTTCGGTATAGATCACTCTTTCATCCTCTCCTCCAAACCCATGGCTTTTGGTGGAAAAAGAGGTTGAAAGGCAAGGAAGACAGATTTCGAACAATGGCTTAACTAGTCCCCCAAACTACCATGGCTTTTGGGAAGGGGTAACTAATCACTGAGGTGAGATCTTCCAAGGTCCCTGGATCCTGTCAAGGTAAGGGACCTCTCGGATCGTGAAGCTCTTGGCGTGAGAGTCTTCAAGCATTAAGCTTTCATCACCTTAGAAGAGATAGATTTAAAAAGTTTAGAAAACAAACCAAGATCGAACCTTTTCTACCCCTTAATCCTCTCAACCCTTAACCCTGAATGGACTACTCACTACACATAAAGGAAATCAGGCAAGGACGAAGAGAAGAAACGATAAACATGAAAGATAAACTGGATTAAAAACGATAAAGATTCGAAAATACAAAGCTTGAAACTGTTCTACAATGGTGTTCTTCCGAAAAACCAGAGAGAAGAAAACTAAAAAAAAAACTTGGAGAGAAGGTAAAAATCTCCAAAGTTATCGAAAAAGTAGTCGCCGCCTTTGCCAAAAATGCCAAAACAGTCCAATGGTCCCCCCGTCGCTAACAGCCAAAAACGGTTGAAAGGACAGAGATCGACCATTGGATCGAGTTGGTCTCTCGATCATATCCGGCCATCGTGTCTTTGGCTCGATCCGGGTCTCGATCTTCTGTGGTGAATTGAGTGTTGCATCCGATCTCGGTATCGATCTCCGGGAGGATCGAGTGGTGTACTCGATCCGGCTTTCGCTTTGCATGGCGTCATTTACGTCCGTACCGATGCATCGACTGCGTCACTCGATCTCCGTCTCGATCATTATCCTTGGATCGCCTAGTTGGCTCGATCTTCTGGTCGATCAACTCCTAGATCGACCGGCCATGCTCGATCTGCTCCTCGATCACTGGTCCTTAGCATTTTCCCGAGCTTCCATGAACCGCTACATTGGTCTCCACACCTCCACGAACCTCCGTGTCTCCAAAGCAACCATAAACAACCTGGAATGGATGCAAAATGCAGAGAAAATGCAAATGCTGATGCAAGAATGCTCTAGGACTCTAAGTGATGCAAATCTAACCTAAAACATGATACAAATGCATGAAAAACTATCTAATGAGTATGCAAAATGTATGCAAAATGCAATGACATCAACTCCCCCAAACTTACTCCTTGCTTGCCCTCAAGCAACAAAAAATAAGTAAGGAAGAGAGGTTTTAAGAAAAATCAAAGGGGTTTTAAACTTTTTGCAAAGGTGGCTTTCGAATAGATCATCTCAATGTCCTAGTTAACAGTCCTAAAATGCTAAGCTTACACTCATACTCCAAAGGACTTAGCCATACTCATCACACAAAGAAATTCAAATCATGACTCTCTTATTCCTAACAATCAAAGAAATTCATCCTTTAACATTCATTAAAATTCGAACCATGAATCAAACTTATGCACTTTAAAGCAAAACACATTTGGCTAAGGGTTATGGTTATGAGCATAGAATGATCTCATTTGAAAAGGGTTTATAATTAGACAAGGGTTTCTCTCAAAAATGGTTTGAACTAATGCATAATGCTAAAGGTAAAGACAATTTATGCATACATGATTAGATTCTCATCTACCCATGTAAACTATCAAACAGTCCTATACCCCTCTCATTTAAGAAATTTAACCCTCACTCACCACTTAAAAGTCTATCCCTTTCTTCTCAACTCAGCAATCCCCAATTCAAAACAAGAACATTTTTAAACTTTTTAGGCTAGTGAAAAGGTTTTGAAAATAATTTTTGCTCTTTAGATATTTTTTATTGGTAGCTCTCTTATATATATATATTTTTTTATTTTTTTTTGGCACTTAGGCTCTTTTATTTATTTTTCTTTTTTTTTTTTTTCTAAAGATATGAATGCAACTACATGAATTTTGAAAAAATTTTACCAATTTTTCATGACTAAGACTCAAGGATGCAAAAGAAAGATAAGATCAAAGAACACAAGATTAAATCACACAAGTACTCCCCCAAACTTGCTTGACACCGTCCCGGTGGCAAACTCATCCGAAGGAGCAATCAAACACAATGCAAGAAATAAGAGATGTGCGGTTATATACAATGGAGGAAGGTTGTTACCTCTTGTCTAGGCTCGGCTGGAACTTGAGGATGTTCCAGAGGAGCTAGAGATTGTTGCCTTTCCTTTGTTGCCTGGTTCTTGGAGGGAGTGGCGAGCTGGTTGAATGTTTTCTCCTTGGGTCTCGCGGATCACAACTCCTCCGGTTGAGAGTCTCCTCTTCTCGGGTTGTTGCATTTCCTGGCTTGCAGCTGGCTTAGGCTGGCTTCCTTGGAGTTGTTTGACCTTCTTCCCCAGCTTCTTAAGCATTTTCCCTTGCCACTTGTTGATCTTCCGCTGCATCTCCACCACCGAGGCTAAGAACTTCTTGGTTTTGGTCCTCGGCTCAAAATCCAGCTTTGGCAACGTGTAAGCCTCGGGTATCTCATCCTCTGTCCCTGGAGATTCTGACCTTTGGCGCGGTTCAATGGCTGCAGCTGGCGGTTCTCCTAAAGGAGCAAAACACTCCTCCTCCGTCGGTAAGAACTCGATGTTCCCAACACCAAGTAGCTCCGTTTCATCCTTGTTGGGAAGAATGCACACTCGCTTCTTGTCCTCATCATCAATGAAGAGGTAAGCATAGAACCCCTCAGCTGGCGTGCGTCCCAAGCTATCAGTGTTTCTCATGTATGCTTCATCCATGAAGGCTCGGTTTGGGACGTGAGCAAAGTCATGGATGGGCACACCGGCTTGCACGAACAAGGGAGTAAAGAAGCCGCAGCACCGTAAGGCATAAGCCTTGTACTTCACCAGAGAAGCCGCGAGTACACAGCCGTAGTTCACTTCATCGCCGAGTTCATCTTCAATGGGATCTTCATTCTCATCCGGATCGGACACCAAATGCTTCAAACCTTGGAAAAGGAAGCATAGCTCCGTCTTCGTGACAGTAGGAGCAACTGACCTTCCACTGAATGTATTAGCAATCAGCTTCAAGGTATACCTCAGCACTGGATTCCTGACTCTCTTGATCTTGGCGGTGTTGGCTTTGTAATCCTCCTTGCTGATGAGATCCCACAACTCGTCGGCTTGCTTGAAGGCTGGAAACTCCACCTTGCTTGCATCAGCCTTTAGACCGCAGGCTTGGCACAGCTCGGCGATTGATAGCGTGTAAGCTTGGTGGCCAACCTTGAAGTAGAGACGGCCTTGAGAAGGAACAGGAGCACTCGGATTCTCGTACCGGAACTCCAAGGTTGCAAGGAAATCAATTGTCACCTCGGGGATAGTAGGGCAGTCCATCCGCGACAAACACCTCAAACCGATATTGTTGAGGAGTTGATCGAAGTATTCAAGAAGCCCGAGTCTGGACAGAAGCCCTCGATCAGCAAACTTCGTGGGTTCAAACCGGAGCCTCTCCAACCTCTTCTTATCCCTCTTCTCTTCTTTGCTCCACCGGACCCTCTCTTGAGCAACCACCTCTTGAGTTTCTCCTTCTTGTGCTTGCTCCTCTCTTGTTCTCTTTGGTGCCATTGCTCCTGAAAAAAAAATTTCTAGAGAATGTTTAGCAAAGGGCGATTTGATGAGAATAAGAGGATAAGAGAAGAAGATTTATATAAACTACCCTAGAATTTTGGGGATCAAGCAAAAATATTAACTAAATAAAAGGAAATCAAATCTTTGAGATACTGAAAATCCAGAATTTTTCCTAATACTTAGCTAATTTTAAAAATTCAAATCTGATCCTATATCCTAAAACAAGAACTTGCGATTTTTAAGGAGATTTTCTTGAAATAAAATCATTAAAATCCAAAATTACCTTTTGCAAGTGTGAAGGATACTTTGTTAAACCTTAAAGCTTTTAAAAATTCTCACTCTCTTTGTAGGAAAACTCGAGCAAACAGAAGTGAGAGAGTGAGAAGCAAGTTGAAACATTTAAAGAGTTTAACAAAACCAAAACAATGGGTGGTCAAAGCGGTTTTCTGACAAAAGTCTTGGTCAAGGCACATCTTTCATGGTCAAAGATGCTTGCCTTGACCAAGTTTGAATTTAAAAACTGGAGGGAAAAGCAATAAAGAGGGAAAGAAATTTGTTACCTCGGCATGAGATCGAGTCTTTTTGGTCGATCTAGGACTCGATCTCATGCCTAAAATGGCTTAGATCGAGAGGGTTAATCGATTTGGGACTCGATTCAAAGTGAATCGAGTCCTGGATCGATTGGCTCCCTCGATCAATGAGATGTTGGCCCCTCGGCTAAGTCCCTCTGATCGAGCTAAGTCCTCGATTTAGGGGTCGATTTGGCTTGGATCGAGTGGTGGATCGAGTCGAGTGATCAATCAAGTTCCCACAGATTTTCCCGAGATAAATTAGATCGGTCGATCCGGTTTGAATCGATCGATCCTTTTTCGTCAAGGTCGATCTTGTCACTCGTTCTCGTCTAGATCGACTGGCTCCTCTCAATTTACTGACTCGATCTAGCAAAGATCGAGTCAGGTACAGTCGATCTAGCACTCGATCTCTAGCCTTATCGTAGCCCATATTGCTCCTTTTGGACCTCAAAGACAAGGTTTAGATTCCTTAGACCTGCTCCTACACACTAAAAACATAAAAGCATAAAACTAGAAGACAAATGAAAGCAAAAATATGTACAAGATAGACATGGGAATGCCTCCCAAGTGCGCTTTCTTTAACGTCTTTAGCTAGACCTTACTTGGCTAGGCCGATGGTGGGTCTTGGAGAAGCACCGAGGTACTCTCCTTGTCGATGCTGTCTGCTAGGTAGGGTTTGACTCTATGCCCGTTGACGGTGAATGCACTACCGCTTCTTCCCATAAGAGTAACAGCTCCGTAAGGCAAGACCTCTTGAATCACGAACGGTCCGCTCCACCTTGATTTTTAGCTTGCCCGGGAAGAGCTTCAGCCTTGAGTTGTACAACAACACCAGTCCTCCTTCCTTAAGCTCCTTGGCAACCAGTTTCTTGTCATGAGCCTCCTTAGTTCGCTCCTTGTAGATCTTGGAACTCTCGTAAGCATTCAATCTCAACTCGTCCAGTTCATGTAGCTGAATGAGACGCTTTTCCTAAGCCGTCTTGAGATCAAAATTCAGCCTCTTCACAGCCCATAATGCACGGTGTTCTAGCTCAACCGGGAGGTGACAACTCTTTCCATATAGTAGAGTGAAAGGAGTTGTACCAATCGGCGTTTTGAAAGTGGTACGGTAAGCCCAAAGAGCATCGTCTAGCTTTACTGACCAGTCCTTCCTTGTTGCACCAACGGTCTTCTCCAGAATAGCTTTGATCTGCCTGTTAGAGACTTCCACCTGACCGCTCGTTTGAGGATGATACGGTGTAGCCACCTTATGCTTAACCCCATACTTTCTTAAGAGGCTCTCAAAAACCTTGTTTACAAAATGGCTTCCTCCATCACTTATAACAACCTTGGGTACCCCAAACCTTGGAAAGATGATACTCTTGAACAACTTGATCACAACCTTAGAGTCGTTTGTAGGGGAAGCAACAGCCTCAACCCATTTGGAGACATAATCCACAGCTACCAAGATGTATTTGTTGCCATACGAAGAAGGGAGAGGCCCCATGAAGTCAATACCCCACGCATCGAACACGTCAACCTCGAAGATAGGAACTATCTTCCTTTTGGTAATGTTCCCTGCTCGCTGACATGCCTCACAGCTCTTCACAAACTCGTGTGCATCTCTGAATATAGACGGCCACCAGAAACCCGCTTGCAACACCTTCGTGGCTGTTTTGAACGAAGCGAAATGTCCTCCGTAGGATGAGCCGTGGCAATGATAGAGAATATCCTTGGCTTCTTCCTTTGTAACAAATCTCCGGTACAAGCTGTCTACTCCTCTTTTGTATAAGTAGGGCTCATCCCAAAAGTAGTCACTAGCCTCCCTCAAAAACTTTTTCTTGTGATAGCCGTTGAGATGTGTTGGCTCCTCACCACATGCTAGGTAGTTCACCACATCAGCATACCATGGTAGATCCTCCTCTTTGAAACTCAACACTTCCTCAAACCTTCCTTCTAGCTTCCCACAAACCGCGGTAGTAATTGCCATAAGTTGGTCTTCTGGAAGAGAGTCGTCTAAAGGGAGAGACTCGTTAATCCTTAGCCTTGAGAGGTGGTCAGCGACTCCATTTTCTATCCCCTTCTTGTCTTTAATCTCCATGTCAAACTCCTGAAGCAAAAGAATCCATCTTAAGAGCCGAGGTTTGGTATCTTTCTTTGAGTAGATGTACCGTAGAGCAGTATGATCCGTGTATACAATAGCCTTGGAGCCAACGAGATATGATCTGAACTTCTCAAAGGCGAAGACTACTGCAAGCAGCTCCTTCTCCGTAGTGGTGTATCGTGATTGCGTGTCACCCAAGGTCCTTGAAGCATAGTAGATCACATGCAGCTTCTTGTCCTTCTTCTGACCAAGGACTGCTCCAACAGCGTAGTCACTAGCATCACACATGATCTCAAAAGGGAGAGACCAGTCTGGTGCTTGGACTATAGGGGCTGACGTGAGGGCTTCCTTGATGGTCACGAAAGCCTTCATACACTCCTCATCGAATACAAACTCAGCTTCCTTGCACAACAGCCGTGTAAGGGGGCGTGCAATCTTGGAGAAGTCTTTGATGAAGCGCCTATAGAACCCCGCGTGTCCCAAGAAGCTTCTGATCCCTCTAACATTAACCGGCGGCTCCAAACCCATCATAACCTCAACCTTAGCTTGATCAACCTCAATACCCTTCTCTGAAATCTTGTGACCGAGTACTATCCCTTCCTTGACCATGAAGTGGCATTTCTCCCAATTCAGCACCAGGTTTGTTTCTTCACAACGTTTAAGTACCCTGCAAAGATTCAACAAACACGCAGGAAAGGACGCACCATAAACAGAGAAGTCATCCATAAACACCTCTACCATCTCCTCTATAAGATCGGAGAAGATCGACATCATACACCGCTGAAAGGTAGCCGGTGCATTACACAATCCAAACGGCATCCTTCGATATGCAAAGGTACCGTAGGGACATGTAAAAGTCGTCTTCTCCTGATCGTTTGGGTGAATAGGTATTTGAAAGAAACCGCTATACCCATCGAGAAAACAGTAGTAAGGGTGATTTGCAAGTCTCTCAAGCATCTGATCAATAAAAGGCAAAGGGAAATGGTCTTTTCTTGTAGTAAGGTTAAGCTTTCTATAGTCAATACACATTCTATGACCAGTAATGGTCCTAGTAGGGATAAGTTCATCCTTTTCATTTCTTATGACCGTGATCCCTCCCTTCTTAGGCACCACGTGTACAGGTGAAACCCACGTGCTGTCACTTATGGGATAGATCACGTCAGCCTCTAAAAGCTAAAGGATTTCTTTCTTAACAACCTCTTTCAAGTTAGGATTCAAACGCCTTTGGTGTTCTACAAAAGTGGCGTTTTCATTATCCAAATGAATCCTATGAGTGCATAGCATTGGGGAAAGGCCTTTGATGTCACTTAAAGAGTACCCAATGGCCTTCCTATACTTTCTCAGCTCAGTTAAGAGCGAGTGCAACTCATCATCACTAAGGTTCTCGTTTACTATCACGGGATAGGTATCATTAGGTCCTAAGAAAGCATACCTTAGCCCTTTTGGGAGCTCCTTAAGGTCCACCTTTGGGGCTAACAGCTCACTCCAGTCATCCTCGTGGCTGTTGTTGTTGTTCTCCTCCTTGGAACTCTCCTTTGAACTCGAGGCATGGCCCTTCAGACTGCTTTCCTCTATCGCTATCCCTCCTGTGATCGAGTCTTCCGGTCGATTCTCCTCTCGATGTCATCTAGATCGAGCCATTTCACTCGATTCACTTACTCGATTTGATATGGATCGAGTAAGGAATCGAGGCGTTGAGTCGATCTCTTGATTGGACTCTAAAATGATCGGAAGGTCTTTCTCAATCGTCAACTCGATTATTTCTCCTGATCGAGCGGCCTTCTCGATCTGTTGGTCGATTGTTGGACCGGATCGAGTTGAGTGCTCGATTGGCTTGTCGATCTGACTCCTGGATCGAGTGATGGCGTCGATCTCGGGGTCGATTTCTAGGCAACATCCTTCTTCATTCTTGATGATCCTCCTCGAATCTAGTAGGTTTACGTACTCTTGAGTTCTCTGGTCTACATAGCCAAACTCTCCTGGCTCCTTAGTGAGTGCTAGCTTCAAATGGTCTTCTATAGCTAGCTCTTCCAGCAACTCATCCGCCAAGGCATCCATCGTTTCGATATAGAAAGCTTGTCCTTCAATGGTTGGCTTCTTTAGAACCTTGTTGATGTCAAAGTCTAGCCGGATTTCTTTCCCCAAATGCAGGGCAATCTTCCCATTCTTCACGTCTATTATGGCTCCGGCGGTTGCTAGGAATGGTCTCCCTAAGATGAGTGGGTCTTTCGGCTCCTCGTCCATCTCCAGCACTACAAAATCTGTAGGTACATTTACTCCACTGATTCACACCGGCAAGTCTTCAAGCAACCCCACTGGTAGTCTCACGCTCCTATCAGCCAACACCAATGAGATTCGACATTCCTTAAACCGAGTGAAACCAAGCTTCTTAGCCACGGAGTGAGGCATCAAGTTTATGCTGGCTCCGAGATCACACAAGCAGCTCTTGAACTCAAGGGGACCCAAAGCACACGGTATGGTGAAGCTTCCAGGATCTCCCAGCTTCTTAGGCACTATCTCCTTATGAATAACCGCGCTACACTCTTCGCTTAGTATAAGCACTTCTTTGCTTTCTTTGTTCTTCTTGACAAGGGTGTCCTTGAAAAACTTGGCGCACTTGGGCATCATGGCGAGACAGTCTACAAGAGGCAGCTTTATCTCCACGTCTCTCAAGTGCTTCTCAAATAGGATTCGGTGCTTCTCTATTAACTGCTTTTTGAACCGACCCGGGAATGGCAACTTTGGTACGTAAGGTGGGGGCACGTATTCATCCTTCTCCTTGGTGGTTTTCTCAGCTTTCTTCTCAACGAATGCCTTGTCACCTCTCCTCGGTCCTTGGATCCATACGTTGTCAAAGTTTATCTCCTCATTATCAGCTGAAAGTTTACCCTCCCCCTCTTGAATTACAACGTCCTCGTTGGTCTTTCTAGAAACCGGAGGATCAAGCTCTTTGCCACTTCTCAACGTAATAGCATTGGCATACTCCTTTGGATTTTGTTCACACTTCCCCGGAAGGCTGTTCTGTCCACTCGTGCTTGCTTTTTGCCCTTCTCTAGCTGCTTGATCTTGTTGTTGAGGTTTGTTATTTGAGTAGAGAAGTCGGTTAAGGATGAATCCAGCCGAGTGTTCATTTCAGCGAACTTTTGATTTGTAGAAGCTTGCCCTTGTATTAGCTGTTGGAACATTGCTTGAACCGGATCAACTTGTTGTTGCATCGGTTGTTGTTGTTGTTGAGGTGCAAAGCCCGGAGGGTAGTTAGAAGTATAACCCTTGTTTTGTTGTTGTTGCCCTTGGAAGTTGCCTTGCCCTTGACCTTGGAATCCACTGCTTGGTTGAAAGCCTTTGTTGTAAGGGATGAAAGGCTTAGCTTGTTGAGCAAGGTACACTTGATCTTTAGGGTTGGCTACATTGGTGCTTCGGTAAGAGAGGTTGTTGTTCTGGTAGCCTTGGTTGTAGCCTTGAGACTTGTAGTTGTTCTGACCGGCTACCCAATTTGCTTCTTCTTGGCTTAGCTCTAACTCTTCTTGGTTGTCCTCAGCTTCACCAACGAAGTGAACATGCTTCTGATTAGCTAAGACCAACTTGTCAATCTTCTCATGCAACGATTTGAGCTCCTTCTTGTGAGACTCTAGTTCTGATCCCCTTGGTGCTCGGTCATAATCCTCGGCATAGTTTCCATCACTCAACGCAAGGTTCTCTATTAGCTCCATACCCTCTTCTACTTCTTGACCGAGGAAGTTGCCTTTGCTAGCTGTATCAAGCAACAACCGGATCTTTGGTGAAGCTCCACGGTAGATTGTGCGGAGTAGAGTCTCCTCACTGAACCCGTGATGAGGACATTGGATCGTGTAGTCTTTGAAACGCTCCATAGCCTCGTTGAAAGTCTCATTGTTCCTTTGAGTGAAACCGCTGATTTCGCTTCTCAACCGAGCAGTCCTGGTGCTTGAGAAGAACTTGGAGAGGAAAGCCTTCTTACACTCAGCCCATGATGTGATGGTGCCTTGTGGTAGGGTCTTCTCCCAATGTCTAGCTTTGTCTCCGAGGGAAAAGGGGAAGAGACGCAGCTTGAAGGCATCTTCTGATATACCGTTGATCTTGATCATTCCACACACTTGCTCAAAATTGTCCAAGTGTTCCAACGGGTCTTCCATTGCTAAGCCGTGGAACTTGTTGCTTTGCACCATAGATATGAAGCCCGGCTTGATCTCAAAGTTGTTGTTTTGTACCGGAGGAGGAGTGATCCCAAACCTATTGTGGTGGGTATTGGGAGCATCTCCGGCTCCTATGATTCTCGGAGGTCTAGCCGCGTGTTGGGGGATACCATTGCCCCGTCCTGCTAGAGGAGGACCTTCAGGATGCTCATTCTCAGCCATGTCTTCAAAGTTGACCTGACCGTTCTGAACTATCTCTTCAAAAGCTCTTGTTTGATCTCTGACTCTCCTTTGACGTGAGTGTCCGGGTTGATGTATGTTGTCAAGCGGTTGAAGAAGGTTGTTATCTCCACGTGAACGTAAATTCATGTACCTGAAAGTACACGGTTTAGAATAGTATTAGTGACTTGAAAAAAAGGTAAAGACTTAGTCTTTGCTAAGACCCAAATCTCAATGTTCTTTAAGCAACCTAGAATGGCAACGGCGCCATTTGATAATGATTTTCTTCTTACGGTCTAATGCAGCAGAGAACTTATCAAAACTCTAATGCATGCAACGTTGTAGTAAGGCAAGCAGAGAGTGTCAATCCAGTTCTAGGTGATAGAGAATCCACAGAGAATGCAAGATCTAGGACAAATCTAAGTGAAATGAGACAGTTTGTTTAGAAAATCTTGAAAACTAATTGCAGCAACCTAAACAGAGTGAAACCTATTTTAAAAATACTAGAAATCAAGCAGTTACCACGAGGAACAAACAGATAAATTAAAGGGAAGAGCTTCGAATTGTTAAAATTCGACTAGTGGATCGACCACAAGATCGACCACTTGATCGAGCAGAAACGATCGATCTCGTCTAAAATCGTAAGAACAAGGAATCTAAAGACCAGGAAGCTATCAAATAACAAGCAAAAGGTGATATGCGACGCAAATAAGCTAAAGAGAAGGGTTTCAGCGTCGAGATTCATATAAGGAGTTTCAAAGGTTGATCTTGGGTTTGAAACTTTAGATCGACTCACTTGGTGAGGGTCTCTAAGCCTCGAAAACAAAACAAGATCTATCCGTGGCTTTCGGTATAGATCACTCTTTCATCCTCTCCTCCAAACCCATGGCTTTTGGTGGAAAAAGAGGTTGAAAGGCAAGGAAGACAGATTTCGAACAATGGCTTAACTAGTCCCCCAAACTACCATGGCTTTTGGGAAGGGGTAACTAATCACTGAGGTGAGATCTTCCGAGGTCCCTGGATCCTGTCAAGGTAAGGGACCTCTCGGATTGTGAAGCTCTTGGCGTGAGAGTCTTCAAGCATTAAGCTTTCATCACCTTAGAAGAGATAGATTTAAAACGTTTAGAAAACAAACCAAGATCGAACCTTTTCTACCCCTTAATCCTCTCAACCCTTAACCCTGAATGGACTACTCACTACACATAAAGGAAATCAGGCAAGGACGAAGAGAAGAAACGATAAACATGAAAGATAAACTGGATTAAAAATGATAAAGATTCGAAAATACAAAGCTTGAAACTGTTCTACAATGGTGTTCTTCCGAAAAACCAGAGAGAAGAAAACTAAAAAAAAAACTTGGAGAGAAGGTAAAAATCTCCAAAGTTATCGAAAAAGTAGTCGCCGCATTTGCCAAAAATGCCAAAACAGTCCAATGGTCCCCCCGTCGCTAACAGCCAAAAACGGTTGAAAGGACAGAGATCGACCATTGGATCGAGTTGGTCTCTCGATCATATCCGGCCATCGTGTCTTTGGCTCGATCCGGGTATCGATCTTCTGTGGTGAATCGAGTGTTGCATCCGATCTCAGTATCGATCTCCGGGAGGATCGAGTGGTGTACTCGATCCGGCTTTCGCTCTGCATGGCATCATTTACGTCTGTGTCGATGCATCGACTGCGTCACTCGATCTCCGTCTCGATCATTATCCTTGGATCGCCTAGTTGGCTCGATCTTCTGGTCGATCAACTCCTAGATCGACCGGCCATGCTCGATCTGCTCCTCGATCACTGGTCCTTAGCATTTTCCCGAGCTTCCATGAACCGCTACATTGGTCTCCACACCTCCACGAACCTCCGTGTCTCCAAAGCAACCATAAACAACCTGGAATGGATGCAAAATGCAGAGAAAATGCAAATGCTGATGCAAGAATGCTCTAGGACTCTAAGTGATGCAAATCTAACCTAAAACATGATACAAATGCATGAAAAACTATCTAATGAGTATGCAAAATGTATGCAAAATGCAATGACATCAAAACTACTCTAAATGTATGCTAAATATGCAAAATATATGAGTATATCAACCACCTTACCTTCTCTCCTTTACCCAATCAGAAAATGCCAGCACGCCAACTAATCATTCATATCTCTTCCCCACCAATCAGAAAAAAGCATGTGATTAATGTGACCCATTCCTGCCTCCTTAATCTATAAGTAATGAAATATACCCGTCTCCGTCCCGCGTTCACTGTGTTTGGCTTTAATTCGGATTCCAAGTTCGTCTATCGACTTCCTTTGGGATTTTGACGGTTTCCTTTGGTTGATAGGCTCCTCTTAGGCTTAGAATAAATTACCCGAATTCCAGAGTTGATAAGTTCTTGACCGAGTTGGTCTTTCCTCCGTTTAACCCATTTTGCGGCTCGGACATCATAATCATGGGCTTGCACAAGATGGCCAAGTACAGCAGAGACAACTGGGTGATTGATAAACCAAGGCGGTTCCTGAAACAAGATGTATTCGGTCCTGAACCAAATATCCTTAGCCTCTAATCAGTTGTAGAATAGGGATTAGGTAATAATTCATTTGCAAACAATGCCATAAGCTAAGCAATGATGAGGTTTTGATTAACAAGGACAACTCTAACAACCTAACAATGCAATGGAAAGAAAACAGAAACTAAATGCAAGCCAATATAACTAAGTAATGAACTTAAAGCAATGATTAAGCAAGAACTAAGCAAGAATGATAACTAAAGAAAGAACTAAGCAAGATGATCTTAAGGACAATTGATTAAAACCAAGACTCAAGGTTCTAAGCAAGAAATTCCCAATGTCAAACTCCTAGACAAGGTTTCTAAAAGGAACCAACTTGGCGTCAATAATCAGTTCATATTCAACAAGATTGAAGTGTCAAACCCACTTGTGATGGCGTATTCTTCAACCATGAGCATAAAGATCAGAACCATTCTAGCCTAAGAGATGTACTAATCAAGCAATCATTCTCTCACCCAAGCAAGAATTCAGATCAACTTATCAATTTTGTTAACCAATAACGACCTAGTTAGCTAAACACTAATCAAGAATATGTACTTAAACACACAGCTGCAACATCCTAACAATGCTAAGCAATGAGCAGGAATGAAACAAAGGCAAGAGCTTTCAATGCATACTATCTAACTGATACAAGACTTTTTAGGACTTGGTTCAATCACCCAAGCTTGTACTAATCAGTTGTAGCATAGCATAAGGTTTAATCAATCCAAAAGGGGAGAATGAAACAGTAAGAATGCAATAGAGCTCTTAATTCAAGCAAACAAAGATGGTTTTGAAGTCTAACAACCTAAATGACCAAACAGAAATGAAGAGAACATCAAACAAAGAGTGAAAAGCAAGCAAATCAACTAGAACAAAGGCAAAAGAGGGCAAATCCGAATTCAAGCTAAAAACAGAGAAAAGATGGGACTTGAGATGAGGTAGTTGGTGTTAGGGAACTCTTGATTCAACTTATGATGCTTACAAACTGACACCATGTTATTCCTTATGCATAGGATTCATTAATATGACTAATCCAATCTCTTGGTACTAATCTCTTTCCTAATTACCAAGTCAAGAACTAATTCTCATTAGTGAAATGATAAACAGCAAGCATTAAGATAATTCTATCAACCCTATATTGCTAAATCACTCCCTAGACAGTCAATCTCTTGAGCTAGGATAAGCAATTCTCTTGCAAAACACTTGGTGGGCATAAAATGAGCCTAAGATCTTAATCAACATAGCTAGGGCTAATTAAGCATTAAACACAGCAATCAAGAAAGGAAATGGAAGAATTAACTTTTTGCTTGTGTGGTTGCTTACTTTTGGTTGGGAGTTGCTCTTCAATGTTGCTTTGGCACCTTCTTCACCTTTGGTGGATTGCTTTGGGTCTGATATCTTCTTTGGATTGACCCTTCAAAACCGTTAAGTTGCTGGCGCCATTCTTTCAAAACACTTAGAGATTTTACTTCGCTTTACTTAACCACAATGCTAACTACTTCCCCTTTTCTACCATTTCCAACTTTTCCCTTTCTTTTCAACGGATAAAAAACATGAAGTTCAAACCACTTAACTCTACCCTTTTTAACCCAAAACACCTAACCTAGAATCAAGATCAAGATGCAAGCTGATATCTACAAGAGAGCTTATCATTGCCAGCCTTATTCCCAACACTTTTTGCCAAGACAAAATTCAAAAATGATATGCAAAGGCCTCACAACTCTCAAGATAGTGTTTAAGCTCAAAAAGAAGGATTGGTTTAGGGTGTGGTTAACTGTCCCATAAGAGTGGGGATTAGCTACTTGGATTAACAAGAGTGGTATGAAGGGAAGAAGATAATCCAAGTATGTATATGGGTAGCCATGTAATCACTCTCAATGCACAAACAAGATAATTCACAGTCAGGATTATGGTTCTAATAAGATAGAGTTGGAATCAAATCAAAGCAAGCTTGAGCATAAGACAAGAATATCAATGCAAGAATTCAAGATATGGTGCAGCCTTAAGTTCAAACTCACTACTATGCAATCAGACAACAGATAACCAAGGCATTGAAAACAGTTTAAACATCAACATCTTGACAAGTGTTTATCATCTACTCCCTATGCAAATGTATGCAAACCTATATGAAACGCATCTAGACTCAATCTTAGTTATGTAAATGCAACTAAATGATATTTTTGGTTCCAAAAAACTTGATAATTTCATGGATTTTCAGTGCACATAGATGAATGCATGAATGCATGAGACTCAAGTATGTAAAAGAGAAGAAAAGAAAACAAAACACCATGTCAAATGCAATGCCCTCCCCCACACTTGAATTACACAGTCCCTTGTGTAATAGAAGCTTGAAGGAGGGTAATGAAAGGTACTCAAAGGTATTCAGAAGCAAAAGAGTGGGGTCGTTTACCTTAGAATGAGTTTGGTCAGACTGGGAGGTTGTATCGGTCTCTCCCAGACTGATAGGGTTAACCGATACGCTGCCAATTCATATCGGTCACATTCATGACCGATACAGTGACCGATAGCATTCCTGATGAATCCTATCGGTCTTATTCTGATTGATACACTGACCAAAATACATCTGATCCTTTTGTATCGCTCACTCTAGACAGATAGAGTGACCAAAATACAAACAATGTACTTCCATCGGTCAGTATCTAATCGATAGCTAGACCGATAGTATTCATTCTCAGCAGCTCCTTTCCCTATCGATCACTATTGACCGATATGTTGACTGGTACATTCTGGCTCCACCACTATCGATCACAAGGTGACCGATAGCATGACGATATTGTTTGTATCGGTATTGTCTTGACCGATACGGTGATCGATAGCAGCCAGAATGTACCTGTTCTTACTTCCCAAACTTATAACAACTTGCCTTAAGCCACACTTGCTCCTGTTATTGAAAGAAGAACACAAAAGAAAGCATAGAATGCAATAATATGTACAAGGATAACAAGGGAATACCTCCCAAGTGTGCTTGTTTAACGTCCTTAGCTTGACTTTCTTTGGTTGATTACTCTTGTGGAGGTTCCTCAAGGCTGATGTCTACTTCATCTCCAAGAGACTCACTTGCCATGTATGGCTTAAGCCAGTGCCCATTCACTGTGATTTCATCTCCATTCTTGCTAAACAAAGTCACAGCTCCATATGGCAACACTTCTTTGATCTTGAATGGACCTGACCATCTTGACTTCAGCTTTCCAGGAAAAAACCTCAACCTGGAGTTGAATAGCAGTACTCGATCCCCTGCCTTGATGTCATTATGTTTGATCCTCTTGTCATGGAAGGCTTTTGTCTTCTGCTTGTAGATCCTAGATCTCTCAAAAGCTTCAAGGCGGTTTTCCTCTAGATCATAAAAGTTGATGAGTCTCTTTTCTTGAGCTGTCTTGATGTTAAAGTTCAGCAACTTTCTTGCCCACAAAGCCTTATATTCCAGCTCAACAGGCAGATGACAGGATTTCCCATTGAGAAGTGAGGAAGGAGTTCTGCCAATTGTTGTCTTGAAGGCTGTCCTGTAAGCCCACAAAGCATCATCAAGCTTATTAGACCTGTCCTTTCTTGTAACAGTAACTGTTTTCTCTAAGATGGTATTGATCTCTCTGTTAGACACCTCCACTTGGCCACTTGTTTGAGGATGGTAAAGAGTAGCAACCTTGTGCTTGACACCATTCTTCTTGAGCAAACTCTCACACACCTTTGAGTACCAAACCTTGGGAAGATAATTGTCTTGAAGAGCTTCAGCACAACTCTAACATCATTTGTTGGACTGGCAATGGCTTCAACCCACTTTGACACATAATCGACAGACACCAGAATGTACTTGTTCCCATAAGAGGAAGGGAAAGGTCCCATAAATCCAATCCCCCACACATCAAACAGATCCACTTCAAGAGTAAAGTTCAGAGGCATCTCGTCCCTCTTGGAGATATTTCCCTTTTTTTGGCATGCATCACATGAGGAGATGTGAGCTTGGGCGTCCTTGAACTGACTGGGCCACCAAAAACCAGCTTGGAGGACCTTGGAGGCTGTCTTGAATGTTGCAAAATGTCTCCATAGGCTGAGCCATGGCAATAATGCAGAATTCTTAGAACTTCTTCTTCAGCTACACACCTTCTGAACAACCCATCATTCCCTATTTTGTATAAATAGGGCTCATCCCAAAAGTAATGGGAGACATCTCTTAAGAACATTTTTTTTCTGGTGTGAGTTGAGGGTTTGTGGTGTCTGCCCAATCACCAAGTAGTTCACAAAGTGATGTTACTGCATATTACATACATTTTGCATACTCATTAGTTAGCTTTTCATGCATTTGTATCACATTTTAGGTTAGATTGCATCACTTAGAGTCCTAGAGCATTCTTGCACCAGCATACGCATGTTCCTTGCATTTTGCATCACATTTAGGTTATTTCTGGCTGTTTTGGAGTCGTGGAGGTTCGTGGACATGTTGAGGCTGTTGTAGCAGTTCGTGGAAGCTCGGATATTTGCTAAGGATCAGAGATCGAGGAGCAGATCGAGCATGGCCAGTCGATCTAGGATGTGATCGACCAGAAGATCGAGCCAACCAGGCGATCCAAGGAGAATGATCGAGACGAGGATCGAGTGAAGCAGTCGATCAAACGGTACGGACGTAAATGATGCCATGCAGAGCGAGAGCCAGATCGAGTACACCACCCGATCCAACCGAAGATCGATACCGAGATCGGATGCAACACTCGATCCGCCGATGATGATAGAGACCCAGATCGAGCTGAAGACACGATGTCCGGAGATGATCGAGAGAACCTGTAGCATCCGTATCCGAGAAAATGTGGAATGATCGTACCGGACAGGGCATTGTCCGAGGGATGACCGAGCCAAGGGTCGGATACTGGCTGGGAAATGGAGGTTCGGACTATGTTCGGGTGATGACCGAGGAAAGAGTCGGGTATGGGCTGGATAGCCGAGCCGGATGGACCATATCCGAGGGAAACAGGGTCCAGTCCGAGGGAAATGGGATTTATCCGAGTGCAGTGGGATATATCCGAGAGTCTGGGAGGTTAGTCCGAGTGTCAGTGGACTGTCTCCGAGGGGGAATAGGAAACCTACGAGAGAAATAGAGGATAAGCCGAGGTGGGACAAGTTGTTCGAGAGAAATAGGAATATCCGGGTGAAAAATGGAAAACACCTCGGATAAGGGCGGTTTATCCGAGTGGGAAGGGATTTGGGCTGTGGGCCAAGTGTTTGGTCGGCTATTTTGGGGTTTATCGAGGGAATGGTCGAGCCGGTACAGGGAATAGCCGAGAGAATCGAATCGGACCGGGATAAAACTTACTGGAACCGGGAAAACGTCGGATAAGTCCGGGTTACCTAGGGTTTTGCGAGTATTTAAGGGATTTTGAGACTTTTCTCGGGAGAGTTGTGTTTATTCGAGAGCAATAAAGCAAAGAAAGAGAATAGTCGAGAGAAAACCCTAAGAAAAATAGTTTATCCCGAGGATATCCGAGAGAGATCAGGCTATCGCCGAGCAGAACCGACCATCGCCGAGATCAACTGGTAAGCGATCGGATATTTCCCTAAGTGTTGAGTTTTCATCGGATAACCTCGAGCTAATAGCCTTGTTTTGTGGGGTTTCTGAGGGAAAACAGAGTTTGGCTCGAAGAAAGGTGAACGGATCAAGAGATAGCCGCGGGGATAAGGATCGGATCGTACCCTGAGCCGAGAGATTCTTAGGGAGATCGGATATCTTCGTTTTGGTGCGGTTTTCATCGGGATTTCTTCTGACCAATCTGTTTCTAGCTTTGTCTAAGGTGAGTGCATGACTGTGGTTGGGTCTAAGACCGTAGGATTGCTAGGGTTGAATGTTTGCATGTTAATTGTGTGATTTTCATGTTATGTGTTTAGAACTGATAAGCAATCCTTGTGTTATGATATATTGTGGTGTTTACCGTGGCATAGATGGTATTTAGCTAACCTCAGGGTAATCCAGATCATGTACTAGCTTAGGGGATGTGGGATTCTCGCTGAAGTAGACATGGGTCTTAAAAAGGGATTAATCTTCGTTGGTTAGGCTAGATGATCATGGCCGTTTGATATTGTTATGTCTATTGCGAATTGACTGTGTTGAATGTTGAATCCGAAAGTATGACTGCGTGTTTGGTACTGACCAGGTGTTACGGGATGACCGTACTCACTAAGTATTTATGAAATACTTATGCCTTTCATTTTGAGTGTGGAGGTACTAAGCAGTAAGGGGCGAGACCAGGCGGCAGTGATGGATATGGATGGATCGGGACTTGATTTTATTTGTGTTAAGACTTGTGTTTAGAGTCTTATGGCTTTGGTGTTTGATCGTTAGGTTGCTAGATGATCAGTTGTAATCGTTAGCGAACCTTGTGTTTTGATTTATATGGAACCCCGAATCTGTTTAAGTGTTTTGAGAGTTAAATGAATGAAATGACTTATATAAATTCCGCTGTGTATTGTTAAGAAAGAATTAGAATAAAGAAGAAAAAGTTCGAAAATATGGCTAAGTATAGAAACGGACTTAGAGGATGTAGTGGGACACAGCCGCGGTACGGTTTACTGGGTTGGGTTACCACAAGTTGGTATCAGAGCGTTTTAACCCTTCTAGGACTGAAATTGTTGACTGCTGTTGTTTGTTTGATTGTTTGGGGTTTATGGGGGCCCGATCCATTCTTCACTGCCAAGGTCTCGCGGTAAGTTGTTGTGTGGTGTTGTGAAACACGTTTTGAGTTAGCTTCGGCTAACTGGCATTGTGTACTTGCAGATGGTTGATACCAGAAGAACCGTGAGAATTAATGGGGACAACCAGGCTGCGGGGTCTGTGAACTCAGTTAACGGTGATGTTGCTGAGAGGGCTAGGGAAGCCGAGAGACAGGCAGCTGCGGTTGCGAATGAGGCGGCTAGAGTGGCAGCCGTGGAAGCAGCAAGGAATGCTGCGGATGCTGAGAACGTGGCTAGGAATGCTGCGGGTGCAGCTGGGGATGCTGCGAATGTAGCACCAGTGGGGTTAGAGGCTGTGCTTGGGATGTTAGCACAGGTACTAGCTAGGCTACCTGTGGTGGCTCCTGCTCTGGCGGTTGCAGCAGCACCACAAGTAGTTGAGGAGGCAGCGGACCAAGTGGAGAGGGTTCCGAGTTACCTCAAGGTTTTGGATCACATGGTGCGGTTGGGAACCAAGTTCTTTGCTGGAGGTTCTACACCGATTGAGGCAGATGAGTGGAGGATGAGACTGGAACGGAATTTTGAGTCTATCCGATGTCCAGAGGGTTACAAGAGAGACATTGCCGTGCACTACTTGGAGGGTGATGCACACACGTGGTGGAAAGGAATTGTTGGAAGGCTGGTGAATGCGAATTGTTCTTATGAGACATTCAGCGATGTTCAGGAGGAAGTACTTCCCACAGGAAGCTTAAAACGAGTTGGAGAAGACGTTTCTGTACCTTAGTCAGGGGACGCTTACAGTGAGGCAGTATGAGACTCAGTTTAATCAGCTGAGGAAGTATGTGTCTCATGAGTTTGACACGGAGGAGAAGCTGATTCGCAGGTTTATGAGTGGACTGCGAGTTGAGCTTAGGAATGGGTGTGTGGTCCGTGACTTCAGGACAGTTGCTGCGCTTGTTGAGAAGGCGGCATTGTTGGAGTCAGGACAGGCGGAAGCTGCGTTGATGTCAGCTGGGGCTAGTACAGCCGTGACCAAGGCGGGTCAGTCTAGTGGACAGAACCGGAAGTTTGGGAAAGGAGTACCGAACAAAGGATCTGGGGGACGCAGCGTGTGCAGCAAGTGTGGCAAGGCTCACGTTGGTGAGTGTAGACGCGGTGGTAGTGGATGCCACAGGTGCGGGAGTTTAGAGCATCGGGTACGAGACTATCCGGATGAGGTATCCAGAGGAGGATCAGCGTGTGGTCCGTGTGTCCGGCAGTGATGGTGCGGTTCGGGTTTGCTACGGTTGTGGAGAACCAGGGCATTTCAAGCATGACTGTCCTAAGGCAGGAGTGGTGGAGCAGGCCATGGCTCAAGGGAAGAGAGCAGGGGAGGCACTTGCATCACAGGCCAAGAGACAGGCCATTATGTCGAGGGTGCACACGACAAGTGCAGCAGCAGCCGAGGAACCGAGCACTTCTCATCCGATTACTGGTACGTGTGGTACTTAGTATTTTCTAAACTTGCCTTGTGTGTCGTTGTGTGTTAGTATTGAGTCTTAGCATTCTAGGGAATGAATGTGTAGGGACCTTGCTAATGGGTGAGGTTGAAACCCATGTTCTGTTTGACTCGGGAGCGAGTCATTGTTTTGTTAATCCGGACATGATCGGAAAGGGTCAGTTCCAGAAGGAACCCGGAGAGGACTTTGGGTTAGTTCAGGCGGCTGGAGGCCAAGTGATGTTTTCACTAGGAACGGTCAAGAATGTTCCAGTGATGTTTGGCGAAGTGAACATGCCAGCGGATCTAGTGATCTGCAGGGTTAAGTCCTACGATGTGATTCTGGGAATGGACTGGTTAGGCAAGCAAAGAGCTCACTTTGATTGTCACCGTGGAAGGGTGCGGTTTGAGAGAGACGGAGAGGTCTTGGTTTATTAGGGAGTTAGGCCAACCTCCGGAAGTTTGGTGGTTTCAGCTATTCAAGCAGAACGGCTGATAGAGAAGGGTTGTGAGGCGTATCTAGCAACGATCACTACTACAGAAGGAGGACCGGATGTAGACTTAGGCAGTATACCGGTGGTGCAAGAATTTGAGGATGTTTTTCAGGCGTTGGCAGGACTGCCACCAGCTCGTTCAGATCCATTCACGATTGAACTTGAGCCGGGGACAGCTCCATTGTCCAAAGCACCATACCGGATGGCGCCAGCGGAGATGGCTGAACTGAAGAAGCAGCTAACGGAGTTTTTGGACAAAGGCTTCATTAGACCTAGTAGTTCACCGTGGGGAGCACCAGTGTTGTTCGTGAAGAAGAAGGATGGGAGCTTCAGGCTTTGCATTGATTACCGCGGCTTGAACCGTGTGACCGTGAAGAACAAGTATCCACTTCCCAGGATAGACGAGTTGTTGGACCAACTCAGGGGAGCTACTTGGTTCTCTAAGATCGATCTGGCATCAGGGTACCATCAAATACCCATAGAGGAGACAGACGTGCGTAAGACTGCCTTTAGGACAAGGTATGGTCATTACGAGTTTGTGGTCATGCCATTTGGTTTGACGAATGCGCCAGCTGCATTCATGAAGTTGATGAATGGCGTATTCAGAGAGTACCTAGATGAGTTTGTGATTATTTTCATAGATGATATTCTAGTATACTTTAAGGGTGAGGAAGAGCATAAGAGTCATTTGCGGACTGTTCTGGAGAAGTTGAGAGAACAGAAGTTATATGCCAAGCTCAGTAAGTGTAGCTTTTGGCAACGGCATATAGGGTTCTTGGGTCACATTGGTTCGGATAAGGGAGTGTCCGTGGACCCAGAGAAGATTCAGGCTATTGCGGATTGGCCTAGACCAGAGAATGCTACAGAGATAAGGAGTTTTCTCTGACTAGCTGGTTACTACAGGCGGTTTGTCAAAGGTTTTGCAAGCATGGCTCAGCCAATGACAAAGCTGACTGGTAAAGACGTGGAGTATGTCTGGACGGATGAGTGTGAAGAGTGCTTCTCAAAGTTAAAGGAGTTACTCACTAGTGCACCAATATTGGCGTTACCAGAACCGGGTGAGCCATACGTGGTATACACGGATGCATCCAGGAAAGTACTAGGTTGTGTTCTGATGCAGAATGGTAAGGTGATAGCTTATGCTTCGCGGCAGCTACAGAAGCATGAAGGAAACTACCCTACACATGATTTAGAGATGGCGGCTGTGGTATTTGCACTTAAGATATGGAGATCTTACTTGTATGGCGAGAAGGTGCAGATATACACGGACCATAAGAGTTTAAAGTACATCTTTACTCAACCGGATTTGAAGTTGAGACAGCGTAGATGGATGGAGTTGGTAGCGGTCTATGACTTGGAAATAGCATACCATCCAGGAAAGGCCAACTTGGTGGCGGATGCGTTGAGTAGGAGAAGGGCTAGCGTATCATCTGAACAGAATGTAGGAAGCATTGTGAACATGCTAAGGACATTGCAGTTGAATGCAATAACGGATGGGGTTGAACCGTTGGGTTTGGAAGCTGCGGATAGAGCTGACTTGTTGACTAGAATTCGGATTGCTCAGGAGCAGGATGAGAATCTGAAAAAGGTGTCACAGAATGATAAGACAGAATATCAGACTTCAAACAATGGGACCATTGTTGTGAACGGACGGGTCTGTGTTCCAGATGTGAAGGAGCTAAGGGATGAAATCCTTAAGGAGGCACATCAGTCAAGGTTTTCTGTTCATCCGGGAATGACCAAGATGTATCAGGATTTGAAATGGTACTATCATTGGGTTGGGATGAAACGTGATGTGGCTAAGTGGGTAGCCGGATGTGAGACGTGCCAATTGGTTAAGGCAGAGCATCAGTTTCCAAGTGGTTTGTTGCAAACGTTGCAAATGCCAAAATGGAAATGGGACTGGGATCTTTGAACCCTTATTTGAATGAGATCATTTTCATCTCATAACCATGTCCCTTGACCAAATGTTTTCTCTTGATTTGCATAAACATGATCCATTGGTTACTGATTAATGAATGTTAAAGAGTTGGTTAATTTGAATGCTAGTGTAGGCTAAGCTGGAGTTCATTGTTTGCTAT
Source organism: Thlaspi arvense (assembly GCA_911865555.2). Lineage (NCBI taxonomy): Eukaryota > Viridiplantae > Streptophyta > Magnoliopsida > Brassicales > Brassicaceae > Thlaspi > Thlaspi arvense. The sequence continues at coordinate 18,335,570 of OU466857.2, forward strand.
GATGGGTATCGCTAAAGTTTTTAAAGTAGAAAAATCTCTATGCATCTTAGAACCTAAAACTTAGGCATTGAATCAGTTTTCCATTGACATATTTGGTTTTCAGCTCCCACTTTCAAACCTCACTCTCTCATTTGTTCTTATTTGCTTAAGGACAAGCAAAAGGCAAGTGTGGAGGTGTTGATATCTCTTGTATTTACATTATTTAGGCTTGCATTTAGTGCATGTTTTGGATCTCTTTTGCATTTTTTCCTTATCCTTTGTCCCATTTTCTTCTCCTTTTAGACTTAGGTTGCATTCGGGATGTAGTTTGCATTTTATTTGCATAAACGATGTTTATAGGTACTCATTGAGCTACAAGGAGCATGAGAGATGATGGTGGGTGCAGCACAAGACATGAAAAGAGGCAAGAAGAAGGTGCACCTTGTTGAAGCGGCCAGAAACTTCACCTGACAAAACTGGCTCGGACAAAGAATCTCCAAGACGATTCAGTTTCAACAGTCTTCACCAATGTTGTGTCCCGGTGAGTTATCTTGCTTCTGGAGTTGGTTTCAGGTCATTCCCAACAGTGGTTCGATAGTTACAGAAGTTTTCAAGAAACCGCTCAACCCCTATCGGTCTGTGCACGGAGGCTATCGGTCAAGGAGTGACCGATGCAAGATTTTCGGTCATCAATATCGGTCAGGAGTGACCGCCATAAACCCAGCAGATGAATTTCAGTCACTATCATCGGTCAGGAGTGACCAACATAAACCCAGCGGATGAATTTCGGTCACCAGCATCGGTTAGGAGTGACCGACAGGATTCATATCGACTGAAGATCAGCTCAGATGAAGTGTTTCCATTCCGATTTGGCTTCGGCGTCCTTCATCAACTTTGTAGCCACATGAGGTAGCTTTCGTTTGGTCTTAGGTTTGACTCATTCTCAACATTGGTTCAAAAGTTACGGCGAATAAAGTGAGCACATGTCCATCTGGAGTTTTTACCGTTGATCTTGACCGACTTGAAGATCAGCTCGTACGAGTAGCCTCCGTCCCTATTCAGAATCTTCACTCATCACAAACGTTGTAGCCACGTGAGTTAGCTTTCAGGAGAACTTAGTTTCAGGTCATTCTTATATGCCGTTCAACAGATATCGCAATATTTGTGAAACCGCTCAACCCATATCGATCAAACGTATCGATCAATCAAGACCGATACAACTGACCGATATGATTAAAATCGATCAGCCTAGACCGATACAACTGACCGATACGCTGCCAGACTGAAGGCCATTTATTTACAATTTTGCCATTTTTGCTTAGACTCCTATAAATACTTGAAATCCCTAATTTCTGGGAGGACAACTCTTTATCCTGCAGTCTCTTCTTCTTTGTTTTAGGTTTTTGATTTTGTAATTTGAATCTTTGTTTATTTCAATAAAAGTCTGCATTTACCTTAATCTTTTGTCTTCCTAATCATGATTAACTATCTTTTCTTCATAGATTTGATGGTTTTCCGCATGATTAGTGAGTAGTTTGCTTTAAGTTTGAGATTATGGCAGATGGAGTGATTTTAGTGATTGTTTAGGTTGATTAGGGCTTAGATATACTCATTCCCTTTCTTATATGATTGTGCTTAATGCCTAATACCTCTATGTTGGAGAAGTTGATTTTAGGTTTTCACATGCACACCAAGTGTTTGATGAAATTCTTGAATGAAGTTCAATGCTTGAAAATGGTGTTTAGATAATCATGAGTCTCTGCATCTAACATTTCTTGCTTGAATGTTCTTATTGCCTAGTACCATATTGATGAGAAATTTCCTTTAGACATTGATTATGCATGAGAATGTAAGTTGATGTTTGATATATCATATAAGAGATTAGTAAACCTAGCCTAAGAGATTAGATGTCTTGTATGCTAATTGGTTTTATGGAACTTGATTTTAATGCTTGATGATTATGTGTTTGAGTAAAGAGATGTATCTTGAATATGTGATTTGAAAAGGGATTAATGCCAAGAGATTGGATTAGTCTATATTAGTGTTCCTTACCAAAGGTTGAGTGTTTAGAATTGCTTGTTTTGATCACCCTAGCCATGAACATGAATCACCCTATCACCATTGCCTTGATCTTGAACCATCTTTTAGTATTTGAAATTTAGTTTTACTTTGCTTTAGTTCAGTTTTTATGTTGTTTTTTCTCTGTTTTTCTTTGCCATTACTGCTCTTTGCTTGCTTTCTTTTGCTTCTTTTCTTGCTCATTTAGGTTGTTAGACTTCTAAAACTATCTATATCTGCTTGAATTAGGCTCTCTATTGCATTCCTACTGTTTCATTCTCCCCTTTTGGATTGATAAAACCCTATGCTATACTACAACTGATTAGTACAAGCTTGGGTAATTGAATAAAGTCCCAAAAAGTCTTGTATCATTCAATCACCCAAGCATGTACTAATCAGATGTAGCATAGCACAGGGTTTTATCAATCCAAAAGGGGAGAATGAAACAGTAAGAATGCAGTAGAGCTCTTAATTCAAGTAAACAAAGATGGTTTTGAAGTCTAACAACCTAAAGGATCAGACAGAAATGAAGAGAACATCAAACAAAGAGTGAAAAGCAAGCAAATCAACTAGAACAAAGGCAAAACAAGGAAAATCCGAATTCAAGCTAAAAAGAGAGAAATGATGGGACTTGAGATGAGGTAATTGGTGTTAGGGAACTCTTGATTCAACCTATGATGCTTACAAACTCACACAATGCTATACCTTATGCATTGGATTAATTTATATGACTAATCCAATCTCTTGGTACTAATATCTTTGCTAATTACCAAGTCAAGAACTAATTCTCATTAGTGAAATGATAAACAGCAAGCATTAAGATAATTCTATCAACCCTATATTACCAAATCACACCCTAGACAGTCAATCTCTTGAGCTAGGATAAACAATTCTCTTGCAAAGCAGTTCAGGCATTTCATGAAACACTTGGTGGGCATAAAGATCTTAATCAACTTAGCTAGGGCTAATTAAGTATTAAACACAGAAATCAAGAAAGAAAATGGAAGAATTAACACTAAGACATCATGGATCAACTCTCAAATTCCCTAAACCCAACCCATCTCAAATCCCTAAAAAGACTACTCACTAAGCACCATTAAAGCCATCAATTCAAAGAGAGAAAGATGACTAATCATGATTAGAGAGATTAAACAAGAACATAAATGCAAACTTTTATTAAAATCAAGCAACGATTCAAGTTACAAAATCAAAAATCTAAAACCAAGAAGAAGAAACTGCTGGATAAAAAATTGTTGCTTGATGTAAATGGATAAAAAATCAAAAAGCTAAAACCAAGCCTAAATGATGTAAATGTATGAGACATCACTAACCATCAAGCAAGAATCTCAAAACCAGCATTATCGAGCCTAAGCGAATCATCTAGCAACGGTGAACTATCACTTTGGTGTCACTGAACAAAGGAAACATAGACCAAGCCAAACTATCAAGCCAAATAACGAACCATTCTTACAGATGAGATAATAAGCCATTTAGTGAACCATATGCATCAATCAATACAATATTCAATGAAAAGAAGCAAGCTTTATGAACAATAATCACTTTGCTAGAAAAGCTAAATCTTAGGCTTTTTAGTATTGCACTTAAAGTGTTTTGCTGAAATGCTTGAAAGAAGTTTTTGTTGATGTAATGTCTTGCTTAACGTGTGCTTAAGGCTTAGTATAACATTGATGGAAAATTGACTTTAGATGCTGATTATGCATGTGAGTGTGATTTAATGCCTGAACCACTGCTTAAGAGATGAGTAAACCTAGCCTAAGAGATTAGATGTCTAACATGCTTATTAGGCTTTAAGGACTTTGTACTTTATGCTTATTGATTGCATTTCCACCATTGAAAGTGGTTAGGAGTGAAATTGGTAAAAGGATTTTCACCAAGGGATTGGGTTAGTCTTTATTAGTAGTCTTGCTTAGAGTTTAATGCCTTGATCATTGGTTGAAAGCCTTGCTCTTGATTTGGATTCACTTTGCTGTTCAGTAGTCTTGAACCTTGCTTTTGTGTTTTGTTTTATTGCTTAGCTAAGTTTTCTTGCTCTGTTTTGCATTTCTTATTCACTTAGATTGTTAGTTTAAACCTCAATTTAATGGATCACTCCTTCATCCTCTCCTCCAAACCCATGGCTTCTGGTGGAAAGAGAGGTTGAAGGGCAATGAACTCAGATTTCAAACACACGGCCTAACTAGTCCCCTAAACTTCCATGGCTTTTAGGAAAGGGTAACTAGTCTCTAGGATGTGATTATCAGAGACCTCTGGATCAAGTTAAGAGACCTCTCTGATCATAAAGATCTTTGTGTGAGAGTCTTTAAGCCTTAGGGACTCAACATCCTAGAAGAGAAGGCCATTAAGAACAAGAAAACTACCAACTTGAAAACCCCTTAGACACCATGAATCCTCTCAACCCCGAGACCTAATTGAAACTACTCGCTACACATGAGAATATCCAAAATAAACATGAAAGATGAAGCGATGAACATGAAAACGATTACTTAAAACTTAAACGATTCGAAAATATTCAAGAACAAAGCTCAAAGTCTAACAATGGCGGATCGTCTCCAAACCAGAGAGAAAAGCATAAAAAAGGTAAGAAAGAAAAAGTGTGTGTGGAAATTGACATCGCCGCCTTCCCAAAAAGGCAAAAACAGCTCGATGGTCCCCCCCCTCGCTAGCGGCCAAAAGCGGTTGAAAGGACAGAGATCGACTTCGGGATCGAGCGGCTCTCTCGATCACTTTCGGACATCGTGTCTTCTACTCTATCTGGGTCTCGATCATCTTCGGCGGATCAAGTGTTGCATCCGATCTTGGTATCGATCTTCGGTTGGATCGAGTGGTGGACTCGATCCGGCTCTCGCTCTGCATGGCGTGATTTACGTCCATACCATTTGATCGATTGCTCCACTCGATCTTCGTCTTGATCATTTTCGTTGGATCGCCTGGGTGTCTCGATCTTCTGGTCGATCTCATCTAGATCGACCTGCCATGCTCGATCTGCTCCCCGATCTCTGGTCCTTAGCAAACATCCAAACTTCCACGAACCGCCACAACAGCTTCAGCACGTCCACGAACCTCCATGACTCCAAAGTAGCCAGAAACAACCTGAATGTGATGCAAAATGTAAGGAACATGAGTATGCTGGTGCGAGAATGCTCTAGGACCCTAAGTGATGCAATCTAGTATAAAGCGTGATGTAAATGCATGAAAAGCTAACTAATATGTATGCAAAATACATGCAATATGCAGTAACATCAACTCCCCCAAACTTACTTCTTGCTTGTCCTCAAGCAACAGAAAATAAGAAAGGAAGAGAGGTTTTAGAAAAGACGGGGGTTTAAGCTTTTTTCAAAGGTGCCTTTCAAATGAATCAATCTCAATGTCCTAGTTACTAGTTCTAAAATGCAATGCGCACACTCATACTCCAAAGAACTTAGCCATACTCATCACACACAGAAATTCAGATCATGACTCTCCTATTCCTAACAATCAAAGAAACTCATCCTTTAACATTCATTAACATCCGAACCATGAATCAAACTTATGCACTTTAAAGCAGAACACATTTGTTTAAGGGCGCAGGCTATGAGCATAGAATGATCTCATTTGAAAAGGGTTTTCATTTTAAACAAGGGTTTTTCTCAAAAATGGCAAGAACTTTATGCATAATGCTAAAGGTGAAGGCAATTGATGCATACATGATCAGATTCTCATCTACCCATGTAAACTAACAATGATCCTAAACCCCTCTCATTTATTAACTTTTATCCTCACTCACCACTTAGAATCTACCATTTTCTCAAAGTAAAAGCTTAGCATTCCCCAATTCAAAACAGAAAACATTTTTTTACTCTTTTAGGCTAGTGAAAAGGTTGAAAACAATTTGCTCTTTACATATTTCTTAACTGGGAGGTAACAGCCTTTGCCATAAAGCAGAGTGAAAGGGGTCGTACCAATCGGTGTTTTAAAGGCGGTACGGTAGGCCCAAAGAGCGTCGTCCAACTTAACTGCCCAGTCTTTCCTTGTTGCTCCGACCGTCTTCTCAAGTATAGCCTTGATTTCCCGGTTGGAGACTTCCACTTGACTGCTCGTTTGAGGATGATACGGTGTAGCCACTTTATGCTTAACGCCGTACTTTCTCAAAAGGTTCTCAAAGACCTTGTTTATGAAGTGGCTTCCTCCATCGCTTATAACCACCTTTGGTACCCCAAACCTCGGGAAAATGATGCTTTTAAACAGCTTGATCATCACCTTAGAATCGTTTGTAGGGGAAGCAACAGCTTCAACCCATTTGGGGACATAATCAACCGCTACTAAGATGTACTTGTTGCCGTATGAAGAAGGAAATGGCCCCATGAAGTCTATGCCCCATGCGTCAAACACGTCAACCTCGAAGATAGGAACCTAAGGCATCTCGTTCCTCTTAGTGATATTTCCTGCTCGTTGACACGCTTCACAGCTCTTCACAAACTCGTGTGCATCTTTGAAGATGGACGGCCACCAGAAACCAGCTTGCAACACTTTCGTGGCAGTCTTGAATGAAGCGAAGTGTCCTCCATAGGATGAGCCATGACAGTGAAAGAGGATGTCTTTAGCTTCTTCCTTTGTAACACATCTCCGGTACAAACTGTCCACCCCTCTCTTGTACAGGTAGGGCTCGTCCCAAAACTAGTCACTCGCCTCTCTCATAAACTTCTTCTTGTGATAGCTGTTGAGATGTGTTGGCTCCTCACCACACGCTAAGTAGTTTACAACATCAGCGTACCAGGGAAGATCCTCCTCTTTGAAGCTCAACACCTCCTCAAACTACCCTTCTAGCTTTCAACAAACAGTCGTAGTGATCGCCATGAGTTGCTCTTCGGGGAGAGAATCATCTAAGGGCAGAGACTCGTTGATCCTTAGCCGAGAGAGATGGTCAGCAACTCCATTTTCTATCCTCTTCTTGTCTTTAATTTCCATATCAAACTCCTGGAGTAAGAGGATCCATCTCAAAAGCCTCGGCTTAGTGTCTTTCTTGGAATAGATGTAGCGCAAAGCTGCGTGATCCGTGTAAACTATGGTCTTGGAACCCATGAGGTAAGCTCTGAACTTCTCAAAGGCGAATACAACCGCCAATAGCTCCTTCTCAGTAGTGGTGTACCTCGTTTGCGTGTCATCCAAGGTCCTTGAAGCATAGTATATCACGTGCAGCTTCTTATCCTTCCTTTGGCCCAGGACAGCTCCCACGGCGTAGTCACTAGCATCGCACATAATCTCGAATGGGAGAGTCTACTCTGGTGCTTGCACTATAGGCGCAGATACTAGGGCTTCCTTGATTGTCACGAAAGCTCGCAAACACTCCTCATCAAGGACGAATTCAGCCTCCTTGCACAACAGCCGAGTGAGAGGGCGTGCAATCTTAGAGAAGTCTTTAATGAAACGCCTGTAGAAGCCGGCGTGTCCCAAGAAGCTTCTCACCCCTTTTACGTTGACTGGCGGCTCAAGGCTTGTCATCACATCAACCTTTGCTTTATCGACAAAACTACCCTTCTCTGATATCTTATGCCCAAGCACGATCCCCTCCTTAACCATGAATTGGCATTTTTCCCAATTGAGCACCAAGTTTGTCTCCTCACAACGCTTTAAAACCCTGCAATGATTCAACAAACACGCAGAAAAGGATGCACCATAGACCGAGAAGTCATCCATAAACACCTCTACCATCTCTTCTATTAGATCGGAGAAGATCGACATCATACACCGCTGAAACGTAGCCGGTGCGTTACACAACCCGAATGGCATCCTTAGATACGCGAAGGTTCCATAAGGGCATGTAAAGGTCGTCTTCTCCTGATCGTTGGGATGGATTGGTATTTGGAAAAATCCACTATATCCATCAAGAAAGCAATAGTAAGGGTGATTAGCAAGTCTTTCAAGCATTTGATCAATAAAAGGCAAGGGAAAATTATCTTTTCTTGTAGCAAGATTAAGCTTCCTATAGTCAATACACATACGGTGTCCAGTAATAGTCCTAGTAGGTATAAGCTCATCTTTGTCATTCTTAACGACCGTGATCCTTCCCTTCTTAGGCACCACGTGTACGGGAGAAACCCACGTGCTGTCACTTATGGGATAGATCACGTCAGCCTCTAAAAGCTTAAGAATCTCTTTCTTGACAACCTCTTTCAAATTTGGATTCAAACGCCTTTAATGTTCTATAGAAGAGTCGTTTTCATTATCCAAGTGAATCCTATGAGTGCAAAGCATCGGTGAAAGGCCGTTGATGTCACTTAGAGAGTGCCCAATGGCCTTCCTATACTTTCTCAACTCAGTTTAGAGTGATTGCAACTCATCATCACTCAAGTTTTCATTCACAATCACATGATAGGTTTCGTTAAGCCCTAAGAAAGCATACCTTAGCCCTTTTGGGAGCTCCTTAAGGTCCACCTTTGGGGCTAACAGCTCGCTCCAATCATCCTTGTGGTTGTTGCTGTTGTTCTCCTTCTTGGAACCTTCCTTAGAACCCGAGATATGGCCCTTGAGGCTGCTTTCTCCAACCGTTATCCCTTCTGAAATCGAGTGGTCTGGTCGATCTTGCTCTCGATGTCGTCTAGATCAAGCAGTTTCGCTCGATTCACTCACTCGATTTGATGTGGATCGAGTGAGAGATCGAGACGCTGAGTCGATCTCCGGATTGGACCTCAATTTGATCGGAAGGCCTTTCTCGATCTCGGACTCGATTGTTTTCCTGGATCGATCACTCTCCTCGATCTGACTGTCGATTTCTGCACCGGATCGAGTTGTGCTCTCTATTGTCTTGTCGATTTGACCCCTGGATCGAGTAATGTCATCGTTCTTGGAGTCGATCTCTAGGCAAACGCCTACATCTTCAAGCACAACTTTCCTCGAATCAAGCAAGTTGACGTACTCCTGAGTCCCCTGATCCACATAACCAAACTCTCCTGGATCCTTAGTCAGTGCCTGCTTCAAATGATCTTCCTGAGCCAGCTCTTCCAGCAACTCATCCGCTAAGGCATCCAATGTATCAATGTAGAAAGCTTGCCCTTCTATCGTAGGCTTCTTCAAAACCTCATTGATATCGAAGACTAGCCTTATATCCTTACCCAAGTGCAAGGCAATCTTCCCGTTCTTGACGTCTATTATAGTGCCGGCGGTAGCTAAGAAAGGTCTACCGAGAATGAGTGGATCCTTTGGCTCTTCATCCATTTCCAAAACAACGAAGTCTGTAGGTACGTTCACTCCACTGATCTTCACTGGCAAGTCCTCAAGCAATCCTACGGGTAACCTCACACTCCTCTCAGCTAGTACCAACGAGATTCTACAGTCCTTGAAACGGGTACAGCCCAGATTCTTTGCCACAGAATGAGGCATCAGATTTATGCTAGCTCCGAGATCACAAAGGCAACTCTTGAACTCCAAAGGACCTAAAGCGCAGGGTATAATGAAGCTACCAGGGTCTCCCAACTTCTTAGGGACTATTTCCTTATGTATCACAGCACTACATTCCTCACTTAGAACAAGCACCTCCTTACTTTCCTTATTCTTCTTCACGAGAATGTCTTTGAAGAATTTGGCGCATTTAGGCATCATTGCAAGGCAGTCCACGAGAGGTAGCTTGATCTCTACGTCCTTAAGATGCTTCTCAAACAAGACTCTATGCTTCTCTATGAGTTGCTTCTTGAAACGGCCAGGAAAAGGAAGCTTAGGTACATACGGTGGAGGTACATAAGCATCCTTCTCCTTAGTAGTTTGCTCTGCTTTCTTCTCAACAACCACTTTATCCCCTCTTCTTGGCCCTTGAATCCAGACATTTTCAAAGTTGATCTCATCATCAGCGGAAAGCTTGCCCTCCCCCTCTTGAATTACAACGTCCTCGTTGTTCTTAGGACTAACTGTAGGTGCTAGCTCTTTGCCGCTTCTTAACGTGATGGCATTAGCATATTCCTTAGGATTCTGCTCACACTTGCCCGGTAGACTATTCTGACCACTTGTACTTACTTTCCCCTTCTCTAGCTGCTTGATCTTGTTGTTTAAGTTGGTGATCTGAGTGGAGAAGTCAGTGAGAGCTGAGTCTAAACGAGTGTTCATCTCGGCAAACTTCTGGTTTGTAGAGGCTTGCTCTTGGGTCAGCTGCTGAAACATGGCCTGAACCGGATCAACTTGTTGTTGCATCGGCTGCTGCTGCTGAGGTGCAAAGCCCGGAGGGTAGTTTGGCGTATAAAATTTGTTGCCTTGATGTTGCCCTTGGAAGTTGTTCTGCCCTTGACCTTGGAAGCCACCACTCGGCTGAAAACCTTTGTTATAAGGTATGAAAGGTTTTGCTTGATGAGCAGGGTACACTTGGTCCTTAGGGTTGGCGACGTTGGTACTACGGTAGGAGAGATTGTTGTTCTGGTTATAGCCTTGGGTGTAGCCGTGAGGTTAGTAATTGTTCTGTCCCGCCACCCAATTAGCTTCTTTCTGGCTCAACTCTAGCTCCTCTTGATTCTCATCTGCTTCACCAACAAATTGAACATGCTTCTGGTTGGCTAACACCAGCTTATCAATCTTCTCATGCAAGGATTTCAGCTCCTTTTTGTGAGGCTCTAGCTCAGATCCTCTCGGTGCACGGTCATAATCTTCTGCATAGTTGCCATCACTCAATGCTACGTTTTCAATCAGCTCCATGCCCACTTCTACCTCATGACCAAGGAAGTTCCCTTTGCTAGCCGTATCAAGCAACAACCTGATCTTTGGTGAAGCTCCACAGTAGATAGTGCTTAGAAGGGTCTCTTCGCTGAAGCCGTGGTGAGGACATTGGATAGTATAGTCCTTGAATCGTTCCATGGCTTCATTGAAAGTCTCATTAGTCCTTTGCGTGAAGCCGCTGATCTCGCTTCTTAGCCTTGCCGTTCTGGTGCTAGAGAAGAATTTTTAGAGGAAAGCTTTCTTACACTCGGCCCATGAGGTGATGGTGCCTTATCGAAGGGTCTTCTCCCAATGCCTAGCTTTGTCTCCGAGTGAAAAGGGAAAGAGACGCAGCTTGAAAGCATCTTCTGATATGCCGTTTATCTTTATCATCCCACATACTTGCTCGAAATTGTCAAGGTGCTCCAAGGGATCTTCCATTGCTAAGCCGTGGAACTTGTTGTTTTGCACCATGGAGATGAAACCTGTCTTAATCTCGAAGTTGTTGCTTTGTATAGGAGGAGGAGTGATCCCAAACCTATTGTGATGAGTATTGGGAGCATCTCCGGCTCCTACGATCCTTGGGGGTCTAGCCGCGTGTTGGGGGTTTCCATTGCCCCTTCCCACTGCCCCGTGAGCTGGAGGAGGTCCCTCTGGATGCTCATGTTCAGCCATAGCTTCAAATTCAACCAAACCGTGCTGAACAATCTCCACAAAGGCTCTGGCCAGTTCTCGTACTCTTCTTTGCCATGAATGACCAAGCTTATGAATGTTGTCCAAGGGTTGAAGTAGATTGTTGTCTCCCCTGGAACAAAGATTCATGTACATGAGAGACACACATTTGAGAGTAGAGAAATTAGTAACTAAAACAAGGTAAAGGCTTAGTCTTTACTAAGCCCCAAATCTCTATGCTTTCTATCACTCCTATAATGGCAACGGCGCCATTTGATAACTACTTTCTTTGCAAGGGTGTGGATGCAATGAGGCTATCAAACTCAAATGCAACACATAGGTTGTAGTACAGTATGGAAGTGAGAGTCAATCCATTTATAGGAGCTAGGAAGATCAAAGAGAATGCAAGAGCAGTGTAAAGCTAAGCAAATAACAGGTGATATTGTGAAAATCCTAAAAACTATATGCAACGACCAAATGGAATGCAAAACTATTTTAAAATTACCAAGAGTGATTGAACTACTACGAGGAACAAACAGAAAAATTAAAGTGCAAGGCTATGATTTAACAAAAATCGACTAGTGGATCGACCACAAGATCGACCACTAGACCGAGCAGTTTGGATCGATCTCGTCTAAAAATGCAAGTATGAAGAAACTAATGACCAGGATCCGGCGAATATCAAGCGAATGGCTAATGAAGATGTAAGAATGCTAAGAAAGAAGGGTCTAGGGTTGAGATTCATGGTCTGGGGTTTCAAGGGTCCAAGTTGGGGTTGAAACTTTAAAACGACTCACTTTGTGAGATTCTCTAAGCCTTGAAAACGAAAACAAGATCCATTCGTGGCTTTCAGTATGTATCACTCCTTCATCCTCTCCTCCAAACCCATGGCTTCTGGTAGAAAGAGAGGTTGGAGGGCAATGAACTCAGATTTCAAAGACACGGCCTAACTAGTCCCCCAAACTTCCATGGCTTTTGGGAAAGGGTAACTAGTCTCTAGGATGTGATTTTCAGAGACCCCTGGATCCTGTAAAGGTAAGAGACCTCTCTGATCATAAAGATCTTGGCGTGAGAGTCTTTAAGCCTTAAGGACTCAACATCCTAGAAGAGAAAGCCATTAAGAACAAGAAAACTACCAACTTGAACACCCCTTAGACCCCGTGAATCCTCTCAACCTCGAGACCCAAATGAAACTACTCGCTACACATGAGAATAACCGAAATAAACATGAAAGATGAAGCGGTGAACATTAAAACGATTACTTAAAACGTAAACGATTCGTAATAATCAAGAACAAAGCTCAAAGTCTAACAATGGCGGAGAGTCTCCAAACCACAGAGAAAAAAAAGCATAAAAAGATAAGAATGAAAAAGTGTGTGTCGAAATAGACGTCGCCGCCTTCCCAAAATGGTGAAAACAGCTCGATGGTCGCCCCCTCGCTAGCGGCCAAAATCGGTTGAAAGGACTGAGATCGACTTCGGGATCGAGCGGTTCTCTCGATCACTTTCGGACATCGTGTCTTCTACTCGATCTGGGTCTCGATCTTCTTCGGCGGGTCGAGTGTTGCATCCGATGTTGGTGTCGATCTTGGGTCGGATCGAGTGGTGGACTCGATCCGGCTCTCGCTCTGCATGGCGTCATTTACGTCCGTACCATTTGATCGATTGCTCCACTCGATCTTCGTCTTGATCATTTCCCTTGGATCGCCTTGGCTTCTCGATCTTCAGGTCGATCTCATCTAGATCGACCTGCCATGCTCGATCTGCTCCCTGATCTCTGGTCCTTAGCAAACATCCGACCTTCCACGAACCGCCACAACAGCTTCAGCACGTCCACGAACCTCCACGACTCCAAAGTAGCCAGGAACAACCTGAATGTGATGCAAAATGCAAGGAACATGCGTACGCTGGTGCGAGAATGTTCTAGGACCCTAAGTGATGCAATCTAGTCTAAAGTGTGATGTAAATGCATGAAAAGCTAACTAATATGTATGCAAAATACATGCAATATGCAGTAACATCAGCTTTGTTCGGTTTCTTTAATGTGCAGCGAGTAGTTTTTTCGGGTTTTGGGGTTGAGGTGATTCAAAAGGGTCGAAAAGGTTAAAGCATGTATTTTCTTGTTCTTCATTCCTTTCTTTTCTAGGATTTGAGCACTTAAGGCATAAAGACTCTCATGCCAAGATCTCTCTGATCGGAGGGATATCTTACCTTGACAGGATTCAGATGTCCTGGAGAAGTCAAATCCTAGAGGCTAATCCTTCCTTTCCCACATGCCATGGTTGTTTAGGGGATTAGTTAGGCTGTTTGCTTGAAATCTATGTTTTATGCCCTTCAATCTCTTTTTCCACCAAACGCCATGGGTTTGGAGAAGAGAATGAAGGAGTGATCCTTACACACGCCATGGATGGATCTTATTTTGTTTTCAAGGCCTAGAGAACCTCTTAGAAAGAGTAGATCTAATGTTTTCAAACCAAGCTTTGATCTTTGAGACCCACGAATATTAACCTCGACCCTAGACCCTTTTTCTTAGTGTTATAAACCTTTGCTTATCATCGTCATAAAGTTGTGTTCTTGTCAATCGCAAATCGCATTATTTCATCATTCAAGGTTGTTTAGACGAAATCGATCGTTGTTGCTCGATCTAGTGGTCTATCTTGTGGTCGATCCACTAAGTCGATTTTTAATATTTAGTAGCCTTGCATTTTAAATATTCCGCTTGTTCCTCGTGGTAGTTAACCCTCTTCCAGGGATTTTAAAATTGTTTTGCTTTGCATTTGACACTTGCACTTAGTTTTTAGGGATTTTACCAAACATTTATCATTTTTGCTTAGCTTTGCTCATCCTTTGCATTCGTGAACTTGCTACCCTTAGGTGTGGATTGATATCTCTCTTGCTCACTATACTACATCTCTGTGTGCATTAGAGCTTTGATAACCTCTCTGTTGCATCTTGACACATCATTGCATCGCAAAAACATGTTATCAGTAGTCCATGTTCACTCACTACAAAGACTAAGAAAACGAGCTTGTTAGTACAAAAGGAGCACTTCTGGAGATTAGCAAATAAACCTTCCTTTCGAAGTGTTTTTAAAACAAACTCAAGATGTTTAATATGATCAGAGGAGTTCTTACTGTATATTAGTATCATCGAAATATACTACTACGAATTTACCAATATAAGACCTTGTAACCTGATTCATCAATCGTATGAAGGTGCTTGGTGCATTGGTCAAGCTGAATGTCATGACTAACCACTCGTACAGCCCCTGCTTTGTCTTGAAAGATGTTTTCCACTCGTTGCCCTCCCTCTTTCTTACTTGGTGATAGCCACTCTTAAGGTCAACTTTAGAGAAAATGGTGGCTCCACTCAACTCGTCAAGCATATCGTCTAAGCATGGGATCGGGTGCCGATATTTGATCATGATGTTGTTGATGGTGTGACAGTCTATGCACATCCGACACGTCCCATCCTTCTTGAGAACTAGTAACACGGGTACAGCGCACGGGCTGAGGCTCTCTGGAATGTAGCCTTTGTCCATTCAGTCTCTTACTTGCCGCTCAAGCTCCTTAGTTTCCACCGGTTTCATACGGTAATCCGGCTTGTTTGGAAGGGCAGCTCTGGGTACTAGATCAATCTGATGCTCAATGCCTCGTAATGGGGGTAAGCTTGGGGGTATCTCACTCGGGAACACGTCCTTTTACTTATCGAGAAGAACTTGCACCTCCACGGGTAGCTCTTCCCCACTTATTCTTGTACTTAGACATTCTTTGTAAAACATTAGTAGCACAGTGCCTTTGGCACTCATAGTTTTATGAATAGCACCAGTAGATAAGTAAAGATTAGAGTTCCTTATCTCAACCTCTTTGTTCATATGAATTTGTAACTCATGTACCTCGGAGGGGCTCAAAGGAGCGAGGTTGAACTTTTGGTCATTATGAGTAAAGGAGTACCGGTTAGTAAGGCCGTTGTGAATTGTAGCTCGATCAAATTGCCATGGCCAGCCAAGTAGCAAGTGCCCCGCTTGCATAGGGACAACGTCACATAGCACTTGGTCTTTGTACTTGCCCACACTGAACGGTACAGCGACTTGCTCGGAGATTTTGAGCTCCGTTTGATTATTCAACCATCGTAGCTTATGCGACCTCGGGTGTTTCGATTGTCCAACATATCCCGAGGCGACAATCGATTTCCTAGCCACCTTGGCGTTCACGTATGAGAACCCGAGTCTTCCTACTCCTTCCCAAGGCCACATCAGCTTCAAGATCAGGCGTCAAGCTTATCATCTCTCGATCCAGGAGCTTTGCCAAGCCTACGGTTTGAAGGCTGATGCTAAACAAGTGGAGTTCCCCTCTTTCACTCAAGCTAATGACCTGTGGGACCTCAAAAACAATGATGGTCTATAGCTCCCACAGTCACCAAGACCGAGCTTTGCTTCCTGTTCCAAGGCGTTAATCATCTGCTTTGTGATCCTAATGAGAATGACGAGCTAATGGAGGATAAGCTCGACGACGACGTGAACTATGGGTGCATCTTAGCCGCCTCCTTGGTGAAATACAAGGCGTATGCCTTATGATGCAAGGCGATCTCAGCTTTGATTGGAGGCTTCCTCACGCCTATGTTTGTGCAAGTCGGAGTGTCACTAGCTGACTTTGTACCTGTCGCTGAGAGAGCCTACATGGACGAGATTCATATGAGTAACAGACAGCTTGGGACGCACGCCAGCCGAGGGCTTCCTTGCCTATATGTACATCGACTCTTACAATGAGAAGAGAGTGTGCATACTGCCGAACAACGTGGAAAACGAGCTGCAAGGAGTTGGCAACATCGAGTTCTTGCCGAGTATAGAGGAGTGGTTCGCCCCTTTAGGAGCTACAGCCGCCCTTCAACAAGCTGCTCGCCCACGGTCAGAGTCTCCAGCCTCGGATGATGAGATGCCCGAGAGCTTTGTTCTCCCCAAGATCGACTTTGAGCCGCGGACTAAGACCGAGAAGTTCCTTGCTTCTGTTGTGGAGATGCAAAGGAAAATCAACAAACGACAAAGCAAGGTAATCAAGATGCTTGCCAAGAAGGTCAAGGCGCTTCAACGGAGCTCACCTAAGAAGGCTATAAATGAAGAAGTCGAGCAGCCCGAGAAGAGGAGGAGATGGACTGGTGGGATCGTTTTACGTGAGCCTCAAGCAAGCAACATCCTACCTGCTCGCCACTCGGTTCATGAAGGAGCTGCAAAGGACAAAGGCAAGGCATTAGCTCACGATGATCCTAAGAAGAGCAAGAAGCCTGGAGCAACCTCATGCTCCAGCACTACTTAGCTCCGAGGTACCAACAACCACCCCTTGTTTATACCACACATGTTTTCTTTGTTTTTGCTTTGTATTTTGAGCTTCTATAGACTTTGTTTGCCACCTAGACGGTATCATTCAAGTTTTGGGGAGTGTGTGGTGTGTTTGACATGTTTTCTTTCTTCTTATTTTCTGTAATCATCCTTTGAGTCCTGCATACATCCTAAGGCATAGAAAAGAACAAAAAATTGGTAATTGTTTTTAAAAAAATTCAAAAAAATTCATGTACTTGCATTCACTTTGTTAAACATTTTAGGATTGAGTCTAGAATTTTTGAGCATCTAGGTTGTTTACATTTGAATAAGGGGTAAAAGTTTTTCTTAAAAGGTGTTTTAAGCTCATGAATTGTTTCAATGCCCTAGTTAGTAGTCCTTTGATGCATTGTACACTATTTGAAAGTAAGCACTAACCATACTTGGATCATGTGTTGTGATTTTCGTTGCTTAAGTTGAACATTCATGAATTGAATCCTATCCTAATAAGTGAGAACATTAATTTGAATCTTCTTAATTATCATACTTATGCATTTGAAAAAGGATACATGGATTACTTATACATATTTAGGCTTTCTTCTTCCTTTTACCACTCTCTTGTAAGCGTAAATAGATTTCCCCACCCTTACCTTACCTTCCTTTCAAGCCAATGTTCTTGTGTGTTAAATCTTTGTGAGGCCTCTTTTCGGTTGAACTTAGCATAAAGTGTTAGGTTTAGACGACATGATTAGGCTTTCATATTGATACTAGCGTGGCATTTTGAACCTAGTTTTAGGCTTAGGATAGGGCGGGTGTTCTTGGGGATTGCTTTGTTTTGCTTCGGTTTAAGGAGTTTGATATTTGGAAGTTTAATTAAAAAGGTTTCAATGGTTTTAAGTGGAAGGCTTGCTGTTTTAAAAATAAAAGCTCTAAGTTTAACTAAGAAGGTAAATGACAAGCGAAAAGACTTTTGATGAACAGGATGCAAGCAAAATGACAAACGAATGATGAACAGAGGTTTAAAACACCAAAAGAGAGGGTTTAGGGTCGAGGTTCATATTCAAGGGTATCAAATATTCAAGCTTTGGTTTGAAAACAATTAGATATTCTATTTTAAGAGGTTTCTCTAAGCTTTGAAAGCAAAACAAGAACCATCTATTGTGTGTGGTATGGTTCACTTCCTCAATCTCTGCTCCGAACCCATGGCGTTTGGTGGAAAACGAGATCGAAGAGCAAGAAAGACAGATTTCAAACAATGACCTAACTAATCCCCTTTACAACCATGGCATGTGGGAAAGAAAACATTAGCCTCTATGATCTGGTTTTCCAGGAAATCTGAATCCTGTCAAGGTAAGATAGTCTTCCGTTCATAGAGACCTTTTTGCAAGGCTCTCTAGGCTTTAAGATCCCAAGATCCTAGAAGAGAAGGTATGAAGAACAAGCAAACACAAAGCTTTGAACCCTTTCACCCCTTTTGAATCACCTCAACCCCAAAACCCAAAAAGACTACTCACTACACATGTTTAAGATTGAATCAAAAGCAATAAACGATAAGCTAAGCATGATTAACGATATATTAAAGAAAAACTTGCTTGATATTAAAAGATTCAAAGGTTCAAAAACGAAAAAGCTTAAACTGTTCTCCAATGGCGAATCGCCTAACTTAGAGAGATAAAGGAAAAGACCGAATGAAGATAAGATAAAGGTGATGACTGCTTTTGTCAAAAATGGCTAAACCGTTAGCTGGTCCCCCCTTCGCTAGCCGCCAAGGACAGCTGGACAGATAAGGCTCGTCTAGGATCGACCTTGAGATCGACCAATGTGCTTGATCATCTTCAGGAATCGCCTTGCTCCGCTGGATCTTCTGGTTGATCTGGTTAGAGGGATCAAGTATCTTCCTCGATCTACTTCTCGATCTTTGGATGATCGAGTCTTGGTCTCGACTTGGCTCTCTTTATGCATGGCATCATTTACGTCCGTACTCCAGATCGATCTCCTCTCTCGTTCTGGGTCTCGATCCTTCCTCTTAAAACGACTTGGTGCACTCAATCTTCTGGTCGATCTCATCTAGATCGACCTGCCTTGCTCGATCCGCTACTCGATCTCGGGTACTTCGCATGTCGAGCTAAGTTCTCCAAGTGTCCACGAGCTCCACATTGAACCTCCTCACGTCCACATAGCCTCCGCAACACCATAGTGCTCCAAAATACGAATGCAAAGGGA
Source organism: Thlaspi arvense (assembly GCA_911865555.2). Lineage (NCBI taxonomy): Eukaryota > Viridiplantae > Streptophyta > Magnoliopsida > Brassicales > Brassicaceae > Thlaspi > Thlaspi arvense. Next base: position 18,354,488 of record OU466857.2, read on the forward strand.
CCTAAAACCTAAAATGCAACAAATGGAACAATCTAGCCTATAATGCAAGATGAATGCATGAAAAACTACTCTAAATGCATGCAGAATATGCAGAATATATGGTAATATCATCTATCTCCACAGGGAGGTGACATGCCTTGCCGTAAAGAAGCGTGAAGGGAGTGGTACCAATAGGAGTTTTGAAGGCGGTTATATACGCCCATAAAGCATCGTCTAGCTTACTTGCCCAATCCTTCCGAGTTGCTCCCACTGTCCTCTCTAAGATAGCTTTGATCTGTCTATTAGAAATCTCTACTTGCCCACTAGTTTGTGGGTGATAAGGTGTCGCTACCTTGGGCTTCACTCTGTACTTCTTCAAGAGACTTTCAAACACTTTGTTGATGAAGTGGCTGCCCCCATCGCTGATCACTACTTTTGGAACTCCAAACCGTGGGAAGATGACGGTCTTATAGAGTTTAACCACCACCTTTGAGTCATTATTTGGGGAAGCTATAGCCTCAACCCACTTAGACACGTAATCAACAGCCACCAAGATGAATTTGTTGCCGTAAGAAGATGGGAACAGTCCCATGAAATCTATCCCCCAGCATGAAACACATCAACTTCAAAGATTGGCACCTGAGGCATCTCGTTTCTCTTGGTGATGTTCCCTGCCCTTTGACATGCTTCACAAGACTTAACAAACTCATGAGCATCTTTGAATAGCGATGGCCACCAAAACCCGGCTTGTAAGACCTTTGTTGCCCTCTTGAAAGAAGCGAAATGTCCTCCATAGGATGAACCGTGGCAGTGAAAAAGGATGTCCTGTGCTTCCTCTTTTGAAACACACCTTCTATACAAGCTGTCTTCTCCCCTCTTGTACAAGTAAGTCTCGTCCCAAAAATAATGAGAGATGTCTCTGATGAACTTCTTCTTGTGGTAGTGGTCAAGACGAGTAGGTTCCTCTCCACAAGCCAAGAAGTTCACTATATCAGCATACCAAGGCAGGTTTTCTTCTCTCAAAGCCAAAACATCTTCAAACTGATCTTCTAGCCGTGTGCATACCACCGTGTTGATCATCATGAGTTGCTCTTCAGGAAGTGAATCATCCTAGGGTAAGGCTTCATTCACTCTCATTCTAGAAAGGTGATCAGCAATACCATTCTCTATCCCCTTCTTGTCTTTTATCTCCTTATCGAACTCTCTTAGAAGAAGAATCCACCTTAAGAGCCTCGGCTTGGTATCCTTCTTAGAGTAGATATACCTCAATGCCGCGTGATCAATGTATACAACAACCTTAGAGCCCACAAAGTATGATCTGAACATCTCAGAAGCAAACACAACGGCCAGCAGCTCCTTCTTGGTTGTAGCATATCTCACTTGCGTGTCATCCAAGGTACGACTGGGATAGTGGATAACATGCAACCGCTTGTCTTTCCTCTGCCCTAGAACAGCTCCCACAGCGTAGTCACTCGCGTCGCACATGATCTCGAAGGGTAAGCTCCAATCTGGTGCTTGTACTATAGGTGCCGTGACAAGAGCCTCCTTGAAGGTCTTGAAAGCGTGAAAACATTCATCATCAAACACGATCTTGGCTTCTTTGCATAAGAGCCGTGTAAGAGGGCGAGCTATCTTGGAGAAGACCTTTATGAATCTCCTGTAGAAGCCTGCATGTCCTAAGAAACTCCTTATCCCCTTGACATTAACCGGCGGCTAAAGACTCACCATGACTTCAATCTTTGCTTGGTCAACCTCTATCCCTTGCTCTGATATCTTGTGACCGAGTACAATCCCTTCCTTCACCATGAAGTGACACTTCTCCCAGTTTAGCACCAAGTTTGTCTCCTCACATCGCTTAATTACCTTGCAAAGATTAGACAAACAAGCAGAAAAGGACGCACCATATACAGAAAAGTCATCTATAAAGACCTCTACCATCTCCTCTATAAGATCAGAGAAGGATTGACATCATGCAGCTTTGAAAGGTTGCTGGTGCATTACATAACCCAAAAGACATCCTTCGATATGCGAAGATACCATAAGGGCATGTGAAAGTTGTCTTTTCCTGGTCATTTGGATGAATCGGAATTTGAAAGAAACCCATGTATCCATCTAAGAAACAATAGTATGGATGATTAGCATGTCTCTCTAACATTTGATCAATAAAAGGAAGAGGAAAATGATCCTTTCTAGTAGCTGAATTGAGCTTCCTATAATCTTTACACATTTGGTGACCAGTTATGGTTCTAGTAGGAATCAATTCATCTTTTTCATTCTTAATGACTGCGATTCCCCCTTTCTTAAGCACCACGTGGACAGGAGAAACCCACGTGCTGTCAATGATAGGGTATATCACATCAGCCACTAACAGTTTCATAATCTCTTTCTTAACTACTTCTTTCCAATTCGGATTTAAACGCCTTTGATGATCAATAGAAGAAGTGAATCCTATGAGTGCAAAGCATTGGTGAAAAGCCCTTGATATCACTTAGAGAGTACCCAATGGCCGTCCTATACTTTCTCAGCTCATTATGGAGCGAGTGCAACTCATCATCACTCCGACTTTCATTCACAATTTCGGGATAAGTCTCATTAAGCCCTAAGAAAGCATACCTTAGCCCTTTTGGGAGTTCCTTTAGGTCCACCTTTGGGGCTAGCAGCTCGCTCCAGTCCTCCTCTTGGCTCGTGTTGACGGTGCTGTCCTCACTGCCCTCCTTATAACCCGAGTCACGAGCTTTAAGGCTGCCATCTTGAACCGTTGTCCCCTCAGAGATCGATTCATCCAGTCGATCTTCCATTCGTTCTTGTCCGGATCGATTGCACTCACATCGATCTCCTGCTCGATTTGATGTGGATCGAGCAGTGGATCAATTCACCGAGTCATTCCCTGAACTGATCGAGTTGCTTCTCTCGATCTCCCTATCGATTTCTTGATCGGATCGACCAACCTCCGCGATCTTCTTGTCGATCTTTGTCTTGGATCGAGTGAAGTCCTTGATTTCCTGATCGATCTCTAGGTATCCGCCTTCATCTTCCTTCACAACCTTGCGAGAATCAAGGATATGAATGTACTCATGGGTCTGCTTGCTCACAAAACCATGCTCCCCTGGCTCCTTAGTCAAAGCTAGCTGCAAGTGATCCTCCTGTGCCAACTCCTCAAGCAACTGGTCGGCTAAAGAATCTAGTGTTTCAATGTATAAAGCTTGTCCTCCAATGGTTGGCTTCTTCAAGACTTCATTAATGTCGAAGTCTAGCTTGATATCTTTGCCCAGGTGTAGAGAGATCTTGCCATTCTTCACATCTATGATGGCTCCAGTGTAGAAATGGTCTTCCAAGGATAAGAGGATCCTTTGGCTCTTCATTCATTTCAAGAACAACAAAGTCGGTTGGCACGTTAACTCCACTGATTCCAACAGGCAAATCTTCAAGCATACCCACAAGAAGCCTTATGCTTCTATCAGCTAGCACGAGAGAGATCCTACACTCTTTAAACTTTGTAAAACCGAGTTTCTTTGCAATTAAATGGGGCATGAGATTTATACTTGCACCAAGATCACACAAAAACCTTTGAAACGTCAAAGGACCAAGAGCGCAATGTATGGTGAATGATCTTGGATCCCCTAGCTTCTTGGGTACTATCTCCTTGTGGATGATAGCACTACACTCTTCACTAAGCACCAAAACTTCTTCACTCTCCTTATTCTTCTTAGTTAGTGTATCTTTGAAGAACTTGGCACACTTAGGCATCATGGCCAAACAATTAACTAAGGGCAGCTTGATCTCAACATCTTTCAAATGCTTCTCAAAGACTGTTATATGCTTCTCTAGCAGCTGTTTCTTGAACCGGCCAGGAAAAGGAAGCTTCGGTTTGTATGGTGAAGGAACAAATGCATCTTTCTCTTTGCTCACCTCCTCTACCTTCTTCTCTATAACAACTTCTTTGCCTTTCCTTGGCCTCTCAATCCAAACATTATCAAAAGTAATCTCCTCATCAGCTGAAAGCTTACCCTCCCCCACTTGAACTACAATGTCCTCATTGTCTTTAGGTGCAACTCTCGGCGGAAGCTCTTTACCACTTCTCAAGGTTATAGCGTTTGCATACTCCTTGGGATTTTGCGAACACTTGCCTGGTAAGCTGCTTTGACCGCTTGTGCTAGCTTTCCCTTTCTCTAACTGCTTGATCTTGTTGTTAAGATTGGTGATCTGCGTAGAGACGTCAGTAAGAGAGGAGTGTAGCCGGTTGTTCATCTCAACGAACTTCTGATTTGTAGAAGCTTGACCTTGAAGCAACTGTTAAAACATTGCTTGAACCGGATCTTGAGGAGGTGGTGGAGCTTGTTGCTGCTGAGGCATGAAAACAGGAGGAAACATAGGAGTGTAGCCTTTGTTGCCTTGCTGTTGCTGCTGGAAATTGCCTTGCCTCGGACATTAATACCCATTGTTTTGTTGAAACCCCTTGTTGTAAGGAACAAACGGCTTTGCTTGATGAAGGGGGTACACCTGATCCTTTGGATTCTCAACGTTTGTACTCCTGTATGAGAGATTGTTATTGGCTTGGTATCCTTGAGAATATCCCTGAGGCTTGTTATAGTTCTGACCAGCAACCCAATTAGCCTCTTCTTCGCTCAGCTCCAACTCCTCTAAGACATCTTCGGCTTCTCCCACGAAATGTACTTGCTTCTGATTTGCAAGCATTAGCTTGTCTATCTTCTCATGGATGGACTTAAGCTCTTTTTTGTGTGACTCCAGCTCAGAACCTCTAGGTGCTCGTTCATAATTTTTGGTGTAATTCCCATCACTCAAAGCCATGTTTTCTATGAGCTCCATACCCTCTTCCACTTCTTGACAAAGAAAGTTATCCTTGCTTCCCGTATCAAGTAGCATTCGGATCTTAAGTAATTCTCATCGGTATATTGTGCTCAAGAGAGTCTCTTCACTGAAGCCGTGGTGAGGACACTGAATTGTATAGTCTTTGAATCTCTCCATAGCTTCATTGAATGTCTCGTTCTGCCTTTGAGTTAATCCGCTGATCTCACTTTGCAGCCTAGGTGTTCTTGCGCTCGAGAAAAACTTTGAGAGGAACACCTTCTTACATTCATCCCAAGAGGTAATGGTGCCTTGTGGAAAGGTCTTCTCCCAATGTCTAGCTTTATCTCCAAGAGAAAATGGGAAGAGCCGTAGCTTGAAAGCATCTTCCGAGACCCCATTGATCTTTATCATCCCACAAACTTTCTCAAAGTTGTCAAGATGCTCCAAAGGGTCTTCCATAGCCAGCCAATGGAATTTGCTGTTTTGAACCATAGAGAAGAGTCCAGGCTTTATCTCAAAATTGTTGTTTTGGATTGATCCCAAAGCGGTTATGATGTGTATTTGGAGGATCTCCAGCACCTATGATCCGTGGTGGTCTAGCTGCGTGGTTGGGGTTTCCATTGCCCCTTCCTACATCACCGTGAGCTGGTGGAGGTCCCTCAGGATGTTCTTGCCCAGCCATTGTTGCAAAGTCTACTGAACCAGCTTGCACAATCTCTTCAAAGGCTTGAGCTTGCTCTCTTCCTCTTCTTTATCTTGCGTGTCCGAGTTGGTGAATATTGTCCAGGGGTCTAAGTAAGTTGTTCTCACCCTGGAGCGCAAATTAATGTACCTGAAAACACAGACAGTAAGGTAGAGCAATGAGTAATCAAAATAAAAGTTAAAGGCTTAGTCTTTGCCAAACACTAAATCCTAATGCTTCCTAACAATCCTAAGATCGCAATGGCGCCATTTGATAAACAGATTCTTTGCAAGGTGAAATATAAAATCCCAAACCACAATCAATGATGTAGTATAGTAGTAAGGGTATCGATCCAACCTAGGAAGCAGGAAGAACACTAGGAATGCAAGTGTAAAGCAAATATAAGCAGAATCGGGTAAATAGATGGTAAAATCAACCAAAACTAAATGCAACGACCAAATGATTATGCAAACTATTTTAAAATCCCTGGAAGAGGGTTAAAAACTGCTAGAAGAAAACAGAGACCCTAAAATGCAAATCTACTAATAACTAAAAATCGAGAGCTAAAACGGGTAAAACAGGTCGATTCTAACAACTTAAGACAAACGACTTCTAATGATCAAGAATGCAACTTTTATACTAAAGAATGATAAACAGAGGTTTTAAAATGCTAGAAAGAGGGTTCAAGTTTGAGGGTCATGTTCAAGAGATTCAAAGGTTCAAGCTTTGGTTTGAAAACACCTAGATCTACTCATTTAAAAAGCTTTCTCTAAGCTATAGGAAACTTAAACTAGGATCTTCCATGACGTGTGGTAAGACCCCTTTCTCTGACCCTTCCTCCAAACCTATGGCGTTTAGTGGAAATATGGGTCAAAGAACATTAAGCAAAGATCCTAAATAGTGGCTTAACTAACCCCCTCTACATCCATGGCGTTTGGAAGAGGATAGATTAGTCTCTATGATCTGGTTTTCTAGGATATCTGAATCCGGTCAGGGTAAGACAGCCTTGGAATCATAAAGATATTTTCCAAGACTCTCTAAGCCTTAAGACCTCAAATCCTAGAGGAGAGTGAGTTAAGAACAAGAAAAATCCAAAAGCTTAAACCCTTAAACCCCTTTGAATAGCCTCAATTCCTTACCCAAAGAAAAACTACTAGCTACTCATGATTGAAACCGATTGAATTGCAAAGAAAGATAAACTAAGCATGATTAAGCAATAGATTAAAGGAAAAGACTTAATATTGAAAAGATTCAAGTTCAAAACATCAAAAACTCAAGAACAATGACAATGGCAGATAATCGCCTACAGAAAAGCTTAGAAAAGATAAGATTGAAAGTTGTGTAGAAAGGGATAGCCGCTTTTGCCCAAAATAGCCAGACAGCCCTAATGGTCCCCTCACTACGCTCCAAAAACGGTTAAGGCCCCAGAGATCGACCTTGAGATCGATCAGGTCACTCGATCTTCTTCATGGATCGCCATCTTCTGCTCGAACTTCAAGTCGATCGGGTTTGATGGATCGAGCAGTTCCTTCGATCTTCTACTCGATCCTTGGATGATCGAGTCATGGTCTCGATCTGGCTCTCGTTCTGCATGGCGCCATCCATGTCTGTACTCCAGATCGATCTCCTCTCTCGATCTTGGTCTCGATCCTTCCCCTTGAATCGACTTGTGTCACTCGATCTTCTGGTCGATCTCATCAAGATCAACCTGCCTTGCTCGATTCGCTACTCGATCTCGGGTCCTTTGCATGCATGGCTGGGTTCTCCAAGTGTCCACAAGCTTTGTTTTGATCCTCCTCACGTCCACACAACCTCCACAACTTCAGAGTGCTCCAAACAACCTGATAATGATGCAAAAGTGCAAAAAATATGCAAAATACGAATGCAAAGAGACCTAGGACCTAAAATGCAACAAATGGTAGAAACTAGCCTATAATGCAAGATGAATGCATGAACTCTAAATGCATGCAAAATATGCTAAATATATAGGTATATCAGAGATATGCTCACAAAGCACTTGCAAACACACTCTTTCAAGGAAGGAGACAACATATCTCACAGGCCAGGAGATAGACCTGATATACCAAGGAGTGTATGATATTGTAGGTGATATACAGGATTTTCAGGTTTAAATAAAAGCCTAATGCACATGTTTATGATGTAGTATAGTGCAAGAGGTGTCAATCCAGCCTAGGTTGATGAAAGTCACTAAGAATGCAAGAGCAATGCAAAGCTAAGCAGTTTCGGGTAAATGGACGAGAAATTCTATGAAAGCTAAATGCAAGCACCAAATGACTATGAAAACTATTTTAAAAATACTTTTGAAGGGTTAACAACTACTAAAAGAAGAATGAGAATTTAAAATGAAAAACTACTAAATACTAAAAATCGAGATCTAAAGGCATAAAATCAGAGAATTTCTAGCAACTTAGAACAATAACATTTAAGACTAAAGATGCAAACTTTATGACTAAGAAATGATAAACTTAGAGTTTTTAAATACTAAAAGAGGATCCAAGGTTGAGGGTCATGTTTAAGAGGGTTCAAGATTCAAGCTTTTGATTTGAAAATATAGATCTACTCATTTGATGAGCTATCTCTAAGCCTTGAGAAACTTAAGCTAGGATCATCCATGGCGTGTGGTATAACCCCTTTCCTCGACCCTTCCTCCTAACCTATGCGGTGTAGTTGAAAGATGGGTCAAAGAACATTAGGCAAATATCTCAAATATTGGCCTAACTAGCTCCCTAAGCATCCATGTCGTTTGGGAAAGGATGAGCTAGTCTCTTGGATTTGGCTTTAAGGGATTTCTGAATCCGGTCAAGGTAAGAAAAGCCCTGGGATCATAGAGATCTTTCCCAAGACTCTCTAAGCATTAAGACCCCAAATCCAAGAAGAGAAAATATTAAGAGCAAGAAAAAGACCAAAGCTTAAATCCTTAAACCCCTTAAATCGCCCCAACCTTAAACCCAAGGAAATCTACTCACTACACATGGCTAAAACACACGAAAATGCAAAGGAAAGAAAGCTAAACATGATTAAGCAAGAGCGATTAAGAAAAGTACTTAGATTAAGCAAGATTAAAATGTTTACAAAACTAGAAAAGCTTAAGAACTGCAACAATGGCTAATCGCCTAAGGAAAAACTAAAGCTCGAAAAAGATAAGACAAAGCGTGGGTGAATGAAAGTGACAAGTTTTTTTGCCCAAAATAGGCAAACAAAGAAAATGGTCCCCCATCGAGCTGAGTAGTCGATCTGATCACTCGATCTTCTTCATGGATCGTACTCCTTTGCTCGATCTTCGGGTCGATTCTCGGATGATCAAGTCGTGGATCTTGATCTGGCTCTCGTTCTGCATGACTTAGTCCATGTCCGTACTCACGATCGATCACCTTGGTCGATCTTCGTCTCAATCCTCCTTCTTGAAACGGCTTGAGTAACTCGATCTTCTGGTCGATCTCATCTAGATTGACCTGCCTAGCTCGATCCGCACCTCGATCCTGGTTCCTTTGCTGAATGGCTGAGTTCTTCCAAGTGTCCGCAAGCTCATGTTCGATCCTTAGCATGTCCACGCTACCATCACAGCTCCAGTGTGTCCAAAACAATCTGAATATGATGCAAGAATGCAAGAAATATGCAAATGATAATGCAAAGTGCACTTAGGACCTAAAATGAGACAAATATTGCAAACCTAGCCTTTTATGTGAGATGAATGCATGAAAACTACTCTAAATTTATGCTAAATATGCGAAAATATATGAGTATATCAACTCCTCCAAACTTGCCTTTTGCTTGCCCTTAAGCAAACAAAATTCAAGAAAGGAAGAGAAGTTTTAAAAATGGGGGCTCAAATTCCTTGCAAAAGTGTTTTTCAAATGAATCAATTCAATGGTCCTAGTTCTTAATTCTATGATGCAATGCACAAACTCATACTCCCAAGAACTTAGCCATATTCATCACATGTTGAATCTCAAATCATGACTCTCATACCCCAAACAATCCAAGAATCCTAACCTTTAACATTCATTAAGATCAAACCGTGAATCACACTTATGCATTTGAAAACCAAATACATTTGGCTTAGGGACAAGGGTTATGAGATAAAGATGATTTCATTTAAGTGGGTATATCAAACAATGGGTTATCTCAAAAAGGAATGAACTTATGCATAATGCTAAAGGTAAAGGCAATTGATGCATACATGACTAGACTCTCATCTACCCATACATACTAACAATGATCCTAAAACCCTCTCTCATTTTTTTCTTCTTTCTCTTTAAAGCTCACTCACCCTCCTAAAGACTACCCACAACAACAAGGCAGTTCGCCTAGCAAAAACCCAAATAAAAACATCATTTTAAAACCCTTTTGGCTAGTGGTAAGCCATAAACATACTTAGTTCTTTCCAATACTTTGATAGCTCTCTTCTTATAATTTTTTTGTTCTTTTTTACTTGGTCTTTTGGCTTTTTTATTAATCTCTTTTGTTTTTTTTTCTTTTTCTTTTCTTTTTGAGAGCTATCTTCTTTTCAAACAAGAGCTTTCATTTTAAAACAAGGCCTACCACTTAAAACCATAAATCCCCTTTAGATCAAACCCCAAACATCAAACTCTTTTCAAACCGCAAACAACTCCCATGAATCCCCGCCCAAAACAAGCCTAAATCTAGCTTCAAAATGTAAAGCTAGCATCAATATGAGAGCCTAATCATATCGCCTAAACCTAACTCTTTATATACTTTATGCCAAGTTCAAACCGAAAATAAGGCCTCACAAATCACACAAGAAATATTTGGCTTGAAAGGAGGGTAAGGGTCAAGGAGTCTATTCAAGCTAACAAAAGAGTGGTCAAAGGGATAAGAAAGCCTGAATATGTATATGTGATCCATGTATCCTTTTTCAAATGCACAAGTTATACACTTGCATATTTTGCATATTTAGCATGCATTTAAGGTTAGTTTTCATGCATTCATCTCTCATATTAGCCTAGTTTGCACCATTTGTCTCATTCTAGGTCCTAAGTGCACATTGCATTAGCATTTGCATGTTTTCTGCATTTTTGCATCATATTCAGGTTGTCTGGGACACACTGGAGTTGTGGAGGTTGCGTGGACGTGCATATGATCGAGAGGAAGCTTGTGGACACTTGGAGAACTCAGCCATGCATGCAAAGGACCCGAGATCAAGCAGCGGATCGAGCAAGGCAGGTCGATCTAGATGTGATCGACGAGAAGATCGACTAAGCCCGAATCGTTTCAAGGAAGGGATCGAGGATGAGATTGAGTGAGGGGATCGGTCGTGAGTTCGGACGTGGATTACACCATCCATAACCAGAGCCAGATCGAGACCACGACCCGATCATCCAAGTATCGACTAAAAGATCGAGCAAAAGCGGACGATCCATGAAGAAGATTGAGCCAGAGATCGAGTGACCCAAGTCGATCTCTGGGACCTTATCCGGCCAGCTCATTTTTGGAGCGTAGCGAGGGGACCATTAGGGCTGTTTGGCTATTTGGGGCAAATGGCCAACATCACTTCCGAAACACACACTTTGCCTTATCTTTTTCTACTTTCTCTTAGGCGATTTTCCGCCATTGTCAAACCTTTAAGCTTTTCTTGTTTCAAACTTTTGAATCTTGGATAATCTTAAGCATTTTCTTTAATCTATCTTCGTTAATCATGTTTAGCATTTCATTACTTGCATTTTCGTGTGTTTTAGCTATGTGTAGTGAGTAGATTACTTTGGGTTTAAGGTTGAGGCGATTTAAGGGGTTTAAGGGTTTAAAGCTTAGGTCTTTTCTTGTTTTTATTCTCTTCTCTTCTTGGATTTGGGCTCTTAGTGCTTAAAGAGTTTTGGTAAAGATCTTTATGATCCTAGGGATCGCATTACCTTGACAGGATTCAGGAATCCCCTAAAACCGAATCCAAGAGGCTAACTTCCCTTTCCCAAACGACATGGTTGTATTGGGGGTTAGTTAAGCCTCCATTTGAGATCTTTGCTTAATGTTCTTTGACCCATCTTTCCACTAAACGCCATAAGTTTGGAGGAAGGGTCAAAGAAAGGGGCCATACCACACGCCATGGATGATCCTAGTTTAAGTTTCTCAAGGCTTAGAGTTAAGCTCATCAAATGAGTAGATCTAGTGTTTTTTCAAACCCAAGCTTGAACCTTGACACCTCTTAATATGACTCTCAACCTTAGATCCTCCTTTTATCATTTCAAAACCTCATGTTTTCATTTTGCAAGTCTTAAAGTTCGCATCTTTGCTTTAGTTTCATTGCTTATCACCTTAAGTTGCTAGAAGTTGTCTATTTACCCGCTTTAGTTCTCAATATTTAGTAATTAGTAGTTTTGCATTTTAAATTCTCTGTCTTCTCCTAGTAATTTTTAACCCTCTTCAAGGGATTTTAAAATATTTTTCTTGTTCGTTTCGCATTGCATTTAGTTTTTGTAGAATTTCTCCCTTATTTACCCGAATCTGCTTAGCTTTGCATTGCTCTTGCATTCTTAGTGTTCTTTCTACAACCCAGGCTGGATTGATACCTCTTTCACTATATTACATCATTAACAGTGCATTTGGATTTGACAAAACAGTCCCAAAACATTCTGTTTATCAAATGGCGCCGTTGCCATCTTGGGTTGGATTAGGAAGCATTAGGATTTGGAGCTTAGTAAAGACTAAGCCTTTTACTTTTATTTTGGTTACTCATTACTCTTCCTTACTGATTGTCTTCTCAGGTACATGAATTTGAGGTCCAGTGGTGACAACAATCTACTACGACCTCTGGACAATATTCACCAACTCCGAAGTGCAAGGCATAGAAGGACAGTAGAGCAAGAACAGAACTTTGAAGCGATAGAGCAACCTGGTCTAGCTGAATTTTGGGTTATGGCTGAGCAAGACCAAGAAGAAGCTCCACCTCACCGTGCGGCTGGTGCCAGGGGCAATGGAAACCCTAACCATGCTCCAAGGCAGCCGAGAATCATTAGTGCTGGTGATGCTCCAAACACACATCATAACCGCTTTGGAATCACTCCTCCAGCAGTGCAGAACAACAACTTCGAGATCAAGCCAGGCTTCATCTCCATGGTTCAAAACAACAAGTTTCATGGACTTGCTATGGAGGACCCTTTGGAGCATCTTGACAACTTTGAGCAAGTTTGTGGGATGATAAAGATCAATGGTATCTCGGAGGACAGCTTCAAGCTATGGTTATTCTATTTCTCTCTTGGGCATAAAGCAAGACATTGGGAGAAGACATTACCTCAGGGGACCATCACTTCATGGGCTGATTGCAAGAAATCCTGTCTGTCAAAGTTTTTCTCAAGCACAAGAACAGCATGGCTAAGAAGTGAGATCAGCGGCTTCACACAAAGGCAGAATGAGACCTTTAATGAAGCTATGGAGCGGTTCAAAGACTACACTATAGCTTACCCTTATCATGGCTTCAGTGAAGAGACTCTCTTGAGCACAATCTAAAGTGGAGCACTCCCAAAGATTCCATGTTGCTAGATACAGAAAGTAAGGGAAACCTTCTTGGGCAAAATGTTGAAGAAGGAATGTAGCTCATAGAGAACTTGGCTTTAAGCAATGTGAACTATTCTGAGGATTATAACCGAGCACCAAGAGGAGCTGATATAGAAGCGCACAAGAAAGAGATGTAGTCGCTCCATGAGGAGATTGATAAGCTAGTGCTTGCGAATCAAAAACAAGTGTATTATGTAGGAGACGCTGCAGATGTATTAGATGAGCTAGAGCAATGCCAAGAAGAGGTCAATTGGGTTGGAGGCAACAACTACAACAAGCCACAAGGCTATGCTCAAGGTTATCATGGAAACAACAACCTTTCCTACAGAAGCACTAACGTGGAGAATCCTAAATATCAGATGTATCCTCCACAACAAGGCAAACCCTTTGTCCCTTATAACAAAGGCGGGTTTACAAGCAACAGCGGATATCAAGGGCAGCGACAGGGCAACTTTCAAGGTCCGCAACAGCAAGGAAATAAGAGTTACTCTCCTGTGTTTCCTCCTGGTTTCATGCCTCAACAGCAACAGGCTCAACCGCCTCTTCAAGATCCGATTCAAGAAATGTTTCAACAATTGCTTCAGGGACAAGCAAGCACAAATCAGAAGTTTGTTGACATGAACAACAGGCTAGACTCTTCTCTAACTGACGTGTCTACTCAGATCACCAACCTGAACAACAAGATCACGCAATTAGAGAAAGGCAAAGCCAGTTCAAGCGGTCAAGGCAGCCTACCCGGGAAGTGTGAGCAAAACCCCAAGGAATATGCAAACGCCATTACCTTGAGAAGTGGGAAAGAGCTACCACCGAGGACTGCACCCGAAGACAATGAGACATTGTTGTTCAAAAGGGGAAGGGTAAGCTTTCGAATGATCATGGGGTCACCTTTAACGATGTGTGGATTGCAAGACCTAAGAAGGGTAAAGAAGCGGTTGTAGAGAAGAAGGTAGAGGAGGTTAGCAAAGAAAAAGATGCTTATGTACCTCCACCCTACAAACCAAAGCTTCCCTTCCCTGGACGGTTCAAGAAGCAGCTGCTTGAGAAGCATAGAGCAGTCTTTGAGAAGCACTTGAAGGATGATGAGATCAAACTGCCTTTGGTTGATTGTTTGGCCATGACGCCAAAATACTCTTACTAAGAAAAGCAAGGAGAGTGAAGAGGTCTTGGTGTTGAGTGAAGAGTGGAGTGCAATCATCCACAAGGAGATAGTTCCTAAGAAGTTAGGAGATCCATGATCATTCACCATCCCTTGTGCTGTTGGACATTTGAAGTTTGAAAGTTGCTTGTGTGATTTAGGAGCAAGTATCAATCTTATGCCTCACTCCATTGCAAAGAAGCTAGGCAATACAAGGTTTAGGGAGTGTAGGATCTCTCTCGTGCTGGCTGATAGAAGCATACGGATCCCTGTAGGTATGCTTGAAGACTTGCCCGTGAGGATCAGTGGTGTGAACGTGCCGACTGATTTTATTGTGCTAGAAATGGATGAAGAGCCAAAGGACCCTTTAATCCTTGGTAGACCATTTCTAGCAACTGCTGGAGCCATCATTGACGTGAAGAATGGCAAGATTTCTCTACACTTGGGCAAAGACATCAAGCTAGACTTTGACATCAATGAAGTCTTGAAGAAGCCAACCATTGAAGTACAAGTTTTCTTCATTGAAACTTTGGATGAGTTAGCGGATGAGTTGCTTGAGGAGTTAGCACAAGAGGATCACCTTCAGCTAGCTTTGACTAAGGAGTGTGGAGAGTATGGCTTTCTGAGTGAGCAGACCTGAGAGTATGTACACATCCTTGATTCTCGCAAGTTTGTGAAAGAGGATGAAGGCGGATGCCTAGAGATCGATCAGGAAAGCGACGAGATCACTCAAACCAGGGTGACGATTGACAAGAGAATCGAGAAGGTTGGTCAATCCAGAAAAGAAATCGATGAGAAGATCGAGGGAGGCAACTCGATGAGTTTAGAGAACAACTCAGTGAATCGATCTTATGCTCGATCCATATCAAATCGAGCAAGAGATCGATGTGAGTGTAATCGATCCGCACCAGAGCGAGAGGAAGATCGACTGGATGACTCGATCTCTGAGGAAAGAACGGTTCAAGATAGGAGCCTGAAAGCTCATGACTCGGCTTCAAAGGAGGCGAATGAGGATGGCATTGTCAACACAAGCCACGAGGAGGACGGGAGCGAGCTGCTAACTCCAAGGTGGACCTAAAGGAGCTCCCTCATGGGCTAAGGTACGCTTTCTTGGGTTCTAATGACACTTATCCCGTCATTGTGAATGAAAATCAGAGTGATGATGAGTTAAACTCACTCTTTAATGAGTTGAGAAAGTATAGAAGGGCCATTGGGTACTTTCTAAGTGACATCAAGGGCCTTTCACCAATTCTTTGTACTCATAGGATATACTTAGAGAATGAAAACACTTCTTTGATTGAACATCAAAGACATTTGAAGCCAAACTTAGAAGAAGTAGTTAAGAAAGAGATCTTGAAACTGTTAGAGGCTGACGTGATATACCCAATCAGTGATAGCACATAGGTCTCTCCGGTCCATGTGGTACCAACAAACGGGGTATCACGGTCATTAAAAATGAAAAAGATGAGTTCATTCCTACAAGAACCATAACTGGACATAGAATGTGTATTGATTATAAGAAGCTTAACTCAGCTACTAGAAAAGATCATTTTCCTCTTCCCTCTATTGATCAGATGCTTGAAAGATTAGCTAATCACCCATACTACTGCTTTCTTGATGGTTATAGTGGTTTCTTTCAAATACCAATTCATCCTAACGATCAAGAGAAGACAACTTTCACATGCCCTTATGGTACCTTCGCTTATCGAAGGATGCCTTTTGGGTTATGTAATGCACCAGAAACCATTCGAAGGTGCATGATGTCTATCTTCTCTGATCTTATAGAGGAAACAGTGGAAGTTTTTATGGATGATTTTTCTGTGTATGGTGCATCCTTTTCTGCTTGTTTGTCAAATCTTTGCAAGGTACTTAAGAGATGTGAGGAGACAAACCTGGTGCTGAATTGGGAAAAGTGTCACTTCATTGTGAAGAAAGGCATTGTACGTGGGCACAAGATTTCTGAGCAAGGGATTGAGGTTGATAAAGCAAAGATAGAGGTCATGATGTGCTTAGAGCCGCCAGCTAATGTGAAGGGGATATGGAGTTTCTTGGGTTACACAGGCTTCTACAGGCGGTTTATCAAGGATTTCTCGCAGATAGCACGCCCTCTCACAAGGCTGTTATGCAAGGAAGCCGAGTTCGTGTTTGATGATGAGTGTCTTCACGTTTTCAAGACGATCAAGGAAGCTCTTGTTACCGCACCAATAGTGCAAGCACAAGATTCGAGCTTACCCTTCGAGATCATGTGCGATGCGAGTGACTACGCCGTAGAGCTGTGTTGGGTCAGAGAAAGGATAAGAGGCTGCACGTTATCTACTATCCCAGCCGTACCTTGGATGACACGCAAGTGAGATATGCTACCACAGAGAAGGAGCTACTAGCTGTGGTATTCGCCTTTGAGAAGTTCAGATCATATTTGGTGGGCTCTAAGGTCGTTGTGTACACTGATCACGCTGCCTTGAGGTATATCTACTCCAAGAAAGACACCAAGCCGAGACTCCTAAGGTGGATCCTTCTTTTACAAGAGTTTGCTATGGATATCAAGGATAAGAAGGGCATAGAGAATGGTGTTGCTGATCACCTCTCAAGGATGAGAGTG
This sequence comes from Thlaspi arvense, assembly GCA_911865555.2. Lineage (NCBI taxonomy): Eukaryota > Viridiplantae > Streptophyta > Magnoliopsida > Brassicales > Brassicaceae > Thlaspi > Thlaspi arvense. Next base: position 18,371,219 of record OU466857.2, read on the forward strand.
AATGAAGTCTTACCTTTGGATGATTCACTTCCTGAGGAGCAGCTCCTAATGGTCAACACTGTTGTATGTGCACGGCTAAAGGATCAGTTTGAAGAAGTTTTGAGCTTCAAGGAAGAAGACCTACCTTGGTATGCGGATATAGTAAACTTCTTAGCTTGTGGTGAGGAGCCTACTCACCTAGACCACTACCACAAGAAGAAGTTCATGAGAGACATCTCTCATTATTTTTGGGACGAGCCTTACCTGTACAAGAGGGGAGTAGATAGCTTATACAGAAGATGTGTTTCAAGAGAGGAAGCAAGGGACATTCTCCAACATTGCCACGGTTTGTCAAATGGTGGACATTTCGCCTCTTTCATGACGGCTACAAAAGTTCTACAAGCCGGGTTTTGGTGGCCAACACTTTTCAAAGACGCTCACGAGTTTGTAAAGGCGTGTGAGGCTTGCCAAAGAGCTGGAAACATCACCAAGAGAAATGAGATGCCTCAGGTGCCAATCTTTGAGGTTGATGTGTTAGATGCTTGGGGAATAGACTTCATCGGACCGTTTCCATCTTCATACGGCAACAAGTACATCTTGGAGGCTGTAGATTATGTTTCTAAGTGGGTTGAGGCTATAGCTTCCGCACATAATGATTCGAAGGTGGTTGTCAAACTCTTCAAGACCATCATATTTCCAAGATTCGGGGTTCCCAAGGTAGTAATCAGTGATGGGGGCAGCCACTTCATCAACAAAGTGCTTGAGGGTCTCTTGAAGAAGTATGGAGTGAAGCACAAGGTAGTTACACCTTATCACCCTCAAACTAGTGGGCAAGTGGAGGTCTCGAATAGACAGATCAAGGCTATCTTAGAGAGGACCGTAGGAGCAACTCGGAAGGATTGGGCAAGTAAGCTGGACGATGCCCTTTGGGCGTATAGAACCGCCTTCAAGACTCATATAGGCACCACTCCCTTCACTCTCCTCTACGGAAAGGCATGTCACCTCCCTATGGAGCTGGAACATAGAGCACTCTGGGCGGTAAAGCAAATAAACTTCAGTCTCAAGACGGCACATGAGAAGAGGTTGATTCAACTCCACGAGCTTGATGAGCTAAGGCTAGACGCTTATGAGAATGCCAAAATCTACAAGGAAAGAACCAAGGCGGTTCATGACAAGAAGCTGGTACTCAAGGAGCTTAAGGAGGGAGATCTGGTCTTGCTTTACAACGCACGCTTGAAGTTATTCCCAGGGAAGCTAAAGTCGAGGTTGTGTGGACCTTTTGAGATCAAGGAAGTTCTACCTTATGGAGCGGTTAATTTGGTTCGCAAGAGTGGAAAGGCTTTCACGGTGAATGGGTACAGAGTCAAGCCCTACCACGATGCTTCTCCAAGATCCACCTCTAGCCTGAACCAAGTAAAGTCAAGCTTAGGACGTTAAACAAGCGCACTTGGGAGGCATTCCCATGTCTATCTTGTACATATTTTTGCTTTCTTTCTATTTCAGTTTTCTGCTCTTTATGTTTAATTGTGTAGGTAAGAGGATAAGGGATTGCAGATCATGATCTTGGAGTCAAATTGGCAAGGAAAGGAGAAGTAGAGGCAAGGGATCGAGTGATGGATCGACCTACCTTGGCTCGATCTTTGCTAGATCGAGCTAGTAAATTGAGTGGAGACACTCGATCTAGATTATATCGAGTAGACAATCGAGTGAATCAGTCGATCATGAGAGGATGACCCACCAATGCGTCTGGAACGAGGTGTGGATCGACTGACCTTACTCGATCCTCGAGCTGGATCGATCAGTTTACTCGATCTCCCACTCGATCCTTGCCAAAACGACCTCCAAATCGATCACGTGGCTGGATCCAAGGATAATAGCCATAATGATGTAGAATCATGGAACGAGGTGGCACACTCGATCTAAGACTCGATTGATAGCTAGAATTTTGCAGAGTGTATGCAATGATGTTTCAAAGCTCAAATGCAAGCGAGTATCAATCCAATCCTAGGAGCTAGAAAGATCAGTGAGAATGCAAGGATCTTGTAAAACTAAGCAAATGATGGACAGTTTTGTGAAATTCCTAAAAACTAGATGCAATGATTAAATGCAGGGCAAAACTATTTTAAAATTACCAAGAACGAGCTAGCTACCACGGGGAAAAGACAGAATGATTAAAATGCAAAGCTAGTAATTACTAAAATTCGAGTAGTGGATCGACCACGGGATCAACCACTAGATCTAGCAAAAGCAATCTATCTAAAAAGCAGTTTAAGCGAAAGTAAATCTAATGACCAGGGTGCAAGCAAGCAACAAGCGAATGATCAACAGAGACTAAGAAATACTAAGAGGAGGGTCCAGGGTCGAGATTCATGTTCAGGGGTTTCAAAGGTTTCAGCTTGGTTTGAAAACTGTAGATCTACTCACTTTGTGAGGTTCCCTAAGCCTTGAAAACTAAACAAGATCCATCCATGGCGTGTGGTATGGATCACTCTCTCATCCTCTCGTCCAGACCCATGGCGTTTGGGGGAAAAAGAGATTGAGAGGCAAGGAAAACAGATTTCAAACACGCGGCTTAACTAGTCCCTTAAACTACCATGGCATTTGGGAAAGGGTAACTAGTCTCTAGGATGCGATTTTCAGAGATCTCTGGATCATGTCAAGGTAAGAGCTCTTTCTGATCATAAAGATCCTTGCGTGAGACTCTTTAAGCCTTAAGAACTCGACATCCTAGAAGAGAAAGCCTTTAAGAACAAGAAAACACCAAACTTGAAAACTTTTTCGACCCCTTGAATCCACTCAACCCCAAAACCCAATAAAACTACACGCGACTCATGAAATAAACCGTACGAAATGCAATAAACGAAGAACTAAACATGAAAGGCGATTGATTTAACTTAAACGATTCAATATTCAAAAGCAAAAACAAGAAAAAGCTCGAAGTCTAACAATGGCGAATCGCCTAAAACGAGAGAGAAGACAGAAAAGTAGTCGACAAAAGGTGATAATGAAAGGGATCGTTGGTCTTTGCCTAAAATGGCTAAACCGCAAATGGTCCCCCCCTTCGCTACGGTCGAAAAACAGGCTGGACGGATAAGGTTGGTCTGGGATCGATCACGAAGCTCGATCTGGCAATCGATCATGTCCTGAATCGAGTGGCTCTTGGTCGATCCCCGAGTCGATCTTGTGCTGATCGGGTTGGAAGCTCGATCCGGTCCTCGATCTGCATGGCGTCGTCTATGTCTGTACTCCAAATCGATCTCCATGCTCGATCTTCTGGTCGATCTCATCTAGATCGACCTGCCTTGCTCGATCTTAGGTCCTTAGCGTGCAATCCTGATTTCTCCAAGTGTCCACGAACCTCTTCACGAGCCTCAGCACGTCCACAAATCTTCCATAGCTCCAAAGTAACCGAAAGCAACCAGATTGTGATGCAAAATGCACGAAACATGCGAATGCTGGTGCAAAGACACTCTAGGACCTAAAGGTATGCAAACTAACCTAATATGCAATGTAAATGCATGAGAAACTAAACTATATGTATGCAAAATGCATGGAATATACAGTTATATCAACTCCCCCAAACTTACTTCTTGCTTGCCCTCAAGTAAGAGAAAATACGACAGGAAGAGAAGTTTTAAGACAAACAGGGGTTTAAACTACTTGCAAAGGTGTTTTTCAAATGAATCAATTACAACGTCCTAGTTACTAGTTCTAAAATGCAATACACACACTCATACTCCAAAGAACTTAGCCATACTCATCGCACAAAGAATTTCAGATCATGACTCTCCTATTCCAAACAATCAAAGAAACTCATCCTTTAACATTCATTAATAACCGAACCATGAATCAAACTTATGCACTGTAAAGCAAAACACATTTGGCTAAGGGTATAGGCTATGAGCATAGAATGATCTCATTTGAAAAAGGGTTTTTATTTAAGACAAGGGTTTCTCTCAAAAATGGTAAGAACTTTATGCATAATGCTAAAGGTAAAAGCAATTGATGCATACATGATAAGATTCTCATCTATCCATGTAAACTAACAACGATCCTAAAACCTCTCTCATTTATTTTTATTTAAGCTCACTCACCACTTAGAGTCTACCCTTTTTTCCAAAGCAAAAGCTTAGCAATCCCCAAAATAAAACAGAAAGCATTTTAACTCTTTTAGGTTAGTGAGAAGGTTTGAAAATACTAAGCTCTTTAACTCTTTCTTATCGATAACTCTCTTGTATTATTTTTTCTTTTTTTTTCTTTCTTTTCTTTTATTTTTGGCAGGCTCTTTTATTTTTGGATGAAGAGCGGCGTTAGAAACCCTCCAGTGTAAGCTGAGCTCGCCTTGCATCTAAGAGCGTAAGCCTTGTACTTCACCAAGGAGGAGGCTAGAATGCACCCGTAGTTGACATCGTTCCCGAGGTCATCCATAAGCGGATCATTGTTCTCCTCTTCGCTGCTGCATAGTATCCCTTTGATCCCTTGGAAGAGGAAACACAGCTCGGTCTTCGTCACCGTGGGAGAAACGGCTCGTACGCTGAAGGTGTTTGCCAACAACTTGAGCGTGTACCTCAGAACGGGATTCCTCACTATCTTGATTTTAGCCGTGTTGGCTTTGTACTCTTCATCGCAAAGCATGTCCCATATGATGCTGGCGTTCTTGAGAGGCGGAAACTCCACTTGCTTAGCCGCGGCGTTGAGTTTGTATGCTTGGCAAAGCTCCTCAATGGAAAGGTGATAGGACCGCTTCTTGACCTTGAAGCTGAGATGCCCTTGAGAGGGAGTTGGAAGGCTCGGATTCTCATAGGAGAACGCCAAGGTAGAGAAGATATCCATCGTCACTTGCGGATATGATGGACAGTCCATCCTTGAAAGGCAAGCAAGCCCCATGTTTTGTAGAAGGGAGTCAAAATCCCCTAGGAGACCCATCCTTTCCAGTAAATATCTGCTCGCGAACTTAGTAGGCTCGAAGCGCAGCCTCACTAGCCTCTGCTTCGCCGCCTTTTCCTCCTTAGTCCAAAGGGTCCTCTCATGAATTTGCTGAGGTTCCTCCTCTTGAACTTGTTGAGTTCCCTCTTCCTGAACCACTCGTTGTTCATCCTCTCTCTCTGCAGCCTCTTCTCTGGTTCTCTTAGGTGCCATTGGTGCCTGAAACACGATTCTCAAACAAAGAGTGAGAAAAGGCGGCGAGAAATTGAGAAAGAGACTAGCGAGAAGGAAAAATCTACAACTAACACCCTAGATTTTTGGGGGATTTATAAAAATTGTATCTAGATAAAGGAAAAGAAAATCTAGAGGTAGGATTAAATCTAGAATATTTCCTGATTGCTAGCTACAAAAAAAAAATCGATAAAACCCTTAGAATCTTAAATCGATCAAGCGGTTATAAAAGGAAATATTGAAAAGATTTAATTAAAAATCTTGAAATACCTTGCAAGATCGAGGATAAGAGGTAAATGCCTTTGGGAAAAGATTAAGAACACTCTCTCTCGATTAAAAACTCGTAGAAATAGAAATGAGAGAGTGTAAAATTGTTGAAAACTTAAAGGCAACAAAAATCTAAAACCATAGGTGATGAAAGTGTTTTCTGACAAAAGGTGGTCAAGGCACAACTTTCGTGGTCATATTCCTGCCTTGACCACCATTCAAAATTAAAAAGCGAGGGAAAGGAGAAAGGGAAGGAAAAAATTTTGTTACCTCGGCATGAGATCGAGTCCCTTTGGTCGATCTAGGACTCGATCTCATGCCCATAATGGCTGGATCGAGAGATTTGATCGATCAGTGACTCGATTGGATTAGAATCGAGTCTTAGATCGATTATACTCCCCCGTTCCTTGACTTTTGGTCAACTAAGCTGAGTCCGCATGATCGAGCCATGTTCTCGATTCAGGGGTCGATTCGATTTAGATCGAGTGATGGATCAAGTCGAGTGATCGATCTGTCTTTGAAGGATTTTCCCGAGAGAATATAGATCGGTCGATTCAGTATAGGATTGATCGATCTAAACTCCAAGAATTTCTCGAGACATTTTAGATCGGTGGATCTAGATGGGACCGATCGATCTGTGCTCATCTTGTTCGACCTTGTCACTCGATCTCGTCTAGATCGACTGACTCCTCTCTATTCAATAACTCGATCTAGTAAAGATCGAGTTGGGATTAGTCGATCTAGCACTCGATCTCTAGTCGATATTCGCCCCTTGTCACTCCTTTTGGATCTAAGATCTTTGCCTGCAATCCCTTATACCTGTTCCTACACACTCAGAAGATAAAAACATAAAACTGAAAGAGAAACAAAACAGAAATATGTACATGATAGACATGGGAATGCCTCCCAAGTGCGCTTTCTTTAACGTCTTAAGCTAGACTTTACTTGGTTTAGGCAGATGGTGGGTGTTGGAGAAGCATTGAGGTGCTCTCCTTGTCAAATGCACTCGCCATGTATGGCTTAACTCTGTGTCCGTTCACTGTGAATGCATTCCCACTCTTGCCCACCAACGTGACAGCTCTGTAAGGTAATACCTCCTTGATTTCATACGGACCGCTCCACCGCGACTTCAGCTTCCTCGGAAAGAGCTTGAGCCTTGAATTGTAAAGCAGCACCAAACTCCCTTCCTTAAGCTCCTAAGGTACCAGCTTCTTGTCATGAGCAGCCTTGGTACGCTCCTTGTAGATCCTAGCGCTTTCGTAAGCGTCCAGCCTCAGCTCATCAAGCTCGTGCAACTGGATCAACCGCTTCTCCTGAGCCGTCTTCAGATAAAAATTCAACCGCTTCACAGCCCACAACGCCCTATGTTCCAACTCAACAGGAAGGTGGCACCCTTTACCGTAGAGAAGAGTTAAAGGAGTAGTACCGATGGGTGTCTTGAAAGCAGTCCGGTAGGCCCACAAAGCGTCATCTAACTTCACCGCCCAATCCTTCCGAGCAGTCCCAACTGTTCTCTCGAGTATCGCCTTGATCTGACGGTTAGAGACCTCCACTTGGCCGCTAGTTTGAGGATGGTAAGGCGTAGCTACCTTGTGCTTCACGCCATATTTCCTTAGCAGATTTTCAAACAGCTTGTTGATGAAATGGCTTCCTCCGTCGCTTATACCCACCTTCGGTACTCCAAACCTTGGGAAAATGATGCTCTTAAAGAGTTTGATCACCACCTTAGAGTCGTTTGTTGGGGAAGCAATGGCTTCAACCCATTTAGAGACAGAGTCAACAGCTACAAGTATGAACTTGTTGCCGTATGATGAACGAAACGGCCCCATGAAGTCTATGCCCCACGCGTCAAAGATGTCTACCTCAAATATGGGGACTTGAGGCATCTCATTCCTCTTAGTGATATTCCCTCCTCTTTGACAAGCTTCGTAACTCATCACGAACTCATGGGTGTCTTTGAAGATGGACGGCCACCAGAAGCCGGCTTGCAAGACCTTAGTGGTGGTTTTGAATGAAGCGAAGTGCCCGCCATACAAAGAACCGTGGCAATGGAAGATGATATATCTTGCTTCCTCCTTTGTCACGCATCTTCTGTACAGGCTATCAACGCCTCTCTTGTATAAATAGGGCTCATCCCAATAGTAGTGGCTCACGTCCCTCATGAACTTCTTCCTATGGTAGTTGTCAAGATGCGAAGGCTCGTCCCCACATGCCAAGTAGTTCACAATATCCGCATACCAAGGGAGATCCTCCTCTTTGAAGCTTAGAACTTCCTCAAACTGCCCCTCTAGGCTCCCACAAACAGCCGTAGTGATTGCCATGAGTTGTTCCTCGGGGAGAGAATCATCTAAAGGGAGAGACTCGTCGATTCTTAACCGAGAGAGATGGTCAGCAACGCCGTTCTCTATCCCTTTCTTGTCTCTGATTTCCATGTCAAATTCTTGGAGTAAGAGGATCCATCTCAAAAGCCTCGGCTTAGTGTCCTTCTTGGAATAGATGTACACAAAGCCGTGTGATCTATGTAAACAATGGTCTTGGAAACCACGAGGTAAGCCCTGAACTTTTCAAAGGCGAATACAACCGCCAATAGCTCCTTCTCTGTAGTGGTGTACGTCGTTTGCGTGTCATCCAAGGTTCCTGAAGCATAGTAAATCACGTGCAGCTTCTTATCCTTCCTTTGGCCTAGAACGGCTCCCACGGCATAGCCACTAGCATCACACATAATCTCGAAAGGTAGAGTCCAGTCTGGTGTTTGCACTATAGGCGCGGATACTAGGGCCTCCATGATGGTCACAAAAGCTTGCAAACACTCCTCATCAAAGACGAATTCAGCCTCCTTGCACAACAGCCGCGGAATAGGGCGTGCAATCTTAGAGAAATCTTTGATGAAGCGCCTGTAGAAGCCGGCGTGTCCCAAGAAACTTCTCACTCCTTTGACGTTAACTGGCGGCCTAAGGCTTGTCATTACTTCAATCTTTGCTTTGTCAACTTCAATACCCTTCTCTGATATCTTATGGCCAAGCACGATCCCCTCCTTAACCATGAAGTGGCATTTTTCCCAGTTAAGCACCAAGGTTGTCTCCTCACAACGCTTTAGTACCCTGCAAAGATTCAACAAACATGCAGAAAAGGACGCACCATAGACTGAGAAGTCATCCATAAACACCTCTACCATCTCTTCTATTAGATCGGAGAAGATCGACACCATACACCGCTGAAACGTAGCCGGTGCGTTACACAACCCGAATGGCATCCTTCAATACGCGAAGGTGCCATAAGGGCATGTAAAGTTCGTCTTCTCCTGATCATTTGGATGGATTTGTATTTGGAAAAATCCACAATACCCATCAAGAAAGCAATAGTAGGGGTGATTAGCAAGTCTTTCAAGCATTTGATCAATAAAAAGCAAGGGAAAATGATCCTTTCTAGTAGCAAGATTAAGCTTCCTATAATCAATACACATACGGTGTCCAATAATTGTTCTAGTAGGTATAAGCTCATCTTTGTCATTCTTAATGACCGTGATCCCTCCCTTCTTAGGCACCACATGTACGGGAGAAACCCACGTGCTGTCACTTATGGGATAGATCACGTCAGCCTCTAAAAGCTTAAGAATCTCTTTCTTAACGACCTCTTTCAAATTAGGATCCAAACGCCTTTGATGTTCTATGGAAGAGGCGTTCTCATTATCCAAGTGAATCCTATGATTGCAAAGCATTGGTGAAAGGCCCTTGATGTCACTTAGAGAGTACCCAGTGGCCTTCCTATACTTTCTCAACTCAGTTAAGAGCGAGTGCAACTCATCATCACTCAAGTTTTCATTCACAATCACAGGATATGTTTCGTTAAGCCCTAAGAAAGCATACCTTAGCCCTTTTGCGAGCTTCTTAAGGTCCACCTTTGGGGCTAACAGCTCGCTCCAATCATCCTCGTGGCTGTTGCTGTTGTTTTCCTCCTTGGAGCCTTCCTTAGAACCCGAGACATGGCCTTTGAGGCTGCTTTCTCCAACTGCTATCCCTTCTGAAATTGAGTCGTCAGGTCGATCTTGCTCTCGATGTCGTCTAGATCGAGCAGTTTCGCTCGATTCACTCACTCGGTTGTTGCTGCTGAGGTACAAAGCCCGGAGAATACATTGGCGTATAACCTTTGTTTCCTTGCGGTTGTCCTTGGATGTGTTCTGCCCTTGCCCTTGGAAGCCACCACTCGACTGAAAACCTTTGTTGCAAGGTACGAAAGGCTTTGCTTGCTGAGCAGGGTACACTTGATCCTTAGGGTTCGCCACATTGGTGCTACGGTATGAGAGATTGTTGTTTTGGTTGTAGCCTTGTGAATATCCTTGAGGTTTGTAGTTGTTTTGACCCGCCACCCAATTGGCTTCTTCTTGGCTCAAGTCAATCTCTTCTTGGCTCTCATCCGCTTCACCAACAAAGTGAACATGCTTCTGATTTGCCAAAACCAACTTGTCAATCTTCTCATGCAAGGATATCAACTCTTTCTTGTGAGACTCTAGGTCAGAACCTCTCGGTGCACGGTCGTAATCCTCAGCATAGTTGCCGTCACTTAATGCTAAGTTCTCAATCAGCTCCATGCCTTCTTCTACCTCTTGACCAAGGAAGTTTCCCTTACTAGCCATGTCAAGCAACAAGCGAATCTTTGGTGAAGCTCCTTGATAGATGGTGCTGAGTATGGTCTCTTCACTGAAGCCGTGATGAGGACACTGGATTGTGTAATCTTTAAACCGCTCCATTGCTTCGTTGAACTTCTCATTGTTCCTTTGAGTGAAGCCACTGATTTCGCTTCTCAACCGTGCTGTTCTGGTGCTAAAGAAGAATTTTGAGAGAAACGCGTTTTTACACTCGTCCCATGATGTAATGGTGCCTTGTGGAAGTGTCTTCTCCCAATGTCTAGTCTGTCTCCGAGAGAAAATGGAAAGAGACGTAGCTTGAAAGCATCTTCCGATATGCCGTTTATCTTGATCAGCCCACATACTTGTTTGAAGTTATCAAGGTATTCCAAGGGATCTTCCATTGCTAGCCCATGAAACTTATTGTTTTGCACCATTGAGATGAAACCCGGCTTAATCTCGAAGTTGTTGTTCTGTACAGGAGGAGGAGTGATCCCAAACCTATTGTGATGAGTATCGGGAGCATCTCCGTCTCCTATGATCCTTGGGGGTCTAGCCGCGTGTTGGGGGTTTCCATTGCCCCTTCCCACTGCCCCGTGAGCTGGAGGAGGTCCCTCTAGATGCTCGTTCTCAGCCATCGCTTCAAAATCAACCAAACCGTGCTGAACAATCTCCTCAAGAGCTTTAGCTTGTTCTCGTACTCTTCTTTGCCGTGAATGACGAAGTTGATGAATGTTGTTCAAGGGTTGAAGTAGAGTGTTGTCTCCCCTTGAACTAAGTTTCATGTACCTGAAATACACACGTTTCTAAACACTCCCCAGCAAAGTAAAGGCTTAGTCTTTACTAAACCCCAAATCTCAATGCTTTCTAAACACTCCCCAGCAATGGCGCCATTTGATAGCTAGAATTTTGCAGAGTGTATGCATTGATGTATCAAAGCTCAAATGCAACACTTAGTTGTAGTAAAGTATGCAAGCGAGTATCAATCCAATCCTAGGAGCTAGAAAGATCAGTGAGAATGCAAGGATCTTGTAAAACTAAGCAAAAGATGGACATTTTTGTGAAATTCCTAAAAACTAGATGCAATGATTAAATGCAGGGCAAAACTATTTCAAAATTACCAGGAATGAGATAGCTACCACGAGGAAAAGACAGAATGATTAAAATGCAAAGCTACTAATTACTAAAATTTGACTAGTGGATCGACCACGGGATCAACCACTAGATCGAGCAAAAGCAATCTATCTAAAAAGCAGTTTACGTGAAAGTAAATCTAATGACCAGGGTGCAAGCAAGCAACAAGCGAATGATCAACAGAGACTAAGAAATACTAAGAGGAGGGTCCAGGGTCGAGATTCATGTTCACGGGTTTCAAAGGTTTCAGCTTGGTTTGAAAACATTAGATCTACTCACTTTGTGAGGTTCCCTAAGCCTTGAAAACTAAACAAGATCCATCCATGGCGTGTGGTATGGATCACCCTCTAATTCTCTCCTCCAGACCCATGGCGTTTGGCGGAAAAAGAGATTGAGAGGCAAGGAAAACAGATTTCAAACACGCGGCTTAACTAGTCCCCTAAACAACCATGGCGTTTGGGAAAGGATAACTAGTCTCTAGGATGCGATTTTCAGAGATCTCTGGATCCTGTCAAGGCAAGAGCTCTCTCTGATCATAAAGATCTTGGCGTGAGACTCTTTAAGCCTTAAGAACTCGACATCCTAGAAGGGAAAGCCTTTAAGAACAAGAAAACACCGAACTTGAAAACTTTTTCGACCCCTTGAATCCTCTCAACCCCAAAACCCAATAAAACTACTCGCGACTCATGAAATAAACCGTAGGAAATGCAATAAACAAAGAACTAATCATGAAACGCGATTGATTTAACTTAAACGATTCAATATTCAAAAGCAAAAACAAGAAAAAGCTCGAAGTCTAACAATGGCGAATCGCCTAAAACGAGTGAGAAGACAGAAAAGTAGTCGACAAAACGTGATAATGAATGGGATCATTGGTCTTTGCCTAAAATGGCCAAACCGCAAATGGTCCCCCCCTTCGCTACGGTCCAAAAACAGGCTGGACGGATAAGGTTGGTCTGGGATCGATCACGAAGCTCGATCTGGCAATCGATCATGTCCTGAATCGAGTGGCTCTTGGTCGATCCCCGAGTCTATCTTGTGCTGATCGGGTTGGAAGCTCGATCCGGTCCTCGATCTGTTGCTCGATCTCAGGTCCTTAGCGTGCAATCCTGATTTCTCCAAGTGTCCACGAACCTCTTCACGAGCCTCAGCACATACACGAATCTTCCATAGGTCCAAAGTAACTGAAAGCAACCTGATTGTGATGCAAAATGCACGAAACATGCGAATGCTGGTGCAAAGACACTCTAGGACCTAAAGTGATGCAAACTAACCTAATATGCATTGTAAATGTATGAGAAACTAAACTATATGTATGCATGGAATATACAGTTATATCATCGATGCAATCCAAATCGAGTCCCTAATCGATCAACCCTCTCGATCCTAGCCAACATGGGCATGAGATCGAGTTCAAGATCGACCAAATTGACTCGATCTCATGCTGAGGTAAGTCAAAATTTTTCCCTCTTTTCTCTTTTCCCTCCTGTTTTAAATTTGAATTGTGGTCAAGGCAAGCATCTTTGACAATGAAAGATGTGCTTTGACCATACTTTTTCAGAAACCACTTGTTTTTGCCCATGGCTTTCTTGGCTTTTATAGCCACATGCATCCACACTCTCTCTCATTGTGTTCGAACTGTTTTCTAAAAGTAAAGAGAGAGTGTGAACTTTGTTTTAAAACCAAGAACTTCTTGCTTTCATCCCTTTCAAAGGTATTTTCGGTTATTTGAATTACTTGTTTACAAATTTTTGGAAAATTTCCCTTTGTTAGCTTAGGGTGAATGTTAGATGTTAAGGGATTAGGATAATTTTTAGAAACAGCTAAATATTAGGAAAATTGCTAGATTTAATCCTATCTAGAGATATTTCCTTCTAGTATTTAGCTTCAGTTTTTATAAAATCACTAAAAATCTGAGCTCATTGTTATGAGTTTTTCTTTCTTGCTCTCTCATTATCCTTATTTAGCCGCTTGTACTCATTCTTCTCTTTTAGAATTTTAATCTCAGGTACCTATGGCACCAAAGAGAAGCAGAGATGTGGCAACTTCAACCAAGGAGAAAGAAACTCAGCAAGTGGTGCAAGAGAAAGGTCAACAAGTGGTTCAAGAGAGGGTTGGATGGAGTAAGGAGGAGAAGAAGGCTAAGAAGAGACTTGAGAAGCTGCGCTTTGAACCAACCAAATTTGCAAGCAGAGACCTCTTGGAGAGGATGGGGCTATTAGGAGACTTTGATGAGCTTCTCAAGGACATGGGGTTTGCTTGCCTCTCAAGGATGGATTGCCCCACGTATCAAGAAGTCACGCTTGACTTCCTCTAAACCTTGGATTTTTCCTATGTGAATCCGAGCCTCCCTTCTCCATCACAAGGTCACCTCACCTTCAAGATCAGGAGACAGGCTTATCACCTCTCTATCCTAGAGCTTTGCCAAGCCTACGGTCTTAATGTAACGGCCAAGAAAGTGGAGTTCCCTCCTTTCACACAAGCCAACGACCTATGGGACTTGCTTTGCGACGAAAGCTACAAGGCTAACACCGCAAAGATTAAGAAGGTTCGTAAACCCGTGCTGAGATACGCCCTCAAACTCCTTGCCAACACCTTCAGTGGGCGATCCTGGCTCCAACAGTCACCAAGAATTAACAGAGCTCTCTCTTCTAAGGGAATAAGAGGATCTTACACAGCCAAGAAGAGAACGATGTGCCAATGAAGGATGAGCTTGGCAATGATGTCAACCATGGTTGTATCTTGGCCTCTTCTTTGGTCAAGTGCAAGGCGTGGGCAATGCGATGCAAGGCAAGCTCAACACTCATTGGTGGCTTCCTCACACCGCTGTTCATACAAGCGGGGATACCTATCTCGGAGTTTCAACCTTGCGCGGAGAGAGCTTACATGGACGAGACTTACTTGCACAACACTGACTCCTTGGGACACACACCAGCTCCAGGGTTCCATACCTATTTGTTCTATGGCGAAAACAACACAAAGAGAGTGTGCATCCTGCCTAACGTGGATGAGACGCACCTAGAGAGCTGTGGCACCATCGAGTTCGTTCCGAATGAAGAGGAATGTTTTGCGCCTCTTGGAGCCACAACCGCGCCGCCTCAAGTTGCTTGTGCACACCTCCCTCAGATGCTGTGATGCCAGCCAGCTTCGAGCTCTGTAAGCTTGATTTTGAGCCAAGGACCAAAACCGAGAAGTTCCTTGCATTTGTGGTAGAGATTCAGCGGAAGGTGAACAAGTGGCAAAGCAAAATGATAAAGAAGCTGGACAAGAAGATGAAGAACCTTCAAGGGAGCTCATCTGATGCAACTTCAAGTGAGGAGGTTGAGCAACCAAAGTAGAGAAGGAGATCCACCGGAGGGATTGAGATCCGTGAGCCTCAAGGAAGCGCTCAAGCTCCTCGCCCTTCTCTACAAGAAGCCACGAGCAAGGGCAAGGCAAGGACACAACCCACGACACTCCTAAAAAGAGCAGGAAGTCTGGAGCATCCACAAGCTCCAGCCGTGCCTAGCTCCAAGGTACCAACACACAACCTTGTAAATACCATGCATTTTTAAGTTTTTGCTTTGTGTTTGTTGACTCCTCTTGAATTTGTTTGCCACCGAGACGGTGTCATTCAAGTTTGGGGGAGTATGTGTGTGCTTTGACATGTTTTCTTTGATCTTATTTTGAATTATCATACTTGAGTCATCATGCATCATTTAAGGCATAGAAAAGAACAAAAGAAACATAAAATTTTCAAAAATTTTCAAAAAAATTCATGTAGCTTGCATTTGAATTGTTAAACATTTTAGGATTGAGTCTAGAATTTTAAGCATTTAGGTTGTTTGCATTTGCATAAGGCGCAAAAGTTTTTCTTGAAAAGTGTTTTAAGCTCATGAATTGTTTCAAGGCCCTAGTTAGTAGCTCTTTGATGCATTGTTCACATTTTGAAAGTAAGCTCTAACCATATTTGGATCATTTGTTTTGATTTTCGTGGCTGAACATTCATGAATTGAATCCTTCCCTATCAAGTGAGAACCATAATTTGAACTTTTGAATTATCATACTTATGCATTTGAAAAAGGATATAAGGATCACTTATACATATTCAGGCTTTCTTATCCCTTTCACCACTCTCTTGTAAGCCTGAGTAGACTTTCCACCTTGACCCTTACCCTCCTTTCATGCCAATTTTCTTGTGTGACATCTCTGTGAGGCCTTATTTTCGGTTTGAACTTGGCATAAAGTGTTAGGTTTAGGCGACATGATTAGGCTTTCATATTGATGCTAGCTTTGCATTTTGAAGCTAGTTTTAGGCTAAGTTTGGGGCGGGGATTCATGGGAGTTGTTTGCTTTGGTTTCGGTTAGAAAAGATTTTGTGTTTGGGGTTTGAACAAAAGGTAAATGAATGGTTTTAAGTGGTAGGCCTTGTGTTTAAAAATGAATGCTCTTGTTTAAAAAGAAGGTAGGTCTCAAAGAAATGAAAAAAGAAAAAAAAAAGAATTCAGAAAAGAAATGAGCCAAATGGCCTAGTATAAAAAGAAATAAAATAAGAGAAGAGAGCTACCAAAAGTATTTAAAAGAGCTAAGTATGTTTATAGCCTTACCACTAGCAAAAAGAGTTTTAAAACGATGTTTTTATTTGGGTTTTTGCTAGGCGAATTGCCTTGTTGATGTTGGTAGTCTTTAAGAGGGTGAGTGAGCTTAAAAGAAAAAGAAAAATTAGAGAGGGATTAGGATCATTGTTCGTGTATATAGGTAGATGAGAGTCTAGTCATGTATCCATCAATTGTCTTTACCTTTAGCATTATGCATAAGTTCAACCTTCTTTGAGAGAACACATTGCTTGATTTACCCTTATGAATTTTTTATCTCATAACCTTGTCCCTAGCCAAATGTATTCGGTTTTAAAGTGCATAAGTGTGATTCACGTTTTTGATCTTAATAAATGTTAAAGGTTAGGATTCTTGGATTGTTTGGAATATGAGAGTCATGATTTGAGATTCAACATGTGGTAAATACGGCTAAGTTCTTTGGAGTATGAGTTTGTGCATTGCATCTTAGGATTAAGAACTAGGACCATTGAATTGAATCATTTGAAAAACACTTTTGCAAGGAATTTGAACCCCCGCTTTTAAAAACTCTCTTCTTTTCTTGAATTTTGTTTGCTTGAGGGCAAGCAAAAGGCAAGTTTGGGGGAGTTGATATACTTCCATATTTTGCATATTTAGCATGCATTTAAGGTTAGTTTTTATGCATTCATCTCTCATATTAGGCTAGTTTGCACCATTTGTCTCATTCTAGGTCCTAAGTGCACATTGCATTAGCATTTGCATGATTTCTGCATTTTTGCATCATATTCAGGTTGTTTGGGACACACTGGAGTTGTGGAGGTTGCGTGGACGTGCATAGGATCGAGAGGAAGCTTGTGGACACTTGGAGAACTCAGCCATGCATGCAAAGGACCCGAGATCAAGCAGCGGATCGAGCAAGGCAGATCTAGATGAGATCGACCAGAAGATCGACTAAGCCTGGATCGTTTCAAGGAAGGGATCGAGGATGAGATCAAGTGAGGAGATCGATCGTGAGTACGGACGTGGATTACGCCATGCAGAACAAGAACCAGATCATCCATGGATCGACTCAAAGATCGAGCAAAAGCGGATGATCGATGAAGAAGATCGAGCCAGAGATCGAGTGACCCAAGTCGATCTCTGGGACCTTATCCGGCCAGCTCATTTTTGGAGCGTAGTGAGGGGACCATTAGGGCTTTTGGCTATTTTGGGCAAAGGGTGAACATCACTTTCGAAACACACACTTTGCCTTATTTTTTCTGCTTTCTCTTAGGCGATTTTCCGCCATTGTCAAACCTTTAAGCTTTTCTTGTTTCAAACTTTTGAATCTTGGTTAATCTTAAGCATTTTCTTTAATCCATCTTCGTTAATCATGTTTAGCGTTTCATTACTTGCATTTTCGTGTTTTTTAGCTATGTGTAGTGAGTAGTTTTCATTGTGTTTAAGGTTGAGGCGATTTAAGGGGTTTAAGTGTTTATAGCTTGGGTCTTTTCTTGTTTTTAATCTCTTCTCTTCTTGGATTCGAGCTCTTAGTGCTTAAAGAGTCTTGGGAACGATCTTTATAATCATAGGGATCTCCTTACCTTGACAGGATTCAGGAGTCCCCTAAAACCGAATCCAAAAGGCTAAATTCCCTTTCACAAACACCATGGTTGTATTGGGGGTTAGTTAAGCCACCATTTGAGATCTTTGCTTAATGTTCTTTGACCCATCTTTCCAGTAAACGCCATAGGTTTGGAGGAAGGGTCAAAGAAAGGGGTCATACCACACGCCATGGATGATCCTAGTTTAAGTTTCTCAAGACTTAGAGTTAATCTCATCAAATGAGTAGATCTAGTGTTTTTCAAACCCAAGCTTGAACCTTGACCCCTTTTAATATGACCCTCAACCTTAGATCCTCTTTTTAGAATTTCAAAACCTCAAGTTTTCATTCCCAAGTCTTAAAGTTCGCATCTTTGCTTTAGTTTCATTGCTTATCACCTTAAGTTGCTAGAAGTTCTCTATTTACCCGCTTTATTTCTCGATTTTTTTTAATTAGTATTTTTGCATTTTAAATTCTCTGTCTTCTCCTAGTAGTTGTTAACCCTCTTCCAGGGATTTTAAAATAGTTTTCTTGTTCATTTCGCATTGCATTTATATTTTGTAGAATTTCTCCCTTATTTACCCGAATCTGCTTAGCTTTGCATTGCTCTTGCATTCTTAGTGTTCTTTCCACAACCCAGGCTGGATTGATACCTCTTGCACTATACTACATCATTAACAGTGCATTTGGCTTTGACAAAACAGTCCCAAAACATTCTGTTTATCAACAAGTATGATAATTAAAAATTCAAGTTAAGGTTCTCACTTGGTAGGAAAAGATTCAATTCATGAATGTTCAACTTAAGCCACGAAAATCAAAACAACTGATCCAAATATGGTTAGAGCTTACTTTCATAGTATGAAAAATGCATCAAAGAACTACTAACTAGGGCATTGAAACAATTCATGAGCTTAAAACAATCCCTCCCAAGTGCGATTGTTTTACGTCAATAGCTTGACTTTACTTGGTTTAGGCTAGAGGTGGATCTTGGAGAAGTAACGTGGTGCTCTCCTTGCTGCAATCACTCGCCATGTAGGGCTGACTCTATGTCCATTCACGGTGAAAGCCTTTCCACTCTTGCCAACCAAAGTAACCGCTCCATATGGTAGCACTTCTTTCACTTCAAACGGTCCGCTCCATCTAGTCTTGAGCTTCCCTGGGAACAACTTCAAGCGTGAGTTGTATAGCAGAACCAGACTTCCCCCCTTCGGCTCTTTAAGCACCAGCTTCTTTTCATGAACCGCTTTGGTCCTCTCCTTATAGATCTTGGCACTCTCGTAAGCATCCAGCCTTAGTTCATCAAGCTCATGGAGTTGCACCAGCCTTTTCTCTTGTGCCGTCTTGAGATTGAAGTTCACTTGCTTCACGGCCCAAAGAGCTCTGTGCTCTAACTCCACAGGGAGGTGACAAGACTTGTCGTATAGGATGTTGAAAGGAGTAGTACCAATGGGAAACTTGAAAGCTGTTCTATACGCCCATAAAGCTTCATCAAGCATGCTTGCCCAATCCTTTCTAGTTACCCCTGCGGTTTTCTCTAGAATAACCTTGATTTGCCTATTAGACACCTCCACTTGGCCGCTGGCTTGAGGGTGATAGGGCGTAGCTACCTTGTGCTTTACCCTATACTTCTTCAAAAGACTTTCAAAGACCTTGTTGATGAAGTGGCTGCCCCCATCGCTGATCACTACCTTTGGAACCCTAAATCTTGGAAAGATGATAGTCTTGAAGAGCTTGATCACAACCTTTGCATCGTTAGTTGGGGAAGCTATAGCCTCAACCCACTTAGACACATAGTCTACAGCCACCAGGATATATTTGTTGCCGTATGATGATGGAAACGGCCCCATGAAATTTATTCCCCAAGCATCAAACACATCCACCTCAAAGATTGGTACCTGCAGCATCTCATTCCTCTTTGTGATGTTTCCAGCTCTTTCGCATGCTTCACACGACTTAAGAAACTCATGAGCGTCCTTGAAGAGTGTATGCCACCAAAACCCGGCTTGTAGAACCTTTGTAGCCGTCTTGAAAGAAGCAAAGTGCCCTCCATAAGATAAACCGTGGCAATGGAGAAGGATGTCCTTTGCCTCTTCTCTTGTTACACGGTACAAGCTGTCTACTCCCCTCTTGTTTAGATAAGGGTCATCCCAAAAGTAATGAGAGATGTCCCTCATGAAATTCTTCTTATGGTAGTAGTCCAGGTGAGTAGGTTCTTCCCCACAAGCTAAGTAGTTGACAATGTCCGCATACCAAGGTAAATCTTCTTCACTGAAGCTCAAGACACCTTCAAACTTCTCGTCTAGCTTCGCACACACCATGGTGTTAACTATCACAAGCTGCTCCTCAGGGAGTGAGTCATCTAAAGGTAAGACATCATTCACCCTCATTCTTGAGAGATGATCCGCTACACCATTCTCAATCCCCTTCTTATCCTTGATCTCCATACCAAACTCTTGTAAAAGAAGGATCCATCTCAAAAGCCTCGGCTTGGTGTCTTTCTTGAAGTATATGTACCTCAAGGCGGCGTGATCAGTGTACACAATGACCTTAGAACCCACCAAGTATGATCTAAAATTTCTCGGTGGTAGCATACTTCACTTGCGTGTCATCCAAGGTACGACTTGCATAGTAGATCACGTGCAGCCTCTTATCTTTCCTCTGACCCAAAACAGCACCCATGGCATAGTCACTCGCGTCGCACATTATCTCAAACGGCAGGTCCAAATCAGGAGCTTGAACTATAGGCGCGGTGACTAGAGCTTCTTTGATGGTTTTAAAGGCTTGAAGACACTCATCATCAGACACGAACTGGGCTTCCTCGCATAACAGCCTTGTAAGGGGGCGTGCTATCTTGGAGAAATCCTTGATAAACCGCCTGTAGAAGCCAGCGTGACCCAAGAAACTCCTTATCCCCTTCACATTAACCGGCGGCTCTAAGCTCATCATGACCTCTATTTATGCTTTGTCAACCTCAATCCCTTGCTCAGAAATCTTGTGCCCAAGTACAATGCCTTCCTTCACCATGAAGTGACACTTTTCCCAATTCAGCACCAAGTTTGTCTCCTCATATCTTTGAGAACCCTGCAAAAATTAGACTAACAACCACCAAAGGAAGCACCATACACAGAAAAATCATCCATAAAAACTTCCACCATTTCCTCTATGAGGTCAGAGAAGATAGACATCATGCACCTTTGAAAGGTTGCTGGTGCATTACATAACTCAAAAAGCATCATTCGACATGCGAAGGTACCATAAGGGCATGTGAAAGTTGTCTTCTCTTGGTCATTGGGATGAATAGGAATTTGAAAGAAACCACTATAGCCATAAAGAAAGTTGTAGTATGGGTGATTAGCTAATCTCTCATGCATTTGATCAATAAAGGAAAGAGGAAAATGATCTTTTCTAGTGGCTGAGTTAAGTTTCCTATAATCAATACACATTCTATGTCCGGTTATGGTTCTTGTAGGAATTAACTCATCTTTTTCATTCTTTATGACCGTGATACCCCCTTTCTTTGGTACCACATCGACCGGAGAGACCCATGTGCTATCACTGATAGGGTATATCACGTCAGCCTTTAAAAGTTTTAAGATCTGTTTCTTCACTACTTCTTTCAAGTTTGGGTTCAAACGTCTTTGATGTAAAATGGAAGAAGTGTTTTCATTATCTAAGTGAATCATGTGAGTACAAAGCATTGGTGAAAGGCCCTTGATTTCGCTGAGAGAGTACCCAATGGCCTTCCTATACTTTCTCAACTCCTTAAGGAGTGAGTCTAACTCATCATCACTTAGATTTTCATTCACAATAACAGGATAGGTATCATTAGGTCCTAAGAAAGCGAACCGTAGCCCATTCGGGAGCTCCTTTAGGTCCGCCTTTGGGGCTAGCAGCTCGCTCCAGTCCTCATTGTTGCTAGTGTTGACGTTGACATCCTCATTCGCCTCTTTTGAACCCAAGTCATGAGCCTTCAGGCTGCCATATTGAATTATCATGGATCTCCTAGCTTCTTTGGTGCTATCTCCTTGTGGATGACTCATTCCCAAACAATCAACCAAAGGCAGCTTAATCTGAACATTCCGGATGTGCTTCTCAATCAAAGCCTTATGCTTCTCAATCAGCTGTTTCTTCAAGCGTCCAGGGAAAAGAAGCTTTGGTACGTAGGGTGGAGGCACATAAGCTTCTTTCTCCTTGCTAACCTCCTTGACTTTCTTCTCTACAACTGCTTATTTGCCTTTCTTAGGTCTTGCAATCCAGACATTGTCAAAGGTGATCTCTTGATCATTTGAAAGCTTACTCACCCCCTCTTGAACCACAACGTCCTCATTGTCTTCAGGTACATACCTCGGCGGTAGCTCTTTCCCACTTCTCAAGATAATAGCATTAGCATACTCCTTGGGATTTTGCTCACACTTCCCGGGTAAGCTACCTTGACCGCTTGAACTAGCTTTTCCTTTCTCTAGCTCGCATATCTTGTTGTTGAGGTTAGTGATTTGAGTGGACACCTCAGTAAGAGAAGAGTCCAGCCAACTGTTCATATCAACAAACTTCTGATTTGTAGTTGCTTGTCCCTGAAGTAAGTGTTGAAACATTGTTTGAACCGGATCTTGAGGTGGCGGTTGAGCTTGTTTCTGTTGAGGCACGAAACCAGGAGGAAACACAGGAGAGTAGTTCTTGTTTCCTTGCTGTCGTTGGCCTTGGAAGTTGTCTTGTCTCTGCCCTTGGTACCCACTATTTTGTGTCAACCCTCTTTTGTTATAAGGAACAAAAGGTTTCCCTTGTTGTGGACGGTAAACTTGATCTTTAGGGTTCTCGACATAGGATAGGTTGTAGTTGCCCTGATAGCCTTGATTATAGCCCTGTGGCTTGGTATAGTTCTGTCCTCCAACCCAATTCGCTTCTTCTTGGTTCAGCTCTAACTCATCTAGAACATCTTCAGCTTCTCCTACAAAGTGTACATGCTTTTGATTTGCAAGTACTAGCTTGTCAATCTTCTCATGAAGTGACTTCAGCTCCTTCTTGTTTGCTTTATGGTCTGATCCTCTAGGTGCTCTATTATAGTCTTCAGCGTAGTTCCCATCCCTCAAGGCAAGATTCTCAATGAGCTCCATTCCTTCTTCCACATTTTGACCAAGAAAGTTGCCTTTACTTGCCGTGTCTAGGAGCATTCAAATCTTGGGAAGGGCTCCTCTATAGATGGTGCACAAGAGTGTCTCCTCACTGAAGCCGTGATGAGGATAAGCTATAATGCAGTCTTTGAACCGCTCCATTGCTTCACTAAAGGTCTCATTCTGCCTTTGTGTAAAACCGCTTATCTCACTCCTTAGCCGAGCTGTTCTTGTACTTGAGATGAACTTTGATAGAAACGCCTTCTTGCAATCAGCCCAAGAGGTTATAGTCCCCCGAGGTAAGGTCTTCTCCCAATGTCTTGCTTTATCCCCAAGTGAGAAAGGGAAAAGCCTTACCTTGAAGCTGTCCTCCGAGATCCCATTGATCTTTGTCATTCCGCAAACTTGCTCAAAGTTGTTGATATCCCTTGTATTTACACCATTTAGGGCTGCATTTAGTACATATTTTGGTCCTCTTTTGCATGTTTTCCCTTAGCTTTTCTCCCATTTTCTTCTCATTTTAGACTCAGGTTGCATTTAGAGTATAGTTTGCATTTTCTTTACATTTTGGATGTTTTTAGGTGCTTTTGGAGCTAAAAGGAGCTTGGAGGAGTTTTAGGGACGATCCAGGATGCTAGCTGGGCAAAAGGGAGCAAGAAGCATCGAAGCAGAAAATCTCTGCAGAAGTTTTCGGTCAGTGCATAGTGAACATCGGTCAAGGATGACCGATACGGAGCAGTATCGATCACCAGTATCGGTCAAGGGTGACCGACACAAACACAACGGATGGATTTCGGTAATATGTGTCGATCACTCCAGACTGATGGGGATCTATATCGGTCACTGAAGACCGACGTAACAGACCGATACTGATCCAGCCCGAACCTGTTTTAATTACGCTTTTGCCATTACTCTAGGGTTTTCTTCTCTAGGCTATAAATAACCTCTTTTTCCATTTGCAAGATCATCTTCTCTTTTGCCTAACAACCATTTTGCTAGAGTGTCATGCATAACTGTTTATCTTCTGTTCATCCTAGCTTATTTAGTTTCTAGCTTTTGATACCCTCTTGCTTTGAAGAATTTAAGCTTGTTGTTAGGACTTGTTAGACTTTTCTTAGCTTAAAGATTTCTCCATCAAAAGCTGTCAGCTATTTGGTTCTTCAGCTTTTATTCTTTCACTTACCTTGTTTTCAAGCTTTGCTTTTGAAGGTACCATGGGAAGAACAAATATAGCTGCTGGGAGAAAGGGCAAAGCACCTCAGGAAGCACCTATCCAACCAAGAAATAAGAAAGATAAAGAAAAGGGCAAAGCTGCTAAGACTTCATCTAAGGCCGCTGGAAAGAGACCAGCTGAAGATAAAAGCGCCAAGCAGAGAGGCAAGGGAAAAACTGCTGAGGAAGAAGTTCCACCAATGAAGTACAGTGCTAGGGAACTCATGGAGGGATTCAGTAGATGCACCTTTAAGCCAACAAAGTACTACATCCTTTCCATTGTTTTATACCATTGCATCGTTTTATTTCTGTACTATATTTTATCGCTTCTCTCTTCCATTGCTTTCTTTACACAAGGGACTGTGTAATTTAAGTGAGGGGGAGAGATTTGGGGTTTGACTTTGTGTTCTGCTTTCATAGTTTTTCTTTTTCTTTTCACATTGAGTCTCATGCATATCATGCATTCATGTAAGTCATAGAAAAACACAAAAAATAGAAAAATTTAAAAAAATTGATCAAAAAGAAAGCATGTAGTTGCATTTCATTCTTCTACGATTGAGTCTAGTATTGACATATAGGTTGCATTGCATTTGCATAGGGCATTGTGATGAATTTTCCTTGTAAAGTGCTTAGTGTTTAAAGATGATTTCAGTTTTTAAGTGCTTAGTTGTTTGATGCATCATTTGATTGCTAGAAGTGAAGGCTGAACCATGCTTAAATTGCTAGATTTGGTCTTTTCATCTCATTCTGAAAGCATTTGTTTTCTGAAAATCAACTCTATCAACTTGAACTTTAATTTGGACTTTTAATTATCATGTCTTATGCATTGAAAAGTGAATTCATGGCTACCATATACATATTTGGATCATCTTTCTCCTTTCTACCATTCTTGTTGATCCAAATAGCTGATCCTCATAATTATGGGACAGTTACATCCTCACCCTTAACCAAAACCTCATTTTGAGCCTAAACACTATTGTGAGAGCTGTGAGGCCTTGCATTGCATTTTCGATTTTGTCTGGGCAAAAAGTGTTAGGAATAAGGCTGGAAATGATTAGCTCTCTTGTAGATATCAGCTTGCTTCTTGAGCTTGATTCTAGGATAGGAGTTTAAGGTTTGAAAGGGTAGAGTTAGGTGGTTTGAGCTTCATGTTTATATGTTTTGAAAGAAAAGGAAAAGATCTGAAATGGTAAAAAAGGGGAAACAGTTTAGTGTTGTGGTTAAGCAAAGGGAGAATAAAAGCTCTAAGTTCAAAAGGAAGAATTGACGCCAACAACAATGCTTAGACAGGTCCAAAAGAAGAAAAATCTGACCAAGAAGCAATCCACCAAAGGTGATGAAGGTGCCAATACAACAAAGAAGAGCAAGTCCCAACCAAAAAGAAGCAGCCACACAAGCAAAAAAAAGAAGTTTCCCCAGCCATGAAGAAGGGTAACGTGTAGAGTTTAGGAAAGGGTAGACTTAGAGGGTTCACTGTTGGGTCTAGAAATGCTTAGGACTCATTTTTGGAAAATAAGGGTAGAAGAGAGCTTTGAATTTCATGCATAAGTTTGCTTTTACCTTTAGCATTTTGCCTAAGATGAAGTCATTTCATTGAGTGATCCTTTATGTTCTTAAAACCATGTGCTTAAATGAGATCATCATTATCTCATAACCTTACCCCTTTTCAGCCAAATGTCTTCACTTGATTTGCATAAGCATGATTCATGTTCTGAACTTAATTGAATGTTAAAGAGTTGGTTGATTTGAGCATTTGCCTAGGTTGAGATTTGAGATCATTTTGAAACATGATGAGCATGGCTAGGTTCTTTAAAGTATAGCTGATTATGTTTGCATCCTACAACTAGTCACTTAAGCATTGAAACCATCTCTTTACCTTTGCACTTTTGGAATCTGAATGCCCACTTTCAAACCTCACTCTCCCATTTGTTCTTATTTCCTTGAGGACAAGCAAAAAGCAAGTGTGGGGGTGTTGATATCCCTTGTATTTACACCATTTAGGGCTGCATTTAGTAAATATTTTGGTCCTCTTTTGCATTGTTTCCCTTAGCTTTTGTCCCATTTTCTTCTCCTTTTAGACTTATGTTGCCTTTAGAGTATAGTTTGCATTTTCTTTGCATTTTGGATGTTTTTAGGTGCTTTTGGAGCTATAAGGAGCTTGGAGGAGTTTTGGGGACGATCCAGGATGCTAGCTGGGCAAAAGGGAGCAAGAAGGATCGAAGCAGAGAATCTCTGCAGAAGTTTTCGCTCAGAGCACTGTTAACATCGGTCAAGGATGACTGATACAGAGCAGTATCGATCACCAGTATCGGTCAAGGGTGACCAACACAAACACAACGGATGGATTTCGGTCATATGTGTTGATCACTCCAGACCGATGGGTATCTATATTTGTCACTGAAGACCGACGTAACTGACCGATACTGACCCAGCCCGAACCTGTTTTAATTAGGGTTTTACCATTACTCTAGAGTTTTCTTCTCTAGGCTATAAATAGCATCTTTTTCCAGATTTTCGACGAGTCTTGTCAAAATATTGTTCTTAAGCATTTTCTTTAAGTTTGTAAGACAAATCCTTTGCTTTGTTTAATATATTTGAGTATTTGCTTTAATCTTTCTTTATTCACTCTCTTAATCATTATTAACATCCTTTTCCTTTGTGATTTGGTGTTAAACTTGAGTATGAGTGAGTAGTTATCTTAGAGTTTCTAGTTGTGGTAGATTAGGGGAATTTAAGACTTGATTAGGGCTTGTTAAGTGCTTCAGTTTATGAGTTCTTCTCTATTAATCTGTTATTCATGCTAGATTAGTCTTGATCAACCTTTTCTAAGTTGTTAGCTTTCTCTTATGCCCACCAAGTGTTTGATGAAATGCTGATCCTGTTTAATAGAGGATTTGCTAGCCTTGGCTCAAGAGATTGACTGTTTGAGGAGCATTTTGACTTGAATAAAGTTGTTTACTAATGCTTGCTTGATGTTGTAGCACTAATGAGAGTTAGTTCTTGTTAAAATGTTTAGCAAATGGCTATTTGCCAAGAGATTAGATCTAGCTTGCTTGATTGTGAACTCTATGTCTAGGAATCACCATTGCTTGCTTATTTGCTTGATCAATGTAGTTTGAAACAGCCTTAGTTAGTGTCTGAAATTCTCCAAAGTCAATAACCACATCTAGGAACTTGCCTTTCTCTTGTTTGAATCTCGGATTTGCTCTGCTTTGCTCATTTTTGCTCTGTTTTTCTTGCTTAAAACTGCTTAGTTTGCTTTTGTTTTCACTTTCTTTGTTGATTGATCACCTTAGGTTGTTAGAACTGTTGCTTAGGCAACAAAAACCTTTTCCTGCTTGCTTGACTTAGAGATTTCACTTTTAGCTCTTCTGTTTTCAACTGTTCCCAATTGGATTGACATTAAAACCCATACAACAACTGACTAGTACAAGAATGGGTGATTGACAACAAGAGCCTAAAAAACCCTTGTATCAGTTGTCAAGATGCTCCAAAGGGTCCTCCATTGCAAGCCCATGGAACTTTTTGTTCTGCACCATTGAGATGAAGCCTGGCTTAATCTCGAAGTTGTTGTTTTGCACCGGTGGAGCAGTGATGCCAAATTGGTTGTGATGTGTGTTAGGTGCATCACCAGCACCGATGATCCTTGGTGGTATTAGGGCGTGGTTGGGGTTTCCATTACCCCTACCAACAGCCGCGTGGTGATGTTGACCCTCAGCTTGGTCTTGCTCTGCCATACCCACACACTCAACAAAACCTGGTAGCTCCTCAAAGTCTCTCTCTTCTTAGCCTTGCACTTCCAAGTTGATGAATGTTGTCTAGAGGTTGTAGTAGATTGTTGTCACTTGTAGACCTTAAATTCATGTACCTAAGAAGACAAGCAGTAAGGTAGAGAAATGAGTAACCAAAGTAAAATAAAAGACTTAGTCTTTACTAAGCTCCAAATCCTAA
The DNA here is from genome assembly GCA_911865555.2 of Thlaspi arvense. Classification (NCBI taxonomy): domain Eukaryota; kingdom Viridiplantae; phylum Streptophyta; class Magnoliopsida; order Brassicales; family Brassicaceae; genus Thlaspi; species Thlaspi arvense. Next base: position 18,398,786 of record OU466857.2, read on the forward strand.
TGCTTTCTAATCAAACCCAAGTTGGCAACAGCGCCATTTTATAAACAGGATTTTCAGGTTTAAATCAAAGCCTAATGCACATGTTTATGATGTAGTATAGTGCAAGAGGTGTCAATCCAGCCTAGGTTGATGAAAGTCACTAAGAATGCAAAAGCAATGCAAAGCTAAGCAGATTCGGGTAAATGGATGAGAAATTCAATGAAAACTAAATGCAAGCACCAAATGACTATGAAAACTATTTTAAAATCCCTTTGAAGGGTTAAAAACTACTAGAAGAAGACTGAGAATTTAAAATGCAAAACTACTAAATACTAAAAATTGAGATCTAAAGGCAGAAAAACAGAGAATTTTTAGCAACTTAGAACAATGACTTTTTGATAACAGGTTTCTTACTACGCAATTGAAGCACGAGAGGTTATCAAACACAAATGAAACACTGAGATGTAGTATAGCATGCAAGTGAGGTATCAATCCACACCTAGGAGTAGGAAGTATCACTAAGAATGCAAGGGAATGAGCAAATCTAAACAAAATGGATAATTGACTTGTAAATTCAAGGAAAACTAAATGCAAGTATCAAATGCAATGCAAAATAATTTTAAAATCCCTGGAAGAGGGTTAACTACCACTAGGAACAAGCAGGAAGTCTAAAATGCAAAGCTACTAAAAACTAAAAATCGACTAGTGGGTTGACCAGTAGATCGAGCAATATGAATCGATCTCGTTTAACAACTTAAGATAATGAATGATGCGATGAACTAATGAACAAGATGCGAACTTTATGATGACAGAATGATAAACAGAGATTCAAAACACTAAGAGAGAGGGTCTAAGGTGGAAGGTCATATTCATGGGTCTCAAAGATTAAAGCTTGGTTTGAAAACTTTAAGATCTACTCACTTTGTGAGATTCTCTAGGCCTTGAAAACAAAACAAGAACCATCCATGGCATGTGGTATGGTTCACTTCTTCAATCTCTTCTCCAAACCCATGGCGTTTGGTTGAAAAAGAGATCGAAGAGCAAGAAATACAGATTTCAAATGTTGACCTAACTAATCCCTTAAACAACCATGGCATGAGGGAAAGGAAGGATTAGCCTCTAGGATCTGATTTTCCAGGACATCTGAATCATTCAAGGTAATACAGCCTTTGGATCATAGAGAGCTTGGCGTGAGAGTCTCTAAGCCTTAAGTATTCATGATCCTAGAAGAGAAGGTAATGAGGAACAAGAAAACACAAAACTTTAAACCTCTTTAACCCTTTTGAATTGCCTCAACCCATCAACCGAAATGAAACTACTCGATACTCATAAAGAAAACTGAACAAAAAGCAAAGGATGATCTACTAAACATGATTAACAATTGATTAAAGCAAAATATTCAATATTCAAAGTTTCAAAATGCAAGAAAAGCTTGAAAAGTTCTACAATGGCGGAATCGCCTAAGCTCCAGAGAAAAAACGAAAAAAGATAAAAGTGAAAGTGTGTCTGAAAGGTGGGATCGTCGCCTTCCCAAATTGGACAATCAGTCGGATGGTCCCCCCTTCACTAGAGTACAAAAACGTTTAAAGTAGCCTAGAATCGACCTTGAGATCGAGCATATCACTCGATCGTCTTCGGGAATCGCCTGCCTCAGCTCGATCTGCGTGTCGATCTTCTTGGATGAATCGAGTGCTCTGTCCGATCTTCAAGTCGATCCTTGGATGATCGAGTGGTGGACTCGATCCGGCTCTCGTTCTGCATGGCGTCATTTACGTCCGCACTCTGGATCGATCTCCTCTCTCGATCTTGATCTTGATCCTTCCTCTGGAATCGACATGGTGTACTCGATCTTCTAGTCGATCTCATCTAGATCGACCTGCCTTGCTCGATCCGCTACTCGATCTCGGGCCCTTAGCTGATTGGTTGAGTTCTTCAAGCATCTCTAAGCTTCCTCACGAGCCTTAGAAAGTCCACGAATCCTCCAAAGCTCCAAAGTATTCGAAAGCAACCTGAATGTGATGCATAATGCAAGAAATATGCGAATGCTAATGAAAAAGTGCTCTAGGACCTAAAATGGTGCAAACTAGCCTAATATACAAAGTAAATGCACGAGAAACTATCTTATATGCATGCAAAATACACGAAATATACAGTAATATCAACTCCCCCAAACTTGCCTTTTGCTTGCCCTCAAGCAAACAAAATTCAAAAAGGAAGAGAGGTTTTAAAAACGAGGGTTTAAGCTTCTTGCAAATATGCTTTTCAAATGAATCACTTCAATGGTCCTAGTTCTTAACTCTAAGATGCAATGCACACACTCATACTCCAAAAAACTTAGCCATACTCATCACATAATTAATTTCAAATCATGACTCTTATATTCCAAACAATCAAAGAATCTTATCCTTTAACATTCATTAAGATTAGAACCTTGAATCACACCTAGGCATTTTAAAGCCGAACACATTTGGTTAAGGACAAAGGCTATGAGAGTAGAATGATCTCATTTAAAAGGGTTTTATAAAGCAAGGGTTTCTCTCAAGAAAAGTATGAACTTATGCATAATGCTAAAGGTAAAAGCAATTGATGCATACATGACTAGACTCTTATCTACCCATATACACTAACAATGATCCTAAAACCCCTCTCACTTCTTTTCTTTTCAGCTCACTCACCCTCCTAGACACTACCCTTATCAACAAAGCAATGCGCTTAGCAAAATCCCAAATAAAAACATCATCTCAAACTCTTTGGCTAGTGGAAAGGCATTAAAACACATTAGCTCTTTTCTATTCTCATTGATAGCTCTCTACTTATTTTTTTCTTTTCTTTTCTTTTTAGCTCTTTTTTTTTCTTTCTTTTTTTTTCTTTTTCTTTTTCCTTGAGAGCTATCTTTTGAATTAACTAGAACTTTTATTTTAAAAACATTGAGCCATCCACTTAAATCTCTTTTCAATCACTTCAAACACCAAACTCTTTTTGAAACTAAGAACAAGTAAGTGAAATAAGCAATCCCCACGAACCCCAACCCTAATCCTAAGCCTAAGACTAGCTTCAAAATTCAAAGCTAGAATTAATATGAAGGTCTAATCATGTCGCCTAAACCTAACACTTTATGCCAAGTTCAAACCGAAAAGAGGCCTCACAATGATATCACACAAGAACATTTGGCTTGAAAGAAAGGTAAGGGAGTTCTACTTAGGCTCACAAAAGAGTGGTGAAAGGAGGAAGAGAGCCTAAATATGTATATGATCCATGTGTTCATTTTCAAATGCATAAGTATGATAATTTAAGATCAGGTTAAGGTTCTCACTTATTAGGACAAGATTCAGTTCATGAATGTTCAAGTCAAGCCACGAAAATCAAAACACATGATCCGAGTATGGTTAGAGCTTACTTTCAAAGAGTGTACAATGCATCAAAGACCTACTAACTAGGGCCTTGAAACAATTCATGAGCTTAAAACACCTTTTAAAAAAGGCACCTTAAAACACCTTTTAAAACCCCTTATGCAAATGTAAACAACCTAGATGCGTAAAAATTCTAGACTCAATCCTAAAATGTTTAACAAAGTGAATGCAACTACATGAATTTTTTTTTGAAAATTTTTAAAAATTTTACCAATTTTTTTTTGTTCTTTTCTATGCCTTAGATGCAATGAAGACTCAAGGGATGCAAACAGAAAATAAGAAGAAAGAAAACAATGTCAAATAACACACACACTCCCCCAAACTTGAATGACACCGTCTCGGTGGCAAACAAATCCAGGAGAGTTCAAAGCACAAAGCAAAAACAAAGAAAGCATGTGTGGTATATACAAGGGACGGTTGTTGGTACCTCGAAGCTAAGAAGTGCTGGAACTTGAGGACGTTCCAGACCTCTTGCTCTTTGTTGGGGTCTCGTGGGCTACTCCTTTGCCCTTGTCCATTGCAGCTCCTTCATGAACCGAGTGGCGAGCAGGTAGGATGGGGCTTCCTTGAGGCTGACGTAAAACGATTACACCAGTCGATCTCCTCCTCTTCTCGGGCTGCTCGACTTCTTCGCTTACAGCCTTCTTAAGTGAGCTCTCTTGAAGCGCCTTGACCTTCTTGGCAAGCTTCTTGAGTACAATGCTCTGCCATTTGTTGATTTTCCTTTGCATCTCCACAATAGAAGCAAGGAACTTCTCAGTGTTAGTTCGCGGCTCAAAGTCGATCTTGGGAAGCACAAAGCTCTCAGGCATCTCATCATCCGAGGCAGGAGACTCTGATCTTGGGCGAGTAGCTTGTTGAATGGCGGATGTGGCTCCTAAAGGGGCAAAGCACTCCTCTAGACTCGGCAAGAACACGATGTTGCCAACTTTTTGCAGCTCGGTTTCCTCCTTGTTCGGCAAAATACAAACCCGCATCTCATTCTCCGAGTCGATGTATAGGTAGGCAAAGAAGCCCTCAGCTGGCGTGCGTCCCAGGCTATCTGTGTTCCTTAGGTATATCTCATCCATGAAGGCTCTCTCCAGAACAGGGGCGAAGTCTTGAAGCGGTACGCCAGCTCGCACAAACAAGGGCGTGAGGAAGCCGCCAATCAGCGCCGAGCTTGTCTTGCATCGCAAGGCGTATACCTTGTATTTCACCAATGAGGCAGCTAGGATACCCCCATAGTTCACGTCATCGCCGAGTTCATCTTCCATTGGATCGTCGTTATCTTTAGGATCACACACGAGGGGCTTCATGCCTTGGAATAAGAAGCAAAGCTTGGTCTATGTGACCGTGGGGGCTACTGACCATCCTCTGAAGGTGTTAGCAATCAGCATCAGTGTCTACCTCAGCACCAGACTCGTCACTCTCTTGATCTTTGCTGTATTCGCCTTGTAGTCGTCATTGCTTATAAGGTCCCACAGGTCATTCGCTTCAGTGAAGGAGGGGAATTTAACCTTGTTGGCAGCAGCGTTGAGGCCATAGGCTTGAGAAAGCTCCGGGATTGAGAGACGAAAGGCCTGACGTTTGATCTTGAAGGATAGGTGGCCTTGAGAAGGAGTGGGGATGCTTGGGTTCTCATATGCGAACTCCAAGGTGCCTAGGAAATCGATTGTCATCTCGGGATAGGTCGGGCAGTCCATCCTTGACAAGCACCGGAGGCCTATGTTCTTCAGGACTTGATCAAAGTCTCTCAAGATCCCCATCTTAGCCAACAGACCTCTATCCGCGAACTTAGTTGGTTCGAACCTCAGCCTCTATAGCCTCTTCTTGGCTTGCTTTTCCTCCCTGGTCCACTTAACTCTCTCCTGAACCACCACTTCTTGAACTTCTCCTTCTTGTGCTGTCTCTTCTCTCATTCTTTTGGGGGCCATAGTACCTGAAACAAGATTCTCAAACAAGAGAATGAGCAAAGGCGGCGAATATTGAGAGAAAGAGCAAGAAAGAAAGAAAAAGCTATAACTAATGCCCTAGATTTTTGGGGAATTTATAAAAATTCTAGCAATATAATAGAGAAAGGAATCTAGAGAGAGAATAAAATCTATAATGTTTCCTAATACCTAGCTAGTTTTAAAAATTCGCTAAACCTATAACATCTTATTATTCAAATAATGCAAAGAAAAGGAAATTTTTTAAAAGATTTAAAACTAAAACCAGAAAATAATTTTGCAAAGTTTTGAAAGAAGATGTTGTTGACCTTTAGGAAGAAAAATCACACACTTTCCTTCCTTTAAAACTCTCGAAATACAAATAATGAGAGAGTGTGTGTTTGAAAATATAAAGGCCAACAAAATTCTAAAACCATGGGCAAGATTTAGTGGTTTCTGACAAAAAGCTTGGTCAAGGCACTTCTTTCATGGTCAAAGATTCCTGCCTTGACCAAGATTTGAATTTAAAATAAGGAGAGAAAGAAGAAAATAGCGAAAAGAAATTGTTACCTTGGCAAGAGATCGAGTCCATTTGGTCGATCTAGGACTCGATCTCATGCCCATAATGGCTAGGATTTAGAGGTTTGATCGATCAGGGACTCGATTCAAATTGCATCGAGTCTTATATCGACGGTACCCTCTTGTTCCTTGACTTTGGTCAACCAGGCATTGGTCCTTGAATCGAGCTTCATGATCGATTTTAGGGTCGATTTGGCTTAGATCGAGTGGCAGTTCGAGGAGACTATTCGATATATCCTTGAGAATCGAGTTACTCGGTCGATCTACACCTCGTTGCTTTTCAAGCTAAACGTATAGGGTGTTCATCCTCTCGTGATCGACCGCTCCACTCGATCTGTATACTCGATCTCATCTAGATCGACTGACTCCTCTCGATTCACTAGCATGATCTAGTAAAGATCGAGCTAGGATGAGTCGATCTAGCACTCGTTCTCTAGCCTATACTTAACCCTTCTCGCCTCTTTTGGACTCCAAGGTCATGCCTAACAATCCCTTATCCCTTTACCTACACACTTAAACATTAAAAGCATAAAACTGAAGTAGAAATAAAGCAAAAATATATACAGGATAGACATGGGAATGCCCCCCAAGTGCGCTTTCTTTAACGTCTTTAGCTAGACTTTACTTGGTTTAGGCTTGAGGGGGGTCTTGAAGAAGCACGGATGTGCTCTCCTTGCTGTAGCCATCTGCCAAGTAAGACTTAACCCTGTGCCCGTTGACCGTGAAGGCATTCCTGCTCTTGCCAACCAATGTAACCGCTCCGTAGGGTAGAACCTCTTTGATCTCAAACGGTCCACACTATCTTGATTTGAGCTTGCCCGGGAACAGCTTCAACCACGAATCATAGAGTAGCACCAGACTGCCTTCTCTTAGCTCCTTGTGAACAAGCTTCTTGTCGTGAACAACCTTAGTCCGCTCCTTGTAGATCTTAGCACTGTCGTATGCTTCCAACCGTAGCTCATCAAGCTAATGTAGCTGAATCAACCGCTTCTGCTGAGCTGTCTTGAGGTTGTAGTTGAGCTTCTTCACCGCCCATAGTGCCATATGCTCCAACTCAACAGGAAGGTGACACGCCTTGCCGTATAGAAGAGTGAAAGGAGTAGTACCAATGGGGGTTTTGAAAGCGGTCCGGTAAGCCCACAAAGCATCGTCTAGCTTAGCTGCCCAATCCTTCCGAGTAGAACCCACTGTCCTCTCGAGTATAGCATTGATCTGCCGGTTAGAGACATCTACTTGCCCACTCGTTTGAGGATGATAAGGTGTTGCTACCTTGTGCTTCACACCATACTTCTTCAAGAGGCTTTCAAACACCTTGTTGATGAAATGGCTTCCACCGTCACTGATTACTACCTTGGGGACTCCAAACCGTGGGAATATGATGGTTTTGAAGAGCTTGATCACTACTCTTGCATCGTTTGTTGGGGAAGCTATAGCCTCAACCCACTTAGATACATAGTCAACTGCCACCAAGATGTACTTATTGCCGTAAGAAGATGGGAACGGTCCCATGAAATCTATCCCCCAAGCGTCAAAGACATCAACCTCAAAGATAGGAACTTGAGGCATCTCGTTTCTCTTGGTGATATTTACTGCCCTTTGACACGCTTCACAACTCTTAACAAACGTGTGAGCGTCCTTGAAGATAGATGGCCACAAAAAACTCGCTTGTAACACCTTTATAGCCGTCTTGAAAAAGGCAAAATGACCGCCGTATGATGAGTCGTGACAATGTAGGAGTATGTCCTTAGCTTTTTGCCTTGTTACACACCTCCTATACAAGCTGTCCGCGCCTCTCTTGTACAAGTATGGCTCGTCCCAAAAGTAGTGGGAGATGTCTCTCATGAACTTCTTCTTGTGATAATGATCAAGGTGAGTAGGCTCCTCTCCACAAGCCAAGTAGTTCACAATATCAGCGTACCAAGGCAAGTCTTCTTCTTTGAAACTCTAAACTTCTTCAAACTTGTCTTCAAGCTTCTCACAAACCGCCGTGGTGATCATCATGAGCTGCTCTTCAAGAAGTGAATCGTCAAGTGGCAAAGCTTCGTTGACTCTCATCCTTGAGAGGTGATCAGCAACACCATTCTCTATCCCCTTCTTATCCTTTATCTCCATATCAAACTCTTGTAGAAGGAGAATCCACCTTAAGAGCCTCGGTTTAGTGTCTTTCTTGGAATAGATGTACCTCAAAGCTTCGTGATCCGTATAGACAACAACCTTAGAGCCTACGAGGTATGACCTGAACTTCTCAAAGGCGAATACAACGGCCAGCAACTCCTTCTCGGTTGTAGTGTACTTCACTTGCGTGTCATCCAAGGTCCGGCTGGCATAGTAGATGACGTGCAGCCGCTTGTCTTTCCTCTGACCAAGAGCAGCTCTTATGGCGTAGTCACTCGCATCACATATGATCTCGAATGGTAGAGACCAGTCCAGTGCTTGTACTATTGGCGCGGATACAAGAGCTTCCTTGATGGTCACGAATGCATGAAGGAAATCCTCATCAAACACAAAGTCAGCTTCCTTGCATAACAACCGTGTGAGGGGCCTTGCTATCTTGGAGAAATCCTTTATGAATCTCCTGTAGAAGCCTGCGTGGCCTAAGAAACTTCTTACTCTTTTGACATTAACCGGCGGCTGAAGACTCATCATGACCTCAACCTTAGCTTTATCAACCTTTATGCCCTTCTCGGATATTTTCTGGCCAAGCACGATCCCTTCCTTCACCATGAAGTGGCACTTCTCCCAGTTAAGACAAAGGTTCCTCTCTTCACAATGCTTAAGTACCTTGCAAAGATTTAACAAACAAGCAGAAAAAGACCCACCATATACAGAGAAGTCATCCATAAACACTTCTACCATCTCCTCTATTAGATCAGAGAAGATCGACATCATACACCGCTGAACGTAGCCGGTGCGTTACCCAACCCGAATGGCATCCTTCGATACGTGAAGGTGCCATTAGGGCAGGTAAAGGTCATCTTCTCTTGATCGTTTGGATGGATTGGTATTTGAAAGAATCCACTATAACCATCAAGAAAGCAATAATAAGGATGATTAGCAAGCCTCTCAAGCATTAAATCAATAAAAGGTAAAGGAAAATGATCCTTTCTAGTAGCAAGATTAAGCTTCCTATGGTCTATACACATACGGTGACTAGTTATAGTCCTAGTAGGTATAAGCTCATCTTTATCATTCTTAATGACCGTGATCCCTCCCTTCTTAGGCACCACGTGTACAGGGGAAACCCACGTGCTGTCACTTATGAGATAGATCACGTCAGCCTCTAACAGCTTAAGAATCTCTTTCTTAACAACCTCCTTTAAATTAGGATTCAAACCCCTTTAATGTTCTAAAGAAGAGGCATTCTCATTATCCAAGTGAATCCTATGAGTGCAAAGCATTGGTGAAAGGCCCTTGATGTCACTTAATGAGTAACCAATGACCTTCCAATTCTTTCTCAGCTTATTTAGGAGTGAGTGCAACTCATCATCACTTAAGTTCTGATTCACAATCACGGGGTAGGTATCATTAAGCCCTAAGAAAGCATACCTTAGCCCTTTTGGGAGCTCCTTTAGGTCCACCTTTGGGGCTAGCAGCTCGCTCCAGTCCTCCTCGTGGCTCTTGTTGATGTTCCCATCCTCAGTAGCCTCCTTAGAACCTGAGACTTGACCAAAAAGACTGCTTCTTGAACCGTTATCCCCTCTGAGTTCGAGTCTTCCAGTCGATCTTGCACTCGTTCTGGTCCGGATCGTGCAATTTCACTCGATTCTCCAACTCGATTTGATTGGGATCGAGCAGGAGATCGAGTCTCCGTCTCGTTCTCTGAACTGATCGATTGGCTTCTCTCGATCTTCCCATCGATTGTTTTGCTGGATCGACTGCAATCAGGTCGATTACTTACTCGATTTGAAGTGGATCGAGTAGTGAATCGAGTCTCTGAGTCGTTCTCTTCTCTGGATCGACCAGTCTCCTCAATCTTCTTATCGATTGCTGTCTTGGATCGAGTGATCTTCTCGATTTCCTGATCGATCTCTAGGCATCCGCCTTCATCTTCTTTGACAATTTTCCTAGAGTCGTGGAGATTAACGTACTATTGAGTCTTCTTACTCAGAAAACCAAACTCTTATGGCTCCTTAGTCAATGCCAGCTTCAAGTGATCCTCTTGTGCCAACTCTTCTAGCAGTTCATCCGCCAAAGCATCCAACGTCTCTATGTAGAATGCTTGTCCTTCAATGGTCGACTTCTTAAGGACCTCATTGATATCAAAATCCTGCTCAATATCCTTGCCCAAGTGTAGAGCTATCTTCCCGTTCTTGACATCAATGATTGCTCCGGCGGTTACGAGGAATGGTATACCAAGTATAAGCGGATCCTTAGGTTCTTCATCCATCTCAAGCACAACAAAGTCAGTTGGTACATTGACATCGCTTATTCTCTCTGGAAGATCCTCTAACATACCCACTGGAAGTCTCACGCTTCTGTCAGCTAACACAAGGGACATCCGGTACTCTTTGAACCGTGTGAAACCGAGCTTCTTTGCTATAGAATGGGGCATGAGATTTATACTTGCTCCCAAATCGCATAAACAGCTCTCAAACTTCTATGGACCCAAAGCGCAAGGAATGGTGAAGGATCTTGAATCTCCTAGCTTCTTAGGCACTATTTCTCTGTGAATAATGGCGCTACACTCTTCACTAAGCATGACTTCTTTACTCTTCTTAGTCTTCTTTGTAAGGGTGTCTTTGAAGAACTTAGCATGTGATATTACTATATATTTCATGATTTTGCATGCATATAAGGTAGTTTCTCATGCATGTGAGGTATCAATCAACACCTAGGAGTAGGATGTATCACTAAGAATACAAGGGAATGAGCAAATCTAAGCAATATAGATAATTGATTGGTAAATTCAAGGAAAACTAAATGCAAGTGTCAAATGCAATGCAAAATAATTTTAAAATCCCTGGAAGAGGGTTAACTACCACTAGGAAAAGCAGGAAGTCTAAAATGCAAAGCTATTAAAAACTAAAAATCGACTACTGGATCGACCACTAGATCGAGCAATATGAATCGATCTCGTCTAACAACTTAAGATCATGAATGATGCGATGAACTAATGAACAAGATGCGAACTTTATGATGACAGAATGATAAACAGAGATTTAAAACACTAAGAGAGAGGGTCTAGGGTTGAGAGTCACATTTATGGGTCTCAAAGATTAAAGCTTGGTTTGAAAACTTTTAGATCTACTAACTTTGTGAGATTCTCTAGGCCTTGAAAACAAAACAAGAACCATCCATTGCATGTGGTATGGTTCACTTCTTCAATCTCTTCTCCAAACCCATGGCGTTTGGTGGAAAAGTGATCGAAGACCAAGAAATACAGACTTCAAATGTTGATCTAACTAATCCCCTAAACAACCATGGCATGTGGGAAAGGAAGGATTAGCCTCTAGGATCTGATTTTCCAGGACATCTGAATCCTGTCAAGGTAAGACAGCCTTTGGATCATAGACATCTTGGCGTGAGAGTCTCTAAGCCTTAAGTACTCAAGATCCTAGAAGAGAAGGTAATGAAGAACAAGAAAACACAAAACTTTAAACCTCTTTGACCCTTTTGAATCGCCTCAACCCATCAACCCAAATGAAACTACTCGCTACTCATAAAGAAAACCGAACAAAAAGCAAAGGATGATCGACTAAACATGATTAATAATTGATTAAAGCAAAAGATTCAATATTCAAAGGTTCAAAATGCAAGAAAAGCTTGAAAAGTTGTACAATGGCGGAATCGCCTAAGCTCCAGAGAAATAACGAAAAAAGATAAAAGTGAAAGTGTGTCTGAAAGGTGGGATCGCCGCCTTCCCAAAATGGACAAACAGTCGGATGGTCCCCCCCCCCCTCGCTAGAGTCCAAAACCGGTTAAAGTAGCCTGGAATCGACCTTGAGATCGAGCATATCACTCGATCGTCTTCGGGAATCGCCTGCCTCAGCTCGATCTGTGGGTCGATCTTCTTGGATGAATCGAGTGCTCTGTCTGATATTCAAGTCGATCCTTGGATGATCTACTGGTGGACTCGATCCGGGTCTCGTTCTGCATGGCGTCATTTATGTTTGTACTCTGGATCGATCTCCTCTCTCGATCTTGATCTCGATCCTTCCTCTCGAATCGACTTGGTGTACTCGATCTTCTTGTCGATCTCATCTAGATCGACCTGCCTTACTCGATCCGCTACTCGATCTCGGGCCCTTAGCTGAGTGGTTGAGTTCTTCAAGCATCCATAAGTTTCCTCACGAGCCTTAGCATGTCCACGAATCCTCCAAAGCTCCAAAGTATCCGAAAACAACCTGAATGTGATGCATAATGCAAGAAATATCTGAATGCTATTGCAAAAGTGCTCTAGGACCTAAAATGGTGCAAGCTAGCCTAATATGCAAAGTAAATGCATGAGAAACTATCTTATATGCATGCAAAATACACGAAATATGTAATATCAACTTTAAGACTAAAGATGCAAACTTTATGACTAAGAAATGATAAACTTGAGATTTTAAATGCTAAAAGAGGATCCTAGATTGAGGGTCATGCTTAAGAGGGTTCAAGATTCAAGCTTTTGGTTTGAAAACATAGATCTACTCATTTGATGAGCTATCTCTAAGCCTTGAGAAACTTAAGCTAGGATCATCCATGGCGTGTGGTATAACCCCTTTCCTCAACCCTTCCTCCTAACCTATGGCGTGTAGTGGAAAGATGAGTCAAAGAACATTAAGCAAAGATCTCAAATATTAGCCTAACTAGCTCCCTAAGCATCCATGGCGTTTGGGAAAGGATGAGCTAGTCTCTTAGATTTGGCTTTAAGGGATTTCTGAATCCGGTCAAGGTAAGAAAAGCCCTGGGATCATAGGGATCTTTCCCAAGACTCTCTAAGCATTAAGTCCCCAAATCCAAGAAGAGAAAAGATTAAGAACAAGAAAAAGACCAAAGCTTAAACCCTTAAACCCTTTAAATCGCCCTAATCTTAAACCCAAGGAAATCTACTCACTACACATGGCTAAAACACACGAAAATGCAAAGGAAAGAAAGCTAAACATGATTAAGCAAGAGCGATTAAGAAAAGTACTAAGATTAAGCAAGATTAAAATGTTTACAAAACTAGAAAAGCTTAAGAACTGCAACAATGGTTAATCGCCTAAGGAAAAACTAAAGCTCGAAAAAGATCAGATAAAGCATGGGTGAATGAAAGTGAAAAGGTTTTTCGTCCAAAATAGGCAAACAAAGAAAATGGTCCCCCCCCCCACTAAAGTCCAAAAGTGAGCTGTCAGATAAGGTTCTGAGATCAAGCTGAGTAGTCGATCTGATCACTTGATCTTCTTCATGGATCGTCCTCTTTTGCTCGATCTTCGGGTCGATTCTCGGATGATCGAGTCGTGGATCTCGATCTGGCGCTCGTTCTGCATGACTTAGTCCACGTCCATACTCACGATCGATCACCTTGTTCGATCTTGGTCTCGATCCTCCTTCTTGAAACGGCTTGAGTAACTCGATCTTTTGGTTGATCTCATCTAGATCGACCTGCCTAGCTCGATACGCACCTCGATCCTGGTTCCTTTGCTGAATGGCTGAGTTCTTCCAAGTGTCCGCAAGCTCCTGTTCGATCCTTAGCATGTCCACGCAACCCCCACAGCTCCAGTGTGTCCAAAACAACCTGAATATGATGCAAGAATGCAAGTAATATGCAAATGCTAATGCAAAGTGCACTTAGGACCTAAAATGACACAAATGGTGCAAACCTAGCCTATTATGTGAGATGAATGAGTGAAAACTACTCTAAATGTATGCTAAATATGCGAAATATATGAGTACATCAGTAGGCCCACCAGAGATGGGATACCTCTCCAGGCGCCGCAAAGATATCCATGCCATATGTCTATGCTGCTAGAGCAGCTCCTTTACTACCAGAGCTGGGTTCTGAGCAAGGTGAATAAAGGGAAAAGCCCACAGATCCACATTGGGGGACTTGTGACAGCTATTCTTCTGGCTAGTGGAGTAAACCTTGAGGGATATGATGATGATGCTCTTGAGCCACAATGGATTGATCTAGCCTATCTTAGGAGAAGCCACTTCCTTGAAGGGAGCATTGGTGGCAAGCATGTCTACAACTTTATCAAAAACTTCAGTACACCAGCCAAAGTCCTTCTCCCCAATCCAAAGCTTACCTCCTTCACCAAAAGGAGAAACATTCGCTTCAATCCAAGTGATGATCAGCTCTACCTAGGCGAGCCTGTTCCTAGAGAAAGAGAGGTGAATAGTGAGGAAGCAGAAGAAGAAGAGGTTGAAGAAGGAGTCCAAGAAGATGCTCCAGCTGGCGCAGAAAACCAAGGGGAAGAACAAGAAGAAGAAGATGAGCTTAAAGAAGAAGAAGTGTTGAGCTACAGTTCAAAGCAGTTCCACTTCCAGCCCTATGGATGCTCAGGCCAAGAAAGCTCTCTGAAGTCTGTCCATGTACACATCAACACTCTCCAGAAATGGTGTAAATTGCTAGACAGAGCATCAAGAGGTTGGTGAAGATGGTTAAAGGGAAGTTCAAGAAGAAATATACATCAGCAGAAGCTTCCCATTAGAGCCATACTCATAAGCACACTCATCATCAAGAAGAGCCTATGCCACAAGCTGACCCAACTGAAGAAGAGGAGGTTGTTTGGAACCCCCATGGAAGACATTCCTTTCATGCACAGCATTGTGACATGGGTACAACCAAGGGCTTCATCATATGTGCCAAGGTCCCATATTCCATCAGCGTGGGAGCCAACTCCCTACCCTTCCGAGGTTCAACAAACTTGGCAATGGGGTCATCAAGGTACTTCTTCAGAAGCTGAGCAGTTATGGTCAAGTTTTGTTCCCCCACCACAAGCAGCAGAGCTATCTTCAAGGATTTATGAGAGGAGGAACAAGAGGAGGGCTAGCAAGTCTCCTCAGACATCTCGATCCTCCCACCACTCATATTATTAAGCAAGGTACCACATCCTATTCATTGTCTATACCATTGCATCTTTTTCAATTTTGTATTATATTTTGTTGCTTCTATCTCTCATTGCTTTCATTACACAAGAGACTGTGTAATTTAAGTGTGGGCGAGAGATTTGGGGTTTGACTTTGTGTTTTGTTTTCTTAGTTTTTCTTTTTCTTTCACTTTGAGTCTCATGCATATCATGCATTCTATAATGCACAGAAAAACACACAAAAAATCGAAAAATTTGAAATTTTTTGCATTTTTGCAAACCAAAAAGAAAGCATATAGTTGCATATCATTCTCTTAAGATTGAGTCTAGTGTTGACACATAGGTTGCATTGCATTTGCATAGGGAATTATGATGAACTTTCCTTGTAAAGTGCTTAGAGTTTAGAGATGATTTCATTGTTTATGTGGCTAGTTGTTTGATGCATCATAAGATTGCTAGAAGTTAAGGCTTAATCATGCTTAGATTGCTAGATTTGGTCTTCTCATCTTATTCTGAAAGCATTTGTTTTATGGAAATCAACTCTATCAACTTGAACTTTAATTTGGACTGTTAATTATCATGTCTTATGCATTGAAAAGTGATTTCATGGCTACCATATACATATTTGGATCATCTTTTTCCGTCCTACCACTCTTGTTGATCCAAATAGCTGATCCTAATACTTATGGGGCAGTTACATCCACACCTTTAACCAAAACCTCCTTTTGAGTCTAAACACTATCTTGAGAGTTGTGAGGCCTTTGATCATCATTTTCGATTTTGTCTTGGCAAAAATTGTTAGGAGTAAGGCTGGCAATAATAAGCTCTCTTGTAGATATCAGCTTGCATCTTGAGCCTGATTCTAGGATAGGAGTTTTGGGGGTAAAAGGGATGTATATATGTTTGAAAGAAATGGAAAAAGTTTGTTATGGTAGAAAAGGGGAAACAGTCTAGAGTTGTGGTTATGTAAATGGAAGAAAAAGCTCTAAGTATAAAGATTAAAGGCGCCAGCAACAAAGCTCAGAAGGGTCAAAAGAAGAAAAATCAGACCAGAAGCAATCCACCAAAGGTGATGAAGTTGCCAATGCAACAAAGAAGAGCAAGTCCCAACCAAAAAGAAGCAGCCACGCAAGCAAAAAGAAGAAGTTTCCCCAGACATGAAGAAGGGTAAAGGGTAGAGTTCAGGAAAGGATAGACTTAGGGGTTCACTTTGGGTTTAGAAGTGCTTAGGATTCATCTTTGGGTAAAAAGGTAGAAGGGAGCTTTGAATTGCATGCATAAGTGTGCTTTTACCTTTAGCATTTTGCCTAAGATAAAATCTTTTTCATTGAGTGATCCCCTTGTGTTTTAAAACCCTTTTGCTAAAATGAGATCATTTTTATCTCATAACCTTACCCTTTAAACCAAATGTCTTCACTTGATTTGCATAAGCATGATTCATGTTCTGACCTTAATTGAATGTTAAAGAGTTGGTTGATTTGAGCATTTGCCTAAGTTGAGATTTGAGATCATTTTAAAACATGATGAGCATGGGTAGGTTCTTTAAAGTATAGGTGATTATGTTTGCATCGTACAACTAGGCACTTAAGCATTGATACCATCTCTTTACCTTTGCACTTTTGGAATCTGAATGCCCACCTTCAAACCTCACTCTCTCATTTGTTCTTATTTGCTTGAGGACAAGCAAAAAGCAAGTGTGTGGGGTGTTGATATCTCTTGTATTTACACCATTTAGGCTTGCATTTAGTACACATTTTGGTTCTATTTTTCATGTTTTCCTTAGTTTTTGTCCCATTTTCTTCTCCTTTTAGACTTAGGTTGCATTTAGGATATAGTTTGCATTCTTCTTGCATTATGCATATTCTTAGGTACTTATGGAGCTAATAGGAGCTTGGAGGAGCTTTGAGGATGATCCAGGAAGCTAGCTGGACCAAAAGGAGCAAAAGGGACCAAGGCAGACGATCCCTGCAGAGCTTTTTGGTCAAAGCACAGAGGCTATCGATACAATCAGTATCGACCAAGAGTATCGATCAAGGGTGATTGATACAAAGTGTAGCGATCTTGAGTATCGATCATGAGTGATCGATACAAACGTGCCGTGTTAATATCGGTCACTGTATCGATCACTCTCCAGATCGATATGATCCGTATCGATCAATCCCTGATCGATACAACTGATCGATACAACTGATCGATACAAACCCAGTCTGAGCCTGTTTTATTTACACTTTTGCCATTACTCTAGGGCTTCCTTTTTTTGGGTGTAAATAGCCCCTTTTTCTGTATTTTCCAAGAGTCATGTCAATTTACTGTTCTTAAGCATTTTCTTTGAGTTTGTAAGACAAATCCTTTGCTTTATTTAATATAAGTTGGTATTTACCTTTAATCTTTCTTTAATCTCTCTTTTAATCATGATTAGCATCTTTTCCTCTTGTGATTTGGTGTTAAACACGAGTATTAGTGAGTAGTTTGTCTAGGGTTCTTAGTTAGTCTCTAGATTCCCCAAAATCAATAACCACATCTAGGAACTTGCTTTCTCTTTTGATATATTTCGGATTTGCCCTGTTTTGCTCTGTTTTACTTGCATAATCTTGCTTAAACTGTTTTCTTTCTTTGCTCTCTTTGTTGCTCGATCATCTTAGGGTGATAGATTTGTTTCTTAGGCAACAAAAACTCTTATGTGCTTGCTTGCCTTATAAATTTCTCCTCATAACTCTTCTGCTTTCAATAAAACCCATTTGGATTGATAAAAACCCTATACTATGCTACAACTTACTAGTACAAGCTTGGGTGATTGACATCAAGACCTTAAAAACTCTTGTATCACTTGTGTCCAAAGGTTACATCCGAGAAAGCTTGAGTCCTTGTGCTGTACCGGTCCTGTTAATGCCAAAGAAGGATGGATCATGGAGAATGTGTGTAGACTGCCGAGCTTTAATCAACATCACCATCAAGTAGACAAGATGTTAGATGAGTTGAGTGGAGCTACGATCTTTTCAAAGGTTGATCTCAAGAGCGGCTCCCACCTAGTCAGAATGAAAGAGGGCGATGAGTGGAAGACAGCATTCAAGACCAAGAGAGGTTTATACGAATGGCTGGTCATGCCCTTCGGTCTTACAAATGCACCGAGTACATTCATGAGGCTTATGAATCATATACTACGAGCATACATCTGTAAGTCAGTAGTTGTGAATTTTGATGACATTCTGATATATAGCTGTAGCTTAGATGATCATCTCAAACATATTGAGCAAGTGCTAGAAACGTTAAGGTTAGAGGGTTTATATGCAAACTTGAAGAAATGTACCTTTTGCACTGATCAGTTAGTGTTTTTAGGCTTCGTAGTAAGTTCACAGGGGCTTAAAGTGGATAAAGAGAAGATTAAGGCGATTCAGGAATGGTGAACTCCCTCCACCATCGGTCATGTCAGAAGCTTCCACGATTTAGCCAGCTTCTATAGGAGATTTATGAAAGATTTCAGCACCAGTTCCGCCCCCTTAACCTCGGTGCTCAAGAAGAATGTAGCATTCTCATGGGGAAAAGAGCAGGAGCTAGCGTTTCAAAGGCTTAAGGATAGCCTTACACATGTGCCTGTTTTGGCATTACCTAACTTTAACCAAATGTTTGAAGTTAAATAGCATGCCTCAGTTACAGGAATTGGCGCTGTTCTGACTTAAGGAGGGAGACCCGTGGCTTTCTTTAGTGAAAAGCTCAATGGAGCCACCCTGAACTATCCCACCTATGACAACGAACTATATGCTCTAGTAAGGTCTCTTGAAACTTGGCAGCATTACCTTTTATCTAAAGAGTAAGTTATTCATACACGTCATGAGATCCTCAAGTATTTGGGACAAACAACTTTGAAAAAGAGACATGCTAGATGGCTTGAGTTCATAGAGACATTTCCCTATGTAATCAAGTTCAAGAAGGGAAAAGAGAATGTTGTAGCGGATGCTTTATCAAGGAGACACGCCCTCATCTGAACAATGGAGGCTAAGATCATGGGGTTTGAGCATCTCAAGCAACTCTATGGGGAGCATCTCAAGCAACTATATGGGGAGGAACCTGCTTTTGGAGAGCTTTATAACCAATGAAGCCGAGGAGTTTTTGGTTCTTGTTAGAGGCATGATGACTTTCTCTTCAAAGACTGCCGGCTATGCTTACCTCAAAGCTCAGTCAGAGAACTCATCATAAGGGAGGCACACGGTGGAGGCCTCATGGGAAATTTGGGATGGATAAAACACTTAGCATCGTCAAGAAGCATTTCTTTCGGCCCCATTTTAGACTTGACGTTAAGAGGTTCTGCTCCAAGTGCATCACTTGCTTAAAAGCAAAATACAGGTTGCATCCGCACAGTTTATACATTCCTTTACCTATACCTGACCTACCATGGGTAGACATTTCTATGGATTTTGTTTTAGGCTTACCCAAGATCAGAAACAAGGATTCAATCTTTGTAGTAGTGGACCGTTTCTCTAAGATGGCGCATTTCATTCCATGTGCCAAGACTAATGATGCTACTCAGATTACTGATTTGTTCTTTAAAGAGGTGGTGAGGATTCATGGACTTCCAAGAACCATTGTGTCTGACCGAGACACCAAGTTCTTGAGCCATTTTTGGAGAACCATTTGGAGAATGCTTGGAACTAAGCTTCTGTTCTCAATAATTGCCACCCACAAACTGATGGACAGACTGAAGCAGTTAACTGTACACTCTCCACCCTCTTAATGGCTACGGTTGGTAAAAATTTAAGGAATTGGCTACACTGTTTACCTTTCATTGAGTTCGCTTATAATAGAGTACCCCACTCGGCTACTAAGCTTTCACCCTTTGAGATTGTCTATTGTTTTAGACATCTTGGTCCATTAGATCTTACTCCTTTACCGCCAGTGCAACAAGTGAGTCAAGATTGAGTTAGTAAAGCCGAGCTGATGAAAACTATGTTCAAGAAAGTCAAGGAGAACATAGAGAAGAGGAACAAGCACTACAAAAAGAATGCTGATAAGGGACGCTGAGAAGCTACCTTTGAGCCTAGCGATTGGGTTTGGCTACACATGAGGACTTAGAGGTTTCCAGTTGAGAGGAAGTCTAAGCTCTTACCGCGAGGGGATGGCCCATTCAAAGTTCTTAAGAAGACCAATGCCAATGCATATCAGATCGAGCTTCCTGATGAGTTTAACATTTCAAATACTTTTGAATGTGTCTGACTTGTTACCGTTTGATGTAGGGGAATCAGTCCTGAGGACAGAACCTTTCCTAGGGGGAGAGGATGATATCACGCCCCATTTTAGACGTGACGTTGAGAGGTTCTGCTCCAAGTGCATCACTTGCTTAAAAGCAAAATCCAGGTTGCATCCCCACAGTTTATACATCTGTACCTTTACCTGACCTACCATGGGTAGACATTTCTATGGATTTTGTTTTAGGCTTACCCAAGATCAGCAACAAGGATTCAATCTTTGTAGTGGTGGACCGTTTCTCTAAGATGGCGCATTTCATTCCATGTGCCAAGACTAATGATGCTACTCAGATTACTTATTTTTTCTTTAAAGAGGTTGTGAGGATTCATGGACTTCCAAGAACCATTGTTTCTGACCGAGACACCAAGTTCTTGAGCCATTTTTGGAGAACCGTTTGGAGAATGCTTGGAACTAAGCTTCTGTTCTCAACAATTGCCACCCACAAACTGATGGACAGACTGAAGCAGTCAACCGTACACTCTCAACCCTCTTATTGGCTACGGTTGGTAAAAAATTAAGGAATTGGCTACACTGTTTACCTTTCATTGAGTTCGCTTATAATAGAGTACCCCACTCGGCTACTAAGCTTTCACCCTTTGAGATTGTCTATTGTTTTAGACCTCTTGCTCCTTTAGATCTTACTCCTTTACCGTCAGTGCAACAAGTGAGTCAAGATTGAGTTAGTAAAGCCGAGCTGATTAAAACAATGTTCAAGAAAGTCAAGGAGAACATAGAGAAGAGGAACGAGCACTACAAGAAGAATGCTGATAAGGGACGCCGAGAAGCTACCTTTGAGCCTAGCGATTGGGTTTGCCTACACATGAGGACTTAGAGGTTTCCAGTTCAGAGGAAGTCTAAGCTCTTACCGCGAGGGGATGGCCCATTCAAAGTTCTTAAGAATATCAATGCCAATGCATATCAGATCAATCTTCCTCGTGAATTTAACATTTTAAATACATTTGAATGTGTCTGACTTGTTACTGTTTGATTTAGGGGAGTCAGTTCTGAGGACAGAACCTTTCTTAGGGGGAGAGGATGATATTACTATATATTTTGTGTATTTTGCATGCATTTAGGATAGTTTCTCATGCATTCACCTTGCATATTAGGCTAGTTTGCACCATTTTAGGTCCTAGAGCACTTTTGCATTAGCATTCGCATGTTTCTTGTATTATGCATCATATTCAGGTTGTTTTTGGACACTTTGGAGCTTTGGACGATTCGTGGATCTGCCAAGTGATACAAGTCTTTTTGTGACTTTGTTTCAATCACCCTTGTACTAATCAGTTGTAGTATAGGTTATATGTCAATCCAATTTGGAGGAGTTGAAAACAGAAGAGTTGAGAGTAAAATCTCTAAGTCAAGCAAGTAGAGAAAATGTTTTGTTCCCTAAGCAACAGTTCTAGCAACCTAAGTGAAACAAGAAACAAGAGAAGTGAAAAGAAAAGCAAACTAGATGTGGTTATTCACTTTGGGGAATTTTAGATATCGACTAAGGCTGTTTCAAACTTCATTGATCAAGCAAGTAAGCAAGCAATGGTGATTCCTAGACATAGAGTTCACAATTAAGCTAGTTAGATTCAATCTCTTGGCAAATAACCCTTTGCTAAACATTCTAATAAGAACTAACTCTCATTAGTGCTAAAACATCAAGCAAGCAATAATAAACAACTCTATTAAAGTCAAAATGCTCCTCAAACAGTCAATCTCTTGAGCCAAGGCCAGCAAATCCTCTATTAAACATGATCAGCATTTCATCAAACACTTGGTGGGCATAAGTGAAAGCTAACAACTTAGACAAGTTTGATCAAGACTAATCTACCATGAATAACAGATTAATAGAGAGGAACCCATATACTGAAGCACTTAACAAGCCCTAGTCCAGCCTTGGATTCCCCTAATCTACCACATCTAGAAATTCTAAGATAACTACTCACTCATAATCATGTTTAACACCAAATCACAAAGGAAAAGGATGCTAATCATGATTAAAAGAAAGATTAAAGAAAGATTAAAGCAAATACTTGATTATATTAAACAAAACAAAGAAATTGTCTTACAAACTTAAAGAAAATGCTCAAGAACAGTATTTTGACAAGACATGTCAAAAATCTGGAAAAAGAGGCTATTTATAGCCTAGAGAAGAAAACCCTAGAGTAATGGCATAATCTTAATAAAAAAACAGGTTCGGACTGTGTCAGTATCGGTCAGTTGTATCGGTCTTCAGTGACCGAAATGGATCCATATCGGTCTGGAGTGATCGACACATAAGACCAAAATCTATCCGTTGTGTTTGTGTCGATCACACTTGACCGATACTGGTGATCGACACTGCTCTGTATCGGTCTGGAGTGATCGACACATAAGACCAAAATCTATCAGTTGTGTTTGTGTCGATCACACTTGACCGATACTGGTGATCGACACTGCTCCGTATCGGTAGACGTTGACCGATACTCACCGTGATCTGACCGAAAACTTCTGCAGAGATCTTCTGCTTCGATCCTTCTTGCTCCTTTTTGCCCAGCTAGCATCTTGGATCATCCCCAAAGCTCCTCCAAGCTCCCTTTAGCTCCAAAAGCACCTAAAAACATCCAAAATGCAAGAAAAATGCAAACTTAATGCATCCTAAGTCTAAAAGGAGAAGAAAATGGGACAAAAGCTAAGGGAAAACATGCAAAAGAGGACCAAAATATGTACTAAATGCAGCCCTAAATGGTGTAAATACAAGTGATATCACTAAGGCTCGTGAGGAAGGTTATGGACACTTGGAGAACTCAACCATTCAGCTAAGGACCCGAGATCGAGTAGCGGATCGAGCAAGGCAGGTCGATCTAGATGAGATCGACCAGAAGATCGAGCGCACCAAGTGGATTCAAGAGGAAGGATCGAGATCAAGATCGAGAGAGGAGATCGATCTGGAGTACGGACGTAAATGACGCCATGCAGAATGAGGACCAGATCGAGATTCCAACCGGATCAACACAAGATCGACTCAGAGATCGACCAAAGCCATCTGATCCCAGACAAAGATCGAGAGCCAGATCGAGCTTCCAGCTCGATCCCAGACAAACCTTATCCGACCAGCTGTGTCTTTGGCGGCTAGCGAGGGGGGGGACCAGCTAACGGTTTAGCCAATTTTGGCAAAAGCAGCCATTCGCTTTCATTATCTTCATTCTGTCTTTTGCTTTTTTGTTATCTTCTACCTTAGGCGATTTCGCCATTGCAACTTAAGCTTGGAATCTTTTAATATTAAGCAAGTTTCCCTTTTTATCTTTCGTTGATCATGCTTAGCTTATCGTGTATTGCCTTCGATTCGGTCATAAACATGTGTAGTGAGTAGTCGTTTTGGGTTTTGGGGTTGAGGTGATTCAAAATGGTTGAAAGCTTTCAAAGCTTTGTGTTTTCTTTGTTCTTCATACCTTCTCTTCTAGGATCTTGGGATCTTAAAGCCTAGAGAGCCTTGGAAAAGGTCTCTATGACCCACAGGCTGTCTTATCTTGACAGGATTCAGATGTCCTGGAAAACCAGATCCGGGAGACTAATTCTTCCTTTCCCACATGCCATGGTTGTTTAGGAGATTAGTTAGGTCGATATTTGAATCTGTCTTTGTTGCTCTTCGATCTCTTTTTCCACCAAACGCCATGGGTTTGGAGAAGAGATTGAGAAAATTAACCATACCACATGCCATGGATGGTTTTTGTTTTGTTTTCAAGGCTTAGAGTTCCTTTTAAAAGAGTAGATCTAAATGTTTTCAAACCAAAGCTTGAATCTTTGATACCCTTGAATATGAACCTCGACCCTAAACCCTCTCTTTTAGTGTTTTAAATCTCTGTTAATCATTCGCTTGCCATTTAGTTTGCATCCTGTTCGTTAGAAGTCATTTGCTTGAAGTTGTTTGTTAGATCGAACCATTCTGCTCGATCCAGTGCTCGATCCTGTGGTCGATTCACTGGTCGATTTTTAGGTTTTAGTAGCTTTGCATTTTTCATCCTTTGCTTGTTCTTCGTGGTAGTTAACCCTCTTCTAGGGATTTTAAAATGGTTTTGCATTGCATTAGATCATTGCATTTAGTTTTCCTTGAATTTACCTACCATTTATCTATTCTGCTTAGATTTGCTCATTCCCTTGCATTCTTAGTGTACTTCCGGCTCCTATGTATGGATTGATACCTCACTTGCATGCTATACTACATCTGAGTGTTGGATTTGAGTTTTGATAACCTCTCCTGCTTGCATTGCTTAGTAAAAAACTTGTTACCAAATGGCACTGTTGCCATCTTAGGGTTGCTAGAAAGCATTAAGATTTGGGGTTTAGTAAACTCTAAGCCTTTTCTTTCATTTTGGTTACTAATCTCTTTCTCTTCACACCTGTGTCTTTCAGGTACATGAATTTGCGTTCTAGGGGTGACAACAACTTACTTACACCCCTAGATAATATTCACCAACTCAGACATTCAAGAACAAGAAGAGCAAGAGAGCAAGCTAGAGTCTTTGAGGAGATTGTTCAAGACAGTACATAGGCGCTGGAGATGCTCCTAATACGCATCACAATCGCTTTGGGATCACTCCTCCTCCGGTCCAGAATAACAATTTTGAGATGAAGCATGGATTCATCTCAATAGTTCAGAATAGCAAATTCCACGGGCTGGCTATGGAAGACCCCTTAGAGCACCTTGATAACTTTGAGAAGGTGTGTGGGATGATCAAGATCAATGGCATATCCGAAGATGCTTTCAAGCTGCGTCTCTTTCCTTTTTCTCTCTGTGACAAGGCTAGGTATTGGGAGAAGACACTTCCACACGGCACCATCACGTCATGGGCTGAATGTAAGAAAATTTTTCTCTCTACTTTTCTCAAGCACCAAGACAGCTCGGTTTAGAAGTGAGATCAGCGGCTTCACTCAAAGGCAGAACGAGACATTGAATGAAGCTATGGAGAGGTTCAAAGACTATACCATTCAGTGTCCTCACCAGGGCTTCAGTGAAGAGACTCTACTAAGCACAATATACCGTGGAGCATTGCCAAAGATCAGTTTGCTTCTTGATACGGGAAGTAAGGGCAATTTCCTTGGTCAAGAAGTTGAAGAAGGTATGGAGCTGATAGAGAACTTGGCATTGAGTGATGGAAATTATTCAGAGGACTATGTGATCGAGCACCAAAAGGAGCTGATCTAGAGTCTCACAAGGAACAGCTTAAGTCCCTCCATGAGAAGATAGACAAGCTAGTGCTTGCAAATCAGAAGCAAGTTCACTTCTTAGGAGAAGCTGAAGATGTCTCCGAGGAACTAGAGCTGACCCAAGAAGAAGCTAACTGGATTGCTGGTCAGAACTACAACAAGAATCAGGGCTATTCACAAGGCTACCAAGCGAACAACAATCTCTCTTACAGGAGCACGAATGTAGAAAATCCTAATGATCAGGTGTACCCCCCTCAGCAAGCAAAGCCCTTTGTACCTTATAACAAGGGTTTTCAACCGAATAGTGGCTTTCAAGGGCAGAGGCAAGGGAACTTTCAATGTCCGCAGCAACAGCAAGGCAACAAAGGTTACACTCCTATGTTTCCTCCCGGCTTTGTTCCTCAACAACAACAGATGCAACAGCCTCCTCAAGATCCGGTTCAAGCAATGTTTCAGCAGTTGCTTCAAGGTCAATCTTCAACTAATCAGAAGATTGCCGAGATGAACAACCCCCTTGACTCCTCTCTTACTGACGTCTCAACTCAGTAACAAGCGGTCAGAACAGCTTACCAGGCAAGTGTGAGCAGAATCCAAAGGAATACGCCAATGCTATCACCTTGAGGAGTGGTAGAGAGGTTCCTCTGTGTGTTGTTTCTATAAAGAATGAGGACATTGTAGTCCAAGAGGGGCAGGGTAACCTTTCAGCTGATGAGGAAACCAACTTTGACAAAGTGTGGATTGAGAGACCAAGAAGGGGTAGAGAGGTAGCCGTAGAGAAGAAGGTGGAGCAAGCTACTAAAGAGAAAGATGTTTATGTGCCTCCACCGTATGTACCTAAGCTTCCTTTTCATTGCCGCTTGAAGAAACACCTGATAGAGAAACATAGACACTTGTTTGAAAAGCATCTAAAGGACGTTGAGATCAAGTAGCCTCTTGTGTATTTCCTAGCTATGATGCCGAAGTGTGCTAAGTTCTTGAAAGACACCCTTACAAAGAAGAACAAGGAGAGTAAAGAAGTCTTGGTTCTTAGTGAAGAGTGTAGTGCCATTATTCACAGAGAATTAGTGCCTAAGAAGCTAGGAGATCCAGGATCCTTCACCATTCCTTGTGCTTTGGGTCCATTGAAGTTTGAGAGCTGTTTATGCGATTTGGGAGCAAGAATAAATATCATGTCCCATTCTGTAGCAAAGAAGCTCGGTTTTACACGGTTCAAAGAGTGTAGGATCTCCCTTGTGTTAGCTGACAGAAGCGTGAGACTTCCATTGGGTATGCTAGAGGATCTTCCAGTGAGAATAAGTGAAGTCAATGTACCAACCGACTTTGTTGTGCTTGAGATGGATGAAGAACCTAAGGATCCGCTTATACTTGGAAAACCATTCCTTGCAACCGCCGGGGCAATCATCGATGTCAAGAACGGAAAGATAGCTCTACACTTGGGCAAGGACATTAAGCTGGATTTTGATATCAATGAGGTCCTGAAGAAGCCGACCATTGAAGGACAAGCATTCTACATAGAGACGTTGGATGCCATGGCTGATGAACTGCTAGAAGAGTTGGCTCAAGAGGATCACTTGAAGCTGGCATTGACTAAGGAGAGAGGAGCGTACGGTTTCTTGGACCAGAGGACTCAGGAGTACGTTAATCTCCTTGACTCTAGAAAGGTTGTGATGGAAGATGAGGGAGAATGCCTAGAGATCGATCAGGAAATCGAGAAGATCACTCGATCCAGGACAGCAATCGATAAGAAGATCGAGGAGACTGGTGGATCCCGAGAAGAGAACGACTCAGACACTCGATCCACTACTCGATCCACATCAAATCAAGTAAGTGATCGACCTGAGTGCAGTCGATCCAGCAAAAAAATCGATGGGAGGATCGAGCGAAGCCAATCGATCAGTTCAGAGAACGAGACGGACACTCGATCCCCTGCTCGGTCCCAATAAAATCGAGTAAGAGAATCGAGTGAAGTTGCTCGATCCAGACCAAACGAGTGCAAGATCGATTGGATGACTCGATCTCGGTGGGGACAACGGTTCAAGAAAGCAGTCTTTTGGGTCATGACTCGGGTTCTAAGGAGGCTACTAAGGACAACAACGCCAACACTAGCCACGAGGAGGACTGGAGCGAGCTGCTAGCGCCAAAGGTGGACCTAAAGGAGCTTCCAAAAGGGCCAAGGTATGCTTTCTTAGGGCTCAATACCTACCCCGTGATTGTGAATGAGAACTTAAGTGATGATGAGTTGAACTCGCTCCTAAATGAGCTGAGAAAGCATAGGAAGGCCATTGGGTACACTCTAAGTGACATGAAGGGCCTTTCACCAATGCTTTGCACTCATAGGATTCACTTAGATAATGAGAATTTGATAAACGTTTTCTAGCGAGGGTTTATGATGCAGAGAGGTTCTCAAACTCTAATGCAAGCAATGTCGTAGTATAGCAAGCAAGAGAGAGTCAATCCACTTCTAGGAGATAGATATTGCACAGAGAATGCAAGGACTAAAGCAAATCTAAGCAAAATGAGACAATTTATGAGAAAATATCTAGAAAGGAAGCAACTACCACGAGAAACAAACGGATTAATTAAAGGAAAGAGCTTCGAATTATTAAAATTCGACTAGTGGATCGACCACGAGATCGACCACTAGATCGAGCAGTAACAATCGATCTCGTCTAAAATTGTAAGAACAGTAAAGCTAATGACCAGGATGCTATCAGATAACAAGCGAATGATGAGAATAGACGTAAAGATGCTAAAAGAAAGGGCCTAGGGTTGAGATTCATGGTTAGGGCTTTCAAAAGTTCGACCTTGGGTTTAAAACTTTAGATCGACTCACTTGGTGAGGATCTCTAAGCCTTGAAAAAAAAACAAGATCTATCCGTGGCTTTCGGTATAGATCACTCTTTCATCCTCTCCTCCAAACCCATGGCTTTTGGTGGAAAGAGAGGTCGAAAGGCAAGGAAAACAGATTTCAAGTAAATGGCTTAACTAGTCCCCCAAACTTCCATGGCTTTTGGGAAGGGGTAACTAGTCTCTAAGGTGTGATCTTCCGAGGCTCCTGGATCCTGTCAAGGTAAGGAACCTCTCGGATCATGAAGCTCTTGGCATGAGAGTCTTCAAGCTTTAAGCTTTAAACACCTTAGAAGAGATAGCCTTTAAAAATGTTTAGAAAAAACCCCCAAGATCGAAACCTTTTCTACCCCTTAATCCTCTCAACCCCGAACCCAAAGTAACTACTCACTACACATAGAGTAAATCAAGCAAAGCATATGAAACGAGACGATGAACACGAAAGAAAAACTGGATTAAACGATAATGATTCGAATACAAAAGCTTAAGAGAAAAACGAGTTTCAACAATGGTGTTCTTCCGAAAACGAGAGAGAAAACATAAAGAAAAGGATAAGGATCTGAAAGTTATCGAAAAAGGGCGTCGCCGCCTTGCCTAAAATGCCCAAACAAGCCAATGGTCCCCCCTTCGCTAGCAGCCAAAAACAGTGGAAAGGACAGAAATCGACCCCAAGATCGAGTGGTTCTCTCGATCATATCCGGACATCGTGTCTTCGGCTCGATCTAGGTGTCGATCTTCATCGGCGAATCAAGTGTTGCATCCGATCTCGGTATCGATCTTCGGCTGGATCGAGTGGTGTACTCGATCTGTCTCTCGCTCTGCATGGCGTCATTTACGTCCGTACCGATTGATCGATTGCTTCACTCGATCTCCGTCTCGATCATTTTCCTTGGATCGCCTAGTTGGCTCGATCTTCTGGTCGATCAACTCCTAGATCGACCGGCCATGCTCGATCTGCTCCTCGATCTCTGGTCCTTAGCATATTTCCGAGCTCCCACAAACTGCTACATCAGCTTCAACACGTCCACGAACCTCCACGACTCCAAAGCAGCCAGAAACAACCTGAAAGTGATGCAAAATGCAAGGAAAATGCGTATGCTGATGCAAGAATGCTCTAGGACCCTAAGTGATGCAATCTAACCTAAAACATGGTAC
This sequence comes from Thlaspi arvense, assembly GCA_911865555.2. Taxonomy (NCBI): domain Eukaryota; kingdom Viridiplantae; phylum Streptophyta; class Magnoliopsida; order Brassicales; family Brassicaceae; genus Thlaspi; species Thlaspi arvense. The sequence goes on from OU466857.2 coordinate 18,428,081, forward strand.
AAATGCATGAAAAGCTAACTAATGAGTATGCAAAATGTATGCAATATGCAATAACATCAACTCCCCCAAACTTACTTCTTGCTTGTCCTCAAGCAACAGAAAATAAGTAAAGAAGAGAGGTTTTCAGAAAAAAAAATGAGTGGGGTTTTAAACTTTTTGCAAAGGTGCCTTTCAAATGAATCAATCTCAATATCCTAGTTAACAGTTCTAAAATGCTATGCTTACACTCATACTCCAAAAAACTTAGCCATACTCATCACACAAAGAAATTCAAATCATGACTCTCCTATTCCTAACAATCAAAGAAACTCATCCTTTAACATTCATTAACATTCGAACCATGAATTAAACTTATGCACTTTAAAGCAAAACACATTTGGCTAAGGGTTAAGGTTATGAGCATAGAATGATCTCATTTGAAAAGGGTTTATAATCAGAACAAGGGTTTCTCTCAAAAATGGATGAACTTGTGCATAATGCTAAAGGTAAAGACAATTTATGCATACATGATTAGATTCTCATCTACCCATGTAAACTATCAAATGATCCTATACCTCTCTCATTTAAGAAATTTTATCCTCACTCACCACTTAAGAGTCTACCCTTTCCTTCACAAATTTAGCAATCCCCAATTCAAAATAAAGACATTTTTAAACTTTTAGGCTAGTGAAAAGGTTTTGAAAAATACTTTTGCTCTTTAGAAATTTCTTATTGGTAGCTCTCTTATTATTTTTTTTCTTTTATTTTTTTTCTTTATTTGGCACTTAGGCTCTTTTTTATTTCTTTTTTTTTTCTTTTCTCTTTTTTTATTATTTTATTATGAAGAGCTACCTCCTGAAATTAGAGCATACTTAGTTTTTTTTTTTTAAAAAAACAACCTTTCACTTAAAACCTCATTTCATTCCTTAAAACACAAACTCTTTGAAACCGAAAACAAATAGACAAGAAAGCAACCCCAATGATCCCCCAAACTTATCCTAAGCCTATACCTAGCTTCAAAATGCAAAGCTAGCAACAATATGAAAACCAATTCATGTCGCCTAAACCTAACACTTTATGCCAAGTTCAAACCAAAAGGAAGGCCTCACAAAGATGTCACACAAGAACATTTGGCTTCAAAGGAGGGTAAGGTTCAAGGAGGGAGTTCTACTTAGGCTCACAAAGAATGGTAAAAAGGAAGAAGAGAGCCTAAATATTTTAAAACCATGTGTTCATTTTCAAATGCATAAGAATGATAATTAGAATTTCAAATTAAGGTTTTCACTTATTAGAATGAGTTTCAAATCATGAGAGTTCAATTCAAGCCACGAAAATCCTAACAAGTGATCCAAGCATGGAAAGAACTTACTTTCAAAGCATAGACAAAGCATTAGAGAACTACCAACTAGGGCATTGAAACAATTCATAAGTAAAAAAACCTTTGTAAGAAATTCTAACCCCTTATGCAAAATGCAAACAACCTAAGTGATATGAGAAACTCTAGACTCAATCCTAACATGTTTTAAAAAAATGAATGCAACTACATGAATCTTTGAAAAAATTTTAAGACTAAAGACTCAAGGATGCAAAAAGGAAAATAAGATCAAAGAACACAAGTCAAATCACACATATACTCCCCCAAACTTGCTTGACACCGTCCCGGTGGCAAACTCATCCGAAGGAGCATCAAAACACAATGCAAGAAACAAACATGAGCGGTTATATACAATGGAAGAAGGTTGTTACCTCTGGTCTAGGCTAGGCTGGAACTTGAGGATGTTCCAGAGGAGCTAGAGATCGTTGCTTTGCCTTTGTCAGCTGGTTCTTGGAGAGAGTGGCGCGCCGACTGAATGTTGTCTCCTTGGGTCTCGCGGATGACAACTCCTCCGGTTGAGAGCCTTCTCTTCTCGGGTTGTTGCATCTCTTAACTTGCAGCTGGCTTAGGCGTGCCTCCCTGAAGTGCTTTGACTCTCTTCGAAAGCTTCTTCAGCATCTTGCCTTGCCACTTGTTAATCTTCCTTTGCATCTCTACCACCGATGCTAGGAACTTCTCGGTTTTTGTCCTCGGCTCGAAGTCCAGCTTGGGAAATTTTGTAAGCCTCGGGCATCTCATCTTCCGTGCCTGGAGACTCTGACCTTTGACGCGGGGCAATGGCCGAAGCAGGCGGTCCTCCTAAAGGGGCAAAGCATTCTTCCTCCGTGGGCAAGAACTCGATGTTCCCAACACCAAGCAGCTCGGTTTCATCTCTGTTGGGAAGGATGCACACTCTCTTCTTGTCTTCGTCATCAATGAAGAGGTAGGCATAGAACCCTTCTGCTGGCGTGCGTCCCAAGCTATCAGTATTCCTCATGTATGCTTCATCCATGAAAGATCTGTTTAGGACGTGAGCAAAGTCATGAATGGGCACACCGGCTTGCACGAACAGAGGAGTAAGGAAACAGCCAATGTAAGGGAGGTTGCCTTGCACCGTAAGGCATAGGCCTTGTACTTCACCAAGGAAGCCGCGAGCACACAGCCGTAGTTCACTTCATCGCCGAGTTCATCCTCTATGGGCTCGTCCTTTGCATCCGGATCACACACCAAGTGCTTCACACCTTGGAACAGGAAGCACAGCTCCGTCTTCGTGACCGTAGGGGCAACAGATCTTCCACTGAACGTGTTGGCAATCAGCTTCAGAGTATACCTCAGCACCGGGCTCCTTACTCGCTTGATCTTGGCGGTGTTGGCTTTGTAGTCCTCATTGCTGCACAGATCCCAAAACTCGTCGGCTTTCTTGAAGGCTGGGAACTCGACCTTGTATGCATCAGCGTTAAGGCCGTAGGCTTGGCATAGCTCAAGGATGGAGAGTGTGTAAGCTTGACGTCCAACTTTGAAGTAGAGGCGGCCTTGGGAAGGGACGGGTGCACTAGGATTCTCATACCGTAACTCCAAGGTGGCAAGGAAGTCTATTGTCACTTCAGGAATGGTTGGGCAATCCATCCGTGACAGACATCATAAACCAATGTTCTTGAGGAGTTGGTCGAAGTCCCCAAGAATCCCAAGCTTAGACAACAGCTCTCGATCAGCAAACTTGGTATGCTCAAACCGGAGCCTCTCTAGCCGCTTCTTATCCCTCTTCTCATCCTTGCTCCACCGGACCCTCTCTTGAGCTACCACTTCTTGTCCTTCTCCTTCTTGTGCTTGCTCCTCTCTTGTTCTCTTTGGGGCCATGGTTCCTGAAACAAATTCTAAAGAGATTGATAAGCACAGGGCGGTTTGATGAGAATAAGAGAAGAGAAGGAGAGAATTTATAAAAGGCTACCCTAGAATTTTGAGGAATAAATAAAAATCATAGCTAAATAAAAGGGAATCAAATCTTTAGATACTGAAAAATCTGGAATTTTTTCCTTTTACTTAACTAGTTTTAAAAATTCAAAACCGATCCTATATTCTAAAACAAGATCTTGCGATATTAAAGGAGATTTTCTAAAATTAAACCATTAAATCTTTGAAAACACCTTTGCAAGAAGTTCAGAATATCTTTGCTAGTTTTTAAAAATTGAAACTCTCACTCTCTTTGTTTAAAATTCTCGAGCAAAACAGAGATGAGAGGGTGAGAGGATGTTTGAAATATTTAAAGACTTAGCAAAACCAAAACAATGGGTAGTCAAAGTGGTTTCTGACAAAGTCTTGGTCAAGGCACATCTTTCATGGTCAAAGATGCTTGCCTTGACCAAGTTTTGAATTCAAAAGTTGGAGGGAATAGAGTAAAGGAGGGAAAGAAAAATGTTACCTCGGCACAAGATCGAGTCCATTCGGTCGATCTAGGACTCGATCTCATGCCCAAAATGGCTTAGATCAAGAGGGTTACTCGATTTGAGACTCGATTCATGGTGAATCGATTCATGGTGAATCGAGTCCTGGATCGATTGGCTCTCTCGATCATTGAGATATTGGCTCCTCGGCTAAGTCCACATGATCGAGCTATGTCCTCGATTTAGGGGTCGATTTGGCATAGATCGAGTGATGGATCGAGTCGAGTGATCGATCTGTTTTCAACAGATTTTCCCGAGAGAAATTAGATCGGTCGATCCGATTTGGATTGATCGATCCTTTTTCGTCAAGGTCGATCTTGTCACTCGTTCTCGTCTAGATCGACTGGAACCTCTCGATTCACTGACTCGATCTAGCAAAGATCGAGCCAGGATCAGTCGATCTAGCACTCGATCTCTAGCCTTATTCTAAACCATATTGCCTTTTTAAGACCTCAAAGTCAAGGTTTAGACTCCTTATACCTGTTCCTACACACTTGGAAAATAAAAGCATAAAACTGAAAGGGAAATAAAGCAGAGATATGTACAAGATAAACATGGGAATGCCTCCCAAGTGCGCTTTCTTTAACGTCTTTAGCTAGACCTTACTTGGTCTAAGCGGATGGTGGGTCTTGGAGAAGCACTGAGGTACTCTCCTTGTCATAGCTATCTGCCAAATAGGGCTTGACTCTGTGTCCGTTGACGGTGAATGCACTGCCACTTTTTCCCATCAGAGTAACAGCTCCATAAGGCAACACTTCTTGAATCACGAACGGTCCGCTCCACCTTGATTTCAGCTTGCCCGGGAAGAGCTTGAGCCTCGAGTTGTACAGCAACACTAGTCCTCCTTCCTTGAGCTCCTTGGCAACCAACTTCTTGTCATGAGCCTCCTTAGTCCGCTCCTTGTATATCCGGGAGCTCTCGTAAGCATTCAGCCTCAACTCGTCCAGTTCGTGTAGCCGAATAAGATGCCTCTCCTGAGCAGTCTTGAGATCAAAGTTCAGCCTCTTCACAGCCCACAACGCACGGTGTTCCAGCTCAACCGGGAGGTGACAGCCCTTGCCATAGAGTAGAGTAAAAGGGGTTGTACCAATCGGCGTCTTGAAGGCGGTACGGTAGGCCCAAAGAGCATCGTCCAGCTTCACTGCCCAGTCTTTCCTTGTGGCTCCGACGGTCTTCTCTAGAATAGCTTTGATTTGCCTGTTGGACACCTCCACTTGACCGCTTGTTTGAGGATGATACGGTGTAGCCACCTTATGCTTAACCCCATACTTTCTCAAGAGGTTCTCAAAGACCTTGTTTATAAAGAGGCTTCCTCCATCACTTATAACAACCTTGGGTACCCCAAACCTTGGGAAGATGATACTCTTGAACAACTTGATTACCACCTTAGAATCATTTGTAGGGGAAGCAACAGCTTTAACCCATTTAGAGACATAATCCACAGCTACTAAGATGTATTTGTTGCCGTATGAAGAAGGGAATGTTCCCATGAAGTCAATTCCCCACGCGTCGAACACGTCAACCTCGAAGATGGGAAGTTGAGGCATTTCGTTCCTCTTAGTTATATTCCCTGCTCGTTGACATGCCTCACAGCTCTTCACAAACTCGTGTGCATCTTTAAAAATGGAGGGCCACCAGAAACCGGCTTGCAACACCTTCGTGGCTGTCTTGAATGAGGCGAAGTGTCCTCCGTAAGAAGAGCCATGGCAATGGTAGAGGATATCCCTGGCTCTTCCTTTGTAACACATCTCCGGTACAAGCTTTCTACTCCTCTTTTGTATAGGTAGGGTTCGTCCCAGAAGTAGTCACTAGCCTGCCTCAAAAACCTCTTCTTGTGATAGCTGTTGAGATGTGTTGGCTCCTCACCACATGCTATATAGTTCACTACATCAGCATACCACGGTAGATCCTCCTCTTTGAAACTCAGCACCTCCTCAAACCTCCCTTCTAGCTTCCCACACACAGCCGTAGTAATCGCCATAAGCTGCTCTTCTGGAAGAGAGTCATCTAAGGGGAGAGACTCGTTGATCCTTAGCCGTGAGAGGTGGTCAGCGACTCCATTTTCTATCCCTTTCTTGTCTTTAATCTCCATGTCAAACTCCTGGAGTAACAGAATCCATCTTAAGAGCCGAGGCTTAGTGTCTTTCTTCGAGTAGATGTATCGTAAGGCAGCGTGATCCGTGTATACAATAGCCTTGGAGCCAACCAGATATGATCTGAACTTCTTAAAGGCGAAGACTACTGCAAGCAACTCCTTCTCCGTAGTGGTGTATCGTGATTTCGTGTCATCCAAGGTCCTTGAAGCATAGTAGATCACGTGTAGCTTCTTGTCTTTCTTCTGACCAAGGACGGCTCCTACGGCGTAGTCACTAGCATCACACATGATCTCAAAGGGAAGAGACCAATCTGGTGCTTGGACTATAGGAGCTGATGTAAGGGGTTCCTTGATGGTCACGAAAGCCTTCAAACACTCCTCATCAAATACAAACTCAGCTTCCTTGCACAACAGCCGTGAAAGAGGGCGAGCAATCTTGGAGAAATCTTTGTTGAAACGCCTGTAGAACCCTGCGTGTCCCAAGAAGCTTCTGACTCCCTTGACATTAACCGGCGGCTCAAGACCCATCATGACCTCCACCTTAGCCTGATCAACCTCAATACCCTTCTCTGATATCTTGTGACCGAGCACGATCCCTTCCTTAACCATGAAGTGGCATTTCTCCAAGTTCAGCACCAAGTTTGTCTCTTCACAACGTTTAAGTACCCTTCAAAGATTCAACAAACACGCAGGAAAGGACGCACCATACACAGAGAAGTCATCCATGAATACCTCTACCATCTCCTCTATAAGATCAGAGAAGATCGACATCATACACCGCTGAAAGGTAGCCGGTGCATTACACAATCCAAACGGCATCCTTCGATATGCAAAGGTACCGTAGGGACATGTGAAAGTCGTCTTCTCCTGATCGTTTGGGTGAATAGGAATTTGAAAGAAACCACTATACCCATCGAGAAAACAGTAGTAAGGGTGATTTGCAAGTCTCTCAAGCATTTGATCAATAACAGACAAGGGGAAATGGTCTTTCCTAGTCACAAGGTTAAGCTTCCTATATCAATACACATTCTATGACCAGTAATGGTCCTAGTAGGGATAAGTTCATCCTTTTCATTCCTTATGACCGTGATCCCTCCCTTCTTAGGCACCACGTGTACAGGGGAAACCCACGTGCTGTCACTTATGGGATAGATCACGTCAGCCTCTAAAAGCTTAAGGATTTCCTTCTTAACAACCTCTTTCAAGTTAGGATTCAAACGCCTTTGATGTTCTATAGAAGAGGCATTCTCATTATCCAAGTGAATCCTATGAGTGCAAAGCATTGGTAAAAGGCACTTGATGTCACTTAAAGAGTACCCAATGGCCTTCCTATACTTTCTCAGCTTAGTCAAGAGCGAGTGCAACTCATCATCACTGAGGTTTTCGTTTACTATCACGGGATAGGTGTTATTAGGCCCTAAGAAAGCATACCTTAGCCCTTTTGGGAGCTCCTTAAGGTCCACCTTTGGGGCTAACAGCTCACTCCAGTCATCCTCGTGGCTGTTGTTGTTGCTTTCCTCCTTGGAACTCTCCTTTGAACCCGAGGCATTGCTCTTCAGACTGCTTTCCTCCATCGCTATCCCTTCTGAGATCGAGTCCTCCGGTCGATTCTCCTCTCGATGTCGTCTAGATTGAGTCATTTCGCTCGTTTCACTTACTCGATTTGATATGGATCGAGTAAGGGATCGAGACGCTGAGTCGATCTCTTGATTGGACTCCAAAATGATCGGGAGGTCTCTCTCGATCGTCGACTTGATTGTTTTTCCTGATCGAGCATTCTTCTCGATCTGTCCATCGATTGTTGCACCTGATCGAGTTGTGTTCTCGATTGACTTGTCGATCTGACTCCTGGATCTAGTGATAGCGTCGATCTCGGGGTCGATCTCTAGGCAGCAACCTTCTTCATTCTTGATAATCCTCCTAGAATCCAGCAGGTTCACGTACTCTTGGGTTCTCTGGTCCACATAGCCAAACTCCCCTGGCTCCTTAGTCAGTGCTAGCTTCAGATGGTCTTCTAGAGCCAGCTCTTCCAGCAACTCATCCGCCAATGCATCCATCGTTTCAATATAGAAAGCTCGTCCTTCAATGGTTGGCTTCTTCAGAACCTCGTTGATGTCGAAGTCAAGCCTGATCTCTTTTCCCAAATGCAAAGCAATCTTCCTATTCTTCACGTCTATGATAGCCCCGGCGTTTGCAAGGAACGGTCTCCCTAAGATGAGTGGGTCTTTAGGCTCCTCATCCATATCCAACACTACAAAGTCTGGGGGTACATTCACACCACTGATTCGTACCGGTAAATTTTCAAGCAACCCCACTGGTAGCCTCACGCTTCTATCAGCCAGCACCAATGAGATCCGACAGTCTTTAAACCGAGTAATACCAAGATTCTTAGCCACGGACTGAGGCATCAAGTATATACTAGCTCCGAGATCACACAAGCAGCTCTTGAACTCTAAAGGACCCAAAGCGCAGGGTATAGTGAAGCTTCCAGGGTCTCCTAGCTTCTTGGGGACTATCTCCTTGTGTATAACCGCGCTACACTCTTCACTTAAAACAAGTACCTCTTTGCTTTCTTTGTTCTTCTTCACAAGGGTGTCCTTGAAAAACTTGGCACACTTGGGCATCATAGCTAGACAATCAACAAGAGGCTGCTTGATTTCCACGTCTCTCAGGTGCTTCTCAAACAGGATCTGATGCTTCTCGATGAGCTGCTTTTTGAAACGACCGGGAAATGGCAACTTTCGTACGTAAGGTGGGGGCACGTAAGAGTTCTTCTCCTTGGTGGTTTGCTCACTTTTCTTCTCAGCGACCGCCTTATCTCCTCTCCTCGGCCCTTGGATCCAAACGTTGTCAAAGTTTATCTCATCATCATCAGCCGAAGGTTTACCCTCCCCCTCTTGAATTGCAACGTCCTCGTTGTTCTTTTTGTAGAGACCGGAGGTTCGAGCTCTTTGCCGCTTCTCAACGTTATAGCATTAGCATACTCCTTGGGATTCTGCTCACACTTTCCTGGAAGACTGTTCTGACCACTCGTGCTTGCTTTGCCTTTCTCCAGCTGCTTGATCTTGTTGTTTAGGTTGGTGATCTGAGTGGAGAAGTCGGTTAGAGATGAGTCTAGGCGAGTGTTCATTTCAGCGAACTTCTGGTTGGTAGAGGCTTGCCCTTGTATTAGCTGTTGAAACATTGCTTGAACCGGATCAACTTGTTGTTGCATCGGTTGTTGTTGCTGAGGTGCGAAGCCTGGAGAGTAGTTAGGAGTATAACCCTTGTTGTTTTGTTGTTGCCCTTGGAAGTTGCTCTGCCCTTGACCTTGGAAACCACCCCTCGGTTGAAAACCTTTGTTGTAAGGGAAGAAAGGTTTAGCTTGCTGAGCAGGGTACACTTAGTCTTTAGGGTTGGCTACGTTCCTGCTTCGGTATTAGAGGTTGTTGTTCTGGTAGCCTTGGTTGTAGCCTTGAGACTTGTAGTTGTTCTGTCCAGCCACCCAATTTGCTTCTTCTTAGCTTAGCTCTAACTCCTCTTGGTTCTCATCAGCTTCACCAACAAAGTGAACATGCTTCTGATTAGCTAACACCAACTTATCAATCTTCTCATGCAAAGATTTGAGCTCCTTCTTGTGAGACTTTAACTCTGATCCTCTTGGTGCACGGTCATAATCTTCAGCATAGTTTCCATCACTCAACGCCAAGTTTTCTATCAGCTTCATACCCTCTTCTACCTCTTGACCGAGGTAGTTCCCTTTGCTAGCTGTGTCAAGCAACAACCTGATCTTTGGTGAAGCTCCACGGTATATGGTACTGAGTAGTGTCTCCTCGCTGAACCCGTGATGAGGATATTGGATCGTGTAGTCTTTGAAGCGCTCCATTGCCTCGTTGAATGTCTCGTTGTTCATTTGAGTGAAACCGCTGACTTCGCTTCTTAACCGTGCTGTCCTTGTGCTTGAGAAGAACTTGGAGAGGAATGCCTTCTTACACTCAGCCCATGATGTGATGGTGCCTTGTGGGAGGGTCTTCTCCCAATGTCTAGCTTTGTCTCCGAGTGAAAAAGGGAAGAGGCGCAGCTTGAAAGCATCTTCGGATATGCCATTGATCTTGATCATCCCACATACTTGCTCGAAGTTGTCTAGGTGCTCCAAGGGGTCTTCCATTGCTAAGCCGTGGAACTTGTTGTTTTGCACCATGGAGATGAAACCTGGCTTGATCTCGAAGTTATTGTTTTGTACAGGAGGAGGAGTGATCCCAAACCTATTGTGGTGGGTATTGGGAGGATCTCCGGCTCCTATGATCCTTGGGGGTCTAGCCGCGTGTTGGGGGTTTCCATTGCCCCGTCCTGCTGGAAGAGGTCCTTCTGGATGCTCGTGTTCAGCCATAGCTTCAAAGTCAACCAAACCGTGCTGAACAATCTCCTCAAAGGATCTTGTTTGCTCTCTGACTCTCCTTTGCCGTGAGTGACCAAGTTGATGAATGTTGTCTAAGGGTTGTAGAAGATTGTTGTCTCCCCGGCAACGGCGCCATTTGATAAACGTTTTCTAGCGAGGGTTTATGATGCAGAGAGGTTATCAAACTCTAATGCAAGCAATGTCGTAGTATAGCAAGCAAGAGAGAGTCAATCCACTTCTAGGAGATAGAGAATGCACAGAGAATGCAAGGACTAAAGCAAACCTAAGCAAAATGAGACAGTTTATGAGAAAATATCTATGAACTAGATGCAGCAACCTAAACAGAATGAAACCTATTTTAAAGATACTAGAAAGGAAGCAACTACCACGAGAAACAAACGGATTAATTAATGGAAAGAGCTTCGAATTATTAAAATTCGACTAGTGGATCGACCACGAGATCGACCACTAGATCGAGCAGTAACAATCGATCTCGTCTAAAATCGTAAGAACAGTAAAGCTAATGACCAGGATGCTATCAGATAACAAGCGAATGATGAGAATAGACGTAAAGATGCTAAAAGAAAGGGCCTAGGGTTGAGATTCATGGTTAGGGCTTTCAAAAGTTCGACCTTGGGTTTAAAACTTTAGATCGACTCACTTGGTGAGGATCTCTAAGCCTTGAAAAAAAAACAAGATCTATCCGTGGCTTTCGGTATAGATCACTCTTTCATCCTCTCCTCCAAACCCATGGCTTTTGGTGGAAAGAGAGGTCGAAAGGCAAGGAAAACAGATTTCAAGTAAATGGCTTAACTAGTCCCCCAAACTTCCATGGCTTTTGGGAAGGGGTAACTAGTCTCTAAGGTGTGATCTTCCGAGGCTCCTGGATCCTGTCAAGGTAAGGAACCTCTCGGATCATGAAGCTCTTGGCGTGAGAGTCTTCATGATTTAAGCTTTCAACACCTTAGAAGAGATAGCCTTTAAAAACGTTTAGAAAAAACCCCAAGATCGAAACCTTTTCTACCCCTTAATCCTCTCAACCCTGAACCCAAAGTAACTACTCACTACACATAGAGTAAATCAAGCAAAGCATATGAAACGAGACGATGAACATGAAAGAAAAACTGGATCAAACGATAATGATTCGAATACAAAAGCTTAAGAGAAAAACGAGTTTCAACAATGGTGTTCTTCCGAAAACGAGAGAGAAAACATAAAGAAAAGGATAAGGATCTGAAAGTTATCGAAAAAGGGCGTCGCCGCCTTGCCTAAAATGCCCAAACAAGCCAATGGTCCCCCCTTTGCTAGCAGCCAAAAACGGTTGAAAGGACAGAAATTGACTCCAAGATCGAGTGGTTCTCTCGATCATATCCGGGCATTGTGTCTTCGGTTCGATCTGGGTCTCGATCTTCATCGGCGAATCAAGTGTTGTATCCGATCTCGGTATCGATCTTCGGCTGGATCGAGTGGTGTACTCGATCGCTCTCTCGCTGTATGGCGTCATTTACGTCCGTACCGATTGATCGATTGCTTCACTCGATCTCCGTCTCGATCATTTTCCTTGGATCGCCTAGTTCGCTCGATCTTCTGGTCGATCTACACCTAGATCGACCGGCCATGCTCGATCTGCTCCTCGATCTCTGGTCCTTAGCATATTTCCGAGCTCCCACGAACTGCTACATCAGCTTCAACACGTCCACGAACCTCCACGACTCCAAAGCAGCCAGAAACAACCTGAATGTGATGCAAAATGCAAGGAAAATGCGTATGCTGATGCAAGAATGCTCTAGGACCCTAAGTGATGCAATCTAACCTAAAACATGGTACAAATGCATGAAAAGCTAACTAATGAGTATGCAAAATGTATGCAATATGCAATAACATCAGAACTCTTCTTCTATTGAACACCAAAGGCACTTAAATCCGAATTTGAAAGAGGTAGTCAAGAAAGAGATTCTTAAGTTGTTAAAGGCTTACATGATCTATCCCATAAGTGACAGCACGTGGGTTTCTCCTGTCCATGTGGTGCCTATGAAGGGAGGTATCACAGTCATTAGAAATGAACAAGATGAATTGATACCTACTAGGACTATAACAGGTCACCGTATGTGGATAAACTATAGGAAGCTCAATTCTCCCACTAGAAAGGATCATTTTCCTTTACCTTTATTGATCAAATGCTTGAGAGACTTGCTAATCATCCTTATTATTGCTTTCTTTATGGTTATAGTGGTTTCTTTCCAATACCAATCGATCCTAACGATCAAGAGAAGACGACTTTTACATGCCCCTACGGTACCTTCGCATATTGAAGGATGCCATTCGGGTTGTGTAACGCACCGGCTACGTTTCAGCGGTGTATGATGTCGATCTTCTCTGATCTAATAGAGGAGATAGTAGAAGTGTTTATGGATGACTTCTCTGCATATGATGCATCTTTTTCTGCTTGTTTGTTGAATCATTGCAAGGTACTTAAGCATTGTGAAGAGACGAACCTTATGCTTAAATGGGAGAAGTGCCACTTTATGGTGAAGGAAGGGATCGTGCTTGGCCACAAGATATCAGAAAAGCGCATAGAGGTTGATAAAGCCAAGGTTGAGGTCATGATGAGTCTTCAGCCGCCGGTTAATATCAAGGGAGTAAGGAGTTTCCTAGGCCACGCAGGCTTCTACAGGAGATTCGTAAAAGATTTCTCCAAGATAGCAAGGCCCCTCACACTGTTGTTACGCAAGGAAGCTGACTTTGTGTTTGATGAGGATTGTCTTCATGCTTTCAAGACTATCAAGGAAGCTCTTGTATCCGCACCAATAGTACAAGCACCGGACTGGACCCTACCGTTCGAGATCATGTGCGACACGAGTGACTACGCCATAGGAGCTGTTCTTGATCAGAGGAAAGACAAGCGGCTGCATGTTATCTACTTTGCCAGCCGTACCTTGGATGACATGCAAGTGAAGTACGCTACAGCCGAGAAGGAGTTGCTGGCCGTTGTATTTGGCTTTGAGAAGTTCAGGTCATACCTCGTAGGCTCTAAGGTTGTTGTCTATACAGATCACGCAGCTTTGAGGTACATCTATTCCAAGAAAGACACTAAACGAGGCTCTTAAGGTGGATTCTCCTTCTACAAGAGTTTGATATAGAGATAAAGGATAAGAAAGGGATAGAGAATGGTGTTGCTGATCACCTCTCAAGAATGAGAGTCAATGAAGCTTTGCCACTTGACGATTCACTTCCTGAAGAGTAGCTCATGATGATCACCACGGCGGTTTATGAGAAGCTAGAAGACAAGTTCGAAGAGGTCTTGAGTTTCAAAGAGGAAGACTTGCCTTGGTACGCTGATATTGTGAACTACTTGGTTTGTGGAGAGGAGCCTACTCACCTTGATCATTATCATAAGAAGAACTTCATGAGAGACATCTCCCACTACTTTTGGGACGAGCCATACTTTTACAAGAGGGGCGTGGACAGATTGTATAGGAGGTGTGTAACAAGGGAAGAAGCTAAGGACATACTCCTACATTGTCACGGCTCATCATACGGCGGTCATTTTGCTTCCTTCAAGACTGCTACAAAGGTGTTACAAGCGGGTTTCTGGTGGCCATCTATCTTCAAGGACGCTCACGACTTTGTCAAGAGTTGTGAAGCTTGTCAACTGGCAGGGAACATCACCAAGAGAAACGAGATGCCTCATGTTCCTATCTTTGAGGTTGATATCTTTAACGGTTGGGGGATAGATTTTATTGGACCGTTCCCATCTTGTTACTGCAACAAGTTCATCTTAGTGGCGGTTGATTATGTGTCTAAGTGGGTTGAGGCTATAGCTTTCCCAACAAATGATGCAAAGGTGGTGATCAAGCTCTTTAGGACCATCATCTTCCCACGGTTTGGAGTCCCCAAGGTAGTAATCAGCGACGGTGGAAGCCACTTTATCAACAAGGTGTTTGAAAGTCTCTTAAGGAAGTATGGTGTGAAGCACAAGGTAGCAACACCTTATCATCCTCAAATGAGTGGGCAAGTAGAGGTCTCCAACAGGAAGATCAAGGCGATACTCGAGAGGACAGTTGGGGCTACTAGAAAGGATTGGGCGGTCAAACTAGACGATGCTTTGTGGGCTTACCGAACCGCGTACAAAACCCCTATAGGTACGACCCCTTTCACTCTCCTATACGGCAAGGCGTGTCATCTTCCTGTTGAGTCTGAGCTTAGGGCACTATGGGCAGTGAAGCGGCTCAACTACAACCTCAAGACAGCTCAAGAGAAGCGGTTGATTCAGCTACATGAGCTTGATGAGCTACGGCTAGATGTGTACAACAGTGCTAATATCTACAAGGAACGGACTAAGGCTGTGCACGACAAGAAGCTTGTTCACAAGGAGTTAATAGAAGGCAGTCTGGTGCTACTCTACGACTCGAGGTTGAAGCTGTTCCCGGGCAAGCTCAAATCAAGGTGGTGTGGACCATTTAAGATCAAAGAGGTTCTACCCTATGGAGCGGTTACATTGGTTGGCAAGAGCGGGTATGCCTTCACGGTCAACGGGCACAGGGTTAAGCCTTACTTGGCGGATTGTTACAGCAAGGAGAGCACATCCGTGCTTCTTCAAGACCGACCTCAGGCCTAAACCAAGTAAAGTCTAGCTAAAGACGTTAAAGAAAGCGCACTTGGGAGGCATTCCCATGTCTATCTTGTACATATTTTTGCTTTATTTCTACTTCAATTTTATGCTTTTAATGTTTAAGTGTGTAGGTGAATAATTAGGGATTGTTAGGTGTGATCTTGGAGTCCAAAAGAGGCGAGAAGGGTTAAGTATAGGCTAGAGATCGAGTGCTGGATGGACTCATCCTAGCTCGATCTTTACTAGATGAAGCTAGTGAATCGAGAGGAGTCAGTCGATCTAGACGAGATCGAGTAGACAGATCGAGTGAAACGGTCGATCACGAGAGGATGAACACCCTATACGTTTAGCTTGAAAAGCAAACGAGGTGTAGATCGACTGAGTCACTCGATTCTCAAAGACAGATCGAATAGTCTACTCGATTCGCCACTCGATCTAAACCAAATCGACCCTCAAATCGATCATGTAGCCCGATCGAAGGACCAATGCCTGGTTGACCAAAGTCAAGGAACGAGAGGGCACAATCGATCTAAGACTCGATGCAATTTGAATCGAGTCTATAATCGGTCGAACCTCTCGATCCTAGCCATTATGGGCATGAGATCGAGTCCTAGATCGACCGAATGGACTCGATCTCGTGCCAAGGTAACAATATATTTTCCCTCTTTTCTTCTTTCCCTCCTGTTTTTAAATTCAAATCTTGGTCAAGGCAGGAATCTTTGACCATGAAAGATGTGCCTTGACCAAGTTTTTTGTCAAAAGCCACTAAGTCTTGCCCATGGTTTAATATTTTGTTGGCCTTTATATGTTTTCATGAAACTACACACTCTCTCACTTGTATTCCGAGATTTCCAAAACAAGAGAGAGTGTGATTTTCTTTTCCTAAAGGCCAACAGCATCTGATTTCAATATCTGTAAAGGTATTTTCAAATCATTGTTCAAAATCTTTTGGAAATTTCCTTTTTATTGCTTTGCTTGAATAATAGATGTTAGGGGTTTAGCGAATTTTTAAAACTAGCTAGATATTAGGAAAAATTCTAGATTTGATTCTATCTCTAGATTCCTTCTTCTACTATCTTGCTAGAATTTTTATAAATCCCCCAAAAATCTAGGGTATTAGTTATAACTTTTTCTTTCTTGCTCACTCTTTCTCTCAACATTCGCCGCCCTTGCTCATTCTCTTGCTTAAGAATTGTGTTTCAGGTACCATGGCTCCAAAAAGAACAAGAGAGGAGATAGCACAAGAAGGAGAAGGTGAAGAAGTGGTGGTTCAGGAGAGGGTTAAGTGGACCAAGGAGGAAAAGCAAGCCAAGAAGAGGCTAGAGAAGCTGAGGTTCGAACCAACTAAGTTCGCGTATAGAGGTCTGTTGGCTAAGATGGGGATCTTGGGAGACTTTGATCAACTCCTCAAGAACATAGGGCTCCGGTTCTTGTCAAGGATGGACTGCCCGACCTATTCCGAGGTGACAATCGATTTCCTAGCCACTTTGGAATTCGCATATGAGAACCCGAGCATCCCTACTCCTTCTCAAGACCACCTATCCTTCAAGATTAAATGACAGGCCTTTCGTCTCTCAATCCCGGAGCTTTGTCAAGCCTATGGCCTCAACGCTGCTGCCAACAAGGTTGAATTCCACTCCTTCACTCAAGCGAATGACCTGTGGGACCTCATAAGCAATGACGACTACAAGGCGAATACAGCAAAGATCAAGAGAGTGAGGAGTCCGGTGCTGAGGTACACGCTAAAACTGATTGCTAACACCTTCAGCGGACGGTCAGTAGCCCCCACAGTCACGAAGACCGAGCTTTGCTTCCTATTCCAAGGCGTGAAGCACCTCATTTGTGATCCAAAGGAGAACGACGATCCAATGGAGGATTAACTCGGCGATGACGTGAAAGGGTGTATCCTAGCTGCCTCATTGGTGAAATACAAGGCATATGCCTTGCGATGCAAAGCATGCTCGGCGCTTATAGGAGGTTTTCTCACCCCGTTGTTTGTGCAAGCCGGCGTACCGCTTCAAGACTTCACCCCTGTTCTGGAGAGAGCCTTCATGGATGTGATCTACCTGAGGAACACGGATAGCCTGGGACGCACGCCAGCCTAGGGCTTCTTTGCCTATCTGTACATCGACTCAAAGAATGAGAAGCGGGTTTGCATACTGCCGAACAAGGAGGAAACCGAGCTGCAAGGAGTTGGCAACATCAAGTTCTTGTCGAGTGTAGAGGAGTGCTTTGCCCCTTTAGGAGCTACAGCCGCCCTTCAACAAGCTCGCCCAAGATCAGAGTCTCCTGCCTCGGATGATGAGATGCACGAGAGCTTTGTGCTTCCCAAGATCGACTCTGAGCCGCAGACTAAGACCGAGAAGTTCCTTGCTTCTGTTGTGGAGATGCAAAGGAAAATCAACAAATGGAAGAGCAAGGTACTCCAGAAGCTTGCCAAGAAAGTCAAGTCGCTTCAAGGGAGCTCACCTAAGAAGGCTGTAAGCGAAGAAGTCGAGCAGCCCGAGAAGAGGAGGAGATCGACAGGTGGGATTGTTTTACGTGAGCCTCAAGGAAGCACAATCCTACCTGCTCGCCACTCGGTTCATAAAGGAGCTGCAAAGGACAAAGGCAAGGCAGTAGCTCACGAGACCCCCCACAAAGAGCAAGAAGTCTAGAGCTACCTCAAGCTCCAGCACTTCTTAGCTCTGAGGTACCAACAACCGTCCCTTGTATATACCACGCATGCTTTCTTTGTTTTTGCTTTATGTTTTGAACTCCTTTGAATTTGTGTGAAAATTATCATACTTATGCATTTGAAAATGCTCGATCTAGAACCTTAATCTGATCTTTAATTATCATACTTATGCATTTGAAAATGAACACATGGATTATATACATATTTAGGCTCTCTTCCTCCTTTCACCACTCTTTTGTGAGCCTAAGTAGAACTCCCACCATTACCCTTACCCTCCTTTCAAGCCAAATGTTATTGTGTGATATTATTGTGAGGCCTCTTTTCGGTTTGAACTTGGCATAAAGTGATAGGTCTAGGCGACATGATTAGACTATCATTTGATTGCTAGCTTTGCATTTTGAAGCTAGTTTTAGGCTTAGGATTAGGTTTGGGGTTAATGGGAATTGGCTTTTTGCTTAATTGTTTTCGGTTTCAAAAGGAGTTTGGTATTTGAAGTGAATAAAAAGTTTTTAAGTGGAAGGCTCAATGTTTTTAAAATGAAAAGCTCTAGTTAATTCAAAAGTAGCTCTCAAAGAACAAAAGAAAAAAAAAGAGAAAAGAAAAGAGCCTATGTGCCAAATAAAAAGAAAAGAACAGAAAAAAAATGAGTAGAGAGTTATCAATAAGAATAGAAAAGTGTTAAATGTGTTTTCAGCCTTTCCAATAGCCAAAAGAGTTTTAAGATGATGCTTTTATATGGGGTTTTTGCTAAGCAAATTGATTTGATGTTAAGGGTAGTCTCTAGGAGAGTGAGTGAGCTGAAAAGAAAAGAAATGAGAGGGGTTTTAGGATCATTGTTAGTGTATATGGGTAGATGAGAGTCTACTCATGTATGCATCAATTGCCTTTACCTTTAGCATTATGCTTAAGTTCATACCTTTTTCAGAGAAACCGTTGCATTTTATAACCCATTTAAATGAGATCATTCTAGTCTCATAGCCTTTATCCTTAACCAAATGTGTTCGGCTTTAAAATGCATAAGTATGAATCACGGTTTTTTGATCTTAATGAATGTTAAAGGATAGGATTCTTGGATTGTTTGGAATAGGAGAGTCATGATTTGAAATTCATTATGTGATGAGTATGGCTAAGTTCTTTGGAGTATGAGTGTGTGCATTGCATCTTAGAGTTAAGAACTAGGACCATTGAAGTGATTCATTTGAAAAGCACCTTTGCAAGAAGCTTAAACCCCCGTTTTTAAAACCTCTCTTCCTTGTTGAATTTTGTTTGCTTGAGGGCAAGCAAAAGGCAAGTTTGGGGGAGTTTATATTACTATATATTTTGTGTATTTTACATGCATTTAGGATAGTTTCTCATGCATTCTCTTGCATATTAGGCTAGTTTGCACCATTTTAGGTCCTAGAGCACTTTTGCATTAGCATTCGCATGTTTCTTGCATTATGCATCATATTCAGGTTGTTTTTGGACACTTTGGAGCTTTGGAGGATTCGTGGACGTGCTAAGGCTCTTGAGGAAGCTTATGGACGCTTGGAGAACTCAACCATTCAGCTAAGGACCCGAGATTGAGTAGCGGATCGAGCAAGGCAGGTCGATCTAGATGAGATCGACCAGAAAATTGAGTCCACCAAGTCGATTCAAGAGGAAGGATCGAGATCAAGATCGAGAGAGGAGATCGATCTGGAGTACGGACGTGAATGACGCCATGCAGATCGAGGACCAGATCAGCTTCCAACCCGATCAACACAAGATAGACTTAGAGATCGACCATAGCCATCTGATCCAAGACAAAGATCGAGAGCTAGATCGAGCTTCCAGCCCGATCCCAGACAAACCTTATCCGACCAGCTGTCTTTGGCGGCTAGTGAGGGGGGGGGGGGGGACCAGCTAACGGTTGAGCCAATTTTGGCAAAAGCAGCCATTCACTTTCATTATCTTCATTCTGTCGTTTGCTTTTTGTTATCTTGTACCTTAGGCGATTTCGCCATTGCAACTTAAGCTTTCTTTTGTTTTTGAACCTTTGAATCTTTTAATATTAAGCAAGTTTCCCTTTTTATCTTTCGTTGATCATGCTTAGCTTATCGTTTATTGCCTTCGATTCGGTCTTAAACATATGTAGTGAGTAGTCGTTTTGGGTATTGTGGTTGTGGTGATTCAAAAGGGTTGAAAGGGTTTAAAGCTTTGTGTTTTCTTTGTTCTTCATACCTTCTCATCTATAGAAGAGGCATTCTCATTATCCAAGTGAATCCTATGAGTGCAAAGCATTGGTGAAAGGCACTTGATGTCACTTTAAGAGTACCCAATGGCCTTCCTATACTTTCTCAGCTCAGTCAAGAGCGAGTGCAACTCATCATCACTGAGGTTTTCGTTTACTATCACGGGATAGGTGTTATTAGGCCCTAAGAAAGCATACCTTAGCCCTTTTGGGAGCTCCTTAAGGTCCACCTTTGGGGCTAACAGCTCACTCTAGTCATCCTCGTGGCTGTTGTTGTTGCTTTCCTCCTTGGAACTCTCCTTTGAACCCGAAGCATTGCTCTTCAGACTGCTTTCCTCCATCGCTATCCCTTCTGGGATCGAGTCCTCCGGTCGATTCTCCTCTCGATGTCGTCTAGATCGAGTCATTTCGCTCGATTCACTTACTCGATTTGATATGGATCGAGTAAGGGATCGAGACGCTGAGTCGATCTCTTGATTGGACTCCAAAATGATCGGGAGGTCTCTCTCGATCGTCGACTCGATTGTTTTTCCTGATCGAGCATTCTTCTCGATCTGTCCATCGATTGTTGCACCTGATCGAGTTGTGTTCTCGATTGACTTGTCGATCTGACTCCTGGATCTAGTTATAGCGTCGATCTCGGGGTCGATCTCTAGGCAGCAACCTTCTTCATTCTTGATAATCCTCCTAGAATCCAGCAGGTTCACGTACTCTTGGGTTCTCTGGTCCACATAGCCAAACTCCCCTGGCTCCTTAGTCAGTGCTAGCTTCAGATGGTCTTCTAGAGCCAGCTCTTCCAGCAACTCATCCGCCAATGCATCCATCGTTTCAATATAGAAAGCTCGTCCTTCAATGGTTGGCTTCTTCGGAACCTCGTTGATGTCGAAGTCAAGCCTGATCTCTTTTCCCAAATGCAAAGCAATCTTCCTATTCTTCACGTCTATGATAGCCCCGGCGTTTGCAAGGAACGGTCTCCCTAAGATGAGTGGGTCTTTAGGCTCCTCATCCATATCCAACACTACAAAGTCTGGGGGTACGTTCACACCACTGATTCGTACCGATAAATTTTCAAGCAACCCCACTGGTAGCCTCACGCTTCTATCAGCCAGCACCAATGAGATCCGACAGTCTTTAAACCGAGTAATACCAAGATTCTTAGCCACGGACTGAGGCATCAAGTATATACTAGCTCCGAGATCACACAAGCAGCTCTTGAACTCTAAAGGACCCAAAGCGCAGGGTATAGTGAAGCTTCCAGGGTCTCCCAGCTTCTTGGGGACTATCTCCTTGTGTATAACCGCGCTACACTCTTCACTTAAAACAAGTACCTCTTTGCTTTCTTTGTTCTTCTTCACAAGGGTGTCCTTGAAAAACTTGGCACACTTGGGCATCATAGCTAGACAATCAACAAGAGGCTGCTTGATTTCCACGTCTCTCAGGTGCTTCTCAAACAGGATCTGATGCTTCTCGATGAGCTGCTTTTTGAAACGACCGGGAAATGGCAACTTTGGTACGTAAGGTGGGGGCACGTAAGAGTTCTTCTCCTTGGTGGTTTGCTTACTTTTCTTCTCAGCGACCGCCTTATCTACTCTCCTCGGCCCTTGGATCCAAATGTTGTCAAAGTTTATCTCATCATCATCAGCCGAAGGTTTACCCTCCCCCTCTTGAATTGCAACGTCCTCGTTGTTCTTTTTGTAGAGACCGGAGGTTCGAGCTCTTTGCCGCTTCTCAACGTTATCGCATTAGCATACTCCTTGGGATTCTGCTCACACTTTCCTGGAAGACTGTTCTGACCACTCGTGCTTGCTTTGCCTTTCTCCAGCTGCTTGATCTTGTTGTTTAGGTTGGTGATCTGAGTGGAGAAGTCGGTTAGAGATGAGTCTAGGCGAGTGTTCATTTCAGCGAACTTCTGGTTGGTAGAGGCTTGCCCTTGTATTAGCAGTTGAAACATTGCTTGAACCGGATCAACTTGTTGTTGCATCGGTTGTTGTTGCTGAGGTGCGAAGCCTGGAGGGTAGTTAGGAGTATAACCCTTGTTGTTTTGTTGTTGCCCTTGGAAGTTGCTCTGCCCTTGACCTTGGAAACCACCCCTCGGTTGAAAACCTTTTTTGTAAGGGATGAAAGGTTTAGCTTGCTGAGCAGGGTACACTTAGTCTTTAGGGTTGGCTACGTTCCTGCTTCGGTAATAGAGGTTGTTGTTCTGGTAGCCTTGGTTGTAGCCTTGAGACTTGTAGTTGTTCTGTCCAGCCACCCAATTTGCTTCTTCTTAGCTTAGCTCTAACTCCTCTTGGTTCTCATCAGCTTCACCAACAAAGTGAACATGCTTCTGATTAGCTAACACCAACTTATCAATCTTCTCATGCAAAGATTTGAGCTCCTTCTTGTGAGACTTTAACTCTGATCCTCTTGGTGCACGGTCATAATCTTCAGCATAGTTTCCATCACTCAACGCCAAGTTTTCTATCAGCTTCATACCCTCTTCTACCTCTTGACCGAGGTAGTTCCCTTTGCTAGCTATGTCAAGCAACAACCTGATCTTTGGTGAAGCTCCACGGTATATGGTACTGAGTAGTGTCTCCTCGCTGAACCCGTGATGAGGATATTGGATCGTGTAGTCTTTGAAGTGCTCCATTGCCTCGTTGAATGTCTCGTTGTTCATTTGAGTGAAACCGCTGACTTCGCTTCTTAACCGTGCTGTCCTTGTGCTTGAGAAGAACTTGGAGAGGAATGCCTTCTTACACTCAGCCCATGATGTGATGGTGCCTTGTGGGAGGGTCTTCTCCCAATGTCTAGCTTTGTCTCCGAGTGAAAAAGGGAAGAGGCGCAGCTTGAAAGCATCTTCGGATATGCCATTTATCTTGATCATCCCACATACTTGCTCGAAGTTGTCTAGGTGCTCCAAGGGGTCTTCCATTGCTAAGCCGTGGAACTTGTTGTTTTGCACCATGGAGATGAAACCTGGCTTGATCTCGAAGTTATTGTTTTGTACAGGAGGAGGAGTGATCCCAAACCTATTGTGGTGGGTATTGGGAGGATCTCCGGCTCCTATGATCCTTGGAGGTCTAGCCGCGTGTTGGGGGTTTCCATCGCCCCGTCCTGCTGGAAGAGGTCCTTCTGGATGCTCGTGTTCAGCCATAGCTTCAAAGTCAACCAAACCGTGCTGAACAATCTCCTCAAAGGATCTTGTTTGCTCTCTGATTCTCCTTTGCCGTGAGTAACCAAGTTGATGAATGTTGTCTAAGGGTTGTAGAAGATTGTTGTCTCCCCGGCAACGGCGCCATTTGATAAACGTTTTCTAGCGAGGGTTTATGATGCAGAGAGGTTATCAAACTCTAATGCAAGCAATGTCGTAGTATAGCAAGCAAGAGAGAGTCAATCCACTTCTAGGAGATAGAGAATGCACAGAGAATGCAAGGACTAAAGCAAACCTAAGCAAAATGAGACAGTTTATGAGAAAATATCTATGAACTAGATGCAGCAACCTAAACAGAATGAAACCTATTTTAAAGATACTAGAAAGGAAGCAACTACCACGAGAAACAAATGGATTAATTAATGGAAAGAGCTTCGAATTATTAAAATTCGACTAGTGGATCGACCACGAGATCGACCACTAGATTGAGCAGTAACAATCGATCTCGTCTAAAATCATAAGAACAGTAAAGCTAATGACCAGGATGCTATCAGATAACAAGCGAATGATGAGAATAGACGTAAAGATGCTAAAAGAAAGGGCCTAGGGTTGAGATTCATGGTTAGGGTTTCAAAAGTTCGACCTTGGGTTTAAAACTTTAGATCGACTCACTTGGTGAGGATCTTTAAGCCTTGAAAAAAAAACAAGATCTATCCGTGGCTTTCGGTATAGATCACTCTTTCATCCTCTCCTCCAAACCCATGGCTTTTGGTGGAAAGAGAGGTCGAAAGGCAAGGAAAACAGATTTCAAGTAAATGGCTTAACTAGTCCCCCAAACTTCCATGGCTTTTGGGAAGGGGTAACTAGTCTCTAAGGTGTGATCTTCCGAGGCTCCTGGATCCTGTCAAGGTAAGGAACCTCTCGGATCATGAAGCTCTTGGCGTGAGAGTCTTCATGATTTAAGCTTTCAACACCTTAGAAGAGATAGCCTTTAAAAACGTTTAGAAAAAACCCCAAGATCGAAACCTTTTCTACCCCTTAATCCTCTCAACCCTGAACCCAAAGTAACTACTCACTACACATAGAGTAAATCAAGCAAAGCATATGAAACGAGACGATGAACATGAAAGAAAAACTGGATCAAACGATAATGATTCGAATACAAAAGCTTAAGAGAAAAACGAGTTTCAACAATGGTGTTCTTCCGAAAACGAGAGAGAAAACATAAAGAAAAGGATAAGGATCTGAAAGTTATCGAAAAAGGGCGTCGCCGCCTTGCCTAAAATGCCCAAACAAGGCAATGGTCCCCCCTTTGCTAGCAGCCAAAAACGGTTGAAAGGACAGAAATTGACTCCAAGATCGAGTGGTTCTCTCGATCATATCCGGGCATCGTGTCTTCGGTTCGATCTGGGTCTCGATCTTCATCGGCGAATCAAGTGTTGCATCCGATCTCGGTATCGATCTTCGGCTGGATCGAGTGGTGTACTCGATCTCTCTCTCGCTGTATGGCGTAATTTACGTCCGTACCGATTGATCGATTGCTTCACTCGATCTCCGTCTCGATCATTTTCCTTGGATCGCCTAGTTCGCTCGATCTTCTGGTCGATCAACACCTAGATCGACCGGCCATGCTCGATCTGCTCCTCGATCTCTGGTCCTTAGCATATTTCCGAGCTCCCACGAACTGCTACATCAGCTTCAACACGTCCACGAACCTCCACGACTCCAAAGCAGCCAGAAACAACCTGAATGTGATGCAAAATGCAAGGAAAATGCGTATGCTGATGCAAGAATGCTCTAGGACCCTAAGTGATGCAATCTAACCTAAAACATGGTACAAATGCATGAAAAGCTAACTAATGAGTATGCAAAATGTATGCAATATGCAATAACATCAGAACTCTTCTTCTATTGAACACCAAAGGCACTTAAATCCGAATTTGAAAAAGGTAGTCAAGAAAGACATTCTTAAGTTGTTAAAGGCTTTCATGATCTATCCCATAAGTGACAGCACGTGGGTTTCTCCTGTCCATGTGGTGCCTATGAAGGGAGGTATCACAGTCATTAGAAATGAACAAGATGAATTGATACCTACTAGGACTATAACAGGTCACCGTATGTGGATAAACTTTAGGAAGCTCAATTCTGCCACTAGAAAGGATCATTTTCCTTTACCTTTTATTGATCAAATGCTTGAGAGACTTGCTAATCATCCTTATTATTGCTTTCTTTATGGTTATAGTGGTTTCTTTCCAATACCAATCGATCCTAACGATCAAGAGAAGACGACTTTTACATGCCCCTCTGGTACCTTCGCATATTGAAGGATGCCATTCGGGTTGTGTAACGCACCGGCTACGTTTCAGCGGTGTATGATGTCGATCTTCTCTGATCTAATAGAGGAGATAGTAGAAGTGTTTATGGATGACTTCTCTGCATATGATGCATCTTTTTCTGCTTGTTTGTTGAATCATTGCAAGGTACTTAAGCATTGTGAAGAGACGAACCTTATGCTTAAATGGGAGAAGTGCCACTTTATGGTGAAGGAAGGGATCGTGCTTGGCCACAAGATATCAGAAAAGGGCATAGAGGTTGATAAAGCCAAGGTTGAGGTCATGATGAGTCTTCAGCCGCCGGTTAATATCAAGGGAGTAAGGAGTTTCCTAGGCCACACAGGCTTCTACAGGAGATTCGTAAAAGATTTCTTCAAGATAGCAAGGCCCCTCACACTGTTGTTACGCAAGGAAGCTGACTTTGTGTTTGATGAGGATTGTCTTCATGCTTTCAAGACTATCAAGGAAGCTCTTGTATCCGCACCAATAGTACAAGCACCGGACTGGACCCTCCCGTTCGAGATCATGTGCGACACGAGTGACTACGCCATAGGAGCTGTTCTTGATCAGAGGAAAGACAAGCGGCTGCATGTTATCTACTATGCCAGCCGTACCTTGGATGACATGCAAGTGAAGTACGCTACAGCCGAGAAGGAGTTGCTGGCCGTTGTATTTGGCTTTGAGAAGTTCAGGTCATACCTCGTAGGCTCTAAGGTTGTTGTCTATACAGATCACGCAGCTTTGAGGTACATCTATTCCAAGAAAGACACTAAACGAGGCTCTTAAGGTGGATTCTCCTTCTACAAGAGTTTGATATAGAGATAAAGGATAAGAAAGGGATAGAGAATGGTGTTGCTGATCACCTCTCAAGAATGAGAGTCAATGAAGCTTTGCCACTTGACGATTCACTTCCTGAAGAGTAGCTCATGATGATCACCACGGCGGTTTATGAGAAGCTAGAAGACAAGTTTGAAGAGGTCTTGAGTTTCAAAGAGGAAGACTTGCCTTGGTACGCTGATATTGTGAACTACTTGGTTTGTGGAGAGGAGCCTACTCACCTTGATCATTATCATAAGAAGAACTTCATGAGAGACATCTCCCACTACTTTTGGGACGAGCCATACTTTTACAAGAGGGGCGTGGACAGATTGTATAGGAGGTGTGTAACAAGGGAAGAAGCTAAGGACATACTCCTACATTGTCACGGCTCATCATACGTCGGTCATTTTGCTTCCTTCAAGACTTCTACAAAGGTGTTACAAGCGGGTTTCTGGTGGCCATCTATCTTCAAGGACGCTCACGAGTTTGTCAAGAGTTGTGAAGCTTGTCAACTGGCAGGGAACATCACCAAGAGAAACGAGATGCCTCATGTTCCTATCTTTGAGGTTGATATCTTTAACGCTTGGGGGATAGATTTTATTGGACCGTTCCCATCTTGTTACTGCAACAAGTTCATCTTAGTGGCGGTTGATTATGTGTCTAAGTGGGTTGAGGCTATAGCTTTCCCAACAAATGATGCAAGGGTGGTGATCAAGCTCTTTAGGACCATCATCTTCCCACGGTTTGGAGTCCCCAAGGTAGTAATCAGCGACGGTGGAAGCCACTTTATCAACAAGGTGTTTGAAAGTCTCTTAAGGAAGTATGGTGTGAAGCACAAGGTAGCAACACCTTATCATCCTCAAATGAGTGGGCAAGTAGAGGTCTCCAACAGGAAGATCAAGGCGATACTCGAGAGGACAGTTGGGGCTACTAGAAAGGATTGGGCAGTCAATCTAGACGATGCTTTGTGGGCTTACCGAACCGCGTACAAAACCCCTATAGGTACGACCCCTTTCACTCTCCTATACGGCAAGGCGTGTCATCTTCCTGTTGAGTCTGAGCTTAGGGCACTATGGGCAGTGAAGCGGCTCAACTACAACCTCAAGACAGCTCAAGAGAAGCGGTTGATTCAGCTACATGAGCTTGATGAGCTACGGCTAGATGTGTACAACAGTGCTAATATCTACAAGGAACGGACTAAGGCTGTGCACGACAAGAAGCTTGTTCACAAGGAGTTAATAGAAGGCAGTCTGGTGCTACTCTACGACTCGAGGTTGAAGCTGTTCCCGGGCAAGCTCAAATCAAGGTGGTGTGGACCATTTAAGATCAAAGAGGTTCTACCCTATGGAGCGGTTACATTGGTTGGCAAGAGTGGGAATGCCTTCACGGTCAACGGGCACAGGGTTAAGCCTTACTTGGCGGATTGTTACAGCAAGGAGAGCACATCTGTGCTTCTTCAAGACCGACCTCAGGCCTAAACCAAGTAAAGTCTAGCTAAAGACGTTAAAGAAAGCGCACTTGGGAGGCATTCCCATGTCTATCTTGTACATATTTTTGCTTTATTTCTACTTCAATTTTATGCTTTTAATGTTTAAGTGTGTAGGTGAATAATTAGGGATTGTTAGGTGTGATCTTGGAGTCCAAAAGAGGCGAGAAGGGTTAAGTATAGGCTAGAGATCGAGTGCTAGATGGACTCATCCTAGCTCGATCTTTACTAGATCAAGCTAGTGAATCGAGAGGAGTCAGTCGATCTAGACGAGATCGAGTAGACAGATCGAGTGAAACGGTCGATCACGAGAGGATGAACACCCTATACGTTTAGCTTGAAAAGCAAACGAGGTGTAGATCGACTGAGTCACTCGATTCTCAAAGACAGATCGAATAGTCTACTCGACTCGCCACTCGATCTAAACCAAATCGACCCTCAAATCGATCATGTAGCCCGATCGAAGGACCAATGCCTGGTTGACCAAAGTCAAGGAACGAGAGGGCACAATCGATCTAAGACTCGATGCAATTTGAATCGAGTTTATAATCGGTCGAACCTCTCGATCCTAGCCATTATGGGCATGAGATCGAGTCCTAGATCGACCGAATGGACTCGATCTCGTGCCAAGGTAACAATATATTTTCCCTCTTTTCTTCTTTCCCTCCTGTTTTTAAATTCAAATCTTGGTCAAGGCAGGAATCTTTGACCATGAAAGATGTGCCTTGACCAAGTTTTTTGCCAAAAGCCACTAAGTCTTGCCCATGGTTTAATATTTTGTTGGCCTTTATATGTTTTCATGAAACTACACACTCTCTCACTTGTATTCCGAGATTTCCAAAACAAGAGAGAGTGTGATTTTCTTTTCCTAAAGGCCAACAGCATCTGATTTCAATATCTGTAAAGGTATTTTCAAATCATTGTTCAAAATCTTTTGGAAATTTCCTTTTTATTGCTTTGCTTGAATAATAGATGTTAGGGGTTTAACGAATTTTTAAAACTAGCTAGATATTAGGAAAAATTCTAGATTTGATTCTATCTCTAGATTCCTTCCTCTACTATCTTGCTAGAATTTTTATAAATCCCCCAAAAATCTAGGGTATTAGTTATAACTTTTTCTTTCTTGCTCACTCTTTCTCTCAACATTCGCCGCCCTTGCTCATTCTCTTGCTTAAGAATTGTGTTTCAGGTACCATGGCTCCAAAAAGAACAAGAGAGGAGATAGCACAAGAAGGAGAAGGTGAAGAAGTGGTGGTTCAGGAGAGGGTTAAGTGGACCAAGGAGGAAAAGCAAGCCAAGAAGAGGCTAGAGAAGCTGAGGTTCGAACCAACTAAGTTCGCGTATAGAGGTCTGTTGGCTAAGATGGGGATCTTGGGAGACTTTGATCAACTCCTCAAGAACATAGGGCTCCGGTTCTTGTCAAGGATGGACTGCCCGACCTATTCCGAGGTGACAATCGATTTCCTAGCCACTTTGGAATTCGCATATGAGAACCCGAGCATCCCTACTCCTTCTCAAGACCACCTATCCTTCAAGATTAAATGACAGGCCTTTCGTCTCTCAATCCCGGAGCTTTGTCAAGCCTATGGCCTCAACGCTGCTGCCAACAAGGTTGAATTCCACTCCTTCACTCAAGCGAATGACCTGTGGGACCTCATAAGCAATGACGACTACAAGGCGAATACAGCAAAGATCAAGAGAGTGAGGAGTCCGGTGCTGAGGTACACGCTAAAACTGATTGCTAACACCTTCAGCGGACGGTCAGTAGCCCCCACGGTCACGAAGACCGAGCTTTGCTTCCTATTCCAAGGCGTGAAGCACCTCATTTGTGATCCAAAGGAGAACGACGATCCAATGTAGGATTAACTCGGCGATGACGTGAAAGGGTGTATCCTAGCTGCCTCATTGGTGAAATACAAGGCATATGCCTTACGATGCAAAGCATGCTCGGCGCTTATAGGAGGTTTTCTCACCCCGTTGTTTGTGCAAGCCGGCGTACCGCTTCAAGACTTCACCCCTGTTCTGGAGAGAGCCTTCATGGATGTGATCTACCTGAGGAACACGGATAGCCTGGGACGCACGCCAGCCTAGGGCTTCTTTGCCTATCTGTACATCGACTCAAAGAATGAGAAGCGGGTTTGCATACTGCCGAACAAGGAGGAAACCGAGCTGCAAGGAGTTGGCAACATCAAGTTCTTGTCGAGTGTAGAGGAGTGCTTTGCCCCTTTAGGAGCTACAGCCGCCCTTCAACAAGCTCACCCAAGATCAGAGTCTCCTGCCTCGGATGATGAGATGCACGAGAGCTTTGTGCTTCCCAAGATCGACTCTGAGCCGCAGACTAAGACCGAGAAGTTCCTTGCTTCTGTTGTGGAGATGCAAAGGAAAATCAACAAATGGAAGAGCAAGGTACTCCAGAAGCTTGCCAAGAAAGTCAAGTCGCTTCAAGGGAGCTCACCTAAGAAGGCTGTAAGCGAAGAAGTCGAGCAGCCCAAGAAGAGGAGGAGATCGACAGGTGGGATTGTTTTACGTGAGCCTCAAGGAAGCACAATCCTACCTGCTCGCCACTCGGTTCATAAAGGAGCTGCAAAGGACAAAGGCAAGGCAGTAGCTCACGAGACCCCCCACAAAGAGCAAGAAGTCTAGAGCTACCTCAAGCTCCAGCACTTCTTAGCTCTGAGGTACCAACAACCGTCCGTTGTATATACCACAGATGCTTTCTTTGTTTTTGCTTTATGTTTTGAACTCCTTTGAATTTGTTTGAAAATTATCATACTTATGCATTTGAAAATGCTCGATCTAGAACCTTAATCTGATCTTTAATTATCATACTTATGCATTTGAAAATGAACACATGGATTATATACATATTTAGGCTCTCTTCCTCCTTTCACCACTCTTTTGTGAGCCTAAGTAGAACTCCCACCATTACCCTTACCCTCCTTTCAAGACAAATGTTATTGTGTGATATTATTGTGAGGCCTCTTTTCGGTTTGAACTTGGCATAAAGTGATAGGTCTAGGCGACATGATTAGACTATCATTTGATTGCTAGCTTTGCATTTTGAAGCTAGTTTTAGGCTTAGGATTAGGTTTGGGGTTAATGGGAATTGGCTTTTTGCTTAATTGTTTTCGGTTTCAAAAGGAGTTTGGTATTTGAAGTGAATAAAAAGTTTTTAAGTGGAAGGCTCAATGTTTTTAAAATGAAAAGCTCTAGTTAATTCAAAAGTAGCTCTCAAAGAACAAAAGAAAAAAAAAAGAGAAAAGAAAAGAGCCTAAGTGCCAAATAAAAAGAAAAGAACAGCAAAAAAATGAGTAGAGAGTTATCAATAAGAATAGAAAAGTGTTAAATATGTTTTCAGCCTTTCCAATAGCAAAAAGAGTTTTAAGATGATGCTTTTATATGGGGTTTTTGCTAAGCGAATTGATTTGATGTTAAGGGTAGTCTCTAGGAGGGTGAGTGAGCTGAAAAGAAAAGAAATGAGAGGGGTTTTAGGATCATTGTTAGTGTATATGGGTAGATGAGAGTCTACTCATGTATGCATCAATTGCCTTTACCTTTAGCATTATGCTTAAGTTCATACCTTTTTCAGAGAAACCGTTGCATTTTATAACCCATTTAAATGAGATCATTCTAGTCTCATAGCCTTTATCCTTAACCAAATGTGTTTGGCTTTAAAATGCATAAGTATGAATCACGGTTTTTTGATCTTAATGAATGTTAAAGGATAGGATTCTTGGATTGTTTGGAATAGGAGAGTCATGATTTGAAATTCATTATGTGATGAGTATGGCTAAGTTCTTTGGAGTATGAGTGTGTGCATTGCATCTTAGAGTTAAGAACTAGGACCATTGAAGTGATTCATTTGAAAAGCACCTTTGCAAGAAGCTTAAACCCCCGTTTTTAAAACCTCTCTTCCTTGTTGAATTTTGTTTGCTTGAGGGCAAGCAAAAGGCAAGTTTGGGGGAGTTTATATTACTATATATTTTGTGTATTTTACATGCATTTAGGATAGTTTCTCATGCATTCTCTTGCATATTAGGCTAGTTTGCACCATTTTAGGTCCTAGAGCACTTTTGCATTAGCATTCGCATGTTTCTTGCATTATGCATCATATTCAGGTTGTTTTTGGACACTTTGGAGCTTTGGAGGATTCGTGGACGTGCTAAGGCTCTTGAGGAAGCTTATGGACGCTTGGAGAACTCAACCATTCAGCTAAGGACCCGAGATCGAGTAGCGAATCGAGCAAGGCAGGTCGATCTAGATGAGATCGACCAGAAAATTGAGTCCACCAAGTCGATTCAAGAGGAAGGATCGAGATCAAGATCGAGAGAGGAGATCGATCTGGAGTACAGACGTGAATGACGCCATTCAGATCGAGGACCAGATCAGCTTCCAACCCGATCAACACAAGATCGACTTAGAGATCGACCATAGCCATCTGATCCAAGACAAAGATCGAGAGCTAGATCGAGCTTCCAGCCCGATCCCAGACAAACCTTATCCGACCAGCTGTCTTTTGCGGCTAGTGAGGGGGGGGGGGGGACCAGCTAACGGTTGAGCCAATTTTGGCAAAAGCAGCCATTCGCTTTCATTATCTTCATTCTGTCGTTTGCTTTTTGTTATCTTGTACCTTAGGCGATTTCGCCATTGCAACTTAAGCTTTCTTTTGTTTTTGAACCTTTGAATCTTTTAATATTAAGCAAGTTTCCCTTTTTATCTTTCGTTGATCATGCTTAGCTTATCGTTTATTGCCTTCGATTCGGTCTTAAACATATGTAGTGAGTAGTCGTTTTGGGTATTGTGGTTGTGGTGATTCAAAAGGGTTGATAGGGTTTAAAGCTTTGTGTTTTCTTTGTTCTTCATACCTTCTCATCTAGGATCTTGGGATCTTAAAGCCTAGAGAGCCTTGGAAAAGGTCTTTATGACCCAAAGGCTGTCTTACCTTGACAGGATTCAGATGTCCTGGAAAACCAGATCATGGAGACTAATCCTTCCTTTCCCAGATGCCATGGTTGTTTAGGGGATCAGTTAGGTCGATATTTGAAATCTGTCTTTCTTGCTCTTCGATCTCTTTTTCCACCAAACGCCATGGGTTTGGAGAAGAGATTGAGGAAGTGAACTATACCACATGCCTTGGATGGTTCTTGTTTTGTTTTCAAGGCTTAGAGAAACCTCTTAAAAGAGTAGATCAAAATGTTTTCAAACCAAAGCTCAAATCTTTGATACCCTTGAATACGAACCTCGACCCTGAACCCTCTCTTTTAGTGTTTTAAATCTCTGTTAATCATTCGCTTGCCATTGAGTTTGCATCCTGTTCGTTAAAAGTCATTTGCTTGAAGTTGTTTGTTAGATCGAACCGTTCTGCTCGATCCAGTGCTCGATCCAGTGGTCGATTCACTGGTCGATTTTTAGTTTATAGTAGCTTTGCATTTTTCATCCTTTGCTTGATCCTCGTTGTAGTTAACCCTCTTCCAGGGATTTTAAAATTGTTTTGCATTGCATTAGATCGTTGCATTTAGTTTTCCTTGAATTTACCAACCATTTATCTATTCTGCTTAGATTTGCTCATTCCCTTGCATTCTTAGTTTACTTCCTGCTCCTAGGTGTGGATTGATACCTCACTTGCATGCTATACTACATCTCAGTGTTCCATTTGAGTTTTGATAACCTCTCCTGCTTGCATTGCTTAGTAAAAAACTTGTTACCAGAGGATGATACAAACTCAGAGACTGAAGCTGAAGTTTCTACTATGAGGCAAGCTCCAAGAACAAGATCAGGAACTAAAGACTTCAAGGAGCACTTTAAACAATCTGTGGAGACTTTCATCACTACGCAACACTTAGAAGATGTAACCACTCAGCTTGAACAGCTTAGCATCGCAAGGGAATCAGCCATGGTGAAAGCAATCTTAGAAGAGCAAGGAATTCTCAACGTGTAAAAAGAAACATCTACAGGCGCCAAACAAGTTAAAAGGGACATTCAAATGGTCTACACGTCAAAAGCATATGTTATACACTCGAATGGCCATTAATTCATGCATGCAAAGAGGTTTCCTTATTCACCATCACATTACGTGAGTAAAAGGCAGCACCTAAGCTTTGAGCTAAACCAAGGTATGATCTGAATCCTTAATTTCCATATGGTTTACTTCTACTAATCAAACCTTTTTGTTTTGTTTCTTTGGTTTAGTTTTATTTCATTTAAACTATAGTTTAAAGCATGTTGGCCACATATTATTTAAATTTTCGTTTTAAGGCATTGTTAGCCAAGTTGTTTAACTTATGGGTTTGTATTTGCTTCAAGTCCCCTAGAAGGGCAAAGCTGTTCGGACTGTTTATAAAGTCACCTTGGGTTTAAAACTTTAAATCGACTCACTTGGTGAGGATCTCTAAGCCTTGAAAACTAAACAAGATCTATCTGTGGCTTTCGGTATAGATCACTCCTTCATCCTCTCCTCCAAACCCATGGCTTTTGGTGGAAAGAGAGGTCGAAGGGCAAGGAAAACAGATTTCAAATGAATGGCGTAACTAATCCCCCAAACCTCCATGGCTTTTGGGAAGGGGTAACTAGTCTCTAGGGTGTGATCTTCCGAGGCTCCTGGATCCTTTCAAGGTAAGGAACCTCTCGGATCATGAAGCTCTTGGCGTGAGAGTCTTCAAGCATTGAGATCTCAACATCTTAGAAAAGATAGCCTTTGAAAACGTTTAGAAAAACCCCAAGATCGAAACCCTTTAGACCCTTAATCCTCTCAACCCCGAACCCAAAGGAACTACTCGCTACACATAGAGTAAATCAAGCAAAGCATATGAAACGAGACGATGAACATGAAAGGAAAACTAGATTGAACAGAAATGATTCGAATACAAAGCTTAAGAAAAACGCGAGTTCAACAATGGTCTTCTTCACGAAAACGAGAGAGAAAACACAAAGGAAAAGATAAAGATCTAAAGAGTTGTATGAAAAAGGACGTCGCCGCCTTCCCAAAATGCCGAAACAAGCTAATGGTCCCCCCTTCGCTAGTGGCCAAAAACGGTTGAGAGGACAGAGATCGACTC
Source organism: Thlaspi arvense (assembly GCA_911865555.2). NCBI lineage: Eukaryota > Viridiplantae > Streptophyta > Magnoliopsida > Brassicales > Brassicaceae > Thlaspi > Thlaspi arvense. Next base: position 18,462,655 of record OU466857.2, read on the forward strand.
CAAGATCGAGTGGTTCTCTCGATCATATCCGGACATCGTGTCTTCGGCTCGATCTGGGTCTCGATCAACATCGTCGAATCGAGTGTTGCATCCGATCTTGGTGTCGATCTTCGGCTGGATCGAGTGGTGTACTCGATCCGACTCTCATGGCGTCATTTACGTCTGTACCGTTTGATCGATTGCTTCACTCGATCCTTGTCTCGATCATTCCCCTTGGATCATCTGGTTGGCTCGATCTTCTGGTCGATCAACTCTTAGATCGACTGGCCATGCTCGATCTGCTCCTCGATCTCTGGTCCTTAGCATATATCCGAGCTCCCACGAACTGCTACATCAGCCTCAACATGTCCACGAACCTCCATGACTCCAAAGCAGCCTGAAGCAACCTGAATATGATGCAAAATGCAAGGAAAATGCGTATGCTGATGCAAGAATGCTCTAGGACCCTAAGTGATGCAATCTAACCTAAAACGAGATACAAATACATGAAAAGCTAACTAATGAGTATGCAAAATGTATGCAATATGCAATAACATCAGTCTCTCCAAAAGCTCTGCTACAAATCTCTCTCTAAAGCTCTTAAAAATAATAAGATACAAGATATCTGCCAAAAGAATGGCTGAAAAACCTAATATACAAGCTAAAACACGATCTGGGGTCTTTTTGCAAATATTGGAACTTCTGGGCCAAAACTGCAAATAATCCTTTATCATTTAGAAAACAGCCACGACCCCTTCCTTTCTGGGTGACGAGCGTCACCAAAAGTGGTGACGAGCGTCACCCATATGCATACTTTTCTTCCCGAGTTGGATACTTCGTGGCTTCAACTTGCAATGCTCCAAAAAGATGCTCCAGACATGCTATAATCTGCAAAGACTCTTCTAGGACTCTAAAAAGACCAAAAGGACTTATATCATGGCTAAAAACCATAAAAACCATGATATATCAACTCCCGCAGACTTAGCTTTTGCTTGCCCTCAAGCAAACATCAGACAGAGAATAAGGTCGAGGTTGAAAACAAGAAACAGTTAGTCAGTCATCAGAAACACCACACTAGTTTAAACTTTCGAATCCACATACCACAGAGTCAACACAAGATCAAATTTCAGCCTAATCATCACAAGCTTAGCAAATCTCTCAAGTCCAATCCAAATCCCTTCAAGAACTCCGAAATTTCTACTGCTAACTCCTTATTTTTATCTAAGTGTGATATCTCATCAAGGCTCTATCATCTTAATCACTTTACAGATTCTTTTCCCTTCATAACAACTGAACAATTCAATCTCAACAAAGCTCTCCTATTTTCTCTTCCCTTGATCTTTTCCTTAGGATATTTTCGATTTTTCACTTCTTTTTCTCAACTTTTACAGTCTAAGATATGGTGCTACTCAATACTTGTGTTCCTTGTGAGGAGACAGGTTCTTGAGTGTGTTCACTACTGTTGTTCCTTGTGAGGAGACAAGGTCATGAATGCACCATTCTTTGGACTTAAACTCTTAAAAACTACATCAGGGAAGATCAACGAGAGACTATATCTTAACCTTATTGTCAGTGTTGAAAGAGAGAATCAAGAGCAATAAGAATCAATCACCAAGATAAGAAGTTTAAAGTTCATTAAGGTGGAGCTAACAGAAAATTTTCCAGATTCTCTAAGAACCTAAACCTTCTTTGCAAGACTGATCTACCAATGACTTTCAACTTAGTATGACTTGTAATCAACTATTGTGGCAATGGTTCTTATCAGCAAAAACGTCCTATGGTTAGTTCCAAGAAAAACAGACAATTTCAAAAATTTTGACTATATAAAACAGGTTTTTGACTCAACTTTAAGACACTATAAACATGACACAAAGCACACAATGTCAGTAACCACCTCCCCCAGACTTAAACAACACTGTCCCCAGTGTTATTAAGCCAAGAGTTGGTCAAAATGAAGCATGAGAAGTTGTAGAACCAAGGTGGAAAAGTGGTACCTCGCGAAGGACCTTGTGACGAGCGTCACCCAGCCGTGGTGATGATCGTCACCACTCTGAAACTTCAGAAATCGTCATGTTGCATGTTTAAATGCTATGCCATCATGTGTACTCCGAAGTCAAACTGTAAGAGCACTCAAAACACACATCAAAACATCCAAACAAAGCATAATCCATGGTCCAACAAGTTCACAAGACATCATCCAAGCAAACAGAACAAAGTGACTCTTTTTTTTTTTGATTTTTCTCATGTTTTTGGGTTTTTTTTAGCTATGTAATAGAAAACTAAACTAATATATGAAAAAGAAAACTTACCAGTGGGTTGCCTCCCACTAAGCGCTTGTTTAAAGTCATTAGCTCGACTTTAAATGCTGCTCAGACAGCTGGTGGAACAGAAGGTGGCAGTGAATGCCTTGGAGAAGAATGTCTCCTCATCCATGGTGGTTTGTAAGCAGTAGATGTATGAACACTTCCAAGGAAGTGAGGAACATCAGCAGAGTGGATCGTGAGTGTGGGTGGGATACTTATTTTTCCTGCAGAATCATCAAAAGAAACACCAAGCATTCTACGGGAATCTCGTTGCTTGCATAAGTGTGAAGCAGCTTTTTCACCTTTTAAATTCTTATTGATGAGATTAGGAGGTTTAGAACTGGTTCCAGGAAGTGCATACCTTTGCTTAGTTGCAGGTTTCTGGGTTGTGGAATGGTGAATTTCCGGATTGGCAACATATGATGGACTTGTAGCTGTAAAATCACGTCCCTCCTTTGTGTCCAGGTTGGTGACGAGCGTCACCAGGTCAGTGACGCTCGTCACTGACTCTGCAGTTCGAGTTTCTGCAGTTTTCCAGCAATTCAGCTCTGCTAGTCTTGCCTCCATCACAAACACGTCTTCCTCCAGCAACTTGGCATTCATTGGAACCTCTTTTCAAGCCAAGTCATGAAGATATGATCCTCACTGTAATCCTCAAACCCAACAGCTTCTGCAGAAGTTTCAGATATTGGCTCTTCAACAGCCATCATGCTCACTTGCCCACTAATATCTGATTCATTGACACACTCAGCAATAGTGTCTTCTGAATGCTCCATGACAGTCTCTTCATGTCTGGAAGTTCTTACGGAAAAGGTCTGACCATCAATGGTAGAACTCTTTCTTAACTTATCCATGTCAAAGTTCATGACAGCATCACTAAGATCAAACTCAATGTTCCCCCTTCTAACATTAATGATGGCTCCAGCAGTAGCCAAGAATGGTCTTCCCAGAATAAGAGGATCTTTAGGTTCTTCAGCATATTTCAGAACCACAAAATTTGTAGGAATTATGTAGTCTTCAATGTTAACATGAACATTCTCTAACATGCCTTCTGGGGTTCTTATGGATCGTTCTGCTAGGACAAGAGAGATCCCAGCTGGCTTGAAATCAGTCATTCCAAGTCTAGCAGCAACAGAGAAAGGCATCAAGTTAATACTTGACCCTAGATCACATAGAGAGTGTGGAAAACGTCCTGCAAATATTGAGCAATCAAGCACAAAGGTCCCTGGATCAGATAGCTTCTCTGGAACTCTGCTTTGAGTGATGGAATTGACTTGTTCAGAAACAGTCACCTTCTTCTTCTTCTTTGGAACTGTACTCAAAAGGATTGCACTGATGTCTCTGGTAAGTAATGCTCCTTCCTCAGGACTTACACCATTCACAACCATTCTCTTTACATACCTTCTTAGACCTGGTGAAAGCTTGACTGCATCAACAAGTGGGATCTCAAGCATCAGCTTGTCTATCATAGCTTTACATCTGTCTTCTTCTATCTCCTGTTTAGACTCTCTAGAATGCTTAGGGAATGGTGTTTTGGGTTTATAGACACGTTCCTGGTCATAATTTGCAGTTACAGGCGAAGCAGCTTCATTCTGGGGTGGGTGACGACCGTCACCAGGTGGGTGATGCTCGTCACTCACTTGTGACAACCCCCGATATCCTTGTAGGTTGGTGACGAGCGTCACTCCTCCTTAGTGACGCTCGTTACTCACCTCTGAGACAGAAAAATTTTCATCTTCAGACTCCATCAGTTGCACGATCTGCTCTGCACTCAGCCTCTTTTTCTGCACTGTTTTAAGCTCATTTTCATTCCTGATTGTGATGGCATTAACCTGATGCTTGGGATTGATATCAGTCTTTCCAGGAAGGAATCCCTCTTGCCTTTGAACAGCTCCTGCAGTTGAAGCAACCTGCACATCAAGCTTCTTCATGTGAGAGTTCAGACTCTCAATTTTTCCATTCAGGTCTTGATACAGCGAATCTAGCTTGCCATTGAAGTTCACTGTCATCTTCTGCTGTCCTTCAAGTACCTGCTCCAGCATAGCTTCCATTTTATTGTCTTGTGGAGGTGCAGTTTGGTAGGAAGAAGAACCATAATTCCTGCTGTTTTCGTAAGGTTTCTCAACTTCAGTCTTCTGGAACTGTGGTGTTGGAGTATAACCAGTTGCATTCTGGTTTCCTGGAAAGGTATTCTTCTGATTATTGCTGTTGTAGCCTCTGTTACACTGCTGATTTCCAAACCCTTGGTTCTGAAAACCTCCATTGATGAAATTAACATCTTTCTGCTCAATGTCTTCAGGATTTTCGAAACTCTCCACTTCTGCAGCAAATTGAACTGACTTCTTTCCCACCAGAAGGCTGTGCATACAGTCTAACTTAGCCTTAACCTCAGCTATTTGGTTTCCTTCATTCAAACCACCCTGTTTCATTCTCTGAAAATCTGCATTCTTGGTGCTGTTGCTGCAGACCAAGTTCTCAATCAACCTGATTGCTTCTTCTGGTCTGTTGGTGTTGAATTTTCCTGCACTTGCTGCATCCAGCGCCATCTGGTACTTCCAGTCAATACCTCTGAAGAAGATCCCAAGTAATTGCACCTGACTGAAGCCATGATGAGGACAGTCCCTTTGATAAGACTTAAACCTGATCCAAGAAGCCTTAAAAGCTTCAATAGGGCCTTGTGTAAATGATGCAATTTTTGTCCTCATGTCCTCTGATCTTGCATCATCATAGAAGTTATTCAAAAATGCATTCTTGGTGTCTTCCCAAGTGGTCAATGAAGCAGGTTCCAGTTGATTCAGCCAATATGCAGCTTCTCCTTCAAAAGAGTAAGGAAAAAGCTTGCAGAACAGAAAGTCATTGCTAACCCCATTAGCTTTAACACTGGAAGCCAAGTCCTCAAATCTCTCTATGTGATCCATAGGATGCTCATGAGGTAAACCATGGATTGGATGCTGGCCAACCAGCTGATAGTAGACTGGTTTAACCTCAAAATCGTTCCTTTGGAAGGCAGGAGGTCGGATTGCAGCTCTGTTGGCATAGAACTGATCAGGTCTGTTGTAGTCACCTAGAGTCCTCTGAACAAAACGTCCAGCAGCGTTATTGACAGCAGCAGGGACCCCCACGTTCTCAACCACTTGCTGAACCTGCTGTTCAACAATGACATTCCCCTCTTGATCAATTCTCTGCCCCTCTTCGTTCCTCCTGTTTCCTTCCCTGTCAACCAAGTGACCTTCTGCATCTTCAACTAAGATAAGTGGAGCGACCATTGTAGATTGCTTCTTAGATTTCCTGTTAGTTCTCTCCAACCTAGCAAGTTCGTCAATGCTCAAAGTCACAAGCTCCTTTTCTTTGTTGCTTCTGGTACAGCGATTAGGCATACACCTGAAACAGGAACAAAGAAAAGTAGCAGAAAGTCAGTAAATAAATAAAAACTTAGACAAAATCCTAATACTAGAAATCGATAGGCAGCTATTACTCCCCGGCAACGGCGCCAAAAACTTGATAGGGCTCAGGTTTTACCCAAATAAAACTACTGGAAGTGCACAGCAAAGCAGTTGTAGTACAAGGGGTTATCGAATCCCAAGGGAGAAAGTAAACTACACTAAAGAGTTCAGGTTCGGATTAAGCTAAGCAATATGTAATGAATGTAATGCGAAATAACTAAAGTAATAAAAGCATGTGGGCGTTTTTGAGACTGTTCTTAAAGTTCAGAAAGCTAAAGGCGCTAAGTGAGGACAGTTCGCAGGTTGAATCCGAGAGTGTAGAATGCATGCAATCAGGAATGAATTAAAACCATCTTGAACATGAATCGCAAAGATATAACTAATCAATTCTCATTGCAGAAGTTATCTATGTCTAAGTCACAGAGTTTCAAATCTCTTTGCAAACCCTAACAACCTAAACATGCAGTAAAGATCAGGTTCAATTGTTCACAAAACTCCTAAGCCAAATCTCTTGTACTAGGGCGTTTTGCTCATCTAATACTAGTTCAGGTGATTAATAATAATCTCACATCTATCAAACAACCTAGGGTTTCGAAATCCAGATGATGTGTCTAAGAAATCGATATGAATGCAAGCACAGATGAAGAACCAATGAATTTCCTATAAGTTTTTAGCAATTCTACAAACTCTTCTTCAACCTTTGAAAAGCCCTAACTTAACTAACAAACTACTCAGACATGGTGATTTGAGAAAACATCATGAAAAGAATAGATTGCATAAAAGAAATAAGAAGTAGAAATAAAGGAGTTCAAAATTTGCTCTGAAGGAGTCTGATTTGTCTCTCCAAAAGCTCTCCTACAAATCTCTCTCTAAAGCTCTCAAAAATAATAAGATGCAAGATATCTGCCAAAAGAATGGCTGAAAAACCTAATATACAAGCTAAAACACGATCTGGGGTTTTTTTGCAAATACTAGAACTGCTGGGCAAAAACTGCAAATAATCCTCTATCATTTAGAAAACAGCCACGACCCCTTCCTTTCTGGGTGACGAGCGTCACCAAAAGTGGTGACGAGCGTCACCCATATGCATACTTTTCTTCCCGAGTTGGATACTTCGTGGCTTCAACTTGCAATGCTCCAAAAAGCTCCAATATCTCTAGTTATGCTCTAGACATGCTATAACCTGCAAAGACTCTTCTAGGACTCTAAAAAGACCAAAAGGACTAAAAAAAAGGACTTATATCATGGCTAAAAACCATAAAAACCATGATATATCAATCACTAGTTTGGTTCTCATCCCCTCTTAGTCAATAACCCCCATCTTAGATCCTTGCCTTAATCTATTTGAATTTCCTGCTTTGAATTTGTGGTCCTTAGTCTTGTTTAGTTTGATCACATCTTTTTCCTTGAATTTGGCTTTACTTGAGTGAACTGCTTCATTCTTAGAGTCTTATGAACCCAGATGGATTGACATCTTTCATGCTGCAATGACATGAGTGTGTTAGGATTTGAATAACTGCAAAATCCTGTTATCACTTGATATTTTAACATTGCTTATGGTTCCTTTGTCTTGTGACATCAAAGTTGACAGTTTGCTATGCTAGATGATTGGCTTAGGCTAGATAATGTGTGATTCATAAGTCTTGCTTGATGGTTTGATAGTTTGCATCAAAGAACGTTGCTTTGCTTGAAATCTGGTTCATTGATTAGCATTGTTTAGGTTTCGCATTTATTGAGCTAAAGGCCATATTCTTAAATTGTTGAGTTGTTGCTTACATCCCTAAAGAATGTCAACCAATGATAGGTTGATTAGAATTATTTCTTAAGAGAGAGAGGTTTATTTTAATTAGTGCTTCTTTTAGACTATATGGTTCCATGCTTTGTGCTCATGGCAAGTGAATACATCATAAAAAGTGGGTTTGACACACTAGTTTTGTTGAAATAAATTAGTCTTATACACCACTAAGCTGATTCTCTTTAGATACCTTGTTTAGGATTGCAATATTGAGAAATGCTTGCTTGAATGCCTTGTTCTTAAGAACCCCTTACTCACTATTACAACAACTTGAACATCATTGAGTCTTTCTTTTACTATCTTAGTTCAATTCGCATATCATCTTGCTGCTTTTGTTTACTTCCTTTAGTTCATCATCTTGCTTTACTTTGAGGCATTTCTTCCTTAGCTGCATTTCCTGTTTTGATTTCTTGCATTGTTAGGTTATTAGATTTGTTACTTTTAACTTTGAAACCCCCTATTTTTCTTAGCTTTGTGCATAGATTGCATCTCATCATCCACAATTGGATTGATACCTCATCTTATACTACAATTGATTAGAAGAGGACATTTGATCTTTTAGACTCAAAAAGCCTTGTTTCAAATTGGCGCCATTGCCATTGTGGATTGTCTTGCGTTTGTCTTTTCATTTATAATCAGTATTTTAAATTACTAATTAGTTTTAGTATTTGCTCTGTTTTCTCAGGTACCACTTGCATGAATTTGAGGTCTCAAGGTTCAACAAACTTACTCCCTCCCATTGACAACATTCATCACTTAGACTGCAGGGTTAAGAGAAGAGCCGTGAGACAGAGAGTTCAGGAGTTAGAGGAACAGAGTATGGCAGAGCAAGAAGGTGGTCAGTTGTTACATATAGGTGTTGTTGGACAAGCACCAGCACCACAACCAGCTGCACACTTAGAAGAGGTTGAAGAGGCTATGAACAATGATAGACTTAATGCGTCAGGAGTACAAGGACTAAGAGTGCCAGTACATGCTCCAAGAGTTCAGAGGCCCATATGAGCTGGAGATACACCAGATACACATCATAACAACAATGGGATGAATGCTCCAGCAGTGCACCAGAATCATTTCGAAATCAAGCTTGACCTCATCAACATGGTTCAAGGAAACCGGTTATACCACTTGGATCGATTTGACAAAGTATGTGGTATGACCAAGATATAAGGATTCTTTGAAGATGCTTTGAAATTTCTCATGTTCCCTTTCAGCCTTGGAGATAAGGCACACCAATGGGAGAAGACCCTTCCCCAAGGTTCAGTCACCACTTGGGATGAGTGCAAGACTTCATTTCTCAACAAGTTTTCAGATCTACAAGAATAGCAAAGCTCAGGAATACCATAAATAGCTTCACAGAGTATGGCAACGAAACCTTCTGTGAGGCATGTGAGAGATTCAAGCCCTACACGCTACAATGTTCTCATCACTGATTTACCAACGAGAGCTTGCTATCTACACTATACATTGGGGTTAGTCCGAAGTACAGAATTAATCTAGGCACTGCATCTAATAGTAATTTCATGGGAAATAGTGTGGTTGATGCTCTTGCCTTGGTGGAGAACTTAGCCTTATCTGATGGCAATTATGGAGATGAGTATGATAGAACTACAAGAGTTGCTGGAAGCAATGATATCGAGAGCTCTACTAAGAGGGATATGAAAGCTTTGAGTGACAAGATTTTGAGTGTCTCTTTGAATAACGTGAGCTTTGTTGGTGAAGCTGATGCTGCACAAGAAGAGGATGGGATAGTTTTAGAAGAAGAAACCTTCTGCATGAACCAACAAGGTTTTAGTGGTTTCAACAACAACCACAACCATTATAATCTCTCATACAGGAGTACAAACATGGCTAATCCTCAGGATCAGAGTTATCCTCCACAAGCTACTCAGCCTCAGTTCCAAAACCAGCCCTTTGTTCCATACTCTCAATGCGTTGTGCCAAGGAAGAACTTTCAAGGAAATGGTTTCGAAGCATGACCTTTCCCACCAGGTTTTGTCAACCAAAAACAGCCACAAGGAGGTCCACAAGAAGCTGATCTGAAAAAAATGATGCAACTAGTGATCAATGGTCAAGCTTCCCTCACCATAGATATGCACAAGCGCTTTGTTGAAGTGCATAATAAGATAGAGGCCAATGCTGTTTACATTCAGTCAAAGTTATAGGCCTTATCAAACCGTGTCAAGCACATTGAGAGTAAAGGATCTTGTTCTTTAAAGCCTCAAACCAGCTACCAGGAAAAAGTGAGGTAAATCCAAAGAAGTTTGGCCTTTTACTTGCTAAAGGTGAAGAAGACATGAGTGATGATGAAGATGCTTCATTAGAAGATCTTGGTTTCATGCTTCAAGAACTCTTACTCCATAGGGACATGGAGGATTCTAGGTGTGAGGGAGATATTTTAAACATTGCTATTGATGACCAAGAACCGGTGGGCATTATTGAACAGTTTCTTCATGGTTTGGACAAACAAGAAGAGCTTGGCTTAGAGAAGGAAAGAGCTGAGAAAGACTTGGTCGCTCCAAAAGAAGAAGCTAAAACAGAGCCTAGTGAAGCTGAGAAAGAGCTGATAGAAGTCTACCATGCTTTGATGGTTTATGCTAAGAAAAATCCTGAAGACTTTAAGGCGCTACATGACCGCCAAGTGGGAACTTCCACAAGCATGATTGAGAAGGGCAAAGATGCTGACAAACAAGTCTATTTGCCACCAATCCCATACCCTCCTAAGGTCTTCACTAAAGTTAAAAAATCTGTTTGCTCGAAATTAAAGAAGAACATGGAAGATGTTGGGATCAAGATGCCAAGTGGTGCTACTTTACTTGAAGTTAAAGAGCAGGTCCGCTTCCTCAAAAAAGTGTTTGACAACTTCGAAGTTATTCAGCTTATACTATACAATGTGGGAGCTAACAAAAAGAAGAGCAAGGAGCTGAAGACATTAGTCAAGTTACCCAATCTTGGTAAGTTCTTGGTTACTTATGAGCTTGGCTCATTAGTCAAAGTGGATGCATTGTTTTAAGTGAGTAAAACTCCATGTGGTAACCTGGTGTAGGTAAAAAGAGTTTGACTTTCCCCTCTCCTAGCATTTTTAAAATTTTCAAATAGATTCTCTTAAAACTTTTATTGATTTTCTTGTTTCCTTATCCATTTAAAGTGCATTACCCACACTACTCTCCAAATATCACTGTGCATCGACCTGAACATTTTTCTCTTTCTCTGCAAAACACATTTCCTTTCTCTCTTACATTCTCTCTTTGCATCTTTCCAAGTCTTTCCAGGATTAAGGTATTAAATGATAAATTTCCTCATTTCTGTGTGTTTAATCTTTGAAGGCTTAATTAGGATGCATTAGAATGTTTGTTGAGAATGTTTTGCATGATTAAGATTGTGATTTGAGTTGCATGTCACCATTGTTACATATCTTGTTGAATATCTATGGTTTATATGTGGAAAAAGGCTTGTTTTGTGTTTAACTTTGAGTACTGTTTAGATTTAGGACAAAATCTATTCATGTTGATACAAGAGTTTTGAGTCTCTTTCTCAATCACCCAAGCTTGTACTAATCAGTTGTAGTATATCATATGGTTTTTATTAATCCAATGAAGTTATTAATAGATACCAAGAGAATTATAAGAAGAAAACCTTAAGTCAAGTAAATAAAAGAAGAGAGTGTTGCTTAGAAACCAAGCTAACAACCTAAGTGAATTAAGAACCAAGCAGGACTAGTTAAAGCAATGCTAAGCAATGATTCAAAGCAAAACATACCAACAAAAACAGAGCAATAAGTCAAATTCAAAATTCAAATATTAAAAGACAAGCACCTAGATGTGGTTATTGACTTTGGGGAATTCAAAGGCCAGACAAGGCTGTTTCAAACATCATTGACAATGCAAACAAGCAAGCAATGCTGATTCATAAGCATAGAGTTCACAATCAAGCAAGTTAAGTTCAATTTCTTAACATATAACTCTTTGCTAATCATCCTAACAATAACTAAATCTCATTAGTGCTAGAACAATCAGAAAGCATGCAAAACTAACTCTATTCAAGACAAAATACTTCTCACACAGTCAATCTCTTGAGCTAAGACCAGTAAATCTTCAATCAAACAAGATCAGCATTTCATCAAACACTTGGTGGGCATAAAATGAAGTCTAAATCAAGATTCATGTGATCAAGATAAATCTAGTATTAACACAGATTAATAGAGAGGAATCAACCTAATTATGCACCAACAAACCCTAATCAAGGCTCTAAATTCCCCTAATCTACCACATCTAAGAACCCTAAAAGGACTACTCACTCATCATTATAAAAAACACCAAATCACAAAATGAAAAGATGTTAAACATGATTAAGAGGGAGATTAGAGAAGGTTTAATGATGCAAATAAAAAACTTTAGATTAAAAAGAAGATCTTGTCTTACAGAGATGAAAGAAACTTAAAAAACTCTCCATAAAACCATTAGTCTAACCCTATATATATGAAATGACAAAAACCCTAAAGAAATAGCAAATTTGTAATTAAAAGAAGTTTGGATTAGGCTCACATCGATCACAAGTATAATCGATGCTGGTCTTCGGGTGCTTAACATCGATCAGCTGGTGATCGATGTGCTTGATCGATGTGAATTCTTGTAGCTCCTGCCTGTTTAAATTGATCAGTCTTGGTCGATGCTGGTGATCGATGCGAGTGTCCTCTCTCATCACATCAATCACATATGATCGATGTGAGTGATCGCTTTGAACGTCCATCTTCTCTGCTGCTTTACATCGATCACTCCTGATCGATGCGGTTTGTGCCTTGATCGATCTTGCACCAGAATTCATCTTCCTTAGCTCCTTTTGCTCCTCCTCAGCTTGGGCAACTCCTTGATTCATCCCCATGTTTCCTCCTTGCTCCAAATAACTCCTTAGGTACATAAAAACATCCTTAATGCAAAGGGAATGCAAACTACAACCTAAATGCAACCTAAGTCTAAAAGGAAAGGAAAATGGGACTAAAGAGAAGGAAAAAATGCAAAAGGAAACCAAAACATGAACTAAATGCAAGCCTAAATTATGTAAATGCAAGAGATATCAACACCCCCACACTTGCCATTTGCTTGCACTCAAGCAATCAAACTAAGACAAATGGAGGATGACGTTTGAATTTGGGCACTCAAATCTAAAAATGCTAAGGTAAAGAAGTGATGTCAATGTCTAAGTGCATAAGTGTAGGATGCACAACTAATGTTAAGGTTTTTTTTGCCTTAACTCAATCCTCAAACACACATGTCATTTTAGTACTTGAAGTGTCAATCCCATCCAGAGGCTACAGAACAATCAAGATGCATAAAACTTGCTAAGCTAGACCTAATCAAAAGAAGGAAAGTATAATCTAACAACCTAAAACAAGAAATGCAAACTAGAAAACAGTGATTCAAGACTAGTTAATAACAAGGTGAATCTAAATTATGAGCAAGGTGAAAGAAACAATCAATCCATTAATCTCTAGGCAAGTACTACTGATATAGACTAGCCCAATTCCTCATCACTAATCCCTTATATAATCACATATTCAAGATAAATCCCTTTACTCAAACAATCGAGTGCTTCGTTCGAGCTTGGAGTTGATCACTCGATCCGACTCTCGCTCTGTATGGCGTCATTCACGTCCGTACTCCTTGATCGATCTCTTCACTCGATCTCCGTCTCGATCAGTTCCCTTGGATCGGCTGGACTACTCGATCTTCTTGTCGATCTCATCTAGATCGACCGGCCATGCTCGATCAGCTTCTCGATCTCTGGTCCTTAGCAAGCATTCCTGAATCCTCCAAGTCCCACGAACCTCCTCACGAGCCTCAGCACATCCAAGAACCCTCCAAGACTCCAATGTAGCCGAAAACAACCTTTATGTGATGCAAAATGCAAGAAATATGCATATGCTGGTGCAAGAATACTCTGGGACCTAAAATGATGCAAACTAGTCTAAAATGCAATATATATGCGTGAGAAACTAACTTATATGTATGCAAAATGCATGGAATATGCAGCTATATCAACTCTCCCAAACTTACCTTTTGCTTGCCCTCAAGCAAACAAAATTAAAGAAGGGAGAGAGGTTTTTCAAACAAACGGGGGTTTAAGCTTCTTGCAAAGGTATCTTTCAAATGAATCAATCTCAACGTCCTACTTACTAGTTCTAAAATGCAATGCGCACACTCTTACTCCAAAGAACTTAGCCATATTCATCACACAATGAATTTCAAATCGTGACTCTCCTATTCCAAGCAATCAAAGAAACTCATCCTTTAACATTTATTAAAGACCGAACCATGAATCAAACTTATTCACTTTAAAGCAAAACAAATTTGGCTAACGGTTATGGCTATGAGCATAGAATGATCTCATTTTAAAGAACGGTTTATTTTAAGTACGGGTTTCTCTCAAAGATGGTAAGAACTTTATGCATAATGCTAAAGGTAAAGGCAATTGATGCATACATGATCAGATTCTCATCTACCCATGCAAGCTAACAATGATCCTAAAACCCCTCTCATTTTTCTCTTTTAGCTCACTCACCCTCCTAAAATCTACCCTTATCTTCAAAGCAAAAGCTTCGCAATCCCCAAATCAAAATAGAAAACATCTTAACTCTTTTAGACTAGTGAAAAGGTTTGAAAATATTAGACTCCTTATTTTTTTTCTTATTGATAGCTCTCTTGTCATTATTTCTTTTCTTTCTTTTTCTTTTCTTTTTATTTTGGCCCTTAGGCTCTTTTATTTTTCTTTTTCTTTTCATTTTGAGAGAGCTGTCTTCTGAAACTATTGGAGCATTATACATTTTAAACACAAAACCTTTCACTTAAAACCTTATATTCACTTCAAATGCCAAACTCTTTTGAAACCGAAAGCATATAAACAAGAAAGCAACCCCAATGATCCCCCAAACTTATCCTAAGCCTACATCTAGCTTCCAAATGCAAAGCTAGCAAACATATGAGAACCTAATCATGTCGCCTAAACGTAACATGTTATGCTAAGTTCAAACCAAAAAAGGCCTCACAATGATATCACACACGAAAACTTGGCTTCAAAGAAAGGTAAGGGTCAAGGTGGGAGTTTTACTTAGGCTCACAAAGAGTGGTAAAAGGAAGAAGAGAGCCTAAATATTTTTAAGATCCATGTGTTTATTTTCAAGTGCATAAGAATGATATTTAAAAATTCAGATTAAGGTTTTCACTTATTAGGACAAGTTTCAAATCATGAGAGTTCAATTCATGTCAAGAAAATCAAAACAAGTGATCCAAGCATGGTAAGAACTTACTTTCAAAGTGTGAGCAAAGCATTAGAGAACTACTAACTAGGATATTGAAACCATTCATAAGCTTAAAACACCTTTTGAAGAAATCTTTAACCCCTTATGCAAATGCAAACAACTTAGATGCTTAAAAATTCTAGACTCAATACTAAAATGCTTAATAAGATGAATGCAACTACATGAATTTTTTTTTTTGAAAATTTTTTAAAAATTTTACCTATTTTTTCCTTTTCTTTTCTATGCCTTAGATGCATGCAAGACTCAAGAGATGCAAAGGTAAAATAAGATAAAAATAAACAAGTTAAACCACACACATAGTCCCCCAAACTTGAATGAGACCGTCCCGGTGGCAAACATGTTCGAGAGAGCTCAAAACACAAAGCAAAAATAGAGAGAACATGAATGGTATATACAATGACAGATGGTTGTTACCTCGGGTCTAGTCTCGGCTGGAACTTGAGGATGTTCCAGAAGAGCTAGATATTATGGCTTTGCTTTTGGAGGCTGGCTCTTGCAGAGAGAGACGCGCCGATTGAATGTTCTTGCCTTGAGTCTCACGGATGATAACTCCACCGGTTGAAAGCCTTCTCTTCTCGGGCTGTTGAACCTCTTCACTCGCAGCCTGCTTTGGTGAACCTCTTTGAAGCGCCTTAACCTTCTTGGCAAACTTCTTGATGACTTTGCTCTGCCACTTGTTGATCTTCCTTTGCATCTCCACAACAGAAGCAAAGAACTTTTCTGTCTTAGTCCACGGATCAAAGTCAAGCTTGGGAAGGACAAAGGCTTCGGGCATCTCATCATCCGTGGCTGGAGACTCCGATCTTGGGCGAGTAGCCTGCTGAATTGTTGCCGCGGTTCCTAGAGGATTGAAGCACTCCTCTCTACTCGGGAGAAACTTGATGTTCCCAACACCTAACAGCTCGGTCTTGGTTTGGTTTGGCAGGATGCATGTCCTCTTCTCTTTCTCCTCATCAACGAATAAGTACTAAAAGAAACCCTTGGCTGACGTGCGTCCCAAGCTATCAGTGTTCCTTAGGTATGTCTCGTCCATGAAGGCTCTTTCCGGAACGGGAGTGAAGTTCTGAAGCTGGACGCCGGCTTGCACGAATAAGGGAGTGAGGAAACCGCCAATGAGTGACGAGCTTTCCTTGCATCTCAAGGCATATGCCTTGTATTTGACCAACGAAGCAGCAAGGATGCACCTGTAGTTCACGTCATCTCCGAGCTGATCTTCCAACGGCTCCTCGTTCTCATCCGGATCACAAAGAAGATGCTTAAGGCCTTGGAACAGAAAGCAAAGCTCCGTCTTGGTCACCGTGGGGGCTACAGACCGACCACTAAAAGTGTTAGCCATCAGCTTCAAGGTGTAACGTAGCACCGGGTTCCTCACTCTCTTGATCATCATGGTATTCGCCTTGTAGTCATTATTGGCGATGAGGTTGCAAAAATTGTTTGCTTGAGTGAAGGAGGGGAACTCCACCTTCGTGGCTTCAACATCGAGGCCATATGCTTGGCAAAGCTAGGGGATTGAGAGGCTGAAGGCTTGGCGCTTTATCTTGAAGGAGAGGCGGCCTACAGAAGGAATTGGGACGCTAGGATTCTTGTAACCAAACTCCAAAGTGGCGAGGATGTCGATTGTCACTTCAAGAAAGGTTGGGCAATCCATCCCTGACAAATAACTCAGCCCAATCTTCAGGAGGAGCTGATCAAAGTCTCCTAGAATCCCCATCTTGGCCAGCAATCCTCTGTCCGCAAACTTAGTCGCCTCGAATCTCAGCCTTTGAAGCCATTCTTTGTCCCGTTTCTCATCCTTACTCCAACGAACCCTCTCCTGAACAGCCACTTCTTGGTTTCCTCCCTCTTGTGCTGTCTCTTCTCTCGTTCTTTTGGGAGTCATTGTGCCTGAAACAAGTTTCTCAAGCAAAAAAATGAGCAAAACAGCTATAGTATGAGAGACAAAGAGAAGCAAAGAGGAAAACTTATAACTAATACCCTAGAATTTTTGGGGGATTTAAAAAAATTATAGCAAAATAATAGAATCAAATCTAGAGATAGAGAGAAATCTAGAATTTTTCCTATTATCAAGCTATTTTTAAAAAATCTAAGACCGCCCTAGCGTCTAAAACAATCAAAGCGAATAAAAAGGGATATTTTCTTATAGCTTTTCTTAAAGATTCGAAAATACCTTTGCAAAGATTGAAAAAGATGCTTGTTAGCCTTAACAAAACAGGAATTCACACTTTTGCTTAACAACTCGAGAAATCAGGAATGAGAGAGTGTGAAAGTAGTTGATAACATTTAAAGGATAACAAAACAAAACCATGGGTAAAAAGAAGTGGTTTTCTGACAAAAGCTGTGGTCAAGGCACATCTTCCATGGTCAAAGATGCTTGCCTTGACCATTTTTTTGAATTTCAATCCCGGAGGGAAAGAGTAAGAGAGGGAAAAGAAAATGTTACCTCGGCACGAGATCGAGTCCGTTTGGTCGATCTGGGACTCGATCTCATGCCCATAATGGCGTAGATCGAGAGGGTTGCTCGATTTGGGACTCGATTCGAATTAAATCGAGTCTTGGATCGATAACACCTCTCGTTCCTTGAATTTTTGGCACGACGGCTAAGTCCTCATGATCGAGCCACGTTCTCGATTCAGGGGACGATTTAAGCTTGGATCGAGTAGCAGATCGAGTAGACTATTCGATCTAGCATTTATAATCGAGTAACTCAGTCGATCCACGTCTCGTTTGCTTTTCAGGCTAAACGTATAGGGTGTTCGTCCTCGCGTGATCGACTCTGTCTCACGATCTGTCTACTCGATCTCGTCTAGATTGACTGACTCCTCTCGTTTCACTAGCTCGATCTAGCAAAGATCAAGCCAGGATGAGTCGATCTAGCACTCGATCTCTAGCTTATACTCACGCCTTCTTACTCCTTTTGGATCTAAGATCATGGCTTGCAATCCCTCATACTTGATCCTACACACTCAGAAGATAAAAACATAAAACTGGAAAAGAAATAAAGCAAGAATATATACAGGATAGACATGGGAATGCCTCCCAAGTGCGCTTTCTTTAACGTGTTTAGCTAGACTTTACTTGGTTTAGGCAGATGGTGGGTCTTGGAGAAGCATTGAGGTGCTCTCCTTGTCAAATGCACTCGCCATGTATGGCTTAACTCTGTGTTCGTTCACTGTGAATGCATTCCCACTCTTGCCGACCAACGTGACAGCTCTGTAAGGTAATACTTCCTTGATTTCATACGGACCGCTTCATCGTGACTTCAGATTCCCTGGAACGAGCTTGAGCCTTGAATAGTAAAGCAGCACCAAACTCCCTTCCTCAAGCTCCTTAGGTACCTGCTTCTTGTCATGAGCAGCCTTGGTACGCTCCTTGTAGATCCTAGCGCTTTCGTAAGCATCCAGCCTTAGCGCATCAAGCTCGTGCAACCTGATCAACCGCTTCTCCTGAGCTGTTTTCAGATCAAAATTCAGCCGCTTCACAGCCCACAACGCCTTATGTTCCAACTCAACTGGGAGGTGATATCCTTTGCCATAGAGAAGAGTGAAAGGAGTAGTACCAATGGGTGTTTTGAAAGCAGTCCGGTAAGCCCACAAAGCGTTATCTAACTTCACCGCCCAATCCTTCCGAGTAGTCCCAACTGTTCTCTCGAGTATCGCCTTGATCTGACGGTTAGAGACCTCCACTTGGCCACTCGTTTGAGGATGGTAAGGTGTAGCTACCTTGTGCTTCACGCCATACTTCCTTAGAAGATTTTCAAACAGCTTGTTGATGAAATGGCTTCCTCCGTCGCTTATCAACACCTTGGGTACTCCAAACCTCGGGAAACTGATGCTCTTAAAGAGCTTGATCACCACCTTAGAGTCGTTTGTTTGGGAAGCAATGGCCTCAACCCATTTAGAGACGTAATCAACAGCTACTAATATGAACTTGTTGCCGTATGATGAAGGAAACGGCCCCATGAAGTCTATGCCCCATGCGTCAAAGACGTCTACCTCAAATATGGGAACTTGAGGCATCTCATTCCTCTTAGTGATATTCCCTGCTCTTTGACAAGCCTCGCAACTCATCACGAACTCATGGGTGTCTTTGAAGAAGGACGGCCACCAGAAGCCGGCTTGTAAGACTTTAGTGGCGGTTTTGAATGAAGCAAAGTGGCCGCCATACAAAGAACTGTGGCAATGAAAGATGATATCTCTTGCTTCCTCCTTTGTCACGCATCTTCTGTACAGGCTATCAACACCTCTATTGTATAAATATGGCTCATCCCAATAGTAGTGGCTCACGTCCCTCATGAACTTCTTTCTATGGTAGTTGTCAAGATGCGAAAGGCTCTTCCCCACATGCCAAGTAGTTCACAATATCCACGTACCAAGCGAAATCCTCCTATTTGAAGCTCATAACTTCCTCAAACCGCCCTTCTAGGTTCCCACAAACAGTCGTAGTGATTGCCATGAGTTGTTCCTCGGGGAGAGAATCATCTAAAGGAAGAGACTCGTTGATTCTTAACCGAGCAAGATGGTCAGCAACGCCGTTCTCTATCCCTTTCTTGTCTTTGATCTCCATGTCAAACTCCTGAAGAAGAAGAATCCATCTCCAAAGCCTCGGCTTAGTGTCCTTTTTGGAATAGATGTAGCGCAAAGCCGCATGATCTGTGTAGACAATGGCCTTGGATCCCACGAGGTATGACCGGAACTTCTCAAAGGCGAACACTACTGCCAATAGCTCCTTCTCCGTGGTGGTGTACCTTGTTTGCATGTCATCCAAAGTTCTAGAAGCATAGTAAATCACGTGCAGTATCTTATCTTTTCTTTGACCTAGAACGGCTCCCACGGTGTAATCACTAGCATCACACATAATCTCGAATGGTAGAGTCCAATCCGGTGCTTGCACTATAGGCACGGATACTAGAGCTTCCTTGATGGTCAGGAAAGCTTGCATACACTCCTCATCAAAGACGAAATCAGCTTCCTTGCACAACAGCCGTGTAAGAGGGCGTGCAATCTTAGAAAAATCTTTGATGAAGCGCCTGTAGAAGTCGGCGTGTCCCAAGAAACTTCTCACTCTTTTGACGTTAACCGGCGGCTCAAGACTCTTCATCACTTCCACCTTAGCCTTGTCAACCTCAATACGCTTCTCTGATATCTTATGGCCAAGCACGATCCCTTCCTTCACCATGAAGTGTCATTTTTCCCAATTAAGCACCAAGTTTGTTTCCTCACTACGCTTTAGTACCTTGCAAAGATTCAACAAACACGCAGATAAAGGACGCACCATAGACCGGGAAGTCATCCATAAACACCTCTACCATCTCTTCTATTAGATCGGAGAAGATCGACATCATACACCGTTGAAACACAGCCGGTGTGTTACACAACCCGAATGGCATTCTTCGATACACGAAGGTGCCATAAGGGCATGTAAAGGTCGTCTTCTCCTGATCATTTGGATGGATTGGTATTTGGAAAAATCCACTATATCCATCAAGAAAGCAATAGTACGGATGATTAGCAAGTATTTCAAGCATTTGATCAATAAAAGGCAAGGGAAAATGATCCTTTCTAGTAGCAAGATTAAGCTTCCTATAATCAATACACATACGGTGTCCAGTAATAGTCCTAGTAGGTATAAGCTCATCTTTGTCATTCTTAATGACCATGATCCCTCCCTTCTTAGGCACCACGTGTACGGGAGAAACCCATGTGCTGTCACTTATGGGATAGATCACGTCAGCTTCTAGCAGCTTAAGAATCTCTTTCTTAACAACCTCTTTCAAATTAGGATTCAAACGCCTTTGATGTTCTATAGAAGAGGCGTTCTCATTATCCAAGTGAATCCTATGAGTGCAAATCATTGGTGAAAGGCCCTTGATGTCACTTAGAGAGTACCCAATTGCCTTCCTATACTTTTTCAACTCAGTTAAGAGCGAGTGAAACTCATTGTCACTTAAGTTTTCATTCACAATCACATGATAGGTTTTGTTAAGCCCTAAGAAAGCATACCTTAGCCCTTTTGGGAGCTCCTTAAGGTCCACCTTTGGGGCTAGCAGCTCGCTCCAATCATCCTCGTGGTTGTTGCTGTTGTTCTCCTCCTTGGAACCTTCCTTAGAACCCGAGACATGGCCCTTGAGCCTGCTTTCTCCAACTGTTATCCCTTCTGAAATAGAGTCGTCCAGTCGATCTTGCTCTCGATGTCGTCTAGATCAAACAGTTTTGCTCGATTCACTCACTCGATTTAATGTGGATCGAGTGAGAGATCGAGACGCTGAGTCGATCTCTGGATTAGACCCCAAACTGATTGGTAGGCCTCTCTCGATCTTGGACTCGATTGTTTTCCTGGATCTATCACCCTCCTCGATCTGAGTGTCGATTGCTGCACCAGATCGAGTTGTGCTCTCGATTGTCTTGTCGATTTAACCCTTGGATCGAGTAATGTCATCGACCTCAGAGTCAATCTCTAGGCAAACGCATTCATCTTCTAGCACAACCTTCCTTGAATCAAGCAAGTTGACGTATTCCTGAGTCCTCTGATCAATGTAACCGAACTCTCCTGGCTCCTTAGTCAATGCCAGCTTCAAATGATCTTCCAGAGCCAACTCCTCTAGCAACTCATCCGCTAAGGCATCCAACGTTTCAATGTAGAAAGCTTGCCCTTCTATCGTAGGCTTCTTCAGAACCTCGTTGATATCGAAGTCCAGCCTTATATCTTTACCCAAGTGCAGAGCAATCTTCCCATTCTTGACGTCTATGATGGCTCCGGCGGTGGCTAAGAAAGGTCTACCGAGAATGAGTGGATCCTTAGGCTCTTCATCCATTTCCAACACAACGAAGTCTGTGGGCATGTTTACTCCAGTGATTCTTATTGGCAAGTCCTCAAGCAAACCCACGGGTAACCTCACACTTTTGTCAGCTAGTACCAACGAGATTCTACAATCCTTGAAACGGGTAAAGCCAAGCTTCTTTGCCACGGAATGAGGCATCAGATTTATACTAGCTCCGAGATCACAAAGGCAACTCTTGAACTCCAAAGGACCTAAAGCGCAATGTATAGTGAAGCTTCCAGGGTCTCCCAACTTCATAGGGACTATCTCCTTGTGTATCACCGCACTACATTCCTCACTAAGAACAAGCACTTCCTTGCTTTCCGTATTCTTCTTCACGAGTGTATCTTTAAAGAATTTGGCGCATTTAGGCATCATTGCAAGGCAGTCCACGAGAGGTAGCTTGATCTCTACGTCCTTAAGGTCCTTCTCAAACAAGATTCTATGCTTCTCTATGAATTGCTTCTTGAAGCGGCCAGGAAAAGGTAGTTTAGGTACATACGGTGGAGGTACATAAGCATCCTTCTCCTTAGTAGTTTGCTCCGCTTTCTTTTTAACTACCGCTTTCTCACCTCTCTTTGGTCCTTGAATCCAAACGTTGTCAAAGTTTACCCTCCCCCACTTGAATTACAACGTCTTCGTTGATCTTTGGAGTAACCGTAGGCGTATAACCCTTGTTTCCTTGCTGTTGTCCTTGGAAGTTGTTCTGCCCTTGCCCTTGGAAGCCACCACTCGGCTGAAAACCTTTGTTGTATGGTACGAAAGGCTTTGCTTGTTGAGCAGGGTACACTTGATCCTTAGGGTTCGCGACGTTGGTGCTACGGTATGAGAGATTGTTGTTCTGGTTGTAGCCTTACGAATACCCTTCAGGTTTGTAGTTGTTTTGACCCGCCACCCAGTTGGCTTCTTCTTGACTCAACTCAAGATCCTCTAAGGTTTCATCCGCTTCACCAACAAAGTGAACATGCTTCTGATTAGCCAACAACAGCTTATCAATCTTCTCATGTAATGACTTAAGCTATTTCTTGTGAGACTCTAGCTCAGAACATCTCGGTGCACTGTCGTAGTCTTCAGCGTAGTTGTCATCACTCAATACCAAGTTCTCAATCAGCTCCATGCCTTCATCTACCTCTTGACCAAGGAAGTTTTCCTTACTAGCCGTGTCAAGCAACAAGCGAATCTTGAGTGAAGCTCCGCGGTAGATAGTGCTTAGAAGAGTCTCTTCACTGAAGCCGTGGTCAGGACACTGGATAGTGTAGTCTTGGAACCGCTCCATGGCTTCATTGAAAATCTCATTGTTCCTTTGAGTGAAGCCGCTGATCTCGCTTTTCAGCCTTGCTGTTCTGGTGCTAGAGAATAAACTTTGAGAGGAAAGCCTTCTTACACTCAGCCCAAGATGTAATGGTGCCTTGTCTCCAAGAGAAAATCGAAAGAGACGCAGCTTGAAAGCATCTTCGAATATGCCATTTATCTTGATCATCCCACATACTTGCTCGAACTTATCAAGGTGCTCCAAGGGATATTCCATTGCTAGCCCGTGAAATTTATTGTTTTGCACCATTGAGATGAGACCTGGCTTAATCTCTAAGTTGTTGTTCTGTACAGGAGGAGGAGCGATCCCAAATCTATAGTGATGAGTATTGGGAGCATCTCCCGCTCCTATGATCCTTGGGGGTCTAGCCGCGTGTTGGGGGTTTCCATTACCCCTTCCCACTGCTATGTGAGCTGGATGAGGTCCTTCTGGATGCTCGTGCTCAGCCATCGCTTCAAAATCCACTGAACCTTGCTGAAAAATCTCCTCAAAAGCTCTTGCTTGCTCTCGTACTCTTCTTTGTCGTGAATGACCAAGTTGATGAATGTTGTCCAAGGGTTGAAGTAGATTGTTGTCTCCCCTTGAACGAAGATTCATGTACTTGAGAAACACAAGTTTGAGAGTAGAGAAATTAGTATCCAAAAGAAAAAGAAAGGCCTAGTCTTTACTAAACCACAAATCTCAATGCTTTCTAAACACTCCAAAGATGGCAACGGCGCCATTTCATAACAGCTTTTTAACAATGTAAAAAGGGAGTGATGCAATGCAACAGGAGGTTATCAAAACTCAAGCAGCACACAGTCGTAGTATATCATGCAAGAGGAATCAATCCAACCTAGGAGCTAGAAAGTGCAATGAGAATGCAAGGATCGAGTAAAGCTAGGCAAATGATGAACGGTTTTGTAAAAATCCAACGACTAAATGCAAGGCAAAACTATTTTAAAATTACCAGGAACGAGTGAACTACCACGACGAACAAACAGAATGATTCAAATGCAAAGCTAAGAATTTATAAAAATCGACAAGTGGATCGACCACAGGATCGACCACTAGATCGAGCAACAACGATCGATCTCGTCTAAAAGTTCAAATACAACGAAACTAATGACCAGGATGCAACAGATAACAAGCGAATGATTAACAGAGATGTAAGAATACTAAGAGAGAGGGTCTAGGGTTGAGATTCATGTTCAAGGGTTTCAAAGGTTCAAGCTTGGTTTGAAAACTCTAGATCTACTCACTTTGTGAGATTCTCTAAGCCTTGAAAACAAAACAAGATCCATCCATGGCGTGTGGTATGGATAACTCCTTCATTCTCTCCTCCAGACCCATGGCGTTTGGCGGAAAAAGAGATTGAAGGGCAAGGAAATCAGATTTTAACCACGCGGCTTAACTAGTCCCCTAAACTACCATTGCGTTTGGGAAATGGTAACTAGCCTCTAGGATGCGATTTTCAGAGATCTCTGGATCCTGTCAAGGTAAGAGACCTCTCTGATCATAAAGATCTTGGTGTGAGACTCTTTAGGCTTTAAGAACTCGACATCCTAGAAGAGAAAGCCATGAAGAACAAGAAAACACCAAACTTGAAAACCTTTTCGACCCCTTTGAATCCTCTCAACCCCAAAACCCGATTAAATTACTCACTACACATTAAGTAAACCAAACAAAGCATAAGCGATGAACTCATAGACATAAAGAACGATAGATTTAAACTTAAACGATTCAAAGATTCAAGAACAAATCTTCAAATTCTAACAATGGCGAAATCACCTTCGAACCGAGAGAAAAAGAGGAAAATGATAAAGTGAAAAACGTGTCTCCAAAAGCATGATCCCCGCCTTCCCGAAATAGGCCAAACAGCTCGATAGTCCCCCCCCCCTCGGTAGCGGCCAAAAACGGTTAAATTGCAATGAGATCGACCTCGAGATCGAGCATCTCACTCGATCATCTTCGGACATCGTGCCTTCAGCTCGATCTGTGTCTCGATCTTCTTCGGCGGATCGAGTGCTTCGTTCGTGCTTGGAGTCGATCTTTGGAGGATCGAGTGGTAGACTTGATCCGACTCTCGCTCTGCATTGCGTCATTCACTTCCGTACTCCTCGATCGATCTCTTCACTCGATCTCAGTCTCGATCAGTTCCCTTGGATCGGCTGGACAACTCGATCTTCTGGTCGATCTCATCTAGATCGACCGGCCATGCTCGATCAGCTTCTCGATCTCTGGTCCTTAGCAAGCATTCCTGAATCCTCCACGTCTCACGAACCTCCTCACGAGCCTCAGCACGTCCAAGAACCCTCCAAGACTCCAATGTAGCCGAAAACAACCTGTATGTGATGCAAAATGCAAGAAATATGCATATGCT
This sequence comes from Thlaspi arvense, assembly GCA_911865555.2. Lineage (NCBI taxonomy): Eukaryota > Viridiplantae > Streptophyta > Magnoliopsida > Brassicales > Brassicaceae > Thlaspi > Thlaspi arvense. The sequence continues at coordinate 18,487,978 of OU466857.2, forward strand.
GGTGCAAGAATACTCTAGGACCTAAAATGATGCAAACTAGTCTAAAATGCAATGTATATGCGTGAGAAACTAACTTATACCTATGCAAAATGCATGGAATATTGAGCTATATCAGCATCATACTCCTCCTGCCAAGTGGTGTAAGCTTCAGAAGGAGAGTAGGCTGGTGCTTCCCATGCTTATGGCGGCTGAGATATAGGGACATTTGATGAAGCCCTAGCCATTGATCATTGATCAGTTTGCGTCCTCTTCTTCATTGGGTTTTTCCTGCTGCACTTCCTCCTCATAGTGCCTTGTAAACTCATGACCTTGGCTCTGTTGAGAAGCTCCATGTGATATGGACCAGCCTTCTTGAACTTGCCCTTCACCAAGTCCACAAGCTTCTTTATGGTCTTATCTTGCCATTTGCACCACCTTTGAAGCTTGTTTATCTGGTCATGTGCATACTTCAGGGAACTTCCTTGACTTGGCACCTCATGAGGTTTGAAGTGAAACATCTTTGAGTTGTACTCAAGCAACTCATCTTCTCCTTGTTCCTCCTCTTGGGAATCCTCCTCATTCTCAGCGCTAGCATCACCTTCTTCTTCTTCTGATTCAGAACTCTCTTCACTTTCTTCTTCACTATCTTCATCTCTTTCTTCAGTGATACGGCCACCATGGTAGAGCTGTCTCTTAGTTGGGCAGAAGTCTATGTTACTCCTCATGGCTATGGATGTATGCTGCTCACTGGGGAGAAGAAACTTGGCTGAATCCTAGGATGGTTTGAGAAACTGATAGACGTGCTTCCCTTGGATGGTCTTCTCTAAGTAGTGACTCCTCCTTAGATAGACAAGATCTATCCATTGTGGTGGCAAAGCAACTGCAGCATGCCCCTCAAGGTTGATAGGGCTTAGGTTTTACCCAATTGATTAACTACTGCAAGCGCACAGCAAAGCATTTGTAGCATAAAAAGGTTATCGAATCCCAAGGGAGTAAACTTACTAAACTAGCGATTATAGATTCAGATTAAGCTAAGCAGTAATGAGTGAGTGTAATGCGAAATAACTATAGTAATGAAAGCAGGCGAAATTTGTTGATTCATCTAAGATTCAAAAAACGAAAAGTGCTAAATCAGGACAATTCGCACGTTGAATCCGAGAATGTAGAATACATGCAAGCATGAATGAATTAAAACCGTCTTAAACTCAATACTCAATGATATAACTAATCAATTATCATTGAAGAAGTTATCTATGCCTAATTCACAGAATTTCAAATCTCTTTGCAAATTCGAAAAAGTAAATCAAGCATTAAAGATCAAGTTTCGATTGTTCACAAAACTCCATGTCAAATCCCTTTGCAAATAGGCGTTTTGATCATCTAATATTAGCTCAGGTGATTAACAATGTTCTCACATCTATTAAACAACCTAGGTTTTAGAAATCTAGATTATTAGTATCAGAAATCGATATGAATGCAAGTACAGATGAAGAACCAATGAATTTCCCTAACAGTTTTGCAATTCTACAAACTCTTCATCAACCTTTGAAAATTCCAAACTAAACTAACAGATTACTTGTACATGATTATGAAGACACAAAACATAACTGAATAAAACTGCATTAAAAGAATAGAGTAAAAGATAAAGGGCTTTGATATTTTCTCTAAAAGAGTACATGATTTGTCTCCCCAAAAGCTCTGTATAAAACTCTCTCTAAAGCTGTCAGAATTCTAAAATCTAAGATAAAAGCCAACAATGGCTGAAAACCTTATATATATATAAGCTAAAACAGGACCTGGGGTCTTCTTGCTAATAGTGGAACTTTTGGGCCAAAAGTGCAATTTTTTCTCCATCTTTTAAATAGAAGCCGCGACTCTCTTCAGATGCGGGTGACGAGCGTCACCCTTGAGTGGTGAAGATCGTCACCAAAGCCAATGTAACGCTTCTGAGTTGCTAACTTTGGGGTTGATTCTTGCAATGCTCCAAAATGCTCCAAAACCTCCAATTATGCTCCAGTCATGCTATAAACTGCAATGACTTTACTAGGACTCTAAAAACACCAAAAAGATTCAATAAAAAGAACTTATACCATGGTTAAAAACCATAGAAACCATGATATCTCAGAGGTCCACCCCACTTGCCATCATAATTGCCGTCACAACTCCCCCAATATGTAGTTGATGGTTCTTCTCCCTCTTCCCTTTCACCAAGACCCAGCTCCTATATGTGTAGAGATGCTCCAAGAGGAAAGTCACATAACAAGGGAGCTCTTCTGGCCTGATAAGAGTCTCTCAAATCTTGTTGGAGCACACTAGTGGCTGCATCCAATTGTAGAAGATGTCCATCTCCCTTGATGTTATGTTGGTTGTCTCTTTCCTTGCAAAAAGGGTGTTTGCAAGGGCCTTGTGAGCATATCTCATAGCTGGATGCCTTAGACTCTGGCTCCTGGTGACTCGTGGAATGAAGTGATCAACCCCAATCACTTCCCAAAGCTTTGCATGCTCTCTAATTCTGATCTTGAATTGAGCCTTCTTGTCACCATAGGGATACATGCCAAGGTCATCTGAAAGCTCTCTAAAGGTTGCTATGAACTTCTGCTTGCCAAGTCTAAAGGATATCCAGCCATCTCCATTGTTAATCTCACTTTCTTCATAACTCACCACTTTAAAAGTGGAGAGAAACTGAATGGTGAGATGCTGGTAGGATGGAAGTGCCTTCTCCGTGAACTCTCCAAGCCCCATCTTTTCAAAGATTGTTTTGCAATCATCATATATCCCAAGCGCCTTAATTGTGTGGGATGCAAGGGTACCTTAATTCCTTGAAGGTAAGATCTCCAAAAACTCCTTTGCACTTGGCTGTTTGTTTCGGGCTTCTTTCACAGCATTTCCCTTCCCTTTCTCCTTGGACTTGGTAGCCTTTCTTTCCACAACCCTTTTTCCAGAAGCTTTTGAGGACTGCCCTTCAGCAACACTCTTGCCCTTGTCTTTGATGACAAGTGCAGTAGAGGGTGCCTTCTTCTTAGGTGCTTGGTCTTTGTTTTTGGCAACCTCCTTTCTTCTTAGTTCAAAGGCCTATCCATCTATCAATCCATTCACCATCTCTAGAGTGACGACTTCCCTGGGAGGATCGTATCAGTTGGTATCAGAGCACACTCTGATGTTGGTATCATCTTTTCATCTTCTCATCTCTTCACCTTCTAAACTTTTCATCTTCTTTTCTTTCTATCTTTTCATTTTCTATTTTATCTGTTCATCTTCTATTATTTTTTGGTTCATTATTTAGGAAAAAAAAAAGAAAACAAAAATAAAAAAAAAGAATGTTACAAAAAAAAGGAAGCGTAAATAAAAAAAAAACAAAAAAGAACCCAAGAAAAATCATTCATATTCTTCATCCATTTTCTCTTGATATTTTCTGTTCTTCATACAAAAATTCTTATCTCATCTTTCTCTTTTCTTTCATTCATATAACTTTTTATTCTTGGACACTATACTTTTGAGTTGTATTGGATTTGTTCTACTGGAACTCTTGAGAAGTTACTGAGGGATATCATTTTGAGTGAAACACTTAAGTGAAACACCTTTGAGAGAAACACATGTGAGAGCTTTACTACTAACTTGTTTCTTGAGTTTTGCATGGAAGAAAAATGTAACAAGATGGAGATAACCGAGAAAGAGTACCAGCAGTCCCAAATCTGCAGATGGAAGCATTATTAGGAGAGATGCAGCAGATGCTGAGGAATGAAATCAATGGAGTCTATGAGCGACTTGAAGAAGTTAGAGTTAAGGCTAGACAGAGGCAACCTCAAAACGTGCCTATCCAAAGAGATGAAGAGCAGCATAGACAACCAAGGATTAATCTAGACGACGACTACTACAGCCGTGATGGAGACTCTTCTCAAGGGAGCAGAAGAAGACCTAGACGTGATAGAGAAGGCAGAGGTCAATGTGTTGACAATCTTGGAGGTCTGAAGCTTAAAATTCCATTCTTTCATGGAAAGATTGATCCAGATGTCTACTTGGAATGGGAGAAGAAAGTAGAGCTCGTTTTTTATTTGCAACCACTATTCATAGATAAACAAGGTTAGCGTGGCTGCTACTGAGTTCTATTATTATGCACTAAGATGGTGGGATCAGTTTGTCACTTGAAGGAGGAGAAATAGACGACGTCCAGTAGAGACTTGGGCTGATATGAAAGCCTTTATGAGGAACAGATTTGAATCACGAACTCCTTTGGCTGCAAGTAGTGTTGCCATGTTTACAAATCTCGGACTAAGGCATAGAGCTCTTTGTCATATGTCGGATAGTTTAGAGTAGCTCCTCCAAGTTTCTCACTTAGGCGATAGGCTTCTTTTCATGCATCAGCACAGCTCCAATTCCTACACCTGAAGCATCACACGCAATCTCAAAAGTCTTAAGAAAGTTAGGTAAAGGTAAGAGTCGTGCATTCGTGAGTTCTCCCTTCTATGTTTGGAAGGCGTTTTCTTGAGTTTCTCCACATTTGAATCGAACATCCTTCTTGATTACTTCTGTAAGAGGCACAGCAATGGTGCTAAAGTATCTTACAAAACGTCTATAGAATCCTGCAAGTCCATGGAAGCTCCTGACTTCTCCAACTGTCTTTGGAATTGGCCATTCTCAGATTGCTTTCACCTTTTCCTCATCAACCTTAATACCATCTGCACTTACAAAAAAGCCTAAAAAGACAAGGTTATCTGTACGAAAAGTTCATTTCTTAAGATTGGCAAACAGTTGCTCCTTTCTAAGAACACTTAGAACCTTTCTCAGATGTTCAACATGCTCATCAAGACTCTTGCTATAGACTAAAATATCATCAAAGTAAACTACAACAAAGACTTTAATGTAAGCTCTCAGAACATGATTCATCAACCTCATGAAAGTACTAGGTGCATTGGCCAATGCAAAAGCCATAATTAACCACTAATACAAACCATGGTTAGTTTTGAAGACCGTTTTCCACTCATCACCCTCTTTCATGCGAAACTGGAAAACAGGCAAGTGTGCTGGATAAGAGGCACCCGTTGCTCTAGCTAATTGTCCACCCTTTCCAAGTGTGATCACTTCATATGTAAACTAAATATAGATTATAATAATAATTTGGTGATAACCACTTTTAAGATCAATCTTAGATTAGATGCAAGAACCATGTAACTCATCAAGCATGTCATCTAATCCAGGGATAGGGTGGCGATACTTTACCCTGATGTTGTTGATGGCTCGACAGTCAACACACATGCGCCAGCTTCTATCTTTCTTTGGCACAAGCAACACTGGTACCGCACATGGGCTTATACTCTCTCGGATATGCCCTTTCTCCATGAGTTCACTGACTTGCTTTTGAAGCTTCTTTGTCTCCACAGAATTGGTACTATAAGCTGAACGATTTGGAATTGAAGCTCCTGGTACAAAGTCGATCTGATGTTCAATCCCTTTGAGTGGTGGTAACCCATTCGGACTTTCTTTTGGGAACACATCTCCAAAGTCCTGCAAAAGAGAAAGAATACTACTCGGGAGCACCAGTTCAGGGTTAGTAAGATTTAGAGCTTCCTTGTACAAGAGTACAATCACAGCTTGACTATAAAACAAAGCTCTCTTAACCTCACCTGTCCTCACATAAAAGTTTTGGTGTTTCCTCACGGGTATACTCTCACAGGCCTTTGACTTGGCTTTTCTCAAACTCTCACTCTTTTTTTGGTGTAAAATGTTTGGGGGTTAACTCAGAGCTTTCTTGCTCAAGTGTTTCTGATCCTGATAGATCTTTAAAGGCGTCATAGGTATAATAGTAATCTTTTTACCTTTGATCTCAAATGAATGCTGATTGGTGTATCCATCATTGGTAGCTTTACGATCAAACTGCCATGGCCTTCCCAAAAGAATATGGCCTGCCTCCATGGGTAACACATCGCATAACACTTCATCTTCATACTTGCCTATGTTTAAGGGAACCAATACCTGGCTGCTCACTTTCATTTCCCCAATATCATTGAGCCATTGCAACTTGTAAGGCTTCGGATGCTTCCTTGCTTTCAAGCCTAGCTTCTTGACCATTGTTTCACTTGCCACATTCGTACAACTGCTTCCATCAATGATGACGCTGCAAACTTGATATCCCTTGTATTTACACCATTTATGGCTGTATTTAGTGCATGTTTTGGTCCTCTTTTGCATATTTTCCCTTAGCTTTTGTCCCACTTTCTTCTCCTTTTAGACTTAGGTTGCATTAGGAGTATAGATTGCATTTTCCTCGCATATTTGATGTTTTTAGGTGCTTTTGGAGCTTAAAGGAGCTTGGAGGAGCTTTGGGAATGATCCAGGAGGCTAGCTGGACAAAAGGGAGTAAGAAGGATCAAAGCAGAAGATCTCTGCAGAAGTTTTCGGTCACAGCCTGGAATTTTCGGTCTCTGGTGACCGAAATGAAGCAGTATCGATCACCAGTATCGGTCTGATGTGGTCGACACAAACACACCGTTATAATTTCGGTCATGTGTGTCGATCACTGATGACCGATACAGATAATTTTCGGTCACTAGAGGTCGACACAACTGATCGATACCAGCTCTGCCCGAAGACCCTTTATTTACAATTATGTCATTTTCGCCTAGACTCCTATGAATACGGGAAATCCCTAATTTTTGGGAACAAGCTTTTACCCAGCAGTTCTTTCTTCATTGTTTAGACCTCTGGATTTTGCAATTTGAATCTTTGCTTCATTTCAATAAAAGTTTGCATCTTTCATCTTGTTTAAGCTAGCTAATCATGATTAGTCATCTTTCTCTCTTTGATTTGGTGGCTTTAATGGTGATTAGTGAGTAGTCCTTTTTAGGGATTTGAGATGGGTTAGGTTTAGGGGATTTGAGACTTTATCTATGATTGCTTAGTGTTAATTCTTTCATTTCCTTTCTTGATTGCTGTGTTTAATGCTTAATTAGCCCTAGCTAAGTTGATTAAGATCTTAGGCTCATTTTATGCCCACCAAGTGTTTGATGAAATGTCTGAACTGCTTAGCAAGAGAATTGCTTATCCTAGCTCAAGAGATTGACTGTCTAGGGAGTGATTTGGCAATATAGGGTTGATAGAATTGTTTTAATGCTTGCTCCTTATCATTTCACTAATGAGAATTAGTTCTTGACTTGGTAATTAGCAAAGAGATTAGTGCCAAGAGATTGGATTAGTCATATAAATGAATCCTATACATAAGGAATACCATTGTGTGAGTTTGTAAGCATCATAAGTAGAGTCAAGAGTTCCCTATCACCAATTATCTCATCTCAAGTCCCATGTTTTCTCTGTTTCAAGCTCTGTTCTGAATTAGCTCTGTTTTTACTTCTACTTTGGTCATTTGCTTGCTTACTTCCTTATTTGTGTTTGTTTGGTTTTTGCTTGATCACTCAGTTTGCTAGAAACTCTAAAACCCTTTTATATCTGCTTGAATTTGGATTTCTACTGCATTCTTATTGCTTCATTCTCCCCTTTTGGATTGATAAAACCCTATGCTATACTACAACTGATTAGTACAAGCTTGGGTAATTGAGTCAAGTCCCAGAAAAGTCTTGTATCAATACTTTCCCTTGGATGTGACATCTTGTGTGAAACAAGTTCTCCCTTTGCTCATGCTGATCCGGTTTAGACTGTACATTCAATGATCTCCGTGTAACCAATAGATCTCCTGTAGCTGGATTAGCTTCATGCTCTTCTTCTGATAATAAAGAGTCAGAAACCACTTATGCTTCCTCTTCTGATTCTATTGATATATTATGGTTTTTATGGTTTTTAACCATGGTATAAGTCCTTTTTATTGAGTCTTTTTGGTCTTTTTAGAGTCCTAGAAGAGTCTTTGCAGGTTATAGCATGTCTGGAGCATAATTGGAGATTTTAGAACCTTTTGGAGCATTCTGAGTTGAAGCCACGAAGTACCAAGCTCGAAGCAGAAAGTATCCCATATGGTGACGCTCGCCACCACTGATATGATCCCGGTCAATGATCGTTCCTTTCAAGCTAAGTGATGGTGGAATGATCCGAATGGTGGAATGGGGGTTGTTTCAGTTGAAGGGGAAAAGTGGGGAAAGAGTGAAGATGGAATGTAGCAAGAGAGATGGAAAGCTCTTGATACAAAACTACTAGAACACAAGGATATGACGCACCTAGGTTCTAAGCAGGATTTCTCAAGGATATGACGCACCAAGAGAGATGATCTATTTTGTAAAGGAGATTTTATTCAAAAGATAGATGAAACCACACAAACAACTATCACACGGTTTTAAGAAGAGAAGAGAGAGAGGAAGAAGAACGGTCAACAAGAGAGCAATAAGTTGGTCTTGGGACAAACCCCCTTGACTAACCGTGCATGACTCTTGTTCAAAATATCACAAACTACAAGAAAAGACACAACTAAAACAAAGAATGAACCTAGACACATCCAAGCCATGGATGGTAGGAAAAAGTGGGCTTGGAACAAGGCCAAGCTAAATGGGCAATGACATTGTGGGAATACTTGCCTCGTTAAAAACCTTAGTGAGAAAACCCAATGGGACAAAACTCACTAAGGGAAAAAGAGCACAAAGTATCCCACAAACCCACTAGCTTAGTCCCCGACTACAATGCAGACCAGTGTGGAACGTGTAGCCTCCTTAGTACTTGATTCATACTTAAACTGATTAAGTAGAACCTCCAAGGCATTTTGAAATGCCTTAGTCTTAGCTCGGGTCATTGGGCCTCCTCTCATCTTAAGAACTTCTTCAACCTCCTTCTGGTCTTGATCTTGTTGTCCAACGGCTACAAGCTCTTCTTCTAGGTTAGGTGTCCCCATGCTCATATACTCCCCTCCTTCTTGAAAAGGATTTGACCTCAAATCCAACTCATCTGCAACATAAGGAAGTAAATCAGTAATGTTAAAACTTGAGCTAATAGAATACTTACCTTGGAGGTCAAGTTGATAGGCATTGTCGTTGATCTTCTTTGTAACTGTTAAAGGACCATCAATCTGTGGCATCAACTTGGATTTTCTTTCTGCTGGGAAGCGCTCTTTCCTTAGATGTACCCACACTTGATCACCAGCTTCAAAAACCACCTTGTTTCTTCCTACATTCGCATGTTTGGCATAGAGCTTAGTCTTCTCTTCTAAGTTCTTCTTAGCATCCGAATGTATTAGTTTGAACAAGTCGGCTTTTCTCTTTCCGTCCATACTTATCTTTTCACTCAAAGGTAAAGGCATTAAATCCAAAGGAGAAGTGGGGTTGAACCCATAAACAATCTGAAAAGGTGAATACTTAGAAGCAGAATGCACAGCATGGTTATATGCAAACTCTATATGTGGCAAACAATCCTCCCAAGACTTAAGGTTCTTTTTAATCAACGCTCTCAACAAAGTACCTAAAGTCCTATTTACTACCTCGGTCTGACCAACAGTTTGCGGATGACAAGTAGTAGAAAACATAAGCTTAGTTCCTAGCTTAGACCATAAGGTTTTGCAAAAGAAACTAAGGAACTTAGTGTCTCTATCCGAAACAATGGACTTAGGCATACCATGAATGCGAACTATTTCTTTAAAAAAAGATTGGCTATATGCAAAGCATCATCTGTCTTATGACAAACAATAAAATGAGCCATCTTAGAGAATCTATCCACTATAACAAAAATAGAGTCCTTACCTGTCTTTGTTCTAGGCAAGCCTAAAACAAAGTCCTTGGAAATGTCATTCCACGGATGAGAGGGTATGGGTAAGGGTGAGTACAAACCGTGATTTTGGACCTTGGACTTGGCTTGTTTACAAGTATTGCATCTCCCACAAATTCTCTCCACATCCCGTCTCATGTGTGGCCAATAGAAATGATCTTTCATTACTTCTAAGGTTTTTGCTACGCCAAAGTGACCCATTAAACCGCCTCCGTGTGCTTCCCTGATAAACAAATCTCTCATAGAACAATTAGGTACACAAAGACGGTTCTCATAGAAGAGAAACGCATCTGGTTTAAAGAATTTACCCGAAGGAGATTTGAAACAAGAAGCAGAAATTTCTGAAAAATCATCATCGTTACATAGCTCTTTAAGCTGATCAAATCCAAGCAACTTAGCTTCTAAAGTAGTGAGAAGAGTGTACCTTCTTGACAATGCATCAGCAACCACATTGTATTTACCTTGTTTGTACTTTATGACATATGGGAAGGTATCTATTAATTCAACCTACCTTGCGTGCCTTTTGTTGAGCTTTTGCTGACCTTTGAGGTGTTTGAGGGACTCATGGTCCGTGTGAATGACAAATTCATTAGGCGAAAGGTAGTGTTGCCACGTTTGTAAGGCTCTCACCAAGGCGTACAACTCCATATCATATGTTGGATAGTTGAGCATGGCTCCTCAAAGCTTCTCACTAAAAAATGCTATGGGTTGCTTCTCTTGCATTAGAACAGCGCCAATACCTATTCCTGATGCATCACACTCAATCTCAAAAGTCTTTAAGAAATTAGGCAATATAAGGACAGGGGCGTTAGTAAGCTTCTCTTTTAGGCTTTGGAAAGCCTCTTCTTGAGCCGTTTCCCACTTGAACCCAACTTCCTTTTTGATGACTTCAGTGAGTGGGGCAGCTATAGTGCTAAAGTCCCTCACAAATCTCCTATAAAAGCTGGCTAGGCCATGGAAACTCCTTACTTCTCATACGGTCTTAGGACTTGGCCAGTCACGTATGGCCTTCACTTTCTCCTCATCTACTTTGACTCCTTCTGAGCTTACTATAAAACCAAGAAAAACAAGACTAGAAGTGCAGAAAGTACACTTCTTAAGGTTAGCATATAGTTTTTCTTTTCTAAGCAAATCAAGCACAAGTCTAATGTGTTCCACATGCTCTTCTAGACCTTTGCTATAAACAAGGATGTCATCAAAATAAACCACCACAAAGATGCCTATATACGCCCTAAGAACATGATTCATTAAACGCATAAAAGTGCTAGGGGCATTAGTCAATCCGAATGGCATAACCAGCCATTCATATAAACCATGTTTGATTTTGAATGCGGTTTTCCATTCATCCCCCTCTTTCATTCTGATCTGGTGGTAACGACTTTTTAAATCAATTTTGGAGAAAATATTAGAACCATGCAATTCATCTAACATGTCATCTAGCCTAGGAATGGGATGGCGATACTTCACCGTGATATTGTTGATTGCACGGCAGTCAACACACATCCTCCAGCTACCGTCTTTCTTTGGAACAAGGAGGACGGGTACTGCACAAGGGCTCATGCTTTCACGGATATGTCCCTTGGCCATCAGTTCATCCACCTGCTTCTGTAGTTCTTTGGTCTCCACGGGGTTGGTACGGTAGGCGGGACGGTTTGGCAATGATGCCCCGGGCATGAAGTCTATTTGGTGTTCTATACCGCGGATGGGAGGTAGTCCCGTTGGTGTCTCTTCTGGAAAGACATCTTCATAATTCTGCAAAAGAGCTTGCATTTCCCTCGGTTACACCGGTGTAAGATCAACCATGGTGGTTAATGTTTCTTTATCAACAAATAATAGCATAGGTATTTCGGAGTATAAAGCTTTCTTAACCTGCCCAGCCTTAGCAAAGAAGTTTAAATGTTTGGCTGACCTCAAGGTGTGTTTCTGATCGTTGAAGACTTCTTGAGGAGTCATGGGTATCAAAGTGTTCTTCTTTCCCTTAAACTCAAAGGAGTGCCGGTTAGAGAATCCATCATGTATCACCCGGCGGTCAGATTGCCACGGCCTCCCTAGCAGGATATGACTTGCTTTCATAGGTAGCACATCACAAAGTATCTCATCTTTATACTCTCCTATGGCCAGTGGAACTAAGACTTGTTTGGTGACCTTCATTTCTCCTTTGTCATTCAACCAGTGTAGCTTATACGGGCTGGGGTGAGGGGTGGCTTGCAAACTCAGCTTCTTAACCATGATACTGCTTGCCACATTAGTGCAACTCCCACCGTCTATGATCAAACTGCAAACTTTTCCCTGAACCAAGCAACGAGTATGAAACAGATTCTCACGCTGATTCTGGTTTGCTTTGCACGGTTAATGTCCTTCTTGCTACAAGCAACTCTCCTTGTACTGGCAATAACTCATGTTCCTCCTCGGTTTCTTCTTGTTGCTCATCCTCTGATTCTATGTCACCGTTTTCTAGTAACACCATAACATGTTTGTTGATGCACTCATTGGCGTAATGTCCACGGCCTTGGCATTTGAAACACTTTACATCACGAGCCTTGGTGTTAGCCTCCTTAGTTTTCCCATATGGTTGGACAATTTCGGATTTGGAACTGATCGGCTTATCTTCTCTCGGCTGATTCTGCGGATATGCTGACCGGTACTAGTTTCTATCGTCCCGCAGATAAACTGTCCGACTGTTTGGTCCGGTACTAGAACTCGAACGGTACGACCCTTTTCTCTTGACTTGCTGCTCAAACAACATTGCTTTGTGAAGCATCTCCTCTAAGTCGACATAATGTTGAGTCTCCAGGTGGTCCTGAATCTCTCGGTTAAGGCCTCCGAGGAACCTAGCCATCGTAGCTTCACTGTCCTCCAAGATAGCTGCACGAAGCATTAGTGTTTCCATTTCCTGAAAATATTCCTCCACAGAACGGTTGCCTTGCGTCAATCTCCGAAGCCTCTGATGTAGCTCGCGATGGTAATGGCTCGGAACAAACCTTTTCCTCATCAAGTTTCTCATCTCGTTCCAAGTTGTAACCAGATACTCCTGGTTTCTCCTTCTAGTTGTGACGAGTTGATATCACCAGCTTACGGCAGAGTCGTAGAACTCTGTAGCCGCCACCTTAACACGGTTCTCCTCAGTGTAATGTTGAACATTGAATACCAGCTCTATCTTCTTTTCCCACTAAAGGTAGGCATCCGGATCACACTTGCCGTGAAAGGAGGGAATCTTCAACTTGAGACCGGCCAAGTTGTCTTGCACACGATCTCTGCCTTGTCTAGAACTTCTATGGCCACTTTTAGAGAAGTTACTGCTTTTGTAGTATTGATCAGTCTGATGTCCACTAGCCTGTCCTTCTTGTTCATCTTCTCTCACGGTTTCTTTGCCTTGGCGTGTCTGTTCTGTATTTCTCTGTTCATAGTTTTGCCTGATCTTGTCTACCTCAACTTGTAACATTTTTTTCATCTCAGCCGTGAGGGCTTCGACCAACATCCTCTGAGCACGTACAGCTGAAGGTTCTGGGTCATCTTCCCCGGCCATTGCTCCTGAAAACAAAATTTCTCGCAGTAAGTAGTTCTTGGGTAAATTGGAATTTTATAAAAATTCCAAACTATTTTTAAAAAAATTTGTGGCTAAACAAGAGATTAAAAACGTGATGAATAATAATTTAAAAAAATATTTTTGACAGAAGATGAAGAGTCAAAAATATTGAAATGATGAACAAGGGCGGATTGGATCAGAAAACTTAGCTTTGGAAGGGTTGCTCTGATACCACTTGATATGATCCCGGTCAATGATCGTTCCTTTCAAGCTAAGTGATGAAGAACTCGTGGTGAATGGTGGAATGATCCGAATGGTGGAAAGGGGGTTGTTTCAGTTGAAGGGGAAAAGTGGGGAAAGAGTGAAGATGGAATGTAGCAAGAGAGATGGAAAGCTCTTGATACAAAACTACTAGAACACAAGGATATGACGCACCTAGGTTCTAAGCAGGATTTCTCAAGGATATGACGCACCAAGAGAGATGATCTATTTTGTAAACGAGATTTTATTCAAAACATAGATGAAACCACACAAACAACTAACACACGGTTTTAAGAAGCGAAGAGAGAGAGGAAGAAGAACGGTCAACAAGAGAGCAATAAGTTGGTCTTGGGACACACCCCCTTGACTAACCATGCATGACTCTTATTCAAAATATCACAAACTACAAGAAAAGACACAACTAAAACAAAGAAATGAACCTAGACACATCCAAGCCACGGATGGTATGAAGAAGTGGACTTGGAACAAGGCCAAGCTAAATGGGCATTGACATTGTGGGAATACTTGCCTCGTTAAAAACCTTAGTGAGAAAACCCAATGGGACAAAACTCACTAAGGGAAAAAGAGCACAAAGTATCCCACAAACCCACTAGCTTAGTCCCCGGCTACAATGCAGACCAGTGTGGAACGTGTAGCCTCCTTAGTACTTGAATCATACTTAAACTGATTAAGTAGAACCTCTAAGGCATTTTGAAATGCCTTAGTCTTAGCTCGGGTCATTGGGCCTCCTTGCATCTTAAGAACTTCTTCAACCTCCTTCTGGTCTTGATCTTGTTGTCCAACGGCTACAAGCTCTTCTTCTAGGTTAGGTGTCCCCATGCTCATATCAACCACCCTTGGTGACGCTCGTCACCCATCAAGGAAGGAGCGTGGCTGTTTTATTAAAAGTATGAAGAAGATTTGCAGAATTGGCCCAGAAGTGCCATTATTTACAAGAACACCCCAGATCGTGTTTATCCTCTATTTATTAGGGTTTTCAGTCATTGTTGGCTATTATCTTAGTTTTTGAGAATTCAGAGAGCTCAGAGAGAGATTTATTCAAAGATTTTTGGAGAGACAAATCCTGTACTCTTTTGAGAAGATTTCGAACCCCTCTATTCTTTTACTCTTTCTCTTAATGCAATATTATTCAGTTATGCTTTGTGATCCCATAATCATGTCTGAGTAATCTGCATGTTAAGTTAGGGCTTTTTCAAGGGTTGATGAAGAGATTGTAGAATCGCAATTCTGTTAGGAATATCTTTTGGTTTTTCATCTCTGCTTGCTTTAAAATCAAATTTCTGAGAAACATCATCTAGGAATCCAAAAATCTTAGGTTGTTAAATATATGTGAGAGCATTATTCATAACCTGAAATAGTATTTGATGAGTAAAACAACTTAGTGCAAAGAGATTTGCTTAGGAGTTTTGTAAACAATTGAATCTGATCATTCCTGCATGCTTAGGTTGTTCGGGTTTGCAAAGAAATTTGAAACTCTGTGATTTAGGTATAGATAACTTTTGCAATGAGAATTGATTAGTTATATATCAGTTACTCATGTTTAAAACGATTCTTAATCATTCCTGATTTCCTGCATTCTACATTCTTGGATTCAACCTGCGAACTGTCCTGACTTAGCGCTTTTAGTCTTCTAAAACTTAGATCATCTGCCAAAAATCGTTGCTTACTTTTATTTATTCATTCGCATTACAAACATTATATCCTGCTTAGCATAATCCGAATCTACATTCGATAGTGTAGTTTGCATTACTCCCTTGGGATTCAATACCCCTTGTACTACAACTGCTTTTGCTGTGCACTTGCAACAGTTTTATTTGGGTAAAACCTGAGCCCTATCAAGTTTTTGGCGCCGTTGCCGGGGAGTAATAGCTGCCTTTCGATACCTAGTATTAGGATTTTGTCTAAGTTTTAATTTGTTTACTAACTTTTTGCTACTTTTCTTTGTTCCTGTTACAGGTGTATGCCTAATCACAGAACCTGAAGCAACAAGGAGAAGGAGCTTGTGACTTTGAGCATCGAAAAACTAGCTAGGTTGGAGAGAACTAACAGGAAGGCTAAGAAGCAATCTACAATGGTCACTCCACTTATCTTGGTTGAAGATGCAGAAGGTCACTTGGTTGACAAGGAAGGAAACAGGAGAAACGAAGAGGGGCAGAGAATTGATCAAGAGGGGAATGTCATTGTTGAACAGCAGGTTTAACAAGTGAATGAGAACGTGGGAGTCCCTGCTGCTGCCAATAACGCTGATGGGCGTTTTGTTCAGAGGTCTCTAGGTGACTACAACAGACCTGATCAGATCTATGCCAACAGAGCTGCAATCCGACCTCCTGCTTTCCATAGAAACGATTTTAAGGTTAAGCCTGTCTACTATCAGCTGGTTAGCCAGCATCCATTCCATGGCTTACCTCATGAGCATCCTATGGATCACATAGAGAGGTTTGAGTATCTGGCTTCAAGTGTCAAAGCTACTGGAATTAGCAATGACTTCCTGTTCTGCAAGCTTTTTCCTTACTCTCTTGGAGGAGAGGCTGCATATTGGCTGAAGCAACTACAACCTGCTTCATTGACCACTTGGGAAGACACTAAGAACGCCTTTCTGAATAATTACTATGATGATGCAAGATCAGAGGATATGAGGACGAAAATTGCATCCTTTACACAAGGCCCTACTGAAGCTTTTAAGGCTTCTTGGATCAGGTTCAAGTCTTATCAAAGGGACTGTCCTTATAATGGCTTTAGTCAGGTGCAATTACTTGGGATTTTCTTCAGGGGCATTGACTGGAAGTATCAGATGGCGCTGGATGCAGCAAGTGCAGGAAACTTCAACACCAACAGATCAGAGGAGGCGATCAGACTGATTGAGAATTTGGTCTACAGCAACAGCACTAAAAATGCAGACTTTCAGAGGATGAAACAAGCTGGTGTGGCTGATGGAAATCAGATTGCTGAAGTTAAGGCTAAGCTGGATGATATGCACAGCCTTTTGGTGGGAAAGAAGTCAGTTCACTTTGCTGCAGAAGTGGAAACTTTCGAAGCTCCAGAGGAGGTTGAACAGGAGGATGTAAATTTCATCAATTCTGGTGGTTTTCAGGGTCAAAGGTATGGGAATCGGCAGTGGAACAGAGGATACAGCAACAACAATCAGAAGAACGCCTTTACGGGAGGACAGAGCACGCCTGGTTTCACTCCTAAGCCCCCATTCCAGAAGACAGAGTACTAGAAGCCATTCCAGAACAGTGGAAATTACAGAAACTATGGTTCTTCTTCTTATCAACCAGCACCTCCACAAGAGAACAAAATGGAAGCAATGCTAGAACAAATCTTGGAAGGACAACAGAAGCTTACAGTGAACTTCAATGGCAAGAATGGAAAAACTGAATGGAAAAACTGAGAGTCTGAACTCTCATATGAAGAAGCTTAATGTTCAAGTTGCCCAAACTGCAAGAGCTGTTCAGAGGCAAGAAGGATTTCTTCCAGGAAGAACTGATGCTAATCCCAAACACCATGTGAATGCCATCACATTGAGGAGTAAAAAGAACCTGCAACCAGTGTATAAGAAGGATTTAACCTCAAGGAATTTCGTGGGTATTGAAGAGTATGAAGATGAAGAAATATCTGTTGAAGACCCACGGGTGACGCTCGTCACCAATAATGGGTGTCGCTCGTCACCCAACGAGCACAACCCCGACCACTTCTCTTCACAATTTGGTAACGACCATCACCAGGAGGGTGATGCTCGTCACCCAAATCCAATGATCGACCCCGACTTGTCCAAAGTGAGTGACGCTCGTCACCAACCCAGTGACGCTCGTCAACAGACGCCATATGCTGCAGTTTCGCCTAAGACTTCAGATAATGCTAAGGATAAAGTGGTTAGAAAGAAAAACTCAGCTTATATAAAGAAATCCTTCTCTTTATTGATATTTAGAAAATCCTCTCAAAACTAAACACAAAGCTCTAATTCTCTCTTATGTTTTCACCACAACTCAGTGATCACATATATAGGAGTAGATTTCCTTTCCTAATCCTATGACTAATAGGAAAACACACTTTCCTATTTCTAAAGAGCTAGACAATTTCCTTTTTGTCTATCTTATCATTAACCATCATGTTAACGATGTTTTAGGCTTCAAGCATCGAAGCTTTACCCAACAATCACCCCCTTAAGCTTCGAGTCCTTCTTCGAGAGGTCTTGAACGCCGATCAAAGTCCTCATCGTTCTGAACTTGATTCTTGCTAAGGCTTTTGTTAGGATGTCTGCACACTGTTCTTCTTCGGGCACAAACTCCACTTCGATTTGTTCATTGTCAACACATTCTCGGATTAAATGATATCGCTTGTGGATATGTTTGCTTCTTCCGTGAAAGACAGGGTTCCGAGTGAGCTCTATGGCAGACTTGTTGTTAATACGAATGTTCGTCTTCTCACAACTTATTCCCATTACTTCACTCACCAAGTCTTTTAACTAGATCGCTTGTTTCGCAGCTTCCATTGCCGCCATGAACTCCGCTTCACAACTTGATAATGCAACTGTCTGCTGTTTTTTGTGAACACCATGTGATTCGTGTTTCTCCAAAGTAAAATACGTGAGCAGTTGTGCTCTTTCCGTCATCAGGATCCGTGTTATGGCTGCTGTCGCTGTAACCAACAATCTTCCTCGATCCTCCTCGCTTAAACACTAGTCCGTATGAAAGTGTTCCCTGCAAATATCTCAGAATTTGTTTCAAATCAACGCCATGTGACTCCTTTGGATCCTGCATCTATCTACTCACTACTCCTACAGAGTAAGCGAGATCTGGTCTAGTGTGCTAGAGATATCGCAAACATCCAATTCTTCGACGATACACGGTGGCATCGATTTCGGGTTCTTCTCCTTGTGCCTTAGACATCTTCAACCCGAATTCCATGGGAATGTGAGCGATATTACAGTTGTCTAATCCGGCTTCCTTAAGAAGTTTCGGTGCATATGTTTCCTGTTTTAATTTGATGCCATCTTCTCTTTGAAAGACTTCAATGCCAAGATAATACGTGAGTTTTCCAAGATCTGACATCTCGAACTTGGATGACATGTTTCTCTTGAACTCTTGTATTACTCCCAACGAGTTTCCTGTGACAAACAGATCGTCGACGTACACGGCCACAAAGAGAAACTCTGTTTTTTCTTCCTTGCGATACACTGCACTTTCCTTTGAACACTTTCTGAACTTCAACCCTCTCAAGATTTGATCCAGCTTGGTGTTCCATGCTCATGGAGCTTGTCTCAATCCGTATAAAGCTTTGGAAAGTTTAAAAACCTTATGTTCTTCTCCCTCATTTTCAAAGCCCTCCGGTTGAGATACATAAACGTCTTCGTTTAGCTCTCCGTGTAGAAGCGCCGTTTTGACATCGAGATGGTGAATCTCCCAGCCATGAGAAGCAGCTAATCCCACGAGCAATCGTATTGTTTCAATGCGAGCTACAGGCGCAAAAACTTCGTCAAAATCGATCCCGGATTGCTGAACATATCGTTTTGCTACTAATCGCGCCTTATACTTGTTGATTGAGCCATCCGCGTTTCGTTTGATCTTAAATACCCATTTAAGACAAATGATTTTGACTCCCCTTGGTTTTTTGACTAAGAACCACGTCTTGTTCTTATTTATCGAACTTATCTCTTCTTTGCAAGCGTTTGTCCATTGCACTAATTCCTTTGCTTCTTGATAGTTTAGTGGTTCGTCATTGATTGATAGAAGAAGTCTCTCGCACTCTATGATCGCGTGAAGTGCATAGTCATCTTTCAAGTAGTAGTCGTCAAGGTAACTTGGAAGATTTGACTCTCGTGTAGACCTTCTCAACGGTTGTTGAGGTTGTTGAATAACTTGTGGTGACTGTTGCGGTGTTGTTTGATGAGTAGGCGTGCTTTGCGTATCTTCTCCACCTGATTGTGTATCAGAATCATGGTGATCTTCACCAACAAACGCAGGTCCTTCACCTTCATCTATTGTTGTTCCCCATCTCATGTAAAACATTCCCGGGTTACTGCTTGAACTCTCCTCTGTTTCACTCCAGTTCCAGCCTTTTGTTTCGTCAAACACAACATCACGACTAACGACTATCTTTCGAGTAGTAGGATCATAGAGACGATATGCCTTGGATCCTGGCTCGATCCCAAGGTGTACTAAGGGTTTCGTTCTATCATCAAGCTTCTTTAAGTTCGTTGCTTGAACCTTTGAGTATGCCAAACACCCGAACACTTTTAAGTGTTCAATGTTCGGTTTCTTCTCTTGTAAACACTCAAACGGAGTCATACTCTCAAGTGCTCTCGTTGGCACTCTGTTTATCACGTGAGTAGGGTGTCAAACAGCTTCTCCCCAAAGATAAATCGTTACCTTCATAGCCTTGAGTATGCTCCTAGTCATCTCCATCAAGGTTCTGTTTCTTCTCTCCACGACTCCATTCTGTTGTGGTGTGTAAGGGGCCGTGATGTGTCTCTTTATTCCGTTTATATCGCAGAACTCGTTGAATTCTCTTGAGGTGAACTCTCCTCCTCTATCAGTTCTTAGTGTCATGATCATCCTCCCAACGTCTTTCTCCACAAGATTTTTAAAACTCTGAATCTTTCATATGCTTCGCTTTTCTCTTTCAACAAGATAGTCCACATATATCTTGAGAAGTCGTCGATGATAACAAATACATATTTGTTATTCGCCATAGTGGATGGTGTTATAGGACCACACAGGTCGGCATGTAGCAGTTCTAGTGATTTTGATGCTCGAAATAATGAGATCTTTGGAAATGATTGACGAGTTTGTTTTCCAACTAAACATGACTCACACAATTTTTGCTCATCTCTAATTTTGGGTAGTCCTTGCACCAACCCTTTTTGAGACATTGAGTTTAGCGCTTTGAAGCTGATATGTCCCAATCGCGCATGCCACCTCCACGCATCGTCTTTGATACTTGTAAGCAAGCAGGTTGGTTTTCCTATTTTCAGTTTAATCTTGTAGAGTCTGTTAGGTGATCTTGTGACTTTTACCAGAAGTCTTCCCATCGGATCGTGAACCGTAAGGTACTATTGTCTCATCCTTACATCGCATCCAACTTCTGTCGCTTGTCCTAAGCTCAGAATGTTGCTCTTCAGTGATGGTATGTAATAGATATCGGACACCAAAGTCTGTTTACTCGTTTTTCTTTGAAACAGAGTTGCTCCTTTTCCTGCAATCTCAACAGATGAACCATCTCCGAACTTCACCTTCCCTTTGATGTTTTCGTTAAGCTCCGAAAAGTATCCTCTATGACCCGTCATGTGGTTAGACGCTCCATTGTCTAGGTACCACTTATCTTCGTCTTCACAATTTTTTGGAATAACCTTTTCTTCGTTCAAGAACACAATCTCGTTTAGGTAAAGTGCTGCATCCGCTTCCTCTGTTTCTACTTTGTTTGCTTCGAGATCCCTATCTCTACGTAGTTTTTCAGGACACTTGCTAGCAAAGTGACCTGCTTTATGATAATCGCTTTTCTTATGGTCTAATGCAGCAGAGAGGTTATCAAAACTCTAATGCAAGCAATGTTGTAGTAAGGCAAGCAGGAGAGTGTCAATCCACTTCTAGATGATAGATAATCCACAGAGAATGCAAGGTCTAAGACAAATCTAAGCAAATGAGACAGTTTATGAGAAATAATCTAAAAACTAAATGCAACAACCTAAATGGAATGAAACCTATTTTAAAAATACTAGAAAGGAAGCAGTTACCACGAGGAACAAACAGATAAATTAAAGAGAAGAGCTTCGAATTGTTAAAATTCGACTAGTGGATCGACCACAAGATCGACCACTAGATCGAGCAGAAACGATCGATCTCATCTAAAACCGTAAGAACAATGAATCTAAAGACCAGGATGCTATCAGGTAATAAGCCAAAGATGATATGAGACGTAAATATGCTAGAAGAGAGGGCTTGAGGGTTGAGATTCATATAAGGGGTTTCAAGGAACGATCTTGGGTTTGAAACTTTGGATCGACTCACTTGCTGAGGATCTCTAAGCCTCGAAAACAAAACAAGATCTATCCGTGGCTTTCGGTATAGATCACTCTTTCATCCTCTCCTCCAAACCCATGGCTTTTGGTGGAAAGAGAGGTCGAAAGGCAAGGAAAACAGATTTCGAACAATGGCTTAACTAGTCCCCCAAACTTCCATGGCTTTTGGGAAGGGATAACTAGTCTCTAAGGTGAGATTTTCCGAGGCCCCTGGATCCTGTCAAGGTAAGGGACCTCTCGGATCATGAAGCTCTTGGCGTGAGAGTCTTCAAGCATTAAGCTTTCAACACCTTAGAAGAGATAGCCTTAAAAACGTTTAGAAAACAAACCAAGATCGAACCTTTTCTACCCCTTAATCCTCTCGACCCCTAACCCAAAGTAAACTACTCACTACACATAAAGTAAATCAAGCAAGGTGGAAGAGATGAAACGATAAACATGAAACAACGACTAGATTAAACGATAAGGTTCGAGAATACAAAAGCTTGCAAAGAAAATTGGTTTAACAATGGTGTTCTTCCGAAAACGAGAGAGAAAACTTGAAGGAAAAAGTTAGAAAATCTAAAAGTTATCGAAAAAGCATTCGCCGCCTTGCCTAAAATGTCAAAACAGTCCAATGGTCCCCCCTTCGCTAACAGCCAAAAATGGTTGAAAGGACAGAGATCGACCATTGGATCGAGTTGTTCTATCGATCATATCCGGCCATCGTGTCTTCAGCTCGATCCGGGTCTCGATCTTCTTCGGTGAATCGAGTGTTGCATCCGATCTCGGTATCGATCTTCGGGAGGATCGAGTGGTGTACTCGATCCGGCTCTCGCTCTGCATGGCGTCATTTACGTCCGTACCGATACATCGATTGCTTCACTCGATCTCCATCTCGATCATTATCCTTGGATCGCCTAGTTGGCTCGATCTTCTGGTCGATCAACTCCTAGATCGACCGGCCATGCTCGATCTGCTCCTCCATCACTGGTCCTTAGCACACTCCCGAGCTTCCATGAACTGCTACATCGGCCTCCACACCTCCACGAACCTCCGTGTCTCCAAAGCAACCCGAAACAACCTGGAATGAATGCAAAATGCAGAGAAAATGCACATGCTGATGCAAGAATGCTCTAGGACCCTAAGTGATGCAATCTAGCCTAAAACATGATACAAATGCATGAAAAACTACCTAATGAGTATGCAGAATGTATGCAATATGCAATGATATCAACTCCCCCAAACTTACTTCTTGCTTGCCCTCAAGCAACAAAAAACAAGTAAGGAAGAGAGGTTTTCAGAAAATTCAAAGGGGTTTTAAACTTTTTGCAAAGGTGCCTTTCGATTAGATCATCTCAATGTCCTAGTTAACAGTTCTAAAATGCTAAGCTTACACTCATACTCCAAAGGACTTAGCCATACTCATCACACAAAGAAATTCAAATCATGAGTCTCTTATTCCTAACAATCAAAGAAATTCATCCTTTAACATTCATTAACATTCGAACCATGAATTAAACTTATGCACTTTAAAGCAAAACACATTTGGCTAAGGGTTATGGTTATGAGCATAGAATGATCTCATTTGAAAAGGGTTTACAATTAGACAAGGGTTTCTCTCAAAAATGGTTTGAACTAATGCATAATGCTAAAGGTAAAGACAATTTATGCATACATGATTAGATTCTCATCTACCCATGTAAACTATCAAACAGTCCTATACCCCTCTCATTTAAGAAATTTAACCCTCACTCACCACTTAAGAGTCTACCCCTTCTTCTCAACTTAGCAATCCCTAATTCAAAATAAAGATATTTTTAAACTTTTTAGGCTAGTGAAAAGGTTTTGAAAAATATTTTTGCTCTTAGAAATTTCTTATTAGTAACTCTCTTATTATTACTCTTTTTCTCTTCATTTTTTTTTTATTTATTTGGCACTTAGGCTCTTTTATTTATCTTTCTTCTTTTTTTTTTTTTTTTTTCTCTCTTTCTTTTTTTTTATTTTATTATGGAGAGCTACCTCCTGAAATTAGAGCATACTTATGTTTTAAAAACAAACCTTTCACTTAAAACCTCATTTCTTTCCTTAAAACACAAACTCTTTTGAACCGAAAACAAATTCACAAGAAAGCAACCCCAATGATCCCCCCCAAACTTATCCTAAGCCTATACCTAGCTTCAAAATGTAAAGCTAGCAATCAATTATGAAAACCAAATCATGTCGCCTAAACCTAACACTTTATGCCAAGTTCAAACCGAAAATAAGGCCTCACAAAGATGTCACACAAGAACATTTGGCTTCAAAGGAGGGTAAGGTTCGAGGAGGGAGTTCTACTTAGGCTCACAAAGAGTGGTAAAAAGGAAAAAGAGAGCCTAAATATTTTAAAACCATGTGTTCATTTTAAAATGCATAAGAATGATAATTAGATTTTCAAATTAAGGTTTTCACTTAGTAGGATGAGTTTCAAATCATGAGAGTTCAATTCAAGTCACGAAAATCCTAACTAGTGATCCAAGCATGGTTAGAACTTACTTTCAAAGCATAAACCAAGCATTAGAGAACTACTAACTAGGGCATTGAAATGATTCATAAGTAAAACACCTTTTTAAGAAATTCTAACCCCTTATGCAAAATGCAAACAACCTAGGTGATATGAGAAATTCTAGACTCAATCCTAACATATTTTTAAAGAGATGAATGCAACTACATGAATCTTTGAAAAAAATTTTAAAAAATTTTACCAATTTTTCATGAACTAAGACTCAAGGATGCAAAAAGGAAAATAAGATCAAAGAACACAAGATTAAATCACACAAGTACTCCCCCAAACTTGCTTGACACCGTCCCGGTGGCAAACTCATCCGAAGAAGCAAACAAACACAATGCAAGAAACAAAGATGTGCGGTTATATACAATGGAGGAAGGTTGTTACCTCTTGTCTAGGCTCGGCTGGAACTTGAGGATGTTCCAGAGGAGCTAGAGATTGTTGCCTTTCCTTTGTTGCCTGGTTCTTGGAGGGAGTGGCGAGCCGGTTGAATGTTTTCTCCTTGGGTCTCGCGGATCACAACTCCTCCGGTTGAGAGTCTCCTCTTCTCGGGTTATTGTATCTCCTTGCTTACAGCTGGCTTAGGCTGGCTTCCTTGGAGTTGTTTGACCTTCTTCCCCAGCTTCTTAAGCATCTTCCCTTGCCACTTGTTTATCTTCCGCTGCATCTCCACCACCGAGGCTAAGAACTTCTCGGTTTTGGTCTTAGGCTCAAAATCCAGCTTGGGAAGTGTGTAAACCTCGGGCATCTCATCCTCTGTTCCTGGAGACTCTGACCTTTGGCGCGGGGCAATGGCTGAAGCAGGCGGTCCTCCTAAAGGGGCAAAGCATTCTTCCTCCGTGGGTAAGAACTCGATGTTCCCAACACCAAGCAGCTCGGTCTCGTCTTTGTTGGGGAGGATGCACACTCTCTTCTTGTCTTCCTCATCTATGAAGAGGTAAGCATAAAACCCTTCTGCTGGCGTGCGTCCCAAGCTATCAGTGTTTCTCATGTATGCTTCATCCATGAAAGCTCTGTTTGGGACGTGAGCAAAGTCATGGATGGGCACACCGGCTTGCACGAACAAAGGAGTAAGGAAACCGCCAATATAGGAAGAGGTTGCCTTGCACCGTAAGGCATAAGCCTTGTACTTCACCAGAGAAGCCGCGAGCACACAGCCGTAATTCACTTCATCGCCGAGTTCATCTTCTATGGGTTCTTCATTCGCATCCAGATCAGACACCAAATGCTTCACGCCTTGGAAAAGGTAGCACAGCTCCGTCTTCGTCACAGTAGGAGCAACAGACCTCCCACTGAATGTATTAGCTATCAGCTTCAAAGTATACCTTAGCACCGGACTCCTAACTCTCTTGATCTTGGCGGTGTTTGCTTCGTAGTCTTCATTGCTGATTAGGTCCCAAAACTCGTCGGCTTTCTTGAAGGCTGGGAACTCCACCTTGTGTGCATCAGCCTTGAGACCGTAGGCTTGGCATAGCTCGGGGATGGATAGTGTGTAGGCTTGGCGGCCAACCTTGAAATAAAGACAGCCTTGAGAAGGAACAGGTGCACTCGGATTCTCGTACCGGAACTCCAAAGTGGCTAGGAAATCTATCGTCACCTCGGGAATTGTAGGGCAGTCCATCCGCGATAAGCACCTCAGACCAATGTTCTTGAGGAGCTGGTCGAAGTTTCCAAGGATCCCGAGCCTGGACAGAAGCTCTCGATCAGCAAACTTTGTAGGTTCAAACCGGAGCCTCTCCAACCTCTTCTTATCCCTCTTCTCATCTTTGCTCCACCGGACCCTCTATTGAACCACCACTTCTTGTGTTTCTCCTTCTTGCACTCGCTCCTCTCTTGTTCTCTTTGGTGCCATTGCTCCTGAAACAAATTTTTCTAGAGAATGATTAGCAAGAGGCGATTGAATGAGAATAAGAGAAGAGGAGAAGAAGATTTATATAAACTACTCTAGAATTTTGGGGATCAAATAAAAATAATGGCTAGATAAAAGGAAATAAAATCTTTGAGATACTGAAAATTAAGAATTTTTCCTATTACTTAGCTGATTTTAAAAATTCAAATCCGATCCTATATCCTAGAACAAGAACTTGCGGTTTTTAAGGAGATTTTCTTGAAATAAAATCATTAAACCTTGAAAATACCTTTGCAAGAGTAGAGGATATCTTTGTTAAACTTTAAAAGCTTTTAAATTCTCACTCTCTTTGTAAGAAAAACTCGAGCAAACAGAAATGAGAGGGTGAGGAATAAATTGAAAGATTTAAAGAGTTTAACAAACCAAAACAATGGGTGGTCAAAGTGGTTTCTGACAAAAGTCTTGGTCAAGGCACATCTTTCATGGTCAAAGATGCTTGCCTTGACCAAGTTTTGAATTTAAAAATTGGAGGGAAAGGAGTAAAGGAGGGAAAGAAAATTGTTACCTCGGCATGAGATCGAGTCCTTTTGGTCGATCTAGGACTCGATCTCATGCCTAAAATAGCTTAGATCGAGAGGGTTACTTGATTTGTGACTCGATTCAAGGTGAATCGAGCCCTGGATCGATTGGCTCTCTCGATCATTGAGATGTTGGCTCCTCGGCTAAGTCCCTCTGATCGAGCAATGTCCTCGATTTAGGGGTCGATTTAGCATAGATCGAGTGATGGATCGAGTCGAGTGATCGATCAATTTTCAACAGATTTTCCGAGAGAAATTAGATCGGTCGATCCTATTTGGATCGATCGATCCTATTTGGATCGATCGATCCTTTTTCGTCAAGGTCGATCTTGTCACTCGTTCTCGTCTAGATCGACTGGCTCCTCTCGATTCACTGGCTCGATCTAGCAAAGATCGAGCCAGGATCAGTCGATCTAGCACTCGATCTCTAGCTTTATCTTAACCCCTATTGCCCCTTTTGGAACCCAAAGACAAGGTTTAGATTCCTTATACCTGTTCCTGCACACTAAAAACATAAAAACATAAAACTGAAAGAGAAATGAAAGCAAAAATATGTACAAGATAAACATGGGAATGCCTCCCATGTGCGCTTTCTTTAACGTCTTTAGCTAGACCTTACTTGGTCTAGGCGGATGGTGGGTCTTGGAGAAGCACCGAGGTACTCTCCTTGTCAAAGCTGTCCGCCAGGTAGGGCTTGACTCTGTGTCCGTTGACGGTGAATGCACTACCACTTCTTCCTATCATAGTAACAGCTCCATATGGCAAGACCTCTTGAATCACGAACGGTCCGCTCCACCTTGATTTCAGCTTGCCCGGGAAGAGCTTCAGCCTCGAGTTGTACAGCAACACCAGTTCTCCTTCCTTAAGCTCCTTGGCAACCAATTTCTTGTCATGAGCCTCCTTAGTCCGCTCCTTGTAGATCTTGGAACTCTCGTAAGCATTCAACCTCAACTCGTCCAGTTCGTGTAGCTGAATAAGACGCCTTTCCTGAGCCGTCTTGAGATCAAAGTTCAGCCTCTTCACAGCCCACAATGCACGGTGTTCCAGCTCAACCGGGAGGTGACAACCCTTGCCATAGAGTAGAGTGAAAGGGGTTGTACCAATCGGCGTCTTGAAGGCAGTACGGTAGGCCCAAAGAGCATCGTCCATTTTCACTGACCAGTCCTTCCTTGTTGCTCCAACGATCTTCTCCAGAATAGCTTTGATCTGCCTGTTAGAGACTTCCACCTGACCGCTCGTTTGAGGATGATACGGTGTAGCCACCTTATGCTTAACCCCATACTATCTCAAGAGGCTCTCAAAAACCTTGTTTACAAAATGGCTTCCTCCATCACTTATAACAACCTTGGGTACCCCAAACATTGGAAAGATGATACTCTTGAACAACTTGATCACAACCTTAGAGTCGTTTGTAGGGGAAGCAACAGCCTCAGCCCATTTGGAGACATTATCCACAGCTACTAAGATGTACTTGTTGCCGTATGAAGAAGGAAAAGGCCCCATGAAGTCAATACCCCACGCATCGAACACGTCAACCTCGAAGATAGGAACTTGAGGCATTTCATTCCTCTTGGTAATGTTCCCTGCCCGCTGATATGCCTCACAGCTATTCACAAACTCGTGTGCATCTTTGAAGATAGACGGCCACCAGAAACCCGCTTGCAACACTTTCGTGGCAGTTTTGAATGAAGCGAAGTGTCCTCCGTAGGAAGAGCCATGGCAATGATAGAGGATATCCCTGGCTTCTTCCTTTGTAACACATCTTCGGTACAAGCTGTCTACTCCTCTTTTGTATAGGTAAGGCTCATCCCAAAAGTAGTCACTAGCCTCCCTCAAAAACCTCTTCTTGTGATAGCTGTTGAGATGTGTTGGCTCCTCACCACATGCTAGGTAGTTCACCATATCAGCATACCATGGTAGATCCTCCTCTTTAAAACTCAACACTTCCTCAAACCTTCCTTCTAGCTTCCCACAAACAGCAGTAGTAATCGCCATAAGTTGTTCTTCTGGAAGAGAATCGTCTAAAGGGAGAGACTCGTTGATCCTTAGTCTTGAGAGGTGCTCAGCGACTCCATTTTCTATCCCCTTCTTGTCTTTCTTCTTTCTTTGAATAGATGTATCGTAGAGCAGCATGATCCGTGTATACAATAGCCTTGGAGCCAACGAGATACGATCTGAACTTCTCAAAGGCGAATACTACTGCAAGCAGCTCCTTCTCCGTAGTGGTGTATCGTGATTGCGTGTCATCCAAGGTCCTTGAAGCATAATAGATCACATGTAGCTTCTTGTCCTTCTTCTGACCAAGGACTGCTCCTACAGCATAGTCACTAGCATCACACATAATCTCAAAAGGGAGAGACAAGTCTGGTGCTTGTTCTATAGGGGCTGACGTGAGGGCTTCCTTGATGGTCACGAAAGCCTTCAAACACTCCTCATCGAATACAAACTCAGCTTCCTTGGATAACAGCCGTGTAAGGGGGCGTGCAATCTTGGAGAAATCTTTGATGAAGCGCCTATAGAACCCTGCGTGTCCCAAGAAGCTTCTAATCCCTTTAACATTAACCGACGGCTCCAAACCCATCATAACCTCAACCTTAGCCTGATCAACCTCAATACCCCTCTCTGAAATCTTGTGACCGAGTACTATCCCTTCCTTGACCATGAAGTGGCATTTCTCCCAGTTCAGCACCAGGTTTGTTTCTTCACAACGTTTAAGTACCCTGCAAAGATTCAACAAACACGCAGGAAAGGACGCACCATACACAGAGAAGTCATCCATGAACACCTCTACCATCTCCTCTATAAGATCGGAGAAGATCGATATCATACACCGCTGAAAGGTAGCCGGTGCATTACACAATCCAAACGGCATCCTTCGATATGCAAAGGTACCGTAGGGACATGTAAAAGTCGTTTTCTCCTGATCGTTTGGGTGGATAGGTATTTGGAAGAAACCGCTATACCCATCGAGAAAACAGTAGTAAGGGTGATTCGCAAGTCTCTCAAGCATCTGATCAATAAAAGGCAAAGGGAAATGGTCTTTTCTAGTCGCAAGGTTAAGCTTTCTATAGTCAATACACATTCTATGACCAGTAATGGTCCTAGTAGGGATAAGTTCATCTTTTTCATTCCTTATGACCGTGATCCCTCCCTTCTTAGGCACCACGTGTACAGGTGAAACCCACGTGCTGTCACTTATGGGATAGATCACGTCAGCCTCTAAAAGCTTAAGGATTTCCTTCTTAACAACCTCTTTCAAGTTAGGATTCAAACGCCTTTGATGTTCTACAGAAGTGGCGTTCTCATTATCCAAGTGAATCCTATGAGTGCAAAGCATTGGTGAAAGGCCTTTGATGTCACTTAAAGAGTACCCAATGGCCTTCCTATACTTTCTCAGCTCAGTTAAGAGCGAGTGCAACTCATCATCACTAAGGTTTTCATTTACTATCACGGGATAGGTGTCATTAGGTCCTAAGAAAGCATACCTTAGCCCTTTTGGGAGCTCCTTAAGGTCCACCTTTGGGGCTAACAGCTCACTCCAGTCATCCTCGTGGCTGTTGTTGTTGTTCTCCTCCTTGGAACTCTCCCTTGAACTCGAGGCGTGGCCCTTCAGACTGCTTTCCTCTATCGCTATCCCTTCTATGATCGAGTCTTCCGGTCGATTCTCCTCTCGATGTCGTCTAGATCGAGCAATTTCACTCGATTCACTTACTCGATTTGATATGGATCGAGTAAGGGATCGAGACGTTGAGTCGATCTCTTGATTGGACTCCAAAATGATCGGGAGGTCTTTCTCGATCGTCAACTCGATTGTTTCTTCTGATCGAGCATCATTCTCGCTCTGTTGGTCGATTGTTGCACCGGATCGAGTTGGGTTCTCGATTGGCTTGTCGATCTGACTCCTGGATCGAGTGATAGCGTCGATCTCGGGGTCGATTTCTAGGCAACATCCTTCTTCATTCTTGATGATTCTCCTCGAATCTAGCAGGTTCACGTACTCTTGGGTCCTTTGGTCCACATAGCCAAACTCTCCTGGCTCGTTAGTGAGTGCTAGCTTCAAATGGTCTTCTAAAGCTAGCTCTTCCAGCAACTCATCCGCCAAGGCATCCATCGTTTCGATATAGAAAGCTTGTCCTTCAATGGTTGGCTTCTTTAGAACCTTGTTGATGTCAAAGTCTAGCCTGATCTCTTTCCCCAAATGCAAGGCAATCTTCCCATTCTTCACGTCTATTATGGCTCCGGCGGTTGCGAGGAATGGTCTCCCTAAGATGAGTGGGTCTTTCGGCTCCTCGTCCATCTCCAGCACTACAAAGTCTGTAGGTACATTCACACCACTGATTCGCACCGGTAAGTCTTCGAGCAGCCCTACCGGTAATCTCACGCTCCTATCAGCCAGCATCAATGAGATCCGACATTCCTTAAACCCAGTGAAACCAAGCTTCTTAGCCACGGAGTGAGGCATCAAGTTTATGCTAGCTCCGAGATCACACAAGCAACTCTTGAACTCTAGGGGACCTAAAGCATAAGGTATGGTGAAGCTTCCCGGATCTCCCAGCTTCTTAGGTACTATCTCCTTATGAATAACCGCGCTACACTCTTCGCTTAGTACAAACACCTCTTTGCTTTCTTTGTTCTTCTTCACAAGGGTGTCCTTGAAAAATTTGGCGCACTTAGGCATCATAGCGAGACAGTCTACAAGAGGCAACTTTATCTCCACGTCTCTCAAGTGCTTCTCAAACAGGATCCGGTGTTTCTCTATTAACTGCTTTTTGAAACAACCTGGGAATGGCAAGTTTGGTACGTAAGGTGGGGGCACGTAGTCATCCTTTTCCTTGATGGTTTTCTCAGCCTTTTTCTCAATGAATGCCTTGTCACCTCTTCTCGGTCCTTGGATCCATACGTTGTCAAAGTTTATCTCCTCATTATCAGCTGAAAGTTTACCCTCCCCCTCTTGAATTACAACGTCCTCGTTGTTCTTGGTAGAGACCGGAGGCTCAAGCTCTTTGCCACTTCGTAACGTAATAGCATTGGCATACTCCTTGGGGTTTTGCTCACACTTTCTTGGGAGGCTGTTCTGTCCACTCGTGCTTGCCTTGCCCTTCTCCAGCTGCTTTATTTTGTTGTTGAGGTTTGTGATTTGAGTGGAGAAGTCGGTTAAGGATGAATCTAGCCGAGTGTTCATTTCAGCGAACTTCTGATTTGTAGAAGCTTGCCCTTGTATTAGCTGTTGGAACATTGCTTGAACCGGATCAACTTGTTGTTGCATCGGTTGTTGTTGCTGTTGAGGTGCAAAGCCCGGAGGGTAGTTGGTAGTATAACCCTTGTTTTGTTGTTGTTGCCCTTGACCTTGGAAATTGCCTTGCCCTTGACCTTGGAAACCACTGCTCGGTTGAAAACCTTTGTTGTAAGGGATGAAAGGCATAGCTTGTTGAGCAGGGTACACTTGATCTTTAGGGTTGGCTACATTGGTGTTTCGGTAAGAGAGATTGTTGTTTTGGTAGCCTTGGTTGTAGCCTTGAGACTTGTAGTTGTTTTGTCCAGCCACCCAATTTGCTTCTTCTTGGCTTAGCTCTAACTCCTCTTGGTTTTCATCAGCTTCACCAACGAAGTGAACATGCTTCTGGTTAGCTAAAACCAACTTGTCAATCTTCTCATGCAACGATTTGAGCTCCTTCTTGTGAGACTCTAATTCTGATCCCCTCGGTGCTCGGTCATAATCCTCAGCATAGTTTCCATCACTCAACGCCAGGTTCTCTATCAGCTCCATACCCTCTTCTACTTCTTGACCGAGGAAGTTCCCTTTGCTAGCTGTATCAAGCAACAACCTTATCTTTGGTGAAGCCCCACAGTATATGGTACTGAGTAGAGTCTCCTCACTGAACCCGTGATGAGGGCATTGGATCGTGTAATCTTTGAAACGCTCCATAGCCTCATTGAATTTCTCATTGTTCCTTTGAGTGAAACCGCTGATTTCGCTTCTCAACCGAGCAGTCCTGGTGCTTGAGAAGAACTTTGAGAGGAAAGCCTTCTTACATTCAGCCCATGATGTGATGGTGCCTTGTGGGAGGGTCTTCTCCCAATGTCTAGCTTTGTCTCCGAGTGAAAAGGGGAAGAGACGCAGCTTGAAGGCATCTTCTGATATACCGTTGATCTTAATCATTCCACACACTTGCTCGAAATTGTCCAAGTGCTCCAAGGGGTCTTCCATTGCTAAGCCGTGGAACTTGTTGTTTCGCACCATAGATATGAACCTCGGCTTGATCTCAAAGTTATTGTTTTGTACCGGAGGAGGAGTGATCCCAAACCTATTGTGGTGGGTATTGGGAGCATCTCCGGCTCCTATGATCCTCGGAGGTCTAGCCGCGTGTTGGGGGTTTCCATTGCCCCGTCCTGCTGGAGGTGGTCCTTCTGGATGCTCGTGTGCAGCCTTGTCTTCAAAGTTAACCAGACCTTGCTGAACAATGTCCTCAAAGGCTCTTGTTTGATCTCTGACTCTTCTTTGCCGTGAGTGACCAAGCTGATGAATGTTGTCTGAGGGTTGTAGAAGATTGTGGTCTCCCCTTGAACGAAGATTCATGTACCTGAAAACACACGGTTTAGAGTAGTAGGATTAGTAACTTGAAAAAGGTAAAGACTTAGTCTTTGCTAAGACCCAAATCTCTATGTTCTCTAAGCAACCTAGAATGGCAACGGCGCCATTTGATAATCGCTTTTCTTATGGTCTAATGCAGCAGAGAGGTTATCAAAACTCTAATGCAAGCAATGTTGTAGTAAGGTAAGCAGGAGAGTGTCAATCCACTTCTAGATGATAGAGAATCCACAGAGAATGCAAGGTCTAAGACAAATCTAAGCAAATGAGACAGTTTATGAGAAATAATCAAAAAACTAAATGCAACAACCTAAATGGAATGAAACCTATTTTAAAAATACTAGAAAGGAAGCAGTTACCACGAGGAACAAACAGATAAATTAAAGAGAAGAGCTTCGAATTGTTAAAATTTGACTAGTGGATCGACCACAAGATCGACCACTAGATCGAGCAGAAACGATCGATCTCGTCTAAAACCGTAAGAACAATGAATCTAAAGACCAGGATGCTATCAAGTAATAAGCTAAAGATGATATGAGACGTAAATATGCTAGAAGAGAGGGCTTGAGGGTTGAGATTCATATAAGGGGTTTCAAGGAACGATCTTGGGTTTGAAACTTTGGATCGACTCACTTGGTGAGGATCTCTAAGCCTCGAAAACAAAACAAGATCTATCCGTGGCTTTCGGTATAGATCACTCTTTCATCCTCTCCTCCAAACCCATGGCTTTTGGTGGAAAGAGAGGTCGAAAGGCAAGGAAAACAGATTTCGAACAATGGCTTAACTAGTCCCCCAAACTTCCATGGCTTTTGGGAAGGGGTAACTAGTCTCTAAGGTGAGATTTTCCGAGGCCCCTGGATCCTGTCAAGGTAAGGGACCTCTCGGATCATGAAGCTCTTGGCGTGAGAGTCTTCAAGCATTAAGCTTTCAACACCTTAGAAGAGATAGCCTTAAAAACGTTTAGAAAACAAACCAAGATCGAACCTTTTCTACCCCTTAATCCTCTCGACCCCTAACCCAAAGTAAACTACTCACTACACATAAAATAAATCAAGCAAGGTGGAAGAGATGAAACGATAAACATGAAACAACGACTAGATTAAACGATAAGGTTCGAGAATACAAAAGCTTGCAAAGAAAACTGGTTTAACAATGGTGTTCTTCCGAAAACGAGAGAGAAAACTTGAAGGAAAAAGTTAGAAAATCTAAAAGTTATCGAAAAAGCATTCGCCGCCTTGCCTAAAATGTCAAAACAGTCCAATGGTCCCCCCTTCGCTAACAGCCAAAAACGGTTGAAAGGACAGAGATCGACCATTGGATCGAGTTGTTCTATCGATAATATCCGGCCATCGTGTCTTCAGCTCGATCCGGGTCTTGATCTTCTTCGGTGAATCGAGTGTTGCATCCGATCTCGGTATCGATCTTTGGGAGGATCGAGTGGTGTACTCGATCCGGCTCTCGCTCTGCATGGCGTCATTTACGTCCGTACCGATACATCGATTGCTTCACTCCATCTCCATCTCGATCATTATCCTTGGATCGCCTAGTTGGCTCGATCTTCTGGTCGATCAACTCCTAGATCGACCGGCCATGCTCGATCTGCTCCTCCATCACTGGTCCTTAGCACACTCCCGAGCTTCCATGAACTGCTACATCGGCCTCCACACCTCCACGAACCTCCGTGTCTCCAAAGCAACCAGAAACAACCTGGAATGAATGCAAAATGCAGAGAAAATTCACATGCTGATGCAAGAATGCTCTAGGACCCTAAGTGATGCAATCTAACCTAAAACATGATACAAATGCATGAAAAACTACCTAATGAGTATGCAGAATGTATGCAATATGCAATGATATCAACTCCCCCAAACTTACTTCTTGCTTGCCCTCAAGCAACAAAAAACAAGTAAGGAAGAGAGGTTTTCAGAAAATTTAAAGGGGTTTTAAACTTTTTGCAAAGGTGCCTTTCGAATAGATCATCTCAATGTCCTAGTTAACAGTTCTAAAATGCTAAGCTTACACTCATACTCCAAAGGACTTAGCCATACTCATCACACAAAGAAATTCAAATCATGAGTCTCTTATTCCTAACAATCAAAGAAATTCATCCTTTAACATTCATTAACATTCGAACCATGAATCAAACTTATGCACTTTAAAGCAAAACACATTTGGCTAAGGGTTATGGTTATGAGCATAGAATGATCTCATTTGAAAAGGGTTTACAATTAGACAAGGGTTTCTCTCAAAAATGGTTTGAACTAATGCATAATGCTAAAGGTAAAGACAATTTATGCATACATGATTAGATTCTCATCTACCCATGTAAACTATCAAACAGTCCTATACCCCTCTCATTTAAGAAATTTAACCCTCACTCACCACTTAAGAGTCTACCCCTTCTTCTCAACTTAGCAATCCCTAATTCAAAATAAAGATATTTTTAAACTTTTTAGGCTAGTGAAAAGGTTTTGAAAAATATTTTTGCTCTTAGAAATTTCTTATTAGTAACTCTCTTATTATTACTCTTTTTCTCTTCATTTTTTTTTTATTTATTTGGCACTTAGGCTCTTTTTTTTTTTCTTTCTTCTTTTTTTTTTTTTTTTTTTTTCTTTCTTTCTTTTTTTTTATTTTATTATGGAGAGCTACCTCCTGAAATTAGAGCATACTTATGTTTGAAAAACAAACCTTTCACTTAAAACCTCATTTCTTTCCTTAAAACACAAACTCTTTTGAACCGAAAACAAATTCACAAGAAAGCAACCCCAATGATCTCCCAAACTTATCCTAAGCCTATACCTAGCTTCAAAATGTAAAGCTAGCAATCAATTATGAAAACCAAATCATGTCGCCTAAACCTAACACTTTATGCCAAGTTCAAACCGAAAATAAGGCCTCACAAAGATGTCACACAAGAACATTTGGCTTCAAAGGAGGGTAAGGTTCAAGGAGGGAGTTCTACTTAGGCTCACAAAGAGTGGTAAAAAGGAAAAAGAGAGCCTAAATATTTTAAAACCATGTGTTCATTTTAAAATGCATAAGAATGATAATTAGATTTTCAAATTAAGGTTTTCACTTAGTAGGATGAGTTTCAAATCATGAGAGTTCAATTCAAGTCACGAAAATCCTAACTAGTGATCCAAGCATGGTTAGAACTTACTTTCAAAGCATAAACCAAGCATTAGAGAACTACTAACTAGGGCATTGAAATGATTCATAAGTAAAACACCTTTTTAAGAAATTCTAACCCCTTATGCAAAATGCAAACAACCTAGGTGATATGAGAAATTCTAGACTCAATCCTAACATGTTTTTGAAGAGATGAATGCAACTACATGAATCTTTGAAAAACATTTTAAAAATTTTACCAATTTTTCATGAACTAAGACTCAAGGATGCAAAAAGGAAAATAAGATCAAAGAACACAAGATTAAATCACACAAGTACTCCCCCAAACTTGCTTGACACCGTCCCGGTGGCAAACTCATCCGAAGAAGCAAACAAACATAATGCAAGAAACAAAGATGTGCGGTTATATACAATGGAGGAAGGTTGTTACCTCTTGTCTAGGCTCGGCTGGAACTTGAGGATGTTCCAGAGGAGCTAGAGATTGTTGCCTTTCCTTTGTTGCCTTGTTCTTGGAGGGAGTGGCGAGCCGGTTGAATGTTTTCTCCTTGGGTCTCGCGGATCACAACTCCTCCGGTTGAGAGTCTCCTCTTCTCGGGTTGTTGTATCTCCTGGCTTACAGCTGGCTTAGGCTGGCTTCCTTGGAGTTGTTTGACCTTCTTCCCCAGCTTCTTAAGCATCTTCCCTTGCCACTTGTTTATCTTCCGCTGCATCTCCACCACCGAGGCTAAGAACTTCTCGGTTTTGGTCTTAGGCTCAAAATCCAGCTTGGGAAGTGTGTAAACCTCGGGCATCTCATCCTCTGTTCCTGGAGACTCTGACCTTTGGCGCGGGGCAATGGCTGAAGCAGGCGGTCCTCCTAAAGGGGCAAAGCATTCTTCCTCCGTGGGTAAGAACTCGATGTTCCCAACACCAAGCAGCTCGGTCTCGTCTTTGTTGGGGAGGATGCACACTCTCTTCTTGTCTTCCTCATCTATGAAGAGGTAAGCATAAAACCCTTCTGCTGGCGTGTGTCCCAAGCTATCAGTGTTTCTCATGTATGCTTCATCCATGAAAGCTCTGTTTGGGACGTGAGCAAAGTCATGGATGGGCACACCGGCTTGCACGAACAAAGGAGTAAGGATACCGCCAATATAGGAAGAGGTTGCCTTGCACCGTAAGGCATAAGCCTTGTACTTCACCAGAGAAGCCGCGAGCACACAGCCGTAATTCACTTCCTCGCCGAGTTCATCTTCTATGGGTTCTTCATTCGCATCCAGATCAGACACCAAATGCTTCACGCCTTGGAAAAGGTAGCACAGCTCCGTCTTCGTGACAGTAGGAGCAACAGACCTCCCACTGAATGTATTAGCTATCAGCTTCAAAGTATACCTCAGCACCGGACTCCTAACTCTCTTGATCTTGGCGGTGTTTGCTTCGTAGTCTTCATTGCTGATTAGGTCCTAAAAATCGTCGGCTTTCTTGAAGGCTGGGAACTCCACCTTGTGTGCATCAGCCTTGAGACCGTAGGCTTGGCATAGCTCGGGGATGGATAGTGTGTAGGCTTGGCGGCCAACCTTGAAATAGAGACGGCCTTGAGAAGGAACAGGTGCACTCGGATTCTCGTACCGGAACTCCAAAGTGGCTAGGAAATCTATCGTCACCTCGGGAATTGTAGGGCAGTCCATCCGAGATAAGCACCTCCGACCAATGTTCTTGAGGAGCTGGTCGAAGTCTCCAAGGATCCCGAGCCTGGACAGAAGCTCTCGATCAGCAAAATTTGTAGGTTCAAACCGGAGCCTCTCCAACCTCTTCTTATCCCTCTTCTCATCTTTGCTCCACCGGACCCTCTCTTGAACCACCACTTCTTGTGTTTCTCCTTCTTGCACTCGCTCCTCTCTTGTTCTCTTTGGTGCCATTGCTCCTGAAACAAATTTTTCTAGAGAATGATTAGCAAGAGGCGATTGAATGAGAATAAGAGAAGAGGAGAAGAAGATTTATATAAACTACTCTAGAATTTTGGGGATCAAATAAAAATAATGGCTAGATAAAAGGAAATAAAATCTTTGAGATACTGAAAATTAAGAATTTTTCCTATTACTTAGCTAATTTTAAAAATTCAAATCCGATCCTATATCCTAGAACATGAACTTGCGATTTTTAAGGAGATTTTCTTGAAATCAAATCATTAAACCTTGAAAATACCTTTGCAAGAGTAGAGGATATCTTTGCTAAACTTTAAAAGCTTTTAAATTCTCACTCTCTTTGTAAGAAAAACTCGAGCAAACAGAAATGAGAGGGTGAGGAATAAATTGAAAGATTTAAAGAGTTTAACAAACCAAAACAATGGGTGATCAAAGTGGTTTCTGACAAAAGTCTTGGTCAAGGCACATCTTTCATGGTCAAAGATGCTTGACTTGACCAAGTTTTGAATTTAAAAATTGGAGGGAAAGGAGTAAAGGAGGGAAAGAAAATTGTTACCTCGGCATGAGATCGAGTCCTTTTGGTCGATCTAGGACTCGATCTCATGCCAAAAATGGCTTAGATCGAGAGGGTTACTCGATTTGTGACTCGATTCAAGGTGAATCGAGCCCTGGATCGATTGGCTCTCTCGATCATTGAGATGTTGGCTCCTCGGCTAAGTCCCTCTGATCGAGCAATGTCCTCGATTTAGGGGTCGATTTAGCATAGATCGAGTGATGGATCGAGTCGAGTGATCGATCAATTTTCAACAGATTTTCCGAGAGAAATTAGATCGGTCGATCCTATTTGGATCGATCGATCCTATTTGGATCGATCGATCCTTTTTCGTCAAGGTAGATCTTGTCACTTGTTCTCGTCTAGATCGACTGGCTCCTCTCGATTCACTGGCTCGATCTAGCAAAGATCGAGCCAGGATCAGTCGATCTAGCACTCGATCTCTAGCTTTATCTTAACCCCTATTGCCCCTTTTGGAACCCAAAGACAAGGTTTAGATTCCTTATACCTGTTCCTGCACACTAAAAACATAAAAACATAAAACTGAAAGAGAAATGAAAGCAAAAATATGTACAAGATAAACATGGGAATGCCTCCAATGTGCGCTTTCTTTAACGTATTTAGCTAGACCTTACTTGGTCTAGGCGGATGGTGGGTCTTGGAGAAGCACCGAGGTACTCTCCTTGTCAAAGCTGTCCGCCAGGTAGGGCTTGACTCTGTGTCCGTTGACGGTGAATGCACTACCACTTCTTCCTATCAGAGTAACAGCTCCATATGGCAAGACCTCTTGAATCACAAACGGTCTGCTCCACCTTGATTTCAGCTTGCCCGGGAAGAGCTTCAGCCTCGAGTTGTACAGCAACACCAGTTCTTCTTCCTTAAGCTCCTTGGCAACCAATTTCTTGTCATGAGCCTCCTTAGTCCGCTCCTTGTAGATCTTGGAACTCTCATAAGCATTCAACCTCAACTCGTCCAGTTCGTGTAGCTGAATAAGACGCCTTTCCTGAGCCGTCTTGAGATCAAAGTTCAGCCTCTTCACAGCCCACAATGCACGGTGTTCCAGCTCAACCGGGAGGTGACAACCCTTGCCATAGAGTAGAGTGAAAGGGGTTGTACCAATCGGCGTCTTGAAGGCAGTACGGTAGGCCCAAAGAGCATCCTCCAGTTTCACTGACCAGTCCTTCCTTGTTGCTCCAACGGTCTTCTCCAGAATAGCTTTGATCTGCCTGTTAGAGACTTCCACCTGACCGCTCGTTTGAGGATGATACGGTGTAGCCACCTTATGCTTAACCCCATACTTTCTCAAGAGGCTCTCAAAAACCTTGTTTACAAAATGGCTTCCTCCATCACTTATAACAACCTTGGGTACCCCAAACCTTGGAAAGATGATACTCTTGAACAACTTGATCACAACCTTAGAGTCGTTTGTAGGGGAAGCAACAGCCTCAACCCATTTGGAGACATTATCCACAGCTACTAAGATGTACTTGTTGCCGTATGAAGAAGGAAAAGGCCCCATGAAGTCAATACCCCACGCATCGAACACGTCAACCTCGAAGATAGGAACTTGAGGCATTTCATTCCTCTTGGTAATGTTCCCTGCCCGCTGATATGCCTCACAGCTCTTCACAAACTCGTGTGCATCTTTGAAGATAGACGGCCACCAGAAACCCGCTTACAACACTTTCGTGGCAGTTTTGAATGAAGCGAAGTGTCCTCCGTAGGAAGAGCCATGGCAATGATAGAGGATATCCCTGGCTTCTTCCTTTGTAACACATCTTCAGTACAAGCTGTCTACTCCTCTTTTGTATAGGTAAGGCTCATCCCAAAAGTAGTCACTAGCCTCCCTCAAAAACCTCTTCTTGTGATAGCTGTTGAGATGTGTTGGCTCCTCACCACATGCTAGGTAGTTCACCATATCAGCATACCATGGTAGATCCTCCTCTTTAAAACTCAACACTTCCTTAAACCTTCCTTCTAGCTTCCCACAAACAGCAGTAGTAATCGCCATAAGTTGTTCTTCTGGAAGAGAATCGTCTAAAGGGAGAGACTCGTTGATCCTTAGTCTTGAGAGGTGCTCAGCGACTCCATTTTCTATCCCCTTCTTGTCTTTAATTTCCATGTCAAACTCCTGAAGTAAGAGAATCCATCTTAAGAGCCGAGGCTTAGTGTCTTTCTTTGAATAGATGTATCGTAGAGCTGCATGATCCGTGTATACAATAGCCTTGGAGCCAACGAGATACGATCTGAACTTCTCAAAGGCGAATACTACTGCAAGCAGCTCCTTCTCCGTAGTGGTGTACCATGATTGCGTGTCATCCAAGGTCCTTGAAGCATAATAGATCACATGTAGCTTCTTGTCCTTCTTCTGACCAAGGACTGCTCCTACAGCATAGTCACTAGCATCACACATAATCTCCAAAGGGAGAGACCAGTCTGGTGCTTGGACTATAGGGGCTGACGTGAGGGCTTCCTTGATGGTCACGAAAGCCTTCAAACACTCCTCATCGAATACAAACTCAGCTTCCTTGGATAACAGCCGTGTAAGGGGGCGTGCAATCTTGGAAAAATCTTTGATGAAGCGCCTATAGAACCCTGCGTGTCCCAAGAAGCTTCTAATCCCTTTAACATTAACCGGCGGCTCCAAACCCATCATAATCTCAACCTTAGCCTGATCAACCTCAATACCCCTCTCTGAAATCTTGTGACCGAGTACTATCCCTTCCTTGACCATGAAGTGGCATTTCTCCCAGTTCAGCACCAGGTTTGTTTCTTCACAACGTTTAAGTACCCTGCAAAGATTCAACAAACACGCAGGAAAGGACGCACCATACACAGAGAAGTCATCCATGAACACCTCTACCATCTCCTCTATAAGATCGGAGAAGATCGATATCATACACCGCTGAAAGGTAGCCGGTGCATTACACAATCCAAACGGCATCCTTCGATATGCAAAGGTACCGTAGGGACATGTAAAAGTCGTTTTCTCCTGATCGTTTGGGTGGATAGGTATTTGGAAGAAACCGCTATACCCATCGAGAAAACAGTAGTAAGGGTGATTCGCAAGTCTCTCAAGCATCTGATCAATAAAAGGCAAAGGGAAATGGTCTTTTCTAGTCGCAAGGTTAAGCTTTCTATGGTCAATACACATTCTATGACCAGTAATGGTCCTAGTAGGGATAAGTTCATCTTTTTCATTCCTTATGACCGTGATCCCTCCCTTCTTAGGCACCACGTGTACAGGTGAAACCCACGTGCTGTCACTTATGGGATAGATCACGTCAGCCTCTAAAAGCTTAAGGATTTCCTTCTTAACAACCTCTTTCAAGTTAGGATTCAAACGCCTTTGATGTTCTACAGAAGTGGCGTTCTCATTATCCAAGTGAATCCTATGAGTGCAAAGCATTGGTGAAAGGCCTTTGATGTCACTTAAAGAGTACCCAATGGCCTTCCTATACTTTCTCAGCTCAGTTAAGAGCGAGTGCAACTCATCATCACTAAGGTTTTCATTTACTATCACGGGATAGGTGTCATTCGGTCCTAAGAAAGCATACCTTAGCCCTTTTGGGAGCTCCTTAAGGTCCACCTTGAGGGCTAACAGCTCACTCCAGTCATCCTCGTGGCTGTTGTTGTTGTTCTCCTCCTTGGAACTCTCCCTTGAACTCGAGGCGTGGCCCTTCAGACTGCTTTCCTCTAGCGCTATCCCTTCTGTGATCGAGTCTTCCGGTCGATTCTCCTCTCGATGTCGTCTAGATCGAGCTATTTCACTCGATTCACTTACTCGATTTGATATGGATCGAGTAAGGGATCGAGACGTTGAGTCGTTCTCTTGATTGGACTCCAAAATGATCGGGAGGTCTTTCTCGATCGTCAACTCGATTGTTTCTTCTGATCGAGCATCATTCTCGATCTGTTGGTCAATTGTTGCACCGGATCGAGTTGGGTTCTCGATTGGCTTGTCGATCTGACTCCTGGATCGAGTGATAGCGTCGATCTCGGGGTCAATTTCTAGGCAACATCCTTCTTCATTCTTGATGATTCTCCTTGAATCTAGCAGGTTCACGTACTCTTGGGTCCTTTGGTCCACATAGCCAAACTCTCCTGGCTCGTTAGTGAGTGCTAGCTTCAAATGGTCTTCTAAAGCTAGCTCTTCCAGCAACTCATCCGCCAAGGCATCCATCGTTTCGATATAGAAAGCTTGTCCTTCAATGGTTGGCTTCTTTAGAACCTTGTTGATGTCAAAGTCCAGCCTGATCTCTTTCCCAAATGCAAGGCAATCTTCCCATTGTTCACGTCTATTATGGCTCCGGCGGTTGCGAGGAATGGTCTCCCTAAGATGAGTGGGTCTTTCGGCTCCTCGTCCATCTCCAGCACTACAAAGTCTGTAGGTACATTCACACCACTGATTCGCACCGGTAAGTCTTCGAGCAGCCCTACCGGTAATCTCACGCTCCTATCAGCCAGCATCAATGAGATCCGACATTCCTTAAACCGAGTGAAACCAAGCTTCTTAGCCACGGAGTGAGGCATCAAGTTTATGCTAGCTCCGAGATCACACAAGCAACTTTTGAACTCTAGGGGACCTAAAGCACAAGGTATGGTGAAGCTTCCCGGATCTCCCAGCTTCTTAGGTACTATCTCCTTATGAATAACCACACTACACTCTTCGCTTAGTACAAGCAACTCTTTGCTTTCTTTGTTCTACTTCACAAGGGTGTCCTTGAAAAATTTGGCG
Source organism: Thlaspi arvense (assembly GCA_911865555.2). NCBI lineage: Eukaryota > Viridiplantae > Streptophyta > Magnoliopsida > Brassicales > Brassicaceae > Thlaspi > Thlaspi arvense. The sequence continues at coordinate 18,531,336 of OU466857.2, forward strand.
CACTTGGGCATCATAGCGAGACAGTCTACAAGAGGCAACTTTATCTCCACGTCTCTCAAGTGCTTCTCAAACAGGATCCGGTGTTTCTCTATTAACTGCTTTTTGAAACGACCCGGGAATGGCAAGTTTGGTACGTAAGGTGGGGGCACGTAGTCATCCTTTTCCTTGATGGTTTTCTCAGCCTTTTTCTCAATGAATGCCTTGTCACCTCTTCTCGGTCCTCATTATCAAAGTTTATCTCCTCATTGTCAAAGTTTATCTCCTCATTATCAGCTGAAAGTTTACCCTCCCCCTCTTGAATTACAACGTCCTCGTTGTTCTTGGTAGAGACCGGAGGCTCAAGCTCTTTGCCACTTCGTAACGTAATAGCATTGGCATACTCCTTGGGGTTTTTCTCACACTTTTCTGGGAGGCTGTTCTGTCCACTCGTGCTTGCCTTGCCCTTCTCCAGCTGCTTTATTTTGTTGTTGAGGTTTGTGATTTGAGTGGAGAAGTCGGTTAAGGATGAATCTAGCCGAGTGTTCATTTCAGCGAACTTCTGATTTGTAGAAGCTTGCCCTTGTATTAGCTGTTGGAACATTGCTTGAACCGGATCAACTTGTTGTTGCATCGGTTGTTGTTGCTGTTGAGGTGCAAAGCCCGGAGGGTAGTTGGTAGTATAACCCTTGTTTTGTTGTTGTTGCCCTTGACCTTGGAAATTGCCTTGCCCTTGACCTTGGAAACCACTGCTCGGTTGAAAACCTTTGTTGTAAGGGATGAAAGGCTTAGCTTGTTGAGCAGGGTACACTTGATCTTTAGGGTTGGCTACATTGGTGTTTCGGTAAGAGAGATTGTTGTTTTGGTAGCCTTGGTTGTAGCCTTGAGACTTGTAGTGGTTTTGTCCAGCCACCCAATTTGCTTCTTCTTGGCTTAGCTCTAACTCCTCTTGGTTTTCATCAGCTTCACCAACGAAGTGAACATGCTTCTGGTTAGCTAAAACCAACTTGTCAATCTTCTCATGCAACGATTTGAGCTCCTTCTTGTGAGACTCTAATTCTGATCCCCTCGATGCTCGGTCATAATCCTCAGCATAGTTTCCATCACTCAACGCCAGTTTCTCTATCAGCTCCATACCCTCTTCTACTTCTTGACCGAGGAAGTTCCCTTTGCTAGCTGTATCAAGCAACAACCTTATCTTTGGTGAAGCCCCACAGTATATGGTACTGAGTAGAGTCTCCTCACTGAACCCGTGATGAGGGCATTGGATCGTGTAATCTTTGAAACGCTCCATAGCCTCATTGAATGTCTCATTGTTCCTTTGAGTGAAACCGCTGATTTCGCTTCTCAACCGAGCAGTCCTGGTGCTTGAGAAGAACTTTGAGAGGAAAGCCTTCTTACATTCAGCCCATGATGTGATGGTGCCTTGTGGGAGGGTCTTCTCCCAATGTCTAGCTTTGTCTCCGAGTGAAAAAGAGAAGAGACGCAGCTTGAAGGCATCTTCTGATATACCGTTGATCTTAATCATTCCACACACTTGCTCGAAATTGTCCAAGTGCTCCAAGGGGTCTTCCATTGCTAAGCCGTGGAACTTGTTGTTTTGCACCATAGATATGAACCCCAGCTTGATCTCAAAGTTATTGTTTTGTACCGGAGGAGGAGTGATCCCAAACCTATTGTGGTGGGTATTGGGAGCATCTCCGGCTCCTATGATCCTCGGAGGTCTAGCCGCGTGTTGGGGGTTTCCATTGCCCCGTCCTGCTGGAGGTGGTCCTTCTGGATGCTCGTGTGCAGCCATGTCTTCAAAGTTAACCAGACCTTGCTGAACAATGTCCTCAAAGGCTCTTGTTTGATCTCTGACTCTTCTTTGCCGTGAGTGACCAAGCTGATGAATGTTGTCTAAGGGTTGTAGAAGATTGTTGTCTCCCCTTGAACGAAGATTCATGTACCTGAAAACACACGGTTTAGAGTAGTAGGATTAGTAACTTGAAAAAGGTAAAGACTTAGTCTTTGCTAAGACCCAAATCTCTATGTTCTCTAAGCAACCTAGAATGGCAACAGCGCCATTTGATAATCGCTTTTCTTATGGTCTAATGAAGCAGAGAGGTTATCAAAACTCTAATGCAAGCAATGTTGTAGTAAGGTAAGCAGGAGAGTGTCAATCCACTTCTAGATGATAGAGAATCCACAGAGAATGCAAGGTCTAAGACAAATCTAAGCAAATGAGACAGTTTATGAGAAATAATCTAAAAACTAAATGCAACAACCTAAATGGAATGAAACCTATTTTAAAAATACTAGAAAGGAAGCAGTTACCACGAGGAACAAACAGATAAATTAAAGAGAAGAGCTTCGAATTGTTAAAATTCGACTAGTGGATCGACCACAAGATCGACCACTAGATCGAGCAGAAACGATCGATCTCGTCTAAAACCGTAAGAACAATGAATCTAAAGACCAGGATGATATCAGGTAATAAGCTAAAGATGATATGAGACGTAAATATGCTAGAAGAGAGGGCTTGAGGGTTGAGATTCATATAAGGGGTTTCAAGGAACGATCTTGGGTTTGAAACTTTGGATCGACTCACTTGGTGAGGATCTCTAAGCCTCGAAAACAAAACAAGATCTATCCGTGGCTTTCTGTATAGATCACTCTTTCATCCTCTCCTCCAAACCCATGGCTTTTGGTGGAAAGAGAGGTCGAAAGGCAAGGAAAACAGATTTCGAACAATGGCTTAACTAGTCCCCCAAACTTCCATGGCTTTTGGGAAGGGGTAACTAGTCTCTAAGGTGAGATTTTCCGAGGCCCCTGGATCCTGTCAAGGTAAGGGACCTCTCGGATCATGAAGCTCTTGGCGTGAGAGTCTTCAAGCATTAAGCTTTCAACACCTTAGAAGAGATAGCCTTAAAAACGTTTAGAAAACAAACCAAGATCGAACCTTTTCTACCCCTTAATCCTCTCGACCCCTAACCCAAAGTAAACTACTCACTACACATAAAGTAAATTAAGCAAGGTGGAAGAGATGAAACGATAAACATGAAACAACGACTAGATTAAACGATAAGGTTCGAGAATACAAAAGCTTGCAAAGAAAACTGGTTCTTCCGAAAACGAGAGAGAAAACTTGAAGGAAAAAGTTAGAAAATCTAAAATTTATCGAAAAAGCATTCGCCGCCTTGCCTAAAATGTCAAAACAGTCCAATGGTCCCCCCTTCGCTAACAGCCAAAAACAGTTGAAAGGACAGAGATCGACCATTGGATCGAGTTGTTCTATCGATCATATCTGGCCATCGTGTCTTCAGCTCGATCCGGGTCTCGATCTTCTTCGGTGAATCGAGTGTTGCACCCGATCTCGGTATCGATCTTCGGGAGGATCGAGTGGTGTACTCGATCCGGCTCTCGCTCTGCATGGCGTCATTTACGTCCGTACCGATACATCGATTGCTTCACTCGATCTCCATCTCGATCATTATCCTTGGATCGCCTAGTTGGCTCGATCTTCTGGTCGATCAACTCCTAGATCGACCGGCCATGCTCGATCTGCTCCTCGATCACTGGTCCTTAGCACACTCCCGAGCTTCCATGAACTGCTACATCGGCCTCCACACCTCCACGAACCTCTGTGTCTCCAAAGCAACCAGAAACAACCTGGAATGAATGCAAAATGCAGAGAAAATGCACATGCTGATGCAAGAATGCTCTAGGACCCTAAGTGATGCAATCTAGCCTAAAACATGATACAAATGCATGAAAAAACTACCTAATGAGTATGCAGAATGTATGCAATATGCAATGATATCACTTTATCGCATATAAAACAGATCACCTTTGATCTATCCTTTTTCTCCTTCTCTCGGTTTTGATCTGTTTCCTTGTCATTGATATAGCTGCATATTCCATGCATTTTGCATACATATAAGTTAGTTTCTCACGCGTATACATTGCATTTTAGGTTACTTTGCATCACTTTAGGTCCTAGAGTGTTCTTGCACCAGCATATGCATATTTCTTGCATTTCGCATCACAATCAGGTTGCTTTCGGTTACTTTGGAGCTATGGAAGATTCGTGGACGTGCTGAGGTTCATGGAGAAATCAGGATTGCACGCTAAGGACCTGAGATCGAGCAGCAGATCGAGCAAGGCAGGTCGATCTAGATGGGATCGACCAGAAGATCGAGCATGGAGATCGATTTGGAGTACGGACATAGACGACGCCAGGCAGATCAAGGACCGGATCGAGCTTCCAACCCGATCAGCACAAGATCGACTCGAGGATCGACCAAGAGCCACTCGATTCAGGACATGATCGATTGCCAGATCGAGCTTCATGATCGATCCCAGACCAACCTTATCCGTCCACCCTGTATTTGCACCATATCGAAGGGGGGGGGGACCATTTGCGGTTTGGCCATTTTAGGCAAAACCCAACGATCCCTTTCCTTAACACGTTTTGTCGACTACTTTTTCATCTTCTCTCTCGTTTTTAGGCGATTCGCAATTGTTGAACTGGAAGCTTTTTCTTGTTTTTGCATTTGAATATTGGATCATTTAAGTTAAATCAATCGCCTTTCCTGTTGAGTTCTTTGATTATTGCATTTCGTATGGTTCATCTCATGAGTCGCGAGTAGATTTATTGGGTTTTGGGGTTGAGAGGATTCAAGGGGTCGAAAAGGTTTTCAAGTTTGGTGTTCTCTTGTTTTTAAAGGCTTTCTCTTCTAGGATGTCGAGTTCTTAAGGCTTAAAGAGTCTCACGCAAAGATCTTTATGATCAGAGAGAACTCTTACCTTGACAGGATCCAGAGATCTCTGAAAATCGCATCCTAGAGATTTGTTACTCTTTCCCAAACGCCATGGTAGTTTAGAGGACTAGTTAAGCCGCGTGTTTGAAATCTGTTTTCCTTGCCTTTCAATCTCTTCTTCCACCAAACGCCAATGGGTCTGGAGAAGAGAATGAGAGAGTGATCCATACCAAATGCCATGGATGGATCTTGTTCTGTTTTCAAGGCTTCGAGAACCTCACAAAGTGAGTAGATCTAGAGTTTTCAAACCAAGCTTGAACCTTTGAAATACCTGAACATGAATCTCAACCCTAGACCCTCCTTTTAGTATTTCTTAGTCCTTGTTTATCATTCGTTCGTTGCTTGCTTGCATCCTGGTCATTAGATTTACTTTCGCTTAAAACTGCTTTTTAGATCGATTGCTTTTACTCGATCTAGCGATCGATCTCGTGGTTGATCCACTAGTCGAAGTTTAGTAATTCGTAGCTTTCCATTTTAATTATTCTGTCTTTTCCTCGTGGTAGCTAGCTCATTCCTGGTCTTTTTAAAATAGTTCTTCCTAGCATTTGATCATAGCATCTAGTTTTTAGGAATTTCTTAAAATCATTCATCATTTGCCTAGCTTTACTCGATCCTTGCATTCTCACTGATCTTTCTAGCTCCTAGGATATGATTGATACTCGCTTCCATACTTTACTACAACTAAGTGTTGCATTTGAGCTTTGATACATCATTGCATACACTACTGCTACGAAATCTTGTTATCAAATGGCGCCGTTGCCATTCTAGGAGTGTTAGAAAGCATAGAGATTTGGGGTTTAGTAAAGACTAAGCCATTACTTTGTTTAAGTTACTAATTTTTCTACTCTCAAACGTGTGTCTTTCAGGCACATGAATCTTTTTTCAAGGGGAGACAACAATCTACTTCAACCTTTAGACAACATTCATCAACTTGGTCATTCACGGCAAAGAAGAGTATGAGAACAAGCTAGAGCTTTTGAGGAGATTGTTCAGCACGGTTTGGTTAACTTTGAAGCTATGGCTGAACACGAGCACCCAGAGGGACCTCCTCCAGCTCACGGGGCAGTGGGAAGGGGCAATGGAAACCCTCAACACGCGGCTAGACCCCCAAGGATCATAGGAGCCGGAGATGCTCCCAATACTTATCACAATAGGTTTGGGATCACTCCTCCTCCTGTACAAAACAACAACTTCGAGGTTAAGCCGGGTTTCAGCTCAATGGTGCAAAACAATAAGTTTCATGGGCTAGCAATGGAAGATCCCTTGGAACACCTTGATAACTTCGAACAAGTATGTGGGATGATCAAGATAAACGGCATATCCAAAGATGCTTTCAAGCTGCGTCTCTTTCCATATTCTCTGGGAGACAAGGCTAGACATTGGGAGAAGACACTTCCACAAGGCACCATTACATCTTGGGCTGAGTGTAAGAAGGCTTTCCTCTCAAAGTTTTTCTTTAGCACCAGAACGGCAAGGCTAAGAAGCGAGATCAGCGGCTTCACGCAAAGGATCAATGAGACTTTCAATGAAGCCATGGAACGGTTCAAGGACTATACTATCCAATGTCCCCACCACGGCTTCAGCGAAGATACTCTTCTAAGCACTATCTACCGAGGAGCTTCACTAAAGATTCGCTTGTTGCTTGACACGGCTAGTAACGGAAATTTCCTTGATCAAGAGGTAGAAGAAGGCATGGAGCTGATTGAGAACTTAGGACTAAGTGACGGCAACTATGCTGAGGATTATGACTGTGCACCGAGGGGTTCTGAGCTAGAGTCTCACAAGAGAGAGTTGAAATCCTTGCATGAGAAGATTGACAAGTTGGTTTTGGCACATCAGAAGCATGTTCACTTTGTTGGTGAAGCGGATGAGAGCCAAGAGGAGCTTAAGTTGAGCCAAGAAGAAGCCAATTGGGTGGCAGGTCAAAACAACTACAAACCTCAAGGCTATTCACAAGGCTACAACCAGAACAAAAATCTCTCATACCGTAGCACCAATGTCGCAAACCCTAAGGATCAGGTGTACCCTGCTCAGCAAGCAAAGCCTTTCATACCTTACAACAAAGGTTTTCAGCCGAGTGGTGGCTTCCAAGGGCAAGGGCAGAACAACTTCCAAGGACAACAGCAAGGAAACAAGGGTTATACGCCAATGTACCCTCCAGGCTTTGTACCTCAGCAGCAACAACAGATGCAACAACAAGTTGATCCTGTTCAGGCTATGTTTCAACAATTGATTCAAGGCCAAGCCTCTACAAACCAGAAGTTTGCCAAGATGAACACTCGCTTAGACTCGTCTCTCACGGATTTCTCTACTCAGATTACAACCTTGAATAACAAAATCAAGCAACTTGAGAAGGGAAAGGCAAGCTCAAGTGGTCAGAATAGCTTAACGGGCAAGTGTGAGCAAAATCCCAACGAATACGCAAATGCCATTACGCTAGGAGTGGGAAAGAGCTAGAACCTACGGTTACTCAAAAGAACAACGAGCGGTTACTCAAAAGAACAACGAGGACGTGGTAAATTCAAGAGGGGGAGGGTAAGCTTACAGTTGGTGATGAGATCAACTTTGACAATGTCTGGATTCAAGGGCCAAGAAGAGGAGACAAAACGGTTGTTGAGAAGAAAGCAGAGCAAACTACTAAGGAGAAGGATGCTTATGTACCTCCACCGTATGTACCTAAGCTACCTTTTCCTGGCCTTTTTAAGAAGCAACACATAGAGAAGCATAAATTCTTGTTTGAGAAGCAACTTAAGGACGTAGAGATCAAGCTACCTCTCGTGGACTGCCTTGCAATGATGCCTAAATGCGCCAAATTCTTCAAATACACTCTCGTGAAGAAGAATAAGGAAAGCAAGGAAGTGCTCGTTCTAAGTGAGGAGTGTAGTGCTGTGATACACAAGGAGATAGTCCCTAAGAAGTTGGGAGACCCTGAAAGCTTCAGTATACCTTGCGCTTTAGGTCCTTTGGAGTTCAAGAGTTGCCTTTGTGATCTCGGAGCTAGCATAAATCTGATGCCTCATTCCGTGGCAAAGAAGCTTGGTTTTACCCGTTTCAAGGATTGCAGAATCTCGTTGGTACTAGCTGACAGAAGTGTGAGGTTACCCGTGGGATTTCTTGAGGACTTGCCAGTGAAGATCAGTGGAGTAAACGTGCCTACAGCCTTCGTTGTGTTGGAAATGGATGAGGAACCAAAGGATCCACTCATTCTCGGTAGACCTTTCTTAGCCACCGCCGGAGCCATAATAGGCATCAAGAACGGGAAGATTGCCTTGCACTTGGGTAAAGATATAAGGCTAGACTTCGATATCAATGAGATTTTGAAGAAGCCTACGATAGAAGGGCAAGCTTTCTACATTGATACATTGGATGCCTTAGCGGATGAGTTGCTGGAAGAGCTGGCTCAGGAAGATCATTTGAAGCTGGCACTGACTAAGGAGCCAGGAGAGTTTGGTTATGTGGATCAGAGGACTCAGGAGTACGTCAACTTGCTTGATTAGAGGAAAGTTGTGCTTGAAGATGTAGGCGTTTGCCTAGAGATCGACTCCAAGATCGATGACATTACTCGATCCAGGAGTCAAATCGACAAGACAATCGAGAGCACAACTCGATCCGGTGCAGCAATCGACAGTCAGATCGAGGATTGTGTTCGATCCAGGAAAACGATCGAGTCCAAGATCGAGAAAGGCCTTCCGATCAGTTTGGGGTCTAATCCGGAGATCGACTCAGTGTCTCGATCAATCGCTCGATCCACATTAAATCAAATGAGTGAATCGAGCGAAACTGCTCGATCTAGACGACATCGAGAGCAAGATCGACCTGACGACTCGATTTTAGAAGGGATAGCGGTTGGAGAAAGCAGCCTCAAGGGCCATGTCTCGGGTTCTAAGGAAAGTTCTAAGGAGGAGAACAACAGCAGTAGCCACGAGCATGATTGGAGCGAGCTGTTAGCCCCAAAGGTGGACCTTAAGGAGCTCCCAAAAGGGCTAAGGTATGCTTTCTTAAGGCTTAACGAAACCTATCCTGTGATTGTGAATGAAAACCTGAGTGATGATGAGTTGCAATCGCTCTTAACCGAGTTGAGAAAGTATAGGAAGGCCATTGGGTACTCTCTAAGTGACATCAAGGGCCTTTCACCAATACTTTGCACTCATAGGATTCACTTGGATAATGAGAACGCCTCTTCTATAGAACATCAAAGGCGTTTGAATCCAAATTTGAAAGAGGTTGTTAAGAAGGAGATTCTTAAGCTTTTAGAGGCTGACGTGATCTATCCCATAAGTGACAGCACGTGGGTTTCTCCCGTACACGTGGTGCCTAAGAAGGGAGGGATCACAGTCATTAAGAATGACAAAGATGAGCTTATACCTACTAGGACTATTACTGGACACCGTATGTGTATTGATTATAGGAAGCTTAATCTTGCTACTAGAAAGGATCATTTTCCCTTGCTTTTTATCGATCAAATGCTTGAAAGACTTGCTAGTCACCCCTACTATTGCTTTCTTGATGGATATAGTGGATTTTTCCAAATACCAATCCATCCCAATGATCAGGAGAAGACGACCCTTACATGCCCTTATGGCACCTTCGTGTATCGAAGGATGCCATTCGGGTTGTGTAACACACCGGCTACGTTTCAGCGGTGTATGATGTCGATCTTCTCCGATCTAATAGAAGAGATGGTAGAGGTGTTTATGGATGACTTCTCGGTTTATGGTGCGTCCTTTTCTGCGTGTTTGTTGAATCTTTGCAGGGTACTAAAGCGTTGCGAGGAGACAAACTTGGTGCTTAATAGGAAAAAATGCCACTTCATGGTGAAGGAGGGGATCGTGCTCGGACACAAGACATCAGAGAAGGGTATTGAAGTCGACAAAGCAAAGATTGATGTGATGACAGGCCTTGAGCCGCCAGTTAACGTCAAAGCAGTGAGAAGTTTCTTGGAACACGCCTGCTTCTACAGGCGCTTCATTAAAGACTTCTCTAAGATTACACGCCCTCTCACGCAGCTGTTGTGCAAGGAGGCTGAACTCGTCTTTGATGAGGAGTGTTTGCAAGCTTTCGTGACCATCAAGGTGGCCCTAGTATCCGCGCCTATAGTGCAAGCACCAGACTGGACTCTACCTTTCGAGATTATGTGTGATGCTAGTGACTATGCCGTGGGAGCCGTTCTAGGTCAAAGGAAGGATAAGAAGCTGCACGTGATATACTATGCTTCAAGAACCTTGGATGACACGCAAACGAGGTACACCACTACGGAGAAGGAGCTATTGGCTGTTGTATTCGCATTTGAGAAGTTCAGGGCTTACCTCGTGGGTTCCAAGACCATTGTCTACACGGATCACGCAGCTTTGCGTTATATCTATTCCAAGAAAGACACTAAGCCAAGGCTTTTGAGATGGATCCTCTTACTTCAAGAATTCGACATGGAAATCAAGGACAAGAAAGGAATAGAGAACAGTGTTGCTAACCATCTCTCTCGGTTAAGGATCAACGAGTCTCTTCCTTTAGACGATTCTCTCCCCAAGTAACAACTCATGGCAATCACTACAGCTGTTTGTGGAAGCTTAGAAGAGCATTTTGAGGAAGTTCTGAGTTTCAAAGAGGAGGATCTCCCTTGGTACGCGGATATTGTGAACTACTTGGCATGTGGGGAGGAGCTGTCGCATCTTGACAACTACCATAGGAAGAAGTTCATGAGAGACGTGAGCCACTACTATTGGGATGACCCCTATCTATACAAGAGAGGAGTAGATAGCCTGTACAGAAGATGCGTTACAAAGGAGGAAGCAAGAGATATCATATTTCATTGCCACGGTTCTTTGTATGGCAGGCACTTTGCTTCATTCAAAACCGCCACTAAAGTCTTACAAGCCGGCTTCTGGTGGCCGTCCATCTTCAAGGACACCCATGAGTTTGTGATGAGCTGTGAGGCATGTCAAAGAGCAGGGAATATCACTAAGAGGAACGAGATGCCTCAAGTTCCCATATTTGAGGTAGGCGTCTTTGATGCGTGGGGCATAGACGTCATGGGGCCATTTCCTTCATCATACGGCAACAAGTTCATACTAGTGGCTGTTGACTATGTCTCTAAATGGGTTGAGGCCATTGCTTCCCCAACAAACGACTCTAAGGTGGTGATCAAGCTCTTTAAGAGCATTATTTTCCCGAGGTTTGGAGTTTCCAAGGTGGTGATAAGCGACAGAGGGAGCCATTTCATCAACAAGCTGTTAGAAAATCTTCTAAAGAAGTATGGTGTGAAGCACAAGGTAGCTACGCCTTACCATCCTCAAACGAGTGGCCAAGTGGAGGTCTCTAACCGTCAGATCAAGGCGATACTCGAGAGAACAGTTGGGACTACTCGGAAGGATTGGGCAGTGAAGTTAGATGACGCTTTGTGGGCCTACCGGACTGCTTTCAAGACACTCATTGGTATTACTCCTTTTACTCTTCTCTACGGTAAAGGGTGTCACCTTCCTGTTGAGTTGGAACATAGGGCGTTGTGGGCTGTGAAGCGGCTGAATTTTGATCTGAAGACAGCTCAGGAGAAGCGCTTGATCCAGTTGCATGAGCTTGATGAGCTAAGGCTGGACGCTTACGAAAGCGCTAGGATCTACAAGGAACGTACCAAGGCTGCTCATGACAAGAAGCTGGTACCTAAATAGCTTAAGGAAGGGAGTTTGGTGCTGCTATACAACTCGAGGCTCAAGCTCTTTCCAGGGAAGCTAAAGTCACGGTGGAGCGGTCCGTATGAAATCAAGGAAGTATTACCCATACGGAGCTGTCACGTTGGTGGGCAAGAGTGGGAATGCATTTACAGTGAAAGGACACAGAGTTAAACCATACATGGCGAGTGCATTTGACAAGGAGAGCACCTCAATGCCTCTCCAAGACCCACCATCTGCCTAAACCAAGTAAAGTCTAGCTAAAACGTTAATGAAAGCGCACTTGGGAGGCATTCCCATGTTTATCCTGTACATATTTTTACTTTATTTTTTTTCCAGTTTTATGCCTTTATCTTCTGAGTGTGTAGGAACAGGTATAAGGGATTGCAGGCAAAGATCTTGGAATAAAAAGGAGTGAGAAGGGGAAAATATCGACTAGAGATCGAGTGCTAGATCGACCAAAGGGACTCGATCTCATGCCGAGGCACCAATGGCACCTAAGAGTACCAGAGAAGAGGCTGCACAGAGAGAGGATAAACAACGAGTGGTTCAGGAAGAGGGAACCCAACAAGTTTAAGAGGAGAGGACCCGTTGGACTAAGGGGGAAAAGTCGGTGAAGAAGAGGCTAGAGCGGCTGTGCTTCGAGCCTACTAAGTTCGCGAGCAGAGATTTGCTGGTAAGGATGGGTCTCCTAGGGGATTTTGACTCCCTTCTACAAAACATGGGACTTGCTTGCCTTACAAGGATGGACTGTCCAACATATCCGCAAGTGATGTTGGATTTCCTCTCTACAGTGGAGTTCTCCTACGAGAATCCGAGCCTTCCAACTCCCTCTCAAGGGCAACTCAGCTTCAAGGTCAAAAAGCGGTCCTATCACCTTTCCATTGAGGACCTTTGCCAAGTATACAGACTCAACGCCGCGGCTAAGCAAGTGGAATTTCCGCCTCTCAAGAACGCCAGCATCATATGGGACGTGCTTTGCGATGAAGAGTACAAAGCCAACACGGCTAAAATCAAGAAGGTGAGGAATCCCGTTCTGAGGTACACGCTCAACTTGTTGGCGAACACCTTCAGCGGACGAGCCGTGTCTCCCACGGTGACGAAGACGGAGCTGTGTTTCCTCTTCCAAGGGATCAAAGGGATACTATGCAGCAGCGAAGAAGAGAACCATGATCCGCTTATGGATGACCTCGGTAACGATGTCAACTACGGGTGCATTCTAGCCTCCTCCTTGGTGAAGTACAAAGCTTACGCTCTTAGATGCAAGGCGATCTCAGCTTACATTGGAGGGTTTCTCACGCCGCTCTTCATCCAAGCCGTTGTACCACTTCAGCGGTTCGAGCCTTGTGCGGACAGGTCATACATGGATGAGACTTACATGCGAAATACCGATAGCTTGGGACCTATGCCAGCTCCAGGATTCTTTGCTTATCAGTTCTACGATGACGGAGGGAAGAAGAACGTGTGTATCTTGCCCAACGCCGAGGAGACTAACTTGGATAGCATCGGTACGATTCATTCTGCCCAACCCACGAGGAGTGCTACGCTCCGCTTGGAACAACAATGATGCCCATTCAGTCCACACGAGAGCCGTCAGAGTCACCACCATCAGATGGAGCAATGCCTGCCCACTTTGAGCTTCTGAGGATGGACTTTGAGCCGCGGACCAAGGCTGAGAAGTTTCTTGCCTCAGTAGTGGAGATGCAGCGGAAAATAACTAAGTGGCAAGGAAAGATGATCAAGAAGCTTGCCAAGAAGGTCAAGGCGCTTCAGGGAAGCTCATCTGCGAGGTCTAAAGGGTCCAAAAGCGAAGAAGTTAACCAGCCCGAGAAGAGGAGGAGATCAACTGGCGGTATTGTCATCCGTGAGCAGCAAGGCACCACGCAACAAGCTCGCCATTCCGTTCATGGTTTCCCCACCGAGGATAGAGGAAAAGGCATAGCCCGACACTCCTCTAGCACGAGCAGCTCCGCTGGAACATCCTCAAGTTCCAGCCAAGTCTAGCTCCGAGGTACCAAACAACCTATCCTTGTATATACCGTTCAAAATTTCTTTCTTTTTGCATTGTGTTTTGAACTCCTTCGAATTTGTTTGCCACTGGGACGGTGTCATTCAAGTTTGGGGGAGTATGTGTGTGGTTTGACATATTTATTCTGATATTATTTTCCCTTTAGCATCCTTGAGTCTTCACATGTAGTTGCATTAACATTTTTAAGCATTTTAGGATTAAGTCTAGAATTTTTAAGCATCTAGGTTGTTCACATTTGCATAAGGGGTTAAAGTTTTCTTAAAGAGGTGTTTTAAGCTTATGAATGGTTTCAATCTCCTAGTTGGTAGTTCTCTAATGCTTTGCTCATACTTTGAAAGTAAGTTCTTACCATGCTTGGATCACTAGTTTTGATTTTCGTGACTTGAATTGAACTCTCATGATTTGAAACTTGTCCTATTAAGTGAAAACCTTAACTTGAATTTTTAAATATCATTCTTATGCACTTGAAAATGAACACATGTATTAAAAATATTTAGGCTCTCTTCTTCCTTTTACCACTCTTTGTTAGCCTAAGTAGAACTCCTACCTTGACCCTTACCTTTATTTGAAGCCAAGTTTTCGTGTGTGACATCATTGTGAGGCCTCTTCCGGTTTGAACTTAGAATAAAGTGTTACGTTTAGGCGACATGACTAGGTTCTCATATGTTTGATAGCTTTGCATTTTGAAGATAGATGTAGGCTTAGGATAAGTTTGGGGGATCATTGGGATTGCTTTCTTGTTTATATGCTTTCGGTTTCAAAAGAGTTTGGTTTTGGAATTACGAAAAAGGTTTTAAATGAAGGTTTTGTGTTTAAAAAATATAATGCTCCAATAATTTCATAAGATGGCTCTCTCAAAAATAAAAAAATAAAAAAATAATAATATAAGTAAAAGAGCCTAAGTGCCAAAATAAAAAATAAAAAAAAGAAAAAAAAATAATAAGAGAGCTATCAATAAGAAAAAAAATAAGGACCTTAATATTTTTAAAAACTTTTTTACTAGCCTGAAAGAGTTAAGATGTTTCATATTTTAATATAGGGATTGCTAAGCATTTGCTTTGGAAAGAGGGTAGACTCTAAGTGGTGAGTGAGCTTAAAAGAAAATAAATGAGAGGGGTTTTTAGGTTCATTGTTAGTTTACATGGGTAGATGAGAATCTGATCATGTATGCATCAATTGCCTTTACCTTTAGCATTATGCATAAAGTTCTTACCATATTCGAGAGAAACCCTTGTTTAAAATAAAACCACTTTAAAATGAGATCATTCTATGCTCATAGCCTTTACCCTTAGCCAAATGTTTTTTCCTTTGAAGTGCATAAGTTTGATTCATGGTTCGGTCATTAATGAATGTTAAAGGATGAGTTTCTTTGATTGTTTCGAATAAGAGAGTCATGATTCGAAACATGGCTAAGATCTTTGGAGTATGAGTGTGTGTATTGCATTTTAGAACTAGTAACTAGGACGTTGAGATTGATTCATTCGAAAAGCACCTTTGCAAGAAGCTTATACCCCCGTTTGTTTTAAAACCTCTCTCCCTTCTTTAATTTTGTTTGCTTGAGGGCAAGCAAAAAGTAAGTTTGGGGGAGTTGATATAGCTGCATATTCCATGCATTTTGCATACATATAAGTTAGTTCCTCACGCGTATACATTGCATTTTAGGTTAGGTTGCATCACTTTAGGTCCTAGAGTGTTCTTGCACCAGCATATGCATATTTCTTCCATTTCACATCACAATCAGGTTGCTTTCGGTTACTTTGGAGCTATAGAAGATTTGTGGACGTGCTGAGGTTCGTGGAGAGGCCTATGGACACTTGGAGAAATTAGGATTGCATGCTAAGGACCTGAGATCGAGCAGCAGATCGAGTAAGGTAGGTGGATCTAGATGGGATCGACCAGAAGATCGAGCCTGGAGATCGATTTGGAGTACAGACGTAGATGACGCCATGCAGATCGAGGACCGGATCAAGCTTCCAACCCGATTGATAATGATTTTCTACTTAGGCTCACTTGTTGTTGCATCGGTTGTTGTTGTTGTTGAGGTGCAAAGCCCGGAGGGTAGTTAGAAGTATAACCCTTGTTTTGTTGTTGTTGCCCTTGGAAGTTGCCTTGCACTTGACCTTGGAATCCACTGCTTGGTTGAAAGCCTTTGTTGTAAGGGATGAAAGGCTTAGCTTGTTGAGAAGGGTACACTTGATCTTTAGGGTTGGCTACATTGGTGCTTCGGCAAGAGAGGTTGTTGTTCTGGTAGCCTTGGTTGTAGCCTTGAGACTTGTAGTTGTTCTGACCGGCTACCCAATTTGCTTCTTCTTGGCTTAGCTCTAACTCTTCTTGGTTGTCCTCAGCTTCACCAACGAAGTGAACATGCTTCTGATTAGCTAAGACCAACTTGTCAATCTTCTCATGCAACGATTTGAGCTCCTTCTTGTGAGACTCTACTTCTGATCCCCTTGGTGCTCGGTCATAATCCTCGGCATAGTTTCCATCACTCAACGCAAGGTTCTCTATTAGTTCCATACCCTTTTCTACTTCTTGACCGAGGAAGTTGCCTTTGCTAGCTGTATCAAGCAACAACCGGATCTTTGGTGAAGCTCCACGGTAGATTGTGCTGAGTAGAGTCTCCTCACTGAACCCGTGATGAGGACATTGGATCGTGTAGTCTTTGAAACGCTCCATAGCATCGTTGAAAGTCTCATTGTTCCTTTGAGTGAAACCGCTGATTTCGCTTCTCAACCAAGCAGTCCTGGTGCTTGAGAAGAACTTGGAGAGGAAAGCCTTCTTACACTCAGCCCATGATGTGATGGTGCCTTGTGGTAGGGTCTTCTCCCAATGTCTAGCTTTGTCTCCGAGGGAAAAGGGGAAGAGACGCAGCTTGAAGGCATCTTCTGATATACCGTTGATCTTGATCATTCCACACACTTGCTCAAAATTGTCCAAGTGTTCCAACGGGTCTTCCATTGCTAAGCCGTGGAACTTGTTGTTTTGCACCATAGATATGAAGCCCGGCTTGATCTCAAAGTTGTTGTTTTGTACCGGAGGAGGAGTGATCCCAAACCTATTGTGGTGGGTATTGGGAGCATCTCTGGCTCCTATGATTCTCGGAGGTCTAGCCGCGTGTTGGGGCATACCATTGCCCCGTCCTGCTAGAGGAGGACCTTCAGGATGCTCATTCTCAGCCATGTCTTTAAAGTTGACCTGACCGTTCTGAACTATCTCTTCAAAAGCTCTTGTTTGATCTCTGACTCTCCTTTGACGTGAGTGTCCGAGTTGATGTATGTTGTCAAGCGGTTGAAGAAGGTTGTTATCTCCACGTGAACGTAAATTCATGTACCTGAAAGTACACGGTTTAGAATAGTATTAGTGACTTGAAAAAAAGGTAAAGACTTAGTCTTTGCTAAGACCCAAATCTCTATGTTCTCTAAGCAACCTAGAATGGCAACGGCGCCATTTGATAATGATTTTCTTCTTACGGTCTAATGCAGCAGAGAACTTATCAAAACTCTAATGCATGCAACGTTGTAGTAAGGCAAGCAGAGAGTGTCAATCCAGTTCTAGGTGATAGAGAATCCACAGAGAATGCAAGATCTAGGACAAATCTAAGTGAAATGAGACAGTTGGCTGAGAAAATCTTGAAAACTAATTGCAGCAACCTAAACAGAGTGAAATCTATTTTAAAAATACTAGAAAGCAAGCAGTTACCACGAGGAACAAACAGATAAATTAAAGAGAAGAGCTTCGAATTGTTAAAATTCGACTAGTGGATCGACCACAAGATCGACCACTAGATCGAGCAGAAACGATCGATCTCGTCTAAAATCGTAAGAACAAGGAATCTAAAGACCAGGAAGCTATCAAACAACAAGCAAAAGGTGATATGCGACGCAAATAAGCTAAAGAGAAGGGTTTCAGGGTCGAGATTCATATAAGGGGTTTCAAAGGTTGATCTTGGGTTTGAAACTTTAGATCGACTCACTAGGTGAGGGTCTCGAAGCCTCGAAAACAAAACAAGATCTATCCGTGGCTTTCGGTATAGATCACTCTGTCATCCTCTCCTCCAAACCCATGGCTTTTGGTGGAAAAAGAGGTTGAAAGGCAAGGAAGACAGATTTCGAACAATGGCTTAACTAGTCCCCCAAACTACCATGGCTTTTGGGAAGGGGTAACTAATCACTGAGGTGAGATCTTCCGAGGTCCCTGGATCCTGTCAAGGTAAGGGACCTCTCGGATCGTGAAGCTCTTGGCGTGAGAGTCTTCAAGCATTAAGCTTTCATCACCTTAGAAGAGATAGATTTAAAACGTTTAGAAAACAAACCAAGATCGAACCTTTTCTACCCCTTAATCCTCTCAACCCTTAACCCTGAATGGACTACTCACTACACATAAAGGAAATCAGGCAAGGACGAAGAGAAGAAACGATAAACATGAAAGATAAACTGGATTAAAAACGATAAAGATTCGAAAATACAAAGCTTGAAACTGTTCTACAATGGTGTTCTTCCGAAAAACCAGAGAGAGAAAACTAAAAAAACTTGGAGAGAAGGTAAAAATCTCAAAAGTTATCGAAAAAGTAGTCGCCGCCTTTGCCAAAAATGCCAAAACAGTCCAATGGCCCCCCCGTCGCTAACAGCCAAAAACGGTTGAAAGGACAGAGATCGACCATTGGATAGAGTTGGTCTCTCGATCATATCCGGTCATCGTGTCTTTGGCTCGATCCGGGTCTCGATCTTCTGTGGTGAATCGAGTGTTGCATCCGATCTCGGTATCGATCTCCGGGAGGATCGAGTGGTGTACTCGATCCGGCTTTCGCTCTGCATGGCGTCATTTACGTCCGTACCGATGCATCGACTGCGTCACTCGATCTCCGTCTCGATCATTATCCTTGGATCGCCTAGTTGGCTCGATCTTCTGGTCGATCAACTCCTAGATCGACCGGCCATGCTCGATCTGCTCCTCGATCACTGGTCCTTAGCATTTTCCCGAGCTTCCATGAACCGCTACATTGGTCTCCACACCTCCACGAACCTCCGTGTCTCCAAAGCAACCATAAACAACCTGGAATGGATGCAAAATGCAGAGAAAATGCAAATGCTGATGCAAGAATGCTCTAGGACTCTAAGTGATGCAAATCTAACCTAAAACATGATACAAATGCATCAAAAACTATCTAATGAGTTTGCAAAATGTATGCAAAATGCAATGACATCAACTCCCCCAAACTTACTCCTTGCTTGCCCTCAAGCAACAAAAAATAAGTAAGGAAGAGAGGTTTTAAGAAAAATCAAAGGGGTTTTAAACTTTTTGCAAAGGTGGCTTTCGAATAGATCATCTCAATGTCCTAGTTAACAGTCTTAAAATGCTAAGCTTACACTCATACTCCAAAGGACTTAGCCATACTCATCACACAAAGAAATTCAAATCATGACTCTCTTATTCCTAACAATCAAAGAAATTCATCCTTTAACATTCATTAAAATTCGAACCATGAATCAAACTTATGCACTTTAAAGCAAAACACATTTGGCTAAGGGTTATGGTTATGAGCATAAAATAATCTCATTTGAAAAGGGTTTATAATTAGACAAGGGTTTCTCTCAAAAATGGTTTGAACTAATGCATAATGCTAAAGGTAAAGACAATTTATGCATACATGATTAGATTCTCATCTACCCATGTAAACTATCAAACAGTCCTATACCCCTCTCATTTAAGAAATTTAATCCTCACTCACCACTTAAAAGTCTATCCCTTTCTTCTCAACTCAGCAATCTCCAATTCAAAACAAGAACATTTTTAAACTTTTTAGGCTAGTGAAAAGGTTTTGAAAATAATTTTTGCTCTTTAGATATTTCTTATTGGTAGCTCTCTTATATATTTTTTTTTTCTTTTTTTTTATTTTTATTTCGCACTTAGGCTCTTTTATTTATTTTTCTTTTTCTTTTTTTTTTTTTTTTTTTTTTTTTTTTATTATTGGAGAGCTACCTCCTGAAATTTATTAGAGCATACTTAGTTTTTTAGAACACAACCTTTCACTTAAAACCCATTTCTTTCTTTAAAACACAAAGTTCTTTGAAACCGAGAACAAATACACAAGAAAGCAACCCCAATGATCCCCCAAACTTATCCTAAGCCTATCCCTAGCTTCAAAATGTAAAGCTAGCAATCAATTATGAAAACCAAATCATGTCGCCTAAACCTAACACTTTATGCCAAGTTCAAACCGAAAATAAGGCCTCACAAAGATGTCACACAAGAACATTTGGATTCAAAGGAGGGTAAGGTTCAAGGAGGGAGTTCTACTTAGGCTCACAAAGAGTGGTAAAAAGGAAGAAGAGAGCCTAAATATTTTAAAACCATGTGTTCATTTTCAAATGCATAAGAATGATAATTAGATTTTCAAATTAAGGTTTTCACTTAGTAGGATGAGTTTCAAATCATGAGAGTTCAATTCAAGTCACGAAAATCCTAACTAGTGATCTAAGCATGGTTAGAACTTACTTTCAAAGTATAGACAAAGCATTAGAGAACTACTAACTAGGGCATTGAAATGATTCATAAGTAAAACACCTTTTTAAGAAATCCCAACCCCTTATGCAAATGCAATCAACCTAAGTGATATGAGAAATTCTAGACTGAATCCTACATGTTTCTAAGGATATGAATGCAACTACATGAATTTTGAAAAAAAAAATTTTAAAAATTTTACCAATTTTTCATGACTAAGACTCAAGGATGCAAAAGAAAGATAAGATCAAAGAACACAAGATTAAATCACACAAGTACTCCCCCAAACTTGCTTGACACCGTCCCGGTGGCAAACTCATCCGAAGGAGCAATCAAACACAATGCAAGAAATAAGAGATGTGCGGTTATATACAATGGAGGAAGGTTGTTACCTCTTGTCTAGGCTCGGCTGGAACTTGAGGATGTTCCAGAGGAGCTAGAGATTGTTGCCTTTCCTTTGTTGCCTGGTTCTTGGAGGGAGTGGCGAACTGGTTGAATGTTTTCTCCTTGGGTCTCGCGGATCACAACTCCTCCGGTTGAGAGTCTCCTCTTCTCGGGTTGTTGCATTTCCTGGCTTGCAGCTGGCTTAGGCTGGCTTCCTTGGAGTTGTTTGACCTTCTTCCCCAGCTTCTTAAGCATTTTCCCTTGCCACTTGTTGATCTTCCGCTGCATCTCCACCACCGAGGCTAAGAACTTCTCGGTTTTGGTCCTCGGCTCAAAATCCAGCTTTGGCAACGTGTAAGCCTCGGGTATCTCATCCTCTGTCCCTGGAGATTCTGACCGTTGGCCCGGTTCAATGGCTGCAGCTGGCGGTTCTCCTAAAGGAGCAAAACACTCCTCCTCCGTCGGTAAGAACTCGATGTTCCCAACACCAAGTAGCTCCGTTTCATCCTTGTTGGGAAGAATGCACACTCGCTTCTTGTCCTCATCTTCAATGAAGAGGTAAGCATAGAACCCCTCAGCTGGCGTGCGTCCCAAGCTATCAGTGTTTCTCATGTATGCTTCATCCATGAAGGCTCGGTTTGGGACGTGAGCAAAGTCATGGATGGGCACACCGGCTTGCACGAACAAGGGAGTAAGGAAGCCGCCAATGTAGGATGATGTTGCCTTGCACCGTAAGGCATAAGCCTTGTACTTCACCAGAGAAGCCGCGAGTACACAGCCGTAGTTCACTTCATCGCCGAGTTCATCTTCAATGGGATCATCATTCTCATCCGGATCGGACACCAAATGCTTCAAACCTTGGAAAAGGAAGTATAGCTCCGTCTTCGTGACAGTAGGAGCAACTGACCTTCCACTGAATGTATTAGCAATCAGCTTAAAGGTATACCTCAGCACTGGATTCCTGACTCTCTTGATCTTGGCGGTGTTGGCTTTGTAATCCTCCTTGCTGATGAGATCGCACAACTCGTCGGCTTGCTTGAAGGCTGGAAACTCCACCTTGCTTGCATCAGCCTTTAGACCGTAGGCTTGGCACAGCTCGGCGATTGATAGCGTGTAAGCTTGGCGGCCAACCTTGAAGTAGAGACGGCCTTGAGAAGGAACAGGAGCACTCGGATTCTCGTACCGGAACTCCAAGGTTGCAAGGAAATCAATTGTCACCTCGGGGATAGTAGGGCACTCCATCCGCGACAAACACCTCAGACCGATGTTGTTGAGGAGTTGATCGAAGTCTCCAAGAAGCCCGAGTCTGGACAGAAGCCCTCGATCAGCAAACTTCGTGGGTTCAAACCGGAGCCTCTCCAACCTCTTCTTATCCCTCTTCTCTTCTTTGCTCCACCGGACCCTCTCTTGAGCAACCACCTCTTGAGTTTCTCCTTCTTGTGCTTGCTCCTCTCTTGTTCTCTTTGGTGCCATTGCTCCTGAAAGAAATTTCTAGAGAATGTTTAGCAAAGGGCGATTTGATGAGAATAAGAGGATAAGAGAAGAAGATTTATATAAACTACCCTAGAATTTTGGGGATCAAGCAAAAATATTAACTAAATAAAAGGAAATCAAATCTTTGAGGTACTGAAAATCCAGAATTTTTCCTAATACTTAGCTAATTTTAAAAATTCAAATCTGATCCTATATCCTAAAACAAGAACTTGCGATTTTTAAGGAGATTTTCTTGAAATAAAATCATTAAAATCCGAAAATACCTTTTGCAAGTGTGAAGGATACTTTGTTAAACCTTAAAGCTTTTAAAAATTCTCACTCTCTTTGTAGGAAAACTCGAGCAAACAGAAGTGAGAGAGTGAGAAGCAAGTTGAAACATTTAAAGAGTTTAACAAAACCAAAACAATGGGTGGTCAAAGCGGTTTTCTGACAAAAGTCTTGGTCAAGGCACATCTTTCATGGTCAAAGATGCTTGCCTTGACCAAGTTTGAATTTAAAAACTGGAGGGAAAAGCAATAAAGAGGGAAAGAAATTTGTTACCTCGGCATGAGATCGAGTCCTTTTGGTCGATCTAGGACTCGATCTCATGCCTAAAATGGCTTAGATCGAGAGGGTTACTCGATTTGGGACTCGATTCAAAGTGAATCGAGTCCTGGATCGATTGGCTCCCTCGATCAATGAGATGTTGGCCCCTCGGCTAAGTCCCTCTGATCGAGCTAAGTCCTCGATTTAGGGGTCGATTTGGCTTGGACCGAGTGGTGGATCGAGTCGAGTGATCGATCAAGTTCCCACAGATTTTCCCGAGAGAAATTAGATCGGTCGATCTGGTTTGAATCGATCGATCTTTTTTCGTCAAGGTCGATCTTGTCACTCGTTCTCGTCTAGATCGACTGGCTCCTCTCGATTTACTGACTCGATCTAGCAAAGATAGAGTCAGGTTCTGTCGATCTAGCACTCGATCTATAGCCTTATCGTAGCCCCTATTGCTCCTTTTGGACCTCAAAGACAAGGTTTAGATTCCTTAGACCTGCTCCTACACACTAAAAACATAAAAGCATAAAACTAGAAGAGAAATGAAAGCAAAAATATGTACAAGATAGACATGGGAATGCCTCCCAAGTGCGCTTTCTTTAACGTCTTTAGCTAGACCTTACTTGGCTAGGCGGATGGTGGGTCTTGGAGAAGCACCGAGGTACTCTCCTTGTCGAAGCTGTCTGCTAGGTAGGGTTTGACTCTATGCCCGTTGACGGTGAATGCACTACCGCTTCTTCCCATAAGAGTAACAGCTCCGTAAGGCAAGACCTCTTGAATCACGAATGGTCCGCTCCACCTTGATTTTAGCTTGCCCGGGAAGAGCTTCAGCCTCGAGTTGTACAACAACACCAGTCCTCCTTCCTTAAGCTCCTTGGCAACCAGTTTCTTGTCATGAGCCTCCTTAGTTCGCTCCTTGTAGATCTTGGAACTCTCGTAAGCATTCAATCTCAACTCGTCCAGTTTATGTAGCTGAATGAGACGCTTTTCCTGAGCCGTTTTGAGATCAAAATTCAGCCTCTTCACAGCCCATAATGCACGGTGTTCTAGCTCAACCGGGAGGTGACAACTCTTTGAAAGGAGTTGTACCAATCGGCGTTTTGAAAGCGGTACGGTAAGCCCAAAGAGCATCGTCTAGCTTTACTGACCAGTCTTTCCTTGTTGCACCAACGGTCTTCTCCAGAATAGCTTTGATCTGCCTGTTAGAGACTTCCACCTGACCGCTCATTTGAGGATGATACGGTGTAGCCACCTTATGCTTAACCCCATACTTTCTTAAGAGGCTCTCAAAGACCTTGTTTACAAAATGGCTTCCTCCATCACTTATAACAACCTTGGGTGCCCCAAACCTTGGAAAGATGATACTCTTGAACAACTTGATCACAACCTTAGAGTCGTTTGTAGGGGAAGCAACAGCCTCAACCCATTTGGAGACATAATCCACAGCTACCAAGATGTATTTGTTGCCGTACGAAGAAGGGAGAGGCCCCATGAAGTCAATACCCCACGCATCGAACACGTCAACCTCGAAGATAGGAACTTGGGGCATTTCATTCCTTTTGGTAATGTTCCCTACTCGCTGACATGCCTCACAGCTCTTCACAAACTCGTGTGCATCTCTGAATATAGACGGCCACCAGAAACCCGCTTGCAACACCTTCGTGGCTGTTTTGAACGAAGCGAAATGTCCTCCGTAGGATGAGCCGTGGCAATGATAGAGAATATCCTTGGCTTCTTCCTTTGTAACACATCTCCGGTACAAGCTGTCTACTCCTCTTTTGTATAAGTAGGGCTCATCCCAAAAGTAGTCACTAGCCTCCCTCAAAAACTTTTTCTTGTGATAGCCGTTGAGATGTGTTGGCTCCTCACCACATGCTAGGTAGTTCACCACATCAGCATACCATGGTAGGTCCTCCTCTTTGAAACTCAACACTTCCTCAAACCTTCCTTCTAGCTTCCCACAAACCGCGGTAGTAATTGCCATAAGTTGTTCTTCTGGAAGAGAGTCGTCTAAAGGGAGAGACTCGTTAATCCTTAGCCTTGAGAGGTGGTCAGTGACTCCATTTTCTATCCCCTTCTTGTCTTTAATCTCCATGTCAAACTCCTGAAGCAAAAGAATCCATCTTAAGAGCCGAGGTTTGGTATCTTTCTTTGAGTAGATGTACCATAGAGCAGCATGATCCGTGTATACAATAGCCTTGGAGCCAACGAGATATGATCTGAACTTCTCAAAGGCGAAGACTACTGCAAGCAGCTCCTTCTCCGTAGTGGTGTATCGTGATTGCGTGTCATCCAAGGTCCTTGAAGCATAGTAGATCACATGCAGCTTCTTGTCCTTCTTCTGACCAAGGACTGCTCCTACAGCGTAGTCACTAGCATCACACATGATCTCAAAAGGGAGAGACCAGTCTGGTGCTTGGACTATAGGGGCTGACGTGAGGGCTTCCTTGATGGTCACGAAAGCCTTCATACACTCCTCATCGAATACAAACTCAGCTTCCTTGCACAACAGCCGTGTAAGGGGGCGTGCAATCTTGGAGAAGTCTTTGATGAAGCGCCTATAGAACCCCGCGTGTCCCAAGAAGCTTCTGATCCCTTTAACATTAACCGGCGGCTCCAAACCCATCATAACCTCAACCTTAGCCTGATCAACCTCAATACCCTTCTCTGAAATCTTGTGACCGAGTACTATCCCTTCCTTGACCATGAAGTGGCATTTCTCCCAATTCAGCACCAGGTTTGTTTCTTCACAACGTTTAAGTACCCTGCAAAGATTCAACAAACACGCAGGAAAGGACGCACCATACACAGAGAAGTCATCCATAAACACCTCTACCATCTCCTCTATAAGATCGGAGAAGATCGACATCATACACCGCTGAAAGGTAGCCGGTGCATTACACAATCCAAACGGCATCCTTCGATATGCAAAGGTACCGTAGGGACATGTAAAAGTCGTCTTCTCCTGATCGTTTGGGTGAATAGGTATTTGAAAGAAACCGCTATACCCATCGAGAAAACAGTAGTAAGGGTGATTTGCAAGTCTCTCAAGCATCTGATCAATAAAAGGCAAAGGGAAATGGTCTTTTCTTGTAGCAAGGTTAAGTTTTCTATAGTCAATACACATTCTATGACCAGTAATGGTCCTAGTAGGGATAAGTTCATCCTTTTCATTTCTTATGACCGTGATCCCTCCCTTCTTAGGCACCACGTGTACAGGTGAAACCCACGTACTGTCACTTATGGGATAGATCACGTCAGCCTCTAAAAGCTTAAGGATTTCTTTCTTAACAACCTCTTTCAAGTTAGGATTCAAACGCCTTTGGTGTTCTACAGAAGTGGCGTTTTCATTATCCAAATGAATCCTATGAGTGCATAGGATTGGGGAAAGGCCTTTGATGTCACTTAAAGAGTACCCAATGGCCTTCCTATACTTTCTCAGCTCAGTTAAGAGCGAGTGCAACTCATCATCACTAAGGTTCTCGTTTACTATCACGGGATAGGTGTCATTAGGTCCTAAGAAAGCATACCTTAGCCCTTTTGGGAGCTCCTTAAGGTCCACCTTTGGGGCTAACAGCTCACTCCAGTCATCCTCGTGGCTGTTGTTGTTGTTCTTCTCCTCATGGCCCTTCAGACTGCTTTCCTCTATCGCTATCCCTCCTGTGATCGAGTCTTCCGGTCGATTCTCCTCTCGATGTCGTCTAGATCGAGCCATTTCACTCGATTCACTTACTCGATTTGATATGGATCGAGTAAGGGATCGAGGCGTTGAGTCGATCTCTTGATTGGACTCTAAAATGATCGGAAGGTCTTTCTCGATCGTCAACTCGATTATTTCTCCTGATCGAGCTGCCTTCTCGATCTGTTGGTCGATTGTTGGACCGTATCGAGTTGAGTGCTCGATTGGCTTGTCGATCTGACTCCTGGATTGAGTGATGGCGTCGATCTCGGGGTCGATTTCTAGGCAACATCCTTCTTCATTCTTGATGATCCTCCTCGAATCTAGTAGGTTCACGTATTCTTGAGTTCTCTGGTCTACATAGCCAAACTCTCCTGGCTCCTTAGTGAGTGCTAGCTTCAAATGGTCTTCTATAGCTAGCTCTTCCAGCAACTCATCCGCCAAGGCATCCATCGTTTCGATATAGAAAGCTTGTCCTTCAATGGTTGGCTTCTTTAGAACCTTGTTGATGTCAAAGTCTAGCCTGATTTCTTTCCCCAAATGCAGGGCAATCTTCCCATTCTTCACGTCTATTATGGCTCCGGCGGTTGCTAGGAATGGTCTCCCTAAGATGAGTGGGTCTTTCGGCTCCTCGTTCATCTCCAGCACTACAAAATCTGTAGGTATGTTTACTCCACTGATTCGCACCGGCAAGTCTTCAAGCAACCCCACTGGTAGTCTCACGCTCCTATCAGCCAACACCAATGAGATTCGACATTCCTTAAACCGAGTGAAACCAAGCTTCTTAGCCACGGAGTGAGACATCAAGTTTATGCTGGCTCCGAGATCACACAAGCAGCTCTTGAACTCAAGGGGACCCAAAGCACACGGTATGGTGAAGCTTCCAGGATCTCCCAGCTTCTTAGGCACTATCTCCTTATGAATAACCGCGCTACACTCTTCGCTTAGTATAAGCACTTCTTTGCTTTCTTTGTTCTTCTTGGCAAAGGTGTCCTTGAAAAACTTGGCGCACTTGGGCATCATGGCGAGACAGTCTACAAGAGGCAGCTTTATCTCCACGTCTCTCAAGTGCTTCTCAAATAGGATTCGGTGCTTCTCTATTAACTGCTTTTTGAACCGACCCGGGAATGGCAACTTTGGTATGTAAGGTGGGGGCACGTATTCATCCTTCTCCTTGGTGGTTTTCTCAGCTTTCTTCTCAACGAATGCCTTGTCACCTCTCCTTGGTCCTTGGATCCATACGTTGTCAAAGTTTATCTCCTCATTATCAGCTGAAAGTTTACCCTCCCCCTCTTGAATTACAACGTCCTCGTTGGTCTTTGTAGAAACCGGAGGATCAAGCTCTTTGCCACTTCTCAACGTAATAGCATTGGCATACTCCTTTGGATTTTGTTCACACTTCCCCGGAAGGCTGTTCTGTCCACTCGTGCTTGCTTTGCCCTTCTCTAGCTGCTTGATCTTGTTGTTGAGGTTTGTTATTTGAGTGGAGAAGTCGGTTAAGGATGAATCCAGCCGAGTGTTCATTTCAGCGAACTTTTGATTTGTAGAAGCTTGCCCTTGTATTAGCTGTTGGAACATTGCTTGAACCGGATCAACTTGTTGTTGCATCGGTTGTTGTTGTTGTTGAGGTGCAAAGCCCGGAGGGTAGTTAGAAGTATAACCCTTGTTTTGTTGTTGTTGCCCTTGGAAGTTGGCTTGCACTTGACCTTGGAATCCACTGCTTGGTTGAAAGCCTTTGTTGTAAGGGATGAAAGGCTTAGCTTGTTGAGCAGGGTACACTTGATCTTTAGGGTTGGCTACATTGGTGCTTCGGTAAGAGAGGTTGTTGTTCTGGTAGCCTTGGTTGTAGCCTTGAGACTTGTAGTTGTTCTGACCGGCTACCCAATTTGCTTCTTCTTGGCTTAGCTCTAACTCTTCTTGGTTGTCCTCAGCTTCACCAACGAAGTGAACATGCTTCTGATTAGCTAAGACCAACTTGTCAATCTTCTCATGCAACGATTTGAGCTCCTTCTTGTGAGACTCTACTTCTGATCCCCTTGGTGCTCGGTCAAAATCCTCGGCATAGTTTCCATCACTCAACGCAAGGTTCTCTATTAGTTCCATACCCTCTTCTACTTCTTGACCGAGGAAGTTGCCTTTGCTAGCTGTATCAAGCAACAACCGGATCTTTGGTGAAGCTCCACGGTAGATTGTGCTGAGTAGAGTCTCCTCACTGAACCCGTGATGAGGACATTGGATCGTGTAGTCTTTGAAACGCTCCATAGCCTCGTTGAAAGTCTCATTGTTCCTTTGAGTGAAACCGCTGATTTCGCTTCTCAACCGAGCAGTCCTGGTGCTTGAGAAGAACTTGGAGAGGAAAGCCTTCTTACACTCAGCCCATGATGTGATGGTGCCTTATGGTAGGGTCTTCTCCCAATGTCTAGCTTTGTCTCCGAGGGAAAAGGGGAAGAGACGCAGCTTGAAGGCATCTTCTGATATACCGTTGATCTTGATCATTCCACACACTTGCTCAAAATTGTCCAAGTGTTCCAACGGGTCTTCCATTGCTAAGCCGTGGAACTTGTTGTTTTGCACCATAGATATGAAGCCCGGCTTGATCTCAAAGTTGTTGTTTTGTACCGGAGGAGGAGTGATCCCAAACCTATTGTGGTGGGTATTGGGAGCATCTCCGGCTCCTATGATTCTCGGAGGTCTAGCCGCGTGTTGGGGCATACCATTGCCCCGTCCTGCTAGAGGAGGACCTTCAGGATGCTCATTCTCAGCCATGTCTTCAAAGTTGACCTGACCGTTCTGAACTATCTCTTCAAAAGCTCTTGTTTGATCTCTGACTCTCCTTTGACGTGAGTGTCCGAGTTGATGTATGTTGTCAAGCGGTTGAAGAAGGTTGTTATCTCCACGTGAACGTAAATTCATGTACCTGAAAGTACACGGTTTAGAATAGTATTAGTGACTTGAAAAAAAGGTAAAGACTTAGTATTTGCTAAGACCCAAATCTCTATGTTCTCTAAGCAACCTAGAATGGCAACGGCGCCATTTGATAATGATTTTCTTCTTACGGTCTAATGCAGCAGAGAACTTATCAAAACTCTAATGCATGCAACGTTGTAGTAAGGCAAGCAGAGAGTGTCAATCCAGTTCTAGGTGATAGAGAATCCACAGAGAATGCAAGATCTAGGACAAATCTAAGTGAAATGAGACAGTTTGCTGAGAAAATCTTGAAAACTAATTGCAGCAACCTAAACAGAGTGAAATCTATTTTAAAAATACTAGAAAGCAAGCAGTTACCACGAGGAAGAAACAGATAAATTAAAGGGAAGAGCTTCGAATTGTTAAAATTCGACTACTGGATCGACCACAAGATCGACCACTAGATCGAGCAGAAACGATCGATCTCGTCTAAAATCGTAAGAACAAGGAATCTAAAGACCAGGAAGCTATCAAACAACAAGCAAAAGGTGATATGCGACGCAAATAAGCTAAAGAGAAGGGTTTCAGGGTCGAGATTCATATAAGGGGTTTCAAAGGTTGATCTTGGGTTTGAAACTTTAGATCGACTCACTTGATGAGGGTCTCTAAGCCTCGAAAACAAAACAAGATCTATCAGTGGCTTTCGGTATCGATCACTCTTTCATCCTCTCCTCCAAACCCATGGCTTTTGGTGGAAAAAGAGGTTGAAAGGCAAGGAAGACAGATTTCGAACAATGGCTTAACTAGTCCCCCAAACTACCATGGCTTTTGGGAAGGGGTAACTAATCACTGAGGTGAGATCTTCCGAGGTCCCTGGATCCTGTCAAGGTAAGGGACCTCTCGGATCGTGAAGCTCTTGGCGTGAGAGTCTTCAAGCATTAAGCTTTCATCACCTTAGAAGAGATAGATTTAAAACGTTTAGAAAACAAACCAAGATTGAACCTTTTCTACCCCTTAATCCTCTCAACCCTTAACCCTGAATGGACTACTCACTACACATAAAGGAAATCAGGCAAGGACGAAGAGAAGAAACGATAAACATGAAAGATAAACTGGATTAAAAACGATAAAGATTCGAAAATACAAAGCTTGAAACTGTTCTACAATGGTGTTCTTCCGAAAAACCAGAGAGAGAAAACTAAAAACACTTGGAGAGAAGGTAAAAATCTCAAAAGTTATCGAAAAAGTAGTCGCCGCCTTTGCCAAAAATGCCAAAACAGTCCAATGGTCCCCCCGTCGCTAACAGCCAAAAACGGTTGAAAGGACAGAGATCGACCATTGGATCGAGTTGGTCTCTCGATCATATCCGGCCATCGTGTCTTTGGCTCGATCCGGGTCTCGATCTTCTGTGGTGAATCGAGTGTTGCATCCGATCTCGGTATCGATCTCCGGGAGGATCGAGTGGTGTACTCGATCCGGCTTTTGCTCTGCATGGCGTCATTTACGTCCGTACCGATGCATCGACTGCGTCACTCGATCTCCGTCTCGATCATTATCCTTGGATCGCCTAGTTGGCTCGATCTTCTGGTCGATCAACTCCTAGATCGACCGGCCATGCTCGATCTGCTCCTCGATCACTGGTCCTTAGCATTTTCCCGAGCTTCCATGAACCGCTACATTGGTCTCCACACCTCCACGAACCTCCGTGTCTCCAAAGCAACCATAAACAACCTGGAATGGATGCAAAATGCAGAGAAAATGCAAATGCTGATGCAAGAATGCTCTAGGACTCTAAGTGATGCAAATCTAACCTAAAACATGATACAAATGCATGAAAAACTATCTAATGAGTATGCAAAATGTATGCAAAATGCAATGACATCACCGATCAGCACAAGATCGACTCGAGGATCGACCAAGAGCCAGTCCATTCAGGACATGATCGATTGCTAGATCGAGCTTCATGATCGATCCCAGACCAACCATATCCGTCCAGCCTGTTTTTGGACCGTAGCGAGGGGGGGGGGGGGGGGGGGGGGGGGCGGGACCATTTGCGGTTTGGCAATTTTAGGCAAAAACCAACGATCCCTTTCCTTATCACGTTTTGTCGACTGCTTTTTCATCTTCTCTCTCGTTTTTAGACGATTCGACATTGTTGAACTGGAAGCTTTTTCTTGTTTTTGCTTTTGAATATTGGATCGTTTAACTTAAATCAATCGCCTTTCATGTTTAGTTTTTCGATTATTGCATTTCGTATGGTTCATCTCATGAGTCGCGAGTAGATTTATTGGGTTTTGGGGTTGAGAGGATTCAAGGGGTCGAAAAGGTTTTCAAGTTTGGTGCTTTCTTGTTTTTAAAGACTTTCTCTTCTAGGATGTCGAGTTCTTAAGGCTTAAAGAGTCTCACGCCAAGATCTTTATGATCAGAGAGAACTCTTACCTTGACAGGATCCAGAGATCTCTGAAAATCGCATCCTAGAGATTAGTTACTCTTTCCCAAACGCCACGGTAGTTTAGAGGACTAGTTAAGCCGCGTGTTTTCCTTGCTTTCAATCTCTTCTTCTGCCAAACGCCATGGGTCTGGAGGAGAGAATGAGAGAGTGATCCATACCAAACGCCATGGATGGATCTTGTTCTGTTTTCAAGGCTTAGAGAACCTCACAAAGTGAGTAGATCTAGAGTTTTCAAACCAAGCTTGAACCTTTGAAACCCCTGAACATGAATCTCAACCCTATACCCTCCTTTTAGTATTTCTTAGTCCCTGTTGATCATTCGTTCGTTGCTTGCTTGCATCCTGGTCATTTGATTTACTTTCGCTTAAAACTGCTTTTTAGATCGATTGCTTTTGCTCGGTCTAGTGGTCGATCTCGTGGTCGATCCACTAGTCGAATTTTAGTAATTCGTATCTTTGCATTTTAATTATTCTGTCTTTTACTCGTGGTAGCTAGGTCATTCCTGGTATTTTTAAAATAGTTCTGCCTAGCATTTGATCATAGCATCTAGATTTTAGGAATTTCTCAAAATCATTCATAATTTGCCTAGCTTTACTCGATCCTTGCAGTCTCACTGATCTTTCTAGCTCCTAGGATTGAATTGATACTTGCTTGCATACTTTACTACAACTAAGTGTTGCATTTGAGCTTTGATACATCATTGCATACACTACTGCTGCGAAATCTTGTTATCTGTCATGCGAGCTTCGTCCTCTGCCTTGTCCTCTTCCTCGAGAAGAGGTGGAGCTTCGTTCTTCAGAGTTAGCGTACAACACCTTCTCTTGTGCTTCACCGTGTATCTCCTCATCATGAATCCTTTCTTCATAAGCTTTGAGTCTTCCAACTATGTCTTCAAAGCTTGTTTTATTTAAGTCCAAGTCTTGTTCCAGCGAAGCTATCAGGTGAATGAACTTCTTTCTCGGTAAACTATTGAGAAATCTCTTAACAAGTTTTGATTCATCAATTGTTTGACCAAGGGCAGCGGACTTTGAGGCTATTTCCGATAACTTGCCAGAAAAGCTATCAATTGTGTCTGTCTCCTTCATCTTGATTCGCTCAAATTCTGACATCCGAGTTTGTAGTCGCGCCTCCTTTACTCGATCAGCTCCGAGATGACTTGATTTGATTGCCTCCCAAATCGCCTTAAGAGACTCTTGTTCCCTTACTTGTAGAATGAGAGACTCCGGTATTGACTGGAAGAGTAATCCTATTGCGATGTCGTTCTTTTCGGGAGATGTTGAACCTGGTTCTATAGTCTCCCAGACCTTGTGAATACGCAACAGAACCTTCATCCTCATAGCCCACACAGTATAATTTGTGGCTGTTAACATCGGACATTGAATAGAGGATGGTATAATGTCCTTCGGACGAGCCGCATGAACGAGATCACCCATAGCTCGGGAACTCAGCTCCTTCTTCTCGTCACAATCTACTTCTTCTAAGCTCTTGGATCGATTATCCTTAAGCTCTGATACCAAATAAAGTGGTTAGAAAGAAAAACTCAGCTTATATAAAGAAATCCTTCTCTTTATTGATGTTTAGAAAATCCTCTCAAAACTAAACACAAAGCTCTAATTCTCTCTTATGTTTTCACTACAACTCGGTGATCACATATATAGGAGTAGATTTCCTTTCCTAATCCTATGACTAATAGGAAAACACACTTTCCTATTTCTAAAGAGCTAGACAATTTCTTTTTTGTCTATCTTATCATTAACCGTCATGTTAATGATGTTTTGGGCTTCAAGCATCAAAGCTTTACCCAACAAAGGAGACCGTGTATAAACCCAAGATACCATATCCTAAGCATCCTAAGAAGTCTAAGCAAGAGCTTGAAGATGCAAGATGCAAGGCTATCATGGACAAGTTGGTTATAGTGATCCCATTGATTGATGCTGTAAGGATCACTCCTGTTATAAGGAGGTATGTGAAGAGGATGGTGACCAATAACTTGATTCTAGAGGCTGGAGCTATGATGATCAGCGAGCAGGTCAGTGCAGTGATTCAGAACAGAGTTCCAGTGAAGCTTTCAGACCCAGGAAGCTTTGTTTTAGACTGCACAATCTTCAATGATAATTTTGAGAGGTCATTGTGTGATCTGATGTTACTGCATATTGCATGTGTTTTGCATACATATTAGTTAGCCTTTCATGCATTTACATCTAACTTTAGGCTAGATTGCATCACTTAGGGTCCTAGAGCATTCTCGCACCAGCATACGCATGTTCCTTGCATTTTACATCATATTCAGGTTGTTTCCGGGTACTTTGGAGTCATGGAGTCCGTGAACGTGCTGAGGCTAGTATGGAGGTTCGTGGGAACAACGGATGTTTGCTAAGGACCAGAGATCGGGGAGCAGATTGAGCACGGCCGGTCGATCTAGACGAGATCGACCAGAAGATCGAGTAGCTCAGGCGATCCAAGGGAATTGATCGAGAAGAAGATCGAGTGAAGCAATCAATCAAATGGTACGGACGTAAATGACGCCATGCAGAGCGAGAGCTGGATCGAGTCCACCACTCGATCCAACCGAAGATCGATACCAAGATCGGATACAACACTCGATCCACCGAAGAAGATCTAGACCCAGATCGAGTAGAAGACACGATGTCCGAAAGTGATCGAGAGAGCCGCTCGATCCCAAAGTCGATCTCTGTCCTTTCAACCGATTTTGGCTGCTAGCGAAGGGGGGAGCATTGAGCGTTTTTGGCCCATTTGAGAAGGCGGCGATGATCTTTGACGAGGACACTTTTTCATTCTTATCTTTTTATGCTTTTTCTCTCTGGTTTGGGGACGATCGGCCATTGTTAGACTTTGAGCTTTGTTCTTGAATATTTCGAATCGTTTAAGTTTTAAGTAATCGTTTTCATGTTCATCGCTTCATCTTTCATGTTTATTTTGGTTAATCTCATGTGTAGCGAGTAGTTTCATTTGGGTCTCGGGGTTGAGAGGATTCACGGGGTCTAAGGGTTTTCAATTTGGTAGTTTTCTTGTTCTTAATTGCTTTCTCTTCTAGGATGTTGAGTTCCTAAGGCTTAAAGACTCTCACGCCAAGATCTTTATGATCAGAGAGGTCTCTTACCTTGACAGCATCCATAGATCTCTGAAAATCACATCCTAGAGACTAGTTACCCTTTCCCAAAAGCCATGGAAGTTTAGGGGACTAGTTAGGCCGTGTGTTTGAAATCTGAGTTTATTGCCCTTCAACCTCTCTTTCCACCAGAAGCCATGGGTTTGGAGGAGAGGATGAAGGAGTGATCCATACCGAAAGCCACGGATGGATCTTGTTTTCGTTTTCAAGGCTTAGGGAATCTCACAAAGTGAGTCGATTAAAAGTTTTCAATACCAACTTGGACCCTTGAAACTCCGGACCATGAATCTCAACCCTAGACTCTTCTTTCCTAGCATTCTTACATCTTCGTCAATCTTTCGCTTGATATTCGTAGCATCCAGGTCATTAGTTTCATTGCACTTGCATTTTTAGACGAGATCGATCGTTATTGCTCGATCTAGTGGTCGATCCTGTGGTCGATCCACTAGTCAATTTTTAGTAATTCACATCTTTGCATTTAAATTATTCTGTTTGTTCCTCATGGTAGTTTAATTATTCCTGGTAATTTTAAAATAGTTTTGCGTTCCATTTGGCTGCTGCATATAGTTTTTAGGATTTTTACAAAATCGCCTGTCATTTCTTAGCTTTGCATTGCCCTTACATTCTCTCTGACCTTTCTAGCTTCTAGGAATGGATTGACACTCTCTTGCACACTGTACTACAACCTGGTTTGCATTTGAGTTTTGATAGCCTCATTGCATTCTCACCCTTGCAAAAGAAAGTAGTTATCATGATCTTGGCTCTAGTGTGAACCTCATGCCTCATTCTGTTGCAAGAGCTTGGGAATGACCGATTTTAAGGCTACAAGGATATCTCTTGTCCTAGCTGATAGATCAGTCAGAGTTCCTGAAGGGGTGATAGAGGATGTTGCTATCAAAGTAGGAGATTGTATGATTCCTACTGATTTTGTGGTTCTGGAATATGGAGAAGAACCCAAAGACCCCTTGATTCTTGGCAGACCCTTCTTGACTACTGCCGGAGCTATCATTGATGTCAGGAAGGGTAGAATAGAGCTGAATGTTGGTGATTTAGTGATGAAATTCGAAATGGACAAGCTGATGAAGAGGCCAACCATAGATGGACAGACTTTTTATGTAGATGTTCTCACAAACATTGCTGATCAGATCTTCCATGAGATGAGTTCAGAGGACCCCTTGGAGAGGGCGTTGATCACTTCTACAGCTGAGTATGAGCATTTAGATTCTGCTGCAACAGGGTACACAAAGATGATGGATGCTACTGCACAGGTGATGCAACTGGTTTCACAGGATGAATTTGTCTCCACATCTGCGAAAGCAGCCACAATGGGTGATTGGTCTGCAGCAAAAGCACCAAAAGTTGAGCTTAAACAGCTCCCTGCAGGGCTAAGGTACGCATTTCATGGAGAAAACTCAACCTAACCTGTTATTGTTAATGCTTCATTGAACAATGCAGAGCTCACCCTTTTGGTAAGTAAGCTGCGAAAATTTTGCAAAGCTCTTGGCTACTCTCTTGATGACAATTCAGGTATCTCTCTAGACTTGTGCATGCATAGGATACACTTGGAGGATGAGTCGAAATCAGTTGAGCACCAGAGGAGGCTGAATCCGAATTTGCAGGATGTGGTCAAGAAAGAGATCATGAAGTTGTTGCAGGCTGGTATCATCTATCCTATATCTGACAGTGCTTAGGAGAGTCCAGTGCACGTGGTGCCTAAGAAAGGAGGTGTCACAGTGGTGAAGAATGACAAGGATGAGCTGATTCCAACCAAGACTGTGACAGGACACAACATGTGCATTGACTACAGGAAACTGAATGCAGCAACAAGGAAGGATCATTTTCCTCTGCCTTTCATCAATCAGATGCTGGAGAGGCTGGCGAATCACAAGTATTACTGCTTCCTTGATGGGTATTCAGGCTTCTTTCAGATCCCCAACCATCCAGATGATCAGGAGACGACCACTTTTATCTGTCCCTATGGCACTTTTGCATATCGCAGAATGCCTTTTGGACTGTGTAATGCTCCTGCAACCTTCCAGAGATGCATGATGTCGATCTTCACATACATGATAGAGAAGTTGATGGAGGTGTTCATGGATGACTTTTCTGTTTATGGGTCCTCTTTCAAGAGCTGCTTGGATAATTTGTGTGCAGTTCTGCAGAGATGTGAAGAGAAGCATTTGGTTTTAAACTGAGAGAAGTGTTGTTTTATGGTTCAGGATGGTATTGTTCTAGGCCACAGAGTCTCAAGAAAAGGTATAGAAGTGGATAGGGCGAAAGTTGAGGTGATGACAAGTCTGCAAGCACCTGATTCAGTCAAAGCAGTGAGGAGTTTTCTGGGTCATGCAGGCTTCTACAGAAGCTTCATCAAGGACTTTAGCAAGATAGCACGCCCCCTTACTGCTCTCATCTGCAAAGATGTGAAGTTTGAGTTCACAGAAGAGTGCAAATCTGCCGTGAACAGATCAAGCAAGCTTTGGTTACAGCTCCTGTTGTGGAGCCACCAGATTGGGACTTACCATTTGGGGTAATGTGTGATGCCAGCGATTTTGCAGTTGTAGCAGTGCTGGGACAGAGGAAAGACAAGAAACTCCACACCATCTACTATGCAAGTAGGACTTTGGATGATGCTCAGAAGAATTATGCAACAACTGAGAAGGAATTATTAGCTGTTGTGGTTGCTTTTGTTGGCTCCAAGATCGTGGTTCGTACTGACCATTCAGCACTGAAGTATCTAATGCAGAAGAAGAATGCAAAGCCAAGGCTGTTGAGATGGATCCTGCTTCTTCAGGAATTTGACATTGAAGTGAAGGACAAGAAAGGAGTTGAGAATGGAGTTGCTGATCATCTATCCCGGATTCAGGTCGAAGAAAGTGTCTCAGTTAATGATTTCTTGCCTGAAGAGAATGTCTACTTGGTGGGAACAAGAGAACAGGAGGAAAGTATTGAAAACCTGCAGTTTTCTCAAAACTGCAGGGGAGTGACGAGCGACACCAGGAGGGTGACGCTCGTCACCAACCCAGAACAGTCACGACCAAAGTGTACGAAAGAGGTGACGCTCGTCACCAATATTGGTGACGCTCGTCAGCAATCTCTACACTTTTCTGCGATTTGTGCAAGCTTGGGGATGGCTTTTGAAGAGCCTATTTATACTTTGAATGATCCAAAGAGGCCCTGGCATGCTGATATTGCCAATTACCTTGCTGCAGAGGATGAACCACATGACTTCAAAAGCTATGCTAAGAAGAAGTTCTTGAGAGAACTTAGGAGATTCTATTGGGATGAGCCATACCTCTACAAACATTGTGCTGATGGGATCTACAGGAGATGCATAGCCGAAAAAGAAGTGCAGGACGTCCTCTTTCACTGTCATAGATCAGAGTATGCTGGACACTTTGCTACATTCAAGACTGTCTTTAAAGTATTGCAAGCTGGATTTTGGTGGCCTACTATGTTCAGAGACGCCCAGGCCTTCATTACAAGCTGTGATGCTTGCCAGAGAAGAGGAAAAATCAGCAGGAGACATGAGATGCCACAGAATTTCATTCTGGAAGTTGAAGTCTTTGATTGTTGGGGTATTGACCTCATGGAACCTTTTCCCTCATCTTTTGGGAATAAATACATTCTGGTTGCTGTTGATTATGTATCTAAGTGGGTGGAGGCATTGGCTACTCCTACCAATGATGCTGCAGTGGTTTTGAAGCTGTTTAAGACCATTATCTTTCCCGGATTTGGTGTCCCGCGGATTGTCATAAGTGATGGTGGTTCTCACTTTGTCAATACGGTTTTTGACAAGCTTTTGAAGAAGTATGGTGTACAGCACAGAGTAGCCACGCCCTATCACCCCCCAAACAAGTGGACAAGTTGAGGTTTCCAACATGGAGATCAAACAGATTCTGGAAAAGACAGTTGGGAAGACAAGGAAAGATTGGTCTGCAAA
This sequence comes from Thlaspi arvense, assembly GCA_911865555.2. Taxonomy (NCBI): domain Eukaryota; kingdom Viridiplantae; phylum Streptophyta; class Magnoliopsida; order Brassicales; family Brassicaceae; genus Thlaspi; species Thlaspi arvense. The sequence goes on from OU466857.2 coordinate 18,569,823, forward strand.
GCTGGATGATGCATTATGGGCTTACAGGACAGCATACAAAACTCCAATTGGGACTACACCATTCCATATTTTCTATGGCAAGGCGTGCCATCTACCAGTATAGTTAGAGTTCAAAGCAGAATGGACCATCAAGAAGCTGAACTTCGATCTGAAGCCCGTTGCAGAGAGGCGTTTGATTCAGCTCAATGAACTGGATGATATTAGATATCTGGCCTATGAAAACTCGAAGTTATACAAGGAGAGGACAAAGGCATATCATGATAAAAAGATCATCTCCAGGCATTTCGAGCCCAATGACCAGGTATTACTCTACAACTCTCGTTTACAGTTTTTTCCTGGTAAATTGCGTTCTCGATGATCAGGTCCCTTCACTGTCAAAGAAGCTCGCCCACATGGTACAATTGTCCTGATTAACTCCAAAGGAGAGGAGATCACTGTCAATGGACAAAGGTTGAAGCATAACTGGGCACAAGCAGAGATTCCAGCAGGACACATTGTGTCTCTGGATGATGCATCAGCTGTCTAAACAGCTAACCAAAGTCAAGCTAATGACTTTAAACAAGCGCTTAGTGGGTGGCAACCCACTGGTAAGATGTAAATATTGTACTTAGTTTTGATTTTTCGTGCTTAGGATTAATATTATTCAGTTAAAAAAAATGGTATATTTTGCCGCACCTGTTTTCTGTCTTCTTCTTCCTCGCCACAACCTGCAAAAATAACGAACACATAAAATATTTTGAGATTTCATAACTTTTGATTTTCTGAACCAAATTGAGTGATTCAAGAGTCTAATCCGTGCGGATTTTACTCCTCTTTCTGAATATTAACTCGGTTTTTAAGATCTGAGAGGTATGTGTTCGGAATCCCCAATTTTCAGTCCGCCATAGGTTTGGTAAAATCTGATTTTTGACTTGATTAGCTTGATTTAACTGTTGAATCATGGTTAGTTAGGTTGTATTAGAGGAATGGAACCATCTTATGTGAGCTTTTATCAGTTGATTTGCATGTTTTGAATTTTCGAGTTCATGATGAAATTTGCAAAAATCTGGAAATTTTGGATGATTTGGGTTGAACTGATGATTGAATTGTGTTCCTGGTAGTGCTGTAGTTGATCGCTATCAGTTATTTCACCTTGATTGATTGATTTTTTGAATTTTGAAAAATTTGCTAATTTTGGTGATGTTTTTGGTCGATTTTAATCTTGAATTTTCAGATGCCTAGACAGGAGAAACGACCAAGGAAAAGCTCGTCTTCAAGCACTGCAGCAGGGTCTACAGATTCCTTCAGTCAGTACCCGGTTTGCAGGCCTCCAAGGCCCATGCGAGAAGATCAGAAATTAGCCTCAGGAGTGGCTTGGGCAGGAACTCCGAGACAGGAAATATCACGAGACACTTGCATATTCCGTGATATCCAGGAGGATTGGGATGAGTATGACTCGCTATTCTACAAAGCGTGGCTGGGAGTGAAGATTATCCCCACACGGTTGGCGGATTCTGCTGTTCTGCAGAAGATGGGGATCTTCGAGGAGGTTGTTCAGATTCTGGATAGCATTGGGATGGGGACTATCCCATTCCAGCAGTATGATCTGTATCCAGATTTGGTCCGCCAGTTTCTCTCTACAGTTCGCGTCTACTACGCGAATGAGATGGCGAAGCGTGCGCAGGAAGGCACGATGACGTTTCTGATCCGAGGGGTTTGATACCTGATCCGTCTGATGGAGCTTTGTGGGATCTATGGCTTCTCTGACTATCCCACAGGCGTTCTCCTTCCCTCTCAGTGGACTCATATGCGGACATTCTGGTCCAAGTTCGGGAATGGAGTCTATGACAGCAAGACTTGCACGCAGACAGAGGTTCGCCATCCTGTCTTGAGGTACATTCTATGCCTCTTTGGCCATACCATTTTGTGCAAGTCTGCGTCTAGCAAGACTCGGGTTAGTGAGCTGATTCTCCTCTACTACGGACTTTATGAGATGCTTGATGATGTGATCCTTATCGATAACATGGTTCGCGCCAACTTGGGCGCTGTTTTCGCTGAGCATCTGGTCTCCTGAAGACCAAGCTGTTCACCAGTCCGGGGGAGAAGACCAAGAGTGTTGGCAGCCTTCTGACACCGATCTTTCTACATTTCCAGATCGATGTCACTCCTTGCAGTGTGCGTAGTGACAGATCACTTATGGATGACCAGTATCTGCGCCATGTCACTTGGCTGAAGATTGGAGTTCTCTGGACTTTCACTACTACTTCTGGAGAGTATGTTGGCATTAATTTGCCACAGAGAGCCCTCACTACGATTCAGGGAGTTCCACGCCAGCTTTTCTTCATGCCATCTCGGACTTTGCTGCGCCCTTTGGCTCTGCACCCTGCTAGAGCTGCTACAGCTGGTGCCTCTGCTTCTACTGCAGCTGCTGATGATGCTGGACCATCCACATGCCAGACTACCTCCTCTACTGCTTCCAGGCATCCTCCTCGACCACAGACACCCATGGATATGGGTGCTTTTCAGGAGTATGTCATTGACAGCTTTGAGGGACTCTGGGATGCTGTTGCTACACTTAGCAACTGTAGTTGTGTCCGCCCCCATTACACCACTGAGCCTTGCGAGGATGAGGACTGAGGCTCTACTATCTGGTTACTTGTTTCTTTTTTTCTTTTATTTTTATTTCTCTTGAGTCATTTTTATGTTTTCTTTAAGTCAATTGTCAGTTTCTTTGATGATGTTTTGTGAGATTGTTGAACCAGGTTATGATTGCTATGTTTGGATGTTGTTAATTATGTGTTCGAGTGCTCAAAAAGCCTAACTTTCGAGTACACATGACAACACTTCGTTAATTAACATCTAACTTAACAATTTGGCAATACAGGTCGTGGTGACGCTCGTCACCCAACCCCACGCGAGGTAACACTTTTCTGACTTGGTTTTTCGACTTCTCATTCATTGTTCTGACCAACTCTTGGCTTAACAACACTGGGGACATTGTTGTTTTAAGTCTGGGGGAGGTGGTTACTGACGTTGTGTGCTTTGTGTCATGTTTATAGAGTCTTAAAGTTGAGTAAAAAAACCTGTTTTATAAAGTCAAAATTTTGAAACTGTCAATTTTTCTTGGAACTAACCATAAGACATTTTTGCATATAAGAACCATTGCCACAGTAGTTGATTACAAGTCATACTAAGTTGAAAGTCATATGTAGATCAGTATAGCAATGAAGGTTTAGGTTCTTAGAGAATCTGGATCATTTGCTGTTAGCTCCACCATAATGAACTTTAAACTTCTTATCTTGGTGATTGATTATTATTGATCTTGATTCTCTCTTTCAGCACTGACAATAAGGTTAAGATACAGTCTCTCTTTGATCTTCCCTGATGTAGTTTTAAAAGTTTAAGTCCAAAGAATGGTGCATTCATGACCCTGTCTCCTCACAAGGAACAACAATAATGAAAACACTCAAGAACCTGTCTCCTCACAAGGAACACAAGTATTGAGTAGCACTATATCTTAGACTGAAAAAGTTGAGAAAAAGAACTGAAAAATCAAAAATATTCAAAGGAAAAGATCAAGGGAAGAGAAAATAGGAGAGCTGTGTTGAGATTGAATTGTACAGTTGTTAGGAAGGGAAAAGAATCTGTAAAGTGATTGAGATGATAGAACCTTGATGAGATATCACACTTATATAAAAATAAGGAGTTAGCAGTAGAAATTTTGGATTTATATAAAAATAAGTACCAAGCTCGAAGCAGAAAGTATCCCATATGGTGACGCTCGTCACCACCCTTGGTGACGCTCGTCACCCATCAAGGAAGGAGCGTGGCTGTTTTATTAAAAGTATGAAGAAGATTTGCAGAATAGGCCCAGAAGTTCCATTATTTACAAGAAGACTCCATATCGTGTTTAGCCTCTATTTATTAGATTTTTCAGCCATTGTTGGCTATTATCTTAGTTTTTGAGAATTCAGAGAGCTAAGAGAGAGATTTATTCAGAGCTTTTTGGAGAGACAAATCCTGTACTCTTTTGAGAAGATTTTGAACCCTTTTACTCTTTTGCTCTTTTCTCTTAATGCAATATTATTCAGTTATGCTTTGTGATCCCATAATCATGTCTGAGTAATCTGCTAGTTAAGTTAGGGCTTTTTCAAGGGTTGATGAAGAGATTGTAGAATCGCAATTCTGTTAGGAATATCTTTTGGTTTTTCATCTCTGCTTGCTTTAAAATTGAATTTCTAAGAAACATCATCTAGGAATCCGAAAATCTTAGGTTGTTAAATATATGTGAGAGCATTATTCATAACCTGAACTAGTATTTGATGAGCAAAACAACTTAGTGTAAAGTTATTTGGCTTAGGAGTTTTGTAAATAATTGAATCTGATCATTCCTGCATGCTTAGGTTGTTAGGGTTTGCAAAGAGATTTGAAACTCTGTGATTTAGGTATAGATAACTTTTGCAATGAGAATTGATTAGTTATATATCAGTGATTCATGTTTAAAACGATTCTTAATCATTCCTGATTTCCTGCATTCTACATTCTTGGATTCAACCTGCGAACTGTCCTGACTTAGCGCTTTTAGTCTTCTGAAACTTAGATCATCTGCCAAAAATCGTTTCATACTTTTATTTATTAATTCACATTACATACATTATATCCTGCTTAGCATAATCCGAATCTACATTCGATAGTGTAGTTTGCATTACTCCCTTGGGATTCGATACCCCTTGTACTACAACTGCTTTTGCTGTGCACTTGCAGTAGTTTTTTTGGGTAAAACCTTAGCCCTATCATCTATGTCTCCATTCTCCAGGTCAATCATGACCTTCTTGTTTGAGCACTAATTAGCATAGTGTCCTGTTCCATGGCACCTGAAACACTTGACATCTCGAGTTCTAGTAGTAGAAGCCTCTGGTTTTCTTCTAGCAACCTGATTAGCAACAAACGGTTTAGATTCTACATTGGGAAAGGTCCTTGGTTTCTCCTCTCTGTTGTAACTCGTCCTTGTGTTAGCTGCTCCATAAGATGGTCTAAAAGGACCCTTTCATTTGAGTTGCTGCTACAATATAATCGCCTTGTGAAGCATTTCCTTAATCTCCACATAATGCTGCATCTCGAGCTTGTCCTGCAACTCATGGTTCAAACCGCTCATGAATCTAGCCATTGTAGCTTCTCTATCCTCTGTAATATCAGCCCTGATCATAAGAGTCTCCAACTCTTGGTACTAGTCTTCAACATTGTGATTGCCTTGAGTAAGTCTCATTAGTTTCTGATGAAGCTCACAGTGGTAATGACTAGGAACACTGATTATGAGTCACTCAAGCACATGCTCGATGGGTTGAATTCATTGAAACATTTCCTTACGTTATAAAGTACAAGCAAGGTAAGGAAAAAGTTGTTCCTGATGCATTGTCGCGAAGGTATGCACTTATCTTTACTCTTGATGCTAAGTTGTTAGGCTTTGAGCAGCTTAAAGAACTCTATGAGATATATTCATAGTTTAAAGATGTGTACAAAGCTTGTGAGAAGTTCGCGTTTGGAAAGTACTATAGGCATGAGGGGTTTTTATTATATAATCTTTGCTTGTTTGTGCCTAACTGTTCCATTCGAGATTTGTTAGTCAGAGAAGCCCATGGAGGAGGTTTAATGGGGCATTTTGGAGTTGCTAAGACATTTCAGGTTATGATAGACCACTTTCACTGGTCACACAAGAAGAGAGACGTGGAGAGGATCTGTGGAAGGTGTGATACTTGTAAACATGCTAAATCAAAAGTCCAGCCAAACGGTTTCTATACTCCTTTACCTATTGGTTTTCAACCTTGGAATGACATTTCTATCAACTTTGTGCTGGGTTTACTAGAACTAGGACTGGGAAAGATTCTATCTTTGTGGTTGTTGATAGGTTCTCTATGATGGAGCATTTCATACCTTGTCATATGACTGATGATGCATCTCATATAGCTGATTTGTTCTTCAAAGAGATAGTTCGTTTGCATCGTATGCTTAGGACTATTGTTTCTGATAGAGACACAAAGTTTTTGAGTTACGTTTGGAAAACCCTTTGGTATAAACTTGGAACTAGGTTGTTATTCTAAACTACTTGTCATGCACAAACTGATGATCAAACTGAAGTAGTTAATAGAACCTTGTCCACTTTGTTGCGTGCATTGATCATAAACAACTTGAGAACTTGGAAGAAATGTTTACCACATGTTGAGTTTGAATATAATCATTCTTTTCATTCTGCTACTAAGTTCTCTCCATTTCAAATTGTTTATGGCTTTAATCCTTTATCTCCTTCGGATCTAACCCCATCGCCTTTAGGTGAAAGAACTAGTATGGATGGGAAAAAGAAAGCTGACCTTGTCAAGCAGATCCATGAGAAAGCCAGGAAGAACATTGAGGAAAAGACTAAGCAGTACGAAATGAAAGAAAACAAAAGCAGACGCAAAGTCGTGTTCGATGTTGGAGATCTTGTGTGGATTCACTTGAGGAAAGAAAGGTTTCCAGCAAAAAGAAAGTCAAAACTCATGCCAATAGTTGATGGTCCATTGAAGATAGTCAAGTGAATCAATGACAATGCTTACCAACTTGATCTTCAAGGTAAGTACAATGTTAGCTCAAGCTTTAATTTTTATGACTTGGTTCTTTTTGTGGCAGATGGTCCTGATTTGTGGTCAGATCCTTTTCAAGAGAGGAAGGATGATCCGATCATGGATAGCACCAAAGAGAATGAGCTTGTAGCCGAGCTAGAACAAGAACTTGAAGCTGAGGAAGACTTAGTTGTACCAGCAGGACCGATGATTCGTGCAAGAGCGAAGAAGTTCATACAAGGAATTAGTGGCTTACTTAACCAAATTTTCACATCCAAAGAGAACTCGGATTGTACTGAAGACGACTCAACTCCAGAAGTCCAAATGATGATTCAAGTCCAAGAAGAGCTCTAACGGGTTTGTGATCATTTGAACACTTTTTCCTTATCCTTAATTTTGTCTTAATGGGTTTTCTAGGAAAGGTTTTAATGAGGCAAATCGATCACAAAGTTACTATACCCGATCACCTATATAGTTCACCTATCTAGTTCACTTATATAGTTCGCCGATATAAGCTCAAGGGTCAATCACTCACTTATTCAGTCTTTGGCTCTTCGTCTACTCAAGGTTCTTTTCTATTTGAACTTATTCAGATCATTCTAATAAAAACAACCCTTTATTTTTTCAACCTTGAGAGTGATTCTCTTTTGTTCCTTGTGAACATTTTCGATCCTTGGTGTGTAATATCCATTGCTCAAAAACTTAGCTTGTCTTGGTGTGTCTTATCCATGGAGTTAAGAGATTGTTTGGTGCGTCATATCCATTCAATCGACCTTGAGTTTGTCTTAGTGTGTCATATCTAAGGAACTCAAGTTGGGGTAAATCAGAAGTCCTTCTGCAGCTTCTGTGCGACCATACGATCCATCTATCCATCCATCCATCCATTCACCAAGTCTAGAGTGACGACTTCCCTGGGAGGATCGTATCAAGTGGACCTATAGAGCAAGGCAAAGTAAATCTTCCTGGATCGCTGAGCTTGTTGGGAGTCACCTTTTGTTGTTGAATGATGGCACTAAACTCATGTGTTAGTACTACCAGCCCTTGCAAATCCTTGGTTCTCTCAACCACAACATCCTTCAAGAAGTTCTGGTAAGGTGGAACCAACACAAAGGCATCTAGCAATGGCAAAGTAAGATGTATTTTCTTCATCCTCTCATCAAAGAGAACTTTATACTTAGCATGTAGCTGCTTCTTGAACCTTCTAGTAAATGGGATTAAAGGCTGATAAGGAGGAGGAATGTATCTTGGTTCTTTGGCTAACTCCTTAGGTGCCTCTTTTTGTTTCTCTTTAACCACTTTTTTGGCCTTGCTGTTCTTTGAACTCTCATCAGCTTTAACCACTTCATCCTCTTTAGCTTCTTCAGCCTCTTTAACCACCACCCCCTCTTCTTGTTCCTCAATATCCTTATTGGGTTTAGAAGGTGCTACTCTTGGAGGAAGCTGCTTCCCACTCCATAAGGTGACAGCTTTTATGTGTTCTTGTATAAGTGGAGAGAAGAATGGTTTAGTAAGACTCTCATGAGTATCCAACTTCATATTGAAAGATTCTAGATGTTTTTGGAATTTTCTGCTGATGGAGTCAAGACTTCTTTCAAGTTCAGCAGCCATACTTCTGTGAGCTTCAACCATGCTTCTCTGAATTTCAGCAGTTAGGACTTGTTGCATTTGAAGGAAAAGTTTCTTGATGTCCAAATATTGAGAAAGATGAGAGTGTGGTTGTTGTGGAGGTGTTGTCATGGTTCCTTGCTGATTGTTAAAGGCGCCAAAAGGTGGAGAAGAAGAGCCTTGATGGTGGTGACTGTAAGGGTCTCCCTTGGACTGTTGCTGAAAAGAATCATAGCCTTGCCTCAATGCTTCCTCACCTTGGATCTGAACTGAGTTGGCTTGATGTTATTTGTATTGTCTATGTGTATCAACAGTTTTAAGAGGTTTGGTGGCTCCTTTAAACAACATATCCACCTTTTCTTGCAAAGCCTTCACCTCATGCATTGTTGTTTTTAACTTTGCTTCAGCTGCCTTTGCATGTTGCTCAAACTCATCCACATAATCCCAATTACTTAGCACCATGTTCTCCACTAGTATCAATCCTTCATCAACATCTTTCCCAAGGAAATAGCCATTACTAGCTGTATTTAGAAGGATTCTTATGTTTGGTAGAACACCTCTATAGAGGGTGGGAAGAAGCATTTCTTTCGTGAAGCCATGATGAGGGCACTGTTGAGTGAAGCCTCTAAACCTTTCCCAAGTTTCTTCAAAGCTCTCATTGGACCATTGTTTGAAGTTTGAGATCTCATTCCTAAATCTTGCAGTTCTAGAACGAGAGAAGAACTTGGTTAGGAAAGCTCTTTTGCATTGTTCCAAAGAGGTGATGCTTCCTTGTTGGAAAGATTTTTCCCATATTTGAGCTCTATCAAAAAGGGAAATTGGAAACAATCTGAACTTGAATCCATCATCTGAAACTCCAGTAAGCTTTTTCATAGCACAAATTCTCTTGGTTAGGCAAGCCAAAAAACTTCCTTTCCTGAACCATAACAATCATGCGGCTCTTAATCTCATAGTGGTGAGTCTCTATAGGTGGAAGGATACCTTGTCTTGAAGCATAACTAGATGGTATATCTGCAGCACCTATAGTCTCAATGGTCTTTGATCTCTCATACCCCAAACTCCTTGTAAACCATGTGGACCTTGCTGTCCTTGAAGCCTTGGATCCCTTGTGGACCTTGAACTCCTTGGACTCCTTGCAAACCAAAACCAGCAGCATTCTGATGTTCCTCCATGTTTCAACAACTGATCTCTGCTGCTGTGAACCGAAAATGTTTGATCCTGAACTTCAGTTGCAGTTGTAGACTCTTAAGAGCAAGTGTTCCTACAAAAGAAATTCTAGATCAAAAAGTGCAATTAGTAACCAAAAACGAAAATAAAAGAGATTGATCTTAAGATCTCTACAAATCCTACGGATAAAATCAAATCCCCTATTGGCAACGGCACCAAATTGATGTAGGTTTTTATCTTGTCCCAATCTTCAACCCACATTAGTCATTGTAGCATTGAGTTTAGTCAATCCATAAGGGGATGTTTGATAATACAATAGAGTTCTTAATTCAAAAAGGAATAAAGAATATTTTTATGTCTAACAACCTAAAGAGTCAAAGCAACTTGAAGCAAACACTTAACAAGAGCAAGCAACAAGCAAAAAATCCAAATTAAATAAAAACAGAGCAATGCTAAGGCAAATTCGAAATCAACTAAAAACAGAGGAAATACAGCACTTAAGATGGGATAATTGGCATTACGGAACTCTCTACACTATCTATGATGCTTACAAACTCACACAATGCTATTCCTTATGCATATAATTCATTTATATGACTAATCCAATCTATTGGTACTAATCTCTTCACTAATTATCATGTCAAGAGCTAATTCTGATTAGTGAAATGATAAACAGAAAACATTAAGACAATCATTCAACCAATATTGCCAAATCACTCCCTAGACAGTCAATCTCTTGAGCTAGGATAAGCAATTCTCTTACATTGCAATTCAGACATTTCATCAAACACTTGGTGGGCATAAAATGAGCATATGATCCTAATCAACCTAGCTAGGGCTAATCAGGCATTAAACACATAAATTAAGAAATAAAATTAAAGAATTAACATTAAGACATCATAGATTAAGCGTCAAATTTCCTAAACCTAACCCATCTCAAAACCCTAAAGAGACTGCTCACTAGTCATTATTAAAACCATTAAATCAAAGAAGAAAGGATAACTAATCATGATTAGAAATACTAAACAAGAAGGTAAATGCAAACTTATATTAAAATAGAGCAAAGATTCAAAAACTACAAAGAGTGCTTAGAACAAACGAGGAAAGAACTGCTGGATAAAAGCTTGATCCCAAAAATTAGGGATTTTAGTATTTATATAGATCCTTGGGAAGGTGGCAGAGTTGTAATTAAATGGTCTTTGGACTAGGACATGATACAAGACTTTTTATGACTTGAGTCAATCACCCTTGTATATGAATCAGTTGTAGCATAGCAAAGGGTTTTATGTCAGTCCAATGGGTGTTGTTGAAAGCAAAAGAGTTGTGAGTAGGAATCCTTAAGTCAAGCAAAGCAAAGAGAGATTTTTCTTGCCTAAGCAACTTATCTAACAACCTAGAATGATCAATCACCAAAGAGAATTCAAAAGAAGCAATCTAGCAATGATCAAAAAAGCAGAACAGAGCAAATAAACAGAGTACGGAGGCAAATTCGAAATTCAATAAAAGAGAAAGCAAGTTCCTAGATGTGGTTATTAATTTTGGGGAATCTAGAGACTAACTAAGGTTGTTTCAAACAGCATTGATCAAGCAAACAAGCTAGCAATGGTGGTTCCAAGACTAACTAAGGTCTGCCTTGGTCCTTTTTGCTCCTCTTGGCCCAGCTAGCTTTCTGGATCATCCCCAAAGCTCCTCCAATGCTCCTCTTAGCTCATAAGTACCTAAAAACATCCATAATGCATAAAAAATGCAAACTATATCCTAAATGCAACCAAAGTCTAAAAGGAGAAGAAAATGGGACAAAAGATAAGGAAAACATGCAAAAGAGAACCAAAACATGAACAAAATGCAACCATAAATGGTGTAAATACAAGAGATATCAACACCCCACACTTGTCATTTGCTTGTCCAAAAAACAAATAAGAACAAATGAGAGAGTAAGGTTTGAAGGTGAGCATTCAAATCCTAAAGTGTAAAGTTAAAGAGATGGTATTAATGCTTAAGTGCCTAGTTGTAGGATGCAAACATAATCAGCTATACTTTAAAGAACCTAGCCATGCTCATCATGTTTCAAAGTGACCTCAAATCTCAACTTAGGCAAATGTTCAAATCAATCAACTCTTTAACATTCAATTAAGCTCAAAACCATGAATCATGCTTATGCAAATCAAGTGAATACATTTGGTTCAAGGGGTAAGGTTATGAGATCAAATTGATCTCATTCAAGCAAAGGGTTATCAAACATAAGGGGTCACTCAATGAAAATGATTCTATCTTAGGCAAAATGCTAAAGGTAAAAGCACATTTATGCATGCAATTCAAAGCTCCCTTCTACCCAAAGATGAATCCTAAACACTTCTAAACCCCAAAGTGAACCCCTAAGTCTACCCTTCTCCTAAACTCTACCCTTTACCCTTCTTCATGGCTGGGGAAACTTCTTCTTTTTGCTTGTGTGGTTGCTTCTTTTCGGTTGGGACTTGCTCTTCTTTGTTGTTTTGGCACCTTCATCACCTTTGGTGAATTTCTTTGGGTCTGATTTCTTCTTTGTGTTGACTCTTCAAAACCATTAAGTTGCTGGTGCCATTCTTTCTAAACACTTAGAGCTTTTGCTTCCCTTTACTTAAACCACAATGCTAAATTGTTTCCCCTTTTCTACCATTTTAAACTCTTTCCTTTTCTTTCAAAACATATATACATGAAGATCAAACCACTTAACACTACCCTTTTAACCCAAAACTCCTCCTATCCTAAAATCAAGCTCAAGATGCAAGCTGATATCTACAAGAGAGCTTATTATTGCCAGCCTTATTCCTAACACTTTTTGCCAAGACAAAATCAAAAATGATATACAAAGGCCTCACAACTCTCAAGATAGTGTTTAGGTTCAAAAGGAGGTTTTGGTAAAGGGAGTGGATTAATTGTCCCATAAATATGAGGATCAGCTATTTGGATCAACAAGAGTGGTAAAAAGGAAAAACTTAATCCAAATATGTATATGGTAGCCATGAATTCACTTTTCAAAGCATAAGACATGATAATTAAAAGTCCAAATTAAAGTTCAAGTTGATAGAGTTGATTTTCAGAGAACAAATACTTTCAGTATGAGATGAGATGACCAAAATTAGCAATCCAAGCATGGTTCTGTCTTAAGTTCTAGATTTCTTATGATGCATCAAACAACTAATCACTTAAACACTGAAATCATCTCTAAACTCTAAGCACTTTAAAAGGAAATTTCATCACTATGCCCTATGCAAATGCAATGCAACCTATATGTCAACACTAGACTCAATCCTATAAGAATGAAATGCAACTATATGCTTTCTTTTTGGTTTGCAAAAATGCAAAATGTTTCAAATTTTTCTGATTTTTGTTTGGGTTTTTCTATGCCTTAGATGAATGCATGATATGCATGTGACTCAAAGTGAAAGAAAAATGAAAAACTAAGAAAACAAAACACAAATTCAAACCCCAAATCTCTCCCGCACACTTAAATTACACAGTCCCTTGTGTAATGAAAGCAATGAGAGAGAGAAGCAACAAAATATAACACAGAATTGAAAAAAAATGCAATGGTATAAACAATGAGTAGGATGTGGTACCTTGTTTAATAAGTGGAGTGATGGGAGGATCCAGATGTCTGAGGAGACTTTCTAGCTCTCCTCTTGTTCCTCCTCTCATAAGTCATTGAAGATGGCGCTGCTTCTTGTGGTGGGGGAACCCAGATAGACCATAACTGCTCAGCTTGAGAAGAAGCACCTTGTTTGCCCCATTGCCAAATTTGATGAACCTCAGAAGGGATGGGAGTTGGCGCTTCCCATGCTGATGGAATATGGGTTCTTAGCTCATATGATGAAGCCCTTGGTTGTGCCCATGTCCCCCATTGATCACTTGGCTGTGCATGAAAGAAATATCTTCCATAGGGGTTCCAAACAGCTTCCTCTTCTTCAGTTGGGTCAGCTTGTGGCATAGGGTCTTCTTGATGAGAAATATGCTCTTGAGTTTGGCTTTGATGGGAAGCTCCTCCTGATGTAGCTTTGTTCTTCTTGAACTTCCCCTTAACCATCTTCACCAACCTCTTAATGGCTTTGTCTTGCCACTTACACCATTTATGAAGGGTGTTGATGTGCTCATGAGCAGACTTCATAGAGCTCTCTTGGCTTGGGCCTCCATAAGGTGTGAAGTGGAACTGCTTTGAGCTGTAGTTCAGCACTTCTTCTTCATCAAGCTCCTCTTCTCTTCTTGGAATTCCCCTTGGCTTTCAGCGCCACCAGTAGCATCTTCATGGACTTCTTCTTCACCTTCTTCTCTTCTCTCTTCTCTAACTTCTTCTGCAACCTCTTCTTCTTCTTCTTGCTCACTAGCTTCTTCTCCATCTCCAGGAACAGGGCCGCCTTTGTAAAGCTGATCATCACTTGGATTGAGACTGATGTTGCTCTTCATGGTGATGGATGTAAGCCTTAGATTAGGGAGGAGGACTCTTGATGTATCTTCTAAGTCATTGAGGAACTTGTAGACATGCTTGTCTTGGATGCTCTTCTCAATGAAATGGCTTCTCTTAAGTTTGTCTGTATCTATCCAGTGTGGCTCCAGAGCATCTCTTTCATGTTCCTCAATGTCAACTCCACTAGCAATAAGAACAGCTGTCACAACTCCCCCAATGTGGAGCTGTGGGTTCTTCTCCCTTTTTCCTTTGTGCATGACCCAGCTCTTGTAGGTTAAGAGTTGCTCCATCAGCATGGTGACAAAGCATGGGAACTTGATTGGTGGCTGTAGTGTTGTTCCATTTCTGCTGGTGCCCACAAGCTCATACATCCCATAGTACAGAAAGTCTCTCTGCTTTCCAGTGAGGTTTGTTGTTTCTTTTCTTGCAAAGAATGTATTTGCAAGCTCCTTATGAGCATACCTCACTGTAGGATTCTTAAGGTGTTGGTTCCATGTGGCTCCAGCTGTAAAGTTCCTAACCCTAATCATTTCCCATAGCATTCTGTGGTCCTTTTGGCCAATGAAGAACTTGTTCTTCTTGTGAGCATAAGACATCAGACCAAGTGCCTTGGAGATATCATGGAAGGGTGTTGTGAACCTTTGCTTTCCAAGCTTGAAGGAGATACACCCATCTTTGTTGGGGAGCTCACATTCATCATATCCAAATACTTTGAGAGTAGAGAAGAATTGATAAGTGAGCTGCTGGTAGGAGGGAAGTGGCATGGCCATGAACTCACCAAGCCCCATGTGATCAAAGATACCCTTGCAATCATTATAGATTCCAAGTGCTTTCATTCTGTTAGCACAAGGGTATCTTGTGGGGTTGAAGGTGCACTGGTCGAAAGCCTCGATGAGCTCTCTAGCACTTGGCTCATGGTATAGGACTTCTCCCTCCACAGTTTTGCCTTTTCCTTTCTGATTGGCGCCCTTGTCTCCAACTGGTCTTTTCCCAGCAGCCTTAGATGATTGCTCAGCAGCAGCACCCTTGCCCTTATCTCTTCTTGCTCTTGGAGAAGTGGGCGCTTCCTCCTGTGGTGCCTTTCCCTTGCTTCCAGCAGCAGCTCTTGCTTTACCCATGGTATCTACAAAAACAAAGCTTGAAGATACTTTAAGTACAAGAATAAAAGTTTGAGAAACCAATAACTGAAAGCTTTAGAATGAATTTCGCTAAGCTAAAAGAAGTTTAACTAGTCACTAAATAAGATTAAACTTCCAAAAAGCAAAAGGAATTCATAAGCTAACAGTTCATAAAAATAAAACATTCATGCATGTGAACCTAGCATGGTGTCTCTAAGCAAAAGAGAAGATGATTATGCAAAGGGATATTAAGCAAGCAAGAACTGAGAATTAAGAACAGAAAACAATGCTTTAACAGTTAACTTGCTCATTTTAAACACATCCACTATGCAAAACCAAGGCACAACATCTTAAACTTAACTGAACTTGCTCTTGAAACCATAGTTTTAACAATTTTAAGCACATGCAAAGTGTAAGAACAAGAAGTGAATAGTTGAGAAAAAAAACCTTAATGAAGCTTCTGAGCACTTAGAAAAGAAAAATAAAAGAGAGAGAGAGCTAAAGAATTCGGATTTTGGTGAGAGAAGTAGTAAAATGAAGTGTGAAGAGAAGAGAAGAGATTGATGGTTTTTAAAGAGGGGAGTGGGCAATCAAAGGAATCTAAAGTGGGTGGGGGACAAGAATGAAAGTTCTCAGGAGCTCTGCAAAGTGTCAGGAAGGCGCCAAAATTTGAATTTAAACCTCCTTGGCTCCAAAGGAGGGAAAAGTTTTTGAAAATTTTGAACACTTACCTCGCAGGCTATCGGTCATGTTTGACTGATAGGAATGACCGATAGGGTGCCTATCGATCACAAGTGATCGATAGCAGTGACCGATACCTTCCTGTAAGATCATATCGGTCTCTAGCTGATCGATACACTGACCGAAATATATCTGATTGCTTTGTATCGGTCACTCTCTAGACCGATAGAGTGACCGAAAAACAACTGATACATTCCCATCGATCAGTATATGATCAATAGCTAGACCGATAGGAATCTCACTTAGCAGACACCATTCCCTATCGATCACATGTTATTGATAGGTTGACTGGTAGCATCCTGGCTCTACTACTATCGATCACATCATGACCGATAGCATAACCGATAGGGTCTGTATCGGTCTTGTCTTGACCGATACTGTGATCGATAGTAGCCAGAATGTACCTGTTCTTTGTCCCTTAGACACTTTTTCAATCCCCAAACCGAACTCCAGCTTCTATGCACATTAACTAAGCATAAAAATAAACTAGAAAGCTTAATATATACAAAGGATACCATGGACCTACCTCCCAAGTGTGCTTGTTGAAAGTCACTAAGCTTGACTTTGCTTACCTCACTAGTGGAGGTGATGGGAAGGAGTCTTGGAACTCCTTGGTATTGCAGTGTCCACTTTGATCTTCTTGGTGACTCCATCAATCTTCAACACAGCAAAGGGCTTTGGCTTGTTCCTCCCTTTCATCTGGTAGTGGACTTCACCATTCTTAGACACAAAGGGCTTCAAGACAAACCCATCTTCTTTGTTACCCAAAAGAATTTCATTCATGCAATCAGAAACACCCACTTTGAAGACCTCCTCTTGAGTGGGTTCAGCAAACAACTCTGCCAAGCAACAGCCATCAAAACTCTCTCCTTGGTAGCCCTCAAACTCTGGCCAGTTCTTATCAATCCTTTTCACCTTGTTAAGGTCCATAGAGAAAGCATGATCATGCTCTAGCATGTTACCCTTGCTGTCAAACTTCAGGACCTTGTTCTTTGAATGCATCAGCTCTGTTGTGCACTCTCTAGCATCAAATACAGCGCCAACTGAAGCTTGAAATGGTCTCCCAAGAATGATAGCATCATTTATCTGTCCTTCCACATCAAGTACCAAAAAATCAGTAGGGATGGTGACTCCTTCAATCATCATTGGTACATCTTTGAGAGTCCCAAGTGGTGTCTTGACTGTGCCATCAGCTATGCTTAGAGACACATTACTCTCTTGAAGTTGAGTGTAGCCAAGAGCCTTAGCAGTAGAGGATGGGAGAAGGTTGATACTTGCTCCATGATCACAAAGGCAGTTCTTGAAAGTTTGCCCTTAAAGCTCACATGGTAGAGTGAAACAACCTGGATCTCCAAGCTTCTGAATGTTAAGCTCCTTAACCTCAGATGCTCCAGCTTTAACTCTTAGCTTCTCAAGTTCTTCTTGACCATTGAGACCTCTAATTTCCACTTGAGAAGCATAGAGAGTCTCATACTTCTGTACTGGCTGCTCTTTGAATCTCCCTGGAAAGGGGATAGTGGGCTGATAGATAGGGAGAACAGCAGCTTGAGTTTTCTCCTTAACATCAGAGACTTTAACAAAGTCTTCCCTTGTACCATCAACAACTTCATGTGGCGCCCACCACTTCTCTTCTTCCTTGTTGGTTCCTTCATCAAGAGAGTTCTCCTTAGTGGCCTATGCTTCAATAAGCTCCTCCCCCCCCACTCTGATAGTCAATGTCCTCATTGATTAAGGAAAGGAAGTCTTCAATGATAGCTTCTTCTTCTAGAGGAGTAAAGGCAACTGCAGACTCAACAGCTTGGCAATACTCATTGGTGGTCTGTAAGGTCTGTATCCTTGAATCCAAATCATAAAGCTTGGTGTTAAGCTCATCATGAACAATGTCTAGTTGTAATGCAGCTCTGCAAATCTCTGGTTCATCTCCAATTGTTCAAGGAGTTGTAAGTTGAGGAATTGATTGAGCATGCTCTTGGTGTAATCTTCACTAGGGGTAAAGGCAGTGAATTGACATTGAGGGAGAGCAGGAGTGGGTGCAAACTTTGGGTGGGGATTGTAGCTGTCTGCAAAGTAGTTCATAGGCGGAAGCTCTTGGTAGAAGTTGTTCACGTTGGAGTTTCAAAACAGAGCATCTTCTCCACTTGTAGAGATGTACCTAAAATGAAAATACTTGAGAAGGAGTTAGTAACCAAATAAAACTAAAAACTTGATTTTAAAGACTCTACAAACTCTAATGATTCAAACAGAAAACCCAATCGGTAACAGCACAAAATTGACACAAGACTTTTTATAACTTGAGTCAATCAGCATTTTATGTGAATCAGTTGTAGCATAGCAAAGGGTTTTATGTCAATCCAATGGGTTTTGTTGAAAGCAAAAGAGTTGTGAGTAGGAATCCTTAAGTCAAGCAAAGAAAAGAGAGATTTTTGTTGCCTAAGCAACTTATCTAACAACCTAGAATGATCAATCACCAAAGACAATTCAAAAGAAGCAATCTAGCAATGATCAAAAGAGCAGAACAGAGCAAATAAACGGAGGACTAAGGCAAACTCGAAATTCAATAAAAGAGAAAGCAAGTTCCTAAATGTAGTTATTGATTTTGGGGAATCTAGAGACTAACTAATGTTGTTTCAAACAACATTGATCAAGTAAACAAGCTAGCAATGGTGGTTCCTAGACATAGAGTTCACAAACAAGCAAGCTAAGGCCAATCTCTTGGTAAATAACCCTTTACTAAACACCTTAGCAAGAACTAACTCTCATTAGTGCTAAAACATCTAGCAAGCAATAACAATCAACTCTATTCATGTCAAAATGCTCCTCAAACAGTCAATCTCTTGAGCCAGGGCCCGTAAATCCTCTATCAAACAAGATCAGCATTTTATCAAACACTTGGTGGGCATAAGAGAAAGCCTAAATCCTAGATAGGTGTGATCAAGACAAATCTAGCTTAAAAACAGATTAATTGAGAGGGACCCATGTAATTAAACACTAAGCAAACCTTAATCAATCCCTAAATCTCCTTAATCTACCACATCTAAGAACCCTAAGCAAACTACTCACTAATACTAATGTTTAACACCAAATCACAAGAGGAAAAGATGTTAATCATGATTAAAAGAAAGATTAGAGAGAGATTAATGGCAAATACAAATTTATATTAAATAAAGCAAGAAATTTGTCTTACAAACCCATAAAATAAAATCAAGAACAGTGTTATGAGGTGACTTGTCGAAAATCCCAAAAAAAGATGTATTTATACATAAAAGAAGAAAGCCCTAAAGTAATGGCAAAAGTGTAATAAAAGGAAGGCTCGGACTAGGTTCCTATCGGTCAGTTGTGACCGATAGGGATGATCGATTGAGATACTATCGGTCTGGAAGATGACCGATAGGGTGACCGAAATATAAACGGTGCACTGCTATCGGTCACTTCACTGACTGATAGGCCTGGTCGATAGGAATCCTATATGTCACTCCTTGACCGATAGGTCTTGTGCCTTGATCGATAGGCTCAACAGAGATCGTCTGCCTTGGTTCCTTTTGCTCTTCTTGGCCCAGCTAGCTTCCTGGATCATCCCCGAAGATCCTCCAATGATCCTCTTAGCTCACAAGTACCTAAAAACATCCATAATGCATAGAAAATGCAAACTGTAACATAAATGCAACCTAAGTCTAAAAGGAGAAGAAAATGGGACAAAAGATAAGGAAAACATGCAAAAGAGAACCAAAACATAAACTAAATGCAAGCCTAAATGGTGTAAATACAAGAGATATCAGGACAACATCGAGCATGCTTGGTCGATGTTGGAGCTCGATGTGCTGATATCAAGCTGGTATGCTCGATGTTAATACACGATGTGCTCCTATGGATATCTGACATCGAGCTTGGCATGCTTGATGTGCTTGATCGATATGAAAATCTTGTAGCTCCTGTATATTTACATCGCACGATGCTGGTACTCGATGTACTTGTCTGGGGGCTTCACATCGAGCAGGTTTGCTCGATGTGGATGCTCGATGTGGACTCCCATCCTCTCGGCTGCATTACATCACACGATGCTGACTCCATCTAGCTCAATGTTGAACCAAATTGACACTTCCTTAACTCCTTTTGCTCCTCCTTGGCTGGGGCAACTCCCTGAATCATTCCCATGCTTCCTCCTTACCTTCAATTACTCCTTTGGTACCTAAAACATCCCATATGCATATAGAATGCAAACTACAACCTAAATGTAATATAAGTCTAAAAGCAAAGGAAAACGAGACCAAACCAAATAAAAAACATGCAAGCTTAAATGATGCAAATATGAGAGATATTACAAATTGGTGAAGACATGAATACTTTTTGATGCATATACATGTTTTTTGGATAAAATGGTGCTTGATTTTCCCCGAATTTGAGTTTGTGTTTTCCTGGTACAATGCCAAGCAGTAGGGGAAATGAGATGACTCTGACTTCAAGTGAGCAAGCAAGAAACAAAGCTTAGGGCAAGAGGGCAGTTGTTGAAGAGCAGCCAAATCCCAACGGACTTCCAAAGCTCAAGGACTATCTTAGAGCAATGAGGAAAGTGGAGTTCACTACTACACGCTATGCTTCGCCTGGTCTGTTGGAAGAGCCGGGAATCAAAGCTGAAGTGGATGAGCTGCTAGGAAATATTGGTCTTGAGAAGTTTACCAGCCTTGGTTATCCCACATCCAAGCAGTTGTCAAGCGAATTCCTTGCAAGCGCTAAGGTCTATTTCTTTGACTTTGATGAGGAGTATAAAGAAGGAGAAGAGGAGTTTGGCAATGGCTTCATCAATTTCAGAGGTAACAAGTCTTGGTACACACTCGGATTTATTGATCTGGAGAGGATTTTTGGATGGATTAGCTGAAGGCACAAGAGCTCAATCTATGAGTTTCAAGAACAATGAGCTCAAGCAAGTGTGGGAAGAGATAGCGAATGGGGCATACAAAGCTGGAAATCTAAGAAGTTCAAGCATTCGCCATCCTGCCATTAGATATGTCCACCACCTGATCACAAGCACGCTCTTCTACAGGAAAGAGCATAATATGGTCAAAGAAGAAGAGATGGGCTTGTTGGTGAGAGGCTTAACGAACATCTTAGTGGAAAAAATGTATGGGAAGATTGCTGGTGAGCGCTTAGGAGTGGGACTGATCACCATCCTCATGAAGCAATTTCTCTCAAGCAAGCATTGGGCTCTAAACACCACTGATAAGAAGCCTAAGCTAGCCATTAGAGGCTTGATCACACCTATCTTACTTGGCGCTGGTGTTGAGTTAGAAGGACCGAATGTGGGGATGAACTTCATTGATATCCCTTACCTTGGGAAGATCGGTTATCTCTCTGGAGCTATGGAGACATGATATTATCAGTTTGTGCTAGATGAAGAGAAGAAGAAGATTCTACTGCCCAAACAGCGCCTCACAAGTTTCACCTCGTTTGAGAACATCCGTTTCATGCCAAGTTAGGATGAGCTGTATGATCCTAAAAGTGATCCACCTTTGATTAGACCTAGCAGGGTCAGAAACATAAGAACAATGAGAGACTCAGATATGGAAGATGCTGATGAAGGGAACCAAAAGATCGAAGAGCAAGGAGAAGAGGCATTGGAGCATCAAGATTATGATAGCCGCCCTTATGCCTTTGATCCTGACAATGTGATATGCACATCTGAAGCATCAAGAGCTGCTTATGAGCACATTAGGCTCCTCCAAAGGTGGAATAACTTTCAGGAAAAGGCAATCATAAGCCTCATGAAGTCAGTAAAAGTTAGCAAAAAGTCGGTTCACTCTCTTAAGAGAAGGGTGAAAAAGCTGAAAAAGAAGTTGGAAGGATCTTTAAGGAAGACTGATCAAGCTGTTCAAACCGAGCCAAAAGGAGAAGGATCAGATGGTGATAGAATATCTGAGGATAAGCCTCATGCAACTGTTCAAGAGAGGCTCTCCTTCCACATTGCTGAGAGGCCAAGAACACAACCAACAGAACCGCCAAGGCATTCTTTGCGTATACCGGTTTCAAGAAGCAAAGGAAAGAAGAGAAGGACCAAGCAGCAAACTCCATCTGAGGAAGACACCTCTCCTTCCCATGTCACTGAGAGCTCAGCCTTTCAACACTCCTGCATCTGAAGTAAGGTAGACCATTCAAACTATTGTAAATACCACAGATTTTTTTTTTTTAGTTTTACGATTGCTTTCTTGATTTTGTGAACATTCTCTTTGAAAAGAAATCAGCCTTTAAATATGTGGAAACATTGTTTCATACTGAAGCATGCTTTGAAAAGAAATCAGCCTTTATATATGTGGAACTTTAATTTGAATTGTAAATATCATGTCTTGTGCATTTGTGAGTGTTATCATAGATTGATTTAAAATATTGCGGAAATGCTTCAAAATGACCCAGAAAGATAAAATAATGTAAAATGGGTACACCATTGAGGGAATATTGTGAAAATGACTTATTTTTACGATTTTTATAAATACCAACGGTACCCTTCTAACTACTGTTATTTGTAGACTAATGTCAGACTAACTACAGACTGAATGCAGGCTACTGGCAGACTAGTGGTATACTGATCGATCAAATAATTGAATGTAGACTACTGGCAGATTCATGATAGACTAATTGTAAATTACTGGCATACTTACAACAGATTTATAGCAAACTAATTGATCCTTCTTATGAGTCATTTTAGGAAGGGCCATGTTTCATAATAAAATTGTCAAGTGGGTTATTTCAAAAATTATCCCTAAAATATTTGGACTTTCTTATCCTCTTTTGCCACTCTTGAAAAATGTCCATTTAGTTCACCACACCTTTAACCAAGCCTTCATTCAAGCGAAAACATTAATAGTGAGCAAATTGTGAGGATTCTTCCTTCATGGTTGTAGCTTAGCAAAAAGTCTTGGGTTGGAACTACAAGGGAAATATTTCCATTGTCGAACTAGCTCACTCTTGATTTAGATAGGCTAGGAAAATATGGAAAAGTTTGGGGTTTATTTTGGGTTTGTTCAAAAGAGAAGAAAGGAGAAAAGAAAGCAAGGCAAAATAAAAGGAGTATGACACAAGCAAAAAGTAGAAATGGCGGCTAAGTCCAAAAAAGAAGAAGAAAGGGTCAAGTTTAAAATTAAAGTATGTGCAAGAAGGGTTTACTTAAATAAATGCTGATTTTATTTCAAAGTATGCTTCAGTTTCAAAAAAACTTTTTAAAATTGAAAATTTCAAAAGTGGTTCAGCTTTATTTCTAGTTTAACATCAAATGCATCAAAAGATTAAGAACAACGGCATCATTTTCATAAACTACTAGCATTTACAAAGATTTACTATCATTGTTCCCAAATTAAACAAGTAAGCTAATCCTAGATGAATGCATGAAGTCTAAATCCTATATGAATGCACATGAACTCTCTTTTTGTGGAACAAATTTTCTAAGCTCTCAGTGACATGGGAAGGAGAGGCATCTTCCTCTGGTGGAGTTCGTTGTCTGGTCCTCCTCTTCTTTCCTTTATTCCTTGAAACCGATACATGAGAAGAATACCTTGGTTGCTCGGTTGGTGGTGCCTTTGGCCTTTTAGCGATGTGGAAGGTGTGTCTCTCTTGAACCGTGGCATGAGGCTCATCCTCAGACATGCTATCAATCTCTGATTCTTATCCTTCTGGGTCGGTTTGCACAGCTTGATCACTCTTTTTTGAAGATCCTCCTGATTTGTTTTTCAGCTTCTTCACTCTCTTCTTAAAGTAGTCAACTGACTTCTTGCTTGCTTTCACTGACTTCATGAGGCCTCTTATGGCCTTATCTTGGTTGTTGTTCCATCTTTGAAGGAGCCTTATGTGCTCACGAGCAGCCCTTGATGCTTCCGATGTGCATATCACTGGGTAAGGGTGAAAAGCATAAGGCCGGCTATCATAATCTTGGTTCTCCAACGCCTCTTCTCCTTGCTCTTGAACCTCTTGGTTCCCTTCATCATTATCTTCCATATCTGAGTTGCTCACTGTTCTTAGGTTTCTAACTTTGCTAGGTCTCATCAAAGGTGGATCAGTCCTTGGGTCATACAATTCATCCATACTTGCATGAAGCGGATGTTCTCATAAGCGGTGAAGCCTGTTAAGCTTTGCTTGGGCAGTATGATCTTCTTCTTCTCTTCATCTAGCTCAAACTGATTAGGATATCATGTCTCTATAGTTCCAGAGAGATAGCCGATCTTCCCTAGGTAATGGCCATCAATAAAACTCATCCACACATCTGGTTCTCCAAGCTCTACACCAGCGCTAAGTAAGATGGGTGTGATCAAGCCTTCAATGGCTAGCTTTGGCTTCTTATCAGTTTAAAGGCCACTGCTGGCTTGAGGGAAACTGCTTCATGAGCATGGTAATAAGTCCCACTCCTAAGCGCTCACCAGCAATCTTCTCATGCCTTGTTTCCACTAAGATGTTCTTCAAGCCTTTAACTAACAAGCCCAACTCTTCCCCCTATATCATATTTTGGTCTTTCCTGTAGAAGTGTGTGCTTGTGATCACACGGTGGACATATCTGATGGCAGGATGGCGAATGCTTGCACTCCTTTGATGTCCTGCCTTGTACGCCCCCATTCTCTATCTCTTCCCACACTTGCTTGAGTTCATTGGTCTTGAAACTCATGGCTTGAGATCTTCTACCTTCAGAAAATCCAAAGATACCCTCCAGCTCAGTGAACCCAAGTGTGTACTGCGCCTTGTTGATACAAAGGTTTTCAGTCCCTTAGTGTCAATCACCCAACCTTGTACTAATCATTGTAGTATAGTATATGGTTTTTGTCAATCAAAGGGGGTTAAGATAGATGAAATTATGATTAAAGTAGAATGCTTTAAGTGAAGCTAAATCAGAAAAGGAGTTGTTTAAACTACTAAACTAATAAACCTAAGTGAACCATAGAACAATCAAGACTTGTTAAAGCAATACTTAGCAATGATCAAACACAAAACAGAGTAAACAAAACAGAGTACTAACCAAATTCGAAATTCCATATATAAAGCAAGGATCCTATATGTGGTTATTGACTTTGGGGAATTCAAAGGCAATACTAAGCTGTTATCAAACTCATTGACAATGCAAAGAAGCAAGCAATGCTAATTCCTAGGCATTGAGTTCACAATCAAGCAAGTTAAATCCAATCTCTTGACAAATAACACTTTGCTAAATATCCTAGCAAGAACTAACTCTCATTAGTGCTAGAATCAATAACAAGCAAGCTAAACTAATTCTATTTAAGCTAAAACACTTCTTAGACAATCAATCTCTTGAGCTAAGACAAGTAAATCCTCTAAAAGGCATGATCAACATTTCATCAAACACTTGGTGGGCATAAGAGAAAGTCTAAATCAAGATTCTTATGATTAAGACAAATATAGCCTAATAACAACCTAATAGAAAGGAATCAATCATTATTAAGCACTAACAAACCTTAATCAAGCCTTAAATTCTCCTAATCTACAACATCTAAGAACTCTAAAAGTGACTACTCACTCATCATCATTTACAACATCTAAGAACTCTAAGAACTAGTTCAAATGGAAAATGATTTAAAAGATCTAACAAGTTCAAACCACAAGGACAAGAGATGAATAGTTGAAGAAAGCAAACCTTTTTGGACCCTTAGAGTACTTTGCAAAGACAACAAAATTTCGTGGCTTAAGTGAGAAACAAGAGAAAAGCGAAGTGTGAAGAAAAAATAGAGGCAAGTGTGGTATTTATAGAACTAAGGAGGGCACGAGGAATCTAATGGAGTAGGGGACAAAAGAAAAAGTGCTAAGGGGTGGGTCAGAATTGCAGGCGAGGAGCCAAAGATTTAAAATTCAAACTCTCTTGGCTCCAAACCAAGAGAGGTAAAAAAATTTGAAAATAAGTAGACTTACCTCGTTCGCAACATCAATCATGGGTGCTCGATGTTGATGCTCGATGTGTGCACCAATGTCCCTTGCCCATTAACATCGCACGATGTAGGCACTCGATGTTGAGCATATCAGGCATGGTTGCTCGATGTTGATGCGTGATGCATTTGGCCTGACTCTCAGGCCGCTTACATCTCACGATTTTTTTGCTCGATGTCGAGCTATTTTTCTACTCCCCAACACATTGCACGATGCTCATGCTGTATGTTGAACTCATGACTCTTGAGCTTTTTACATCGTACGATGTAAGTGCTCGATGCGGTTGCTCGACCTATTCTGGTTCTACTATCATCGAGCTCTTCAGCTCAATGTGGATATCCGATGTTGAGCACATCGAGCTTGGCATGCTCGATGTTGCAGCTCGATGTTAACCATAACATGTCTTACTTGGTTCCCCAACAATCTTCTCATCACCTTATCTTGGATCCTGCTTCTAAGAACAATTAAGAATGCATAAAACATAAACTAAAATGCATAACTATGTACAAGGATACCATGGGACTACCTTCCAAGTGTGCTTCTTTAGAGGCACTTAGCTTGACTTTGGTTGGCTCCTTAGTTGAGGTAATGAGAAGGATTCTTGAAACTCCATGGTGGCACCTTGTTTCCCTTGACCCTCTTGGTGACTCCATCTATCTTGAGCATAGCAAAAGGCTTAGACTTACCTTCATGCTTCATCTTGTAGTACAGTTCACCATCCTTAGAGCCAAATGGTCTCTAGACCACTCCATCTTCAATAGGACCCAACAGAAATTCATTCAACAATTTCGAACTATCCACAGTTTCTTGAAACAACAAGGGTAGACAACACTCATCAAATCTTACACCAGTGTAACCACCAAAATCAGGCCAATGTTCTGCAGCTCCTTTCTTCTTGTTTAGCTCCATAGAGAAAGCATGTTCATTCTCTAACTTCTTACCGTTGGAGTCAAACTTCAACACCTTCTTCTTCGTTCGCCTTAGTTCAAGAGTACTCTCCCTTGCATCAAAGACAACACCAGCTGAGGCCAAGAAGGGTCTTCCCACGATGATAGGATTCTTGATCTTCCCCTCTACATCTAAGACTAAGAAGTCTGTTGGGATTTTTACTCCTCCAATCATCATGGGTACATACTTTAGAGCTCCTAAAGGTGTCTTCACTATGCTATCAGCAATTGTTAGAGACACATTGCTCTTCTCAAACTTTGTGTAGCCCAATGCCTTAGTAATAGATGATATCTCTCATAATTGCATCATATAAGCATGCATTTAGTTCATGTTTTAGTCATCTTTTACATGTTTTCCTTTGCTTTTATCCCATTCTTCTTTGTTTTTAGACTTAGCTTGCATTTAGGTTGTAGTTTGCATTTTCTTTGCATAAGGGATGTTTATAGGTACCTAAGGAGCCATTAAGGTCAAAAAGAAGGTATGGGAATGATCCACGGAGTTCCCACAATCAAAGAGGACCAAGAGGAACCAAGAAAATGGAGATTTAGCATAGCATCGATCACTGCGAAGTCCACATCGAACGATATAGGTAAGCAGAGAGAAACAGAGTTTACATCGATCACTCACATCGATCACATGTGATGCACCAAAAGACCTACATCGATCAGTTACATCCAGCAGACCAGATCGATGTCAGCATATCGATCACCAGCATCGATCAAGCATGCTCGATGTTGACCCAATGTGAAGATAATTTATTTACAACTTTACCATTCTTCTTAGGCTCCTATAAATACATAAAATCCCTAATTTTTGGGATCATCCTATTATCCATCAGTCCTTCCTTTTCTAGTTTCTCAATTATACTTTTAAGTTTGAATCTTTTCTTGATTTCAATATAAGTTTGCATTTCCTTTCTTACTTAGTCTTTCTAATCATGATTAGCTATCTATTTCTCTTTGATTTAATGGTTTCAATGGTGATTAGTGAGTGGTACTTTTAGGGATTAGATATGGGTTAGGTTTAGGAAATTTAATGCTTTATCTATGGTTGCTGAGTGTTGATTCTTCTATTCTCTTTATTGATTGCTATGTTTAATGCCTAATTAGCTAGCAAAGTTGATTAGCATCTTAGGTTCATTTTATGCCAACCAAGTGATTGATGAAATATCTGAACTGCTTTGCAAGAGAATTGCTTGTCCTAGCTCAAGAGATTGACTGTCAAGGGAGTGATTTGGTAATATAGAATTGATAGATTGTCTTAATGCTTTCTGTTTATTATTTCATTAATGAGAATTAGTTCTTGACTTGATAATTAGTAAAGAGATTAGTGCCAAGAGATTATATTAGTCATATAAACGAATTCTATGCATAAGGAATATTATTGTGTGAGTTTGTAAGCATCATAAGTTGAGTAGTGAGTTCCCAAATACCAATTATCCCATCTTAAGTCCTATGTTTTCTCTGTTTTTAGTCGAATTCGAAATTGCTCTGTTTTTGCTTAAGGTTTACTTGTTTTGCTTCCTGTTCACTTTTGGCTTGGCGTTTACTTCATGTTGCTTTGACTCTTTGGGTGTTACACTCTTATCTTATCTAAATCCTCTTGAATTAAGTACTCTACTGCATTCCTACTGCTTCAATCTTCCCCCTTTGGATTGATAAAATCAATACTACAATGACTTATGTAGGTTGAGGATTGAGATAAGATAAAAACCTATATGAATTTGGCGCCGTTGCCAATAGGGGAATGCTTTGTTCAGTAGGATTTGTAGAGATCTTGAGATCAAGGTTTCTTATTTTCGTTTTTGGTTACTGATTTCTCTTCTTGGTCTAGAAATTCTTTTGTAGGTACCAACACACTTGCTCTTAAATGTCTACAACTACAACTGAGGTTCAAGGTCAAGGATTTTGGGGTTTGCAGCAGCACAAATCAGTTGTTGAAACATAGAAGAAAATCAAAGCTGCTGATGCTAAAAAGAAGGAGAAGGCTCATGAACTTCCAGTTTACCAGCCCACTATTACTTTTCCAGGAAGGTTTAAGGAGGAACTAGTGAAGAAATACTCAACCTTTGATGCTGCTCAACTGAAGCTAAGAGGTCTAGAGGCTCAGGATGAGATGGGGAAAGTACTAGCTAAGGCTGAGGAATCAAAGGTTAAGGAGCTGAACATCAAGAAGCTTGGAGATACTGGCTGTTTTACTCTCCCATGTGAACTCAAGGGGAAGACCTAGCATTAATCTGTTGCCATAACCTACATCTAAGGAAATGGGTTACACCAAGTTCCAGCAGAGCAATGTGTCTCTTACAATTGCTGATTGCACAGTGAAAACACCATTTGGAGCCCTCAAAGATGTGCCCATGATGATTGAAGGAGTAACAATCCCAACAGACTTCTTAGTCTTAGATGTTGAGGGAAAGATCACGAATGCAATCATCTTTGGAAGACCTTTATTAGCTCTAGCTGGAGCAGTCTTTAATGCTAAAGCATGCACTATAGAGCTTAGACTGACAAAGGCGAAGGTTTTGAAGTTTGATTCTAAGGGCAACAAACTCAAAGGTGAGCAAGCTTTCTCAATGGAACTCAAGAAGCTAAAGGGAGTAGACAAGCATTGGCCAGAGTTTGAGGGCTATGTAGGAGAGATCTTTGATGGTTGCTGTCTG
This sequence comes from Thlaspi arvense, assembly GCA_911865555.2. Taxonomy (NCBI): domain Eukaryota; kingdom Viridiplantae; phylum Streptophyta; class Magnoliopsida; order Brassicales; family Brassicaceae; genus Thlaspi; species Thlaspi arvense. The sequence continues at coordinate 18,598,983 of OU466857.2, forward strand.
TCAATGTTGTTTGCTAAAACTACTGAAGAGGAGGTCCTCCAAGTGGATGGTTTGAAATTGGTGAATGAGATTTTGTTGGGTCATATAGAAGATGGGGTAGTTTTGAAACCATTTATCTCTAAGGATGGTGAAGTGTGCTATAAGATGAAGCATGAAGGAAAATGTAAGCCTTTTGATGTGTTCAAGATAGATGGAGTGACAAAGACGGTCAAGGGAAACAAGGTGCCACCAAGGAGTTCCAAGACTCCTCCTTACCTTAACTAAGGAGCCGACCAAAGTCAAGGTAATGACTTTAAACAAGCGCACTTGGGAAGCAATTCCATGGTATCCTTGTACATTGTTATGCTTTTAGTTTAAGTTTTATGCATCTTTATTATTCTTAGCAGCAGATGTAAGGATAAGGTGTTGGGAAGATGATTGGAGAACCAAGTTAGATATGTTCTTGTTAACATCGAGCTGCAACACCGAGCATTCCAAGCTTGATGTGCTCAACGTCGAGCACCCGCATCGGGTTGAAGAGCTCGATGTTAGTAGAACCAAGGCATATCGGGCAACCACAACATGCTAAACATGCTCGGTGTGAGAAGGGAAAGTGTCTCGGGTTGAACATCTAGCACTTACATCGTGCGATGTAATCATCCCGAGAGTCAGGAGTTCAACGCAACCGCAAACATCGTGCGATGTGCTCAAGTGGAGAAAACTTGTTGTACATCGGGCAAGCACATCTTGCGATGTAAACGGGCAGGTAGTACTTGTGTTAACACCTTGTCTGCCAAAAACTCTTTTAAAGGTACCTAACTCCACTCCTTTCTCATGCAACCTTTTGTATTCATTCTTGGTATCCCTTATCACCCTCCTTCAAGCTTCTATTACACAAGAGACTTTGTATTTAAGTGTGGGGGAGGGCATTGCATTTGACATTGTGTTCTGATTTCTTATTTTTCCTTTTGCATATTTAAGTCTCATGCATTCATGCATTCATCTATGTGCACTGTAAATCCATGAAATTTTTAAATTTTTGGAACCAAAAAGAATCATTTAGGTTCATTTCCATAATTAAGATTGAGTCTAGATGCATTTTATATTGCTTTGCACACATTTGCATAGGGAGTAGATGATAAATACTTGTCAAGATGTTAATGTTTTAGTCGTTTTCAGTGTCTTGGTTATCTGTTGTTTGATTCCATTGTAATGAGTTTGAATTTAAGGCTGCACCATATTTTGAATTTTTGCATGGATATTCTTGTCTTATTCTGAAACTTGATTTGATTTGATTCCAACTTTATCTTATTAGAACCATAAGTCTGACTTTGAATGATCTTGTTTGTGCAATGAAAGTGATTACATGGCAACCACATACATACTTGGATTATCTTCTTCCCTTCTTACCACTCTTGTTAATACCAGTAGCTGATCCTCATCATTATGGGACAGTTAATCCACACCCTAAACCAATCCTCCTTTTGAACCTAAACACTTTTGTGAGAGTGTGAGGCCTTGCATGAATAATTTCGAATTTTATCTTGGCAAAAAGTGTTAGGATTAAGGCTGTTAAGGACAAGCTATTTTGTAGACACCATCTTGCATTTTGAGCTTGGTACTAGGTTAGGAGTTTGGGAAAAGGGTAGTGTTAAGTGGTTTGAATTTCAATGTTTACATCTTTTGAGAAGAAGTATAAGTATAGGAATGGTAGTATGGGGAAAACAAGTTAAGTCCGTGGTTAAGTATATAAGAAGGTGCCAGCAACAACAATGCTTACAAAGGTCATCCAGAAGGAGAAATGAGACCAAAGCAATCCACCAAAGGTGATGAGAGTGCCGCCTAATCAACAAAATAAGAGCAAGTTCCAACAAAAGAATCAACCACACAAGCAAAGAAGAAGAAGTTTCCCCACACATGAAGAAGAAAGAGATCAAGTTCATTGGAAAAGGGTAGACTTAAGAGTTTCACTTTGGGTTTAGAAGATATTAGGTTCATCTTTAGGTAAAAAGGGTAAAAGAGAGCTTTTACTTGCATGCATAAGTTTTCTTTTCCATTAGCAGTTTTTCCTAAGATAGAATCATTTCATTGACTGATCCGTTAAGCTTTGAGCCCTTATTTGAATGACATTATTTTCATCTCATAACCATGTCCCTTTGGCCAAATGTTTTCACTTGATTTGCATAAACTTAATTCATTGGTTACCATTAATGAATTTTAAAGACTTGGTTAATTTGAATGTTTGTGTAGGCTAAGCTAGAGTTCATTGTTTGCTATGATAGGTATGGCTAAAGCTTTTGAAGTAGAACAATCTCTATCATCTTAGAACCTCTAACTTGGACATTGAATCAGTTTTTCCATTGACATCTTTAGTTTTGAGCTCCCACTTTCAAACCTCATTCTCTAATTTGTTCTTGTTTGCTTTAGGCAAAAAAGGCAAGTGTGGGGGTGTTGATATACTCATTATTTACACCATATTAGCATACATTTTGCACTGTTTTATAGTTTTAGACATGCATTTTTGCTTGTTTATGTCCCATTTGCATTCAATTAGGACTTATGATATACTCATATATTTCGCATATTTAGCATGCATTTATAGTAGTTTTCATGCATGCATCTTACATAATAGGCTAGGTTTGCACCATTTCTCTCATTTTAGGTCCTAAAGTGCACTTTGCATTAGCATTTGCATATATCTTGCATTCTTGCACCATATTCAGGTTGTTTTGGATGCTCTTGAGCTACGGAGGTTGCATGGACATCCTAAGGATCGAGAGGAAGCTTGTGGACACTCGGGAGAACTCAGCCATTCAGCAAAGGGACCGAGATCGAGAGAATGATCAAGCTAGGCAGGTCGATCTAGATGAGATCGACCAGAAGATCGACTTAGCCGGGGTTGTTTAAGAAGGCAGCTTGAAGGCTCATGACTCGGGTTCAAAAGAGACGAATGAGGACAGCAACCTCAACACAAGCCAAGAGGAGGACTGGATTGAGCCGATAGCCCTAAAGTTGGAGAAGTCCCTTGCTTCAGTTGTTGAAATTCAGCGCAAGATCAACAAATGGCAAGGCAAGTTGATCAAGATGCTGGCTAAGAAGATCATAGACCTTCAAGGAAACTCATCTGAGGAGTCTTCAAGTGAGGAGGTGGAGCAACCGGAGAAGAGAAGAAGATCAACCGGAGGAGTTGAGATTCGTGAGCCCCAAGGAAGTAATCAAGCTGGACGACTTTCTCTCCATGAAGGCTCAAGCAGGAGCCTTCCTGCTCTTGCATTTGCATTATTAAACATTTTAGGATTGAGTCTAGAACTTTAATCATTTAGATTGCTTACATTTGCATAAGGGGCGAATGTTTTTCTTGAAAAGTGTTTTCAGCTCATTAATTGTTTCAAGGCCCTAATTAATAGTTCTTTGATGCTTTGTACAGACCTTGAAAGTAAGGTCTAACCATATTTGGATTATTTGTTTTGATTTTCGTGGCTTAAGTTGAAAATTCATGAATTGAATCCTCTCCTATTAAGTGAGAACCTTAATTTGTATTTTTTTTAATTATCATACTTATGCATTTGAAAAAGGATACATGGATCACATATACATATTTACGCTTTCTTATCCCTTTCACCACTCTCTTGTAAGCCTGAATAGAACTCTTCACCTTGACCCTTATCCTCCTATCAAGCCAATTTTCTTGTGTGACATCATTGTGAGGCCTTATTTTTGGTTTGAACATGGCATAAAGTGTTAGGTTTAGGCGACATGATTAGGCTCTCATATGATTGCTAGCTTTGCATTTTGAAGCTAGTTTTAGGCTTAAGTTTGGGGTGGGAATTCACGGGTGTTGTTGCTTTTGTTTATTTGGATTCGGTTTTGAAAAGTGTTTGTGTTGGGAATTTGGTTTAAAAGGGTTTCATAGTTTTAAGTGGGTGGTCTTGAAATGTTTTGTATAAAAGCTCTAGTTTAAAAGAAAAAAGAAAAAAAAAATGAAAAGAGCCATAAGGCCAAATGTAAGAAAAGAAAAAAAAAATTTTACAAGAGAGCTATCAATATAATAAGAAAAAAGCTATGTTTATGTATAAGACCATCCCACTAGCTATAAGAAGAGTAAAGATGTTTTCTGATTTTTTGGGTAATGCTTGGCGTCTTGCCTTGTTCTTTATGGGTAGTCTCTAGATGGTGAGTGAGCTTGAAAAGAAAAGGAAGAAAAAATGAGAGAGGCTTTTGGGATCATTGTTAGTGTATATGGGTAGATGAGAGTCTAGTCATGTATGCATCAATTGCCTTTACCTTTAGCATTACGCATAAGTTCATTCCTTTTTGAGATAACCTATTGCTTGATATACCCACTTGAATGAGATCATTTTTATCTTATAACCTTTGTCCCTAAGCCAATTGTATTCGGTTTTGAAATGCATAAATGTGATTCACGGTTTGAACTTAATGAATGTTAAAGGTTAGGATTCTTGCATTGTTTGGAATATGAGAGTCATGATTTGAGATTCAATATGTGATGAATATGGCTAAGTTCTTTGGAATATGAGTTTGTGCATTGCATCTTAGAATTGAGAACTAGGACCATTGAATTGATTCATTTGAAAAACACTTGTCAAGGAATTTGAGCTCCCATTTTTAAAACCTTTCTTCCTTTCTTGAATTTTGTTTGCTTGAGGGCAAGCAAAAGGCAAGTTTGGGGAGTTGATATACTCATATATTTCGCATATTTAGCATGCATTTAGAGTAGTTTTCATGCATTCATCTTACATAAGTGCACATTGCATTAACATTTGCATATATCTTGCATTCTTGCAGCATATTAAGGTTGTTTTGGATGCTCTGGAGCAATGGAGGTTGCATGGACGTGCTAAGGATCGAGAGGAAGCTTGTGGACACTCGGGACACTCAGCCATTCAGGAAAGGGAGCGAGATCGAGAGAAAGATCGAGCTAGGCAGGTTGATCTAGATGAGATCGACCAGAAGATCGACTAAGCACGGGTCGTTTCAAGGAACGGATCGAGGTCAAGATCGACCAAGGTGATCGATCGCGAGTACAGACGTGGACTAAGCCATGCAGAACGAGAGCCAGATCGAGTTCGCGGCTCGATCAGCAGAGGATCAACAAGCAGATCGATTGAAGTACTCAATCCATCTGACCGAATCGACCCAAGGATCGAGCAAAAGCAGACGTTCTAGCCGGGAGATCGAGTGATCAGATCGACTACTCAGCTCGATCCCTACACCTTATCCGGACAGCTTACTTTTCGATTTTTTAGTGAGGGAAACATTTCTCTTGTTGGCCTTTTTTAGGCGAAAAACCTTATCACTTTCATTTTAACCACGCTTTGTCTATTACTTTTTCAAGCTTTCCTTTAGGCAAATCGCCATTGCTTTACTTTTCAAGCTTTTCTTGTTTTTGAACACTAATCTTGCTTTTATCATTACGTATTTCTTTAATATTGCTTGCTTAATCATGCTTATCTTTCTTTGCTTTGCATTTCCATCTGTTTTAATGATGTGTAGCGAGTAGTTTCCCTTGGGTTTAAGGTTGGGGCAATTAAGAGGGTTTAAGAGGTTTAAGCTTGGGACTTTTTCTTGTTCTTAATCTATTCTCTTCTTGGATTTGGACTCTTAATGCTTAGAGAGTCTTGGAATTGATCTTTATGATCTCAGAGATCTCCTTACCTTGGCGGGATTCAGGAATCTCTTAAAAGCAAACCCAAGAGGCTTGCTCATCCTTTCCCAAATGCCATGGATGCTTAGGGAGCTAGTTAGGCCATTATTTGAGATCTATGCTTAATGTTCTTCAACCTCTTTTTCCACTATACGCCATGGGTTAGGAGGAGAGGTTGAGGAAAGGGCTTATACCACACGCCATGGATAAACCTCTTTTAGCTTCTCAAGGCTTAGAGATAGCACAAAATGTGTAGATCTAATGCTTTCAAAACGCAAGCTTGAATCTTGAACCTTCTTAATATGACCCTCAACCTTAGATCCTCTTTTTTTTTAGCTTTTCAAAACCTTTAAATTATCATCCTTTAGTTAAAGTTTGCATCTTTAGTCTTGAAAATCATTGTTCTAGGTTGTTAGAAATTTCTCAGTTTGTCTGCCTTTAGTTTTCGATTTTTATATATTAGAAGTCTTTCATTTTAATTTCCTAGAAGTCATCTGCTAGTTGCTTAACCCTTAAGAGGGGATTTTAAAATAGTTTTCGCGGTCATTTAGCATTTGCATCTAGTTTTCATAGAATTTCTCCTCCATTTACCCGATTTCACTTAGATTTACAAAGTTCTTGCATTCCTAGTAACTTTCGTGAACCTATGCTGGATTGATACCCCTCACCACTATACTACATCATTATCTTGGTTTGGGTTTGATTCTAAAATAGCTTGCATAACAAATCTGTTTATCAACTTACTGTAGATTTAGGGTGTGCATTGCATGTTTTGTGCATTTGAGGAGTTTGGCAGGTATGTTTGGAGAGTTTGGAGACTACAAGAAGCATGGTAGATGATGGTGGATGCAGCACAAGGCATGAAAAGACTCAAGAAGAAGGCGCACCTTGTTGAAGCGGGCAGAAACTGCATCTGACAAACCCGGCTCGGCCAAAGCAACTCCAACCCGATTCAGCTTCAACAGTCTTCATCAATGTTGTATCCCCGTGAGTTAGCTTGTGTATGGAATTTGTTTCAGGTCATTCCCATCAGCGGCTAGAAAGTTACATAAGTGTTCGTGAAACCGCTCAACCTGCATTGACCACCACATCGTGCGATCTAATCCAGCCGAGGGGATGGGAGTCAACATCGAGCATCCACATCGAGCACTAATGCTCAATGTCAAGCCACAGGACAAGAACATCGAGTATCAACATAGCTCGATGTAAAGCACCTGTGAGTCTGAACTTCAATATCGAGCATCTACATCGAGTACAACCTCCTCGATGTCAAGAACCTGAAGGCTCATAGGAGCATCCACATCGAGCATGTTAGCTTGATGTTGGCCTTATCCGAAAATAGTTTGCCACTTTTCTAGGGCTTTTGTCTTTTAGTATAAATACCCATGAACTAATGGTTTCTGGAGAAGTCTTGTTCTTGCTTAGTTTCTTCTGTGCTTTTCTCTCTTTGTAAGAACAAGATCATCTTTTTAATCTAAGTTTTTGTATCAGCCTTAATTAATCCTCTCTAATCTCTCTCTTAATAATGTTTAACATCTTTTTCCATTGTGATTTGGTGTTTTTATGATGATGAGTGAGTAGTCACTTTTAGGGTTTTAGATGTGGTAGATTAGGGGAATTTAAGGTTTGTTAGTGTTTAATATGATTGATTCCTCTCTATTAGGTTGTTATTATGCTAGAATTATATTGATCACATGAATCTAGATTTAGGCTTTCTCTTATGTCCACCATGTGTTTGATGAAATGGTGATCTTCCCTTTTAGAGGATTTACTTATCTTAGCTACAGGGATTGAATGTATAAGAAGTATTTTGGCTTAAATTGGATTGGTTTAGTATGCTTGCTATTGATCTTAACACTAATGGGAGTTAGTTCTTGTTAGGATGGTTAGTAAAGTGTTAATCACCAAGGGATTGGTTTGACTTGCTTGATTGTGAATTCTATGCCTAGGAATTAGCATTGCTTACTTGTTTGCATTGTCAATGAGTTTGATAACAGCCTAGTCTTGCCTTTGAATTCCCAAAGTCAATAACCACATCTAGGATCCTTGCTTTTAATTAATTGAATTTCGAATTTGCTTTAATTACTCTGTTTTTGTTCCTCTGTTTTGCGTTTGATCATTGCTAAGTATTGCTTTCATGAGTTCTGATTGGTTTAAAGTTCACTTAGGTTGATTAGTTTAGTAGTTTAAACAACTCCTTCTCTGATTTAGCTTGACTTTAAGCATTCTACTACAGTCCTAGTGGCATCTATCTTAACCCCTTTGGATTAATAAAAACCCTATGTTATGCTACAACTTATTAGTACAAGGTTCGATGATTGACACAACGGACTAAAAACCTTTTGTATGAGATATAAACAATGAAACTAAAACCCCTTGACACTACCCTTTCCTAAAATTGTATCCTAGAATCAATCCCAAAATGCAATCTGATATCTACAAGAGAGCTTCTCCTTGCCAGCCTTCATCCTAACAGTTTTTGCCAACATAAAATTCGAAATTATGTATGCAAGGCCTCACAACTCTCACTAAAGTGTTTAGGTTCAAAAAGGAGGATTGGTTTAGGGTGTGGATTAACTGTCCCATAATGATGAGGATCAGCTACTTGGATTAACAAGAGCTGTAAGAAGGGAAGAAGATAATCAAAGTATGTATAAGGTAGCCATGAATTCACTTTTCCATGCACAAACATGATATTTCAATTTAAAATTAAGGTTCTAATAGATTAGAGTTGATTTTAAATGAACAAATTGTTTCAGCATGAGATAAGAGAATCAGATTTAGCATTTAAAACATGGTTTTGCCTTAACTTTTAACTTTTCATGATGCATCAAACACTTAATCAGTTAGGCATTGAAATCATTTCTAAACACTAAGCATTTTACAAGGAAATATCATCATTGTGCCCTATGCAAATGCAATGCAACCTATATGAAAACACTAGACTAAATCCTAAATAAATGTATGGAACTATATGCTCTTCTTTTTGGTTTGGAAAAGAATTTTTGAATTTTTTGATTTTTTGTTGTGATTTTTTATGATCCACCATGAGACTGAAAGATAAATGCAAAGAAAACTAAGAACATAAAACACAAATTCTAACCCCCAATCCCTCCCACACACTTAAATTACACAGTCCCTTGTGTAATAAAAGAGTGAAAGAGAGAAGCATACATAAACATATAAACATAAATTTAAAGAAAAATGCAATGGCATTTAGGAGGAAAAGGATGTGGTACCTTAATTATGGTTTGAGTGTTGAGAGGAGTAAGAGAGTTCCTCAGTCTCCCCTTGCTCATAGGATGATCCTGGTTGGGGAGATTTGCTTGCTCTTCTTTTGTTGCTCCTCTTCTTTTGTGAGGAAGATGCTGTTGGTTGAGGTACCCATCAAGTCCAAGGTGCAGTCAATTGTGTTGGGTTCCCTTGAGAATCCCACTTTTGCCAAGTAGTAACTGGCTCAGAATAAGGGAAGAGAGCCACGTCCCAAGCAGATAAGTATTGGGTCCTCGGCTCATAAGATGAAGCCCTTGATGGTTCCCAAGCTTGCCATTGATCAGGCCGCTGCACTTAAAAGGATTTCCTCTTTTGGGGCATCCAGTTTGCCTCCTCTTCTTCTTGATTCTTTTTCTGTTGTGGCTCCACATAGTGTGGCTCCACATAGTGTGGCTCAAACTCATGGCCATGACTTTAGTGAGAAGCTCCTTGAGTTTTTGATTTGTCCTTTTGAACTTCCCCTTCACCAAATTCACAAGCTTCTTAATGTTTTCGTCTTGCCAGTAACACCATTTTTGAAGCTTGTTGATGTGCTCATGAGCATGTTTGAGTGAGCTCCCTTGTCTTGGCACATCATGAGGTTCAAAGTGGAACCTTCTAGCATTGTACTCCAGCAGCTCATCTTCTGATTCCTCCACTTGTGATCCCTCTTCAATGTTACTGCCAGCATCATCTCCTTCTTCTTCTTCTTCTTCACAGCTCTGTTCCTTGCTTTCCTCACTCTCTCCCTCTTCTATTTCTGAAACAGCTCCACCAAGATAGTGCATTCTCTCTGTTGGGTGAAAATATATGTTGCTCTACATAGATAAAGAAGTGTGCTGGACATTTGGGAGGCGGAATTTGGCTGGCTCTTTTGATGGCTTGAGGAATAGATAGACATGCTTGCCTTGGATGGTCTTCTCTATGATTTGTGTCTTTAAGTACCCAAGATCTATCCATTATGCTGGCAAAGCATCTTCTGTATGATCTTCAAAGTTCACCCACTAGCCATCATGATAGCTGTCACAATCCCTCCAATGTTCAACTGAGAGTTCTTCTCTCTCTTCCCCTTGTTGACAATCCAGCTTCTATAAGTGAAAAGGTGCTAAAAGAGAAGGGTGACATAGCAAGGAAGCTCCTCTGCCTTCTGGATCTGACGCCCATCTCTGTCATATTGGACTAGCTTCTGCATACCATGAAACATTATATCCATCTCCTTAGCTTAAATCCTAGTTGTTTCCTTCCTTCCAAACATAGTGTTGGCAAGGGTGATGAGATTTTGTTTTCACTACTAAGCAAATCCTAACACACTCATGTCATTGCAGCTTGTAAGGTATCAATCCATCTGGGGTTGTTAAGGCACCAAGTCTATAGCAAATCATCTAAGTTAAGCAAGACTCAAAAATGGCAGTTGTAAACAATACTAAGAAGTCTAAAGACTAAACTAAGCAAAGCAGAAAATTCAGATAGATAAAGTAAGGATCTAAGATGGGGGTTATTGATTAAGAGCGGATTAGAACGTTACTAGTGATGCTTCAAAACTATTGATACAAGGGTTTTACCCCTTGTAGGACAATTGCCCTAGCTTGTACTAGTCAGTTGCAGTATAGCATAGGGTTGTATCAATTCAAATGGGAAGAGTTGAAAGACAGAAGAGTTGAGAGTGGAATCTCTAAGTCAACCAAGCCAGGAAAGGGGTTTTGTTGCTTAAGCAACAGTTCTAACAACCTAAGTGAAACAAGCAGAAACAAGGTGAAAGCAAAAGCAAACTGAGCAATTCTAAGCAAGAAAAACAGAGTAAAACAGAGCAAAACAGAGCAAATTCGAGATTCAAATAAGAGAAAGACAAGTTCCTAGATGTGGTTATTGACTTTGGGGAATTTCAGACATTGATTAAGGCTGTTTCAAACTACATTGATCAAGCAAGTAAGCAAGCAATGGTGGTTCCTAGACATAGAGTTCACAACTAAGCTAGTTAGATCCAATCTCTTGGCAAATAACCCTTTGCTAAACATCTTAACAAGAACTAACTCTCATTAGCTAAAACATCCCGCAAGCAAGACTAATCAACTCTATTCAAGTCACAATGCTCCTCAAACAGTCAATCTCTTGAGCCAAGGCCAACAAATCCTCTAATAAACAGGTTCAGCATTTCATCAAACACTTGGTGGGCATAAGAGAAAGCTAACAACCTAGACCAGTTTGATTAAGACTAATCTAGCATGAATAACAGATTAATAGAGAGGAACCCATAAACAGAAGCACATAACAAGCCTTAATCAAGCCATAGATTCCCCTAATCTACCACATCTAGAAACCCTAAGGCAACTACTCACTCATAATCATGTTTAACACCAAATCACAAAGGGAGAAGACGCTAATCATGATTAAAAGAAAGATTAAAGAAAGATTAAAGCAAATACTTGATTGTATTAAATAAAGCAAAGAAATTATCTTACAAACTTAAAGAAATAGCTTAAGAACTGTATTTTGACAAGACCTCTCGAAAATATAGAAAAAGGGGCTATTTAAAGCCCAAGGGAGAAAACCTAAGAATAGTGGCAAAAGTGTAATTAAAAACAGGTTCGGGCTAGGTCGGTATCGGTCAGTTGTGTCGACCTCCAGTGACCGAAATTTATCTGTATCGGTCATCAGTGATCGACACACACGACCGAAATTATAACGGTGTGTTTTTGTCAACCACATCAGACCGATACTGGTGATCGATACTGCTCCATTTCGGTCACAAGAGACCGAAAATTCCAGGCCCTGACCAAAAACTTCTGCGGAGATCTTCTGCTTTGATCCTTCTTGCTCCGTTTTGTCCAGCTAGCCTCCTGGATCATTCCCAAAGCTCTTTCAAGCTGCTTTAAGCTCCAAAAGCACCTAAAAACATCCAATATGCAAGGAAAATGCAATCTATACTCCTAATGCAACCTAAGTCTAAAAGGAGAAGAAAATGGGACAAAAGCTAAGGGAAAATATGCAAAAGAGGACCAAAACATGTACTAAATGCAGCCCTAAATGGTGTAAATACAAGGGATATCAACACCCCCACACTTGCCTTTTGCTTGTCCTCAAGCAAGTAAGAACAAATGGGAGAGTGAGGTTTAAAAGTGGGCATTCAGATTCCAAAAGTGCAAAGGTAAAGAGATGGTTTTAATGCTCAAGTGCCTAGTTGTAGGATGCAAACACAATCAGCTATACTTCAAAGAACCTAGCCATGCTCATCATGTTTCAAAATGATCTCAAATCTCAACTTAGGCAAATGCTCAAATCAATCAACTCTTTAACATTCAATTAAGTTCAGAACATGAATCATGCTTATGCAAATCAAGTGAAGACATTTGGTTGAAAAAAGGGGTAGGGTTATGAGACAAGAATGATCTCATTTAAGCACAGGGTTAAAGACATAAAGGATCACTCAATTAAATGACTTCATCTTAGGCAAAATGCTAAAGGTAAAAGCACACTTATGCATGCAATTCAAAGCCCTCTTCTATCCTTACTTCCCAAAGATGAGTCCTAAGCTTTTCTAAACCCAAAAGTGAACCCTCTAAGTCTACCCTTTCCTAAACTCTACCCTTTTCTTTCTTCTTATTCATGGCTGGGGAAACCTTCTTCATTCTGCTTTTGTGGTTGCTTCTTCTTGGTTGGGACTTGCTCTTCTTTATTGTAATGGCACCTTCATCACCTTTGGTGGATTACTCCTGGTCTGATTTTTCTTCTTTGGACCCTCTTTGAGCTTTTTTTTTGTTGGCGCCAATTCTTCCTTTTTAACTTAGAGCTTTTCTTCACTTTGCTTAACAACAATACTAAACTGTTTCCCATTTATCTACCATTTCAAATCTTTTCCTTTTCTTTTCAAAAGATAAAAAGCATTAAGCTCAAACCACCTAACTCTACCCTTTCAAACCCCAAAAACTCTTATCCTAGAATCAAGCTCAAGATGCAAGCTGATATCTACAAGAGAGCTAATCATTGCCAGCCTTATTCCTACCACTTTTTGCCAAGGCAAAATCGAAAATGCAATGCAAAGGCCTCACAGCTCTCACAATAGTGTTTAGGCTCAAAAGGAGGTTTTGGTTAAGGGTGAGGATGTAACTGTCCCATAAGTATGAGGATCAGCTATTTGGATCAACAAGAGTGGTAGAAAGGAGAAAGATGATCCAAATATGTATATGGTAGCCATGAATTCACTTTTCAATGCATAAGACATGATAATTGAAAGTCCAAATTAAAGTTCAAGTTGATAGAGTTGATTTTCAGAGAACAAATGCTTTCAGACTGAGATGAGATGACCAAATCTAGCATTCTAAACATGGTTCAGCCTTAACTTCTAGCAGTCATATGATGCATCAAACAACTAAGCACTTGAAAACCGAAATCATCTCTAAACACTAAGCACTTTACAAGGAAAATTCATCATAATGCCCTATGCAAATGCAATGCAACCTATATGTCAACACTAGACTCAATCTTAAAGGAATGAAATGCAACTACATGCTTTCTTTTTGGTTTGCAAAAAATGCAAAAGATTTTTAAATTTTCCTATTTTTTTATGTTTTTCTATGCCTTATATGTATGCATGATATACATGAGACTCAAAGTGAAAAGAAAAAGAAAAACTAAGAAAACAGAAAACAAAGTCAAACCCCAAATCTCTCCCCCACACTTAAATTACACAGTCCCTTGTGTAATGAAAGCAATGGAAGAGAGAAGCAACAAAATATATTACAAAAATGAAAAGATGCAATGGTATATAACAATGGAAAGGATGTGGTACTTGGTTTAGTGGCAGGAGTGGTGAGATGATCCTGAGGTTTGAGGAGACTTGCTAGCTCTCCTCTTCCTTCTTTCATAAACAATAGTGGAATGCTGAGCTGCTTCTGGAGTTGGTTGAACCCAGCTTGATCATAGCTGTTCAGCCTGTGAAGAAGTTCCTTGTGAGCCCGATTGCCATGTTTCCTGAACTTCAGAGGAGTTGGGGTTTGGCGCCTCCCAAGCTGATGGAACATGGGCTCTTCGCTCATAAGATGATGCCCTTGGTTGTTCCCATGTACCCCACTGGTCTCTTGGTTGTGTATGAAATGAATTTCTTCCATGGGGGTTCCATATAGCTTCCTTCTCTTCAGTTGGCTGAAGTTGCTCTTCTTGTTGAGAGTTGAGCTCATGGGTGTGGCTGTGGTGGGAAGTTCTTGCAGATGTAGCCTTGTTCTTCTTGAACTTCCCTTTCATCATTTTCATAAGCCCTTTGATGGCTTTATCCTGCCACTTGCACCACTTCTGGAGTGTGCTGATGTGTTCATGAGCTGCTCTCAAAGAGCTTCCTTGGTTGGGTGCTGCATAAGGGTGGAAGTGGAACTACCTTGAGCTGTAGCTCAACACTTCCTCTTCTCCAAGCTCATCTTCTTCATGGGTTCTTCCTTGAAAATCAGAGCCAGCATTAGCATTCCCTTGATGTTCTTCTTCTTCTTCTCTGATCTCTTCGGTGTGCTCCTCCTCTGTATCACTGTCTTCTTCATCCTCTCCAGGAACATGGCCGCCTGTGTAGAGCTCCTCAATGTTTGGGTTGAAGCTGATGTTTGCTGTTGTGGTGAAGGAGGTTACCCTTGGGTTTGGAAGAAGGATTCTCACTGGTTCTGAGTGATTGTTGATGAACTGGTAAACATACTTGCCCTGAACACTCTTCTCAAGATAGTGACTCCTCTTAAGATAGTCCATATCTATCCAGATAGGATTCAGAGCATCTTCAGCATGCTCCTCCAGATCTACATCACAAGCCATGAGAATTGCTATCACAATTCCTCCAATGTGCAGCTGTGGATTCTTCTCCTTTCTTCCTTTGTTGATAACCCAGTTCTGATAAGATTGCAACTGCTCCATCAACAGTCTTACAAGGCATGGGAACTTGCTTGGTGGACTGACTGGCACTGCACATCTGCTGGTGCCTGGCCCGGTGTACAATCCATTGTAGAGGAAGTCTCTCTCCTTGCCAGTTAGATGAGAGGTTTCTTTCCTTGCAAAGAATGTGTTTGCAAGTACCTTATGTACATATATAACTGCAGGATGCTTTAAGTGTTGGTTTTTCGTAGATCCAGCTTTGAATTCCCCTACTCTAACTATCTCCCAAAACCTTGTGTGCTGCGATTCATGGATCAAGAACTTATTCCCTCTTTGAAAGTAGGTGCTCAGCTCCAGTGCTCTACAGAGTTCCTGGAAGGTGACCTTGAACTTTTGTTTCCCAAGCTTGAAAGAAATCCATCCATCATGGTCAGGAAGCTCACTCTGCTCATAGTAAACCACCTTGAGGGTGGAGAGGAATTGATGGGTGAAGCGCTCATAGGATGGGAGAGGTTAAAATAACTTTTGAAGTCCCATTTGCTTAAAGATGCTGATGCAGTCTTCATAGATTCCAAGCTCCTTCATTGTGGAGGTGCATGGATACCTTGTTGGCTTGAAGGTGCATCTGCTGAATCCCGCCATTAGTTCCCTAGCACTGAGCTTCACGGGTGGAACCTCTTCTTCCATAGCTTTGCCTTTGCCTCTCTGCTTAGTGCTTTTATCTTCAGCAGGTCTCTTTCCAGCGGCCTTAGAGGATTGCTCAACAGCTTTTCCCTTTCCTTTATCTTGCCTTGCTGGTGGTGATGTGGTTGCTTCTTGAGGTGCTTTTCCCTTTTTCCCAGCAGCTACTTTTGTTCTTCCCATTGTACCTTCAAAAGCAAAGCTTGAAAACAATGTAAGTGAAAGAACAAAAGTTGAATAACCGAATAGCTGAAATCTTTTAAATAAAAAGCTCCTTAAGTTAAGAGAAGTCTAACAAGTCCTAACAACAAGCTTAAACATCTTTTGAGCAAAAAGAGATCAAAAGCTGACAACTAAATAAGCTAGGATGAACAAAGGATAAACAGTTATGCATGACATCCTAGCAAAGCTGTTCTAAGGTAGAGAGATGATGATCTTGCAAAATGGATGAAATTAAACAAGCTATGAGATGAATAGACAATTAAGCATAACTTTAACAGTCTAGCTTGATATTTCAACAAAAATCCAAAATGCAAAATTATAGCACAACATTTAAAACTAAACACTACTTGCTCTTAAAAACTTATTACTAAGCGATTTTTAACATAAACAAAGAGTAAGAGCAAAGAGAGATAGTTTAGGAAGCAAACCTTTTGTGGAACTTCTGAACACTTAAAGCAAGCAATAAAAGAGAAGAAGAACTAGTAATTTCTAGTCTTAGGTGAGAAGAAGAGTGAGTTTAAGTGTGAAGAGAAGTGAAAGAAGATTGTTGCTTAAATGGAGAGAAAGGAAGAGAAACCAAAGGAATCAAAGGTTGGTGAGGGAACATAAGGAATCAAAAGTGTGGGGGACAAAAACAAAAGGTGTTCAGAAGCCAAGAAAGAGGTCAGGAGGAATCCCAATTAAAAATTTAAACTCCCTTGGCGCCAAACCAAAGGAGAGAAAAAAATTTTGGAAGTTGATATACTTACCTCGGATGGAGTTTCGGTCACTCATGACCGATATTACTGACCGAAACTGTATTTCGGTCATGATCGATACTAGAGACTGACGTGCTTCCTGGAATTTGTATCGGTCATCAGAGGTCGACACACTTGACCGAAATACATCTGATATGATTGTGTCGATCTTCAGTGATACTGATGACCGATATGATTTCAAGAATCGTATCGATCAACAGTGGTCAATACGATAGACCGAAAATCATACGGTATGTTTACGTCAACCAAGTGTGGTCGATATGAATGACCGAAAAACTTTCCCACCTTCAAACTTCTTTCCATATCGATCACAAGTGACCGATATGTTGACTGGTGTAGACTGGCTCTACTGATATCGGTCAGTCATGGACGATACTACTGACCGAAAATATGTGTATCGGTCTGTCATGGCCGATACAAATGACCGATACCAGCCAGAATACACCTGTTATTTGTCCCCTTCAGACTTTCTCAAACCCCAGTTCAGAATCCTGTTTCTATACACTAAGACAAAGCATAATAGATAATCTAGAAAGCAATATATACAAAAGGTAACATGGGATTACCTCCCAAGTGTGCTTGTTTATAGTCACTAAGCTTGACTTTGGTTACCTCTTTAGTTGAGGTGAGGAGAAGTTGGTGGAGCTGGGGTTCCTACCTCCTTCTTCTACCATACCCATTTTCCTGCTAAAGGCTGGTTCTGTTTGTCCCTGGTTGATATCCCATGCCTGATCTGTCTGACACTTGGTTTGACTAGAGGCTTCATAGCCTTGGTGGTTAAGTTCTCATTGCCCTTTAAACCAGCTTCAAGCTTCAAGTCAGCATTCAGTGTCTGTCCTGGCTCAGTAGGGGAAGTATCAGCCGAAAACATATCCATAGTGAAGCGCCACACATCATCTAGGTTATCTGGGAGATTCCATTGTTCACCCTCTTGCTCAAGTACTCCACAGAAGGTGAGAGAAGGAGAATCAATTTTGTAGACCCTGGATTCATCAACATTCTTCAAGATTACAGAACTTCTTTTGAAGTCTAACTAAGCTCCTGCTGTTTAGAAGTCTAACTAAGAATGGAGTGCCTAGGAGGAGAGGCACTTCTCTGGAGTATGTTTTCTCCATTACCATAAAGTCTGTTGGAACCAGGCATTCTCCAATCTTCAAAGGGTAGTCTTTCACTATGCCCAACGGCTTTGTGGAAGTGTTGTCCACAAGAGTGAGAGAACCCCTGGACGGCAGCAGTTTCTTGATCCCTAGAGTTTGGCTAAGGTGGAGGGACATAACATTGACAGTTGATCCTGAATCACATAGACCTTTTACATTGTCAAGCATGTCCAGCTCACAAGTGATGAGGAATTTTCCTGGGTTTGGGAGTTTTGGCAATGACTTCATCATCTTGCTTCTTTTCATGTCAGCCCCCACATTCTCATGGATTGGTTCCACCACTTCCAGCTTGTCAAAAACTTCTTTCAGGAACCGGATTTGATGTTTAACCTCCATTAGAGTGGTGCCATGTGGGAGTTGTATTCCAGCATCTTCTATGTCTTGTTTGAACTTTGTGTACATCTCCATTCTAGATTTGCTGAAGTGCATTGTAGGGTAGGAGATTGGTGGTTTACAGACTGGAGATGAGAGTTCTTTACCCTTTGCAATCGTGCTTGAAGAATCACCCACTTGATTATGGTAAAGTTCCTTAGATTCCTGAGCAGTGTTGTGAGACAGAACCATCAAGGCATGGTGTGTCTCTAGTTCCTCTTCTTCAGCATCAGGTTGTTCTGGTGTGGGGCTCTCTTCTGTAGCGGTTGGGTTTTCCTCAGCCCCCTCTTTCTGAGCAGCTTCCAGTGCTGCTTGTTCCTGTTCTTCTTCTCTGTTCAGGTGTTCATCAAAGCCACAGAGGAATGTCCCTACAACTTCTTGAGCTTCTTCATCACTGATGTTTCTTCTTCTGGATTCTCCTCCATACTCAACCCTCATTTTTTCTATGTGTATCAGCATTTCTTCAATCATGATGCCTAGCTCCTCCAATGCAGCATCTTCATCACTGAATTCCTCTTCTGCTTCCTCTGCCTCTTCAGTAAGTAGATGGCAGAATTCCTGGAGGTTATGGACAGTTTGAGCTATATTCTTAGCGTCAGGGGTTTCAACCGGGTCTTCCCCTGTAGCATTAATAATCTCAAGTGGTGCCCACCATTGATCTTCTTCCTTGTTGGTGCCTTCTTTAAGAAAGTTCCCCTTAGTTGCATAAGTTTCAATAGGTTCCTCTCCCCCATTCAGTTTGTCAATGTCCTCATTGATTAAGGAGAGGAAGTCATCAATGATGGCTTCTTCTTCAATAGGAGTAAAGCTAACTGTAGCTTCAACAGCTTGGCAGTACTCATAGGTGGTGTCAAAGGTTTCTATCCCTGAATGCAAATCATCAGACGTGGTGTTTAGCTCAGCATGAGCAGAGTCTAATTTGGTGAGCACCTCAGCAAATCCCTGATTCATCTTCAATTTTGCAAGGTGTTGTAAGTTGATGAACTCAGTGATCAAACTCTTGATATCAGCCACAGTAGAAGTAGAATCAATGAGTTGAGCTTGGGGGATAGCAGGCGTGGGCTCAAACTGTGGGTGGGTATTGTGGCAGTCTGCAAAGTTGATCATAGGCAGAGGCTCTTGGTAGAAGATGTTGCAACTTGGAGTTTTAAAACAGAGCATCTTCTCCACTTGTAGAGATGTACCTGAAATGAAAATGCTTGAAAAGGAGTGAGTAACCAAAGAAAACTAAAAGCTTGATCTTAAGGATTCTACAAACTCTAATGATTCAAACTGTTTCCCAAATGGCAACGGCGCCAAATTGATACAAGGGTTTTACCCCTTGTAGGACAATTTCCCTAGCTTATACTAGTCAGTTGCAGTATAACATAGGGTTGTATCAATCCAAATGGGAAGAGTTGAAAGACAGAAGAGTTGAGAGTGGAATCTCTAAGTCAAGCAAGCCAGGAAAGGGGTTTTGTTGCCTAAGCAACAGTTCTAACAACCTAAGTGAAACAAGCAGCAACAAGGTGAAAGCAAAAGCAAACTGAGCAATTCTAAGCAAGAAAAACAGAGTAAAACAGAGCAAAACAGAGCAAATCCGAGATTCAAATAAGAGAAAGAAAAGTTCCTAGATGTGGTTAATGACTTTGGGGAATTTCAGACATTGATTAAGGCTGTTTCAAACTACATTGATCAAGCAAGTAAGCAAGCAATGGTGGTTCCTAGACATAGAGTTCACAACTAAGCTAGTTAGATCCAATCTCTTGGCAAATAACCCTTTGCTAAACATCTTAACAAGAACTAACTCTCATTAGTGCTAAAACATCAATCAAGCAAGATTAATCAACTCTATTCAAGTCAAAATGCTCCTCAAACAGTCAATCTCTTGAGCCAAGGCCAGCAAATCCTCTAATAAACAGGTTCAGCATTTCACCAAACACTTGGTGGTCATAAGAGAAAGCTAACAACCTAGACCAGTTTGATCAAGACTAAACTAGCATGAATAACAGATTAATAGAGAGGAACCCATAAACAGAAGCACATAACAAGCCTTAATCAAGCCATAGATTCCCCTAATCTACCACATTTAGAAACCCTAAGGTAACTACTCACTCATAATCATGTTTAACACCAAATCACAAAGGGAGAAGATGCTAATCATGACTAAAAGAAAGATTAAAGAAATATTAAAGCAAATACTTGATTGTATTAAACAAAGCAAAGAAATTATCTTACAAACTTAAAGAAATAGCTTAAGAACAGTATTTTGACAAGACCTCTCGAAAATATAGAAAAATGGGCTATTTATAGCCCAAGAGAGAAAACTCTAGAAAGGTGGCAAAAGTGTAATTAAAAACAGATTTGAGCTGGGTCAGTATCGGTCAGTTGTGTCGACCTCCAGTGACCGAAATTTATCTGTATCGGTCATCAGTGATCGACACACAAGACCGAAATTATAACGGTGTGTTTTTGTCGACCACATCAGACCAATACTGGTGATCGATACTGCTCCATTTCGGTCACCAGAGACCGAAAATTCCAGGCCCTGACCGAAAACTTCTGCAGAGATCTTCTGTTTTGATCCTTCTTGCTTCCTTTTGTCCAGCTAGCCTCCTGGATCATTGTCAAAGCTCTTCCAAGCTCCTTTAAGCTCCAAAAGCACTTAAAAACATCCAATATGCAAGGAAAATGCAATCTATACTCTTAATGCAACCTAAGTCTAAAAGAAGAAGAAAATAGGACAAAAGCTAAGGGAAAATATGCAAAAGAGGACCAAAACATGTACTAAATGCAGCCCTAAATAGTGTAAATACAAGGGATATCAACCATTTAAACAATGCTATCGTCTAGGCATAGGATTAACAACTATCACTAGCTCAATTCCTTGACACTAATCACTTTGATAAGCACACATTCAAGATAAATCCCTTTACTCAAACACATGACCAGCAAGCATTCACAACAGAACTCCCATCCTATAAAGACAAAATGCACCTTAGACATCTAATTCCTTAGGTTAAGCATACAAATCCTCTAAGAGACTCTAAGCAGCATTTCATCAAACACTTACCAAGCGCAAGAGAAAGCCAAGATACTAAACAAGCCTGGCCAAGACTAATCTTGTGTTAAGCATATCTGATAGAGAGAAGACATTCATATTAAGCACAAGACATCACTAATCTTGTCCTAAAATCCCACTAATCTATCCCATCTCAAACCCTAGATAAGACTACTCACTAGCCATAGTCAAAACCACAAATTCCAAAGAGAAAAGATGGTTAAGCATGATTAGGAAGCAGATTAAAGAAGAATATATCAAAGGCAAATACAGAAATTCACTAAATCAAGCAAGATCTTGCAAAGCAATGCTGAAATAGGAAAGGTTTTAAGTGCAAGAACAGAAAGAAAATAACAAGATCATACTTGCCTAACCATTTTACGACTTTAGTATTTATAGGGAAACAAAAAAATCCCTAGTAAACCAAGATTAAACCAAAAGTAAGCTGATTCGGATGGACCATATCGACATGGAATATCGATACACATGTCGATATCTTCTCTTCTTCTAGGCTGTATTGATGCCTCTTGGTCGATATGCACGTCGATACAGAAGGCATTTGAGTTGTATCGGTTTGGCTCTCCAAGGTGTGAAGTGGTATATCATGGTTTTTATGGTTTTTAACCATCATATAAGTTCTTTTAATTGAGTCTTTTTGGTCTTTTTAAAGTCCTACTAGAGGTTATAGCATGTCTGGAGCATAATTGGAGATATTGAAGCTTTTTGGAGCATTGCAAGTCGAAGCCATGAAGTGTCCAGCTCGGAGATGAAAGTATGCATTTGGGTGATGCTCGTCACCACCTATGGTGACGCTCGTCACCCATAACGGAAGGGTCCTGGCCATGTTTTTAAAAAATTGGGAAGAATTTGCAGTTTTGGCCCAGAAGATCTAGTATTTGTAAAAATGCCCCATATCGTGTTTTAGCTTGTATATTAGGGTTTTTCAGCCATTCTTTTGGCAGATATCTTGTATCTTATTCTTTTTGAGAGCTTGAGAGAGAGATTTGTAGCAGAGCTTTGGAGAGACAAATTGGACTCCTTCAGAGCAGATTTTGAATTCCTTTATTTCTATTTCTTATTTCATTTATGCAATCTATTCATTTCATGATGTTTGTTTCATTCACCATGTCTGAGTAGTTTGTTAGTTAAGTTAGGGCTTTTCAAAGGTTGAAGAAGAGTTTGTAGAATTGCTAAACTAATAGGAAATTCATTGGTTCTTCATCTGTGCTTGCATTAAAAATCAATTTCTTAGACACGTCATCTGGATTTCGAAACCATAGGTTGTTTGATAGATGTGAGAGCATTATTAATCACCTGAACTAGTATTAGATGAGCAAAACGCCCTAGTGCAAAGAGATTTGGCTTAGGAGTTTTGTGAACAATTGAACCTGATCATTACTGCATGTTTAGATTGTTAGGGTTTGCAAAGAGATTTGAAACTCTGTGATTTAGACATAGTTAACTTCTGCACTGAGAATTGATTAGTTATATATTTTCGATTCATGTTCAAGACAGTTTTTAATCATTCCTGATTTCATGCATTCTACACTCTCGGATTCAACCTGCGAATTGTCCTGACTTAGCGCCTTTAGCTTTCTGAACTTTAAGAACAAGCATAAAACGCCCAGTTGCATTTATTTTACAGTTTTGCATTACATTCATTACTTATTGCTTAGCTTAATCCGAACCTGAACTCTTTAGTGTAGTTTACTTACTCCCTTGGGATTCGATAACCCCTTGTACTACAACTGCTTTGCTGTGCACTTGCGGTAGTTTTTATTTGGGTAAAACCTGAGCCTTATCATGTTTTTGGCGCCGTTGCCGGGGAGTAATAGCTGCCTATCGATTTTGAGTATTAGGATTTTGTCTAGTTTTTAATTTGCTTACTAACTTTCAGTTACTTTTCTTTGTGCTCGTTTCAGGTGTATGCGTAATCGCAGTACCAGAAGCAACAACGAGAAGGAGCTTTTGACCTTGAGCATTGACGAGCTAGCTAAGTTGGAGAGGACTATAAGGAAAGCTAAGAAACAGTCTACAATGGTTGTTCCACTTGTCTTGGTCACAAACGCAGAAGGTCACTTGGTTGACAGAGATGGAAACAGGAGGAATGAAGAAGGGCAGAGACTCGATCAGGATGGGAATGTAATCGCTGAACAGCAGATTCAGCAAGATCCAGATGAAGCTGTAAACGTTGCTGGACGTTTTGTGCAGAGGACTCTAGGAGATTACAACAGACCTGATCAGTTTTATGCCAACAGAGCTGCAATCCGCCCCCCTGCTTTTCAGAGGAATGATTTTGAGTTGAAGCCTGTCAGCTGGTGGGACAGAATCCTTTCCATGGCTTACCTCATGAGCATCCCATGGACCACATTGAGAGGTTTGAGGATTTGGCTTCAAGTGTCAAAGATAATGGAGTTAGCAATGACTTTCTGTTCTGCAAACTTTTCGCTTACTCTCTTGGAGGAGATGCTGCATATTGGCAGAAGCAACTGGAGCCTGCTTCACTGACCACTTGGGAAGACACTAAGAATACTTTTCTGAACAATTTCTATGATGATGCAAGAACAAAAGACTTGAGGACGAAAATTGCATCATTTACCCAAGGTCCTACTGAAGATTTTAAAGCGTCTTGGTTGAGGTTCAAGTCTTATCAAAGGGACTGTCCTCATCATGGCTTTAATCAGGTGCAGCCACTTGGTATCTTCTTCATAGGCATTGACTGGAAGTACCAGATGGCGTTGGATGCTGCTTCTAATGGGAACTTCAACACAAACCTTCCTGATGCTGCAATAACATTGATTGAAAACTTAGCCTGCAGCAACAACACCAAAAATGCAGATTTTCAGAGGATGCAACAGACTGGTTTGAGTGATGGAAACCAGATTGCAGAGGTTAAGGCTAAGCTGGACAGTATGCACAGCCTTTTGACAAGAAAGAAATCAGTCCAGTTTGCTGCAGAAGTGGAGAGTTTCGAAAATCCTGAAGAATTTGAGCAGAAAGATGTTAATTTCATCAATGGAGGTTTTCAGAACCAAAGGTTTAGAAATCAGCAGTGGAACAGAGGCTACAACAGCAATAATCAGAAAGAATACCTTCCCAGGAAACAATAATTGATATTACCATATAATCTGCATATTCTACATGCATTTAGGATAGTTTTTCATGCATTCATCTTGCATTATAGGCTAGTTTGTTCCATTTGTTGTATTTTAGGTCCTAGGTCCCTTTGCATTCGCATTTTTGCATATTTATTGCTGTTTTGCATCATTATCAGGTTGTTTGGAGCACCTTGGAGTTGTGGAGGTTATGCGGACTTGAGGAGGATCAGCTAGAAGCTTGTGGACACTTGAAGAGCTCAACCTTGTGTGCGATGGACCCGAGATCGAGTAGCGGATCGAGCAAGGCAGGTCGATCTAGATGAGATCGAGTCAAGAGGAACGATCGAGACCAAGATCGATCTGGAGTACGGACGTGAATGATGCCATGCAGAACGAGAGCCAAATCGAGACCACAACTCGATCATCCAAGGATCGAGAAGAAGATCGAGGAAGGTGCTCGATCCATCCAACCAGATCGACTGGAAGATCGAGCAAAGAAAAGCGATCCAGCAAGAAGATCGAGTGAGCTGCTCGATCCAGAGCTCGATTCCTGAAGAGCCTTATCCGTCCAGCTGTCTTTGGCATCTAGCGAAGGGGGGACCAGTTGCGGTTTAGCCATTTTTGGCAAAACGCAGCCATCACTTTCATTATCTTCATTTTGTCTTTTACTTTTTCTCTCGGTCGGAGGCGATTCGCCATTGTTGGACATCTAAGCTTTTCTTGTTCTTGAGCACTTTTAATCTTTTAATATTAATCAGTTTTTCTTTAATCGCATCATTAATCATGCTTAGTTCATCCTTTATTGCTTTTCATTCGATCTTAATCATGTGTAGCGAGTAGTCCTTTTTAGGTTTTTGGGGTTGGGGTGATTCAAAGGGTTTAAGAGGTTTAAGTTTTGTGTTTTCTTTGTTCTTCATACCTTCTCTTCTAGGATCTTGGGGTCTTAAGGCTTAGAGAGTCTTGGAAAAGATCTCTATGATTCCAAGGTTATCTTACCCTGACCGGATTCAGATATCCTAGAAAGCCAGATCCTAGAGACTAATATTTCCTCTCCCAAACGCTATGGTTGTAGAGAAGATTAGTTAGGTCGTATATTGAAATCTGTTTTCCTTGCTCTTCGATCCCTTTTTCCACCAAACGCCATGGGTTTGGAGAAGAGATTGAGGAAGTGAATCATACCACACGCCATAGATGGTTCTTGTTTTGTTTTCAAGACTTAGAGAAAGCTCACAAATGAGTAGATCTAAACGTTTTCAAACCAAAGCTTAAACCTTTGACACTCTTGAATATGACCCTCGACCCTAAACCCTCTTTTAGCATTTTAAAACCTCTGTTCATCATTCGCTTGTCATAAAGTTGCATTCTTGTTCATTAGAAGTCATTTGCTTTAAGTTGTTAGATCGGTTTGTTTTACTCGATCTAGTGGTCGATCCAGTGGTCGATTCAGTGGTCGATTTTTAGTTATTAGTAGATTTGCTCTTTTGTTTTTCTGTTTTCTTTCAGTGTTAGTTAACCCTCTTCCAGGGATTTTAAAATAGTTTTGTATTTCAGTTGGTCGTTGCATTTAGTTTTAGTAGATTTAACCAATCATTTTCCCGATTTGCTTAGCTTTGTTGAATACTTGCATTCTTAGTGTTCTTCCTGCTTCCTAGGTTGGATTGATACCTCTTGCATACTATACTACATCATTGGTTGCTTAAGCTTTGATACATCACCTTGCATTGCACAAAAAACCTAGTATCAAGAATGCAACTGGTTATACTCCAATGCCAAAGTTCTAGAAGACTGGAGTTGAGAAACCTTACCAAAACAGCAGGAATTATGGTTCTTCTTCCTACCAAACTGCAATTCCACAAGACACTAAGATGGAAACTATGTTGTAGGAGATACTTGAAGGACAGCAGAAGATGACAGTGAACTTCAATGGCAAGCTTGATTCGATGTACCAAGACCTGAATGGGAAAATTGAGAGTCTGAACTCTCATATGAAGAAGCTGGATGTGCAGGTTGCTCAAACTGCAGGAGCTGTTCAAAGGCAAGAGGGATTCCTTCCTGGAAGGACTGATATCAATCCCAAGCATCAGGTTAATGCTATCACAGTCAAGAGTGAAAAGGAGTTTAAAACAGTGCAGAAAAAGAGGTTGAGTGGAGACCAGATCGTGCAACTGATGGAGTTTGAAGATGAAAATTTTGCAATCTCAGAGGTGAGTGACGAGCTTCACCAAGGAGGAGTAATGCTCGTCACCAACTTACAAAGGAATCGGGGGTCCTCACAGATAAGTGACGAGCATCACCCCCTTGGTGATGGTCGTCACCAACCCCAGAACGAGCGCCACCCCCTTGGTGACAAGCGTCACCCCCTTGGTGACGGTCGTCACCAACCCCAGAACAAAGTCTACCCTTCTCCTAAACTCTACCGTTTCTTCTTCTTCACGGCTGGGGAGACATCTTCTTTTTACTTGTGTGGTTGCTCCTTTTTGGTTGGGACTTGTTCCTTTTTGTTGAATTGGCGCCATTCTTCACCTTTGGTGGGTTGCTTTGGGTCTGATTTTCTCCTTTTGATTAACCCTTTCAAAGCCTTTGTTGTTGGCGCTTTTTTTCATTGAACACCTAGATCTTTTTCTTCCCTTTACTTAACCACATCTTAACTTTATTTCCCCACACTTCCATACCATACTTTTCCTCTTCTTTTAAAGCATAAAAACTTGAAGTTCAAAACCACTTAAATCTACCCTTTTATCCCAAACTCCTAACCTAGAATCAAGCTCAAGATGCAAGCTGATATCTACAAGAGAGCTTATTATTTCCAGCCTTATTCCTAACACTTTTTGTCAAGACAAAATTCGAAAATTATATGCAAAGGCCTCAGAACTCTCAAGATAGTGTTTAAGCTCAAAAAAGGTTTGGTTAAGGGAGTGGATAAGCTATTTGGATCAACAAAAGTGGTAAGAAGGGAAAAGATGATCCAAATATGTATATGGTAGCCATTAATTAACTTTTCGATGCACAAACATGATAATTAAAATTCCAAATTAAGGTTCAAGTTGATAGAGTTGGTTTTCAGAGAACAAGTGCTTTCAGTATGAGAAGAGAAGAGCAAATTTAACAATCAAAACATGGTTCAGTCTTAAATTATAAATTTCTCATGATGCATCAAACAACTAATCACTTAAAAACTGAAATCATCTTTAAACACTAAGCATTTTACAAAGAATTATTATCATCATGCCCTACGCAAATGCGATGCAACCTATATGGAAAATACTAGACTCAATCCTAAATAAATGAATGCAACTACATGCTTTTCTTTTTGGTTTGCAAAAGATTCAAAATTTTGAGATTTTTTTATTTTTTTTTTGTATTTTTCTATGTCTTAGATGAATGCATGTGACTCAATATGAAAGAAAATGAAAAACTAAGAAAACAATAAACAAAGTCAAACTCCAAATCCCTCCCCCATAGTTAAATTACACAATCCCTTGTGTAATAAAAGGGTAGAAGAGAGAAGCAACAAAAATATATTACAAGAACTAAAAATATGCAATGGTATATACAATGGAGGAGTTTGTGGTTCCATAGAAGGTTGTGTGGGAGGTGCCTTCCTGTGCATCGTCCTAACTATCCTCATTCCTCTCTTCAAAAGCTGGTCCTCCGTGGTAGAGCTGACCTTCATCAGGGCAGAAGCTGAGGTTGCTCCTCAAAGAGATGGTTGTATGCATCGGATTTGGAAGGAGGAATCTTGCTGGTTCACGGAAGCCCTTGAGGAAGTTGTAGACACGCTTCCCTTCGATGCGCCTCTCAAGGAAGCCATTCCTTCTTAGGTAGTCTAGGTCCGGCCACAATGGTTCCAAGGCGTCTCCAGGATGATCCTCTAGGTGCACACCACTTGCCATTAAGATGGCTGTCACGACGCCTCATATGTGCAACTGTGGACTCATCTCCCTTGTTCTTCTGCGCATGATCCAGCTTTTTAATGAGTGGAGCTGCTCCATTAGTATGGTCACATAGCAGGGGGACTTGGTGGGTGGCCTTATAACTGCGCCATTCTTGCTGGTAGCCATGAGTAGCTGCTTAGCATTGTACATGAAGACTCTCTCCATTTCTGTAAGGTTGGTTGTGTCCTCCCTTACGAAGAATGTGTTCGCAAGTTCCTTATGAGCATATCTCACAACTGTATGCTTCAAATGCTCGTTCTTTGTGACCCCTGCAGCTAAATTTCCAGCTCCTAGCACGTCCCACAGCATCTTGTGTTGCCTCTGGCCTATCTTGAAGTGGTTCCTTCTATCCGTGTAACCATACATGCCAAGGGCTAGAGAGAGCTCAAAGAAGGTTGCTGTGAACCTTTGCTTCCCAATTTAGAATGAGATCCAGCCATCTCCGTTGAGCAGCTCACACTCATAATAGTGCACCACCTTGAGAATGGAGACGAACTGGTATGTAAGATTCTTGTAAGAGGGAAGCATATTCCACATGAAGTAGGTCAAGCGCCATTTGCTCGAAGATCTCTCTACAATCGATATATATCCCAGGAGCTGTCATGGTGCTAACACAAGGGTATCTTGTGGCCTTGAAAATGCATTTGTTGAAGGCTTCCATGAGCTCTTTCGCGCTTGGACTCCCAACTTTGGTGGCTTTCCCCTTGCCTTTCTATTGCTTCTCAGCTTCTTTGTTAGCGCCACTTCTTGTTGTTCTTTTCATGGTACCTAAAACAAATTCTCAAAAGAAAAATGAGAACCATGGAAGCAACAAAGCACAATGCCTAATTATGCTAGAAATCACAAAAGGGGGAGTTTATTTACTGAAAAGTAAACCTCTCTTAGTTGTGAAGCAATTAAAAAAGGCAATGCATGCAAAGGATTTATGAAACAGATTTTATCAAATAATTAAAAATGATTAATCCTAGCATGGTGACACTAAACAAATGCACTTGGATGCTAATGCAAAGATAAATAGATTAATTTGATAAGCAAATATTCTTCAATTAAATATGCTTCAAGGATCAAAGACAGCTTATTCACCATGCAATAGAAATAATAATAAGCAAAAGGCAATGCATCATTACTAGAATTTAATCACTAAACAAGAACAAGTGTTGAAGTGCATGGAATAAAAATTTTAAACATCTAAAAGATAAGAGACAATACCTGAAGTGGTTTGACTCTATCAAGCACTTAGAAAACAGAAAGAGTTCGAATTTAGTGATAGAAAACTAGGAAAATGAAAGTGAGGAAGAGAGACGGGTGGGTGTGCTTATACAAGGGTTGGGAATCTTTTTGTGGGGAGCAAGGGAACAAAGAGTGGTAGAGAGAGGTCCCACTTGTGCTTGGAAAGGAGAAAGATTCAAATTTGAATTCCTTGATCTAATTTCACCAAGGAGGGAATAAATTTGAATTGTAGATGCTTACCTCGTGCGCAATATCGACCACCCAAGTCGATATTGTGATCGATATTGATCATATCGACTTGGTATGGTCGATATGCGTGCCGATATCGGTGCTCTGGGTTTTGATATCGAGCTGCATGCATGTCGATATGGATTGACGTCTCGTGTATCGACATCCCTTATGTCGATATGTAGACCGATGGTCACACATAGCTGTCCAATATCGAGCTAGTAGCTCGATATGTAGCTCGGTATGATTTGGAAAAACTCCATACCGGGCTAACATATCGATATTCACATCGATACACCTTGACATAAGCTTAGCTATATGTTTTCATCAGTCCGTTTAGGTGTATCGACGTGGGATGTCGATATTCACTTCGATGTGCCTTAATAAAGGGCGATTAATCGCCTTTCGTCCTCGCAGTTAAAGCACATCGATGTGTTACCTCGATATTGTGCTCGATACGCACTTCTTGACGTTATACCGATCTGGTACGTCGATGCAAGTCATCGATACGGACACCAGTTGAAGCAAATCGAAGTGTGTATACCTTGATATATTGCTTATCTAAGCATATCGGGTTGCCTTATATCGGTACTCTGATCGATATTGCCATCCTCCCAAGAGTATCGATCAGGAACACCTTGATACGCACGTAGATACATGTCTAGCACACTTGCATCGAGCAAGTTATGATCGATATACATGCTCTGTATGACTTGTATCGACGTGCATGACCGATATGCTGGTCGATATTGACCCTTCTTCGACTTCCTTCATCTTCCAAGCTTGGTTCCTTCTACCTTAGTTCGTACCTGGTTACTAGAGACACTCAAAAACTCCCACACAAACATAAAAAACATAAAAAAACATAAAAATGCAAAGCTATATACAAGGATACCATGGGATTGCCTCCGAAGTGCGCTTGTTTAGAGTCACTTAGCTTGACTTTCTTCAGCTCCTTAGTTGAGGTTTGCAGCAGGAATTTTGGAACTCCTTGGTGTGGATGTGCCTCCTTTGACCTTTGTAGTAACCCCATCAATCTTCAACACAGCAAAGGGCTTTGGTTTGCTTCCCTCTTTTAGCTTGTAGTGGATCTCACCATACTTAGAACCAAAGGGCTTCAAGACAACCCCATCTTCTTTGTTACCCAGCAGAATTTTATTCACACAATTAGAAACAGCCACTTTGAGGACTTCCTCTTCAGTGGTATCAGCAAACATTCTTGGCAGACAGCAGCCATCAAAACTTGCACCCACATAGCCTTCAAACTCTGGCCAATCCTCACCAACTTTCTTCAACTTCTTGATCTCCATCGAGAAGGCTTGCTCATTATCTTCTTCAATGATCGTTCCACAAAAAGCTATGGAATGTGAGACAATCTTGTAGACCTTGAACTCATCCACATTCTTCAAAATCACAGAGGAATGGTGTTCCTATAAGAAGTGGCACTTCTCTTGAATATGTTTTCTCCATAACCACAAAATCTGTTGGCACCAAGCAATCTCGAATCTATAAAAGGAAATCTTTCACGATGGCCAAAGGTTTTGTTGAGGTGTTATCAACAAAGGTGATAGAGGCTTTGTAGGGCTTCAATTCCTTGATTCCCAAAGTTAGGCTCAAGTGGAGAGACATGACATTCACTGTTCGAACCTGAATCACACAAGGCTCCAACTTTGTCTAGCATCTCTAATTCACAAGTAATGAGGAACTTTCCTGGATTGGGAAGCTAAATTTGACTCTGTTTGTTGGTAATCAGTGTGAATGTTTACAGAATTTTCCAGTGCCTGCTTGAATTTTGAAAATTAATTTCCTGCACAGTGCTCTCAAAGGATAGTATACTAATTCTTGCTTCAAGCATTGCATTTTCAGGTACTATGTCGAACACTAGGGGAAATGACGAGATTTCTGACTCAATGCTGCTGCAAGATACATAGCTATGGGAAAAAGGCCAGTTGTTGAAGAAGAACCAGTCCAAGATGCAGCACCAAAGCAAAAGGACTACTTGAGAGCTATGAGGAGAATAGACTTCACTCCTACAGGATATGTCGATCCTGTTCTGTTGGGAAAGCTAGGAATCAAGACTGAAGTGGATGAGCAGTTGAGCAACATTGGACTGGAGAAATTTTCTAGTCTTGGCTATCCAACTTACAAGCAACTTTCTTGTGAGTTCCTTGCAAGTTTTAAAGTCTACTTCTACAAGTTTAACGAAAAATACGATGACGGAGAAGAAGACTTTGGCAATGGATTCATCAAGTTCAGAGCCAACAAAGCATGGTACACCATGAGGTTCACTCAGCTTTAAGAAATGTTTTGATTTGATCAAGGCTCAAGAGCACAAAACATGCGCTTCAAGCATGATGAGCTAAGGCATGTATGGGAGGAGATAGCGAATGATGCTTATAGAGCTGGTCATTTGAAGAGTGCTAGCATCCGCCATCCAGCTATCAGATATGTTCATAGAGTCCTCACCAGCACACTCTTTTACAGAAAAGGAAAAGTATGGTCAAAGAAGAAGAAATGGGGTTGCTTGTGAATTTCTTGAAGATCATCATGGTTGAAACAAGGCATGGGAAGATCCAAGGAGAGCGCTTAGGAGTTGGCCAAGTGACAATCCTAATGTAGCAATTTTTAGCATGCCAACAATGGGCTTTGAACACCAGAGACAAGAAGCCAAAGATAGCCATTGGAGACGTGATCACTCTGATTTTGCTTAGTGTTGGAGTTGAGCTTGGCACACCAGATGTTACAATGATCTTCCTAGATGTTCCTTATCTCAGTAAGATCGGATACCTTTCAGGAGCTGTTGAGACAAGATTTCGCTATAAGTTTGAGCTGGAAAACAGGAAGAGGAAGATCATCTTGCCCAAGCAGCGCCTAACCAACTTCACCATCTATGAGAACATCTGATTCATGCCAATAGAAGATGAGCTTTATGACCCAAGGACCAACCCACCATTGATGAGGCCAAGCAAAGTGAAGAACATGAGCACCACCAGAGACTCAGATGTGGAAGAAGATATTGAAGAGCAGCATCAAGAACAAGAGGTTCAGCATCAAGGGATGGGGGAGGATGAACATGAAGACTATGATAGCCGCGCCCTTATGCATTTGACCCTTATGATGTGATCTGCACATCTGAAGCTTCTAAGACTGCACATGAGCAGATTAGGCTTCTTCAGAGGTGGAACCACTTCCAGGACAAAGCCATCAGAGGTTTTTAGAAGACAGTTAAAGCAAGCAAGAAATCGGTTGACTCATTGAAGAAGAAAGTGAGGAAGCTCAAGAAGAAGTTGGGAGGATCTTCATCGGCCAAGAGAACTGATCAAGCGGTCCAAGATGAGCCACAAGGAGGAGAATTTGATGCTGAAGACATGTCTGAGGACACATCAGAGGCTACAGTCAAATAGAGACACTCATTCCACATCAGTGAGCGGCCAAGGACACAAGCTTCTCCACCGGATAGGCATTCATCTCATGTAGCTGCTCCAAAGCGAAAAGGAAAGAATAGAAGGACTATAC
Organism: Thlaspi arvense; assembly: GCA_911865555.2. NCBI lineage: Eukaryota > Viridiplantae > Streptophyta > Magnoliopsida > Brassicales > Brassicaceae > Thlaspi > Thlaspi arvense. The sequence goes on from OU466857.2 coordinate 18,631,960, forward strand.
AGCAAACTCCATCAGAGGAGGAAGCTTCACCTTCCCATGTCATTGAGAGTTCGGACTCTCACCACTCCTCCACCTGAAGTAAGGTACACCAGACTAACCATTGTAAATACTACACATTTTGTTTTTTTAATTTCATGTGATTGTTTGCTTCATGTTTGTGAACACTCTCCTTAGCATTTTTATTACAAAGGCACTGTGTAATTCTAGTGTGGGGGAGTGTGTATGATGGACTGATGCTTGCATTTGCATTTTCATATTAGAATAGGAACCATGCATCATGATTACATAGCATCTAAAGCATAGAAAAAAACCAAAAAAAAAAATTGAAAATTTTTCAAAAAGTTGCTTGACAAATAGAGTTTGATTTTCATGCATTCTTATTGAATTTAAACTTCATGCATTCATATAAGACTAGCTTGCTTGTTTGAATTGGAAACTATGATAGTACATCTTTGTTAATGCTGGTGAGTTATGAAAATGTAGTCCTTGTTTATAATCCTTTGGTGCATTTGATGTTGAAATAGAAATAAAGCTGAACCACTTTGGCATCTGCATTTATGTGAGCTTTGTTTGAGACTGAAACATTCTTTGAAATGATTTCAACCTATGTTTAAGTGGAGCCTAATTTGAATTCACAATTATCATGTCTTATACTTTTGTGATTGATGCATGTATAATTTAAAATATTTGGATCTTCTTATCCTCTTTTGCCACTCTCTAAAAGATCCATTTAGAATTCCCCACCCTTAACTAAACCTTCTTTCAAGCGAAGACATTAATAGTGTGTTATTTGTGACGCCTCTTCTATCATGGTTGTTGCTTAGCAAAAAGTGTTCGGTTGGAACTATAAGGGAAGTATTCCCATTGTAGAACTAGCTCACTCTTGAGTTAGATAGGCTAGGATGTTTGGGGAATGGTTTGGGTTTTTCTTGGGATTAGTTTTTAGGAGAAGCAAAGAAGAAAAGAATCAAGACACAAAAGTTAAAGGAGTGTGACACAAGCAAAAGGGTGGAAATGGCTATTCTAAACTCAAAGAAAGAAGGCTCATGTTCAAAGAAGAAAAAAAGATGCAAAAAGTGCAAAAATAGTAAATCAAAAAGCCAAAGGCGAATCAAGCACCAGCATCACCAGATAAATGAGCCAAACTCAAAAGAAGAAAATCGCCACCACTCGAAGTTCAAAAGAAGAAGTGACCTCCAAAGCGCTTGAAGGAGAAAAGTTTTTGGGTTATTAAAAGGGTTTAAATTATTAAAAAAATGTAGCATAGGTGGGTTTACACTGATAGGCTAGAGTTAGGAACACATCTTTTAGATCTTGGGTAGATGGGAGTCTTCTTTTGTATGTGTAAGTTGTTCTTTGACACTTAGCATTTTGCTAAAGCACAACCATGCTTTTCGTTGAGAGAACCCTTTAAAAACCAAAACAATTTTGTGAAATGGGATCATTTTTATTCCACTAAGCCTTGTCCCTTAGCCAAATGACACTTTCGCATTTGCATAAACATGATTCACGGTTTGAGCATAATTGAATGTTCAAAAGGTTGTTTGATTTGATGAGCATGTGTAGGTTGATAGCTTTGTGAACATTCATGTTTTGTGATGAATGTGGCTAAGTATTTAAAGTATTCTTCCATCAAGTGCACTCTAGAATTGAGAACATGGACTTCATTTTGATTTATTGTTAGCATTTTCAAAGATATGAGTTCCCATTTAAAACCTCATCACCATGTTAAGTGTTTGTTTGCTTGAGGGCAAGCAAAAGCTAGGTGTGGAGGTGTTGATAGCTTGCTATTTTAGACCATTTTAGGCTGCATTTCAAGCATCTTTTCCAAGTTTTTGCATTATAGTTTAGTATTTTAGCATCATTTTCACTTAATATCAACATAGCATGTATTTAGCTTAGGATTGCATACATTTGCATACATGTGCATGCTTGTGGTGGTTTTCAGGTGTTTTTGGAGTTTCTTGGAGTTGGGAAGAAGATGGAAGTATCTCATGATCAAAGAAGATGTCAGAAATGGAGCTCTTGCAAAGTATGGTCCATATCGACCAAGCATATCGAGCAGAACACCCGTGGAGTATGCTCAATGCAAGCCGCAGGACGAGAGGAAGAGGATCAGCACGAGGATTCCAAGCCGTTGATCTGCATCGAGGACCAGCATCGATGAAGGAAGCCGATGCGCGCTGCAGTGACCATATCGAGGTCGCATAACGAGCAGAACATCGTCCGTACGACCTCGATGCAACGTATCCGCACATTGACCACTTTATTTTCTTTGACCTTATCCCATTTTTAGGTTTTTATGTTTCTTTTGGCTCCCTACTATAAAAGGGAAGCCATAAAATATTATCTTAATCAAAGTTTAGCTTTCTATCAAAAACTCTCTCTTCTCCAAACCTTAAAGGTCGATTTGCCTTAAGAATCTTAATCTTTAATAAAGTTTGCATTTTTATGGTTTAATCTTGTCTATTAATCTTTGTTCTTTCACCTTGGTAGTTTAGATTTATCATCTTTGCATTTTAACTCCAAACCAATGGGATTACACATGATTAGTGAGTAGTTTACTTTAGATTTAGGGTTCTTGATATAGCTGCATATTCCATGCATTTTGCATATATATAAGTTAGTTTCTCACGCGTATACATTGCATTTTAGGTTAGTTTGCATCACTTTAGGTCCTAGAGTGTTCCTGCACCAGCATATGCATATTTCTGGCATTTCGCATCACAATCAGGTTGCTCTCAGTTACTTTGGAGCTATGGAAGACTCGTGGACGTGCTGAGGTTCGTGGAGAGGCCTATGGACACTTGGAGAAATCAGGATTGCACGCTAAGGACCTGAGATCGAGTAGCAGATCGAGCAAGGCTGGTCGATCTAGATGGGATCGACCAGAAGATCGAGCATGGAGATCGATTTGGAGTATGGACGTAGACGACGCCATGCAGATCGAGGACCGGATCGAGCTTCCAACCCGATCAGCAAAAGATCAACTCGGGAATCGACCAATAGCCGCTCGATTTAGGAAATGATCCATTGCCAAATCAAGCTTCGTGATCGATCCCAGACCAATCTTATCCGTCCAGCCTGTTTTTGGACCGTAGCGAAGGGGGGGACCATTTGCGGTTTGGCCATTTTAGGGAAAGACCAACGATCCCTTTGAATATCACATTTTGTCGACTACTTTTTCATCGTCTCTCTCGTTTTTAGGCGATTCGCCATTGTTGAACTTGAAGCTTTTTCTTGTTTTTGCTTTAAAAAAATTGAATTGTTTAAGTTTAATCAATCGCCTTTCGTGTTTAGTTCTTCGTCTATTGCATTTCATACGGTTTATGTCATGAGTCGCGAGTAGATTTATTGGGTTTTGGGGTTGAGAGGATTCAAGGGGTCGAAAGGGGTTTCAAGTTTGGTGTTTTCTTGTTTTTAAAGGCTTTCTCTTCTAGGATGTCGAGTTCTTAAGGCTTAAAGAGTCTCACGCCAAGATCTTTATGATCAGATAGAACTCTTACCTTGACAGGATCCAAAGATCTCTGAAAATCGCATCCTAGAGATTAGTTACTCTTTCCCAAACGCCATGGTGGTTTAGAGGACTAGTTAAGCCGCGTGTTCGAAATCTGTTTTCCTTGCCTTTCAATCTCTTCTTCCGCCAAATGCCATGGGTCTGGAGGAGAGAATGAGAGAGTGATCCATACCAAACGCCATGGATGGATCTTGTTCTGTTTTCAAGGCTTAGAGAACCTCACAAAGTGAATAGATCTAGGGTTTTCAAAGCAAGCTTGAACCTTTGAAACCCCTGAACGTGAATCTCAACCTTAGACCCTCCTTTTAGTATTTCTTAGTCCCTGTTGATCATTCGTTCGTTGCTTGCTTGCATCCTGGTCATTAGATTTACTTTCGCTTAAAACTGATTTTTAGATCGATTGCTTTTGTTCGATCTAGTGGTCGATCTCGTGGTCGATCCACTAGTAGAATTTTAGTAATTCTTAGCTTTGCATTTTAATTATTCTGTCTTTTCCTCGTGGTAGCTAGCTCATTCCTGGTATTTTTTTAAAAATAGTTCTGCCTAGCATTTGATCATAGCATCTAGTTTTTAGGAATTTCTAAAAATCATTCATTATTTGCCTAGCTTTACTCGATCCTTGCATTCTCACTGATCTTTCTAGCTCCTAGGATTGGATTGATACTCGCTTGCATACTTTACTACAACTAAGTGTTGCATTTCAGCTTTGATACATCATTGCATACACTGCTGCGAAATCATGCTATCAAATGGCGCCGTTGCCATTCTAGGAGTGTTTAGAAAGCATTGAGATTTGGGGTTTAGTAAAGACTAAGCCTTTACTTTGTTTAGGTTACTGATTTCTCTACTCTCAAACGTGTTTCTTTCAGGTACATGAATCTTCGTTCAAGGGGAGACAACAATCTACTTCAATACTTGGACAACATTCATCAACTTGGTTATTCACGGCAAAGAAGAGTACGAAAACAAGCTAGAGCTTTTGAGGAGATTGTTTAGCATGGTTTGGTTGACTTTGAAGCTATGGATGAACACGAGCATCCAGAGGGACCTCCTCCAGCTCACGGGGCAGTGGGAAGGGGCAATGGAAACCCCCAACACGCGGCTAGACCCCCAAGGATCATAGGAGGCGGAGATGCTCCCAATACTCATCACATTAGGTTTGGGATCACTCCTCCTCCTGTACAGAACAACAACTTTGAGATTAAGCCTGGTTTCATCTCAATGGTGCAAAACAATAAGTTTCATAGGCTAGCAATGGAAGATCCCTTGGAACAACTTAATAACTTCAAACAAGTATGTGGGATTATCAAGATAAACGGGATATCCGAAGATGCTTTCAAGCTGCGTCTCTTTCCATTTTCTCTCGGAGACAAGGCTAGACATTGGGAGAAGACACTTCCACAAGGCACCATTACATCTTGGGCTGAGTGTAAGAAGGCTTTCCTCTCCAAGTTTTTCTCTAGCACCAGAACGGCAAGGCTAAGAAGCGAGATCAGCGGCTTCACGCAAAGGAACAATGAGACTTTCAATGAAGCCATGGAACGGTTCAAGGACTATACTATCCAATGTCCTCACCACGGCTTCAGCGAAGAGACTCTTCTAAGCACTATCTACCGAGGAGCTTCACCAAAGATTCGCTTGTTGCTTGACACGGCTAGTAAGGGAAACTTCCTTGGTCAATAGGTAGAAGAAAGCATGGAGCTGATTGAGAACTTAACACTAAGTGACGGCAACTATGCTGAGGATTACGACCGTGCAACGAGAGGTTCTGAGCTAGAGTCTCACAAGAAAGAGTTGAAATCCTTGCACGAGAAGATTGACAAGTTGGTTTTGGCAAATACGAAGCATGTTCACTTTGTTTGTGAAGCGGATGAGAGCCAAGAGGAGCTTGAGTTGAGCCAAGAAGAAGCCAACTGGGTGGCGGGTCAAAACAACTACAAACCTCAAGGCTATTCACAAGGCTACAACTAGAACAACAATCTCTCATATCGTAGCACCAATGTCGCAAACCCTAAGGATCAAGTGTACCCTGCTCAGCAAGCAAAGCCATTCGTACCTTACAACAAAGGTTTTCAGCCGAGTGGTGGCTTCCAAGGACAACGGCAGAACAACTTCCAACGACAACAGCAAGGAAACAAGGGTTATACACCAATGTTCCCTTTGGGCTTTGTACCTCGCCAGCAACAATCGATGCAACATCAAGTTGATCCTGTCCAAGCTATGTTTCAACAATTGATTCAAGGGCAAGCCTCTACAAACCAGAAGTTTGCCGAGATGAACACTCGCTTAGACTCGTCTCTCACGGATTTCTCTACTCAAATTACAACCTTAAATAACAAAATCAGGCAACTAGAGAAGGGGAAGGCAAGCTCACGTGGTCAGAATAGCTTACCGGGCAAGTGTGAGCAAAATCCCAAGGAATACGCCAATGCCATTACGCTAAGGAGTGGGAAAGAGCTAGCACCTACGGTTACTCCAAGGAACAACGAAGACGTTGTAATTCAAGAGGGAGAGGGTAAGCTTTCAGCTGATGATGAGATCAACTTTGACAATGTCTGGATTCAAGGGCCAAGAAGAGGAGACAAAGCGGTTGTTGAGAAGAAAGTGGAGGAAACTACCAAGGAGAAGGATGCTTATGTGCCTCCACCGTATGTACCTTAGCTACCTTTTCCTGGCCGTTTCAATAAACAACTCATAGAGAAGCATAGAGTCTTGTTTGAGAAGCATCTTAAGGACGTAGAGATCAAGCTACCTCTCGTGGACTGCCTTGCAATGATGCCTAAATGCACCAAATTCTTCAAAGACGCTCTCGTGAAGAAGAATAAGGAAAGCAAGGAAGTACTCGTTCTAAGTGAGGAGTGTAGTGCTGTGATACACAAGGAGATAGTCCCTAAGAAGTTGGGAGACCCTGGAAGCTTCACTATACCTTGCGCTTTAGGTCCTTTGGAGTTCAAGAGGGTCCTTTGTGATCTCGGAGCTAGTATAAATCTGATGCCTCATTCCGTGGCAAAGAAGCTTGGCTTTACCCGTTTCAAGGATTGCAGAATCTCAGTAGTACTAGCTGACAGAAGTGTGAGGTTACCCGTGGGATTGCTTGAGGACTTGCCAGTGAAGATCAGTGGAGTGAACGTGCCTACAGACTTCGTTGTGTTGGAAATGGTTGAAGAACCAAAGGATCCACTAATTCTTGGTAGACCTTTCTTAGCCACCTCCGGAGCCATAATAGACGTCAAGTACGGGAAGATTGCCTTGTACAATGGTAAAGATATAAGGCTAGACTTCGATATCAATGAGGTTTTGAAGAAGCCTACGATAGAAGGGCAAGCTTTCTACATTGAGACGTTGGATGCTTTAGCGGATGAGGTGCAGGAAGAGTTGGCTCAGGAAGATCATTTGAAGCTGGCACTGACTAAGGAGCCAGGAGAGTTTGGTTATGTGGATCAGAGGACTCAGGAGTACGTCAACTTGCTTGATTCGAGAAAGGTTGTGCTTGAAGATGTAGGCGTTTGCCTAGAGATCGACTCCGAGATCGATGACATTACTCGATCTAGCGGTCAAATCGACAAGACAATCGAGAACACAACTCGATTCGGTGCAGCAATCGACAGTCAGATCGAGGAGGGTGGTCAATCCAGGAAAACAATCGAGTCCAAGATCGAGAAAGGCCTTCCGATCAGTTTGGGGTCTAATCCGGAGATCGACTCAGCGTCTCGATCCCTTGCTCGATCCACATTAAATCGAGTGAGTGAATCGACCGAAACTGCTCGATCTAGACGACATCGAGAGCAAGATCGACCTGACGACTCGATTTCAGAAGGGATAGCAGTTGGAGAAAGCAGCCTCAAGGGCCATATCTCGGGTTCTAAGGAAGGTTCTAAGGAGGAGAACAACAGCAACATCCACGAGGATAATTGGAGCGAGCTGTTAGCCCCAAAGGTGGACCTTAAGGAGCTCCCAAAAGGGCTAAGGTATGCTTTCTTAGGGCTTAACGAAACCTATCCTGTGATTGTGAATGAAAACTTGAGTGATGATGAGTTGCAGTTGCTCTTAACTGAGTTGAGAAATTATAGGAAGGCCATTGGGTACTCTCTAAGTGACATCAAGGGCCTTTCACCAATGCTTTGCACTCACAGGATTCACTTGGATAATGAGAACGCCTCTTCTATAGAACATCAAAGGCGTTTGAATCCAAATTTGAAAGAGGTTGTTAAGACGGAGATTCTTAAGCTTTTAGAGGCTGACGTGATTTATCCCATAGGTGACAGCACGTGGATTTCTCTCGTACACGTGGTGCCAAAGAACGGAGGGATCACGGTCATTAAGAATGACAAAGATGAGCATATACCTACTAGGACTATTACTGGACACCGTATGTGTATTGATTATAGGAAGCTTAATCTTGCTACTAGAAAGGATCATTTTCCCTTGCCTTTTATTGATCAAATGCTTGAAAGACTTGCTAATCACCCCTATTATTGCTTTCTTGATGTATATAGTGGATTTTTCTAATTACCAATCCATCCCAATGATCAGGAGAAGACGACCTTTACATGCCCTTATGGCACCTTCGCGTATCGAAGGATGCCATTCGGGTTGTGTAACGCATCGGCTACGTTTCAGCGGTGTATGATGTCGATCTTCTCCGATCTAATAGAAGAGATGGTAGAGGTGTTTATGGATGACTTCCCGGTCTATGGTGCGTCCTTTATCTGCGTGTTTGTTGAATCTTTGCAAGGTACTAAAGCGTTGTAAGGAAACAAACTTGGTGCTTAATTGGGAAAAATGCCACTTCATGGTGAAGGAGGGGATCGTGCTCGGACACAAGATATCAGAGAAGGGTATTGAAGTCGACAAAGCAAAGATTGATGTGATGACAAGCCTTGAGCCGCCAGTTAACGTCAAAGGAGTGAGAAGTTTCTTAAGACATGCCGGTTTCTACAGGCGCTTCATTAAAGACTTTTCTAAGAATGCACGCTGTTTCACGCGGCTGTTGTGCAAGGAGGCTGAACTCGTCTTTGATGAGGAGTGTTTGCAAGCTTTCGTGACCATCAAGGAGGCCTTAGTATCCGTGCCTATAAGACAAGCACCAGACTGGACTCTACCTTTCGAGATTATGTGTGATGCTAGTGACTATGCCTTGGGAGCCGTTCTAGGCCAAAGGAAGGACAAGAAGCTGCACGTGATATACTATGCTTCAAGAACCTTGGATGACATGCAAACGAGGTAACAACTACGGAGAAGGAGCTATTGGCGGTTGTATTCGCATTTGAGAAGTTCAGGGCTTACCTCGTGGGTTCCAAGACCATCGTCTACACGGATCACGCAGCTTTGCGATATATCTATTCCAAGAAGGACACTAAGCCAAGGATTTTGAGATGGATCCTCTTACTCCAAGAATTCGACATGGAAATCAAGGACAAGAAAGGGATAGAGAACGGCGTTGCTGACCATCTCTCTCGGTTAAGGATCAACGAGTCTCTTCCTTTAGATGATTCTCTCCCCGAAGAACAACTCATGGCAATCACTACGGCTGTTTGTGGGAGCTTAGAAGGGCGTTTTGAGGAAGTTCTGAGCTTCAAAGACGAGGATCTCCCTTGGTACGCAGATATTATGAAATACTTGGCATGTGGGGAGGAGCCGTCGCATCTTGACAACTACCATAGGAAGAAGTTCATGAGAGACGTGAGCCACTACTATTGGGATGACCCCTATTTATACAAGAGAGGAGTGGATAGCCTGTACAGAAGATGCGTGACAAAGGAGGAAGCGAGAGACATCATCTTTCATTGCCACGGGTCTTTGTATGGAGGGCATTTTGCTTCATTCAAAACCGCTTCAAAGGTCTTGCAAGCCGGCTTCTGGTGGCCGTCCATCTTCAAACACACCCATGAGTTCGTGATGAGCTGCGAGGCATGTCAAAGAGCAGGGAATATTACTAAGAGGAATGAGATGCCTCAAGCTCCCATATTTGAGGTAGATGTCTTTGACGCGTGGGGCATAGACTTCATGGGGCCATTTCCTTCATCATACGGCAACAAGTTCATACTAGTGGCTGTTGACTACGTCTCTAAATGGGTTGAGGCCATTGCTTCCCCAACAAACGACTTAAAGGTGGTGATCAAGCTCTTTAAGAGCATTATTTTCCCGAGGTTTGGAGTTCCCAAGGTGGTGATAAGCGACGGAGGGAGCCATTTCATCAACAAGGTGTTTGAAAATCTGCTAAAGAAGTATGGTGTGAAGCACAAGGTAGCTACGCCTTACCATCCTCAAACGAGTGGCCAAGTGGAGGTCTCTAACTGTCAGAGCAAGACGATACTCGAGAGAACAGTTGGGACTACTCGGAAGGATTGGGCGGTGAAGTTAGATGACGCTTTGTGGGCCTACCGGACTGCTTTCAAGACACCCATTGGTACTACTCCTTTCACTCTTCTCTACGGTAAAGGGTGTCGCCTTCCTGTTGAGTTGGAACATAGGGCATTGTGGGCTGTGAAGCGGTTGAATTTTGATCTGAAGACGGCTCAGGAGAAGCGGTTGATCCAGTTGCACGAGCTTGATGAGCTAAGGCTGGACGCTTACGAAAGCGCTCGGATCTACAAGGAACGTACCAAGGCCGCTCATGACAAGAAGCTGGTACCTAAAGAGCTTAAGGAAGGGAGTTTGGTGCTGCTATACAACTCGAGGCTCAAGCTCTTTCCAGGGAAGCTAAAGTCACGGTGGAGCGGTCCGTATGAAATCAAGGAAGTATTACCTTACGGAGCTGTCACGTTGGTGGGCAAAAGTTGGAATGCATTTACAGTGAATGGACAGACGGTTAAGCCATACATGGCGAGTGCATTTGACAAGGAGAGCACCTCAATGCTTCTCTAAGACCCACCATCTGCCTAAACCAAGTAAAGTCTAGCTAAAGACGTTAAAGAAAGCGCACTTGGGAGGCATTCCCATGTCTATCCTGTACATATTTTTACTTTATTTCTTTTCCAGTTTTATGCTTTTATCTTCTGAGTGTGTATGAACGGGTATAAGGGATTGCAGGCAAAGATCTTAGATCAAAAAGGAGTGAGAAGGGGCGAATATCGACTAGAGATCGAGTGCTAGATCGACTAAACCTAACTCGATCTTTACTAGATCGAGTTAGTGAATAGAGAGGAGTTAGTCGATCTAGTCGAGATCGAGTGACAAAGTCGATCTATATGAGCACAGATTGATCGGTCCTATCTAGATCGACCGATCTAAAATGTCTCGGGAAATTCTTGGAGTTTAGATCGATCGATCCAAAAATGGATCGACCGATCTATTTTCTCTCCGGAAAATCCTTCAAAGACAGATTGATCACTCGACTCGATCCATCACTCGATCTAAATCGAACCGACCCCTGAATCGAGAACATGGCTCGATCACGTGGACTCAGCCTAGTTGACCAAAAGTCAAGGAACGAGAGAGTACACTCAATCTAAGACTCGATTCCAATCCAATCGAGTCACTGATCGATCAAATCTCTCAATCCAGCCATTATGGGCATGAGATCGAGTCCTAGATCGACCAAAGGGACTCGATCTCATGCCGAGGAAACAAAAAATTTTCCCTCTTTTTCTCCTTTTCCTCGCTTTTTAATTTTGAACAGTGGTCAAGGCAGAAATCTTTGACCACGAAAGTTGTGCCTTGACCACCTTTTGTCAGAAAACCACTTGCACCTCCCATGGTATTAGATTTTTATCGCCTTTAAGTTCTCAACAATCCTACACTCTCTCATTTCTATTCCTTTGAGTTTTTAATCGAGAGAGAGTGTTCTTCTTTTCACAAAGGCATTTAACTCTTATCTTCGATCTTGCAAGGTATTCCAAGAATTTTAAGTGAATCTTTTCAATATTTCCTTTTATAACCGCTTGATCGATTTAAGTTGCAAAGGGTTTTATCGATTTTTTTTAAAGTAACTAGAAAATAGGAAATATTCTAAATTTGATCCTATCTCTAGATTTTCTCTTCCTTTATCTAGATACAATTTTTATAAATCCCCCAAAAATCTAGGGTGTTAGTTGTGGATTTTTCTTTCTCGCTACTCTCTTTCTCGATCTCTCGACGCCTTTCCTTACTCTTTGTTTAAGAATCGTGTTTCAGGCACCAATGGCACCTAGGAGAACCAGAGAAGAGGCTGCACAGAGAGAGGATGAACAACGAGTGGTTCAGGAAGAGGGAACCCAACAAGTTCAAGAGGAGAGGACCCGTTGGACTAAGGAGGAAAAGTCAGCGAAGAAGAGGCTAGAGAGGCTGCACTTCGAGCCTACTAAGTTCGCGAGCAGAGATTTGCTGGAAAGGATGCGTCTCCTAGGGGATTTTGACTCCCTTCTACAAAACATGGGGCTTGCTTGCCTTTCAAGGAGGGACTGTCCAACATATCTGCAAGTGACATTGGATTTCCTCTCTACACTGGAGTTTTCCTATGAGAATCTGAGCCTTCCAACTCCCTCTCAAGGGCACCTCAGCTTCAAGGTCAAAAAGCGGTCATATCACCTTTCCATTGAGGAGCTTTGCCAAGCATACGGACTCAACGCCGCGGCTAAGAAAGTGGAATTTCCGCCTCTCAAGAACGCCAGCATCATATGGGACGTGCTTTGCGATGAAGAGTACAAAGCCAACACGGCTAAAATCAAGAAGGTGAGGAATCCCGTTCTGAGGTACACGCTCAAGTTGTTGGCGAACCACTTCAGCGGACGAGCCGTGTCTCCCACGGTGACGAAGACGGAGCTGTGTTTCCTCTTCCAAGGGATCAAAGGGATACTATGCAGCAGCAAAGAGGAGAACCATGATCCGCTTCTGGATGACCTCGGAAACGATGTCAACTACGGGTGCATTAAAGCCTCCTCCTTGGTGAAGTACAAAGCTTACGCTCTTAGATGCAAGGCGAGCTCAGCTTACATTGGAGGGTTTCTCACGCCGCTCTTCATCCAAGCCGGTGTACCACTTCAGGAGTTCGAGCCTTGCGCGGACAGGTCATACATGGACGAGACTTACATGCGAAATACCGATAGCTTGGGACCTACGCCAGCTCCAGGATTCTTCGCTTATCAATTCTACGATGACAGAGGGAAGAAGAACGTGTGTACCTTGCCCAACGCTGAGGAGACTAACTTGGATAGCATCGGTACAATTCAGGTCTGCCCAACCCACGAGGAGTGCTACACTCCGCTTGGAACAACAATGATGCCCATTCAGTCCACACGAGAGCCGTCAGAGTCACCACCATCAGATGGAGCAATGCCTGCCCACTTTGAGCTTCCGAAGATGGACTTTGAGCCGTGGACCAAGGCTGAGAAGTTTCTTGCCTCAGTAGTGGAGATGCAGCGGAAAATAACTAAGTGGCAAGGAAAGATGATCAAGAAGCTTGCCAAGAAGGTCAGGGGGCTTCAGAGAAGCTCATCCGCGAGGTCTAAAGGGTCCAAAAGCGAAGAAGTTAACCAGCCCGAGAAGAGGAGGAGATCAACTGGCGGTATTGTCATCCGTGAGCAGCAAGGCACCGCGCAACAAGCTCAAAAAAATAATAAAAAAATAATAATAAGAGCCTAAGTGCCAAAAAAAATAAAAAAAAGAAAGAAAAAAAAAATAAGTGAGCCATCAATAAGAAAAAGAATAAGGAGTTTAATATTTTTAAAAACCTTTTCACTAGCCTAAAAGAGTTAAGATGTTTCATATTTTAATTTAGGGATTGCTGAGCTTTTGCTTTGGGAAAGAGGATAGACTCTAAGTGGTGAGTGAGCTTAAAAGAAAATAAATGGGAGGGGTTTTTAGGTTCATTGTTAGTTTATATGGGTAGATGAGAATCTGATCATGTATGCATCAATTGCCTTTACCTTTAGCATTATGCATAAAGTTCTTACCATTTTCGAGAGAAACCCTTGTTTAATATAAAACCACTTTAAAATGAGATCATTCTATGCTCATATCCTTTACCCTTAGCCAAATGTGTTTTGCTTTAAAGTGCATAAGTTTGATTCATGGTTCGGTCATTAATGAATGTTAAAGGATGAGTTTCTTTGATTGTTTGGAATAAGAGAGTCATGATTTGAAATTCTTTGTGCAATGAGTATGGCTAAGATCTTTGGAGTATGAGTGTGTGTATTGCATTTTAGAACTAGTAACTAGGACGTTGAGATTGATTCATTCGAAAAGCACCTTTGCAAGAAGCTTATACCCCTGTTTGTTTTAAAACCTCTCTCCCTTCTTTAATTTTGTTTGCTTGAGGGCAAGCAAAAGGTAAGTTTGGGGGAGTTGATATAGCTGCCTATTCTATGCATTTTGCATACATATAAGTTAGTTTCTCACGCATTTTAGGTTAGATTGCATCACTTTAGGTCCTAGAGTGTTCCTGCACCAGCATATGCATATTTCTTGCATTTCGCATCACAATCAGGTTGCTTTCGGTTAGTTTGGAGCTATGGAAGACTCGTGGACGTGCTGAGATTCGTGGAGAGGCCTATGGACACTTGGAGAAATCCGGATTGCACGCTAAGGACCTGAGATCGAGTAGCAGATCGAGCAAGGCAGGTCGATCTAGATGGGATCGACCAGAAGATCGAGCATGGAGATCGATTTGGAGTAGGGACGTAGACGACGCCATGCAGATCGAGGATTGGATCAAGCTTCCAACCCGATCAGCACAAGATCGACTCGAGGATCGACCAAGAGCCACTCGATTCAGGACATGATCGATTGCCAGATCGAGCTTCATGATCGATCCCAGACAAACCTTATCCGTCCAGCCTGTTTTTGGACCGTTGCGAAGGGGGGGGACCATTTTTGGTTTGGCCATTTTAGGCAAAAACCAACGATCCCTTTCCTTATCACGTTTTATCGACTACTTTTTCATCTTCTCTCTCGTTTTTAGGCGATTCGCCATTGTTGAACTTGAAGCTTTTTCTTGTTTTTGCTTCTGAATATTGGATCGTTTAAGTTAAATCAATCGCCTTTAATGGTTAGTTCTTTGTCTATTGCATTTCGTACGGTTTATCTCATGAGTCGCGAGTAGATTTATTGGGTTTTGGGGTTGAGAGGATTCAAGGGGTCGAAAGGGTTTTCATGTTTGGTGTTTTCTTTTTTTTTAAAGGCTTTCTCTTCTAGGATGTCGAGTTCTTAAGGCTTAAAGAGTCTCACGCCAAGATCTTTATGATCAGAGAGAACTCTTACCTTGACAGGATCCAGAGATCTCAGAAAATCGTATCCTAGAGATTAGTTACTCTTTCCCAAACGTCATGGTAGTTTAGAGGACTAGTTAAGCTGTGTGTTTGAAATCTGTTTTCCTTGCCTTTCAATCTCTTCTTCTGGCAAACGCCATGGGTCTGGAGGAGAGAATGAGAGAGTGTGATATAAGATCAAAGTAAGATCTTATATGTCCGGTATGAGGATGAATCAGTTAGCTGGCCACACGGCACTCTCTAACTTGATCCGGTACGGTGAAGATGATATGGAACGAGGGTGGTGAAGTAACTGGCCAAACGGCACTCTTTACTTAACCGAATGAATGATAACGAACAATGGATCGAAGGACAAACACACACGGCTGTGATAGGACCGTGACTAGTCAGTTTTGAACTCAAGAATCAAAGGGGAAACCACACAATGATCTAGAAATCGGCGGCGGCTTTCTTTGGGAAGAAACTGCGTTCTTTATTGATATTAGGGTAAAAACATGGACTACAATGCTGCATATGGGATTTTATTAATAGTCCTTCAGCCTTGACCTTCTAGGGTCGAAATAAACAAAGAAATGCAAGGACCAAAATACAAAAGTGCATAAAGAAAAGATTACAAAAGTTCATGCTAGAAAATGTAAAAAGAAACTAGAAATAAAGTCTTGCAAAACAAAAGGGGAAACATGAAATATTATGAGATAATTGACAAGTTGTCTTACCGTTGCCTCTTGATTGGTTGGTGTCCAAATACGGTAAGTCTTTGTCTCCACGGTTGTTCTTAAGCTTGGTCGTTTTGATGTGGGGCGATGATGAGGAGAGTTGGGCCGGGGCTGTCTCGTAGTAATGGCCATTCATCTAAGCTGGAGCTGGTCTTGAACGTGGCTGGGCTTTGAACGTCTTGAAAATATCCTAAGTGTTGGCCCACTTGTTTGTTTAGCTCTTCGGTACGACTTCCCGTAATGCTCTCGACCGCGGTACGGGGATGGTACGTAATGCTCTCGACCACGGTACGGGAATGGTTCGTAATGCTCTCGTCCCGTTCGGTAATGTCCTCGTCCGTTGTATTGATAATGAGCTGTTTGAGCAAGCGATTGATGTCCTCCGTCTTCTTAAGGTTGAGAAGGCTCTCTACAGCTTTGTTGAACTCCTCCCTCATGGTCCTTGTACCTGAGCGAGTCCTTGGAGGTTCGTACATGATGGGTACCCGATGCTTGTCCGTGGTGAGGTCCTCATCAGAGTGATCCATACCAAACGCCATGGATGGATCTTGTTCTGTTTTCAAGGCTTAGAGAACCTCACAAAGTGAATAGATCTAGAGTTTTCAAACCAAGCTTGAACCTTTGAAACCCCTGAACGTGAATCTCAACCCTGGACCCTCCTTTTAGTATTTCTTAGTCCCTGTTGATCATTCGTTCGTTGCTTACATGCATCCTGGTCATTAGATTTACTTTCGCTTAAAACTGCTTTTTAGATCGATTGCTTTTGCTCGATCTAGTGGTCGATCTCGTGGTCAATCCACGAGTTGAATTTTAGTAATTCTTAGCTTTGCATTTTAATTATTCTGTCTTTTCCTCGTGATAGCTAGCTCATTCCTGGTATTTTTTAAAATAGTTCTGCCTAGCATTTGATCATAGCATCTAGTTTTTAGGAATTTCTCAAAATCATTCATCATTTGCCTAGCTTTACTCGATCCTTGCATTCTCACTGATCTTTCTAGCTCCTAGGATAGGATTGATACTCGCTTGCATACTTTACTACAACTAAGTTTTACATTTGAGCTTTGATACATCATTGCACACACTGCTGCAAAATCATGCTATCAGTTCTAACTAGGGAAAGTGGTGATTAAGATCTCATTAAGGGGTGATTAGGCTTATCTAACTATTCTCTGTTGTCTCCTTCTCTTTCAAAGTGGTTATTGTTCATAAAGCTTGCTCCTTTTGATTGAGTATGGTATTGATTGATGGATATGGTTAATTAAATGGCTTGTTATCTCATCTCTAAGTATGGTTCGCTTATTTGGCTTGATAGTTTGGTTTGGTCTATGTTTCCTTTGTTCAGTGACATTTAAGTGATTGTTCACCATTGCTAGATGATTCACGTAGGGCTAGATAATGCTGGTTTTGAGATTCGTTTTTGAAGGTTAGATAGTATGCATTAAAAGATCTTGCCTTTGTTTCATTCCTGTTCATTGCTTAGCATTGTTAGGATGTTGCAGCTGTGTGCTTAAATCCATGTTCTTGATTGGTGCTTAGCTAACTAGGTCCTTATTGGTTCACAAGATTGATAAGTTGATCTGAATTATGGCTTGGGTGAGAAAATGATTGCTTGATTAGCACATCTCTTAGGCTAGAATGGTTCTGATCTTTATGCTCACGGTTGAAGGATACGCCATCACTAGTGGGTCTGGCACTTCAATCTTGTAGAATATGAACTACTTATTGACACCAAGTTGGTTCCTTTTAGATACCTTGTCTAGGATTACAACATTGAGAATTGCTTGCTTATGAATGCTTGATGTTTGCTTTTGTTAGAAATTCTCATTTTCACTTTTGAAAATCATTGCCCCACAATTGCTTAAAACCTTAAGTCTTGCTTTTAATTAATTGTCTTTAAGATCATCTTGCTTAGTTCTTGCTTTAGTAGTCATTCTTGCTTAGTTCTTGTTTAGTCATTGCCTTAAGTTCATTGCTTAGTTTTGTTCACTTGCATTTATTTTATGCTTTATTTCCATTGCATTGCTAGGTTGTTAGATTTTTCCTTGTTCAATCAAAACCCCATCATTGCTTAGCTTATTGCATTGTTTGCATCTCATCTTCCACAAATGGATTGATACATGATCCCTATTCTACAACTTATTAGAGACTAAGGACATTTAATCAAGTGACCAAAATGTCGTGTCTCCATCAGCATTTCATCAAACACTCGATGGGCATAGTGATACAAGAGTTTTGACCTCTTATGACAATCACCCATTGCACTTAGTCCGTTGTAGTATATGGGTTTTAATGTCAATCCAAGGGGCTTTAGTTGAATAACAGAAGAGTTGCAAGCATAAGTCCTTAAGTCAATTGAAACAAGAAGGGTTTTGATGCCTAAGCAACTGAACTAACAACCTTAAGTGATCATACACCAAAAAGAACTGAAGAAGAGACAATTTAGCAATGATCAAAGAAGCAAAAGAGAGCAAATAAACAGAGTTTGGCAAATTCGAAATTCAGACAACGAGAAGGCAAGTCCCTATATGTGGTTATTGATTTTTAGGGATTTCAGAAGCTAAGTATGGTTGCTACAAACATCATTGATCAAACAAACAACCTAGCAATGCTGGTTCCTATACATAAAGTTCATAAACAAGCAAGCTAAGTTCAATCTCTTGATAAATAGCCCTTTGCTAAACACTTTAACAATAACTAACTCTCAATAACTCAATCTCAGAAATCCTATTTATCTTTCTAGCATAAAAGATAAACTAGAAAGCATAATATATACAAAAGGATACCATGGGACTACCTCCCAATTGTGCTTGTTTAAAGTCACTAAGCTTGACTTTGATTACCTCTTTAGTTGAGGTGAGGAGAAGGAGTCTTGGAACTCCTTGGTGTCATTTTGCTTCTCTTGACATTGGTGGTGACTCCATTCACCTTGATCTTGGCAAAAGGTGTAGTATTCCCCTCTTGCTGAAGCTTGAAGCAAAACTCTCCCTTATTAGACATTTGGTTTCAAAACCACTTCTCCCTTGCTAGTAACCAGCTTAACATCATTCAGATTCTTGTAACCAACCACTTCAAGGACCTCCTTTTCAATGGTGTCTTCAAACAACTTGACCAAGCAGCAGCCATCAAAACTCTCTCCTTGGTACCCTTCAAACTCTGGCCAATTCTTTCCAAGCTGCTTCAACTTCTTGATCTCCATTGAGAAGGCTTGCTCATTCCCCAGCTTATTCCCCTTGGAGTCAAACCTTAAAACCTTCTTCTTGGTCAGCTTCAGCTCAATAGTGCATTCCTTAGCATCAAACACTGCTCCAGCTGAGGCCAAGAAAGGCCTTCCTAAAATGATAGCATTCTTTATATGCCCTTCCACATCAAGCACCAGGAAATTAGTGGGAATGGTTACTCCTTCTATCATCATTGGCACATCCTTGAGACTCCCAAGTGGTTTCTTCACTGTCCTATCAGCTATAGTAAGGGATACATTACTCTTTTGAAGTTGAGTGTAGCCAAGAGCTTTAGCAGTAGAGGATGGGAGAAGATTGATACTTGCTCCAAGGTCACAAAGACAGCTCTTGAAAGTCTGCCCCTTAAGCTCACATGGGAGAGTAAAACATCCTGGATCTCCAAGTTTCTTGATAGTGAGCTCCTTAACCTCAGCGGTTCCAGTCTTCACCCTCAGCTTCTCAAGTTCTTCTTGGCCATTCAATCCTCTCAATTCCATCTGAGCAGCATAGAGAGTTTCATATTTCTGAACTAGTTGTTCCTTGAACCTTCCTGGAAAAAGGATGGTTGGTTGATAGACAGGAAGAGTAACTGTTTGAGGTTTCTCCTTGTCATCAGCAGCTTCCATCAAGTAATCCTTTGTGTTGTCAACAACCTCATGTGGCGCTCACCACTCTTCATCATCTGAGTTTTCCCCATCTCCAAAGGGTCCTTCTTCTACAGCTCCTTGGTCATTTTCGATTTCTAAGAACTCTTCCCCCCCCCCCCCCCCCCCCCCCCTACTTAGAGGTTCAGTGTCCTCAGTGAACAAGTAGAGGAACTCTTCAATTATAGTCTCTTGATAAATAGCCCTTTGCTAAACACTTTAACAATAACTAACTCTCAATAACTCAATCTCAGAAATCCTATTTATCTTTCTAGCATAAAAGATAAACTAGAAAGCATAATATATACAAAAGGATACCATGGGACTACCTCCCAATTGTGCTTGTTTAAAGTCACTAAGCTTGACTTTGATTACCTCTTTAGTTGAGGTGAGGAGAAGGAGTCTTGGAACTCCTTGGTGTCATTTTGCTTCTCTTGACATTGGTGGTGACTCCATTCACCTTGATCTTGGCAAAAGGTGTAGTATTCCCCTCTTGCTGAAGCTTGAAGCAAAACTCTCCCTTATTAGACATTTGGTTTCAAAAACCACTTCTCCCTTGCTAGTAACCAGCTTAACATCATTCAGATTCTTGTAACCAACCACTTCAAGGACCTCCTTTTCAATGGTGTCTTCAAACAACTTGACCAAGCAGCAGCCATCAAAACTCTCTCCTTGGTACCCTTCAAACTCTGGCCAATTCTTTCCAAGCTGCTTCAACTTCTTGATCTCCATTGAGAAGGCTTGCTCATTCCCCAGCTTATTCCCCTTGGAGTCAAACCTTAAAACCTTCTTCTTGGTCAGCTTCAGCTCAATAGTGCATTCCTTAGCATCAAACACTGCTCCAGCTGAGGCCAAGAAAGGCCTTCCTAAAATGATAGCATTCTTTATATGCCCTTCCACATCAAGCACCAGGAAATTAGTGGGAATGGTTACTCCTTCTATCATCATTGGCACATCCTTGAGACTCCCAAGTGGTTTCTTCACTGTCCTATCAGCTATAGTAAGGGATACATTACTCTTTTGAAGTTGAGTGTAGCCAAGAGCTTTAGCAGTAGAGGATGGGAGAAGATTGATACTTGCTCCAAGGTCACAAAGACAGCTCTTGAAAGTCTGCCCCTTAAGCTCACATGGGAGAGTAAAACATCCTGGATCTCCAAGTTTCTTGATAGTGAGCTCCTTAACCTCAGCGGTTCCAGTCTTCACCCTCAGCTTCTCAAGTTCTTCTTGGCCATTCAATCCTCTCAATTCCATCTGAGCAGCATAGAGAGTTTCATATTTCTGAACTAGTTGTTCCTTGAACCTTCCTGGAAAAAGGATGGTTGGTTGATAGACAGGAAGAGTAACTGTTTGAGGTTTTCTCCTTGTCATCAGCAGCTTCCATCAAGTAATCCTTTGTGTTGTCAACAACCTCATGTGGCGCTCACCACTCTTCATCATCTGAGTTTTCCCCATCTCCAAAGGGTCCTTCTTCTACAGCTCCTTGGTCATTTTCGATTTCTAAGAACTCTTTCCCCCCCCCCCCCCCCCCTACTTAGAGGTTCAGTGTCCTCAGTGAACAAGTAGAGGAACTCTTCAATTATAGTCTCTTGATAAATAGCCCTTTGCTAAACACTTTAACAATAACTAACTCTCAATAACTCAATCTCAGAAATCCTATTTATCTTTCTAGCATAAAAGATAAACTAGAAAGCATAATATATACAAAAGGATACCATGGGACTACCTCCCAATTGTGCTTGTTTAAAGTCACTAAGCTTGACTTTGATTACCTCTTTAGTTGAGGTGAGGAGAAGGAGTCTTGGAACTCCTTGGTGTCATTTTGCTTCTCTTGACATTGGTGGTGACTCCATTCACCTTGATCTTGGCAAAAGGTGTAGTATTCCCCTCTTGCTGAAGCTTGAAGCAAAACTCTCCCTTATTAGACATTTGGTTTCAAAACCACTTCTCCCTTGCTAGTAACCAGCTTAACATCATTCAGATTCTTGTAACCAACCACTTCAAGGACCTCCTTTTCAATGGTGTCTTCAAACAACTTGACCAAGCAGCAGCCATCAAAACTCTCTCCTTGGTACCCTTCAAACTCTGGCCAATTCTTTCCAAGCTGCTTCAACTTCTTGATCTCCATTGAGAAGGCTTGCTCATTCCCCAGCTTATTCCCCTTGGAGTCAAACCTTAAAACCTTCTTCTTGGTCAGCTTCAGCTCAATAGTGCATTCCTTAGCATCAAAAACACTGCTCCAGCTGAGGCCAAGAAAGGCCTTCCTAAAATGATAGCATTCTTTATATGCCCTTCCACATCAAGCACCAGGAAATTAGTGGGAATGGTTACTCCTTCTATCATCATTGGCACATCCTTGAGACTCCCAAGTGGTTTCTTCACTGTCCTATCAGCTATAGTAAGGGATACATTACTCTTTTGAAGTTGAGTGTAGCCAAGAGCTTTAGCAGTAGAGGATGGGAGAAGATTGATACTTGCTCCAAGGTCACAAAGACAGCTCTTGAAAGTCTGCCCCTTAAGCTCACATGGGAGAGTAAAACATCCTGGATCTCCAAGTTTCTTGATAGTGAGCTCCTTAACCTCAGCGGTTCCAGTCTTCACCCTCAGCTTCTCAAGTTCTTCTTGGCCATTCAATCCTCTCAATTCCATCTGAGCAGCATAGAGAGTTTCATATTTCTGAACTAGTTGTTCCTTGAACCTTCCTGGAAAAAGGATGGTTGGTTGATAGACAGGAAGAGTAACTGTTTGAGGTTTCTCCTTGTCATCAGCAGCTTCCATCAAGTAATCCTTTGTGTTGTCAACAACCTCATGTGGCGCTCACCACTCTTCATCATCTGAGTTTTTCCCCATCTCCAAAGGGTCCTTCTTCTACAGCTCCTTGGTCATTTTCGATTTCTAAGAACTCTTTCCCCCCCCCCCCCCCCTCCCCCCCCCCCCCCCCCCTACTTAGAGGTTCAGTGTCCTCAGTGAACAAGTAGAGGAACTCTTCAATTATAATCTCCTCTTCAGCTGAGAAGCTTTCTTCTTCTAGCACAATAGCATTGCAGAACTCCTTTGGGTTAGCTTCTAGTTTTCCAGGAAACTGTCCTTGTGGCTAGGGACCAGCTATGCCTTTGTTGTTCTCCAGTGTTTTGACTCTTGCAGCCAATCCATCAAACTTGTTGGTAAGCTCTACATGCACTGAATCAATTTTGTTGTGGACCTCTGCAAACTTCATATTCATTTCCAAGGTTGTAGTGACTTGAGTGTTGATCATTTGCTGCATGAGGGTCTTGAGGTCAGTGTCTTGAGAGCTAGAGGAAGCTTGTCCTTGTGCTTGGGCATTGAATCCTGGAGGGTTGTAGGGCGCTCTAGGCTGATAGTTGTTGTTCCTCTGCTGAAAACCTTGATTGTTGTAGGGAACAAAAGGTCTTGGGGAAGCTTGCTGTTGCTGTTGGGGGTAAACCTGATCTTGGGGATTGGCATCATTGTTGCTCCTGTAGGAGAAGTTGGGATTTGGTCTGTAGTTCCCATAGTTGTTGTAGCCACCTTGGTTTCCCAAATACTTCATCTCCTCAACTTGGCATTGCTCCTGATCATCAAGCTGAACCATGTCTCCCACAAAGTGAACCTCTTTCTTTTCCCTTAGTAACAAGTCCAGCTTCTCATGTAGAGACTTGATTTCTTTCTTGCTAGACTCTAACTCATCCTTTGCACTCTTTGGTGCTCTGTCAAATTCCTCATTGTAGTTTCCATCAGATTGAGCCAAATTCTCTACTATATCCAAACCTTCATCCACATATTTTGACAGGAAGTTCCCATTGGATGCTGTGTCCAGAAGCATTCTTACCTTAGGCAAGGCTCCTCTGTAGAGAGTGGATAGCAAAGAGGCTTGTGAGAAGCCATGATGAGGGCATTGCAATGTGTAACCCTTGAAGCTTTCCCAAGCTTCTCCAAAGCTTTCATTGTTGCTCTGTGCAAACCCTGAAATCTCATTCCTCATCCTAGCAGTTCTTGAAGTGGAGAAGAACTTTGCTAGAAAGGCTTTCTTGCATTCATCCCAGCTGGTGATACTTCCTTGGGGAAGGTTTTTCTCCCACTGATGTGCTTTGTCTCCTAGGGAAAAGGGAAACAACCTGAGCTTGAAGCCATCTTCACTTACTCCATTTATCTTTATGAGTGAACACAGCGTGTCAAAATTATCCAGATGAACTAGAGGGTCTTCAAGTGGTAACCTATGGAATTTGCTGCCTTGAACCATTGAAATCAGTCCAGACTTGATTTCAAAGTTGTTGTTTTGGACTGCTGGTGGAATAATGTCTGTCCTATTGTTGTAGGCATTTGGTTCATCACCAGCGCCAATAGGTCTACCTGCTCTTGGAGCTTGTGCAGCGCCTCTTGGTCCTTGCTCACCCTGTAAGCCTTTAACACCTTGATGTCCTTGTATACCCTGAGCGCCTGCAGCTCCTGGAGGACCCTGAAATCTGATGTCATCCATGACTTGATCCTGATTGTTCATACCAAGTCATTGCAAGTGTTGCTGCCTTTCTTGCAGTCTCCTTGCTATCTGTCCTCTATCCAGCAGATTGATGTTGTCTATGAAGTCCACAAGATTGCTTGAACCTCTGGATCTCAAGTTCATATACCTGAAAGACAGAAGTGAGAGTCAAACAGAATTAGTAACCAAAGAAAAGTAAAAGCTTGATCTTAAAGATTCTACAAACTCTAATGATTCAAACTTAATTCCCAAATGGCAACGGTGACAAATTGATACAAGGTTTTTAGGACTTGTTTTCAATCACCCTTGTACTAGTCAGTTGTAGTATAGGTTTTATGTCAATCTAATTGAGAAGAGTTGAGAGTAAAATCTCTAAGTCAAGCAAGCAGAGAAAAGGTTTTGTTGCCTAAGCAACAATTCTAGGAACCTAAGTGAAACAAGCAACAAAGGAAGTGAAGACAAAAGCAACCAAGCAGTTTTAAATAAGAAAAACATAGCAAAACAGAGTAAATCCGAGATTCAAATAAGAGAAAGGCAAGTTCCTAGATGTGGTTATTGACTTTGGGGAATTTCAGACATTAACTAAGGCTGTTTCAAACAATATTGATCAAGCAAGTAAGCAAGCAATGGTGATTTCTAGACATAGAGTTAACAATTAAGCTAGTTAGATCCAATCTCTTGGCAAATAACCCTTTGCTAAACATTCTAACAAGAACTAACTCTCATTAGTGCTAAAACATCAAGCAAGAAAGAATAAACAACTCTATTCAAATCAAAATGCTCCTCAAACAGTCAATCTCTTGAGCCAAGGCCAGCAAATCCTCTATTAGAAAATATCAGCATTTCATCAAACACTTGGTGCGCATTAGAGAAAGCTAACAACTTAGACAAGTTTGATCAAGACTAATCTAGCATGAATAACAGATTAATCGAGAGGAACCCATAAACTGAAGCACTTAACAAGCCTTAATCAAGCCTTAAATTTCCCTAATCTACCACATCTAGAAACCCTAAGATAACTACTCACTCATAATCATATTTAACACCAAATCACAAAGAGAAAGGATGCTAATCATGATTAAAAGAGAGATTAAAGAAAGATTAAAACAAATACTTGATTATATTAAACAAAGCAAAGAAATTATCTTACAAACTTAAAGAAAATGCTTAAGAACAGTATTTTGACAAGACATGTCAAAAATCTGGAAAAGAGGCTATTTATAGCCTAGAGAAGAAAACCCTAGAGTAATGGCATAAGCATAATTAAAAACAGGTTCCGGTTGAGTCAGTATCAGTCAGTTGTGTTGGTCTACAGTGACCGAAATGGATCCCTATCGGTCTGGAGTGATCGACACATATGACCGAAATCCATCCGTTGTGTTTGTGTCGATCATACTTGACCGATACTGGTGATCGACACTGCTCCGTATCGGTCATCCTTGACCGATACTCACCGTGCTCTGACCGAAAACTTTTGCAGAGATCTTCTGCTTCGATCCTTCTTGCTCCCTTTTGCCCAGCTAGCATCCTGGATCATCCCCAAAGCTCCTCCAAGCTCCTTTTATCTCCAAAAGCACCTAAAAACATCCAAAATGCAAGGAAAATGCAAACTATACTCTAAATGCAACCTAAGTCTAAAAGGAGGAGAAAATGGGACTAAAGCTAAGGAAAAACATGCAAAAGAGGACCAAAATATGTACTAAATGCAGCCATAAATGGTGTAAATACAAGGGATTTCAAGGCTCTGCGAGATAATACACTCGCCTCGCCCCGAGATCCCGTCTCGCCTCGGCGAGATGATACGCTCGCCTCGCCACGAGATTTCTCACCTCGACGAGATGATACGCTCGCCTCGCCACGAGATCCCTCACCTCGGCGAGATTATACATTCGCCTTGCCACGAGATCCCGTCTCAATTCGGTGAGATGATATGCTCGCCTCGCCATAAGATCCCGCCTCGCCTCGGCAGGAAGACCCGACGGCTTTGCTCCGAATACTCACCTCGCTGCGAGGTCCTACCTCGCCTCGTCGAGACGATACACCGACCTCGTCCCGATGACTCGACTCGCCCCGATTAGACATTGAAGCTCGGGAGCGAGCGTTGCCTTGGTTGGATTCAGCAGTCAAATGACTCACCTCGGACCCAGAAGAGGGAGAAGATGCCATGGAATTTTTTGGAGAGAGATCAAAGAAAAGAAAAGAAAAACCCTAATCGGAACTCTAACATAAAAAAGGGAAAGAGAGAGAAGAAAGAAAACAAACCTTTGAATTTTTTTGAAGATTGAAGGTAATGAAAAAATAAGGAGAGACCTCGCTACTTATAGCCACTTCAACACCTCGCCTCGGGAGTACACAAAATGGTTACAGTCCCCAAGGAGGATTGATTTTTAAACGGGCTTTTTAGGTTCAAAGAGATCAGAAGTCAAGGCCCATTAAGTAATCCAGAAGAAGATGTTCTGAAAAATTCTAAGTATAAAAAAAATGGCGAGGCGAAACACAACGCTTCGATAAGGCAAGGGCGAAGCCAAACTTATGGACTAACGAGTCATTTCACCTCGCCTACGTAACGAGTCGTTTCACTTCGCTTTGTCAAGGACGAAGTTTTCTCCACCTCGCTCAAAGTGGGGGAATCACTTCGTTAACTTAGAGCGAAACGTTATGCCCAGGCTGAGAAATGGCGAAGCAAGATGTAACTTGGCGAAGAAAGACACTTCGCAAAGCACCTCGCCACGACGAAGCAGACGGCTCGCTCGCACAGAGATTTGCCTTGGTACGCCAGCTGAATATCCAACTCACATCGCGAGGAGAAGCAAGGCATAGCCACCTCGCCATCGCGAGGAGAAGCAAGGCATAGCTACCTCGCCCTGGCGACGAGAAGCGGAGCATTTTCATCTCGCTTCGGCGAGGCGAAGCATGGCATATTCACCTCGCCCTTTGCGAGGTAAAGCAAGGCAGTTTCGCCTCGCCCCAACGAGGGGAAGTGGAGGCATTTTCACCTCGTCCTGCCAAAACAAAGCATCTCGTCTTGGCAAAGCGAAAATTCCTAACCATTGATCTCACCTCTTTTGACACCACGTCACCCACATTTTTTGAGTCTGACGAGCTGGGGGGCTAACTGTTGGGGCCGGTTTGCACCCTAGCGAGATCAACGGGAAAATGGCTAAGTACGAAAAATGATTCTTGGTGATGCCCAGACTTTGCACGACCGAAGCCAGTCACCTCGCCCTAGCCGTGCACGGGCGAGGTGAACCGTGCTAAACCCGGGCGAAGCCAATCACCTCGCCCAAACCGTGTACAGGTGAGGTGGACCGTGCTAAACGCGGGCGAAGTCAATCACTTCGCCCAAACCGTGCACGGGTGAGGTGAACC
Organism: Thlaspi arvense; assembly: GCA_911865555.2. Taxonomy (NCBI): domain Eukaryota; kingdom Viridiplantae; phylum Streptophyta; class Magnoliopsida; order Brassicales; family Brassicaceae; genus Thlaspi; species Thlaspi arvense. Next base: position 18,659,084 of record OU466857.2, read on the forward strand.
GTGCAAAAAACCGGGCGAAGCCAGCTACTTCGTCAAACCGTGCACGGGCAAGGAAAACTTTAAATCAAGCCCAAAGGCGAAGGCCCACGAAGCAACGAGGCGAAGCCCCAAGTCAAACCCAAGACGAAGCAATGTGGGCCGAGCCCAAATCCACGAAGAAGTCCGAAGCGGTGTTTACCCTAGAAGACGAAGCCTTGAGGAAGGGGGGGGCCGCGAAGGGGGTAAGGAAGGATTATCTACGGAAATATACTCCGAGATCTTCGTTTAGATTACGACTAGGAGTTGTATAAATAGAGAGTTTAACTCATTAGCGCGGGACATCTTTTTAACCTAGCAAAAGTCTTAGCAAAATACTTGTACCAAAAGCTTATCTAAGCGGCAATAATAAAATCACCTTCTTTGGATCCTTGTTCTCTCGTGTTTAACTTAGAATCTTTACGTCCTCTTTTATTTTAAACAGATAAATTCTATTGTGTGAAATCCAGCCCGCACAATACATAGTATGATGATCACCCTTAGCTGTCCAATATCGAGCTAGACAGCTCGATATGTAGCTCGGTGTGATCATGCAATGTTGCATATCGGACTAACACCTCGATATCATGATCGATACACCTTGACTTATGCTGAATAGCATTCTTTCACTCGCCTGTCAAGGTGTATCGACATGAGACGTCGATATGCACCTCAATATGCCTTAACAAGGGCGATTAATCGTGTTTTATCATCTCGGTTAAGGCATATTGGTGTGTGGTGTCGATACCTTGCTCGATATGCATCCCTTGGTCTTGTATCGACCTGGCACCTCGATACATGTGCTCGATATTAGTGCCAATTGAGGCATATTGATGTGTTTATACCCCGATACATTGCCTGGTAAGGCGTATCGGTTTGCCTTACACCAGTACGCTGATCGATACTAATCCTCTAATGCGTATCGATCAGAATCATCAACGTATGCATGTCGATACTAGTCTAGCACCTCAGTTTCGATCAAGAAATGCTTGATACACTGCTCGATATGAACTTGTATCGATGTGATCTGGCCGATATGCTGGTCGATATTGACCCTTCTTCGCATCCTTCCTTCTTCCAAGCTTGGTTCCTCTTCACTCAGTTTGAACCTGGTTACTAGGGACAATCAAAAACACCCACATAAACATAAAAACATAAAAATGCAAAACTATATACAAGGATACCATGAGATTGCCTCCCAAGTGCACTTGTTTAGAATTACTTAGCTTGAATTTCCTCAGCTCCATCGTTAGGGTAAGGAGCAGGAGTCTTGGAACTTCTTAGTGTGATCTTGCTTCCTTTGACTCTCTTGGTGAATCCATCAGCCTTCAGCAGTGCAAAAGGCTTAGACCTTCCCTCTTGCTTCATCTTGTAGCAAACTTCACCACCCTTAGAGTCCAATGGTCTCAAAACCACTCCATCTTCTATAGGACCCAACAAGATTTCATTCACAGCATCAGAACCACCCACTTTGAGGACCTCCTCTTCAGTGGTATCAGCGAACAACTGGGACAGAGAGCTTCCATCAAAGCTGGGTCCTACATAGCCATCAAACTCAGGCCAATGGTTACCAACTTTCTTCAACTTCTTAACCTCCATTGAGAAAGCTTGGTCATCATCTAGCTTGTTCCCCTTTGAGTCAAACTTCAGCACTTTCTCCTTGGTTAGTCTCAGCTCTATTGTGCATTATTTTGCATCAAAAACTGCTCTAACTGAAGCCAAGAAGGGTTTGCCTATGATGATGGCATTCTTGATCTTTCCCTTAACATCTAAGATCAGAAAGTCTGTTGGGATAATCACTTCTTCAATCATCATGGGCACATCTTTAAGGGCTGCTAGAGGTACCTTTACGGTGCCATCTTCTATGGTCAAGGACACATTGCTCTCCTGGAATGAAGTGTAGCCCAGCGCCTTAGCTATAGTGGAAGGAAGCAAGTGGATGTGTCCACCTAAGTCACAAAGACAACTCCTGAACATCTTCCCTTTGATTTCAAAAGAAAGAGTAAAGCATCCAGGATCTCTAAGGTTCTTGATGTTCAATACCTCAGTCTTGGCAATGGCTTCTTTCTGCTCTTTCCCAACATCAAGACCTCTAAGCTTTATTTTGTTGGCATACAGAGTGGTGTACTTATCCATTAGCTGTTTCTTAAACCTTACAGGAAAAAGGAGAGCTGGCTTGTAAAGAGAAAGATCATAGATTCCAGTTTCTTTCTGAGCTTGAACCTTCCCAAGTAGCCTACTCTTCTCCTTTTCCTTAGTGGCTGCTGCTTCAAGAGACTCATCCTTTGTATCCTCTTTGTTGGCGTCAGCTGCTGAAAACACCTCTCCCCCAATCTGAAGTTCAATTTCCTCATTGAGCAATGAAAGTAATTCTTCAGTGACAGCCTCCTCTTCAGCTAAGAGAGTCTCTTCTTCAGTAGCTATGGCATTGCAAAACTCCTTAGGGTTTGCTTCTAGTTTTCCAGAAAGGTTTCCTTGAGTTTTAGGGCCAGATATGCCCTTGTTGTTCTCAAGTGTCTTCACTCTAGCAGCCAACCCATCAAACTTGTTGGAGATCTCCACATGGAATGAGTCCATTCCGTTATAGACATCAACAAACTTCTTGGTGATCTCCATATATGTAGCGTTTTGGCCTTGAAGGAGTTGTTGCATCATCCCTGTCATCTCAGCATCATTGGCATTAGAAACGCTAGCTTGACCTTGTGAGAAACCAGGAGGGGCGAACTGCTTAGGCTGGAAGGTACAAAGGGTTTGTTGAAAGCTACAAAGGGTTTTTGACAAGCTTGCTGTTGTTGTTGAGGTGGGTAGACCTTATCTTGTGGGTTGGCTACATTGTTACTCCTGTAAGAGAGGTTAGGATTGTTCCTGTAGTTCCCATAATCATTGTAACCTCCTTGATTTCCAAGATAGTACATCGCTTCAACTTGGCAAGCATCTTGATCTTCAATCTGAACCAAGTCACCAACAAAGCTAACTTCCTGTCTTTCCCTTAACAACAGATATATCTTCTCATGTAGAGCCTTGATCTCCTTCTTGTTAGCCTCCAGTTCATCCTTTGCACTCCTAGGAGCTCTATCAAACTCTTCATTATAGTTCCCATCTGATTGTGCTAGATTCTCAACACGTTCCATTCCCTCATCAACATCTTTGGAAAGGAAATTACCATTAGATGTTGTATCCAAGAGCATTTTTATCTTTCGGAGAGCGCCCTGGTAGAGAGTGGAGTGATGGTTGTGAGAAGCCATGGTGAGGGCACTGAAGTGTGTACCCTTTGAACCTCTCCCATGCTTCACCAAAACTCTCATTGTCCCTTTGAGCAAAACCAGAGATTTTGTTCCTGATTCTAGTTGTCCTTAAAGTAGAGAAGAACTTGGTCACGAATGCTCTCTTGCACTCATCCTTACTTGTGATGCTTCCCTGAGGTAAGTTTTTTTCCCAATGTTGAGCTTTGTCTCCAACTTAAATTAAAGACTCAACTTAAAACAATCTTCACTGACTCCATTTATCTTGGTCAGTGAACAAAGCCTATCAAAGTTTTCTAGATGGTCCAAGGGGTCTTCTAAAGGTAAGCCATGAAACTTGCTTCCTTGTACCATGGAGATCAGTTCAGACTTGATCTCAAAATTGTTGTTCTGAACAGCTGGAGGGATGATTCCTGTTCTGTTGTTGTAAGCATTGGGTGCATCTCCTGCTCCAATGGGTCTGATTGGGCGTGCACCATGGTCTGGTCCTCTCTGACCTTTCTCACCTTGGACTCCTTGATGTCCCTGAACACCACCAACTCCCTGAACACCTTGTGCTCCTGGTGGTCCCTAAAATCGCTGATGTTGAGCTGATGAAACCTTTGCAGTCTCTCTTTTTCCCTTGCTGCTCTTAATGCTCTCTCCACTTGCAGAATGTTGTGTTGATAATCCAGCAGGTTTTGATTACCTCTAGACCTCAAGTTCATACACCTATAAGAGGAAGAGAAAACTTGCAAATTAGTAACAAACAGAAAATAACAGCTTAATCTTAAGCAATCCACAAATCCTAATGCTTAAACTAAACCCATATGGCAACATCGCCAATTTGATAGCAGGATTTTACTTAGCTATTCAAATCCTAACACACTCATGTCATTGCAGTATGAAAGGTATCAATCCATCCGAGTTCATAAGACACTAGGAATGCAGCAAATCACTTAAGTCAAGCCAAATTCAAGAAAGTAGTTGTAATCAAACTAAACAAGACTAAGCAACACAGATTTAAAGCAAAAAATTCTAATAGAATAAAGCAAGGATCTAAGATGGGGGTTATTGACTAAGAGGAGATTAAAACTAAACTAGTGATGCTTCAAAACTATTCAAACAAACCTATCTTCTAAGCATAAAATTAACATTAATGACTAGCTCAATTTCTTGATACTAATCACTTTGCTAAACACACATTCAAGATAAATCCTTTTACTCAAACACATGATCAGCAAGCATTGAGAATTGAACACCAATCCTATAAAGCTAAAATGCACCTTAGACATCTAATTCCTTAGGCCAATAGAATAAATCCTCTAAAAGACTCATTGCAACATTTCATCAAACACTTATCAGGTATAAGAAAACGCCAAGATACTAAACAAGCCTGTCCAAGACTAATCAAGTGTTAAGCACATCTAATAGAGAGAAGACAATCATCTTAAGCACAAGACATCACTAATCTAATCCTAAAATCCCTCTAATCTATCACATCTCAAACCATAAATAAGACTACTCACTAGACATAATCAAAACCACAAATTCCATAGAGAAATAATGGCTAAGCATGATTAGAAAGCAGGATAAGCAAGAATAGATTAAAAACAAATACATATTTCCACTAAATCAAACTAGTTCTTACAAAGCAAAGCTGAAAGAGGAAAGGTTTAAGCAAGAACAGAAGAAAATTAATAAGATCTAAGTTTCCTAACCATTTCAGAAACCCCTAATAAACCAAGATTAAACCAAAAATAGGCTGACTCGGATGGACCATATTGGCTTTGTACATCGATACAGACATCGATATCAAGTCTTCTTGTGGGTTGTATCAACATGGCCTGGTCAATATGTAAGGCTTCAAGAATGTATCAGCTTGACTCCAGAGAGGGTCAAGGTATTTCTATAGTTAGTAATATACCAGGCTATTATGACAAATATGGAGAGACAAAGACGTCATCTCAGCAATACAGGCATCTGGCAAGTATGAAGGGGAGGTGATGAGACCATTTTACATGTGCTTAGGGATTTTCTGGCGATGGCAGGCATATGGAATCGAGTGCTCCCTATGAGAAAGCAAAGGCAGTTCTTTGAGAAATCCCTGATGGGGTGGGCATACGAAAATTTAGGGGACAAGTTGGATGGAGCAGGTTCTCCTTGGGCTATAATGTTTGCAATGAGAGTTTGGTGGGGATGGAAATGGAGATGCCGCAATGTCTTCGGAGTAACAGGGAAATTTAGGGACATGGAGCGATTCATTAAGGACCTTGCAAAAGAGGTAACTGTCGCACACTCTTCTATCTGAGGGAACAATGGCACATGAGGGAGGGTGGAAAGACTCATATCATGGAAGCCTTCGCTAGGGGGATGGATGAAACTGAATACAGATGTTGCATCACATGGCAATCTGGGGTTCTCCACGACAGGAGGGGTTTTGGCGGGATGAGTATGGTAACTGGTGTGGAGATTTCCATTGACGAAACTCTGGGGAGTTTACTGTGGTCTTTACATGGCGTGGGAGAGTAGAGCTTCTCGGGTGGAGCTCGAAGTCAATTCTAAGATAGTGGTGGGATTCCTAATCGAAGGGATTTGTAATGTGCATCCTCTATCGTTGCTAGCACGGTATTGCTACGGCTTTTTGTGAAGAGACTGACTTGTCCGAGTCTCTCATGTTTTTAGGGAAGCAAATAGACTTGCAGACAGTTTAGCCAACTTTGCCTTCTCGTTTCTTGTTGGGTTTTGTTTTTTTACTTCGCCTCCGAAGGATGTTATCCAGTTAGTGTTAGAGGATGTAAAGGGGGTTTCTGGAGCACATAATGTGCTATTGTAATTTGGTTTTGAATTTTAATAAAGCAAATTCGCCTCCTATCCCTCACCAAAAAAAAAAAATATTGTCATTGTTCAACAAGTTATCCTTTCTCCATATATATCCATTTAATGGATAAGATAGACGAGAACCTTCATGAATGTATATCATCTTCCTTGTTTCTTGTAAGTTTAGTGCTAAGAAAAATGGAAACCAAATAAATGAAGATTTTGATTCCACTATTTCGGTGGGTAACCATTTGTGAGTTATTAATAATTAACTCTCCTTATTTTTGTCGATGTCTATATATATATAAAATGCATCCTCTAAGTCAGTTATCTTAGACAAGAACCCAAAAATTATAAGGACCCATTATACCAAAAGGTCTAAGGTTTTATAAGACCTCATCAGAGAATTATAAAGCCATTGTGACATTTTTCTTTATATTTATCGCCATCAAAATTGATTAATGGTTTTTGTTAGAGATTTTGGCAAAAACGACAAACGGGAATCAAACTACACGTTACTCTTTACCGCTATGATCTTTCTCGGACTCTTAAAGATGAGTGCAGAGAATGAATCAACACAAAATCAAATAAATGGTACGAAAGATTCTGATGTAACAAACTTTAATTATACACATTTTTTAGATGAATTGAAAGAAAAATGTTGTTACAAAGAAGACCTCACATCTTATGCATATCATATATGCGTTTGGGTTATCTCCTAATGTAACTCCAAAAACGATGAACTGGTAACTCAAAGAGCTAATGTATAGTTTAATGAGTTCAACACTGTATAGGTTGAGATAGAAATACCCGAAGATTTTTTCATTACTGTAGAGGTTGAAATAGATATATCCAACTTCTCAGGCTTGGGGGCGAATACTCAAAATACCTCTGACTGCCTTATAAAATTGACTTAAAAACTGGGTACATGCTGCAGCTCTGTGGAGAAGACGGATAGTTGAACTCAACCCTCCGGAATCTCCTTATCCCTTTCAGAGGTTATGCGGGGTATGAGCACTCTTGTGGCGACAGCCGGTGTTTTGTGTCGGGTTTGGAGACGCTAGACCGACTAGGGCCTTAAACATGCGGGAGGTCGGCCTCATTATCCTTGACACCAACTATGGGGCAGAGGTTCTGGTGCGGGCTGCTATGGGGGGGTGATAGCTCCACCTGGATCCCTGACTAGCTCTGGGAGCGGATGTCGCCTCCCTGCTCCATTTTGTCTTTTGGGCTGCCCTGGCGGCTGGTCGCCATGTACCACCGCCGACTACTTTCTTTGTGGGACTGCATATATGTCTACCCCTTCCTTCCACTACCAATTGTTCAGGAACAAATTGTGGATTGCTTCCAGGGGTGTGTGTTCATTCGAGTAGTGGATCTGTGTCTCCAATAGGGGGATGAGTGGCATGCGGTCCCTGAGTAAAAGTTTAATTGTGTCCTATGCACACAATAAAAGAATGACCCAAGCCTCTGGGAGAACTAGAAGGGGGTTTTCCTCCCGAAAGTTTTCTGATGCTCAAATTAGATAACACCCCACTGGAAACAAATACTCGGGAGGGAGAATGAGTGATGATAGTGTTATGGTTTAAGTATCACGTCCGAGGATCATGATATATGTATGTTGTTTGATGAGGGTGGACGTATGATAGATAGACCATTGAGAGAGTGGGGTTCGAACACTCTCGATGGGGGTTAAAGTAGATGGTTAAGGAGGAAGGAAAAGCTCATCTCGATAGACGTTCCTTATGGGGAACGTTGAGCGTATCCCTTTCAGTCCCTCTGCAAGGTCGGGAGGTGTGGTGTGCTCCTGGGAGTGTTAATGGTTCTCTACTCATTTCTCCATATTGTTCATCTCCCTCTCAGTATTGACTACCTTTCTCTCACAATTTCCAAGCTCCAAAAAGGTATCTCTCCTCTCAAAGTCCTCGACTCTCTTCTCTTTCTCGATTAGCTTTCGCTCCCTTTTTATACTTTTTTCGCTCTGACCCATCCCATCGGTATAGCGCAAGGTAGGAGCAGGTGGGCTAGCACAGCACATATTCGACTTGAGAAGCTCGCCAACTGCCCGTAAATAGTTGGTTAGGGAATCGTTGAGCAGACCTAGACAAAAAAAGTCATTCTTCGGCAATGTAGGGTTGAATACATGTCCAAAATATATCAAGAAGGTGTAATAACAAAATTTGAACCATGAATAAAGGGGTCAACATCATATAAATTCAATTAAATCGTACATATTATATATAAAATATGTAAACAAAAGAAAATTTATAAATCTTTTAGGGGTTAGCTGACATCCCTCCTCTTCACCTAGCTCCGCCAGTGGACATAGCAATATTAAGAGCACCGCGGTTCACTGATTTAGGGATATAGACGATATGCCCAAACTCCAGAAGTGAAAGTAGATAATGCATTCTCTCAAGCAAAAAGTGATGGTAAGGTGATAAACACTTTGTTTGTTTGCAAGGGTGAGAATGCAATGAGGTTATCAAACTCAAATGCAAGACAGGTTGTAGCACAGTATGCAAGAGAGAGTCAATCCACACCTAGGATGATAGAAAATGCAAAGAGAATGCAAGGACTAATGCAAATCTAAGCGAAACAAGACAGGTTTGTTTAGAATCTCTAAAAACTAGATGCAACAACTAAATAGAATGCAAACTATTTTAATATTACCAGGAATGATCAAACTACCTTGAGAAACAAAAAGAATAATTTAAGGACAAAGCTTCGAATTACTAAAATTCGACTAGTGGATCGACCATGAGATCGACCACTAGATCGAGCAATAACAATCGATCTCGTCTAAAAATGCAAGAACAGTAAAACTAACGACCAGGATGCTATCAAGGATCAAGCGAATGACGAGAGAAGATGTAAAAATGCTAAAAGAGAGGGCCTAGGGTTGAGATTCATGGTCAGGGGTTTCAAAGGTTCGACCTTGGGTTGAAAACTTTAAATCGACTCACTTGGTGAGGATCTCTAAGCCTTCAAAACTAAGCAAGATCTATCTGTGGCTTTCGGTATAGATCACTCCTTCATCCTCTCCTCCAAACCCATGGCTTTTGGTGGAAAGAGAGGTCGAAGGGCAAGGAAAACAGATTTCAAACGAGTGACTTAACTAGTCCTCCAAACTTCCATGGCTTTTGGGAAGGGGTAACTAGTCTCTAGGGTGTGATCTTCCGAGGTCCCTGAATCCTGTCAAGGTAAGGAACCTCTCGGATCATGAAGCTCTTGGCGTGAGAGTCTTCAAGCTTTGAGAGCTCAACACCCTAGAAGAGATAGCCATTAAAACACTTAGAAAACCCCAAGATCGAAACTCTTTAGACCCCTTAATCCTCTCAACCCCGAACCCAAATAAACTACTCACTACACATAAGGTAAATCAAGCAAAGCATGGAAAAGGAAACGATGAACATGAAAAGAAAACTAGATTAAGCTGAAAACGATTCGATTACAAATCTCAAGAAAACTCAAGGTTTGACAATGGTGTTCTTCTTCAAAACCAGAGAGAAAACATAAAAAAAGATAAGGATGAAAAGTTGTGTGGGAAAAGGACGTCGCCGCCTTCCCAAAATGGCCAAAACAAGCTGATGGTCCCCCCTCGCTAGCGGCCAAAAGTGGTTGAAAGGACAGAGATCGACTCCGGGATCGAGCGGTTCTCTCGATCATCTCCGAACATCGTGTCTTCAGCTCGATCTGGGTCTCGATCATCTTCGGCGGATCGAGTGTTGCATCCGATCTCGGTTTCGATCTTCAGTTGGATCGAGTGGTGTACTCGATCTGGCTCTCGCTCTGCATGGCGTCATTTACGTCCGTACCGTTTGATCGACTGCTTCACTCGATCCTCGTCTCGATCATTCTCCTTGGATCGCCTGGTCTTCTCGATCTTCTGGTCGATAACATCCAAGATCGACCTCCCATGCTCGATATGTTCCTCGATCTCTGATCCTTAGCAAATATCCGAGCTTCCACGAGCCGCTGCAACAGCTTCAGCACGTCCACGAACCTCCACGACTCCAAAGCAGCCAGAAACAACCTGAATGTGATGCAAAATGCAAGGAACATGCGTATGCTAGTGCAAGAATGCTCTAGGACTCTAAGTGATGCCATCTAATCTAGAATGTGATGCAAATGCATGAACAGCTAACTAATATGTATGCAAAATGTATGTAATATGCAGTAACATCAACTCCCCCAAACTTACTTCTTGCTTGCCCTTAAGCAACAGAAAATAAGTAAGGAAGAGAGGTTTTAAGAAAAACGAATGGGGGTTTAAACTCCTTGCAAAGGTGCCTTTCAAATGAATCAATCTTAATGTCCTAGTTAACAATTCTAAAATGCTATGCCTACACTCATACTCCAAAGAACTTAGCCATACTCATCACACAAAGAAATTCAGATCATGACTCTCCTATTCCTAACAATCAAAGAAACTCATCCTTTAACATTCATTAATATTCGAACCATGAATCAAACTTATGCACTTTAAAGCAAAACACATTTGGCTAAGGGTGTAGGTTATGAGCATTGAATGATCTCATTTGAAAAGGGTTTACAATTAAAACAAGGGTTTCTCTCAAAAATGGTTGAACTTATGCATAATGCTAAAGGTAAAAACAATTGATGCATACATGATCAGATTCTCATCTACCTATGTAAACTAATCAATGATCCTAAACCCCTCTCATTTATCAACTTTTATCCTCACTCACCACTTAGAATCTACCCTTTTTTTTCTCAAAATTTAGCAATCCCCAATTCGAAACAAAAATATTTTTAAACTCTTTAGGCTAGTGAAAAGGTTTTGAAAATAATTTTGCTTTTTAAATATTTCTTATTGGTAGCTCTCCTATTTATTTTTTTTTCTTTTCATTTTTTTATTTTATTTTTATTTGGCACTTAGGCTCTTTTTTATCTTTTCTTTTTCTTTTTAATTGGGAGAGCTACCTCCTGAAATTTATTAGAGCATATACATAGTTTTTAAACACAACCTTTCACTTAAAACCCATTTCTTTCTTTCAATCACCAAACTCTTTGAAACTGATAACAAATAGAAATAAAAACAACCCCAATGATCCCCTAAACTTATCCTAAGCTTATACCTAGCTTCAAAATACAAAGCTAGCAATCATATGAGAACCAAATCATGTCGCCTAAACCTAACATTTTATGTTAAGTTCAAAACCGAAAAGAAGGCCTCACAATGATGTCACACAAGAAATATATTTGGCTTCAAAGAAGGGTAAGGGTTAAGGTGGGAGTTCTACTTAGGCTCACAAAGAGTGGTGAAAAGGAAGACGAGAGCCTAAATATTTTAAAATCCATGTGTTCATTTTCAAATGCATAAGGATGATAATTAAAATTTCAAATTAAGGTTCTCACTTATTATGACAAGTTTCAAATCATGAGAGTTCAATTCAAGTCACGAAAATCCTAGCAAGTGATTCAAGCATGGTAAGAACTTACTTTCAAAGCATAGACAAAGCATTAGAGAACTACTAACTAGGGCATTGAAACAATTCATGAGTAAAAACACCTTTTTAAGAAACTCTAACCCCTTATGCAAATGCGAACAACCTTGATGCTAAGAGAAATTCTAGACTCAATCCTAACATGTTTTGACAAGATGAATGCAACTACATGAATCTTTGAAAAAAAAATTTAAAAATTTTACCAATTTTTCATGAACTAATGACTCAAGGATGCTAAAAGAAAATAAGATCACAAAACACATGTCAAACCACACATGTACTCCCCCAAACTTGCTTGACACCGTCCCAGTGGCAAACACATTCGAAGGAGCACCAAAACACAAAGCAAAAAGAAGCAAATATGAGCCGTTATGTACAATGGAAGAAGGTTGTTACCTCTGGTCTAGTCTTGGCTGGAACTTGAGGATGTTCCAGAGGAGCTAGAGATTGTTGCTTTGCCCTTGTCGGCTGGTTCTTGGAGAGAATGGCGCGCCGGCTGAATGGTGCTGCTTTGTGCCTCGCGGATGACAACTCCACCGGTTGAGAGCCTTCTCTTCTCGGGTTGGTGAACCTCTTTACTTGCATCCTTCTTAGGCGAGCCTCCTTGAAGTGCCTTGATTTTCTTGCCAAGTTTCTTGAGCATTTTACCTTGCCGCTTATTGATTTTCCTTTGCATATCCACAACAGATGCTAGGAACTTCTCTGTTTTGGTTCTTGGCTCAAAATCTAACTTGGGAAGTGTGTAGGCTTCGGGCATCTCATCTTCCGTGGCTGGAGACTCGGACCTTTGACGAGGAGCAATCGCCGAAGCAGGTGGTCCTCCTAGAGGAGCAAAGCATTCCTCTTCTGTGGGCAAGAACTCGATGTTCCCAACACCAAGCAGCTCGGTCTCATCTTTGTTTGGCAGGATGCACACTCTCTTCTTGTCTTCGTCGTCTATGAAGAGGTAGGCGCAGAACCCTTCTGCTGGCGTGCGACCCAAGCTGTCGGTATTCCTCATGTAGGCCTCGTCCATGAAATCTCTGGCTGGTACATGTGCGAAGTCGTGTATAGGCACACCAGCTTGCAAGAATAGAGGAGTGAGGAAGCCGCCAATGTAAGAAGAAGTTGCCTTGCACCGCAAGGCATAAGCCTTGTATTTCACCAAGGAGGCAGCAAGCACACATCCGTAGTTCACCTCGTCGCCGAGCTCATCCTCCATAGGCTCTTCATTTGCATCCGGATCACACACCAAGTGCTTCACGCCTTGGAACAGGAAGCAAAGCTCGGTCTTTGTGACCGTGGGAGCAACTGATCTTCCGCTAAACGTGTTGGCAATCAGCCTCAAAGTGTACCTCAGCACCGGGCTTCTCACTCTCTTGATCTTGGCGGTGTTGGCTTTGTAGTCCTCGTTGCTAATCAGGTCCCAAAAGTCGTCTGCTCGTTTGAAGACGGGGAACTCGACTTTGTTGGCATCCGCGTTGAGACCATACGCTTGACATAGCTCGGGGATGGAGAGGGTGTAGGCTTGATGTCCAACCTTGAAGTAGAGGCGACCTTGTGAAGGAACGGGTGTGCTCGGATTCTCGTAACGGAACTCCAACGTGGCAAGGAAGTCTATTGTCACTTCTGGAATGGTTGGGCAATCCATCCGTGACAGACATCTTAGGCCAATCTTCTTGAGGAGTTGGTCGAAATCCCCAAGAATCCCTAGCTTGAACAGCAGCTCTCGATTAGCAAACTTGGTAGGCTTAAACCGAAGCCTTTCTAGCCTTTTCTTGTCCCTCTTCTCATCTTTAGTCCATCTGACCCTCTCTTGAACAGCCACCTCTTGTCCTTCTCCCTCTTATGCTGTCTCTTCTCTAGTTCTCTTGGGGGCCATTGTACCTGAAACAAGTTTTCTCAAGAAGTTTGATAAGCAAAACGGCGGTTTGATGAGAATAAGAGAGAAGAAAGAGAAAGCTTATAAATACTACCCTAGAATTTTGGAGAATTAATAAAAATTATAGCTAAATAAAGGAGAATAAAATCTTTAGATACTAGAAAATCTAGAATTATTCCTTTTACTTAGCTAAATTTTAAAAATCAAAATCGACCCTATCTTCTAGAACAATATCTTGTGAATTTAAAGGAAAATTTCCTAAAGATAAATCATTAAACTCTGAAAATACTTTTGCAATAATGTTAAAGAATCTTTTGCTAGCCCTTGAAAACCGTAAACTGTCACTCTCTTTGTTTAAAATTTTCGAGAAAACAAGAATGAGAGGGTGAAAAGTTGTTGAAACATTTAAAGACTAGCAAAAAGCAAAACCATGGGTAGTAAATGTGGTTTTCTGACAAAGTCTTGGTCAAGGCACATCTTTCATGGTCAAAGATGCTTGCCTTGACCAAGTTTTGAATTTAAAAATTAGAGAGAAAAGAATAAAAGAGGAAAAGAAAATGTTACCTCGGCATGAGATCGAGTCCATTTGGTCGATCTAGGACTCGATCTCATGCCCATAATGGCGATTACTCGATTTGATCGAGAGGGTTACTCGATTTGAGACTCGATTCATGATGAATCGAGTCTTGGATCGATTGGCTCCCTCGATCATTGAGATGTTGGCTCCACGGCTAAGTCCTCATGATCGAGCTATGTCCTTGATTTAGGGGTCGATTTGGCATAGATCGAGTGATGGATCGAGTCGAGTGATCGATCTGGTTTCAACAGATTTTCCCGAGAAAAATTAGATCGGTCGATCCATTTTGGATCGATCGATCCTTTTTCGTCAAGATCGATCTTATCACTCGTTCTCGTCTAGATCGACTGGCTCCTCTCGATTCACTGACTCGATCTAGCAAAGATCGAGTCAGGGTCAGTCGATCTAGCACTCGATCTCTAGCCTTTTCTTAACCCCTATCGCCTCTTTTGGACTTCAAGATCAAGGTTTAGACTCCTCATACCTGTTCCTACACACTTGCAAAATAAAAACATAAAACTGAAAGAGAAAGAAAGCAGAAATATGTACAAGATAGACATGAGAATGCCTCCCAAGTGCGCTTTCTTTAACGTCTTTAGCTAGACTTTACTTGGTTCAGGCGGATGGTGGGTCTTGGAGAAGCACCGAGGTACTCTCCTTGTCATAGCTGTCTGCCAAGTAAGGCTTGACTCTGTGTCCATTGACGGTGAATGCACTGCCACTCTTTCCCATCAATGTAACAGCTCCATAAGGCAACACTTCTTGGATAACAAACGGCCCGCTCCACCTTGACTTCAGCTTTCCCGGGAAGAGTTTGAGTCTTGAGTTGTACAGCAACATTAAACCTCCTTCCTTAAGCTCCTTGGCAACCAACTTCTTGTTGTGAGCTTCCTTAGTCCGCTCCTTGTATATCCGAGAGCTCTTTCAGTCTTAATTCGTCCAGTTCATGTAGCTGAATAAGGTGCCTCTCCTGAGCAGTCTTGAGGTCAAAGTTCAGCCTCTTCACAGCCCACAATGCACGGTAATCCAGCTCAACCGGGAGATGACAGCCCTTGCCATAGAGTAGAGTGAAAGGGGTTGTACCAATCGGTGTTTTGAAGGCGGTACGGTAGGCCCAAAGAGCGTCGTCCAGCTTCACTGTCCAGTTTTTCCTTGTTGCTCCGACAGTCTTCTCCAGTATAGCCTTGATTTGCCGGTTGGAGACTTCCACTTGACCGCTTGTTTGAGGATGATACGGTGTAGCCACCTTATGCTTAACGCCATACTTTCTCAAGAGGTTCTCAAAAACCTTGTTTATGAAGTGGCTTCCTCCATCGCTTATAACCACCTTAGGTACCCCAAACCTCGGGAAGATGATACTCTTGAACAGCTTGATTACCACCTTAGAGTCGTTTGTAGGGGAAGCAATAGCCTCAACCCATTTAAAGACATAATCCACTGCTACTAAGATGTATTTGTTGCCATATGAAGAAGGAAATGGCCCCATGAAGTCTATGCCCCACGCGTCGAACACTTCAACCTCGAAGATGGGAACCTGAGGCATTTCGTTCCTCTTAGTGATATTCCCTGCTCGTTGACATGCCTCACAGCTCTTCACAAACTCGTGTGCATCTTTAAAGATGGACGGCCACCAGAAACCGGCTTGCAACACTTTCGTGGCAGTTTTGAATGAAGGGAAGTGTCCTCCGTAGGAAGAGCCATGGCAGTGATAGAGGATGTCTCTAGCTTCTTCCTTCGTAACACACCTCCGGTACAAACTGTCCACTCCTCTCTTGTATAAGTAGGGCTCGTCCCAAAAGTAGTCACTAGCCTCTCTCATGAACCGCTTCTTGTGATAGCTGTTGAGATGTGTTGGCTCCTCACCACACGCTAAATAGTTCACTACATCAGCATATCACGGTAGATCCTCCTCTTTGAAACTCAACACCTCTTCAAACCGCCCCTCTAGCTTTCCACAAACAGCCGTGGTGATCGCCATGAGTTGCTCTTCTGGAAGAGAGTCATCTAAGGGGAGAGACTCATTGATCCTTAGCCGTGAGAGATGGTCAGCGACTCCGTTTTCTATTCCCTTCTTGTCTTTAATCTCCATGTCAAACTCCTGGAGCAAGAGAATCCACCTCAAGAGCCGAGGCTTAGTGTTTTTCTTCGAATAGATGTATCGCATAGCAGCGTGATCCGTGTATACAATAGCCTTGGATCCAACAAGATATGATCTGAACTTATCAAAGGCGAACACTACTGCAAGCAACTCCTTCTCTGTAGTGGTGTACCTTGTTTGCGTGTCATCCAAGGTTCTTGAAGCATAGTAGATCACGTGTAGCTTCTTGTCTTTCTTCTGACCAAGAACGGCTCCTACGGCGTAGTTACTAGCATCAAACATGATCTCAAAGGGTAGAGACCAGTCTGGTGCTTGAACTATAGAGGCTGATGTAAGGGCTTCCTTGATGGTCACGAAAGCTCGCAAATACTCCTCATCAAACACAAACTCAGCTTCTTTGCACAACAACCGTGTAAGAGGACGTGCAATCTTGGAGAAATTCTTGATGAAGCGCCTATAGAACCCGGCGTGTCCCAAGAAACTTCTGACTCCCATAACGTTAATCGGCGGCTCAAGACCCATCATGACTTCCACTTAAGCCTGATCAACCTCAATGCCCTTCTCTGATATCTTATGACCAAGCACGATCCCTTCCTTAACCATAAAGTAGCATTTCTCCCAGTTTATCACCAAGTTTGTCTCTTCACAACGTTTTAGTACCCTGCAAAGATTCAACAAACACGCAGAAAAGGACGCACCATAGACAGAGAAGTCATCCATGAACACCTCTACCATCTCCTTTATTAGATCGGAGAAGATCGACATCATACACCGCTGAAACGTAGCCGGTGCATTACACAATCCAAACTGCATCCTTCGATATGCGAAGGTACCGTAGGGACATGTGAAGGTTGTCTTCTCCTGATCATTTGGGTGAATTTGTATCTGAAAGAAACTGGTATACCCGTCGAGGAAACAGTAGTAAGGGTGATTAGCAAGTCTCTCAAGTATTAGATCAATAAAAGGCAAAGGGAAATGATATTTCCTAGTCGCAAGGTTAAGTTTCCTATAATCAATACACATCCTATGACCAGTAATGGTTCTAGTAGGAATAAGCTCATCCTTTTCATTCTTTATGACCGTGATCCCTCCCTTCTTAGGCACCACGTGTACAGGAGAAACCCACGTGCTGTCACTTATGGGATATATCACGTCAGCCTCTAAAAGCTTAAGGATCTCTTTCTTAACAACCTCTTTCAAATTAGGATTCAAACGCCTTTGATGTTCTATAGAAGAGGCGTTCTCATTATCCAAGTGAATCCTGTGAGTGCAAAGCATTGGTGAAAAGCCCTTGATGACACTTAAAGAGTACCCAATGGCCTTCCTATACTTCCTCAGCTCAATCAGGAGCGAGTGCAACTCATCATCACTTAAGTTTTCATTCACAATCACGGGATAGGTGTTATTAGGCCCTAAGAAAGCATACCTTAGCCCTTTTGGAGCTCCTTTAGGTCCACCTTTGGGGCTAACAGCTCGCTCCAGTCATCCTCGTGGCTGTTGTTGTTGACTTCCTCCTTGGAACTCTCCTTAGAACCCGAGGCATGGCCCTTAAGACTGCTTTCCTCAACCGCTATCCCTTCTGAAATCGAGTCCTCCAGTCGATCTTCCTCTCGATGTCGTCTAGATCGAGCCATTTCGCTCGATTCACTTACTCGATTTGATGTGGATTGAGTAAGGGATCGAGACGCTAAGTCGATCTCCTGATTGGACCCCAAAATGATCGGAAGGTTTCTCTCGATCGTCGACTCGATTGTTTTGCCTGATCGATCATTCCTCTCGATATGTCTGTCGATTGCTGCACCGGATCGAGTTGTGTTCTCGATTGCCTTGTCGATCTGACTCCTGGATCGAGTGATAGCGTCGATCTCGGGGTCGATCTCTAGGCAGCAGCTTTCATCCTTCTTAACAATCTTCCTAGAATCCAGCAAGTTGACGTACACCTGGGTCCTCTGATCCACATAGCCAAACTCCCCTGGCTCCATAGTCAGTGGCAGCTTCAGATGGTCTTCCAGAGCCAGCTCTTCCAGCAACTCATCCGCTAAGGCATCCATCATTTCAATGTAGAAAGCTTGCCCTTCTATGGTCGGCTTCTTCAGAACCTCATTGATATCGAAGTCCAGCCTTATATCCTTTCCCAAGTGCAAGGCAATCTTCCCGTTCTTGACGTCGATGATAGCCCCGGTGGTTGCAAGGAATGGTCTTCCTAAGATGAGTGGATTCTTAGGCTCTTCATCCATCTCCAACACAACGAAGTCCGTAGGCACGTTCAGACAACTGATTCGCACCGGTAGATCTTCAAGCAGCCCCACTGGTAGCCTCACACTTCTATCAGCCAGTACCAACGAGATCCTACAGTCTTTGAAACGAGTAAAGCCAAGCTTCTTAGCCACGGATTGAGGCATCAGGTTTATGCTAGCTCCGAGATCACATAGGCAACTCTTGAACTCTAGAGGACCTAAAGCGCAGGGTATAGTGAAGCTTCCGGGGTCTCCCAACATCTTACGGACTATCTCCTTATGTATCACAGCACTACACTCTTCACTTAGAACAAGCGCCTCCTTGCTTTCCTTATTCTTCTTCACGAGAGTGTCTTTGAAGAATTTGGCGCATTTAGGCATCATTGCAAGGCAGTCAACGAGAGGTAGCTTGATCTCCACGTCCTTAAGATGCTTCTCAAAGAGGATTCTATGCTTCTCTATGAGTTGCTTCTTGAAACGGCCAGGAAAAGGCAGCTTAGGTACATACGGTGGAGGCACATAAGCATTCTTCTCCTTAGTACTTTGCTCAGCTTTCTTCTCAGCAACTGCTTTGTCTCCTCTTCTTGGCCCGTGGATCCAAACGTTGTCAAAGTTAATCTCATCCTCAGCTGAAGGCTTACCCTCCCCCTCTTGAATTACAATGTCCTCGTTGTTCTTAGGAATAACCGGAGGTTCTAGCTCTTTGCCGCTTCTTAGCGTGATGGCGTTGGCATACTCCTTAGGATTCTGCTCACACTTGCCCGGAAGGCTATTCTGACCACTTGTACTCGCTTTACCGTTCTCAAGCTGCTTGATCTTGTTGTTTAAGTTGGTGATCTGAGTGGAGAAGTCAGTGAGAGACGAGTCTAGACGAGTGTTCATCTCGGCGAACTTCTGGTTTGTAGAAGCTTGCCCTTGTATCAGCTGTTGAAACATTACCTGAACCGGATCAACTTGTTGTTGCAGCGGCTGTTGCTGCTGAAGTGCAAAGCCCGGAGGGTAGTTAGGCGTATAACCCTTATTACTTTGATGTTGCCCTTGGAAGTTGTTCTGCCCTTGACCTTGGAAACCACCACTCGGCTGAAAACCTTTGTTGTAAGGAATGAAAGGTTTTGCTTGCTGAGCAGAGTACACTTGGTCCTTAGGGTTGGCAACGTTGGTGCTTCGGTAGGAGAGATTGTTGTTATGGTTGTAGCCTTGGTTGTAGCCTTGAGGTTTGTAGTTGTTCAGTCCCGCCACCCAATTGGCTTCTTGCTGGCTCAACTCAAGCTCCTCGTGATTCTCATCAGCTTTACCAACAAAGTAACTATGCTTCTGATTGGCTAACACCAGTTTATCTATCTTCTCATGCAAAGATTTCAGCTCCTTTTTGTGAGACTCTAGCTCAGATCCTCTCGGTGCACGGTCATAGTCCTCAGCGTAGTTGCCATCACTCAATGCCAAGTTTTCAATCAGCTCCATGCCCTCTTCTACCTCCTGACCAAGGAAGTTCCCTTTGCTAGCTGTGTCAAGCAACAACCTGATCTTTGGTGAAGCTCCACGGTATATGGTGCTGAGTAGGGTCTCCTCGCTGAAACCGTGATGAGGACATTGGATCGTGTAGTCTTTGAAATGCTCCATTGCCTCGTTGAATGTCTCGTTGTTTCGTTGAGTGGAGCCGCTGATTTCGCTTCTCAACCGTGATGTCCTGGTCCTAGAGAAGAACTTTGAGAGAAAGGCCTTCTTACACTCGGCCCATGAGGTGATGGTGCCTTGTGGAAGGGTCTTCTCCCAATACCTAGCCTTGTCTCCGATTGAAAAGGGAAAGAGACGCAGCTTGAAAGCATCTTCGGATATGCCATTGATCTTGATCATCCCACATACTTGCTCGAAGCTGTCAAGGTGCTCCAAGGGGTTTTCCATTGATAAGCCGTGGAACTTGTTGTTTTGCACCATGGAGATGAAACCTGGCTTGATCTCGAAGTTATTGTTTTGTACAGGAGGAGAAGTGACCCCAAACCTATTGTGATGAGTATTGGGAGCATCTCCGGCTCCTATGATCCTTGGGGGTCTAGCCGCGTGTTGGGGGTTTCCATTGCCCCTTCCCACTGCCCTGTGAGCTGGAGGAGGTCCCTTTGGATGCTTGTGTTCAGCCATAGCTTCAAAGTCAACCAAACCGTGCTGAACAATCTCCTCAAAGGCTCTGGCTTGTTCTCGTACTCTTCTTTGCCGTGAATGACCAAGCTGATGAATATTGTCCAAAGGTGGAAGTAGATTGTTATCTCCCCGTGAACGAAGATTCATATACCTGAGAACACACGTTTGAGAGTAGAAGGATTAGTAACTTAAACAAGGTAAAGACTTAGTCTTTGCTAAGTCCCAAATCGCTATGTTCTCTAAACAATCCTAGGATGGCAACGGCGCCATTTGATAAACACTTTGTTTGTTTGCAAGGGTGAGAATGCAATGAGGTTATCAAACTCAAATGCAAGACAGGTGGTAGCACAGTATGCAAGAGAGAGTCAATCCACACCTAGGATGATAGAAAATGCAAAGAGAATGCAAGGACTAATGCAAATCTAAGCGAAACAAGACAGGTTTGTTTAGAATCCCTAAAAACTAGATGCAGCAACTAAATGGAATGCAAACTATTTTAATATTACCAGGAATGATCAAACTACCATGAGAAACAAACAGAATAATTTAAGGACAAAGCTTCGAATTACTAAAATTCGACTAGTGGATCGACCATGAGATCGACCACTAGATCGAGCAATAACAATCGATCTCGTCTAAAAATGTAAGAACAATAAAACTAACTACCAGGATGCTATCAAAGATCAAGCGAATGACGAGAGAAGATGTAAAGATGCTAAAAGAGAGGGCCTAGGGTTGAGATTCATGGTCAGGGGTTTCAAAGGTTCGACCTTGGGTTGAAAACTTTAAATCGACTCACTTGGTGAGGATCTCTAAGCCTTGAAAACTAAGCAAGATCTATCAGTGGATTTCGGTATAGATCACTCCTTCATCCTCTCCTCCAAACCCATGGCTTTTGGTGGAAAGAGAGGTCGAGGGGCAAGGAAAACAGATTTCAAACGAGTGGCTTAACTAGTCCCCCAAACTTCCATGGCTTTTGGGAAGGGGTAACTAGTCTCTAGGGTGTGATCTTCTGAGGTCCCTGAATCCTGTCAAGGTAAGGAACATCTCGGATCATGAAGCTCTTGGCGTGAGAGTCTTCAAGCTTTGAGAGCTCAACACCCTAGAAGAGATAGCCATTAAAACACTTAAAAAACCCCAAGATCGAAACACTTTAGACCCCTTAATCCTCTCAAGCTCGAACCTAAATAAACTACTCACTACACATCAGGTAAATCAAGCAAAGCATGGAAAAGGAAACGATGAACATGAAAAGAAAAATAGATTAAGCTGAAAACGATTCGATTACAAAGCTCAAGAAAACTCAAGGTTCGACAATGGTGTTCTTCTTCAAAACCAGAGAGAAAAAGATAAGGATGAAAAGTTGTGTGGGAAAAAGACGTCGCCGCCTTCCCAAAATGGCCAAAACAAGCTGATGGTCCCCCTCCTCGCTAGCAGCCAAAAGTGGTTGAAAGGACAGAGATCGACTCCGGGATCGAGTGGTTCTCTCGATCATCTCCGAACATCGTGTCTTCAGCTCGATCTGGGTCTCGATCATCTTCGGCGGATCGAGTGTTGCATCCAATCTCGGTATCGATCTTCCCATGGATCGAGTGGTGTACTCGATCTGGCTCTCGCTCTGCATGGCATCATTTACGTCCGTACCATTTGATCGACTGCTTCACTCGATCCTCGTCTCGATCATTCTCCTTGGATCGCCTGGTCTTCTCGATCTTCTGGTCGATCACATCCTAGATCGACTGCTTCACATGATCCTCGTCTCGATCATTCTCCTTGGATCGCCTGGTCTTCTCGATCTTCTGGTCGATCACATCCTAGATCGACCTGCCATGCTCGATCTGTTCCTCGATCTCTGATCCTTAGCAAATATCCGAGCTTCCACGAGCCGCTGCAACAGCTTCAGCACGTCCACGAACCTCCACGACTCCAAAGCAGCCAGAAACAACCTGAATGTGATGCAAAATGCAAGGAACATGTGTATGCTAGTGCAAGAATGCTCTAGGACTCTAAGTGATGTAATCTAATCTAAAATGTGATGCAAATGCATGAAAAGCTAACTAATGTGTATGCAAAATGTATGTAATATGCAGTAACATCATAAAGACATGATTGTGGTTGTAGTATCGCCCCCCATCCTTGCCTAGAAGAAGTCTCGAAGATCACCCTCATAAAGAGCATATTTTGTAAACATTCCATAGCCCAAAAGAAACTTCATATCTCCAATTGTATAGGAGATGCCTACCAAGAGTACGCTCTTCTACTATGGAAAAATATCGTTGTGGTCTCTTAAAAGTGGGGTTATTGGGAGATGGATTTTAAAGAACTTTTTAAGTTTTAAAATTCCATTATTATTGGTTGATTGATTCTTAAAATCTTAACAGAATCTATTGTTATTGGTTTAAAGATTTTAAAATTTCATCCAAAATCCTTTGTTATTCAAAAAGTTTGGTTTTTAAAGATTCTATGATTCTTTTAAAATCTTGTGTTATTGGGACATGAATTTTAAACAATATAACTCATAAAACAAGATCTAAGAAGACTCTCAAAATACTACCTATTTAGCTTAGATCTCAAAGTCATTATAATAAAAAAAATTTAATAGATTTTCTAAATATACAAACTCTTTCCAAATTAAAAAAATATTTTCAACAAATTTAACAAATCTCTCAACTCTTTAAAGGAATCAATTAAAACTTTATAACTCCAACTCCCAATAACCCCTCCTAAGTAACCAAGCAACACCACCATTCCTCTTTGAATATATCTAAAAAATCTCCCACATTACATTTTACAAAGTTATTCCTTGATCTTTTCCTAGCTAGATAGCTTGCGGGCCTATTTGCATATATTTGCCATTGAGCTAGGCGTCATAACCACCAAAAGTTTAATTAAGGAGTTTAGTAAATTCTAATCATATGTATGAATAGGAGAAGTTCTCTCCAGCTTTCCGCCACATCAGCGTTTGAAAAAATGATATCTTCCAATGTTATTTTTTTCTGCCATAAAAAATAAAAAGGAAAACAATAATATTAATGAAGAAATATTAGTATCTAAAACGATCAGTGTTGGAAGTTTCAAAAAGCATGTTTCTTCCTATTATGTCTACATTATTACACAGTGATGAAACGTGGAATTTGTTTAACAAAATTAAAACAGACAATGGCGTTACAAAGAAAATCGAGAACAAAATTTAAACCTCTTTATTTTCATTAGCTCGCTTAGAGATGTGATATTAATTATTACCTGTTCTTCCGTCTTCGTTAGATATCAACAAGATTGGCTCTTAACATCACAATCTCAATCTCAATTACACCTTCAAATACGAAATTATATAATACACGCTGGACAGCCGTGACAATATTGTGTATTGTTCAAAAATAAAAATAAATACTGTGTGTGATCTCTCTCTCTCACTTCTCACGCTGATTTTAACATCTTTTATCTCATTTTCACTATGTTTAAAACCCTCATTTCTTTTTATTTGTCTGCCATTTCCGTTGTTGCTATTCTGATGGCAAGGAGACAAGTGTTAAAAATTCTTGTATGCACCAGTACTACTAGCCAACCTGTTCTTGACATTCTTGTGTAGAAATGTCGATCGTGAATACCTTTAGTTAAAGCTGAAACTTCCGGACCTCGCGATGTCTCGGATGCCTAATCGGAGAGGGGCCGGCTTTTTCGGACCTGTCACCCGTCGCTCCTATCCTGCCACCGATCTTCGAGAGGATCTGTTGCTTCTTGACTACGATGTTGATGACCCCACCCCTTTGTCCTCTGTGTATCTTCGCAAAGGGGATTCACCTAACACTTTGGGAGACAGCGCATCCGCCGGAGACCCGACGGACTTTCACGCTTTACCGGACTCGGTATTTTTTGACCGTTCGGCTTCTGCTTCCCAGGCGCCTCCGGTTTGCATTGCGTTATATGCCGATTATTGGTAGAATTGGTTTCGATGCCGAATTCCGAAAGTGTTGATCGACTTCTGTCGGTTGACTGGGATTTGCCCTAGTCAGTTGGTTCCTGCCGTATGGGGGTTCTGAGTTCGTTCCAGGTTCGGAGTGACCTGTCGGGGAATCTTATTACTGCCGGGGACATTGGGGCCTTCTTTCACCTCAGGAAGAGGGGCGCGTATGACTCTTTGCGGCATACCCTTGTTCAGGACGTCGGGGGGCCGACGATCCTTTCTACCAACATGGGCAATAAACGTCAGTGGACCCAAAGTTTCTGCTTATGGCGGGTGGATCCCGCGGATTCTATGAGCACCGTGCGGGGGGGTCCCGGTAGGTGATTCCCTCATTTTTTCCTGCTCTGTTCCTCGAGTGATTAACTGTTTAATCTTGCTGCATATTCCACGGAGCCAAGGGACGTTGCAGAATTGGTCAGGCGCCTTACTGAGATTCCACTCGGGCTTCGGAGTCAATCGTTCTTGCTGTCCGAGCGTTGCCTTGATAAGAGCTCCCTCTGCGCGCCGGTAGGCGATGCTTACATCTTCAATGGTATTGTATCTCCGCCCTAGGCTGCCCGTGGTCGCCATTCTATTAGGCGGAGTCTTTACTCGGCCGTCCCTAGGTTTCTTGACAGGTTCTCCAAAGTTTTTGGCCAGCTTGGCCGACATGGGGGTGGCTCTTCCGACGAGTCCAACGGATCCCCGCTTCGCTTGAAGCGTGTTACTCGGAAGCGTCCTGCCGATAAGGGTCCAAATGAGGAGACGGCTCCCCGGCGCCCTCGCATTCTTCCTGGGGCGCCTACGGCTTCTTCTGTTCTGGTGCGCCTTCCCTGTTCCTTACGGGGGAAAAGGGGGAAGGGGCAAAAATTGCCAAAGGGGACTCCACTCAGAAGATGATCTCTTCTTCCCCTTCCGTGTCCGGTGATGTTAAGGTTTTTAAGCTTTAACTCAATCCTCAAACACACATGTCATTGTAGTACTTGAGGTGTCAATCCAATCCAAAGGCTAAGGAACATATGAGATGCAGAAGACTTGCTAAGCTAGGCCTAATCAAAAGAAGGAGAGTCTAATCTAACAACCTAAAATAGGAAATGCAAACTAGGAAACAGAGATTCAAGACTAATGTATAAAAAGGTGAATCTAAAAACATGATCAAGGTGAAAGAAACAATCAATGCATTAACCTCTAGGCAAGGACTACTGATATAGACTAGCCCAATCCCTCAGCACTAATCCCTTATCTAATTACATATTCAAGATAAATCCCTTTACTCAAACAGATGATCATCAAGCATCAAGGTCAAAGTCCATAGAGCCAAAAAGCATGCTAGACATCTAGTTTCCTATGCTAGGTTTACTAATCTCTTGTGCAATATAAGTAACATTAACTCACACTTTCATGCATAATCAATGCCTAATGAAAAATTTCCCACCAATGTGGTGTTAAGTACTTAAGCACAAGCTGTGGAAGACATGAAATCAACCATAACTTCTTTCAAGCATTCCAGCAAACACCTTAAGTGCAATACTAGAAAGCCTAAGATCTACTTATCCTACAAAGAGGTACTAAGCATGAGGAAAAGGCACACAAGAAGAGATAATCAAAGATCCAACATTCTAGCACCTTAACAATCATTAGAAACACTTTTGTTCTTCAAAAACCAAGAATCTCAAAAACTGAAGAACACAAATTCGAAAATAATAAAGAAAATAACAAATGGAAAACAAGACTAGAAGATGAAAGACTTAAGATTAAAAGATCAAAGAAGTAAATAAAAAGTATATACAATGATCCAATCTCAACCCACAAAGGGTTTGTTCTTTTTCTATGAAAAACCAAAACAAAGCTTTGTTTAGCTATAAAAGAAAATAGATCTAGGTTTAACTATTTATAGGGAACATCCCCAAAATAGGCTTAGGAAGCAAAAATAAAAAAGTCAAAGATGGTCAAAGATGGTTTTCGGACCGAAACCTATCGATCAGAAGGAAGGAGGTAATGCTCAATGTAGATGATCAATAGGAACTTCTGGTTGCGAAGAGTGATGCTTTAACCGCCGTATCTTTTGAACTGCTGATCGGATTGACCTGATTCAATCTCCGTTGGAAAGAATATTCGATCCTCTACAACTTCTATGAAGGACGTGGAGACTGAATCACACCGGAAGACAATCGTTTTGACTCATACATTTCATATCGATCTGCATATCAGACTGATTTCTCTCATCTTTGGTCGATACAGGACTTTGGTGCAGCCTAAAGCCCGTCATCTTGACTATTATACTTGGTTCTTCATGTCCTCCTCATTCACCATTCTCCAAATGTCTTCCTTGCTCCATTTAGACCTAAAAAAGACTCCAAACAATGCAAAACATGCAAATGCCTAACCTAAAACTTGTTATGTCCAATATGAATGCAAATGTGACAAAATATGATGAATGAATGCATGAAAGAGACCAGAAACTAAACTAAATGCAAGCTAAAAATGGTAAATTATAAGGATATCAACACCCCCACACTTAGATCTTGCTTGCCCTCAAGCAAGTATGAACATGGTGGAAGAGAAGTTTGAAAGTATGAGCTATTTGGTTTGAAAGATGCCAATAATAAAAATCAAGTCATTGTCCAAGTTAATGATTCTAAGATGAAAATGATGTTTGTTCTTACTGAAAATCTAGCCACACTCATCTCAAGCACATACAAGAAAACTCAAGCCTATCTTATAGAAGCAATCACATCATCCAATCTCTTTAACATTCAATTAACTCATCAACCAAGTGGATCATTCACATGCAAATCTTGTGTTTTCATTTGGCTAAGGATAAGGCTTAAGAGGCAAAGATGACCTCAAACAATTTCGAACTGGTTATATAGGGTTCTCTAAAGAAAATGGAATGAGCCTTGGTAAAATGCTAAGGGTAGAGAACAACTTATACATACAAAGATAAACTCCCATCTACCCCAAAAAACCCATAAGTGATCTAAACTCCTTTGCTTCTTCCCCAAAACATAATCCTATTCTACCTTTTTTCTTGAAGCTTTTTGCTTCTTTTTATCCCATTCTTCATTCCCCTTTGGAGCTTCTTTGACAGTGCATCTTCTTCTTTGATTCTTCTTGGTGGTTTGACCATTTCTTCTTTGCTTTTGCTCTTCTTTACTTTGCTGGTGTTCTCTTTGCTAGCTTTGGACACCTTCTTCATTTGCATAGAGCTTTTTATGATTAATCAAACTTCCCAAGGTTACTTATGTACACTCTGATACAAGAGTTTTGACTCTCTTATGTCAATCACCCATTGTACTAATCAGTTCTAGTATGGGTTTTAATATCAATCAAATTGGGAACAGTTAAAAACAGAAGAGCTAAGAGTGAAATCTCTAAGTCAAGCAAGCAGAGAAAAGGTTTTGTTGCCTAAGCAACAGTTCTAACAACCTAAGGTGATCAATCAACAAAGAAAGTGAAAACAAAAGCAAACTAAGCAGTTTTAAGCAAGAAAAACAGAGAAAAACAGATTAAAACAGAGCAAATCTGAGATTCAAATAAGGGAAAGGCAAGTTCCTAGATGTGGTTATTGACTTTGGGGAATTTCAGACACTAACTAAGGCTGTTTCAACTACATTGATAAAGCAAGTAAGCAAGCAATTGTGATTCCTAGACATAGAGTTCACAATCAAGCTAGCTAGATCTAATCTCTTGGCAAATAACCCTTTGCTAAACATCTTAACAAGAACTAACTCTCATTAGTGCTAAAACATCAAGCAAGCAATAGTAAACAACTCGATTCAAGTCAAAATGCTCCTCAAACAGTCAATCTTTTGAGCCAAGGCCACCAAATCCTCTATTAAACAAGATCAGCATTTCATCAAACACTTGGTGGGCATAAGAGAAAGCTAACAACTTAGATAAGTTTGATCAAGACTAATCTAGCATGAATAACAGATTAATAGAGAGGAACCCATAAACTAAAGCACTTAACAAGCCCTAATCAAGTCTTAAATTCCCATAATCTACCACATCTAGAAACTCTAAGATAACTACTCACTCATACTGATATGATAGTGGATAGCACAGCAGCTAGTGAACCAGAGAAGGAACCAGAGATAGTAGGGAGGATCACTCGTTCCAGAGCTAAGGAGCTGGCTAAGGAGGTTCATGCACTTATAGCAGAAGGACTGTGCAACTTACCAGCTATTCAAGTTTTCAACATCTTCAACCAGAAGACTCCACCCGGTAATGATGACTAAGTAACTTAGGTGAGGAGTCTGTACTCTTTTTCCCATGATTGAGTTTTGTCCCACTGGGTTTTCTCAACATGGTTTTTAATGAGGCAGATGAATCACTATGTCAAGTTACTTAGGAGTCATTGCCAATGGGTAATAAGTGTATGAGCTACTATGGTTTATACTTAGTAATTTTAGGTGCACCAATTAGGATTCTAAGGAATGAGACGCCTTGTTGTTTTTCTCTTTATTTTGGACGTCTTGTTGTTTTCTTTCTTAGACGCCTTGTTGTTTGGTTTAGGGTAGTATAAGTCTTGTATTACGCCTCCAGTTGTAAAGCAGCGAAGAACTAAGTGTTAAACAAACAGCCATTGCTGCATTTCTTCTCTCACCCTTTGATCTCTTGAATGTGTTCTTGTTGATCCGAGTTTCTATTCACCAAGTGTCCCTGAAACTCTTCTATGTTTCATTCCCATCTTATCATTTAAATCGTTCCATTTAACCCTAATATCATTCCAATCTCACTCTACACTATCACTTTCACTATCACACGTTCATCTTCAGCCTATCTTCAGAGCAGTTCCAGGGAGATCGTGTCATGTGGTATCAGAGCCGCCTCTGAACCAAAGGCTGAGAAAACCCTAAACCCCTCTTTTTCCTTTTCTTTGTTAAATCGAATTTTCCTAAGAGTATTAGGTTTGCTTTCTTTTGTTGTTTCATAAAAGTTAGTGATTAGTTTCGAATTCCTAATAGCAATAGGTTGTGTGTTCGTTTCTCTATTAGTTTAGGATTGTATCTCTCTCTTTAATTAATCTTAAAAACTTGTTATTTTGAGAACTCTTTACTTTGAGTGTTGTTTTGATTGTCCCAGGTACCATGGAGCTTTCAGCAGAAGCCATGGAAGCTCTGAATCAAGCTATGGCGCAACAAATCAAAGAGGCTAATCAGTCAGTTGCTACTCAGTTGATGCAACAGATAGAACAGCTCAATGACAAGTTTGAGTCACGGTTCAAAGACTTCCTGAAAGAGAACAGTGCTGCAGAAAGTGACTCATCAGAACCGCCCAGCCCCTAGTGAAGCAATCCGCCTTGCCAAAGGAAAGGCACACATGGGAGCTTCTTCTAAACATCCCAAAGCCAACACTACAAGAGCACCGGTTGGAAGGAGAGAAATCAGTGGAAACCGGCGCAGGAATGCTGAGGGAGCAGAGAGAGAGAGACACAGAACTACTAGAACATCTCCACACCTCCGAGCTGAGAATGTTGGTGGGCGTAGAGTTTATGTGGAGACAGAACCAGGATCTTCTGAAGGAGAAGAGAGATTAGATAATAGCTTCAATACTGTGAGGAGAGGCAGGAACAGAGGCAACAACCGAGAATATGATCCCTTGAAACAGCAGCTGAATCACCTTAAGCTTCAGTTTCCTTCCTTCCATGGTAATAATGATCCCGAAGTCTACTTAGATTGGGAAAGGAAGATGGAATCGAACTTCTTGGTTCAAGGTACTTATGAGCTCAACAAGGTGAAGATAGCTGTTTCAGAGTTCAATGGCTATGCACTCTTGTGGTGGGAGCAGTTGGGAGTTACTAGAGAGAGGCATCACGAGCTTCCTATTACCACCTGGGGTCAACTAACCACGCAGATGAGGAGGAAGTTTGTTCCTGCACACTATCAGAGAGAGATTCTCAACAAGCTTAGGCGCCTCATACAAGGAACTAAGTCTGTTAGAGATTACTACCAAGAGCTGGAAACCTTGATGATTAGAGCCGATTTGAGAGAAGGAGAAGACATGGTGATGTCTAGGTTCTTGGGAGGACTTAACAGAGAGATTCAAGACAAAGTTGAGCTACAGAACTATGAGGATGTGCAAGAAATGGTGCATAAGGCAGAATTGATTGAAGCACAGATTAAGAGGAGAATCAGCAGACCAACTTTCGCCTCTAACATACCAAAACCGAAAGAGTTCAACAAGTCAACCCCTACTCAGAACACAAAAACCGGCTACAGCAACAATCAAAGAGGAGATTAAAACCGAGTTTAAACCAAGAGGAACTTCTACTAGCAATGTCAGATGCTTCAAGTGTCAAGGTATGGGACATTACTCCAGAGACTGTCCTAATAAGAAGATGTTTTTGTTGCAAGAGGGAGGAAACATCGTGCCTCAATACAGTTCAGAGAGTGAATCAGATGTTAGTACAGAAGGAGAAGAAGAAGCAGCCGCAGTAGGAGAGATGCTAGTAGCATGCAGAGCTTTGAGTGTTCAGGTGCATCCAGATGATAGAGGTCAGAGAGAGAATCTCTTTCACACCAGATGTGTAGTTCAGGACAAGGTCTGCACGTTGATTATAGATGGGGGAAGTTGCACCAATGCCGCCAGTGAAGAGATGGTAAAGAAGCTTAACCTTAAAACCACTTCACATCCTAGACCTTACAAGCTGCAGTGGCTGGACAACAAAGGAGCTATTACCGTTTCTCAACAAGTGCTTGTCAAGCTAGCCATTGGGAAGTATGAAGATGAACTCCTCTGTGATGTGGTTCCTATGAGGTCTAGTCATATGTTATTAGGGAGGCCGTGGCAGTATGATAGGAGAGTTCTTCATGATGGCTACACCAACAAGCAGACCTTTGAATTCAAGGGGCGCAAGGTCACCCTTCTACCACTTTCCCCCAGCGAAATCTACCAAGATCAACTTCACATGAACCGCAAAGACAAAGAGAAAGTCTCCAACAGTCTATACATCAATCACAGTGAGTTCAACAAGCTCTTTGATCCTGAGATGACCACCTTCATGTTTGTTTACAAAGAAACGCTGGCTAGTACTCAACCGTTAGAGAAGCTTCCCCATGAGGTGATAGAGATCATTGAGGAGTACAAGGATGTAGTTCCAGAAGAGATACCCCCAGGCTTACCCCCAACTCGTGGAATTGAGCATCAGATTGATCTAGTGCCAGGGTCAGTACTACCAAATAAACCAGCCTACAGAACCAACCCTGTAGAGACTAAAGAGCTTCAGAAACAAGTAGAGGAGCTGATGAGTAAAGGATATATCAGAGAAAGCCTCAGTCCATGTGCAGTACCAGTTCTGTTGGTTCCTAAGAAAGATGGAACATGGAGAATGTGTGTAGACTGCAGAGCAATCAACAACATCACAGTGAAGTATAGACATCCTATCCCAAGATTAGATGACATGTTAGATGAGTTATGTGGGTCAACAGTGTTCTCCAAAATCGATTTAAAGAGTGGTTATCATCAGATCAGAATGAAAGAGGGAGATGAGTGGAAAACTGCTTTCAAGACCAAGCAAGGGTTGTATGAGTGGTTAGTCATGCCGTTTGGTCTCACTAATGCTCCCAGTACCTTCATGCGCCTAATGAATCATGCCTTAAGATCATTCATTGGAGTTTTTGTAGTGGTTTACTTTGATGACATTCTCATCTACAGTAAAGGTTTGGAGGAACATCTAGGGCACATCCGCCAAGTTCTGGATGTTCTTCGTTCTCAATCCCTATTTGCTAACTTCTCTAAGTGTTCATTCTGTACTACTGAAGTTGTTTTTCTAGGCTTTGTTGTTAGTGCAGAAGGAGTGAGAGTTGACGAAGAGAAGATCAAAGCAATCAAAGAATGGCCTACGCCTAAGAGTGTTGGGGAAGTGAGGAGCTTTCATGGGTTAGCAGGATTCTACAGAAGATTTGTTCCAAGCTTTAGCACCCTTGCTGCGCCATTAACCGAAGTCATCAAGAAGGAAGTTGGTTTTAGATGGGAAGAAGCACAAGAGCAGGCTTTCACAGCCCTTAAAGAGAAGCTTATCAATGCCCCTCTTTTAGTTCTTCCTGATTTCCTTAAAACCTTTGAAATTGAATGTGATGCTTCAGGAGTTGGAATTGGTGCTGTATTGATGCAGGATAGGAAACCAGTGGCATACTTCAGTGAGAAACCAGTGACACATTGGTTGTCATGATGCTCCTTACCTTCATACTACACGCAGAGGTATACTACCTCAACCATCTCAAGAGCATCACTTTGAGATCAAGAGTAGTGTGATTGCAATGGTACAAGCCAACCGTTTCAATGCCATATCTATGGAGGATCTGCTTGATCACTTGGAATTTTTTTAGAGCATTTGCAGCTTACAAAGGATCAGTAGTGTCACAGAAGATGGCTTTAAACTGAACCAGAGAAGGAACCAGAGATAGTAGGGAGGATCACTCGTTCCAGAGCTAAGGAGCTGGCTAAGGAGGTTCATGCACTTATAGCAGAAGGACTGTGCAACTTACCAGCTATTCAAGTTTTCAACATCTTCAACCAGAAGACTCCACCCGGTAATGATGACTAAGTAACTTAGGTGAGGAGTCTGTACTCTTTTTCCCATGATTGAGTTTTGTCCCACTGGGTTTTCTCAACATGGTTTTTAATGAGGCAGATGAATCACTATGTCAAGTTACTTAGGAGTCATTGCCAATGGGTAATAAGTGTATGAGCTACTATGGTTTATACTTAGTAATTTTAGGCGCACCAATTAGGATTCTAAGGAATGGGACGCCTTGTTGTTTTTCTCTTTATTTTGGACGTCTTGTTGTTTTCTTTCTTAGACGCCTTGTTGTTTGGTTTAGGGTAGTATAAGTCTTGTATTACGCCTCCAGTTGTAAAGAAGCGAAGAACTAAGTGTTAAACAAACAGCCATTGCTGCATTTCTTCTCTCACCCTTTGATCTCTTGAATGTGTTCTTGTTGATCCGAGTTTCTATTCACCAAGTGTCCCTGAAACTCTTCTATGTTTCATTCCCATCTTATCATTTAAATCGTTCCATTTAACCCTAATATCATTCCAATCTCACTCTACACTATCACTTTCACTATCACACGTTCATCTTCAGCCTATCTTCAGAGCAGTTCCAGGGAGATCGTGTCACATACTCAAGTTTAACACCAAATCACAAAGGAAAAGGATGTTAATCATGATTAACAGAGAGAATAAAGAAAGATTAAAGCAAATACTCAAATATATTAAACAAAGCAAATGATTTGTCTTACAAACTTAAAGAAAATGCTTAAGAGCAGTATTTTGACAAGACCTATCGAAAATCTGGAAAAGAGGCTATTTATAGCCTAGTGAAGAAAGCCCTAGAGTAATGGCAAAAGCGTATTTAAAAACAGGTTCGGGCTGGGTCAGTATCGGTCAGTTACGTCGGTCTTCAGTGACCGCTACAGATCCCCATCGGTCTGGAGTGATCGACACATATGACTGAAATCCATCCGTTGTGTTTGCGTCGGTCACCCTTGACCGATACTGGTGATTGATACTGCTCCGTATCGGTCATCCTTGATCGATATTCACCGTGCTCTGATCGAAAACTTCTGCATAGATTCTCTGCTTCGATCCTTCTTGCTCCCTTTTGCCCAGCTAGCATCCTGGATCGTCCCCAGAACTCCTCCAAACTCCTTTTAGCTCCAATCTTAATTTAATCTATTGTGATTGATTTAAAGATTTTAAAATTTCATCCAAAATCTTTTGTTATTCAAAAAGTTTGGTTTTTAAAGATTCTCTAATTCTTTTAAAATCTTGAGAGATTTGTTAAATATTGTTAAAAAGATTTGTTAAATTTGCAAAGAGTTTGATTATTTAGAAAATCTATGAAAATATTTTATTATAATAACTTTGAGAATCTTAGCCATATAGATAATATTTTGAAAGTCTTCCAAAATCTTGTTCTATGAGTTAAATTGTTTAAAATCCATATTCTAATAACACAAGATTTTTAATAGAATCATAAAATCTTTAAAAGCCAAACTTTTTGAATAACAAATGATTTTGGATAGAATTTTAAAATCTTTAAACCAATAATAAAGGATTCTAGTAAGATTTTAAGAATCAATAAACCAATAATGATGAGATCTAAAAATTTTCAAAATCTACATAAATCTCTCTCCCAATAACTTCCCCAAAATCAATCAAAACTTTATAACTCCAACTTCCAATAATATTTGATGAGCTAGGCGTCATAACCACCAAAAGTTTAACTAAGAAGTCTAGTGAATTCTAATCATATGTATGAATAGAAGAACCTCTCTCCAGCATTTCGCCACATCAGCATTTGAAAAAATGACACCGCAATGTTATTTGTTTCTGCCATAAAAAAATAAAAAAGAAAACAATAATATTAATGAAGAAATTTTAGTATTTAAAACGATCAGTGTTGGAAGTTTTAAAAAGCCTGTTTCTTCCTATTATGTCTACATTATTACACAAAGTGATGAAACGTGGAATTTGTTTAACAAAATTTAAACAGACAATGGCATTACAAAGAAAATCGAGAGCAAAATTTAAACCTCTTTATTTTCATTAGCTCGCTTAGAGATGTGATATTAATCCTTACGTGTTCTTCCGTCTTCGTTAGATATCAACAAGATTGGCTCTTAACATCACAATCTCAATCTCAATTACACCTTCAAATACGAAATTATATAATAAACGCTGGACAGCTGTGACAATATTGTGTGTATTGTTCAAAATAAAAATAAATACTGTATGTAATCTCTGTCTCTCTTCTCACGCTGATTTTAACATCTTTTATCTCATTCTTACTATGTTTAAAACCCTCATTTCTTTTTATTTGTCTGTCATTTCCGTTGTTGCTATTCTGATGGCAAGGAGACAAGTGTTAAAAATTCTCATATGTACCAGTACTACTAGCCAACCTGTTGTTGAAATTGTTGTGTAGAAATGTCGATCGTGAATACCCAAGGCGATTTTCAAGACTTGTTGGAATCTTACCTCAGGTGGATGATATCAGTGAGTAAGTATTTGTATAATTTGTACTTGACCCCTTAAGTTATGTTTTCTTAACTTCAGTGATTTTTGGGTGTCTATTATTGAATGATTCTTGAGCTAATGGTGAAGTTCGAGAAGAGAATCATCACTTTGAATGAAAGTAATAAGCGTTATACTGGTTTTTAAGGCTTTCTATTGGTGTTGTGGCAAAAAATTAGAAACTCGCTGTTTGAGATAATTTATAAAAAAATTAGGAAATCACTCCATGATCCTTCTATGGATATTTGATTCCAAGTTTCCTTTACTTCCTCCCATGAATGAAATTCTGTGAATGTTCTATTGCTTTTATCAATCATTCCCCTTTTTTTTTCGTAAAGCCCTCATTTTATTTTGGCGGTGTTTGGTCCTTCATGAGCGTAGCTTATGCTTCTTCAGCGTTTTGGCATGCGTGATAGTGCTGCTTCAGGGAGAGGATTGCCAGCTATTGGATAATATTATAGACAAATCATTTGATTAAATATTTTGTGAGGACCTAATTACATTTTTCAGAAATTAAATTATCTTGAAGCTCCACGGGTGTCATGCTCATAACGAGATCCAAAATACAAAAGACAATACACAAGTTTTGGTACAACAGGTTCCACACTTCAGCTTCTCCTTTCTGAATCCGTCTGGTGTCATGTAAAACAAGAATTAAAAATAATCAAATACACGGATAAATGATGATTCATTTAGCTTTTCTTTCTAATCTTTCCAAGTTTTTTAGTCTACGAAAACTGCATAGTATTTATTCTTGAGTAAGGTTGTTGTGTCCAATAAAACTGTTGGTTTGTTTTACAATCTATTTATAGATAGAACACCAAACATTGTTTCTCATAATCTACAATCTACTATATGAAATAGAAACCAATATTGCTATTTATTTTACCGAGTCTTAAAATTACAAGATGAGGAGGCGGCTAAATTGAACTTAACTACAAGTCTAGAAAAACATAATCTCAAACAGCATTGGCTCTTAGCCTGACGTATACAAGATATCAAGCGTGGGTACTCTCCTAGTTGATTTAATGCGTGTTTTCATTTTATAATAACCAACGAAATCTGACTGTTGATTTTTAAAACATAGTGTCGAAGCCACAAAATAAATTCTTGTTTGTATTACAGTGATTTTTCCTTATTATTTTAAATCTGTTTTAAAGGCTTCAGGTCTTGATCGATAGAACACCATAAATCGCCCTCCTTAGCTCCTTTTGCTCCTTCTGAGCTTAGCTAAATTCTTGAACCATTTCCACACTTCCTCTTTGCTCCATTCAGCTTATTAAATACCTAAATATATCCTTGATGCATAGAAAATGCAAACAACAACCTAAATACAACCTAAGTCTAAAAAGAGAAGAAAATGGGACTAAAGAGAAGGAAAACATGCAAAAGAGACCAAAACATGAAATAAATGCAAGCTTAAATGATGTAAATGTATGAAATATCAACACCCCCACACTTGCCTTTTACTTGTCCTCAAGCAAATAAGAACAGATGGGAGAGTGAGGTTTGAAAGTGAGAGCTCAAAACAAAATATGTCAATGGAAAAATTGAATCAATGCTCAAGTTATAGGTTCTAAGATGCAAAGAGATTGTTCTACTTCAAAAGCCTTAGCCATACCTATCATAGCAAAAAATGCACTCTAGCTTAGCCTACACAAGCATTCAAATGAGCCAACTATTTAACATTCATTAATGGTAACCAATGGATCAAGTTTAAGCAAATCAAGTGAACACATTTGGTTAAGGGATATGGTCATGAGATGAAAATGATCTCATTCAGATAAGGGTTCAAAGACATAAGGGATCACTTAATGAAATGACTCTATCTTAGGCAAAATGCAAAAGGTAAAAGCACACATATGCATGCAAGTCAAAGCTCTCTTCTACCTTTTTACCTAAAGATGGACTTATTATCATCTAAACCCCAAAATTAAACCCTAAGTCTACCCTTTTCCTAAACTCTAACCCTTCTTCTTCTTCATGGTTGGGGAAACTTCTTCTTTTTGCTTGTGTGGTTGCTTTTTTTGTTGGGACTTGCTCCTTTTTGTTGATTAGGCGCCATTCTTCACCTTTGGTGGATTGCCTCGGGTGTGATTTCTTCTTTTGATTGATCCTTTCATAGCTTTGTTGTTGGCGCCTTCCTTCTTAAAACATCTAGAGCTTTTACCCCTTTTGTGCTTAACCACAATTCTAACTTGCTCCCCCATACCACCATTCCATACTTCTTTCTCTTCTTTTTAAAAGACAAAACAGTAAAGCTCAAACCACTTATACTACCCTTTCCAAAACTCCAATCCTAAGACAAAGCTCAAGATGTAAGCTGGTGTCTACAAGAGAGCTTCTCCTTGCCAGCCTTATTCGTAACACTTTTTTCCAAGATATAATCGAAAATAATGCAATGCAAGGCCTCACAACTCTCACAATAGTGTTTAAGCTTAGAAAGAAGGATTGGGTTAGGGTGTGGTTAACTGGCCGATAATGATGAGGATCAGCTACTTGGGTTAACAAGAGTGGTGGGAAGGAAAGAAGATAACTGATGTTGAGGTTTTTATGCCTTAACTCAATCCTCAAACACACAAGTCATTGTAGTACTTGAGGTGTCAATCCAATCCAGAGGCTAAGGAACAATCACGATGCAGAAAACTTTCTAAGCTAGGTCTAAACAAAGAGAAGAAATTTAATCTAACAACCTAAGACAAGAAATGCAAACTGGAAAATAGAGATTCAAGACTAATGGATAACAAGGTAGATCTAAATCCTGATCAAGGTGAAAGAAACAATCAAATTGGGAATGCCTCCCAAGTGCGCAGGGGGGGGGGGGGGGGGGGGGGGGGGGGTCTTGGAGAAGCACGGATGTGCTCTCCTTGCTGCAATCACTCGCCAGGTAGGGCTTAACCCTGTGCCCGTTGACCGTGAAAGGATTGCTGCTCTTGCCAACCAATGTAACCGGTCCATAGGGTAGAACCTCTTTGATCTCAAACGGTCCACACCTCCTTGATTTGATCTTGCCCGGGAACAGCTTCAACCTCGAGTCGTAGAGTAGCACCAGACTGCCTTCTCTTAACTCCTTGTGAACAAGCTTCTTGTCGTGAACTGCCTTGGTCCGCTCCTTGTAGATCTTAGCACATTCGTAGGCATCCAACCGTAGCTCATCTAGCTCATGTAGCACAATCAACCGCTTCTCCTGAGCTGTATTGAGGTTGTAGTTCAGCTGCTTCACTACCCATAGTGCTCTATGCTCCAACTCAACAGGAAGATGGCATGCCTTGCCGTAAAGAAGAGTGAAAGGAGTCGTGCCTATAAGGGTCTTGAAAGCGGTTCGGTAAGCCCACAAAGCATCATCGAGTTTAACCACCCAATCCTTCCTAGTAGCCCTAACTGTCCTCTCTAGTATAGCCTTGATCTGCCTGTTAGATACCTCTACTTGCCCACTAGTTTGAGGATGATATGGAGTTGCTACCTTGTGCTTCACGCCATACTTCTTCAAGGGGATTTCAAACACTTTGTTGATGAAATGGCTGCAACCGTCACTGATCACTACCTTTGGAACTCCAACCCGTGGGAATATGATGGTCTTGAAGAGCTTTATCACCACCTTAGCATCATTGGTTGGGGAAG
Organism: Thlaspi arvense; assembly: GCA_911865555.2. Taxonomy (NCBI): domain Eukaryota; kingdom Viridiplantae; phylum Streptophyta; class Magnoliopsida; order Brassicales; family Brassicaceae; genus Thlaspi; species Thlaspi arvense. The sequence continues at coordinate 18,698,109 of OU466857.2, forward strand.
CTATAGCCTCAACCCACTTTGACAAATAATCAACCACCACCAAGATGAACTTGTTGCTGTAGGAAGATGGGAACGGTCCCATGAAATCTATCCCCCAGGCGTCAAAAACATCAACTTCAAAGTTCGGCACCTGAGGCATCTCATTCCTCTTCGTGATGTTTTCAGCTCTTTGACATGCTTCACAAGCTTTATCAAATTTATAAGCGTCTTTGAACAGAGATGGCCACCAAAAACCGGCTTGTAACACCTTTGTAGCGGTCTTGAAAGAAGCGAAATGACCACCATATGAAGAGCCGTGACAATGTAGGAGAATGTCCTTAGCTTCTTCCCTTGTTACACATCTCCTATATAAGCTGTCCACTCCTCTTTTGTACAAGTATGGCTCGTCCCAAAAGTAATGAGAGATGTCTCTCATGAACTTCTTCTTGTGATAATGATCAAGATGAGAATGCTCCTCTCCACAAGCCAAGAAGTTCACTATATCAGCATACCAAGGTAAGTCTTCTTCCTTGAAACTCAAAACCTCTTCAAACTTGTCTTTGAGCTTCTCACATACCGCCATGGTGATCATCATGAGCTGCTCTTCAGGAAGTGAATCGTCTAATGGCAAAGCTTCATTGATTCTCATCCTAGAGAGGTGATCAGCAACACTATTCTCTAACCCCTTCTTGTCTTTTATATCCATATCAAACTCTTGTAGAAGGAGAATCCACCTTAAGAGCCTCGACTTGGTGTCTTTCTTCGAGTAGATATACCTCAAAGCAGCATGATCCGTGTACACAACAACCTTGGAGCCAACCAAATACGACCTGAACTTCTCAAAAGCAAAGACAACGGCCAGCAGCTCCTTCTTGGTTGTAGCATATCTCACTTGCGTGTCATACAAGGTACGGCTGGCGTAGTAGATAACATGCAACCGCTTGTCTTTCCTCTGACCAAGAACAACTCCTATGGCGTAGTCACTCGCGTCGCACATGATTTCAAACGGTAGACTCCAGTCTGGAGCTTGTACTATTGGCGCGGATACAAGAGCCTCTTTGATAGTCTTGAAAGCATGAAGACAATCCTCATCAAACACAAACTCAGCTTCTTTGCACAACAGCCGCGTGAGGGGTCTAGCTATCTTGGAGAAATCTTTTATGAATCTCCTGTAGAAGCCCGCGTGACCTAGGAAACTCTTTATCCCCTTGACCTTAATCGGCGGCTCAAGACTCATCATGACCTCAACCTTGGCTTTATCAACCTCTATACCTTTCTCTGATATCCTGTGGCCAAGCAAGATCCCTTCCTTCACCATGAAGTGGCACTTCTCCCAGTTAAGCACTAGGTTTGTCTCCTCGCAACGCTTAAGTACCTTGCAAAGATTCAACAAACAAGCAGAAAAGGACGCACCAGATACAGAGAAGTCATCCATAAACACTTCTACCATCTCCTCTACAAGATCAGAGAAGATCGAAATCATACACCGCTGGAATGTCGCGGGTGCATTACACAACCCAAATGGCATCCTTCGATACGCGAAGGTACCATAAGGGCATGTAAATTTCATCTTCTCTTGATCGTTAGGATGGATTGATATTTGAAAGAATCCACTATAACCATCAAGAAAGCAATAGTAAGGATGATTAGCAAGCCTCTCAAACATTTGATCAATAAAAGGAAGAGGAAAATGATCCTTTCTAGTAGCAGAATTGAGCTTCCTATAGTATACACACATACGGTGACCAGTTATAGTCCTAGTAGGTATCAATTCATCTTGTTCATTTCTAATGACCCCCCCCCCCCCCCCCCCCCCCCCCTTCTTAGGCACCACGTGGACAGGAGATACCCACGTGCTGTCACTGATAGGGTAGATCACATCAGCCTCTAACAACTTAAGGATCTCTTTCTTAACTATTTCCTTCAAATTCGGGTTTAAACGCCTTTGATGTTCAATAGAAGAAGAGTTCACATTATCTAAGTGAATCTTGTGAGTGCAAAGCATGGGTGATAGGCCCTTCATGTCACTTAGACAGTACCCAATGGCCTTCCTATACTTTTTCAGCTCGTTTAAGAGCGAGTGCAACTCATCATCAGTTAAGTTCTCATTCACAATCACGGGATAAGTATCATTAAGCCCTAAGAAAGCATACTTTAGCCCTTTTGGGAGCTCCTTTAGGTCCACCTTTGGGGCTAGCAGCTTGCTCCAGTCCTCCTCGTGGCTTGTGTTGACGTTTCCGTCCTCAGTAGCCTCCTTAGAACCCAAGACATGAGCCTTAAGACTGCCTTCTTGAACCGTTGTCCCCTCAGAGATCGAGTCATCCAGTCGATCTTCTACTTGTTCTGGTCCGGATCGAGCAATTTCACTCGATTCACCTACTCGATTTGATATGGATCGAGCAGGAGATCGAGTCCCTGACTTGTTCTCTGAACTGATCGATTGGCTTCTCTCGATCTTCTAATCGTTCTTATCCCTGGATCGACCAGCCTCCTCAATCTTCTTGTCGATTGCTGTCTTGGATCGAGTGATCTTCTCGATTTCCTGATCGATCTCTAGGCATCCGCCTTCATCTTCTTTGACAACACTCCTAGAATCAAGGATATTGACATACTCTTGGGTCTTCTCACTTAAGAAACCGTACTCCCTTTCTCCTTAGTCAAAGCTAGCTTCAAGTGATCCTCTTGTGCCAACTCTTCTAGCAGTTCATCCGCCAAAGCATCTAACGTTTCTATGTAGAATGCTTGTCCTTCAATGGTCGGCTTCTTCAGGACCTCATTGATATCAAAATCCAGCTTGATGTCCTTGCCAAGGTGCAGAGCTATCTTCCCATTCTTGACATCAATGATTGCTCCGGCGGTTGCAAGGAATGGTCTTCCAAGTATAAGCGGATCCTTAGGTTCTTCATCCATCTCAAGCACCACAAAGTCGGTTGGTACATTGACATCGCTTATTCTCACTGGAAGATCCTCTAGCATACCAACTAGAAGTCTCACGCTTTTGTCAGCTAACACAAGGGAGATCGTACACTCTTTGAAACGTGTGAAACCGAGCTTCTTTGCTATAGAATGGGGCATGAGATTTATACTTGCTCCCTAATCGCATAAGCAGCTCTTGAACTCCAATGGACCCAAAGCACAAGGAATGGTGAAGGATCCTGGATCTCCTAGCTTTTTAGGCATTATTTCTCTGTGAATAATGGCACTACACTCTTCACTAAGCACCAAAACTTCTTTACTTTCGTTGTTCTTCTTTGTAAGGGTGTCTTTGACGAACTTAGCACACTTCGGCATCATAGCTAGGCAATACACAAGAGGCAACTTGATCTTAACGTCCTTTAGATGCTTCTCAAATAAGAGTCTATGCTTCTCTATCAGCTGTTTCTTGAAGCGGCCAGGAAAAGGAAGCTTAGGTACATACGGTGGAGGCACATAAACATCTTTCTCTTTAGTGGCTTGCTCTACGTTCTTCTCTACGGCTACCTCTACACCCTTTCTTGGTTTGTCAATCCACACATTATGAAAGTTGATCTCCTCATCAGCTGAAAGCTTACCCTCCCCCTCTTGGACTACAATGTCCTCATTGTCTTTAGGTGCAACTCTCGGTGGAAGCTCTCTACCACTCCTCAAGGTGATAGAGTTTGCATACTCTTTCAGATTCTGCTCACACTTGCCCGGTAAGCTGTTCTGACCGCTTGTACTAGCCTTTCCCTTCTCTAACTGCTTGATCTTGTTGTTCAGGTTTGTTATCTGAGTTGAGACGTCATTAAGAGAGGAGTCAAGGCGGTTGTTCATCTCGGCAAACTTTTGAGTAGTTGAAGCTTGACCTTGAGGAGGCTGCATCTGTTGTTGTTGAGGAACAAAGCCGGGAGGAAACATAGGAGTGTAACCTTTGTTGCCTTGCTGTTGCTGCTGATCTTGAAAGTTCCCTTGCCTCTGCCCTTGAAAGCCACTATTCGCTTGAAAACCCTTGTTATAAGGTACAAAGGGCTTTGCTTGCTGAAGGGGGTACACCTGATCCTTTGGATTCTCAACGTTTGTATTCCTGTATGAGAGATTGTTGTTGGCTTGGTACCCTTGAGAATATCTCGGAGGCTTGTCGTAGTTCTGACCAGTAATCCAGTTAGCTTCTTCTTGACCCAGCTCTAGCTCCTCGGAGACATCTTCAGATTCTCCCACGAAGTGAACGTGCTTCTGGTTTGCAAGCACTAGCTTCTCTATCTTCTCATGGAGGGACTTAAGCTCTTTCTTGTGAGACTGTAGCTCGGAACCTCTTCGTGCACGGTCATAATCCTCGGCGTTATTCCCGTCACTCAATGCCAAGTTCTCTATCAGCTCCATACCTTCTTCCACTTCTTGACCAAGGAAGTTGCCCTTGCTTGCCGTATCAAGAAGCATACGGATCTTGGGTAATGCTCCACGGTATATTGTGCTTAGGAGAGTCTCTTCACTGAAGCCGTGGTGAGGAAACTGAATGGTATAGTCTTTGAATCTTTCCATAGCTTCATTGAATGTCTCGTTCTGCCTTTGAGTGAAGCCACTTATCTCACTTCTCAACCGAGCTGTCCTAGTGCTTGATAAAAACTTTGAGAGAAAAGCTTTCTTACATTCAGACCAAGACGTGATGGTGCCTTGTGGAAGTGTCTTCTCCCAATGCCTAGCTTTGTCACCGCGAGAAAATGGGAAGAGCCGTAGCTTGAAGGCATCTTCCGAAATCCCATTGATCTTAATCATTTCACACACCTGCTGAAAGTTATCAAGGTGCTCTAAGGGGTCTTCCATAGCCAGCCCGTGGAATTTGCTATTCTGAACCATTGAGATGAATCCCGGCTTTATCTTGAAATTGTTATTCTGGACTGGAGGAGGAGTGATCCCAAAGCGATTATGATGCGTATTAGGAGCATCTCCAGCGCCTATGATCCGTGGGGGTCTAGCTGCATGGATGGGGTTTCCATTGCCCCTTCCTAAACCACCGTGAGCTGGTGGAGGTCCCTTAGGATGTTCTTGATCAGCCATTGTTGTGAAGTCTACTGAACCGGCTTGAACAATCTCCTCAAAGGCTCTAGCTTGCTCTCTTGCTCTTCTTGTTCTTGAATGTCCGAGTTGGTGAATATTGTCCAGGGGTGTAAGTAAGTTGTTGTCACCCCTAGAACGCAAATTCATGTACATAAAAGACACAAGTGTGAAGAGAAAGAGATTAGTAACCAAACTTAAAGTAAAGGCTTAGTCTTTACTAAACCCCAAATCTTAATGCTTCCTAACAACCCTAAGATGGCAACGGCGCCATTTGAAAGCAGGATATTTATTGTATGAGCAAGCAAGCAAGGAGTTTATCAAAACCCAAACCACATGTTATGATGTAGTACAGTAGTAAGGGGTATCAATCCACACCTAGGATGCAGGAAGAGTCACTAAGAATGCAAGGATGAAGCAAATCTAAGCGAAATGGATAAATGGTTGGTAAAATCTAACAAAACTAGATGCAACGACAAAATGAGATGCAGAACAATTTTAAAATCCCCGGAAGAGGGTTAACTACAACTAGAAACAAGCAGAAGATGAAAAATGCAAAGCTAATAAGAACTAAAAATCGACCAGTGAATCGCCCACAGGATCGAGCACTGGATCGAGCAAAATGGATCGATCTAACAAACAACTTAAAGCGATTGATTTCTAATGAACATGATGGAAGCTAAATGACAAGCGAATGATGAACAGAAATTTAAAATGCTAAAAAGGAGGGTTTAGGGTCGAGGGTCATATTCAAGGGTCTCAAAGGTTTAAGCTTTGGTTGAAAACATTTAGATCTACTCACTTGTGAGGTTTCTCTAAGCCTTGAAAACAAAACAGGAACCATCCATGGCGTGTGGTATGGTTCACTTCCTCAATCTCTTCTCCAAACCCATGGCGTTTGGTGGAAAAAGAGATCGAAGAGCAAGGAAAACAGATTTCAGTATAATGACCTAACTAATCCCCTTTACAACCATGGCGTGTGGGAAAGGTAAGACTAGTCTCTAGGATCTGGTTTTCTAGGATATCTGAATCCTGTCAAGGTAAGACAGCCCTGGAATCATAGAGACCTTTTCCAAGGCTCTCTAAGCCTTATGACCCCAAGATCTTAGAAGAGAAGGATGAAGAATAAATAAAACACAAAACTTTAACCTTTTCAACCCTTTTGAATCGCCTCAACCCCGAAAACCCAAAAAGACTACTCGCTACTTAATATTAAAAGATTCAAAGGTTCAAAAACTGAAAAAGCTTAGATGTTCTACAATGGCGATAAGCCTAAAATCGAGAGAAAGAAAAGCAAAAGACAGAATGGAGGATAATGAAAGTGATGGCTGCGGTTTGTCAAAAATGGCTAAACCGCAAATGGTCTCCCCCCCTCGCTAGCTGCCAAAACCAGCTGGACGGATAAGGTTAGTCTGGGATCGACTCGGATCACTCGATCTCCGGCTCGATCTTCTCTTGGATCGGATGACTTTGCTCAATCTTTGAGTCGATCCTTTGATGATCGGGTCGGGAACTCGATCCGGCCCTCGATCTGCATGGCATGGCCCACGTCCGTACTCTCGATCGACCTCCTCACTCGATCGCATGCTCGATCTTCCTCTTGAATCGACTGGGGGTCACTCGGTCTTCTCGTCGATCTCGTCTAGATCGACCTGACTTGCCCGATCCGTGATACACTCAGGTTTTACCTAAATAAAAGACTGCAAGTGCACAGACAATCGCAGTAATATAGATGGGATCGAATCCACAGAGACCAAGGTTACACTATGATTCTTAATGATTGAAGTGAAGCTAAGACAAGAATATGGGTAGCTGGATGGTTTTAAACCGAAAATAGCTAATAAAATTGTTAAAGATCAATTAAAACAAGCGCCAGGTCAAGGGCAATTCGCAGGAATCAGAGATCATGAAACAGACAATTATTCAGGGAACAAATAGGCACAGTCTTGAACTCAAACATGAATGTATAACTAATCCACTGTCGTGGTATCAGAGCCTTTATCTAGCAACCTAAGATTCTAAACTGTCGTTTGAACTTAGAATTGTAAACAAGCATTAATGGTCAGGTTCGATTTGTTCACAGATTGCCTTAACATCAGCTTTTGTTGGCTAAGGACAATCTGCTCATCTATGTTCTATCAAGCAATATAAAACACTTTCATGGATAGATTAAACCCTAGATCAGAGACTAAGTGATCAATTCAGCCAAAGCAGTGGGCGCAACAATAGATGAAGACAACAAATGAATAAATCCCTATCTATGTCCAGTTCAATGATTCATAATTCTTTTGAAACCCTAAACCTAACTAGGGAAGTACTCAGACATGGAAGAAGAGTAACAGCAAAGAGATGAAGCGAAATTTATAATAATAAATAAAATATAAATCAATTGGGGTTCAGAAATCTTTTCAGAGATGCAGAGTAGAATGATCTTCTCCCCAAAACTCACATATTGCAAAAAGCTCAAAGTCTGAATAGAAAATAAGAGGTGGCTGCATTAATGGCCAAAAATAAGTATATATAGGTCCTAGGTCGTTTTAGGTCGAATCCCTTCCAAAACCGAGCCAAAATAAGAAAACTCGGGATTTCTTTTTTTTTTTTGCATTAATGAACCGGTCAGTTTGGACAGTCCTCACGAAAACTAGCACAACTTTAGATCGAACCGTTGGATCGCCTTCAAACCGTTTCCAAATGAATGATAACTCAAATATTTAGCTTGTGTCCAAAAATAAGCATGATCCATTGGTGGGAAATGCCTCAAATATTTGCAAACATCAGGCGTCTCTGCAGAGTTCTGCATCTCCATATGCGTGTTTGCACCCAAAATCATTCCCTTTCTCCCAAAGCAACCTAAATCCTAACAAGACTCGATAAAAAGACTAAAAGACTCTAAAAACACGCTTTGACTCGAAAAACCATTGAAAACCTTGGGTTAGAAAGCCTTAAAACGCAGTATATCAACTCCCCCAGACTTAGCATTTTGCTTGTCCTCAAGCAAATACTAAGAACAGAGTCGAGGTTTGAAAACACAGGGACTTATGAACTCTATGGAATGCCACATTAATCAACACTCTTGAACCCACATACCACAAAATTAACATTAGATAATATGTCAGTATACTTACCACAAGCTTAGCAATCGTCCCAGATACGATTCAGTATCCCTTAGAGAAATCTGAATTCTCCATTGTTGACCCTTTTATTTCATTTAGGCGGGCAGTCTCGTCAAGGGAGTATCGATTAAAGAACTTATAGATTCTTTCCCTTGCAAGCTCCTGAATATAGACAATCTCGGTACAACCCTCTTATTTTCTCCTCCCTTAGTCGATTTCTCTCTACTTTTCTAAGGTGTCATCTCTATATTTTTATTGACTTTCTTTTCTTTTATAGCCTAAAAGTGGTACTACTCTTTACTTGTATTCCTGGTGAGGAGACAAGTTCAAGAGTGCTCACTACTTGTGTTCCTTGTGAGGAGACAGGTTCGTGAGTGCACCATTCTTGGATTTAGACATTTTTTTCTTTAATAAGGGAAGATCAAAGAGAGATTTCACCTAAACTTATCTTGACAGTGCTGGAAGAGAAATCAGGTTCAATGTATACCAAGCCCCAAGATGAGAAAATAAAAGTTTATTTGGGCGAAGTCAACTTTGGATCCTTCAGACTCTCCAGAAACATGAACTTTCTCTGTTAGATTGATCCGCTCACAGCTTTCTACCTAGTAAAATCTGCAATCAACTGCTGTAGTAATGGTTCTTCAAGCATCAATGCAATGTGTTTAGTTCCAAGAAAAGCTCACAGTTCCCAATAAGGTTTTGACTTAATAAAACATCTTGGACTGACTCAAAGAAAACAAAACATAGGAAAATGGTGTTAGTTAGGGATGAACATCCTCCCCCAGACTTAAATCACATTGTCCTCAATGTAAAGAAAGCGAGAAGAGGATGGTAAGAATGAAGAAACAGATAAAGGATGAGTAAACTTACCTGTTCATGGCTGGAAGGGAGGTGAGGGTGGTTCTGGTCGTTTTTCTTTTTTTTCAATTTTTTGTTTTAACACTTAAAACTAAAACTAAAAGTTAGAAAATAAAGAGAGAACAAAATATATATACTTACCAGTGGGTTGCCTGCCACCAAGCGCTTGTTTTAAGTCCCGAGCTTGACTTTGGTTCCCTTTTAGGCCGGAAGTGCATCACTAAGAGGAATGGTTTCCCCTTCAGTGATTTTGGTATCAGCAAGATATGGCTTAAGTCGCTGACCATTGACCACAAACTCCTTTCCCTGTGGATCCAAAAGCACAATGGCTCCATAAGGGCGCACTTCCTTAATTGCGAAAGGGCCTGACCATCTTGATCTCAATTTCCCAGGAAACAGCTTCAGGCGGGAGTTCAACAGTAAAACCTGGTCATTTGCAGCAAAGCTCCTTGGAATTATCTTCTTTTCATGGAAGGCCTTAGTTCTCTCTTTGTAGAACCTGGAGTTCTCATAAGCCATGTGTCTGATCTCATCCAGTTCATTCAGTTGTATCAGCCTTCTTGCCGAAGCAGGTTTGATGTCAAAGTTCAACAGCTTGACAGCCCATGCTGCTTTGTACTCTAATTCCACTGGAAGATGACATGATTTCCCATAGATGAGATGGAATGGGATCGTGCCTAAAGGTGTCTTATAAGCAGTCCTATATGCCCAAGGAGCATCATCCAACTTGACAGACCAATCCTTCCTAGTTGTGTTCACAGTCTTCTGCAGAATGCTCTTGATCTCCCTGTTATAAATTTCGACCTGGCCACTTGTTTGGGGATGGTATGGCGTGGCCACTTTGTGCCTGACTCCATGTTTCTTCAGAAACTCTCAAAGACTTTGTTGATGAAATGAGAACCACCATCACTGATCACAACTCTAGGAATTCCAAACCTTGGAAAAATCACTGATTTGAACATCTTCAAGACCACATTTTCATCATTAGTTGGACTGGCCATTGCTTCAACCCATTTAGACACATAGTCTACTGCAACCAAAATGAACTTATTCCCATAAGAGGATGGAAATGGTCCCATGAAATCAATGCCCCACACATCAAACACTTCCACTTCCAAGATGAAGTTCTGAGGCATCTCATTCCTTTTGCTGATGTTGCCTTGTCTTAGGCATGAATCACACTTAGAAACAAAAGCATGTGCATCTTTGAACATTGTTGGCCACCAGAAACCAGCTTGCAAAGCCTTGGAGACAGTCTTGAAGGTAGCAAAGTGTCCTGCATAACTGGAACCATGACAATTATACAGAATGCCTGGAACCTCTTATTCTGGTATGCATATCCTAAAAACGCCATCAGCACATTGTTTGTATAAGAAAGGCTCATCCCAAAAGTAGTGTCTGATGTCTCTTAAGAACTTCTTCTTCTTGTACCCAACAAAACCAGCGGGTTCCTTCTCTGCAGCCAGGTAGTTTGCAATGTCCCCAAACCAAGGCATTATGGAGTGTGTTGTGGTGCAAGGTGGTGTATGAACAGCAGCCACATCCCCAAGGCTGATGGCATACACATGCTCTTCAGGAAGGTCATCATCCAGAGGAACTGATTCCTCTACATGCATCCTAGAAAGATGATCTGCAACCCTATTTTCAACTCCTTTCTTGTCTCTGATCTCAAGATCAAATTCTTGCAGCAATAGTATCCATCTCAGTAGCGTAGGCTTGGCATCCTTCTTTGTCAGCAAGTTTCTCAAGGCAGCATGATCAGTATGCACAATCACCTTAGACCCCACAAGATATTGTTTGAACTTGTCAAAAGCAAACACTATGGCAAGAAGTTCTTTCTCAGTTGTGGCATACTTGCATTGTGCATCATCTAGGGTTCTGCTAGCATAGTAAATGACATGAAGCTTCTTGTCTTTCCTTTGTCCTAAGACAGCTCCTACTGCATAGTCACTGGCATCTGTCATTACTTCAAAGGGTAATTCCCAGTCTGGAAGCTGAACAATTGGTGCGCTGACAAGTGCTCCATTGATTGTGTGGAAGGCTTCAAGGCAGTCATTGTCATAGTGGAACTTTACATCCTTGCATAGCAGTTGAGTTAGAGGGCGAGCTATCTTGGAAAAATCTTTGATGAACCTTCAATAGAACCCAGCATGCCCAAGAAAGCTTTTGATCCCTTTGACAGAAGTTGGTGGTTGCAGGCTCATCATTACTTCAACTTTCGCCTTGTCTACCTCAATGCCTTGCTCTGAAATCTTGTGTCCCAAAACAATCCCATTTCTCACCATGAAGTGACACTTCTCCCAGTTCAGCACAAGATGTTTTTCCTCACAGCGCTGAAGCACCCTGCACATATTAGAAAGATAAACAGAGAAGGAGGACCCATAGACTGAAAAGTCATCCATGAAAACCTCCATTATGTCTTCAATATAGTCAGTGAAAATTGACATCATACTGCGCTGGAAGGTTGTTGGGGCATTGCACAAGCCAACTGGCATTCTGCGATAAGCAAAAGTGCCATAAGGACAAGTGAATGTGGTTTTCTCCTGATCATCTGGGTGTATGGGAATCTGAAAGAAACCAGAATAACCATCTAGAAAACAGTAGTAAGGATGGTTAGCAAATCTTTCAAGCATCTGATCAATGAAAGGCAAAGGGAAATGATCTTTACGAGTTGCAGCATTCAACTTTCGATAATCTATGCACATCCTATGCCCTGTAACAGTTCTAGTTGGAATCAACTCATTTTTATCATTCTTAACAACTGTCACACCACCTTTCTTTGGCACTACATGGACATGACTAACCCAACTACTGTCAGAAATAGCATAGATCACTCCTGCTTCTAGAAGTTTCATTATCTCCTTCTTAACAACATCTTTTAGATTTGGGTTTAACTTCCTCTGATATTCTATAGAAGTCATTGATTCATCTTCTAGATGTATCCTATGCATGCAAAGATCAGGTGAAATTCCTGTGATATCATCTAACGAATAACCTATGGCTCTGCGATAATTTTTAATTTCACACAAAAGCAAAGCAGTTCCAGCATTGTTCAGTTTAGCATTGATGATGACAGGATAAGTAGAGTTAGGACCAAGAAAGGCGTACCTTAGCCCCTCAGGAAGTGTTTTGAGCTCAACTTTTGGAGCTTTCAGCTCACTCCACGTGGATGCTTGTGGTTCTGGTTGGATCTTTGCTGGATGCGCACATTCAGCTCCATCTAGACTGAGGTGGGCGACCATTTTCTCTATGGTTTTGCTGGAGTCCATCATCCTTGCATATTCAGCTGCCTCTAGGTTCAAAAATCCATGTTCACTTGCAACTTGTGTCAAGGCAATCTCCAATGGGTCTTGTACCATAAGTTCTGAAGCAGCATCCTCTGAAATTTCTAGAGAGTCATCCACTGAGAAGGTCTGCCCACCAAGCATAAGTTTCTTCAGCATTTTATCCATTTCAAACTTCAGGATGATGTCTCCAGATGAAGGTCTATCCTCCCACTTCTGACATCTATTATGGCTCCAGCAGTGCATAGAAAGGGTCTCCCTAGGATGATGGGGTCCTTTGGTTCTTCATCTAGCTCAAGCACCACGAAATCTGCAGGTACATATGCATTGCCAACCTTCACATGCAGATCTTCAAAGATTCCAACTGGCAGCTTTACAGATCTATCAGCAAAAACCAAGGAGATCTTTGTTGGCTTAAACTTTGTGAATCCAAGTCTTTTAGCCACTGAATATGGCATCAAGTTGACACTTGAGCCTAGATCACATAGAGAACAAGCAAAAGTCATTGCTCCAATCTGCACTGAGAGAACAAAAACGCCCAGGGTCATCCAACTTCTTAGGCATTTTGTTTTGGAGAATAGCAATGCAATCCTTTGTTACTTTGATGAAGTCTTCCTCTCCAGTCATCTTGCTTGTTACTAGGCTCTTCATGTATCTCTTCATTGCAGGCGTCATCTGGATTGCATCAGCTAGAGGAAGCTTCACAACCAGATCATTTAGCATCTCCTTGCATTTTGCCTCCTCCAGGTTCTTCCTAGACTTCTTTGGAGGAGTAGGGTAAGGAACCTTTGGGACATAGACTTTGGCTGGTGGCAGCAGGTCCTTCTCTACTTCAGTGTGTCCATCTGTGGCATTATTTTCCTCCTCAGGTTCTATTGTCTTTCTCCCTTCTGGATCAGTCACAACATCAGCTACATCTCCTCTTTGGGTTACAGGTCCTAGTACCTTTCCACTTCTGAGTGAAATGGCATTCACAAAGCCTTTTGGATTTTGTTCACCTTTCCCTGGAACAAAACCATGTGGTCTCTTGATTGCTTCAGCAGTTGCGCTACCTGAGTGTCTAGCTTCTTCACATGAGTGTTCAAGGTTTCATACTTGCCATTCAGGTCATTGTACATGTTGTCAACCTTGGTATTGATCTCATGGAAAGATTTCTGCTGATTGACCAAGAGTTGTTGCATAAGAGTTTTTAGTTCATCTTGAGAACCTCCGGTAGAGCTTGTAGAGGCTTGGAAGGGCGCTGGTGCTGTAGACTGAAAAGTGTTGAATGGTTGTTTCTGCTGAAATCCACTCTAAAATCTGTTCTGACCCTGATTTTGCATGAAACCTTGATTTTCTTGAAAACCTTAAGAGAAGTTCTTCTGAAATCCTTGGTTCTGCATTCCTGTCTGTCCTGAAAACCCTTGGGAAGTACCAGTGGCGCCAGCATTTGGCATATATGCCTTTCCTTGAAACTGAGGCGCCTGGTTGACAATCTGTTGAAGGTAGACTTGATCCTGTGGGTTTTCGACATTTGTGCTCTGGTAGGACATGTTTGGATGGTTTCTGTAGTTCTGGTTGAACCCCCTGTTTTGCATAAATGGCTGGCCATTCACATAGCTAACTTCCTGCAGCTCATTGTTCTCTTCCTCTGCAAAATCTTGACAAAAAAAGGCATCAGATCCATTTTCACAATTCTGTCCTCCCTTCTGAGTTGCCTTTAGCTGAAGACTAACTTGAGCAGTCAGCTCCTCTATCTTCTGAGATTCCACACTGATGACTCTTCTTGATCTGTCATACTCACGACATCTGTTATTAGAACTTGCAGCCAAGTTCTCAATCAGCTCATATGCCTTTCTGAGTGCTCCTGGTCATGAAATCCCCATTGCTTGCAGCATTGAGATTATTTTTGAACTCCCATACTACTCCATTATAGAAGATGCTAAGGAACTGTTCATCTGAATACCCATGGTGAGGGCACTCTCTGCGATACTTCTTAAACCTCTCTCATGCTTCACAGAAGGATTCCCCTGAATGCTGCTGGAAGGTGGTGATCTTGTTCCTCAAAGCAGCAGTTTTGGACTTGGTGTAGAAGTGGTCCAGGAATGCTTCTTTGCATTCACTCCAGTTTTTCAAAGATCCAGGAGGAAGGGATTTAAGCCATCTTTGTGCTTTGTCAGCCAAAGAAAATGGAAAGAGCTTGCATTTGAGAAAGTCAGCAGGTACTCCATTCGATTTTGTTGTGCTGCAGATCTCCTCAAAATTCTCAATGTGATCCATTGGATGCTCAGTAGAGAGGCCATGGAACAGATGCTGCTTCACCAATGCAACCATCTGCGGTTTTATCTCATAGTTTGCTCTCTCAATAGCTGGTATGCGGATAGCAGCTCTGTTCCTGTAGAAGGTGTGAGGTGTATCCACATCCCCAATAGCTTGCTGCTCTTGCTGCCACTGTTGTTGCTGTAGCAACCTATTCAGCTGCTGTTGCATACGCTGGAGCTCTGTAGCCTGGTTAGCTTGGCCTTCCGGTAGATCCTGGTCGTTGATATTGTCACCCATCGTGACTTGGTTCGACTTCTTTTTTCTTCCTTTGTTGTTTGTCCTTTCAACTCTTGCAAGTTCTTGGTTGTTTAGAAGGAGGATGTTTTCAGAACCTTTACTTCTTCTATGCATGCTCCTAAATCCACAAGAATGAAAGAAGAAACTAGATAGTAAATCTGAGACTAAACTTCAATCCTAGATTCACAGGTAACGCTATTGGTCCCCGGCAACGGTGCCAAAAACTTGATACACTCAGGTTTTACCCAAATAAAAGACTACAAGTGCACAGACAATCGCAATAATATAGATGGGATCGAATCCACAGAGACCAAGGTTACACTATGATTCTTAATGAATGAAGTGAAGCTAAGACAAGAATATGGGTAGCTGGATGGTTTTAAAACGAAAATAGCTAATAAACTTGGTAAAAGATAAATTAAAACAAGCGTCAGGTCAAGGGCAATTCGCAGGAATCACAGATCATGAACCAGCCAATTATTCAGGGAACAAATAGGCACAGTCTTGAACTCAAACATGAATGTATAACTAATCCACTGTCGTGGTATCAGAGACTTTATCTAGCAACCTAAGATTCTAAACTGTCGTTTGAACTTAGAATTGTAAACAAGCATTAATGGTCAGGTTCGATTTGTTCACAGATTGCCTTAACATCAGCTTTCGTTGGCTAAGGACAATCTGCTCATCTATGTTCTATCAAGCAATCTAAAACACTTTCATGGATAGATTAAACCCTAGATCAGAGACTAAGTGATCAATTCAGCCTAAGCAGAGGGCGCAACAATAGATGAAGACAACAAATGAATAAATCCCTATCTATGTCCAGTTCAATGATTCATAATTCTTTTGAAACCCTAAACCTAACTAGGGAACTACTCAGACATGGAAGAAGAATAACAGTAAAGAGATGAAGAGAAATTCATAATAATAAATAAAATATAAATCAATTGGGGTTCAAAAATCTTCTCAGAGTTGCATAGTAGAAAGATCTTCTCCCCAAAACTCACAAATTGCAAAAATCTCAAAGTCTGAATAGAAAATAAGAGGTGGCTGCAACAATGGCCAAAAATAAAAAAATATATATATATAGGTCCTAGGTCGTTTTAGGTCGAATCCCTTCCAAAACCGAGTCAAAATAGAAAAACTGGTCGGTTTGGACAGTCTTCACGAAAACTAGCACAACTTTAGATCGAACCGTTTGATCGCCTTCAAACCGCTTCCAAATGAATGATAACTCAAATATCCAGCTTGTGTCCAAAACTAAGCACGATCCATCGGTGGGAAGTGCCTTAAAGATTTGCAAACGTCAGGCATCTCTGCATAGTTCTGCATCTCCATATGCGTGTTTGCACCCAAAATTATTCATTTTCTCCCTAAGTAAACTAAATCCTGAAAAGACTCGATAAAAAGACTAAAAGACTCTAAAAACACACTTTGACTCGAAAATCCATTGAAAACCTTGGGTTAGAAAGCCTTAAAAACGCAGTATATCAATCCGCAACTCGATCTCAGGTCCTTTGCTGAATTGTTGAGTTCTCCAAGTGTCCACAAGCTTCCTCACGAGCCTTAGCATGTCCATGAATCCTCCACAGCTCCAAAGTGTCCAAAAACAACCTGAATGTGATTCATAATGAAAGAAACATGTGAATGCTAATGCAAAAATGCTATAGGACCTAAAATGGTGCAAACTAGTCTATATTGCAAGATGAATGCATGAAAAACTATCCTAAATGCATGCAAAATATGCAAAATATATAGTAATATCAGTGAAACCTAGGTGCTGTGCTACAGAGTAGGGCATCAAGCTGACACTAGCTCCTAGATCACACAAACATTTCTCAAATAGAAGTGGACCTGTAGAGCAGGGTAAGGTAAAACTTCCTGGATCACCTAGCTTGTTGGGAGCCACTCTCTTCTGTTGCTGAAAGAACAAAGGACTTACAAGGGATGGTGGTACTAACACATCTTTCAAAAGCTTCTGATAAGGTGGAACCAAGACAAAGGCATCAAGCAGTGCCATAGTAAGCTGAATCTTCATCATTTGCTCATCAAAGAGGCCTTTATACTTTGCAATGAGCTGCTTCTTGAACCTTCCAGGAAATGGTATTGTAGGCTGATATGGTGAAAGAATGTATCTTGGCTCCTTGACTAACTCCTTTGGTGCTTCTCTTGGTTTCTCCTTAACCACATCTTTGGCTTTAGTGTTCTTTGAACCCTTTTCAGCTTCAAGCACTTCATCCTCTTTAGCTGCTTCAGCATTTTTGACGACCACCCCCTCCACTTCTTAAGGTGACAGCTTTGACACACTCTTGTGCAAGTGAAGAGGTAGATGGTTGAGTAATTCTCTCTAGTTTGCTGATATGCATATGCAAAGAGCCTAGATGGGATTGCAGGCTGGAGTCAATGCCTTTTGTATTTCAACAGACATACTTCTCTGAATGTCAGTCATACTCTTTTGAATCTCAACAGCCATGCTTTTCTGAAGTTCTGCAGTTTGAAGTTGATGCATTTGAAGAAACATCTTCTTAAGGTCTAAAGTTTCAGAGGGTTGGGAGATGCTGGCACCAACTGTTTAGGAAGAAGAACCTTAATGTTGTTGAATGTGAGTGTCTCCATTGGGCTGTTGGTGACAAGCATCATGGTTTGTTTCATTGCTGGCGCCTCTTGTATTTGAACTGTTTTGAATTGATATTCTTTGTATTGGTTGTGTGGAGCAACATCAAGAAGTGATTTGGTTGTGCCATTGAGTAGTAAATCCACTTTTTTTGCAAGGCCTTCATCTCATACAATGCTGTCTCTAGCTTCTCTTCAGTGGCCTTTGAATGTTGCTCTTTATCATCAACATAGTCTCAATTACTGAGTGCCATGTTCTCCACTAGTAGCCATCCTTCATCAACATCTTTACCAAGAAAATATCCATTGCTTGCTGTATCTAGGAGTATTCTGATGTTTGGGAGAACACCTCTATAGAGAGTGGATAAAAGCATTTCCCTTGTGAAGCTATGAAGAGGGCATTGATGAGTGAAGCCCCTAAAAAAGAACTTGCTTAAGAAAGCACCTTTGCATTGATCCCAAGAAGTGATGCTTCCTTGTGCTAAAGACTTTTCCCATATTTTAGCTCTATCACCAAGGGAGAATGGAAATAATCTGAGCTTCAAACCATCTTCTGAAACTCCACTAAGCCTTGTCAAAGCACAAATCCTTTCAAAGTTATCCAAGTGCTCTACGGGGTCTTGGTTAGGCAAGCCAAAGAATTGATGTTCCCAAAAATTAGGGATTTTAAGTTTTTATAGGAGTCTAAGCGAAAATAGCAAAATTGTAAATAAAAGCAAGTTCAGGATGGTCTGTATCGTTCTAGAGTGATCGATGGCCATGATCGATGGTCACCTATTGATCACTTGTGATCGATACACCGAATCGATACTCCATCCGATGGTTTCCCATCGATCACTCCATGATCGATACACTTGATTGATGGACACCTATCGGTCAGTCTTGACCGATACACTTGGTCGATGGAGCATCTGATGGTTTTCCATCGATCACTCCTTGATAGATGGGTTTGATCGATAGGCTTCTGCTGATTTGTATCGATCATGCCGGATCGATAGGCTTCAGATCTTGATCGATGAAACACCAAAAATCGCCCTCCTTAGCTCCTTTTGCTCCTTCTCAGCTTGGCTAACTTCTTGAACCATTCCCACACTTCCTCCTTGCTCTATTCAGCTTCTTAAGTACCTAAATATATCCTTGATGCATAGAAAATGCAAACTACAGCCTAAATGCAACCTAAGTCTAAAAGGAGAAGAAAATGGGACTAAAGAGAAGGAAAACATGCAAAAGAGAATCAAAACATGAACTAAATGCAAGCTTAAATGATGTAAATGTATGAGATATCACCCGCACAAAGGAAAAAGAAGGAGAAATTAACAAAAAATAATAGAAAATAGAAAGAAGAAGAACAGAAAAAAAAAATAAGAAGAACAAAAATATACAACTAACTATTATATACCCTTATTCATATAACTAAATTATATAAAAGGAATTAAAATGTAAGAATTTAAATTCCTTTTATCAGTTAAATTGCCAAACAAATAAATATTAAAGTTGACTTTGAAAAACAACTGTAAAATAAAACATGAGCAAGTTAGTTGACATGGTTAGGTTATCGATTATTAATAAAAGTCGATGCTATAGGCTTTTAAGATTGTCCACATAAAATTTAAAAGAGTCAATTCTATTGGTACACATCATCATCTGGAGTTAATTATATATATTATTTCATTTTATTGTTATAAGTAAAGTTTCTAAATTTTAATTAATTTTGTGTTCTTGTAATTAGAAAAATTTCTAAATGTTTTGATAATTATTTACAAAAAAAAGTATGGAAAAAGAAAATTAACATATTATTAGATTATAAAAATCGTATAAATTATTTAAAACAAAAATAATTTTCTTGGTCCACAACATTTTGAAATTAATTATATTTTTAAGTTAATTATTTTCTTTTTTGACTTATTAAGAAATTTTCAAATTTAAATATTATACTAACTAATAAATTATATAAAAATAAGCAAACCATGTAGCATATATATAAAAAAATCAATTTAATATAAGATTAGAAAAACCTATTAATTAAAATAACAATTTAAATTATATAAATACCATCTAAAATTAATAATAAAATGTCGTTTTACATATAATATAAATAAATTCATGTTTGAAAAACAATTTATTCTAATATGATAATTTTATCACCATTGTTTGTTATAAGTTAATATAAATATTAATTGTTTAAAAAAACATATTATACCTATTACTTATAAAAATTACAATTATTTAAAGGTAACAATATTCAGATATGATTTGAAACAACCAATACATAACAAGAATAGAGCTAAAGATGATCATAATAGTTACTTTCTTAGGTTAGAAAAATTAATGTATTATTTTATATTTTCATGTCAATATTGTATTTATTAAATAGAATTTGATTATTTTTTTTACACTTTTAGGTGGATTTTTAGTATATTAAATTACAAGTGTCTGATCAGAAAAAATATTTTTTAAATGAGACATATACAAATTCTTATAAAAAGAACTATAAAGACAAATAGAAAATTATGATTTGAACAATTTTATGTCATTTTATAGCATTTACAAAGACGAATATATTTTTGCTACACAAATTTGATCTAAACTATATCGTGACATGATAAAATACAATATAAATTAGATTTTGGTATATTTAAAACTTGTGTATTTCAAAGATATTTAGAATTGAAAAATTGATTGATTTTTATTTGTTGATTTTGTTCCAAAACTGAAGTATGAATACTTGAACTCATTTTAATCGATGTTCTAACTAATTGTACAAAGATTAAAAAATTAATTCATATTTAAAAATATTATTTAATTAATTAATTCAAATAGTAAATAGAAAAATGTTTGAAGGCAAATAATAAAACAAATGAACGTATTTTCATTGAACTCAAATAGTAAATAATAAGTAAAGAAAAGAATTAATTTTTTTGATTTAAAAGTTGTTAGCCATTGGTAAAAGACTTTTGAACTTCTTTGAATAAAATATTTTTAATTAATTATATATTAAAAGAAATAGAAATTTTTATATAGATATAAGAGAAAATTTAATAAATTGGGACAAAAAGCCTTAATCTTTAATTAAAATAAAACATAGTGAGTATATAGTGTTTTAGTAAGACATTTTCGAAAGCTAAACAAAATATTTCTATAAAAGAATTTATTTTTGTTGAGATATTCATATATAAATTTGAAATTTTTTTTTTATTTGAGAATTTTTATATTGTTACAATCTAAAAATAAATCATCAAAAATATTTTAAAATCAAATATATTTGTGTGATTTATCAATTAGTAACCGAAGTTGTTACCAGTAATAAAACATTAAAAAAAAACAAAAATAATTTTAAAATTGGATACACCTATTTAAATTGGTTATTTATTTTGATTTATTTTTTTAAAAAAATAGGTAAAACATAATCGACAATACATATCATAAATAGTTATTTTATGATGAATTCATAATATAAAACACATATTAGTCAAAAATTGAAATAATTATAAGTTTTTTTAATAAAATTAACTATTGAAAAACAATAAATAACTTGTTTTACCCAAACATTATATACAAAAATATTTACTATTATATTTTAAGTAATGTTAAAATTAGTTAATCAAAATATATATTAAGCAATTTATAAAATATACTTGCATGTAGCGCGAGTGAAAAATTTAGTTTGTTTAAAATATGAAGGAAAAGAAAAAGAAGAAGGGAAAACAACATAGAAAAAGGGAAATGAACATAGAAGATGAAGAAGAAAAACAAAAGAGAAGAGGAGAAGAAAATAGAAAAATAAAAAATAAAAGAAGAAGAAGATGAAAGAGAAAAAAGGGGAAAAAAGAGAAGAACATACATGAAGAAAATGAAGGATAGAGAAGAATAAGAAAAACGAAAAAGGAAAAAAATAAAGGAGAAGAAGAACGAAAAATAAGGACATAGAGAAAAAAAATAACGTAGAAGAAGAATGATGAAGAAAAAGAATGGTGAAAATGAGGAAGGGGGAAGAAGAGAGAAAAAGAAGAAAAACTGAGATGAAAAAGAGGAAGAAAAAAAATGGAGAAGAAGAAGAAGATTGGAGAAGAAGAAAGAGGAAGAAGAAAAAAGAAGAACAGACAAAAAAGAAGAGAAGAAAAAATGAAAAAGAAAAACAGATAATAAGAAGAAAAAAGAAGAAGAAAAAAAACTAAATACAATATACAAATGATAAATAATTACATTTATTTTCAACTTAAAATCGTACCTCAATTAATCATTGTAATAACATAATATATAGAATAAATCATCTTAATACCACATAATTTGAATATTTATAAAATTTACTTCAAAAATCATACACCTGTGCGGCATGCATGTCCAAAATCTAATAAAGCTATTAAACATGCATTTATCAAGACGTACAGATATTATATTTGGATTTGATAATTAGTAAAGTGTTACCGAGTAACATGAACATTATACAAACCACAAAGATCGAAATGTATATATACATCACCTGAAAATCATAAGTTTCTTTACATATTATTAGTAATAAATACAAAAATCTAAAAATTATTACTTCTTCCTTTTCCCAGAATTTTCCTCATACTTTAATCCGAAACATACCTATGAAGACATAGTTCAAAATTTCATATTCTTGATTATGTATCTTTCCAAGCGAATCAAGAGCCTCGGTGTGGCTATGAACAATACGGTGGAAGACGTCTCTCACTTTTCTTTCAAATGGTTCCAAGCCATCTTTTATATCTTCACATACATGCATCAGCTCTTCCACTCTCCCTTTCATCTCTAACCCATTTTCATCTGTTAAAGAGAAATTATCTGAATCAATCAATTCACTTAACATCCTCGAGCTTCTCTCTATTTGATTAATCTCTCTAAGCAATCCACACGCATTCTTTTTCTCTCTTCTCTTTGATTCATCCATGATCTTATCGTGCAAAGACATTACTGGTACTGCCCATTGGAAATGCCTAGGGAAGTAGAAACGCACTTGTAAACCACAGTCTTGGCAAGGTATGGCCGCGACGAGAACCCACATTACAAATAGCAATATTGATGTCATTGTGTAGACCGTGAGTGCTAAGCCATAAGTAGCCATGACATCACTGGTTCGAGGCGTTGCCAAGTTATTTCCAATGCCTTGTAACTGCCTCGCGGCTGACCACGACCCGGTAACACTCCAGGAAAGTGACCTGAAATAGCCAATGTGGTTATTATGGTATTTGTTGCGTGCGAAAGAACGATTACGTTGTGCCAATGTGTTAGAAGACTCTTTCTCATTTAACATCCCGATGGCCAAATCAACCAAAGCTTTCCTTGCACGGTGAATTTCACCTTCACCAATCTCTCGTTCGTTCACATCTAAAGCACATATTACGATTTCAACAAGTTTCTGCCACTGTCTGATCTGCTCGATCCCATCCCGGATCGCATTGCATACATCAAGAGCCTTGACGCTCCTCTCGAAATAATCTTCAATCAAACGGTCCATTGGCTGTTTAAGAAGCTGAGACTTGTGATTGAATATAATAACTCGAAATTCTTCTTGGCAACAAAGAAAGGAATCAAGAAGCTTTCCAATCCATTCAAGTGAGAGGAGTTCATCATCATTCGCGTAGGCATTTAGGTCGATAAATTTTTCAGCAACTTGTCTTTGGAAAGAATCTAACTCCACTTCTATGCTCATTGGCTCGGGGATGGCTGTTGGGTCGGTCATGTGCACTTGGTCACGACACAAACTTAGTAATGACCTTCCAAACGATAAATCCGTCTCTGGCATCTTTAAAATATAAATTTTGGTCTCATGAGTTAATTTTTCTCTTGAAAGAAAGTGGTGATGGTAATCATTGAGAAGGGAGAATAATAATATAAGGAGCAGATGGAAGAGTTCTTATTTTTTTCTCCTATTTTTAGTAAATTCAGTTTAACCTTTGTTTTTAAACCTTTTTATTGCAGATTATTGGTTACAGGAAAAAAAAGTAAATATTTCTAAAATAAGCGAAGGGATTAAAAACTGGAGGGATAAAAATAAATTGAAAACTATTTTTAAATGATATTGACAAAATTTAGCACTGTTGCAGTAGTGAGTAAATTTTACTATTAGTTGTTGATGTTTTATTGTTTGTAATATGTTTTTATCCCTCATGATCCGGATGAGGGGTCCTCTTCCCTTTCTACAGCATCGCCGGTGGTGTTGGCTATGTTTCCTCCAGATCCACCGGATCCTCTCGATCCACCGGATCCTCTCGATCCACCAGATGTCTGGGTGGTTTTGTTTCCGTCGTATCCTCTTTATTTGTCGGAAGTTTGCATCGTTTATGCCATCCTCTCCGCCTCATCTGAGTTTGGTTTTTCCAGATATGATTTTACCTCCGGCATATGTGTCACTCCTCCGGTCGCCTTCTTAATTCCTCTTCAACCTCCGACAAAGATGTAAGATTGGCTTGGTTGGCTCGTTGGTCTCTCAGCTTTTGGCGTATCCCATCTGATGTATTGGTTTTCTGTGGTTCCAAGTTAAAAATTATCTCGATGTATCTATGGTGGATAAAAACCTTATCCCATCTGATGTATTGGTTGAGAAGAAGAGCTGTGATGGTGTTGAATGTAAGGGCCTTAATTTAGCAACATATCCACCTTTGTTTGCATAGCTTTTATCTCTTGCATTGTTGTTTTCAACTTCTCTTCAGCTGTTTTTGCATTCTGCTCAAACTCATCAACATAGTCAGAATTACTTAGTGCCATGTTCTCTACTAATATCCAACCTTCATCAACATCTTTCCCAAAAAAATAACCATTACTAGCTGTATCTAGAAGGATTCTTATCTTAGGGAGAACACCTCTATAGAGTGTGGATAGTAGCATTTTTTTGGTGAAGCCATGGTAAGGACATTGATGAGTGAAGCCTCTAAACCTTTCCCAAGTGTCTCCAAAGCTCTCATTAGACCACTGTTTGAAGTTTGTGATCTCATTCCTGAATTTTGCAGTTTTTGAAAGAGAGAAGAACTTGGTTAAGAAAGCACCTTTGCATTGTTCCCAAGTGTTGATGCTGCCTTGTGCTAAAGACTTTTCCCACATTTAAGCTCTACCACCAAGAGAGAATGGAAATAATCTGAGCTTCAAACCATCATCTGAAACTCCACTAAGCTTTGTCAAAGCACATATCCTCTCAAAGTGATCCAAGTGCTCAAGAGGATCTTGGTTGGGCAATCCAAAGAACTTCTTTTCTTGAATCAAAGCAGTCATGCTGCTCTTGATCTCATAGTGATGAGTCTCCATGGGTGGAAGAATACCTTGTCTTGAAGCATAACTTGAAAGTATATCAGCAGCACCAATATGTCTCAATGGTCGTTGAAACAAAACTCCTTGTAAACCATGTGGACCTTGCTGTCCTTGTAAACCTTGAATCCCTTGAAGACCTTGTGGACCTTGCAAACAAAAACCAGCAGCATACTGATGTTCTTCCATGCTTCAAGAGCTGAATTTTGATTCTGCAAACCCAAAATCTTTGACCTTGAACCTCAGTTGTAGTTGTAGAAACTTAAGAACAAGTGTTGTGGTACCTACAAAAGAAATTCTAGACCAAAAGAGAAATCAGTAACCAAAAACGAAAATAACATAGCTTGATCTCAAGATCTCTAAAAATCCTACTGAAAAAAACATTCCTCTAATGGCAACGGCGCCAAATTGATACAAGATATTTTAGGACTTGATTCAATCACCCAAGCTTGTACTAATCAGTTGTAGTATAGCATAGGGTTTTATCAATCCGAAAGGAGAGAATGAAACAGTAAGAATGCAATAGAGCTCTTAATTCAAGCAAACAAAGATGGTTTTGAAGTCTAACAGCCTAAAGGATCAAACATAAATGAAGAGAACATCAAACAAAGAGTGCAAAGCAAGCAAAACAACTAAAACAAAGGCAGAACAGGGCAAATCCGAATATAAGCAAAAAACAGAGAAAAGATGGGACTTGAGATGAGATAATTGGAATTAGGGAACTCTTGACTCAACCTATGACGCTTACAAACTCACATAATGTTATTCATTATGCATAAGATTCATTTATATGACTAATCCAATCTATTGGTACTAATCTTTTTGCTAATTACCAAGTCAAGAACTAATTTTCATTAGTGAAATGGCAAAAAGCAAGCATTAAGACAATTCTATCAACCCTATATTGTCAAATCACTCCCTAGACAGTCAATCTCTTGAGCTAGGATAAGCAATTCTCTTGCAAAGCAGTTCGGACATTTCATCAAACACTTGGTGGGCATAAAATGAGCCTAAGATCTTAATCAACGTAGCTAGGGCTAATCAAGCATTAAACACAGCAATCAAGAAAAGAAATGGAAGAATTAACACAAGAAAATCATAGATTAATTCTCAAATTTCCTAAACCTAACCCATCTCAAATCCCTAAAAAGACTACTCACTAAGCACCATTAAAGCCATCAATTCAAAGAGAGAAAGATGACTAATCATGATTAGGGAGGTTAAAGAGAAGATAAATGCAAAATTTTATTAAAATCAAGCAAAGATTCTAGTTACAAAATCAAAAAGCTAAAAAAGAGAAGAAAGAACTGCTGGATAAAAGTGTGTACCCAGAAATTAGGGATTTTCGTAATTAAAGGAGTCCAATCGAAAATGGCAAAATTGTAAATAAGTGGTATTCAGTCTGGAATCCTATCGGTCTGAATGTGACCGACAGGGTGACAGATAGGATTCCTATTGGTCTACAAGGTGACCGATAAGGTGACCGGAATTCTCTACACCTTGGCAAAGACATTAAGCTGGATTTTGATATCAATGAGGTCCTTAAGAAGCCGACCATTGAACGACAAGCATTCTACATAGAGACATTGGATGCTTTGGCGGATGAACTGCTAGAAGAGTTGGCACAAAAAGATCACTTGAAGCTGGCATTGACTAAGGAGCCAAGGAAGTTTGATTTTCTGAGTAAGAAGACTCAAGAGTACGTTAATCTCCTCGACTCTAGGAAAGTTGTCAAAGAAGATGAAGGCGGATGCCTAGAGATCGATCAGGAAATCGAGAATATCACTCGATCCAAGACAGCAATCGACAAGAAGATCGAGGAGGCTGGTCGATCACGAGAAGAGAACGATGGGAACATCGAGAGAAGCCAATCGATCAGTTCAGGGAACGAGTCAGGGACTCGATCTCCTACTCGATCCACATCAAATCGAGTAGGTGAATCGAGTGAAGTTGCTCGATCCGAACCGGAACGAGTAGAAGATCGACTGGATGACTCGATCTCGGAGGGGACAACGGTTCAAGAAAGCAGTCTAAAGGCTCATGTCTCGGGTTCAAAGGAGGCTACTGAGGACGGGAACGCTAACACTAGCCACGAGGATGACTGGAGCGAGCTGCTAGCCCCAAAGGTGGACCTAAAGGAGCTCCCAAAGGGCTAAGGTATGCTTTCTTAGGGCTTAATGATACCTACCCCGTGATTGTGAATGAGAACTTAAGTGATGATGAGTTGCACTCGCTCCTAAATGAGCTGAGAAAGTATAAGAAGGCCATTGGGTACTCTCTAAGTGACATCAAGGGCCTTTCACCAATGCTATGCACTCATAGGATTCACTTAGATAATGAGAAATCTTCTTCTATTGAACACTAAAGGCGCTTAAATCCGAACTTGAAAGAAGTAGTCAAGAAAGAGATTCTTAAGTTGTTAGAGGCTGACGTGATCTATCCCATAAGTGACAGCACGTGGGTATCTCCTGTCCATGTGGTGCCTAAGAAGGGAGGGATCACGGTCATTAGAAATGAACAAGATGAATTGATACCTACTAGGACTATAACTGGTCACCGTATGTATATAGACTATAGGAAGCTCAATTCTGGTACTAGAAAGGATCATTTTCCTCTTCCTTTTATTGTTCAAATGTTAGAGAGGCTTGCTAATCATCCTTACTATTGATTTCTTGATGGTTATAGTGGATTCTTTCAAATACCAATCCATCCTAACGATCAAGAGAAGACGACTTTTACATGCCCCTACGGTACCTTCGCATATCGAAGGATGCCATTCGTGTTGTGTAATGCACCGGCTACGTTTCAGTGGTGTACGATGTCGATCTTCTCTGATCTTATAGAGAAGATGGTAGAAGTGCTTATGGATGACTTCTCTGTATATGGTGCATCCTTTTCTGCTTGTTTGTTGAATCTTTGCAAGGTACTTAAGCGTTGTGAGGAGAAGAACCATGTGCTTAACTGGCAGAAGTGCCACTTCATGGTGAAGGAAGGGATCCTGCTTGGCCACAAGATATCAGAGAAAGGCATAGAGGTTGATAAAGCCAAGGTTGAGGTCATGATGAGTCTTGAGTCGCCGGTTAATGTCAAGGGTATAAGGAGTTTCCTAGGTCAGGTAGGCTTCTACAGGATATTCATAGAAGATTTCTCCAAGATAGCAAGGCCCCTCACACGATTGTTATGCAAAGAAGCTGAGTTTGTGTTTGATGAGGATTGTCTTCATGCTTTCAAGACTATCAAAGAAACTCTTGTATCCACGCCAATAGTACAAGCACCGGACTGGAGTCTACCGTTTGAAATCATGTGCGACGCGAGTGACTACGCCATAGGAGCTGTTCTCTTTCAGAGGAAAGACAAGCGGTTGCATGTTATCTACTATGCCAGCCGTACCTTGGATGACACGCAAGTGAAGTATGCTACAACCGAGAAGGAGTTGCTGGCCGTTGTGTTTGCCTTTGAGAAGTTCAGATCATACCTCGTAGGCTCTAAGGTTGTTGTCTATACAGATCACGCAGCTTTGAGGTACATCTATTCCAAGAATGACACTAAACCGAGGCTCTTAAGGTGGATTCTCCTTTTACAAGAGTTTGATATGGAGATAAAAGACAAGAAGGGGATGGAGAATGGTGTTGCTGATCACCTCTCAAGGATGAGAGTCAATGAAGCTTTTCCACTTGACGATTAACTTCCTGAAGAGCAGCTCATGATGATCACCACGGCGGTATGTGAGAAGCTTGATGACAAGTTTGAAGAAGTTTTGAGTTTCAAGGAAGAAGACTTACCTTGGTATGCGGATATAGTAATCCTCTTGGCTTGTGGAGAGGAGCCTACTCACCTTGATCAGTACCACAAGAAGAAGTTCATGGGAGACATTTCTCATTACTTTTGGGATGAGCCATACTTGTACAAAAGAGGAGTAGACAGCTTGTATAGAAGATGTGTTACAAGGGAAGAAGCTAAGGACATACTTCTACATTGTCATGGCTCTTCATATGGTGGTCATTTCGCTTCCTTCAAGACTGCTACAAAGGTGTTACAAGCGGGTTCCTGGTGGCCATCTATCTTCAAGGATGCTCACGAGTTTGTCAAAAGTTGTGAAGCTTGTCAACGGGCAGGGAACACCACCAAGAGAAACGAGATGCCTCAGGTTCCTATCTTTGAGGTTGATGTCTTTGACGCTTGGGGGATAGATTTCATGGGACCGTTCCCATCTTCTTACGGCAACAAGTTCATCTTAGTGGCGGTCGATTATGTATCTAAGTGGGTTGAGGCTATAGCTTCCCCAACAAATGATGCAAGGGTGGTGATCAAGCTCTTCAAGACCATCATCTTCCCACGGTTTGGAGTCCCCAAGGTAGTAATCAGTGACGGTGGAAGCCACTTTATCAACAAGGTGTTTGAAAGCCTCTTGAGGAAGTATGGTGTGAAGCACAAGGTAGCAACACCTTATCATCCTCAAACGAGTGGGCAAGTAGAGGTCTCTAACAGGCAGATCAAGGCTATACTCGAGAGGACAGTTGGGGCTACTACAAAGGATTGGGCGGTCAAACTAGATGATGCTTTGTGGGCTTACCGAACCGTTTTTAAGACCCCTATAGGCACGACTCCTTTCACTCTCCTATACGGCAAGGCGTGTCATCTCCCTGTTAAGTTGGAGCATATGGCACTATGGGCAGTGAAGCAGCTCAACTACAACCTCAAGACAGCTCAGCAGAAGCGGTTGATTCAGCTACATGAGCTTGATGAGCTACGGTTAGATGCATACGACAGTGCCAAGATCTACAAGGAGCAGACTAAGGCTGTTCACGACAAGAAGCTTGTTCACAAGGAGTTAAGAGAAGGCAGTCTGGTGCTACTCTACGACTCGAGGTTGAAGCTGTTCCCGGGCAAGCTCAAATCAAGGTGGTGTGGACCGTTTGAGATCAAAGAGGTTCTACCCTATGGAGCAGTTACATTGGTTGGCAAGAGCGGAAATGCCTTCACGGTCAACAGGCACAAGGTTAAGCCTTACTTGGCAGATGGCTACAGTAAGGAGAGCACATCCGTGCTTCTTCAAAACCCCCCTCATGCCTAAAGCAAGTAAAGTCTAGCTAAAGACGTTAAAGAAAGCGCACTTGGGAGGCATTCCCATGTCCTGTACATATTTTTACTTTATTTCTACTTCAGTTTTATGCTTTTAATGTTTAAGTGTGTAGGTGATTGGATAAGGGATTGTTAGGTGTGATCTTGGGGTCCAAAAGAGGCGAGAAGGGCTAAGCATATGCTAGAGATCAAGTGCTAGATCAACATATCCTGTACTAGATCGAGCTAGTGAATCGAGAGGAGCCAGTCGATCTAGACGAGATCGAGTAGATAATGTCGATCTAGATGAGTTCGGATCGATCGGTCACATCTAGATCGACCGATCTAAAATGTCTCGGGAAATTCTTGGAGTTTGGATCGATCGGTCCAAATCTGGATAGACCGATCTAATTTCTCTCGAGAAGATCCTTCAAAGACAGATTGATCAGTCAACTCGATCCCCAACTCGATCTAAGCCAAATCGACCCCCAAATCTATCACATGGCTCGATCCAAGGAGTGCAGCCTAGTCGACCAAAGTCAAAGAACGAGAGGGTACAATCGATCTAAGGCTCGATGCTAGTTGAATCGAGTCCTTCATCGATCAAACCTCTCGATCCTAGCAAATGGACATGAGATCGAATCCTAGATCGACCAATTGGACTCGATCTCGTGCCGAGGTAACAATTTATTTTCTCTCTTTTCCTTTTTCCCTCTTATTTTTTAAATTTAAATTATGTTCAAGGCAGGAATCTTTGACCATGAAAGATGTGCCTTGACCACACTTTTGTCAGAAAACCACCAGCTTGCCCATAGTTTTAGATTTCTGTTGGCCTTTATATTTTCAAGCAAACTTACACTCTCTCAATTTTTTCTGTTTCGAATTTTCTAAGCAAGAGAGAGTGATATTTGTTTTTTCTAAAGGCTAACAACATCTGTTTTCAAACTCTGCAAAGGTATTTTTGATTAATTGTTCAAAATTTTTTGGAAAATTTCCTTTTTATTGCTTTGCTTGAATACTAGATGTTAGGGGGGTTTAACGATTTTTTAAAACTAGCTAGATATTAGGAA
This sequence comes from Thlaspi arvense, assembly GCA_911865555.2. Classification (NCBI taxonomy): domain Eukaryota; kingdom Viridiplantae; phylum Streptophyta; class Magnoliopsida; order Brassicales; family Brassicaceae; genus Thlaspi; species Thlaspi arvense. Next base: position 18,728,898 of record OU466857.2, read on the forward strand.
AACTTCTAGATTTAATCCTATCTCTAGATTTGCTTCTCTATTATCTTGCTAGGATTTTTATAAATCCCTCAAAAATCTAGGGTATTAGTTATAAGCTTTTCTTTCTTGACTAGTCTTTCTCTCAATATCCGCCGCCTTTGCTCATTCTTTTGCTTGAGAATTTTGTTTCAGGTACTATGGCTCCTAAAGGAACGAGAGAAGAGACAGCACAAGAAGGAGAAGGTCAAGAAGTGGTGGTTAAGGAGAGGGTTAAATGGACCAAAGAGGAAAAGCAAGCCAAGAAGAGGCTAGAGAGGCTGAGGTTCGATCCCACTAAGTTCGCGGATAGAGGTCTGTTGGCTAAAATGGGGATCCTGGGAGACTTTGATGAGCTTTTGAAGAACATTGGACTCCAGTGCTTGTAAAGGATGGACTGCCCAACTTTCCCCGAGGTGACAATCTATTTCCTAGCCACTTTGGAGTTCGCATATGAGAACCCGAGCATCCGTACTCCTTCTCAAGGCCACATCTCCTTTAAGATCAAACGTCAGGCCTTTCGTCTCTCAATCCCGGAGCTTTGTAAAGCCTATGGCCTCAACGCTGCTGCCAACAAGGTTGAGTTCCCTCCATTCACTCAAGCCAATGACCTGTGGGACCTCATAAGCAATGATGATTACAAGGCGAACACGGCGAAGATCAAGAGAGTGAGGAGTCCGGTGCTGAGATATGTTAACAACTTTCTTTGCAAGGGTGAGGATGCAATGAGGCTATCAAACTAAAATGCAACACTTAGGTTGTAGTACAGTACGCAAGTGAGAGTCAATCCATTTCTAGGAGCTAGGAAGATCAAAGAGAATGCAAGAGCAGTGTAAAGCTAAGCGAATGACAGGTGATATTGTGAAAATACTATAAACTATGTGCAACGATCAAATGGAATGCAAAACTATTTTAAAATTACCAAGAGTGATTGAACTACCACGAGGGATAAACAGAATAATTAAAATGCAAGGCTATGAATTAACAAAAATCGACTAGTGGATCGACCACAGGATCGACCACTAGATCGAGCAGTTTGGATCGATCTCGTCTAAAAATGCAAGTATGAAGTAACTAATGACCAGGATGCGGTGAATATTAAGCGAATGATTAACGAAGATGTAAGAATGCTAAGAAAGAAGGGTCTAGGGTCGAGATTCATGTTAGGGGTTTCAAAGGTCCAAGCTTGGTTTGAAAACTCTAAATCTACTCACTTTGTGAGATTCTCTAAGCCTTGAAAACAAAACAAGACCCATCCATGGCGTGTGGTATGGATCACTCTCTCATTCTCTCCTCCAGACCCATGGCGTTTGGCGGAAAAAGAGATTGAGAGGCAAGGAAAACAGATTTCAACCACGCGGCTTAACTAGTCCTCAAAACTACCATGGTGTTTGGGAAAGAGTAACTAGCCTCTAAGATGTGATTTTCAGAGATCTATGGATCCTGTCAAGGTAAGAGCTCTCTCTGATCATAAAGATCTTGACGTGAGACTCTTTAAGCCTTAAGAACTCAACATCTTAGAAAAGAAAGCCATTAAGAACAAGAAAACACCAAGCTTTGAAAACCTTTTCGACCCCGTGAATCCTCTCAACCCCGAGACCCAAATGAAACTACTCACTACACATTAAATAAATTAAGCAAAGCATAAAGAATGAAACGATAAACATAAGAACGATGGATTAAACTTAAACGATTCAAAATGTTCAATAACAGAGCTCAAAGTCTAACAATGGCGGATCGTCTCCAAAACCAGAGAGAAAAAAGCATAAAAAGATAAGAAATGAAAAGTGTGTGTGGGAAAAGTTATCGCCGCCTTCCCAAAATGGGAAAAACAGCTTGATGGTCCCCCCTCGCTAGCGGCCAAAAACGGTTGAAAGGACAGAGATCGACTTCGGGATCGAGCGGCTCTCTCGATCACTTTCGGACATCGTGTTTTTTACTCGATCTGGGTCTCGATCTTCTTCGGCGGATCGAGTGTTGCATCCGATCTTGGTATCGATCTTCGGTCGGATCAAGTGGTGGACTCGATCCGGCCCTCACTCTGCATGACGTCATTTATGTCCGTACCACATGATCGATTGCTCCACTCAATCTTCATCTCGATAATTTCCCTTGGATCGCGTGGGCTTCTCGATTTTCTGGTCGATCTCATCTAGATCGACCTGCCATGCTCGATCTGCTCCCCGATCTCTGGTCCTTAGCAAACATCCGACATTCCACGAACCTCCACAACAGCTTCAGCACGTCCACGAACCTCCACGACTCCAAAGTAGCCAGAAACAACCTGAATATGATGCAAAATGCTAGGAACATGTGTATGCTGGTGCAAGAATGCTCTAGGATCTAAAGTGATGCAATCTAGCCCTAAGGTGTGATGTAAATGCATGAAAAGCTAACTTATATGTATTCAAAATGTATGCAATATGTAGTGACATCAACTCCCCCAAACTTACTTCTTGCTTGCCCTCAAGCAACAGAAAATAAGAAAGGAAGATAGGTTTTAAAACAAACGGGGGTTTTAAGCTTCTTGCAAAGGTGCCTTTCAAATGAATCAATCTCAATGTCCTAGTTACTAGTTCTAAAATGCAATGCGCACACTCATAGTCCAAAGAACTTAGCCATACTCATCACACAAAGAAATTCAGATCATGACTCTCGTATTCCTAACAATGAAAGAAACTCATCCTTTAACATTCATTAAAGACCGAACCATGAATCAAAGTTATGCACTTTAAAGCAGAACACATTTGGCTAAGGGTGCAAGCTATGAGCATAGAATGATCTCATTCGAAAAGGGTTTTTACTTAAAATAAGGATTTCTCTCAAAAAAAATGGCAAGAACTTTATGCATAATGCTAAAGGTGAAGGCAATTGATGCATACATGATCAGATTCTCATCTACCCATGTAAACTAACAATGATCCTAAACCCATCTCATTTATTATCTTTAAGCTCACTCACCACTTTGTATCTACCCTTTTCTCAAAGCAAAAGCTTAGCATTCTCCAATTCAAAACAGAAAGCATTTTTGACTCTTTAGGCTAGTGAAAAGGTTGAAAATAATTTGCTCTTTACATATTTCTTATTGGTAGCTCTCTGTTTATTTATATTTATATTTTTTTTCTTTTTCTTTTCTTTTATTTTGGCACTTAAGCACTTTTCTTTTTCTTTTTATTTTTATTTTGAGAGAGCTACCTTCTGAAATTATTAGAGCATAAAATTTTTTAAACACAAACCTTTCACTTAAAACCTTTTTCTTTCTTTCAAATACCAAACTCTTTTGAAACCGAGAACATATAAACATGAAAACAACCCCTTAAACCCCCAAACTTATTCTAAGCCTAAGTCTAGCTTCAAAATGCAAAGCTAGCAAACATATGAGAACATAATCATGTCGCCTAAACCTAACACTTTATGCTAAGTTCAAACCGGAAAAAGGCCTCACAATGATGTCACACATGAAAACTTGGCTTCAAAGAAAGGTAAGGGTGAAGGTGGGAGTTCTACTTAGTCTCGGCTGGAACTTGAGGATGTTCCAGAGGAGCTAGATGCTACGGCTTTGCCTTTGGAGCCTGGCTCTTGATGAGAGAGACGCGCCGGTTGAATGTTGCTGCCTTGAGTCTCACGGATGACAACTCCACCGGTTGAAAGCCTCCTCTTCTCGGGTTGTTGAACCTCTTCACTTGCAGATTTCTTAGGCGAGCCTCCTTGAAGCGATTTGACCTTCTTGGCAAGTTTCTTGAGCATCTTGCCTTGCCATTTGGTTATTTTCCTTTGCATCTCCACAACAGATGCTAGGAACTTCTCCGTTTTGGTTCTCGGCTCAAATTCTATCTTGGGAAGGGTGTAAGCTTCGGGCATCTCATCTTCCGTGGCTAGGGACTCAGACCTTTGACGAGGAGCAATCGCTGGGGCACGCATTCCTCCTAGAGGAGGAAAGCACTCCTCTACGGTTGGCAAGAACTCGATGTTCCCAACACCAAGCAGCTCGGTCTCGTCCTTGTTTGATAGGATGCATACTCTCTTCTCGTTTTCGTCGTCGATGAAAAGATAAGCGTAGAACCCTTCTCCTGGCGTGCGTCCCAAGCTGTCGATATTCCTCATGTAGACCTCATCCATGAAAACTTTAGCCGGGACGGGTGTGAAATCGTGTATAGGTACGCCAGCTTGTATGAATAGAGGAGTGAGGAAGCCGCCGATGAAAGAAGAGCTTGCCTTGTACCGCAAGGCATAAGCCTTGTACTTCACCAAAGAGGCAGCAAGTACGCATCCATAGTTCACCTCGTCGCCGAGTTCATCCTCCATAGGCTCTTCATTCTCCACCGGATCACACAACAAATGCTTCACACCTTGGAATAAGAAGCAAAGCTCGGTCTTCGTGACCGTGGGAGCAACTGACCCTCCGCTGAATGTGTTGGCGATCAGCTTCAAGGTGTACCTCAGCACTGGGCTTCTCACTCTCTTGATTTTGGCGGTGTTGGCCTTGTAGTCTTCGTTGCTGATCAGGTCCCAAAAATCGTTTGCCCGCGTGAAGGAGGGGAACTCGATCTTGGTGGCGGCTGCGTTGAGACCATATGCTTGACACAGCTCGGGGATTGAGAGGCTGAAGGCTTGACGTCCAACCTTGAAAGAGAGACGGCCTTGTGAAGGAACGGGGGCAAGGAAACTCCAACGTGGCAAGGAAGTCTATTGTCACTTCTGGAATGGTTGGGCAATCCATTCGTGACAGACATCTTAGGCCAATGTTCTTGAGGAGTTGGTCGAAATCTCCAAGTATCCCTAGCTTGAACAGCAGCTCCCGGTCTGCAAACTTAGTAGGCTTGAACCGAAGCCTTTCAAGCCGCTTCTTATCCCTCTTCTCGTCCTTACTCCATCTAACCCTCTCTTGAACAGCCACTTCCTGACCTGCTCCTTCTTGTGCCGTCTCCTCTCTCGTTCTCTTGGGGGCCATCGTGCCTGAAACAAGTTTCTCAAGCAAGGTAATGAGCAAAACGGCGATCGTATGAGAGAAGAAGAGAGGCAAAGAAGAAAGTTTATACTTAATACCCTAGAATTTTGGAGAATTTATAAAAATTATAGCAAAATAATAGAGAATCAAATCTAGAGATACTAGAAAATCCAGAATTTTTCCTATTATTTAGCTAAATTTAAAAATTCAAAACTGCCCTAGCATCTAAAACAATCAATTGCGAAATAAAAGGAGATTTTCCTAAAGATTTTTATCAAATATCCGAAAATACCTTTTGCAAAGATTGTTAAAGAAACTTGCTAGCCTTTAGAAACAAATAACTTTCACTCTCTTTGCTTAAAAGCTCGAGAAAACAAGAATGAGAGAGTGTGAAGTTGTTGAAAACATAGAAAGGCTAACAAGAAACAAAACTATGGGTAAAAGAAGTGGTTTCTGACAAAAGTCTTGGTCAAGGCACATCTTGCATGGTCAAAGATGCTTGCCTTGACCAAGTTTTGAATTTAAAAACTGGAGGGAAAAGAATAAAGGAGGGGAAAAAAATATTACCTCGGCACGAGATCGAGTCCCTTTGGTCGATCTAGGACTCGATTTCATGCCCATGGTGGCTTGGATCGAGAGGGTTACTCGATTTAGGACATGATTCGATTTGAATCGATTCGTGGATCGATTGGCTCTCTCGTTCCTTGAGTTTTTGAAATTGCGACTAAGCCCTCGTGATCGAGCCATGCTATCGATTCAAGGGTCGATTCAGCTTGGATCGAGTGGTGGATCGAGTTGACTAATCGATCTGTCTATGAGGGACTTTCCCGAGAGAGAATAGATCGGTCGATCCATCTTCAGATCAAAATTCAGCTGCTTCACAGCCCACAACGCCCTATGCTCCAGCTCAACAGGAAGGTGACAGCCTTTACTGTAGAGAAGAGTGAAGGGAGTGGTACCAATAGGCGTCTTGAAGGCAGTCCGGTACGCCCACAAAGCGTCATCTAACTTCATAGCCTAGTCCTTCCGAGTAGTCCCAACTGTTCTCTCGAGTATCGCCTTGATCTGACAGTTAGAGACCTCTACTTGGCCACTCGTTTGAGGATGGTAAGGCGAAGCTACCTTATGCTTCACACCATACTTCTTTAGCAGATTTTCAAACAGCTTGTTGATGAAATGGCTCCCTCCGTCGCTTATCACCACCTTGGGAAGTCCAAACCTCGGAAAAATAATGCTTTTAAAGAGCTTGATCACCACCTTAGAGTCGTTTGTTGGGGAAGCAATGGCCTCAACCCACTTAGAGACGTAGTCTACAGCTACGAGTATGAACTTGTAGCCGTATGATGAAGGGAACGGCCCCATGAAGTCTATGCCCCACGCGTCAAATACATATACCTCGAAGATAGGAACTTGAGGCATCTCGTTCCTCTTAGTGATATTCCCTGCTTGTTGACACGCCTCACAGCTCTTCACAAACTCGTGTGCATCCTTGAAGATAGACGACCACCAGAAGCCAGCTTGCAACACATTTGTAGCAGTCTTGAACGAAGCAAAGTGTTCTCTATAGGAAGAGCTATGGCAGTGAAAGAGAATGTCCTTGACTTCTTCTTTCGTAACACACCTCCGGTATAAACTGTCTACGCCTCTTTTGTACAGGTAAGGGTCATCCCAATAGTAGTGGCTCACGTCTCTCATGAGCTTCTTCCTATGGTAGTTGTCAAGATGCAACGGCTCCTCACCACATGCCAAGTAGTTCACAATATCCGCGTACCAGAGAAGATCTTCCTCCTTGAAGCTCAGAACTTCCTCAAACCGCCCCTCTAAACTCCCACAAACAGCCATAGTGATCGCCATGAGTTGTTCCTCGGAGAGAGAATCGTCTAAAGGGAGAGACTCGTTGATCCTTAACCGAGAGAGGTGGTCAGCAATGCCGTTCTCTATTCCTTTCTTGTCTTTGATCTCCATGTCAAACTCCTGGAGTAAGAGGATCCATCTTAAAAGCCTCGACTTAGTGTCCTTCTTGGAATAGATGTAGCGTAAAGCTGCGTGATCCGTGTAAACTATGGTCTTGGAACCCACGAGGTAAGCTCTTAACTTCTCAAAGGCGAATACAACCGCTAATAGCTCCTTCTTAGTAGTGGTGTACCTCGTTTGCGTGTCATCCAAGGTTCTTGAAGCATAGTATATCACGTGCAGCTTCTTATCCTTCCTTTGGCCTAGAACAGCTCCCACGGCGTAGTCACTAGCATCGCACATAATCTCGAATGGGAGAGTCCAATCTGGTGCTTGCACTATAGGCGCGGATAGTAGGGGTTCCTTGATTGTCACAAAAGATTGCAAACACTCCTCATCAAAGATGAATTCAGCCTCCTTGCACAACAGCCGAGTGAGAGGGCGTGCAATCTTAGAGAAGTCTTTAATGAAACACCTGTAGAAGCCGGCGTGTCCCAAGAAGCTTCTCACCCCTTTTACGTTAACTGGCGGCTCAAGGCTTGTCATCACATCAATCTTTGCCTTGTCGACTTCAATACCCTTCTCTGATATCTTATATCCAAGCACGATCCCCTCCTTAACCATGAAGTGGCATTTTTCCCAGTTGAGCACCAAGGTTCTCTCCTCACAACGCTTTAAAACCTTGCAAAGATTCAACAAACACGCAGAAAAGGACGCACCATAGACCGAGAAGTCATCCATAAACACCTCTACCATCTCTTCTATTAGATAGGAGAAGATCGACATCATACACCGCTGAAACGTAGCCGGTGCGTTACACAACCCGAATGGCATCCTTCGATACGCTAAGGTACCATAAGGGCATGTAAAAGTCGTCTTCTCCTGATCGTTGGGATGGATTGGTATTTGGAAAAATCCACTATATCCATCAAGAAAGCAATAGTCGGGGTGATTAGCAAGTCTTTCAAGCATTTGATCAATAAAAGGCAAGGAAAAATGATCCTTTCTAGTAGCAAGATTAAGCTTCCTATAATCAATACACATACGGTGTCCAGTAATAGTCCTAGTAGGTATACGCTCATCTTTGTCATTCTTAACGACCGTGATCCCTCCCTTCTTAGGCACCACGTGTACGGGAGAAACCCACGTGCTATCACTTATGGGATAGATCACGTCAGCCTCTAAAAGCTTAAGAATCTCTTTCTTGACAACCTCTTTTAAATTTGGATTCAAACGCCTCTGATGTTCTATAGAAGAGGCGTTCTCATTATCCAAGTGAATCCTATGAGTGCAAAGCATTGGTGAAAGGCCCTTAATGTCACTTAGAGAGTACCTAATGGCCTTTCTATAATTTCTCAACTCAGTTAAGAGTGATTGCAACTCATCATCACTCAAGTTTTCATTCACAATCACAGGATAGGTTTCGTTAAGCCCTAAGAAAGCATACCTTAGCCCTTTTGGGAGGTCCTTAAGGTCCACTTTTGGGGCTAACAGCTCGCTCCAATCGTCCTCGTGGCTGTTGCTGTTGTTCTCCTTCTTAGAACCTTCCTTAGGACCCGAGATATGGCCTTTGAGGCTGCTTTCTCCAACCGCTATCCCTTCTGAAATCGAGTCGTCAGGTCGATCTTGCTCTCGCTGTCGTCTAGATCGAGCAGTTTCGCTCGATTCATTCACTCGATTTAATATGGATCGAGTGAGGGATCGAGACGCTGAGTCAATTTCCAGATTAGACCCCAAATTGATCGGAAGGCCTTTCTCGATCTCAGACTCGATTGTTTTCCTGGATCGATCACATTGCTCATTCTAACTGTCGATTGCTGCACCGGATCGAGTTGTGCTCTCGATTGTCTTGTCGATTTGACTCCTGGATCGAGTAATGTCATCGATCTTGGAGTCGATCTCTAGGCAAACGCCTACATCTTCAAACACAACTTTCCTCGAATCAAGCAAGTTGACGTACTCCTGAGTCCTCTGATCCACATAACCAAACTCTCCTGGCTCCTTAGTCAGTGCCAGCTTCAAATGATCTTCCTGAGCCAGCTCTTCCAGCAACTCATCCGCTAAGGCATCCAATGTATCAATGTAGAAAGCTTGCACTTCTATCGTAGGCTTTTTCAAAACCTCATTGATATCGAAGTCTAGCCTTATATCTTTACCCAAGTGCAAGGCAATCTTCCCATTCTTGACGTCTATTATGGCACCGGTGGTAGCTAAGAAAGGTCTACCGAGAATGAGTGGATCCTTTGGCTCTTCATCCATTTCCAACACAACGAAGTCTGTAGGCACGTTCACTCCATTGATCTTCACAGGCAAGTCCTCAAGCAATCCTACGTGTAACCACACACTCCTGTCAGCTAGTACCAACGAGATTCTACAGTCCTTGAAACGGGTAAAGCCGAGTTTCTTTGCCACGGAATGAGGCATCAGATTTATGCTAGCTCCGAGATCACAAAGGCAACTTTTGAACTCCAAAGGACCTAAAGCGCATGGTATAGTGAAGCTTCTAGGGTCTCCTAACTTCTTAGGGACTATTTCCTTGTGTATCACAGCACTACACTCCTCACTTAGAACAAGCACTTCCTTACTTTCCTTATTCTTCTTCACGAGAGTGTCTTTGAAGAATTTGGTGCATTTAGGCATCATTGCAAGGCAGTCAACGAGGGGTAGCTTGATCTCTACGTCCTTAAGATGCTTCTCAAACAAGACTCTATGCTTCTCTATGAGTTGCTTCTTGAAACGGTCAGGAAAAGGCAGCTTAGGTACATACGGTGGAGGTACATAAGCATCCTTCTCCTTAGTAGTTTGCTCCGCTTTCTTCTCAACAACCGCTTTGTCTCCTCTTCTTGGCCCTTGAATCCAGACATTGTCAAAGTTGATCTCATCATCAGCGGAAAGCTTACCTTACCCCTCTTGAATTACAACGTCCTAGTTGTTCTTAGGAGTAACCGTAGGTGCTAGCTCTTTGCCGCTTCTTAACGTGATGGCGTTGGCATATTCCTTAGGATTCTGTTCACACTTGCCCGGTAGGCTATTCTGACCACTTGTACTCGCCTTCCCCTTCTCTAGCTGCTTGATCTTGTTGTTTAAGTTGGTGATCTGAGTAGAGAAGTCAGTGAGAGGCGAGTCTAGACGAGTGTTCATCTCGGAAAACTTATGGTTTGTAGAGGCTTGCCCTTGAATCAATTGTTGGAACATAGCTTGGACAGGATCAACTTGTTGTTGCATCGGTTGTTGCTGCTGAGGTACAAAGCCCGGAGGGTACATTGGCGTATAACCCTTGTTTCCTTGCTGTTGTCCTTGGAAGTTGTTCTGCCCTTGCCCTTGGAAGCCACCACTCGGCTGAAAACCTTTGTTGTAGGGTACGAAAGGCTTTGCTTGCTGAGCAGGGTACACTTGATCCTTAGGGTTTGCTACATTAGTGCTGCGGTATAAGAGATTGTTGTTCTGGTCGTAACCTTGTGAATAGCCTTGAGGTTTGTAGTTGTTTTGACCCGCCACCCAATTGGCTTCTTCTTGGTTCAACTCAAGCTCCTCTTGGCTCTAATCCGCTTCACCAACAAAGTGAACATGCTTCTAATTTGCCAAAACCAACTTGTCAATCTTCTCGTGTAATGATTTCAACTCTTTCTTGTGAGACTCTAGCTCAGAACCTCGTGGTGCACGGTCATAATCTTCAGCATAGTTGTCGTCACTTAGTGCTAAGTTCTCAATCAGCTCCATGCCTTCTTTTACCTATTGACCAAGGAAGTTCCCCTTACTAGCCGTGTCAAGCAACAACCTTATCTTTGGTGAAGCTCCGCGGTAGATAGTGCTTAGAAGAGTCTCTTCGCTGAAGCCGTGGTGAGGACATTGGATAGTATAGTCCTTGAATCGTTCCATGGCTTCATTGAAAGTCTCATTATTCCTTTGCGTGAAGCCGCTGATCTCGCTTCTTAGCCTAGCCGTTCCGGTGCTAGAGAAGAATTTTGAGAGGAAAGTCTTCTTACACTCGGCCCATGAAGTGATGGTGCCTTGAGGAAGTGTTTTCTCCCAATGTCTAGTCTTGTCTCCAAGAGAGAATGGAAAGAGACGCAGCTTGAAAGCATCTTCGGATATGCCGTTTATCTTGATCAACCCACATACTTGCTCGAAATTGTCGAGGTGCTCCAAGGGATCTTCCATTGCTAAACCGTGGAACTTGTTCTTTTGCACCATGGAGATGAAACCTGGTTTAATCTCGAAGTTGTTGTTCTGTACAGGAGGAGGAGTGATCCCAAACCTATTGTGATGAGTATTGGGAGCATCTCCGGCTCCTAAGATCCTTGGGGCTCTAGCCGCGTGTTGGGGGTTTCCATTGCCCCTTCCCACTGCCCCGTGAGCTGGAGGAGGTCCCTCTAGATGCTCGTGCTCAGCCATCGCTTCAAAATCAACCAAACCGTGGTGAACAATCTCCTCAAAAGCTCTAGCTTGCTCTCGTACTCTTCTTTGCCGTGAATGACCAAGTTGATGGATGTTGTCCAAGGGTTGAAGTAGATGGTTGTCTCCCCTGGAACGAAGATGCATGTACCTGGAAGAAACACGTTTGAGAGTAGAGAGATTAGTAACTTAAATAAAGTAAAGCGTAGTCTTTACTAAGCTCCAAATCTCTATGCTTTCTAACACTTATAGAACGGCAACGGCGCCATTTGATAACAACTTTCTTTGCAAGGATGAGGATGCAATGAGGCTATCAAACTCAAATGCAACACTTAGGTTGTAGTACAGTATGCAAGTGAGAGTCAATCCATTTCTAGGAGCTAGGAATATCAAAGAAAATGCAAGAGCAGTGTAAAGCTAAGCGAATGACAAGCGATATTGTGAAAATCCTAAAAACAATGTGCAACGACCAAATGGAATGCAAAACTATTTTAAAATTACCAAGAGTGATTGAACTACCAAGAGGAACAAACAGAATAATTAAAATGCAAGGCTATGAATTAACAAAAATCGACTAGTGGATCGACCACAGGATCGACCACTAGATCGAGCAGTTTGGATCGATCTCCAAAACCAGAGAGAAAAAGCATAAAAAGATAAGAAATGAAAAGTGTGTGTGGGAAAGGTTATCGCCGCCTTCCCAAAATGGGGAAAACAGCTCGATGGTCCCCCCTCACTAGCGGTTAAAAACGGTTGAAAGGACAGAGATCGACTTCGGGATCGAGCGGCTCTCTCGATCACTTTCGGACTTCGTGTCTTCTACTCGATCTGGGTCTCGATCTTCTTCGTCAGATCGAGTGTTGCATCCGATCTTGGTATCGATCTTTTGTCAGATTGAGTGGTGGACTCGATTCGGCCCTCGCTCTGCATGGCGTCATTTATGTCCGTACCACTTGATCGATTGCTCCACTCGATCTTCGTCTCGATCATTTCCCTTGGATCGCATGGGCTTCTCGATCTTCTGGTCGATCTCATCTAGATCGACATGCCATGCTCGATCTGCTCCCCGATCTCTGGTCCTTAGCAAACATCCGACGTTCGACAAACCCCCACAACAGCTTCAGCACGTCCACGAACCTCCACGACTCCAAAGTAGCCAGAAACAACCTGAATATGATGCAAAATGCAAGGAACATGCGTATGCTGGTGCAAGAATGCTGTAGGATCTAAAGTGATGCAATCTAGCCCTAAGGTGTGATGTAAATGCATGCAATATGTAGTGACATCAAGATACACGCTCAAACTGATTGCTAGCACCTTCAGCGGACGGTCAGTAGCTCCCACAGTCACCAAGACCGAGCTTTGCTTCCTGTTCCAAGGCGTCAAGCGTTTGCTTTCTGATCCTAAGGAGAACGATGAGCCAATGGAGGATGAGCTCGGCGACGACGTGAACTATGGATGCATCTTAGCCTTCTCCTTGGTGAAATACAAGGCATATGCTTTCTCACCCCCTTTTTTGTGCAAGCTGGCGTACCGCTTCAAGACTTCACTCCTGTTCCGGAGAGAGCTTTCAGGGATGAGATCTATATGAGGAACACGGATAGCTTGGGACGCACGCCAGCCGAGGGCTTCTTTACCTATCTGTACATCGATTCTGACAATGAGAAGAGAGTGTGCATACTGCCGAACAAGGAGGAAACCGAGCTGCAAGGAGTTGGCAACATCGAGTTCTTGCCGAGTGTAGAGGAGTGCTTCGCCCCTTTAGGAGCTACAGCCGCCCTTCAACAAGCTGCTCGCTCGAGATCAGAGTCTCCTGCCTCGGATGATGAGATGCCCGAGAGCTTTGTTCTCCCCAAGATCGACTTTGAGCCGCGGACTAAGACCGAGAAGTTCCTTGCTTCTGTTGTGGAGATGCAAAGGAAAATCAACAAATGGCAAAGCAAGGTAATCAAGAAGCTTGCCAGTAAGGTCATGGCGCTTCAAGGGAGCTCACCTAAGAAGGCTGTAAGCAAAGAATTCGAGCAGCCCGAGAAGAGGAGGAGATCGACTGGTGGGATCGTTTTACGTGAGCCTCAAGGAAGCACCATCCTACCTGCTCGCCACTCGGTTCATGAAGGAGCTGCAAAGGACAAAGGCAAGGCAGTAGCTCACGACGATCCTAAGAAGAGCAAGAAGTCTAGAGAAACCTCAAGCTCCAGCACTATTTAGCTCTGAGGTACCAACAACCATCCCTTGTATATACCACGCATGTTTTCTTTGTTTTTGCCTTTTGTTTTGAACTCCTTTGAATTTGTTTGCCACCGAGATGGTGTCATTCAAGTTTGGGGGAGTGTGTGGTGTGTTTGACATGTTTTCTTTCTTCCTATTTTCTGTTATAAACCTTTGAGTCTTGCATACATCCTAAGGCATAGAAAGGAACGAAAAAAATTCGTAAAATTTTTAAAAATTTTCAAAAAAATTCATGTAGTTGCATTTTACTTTGTTAGTCATTTTAGGATTGAGTCTAGAGTTTTTGAGCATCTAGGTTGTTTACATTTGCATAAGGGGTAAAAGTTTTTCTTAAAAAGGTGTTTTAAGCTCATGAATTGTTTCAAGGCCCTAGTTAGTAGTCCTTTGATGCATTGTACATACTTGGATCATGTGTTTTGATTTTTGTGGCTTAAGTTGAACATTCATGAATTGAATCCTATCCGAATAAGTGAGAACCTTAATTTAAATCTTCTTATTTATCATACTTATGTATTTGAAAAAGGATACATGGATTACTTATACATATTTAGGCTTTCTTCTTCCTTTTACCACTCTCTTGTAAGCCTAAATAGATTTCCCCACCCTTACCTTACCTTCCCTTCAAGCCAATGTTCTTGTGTGTTAAATCTTTGTGAGGCCTCTTTTCGGTTGAACTTAGCATAAAGTGTTAGGTTTAGACGACATGATTAGGCTTTCATATTGATACTAGCTTTGCATTTTGAAGCTAGTTTTAGGCTTAGGATAGGGCGGGTGTTCTTGGGGATTGCTTGTTTTTGCTTCAGTTTAAAGAGTTTGATATTTGGATGTTGAATTAAAAAGGTTTCAATGGTTTTAAGTGGCAGGCTTGCTGTTTTTTTAAAAAAAATAAAAGCTCTAAGTTTAACTAAGAAGGTAGCTCTCAAAATAAAAAGAAAAAGAAAAGAAAAGAGCCAAAAGGCCAAGTGTTTAAAAAGAAAAAAAAAATGAGTAGAGAGCTATCAAAGTAAAAGAAAAGAGCTAAGTATGTTTTCAAACTTTCCACTAGCCTAAAGAGTTTTAAAATGATGCTTTTACTTGGGTTTTTGCTAGGCGAATTGCCTTGGTGTTAAGGGTAGTCTTTAGGAGGGTGAGTGAGCTTTAAAAGATAATAAAAATGAGAGCGGGTTCTAGGATCTTTGAATAGTATGCATGGGTAGATGTAGGTTTAATCATGTATGCATCAATTGTCTTCACCTTTAGAATTATGTGAAAGTTCAACCATTCTTTGAGATAACCCCTTGTTTGAATAGCCCTTGTAAGTGAGATCATTTTTATCTCGCAACCCTTGTCCCTTAGCCAAGTGTATCCGGTTTTAAAGTGCATAAGTGTGATTCACGGTTTTGAGCTTAATGAATGTTAAAGGATAGAATTCTTGGATTGTTTGGGATATGAGAGTCATGATTTGAAATTCATTATGTGATGAGCATGGCTAAGTTCTTTGGAGTATGAGTGTGTGCATTGCATTTGAGGATTAAGAACTAGGACCATTGAATTGATTCATTTGAAAAACACTTGTGCAAGAAGCTCAAACCCCCGTTTTTAAAACCTCTCTTCCTTCTCCAATTTTGTTTGCTTGAGGGCAAGCAAAAGGCAAGTTTAGGAAAGTTGATATTACCATATATTCTGCATATTTTGATGCATTTAGAGTAGTTTTTCATGCATTCATCTTGCTTTATAGGCTAGATTGTTCCATTTGTTGCATTTTAGGTTCTAGGTCCCCTTGCATTCGCATTTTGCATATTTCTTGCATATATGCATCATTATCAGGTTGTTTGGAGCACTATGGAGTTGCGGAGGCTATGCGAACGTGAGGAGGTTCAAAGTGAAGCTCGTGGACACTTGGAGAACTTAGCTCGGCATGCAAAGTACCCGAGATCGAGTAGCGGATCGAGCAAGGCAGGTCGATCTAGATGAGATCGACCAGAAGATCGAGTGCACCAAGTCGATTCAAGAGTAAGGATCGAGACCGAGCTCGAGAGAGGAGATCGATCTGGAGTACGGACGTAAATGACGCCATGCAGAACGAGAGCCAGATCAAGACCAAGACTCGATCATGCAAAGATCGAGATATAGATCGAGGAAGATACTCGATCCCTCCAACCAGATCGACCAGAAGATCGAGCGGAGCAAGGATGTTCCTGAAGATGATCACGCACATTGGTCGATCTCAAAGTCGATCCCAGACGAGCCTTATCCGTCCAGCTGTCTTTGGCGGCTAGCGAAAGGGGGGCCAGCTAACGGTTTAGCCATTTTTGGCAAAAGCAGCCATCACCTTTATCTTATCTTAATTATGTCTTTTCCTTTATCTCTCTAAGTTAGGCGATTGGCCATTGTAGAACAGTTTAAGCTTTACCTTTGAATGTTTTAATATTGATAACACCTTTTTATCAATGTAAAAAGAGGGAGTGATGCAATGCAACAGGAGGTTATCAAAACTCAAGCAGCACACAGTCGTTGTATAGCATGTAAGAGGAATCAATCCAACCTAGGAGCTAGAAAGTGCAATGAGAATGCAAGGATCGAGTAAAGCTAGGGAAATGATGAACGGTTTTGTGAAAATCTGATACACAAGGTTTTTGGGGCTCTTGGCTGTTTCAATCACCCTTACACTTGTACTAGTCAGTTGTAGTGTAGTATGGGTTTTATGTCGATCCAATGGGAGGAGTTGAAAACAGAAGAGTTGAGAGTAAAATCTCTAAGTCAAGCAAGCAGAGAATTGGTTTTGTTGCCTAAGCAACAGTTCTAGCAACCTAAGTGAAACAAGCAACAAAAAAAGTGAAAACAAAAGCAATCTAAGCGGTTCTAAGCAAGAAAAACAGCGTAAAACAGAGCAGAACAGAGCAAATCCGAGATTCAAATAAGAGAAAGACAAGTCTCTAGATGTAATTATTGACATTGGGGAATTTCAGGCATTAACTAAGGCTGTTTCAAACTACATTGATCAAGCAAGCAACCAAGCAATGGTGATTCCTAGACATAGAGTTCACACTTAAGCTAGTTAGATCCATTCTCTTGGCAAATAACCATTTGCTAAACATTCTAACAAGAACTAACTCTCATTAGTGCTAAAACATCAAGCAAGCATAATTAAACAACTCTATTCAAGTCAAAATGCTCCTCAAACAGTCAATCTAATGAGCCAAGGCCAGCAAATCCTCAATTACACATGATCAGCATTTCATCAAACACTTGGTGGGAATAAGAGAAAGCTAACAACTTAGAAAAGTTTGATCAAGACTAATCTAGCATGAATAACAGATTAATAGAGAGGAACTCATAGAATGAAGAACATAACAAACCTTAATCAAGCCTTAGATTCCCCTAATCTACCACATCTAGAAACCCTAAGATAACTATTCACTCATAATCATGTTTAACACCAAATCACAAAGGGAAAGGATGCTAATCATGATTAAAGGAAAGATTAAAGAAAAATTAAAGCAAATACTTGATTATATTAAACAAAGCAAAGAAATTGTCTTACAAACTTAAAAGAAAAGCTCAAGAACAGTATTTTGACATGACTTGTCGAAAATCTGGAAAAAGAGGCTATTTATAGCCTAGAAAAAAAAAACCCTAGAGTAATGGCAAAGTTGTAATTAAAAACAGGTTCGGGCTGGGTCAGTATCGGTCAGTCGTGTCGATCTTCAGTGACCGAAATGGGTCCCTATCGGTCTTTAGTGATCGACACAAATGACCGAAATTAATCCGATGTGTTTGTGTCGATCACACTTGACCGATACTGGTGACCGAAATGCTCCGTATCGGTCACTCTTGACCGAAACTCTTCGTGCTCTGACCGAAAACTTCTGCAGAGATCTTCTGCTGCGATCCTTCTTGCTCCCTTTTGCCCAGCTAGCATCTTGCATCATTCCCAAAACTCCTCCAAGCTCCTTTAAGCTCCAAAAGCACCTAAAAACATCCAAAATGCAAAGAAAATGCAAACTATACTCTAAATGCAACCTAAGTCTAAAAGGAGAAGAAAATAGGACAAAAGCAAAGGGAAAACATGCAAAAGAGGATCAAAATATGTACTCAATGCAGCCCTAAATGGTGTAAATACAAGGGATATCAACACCCTCACACTTGCCTTTTGCTTGTCCTCAAGCAATTAAGAACAACTGGGAGAGTGAGATTTGAAAGTGGGCATTCAGATTCCAAAAGTGCAAAGGTAAAGAGATAGTTTTAGTGCTTAAGTGCCTAGTTGTAAGATGCAAACATAATCAGTTGTACTTTAAAGAACCTAGCCATGCTCATCATGTTTCAAAATGATCTCAAATCTCAGCTTAGGCAAATGCTCAAATCAATCAACTCTTTAACATTCAATTAAATTCAGAACATGAATCATGCTTATGCAAATCAAGTGAAGACATTTGGTTGAAAAGGGTAAGGTTATGAGATAAGAATGATCTCATTTAAGCACAAGGGTTCAAAAACATAAAGGATCACTCAATGAAATGACTTCATCTTAGGCAAATTGCTAAAGGTAAAAGCACACTTATGCATGCAGTTCAAAGCTCTCTTCTACCCTTACTTCCCAAAGATGAGTCCTAAGCATTTCTAAACCCAAGAGTGAACCCTCTAAGTCAACCCTTTCCTAGATTCTACCCTTTACCCATCTTCATGGCTGGGCAAACTTCTTCTTTTGCTTGTGTGGTTGCCTCTTTTTAGTTGGGACTTGCTCTTCTTTGTTGTGTTGGCACCTTCATCACCTTTGGAGTCGTGGAGGTTCGTGGACGTGCAAAAGCTGTTGTGGCGAGTCGTGGAAGGTCGGATGTTTGCTAAGGACCAGAGATCGGGGAGCAGATCGAGCGTGGCAGGTAGATCTAGATGAGATCGACCAGAAGATCGAGAAGACCAGGCGATCCAAGGAAAATGATCGAGACAGAGATCGAGTGGAGCAATCGATCAAATGGTACGGACGTAAATGACGCCATGCAGAGCGAGAGCCGCATCGAGCCCACCACTCGATCCAACCGAAGATCGATACCAAGATCGGATGCAACACTCGATCCGTCGAAGATGATCGAATCCCAGATCGAGTTGAAGACACGATGTCCAAAAGTGATCGAGAGAGCCACTCGATCCCGAAGTCGATCTCTGTCCTTTCAACTGCTTTTGGCCGCTAGCGAAGGGGGGACCATTGAGCTGTTTGGGCCATTTTGGGAAGGCGGCGATGACCTTTTCACACACACTTTTTGATCCTTATCTTTTTATGCTTTTCTCTCTGTTTTTGGAGATCATCCACCATTGTTAGACTTTGAGCTTTGTTCTTGGATATTTTTGAATCGTTTAAGCTTTAAGTAATCGTTTTCATGTTCATCGCTTCGTCTTTCATGTTTATTTCGGTTGTTCTCATGTGTAGCGAGTAGTTTCATCTGGGTCTCGGGGTTGAGAGGATTCACGGGGTCTAAAGGGTTTTCAAGTTGGTAGTTTTCTTGTTCTTAATGGATTTCTGTTCTAGGATGTTGAGTCCCTAAGGCTTAAAAACTCTCACGCCAAGATCTTTATGATCAGAGAGGTCTCTTACCTTGACAGGATCCAAAGATTTCTGAAAATCACATCCTAGAGACTAGTTACCCTTTCCCAAAAGCCATGGAAGTTTAGGGGACTAGTTAGGCCGTGTGTTTGAAATCGGAGTTCATTGCCCTTCAACCTCTCTTTCCACCAGAAGCCATGGGTTTGGAGGAGAGGAAGAAGGAGTGATCCATACCGAAAGCCACGGATGGATCTTGTTTTCGTTTTCAAGGCTTAGGGAATCTCACAAAGTGAGTCGATTTAAAGTTTTCAACCCCAACTTGGACCCTTGAACCCCCGGACCATGAATCTCAACCCTAGACACTTCTCTCTCAGCTTTCTTACATCTTCGTTCGTCATTCGCTTGATCTTTGATAGCATCATGGTCGTTAGTTTTGCTGCTCTTACATTTTTAGACGAGATCGATCGTTGTTGCTTGATCTAGTGGTCGATCCCGTGGTCGATCCACTAGTCGAATTTTAGTGATTTGTAGCTTTGTTCTTTAATTATTCTGTTTGTTCCTCACGGTAGTTTGATCATTCCTGGAAATTTTAAAATAGTTTTGCATTCCATTTAGTTGCTGCATCTAGCTTTTAGGAATTTTCTCAAAACCGATCTTTATTCGCTTAGATTTGCAAAGCCCTTGCATTCTCTTTGCTCTTTCTATCATCCTAGGTGTGGGTTGACTCTCTCTTGCATATTGTGCTACAACCTGTCTTGCATTTGAGTTTTGATAGCCTCATTGCATTCACACCCTTGCAAAGAAAGTAGTTATCACTAATCATGTCGCCTAAATGTAACACTTTATGCTAAGTTCAAACCGAAAGAGGCCTCACAATGATGTCACACACGAAAACTTGGCTTCAAAGAAAGGTAAGGGTCAAGGTGGGAGTTCTACTTAGGCTCACAAAGAGTGGTAAAAGGAGGAAGAGAGCCTAAATATTTTTAAGATCCATGTGTTCATTTTCAAGTGCATAAGAATGATATTTAAAAATTCAAATTAGGGTTCTCACTTAATAGGACAAGTTTCAAATCATAAGTATTCAATTCAAGTCACGAAAATCAAAACTAGTGATCCAAGCATGGTAAGAACTTACTTTCAAAGTGTGAGCAAAGCATTAGAGAACTACCAACTAAGATATTGAAACCATTCATACGCTTAAAACACTTTTTTAAGAAAATTTTAACCCCTTATGCAAATGTAAACAACCTAAATGCTTAAAAATTCTAGACTCAATCCTAAAATGTTTAACAAGATGAATGCAACTACATGGATTTTTTTTTGAAAATTTTTAAAAATCTTACCAATTTTTTTCCTTTTCTTTTCTATGCCTTATATGCATGCAAGACTCAAGAGATGCAAAGATAAAATAAGATCAAAATATACAAGTCAAACCAAACACATACTCCCCCAAACTTGAATGACATCGTCCCGATGGCAAACAAATTCAAAGGAGCTCAAAACACAAAGCAAAAAGACAGAAACATGAGCGGTATGTACAATGGAAGGTCGTTTGGTACCTCGGGTCTAGTCTCGGCTGGAACTTGAGGACGTTCCAGACGAGCTAGAGACTATGGCTTTGCCCTTGGAGGCTGGCTCTTGGAGAGAGAGATGGGCCGGCTGAATCTTGCTGCCTTGAGTCTCACGGATGACGACTCCTCCGGTTGAAAGTCTCCTCTTCTCGGGCTGTTGAACCTCCTCACTTGCAGCCTTCTTAGGTGAGCCTCCTTGAAGTTATTTGACCTTCTTGGCAAGCTTCTTGAGTACCTTGCTCTGCCACTTGTTGATTTTCCTTTGCATCTCCACAACAGAAGCAAGGAACTTCTCCATCTTAGTCCACGGCTCAAAGTCAATCTTGGGAAGGACGAAGGCTTCTTAATTCATCTTCAACCTCCGACAAAGGTGTAAGATTGGCTTGGTTGGCTCGTTGGTCTCTAAGCTTTTGGTGTATCCCATCTGATGTATTGGTTTTCTGTGGTTCCAAGTTAAAAAATTATCTGTATGTATCTATGGTGGATAAAAACCTTATCCCATCTGATGTATTGGTTGAGAAGAAGAGCTGTGATGGTGTTGAATGTAAGGGCCTTAATTTAACAACATATCCACCTTTGTTTGCATAGCTTTTATCTCTTGCATTGTTGTTTCCAACTTCTCTTCAGCTGTTTTTGCATTCTGCTCAAACTCATCAACATAGTCCCAATTACTTAGTGCCATGTTCTCCACTAATATCCAACCTTCATCAACATCTTTCCCATGAAAATAACCATTACTAGCTGTATCTAGAAGGATTCTTATCTTTGGGAGATCACCTCTATAGAGTGTGGAGAATAGCATTTTTTTGGTGAAGCCATGGTGAGGACATTGATGAGTGAAGCCTCTAAACCTTTCTCAAGTGTCTCCAAAGCTCTCATTAGACCACTGTTTGAAGTTTGTGATCTCATTCCTGAATTTTGAAGTTCTTGAAGGAGAGAAGAACTTGGTTAAGAAAGCACCTTTGCATTGTTCCCAAGTGTTGATGCTGCCTTGTGCTAAAGACTTTTCCCACATTTGAGCTCTACCACCAAGAGAGAATGGAAATAATCTGAGCTTCAAACCATCATCTGAAACTCCACTAAGCTTTGTCAAAGCACATATCCTCTCAAAGTGATCCAAGTGCTCAAGAGGATCTTGGTTGGGCAATCCAAAGAACTTCTTTTCTTTAATCAAAGCAGTCATGCTGCTCTTGATCTCATAGTGATGAGTCTCTATGGGTGGAAGAATACCTTGTCTTGAAGCTGATGTTACTGCATATTATATGCATTTTGCATACTCATTAGTTAGCTTTTCATGCATTTGTGTCACGTTTTAGGTTAGATTGCATCACTTAGAGTCCTAGAGCATTCTTGCACCAGCATGCATTTTGCATCACATTTAGGTTGTTTCTGGCTGCTGAAGCTGTTGTAGCAGTCGTGGAAGCTCGGATTTTTACTAAGGATCAGAGATCGAGGAGCAGATCGAGCATGGCCGGTCGATCTAGGATGTGATCGACCAGAAGATCGAGAAGACCAGGCGATCAAAGGAGAATGATCGAGACGAGGATCGAGTGAAGCAGTCGATCAAACGGTACAGACGTAAATGACGCCATGCAGAGCGAGGACCAGATGGAGTACACCACTCGATCCAACCAAAGATCAATACCGAGATCAGATGCAACGCTCGATCCGCCGAAGCGATCGAGACCCAGATCGAGTCGAAGACACGATGGTCGGAAATGATCGAGAGAACCGCTCGATCCCGGAGTCGATCTCTGTCCTTTCAACCACTTTTGGCCGCTAGCGAGGGGGGGACCATCAGCTTGTTGGAGCCATTTTGGGAAGGCGGCGACGTCCTTTTCACACACAATTTTTATCCTTATCTTTTTATGTTTCTCTCTGGTTTTTGACGAAGGACACCATTGTCGAACTTTGAGTTTTCCTTTAGTTTGTAATCGAATCATTTTCAGCTTAATCTAGTTTTCTTTTCATGTTCATCGTTTCCTTTTCTATGCTTTGCTTGATTTAGCTTATGTGTAGTGAGTAGTTTATTTGGGTTCGGGGTTGAGAGGATTAAGGGGTCTAAAGGGTTTCGATCTTGGGGTTTTCTAAGCGTTTTTAATGGCTATCTCTTCTAGTGTGTTGAGCTCTCAATGCTTTAAGTCTCTCACGCTAAGAGCGTCATGATCCGAGAGGTTCCTTACCTTGACAGTATTCAGGGACCTCGGAAGATCACACCCTAGAGACTAGTTACCCCTTCCCAAAAGCCATGGAAGTTTGGGGGACTAGTTAAGCCACTCATTTGAAATCTGTTTTCCATGCCCTTCGACCTCTCTTTCTACCAAAAGCCATCTGTTTGAAGGAGAGGATGAAGGAGTGATCTATACCGAAAGCCATGGATAGATCTTGCTTAGTTTTCAAGGCTTAGAGATCCTCACAAAGTGGGTCAATTTAAAGTTTTCAACCCAAGGTCGAACCTTTGAAACCCCTGACCATGAATCTCAACCCTATACCCTTTCTTTTAGCATCTTTACATCTTATCTCGTCATTCGCTTGATCTTTGATAGCATCCTGGTCATTAGTTTACTGTTCTTGCATCTTTAGACGAGATCGATTGTTATTGCTCGATCTAGTGGTCGATCTCATGGTCGATCCACTAGTCGAATTTTAGTAATTCGAAGCTTTGTCCTTTAATTATTCTGTTTATTCATCATGGTAGTTTGATCATTCTTAGTAATTTTAAAATAGGTCGCATTCCATTTAGTTGCTGCATCTAGTTTTTAGGGATTTTCTCATAACTTATCTTGTTTCGCTTAGATTTGCAGTAGTCCTTGTATTCTCTTTGCCTTTTCTATCATCCTAGGTATGGATTGACTCTCTCTTGCATGCTGTACTACAACCTGTCTTGCATTTGAGTTTGATAACCTCATTGCATTCTCACCCTTGCAAATAAAGTGTCTATCAAATGGCGCCGTTGCCATCCTAGGATTGTTTAGAGAACATAGAGATTTGGGTCTTAGCAAAGACTAAGTCTTTACCATTGTTTAAGTTACTAATCATTCTACTCTCAAACGTGTGTTCTCAGGTATATGAATCTTCGTTCACGGAGAGATAACAATCTACTTCCACCTTTGGACAATTTTTATCAGCTTTGGTCACTCACGGCAAAGAAGTGTCAGAGAACAAGCCAGAGCCTTTGAGGAGATTGTTCAGCACGGTTTGGTTGACTTTGAAGCTATGGCTGAACACGAGCATCCAGAGGGACCTCCTCCAGTTCACGGGGCAGTAGGAAGGGGCAATGGAAACCCCCAACACGCGGCTTGACCCCCAAGGATCATAGGAGCCGGAGATGCTCCCAATACTCATCACAATAGGTTTGGGATCACTCCTCCTCCTGTACAAAACAACAACTTCGAGATCAAGCCAGGCTTCATTTCCATGGTGCAAAACAACAAGTTCCACGGCTTAGCAATGGAAGATCCCTTGGAGCACCTTGACAACTTCGAGCAAGTATGTGGGATGATCAAGATCAATGGCATATCCGAACATGCTTTCAAGCAGCGTCTCTTTCCCTTTTCACTCGGAGACAAAGCTAGGCATTGGGAGAAGACCCTCCCACAAGGCACCATCACATCATGGGCCGAGTGTAAGAAGGCTTTTCTCTCAAAGTTCTTCTCTAGCACCAGGACAGCACGATTGAGAAGCGAAATCAGCGGCTTCACTCAACGAAACAATGAGACATTCAACGAGGTAATGGAGCGTTTCAAAGACTACACGATCCAATGTCTTCATCACGGTTTCAGCGAGGAGACCCTACTCAGCACCATATACCGTGGAGCTTCACCAAAGATCCGGTTGTTGCTTGACACAGCTAGCAAAGGTAACTTCCTTGGTCAGGAGGTAGAAGAGGGTATGGAGCTGATAGAAAACTTGGCATTGAGTGATGGCAATTACGCTGAGGACTATGACCGTGCACCGAGAGGATCAGAGCTAGAGTCTCACAAAAAGGAGCTGAAATCTTTGTATGAGAAGATAGACAAGCTGGTGTTAGCCAATCAGAAGCATGTTCACTTTGTTGGTGAAGCTGATGAGAATCAAGAGGAGCTAGAGTTGATCCAGGAAGTAGCCAATTGGGTGGCGGGACAGAACAACTACAAACCTCAAGGCTACAACCAAGGCTACAACCAGAACAACAACCTCTCCTACCAAAGCACCAATGGACACAGAGTCAAGCCTTACTTGGCAGACAGCTATGACAAGGAGAGTACCTCGGTGCTTCTCCAAGTCCCACCATCCGCCTAAACCAAGTAAAGTCTAGCTAAAGACGTTAAAGAAAGAGCACTTGGGAGACATTCCCATGTTTATCTTGTATATATTTCTGCTTTATTTCTCTTTCAGTTTTATGTTTTTATTCTGCAAGTGTGTAGGAACAGGTATGAGGAGTCTAAACCTCGATCTTGAAGTTCAAAAGAGGCGATAGGGGTTAAGACAAGGCTAGAGATCGAGTGCTAGATCGACTAATCCTGACTCGATCTCTGCTAGATCGAGCCAGTGAATCAAGAGGAGCCAGTCGATCTAGACGAGAACGAGTGATAAGATCGACCTTGACGAAAAAGGATCGATCGATCCAAATTGGATCGACCGATCTAATTTCTCTCGGGAAAATCTGTTGGAAACTTATCGATCACTCGACTCGATCCATCACTCGATCTATGCCAAATCGACCCCTAAATCGAGGACAAAGCTCGATCTTGAGGACTTAGCCGTGGAGCCAACATCTCAATGATCGAGGGAGCCAATCGATCCAGGACTCGATTCATCATGAATCGAGTCTCAAATCGAGTAACCCTCTCGATCTAAGCCATTATGGGCATGAGATCGAGTCCTAGATCGACCAAATGGACTCGATCTCATGCCGAGGTAACATTTTCTTTCCCTCCTTTATTCTTTTCTCTCCAATTTTTAAATTTAAAACTTGGTCAAGGCAAGCATCTTTGACCATGAAAGATGTGCCTTGACCAAGACTTTGTCAGAAAACCACCTTTACTACCCATAGTTTTGCTTTTTGCTAGTCTTTAAATGTTTCAACAACCTCTCACCCTCTCATTCTTATTTTTCTCGAAAATTTTAATCAAAGAGAGTGAGAGTTTCGGTTTTCAGAGGCTAGCAAAGATCTTTTACATTCTTGCAAAGGTATTTTCAAAATTTAATGATTTATCTTTAGGAAAATTTCCTTTAAACTCGCAAGATATTGTTCTAGATTATAGGGTCGGTTTTGATTTTTAAAAATTAGCTAAGTAAAAGAAATAATTCTAGATTTTCTAAATCTAAAGATCTGATTCTCCTTTATTTAGCTATGATTTTTATTAATTCCCCAAAATTCTAGGGTAGTATTTATAAGTTTTATCCTTCTCCTCTCTCATTCTCATCAAACCGCCGTTTTGCTTATCAAACTTCTTGAGAAACTTGTTTCAGGTACAATGGCCCCCAAAAGAACAAGAGAAGAGACAGCACAAAAGGGAGAAGGACATGAGGTGGCAGTTCAAGAGAGGGTCAGATGGACTAAGGATGAGAAGAGGGACAAGAAACGGCTGGAAAGGCTTCGGTTTGAGCCTACCAAGTTTACTGATCGAGAGCTGCTGTTCAAGCTAGGGATTCTTGGGGATTTCAACCAACTCCTCAAAAACATTGTCCTAAGATGTCTGTCACAGATGGATTGCCCAACCATTCCAGAAGAGACAATAGACTTCCTTGCCACGTTGGAGTTCCGTTACGAGAATCCTAGCACACCCGTTCCTTGACAAGGACGCCTCTACTTCAAGGTTGGCCGTCAAGCCTACACCCTCTCCATCCCTGAGCTATGTCAAGCTTATGGTCTCAACGCGGATGCCAACAAGGTCGAGTTTCCAGCCTTCAAACGAGCAGACGACTTTTGGGATCTGATTAGCATCGAGGACTACAAAGCCAACACCGCCAAGATCAAGAGAGTGAGAAGCCCGGTGCAGAGGTACACTCTGAAGCTGATTGACAACACGTTTAGCGGAAGATCAGTTGCTCCCACGGTCACAAAGACCGAACTTTGCTTCCTGTTCCAAGGCGTGAAGCACTTAGTGTGTGACCCGGATGCAAATGAAGAGCCTATGGAGGATGATCTCGGCGATGAGGTGAACTACGGATGTGTGCTTGCTGCTTCCTTGTTGAAATACAAGGCTTATGCCTTGCGGTGCAAGGCAACTTCTTCTTACATTGGCGGCTTCCTCACTCCTCTATTCTTGCAAGCTGGTGTGCCCATACACGACTTCGCCCATGTCCCAGCCAGAGCTTTCATGGATGAGGCATACATGAGGAATACCGACAGCTTGGGACGCACGCCAGCAGAAGGGTTCTACGCTTACCTCTTCATAGACGACGAAGACAAGAAGAGAGTGTGCATCCTGCCAAACAAAGATGAGATCGAGCTGCTTGGTGTTGGGAACATCGAGTTCATGCCCACAGAAGAGGAGTTCTTTGCTCCTCTAGGAGGACCACCTGCTTCGGCGATTGCTCCTCGTCAAAGGTCTGAGTCTCCAGCCACGGAAATGAGATGCCCGAGGCCTACACACTTCCCAAGTTAGACTTTGAGCCAAGGACAAAAACCGAGATGTTCCTAGCATCTGTTGTGGAGATGCAAAGGAAGATCAATAAGTGGCAAGGCAAAATGCTCAAGAAACTTGGAAAGAAAGTCAAGGCACTTCAAGGAGGCTCGCCTAAGAAGGATGCAAGTAAAGAGGCTCAACAACCCGAGAAGAGAAGGCTCTCAACCGGTGGAGTTGTCATCCGCGAGGCACAAAGCAGCACCATTCAGCCGGCGCGCCATTCTCTCCAAGAACCAGCCGGCAAAGGCAAAGCAACAATCTGTAGCTCCTCTGGAACATCCTCAAGTTCCAGCCGAGACTAGATCAGAGGTAACAACCTTCTTCCATTGTACATAACCGCTCATATTTGCTTCTTTTTGCTTTGTGTTTTGATACTCCTTCGAATAAGTTTGCCACCGGGACGGTGTCAAGCAAGTTTGGGGGAGTACTTGTTTGATTTGACTTGTGTTTTGTGATCTTATTTTCCTTTAGCATCCTTGAGTCTTTAGTTCATGAAAAATTGGTAAAAATTTTAAAATTTTTTCAAAGATTCATGTAGTTGCATTCATCTTGTCAAAACATGTTAGGATTGAGTCTAGAGTTTCTCATAGCATCTAGGTTGTTTGCATTTGCATAAGGGGTTAGAGTTTCTTGAAAAGGTGTTTTTACTTATGAATTGTTTCAATGCCCTAGTTAGTAGTTCTCTAATGCTTTGTCTATGCTTTGAAAGTAAGTTCTTACCATGCTTGGATCACTTGCTAGGATTTTCGTGACTTGAATTGAACTCTCATGATTTGAAACTTGTCCTAATAAGTGAGAACCTTAATTTGAAATTTTAATTATCATCCTTATGCATTTGAAAATGAACTCATGGTTTTAAAATATTTAGGCTCTCTTCTTCCTTTTTACCACTCTTTGTGAGCCTAAGTAGAACTCCCACCTTGACCCTTACCCTTCTTTGAAGCCAAATATTTCTTGTGTGACATCATTGTGAGGCCTTCCTTTTGGTTTGAACTTGGCATAAAGTGTTAGGTTTAGGCGACATGATTTGGTTCTCATATGATTGCTAGCTTTGCATTTTGAAGCTAGGTATAGGCTTAGGATAAGTTTGGGGGATCATTGGGGTTGTTTTCATTTCTATTTGTTCTCGGTTTCAAGGAGTTTGGTGTTTGAAAGAAAGAAATGGGTTTTAAGTGAAAGGTTGTGTTTAAAAACTAAGTATATGCTCTAATAGATTTCAGGAGGTAGCTCTCCCAAATAAAATAAAATAAAAGAAAAAGAAATAAAAAGGCCTAAGTGCCAAATAAAAATAAAAAGAAAAAAAAAGGAGAGAAAAAAAATAATAATAATAATAATAAGAGAGCTACCAATAAGAAATACTTAAAGAGCAAAGTTATTTTCAAAACCTTTTCACTAGCCTAAAAAGTTTTAAAATGTTTTTGTTTCGAATTGGGGATTGCTAAGTTTTGAGAAGAAGAAGGGTAGACTCTAAGTGGTGAGTGAGGATAAAAGTTGATAAATGAGAGGGGTTTAGGTTCATTTGTTAGTTTACATGGGTAGATGAGAATCTGATCATGTATGCATCAATTGTCTTTACCTTTAGCATTATGCATAAGTTCAACCATTTTTGAGAGAAACCCTTGTATTAATTGTAAACCCTTTTCAAATGTGATCATTCAATGCTCATAACCCTCACCCTTAGCCAAATGTGTTTTGTTTTAAAGTGCATAAGTTTGATTCATGGTTCGAATGATAATGAATGTTAAAGGATGAGTTTCTTTGATTGTTAGGAATAGGAGAGTCATGATTTGAATTTCTTTGTGTGATGAGTATGGCTAAGTTCTTTGGAGTATGAGTGTAAGCATAGCATTTTAGAATTGTTAACTAGGACATTGAGATTGATCCATTTGAAAGGCACCTTTGAAAGAAGTTTAAACCCCCATTCGTTTTTCTGAAAACCTCTCTTCCTTACTTATTTTCTGTTGCTTGAGGGCAAGCAAAAAGTAAGTTTGAGAGAGTTGATGTTACTGCATATTACATGCATTTTGCATACTCATTAGTTAGCTTTTCATGCATTTGTGTCACGTTTTAGGTTAGATTGCATCACTTAGAGTCCTAGAGCATTCTTGCACCAGCATATGCATATTCCTTGCATTTTGCATCACATTTAGGTTGTTTCTAGCTGCTTTGGAGTCGTGGAGGTTCGTGGACGTGATGAAGCTGTTGTAGCAGTTCGTGGAAGCTCGGATTTTTCTAAGGATCAGAGATCGAGGAGCAGATCGAGCATGGCCGATCGATCTAGGATGTGATCGACCAGAAGATCGAGAAGACCAGGCGGTCCAAGTAGAATGATCGAGACGAGGATCTAGTGAAGCAGTCGATCAAACGATACGGACGTAAATGACGCCATGCAGAGCGAGGACCAGATCGAGTACAACACTCGATCCAACCAAAGATCGATACCGAGATCGGATGCAACGCTCGATCCGCCGAAGACGATCGAGACCCAGATCAAGCCAAAGGCACGATGGTCGGAAATGATCGAGAGAACCGCTCGATCTCGGAGTCGATCTCTGTCCTTTCAACCACTTTTGGCCGCTAGCGAGGGGGGGACCATCAGCTTGTTAGAGCCATTTTGGGAAGGCGGCGACGTCCTTTTCACACACAATTTTTATCCGTATCTTTTTATGTTTTCTCTCTGGTTTTTGACAAAGGACACCATTGTCGAACTTTGAGTTTTCCTTTAGTTTGTTCATCGTTTCCTTTTCTATGCTTTGCTTGATTTACCTTATGTGTAGTGAGTAGTTTATTTGGGTTCGGGGTTGAGAGGATTAAGGGGTCTAAAGGGTTTCGATCTTGGGGTTTTCTAAGCGTTTTTAATGGCTATCTCTTCTAGGGTGTTGAGCTCTTAATGCTTGAAGTCTCTCACGCCTAGAGCTTCATGATCCGAGAGGTTCCTTACCTTGACAGGATTCAGGGACCTCGGAAGATCACACCCTAGAGACTAGTTTCCCCTTCCCAAAAGCCATGGAAGTTTGGGGGACTAGTTAAGCCACTCATTTGAAATATGTTTTCCATGCCCTTCGACCTCTCTTTCCACCAAAAGCCATGGGTTTGGAGGAGAGGATGAACGAGTGATCTATACCGAAAGCCACAGATAGATCTTGCTTAGTTTTCAAGGCTTAGAGATCCTCACAAAGTGAGTCGATTTAAAGTTTTCAACCCAAGGTCAAACCTTTGAAACCCCTGACCATGAATCTCAACCCTAGGCCCTTTCTTTTAGCATCTTTACATCTTATCTCGTCATTCGCTTGATCTTTGATAGCATCCTGGTCATTAGTTTACTGTTCTTGCATCTTTAGACGAGATCGATTGTTATTGCTTGATCTAGTGGTCGATCTCATGGTCGATCCACTAGTCGAATTTTAGTAATTCGAAGCTTTGTCCTTTAATTATTCTGTTTATTCCTCATGGTAGTTTGATCATTCTTAGTAATTTTAAAATAGGTCGCATTCCATTTAGTTGCTGCATCTAGTTTTTAGGGATTTTCTCATAACTTATCTTGTTTCGCTTAGATTTGCATTAGTCCTTGTATTCTCTTTGCATTTTCTATCATCCTAGGTATGGATTGACTCTCTCTTGCATGCTGTACTACAACCTGTCTTGCATTTGAGTTTGATAACCTCATTGCATTCTCACCCTTGCAAATAAAGTGTCTATGAGAAGCATAAGTTGAAGGTATATCAGCAGCACCAATAGGTCTCAATGGTCTTTGAAACAAAGCTCCTTGTAAACCATGTGGACGTTGCTGTCCTTGTAAGCCTTGAATCCCTTGAAGACCTTGTGGACCTTGTGGACCTTGCAAACCAAAACCAGCAGCATACTGATGTTCTTCTATGCTTCAAGAACTAAATTCTGATTCTGCAAATCCAAAATATTTGACCTTGAACCTTAGTTGTAGTTGTAGACACTAAAGAACAAGTGTTGTGGTACCTACAAAAGAAATTCTAGACCAAAAGAGAAATCAGTAACCAAAAACGAAAATAACAAAGCTTGATCTCAAGATCTCTACAAATCCTACTGAACAAAAAATTCCCCTAATGGCAACGGCGCCAAATTGATACAAGACATTTTAGGACTTGATTCAATCACCCAAGCTTGTACTAATCAGTTGTAGTATAGCATAGGGTTTTATCAATCCGAAAGGGGAGAATGAAACAGTAAGAATGCAATAGAGCTCTTAATTCAAGCAAACAAAGATGGTTTTGAAGTCTAACAGCCTAAAGGATCAAACAGAAATGAAGAGAACATCAAACAAAGAGTGAAAAGCAAGCAAAACAACTAAAACAAAGGCAGAAGAAGGCAAATCCGAATTCAAGCTAAAAACAGAGAAAAGATGGGACTTGAGATGAGATAATTGGTATTAGGGAACTCTTGACTCAACCTATGATGCTTACAAACTCACACAATGCTATTCCTTTTGCATAAGATTCATTTATATGACTAATCCAATCTCTTGGTTCTAATCTCTTTGCTAATTACAAAGTCAAGAACTAACTCTCATTAGTAAAATGGCAAAAAGCAAGCATTAAGACAATTCTATCAACCCTATATTGCCAAATCACTCCCTATACAGTCAATCTCTTGAGCTAGGTTAAGCAATTCTCTTGCAAAGCAGTTCATACATTTCATCAAACACTATCTGGGCATAAAATGAGCCTAAGATCTTAATCAACGTAGCTAGGGCTAATCAAGCATTAAACACAGCAATCAAGAAAGAAAATGGAAGAATTAACACTAGGAAATCATAGATTAAGTCTCAAATTCCCTAAACCTAACCCATCTCAAATCCCTAAAAAAACTACTCACTAAGCACCATTAAAGCCATCAATTCAAAGAGAGATAGATGACTAATCATGATTAGGGAGGTTAAAGAGAAGATAAATGCTAAATTTTATTAAAATCAAGCAAAGATTCAAGTTACAAAAACAAAAAGCTAAAACAGAGAAGAAAGAACTGCTAGATAAAAGTGTGTACCCAGAAATTAGGGATTTTCGTAATTAAATGAGTCCAAGCAAAAATGGCAAAATTGTAAATAAGTGGTATTCAGCCTGGAATCCTATCGGTCTGAATGTGACCGACAGGGTGACAGATAGGATTCCTATCGGTCTACAAGGTGACCAATAGGGTGACCGGAATTCTTTACACCTTGGCAAAGACATTAAGCTGGATTTTGATATCAATGAGGTCTTTAAGAAGCCGACCATTGAAGGACAAGCATTCTACATAGAGACATTGGATGCTTTGGCGGATGAACTGCTAGAAGAGTTGGCACAAGAAGATCACTTGAAGCTGGCATTGACTAAGGAGCCAGGGAAGTTTGGTTTTCTGAGTAAGAAGACTCAAGAGTACGTTAATCTCCTCGACTCTAGGAAAGTTGTCAAAGAAGATGAAGGCGGATGCCTAGATATCGATCAGAAAATCGAGAATATCACTCGATCCAAGACAGCAATCGACAAGAAGATCGAGGAGGCTGGTCGATCCAGAGAAGAGAACGATGGGAAGATCGAGAGAAGCCAATTGATCAGTTCAGGGAATGAGTCAGGGACTCGATCTCCTACTCGATCCACATCAAATCGAGTAGATGAATCGAGTGAAGTTGCTCGATCCGAACCAGAAAGAGTAGAAGATCGACTGGATGACTCGATCTCGGAGGGGACAACGGTTCAAGAAAGCAGTTTAAAGGCTCATGTCTCGGGTTCAAAGGAGGCTACTGAGGACGGGAACGCTAACACTAGCCACGAGGATGACTGGAGCGAGCTGCTAGCCCCAAAGGTGGACCTAAAGGAGCTCCCAAAGGGCCAAGGTATGCTTTCTTAGGGCTTAATGATACCTACCCCGTGATTGTGAATGAGAACTTAAGTGATGATGAGTTGCACTCGCTCCTAAATGAGCTGAGAAAGTATAGGAAGGCCATTGGGTACTCTCTAAGTGACATCAAGGGCCTTTCACCAATGCTATGCACTCATAGGATTCACTTAGATAATGAGAACTCTTCTTCTATTGAACACTAAAGGCGCTTAAATCCGAACTTGAAAGAAGTAGTCAAGAAAGAGATTCTTAAGTTGTTAGAGGCTGAAGTGATCTATCCCATAAGTGACAGCACGGGGCTATCTCCTGTCCATGTGGTGCCTAAGAAGGGAGGGATCACGGTCATTAGAAATGAACAAGATGAATTGATACCTACTAGGACTATAACTGGTGACCGTATGTATATAGACTATAGGAAGCTCAATTCTACTACTAGAAAGGATCATTTTCCTCTTCCTTTTATTGATCAAATGTTAGAGAGGCTTGCTAATCATCCTTACTATTGATTTCTTGATGGTTATAGTGGATTCTTTCAAATACCAATCCATCCTAACGATCAAGAGAAGATGACCTTTACATGCCCCTATGGTACCTTCGCATATCGAAGGATGCCATTCGTGTTGTGTAATGCACCGGCTACGTTTCATTGGTGTATGATGTCGATCTTCTCTGATCTTATAAAGGAGATGGTGGAAATGCTTATGGATGACTTCTCTGTATATGGTGCGTCCTTTTCTGCTTGTTTGTTGAATCTTTGCAAGGTACTTAAACGTTGTGAGGAAACAAACCTTGTGCTTAACTGGCCGAAGTGCCACTTCATGGTGAAGGAAGGGATCCTGCTTGGCCACAAGATATCAGAGAAAGGCATAAAGGTTGATAAAGCCAAGGTTGAGGTCATGATGAGTCTTGAGCCGCCGTTTAATGTCAAGGGTATAAGGAGTTTCCTAGGTCAGGTAGGCTTCTACAAGACATTCATAAAAGATTTCTCCAAGATAGCAAGGCCCCTTACACGATTGTTATGCAAAGAAGCTGAGTTTGTGTTTGATGAGGATTGTCTTCATGCTTTCAAGACTATCAAAGAAGCTCTTGTATCCGCGCCAATAGTACAAGCACCGGACTGGAGTCTACCATTTGAAATCATGTGCGACGCGAGTGACTATGCCATAGGAGCTGTTCTCTGTCTGTGGAAAGACAAGTGGTTGCATGTTATCTACTATGCCAGCCGTACCTTGGATGACACGTAAGTGAAGTATGCTACAACCGAGAAGGAGTTGCTGGCCGTTGTGTTTGCCTTTGAGAAGTTCAGATCATACCTCGTAGGCTCTAAGGTTGTTGTCTATACAGATCACGCAGCTTTGAGGTACATCTATTCCAAGAAAGACACTAAACCGAGGCTCTTAAGGTGGATACTCCTTTTACAAGAGTTTGATATGGAGATAAAAGACAAGAAGGGGATGGAGAATGGTGTTGCTGATCACCTCTTAAGGATGAGAGTCAATGAAGCTTTGCCACTTGACGATTCACTTCCTGAAGAGCAGCTCATGATGATCACCACAGCGGTGTGTGAGAAGCTTGAAGACAAGTTTGAAGAAGTTTTGAGTTTCAAGGAAGAAGACTTACCTTGGTATGCGGATATAGTAATCTTCTTGGCTTGTGGAGAGGAGCCTACTCACCTTGATCATTACCACAAGAAGAAGTTCATGAGAGACATTTCTCATTACTTTTGGGATGAGCCATATTTGTACAAAAGAGGAGTGGACAGCTTATATAGAAGATGTGTTACAAGGAAAGAAGCTAAGGACATACTTCTACATTGTCATGGCTCTTCATATGGTGGTCATTTCGCTTCCTTCAAGACTGCTACAAAGTTGTTACAAGCGGGTTTCTGGTGGCCATCTATCTTCAAGGATGCTCACGAGTTTGTCAAAAGTTGTGAAGCTTGTCAACGGGCAGGGAACACCACCAAGAGAAACGAGATGCCTCAGGTTCTTATCTTTGAGGTTGATGTCTTTGACGCTTGGGGGATAGATTTCATGGGACCGTTCCCATCTTCTTAAGGTAATAAGTTCATCTTAGTGGCGGTTGATTATGTATCTAAGTGGGTTGAGGCTATAGCTTCCCCAACAAATGATGCAAGGGTGGTGATGAAGCTCTTCAAGACCATCATCTTCCCACGGTTTGGAGTCTCCAAGGTAGTAATCAGTGATGGTGGAAGCCACTTTATCAACAAGGTGTTTGAAAGCCTCTTGAGGAAGTATGGTGTGAAGCACAAGCTAGCAACACCTTATCATCCTCAAACGAGTGGGCAAGTAGAGGTCTCTAACAGGCAGATTAAGGCTATACTCGAGAGGACAGTTGGGGCTACTAGAAAGGATTGGGCGGTCAAACTAGACGATGCTTTGTGGGCTTACCGAACCGCTTTCAAGACCCCTATAGGCACGAATCCTTTCACTCTCCTATACGGCAAGGCGTGTCATCTTCCTGTTGAGTTGGAGCATAGGGCACTATAGGCAGTGAAGCAGCTCAACTACAACCTCAAGACAGATCAGCAGAAGCGGTTGATTCAGCTACATGAGCTTGATGAGCTACGGTTAGATGCATACGACAGTGCCAAGATCTACAAGGAGCAGACTAAGGCTGTTCACGACAAGAAGCTTGTTCACAAGGAGTTAAGAGAAGGCAGTCTGGTGCTACTCTACGGCCTGAGGTTGAAGCTGTTCCCGGGCAAGCTCAAATCAAGGTGGTGAGGACTGTTTGAGATCAAAGAGGTTCTACCCTATGGAGCAGTTACATTGGTTGGCAAGAGCGGAAATGCCTTCACGGTCAACGGGCACAGGGTTAAGCCTTACTTGGCAGATGGCTACAGTAAGGAGAGCACATCCGTGCTTCTTCAAAACCCCCCTCAGGCCTAAACCAAGTAAAGTCTAGCTAAAGACGTTAAAGAAAGCGCACTTGGGAGGCATTCCCATGTCTATCCTGTACATATTTTTACTTTATTTCTACATCAGTTTTATGCTTTTAATGTTTAAGTGTGTAGGTGATTGGATAAGGGATTGTTAGGTGTGATCTTAGGGTCCAAAAGAGGCGAGAAGCATATGCTAGAGATCAAGTGCTAGATCAACATATCCTAGCTCGATCTCTACTAGATCGAGCAAGTGAATTGAGAGGATCGATCGGTCACATCTAGATCGGATGTTCTAAAATATCTCGGGAAATTCTTGGAGTTTGGATCGATCGGTCCAAATCTGGATCGACCGATCTAATTTCTCTCGAGAAGATCCTTCAAAGACAGATCGATCAGTCAACTCGATCCCCAACTTGATCTAAGCCAAATCGACCCCCAAATCGATCACGTGGCTCGATCCAAGGAGTGCAGCCTAGTCGACCAAAGTCAAGGAACGAGAGGGTACAATCGATCAAAGGCTCGATGCAAGTTGAATCGAGTCCCTGATCGATCAAACCTCTCGATCCTAGCAAATGGGCATGAGATCGAGTCTTAGATCGACCAATTGGACTCGATCTCGTGCCGAGGTAACAATTTCTTTTTCCTCTTTTCTTCTTTCCCTCCTATTTTTTTAAATTTAAATTGTGGTCAAGACAGGAATCTTTGACCATGAACGATGTGCCTTGACCACACTTTTGTCAGAAAACCACTAGCTTGCCTATAGTTTTAGATTTCTGTTGGCCTTTATATTTTCAAGCAAACTTACACTCTCATTTTTTGTGTGTTTCGAGTTTTCTAAGCAAGAGAGAGTGATATTTGTTTTTTCTAAAGGCTAACAACATCGGTTTTCAAACTCTGCAAAGGTATTTTTGATTAATTGTTCAAAAGTTTTTGGAAAATTTCCTTTTTATTGCTTTGCTTGAATACTAGATGTTAGGGGGTTTAACGATTTTTTAAAACTAGCTAGATATTAAGAAAAATTCTAGATTTAATCTTATCTCTAGATTTGCTTCTCTATTATCTTGCTAAGATTTTTATAAATCCCCCAAAAATCTAGGGTATTAGTTATAAGCTTTTCTTTCTTGACTAGTCTTTCTCTCAATATCCGCCGCTTTTGCTCATTCTTTTGCTTGAGAATTGTGTTTCAGGTACTATGGCTCCTAAAGGAACGAGAGAAGAGACAGAACAAGAAGGAGAAGGTCAAGAAGTGGTGGTTCAGGAGAGGGTTAAATGGACCAAAGAGGAAAAGCAAGCCAAGAAGAGGCTAGAGAGGCTGAGGTTCGATCCCACTAAGTTCGCGGATAGAGGTCTGTTGGCTAAGATGGGGATCCTGGGAGAGTTTGATCAGCTTTTGAAGAACATTGGACTCCAGTGCTTGTCAAGGATGGACTGCCCAACTTTCCTCGAGGTGATAATCGATTTCCTAGCCACTTTGGAGTTTGCATTTGAGAACCGAGCATCCCTACTCCTTCTCAAGGCCACATCTCCTTTAAGATCAAACGTCAGGCCTTTCGTCTCTCAATCCCGGAGCTTTGTCAAGCCTATGGCCTCAACGCTGCTGCCAACAAGGTTGAGTTCCCTCCCTTCACTCAAGCCAATGACCTGTGGGACCTCATAAGCAATGATGATTACAAGGCGAACACGGCGAAGATCAAGAGAGTGAGGAGTCTGGTGCTGAGATACACGCTCAAACTGATTGCTAACACCTTCAGCGGATGGTCAGTAGCTCCCACAATCACCAAGACCGAGCTTTGCTTCCAGATCCAAGGCGTCAAGCGTCTGCTTTGTGATCCTAAGGAGAACGACGAGCCAATGGAGGATGAGCTCGGCGACGACATGAACTATGGATGCATCTTAGCCTTCTCCTTGGTGAAATACAAGGCATATGCTTTCTCACCCCCTTGTTTGTGCAAGCTGGCGTACCGCTTCAAGACTTCACTCCTGTTCCGGAGAGAGCTTTCATGGATGAGATCTATATGAGGAACACGGATAGCTTGGGACGCACGCCAGCCGAGGGCTTCTTTGCCTATCTGTACATCGACTCTGACAATGAGAAGAGAGTGTGCATACTGCCGAACAAGGAGGAAACCGAGCTGCATGGAGTTGGCAACATCGAGTTCTTGCCGAGTGTAGAGGAGTGCTTCGCCCTTTAGGAGCTCCAGCGGCCCTTCAACAAGCTGCTCGCCCGAGATCAGAGTCTCCTGCCTCGGATGATGAGATGCCCGAGAGCTTTGTTCTCCCCAAGATCGACTTTGAGCCGCAGACTAAGACCGAGAAGTTCCTTGCTTCTGTTGTGGAGATGCAAAGGAAAATCAACAAATGGCAAAGCAAGGTAATCAAGAAGCAAGGTCATGGCGCTTCAAGGGAGCTCACCTAAGAAGGCTGTAAGCGAAGAATTCGAGCAGCCCGAGAAGAGGAGGAGATCGACTGGTGGGATCGTTTTACGTGAGCCTCAAGGAAGCACCATCCTACCTGCTCGCCACTCGGTTCATGAAGGAGCTGCAAAGGACAAAGGCAAGGCAGTAGCTCACGACGATCCTAATAAGTGCAAGAAGTATAGAGCAACCTCAAGCTCCAGCACTATTTAGCTCTGAGGTACCAACAACCATCCCTTGTATATACCACACATGTTTTCTTTGTTTTTGCCTTGTGTTTTGAACTCCTTTGAATTTATTTGCCACCGAGATGGTGTCATTCAAGTTTGGGGGAGTGTGTGGTGTGTTTGACATGTTTTCTTTCTTCCTATTTTCTGTTATCAACCTTTGAGTCTTGCATACATCCTAAGGCATATAAAAGAACAAAACAAATTGGTAAAATTTTTAAAAATTTTCAAAAAAATTCATGTAGTTGCATTCACTTTGTTAAACATTTTAGGATTGAGTCTAGAGTTTTTGAGCATCTAGGTTGTTTACATTTGCATAAGGGGTAAAAGTTTTTCTTAAAAAGGTGTTTTAAGCTCATGAATTGTTTCAAAGCCCTAGTTAGTAGTCCTTTGATGCATTGTACACTCTTTGAAAGTAAGCTCTAACCATACTTGGATCATGTGTTTTGATTTTCGTGGCTGAAGTTGAACATTCATGAATTGAATCCTATCCTAATAAGTGAGAACCTTAATTTGAAGCTTCTTAATTATCATACTTATGCATTTGAACAAGGATACATGGATTACTTACACATATTTAGGCTTTCTTCTTCCTTTTACCACTCTCTTGTAAGCCTAAATAGATTTCCCCACCCTTACCTTACCTTCCCTTCAAGCCAATGTTCTTATGTGTTAAATCTTTGTGAGGCCTCTTTTCGGTTGAACTTAGCATAAAGTGTTAGATTTAGACGACATGATTAGGCTTTCATATTGATACTAGCTTTGCATTTTGAAGCTAGTTTTAGGCTTAGGATAAGGCGGGTGTTCTTGGGGATTGCTTGGTTCTGCTTCGGTTTAAAGAGTTTGATATTTGGATTTTAAATTAAAAAGGTTTCAATGGTTTTAAGTGGAAAGCCTGCTGTTTTAAAAAAAAAAAAAAGCTCTAAGTTTAACTAAGAAGGTAGATCTCAAAATAAAAAGAAAAAGAAAAGAAAAGAGCCAAAAGGCCAAGTGTTTAAAAAGAAAAAAAAATGAGTAGAGAGCTATCAAAGTAAAAGAAAAGAGCTAAGTATGTTTTCAAACTTTCCACTAGCCTAAAGAGTTTTAAAATGATGCTTTTACTTGGGTTTTTGCTAGGCGAATTGCCTTGGTGTTAAGGGTAGTCTTTAGGAGGGTGAGTGAGCTTTAAAAGATAAGAAAAATAAGAGCGGGTTCTAGGATCTTTGAATAGTATGCATGGGTAGATGTAGGCTTAATCATGTATGCATCAATTGGCTTCACCTTTAGAATTATGGGAAAGTTCAACCATTCTTTGAGATAACCCCTTGTTTGAATAGCCCTTGTAAGTGAGATCATTTTTATCTCGCAACCCTTGTCCCTTAGCCAAGTGTATCCGGTTTTAAAGTGCATAAGTGTGATTCACGGTTTTGAGCTTAATGAATGTTAAAGGATAGGATTCTTGGATTGTTTGGGATATGAGAGTCATGATTTGAAATTCATTAAGTGATGAGCATGGCTAAGTTCTTTGGAGTATGAGTGTGTGCATTGCATTTTAGGATAAAGAACTAGGACCATTAAATTGATACATTTGAAAAACACTTTTGCAAGAAGCTTAAACCCCCGTTTTTAAAACCTCTCTTCCTTCTCTAATTTTGTTTGCTTGAGGGCAAGCAAAAGGCAAGTTTAGGAGGGTTGATATTACCATATATTCTGCATATTTTGATGGATTTAGAGTAGTTTTTCATGCATTCATCTTCCTTTATAGGCTAGATTATTCCATTTGTTGCATTTTAGGTCCTAGGTCCCCTTGCATTCGCATTTTGCATATTTCTTGCATATATGCATCATTATCAGGTCGTTTGGAGCACTATGGAGTTGCGGAGGCTATGCGAACGTGAGGAGGTTCAAAGTGAAGCTCGTGGACACTTGGAGAACTTAGCTCGGAATGCGAAGTACCCGAGATCGAGTAGCGGATCGAGCAAGGCAGGTCGATCTAGATGAGATCGACCAGAAGATCGAGTGCAACAAGTCGATTCAAGAGGAAGGATCGAGACCGAGATCGAGAGACGAGATCGACCTGGAGTACGGACGTAAATGACGCCTGATAACTACTTTCTTTGCAAGGGTGAGGATGCAATGAGGCTATCAAACTCAAATGCAACACTTAGGTTGTAGTACAGTATGCAAGTGAGAGTCAATCCATTTCTGGGAGCTAGGAAGATCAAAGAGAATGCAAGAGCAGTGTAAAGCTAAGCGAATAACAGGCGATCTTGTAAAAATCCTGAAAACTATATGCAGCAACCAAATGAAATGCAAAACTATTTTAAAAATACCAGGAATGATTAAACTACCACGAGGAGCAAGCGGAATAATTAAATGCAAAGCTATGAATTACTAAAAATCGACTAGTGGATCGACCACTAGATCGAGCAACAATGATCGATCTCGTCTAAAAATGCAAGTGCGATGAAACTAACAACCAGGATGCGGCGAATATCAAGCGAATGACTAATGAAGATGTAAGAATGCTAGGAAAGAGGGGTCTAGGGTTGAGATTCATGGTCCGGGGTTACAAGGGTCCAAGTTGGGGTTGAAAATTTTAAATCGACTCACTTTGTGAGATTCCCTAAGCCTTGAAAACGAAAACAAGATCCATCTGTGGCTTTCGGTATGGATCACTCCTTCATCCTCTCCTCCAAACCCATGGCTTCTGGTGGAAAGAGAAGTTGAAGGGCAGTGAACTCAGATTTCAAACACACGGCCTAACTAGTCCCCTAAACTTCCATGTATTTTGGGAAAGGGCAACTAGTCTCTAGGATGTGATTTTCAGAGATCTCTGGATCCTGTCAAGGTAAGAGACCTCTCTGATCATAAAGATCTTGGCGTGAGAGTCTTTAAGCCTTAGGGACTCAACATCCTAGAAGAGAAAGCCATTTGATAATCGCTTTTCTTATGGTCTAATGCAGCAGAGAGGTTATCAAAACTCTAATGCAAGCAATGTTGTAGTAAGGCAAGCAGGAGAGTGTCAATCCACTTCTAGATGATAGAGAATCCACAGAGAATGCAAGGTCTAAGACAAATCTAAGCAAATGAGACAGTTTATGAGAAATAATATAAAAACTAAATGCAACAACCTAAATGGAATGAAACCTATTTTAAAAATACTAGAAAGGAAGCAGTTACCACGAGGAACAAACAGATAAATTAAAGAGAAGAGCTTCGAATTGTTAAAATTCGACTAGTGGATCGACCACAAGATCGACCACTAGATCGAGCAGAAACGATCGATCTCGTCTAAAACCGTAAGAACAATGAATCTAAAGACCAGGATGCTATCAGGTAATAAGCTAAAGATGATATGAGACGTAAATATGCTAGAAGAGAGGGCTTGAGGGTTGAGATTCATATAAGGGGTTTCAAGGAACGATCTTGGGTTTGAAACTTTGGATCGACTCACTTGGTGAGGATCTCAAAGCCTCGAAAACAAAACAAGATCTATCCGTGGCTTTCGGTATAGATCACTCTTTCATCCTCTCCTCCAAACCCAAGGCTTTTGGTGGAAAGAGAGGTCGAAAGGCAAGGAAAACAGATTTCGAACAATGGCTTAACTAGTCCCCCAAACTTCCATGGCTTTTGGGAAGGGGTAACTAGTCTCTAAGGTGAGATTTTCCGAGGCCCCTGGATCCTGTCAAGGTAAGGGACCTCTCGGATCATGAAGCTCTTGGCGTGAGAGTCTTCAAGCATTAAGCTTTCAACACCTTAGAAGAGATAGCCTTAAAAACGTTTAGAAAACAAACCAAGATCGAACCTTTTCTACCCCTTAATCCTCTCGACCCCTAACCCAAAGTAAACTACTCACTACACATAAAGTAAATCAAGCAAGGTGGAAGAGATGAAACGATAAACATGAAACAACGACTAGATTAAACGATAAGGTTCGAGAATACAAAAGCTTGCAAAGAAAACTGGTTTAACAATGGTGTTCTTCCGAAAACGAGAGAGAAAACTTGAAGGAAAAAGTTAGAAAATCTAAAAGTTATCGAAAAAGCATTCGCCGCCTTGCCTAAAATGTCAAATGGTCCCCCCTTCGGTAACAGCCAAAAACGGTTGAAAGGACAGAGATCGACCATTGGATCGAGTTGTTCTATCGATCATATCCGGCCATCGTGTCTTCAGCTCGATCCGGGTCTCGATCTTCTTCGGTGAATCGAGTATTGCATCCGATCTCGGTATCGATCTTCGGGAGGATCGAGTGGTGTACTCGATCCGGCTCTCGCTCTGCATGGCGTCATTTACGTTCGTACCGATACATCGATTGCTTCACTCGATCTCCATCTCGATCATTATCCTTGGATCGCCTAGTTGGCTCGATCTTCTGGTCGATCAACTCCTAGATCGACCGGCCATGCTCGATCTGCTCCTCGATCACTGGTCCTTAGCACACTCCCGAGCTTCCATGAACTGCTACATCGGCCTCCACACCTCCACGAACCTCCGTGTCTCCAAAGCAACCAGAAACAACCTGGAATGAATGCAAAATGCAGAGAAAATGCACATGCTGATGCAAGAATGCTCTAGGACCCTAAGTGAT
Source organism: Thlaspi arvense (assembly GCA_911865555.2). Classification (NCBI taxonomy): domain Eukaryota; kingdom Viridiplantae; phylum Streptophyta; class Magnoliopsida; order Brassicales; family Brassicaceae; genus Thlaspi; species Thlaspi arvense. The sequence continues at coordinate 18,772,107 of OU466857.2, forward strand.
GCAATCTAGCCTAAAACATGATACAAATGCATGAAAAACTACCTAATGAGTATGCAGAATGTATGCAATATGCAATGATATCAACTCCCCCAAACTTACTTCTTGCTTGCCCTTAAGCAACAAAAAACAAGTAAGGAAGAGAGGTTTTCAGAAAATTCAAAGGGGTTTTAAACTTTTTGCAAAGGTGCCTTTCGAATAGATCATCTCAATGTCCTAGTTAACAGTTCTAAAATGCTAAGCTTACACTCATACTCCAAAGGACTTAGCCATACTCATCACACAAAGAAATTCAAATCATGAGTCTCTTATTCCTAACAATCAAAGAAATTCATCCTTTAACATTCATTAACATTCGAACCATGAATCAAACTTATGCACTTTAAAGCAAAACACATTTGGCTAAGGGTTATGGTTATGAGCATAAAATGATCTCATTTGAAAAGGGTTTACAATTAGACAAGGGTTTCTCTCAAAAATGGTTTGAACTAATGCATAATGCTAAAGGTAAAGACAATTTATGCATACATGATTAGATTCTCATCTACCCATGTAAACTATCAAACAGTCCTATACCCCTCTCATTTAAGAAATTTAACCCTCACTCACCACTTAAGAGTCTACCCCTTCTTCTCAACTTAGCAATCCCTAATTCAAAATAAAGACATTTTTAAACTTTTTAGGCTAGTGAAAAGGTTTTGAAAAATATTTTTGCTCTTAGAAATTTCTTATTAGTAGCTCTCTTATTATTACTATTTTTCTCTTCATTTTATTTTTTATTTATTTGGCACTTAGGCTCTTTTATTTTTTTTTTCTTCTCTTTTTTTTTTTTTCTTTCTTTCTTTTTATTTTATTTTATTATGGAGAGCTACCTCCTGAAATTAGAGCATACTTATGTTTTAAAAACAAACCTTTCACTTAAAACCTCATTTCTTTCCTTAAAACACAAACTCTTTTGAACCGAAAACAAATTCACAAGAAAGCAACCCCAATGATCCCCCAAACTTATCCTAAGCCTATACCTAGCTTCAAAATGTAAAGCTAGCAATCAATTATGAAAACCAAATCATGTCGCCTAAACCTAACACTTTATGCCAAGTTCAAACCGAAAATAAGGCCTCACAAAGATGTCACACAAGAACATTTGGCTTCAAAGGAGGGTAAGGTTCAAGGAGGGAGTTCTACTTAGGCTCACAAAGAGTGGTAAAAAGGAAAAGAGAGCCTAAATATTTTAAAACCATGTGTTCATTTTCAAATGCATAAGAATGATAATTAGATTTTCAAATTAAGGTTTTCACTTAGTAGGATGAGTTTCAAATCATGAGAGTTCAATTCAAGTCACGAAAATCCTAACTAGTGATCCAAGCATGGTTAGAACTTACTTTCAAAGCATAAACCAAGCATTAGAGAACAACTAACTAGGGCATTGAAATGATTCATAAATAAAACACCTTTTTAAGAAATTCTAACCCCTTATGCAAAATGCAAACAACCTAGGTGATATGAGAAATTCTAGACTCAATCCTAACATGTTTTTAAAGAGATGAATGCAACTACATGAATCTTTGAAATTTTTTTTAAAACTTTTACCAATTTTTCATGAACTAAGACTCAAGGATGCAAAAAGGAAAATAAGATCAAAGAACACAAGATTAAATCACACAAGTACTCCCCCAAACTTGCTTGACACCGTCCCGGTGGCAAACTCATCCGAAGAAGCAAACAAACACAATGCAAGAAACAAAGATGTGCGGTTATATACAATGGAGGAAGGTTGTTACCTCTAGTCTAGGCTCGGCTGGAACTTGAGGATGTTCCAGAGGAGCTAGAGATTGTTGCCTTTCCTTTGTTGCCTGGTTCTTGGAGGGAGTGGCGAGCCGGTTGAATGTTTTCTCCTTGGGTCTCGCGGATCACAACTCCTCCGGTTGAGAGTCTCCTCTTCTCGGGTTGTTGTATCTCCTGGCTTACAGCTGGCTTAGGCTGGCTTCCTTGGAGTTGTTTGACCTTCTTCCCCAGCTTCTTAAGCATCTTCCCTTGCCACTTGTTTATCTTCCGCTGCATCTCCACCACCGAGGCTAAGAACTTCTCGGTTTTGGTCTTAGGCTCAAATTCAAGCTTGGGAAGTGCGTAAACCTCGGGCATCTCATCCTCTGTTCCTGGAGACTCTGACCTTTGGCGCGGGGCAATGGCTGAAGCAGGCGGTTCTCCTAAAAGGGCAAAGCATTCTTCCTCCGTGGGTAAGAACTCGATGTTCCCAACGCCAAGCAGCTCGGTCTCGTCTTTGTTGGGGAGGATGCACACTCTCTTCTTGTCTTCCTCATCTATGAAGAGGTAAGCATAAAACCCTTCTGCTGGCGTGCGTCCCAAGCTATCAGTGTTTCTCATGTATGCTTCATCCATGAAAACTCTGTTTGGGACGTGAGCAAAGTCATGGATGGGCACACCGGCTTGCACGAACAAAGGAGTAAGGAAACCGCCAATATAGGAAGAGGTTGCCTTGCACCATAAGGCATAAGCCTTGTACTTCACCAGAGAAGCCGCGAGCACACAGCCGTAATTCACTTCATCGCCGAGTTCATCTTCTATGGGTTCTTCATTCGCATCCGGATCAGATACCAAATGCTTCACGCCTTGGAAAAGGAAGCACAGCTCCGTCTTCGTGACAGTAGGAGCAACAGACCTCCCACTGAATGTATTAGCTATCAGCTTCAAAGTATACCTCAGCACCGGACTCCTAACTCTCTTGATCTTGGCGGTGTTTGCTTTGTAGTCTTCATTGCTGATTAGGTCCCAAAACTCGTCGGCTTTCTTGAAGGCTGGGAACTCCACCTTGTGTGCATCAGCCTTGAGACCGTAGGCTTGGCATAGCTCGGGGATGGAGAGTGTGTAGGCTTGGCGGCCAACCTTGAAATAGAGACGGCCTTGAGAAGGAACAGGTGCACTCGGATTCTCGTACCGGAACTCCAAAGTGGCTAGGAAATCTATCGTCACCTCGGGAATTGTAGGGCAGTCCATCCACGATAAGCACCTCAGACCAATGTTCTTGAGGAGCTGGTCGAAGTCTCCAAGGATCCCGAGCCTGGACAGAAGCTCTCGATCAGCAAACTTTGTAGGTTCAAACCGGAGCCTCTCCAACCTCTTCTTATCCCTCTTCTCATCTTTGCTCCACCGGACCCTCTCTTGAACCACCACTTCTTGTGTTTCTCCTTCTTGCACTCGCTCCTCTCTTGTTCTCTTTGGTGCCATTGCTCCTGAAACAAATTTTTCTAGAGAATGATTAGCAAGAGGCGATTGAATGAGAATAAGAGAAGAGGAGAAGAAGATTTATATAAACTACTCTAGAATTTTGGGGATCAAATAAAAATAATGGCTAGATAAAAGGAAATAAAATCTTTAAGATACTGAAAATTAAGAATTTTTCCTATTACTTAGCTAATTTTAAAAATTCAAATCCGATCCTATATCCTAGAACAAGAACTTGCGATTTTTAAGGAGATTTTCTTGAAATAAAATCATTAAACCTTGAAAATACCTTTGCAAGAGTAGAGGATATCTTTGCTAAACTTTAAAAGCTTTTAAATTCTCACTCTCTTTGTAAGAAAAACTCGAGCAAACAGAAATGAGAGGGTGAGGAATAAATTGAAACATTTAAAGAGTTTAACAAACCAAAACAATGGGTGGTCAAAGTGGTTTCTGACAAAAGTCTTGGTCAAAGCACATCTTTCATGGTCAAAGATGCTTGCCTTGACCAAGTTTTGAATTTAAAAATTGGAGGGAAAGGAGTAAAGGAGGGAAAGAAAATTGTTACCTCGGCATGAGATCGAGTCCTTTTGGTCGATCTAGGACTCGATCTCATGCCTAAAATGGCTTAGATCGAGAGGGTTACTCGATTTGTGACTCGAATCAAGGTGAATCGAGCCCTGGATCGATTGGCTATCTCGATCATTGAGATGTTGGCTCCTCGGCTAAGTCCCTCTGATCGAGCTATGTCCTCGATTTAGGGGTCGATTTAGCATAGATCGAGTGATGGATTGAGTCGAGTGATCGATCAATTTTCAACAGATTTTCCGAGAGAAATTAGATCGGTCGATCCTATTTGGATCGATCGATCCTTTTTCGTCAAGGTCGATCTTGTCACTCGTTCTCATCTAGATCGACTGGGTCCTCTCGATTCACTGGCTCGATCTAGCAAAGATCGAGCCAGGATCAGTCGATCTAGCACTCGATCCCTAGCTTTATCTTAACCCCTATTACCCCTTTTGGAACCCAAAGACAAGGTTTAGATTCCTTATACCTGTTCCTGCACACTAAAAACATAAAAACATAAAACTGAAAGAGAAATGAAAGCAAAAATATGTACAAGATAAACATGGGAATGCCTCCCAAGTGCGCTTTCTTTAACGTCTTTAGCTAGACCTTACTTGGTCTAGGCGGATGGTGGGTCTTGGAGAAGCACCGAGGTACTCTCCTTGTCAAAGCTGTCCGCCAGGTAGGGCTTGACTCTGTGTCCGTTGACGGTGAATGCACTACCACTTCTTCCTATGAGAGTAACAGCTCCATATGGCAAGACCTCTTGAATCACGAACGGTCCGCTCCACCTTGATTTCAGCATGCCCGGGAAGAGCTTGAGCCTCGAGTTGTACAGCAACACCAGTTCTCCTTCCTTAAGCTCCTTGGCAACCAATTTCTTGTCATGAGCCTCCTTAGTCCGCTCCTTGTAGATCTTGGAACTCTCGTAAGCATTCAACCTCAACTCGTCCAGTTCGTGTAGCTGAATAAGACGCCTTTCCTGAGCCGTCTTGAGATCAAAGTTCAGCCTCTTCACAGCCCACAATGCACGGTGTTCCAGCTCAACCGGGAGGTGACAACCCTTGCCATAGAGTAGAGTGAAAGGAGTTGTACCAATCGGCGTCTTGAAGGCAGTACGGTAGGCCCAAAGAGCATCGTCCAGTTTCACTGACCAGTCCTTCCTTGTTGCTCCAACGGTCTTCTCCAGAATAGCTTTGATCTGCCTGTTAGAGACTTCCACTTGACCGCTCATTTGAGGATGATACGGTGTAGCCACCTTATGCTTAACCCCATACTTTCTCAAGAGGCTCTCAAAAACCTTGTTTACAAAATGGCTTCCTCCATCACTTATAACAACCTTGGGTACCCCAAACCTTGGAAAGATGATACTCTTAAACAACTTGATCACAACCTTAGAGTCGTTTGTAGGGGAAGCAACAGCCTCAACCCATTTGGAGACATAATCCACAGCTACTAAGATGTACTTGTTGCCGTATGAAGAAGGAAAAGGCCCCATGAAGTCAATACCCCACGCATCGAACACGTCAACCTCGAAGATAGGAACTTGAGGCATTTCATTCCTCTTGGTAATGTTCCCTGCTCGCTGACATGCCTCACAGCTCTTCACAAACTCGTGTGCATCTTTGAAGATAGACGGCCACCAGAAACCCGCTTGCAACACTTTCGTGGCAGTTTTGAATGAAGCGAAGTGTCCTCCGTAGGAAGAGCCATGGCAATGATAGAGGATATCCCTGGCTTCTTCCTTTGTAACACATCTTCGGTACAAGCTGTCTACTCCCTCAAAAACCTCTTCTTGTGATAGCTGTTGAGATGTGTTCGCTCCTCACCACATGCTAGGTAGTTCACCATATCAGCATACCATGGTAGATCCTCCTCTTTAAAACTCAACACTTCCTCAAACCTTCCTTCTAGCTTCCCACAAACAGCAGTAGTAATCGCCATAAGTTGTTCTTTTGGAAGAGAATCGTCTAAAGGGAGAGACTCGTTGATCCTTAGTCTTGAGAGGTGGTCAGCGACTCCATTTTCTATCCCCTTCTTGTCTTTAATTTCCATGTCAAACTCCTGAAGTAAGAGAATCCATCTTAAGAGCCGAGGCTTAGTGTCTTTCTTTGAATAGATGTATCGTAGAGCAGCATGATCCGTGTATACAATAGCCTTGGAGCCAACGAGATACGATCTGAACTTCTCAAAGGCGAAGACTACTGCAAGCAGCTCCTTCTCCGTAGTGGTGTATCGTGATTGTGTGTCATCCAAGGTCCTTGAAGCATAATAGATCACATGTAGCTTCTTGTCCTTCTTCTGACCAAGGACTGCTCCTACAGCATAGTCACTAGCATAACACATAATCTCGAAAGGGAGAGACCAGTCTGGTGCTTGGACTATAGGGGCTGACGTGAGGGCTTCCTTGATGGTCACGAAAGCCTTCAAACACTCCTCATCGAATACAAACTCAGCTTCCTTGCATAACAGCCGTGTAAGGGGGCGTGCAATCTTGGAGAAATCTTTGATGAAGCGCCTATAGAACCCTGCGTGTCCCAAGAAGCTTCTAATCCCTTTAACATTAACCGGCGGCTCCAAACCCATCATAACCTCAACCTTAGCCTGATCAACCTCAATACCCCTCTCTGAAATCTTGTGACCGAGTACTATCCCTTCCTTAACCATGAAGTGGCATTTCTCCCAGTTCAGCACCAGGTTTGTTTCTTCACAACGTTTAAGTACCCTGCAAAGATTCAACAAACACGCAGGAAAGGACGCACCATACACAGAGAAGTCATCCATGAACACCTCTACCATCTCCTTGATAGGGTCAGGTTTTACCCAAATAAAACTACTGCAAGTGCACAGCAAAAGCAGTTGTAGTATAAGGGGTATCGAAATCCCAAGAGAGTAATGCTAACTACACTATCAATTATAGATTTGGACTAAGCTAAGCGAAATATGATGTATGTAATGCAAATGAATAATTAGAAATAAGCAAACGATGGTATGATATGTTCTAAGTTCAGGAAGACTAAAAGCGCTAAGCTAGGGTAATTCGCAGGTATGAATCCAAGAATGCAGAATGCAGGGAATCAGGAATGATTAAGAACCGTTTTTAAATATGAATCTCTAATGCATAACTAATCAATTCTCATTGCAGAAGTTATCTATACCTAGATCACAAAGTTTCGAATCTCTTTGCAAACCCTAACAACCTAAGTATGCAGGAATGATCAGATTCAATTGTTTACAAAACTCCTAAGCCAAATCTCTTTGTACTAAGTTGTTTTGCTCATCAAATACTAGTTCAGGTGATTAATAATGCTCTCACATCTATCAAAAACCTAGGGTTTCGAAATCCAGATGATGTGTCTAAGAAATCGATATGAATGCAAGCACAAATGAAGAACCAATGAATTTCCTATAAGTTTTTAGCAATTCTACAAACTCTTCTTCAACCTTTGAAAAGCCCTAACTTAACTAACAAACTACTCAGACATGGTGATTTGAGAAAACATCATGAAAAGAATAGATTGCATAAAAGAAATAAGAAGTAGAAATAAAGGAGTTCAAAATCTGCTCTGAAGGAGTCTGATTTGTCTCTCCAAAAGCTCTGCTACAAATCTCTCTCTAAAGCTCTCCAAAATAATAAGATACAAGATATATGCCAAAAGAATGGCTGAAAAACCTAATATACAAGCTAAAACACGATCTGGGGTCTTTTTGCAAATACTGGAACTTTTGGGCCAAAACTGCAATTTCTTCCCAATCTTTTAAAAACAGGCCACGACCTCCTTCCTTGGTGGGTGACGAGCGTCACCAGCTTGGTGACGAGCGTCACCATATGGCATACTTTCTTCTTCGAGCTAGGTACTTCGTGGCATCCACTCAGAATGCTCCAAAAGGTTCCAAAATCTCCAATTATGCTCTAGACATGCTATAACCTGCAAAGACTCTTCTAGGACTCTAAAAAGACCAAAAAGACTCAATAAAAAGGACTTATATCATGGTTAAAAACCATAAAAACCATGATATATCAACTCCCCCACACTTAGCTTTTGCTTGCCCTCAAGCAAACATCAGATAGAGTACAGGGTCGAGGTTTGAAAACAAGAAACAGTCAGTTAGTCATCAGAAACACCACACTAGTTAGAGCTTTCGAATCCACATATCACAGAGTCAACACAAGATCAAATTTCAGTCTAATTATCACAAGCTTAGCAAATCTATCAAGTCCAGTCCAAATCCCTTCAAGAAATCCGAAATTTCTACTGTTAACTCCTTATTTTTTAATCTAAGTGTGAAGTCTCATCAAGGCTCTATCATCTTAATCACTTTACAGATTATTTTCCCTTCCTAACAACTGAACAAATCAATCTCAACACAACTCTCCTACTTTCTCTTCCCTTAATCTTTTTCCTTAGGATATTTTCGATTTTTCACTTCTTTTTTCTCAACTTTTTCAGTCTAAGATATGGTGCTACTCAATACTTGTGTTCCTTGTGAGGAGACAGGTTCTTGAGTGTGTTCACTACTGTTGTTCCTTGTGAGGAGACAGGGTCATGAATGCACCATTCTTTGGACTTAATTTCTTTTAAAAACTACATCAGGGAAGATCAAAGAGAGACTGTATCTTAACCTTATTGTCAGTGCTTAAAGAGAGAATCAAGATCAATAAGAATCAATCACTAAGATAAGAAATTTAAAATTCATTAAGGTAGAGCTAACAGCAAATTTTCCAGATTCTCTAAGAATCTAAACCTTCATTGCTAGACTGATCTACCTATGACTTTCAACTTAGTGAGACTTATAATCAACTACTGTGGCAATGGTTCTTATCAGCAAAAACGTCCTATGGCTAGTTCCAAGAAAAACTGACAGTTTCAAAAATTTTGACTCTATAAAAACAGGTTTTTTACTCAACTTTAAGACTCTATAAACATGACACAAAGCACACAACGTCAGTAACCACCTCCCCCAGACTTAAACAACACTGTCCCCAGTGTTATTAAGCCAAGAGTTGGTCAAAATGAAGCATGAGAACGTGTAAAACCAAGGTGGAAAAGTGGTACCTCGCTAAGGACCTGGTGACGAGCGTCACCATCTCTAATACTCCAGAAATCGACATGTTGGATGTTTAAATGCAATGCCATCATGTGTACTCCGAAGTAAGACTGTAAGAGCACTCAAAACACACATCAAAACATCCAAACAAAGCATAACCCATGGTCTAACAAGTTCACAAGATATCATCCAAGCAAACTGAACAAAGTGACTCTTTTTTTTTTTTTTTTTTTTGATTTTTTTCTCATGTTTTTGGGGGTTTTTTTTAGCTATGTAATAGAAAACTAAACAAATATATGAAAAAGAAAACTTACTAGTGGGTTGCCTCCCACTAAGCGCTTGTTTAAAGTCATTAGCTCGACTTTGAATGCTGCTCAGACAGCTGGTGGAACAGAAGGTGGCAGTGAATGCCTTGGAGAAGAATGTCTCCTCATCCATGGTGGTTTGTAAGCAGTAGATGTATGAACACTTCCAAGGAAGTGAGGAACATCAGCAGAGTGGGTCGTGACTGTGGGTGGGATACTTCTTTTTCCTGCAGAATCATCAAAAGAAACACCAAGCATTCTACGAGAATCTCATTGCTTGCATAAGTGTGAAGCAGCTTTTTCACCTTTTAAATTCTTATTGATGAGATTAGGAGGTTTGGAACTGGTTCCAGGAAATGCATACCTTTGCCTAGTTGCAGGTTTCTGGGTTGTGGACTGTTGAATTTTCGGATTGGCAACATATGATGGACTTGTAGAGCAAATATCACGTCTCTCTTTTGTGTCCAGGTTGGTGACGAGCGTCACCAGGTCAGTGACGCTCGTCACTGACTCTGCAGTTCGAGTTTCTGCAGTTTTCCTGCAATTCAGCTCTGCAAGTGTTGCTTCCATCACATACACGTCTTCCTCCAGCAACTTGGCATTCATTAGAACCTCTTTTTCAAGCCCAGTCATGAAGATATGATCCTCACTGCAATCCTCAAACCCAACAGCTTCTGCAGAAGTTTCAGATATTGGCTCTTCAACAGCCATCTTGCTCACTTGCCCACTAATATCTGATTCATTGACACACTCAGCAATAGTGTCTTCTGAATGTTCCATGACAGTCTCTTCATCTCTAGAAGTTCTTACAGAAAAGGTCTGACCATCAATGGTAGAACTCCCTCTTAACTTATCCATGTCAAAGTTCATGACAACATCACCAAGATCAAGCTCAATGTTCCCCCTTCTAACATCAATGATGGCTCCAGCAGTAGCCAAGAATGGTCTTCCCAGAATAAGAGGATCTTTAGGTTCTTCAGCATATTTCAGAACCACAAAATCTGTAGGAATTATGCAGCCTTCAATGTTAACATGAACATTCTCTAACATGCCTTCTGGGGTCCTTATGGATCGATCTGCTAGGATGAGAGAGATCCCAGCTGGCTTGAAATCAGTCATTCCAAGTCTAGCAGCAACAGAGAAAGGCATCAAGTTAATACTTGACCCTATATCACATAGAGAGTGTGGAAAACGTCCTGCAGATATTGAGCAATCAAGCACAAAGGTCCCTGGATCAGATAGCTTCTCTGGAACTCTGCTTTGAGTGATGGTATTGACTTGTTCAGAAACAGTCACCTTCTTCTTCTTCTTTGGAACTGTGCCTAAGAGAATTGCACTGATGTCTCTGGTAAGCAATGCTCCTTCCTCAGGACTTACACCATTCACAACCATTCTCTTTACATACCTTCTTAGAGCTGGTGAAAGCTTGACTGCATCAACAAGAGGGATCTCAAGCATCAGCTTGTCTATCATAGCTTTACATCTGGCTTCTTCTATCTCCTGTTTAGACTTCCTAGGATGCTTGGGGAATGGTGTTTTGGGTTTATAGACACGTTCCTGGTCATAATTTGCAGTTACAGGCGAAGCAGCTTCGTTCTGGGGTGGGTGACGACCGTCACCATGGGGGTGACGCTCGTCACTCACCTGTGACAACCCCCGATTCTCTTCTATGTTGGTGACGAGCGTCACTCCTCCTTGGTGACGCTCGTCACTCACCTCTGAGACAGAAAAAATTTCATCTTCAGACTCCATCAGTTGCACGATCTGCTCTGCACTCAGCCTCTTTTTCTGCACTGTTTTAAGCTCCTTTTCATTCCTGACTGTGATGGCATTAACCTGATGCTTGGGATTGATATCAGTCCTTCCAGGAAGGAATCCCTCTTGCCTTTGAACAGCTCCTGCAGTTTGAGCAACCTGCACATCAAGCTTCTTCATGTGAGAGTTCAGACTCTCAATTTTTCCATTCAGGTCTTGATACAGCGAATCTAGCTTGCCATTGAAGTTCACTGTCATCTTCTGTTGTCCTTCAAGTACCTGCTCCAGCATAGCTTCCATTTTATTGTCTTGTGGAGGTGCAGTTTGATAGGAAGAAGAACCAAAATTCCTGCTGTTTTGGTAAGGTTTCTCAACTTCAGTCTTCTGGAATGGGGGCTTAGGAGTGTAACCAGGCGTGCTCTGTCCTCCTGTAAAGGTACTCTGCTGATTATTGCTGTTGTAGCCTCTGTTCCATTGCTGATTTCCAAACTTTTGGATCTGAAAACCCCCTCCATTGATGAAATTAACATCTTTCTGCTCAAATTCTTCAGGATTTTCGAAACTCTCCACTTCTGCAGCGAATTGGACTGACTTCTTTCCCACCAGAAGGCTGTGCATGCTGTCTAACTTAGCCTTAACTTCAGCTATTTGGTTTCCATCATTCAAACCAGCCTGCTGCTTTCTCTGAAAATCTGCATTCTTAGTGCTGTTACTGCAGGCCAAGTTTTCAATCAATCTTACAGCTTCTTCTGGTCTGTTGGTGTTGAAGTTTCCACTACTTGAAGCATCCAGCGCCATCTGGTACTTCCAGTCAATGCCTCTGAAGAAGATACCAAGCAGCTGCACCTGATTGAAACCATGATGAGGGCAGTCCCTTTGATAAGACTTGAACCTGATCCAAGAAGCCTTAAAAGCTTCAGTAGGGCCTTGTGTAAAGGATGCAATTTTCGTCCTCATGTCTTCTGCTCTTGCATCATCATAGAAGTTGTTCAGAAAGGCGTTCTTGGTGTCCTCCCAAGTAGTTAATGAACCAGGCTCCAGTTGCTTCAGCCAATATGCAGCCTCTCCTCCAAGAGAGTAAGGGAAAAGCTTGCAGAACAGGAAATCATTGCTGACTCCAGTAGCTTTGACACTTGAAGCCATATCCTCAAACCTCTCAATGTGATCCATAGGATGCTCATGAGGTAAAACATGGAAGGGATGCTGACCAACCAGCTGGTAGTAGACAGGTTTGACCTCAAAATCGTTCCTCTGGAAGGCAGGAGGTCGGATTGCAGCTCTATTGGCATAGAACTGATCAGGTCTGTTGTAGTCGCCTAGAGTCCTCTGAACAAAACGCCCAGCAGCGTTATTGAAAGCAGCAGGGACTCCCACGTTCTCAGCCACTTGCTGAACCTGCTGTTCAACAATGACATTCCCCTCTTGATCAATTCTCTGCCCCTCTTCGTTCCTCCTATTTCCTTCCCTGTCAACCAAGTGACCTTCTGCATCTTCAACCAAGATCAGTGGAGCGACCATTGTAGATTGCTTCTTAGCTTTCCTGTTAGTTCTCTCCAACCTAGCAAGCTCGTCGATGCTCAAAGTCACAAGCTCCTTCTCTTTGTTGCTTCTGGTTCTGCGATTAGGCATACACCTGAAACAGGAACAAAGAAAAGTAGCTGAAAATCAGTAAAGAAATAAAAACTTAGACAAAATCCTAATACTAAAAATCGATAGGCAGCTATTACTCCCCGGCAACGGCGCCAAAAACTTGATAGGGTCAGGTTTTACCCAAATAAAACTACTGCAAGTGCACAGCAAAAGCAGTTGTAGTATAAGGGGTATCGAAATCCCAAGAGAGTAATGCTAACTACACTATCAATTATAGATTTGGACTAAGCTAAGCGAAATATGATGTATGTAATGCGAATGAATAATTAGAAATAAGCAAACGATGGTATGATATGTTCTAAGTTCAGGAAGACTAAAAGCGCTAAGCTAGGGTAATTCGCAGGTATGAATCCAAGAATGCAGAATGCAGAGAATCAGGAATGATTAAGAACCGTTTTTAAATATGAATCTCTAATGCATAACTAATCAATTCTCATTGCAGAAGTTATCTATACCTAGATCACAAAGTTTCAAATCTCTTTGCAAACCCTAACAACCTAAGTATGCAGGAATGATCAGATTCAATTGTTTACAAAACTCCTAAGCCAAATCTCTTTGTACTAAGTTGTTTTGCTCATCAAATACTAGTTCAGGAGATTAATAATGCTCTCACATCTATCAAAAACCTAGGGTTTCGAAATCCAGATGATGTGTCTAAGAAATCGATATGAATGCAAGCACAGATGAAGAACCAATGAATTTCCTATAAGTTTTTAGCAATTCTACAAACTCTTCTTCAACCTTTGAAAAGCCCTAACTTAACTAACAAACTACTCAGACATGGTGATTTGAGAAAACATCATGAAAAGAATAGATTGCATAAAAGAAATAAGAAGTAGAAATAAAGGAGTTCAAAATCTGCTCTGAAGGAGTCTGATTTGTCTCTCCAAAAGCTCTGCTACAAATCTCTCTCTAAAGCTCTCCAAAATAATAAGATACAAGATATATGCCAAAAGAATGGCTGAAAAACCTAATATTCAAGCTAAAACACGATCTGGGGTCTTTTTGCAAATACTGGAACTTTTGGGCCAAAACTGCAATTTCTTCCCAATCTTTTAAAAACAGGCCACGACCTCCTTCCTTGGTGGGTGACGAGCGTCACCAGCTTGGTGACGAGCGTCACCATATGGCATACTTTCTTCTTCGAGCTAGGTACTTCGTGGCTTCCACTCAGAATGCTCCAAAAGGTTCCAAAATCTCCAATTATGCTCCAGACATGCTATAACCTGCAAAGACTCTTCTAGGACTCTAAAAAGACCAAAAAGACTCAATAAAAAGGACGACTTTATATCATGGTTAAAAACCATAAAAAACCATGATATATCAACTCCCCCAGACTTAGCTTTTGCTTGCCCTCAAGCAAACATCAGATAAAGTACAGGGTCGAGGTTTGAAAACAAGAAACAGTCAGTTAGTCATCAGAAACACCACACTAGTTAGAGCTTTCGAATCCACATATCACAGAGTCAACACAAGATCAAATTTCAGTCTAATTATCACAAGCTTAGCAAATCTCTCAAGTCCAGTCCAAATCCCTTCAAGAAATCCGAAATTTCTACTGTTAACTCCTTATTTTTTAATCTAAGTGTGAAGTCTCATCAAGGCTCTATCATCTTAATCACTTTACAGATTCTTTTCCCTTCCTAACAACTGAACAAATCAATCTCAACACAACTCTCCTATTTTCTCTTCCCTTAATCTTTTTCCTTAGGATATTTTCGATTTTTCACTTCTTTTTTCTCAACTTTTTCAGTCTAAGATATGGTGCTACTCAATACTTATGTTCCTTGTGAGGAGACAGGTTCTTGAGTGTGTTCACTACTGTTGTTCCTTGTGAGGAGACAGGGTCATGAATGCACCATTCTTTGGACTTAATTTCTTTTAAAAACTACATCAGGGAAGATCAAAGAGAGACTGTATCTTAACCTTATTGTCAGTGCTTAAAGAGAGAATCAAGATCAATAAGAATCAATCACCAAGACAAGAAATTTAAAATTCATTAAGGTGGAGCTAACAGCAAATTTTCCAGATTCTCTAAGAATCTAAACCTTCATTGCTAGACTGATCTACCTATGACTTTCAACTTAGTGAGACTTATAATCAACTACTGTGGCAATGGTTCTTATCAGCAAAAACGTCCTATGGCTAGTTCCAAGAAAAACTGACAGTTTCAAAAATTTTGACTCTATAAAAACAGGTTTTTTACTCAACTTTAAGACTCTATAAACATGACACAAAGCACACAACGTCAGTAACCACCTCCCCCAGACTTAAACAACACTGTCCCCAGTGTTATTAAGCCAAGAGTTGGTCAAAATGAAGCATGAGAACGTGTAAAACCAAGGTGGAAAAGTGGTACCTCGCTAAGGACCTGGTGACGAGCGTCACCATCTCTAATACTCCAGAAATCGACATGTTGGATGTTTAAATGCAATGCCATCATGTGTACTCCGAAGTAAGACTGTAAGAGCACTCAAAACACACATCAAAACATCCAAACAAAGCATAACCCATGGTCTAACAAGTTCACAAGATATCATCCAAGCAAACTGAACAAAGTGACTCTTCTTTTTTTTTTTTTTTGATTTTTCTCATGTTTTTGGGGGTTTTTTTTAGCTATGTAATAGAAAACTAAACAAATATATGAAAAAGAAAACTTACTAGTGGGTTGCCTCCCACTAAGCGCTTGTTTAAAGTCATTAGCTCGACTTTGAATGCTGCTCAGACAGCTGGTGGAACAGAAGGTGGCAGTGAATGCCTTGGAGAAGAATGTCTCCTCATCCATGGTGGTTTGTAAGCAGTAGATGTATGAACACTTCCAAGGAAGTGAGGAACATCAGCAGAGTGGGTCGTGACTGTGGGTGGGATACTTCTTTTTCCTGCAGAATCATCAAAAGAAACACCAAGCATTCTACAAGAATCTCATTGCTTGCATAAGTGTGAAGCAGCTTTTTCACCTTTTAAATTCTTATTGATGAGATTAGGAGGTTTGGAACTGGTTCCAGGAAATGCATACCTTTGCCTAGTTGCAGGTTTCTGGGTTGTGGACTGTTGAATTTTCGGATTGGCAACATATAATGGACTTGTAGAGCAAATATCACGTCTCTCTTTTGTGTCCAGGTTGGTGACGAGCGTCACCAGGTCAGTGACGCTCGTCACTGACTCTGCAGTTCGAGTTTCTGCAGTTTTCCTGCAATTCAGCTCTGCAAGTGTTGCTTCCATCACATACACGTCTTCCTCCAGCAACTTGGCATTCATTAGAACCTCTTTTTCAAGCCCAGTCATGAAGATATGATCCTCACTGCAATCCTCAAACCCAACAGCTTCTGCAGAAGTTTCAGATATTGGCTCTTCAACAGCCATCTTGCTCACTTGCCCACTAATATCTGATTCATTGACACACTCAGCAATAGTGTCTTCTTAATGTTCCATGACAGTCTCTTCATCTCTAGAACTTCTTACAGAAAAGGTCTGACCATCAATGGTAGAACTCCCTCTTAACTTATCCATGTCAAAGTTCATGACAACATCACCAAGATCAAGCTCAATGTTCCCCCTTCTAACATCAATGATGGCTCCAGCAGTAGCCAAGAATGGTCTTCCCAGAATAAGAGGATCTTTAGGTTCTTCAGCATATTTCAGAACCACAAAATCTGTAGGAATTATGCAGCCTTCAATGTTAACATGAACATTCTCTAACATGCCTTCTGGGGTCCTTATGGATCGATCTGCTAGGATGAGAGAGATCCCAGCTGGCTTGAAATCAGTCATTCCAAGTCTAGCAGCAACAGAGAAAGGCATCAAGTTAATACTTGACCCTATATCACATAGAGAGTGTGGAAAACGTCCTGCAGATATTGAGCAATCAAGCACAAAGGTCCCTGGATCAGATAGCTTCTCTGGAACTCTGCTTTGAGTGATGGTATTGACTTGTTCAGAAACAGTCACCTTCTTCTTCTTCTTTGGAACTGTGCCTAAGAGAATTGCACTGATGTCTCTGGTAAGCAATGCTCCTTCCTCAGGACTTACACCATTCACAACCATTCTCTTTACATACCTTCTTAGAGCTGGTGAAAGCTTGACTGCATCAACAAAAGGGATCTCAAGCATCAGCTTGTCTATCATAGCTTTACATCTGGCTTCTTCTATCTCCTGTTTAGACTTCCTAGGATGCTTGGGGGATGGTGTTTTGGGTTTATAGACACGTTCCTGGTCATAATTTGCAGTTACAGGCGAAGCAGCTTCGTTCTGGGGTGGGTGACAACCGTCACCAGGGGGGTGACGCTCGTCACTCACCTGTGACAACCCCCGATTCTCTTCTATGTTGGTGACGAGCGTCACTCCTCCTTGGTGACGCTCGTCACTCACCTCTGAGATAGAAAAAATTTCATCTTCAGACTCCATCAGTTGCACGATCTGCTCTGCACTCAGCCTCTTTTTCTGCACTGTTTTAAGCTCCTTTTCATTCCTGACTGTGATGGCATTAACCTGATGCTTGGGATTGATATCAGTCCTTCCAGGAAGGAATCCCTCTTACCTTTGAACAGCTCCTGCAGTTTGAGCAACCTGCACATCAAGCTTCTTCATGTGAGAGTTCAGACTCTCAATTTTTCCATTCAGGTCTTGATACAGCGAATCTAGCTTGCCATTGAAGTTCACTGTCATCTTCTGTTGTCCTTCAAGTACCTGCTCCAGCATAGCTTCCATTTTATTGTCTTGTGGAGGTGCAGTTTGATAGGAAGAAGAACCAAAATTCCTGCTGTTTTGGTAAGGTTTCTCAACTTCAGTCTTCTGGAATGGGGGCTTAGGAGTGTAACCAGGCGTGCTCTGTCCTCCTGTAAAGGTACTCTGCTGATTATTGCTGTTGTAGCCTCTGTTCCATTGCTGATTTCCAAACTTTTGGATCTGAAAACCCCCTCCATTGATGAAAATTAACATCTTTCTGCTCAAATTCTTCAGGATTTTCGAAACTCTCCACTTCTGCAGCGAATTGGACTGACTTCTTTCCCACCAGAAGGCTGTGCATGCTGTCTAACTTAGCCTTAACTTCAGCTATTTGGTTTCCATCATTCAAACCAGCCTGCTGCTTTCTCTGAAAATCTGCATTCTTAGTGCTGTTACTGCAGGCCAAGTTTTCAATCAATCTTACAGCTTCTTCTGGTCTGTTGGTGTTGAAGTTTCCACTACTTGAAGCATCCAGCGCCATCTGGTACTTCCAGTCAATGCCTCTGAAGAAGATACCAAGCAGCTGCACCTGATTGAAACCATGATGAGGGCAGTCCCTTTGATAAGACTTGAACCTGATCCAAGAAGCCTTAAAAGCTTCAGTAGGGCCTTGTGTAAAGGATGCAATTTTCGTCCTCATGTCTTCTGCTCTTGCATCATCATAGAAGTTGTTCAGAAAGGCGTTCTTGGTGTCCTCCCAAGTAGTTAATGAACCAGGCTCCAGTTGCTTCAGCCAATATGCAGCCTCTCCTCCAAGAGAGTAAGGGAAAAGCTTGCAGAACAGGAAATCATTGCTGACTCCAGTAGCTTTGACACTTGAAGCCATATCCTCAAACCTCTCAATGTGATCTATAGGATGCTCATGAGGTAAAACATGGAAGGGATGCTGACCAACCAGCTGGTAGTAGACAGGTTTGACCTCAAAATCGTTCCTCTGGAAGGCAGGAGGTCGGATTGCAGCTCTATTGGCATAGAACTGATCAGGTCTGTTGTAGTCGCCTAGAGTCCTCTGAACAAAACGCCCAGCAGCGTTATTGAAAGCAGCAGGGACTCCCACGTTCTCAGCCACTTGCTGAACCTGCTGTTCAACAATGACATTCCCCTCTTGATCAATTCTCTGCCCCTCTTCGTTCCTCCTATTTCCTTCCATGTCAACCAAGTGACCTTCTGCATCTTCAACCAAGATCAGTGGAGCGACCATTGTAGATTGCTTCTTAGCTTTCCTGTTAGTTCTCTCCAACCTAGCAAGCTCGTCGATGCTCAAAGTCACAAGCTCCTTCTCTTTGTTGCTTCTGGTTCTGCGATTAGGCATACACCTGAAACAGGAACAAAGAAAAGTAGCTGAAAATCAGTAAAGAAATAAAAACTTAGACAAAATCCTAATACTAAAAATCGATAGGCAGCTATTACTCCCCGGCAACGGCGCCAAAAACTTGATAGGGTCAGGTTTTACCCAAATAAAACTACTGCAAGTGCACAGCAAAAGCAGTTGTAGTATAAGGGGTATCGAAATCCCAAGAGAGTAATGCTAACTACACTATCAATTATAGATTTGGACTAAGCTAAGCGAAATATGATGTATGTAATGCGAATGAATAATTAGAAATAAGCAAACGATGGTATGATATGTTCTAAGTTCAGGAAGACTAAAAGCGCTAAGCTAGGGTAATTCGCAGGTATGAATCCAAGAATGCAGAATGCAGGGAATCAGGAATGATTAAAAACCGTTTTTAAACATGAATCTCTAATGCATAACTAATCAATTCTCATTGCAGAAGTTATCTATACCTAGATCACAAAGTTTCAAATCTCTTTGCAAACCCTAACAACCTAAGTATGCAGGAATGATCAGATTCAATTGTTTACAAAACTCCTAAGCCAAATCTCTTTGTACTAAGTTGTTTTGCTCATCAAATACTAGTTCAGGTGATTAATAATGCTCTCACATCTATCAAAAACCTAGGGTTTCGAAATCCAGATGATGTGTCTAAGAAATCGATATGAATGCAAGCACATATGAAGAACCAATGAATTTCCTATAAGTTTTTAGCAATTCTACAAACTCTTCTTCAACCTTTGAAAAGCCCTAACTTAACTAACAAACTACTCAGACATGGTGATTTGAGAAAACATCATGAAAAGAATAGATTGCATAAAAGAAATAAGAAGTAGAAATAAAGGAGTTCAAAATCTGCTCTGAAGGAGTCTGATTTGTCTCTCCAAAAGCTCTGCTACAAATCTCTCTCTAAAGCTCTCCAAAATAATAAGATACAAGATATATGCCAAAAGAATGGCTGAAAAACCTAATATACAAGCTAAAACACGATCTGGGGTCTTTTTGCAAATACTGGAACTTTTGGGCCAAAACTGCAATTTCTTCCCAATCTTTTAAAAACAGGCCACGACCTCCTTCCTTGATGGGTGACGAGCGTCACCAGCTTGGTGACGAGCGTCACCATATGGCATACTTTCTTCTTCGAGCTAGGTACTTCGTGGCTTCCACTCAGAATGCTCCAAAAGGTTCCAAAATCTCCAATTATGCTCCAGACATGCTATAACCTGCAAAGACTCTTCTAGGACTCTAAAAAGACCAAAAAGACTCAATAAAAAGGACTTATATCATGGTTAAAAACCATAAAAACCATAATATATCACTCCTCTATAAGATCGGAGAAGATCGACATCATACACCGCTGAAAGGTAGCCGGTGCATTACACAATCCAAACGGCATCCTTCGATATGCAAAGGTACCGTAGGGACATGTAAAAGTCGTTTTCTCCTGATCGTTTGGGTGGATAGGTATTTGGAAGAAACCGCTATACCCATCGAGAAAACAGTAGTAAGGGTGATTCGCAAGTCTCTCAAGCATCTGATCAATAAAAGGCAAAGGGAAATGGTCTTTTCTAGTCGCAAGGTTAAGCTTTCTATAGTCAATACACATTCTATGACCAGTAATGGTCCTAGTAGGGATAAGTTCATCTTTTTCATTCCTTATGACCGTGATCCCTCCCTTCTTAGGCACCACGTGTACAGGTGAAACCCACGTGCTGTCACTTATGGGATAGATCACGTCAGCCTCTAAAAGCTTAAGGATTTCCTTCTTAACAACCTCTTTCAAGTTAGGATTCAAACGCCTTTGATGTTCTACAGAAGTGGCGTTCTCATTATCCAAGTGAATCCTATGAGTGCAAAGCATTGGTGAAAGGCCTTTGATGTCACTTAAAGAGTACCCAATGGCCTTCCTATACTTTCTCAGCTCAGTTAAGAGCGAGTGCAACTCATCATCACTAAGGTTTTCATTTACTATCACGGGATAAGTGTCATTAGGTCCTAAGAAAGCATACCTTAGCCCTTTTGGGAGCTCCTTAAGGTCCACCTTTGGGGCTAACAGCTCACTCCAGTCATCCTCGTGGCTGTTGTTGTTGTTCTCCTCCTTGGAACTCTCCCTTGAACTCGAGGCGTGGCCCTTCAGACTGCTTTCCTCTATCGCTATCCCTTCTGTGATCGAGTCTTCCGGTCGATTCTCCTCTCGATGTCGTCTAGATCGAGCTATTTCACTCGATTCACTTACTCGATTTGATATGGATCGAGTAAGGGATCGAGACGTTGAGTCGATCTCTTGATTGGACTCCAAAATGATCGGGAGGTCTTTCTCGATCGTCAACTCGATTGTTTCTTCTGATCGAGCATCATTCTCGATCTGTTGGTCGATTGTTGCACCGGATCGAGTTGGGTTCTCAATTGGCTTGTCGATCTGACTCCTGGATCGAGTGATAGCGTCGATCTCGGGGTCGATTTCTAGGCAACATCCTTCTTCATTCTTGATGATTCTCCTCGAATCTAGCAGGTTCACGTACTCTTGGGTCCTTTGGTCCACATAGCCAAACTCTCCTGGCTCCTTAGTGAGTGCTAGCTTCAAATGGTCTTCTAAAGCTAGCTCTTCCAGCAACTCATCCGCCAAGGCATCCATCGTTTCGAAATAGAAAGCTTGTCCTTCAATGGTTGGCTTCTTTAGAACCTTGTTGATGTCAAAGTCTAGCCTGATCTCTTTCCCCAAATGCAAGGCAATCTTCCCATTCTTCACGTCTATTATGGCTCCGACGGTTGCGAGGAATGGTCTCCCTAAGATGTGTGGGTCTTTCGGCTCCTCGTCTATCTCCAGCACTACAAAGTCTGTAGGTACATTCACACCACTGATTCGCACCGGTAAGTCTTCGAGCAGCCCTACCGGTAATCTCACGCTTCTATCTGCCAGCACCAATGAGATCCGACATTCCTTAAACCGAGTGAAACCAAGCTTCTTAGCCACGGAGTGAGGCATCAAGTATATGCTAGCTCCGAGATCACACAAGCAACTCTTGAACTCTAGGGGACCTAAAGCACAAGGTATGGTGAAGCTTCCCGGATCTCCCAGCTTCTTAGGTACTATCTCCTTATGAATAACCGCGCTACACTCTTCGCTTAGTACAAGCACCTCTTTGCTTTCTTTGTTCTTCTTCACAAGGGTGTCCTTGAAAAATTTGGCGCACTTGGGCATCATAGCAAGACAGTCTACAAGAGGCAACTTTATCTCCACGTCTCTCAAGTGCTTCTCAAACAGGATCCGGTGTTTCTCTATTAACTGCTTTTTGAAACGACCCGGGAATGGCAAGTTTGGTACGTAAGGTGGGGGCACGTAGTCATCCTTTTCCTTGATGGTTTTCTCAGCCTTTTTCTCAATGAATGCCTTGTCACCTCTTCTCGGTCCTTGGATCCATACGTTGTCAAAGTTTATCTCCTCATTATCAGCTGAAAGTTTACCCTCCCCCTCTTGAATTACAACGTCCTCGTTGTTCTTGGTAGAGACCGGAGGCTCAAACTCTTTGCCACTTCGTAACGTAATAGCATTGGCATACTCCTTAGGGTTTTGCTCACACTTTCCTGGGAGGCTGTTCTGTCCACTCGTGCTTGCCTTGCCCTTCTCCAGCTGCTTTATTTTGTTGTTGAGGTTTGTGATTTGAGTGGAGAAGTCGGTTAAGGATGAATCTAGCCGAGTGTTCATTTCAGCGAACTTCTGATTTGTAGAAGCTTGCCCTTGTATTAGCTGTTGGAACATTGCTTGAACCGGATCAACTTGTTGTTGCATCGGTTGTTGTTGCTGTTGAGGTGCAAAGCCCGGAGGGTAGTTGGTAGTATAACCCTTGTTTTGTTGTTGTTGCCCTTGACCTTGGAAATTGCCTTGCCCTTGACCTTGGAAACCACTGCTCGGTTGAAAACCTTTGTTGTAAGGGATGAAAGGCTTAGCTTGTTGAGCAGGGTACACATGATCTTTAGGGTTAGCTACATTGGTGTTTCGGTAAGAGAGATTGTTGTTTTGGTAGCCTTGGTTGTAGCCTTGAGACTTGTAGTTGTTTTGTCCAGCCAGCCAATTTGCTTCTTCTTGGCTTAGCTCTAACTCCTCTTGGTTTTCATCAGCTTCACCAACGAAGTGAACATGCTTCTGGTTAGCTAAAACCAACATGTCAATCTTCTCATGCAACGATTTGAGCTCCTTCTTGTCAGACTCTAATTCTGATCCCCTCGGTGCTCAGTCATAATCCTCAGCATAGTTTCCATCACTCAACGCCAGGTTCTCTATCAGCTCCATACCCTCTTCTACTTCTTGACCGAGGAAGTTCCCTTTGCTAGCTGTATCAAGCAACAACCTTATCTTTGGTGAAGCCCCACGGTATATGGTACTGAGTAGAGTCTCCTCACTGAACCCGTGATGAGGGCATTGGATCGTGTAATCTTTGAAACGCTCCATAGCCTCATTGAATGTCTCATTGTTCCTTTGAGTGAAACCGCTGATTTCGCTTCTCAACCGAGCAGTCCTGGTGCTTGAGAAGAACTTTGAGAGGAAAGTCTTCTTACATTCAGCCCATGATGTGATGGTGCCTTGTGGGAGGGTCTTCTCCCAATGTCTAGCTTTGTCTCCGAGTGAAAAGGGGAAGAGACGCAGCTTGAAGGCATCTTCTGATATACCGTTGATCTTAATCATTCCACACACTTGCTCGAAATTGTCCAAGTGCTCAAAGGGGTCTTCCATTGCTAAGCCGTGGAACTTGTTGTTTTGCACCATAGATATGAACCCCGGCTTGATCTCAAAGTTATTGTTTTGTACCGGAGGAGGAGTGATCCCAAACCTATTGTGGTGGGTATTGGGAGCATCTCCGGCTCCTATGATCCTCGGAGGTCTAGCCGCGTGTTGGGGGTTTCCATTGCCCCGTCCTGCTGGAGGTGGTCCGTCTGGATGCTCGTGTGCAGCCATGTCTTCAAAGTTAACCAGACCTTGCTTAACAATGTCCTCAAAGGCTCTTGTTTGATCTCTGACTCTTCTTTGCCATGAGTGACCAAGCTGATGAATGTTGTCTAAGGGTTGTAGAAGATTCTTGTCTCCCCTTGAACGAAGATTCATGTACCTGAAAACACACGGTTTAGAGTAGTAGGATTAGTAACTTGAAAAAGGTAAAGACTTAGTCTTTGCTAAGACCCAAATCTCTATGTTCTCTAAGCAACCTAGAATGGCAACGGCGCCATTTGATAATCGCTTTTCTTATGGTCTAATGCAGCAGAGAGGTTATCAAAACTCTAATGCAAGCAATGTTGTAGTAAGGCAAGCAGGAGAGTGTCAATCCACTTCTAGATGATAGAGAATCCACAGAGAATGCAAGGTCTAAGACAAATCTAAGCAAATGAGACAGTTTATGAGAAATAATCTAAAAACTAAATGCAACAACCTAAATGGAATGAAACCTATTTTAAAAGTACTAGAAAGGAAGCAGTTACCACGAGGAACAAACAGATAAATTAAAGAGAAGAGCTTCGAATTGTTAAAATTCGACTAGTGGATCGACCACAAGATCGACCACTAGATCGAGCAGAAACGATCGATCTCGTCTAAAACCGTAAGAACAATGAATCTAAAGACCAGGATGCTATCAGGTAATAAGCTAAAGATGATATGAGACGTAAATATGCTAGAAGAGAGGGCTTGAGGGTTGAGATTCATATAAGGGGTTTCAAGGAACGATCTTGGGTTTGAAACTTTGGATCGACTCACTTGGTGAGGATCTCAAAGCCTCGAAAACAAAACAAGATCTATCCGTGGCTTTCGGTATAGATCACTCTTTCATCCTCTCCTCCAAACCCAAGGCTTTTGGTGGAAAGAGAGGTCGAAAGGCAAGGAAAACAGATTTCGAACAATGGCTTAACTAGTCCCCCAAACTTCCATGGCTTTTGGGAAGGGGTAACTAGTCTCTAAGGTGAGATTTTCCGAGGCCCCTGGATCCTGTCAAGGTAAGGGACCTCTCGGATCATGAAGCTCTTGGCGTGAGAGTCTTCAAGCATTAAGCTTTCAACACCTTAGAAGAGATAGCCTTAAAAACGTTTAGAAAACAAACCAAGATCGAACCTTTTCTACCCCTTAATCCTCTCGACCCCTAACCCAAAGTAAACTACTCACTACACATAAAGTAAATCAAGCAAGGTGGAAGAGATGAAACGATAAACATGAAACAACGACTAGATTAAACGATAAGGTTCGAGAATACAAAAGCTTGCAAAGAAAACTGGTTTAACAATGGTGTTCTTCCGAAAACGAGAGAGAAAACTTGAAGGAAAAAATTAGAAAATCTAAAAGTTATCGAAAAAGCATTCGCCGCCTTGCCTAAAATGTCAAAACAGTCTAATGGTCCCCCCCTTCGCTAACAGCCAAAAACGGTTGAAAGGACAGAGATCGACCATTGGATCGAGTTGTTCTATCGATCATATCCGGCCATCGTGTCTTCAGCTCGATCCGGGTCTCGATCTTCTTCGTTGAATCGAGTGTTGCATCCGATCTCGGTATCGATCTTCGGGAGGATCGAGTGGTGTACTCGATCCGGCTCTCGCTCTGCATGGCGTCATTTACGTCCGTACCGATACATGGATTGCTTCACTCGATCTCCATCTCGATCATTATCCTTGGATCGCCTAGTTGGCTCGATCTTATGGTCGATCAACTCCTAGATCGACCGGCCATGCTCGATCTGCTCCTTGATCACTGGTCCTTAGCACACTCCCGAGCTTCCATGAACTGCTACATCGGCCTCCACACCTCCACGAACCTCCGTGTCTCCAAAGCAACCAGAAACAACCTGGAATGAATGCAAAATGCAGAGAAAATGCACATGCTGATGCAAGAATGCTCTAGGACCCTAAGTGATGCAATCTAGCCTAAAACATGTTACAAATGCATGAAAAACTACCTAATGAGTATGCAGAATGTATGCAATATGCAATGATATCACCATTAGGAACAAGAAAACTACCAAGTTGAAAACCCCTTAGACCACGTGAATCGTCTCAACCCCGAGACCCAAATGAAACTATTCGCTACACATGAGAATAACTGAAATAAACATGAAAGATCAAGCGGTGAATATCAAAACGATTCCTTAAAACTTAAACGATTCGAAAATATTCAAGAACAAAGCTCAAAGTCTAAAAATGGCGGAGGATCTCCAAACCAGAGAAAAAGCATAAAAAGATAAGAATGAAAAAGTGTGTCTGGAAAAAGACATCGCCGCCTTCCCAAAATGGTGAAAACAGCTCGATGGTCCCCCCCTCGCTAGCGGCCAAAAGCGGTTGAAAGGACAGAGATCGACTTCGGGATCGAGCGGCTCTCTCGATCACTTTCAGACATCATGTCTTCAACTCGATCTGGGTCTCGATCATCTTCGGCGGATCGAGTGTTGCAGCCAATCTTGGTATCGATCTTTGGTTGGATCGAGTGGTGGACTCGATCCGGCTCTCGCTCTGCATGGCGTCATTTAGTCCGTACCATCTGATCGATTGCTCCACTCGATCTTCGTCTCGATCATTTCCCTTGGATCGCCTGGGTGTCTCGATCTTCTGGTCGATCTCATCTAGATCGACCTGCCATGCTCGATCTACTCCCCGATCTCTGGTCCTTAGCAAACATCTGACCTTCCACGAACCGCCACAACAGCTTCAGCACGTCCACGAACCTCCACGACTCCAAAGTAGCCAGAAACAACCTGAATGTGATGCAAAATGCAAGGAACATGCGTATGCTGGTGCGAGAATGCCCTAGGACCCTAAGTGATGCAATCTAGTCTAAAGGGTGATGTAAATGCATGAAAAGCTAACTAATATGTATGCAAAATACATGCAATATGCAATAACATCAACTCCCCCAAACTTACTTCTTGCTTGCCCTCAAGCAACAAAAAATAAGAAAAGAATAGATGTTTTGAGAGGAATGCCTTCTTACACTCAGCCCATGATGTGATGGTGCCTTGTGGGAGGGTCTTCATCCAATGTCTAGCTTTGTCTCCGAGTGAAAAGGGGAAGAGGCGCAGCTTGAAAGTATCTTCGGATATGCCGTTGATCTTGATCATCCCAGATACTTGCTCGAAGTTTTCTAAGTGCTCCAACTGGTCTTCCATTTCTAAGCCGTGGAACTTGTTGTTTTGCACCATGGAGATGAGACCTGGCTTGATCTCGAAGTTATTGTTTTGTACCGGAGGAGGAGTGATCCCAAACCTATTGTGGTGGGTATTGGGAGCATCTCCGGCTCCTATGATCCTTGGGGGTCTAGCCGCGTGTTGGGGGTTTCCATTGCCCCGTCCAGCTGGAGGAGGTCCTTCTGGATGCTCGTGTTCAGCCATAGCTTCAAAGTCAACCAAACCGTGCTGAACAATCTCCTCAAAGGCTCTTGTTTGCTCTCTGCAGCTTGAAAGACCACACGTTTGAGAGTAGAAGTATTAGTAAGGGGAGACAACAATCTTCTACAACCCTTAGACAACATTCATCAACTTGGTCACTCACGGCAAAGGAGAGTCAGAGAGAAAACAAGAGCCTTTGAGGAGATTGTTCAGCACGGTTTGGTTAACTTTGAAGATATGGCTGAACACGAGCATCCAGAAGGACCTCCTCCAGCAGGACGGGGCAATGGAAACCCCCAACACGCGGCTAGACCCCCAAGGATCATAGGAGCCGGAGATGCTCCCAATACCCACCACAATAGGTTTGGGATCACTCCTCCTCCGGTACAAAACAATAACTACGAGATCAAGCCAGGTTTCATCTCCATGGTGCAAAACAACAAGTTCCACGGCTTAGAAATGGAAGACCAGTTGGAGCACCTAGACAATTTCGAGCAAGTATGTGGGATGATAAAGATCAATGGCATATCCGAAGATGCTTTCAAGCTGCGTTTCTTCCCCTTTTCACTCGGAGACAAAGCTAGACATTGGGAGAAGACCCTCCCACAAGGCACCATCACATAATGGGCTGAGTGTAAGAAGGCATTCCTCTCAAAGTTCTTCTCAAGCACCAGGACAGCACGGTTGAGAAGCGAAATCAGCGGTTTCACTCAAAGGAACAACGAGACATTCAACGAGGCAATGGAGCGTTTCAAAGATTACACGATCCAATGTCCTCATCACGGGTTCAGCGAGGAGACTCTACTCAGTACCATATACCGTGGAGCTTCACCAAAGATCAGGTTGTTGCTTGATACAACTAGCAAAGGGAACTTCCTTGGTCAGGAGGTAGAAGAGGGTATGGAGCTGATAGAAAACTTGGCGTTGAGTGATGGAAACTATGCTGAAGATTATGACCGTGCACCAAGAGGATCAGAGTTAGAGTCTCACAAGAAGGAGCTCAAATCTTTGCATGAGAAGATTGATAAGCTGGTGTTAGCCAATCAGAAGCATGTTCACTTTGTTGGTGAAGCTGTTGAGAACCAAGAGGAGTTAGAGCTAAGCCAAGAAGAAGCAAATTAGGTGGCTGGACAGAACAACTACAAGTCTCAAGGCTACAACCAAGGCTACCAGAACAACAACCTCTCTTACCGAAGCACCAACGTAGCCAACCCTAAAGACCAAGTGTACCCTGCTCAGCAAGCTAAACCTTTCATCCCTTACAACAAAGGTTTTCAACCGAGTGGTGGTTTCCAAGGTCAAGGGCAGAGCAACTTCCAAGGGCAACAACAACACAACAAGGGTTATACTCCTAACTACCCTCCGGGCTTTGCACCTCAGCAACAACAACCGATGCAACAACAAGTTGATCCGGTTCAAGCAATGTTTCAACAGCTAATACAAGGGCAAGCCTCTACCAACCAGAAGTTCGCTGAAATGAACACTTGCCTAGACTCATCTCTAACCGACTTCTCCACTCAGATCACCAACCTAAACAACAAGGGGATAAGGCGGTCACCGAGAAGAAAGCTGGGCAAACCACCAAGGAGAAGAATGACTACGTGCCCCCACCTTACGTACCGAAGTTGCCATTTCCCGGTCGTTTCAAAAAGCAGCTTATAGAGAAGCACCGGATCCTGTTTGAGAAGCACCTGAGAGACGTGGAAATCAAGCTGCCTCTTGTAGACTGTCTCGCTATGATGCCCAAGTGCGCCAAGTTTTTCAAGGACACCCTTGTGAAGAAGAATAAAGAAAGCAAGGAGGTACTTGTTCTAAGTGAAGAGTGTAGTGCGGTTATACATAAGGAGATAGTCCCTAAAAACCTGGGAGACCCTGGAAGCTTTACTATACCCTGCGCTTTGGGTCCTCTAGAGTTCAAGAGTTGTTTATGTCATCTCGGAGCTAGTATAAACTTGATGCCTCACTCCGTGGCTAAGAAGCTTGGTTTTACTCGGTTTAAAGACTGTCGGATCTCATTGGTGCTGGCTGATAGAAGCGTGAGGTTACTAGTGGGGCTGCTTGAAGATTTACCGGTATGAATCAGTGGTGTGAACGTACCCACATACTTTGTCGTGTTGGAGATGGATGAGGAGCCTAAAGACCCACCCATCTTAGGGAGACCGTTCCTTGCAACCGCCGGGGCTATCATAGACGTGAAGTATGGGAAGATTGCCTTGCATTTGGGAAAGGAGATCAGGCTTGACTTCGACATCAACAAAGTTCTGAAGAAGCTGACCATTGAAGGACAAGCTTTATATATTGAAACGATGGATGCATTGGCGGATGAGTTGCTGGAAGAGCTAGCTCTAGAAGACCATCTGAAGTTAGCACTAACTAAGGAGCCAGGGGAGTTTGGTTTTGTGGACCAAAGAACCCAAGAGTACGTGAACCTGCTGGATTCTAGGAGGATTATCAAGAATGAAGAAGGTTGCTGCCTAGAGATCGACCCCGAGATCGACGCTATCACTCGATCCAGGAGTCAGATCGACAAGTCAATCGAGAACACAACTCGATCAGGTGAAACAATCGATGGACAGATTGAGAAGAATGCTCGATCAGGAAAAACAATCGAGTCGACGGTCGAGAGAGACCTCCCGATCATTTTGGGGTCCAATCATGAGATCGACTCAGCGTCTCGATCCCTTACTCGATCCCTATCAAATCGAGTAAGTGAATCGAGCGAAATGGCTCGATCTAGACGACATCGAGAGGAGAATCGACTGGAGGACTCGATCTCAGAAGGGATAGCGATGGAGGAAAGCAGTCTGAAGGGCAATGCCTCGGGTTCAAAGGAGAGTTCCAAGGAGGAAAGCAACAACAACAGCCACGAGGATGACTGGAGTGAGCTGTTAGCCCCAAAGGTGGACCTTAAGGAGCTCCCAAAAGGGCTAAGGTATGCTTTCTTAGGGCCTAATAACACCTATCCCGTGATAGTAAATGAAAACCTTAGTGATGATAAGTTGCACTCTCTCCTAACTGAGCTGAGAAAGTATAGGAATGCCATTGGGTACTCTTTAAGTGACATCAAGGGCCTTTCACCAATGCTTTGCACTCATAGGATTCACTTGGATAATGAGAACGCTTCTTCTATAGAACATCAAAGGCGTTTGAATCCTAACTTGAAAGAGGTTGTTAAGAAGGAAATCCTTAAGCTTTTAGAGGCTGACATGATCTATCCCATAAGTGACAGCACGTGGGTTTCCCCTGTACATGTGGTGCCTAAGAAGGGAGGGATCACAGTCATAAGGAATGAAAAGGATGAGCTTATCCCTACTAGGACCATCACTGGTCATAGAATGTGTATTGGCTATAGGAAACTTAACCTTGCGACTAGGAAAGACCATTTCCCTTTGCTTTATTGATGAAATGCTTGAGAGACATGCAAATCACCCTTACTACTGTTTTCTCGATGGGTATAGCGGTTTCTTTCAAATACCTATTCACCCAAATGATCAGGAGAAGACGACCTTCACATGTCCCTACGGTACCTTTGCATATCGAAGGATGCAGTTTGGATTGTGTAATGCACCGGCTACGTTTCAGCGGTGTATGATGTCGATCTTCTCTGATCTTATAGAGGAGATGGTAGAGGTGTTCATGGATGAATTCTCTGTGTATGGTGCGTCCTTTCCTGCGTGTTTGTTGAATCTTTGCAGGGTACTTAAACATTGTGAAGAGACAAAATTGGTGCTGAACTGGGAGAAATGCCACTTCATGGTTAAGGAAGGGAACGTGCTCGGTCACAAGATATCAGAGAAGGGTATTGAGGTTGATCAGGCTAAGGTGGAGGTCATGATGGGTCTTGAGCCGCCGGTTAATGTTAAGGGAATCAGAAGCTTCTTGGGACACGCAGGGTTCTACAGGCGTTTCATCAAGGATTTCTCCAAGATTGCTCGCCCTCTTACACGGCTGTTGTGCAAGGAAGCTGAGTTTGTATTTGATGAGGAGTGTTTGAAGGCTTTCGTGACCATCAAGGAAGCCCTTACATCAGCTCCTATAGTCCAAGCACCAGACTGGTCTCTTCCCTTTAAGATCATGTGTGATGCTAGTGACTACGCCGTAGGAGCCATTCTTGGTCAGAAGAAAGACAAGAAGCTACACGTGATCTACTATGCTTCAAGAACCTTGGATGACACGCAATCAAGATACACCACTACGGAGAAGGAGTTGCTTGCAGTAGTCTTCGCCTTTGAGAAGTTCAGATCATATCTCGTTGGTTCCAAGGCTATTGTATACACAGATCACGCTGCCTTGCGATACATCTACTCGAAGAAAGACACTAAGCCTCGGCTCTTAAGATGGATTCTCTTACTCCAGGAGTTTGACATGGAGATTAAAGACAAGAAGGGAATAGAAAACGGAGTCGCTGACCATCTCTCACGGCTAAGGATCAACGAGTCTCTCCCCTTAGATGATTCTCTTTTAGAAGAGCAGCTCATGGCGATTACCACGGCTGTTTGTGGAAAGCTAGAAGGGAGGTTTGACGAGGTGTTGAGTTTCAAAGAAGAGGATCTACCGTGGTATGCTGATGTAGTGAACTATCTAGCGTGTGGTGAGGAGCCAACACATCTCAACAGCTATCACAAGAAGCGGTTTATGAGAGAGGCTAGTGATTACTTTTGGGACGAGCCCTACTTATACAAGAGAGGAGTAGACAGTTTGTACCGGATATGTGTTACAAAGGAAGAAGCCAGAGACATCCTCTATCATTGCCATGGCTCTTCCTACAGAGGACACTTCGCCTCATTCAAGACTGCCACGAAGGTATTGCAAGCCGGTTTCTGGTGGCCCTCCATTTTTAAAGATGCACACGAGTTTGTGAAGAGCTGTGAGGCATGTCAACGAGCAGAGAATATAACTAAGAGGAACGAAATGCCTCAAGTTCCCATCTTCGAGGTTGACGTGTTCGACGCGTGGGGGATTGACTTCGTGGGGCCTTTTCCTTCTTCATACGGCAACAAATACATCTTAGTAGATGTGGATTATGTCTCCAAATGGGTTGAGGCTGTTGCTTCCCCTACAAATGACTCTAAGGTGGTAATCAAGCTGTTCAAGAGTATCATCTTCCCAAGGTTTGGAGTACCCAGGGTTGTTATAAGTGATGGAGGAAGCCACTTTATAAACAAGGTCTTTGAGAACCTCTTGAGAAAGTATGGGGTTAAGCATAAGGTGGCTACACTGTATCATCCTCAAACAAGCGGTCAAGTGGAGGTCTCCAACAGGCAAATCAAAGCTATTCTAGAGAAGACCGTCGGAGCCACAAGGAAAGACTGGGCAGTGAAGCTGGATGACGCTCTTTGGGCCTACCGTACCGCCTTCAAGACGCCGATTGGTACAACCCCTTTCACTCTACTCTATGGCAAGGGCTGTCACCTCTCGGTTGAGCTGGAACACCGTGCGTTGTGGGCTGTGAAGAGGCTGAACTTTGATCTCAAGACTGCTCAGGAGAGGCGCCTTATTCAGCTACACGAACTGGACGAGTTGAGGCTGAATGCTTACGAGAGCTCCCGAATATACAAGGAGGCTCATGACAAGAAGTTGGTTGCCAAGGAGCTCAAGGAAGGAGGACTAGTGTTGCTGTACAACTCGAGGCTCAAACTCTTCCCGGGCAAGCTGAAATCAAGGTGGAGCGGACCGTTCGTGATTCAAGAAGTGTTGCCTTATGGAGCTGTTACTCTGATGGGAAAAAGTGGCAGTGCATTCACCGTCAACGGACACAGAGTCAAGCCCTATTTGGCAGATAGCTATGACAAGGAGAGTACCTCAGTGCTTCTCCAAGACCCACCATCCGCTTAGACCAAGTAAGGTCTAGCTAAAGACGTTAAAGAAAGCGCACTTGGGAGGCATTCCCATGTTTATCTTGTACATATTTCTGCTTCATTTCCTTTTCAGTTTTATGTTTTTATTTTGCAAGTGTGTAGGAACAGGTATAAGGAGTCTAAACCTTGACTTTGAGGTCTAAAGGAGGAGATAGGGGTTAAGATAAGGCTAGAGATCGAGTGCTAGATCGACTGATCCTGGCTCGATCTTTGCTAGATCGAGTCAGTGAATCGAGAGGAACTAGTCGATCTAGACGAGAACGAGTGACAAGATCGACCTTAACAAAAAAGGATCGATCGATCCAAATCGGATCGACCGATCTAATTTCTCTCGGGAAAATCTGTTGAAAACAGATCGATCACTCGACTCGATCCATCACTCGATCTGTGCCAAATCGACCCCTAAATCGAGGACATAGCTCGATCATGAGGACTTAGCCGAGGAGCCAACATCTCAATGATCGAGAGAGCCAATCGATCCAAGACTCGATTCATCATGGATCGAGTCTCAAATCGA
Organism: Thlaspi arvense; assembly: GCA_911865555.2. Lineage (NCBI taxonomy): Eukaryota > Viridiplantae > Streptophyta > Magnoliopsida > Brassicales > Brassicaceae > Thlaspi > Thlaspi arvense. The sequence continues at coordinate 18,805,460 of OU466857.2, forward strand.
GTAACCCTCTTGATCTACGCCATTTTGGGAATGAGATCGAGTCCTAGATCGACCAAATGGACTCGATCTCATGCCGAGGTAACATTTTTCTTTCCCTCCTTTACTCTTTTGCCTCCAACTTTTGAATTCAAAACTTGGTCAAGGCAAGCATCTTTGACCATGAAAGATGTGCCTTGACCAAGACTTTGTCAGAAAAATCGAAAATATCCTAAGGAAAAGATTAAGGGAAGAGAAAATAGGAGAGCTGTGTTGAGATCTATTTGTTCAGTTGTTAGTAAGGGAAAAGAATCTGTAAAGTGATTGAGATGAAAGAGCCTTGATGAGATATCACACTTAGATAAAAAAATAAGGAGTTAACAGTAGAAATTTCGGATTTCTTGAAGGAATTTAGACTGGACTTGAGAGATTTGCTAAGCTTGTGATAATTAGACTGAAATTTGACCTTGTGTTGACTATGTGGTATGTGGATTCGAAAGCTCTAACTAGTATGGTGTTTCTGATGACTGACTGACTGTTTCTTGTTTTTAAACCTCGACCTTATTCTTTGTCTGATGTTTGCTTGAGGGAAAACAAAAGCTAAGTTTGGGGGAGTTGATATATCATGGTTTTTATGGTTTTTAACCATGATATAAGTCCTTTTTATTGAGTCTTTTTGGTCTTTTTAGAGTCCTAGAAGAGTCTTTGCAGGTTATAGCATGTCTGGAGCGTAATTGGAGATTTTGGAACCTTTTGGAGCATTCTGGGTGGAAGCCACGAAGTACCAAGCTCGAAGCAGAAAGTATCACATATGGTGACGTTCGCCACCACCTTTGGTGACGCTCGTCACCCATTAAAGAAAGAGCGTGGCTATTTTATTAAAAGTATGAAGAAGATATGCAGAATTGGCCCAAAAGTTCCTTTATTTACATGAAGACCCCAGATCGTGTTTAGCCTCTATTTATTAGGTTTTTCAGCCATTGTTGGCTATTATCTTAGTTTTTGAGAATTCAGAGAGCTTAGAGAGAGATTTATTCAGAGCTTTTTGGGGAGGCAAATCCTGTACTCTTTTGAAAAGATTCCGAACCCCCTTTATTTCTTATTCTTTCTCTTAATGCAATTTTATTCAGTTAGGTTTTGTGATTCCATAATCATGTCTGAGTAATCTGCTAGTTAAGTTAGGGTTTTTCAAAGGTTGATGAAAAGTGTGTAGAATCGCTATCTGTTAGGAATATCTTATGGTTTTTCATCTCTGCTTGCTTTAAAATCGAATTTCTGAGACACATCATCTAGGAATCCGAAAATCTTAGGTTGTTAAATATATGTGAGAGCATTATTCATAACCTGAACTAGTATTTGATGAACAAAACAACTTAGTGCAAAGAGATTTGGCTTAGGAGTTTTGTAAACAATTGAATCTGATCATTCCTGCATGCTTAGGTTGTTAGAGTTTGCAAAGAGATTTGAAACTCTGTGATTTAGGCATAGATAACCTTTGCAATGAGAATTGATTAGTTATGCATTAGTGATTCATGTTTAAAATGGTTCTTAATCATTTCTGATTTCCTGCGTCATACATTCTTGGATTCAACCTGCGAACTGCCCTGACATAGCGCTTTTAGTCTTCTGGAACTTAGATTATCTTACAAAATCGTTTGCTTACTTTCATTCATTCATTCGCATTACATACATCATATCTTGCTTAGCTTAATCCGAATCTACATTCGATAGTGTAGTCTGCATTACTCTCTTGGGATTTCGATACCCCTTGTACTACAACTGCTTTGCTGTGCACTTGCAGTAGTTTTATTTGGATAAAACCTGAGTCCTATCACTAAGAAAGCTGCAAGTGAAGAGGTTCAACAACCCGAGAAGAGGAGGCTTTCAACTGGTGGAGGTGTCATCCGTGTGACTCAAGGCAGCAACATTCAACCGGCGTGTCTCTCTCTTCAAGAGCCAGGCTCCAAAGGCAAAGCCGCATCTAGCTCCTCTGGAACATCATCAAGTTCCAGCCGAGACTAGACCCGAGGTAACAACCTTCTTCCATTGTACATACCGCTCATGTTTGCTTCTTTTTGCTTTGTGTTTTAGTGCTCCTTTGAATTTGTTTGCCACCGTGACGGTGTCAAGCAAGTTTGGGGGAGTATGTGTGTGTTTTGACATGTTTATTCTGATCTTATTTTCCCTTTAGCATCCTTGAGTCTTCATTGCATGAAAAATTGGTAAAATTTTTAAAATTTTCACAAAAATTCATGTAGTTGCATTCATCTCATTAAGCATTTTAGGATTGAGTCTAGAATCTTAAAGCATCTAGGTTGTTCATATTCGCATAAGGGGTTAGAGTTTTTCTTAAAAAGGTGTTTTATACTCATGAATTGTTTCGATACCCTAGTTAGTAGTTCTCTAATGCTTTGCTTATACTTTGAAAGTAAGTTCTTACCATGCTTGGATCACTTGCTATGATTTTCGTGACTTGAATTGAACTCTCATGATTTGAAACTTGTCCTAATAAGTGAAAACCTTAATCTGAAATTTTAATCATCATCCTTATGCATTTGAAAATGAACACATGGATTTTAAAATATTTAGGCTCCCTTCTTCCTTTTACCACTCTTTGTGAGCCTAAGTAGAACTCCCACCTTGACCCTTACCCTTCTTTGAAGCCAAATTTTTCTTGTGTGACATCATTGTGAGGCCTTTTTTTTCGGTTTTGAACTTAGCATAAAGTGTTAGGTTTAGGCGACATGATTGGGTTCTCATGTGATTGCTAGCTTTGCATTTTGAAGCTAGATATAGGCTTAGGATAAGTTTGGGGGATCATTGGGGTTGTTTTCATGTTTATATGTTCTCGGTTTCAAAAGAGTTTGGTATTTGAAAGAAAGAAAAAGGTTTTAAGTGAAAGATTTGTGTTTAAAAATTTATATGCTCTAATAATTTCAGAAGGTAGCTCTCTCAAAATAAAAATAAAAAGAAAAAGAAAAGAGCCTAAGTGCCAAAATAAAAGAAAAAGAAAAAGAAAATAATAATAAATACAAATAAACACGAGAGCTACCAATAAGAAATATGTAAAGAGCAAATTGTTTTCAACCTTCTCACTAGCCTTAAAGAGTAAAAACAAAAAAATATTTTCTGTTTTGAATTGGGGAATGCTAAGCTCTTGCTTTGAGAAAAGGGTAGATTCTAAGTGGTGAGTGAGGATAAAAGTTAATAAATGAGAGGGGTTTAGGATCATTGTTAGTTTAAATGGGTAGATGAGAATCTGATCATGTATGCATCAATTGCCTTCACCTTTAGCATTATGCATAAAGTCCTCGCCATTTTTGAGAAAAACCCTTGTTTAAAATGAAAACCCTTTTCAAATGAGATCATTCTATGCTCATAGCCTGCGCCCTTAGCCAAATGTGTTCTGCTTTAAAGTGCATAAGTTTGATTCATGGTTCGGATGTTAATGAATGTTAAAGGATAAGTTTCTTTGATTGTTAGGAATAGGAGAGTCATGATTTGAATTTCTTTGTGTGATGAGTATGGCTAAGTTCTTTGGAGTATGAGTGTGTGCATAGCATTTTAGAACTGTTAATTAGGACATTGAGATTGATTCATTTGAAAAGCACCTTTGCAAGAAGCTTAAACCCCCGTTTGTTTTTAAAACCTCTCTTCCTTTCTTATTTTCTGTTGCTTGAGGGCAAGCAAGAAGTAAGTTTGGGGGAGTTGATGTCACTACATATTGCATGCATTTTGCATACATATAAGTTAGCTTTTTATGCATTTACATCACACTTTAGGCTAGATTGCATCACTTTACATCCTAGAGTGTTCTTGCACCAGCATACGCATGTTCCTTGCATTTTACATTACATTCAGGTTGTTGCTGGCTACTTTGGAGTCGTGGAGGTTTGTGCACGTGCTGAAGCTGTTGTGGTGGTTCGTGGAACGTCGGATGTTTGCTAAGGACCAGAGATCGGGGAGCAGATCGATCATGGCAGGTCGATCTAAATGAGATCGACCAGAAGATCTTTATGATCAGAGAGAGCTCTTACCTTGACAGGATCCAGAGATCTCTGAAAATCACATCTTAGAGGCTAGTTACTCTTTCCCAAACGCCATGGTAGTTTAGAGGACTAGTTAAGCCGCGTGGTTGAAATCTGTTTTCCTTGCCTCTCAATCTCTTTTTCCGCCAAACGCCATGGGTCTGGAGGAGAGAATGAGAGAGTGATCCATACCACACGCCATGGATGGATCTTGTTTTGTTTTCAACGCTTAGAGAATCTCACAAAGTGAGTAGATCTAGAGTTTTCAAACCAAGGTTGGACCTTTGAAACCCCTAACATGAATCTCAACCCTAGACCCTTCTTTCTTAGCATTCTTACATCTTCGTTAGTCATTCGCTTGATATTCGCTGCATCCTGGTCATTAGTTTCTTCATACTTGCATTTTTAGATCAGATCGATCCAAACTGCTCGATCTAGTGGTCGATCCTGTGGTCGATCCACTAGTCGATTTTTGTTAAATCATAACCTTGCATTTTAATTTTCCTGTTTGTTCCTCGTAGTAGTTCAATCACTCTTGATAATTTAAAAATAGTTTTACACTCCATTCGATCGTTGCACATAGTTTTTAGGATTTTCACAATATTGCCTGTCATTCGCTTAGCTTTACACTGCTCTTGCATTCTCTTTGATCTTCCTAGCTCCTAGAAATGGATTGACTCTCACTTGCACACTGTACTACAACCTAAGTGTTGCATTTGAGTTTGATAACCTCATTGCATCCTCACCCTTGCAAAAGAAAGTAGTTATCATAAAGTCTAGCTAAAGACGTTAAAGAAAGCGCACTTGGGAGGCATTCTCATGTCTATTTTGTATATATTTTTTTGCTTTCTTTCTATTTCAGTTTTATTTTTATTATCTTCTGAGTGTGTAGGAAAAGGTATAAGGTATTGTAGGCCATGATCTTGGTTCCAAAAGGAGTAAGGAGTGTCGAATATAGGCTAGAGATCGAGTGCTAGATCGACTCATCCTGGCTCGATCTTAGCTAGATCGAGCCAGTGAATCGAGAGGAGTCAGTCGATCTAGACGATATCGAGTAGAACATCGAGTGGAACGGTCGATCATGAGAGGATAACTCGCCAATGCGTTCAGCTTGAAAAGCAAACGAGGTGTAGATCGACCGCAACACTCGATCCTAGAAAATAGATCGAGTAGTCTACTCGATCTGCCTCTCGATCTAAGCTTAAATCAACCCCGAATTGATGATGTGGCTCGATCAAGAGGACTTAGCCAACATGCCAAAAATCAAGGAACGAAGGGTATACTCGATCCAAAGCTCGATTCAATTCGAATCGAGTCATAAATCAAGCAATCCTCTCGATCCTGGCCATTATGGGCATGAGATCGAGTCCTAGATCGATCAAATGGACTCGATCTCGTGCCGAGGTAACAATTTCTTTTCTCTCTTTTTTTTACTTTCCCTCCTCTTTTTAAATTTAAAAAGTGGTCAAGGCAAGCATTTTTGACCATGAAAGATGTGCCTTGACCACACCTTTTGACAGAAAACCACTTACCAACCCACGGTTTTGTATTTTTGTTGGTCTTTATATTTTTAACTAGAACACACTCTCTCATACTTTGTGTTTCGAGTTTTTAAAACAAGAGAGAGTGCGGTTTTTATTGTTTAAAAGATCAACAACATCTGTTTTCAAGAATGCTAAGGTATTTCCGAATCATTGTTCAAAATGTTTTGGAAATTTTCCTTTTTATTTTTTGCTTGAGAGCTACATGTTAGGGAATTTAAGCGAATTTTTAAACCTAGCTAGATATTAGGAAAAATTCTGGATTTGCTCTTATCTCTAGATTTTCTCCTCTATTTTCTTGCTAGAATTTTTATAAATTTCCCAAAAATCTAGGGCATTGGTTAAATCTTTTTCTTTCTTGCCTACTCTTTCTCTCGATATTCGCCGATGTGCTAATTCTCTTGCTTGAGAATCTTGTTTCAGGCATCATGGCTCCCAAAAGAACGAGAGAAGAGACAGCACAAGAGGGAGAAGGTCAAGAAGTGGCTGTTCAAGAGAGGGTCAGATGGTCTAAAGAGGAGAAACAAGACAAGGAGCGGATTCAATGGCTGAAGTTCGAGCCAACAAAGTTTGCGGACAGAGGATTGCTGTCTAAGATGGGGATTTTGGGGGATTTTGATCAACTCCTCCAGAAGATAGGCCTCAGGTGTTTGTCATGGATGGATTGCCCAACCTTTTCCGAAGTGACAATCGACTTCCTTGCCACTTTGGAGTTTGCGTACGAGAATCCTAGCGTCCCAACTCCTTCTCAAGGCCGCCTCTTTTTCAAGATCAAACGTCAAGCCTTTAGTCTCTCGTGACCTTGGAACAGGAAGCACAGCTCTGTCTTCGTGACCGTAGGAGCAACAGATCTTCCACTAAACGTGTTGGCGATCAGCTTCAGAGTGTACCTCAGCACCGGGCTTCTTACTCGCTTGATCTTGGCGGTGTTGGCTTTGTAGTCTTCATTGCTGATCAGGTCCCAAAAGTCGTCGCCTTTCTTGAAGGCGGGGAACTCGACCTTGTAGGCATCCGAGTTGAGACCATAAGCTTGGCATAGCTCAGGGATGGAGAGTGTATAGGCTTGACGGCCAACCTTAAAGTAAAGGCGACCTTGAGAAGGGACGAGTGTGCTAGGATTCTCGTAACGGAACTCCAACGTGGCAAGGAACTCTACTGTCACTTCTGGAATGGTTGGGCAATCCATCCGTGACAGACATCTTAGGCTAATGTTCTTGAGGAGTTGGTCGAAATCCCCAAGAATCCCTAGCTTGGACAACAGCTCTCGATCAGCAAACTTGGTAGGCTCAAACCGAAGCCTTTCCAGCCGTTTCTTGTCCCTCTTCTCATCTTTAGTCCATCTGAACCTCTCTTGAACTGCCACCTCTTGTCCTTCTCCTTCTTGTGCTGTCTCTTCTCTTGTTCCCTCTTCCATTGTTTCAATATAGAAAGCTTGTCCTTCAATGGTTGGCTTCTTCAGGACCTCGTTGATGTCGAAGTCTAGCCTGATCTCCTTCCCCAAATGCAAGGCAATCTTCCCATTCTTCACGTCTATGATAGCTCCGGCGGTTGCAAGGAATGGTCTCCCTAAGATGAGTGGGTCTTTAGGCTCCTCATCCATATCCAACACTACAAAGTCTGTAGGTACGTTCACACCACTGATTCGTACCGGTAAATCTTCAAGCAGCCCCACTGGCAACCTCACGCTTCTATCAGCCAGCACCAATGAGATCCGACAGTCTTTAAACCGAGTAAAACCAAGCTTCTTAGCCACGGAGTGAGGCATCAAGTTTATACTAGCCCCGAGATCACACAAGCAGCTCTTGAACTCTAGGGGACCCAAAGCGCAGGGTATAGTGAATCTTCCAGGGTCTCCCAGCTTCTTGGGGACTATCTCCTTGTGTATAACCGCGCTACACTCTTCACTTAAAACAAGTACCTCCTTGCTTTCTTTGTTCTTCTTCGCGAGGGTGTCCTTGAAAAACTTGGCACACTTGGGCATCATAGCTAGACAATCTACAAGAGGCAGCTTGATTTCCACGTCTCTCAGGTGCTTCTCAAACAAGATTATGTGCTTCTCAATGAGCTACTTTTTGAAACGACCGGGAAATGGCAACTTTGGTACGTAAGGTGGGGGCACGTAAGAGTTCTTCTCCTTGGTGGTTTGCTCACTTTTCTTCTCAGCGACCGCCTTATCTTCTCTCCTCGGCCCTTGGATCCAAACGTTGTCAAAGTTTATCTCATCATCATCAGCCGAAAGTTTACCCTCCCCCTCTTGAATTACAACTTCCTCGTTGTTCTTTGTAGAGACCGGAGGTTCGAGCTCTTTGACACTTCTCAATGTGATAGCATTGGCATACTCCTTGGGATTCTGCTCACACTTTCCTGGAAGGCTGTTCTGACCACTCGTGCTTGCTTTGCCTTTCTCCAACTGCTTGATCTTGTTGTTTAGGTTGGTGATCTGAGTGGAGAAGTCGGTTAGAGATGAGTCTAGGCGAGTGTTCATTTCAGCGAACTTCTGGTTGGTAGAGGCTTGCCCTTGTATTAGCTGTTGAAACATTGCTTGAACCGGATCAACTTGTTGTTGCATCGGTTGTTGTTGCTGAGGTGCAAAGCCTGGAGGGTAGTTAGGAGTATAACCCTTGTTGTTTTGTTGTGGCCCTAGGAAGTGGCTCTGCCCTTGGCCTTGGAAACCACCACTCGGTTGAAAACCTTTGTTGTAAGGGATGAAAGGTTTAGCTTGCTGAGCAGGGTACACTTGGTCTTTAGGGTTGGCTACGTTGGTGCTTCGGTAAGAGAGGTTGTTGTTCTGGTAGCCTTGGTTGTAGCCTTGAGACTTGTAGTTGTTCTGTCCAGCCACCCAATTTGCTTCTTCTTGGCTTAGCTCTAACTCCTCTTGGTTCTCCTCAGCTTCACCAACAAAGTGAACATGCTTCTGATTAGCTAACACCAACTTATCAATCTTCTCATGCAAAGATTTGAGCTCCTTCTTGTGAGACTCTAACTCTGATTCTCTTGGTGCACGGTCATAATCTTCAGCATAGGTTCCATCACTCAACGCCAAGTTTTCTATCAGCTCCATACCCTCTTCTACCTCCGGACCGAGGAAGTTCCCTTTGCTAGCTGTGTCAAGCAACAACCTGATCTTTGGTGAAGCTCCACGGTATATGGTACTGAGTAGTGTCTCCTCACTGAACCCGTGATGAGGACATTGGATTGTGTAATCTTTGAAACGCTCCATTGCCTCGTTGAATGTCTCGTTGTTCCTTTGAGTGAAACCGCTGATTTCGGTTCTTAACCGTGCTGTCCTTGTGCTTGAGAAGAACTTTGAGAGGAATGCCTTCTTACACTCAGCCCATGATGTGATGGTGCCTTGTGGGAGGGTCTTCATCCAATGTCTAGCTTTGTCTCCGAGTGAAAAGGGGAAGAGGCGCAGCTTGAAAGCATCTTCGGATATGCCGTTGATCTTGATCATCCCAGATACTTGCTCGAAGTTGTCTAAGTGCTCCAAGGGGTCTTCCATTGCTAAGCCGTGGAACTTGTTGTTTTGCACCATGGAGATGAAACCTGGCTTGATCTCGAAGTTATTGTTTTGTACCGGAGGAGGAGTGATCCCAAACCTATTGTGGTGGGTATTGGGAGCATCTCCGGCTCCTATGATCCTTGGGGGTCTAGCCGCGTGTTGGGGGTTTCCATTGCCCCGTCCTGCTGGAGGAGGTCCTTCTGGATGCTCGTGTTCAGCCATAGCTTCAAAGTCAACCAAACCGTGCTGAACAATCTCCTCAAAGGCTCTTGTTTGCTCTCTGACTCTCCTTTGCCGTGAGTGACCAAGTTGATGAATGTTGTCTAAGGGTTGTAGAAGATTGTTGTCTCCCCTTGAACGAAGATTCATGTACCTGTAAACACACGTTTGGGAGTAGACGTATTAGTAACTTGAAAAAGGTAAAGACTTAGTCTTTGCTAAGACCCAAATCTCTATGTTCTCTAAACAATCCTAGAATGGCAACGGCGCCATTTGAAATCCTATTTTCTTTGCTCGGGTTTATGATGCAGAGAGGTTATCAAACTCTAATGCAAGCAACGTCGTAGTATAGCAAGCAAGAGAGAGTCAATCCACTTCTAGGAGATAGAGAATGCACAGAGAATGCAAGGACTAAAGCAAATCTAAGCAAAATGAGACAGTTTATGAGAAAATATCTAAGAACTAGATGCAGCAACCTAAACAGAGTGAAACTTATTTTAAAAATACTAGAAAGTAAGAAACTACCACGAGAAACAAGCAGATTAATCAAAGGAAAGAGCTTCGAATTATTAAAATTCGACTAGTGGATCGACCACGAGATCGACCACTAGATCGAGCAGTAACAATCGATCTCGTCTAAAATCGTAAGAACAGTAAAGCTAATGACCAGGATGCTATCAGATAACAAGCAAATGATGAGAATAAACGTGAAGATGCTAAAAGGAAGGGCCTAGGGTCGAGATTCATGGTTAGGGGTTTCAAAGGTTCGTCTTTGGGTTTGAAACTTTAGATCGACTCACTTGGTGAGGATCTCTAAGCCTTGAAAACAAAACAAGATCTATCTGTGGCTTTCCGTATAGATCACTCTTTCATGCTCTCCTCCAAACCCATGGCTTTTGGTGGAAAGATTGGTCGAATGGCAAGGAAGACAGATTTCAAGTAAATGGCTTAACTAGTCCCCCAAACTTCCATGGCTTTTGAGAAGGGGTAACTAGTCTCTAAGGTGTGGTCTTTCGAGGCTCCTGGATCCTGTCAAGGTAAGGAACCTCTCGGATCATGAAGCTCTTGGCGTGAGAGTCTTCAAGCTTTAAGCTTTCAACATCTTAGAAGAGATAGCCTTTAAAAACGTTTAGAAAAACCCCAAGATTGAAACCTTTTCTACCCCTTAATCCTCTCAACCCCGAACCCAAAGGAACTACTCACTACACATAAAGTAAATCAAGCAAAGCATATGAAACGAAACTATAAGCATGAAAGAAAAACTGGATTAAACGATAAAGATTCGAATACAAAAGCTTAAGAGAAAAACGAGTTTCAACAATAGTGTTCTTCCGAAAACGAGAGAGAAAAACATAAAGAAGAAGATAAGAATCTAAAAGTTCTCGAAAAAGGGTGTCGCCGCCTTGCCTAAAACGCCCAAACAAGCCAATGGTCCCCCCTTCGCTAGCAGCCAAAAATGGTTGAAAGGACAGAATTCGACTCCAAGATAGAGTGGTTCTCTCGATCATATCCGGACATCGTGTCTTCGGCTCGATCTGGGTCTCGATCTTCATCGGCGAATCGAGTGTTGCATCCGAGCTCAGTATCGATCTTCGGCTGGATCGAGTGGTGTACTCGATCTGTCTCTCATTCTGCATGGCGTCATTTACGTCTGTACCGATTGATCGATTGCTTCACTCGATCTCCGTCTCGATCATTCTCCTTGGATCGCCTAGTTGGCTCGATCTTCTGGTCGATCAACTCCTAGATCGACCGGCCATGCTCGATCTGCTCCTCGATCTCTGGTCCTTAGCATGTTTCCGAGCTCCCACGAACTGCTACATCAGCCTCAACACTTCCACGAACCTCCACAACTCCAAAGCCGCCATAAACAACCTGAATGTGATGCAAAATGCAAAGAAAATGCGTATGCTGATGCAAGAATGCTCTAGGACCCTAAGTCATGCAATCTAACCTAAAATGTGGTACAAATGCATGAAAAGCTAACTAATGAGTATGCAAAATGTATGCAATATGCAATAACATCACAGATCGAGACCCAGATCGAGCCGAAGACACGATGTCCGAATATGATCGAGAGAACCACTCGATCTTGACGTCGATCTCTGTCTTTTCAACCGTTTTTGGCTGCTAGCAAAGGGGGGACCATTGGCTTGTTTGGGCATTTTGGGCAAGGCGGCGACGTCCTTTTTTCGATAACTTTTTAGATCCTTATCTTTTTCCTTATGTTTTCTCTCTCGTTTTCGTGAAGAACACCATTGTTGAAACTCGTTTTTCTCTTAAGCTTTTCTATTCGAATCGTTTCTGTTTAATCCAGTTTTTCTTTCATGTTCATCGTCTCGTTTCATATGCTTTGCTTGATTTACTCTATGTGTAGTGAGTAGTTCCTTTGGGTTCGGGGTTGAGAGGATTAAGGGGTAGAAAGGGTTTCGATCTTGGGGTTTTTCTAAATGTTTTCTAAAGGCTATCTCTTCTAAGGTGTTGAGATCTTAGTGCTTGAAGACTCTCACGCCAAGAGCTTCATGATCCGAGAGGTTCCTTACCTTGACAGGATTCAGGAGCCTCGGAAGATCACACCTTAGAGACTAGTTACCCCTTCCCAAAAGCCATGGAAGTTTGGGGGATTAGTTAAGCCATTAGTTTGAAATCTGTTTTCCTTGCCTTTCGACCTTTCTTTCCACCAAAAGCCATGGGTTTGGAGGAGAGGATGAAAGAGTGATCTATACCGAAAGCCACGGATAGATCTTGTTTTGTTTTCAAGGCTTAGAGATCCTCACCAAGTGAGTCGATCTAAAGTTTTAAAACCAAGGTCGAACCTTTGAAACCCCTAACCATGAATCTCAACCCTAGGCCCTTTCTTTTAGCATCTTTACGTCTATTCTCATCTTTCGCTTGATATCTGATAGCATCCTGGTCATTAGCTTTACTGTTCTTCAGTTTTTAGACGAGATCGATTGTTACTGCTCGATCTAGTGGTCCATCTCGTGGTCGATCCACTAGTCGAATTTTAATAATTCGAAGCTTTCTTCTTTAATTAATCTGTTTGTTTCTCGTGGTAGTTTCTTACTTTCTAGTATTTTAAAAATAGGTTTCACTCTGTTTAAGTTGCTGCATCTAGTTTTTAGAGATTTTATCATAAACTGTCTCATTTTGCTTAGATTTGCTTTAGTCTTTGCATTCTCTGTGCATTCTCTATCTCCTAGAAGTGGATTGACTCTCTCTTGCTTGCTGTACTACAACATTGCTTGCATTAGAGTTTGATAACCTCTCTGCATCATAACCCGAGCTTAGAAACCCCTTTATCAAATGGTGCCGTTGCCATTCTAGGACAGTTTAGAGAACATAGAGATTTGGGTCTTAGCAAAGACTAAGTCTTTACCTTTTTCAAGTTACTAATACTTCTACTCTCAAACGTGTGTTTTCAGGTACATGAATCTTTGTTCAAGGGGAGACAACAATCATCTACAACCCTTAGACAACATTCCTCAACTTGGTCACTCACGGCAAAGGAGAGTCAGAGAGCAAACAAGAGCCTTTGAGGAGATTGTTCAGCAAGGTTTGGTTAACTTTGAAGATATGGCTGAACACGAGCATCCAGAAGGACCTCCTCCAGCAGGACGGGGCAATGGAAACCCCCAACACGCGGCTAGACCCCCAAGGATCATAGGAGCCGGAGATGCTCCCAATACCCACCACAATAGGTTTGGGATCACTCCTCCTCCGGTACAAAACAATATCTTTGAGATCAAGCCAGGTTTCATCTCCATGGTGCAAAACAACAAGTTCCACGGCTTAGCAATGGAAGATCCCTTGGAGCACCTTAACAACTTCGAGCAAGTATGTGGGATGATCAAGATAAACGGCATATCTGAAGATGCTTTCATGCTGCGTCTCTTTCCCTTTTCACTCGGAGACAAGGCTAGGCATTGGGAGAAGACCCTCCCACAAGGCACCATCACCTCATGGGCCGAGTGTAAGAAGGCCTTTCTCTCAAAGTTCTTCTCAAGCACCAGGACAGCACGGTTAAGAAGCAAAATTAGCGGTTTCACTCAAAGGAACAACGAGACATTCAACGAGGCAATGGAGCGTTTCAAAGATTACACGATCCAATGTCCTCATCACGGGTTCAGCGAGGAGACTCTACTCAGTACCATATACCGTGGAGCTTCACCAAAGATCAGGTTGTTGCTTGATACAGCTAGCAAAGGGAACTTCCTTGGTGAGGAGGTAGAAGAGGGTATGGAGCTGATAGAAAACTTGGCGTTGAGTGATGGAAACTATGCTGAAGATTATGACCATGCACCAAGAGGATCAGAGTTAGAGTCTCACAAGAAGGAGCTCAAATCTTTGCATGAGAAGATTGATAAGCTGGTGTTAGCAAATCAGAAGCATGTTCACTTTGTTGGTGAAGCTGTTGAGAACCAAGAGGAGTTAGAGCGAAGCCAAGAAGAAGCAAATTAGGTGGCTGGACAGAACAACTACAAGTCTCAAGGCTACAACCAAGGCTACCAGAACAACAACCTCTCTTACCGAAGCACCAACGTAGCCAACCCTAAAGACCAAGTGTACCCTGCTCAGCAAGTTAAACCTTTCATCCCTTACAATAAAGGTTTTCAACCGAGTGGTGGTTTCCAAGGTCAAGGGCAGAGCAACTTCCAAGGGCAACAACAACACAACAAGGGTTATAATCCTAACTACCCTCCGGGCTTTGCACCTCAGCAACAACAACCGATGCAACAACAAGTTGGTAGGGTTCAAGCAATGTTTCAACAGCTAATACAAGGGCAAGCCTCTACCAACCAGAAGTTCGCTGAAATGAACACTTGCCTAGACTCATCTCTAACCGACTTCTCCACTCAGATCACCAACCTAAACAACAAGATCAAGCAGTTGGAGAAAGGGAAAGCAAGCACGAGTGGTCAGAACAGCCTTCCTGGAAAGTGTGAGCAGAATCCCAAGGAGTATGCCAATGCTATAACGTTGAGAAGCGGCAAAGAGCTCGAACCTCCGGTCTCTACCAATAACAACGAGGACGTTGTAATTCAAGAGGGGGACGGTAAACTTTCGGCTGATAATGATGAGATAAACTTTGACAACGTTTGGATCCAAGGACCGAGAAGAGGAGATAAGGCGGTCGCCGAGAAGAAAGCTGGGCAAACCACCAAGGAGAAGAATGACTACGTGCCCCCACCTTACGTACCGAAGTTGCCATTTCCCAGTCGTTTCAAAAAGCAGCTTATAGAGAAGCACCGGATCCTGTTTGAGAAGAACCTGAGAGACGTGGAAATCAAGCTGCCTCTTGTAGACTGTCTCGCTATGATGCCCAAGTGCGCCAAGTTTTTCAAGGACACCCTTGTGAAGAAGAATAAAGAAAGCAAGGAGGTACTTGTTCTATGTGAAGAGTGTAGTGCGGTTATACATAAGGAGATAGTCCCTAAGAAGCTGGGAGACCCTGGAAGCTTTACTATACCCTGCGCTTTGGGTCCTCTAGAGTTCAAGAGTTGTTTATGTGATCTCGGAGCTAGCATAAACTTGATGCCTCACTCCGTGGCTAAGAAGCTTGGTTTTACTCGGTTTAAAGACTGTCGGATCTCATTGGTGCTGGCTGATAGAAGCGTGAGGTTACCAGTGGGGCTGCTTGAAGATTTACCGGTATGAATCAGTGGTGTGAACGTACCCCCAGACTTTGTCGTGTTGGAGATGGATGAGGAGCCTAAAGACCCACTCATCTTAGGGAGACCGTTCCTTGCAACCACCGGGGCTATCATAGACGTGAAGTATGGGAAGATTGCCTTGCATTTGGGAAAGGAGATCAGGCTTGACTTCGACATCAACGAAGTTCTGAAGAAGCCGACCATTGAAGGACAAGCTTTATATGTTGAAACGATGGATGCATTGGCGGATGAGTTGCTGGAAGAGCTAGCTCTAGAAGACCATCTGAAGTTAGCACTAACTAAGGAGCCAGGAGAGTTTGGTTTTGTGGACCAAAGAACCCAAGAGTACGTGAACCTGCTGGATTCTAGGAGGATTATCAAGAATGAAGAAGGTTGCTGCCTAGAGATCGACCCCGAGATCGACGCTATCACTCGATCCAGGAGTCAGATCGACAAGTCAATCGAGAACACAACTCGATCAGGTGAAACAATCGATGGACAGATCGAGAAGAATGCTCGATCAGGAAAAAAAATCGAGTCGACGGTCGAGAGAGACCTCCCGATCATTTTGGGGTCCAATCAAGAGATCGACTCAGCGTCTCGATCCCTTACTCGATCCCTATCAAATCGAGTAAGTGAATCGAGCGAAATGGCTCGATCTAGACGACATCGAGAGGAGAATCGACTGGAGGACTCGATCTCAGAAGGGATAGCGATGGAGGAAAGCAGTCTGAAGGGCAATGCCTCGGGTTCAAAGGAGAGTTCCAAGGAGGAAAGCAACAACAACAGCCACGAGGATGACTGGAGTGAGCTGTTAGCCCCAAAGGTGGACCTTAAGGAGCTCCCAAAAGGGCTAAGGTATGCTTTCTTAGGGCCTAATAACACCTATCCCGTGATAGTAAATGAAAACCTTAGTGATGATAAGTTGCACTCTCTCCTAACTGAGCTGAGAAAGTATAGGAATGCCATTGGGTACTCTTTAAGTGACATCAAGGGCCTTTCACCAATGCTTTGCACTCATAGGATTCACTTGGATAATGAGAACGCTTCTTCTATAGAACATCAAAGGCGTTTGAATCCTAACGTGAAAGAGTTTGTTAAGAAGGAAATCCTTAAGCTTTTAGAGGCTGACGTGATCTATCCTATAAGTGACAGCACGTGGGTTTCCCCTGTACACGTGGTGCCTAAGAAGGGAGGGATCACAGTCATAAGGAATGAAAAGGATGAGCTTATCCCTACTAGGACCATCACTGGTCATAGAATGTCTATTGACTATAGGAAACTTAACCTTGCGACTAGGAAAGACCATTTCCCTTTGCTTTATTGATGAAATGCTTGAGAGACTTGCAAATCACCCTTACTACTGTTTTCTCGATGGGTATAGCGGTTTCTTTCAAATACCTATTCACCCAAATGATCAGGAGAAGACGACCTTCACATGTCCCTACGGTACCTTTGCATATCGAAGGATGCCGTTTGGATTGTGTAATGCACCGGCTACGTTTCAGCAGTGTATGATGTCGATCTTCTCTGATCTTATAGAGGAGATGGTAGAGGTGTTCATGGATGAATTCTCTGTGTATGGTGCGTCCTTTCCTGCGTGTTTGTTGAATCTTTGCAGGGTACTTAAACGTTGTGAAGAGACAAACTTGGTGCTGAACTAGGAGAAATGCCACTTCATGGTTAAGGAAGGGAACGTGCTCGGTCACAAGATATCAGAGAAGGGTATTGAGGTTGATCAGGCTAAGGTGGAGGTCATGATGGGTCTTGAGCCGCCGATTAATGTTAAGGGAATCAGAAGCTTCTTGGGACACGCAGGGTTCTACAGGCGTTTCATCAAGGATTTCTCCAAGATTGCTCGCCCTCTTACACGGCTGTTGTGCAAGGAAGCTGAGTTTGTATTTGATGAGGAGTGTTTGAAGGCTTTCGTGACCATCAAGGAAGCCCTTACATCAGCTCCTATAGTCCAAGCACCAGACTGGTCTCTTCCCTTTGAGATCATGTGTGATGCTAGTGACTACACCGTAGGAGCCGTTCTTGGTCAGAAGAAAGACAAGAAGCTACACGTGATCTACTATGCTTCAAGAACCTTGGATGACACACAATCAAGATACACCACTACGGAGAAGGAGTTGCTTGCAGTAGTCTTCGCCTTTGAGAAGTTCAGATCATATCTCGTTGGTTCCAAGGCTATTGTATACACGGATCACGCTGCCTTGCGATACATCTACTCGAAGAAAGACACTAAGCCTCGGCTCTTAAGATGGATTCTCTTACTCCAGGAGTTTGACATGGAGATTAAAGACAAGAAGCGAATAGAAAACGGAGTCGCTGACCATCTCTCACGGCTAAGGATAAACGAGTCTCTCCCCTTAGATGATTCTCTTCTAGAAGAGCAGCTCATGGCGATTACCACGGCTGTTTGTGGAAAGCTAGAAGGGAGGTTTGAGGAGGTGTTGAGTTTCAAAGAATAGGATCTACCGTGGTATGCTGATGTAGTGAACTATCTAGCGTGTGGTGAGGAGCCAACACATCTCAACAGCTATCACAAGAAGCGGTTTATGAGAGAGGCTAGTGATTACTTTTGGGACGAGCCCTACTTATACAAGAGAGGAGTAGACAGTTTGTACCGGAGATGTGTTACAAAGGAAGAAGCCAGGGACATCCTCTATCATTGCCATGGCTCTTCCTACGAAGGACACTTCACCTCATTCAAGACTGCCACGAAGGTATTGCAAGCCGGTTTCTGGTGGCCCTCCATTTTTAAAGATGCACACGAGTTTGTGAAGAGCTGTGAGGCATATCAACGAGCAGGGAATAAAACTAAGAGGAACGAAATTCCTCAAGTTCCCATCTTCGAGGTTGACGTGTTCGACGCGTGGGGGATTGACTTCGTGGGGCCTTTTCCTTCTTCATACGGCAACAAATACATCTTAGTAGATGTGGATTATGTCTCCAAATGGGTTGAGGCTGTTGCTTCCCCTACAAATGACTCTAAGGTGGTAATCAAGCTGTTCAAGAGTATCATCTTCCCAAGGTTTGGAGTACCCAGGGTTGTTATAAGTGATGGAGGAAGCCACTTTATAAACAAGGTCTTTGAGAACCTCTTGAGAAAGTATGGGGTTAAGCATAAGGTGGCTACACCGTATCATCCTCAAACAAGCGGTCAAGTGGAGGTCTCCAACAGGCAAATCAAAGCTATTCTAGAGAAGACCGTCGGAGCCACAAGGAAAGACTGGGCAGTGAAGCTGGATGACGCTCTTTGGGCCTACCGTACCGCCTTCAAGACGCCGATTGGTACAACCCCTTTCACTCTACTCTATGGCAAGGGCTGTCACCTCCCGGTTGAGCTGGAACACCGTGCGTTGTGGGATGTGAAGAGGATGAACTTTGATCTCAAGACTGCTCAGGAGAGGCGCCTTATTCAGCTACACGAACTGGACGAGTTGAGGCTGAATACTTACGAGAGCTCCCGAATATACAAGGAGCGGACTAAGGAGGCTCATGACAAGAAGTTGGTTGCTAAGGAGCTCAAGAAAGGAGGACTAGGGTTGCTGTACAACTCGAGGCTCAAACTCTTCCCGGGCAAGCTGAAATCAAGGTGGAGCGGACCGTTCGTGATTCAAGAAGTGTATCCTTATGGAGCTGTTACTCTGATGGGAAAAAGTGGCAGTGCATTCACCGTTAACGGACACAGAGTCAAGCCCTATTTGGCAGATAGCTATGACAAGGAGAGTACCTCAGTGCTTCTCCAAGACCCACCATCCGCTTAGACCAAGTAAGGTCTAGCTAAAGACGTTAAAGAAAGCGCACTTGGGAGGCATTCCCATGTTTATCTTGTACAAATTTCTGCTTCATTTCCTTTTCAGTTTTATGTTTTTATTTTGCAAGTGTGTAGGAACAGGTATAAGGAGTCTAAACCTTGACTTTGAGGTCTAAAGGAGGAGATAGGGGTTAAGATAAGGCTAGAGATCGAGTGCTAGATCGACTGATCCTGGCTCGATCTTTGCTAGATCGAGTCAGTGAATCGAGAGGAACCAGTCGATCTAGACGAGAACGAGTGACAAGATCGACCTTGACGAAAAAGGATCGATCGATCCAAATCGGATCGACCGATCTAATTTCTCTCGGGAAAATTTGTTGAAAACAGATCGATCACTCGACTCGATCCATCACTCGATCTGTGCCAAATCGACCCCTAAATCGAGGACATAGCTCGATCATGAGGACTTAGCCGAGGAGCCAACATCTCAATGATCGAGAGAGCCAATCGATCCAAGAGTTGATTCATCATGGATCGAGTCTCAAATCGAGTAACCCTCTCGATCTACGCCATTTTGGGAATGAGATCGAGTCCTAGATCGACCAAATGGACTCGATCTCATGCCGAGGTAACATTTTTCTTTCCCTCCTTTACTATTTTCCCTCCAACTTTTGAATTCAAAACTTGGTCAAGGCAAGCATCTTTGACCATGAAAGATGTGCCTTGACCAAGACTTTGTCAGAAAAACCACTTTGACCACCCATTGTTTTGGTTTTGCTAGTCTTTAAATATTTCAAACATCCTCTCAGCCTCTCATTCCTGTTTTTCTCAAAAATTTTAAACAAAGAGAGTGAGAGTTTAAGTTTTCAAAAGCTAGCAAAGATATTCTGAACTTCTTGCAAAGGTATTTTCAAGGATTTAAGCAGAAGGACAAGAAGTGGTAGTTCAAGAGAGGGTCCGGTGGAGTAAGGATGAGAAGAGGGATAAGAAGTGGCTAGAGAGCCTCCCAAGTTTGCTGATTGAGAGCTGTTGTCTAAGCTTGGGATTCTTGGGGACTTCGACCAACTCCTCAAGAACATTGGTTTAAGATGTCTGTCACGGATGGATTGCCCAACCATTCCTGAAGTGACAATAGACCTCCTTGCCACCTTGGAGTTCCGGTATGAGAATCCTAGTGCACCCGTCCCTTCTCAAGGCCGCCTCTACTTCAAAGTTGGACGTCAAGCCTATACACTCTCCATCCCTGAGCTATGCCAAGGCTACGGTCTCAACGCTGATGCATACAAGGTCGAGTTCCCAGCCTTCAAGAAAGTCGACGAGTTTTGGGACCTGATCAGCAATGAGGACTACAAAGCCAACACCGCCAAGATCAAGCGAGTGAGGAGCCCGATGCTTTGGTACATAAGGTGGAGGCACATAAGCATTCTTCTCCTTATTGGTTTGCTCAGCTTTCTTCTCAGCAACTGCTTTGTCTCCTCTTCTTGGCCCTTGGATCCATACGTTGTCAAAGTTGATCTCATCATCATAAGCCAAAGGTTTACCCTCCCCCTCTTGAATTACAACGTCCTCGTTGTTCTTTGTAGAGACCGGAGGTTCGAGCTCTTTACCGCTTCTCAACGTTATGGCATTAGCATACTCCTTGGGATTCTGCTCACACTTTCCCGGAAGACTGTTCTGACCACTCGTACTTGCTAATCCTTTCTCCAGCTGCTTGATCTTGTTGTTTAAGTTGGTGATCTGAGTGGAGAAGTCGGTGAGAGATGAGTCTAGACGAGTGTTCATCTCGGCGAACTTTTGGTTTGTAGAGGCTTGCCCTTGTATTAGCTGTTGAAACATTGCTTGAACCGGATCAACTTGTTGTTGCATCGGTTGTTGCTGTTGAGGTGCAAAGCCCGGAGGGTAGTTAGGTGTATAACCCTTGTTGTTTTGATGTTGCCCTTGGAAGTTGCTCTGCCCTTGACCTTGGAAACCACCCCTCGGTTGAAAACCTTTGTTGTAAGGGATGAAAGGTTTTGCTTGCTGAGCAGGGTACACTTGATCTTTAGGGTTGGCTACGTTGGTGCTTCGGTACGAGAGGTTGTTGTTCTGGTAGCCTTGGTTGTAACCTTGAGACTTGTAGTTGTTCTGTCCCGTCACCCAATTGGCTTCTTCTTGGCTCAACTCTAACTCCTCTTGGTTCTCATCAGCTTCACCAACAAAGTGAACATGTTTCTGATTGGCTAACACCAGCTTATCTATCTTCTCATGTAAAGATTTGAGCTCCTTCTTGTGAGACTCTAACTCTGATCCTCTCGGTGCACGGTCATAATCTTCAGCATAGTTTCCATCACTCAACGCCAAGTTTTCTATCAGCTCCATACCCTCTTCTACCTCCTGACCGAGGAAGTTCCCTTTGCTAGCTGTGTCAAGCAACAACCGGATCTTTGGTGAAGCTCCACGGTATATGGTACTGAGTAGTGTCTCCTCGCTGAACCCGTGATGAGGACATTGGATTGTGTAGTCTTTAAAACGCTCCATTGCCTCGTTGAATGTCTCATTGTTCCTTTGAGTGAAACCGCTGATTTCGCTTCTCAACCGTGCTGTCCTTGTGCTTGAGAAGAACTTTGAGAGAAAAGCCTTCTTGCACTCAGCCAATGATGTGATGGTGCCTTGTGGGAGGGTCTTCTCCCAATGTCTAGCTTTGTCTCCGAGTGAAAAGGGGAAGAGACGCAGCTTGAAAGCATCTTCGGATATGCCATTTATCTTTATCTTCCCACATACTTGCTCGAAGTTGTCTAGGTGCTCCAAGGGATCTTCCATTGCTAAGTCGTTGAACTTGTTGTTTTGCACCATGGAGATGAAACCTGGCTTGATCTCGAAGATATTGTTTTGCACAGGAGAAGGAGTGATCCCAAACCTATTGTGATGAGTATTGGGAGCATCTCCGGCTCCTATGATCCTTGGGGGTCTAGCCGCGTGTTTGGGGTTTCCATTGCCCCTTCCTGCTGCCCCGTGAGCTGGAGGAGGTCCTTCTGGATGCACGTGTTCAGCCATAGCTTCAAAGTCAACCAAACCGTGCTGAACAATCTCCTCAAATGCTCTTGTTTGTTCTCTGACTCTCCTTTGCTGTGAGTGACCAAGCTGATGAATGTTGTCTAAGGGTTGTAGTAGATTGTTATCTCCCCTTGAACGAAGATTCATGTACCTGAAAACACACGTTTGAGAGTAGAATGATTAGTAACTTGAAAAAAGTAAAGACTTAGTCTTTGCTAAAACCCAAATCTCTATGTTCTCTAAACAGTCCTAGAATGGCAACGGTGCCATTTGATAATCACTTTTGGGCAGGTTTATATTGCAGTGAGGTTATCAAACTCAAATGCAAGACATGTTGTAGTACAGCAAGCAAGAGAGAGTCAATCCACTTCTAGGATGATAGAGAATGCACAGAGAATACAAGGACTAATGCAAATCTAAGCGAAATGAGACGGTTTAGGAGAAAATCTCTTAAAACTAGATGCAGGACTTAAACAGAATGAAACCTATTTTAAAAATACTAGAAAGGAAGAAACTATCACGAGAAACAAACAGAATAATTAAAGGAGAAAGCTTCGAATTATTAAAATTCGACTAGTGGATCGACCATGAGATCGACCACTAGATAGAGCAGTAACAATCGATCTCGTCTAAAAATGCAAGAACAGTAAAACTAATGACCAGGATGCTATCAGAGATCAAGCAAAAGATGAGATAAGATGTAAAGATGCTAAGAGAAAGGACCTAGGGTTGAGATTGATGGTCAGGGGTTTCAAAGGTTCGACCTTGGGTTTAAAACTTTAAATCGACTCACTTGGTGAGGATCTCTAAGTCTTGAAAACTAAACAAGATCTATCCGTGGCTTTCGGTATAGATCACTTCTTCATCCTCTCCTCCAAACCCATGGATCTATTAGTGATTCATGTTTAAAATGGTTCTTAATCATTCCTGATTTCCTGCGTCATACATTCTTGGATTCAACCTGCGAACTGCCCTGACTTAGCGCTTTTAGTCTTCTAGAAACTTAGATTATCTTACAAAATCGTTTGCTTACTTTCATTCATTCATTCGCATTACATACATCATATCTTGCTTAGCTTAATCCGAATCTACATTCGATTCGATAGTGTAGTCTGCATTACTCTCTTGGGATTTCGATACCCCTTGTACTACAACTGCTTTGCTGTGCACTTGCAGTAGTTTTATTTGGGTAAAACCTGAGCCCTATCAAGTTTTTGGCGCCGTTGCCGGGGAGTAATAGCTGCCTATCGATTTTTTGTATTAGGATTTTGTCTAAGTTTTTATTTGTTTACTGACTTTCAGCTACTTTTCTTTGCTCCTGTTTCAGGTGTATGCATAATCGCAGAACCAGAAGCAACAAAGAGAAGGAGCTTGTGACTTTGAGCATCGACGAGCTTGCTAGGTTGGAGAGAACTAACAGGAAAGTTAAGAAGCAATCTACAATGGTCGCTCCACTTATCTTGGTTGAAGATGCAGAAGGTCACTTGGTTGACAGGGAAGGAAACAGGAGGAACGAAGAGGGGCAGAGAATTGATCAAGAGGGGAATGTCATTGTTGAACAGCAGGTTCAGCAAGTGGCTGAGAACGTGGGAGTTCCTGCTGCTATCAATAACGCTCCTGGGCGTTTTGTTCAGAGGACTCTAGGTGACTACAACAGACCTGATCAGTTCTATGCCAACAGAGCTGCAATCCGACCTCCTGCCTTCCAGAGGAACGATTTTGAGGTTAAACCAGTCTACTATCAGCTGGTTGGCCAGCATCCATTCCATGGTTTACCTCATGAGCATACTATGGATCACATAGAGAGATTTGAGGACTTGACTTCCAGTGTCAAAGCTAATGGGCTTAGCAATGACTTTCTGTTCTGCAAGCTCTTTCCTTACTCTCTTGTAGGAGAAGCTGCATATTGGCTGAAGCAACTGGAACCTGCTTCATTGACCACTTGGGAAGACACCAAGAATGCCTTTTTGAACAACTTCTATGATGATGCAAGATCAGAGGACATGAGGACGAAAATTGCATCATTTACACAAGACCCTACTGAAGCTTTTAAGACCTCTTGGATCAGGTTCAAGTCTTATCAAATGGACTGTCCTCATCATGGCTTCAGTCAGGTGCAATTACTTGGGATTTTCTTCAGAGGCATTGACTGGAAATATCAGATGGCGCTGGATGCAGCAAGTGTAGGAAACTTCAACACCAACAGACCAGAAGAGGTGATCAGACTGATTGAGAACTTGGTCTGCAGCAACAGCACTAAAAACGCAGACTTTCAGAGGATGAAACAAGCTGGTGTAGCTGATGGAAATCAGATTGCTGAAGTTAAGGCTAAGTTGGATGATATGCACAGCCTTTTGGTGGGGAAGAAATCCGTTCACTTTGCTGCAGAAGTTGAAACTTTTGAAGCTCCAGAGGAAGTTGAGCAGGAGGATGTAAATTTCATCAATTCTAGTGGTTTTTAGGGACAAAGGTATGGGAATCAGCAGTGGAACAGAGGATACAGCAACAACAATCAGAAGAACGCCCTTACAGGAGGACAGAGCACGCCTGGTTTCACTCCTAGACCCCCATTCCAGAAGACAAAGTACCAGAAGCCATTCCAGAACAGTGGAAATTACAGAAACTATGGTTCTTCTTCCTATCAACCAGCACCTCCACAAGGGAACAAAATGGAAGCAATGTTAGAACAGATCTTGGAAGGACAACAGAAGCTTACAGTGGACTTTAATGGCAAGATAGATTCGCTCTATCAGGATTTGAATGGAAAAATTGAGAGTCAGAACTCTCATATGAAGAAGCTTGATGTTCAAGTTGCCCAAACTGCAGGAGCTGTTCAGAGACAAGAAGGATTTCTTCTAGGAAGAACTGATGCTAATCCCAAACACCATGTGAATCCCATCACATTGAGGAGTGGAAAGAACCTGCAACCAGTGTTGCAGAAGGATTTAACCTCAAGGAATTTCGTGGGTATGGAAGAGTATGAAGATGAAGAAATATTTGTTGAAGAACCACGGGTGACGCTCGTCACCAATAATGGGTGTCGCTCGTCACCCATCGAGCATAACCCCGACCCCGACTCTTCACAAATTGGTAACGACCGTCACCAGGTGGGTGACGCTCGTCACCCATATCCAGTGATCGATCCCGACTCGTCCAAAGTGAGTGACGCTCACCACCATTCCAGTGACGCTCGTCACCAGACACCATATGCTGCAGTTTCGCCTAAGACTTCATATAATGCTAAGGAGACCGTGTATAAACCCAAGATACCCTATCCTAAGCATCCTAAGAAGTCTAAACAAGAGCTTGAAGATGCAAGATGCAAGGCTATCATGGACAAGTTGGTAATAGAGATCCCATTGATAGATGCTTTAAGGATCACTCCTGTTATAAGGAGGTATGTAAAGAGGATGGTGACCAATAACTTGAGTCTTGAGGTTGGAGCTATGATGATCAACGAGCAGGTCAGTGCAGTGATTCAGAACAGAGTTCCAGAGAAGCTTTCAGACCCAGGAAGCTTTGTTTTAGACTGCACCATCTTCAATGACAAGTTTGAGAGGTCATTGTGTGATCTTGGTTCTAGTGTGAACCTCATGCCTCATTCTGTTGCCAAGAGTTTGGGGATGACCGATTTTAAGGCTACAAGGATATCTCTTGTCCTAGCTGATAGATCAGTCAGAGTCCCTGAAGGAGTGATAGAGGATGTTCCTATCAAAATAGGAGATTGTATGATCCTTACTGATTTTGTGGTTCTAGAGTATGAAGAAGAGCCCAAAGACCCCTTGATTCTTGGCAGGCCCTTCTTAGCTACTGCATGAGCTATTATTGACGTTAGGAAGGGTAGAATAGAGCTGAATATTGGCGATTTAGTGATGAAATTCGAAATGGACAAGCTGATGAAGAGGCCAACCATATATGGACAGACTTTTTATGTGGATGTTCTCACAAACATCACTGATCAGATCTTCCATGAGATGAGTTCATAGGATCCCTTGGAAAGGGCGTTGACCACTTCTACAGCTGAGTATGAGCATTTAGATGCTGCTGCAACAGGCTACACAAAGATGATGTTTGCTACTGCACAAGTGATGCAACTGGTTGCACAGGATGAGCTTGTCTCCACATCTGCGAAAGCTGCCACAATGGGTGATTGGTCTGCAGCAAAAGCACCAAAAGTTGAGCTTAAACAGCTCCCTGCAGGGCTAAGGTACGCATTTCTGGGTGAAAACTCCACCTATCATGTTATTGTTAATGCTTCATTGAACAATGCAGAGCTCACCCTTTTGCTAAGTAAGCTGCGAAAATTTCGCAAACCTCTTGGCTATTCTCTTGATGACATTTCAGGTATCTCCCCAGACTTGTGCATGCATAGGATACACTTGGAGGATGAGTCGAAATCATCAGTTGAGCACCAGAGGAGGCTGAATCCGAATTTGCAGGATGTGGTCAAGAAAGAGATCATGAAGTTGTTGCAGGCTGGTATCATCTATCCTATATCAGACAGTGCTTGGGTGAGTCCAGTGCACGTGGTGCCTAAGAAAGGAGGTGTCACAGTGGTAAAGAATGACAAGGATGAGCTGATTCCAACCAGGACTGTGACAAGACACCGGATGTGCATAGACTATAGGAAACTGAATGCAGCAACAAGGAAGGATCATTTTCCTCTGCCTTTCATCGATCAGATGTTAGAGAGGCTGGCGAATCACAAGTACTACTGCTTCCTTGATGGGTATTCAGGCTTCTTTCAGATCCCCATCCATCCAGATGATCAGGAGAAGACCACTTTTACCTGTCCCTATGGCACTTTTGCATATCGCAGAATGCCTTTTGGGCTGTGTAATGCTCCTGCAACCTTCCAGAGATGCATGATGTCGATTTTCACAGACATGATAGAGAAGTTTATGGAGGTGTTCATGGATGACTTCTCTGTTTATGGGTCCTCTTTCAAGAACTGCTTGGATAATCTGTGTGCAGTTCTGCAGAGATGTGAAGAGAAGCACTTGGTTTTAAACTGGGAGAAGTGCCATTTTATGGTTCAGGGTGGTATTGTACTTAGCAGAATGGGCCATCAAGAAGCTGAACTTCGATCTGAAGCCTGCTGCAGAGAGGCGCTTGATTCAGCTCAATGAACTCGATGACATCAGATATCTGGCCTATGAAAACTCCAAGTTATACAAGGAGAGGACAAATGTATATCATGATAAAAAGATCATCTCTAGGCATTTCGAGCCCAATGACCAGGTATTACTCTACAACTCTCGTTTACAGCTTTTTCCTGGTAAATTGCGTTCTCGATGGTCATGTCCTTTTTCTATCAAAGAAGTTCGCCCACATGGTGCAATTGTCCTGATTAACTCCAAAGGAGAGGAGTTCACTGTCAATGGACAAAGGGTGAAGCACTACTGGGTACAAGCAGAGATTCCAGCAGGACACATTGTGTCTCTGGATCAGGAACCAGCTGTCTAAACAGCCAACCAAAGTCAAGCTAATGACTTTAAACAAGCGCTTAGTGGGAGGCAACCCACTGGTAAGTTGTAGATATAACACTTAGTTATTATTTTCGTGCTTAGGATTAGTAATTAGATTAATATTTCGTTAAAAAAAAAAAGTAGTGACGATCGTCACCCTAAGTCGGGGGCGGTTATTAGTTTTCTCTCTTCTTCTTCCTCGGGCATAACTGTTTAAACCAAGAACACTTAGAAATTTTCAGAGATTCATAACTTTTGATTTTCTCAACCAAATTGAGTGATTCAAGAGTCTAATCCGTGCGGATTTTGCTCCTCTTTCTGAATATCCTCTCGGTTTTTAAGATCTGCAAGGTATGTGTTCGGAATCCCTAATTTTCAGTCCGCCATAGGTTTGGTAAAATCCGATTTTTGACTTGATTGGTTTGATTTAACTGTTGAATCATGGTTAGTTAGGTTGTATTAGAGGAATGGAACCATCTATGTGAGCTTTTATCGGTTGATTTGCAAGTTTTGAATTTTCGAGTTCATGATGAAAATTGCAAAAATCTGGAAATTTTGGGTGATTTGGGTTGAACTGATGATTGAATTGTGTTCCTGGTAGTGCTGTAGTTGATCGCCATCAGCTATTTCACCTTGATTGGTTGATTTTTCGAACTTTGAAAAATTTGCTAATTTTTGTGATGTTTTTGGTCGATTTTGATCTTCAATTTTCAGATGCCTCGTCAGGAGAAACGACCAAGGCAAAGCTCGTCTTCAAGCACTGCAACAGGGTCTACAGATTCCTTCAGTCAACACCCGGTTTGCAGGCCCCCATGGCCCAAACGAGAAGATCAGAAAATAGCCTCAGGAGTGGCTTGGGCAGGGACTCCGAAGCAGGAAGTCTCCCAAGACACCTGTGTGTTCCGTGATATTCAGGAAGAGTGGGATGAATATGACACGCTGTTCTACAATGCGTGGCTGGGAGTTAAGATTATCCCCACTCGGTTCACGGATTCTGCTGTTCTGCAGAAGATGGGGATCTTCGAGGAGATTGTTCAGATTCTGGAGCGCATTGGGATGGGGACTATGCCGTTCCAGCAGTATGATCTCTACCCAGATTTGGTCCGCCAGTTTCTCTCTACAGTTCGCATCTACTAAGCGAATGAGCTGGCGAAGCGTGCGCAGGAAGGCACGATGACGTTTCTGATCCGAGGAGTTCGATACCGGATCAGTCTGATGGAGCTTTGTGGGATCTATGGCTTCTCTGACCATCCCACAGGCGTTCTCCTTCCCTCTCAGTGGACTCATATGCGGACATTTTGGTCAAAGTTCGGGAATGGAGTCTATGACAGCAAGACCAGCACGCAGGCGGAGGTTCGACATCCGGTTTTGAGGTACATTCTGCGCCTCTTTGGTCATACCATTCTATGCAAGTCTGCGCCTAGCCAGACTCGAGTTAGTGAGCTGATTCTCCTCTACTACGGACTTTATGAGATGCTGGATGATTCGATACCTGTTGATAGCATGGTTTGCGCCAACTTAGGCGCTGTTTTCGCTGAGCATCTGGTCTCCTTGAAGACCAAGCCATTCACCAGTCCAGGGGAGAAGACTGAGTGTTGGCAGCCTGCTGACACAGATCTTCCATCATTTCCAGATCGATGTCACACCTTGCAGTCTGCACAGTGACAGATCACTTATGGATGACCAGTATCTGCGCCATGTCACTTGGATGAAGATTGGAGTTGTCTGGACTTTCACTACCACTTCTGGAGAGTATGTTGGCATTAAGTTGCCACAGAGAGCCCTCACTACTATTCAGGGAGATCCACGCCAGCTATTCTTCATGCCAGGACGGACTCTTCTGCGCCCCTTGACTCTGCGCCCTGCTAGAGCTGCTACAGCTGGCGCCTCTGCTTCTACTGCCGCTGCTGCTGATGCTGGACCGTCTACACGCCAGAGTGGTTCTTCTACTGCTTTCAGGCGTCCTCCACGACCACAGACACCCATGGATATGGCTGCTTTTCAGGAGTATGTCATTGACAGCTTTGAGGGACTCTGGGATGTTGTTGCTACACTTAGCAACTGTGGTTGTGTCCGCCCCCATTACACCACTGAGCCTTGCGAGGATGAGGATTGAGGCTTCACTATCTGGTTACTTGTTCCTTTTTCCCTTTTATTTTTCTTTCTCCTGAGTCATTTTTATGTTTTCTTTGATGATTTTTTGTGAGATTGTTGAACCAGGTTATTTTTGCTATGTTTGGATGTTGTTAATTATGTGTTTGAATGCTCAAAAAGTCTAACTTTCGAGTACATATGCAAACACTTCGTTAATTAACATCTGACATAAGAATTGGGCAATACAGGTCCTGGTGACGCTCGTCACCCGACCCCACGCGAGGTAACACTTTTCTGACTTGGTTTTTCGACTTCTCATTCATTTTTCTGACCAACTATTGGCTTAATAACACTGGGGACTGTGTTGTTTAAGTCTGGGGGAGGTGGTTACTGACGTTGTGTGCTTTGTGTCATGTCTATAGAGTCTTAAAGTTGAGTCAAAAACCTGTTTTTCTAGAGTCAAAATTTTTGAAACTGTCAGTTTTTCTTGGAACTAAACATATGACGTTTTTGCTGATAAGAACCACTGCCACAGTAGTTGATTACAAGTCTTACTAAGTTGAAAGTTATAGGTAGATCAGTCTAGCAATGTAAGTTTAGGTTCTTAGAGAGTCTGAAAAATTTGCTGTTAGCTCCACCTTAATGAACTTTAAAACTTTTTGTCTTGGTGATTGATTCTTATTGATCTTGATTCTCTCTTTCAGCACTGAAAATAAGGTTAAAACACAGTCTCTCTTTGATCTTCCCTGATGTAGTTTTTAAAAAGATTAAGCCCAAAGAATGGTGCATTCATAACCCTGTCTCCTCACAAGTAATAACAGTAGTGAACACACTCAAGAACATGTCTCCTCACAAGGAACACAAGTATTGAGTAGCCCCATATCTTAGACTGTAAAAGTTGAGAAAAAGAAGTGAAAAATCGAAAATATCCTAAGGAAAAGATTAAGGGAAGAGAAAATAGGAGAGCTGTGTTGAGATCTATTTGTTCAGTTGTTAGTAAGGGAAAAGAATCTGTAAAGTGATTGAGATGATAGAGCCTTGATGAGATATCACACTTAGATAAAAAATAAGGATTTAACAGTAGAAATTTCGGATTTCTTGAAGGGATTTGGACTGGACTTGAGAGATTTGCTAAGCTTGTGATAATTTAACTGAAATTTGACCTTGTGTTGACTATGTGGTATGTGGATTCGAAAGCTCTAACTAGTATGGTGTTCCTGATGACTGACTGACTGTTTCTTGTTTTCAAACCTCGACCTTATTCTTTGTCTGATGTTTGCTTGAGGGCAAGCAAAAGCTAAGTTTGGGAGAGTTGATATATCATGGTTTTTATGGTTTTTAACCATGATATAAGTCCTTTTTATTGAGTCTTTTTGGTCTTTTTAGAGTCCTAGAAGAGTCTTTGCAGGTTATAGCATGTCTGGAGCATAATTGGAGATTTTGGAACCATTTGGAGCATTCTGGGTGGAAGCCACGAAGTACCAAGCTCGAAGCAGAAAGTATCACATATGGTGACGCTCGTCACCACCTTTGGTGACGCTCGTCACCACCTTTGGTGACGCTCGTCACCCATTAAAGAAGGAGCGTGGCTATTTTATTAAAAGTTTGAAGACGATATGCAGAATTGGCCCAGAAGTTCCTTTATTTACATGAAGACCCCAGATCGTGTTTAGCCTCTATTTATTAGGTTTTTCAGCCATTGTTGGCTATTATCTTAGTTTTTGAGAATTCAGAGAGCTTAGAGAGAGATTTATTCAGAGCTTTTTGGGGAGGCAAATCCTGTACTCTTTTGAAAAGATTCTGAACCCCCTTTATTTCTTACTCTTTCTCTTAATGCAATTTTATTCAGTTAGGTTTTGTGATTCCATAATCATGTCTAAGTAATCTGCTAGTTAAGTTAGGGTTTTTCAAAGGTTGATGAAAAGTGTGTAGAATCGCTATCTGTTAGGAATATCTTATGGTTTTTCATCACTGCTTGCTTTAAAATCGAATTTCTGAGACACATCATCTAGGAATCCGAAAATCTTAGGTTGTTAAATATATGTGAGAGCATTATTCATAACCTGAACTAGTATTTGATGAACAAAACAACTTAGTGCAAAGAGATTTGGCTTAGGAGTTTTGTAAACAATTGAATCTGATCATTCCTGCATGCTTAGGTTGTTAGAGTTTGCAAAGAGATTTGAAACTCTGTGATTTAGGCATAGATAACTTTTGCAATGATAATTGATTAGTTATGCATTAGTGATTCATGTTTAAAACGGTTCTTAATCATTCCTGATTTCCTGCGTCATACATTCTTGGATTCAACCTGCGAACTGCCCTGACATAGCGCTTTTAGTCTTCTGGAACTTAGATTATCTTACAAAATCGTTTGCTTACTTTCATTTATTCATTCACATTACATACATCATATCTTGCTTAGCTTAATCCGAATCTACATTCGATAGTGTCGTCTGCATTACTCTCTTGGGATTTCGATACCCCTTGTACTACAACTGCTTTGCTGTGCACTTGCAGTAGTTTTATTTGGGTAAAACCTGAGCCCTATCACTAAGAAAGCTGCAAGTGAAGAGGTTCAACAACCCGAGAAGAGGAGGCTTTCAACCGGTGGGGTTGTCATCCGTGTGACTTAAGGCAGCAACATTCAACCGGCGTGTCTCTCTCTTCAAGAACCAGGCTCCGAAGGCAAAGCCGTAGCATCTAGCTCCTCTGGAACATCATCAAGTTCCAGCCGAGACTAGACCCGAGGTAACAACCTTCTTCCATTGTACATACCGCTCATGTTTGCTTCTTTTTGCTTTGTGTTTTGGTGCTCCTTTGAATTTGTTTGCCACCGCGACGGTGTCAAGCAAGTTTGGGGGAGTATGTGTGTGTTTTGACATGTTTATTCTGATCTTATTTTCCCTTTAGCATCCTTGAGTCTTCATTGCATGAAAAATTTGTAAAATTTTTAAAATTTTCACAAAAATTCATGTAGTTGCATTCATCTCATTAAGCATTTTAGGATTGAGTCTAGAATCTTAAAGCATCTAGGTTGTTCATATTCGCATAAGGGGTTAGAGTTTTTCTTAAAAAGGTGTTTTATACTCATGAATTGTTTCGATACCCTAGTTAGTAGTTCTCTAATGCTTTGCTTATACTTTGAAAGTAAGTTCTTACCATGCTTGGATCACTTGCTATGATTTTCGTGACTTGAATTGAACTCTCATGATTTGAAACTTGTCCTAATAAGTGAAAACCTTAATCTGAAATTTTAATCATCATCCTTATGCATTTGAAAATGAACACATGGATTTTAAAATATTTAGGCTCTCTTCTTCCTTTTACCACTCTTTGTGAGCCTAAGTAGAACTCCCACCTTGACCCTTACCCTTCTTTGAAGCCAAATTTTTCTTGTGTGACATCATTGTGAGGCCTTCTTTTTCGGTTTTGAACTTAGCATAAAGTGTTAGGTTTAGGCGACATGATTGGGTTCTCATGTGATTGCTAGCTTTGCATTTTGAAGCTAGATATAGGCTTAGGATAAGTTTGGGGGATCATTGGGGTTGTTTTCATGTTTATATGTTCTCGGTTTCAAAAGAGTTTAGTATTTGAAAGAAAGAAAAAGGTTTTAAGTGAAAGATTTGTGTTTAAAAATTTATATGCTCTAATAATTTCAGAAGGTAGCTCTCTCAAAATAAAAATAAAAAAAAAAAGAAAAGAGCCTAAGTGCCAAAATAAAAGAAAAAGAAAAAAAAATAATAATAAATACAAATAAACACGAGAGCTACCAATAAGAAATATGTAAAGAGCAAATTGTTTTCAACCTTCTCACTAGCCTTAAAGAGTAAAAACAAAAAAATGTTTTCTGTTTTGAATTGGGGAATGCTAAGCTCTTGCTT
Source organism: Thlaspi arvense (assembly GCA_911865555.2). Lineage (NCBI taxonomy): Eukaryota > Viridiplantae > Streptophyta > Magnoliopsida > Brassicales > Brassicaceae > Thlaspi > Thlaspi arvense. The sequence goes on from OU466857.2 coordinate 18,838,622, forward strand.
TGAGAAAAGGGTAGATTCTAAGTGGTGAGTGAGGATAAAAGTTAATAAATGAGAGGGGTTTAGGATCATTGTTAGTTTAAATGGGTAGATGAGAATCTGATCATGTATGCATCAATTGCCTTCACCTTTAGCATTATGCATAAAGTTCTCGCCATTTTTGAGAAAAACCCTTGTTTAAAATGAAAACCCTTTTCAAATGAGATCATTCTATGGTCATAGCCTGCGCCCTTAGCCAAATGTGTTCTGCTTTAAAGTGCATAAGTTTGATTCATGGTTCGGATGTTAATGAATGTTAAAGGATAAGTTTCTTTGATTGTTAGGAATAGGAGAGTCATGATTTGAATTTCTTTGTGTGATGAGTTTGGCTAAGTTCTTTGGAGTATGAGTGTGTGCATAGCATTTTAGAACTGTTAATTAGGACATTGAGATTGATTCATTTGAAAAGCACCTTTGCAAGAAGCTTAAACCCCCTTTTGTTTTTAAAACCTCTCTTCCTTTCTTATTTTCTGTTGCTTGAGGGCAAGCAATAAGTAAGTTTGGGGGAGTTGATGTCACTACATATTGCATGTATTTTGCATACATATAAGTTAGCTTTTCATGCATTTACATCACACTTTAGGCTAGATTGCATCACTTTACATCCTAGAGTGTTCTTGCACCAGCATACGCATGTTCCTTGCATTTTACATTACATTCAGGTTGTTGCTGGCTACTTTGGAGTCGTGGATGTTCGTGGACGTGCTGAAGCTGTTGTGGTGGTTCGTGGAACGTCGGATGTTTGCTAAGGACCAGAGATCGGGGAGCAGATCGAGCATGGCAGGTCGATCTGGATGAGATCGACCATAAGATCTTTATGATCAGAGAGAGCTCTTACCTTGACAGGATCCAGAGATCTCTGAAAATCACATCTTAGAGGCTAGCTACTCTTTCCCAAAAACCATGGTAGTTTAGACCCCCATGAGAATTACCAAGAGTGTGTCGCGTGGTTGAAATCTGTTTTCCTTGCCTCTCAATCTCTTTTTCCGCCAAACGCCATGGGTCTGGAGGAGAGAATGAGAGAGTGATCCATACCACACGCCATGGATGGATCTTGTTTTGTTTTCAACGCTTAGAGAATCTCACAAAGTGAGTAGATCTAGAGTTATCAAACCAAGGTTGGACGTTTGAAACCCCTAACATGAATCTCAACCCTAGACCCTTCTTTCTTAGCATTCTTACATCTTCGTTAGTCATTCGCTTGATATTCGCCGCATCCTGGTCATTAGTTTCTTAATACTTGCATTTTTAGACGAGATCGATCCAAACTGCTCGATCTAGTGGTCGATCCTGTGGTCGATCCACTAGTCGATTTTTGTTAAATCATAACCTTGCATTTTAATTTTCCTGTTTGTTCCTCGTAGTAGTTCAATCACTCTTGGTAATTTTAAAATAGTTTTACACTCCATTCGATCGTTGCACATAGTTTTTAGGATTTTCACAATATCGCCTGTCATTCGCTTAGCTTTACACTGCTCTTGCATTCTCTTTGATCTTCCTAGCTCCTAGAAATAGATTGACTCTCACTTGCACACTGTACTACAACCTAAGTGTTGCATTTGAGTTTGATAACCTTATTGCATCCTCACCCTTGCAAAAGAAAGTCTAGCTAAAGACGTTAAAGAAAGCGCACTTGGGAGGCATTCTCATGTCTATTTTGTATATATTTTTTTGCTTTCTTTCTATTTCAGTTTTATTTTTATTATCTTCTGAGTGTGTAGGAAAAGGTATAAGGGATTGCAGGCCATGATCATGGTTCCAAAAGGAGTAAGGAGTGTCGAATATAGGCTAGAGATCGAGTGCTAGATTGACTCATCCTGGCTCGATCTTAGCTAGATCGAGCCAGTGAATCGAGAGGAGTCAGTCGATCTAGACGATATCGAGTAGAACATCGAGTGGAATGGTCGATCATGAGAGGATAACTCGCCAATGCATTCAGCTTGAAAAGCAAACGAGGTGTAGATCGACCGCAACACTCGATCCTAGAAAATAGATCGAGTAGTCTACTCGATCTGCCTCTCGATCTAAGCTTAAATCAACCCCGAGTTGATGATGTGGCTCGATCAAGAGGACTTAGCCAACATGCCAAAAATCAAGGAACGAAGGGTATACTCGATCCAAAGCTCGATTTAATTCGAATAGTCATAAATCGAGCAATCCTCTCGATCCTGGCCATTATGGTCATGAGATCGAGTCCTAGATCGATCAAATGGACTCGATCTCGTGCCGAGGTAACAATTTCTTTTCTCTCTTTTTTTTACTTTCCCTCCTCTTTTTAAATTTAAAAAGTGGTCAAGGCAAGCATCTTTGACCATGAAAGATGTGCCTTGACCACACCTTTTGTCAGAAAACCACTTACCAACCCACGGTTTTGTATTTTTGTTGGTCTTTATATTTTCAACTAGAACACACTCTCTCATACTTTGGGTTTCGAGTTTTTAAAACAAGAGAGAGTGCGGTTTTTATTGTTTAAAAGATCAACAACATCTGTTTTCAAGCTTGCTAAGGTATTTCCGAATCATTGTTCAAAATGTTTTGGAAATTTTCCTTTTTATTTTTTGCTTGAGAGCTACATGTTAGGGAATTTAAGCGAATTTTTAAACCTAGCTAGATATTAGGAAAAATTCTGGATTTGCTCTTATCTCTAGATTTTCTCCTCTATTTTCTTGCTAGAAGTTTTATAAATTTCCCAAAAATATAGGGCATTGGTTAAATCTTTTTCTTTCTTGGCTACTCTTTCTCTCGATATTCGTCGATTTGCTAATTCTCTTGCTTGAGAATCTTGTTTCAGGCATCATGGCTCCCAAAAGAACGAGAGAAGAGACAGCACAAGAGGGAGAAGGTCAAGAAGTGGCTGTTCAAGAGAGGGTCAGATGGTCTAAAGAGGAGAAACAAGACAAGGAGCGGATTCAATGGCTGAAGTTCGAGCCAACAAAGTTTGCGGACAGAGGATTGCTGTCTAAGATGGGGATTTTGGGGGATTTTGATCAACTCCTCCAGAAGATAGGCCTCAGGTGTTTGTCATGGATGGATTGCCCAACCTTTCCCGAAGTGACAATCGACTTCCTTGCCACTTTGGAGTTTGCGTACGAGAATCCTAGCGTCCCAACTCCTTCTCAAGGCCGCCTCTCTTTCAAGATCAAACGTCAAGCCTTTAGTCTCTCGTGACCTTGGAACAGGAAGCACAGCTCTGTCTTCGTGACCGTAGGAGCAACAGATCTTCCACTAAACGTGTTGGCGATCAGCTTCAGAGTGTACCTCAGCACCGGGCTTCTTACTCGCTTGATCTTGGCGGTGTTGGCTTTGTAGTCTTCATTGCTGAGCAGGTCCCAAAAGTCGTCGCCTTTCTTGAAGGCGGGGAACTCGACCTTGTAGGCATCCGAGTTGAGACCATAAGCTTGGCATAGCTCAGGGATGGAGAGAGTGTATAGGCTTGACGGCCAAACTTAAAGTAAAGGCGACCTTGAGAAGGGACGAGTGTGCTAGGATTCTCGTAACGGAACTCCAACGTGGCAAGGAAGTCTATTGTCACTTCTGGAATGGTTGGGCAATCCATCCGTGACAGACATCTTAGGCTAATGTTCTTGAGGAGTTGGTCGAAATCCCCAAGAATCCCTAGCTTGGACAACAGCTCTCGATCAGCAAACTTGGTAGGCTCAAACCGAAGCCTTTCCAGCCGTTTCTTGTCCCTCTTCTCATCCTTAATCCATCTGACCCTCTCTTGAACTGCCACCTCTTGTCCTTCTCCTTCTTGTGCTGTCTCTTCTCTTGTTCTCTTGGGGGCCATTGTTCCTGAAACAAGTTTCTAAGGAAGTTTGATAAGCAAAACGGCGGTTTGATGAGAATGAGAGAAGAGAAGGAGAGAACTTATAAAAACTACCCTAGAATTTTGGGGAATTAATAAAAATTATAGCTAAATAAAGGGGAATCATATCTCTATATACTGAAAAATCTAGAATTATTCCTTTTACTTAGCTAGTTTTTAAAAATCAAAACAGACCCTATATTCTAGAACAATATCTTGCGATTTTAAAGGAAATTTTCCTAAAAATAAATCATTAAATTTTGAAAATACCTTTGCATGAAATGTAAAAGATCTTTGCTAGCTTCTGAAAACCGAAACTCTCACTCTCTTTGTTTAAACTTTTCGAGAAAAACAGGAATGAGAGGGTGAGAGGTTGTTGAAATATTTAAAGACTAGCAAAGAGCAAAACAATGGGTAGTAAAAGTGGTTTTTCTGACAAAGTCTTGGTCAAAGCAAATCTTTCATGGTCAAAGATGCTTGCCTTGACCAAGTTTTGAATTTAAAAGTTGGAGAAAAAAGAGTAAAGGAGGGAAATAAAATGTTACCTCGGCATGAGATCGAGTCCATTTGGTCGATCTAGGACTCGATCTCATGCCCATAATGGCTTAGATCGAGAGGGTTACTCGATTTGAGACTCGATTCATCGTGAATCGAGTCTTGGATTTATTGGCTCTCTCGATCATTGAGACGTTGGCTCCACGGCTAAGTCCTCATGATCGAGCTATGTCCTCGATTTAGGGGTCGATTTGGTACAGATCGAGTGATGGATCGAGTCGAGTGATCGATCTGTTTTCAACAGATTTTCCCGAGAGAAATGAGATCGGTCGATCCGTTTTGGATCGATCGATCCTTTTTCTTCAAGGTCGATCCTGTCACTCGTTCTCGTCTAGATCGACTGGCTCCTCTCGATTCACTGACTCGATCTAGCAAAGATCGAGTCATGATCAGTCGATCTAGCACTCGATCTCTAGCCTTATCTTAACTCCTATCGCCTCTTTTAGACTTCAAGATCAAGGTTTAGTCTCCTCATACCTGTTCCTACACACTTGCAGAATAAAAACATAAAACTGAAAGGGAAATGAAGTAGAAATATGTACAAGATAAACATGGGAATGCCTCCCAAGTGCGCTTTCTTTAACGTCTTTAGCTAGACCTTACTTGGTTTAAGCGGATGGTGGGTCTTGGAGAAGCACAGAGGTACTCTACTCTCCTTGTCATAGCCGTCTGCCAAGTTAGGCTTGACTCTATGTCTGTGGACGGTGAATGCACTGCCACTTTTTCCCATCAGAGTAACAGCTCCATAAGGCAACACTTATTCAATCATGAACGGTCCGCTCCACCTTGACTTCAGCTTGCCCGGGAGGAGTTTGAGCCTCGAGTTGTACAGCAACACTAAACTTCCTTCCTTAAGCTCCTTGGCAACCAACTTCTTATCATGAGTCTCCTTAGTCCGCTCCTTGTATATCCGAGAGCTCTCGTAAGCGTTCAGTCTTAACTCATCCAGTTCGTGTAGCTGAATAAGGCGCCTCTCCAGAGCAGTCTTGAGGTCAAAGTTTAGCCTCTTCACAGCCCACAACGCACGCGGTTCCAGCTCAACCGGGAGATGACAGCCCTTGCCATAGAGTAGAGTGAAAGGAGTTGTACCAATCGGCGTTTTGAAGGTGGTACGATAGGCCCAAAGAGCGTCGTCCAGCTTCACTGCCCAGTCTTTCCTTGTTGCTCCGACAGTCTTCTCTAGTATAGCCTTGATTTGCCGGTTGGAGACCTCCACTTGACCGCTTGTTTGAGGATGATACGGTGTAGCCACCTTATGCTTAACTCCATACTTTCTCAAGAGATTCTCAAAGACCTTGTTTATGAAGTGGCTTCCCCCATCGCTTATAACAACCTTGGGTACCACAAACCTCGGGAAGATGATATTCTTGAACAGCTTGATTACCACCTTAGAGTCATTTGTAGGGGAAGCAACTGCCTCAACCCATTTAGAGACATAATCCACTGCTACTAAGATGTATTTGTTGCCATATGAAGAAGGAAATGGCCCCATGAAGTCTATGCCCCACGCGTCGAACACGTCAACCTCGAAGATAGGAACTTGAGGCATTCCGTTCCTCTTAGTGATATTCCCTGCTCGTTGACATGCCTCACAGCTCTTCACAAACTCGTGTGCATCTTTAAAAATGGACGGCCACCAGAAACCGGCTTGCAACACTTTCGTGGCAGTCTTGAATGAGGCGAAGTGTCCTCCGTAGGAAGAGCCATGGCAATGATAGAGGATGTCCATGGCTTCTTCCTTTGTAACACATCTCCGGTACAAACTGTCTACTCCTCTCTTGTATAAGTAGGGCTCGTCCCAAAAGTAATCACTAGCCTCTCTCATAAACCGCTTCTTGTGATAGCTGTTGAGATGTGTTGGCTCCTCACCACACGCTAGATAGTTCAGTACATCAGCATACCACGGTAGATCCTCTTCTTTGAAACTCAACACCTCCTCAAACCTCCCTTCTAGCTTTCCACAAACAGCCGTGGTAATCGCCATGAGCTGCTCTTCTAGAAGAGAATCATCTAAGGGGAGAGACTCGTTGATCCTTAGCCGTGGGAGATGGTCAGCGACTCCGTTTTCTATTCCCTTCTTGTCTTTAATCTCCATGTCAAACTCCTGGAGTATGAGAATCCATCTTAAGAGCCGAGGCTTAGTGTCTTTCTTCGAGTAGATGTAGCGCAAGGCAGCGTGATCCGTGTATACAATAGCCTTGGAACCAACAAGATATGATCTGAACTTCTCAAAGGCGAACACTACTGCAAGCAACTCCTTCTCCGTAGTGGTGTACCTTTTTTGCGTGTCATCCAAGGTTCTTGAAGAATAGTAGATCACGTGCAGCTTCTTGTCTTTCTTCTGACCAAGAACGGCTCCTACGGCGTAGTCACTAGCATCACACATGATCTCAAAGAGAAGAGACCAGTCTGGTGCTTGGACTCTAGGAGCTGATGTAAGGGCTTCCTTGATGGTCACGAAAGCTTTCAAACACTCCTCATCAAACACAAACTCAGCTTCCTTGCACAACAACTGTGTAAGAGGGCGTGCAATCTTGGAGAAATCTTTGAATAAGCGCCTATAGAACCCTGCGTGTCCCAAGAAGCTTATGACTCCCTTAACATTAACCGGCGGCTCAAGACCCATCATGACTTCCACTTTAGCCTGATCAACCTCAATGCCCTTCTCTGATATCTTATGACCAAGCACGATCCCTTCCTTAACCATAAAGTGACATTTCTCCCAGTTCAGCACCAAGTTTGTCTCTTCACAACGTTTTAGTACCCTGCAAAGATTCAACAAACACGCAGAAAAGGACGCACCATAGACAGAGAAGTCATCCATGAACACCTCTACCATCTCCTCTATTAGATCGGAGAAGATCGACATCATACACCGCTGAAACGTAGCCGGTGCATTACACAATCCAAACGGCATTCTTCGATATGCGAAGGTACCGTAGGGACATGTGAAGGTCGTCTTCTCCTGATCATTTGGGTGAATTAGTATCTGAAAGAAACCGCTATACCCATCGAGAAAACAGTAGTAAGGGTGATTAGCAAGTCTCTCAAGCATTTGAACAATAAAAGGCAAAGGGAAATGGTCTTTCCTAGTCGCAAGGTTGAGTTTCCTATAATCAATACACATCCTATGACCAGAAATGGTTCTAGTAGGGATAAGCTCATCCTTTTCATTCCTTATGACCGTGATCCCTCCCTTCTTAGGCACCACGTGTACAGGAGAAACCCACGTGCTGTCACTTATGGGATAGATCACGTCAGCCTCTAAAGCTTAAGGATTTCTTTCTTAACAACCTCTTTCAAATTAGGATTCAAACGCCTTTGATGTTCTATAGAAGAGGCGTTCTCATTATCCAAGTGAATCCTATGAGTGCAAAGCATTGGTGAAAGGCCCTTGATGTCACTTAAAGAGTACCCAATGGCCTTCCTATACTTTCTCAGCTCAGTCAGGAGCGAGTGCAACTCATCATCACTTAGGTTTTCATTCAGAATCACGGGATAGGTGTTATTAGGCCCTAAGAAAGCATACCTTAGCCCTTTTGGGAGCTCCTTAAGGTCAACATTTGGGGCTAACAGCTCACTCCAGTCATCCTCGTGGCTGTTGTTGTTGCTTTCCTCCTTGGAACTCTCCTTAGAACCCGAGGCATGGCCCTTCAGACTGCTTTCCTCCATCGCTATCCCTTCTGAAATTGAGTCCTCCAGTCGATTCTCCTCTCGATGTCGTCTCGATCGAGCCATTTCGCGCGATTCACTTACTCGATTTGATGTGGATCGAGTAAGGGATCGAGACGCTGAGTCGATCTCTTGATTGGACCCCATAATGATCGGGAGGTCTCTCTCGATCGTCGACTCGAGTGTTTTTCCTGATCAAGCATTCTTCTCGATCTGTCCGTCGATTGTTGCACCGGATCGAGTTGTGTTCTCGATTGCCTTGTCGATTTGACTCCTAGATCGAGTGTTAGCGTCGATCTCGGGGTCGATCTCTAGGCAACAACCTTCATCATTCTTAACAATCCTCCTAGAATCCAGCAGGTTGACGTACTCCTGGGTCCTCTGGTCCACATAGCCAAACTACCCTGGCTCCTTAGTCAGTGCTAGCTTCAGATGGTCTTCTAGAGCCAGCTCTTCCAGCAACTCATCCGCTAAAGCATCCATCGTTTCAATGTAGAAAGCTTGCCCTTCAATGGTCGGCTTCTTCAGAACCTCATTGATGTCGAAGTCAAGCCTTATCTCCTTTCCCAAATGCAAGGCAATCTTCCCATTCTTCACATCTATGATAGCCCCGGCGGTTGCAAGGAATGGTCTCCCTAAGATGAGTGGATCCTTAGGCTCTTCATCCATCTCCAACACGACAAAGTCTGTAGGTACGTTCACACCACTGATTCGCTCCGGTAAATCTTCAAGCAGCCCCACTGGTAGCCTCACACTCCTATCAGCCAGTACCAATGAGATCCGACAGTCTTTGAAACGAGTAAAGCCAAGCTTATTAGCCACGGAGTGAGGCATCAGGTTTATGCTAACTCTGAGATCACATAAGCAACTCTTGAACTCTAGAGGACCTAAAGCGCAGGGTATAGTGAAGCTTCTAGGGTCTCCCAATTTCTTAGGGACTATCTCTTTATGTATCACAGCACTACACTCTTCACTTAGAACAAGTACCTCCTTGGTTTCCTTATTCTTCTTCACGAGAGTGTCTTTGAAGAATTTGGCGCATTTAGGCATCATTGCAAGGCAGTCAACGAGAGGTAGCTTGATCTCCACGTCCTTAAGATGCTTCTCAAAGAGGATTCTCTGCTTCTCTATGAGTTGCTTCTTGAAGCGGCCAGGAAAAGGCAGCTTAGGTACATACGGTGGAGGCACATAAGCATTCTTCTCCTTAGTGGTTTGCTCAGCTTTCTTCTCAGCAACTGCTTTGTCTCCTCTTCTTGGCCCTTGGATCCAAACGTTGTCAAAGTTAATCTCATCATCATCAGCCGAAAGTTTACCCTCCCCCTCTTGAATTACAACGTCCTCGTTGTTCTTGGTAGAGACCGGAGGTTCGAGCTCTTTGCCGCTTCTCAACGTTATGGCATTAGCATACTCCTTGGGATTCTGCTCACACTTTCAAGGAAGACTATTCTGACCACTCGTACTCGCTTTCCCTTTTTCTAGCTGCTTGATCTTGTTGTTTAAGTTTGTGATCTGAGTGGAGAAGTCAGTGAGAGACGAGTCTAGACGAGTGTTCATCTCGGCAAACTTCTGGTTAGTAGAGCCTTGCCCCTGTATCAGCTGTTGAAACATTGCTTGAACCGGATCAACTTGTTGTTGCATCGGTTGTTGCTGCTGAGGTGCAAAGCCCGGAGGGTAGTTAGGTGTATAACCCTTGTTATTTTGATGTTGCCCTTGGAAGTTGTTCTGCCCTTGACCTTGGAAACCACCACTCGGTTGAAAACCTTTGTTGTAAGGGATGAAAGGTTTTGCTTGCTTAGCAAGGTACACTTGATCTTTAGGGTTGGCTACGTTGGTGCTTCGGTAAGAGAGGTTGTTGTTCTGGTAGCCTTGGTTGTAGCCTTGAGGTTTGTAGTTGTTCTGTCCCGCCACCCAATTGGCATCTTCTTGGCTAAACTCTAACTCCTCTTCGTTCTCATCAGCTTCACCAACAAAGTGAACATGCTTCTGATTGGCTAACACCAGCTTATCTATCTTCTCATGCAAAGATTTCAGCTCCTTCTTGTGAGACTCTAGCTCTGATCCTCTCGGTGCACGGTTATAATCCTCAGCGTAGTTGCCATCACTTAATGCCAAGTTTTCTATCAGCTCCATACCCTCTTCTACCTCCTGACCGAAGAAGTTCCCTTTGCTAGCTGTGTCAAGCAACAACCTGATCTTTGGTGAAGCTCCACGGTATATGGTACTGAGTAGTGTCTCCTCGCTGAACCCGTGATGAGGACATTGGATCGTGTAGTCTTTGAAACGCTCCATTGCCTCGTTGAATGTCTCATTGTTCCTTTGAGTGAAACCGCTGATTTCGCTTCTCAACCTTGCTGTCCTTGTGCTTGAGAAGAACTTTGAGAGAAAGGCCTTCTTACACTCGGCCCATGAGGTGATGGTGCCTTGTGGGAGGGTCTTCTCCCAATGCCTAGCTTTGTCTCCGAGTGAAAAGGGGAAGAGACGCAGCTTGAAAGCATCTTCGGATATGCCATTGATCTTTATCATCCCACATACTTGCTCGAAGTTGTCAAGGTGCTCCAAGGGATCTTCCATTGCTAAGCCGTGGAACTTGTTGTTTCGCACCATGGAGATGAAACCTAGCTTGATCTCGAAGTTGTTGTTTTGTACAGGAGGAAGAGTGATCCCAAACCTATTGTGATGAGTATTGGGAGCATCTCCGGCTCCTATGATCCTTGGGGGTCTAGCCGCGTGTTGGGTGTTTCCATTGCCCCTTCCTGCTGCCCCGTGAGCTGGAGGAGGTCCTTCTGAATGCTCGTGTTCAGCCATAGCTTCAAAGTCAACCAAACCGTGCTGACAATCTCCTCAAAGGCTCTGGCTTGTTCTCTGACTCTCCTTTGCCGTGAGTGACCAAGCTGATGAATGTTGTCCAAGGGTTGTAGTAGATTGTTGTCTCCCCTTGAACGAAGATTCATGTACCTGAAAACACAAGTTTGAGAGTAGAATGATTAGTAACTTGAAAAAGGTAAAGACTTAGTCTTTGCTAATCCCAAATCTCTATGTTCTCTAAGCAGTCCTAGAATGGCAACGACGCCATTTGATAAACAGTTTCTTAGCAAGGGTGAAAATGCAATGAGGTTATCAAACTCAAATGCAAGACATGTTGTAGTACAGCAAGCAAGAGAGAGTTAATGGGCCTAGAGTGGTAGAGAATGCAAAGAGAATACAAGGTCTAATGCAAATCCAAGCGAAATGAGATGATTTATGAGAAAATCTCTAAAAACTAGATGCAGCAACTTAAATAGAATGCAACCTATTTTAAAAATACTAGGAATGAAGAAACTACCACGAGGAAAAAACAGATTAATTAAAGGACCAAGCTTCGAATTACTAAAATTCGACTAGTGGATCGACCATGAGATAGACCACTAGATCGAGCAATAACAATCGATCTCGTCTAAAAATGCAAGAACAGTGAAACTAATGACCAGGATGCTATCAAAGATCAAGCGAATGACGAGATAAGATGTAAAGATGCTAAAAGAAAGGGCCTAGGGTTGAGATTCATGGTCAGTGGTTTCAAAGGTTCGACCTTGGGTTGAAAACTTTAAATCGACTCACTTTGTGAGGATCTCTAAGCCTTGAAAACTAAGCAAGATCTATCCGTGGCTTTCGGTATAGATCACTCCTTCATCCTCTCCTCCAAACCCATGGCTTTTGGTGGGAGGAGAGGTCAAAGGGCATGGAAAGCAGATTTCAAATGAATGGCTTAACTAATCCCCCAAACTTCCATGGCTTTTGGGAAGGGGTAACTAGTTTCTAAGGCGTGATCTTCCGAGGCTCCTGAATCCTGTCAAGGTAAGGAACCTCTCGGATCATGAAGCACTTGGCGTGAGAGTCTTCAAGCATTGAGATCTCAACACCCTAGAAGAGATAGCCGTTGAAAACGCTTAGAAAAACCCCAAGATCGAAACCCTTTAGACCCCTTAATCCTCTCAACCCTGAACCCAAATAAACTACTCACTACACATAAAGTAAATCAAGAAAAGCATGTAAAAGGAAACGATGAACATGAAAAGAAAACTAGATTAAGACGGAAATGATTCGATTACAAAGCTTAAGAAAAACTCAAGTTTGACAATGGTGTTCTTCATGAAAAAACAGAGAGAAAACATAAAGAAAAAGATAAGGATTGAAAGTTGTGTGGGAAAAGGACGTCGCCGCCTTCCCAAAATGGCCAAAAGAAGCTGATGGTCCCCCCCTCGCTAGCGGCCAAAAGTGGTTGAAAGAACAGAGATCGACTCCAGGATCGAGCGGTTCTCTCGATCATATCCGGACATCGTGTCTTCGGCTCGATCTGGGTCTCGATCATTATCGGTGAATCGAGTGTTGCATCCGATCTCTGTATCGATCTTCGGCTGGATCGAGTGGTGTACTCGATCTGGCTCTCGCTCTGCATGGCGTCATTCACGTCCGCACCGTTTGATCGACTGCTTCACTCGATCTTTGTCTCGATCATTCTCCTTGGACCGCCTGGTTGGCTCGATCTTCTGGTCGATCACCTCCTAGATCGACCGGCCATGCTCGATCTGCTCCTCGATCTCTGATCTTTAGCATATATCCGAGCTCCCACGAACTGCTACATCAGCCTCAACATGTCCACGAACCTCCACGACTCCAAAGCAGCCAGAAACAACCTGAATGTGATGCAAAATGCAAGGAACAAGCGTATGCTGCTGCAAGAATGCTCTAGGACTCTAAGTGATGCAATCTAACCTAAAATGTGATACAAATGCATGAAAAGCTAACTAATGAGTATGCAAAATGTATGCAATATGCAGTAACATCACTTACCATCCTCAAACGAGTGGCCAAGTAGAGGTCTCTAACCGTCAAATCAAGGCGATACTCGAGAGAACAGTTGGGACTACTTGGAAGGACTGGGCTATGAAGTTAGATGACTCTTTGTGGGCGTACCGGACTGCCTTCAAGACGCCTATTGGTACCACTCCCTTCACTCTTCTCTACGGTAAAGGCTGTCACCTTCCTGTTGAGCTGGAGCATAGGGCGTTGTGGGCTGTGAAGCAGCTGAATTTTGATCTGAAGACGGCTCAGGAGAAGCGTTTGATCCAACTGCACGAGCTTGATGAGCTAAGGAACGTACCAAGGCTGCTCATGACAAGAAGCTGGTACCTAAGGAGCTTAAGGAAGGGAGTTTGGTACTGCTTTACAACTCGAGGCTCAAGCTCTTCCCAAGAAAGCTGAAATCACGGTGGAGCGGTCTGTATGAGATCAAGGAAGTACTACCTTACGGGGCTGTCACATTGGTCGGCAAGAGTGGAGATGCATTCACAGCGAACGGGCACAGAGTTAAGCCTTACTTGGTGGACAGCTATGACAAGGAGAGTACCTCGGTGCTTCCCCAAGACCCACCATCTGCCTAAACCAAGTAAAGTCTAGCTAAAGACGTTAAAGAAAGCGCCCTTGGGAGTCATTCCCATGTCTATCCTGTACATATTTTGGCTTTATTTCTCTTTCAGTTTTATGTTTTTTATTTTGCAAGTGTGTAGGAACAGGTATAAGGAGTCTAAACTTCGATCTTGAAGCCCAAAAGAGGCGATAGGGGTTAAGAAAAGGCTAGAGATCGAGTGCTAGATCGACTAATCCTAACTCGATGTTTGCTAGATCGAGTTAGTGAATCGAGAGGAGCCAGTCGATCTAGACGAGAACGAGTGATAAGATCGATCCAGATGAAAACGGATCGATCGATTCCATCTAGATCGACCGATCTAAAATGTCTCGGAAAATTCTTGGATTTTGGATTGATCGGTCCAAAAATGGATAGACCGATCTATTTTTTCTCGGGAAATGCTTAAAAGACAGATCGATCACTCGACTCGATCCATCACTCGATCTAACACAAATCGACCCCCAAATCGAGGATGTAGCTCGATCACGAGGACTTAGTCGTGGAGCCAAAATCTCAACGATCGAGAGAGCCAATCGATCCAGGACTCGATTCACCATGAATCGAGTCACAAATCGAGTAACCCTCTCGATCTAAGCCATTATGGGCATGAGGTCAAGTCCTAGATCGACCAAGCAGACTCGATCTCATGCCGAGGTAACAATTTCTTTCCCTCCTTTACTCTTTTCCCTCCAGTTTTTAAATTTAAAACTTGGTCAAGACAAGCATCTTTGACCATGAAAGATGTGCCTTGACCAAGACTTGTGTCAGAAACCACCTCCTTTTACCCATAGTTTTGTTTCTTGTTGGCCTTTAAATGTTTTCATCAACTTCACACTCTCTCATTCTTGTTTTCTCGAAATTTTAAGCAAAGAGAGTGAGAGTTTTCTGTTTTTAAAGGCTAACAAACTTCTTAACAATCTTTGCAGAAGGTATTTTCTGTTATTTAATAAAAATCTTTAGGAAAATTCCCTTTTATTTCGCAATTGATTGTTTTAGATGCTAGGGCAGTTTTGAATTTTTAAATTTAGCTAAATAATAGGAAAAATTCTGGATTTTCTAGTATCTCTAGATTTGATTCTCTATTATTTTGCTATAATTTTTATAAATTCCCCAAAATTCTAGGGTATTAAGTATAAGTTTTCTTCTTTGCCTCTCTTCTTCTCTCATCCTATCGCCGTTTTTCTCATTACTTTGCTTGAGAAACCTGTTTCAGGCACGATGGCCCCCAAGAGAACGAGAGAAGAGACGGCACAAGAAGGAGAAGGTCAGGAAGTGGTTGTTCAAGAGAGGGTTCGATGGAGTAAGGATGAGAAGAGTGATAAGAAGCGGCTGGAAAGGCTTCGGTTCGAGCCTACTAAGTTTGCGGACCGGGAGCTGCTGTTCAAGCTAGGGATCCTTGGAGATTTCGACCAACTCCTCAAGAACATTGGCTTAAGATGTATGTCACGAATGGATTGCCCAACCATTCTAGAAGTGACAATAGACTTCCTTGCCACATTGGAGTTTCGTTACAAGAACCCTAGCGCCCCTGTTCCTTCACAAGGCCGTCTCTCTTTCAAGGTTGGACGTCAAGCCTTCAGCCTCTCAATCTCCAAGCTGTGTCAAGCATATGGTCTCAACACAGTCACCACCAAGATCGAGCTCCCCTCCTTCACACGAGCAAACGATTTTTGGGACCTGATCAGCAACGAAGACTACAAGGCCACCGCCAAAATCAAGAGAGTGAGAAGCCCGGTGCTGAGGTACACCTTGAAGCTGATCGCCAACATATTCAGAGAAAGGTCAGTTGCTCCCACGGTCACGAAGACCAAGCTTTGCTTCTTGTTCCAAGGCGTGAAGCATTTGTTGTGTGATCCGGCAGAGAATGAAGAGCCTATGGAGGATGAACTCGGCGACGAAGTGAACTATAGATGCGTACTTGCTGCCTCTTTGGTGAAGTACAAGGCTTATGCCTTGCGGTGCAATGCAAGCTCTTCTTTCATTGGCGGCTTCCTCACTCCTCTATTCATACAAGCTGGCGTACCTATACACGATTTCACACCCGTCCCGGCTAGAGCTTTCATGGATGAGGTCTACATGAGGAATACCGACAGCTTGGGACGCACGCCAGCAGAAGGGTTCTACGCTTATCTTTTCATCGACGACGAAAACGAGAAGCGAGTATGCATCCTACCAAACAAGGACGAGACTGAGCTGCTTGGTGTTGGGAACATCGAGTTCTTGCCAACCGTAGAGTAGTGCTTTGCTCCTCTAGGAGGAACGCCTGCCCCAGCGATTGCTCCTCGTCAAAGGTCTGAGTCCCCAGCCATGGAAGATGAGATGCCTGAAGCTTACACCCTTCCCAAGATAGACTTTGAACCGAGAAACAAAACGGAGAAGTTCCTAGCATCTGTTGTGGAGATGCAAAGGAAAATCAACAAATGGCAAGGCAAGAAAGTCAAATCACTTCAAGGAGGCTCGCCTAAGAAAGCAGCAAGTGAAGAGGTTCAACAACCCGAGAAGAGGAGGCTTTCAACCGGTGGAGTTGTCATCCATGTGACTCAAGGCAGCAACATTCAACCGGCGCGTCTCTCTCTTCAAGAGCCAGGCTCCAAAGGCCAAACCGTAGCATCTAGCTCCTCTGGAACATCATCAAGTTCCAGCCGAGACTAGACCCGAGGTAAGAACCTTCTTCTATTGTACATACCGCTAATGTTTGCTTCTTTTTGCTTTGTGTTTTGGTGCTCCTTTGAATTTGTTTGCCACCGCGACGGTGTCAAGCAAGTTTGGGGGAGTATGTGTGTGGTTTGACATGTTTATTCTGATCTTACTTTCCCTTTAGCATCCTTGAGTCTTCATTGCATGAAAAATTGGTAAAAGTTTTAAAATTTTCACAAAAATTGATGTAGTTGCATTCATCTCATTAAGCATTTTAGGATTAAGTCTAGAATCTTAAAGCATCTAGGTTGTTCATATTCGCATAAGGGGTTAGAGTTTTTCTTAAAAAGGTGTTTTATACTCATGAATTGTTTCGATACCCTAGTTAGTAGTTCTCTAATGCTTTGCTTATACTTTGAAAGTAAGTTCTTACCATGCTTGGATCACTTGCTATGATTTTCGTGACTTGAATTGAACTCTCATGATTTGAAGATTGTCCTAATAAGTGAAAACCTTAATCTGAAATTTTAATTATCATCCTTATGCATTTGAAAATGAACACATGGATTTTAAAATATTTAGGCTCTCTTCTTCCTTTTACCATTCTTTGTGAGCCTAAGTAGAACTCCCACCTTGACCCTTACCATTCTTTGAAGCCAAATTTTTCTTGTGTGACATCATTGTGAGGCCTTCTTTTTCGGTTTTGAACTTAGCATAAAGTGTTAGGTTTAGGCGACATGATTGGGTTCTCATGTGATTGCTAGCTTTGCATTTTGAAACTAGATATAGGCTTAGGATAAGTTTGGGGGATCATTGGGGTTGTTTTCATGTTTATATGTTCTCGGTTTCAAAAGAGTTTGGTATTTGAAAGAAAGAAAAAGGTTTTAAGTGAAAGATTGGTGTTTAAAAATTTATATGCTTTAATAATTTCAGAAGGTAGCTCTCTCAAAATAAAAATAAAAAGAAAAAGAAAAGAGCCTAAGTGCCAAAATAAAAGAAAAAGAAAAAAATAAAATAAATACAAATAAACAAGAGAGCTACCAATAAGAATTATGTAAAGAGCAAATTGTTTTCAACCTTCTCACTAGCCTAAAAGAGTAAAAACAAAAAAATGTTTTCTGTTTTGAATTGGGGAATGCTAAGCTCTTGCTTTGAGAAAAGGGAAGATTCTAAGTGGTGAGTGAGGATAAAAGTTAATAAATGAGAGGGGTTTAGGATCATTGCTAGTTTACATGGGTAGATGAGAATCTGATCATGTATGCATCAATTGCCTTCACCTTTAGCATTATGCATAAAGTTCTTGCCATTTTTAAGAAAAACCCTTGTTTAAAATGAAAACTCTTTTCAAATGAGATCATTCTATGCTCATAGCCTGCGCCCTTAGCCAAATGTGTTCTGCTTTAATGTGCATAAGTTTGATTCATGGTTCGGATGTTAATGAATGTTAAAGGATAAGTTTCTTTGATTGTTAGGAATAGGAGAGTCATGATTTGAATTTCTTTGTGTGATGAGTATGGCTAAGTTCTTTGGAGTATGAGTGTGTGCATAGCATTTTAGAACTGTTAATTAGGACATTGTGATTGATTCATTTGAAAAGCACCTTTGCAAGAAGCTTAAACCCCCGTTCGTTTTTAAAACCTCTCTTCCTTTCTTATTTTCTGTTGCTTGAGGGCAAGCAAGAAGTAAGTTTGGGGGAGTTGATGTCACTACATATTGCATGCATTTTGCATACATATAAGTTAGCTTTTCATGTATTTACATCACACTTTAGGCTAGATTGCATCACTTTACATCCTAGAGTGTTCTTGCACCAGCATACGCATGTTCCTTGCATTTTACATTACATTCAGGTTGTTGCTGGCTACTTTGGAGTCATGGAGGTTCCTGGACGTGCTGAAGCTGTTGTGGTGGTTTGTGGAACGTCGGATGTTTACTAAGGACCAGAGATCGGGGAGCAGATCGAGCATGGCAGGTCGATCTAGATGAGATCGACCAGAAGATCGAGAAGCCCAGGCCATCCAAGGGAAATGATCGAGACGAAGATCGAGTGGAGCAATCGATCAAAAGGTACGGACGTAAATGACGCCATGCAGAGCGAGAGCCGGATCGAGTCCACCACTCGATCCGACCGAAGATCGATACCAAGATCGAATGCAACACTCGATCCACCGAAGAAGATCGAGACCCAGATCGAGTAGAAGACACGATGTCCAAAAGTGATCGAGAGAGCCGCTCGATCTCGAAGTCGATCTCTGTCCTTTCAACCGTTTTTGGCCGCTAGCGAGGGGGGACCATCGAGCTGTTTTTACCATTTTGGGAAGGCGGCGATGATCTTTCCCCACACACACTTTTCATTCTTATCTTTTTTATGCTTTTCTCTTTGGTTTTTGAGGCGATCCGCCATGGATGGATCTTGTTTTGTTTTCAAGGCTTAGAGAATCTCACAAAGTGAGTAGATCTAGAGGTTTCAAACCAAGGTTGGACCTTTGAAACCCCTAACATGAATCTCAACCCTAGAGCCTTCATTCTTAGCATTCTTACATCTTCGTTAGTCATTCGCTTGATATTCGCCGCATCCTGGTCATTAGTTTCTTCATACTTGCATTTTTAGAAGAGATCGATCCAAACTGCTCGATCTAGTGGTCGATCCTGTGGTTGATCCACTAGTCGATTTTTGTTAAATCATAACCTTGCATTTTAATTTTTCTGTTTGTTCCTCGTAGTAGTTCAATCACTCTTGGTAATTTTAAAATAGTTTTACACTCCATTCGATCGTTGCACATAGTTTTTAGGATTTTCACAATATCGCCTGTCATTCGCTTAGCTTTACACTGCTCTTGCATTCTCTTTGATCTTCCTAGCTCCTAGAAATGGATTAACTCTCACTTGCACACTGTACTAAAACCTAAGTTTTGCATTTGAGTTTGATAACCTCATTGCATCTTCACCCTTGCAAAAGAAAGTAGTTATCATAAAGTCTAGCTAAAGATGTTAAAGAAAGCACACTTGGGAGGCATTCACATGTCTATTTTGTATATATTTTTTTGCTTTCTTTCTATTTCAGTTTTGTTTTTTTTATCTTTTGAGTGTGTAGAAAAAGGTATAAGGGATTGCAGGCCATGATCTTGGATCCAAAAGGAGTAAGGAGTGTCGAATATAGGCTAGAGATCGAGTGCTAGATCGACTCATCCTGGCTCGATCTTAGCTAGATCGAGCCAGTGAATCGAGAGGAGTCAGTCAATCTAGACAATATCGAGTAGAACATCGAGTGGAACGGTCGATCATAAGAGGATAACCCACCAATCCGTTCAGCTTGAAAAGCAAACGAGGTGTAGATGGACCGCGACACTCGATCCTAGAAAATAGATCGAGTAGTCTACTCGATCTGCCTCTCGATCTAAGCTTAAATCGACCCCCGAATCGATGACGTGGCTCGATCAAGAGGACTTAGCCAACATGCCAAAAATTAAGAAACAAGGGGTATACTCAATCCAAAGCTCGATTCAATTCGAATCGAGTCATAAATCGAGCAATCCTCTCGATCCTGGCCATTATGGGCATGAGATCGAGTCCTAGATCGACCAAATGGACTCGATCTCGTGCTGAGGTAACAATTTCTTTTCCCTCTTTTTTTTTACTTTCCCTCCTGTTTTAAAATTTAAAAAGTGGTCAAGGCTAGCATCTTTGACCATAAAAGATGTGCCTTGACCACACCTTTTGTCAGAAAACCACTTACCAAGCCACAGTTTTGTATTTTTGTTGGTCTTTATATTTTCTACTAGACCACACTCTCTCAAACTTTGTGTTTCGAGTTTTTAAAACAAGAGAGAGTGCGGTTTTTATTGTTTAAAAGATCAACAACATCTGTTTTCGAGCTTGCTAAGGTATTTCCGAATCATTGTTCAAATATTTTTAGAAATTTTCCTTTTTATTTTTTGCTTGAGAGCTAGATGTTAGGGAATTTAAGCGAATTTTTAAACATAGCTAGATATTAGGAAAAATTCTGGATTTGCTCTTATCTCTAGATTTTCTCCTCTATTTTCTTGCTAGAATTTTAATAAATTTCCCAAATATCTAGGGCATTGGTTAAATCTTTTTCTTTCTTGCCTACTCTTTCTCTCGATATTCACCGATTTGCTAATTCTCTTGCTTGAGAATCTTGTTTCAGGCATCATGGCTCCCAAAAGAACGAGAGAAGAGACAGCACAAGAGGGAGAAGGTCAAGAAGTGGCTGTTCAAGAGAGGGTCAGATGGTCTAAAGAGGAGAAACAAGACAAGGAGCGGATTCAATGGCTGAAGTTCGAGCCAACAAAGTTTGCGGACAGAGGATTGCTGTCTAAGATGGGGATTTTGGGGGATTTTGATCAACTCCTCCAGAAGATAGGGCTCAGGTGTTTGTCACAGATGGATTGCCCAACCTTTCCCGAAGTGACAATCGACTTCCTTGCCACTTTGGAGTTTGCGTACGAGAATCCTAGCGTCCCAACTCCTTCTCAAGGCCGCCTCTCTTTCAAGATCAAACGTCAAGCCTATAGTCTCTCAATCCCCGAGCTTTGTCAAACCTATGGCCTCGATGCTGCCGCCACGAAGGTTGAGTTCCCCTCTTTCACTCAAGCAAACTATTTGTGGGACCTCATAGCCAACGATGAATACAATGCGAATACTGCAAAGATCAAGAGAGTGAGGAGTCCAGTACTGCGTTACACGCTGAAGCTGATCGCCAACACCTTCAGTCGACGGTCAGTAGCTCCCACAGTAACCAAGACGGAGCATTACTTCTTGTTCCAGGGCATTAAGCATCTCGTGTGTGACCCCGATGAGAATGATGAGCCGTTGGAAGACCAATTAGGAGACGACGTGAACTACGGATGTATCCTAGCTGCTTCACTGGTGAAATACAAGGCGTATGCCTTGAGATGCAAGGCAAGCTCGTCGCTTATTGGAGGCTTCCTTACGCCCTTGTTCGTGCAAGCTAGTGTACCACTTCAAGACTTTACTCCTGTTCCGGATAGAGCTTTCATGGACGAGATATACCTAAGGAACACGGACAGCTTGGGACGCACGCCAGCTGAGGGCTTCTTTGTGTATCTGTTCATTGATACGAAGAATAAGAAGAGGGTGTGTATCCTGCCAAACAAGAACGAAACCAAGCTGTTGAGAGTTGGGAACATCGAGTTGCTCCCAAGCTGTAGAGGAGTGTTTTGCTCCTCTAGGAGCCACAGCCGCCATGTAACAAGCTACTCGCCCAAGATCAGAGTCTCCTGCCACGGATGATGAGATGCCTGAAGCCTTTGTCCTCCTCAAGATCAATTTTGAGCCGCGGACTAAGACAGAAAAGTTATTTGCTTCTGTTGTGGAGATGCAAAGTCATCAAGAAGCTTGCTAAGAAAGTCAAGGCATATCAAGGGGCTTCGCCAAAGCATGCTGCAAGTGAGGACGTCCAACAGCCCGAGAAGAGGAGGCTTTCAACCGGTGGAGTTGTCATCCGTGAGACTCAAGCAAGCAACATCCAGCCGGCGCATCTTTCCCTCCAACAGCCAGCGTCCAAAGGCAAAGCCATAGCATCTAGCTCGTCTGGAACATCCTCATGTTCTAGCCGAGACTAGATCCGAGGTACCAACAACCTTCCCTTGTATATACCGCTCATATTTTCTTTGTTTTTGCTTAGTGCTTTTGAACTCTCTCGAATTTGTTTGCCACCGAGACGGTGTCATTCAAGTTTGGGGGAGTGTGTGTGTTATTTGACATGTTTTCTGTGCTCTTACTTTCTATTTGCATCCTTTGAGTCTTGCATTACATTTCATTGCTGTTGGGGTTGGTTTTCATCCTAGCGAGATCAACGAGATAATGGCTAAGTATAGAAGTGATTCTTGGCGATGCCAGAACTTTGCACGGGCGAAGCCAATCACCTCGCCCAAATAGTGCACGGGCGAGGTGAACCATGCAAAAACCGGGCGAAGCCAATCACCTCGCCCAAACCGTGCACGGGCGAGGAGAACCGTGCAAAAACCCGGGCGAAGCCAATCACCTCGCCTAAACCGTGCACGGGCGAGGTGAACCGTGCAAAACCCATACGAAGCCAGTCACCTCGCCCAATCCATGCACAGCGACTTTAAACAAGCACACTTGGGAGGTAGTCCCATGGTATCCTTTTGTATATATTATGCTTTCTAGTATTTCTTTTATGCTTTGTTTTAGTGTATAGAAACAGGATTTCGAACTGGGTCTTGAGAAAGTATGATGGGGACAAAGAACAGGTGTATTCTGGCTGATATCGGTCATTTGTATCGGTCATGAAAGACCGATACACAGATTTTCGGTCATTAGTAGCGATCATGATTAACCGATATCAGTGGAGCCAGTTTATACCAGTCAACATATCGGTCGCTTGTGACCGATATGGAAAGAAGTTTGAAAGAGGAATAGATTTTCGGTCATCAGTATCGATCATGCATGATCGACATAAACACACCGTTCTAATTTCGGTCCAGTGTGTCGATCATTGGTGATCGATAAGATTCTTGGAAACATTTCGGTCACCAATATCGGTCACTCATGACCGACATAAACACACCGTGTTATTTTCGGTCAAGTGTGTCGATCACTGATGACCGATACTAATCCCAGAAAGCACGTGAGTCTCTAGTATCAATCACTCATGACCGAAAATGCAATTTCGGTCAGTAATATCGGTCATGAGTGACTGAAACTCCATCCGAGGTAAGTGTCTCAACTTTCAAATTTTTTACCTCCTTTGGTTTGGAGCCAAAGTAGTTTGAATTTTTAAATGGGATTCCTTCTGACCTCTTTCCTAGCTTTTGAACACTTTTGTTTTTGTCCCCCACACTTTTGATTCCTTATGTTCCCTCACCAACCTTTGATTCCTTTGGTTTCCTCTCCTTTCTCTCTTTTTAAGCAACAACTCTCTTCACTTCTCTTCAGACTTAAACTCACTCTTCTTCTCACCTAATGCTCGAAATAACTAGTTCTTTTTCTCTTTTATTGCTTTCTCTAAGTGTTCAGAAGTTCACTAAAGGTTTGCTTCCTAAACTATCTCTCTTTGCTCTTACTCTTAACTTATGATAAAAACTGCTTTTATGAAGTTTTTAAGAGCATGCAGTGTTTAGTTATGATTGTTGTGCTATGATTTTGCAATATGGATTTGTTTTGAGATGTCAAGCTAGATGTTGAAGTTCTGATTAATATCTGTTTATTTCATTGCTTGCTCATCTTCATCCTTTTGCAAAATCATCATCTCTTTTGCCTAGGAACCATTTTGCTAGAATGTCCTGCATAACTGTTTATCTTTTGTGCATTGTAGTTTATCTAGTTGCTAGCTTTTGATCTCTTCTTGCTTTGAATATGTTTTAGCTTGTTGTTAGAACTTGTTAGACTTTTCTTAGCATTAAAGAGTTTCTCCATTTAAAGCTTTCAGCTATTTGGTTCTTCAGCTTTTATTCTTTCACTTACCTTGTTTTCAAGATTTGCTTTTGAAGGTACCATGGGAAGAACAAAAATAGCTGCTGGGAAAAAGGGAGAAGCACCTCAGGAAGCACCAATCCAACCAAGAACACAGAAAGATAAAGGAAAAGGCAAGGCTGATGAGCAATCATCCAAGGCCGCTGGGAAGAAGCCAGCTAAGGATAAAAGCGCCAAGCACAGAGGGAAGGGAAATGCTGTTGAGGAAGAGACTCCACCCATGAAGTACAGTGCTAGGGAACTCATGGAGGGATTCAGTAGATGTACCTTCAAGCCAACAAGATATCCTTGCCCTTCCACAATGAAGGAGCTGGGAATCTATGAAGACTGCATCTGCACCTTTGAATAGATGGGGCTTACAGAGCTACTACAGCCTCTCCCATCCAATGAGCGCTTCACTCATCAATTCCTCTTCACCCTCAAGGTGGTTTATTATGAGGAGAGTGAGCTCCCTGACCATGATGGATGGATCTCTTTCAAGCTTGAAAAACAGAAGTTCAAAATCACATTCCAAGAACTCTCTAGGGCGCTGGGGCTGAGCACCCACTTTCAAAGAGGGAAGAAGTTCTTAATCTATGAATTACAGTACACATGGTTTTGGGAGGCAGTTGGAGTAGGGGAATTTAAATCTGGGGCTACAAGGAACCAACACTTGAAGCATCCTGCAGTTAGATATACACACAAGGTGCTTGCAAATACATTTTTTGCAAGGAAAGAAACCTCACACCTAACTGGCAGGGAGAGAGCCTTCCTCTACAATGGATTGTACACTGGTCCAGGCACCAGCAGATGTGCAGTGAAAGTTCCTCCACCTAGCAAGCTTCCATGCCTTGTAAGGCTGTTGATGGAGCAGCTGCAAACATACCAGAGCTGGATTGTCAACAAGGGAAGAAGTGAGAAGAATCCACAACTGCACATTGGAGGAGTCTTGACAGCAATTCTACTAGCCTGTAATGTGAACCTTGAGGAGCATGCTGAAGATGATCTAGCTCCTGTCTGGATAGATATGGACTACCTGAAGAGGAGTCATTTTCTTGAGAAGAGCATCCAAGGCAAGTATGTTTATCAATTCCTCAACAACCACTTGGAGCATGTGAGAGTCCTTCTCTCAAACCCAAGGCTGACCTCCTTCACCACAACATCAAACTTTAATTTCAACTTGAGTAAGGAGGAGCTCTACACAAGCGGCCCTATTCCTACAGTAGAAGAAGAAGAAGACAGCTAGGAAGAAGAGGAGCACACTGAAGAGATCAGAGAAGAAGAAGAAGAAGAAGAACAATGGAATGCTACTGCTGGCGCTGAAGGCCAAGAAAGAACCCATGAAGAAGATGAGCTTGAAGAAGAAGAAGTGTTGAACTACAGCTCAAGGGAGTTCCACTTCCAGCCCTATGAAGCTCCCAACCAAGGAAGCTCTTTGAGAGTAGCTCATGAGCACATTAACACACTACAGAAGTGGTGCAAGTGGCAGGACAAAGCCATCAAAGGGCTTATGAAGATGGTGAAGGAGAAGTTCAGAAAGAACAAGGCTACATCAGCAAAAACTTCCCACCACAGCCACACCCAAGAGCTCTACTCTCAACAAGAATAGCAACTTAACCCATCTGAGCCAACTGAAGAGGAGGAAGCTGTATGGAACCCCCATGGAAGACACTCATTCCATGCTTAACCAAGTGACCAATGGGGTACATGGGCACAACCAAGGGCTTCATCTTATGATCCAAGAGCCCATGTTCCATCAGCTTGGGAGGCGCTAATCCCCAACCCCTCTGAAGTTCAGGATACATGGCAATGGGGAACACAAGGGACTTCTTCACAAGCTGAACAGCTATGGTCAAGCTTGGTTCAACCAACTCCAGACGCAGAGCATTCCACTAAAGTCTATGAGAGAAGGAAGAGGAGAGCTAGCAAGTCTCCACAAACCTCAGGATCATCCCACAACTCCTACCATTGAACCAAGTACCACATCCCTTCCATTGTTCTATACCATTGCATCTTTCTGTTTTTGTAATATATTTTGTTGCTTCTCTCTTCCATTGCTTTCATTACACAAGGGACTGTGTAATTTAAGTGTGGGGGAGAGATTTGGGGCTTGACTTTGTTTTCTGTTTTCTTAGTTTTTCCTTTTTCCTTTTCACTTTGAGTCTCATGCATAACATGCATACATGTAAGGCATAGAAAAACACAAAAAATCGAAACAATTTGAAATTTATTGCATTTTTGCAAACCAAAAAGAGAGCATGTAGTTGCATTTCATTCTTCTAGGATTGAGTCTAGTGTTGACATGTAGGTTGCATTGCATTTGCATAGGGCATTATGATGAGTTTTCCTTGTAAAGTGCTTAGTGTTTAGAGATGATTTCAGTTGTTAAGTGCTTAGTTGTTTGATGCATCATTTAATTGCTAGAAGTTAAGGCTGAACCATGCTTAGATTGCTAGATTTGGTCTTCTCATCTCATTCTGGACAGCATTTGTTCTCTGAAAATCAACTCTATCAACTTGAACTTTCACTTGGACTTTTAATTATCATGTCTTATGCATTGAAAAGTGATTGCATGGCTACCATATGCATATTTGGATCATCTTTCTCCTTTCTACCACTCTTGTTGATCCAAATAGCTGATCCTCAAAATTATGGGACAGTTACATCCTTACCCTTAACCAAAACATCCTTTTGAGCCTAAACACTATTGTGAGAGCTGTGAGGTCTTTGCATTGCATTTTCGATTTTGTCTTGGCAAAAAGTGTTGGGAATAAGGCTGGCAATGATTAGCTCTCTTGTAGATATCAGCTTGCATCTTGAGCTTGATTCTAGGATAGGAGTTCTGGGGTTTAAAAAGGGTAGAGTAAGTGGTTTGAACTTCATGTTTTTAATGTTTTGAAAGAAAGGGAAAAGATCTGAAATGGTACAAAAGGGGAAACAGTTTAGTATTGTGGTTAAGTAAAGGGAATAAAAGCTCTAAGTTTAAAAAGATGGTTTGACGCCAACAACAATGCTTAGAAAGGTCCCAAAGAAGAAAAATCTGACCAAGAAGCAATCCACCAAAGGTGATGAAGGCGCCAACACAACAAAGAAGAGCAAGTCCCAACCAAAAAGAAGCAGCCACACAAGCAAAAGAAGAAGTTTCCCAGCCATGAAGATGGGTAAAGGGTAGAATTTAGGAAAGGGTAGACTTAGAGGGTTCACTCTTAGGTTTAGAAATGCTTAGGACTCATCTTTGGGAAGTAAGGGTAGAAGAGAGCTTTGAATTGCATGCATAAGTGTGCTTTTACCTTTAGCATTTTGCTTAAGATGAAGTCATTTCATTGAGTGATCCTTTATGTTTTTGAACCCTTGTGCTTAAATGAGATCATTCTTATCTCATAACCTTACCCTTTTCAACCAAATGTCTTCACTTTATTTGCATAAGCATGATTCATGTTCTGAAATTAATTGAATGTTAAAGAGTTGATTGATTTGAGCATCTCCCTAAGTTGGGATTTGAGATCATTTTGAAACATGATGAGCATGGCTAGGATCTTTAAAGTATAGCTGATCATGTTTGCATCCTACAACTAGGCACTTGAGCATTGAAACTATCTCTTTACCTCTGCACTTTTGGAATCTGAATGCCCATTTTCAAACCTCACTCTCCCATTTTTCTTGATTGCTTGAGGACAAGCAAAAGGCAAGTGTGGGGCTGTTGATATCCCTTGTATTTACACCATTTAGGGCTGCATTTAGTACATATTTTGATCCTCTTTTGCATGTTCTCCCTTTGCTGTTGTCCCATTTTCTTCTCCTTTTAGACTTAGGTTGCATTTAGAGTATAGTTTGCATTTTCTTTGCATTTTGGATGTTTTTAGGTGCTTTTGGAGCTTAAAGGAGCTTGTAGGAGTTTTGGGAATGATACAAGATGCTAGCTGGGCAAAAGGGAGCAAGAAGGATCACAGCAGAAGATCTCTGCAGAAGTTTTCAGGCAGAGCACGGAGAGTTTCGGTCAAGAGTCAAAAGCTATCTTCTAGGCATAGGATTAACAACTATAACTATCTCAATTCCTTGACACTAATCACTTTGCTAAGCACAGATTCAAGATAAATCTCTTACTCAAACACGTGACCAGCAAGAATTCAGAACAGAACTTCAATCCTATAAAGCCAAAATGCACCTTAGACATCTAATTTCTTAGGCTAAGCATACAAATCCTCTAAGAGACCCTAAGCAGCATTTCATCAAACACTTACCAGGCGCAAGAGAAAGCCAAGATACTAAACAAGCCTGGCCAAGACTAATCTAGCGTTTAGCACATCGAATAGAGAGAAGACAATCATATTAAGCACAAGACATCACTAATCTAGTCCTAAAACCCCTCCAATCTATACCATCTCAAACCCTAGATAAGACTACTCACTAGCCATAATCAAAACCACAAATTCTAAGGAGAAAAGATGGTTAAGCATGATTAGAAAGAAGATTAAAGAACAATATATCAAAGGCAAATACATAAATTCACTAAATCAAGCAAGTTCTTACAAAGCAAAGCTGAAAAATGAAAGGTTTTAAGTGCAAGAACAGAAAGAAAATAACAAGATCCAAATTGCTTAACTCTTTTAGGGCCTTAGTATTTATAGGGAAACAAGAACATCCCTAGTAAAACATATATTATCGATACACATGTCGAGATCTTCTCCTCTTCTCGGCTGTATCGATGCCTCTTGGTCGATATGCATGTCGATACAGAAGGCTTCTGAGTTGTATCGGTTTGGCTCTCCAAGGTGTGAAGTCGATACAATCACCATTTAGTTAAGGCTCATCGAATAAGCAAGTCGATATGGGACCTCAATATTGCCCTGTCATGTATATCGGTCTTGGGACGTTGATACACTGCTCGATAGAGACTCCATTATGCTGCATTGAGGTGTCTAAGTCGATATGCTTTCTTCACACTTTGCCGCTTCTGTACCGATGTTGTGTTGGTCGATACTCTTATCCATATGCTCCGTATCGATCACATGGTGTCGATATCATCATCGATATTGATTCATCCACCTTTGTCTCTTGCCTTGCTCCATTCCCAGCTCACATCCATAGCTCCACATGACCTCCACACTCCTTCAAGTACCTAAATAAAACTCCAAATACATGTAAAATGCAATGCAGCTTCTAAAACTACACTAACTCCTAAGTGTATGCAAATGGGACAAGAAGAAGCAAAATATGCATGTTTAGAGACTAAAACTAGTGATGAATACAAGCTAAAATGGTATAAATAATGCAGATGTCAACACCCCTACACTTGCCTTTTGCCTGTCCTTAAGCAAACAAACTAAGACAAGGAGAGAGTGAGGTTTGAAGGTGGGCACTCAAATCCAAAAATAAAAAGGTAAAGAGATGGAATCAATGCTTAAGTGCCTAGTTGTGGGATTCAATCATAATCAGCTGTACTTTAAAGAATTTAGCCATGCTCATATCATCTTTCAAAATGATCTTAAATCTCAACCTAGACAAATGCTCAAATCAATCAACTCTTTAACATTCAATTAAGCTCAAAAGCTCAAATCATGTTTAAGCAAATCAAGTGAAGACATTTGATTCAAATGGTAAGGTTATGAGATTAAAGTGATCTCATTTACTCATAGTTTTCAAAAACATAAGGGATCACTCAATGAAGATGATTCTATCTTAGGCAAAATGCTAAAAGTAAAAGCCCACGTATGCATGCAAATTAAAACTCCCTTCTACCCTTTTACCCAAACATGAATCCTAGACATTTCTAAACCCTACAGCGATTTCCAAAGTCTACCCTTCTCCTAAAGTCTACCCAATCTTCTTCTTCATGGCTTTGGAAACTTCTTCTTTTTGCTTGTGTGGTTGCTCCTTTTTTGTTGGGACTTGCTCCTTTTTGGTTAATTGTCACCATTCTTTACATTTGGTGAATTGCTTTGGGTCTGATTTTCTCCTTTTTCTTGACATTTTTCAAAGCTTTTGTTGTTGGTGCTTTCCTTCATCGAACTCTTAGAGCTTTTTCTTCCCTTTACTTAACCACATCTTAACTTTATTTCCCCAAACTACCAGACCATACTTTTTTCTTCTTCTTTTAAAGCATAAAAACATGAAGTTCAAAACCACTTAACTCTACCCTTTTATCCCAAACTCCTAACCTAGAATCAAGCTCAAGATGCAAGCTGATATCTACAAGAGAGCTTAATATTGCCAGCCTTATTCCTAAAACTTTTTGCTAAAACAAAATTGGAAAATTATATGCAAAGGCCTCACAACTCTCAACATAGTGTTTAAGCTCAAAAGGAGGTTTGGTTAAGGGAATGGATAAGCTACTGGGATCTACTTCTAGAAGATAAAATTTCAGTATGAGATGAGAAGATAAAATTTAACAATCCGAGGATGGTTCAGCCTTAACTTCTAGCTTTCTCATGATGCATCAAACAACAAATCACTTAAAAATTGAAATCATCTCTAAACACTAAGCATTTTACAAGGAATTATCATCATCATGCCTTATTCAAATGCAGTGCAACCTATATGAAAAATACTAGACTCAATCCTAAATAAATGAATGAAACTACATGCTTTTCTTTTGGTTTGCAAAAGATGCAAAATTTTCAGATTTTTCGATTTTTTGTGTTTTTTTATGCCTTAGATGAATGCATGATATGCCTGTGACTCAAGATGAAAGAAAATGAAAAACTAAGAAAACAATAAACAAAGTCAAACCCAAAATCCCTCCCCCACACTTAAATTACACAATCCTTTGTGTAATAAAAGAGTAGAAGAGAGAAGCAACAAAAATATATTACAAGAACTAAAAATATGCAATGGTGTATACAATGGAGGAGTTTCTGGTACCTTAGAAGGTTGTGTGGGAGGTGTAAGAGGCGCCTGAAAGGTAATCCAGGTCAATGGTGTGGCTCCTCATTGTCCGCTCTCTTCTTCGGTGTCTTCTCTTTCTTGGCGCTTCTTGACAAGATGCCTTTGGTGGCACCCAAGCTGTCACTTTATCATAACCAGCAAAGGAGCGCCTTCTACTAGGAGTTCAAGCCACTCCATGGCTTTCCGCTTGTTGCTCTTCTTGAGGAGCAAAAGTAGAGGCGCTGCTAGACTTCCTCTTTAAGTCCTTGATTTGAGCCTTCATGCTTTTCATGTCCTTCACCAAGTTCTTGATGGTTTTGTCTTGCCATTTGTTCAATCTTTGCAAGAGGTTGATTTGCTGATGGACTTCCTTCAGAGGTACTCCTTGGTGTGAGACATCATGGGGTTAGAAGTGGTACTCCTCACTGTTGTAGCTTGGAGCATCTGAATCTTCTTCTTGCTCAAGTCCTTCTTCCATTTTCCCTACTTAAAAGACCACAAGGGGATAGTTTCCTTGAGGACGAGTGATGTTAGCGCCTTGGTAAATATGAGATGATGAAGCGCCAGTTTGGTGGAGAAGGTGCTGTGGAATTTGAAAGGCAAAGCTGTTGGGGTTGGAGAAGGATGTGAGATGCACATCAGGGATTAGAATCTTTGCAGCAGATCAATCATCTTGGATGAAGTTGTAGATGTACCTTTCACCCACTTGTTCACCAAGGAACCTTGCTCTCTTCAGGTATGGCAGGTCCAAATAAGTGATTTTGACTATTGCTGGTCCACTTTCAACTCCAGCTGCTTCCATTAATTGAGTGAAAAGTCCAGCACAATACAACTTTGGCACTTTGTCATTAGTGGTCGATAACTAAAGTTTGATGACTAAAAGCTGCTGCATGAAGATGGTAACCATGCCAGTTCTACCATTGATGTTATTGCATTTTGCATACATTTTGCATACTCATTAGATAGTTTTTCATGCATTTGTATCATGTTTTAGGTTAGATTTGCATCACTTAGAGTCCTAGAGCATTCTTGCATCAGCATTTGCATTTTCTCTGCATTTTTCATCCATTCCAGGTTGTTTATGGTTGCTTTGGAGACACGGAGGTTCGTGGAGGTGTGGAAACCAATGTAGCGGTTCATGGAAGCTCGGGAAAATGCTAAGGACCAGTGATCGAGGATCAGATCGAGCATGGCCGGTCGATCTAGGAGTTGATCGACCAGAAGATCGAGCCAACTAGGCGATCCAAGGATAATGATCGAGACGGAGATCGAGTGAAGCAGTCGATGCATCGGTACGGATGTAAATGACGCCATGCAGAGCGAGAGCCGGATCGAGTACACCACTCGATCCTCCCGGAGATCGATACCGAGATCGGATGCAACACTCGATTCACCACAGAAGATCGAGACCCGGATCGAGCCAAAGACACGATGGCCGGATATGATCGAGAGACCAACTCGATCCAATGGTCGATCTCTGTCCTTTCAACAGTTTTTGGCTGTTAGCGACGGGGGGACCATTGGACTGTTTTGGCATTTTTGGCAAAGGCGGCGACTACTTTTCGATAACTTTTGAGATTTTTACCTCCTCTCCAAGTTTTTTTTTTAGTTTTTTTTCTCTCTGGTTTTTCGGAAGAACACCATTGTAGAACAGTTTCAAGCTTTTGTATTTTCGAATCTTTATTGTTTTTAATCCAGTTTATCTTTCATGTTTATCGTTTCTTCTCTTCGTCCTTGCCTGATTTCCTTTATGTGTAGTGAGTAGTCCATTCAGGGTTAAGGGTTGAGAGGATTAAGGGGTAGAAAAGGTTCGATCTTGGTTTGTTTTCTAAACGTTTTAAATCTATCTCTTCTAAGGTGATGAAAGCTTAATGCTTGAAGACTCTCACGCCAAGAGCTTCACGATCCGAGAGGTCCCTTACCTTGACAGGATCCAGGGACCTCGGAAGATCTCACCTTAGTGATTAGTTACCCCTTCCCAAAAGCCATGGTAGTTTGGGGGACTAGTTAAGCCATTGTTTGAAATCTGTCTTCCTTGCCTTTCAACCTCTTTTTCCACCAAAAGCCATGGGTTTGGAGGAGAGGATGAAAGAGTGATCTATACCGAAAGCCACGGATAGATCTTGTTTTGTTTTCGAGGCTTAGAGACCCACACCAACTGAGTCGATCTAAAGTTTCAAACCCAAGATCAACCTTTGAAACCCCTTATATGAATCTCGACCCTGAAACCCTTCTCTTTAGCTTATTTGCGTCGCATATCACCTTTTGCTTGTTGTTTGATAGCTTCCTGGTCTTTAGATTCCTTGTTCTTACGATTTTAGACGAGATCGATCGTTTCTGCTCGATCTAGTGGTCGATCTTGTGGTCGATCCACTAGTCGAATTTTAACTATTCGAAGCTCTTCCCTTTAATTTATCTGTTTGTTCCTCGTGGTAACTGCTTGCTTTCTAGTATTTTTAAAATAGGTTTCACTCTGTTTAGGTTGCTGCAATTAGTTTTCAAGATTTTCTCAACAAACTGTCTCATTTCACTTAGATTTGTCCTAGATCTTGCATTCTCTGTGGATTCTCTATAACCTAGAACTGGATTGACACTCTCTGCTTGCCTTACTACAACGTTGCATGCATTAGAGTTTTGATAAGTTCTCTGCTGCATTAGACCGTAAAGAAGAAAACCATTATCAAATGGCGCCGTTGCCATTCTAGGTTGCTTAGAGAACATAGAGATTTGGGTCTTAGCAAAGACTAAGTCTTTACCTTTTTTTCAAGTCACTAATACTATTCTAAACCGTGTACTTTCAGGTACATGAATTTACGTTCACGTGGAGATAACAACCTTCTTCAACCGCTTGACAACATACATCAACTCGGACACTCACGTCAAAGGAGAGTCAGAGATCAAACAAGAGCTTTTGAAGAGATAGTTCAGAACGGTCAGGTCAACTTTGAAGACATGGCTGAGAATGAGCATCCTGAAGGTCCTCCTCTAGCAGGACGGGGCAATGGTATCCCCCAACACGCGGCTAGACCTCCGAGAATCATAGGAGCCGGAGATGCTCCCAATACCCACCACAATAGGTTTGGGATCACTCCTCCTCCGGTACAAAACAACAACTTTGAGATCAAGCCGGGCTTCATATCTATGGTGCAAAACAACAAGTTCCACGGCTTAGCAATGGAAGACCCGTTGGAACACTTGGACAATTTTGAGCAAGTGTGTGGAATGATCAAGATCAACGGTATATCAGAAGATGCCTTCAAGCTGCGTCTCTTCCCCTTTTCCCTCGGAGATAAAGCTAGACATTGGGAGAAGACCCTACCACAAGGCACCATCACATCATGGGCTGAGTGTAAGAAGGCTTTCCTCTCCAAGTTCTTCTCAAGCACCAGGACTGCTCGGTTGAGAAGTGAAATCAGCGGTTTCACTCAAAGGAACAATGAGACTTTCAACGAGGCTATGGAGCGTTTCAAAGACTACACGATCCAATGTCCTCATCACGGATTCAGTGAGGAGACTCTACTCAGCACAATCTACCGTGGAGCTTCACC
This sequence comes from Thlaspi arvense, assembly GCA_911865555.2. Lineage (NCBI taxonomy): Eukaryota > Viridiplantae > Streptophyta > Magnoliopsida > Brassicales > Brassicaceae > Thlaspi > Thlaspi arvense. Next base: position 18,872,643 of record OU466857.2, read on the forward strand.
AAAGATCCGGTTGTTGCTTGATACAGCTAGCAAAGGCAACTTCCTCGGTCAAGAAGTAGAAGAGGGTATGGAGCTAATAGAGAACCTTGCGTTGAGTGATGGAAACTATGCCGAGGATTATGACCGAGCACCAAGGGGATCAGAACTAGAGTCTCACAAGAAGGAGCTCAAATCGTTGCATGAGAAGATTGACAAGTTGGTCTTAGCTAATCAGAAGCATGTTCACTTCGTTGGTGAAGCTGAGGACAACCAAGAAGATGTTCCAACAGCTAATACAAGGGCAAGCTTCTACAAATCAAAAGTTCGCTGACATGAACACTCGGCTGGATTCATCCTTAACCGACTTCTCTACTCAAATAACAAACCTCAACAACAAGATCAAGCAGCTAGAGAAGGGCAAAGCAAGCACGAGTGGACAGAACAGCCATTCGGGGAAGTGTGAACAAAATCCAAAGGAGTATGCCAATGCTATTACGTTGAGAAGTGGCAAAGAGCTTGATCCTCCGGTTTCTACAAAGACCAACGAGGACGTTGTAATTCAAGAGGGGGAGGGTAAACTTTCAGCTAATGAGGAGATAAACTTTGACAACGTATGGATCCAAGGACCGAGGAGAGGTGACAAGGCATTCGTTGAGAAGAAAGCTGAGAAAACCACCAAGGAGAAGGATGAATACGTGCCCCCACCTTACGTACCAAAGTTGCCATTCCCGGGTCAGTTCAAAAAGCAGTTAATAGAGAAGCACCGAATCCTATTTGAGAAGCACTTGAGAGACGTGGAGATAAAGCTGCCTCTTGTAGACTGTCTCGCCATGATGCCCAAGTGCGCCAAGTTTTTCAAGGACACCCTTGCCAAGAAGAACAAAGAAAGCAAAGAAGTGCTTATACTAAGCGAAGAGTGTAGCGCGGTTATTCAAAAGGAGATAGTGCCTAAGAAACTGGGAGATCCTGGAAGCTTCACCATACCGTGTGCTTTGGGTCCCCTTGAGTTCAAGAGCTGCTTGTGTGATCTCGGAGCCAGCATAAACTTGATGCCTCACTCCGTGGCTAAGAAGCTTGGTTTCACTCGGTTTAAGGAACGTCGAATCTCATTGGTGTTGGCTGATAGGAGCGTGAGACTACCAGTGGGGTTGCTTGAAGACTTGCCGGTGCGAATCAGTGGAGTAAATGTACCTACAGATTTTGTAGTGCTGGAGATGGACGAGGAGCCGAAAGACCCACTCATCTTAGGGAGACCATTCCTAGCAACCGCCGGAGCCATAATATACGTGAAGAATGGGAAGATTGCCCTGCATTTGGGGAAAGAAATCAGGCTAGACTTTGACATCAACAAGGTTCTAAAGAAGCCAACCATTGAAGGACAAGCTTTCTATATCGAAACGATGGATGCCTTGGCGGATGAGTTGCTGGAAGAGCTAGCTATAGAAGACCATTTGAAGCTAGCACTCACTAAGGAGCCAGGAGAGTTTGGCTATGTAGACCAGAGAACTCAAGAGTACGTAAACCTACTAGATTCAGGGAGGATCATCAAGAATGAAGAAGGATGTTGCCTAGAAATCGACCCCGAGATCGACGCCATCCTCGATCCAGGAGTCAGATCGACAAGCCAATCGAGCACTCAACTCGATCCGGTCCAACAATCGACCAACAGATCGAGAAGGCCGCTCGATCAGGAGAAATAATCGAGTTGACGATCGAGAAAGACCTTCTGATCATTTTAGAGTCCAATCAAGAGATCGACTCAACGCCTCGATCCCTTACTCGATCCATATCAAATCGAGTAAGTGAATCGAGTTAAATGGCTCGATCTAGACGACATCGAGAGGAGAATCGACCGGAAGACTCGATCACAGGAGGGATAGCGATAGAGGAAAGCAGTCTGAAGGGCCATGCCTCGAGTTCAAAGGAGAGTTCCAAGGAGGAGAACAACAACAACAGCCACGAGGATGACTGGAGTGAGCTGTTAGCCCCAAAGGTGGACCTTAAGGAGCTCCCAAAAGGGCTAAGGTATGCTTTCTTAGGACCTAATGACACCTATCCCGTGATAGTAAACGAGAACCTTAGTGATGATGAGTTGCACTCGCTCTTAACTGAGCTGAGAAAGTATAGGAAGGCCATTGGGTACTCTTTAAGTGACATCAAGGGCCTTTCCCCAATGCTATGCACTCATAGGATTCATTTGGATAATGAAAACGCCACTTCTGTAGAACACCAAAGGCGTTTGAATCCTAACTTGAAAGAGGTTGTTAAGAAAGAAATCCTTAAGCTTTTAGAGGCTGACGTGATCTATCCCATAAGTGACAGCAAGTGGGTTTCACCTGTACACGTGGTGCCTAAGAAGGGAGGGATCACGGTCATAAGAAATGAAAAGGATGAACTTATCCCTACTAGGACCATTACTGGTCATAGAATGTGTATTGACTATAGAAAGCTTAACCTTGCTACAAGAAAAGACCATTTCCCTTTGACTTTTATTGATCAGATGCTTGAGAGACTTGCAAATCACCCTTACTACTGTTTTCTCGATGGGTATAGCGGTTTCTTTCAAATACCTATTCACCCAAACGATCAGGAGAAAACGACTTTTACATATCCCTATGGTACCTTTGCATATCGAAGGATGCCGTTTGGATTGTGTAATGCACCGGCTACCTTTCAGCGGTGTATGATGTCGATCTTCTCCGATCTTATAGAGGAGATGGTAGAGGTGTTTATGGATGACTTCTCTGTGTATGGTGCGTCCTTTCCTGCGTGTTTGTTGAATCTTTGCAGGGTACTTAAACGTTGTGAAGAAACAAACCTGGTGCTGAATTGGGAGAAATGCCACTTCATGGTCAAGGAAGGGATAGTACTCGGTCACAAGATTTCAGAGAAGGGTATTGAGGTTGATCAGGCTAAGGTTGAGGTTATGATGGGTTTGGAGCCGCCGGTTAATGTTAAAGGGATCAGAAGCTTCTTGGGACACGCGGGGTTCTATAGGCGCTTCATCAAAGACTTCTCCAAGATTGCACGCCCCTTTACACGGCTGTTGTGCAAAGAAGCTGAGTTTGTATTCGATGAGGAGTGTATGAAGGCTTTCGTGACCATCAAGGAAGCCCTCACGTCAGCCCCTATAGTCCAAGCACCAGACTGGTCTCTCCCTTTTGAGATCATGTGTGATGCTAGTGACTACGCTGTAGGAGCAGTCCTTGGTCAGAAGAAGGACAAGAAGCTGCATGTGATCTACTATGCTTCAAGGACCTTGGATGACATGCAATCACGATACACCACTACGGAGAAGGAGCTGCTTGCAGTAGTCTTCGCCTTTGAGAAGTTCAGATCATATCTCGTTGGCTCCAAGGCTATTGTATACACGGATCATGCTGCTCTATGGTACATCTACTCAAAGAAAGATACCAAACCTCGGCTCTTAAGATGGATTCTTTTGCTTCAGGAGTTTGACATGGAGATTAAAGACAAGAAGGGGATAGAAAATGGAGTCGCTGACCACCTCTCAAGGCTAAGGATTAACGAGTCTCTCCCTTTAGACGACTCTCTTCCAGAAGAACAACTTATGGCAATTACTACCGCGGTTTGTGGGAAGCTAGAAGGAAGGTTTGAGGAAGTGTTGAGTTTCAAAGAGGAGGATCTACCATGGTATGCTGATGTGGTGAACTACCTAGCATGTGGTGAGGAGCCAACACATCTCAACAGCTATCACAAGAAAAAGTTTTTGAGGGAGGCTAGTGACTACTTTTGGGATAAGCCCTACTTATACAAAAGAGGAGCAGACAGCTTGTACCGGAGATGTGTTACAAAGGAAGAAGCCAAGGATATTCTCTATCATTGCCACGGCTCATCCTACGGAGGACATTTCGCTTCGTTCAAAACAGCCACGAAGGTGTTGCAAGCGGGTTTCTGGTGGCCGTCTATATTCAGAGATGCACACAAGTTTGTGAAGAGCTGTGAGGCATGTCAGCGAGCAGGGAACATTACCAAAAAAAATGAAATGCCCCAAGTTCCTATCTTCGAGGTTGACGTGTTCGCTGCGTGGGGTATTGACTTCATGGGGCCTCTCCCTTCTTCGTACGGCAACAAATACATCTTGGTAGCTGTGGATTATGTCTCCAAATGGGTTGAGGCTGTTGCTTCCCCTACAAACGACTCTAAGGTTGTGATCAAGTTGTTCAAGAGTATCATCTTTCCAAGGTTTGGGGTACCCAAGGTTGTTATAAGTGATGGAGGAAGCCATTTTGTAAACAAGGTTTTTGAGAGCCTCTTAAGAAAGTATGGGGTTAAGCATAAGGTGGCTACACCGTATCATCCTCAAACGAGCGGTCAGGTGGAAGTCTCTAACAGGCAGATCAAAGCTATTCTGGAGAAGACCGTTGGTGCAACAAGGAAGGACTGGTCAGTAAAGCTAGACGATGCTCTTTGGGCTTACCGTACCGCTTTCAAAACGCTGATTGGTACAACTCCTTTCACTCTACTATATGGAAAGAGTTGTCACCTCCTGGTTGAGCTAGAACACCGTGCATTATGGGCTGTGAAGAGGCTGAATTTTGATCTCAAGACGGCTCAGGAAAAGCGTCTCATTCAGCTACATGAACTGGACGAGTTGAGGTTGAATGCTTACGAGAGTTCCAAGATCTACAAGGAGCGAACTAAGGAGGCTCATGACAAGAAACTGGTTGCCAAGGAGCTTAAGGAAGGAGGACTGGTGTTGTTGTACAACTCGAGGCTGAAGCTCTTCCCGGGCAAGCTAAAATCAAGGTGGAGCGGACCGTTCGTGATTCAAGAGGTCTTGCCTTACGGAGCTGTTACTCTTATGGGAAGAAGCGGTAGTGCATTCACCGTCAACGGGCATAGAGTCAAACCCTACCTAGTAGACAGCTTCGACAAGGATAGTACCTCGGTGCTTCTCCAAGACCCACCATCCGCCTAGCCAAGTAAGGTCTAGCTAAAGACGTTAAAGAAAGCGCACTTGGGAGGCATTCCCATGTCTATCTTGTACATATTTTTGCTTTCATTTCTCTTCTAGTTTTATGCTTTTATGTTTTTAGTGTGTAGGAGCAGGTCTAAGGAATCTAAACCTTGTCTTTGAGGTCCAAAAGGAGCAATAGGGGCTACAATAAGGCTAGAGATCGAGTGCAAGATCGACTGAACCTGACTCGATCTTTGCTAGATCGAGTCAGTAAATCGAGAGGAGCCAGTCGATCTAGACGAGAACGAGTGACAAGATCGACCTTGACGAAAAAGGATCGATCGATTCAAACCGGATCGACCGATCAAATTTCTCTCGGGAAAATCTGTGGGAACTTGATCGATCACTCGACTCGATCCACCACTCGATCCAAGCCAAATCGACCCCTAAATCGAGAACTTAGCTCGATCAGAGGGACTTAGCCGAGGGGCCAACATCTCATTGATCGAGGGAGCCAATCGATCCAGGACTCGATTCACTTTGAATCGAGTCCCAAATCGAGTAACCCTCTCGATCTAAGCCATTTTAGGCATGAGATCGAGTCCTAGATCGACCAAAAAGACTCGATCTCATGCCGAGGAGCAATGGCACCAAAGAGAACAAGAGAGGAGCAAGCACAAGAAGGAGAAACTCAAGAGGTGGTTGCTCAAGAGAGGGTCCGGTGGAGCAAAGAAGAGAAGAGGGATAAGAAGAGGTTGGAGAGGCTCCGGTTTGAACCCACGAAGTTTGCTGATCAAGGGCTTCTGTCCAGACTCGGGCTTCTTGGAGACTTCGATCAACTCCTCAACAACATCGGTCTGAGGTGTTTGTCGCGGATGGACTGCCCTACTATCCCCGAGGTGACAATTGATTTCCTTGCAACCTTGGAGTTCCGGTACGAGAATCCGAGTGCTCCTGTTCCTTCTCAAGGCCGTCTCTACTTCAAGGTTGGCCGCCAAGCTTACACGCTATCAATCGCCGAGCTGTGCCAAGCCTACGGTCTAAAGGCTGATGCAAGCAAGGTGGAGTTTCCAGCCTTCAAGCAAGCCGACGAGTTGTGGGATCTCATCAGCAAGGAGGATTACAAAGCCAACACCGCCAAGATCAAGAGAGTCAGGAATCCAGTGCTGAGGTATACCTTGAAGCTGATTGCTAATACATTCAGTGGAAGGTCAGTTGCTCCTACTGTCACGAAGACGGAGCTATGCTTCCTTTTCCAAGGTTTGAAGCATTTGGTGTCCGATCCGGATGAGAATGAAGATCCCATTGAAGATGAACTCGGCGATGAAGTGAACTACGGCTGTGTACTCGCGGCTTCTCTGGTGAAGTACAAGGCTTATGCCTTACGGTGCAAGGCAACATCATCATACATTGGCGGCTTCCTTACTCCCTTGTTCGTGCAAGCCGGTGTGCCCATCCATGACTTTGCTCACGTCCTAAACCGAGACTTCATGGATGAAGCATACATGAGAAACACTGATAGCTTGGGACGCACGCCAGCTGAGGGGTTCTATGCTTACCTCTTCATTGATGATGAGGACAAGAAGCGAGTGTGCATTCTTCCCAACAAGGATGAAACGGAGCTACTTGGTGTTGGGAACATCGTTCTTTCTTACCGACGGAGGAGGAGTGTTTTGCTCCTTTAGGAGAACCGCCAGCTGCAGCCATTGAACCGCGCCAAAGGTCAGAATCTCCAGGGACAGAGGATGAGATACCCGAGGCTTACACGTTGCCAAAGCTGGATTTTGAGCCGAGGACCAAAACCGAGAAGTTCTTAGCCTCGGTGGTGGAGATGCAGCGGAAGATCAACAAGTGGCAAGGGAAGATGCTTAAGAGCTGGGGAAGAAGGTCAAACAACTCCAAGGAAGCCAGCCTAAGCCAGCTGCAAGCCAGGAAATGCAACAACCCGAGAAGAGGAGACTCTCAACCGGAGGAGTTGTGATCCGCGAGACCCAAGGAGAAAACATTCAACCAGCTCACCACTCCCTCCAAGAACCAGGCAACAAAGGAAAGGCAACAATCTCTAGCTCCTCTGGAACATCCTCAAGTTCCAGCCGAGCCTAGACAAGAGGTAACAACCTTCCTCCATTGTATATAACCGCACATCTCTTATTTCTTGCATTGTGTTTGATTGCTCCTTCGGATGAGTTTGCGACCGGGACGGTGTCAAGCAAGTTTGGGGGAGTACTTGTGTGATTTAATCTTGTGTTCTTTGATCTTATCTTTCTTTTGCATCCTTGAGTCTTAGTCATGAAAAATTGGTAAAATTTTTAAATTTTTTTTTTTCAAAATTCATGTAGTTGCACTCATTTCTTTAGAAACATGTAGGATTGAGTCTAGAATTTCTCATATCACTTAGGTTGATTGCATTTGCATAAGGGGTTAGGATTTCTTAAAAAGGTGTTTTACTTATGAATCATTTCAATGCCCTAGTTAGTAGTTCTCTAATGCTTTGTTTATACTTTGAAAGTAAGTTCTAACCATGCTTGGATCACTAGTTAGGATTTTCGTGACTTGAATTGAACTCTCATGATTTGAAACTCATCCTACTAAGTGAAAACCTTAATTTGAAAATCTAATTATCAATCTTATGCATTTGAAAACGAACACATGGTTTTAAAATATTTAGGCTCTCTTCTTCCTTTTTACCACTCTTTGTGAGCCTAAGTAGAACTCCCTCCTTGAACCTTACCCTCCTTTGAAGCCAAATGTTCTTGTGTGACATCTTTGTGAGGCCTTATTTTCGGTTTGAACTTGGCATAAAGTGTTAGGTTTAGGTGACATGATTTGGTTTTCATAATTGATTGCTAGCTTTACATTTTGAAGCTAGGGATAGGCTTAGTATAAGTTTGGGAGATCATTGGGGTTGCTTTCTTGTGTATTTGTTCTCGGTTTAAAAAAACTTTGTGTTTTAAAGAAAGAAATGGGTTTTAAGTGAAAGGTTGTGTTCTAAAAACTAAGTATGCTCTAATAAATTTCAGGAGGTAGCTCTCCCATAATAAAAAAAAAAGAAGAGAAAAAGAAAAGAAAAATAAATAAAAGAGCCTAAGTGCCAAATAAAAATAAAAAGAAAGAAAAAAAAATAAGAGAGCTACCAATAAGAAATATCTAAAGAGCAAAAAAAATTATTTTCAAAACCTTTTCACTAGCCTAAAAAGTTTAAAAATGTTCTTGTTTTGAATTGGGGATTGCTGAGTTGAGAAGAAAGGGATAGACTTTTAAGTGGTGAGTGAGGATTAAATTTCTTAAATGAGAGGGGTATAGGACTGTTTGATAGTTTACATGGGTAGATGAGAATCTAATCATGTATGCATAAATTGTCTTTACCTTTAGCATTATGCGTTAGTTCAAACCATTTTTGAGAGAAACCCTTGTCTAATTATAAACCCTTTTCAAATGAGATCATTCTATGCTCATAACCATAACCCTTAGCCAAATGTGTTTCGCTTTAAAGTGCATAAGTTTGATTCATGGTTCGAATTTTAATGAATGTTAAAGGATGAATTTCTTTGATTGTTAGGAATAAGAGAGTCATGATTTGAATTTCTTTGTGTGATGAGTATGGCTAAGTCCTTTGGAGTATGAGTGTAAGCTTAGCATTTTAGGACTGTTAACTAGGACATTGAGATGATCTATTCGAAAGGCACCTTTGCAAAAAGTTTAAAACCCCTTTGATTTTTCTGAAAACCTCTCTTCCTTACTTATTTTTTGTTGCTTGAGGGCAAGCAAGGAGTAAGTTTGGGGGAGTTGATGTCATTGCATTTTGCATACATTTTGCATACTCATTAGATAGTTTTTCATGCATTTGTATCATGTTTTAGGTTAGATTTGCATCACTTAGAGTCCTAGAGCATTCTTGCATCAGCATTTGCATTTTCTCTGCATTTTGCATCCATTCCAGGTTGTTTATGGTTGCTTTGGAGACACGGAGGTTCGTGGAGGTGTGGAGACCAATGTAGCGGTTCATGGAAGCTCGGGAAAATGCTAAGGATCAGTGATCAAGGAGCAGATCGAGCATGGCCGGTCGATCTAGGAGTTGATCGACTAGAAGATCGAGCCAACTAGGCGATCCAAGGATAATGATCGAGACGGAGATCGAGTGAAGCAGTCGATGCATCGGTACGGACGTAAATGACGCCATGCAGAGCGAGAGCCGGATCGAGTACACCACTCGATCCTCCCGGAGATCGATACCGAGATCGGATGCAACACTCGATTCACCACAGAAGATCGAGACCCGGATCGAGCCAAAGACACGATGGCCGGATATGATCGAGAGACCAACTCGATCCAATGGTCGATCTCTGTCCTTTCAACCGTTTTTGGCTGTTAGCGACGGGGGGACCATTGGACTGTTTTGGCATTTTTGGCAAAGGCGGCGACTACTTTTCGATAACTTTTGAGATTTTTACCTCCTCTCCAAGTTTTTTTTTAGTTTTTTTTTCTCTCTGATTTTTCGGAAGAACACCATTGTAGAACAGTTTCAAGCTTTTGTATTTTCGAATCTTTATCGTTTTTAATCCAGTTTATCTTTCATGTTTATCGTTTCTTCTCTTCGTTCTTGCCTGATTTCCTTTATGTGTAGTGAGTAGTCCATTCAGGGTTAAGGGTTGAGAGGATTAAGGGGTAGAAAAGGTTCGATCTTGGTTTGTTTTCTAAACGTTTTAAATCTATCTCTTCTAAGGTGATGAAAGCTTAATGCTTGAAGACTCTCACGCCAAGAGCTTCACGATCCGAGAGGTCCCTTACCTTGACAGGATCCAGGGACCTCGGAAGATCTCACCTTAGTGATTAGTTACCCCTTCCCAAAAGCCATGGTAGTTTCGGGGACTAGTTAAGCCATTGTTCGAAATCTGTCTTCCTTGCCTTTCAACCTCTTTTTCCACCAAAAGCCATGGGTTTGGAGGAGAGGATGAAAGAGTGATCTATACCGAAAGCCATGGATAGATCTTGTTTTGTTTTCGAGGCTTAGAGACCCTCACCAAGTGAGTCGATCTAAAGTTTCAAACCCAAGATCAACCTTTGAAACCCCTTATATGAATCTCGACCCTGAAACCCTTCTCTTTAGCTTATTTGCGTCGCATATCACCTTTCGCTTGTTGTTTGATAGCTTCCTGGTCTTTAGATTCCTTGTTCTTACGATTTTAGACGAGATCGATCGTTTCTGCTCGATCTAGTGGTCGATCTTGTGGTCGATCCACTAGTCGAATTTTAACAATTCGAAGCTCTTCCCTTTAATTTATCTGTTTGTTCCTCGTGGTAACTGCTTGCTTTCTAGTATTTTAAAAATAGGTTTCACTCTGTTTAGGTTGCTGCAATTAGTTTTCAAGATTTTCTCAACAAACTGTCTCATTTCACTTAGATTTGTCCTAGATCTTGCATTCTCTGTGGATTCTCTATCACCTAGAACTGGATTGACACTCTCTGCTTGCCTTACTACAACGTTGCATGCATTAGAGTTTTGATAAGTTCTCTGCTGCATTAGACCGTAAAGAAGAAAACCATTATCAACCATCTGCTCCTCTAAGCGCCACCCCTTGATTGGTGTTGTCCAAAACACTCACAAGACCATTGTCAATCAGCTCCCATTCTCCTCCTTCAACAGCTCCACTTTCCTTCCTAGAAAATAGTGTATGCACCAGCGCCTTGTGCACATATCTGATTGTTGGATTTCTGATCAGAAAAGACTTGCTTCTTCCTGGATTGAAAGTGCCATTGGCTACATGCTCCCAAAGGCTGCTCATCTCTTCTTTGCTAACTCCAAGATTCTATCCTCTAGCGCTCCCATAAGAGAATCCAAAGGCATCTTCAATGGCGGAGAAAGACATTCTATAATCTTTCTTTGAAACTCTGAAAGTGATGAAGCCATCACCATCATCTTCAGGAGTCTCTTCTCCTGGCTCATAGAAAGTCACTTCAAAGCTTGCTATGAATTGGAGGACTTGGTCTTTGTTGGCTGAATGTGTTCCCACCAGCTTTGTGAGCTCCATTGTTTCCAACAAAGAATAGCAGTCTTCAAAGAGTCTCAAGGCCTTTAGAGATGGCACATGGGTACATCTAGTTGGCCTCACATCCACCTTTTGCAGCTTGTCATACAGCTGCCTTTGAGCTGGTGTGGTACCTTTCTTCTTTTGAGAGACCTGCTCACTGATAACATGTTTTTGGTTGTTCAAGTAGTATAAAAGCTCAAATGCAATCTATGGATGTAGTATAGTACAAGAGATTGTCAATCCAACCTAGGAAGCAGGAAGAACAATAGGAATGCAAGAGTAAAGCAAATCTAAGCAAATCGGGAAAATGATTGGTAAAATCGGTGAAACTAAATGCAACGACCAAATGAAATGCAAAACTATTTTAAAATCCTTTGATGAGGGTTAACTACCACTAGGAGAAAACAGAAGATTAAAAGTGCAAGTCTACTAATAACTAAAAATCGAGCACTGAATCGAGTAAAACAAATCGATCTAACAACTGAAAGACAAATGACTTATAATGAACAAGATGCAAGCTTTATGACAAGAGAGTGATAAACAGAGGTTTTTAAAATGCTAGAAGAGGGTTCAGGGTCGAGGGTCATATTCAAGAGTGTTCAAAGGTTCAAGCTTTGGTTTGAAAACATATAGATCTACTCATTTGATGAGCTTTCCCTAAGCCTTGATAACAAAACAAGAACCATCCATGGCGTGTGGTATGATTCACTTCCTCAATGTCTTCTCCAAACCCATGGCGTTTGGTTGAAAAAGAGATCAAAGAGCAAGAAAAACAGATTTCAATCTATAGCCTAACTAACCTCCTCTACAACTATGGCGTTTGGGAGAGGAAATATTAGTCTCTAGGATCTGGTTTTCTAAGACATCTGAATCCGGTTAAGGTAAGATAGGCTTGGAATCATAAAGATCTTTTCCAAGACTCTCTAAATCTTAAGACCCCAAGATCCTATAAGTGAAGGAATGAAGAACAAGAAAAACACAAAACTTAAACCTCTTAAACCCTTGAATCGCCTCAACCCTTAACCCAAAAATTACTACTCACTACTCATGATTGAAATCGAATGAAATGAAATAAAAGAAGAGCTAAGCATTATTAAAGAGCGATTAAAGAAAAAAACTGCTTAATAATAAAAAGATTCAAAGTTTAAAACATGAAAAAGCTTCAAGAACAGTGATAATGGCTCAAATCGCCTAAACGAAAACTAGAAAGATAAGACAGAATGTGGGTAATGAAAATGATGGCTGCCCTTTGCCAAAAATAGCCAAACCGCCAACTGGTCCCCACCCCCCTCACTACGGTCAAAAGCTGAGCTGGCCGAATAAGGTCTCAGAGATCGACTTGGGTTACTCGATCTCTGGCTCGATCGTCTTCTTTGATCATTTGCTTTTGCTCGATCTTCTACTCGATGCTTGGATGATCGAGTCGTGGTCTCGATCTCGCTCTCGTTCTGCATGGCTTCATTCACATCCGTACTTCAGATCGATCTCCTCACTCGATCTCATCCTCGATCCCTTCCTGAAACGATCCGGGTTCAGTCGATCTTCTGGTTGATCTCATCTAGATCGACCTGCCTAGCTCGATCTTGCTCTCGATCTCGGGTCCTTTGCTGAACGGCTGAGTTCTTCAAGTGTCCACAAGCTGTGTCCTGATCCTTTGAACGTCCAAGCAACCTCGAGAACTCCAGCGTGCTCCAAACAACCTGATAATGATGCAAAAGTGCAGGAATATGCAATAATGCGAATGCAAAGAGACCTAGGACCTAAAATGCAAAAAATGGAAGAAACTAGCTTATAATGCAAGATGAATGCATGAAAAACTATCCTAAATGCATGCAAAATATATGGTAATATCAACTCCCCCAAACTTGCCTTTTGCTTGCCCTCAAGCAAACAGAATTAAAGAAAGGTAGAAAGGTTTTGAAAACGGGGGTTTAAGTTCTTTGCAAAAGTGTTTTTCATATGAATCAATTCAATGGTCGTAGTTCTTAATCCTAAGATGCAATGCACACACTCATACTCCAAAGAACATACCCATATTCATCACATGTTGAATCTCAAATTATGACTCTCATATCCCAAACAATCCAAGAAACTTATCCTTTAACATTCATTAAGATCAAAACCGTGAATCACACTTATGCATATTAAAACCGAATATATTTGGCTTAGGGATAGAGGTTATGAGACAAAAATGATCTCATTCATAAGGGGTAATCAAAACAGTGGGTTCTCTCAAAGAAGGTTGAACTTATGCATAATGCTAAAGGTAAAGACAATTGATGCATACATGACTATACCCTCATCTACCCATATACACTAACAATAATCCTAAACTCCTCTCATTTTTCTTTCTTTTTAAGCTCACTCACCCTCCTAAAGACTACCCTCATCAACAAGGCAAGGCGCCAAGCCAAACCTCAAACAAAACATCATTTTAAAACTTTTTTGGCTAGTGGTAAGGCTGAAAACATACTTAGCTCTTTTCTTTTTATTTTGATAGCTCCCTACTCATTTTTTTTCTTTCTTTTCAAATATTTGGCCTTTTGGCTCTTTTCTTTTCTTTTTCTTTTCTTTTGAGAGCTACCTTCTTATTTAAACAAGAGTAATAATTTTTAAACACAAAGCCCACCACTTAAAACCATTCTCTCCCTTTGTTCAAATCCCAAACACATAAACTTTTTCAAATTGAAACCAAAAACAGAAATACTCCCATGAATCCCCGCCCTATCCTAAGCCTAAACTAGCTTCAAAATGCAAAGCAAGCAATCATATGAAAGCCTAATCATGTCGCCTAAACCTAACACTATATGATAAGTTCAACTGAAAAGAGGCCTCACAAAGATTCATCACACAAGAACATTGGCTTGAAAGGAGGGTAAGGGTCAGGGTAGGAAAATCTATTCAGGCTTACAAGAGAGTGGTGAAAGGGAAAAGAAAGCCTAAATATATATAAGTGATCCATGTATCCTTTTTCAAATGCATAAGTATGATAATTTAAAGTTCAAATTAAGGTTCTCACTTATTAGGACATGATTCAATTCATGAATGTTGAAGTTAAGCCACAAAAATCAAAACAAATGATCCAAATATGGTTAGAACTTACTTTCAAAGTGTAAACAATGCATCAAAGAACTACTAACAAGGGCCTTGAAACAATTCATGAGCTTAAAACACTTTTCAAGAACAACTTTGACCCCTTATGCAAATGTAAACAACCTAAATGCTTAAAAATTCTAGACTCAATTCTAAAATGGTTAACAACTCAAATGCAACTACATGAATTTTTTTGAAAATTTTTAAAACTTTTATCAATTTTTTGTTGTTCTCTATGCCTTACATGATGCATGATGACTCCAAGGATGTTAACAGAAAATAAGATCAAAGAAAACATGTCAAACACACAACACACTCCCCTAAACTTGAATGACACCGTCTCGGTGGCAAACAAATTCAAAGGAGTCAAAACACAAAGTGAAAATTAAATTATGCATGGTATATACAAGGGTTCGGTTGTTGGTACCTTGGAGCTAGGCTCGGCTGGAGCTTGAGGATGCTCCAGACTTCCTGCTCTTGCTAGGAGGGTCGTAAGTGACTGCCTTGCCTTTCTCCTTGGCTGTCCCTTCGTGTACAGAGTGGCGTGCATGTTGGATGTTGCTTCCATGAGGCTCACAGATCACAATCCCAACGGTTGGTTTTCTCCCCTTCTCGGGCTGCTCGATCTCCTCACTTGAAGACGCATCAGATGAGCTTCCTTGAAGCTTCTTGATCTTCTTGGCAAGCTTTTTGATCATCTTGCTCTGCCACTTGTTCACATTCCGCTGAACCTCCACCAAAGAGGCAAGGAACTTCTCGGTTTTGGTCCTTGGCTCAAAATCGAGCTTAGGGAGATCAAAGCTGGCTGGCATGTCGGCGTCTGAGGGAGGAGACTCTGAGGGTGTACGGGCAACTTGAGGTGGAACTGCTGCTGGTCCAAGGGTTGCGACACACTCCTCATTCGTTGGCAAAAACTCGATGGTGCCAATGCTGTCCAAATTTGTATCATCCTCGTTGGGCAGAATGCAGACCTTCTTGGCATGGTTGTGGTCGTAATACAGGTAAGCAAACTTTCCTGGAGCTGGCGTAGGTCCCAAGCTATCAGTGTTGCGCATGTACTGCTCGTCCATGTATGCTCTATCCGCGCAAGGCTCAAACTCTTGAAGAGGAACCCCAGCTTGTATGAACAGTGGTGTGAGGAAGCCGCCAATGAGTGCTGAGCTCGCCTTACACCTTAGTGCCCATGCCTTGTACTTGATCAAAGAGGTGGCCAAAATTCAACCATAGTTGACATCATCTCCGAGCTCGTCCTCCAATGGCTCATCATGCTTTTCTCGGTTGCATAAGATCTTCTTAACGCCTTGAAAGAGAAAGCATAGCTAATTCTTGGTAACCGTTGGAGCCACAGACCTCCCACTGAAAGTTTTGGCCAGGAGTTTGAGGGTGTATCTCAGCAAGGGGTTGTGAACTTTCTTGATGTTGTCGGTGTTGGCCTTGTAGTCGTCAAGGCTGATCAAGTCCCATAGATCGTTTGCTGATTTAAGCTGAGGGAACTCCACTTGCTTGGCAGCAGCGTTGAGGCCGTAGGCTTGACAGAGCTCGGCTATGGTTATGGTGTAGGCTTGCCTCTTGATCTTGAAAGTGAGGTGACCTTGCGATGGAGTAGGGAGGCTCGGATTCTCATAGGAAAACTCCAAGGTTGAGAGAAAGTCAAGCGTGACTTCTGGATATGTGGGGCAATCCATCCTTGAGAGGCAAGCAAGCCCCATGTCTTTGAGAAGCACATCAAAGTCTCTTAATAGCCCCATCTTCCCCAAAAGGTCTATGCTTGCAAATTTGGTTGGTTCAAAGTGCAGCCTCTCAAGTCTCTCCTTAGCCTTTTTCTCCTCCTTGCTCCATCTAACCCTTTCCTGAACCATTTCTTAAGCTTCTTCTTCTTGTGCTCTCTCTTCTCTAGTTCTCTTTGGAGCTATGGTGCCTGAAACACAAATCTCAAGGTAGAGAATGAGTATAAGCGGCGAAATTGAGAGAAAAACAAGCTAGGAAGGAAAAACTTCTAACAATAAACCTAGATTTTTTTGGGGAATTTATAAAAAATATAGCTAGACACTAGAGAAGAAAATCAAGAGATAGGATTAAATCTAGAAATTTTCCTAATATCTAGCTACTTCTAAAAATTATCCTAACTCCCTAGCAAATCATTTAACTAAATCGCAAAAAGGAATTTTTTTGAAAAATTAAGCAAGCAGATTAAGCAGCTCAAAAATACCTTTGTATGACAAGAAAATGAAATGCTCTACTCTTTAAAAAAAAACTCAAACTCGCTCTCTCTCTTTTAGTTTTGTAAAAATCAGTTTTTAGAAAGTGAAGATAAAAAGAGCAAAGAGAGGTTTTAAAGACCAAAAATCTTTGGACACATGCACAAGTGGTTTCTGAAAAAGCTTGGTCAAGGCACATCTTTCATGGTCAAAGATACTTGCCTTGACCAAGATTTGAATTTAAAAACAGGAGGGAAAGAGAAAATAGAGGGAAACAAAATTTTACCTTGGCACGAGATTGAGTCCATTTGGTCGATCTAGGACTCGATCTCATGCCCATGTTGACCAGGATCGAGAGGGTTGATTGATCAGGGACTCGATTCAGAATGCATCGAGTCTTAGATCGAGTGTGCCCCCTCGTTCCATGATTTTTGGTCACTAAGGCTATCGACTTGGATCGAGCCATGTGATCGATTTGTGGGTCGTTCGGGCTAAGATCGAGTGGCAGATCGAGTAAACTTATCGATCTTTCTTTGAGGATCGATTGAGGTCAGTCGATCCACACCTCGTTTGCATTTCAAGCTAAACGTATGGGTGGTTTATCCTCTCATGATCGACTGAGTCACTCGATTGTCTACTCGATCTCGTCTAGATCGACTGACTCCTCTCGATTCACTGGCTCGATTTAGTAAAGATCGAGCTAGTGTAAGTCGATCTAGCACTCGTTCTCTAGCCTCTACTCACCTTTCCTTGCCCTTTTTGGTTCCAAGATCATGACCTACAATCCCTTATCCTTTCACCTACACACTTAAACATAAAAAGCATAAAACTGAAATAGAAAGAAAGTAAAAGCACAAGATAGACATGGGAATGCCTCCCAAGTGCGCTTTCTTTAATGTCTTTAGCTAGACTTTACTTGGTTTAGGCCTGAGGTGGGTCTTGGAGAAGCACGGTGGTGCACTCCTTGCTGCAATCACTCGCCAGGTAGGGCTTGACTCTGTGCCCATTGACCGTGAAAGCATTACCACTCTTGCCAACCAAAGTAACCGCTCCATAGGGCAGAACCTCCTTGATCTCAAACGGTCCACACCACCTTGACTTTAGCTTCCCTGGGAATAACTTTAAGTGTGAGTTGTAAAGCAAGACCAGACTGCCCTCCTTAAGCTCCTTATGCACCAGCTTCTTGCCATGAACTGCCTTGGTCCTTTCCTTGTATATTTTGGCGCTCTCATAAGCATCTAGCCTTAACTCATCAAGCTCATGGAGTTGAATCAACTGCTTCTCTTGCGCTGTCCTGAGGCTAAGTTCATCTGCTTCACTGCCTATAGTGCCCTATGCTTCAGCTCCACAGGGAGGTGACATGCCTTGCCGTAAAGAAGAGTGAAGGGAGTGGTACCAATGGGAGTTTTGAAAGCGGTTCTATACGCCCAAAGGCAATCGTTCAGTTTACTTGCCCAATCCTTCTGAGTTACTCCCACTGTCCTTTCTAAGATAGCCTTGATCTGTCTATTAGAGACATCTGCTTGCCCACCAGTTTGTGGGTGATAAGGTGTGGCTACCTTGTGCTTCACTCCATACCTCTTCAAGAGACTTCCAAACACCTTGTTGATGAAGTGGCTGCCTCCATCACTGATCACTACTTTTGGCACACCAAACCGTGGGAAGATGATGATATTAAAGAGTTTAACCACCACCTTTGCATCATATGTTGGGGAGGCTATAGCCTCAACCCACTTAGACACGTAATCAACAGCCACCAAGATGAATTTGTTTCCGTAAGAAGAGGGAAATGGTTACATGAAATCTATCCCCCAAACATCAAAAACATCAACTTCAAAGATTGGCACCTGAGGCATCTCATTCCTCTTTGTGATGTTCCCTGCCCTTTGACATGCTTTACAAGCCTTAACAAACTCATGGGCGTCCTTGAACAGAGATGGCCACCAAAACCTGGCTTGTAACACCTTTGTAGCAGTCTTGAAAGAAGCAAAATGACCACCATAAGATGAGCCGTGGCAGTGAAGAAGGATGTCTTGTACTTCCTCTCCTGAAACACATCTTCTATACAAGCTGTCCACTCCCCTCTTGTACAAGTAAAGCTCATCCCAAAAATAATAGGAGATGTCTCTCATACACTTCATCTTGTGGTAATGGTCAAGATGAGTTGGTTCCTCCCTACAAGCCAAGAAGTTCACTATATCAGCATACCAAGGCAGGTTCTCTTCTCTCAAGCTCAGCACTTCTTCAAACTGACCCTCTAGCCGTGTGCATACCACCATGTTGATCAACATAAGCTCCTCTTCTGGAAGTGAATCATCCAAGGGTAAGGCTTCATTCACTCTCATCCTAGAAAGGTGATCTGCTACGCCATTCTCTATCCCCTTCTTGTCTTTAATCTCCATGTCAAACTCTTGTAGAAGAAGATTCCACCTCAAGAGCCTCGGCTTGGTGTCTCGCTTGGAATAGATATACCTCAACGACGCGTGATCAGTGTATACAAAGACCTTAGAGCCAACCAAATATGATCTGAACTTCTTGATATTACTATATATTTTGCATGCATTTAGGATTGTTTTTCATGCTTTCATCTTGCATTATAGGATAGTTTGTTATATTTGTTGCATTTTAGGCTTTAGGTCCCTTTGCATTCGCATTTTGCAAATTTCTTGCATATATGCATCATTATCAGGTTGTTTGGAGCACTCTCGAGTTGAGGAGGTTATTTGGACATGAGGAGGATCAGAATGGAGCTCGTGGACACTTGGAGAACTCAACCGTGCATGCTAAGGACCCGAGATCGAGTAGCAGATCGAGCAAGACAGGTCGATCTAGATGAGATCGACCAGAAGATCGAGTGACCCAAGTCGATGCAAGGGAAAGGATCGAGACCAAGATCGAGTGAGGAGGTCGATCGAGAGTACGAACGTGGGCTATACCATGCAGATCGAGTTCTCGGCCCGATCACCAAAGGATCGACTTAAAGATCTAGCAAAGTCATCCGATCCAAAAGAAGATCGAGCCGAGGATCGAGTGACCCGAGTCGATCCCAGCCAACACTGAAGACTACGACCGTGCACCGAGAGGTTCTGAGCTAGAGTCTCACAAGAAAGAGCTTATTTCATTGCATGATAAAATTGACAAGCTAGTGTTGGCTAACCAGAAGCATGTTCACTTCGTTGGTGAAGCGGATGAGACCTTAGAGGAGCTTGAGTTGGATCAAGAAGAAGCCAATTGGGTGGCGGGTCAGAACAACTACAAACCTCAAGGGTATTCACAAGGCTACAACCAGAACAACAATCTCTCCTATAGAAGCACCAATGTCGCGAACGCTAAAGATCAAGTGTACCCTGCTCAGCAAGCAAAGCCATTCGTCCCCTACATCAAAGGTTTTCAGCCGAGTGGTGGTTTCCAAGGGCAAGGCAACTTCCAAAGACAACAGCAAGGAAACAAGGGTTATACACCAATGTACCCTCCGGGCTTTGTTCCTCAACAACAACCGATGCAACCGCAACAAGTTGATCCGGTACAAGCCATGTTTCAAGAACTGATTCAAGGGCAACCCTCTACAAACCAGAAGTTTGCAGAGATGAACACTCGCTTATACTCCTCTCTCACTGACTTCTCTACTCAGATTACAAACTTGAATAACAAGATCAAGCAGTTAGAGAAGGGAAAGGCGGGTACAAGTGGTCAGAATAGCTTACCGTGCAAGTGTGAGCAGAATCCCAAGGAATACGCCAACGCCAATACACTAAGGAGTGGGAAAGAGCTTGCACCTACGGTTCCTCCTAAGAACAACGAGGACGTCGTAATTCAAGAGGAGGAGGGTAAGCTTTCAG
The DNA here is from genome assembly GCA_911865555.2 of Thlaspi arvense. Taxonomy (NCBI): domain Eukaryota; kingdom Viridiplantae; phylum Streptophyta; class Magnoliopsida; order Brassicales; family Brassicaceae; genus Thlaspi; species Thlaspi arvense. The sequence continues at coordinate 18,892,702 of OU466857.2, forward strand.
CTGATGATGAGATCAACATCCACAACGTTTGGATTGAGAGACCAAGAAAGGGTAAGGAGGTTGTTGTAGAGAAGAAAGTGGAGCAAGCTGCTAAGGAGAAGGATGCTTATGTGCCTCCACCGTATGTACCCAAGTTACGTTTTCCTGCCTGCTTCAAGAAGCAGCTTATAGAGAAGCACATAATCTTGTTTGAGAAGCATCTAAAGGACGTAGAGATCAAGCTACCTCTCGTAGATTGCCTTGCCATGATGCCTAAATGGCAAAAAATTTCAAAGACACGCTTGCAAAGAAAAATAAGGAAAGCAAGGAAGTGCTTGTTCTTAGTGAGGAATGTAGCGCTATAATACACAAGGAGATAGTTCCCAAGAAGTTGGGAGATCCTGGAAGCTTCACTATATCTTGCGCTTTAGGTCCATTGTAGTTCAAGAGTTCCCTTTGCGATTTGGGAGCTAGTATAAATCTGATGCCTTATTCTATAGCAAAGAAGTTGGGATTCACGCGATTCAAAGATTGTAGAATCTCCTTGGTGCTAGCTGACAGAAGCGTGAGGTTACGTGTGGATTTGCTTGAGGACTTGCTAGTGAGAATCAGTGGTGTAAACGTGCCTACGGACTTCGTTGTGTTGGAAATGGATGAGGAACCCAAGGATCCGCTCATCCTTGGTAGACCGTTCTTAGCCACTGCTGGAGCCATCATCGACGTCAAGAATGAGAAGATAGCTCTACATCTAGGCAAGGACATCAGGCTTGATTTTGACATCAATGAGGTTTTGAAGAAGCCTACTATAGAAAGGCAAGCTTTCTACATTGAGACGTTGGACGCTTTAGCTGATGAGTTGCTAGAAGAGTTGGCTCAGGAGGATCATTTGAAGCTGGCATTGACTAAGGAGCCAGGGGAATTCGGTTACTTGGATCAGAGGACTCAGGAACACGCCAACCTTCTGGATTCTAGGAAGATTGTCAAGGAGGATGAAGGCGCCTGCCTAGACATCGACCCCAATATTGATGCCATCACTCGATCCAGGGGTCCAATCGACAAGATAATCGAGAACACAACTCGATCCGGTGCAACAATCGAGAGTCAGATCGAGGAGGGTGATCGATCCAGGAAATTAATCGAGTCCAAGATCGAGAGATGCCTTCCGATCAGTTCGGGGTCCATTCCGGAGAACGACTCGGCAGCTTGATCACTCACTCGATCCACCTTAAATCGAGTGAGCGAATCGAGTGAAAATGCTCGATCAAGACGACATCAAGAGCAATATCGACTGGATGAATCGATCTCAGAAGGGATAGAGGTTCAAGAAAGCAGCCTTAAGGGTCATGTCTCGGGTTCTAAGTAGGGTTCTAAGGAGGAAAACAACAACAACAGCCACGAGGATGATTGGAGCGAGATGCTAGCCCCAAAGGTGGACCTTAAGGAGCTCCCAAAAGGGCTAAGGTATGCTTTCTTAGGGCTTAACGAAACCTATCCCGTTATTGTGAATGAGAACTTAAATGAATATGAGTTGCGCTCGCTCCTAACAGAGCTGAGAAAGTATAGGAAGGCCATGGACGAGATCTATATGCCGGTGTACCTCTTCAAAGCTTCGAACCTTGCGCGGATAGAGCATACATGGACGAGATCTATATGCGTAACACCGATAGCTTGGGACCTACGCCAGCTCCAGGATTCTTTGCCTATCTGTTCTACAGTGATGACAAGAAGAAGAGCATATGCATCCTTCCTAATGTGGATGAAACACACGTGGGCAGCATATGCACCATCGAGTTCTGCCCAAATCAAGAGGAGTGTTATGCACCACTTGGAGAAGCCATGAGGCCGCCTCAAGTCACCCGTGAGCCCTCAGAATCACCACCCTCAGACGCCGTGATGCCAGCTGATTTTGAGCTCCCAAAGATAGATTTTGAGCCAAGAACCAAGGAGGATGCAGCGCAAGATAACCAAATAGCAAGGCAAGATGATCAAGAAACTTGCCAAGAAGGTCAAGGCGTTTCAAGGGAACTCTTACGCGCAGTCTAAGCAGTCCATGAGTGTAGAGGTCGAGCAACCCGAGCGAGAGCAGAGGAGGAGATCAACAGGTCAGATAGTCATCCGTGAACCTCAAGGCAGCACCCAACAAGCACGTCATTCCGTCCATGGATTCCCGACCGCGGATAAGGGCAAGGGCATAGCACGACGCTCCTCTAGTAAGAGTGGCTCCGCTGGAACATCCTCAAGTTCCAGCCGAGTTTAGCTCCAAGGTACCAACAACCGATCCTTGTAAATACCATCATCCGTTTTTGTTTTCTTTTGCTTTGTGTTTTGAACTCCTTTGAATTTGTTTGCCACCGAGGCGGTGTCATTCAAGTTTGGGGGAGTGTGTGTGTTATTTGACATTGTTTTCTCTCCTCTTATTTTCTCTTTGCATCCCTTAAGGCATAGAAAAGAACAAAAAAAATTTGTAAAATTTTTAAAAAAATTTTCAAAAAAATGCATGTAGTTGCATTCACTTTGTTAAACATTTTAGGATTGAGTCTAGAATTTTTTAGCATCTAGGTTGTTTACATTTGCATAAGGGGTTAAAGTTTTCTTTAAAAGGTGTTTTAAACTCATGAATTGTTTCAAGGCCCTAGTTAGTAGCTCTTTGATGCATTGTACACTCTTTGAAAGTAAGCTCTAACCATACTTGGATCATGTGTTTTGATTTTCGTGGCTTGACTTGAACATTCATGAACTGAATCTTGTCCTAATAAGTGAGAACCCTAATCTGAATTTTAATTATCATACTTATGCATTTGAAAATGAACACATGGATCTTATACATATTTAGGCTCTCTTCCTCCTTTCACCACTCTTTTGTGAGCCTAAGTAGAACTCCCACCATAACCCTTACCTTTCTTTCAAGCCAAATGTTCTTGTGTGATATCATTGTGAGGCCTCTTTTCGGTTTGAACTTGGCATAAAGTGTTAGGTTTAGGCGACATGATTAGGTTTTAATATTGATGCTAGCTTTGCATTTTGAAGCTAGATTTAGGCTTAGGATTAGGTTTGGGGTTAATGGGGATTGCTTGCTTACTTAATTGTTCACGGTTTCAAAAGAGTTTGGTGTTTGAAGTGTTTAAAAAGGGTTTTAAGTGGAAGACAATGTTTTCAAAATAAAAAGCTCTAAGTATATTTCCGAAGGTAGCTCTCAATTAAAAGAAAAAGAAAAGAAAAGAAAAGAGCCTAAGTGCCAGATAAAAAGAAAAGAAAAGAAAAGAAGTCAACATCTCACACCTCTCACATAATGATAATGTGAGAGAACAGGTTAAAAAAAATATAATAAGTAGAGAGCTATCAATAAGAAAAGTAAAGAGCTAAAAATGTTTTCAGCCTTTTCACTAGCCTAAAAGAGTAAGGATGTTTTCTGTTTCAACTTGGGTTTTTGCTAAGCGAATTGCTTTGGTGATAAGGGTAGTATCTATGAGGGTGAGTGAGCTAAACAAGGAAAAAAAAAGAAATGAGAGGGGTTTTAGGATGATTGTTAGTGTGTATGGGTAGATGAGAATCTAATCATGTATGCATCAATTGTCTTTACCTTTAGCATTATGCATAAGTTCATACCCTTCTTGAGAGAAACCCTTGCATATATGAAAACCCATTTAAATGAGATCATTCTAATCTCATAGACTTTGTCCTTAACCAAATGTGTTCGGCTTTAAAATGCATAAGTGTGATTCACGGTTTGATCATTAATGAATGTTAAAGGATAAGATTCTTTGATTGTTTGGAGTAGGAGAGTCATGATTTGAAATTCATTGTGTGATGAGTATGGCTAATTTTTTTGGAGTATGAGTGTGTGCATTGCATTTTAGAGTTAAGAACTAGGACCATTGAAATGATTCATTTGAAAAGCACATTTGCAAGAAGCTTAAACCCCCGTTTTTAAAACTCCTCTCCCTTCTTGAATTTTGTTTGCTTGAGGGCAAGCAAAAGGCAAGTTTGGGGGAGTTGATATTACTATATATTTGGTGTATTTTGCATGCATTTAGGATAGTTTTTCATGCATTCATCTTGCATTATAGGCTAGTTTGTTCTATTTGTTGCATTTTAGGTTCTAGGTCCCATTGCATTCGCATTTCACATGTTTCTTGCATAAATGCATCAAATCCAGGTTGTTTGGAGCACTCTCGAGTTGAGGAGGTTGCGTAGACGTGCTAAGGCTCGTGAGGAATTTCGTGGACACTTGGAGAGCTCAGGAGTGCATGCTAAGGACCCGAGATCGAGTAGCAGATCGAGCAAGGCAGGTCGATCTAGAAGAGATAGACCAGAAGATCGAGTGACCAAGTCGATGCAAGGAAATGGATCGAGACCAAGATCGAGTGTGGAGATCAATCTGAAGTACGGACGTAGATGACGCCATGCAGATCGAGTACCAGATCGAGCTTCCAACCCGATCAGCACAAAATCGGCTCAGAGATTGACTAAAGCCATCCGATCCAAGACGAAGATCGAGAGACAGATCGAGCTCCATGTTCGATCCCAGGCAACTTTAACCGCTTTTGGCTTTTAGCGAAGGGGGGACCATTTGCGGTTTGGCCATTTTTGGCAAAACGCAGCCATCCCTTTCATTATCTTCATTCTGTCTCTTTACCTTTTTGTTCTCTCTCGTTTTTTAGGCGATTTTCCGCCATTGTAGAACTTCAAACTTTTTCTTGCTTTCGAAACCTTTGAATATTGAATCTTTTTGCTTTAATCAAACATTAATCATGCTTAGCTTTCTGCTTATTATGTTTTGTTCGGTTTTCTTTATGAGTATCGAGTAGTTTCATTTGGGTTGATGGGTTGAGGTGATTCGAAAGGGTCAAAAGGGTTAAAGCTTTGAGTTTTCTTGTTCTTCATTACTTTCTCTTCTAGGATCTTGAGTACTTAAGGCTTAGAGACTCACGCCAAGATCTCTATGATCCAAGGGATGTCTTACCTTGACAGGATTCAGATGTTCTGGAAAATCAGATCCTAGAGGCTAATCCTTCCTTTCCCACATGCCATGGTTGTTTAGGGGATTAGTTAGGTCATCTGTTTGAAATCTGTGTTCCAAGCTCTTCGATCTCTTTTTCCACCAAACGCCATGGGTTTGGAGAAGAGATTGAGGAAGTGACCCATACCACACGCTATGGATGGGTCTTGCTTTGTTTTCAAGGCCTAGAGAACCTCTTAAAAGAGTAGATCCAACGTTTTCAAACCAAGCTTTAATCTTTAAGACCCACGAATATGACCCTCAACCCTAGACCCTCTCTCTTAGTGTTTTAAACCTCTGCTTATCATTCTGTCATCATAAAGTTTGCATCTTGAGCATTAATCCATCGCAACATTCATCATTTTAAGTTGTTAGACGAGATCAATCCATATTGCTCGATCTAGTGGTCGATCCACTAGTCGATTTTTAGTTTTTTATAGCTTTGCATTTTTATCATTCCGCTTTTTCCTCGTGGTAGTTAACCCTCTTTCAGGGATTTTAAATTTGTTTTGCTTTGCATTTGACACTTGCATTTAGTTTAAAGGATTTTACCAATCATTTATCATTTTCGCTTAGATTTACTCATTCCCTTGCATTCTTAGGGAAATTTCTACCCCTAGGTGTGGATTGATACCTCTCTTGCATGATATACTACATCTTAGTCTTGCATTTGAGTTTGATAACCTCTCGTGCTTGCATTTACACCGTAACAAATGAGTTATCACAATATCGAGCTAGTAGCTCGATATGATCTGGTAAAATTCCACATCGGACTAGCATGTCGATATTCACATCGATACACCTTGACTTATGCTGAACAGCATGTTTTCATTCATCCTCTAAGGTGTATCAACATGAAACGTCGATATTCACCCGATATGCCTTAAAAAAGGCGATTAATCGCCTTTCATCCTCTCAGTTAAGGCATATCGGTGTGTTACGTCAATACTGTGCTCGATATGCACTCCCTGGTGTCGTATCGACCTGGTACATCGATACATGTGATCGATATTGGTACCAGTTGAGGCATATCGAGCTGTTTGTCACCCGATAAATTGCCATTGAAGGCGTATCGGTTTGCCCTAAACCAGTACTCTGATCAATACAAAAATCCTCACAGGTGTATCGATCAGGATCATCCTGATATGCACGTCGATACAAGTCTAATATACTTGTATTGAGCAAGATATGCTCGATACACTTGCTCGATATGAGCTGTATCGACGTGCATGTCGAGATGCTGGTCGATATTGACCCTTCTTCGACTCCTTCATCTCCCAAGCTTGGTTCCCTCATCCTTAACTTGAACCTGGTTACTAGGGACACTAAAAAACACCCACATAAACATAAAAACATAAAAAATGCAAAGCTATGTACAAGGATACTATGGTATTGCCTCCCAAGTACGCTTGTTTAGAGTCACTTAGCTTGACTTTCCGCAGCTCCTTAGTTGAGGTGTGGAGCAGGAGTCTTGGAACTCCTTGGTGTGATCTTGCTTCCCTTGACTCTCCTGGTGAATCAATCAATCTTCAGCACTGCAAAAGGCCTAGATCTTCTCTCTTGCTTCATCTTGTAACAAACTTCACCACTCTTAGAGCCAAATGGTCTCAAAACCACTCCTCCTTCTATAGGACCCAATAAGATTTCATTCACAGCATCAGAAACAGCCACTTCGAGGACCTCCACTTCAGTGGTATCAACAAACATCTTGGACATACAGTAACCATCAAAACTTGCACCCACATAGCCATCAAACTCTGGCCAATGCTCCCCAACTTTGTTAAACTTCTTAACCTCCATTGAGAAGGCTTTCTTATCTTCCAGCTTGTTCCCCTTGGAGTCAAACTTCAGCACTTTCTCCTTGGTTAATCTCAGCTCTATTGTACACGCCTTTGCATCAAATATTGCGCCAGCTGAAGCTTAGATCTGTCTCCTTAGAATGATGGCATTTTTGATCTTCCCTTCAACATCTATGACCAGGAAATCTGTTGGGATGACCACTCCTTCAATCATCATTGGCACATCTTTAAGAGCTCCAATCGGTGCCTTTACTGTGCCATCAGCTATGGTTAGAGACACATTAATCTCATGAAGTTGAGTGTAGCCAAGTGCCTTAGCAGTAGAGGATGGGAGAAGGTTGATACTTGCTTCAAGGTCACAAAGACAGCTCTTGAAAGTTTGTCCCTTGAGTTCATAAGGGAGAGTAAAGCATCCATGATCTCCAAACTTCTTGATGTTCAATACCTCAGTCTTGGAAATAGCTTCTTTCAGCTCTGTCCCAACATCAAGACCTCTAATCTTAATCTGGTTGGCATAGAGAATGGTGTACTTATCCATGAGTTGTCTCTTAAACCTTCCAGGAAAGGGAAGAGCTGGCTTGTAAGGAGAATGATCATAGATTCCAGTTTGGTTCTCAGCTTGACCCTCCTCAAGTAGCCTAGTCTTCTCCTCTTCCTTAGTTGCTGCTGCTTCAAGAGACTCTTCCTTTGTATCCTCTTTGTTGGCGTTAACTGCCAAAAACTCTTCTCCCCCACTCTGAAGTTCAATGTCTTCATTGAGCAAAGAAAGGAACTCTTCAATGACAGCTACCTCTTCATCTGAGAAGATCTCTTCGTCAGTGACTATGGCATTGCAGAACTCTTGAGGATTAACTTCTGCTTTTCCAGGAAGGTTGCCTTGAGTTTTAGGATCAGCTATGCCCTTGTTGTTCTCTAGTGTCTTCACTCTTGAAGCCAACCCATCTAACATGTTTGAAAACTCCATATGAAGAGTATCCATTCTGTTGTAAACCTCAACAAACTTCTTTGTGATCTCCACATTGGTAGCTTGTTGGCCTTGAAGGAGTTGTTGCAGAAGTCCTTTCACTTCAGCATCAGTGGTGTTGGATGAGCTTGCTTGACCTTGAGAGAATCCAGGAGGAGCAAACTGCTTTTGCTGGAAGTTGCCTTAGAAATTATTCCTTGGTGCATATCCTTGGTTGAATGGCGCAAAAGGCCTTGGCTAATTCCCTTGAGGTTGTTGTTGATGGTAAACTTGGTCTTGGGGGTTGGCAACATTGTTGATCCTGTAGGACAGGTTTGAGTTTTGTCTGTAGTTCCCATAACCATTGTAACCACCTTGATTCCCCAAGTAGTTCATCTCTTCTACTTGTAACTCCTCTTCACTAGGCAGCTCCACCATTTCACCAACATAGTTGATCTCTTTGTGTTGCACTTGGAGCAGCTTGTCTAGCCTAATGTTCAGCTCTTTCAACTCTCTTCTTGTAGACTCCAGCTCCTTCATAGTATTGCCATCATCTCCTCTTGGAGTTCTATCATAGTCTTCACTATAATTGCCATCACTTTGAGCTAAGTTCTCCACAAGCTCTAAGTCTTCATCTACATCCTTAGATAGGAAGTTTCCATTGGAGGCAGTATCAAGTAGCATCCTGATCTTAGGGAGAGCACCTCTGTATAGGGTGGAGAGGAGTGAAGCTTGTGAGAATCCATGGTGAGGGCACTGAAGTGTGTACCCTTTGAATATCTCCCATGCTTCACCAAAACTCTCACTATTCTTTTGAGCAAAACCAGAGATTTCATTCCTGATTCTAGCTGTCCTTGAAGTAGAGAAGAACTTGGCCAGGAATGCTCTCTTCCACTCATCCCAACTTGTGATGCTGCCCTGAGGTAAATTCTTCTCCCATTGATGAGCTTTGTCGCCAAGAGAGAATGGGAACAGCCTCAACTTGAAACCATTTTCACTGACTCCATTGATCTTAGTGAGAGAGCAGAGCCTATCAAAGTTGTCCAAGTGGTCCAAAGGGTCTTCTAAAGGTAAGCCATAGAACTTCCTTTCTTGGACCATGGAGATCAGACCAGACTTGATCTCAAAGTTGTTGTTCGGAACAGCTGGAGGGATGATTCCTGTTCTGTTGTTGTAAGCATTGGGCGCATCTCCTGCTCTAATGGTCTGATTAGGCGTGCACCATGTGTTGGTCCTCTCTGACCCTGCTCACCTTGGACTCTTTGTTGTCCCTGAACACCAGCAACTCCTTGAATTCCTTGTGCTCCTGGTCTTTGAAATCGCTGATCATCTATACCATGCTCCATGCTGAGCATTTTGCAGTCTCTCTCTTTCTTTTGTTGCTCTTAATGCTCTTTCCACTAGCAGAATGATGTGTCGATAATCCAGCAGGTTTTGATTGCCTCTAGATCTCAAGTTCATACACCTATAAGCAGAAGAGCAATTTGCAAATCAGTAACAAAAAGAAATGTAAAAGCTTGATCTGAAACAATCCACAAATCCTAATGTTTAAACTAAACTCATATGGCAACTGCGCCAATTTGATAGCAGGATTTTGGCTAGCTAAACAAATCCTAACACACTCATGTCATTGCAGTATGTAAGGTATCAATCCATCTTAGTTCATAAGACACCAAGAATACAACAAATCACTTAAGTCAAGCCAAATTCAAGAAAGAAGTTGTGATCAGACTAAACAGGTCTAAAGACTGAACTAAACAAGACAGGAAATTCAAATAGATAAAGTAAGGATCTAAGATTTGGGTTACTGATTAAGAGGGGGTTGGAACCTAATTAGTGATGCATCAAAAACATTCAAACAATGATATCTTCTAGACATAGGATTAACAACTATAACTAACTCAATTCCTTGACACTAATTACTTTGCTAAGAACATATTCAGGACAAATTCTTTTACTCAAACACATGATCATCAAGCATTGAGAACAGAAATCCAATCCTATAAAGCCATAATGCACCTTAGACATCTGATTCCTTAGGCTAAGAGAACAAATCCTCTAAGAGACTTAAAGCAGCATTTCATCAAACACTTATCAGGCATAAGAGAGAGACAAGATACTAAATAAGTCTGGCCAAGACTAATCTAGTGATAAGCGCATCAAATAGAGAGAAGACAATCATATTAAGCATAAGACATCACTAGTCTAATCCTAAAACCCCTCTAATCTATCCCATCTCAAACCCTAAATTAAACTACTCACTAGCCATAATCAAAACCACAAATTCCAAAGAGAAACAATGGTTAAGCATGATTAGAAAGCAGAATAAGCAAGAATAGATTAAAGGCAAATACAGAAATTCACTAAATCAATCTAGTTCTTACAAAGCAAAGCTGAAAAGGGAAAGGTTTGAAGTGCAAGAACAGAAGAAAAATAACAAGATCTAAGTTGCCTAACCATTTTAGGACTTTTGTATTTATAGGGGAACTAGAAAACCCCTAGTAAACCAAGATTAAACCGAAAATAGGCTGACTCGGATAGACCATATCGATCATGCACATCGATACTCATGTCGATATCATCTCTTCTTCTGGGTTGTATCGATATCCCTTGGTCGATATACTGGTTGATACAGAAGGCTTCAAAGTTGTATCGGTTTGGCTCTCCATGGTGTGAAGTCGATACAGTCGCCTTTTAGTTAAGGCTTATCGGGCAAACAAGTCGATACAGCACCTCAATATTGTCATGTGTCTTTGAATCCGTTTGGGACGTCCATACGCTGCTTGGTATGGGCTCCCTTCTGTTGCATCGAGGTCTCTCTTAGTCGATATGCTGCCTTCACACCACGCCTTCACTGTATCGATGTTGAAGTGATCGATGCTCCCATCGATATGCTCTGTATCGATCAAATGATGTCGATATCACCGTCGATATTGGCCTATCCGCCTTTGTCCTATGTCTTGCTTCATTCGCAGCTCACATCCATTGCACCACATGGCCTCCACACTCCTTCTAGTACTTGAATAAAACTCCAAATGCATGCAGCTCCTAAAACTACACTAACATTAACATAGGAACCATAAATGTATGCAAAAGGGACAAGAAGAATCAAAATATGCAAGTTTAATGACTAAAACTAGTGATGAATGCAAGCTCAAATGGTATAAATAATGGAGATATAAACAATGCAATCAAACAACAGACAATCACATCGTTGAAAACAACTGAAACATTAACATCTTGACAAGTCGTTATCATCTACTCCCTATGCAAATGTATGCAAACCTATATGAAATGCATCTAGACTCAATCTTAGTTATGCAAATGCAACTAAATGATCTTTTTGGTCCCAAAAATTTTGAAAATTTTATGGATTTTCAGTGCATATATATGAATGCATGAATGCATGAGACTCAAGTATGTAAAAGAGAAAATAAGAAAACAAAACACAATGTCAAATGCAATACCCTACCCCACACTTAGATTACACAGTCCTCTGTGTGATAGAAGACTGAAGGAGGGTGATAAGGGATACTCAGAATGAATACAAAAGGATTCATAAAGAAAGGATTGGGGTTGTGTATCTTAAAAGAGGTTTTGGCAGAGAGGAGGTCCACATTGATCCCTCATGATCGATGTAGGTGATCGATGTTGGACTTGGTTTTCTGGTCCCCTTTCCATTGGTCACCCATGATCGATGCTGCTGATCGATGTAATTTTCAAAACCTCCTGCCCATTTACATCGATTGATGCTGGTGATCAATGTAGGCACATCGAGCAAGCCTTGATCGATGTTACTGCTCGATGTAGATCCCCAAACTCTCGGTCAGTTTACATCGATCACTCCTGATCGATGTGATCCACATCGGTCAACCCTTGATCGATTCTACTGACCGATGTTGGTCGCCTGACTCTCGGGTTGATTACATCGATCACTCCCGGTCGATGTAATCCACATCGATCAACCCTTGATCGATGTGACTGACCGATGTTGGTTGCCAGACTCTCGGGTTGATTACATTGATCACTCCTGATCGATGTAAGTGCCTGATGTTGTCTTGCTCAGTTGACATCGATCTCCACTGCTCGATGCTCCTGATCCATGCTGGCTAGGACATGCACCAATTCAGCTAACCACTTACCTAAAACTCCACTGGCTCCTAGGGTCAAAAAAAAACACAAACACAACTTGTTGCCGTAGGAAGAAGAGAAAGGTCCCATGAAGTCTATGCCCCATGCGTCAAAAATGTCTAACTCAAAGATAGGAACCTGAGGCATCTCGTTCCTCTTCGTGATGTTTCCATCTCTTTGACATGCTTTACAAGCTTTGACAAACTCATGGGCGTCTTTGAACAGAGATGGCCACCAAAAACCCGCTTGTAAAACCTTTGTAGCGGTTTTGAAAGAAGCGAAGTGTCCACCGTAAGAAGATCCATGGCAGTGAAGTAGAATGTCTTAAGCTTCATCCTTTGAGACACATCTTCTGTACAAGCTATCAACCCCTCTCTTGTATAAGTAGGGCTCGTCCTAAAAGTAGTAGGCAACATCTCTCATAAACTTCTTCTTGTGGTAATGATCAAGGTGAGTTGGCTCCTCTCCACATGCCAAGAAGTTTACAATGTCAGCTTACCAAGGAAGATCCTCTTCCTTGAAACTCAGAACCTCTTCAAACTGCCCTTCTAGCCTTCCACAAACAGCCGTAGTGATCATCATGAGTTGTTCTTCTGGAAGCGAATCATCTAAGGGCAGAGACTCATTGATTCTCATTGATGTCATTGCATTTTGCATATATTTTGCATACTCATTAGATAGTTTTTCATGCATTTGTATCATGTTTTAGGTTAGATTTGCATCACTTAGAGTCCTAGAGCATTCTTGCATCAGCATTTGCATTTTCTCTGCATTTTGCATCCATTCCAGGTTGTTTATGGTTGCTTTGGAGACACGGAGGTTCGTGGAGGTGTGGAGACCAATGTAGCGGTTCATGGAAGCTCGGGAAAATGCTAAGGACCAGTGATCGAGGAGCAGATCGAGCATGGCCGGTCGATCTAGGAGTTGATCGACCAGAAGATCGAGCCAACTAGGCGATCCAAGGATAATGATCGAGACGGAGATCGAGTGAAGCAGTCGATGCATCGGTACGGACGTAAATGACGCCATGCAGAGCGAGAGCCGGATCGAGTACACCACTCGATCCTCCCAGAGATCGATACCGAGATCGGATGCAACACTCGATTCACCACAGAAGATCGAGACCCGGATCGAGCCAAAGACACGATGGCCGGATATGATGGAGAGACCAACTCGATCCAATGGTCGATCTCTGTCCTTTCAACCGTTTTTGGCTGTTAGCGACGGGGGGACCATTGGACTGTTTTGGCATTTTTGGCAAAGGCGGCGACTACTTTTCGATAACTTTTGAGATTTTTACCTCCTCTCCAAGTTTTTTTTTAGTTTTTTTTCTCTCTGGTTTTTCGGAAGAACACCATTGTAGAACAGTTTCAAGCTTTTGTATTTTCGAATCTTTATCGTTTTTAATCCAGTTTATCTTTCATGTTTATCGTTTCTTCTCTTCGTCCTTGCCTGATTTCCTTTATGTGTAGTGAGTAGTCCATTCAGGGTTGAGAGGATTAAGGGGTAGAAAAGGTTCAATCTTGGTTTGTTTTCTAAACGTTTTAAATCTATCTCTTCTAAGGTGATGAAAGCTTAATGCTTGAAGACTCTCACGCCAAGAGCTTCACGATCCGAGAGGTCCCTTACCTTGACAGGTTCCAGGGACCTCGGAAGATCTCACCTTAGTGATTAGTTACCCCTTCCCAAAAGCCATGGTAGTTTGGGGGACTAGTTAAGCCATTGTTCGAAATCTGTCTTCCTTGCCTTTCAACCTCTTTTTCCACCAAAAGCCATGGGTTTGGAGGAGAGGATGAAAGAGTGATCTATACCGAAAGCCACGGATAGATCTTGTTTTGTTTTCGAGGCTTAGAGACCCTCACCAAGTGAGTCGATCTAAAGTTTCAAACCCAAGATCAACCTTTGAAACCCCTTATATGAATCTCGACCCTGAAACCCTTCTCTTTAGCTTATTTGCGTCGCATATCACCTTTTGCTTGTTGTTTGATAGCTTCCTGGTCTTTAGATTCCTTGTTCTTACAATTTTAGACGAGATCGATCGTTTCTGCTCGATCTAGTGGTCGATCTTGTGGTCGATCCACTAGTCGAATTTTAACAATTCGAAGCTCTTCCCTTTAATTTATCTGTTTGTTCCTCGTGGTAACTGCTTGCTTTCTAGTATTTTAAAAATAGGTTTCACTCTGTTTAGGTTGCTGCAATTAGTTTTCAAGATTTTCTCAACAAACTGTCTCATTTCACTTAGATTTGTCCTAGATCTTGCATTCTCTGTGGATTCTCTATCACCTAGAACTGGATTGACACTCTCTGCTTGCCTTACTACAACGTTGCATGCATTAGAGTTTTGATAAGTTCTCTGCTGCATTAGACCGTAAAGAAGAAAACTATTATCAAATGGCGTCGTTGCCATTCTAGGTTGCTTAGAGAAAATAGAGATTTGGGTCTTAGCAAAGACTAAGTCTTTACCTTTTTTTCAAGTCACTAATACTATTCTAAACCGTGTACTTTCAGGTACATGAATTTACGTTCACGTGGAGATAACAACCTTCTTCAACCGCTTGACAACATACATCAACTCGGACACTCACGTCAAAGGAGAGTCAGAGATCAAACAAGAGCTTTTGAAGAGATAGTTCAGAACGGTCAGGTCAACTTTGAAGACATGGCTGAGAATGAGCATCCTGAAGGTCCTCCTCTAGCAGGACGGGGCAATGGTATCCCCCAACACGCGGCTAGACCTCCGAGAATCATAGGAGCCGGAGATGCTCCCAATACCCACCACAATAGGTTTGGGATGACTCCTCCTCCGGTACAAAACAACAACTTTGAGATCAAGCCGGGCTTCACATCTATGGTGCAAAACAACAAGTTCCACGGCTTAGCAATGGAAGACCCGTTGGAACACTTGGACAATTTTGAGCAAGTGTGTGGAATGACCAAGATCAACGGTATATCAGAAGATGCCTTCAAGCTGCGTCTCTTCCCCTTTTCCCTCGGAAACAAAGCTAGACATTGGGAGAAGACCCTACCACAAGGCACCATCACATCGTAGTGTGATATGTTGGCGTATTCCTTGGGATTTTGCTCACACTTTCCCGGTAAACTGCTTTGACCACTTGTACTCGCTTTACCTTTCTCTAACTGCTTGATCTTGTTGTTTAGAGTTGTAATCTGAGTAGAGACATCAGTGAGAGAGGAGTCTAAGCGGTTGTTCATCTCGGCGAACTTCTGGTTTGTTGAAGCTTGCCCTTGAAGCAACTGCTGAAACATGGCTTCTACAGGATCAACTTGTTGCGGTTGCATCTGTTGTTGAGGAACAAAGCCTGGAGGGTACATAGGAGTATAAGCTTTGTTTCCTTGCTGTTGCTGCTGTCCCTGAAAGTTACCTTGCCGCTGACCTTGAAAACCACCACTCGGCTGAAAACCTTTGTTATAGGGCACAAACGGTTTAGCTTGTTGAGGAAGGTACACCTGATCCTTTGGATTTTCAACGTTGGTGCTTCGATAAGACAAGTTGTTGTTGCCTTGGTAGCCTTGAGAGTAACCTTGAGGCTTGTAGTTGTTTTGACCGGCTACCCAATTAGCATCTTCTTCTTGGCATTGCTCTAGTTCATCCAAGACATCCGCAGCTTCCCCAGCAAAGTGTACATGCTTTTGGTTAGCAAGCACGAGCTTATCGATCTTCTCATGGAGAGACTTCATTTCTTTCATTTTTTCTTCTAGAGCAGATCCTCTTGGAGCACGGTCGTAGTCCTCTGAATAGTTTCCATCACTCCACGCCAGATTCTCAATGAGCTTCATACCCTCGTCTACTTCTTGGCCAAGGAAGTTTCCTTTGCTTGCCGTGTCAAGTAGTAATCTGATCTTTGGGAGAGATCCGCGGTATATGGTACTCAAGAGGGTCTCTTCACTGAAACCATGGTGAGGACAAGCTATAGTGTAATCCTTGAAACGTTCCATAGCCTCATTGAATGACTCATTCTGTTGCTGAGTGAAGCCACTGATCTCACTTCTCAACCTTGCTGTCCGAGAGCTTGAGAAAAACTTTGAGAGGAAAGCTTTCTTACAGTCAGCCCAAGAAGTGATAGTGCCTTGTGGAAGAGTCTTCTCCCAATGCCGTGCCTTGTCGCCTAAGGAAAAGGGGAACAAGCATAGCTTGAAGCTGTCTTCCGAGATGCTATTTATCTTGAGCATTCCACAAAGCTGCTCAAAGTTGTCTAGATGCGCCAATGGGTCCTCCAAAGCTAACCCATGAAATTTGTTGTTTTGCACCATCTGAACAAACCCTGGCTTGATCTCGAAATTATTGTTTTGCATTGGAGGAGGAGTGATCCCAAACCTATTATGGTGAGTATTGGAAGCATCTCCTGCTCCAATGATGCGTGGGGGTCTAGCCGCGTGGTGGGGGTTTCCATTACCCCTTCCCACTGCCCCGTGAGCTGGAGGAGGTCCCTCTAGGTGCTCGTGCTCTGCCATTGCCTCAAAATCCACTGAACCTTGCTGAACAATCTCCTCAAAAGCTCTAGCTTGCTCTCTAACTCGTCTTGATCATGCGTGTCCAAGCTGATGTATATTGTCCAAGGGTGTGAGTAAGTTGTTGTCACCCCTGGAACGCAGATTCATGTACCTGAAAGACACAAGTTTGAGAGTAGAGAAATCAGTAACCAACTTAAAGTAAAGGCTTAGTCTTTACTAAACCCCAAATCTTAATGCTTTCTGTCCCCTAAGATGGCAACAGCGTCATTTGATAACGAGTTTTTTGTAATGCAATGATGTATCAAAGCTCAAATGCAACACTGAGATGTAGTAAGCATTCAAGTGAGTGTCAATCCACACCTAAGGGTAGCAAGTTCACTAAGAATGCAAGGGAATAAACAAAGCTAAGCGAAATGGTAAATGATTGGTAAAGTCCTTAAAAACTAAATGCAAGTGTTAAATGCAAAGCAAAACAATTTAAAAATCCCTGGAAGGGAGTTAACTACCACGAGGAACAAACGTAAAGTCTAAAATGCAAAGCTAATATAACTAAAAATCGACTAGTGAATCGACCACTGGATCGACCACTAGATCGAGCAATACAAATTGATCTACGAAACAGTTTCAAGCGATTGACTTCTAATGAACGAGATACGAACTAAAAAAGCAAGCAATGATTAACAGAGATGCGAAGATGATAAAAAGGAGGGTCCAGGGTTGAGGATCATGTTCAAGGGCTTCAAAGGTTCAAGCTTGGTTTGAAAAATTTAGATCTACTCACTTTGTGAGGTTCTCTAGGCCTTGAATACAAAACAAGAATCATCCATGGCGTGTGGTATGATTCACTTCTTCATTCTCTTCTCCAAACCCATGGCGTTTGGTGGAAAAAGAGATTGAAGAGCATGTAACACAGATTTCAAAATATTGACCTAACTAGCCCCTTTTACAACCATGGCGTGTGGGAAAGGAAAGACTAGCCTCTAGGATCTGATTTTCCAGGACATCTGAATCCTGTCAAGGTAAGACATCCCTTAGATCATAGAGATCTTGGCGTGAGACTCTCTAAGCCTTAAATACTCAAGATCCTAGAAGAGAAGGTAACGAAGAACAAGAAAACACAAAGCTTTAAACCTTTTTCAACCCCTTTGAATCCTCTCAACCCCGAAAACCAAAAGAAACTACTCGCTAATCATGACTAAAACCGAAACAAAAGCGATTAACAGGAAACTAAACATGATTAAAAGGAAAGCTTCCTTAATAATCAAAATATTCAAAGGTTCAAAAACTCAAAAAGCTTCAAAAGTTAACAATGGCGAATCACCTAAGGTCCAGAGAGAAAAAAGGAAAAGACAGAATAAGGATAATGAAAGGGATCGTTGCGTTTTTCCAAAAATGGCCAAACCGCAAATGGTCCCCCCTTCGCTGCGGTCCAAAGCCAGCTGGATGGATAAGGTTAGTCTGGGATCAACTCGGGTCACTCGATCTCTGGCTCGATCTTCATTTGGATCGGATAAGTTCGGTCGATCTCTGAGTCGATCTTGTGCTGATCGGGTTGGAAGCTCGATCTGGTACTCCATCTGCAATGCGTCATTTACGTCCGTACTTCAGATCGATCTCCTCACTCGATCATGGCCTCGATCCGTTTCGTTGCATCGACTTGGTCACTCGATCTTCTGGTCGATCTCACCTAGATCGACCTGCCTTGCTCGATCTGCTACTCGATCTCGGGTCCTTAGCATGCACTCCTGAGTTCTCCAAGTGTCCACGACTTTGCTCACGAGCCTTAGCACGTCCAAGAATCCTCCAAAGCTCCAAAGTATCCAAAAACAACCTGAATCTGATGCATAATGCAAGAATATGCAAATGCTAATGCAAAAGTGCTCTAGGACCTAAAATGATGCAAACCAGCCTAATGTGCAAGGTAAATGCATGAGAAACTATCTTATATGTATGCAAAACACACGAAATATGCAGCAATATCAATAATATCCATAGCATAAAGTCTAAGCGGATAAAGCCATCCATGCACCAAGTTCGAAACAAAAAAGCACATCCGATGCATGGATGCGCAACACCAAAAAGTCAAATAAAAACCAAATCAAAGCATAAACATTCGAAGGCATTTTCTAAACTACCGCCTCGGAAGTCTCAGCGATCACGGACACCTTCGACACGTCCTGCTGAGAACCCTTTTCGGCAGCCAACTCATCAACCCTAGGAGTATCAACGTTCGACCCTGCGGGATCTTCCACGCCAGCCTTCGAAGCCATAACTTCCGTCAATTCATTAGCGAAGAAGGGCGGGACAGAATCGCTGGAAACCGGAGAAAGCTTCAGATCCTCTCGTAGGTCAGTTGCAAGACGCTCGAACTCTGCGTCAGCATCGGCAAGCTCCTCTTTCCATTTGGTCAGGGTCGCCAACTCTGCATCCAGAGAAGGAGGGTCCTCGCCCATAAGAACCCTCGTACGGGCAGGCCCCTTTAGCTTCTCGATCTTCTCCTCCGCTTGGCGAATGCGATTCTGGAACTTCTGGCCTAGTTCTCTCCTCGCCTCCTTACGCGCTTTCCTGGCCACAACCTCACGCAGCTCTCTGTCGGCCTCGAGCTGTCGCTTGAGAGAAGCGATGTCCGACTCACGTCTGAGCTTCTTCTCGTTGAAACGAACAGCAAGGGCCTCGGCTTCGTCGCGCTTTTTCCAGAATTCGTCCCTCTCGTCCTCAAGCTTCTTCATCCGAGTCGCGGCCTTCACCAGTTCAGTGGAATGTTTTAGCTCGGCCTCATCGAGACTAGCCTTGAGAGCAACGGCATCGCCGCGAGCCTCCTGAATACGACGCAAATCCTCCTGAGCATCTCGTTCATAGCCCGCGATCACCTCGGTCACTGCCTCGATAAACTGAAACATGATCACAAGCTCTTTGTTAAAAAAAAAAAAAAAATATATATATATATATATATACACACGTATCACAAGAGTAGCGGAGACAAAAGACAATTACCTTGACTCCTTGCTCAAAGCAAGAGTATCCGGCGCGGGAAGACGATCTCCTGGTTTAGAGAAGAGCGTCACGGACGCCGCAGCCTCATCAGCAGGCGCATCCGAAGCGGCTATGGCAAGATTCGCGTTGGGAACAGATGCAGGAACAGGAGGATCCTTCTTCGCCTTCTTCGTCGAAACAGTTGCGTCGCCCGCCTTCCTTGACGCGATGCGCTTCGAACCCCTTTTGTCCACTTCGCCTCCATCGGCTCGAGGAGTCACCTTTGATTTCTCCACATGACGAGACAAAGAGGATCCCTCGGACAGCAGAGAAGACTTCAAACCCGCGACGATCTCAGAAGAAACTCTAGCTGCCTTTGGCCTCGCCTCGCCCGAAAATTTTGAACTAGTGTTCGCCTCACCCAGAATCGTGGAGCTCGCGTTCGCCTCGCCTGAAATCCTAGGGCTCGCCTCCTTCGTCCCAATTGGTCCTTTCTCCTTCTCTCCCGCTCGCTTCTTGGCTTCCATCGCCTTTTTGTCGCGAAGAGTCATTTTGGCCGCCAGTTTGTAAATCGGGTCGACGTCGGATGAATGAGAAGATTCGGAGTAATCTATATCGATCCCGAGGTTGAGAGCTCGAGCACGTTCAACCCTTTGCAATGTTAAACTACTCGTCCAATAAGTCCTCCTCTGGCAAAACAGCTTCACCGAGTCGAGAACACCTTCGGGAATCCTTAACACGATCCGACGCTCTGCAACAACAAAAAATAAACGTTAGCAACGATACTCACATCGACTCGGGTACAAAATCCCTAAGTTTGGCAACGATCCGCTACCAATTCGCCCCCAGTCCGTCTTGACCTTCTCGAGCCATGCTCGGGCACGGAGGCATCGTTTATCAAACCAAAGAAGAAACGGCTCTTCCAGTCTCTGCCGTTACTAGGAAACCCGTGGATAAACCGCCAATCCCTTTTGTTACCGATGCAGTACGCCTCGGATTTCGAATTCCTACAAATATCCAACATGTTAAGAAGATGACCAACAGTAAGCTCTACCTCGCACTCGTAGCTGAGAACGACAAGACCAATAAGATGGCGAATGCCTCGAGGTGTAGTCTGGGCCAAGGCGATCTTGTATTTTTTATAAATACTGAGAGATAACCTCCGGGATGGGAAACCAAAGAAGGCAAAGGTAGAAAAAGCTCTCATAAACTGTAAAGTACCCAGAAGGCGGATGGTCCGCTCGCTCTGCCGAAGTAGGTAGCAGGAACTCAACCTCCTCGCTAATATTGAAGCGAGCCCTAAGATCTCTTAAATTCTCAATAGTCGAGAGCGTAGACCCTGGCGGATCAGCAACTTTCTTCTTCGCCCTCTTCTTTTTCGGCTGTTGCTCCTTCTGAGTTTTCATCATCTCTGCAAGCTCTCTCCTCGCCACGGCTGGGTCCCAGTTCCAGTCCTCTTCCTTGGGTTTTGTCTCTATCTCTTCAACTGCTTGAGAAAGATGTTTGACTGTGGTATGGGGACTCTCACCCTCGACGACCGGAGCGCCTCCCCCAAAACCCGCTTTGTTCGGTCCATCAAGGATTGAATCGACCTCGCCGCAATGACTCTCCTCGCCTCTGCGAGATAATACACTCGCCTCGCCCCGAGATCCCGTCTCACCTCGGCGAGATGATACGCTCGCCTCGCCACGAGATTCCTCACCTTGACGAGATGATATGCTTGCCTCGCCACTAGATCCCTCACCTCGGCGAGATGATACATTCGCCTCGCCACGAGATCCCATCTCACCTCGGTGAGATGATATGCTCGCCTCGCCATGAGATCCCGCCTCACCTCGGCAGGACGACCTGACGGCTTTGCTCCGAAAACTCACACCGCTGCGAGATCTCACCTCACTGCGAGGTCTTACCTCGCCTCGTCGAGATGACATACCGACCTCGTCCCGACGACTCGACTCGCCCCGACTAGACATTGAAGCTCGGGAGCGCGCATCGCCTTGGTTGGATCCAGCAGTTAAAAGATTCACCTCGGACCCAGAAGAGGGAGAAGATGTCATGGAGGTTTTTGGAGAAAGGTCAAAGACGGACCTGAGTATTTAAGGCGGACGGCGGCTGAACGGCAAAGAAAAGAAAAACCGTAATCGGAAAGAGAGAGAAAAGAGAAAACAAACCTTTGATTTTTTTTGAAGATTGAAGGTGATGAAAAAATAAGGAGAGACCTCGCTACTTATAGCCACTTCAACACCTCGCCTCAGGAGTACGCGGAACGGTTACAGTCCCCAAGGAGGATTGATTTCTAAACGGTCTTTTTAGGCCCAAAGAGATCAGAAGTCAAGGCCCATTAAGAAACCTAGAAGAGGATGTTCTGAAAAATTCTAAGTATAAAAAAATGGCGAGGCGAAACACAGCGCTTTGGCAAGGCAAGGGCGAAGCCAAACTTATGGACCAACGAGTAATTTCACCTCGCCTACGTAACGGGTCATTTCTCCTCGCCCGCGTAAAAAAATCATTTCGCTTCGTCAAAGAGGGAGTTTTCTCCACCTCGCTCAAAGTGGGGGAATCACCTCGTCAACTTAGAGCGAAACGTTATGCCAGGCTGAGCAATGGCGAAGCAAGATGTAACTTGGCGAGGAAAGACACTTCGCACCAGCTGAACAAAAAACCTCGCCACGACGAAGCAGACTCCTCGCTCGTGCAGAGATTAGCCTCGCTTTGCCAGCTGAATATCCAACTCACATCGCGAGGAGAAGAAAAGCATAGTCATCTCGCCATCGCGAGGAGAAGCAAGGCATAGCCACCTCGCCCTGGCGAAGAAAAGCGGAGCATTTTCATCTCGCTCCGGCGAGGTGAAGCATGGCATATTCACCTCGCCCTGGTGAGGAGAAGCAGAGCATTATTACCTCGATCCGGCGAGGTGAAGCAAGGCAGTTTCGCCTTGCCCCGACGAGGGGAAGTGGAGGCATTTTTACTTCGTCCTGCCAAAAACAAAGCATCTCGTCTTGGCGAAGCGAAAATTCCTAACCATTGATCTCACCTCTCTTAACACCTCGTCACCCACATTTCTTGAGTCTGACGAGCTGGGGGGGGGGGGGGGGGGGGGCTAACTGTTGGGCTCGGTTTTCACCCTAGCGAGATCAACGCAAAAATGGCTAAGTATGAAAGTGATTCTTGGCGATGCCCAGACTTTGCACGAGCGAAGCCGGTCACCTCGCCCTAGCCGTGCACGGGCGAGATGAACCGTGCTAAACCCGGGCGAAGCCAGTCACCTCGCCAAACCGTGCACGGCGAGGTGAACCATGCAAAACCCGGGCGAAGCCAATCACCTCGCACAAACCGTGCACGGCGAGGTGGACCGTGCCAATCACCTCGCCCAAACCATGCACGGCGAGGTGAACCGTGCTAAATCCGGGCGAAGCCGATCACCTCGCCCAAACTGTGTACGGGCGAGGTGGACCGTGCAATACCCGGGCGAAGCCAATCACCTCGCCCAAACCGTGCACGGCGAGGTGAACCGTGCAAAACCCGGACGAAGCCGATCACCTCGCCCAAACCATGTACGGGCGAGGCATAACCCGGACGAAGCCGATCGCCTCGCCTAAACCATGTACGGGCGAGGTGAACTGTGCAAAACCCGGGCAAAGTCAATCACCTCTCCCAAACCGTGCACGGGTGAGGTGAACCGTGCAAAAGCCGGGCGAAGCCAGCTACTTCGTCAAACCGTGCACGGGCGAAGAAAACTTTAAATCAAGCCCAAAGGCGAAGGCCCACGAAGCAACGAGGTGAAGCCCCAAGTCAAACCCCAGACGAAGCAATGTGCAAGTGGGCCGAGCCCAAATCCACGAAGAAGTCCGAAGCGGTGTTTACCCTAGAAGACGAAGCCTTGAGGAAGGGGGCGCCGCGAAGGGGATAAGGAAGGATTATCAACGCTAATATACTCCGAGATCTTCGTTTAGATTACGACTAGGAGTTGTATAATTAGCGAAAAACATCTTTTGATCTAGCTAAAGACTTAGCAGAATGCTTGTACCAAAAGCTAATCTAAGCAGCACTAATATAATCACCATCTTTGGATCTTTGTTCTCTCGTGTTTACCTTAGAATCTTTACGTCCTCTTTTATTTTTAACAGAAAAATTCTATTGTGTGAAATCCAGCCCACACACTTGGCATAAAGTATTAGGTTTAGGCGACATGATTAGGCTTTCATATTGATGATAGCTTTGCATTTTGAAGCTAGATTAAGGCTTAGGATAGGGCGGGTATTCATGGGGATTTCTTGGTTTTATTTAAAGAGTTTGAAGTTTGGAAGTTGAATAAAAGGGTTTTAATGGTTTTAAGTGGAAGGCTTATTGTTTTAAAAATAAAAGCTCTAGTTTGAATAAGAAGGTAGTTCTCAAAAATAAAATAAAAAAGAAAAGAAAAGAGCCTAAAGGCCAATGTTTAAAAAGAAAAAAAAAATGAGTAGAGAGCTATCAAAGTAAAAAGAAAAGACCTAAGTATGTTTTCAGCCTTACCACTAGCCAAAAGAGTTTTAAAATTTTGCTTTTATTTGAGTTTTTGCTTGGCGAATTGCCTTCATGATAAGGGTAGTCTTTAGGAGGGTGAGTGAGCTTAAAAAGAAAAGCAAAATGAGAGAGGGTTCTAGGATCATTGTTAGCATGTATGGGTAGATGAGAGTCTAGTCATGTATGCATCAATTGTCTTTACCTTTAGCATTATGCACAAGTTCGACCATTCTTAGCGATAAACTTTTGTTTGAATCGCCTTTATAAGTGAGATCATTTTTATCTCGCAACCCTTGTCCCTTAGCCAAGTGTGATTCACAGTTTAAAGTGCATAAGTGTGATTCATGGTTTTGAGCTTAATGAATGTTAAATGTTAGGATTCTTGGATTGTTTGGGATATTAGAGTCATAATTTGAAATTCGATTTGTGATGAGTATGGCTAAGTTCTTTGGAGTATGAGTGTGTGCATTACATCTTAGGATTATGAACTAGGACCTTTGAATTGATTCATTTGAAAAACACATTTGCAAGAAGCTTGAACCCCCGTTTTAAAACCTCTCTTCCTTTCTTGAATTTTGTTTGCTTGAGGGCAAGCAAAAGGCAAGTTTGAGGGAGTTGATATTACCATATATTCTGCATGTTTTACATGCATTTAGGATAGTTTTTCATGCATTCATCTTGCATTATAGGCTAGTTTGTTCCATTTGTTGCATTTTAGGTCATAGGTCCCTTTGCATTCGCATTTTGCATATTTCTTGCACTTTTGCATCATTATCTGGTTGTTTGGAGCACCTTGGAGTTGTGGAGGTTATGCGGACGTGAGGAGGATCAGCTAGAAGCTTGTGGACACTTGGAGAGCTCAACCTTGCATGCGATGGACCCGAGTTGAGTAGCGGATCGAGCAAGGTAGGTCGATCTAGATGAGATCGACCAAAAGATCGAGTGACCCAAGTCGATTTAAGAGGAAGGATCGAGACGAAGATCGAGAGAGGAGATCGATCTGGAGTACGGACGTGAATGACGCCATGCAGAACGAGAGCCAGATTGAGACCACGACTCGATCATCCAAGGATCGAGAAGACGATTGAGGAAGGTGCTCGATCCATCCAACCAGATCGACTGGAAGATTGAGCAAAGAGAGGCGATCCAGCAAGAAGATCGAGTGAGCTGCTGGATCCAGAGATCGATTCTTGAAGAGCCTTATCTGTCCATGCTGTCTTTGGCATCTAGCGAAGGGGGGACCAGTTGCGGTTTAGCCATTTTTGGCAAAACGCAGCCATCACTTTCATTATCTTCATTCTGTCTTTTTACTTTTTCTCTCTACCTTAGGCGATTCGCTATTGTTTAACCTTAAGCTTTCTTTTAGTTTTTGAACTTGAATCCTTTAATATTAAGTCTTTTTCGTTTAATCAATCGCTTAATCATGCTTAGTTCTTTGTTTTTTTTTTTTTTTCAATCGGTTTCTTTCATGAGTAGGGAGTAGTCCTTTTTGGATTTTCGGGGTTGAGGTGATTCAAAGGGTTTAAAAGGTTTAAGTTTTGTGCTTTCTTTGTTCTTAATACCTTCTCTTCTAGGATCTTGGGGTCTTAAGGCTTTGAGAGTCTTGGAAAAGATCTCTATGATTCCAGGGCTGTCTTACCTTGACAGGATTCAGATATCCTAGAAAACCAGATCCTAGAGACTAATCTTTCCTCTCCCAAACGCCATGGTTGTAAAGGAGATTAGTTAGGTCATATATTGAAATCTGTTTTCCTTGCTCTTCGATCTCTTTTTCCACCAAACGCGCTTGGGTTTGGAGAAGAGATTGAGGAAGTGAATCATACCACACGCCATGGATGGTTCTTGTTTTGTTTTCAAGGCTTAGAGAAAGCTCACAAATGAGTAGATCTAAACGTTTTCAAACCAAAGCTTAAACCTTTGACACTCTTGAATATGACCTTCGACCCTAAACCCCCTTTTAGCATCTTAAAACCTCTGTTCATCATTCGCTTGTCATAAAGTTGCATCTTTGTTCATTTGTATTCAATCGCTTTAAGTTGTTAGATCGGTCTGTTTTGCTCGATCCAGTGGTCGATCCAGTGGTCGATCCACTGCTCGATTTATAGCTTTTAGTAGATTTGCTTCTTTAATCTTCTGCTTTTTCCTATTGTTAGTTAACCCTCTTCCTGGGATTTTAAAATAGTTTTGCATTTCATTTGGTCATTGCATTTAGTTTTCTCGGATTTTAACAATCATTTTCCCGATTTGCTTAGCTTTGTTGAATACTTGCATTCCTAGTGTTCTTCCTGCTTCCTAGGTTGGATTGATACCTCTTGCATACTATACTACAACTATAGGTTGCTTGAGCTTTGATATTCTGGCTTGCTTGCATAAAAATCCTAGTATCACTAAGTGTAGCAACAACATCCCAGAGTCCCTCAAAGCTGTCAATGATATACTCCTGAAAAGCAGCCATGTTCATGGGTGTCTGTGGTCGTGGAGGACGCCTGAAAGAAGTGGATGTAGTGGTCTGACGTCTAGATGGTCCAGCATCAGCAGTAGTGGATACGCCAGCAGTAGCAGCTTTAGCAGGACGCAGAGGTAGATGATGCAGCAGACTCGCATCTGGCAGGAAGAGCAGCTGGCCTGTGACACCCTGGATCGTTCTGAGCGCTATGTTTGGCAACTTAATGCCAACATACTCTCCAGCTGTGGTAGTGAATGACCAGACAACTCCAGGCTTGAGCCACGTAATATGGCGCAGCTTCTGCTCATCCATGAGAGATCTGTCACTGCGAAGGCTGCAGGGTGTGACATCGATCTGAAAATGCTGAAAAATCGGTGTCAGGAGACTGCCAACACTCTTAGCCTTCTCCCCCGGACTGGTGAATGGTTTGGTCTTCAAGGAGACCAAATGCTCAGCGAAAATAGCGCCAAAGTTGGCGCAGATCATGTTATCCATGGGTATCACCTCATCAAGCATATCAGCGAAACCGTAGTAAAGGAGAATCAGCTCACTAACCCTCGTCTTGCTCGGCGCAGACTTGCACAAGATAGTGTTGCCAAGAAGGCGCATAATGTACCTCATGACCGGATGTCGAACCTCTGTCTCCGTGCTCGTCTTGCTGTCTAGACTTCATGCCCGAGCTTGGACCAGAATGTCTGCATGTGGGTCCACTGTGAGGGAAGGAGAATACTTGTGGGGTGGTCAGAGAAACCATAAATCCCACAAAGCTCCATCAGACTGATCCTGTAGCCAAACCCGCGGATCAGGAAAGTCAGCGTGCCTTCCTGCGCACGCTTAGCCATCTCATTCGCGTAGTACACGCAAGCAGTAGAGAGAAACTGCTGAACTAAGTCTGGGTACAGATAGTACTGCTGGAATGGCATAGTGCTCATCCCGATCCTCTCGAGTGTCTCCACAACCTCCTTGAAGATACCCATCTTCAGCAACATAGTGGCATCCGCGAACCTGGTGGGTACGACCTTCACTTCCTGCCATGCATTGTACAACAGCGTGTCGTACTCATCCCATTCCTCCTGAATATCATGGAGTATGCAGGTATCCCGTGATATCTTCTGCTTCGGAGTTCCTGCCCAAGCCACTCGAGAAGGTATCTTCAGGTTCTCTCGCTTTGGCCATGGAGGCCTGCAAACTGGGTAATTGCTGAACGATTGTGTTGAGCCCGACGTAGAGCTCGAAGACGAACCCTGTCACTGTCTTTTCTCCTGTCGAGGCATCTTGCAGATCTTGAAAACTGAGTTTAGATTATGAATGAGGGCCAAAATCCGCACGAATTAGGCTTTTGAATCACTCAATTTGGTGCAAGAAATCAAAAGTTGTGATTTGAAAAATATGGTTCAAGTGTTCGTTATTTTTCATGAAAATCGCGAGGAAGAAGAAAGAGGAGATATAACGCGTACCTTCGGCTCGGACGGATGACGAGCGTCACCTTAAGGGTGACGAGCGTCGCCTGTTTTTTGTCAGGTCGGGCTTTTTTATTTTTTTTTTATTAACTGAATATTAATCTAACACACGAAAAATAAAACTAAGTATAAAATATACAACTTACTAGGGATTGCCTCCCACTAAGCGCTGGTTTAAAGTCATTAGCTCGACTTTGATTGGCTGTTTAGACAGCTGGTGCATCATCGAGATACACAATGTGTCCTGCTGGAATCTCGGCTTGCGCCCAATAATGCTTCACCCTGTGTCCATTGGCAGTGAACTCCTCTCCTTTGGAGTTAATCAAGGCAGTGACACCATGCAGTCGAGCTTCTTTGAGAGTGAAGGGATCTGACCAACGAGAACGCAGTTTACCAAGAAAATGCTGTAACGAGACTTGTAAAGTAGTACCTGGTCATTGGGCTCGAAATGTCTGGAGATGATCTTCTTATCATGATATGCCTTTGTCATCTCCTTGTATAACTTGGAGTTTTCATAGGACAGATATCTGATTTCATCCAGTTCATTGAGCTGAATCAAGCGCCTCTCTGCAGCAGGCTTCAGATCGAAGTACAGATTCTTTATAGCCCATTCAACTTTGAACTCCAGCTCTACTGGTAGATGGCACGCCTTGACATAGAGAAGATTAAATGGTGTAGTCTCAAGTGGTGTTTTGTATGCTGTTCTGTAAGCCCATAATGCATCATCTAGTTTTGCTGACCAATCTTTCCTTGTCTTCCCAACTGTCTTCTCCAGGATCTGCTTGATCTGTGTGTTGGAAACCTCAACTTGTCCACTGGTCTGGGGATGATAAGGCGTGGCCACTCTGTGCTGTACACCATACTTCTTCAGCAGCTTGTCAAAAACCTTGTTAAAAAAAGTGAGAATTACCATCACTTATAACAATTCGCGGGACACCAAATATGGGGAAGATAATGGTCTTAAACAGCTTCAAAACCACTGCAGCATCATTAGTAGGAGTAGCCAACGCCTCTACCCACTTAGATACATAGTCAACAGCAACCAGAATGTATCTATTCCTATAAGATGAGGGAAAACGGCCCATGAAGTCAATACCCCAACAATCAAAGACTTCAACTTCAAGAATGAAGTTCTGTGGCATCTCATGTCTTAAGCTGATCATTCCTCTTCTCTGACAAGTATCACAGCTTGTAATGAATGCCTGGGCATCCCTGAACATAGTAGGCCACCAAAAACCAGCTTGAAGAACTTTGGAGACTGTTTTGAATGTGGCAAAGTGTCCAGCATATTCTGAGCCATGACCGTGAAACAGGACGTCCTGCACTTCTTCTTCTGCTATGCATCTCCTATAAATCCCATCAACACAATGTTTGTAGAGATATGGCTCATCCCAATAAAATCTCCTAAGTTCTCTCAAGAACTTCTTCTTGGCATACCCCTTGAAATCATGTGGTTCATCCTCTGCAGCAAGATAATTGGCAATATCAGCATACCAGGGCCTCTTTGGATCATCCAAAGCATAAACTTGCTCTTTAAAAGCTGTCCCCAAGCTTGCACAAATTGCAGCCAAATTCAGAGATTGGTGACGAGCATCACCATCTTCGTGCAAAAATCTGGTCACGACTCTCCTCTGTTGGTGACGAGCATCACCCCCCTGGTGTCGCTCATCACTGCCTTGCAGTTTCGTGATAACTGCTGGTTTTCAACGCTTTCTTCCTGCATTCTTGATTCAACCAAGTACACGTTCTCTTCAGGCAAGAAATCATTTATTGGGACACTGTCTTCAACCTGAATCCTCGATAGATAATCAGCAACTCCATTCTCAACACCTTTCTTGTCCTTCACTTCAATGTCAAACTCTAGAAGGAGTAGAATCCATCTTAACAACCTTGGCTTTGCATCCTTCTTCTGCATCAGATACTTCAGTGCTGAATGGTCAGTATGGACCACGACCTTGGAGCCAACAAGATATTGCCTGAATTTTTCAAATGCAAAGACAACAGCCAACAGTTCTTTCTCAGTTGTTGCATAGTTCTTATGAGCATCATCCAAAGTCCTACTTGCATAGTAGATGGCGTGGAGCTTCTTGTCTTTCCTATTTCCCAGCACTGCTCCAACTGCAAAATCGCTAGATCACACATCACTTCAAAGGGCAAGTCCTAATCTGGAGGCTGCACAACAGGGGCTGTAACCAAAGCCTGTTTGATCTGTTCAAAAGCAGACTTGCACTCTTCTGTGAATTCAAACTTCACATCTTTGCAGAGGAGAGCAGTAAGAGGTATTGCAATCTTGCTGAAATCCCTGATGAATCTTGTGTAGAACCCAGCGTGACCCAGAAAACTCCTTACTGCTTTGACTGAATCAGGTGCTTACAGACTTGTCATCACTTCAATTTTCGCCCTATCCACCTCTCTACCATCTCCTGAGACTCTGTGACCAAGTAAAATGCCATCTTGTACCATAAAATGGCACTTCTCCCAGTTCAGAACCAAGTGTTTCTCTTCACATCTCTGCAGAACTGTACACAAGTTGTCCAAGCAGCTCTTGAAGGAAGACCCATAAACTGAGAAATCATCCATGAAAACCTCCATAAACTTCTCAATCATGTCAGTGAAGATCGACGTGATGCATCTCTGGAAGGTTGTATGGGCATTACACAGTCGAAAAGGCATTCTGCGATACGCAAAAGTGCCATAAGGACAGGTAAAAGTGGTCTTCTCCTGATCATCTGGGTGGAGGGGGATCTCTGCATTGTTCAATGAAGCATTAACAATAACAGGATAGGTGGAGTTTTCTCCAAGGAAGGCATACCTTAGCCCTGCAGGGAGCTGTTTAAGCTCAATTTTTGGTGCTTTTGCTGCACTCCAATCACCCAATGTAGCAGCTTTCGCAGATGTGGTGACAAGCTCATCCTGTGCAACCAGTTCCATCACATGTGCAGTAGCATCCATCATCTTTTTGTAGCCTGTTGCAGCAGCATCCAAATGCTCATACTCTGCTGTAGAAGTGGTCAACGCCCTCTCCAAGGAGTCTTCTGATCTCATCTCATGGAAGATCTGATCAGCAATGTTGGTGAGAACATCCACATAAAAAGTCTGTCCATCAATGGTTGGCCTCTTCATCAGCTTGTCCATTTCGAATTGCATCACCAAGTCACCAACATTCAGCTCTATTCTACTCTTCCTGACGTCAATGATAGCTCCTGCAGTAGCCAGGAAGGGTCTGCCAAGAATCAAAGGGTCTTTGGGTTCTTCTCTATATTCCAGAACCACAAAATCAGTAGGAATCATGCAATCTCCTACTTTGATAGGTACATCCTCTATCACACCTTCAGGAACTCTGACTGATCTATTAGGTAGGACAAGAGATATCCTTGTAGCCTTAAAATCGGTCATGCCTAAGCTCTTGGCAACAGAATGAGACATAAGGTTCACACTAGAACCAACATCACACAATGATCTCTCAAACCTGTCAGAAAAGATTGTGCAGTCTAAAACAAAGCTCCCGTGGTCTGAAAGCTTCTCCGGCACTCTGTTCTGGATCACTGCACTGACCTGCTCGTTAATCATCATTGCTCCAGCCTCCAAACTCAAGTTATTGGTCACCATTCTCTTCACATACCTCCTTACAACAGGAGTGTTCCTCACATCATCAATCAATGGGATCTCTATAACCAACTTGTCCATGATAGCTTTGCATTTAACATCTTCAAGCTCTTGTTTAGACTTCTTAGGATGCTTAGGATAAGGTATCTTAGGCTTATAAACTGACTCTTTAGCATTTTTTTGAGGTCTCAGCCGAAACTGTAGTATGTTGCGACGGGTGACGAGCGTCACCAAGTTGGTGACGAGCGTCACTCGTTTCGGACAAGTCGGGAAGGGTTGCTCGATTTGGGTGACGTGCGTCACCCTCCTGGCGACGGTCGTCACCAATATGTAAAGAACAATGATCGGGGTCGTGCTCAGTGGGTGACGAGCGACACCCATCCTTGGTGACGAGCGTCACCCGTGGATTTGCAGCAGAAATTTCTTCATCATCATACTCTTCAAGTCCCACAAAATTTCTTGAGCTCAAATCCTTCTGCAACACTGGTTGCTAATATAGCTGCATATTCCATTCATTTTGCATACATATAAGTTAGTTTCTCACGCATATACATTGCATTTTAGGTTAGTTTGCATCACTTTAGGTCCTAGAGTGTTCTTGCACCAGCATATGCATATTTCTTGCATTTTGCATCACATACAGGTTGTTTTTGGCTACTTTGGAGTCTTGGATGAGGCTCGTGAGGATGTTTGTGGACACTTGGAGAAATCAGGATTGCATGCTAAGGACCTGAGATCGAGTAGCAGATCGAGCAAGGCAGGTCGATCTAGACGAGATCGGTCAGAAGATCGAGTATGGAGATCGATTTGGAGTACGGACATAGACGACGCCATGCAGATCGAGAACCGGATCGAGCTTCCAACCCGATCAGCATAAGATCGACTCGGAGATCGACCAAGGGCCACCCGATTCAAGACATGATCGATTGCTAGATCGAGCTCCCTGATCGATCCTAGACCAACCTTATCCGTCCAGCCTGTTTTTGGACCGTAGCGAAGGGAGGGGACCATTTGCGGTTTGGCCATTTTAGGCAAAGACCAATGATCCCTTTCATTATCTCGTTTTGTCGACTACTTTTTATCATCTCTTAGGTGATTCGCCATTGTTAGACTTCGAGCTTTTTCTTGCTTTACTTTTGAATATTGGATCGTTTAAGTTAAATCAATCGTCTTTCATGTTTAGTTCTTTGTTTATTGCATTTCGTACGGTTTATTTCATGAGTCACGAGTAGTTTCATTGGATTTTGGGGTTGAGAGGATTCAAAGGGTTCGTAAAGGTTTTCAAGGTTGGTGTTTTCTTGTTCTTCATGGCTTTCTTTTCTAGGATGTCGAGTTCTTAAGGCTTAAAGAATCTCACGCCAAGATCTTTATGATCAGAGATACCTCTTACCTTGACAGGATCCAGAGATCTCTGAAAATCGTATCCTAGAGACTAGTTACTCTTTCCCAAATGCCATGGTAGTTTAGAGGACTAGTTAAGCCGCGTGTTTGAAATCTGGTTTCCTTGCCTTTCAATCTCTTCTTCCGCCAAACGCCATGGGTCTGGAGGAGAGAATGAAGGAGTGATCCATACCGAAAGCCACAGATGGATCTTGTTTTGTTTTCAAGGCTTAGGGAACCTCACAAAGTGAGTAGATCCAAAGTTTTCAACCCAAGCTCAAACCTTTGAAACCCCTGAACATGAATCTCAACCCTGGATCCTCATTATAGTATTTCTTAATCTCTGTTGATCATTCGCTTGTTGCTTGCTCGCACCCTGGTCATTAGATTTGCTTTTGCTTAAACTGCTTTTTAGATCGATCGTTATTGCTCGATCTAGTGGTCGATCCAGTGGTCGATCCACTAGTCGGTTTTTATAAATTCCTAGCTTTGCATTTTTATTGTTTAGTCTGTTCCTAGTAGTAGTTTAATCCCTTCTAGTAATTTTAAAATAGTTTTGCCCTGCATTTAATCATTGCATCTAGTTTTTAGGATTTTTACAAAACTGTCCATCATTTGCTTAGTTTTACATAATCCTTGCATTCTCATTGACTTTCTAGCTCTTAGGATTGGATTGACTCCTCTTGCAATGTACTACAACTAAGTGCTGCTTGAGTTTTGATAACCTCCTGTTGCATTTTCTCATCCTAGAAAAAATCTTGTTATCAATTGCAGGTTCTTTCCACTCCTCAATGTGATGGCATTCACATGGTGTTTGGGATTAGCATCAGTTCTTCCCGGAAGAAATCCTTCTTGCCTCTGAACAAGTCCTGCAGTTTGGGCAACTTGAACATCAAGCTTCTTCATATGAGAGTTCAAACTCTCAATTTTTCTATTCAAGTCCTGATAGAGCGAATCTATCTTGCCATTGAAGTCCACTGTGAGCTTCTGTTCTCCTTCTAGGATATGTTCCAGCATGGCTTCCATTTTGTTCTCTTGTGGAGGTACAGAATGGTAGGAAGAAGAACCATAGTTCCTGTTGAAATTGCTGCTGTTCTGGAATGGTTTCTGGTACTCTGTCTTCTGGAATGGAGGCTTAGGTGTGTAACCAGGTGTGCTCTGATTTCCTGTGAAGGCACTCTTCTGATTTTTGTTGTTGTAGCCCCTGTTCCACTGCTGATTTTCATACCTTTGACCCTGAAATTCTCCAGCATTGATGAAATTCACATCTTCCTGCTCAATCTCTTCTGGACTTTCGAAAGTCTCTACCTCTGCAGCAAAATTAACTGACTTCTTTCCCACCAAGAGGCTGTGCATACTGTCCAGCTTAGCCTTGACTTCAGCAATTTGAGTTCCATCATCCAAGCCAGCTTGTTTCATCCTTTGAAAATCTGCATTCTTGGTGCTGTTGCTGCAGGCCAAGTTCTCAATCAACCTGATTGCTTCTTCTGGTCTGTTGGTGTTGAAGTTTCCTGCACTTGCTGCATCCAGCGCCATTGAATACTTCCAGTCAATGCCTCTAAAGAATATCCCAAGTAGTTGCACTTGACTGAAACCGTGATGAGGACAGTCCCTTTGATAAGACTTGAATCTCAGCCAAGAAGCCTTAAAAGCTTCAGTAGGACCTTGAGAGATTGATGCAATTTTCGTCCTCAGGTTCTCTGATCTAGCATCATCATAGAAATTGTTCAAAAAGGCATTCTTGGTGTCCTCCCAAGTAGTTAGCGAAGCAGGCTCCAGGTGCTTCAGCCAGAATGCATCATCTCTTCCAAGTGAGTATGGGAAAAGCTTGCAGAACAGAAAGTGATTGCTAACACCATTAGCTTTGACACATGGAGCTAGATCCTCAAACCTCTCAATGTGGTCCATAGGATGCTCATGAGGTAAGCCATGGAAAGGATGCTGTCCCACCAGCTGATAATAAACAGGTTTTAGCTCAAAATCGTTCCTCTCGAAAGCGAGAGGGTGGATTGCAGCTCTGTTGGCATAGAACTGATAACGTCTGTTGTAGTCTCCTAATGTCCTCTGAACAAAACGCCCAGCAGCGTTATCAGCACCAGCAGGGCCTCCATCGTCTTGTCCCACTTGTTGAACCTGCTGTTCAACAATAACATTCTCATCTTGATCAATTCTCTGACCATCTTCGTTCCTCCTGTTTCCCTCTCTGTCAACCAAGTGACCTTCTTCATCTTCAACCAAGATCAGTGGAGCAACCATTGTAGACTGTTTCTTAGTTTTCCTGATGGTCCTTTCCAACTTAGCGAGTTCGTCGATGCTCAAAGTCACAAGCTCCTTCTCTTTTTTGCTTCTGGTACAACGATTAGGCATACACCTGAAGCCAACACAAAGAAAAGAAACTGAAAGTTAGTAAACAAATTAAAACTTAGACAAAATCCTATTACTAAAAATCGATAGGCAGCTATTACTCCCCGGAAACGGCGCCAAAAACATGATAAGGCTCAGGTTTTACCCAAATAAAACTACTGCAAGTGCACAGCAAAGCAGTTGTAGTACAAGGGGTATCAAATCCCAAAGGAGTATGTAAACTGCATTATCGAATGTAGGTTCAGATTAAGCTAAGCAGTGAGCGATGTATGTAATGCGAATAACAAAATAAAAGTAAGCAAACGAATTTTAGTTGTTGGTCTAAGTTTCAGAAAACTAATAGCGCTAAGTAAGACAGTTCGCAGGTTGAATCCGAGAATGTAGAATGCATGAAATCAGGAATGATTAAAGACTGTCTTGAACATGAATCGCAAATATATAACTAATCAATTCTCATTGCAGAAGTTAACTATGTCTAAATCACAGAGTTTCAAATCTCTTTGCAAACCCTAACAATCTAAACATGCAGTAATGATCAGGTTCAACTGTTCACCAAACTCCTAAGCCAAATCTCTTTGCACTAAGTTGTTTTGCTCATCAAATACTAGTTCAGGTTATCAACAGTGCTCTCACATATATCTAACAACCTATGATTTTCGGATTTCTAGATGCTGTATCTAAGAAATCGATTTTCAAGCAAGCAGAGATGAAGAACAAGAAGATAATCCTAACAGGTAGCAATTTTACAAACTCTTCATCGACCTTTGAAAAAAGCCCTAACCTAACTAGAAAATTACTCAGACATGATCATGGAATCACAAAACATAACTGAATAAAATTGCATTAAGAGAATAGAATAAAAACAAAGGGGGTTCGAAATCTTCTCCAAAAAGAGTACAAGATCTGTCTCCTTAAAAGCTCTCAATAAAATCCTCTCTAAGCTCTCTGAATTCCCAAAAAATAAGATACCAGCCAACAATGGCTGAAAACCTAATATATAGAAGCTAAAACACGATCTGGGGCGTTCTTGCAAATATTGGAACTTCTGGGCCAATTCTGCAAATAATCTTGATACTTTTAATAAATCAGCCACGCTCATTCCTTTGTGGGTGACGAGCATCACCATAGGTGGTGACGGGCGTCGCCCAAATGCATATTCTTCTCGAGCTGGACACTTCGTGGCTCCAACTTGCAATGCTCCAAAAAAGCTTCAATATCTCCATTTATGCTCCATACATGTTATGACCTGCAAAGACTCTACTAGGACTCTAGAAAGACCAAAAAGACTCAATAAAGAGGACTTATATCATTGTTAAAAACCATAAAAACCATGACATATCAATCTTCAAGGTTGATGTCCACATAATCTCCAAGGGACTCACTTGCCATGTATGACTTCAGGTTGTGGCCATTTACTGTGAAGTCTCCTCCATCCTTGTCAAACAAAGTTACAGCTCCATATGGCAACACCTCCTTGATCTTGAATGGCCCTGACAACCTTGACTTAAGCTTTTCAGGAAACAACTTCAGTCTTAAGTTGAACAACAGCACCTGATCTATAACCTTGATGTCTTTGGGTTTTATCCTCTTGTCATGAAAAGCTTTTGTCCTCTCCTTATAGATCCTAGAACTCTAAAAATCTTCAAGGCGATTTTCTTCTAACTCATGCAAGTTGATGAATCTCTTCTCCTGAGCTGTCTTGATGTCAAAATTTAACAGCTTTGTTGCCCACAAGGCTTTATACTCCAGCTTAACAGGCAGATGACAAGCCTTTCCATAAAGGAGTGAGAAGGGAGTTCTACTAATGGTTGTCTTGAAGGCTGTCCTGCAGGCCTACAAAGCATCATCAAGCTTATTAGACCAATCCTTTCTTGTAACACCAACTGTCTTCTCTAAGATGGCTTTGATCTCCCTGTTAGACACCTCCACTTGACCACTTGTTTGAGGATGGTAAGGAGTGGCAACCTTATGATTAACACCATTCTTCTTTAGCAAACTCTCAAAGACCTTGTTAATGAAGTGACTCCCTCCATCACTTATAACACATCTTGGAACACCAAACCTTGGGAAGATGATTGTCTTGAAAAGCTTCAGCACAACTCTAGCATCATTTATTGGACTGGCAATGGCTTCAACCCACTTTGAGACATAATCCACAGCAACACGGATATACTAATTCCCATAAGATGAAGGGAAAGGTCCCATGAAGTCAATCCCCCACACATCAAACTGATCCACTTCAAGAATAGTGTTTAGAGTCATCACATCTCTCTTGGAGATGCTTCCCTTCCTTTGGCATGCATCACATGAGGAAATGTAAGCCTGGGCGTCCTTGAAAAAATTAGGCCACCAAAAACCAGCTTGAAGTACTTTTGAGGCTGTCTGGAAGGCTGCAAAGTGACCCTTATAGGCTGAACCATGGCAATGATGTAGAATTCCTTGAACTTCTTCCTCAGCTATGCATCTTTGATATATCATGGTTTTTATGGTTTTAACCATGGTATAAGTCCTTATTATTGAGTCTTTTTGGTCTTTTTAGAGTCCTAGTAGAGTCTTTGCAGGATATAGCATGTCTGAAGCATAATTGGAGATATTGAAGCCTTTTGGAGCATTGCAAGATGAAGCCCAACGTGTGCAACTCAGAAAAGAAAGTATGGATTTGGGTGACACTCGTCACCACCTATGGTGACGCTCGTCACCACCTATGGTGACGCTCGTCACCCGTAGAGGAAGGCTCGTGGCTGATTTATTAAAAGATTGAAGATTATTTGCAGAATTGGCCCAGAAGTTCTAGTATTTGCATGAACACCCCAGATCGTGTTTTAGCTTGTATATATTAGGTTTTCAGCCATTGTTGGATTTTATCTTAGATTTTTGAGAATTCAGAAAACTTTAGTGAGGATTTATTCACAGCTTTTTGGGGAGACAGATCCTGCCCTCTTTTTGGAGAAGATTTCTGAATCCTGTCAAGGTAAGACAGCCTTTGAATCATATAGATCTTGGCGTGAGAGTCTCTAAGACTTAAGTACTCAAGATCCTAGAAGAGAAGGTAATGAAAAACAAGAAAACACAAAGCTTTAAACCATTTTGACCCCTTTGAATCACCTCAACCCATCAACCCAAATGAAACAACTCGCTACTCATAAAGAAAACTGAACAAAAAGCAAAGGATGATCTACTAAACATGATTAACAATTGATTAAAGCAAAAGATTCAATATTCAAAGGTTCAAATGCAAGAAAAGCTTGAAAAGTTCTACAATGGCGGAATCACCTAAGCTCGAGAGATAAAAGTGAAAGTGTGTGTGAAAGGTGGTCGCCGCATTCCCAAAATGGACAAACAGTTGGATGGTCCCCCCTCGCTAGAATCCGAAAACGGTTAAAGTAGCCTGGAATCGACCTTGAGATCGAGCATATCACTCGATCGTCTTTGGGAATTGCCTGCCTCAGCTCGATCTGCGTGTCGATCTTCTTGGATGAATCGAGTGCTCTGTCCGATCTTCAAGTCGATCTTTGGATGATCGAGTGGTGGACTCGATCCGGCTCTCGTTCTGCATGGCGTCATTTACGTCCGTACTCCGGATCGATCTCCTCTCTCGATCTTGATCTCGATCCTTCCTCTGGAATCGACTTGGTGTACTCGATCTTCTGGTCTGAGAGCAAGTAGCGGATCGAGCAATGCAGGTCGATCTCATCTAGATCGACCTGCCTTGCTCGATCCGCTACTCGCTCTCAGACCCTTAGCTGAGTGGTTGAGTTCTCCAAGCCTCCATAAGCTTCCTCACGAGCCTTAGCACGTCCACGAATCCTCCAAATCTCCAAAGTATCCGAAAACAACCTGAATGTGATGCATAATGCAAGAAATATGCGAATGTTAATGCAAAAGTGCTCTAGGACCTAAAATGGTGCAAACTAACCTAATATGCAAAGTAAATGCATGAGAAACTATCTTATATGCATGCAAGATACACGAAATATACAGTAATATCACATGTCTGAGTAATCTGATAGTTAAGTTAGGGCTTTTGAAAGGTTGATGAAGAGTTTGTAGAATTGCTATCTGTTAGGAATATCTTTTGGTTCTTCAGCTTGAAAATCGATTTCCTAGACACATCATCTAGAAATCCGAAATAAGAGGTTGTTTAATAGATGTGAGAGCATTATTGATAACCTGATCTAGCATTTGATGAGCAAAACGGTTAGGTGCAAAGAGATCTGGCTTATGAGTTTTGTGAACAATTGAACTATATCATTACTGCATGTTTAGGTTGTTAGGGTTTGCAAAGAGATTTGAAACTCTATGATTTAGACATAGTTAACTTCTGCAATGATAATTGATTAGTTATATATTTGCGATTCATGTTCAAGACGGTTCTTAATTATTCCTGATTTTATGCATTCTGATAGACACTTTATTTGCAGGGTGAGAATGCAATGAGGTTATCAAACTCAAATGCAAGACAGGTTGTAGTACAACAAGCAAGAGAGAGTCAATCCATGCCTAGGATGATAGAGAATACAAAGAGAATACAAGGACTAATGCAAATCCAAGCGAATCGAGATGAGTTATGAGAAAATCCCTAAAAACTAGATGCAACAACTTAAATGGAATTCAACCTATTTTAAAATTACTAGGAATGATAAAACTACCACGAGGAACAAACAGAATAATTAAAGGACAAGGCTTCGAATTACTAAAATTCGACTAGTGGATCGACCATGAGATCGACCACTAGATCGAGGAATAACAATCGATCTCGTCTAAAAATGCAAGAACAGTAAAACTAACGACCAGAATGCTATCAAAAATCAAGCGAATGATGAGATAAGACGTAAAGATGCTAAAAGAAAGGGCCTAGGGTTGAGATTCATGGTCGGGGGCTTCAAAGGTTCGACCTTGGGTTGAAAACTTTAAATCGACTCACTTTATGAGGATCTCTAAGCCTTGAAAACTAAGCAAGATCTATCCGTGACTTTCGGTATAGATCACTCCTTCATCCCCTCCTCCAAACCCATGGCTTTTGGTGGAAAGAGAGGTCGAAGGGCATGAAAAACAGATTTCAAATGAGTGGCTTAACTAGTCCTCCAAACTTCCATGGCTTTTGGGAAGGGGTAACTAGTCTCTAGGGTGTGATCTTCCGAGGCTCTTGAATCCTGTCAAGGTAAGGAACCTCTCGGATCATGAAGCTCTTGGCGAGAGAGCCTTCAAGCATTGAGATCTCAACACCCTAGAAGAGATAGCCGTTGAAAACACTTAGAAAAACCCCAAGATCGAAACCCTTTAGACCCCTTAATCCTCTCAACCCCGAACCCAAATAAACTACTCACTACACATAAGGTAAATCAAGCAAAGCATGTAAAAGGAAACGATGAACATGAAAAGAAAACTAGATTAAGATGAAAACGATTCGATTACAAAGCTTAAGAAAAACTCAAGTTCGACAATGGTGTTCTTCCTCAAAACCAGAGAGAAAACATACAGAAAAAAGATAAGGATTGAAAGTTGTGTGGGAAAAGGACGTCGCCGCCTTCCCAAAATGGCCAAAACAAGCAGATGGTCCCCCCTCTCTAGCGGCCAAAAGTGGTTGAAAGGACAGAGATCGACCTCCGGGATCGAGCGGTTCTCTCGATCATATCCGGACATCGTTTCTTCAGCTCGATCTGGGTCTCGATCATCATCGGCGAATCGAGTGTTGCATCCGATCTCGGTATCGATCTTCGGCTGGATCGAGTGGTGTACTCAATCTGTCTCTCGCTCTGCATGGCATCATTTACGTACGTACCGTTTGATCGACTGCTTCACTCGATCCTCGTCTCGATCATTCTCCCTGGATCGCCTGGTTGGCTCGATCTTCTGGTCGATCACATCATAGATCGACCGGCCATGGTCGATCTGCTCCTCGATCTCTGATCCTTAGCAAATATCTGAGCTCCCACGAACTGCTACATCAGCCTCAACATGTCCACGAACCTCCACGACTTCAAAGCAGCCAGAAACAACCTAAATGTGATGCAAAATGCAAGGAACATGCGTATGCTGGTGCAAGAATGCTCTAGGCCTCTAAGTGATGCAATCTAACCTAAAATGTGATACAAATGCATGAAAAGCTAACTAATGAGTATGCAAAATGTATGTAATATGCAGTAACATCAACTCCCCCAAACTTACTTCTTGCTTGCCCTCAAGCAACAGAAGATAAGTAAGGAAGAGGGGTTTTCAGAAAAAACGAACGGGGGTTTAAACTTCTTGCAAAGGTGCCTTTCAAATGAATTAATCTCAAAGTCCTAGTTAACAGTTCTAAAATGCTATGCTTACACTCATACTCCAAAGAACTTAGCCATACTCATAACAAAAAGAAATTCAAATCATGACTCTCCTATTCCTAACAATCAAAGAAACTCATCCTTTAACATTCATTAACATTAGAACCATGAATCAAACTTATGCACTTTAAAGCAAAACACATTTGGCTAAGGGTGAAGGTTATGAGCATTGAATGATCTCATTTGAAAAGGGTTTATAATTAGAACAAGGGTTTCTCTCAAAAAATGGTTGAACTTATGCATAATGCTAAAGGTAAAGACAATTGATGCATACATGATTAGATTCTCATTTACCCATGTAAACTAACAAATGATCCTAAACCCCTCTCATTTATCAACTTTTATCCTCACTCACCACTTAGAGTCTACCCTTTTTCTTCTCAAAACTTAACAATGATAAACGCTTTCTAGCGAGGGTTTATGATGCAGAGAGGTTATCAAACTCTAATGCAAGCAATGTCGTAGTATAGCAAGCAAGAGAGAGTCAATCCACTTCTAGGAGATAGAGAATGCACAGAGAATGCAGGGACTAAAGCAAATCTAAGCAAAATGAGACAGTTTATGAGAAAATATCTAAGAACTAGATGCAGCAATCTAAACAAAGTGAAACCTATTTTAAAAATACTTGAAAGGAAGCAACTACCACGAGAAACAAACGGATTAATTAAAGGAAAGAGCTTCGAATTATTAAAATTCGACTAGTGGATCGACCACGAGATCGACCACTAGATCGAGCAGTAACAATCGATCTCGTCTAAAAATGTAAAAGCAGTAAAGCTAATGACCAGGATGCTATCAGATAACAAGCGAAGGATGAGAATAGACTTAAAGATGCTAAAAGAAAGGGCTTAGGGTTGAGATTCATGGTTAGGGGTTTCAAAGGTTCGACCTTGGGTTTACAACTTTAGATCGACTCACTTGGTGAGGATCTCTAAGCCTTGAAAACAAAACAAGATCTATCCGTGGCTTTCGGTATAGATCACTCTTTCATCCTCTCCTCCAAACCCATGGCTTTTGGTGGAAAGAGAGGTCGAAAGGCAATGAAAACAGATTTCAAGTAAATGGCTTAACTAGTCCCCCAAACTTCCATGGCTTTTGGGAAGGGGTAACTAGTCTCTAAGGTGTGATCTTCCGAGGCTCCTGGATCCTGTCAGAGTAAGGAACCTCTCGGATCATGAAGCTCTTGGCGTGAGAGTCTTCAAGCTTTAAGATTTCAACACCTTAGAAGAGATAGCCTTTAAAAACGTTTAGAAAAACCCCAAGATCGAAACCCTTTCTACCTCGAACCCAAAGGAACTACTCACTACACATAGAGTAAATCAAGCAAAGCATATGAAACGAGACGATGAACATGAAAGGAAAACTGGATTAAACGATAATGATTCGAATACAAAAGCTTAAGAGAAAAACGAGTTTCAACAATGGTGTTCTTCACGAAAACGAGAGAGAAAACATAAAGAAGAAGATAAGGATCTAAAAAGTTATTGAAAAAGGGCGTCACTGCCTTGCCTAAAATGCCCAAACAAGCCAATGGTCCCCCCTTCGCTAGCAGCCAAAAACGGTTGAAAGGACAGAAATCGACTCCCGGATCGAGTGGTTCTCTCGATCATATCCGGACATCGTGTCTTCGGCTCGATCTGGGTCTCGATCTTCATCGGCGAATCGAGTGTTGCATCCGATCTCGGTATCGATCTTCGGCTGGATCGAGTGGTGTACTCAATCTGTCTCTCGCTCTGCATGGCGTCATTTACGTCCATACCGATTGATCGATTGCTTCACTCGATCTCCGTCTCGATCATTTTCCTTGGATCGCCTAGTTGGCTCGATCTTCTGGTCGATCAACTCCTAGATCGACCGGCCATGCTCGATCTGCTTCTCGATCTCTGGTCCTTAGCATATTTCCGAGCTCCCACGAACTGCTACATTAGCTTCAACACGTCCACGAACCTCCACGACTCCAAAGCAGCCAGAAACAACCTGAATGTGATGCAAAATGCAAGAAAAATGCGTATGCTGATGCAAGAATGCTCTAGGACCCTAAGTGATGCAATCTAACCTAAAACGTGATACAAATGCATGAAAAGCTAACTAATGAGTATGCAAAATGTATGCAATATGTAATGACATCAACTCCCCCAAACTTACTTCTTGCTTGCCCTCAAGCAACAGAAAATAAGTAAGGAAGAGAGGTTTTCAGAAAAATGAATGGAGTTTTAAACTTTTTGCAAAGGTGCCTTTCAAATGAATCAATCTCAATGTCCTAGTTAACAGTTCTAAAATGCTATGCTTACACTCATACTCCAAAGAACTTAGCCATACTCATCACACAAAGAAATTCAAATCATGACTCTCCTATTCCTAACAATCAAAGAAACTCATCCTTTAACATTCTTTAACATTCGAACCATGAATCAAACTTATGCACTTTAAAGCAAAACACATTTGGCTAAGGGTTGTGGTTATGAGCATAGAATGATCTCATTCGAAAAGGGTTTATAAATAGATTAAGGGTTTCTCTCGAAAATGGTTGAACTTATGCATAATGCTAAAGGTAAAGACAATTTATGCATACATGATTAGATTCTCATCTACCCATGTAAACTATCAAATGATCCTATACCCCTCTCATTTAAGAAATGTTATCCTCACTCACCACTTAAGAGTCTACCCTTTCCTTCACAAATTTAGCAATCCCCAATTCAAAATAAAGACATTTTTTTAACTTTTAGGCTAGTGAAAAGGTTTTGAAAAATACTTTTGCTCATTAGAAATTTCTTATTGGTAGCTCTCTTATTATTATTTTTTTTCTCTTTTATATTTTTTTTTCTTTATTTGGCACTTAGGCTCTTTTTTATTTCTTTTTCTTTTCTCTTTTTTTTTTTTATTTTATTATGGAGAGCTACCTCCTGAAATTAGAGCATACTTAGCTTTTTAGAAACAACCTTTTACTTAAAACCTCATTTCTTTCCTTAAAACACAAACTCTTTGAAACCCAAAACAAATAGATAAGAAAGCAACCCCAATGATCCCCCAAACTTATCCTAAGCCTACACCTAGCTTCAAAATGCAAAGCTAGCAACAATATGAAAACCAAATCATGTCGCCTAAACCTAACACTT
Organism: Thlaspi arvense; assembly: GCA_911865555.2. NCBI lineage: Eukaryota > Viridiplantae > Streptophyta > Magnoliopsida > Brassicales > Brassicaceae > Thlaspi > Thlaspi arvense. Next base: position 18,937,200 of record OU466857.2, read on the forward strand.
TATGCCAAGTTCAAACCGAAAGGAAGGCCTCACAAAGATGTCACACAAGAACATTTGGCTTCAAAGGAGGGTAAGGTTCAAGGAGGGAGTTCTACTTAGGCTCACAAAGAGTGGTAAAAAGGAAGAAGAGAGCCTAAATATTTTAAAACCATGTGTTCATTTTCAAATGCATAAGAATGATAATTAGAATTTCAAATTAAGGTTTTCACTTATTAGAATGAGTTTCAAATCATGAGAGTTCAATTCAAGCCACGAAAATCCTAACAAGTGATCCAAGCATGGTAAGAACTTACTTTCAAAGCATAGACAAAGCATTAGAGAACTACCAACTATGGCATTGAAACAATTCATAAATAAAAACACCTTTGTAAGAAATTCTAACCCCTTATGCAAAATGCAAACAACCTAGGTGATATGAGAAACTCTAGACTCAATCCTAACATGTTTTTAAAAATATGAATGCAACAACATGAATCTTTGAAAAAATTTTGAAAATTTTTACCAATTTTTCATGAACTAAGACTCAAGGGTGCAAAAAAGGAAAATAAGATCAAAGAACTCAAGATTAAATCACACATATACTCCCCCAAACTTGCTTGACACCGTCCCGGTGGCAAACTCATCCGAAGGAGCATCAAAACACAATGCAAAAGAAACAAACATGAGCGGTTATATACAATGGAAGAAGGTTGTTTACCTCTGGTCTAGGCTCGGCTGGAACTTGAGGATGTTCCAGAGGAGCTAGAGATCGTTGCTTTGCCTTTGTCAGCTGGTTCTTGGAGAGAGTGGCGCGCCGGCTGAATGTTGTCTCCTTGGGTCTCGCGGATCACAACTCCTCCGGTTGAGAGCCTTCTCTTCTCGGGTTGTTGCATCTCTTGACTTGCAGCTGGCTTAGGCGTGCCTCCCTGAAGTGCTTTGACTTTCTTCCCAAGCTTCTTCAGCATCTTGCCTTGCCATTTATTGATCTTCCTTTGCATCTCTACCACCGATGCTAGGAACTTTTGGTTTTTGTCCTCGGCTCAAAGTCTAGCTTGGGAAGTGTGTAAGCTTCGGGCATCTCGTCTTCCGTGCCTGGAGACTCTGACCTTTGACGTGGGGCAATGGCTGAAGCAGGCGGTCCTCCTAAAGGGGCAAAGCATTCTTCCTCCGTGGGCAAGAACTCGATGTTCCCAACACCAAGCAGCTCGGTTTCATCTCTGTTGGGAAGGATGCACACTCTCTTTTTATCTTCGTCATCAAAGAAGAGGTAGGCATAGAACCCTTCTGCTGGCGTGCGTCCCAAGCTATCAGTATTCCTCATGTATGCTTCATCCTTGAAAGCTCTGTTTGGGACGTGAGCAAAGTCATGAATGGGCACACCGGCTTGCACGAACAGAGGAGTAAGGAAACCGCCAATGTAAGAGGAGGTTGCCTTGCACCCTAAGGCATAAGCCTTGTACTTCACCAAGGAAGCCGCGAGCACACAGCCTTAATTCACTTCATCGCCAAGTTCATCCTCCATAGGCTCGTCGTTTGCATCCGGATCACACACCAAGTGCTTCACGCCTTGGAACAGGAAGCACAGCTCTGTCTTCGTGACCGTAGGGGCAAAAGACCTTCCACTGAACGTGTTGGCAATCAGCTTCAGAGTGTACCTCAGCACCGGACTCCTTACTCGCTTGATCTTGGCGGTGTTGGCTTTGTAGTCCTCATTGCTGATCAGATCCCAAAACTCGTCGGCTTTCTTGAAGGCTGGGAACTCGACCTTGTATGCATCAGCGTTGAGGCCGTAGGCTTGGCATAGCTCAGGCATGGAGAGTGTATAGGCTTGACGTCCAACTTTGAAGTAGAGGCGGCCTTGAGAATGGACGGGTGCACTAGGATTCTCATACCGGAACTCCAAGGTGGCAAGGAAGTCTATTGTCACTTCAGGAATGGTTGGGCAATCCATCCATGACAGACATCTTAAGCCAATGTTCTTGAGGAGTTGGTCGAAGTCCCCAAGAATCCCGAGCTTAGACAATAGCTCTCGATCAGCAAACTTGGTAGGCTCAAACTGGAGCCTCTCTAGCCGCTTCTTATCCCTCTTCTCATCCTTGCTCCATCTAACAATCTCTTGAACTTCCACTTCTTGTCCTTCTCCTTCTTGTGCTTGCTCCTCTCTTGTTCTCTTTGGGGCCATGGTTCCTGAAACAATTTTCTAAAGATATTGATAAGTACACGGCGGTTTGATGAGAATGAGAGAAGAGAAGGAGAGAATCTATAAAAGGCTACCCTAGAATTTTGGGGAATAAATAAAAATCATAGCTAAATAAAAGGGAATCAAATTTTTAGATACTGAAAAATCTAGAATTTTTCCTTTTACTTAGCTAGTTTTAAAAATTCAAAACCGATCCTATATTCTAAAACAAGATCTTGCGATATTAAAGGAGATTTTCTATAATTAAACCATTAAATCTTTGAAAATACCTTTGCAAGAAGTTCAGAATATCTTTGCTAGCTTTTGAAAATTGAAACTCTCACTCTCTTTGTTTAAAATTCTCGAGCAAAACAGGAATGAGAGGGTGAGAGGTTGTTTGAAATATTTAAAGACTTAGCAAAACCAAAACAATGGGTAGTCAAAGTGGTTTCTGACAAAGTCTTGGTCAAGGCACATCTTTCATGGTCAAAGATGCTTGCCTTGACCAAGTTTTGAATTCAAAAGTTGGAGGGAAAAGAGTAAAGGAGGGAAAGAAAAATGTTACCTCGGCATTAGGGTTAGAAAGAAAAGTCCATTTGGTCGATCTAGGACTCGATTTCATGCCCAAAATGGCTTAGATCGAGAGGGTTACTCGATTTGAGACTCGATTCATAGTGAATCGAGTCCTGGATCGATTGGCTCTCTCGATCATTGAGATGTTGGCTCCTCGGCTAAGTCCTCATGATCGAGGTATGTCCTCGATTTAGGGGTCGATTTGGCATAAATCAAGTGATGGATCGAGTCGAGTGATCGATCTGTTTTTAACAGATTTTCCCGAGAAAAAATTAGATCGGTCGATCCGATTTGGATCGATCGATCCTTTTTCGTCAAGGTCGATCTTGTCACTCGTTCTCGTCTAGATCGACTGGCTCCTCTCGATTCACTGACTCGATCTAGCAAAGATCGAGCCAGGATCAGTCGATCTAGCATTCGATCTCTAGCCTTATTCTAATCCCTATTGCCTTTTTAAGCCCTCAAAGTCAAGGTTTAGACTCCTTATACCTGTTCCTACACACTTGCAAAATAAAAACATAAAACTGAAAAGGAAATAAAGCAGAGAAATGTACAAGATAAACATGGGAATGCCTCCCAAGTGCGCTTTCTTTAACGTCTTTAGCTAGACCTTACTTGGTCTAGGCGGATGGTGGGTCTTGGAGAAGCACCGAGGTACTCTCCTTGTCATAGCTGTCTGCCAAGTAGGGCTTGACTCTGTGTCCGTTGACGGTGAATGCACTGCAACTTTTTCCCATCAGAGTAACAGCTCCATACGGCAAGACTTCTTGAATCACGAACGGTCCGCTCCACCTTGATTTCAGCTTGCCCGGGAAGAGTTTGAGCCTCGAGTTGTACAGCAACACTAGTCCTCCTTCCTTAAGCTCCTTGGCGACCAACTTCTTGTCATGAGCCTTCTTAGTCCGCTCCTTGTATATCCGGGAGCTGTCGTAAACATTCAGCCTCAACTCGTCCAGTTCGTGTAGCTGAATAAGGCGCCTCTCCTGAGTCGTCTTGAGATCAACGTTCAGCCTCTTCACAGCCCACAACGCACGGTGTTCCAGCTCAACCGGGAGGTGACAGCCCTTGCCATAGAGTAAAGTGAAAGGGGTTGTACCAATCGGCGTCTTGAAGGCGGTACGGTAGGCCCAAAGAGCGTCATCCAGCTCCACTGCCCAGTCTTTCCTTGTGGCTCCGATGGTCTTCTCTAGAATAGCCTTGATTTGCCTGTTGGAGACCTCCACTTGACCGCTTGTTTGAGGATGATACGGTGTAGCCACCTTATGCGTAACTCATACTTTCTCAAGAGGTTCTCAAAGACCTTGTTTATAAAGTGGCTTCCTCCATCACTTATAACAACCTTGTGTACCCCAAACCTCGGGAAGATGATACTCTTGAACAACTTGATTACCACCTTAGAGTCATTTGTACGGGAAGCAACAGCTTCAACCCATTTGGAGACATAATCAACACCTACTAAGATGTATTTGTTGCTGTATGAAGAAGGGAAAGGTCCCATGAAGTCAATCCCCCACGCGTCGAACACGTCAACCTCGAAGATAGGAACTTGAGGCATTTCGTTCCTCTTAGTTATGTTCCCTGCTCGCTGACATGCCTCACAGCTCTTCACAAACTCGTGTGCATCTTTGAAAATGGAGGGCCACCAGAAACCGGCTTGCAACACCTTCGTGGCTGTCTTGAATGAGGCGAAGTGTCCTCCGTAAGAAGAGCCATGGCAATGGTAGAGGATGTCCCTGGCTTCTTCCTTTGTAACACATCTCCGGTACAAGCTGTCTACTCCTCTTTTGTATAGGTAGGGCTCGTCCCAGAAGTAGTCACTAACCTCTCTCATAAACCGCTTCTTGTGATAGCTGTTGAGATGTGTTGGCTCCTCACCACACGCTAGATAGTTCACCACATCAGCATACCACGGTAGATCCTCCTCTTTGAAACTCAGCACTTCCTCAAACCTCCCTTCTAGCTTCCCACAAACAGCCGTAGTAATCGCCATAAGCTGCTCTTCTGGAAGAGAGTCATCTAAAGGGAGAGACTCGTTGATCCTTAGCCGTGAGAGGTGGTCAGTGACTCCATTTTCTATCCCTTTCTTGTCTTTAATCTCCATGTCAAACTCCTGGAGTAACAGAATCCATCTTAAGAGCCGAGGCTTAGTGTCTTTCTTCGAGTAGATGTATCGTAGGGCAGCGTGATCCGTGTATACAATAGCCTTGGAGCCAACCAGATATGATCTGAACTTCTCAAAGGCGAAGACTACTGCAAGCAACTCCTTCTCCGTAGTGGTGTATCGTGATTGCGTGTCATCCAAGGTCCTTGAGGCATAATAGATCACGTGTAGCTTCTTGTCTTTCTTCTGACCAAGAACGGCTCCTACGGCGTAGTCACTAGCATCACACATGATCTCAAAGGGAAGAGACCAGTCTGGTGCTTGGACTATAGGAGCTGATGTAAGGGCTTCCTTGATGGTCACGAAAGCCTTCAAACACTCCTCATCGAATAGAAACTCAGCTTCCTTGCACAACAGCCGTGTAAGAGGGCGAGCAATCTTGGAGAAATCCTTGATGAAACGCCTATAAAACCCTGCGTGTCCCAAGAAGCTTCTGATTCCCTTGACATTAACCGGCGGCTCAAGACCCATCATGACCTCCACCTTAGCCTGATCAACCTCAATACCCTTCTCTGATATCTTGTGACCGAGCACGATCCCTTCCTATGAAGAGGCATTTCTCCCAGTTCAGCACGAAGTTTGTCTCTTCACAACGTTTAAGTACCCTGCAAAGATTCAACAAACACGCAGGAAAGGACGCACCAAACACAGAGAAGTCATCCATGAATACCTCTACCATCTCCTCTATAAGATCAGAGAAGATATACATCATACACCGCTGAAACGTAGCCGGTGCATTACACAATCCAAACGGCATCCTTCGATATGCAAAGGTACCGTAGGGACATGTGAAAGTCGTCTTCTCCTGATCGTTTGGGTGAATAGGAATTTGAAAGAAATCACTATACCCATCGAGAAAGCAGTACTAAGGGTGATTTGCAAGTCTCTCAAGCATTTGATCAATAAAAGGTAGGGGGAAATGGTCTTTCCTAGTTGCAAGGTTAAGCTTCCTATAATCAATACACATTCTATGACCAGTGATGGTCCTAGTAGGGATAAGCTCATCCTTTTCATTCCTTATGACCGTGATCCCTCCCTTCTTAGGTACCACGTGTACAGGGGAAACCCACGTGCTGTCACTTATGGGATAGATCACGTCAGCCTCTAAAAGCTTAAGGATTTCCTTCTTAACAACCTCTTTCAAGTTAGGATTCAAACGCCTTTGATGTTCTATAGAAGAAGCGTTTTCATTATCCAAGTGAATCCTATGAGTGCAAAGCATAGGTGAAAGGCCCTTGATGTCACTTAAAGAGTACCCAATGGCCTTCCTATACTTTCTCAGCTCAGTTAGGAGCGAGTGCAACTCATCATCACTAAGGTTTTCATTCACAATCACGGGATAGGTGTTATTAGGCCCTAAGAAAGCATACCTTAGCCCTTTTGGGAGCTCCTTAAGGTCCACCTTTGGGGCTAACAGCTCACTCCAGTCATCCTCATGGTTGTTGTTGTTACTTTCCTCCTTGGAACTCTCCCTTGAACTCGAGGCATTGCCCTTCAGACTGCTTTCCTCCATCGCTATCCCTTCTAAGATCGAGTCCTCCGGTCGATTTTCCTCTTGATGTCATCTAGATCGAGCCATTTCGCTCGATTCACTTACTCGATTTGATATGGATCGAGTAAGGGATCGAGACGCTGAGTCGATCTCTTGATTGGACCCCAAAATGATCGGGAGGTCTCTCTCGATCGTCGGCTCGATTGTTTTTCCTGATCGAGCATTCTTCTCGATCTGTCCATCGATTGTTGCACCTGATCGAGTTGTGTTCTCGATTGACTTATCGATCGGACTCCTGGATCGAGTGATAGCGTCGATCTCGGGGTCGATCTCTAGGCAGCAACCTTCTTCTTTCTTGATAATCCTCCTAGAATCCAGCAGGTTCACGTACTCTTCGGTTCTCTGGTCCACATAGCCAAACTCCCCTGGCTCCTTAGTTAGTGCTAGCTTCAGATGGTCTTCTAGAGCTAGCTCTTCCAGCAACTCATCCGCTAAAGCATCCATTGTTTCAATGTAGAAAGCTTGCCCTTCAATGGTTGGCTTCTTCAGAACCTCGTTGATGTCGAAGTCTAGCCTGATCTCCTTCCCCAAATGCAAGGCAATCTTCCCATTCTTCACATCTATGATAGCCCCGGCGGTTGCAAGGAACGGTCTCCCTAAGATGAGTGGGTCTTTAGGCTCCTCATCCATATCCAACACGACAAAGTCCGTGGGTACGTTCACACCACTGATTCGTACCGGTAAATCTTCAAGTAGCCCCACTGGTAACCTCACGCTTCTATCAGCCAGCACCAATGAGATCCGACAGTCTTTAAACCGAGTAAAACCAAGCTTCTTAGCCACGGAGTGAGGCATCAAGTTTATGCTAGCTCCAAGATCACACAAGCAACTCTTGAACTCTAGAGGACCCAAAGCGCAGGGTATAGTGAAGCTTCCAGGGTCTCCCAGCTTCTTAGGGACTATCTCCTTGTGTATAACCGCGCTACACTCTTCACTTAGAACAAGTACCTCTTTGCTTTCTTTGTTCTTCTTCACAAGGGTGTCCTTGAAAAACTTGGCGCACTTGGGCATCATAGCTAGACAATCAACAAGAGGCAGCTTGATTTCCACGTCTCTCAGGTGCTTCTCAAACAAGATTCTGTGCTTCTCGATGAGCTGCTTTTTGAAACGACCGGGAAATGGCAACTTCGGTACGTAAGGTGGGGGCACGTAAGAGTTCTTCTCCTTGGTGGTTTGCTCACTTTTCTTCTCAGCGACCGCCTTATCTCCTCTCCTCGGCCCTTGGATCCAAACGTTGTCAAAGTTTATCTCATCATCATCAGCCGAAGGTTTACCCTCCCCCTCTTGAATTACAACGTCCTCGTTGTTCTTTGTAGAGACCGGAGGTTGGAGCTCTTTACCGCTTCTCAACGTTATAACATTAGCGTACTCCTTGGGATTCTGCTCACACTTTCCCGGAAGACTGTTCTGACCACTCGTGCTTGCTTTCCCTTTCTCCAACTGCTTGATCTTGTTGTTTAGGTTGGTGATCTGAGTGGAGAAGTCGGTTAGAGATGAGTCTAGGCGAGTGTTCATTTCAGCAAACTTCTGGTTGGTAGACGCTTGCCCTTGTATTAGCTGTTGAAACAATGCTTGAACCGGATCAACTTGTTGTTGCATCGGTTGTTGTTGCTGAGGTGCAAAGCCTGGAGGTTAGTTAGGAGTATAACCCTTGTTGTTTTGTTGTTGCCCTTGGAAGTTGCTCTGCCCTTGACCTTGGAAACCACCACTCGGTTGAAAACCTTTGTTGTAAGGGATGAAAGGTTTAGCTTGCTGAGCAGGGTACACTTGGTCTTTAGGGTTGGCTACGTTGGTGCTTCGGTAAGAGAGGTTGTTGTTCTGGTAGCCTTGGTTGTAGCCTTGAGACTTGTAGTTGTTTTCAGTCCAGCCACCCAATTTGCTTCTTCTTGGCTTAGCTCTAACTCCTCTTGGTTCTCATCAGCTTCACCAACAAAGTGAACATGCTTCTAATTGGCTAACACCAGCTTATCAATCTTCTCATGCAAAGATTTGAGCTCCTTCTTGTGAGACTCTAACTCTGATCCTCTTGGTGCACGGTCATAATCTTCAGCATAGTTTCCATCACTCAACGCCAAGTTTTCTATCAGCTCCATACCATCTTCTACCTCCTGACCGAAGAAGTTCCCTTTGCTAGCTGTGTCAAGCAACAACCTGATCTTTGGTGAAGCTCCACGGTATATGGTACTGAGTAGTGTCTCCTCACTGAACCTGTGATGAGGACATTGGATCGTGTAATCTTTGAAACGCTTCATTGCCTCGTTGAATGTCTCGTTGTTCCTTTGAGTGAAACCGCTGGTTTCGCTTCTTAACCGTGCTGTCCTTGTGCTTGAGAAGAACTTTGGGAGGAATGCCTTCTTACACTCAGCCCATGATGTGATGGTGCCTTGTGGGAGGGTCTTCTCCCTATGTCTAGCTTTGTCTCCGAGTGAAAAGGGGAAGAGGCGCAGCTTGAAAGCATCTTCGGATATGCCATTGATCTTGATCATCCCACATACTTGCTCGAAGTTGTCTAAGTGCTCCAAGGGGTCTTCCATTGCTAAGCCGTGGAACTTGTTATTTTGCACCATGGAGATGAAACCTGGCTTGATCTCGAAGTTATTGTTTTGCACCGGAGGAGGAGTGATCCCAAACCTATTGTGGTGGGTATTGGGAGCATCTCCGGCTCCTATGATCCTTGGGGGTCTAGCCGCGTGTTGGGGGTTTCCATTGCCCCAAGCTGCTGGAGGAGGTCCTTCTGGATGCTCGTGTTCAGCCATAGCTTCAAAGTCAACCAAACCGTGCTGAACAATCTCCTCAAAGGCTTTTGTTTGCTCTCTGACTCTCCTTTGCCGTGAGTGACCAAGTTGATGAATGTTGTCTAAGGGTTGTAGAAGATTGTTGTCTCCCCTTGAACGAAGATTGATGTACCTGAAAACACACGTTTGAGAGTAGAAGTATTAGTAACTTGAAAAAGGTAAAGACTTAGTCTTTGCTAAGACCCAAATCTCTATGTTCTCTAAACAGTCCTAGAATGGCAACGGCACCATTTGATAAACGCTTTCTAGCGAGGGTTTATGATGCAGAGAGGTTATCAAACTCTAATGCAAGCAATGTCGTAGTATAGCAAGCAAGAGAGAGTCAATCCACTTCTAGGAGATAGAGAATGCACAGAGAATGCAATGACTAAAGCAAATCTAAGCAAAATGAGACAGTTTATGAGAAAATATCTAAGAACTAGATGCAGCAACCTAAACAGAGTAAAACCTATTTTAAAAATACTAGAAAGGAAGCAACTACCACAAGAAACAAACGGATTAATTAAAGGAAAGAGCTTCGAATTATTAAAATTCGACTAGTGGATCGACCACGAGATCGACCACTAGATCGTGCAGTAACAATCGATCTCGTCTAAAAATGTAAAAGCAGTAAAGCTAATGACCAGGATGCTATCTGATAACAAGCGAAGGATGGGAATAGAATTAAAGATGCTAAAAGAAAGGGCCTAGGGTTGAGATTCATGGTTAGGGGTTTCAAAGGTTCGACCTTGGGTTTAAAACTTTAGATCGACTCAGTTGGTGAGGATCTCTAAGCCTTGAAAACAAAACAAGATCTATCTGTGGCTTTCGGTATAGATCACTCTTTCATCATCTCCTCCAAACCCATGGCTTTTGGTGGAAAGAGAGGTCGAAAGGCAATGAAAATAGAATTCAAGTAAATGGCTTAACTAGTCCCCCAAACTTCCATGGCTTTTGGGAAGGGGTAATTAGTCTCTAAGGTGTGATCTTCCGAGGCTCCTGGATCCTGTCAAGGTAAGGAACCTCTTGGATCATGAAGCTCTTGGCGTGAGAGTCTTCAAGCTTTAAGCTTTCAACACCTTATAAGAGATAGCCTTTAAAAACGTTTAGAAAAACCCCAAGATCGAAACCCTTTCTACCCCTTAATCCTCTCAACCCCGAACCCAAAGGAACTACTCACTACACATAGAGTAAATCAAGCAAAGCATATGAAACGAGACGATGAACATGAAAGAAAAACTGGATTAAATGATAATGATTCGAATACAAAAGCTTAAGAGAAAAACGAGTTTCAACAATGGTGTTCTTTACGAAAACGAGAGAGAAAACATAAAGAAGAAGATAAGGATCTAAATAGTTATTGAAAAAGGGCGTCGCCGCCTTGCCTAAAATGCCCAAACAAGCCAATGGTCCCCCCTTCGCTAGCAGCCAAAAACGGTTGAAAGGACAGAAATCGACTCCAGGATCGAGTGGTTCTCTCGATCATATCCGGACATCGTGTCTTCGGCTCGATCTGGGTCTCGATCTTCATCGGCGAATTGAGTGTTGCATCCGATCTCGGTATCGATCTTCGGCTGGATCGAGTGGTGTACTCGATCTGTCTCTCGCTCTGCATGGCGTCATTTACGTCCGTACCGATTGATCGATTGCTTCACTCGATCTCCGTCTCGATCATTTTCCTTGGATCGCCTAGTTGGCTCGATCTTCTGGTCGATCAACTCCTAGATCGACCGGCCATGCTCGATCTGCTCCTCGATCTCTGGTCCTTAGCATATTTCCGAGCTCCCACGAACTGCTACATCAGCTTCGACACGTCCACGAACCTCCACGACTCCAAAGCAGCCAGAAACAACCTGAATGTGATGCAAAATGCAAGAAAAATGCGTATGCTGATGCAAGAATGCTCTAGGACCCTAAGTGATGCAATCTAACCTAAAACGTGATACAAATGCATGTAAAGCTAACTAATGAGTATGCAAAATATATACAATATGTAATGACATCAAACAATCCCCAATTCGAAACAAAAACATTTTTAAACTCTTAAGGCTAGTGAAAAGATTTTCAAAATAACTTTGCTCTTCAAATATTTCTTATTGGTAGCTCTCTTATTATTTTTTTTTCTTTTCTCTTTTTTTTTTATTTTTTTTTAGTTGGCACTTAGGCTCTTTTATTTCTTTTTCTTTTTTATTTTTTTATTTATTTTTTTATTTTTTTTATTATTATTATTGGCAGAGCTACCTCCTGAAATTTATTAGAGCATATACTTAGTTTTTAAACACAACCTTTCACTTAAAAACCATTTCTTTCTTTAAAACCAAACTCCTTGAAACCGAGAACAAATAGAAATGAAAACAACCCCAATGATCCCCCAAACTTATCTTAAGCCTATACCTAGCTTCAAAATGCAAAGCTAGCAATCATATGAGAACCAAATCATGTCGCCTAAACCTAACACTTTATGCCAAGTTCAAACCAAAAGGAAGGCCTCACAATGATGTCACACAAGAACATTTGGCTTCAAAGAAGGGTAAGGTTCAAGGTGGGAGTTCTACTTAGGCTCACAAAGAGCTGTAAAAAGGAAGAAGAGAGCCTAAATATTTTAAAACCATGTGTTCATTTTCAAATGCATAAGGATGATAATTAGAATTTCAAATTAAGGTTCTCAATTATTAGGACAAGTTTCAAATCATGAATGTTCAATTCAAGCCACGAAAATCCTAACAAGTGATCCAAGCATGGTAAGAACTTACTTTCAAAGCATAGACAAAGCATTAGAGAACTACTAACTAGGGCATTGAAACAATTCATAAGTAAAAACACCTTTTCAAGAAATTCTAACCCCTATGCAAAATGCAAACAACCTAGAAGCTATGAGAAACTCTAGACTCAATCCTAACATGTTTTGACAAGATGAATGCAACTACATGAATCTTTGAAAAAATTTTAAAAACTTTTACCATTTTTTCATGAACTAAAGACTCAAGGATGCTAAAGGAAAATAAGATCACAAAACACATGTCAAATCACACATGTACTCCCCTAAACTTGCTTGACACCGTCCCGGTGGCAAACTCATTCGAAGGAGTAACAAAACACAAAGCAAAAAGAAGCAAATATGAGCGGTTATGTACAATGGAAGAAGGTTGTTACCTCTGATCTAGTCTCGGCTGGAACTTGAGGATGTTCCAGAGGAGCTAGAGATTGTTGCTTTGCCCTTGTCGGCTGGTTCTTGGAGAGAATGGTGCGCCGGCTGAATGGTGCTGCTTTGTGCCTCGCGGATGACAACTCCACCGGTTGAGAGCCTTCTCTTCTCGGGTTGTTGAGCCTCCTTACTTGCATCCTTCTTATGTGAGCCTCCTTGAAGTGCCTTGACTTTCTTTCCAAGTTTCTTGAGCATTTTGCCTTGCCACTTATTGATCTTCCTTTGCATCTCCACAACAGAAGCTAGGAACTTCTCGGTTTTTGTCCTCGGCTCAAAGTCTAACTTGGGAAGTGTGTAGGCCTCGGGCATCTCATCTTCCGCGGCTGGAGACTCGGACCTTTGACGAGGAGCAATCGCTGAAGCAGGTGGTCCTCCTAGAGGAGCAAAGCACTCTTCCTCCGTGGGTAAGAACTCGATGTTCCCAACACCAAGCAGCTCGGTTTCATCTTGGTTACATGGGCGAAGTCGTGAATAGGCACACCAGCTTGCAAGAACAGAGGAGTGAGGAAGCCGCCAATGTAAGAAGAAGTTGCCTTGCACCGCAAGGCATAAGCCTTGTATTTCACCAAGGAAGCAGCAAGCACACATCCGTAGTTCACCTCATCGCCGAGTTCATCCTCCATAGGCTCGTCATTTGCATCCGGATCACACACCAAGTGCTTCACGCCTTGGAACAGGAAGCAAAGCTCGGTCTTCGTGACCGTGGGAGCAACAGATCTTCCACTAAACGTGTTGGCAATCAGCTTCAGAGTGTACCTCAGCACCGGGCTTCTCACTCGCTTGATCTTGGCGGTGTTGGCTTTGTAGTCCTCATTGCTAATCAGGTCCCAAAAGTCGTTGGCTTTCTTGAAAGCGAGGAACTCGACCTTGTTGGCATCCGCGTTGAGACCATAAGCTTGGCATAGCTCAGGGATGGAGAGGGTGTAGGCTTGACGGCCAACCTTGAAGTAGAGGCGACCTTGTGAAGGGACGGGTGTGCTAGGATTTTTGTAACGGAACTCCGACGTTTCAAGGAAGTCTATTGTCACTTCTGGAATGGTTGGGCAATCCATCCGTGACAGACATCTTAGGCCAATGTTCTTGAGGAGTTGGTCGAAATCCCCAAGAATCCCTAGCTTGAACAGCAGCTCTCGATCAGCAAACTTGGTAGGCTCAAACCGAAGCCTTTCCAGCCGTTTCTTGTCCCTCTTCTCATCCTTAGTCCATTTGACCCTCTCTTGAACTGCCACCTCTTGTCCTTCTCCCTCTTGTGCTGTCTTTTCCCTTGTTCTTTTGGGGGCCATTGTACCTGAAACAAGTTTCTCAAGAAGCTTGATAAGCAAAACGGCGGTTTGATGAGAATGAGAGAGGAGAAGGAGAGAACTTATAAATACTACCCTAGAATTTTGGGGAATTAATAAAAATCATAGCTAAATAAAGGAGAATCAGATCTTTAGATACTAGAAAATCTAGAATTATTCCTTTTACTTAGCTAATTTTTAAAAACCAAAACCGACCCTATATTCTAAAACAATATCTTGCAAATTTAAAGGAAATTTTCCTAAAGATAAATCATTAAATTTTGAAAATACCTTTGCAAGAAATGTAAAAGATCTTTGCTAGCTACTGAAAACCGAAACTCTCACTCTCTTTGTTTAAAATTTTCGAGAAAAACGGGAATGAGAAGGTGAGAGGTTGTTGAAATATTTAAAGGCTAGCAAAGAGCAAAACAATGGGTAGTAAAAGTGGTTTTTCTGACAAAGTCTTGGTCAAGGCACATCTTTCATGGTCAAAGATGCTTGCCTTGACCAAGTTTTGTATTTAAAAGTTGGAGGGAAAAGAGTAAAGGGGGGAAAGTAAAATGTTACCTCGACATGAGATCGAGTCCATTTGGTCGATCTAGGACTCGATCTCATGCCCATAATGGCTTAGATCAAGAGGGTTGCTCGATTTGAGACTCGATTCATCATGAATCGAGTCTTGGATAGATTGGCTCTCTCGATCATTGAGATGTTGGCTCCACGGCTAAGTCCTCATGATCGAGCTGTATCCTCGATTTAGGGGTCGATTTGGCACAGATCGAGTGATGGATCGAGTCGAGTGATAGATCTGTTTTCAACAGATTTTCCCGAGAGAAATTAGATCGGTCAATCCGTTTTGGATCGATCGATCCTTTTTCGTCAAGGTCGATCTTATCACTCGTTCTCGTCTAGATCGACTGGCTCCTCTCGATTCACTGACTCGATCTAGCAAAGATCGAGTCAGGATCAGTCGATCTAGCACTCGATCTCTAACCTCATCTTAACCCATATCGCCTCTTTTGGACTTCAAGATCAAGGTTTAGACTCCTCATACCTGTTCCTACACACTTGCAGAATAAAAACATAAAACTGAAAGAGAAATAAAGCAGAAATATGTACAAGATAAACATGGGAATGCCTCCCAAGTGCGCTTTCTTTAACGTCTTTAGCTAGACTTTACTTGGTTTAGGCGGATGGTGGGTCTTGGAGAAGCACCGAGGTACTCTCCTTGTCATAGCTATCTGCCAAGTAAGGCTTGACTCTGTGTCCGTTGACGGTGAATGCACTGCCACTTTTTCCCATCAGAGTAACAGCTCCATAAGGCAACACTTCTTGGAACACGAACGGTCTGCTCCACCTTGACTTCAGCTTTCCCGGGAAGAGTTTGAGCCTTGAGTTGTACAGCAACACTAACCCTCCTTCCTTAATCTCCTTGGCAACCAACTTCTTGTCATGAGTCTCCTTAGTCCGCTCCTTGTATATCCGAGAGCTCTCATAAGCGTTCAGTCTTAACTCATCCAGTTCGTGTAGCTGAATAAGGCGCCTCTCCTGAGCAGTCTTGAGGTCAAAGTTCAGCCTCTTCACAGCCCACAACGCACGGTGTTCCAGCTCAACCGGGAGATGACAGCCCTTGCCATAGAGTAGAGTGAAAGGGGTTGTACCAATCGGCGTTTTGAAGGCGGTACGGTAGGCCCAAAAAGCGTCGTCCAGCTTCACTGCCCAGTCTTTCCTTGTTGCTCCGACAGTCTTCTCTAGTATGGCCTTGATTTGCCGGTTGGAGACTTCCACTTGACCGCTTGTTTGAGGATGATACGGTGTAGCCACCTTATGCTTAACTCCATACTTTCTCAAGAGGTTCTCAAAGACCTTGTTTATGAAGTGGCTTCCTCCATCGCTTATAACCACCTTAGGTACCCCAAACCTCGGGAAGATGATACTCTCAAACAGCTTGATTATCACCTTAGAGTCATTTGTAGGGGAAGCAACCGCCTCAACCCATTTAGAGACATAATCCACTGCTACTAAGATGTATTTGTTGCCATATGAAGAAGGAAATGGCCCCATGAAGTCTATGCCCCACGCGTCGAACACGTCAACCTCGAAGATGGGAACTTGAGGCATTTCATTCCTCTTAGTGATATTCCCTGCTCGTTGACATGCCTCACAGCTCTTCACAAACTCGTGTGCATCTTTAAAAATGGACGGCCACCAGAAACCGGCTTGCAACACTTTCGTGGCAGTCTTGAATGAGGCGAAGTGTCCTTCGTAGGAAGAGCAATGGCAGTGATAGAGGATGTCCCTAGCTTCTTCCTTTGTAACACATCTCCGGTACAAACTGTCTACTCCTCTCTTGTATAAGTAGGGCTCGTCCCAAAAGTAATCACTAGCCTCTCTCATAAACCGCTTCTTGTAATAGATGTTGAGATGTGTTGGCTCCTCACCACACGCTAGATAGTTCACTACATCAGCATACCACGGTAGATCCTCCTCTTTGAAACTCAACACCTCTTCAAACCTCCCTTCTAGCTTTCCACAAACAGCCGTGGTAATCGCCATGAGTTGCTCTTCTGAAAGAGAGTCATCTAAGGGGAGAGAATCGTTGATCCTTAGCCGTGAGAGGTGGTCAGCGACTCCGTTTTCTATCCCTTTCTTGTCTTTAATCTCCATGTCAAACTCCTGGAGCAAGAGAATCCATCTTAAGAGCCGAGGCTTAGTGTCTTTCTTCGAGTAGATGTATCGCAAGGCAGTGATAGAGGATGTCCCTAGCTTCTTCCTTTGTAACACATCTCCGGTACAAACTGTCTACTCCTCTCTTGTATAAGTAGGGCTTGTCCCAAAAGTAATCACTAGCCTCTCCATAAACCGCTTCTTGTAATAGATGTTGAGATGTGTTGGCTCCTCACCACACGCTAGATAGTTCACTACATCAGCATACCACGGTAGATCCTCCTCTTTGAAACTCAACACCTCTTCAAACCTCCCTTCTAGCTTTCCACAAACAGCCGTGGTAATCGCCATGAGTTGCTCTTCTGAAAGAGAGTCATCTAAGGGGAGAGAATCGTTGATCCTTAGCCGTGAGAGGTGGTCAGCGACTCCGTTTTCTATCCCTTTCTTGTCTTTAATCTCCATGTCAAACTCCTGGAGCAAGAGAATCCATCTTAAGAGCCGAGGCTTAGTGTCTTTCTTCGAGTAGATGTATCGCAAGGCAGCGTGATCCGTGTATACAATAGCCTTGGAACCAACGAGATATGATCTGAACTTCTCAAAGGCGAACACTACTGCTAGCAACTCCTTCTCCATAGTGGTGTACCTTGTTTACGTGTCATCCAAGGTTCTTGAAGCATAGTAGATCACGTGTAGCTTCTTGTCTTTCTTCTGACCAAGAACGGCTCCTACGGCGTAGTCACTAGCATCACACATGATCTCAAAGGGAAGAGACCAGTCTGGTGCTTGGACTATAGGAGCTGATGTAAGGGCTTCCTTGATGGTCACGAAAGCTCTCAGACACTCCTCATCAAACACAAACTCAGCTTCTTTGCACAACAACCGTGTAAGAGGGCGTGCAATCTTGGAGAAATCTTTGATGAAGCGCCTATAGAACCCGGCGTGTCCCAAGAAACTTCTGACTCCCTTAACGTTAACCAGCGGCTCAAGACCCATCATGACTTCCACTTTAGCCTGATCAACCTCAATGCCCTTCTCTGATATCTTATGACCAAGCACGATCCCTTCCTTAACCATAAAGTGGCATTTCTTCCAGTTCAACACCAAGTTTGTCTCTTCACAACGCTTTAGTACCCTGCAAAGATTCAACAAACACGCAGAAAAGGACGCACCATAGACAGAGAAGTCATCCATGAACACCTCTACCATCTCCTCTATTAGATCGGAGAAGATCGACATCATACACCGTTGAAATGTAGCCGGTGCATTACACAATCCAAACGGCATCCTTCGATATACGAAGGTACCATAGGGACATGTGAAGGTCGTCTTCTCCTGATCATTTCGGTGGATTGGTATCTGAAAGAAACCGTTATACCCATCGAGGAAACAGTAGTAAGGGTGATTAGCAAGTCTCTCAAGCATTTGATTAATAAAAGGCAAAGGGAAATGGTCTTTCCTAGTCGCAAGGTTAAGTTTCCTATAATCAATACACATCCTATGACCAGTGAAGGTTCTAGTAGGAATAAGCTCATCCTTTTCATTCCTTATGACCGTGATCCCTCCCTTCTTAGGCACCACGTGTACAGGAGAAACCCACGTGCTGTCACTTATGGGATAGATCACGTCAGCCTCTAAAAGCTTAAGGATTTCTTTCTTAACAACCTCTTTCAAATTAGGATTCAAACGCCTTTGATGTTCTATAGAAGAGGCGTTCTCATTATCCAAGTGAATCCTATGAGTGCAAAGCATTGATGAAAGGCCCTTGATGTCACTTAAAGAGTACCCAATGGCCTTCCTATACTTTCTCAGCTTAGTCAGGAGCGAGTGCAACTCATCATCACTTAGGTTTTCATTCACAATCACGGGATAGGTGTTATTAGGCCCTAAGAAAGCATACCTTAGCCCTTTTGGGAGCTTCTTGAGGTCCACCTTTGGGGCTAAAAGCTCACTCCAGTCATCCTCCTGGCTGTTGTTGTTGCTTTCCTCCTTGGAACCCTCCTTAGAACCCGAGGCATGGCCCTTTAGACTGCTTTCCTCTATCGCTATCCCTTCTGAAATCGAGTCCTTCAGTCAATTCTCCTCTCGATGTCGTCTAGATCGAGCCATTTTGCTCGATTCACTTACTCGATTTGATGTGGATCGAGTAAGGGATCGAGACGCTGAATCGATCTCCTGATTGGACCCCAAAATGATCGGGAGGTCTCTCTCGAACGTCGACTCGATTGTTTTTCCTGATCGAGCATCCCTCTCGATTGCCTTGTCGATCTGACTCCTGGATCGAGTGATAGCGTCGATCTCGGGGTCGATCTCTAGGCAGCAACTTTCATCCTTCTTAACAATCTTCCTAGAATCCAGCAGGTTGACGTACTCCTAGGTCCTCTGAGCCACATAGCCAAACTCCCCTGGCTCCTTAGTCAGTGCTAGCTTCAGATGGTCTTCTAGAGCCAGCTCTTCCAGCAACTCATCCGCTAAGGCATCCATCGTTTCAATGTAGAAAGCTTGCCCTTCTATGGTCGGCTTCTTCATAACCTCATTGATATCAAAGTCAAGCCTTATCTCCTTTCCCAAGTGCAAGGCAATCTTCCCATTCTTCACATCTATGATAGCCCCGGCGGTTGCAAGGAATGGTCTCCCTAAGATGAGTGGATCTTTAGGCTCTTCATCCATCTCCAACACGACGAAGTCCGTAGGCACGTTCACACCACTGTTTCGCACCGGTAGATCTTCAAGCAGCCCCACTGGTAGCCTCACACTCCTATCAGCCAGTACCAACGAGATCCGACAATCTTTGAAACGAGTAAAGCCAAGCTTCTTAGCCATGGAGTGAGGCATCAGGTTTATGCTAGCTCCGAGATCACATAGGCAACTCTTGAACTCTAGAGGACCTAAAGCGCAGGGTATAGTGAAGCTTCCAGGGTCTCCCAACTTCTTAGGGACTATCTCCTTATGTATCACAGCACTACACTCTTCACTTAGAACAAGTACCTCCTTGCTTTCCTTATTATTCTTCACTAAAGTGTCTTTGAAGAATTTGGCGCATTTAGGCATCATTGCAAGGCAGTCAACGAGAGGTAGCTTGATCTCCACGTCCTTAAGATGCTTCTCAAATAGGATTCTATGCTTCTCTATGAGTTGCTTCTTGAAACGGCCAGGAAAAGGCAGCTTAGGTACATACGGTGGAGGCACATAAGCATTCTTCTCCTTAGTAGTTTGCTCAGCTTTCTTCTCAGCAACTGCTTTGTCTCCTCTTCTTGGCCCTTGGATCCAAACGTTGTCAAAGTTAATCTCATCATCATCAGCTGAAGGCTTACCCTCCCCCTCTTGAATTACAACGTCCTCGTTGTTCTTGGTAGAGACCGGAGGTTCGAGCTCTTTGCCGCTTCTCAACGTTATTGCATTAGCATACTCCTTAGGATTCTGCTCACACTTTCCCGGAAGACTATTCTGACCACTCGTACTCGCTTTCCCTTTTTCTAGCTGCTTGATCTTGTTGTTTAAGTTGGTGATCTGAGTGGAGAAGTCAGTGAGAGACGAGTCTAGACGAGTGTTCATCTCGACGAACTTCTGGTTTGTAGAGGCTTGCCCTTGTATCAGCAATTGGAACATTGCTTGAACCGGATCAACTTGTTGTTACATCGGTTGTTGCTGCTGAGGTGCAAAGCCCGGAGGGAAGTTAGGCGTATAACCCTTGTTACTTTGATGTTGCCCTTGGAAGTTGTTCTGCTCTTGACCTTGGAAACCACCACTCGGTTGAAAACCTTTGTTGTAAGGGATGAAAGGTTTTGGTTGCTGAGCAGGGTACACTTGATCTTTAGGGTTAGCTACGTTGGTGCTTCGGTAGGAGAGGTTGTTGTTCTGGTAACCTTGGTTGTAGCCTTGAGGTTTGTAGTTGTTCTGTCCCGCCACCCAATTGGCTTCTTCTTGGCTCAACTCTAAATCCTCTTGATTCTCATCAGCTTCACCAACAAAGTGAACATGCTTCTGATTGGCTAACACCAGCTTATCTATCTTCTCAAGAAAAGATTTCAGCTCCTTTTTGTGAGACTCTAGCTCTGATCCTCTCGGTGCACGGTCATAGTCCTCAGCGTAGTTGCCATCACTCAATGCCAAGTTTTCTATCAGCTCCATACCCTCTTCTACCTCCTGACCAAGGTTCCCTTTGCTAGCTGTGTCAAGCAACAACCTGATCTTCGGTGAAGCTCCACGGTATATGGTACTGAGTAGTGTTTCCTTGCTGAAACCGTGATGAGGACATTGGATCGTGTAGTCTTTGAAACGCTCCATTGCCTTGTTGAATGTCTCATTGTTCCGTTGAGTGAAGCCGCTGATTTCGCTTCTCAACTGTGCTGTCCTGGTGCTAGGGAAGAACTTTGAGAGAAAGGCCTTCTTACACTCGTCCCATGAGGTGATGGTGCCTTGTGGGAGGGTCTTCCCCCAATGCCTAGCCTTGTCTCCGAGTGAAAAGGGGAAGAGACGCAGCTTGAAAGCATCTTCCAATATGCCATTGATCTTGATCATCCCACATACTTGCTCGAAGTTGTCAAGGTGCTCCAAGGGATCTTCCATTGCTAAGCCGTGGAACTTGTTGTTTTGCACCATGGAGATGAAATCTGGCTTGATCTCGAAGTTGTTGTTCTGTACAGGAGGAGGAGTGATCCCAAACCTATTGTGATGAGTATTGGGAGCATCTCCGGCTCCTATGATCCTTGGGTGTCTATCCGCGTGTTGGGGGTTTCCATTGCCCCTTCCCACTGCCCCGTGAGCTGGAGGAGGTCCTTCTGGATGCTCGTGTTCAGCCATAGCTTCAAAGTCAACCAAACCGTGCTGAACAATCTCCTCAAAGGCTCTGGCTTGTTCTCTGACTCTTCTTTGCCGTGAGTGACCAAGCTGATGAATATTGTCCAAAGGTGGAAGTAGATTGTTATCTCCCTGTGAACAAAGATTCATATACCTGAAAACACACGTTTGAGAGTAGAATGATTAGTAACGTGAAAAAGGTAAAGACTTAGTTTTTGCTAAGTCCCAAATCTCTATGTTCTCTAAACAGTCCTAGGATGGCAACGGCGCCATTTGATAGACACTTTATTTGCAGGGTGAGAATGCAATGAGGTTATCAAACTCAAATGCAAGACAGGTTGTAGTACAGCAAACAAGAGAGAGTCAATCCATGCCTAGGATGATAGAGAATGCAAAGAGAATACAAGGACTAATGCAAATCCAAGCGAATCGAGATGAGTTATGAGAAAATCCCTAAAAACTAGATGCAGCAACTTAAATTGAATGCAACCTATTTTAAAATTACTAGGAATGATGAAACTACCACGAGGAACAAACAGAATTATTAAAGGACAAGGCTACGAATTATTAAAATTTGACTAGTGGATCGACCATAAGATCGACCACTAGATCGAGCAATAACAATCGATCTCGTCTAAAAATGCAAGAACAGTAAAACTAACGACCAGAATGCTATCAAAAATCAAGCGAATGACGAGATAAGATGTAAAGATGCTAAAAGAAAGGGCCTAGGGTTGAGATTCATGGTTGGGGGCTTCAAAGGTTCGACCTTGGGTTGAAAACTTTAAATCGACTCACTTTGTGAGGATCTCTAAGCCTTGAAAACTAAGCAAGATCTATCTGTAGCTTTCGGTATAGATCACTCCTTCATCCCCTCCTCCAAACCCATGGCTTTTGGTGGAAAGAGAGGTCGAAGGGCATGGAAAACAGATTTCAAATGAGTGGCTTAACTAGTCCCCTATACTTCCATGGCTTTTGGGAAGGGGTAACTAGTCTCTAGGGTGTGATCTTCCGAGGCTCCTGAATCCTGTCAAGGTAAGGAACCTCTCGGATCATGAAGCTCTTGGCGTGAGAGCCTACAAGCATTGAGATCTCAACACCCTAGAAGAGATAGCCGTTGAAAACACTTAGAAAAACTCCAAGATCGAAACCCTTTAGACCCCTTAATCCTCTCAACCCCGAACCCAAATAAACTACTCACTACACATAAGGTAAATCAAGCAAAAGCATGTAAAAGGAAACGATGAACATGAAAAGAAAACTAGATTAAGATGAAAACGATTCGATTACAAAGCTTAAGAAAAACTCAAGTTCGACAATGGTGTTCTTCCTCAAAACCAGAGAGAAAACATACAGAAAAAGATAAGGATTGAAAGTTGTGTGGGAAAAAGACGTCGCCGCCTTCCCAAAATGGCCAAAACAAGCTGATGGTCCCCCCTAGCTAGCGGCCAAAAGTGGTTGAAAGGACAGAGATCGACTCCGGGATCGAGCGGTTCTCTCGATCATATCCGGACATCGTGTCTTCAGCTCGATCTGGGTCTCGATCATCATCGGCGAATCGAGTGTTGCATCCGATCTCAGTATCGATCTTCGGTTGGATCGGGTGGTGTACTCGATCTGGCTCTCGCTCTGCATGGCGTCATTTACGTCCGTACCGTTTGATCGACTGCTTCACTCGATCCTCGTCTCGATCATTCTCCCTGGATCGCCTGGTTGGCTCGATCTTCTGGTCGATCACATCATAGATCGACCGGACATGCTCGATCTGCTCCCCGATCTCTGATCCTTAGCAAATATCCGAGCTCCCACGAACTGCTACATCAGCCTCAACATGTCCACGAACCTCCACGACTCCAACAGCCAGAAACAACCTAAATGTGATGCAAAATGCAAGGAACATGCGTATGCTGGTGCAAGAATGCTCTAGGACTCTAAGTGATGCAATCTAACCTAAAATGTGATACAAATGCATGAAAAGCTAACTAATGAGTATGCAAAATGTATGTATTATGCAGTAACATCACATTCTATATTCTCGGATTCAACCTGCGAATTGTCATGACTTAGCGCTTTTAGTTTTCTGAATCTTAGAACAACCAAATTTCGCCTGCTATCTTTTATTTTGTTATTTCGCATTGCATACACTATTTATTGCTTAGCTTAATCTGCATCTGAAATCGCTAGTGTAGTTTACATTCTCCTTTGGGATTCGATACCCCTTATACTACGACTGCTTTGCTGTGCACTTGCCGTAGTTTTTATTTGGGTAAAACCTGAGCCCTATCAAGTTTTTGTTGCCATTGCCGGGCAGTAATAGCTGCCTATCGATTTTTAGTATTAGGATTTTGTCTAAGTTTTAATTTGTTTACTAACTTTCTGCTACCTTTCTTTGTGCTGGTTTCAGGTGTATGCCTAATCGCAGTACCAGAAGCAACAATGAGAAGGAGCTTTTGACCTTAGGCATTGACGAGCTAGCTAAGTTGGAGAGGACCATCAGGAAAGCTAAGAAGCAATCTACAATGTTTAATCCACTGATCTTGGTTGAAGATGCAGAAGGTCACTTAGTTGACAGGAGGGAAACAGGAGGAGTGAGGAAGGGCAGAAACTGGATCAAGATGGGAATATCATAGTTGAACAGCAGGTTCAACAAGTGGCATAAGACGCTGGAGTCCCTGTTGCTGGTAATAACGCTGTTGGGCGTTTTGTACAGAGGACTCTAGGAGATTACAACAGACCTGATCAGTTCTATGCCAATAGAGCTGCAATCCGCCCTCTTGCTTTCCAGAGGAATGATTTTGAGCTTAAGCCTGCTTATTATCAGCTGGTGGGGCAACATCCGTTCCATGGCTTACCTCATGAGCATCCCATGGATCGTATTGAGAGGTTTGACGACTTAGCTTTAAGTACCAAAGCTAATGGTGTTAGCTATGACTTTCTGTTCTGCAAGCTTTTCCCTTACTCACTTGGAGGAGATGCTGCATATTGGCTGAAACAATTGGAGCCTGGTTCGCTGACTACTTAGGAGGACACCAAGAATGCCTTTCTGAACAATTTCTATGATGATGCTAGATCAGAGGACTTGAGGACGAATATTGCATCATTTACCCAGGGTCCTACTGAAGCTTTTAAAGTTTCTTGGTTGAGGTTCAAGTCTTATCAAAGGGACTGTCCTCATCATGGCTTCAATCAGATGCAGCTGCTTGATATTTTTTTCAGAGGCATTGATTGGAAGTATCAGATGGAGCTGGATGCTTCAAGCAGTGGCAACTTTAACATCAACAGACCAGAAGAAGCAATCAGGTTGATTGAGAACTTGGCCTGCAGCAACAGCACAAAGAATGCAGATTTTCAGAGGATGAAACAAGCTATTTTGGATGATGGGAATCAGATTGCTGAAGTTAAGGCTAAGCTGGACAGTATGCACAGCCTTTTGGTGGGAAAGAAATCAGTCCAATTTGCTGCAGAGGTGGAGACTTTCGAAAATTCTGAAGAATTTGAGCAAAAGGATGTTAGTTTCATCAATGGGGGTTTTCAGAGTCAAAGGTTTGGAAATCAGCAGTAGAACAGAGGATTTAATGGCAACAATCAGAAGAGCACCTTCCCAGGAAACCAGAATGCAACTGGTTATAATCCAATGCCACAGTTCCAGAAGACTGAAGTTGAGAAACCTTACCAAAACAGCAGGAATTATGGTTCTTCTTCCTACCAAACTTGACCTCCACAAGATACTAAGATGGAAGCTAGGCTGGAGCAGATACTTGAACGACAGAAGAAGATGACAGTGAACTTCAATGGCAAGCTAGATTCGCTGTACCAAGACCAGAATGGAAAAATTGAGAGTCTGAACTCTCACATGAAGAAGCTGGATGTGCAAGTTGCTCAAACTGCAGGAGCTGTTCAAAGGCAAGAGGGATTCCTTCCTGGAAGGACTGACATCAATCCCAAGCACCAGGTTAATGCCATCACAGTCAGGAGTGAAAAAGAGCTTGAAACAGTGCAGAAAAAGAGGCTAAGTGCAGAGCAAATCGTGCAACTGATGGAGTTTGAAGATGAAAATTTTGCAGTCTCTGAGTCCAGTGACAAGCGTCACCAAGGGGTGTCGCGCGTCACCAAGGGGGTGTCGCGCGTCACCAAGGGGGTGTCGCGCCTCACCCACTTTCTACAATCCCGACACTCCAAGTTCGTCATAGGCCAGTGACGAGCGTCACCCGCCTGGTGACGGTCATCACCCACCCCAAAACGAAGCTGCTTCGCCTATAACTGCAGATAATGGTCAGGAACGAGTCTATAAACCCAAAACACCATTCCCCAAGCATCTTAGGAAGTCTAAACAAGAGATAGAAGAAGTCAGATGCAAAGCTATGATAGTCAAGCTGATGGTTGAGATGCCTCTTGTAGATGCAGTCAAGCTTTCACCAGCTCTAAGAAGATATGTAAAGAGGATGGTGGTGAATGGTGTAAGTCCTTAGGAAGGAGCATTGCTTACCAGAGACATCAGTGCAATATTCTTAGGCACAGTTCCAAAGAAGGAGAAAAAGGTGACTATTTTTGATCAAGTCAGTGCCATCATTCAATGCAGAATTCCAGAGAAGCTTTCTGATCCTGGAAACTTTGTACTTGATTTGCTCAATCTCAACAAGATGTTTGCCTCATTCTCTATATGATCTAGGGTCAAGTATTAACTTGATGCCTTCCTCTGTTGCTGCTAAACTTGGAATGACTGATTTCAAGCCAACTAGGATCTCTCTCATCCTAGCAGATCGATCCATAAGAACCCCAGAAGGCATCTTAGAGGATGTTCCAGTTGACATTGAAGGCTGCATAATTCCTACAGATTTTGTGGTTCTAAAATATGCTGAAGAACCTAAAGATCCTCTTATTATAGGAAGACCATTCTTGGCTACTGCCAGCGCTATTATTGATGTGAAACAGGGGAAGATAAAGCTTGATTTGGGTGATGTTGTCATGAACTTTGACATGGATAAGTTAAGAGGGAGTTCTACCATTGATGGACAGACCTTTTCTGTAAGGACTTCTAAAGATGAAAAGCCATTCATGGAGCATTCAGAAGACACTACTGCAAGGTATGTCACTGAATCTGATACAAGTGGGCAAGTGAACAAGATGGCTGTTCAAGAGGCAATATCTGAAACTTTTGCAAAAGCTGTTGGGTTTGTGGAATGGAGTAAGAATGATATCTTCAACACTAGGCTTGCAAAAGAGGGTCCAACGAATGCCAAGTTGTTGAAGGAGGACGAGTTTATGCTGGAGGCAAGACTTGCAGAGCTGGATTGCAGAAAAACTTCAGAAACCCGACCTGCAGGGTCAGTGACGACCGTCACTGACGTGGTGACGCTCGTCACCAACCTGGACACGAAGGAGCGACATGAATCTTATGCTACAAGTCCATCTGATGTTGCCAAACCGGAAATTTAACATTCCACACACCAGAAACATGCAACTAAGCAAAGGTATGCACTTCTTGTACCCAATTCCAAACCTTCTAATCTCATCAATAAAAACTTAAAAGGTGCAAAAGATGCTTCACACTTATGCAAGCAACGAGATTCTCGTAGAAAGCTTGGTGTTTCTTTTGATGATTCTGCAGGAAAAAGAAGTGTCCCACCCACAGTCACAACCCGCCCTACTGATGTTCCTCACTTCCTTGGAAGAGTTCATCCATCTGCTGCTTATACACCACCATGGATGAGGAGACATTCTTCTCCACGGCATTCAATGCCACCTTCTGCTCATCCAGCCTTCTAAACAGCCAACCAAAGTCGAGCTAATGACTTTAAACAAGCGCTTGGTGGGAGGCAATCCACTGGTAAGTTATCTAGCTATCATACTCTGGTCTATTTTCGTTTTCTAACATAAAAAAAGAGTCAGTTTGTTCAGTCTGCTTTGAGGATGCTGCTTAATTCTGGGGGAGGTGGCTACTGGCGTTGTGTGCTTTGTGTCATGTTTTGAAAGTTTTAAAGTTGAGTAAAAACCTGTTTTTATAGAGTCAAAATTTTGAAACTGTCAGTTTTTCTTGGAACTAACCATAAAACGTCTATGCTTATAAGAACCATTGCCACAGTAGCTGATTACAAGTCTTACTAAGTTGAAATTCATAGGTAGATCAGTCTAGCAATGAAGGTTTAGGTTCTTATAGAATCTGGAAAATTTGCTGTTAGCTCCACCTTAATGAACTTTAAACTTCTTTTCTTGGGGCTTGATTCTCATTGATCTTGATTCTCTCTTTCAACACTGACAATCATGTTTAGATGCAGTCTCTATTTGATCTTCCCTGATGCAATTTTTAAGAGTTTGAGTCAAAAGAATGGTGCATTCATGACCCTGTCTCCTCATAAGGAACAACAGTAATGAAAAAACTCAAGAACCTGTCTCCTCACAAGGAACACAAGTATTGAGTAGCGCCATATCTTAGACTGTAAAAAATTAGAAAGAAGGTTAAAAATCGAAAAAAAAATCAGAAAGAAAAAGATCAAGGGAAGAGAAAATAGGAGAGTTGTGTTGAGATTGCTTTGTTTAGTTGTTTAGGAAGGGAAAAGAATCCGTAAGTGATTGAGATGATAAATCTTTAATGAGATTTCACACTTAGATAGATATAAGGAGTTAGCAGCAGAGATTTTGGATTTCTTGAAGGGATTTGGATTGGTTTTGAGAGATTTGCTAAGCTTGTGATGATTAGACTGAAATTTGATCTTGTGTTGACTTTGTGGTATGTGGATTCGAAAGTGTTAACTAATGTGGTGTTCCTTATGTTTAGCTGACTGTTTCTTGTTTTCAAACCTCGACCCTGTTCTCTATCTGATGTTTGCTTGAGGGCAAACAAAAGCTAAGTCTAGGGGAGTTGATATATCATGGTTTTTATGGTTTTTAACCATGATATAAGTCCTTTTTATTGAGTCTTTTGGTCTTTCTAGAGTCATAGTAGAGTCTTTGCAGGATATAGCATGTATGGAGCATAAATGGAGATATTGAAGCTTTTTGGAGCATTGCAAGATGAAGCCACTAAGTGTGCAACTCGGAAAAAGTATGAATTTGGGTGACGCTCGTCACCACCTTTTACAAGATGAAGTCACGCTGATTTATTAAAGGATTAAAGATTATTTGCAGAATTGGCCCAGAAGTTCCAGTATTTGCAAGAACACCTCAGATCGTGTTTTAGCTTGTATATATTAGGTTTTCAGCCATCGTTGGCTTTTATCTTAGATTTTTGAGAATTCAGAGAACTTTAGATGGGATTTATTCACAGCTTTTTGGTGAGACAGATCCTGCCCTCTTTTTGGAGAAGATTTCGAACCCCTTTATCTTTTTATTCTAATCTTTCAATGCAATTTTATTCAGCCATGTTTTATGTTTCCATGATCATGTCTGAGTAATCTACTAGTTAAGTTAGGGCTTTTCAAAGGTTGATGAAGAGTTTGTAGAATTGCTATTTGTTAGGATTATCTTTTGGTTCTTCATCTCTGCTTGCTTGAAAATCGATTCCCTAGATACATCATCTAGACATCCAAAAATCATAGGTTGTTTAATGGATGTGAGAGCATTATTGATAACCTGATCTAGCATTAGATGTGCTAAACGATTAGGTGCAAAGAGATTTGGCTTAAGAGTTTTGTGAGCAATTGAACTTGATCATTACTGCATGTTTAGGTTGTTAGGATTTGCAAAGAGATTTGAAACTCTATGATTTAGACATAGTTAACTTCTGCAATGAGAATTGATTAGTTATATATTTGCGAATCATGTTCAAGACGGTTCTTAATTATTCCTGATTTCATGCATTCTACATTCTCGGATTCAACCTGCGAATTGTCTTGACTTAGTGCTTTTAATTTTCTAAATCTTAGAACAACCAAATTTCACCTGTTATCTTTTATTTTGTTATTTCGCATTACATACACTATTTATTGCTTAGCTTAATCTGAATCTGAAATTGCTAGTGTAATTTACATACACCTTTGGGATTCGATACCCCTTATAGTACGACTGCTTTGCTGTGCGCTTGCAGTAGTTTTTATTTGGGTAAAACCTGAGCCCTATCAATCTTTTCAACAATCCATCATTCCCTCTCTTATAGAGATAGGGTTCATCCCAATAGTAGTGAGAGACATCTCTTAAGAACTTCTTCTTCTGATGTGAGTTAAGGTTCCGTGGTATCTGGCCAATAACCAAATAGTTCACAAAGTCAGCATACCAATGCAGTTTGTTCTCTTGTAAGCTCATCACTTCAGCTGTCTTCACTCCTAAAGCATGCAGCTGCTCCTCTGGTAGAGTATCATTGATTGGGACAAAATCGTCTATTCTCAGTCTTGAAAGGTGATCAGCTACACCATTCTCAATGCCTCTCTTATCCATAATCTCCGTGTCAAACTCTTGCAAGAGTGATATCCATTGTATTTACACCATTTATGGCTGCATTTAGTACATATTTTGATCCTCTTTTGCATGTTTTCCCTTTGCTTTTGTCCCATTTTCTTCTCCTTTTAGACTTAGGTTGCATTTAGAGTATAGTTTGCATTTTCTTTGCATTTTGGATGTTTTTAGGTGCTTTTGGAGCTTAAAGGAGCTTCGAGGAGTTTTGAGAATGATACAAGATGCTACCTGGGCAAAAGGGAGCAAGAAGGATCACAGCAGAAGATCTCTGCAGAAGTTTTCGGTCAGAGCATAGAGAGTTTCGGTCAAGGGTGACCGATACGGAGCATATCGGTCACCAGTATCGGTCAAGTGTGATCGACACAAACACACCGGACTAATTTCGGTGATATGTGTCGATCACTCCAGACCGATAGGGACCCATTTCGGTCACTGAAGATCGACACAACTGACCGATACTGACCCAACCCGAACCTGTTTTTAATACATTTATGCCATTACTCTAGGGTTTTCTCCTCTAGACTATAAATAGCCCTTTTTCCAGATTTTCGAGGGGTCATGTCATTTTACTGTTCTTGAGCTTTTTCATTAAGTTTGTAAAATATTTTCTTTGCTTTGTTTAATATAATCAAGTATTTGCTTTAATATTTCTTTACTCTTTCTTTTAATCATGATTAGCATCCTTTCCCTTTGTGATTTGGTGTTAAACTTGATTATGAGTGAGTAGTTATCTTAGGGTTTCTAGATGTGGTAGATTAAGGGGATTTAAGGCTTGATTAAGGGTTGTTAAGTGCTTCAGTTTATGGGTTCCTCTCTATTGATCTGTTATTCATGCTAGATTAGTCTTGATCAAACTTGTCTAAGTTGTTAGCTTTCTCTTATGCCCACCAAGTGTTTGATGAAATGCTGATCATGTTTAATAGAGGATCTGCTGGCCTTGGCTCAAGAGATTGACTGTTTGAGGAGCATTTTGACTTGAATAGAGTTGTTTAATCATGCTTGCTTGATGTTTTAGCCCTAATGAGAGTTAGTTCTTGTTAGAATGTTTAGCAAAGGGTTATTTGCCAAGAGATTGGATCTAACTAGCTTAGGTGTGAACTATGTCTAAGAATCACCATTGCTTTCTTGTTTGCTTGATCAATGTAGTTTGAAACAGCCTTAGTTAATGTCTTAAATCTCCCAAAGTCAATAACCACATCTAGAGACTTGCCTTTCTCTTATTTGAATTTCGGTTTTGCTCTGTTTTGCTCTGTTTTACTCTGTTTTCCTTGCTTAGAATTGCTTAGTTTGCTTCTGCTTTTACTTTGGTTGCTGCTTGTTTCACTTAGGTTGCTAGAACTGTTGCTTAGGCAACAAAACCAATTCTCTGCCTGCTTGACTTATAGACTTTACTCTCAACTCTTCTGTTTTCAACTCTTCCCAATGGATTGACATAAAACCCTTACTACAACTGACTAACACAAGGGTGATTGAACATAAGACACCAAAATGTCCTGTGTCAAAAAGGAGGATCCATCTAAGATGTCTTGGCTTGGTGTCTTTCTTAGCATAGATGTGCCTTAGTGCAGCATGATCAGTGTAGACTATCACCTTAGACCCCACTATGTAGCTTCTGAACTTTTCAAATTCAAAGACAACTGCTAGGAGCTCCTTTTCTGTTATAGCATATCTTGTTTGAGCTTCATCCATTGTTCTGCTGGCATAGTAGATAACATGAAGCTTCTTGTCTACCCTTTGTCCTAAGACTGCTCCAACAGTATAGTCACTTGCATCACACATGATCTCAAAGGGGAGATTCCAGTTTGGTGCTTGTACTATAGGCGCACTCACTAAGGCTTCTTTGAGGGTGTGGAAAGCTTGTAAGCAGTCTTCATCAAAGACAAATTCTGTCTCCTTGCATAGAAGCCTTGTCAATGGTCTTGCTATCTTTTAGAAGTCCTTGATGAACCTCCTATAAAACCAGTATGCCCCAAGAAGCTTCTGATTCCCTTTACTGAATTTGGAGGCTCTAAGTGCCGCATCACATCTATCTTGGCTTTGTCCACTTCTATTCCCTTAGCCCTTTAGGAAGAGGTTTGTGAGAGTCTAGCCTTAGCTTATAACCCAAGCTTTCCTTATCCAAGTAACCATCTTCCCCATGCTCCTTTGTCAAAGCCACTTGGAGTTTGTCATCACAACACAACTCCTTTTGAAGCTCATCATGCAGCCTTTCTAAGATCTCTATCTTGAACACTTGACCTTTTATTGTGGGCCGTTGCATAATCTGGTTGATGTGAAATTTCAGAGACATGTCTTTACCCAATTCCAACTCAATCTTCCCTTTCTTGACATCTATATCAGCTCCTGTTGTGGCTAAGAAGGGTCTTCCTAGTATGAGAGGGTCTTTGATGTTATTGCATATTGCATACATTTTGCATACTCATTAGTTAGCTTTTCATGCATTTGTATCACGTTTTAGGTTAGATTGCATCACTTAGGGTCCTAGAGCATTCTTGCATCAGCATACGCATTTTCCTTGCATTTTGCATCACATTCAGGTTGTTTCTGGCTGCTTTGGAGTTGTGGAGGTTCGTGGACGTGTTGAGGTTGATGTAGCTGTTTGTGGGAGCTCGGATATATGCTAAGGATCAGAGATCGAGGAGCAGATCGAGCATGGCCGATCGATCTAGGAGTTGATCGACCAGAAGATCAAGCCAACCAGGTGATCCAAGGAGAATGATCGAGACAAGGATCGAGTGAAGCAATCGATCAAACGGTACGGACGTAAATGACGCCATGCAGAGCGAGAGTCAGATCGAGTACACCACTCGATCCAGCCGAAGATCGATACCGAGATCGGATGCAACACTCGATTCACCGATGATGATCGAGACCCAGATCGAGCCGAAGATACGATGTCCGGATATGATCGAGAGAACCACTCGATCTTGGAGTCGATCTCTGTCCTTTTAACCGTTTTTGGCCGCTAGCGAAGGGGGGACCATTAGCTTGTTTCGGCATTTTGGGAAGGCGGCGACGTCCTTTTCCTAGAATAACTTTTTAGATCCTTATCCTTTCCTTGATGTTTTCTCTCGCGTTTTCGTGAAGAACACCGTTGTTGAACTCGCGTTTTTCTTAAGCTTTGTATTTGAATCATTTCTGTTCCATCTAGTTTTCTTTTCATGTTTATCGTCTTGTTTCATATGCTTTGCTTGATTTACTCTATGTGAAGCGAGTAGTTTCTTTGGGTTCGGGGTTGAGAGGATTAAGGGGTCTAAAGGGTTTCGATCTTGGGGTTCTCTAAACGTTTTCAAAGGCTATCTCTTCTAAGGTGTTGAGATCTCAATGCTTGAAGACTCTCACGCCAAGATCTTCATGATCCGAGAGGTTCCTTACCTTGACAGGATTCAGGAACCTCGGAAGATCACACCTTAGAGACTAGTTACCCCTTCCCAAAAGCCATGGAAGTTTTGGGGATTAGTTAAGCTATTCGTTTGAAATCTGTTTTCCTTGCCCTTCGACCTCTCTTTCCACCAAAAGCCATGGGTTTGGAGGAGAGGATGAAGGAGTGATCTATACCGAAAGCCACAGATAGATCTTGTTTAGTTTTCAAGGCTTAGAGATCCTCACCAAGTGAGTCGATTTAAAGTTGTAAACCCAAGGTCGAACCTTTGAAACCCCTAACCATGAATCTCAACCCTAGGCCCTTTCTCTTAGCATCTTTACATCTTATCTCATCTTTCGCTTGATCTCTGATAGCATCCTGGTCATTAGTTTTACTGTTCTTGTATTTTTAGACGAGATCGATTGTTACTGCTCGATCTCATGGTCGATCCACTAGTCGAATTTTAATAATTCGAAGCTTTCTCCTTTAATTATTCTATTTGTTTCTCGTGGTAGTTTCTTCCTTTCTAGTATTTTTAAAATAGGTTTCATTCTGTTTAAGTTGCTGCATCTAGTTTTTAGAGATTTTCTCATAAACCGTCTCATTTCGCTTAGATTTGCTTTAGTCCTTGTATTCTTTGTGCATTCTCTATCATCCTAGAAGTGGATTGACTCTCTCTTGCTTGCTGTACTACAACATGTCTTGCATTTGAGTTTGATAACCTCACTGCAATATAAACCGTACTAAAAGTGATTATCAGTCTTTAGGCTCCTCTTCCATCCCTAAGACCACAAAGTCAGTTGGGATCTCCACATTCCCTATTCTGATTGGAACATCCTCAAGTTGTCCCTTGGGAAGTCTCACTGATCTATCAGCCAACACTAAAGAGATTCTACAATCCTTAAATTCAGTGAACCTAAGGCGCCTGGCTATAGAGTAAGGCATTAAGCTTATACTTGCTCCCAAGTCACACAAACATTTCTCAAACAGTAGTGGACCTATAAAGCAGGGCAAAGTAAAACTTCATGGGTCACTGAGCTTGTTAGGAGTCATCCTTTGTTGTTGAATGATGGCGCGGCACTCATGTGTTAGTACCACCAACCCTTGCAGATCCTTTGTTCTCTCAACCACAGCATCCTTCAAAAACTTCTGGTAAGGTGGAACAAGGATAAAAGCATCTAGAAATGTCATAGTGAGCTGAGTCTTCTTCATCTGCTCTTCAAAGAGACTTTTATACTTAGCAATGAGTTGCTTCTTAAACCTTCCAGGAAATGGTATTGTAGGCTGATATGGTGGAGGAATGTATCTTGGTTCTTTGACTAACTCCTTAGGTGCTTCTCTTGGTTGCTCCTTAACCACCTCTTTGGCCTTGGTGTTCTTTGAACCCTTTTCAGCTTTAACCTCTTCATCTCTTTAGCTTCTTCAGCATCTTTTACCACCACCCCGTCTTCTTGTTCCTCAATGTCCACATTGGGTGTAGAAGGTGCCACTCTTGGAGGGAGTTGCTTCCCACTTCATAAGGTGACAACTTTGACACACTCTTGTAGAAGTGAAGAGGAAGATGATTGTGCAAGAGTCTCTTGCTTACTCAGTCTCAGATTCAAAGATTCAAGACACTTTTGGATGTCAGCAGTCATGCTTTTCTTAACTTCAGCTATGTTGGTTTGAATGGCAGCCATACTGCTTTGAAGTTCTGCAGATTGGAGTTGTTACATTTGGATCAGAAGCTGCTTTATGTCCAAATCTTGTGAAAGCTGAGAGTTGTTGGCGCCAACAGTTTGAGAAGAAGAACCTTGATGTTGTTAAATGTAAGTGCCTCCATTGGGCTGTTGTTGACAAACATCATAGACTTGTTTCATTTCTGGCTCCTCTTAGAGCTTAACAGATTTGACTTGATGCTCTTTATAGTGGCTACGTGGAGCAACATTAGGAAGTGGTTTGGTGGCGCCATTGAACAACATATCCACCTTTTCCTGCAAGGCCTTCATCTCATGCAGTGCTGTTTCTAGCTTCTCTTCAGTTGCCTTTGCATGTTGCTCTTTACCATCCACATAATCCCAATTACTAAGCGCCATGTTCTCTGCTAGTAGCCATCCTTCATCAACATCTTTGCCAAGGAAATAGCCATTGCTTGCTGTATCTAAAAGGAATCGAATGTTTGGGAGAATACCTCTATAGTGTGTGGATAGAAGCATTTCTTTGGAGAAGCTGTGATGAGAGCATTGATGAGTGAAGCCTCTAAACCTGTCCCAAGTGTCTCCAAAGCTCTCATTACACCACTGTTTGAAGTTTGTGATCTCATTCCTGAATTGTGCAGTTCTTGAGGGGGAGAAGAATTTCGTTTAGAAAGCACCTTTGCATTGTTCCCAAGTGGTGATGCTGCCTTGTGCTAAAGACTTTTTCCACATTTGAGCTCTATCACCAAGAGAGAATGGAAATAATCTGAGCATCAAACCATCATCTGAAACTCCACTAAGCTTTTACAAAGCACAAATCCTCACAAAGTGATCCAAGTGCTCAAGAGGGTCTTGGTAAGGCAATCCAAAGAACTTCCTTTCTTGAAGCATAGCAATCAAGCTGCTTTTTATCTCATAATGGTGAGTCTCCATAGGTTAAAGAATACCTTGCCTTGAAGCATAGCTTGATGGTATATCTTCAGCACCTATAGGTCTCAATGGTCTTTGAACCCAAGCTCCTTGTAAACCATGTGGACCTTGCTGTCCTTGTAAACCGTGGATCCCTTGAAGACCTTGTGGACCTTATGGACCTTGCAACCCAAAACCAGCAGCATACTGATGTTCCTCCATGCTTCAACAACTGATTTCTGATGCTGCAAACCCAAATTCCTTGTCCTTTAACCTCAGTTGTAGTTATAAACACATAAGAGCAAGTGTTGTGGTACCTACAAAAGAAATTCTAGACCAAAAGAGAAATCAGTAACCAAAAACGAAAATAACAAAGCTTGATCTCAAAATCTCTACAACTCCTACTTAACAAAGCATTCCCTAATGGCAACGGCGCCAAATTGATACAAGAGTTTCAATCACCTTTTGTACTAGTCATTGTAGTAAGGGTTTTATGTCAATCCAAAAGGGGAAGATTGAAACAGCAGGAATGCAGTATATTTCCTAATTCAAGCAGATATAGAGAGAGTTTAGATGTCTAACAACCTGAAGGATCAAACAGAAATGAAGCAAACACCAACTAAGAGTGAACAGCAAGCAAATCAACTAGAAAAAAAAAGTAAAAACAGAGAAAATTCGAAATAGACTAAAAACAGAGGAAGGACAAAACTTGAGATGGGATAATTGGTGCTAGGGAACTCTCAACTCAACCTATGATGCTTACAAACTCACACAATGCTATTCCTTATGCATATAATTCATTTATAAGACTAATCCAATCTCTTGGCACTAATCTCTTTACTAATTACCAAGTCAAGAACTAATTTTCATTAGTGAAATGATTAACAGCAAGCATTAAGACAACCTATCAATCCAATATTGCCAAATCACACCCTAGACAGTCAATTTCTTGAGCTAGGACATGCAATTCTCTTGCAAAGTAGATCAGGCATTTCATTAATCACTTGGTCGGCGTAAAATGGGCCTAAGATCCTAAACAACTTAGATAAGGCTAATCAGGAATTAAAACACTCTCAAAATGTATGCAAAATGCAATCTTAACCTGTATGCATGGTATGCATGAAATGGATGCAAAATAACACTTTTGGACTTAAGGAGATGAAATGTGATGCAAAACATATACTATATGACTCCTAATATGGTGAGATAATGCATGCTATTAACACCTCCACACTTAGATCTTTGCTTGCCCTCAATCAAACAAAAGTAACAAATGAGAGTGAAGTTTCAATGTGGGAACACATATCCAAAAATGGTGTTATTTTAAATCAAACCAATATCCATGTTAACAATTCTTAGATGCACTTGATGGAACTTTACTTTAAGAACTTAGCCACAATCATCACAAAATGAAAATGATTCTCAAGTTATCAATCTACATAAGCTATCAAATCACTTAACCTTTTTAACATTCATTAACTTTCAAACATCCCAAACCCATCTCTTTAATAACCCAAACATCCTAGCCTATCTAGCTCAACAGGGTGAGCTAGTTCTACAATTAAAGAGATCCCTTGTAGTTCCTAATCCAACACTTTTTACTTAGTCCAATCACGAAGAAGAGGCCTCACAAAACACTCACTAAAGATTTTTGACTTGAAAAGAGGTTAAGGTTAATGGTGAGGAAAATCTATTTGGATCCACAAGAGTGATTAAAAGGGAGAAAGAGAATCCAAATATGTATATGGTACCCATGATGACAATTCAATACACAAGACATGATAATTCAAAATTCAAATTCTGTTTCTTCTTAGATAAAGGTTAAGATCATTTCAAGAAAGCTTCAATTTAAAACAAGAGTTTAAAATCATAAATTCAAAAAGTGGTTCAGCTTTATTTCAAGTGATTCATCAAATGCATCAATCAATTAAGAATATGGGCATTGGTCTAATCTAAACAACATCATTTCTCATGGATTATTGTCCCCACTTTAAACACAAGCAATCCTAAATGAATGCAATGCAACTAGACTCAATCCTATATGAATGCAAATGCAACTAGACTAAATCCTATATGAATGAAAATGACACTCTGTTTTTGAGAAATGATTTTCGACATTTTTAAAAAACATTTTGGTTTTTCTATGCCTTAGATGACGCAAATGATGCATGAATTTTCTAAAATAAAGCAAGATAATATATATGCTTGACCTTTAAATTTTAAACTAAATGCAACAAGTATGCAAAAATAAAAACATGATTAGTCTGACAAACCCTCCCCCACACTTGATTTACACAATCCTTGTGTGATACAGCATCATGAAACCTTTACCACCAAGCAACTATTTTTATATGTCGGCTTTTTAAGTTTTCCTTTTCTTAGTTTTATTTCCTTTTATTAGATTTTCTATTTTGTAAGAGAGTTAGGTTATTATAAACCGCCTCTTAAGACCTATATAAGGATTGTACGATTGGCTCTGATATTCAGTTTTTGAAAGATAATAAACTAGAGTTTTCTCTAAAGCCTTGCATTGATTCGATTCTGTCATTAATTTAAGTGCCTTGTGTTGATTTGATTAAGTTTATCAACCCAAGAAGTCAGGTCTCTAGAGATTTAACCAAAATCCCTAGATTTGAGCTGAGTTACTGTTGATACGCTGCGCCAGGTTGGTATCAGAGCTTTGCTACGCTCGTTGAAATTTTTTCCATTCACCATGGCAAAATCTCGTAGAGCACCTGTTCGAACTGAAGCAGAAATCACCCGTGACGCCATTGCTGAGCTTTAAGCCCAGATGGCAACTATCACCACCGCCCTCCAAGCGCTTAATGTTCAACGTCCACCACCACCAGTTCAAAACAACGTTCAACAACATCGCAAGAACAAAGATGAAGAAGACGATGAAGCAGAGCAGCTTGAAGTCGATGATAATCCCTTCGCCCCTCTCCGCAATAACCGTGCACTTGCACGTGATAATGGCCAAGGAATTCATGATGATTTTCAATGGGAAGCAGGTTTCAAAACAGAGATACCAGAATTTCATGGTAATTCATCAGCCGAAGAATTACTCGATTGGATAGTTACAGTAGAAGAGATTCTAGAGTTCAAAAGGGCTCTGAGGAGCGTTGTGTTCCGGTCTTGACAATGCGTTTTCGTGGAAGAGCAGCGGCATGGTGGACACAATTGAAGACAACTCGAGCTCGCCTCGGGAAACCAAAAATTCTTGCTTGGAACAAATTAAAGTCGAAGCTCAAGAAGACATTCTTACCATACAACTATGATCAGCTCATGTTCCAACGTCTACATAATATTCTTCAAGGAACTCGATCTGTTGCAGATTATTCCACCGAATTTTTCTTGCTTCTGACACAGGTTGATCTTCAGGATTCTGAACGACAATTGGTTGCTCGTTTCACTGCCGGTCTTCGTCAACAAATACAGCACACCATCAACTTGTTTAATCCGTTAACGTTTTCGGAAGCTCACCAGTAAGCACTCACCATTGAAACGCAAACCAGAAGTAATTTTTCTTGGTCTGCCTCTCGTCTGACCCGTCCTACTCAGCAACAACTCAATACAAACCCCACTGATGTGTCGCTACCTCAGCAAACGGAGACTGCCCTCGCGCCTTTTACAGACAAGACAACTACTAGACTATCTTCACTTCGTTGTTTTGCTTGCGGCGAGATCGGTCACCGTCAATCCAATTGTCCAAAAAGAAATCGCAGGGGTCTTTCCCATTCCCCGTCTTGACGATCTCTTAGACCAAATTGGAGCTGCAACGATTTTCTATAAGCTGGATCTTCGAAGTGGTTATCATCAGATACGAATCCGTCCAGGAGACGAATGGAAGACAGCATTTAATACTCGAGAAGGATTTTTAGAGTGGCTTGTCATGCCTTTCGGCTTATCCAATGCATAGAGCACCTTTTCGGCTTATCCAGTGAATGAATCTCTTCGTCCTTTCATCGATTGTGGTCATTTATTTTGATGATATTCTGATCTTCAGTATGTCATTAACAGAGCATCTCGCACATTTGAGGGAAGTGCTTCTTGTTCTCCGTCGCGATCAGCTTTTTGCCACGCTAAAGAAGTGTAAGTTTGGCTCTCCTGAGGTTCACTTTCTAGGGTATATTGTCTCAGCAGCAGGGCTAGCCGTCGACCCAGGAAAGGTTGAGGCGATCAAATCTTGGCCTACTTCGACTAAATTATCTGACACTCGAAGTTTTCATGGTCTAGCATCTTTCTATCGAAGATTTGTGCTGCAATTTAGTAGTTTGATGGCACCTCTCACCGATTGTATTCATCGTGAAAGTGTCTTTGCTTGGACTCCCGAAGCGGCTACTTCCTTTCAGATCATTAAGACGAAGTTGATTTCAGCACCTATACTAGCTCTTCCCGATTTTACTCAAGTATTTGAACTACATTGTGATGCTTCTAAATTGGGAATTGGTGCTGTCATAAGTCAGCGTAACCGGCCTATCGCATTCTTCAGTGAAAACCTGGCAGGAGCTCGTCTGCGTTATAGTACTTATGATGTAGAGTTCTATGCAGTGGTTCAAGTAATCAAGCACTGGAGACATTATCTTTTCCATAAAGAATTTGTTCTCTACACCGATCACGATGCGTTAAAACATTTGAGTAGTCAAGACAAGCTCTCAACTCGTCATGCATCGTGGGTGTCTTACTTGCAACAATTTACATTTGTTATCAAGCACACGTCGAGTGTTTCTAATTGAGTTGCAGATGCGCTGAGCCGTCGCCATTCTTTACTGAGTATTATTAATGTCTTAGTCCCGGGATTTGCAGCCTTTGCTGATTTATACGAATCTGATGATTTCTTTGGGCGAATTCTTCTTAGCAACAATGGTGATATGCAAATCAATACCATAAATCAGAATCATGCAACACAACCTTAATAATAATTCTAATGCATTCCTACTTCATCTTGCAAAGATTAAACTCAAGAAACAAGGGATCTTAACAAAGTTTACCTTAACTCTTGAAACAAAAAGATGAAGTTCTAGAGAATGCAAGAGAGAAAGAAAGGATGCTTGAAAAAGGATGTTTAGCTCGATATGGGTGTGTGTGGAGAGAGATGAAGATTGCTAGTTTTAATGCAAGAGGATAAGGGATATCTAAAAAAATCCAAAGATAATGCAAGAAAATCTGATTTAAAATTTAAAAATACATATGAGGGGGAAATAAATGTTTTTTTTACCATCCATCAAGGCGCACAAAAAGGTTTTACTCAGTTTACCCATGTAAAATTTTTTAAAAATTCTTACACGGATCATATCGAGCAAAACACTCGACGTGGTACCTCGATGTGTACCATATTGGGGACGTCGGGTCCTGTGGCTCGGCGATGATGATCTGCTGCCTTGAGGGTTCCGTGTTCTGGTCAGCTTCTACTTCAGGGCACCTTGCATCGAGCAGTCTGAGTAGATGTTCTGCTCGATTTTGTTTCTCGGTGTAGAGAGACACTTCGGCTTGCATGATCCTTCCCGTGGGCAATACATGACAGCATCTGGATGCTTGTTTCTGACTCGGCCATTGTACATCGAGCAAACATTGTGGTGTTTTGCTCGATGCTACACCTCGATGTGGAATGTCTCGTACTTGATTGCTGTTCTCCTCGGTGTTTGTCGTACCGGACACTGTCTCGCATCAAATTGGTTGATAGCACCCATATCGACCAGAACCTTGGATGTTCTGCTCGATGCAACTCCTTGGTGTGACTTCATCGAGCAATCAGCTCGATGTACGGGCTAGCTTCTCGATGTACGGACTGGCGATCACATCGAGCAGGGGTTTTGGTGTTCTGCTCGATGCTACACCTCAATGTGATCTCTACCGTGCATCTTGATCAATGTACGGTCCACTCTCCTCAGTGTACGGACTGGGGCTTCAGAAGCGACCACATCGAGCAGGGCTTCTGGTGTTCTGCTTGATGCTACACCTCGATGTGATCTCCATCGTGCAATCTGCTTGGTGTACAGACTGCTCCTTCCCCAAGATAAGCTCTATCGAGCAGTGATGACAGATGTTATGGTCGATATGGTACCTCGATGTGAAAACAGAGTCTTCTTTCCTTGGCCTTTAAACCATTATACACACCCATGGACCTCTTCTTTGAACTTTAAAAAGCTAAATGAAGACATTAATAATAAAAGAAAGCATATGTTTACAAGGATAGTCATGGGATTACCTCCCAAGTGTGCTTGTTTTAAGTCACTAAGCTTGACTTTGATGGTTTGAGGACTAGTGCTCCTTCCTCTTTCTTCTGGTATACCCAAGTGCCCACTGACATCAGTCTCTTCTTCTCACGAGCTGTGTTCTTGTTTCTCTTATTCTTGACACTTGGTGTGATCAAAGGCTTCACTTCTTTGGTGATCAAGCCTTCATCCTCTTTCAAACCATCTTCAAGCTTCAACTCAGTGTCAAGCTTCTGTTCTGGCTCATTAGGGAGAGTGTCTCTCATCAACATACTCACTGTGAAGCTCATAGCATGCTCCACACGCTCGGGAAGTTGCTGTTGCTTACTCCCTTCTTCAATAATTGTTCCACAAAAAGTTATGGAAGGAGAGACAATCTTGTAGACTTTGAACTCATCAACATTCTTCAAAATCACAAAGCTTCTCTTGAAGTCTACTTGAGCTCCTGCTGTTGCTAAGAATGGTGTTCCTAGAAGAATTGGCACCTCTCTTGAATATATCTTCTCCATAACCACAAAATCTGTTGGCACCAAGCAATTCCCAATCTTCAAAGGGAAATCCTTTACCATGCCCAAGGGTCTTGTTGAGGTTTTATCCAAAAAGGTGATAGAGGCTTTGCAGGGTTTCAACTGCTTGATTCCTAAGGTTTGGCTCAAGTGGAGAGACATGACATTCACTGTTGAACCTGAATCACACAAAGCTCCAACATTGTCTAGCATCTCAAGCTCAAAAGTGATGAGAAACTTTCCTGGATTGGGAAGCTTTCTCAATATTTTCAGCTCCTTGCTTCTCTTCAGATTAGCCCCCACATTCTCTAGAATTGGCTCCACTACTTCCAGCTTGTCAAAGACTTCTTTGAAGAACCTGATTTGATCCTTCACTTCAAGCAAAGTGGTGCCATGAGGAAGCTTTATTCCAACGTCTTGTATGTCTTTCCTGAACTTTGAATAGACTGCTATCTGAGCCTTTGTAAAGTGCATCGTGGGGTAAGGGATTGGTGGTTTATAAGCTTGAACTTCAGGAGCTTTACTCTTCTCATTGCTGCTTGAGGAGCTGCCCACTTGGCGATCATACAACTCCTTGAAGTCTTCAGGACTAACTCTAGCCAAAACCATTAAAGCATGGTATGTCTCTACAAGCTTTTTATCAGCTTCACTGAGCTATGGTTTGGCTTCTTCTTCTGGAGCAACTAAGGCTTTCTCAGCCTCTTCTTTCTCAGCAGCTTCTTGTGTGGCTATTTCTTGCTCTTCTTCTCTGTCCAAGCTTTCATCTGGCCCTTGGAGGAACTTCTCTACAATATCAACAGCTTCTTGGTCATCAATGGTGACGTTGATGACATTCCCCCCACACTCAGCCTTTAACATGTCCACATGTAACAGCATCTCTTGAAGCATAATGCCAAGCTCTTCCAATGAAGCACTTCGTCCTCTTGAGCAAGCAAGTGGCAGAATTACTTTGGATTTGCTTCACTCTTTCCTGGTAACATATTCTGAGGTTTCGAAGATGAAGCTCCCTTGCTTTATAGAGACTTGACTCTTTGGTTCAGAGCATCTAACTTGCCATTAAGGTCACAAGTAATGGCGTCTATTTTGTTATGCACTTCAGCAAATTTCTTGTGCAGTTCTAAAGTGGTGTTGGCTTGACCAGTCAACAACTGTTGCATCATCTGCTTCAAATCAACATCTTGAGTTCTAGACAAGGTTTGTGTATTGCCAAAACCTGGTGGGATAAATGCTTGTCTTGGCTGAAAGTTAGCTTGTTGAAAACCGCCCTGAAATGGTGGTCTTGGAGCAAAATTGTTCTGCTGGTTGAAAGGAACAAAAGGTTTTGTTCCTTAGTTTTGTTGAGCAGCTTGTGATGGATAGACTTGATCCTGAGGGTTAGCCACGTTGGTGCTTCTATAAGATAAGTTGGGATGGTTCCTGTAGTTGTTAAAACCGCCTCCTTGTTGATTCATGTGGAAGGCTTCTTCTTCTACAACTGTCCCATCTTCCTCTTATGTAGCAACACTATCACTAACAAAACTGACATTCTTGAAAGACACACTTAGCAGCTTGTCTAACTTGTCATTCAAAGCTTTAATCTCCTTCTTTGTTGTGCTCTCACTTTCAGCGCTTACAACAGCTGTAGATGTTCTGTCATATTCTTCACCATAGTTTCCATCAGAAAGTGCCAAGTTCTCCACAAGAACTAGACCATCTACAACAGTATTGCCCATGAAATTTCCATTGGAAGTTGTGTCCAAAAGCATCCTGTACTATGGCGTATCTCCTCTATACAAGGTAGACAGCAAGCTTTCATTTGTGAAGCCATGGTGTGGGCAATGTAATGTGTAAGACTTGAACCGCTCCCATGCTTCAGCAAATATCTCATTCCAATGCTGAGTAAGGCTGCTTATGGTATTCCTGAGCTTTGCTGTTCTTGTTGAGCTGAAGAATTTGTTGAGGAATGCTGTCTTGCACTCATTCCATGTAGAGACTGAACCTTGTGGAGGTGTCTTCTCCCACTGATGTGCTTTGTCACCTAAACTGAAAGGGAACAAGCGCAGCTTCAAAGCATCTTCAGAGACTCCTTGAATCTTGGTCAGACCACACACCTTATCAAACTGGTCAAGATGATCTAAAGGGTCTTCATAGGGCAGGCCATGGAATCTGTTTCCTTGCACCATGTTGA
Source organism: Thlaspi arvense (assembly GCA_911865555.2). NCBI lineage: Eukaryota > Viridiplantae > Streptophyta > Magnoliopsida > Brassicales > Brassicaceae > Thlaspi > Thlaspi arvense. The sequence continues at coordinate 18,981,592 of OU466857.2, forward strand.
TCAACCCAAGCTTGATCTTGAAGTGGTTTTGATGTACAGCTGGAGCGTGAATGCCATTCCTGTTGTGTTGAGTATCAGGCGCATCACCAGCTCCTATTGGGCTTGCAGCTCTAGGTGCGTGAACTGGTACTCGTACTCCTTGAGCTCCAGCTGCTTAGTTCAGAGGTTCTTGTGCTTCATCTTTGTGTGAATGCAGCTTGTTGTAGTGGTGCTTGTCCAACAACACCAACATGTGGTAACTGAGCTTCTTGCTGTGCCATCCTCTGTTCTTCTAACTCTTGAACTCTCTGTCTCAAAGCTCTTCTCCTATGTATGTTGTCAATGAAAGGAGTCAGATTTGATGAGCCTTTAGACCTCAAATTCATACAAGTACCTGAAAAAACAGAGCACAGGAAACATAGCAAATTAGTAACTTTTAAAGTAAAGAACTTAGTCTAACAGCAACGTTAAACTCAAATAATCCACAAATAGCAACTGTGCCAATTTGAAGAAAGACTTTTGCAGGTATAAACTCAAATGTCTTTAACCTCTAATGAGTTGTAGAATAGGGATCAGGTATCAATCCGATTTGTGGAAGATGAGATGCAAACAATGTTGTAAGCTAAGCAATGATGGGGTCAATATTGAACAAGGACAAGTCTAACAATGAACTTAAGGCAATGACTAAACAAGAACTAAGCAAGGAAGACTAATAGAGAAAAAATTACGCAAGATGATCTTAAGGGCAATTAATTAAAAGCAAGACTCAAGGTTCAAAGCAATTATGGGATAGTGGTCTCATCTCATGGAAGATCTGATCAGCAATGTTGGTGAAAACATCCACATAAAAAGTCTGTCCATCAATGGTTGGCCTCTTCAACAGCTTGTCCATTTTGAATTGCATCACCAAGTCACCAACATTCAGCTCTACTCTACTCTTCCTGACGTCAATGATAGCTCCTGCAGTAGCCAGGAACGGTCTGCCAAGAATCAAAGGGTCTTTGGGTTCTTCTCCATATTCCAGAACCACAAAATCAGTAGGAATCATGCAATCTCCTACTTTGATAGGTACATCCTCTATCACACCTTCAGGAACTCTGACTGATATATTAGGTCGGACAAGAGATATCCTTGTAGCCTTAAAATCGATCATGCCTTAGCTCTTGGCAACAGAATGAGGCATAAGGTTCACACTAGAACCAAGATCACACAATGATCTCTCAAACCTGTCAGAAAAGATTGTGCAGTCTAAAACAAAGCTCCCGGGGTCTGAAAGCTTCTCTGGCACTCTTTTCTGGATCACTGCACTGACCTGCTCGTTGATCATCATAGCTCCAGCCTCCAAACACAAGTTATTGGTCACCATTCTCTTCACATACCTCCTTATAACAGGAGTGATCCTCACATCATCAATCAATGGGATCTCTATAACCAACTTGTCCATGATAGCTTTGCATTTAGCATCTTCAAGCTCTTTTTTAGACTTCTTAGGATGCTTAGGATAAGGTATCTTGGGCTTATAAACTGTCTCTTTAGCATTTTTTGAAGTCTCAGCCGAAACTGTAGTATGTTGCGACTGGTGATGAGCGTCACCAGGTTGGTGACGAGCGTCACTCATTTTGGACAAGTCGGGAAGGGTTGCTCGATTTGGGTGACAAGCGTCACCCTCCTGGCGATGATCGTCACCAATATGTGAAGAACAATGATCGGGGTCGTGCTCAGTGGGTGACGAGCGACACCCATCCTTGGTGACGAGCGTCACCCGTGGATTTGCAGCAGAAATTTCTTCATCTTCATACTCTTCAAGTCCCACGAAATTTCTTGAGCTCAAATCCTTCTGCAACACTGGTTGCTGATATAGCTGCATATTCCATGCATTTTGCATACATATAAGTTAGTTTCTCATGCATATACATTGCATTTTAGGTTAGTTTGCATCACTTTAGGTCCTAGAGTGTTCTTGCACCAGCATATGCATATTTCTTGCATTTTGCATCGCATACAGGTTGTTTTCGGCTACTTTGGAGTTTTGGAGGGTTCGTGGATGTGCTGAGGCTCGTGAGGATGTTCATGGACACTTGGAGAAATCAAGATTGCACGCTAAGGACCTGAGATCGAGTAGCAGATCGAGAAAGGCAGGTCGATCTAGACGAGATCGGTCAGAAGATCGAGTATGGAGATTGATTTGGAGTACGGACATAGACGACGCCATGCAGATCGAGAACCGGATCGAGCTTCCAACCCGATCAGCACAAGATCGACTCGGAGATCGACCAAGGGCTACCCGATTCAAGACATGATCGATTGCCAGATCGAGCTCCGTGATCGATCCTAGACCAACCTTATCCGTCGAACCTGTTTTTGGACCGTACCGAAGGGGGGGGGGGACCATTTGCGGTTTGGCCATTTTAGGCAAAGACCAACGATCCCTTTCATTATCTCGTTTTATCGACTACTTTTTATCATCTCTCTCGTTTTAGGCGATTCACCATTGTTATACTTCGAGCTTTTTCTTTCTTTACTTTTGAATATTGGATCATTTAAGTTAAATCAATCGTCTTTCATGTTTAGTTCTTTGTTTATTGCATTTCATACGGTTTATTTCATGAGTCGCGAGTAGTTTCATTGGGTTTTGGGGTTGAGATGATTCAAAGGGTTCAAAAAGGTTTTCAAGGTTGGTGTTTTCTTGTTCTTCATGGCTTTCTTTTCTAGGATGTCGAGTTCTTAAGGCTTAAAGAGTCTCACGCCAAGATCTTTATGATCAGAGAGACCTCTTACCTTGACAGGATCCAGAGATCTCTGAAAATCGCATCCTAGAGACTAGTTACTCTTTCCCAAACGCCATGGTAGTTTAGAGGACTAGTTAAGCCGCGTGTTTGAAATCTGGTTTCCTTGCCTTTCAATCTCTTCTTCCACCAAACGCCATGGGTCTAGAGGAGAGAATGAGAGAGTGATCCATACCACACGTATGTGATGGCATTGACATGGTGTTTGGGATTATCATCAGTTCTTCCCGGAAGAAATCCTTCTTGCCTCTGAACAAGTCCTGATGTTTGGGGAACCTGAACATCAAGCTTCTTCATATGAGAGTTCAGACTCTCAATTTTTCTATTCAAGTCCTGATAGAGCGAATCTATCTTGCCATTGAAGTCCACTGTGAGCTTCTGTTCTCCTTCTAGGATATGTTCCAGCATGGCTTCCATTTTGTTCTCTTGTGGAGGTGCAGAATGGTAGGAAGAAGAACCATAGTTCCTGTTGAAATTGCTGCTGTTCTGGAATGGTTTCTGGTACTCTGTCTTCTGGAATGGAGGCTTAGGTGTGTAACCAGGCGTGCTCTGATTTCCTGTGAAGGCACTCTTCTGATTTTTGTTGTTGTAGCCCCTCTTCCACTGCTGATTTTCATACCTTTGACCCTGAAATCCTCCAGCATTGATGAAATTCACATCTTCCTGCTCAATCTCTTCTGGACTTTCGAAAGTCTCTACCTCTGCAGCAAAATGAACTGACTTCTTTCCCACCAAGAGGCTGTGCATACTGTCCAGCTTAGCCTTGACTTCAGCAATTTGAGTTCCATCATCCAAACCAGATAGTTGCACTTGACTGAAACCGTGATGAGGACAATCCCTTTGAAAAGACTTGAATCTCAGCCAAGAAGCCTTAAAAGCTTCAGTAGGACCTTGAGAGAATGATGCAATTTTCGTCCTCAGGTTCTCTGATCTAGCATCATCATAGAAATTATTCAAAAAGGCATTCTTGGTGTCCTCCCAAGTAGTTAGCGAAGCAGGCTCTAGGTGCTTCAGCCAGAATGCATCATCTCTTCCAAGTGAGTATGGGAAAAGCTTGCAGAACAGAAAGTGATTGCTAACACCATTAGCTTTGACACATGAATCTAGATCCTCAAACCTCTTAATGTGGTCCATATGATGCTCATGAGGTAAGCCATGGAAAGGATGCTGTCCCACCAGCTGATAATAAACAGGTTTTAGCTCAAAATCGTTCCTCTGGAAAGCGGGAGGGCGGATTGCAGCTCTGTTCGCATAGAACTGATAAGGTCTGTTGTAGTCTCCTAATGTCCTCTGACCAAAACGCCCAGCAGCGTTATCAGCAGCAGCAGGGCCTCCAGCGTCTTGTCCCACTTGTTGAACCTGCTGTTCAACAATAACATTCCCATCTTGATCAATTCTCTGACCATCTTCGTTCCTCCTGTTTCCCTCTGTCAACCAAGTTATCTTCTTCATCATTAACCAAGATCAGTAGATCAAACATTGTAGACTGTTTCTTAGTTTTCCTGATGGTCCTTTCCAACTTAGCGAGTTCGTCGATGCTCAAAGTCACAAACTCCTTCTCTTTTTTGCTTCTGGTACAACGATTAGGCATACACCTGAAGCCAACACAAAGAAAAGAAACTGAAAGTTAGTAAACAAATTAAAACTTAGAAAAAATCCTAATACTAAAAATCAATAGGCAGCTATTACTCCCCGGCAACGGCGCCAAAAACTTGATAGGGCTCAGGTTTTACCCAAATAAAACTACTGCAAGTGCACAGCAAAGCAGTTGTAGTACAAGGGGTATCAAATCCCAAAGGAGTATGTAAACTACATTATCGAATGTAGGTTCGGATTAAGCTAAGCAGTGAGCGATGTATGTAATGCGAATAACAAAATAAAAGTAAGCAAACGAATTTTAGTTGTAGGTCTAAGTTTAAGAAGACTAATAGCGCTAAGTCAGGACAGTTCGCAGGTTGAATCTGAGAATGTAGAATGCATGAAATCAGGAATGATTAAAGACTGTCTTGAACATGAATCGCAAATATATAACTAATCAATTCTCATTGCAGAAGTTAACTATGTCTAAATCACAGAGTTTCAAATCTCTTTGCAAATCCTAACAATCTAAACATGCAGTAATGATCAGGTTCAATTGTTCACCAAACTCCTAAGCCAAATCTCTTTGCACTAAGTTGTTTTGCTCATCAAATACTAGTTCAGGTTATCAATAGTGCTCTCACATATATCTAACAACCTATGATTTTCGGATTTCTAGATGCTGTATCTAAGAAATCGATTTTCAAGCAAGCAGAGATGAAGAACAAGAAGATAATCCTAACAGGTAGCAATTCTACAAACTCTTCATCGACCTTTGAAAAGCCCTAACCTAACTAGCAAATTACTCAGACATGATCATGGAATCACAAAACATAACTGAATAAAATTGCATTAAGAGATTATAATAAAAACAAAGCGGGTTCGAAATCTTCTCCAAAAAGAGTACAGGATCTGTCTCCCCAAAAGCTCTCAATAAAATCCTCTCTAAGCTCTCTGAATTCTCAAAAAAAAAGATACCACCCAACAATGGCTGAAAACCTAATATATAGAAGCTAAACCACGATCTGGGGCCTTCTTGCAAATATTGGAATTTCTGGGCCAATTCTATAAATAATCTTGATACTTCTAATAAATCAGCCACGCTCATTCCTTTGTGGGTGATGAGCGTCACCATAGGTGGTGACGGGCGTCACCCAAATGCATACTTTTCTTCTCGAGCTGGACACTTCGTGGCTCCAACTTGCAATGCTCCAAAAAAGCTTCAATATCTCCATTTATGCTCCAAACATGTTATGACCTGCAAAGACTCTACTAGGACTCTAGAAAGACCAAAAAGACTCAATAAAGAGGACTTATATCATGGTTAAAAACCATAAAAACCATGACATATCAATCTTCAAGGTTGATGTCCACATAATCTCCAAGGGACTCACTTGCCATGTATGACTTCAGGTTGTGGCCATTTACTGTAAAGTCTCATCCATCCTTGTCAAACAAATTTACAGCTCCATATGGCAACACCTCCTTGATCTTGAATGGCCCTGACAACCTTGACTTAAGCTTTTCAGGAAACAACTTCAGTCTTAAGTTGAACAACAGCACCTGATCTATAACCTTGATGTCTTTGGGTTTTATCCTCTTGTCCTGAAAAGCTTTTGTCCTCTCTTTATAGATCCTAGAACTCTCAAAATCTTCAAGGCAATTTTCTTCTAACTCATGCAAGTTGATGAATCTCTTCTCCTGAGCTGTCTTGATGTCAAAATTTAACAGCTTTGTTGCCCACAAGGCTTTATACTCCAGCTCAAAAGGCAGATGACAAGCCTTGCCATAAAGGAGTGAGAAGGGAGTTCTACCAATGGTTGTCTTGAAGGCTGTCCTGCAGGCCTACAAAGCATCATCAAGCTTATTAGACCAATCCTTTCTTGTAACACCAACTGTCTTCTCTAAGATGGCTTTGATCTCCCTGTTAGACACCTCCACTTGACCACTTGTTTGAGGATGGTAAGGAGTGGCAACCTTATGGTTAACACCATTCTTCTTTAGCAAACTCTCAAAGACCTTATTAATGAAGTGACTCCCTCCATCACTTATAACACATCTTGGAACACCAAACCTTGGGAAGATGATTGTCTTGAAAAGCTTCAGCACATCTCTAGCATCATTTATTGGACTGGCAATGGCTTCAACCCACTTTGAGACATAATCCACAGCAACAAGGATATACTAATTCCCATAAGATGAAGGGAAAGGTCCCATGAAGTCAATCCCCCACACATCAAACTGATCCACTTCAAGAATAGTGTTTAGAGGCATCACATCTCTCTTGGAGATGCTTCCCTTGCTTTGGCATGCATCACATGAGGAGATGTAAGCCTGGGCGTCCTTGAAAAAACTAGGCCACCAAAAACTAGCTTGAAGTACTTTTGAGGCTGTCTGGAAGGCTGCAAAGTGACCCTTATAGGCTGAACCATGGCAATGATGTAGAATTCCTTGAACTTCTTCCTCAGCTATGCATCTTTGATATATCATGGTTTTTATGGTTTTTAACCATGGTATAAGTCCTTATTATTGAGTCTTTTTGGTCTTTTTAGAGTCCTAGTAGAGTCTTTGCAGGATATAGAATGTCTGAAGCATAATTGGAGATATTGAAGCCTTTTGGAGCATTGCAAGATGAAGCCCAAAGTGTGCAACTCAGAAAAGAAAGTATGGATTTGGGTGACGCTCGTCACCACCTATGGTGACGCTCGTCACCCGTAGAGGAAGGCTCGTGGCTGATTTATTAAAAGATTAAAGATTATTTGCAGAATTGGCCCAGAAGTTCCAGTATTTGTATGAACACCCCATATCGTGTTTTAGCTTGTATATATTAGGTTTTCAGCCATTGTTGGATTTTATCTTAGATTTTTGAGAATTCAGAAAACTTTAGTGAGGATTTATTCACAGCTTTTTGGGGAGACAGATCCTGCCCTCTTTTTGGAGAAGATTTCGAACCCCTTTATCTTTTTGTTCTATTCTTTTAATGCAATTTTATTCAGCCATGTTTTCTGTTTCCATGATCATGTTGATAACAGGTTTCTTACTACGCAATTCAAACACGAGAGGTTATCAAACTCAAATGCAACACTGAGATGTAGTATAGCATGCAAGTGAGGTATCAATCCACACCTAGGAGTATGAAGTATCACTAAGAATGCAAGGGAATGAGCAAATCTAAGCAAAATGGATAAATGATTGGTAAATTCAAGGAAAACTAAATGCGATGATCTAATGTGAGGCAAAACAATTTTAAAATCCCTGGAAGAGGGTTAACTACCACTAGGAACAAGCAGAAAGTCTAAAATGCAAAACTACTAAAAACTAAAAATCGACTAGTGGATCAACCACTGGATCGACCACTAGATTGAGCAATATAAATCGATCTCGTCTAACAACTTAAGATGATGAATGATGCGATGAACTAATGAACAAGGTGCAAACTTTATGATGACAGAATGATAAGCGGAGATTTAAAACACTGAGAAAGAGGGTTTAGGGTTGAGGGTCATATTCATGGGTCTCAAAGATTAAAGCTTGGTTTGAAAACTAATAGATCTACTCACTTTTTGAGGTTCTCTAGGCCTTGAAAACAAAACAAGAACCATCCATGGCATGTGGTATGGTTCACTTCTTCAATCTCTTCTCCAAACCCATGGCGTTTGGTGGAAGAAGAGATCGAAGAGCAAGAAACACAGATTTCAAATGTTGACGTAACTAATCTCCTAAACAACCATGGCATGTGGGAAAGGAAGGATTAGCCTCTAGGATCTGATTTTCCAGGACATCTGAATCCTGTCAAGGTAAGACAGCCTTTGAATCATAGAGATCTTGGCGTGAGAGTCTCTAAGACTTAAGTACTCAAGATCCTAGAAGAGAAGGTAATGACGAACAAGAAAATACAAAGCTTTAAACCTTTTTGACCTCTTTGAATCACCTCAACCCATCAACCCAAATGAAACAACTCGCTACTCATAAAGAAAACCGAACAAAAAGCAAAGGATGATCTACTAAACATGATTAACAATTGATTAAAGCAAAAGATTCAATATTCAAAGGTTCAAATGCAAGAAAAGCTTGAAAAGTTCTACAATGGCAGAATTGCCTAAGCTCGAGAGAAAAACGAAAAAAGATAAAAGTGAAAGCGTGTGTGAAAGGTGGTCGCCGCCTTCCCAAAATGGACAAACAGTCGGATGGTCCCCCCTCGCTAGAATCCGAAAACGGTTAAAGTAGCCTGGAATCGACCTTGAGATCGAGCATATCACTCGATCGTCTTTGGGAATCGCCTGCCTCAGCTCGATCTGCGTGTCGATCTTCTTGGATGAATCGAGTGCTCTGTCCGATCTTCAAGTCGATCTTTGGATGATCGAGTGGTGGACTCGATCCGGCTCTCGTTCTGCATGGCGTCATTTACGTCCGTACTCCGGATCGATCTACTTTCTCGATCTTGATCTTGATCCTTCCTCTGGAATCGACTTGGTGTACTCGATCTTCTGGTCGATCTCATCTAGATCGACCTGCCTTGCTCGATCCGCTACTCGCTCTCGGACCCTTAGCTGAGTGGTTGAGTTCTCCAAGCCTCCATAAGCTTCCTCACGAGCCTTAGCACGTCCACGAATCCTGCAAAGCTCCAAAGTATCCGAAAACAACCTGAATGTGATGCATAATGCAAGAAATATGCGAATGCTAATGCAAAAGAGCTCTAGGACCTAAAATGGTGCAAAGTAACCTAATATGCAAAGTAAATGCATGAGAAACTATCTTATATGCATGCAAGATACACGAAATATACAGTAATATCACATGTCTGAGTAATCTGATAGTTAAGTTAGGGCTTTTCAAAGGTTGATGAAGAGTTTGTAGAATTGCTATCTGTTAGGAATATCTTTTGATTCTTCATTTCTGCTTGCTTGAAAATCGATTTCCTAGAAACATCATCTAGAAATCCGAAATCATAGGTTGTTTATAGATGTGAGAGCATTGTTGATAACCTGATCTAGCATTAGATGAGCAAAATGGTTAAGTCCAAAGAGATCTGGCTTAGGAGTTTTGTGAACAATTGAACTTGATCATTACTGCATGTTTAGGTTGTTAGGGTTTGCAAAGAGATTTGAAACTCTATGATTTAGACATAGTTAACTTCTGCAATGAGAATTGATTAGTTATATATTTGCGATTCATGTTCAAGACGGTTCCTAATTATTCCTGATTTTATGCATTCTATATTCTCGGATTCAACCTGCGAATTGTCATGACTTAGCGCTTTTAGTTTTCTGAATCTTAGAACAACCAAATTTCGCCTGCTATCTTTTATTGCTTAGCTTAATCTGAATCTGAAATCGCTAGTGTAGTTTAAATACTCCTTTGGGATTCGATACCCCTTATACTACGACTGCTTTGCTGTGCACTTGCAGTAGTTTTTATTTGGGTAAAACCTGAGCCCTATCAAGTTTTTGGTGCCGTTGCCGGGGAGTAATAGCTGCCTATCGATTTTTAGTATTAGGATTTTGTCTAAGCTTTAATTTGTTTACTAACTTTCTGCTACTTTTCTTTGTGCTGGTTTCAGGTGTATGCCTAATCGCAGTACCAGAAGCAACAAGGAGAAGGAGCTTTTGACCTTAGGCATTGACGAGCTAGCTAAGTTGGAGAGGACCATCAGGAAAGCTAAGAAGCAATCTACAATGTTTAATCCACTGATCTTGGTTGAAGATGCAGAAGGTCACTTAGTTGACAGGAGGGAAACAGGAGGAATGAGGAAGGGCAGAAACTGGATCAAGATCGGAATATCATAGTTGAACAGCAGGTTCAACAAGTGGCATAAGACGCTGGAGTCCCTGTTGCTGCTAATAACGCTGTTGGGCGTTTTGTACAAAGGACTCTAGGAGATTACAACAGACCTGATAAGTTCTATGCCAACAGAGCTGCAATCCGCCCTCCTGCTTTCCAGAGGAATGATTTTGAGCTTAAGCCTGCTTATTATCAGCTGGTGGGGCAACATCCATTCCATGGCTTACCTCATGACCATCCCATGGATCATATTGAGAGGTTTGAGGACTTAGCTTCAAGTGTCAAAGCTAATTGTGTTAGCTATGACTTTCTGTTCTGCAAGCTTTTTCCTTACTCACTTGGAGGAGATGCTGCATATTCGCTGACTACTTAGGAGGACACCAAGAATGCCTTTCTGAAAAATTTCTATGAAGATGCTAGATCAGAAGACCTGAGGACGAAAATTGCATCATTTACCCAAGGTCCTACTGAAGCTTTTAAAGTTTCTTGGTTGAGGTTCAAGTCTTATCAAAGGGACTGTCCTCATCATGGCTTCAAATCAGATGCAGCTGCTTGATATTTTGTTCAGAGGCATTGATTGGAAGTATCAGATGGCGCTTGATGCTTCAAGCAGTGGCAACTTCAACATCAACAGACCAGAAGAAGCAATCAGGTTGATTGATAACTTGGCCTGCAGCAACAGCACCAAGAATGCAGATTTTCAGAGGATGAAGCAAGCTAATTTGGATGATGGGAATCAGATTGCTGAAGTTAAGGCTAAGCTGGACAGTATGCACAGCCTTTTGGTGGGAAATAAATCAGTCCAACTTGCTGCAGAGGTGGAGACTTTCGACAATTCTGAAGAATTTGAGCAAAAGGATGTTAGTTTCGTCAATGGGGGTTTTCAGAGTCAAAGGTTTGGAAATCAGCAGTAGAACAGAGGATTTAATGGCAACAATCAGAAGAGCACCTTCCCAGGAAACCAGAATGCAACTGGTTATAATCCAATGCCACAGTTCCAGAAGACTGAAGTTGAGAAACCTTACCAAAACAGCATGAATTATGGTTCTTCTTCCTACCAAACTGAACCTCCACAAGACACTAAGATGGAAGCTAGGCTGGAGCAGATACTTGAACGACAGCAGAAGATGACAGTGAACTTCAATGGCAAGCTAGATTCGCTGTACCAAGACCTGAATGGAAAAATTGAGAGTCTGAACTCTCACATGAAGAAGCTGGATGTGCAGGTTGCTCAAACTGCAGGAGCTGTACAAAGGCAAGATGGATTCCTTCCTGGAAGGACTGACATCAATCCCAAGCACCAGGTTAATGCCATCAAAGTCAGGAGTGAAAAAGAGCTTGAAACAGTGCAGAAAAAGAGGCTAAGTGCAGAGCAAATCGTGCAACTGATGGAGTTTGAAGATGAAAATTTTGCAGTCTCTGAGTCCAGTGACGAGCGTCACCAAGGGGTTTCGTGCGTCGCCAAGGGGATGTCACGCGTCACCCACTTTCTACAATCCCGACAATCCAAGTTCATCACAGGTCAGTGACGAGCGTCATCCGCCTGGTGACGGTCATCACCCACCCCAAAACAAAGCTGCTTCGCCTATAACTGCAGATAATGGTCAGGAACGAGTCTATAAACCCAAAACACCATTCCTCAAGCATCTTAGGAAGTTTAAACAAGAGATAGAAGAAGTCAGATGCAAAGCTATGATAGTCAAGCTGATGGTTGAGATGCGTCTTATAGATGCAGTCAAGCTTTCACCAGCTCTAAGAAGATATGTAAAGAGGATGGTGGTGAATTGTGTAAGTCCTTAGGAAGGAGCATTGCTTACCAGAGACATCAGTGCAATCCTCTTAGGCACAGTTCCAGAGAAGGAGAAAAAGGTGACTATTTTTGATCAAGTCAGTGCCATCATTCAACGCAGAATTCCAGAGAAGCTTTTTGATCCTGGAAACTTTGTACTTGATTGCTCAATCTCAACAAGATGTTTTCCTCATTCTCTATGTGATCTAGGGTCAAATATTAACTTGATGCCTTCCTCTGTTGCTGCTGGACTTGGAATGACTGATTTCAAGCCAACTGGGATCTCTCTCATCCTAGCAGATCGATCCATAAGAACCCCAGAAGGCATCTTAGAGGATGTTCCAGTTAACATTGAAGGCTGCATAATTCCTACAGATTTTGTGGTTCTAAAATATGCTGAAGAACCTAAAGCTCCTCTTATTATAGGAAGATCATTTTGGGCTACTGCCAGCGCCATTATTGATGTGAAACAGGGGAAGATAAACTTGATTTGGGTGATGTTGTTATGAACTTTGACATGGATAAGTTAAGAGGGAGTTCTACCATTGATGGACAGAAATTTTCTGTAAGGACTTCTAAAGATGAAGAGCCATTCATGGAGCATTCAGAAGACACTACTGCAAGGTATGTCACTGAATCTGATACAAGTGGGCAAGTGAACAAGATGGCTGTTCAAGAGGCAATATCTGAAACTTTTGCAAAAGCTGTTGGGTTTGAGGAATGGAGTAAGAATGATATCTTCCACACTAGGCTTGTAAAAGAGGGTCCAACGAATGCCAAGTTATTGAAGGAGGACGAGTTTATGCTGGAGGCAAGACTTGCAGAGCTGGATTGCAGAAAAACTGCAGAAACCCGACCTGCAGGGTCAGTGATGACCGTCACTGATGTGGTGACGCATGTCACCAACCTGGACACGAAGGAGCGACATGATTCTTATGCTACAAGTCCATCTGATGTTGCCAAACCGGAAATTCAACATTCCACACACCAGAAACATGCAACTAAGCAAAGGTATGCACTTCTTGTACCCAATTCCAAACCTCCTAATCTCATCAATAAAAACTTAAAAGGTGCAAAAGATGCTTCACACTTATGCAAGCAACGAGATTCTCATAGAAAGCTAGGTGTTTCTTTTGATGATTCTGCAGGAAAAAGGAGTGTCCCACCCACAGTCAGAACCCGCCCTATTCTTATGCTACAAGTCCATCTGATGTTGCCAAACCGGAAATTCAACATTCCACACACCAGAAACATGCAACTAAGCAAAGGTATGCACTTCTTGTACCCAATTCCAAACCTCCTAATCTCATCAATAAAAACTTAAAAGGTGCAAAAGATGCTTCACACTTATGCAAGCAACGAGATTCTCGTAGAAAGCTTGGTGTTTCTTTTGATGATTCTGCAGGAAAAAGGAGTGTCCCACCCACAGTCACAACCCGCCCTACTGATGTTCCTCACTTCCTTGGAAGAGTTCATGCATCTGCTGCTTATACACCACCATGGATGAGGAGACATTCTTCTCCACGGCATTCAATGCCACCTTCTGCTCATCCAGCCTTCTAAACAGCCAACCAAAGTCGAGCTAATGACTTTAAACAAGCTCTTGGTGGGATGCAATCCATTGGTAAGTTATCTAGCTATCATACTCTGGTCTATTTTCGTTTTCTAACATAAAAAAAGAGTCATTTTGTTCAGTCTGCTTTGAGGATGTCTTATTAACTTGTTTAACCATGGATTATGCTTTGTTTGGATGTTTTTGATGTGTGTTTAGAGTTCTCCAACAGTCTAACTTCGGAGTACACATGATGACAAAAAGTTTAAGAATACAAATTGATGATTCTGAAGTATCAGACGTGGTGACGATCGTCACCACTGAGGAGTGACGCTCGCCACCCGTCCCTTTGCGAGGTACCACTTTTCTGACACGGTTTTACAAGTTCTCATGCTTCTTTTTGACCAAATCTTGGCTTAATAACACTGGGTAGAATGCTGTTTAATTCTGGGGGAGGTGGCTACTGACGTTGTGTGCTTTGTGTCATGTTTTGAAAGTCTTAAAATTGAGTAAAAAACCTGTTTTTATATAGTCAAAATTTTGAAACTGTCAGTTTTTCTTGGAACTAACCACAAACGTCTATGCTTATAAGAACCATTGCCACAGTAGCTGATTACAAGTCTTACTAAGTTGAAAGTCATAGGTAGATCAGTCTAGCAATGAAGGTTTAGGTTCTTATAGAATCTGAAAAATTTGCTGTTAGCTCCACCTTAATGAACTTTAAACTTCTTATCTTGGGGCTTGATTCTCATTGATCTCGATTCTCTCCTTCAACACTGACAATCATGTTTAGATGCAGTCTCTATTTGATCTTCCCTGATGCAGTTTTTAAGAGTTTGAGTCAAAAGAATGGTGCATTCATGACCCTGTCTCCTCACAAGGAACAACAGTAATGAACACACTCAAAAACCTGTTTCCTCACAAGGAACACAAGTATTGAGTAGCGCCATATCTTAGACTGTAAAAAAATGAGAAAAAGGTTAAAAATCGAAAAAAAAATCAGAAAGAAAAAGATCAAGGGAAGAGAAAATAGGAGAGTTGTGTTGAGATTGCTTTGTTCAGTTGTTTAGGAAGGGAAAAGAATCTGTAAGTGATTGAGATGATAAATCTTTAATGAGATTTCACACTTAGATAGATATAAGGAGTTAGCAGCAGAGATTTCGGATTTCTTGAAGGGATTTGGATTGGTTTTGAGAGATTTGCTAAGCTTGTGATGATTAGACTGAAATTTGATCTTGTGTTGACTCTGTGGTATGTGGATTCGAAAGTGTTAACTAATGTGGTGTTCCTGATGTTTAGCTGACTGTTTCTTGTTTTCAAACCTCGACCCAGTTCTCTGTCTGATGTTTGCTTGAGGGCAAGCAAAAGCTAAGTCTGGGGGAGTTGATATATCATGGTTTTTATAGTTTTTAACCATGGTATAAGTCCTTTTTATTGAGTCTTTTGATCTTTCTAGAGTCATAGTAGAGTCTTTGCAGGATATAGCATGTATGGAGCATAAATGGAGATATTGAAGCTTTTTGGAGCATTGCAAGATGAAGCCACGAAGTGTGCAACTCCGAAAAAAAGTATGAATTTGGGTGACGCTCGTCACCACCTATTGCAAGATGAAGCCATGCTGATTTATTAAAGGATTAAAGATTATTTGCAGAATTGGCCCAGAAGTTCTAGTATTTGCAAGAACACCTCAGATCGTGTTTAAGCTTGTATATATTAGGTTTTCAGCCATTGTTGGCTTTTATCTTAGCTTTTTTGAGAATTCAGAGAACTTTAGAGGGGATTTATTTACAGCTTTATGGGGAGACAGATTCTGCCCTCTTTTTGGAGAAGATTTCGAACCCCTTTATATTTTTATTCTATTCTTTCAATGCAATTTTCTTCAGCCATGTTTTCTGTTTCCATGATCATGTCTGAGTAATCTGCTAGTTAAGTTAGGGCTTTTCAAAGGTTGATGAAGAGTTTGTAGAATTGCTATTTGTTAGGAATATCTTTTGGTTCTTCATCTCTGCTTGCTTGAAAATCGATTCCCTAGACACATCTTCTAGACATCCGAAAATCATAGGTCGTTTAATAGATGTGAGAGCATTATTGATAACCTGATCTAGCATTAGATGTGCAAAACGATTAGGTGCAAAGAGATTTGGCTTAAGAGTTTTGTGAGCAATTGAACTTGATCATTACTGCATGTTTAGGTTGTTAGGGTTTGCAAAGAGATTTGAAACTCTATGATTTAGACATAGTTAACTTCTGCAATGAGAATTGATTAGTTATATATTTGCGAATCATGTTCAAGACGGTTCTTAATTATTCCTGATTTCATGCATTCTACATTCTCGGATTCAACCTGCGAATTATCGTGACTTAGTGCTTTTAGTTTTCTAAATCTTAGAACAACCAAATTTCGCATGTTATCTTTTATTTTGTTATTTCGCATTACATACACTATTTATTGCTTAGGTTAATCTAAATCTGAAATTGCTAGTGTAATTTACATACACCTTTGGGATTCGATACCCCTTATAGTACGACTGCTTTGCTGTGCACTTGCAGTAGTTTTTGTTTGAGTAAAACCTGAGCCCTATCAATCTTTTCAACAATCCATCATTCCCTCTCTTATAGAGATAGGGTTCATCCCAATAGTAGTGAGAGACATCTCTTAAGAACTTCTTCTTCTGATCTGAGTTAAGGTTCCGTGGTATCTGGCCAATAACCAAATAGTTCACAAAGTCAGCATACCAATGCAGTTTGTTCTCTTCTAAGCTCATCACTTCAGCTGTCTTCACTCCTAAAGCATGCAGCTGCTCCTCTGGTAGAGTATCATTGATTGGGACAAAATTGTCTATTCTCAGTCTTGAAAGGTGATCAGCTACACCGTTCTCAATGCCTCTCTTATCCACAATCTCCGTGTCAAACTCTTGCAAGAGTGATATCCATTGTATTTACACCATTTAGGGCTGCATTTAGTACATATTTTGATCCTCTTTTGCATGTTTTCCCATTGCTTTTGTCCCATTTTCTTCTCCTTTTAGACTTAGGTTGCATTTAGAGTATAGTTTGCATTTTCTTTGCATTTTGGATGTTTTTAGGTGCTTTTGGAGCTTAAAGGAGCTTGGAGGAGTTTTGAGAATGATACAAGATGCTAGCTGGGCAAAAGGGAGCAAGAAGGATCACAGCAGAAGATCTCTGCAGAACTTTTCGGTCAGAGCATAGAGAGTTTCGGTCAAGGGTGACCGATACGAAGCATATCGATCACCAGTATCGGTCAAGTGTGATCGACACAAACACACCGGACTAATTTCGGTGATATGTGTCGATCACTCCAGACCGATAGGGACCCATTTCGGTCACTGAAGACCGACACAGTTGACCGATACTGACCCAGCCCGAACCTGTTTTTAATACATTTATGCCATTACTCTAGGGTTTTCTCCTCTAGACTATAAATAGCCCCTTTTGCAGATTTTCGAGGGGTCATGTCATTTTACTGTTCTTGAGCTTTTTCATTAAGTTTGTAAAACATTTTCTTTGCTTTGTTCAATATAATAAAGTATTTGCTTTAATCTTTCTTTAATCTTTCTTTTAATCATAATTATCATCCTTTTCCTTTGTGATTTGGTGTTAAACTTGATTATGAGTGAGTAGTTATCTTAGGGTTTCTAGATGTGGTAGATTAAGGGGATTTAAGGCTTGATTAAAGGTTGTTAAGTGCTTCAGTTTATGGGTTCCTCTATATTAATCTGTTATTCATGCTAGATTAGTCTTGATCAAACTTGTCTAAGTTGTTAGCTTTCTCTTATGCCCACCAAGTGTTTCATGAAATGCTGATCATGTTTAATAGAGGATTTGCTGGCCTTGGCTCAAGAGATTGACTGTTTGAGGAGCATTTTGACTTGAATAGAGTTGTTTAATCATGCTTGCTTGATGTTTTAGCACTAATGAGAGTTAGTTCTTGTTAGAATGTTTAGCAAAGGGTTATTTGCCAAGAGATTGGATCTAACTAGCTTAAGTGTGAACTCTATGTCTAGGAATCACCATTGCTTGCTTGTTTGCTTGATCAATGTAGTTTGAAACAGCCTTAGTTAATGTCTTAAATCTCCCAAAGTCAATAACCACATCTAGAGACTTGTGTTTCTCTTATTTGAATTTCGGATTTGCTCTATTTTGCTCTGTTTTACTCTGTTTTCCTTGCATAGAATTGCATAGTTTGCTTCTGCTTTTACTTTGGTTGCTGCTTGTTTCACTTAGGTTGCTAGAACTGTTGCTTAGGCAACAAAACCAATTATCTGCCTGCTTGACTTAGAGACTTTACTCTCAACTCTTCTGTTTTCAACACTTCCCAATGGATTGACATAAAACCCTTACTTCAACTGACTAACACAAGGGTGCTTGAACAAAAGACACCAAAAAGTCATGTGTCAATTTGGCGCCGTTGCCATTTGGAAAACAGTTTGAATCATTAGAGTTTGTAGAATATTTAAGATCAAGCTTTTACTTTTCTTTGGTTACTAATTCTCTTTGACTCTCACTTCTCTCTTTCAGGTATATGAACTTTAGATCTAGAGGTTCAGGCAATCTTGTGGATTTCATAGACAACATCAATCTGCTGGATATAGGACAAAGAGCAAGGAGACAGCAAGAAAGGTAGCCACACTTGCAAACACTTGGTATGAACAATCAGGATCAAGTCATGGATGACATCAGATTTCAGGGTCCTCAAGGAGCTGCAGGCGCTCAGGGTATACAAGGACATCAAGGTGTTCATGGCTTACAGGGTGAGCAAGGACCAAGAGGTGCTGCACAAGCTCCAAGAGCAGCTAGACCTATTGGCGCTGGTGATGCACCAAATGCATACAACAACAGGACGAGCATCATTCCACCAGCTGTCCAAAACAACAACTTTGAAATCAAGTCTGGATTGATTTCAATGGTTCAGAGCAGCAAATTCCATGGGTTACCACTTGAAGACCTTCTAGATCATTTGGACAATTTTGACAGGCTGTGCTCCCTCACAAAGATAAATGGAGTAAGTGAAGATGGCTTCAAGCTCAGATTGTTTCCCTTTTCCCTAGGAGATAAAGAACATCAGTGGGAGAAAAACCTTCCCCAAGGTAGTATCACCAGCTCGGATGAATGCAAGAAAGCCTTTCTAGCAAAGTTTTTCTCCACTTCCAGAACTGCTAGGATAAGGAATGAGATCTCAGGATTTGCACAGAGGAACAATGAAAGCTTTGGAGAAGCTTGGGAGAGATTCAAGGGTTACACATTGCAATGCCCTCATCATGGATTCTCACAAGCCTCTTTGCTCCCCACTCTCTACAGAGGAGCCTTGCCTAAGATCAGAATGCTCCTGGACATAGCCTCCAATGGGAACTTCCTGTCAAAAGATGTAGATGAAGGTTTGGAGTTAGTAGAGAACTTGGCTCAGTCTGATGGAAACTACAATGAAGATTTTGACAGAGCACCAAGGAGTGCAAAGGAAGAGTTAGAGTCTAGCAAGAAAGAAATCAAGTCTCTCTATGAGAAGCTGGACTTGTTTCTAAGAGAGAAGAAAGAGGTTCACTTTATGGGAGACATGATTCAGCTTGATGATCAGGAGCAATGCCAAGTTGAGGAGATGAACTATTTGGGAAATCAAGGTGGCTACAACAACTATGGGAACTACAGACCCAATCCCAACTTGTCTTATAGGAGGAACAATGTCGCCAACCCACAAGATCAGGTTTACCCTCAACAGCAACAACAAGCTCCCCCAAGACCTTTTGCTCCCTACAACAATCAATGTTTCCAGCAGAGGAACAAGAACTATCAGCCAAGAGCGCCCTACAACCCTCCAGGATTCAATGCCCAAGCACAAGGACAAGATTCCTCTAGCTCTCAAGACACTGACCTCAAGACCCTCATGCAACAAATGATCAACACCCAAGTCACTACAACCTTGGAAATGAACAAGAAGTTTGCAGAGGTTCATAACAAAATTGATTCAGTTCATGTAGAGCTTACCAACAAGTTTGATGGATTGGCTGCAAGAGTCAAAACTCTAGAGAACAACAAAGAAATAACTGGTCTCAAGCCACAAGGTCAGTTTCCTGGAAAACCAGAAGCAAACCCAAAAGAGTTCTGCAATGCTATTGTGCTAGAAGGAGGAAGCTTCTCAGCTGAAGAGGAAGCTATCATTGAAGAGTTCCTCTACTTGTTCACTGAGGACACTGAACCTCTAAGTGGGGGGGAAGAGTTCTTGGAAATTAAAAATGACCAAGGAACTGTAGAAGAAGGACCCTTTGGA
The DNA here is from genome assembly GCA_911865555.2 of Thlaspi arvense. Taxonomy (NCBI): domain Eukaryota; kingdom Viridiplantae; phylum Streptophyta; class Magnoliopsida; order Brassicales; family Brassicaceae; genus Thlaspi; species Thlaspi arvense. Next base: position 19,001,340 of record OU466857.2, read on the forward strand.
GATAGGGAAAACTCAGATGATGAAGAGTGGTGGGCGCCACATGATGTTGTTGACAACACAAAAGACTACTTGATGAAAACTGCTGATGTCAAGGAGAAACCTCAAACAGCTGCTCTTCCTGTCTATCAACCAACCATCCCTTTTCCAGGAAGGTTCAAGGAACAGCTGGTTCAGAAGTATGAAACTCTCTATGCTGCTCAGATGGAGTTGAGGGGTTTGAATGGCCAAGAAGAACTTGAGAAGCTAAGGTAGAAGACTGGAACACCTGAGGTTAAGGAGCTCACTATAAAAAAACTTGGGGATCCAGGCTGTTTCACTCTCCCATGTGAACTTAAGGGGCAGACTTTCAAGAGCTGTCTTTGTGACCTTGGAGCAAGTATCAATCTTCTCCCATCTTCTACTGCTAAAGCTCTTGGCTACACTCAACTTCAAGAGAGTAATGTATCCCTTACTATAGCTGATGGGACAGTGAAGAAACCACTTGGGAGTCTTGAGGATGTGCCAATGATGATAGAAGGAGTAACCATTCCCACTGGTTTCTTGGTGCTTGATGTGGAAGGGCATATAAAGAATGCTATCATACTAGGAAGACCTTTCTTGGCCTCAGCTGGAGCAGTGTTTGATGCTAAGGAATGCACTATTGAGCTGAAGCTGACCAAGAATAAGGTTCTAAGGTTTGACTCCAAGGGGAATAAGCTGGAGAATGAGCAAGTGTTCCCAATGGAGATCAAGAAGCTGAAGCAACTTGGAAGGAACTGGCCAGAGTTTGATGGCTACCAAGGAGAGAGTTTTGATGGCTGCTGCTTGGCCAAGTTGTTTGAAGACACCACTGAAGAGGAGGTCCTTAAAGTGATTGGTTACAAGAATCTGAATGAGATCAAGTTGGATACTAACAAAGGGGAGCTGGTTTTGAAACCAAGGGTCTCTAAGAAGGGAGAGTTCATCTTCAAGCTTCAGCAAGAGGGGAAGACTATTCCTTTTGCCAAGATAAAGATGAATGGATTTTCTGCTAGAGTCCAAAGGAGAAAGCCACAACCAAGGAGTTCCATGACTCCTTCTCCTAACCTCAACTAAAGAGGTAATCAAAGTCAGCTTAGTGACTTTAAACAAGCACACTTGGGAGGTAGTCCCATGGTATCCTTTTGTATATATTATGCTTTCTAGTATTTCTTTTATGCTTTGTTTTAGTGTATAGAAACAGGATTTCGAACTGGGGTTTGAGAAAGTATGATGGGGACAAAGAACAGGTGTATTCTCGCTGATATCGGTCATTTGTATCGGTCATGACAGACCGATACACAGATTTTCGGTCATCAGTAGCGATCATGATTGACCGATATCAATGGAGCCAGTTTATGCCAGTCAACATATCGGTCACTTGTGACCGATATGGAAAGAAGTTTTGAAAGCGGATAATTTTCGGTCATTCATATCGACCTCACTTGATCGACACAAACACACCGTATGAATTTTGGTCCAGAGTATCGATCACTGGAGACCGATAAGATTCTTGGAATCGTAACGATCACCAGTATCGATCACTCAAGATTGACACAATCATACCGGATGTATTTTGGTCAAGTGTGTCGATCACTGATGATCGATACTAATCCCAGGAAGCACGTCAGTCTCTAGTGTCGATCACTCATGACCGAAAATGCAATTTCGGTCAGTAATATCGGTCATGAGTGACTGAAACTCCATTCGAGGTAAGTGTCTCAACTTTCAAAAAATTTTACCTCCCTTGATTTGGAGCCAAAGGAGTTTGAATTTTTAAATGGGTTTCCTTCTGACCTCTTTCCTAGCTTCTGAACACTTTTGTTTTTGTCCCCCACACTTTTGATTCCTTATGTTCCCTCACCAACCTTTGATTCCTTTGGTTTCATCTCCTTTCTCTCTATTCAAGCAACAACTTTCTTCACTTCTCTTCACACTTAAAATAACTCTTCTTCTCACCTAAAGCTCGAAAGAACTAGTTCTTTTTCTCTTTTATTTCCTTCTCTAAGTGTTCAGAAGTTCACTAAAGGTTTGCTTCCTAAACTATCTCTCTTTGCTCTTACTCTTAGCTTATGATAAAAACCGCTTTTATGAAGTTTTTAAGAGCAAGCAATGTTTAGTTTTGATTGTTGTCCTATGATTTTGCAATATGGATTTGTTTTGAGATATCAAGCTAGATGTTAAATTTCTGATTAATATCTATTTATCTCATTGCTTGCTCATCTTCATCCTTTTGCAAAATCATCATCTCTTTTGCCTAGGAACCATTTTGCTAGAATGTCATCCATGACTGTTTATCATTTAACTTTAACTTGGACTTTTAATTATCATGTCTTATGCATTGAAAAGTGATTGCATGGCTACCATATACATATTTGGATCATCTTTCTCCTTTCTACCACTCTTGTTGATCCAAATAGCTGATCCTCATAATTATGGGACAGTTACATCCTCACCCTTAACCAAAATCTCCTTTTGAGCCAAAACACTATTGTGAGAGCTGTGAGGTCTTTGCATTGCATTTTCGATTTTGTCTTGGCAAAAAGTGTTAGGAATAAGGCTGGCAATGATTAGCTCTCTTGTAGATATCAGCTTGCATCTTGAGCTTGATTCTAGGATAGGAGTTTTGGGGTTTAAAAAGGGTAGAGTAAGTGGTTTGAACTTCATGTTTTTATGTTTTGAAAGAAAGGGAAAACATCTGAAATGGTAGAAAAGGGGAAACAGCTTAGTATTGTGGTTAAGTAAAGGGAATAAAAGCTCTAAGTATAAAAAGAAGGATTGGCGCCAACAACAATGTTTAGAAAGGTCCAAAAGAAGAAAAATCTGACCAAGAAGCAATCCACCAAAGGTGATGAAGGTGCCAACACAACAAAGAATAGCAAGTCCCAACCAAAAAGAAGCAGCCACACAAGCAAAAGATGAAGTTTCCCCGGCCATGAATATGGGTAAAGGGTAGACTTAGAGGGTTCACTCTTGGGTTTAGAAATGCTTAGGACTCATCTTTGGGAAGTAAGGGTAGAAGAGAGCTTTGAATTGCATGCATAAGTGTGCTTTTACCTTTAGCATTTTGCTTAAGATGAAGTCATTTCGTTGAGTGATCCTTTATGTTTTTAAACCCTTGTGCTTAAATGAGATCATTCTTATCTCATAACCCTACCCTTTTCAACCAAATATCTTCACTTGATTTGCATAAGCATGATTCATGTTATGAACTAAATTGAATGTTAAAGAGTTGATTGATTTGAGCATCTGCCTAATTTGAGATTTGAGATCATTTTGAAATATGATTAGCATGGCTAGGATCTTTAAAGTTTAGCTGATTATGTTTGCATCCTACAACTAGGCACTTGAGCATTGAAACCATCTCTTTACCTTTGCACTTTTGGAATCTGAATGCCCACTTTTAAACCTCACTCTCCCAATTGTTCTTGATTGCTTGAGGACAAGCAAAAGGCAAGTGTGGGGGTGTTGATATCCATTGTATTTACACCATTTAGGGCTGCATTTAGTACATATTTTGATCCTCTTTTGCATGTTTTCCCTTTGCTTTTGTCCCATTTTCTTCTCCTTTTAGACTTAGGTTGCATTTAGAGTATAGTTTGCATTTTCTTTTCATTTTGGATGTTTTTAGGTGCTTTTGGAGCTTAAAGGAGCTTGGAGGAGTTTTGAGAATGATACAAGATGCTAGCTGGGCAAAAGGGAGCAAGAAGGATCACAGCAGAAGATCTCTGCAGAAGTTTTCGGTCAGAGAACAGAGAGTTTCGGTCAAGGGTGACCGATACGGAGCATATTGGTCACCAGTATCGGTCAAGTGTGATCGACACAAACACACTGGACTAATTTCGGTCATATGTGTCAATCACTCCAGACCGATAGGGACCCATTTCGGTCACTGAAGACCGACACAACTGACCGATATTGACCCAGCCCGAACCTGGTTTTAATTACATTTATGCCATTACTCTAGAGTTTTCTCCTCTAGACTATAAATACCCCTTTTCCAGATTTTCGAGGGGTCATGTCATTTTACTGTTCTTGAGCTTTTTCATTAAGTTTGTAAAACATTTTCTTTGCTTTGTTTAATATAATCAAGTATTTGCTTTAATCTTTCTTTTAATCATGATTAGCATCCTTTCCCTTTGTGATTTGGTGTTAAACTTGATTATGAGTGAGTAGTTATCTTAGGATTTCTAGATGTGGTAGATTAAGGGGATTTAAGGCTTGATTAAGGGTTCTTAAGTGCTTCAGTTTATGGGTACCTCTCTATTAATCTGTTATTCATGCTAGATTAGTCTTGATCAAACTTGTCTAAGATGTTAGCTTTCTCTTATGTCCACCAAGTGTTTGATGAAATGTTGATCATGTTTAATAGAGGATCTGCTGGCCTTGGCTCAAGAGATTGACTGTTTGAGGAGCATTTTGACTTGAATATAGTTGTTTAATCATGCTTGCTTGATGTTTTAGCACTAATGAGAGTTAGTTCTTGTTAGAATGTTTAGCAAAGGGTTATTTGCCAAGAAATTGGATCTAACTAGCTTAAGTGTGAACTCTATGTCTAGGAATCACCATTGCTTACTTGTTTGCTTGATCAATGTAGTTTAAACAGCCTTAGTTAATGTCTTAAATCTCCCAAAGTCAATAACCACATCTAGAGACTTGCCTTTCTCTTATTTGAATTTCGGTTTTGCTCTGTTTTGCTCTTTTTTACTCTGTCTTCCTTGCTTAGAATTGCTTAGTTTGCTTCTGCTTTTACTTTGGTTGCTGCTTGTTTCACTTAGGTTGCTAGAACTGTTGCTTAGGCAACAAAACCAATTCTCTGCCTGCTTGACTTAGAGAGTTTACTCTCAACTCTTCTGTTTTCAACTCTTCCCAATGGATTGACATAAAACCCTTACTACAACTGACTAACACAAGGGTGATTGAACATAAGACACCAAAAAGTCCTGTGTCAAAGAGGAGGATCCATCTAAGAAGTCTTGGCTTGGTGTCTTTCTTAGCATAGATGTTCCTTAGTGCAGCATGATCAGTGTAGACTATCACCTTAGACCCCACTATGTAGCTTCTGAACTTTTCAAATTCAAAGACAACTGCTAGGAGCTCCTTTTCTGTTGTAGCATATCTTGTTTGAGCTTCATCCATTGTTCTGCTGGCATAGTAGATAACATGAAGCTTCTTGTCTACCCTTTGTCCTAAGACTGCTCCAACAGCATAGTCACTTCCATCACACATGATCTCAACGGGGAGATTCCAGTTTGGTGCTTGTACTATAGGCGCACTCACTAAGGCTTCTTTGAGGGTGAGGAAAGCTTGTAAGCAGTCTTCATCAAAGACAGATTCTGTCTCCTTGCATAGAAGCCGTGTCAATGGTCTTGCTATCTTTGAGAAGTCCTTGATGAACCTCCTATAAAAACCAGTATGCCCCAAGAAGCTTCTGATTCCCTTCACTGAATTTGGAGGCTCTAAGTGCCGCATCACATCTATCTTGGCTTTGTCCACTTCTATTCCCTTCTCTGAAATATTTTGACCCAACACAATGCCTTTTTGAACAATGAAATGACATTTCTCCCAATTCAGACACAGCTTAGTGTCTTCACATCTCCATAAAACCTGAGAAAGATTTGACAAGCAGACACCAAAGAAGGATCCATAGACACTAAAGTCATCCATGAATACCTCCACCATCTCTTCAAGCAAGTCAGAGAATATTGAGGTCATACACCTTTGAAAAGTTGCAGGAGCATTGCATAAACCAAAAGGCATTCTCCTATAAGCGAATGTTCCATATTGGGAAGTAAAAGTAGTTTTCTCTTGATCATTAGGATTTATAGGGATTTGAAAAAATCCACTATAACCATCTAAGAAGCAGTAACACTTATGGTTTGCTAATCTTTCTACAATTTGGTCTATGAATTGCAAAGGGAAGTGATCTTTCCTAGAAGCTGAATTAAGTTTTCTGTAATCTATGCACATCCTATGACTAGTAATGGTTCCAGTAGGTATTAGCTCATCATTTTCGTTTTTTACAACAGTGATCCCTCCTTTCTTGGGCACCACATGGACTGGTTCTGAGATAGGATAGATCACTCCTGCTTCAAGCAACTTCAAGATTTCCTTTTTTACTACATCTTTCAAGTTAGGATTCAATCTCCTTTGAGGTTCAACAGAAGTTCTTGTCTCATCCTCTAGATTGATCCTATGAGTACAGAATTTGGGAAAATGCCTTGGATGTCATCAAGTGAATATCCAATGGCTCTCCTAAACCTCTTTAACACATTGACAAGAGCAAGGATCTCATCATCACTGAGGTTATCATTGACAATTACATGATAAGTAGAGTTGAGGCCTAAGAAGGCATACCTTAGCCCTTTAGGAAGAGGTTTGTGAGAGTCTAGCTTTAGCTTATAACCCAACCTTTCCTTATCCAAGTAACCATCTTCCCTATGCTCCTTTGTCAAAGCCACTTGGAGTTTGTCATCACAACACAACTCCTTTGGAAGCTCATCATGCAGCCTTTCTAAGATCTCTATCTTGAACACTTGACCTTTTATTGTGGGCTGTTGCATAATCTGCTTGATGTGAAATTTCAGAGACATGTCTTTACCCAATTCCAACTCAATCTTCCCTTTCTAGACATCTATAACAGCTCCTGCTGTGGCTAAGAAGGGTCTTCCTAGTATGAGAGGGTCTTTAGGCTCCTCTTCCATCCCTAAGACCACAAAGTCAGTTGGGATCTCCATATTCCCTATTCTGATTGGAACATCCTCAAGTTTTCACTTGGGAAGTCTCACTGATCTATCAGCCAGCACTAAAGAGATTCTACAATCCTTAAATTCAGTGAACCCAAGGCGCCTGGCTATAGAGTAAAGCATTAAGCTTATACTTGCTCCCAAGTCACACAAACATTTCTCAAACAGTAGTGGACCTATAGAGCAGGGCAAAGTAAAACTTCATGGGTCACTGAGCTTGTTAGGAGTCATCCTTTGTTGTTGAATGATGGCGCGACACTCATGTGTTAGTACCACCAACCCTTGCATATCCTTTGTTCTCTCAACCACAGCATCCTTCAAAAACTTCTGGTAAGGTGGAACAAGGATAAAAGCATCTAGAAATGTCATAGTGAGCTGAATCTTCTTCATCTGCTCATCAAAGAGACTTTAATACTTAGCAATGAGTTGCTTCTTAAACCTTCCAGGAAATAGTATTGTAGGCTGATATGGTGGAGGAATGTATCTTGGTTCTTTGACTAACTCCTTAGGTGCTTCTCTTGGTTTCTCCTTAACCACCTCTTTGGCATTGGTGTTCTTTGAACCCTTTTCAGCTTTAACCTCTTCATCTCTTTAGCTTCTTCAGCATCTTTTACCACCACCCCATCTTCTTGTTCCTCAATGTCCACATTGGGTGTAGAAGGTGCCACTCTTGGAGGGAGTTGCTTCCCACTTCATAAGGTGACAACTTTGACACACTCTTGTAGAAGTGAAGAGGAAGATGATTGTGCAAGAGTCTCTTGCTTACTCAGTCTCAGATTCAAAGATTCAAGACTCTTTTGGATGTCAGTAGTCATGCTTTTCTTAACTTCAATTATGTTGGTTTGAATGGCAGCCATACTGCTTTGAAGTTCTGCAGATTGGAGTTGTTACATTTGGATCAGAAGCTGCTTTATGTCCAAATCTTGTGAAAGCTGAGAGTTGTTGGCGCCAACAGTTTGAGAAGAAGAACCTTGATGTTGTTAAATGTATGTGCCTCCATTGGACTGTTGTAGAGAAACATCATAGCCTTGTTTCATTTCTGGCTCCTCTTAGAGCTGAACAGATTTGACTTGATGCTCTTTATAGTGGCTACGTGGAGAAACTACGTGGAGCAACATTAGAAAGTGGTTTGGTGGCACCATTGAACAACATATCCACCTTTTCCTGCAAGGCCTTCATCTCATGCAGTGCTGTTTATAGCTTCTCTTCAGTTGCCTTTGCATGTTGCTATTTACCATCCACATAATCCCAATTACTGAGCGCCATGTTCTCTGCTAGTAGCCATCCTTCATCAACATCTTTGCCAACGAAATAGCCATTGCTTGCTGTATCTAAAAGGATTCGAATGTTTGGGAGAATACCTCTATAGTGTGTGGATAGAAGCATTTCTTTGGTGAAGCTGTGATGAGAGCATTGATGAGTAAAGCCTCTAAACCTGTCCCAAGTGTCTCCAAAGCTCTCATTAGACCACTGTTTGAAGTTTGTGATCTCATTCCTGAATTGTGCAGTTCTTGAGGGAGAGAAGAACTTCGTTTAGAAAGCACCTTTGCATTGTTCCCAAGTGGTGATGCTGCCTTGTGCTAAAGACTTTTTCCACATTTGAGCTCTATCAACAAGAGAGAATGGAAATAATCTGAGCATCAAACCATCATCTGAAACTCCACTAAGCTTTTACAAAGCACAAATCCTCACAAAGTGATCCAAGTGCTCAAGAGGGTCTTGGTAAGGCAATCCAAAGAACTTCCTTTCTTGAAGCATATCAATCAAGCTGCTTTTTATCTCATAATGGTGAGTCTCCATAGGTGGAAGAATACCTTTCCTTGAAGCATAGCTTGATGGTATATGTTCAGCACCTATAGGTCTCAATGGTCTTTGAACCCAAGCTCCTTGTAAACCATGTGGACCTTGCTGTCCTTGTAAACCGTGGATCCCTTGAAGACCTTGTGGACCTTGTGGACCTTGCAACCCAAAACCAGCAGCATACTGATGTTCCTCCATGCTTCAACAACTGATTTCTGTTGCTGCAAACCCAAATTCCTTGACCTTTAACCTCAGTTATAGTTGTAGATACATAAGAGCAAGTGTTGTGGTACCTACAAAAGAAATTCTAGACCAAAAGAGAAATCAGTAACCAAAAACGAAAATAACAAAGCTTGATCTCAAAATCTCTACAACTCCTACTTAACAAAGCATTCCCTAATGGCAACGGCGCCAAATTGATACAAGAGTTTCAATCACCCTTTGTACTAGTCATTGTAGTAAGGGTTTTATGTCAATCAAAAAGAGGAAGATTGAAACAGCAGGAATGCAGTAGATTTCCTAATTTAAGCAGATATAGAGAGAGTTTAGATGTCTAACAACCTGAAAGATCAAACAGAAATGAAGCAAACACCAACTAAGAGTGACCAGCAAACAAATCAACTAGAAAAAAAGTAAAAACAGAGAAAATTCGAAATAGACTAAAAACAGAGGAAGGACAAAACTTGAGATAGGATAATTGGTGCTAGGGAACTGTCAACTCAACCTATGATGCTCACAAACTCACACAATGCTATTCCTTATGCATATAATTCATTTATAAGACTAATCCAATCTCTTGGCACTAATCTCTTTACTAATTACCAAGTCAAGAACTAATTCTCATTAGTGAAATGATTAACAGCAAGCATTAAGACAACCTATCAATCCAAATATTTCCAAATCACTCCCTAGACAGTCAATCTCTTGAGCTAGGACAAGCAATTCTCTTGCAAAGCAGATCAGGCATTTCATTAATCACTTGGTGGGCATAAAATGGGCCTAGAATCCTAAACAACTTAGCTAAGGCTAATCAGGAATTAAACACAGTAATTAAGAAAGGAAATGGAAGTATTAACACTAAGACATCATAGATTAAGCATCAAATCCCCTAGACCTAACCCATCTCAAATCCCTAAGTCACTACTCACTAATCACCATTAAAACCATCCATCCAAAGAGAAATAGATAGCTAATCATGATTAAGAAGATTATACAAGAAGGGAAATGCAAATCTATAATGAATTCAACCAAAGATTCAAGGTACAAAATCAAAATAAAAACAAAAGAGGAAAGAACTGCTGGATAATAGGATGATCCAAAAAATTAGGGATTTTAAGTATTTATAGGAGTCTAAGCGGAGTGGCAAAATTGTAAATAAGTTATCTTTAGTCTGGGTAAACATCGATCATCTATGATCAATGTGGGTGATCGATGTGAATGACATCGATCAGGCCTGCTCGATGTAGCTTGTCGATGTGCTCCTCTAGTCCTTGACATCGATAAGTTGATGATCAATGTGCTTGATCGATGTAAGAGTCTTGTAGCTCCTGTCTGTTTACATCTATCAGTCTTGGTCGATGCTGGTGATCGATGTGAGTGTCATGTGTCTTTACATCGATCACTTGTGATCGATGTGAGTGACCGATGTGAATCACTACTGATCATTGCGGTTTTTGCATTGATCGATGCTAGGCCAAATCTCCATCTTCTTGACTCCTCTTGCTCCTCTTTGATTGGGGGAACTCCCTAGATCACTCCCACACTTCCGCCTTGTCTTAAATGACTCCTTAGGTACCAATAAATATCCCATATGCAAGAGAAATGCAAACTACAACCTAAATGCAAACTACAACATAAATGCAAGCTAAGTCTAAAAACATGGAAGAATGGGACAAAAGAAAAGGAAAACATGCAAAAGAAGACTAAAACATGAACTAAATGCAAGCTTATATGATGCAATTATGAGAGGTATCAACTACTCTCTAATCATATTAAAATCCTCAAGATTAAGGTTAAACATGATTAGATGAAACCAAAAAATAAGATATTCAAGGGAGATACAAATACTCAAGCAATAGAACCTCAAGATAGAAAGATCTCTTGGCAAGTTCTTACAGAGGAAGGTGTTTGTGAGCAAAAGCCTAAAAAGATAACGAGAAGATAAAACTTGGATAAGTGGCTATTTTATACTTGGCTATTTATAGTGAAAACCCCAAAATAGACATATTCAACTAAAATTACAAAAAGTCAAAGGTCAATAGATGGTCAACCCGCCAAATATAGCCGAGACCGAGGAAGGTGCAGTGTTGGTTTCCTCGGTGCAAACTGGTCCGGTGCATGCAGAAAGACAGCGTACGGGACTTGGCTTCGATGAAAGCTAGACTTTGGGACACACCCTGGAAGACGTCGGGTTACTCTCCTCGGTGCACTCATCGGTTTGTCCTGAGGATCTCATACCGATCAAATGCATCGGTGTATGGTACCCTTTTCGTCAGTATAATCGCCTCCGATAAGATTACCCGGTGTACGGACACTCCTTTCTCAGTACAAATCGCATCGTGGAAAGGCAGAGTTGATTTCCACGGTGCACTTGGCCGATACAGATACTTAGCCGCCTAGAACTGCTTCTCCTCCACAAATCTCCTTTCTTTGCCTGGATCAGCCTCTTTGCCCAATGTTCTTTTAGCTCCATAAGGACCTGAAAACACTCTCCAAATGTATGCAAAATGCAATCTTAACCTGTATGCATGGTATGCATGAAATGGATGCAAAAGAACACTTTTGGACTTAAAGAGATGAAATGTGATGCAAAACATATACTATATGACTTTTAATATGGTGAGATAATGCATGCTATTAACACCTCCACACTTAGATCTTTGCTTGCCCTCAATCAAACAAAAGTAAGAAATGAGAGTGAAGTTTCAATGTGGGAACACATATCCAAAAATGGTGTTATTTTGAATCAAACCAATATCCATGTTAACAATTCTTAGATGCACTTGATGGAACTTTACTTTAAGAACATAGCCAATCTACACAAGCTATCAAATCACTTAACCTTTTTAACATTCATTAACTTTCAAACATCCCAAACCCATCTCTTTAATAAGCCAAACATCCTAGCCTATCTAGCTCAAGAGGGTGAGATAGTTCTACAATTAAAGAGATCCTTTGTAGTTCCTAATCCAACACCTTTACTTAGCCCAATCACAAAGAAGAGTCCTCATAAAACACTCACTAAAGATTTTTGACTTGAAAAGAGGTTAAGGTTAATGGTGAGGAAAATCTATTTGGATCCACAAGAGTGATTAAAAGGCAGAAAGAGAATCCAGATATGTATATGGTACCCATGATGACAATTCAATGCACAAGACATGATAATTAAAAATTCAAATTATGTTTATTCTTAGATAAAGGTTAAGATCATTTCAAGCAAGCTTCAATTTAAAACAAGAGTTTAAAATCATAAATTCAAAGAGTGGTTCAGCTTTATTTCAAGTGATTCATCAAATGCATCAATCAATTAAGAACATGGGCATTGGTCTAATCTAAACAACATCATTTCTCATGGATTATTGTCCCCACTTTAAACACAAGCAATCCTAAATGAATGCAATGCAACTAGACTCAATCCTATATGAATGCAAATGCAACTAGACTAAATCCTATATGAATGAAAATGACACTCTGTTTTTGAGAAATGATTTTCGACATTTTTAAAAAACATTTTTGTTTTTCTATGCCTTAGATGATGCAAATGATGCATGAATTTTCTAAAATGAAGCAAGATAATATATATGCTTGACCTTGAAATTTTAAACTAAATGCAACAAGTATGCAAAAATAAAAACATGATTAGTCTCACAAACCCTCCCCCACACTTGATTTACACAATCCTTGTGTGATACAGCATCATGATACCTTCACCACCAAGCACCTATTTTCATATGTCGGCTTTTTAAGTTTTCTTTTTCTTAGTTTTATTTCCTTTTATTAGATTTTCTATTTTTAAGAGAGTTAGGTTATTATAAACCGTCTCTTAAGACCTATATAAGGATTGTACGATTGGCTTTGATATTCAGTTTTCGAAAGATAATAAACTAGAGTTTTCTCTAAAGCCTTGCATTGGTTCGATTATGTCATTAATTCAAGAGCCTTGTGTTGATTTGATTAAGTTCATCAATCCAAGAAGTCAGGTCTCTAGAGATTTAACCAAAATCCCTAGATTTAAGCTGAGTTACCGTTGATACGCTGCGCCAGGTTGGTATCAGAGCTTTGCTACGCTCCTCGAAATTTTTTCCATTCACCATGGCAAAACCTCGTAGAGCACCTGTTCGAACTGAAGCAGAAATCACCCGTGACGCCATTGCTGAGCTTTAAGCCCAGATGGCAACTATCACCACCGCCCTTCAAGCGCTTAATGTTCAACGTCCACCACCACCAGTTCACGACAACGTTGAACAACATCGCGAGAACAGAGATGAAGAAGACGACGAAGCAGAGCAGCTTGAAGTCGATGTTAATCCCTTCGCCCCTCTCCGGAATAACCGTGCACTTGCACGTGATAATGACCAAGGAATTCACGATGATTTTCAATGGTAAACAGGTTTCAAAACAGAGATACCAGAATTTCATGGTAATTCAGCAGCCGAAGAATTACTCGATTGGATAGTTACAGTAGAGGAGATTCTGGAGTTCAAAAGGGCTCTGAGGAGCGTTGTGTTCCGGTCTTGACAATGCGTTTTCGCGGACGAGCAGCGGTATGGTGGACACAATTGAAGACAACTCGAGCTCGCCTCGGAAAACCAAAAATTCTTGCTTGGAAAAAATTAAAGTCGAAGCTCAAGAAGACATTCTTACCATACAACTATGATCAGCTCATGTTCCAACGTCTACATAATATTCGTCAAGGAACTCGATCTGTTGCAGATTATTCCACCGAATTTTTCTTGCTTCTGACACGGGTTGATCTTCAGGATTCCGAACGACAATTGGTTGCTCGTTTCACTGCCGGTCTTCGTCAACAAATACAGCACACCATCAACTTGTTTAATCCGTTAACGTTATCGGAAGCTCACCAATAAGCACTCACCATTGAAACGCAAACCAGAAGCAATTTTTCTTGGTCTGCCTCTCGTCTGACCCGTCCTACTCAGCAACAACTCAATACAAACCCCACTGATGCGTCGCTACCTCAACAAACGGAGACTGCCCTCGCGCCTTTTACAGACAAGACAACTACTAGACTATCTTGACTTCGTTGTTTTGCTTGCAGCGAGATCGGTCACCGTCAATCCAATTGTCCAAAAAGAAATTGCAGGGGTCTTTCCCATTCCCCGTCTTGACGATCTCTTAGAGCAAATTGGAGCTGCAACGATTTTCTCTAAGCTGGATCTTCAAAGTGGTTATCATCAGATACGAATCCGTCCAGGAGATGAATGGAAGACAGCATTTAATACTCGAGAAGGATTTTTAGAGTGGCTTGTCATGCCTTTCGGCTTATCTAATGCACTGAGCACCTTTATGCGCGTTATGAATCAATCTCTTCGTCCTCTCATCGGCAAGTTTGTGGTCGTTTATTTTGATGATATTCTGATCTTTAGTATGTCATTAACAGAGCATCTCGCACATTTGAGGGAAGTGCTTCTTGTTCTCCGTCGCGATCAGCTTTTTGCCACGCTAAAGAAGTGTGAGTTTGGCTCTCGCTAGGTTCACTTCCTAGGGTATATTGCCTCAGCAGCAGGGCTAGCCGTCGACCCAGGTAAGGTTTAGGCGATCAAATCTTGGCCTACTCCTACTACATTATCTGACACTCGAAGTTTTCATGGTCTAGCATCTTTCTATCGAAGATTTAGTATTCGTCGTGATGGTGTCTTTGCTTGGACTCCCGAAGCGGCTACTTCCTTTCAGATCATTAAGACGAAGTTGATTTCAGCACCTATACTAGCTCTTCCCGATTTTACTCAAGTATTTGAACTACATTGTGATGCTTCTGAATTGGGAATTGGTGCTGTCATAAGTCAGCGTAACCGGCCTATCGCCTTCTTCAGTGAAAAGCTGGCAGGAGCTCGTCTGTGTTATAGTACTTATGATGTAGAGTTCTATGCAGTGGTTCAAGCAATCAAGCACTGGAGACATTATCTTTTCCATAAAGAATTTGTTCTCTACACCGACCACGATGCGTTAAAACATTTGAGTAGTCAATACAAGGTCTCAACTCGTCATGCATCGTGGGTGTCTTACTTGCAACAATTAACGTTTGTTATCACGCACACGTCGGGTGTTTCTAATCGAGTTGCAGATGCGCTGAGCCGTCGCCATTCTTTACTGAGTATTCTTCATGTCTCAGTCCCGGGATTTGCAGCCTTTGCCGATTTATACGAATCTGATGATTTCTTTGGACGAATTCTTCTTGACATCCAGAATGGTCTTTCTCGTGAATTCACTCTTCATGATGGGTTTCTTTTTCGTGGCGACCGTCTCTGCATTCCAGACTGCAGCCTTCGTCTTCAACTTATTGCTGAAACACATATTGAGGGTCATATCGGTCGCAACCGGACATTGCATTTGCTCTCCCAGTCGTATTTCTGGCCTGTCTTGAGACTTGATGTTTAACGTTTTGTCGAACGCTGTACGACTTGTCAAACGTCAAAAGGTCATGCCACGAACGCCGGTCTCTACCTTCCTCTCCCTATTCCAACTCAACCGTGGTCTGACATAGTACCTGAAAATGCAATGCTTGAAGCAAGAATTATTATACTATCCTTTGAGAGCACTGTGCATTAAATTAATTTTAAAAATTCAAGCAGGCTCTAGAAAATTCTGTAAAAATGCACACTGATTACCAACAAACAGAGTCGAATTTAGAAAAACATTTCAGCTCAAAAGGATAGATACAGTTAAAATTAAAATTCTCACAGTAACAAGCAGCGATTAGAGCAGATTCTAAGCATATGCAGCAAAAATATCATTCTCTCTCCACCAAACTATGAAAATGCATCAAATTCACCATTACACTGGAAAAACAATTACATGCCTAGCTTTGGCCAGAATCTAAACATAATGTCAAACTAAGCATAAAAACAGAATTTTTCAAACATTTCAACCATAAAATTTCAAAGCAGAGCAACAATGGTGATATGCAAATCAATACCATAAATCAGAATCATGCAACACAACCTTAATAATAATTCTAATGCATTCCTACTTCATCTTGCAAAGATTAAACTCAAGAAACAAGGGATCTTAACAAAGTTTACCTTAATTCTTGAACCAAAAAGATGAAGTTCTAGAGAATGCAAGAGCGAAAGAAAGGATGCTTGAAAAAGGATGTTTAGCTCGATATGGGTGTGTGTAGAGAGAGATGAATATTGCTAGTTTTAATGCAAGAGGATAAGGGATATCTAAAAAAATCCAAAGATAATGCAAGTAAATCTGATTTAAAATTTAAAATTGTATGTGAGGGGGAAAGAAAAGTTTTTTTTACCATCCATCAAGGCGCACAAAAAGGTTTTACTCAATTTACCCATGTAAAAATTTTTAAAAATTCTTACACGGATCATATCGAGCAAAACACTCGACGTGGTACCTCGATGTGTACCATATCGGGGACGTCGGGTCCTGTGGCTCGGCGATGATGCTCTGCTGCCTCGAGGGTTCCGTGTTCTGGTCAGCTTGTACTTCAGGGCACCTTGCATCGAGCAGTCTGAGTAGATGTTCTGCTCGATTTTGTTGCTCGGTGTAGGGAGACACTTCGGCTTGCATGATCCTTCCCGTGGGCAATACATGACAGTATCTGGATGCTTGTTTCTGACTCGGCCATTGTACATCGAGCAAATATTGTGGTGTTTTGCTCGATGCTACACCTCGATGTGGAATGTCTCGTACTTGATTGCTGTTCTCCTCGTAATGTCGTACCAGACACTGTCTCGCATCGAATTGGTTGATAGCACCCATATCGAGCAGAACCTTGGATGTTCTGCTCGATGCAACTCCTTGGTGTGACTTCATCGAGCAATCTGCTCGATGTATGATGTCATTGCATTCTGCATACATTTTGCATACTCATTAGATAGTTTTTCATGCATTTGTATCATGTTTTAGGTTAGATTTGCATCACTTAGAGTCCTAGAGCATTCTTGCATCAGCATTTGCATTTTCTCTGCATTTTGCATCCATTCCAGGTTGTTTATGGTTGCTTTGGAGACACGGAGGTTCGTGGAGGTTTGGAGACCAATGTAGCGGTTCATGGAAGCTCGGGAAAATGCTAAGGACCAGTGATCGAGGAGCAGATCAAGCATGACCGGTCGATCTAGGAGTTGATCGACCAGAAGATCGAGCCAACTAGGCGATCCAAGGATAATGATCGAGATGGAGATCGAGTGAAGCAGTCGATGCATCGGTACAGACGTAAATGACGCCATGCAGAGCGAGAGCCGGATCGAGTACACCACTCGATCCTCCCGGAGATCGATACCGAGATCGGATGCAACACTCGATTCACCACAGAAGATCGAGACCCGGATCGAGCCGAAGACACGATGGCCGGATATGATCGAGAGACCAACTCGATCCAATGGTCGATCTCTGTCCTTTCAACCGTTTTTGGCTGTTAGCGACGGGGGGGACCATTGGACTGTTTTGGCATTTTTGGCAAAGGCGGCGACTACTTTTCGATAATTTTTGAGATTTTTACCCTCTCTAAAAGTTCTAGTTTTTCTCTCTGGTTTTTCGGAAGAACACCATTGTAGAACAGTTTCAAGCTTTTGTGTTTTCAAATCTTTATCGTTTTTAATCCAGTTTATCTTTCATGTTTATCGTTTCTTCTCTTCGTCCTTGCCTGATTTCCTTTATGTGTAGTGAGTAGTTCATTCAGGGTTAAGGGTTGAGAGGATTAAGGGGTAGAAAAGGTTCGATCTTGGTTTGTTTTCTAAACGTTTTTAAATCTATCTCTTCTAAGGTGATGAAAGCTTAATGCTTGAAGACTCTCACACCAAGAGCTTCACGATCCGAGAGGTCCCTTACCTTGACAGGATCCAGGGACCTCGGAAGATCTCACCTTAGTGATTAGTTACCCCTTCCCAAAAGCCATGGTAGTTTGTTGGACTAGTTAAGCCATTGTTCGAAATCTGTCTTCCTTGCCTTTCAACCTCTTTTTCCAACAAAAGCCATGGGTTTGGAGGAGAGGATGAAAGAGTGATCTAGACCGAAAGCCACGGATAGATCTTGTTTTGTTTTCGAGGCTTAGAGACCCTCACCAAGTGAGTCGATCTAAAGTTTCAAACCCAAGATCAACCTTTTAAACCCCTTATATGAATCTCGACCCTGAAACCCTTTTCTTTAGCTTATTTGCGTCGCATATCACCTTTTGCTTGTTGTTTGATAGCTTCCTGGTCTTTAGATTCCTTGTTCTTACGATTTTAGATGAGATCGATCGTTTCTGCTTGATCTAGTGGTCGATCTTGTGGTCGATCCACTAGTCGAATTTTAACAATTCGAAGCTCTTCCCTTTAATTTATCTGTTTGTTCCTCGTGGTAACTGCTTGCTTTCTAGTATTTTTAAAATAGGTTTCACTCTGTTTAGGTTGTTGCAATTAGTTTTCAAGATTTTCTCAACAAACTGTCTCATTTCACTTAGATTTGTCCTAGATCTTGCATTCTCTGTGGATTCTCTATCACCTAGAACTGGATTGACACTCTCTGCTTGCCTTACTACAACGTTGCATGCATTAGAGTTTTGATAAGGTCTCTGCTGCATTAGACCGTAAGAAGAAAAACCTCATTATCAAATGGCGCCGTTGCCATTCTAGGTTGCTTAGAGAACATAGAGATTTGGGTCTTAGCAAAGACTAAGTCTTTACCTTTTTTTCAAGTTACTAATACTATTCTAAACCGTGTACTTTCAGGTACATGAATTTACGTTCACGTGGAGATAACAACCTTCTTCAACCGCTTGACAACATACATCAACTCGGACACTCACGTCAAAGGAGAGTCAGAGATCAAACAAGAGCATTTGAAGAGATAGTTCAGAACAGTCAGGTCAACTTTGAAGACATGGCTGAGAATGAGCATCCTGAAGGTCCTCCTCTAGCAGGACGGGGCAATGGTATCCCCCAACACGCGGCTAGACCTCCGAGGATCATAGGAGCCGGAGATGCTCCCAATACCCACCACAATAGATTTGGGATCACTCCTCCTCCGGTACAAAACAACAACTTTGAGATCAAGCCGGGCTTCATATCTATGGTGCAAAACAACAAGTTCCACGGCTTAGTAATGGAAGACCCGTTGGAACACTTGGACAATTTTGAGCAAGTGTGTGGAATGATCAAGATCAACGGTATATCAGAAGATGCCTTCAAGCTGCGTCTCTTCCCCTTTTCCCTCGGAGACAAAGCTAGACATTGGGAGAAGACCCTACCACAAGGCACCATCACATCATGGGCTGAGTGTAAGAAGGCTTTCCTCTCCAAGTTCTTCTCAAGCACCAGGACTGCTCGGTTGAGAAGCGAAATCAGCGGTTTCACTCAAAGGAACAATGAGACTTTCAACGAGGCTATGGAGCATTTCAAAGACTACACGATCCAATGTCCTCATCACGGGTTCAGTAAGGAGACTCTACTCAGCACAATCTACCGTGGAGCTTCACCAAAGATCCGGTTGTTGCTTGATACAGCTAGCAAAGGCAACTTCCTCGGTCAAGAAGTAGAAGAGGGTATGGAGCTAATAGAGAACCTTGCGTTGAGTGATGGAAACTATGCCGAGGATTATGACCGAGCACCAAGGGGATCAGAACTAGAGTTTCACAAGAAGGAGCTCAAATCGTTGCATGAGAAGATTGACAAGTTGGTCTTAGCTAATCAGAAGCATGTTCACTTCGTTGGTGAATCTGAAGACAACCAAGAAGAGTTAGAGCTAAGCCAAGAAGAAGCAAATTGGGTAGCCGGTCAGAACAACTACAAGTCTCAAGGCTACAACCAAGGCTACCAGAACAACAACCTCTCTTACCGAAGCACCAATGTAGCCAACCCTAAAGATCAAGTGTACCCTGCTCAACAAGCTAAGCCTTTCATCCCTTACAACAAAGGCTTTCAATCAAGCAGTGGATTCCAAGGTCAAGGGCAAGGCAACTTCCAAGGGCAACAACAACAAAACAAGGATTATACTTCTAACTACCCTCCGGGCTTTGCACCTCACCAACAACAACAACCGATGCAACAACAAGTTGATCCGGTTCAAGCAATGTTCCAACAGCTAATACAAGGGCAAGCTTCTACAAATCAAAAGTTCGCTGAAATGAACACTCGGCTGGATTCATCCTTAACCGACTTCTCTACTCAAATAACAAACCTCAACAACAAGATCAAGCAGCTAGAGAAGGGCAAAGCAAGCACGAGTGGACAGAACAGCCTTCCGGGAAAATGTGAACAAAATCCAAAGGAGTATGCCAATGCTATTAGGTTGAGAAGTGGCAAAGAGCTTGATCCTCCGGTTTCTACAAAGACCAACGAGGACGTTGTAATTCAAGAGGGGGAGGGTAGACTTTCAGCTGATAATGAGGAGATAAACTTTGACAACGTATGGATCCAAGGACCAAGGAGAGGTGACAAGGCATTCGTTGAGAAGAAAGCCGAGAAAACCACCAAGGAGAAGGATGAATACGTGCCCCCACCTTACGTACCAAAGTTGCCATTCCCGGGTCGGTTCAAAAAACAGTTAATAGAGAAGCACCGAATCCTATTTGAGAAGCACTTGAGAGACGTGGAGATAAAGCTGCCTCTTGTAGACTGTCTCGCCATGATGCCCAAGTGCGCCAAGTTTTTCAAGGACACCCTTGCCAAGAAGAACAAAGAAAGCAAAGAAGTGCTTGTACTAAGCGAAGAGTGTAGCGCGGTTATTCATAAGGAGATAGTACCTACAGATTTTGTAGTGCTGGAGATGGACGAGGAGCCGAAAGACCCACTCATCTTAGGGAGACCATTCCTAGCAACCGCCGGAGCCATAATAGACGTGAAGAATGGGAAGATTGCCTTGCATTTGGGGAAAGAAATCAGGCTAGACTTTGACATCAACAAGGTTCTAAAGAAGCCAACCATTGAAGGACAAGCTTTCTATATCGAAACGATGGATGCCTTGGCGGATGAGTTGCTGGAAAAGCTAGCTATAGAAGACCATTTGAAGCTAGCACTCACTAAGGAGCCAGGAGAGTTTGGCTATGTAGACCAGAGAACTCAAGAGTACGTAAACCTGCTAGATTCGAGGAGGATCATCAAGAATGAAGAAGGATGTTGCCTAGAAATCGACCCCGAGATCGACGCAATCACTCGATCCAGGAGTCAGATCGACAAGCCAATCGAGCACTCAACTCGATCCGGTCCAACAATCGACCAACAGATCGAGAAGGCCGCTCGATCAGGAGAAATAATTGAGTTGACGATCGAGAAAGACCTTCCGATCATTCTAGAGTCCAATCAAGAGATCGACTCAACGCCTCGATCCCTTACTCGATCCATATCAAATCGAGTGAAATGGCTCGATCTAGACGACATCGAGAGGAGAATCGACCGGAAGACTCGATCACAGGAGGGATAGCGATAGAGGAAAGCAGTCTGAAGGGCCATGCCTCGAGTTCAAAGGAGAGTTCCAAGGAGGAGAACAACAACAACAGCCACGAGGATGACTGGAGTGAGCTGTTAGCCCCAAAGGTGGACCTTAAGGAGCTCCCAAAAGGGCTAAGGTATGCTTTCTTAGGACCTAATGACACCTATCCCGTGATAGTAAACGAGAACCTTAGTGATGATAAGTTGCACTCGCTCTTAACTGAGCTGAGAAAGTATAGGAAGGCCATTGGGTACTCTTTAAGTGACATCAAAGGCCTTTCCCCAATGCTATGCACTCATAGGATTCATTTGGATAATGAAAACGCCACTTCTGTAGAACACCAAAGGCGTTTGAATCCTAACTTGAAAGAGGTTGTTAAGAAAGAAATCCTTAAGCTTTTAGAGGCTGACGTGATCTATCCCATAAGTGACAGCACGTGGGTTTCACCTGTACACGTGGTGCCTAAGAAGGGAGGGATCACGGTCATAAGAAATGAAAAGGATGAACTTATCCCTACTAGGACCATTACTGGTCATAGAATGTGTAGTGACTATAGAAAGCTTAACCTTGCGACAAGAAAAGACCATTTCCCTTTGCCTTTTATTGATCAGATGCTTGAGAGACTTGCAAATCACCCTTACTACTGTTTTCTCGATGGGTATAGCGGTTTCTTTCAAATACCTATTCACCCAAACGATCAGGAGAAAACGACTTTTACATGTCCCTACGGTACCTTTGCATATCGAAGGATGCCGTTTGTATTGTGTAATGCACCGGCTACCTTTCAGCGGTGTATGATGTCGATCTTCTCCGATCTTATAGAGGAGATGGTAGAGGTGTTTATGGATGACTTCTCTGTGTATGGTGCGTCCTTTCCTGCGTGTTTGTTGAATCTTTGCAGGGTACTTAAACGTTGTGAAGAAACAAACCTGGTGCTGAATTGGGAGAAATGCCACTTCATGGTCAAGGAAGGGATAGTACTCGGTCACAAGATTTCAGAGAAGGGTATTGAGGTTGATCAGGCTAAGGTTGAGGTTATGATGGGTTTGGAGCCGCCGGTTAATGTTAAAGGGATCAGAAGCTTCTTGGGACACACGGGGTTCTATAGGCGCTTCATCAAAGACTTCTCCAAGATTGCACGCCCCCTTACACGGCTGTTGTGCAAAGAAGCTGAGTTTGTATTCGATGAGGAGTGTTTGAAGGCTTTCGTTACCATCAAGGAAGCCCTCACGTCAGCCCCTATAGTCCAAGCACCAGACTGGTCTCTCCCTTTTGAGATCATGTGTGATGCTAGTGACTACGCTGTAGGAGCAGTCCTTGGTCAGAAGAAGGACAAGAAGCTGCATGTGATCTACTATGCTTCAAGGACCTTGGATGACACGCAATCACGATACACCACTACGGAGAAGGAGCTACTTGCAGTAGTCTTCGCCTTTGAGAAGTTCAGATCATATCTCGTTGGCTCCAAGGCTATTGTATACACGGATCATGCTGCTCTACGGTACATCTACTCAAAGAAAGATACCAAACCTCGGCTCTTAAGATGGATTCTTTTGCTTCAGGAGTTTAACATGGAGATTAAAGACAAGAAGGGGATAGAAAATGGAGTCGCTGACCACCTCTCAAGGCTAAGGATCAACGAGTCTCTCCCTTTAGACGACTCTCTTCCAGAAGAACAACTTATGGCAATTACTACCGCGGTTTGTGGGAAGCTAGAAGGAAGGTTTGAGGAAGTGTTGAGTTTCAAAGAGGAGGATCTACCATGGTATGCTGATGTGGTGAACTACCTAGCATGTGGTGAGGAGCCAACACATCCCAACGGCTATCACAAGAAAAAGTTTTTGAGGGAGGCTAGTGACTACTTTTGGGATGAGCCCTACTTATACAAAAGAGGAGTAGACAGCTTGTACCGGAGATGTGTTACAAAGGAAGAAGCCAAGGATATTCTCTATCATTGCCATGGCTCTTCCTACGGAGGACATTTCGCTTCGTTCAAAACAGCCACGAAGGTGTTGCAAGCGGGTTTCTGGTGGTCGTCTATATTCAGAGATGCACACGAGTTTGTGAAGAGCTGTGAGGCATGTCAGCGAGCAGGGAACATTACCAGAAGGAATGAAATGCCCCAAGTTCCTATCTTCGAGGTTGACGTGTTCGATGCGTGGGGTATTGACTTCATGGGGCCTTTCCCTTCTTCGTACGGCAACAAATACATCTTGGTAGCTGTGGATTATGTCTCCAAATGGGTTGAGGCTGTTGCTTCCCCTAGAAACGACTCTAAGGTTGTGATCAAGTTGTTCAAGAGTATCATCTTTCCAAGGTTTGGGGTACCCAAGGTTGTTATAAGCGATGGAGGAAGCCACTTCATAAACAAGGTCTTTGAGAACCTCTTGAGAAAGTATGGGGTTAAGCATAAGGTGGCTACACCGTATCATCCTCAAACGAGCGGTCAGGTGGAAGTCTCCAACAGGCAGATCAAAGCTATTCTGGAGAAGACCGTTGGTGCAACAAGGAAGGACTGGTCAGTAAAGCTAGACGATGCTCTTTGGGCTTACCGTACCGCTTTCAAAACGCCGATTGGTACAACTCCTTTCACTCTACTATATGGAAAGAGTTGTCACCTCCCGGTTGAGCTAGAACACCGTGCATTATGGGCTGTGAAGAGGCTGAATTTTGATCTCAAGACGGCTCAGGAAAAGCGTCTCATTCAGCTACATGAACTGGACGAGTTGAGGTTGAATGCTTACGAGAGTTCCAAGATCTACAAGGAGCGAACTAAGGAGGCTCATGACAAGAAACTGGTTGCCAAGGAGCTTAGGGAAGGAGGACTGGTGTTGTTGTACAACTCGAGGCTGAAGCTCTTCCCGGGCAAGCTAAAATCAAGGTGGAGCGGACCGTTCGTGATTCAAGAGGTCTTGCCTTACGGAGCTGTTACTCTTATGGGAAGAAGCGGTAGTGCATTCACCGTCAACAGGCATAGAGTCAAACCCTACCTAGCAGACAGCTTCGACAAGGAGAGTACCTCGGCGCTTCTCCAAGACCCACCATCCGCCTAGCCAAGTAAGGTCTAGCTAAAGACATTAAAGAAAGCGCACTTGGGAGGCATTCCCATGTCTATCTTGTACATATTTTTGCTTTCATTTCTCTTCTAGTTTTATGCTTTTATGTTTTTAGTGTGTAGGAGCAGGTCTAAGGAATCTAAACCTTGTCTTTGAGGTCCAAAAGGAGCAATAGGGGCTATGTAAGGCTAGAGATCGAGTGCTAGATCGACTGAACCCGACTCGATCTTTGCTAGATCGAGTCAGTAAATCGAGAGGAGCCAGTCGATCTAGACGAGAACGAGTGACAAGATCGACTTTGACGAAAAAGGATGGATCGATTCAAACCGGATCGACCGATCTAATTTCTCTCGGGAAAATCTGTGGGAACTTGATCGATCACTCGACTCGATCCACCACTCGATCCAAGCCAAATCGACCCCTAAATCGAGGACTTAGCTCGATCAGAGGGACTTAGCCGAGGAGCCAACATCTCATTGATCGAGGGAGCCAATCGATCCAGGACTCGATTCACTTTGAATCGAGTCCCAAATCGAGTAACCCTCTCGATCTAAGCCATTTTAGGCATGAGATCGAGTCCTAGATCGACCAAAAGGACTCGATCTCATGCCGAGGTAACAAATTTCTTTCCCTCTTTATTGCTTTTCCCTCCAGTTTTTAAATTCAAACTTGGTCAAGGCAAGCATCTTTGACCATGAAAGATGTGCCTTGACCAAGACTTTTGTCAGAAAACCGCTTTGACCACCCATTGTTTTGGTTTTGTTAAACTTTTTAAATGTTTCAACTTGCTTCTCACTCTCTCACTTCTGTTTGCTCGAGTTTTCCTACATAGAGAGTGAGAATTTTTAAAAGCTTTAAGGTTTAACAAAGTATCCTTCACACTTGCAAAAGGTATTTTTGGATTTTAATGATTTTATTTCAAGAAAATCTCCTTAAAAATCGCAAGTTCTTGTTTTAGGATATAGGATCAGATTTGAATTTTTTAAAATTAGCTAAGTATTAGGAAAAATTCTGGATTTTCAGTATCTCAAAGATTTGATTTCCTTTTATTTAGCTAATATTTTTGCTTGATCCCCAAAATTCTAGGATAGTCTATATAAATCTTCTTCTCTTATCCTCTTATTCTCATCAAATCGCCCTTTGCTAAACATTCTCTAGAAATTTTTTTCAGGATCAATGGCACCAAAGAGAACAATAGAGGAGCAAGCACAAGAAGGAGAAACTCAAGAGGTGGTTGCTCAAGAGAGGGTCCGGTGGAGCAAAGAAGAGAAGAGGGATAAGAAGAGGTTGGAGAGGCTCCGGTTTGAACCCACGAAGTTTGCTGATCGAGGGCTTCTATCCAGGCTCGGGCTTCTTGGAGACTTTGATCAACTCCTCAACAACATCGGTCTGAGGTGTTTGTCGCGGATGGACTGCCCTAGTATCCCCGAGGTGACAATTGATTTCCTTGCAACCTTGGAGTTCCGGTACGAGAATCCGAGTGCTCCTGTTCCTTCTCAAGGCCGTCTCTACTTCAAGGTTGGCCGGCAGGCTTACACGCTATCCATCCCCGAGCTATGCCAAGCCTACGGTCTCAAGGCTGATGCACACAAGGTGGAGTTCCCTTCCTTCAAGAAAGCCGACTAGTTGTGGGATCTCATCAGCAAGGAGGATTACAAAGCCAACACCGCCAAGATCAAGAGAGTCAGGAATCCAGTGCTGAGGTATACCTTGAAGCTGATTGCTAATACATTCAGTGGAAGGTCAGTTGCTCCTACTGTCACGAAGACGGAGCTATGCTTCCTTTTCCAAGGTTTGAAGCATTTGGTGTCCGATCCGGATGAGAATGAAGATCCCATTGAAGATGAACTCGGCGATGAAGTGAACTACGGCTGTGTACTCACGGCTTCTCTGGTGAAGTACAAGGCTTATGCCTTACGGTGCAAGGCAACATCATCCTACATTGGCGGCTTCGTTACTCCCTTGTTCGCGCAAGCCGGTGTGCCCATCCATGACTTTGCTCACGTCCCAAACCGAGCCTTCATGGATGAAGCATACATGAGAAACACTGATAGCTTGGGACGCACGCCAGCTGAGGGGTTCTATGCTTACCTCTTCATTGATGATGAGGACAAGAAGCGAGTGTGCATTCTTCCCAACAAGGATGAAACGGAGCTACTTGGTGTTGGGAACATCGAGTTCTTACCGACGGAGGAGGAGTGTTTTGCTCCTTTAGGAGAACCGCCAGCTGCAGCCATTGAACCGCGCCAAAGGTCAGAATCTTCAGGGACAGAGGATGAGATACCCGAGGCTTACACATTGCCAAAGGTGGATTTTGAGCCGAGAACCAAAACCGAGAAGTTCTTAGCCTCGGTGGTGGAGATGCAGCGGAAGATAAACAAGTGGCAAGGGAAGATGCTTAAGAAGCTGGGGAAGAAGGTCAAACAACTCCAAGGAAGCCAGCCTAATCCAGCTGCAAGCCAGGAAATACAACAACCCGAGAAGAGGAGACTCTCAACCGGAGGAGTTGTGATCCGCGAGACCCAAGGAGAAAACATTCAACCAGCTCGCCACTCCCTCCAAGAACCAGGCAACAAAGGAAAGGCAACAATCTCTAGCTCCTCTGGAACATCCTCAAGTTCCAGCCGAGCCTAGACAAGAGGTAACAACCTTCCTCCATTGTATATAACCGCACATCTCTTATTTCTTGCATTGTGTTTGATTGCTTCTTCGAATGAGTTTGCCACCGGGACGGTGTCAAGCAAGTTTTGGGGAGTACTTGTGTGATTTAATCTTGTGTTCTTTGATCTTATCTTTCTTTTGCATCCTTGAGTCTTAGTCATGAAAAATTGGAAAAATTTTTAAAATTTTTTTTCAAAATTCATGTAGTTGCATTCATCTCTTTAGAAACATGTAGGATTGAGTCTAGAATTTCTCATATCACTTAGGTTGATTGCATTTGCATAAGGGGTTAGGATTTCTTAAAAAGGTGTTTTACTTATGAATCATTTCAATGGCCTAGTTAGTAGTTCTCTAATGCTTTGTTTATACTTTGAAAGTAAGTTCTAACCATGCTTGGATCACTAGTTAGGATTTTCGTGACTTGAATTGAACTCTCATGATTTGAAACTCATCCTACTAAGTGAAAACCTTAATTTGAAAATCTAATTATCATTCTTATGCATTTGAAAACGAACACATGGTTTTAAAATATTTAGGCTCTCTTCTTCCTTTTTACCACTCTTTGTGAGCCTAAGTAGAACTCCCTCCTTGAACCTTACCCTCCTTTGAAGCCAAATGTTCTTGTGTGACATCTTTGTGAGGCCTTATTTTCGGTTTGAACTTGGCATAAAGTGTTAGGTTTAGGCGACATGATTTGGTTTTCATAATTGATTGCTAGCTTTACATTTTGAAGCTAGGGATAGGCTTAGGATAAGTTTGGGGGATCATTGGGGTTGCTTTCTTGTGTATTTGTTCTCGGTTTCAAAAAACTTTGTGTTTTAAAGAAAGAAATGGGTTTTAAGTGAAAGGTTGTGTTCTAAAAACTAAGTATGCTCTAATAAATTTCAGGAGGTAGCTCTCCCATAATAAAAAAAAAGAAGAGAAAAAGAAAAGAAAAATAAATAAAAGAGCCTAAGTGCCAAATAAAAATAAAAAGAAAGAAAAAATAAGAGAGCTACCAATAAGAAATATCTAAAGTGCAAAAATTATTTTTCAAAACCTTTTCACTAGCCTAAAAAGTTTAAAAATGTTCTTGTTTTGAATTGGGGATTGCTGAGTTGAGAAGAAAGGGATAGACTTTTAAGTGGTGAGTGAGGATTAAATTTCTTAAATGAGAGGGGTATAGGACTGTTTGATAGTTTACATGGGTAGATGAGAATCTAATCATGTATGCATAAATTGTCTTTACCTTTAGCATTATGCATTAGTTCAAACCATTTTTGAGAGAAACCCTTGTCTAATTATAAACCCTTTTCAAATGAGATCATTCTATGCTCATAACCATAACCCTTAGCCAAATGTGTTTTGCTTTAAAGTGCATAAGTTTGATTCATGGTTCGAATTTTAATGAATGTTAAAGGATGAATTTCTTTGATTGTTAGGAATAAGAGAGTCATGATTTGAATTTCTTTGTGTGATGAGTATGGCTAAGTCCTTTGGAGTATGAGTGTAAGCTTAGCATTTTAGAATTGTTAACTAGGACATTGAGATGATCTATTCGAAAGGCACCTTTGCAAAAAGTTTAAAACCCCTTTGATTTTTCTGAAAACCTCTCTTC
Organism: Thlaspi arvense; assembly: GCA_911865555.2. Taxonomy (NCBI): domain Eukaryota; kingdom Viridiplantae; phylum Streptophyta; class Magnoliopsida; order Brassicales; family Brassicaceae; genus Thlaspi; species Thlaspi arvense. The sequence continues at coordinate 19,029,803 of OU466857.2, forward strand.
CTTACTTATTTTTTGTTGCTTGAGGGCAAGCAAGGAGTAAGTTTGGGGGAGCTGATGTCATTGCATTCTGCATACATTTTGCATACTCATTAGATAGTTTTTCATGCATTTGTATCATGTTTTAGGTTAGATTTGCATCACTTAGAGTCCTAGAGCATTCTTGCATCAGCATTTGCATTTTCTCTGCATTTTGCATCCATTCCAGGTTGTTTATGGTTGCTTTAGAGACACAGAGGTTCGTGGAGGTGTGGAGACCAATGTAGCGGTTCATGGAAGCTCGGGAAAATGCTAAGGACCAGTGATCGAGGAGCAGATCGAGCTTGACCGGTCGATCTAGGAGTTGATCGACCAGAAGATCGAGCCAACTAGGCGATCCAAGGATAATGATCGAGATGGAGATCGAGTGAAGCAGTCGATGCATCGGTACGGACGTAAATGACGCCATGCAGAGTGAGAGCCGGATCGAGTACACCATTCGATCCTCCCGGAGATCGATACCGAGATCGGATGCAACACTCGATTGACCACAGAAGATCGAGACCCGGATCGAGCCGAAGACACGATGGCCGGATATGATCGAGAGACCAACTCGATCCAATGGTCGATCTCTGTCTTTTCAACCGTTTTTGGCTGTTAGCGACGGGGGGGACCATTGGACTGTTTTGGCATTTTTGGCAAAGGCGGCGACTATTTTTCGATAATTTTTGAGATTTTTACCCTCTCTAAAAGTTTTAGTTTTTCTCTCTGGTTTTTCGGAAGAACACCATTGTAGAACAGTTTCAAGCTTTTGTGTTTTCAAATCATTATCATTTTTAATCCAGTTTATCTTTCATGTTTATCGTTTCTTCTCTTCGTCCTTGCCTGATTTCCTTTATGTGTAGTGAGTAGTTCATTCAGGGTTAAGGGTTGAGAGGATTAAGGGGTAGAAAAGGTTCGATCTTGGTTTGTTTTCTAAACGTTTTTAAATCTATCTCTTCTAAGGTGATGAAAGCTTAATGCTTGAAGACTCTCACGCCAAGAGCTTCACGATCCGAGAGGTCCCTTACCTTGACAGGATCCAGGGACCTCGGAAGATCTCACCTTAGTGATTAGTTACCCCTTCCCAAAAGCCATGGTAGTTTGGGGGACTAGTTAAGCCATTGTTCGAAATCTGTCTTCCTTGCCTTTCAACCTCTTTTTCCACCAAAAGCCATGGGTTTGGAGGAGAGGATGAAAGAGTGATCTAGACCGAAAGCCACGGATAGATCTTGTTTTGTTTTCGAGGCTTAGAGACCCTCACCAAGTGAGTCGATCTAATGTTTCAAACCCAAGATCAACCTTTGAAACCCCTTATATGAATCTCGACCCTGAAACCCTTCTCTTTAGCTTATTTGCGTCGCATATCACCTTTTGCTTGTTGTTTGATAGCTTCCTGGTCTTTAGATTCCTTGTTCTTACGATTTTAGACGAGATCGATCGTTTCTGCTCGATCTAGTGGTCGATCTTGTGGTCGATCCACTAGTCGAATTTTAACAATTCGAAGCTCTTCCCTTTAATTTATCTGTTTGTTCCTCGTGGTAACTGCTTGCTTTCTAGTATTTTTAAAATAGGATTCACTCTGTTTAGGTTGCTGCAATTAGTTTTCAAGATTTTCTCAACAAACTGTCTCATTTCACTTAGATTTGTCCTAGATCTTGCATTCTCTGTGGATTCTCTATCACCTAGAACTGGATTGACACTCTCTGCTTGCCTTACTACAACGTTGCATGCATTAGAGTTTTGATAAGTTCTCTGCTGCATTAGACCGTAAGAAGAAAAACCTCATTATCAATGTACGGGCTAGCTTCTCGTTGTACGGACTGGCGATCACATCGAGCAGGGGTTTTGGTGTTCTGCTCGATGCTACACCTCGATGTGATCGCTACCGTGCATCTTGATCAATGTACGGTCCACTCTCCTCAGTGTACGGACTGGGGCTTCAGAAGCAACCACATCGAGTAGGGCTTCTGGTGTTCTGCTTGATGCTACACCTCGATGTGATCTCCATCGTGCAATCTGCTTTGTGTACGGACTGCTCCTTCCCCAAGATAAGCTCTATGGAGCAGTGATGACAGATGTTATGGTCGATATGGTACCTCGATGTGAAAACAAAGTCTTCTTTCCTTGGCCTTTAAACTATTCTACACACCCATGGACCTCTTCTTTGACCTTTAAAAGCTAAATAAAGACATTAATAATAAAAGAAAGCATATATTTACAAGGATAGTCATGGGATTACCTCCCAAGTGTGCTTGTTTTAAGTCACTAAGCTTGACTTTGATGGTTTGAGGACTAGTGCTCCTTCCTCTTTCTTCTGGTAAACTGATGTTATTGCATATTGCATACATTTTGCATACTCATTAGTTAGCTTTTCATGCATTTGTACCATGTTTTAGGTTAGATTGCATCACTTAGGGTCCTAGAGCATTCTTGCATCAGCATACACATTTTTCTTGCATTTTGCATCACATTCAGGTTGTTTCTGGCTACTTTGGAGTCGTCGAGGTTCGTGGACGTATTGAAGCTGATATAGCAGTTCGTGGGAGCTCGGGAATATGCTAAGGACCAGAGATCGGGTAGCAGATCGAGCATGGCCGGTCGATCTAGGAGTTGATCGACCAGAAGATCGAGCCAACTAGGCGATCCAAGGAAAATGATCGAGACGGAGATCGGGTGAAGCAATCGATCAATCGGTACAGACGTAAATGACGCCATGCAGAGCGAGAGACAGATCAAGTACACCACTCAATCCACCCGAAGATCGATACCGAGATCGGATGCAACACTCGATTCGCCGATGAAGATCGAGACCCAGATCGAGCCGAAGACATGATGTCTGGATATGATCGAGAGAACCACTCGATCTTGGAGTCGATCTCTGTCCTTTCAACCATTTTTGGCTGCTAGCGAAGGGGGGACCATTGGCTTGTTTGGGCATTTTGGGAAGGCGGCGACGTCCTTTTCCCATAAATTTTTAGATCCTTATCTTTTTCCTTATGTTTTCTCTCTCGTTTCGTGAAGAACACCATTGTTGAAACTCATTTTTCTCTTAAGCTTTTGTATTCGAATCATTATCGTTTAATCTAGTTTTCCTTTCATGTTTTGTTTTCAAGGCTTAGAGATCCTCACCAAGTGAGTCGATTGATAAGCAGGAGAAGGAGCTCAAATCTTTGCATGAGAAGATTGATAAGCTGGTGTTAGCCAATCAGAAGCATGTTCACTTTGTTGGTGAAGCTGATGAGAACCAAGAGGAGTCAGAGCTAAGCCAAGAAGAAGCAAATTGGGTGGCTGGACAGAACAACTACAAGTCTCAAGGCTACAACCAAGGCTACCAGAACAACAACCTCTCTTACCGAAGCACCAACGTAGCCAACCCTAAAGATCAAGTGTGCCCTGCTCAGCAAGCAAAACCTTTCATCCTTTACAACAAAGGTTTTCAACCGAGTGGTGGTTTCCAAGGTCAAGGGCAGAACAACTTCCAAGGGCAACAACAAAACAACAAGGGTTATACTCCTAACTACCCTCCGAGCTTTGCACCTCAGCAGCAACAACCGATGCAACAACAAGTTGATCTGGTTCAAGCAATGTTTCAACAGTTAAAACAAGGGCAAGCCTCTACAAACCAGAAGTTCGCTGAAATGAACACTCGCCTAGACTCATCTCTAACCGACTTCTCCACTCAGATCACCAACCTAAACAACAAGATCATGCAGCTGGAGAAAGGCAAAGCAAGTACGAGTGGTCAGAACAGTCTTCCGGGAAAGTGTGAGCAGAATCCCAAGGAGTATGCTAATGCTATAACGTTGAGAAGCGGTAAAGAGCTCCAACCTCCGGTCACTACAAAGAACAACGAGGACATTGTAAATCAAAAGGGGGAGGGTAAACCTTCGGCTGATGATGATGAGATAAACTTTGGCAACGTTTGGATCCAACGGCCGAGGAGAGGAGATAAGGCGGTCGCTGAGAAGAAAAGTGAGCAAACCACAAAGGAGAAGAACTCTTACGTGCCCCCACCTTACGTACCGAAGTTGCCATTTCCCGGTCATTTCAAAAAGCAGCTCATCGAGAAGCACAGAATCTTGTTTGAGAAGCACCCGAGAGACGTGGAAATCAAGCTGCCTCTTGTAGATTGTCTTTCTATGATGCCCAAGTGCGCCAAGTTTTTCAAGGACACCCTTGTGAAGAAGGACAAAGAAAGCAAAGAGGTACTTGTTCTAAGTGAAGAGTGTAGTGCGGTTATACATAAGGAGATAGTCCCTAAGAAGCTGGGAGACCCTGGAAGCTTCACTATACCCTGCGCTTTGGGTCCTATAGAGTTCAATAGTTGCTTGTGTGATGTCGGAGCTAGCATAAACTTGATGCCTCACTCCGTGGCTAAGAAGCTTGGTTTTACTCGGTTTAAAGACTGTCGGATCTCATTGGTGCTGGCTGTTAGAAGCGTGAGGTTACCAGTGGGGCTGCTTGAAGATTTACCGGTACGAATCAGTGGTGTGAACGTGCCCACAGACTTTGTCGTGTTGGAGATGGATGAGGAGCCTAAAGACCCACTCATCTTAGGGAGACCATTCCTTGCAACCGCCGGGGCTATCATAGATGTAAAGAATGGGAAGATTGCCTTGCATTTGGGAAAGGAGATCAGGCTTGACTTCGACATCAACGAGGTTCTGAAGAAGCCAACCATTGAAGGGCAAGCTTTCTATATTGAAATGATGGATGCTTTAGCGGATGAGTTGCTGGAAGAGCTGGCTCTAGAAGACCATCTGAAGCTAGCACTGACTAAGGAGCCAGGGGAGTTCGGCTATGTAGCCCAGAGAACCCAAGAGTACGTGAACCTGCTGGATTCTAGGAGGATTATCATTAATGAAGAAGGTTGCTGCCTAGAGATCGACTCCGAGATCGACGCTATCAATCGATCCAGGAGTCAGATCGACAAGTCAATCGATAACACAATTCGATCAGGTGCAACAATCGATGGACAGATCAAGAAGAATGCTCGATCAGGAAAAACAATCGAGTCGACGATCGAGAGAGACCTCCCGATCATTTTGGGGTCCAATCAAGAGATCGACTCAGCATCTCGATCCCTTACTCGATCCCTATCAAATCGAGTAAGTGAATCGAGCGAAATGGCTCGATCTAGACGACATCGAGAGGAGAATCGACCGGAGGACTCGATCTCAGAAGGGATATCGATGGAGGAAAGCAGTCTGAAGGGCAATGCCTTCGGTTCAAAGGAGAGTTCCAAGGAGGAAAGCAACAACAACAGCCACGAGGATGACTAGAGTGAGCTGTTAGCCCCAAAGGTGGACCTTAAGGAGCTCCCAAAAGGGCTAAGGTATGCTTTTTTAGGGCCTAATAACACCTATCCCGTGATAGTAAATGAAAACCTTAGTGATGATGAGTTGCACTTGCTCCTAACAGAGCTGAGAAAGTATAGGAAGGCCATTGGGTACTCTTTAAGTGACATCAAGGGCCTTTCACCAATGCTATGCACTCATAGGATTCACTTAGATAATGAGAACGATTCTTCTATAGAACATCAAAGGCGTTTGAATCCTAACTTGAAAGAGGTTGTTAAGAAGGAAATCACTGGTCATAGGGAATGAAAAGGATGAGCTTATCCCTACTAGGACCATCACTGGTCATAGGATGTGTATTGATTATAGGAAGCTTAACCTTGCGACTAGGAAAGACCATTTCCCCCTACCTTTTATTGATCAAATGCTTGAGAGACTTGCAAATCACCCTTACTACTGCTTTCTCGATGGGTATAGTGGTTTCTTTCAAATTCCTATTCACCCAAACGATCAGGAGAAGACGACTTTCACATGTCCCTACGGTACCTTTGCATATCGAAGGATGCCGTTTGAATTGTGTAATGCACCGGCTACGTTTCAGCGGTGTATTGTGTCTATCTTCTCTGATCTTATAGAGGAGATGGTAGAGGTGTTCATGGATGACTTCTCTGTGTATGGTGCGTCCTTTCCTGCGTGTTTGTTGAATCTTTGCAGGGTGCTAAAACGTTGTGAAGAGACAAAATTGGTGCTGAACTGGGAGAAATGCCACTTCATGGTTAAGGAAGGGATCGTGCTCGGTCACAAGATATCAGAGAAGGGTATTGAGGTTGATCAGGCTAAGGTGGAGGTGATGATGGGTCTTGAGCCGCCAGTTAATGTTAAAGGAATCAGAAGCTCCTTGGGGCACGCAGGGTTCTATAGGCGCTTCATCAAAGATTTCTCCAAGATTGCACGCCCTCTTACACGGCTGTTGTGCAAGGAAGCTGAGTTTGTATTCGATGAGGAGTGTTTGAAGGCTTTCGTGACCATCAAGGAAGCACTTACATCAGCCCCTATAGTCCAAGCACCATACTGGTCTCTCCCCTTTGAGATCATGTGTGATGCTAGTGACTACGCCGTAAGAGCCGTCCTTGGTCAGAAGAAAGACAAGAAGCTACACGTGATCTATTATGCTTCAAGGACCTTGGATGACACGCAATCACGATACACCACTACGGAGAAGGAGCTGCTTGCAGTAGTCTTCGCCTTTGAGAAGTTCAGATCATATCTGGTTGGTTCCAAGGCTATTGTATACACGGATCACACTGCCTTACGATACATCTACTCGAAGAAAGACACTACGCCTCGGCTCTTAAGATGGATTCTGTTACTCCAGGAGTTTGACATGAAGATTAAAGACAAGAAAGGGATAGAAAATGGAGTTGCTGACCACCTCTCACGGCTAAGGATCAATGAGTCTCTCCCCTTAGATGACTCTCTTCCAGAAGAGCAGCTTATGGCGATTACTACGGCTGTTTGTGGGAAGCTAGAAGGGAGGTTTGAGGAAGTGTTGAGTTTCAAAAAGGAGGATCTACCGTGGTTTGCTGATGTGGTGAACTCTCTAGCGTGTGGTGAGGAGCCAACACATCTCAACCGCTATCACAAGAAGCGGTTTATGAGGGAGGCTAGTGACTACTTTTGGGACGAGCCCTACCTATACAAAAGAGGAGTAGACAGCTTGTACCGGAGATGTGTTACAAAGGAAGAAGCCAGGGACATCCTCTATCATTGCCATGGCTCTTCCTACGGAGGACACTGCGCTTCATTCAAGACTGCCACGAAGGTATTGCAAGCCGGTTTCTGGTGGCCCTCCATTTTTAAAGATGCACACGAGTTTGTGAAGAGCTGCGAGGCATGTCAGCGAGCAGGAAATATAACTAAGAGGAACGAAATGCCTCAAGTTCCCATCTTCGAGGTTGACGTATTCGATGTGTGGGGGATTGATTTCATGGGGCCTTTTCCTTCTTCATACGGCAACAAATACAACTTAGTAGCTGTGGATTATGTCTCCAAATGGGTTGAGGCTGTTGCTTCCCCTACAAATGACTCTAAGGTGGTAATCAAGCTGTTCAAGATTATCATCTTCCCAAGGTTTGGAGTACCCAAGGTTGTTATAAGCGATGGAGGAAGCCACTTCATAAACAAGGTCTTTGAGAACCTCTTGAGAAAGTATGGGGTTAAGCATAAGGTGGCTACACCGTATCATCCTCAAACAAGCGGTCAAGTGGAAGTCTCCAACAGGCAAATCAAGGCTATTCTAGAGAAGACTGTCGGAGCAACAAGGAAAGACTGGTCAGTGAAGCTGGATGACGCTCTTTGGGCCTACCGTACCGCATTCAAGACGCCGATTGGTACAACTCCTTTCACTCTACTCTATGGCAAGGGCTGTCACCTCCCGGTTGAGCTGGAACACCGTGCGTTGTGGGCTGTGAAGTGGCTGAACTTTGATCTCAAGACGGCTCAGGAGAAGCGCCTTATTCAGCTACACGAACTGGACGAGTTGAGGCTGAACGCTTACGAGAGCTCCCGGATATACAAGGAGCGGACTAAGGAGGCTCATGACAAGAAGTTGGTTGCCAAGGAGCTTAAGGAAGGAGGACTAGTGTTGCTGTACAACTCGAGGCTCAAACTCTTCCCGGGCAAGCTGAAATCAAGGTGGAGCGGACCGTTCGTGCTTCAAGAAGTGTTGCCGTATGGAGCTGTTACTCTGATGGGAAAAAGTGGCAGTGCATTCACCGTCAACGGACACAGAGTCAAGCCCTACTTGGCAGACAGCTATGACAAGGAGAGTACCTCGGTGCTTCTCCAAGACCCACCATCAGCCTAGACCAAGTAAGGTCTAGCTAAAGACGTTAAAGAAAGCGCACTTGGGAGGCATTCCCATGTTTATCTTGTACATACTTCTGCTTTATTTCCCTTTCAATTTTATGTTTTTATTTTGCAAGTGTGTAGGAACAGGTATAAGGAGTCTAAACCTTGACTTTGAGGTCTAAAAGAGGAGATAGGGGTTAAGATAAGGCTAGAGATCGAGTGCTAGATCGACTGATCCTGGCTCGATCTTTGCTAGATCGAGTCAGTGAATCGAGAGGAGCCAGTCGATCTAGACGAGAACGAGTGACAAGATCGACCTTGACGAAAAAGGATCGATCTATCCAAATCGGATCGACCGATCTAATTTCTCTCGGGAAAATCTGTTGAAAACAGATCGATCACTCGACTCGATCCATCACTCGATCTGTGCCAAATCGACCCCTAAATCGAGGACATAGCTCGATCATGAGGACTTAGCCGAGGAGCCAACATCTCAATGATCGAGAGTGCCAATCGATCCAAGACTCGATTCATCATGGATCGAGTCTCAAATCGAGTAACCCTCTCGATCTACGCCATTTTGGGCATGAGATCGAGTCCTAGATCGACCAAATGGACTCGATCTCATGCCGAGGTAACATTTTTCTTTCCCTCTTTTACTCTTTTCCCTCCAACTTTTGAATTCAAAACTTGGTCAAGGCAAGCATCTTTGACCATGAAAGATGTGCCTTGACCAAGACTTTATCAGAAAAACCACTTTGACCACCCATTGTTTTGGTTTTGCTAGTCTTTAAATATTTCAAACATCCTCTCACCCTCTCATTCCTGTTTTTCTCGAAAATTTTAAACAAAGAGAGTGAGAGTTTAAGTTTTCAAAAGCTAGCAAAGATATTCTGAACTTCTTGCAAAGGTATTTTCAAGGATTTAATGGTTTAATTTTAGAAAATCTCATTTAATATCGCAAGATCTTGTTTTAGTATATAGGATTGGATTTGAATTTTTAAAACTAGCTAAGTAAAAGGAATAATTCCAGATTTTTCAGTATCTAAATAGTTGATTCTCCTTTATTTAGCTATGATTTTTATTTATTCCCCAAAATTCTAGGGTAGCCTTTTATAAATTTTCTCCTTCTCTTCTCTCATTCTCATCAAACCGCCGTGTACTTATCAATATCTTTAGAAATTTGTTTCAGGAACCATGGCCCCAAAGAGAATAAGAGAGGAGCAAGCACAAGAAGGAGAAGGACAAGAAGTGGTAGTTCAAGAGAGGGTCCGGTGGAGTAAGGATGAGAAGAGGGATAAGAAGCGGCTAGAGAGGCTCCGGTTTGAGCCTACCAAGTTTGCTGATCGAGAGCTGTTGTCTAAGCTTGGGATTCTTGGGAACTTCGACCAACTCCTCAAGAACATTGGTTTAAGATGTCTGTCACGGATGGATTGCCCAACCATTCCTGAAGTGACAATAGACTTCCTTGCCACCTTGGAGTTCCGGTATGAGAATCCTAGTGCACCCGTCCCTTCTCAAGGCCGCCTCTACTTCAAAGTTGGACGTCAAGCCTATACACTCTCCATCCCTGAGCTATGCCAAGCCTACGGTCTCAACGCTGATGCATACAAGGTCGAGTTCCCAGCCTTCAAGATAGCCGACGAGTTTTGGGACCTGATCAGCAATGAGGACTACAAAGCCAACACCGCCAAGATCAAGCGAGTAAGGAGCCCGGTGCTGAGGTATACTCTGAAGCTGATTGCCAACACGTTCAGTGGAAGGTCTGTTGCTCCTACGGTCACGAAGACAGAGCTGTGCTTCCTGTTCCAAGGCGTGAAGCACTTGGTGTGTGATCCGGTTGCAAACGACGAGCCTATGGAGGATGAACTCGGCGATGAAGTGAACTACGGCTGTGTGCTCGTGGCTTCTTTGGTGAAGTACAAGGCTTATGCCTTACGGTGCAAGGCAACCTCCTCTTACATTGGCGGTTTCCTTACTCCACTGTTCGTGCAAGCCGGTGCGCCCATTCATGACTTTGCTCACGTCCCAAACAGAGCTTTCATGGATGAGGCATACATGAGGAATACTGATAGCTTGGGACGCACGCCAGCAGAAGGGTTCTACGCCTACCTCTTTATAGATGACGAAGATAAGAAGAGAGTGTGCATCCTTCCCAACAGAGATGAAACCGAGCTGCTTGGTGTTGGGAACATCGAGTTCTTGCCCACGGAGGAAGAATGCTTTGCCCCTTTAAGAGGACCGCCTGCTTCAGCAATTGCCCCGCGTCAAAGTTCAGAGTCTCTAGGCAAGGAAGATGACATGCCCGAGGCTTACACACTTCCCAAGCTAGACTTTGAGCCGAGGACAAAAACCGAGAAGTTCCTAGCATCGGTGGTAGAGATGCAAAGGAAGATTAACAAGTGGCAAGGCAAGATGCTGAAGAAGCTTGGGAAGAAAGTCAAAGCACTTCAGGAAGGCACGCCTAAGTCAGCTGCAAGTCAAGAGATGCAACAACCCGAGAAGAGAAGGCTCTCAACCGGAGGAGTTGTGATCCGCGAGACCCAAGGAGACAACATTCAGCCGGCGCGCCACTCTCTCCAAGAACCAGCTAACAAAGGCAAAGCAACGATCTCTAGCTCCTCTGGAACATCCTCAAGTTCCAGCCGAGCCTAGACCAGAGGTAACAACCTTCTTCCATTGTATATAACCACTCATATTTGTTTCTTGCATTGTGTTTTGATGCTCCTTCGGATGAGTTTGCCACCGGGACGGTGTCAAGCAAGTTTGGGGGAGTATATGTGTGATTTGACTTGTGTTCTTTGATCTTATTTTCCCTTAGCATCCTTGGGTCTTAGTTCATGAAAAATTGGTAAAATCTTTAAAAAATTTTCAAAGATTCATTTAGTTGCATTCATCTTTTTAAAACAAGTTAGGATTGAGTCTAGAGTTTCTCATATCATCTAGGTTGTTTGCATTTTGCATAAGGGGTTAGAATTTCTTAAAAATGTGTTTTTACTTATGAATTGTTTCAATGCCCTAGTTAGTAGTTCTCTAATGCTTTGTCTATGCTTTGAAAGTAAGTTCTTACCATGCTTGGATCACTTGTTAGGATTTTCGTGGCTTGAATTGAACTCTCATGATTTGAAACTCATCCTACTAAGTGAAAACCTTAATTTGAAACTCTAATTATCATTCTTATGCATTTGAAAATGAACGCATGGTTTTAAAATATTTAGGCTCTCTTCTTCCTTTTTACCACTCTTTGTGAGTCTAAGTAGAACTCCCTCCTTGAACCTTACCCTCCTTTGAAGCCAAATGTTCTTGTGTGACATCTTTGTGAGGCTTTCCTTTCGGTTTGAACTTGGCATAAAGTGTTAGGTTTAGGCGACATGATTTGGTTTTCATATTGTTGCTAGCCTTGCATTTTGAAGCTAGGTGTAGGCTTAGGATATGTTTGGGGGATCAATTGGGTTGCTATCTTGTCTATTTACTCTCGGTTTCAAAGAATTTGTGTTTTAAGGAAAGAAATGAGGCTTTAAGTGAAAGGTTGTATTTAAAACTAAGTATGCTCTAATTTCAGGAGGTAGCTCTCCCATAATAAAATAAAAAAAAAAAGAGAAAACAAAACAAAAAGAAATAAAAAGAGCCTAAGTGCCAAATAAAGAAAAAAAAAATAAAAATAAAATAATAATAATAATAAGAGAGCTACTAATAAGAAATTTCTAAAGAGCAAAAGTATTTTTTCAAAACCTTTTCACTAGCCTAAAAAGTCTAAAAATGTCTTTGTCTCGAATTGGGGATTGCTTAGTTTGTAAAGAAAAGGGTATACTCTTAAGTGGTGAGTGAGGATAAAATTTCTTAAATGAGAGGGGTATAGGATCATTTGATAGTTTACATGGGTAGATGAGAATCTAATCATGTATGCATAAATTGTCTTTACCTTTAGCATTATGCACAAGTTCATCCATTTTTGAGAGAAACCCTTGTTCTGATTATAAACCCTTTTCAAATGAGATTATTCTATGCTCATAACCTTAATCCTTAGCCAAATGTGTTTTGCTTTAAAGTGCATAAGTTTGATTCATGGTTCGAATGTTAATGAATGTTAAATGATGAGTTTCTTTGATTGTTAGGAATAGGAGAGTCATGATTTGAATTTCTTTGTGTGATGAGTATGGCTAAGTTCTTTGGAGTATGAGTGTAAGCATAGCATTTTAGAACTGTTAACTAGGACATTGAGATTGATTCATTTGAAAGGCACTTTTGCAAAAAGTTTAAAACCCCACTCATTTTTTCTGAAAACCTCTCTTCTTTACTTATTTTCTGTTGCTTGAGGGCAAGCAAGAAGTAAGTTTGGGGGAGTTGATGTTATTGCATATTGCATACATTTTGCATACTCATTAGTTAGCTTTTCATGCATTTGTACCATGTTTTAGGTTAGATTGCATCACTTAGGGTCCTAGAGCATTCTTGCATCAGCATACACATTTTTCTTGCATTTTGCATCACATTCAGGTTGTTTCTGGCTGCTTTAGAGTCGTCGAGGTTCGTGGACGTGTTGAAGCTGATGTAGCAGTTCGTGGGAGCTCGGGAATATGCTAAGGACCAGAGATCGGGTAGCAGATCGAGCATGGCCGGTCGATCTAGGAGTTGATCGACCAGAAGATCGAGCCAACTAGGCGATCCAAGGAAAATGATAGAGACGGAGATCGAGTGAAGCAATCGATCAATCGGTACGGACGTAAATGATGCCATGCAGAGCGAGAGACAGATCGAGTACACCACTTGATCCAGCCGAAGATCGATACCGAGATCGGATGCAACACTCGATATGCCGATGAAGATCGAGACCTAGATCGAGCCGAAGACACGATGTCCGGATATGATCGAGAGAACCACTCGATCTTGGAGTCGATCTCTGTCCTTTCAACCGTTTTTGGCTGCTAGCGAAGGGGGGACCATTGGCTTGTTTGGGCATTTTGGGAAGGCGGGGATGTCCTTTTCCCATAACTTTTTAGATCCTTATCTTTTTCCTTATGTTTTCTCTCTCGTTTCGTGAAGAACACCATTGTTGAAACTCGTTTTTCTCTTAAGCTTTTGTATTCGAATCATTATCGTTTAATCTAGTTTTCGTTTCATGTTCATCGTCTCGTTTCATATGCTTTGCTTGATTTACTCTATGTGTAGCGAGTAGTTTCTTTTGGGTTCGGGGTTGAGAGGATTAAGGGGTTAAAAAGGTTTCGATCTTGGGTTTTTCAAAACGTTTTCAAAGGCTATCTCTTCTAAGGTGTTGAGATCTTAAAGCTTGAAGACTCTCACGCCAAGAGCTTCATGATCCGAGAGGTTCCTTACCTTGACAGGATCCAGGAGCCTCGGAAGATCACACCTTAGAGATTAGTTACCCCTTCCCAAAAGCCATGGAAGTTTGGGGGATTAGTTAAGCCATTTACTTAAAATCTGTTTTCCTTGCCTTTCGACCTCTCTTTCCACCAAAAGCCATGGGTTTGGAGGAGGGGATGAAAGAGTGATCTATACCGAAAGCCACGGATAGATCTTGTTTTATTTTCAAGGCTTAGAGATCCTCACCAAGTTAGTCGATCTAAAGTTTCAAACCCAAGGCCGAACCTTTGAAACCCCTAACCATGAATCTCAACCCTAGGCCCTTTCTTTTAGTATCTTTACGTCTATTCTCATCTTTCGCTTGATATCTGATAGCATCCTGGTCATTAGCTTTACTGTTCTTAAGTTTTTAGACGAGATCGATTGTTACTGCTCGATCTAGTGGTCGATCTCGTGGTCGATCCACTAGTCGAATTTTAATAATTCGAAGCTTTCTTCTTTAATTAATCTGTTTGTTTCTCGTGGTAGTTTCTTACTTTCTAGTATATTTAAAATAGGTTTCACTCTGTTTAAGTTGCTGCATCTAGTTTTTAGAGATTTTATCATAAACTGTCTCATTTTGCTTAGATTTGCTTTAGTCCTTGCATTCTCTATGCATTCTCTATCTCCTAGAAGTGGATTGACTCTCTCTTGCTTGCTGTACTACAAAATTGCTTGCATTAGAGTTTGATAACCTCTCTGCATCATAACCCTCGCTTGAGAAACCCTTTATCATAAACCCAAGTGCCCACTGACATCAGTCTCTTCTTCTCACGAGCTGTGTTCTTGTTTCTCTTATTCTTGACACTTGGTGTGTTCAAAGGCTTCACTTCTTTGGTGATCAAGCCTTCATCCTCTTTCAAACCATCTTCAAGCTTCAACTCAGTGTCAAGCTTCTGTTCTGGCTCATTAGGGAGAGTTTCTCTCATCAACATACTCATTGTGAAGCTCATAGCATGCTCCACACGCTCTGGAAGTTGCTGTTGCTTACTCCCTTCTTCGATAATTGTTCCACAAAAAGCTATGGAAGGAGAGACAATCTTGTAGACTTTGAACTCATCAACATTCTTCAAAATCACAGAGCTTCTCTTGAAGTCTACTTGAGCTCCTGCTGTTGCTAAGAATGGTGTTCCTAGAAGAATTGGCACCTCTCTTGAATATGTCTTCTCCATAACCACAAAATCTGTTGGCACCAAGAAATTCCCAATCTTCAAAGGGAAATCCTTTACTATGCCCAAGGGTCTTGTTGAGGTTTTATCCACAAAGGTGATAGAGGCTTTGCAGGGTTTCAACTGCTTGATTTCTAAGGTTTGGCTCAAGTGCAGAGACATGACATTCACTGTTGAACCTGAATCACACAAAGCTCCAACATTGTCTAGCATCTCAACCTCAAAAGTGATGAGAAACTTTCCTGGATTGGGAAGCTTTCTCAATATTTTCAGCTCCTTGCTTCTCTTCAGATTAGCCCCCACATTCTCTAGAATTGGCTCCACTACTTCCAGCTTGTCAAAGACTTCTTTGAAGAACCTGATTTGATCCTTCACTTCAAGCAAAGTGGTGCCATGAGGAAGCTTTATTCCAACGTCTTGTATGCCTTTCCTGAACTTTGAATAGACTGCCATCTGGGCCTTTGTAAAGTGAATCGTGGGGTAAGGGATTGGTGGTTTATAAGCTTGAACTTCAGGAGCTTTACTCTTCTCATTGCTACTTGAGGAGCTGCCCACTTGGCGATCATACAACTCCTTGAAGTCTTCAGGACTAACTCTAGGCAAGACCATTAAAGCATGGTATGTCTCTACAAGCTCTTTATCAGCTTCACTGAGCTCTGGTTTGGCTTCTTCTTCTGGAACAACTAAGGCTTTCTCAGCCTCTTCTTTCTCAGCAGCTTCTTGTTTGGCTCTTTCTTGCTCTTCTTCTCTGTCCAAGCTTTCATCTGGCTGATATATCATGGTTTTTATGGTTTTTAACCATGATATAAGTCCTTTTTATTGAGTCTTTTTGGTCTTTTTAGAGTCTTAAAAGAGTCTTTGCAGGTTATAGCATGCCTAGAGCATAACTGGAGATTTTGGAACCTTTTGGAGCATTCTGAGTTGAAGCCATGAAGTACCTAGCTCGAAGAAGAAAGTATGCCATATGGTGACGCTCGTCACCAATCTGGTGACGCTCGTCACCCAGAAAGGAAGGGGTCGTGGCCTGTTTTTAAAAGATTGGGAAGAAATGGCAGTTTTGGCCCAAAAGTTCCAATATTTGCAAAAAGACCCCAGATCGTGTTTTAGCTTGTATATTAGGTTTTTCAGCCATTCTTTTGGCAGATATCTTGTATCTTATTATTTTTGAGAACTTTAGAGAGAGATTTGTAGCAGAGCTTTTGGAGAGACAAATCAGACTCCTTCAGAGCAGATTTTGAACTCCTTTATTTCTACTTCTTATTTCTTTTATGCAATCTATTCTTTTCATGATGTTTTTTCAAATCACCATGTCTGAGTAGTTTGTTAGTTAAGTTAGGGCTTTTCAAAGGTTGAAGAAGAGTTTGTAGAATTGCTAAAAACTTATAGGAAATTCATTGGTTCTTCATCTGTGCTTGCATTCATATCGATTTCTTAGACACATCATCTGGATTTCGAAACCCTAGGTTTTTGATAGATGTGAGAGCATTATTAATCACCTGAACTAGTATTAGATGAGCAAAACGCCCTAGTACAAAGAGATTTGGCTTAGGAGTTTTGTGAACAATTGAACCTGATCATTACTGTATGTTTAGGTTGTTAGGGTTTGCAAAGAGATTTGAAACTCTGTGATTTAGACATAGATAACTTCTTCAATGAGAATTGATTAGTTATATCTTTGCGATTCATGCTCAAGACGGTTTTAATTCATTCATAATTGCATGCATTCTACACTCTCGGATTCAACCTGCAAACTGTCCTGACTTAGCGCCTTTAGCCTTCTGAACTTTAAGAACAAGTATAAAAACGCCCTCTTGCATTTATTTTACTGTTTTGCATTACATTCATTATTTATCGCTTAGCTTAATCTGAATCTATAATCGCTAGTGTGGTTTACATACTTCCTTGGGATTCGATAACCCCTTGTACTACAACTGCTTTTGCTGTGCACTTGCAGTAGTTTTATTTGGGTAAAACCTGACCCTATCACTGGCCCTTGGAGGAACTTCTCTACAATATCAACAGCTTCTTGGTCATCAATGGTGACGTTGATGACATTCCCCCCACACTCAGCCTTTAACATGTCCACATGTAACAGCATCTCTTGAAGCATAATGCGAAGCTCTTCCAATAAAGCATCTTCATCATCAAACTCTTCGTCCTCTTGAGCAAGCAAGTGGCAGAATTACTTAGGATTTACTTCACTCTTTCCTGGTAACAGATTTTGAGGTTTTGAAGATGAAGCTCCCTTGCTTTATAGAGACTTGACTCCTTGGTTCAGAGCATCTAACTTGCCATTCAGGTCACAAGTAATGGCGTCTATTTTGTTATGCACTTCAGCAAATTTCTTGTGCAGTTCTAAAGTGGTGTTGGCTTGACCAGTCAACAACTGTTGCATCATCTGCTTCAAATCAACATCTTGAGTGCTAGACGAGGTTTGTGTATTGCCAAAACCTGGTGGGATAAAAGCTTGTCTTGGCTGAAAGTTAGCTTGTTGAAAACCGCCCTCAAATGGTGGTCTTGGAGCAAAGTTATTCTGCTGGTTGAAAGGAACAAAAGGTTTTATTCCTTAGTTTTGTTGAGCAGCTTGTGATGGATAGACTTGATCCTGAGGGTTAGCCACGTTGGTGCTTCTATAAGATAAGTTGGGATGGTTCATGTAGTTGTTAAAACCGCCTCCTTGTTGATTCATGTGGAAGGCTTCTTCTTCTACAACTGTCCCATCTTCCTCTTATGTAGCAACACTATCACTAACAAAACTGACATTCTTGAAAGACACACTTAGCAGCTTGTCTAACTTGTCATTCAAAGCTTTAATCTCCTTCTTTGTTGTGCTCTCACTTTCAGCGCTTACAACAACTGTAGATGTTTTTTCATATTCTTCACCATAGTTTCCATCAGAAAGTGCCAAGTTCTCCACAAGAGCTAGACCATCTACAACAGTATTGCCCATGAAATTTCCATTGGAAGTTGTGTCCAAGAGCATCCTGTACTTTGGCGTCTCTCCTCTATACAAGGTAGACAACAAGCTTTCATTTGTGAAGCCATGGTGTGGGCACTGTAATGTGTAAGACTTGAACCGCTCCCATGCTTCAGCAAATGTCTCATTCCAATGCTGAGTAAAGCTGCTTATGGTATTCCTGAGCTTTGCTGTTCTTGTTGAGCTAAAGAATTTGTTGGGGATGCTGTCTTGCACTCATTCCATGTAGAGACTGAACCTTGTGGAAGTGTCTTCTCCCACTGATGTGCTTTGTCACCTAAACTGAAAGGGAACAAGCGCAGCTTCAAAGCATCTTCAGAGACTCCTTGAATCTTGGTCAGACCACACACCTTATCAAACTGGTCAAGATGATCCAAAGGGTCTTCATAGGGCAGGCAATGGAATCTGTTTCCTTGCACCATGTTGATCAACCCAAGCTTGATCTCGAAGTGGTTTTGATGTACAGCTGGAGCGTGAATGCCATTCCTGTTGTGTTGAGTATCAGGCGCATCACCAGCTCCTATTGGGCTTGCAGCTCTAGGTGCGTGAACTGGTACTCGTACTCCTTGAGCTCCAGCCGCTTGGTTCAGAGGTTCTTGTGCTTCATCTTTGTGTGAATGCAGCTTGTTATAGTGGTGCTTGTCCAACAACACCAACATGTGGTAACTGAGCTTCTTGCTGTGCCATCCTCTGTTCTTCTTACTCTTGAACTCTCTGTCTCAAAGCTCTTCTCCTATGTATGTTGTCAATGAAAGGAGTCAGATTTGATGAGCCTTTATACCTCAAATTCATACAAGTACCTGAAAAAACAGAGCACAGGAAACATAGCAAATTAGTAACTTTTAAAGTAAAGAACTTAGTCTAACAGCAACGTTAAACTCAAATAATCCATAAATGGCAACTGGGCCAATTTGAAGAAAGACTTTTGCAGGTATAAACTCAAATGTCCTTAACCTCTAATGAGTTGTAGAATAGGGATCAGGTATCAATCCAATTTGTGGAAGATGATATGCAAGCAATGCTGTAAGCTAAGCAATGATGGGGTCAATATTGAACAAGGACAAGTCTAACAATGAACTTAAGGCAATGACTAAACAAGAACTAAGCAAGAAAGACTACTAGAGCAAAAATTACGCAAGATGATCTTAAGGGCAATTAATTAAAAGCAAGACTCAAGGTTCTAAGCAATTATGGGATAGTGGTTTTCAAGAGTGACAAGGGGATTTATACCAAGGCATTCAACAAACATTAACAAGCAAGCAATTCTCAATGTTATGCTCCTAGACAAGGTATCTAAAGGGAACCACTTGGCATCATTAAGCAATTCATATTAAACAAGATCAAAGTGTCAGACCCACTTGTGATGGCGTATCCTTCAACCATGAGCATAAAGATCAGAATCATTCTAGCCTAAGAGATGCACCAATCAAGCAACTACTCTCTCAACCAAGTAAGAATTCAGATCAACTTATCAATCTTGTGAACCAATAAGGACCTAGGCAGCTATACACCAATCAATATTATCGATTTAAGCACAAACTTGCAACATCCTAACAAAGATAAGCAATGAACAAGAATGAAGCAAAGGGAAGACCTTTCAATGCATACTATCGAATCATCAGGCAAGAATCTCAAAACCAGCATTATCTAGCCCTAAGCGAATCATCTAGCTGTAGTGAACTATCACTTTGGTGTCATTGAACAAAGAAAACATAGACTAAGCTAGACTATCAAGCCAAATAAGAAAACCATGCTTAGAAAAGAGATATCAAGACATCGAGCGAACCATATGCATCTATCAAACCATATTCAATCAAAAGGAGCAAGCTATATCAACATTAATCACTTTGCAAGAGAAGGAGATAACAGAGAACCATTAAGCAAGCCTAATCACCCCTTAATCACATCTTAATCACCACATTTCCTACTTAGAACCCTAAATCTAAAGAGGACTACTCACTAATCATGTTTAATCCCATTGATTTGGAGTTAAACATAACTAGATGAGGTTAATAATGCAAAGATGATAAATCTAATCTCTCAAGATGCAAGAACAAAGATTAAGAGAAAAGATTAAACCATAAAAATGCAAACTTTATTAAATATAAAGATCCTTAAGGCAAATCATCCTTCAAGGTTAAAAGAAGGTTTTTGATGGAAAGCTAAATTTGGATAAGATAAAACTTGTTAAAAATAATGTTTTGTGGCTTCCCTTTTATAGTAGGGAGCCAAAAGAAGCAAAAAAACCTAAAAAGATATGATAAGATTAACAAAAGTTAAGAGGTCAACGCGGAAGAGTTGTATCGAGGTCGTACGATCGATGTTCTGCTCGATATGGTCCATGCAGCGCGTATCGACATCCTTCCTCGATGCTGGTCCTCGATGCAGACCAACGGCTTGGAATCCTCATGCTGATCTTTTTCCTCTCGTCCTGCTGCTTGCATCGAGCATACTCCATGAGTGTTCTGCTCGATATACTTGCTTGATATAGACCAGACTTTGCAAGAACTCCATTTTTGACATCTTCTTTGATCATGAGCTGCTTTCATCTCTTCCCCGGCCCCAAGAAACTCCAAAAACACCTGAAAACCACCACAAACATGCACATGTATGCAAATGTATGCAATCCTAAGCTAAATGCATGCTATGTTGATTCTAAATGCAAATGATACTAAAATTCTAAACTATAATGCAAAAACAGAGGAAACGATGCATGAAATGCAGCCTAAAATGATCTAAAATAGCAAGCTATCATATTTACAATGGTTTTGAGAGTGGTACCATAGGCTTCAGAAGTGTGAGGGGTTGGGCTCTCACTTCCTTGAGAAGGGCTTTGCATTGGCATATGATAAGCTCCTCTCTTCCTTTCTCTTATACAGCCAGCTATGTGAGATGAGTGCCTTGAATGCTCAGTGTATGTAGCTGGTGCACTTGTTATCCCATGGAAGGAGTGACGCCTCTCTGATGTTTCTCCTTGCCCCATTATTTTATATCCCACTTCTGCTCCCTTCTTCGAACCGCCCTTTCTCTTTGGAGAGGATGAATCGCCACCAAGCTTCTTGGTAAGCTTATGAACCTTCTTCTTAAGGCTCTTGACTGATTTGGTCAAGATCTTTATGATCTTCTCCTTAAGTTTGTTCCATCCTTGCAAGAGCTTGATGTGGTGATGAGCCACTCTTGTTGCTTTAGATGGGCAAGATTTTGAGTAGGGATCAAAGTGGTACTTGGCGCTTGCATCCTCCAAGTCTTCTCCTTCATGCGCTTCATCATCACAGCCCTCTTGGTCTTCAGGTGGTTCTAGGGTAACACTCTTCATTCTGCCTGTTTTTAGAAGAGGTTCATGAACATTTGGATCATACAAGTGATGCCCTTCCACTTGAAACTACACATTCTCTTGCAAACTGAAGCTAGTGAGTAGGCGCTTTAAGAGGAGAAACACATTCTTCTTGTGACCAAGCTCAAACTAGTAGGCATAACCTTCGCTAGTTCCTCCAAACAAGAAGTCAGCTATGCTAAGGTTGGTTGCCTCAAGGAAATCAATGGGGTGTGAGGGTTCTTTGAGAGGTACGCCAGCTGCAAGCAAGATGGGAGTGATGATTCCTCCAATGGCCAACTTAGATTTCTTTGCAGATGTGTTGATAGCCCATTGTTGATGTTGTAGCAGCTGCTTCATTAGAAGTGTAATGAGCCCGACTCACTTTTATCTCTTCTTATTGGTCCTTGTCTAGTTGATATCTCTTATATTCACATCATTTAGGCTTGCATTTAGTTCATATTTTGGTCTCCTTTTGTATGTTTTCCTTCTCTTTAGTCCCATTTTCCTTTGCTTTTAGACTTAGGTTGCATTTAGGTTATAGTTTGCATTCTCTTTGCATTGAGGATGTTTTTAGGTACCTAAGGAGCTATTTGAAGCAAGGAGGAAGCATGGGGATGATTCTAGGAGTTGCTCAAGCTAAGGAGGAGCAAAAAGAGCTAAGAAAGGAGAAATCTGGTGCAACATCGATCAAAACATGACCAGCATCGTATGATGTAGAGCAGCCGAGAGCAGTGGAGTCCACATCGATCATTCACATCGATCACATGTGATCGATGTCAAGCCACATGACATCCACATCGACCTCTAGCATTGTGCGATGTAAACGGGCATGAGTTTCAAGTTTTCACATCGATCAACATCTGATCGATGTCAAGCACCAGACTATATTTTTATTTAAAAGTTTTCCACTCTTTTAGGGTTTTTGGCTTTTAGTATAAATAGCCTTGAACTAATGGTTTTTAGAGAGTTCTTAGTTCTTGTTTAGTTTTCTGATTTCTTTTGAGTTTTTGTAAGAACAAGTGGCTCTTTTTAATCTAAGTTTTGTATTTAACTTATTTAATCTTCTCTAATCACCCTCTTAATCATGTTTTACTTCTTTTCCTCTTGTGATTTGGTGACTAGTGAATAGTCACTTTTAGGGTTTTAGATGTGGTAGATCAGGGAAATTTAGAGGCTTGATTAGAGCTTGTTTGTGTTTATTATGATTGATTTCTCTCTATTAATCTGTGTTTAGGCTAGAATAATCTGGATCACATGAATCTAGATTTAGTCTTTCTCTTATGCCTAACAAGTGTTTGATGAAATGATGATCTTGTTTAATAGAGGATTTGCAAGTCTTAGCTCAAGAGATTGACTGTCTACGAAGTATTTTGGCTTGAATATAGTTGGTTTTGCTTGCTATATTACAGCATTTTAAGCTGCATTTCATGCATCTTTTCCATGTTTTTGCACTATAGTTTAGCATTTTATACTCATTTGCACTTTTAATCAACATTGCATGCAATTAGTTTAAGAATGCATACATTTGTATACATGTGCATGTTTATGGTGAATTTCAGGTGTTTTTGGAAGTTCTTGGAGTTGGAAAGGAGATGAAAGCAACTCATGTTCGAAGGAGATGCCAAAAATGGAGCTTTGCAAACTCTGTGTCCATATCGAGGTCTAGCATCGAGCATAACATCCATGAATCATGCTCGATGTGAAGCATGGGACGAAGACGAAGGATTTGATCAAGGACTCCGAGAATGTACTGGGGTAGTACACCGAGCTGAGAATGCCGTACAAGCCGATATAATGAGGTAGGGCATATCGAGGTCCAACATCGAGCTGAACACCCGATGTGAGTATTGCTGCATCGAGCTGGCTACATCGAGCAGAACACCTACCCATGCACCCGATGTGTCAGTGCCGAGAGTTGACCAAGCTTTTTCTACTTTTTGTCAAACCTTATCTTTTTGGCTTATTTAAGCAAAACCTTATCTTTTGTAGCACTTATCTTCTTCTTTATCTTATTTTCGACCTAAGGGGAAACCCAAAAAGGGGATTTGATGATATTTTGATCAAGATCTCTCTTTTAATAAATTTTTCCACTTCCTTTGTTATTTTCCTTCTAGTTCTTGTTTAATCATGTTTGATCTGTCATTTTTGCTTGTTTCTGTTGATATCATGATGTGTTGTGAGTAGTTTCATATGGTTTGAGGTTAGAGCAGATTTGGGGATGATTGGTTAATAATTTAGGGAGTTTAGATTTGATTCATGCTTAGATCACTTAACTTAGTTGTTCTTAGTGCAAAACTAGTAATTACTAAAAATCAAGAACTAAAGCGGGTAAAACAGAGAACTTCTAGCAGCTTGATAGGGCTCAGGTTTTATCCAAATAAAACTACTGCAAGTGCACAGCAAAAGCAGTTGTAGTACAAGGGGTATCGAATCCCAAGGGAGTAATGTAGACTACACTATTGAATGTAGATTCGGATTATGCTAAGCAGGATATAATGTATGTAATGCAAATGATTGAATCAAAGTAAGCAACGATTTTGTAAGATGATCTAAGTTTCAGAAGACTAAAAGCGCTAAGTCAGGGCAGTTCGCAGGTTGAATCCAAGAATGTAGAATGCAGGAAATAAGGAATGATTAAGAACCATTTTAAACATGAATCACTGATGTATAACTAATCAATTCTCATTGCAGATGTTATCTATACTTAATTCACAGAGTTTCAAATCTCTTTGCAAACTCTAACAACCTAAGCATGCAGGAATGATCAGATTCATTTGTTTACAAAACTCCTAAGCCAAATCTCTTTGCACTAAGTTGTTTTGCTCATCAAATACTAGTTCAGGTTATGAATAATGCTCTCACATATATTTAACAACCTAAGATTTTCGGATTCCTAGATGATGTTTCTCAGAAATTCGATTTTAAAGTAGGCAGATATGAAAAACCAAAAGATATTCCTAACAGAATTGCGATTCTACAATCTCTTCATCAACCCTTGAAAAAGCCCTAACTTAACTAGCAGATTACTCAGACATGATTATGGGATCACAAAGAATAACTGAATAATATTGCATTAAGAGAAAGAGTAAAAGAATAGATGGGTTCGAAATCTTCTCAAAAGAGTACGGGATTTGTCTCCCCAAAAAGCTCTGAATAAATCTCTCTCTAAGCTCTCTGAATTATCAAAAACTAAGATAAAAACCAACAATGGCTGAAAAACCTAATAAATAGAGGCTAAACATGATTTGGGGTCTTCTTGTAAATAATGGAACTTCTGGGCTAATTCTGCAACTCTTCTTCATACTTTTAATAAATCCACCACGCTCCTTCCTTGATGGGTGACGAGCGTCACCAAGGGTGGTGACGAGCGTCACCATATGGGATACTTTCTGCTTCGAGCTTGGTACTTCGTGGCTTCAACACAGAATGGTCCAAAAGGTTCCAAAATCTCCAATTATGCTCCAGACATGCTATAACCTGCAAACATTCTTCTAGGACTCTAAAAAAACCAAAAAGACTCAATAAAAAGGACTTATATCATGGTTAAAAACCATAAAAACCATGATATATCAACTCCCCCAGACATAGCTTTTGCTTGCCCTCAAGCAAACATCAGACAAAGAATAAGGTCGAGGTTTGAAAACAAGAAACAGCCATTCAGTCATCAGGAATACCACATTAGTTAGAACTTTCGAATCCACATACCACAGAGTCAACACAAGATAAAATTTCAGTCTAATCATCACAAGCTTAGCAAATCTCTCAAGTCCAGTCCAAATCCTTTCAAGAAATCCGAAATTTCTACTGTTAACTCCGTATTTTTTATCTAAGTGTGAAATCTCATCAAGGCTCTATCATCTCAATCACTTTACAGATTCTTTTCCCTTCCTAACAACTAAACAATTCAATCTCAACACAGCTCTCCTATTTTCTTTTCCCTTGATCTTTTCGTTTGAATATTTTCGATTTTTCACTTCTTTTTCTCAACTTTTACAGTCTATGAAATGGTGCTACTCAATACTTGTGTTCCTAGTGAGGAGACAGGTTCTTGAGTGTGTTCACTACTGTTGTTCCTTGTGAGGAGACAGGGTCATGAATGCACCATTCTTTGGACTTAAAACTTTAAAACTACATCAGGGAACATCAAAGAGAGACTGTATCTTGACTTTATTGTCAGCGCTGAAAGAGAGAATCAAGATCAATAAGAATCAATCACCAAGATAAGAAGTTTAAAGTTCTTTAAGGTGGAGCTAACAGCAAATTTTCCAAATTCTCTAAGAACCTAAACCTTCATTACTAGACTGATCTACCTATGACTTCCAACTTAGTAAGACTTGTAATCAACTACTGTGGCAGTGGTTCTTATCAGCAAAAACGTCCTATGGTTAGTTCCAAGAAAAACTGACAATTTCAAAATTTTGACTCTATAAAACAGGTTTTTGACTCAACTTTAAGACTCTATAAACATGACACAAAGCACACAACGTCAGTCACCACCTCCCCCAGACTTAAACAACACTGTCCCCAGTGTTATCAAGCCAAGAGTTGGCCAGAAAAATGAATGAGAAGTCGAAAAACCAAGTCAGAAAGTGGTACCTCGCGTGGGGTCGAGTGACGAGCGTCACCAATCTGGTGACGAGCATCACCACGACCTGTATTACCCAATTGTTATGTTAGATGTTAATTAACGAAGTGTTGTCATGTGTACTCGAAAGTTAGACTTTTTGAGCACTCAAACACATAATTAACAACATCCAAACATACCAATAATAACCTGGTTCAACAATCTCACAAAACATCATCAAAGAAACTGACAACTGACTCAAAGAAAACATAAAAATGACTCAAGAGAAATAAAAATAAAAGAGAAAAAGAAACAAGTAACCAGATAGTGGAGCCTCAGTCCTCATCCTCGCAAGGCTCAGTGGTGTAATGAGGGCGGACACAACCACAGTTGCTAAGTGTAGCAACAGCATCCCAGAGTCCCTCAAAGCTGTCAATGACATACTCCTGAAAAGCAGCCATATCCATGGGTGTCTGTGGTCATCGAGGACGCCTGAAAGCAGTAGAGGAGGTACTCTGGCGTGTAGAAGGTCCAGCATCATCAGCACCTGCAGTAGAAGCAGAAGCACCACCTATAGCAGCTCTAGCAGGGCGCAGAGCCAAAGGGCGCAGCAGAGTCCGAGCTGGCATGAAGAAAAGCTGGTGTGGGACTCCCTGAATCGTAGTGAGGGCTCTCTGTGGCAACTTAATGCCAACATACTCTTCAGAAGTAGTAGTGAAAGTCTAGACAACTCCAATCTTCAGCCAAATGACATGGCGCAGATACTGGTCATCCATAAGTGATTTGTCACTGCGCAGACTGCAAGGAGTGACATCGATCTGGAAATGATGAAAGATCGGTGTCAGAAGGCTGCCAACACTCTCGGTCTTCTCCCCCGGACTGGTGAACAGCTTGGTCTTCAAAGAGACTAGATGCTCAGCGAAAACAGCGACCAAGTTGGCGCGAACCATGCTATCGATAGGGATCACATCATCAAGCATCTCATAAAATCCGTAGTAGAGGGGAATCAGATCACTAACCCGAGTCTTGCTCGGCGCAGACTTGGACAAAATGGTATGGCCAAAGAGGCGCAGAATGTACCTCAAGACAGGATGGCGAACCTCTGTCTGCGTGCTAGTCTTGCTATCATAGACTCCATTCCCAAACTTGGACCAGAATGTCCGTATATGGGTCCACTGAGAGGGAAGGAGAACGCCTGTGGGATGGTCAGAGAAGCCATAGATCCCACAAAGCTCCATCGGACTGATCCGGTATCGAACCCCTCGGATCAGAAACATCATCGTGCCTTCCTGCGCACGCTTCGCCAGCTCATTTGCGTAGTAGACGCGAACTGTAGAGAGAAACTGGCGGACCAAATCTGGGTAGAGATCATACTGCTGGAACGGCATAGTCCCCATCCCAATGCTCTCCAGAATCTGAAAAACCTCCTCGAAGATCCCCATCTTCTGCAGAACAGCAGAATCCGCGAACCGTGTGGGGATGATCTTCACTCCCAACCACGCATTGTAGAATAGCGTGTCATACTCATCCCACTCCTCCTGGATATCACGGAATATGCAAGTGTCTCGTGATATTTCCTGCCTCGGAGTTCCTGCCCAAGCCACTCCAGAGGCTATTTTCCGATCTTCTCGCTTGGGCCATGGAGGCCTGCAAACCGGGAACTGGCTGAAGGAATCTGTAGACCCTGTTGCAGTGCTTGAAGACGAGTTTTGCCTTGGTCGTTTCTCCTGTTTAGGCATCTGAAAATTAAAGATCAAAATTAACCAAAAACATCACCAAAATTAGCAAATTTTTCAAAATTCGAAATATCAATCAATCAAGGTGAAATAACTGATGGCGATCAACTACAACACTACCAAGAACACAATTCAAGCATCAGTTCAACCCAAATCACCCAAAATTTCTAGATTTTTGCAAATTTCATCATGAACTTGAAAATTCCAAACTTGCAAATCAACCGATAAAAGCTCACATAGATGGTTCCATTCCTCTAATACAACCTAACTAACCATGATTCAACAGTTAAATCAAGCTAATCAAGTCAAAAATTGGATTTTACCAAACCTATCGCGGACTAAACATTGGATATTCCGAACACATACCTTGCAGATCTTAAAAACCGAGTTGATATTCAGAAAGAGGAGCAAAATCCGCATGGATTAGACTCTTGACTCACTCAATTTGGTTCAGAAAATCAAAAGTTATGAATCTCTGAAAATTCTAAGTGTTCGATGATTTTAACGGTTATGAGCACGAAGAAGAAGAAGAAAGAACTAAGTACCCGTGCTCGACCCCATGGTGACGCTCGTCACCAATTTTTTTTTTGTTTATAACTGAATAATAAGAATAATAAACCTAAGAACGAAAAATAATAACTAAGTATAATATCTACAACTTACCAGTGGGTTGCCTCCCACTAAGCGCTTGTTTAAAGTCATTAGCTTGACTTTGGTTGGCTGTTTAGACAGCTGGTGCATCATCCAGAGACACAATGTGTCCTGCTGGAATCTCTGCTTGTGTCCAGTAATGCTTCACCCTTTGTCCATTGACAGTGAACTCCTCTCTTTTGGAGTAAATCAGGACAATTACACCATGTGGGCGAGCTTCTTTGACAGTGAAAGGACCTAACCATCGAGAATGCAATTTACCAGGAAAAAGCTGTAAATGAGAGTTGTAGAGTAATACCTGGTCATTGGGCTCGAAATGCCTGGAGATGATCTTTTTATCATGATATACATTTGTCCTCTCCTTGTATAACTTGGAGTTTTCATAGGCCAGATATCTGATGTCATCGAGTTCATTGAGCTGAATCAAGCGCCTCTCTGCAGCAGGCTTCAGATCGAAGTTCAGCTTCTTGATGGCCCATTCTGCTTTGAACTCCAACTCTACTGGTAGATGGCCCGTCTTGCCATAGAGAAGATTGAATGGTGTAGTCCCAAGTGGCGTTTTGTATGCTGTTCTGTAAGCCCATAATGCATCATCCAGCTTTGCAGACCAATCTTTCCTTGTCTTCCCAACTGTCTTTTCCAGAATCTGCTTGATCTGCCTGTTGGAAACCTCAACTTGCCCACTTGTTTGGGGGTGATAGGGCGTGGCTACTATGTGCTGTACACCATACTTCTTCAACAGCTTGTCAAAAACCTTATTGACAAAGTGAGAACTGATGTTATTGCATATTGCATACATTTTGCATACTCATTAGTTAGCTTTTCATGCATTTGTATCACGTTTTAGGTTAGATTGCATCACTTAGGGTCCTAGAGCATTCTTGCATCAGCATACGCATTTTCCTTGCATTTTGCATCACATTCAGGTTGTTTCTGGCTGCTTTGGAGTCGTGGAGGTTCGTGGACATGTTGAGGCTGATGTAGCAGTTCGGGGGAGCTCGGATATATGCTAAGGATCAGAGATCGAGGAGCAGATCGAGCATGGCCGGTCGATCTAGGAGTTGATCGGCCAGAAGATCGAGCCAACCAGGCGATCCAAGGAGAATGATCGAGACAAGGATCGAGTGAAGCAATCGATCAAACGGTACAGACATAATTGACGCCATGCAGAGCGAGAGTCAGATCGAGTACACCACTCGATCCAGCCGAAGATCGATACCGAGATCGGATGCAACACTCGATTCGCCGATGATGATCGAGACCCAGATCGAGCCAAAGACACGATGTCCGGATATGATCGAGAAAACCGCTCGATCTTGGAAACGATCTCTGTACTTTCAACCGTTTTTGGCCGCTAGCGAGGGGGGGACCATCAGCTTGTTTCGGCATTTTAGGAAGGCGGCGACGTCCTTTTCCCATAACAATTTTAGATCCTTATCTTCTTCTTTATGTTTTCTCTCTGTTTTTCGTGAAGAACACCATTGTTGAACTCGCGTTTTTCTTAAGCTTTGTAATCGAATCATTTCCGTATCAATCTAGTTTTCTTTTCATGTTCATCGTCTCGCTTTACATGCTTTGCTTGATTTACTCTATGTGTAGCGAGTAGTTTATTTGGGTTCGGGGTTGAGAGGATTAAGGGGTCTAAAGGGTTTCGATCTTGGGGTTTTTCTAAACGTTTTCAATGGCTATCTCTTCTAAGGTGTTGGGATCTCAATGCTTGAAGACACTCACGCCAAGAGCTTCATGATCCGAGAGGTTCCTTACCTTGACAGGATTCAGGAGCCTCGGAAGATCACACCTTAGAGACTAGTTACCCCTTCCCAAAAGCCATGGAAGTTTGGGGGATTAGTTAAGCCATTCATTTGAAATCTGTTTTCCTTGCCCTTCGACCTCTCTTTCCACCAAAAGCCATGGGTTTGGAGGAGAGGATGAAGGAGTGATCTATACCGAAAGCCACAAATAGATCTTCCTTAGTTTTCAAGGCTTAGAGATCCTCACCAAGTGAGTCGATTTAAAGTTTTAAACCCAAGGTCGAACCTTTGAAACCCCTGACCATGAATCTCAACCCTAGCCCCTTTCCTTTAGCATCTTTACATCTTATCTCGTCTTTCGCTTGATCTCTGATAGCATCCTGGTCATTAGTTTTACTGTTCTTGCATTTTTAGACGGGATCGATTGTTACTGCTCGATCTAGTGGTCGATCTCATGGTCGATCCACTAGTCGAATTTTAATAATTCGAAGCTTTCTCCTTTAATTATTCTGTTTGTTTCTCGTGGTAGTTTCTTCCTTTCTAGTATTTTTAAAATAGGTTTCATTCCATTTAAGTTGCTGCATCTAGTTTTTAGAGATTTTATCATAAACTGTCTCATTTCGCTTAGATTTGCATTAATCCTTGTATTCTCTGTGCATTCTCTATCATCCTAGGCATGGATTGACTCTCTCTTGCTTGCTGTACTACAACATATCTTGAATTTGAGTTTGATAACCTCATTGCAATTTAACCCTTGCTCAAATAGTGATGTTATTGCATATTGCATACATTTTGCATACTCATTAGTTAGTTTTTCATGCATTTGTATCATGTTTTAGGTTAGATTGCATCACTTAGGGTCCTAGAGCATTCTTGCATCAGCATATTCATTTTCCTTGCAGTTTGCATCACATTCAGGTTGTTTCTGGCTGCTTTGGAGTCATGGAGGTTCGTGGGCGTGTGGAGGCTGCTGCAGCAGTTCGTGGGAGCTCGGAAATATGCTAAGGAGCAGTGATCGAGGAGCAGATCGAGCATGGCCGGTCGATCTAGGAGTTGATCGACCAGAAGATCGAGCCAACTAGGCGATCCAAGGAGAATGATCGAGACGGAGATCGAGTGAAGCAATCGATCAATCGGTACGGACGTAAATGACGCCATGCAGAGCGAGAGCCAGATCGAGTACACCACTCGATCCACCCGAAGATCGATACCGAGATCGGATGCAACACTCGATTCACCGATGAAGATCAAGACCCGGATAGAGCCGAAGACACGATGCCCGGATGTGATCGAGAGAACCAGTCGATCCAGTGGTCGATTTCTGTCCTTTCAACCGTTTTTGGCTGTTAGCGAAGGGGGGACCATTGGCTTGTTTGGGCATTTTAGGCAAGGCGGCGAGATGCTTTTTCAATAACTTTTAGATCCTTATCCTTTCTTCCATGTTTTCTCTCTCGTTTTTACGAAGAACACCATTGTTGAACCAGTTTTTCTTTGAAGCTTTTGTATTCGAATCTTTATCGTTTAATCCAGTTTTTCTTTCATATTTATCGTCTCATTTCTTCTGCTTTGCTTGATTTACTCTATGTGTAGCGAGTAGTTTACTTTGGGTTCGGGGTTGAGAGGATTAAGGGGTAGAAAAGGTTCGATCTTGGTTTGTTTTCTAAACGTTTTAAAGGCTATCTCTTCTAAGGTGTTGAAAGCTTAATGCTTGAAGACTCTCACGCCAAGAGCTTCATGATCCGAGAGGTTCCTACCTTGACAGGATCCAGGAGCCTCGGAAGATCACACCTTAGAGACTAGTTACCCCTTCCCAAAAGCCATGGAAGTTTGGGGGACTAGTTAAGCCATTACTTGAAATCTGTTTTCCTTGCCTTTCGACCTCTCTTTCCACCAAAAGCCATGGGTTTGGAGGAGAGGATGAAAGAGTGATATATAGCGAAAGCCACTGATAGATCTTGTTTTGTTTTCAAGGCTTAGAGATCCTCACCAAGTGAGTCGATCTAAAGTTTCAAACCCAAGATCGATCCTTTGAAACCCTTTACATGAATCTCAACCCTAGGCCCTTTCTTTTAAAATCTCTAAGTGTATTTTCATCTTTCGCTTGTTATCTGATAGCATCCTGGTCATTAGATTTGTTGTTCTTACGGTTTTAGACGAGATCGATCGTTACTGCTCGATCTAGTGGTCGATCTCGTGGTCGATCCACTAGTCGAATTTTAACAATTCGAAGCTCTTTCCTTTAATTAATCTGTTTGTTTCTCGTGGTAGTGACTTCCTTTCTAGTATTTTTAAAATAGGTTTCGCTCTGTTTAGGTTGCTGCATCTAGTTTTTAGTTAATTTCTTATAAACTGTCTCATTTTGCTTAGATTTGCTTAGGACCTTGCATTCTTTGTGCATTCTCTGCCTCCTAGAAGTGGATTGACAATCTCATGCTTGCCTTACTACAACATTGCGTGCATTAGAGTTTTGATAACCTCTCTGCTGCATAAACCGAGCTTAGAAACCGTTTATCAAATGGCGCCGTTGCCATTCTAGGAGTGTTTAGAGAACATAGAGATTTGGGTCTTAGCAAAGACTAAGTCTTTACCTTTTTCAAGTTACTAATACATCTACTCTCAAACGTGTGTTTTCAGGTACATGAATCTTCGTTCAAGGGGAGACAACAATCTTCTACAACCCTTAGACAACATTCATCAACTTGGTCACTCACGGCAAAGGAGAGTCAGGGAGCAAACAAGAGCCTTTGAGGAGATTGTTCAGCACGGCTTGGTTAACTTTATTTCCCTTTCAGTTTTATGCTTTTATTTTGTAAGTGTGTAGGAACAGGTATAAGGAGTCTAAACCTTGACTTTGAGGTCTTAAAGAGGCAATAGGGGTTAGATCGAGTGCTAGATCGACTGATTCTGGCTCGATCTTTGCTAGATCGAGTCAGTGAATCGAGAGGAGCCAGTCGATCTAGACGAGAACGAGTGACAAGATCGACCTTGACGAAAAAGGATCGATCGATCCAAATCGGA
Organism: Thlaspi arvense; assembly: GCA_911865555.2. Classification (NCBI taxonomy): domain Eukaryota; kingdom Viridiplantae; phylum Streptophyta; class Magnoliopsida; order Brassicales; family Brassicaceae; genus Thlaspi; species Thlaspi arvense. Next base: position 19,062,511 of record OU466857.2, read on the forward strand.
TCGACCGATCTAATTTCTCTCGGGAAAATCTGTTGAAAACTGATCGATCACTCGACTCGATCCATCACTCGATCTATGCCAAATCGACCCCTAAATCGAGTACATAGCTCGATCATTAGGACTTAGCCGAGGAGCCAACATCTCAATGATCGAGAGAGCCAATCGATCCAGGACTCGATTCACTATGAATCGAGTCTCAAATCGAGTAACCCTCTCGATCTAAGCCATTTTGGGCACGAGATCGAGTCCTAGATCGACCAAATGGACTCGATTTCATGCCGAGGTAACAATTTTCTTTCCCTCCTTTACTCCTTTCCCTCCAATTTTTAAATTTAAAACTTGGTCAAGGCAAGCATCTTTGACCATGAAAGATGTGCCTTGACCAAGACTTTGTCAGAAACCACTTTGACCACCCATTGTTTTGGTTTTGCTAAAGTCTTTAAATATTTCAACCTACCTCTCACCCTCTCATTCCTGTTTGCTCGAGATTTTTAAACAAAGAGAGTGAGAGTTTTAAGTTTTCAAAGGCTAGCAAAGTTATTCTAAACTTCTTGCAAAGGTATTTTCAAATTTGATGATTTTATTTTAAGAAAATCCTTTAAATCCGCAAGATCTTGTTTTAGAATATAGGATTGGTTTTGAATTTTTAAAACTAGCTAAGTAAATAGAATAATTCCAGATTTTTCAGTATCTAAAGATTTGGTTTCCTTTTATTTAGCTATGATTTTTATTTATTCCCCAAAATTCTAGGGTAGTTATTATAAATTCTCTCCTTCTCTTCTCTCATTCTCATCAAATTGCCGCTTGCTTATCATTATCTTTAGAATTTCTTTCAGGAACCATGGCACTAAAGAGAACAAGAGAGGAGCAAGCACATGAAGGAGAAGGACAAGAAGTGGTAGCTCAAGAGAGGGTCCGGTGGAGTAAAGATGAGAAGAGGGATAAGAAGAGGCTGGAGAGGCTCCGGTTTGAACCCACAAAGTTTGCTGATCGAGAGCTTTTGTCTAGGCTCGGGATTCTTGGGGACTTCGATCTATTCCTCAAGAACATTGGCTTGAGGTGTTTGTCACGGATGGATTGCCCAACCATTCCTGAAGTGACAATAGACTTCCTTGCCACCTTGGAGTTCCGGTATGAGAATCCTAGTGCACCCGTCCCTTCCCAAGGCCGCCTCTACTTCAAAGTTGGCCGTCAAGCTTACACACTCCCATCCCTGAGCTATGCCAAGCCTACGGTCTCAACGCTGATGCATACAAGGTCGAGTTCCCAGCCTTCAAGGAAGCCGACGAGTTTTGGGACCTGATCAGCAACGAAGACTACAAAGCCAACACCGCCAAGATCAAGCGAGTTAGGAGTCCGGTGCTGAGGTATACTCTAAAGCTGATTGCCAATACATTCAGTGGAAGGTCTGTTGCTCCTACTGTCACGAAGACAGAGCTGTGCTTCCTGTTCCAAGGTGTAAAGCACTCGGTGTCTGATCCGGATGCGAATGAAGAGCCCATAGACGATGAACTCGGCGATGAGGTGAACTACGGCTGTGTGCTCGCGGCTTCCCTGGTGAAGTACAAGGCTTATGCCTTACGGTGCAAGGCAACCTCCTCCTACATTGGCGATTTCCTTACTCCTTTGTTCGTGCAAGCCGGTGTGCCCATCCATGACTTTGCTCACGTTCCAAACAGAGCTTTCATGGATGAAGCATACATGAGGAATACTGATAGCTTGGGACGCACGCCAGCAGATGGGTTCTATGCCTACCTCTTCATAGATGACGAAGACAAGAAGAGAGTGTGCATCCTCCCCAACAAAGATGAAACCGAGCTGCTTGGTGTTGGGAACATCGAGTTCTTACCCACGGAGGAAGAATGCTTTGCCCCCTTAGGAGGACCGCCTGCTTCAGCCATTTCCCCACGTTAAAGGTCAGAGTCTCCAGGCACAGATGACGAGATGCCCGAGGCTTACACACTTCCCAAGCTGGACTTTGAACCGAGGACAAAAACCGAGAAGTTCCTAGCATCGGTGGTAGAGATGCAAAGGAAGATTAACAAGTGGCAAGGGAAGATGCTGAAGAAGCTTGGGAAGAAAGTTAAAGCACTTCAGGGAGGCCAGCCTAAGCCAGATGCAAGCCAAGAGATGCAACAGCCCGAGAAGAGAAAGCTCTCAACCGGAGGAGTTGTGATCCGCGAGACCCAAGGAGACAACATTCAGCCGGCGCGCCATTCTCTCCAAGAACCAGCTGACAAAGGCAAAGCAACGATCTCTAGCTCCTCTGGAACATCCTCAGCTTCCAGCCGATCCTAGACCAGAGGTAAACAACCTTCTTCCATTGTATATAACCGCTCATATTTGTTTCTTGCATTGTGTTTTGATGCTCCTTCGGATGAGTTTGCCACCGGGACGGTGTCAAGCAAGTTTGGGGGAGTACTTGTGTGATTTAATCTTGTGTTCTTTGATCTTATTTTCCTTTTTGCATCCTTGAGTCTTAGGTCATGAAAAATTGGTAAAATTTTTAAAACTTTTTCCAAAGATTCATGTAGTTGCATTAATCTTTTTAAAAACATGTTAGGATTGAGTCTAGAGTTTCTCATATCACCTAGGTTGTTTGCATTTTGCATAAGGGGTTAGAATTTCTTAAAAAGGTGTTTTTACTTATGAATCATTTCAATGCCCTAGTTGGTAGTTCTCTAATGCTTTGTTTATGCTTTGAAAGTAAGTTCTAACCATGCTTGGATCACTAGTTAGAATTTTCGTGGCTTGAATTGAACTCTCATGATTTGAAACTCATCCTACTATGTGAAAACCTTAATTTGAAACTATAATTATCATTCTTATGCATTTGAAAATGAACACATGGTTTTAAAATATTTAGGCTCTCTTCTTCCTTTTTACCACTCTTTGTGAGCCTAAGTAGAACTCCCTCCTTGAACCTTACCCTCCTTTGAAGCCAAATGTTCTTGTGTGACATCTTTGTGAGGCCTTACTTTCGGTTTGAACTTGGCATAAAGTGTTAGGTTTAGGCGACATGATTTGGTTTTCATATTGATTGCTAGCTTTGCATTTTGAAGCTAGGTGTTGGCTTAGGATAAGTTTGGGGGATCATTGGGGTTGCTTTCTTGTCTAATTGTTTCGGTTTCAAAGAGTTTGTGTTTTAAGGAAAGAAATGAGGTTTTAAGTGAAAGGTTTGCTTTTAAAAAACTAAGTATGCTCTAATTTCAGAAAGTAGCTCTCTCAGAATAAGTAAAAATAAAAATAAAAAAAAAAGAAAAGAAAAAGAAATAAAAAGAGCCTAAGTGCCAAATAAAGAAAAATGAAAAGAAAAAAAAATAATAATAATAAGAGAGCTACTAATAAGAAATTTCTAAGAGCAAAAGTATTTTTCAAAACCTTTTCACTAGCCTAAAAAGTTTAAAAATGTCTTTATTTTGAATTGGGGATTGCTAAGTGTGAGAAAAAGAGTAGACTCTTAAGTGGTGAGTGAGGATTAAATTTCTTAAATGAGAGGGGTATAGGATCATTTGATAGTTTACATGGGTAGATGAGAATCTAATCATGTATGCTTAAATTGTCTTTACCTTTAGCATTATGCATAAGTTCAAACCATTTTTGAGAGAAACTCTTGTTATGATTATAAATCCTTTTCAAATGAGATCATTCTATGCTCATAACCATAACCCTTAGCCAAATGTGTTTTGCTTTAAAGTGCATAAGTTTGATTCATGGTTCGAATGTTAATGAATGTTAAAGGATGAGTTTCTTTGATTGTTAGGAATAGGAGAGTCATGATTTGAATTTCTTTGTGTGATGAGTATGGCTAAGTTCTTTGGAGTATGAGTGTAGGCATAGCATTTTAGAATTGTTAACTAGGACATTGAGATGATCCATTCGAAAGGCACCCTTGCGAAAATTTTAAAACCCCTTTGTTTTTCCTAAAAACCTCTCTTCCTTACTTGTTTTTTGTTGCTTGAGGGCAATCAAGAAGTAAGTTTGGGGGAGTTGATGTTATTGCATATTGCATACATTTTGCATACTCATGAGTTAGTTTTTCATGCATTTGTATCATGTTTTAGGTTAGATTGCATCACTTAGGGTCCTAGAGCATTCTTGCATCAGCATATGCATTTTCCTTGCATTTTGCATCACATTCAGGTTGTTTCTGGCTGCTTTGGAGTCATGGAGGTTCGTGGGCGTGTGGAGGCTGATGCAGCAGTTCGTGGGAGCTCGGAAATATGCTAAGGACCAGTGACGAGGAGCAGATCGAGCATGGCCGGTCAATCTAGGAGTTGATCGACCAGAAGATCGAGCCAACTAGGCGATCCAAGGAGAATGATCGAGACGGAGATCGAGTGAAGCAATCGATCAATCGGTACAGACATAAATGACGCCATGCAGAGCGAGAGCCCGATCGAGTACACCACTCGATCCACCTGAAGATCGATACCGAGATCGGATGCAACACTCGATTCGCCGATGAAGATCGAGACCCGGATCGAGCCGAAGACACGATGCCCGGATGTGATCGAGAGAACCACTCGATCCAGTGGTCGATTTCTGTCCTTTCAACCGTTTTTGGCTGTTAGCGAAGGGGGGACCATTGGCTTGTTTGGGCATTTTAGGCAAGGCGGCGAGATGCTTTTTTAATAACTTTTAGATCCTTATCCTTTCTTTCATGTTTTCTCTCTCGTTTTTACGAAGAACACCATTGTTGAACCAGTTTTTCTTTAAAGCTTTTGTATTCGAATCTTTATCGTTTAATCCAGTTTTTCTTTCATGTTTATCGTCTCGTTTCTTCTGCTTTGCTTGATTTACTCTATGTGTAGCGAGTAGTTTACTTTGGGTTCGGGATTGAGAGTATTAAGGGGTAGAAAAGGTTCGATCTTGGTTTGTTTTCTAAACGTTTTAAAGGCTATCTCTTCTAAGGTGTTGAAAGCTTAATGCTTGAAGACTCTCACGCCAAGAGCTTCATGATCCGAGAGGTTCCTTACCTTGACAGGATCCAGGAGCCTCGGAAGATCACACCTTAGAGACTAGTTACCCCTTCCCAAAAGCTATGGAAGTTTGGGGGACTAGTTAAGCCATTACTTGAAATCTGTTTTCCTTGCCTTTCGGCCTCTCTTTCCACCAAAAGCCATGGGTTTGGAGGAGAGGATGAAAGAGTGATCTATACCGAAAGCCACAGATAGATCTTGTTTTGTTTTCAAGCCTTAGAGATCCTCACCAAGTGAGCCGATCTAAAGTTTCAAACCCAAGATCGATCCTTTGAAACCCTTTACATGAATCTCAACCCTAGGCCCTTTCTTTTAGAATCTCTAAGTCTATTTTCATCTTTCGCTTGTTATCTGATAGCATCCTAGTCATTAGATTTGTTGTTCTTACGGTTTTAGACGAGATCGATCGTTACTGCTTGATCTAGTGGTCGATCTCGTGGTCGATCCACTAGTCGAATTTTAACAATTCGAAGCTCTTTCCTTTAATTAATATGTTTGTTTCTCGTGGTAGTTGCTTCCTTTCTAGTATTTTTAAAATAGGTTTCGCTCTGTTTAGGTTGCTGCATCTAGTTTTTAGTTAATTTCTCATAAACTGTCTCATTTTGCTTAGATTTGCTTCGGACCTTGCATTCTTTGTGCATTCTTTGCCTCCTAGAAGTGGATTGACACTCTCCTGCTTGCCTTACTACAACATTGCGTGCATTAGAGTTTTGATAACCTCTCTGCTGCATAAACCGAGCTTAGAAACCGTTTATCAAATAGTGTTTATCAAATGGCGCCGTTGCCATCCTAGGACTGTTTAGAGAACATAGAGATTTGGGACTTAGCAGAGACTAAGTCTTTACCTTTTTCAAGTAACTAATCCTTCGACTCTCAAACGTGTGTTTTCAGGTACATGAATCTTCGTTCAAGGGGAGACAACAATCTACTACAACCCTTAGACAACATTCATCAACTTGGTCACTCACGGCATAGGAGAGTCAGAGAACAAACAAGAGCCTTTGAGGAGATTGTTCAGCATGGTTTGGTTGACTTTGAAGCTATGGGTGAACACGAGCATCCAGAAGGACCTCCTCCAGCTCACGGGGCAGCAGGAAGGGGCAATGGAAACCCCCAACACGCGGCTAGACCCCCAAGGATCATAGGAGCCGGAGATGCTCCCAATACTCATCACAATAGGTTTGGGATCGCTCCTCCTCCTGTGCAAAACAATAACTTCGAGATCAAGCCAAGTTTCATCTCAATGGTGCAAAACAACAAGTTCCACGGCTTAGCAATGGAAGACCCCTTGGAGCACCTAGACAACTTCGAGCAAGTATGTGGGATGATAAAGATCAATGGCATATCCGAAGATGCTTTCAAGCTGCGTCTCTTCCCCTTTTCACTCGGAGACAAAGCCAGACATTGGGAGAAGACCCTCCCACAAGGCACCATCACATCATGGGCCGAATGTAAGAAGGCTTTTCTCTCAAAGTTCTTCTCAAGCACCAGGTCAGCACGGTTGAGAAGCGAAATCAGCGGTTTCACTCAAAGGAACAATGAGACATTCAACGAGGTAATGGAGCGTTTCGAAGACTACACGATCCAATGTCCTCATCACGGGTTCAGCGAGGAGACACTATTCAGTATCATATACCGTGGAGCTTCACCAAAGATCAGGTTGTTGCTTGACACAGCTAGCAAACGGAACTTCCTCGGTCAGGAGGTAGAAGAGGGTATGGAGCTGATAGAAAACTTGGTATTGAGTGATGGCAATTACGCTGAGGATTATGACCGTGCACCGAGAGGATCAGAGTTAGAGTCTCACAAGAAGGAGCTCAAATCTTTGCATGAGAAGATAGATAAGCTGGTGTTAGCCAATCAGAAGCATGTTCACTTTGTTGGTGAAGCTGATGAGAACCAAGAGGAGTTAGAGTTGAGCCAAGAAGAAGCCAATTGGGTAACGGGACAGAACAACTACAAATCTCAAGGCTACAACCAAGGCTACCAGAACAACAACCTCTCTTACCGAAGCACCAACGTAGCAAACCCTAAAGATCAAGTGTACCCTGCTCAGCAAGCAAAACCTTTCATCCCTTACAACAAAGGTTTTCAACCGAGTGGTGGTTTCCAAGGTCAAGGGCTGAACAACTTCCAAGGGCAACATCAAAATAACAAGGGTTATACACCTAACTACCCTCCGGGCTTTGCACCTCAGCAGCAACAACCGATGCAACAACAAGTTGATCCGGTCCAAGCAATGTTTCAACAGCTAATACAAGGGCAAGCCTCTACAAACCAGAAGTTCGCCGAGATGAACACTCGTCTAGACTCGTCTCTCACTGACTTCTCCACTCAGATAACCAATTTAAACAACAAGATCAAGCAGCTGGAGAAAGGGAAAGCGAGTACGAGTGGTCAGAACTGTTTTCCGGGAAAGTGTGAGCAGAATCCCAAGGAGTATGCTAATGCCATAACGTTGAGAAGCGGCAAAGAGCTCGAACCTCCGGTCTCTAACAAGAACAACAAGGACGTTGTAATTCAAGAGGGGGAGGGTAAACCTTCGGCTGATGATGATGAGATTAACTTTGACAACGTTTGGATCCAAGGACCAAGAAGAGGAGACAAAGCAGTTGCTGAGAAGAAAGCTGAGCAAACCACTAAGGAGAAGAATGCTTATGTGCCTCCACCTTATGTACCTAAGCTGCCTTTTCCTGGCCGCTTCAAGAAGCAACTCATAGAGAAGCATAGAATCCTCTTTGAGAAGCACCTTAAGGACGTGGAGATCAAGCTACCTCTCGTTGACTGCCTTGCAATGATGCCTAAATGCGCCAAATTCTTCAAAGACACTCTCGTGAAGAAGAACAAGGAAAGCAAGGAGGTACTTGTTCTAAGTGAAGAGTGTAGTGCTGTGATACATAAGGAGATAGTTCCTAAGAAGTTGGGAGACCCTGGAAGCTTCACTATATCCTGCGCTTTAGGTCTTCTAGAGTTCAAGAGTTGCTTATGTGATCTCGGAGCTAGCATAAACTTGATGCCTCATTCTATGGCTAAGAAGCTTGGTTTTACTCGTTTCAAAGACTGTCGGATCTCGTTGGTACTGGCTGATAGGAGTGTGAGGCTACCAGTGGGGCTTCTTGAAGATTTACCGGTGCGAATCAGCGGTGTGAATGTGCCTACGGACTTTGTCGTGTTGGAGATGGATGAAGTGCCTAAGGATCCACTCATCTTAGGGAGACCATTCCTTGCAACCGCCGGGGCTATCATAGATGTGAAGAATGGGAAGATTGCCTTGCATTTGGGAAATGAGATAAGGCTTGACTTTGACATCAATGAGGTTCTGAAGAAGCCGACCATTGAAGGGCAAGTTTTCTATATTGAAACGATGGATGCTTTAGCGGATGAGTTGCTGGAAGAGCTGGCTCTAGAAGACCATCTGAAGCTAGCACTGACTAAGGAGCCAGGGGAGTTTGGCTATGTGGACCAGAGGACCCAGGAGTACGTCAACCTGCTGAATTCTAGGAAGATTGTTAAGAAGGATGAAAGTTGCTGCCTAGAGATCGACCCCGAGATCGACGCTATCACTCGATCCAGGAGTCAGATCGACAAGGAAATCGAGAACACAATTCGATCCGGTGCAACAATTGATGGACAGATCGAGAAGAATGCTCGATCAGGAAAAACAATCGAGTCGGCGATCGAGGGAGACCTTCCGATCATTTTGGGGTCCAATCAAGAGATCGACTCAGCATCTCGTTCCCTTACTCGATCCACATCAAATCGAGTAAGTGAATCGAGCGAAATGGCTCGATATAGACGACATCGAGAGGAGAATCGACCGGAGGACTTGATTTCAGAAGGGATAGCGATGGAGGAAAGCAGTCTAAAGGGCCATACCTCAGGTTCAAGGGAGAGTTCCAAGGAGGAAGGCAGCAACAACAGCCACGAGGATGACTGGAGTGAGCTGTTAGCCCCAATGGTGGACCTTAAGGAGCTCCCAAAAGGGCCAAGGTATGCTTTCTTAGGGCCTAATAACACCTATCCCGTGATTGTGAATGAAAACCTTAGTGATGATGAGTTTCACTCGCTCCTGACTGAGCTGAGAAAGTATAGGAAGGCCATTGGGTACTCTTTAAGTGACATCAAGGGCCTTTCACCAATGCGTTGCACTCATAGGATTCACTTGGATAATGAGAACGCCTCTTCTATAGAACATCAAAGGTGTTTGAATCCTAATTTGAAAGAGGTTGTTAAGAAAGAAATCCTTAAGCTTTTAGAGGCTGACGTGATTTATCCCAGAAGTGACAGCACATGGGTTTCTCCTGTACACGTGGTGCCTAAGAAGGGAGGGATCATGGTCATAAGGAATGAAAAGGATGAGCTTATTCCTACTAGAACCATCACTGGTCATAGGATGTGTATTGATTATAGGAAACTTAACCTTGCGACTTGGAAAGACCATTTCCCTTTGCCTTTTATTGATCAAATGGTTGAGAGACTTGCTAATCACCCTTACTACTGTTTTCTCAATGGGTATAGCGGTTTCTTTCAAATACCAATTCACCCAAATGATCAGGAGAAGACGACCTTCACATGTCCCTACGGTACCTTTGCATATCGAAGGATGCCGTTTGGATTGTGTAATGCACCGGCTACGTTTCAGCGGTGTATGATGTTGATCATCTCCGATCTTATAGAGGAGATGGTAGAGGTGTTCATGGATGACTTCTCTGTCTATGGTGCATCCTTTCCTGCGTGTTTGTTGAATCTTTGCAGGGTACTGAAACGTTGTGAAGAGACAAACTTGGTGCTGAACTGGGAGAAATACCACTTTATGGTTAAGGAAGGGATCGTGCTTGGTCATAAGATATCAGAGAAAGGCATTGAGGTTGATCAGGCTAAAGTGGAGGTCATGATAGGTCTTGAGCCGCCGATTAATGTTGAGGGAGTCAGAAGCTTCTTGGGACACGCAAGGTTCTATAGGCGCTTCATCAAGGACTTCGCCAAGATTGCACGCCCTCTTACACGGCTGTTGTGCAAGGAAGCTGAGTTTGTGTTTGATCAGGAGTGTTTGAAAGCTTTCGTGACCATCAAGGAAGCCCTTACATCAGCTCCTATAGTCCAAGCAGCAGACTGGTCTCTTCCGTTTGAGATCATGTGTGCTGCTAGTGACTACGCCGTAGGAGCCGTTCTTGGTCAGAAGAAAGACAAGAAGCTGCACGTGATCTACTATGCTTCAAGAACCTTGGATGACACGCAAACAAGATACACCACTACGGAGAAGGAGTTGCTTGCAGTAGTCTTCGCCTTTGAGAAGTTCAGATCGTATCTTGTTGGTTCCAAGGCTATTGTATACACGGATCACGCTGCCTTGCGATACATCTACTCGAAGAAAGACACTAAGCCTCGGCTCTTAAGATGGATTCTCTTACTCCAGGAGTTTGACATGGAGATTAAAGACAAGAAAGGAATAGAAAACGGAGTTGCTGACCATCTCTCACAGCTAAGGATCAACGAGTCTCTCCCCTTAGATGACTCTCTTCCAGAAGAGCAGCTTATGGTGATTACCACGGCTGTTTGTGGAAAGCTAGAAGGGAGGTTTGAGGAAGTGTTGAGTTTCAAAGAGGAGGATCTACCGTTGTATGCTGATGTAGTGAACTATCTAGCGTGTGGTGAGGAGCCAACACATCTCAACAGCTATCACAAGAAGCGGTTTATGAGAGAGGCTAGTGACTACTTTTGGGACGAGCCCTACTTATACAAGAGAGGAGTAGACAGTTTGTACCGGAGATGTGTTACAAAGGAAGAAGCCAGGGACATCCTCTATCATTGCCATGGCTCTTCCTACGGAGGACACTTCGCCTCATTCAAGACTGCCACGAAAGTGTTGCAAGCCGGTTTTTGGTGGCCGTCCATTTTTAAAGATGCACACGAGTTTGTGAAGAGCTGTGAGGCATGTCAACGAGCAGGGAATATCACTAAGAGGAACGAAATGCCTCAAGTTCCCATCTTCGAGGTTGACGTGTTCGACGCGTTGGGGATAGACTTCATGGGGCCATTTCCTTCTTCATATGGCAACAAATACATCTTAGTAGCAGTGGATTATGTCTCTAAATGGGTTGAGGCTGTTGCTTCCCCTACAAATGACTCTAAGGTGGTAATCAAGCTGTTCAAGAGTATCATCTTCCCGAGGTTTGGGGTACCCAAGGTTGTTATAAGCGATGGAGGAAGCCACTTCATAAACAAGGTCTTCGAGAACCTCTTGAGAAAGTATGGAGTTAAGCATAAGGTGGCTACACCGTATCACCCTCAAACAAGTGGTCAAGTGGAAGACTCCAACAGGCAAATCAAGGCCATACTAGAGAAGACCGTCGGACCAACAAGGAAAGACTGGGCAGTGAAGCTGGACGACGCTCTTTGGGACTACCATACCGCCTTCAAAACGCCGATTGGTACAACTCCTTTCACTCTACTCTATGGCAAGGGCTGTCACCTCCCGGTTGAGCTGGAACACCGTGCGTTGTGGGCTGTGAAGAGGCTGAACTTTGACCTCAAGACTGCTCAGGAGAGGCGCCTTATTCAGCTACACGAACTGGATGAGTTGAGGCTGAACGCTTACGAGAGCTCTCAGATATACAAGGAGCGGACTAAGGAAACTCATGATAAGAAGTTGGTTGCCAAAGAGCTTAAGGACGGAAGTTTAGTGTTGCTGTACAACTCGAGGCTCAAACACTTCCCGGGCAAGCTGAAATCAAGGTGGAGCGGACCGTTCGTGATTCAAGAAGTGTTGCCTTATGGAGCTGTTACTCTGATGGGAAAAAGTGGTAGTGCATTCACCGTCAACGGACACAGAGTCAAGCCTTACTTGGCAGACGGCTATGACAAGGAGAGTACCTCGGTGCTTCTGCAAGACCCACCATCCGCTTAAACCAAGAACAGGTATAAGGAGTCTAAACCTTGACCTTGAGGTCTAAAAGGGGCGATAGGAGTTAAGATAAGGCTAGAGATCGAGTCTTTGATCGACTGATCCTGGCTCGATCTTTGCTAGATCGAGTCAGTGAATCGAGAGGAGTCAGTCGACCTAGACGAGAACGAGTGACAAGATCGACCTTGACGAAAAAGGATCGATCGATCCAAAACGGATCGACCGATCTAATTTCTCTCGGGAAAATCTGTTGAAAATAGATCGATCACTCGACTCGATCCATCACTCGATCTATGCCAAATTGACCCCTTAATCGAGGACATAGCTCGATCATGAGGACTTAGCCGTGGAGCCAACATCTCAATGATCGAGAGAGCCAATCGATCCAAGACTCGATTCATCATGAATCGAGTCTCAAATCGAGTAACCCTCTCGATCTAAGCCATTATGGGCATGAGATCGAGTCCTAGATCGACCAAATGGACTCGATCTCATGCCGAGGTAACATTTTCTTTCCCTCCTTTACTCTTTTCCCTCCAACTTTTGAATTCAAAACTTGGTCAAGGCAAGCATCTTTGACCATGAAAGATGTGCCTTGACCAAGACTTTGTCAGAAAAACCACTTTTACTACCCATTGTTTTGATTTTTGCTAGCCTTTAAATATTTCAACAATCTCTCACCCTCTCATTTCTGTTTTTCTCGAAAATTTTAAACAAAGAGAGTGAGAGTTTTAGTTTTCAAAAGCTAGCAAAGATATTCTGCATTTCTTGCAAAGGTATTTTCAAAGATTTAATGATTCAATTTTAGAAAATTTCCTTTAAATTCGCAAGATCTTGTTCTAGAAAATAGGGTCGGTTTTGATTTTTAAAAACTAGCTAAGTAAAAGAAATAATTCTAGATTTTTCAGTATCTAAAGATATGATTCTCCTTTATTTAGCTATAATTTTTATTTATTCCCCAAAATTCTAGGATAGTTTTTATAAGTTCTCTCCTTCTCTTCTCTCATTCTCATCAAAACCGCCGTTTGCTTATCAAATCCCTTTAGAAACTTGTTTCAGGAACAATGGCCCCAAAGAGAACAAGAGAAGAGACAGCACAAGAAGGAGAAGGACAAGAAGTGGCAGCTCAAGAGAGGGTCAGATGGAGTAAGGATGAGAAGAGGGACAAGAAAAGGCTGGAAAGGCTTCGGTTTGAGCCTACCAAGTTTGCTGATCGAGAGCTGTTGTCTAAGCTAGGGATTCTTGGGGATTTCGACCAACTCCTCAAGAACATTGGCTTAAGATGTCTGTCACGGATGGATTGCCCAACCATTCCTGAAGTGACAATAGACTTCCTTGCCACCTTGGAGTTCCATTACGAGAATCCTAGCGCACCCGTCCCTTCCCAAGGTCGCCTCTACTTCAAGGTTGGACGTCAAACCTATACACTCTCCATCCCTGAGCTATGCCAAGCTTATGGTCTCAACGCGGATGCCTACAAGGTCGAGTTCCCAGCCTTCAAGAAAGCCGACGACTTTTGGGACCTGATCAGCAATGAAGACTACAAGGCCAACACCGCCAAGATCAAGCGAGTAAGGAGCCCGGTGCTGAGGTACACTCTGAAGCTGATTGCCAACACGTTTAGCGTAAGATCTGTTGCTCCTACGGTCACGAAGACAGAGCTGTGCTTCCTGTTCCAAGGTGTAAAGCACTTGGTGTGTGATCCGGATGCAAATGACGAGCCCATGGAGGATGAACTCGGCGATGAAGTGAACTACGGGTGTGTGCTCGCGGCTTCCTTTTTGAAATACAAGGCTTATGCCTTGCGGTGCAAGGCAACTTCCTCTTACATTGGCGGTTTCCTTACTCCTCTGTTCGTGCAAGCTGGTGTGCCCATTCACGACTTTGCTCACGTCTCAACCAGAGCTTTCATGGTTGAGGCATACATGAGGAACACTGACAGCTTGGGACGCACGCCAGCAGAAGGGTTCTACGCCTACCTCTTCATAGACGACGAAGATAGAAGAGAGTGTGCATCCTGCCCAACAAAGATGAAACCGAGCTGCTTGGTGTTGGGAACATCGAGTTCTTGCCCACGGAGGAAGACGGCTTTGCCCCTTTAGGAGGACCACCTGCTTCAGCGATTGCCCATCGTCAAAGGTCAGAGTCTCCAGCCACGGAAGATGAGATGCCCGAGGCCTACACACTTCCCAAGCTAGACTTCGAGCCGAGGACAAAAACCGAGAAGTTCCTAGCATCTGTTATGGAGATGCAAAGGAAGATCAACAAGTGGCAAGGCAAGATGCTCAAGAAGCTTGGAAAGAAAGTCAAGGCACTTCAGGGAGGCTCGCCTAAGAAAGCTGCAAGTCAAGAGGTGCAACAACCTGAGAAGAGAAGGCTCTCAACCGGTGGAGTTGTCATCCGCGAGAACCAAGGAAACACCATTCAGCCGGCGCGCCACTCTCTCCAAGAACCAGCCGACAAAGGCAAGACCATAGTCTCTAGCTCCTCTGGAACATCCTCAAGTTCCAGCCGAGACTAGACCAGAGGTAACAACCTTCTTCCATTGTACATAACCGATCATATTTGCTTCTTTTTGCTTTGTGTTTTGCTACTCCTTCGAATGAGTTTGCCACCGGGACGGTGTCAAGCAAGTTTGGGGGAATACATGTGTGATTTGACTTGTGTTTTATGATCTTATTTTCCTTTAGCATCCTTGAGTCTTTAGCTCATGAAAAATTGGTAAAATTTTTAAAAACTTTTCAAAGATTCATGTAGTTGCATTCATCTTGTCAAAACATGTTAGGATTGAGTCTAGAGTTTCTTATAGCATCTAGGTTGTTTGCATTTTGCATAAGGGGTTAGAATTTCTTAAAAAGGTGTTTTTACTTATGAATTGTTTCAATGCCCTAGTTAGTAGTTCTCTAATGCTTTGTCTATGCTTTGAAAGTAAGTTCTTACCATGCTTGGATCACTTGTTAGGATTTTCGTTGCTTGAATTGAACTCTCATGATTTGAAACTCATCCTAATAAGTGAGAACCTTAATTTGAAATTCTAATTATCATCCTTATGCATTTGAAAATAAACACATGGTTTTAAAATATTTAGGCTCTCTTCTTCCTTTTTACCACTCTTTGTGAGCCTAAGTAGAACTCCCTCCTTGAACCTTACCCTTCTTTGAAGCCAAATGTTCTTGGTGACATCTTTGTGAGGCCTTCCTTTCGGTTTGAACTTGGCATAAAGTGTTAGGTTTAGGCGACATGATTTGGTTTTCATATGATTGCTAGCTTTGCATTTTGAAGCTAGGTATAGGCTTAGGATAAGTTTGGGGGATCATTGGGGTTGCTTTCTTACCTATTTGCTCTCGGTTTCAAAGAGCTTTGTGTTTTAAAGAAAGAAATGGGTTTTAAGTGAAAGGTTGTTTTTAAAACTAAGAATGCTCTAATAAATTTCAGGAGGTAGCTCTCCCATAATAAAAAAAAGAGAGAAAAGAAAAGAAAAAGAAATAAAAAGAGCCTAAGTGCCAAATAAAGAAAAAAAAATAAAAGAAAAAAATAATAATAATAAGAGAGCTACCAATAAGAAATATCTAAGGAGCAAAAATATTTTTCAAAACCTTTTCACTAGCCTAAAAAGTTTTAAAATGTTCTTGTTTCGGATTGGGGGTTGCTAAGTTTTGTGAAGAAAAAGGGTAGACTCTTAAGTGGTGAGTGAGGATAAATTTGTTAAATGAGAAGGGTATAGGATCGTTTGACAGTTTACATGGGTAGATGAGAATCTAATCATGTATGAATAAATTGTCTTTACCTTTTGCATTATGCACAAGTTCAGCCATTTTTGAGAGAAACCCTTGTTCTAATTATAAACCCTTTTCAAATGAGATCATTCGATGCTCACAACCTTCACCCTTAGCCAAATGTGTTTTGCTTTAAAGTGCATAAGTTTGATTCATGGTTCGAATGTTAATGAATGTTAAAGGATGAGTTTCTTTGATTGTTTGGAATAGGAGAGTCATGATTTGAATTTCTTTGTGTGATGAGTATGGCTAAGTTCTTTGGAGTATGATTGTAAGCATAGCATTTTAGAACTGTTAACTAGGATATTGAGATTAATTCATTTGAAAGGCACCTTTGCAAAAAGTTTAAACCCCCATTCATTTTTCGGAAAACCTCTCTTCCTTACTTATTTTCTGTTGCTTGAGGGCAAGCAAGAAGTAAGTTTGGGGGAGTTGATGTTATTGCATATTGCATACATTTTGCATACTCATTAGTTAGCTTTTCATGCATTTGTATCACTTTTTAGGTTAGATTGCATCACTTAGGGTCCTAGAGCATTCTTGCATCAGCATACGCATTTTCCTTGCATTTTGCATCACATTCAGGTTGTTTCTGGCTGCTTTGGAGTCGTGGAGGTTCGTGGACATGTTGAGGCTGATGTAGCAGTTCGGGGGAGCTCGGATATATGCTAAGGATCAGAGATCGTGGAGCAGATCGAGCATGGCCGGTCGATCTAGGAGTTGATCGACCAGAAGATCGAGCCAATCAGGCGATCCAAGGAGAATGATCGAGACAAGGATCGAGTGAAGCAATCGATCAAACGGTACGGACATAAATGACGCCATGCAGAGCGAGAGTCAGATCGAGTACACCACTCGATCCAGCCGAAGATCGATACCGAGATCGGATGCAACACTCGATTCGCCGATGATGATCGAGACCCAGATCGAGCCAAAGACACGATGTCCGGATATGATCGAGAAAACCGCTCGATCTTGGAATCGATCTCTGTCCTTTCAACCATTTTTGGCCGCTAGCGAGGGGGGGACCATCAGCTTGTTTCGGCATTTTGGGAAGGCGGCGACGTCCTTTTCCCACAACAATTTTAGATCCTTATCTTCTTCTTTATGTTTTCTCTCTGTTTTTCGTGAAGAATACCATTGTTGAACTCGCGTTTTTCTTAAGCTTTGTAATCGAATCATTTCCGTTTCAATCTAGTTTTCTTTTCATGTTCATCGTCTCGCTTTACATGCTTTGCTTGATTTACTCTATGTGTAGCGAGTAGTTAATTTGGGTTCGGGGTTGAGAGGATTAAGGGGTCTAAAGGGTTTCGATCTTGGGGTTTTTCTAAACGTTTTCAACGGCTATCTCTTCTAAGGTGTTGAGATCTCAATGCTTGAAGACTCTCACGCCAAGA
This sequence comes from Thlaspi arvense, assembly GCA_911865555.2. NCBI lineage: Eukaryota > Viridiplantae > Streptophyta > Magnoliopsida > Brassicales > Brassicaceae > Thlaspi > Thlaspi arvense. Next base: position 19,079,570 of record OU466857.2, read on the forward strand.
GCTTCATGATCCGAGAGGTTCCTTACCTTGACAGGATTCAGGAGCCTCGGAAGATCACACCTTATAGACTAGTTACCCCTTCCCAAAAGCCATGGAAGTTTGGGGGATTAGTTAAGCCATTCATTTGAAATCTGTTTTCCTTGCCCTTCGACCTCTCTTTCCACCAAAAGCCATGGGTTTGGAGGAGAGGATGAAGGACTGATCTATACCGAAAGCCACGGATAGATCTTGCTTAGTTTTCAAGGCTTACAGATCCTCACCAAGTGAGTCGATTTAAAGTTTTAAACCCAAGGTCGAACCTTTGAAACCCCTGACCATGAATCTCAACCCTAGGCCCTTTCCTTTAGCATCTTTACATATTATCTCGTCTTTCGCTTGATCTCTGATAGCATCCTGGTCATTAGTTTTACTGTTCTTGCATTTTTAGACGAGATCGATTGTTACTGCTCGATCTAGTGGTCGATATCATGGTCGATCCACTAGTCGAATTTTAATAATTCGAAGCTTTCTCCTTTAATTATTCTGTTTGTTTCTCGTGGTAGTTTCTTCCTTTCTAGTATTTTTAAAATAGGTTTCATTCCATTTAAGTTACTGCATCTAGTTTTTAGAGATTTTCTCATAAATCATCTTATTTCGCTTAGATTTGCATTAGTCCTTGTATTCTCTGTGCATTCTCTATCATCCTAGGCATGGATTGACTCTCTCTTGCTTGCTGTACTACAACATGTCTTGCATTTGAGTTTGATAACCTCACTGAAATTTAACCCTTGCTCAAAAAGTGTTTATCAAGAACCACCATCACTTATGACAATCTGCGGGACACCAAATCTGGAAAAGATGATGGTCTTAAACAGTTTCAAAACCACTGCAGCATCATTAGTAGGAGTTGCCAACGCCTCTACCCAATTTGATACATAATCAACAGCAACCAGAATGTATCTATTCCCATAAGATGAGGGAAAAGGTCCCATGAAGTCAATACCCCAACAATCAAAGACTTCAACTTCCAGAATGAAGTTCTGTGGCATCTCATGTCTCCTGCTGATTTTTCCTCTTCTCTGGCAAGTATCACAGCTTGTAATGAAAGCCTGGGCGTTTCTGAACATATTAGGCCACCAAAATCCAGCTTGCAATACCTTAGAGACAGTCTTGAATGTAGCAAAGTGTCCAGCATACTCTGATCCATGACAGTGAAAGAGGACGTCCTGCACTTCTTCTTCTGCTATGCATCTCCTGTAAATCCCATCAGCACAATGCTTGTAGAGGTATGACTCATCCCAATAGAATCTCCTAAGTTCTTTCAAGAACTTCTTCTTAGCATAGCCTTTGAAGTCATGTGGTTCATCTTCGGCAGCAAGTTAATTGGCAATATCAACATACCAGGGCCTCTTTGGATCATTCAAAGCATAAACAGGGTCTTCAAAAGCCATCCCTAAGCTTGCACAAATATCAGAAAGGTGTAGAGATTGGTGACGAGCGTCACCAATATTGGTGACGAGCGCCACCTCTTTCGTACACTTTGGTCGTGATTGTTCTGGGTTGGTGATGAGCGTCACCCTCCTGGTGTCGCTCGTCACTCCCCTGCAGTTTCTAGAAAACTGCAGGTTTTCAATACTTTCCTCCTGTCCTCTTGTTTCCACCAAGTAGACATTCTCTTCAGGCAAGAAATCATTGATTGGGACATTGTCTTCGACCTGAATCCTGGATAGATGATCAGCAACTCCATTCTCAACACCTTTCTTATCCTTCACTTCAATATCAAATTCCTGAAGAAGCAGGATCCATCTCAACATCCTTGGCTTTGCATCCTTCTTTTGCATCAGGTACTTCAGTGCTGAATGGTCAGTATGAACCACGACCATGGAGCCAACAAGATATTGCCTGAACTTCTCAAAAGCAAACACAACAGCTAACAGTTCCTTCTCAGTTGTTGCATAATTCTTCTGAGCATCATCCAAAGTCCTACTTGCATAGTAGATGGCGTGGAGTTTCTTGTCATTCCACTGTCCCAGCACTGCTCCAACTGCAAAATCGCTGGCATCACACATTACCTCAAAAGGTTGCTGCACAACAGGAGCTGTAACCAAAGCTTGCTTGATCTGTTCAAAGGCAGATTTGCACTCTTCTGTGAACTCAAACTTCACATCTTTGCAGAGGAGAGCTGTAAGGGGGCGTGCTATCTTGCTAAAGTCCTTGATGAATCTTCTGTAAAAGCCTGCATGACCCAGAAAACTCCTCACTGCTTTGACTGAATAAGGTGCTTGCAGACTTGTCATCACTTCAATTTTCTCCCTATCCACCTCTATACCGTCTCCTGAGACTCTGTGACCAAGCACAATACCATCCTGGACCATAAAATGGCACTTCTCCCAGTTTAAAACCAAGTGCTTCTCTTCACATCTTTGCAGAACTGCACACAGATTATCCAAGCAGCTCTTGAAAGAGGATCCATAAACCGAGAAGTCATCCATGAAAACCTCCATAAACTTCTCTATCATGTTTGTGAAGATCGACATCATGCATCTCTGGAAGGTTGTAGGAGCATTACACAGCCCAAAAGGCATTCTGCGATATGCAAAAGTGCCATAAGGACAGGTAAACGTGGTCTTCTCCTGATCATCTGGATGGATGGGGATCTGAAAGAAGCCAGAATACCCATCAAAGAAGCAATAATACTTATGATTTGCCAGCCTCTCCAGCATCTGATCGATGAAAGGCAGAGGAAAATGATCCTTCCTTGTCGCTGCATCCAGTTTCCTGTAGTCAATGCACATCATGTGTCCTGTCACAGTTCTGGTTGGAATCAGCTCATCCTTGTCATTCTTTACCACTTTGAGACCTCCTATCTTAGGCACCACGTGCACTGGACTCACCCAAGCACTATCTGATATAGGATAGATGATACCAGCCTGCAACAACTTCATGATCTCTTTCTTGACCACATCCTGCAAATTCGGATTCAGCCTCCTCTGGTGCTCAACTGATGATTTCGACTCATCCTCTAAGTGTATCTTATGCATGCACAAGTCTGGAGAGATACCTGAAATGTCATCAAGAGAGTAGCCAAGAGCTTTGCGAAATTTTCGCAGCTTACTTAGCAAAAGGGTGAGCTCTGCATTGTTCAATGAAGCATTAACAATAACAGGATAGGTGGAGTTTTCTTCAAGAAATGCGTACCTTAGCCCTGCAGGGAGCTGTTTAAGCTCAACTTTTGCTGCTTTTGCTGCAGACCAATCACCCATTGTGGCAGCTTTCGCAGATGTGGAGACAGGATCATCCTGTGCAACCAGTTGCATCACTTGTGCAGTAGCATCCATCATCTTTGTGTACCCTGTTGCAGCAGCATCTAAATGCTCATACTCAGCTGTAGAAGTGGTCAACGCCCTTTCCAAGGGATCCTCTGAACTCATCTCATGGAAGATCTGATCAGCAATGTTTGTGAGAACATCCACATAAAAAGTCTGTCCTTCTATGGTTGGCCTCTTCATCAGCTTGTCCATTTCGAATTTCATCACTAAATCACCAACATTCAGCTCTAATCTACCCTTCCTGACATCAATGATAGCTCCTGTAGTAGCCAAGAAGGGTCTGCCAAGAATCAAGGGGTCTTTGGGTTCTTCTCCATATTCCAGAACCACAAAATCAGTAGGAATCATACAATCTCCTACTTTGATAGGAACATCCTCTATCACTCCTTCAGGAACTCTGACTGATCTATCAGCTAGGACAAGAGATATCCTTGTAGCCTTAAAATCAATCATCCCCAAGCTCTTGGCAACAGAATGAGGCATGAGGTTCACACTAGAACCAAGATCACACAATTACCTCTCAAACTTGTCATTGAAGATTGTGCAGTCTAAAACAAAGCTTCGTGGGTCTGAAAGCTTCTCTGGATCTCTGTTCTGAATCACTGCACTGACCTGCTCGTTGATCATCATAGCTCCAGCCTCTAGGCTCAAGTTAATGGTCACCATCCTCTTCACATATCTCCTTATAACAGGAGTGATCCTTACATCATCAATCAATGGGATCTCTATAACCAACTTGTCCATGATAGCCTTGCATCTTGCATCTTCAAGCTCTTGCTTGGACTTCTTAGAATGCTTAGGATAGGGTATCTTGGGTTTATACACGGTCTCCTTAGCATTGTCTGAAGTCTTAGGCGAAACTGCAGTAAGTGGCGTCAGGTGACGAGCGTTACTGGGTTGGTGATGAGCGTCACTCACTTTCGACAAGTCGGGGTCGATCATTGGATTTGGGTGACGAGCGTCACCCACCTGGTTACGGTCGTCACCAATTTGTGAAGAGTCGGGGTCGGGGTTGTGCTCGATGGGTGACGAGCGTCACCCGTGGGTCTTCAGCAAATATTTCTTCATCTTCATACTCTTCAATACCCACGAAATTCCTTGGGGTTAAATCCTTCTGCAACACTGGTTTCAGGTTCTTTCCACTCCTCAATGTGATGGCATTCACATGGTGTTTGGGATTAGCATCAGTTCTTCCTGGAAGAAATCCTTCTTGCCTCTGAACAGCTCATACAGTTTGGGCAACTTGAACATCAAGCTTCTTCATATGAGAGTTCAGACTCTCAATTTTTCCATTCAAATCCTGATAGAGCGAATCTATATTGCCATTGAAGTCCACTGTAAGGTTATGTTGTCCTTCCAAGAGTTGTTCTAGCATTGCTTCCATTTTGTTCTCTTGTGGAGGTGCTGGTTGATAAGAAGAAGAACCATAGTTTCTGTAATTTCCACTGTTCTGGAATGGCTTCTGGTACTCTGTCTTCTGGAATGGGGGCTTAGGAGTGAAACCAGGCGTTCTCTGTCCTCCTGTAAAGGTGTTCTTCTGATTGTTGTTGATGTATCCTCTGTTCCACTGCTGATTCTCATACCTTTGACCATGAAAACCACCAGAATTGATGAAATTTACATCCTCCTGTTCAACCTCCTCTGGAGCTTCGAAAGTTTCCACTTCTGCAGCAAAGTGAACTGAATTCTTTCCCACCAAAAGGCTGTGCATATCATCCAGCTTAGCCTTAACTTCAGCAATCTGATTTCCATCAGCCACACCAGCTTATTTCATCCTCTGAAAGTCTGCATTTTTAGTGCTGTTGCTGCAGACCAAATTCTCAACCAGTATGATCGCCTCCTCTGGTCTGTTGGTGTTGAAGTTTCCTACACTTGCTGCATCCAGCGCCATGTGATACTTCAAGTCAATGCCTCTGAAGAAAATCCCAAGTAATTGCACCTGACTAAAGCCATGATGAGGACAGTCCCTTTGATAAGACTTGAACCTGATCCAAGAAGCCTTAAAAGCTTCAGTAGGGCCTTGTGTAAAGGATGCAATTTTTGTCCTCATTTCCTCTGCTCTTGCATCATCATAGAAGTTGTTCAGAAAGGCGTTCTTGGTGTCCTCCCAAGTAGTTAATGAACCAGGCTCCAGTTGCTTCAGCCAATATGCAGCCTCTCCTCCAAGAGAGTAAGGAAAAAGCTTGCAGAACAGGAAATCATTGCTGACTCCAGTAGCTTTGACACTTGAAGCCAGATCCTCAAACCTCTCTATGTGATCCATAGGATGCTCATGAGGTAAGCCATGAAATGGATGCTGGCAAACCAGCTGATAGTAGACAGGCTTAACCTCAAAATCGTTTCGCTGGAAAGCAGGAAGTCGGATTGCAGCTCTGTTAGCATAGAACTGATCAGGTCTGTTGTAGTCACCTAGAGTCCTCTGAACAAAACGCCCAGCCGCGTTATTGGCAGCAGCAGGGACTCCCACGTTCTCATTCACTTGTTGAACCTGCTGTTCAACAATGACATTTCCCTCATGATCAATTCTCTGCCCCTCTTCGTTTCTCATGTTTCCTTCCCTGTCAACCAAGTGACCTTCTGCATCTTCAACCAGGATAAGTGGAGCCACCATTGTAGATTGCTTCTTAGCTTTTCTGTTAGTTCTCTCCAACCTAGCAAGTTCGTCGATGCTCAAAATCACAAGCTCCTTCTCCTTGTTGCTTCTGGTTCTGCGATTAGGCATACACCTGAAACAGGAACAAAGAAAAGTAGCAAAAAGTTAGTAAACAAATTAAAACTTAGAAAAATTCCTAATACTAGGTATCGAAAGGCAGCTATTACTTCACGGCAATGGCGCCAAAAACTTGATAGGGCTCAGGTTTTACCCAAATAAAACTACTGCAAGTGCACAGCAAAAGCAGTTGTAGTACAAGGGGTATCGAATCCCAAGGGAGTAATGTAGACTACACTATCGAATGTAGATTCGGATTATGCTAAGCAGAATATAATGTATGTAATGCTAATAATTGAATATAAATAAGCAACGATTTTGTAAGATGATCTAAGTTTCAGAAGACTAAAAGCGCTAAGTCGGGGCAGGTCGCTGGTTGAATCCAAGAATGTAGAATGCAGGAAATCAGGAATGATTAAGAACCATTTTAAACATGAATCACTGATGTATAACTAATCAATTCTCATTGCAGAAGTTATCTATACCTAAATCACAGAGTTTCAAATCTCTTTGCAAACTCTAACAACCTAAGCATGCATGAATGATCAGATTCAATTGTTTACAAAACTCCTAAGCCAAATCTCTTTGCACTAAGTTGTTTTGCTCATCAAATACTAGTTCAGGTTATGAATAATGCTCTCACATATATTTAACAACCTAAGATATTCGGATTCCTAGATGATGTTTCTCAGAAATTTGATTTTAAAGCAAGCAGAGATGAAAAACCTAAAGAAATTCCTCACAGAATTGCGATCTACAATCTCTTCATCAACCCTTGAAAAAGCCCTAAATTAACTAGCATATTACTAAGACATGATTATGGGATCACAAAGTATAACTGAATAATATTGCATTAAGAGAAAGAGTAAAAAAATAGAGGGGTTCAAAATCTTCTCAAAAAAGTACAGAATTTGTATCTCCAAAAAGCTCTGAATAAATCTCTCTCTAAACTCCCTGAATTCTCAAAAACTAAGATAAAAACCAACAATGGCTGAAAAACCTAATAAATAGAGGATAAATACGATCTGGGGTCTTCTTGTAAATAATGGAACTTCTGGGCCAATTTTGCAAATCTAAATCATACTTTTAATAAATCCACCACGCTCCTTCTTTGATGGGTGACGGGCGTCACCAAGGGTGGTGACGAGCGTCACCATATAGGATACTTTCTGCTTCGAGCTTGGTACTTTGTGGCTTCAACACAGAATGCTCCAAAAGGTTCCAAAATCTCCAATTATGCTCCAGACATGTTATACCCTGCAAAGACTCTTCTAAGACTCTAAAAAGACCAAAAAGACTCAATAAAAAGGACTTATATCATGTATAAAAACCATTAAAACCATGATATATCACAGCTTAAGATGAATGACTTCTAATGATTAAAGATGCAAGCTTTATGACTAGAGAACGAAAACTTAAGGTTTTGAAATGCTAAAAGGAGGGTTCAAGGTTGAGGGTCATGTTCAAGAAAGTTCAAAGGTTCAAGCTTTGGTTTGAAAACACATAGATCTACTCATTTGATGAGCTTTTCCTAAGCCTTGGAAAACTTAAACTAGGATCATCCATGGCTTGTGGTATGACCCCTTTCTTCGACCCTTCCTCCAAACCTATGGCATGTAGTGGAAAGTTGGGTCAAAGAGCATTAAGCAAAGATCCCAAATAGTGGCTTAACTAACCCCCTCTTCAACCATGGTGTTTGGGAGAGGATAGATTAGTCTCTAAGATTTGGCTTTCAAGGATCTCTGAATCCGGGCAAGGTAAGAGAAGCCCTGGAATCATAGAGATCTTTTCCAAGACTCTCTAAGCTTTAAGACCCCAAATCCTAGAAGAGAATGAGTTAAGAAAAAGAAAAATCCCAAAAGCTTAAACCCTTAAACCCTTGAATCGCCTCAACCTTTAACCCAAAGAAAACTACTCGCTACACATAGTTAAAACAGATTCAAATGCAAGAAATGAAGTGCTAAACATGATTAAGGAAAGCGATAAGGAAAAACACTTAGTGATTAACAAGATTCAAAGTTTAAAAACAAGAAAAGCTTAAAGAACAGAACAATGGCCGAAATCGCCCAAGAGAAACTCGAATAGATAAGGCAAAGCGTGGGTAATGAAAGTGATGTTCGCCTTTGCCCAAAATAGCCAGACAACCCTAATGGTCCCCTTACTACGCTTCAAAAATGAGCTGGCCGGATAAGGTCCCAGAGATCGACTTGGTCACTCGATCTCTGGCTCGATCTTCTTCTTGGATCGTCCTCCTTGCTCGATCTTTGAGTCGATCCTTGGATGATCGGGTCGTGGTCTCGATCTGGCTCTCGCTCTGCATGGCGTAATCCACGTCCGTACTCACGATCGATCTCCTCACTCGATCTCATCCTCGATCCCTTCCTTGAAACGATCCGGGTTACTCGATCTTCTGGTCGATCTCATCTAGATCGACCTGCCTTGCTCGATCTTCTGCTCGATCTCGGGTCCTTTGCATGCATGGCTGAGTTCTCCAAATGTCCACAAGCTTCCTCTCGATCCTACGCATGTCCACGCAACCTCCACAACTCCAGAGTGTCTCAGACAACCTGATAATGATGCAAAAAATTGCAAGAAATATTGAAATGCGAATGCAAAGTGATCTAGGACCTAAAATGCAATAAATGGTAGAAACTAGCCTAAAATGAGAGATGAATGCATGAAAACTAACCTTAAATGCATGCTAAATATGCTAAATATATGAGTATATCAACTCCCCCAAACATGCCTTTTGCTTGCCCTCAAGCAAACAAAATTCAAGAAAGGGAGAGGGGTTTAAAAACGGGGGCTCAAATTCTTTGCAAAAGTGTTTTTCAAATGAATCAATTCAATGGTCCTAGTTGTTAATCCTAAGATGCAAAGTACACACTCATACTCCAAAAAACTTAGCTATATTCATCACATGTTGAATCTGAAATCATGACTCTCATATCCCAAACAATCCAAGAATCCTAACCTTTAACATTCATTATGATCAAAACCGTGAATCACACTTATGCACTTTAAAACCGAATACATTTGGCTTAGGGACAAGGTTATGAGACAAAAATGATCTCATTTAAATGGGTAATTCAAGCAATGGGTTCTCTCAAAGAAGGTTGAAATTATGCATAATGCTAAAGGTAAAGACAATTGATGCATACATGACTAGACTCTCATCTACCCAGATACACTAACAATGACCCTAAACCCCTCTCATTTTTCTTTTCTTTTTCAGGCTCACTCACCCTCCTAAAGACTACCCACATCAACAAGGCAATTCGCCAAGCAAAACCCAAATAAAAACACATCATTCTCAACCTTTTTATAGCTAGTGGGATGCTCTTATACATAAACTTAACTCTTTTCTTTTATTTTTGATAGCCCTCTTCTTAAAATTTTTCTTTCTTTTCTTTAAACCGAAAACAAGTAAGCAAAACATCAACACCCGTGAACCCCCATCCTAAACTTAAGCCTAAAACTAGCTTCAATATGCAAAGCTAGCAATCATATGAAAGCCTAATCATGTCGCCTAAACCTAATACTTTATGCCAAGTTCAAACCAAAAATAAGGCCTCACAATGATGTCACACAATAATTTTGGCTTGAAAGGAAGGTAAGGGTCAAGGTAGGAAGTTCTATTCAGGCTTACAAGAGAGTGGTGAAAGGGAAAAGAAAGCCTAAATATGTATATGTGATCCATGTATCCTTTTTCAAATGCATAAGTATGATAATTAAAAAGATACAAATTAAGGTTCTCACTTGATAGGAAAGGATTCGATTCATGAATGTTAACCTTAAGCCACGAAAATCAAAACAAATGATCCAAATATGGTTAGAGCTTACTTTCAAAGTGTGAACAATGCATCAAAGAACTACTAACTAGGGCCTTGAAACAATTCATGAGCTTAAAACACTTTTTACGAAAAACTTTTGCCCCTTATACAAATGCAAACAACCTAAATGCTTTAAAATTCTATACTCAATCCTAAAATGTTTAACAATTCAAATGTAAGCTACATGAATTTTTTTAAAATTTTTTTTAAAAAGTTATGATTTTTTAGTTCATTTCTATGCCTTACATGATGCATGATGACTCAAGGGATGATAAGACAAAATAAGATCAAAGAAAACATGTCAAATAACACACACTCTCCCCCAAACTTGAATGACACCATCTCGGTGGCAAACAAATTCAAGAGGAGACAAAAAACTCAAAGCAAACACTTAAAAAATGCATGGTATTTACAAGGGTGTGAGTTGGTACCTCGGAGCTAGGCACGGCTGGAGCTTGAGGATGCTCCAGACTTCCTGCTCTTTCTTGGAGTCTCGTGGGTGACCGCCTTGGTTTTTTCCTTGCTTGTTCCTTTGTGTAGAGAGCGGCGTGCAGCTTGGTTATCGCATTGGGGCTCACAGATCACTATCCCACCAGTTGATCTCCTTCTCTTCTCAGGTTGCTCAACTTCTTCGCTTGAAGACGCCTCGGATGAGCTGTTTTGCAAGTCCTTGATCTTCTTAGAAAGCTTTTTAATCATCTTGCTTTGCCACTTATTCACCTTCCGCTGAATCTCTACCATGGATGCAAGGAACTTCTCGGTTTTGGTCCTTGGCTCAAAATCATGCTTAGGGAGGTCGAAGCTGGCTGGTGATATGCTCAAATTAACCCTTATAGCTACTCTCTCAAATTAAGAGATCATTGTAGTACTTAGGGATCGAATCCACAAGGACTTAAGGCTATCACTCAACAGATTTTAGATTCAAATAAGGCTAAGCAATCAATCCGTTGCAGAAATTAAAATAACAACGAAAGCAATGATGTCAAAAGCGGATTTGTAGGTTCTTAGAATCAAAAAGACAAGACGCTAGGCAATGGGAAATTCACAGGTTGATATAAATCGCAGACTACGGATAGAAAGGAATATTTATTAAAACCGTTCTAGAACTCGAAACACTAATGTAGAACCAATCAACTTCTGTCGCAGAGATTAACTATGATCAGATTCTAGAATTCCAAATTCCTTTCCAAATTCAAACAACCTAGAGATGCATTATAGATCAAGTTCGATATGTTCACAAAATCACTAATCAAAATCCCTTTGCAACTAGTTATTTTTCTCATCTAAGATAGTTCGGGTGATTAACAATGTTTCCACGTCTATTAAACAATCTAAGATCTGATTTCTAGGTGATCAATCTCAAAACTAGTGTTAAAGCAATCTAGATGAAGAACCAAATGATTTATCCCTCCAGTTTTGTAGTCTTAACAATTCATTATCAACCTTTGAATAACCCAAAACCTAACTAGCAGATTACTCAGACATAGCAAGTGAAACACAAATCATGACTGAATAAAATTGCATTAAGAAAAATAGAGTAAAAGATGAAAGGGGTTCGAAATTCTTCTCTACAGAGTATGGATTTGTCTCCCCAAAAGCTCTCAATCTAATCTCTCTCTTAGTTTCAATGATAATCAGAATGTCTGCCTAACAATGGCTTAGAAAACCTAAATACAAATCTAAACACGAATTGGGGAAAAAGTGCAAATAGTGGGAAACTTCTGGGCCAAGTTGCAATTTCTTCCAATGAGTTTTTATGCTTCTTCGCGACATCGACCGCTGTCGATCGACACCAAGTAGTGGGTGTCGATCGACACCCTGCTCTTTAATGCCCTCCGACTTGGTCCTTTCAGCATCAACTTCAGTATAGCTCCAAAAGGTTCCAGAATCCACAATTATGCTCTATTTGTACCTAGACCTGCAAAGACTCTATAGGATTCGAAAAATACCAAAAAGACTCTATAAACAAGACTTATATCATGGTCAAAAACCGGCAAAAACCATGATATATCAACTCCCCCAAACTTATCTTTTGCTTACCCTCAAGCAAACATCAGACACAGCCTAGAGTAGAGGTTTGAAAACACTGAAAAAGTCAGTCAGACTCCAGGAACACCACAATGATTAACACTTTCGAATCCACATACCACAGGGTCAACACAATATCAAATTTCAGTCTAATCATCTGAGGCTTAGCAAATCTTTCAAATTCAGTTCAAGCTCCTTCAAGAAATCCGAAATCTCTACTGCTAAGCTCCTTATTTCTATCATAGTGATGTCTCATCAAGGTTTTATCATCTCTATCACTTATAGATTCTTTTCCCCTCATATACAACTAAACAAAGCAGTCTCAACACAGTTCTCCTATTTTCTCTTCCCTTGCTCTTTTCTTTCTGATTTTTTTTATTTTTCAGCTCTTTCTCATTCTTTTACAGTCTAAGAATTTGTGCTACTCAATACTTGTGTTCCTTGTGAGGAGACGGGTTCTTGAGTGTGTTCATTACTGTTGTTCCTTGTGAGGAGACAGGTCATGAATGCACCATTCTTTTGACTTAAACTTTTAAAGCTCTATCAGGGAAGATCAAAGAGAAACTGTGTTTTAACATACTTGTCAGTGTCAGAAGAGAGAATCAAGATCAAAGAGAATCAAGCACCAAGGCAAGAAGTTTTGAGTTCATTTTAGTGGAGCTAACAGCAAATTTTTCAGATTCTCTAAGAACCTAAACCTTCATTGCTAAACTGATCTACCTATGACTTTCAACTTAGTAAGACTTGCAATCACCAACTGTGGCAATGATTCTTGTAAGCATCAATGTTTTGTGGTTTGTTCCATGAAAAACTGATAATTTCCAAAACTTTGACTCAATAAAACAGGTTTTGACTCAACTTTGAGACTCTATAAATACAAAACAATGTACACAATGTCAGGAACGACCTCCCCCAGACTTAAACAACACTGTCCCCAGTATTATCAAGCAAGGAGTTGGTAGAAAGAGGCAATGAAACGGTTTGTACAGAGATGAGAAAGTGGTACATGTGACTGTGCATGGTGTCGATCGACACCCTGTCCGAAATCAGAATGGGATGACCCAAACATGTGTATTTGTTGCAAGTTAGATTGTTAGCTGATGGTCTCCCAAGTCAAGACTGTTAAGAACACTCAAGAAAACAATTAAAAGCAACAACATAATTCATAATCTCATCAGTTCAAACAAATTTCAAAACACAATCAAAGCTGACAAACTGACTCAAGACAAAGACATAAAAACTGACTCAAGAGAAAATGAAAAATAACAAAGGGAAATGAAAAAGTAACCAGGATAGCTAGAGAAACTAATCCTCATCCTCAGTATCAGGTGAGTGTGGGCGAACACAACCGCAGTTGGAGATCCCCGAGACAGCGTTCCACAACGCCTGAATACTCTGCACCACATAACGCTGAAAGGTAGCCTGCTGCATCGGAATGTCGGGAGTCGGTGGAAGTGTATGTCGACCAATCAGCGGTGGCAGCATCCGTGGTAGGGATGCGTGACGAGAGGAAACTCCAGCAAGGCCCTCAACAGGCGCATCCTCAGCAGCAGAAGCAGCGGCTCGGGAAGATCCTTCCCGGCGCCTAGTAGCTGGCGCGGATCGTAGCAATGTAGGATCAGGCTGGAAGCTGAGGGAGTATCAAACATCGTTGACCAGTGTGACTGACAAAACTCCATAGCGGCTCATCTCCAGCAATCCAGTTGTCTCTCCTCATGTAGTCAATATCCAGAAGATGGCGCTCGGAGACAACTCGGCAAGTCGAAGTATCGATGTTGCAGTACTGGAAGATGGGAGTGAGAAGACTGCCAACACTCTCAGGCTTGCCCCGAGCTCCGTTGAACGCCTTGGTCTTCAGTGAAACCAAGTGATGGGCAAGGATAGCGCCCATGTTGACATCACTGTCAACCGGATACTCCTCTGTCAACATGTCCTCAATGCCATAATACAGGAGAGTCAGCTCAGAAACTCTCATCTTCCCGGGCTCAGACTTGCACATGAGAGTAGTGGAGAAGAGGCGGACAAGGTAGCGCAGCAACGGGTGGCGCACATCTGTCTGAGTGGACCTCTTGGAGTCATATACCCCATTCCCAAAATGGGACCAGAAACTCTCCAGGTCAGAGAATGGCGTCGGAAGAGAGACGCCTGTACGGTCTGAATCGCACCCGAAGATGAGACAGAGTGCAGTGAAGTTGATCCGGTACCTGATTCTTCAGATGAGGAATGTGAGAGTGCCTTCGTCTGCTCTCTTTACGAGCTCATTGGTGTAATACACCCTCGCTGTGGCAATAAACAGGCGCACTAGATCGGGGTACAGGTCATACTGCTTGGTCGACACCCTGTACTCTTTTTTTTTTTTAGTGAAACACAATACCACGAAAATAAGTTAGTAAAAGTCAAAAATTAGACTAAGTAGGTACACTTACCAGTGGGTTGCCTCCAACCAAGCGCTCGTTTAACGTCATTAGCTTGACTGTCCTCAGGATCAAGTTGTGGGTGCATCTGCCAAAGGTACAATCTGTCCTTCGGGAATCGCGGCTTGCGCCTAGAAATGTTTCACCCTTTTCCCATTGACAACAAACTCCCTGCCTTCTGGAGTTGTCAGAACAACTGCGCCATATGGTCTTGCTTCCTTGACTGTGAAAGGACCTGACCAACGGGAACGCAACATTCCAGGAAATAATTATAGACGGGAGTCATACAAAAGTACCTGGTCATTTGGTTCAAAGTGTCTGGCAAGGATCTTTTTGTCATGGTAAGCTTTAGTCCTCTCCTTGTACAGCTTTGAGTTCTCATAAGCATAATGTCCGATCTCATCTAATTCATTGAGCTGTATCTGGCGTCCAATCAAAGTTCATCTTCTTGACAGCCCAATTTGCCTTGTGTTCAAGCTCCACTGGAAGGTGACATGCTTTCCCATAAAGCAGATGGAATGGTGTGGCGCCAAGTGGTGTCTTAAAAGCTGTCTTGTAGGGCCAGAGTGCATCATCTAACTTGGCAGACCAGTCCTTTCTTGTCTTCCCTACTGTCTTCTCCAGGATTTCCTTGATTTGCCTGTTGGAAACTTCAACTTGACCACTTGTCTGAGGATGATAAGGTGTAGCAACCTTGTGATGAACTCCATACTTCTGCAGCAGCTTTTCAAACACTCTATTGATAAAGTGTTTCCCACCATCAGTGATCACTATCCATGGCACTCCAAGCCTGGGAAAAATGATGGTTTTAAACAGTTTCAGAACCACTGCAGCATCATTGTGTGGACTGGCAATTGCTTCCACCCATTTGGAGACATAATCCACTGCAACCAGGATGTACTTGTTCCCATAAGATTAAAGGAAGGGTCCCATGAAATCAATGCCCCAGCAGTTAATGACTTCAACTTCAAGTATGAAGTTTTGTGTCATCTCATATCTTTTACTGATCTTCCCCCTCCTTTGGCAGACATCACACTGTGAGATGAAGGCCTGAACATCCTTAAACATTAAAGGCCACTAGAAACCTGCTTGTAGAACCTTTGAGACAGTCTTGAAAGTAGCAAAATGTCCTGCATACTCAGAACCATGAAAGTGGAATAGCACATTCTGAACTTCAGCTTCTGCAAGACATCTTCGGTAGATTCCATCTGAGCAGTTTTTGTACAAGTATGGCTCATCCCAGTAATATCTCCTTAGTTCCCCCATGAATTTCTTCTTCTCATACCCTTTTGAGAGTGTCAGGAACCTCATCTGCAGCTAGGTAGTTGGCAATATCAGCATACCAAGGCCTGGAAGAGGTTGCAACTATGAAGATAGGCTGAGAGAAAGCATCACGTAGGATCTGTTGAAGCAGAATTGCAGTTCGGGACTGGTGTCGATCGACACCAGATGGGGTGTGTCGATCGACACCAGACGGGGTGTGTCGATCGACACTGGTCAGCGTCGACCAGAGTGACGAGGACGATGTCGATCCTGCTCGATTATGGCTCACGTCGAGATTGGTATCGATCGACACCAAGTGGTGGGTGTCGATCGACACCCTGTTTGCAGTTCGAGAAAACTGCAGTGCATCAGTACCTGAAGTCTGCAATCTTACCTCAATGAGACATATGTTCTCCTCTGGCAGGAAATCGTCAGTGGGGACGTTGTCTTCAATTCTAATTCTGGAGAGATGGTCTGCTACTCCATTCTCAATCCCTTTCTTGTCCTTTATCTCAGTGTCAAATTCTTGCAGCAGCAAAATCCATCTTAGCAGTCTTGGTTTTGCATCTTTCTTCTGCATCAAGAACTTAAGAGCAGAATGATCACTGTGCACAATTACTTTAGACCCAACAAAGTACTGTCTAAACTTCTCAAATGCAAATACTACAGCCAACAATTCCTTCTCTCTAGTTGCATAGTTCTTTTGAGCATCATCCAGTGTTCTTCTTGCATAGTAGATTGCATGAAGCTTTTTATCCTTTCTTTGACCCAATACAGCGCCCACTGTGATATAGCTGCATATTCCATGCATTTTGCATACATATAAGTTAGTTTCTCACGCATATACATTGCATTTTAGGTTAGTTTGCATCACTTTAGGTCCTAGAGTGTTCTTGCACCAGCATATGCATATTTCTTGCATTTTGCATCGCATACAGGTTGTTTTCGGCTACTTTGGCGTCTTGGAGGGTTCGTGGATGTGCTGAGGCTCGTGAGGAAGTTCGTGGGACATGGTTAATTCAGGAATGCTTGCTAAGGACCAGAGATCGAGAGGAGGTTCGAGCATGGTAGGGAGATCAACCAGAAGATCGAGTAGTCCATCCGATCCAAGGAAACTGATAGAGACGGAGATCGAGTGAAGCGATCGATCAAGGAGTACAGACATAAATAACTCCATGCAGAGCGAGAGTCAGATCGAGTCCACCACTCGATCCTCCAAAGATCGACTCCAAGATCGAACGAAGCACTCGATCCACCGAGGAAGATCGAGAGACAGATCGAGCTGAAGGCACGATGTCCGAAGATGATCGAGAGAGATGCTCGATCTCGAGGTCGATCTCAGTGCACTTTAACCATTTTTGACCGCTAGCGTGGGAGGGACCATCGAACTGTTTAGCCTATTTTGGGAAGGCGGCGATCATGCTTTCATAGACACACGTTTCACTTTATCATTTTTCATCTTTCTCTCTGTTCGAAGGCGATTTCGCCATTGTTAGACTTGAAGCTTTTCTTGCTTTGTATTGGATCTTTAAATCGTTTTAAGTTTAATACATCGTTCTTCATGTCTATGAGTTCGTCGTTTATGCTTTGCTTTGTTTACCTAATGTGTAGTGAGTATTTTAATCGGGTTTTGGGGTTGAGAGGATTCAAAGGGTTCGAAAAGGTTTTCAAGTTTGGTGTTTTCTTGTTCTTCATGGCTTTCTTTTCTAGGATGTCGAGTTCTTAAGGCTTAAAGAGTCTCACGCCAAGATCTTTATGATCAGAGAGAGCTCTTACCTTGACAGGATCCAGAGGTCTCTGAAAATCACATCCTAGAGACTAGTTACCCTTTCCCAAACGCCATGGTAGTTTAGGGGACTAGTTAAGCCGCATGTTTGAAATCTGATTTCCTTGCCCTTCAATCTCTTTTTCCGCCAAACGCCATGGGTATGGAGGAGAGAATGAAGGAGTGATCCATACCACACGCCGTGGATGGATCTTGTTTTGTTTTCAAGGCTTAGAGAATCTCAACACAGTTCTCCTATTTTCTCTTCCCTTGATCTTTTCTTTCTGATTTTATTTTTATTTTTCAGCTCTTTCTCATTCTTTTACAATCTAAGAATTTGTGCTACTCAATACTTGTGTTCCTTGTGAGGAGACGGGTTCTAGAGTGTGTTCATTACTGTTGTTCCTTGTGAGGAGACAGGGTCATGAATGCACCATTCTTTTGACTTAAACTTTTAAAGCTCTATCAGAGAAGATCAAAGAGAAACTGTGTTTTAACATACTTGTCAGTGTCAGAAGAGAGAATCAAGATCAAAGAGAATCAAGAACCAAGACAAGAAGTTTTAAGTTCATTTTTGTGGAGCTAACAGCAAATTTTTCAGATTCTCTAAGAACCTAAACCTTCATTGCTAAACTGATCTACCTATGACTTTCAACTTAGTAAGACTTGCAATCAACAACTGTGGCAATGATTCTTGTAAGCATCAATGTTTTTTGGTTTTTCCATGAAAAACTGATAATTTCCAAAAATTTGACTCAATAAAACAGGTTTCGACTCAACTTTGAGACTCTATAAATACAAAACAATGTACACAATGTCAGGAACGACCTCCCCCAGACTTAAACAACACTGTCTCCAGTGTTATCAAGCAAGGAGTTGGTAGAAAGAGGCAATGAAACGGTTTGTACAGAGATGAGAAAGTGGTACATGTGACTGTGGATGGTGTCGATCGACACCCTGTCCGAAAACAGAATGGGATGACCCAAGCATGTGTATTTGTTGCAAGTTAGATTGTTAGCTGATGGTCTCCCAAGTCAAGACTGTTAAGAACACTCAGGAAAACAATTAAAAGCAACAACATAATTCATAATCTCATCAGTTCAAACAAATTTCAAAACACAATCAAAGCTGACAAACTGACTCAAGACAAAGACATAAAAACTGACTCAAGAGAAAATGAAAAATAACAAAGGGAAATGAAAAAGTAACCAGGATAGCTAGAGAAACTAATCCTCATCCTCAGTATCAGGTGAGTGTGGGCGAACACAACCGCAGTTGGAGATCACCGAGACAGCGTTCCACAACGCCTGAATACTCTGCACCACATAACGCTGAAAGGTAGTCTGCTCCATCGGAATGTCGGGAGTCGGTGGAAGTGTATGTCGACCAATCAGCGGAGGCAGCGTCCGTGGTAGGGATGCGTGACGAGAGGAAACTCCAGCAAGGCCCTCAACAGGCGCATCCTCAGCAGCAGAAGCAGCGGCTCAGGAAGATCCTCCTTGGCGCCTAGTAGCTGGCGCGGATCGTAGCAATGTAGGATCAGGCTGGAAGCTGAGGGAGTATCAAACATCGTTGACCATTCCAAAATAAGGATTCTAACAAACATAGTATAAGTTTCGGCCAAGGCCTAGCGCCAAAATATTATACATATATTATAAAACCAACCGGTTTTACAAAAGCCAACGCCAGTCTACTCCGGTCTTGTTCCGTATGCCTCTTACTGTTCTCCTAGAGATTTTTTGAAACAAATAGGTGAGGCATGATCAATCTAAGATTACCCAGTGAGTCCAGGACCCTCTATATAACATTTAATTCTCCAACCCAAAACCCCAAAATAAACAATGCAATGCATGCTTACACTATGCAACAATATCAAAGCAATAACACAAGCGGAAACTTAATCAAGGGTGGCATGCCCATAGTACCATCACTGTTACTATGAATGTTGAGGCTATAGCAACCCAGTTACTAAGCCTAAACCACAAACATGACCCTAGCTCACCTGCTATGCATGTCTACACTAGGCCTTAATCATGACCTTAGCCCACTGGCTATGCATGAGAGGCAGACACTACACTAGGCCTCCATCATGACCATAGCTCTACTGTCTATGCATGAGAGGCACACACTACACTAGGCCTCCATCATGACCATAACTCTACTGGCTATGCATGAGAGGCACACACTACACTAGGCCTCCATCACGACCATAGCTCTACTGGCTATGCATGAGAGGCATGATATATCATAGTTTTTATGGTTTTTAACCATGATATAAGTCCTTTTTATTGAGTATTTTTGGTCTTTTTAGATTCCTAGTAGAGTCTTTGTAGGTTATAGCATGTTTGGAGCATAAATGGAGATATTGAAGCTTTTTGGAGCATTGTAAGTTGAAGCCACGAAGTGAAGAGCTCGAGAAGAAAAGTATGCATTTGGGTGATGCTCGTCACCACCTTTGGAGACGCTCGTCACCCATGAAGGAAGGAGCGTGGCTGGTTTATTAAAAGTATGAAGGTTATTTGCAGAATTAGCCCAGAAGTTCCATTATTTGCGAGAAAGCCCCAGATCTTGTTTAGCCTCTATTTATTAGGTTTTTCAGCCATTGTTGGCTTTGATCTTAGTTTTGGAGAATTCAGAGAGCTTTAGAGAGGATTTTATTGAGAGCATTTGGGGGGACAGATCCTGTACACTTTTTGGAGAAGATTTCAAACCCCTTTTGTTTTTATTCTATTCTCTTAATGCAATTTTATTCAATTATGTTTTGTGATTCCATGATACAGTCTGAGTAATTTGTTAGTTAAGTTGGGGCTTTTCAAAGGTTTGTAGAATTGCTATCTATTAGGAATATATTTTGGTTCTTCATCTCTGCTTGCTTGAAAATCGATTTCTTAGACACATCATCTAGAAATCCGAAAATCATAGGTTGTTAAATATATGTGAGAGCATTATTGATAACCTGAACTAGTATTTGATGAGCAAAACAACTTAGTGCAAAGAGATTTGGCTTAGAAATTTTGTAAACAATTGAATTTGATCATATTGCATGTTTAGGTTGTTAGGATTTGAAAAGAGATTTGAAACTCTGTGATCTAGAGATAGTTAACTTCTGCAATGAGAATTGATTAGTTATATATTTGCTATTTATGTTTAAAACGGTTCCTAATCATTCCTGATTTCATGCATTCTACATTCTCGAGTTCAACCTGCGAACTATCCTTACTTAGCGCTTTTAGTCTTCTGGAACTTAGATCAAACACTAAAATTCGCTTGCTTACTCTTATTTTCATCATTAGCATTACATACATCTCATACTGCTTAGCTTAATCAGAACCTACATTTGATAGTGTAGTCTGCATTACTCCTTTGGGATTCGGTACTCCTTGTACTACAACTGCTTTGTTGTGCACTTGCAGTAGTTTTATTTGGGTAAAACCTGAGCCCTATCAAGTTTTTGGCGCTATTGCCGGGGAGTAATAGCTGCCTATCGATTTTTAGTTTTAGGATTAATAGCTACCTAGTCCGTCCCACGGCTGGCACGTAGCAACCCACTCTCGCTGCGAACAGCTCGAGTAGAGCACTGACAGTCGACGGATTTGGAACTGGGATCCTCAAGCCCAGCCCTCAGAGCCAATCCTTTTCCCGAAGTTACAGATCCATTTTGCCGACTTCCCTTGCCTACATCGTTCCATCGACCAGAGGTTGTTCACCTTGGAGACCTGATGCGGTTAAGAGTACGACCGGGCGTGAGCGGCACTCCGTCCTCCGAATTTTTCCTGGGCCACCGGGAATGCACCGGACACCATGCGATGTGCGGTGTTCTTCCAGCCGCTGGATCCTACCTCAGACTGAGCCGTTTCTAGGGTGGGCAGGCTGGTAAACAGAATAGATAACTCCTCCCGGAATTCCTGCAGACGTCTCCAGACTCCCTAACGTTGCCGTCAACCGCCATGTCCCGGTTCCAGAATTTTAACCGGATCCCCTTTTGAAGTCCGTGCAAAAGCACTATCAGACGGGTTTCCCCCGACTCTTAGGATCAAATCACCCTTACTACTGTTTTCTCGATGGGTATAGTGGTTTCTTTCAAATTCCTATTCACCCAAACGACCAGGAGAAGACGACTTTCACATGTCCTTACGGTACCTTTGCATATCGAAGGATGCCGTTTGGATTGTGTAATGCACCGGCTACCTTTCAGCGGTGTATGATGTCTATCTTCTCTGATCTTATAGAGGAGATGGTAGAGGTGTTCATGGATGATTTCTCTGTGTATGGTGCGTCCTTTCCTGCGTGTTTGTTGAATCTTTGCAGGGTACTTAAACGTTGTGAAGAGACAAACTTGGTGCTGAACTGGGAGAAATGCCACTTCATGGTTAAGGAAGGGATAGTGCTCGGTCACAAGAAATCAGAGAAGGGTATTGAGGTTGATCAGGCTAAGGTGGAGGTCATGATGGGTCTTGAGCCGCGTGTTAATGTTAAAGGGATCAGAAGCTTCTTGGGGCACGCAGGGTTCTATAGGCGCTTCATCAAAGATTTCTCCAAGATTGCGCGCCCTCTTACACGGCTGTTGTGCAAGGAAACTGAGTTTGTATTCGATGAGGAGTGTTTGAAGGCTTTCGTGACCATCAAGGAAGCCTTACATCAGCCCCTATAGTCCAAGCACCAGACTGGTCTCTTCCCTTTGAGATCATGTGTGATGCTAGTGACTACGCCGTAGGAGCCATCCTTGGTCAGAAGAAAGACAAGAAGCTACATGTGATCTACTACGCTTCAAGGACCTTGGATGACACGAAATCACGATACACCACTACGGAGAAGGAGCTGCTTGCAGTAGTCTTCGCCTTTGAGAAGTTCAGATAATATCTCGTTGGTTCCAAGGCTATTGTATACACGGATCACGCTGCCCTACGATACATCTACTCGAAGAAAGACACTAAGCCTCGGCTCTTAAGATGGATTCTGTTACTCCAGGAGTTTGACATGGAGATTAAAGACAAGAAAGGGATAGAAAATGGAGTCGCTGACCACCTCTCAAGGCTAAGGATCAACGAGTCTCTCCCTTTAGATGACTCCCTTCCAGAAGAGCAGCTTATGGCGATTACTACTGCTGTTTGTGGGAAGCTAGAAGGGAGGTTTGAGGAAGTGTTGAGTTTTAAAGAGGAGGATCTACCGTGGTATGCTGACGTGGTGAACTACCTAGCGTGTGGTGAGGAGCCAACACATCTCAACAGCTATCACAAGAAGCGGTTTATGAGGGAGGCTAGTGACTACTTTTGGGATGAGCCTTACCTATACAAAAAAGGAGTAGACAGCTTGTACCGGAGATGTGTTACAAAGGAAGAAGCCAGGGACATCCTCTATCATTGCCATGGCTCTTCCTAGGGAGGACATTTCGCCTCATTCAAGACAGCCACGAAAGTGTTGCAAGCCGGTTTCTGGTGGCCCTCCATTTTTAAAGATGCACACGAGTTTGTGAAGAGCTGTGAGGCATGTCAGCGAGCAGGGAATATAACCAAGAGGAACGAAATGCCTCAAGTTCCTATCTTCGAGGTTGACGTGTTCGATGCGTTGGGGATTGACTTCATGGGGCCTTTTCCCTATTTATATGGCAACAAATACATCTTAGTAGCTGTGGATTATGTCTCTAAATGGGTTGAGGCTGTTGCTTCCCCTACAAATGAGTCTAAGGTTGTGATCAAGCTGTTCAAGAGTATCATCTTCCCAAGGTTTGGGGTACCCAAGATTGTTATAAGTGATGGAGGAAGCCACTTTATAAACAAGGTCTTTGAGAGCCTCTTGAGAAAGTATGGGGTTAAGCATAAGGTGGCTACACCGTATCATCCTCAAACAAGCGGTCAAGTGGAGGTCTCCAACAGGCAAATTAAAGCTATTCTGGAGAAGACTGTCGGAGCAACAAGGAAAGACTGGTCAGTGAAGCTGGATGACGTCTTTGGGCCTACCGTACCGCCTTCAAGACGCCGATTGGTACAACTCCTTTCACCTTACTCTATGGCAAGGGCTGTCACCTCCCGGTTGAGCTGGAACATCGTGCATTGTGGGCTGTGAAGAGGCTGAACTTTGATCTCAAGACGGCTCAGGAGAGGCGCCTTATTCAACTACACGAACTGGACGAGTTGAGGCTGAATGCTTACGAGAGCTCCCGGATATACAAGGAGCGGACTAAGGAGGCTCATGATAAGAAGTTGGTTGCCAAGGAGCTTAAGGAAGGATGACTGGTGTTGCTGTACAACTCGAGGCTCAAGCTCTTCCCGGGCAAGCTGAAATCAAGGTGGAGCGGACCGTTCGTGATTTAAGAGGTCTTGCCGTATGGAGCTGTTACTCTGATGGGAAAAAGTGGCAGTGCCTTCACCGTCAACGGACACAGAGTCAAGCCCTACTTGGCAGACAGCTTTGACAAGGAGAGTACCTCGGTGCTTCTCCAAGACCCACCATCCGCTTAGACCAAGTAAGGTCTAGCTAAAGACGTTAAAGAAAGCGCACTTGGGAGGCATTCCCGTGTTTATCTTGTACATACTTCTGCTTTATTTCCCTTTCAGTTATATGCTTTTATTTTGTAAGTGTGTAGGAACAGGTATAAGGAGTCTTAACCTTGACTTTGATGTCTTAAAGAAGCAATAGGGGTTAGAATAAGGCTAGAGATCGAGTGCTAGATCGACTGATTCTGGCTCGATCTTTGCTAGATCGAGTCAGTGAATCGAGAGGAGCCAGTCGATCTAGACGAGAACGAGTGACAAGATCGACCTTGACGAAAAAGGATCGATCGATCCGAATCGGATCGACCGATCTAATTTCTCTCGGGAAAATCTGTTGAAAACTGATCGATCACTCGACTCGATCCATCACTCGATCTATGCCAAATCAACCCCTAAATCGAGGACATAGCTCGATCATTAGGACTTAGCCGAGTAACCCTCTCGATCTAAGCCATTTTGGGCATGAGATCGAGTCCTAGATCGATCAAATGGACTCGATCTCATGCCGAGGTAACAATTTTCTTTCCCTCCTTTACTC
This sequence comes from Thlaspi arvense, assembly GCA_911865555.2. Classification (NCBI taxonomy): domain Eukaryota; kingdom Viridiplantae; phylum Streptophyta; class Magnoliopsida; order Brassicales; family Brassicaceae; genus Thlaspi; species Thlaspi arvense. Next base: position 19,103,920 of record OU466857.2, read on the forward strand.
CTTTCCCTCCAATTTTTAAATTCAAAACTTGGTCAAGGCAAGTATCTTTGACCATAAAAGATGTGCCTTGACCAAGACTTTGTCAGAAACCACTTTCACCACCCATTGTTTTGGTTTTGCTAAAGTCTTTAAATATTTCAACCTACCTCTCACTCTCTCATTCCTGTTTGCTCGAGATTTTTAAATAAAGAGAGTGAGAGTTTTAAGTTTTCAAAGGCTAGCAAAGATATTCTAAACTTCTTGCAAATGTATTTTCAAATTTAATGATTTTATTTTAAGAAAATCTCTTTTAAATCCGCAAGATCTTGTTTTAGAATATATGATTGGTTTTGAATTTTTAAAACTAGCTAAGTAAATGGAATAATTCCAGATTTTTCAGTATCTAAAGATTTGATTTCCTTTTATTTAGCTATGATTTTTATTTATTCTCCAAAATTCTAGGGTAGTTATTATAAATTCTCTCATTCTCTTCTCTCATTCTCATCAAATCGCCGCTTGCTTATTATTATCTTTAGAATTTGTTTCAGGAACCATAGCACCAAAGAGAACAAGAGAGGAGCAAGCACAAGAAGGAGAAGGACAAGAAGTGGTAGCTCAAGAGAGGGTCCGGTGGAGTAAATATGAGAAGAGGGATAAGAAGAGGCTGGAGAGGATCCAGTTTGAACCCACAAAGTTTGCTGATCGAGAGCTTTTGTCTAGGCTCGGGATTCTTGGGGACTTCGATCAACTCCTCAAGAACATTGGCTTGAGGTGTTTGTCACGGATGGATTGCCCAACCATTCCTGAAGTGACAATAGACTTCCTTGCCACCTTGGAGTTCTGGTATGAGAATCCTAGTGCACCTGTCCCTTCCCAAGGCCGCCTCTACTTCAAAGTTGGCCGTCAAGCTTACACACTCTCCATCCCTGAGCTATGCCAAGCCTACGGTCTCAACGCTGATGCATACAAGGTCGAGTTCCCAGCCTTCAAGAAAGCCGACGACTTTTGGGACCTGATCAGCAATGAAGACTACAAAGCCAACACCGCCAAGATCAAGCGAGTTAGGAGTCCGGTGCTGAGGTATACTCTGAAGCTGATTGCCAATACATTCAGTGGAAGGTCTGTTGCTCCTACTGTCACGAAGACAGAGCTGTGCTTCCTGTTCCAAGGTGTGAAGCACTTGGTGTCTGATCCAGATGCGAATGAAGAGCCCATAGAAGATGAACTCGGCGATGAGGTGAACTACGGCTGTGTGCTCGCGGCTTCCCTAGTGAAGTACAAGGCTTATGCCTTACGGTGCAAGGCAACCTCCTCCTACATTGGCGGTTTCCTTACTCCTTTATTCGTGCAAGCCGGTGTACCCATCCATGACTTTGCTCACGTTCCAAATAGAGCTTTCATGGATGAAGCATACATGTGGAATACTGATAGCTTGGGACGCACGCCAGCAGAAGGATTCTATGCCTACCTCTTCATAGATGACGAAGACAAGAAGAGAGTGTGCATCCTCCCCAACAAAGATGAAACCGAGCTGCTTGGTGTTGGGAACATCGAGTTCTTCCCCACAGAGGAAGAATGCTTTGCCCCTTTAGGAGGACCGCCTGCTTCAGCCATTGCCCCACGTCAAAGGTCAGAGTCTCCAGGCCCGGAAGACGAGATGCCCGAGGCTTACACACTTCCCAAACTAGACTTTGAGCCGAGGACAAAAACCGAGAAGTTCCTATCATCGGTGGTAGAGATGCAAATGAAGATTAACAAGTGGCAAGGGAAGATGTTGAAGAAGCTTGGGAAGAAAGTTAAAGCACTTCAGGGAGGCCAGCCTAAGCCAGCTGCAAGCCAAGAGATGCAACAACCCGAGAAGAGAAGGCTCTCAACCGGAGGAGTTGTGATCCGCGAGACCCAAGGAGACAACATTCAGCCGGCGCGCCATTCTCTCCAAGAACCAGCTGACAAAGGCAAAGCAACGATCTCTAGCTCCTCTGGAACATCCTCAAGTTCCAGCCGAGCCTAGACCAGAGGTAACAACCTTCTTCCATTGTATATAACCGCTCATATTTGTTTCTTGCATTGTGTTTTGATGCTCCTTCGGATGAGTTTGCCACCGGGACAGTGTCAAGCAAGTTTGGGGGAGTACTTGTGTGATTTAATCTTGTGTTCTTTGATCTTATTTTCCTTTTTGGATCCTTGAGTCTTAGGTCATGAAAAATTGGTAAAATTTTTAAAATTTTTTTTCAAAGATTCATGTAGTTGCATTCATCATTTTAAAAACATGTTAGGATTGAGTCTAGAGTTTCTCATATCACCTAGGTTGTTTGCATTCTGCATAAGGGGTTAGAATTTCTTAAAAAGGTGTTTTTACTTATGAATCATTTCAATGCCCTAGTTGGTAGTTCTCTAATGCTTTGTTTATGCTTTGAAAGTAAGTTCTAACCATGCTTGGATCACCAGTTAGAATTTTCGTGGCTTGAATTGAACTCTCATGATTTGAAACTCATCCTACTAAGTGAAAACCTTAATTTGAAACTCTAATTATCATTCTTATGCATTTGAAAATGAACACATGGTTTTAAAATATTTAGGCTCTCTTCTTCCTTTTTACCACTCTTTGTGAGCCTAAGTAGAACTCCCTCCTTGAACCTTACCCTCCTTTGAAGCCAAATGTTCTTGTGTGACATCTTTGTGAGGCCTTACTTTCGGTTTGAACTTGGCATAAAGTGTTAGGTTTAGGCGACATGATTTGGTTTTCATATTGATTGCTAGCTTTGCATTTTGAAGCTAGGTGTTGGCTTAGGATAAGTTTGGGGGATCATTGGGGTTGCTTTCTTGTCTATTTGTTTCGGTTTCAAAGAATTTGTGTTTTAAGGAAAGAAATAAGGTTTTAAGTGAAAGGTTTGCTTTTAAAACTAAGCATGATCTAATTTCAGAAGGTAGCTCTCTCATAATAAATAAAAATAAAAAAAAAAAGAAAAGAAAAAAAAACAAAAAGAGCCTAAGCGCCAAATAAAGAAAAATGAAAAGAAAAAAATAATAATAATAATAATAATAAGAGAGCTACTAATAAGAAATTTCTAAGAGCAAAAGTATTTTTCAAAACCTTTTCACTAGCCTAAAAGGTTTAAAAATGTCTTTGTTTTGAAATGGGGATTGCTAAGTGTGAGAAGAAAGGGTAGACTCTTAAGTGGTGAGTGAGGATTAAACTTCTTAAATGAGAGGGGTATAGGATCATTTGATAGTTTACATGGGTAGATGAGAATCTAATCATGTATGCATAAATTGTCTTTACCTTTAATTAATGGTCGATCCACTAGTCGAATTTTAATAATTCGAAGCTCTTTCCTTTAATTAATCTGTTCATTTTTCGTGGTAGTTGCTTTCTTTCTAGTATTTTTAAAATAGGTTTCGCTCTGTTTAGGTTGCTGCATCTAGTTTTTAGTTAATTTCTCATAAACTATATCATTTTGCTTAGATTTGCTTAGGACCTTGCATTCTTTGTGCATTCTCTGCCTCCTAGAAGTGGATTGACACTCTCCTGCTTGCCTTACTACAACATTGCGTGCATTAGAGTGTTGATAACCTCTCTGCTGCATAACACGAGCTAAGAAACCGTTTATCAAGTGCTTTCCCAGTTCTTCGTCTTTCATAAATCCAAGAATTTCACCTCTGGCTATGAAATACGAATGCCCCCGACTGTAACACCCCCGGTTTGATCAAGAGATAGATAAACAGAAAGCGCCACAATATAATCGCCGAGAGCATTCAGGTCTTATTGCTAAGTACTTTTAGCAATATATTATACATATATTATAAAACCAACCGGTTTTACAAAAGCCAACGCCAGTCTACTCCGGTCTTGTTCCGTATGCCTCTTACTGTTCTCCTAGAGATTTCTTGAAACAAATAGGTGAGGCATGAGCAATCTAAGATTACCCAGTGAGTCCAGGACCCTCTATATAACATTTAATTCCCCAACCCAAAACCCCAAAATAAACAATGCAATGCATGCTTACACCATGCAACAATATCAAAACAATAACACAAGCGGAAACTTAATCAAGGGTGGCATGCCCATAGTACCCTCACTGTTACTATGAATGTTGAGGCTATAGCAACCCAGTTACTAAGCCTAAACCACAAACATGACCCTAGCTCACCTGCTATGCATGTCTACACTAGGCCTTAATCATGACCTTAGCCCACTGGCTATGCATGAGAGGCAGACACTACACTAGGCCTCCATCATGACCATAGCTCTACTGTCTATGCATGAGAGGCACACACTACACTAGGCCTCCATCATGACCATAACTCTACTGGCTATGTATGAGAGGCACACACTACACTAGGCCTCCATCACGACCATAGCTCTACTGGCTATGCATGAGAGGCATGATATATCATGGTTTTTATGGTTTTTAACCATGATATAAGTCCTTTTTATTGAGTCTTTTTGGTCTTTTTAGAGTCCTAGTAGAGTCTTTGCAGGTTATAGCATGTCTGGAGCATAAATGGAGATATTGAAGCTTTTTGGAGCATTGTAAGTTGAAGCCACGAAGTGAAGAGCTCGAGAAGAAAAGTATGCATTTGGGTGATGCTCGTCACCACCTTTGGTGACGCTCGTCACCCATGAAGGAAGGAGTGTGGCTGGTTTATTAAAAGTATGAAGGTTATTTGCAGAATTAGCCCAGAAGTTCCATTATTTGCAAGAAAGCCCCAGATCGTGTTTAGCCTCTATTTATTAGGTTTTTCAGCCATTGTTGGCTTTGATCTTAGTTTTGGAGAATTCAGAGAGCTTTAGAGAGGATTTTATTGAGAGCATTTGGGGGGACAGATCCTGTACTCTTTTTGGAGCAGATTTCGAACCCCTTTTGTTTTTATTCTATTCTCTTAATGCAATTTTATTCAATTATGTTTTGTGATTCCATGATAATGTCTGAGTAATTTGTTAGTTAAGTTAGGGCTTTTCAAAGGTTTGTAGAATTGCTATCTATTAAGAATATATTTTGGTTCTTCATCTCTGCTTGCTTGAAAATCGATTTCTTAGACACATCATCTAGAAATCCGAAAATCATAGGTTGTTAAATATATGTGAGAGCATTATTGATAACCTGAACTAGTATTTGATGAGCAAAACAACTTAGTGTAAAGAGATTTGGCTTAGAAGTTTTGTAAACAATTGAATTTGATCATATTGCATGTTTAGGTTGTTAGGATTTGAAAAGAGATTTGAAACTCTGTGATCTAGACATAGTTAACTTCTGCAATGAGACTTGATTACTTATATATTTTCTATTTATGTTTAAAACGGTTCCTAATCATTCCTGATTTCATGCATTCTACATTCTCGGATTCAACCTGCGAACTATCCTTACTTAGCGCTTTTAGTCTTCTGGAACTTAGATCAAACACTAAAATTCGCTTGCTTACTCTTATTTTCATCATTAGCATTACATACATCTCATACTGCTTAGCTTAATCAGAACCTACATTTGATAGTGTAGTCTACATTACTCCTTTGGGATTCGGTACTCCTTGTACTACAACTGCTTTGTTGTGCACTTGCAGTAGTTTTATTTGGGTAAAACCTGAGCCCTATCAAGTTTTTGGCGCTATTGCCGGGGAGTAATTGCTGCCTATCGATTTTTAGTTTTAGGATTAATAGCTACCTAGTCCGTCCCACGGCTGGCACGTAGCAACCCACTCTCGCTGCGAACAGCTCGAGTAGAGCACTGACAGTCGACGGATTTGGAACTGGGATCCTCAAGCCCAGCCCTCAGAGCCAATCCTTTTCCCGAAGTTACAGATCCATTTTGCCGACTTCCCTTGCCTACATCGTTCCATCGACCAGAGGTTGTTCACCTTGGAGACCTGATGCGGTTATGAGTACGACCGGGCGTGAGCGGCACTCCGTCCTCCGGATTTTTCCTGGGCCACCGGGAATGCACCGGACACCATGCGACGTGCGGTGTTCTTCCAGCCGCTGGATCCTACCTCAGACTGAGCCGTTTCTAGGGTGGGCAGGCTGGTAAACAGAATAGATAACTCTTCCCGGAATTCCTGCAGACGTCTCCAGACTCCCTAACGTTGCCGTCAACCGCCATGTCCTGGTTCCAGAATTTTAACCGGATCCCCTTTTGAAGTCCGTGCAAAAGCACTATCAGACGGGTTTCCCCCGACTCTTAGGATCGACTAACCCATGTACAAGTGCCGTTCACATGGAACCTTTCCCCTCTTTGGCCTTTAAAGTTCTCATTTGAATATTTGCTACTACCACCAAGATCTGCACCGGCGGCCGCTCCGCCCGGGCTCAAGCCCTAGGATTTGGGGCGACCGCCCCGCCCTCCTACTCATCAAGGGCTGGCTCTTGCCCCGACGGCCGGGTATAGGTCACGCGCTTCAGCACCATCTATTTTTCGGGGCTAGTTAATTTGGCAGGTGAGTTGTTACACACTCCTTAGCGGATTTCGACTTCTATGACCACCGTCCTGCTGTCTTAATCGGCCAACAACCTTTGTGGGTTCTAGGTTAGCGCGTAGTTGGGCACCGTAACCCGGATTTGGGGCGACCGCCCCGCCCTCCTACTCATCAAGGGCTGGCTCTTGCCCCGACTGCCGGGTATAGGTCACGCGCTTCAGCACCATCCATTTTTCGGGGCTAGTTGATTTGGCAGGTGAGTTGTTACACACTCCTTAGTGGATTTCGACTTCTATAACCACCGTCGTGCTGTCTTAATCGGCCAACAACCTTTGTGGGTTCTAGGTTAGCGCGTAGTTGGGCACCGTAACCCGGATTCTGGTTCATCCGGCATCGCCAGTTCTGCTTACCAAAAATGGCCCACTTAGAGCTCTCGATTCTGTGGGATGGCTCAACAAAGCAGTCGCCCCGTCCTACCTATTTAAAGTTTGAGAATAGGTCGAGAGCATTGCACCCCCGATGCCTCTAATAATTGGCTTCACCCGATAGAACTCGTGTCCGAGTTCCAGCTATCCTAAGGGAAACTTCAGAGGGAACCAGCTACTAGATGGTTTGATTAGTCATTTGCCCCTATACCCAAGTCAGACGAACGATTTGCACATCAGTATCGCTGCGGGCCTCCACCAGAGTTTCCTCTGGCTTCGCCCCGCTTAGGCATAGTTCACCATCTTTCGAGTACCTACAGGCATGCTCACACTCGAACCCTTCTCTGAAGATCAAGGTCGGTCGGTGATGCACCCGTAAGGGATCCCGCCAATCAGCTTCCTTGCGCCTTGCGGGTTTACTCACCCGTTGACTCACTCACATGTCAGACTCTTTGGTCCGTGTTTCAAGACGGGTCAAATGGAGAGCCCACAGGCCAAAGCCCAGACCACGCAGATGTCGAGGCACGCCGTTAAGGCGCGTGCTGCAGACAACAATTACGGCAGCGACGTCTCCGCGAGCGTATCAAAAGCTCGGGCTTTGGCCATGATACAAGAGTTTCGACTCTCTTGGTCAATCACCCATTGTACTAGTCAGTTGTAGTATTTGGGTTTTATTGTCAATCCAAAGGGAGATAAGTTGAATAACAGAAGAGTTGCAAGTATAAAGCTCTAACTCAGGTGCAACAGAGAAGATTGTGTTGCAAAGCAACCAAACTAACAACCTAAGATGATCAAACACCAACAGAACTCAAAGAGAACACTTAGCAATGATCATATAAAGCAAGAACAGAGCAAATAAACAGAGTAATTGGCAAGTTCAAAATTCAAATAAAGAGAAGACAAGTTCCTAGATGTGGTTATTGACTTTGGGGAATTCAAAAGCTAACTAAGGTTGTTTCAAAAATCATTTACCAAACAAACAAGCTAGCAATGCCGATTCCTAGACATAGAGTTCGCAAAGAAGCAAGCAAGTTTAATCTCTTGACAAATAGCACTTTGCTAAACATCCTAACAAAAACTAATCCTCATCAGTGCTAGAACATTCATCAAGCATGATAAACCGACTCTATTTATGTCAAAATACTCCTCAAACAGTCAATCTCTTGAGTAAGGCCAGTAAATCCTCTACTAAACAAGATCAGCATTTCATCAAACACTTGGTGGGCATAAAATGAAGCCTAATTCTAGATTCATGAGATCAAGACAAATATAGCTTAAGAACGGATTAATAGAGAGGAATCAATGTTATTAAGCACTAACCAACCTTAGAAAAGCTTCTAAATTCCCCTAATCTACCACATATAGAAACTTTAAGGTAATTACTCACTAATCATCATGTTGAACATCAAATCACAAAGAGAAAAGATGCTAATCTTGATTAGAAATGGGATTAAGAGAAGATTAAAGGAAAATAAAAACTTAGATTAAGCAAAGATAAAATATGTCTTACAAAAACAGAAAATCAACCAAGAACAGTAAACTGAAAAGACACTTAGTCTAAAAACTCTCAGAACATGGTGTTTATACGAGAAGACAAATGCCCTAACATAATGGCAAAATGGTAAATAGAAGCATATTCGGACTGGATCCCATCGATCATAAGTGATCGATATGGTGATCAATAGGATGGCCATTGGTCTTGAAGGTGACCGATAGGGTAACCGGAATACAACGGATTTGTTTTTATCGGGCACTATCCGATCGATAGGGTGACTGATACATCAGTTGCATTCCCATCGGTCACTCCTTGACTGATGGTCTGATCGATAGCTCCCTTTCGGTCTTGACTTGATCGATACCTTGACCGGTAGGACTCCTTAAACATCTTTCTTGGCACCTCTTGCTTCCTCTTGGCTTGGCTAGCCTCCTGATCCACTCCCACACCTACTCCTTACTCCATTCAGCTTCATAAGCACCTAAAAACATCCTTGATTCAAAGAAAAATGCAAACTACATCGTAAATGCAACCTAAGTTTAAAAAGAGAAGAAAATGAGACTAAAGATAAGGAAAACATGCAAAACAGAACCAAAACATGCACTAAATGCAAGCTTAAATGATGAAAATGTATGAAATATCAACACCCCCACACTTGCCTTTTGCTTGTCCTCAAGAAAACAAGCTAAGACAAATGGAGGATGAGGTTTAAAAGTGGGCATTCAAATCCAAAAGTGCAAAGGTAAAGAGATAAAGTCAACATTTAAGTGCCTAGTTGTAGGATGCAACCATAATCAGCTATACTTTAAAGAACCTAGCCATGCTCATCATGTTTCTAAATGATCTCCAATCTCAACCTAGACAAATGCTCAAATCAATCAACTCTTTAACATTCATTAAGCTCAAAACCATGAATCAAGCTTGTGCAAATCAAGTGAAGACATTTGGTTCAAAGGGTAAGGCCATGAGATTAAAATGATCTCATTCAAGGAAAGGGTTTAAAATCAAAACAGTAAATGAAAATGATTCTATCTTAGGCAAAATACTAAACGTAAAACCACACTTATGCATGCAATTCAAAGCTCTCTTCTACCCTTTTACCCAAAGATGAATCATAAACATTTCTAAACCCCAAAGTGAATCCCTAATTCTACCCTTTTCTTAAACTCTACCCTATCTCCTTCTTCATGGCTGGGGAAATTTCTTCTTTTTGCTTGTGTGGCTGCTTATTTTTGTTGGGACTTGCTCTTCTTTGTTGCATTGGTGCCATTTTTCATCTTTGATGGTCTGCCTTTTGTCTGATATCTTCTTTGGATTGACCCTTCAAAGCATTGATGTTGCTGGTGCCATTCTTTCATAACACTTAGAGCTTTTATTTCCCTTTACTTAACCACAATTCTAGGCTTATTTCCCCATACTACCATTTCAAACTTTTCCTTCTTCTTTTAAAGTATATAATCATTGAAACTCAAAACCACTTAGCTTCTACCCTTTTATCCCAAACTCCTAACCTAGAATCAAGCTCAAGATGCAAGCTGATATCTACAAGAGAGCTCATCATTGCCAGCCTTATTCCTAACACTTTTTGTCAAGACAAAATTTGAAAATGATATGCAAAGGCCTCACAACTCTCAAGATAGTGTTTAAGCTCAAAAGGAGGTTTGGTTAAGGGAGTGGATGAGCTATATGGATCAACAAGAGTGGTAAGAAGGTAAAAGATGATCCAAATATGTATATGGTAGCCATGAATTCACTTTTCAATGCACAACCATGATAATTAAATATTCAGATTAATGTTCAAGTTGATAGAGTTGATTTTCAGAGAACAAATACTTTCAGGATGAGATAAGAGCATAAAATCTAGCAGTCCAAGCATGGTACAGTCTTAATTTCTAGCTTTCTCATGATGCATCAAACAACTAACCACTTAAACACTGAAATCATCTCTAAACACTAAGCACTTTACAAGAAAGATTCATCAATATGCCCTATGCAAATGCAATGCAACCTATATGCAAACACTAGACTCAATCCTAAGAAAATGTAATGCAACTATATGCTTTCTTTTTTGTTTACAAAAACATGCAAATTTATTCAAAGTTTTTGATTTTTTGTGTTTTTTTATGCCTTAGATGGATGCATGATATGCATGTGACTCAAAATGAAAGACAATAAAAAACTAAGAAAAGAATAAACAAGGTCAAACCCCAAATCTCTCCCCCCACACTTAAATTACACATTACCTTGTGTAATGAAAGGAATGAGAGAGAGAAGCAACAGAATATATTACAAAACAAAAGAAAATGCAGTGGTATATACAAAGGAAGGATGTGGTACCTTAATTGTTGTAGGAGGAGTGGTGGGAGGATCCAGGTGTCTCTGGCTGTGGAGATTGACTAGCTCTTCTCTTGTTCCTCCTCTGATTGCCTTGTGAAGATGTTGCTGCTTCTTGAAGTGGAGGAACCCAACATGTCCATTGAGCTTGAGCTTGACATGAGTTGCCATGTTGCCATGTTGTATAGACCTCAGAAGAAGTGTAAGCTGGCACCTCCCATGCCGATGGTGTATGGGACCTTGGCTTATAAGAAGAAGCCCTTGGTTGGTCCCAAGTTCCCCATTGATCAGTTGGTAGCACTTGAAAGGAGTGTCTCCCTTTGGGCATCCACACAGCTTGCTCTTCTTCATCAGGTTCCTCTTGTTGTTGCTCTTCAAAGTGAGAAGTGTGCTCGTGACTATGGCTTTGATTGGAAGCTCCTCTTGATGTAACTCTATTCTTCTTGAACTTCCCCTTGACCATCTTTACTAACTTCTTGATGGTCTTGCCTTGCCATTTACACCATTTCTGAAGTTTCTTGGTATGGTCATGAGCAAACTTCAGAGAGCTCCCTTGGCTTAGGACTTCATGAGGCTTGAAGTGGAACCTGTTTGTGTAGTCCAACAACTCATTCTCATCTAGCTCCTCTTCTTGGGATTCTTCTTGGCTTTCAGCGCCAACAACATCATCTCCTTGTACCTCATATTCACTGTTTTCTTCACTTTCTTTTTGCTCATCTTCCTCACTATCTTTTCCTCTCTCTTCTGTGATAGGAAATCTATGGTAAAGCTGATTCTCGTCGTTGCAAAAACCAATGTTGCTCCTCATGACAAGAGATGTGTGCTGATTATTTGGGAGAAGGAATCTTGCTGGCTCTTCAAGATCTGTGAGGAACTTGTAAATATGCTTTCCTGGGATACTCTTCTCAAGGTAGTGGCTCCTTCTAAGATAATCCATATCTATCCACAATGGGTCCTGAGCATCTTCATCATGTTCCTCAAGGTTCACACCACTTGCCATGAGAATGCTGTCACAACTCCTCCAATATGGAGCTGTGGGTTCCTCTCCCTTTTTCCATTGTTTAAGACCCAGCTCCTATATGATTGGAGCTGCTCCATCAGCATATTCACATAGCATTGGTATCTGCGTGGCGGCTCTAAAGGTGTTCTATCATTGCTGGTGAACATAAGTGAATGCATTCCATTGTATATCAAGTCCCTCTCCTTTGCAAAGAATGTGTTTGCAAGAGCCTTGTGTCAAGCCCAAAGAAAAGGGAAAAGCTGTTGAAGAAGAAGTCCCATACAAAGAGCCAAGTGCTAAAGAACTCATGTAGCAATTCAAAAAATAGATCTTCAAACCTACAAGATACCCCTGTGTCTCCACAATGAAGGAGCTTGGGATCAATGTGGATTGCAAGACAATATTTGAGAACATGGGCCTTGGTGACTTACTGGGGAAACCACTTCCCTCCTACAAGCAGATCACTAATCAGTTCCTCTCCACTTTCAAGGTGGTGAGCTATGAAGAAAGTGAGCTTCCCAATGGTGATGGGTGGATATCATTCAAGCTTGGCAAGTAAAGGTTTACAACTACATTCTCTGAGCTCTCTCAAATCCTTGGTATGTTCCGCTATGATACCAAGAGGGACAAGTTCTTAATCAACTAAAGGCAGCATGAGATGCTATGGGGCGTGATTGGGGCTGGAAAGTTCACGGCAGGAGCCACAAGAAATCAACATCTAAAGCATCGTGCTGTGAGATATGCTCACAAGGCTCTTGCAACATATTCTTTGCAAGAAAGATAACAACCAATCTCTAGAACCGCCACGCAGATACCCATGCTATGTGGTGAATCTAATCTACGTCACTTTGAATTTTCTTTTGTTTTTCAAAGTGATATGATCTCTCAACCATGTTCGTCCCATGTGCATGTAATTATCCCATTTAATTCTTTCATCATTTATGTGACGACGACGTAGATTTGTAGACACTCCAATGGCACGTGAACCCAGTCTTCAGAGAAAATGCTTCAGTTTTGGCACTATGTGTAGTTTTCATATTCCTTTTGCTATGTCAGGATGATCCGCCAGTGGCGGTAGATGTTCCTCAATTTCTTCATGCTGTTGTGAAGCTAACCAATATCCGGATTTGACGTTGTAGATTCCATCTCTTGTATAGCTCCAAATATAATCATCCTTTTTATGAGCTGTAGGAAAATATAGCTTTTGTATGATGTGGTGTTCCATAGGATCAATGAATTGAGTGAGTTTAGAATCATCCCACTGTTGAGTTCATGGGTCGATGAGAGTATCAACATGAGTCTCGGGATTTGACATAGTTGTGAGCACAGGACCCCGTGGTGGTATAGTAGGCAGCTATGCATCTCGTCCTAATTTTGTGTTTTTACCATTCCTGATTCGTCTTTGGATCCCTTTTTGGAGTAGCTGCCACCCGAATCGGAGAGAGTTCCATCCAAATGATGGTTGTGTTCCCACAGATGCTGATAAAATGTCTCCATCTCTAAAATATCGGCCTTTAAACATTTTATGGAGAAGGGAGGATGGTCATTGCATTATTTTCCAGACCTGATTGGCTAGAAGTGCTTGATTAAATCAGCGAAGATCTCTGAAACGCAAACCACCAATACATTTTGGTTTTGACATTTTTTTCCAAGAAAATCCAAGACTTTTTTCTTCTTTCTTTTGTCGAACCCCACCAAAATCTTGAAATCATACTATCTAATTATGAACATATTGCCTTTGGAAGTTGAAAACAGTTCATAGAGTAAACAGGCATAGCATAAGCAACTGGTTTGATATGTATCTCATTTCCAGCATTTGAGAGGAATCTTTTTTGCCAGCCTGTTACCGTATTTCGAACTTTTTCCTTGATGTATTGTAACATCTCCTTTTTCTTCTTACCGAATTGTTTTGGTAATCCCAAGTACTTTCCACCGCCCCCTATGTTTGGTATCTGAAGGATCGCTTTTATGCTTTCTCTTGTATGGCGGTATACATTGTCTTCGAAAGTAATCGCTGATTTATCCATATTGATCATTTGACCAGAAGCCGCAGCATATGTGTCAAAAATTGTAAGTAGATTATGACTGTTCCGGTGATCCGCTCGGAGAAAGAACAATGAATCATCGGCAAATAGCAAGTGAGAGATCATTGGGCCACCCAGACTAACTCGTATACCGATTAATTTTTTGTCTTGCTCAGCTTTTGAGAGAAGGGAACTCAAAACATCAGAACATAATATGAATAAGTAAGGAGATAATGGGTCATCTTGTCGGAGGCCTCTTGTTGCGTTGAATTTACCATTTGGACTCCCATTAATAAGCACTGCGAATGATACAGTACGCACACAATTCATAATCCAATCAATCCAGATTTCAGAAAATCCTTTCTTCCGGAGTACGGCTTCTAGAAATTGCCACTATATCCTATCATAAGTCTTACTGATGTCTGTTTTAACAGCCATGTAAGAGTTAGCACAACGTTTGCGAACTCTTAATGAATGCAAGACTTCGTGTGCAATAAGCACATTATCTGTAATGAACCTCCCCAGTATAAATGCTGCCTGATTTTCTGATACCACTTCGCCAAGTACAGTTTTCAGTCTCACCACCAGAATCTTGGAAATGATTTTGCATAATACGTTACACAGGCTAATAGGTCGAAGGTCTTTCATTGATTTTGGCGGGTCTATCATTGGTATAAGACAGAGGTTCGTATGATTCCAGTCATTAGGCATGAGTCCAGTGGTGAAAAACTTACGTATTTCCCCCACAATTGACGGAGCAACAATATCCCAGTATTCTTGATAGAAAGAGGCTATACATCCATCCGGTCCTGGTGCACGTGTAGCTCCAATTGAGAAAATGGCTTTTCTGACTTCTTCAGATGTGATTTCTCTTGTTTGAGAAATATTCATATCAGGTGTAACCACCGTATGAATATTACTCAAAGCTTCTGATAAATCAACTTGTCCTTGAGATGTGAATAGATCACGAAAGTAGTCTTCGGTACTACTTGCAATATCTATGTTTCCTTGGAGTTCCTCGCCATTAGTTCCTTGTATGGATACTAATCGATTCCTAGCGTTTCTAGTTTTAGTAGCAGCATGATAAAATATTGTATTTCAATCCCCTACTGTAAGCCATTTGTTGCGACTCTTAAGATGCCAATACTGCTGTTCTTTGCGATGCGCTTTTCACCTTGCAGTGTGTGTATTTGCTCCAGCGGAATTGACGGGTTTGTTTGCGCATGATCAATAGATGCCATCAATTCTGTTATTTCCTTGGCTGAATTCAGATTTTGATTTCATTTCCATTCTGCAATGATACGCCAGCAATTATGTATTCTGTTTTTAACGGACACATGTGTAAGGTTTCTGAACCATCCATTCTCTACTACAGACCGAAACTCGGGTATTTTACAAAACCGAGTATCAAACAGAAATCTTTTCTTTCCAAACTCTGTTGTTTTTCTAATCTTAATGATTGCCGGACGGTGGTCGGATTCTATCATTTGTAAATATTCAACTTCAGAAGCTGGATAAGAAGCTTTCCATTCCATATTTGCCATTGCTATATCTAACCAACTTTCGATATCATAATATCTTCGTTTTCCCAACCAAGTCATGTTATCACCAACGAAAGGAAGATCTGAAACATTGCACTGATTAACCATGTTTCTATAGTTAACTAAACTCCATGGTTCTCATGGTCTTTCTCCACGTTTCTCATTGGCGTTTATGACTTCATTGAAATCGCCACACATAAGCTATGGACCAGTTCTAGTAATAGCAATTCTTTCTAGTTTTTCCAATAATATATGTCTCAAACTCCGTTTTGGATGACCGTATACACTAGACAAATAAAAAGACATTTCTTTATTATTAATCTTACAATCAAACAATCGTTCATCAACAGAATTGAAACATACATTAACTGAGTTATTCCAGAACATAGCAAAACCCCCACCTATGCCTAGCGGCGATACACATCTCACATTAGTGTATCCTAACTAAGCACCAACATCTCGGACTATATCATCTGGATTTTTGGTCTCAATGATAAAGAGGATGTCTGAGGAATACTTCTTCTTTATTCCCTTAAGGCGTCGAACTACCAGGTCCCCCTTTAAGCCCCGGCAGTTCCAAAATGCTGTATTCATGGCTGCGCCGGTGGCTTCTGGCCCACCGTGCCTTCTCGGTTGTTTGGAGTTTGTTCCTGAACATTCGTTTCTCCTTTACTGTATGACGTACTCGCTCCATCGTTAGGCGTGACGAACCATTTTCGTGTATCCAAAACTTCCACATGTGTGCGTTTACGCTTGGAAGTGTGTTCCTGAGATTCGTCTGATGTCAGTACGTGACGATCATCACAGTATAGAAGAGCAAGTCCTTCTGAATTGTTGTGTGTTGTGTCTGTCTTGCGTTTCTTCTGTGCTGATGTGTCCTCTATGTTCGCTTGTTGGGTTTCCTTCTCTCCCTTACTATCTGGTTCATATCTCTTATGTGGGCTAATGAATCCCAGTGGTCGATCCTCATCATCCTCTCCATCATCGTCATCTGGTCCATTCGATGGTTCCTCTGGCGCAGTGTTTGAGTTCACTGGGCATTCAGCGGCTTCGTGCGACATTACACCACAAAGCGAACAGAAATTTCTCAATTTCTCATATGAGAAGGTGAGAACATTTTTTTCTTCACCGAATTGGAAAACCTGTTTAAAGCGAAGTGGAACATCTACATTCCACAAGATACGAACTTTCACGTAATTAACATGTTGTGTTCCTTCTCCATCAAAATTGGTTTCTACGAAGATACCCATCTTTTGGCCAATATATCTCACCATCTGTAGAGTTAGGAATTGTAACGGAATTCCTTTGATTTGTATCCAGAAAGGTACTGCCTTTAAATCCTCATCGGAATGGTTAGGAGTCCATTTTACATCCAATCATGGAAGGACCAGTGTCCTCTACGAATGACTGAAAGCATTGAATCCTCCAATTGGAACAGGAATTGGATTTTCCTCTTATCGATAATATGGCTCGTAACTTCTTCCCCAACACCCCACGAGCGAGGCAGAGCATTTAACATTGCACGAAGATTCTGTCTTCTCGGATTCATAGGACGCCCAATTAAACTGAATCTCGTTTCATTCACCGCCGAAGTACAGAGTTCCGTCGGAAGCTTAATGATTTCATCTTCAATACCCAAGGAGATATCTTGTAGTTGCTTTCTAATCTTATCTACCATGATTAGAATGAATAAAGGAAAGTTAAGATCTTCACTCCAATTGTCAGTTAAAGATAAACTGATAGTTATTCTGGTCACCGTCCCTGAATAAACTGCCGTTAACTGGCCTGAAACCCTCTCCACACCAGAGAAACAAACGGTGAGAATGAATCGATACCTCTCTTTTTCTCTCATTTTCTATTTTTCGAATATATTTGTATTTGACTGGCAAAATTAACTTGTAAACTTTTGAAGAATTTATTTTTGAACAAAATTTGTTTTTTGTCAACGTCACTTTTTCATGTTAAAATGATAAAGTACGAGCGGTGCATATTTTAGGTATTTTATGAATGTTAGATGAATGGAGCATAAAACCTCGTCTATTCATTTGCTCTAAGATTTTCCATTCACATAGAAAAAACAATTAAATTAACAAGCAAGTCTTCTTCTTCTGCGTAAAGAAAAGTCTGTCTACGGCGCCATAAACGGCGTCAAGTTGATGTTCGAGCTGTAAGAAGAACAACCATTTGTTTACTGACACGTGGCGGTAGACCAACCAAATACGTGTGTCCTTCTCAGCTTCTCTATCCTTCGTCTATATAGTAAATTAGTAAAGCCAGTTTGGACCTTGTAAATATCATATCACCAACAGTGTTTTGAGAATGGTATGCATTCTTTCTTCTTTATTTTTGACGAAATGGTATCATTCTATTTTCATACTAATTTGTTCTCTCTGTCTTTTTCTATGATTCATTATTTGTCTGATTTTTGTTCTTCTGATATGTCAAAGAATTATGTTCGATGTACAAACACAAAAAAAAAAAGTCTATCTATTTGTTTTCTTATCCACAAAAAGGACGTAGATTAGATTCACCACAGAACGTAGATTAGATTCACCACATAGCATGGGTATCTGTGTGGTGGTTCTAGAGATTAGTTGGTTCCTTTCTTGCAAAGAATGTGTTTACAAGAGCTTTGTGAGCATATCTCACAGTAAGATGCTTCAGATATTGATTCCTTGTGGCTCCTGCCGTGAACATGCCAGCCCCAATCACGCCCCATAGCATCTCATACTGCCTTTGGTTGATTAAGAACTTGTCCCTCTTGGTATCATAGCGGATCATACCAAGGCTTTGAGAGAGTTCAGAGAAGGTAGCTGTGAATCTTTGCTTGCCAAGTTTGAATGATATCCACCCATCTCCATTGGGAAGCTCACTTTCTTCATAGATCACCACCTTGACAGTGGAGAGGAACTAATAGGTGAGCTGCTTGTAGGACGGAAGTGGTTTCCCCATAAAGTCACCAAGGCTCATGTTCTCAAATATTGTCTTGCAATCCACATAGATCCCAAGCTCCTTCATTGTGGAGACACAGAGGTATCTTGTAGGTTTGAAGATCCATTTGTTTAAGTGCTCCATGAGTTCTCTAGCACTTGGCTCCTTGTATGAGACATCTTCTTCTACAGCTTTTCCCTTTCCTTTGGGCTTGGCAGCTTTGTCCCCAACAGGTCTCTTTTCAACAGCCATTGATGACTGCCCATCAGCAACACTTTTGCCCTTCTCTCTTTTAGTGTCTTGAGAAGTTGGCGCTTCCTCTTGTGGTGCTTTCCCTTTCTTTCCAGCAGCAGTTTTTGTTCTCCCCATTGTACTTTTGTGGAACTTCTGAGCACTTAAAAGAAACAAATGAAAGAGAGAGAAACCTAAAAATTTCGTGGTCTTGGTGAGAGAAGAGAGAAAATGAAGTGTGAAGAGAGAAGAGGAGCTAGTTGGCTGTTATAGAGCTTAATGGGAAACCAAGGGAATCAAATGGGTGGCGGACAAAAACAAAAGTGCTCAGAAGTGCAGCTGGGTGGCAGGAAGGAGCCAAATTTTTAAATTTAAACTCCCTTGGCTCCAAGCCAAGAGAGGAAATTTTTTTTTGAAAAATGAAGGACTGACCTCGCAGGATTATTGGTCATTATGACCGATAGCTTGATCGATACGATGCTATCGATCACCTGGAGACCAGTTGCCTGACCGATGGCTCTCCTGCCAAATCCCATCGGTCACATCCTGATCGATATAGTGACCGAAATACATCCGATTTTTTTTCCCTATCGGTTATTACTGACTGATAGGTTGACCGATACATCTTTGGCTCCACAACCATCGATCACTTCATGACCGATAGTCAGACCGATAGGTCTGTATCGATCTGGCCTTGATCGATACGGTGATCGATGGTAGCCAAGATGCATCTGTTATTGTTTCCCCCAAGCATCTTCTCAAGCCCCAAAACGAACTCCTGCTTCTAAAGACACTAGCAAAGCATATAAATGAACTAAAGAGCATAATATATACAAAGGATACCATGGGACTACCTCCCAAGTGTGCTTGTTTAGAGTCACTTAACTTGACTTTGATTATCTCACTAGTGGAGGTGAGGAGAAGGAGTCTTGGAACTCCTTGGTGTTGTCCTGCTTCCCTTGACTCTGGTGGTGATTCCATTCAGCTTGATCTTAGTAAAAGGCATAGTGTTCCCCTCTTGCTGCATCTTGAAGCAAACCTCACCCATCTTTGAGTCACATGGTTGCAAAACCACCTCTCCTCCTTTAGTAACCAACTTGATTTCATGCAAATTCTTGTAACCAACCACTTCAAGGACCTCTTTTTCAGTGGTGTCTTCAAACAGATTCGGCAGACAGCAGCCATCAAAACTCTCTCCTTGGTAGCCCTCAAACTCTGGCCAGTTTTTGTTAACTCCTTTCACCTTGTTAAAATTCATAGAGAAAGCATAATCATGCTCCAGCTTGTTGCCCTTGCTGTCAAACCTCAAGACCTTATCTTTAGTATGTCTAAGCTCAGTTGTGCATTCTCTAGCATCAAATATGGCGCCAGCTGAAGCTAGAAATGGCCTTTCAAGTATGATGGCATTCATAACCTGCCCTTCAACATCCAGTACCAAGAAGTCAGTAGGGATAGTCACTCCTTCAATCTTAATAGGAACATCCTTGAGAGATCCTAAAGGCATCTTCACAGTCCCATCAGCAATGGTAAGAGAGACATTGCTTTGCTGGAACTTAGTGTAGCCTAACTCCTTAGCAGTAGAAGCTGGTAACAGATTGATGCTTGCTCCTAGATCACACAAACAGCTCTTGAAGGTCTTGCCCTTGAGCTCACATGGGAGAGTGAAGCAACCTGGATCTCCAAGCTTCTTGATGTCCAGCTCCTTGACTTCTGAAGCTTTACCTTTAGCTCTCAATTTCCCAAGCTCCTCTTCAGCATTTAAATCTCTCATTTCCTTTTGAGCAGCATAGAGGGTTTCATACTTCTTGACTAGCTGCTCTTTGAATCTTCAAGGGAATGGGATATCAGGCTGGTAGATAGGGAGAACAGCAGCTGGAGTATACTGCTTAGCATCAGAGACCTCAACAAGGTCTTCCATTTTAGCATCAGCAACTTCAAGTGGCGTCCACTTCTCTTCTTCCTTGTTGGCTCCTTCTTCTAAAGAGTTCTCCTTAGTGGCATAAGCTTCAATAAGCTCCTCTTCTCGGGCTGTTGAACCTCCTCGCTTGCTGCTTTCTTAGGTGAGCCTCCTTGAAGTCATTTCACCTTCCTTGCAAGCTTCTTCAGCACCTTGCTCTGCCACTTGTTGATTTTTCTTTGCATCTCCACAACAGAAGCAAGGAACTTCTCCGTTTTAGTCCGCGGCTCAAAGTCAAGCTTGGGAAAGGTGAATGCTTCGGGCATCTCATCATCAGTGGCTGGAGACTCTGATCGTGGTCGGGCAGCTTGCTGAATGGCGGCTGTGGCTCCTAGAGGAGCGAAGCATTCCTCTTGGCTCGGAAGAAACTCAATGTTCCCTACACCAAACAGCTCGGTCTCGTTCTTGTTCGGCAGAATACACGTCCTCTTCTCATTCTCCTCATCGATGTATAAGTACTCGAAGAAGCCCTCAGCTGGCGTGCGTCCCAAGCTATCAGTGTTCCTTAGATATGTCTCGTCCATGAATGCTCTATCCGGAACAGGAGTGAAGTTCTCGAGTTGTACGCCGGCTTGCACGAATAAAGGCGTGAGGAAACCACCAATGAGTGACGAGCTTGCCTTGCACCTCAAGGCATACGCCTTGTATTTGACCAACGAAGCAGCAAGGATGCACCCATAGTTCACGTCGTCTCTGAGTTGATCTTCCAAAGGCTTCTCGTTCTCGTCCGGATCACAAAGGATATGCTTAAGGCCTTGGAACAGAAAGCAAAGCTCCGTCCTGGTCACCGTGGGAGCTACGGACCGGCCACTAAAGGTGTTGGCCATCAGCTTCAAAGTATAACGTAGCACCGGGTTCCTCCAAAAGTTATTCGCTTGAGTGAAGGAGGGGAACTCCACTTTCCTAGAAGCTGCATCGAGGCCATAAGCTTGGCCGAGCTCGGGGACTGAGAGACTGAAAGCTTGGCGCTGTATCTTGAAGGAGAGGCGGCCTTGAGAAGGGATTGTCACGCTAGGATTCTCGTATCCGAACGCCAAGGTGGCTAGGAAGTCGATTGTCACTTCAGGGAAGGTTGGGCAATCCATCCGTGACAAACACCTCAGCCCTATCCTCTGGAGGAGTTGATCAAAATCTCCAAGCAGCCCCATCTTAGACAGCAACTCCCTGTCCGCGAACTTAGTAGGCTCAAACCGAAGCCTTTCAAGCCGTTTCTTGTCCCTCTTCTCATCAGTACTCCATCTGACCCTCTCTTGAACAGCCACCTCCTGACCTTCTCCCTCTTGTGCTCTCTCTTCTCTCGTTCTTTTAGGAGCCATTGTGCCTGAAACAAATTTCTCAAGCAGTTTGATAAGCAAAACGGCGATCGGATGAGAGAAGAAGAAAGGTGAAGAAGAAAGCTTATAACTAATACCCTAGAATTTTGGGGAATTTATAAAAATTATAGCAAAATAAAGGAGAATCAAATCTAGAGATACTAGAAAATCCAGAATTTTTCCTTTTATTTAGCTAAATTTTAAAATTCAAAAACGGCCCTATCATCTAAAACAATGACTTGCGAAATAAAAGAGAATTTTCCAAAAAATATTTTATCAAACTCCAAAAATACCTTTTGCAAGATTGTTAAAGAGTCTTGCTAGCCTTAGAAAACAGATAACTCTCACTCTATTTGCTTAAAATTTTCGAGAAAGCAAGAATGAGAGGGTGAGAAGTTGTTGAAATATTTAAAGGCTAAGCAAGAAACAAAACCATGGGTAGGAAGGGTGGTTTTCTGACAAAGTCTTGGTCAAGGCACACCTTTCATGGTCAAAGATGCTTGCCTTGACGAAGTTTTGAATTTAAAAGCTGGAGGGAAAAGAGTAAAGGAGGGAAAGAAAATGTTACCTCGGCATGAGATCGAGTCCGTTTGGTCGATCTAGGACTCGATCTCATGCCCATAATGGCTAAGATCGAGAGGGTTACTCGATTTGTGACTCGATTCATGATGAATCGAGTCTAGGATCGATTGGCTCCCTCGATCGTTGAGATTTTGGGGGTCGATTTGGCATAGATCGAGTGATGGATCGAGTCGAGTAATCGATCTGTTTTTAAAGGATTTCCCGAGAGAAATTAGATCGGTCGATCCATTTAGGATCGATCGATCTATTTTCATCTAGTTCATTCTCGTCTAGATCGACTGGCTCCTCTCGATTCACTGACTCGATCTAGCAAAGATCGAGTCAGGATTAGTCTATCTAGCACTCGATCTCTAGCCTTTTCTTAACCCCTACCGCCTCTTTTGACTTTCAAGATCGAGGTTTAGACTCCTTATACCTGTTCCTACACACTTGCAAAATAAAAACATAAAACTAAAAGAGAAATAAAGCAGAAATATGTACAGGATAGACATAGGAATGCCTCCCAAGTGCGCTTTCTTTAACGTCTTTAGCTAGACTTTACTTGGTTTAGACAGATGGTGGATCTTGGAGAAGCACCGAGGTACTCTCCTTGTCATAGCTGTCCGCCAAGTAGGGCTTAACCCTGTGTCCGTTCACGATGAATGCACTGCCACTCTTGCCCATCAACGTGACAGCTCCATAAGGTAGCACTTGTTGGATCACAAACGGCCCGCTCCACCTTGACTTCAGCTTTCCCGGGAAGAGTTTTAGTCTTCAATTGTACAGCAACACCAAACCTCCTTCCTTTAGCTCCTTGGCAACCAACTTCTTGTCATGAGCTTCCTTAGTCTGCTCCTTGTATATCCGAGAGCTCTCATACGCGTTCAACCTTAGTTCGTCCAGTTCATGTAGCTGGATGAGGTGCCTCTCTTGAGCAGTCTTGAGGTCAAAGTTCAGCCTCTTTACAGCCCACATTGCACGGTGTTCCAGCTCAACCGAGAGGTGATAGCCTTTGCCATAGAGCAGAGTGAAAGGGGTCGTACCAATCGGTGTTTTAAAGGCGGTACGGTAAGCCCAAAGAGCGTCGTCCAGCTTTACTGCCCAGTCATTCCTTGTTGCTCCGACTATCTTCTCTAGTATAGCCTTGATTTGCCGGTTGGAGACTTCCACTTGACCGCTCGTTTGAGGATGATACGGTGTAGCCACTTTATGCTTAACGCCGTACTTTCTCAAAAGGCTCTCAAAGATCTTGTTTATGAAGTGGCTTCCTCCATCGCTTATAACCACCTTTGGTACCCCAAACCTCGGGAAAATGACGCTCTTGAACAGCTTGATCACCACCTTAGAATCGTTTGTAGGGGAAGCAACAGCCTCAACCCATAAAAGGCTAAGGGAAATGATCTTTCCTAGTTGCAAGATTAAGTTTCCTATAATCAATACACATCCTATGACCAGTGATGGTTCTAGTAGGAATAAGCTCATGTTTTTCATTCCTTATACAGGAGAAACCCATGTGCTGTCAATTATGGGATTGATCACGTCAGCCTCTAAAAGCTTAAGGATCTCTTTCTTAACAACCTCTTTCAAATTAGGATTCAAACGCCGTTGATGTTCTATAGAAGAGGCGTTCTCATTATCCAAGTGAATCATGTGAGTGCAAAACATTGGTGAAAGGCCCTTGATGTCACTGAGAGAGTACCCAATGGCCTTCCTATACTTTCTCAGCTCCGTCAGGAGCGAGTGCAACTCATCATCACTTAAGTTTTCATTCACAATCACGGGATAGGTGTTATTAGGCCCTAAGAAAGCATACCTTAGCCCTTTTGGGAGCTCCTTAAGGTCCACCTTTGGTGCTAACAGCTCGCTCCAGTCATCCTCGTGGCTGTTGTTATCGTTTTCCTCCTTGGAGCCCTCCTTATAACCCGAGGCATGGCCCTTAAGACTGCTTTCCTCAACCGATATCCCTTCTGAAATCGAGTCGTCCTGTCGATCTTGCTCTCGATGTCGTCTAGATCGAGTGGTTTTGCTCGGTTCACTTACTCGATTTAATGTGGATCGAGTAAGGGATCGAGACGCTGAGTCGATCTCCGGATTAGACCCCAAACTGATCGGAAGGTCTTTCTCGATCTTTGACTCGATTGTTTTCCTGGATCGATCACCCCTCTCGATCTGACTGTCGATTGTTGCACAGGATCGAGTTGTGTTCTCGATTGCCTTGTCTATCTGACATATGGATCGAGTGATTGCGTCGATTTCATAGTCGATTTCTAGGCAGCAGCTTTCATCCTTCTTAGCAACCTTTTTAGAATCCAGCAAGTTGACGTACTCCTGGGTCCTCTGATCCACATAGCCAAACTCTCCTGGCTCCTTAGTCAGTGCCAGCTTCAACTGATCTTCCTGAGCCAGCTCTTCCAGCAACTCATCCGCTAAGGCATCCAATGTATCAATGTAGAAAGCTTGCCCTTCTATAGTCGGCTTCTTCAGAACCTCATTAATATCGAAGTCCAGCCTTATATCCTTTCCTTAGTGCAAGGCAATCTTCCCGTTCTTGACGTCAATGATAGCCCCGGCGGTTGCAAGGAATGGCCTTCCAAAGATGAGCGGGTCCTTAGGCTCTTCATCCATATCCAACACGATGAAGTCCGTAGGCACGTTCACGCCGCTGATTCGCACCGGTAGATCTTCAAGCAGCCCCACTGGTAGCCTCACACTCCTATCAGCCAGTACCAACGAGATTCTACAGTCTTTGAAACGAGTAAAGCCAAGCTTCTTCGCCACGAAATGAGGCATCAGATTTATGCTAGCTCCGAGATCACAAAGGCAACTCTTGAACTCCAGAGGACCTAAAGCGCAAGGTATAGTGAAACTTCCAGGTTCTCCCAACTTCTTAGGGACTATCTCCTTATGTATCACAACACTACACTCCTCACTTAGAACAAGCACCTCCTTGCTTTCCATATTTTTCTTCACGAGAGTGCCTTTGAAGAATTTGGCGCATTCAGGCAGTCAACGAGAGGTAGCTTGATCTCTACGTCCTTAAGATGCTTCTCAAAGAGGATTATGTGCTTCTCTATGAGTTGCTTCTTGCAACGGCCAGGAAAAGTCAGCTTAGGTACATATGGTGGAGGTACATAAGCATCCTTCTCCTTGGTAGCTTGCTCTGCTCTCTTTTCAACAACTGCTTTGTCTCCTCTTCTTGGCCCTTGGATCCAGACATTGTCAAAATTAATCTTATTATCAGCTGAAGGCTTACCCTCCCCCTCTTGAATTACAACGTCCTCGTTGTTTTTAGGAGTCACCGGAGGTGGTAGCTCTTTGCCGCTTATTAACGTGATGGTGTTGGCATATTCCTTAGGATTATGCTCACACTTGCCCGGTAGGCTATTCTGACCACTTGTACTCGCTTTCCCTTTCTCTAGCTGCTTGATCTTGTTGTTTAAGTTGGTGATCTGAGTGGCGAAGTCAGTGAGAGACGAGTCTAAACGAGTGTTCATCTCGGCGAACTTCTGGTTTGTAGAGGCTTGCCCTTGGATCAGCTGCTGAAACATGGCCTGAACCGGGTCAACTTGTTGTTGCAACGGCTGTTGCTGCTGAGGTGCAAAGCCCGGAGGGTAGTTTGGCGTATAACCCTTGTTACCTTGATGTTGCCCTTGGAAGTTGTTCTGCCCTTGACCTTAGAAGCCACCACTCGGCTGAAAACCTTTGTTGTAAGGGATGAAAGGCTTTGCTTGCTGAGCAGGGTACACATGGTCCTTAGGGTTGGCAACGTTGGTACTACGGTAGGAGAGATTGTTGTTCTGGTTGTAGCCGTAAGGTTTGTAATTGTTCTGTCCCGTCACCCAATTGGCTTCTTCCTGGCTCAACTCAAGCTCTTCTTGATTCTCATCAGCTTCACCAACAAAGTGAACATGCTTCTGGTTGGCTAACACCAGCTTAACAATCTTCTCATGCAAAGATGTCAGCTCCTTTTTGTGAGACTCTAGCTCGGATCCTCTCGGTGCACGGTCATAATCCTCAGCATAATTGCCATCACTCAATGCCAAGTTCTCAATCAGCTCCATGCCCTCTTCTACCTCCTGACCAAGGAAGTTCCTTTTACTAGCTGTGTCAAGCAACAACCTGATCTTTGGTGAGGCTCCGCGGTAGATGGTGCTGAGTAAGGTCTCCTCACTGAAACCATGATGAGGAGATTGGATCGTGTAATCTTTGAAACATTCCATTGCCTCGTTGAACGCTGAGTGAAGCCGCTGATTTCACTTCTCAACCATGCTGTTCTGGTGCTGGAGAAGAATTTTGAGAGAAAGGTCTTCTTACACTCTGCCCATGAGGTGATGGTGCCTTGTGGGAGGGTCTTCTCCCAATGCCTAGCTTTGTCTCCGAGTGAAAAGGGAAAGAGGTGCAGCTTGAAGGCGTCTTCTGAGATGCCGTTTATCTTGATCATTCCACATACTTGCTCGAAATTATCTAGGTGCTCCAAGGGATCTTCCATTGCTAAGCCGTGGAATTTGTTGTTTTGCACCATGGAGATGAATCCTGGCTTAATCTCAAAGTTGTTGTTCTGTACAGGAGGCGGAGTGATCCCAAACCGGTTATGGTGAGTGTTGGGAGCGTCTCCGGCTCCTATGATCCTTGGGGGTCTAGTCGCGTGTTGGGGGTTTCCATTGCCCCTTCCCACTGCTCCGTGAACTGGAGGAGGGCCCTCGGGATGTTCCTGCTCGGCCATAGCTTCAAAGTCTACCAAACCATGCTGAACTATCTCCTCAAAGGCTCTTGCGTGTTCTCTAACTCTTCGTTGCATTAAATGACCAAGCTGATGAATGTTGTCCAAGGGTTGAAGTAGATTGTTGTCTCCCCTTGAACGAAGATTCATGTACCTGACAAGCACACGTTGTAGAGTAGAAAATTAGTAACTAAAACAAGGAAAGGCTTAATCTTCACTAAGTCCCAAATCTCTATGCTTTCTAAACAATCCTAGGATGGCAACGGCGCCATTTGATAACTACTTTCTTTGCAAGGGTGTGAATGCAATGAGGCTATCAAAACTCAAATGCAAGACAGGTTGTAGCACAGTATGCAAGAAAGAGTCAATCCACACCTAGGATGATAGAAAGAGCAAAGAGAATGCAAGGGCTTTGCAAATCTAAGAAAATAAAGATCGGTTTTGAGAAAATCCCTAAAAGCTAGATGCAACAACTAAATGGAATGCAAAACTATTTTAAAATTACCAGGAATGACCAAACTACCATGAGGAACAAACAGAATAATTAAAGAACAAAGCTACGAATCACTAAAATTCGACTAGTGGATCGACCACTAGATCGAGCAACAACGATCGATCTCGTCTAAAAATGTAAGAGCAGCAAAACTAACGACCAGGATGCTATCAAAGATCAAGCGAATGATGAACGAAGATGTAAGAAAGCTGAGAGAGAAGGGTCTAGGGTTGAGATTCATGGTCTGGGGGTTCAAGGGTCCAAGTTGGGGTTGAAAACTTTAAATCGACTCACTTTGTGAGATTTCCTAAGCCTTGAAAACAAAAACAAGATCCATCTGTGGCTTTCGGTATGGATCACTCCTTCATCCTCTCCTCCAAACCCATGGCTTCTGGTGGAAAGAGAGGTTGAAGGGCAATGAACTCAGATTTCAAACACACGGCCTAACTAGTCCCCTAAACTTCCATGGCTTTTGGGAAAGGATAACTAGTCTCTAGGATGTGATTTTCAGAGATCTCTGGATCCTGTCAAGGTAAGAGACCTCTCTGATCATAAAGATCTTGGCGTGAGAGTCTTTAAGCCTTAGGGACTCAACATCCTAGAAGAGAAAGCCATTAAGAACAAGAAAACTACCAACTTGAAAATCCTTTAGACCCCGTGAATCCTCTCAACCCCGAGACCCAGATGAAACTACTCGCTACACATGAGAACAACCGAAATAAACATGAAAGATGAAGCGATGAACATGAAAACGATTACTTAAAGCTTAAACGATTCGAAAATATCCAAGAACAAAGCTCAAAGTCTAACAATGGCGGATGATCTCCAAAAACAGAGAGAAAAGCATAAAAAGATAAGGATCAAAAAGTGTGTGTGAAAAGGTCATCGCTGCCTTCCCAAAATGGCCCAAACAGCTCAATGGTCCCCCCTTCGCTAGCGGCCAAAAGCGGTTGAAAGGACAGAGATTGACTTCGGGATCGAGTGGCTCTCTCGATCACTTTCGGACATCGTGTCTTCAACTCGATCTGGGTCTCGATCATCTTCCTTGGATCGCTTGGTCTTCTCGATCTTCTGGTCGATCTCATCTAGATCGACCTGCCATGCTCGATCTGCTCCCCGATCTCTGGTCCTTAGCAAACATCCGACCTTGCACGACTCCAAAGTAGCCAGAAACAACCTGAATGTGATGCAAAATGCAAGGAACATGCGTATGCTGGTGCGAGAATGCTCTTGGACCCTAAGTGATGCAATCTAGTCTAAAGCGTGATGTAAATGCATGAAAAGCTAACTAATATGTATGCAAAATACATGCAATATGCAGTAACATCACTCAACAACCGCTTTATCTCCTCTTCTTGGCCCTTGAATCCAGACATTGTCAAAGATGATCTCATCATCAGCGGAAAGCTTACCCTCCCCCTCTTGAATTACAATGTCCTCGTTGTTCTGAGGAGTAACAGTAGGTGCTAGCTCTTTGCCGCTTCTTAACGTGATGGCATTGGCATATTCCTTAGGATTCTGCTAACACTTGCCCGGTAGGCTATTCTGACCACTTGTACTCGCTTTCCCCTTCTCTAGCTGCTTGATCTTGTTGTATAAGTTGGTGATCTGAGTGGAGAAGTCAGTGAGAGACGAGTCTAAACGAGTGTTCATCTCGGCGAACTTCTGGTTTGTAGAGGCTTGCCCTTGGATCAGCTGCTGAAACATGGCCTGAACCGGATCAACTTGTTGTTGCATCGGTTGTTGCTGCTGAGGTGCAAAGCCTGGAGGGTAGTTAGGCGTATAACCCTTGTTGCCTTGATGTTGCACTTGGAAGTTGTTCTGCCCTTGACCTTGGAAGCCACCACTCGGCTGAAAACCTTTGTTGTAAGGTATGAAAGGTTTTGCTTGCTGAGCAGGGTACACTTGGTCCTTAGGGTTGGTGACGTTGGTACTACGGTAGGAGAGATTCTTGTTCTGGTTGTAGCCTTGGGTGTAGCCGTGAGGTTTGTAATTGTTCTGTCCCGCCACCCAATTGGCTTCTTCCTGGCTTAACTCAAGATCTTCTTGATTCTCATCCGCTTCGCCAACAAAGTGAACATGCTTTTGGTTGGCTAACACGAGCTTATCAATCTTCTCATGCAGTGATTTCAGCTCCTTTTTGTGGGACTCTAGCTCAGATCCTCTCGGTGCACGGTCATAATCTTCAGCATAGTTGCCGTCACTCAATGCCAAGTTCTCAATCAGCTCTATGCCCTCTTCTACCTCCTGACCAAGGAAGTTCCCTTTACTAGCTGTGTCAAGCAACAACCTGATCTTTGGTGAAGCTCCGCGGTAGATGGTGCTGAGTAAGGTCTCCTCACTGAAACCGTGATGAGGACATTGTATCATGTAATCTTTAAAACGTTCCATTGCTTCATTGAATGTCTCATTGTTCCGCTGAGTAAAGCCGCTGATTTTGCTTCTTAGCCTTGCCGTTCTGGTGCTAGAGAAGAATTTTGAGAGGAAAGCTTTCTTACACTCGGCCCATGAGGTGATGGTGCCTTGTGGAAGGGTCTTCTCCCAATGCCTAGCTTTGTCTCCGAGTGAAATGGAAAAGAGACGCAGCTTGAAAGCATCTTCTGATATGCCGTTTATCTTGATCATCCCACATACTTGCTCAAAATTGTCAAGGTGCTCCAAGGGATCTTCCATTGCTAAGCCGTGGAACTTGTTGTTTTGCACCATGGAGATGAAACCTGGCTTAATCTCGAAGTTGTTGTTTTGTACAGGAGGAGGAGTGATCCCAAACCTATTGTGATGAGTATTGGGAGCATCTCCGGCTCCTATGATCTGTGGGGGTCTAGCCGCGTGTTGGGGGTTTCCATTGCTCCTTCCCACTGCCCCGTGAGCTGGAGGAGGTCCCTCTGGATGCTCGTGTTCAGCCATAGCTTCAAAGTCAACCAAACCATGCTGAACAATCTCCTCAAAGGCTCTGGCTTGTTCTCGTACTCTTCTTTGCCGTGAATGACCAAGCTGATGAATGTTATCCAAGGGTTGAAGTAGATTGTTGTCTCCCCTTGAACGAAGATTCATGTACCTGAGAGACACACGTTTTAGAGTAGAGAGATTAGTAACTAAAACAAGTTAAAGGCTTAGTCTTTACTAAGCTCCAAATCTCTATGCTTTCTAATACTCCTAGAATGGCAACGGCGCCATTTGATAACTACTTTCTTTGCAAGGATGAGGATGCAATGAGGTTATCAAACTCAAATGCAACACTTAGGTTGAGTACAATATGTAAGTGAGAGTCAATCCATTTCTAGGAGCTAGGAAGATCAAAGGGAATGCAAGAGCAGTGTAAAGCTAAGCGAATAACAGGCGATCTTGTAAAAATCCTAAAAACTATATGCACCAACCAAATGAAATGCAAAACTATTTTAAAAATACCAGGAATGATTAAACTACCACGAGGAACAAGGGGAATAATTAAAATGCAAAGCTATGAATTACTAAAAATCGACTAGTGGATCGACCACGGGATAGACCACTAGATCAAGCAACAATGATCGATCTCGTCTAAAAATGCAAGTGCGATGAAACGAACGACCAGGATGTGACGAATACCAAGCGAATGGCTAACGAAGATGTAGGAATGCTAAGAAAGAAGGGTCTAGGGTTGAGATTCATGGTTCAGGGTTTCAAGGGTCCAAGTTGGGGTTGAAAACTTTAAATCGACTCACTTTGTGAGATTCTCTAAGCCTTGAAAACGGAAACAAGATCCATCTGTGGCTTTCGGTATGGATCACTCCTTCATCCTCTCCTCCAAACCCATGGCTTCTGGTGGAAAGAGAGGTTGAAAGGCAATGAACTCAGATTTCAAACACACGGCCTAACTAGTCCCCTAAACTTCCATGGCTTTTGGGAAAGGATAACTAGTCTCTAGGATGTGATTTTCAGAGATCTCTGGATCCTGTCAAGGTAAGAGACCTCTCTGATCATAAAGATATTGGCGTGAGAGTCTTTAAGCCTTAGGGACTCAACATCCTAGAAGAGAAAACCATTAAGAACAAGAAAACTACCAACTTGAAAACCCCTTAGACCCCGTGAATCCTCTCAACCCTACTCGCTACACATGGGAATAACCAAAATAAACATGAAAGATGAAGCGATGAACATGAAAACGATTACTTAAAGCTTAAACGATTCGAAAATATTCAAGAACAAAGCTCAAAGTCTAACAACGGCGGAGGATCTCCAAACCAGAGAGAAAAGCATAAAAAGATAAGAACAAAAAAGTCTGTGTGGAAAAAGACATCGCCGCCTTCCCAAAATGGCGAAAACAGCTCGATGGTCCCCCCTCGCTAGCGGCCGAAAGTGGTTGAAAGGACAGAGATCGACTTCGGGATCGAGCGGCTCTCTCGATCACTTTCGGACATCGTGTCTTCTACTCGATCTGGGTCTCGATCATCTTCGACGGATCGAGTGTTGCATCCGACCTTGGTATCGATCTTCGTTTGGATCGAGTGGTTGACTCGATCCGGCTCTCGCTCTGCATGGCATCATTTACGTCCGTACCATTTGATCGATTGCTCCACTCGATCTTCGTCTCGATCATTTTCTGTGGATCGCCTGGGTGTCTCGATCTTCTGGTCGATCTCATCTAGATCGACCTGCCATGCTCGATCTGCTCCCCGATCTCTGGTCCTTAGCAAACATCCGAACTTTAACGAACTGCCACAACAGCTTCAGCACGTCCACGAACCTCCACGACTCCAAAGTAGCCAGAAACAACCTGAATGTGATGCAAAATGCAAGGAACATGCGTATGCTGGTGCGAGAATGCTCTAGGACCCTAAGTGATGCAATCTGGTCTAAAGTGTGATGTAAATGCATGAAAAGCTAACTGATATGTATGCAAAATGCATGCAATATGTAGTGACATCAGAATGCCTCCCAAGTGCGCTTTCTTTAACGTCTTTAGCTAGACTTTACTTGGTTTAGGCAGATGGTGGGTCTTGGAGAAGCATTGAGGTGCTCTCCTTGTCAAATGCACTCGCCATGTACGGCTTAACTCTGTGCCCATTCATTGTGAATGCATCTCCACTCTTGCCGACCAACGTGACAGCCCCGTAAGGTAGTACTTCCTTGATCTCATACGGACCGCTCCACCGTGACTTCAGCTTTCCTGGAAAGAGCTTGAGCCTTGAGTTGTAAAGTGATATGCTCAAATTAACCCTTAGAGCTACTCTCTCAAATTAAGAGATCACGGTAGTACTTAGGGATCGAATCCACAAGGACTTGAGACTATCACTCAACAGATTTTAGATTCAAATAAAGCTAAGCAGTAGATAATAAAATAAAACTAAGATATTTGCAAAATCAATGAGATCAGGATGGTTGTTGGTTCTTAAAATCAATAGAGACAAGCGCTAGACAATGGGAAATTCGTAGGTTGACATAAATCGCAGACCATGGACTGGAAGGAATATTTATTAAAACCGTTCTATAACTCGAAACACTAGTGTAAAACTAATCGACTTCCGTCGCAGAGATTAACTATGATCAGATTCCAGAATTCCAAATTCCTTTGCAAACTCTAACAACCTAAACATGCATTATAGATCAGGTTCGATAAGTTCACAAAACCACTAATCCAAATTCCTTTGCAACTAGTTATTTTGCTCATCTAAGATAGTTCTGGTGATTAACAATGTTTCCACATCTATTAAACAACCTAAGATCTGATTTCTAGGTGATCAGTATTAAAGCAATCAAGATGAAGAACCAAATGATTTATCCTTCCAGTTTTGTAGTTCTAACAATTCATTATCAACCTTTGAATAACCCAAAACCTAACTAGCAGATTACTCAGACATAGCAGGTGAAACACAAATCATAACTGAATAATATTGCATTAAGAAAATAGAGTAAAAGATGAAGGGGTTCGAAATTCTTCTCTACAGAGTATGGACTTGTCTCCTCAAAAGCTCTCAATCTAATCTCTCTCTTAGTCTCAATGAATATCAGAAAATACCTCCTAACAATGGCTTAGAAAACCTAAATACAAGTCTAAACACGAACTGGGGCAAAAGTACAAATAGTGGGAAACTTCTGGGCCAAGCTGCAATTTCTTCTAATGAGATTTAACGCTTCTTCGCAACCACGATCGGTGTCGATCGACACCAAGAGGTGGGTGTCGATCGACACCTTGCTCTTTAATGCCTTCCGACTTGGTCTTTTCAGCAACAGCTTCAGTATAGCTCCAAAAGGTTCCATAATCCACAATTATGCTCCATTCGTACCTAAACCTGCAAAGACTCTTTAGGACTCGAAAAATACCAAAAGACTCTATAAACAAGACTTATATCATGGTCAAAAACCAGCAAAAACCATGATATATCATAAAGCAGCAATAAATTCCCTTCCTTAAGCTCCTTAGGTACCAGCTTCTTGTCATGAGCAGCCTTGGTACGTTCCTTGTAGATCCGAGCGCTTTCGTAGGCATCCAGCCTTAGCTCATCAAGCTCGTGCAGTTGGATCAAACGCTTCTCCTGAGCCGTCTTCAGATCAAAATTCAGCTGCTTCACAGCCCATAAGGCCCTATGCTCCATCTCAACAGGAAGGTGACAGCCTTTACCGTAGAGAAGAGTGAAGGGAGTGGTACCAATAGGCGTCTTGAAGGCAGTCCGGTGTGCCCACAAAGCGTCATCTAACTTCGTAGCCCAGTCCTTCCGAGTAGTCCCAACTGTTCTCTCGAGTATCGCCTTTATCTGACGGTTAAAGACCTCTACTTGGCCACTCGTTTGAGGATGGTAAGGCGTAGCTACCTTATGCTTCACACCATACTTCTTTAGCAGATTTTCAAACAGCTTGTTGATGAAATGGCTCCTTCCGTCGCTTATCACCACCTTGGGAACTCCAAACCTCAGAAAAATAATGCTCTTAAAGAGCTTGATCACCACCTTAGAGTCGTTTGTTGGGGAAGCAATGGCCTCAACCCACTTAGAGACGTGGTCTACAGCTACGGGTATGAACTTGTTGCCGTATGATGAAGGGAACGTCCCCATAAAGTCTATGTCCCACGCGTCAAATACATCTACCTCGAAGATAGGAACTTAAGGCATCTTGTTCCTCTTAGTGATATTCCCTGCTCGTTGACACGCCTCACAGCTCTTCACAAACTCGTGTGCATCCTTGAAGATAGACGGCCACCAGAAGCCAGCTTGCAACACTTTTGTAGCAGTCTTGAACGAAGCAAAGTGTCCTCCGTAGGAAGAGCCATGGCAGTGAAAGATAATGTCCTTGGCTTCTTCTTTCGTAACACACCTCCGGTATAAATGATGTTACTGCATATTACATACATTTTGCATACTCATTAGTTAGCTTTTCATGCATTTGTATCACATTTTAGGTTAGATTGTATCACTTAGATTCCTAGAGCATTCTTGCACCAGCATACGCATGTTCCTCGCATTTTGCATCACATTTAGGTTGAGGCTGCTTCGGTGTCGTGGAGGTTCGTGGACATGTTGAGGCTGTTGTAGCAGTTCGTGGAAGCTCGGATATTTGCTAAGGATCAGAGATCGAGGAGCAGATCGAGCATGGCCGGTCGATCTAGGATGTGATCGACCAGAAGATCGAGCCAACCAGGCGATCCAAGTAGAATGATCGAGACGAGGATCGAATGAAGCAGTCGATCAAATGGTACAGACGTAAATGACGCCATGCAGAGCGAGAGCCAGATCGAGTACACCACCCGATCCAACCGAAGATTGATACCGAGATCGGATGCAACACTCGATTCGTCGATGATGATCGAGACCCAGATCGAGCTGAAGACACGATGTCCGGATATGATCGAGAGAACCGCTTGATCCCGGAGTCGATCTCTGTCCTTTCAACCACTTTCGGCCGCTAGCGAGGGGGACCATCAGCTTGTTTTGGCCATTTTGGGAAGGCGGCGACGTCCTTTTCCCACACAACTTTCAATCCTTATCTTTTTCTATATGTTTTCTCTCTGGTTTTGACGAAGAACACCATTGTCGAACTTGAGTTTTTCTTAAGCTTTGTAATCGAATCGTTTTCATCTTAATCTAGTTTTCTTTTCATGTTCATCGTTTCCTTTTACATGCTTTGATTAATTTACCTTATGTGTAGTGTGTAGTTTATTTGGGTTCGGGGTTGAGAGGATTAAGGGGTCTAAAGGGTTTCGATCTTGGGGTTTTCTAAGTGTTTTCAATGGCTATCTCTTCTAGGGTGTTGAGATTTCAATGCTTGAAGACTCTCACGCCAAGAGCTTCATGATCCGAGAGGTTCCTTACCTTGACAGGATTCAGGAGCCTCAGAATATCACACCCTAGAGACTAGTTACCCCTTCCCAAAAGCCATGGAAGTTTGGGGGACTAGTTAAGCCATTCATTTGAAATCTGTTTTCCATGCCCTTCGACCTCTCTTTCCACCAAAAGCCATGGGTTTGGAGGAGGGGATGAAGGAGTGATCTATACCGAAAGCCACAGATAGATCTTGCTTAGTTTTCAAGGATTAGAGATCCTCACAAAGTGAGTCGATTTAAAGTTTTCAACCCAAGGTCGAACCTTTGAAACCCCTGACCATGAATCTCAACCCTAGGCCCTTTCTTTTAGCATCTTTACATCTTCCCTCGTCATTCGCTTGATCTTTGATAGCATCCTGGTCGTTAGTTTTACTGTTCTTGCATTTTTAGACGAGATCGATTGTTATTGCTCGATCTAGTGGTCGATCCCATGGTCGATCCACTAGTCCAATTTTAGTAATCCGAAGCTTTGTCCTTTAATTATTCTGTTTGTTCCTCGTGGTAGTTTTATCATTCCTAGTAATTTTAAAATAGGTTGCATTCCATTTAAGTTGCTGCATCTAGTTTTTAGGGATTTTCTCATAACTTATCTTGTTTCGCTTAGATTTGCATTAGTCCTTGTATTCTCTTTGCATTCTCTATCATCCTAGGTATGGATTGACTCTCTCTTGCTTGCTGTACTACAACCTGTCTTGCATTTGAGTTTGATAACCTCATTGCATTCTCACCCTTGCAATCAAAGTGTCTATCAAATGGCGCCGTTGCCTTCCTGGGACTGTTTAGAGAACATAGAGATTTGGGACTTAGCAAAGACTAAGTCTTTACCTCGTTCAAGTTACTAATCATTCTACTCTCAAACGTGTGTTCCTAGGTATATGAATCTTCGTTCATGGGGAGATAACAATCTACTTCCACCTTTGGACAATATTCATCAGCTTGGTCATTCACGGCAAAGAAGAGTCAGAGAACAAGCCAGAGCCTTTGAGGAGATTGTTCAGCACGGTTTGGTTGACTTTGAAGGTATGGCTGAACACGAGCATCCAGAGGGACCTCCTCCAGCTTACGGAGCAGTGGGAAGGGGCAATGGAAACCCCCAACACGCGGCTAGACCCCCAAGGATCATAGGAGCCAGAGATGCTCCCAATACTCATCACAATAGGTTTGGGATCACTCCTCCTCCTGTACAAAACAACAACTTCGAGATCAAGCCAGGTTTCATCTCCATGGTGCAAAACAACAAGTTCCACGGCTTAGCAATGGAAGATCCCTTGGAGCACCTTGACAACTTCGAGCAAGTATGTGGGATGATCAAGATCAATGGCATATCCGAAGATGCTTTAAAGCTGTGTCTCTTCCCCTTTTCACTCGGCGACAAGGCTAGGCATTGGGAGAAGACCCTCCCACAAGGCACCATCACCTCATGGGCCGAGTGTAAGAAGGCCTTTCTCTCAAAGTTCTTCTCTAGCACCAGGACAGCACGGTTGAGAAGCGAAATCAGCGGCTTCACTCAACGGAACAATGAGACATTCAACGAGGCAATGGAGCATTTCAAAGACTACACGATCCAATGTCCTCATCACGGGTTCAGCGAGGAGACACTACTCAGTACCATATACCGTGGCGCTTCACCAAAGATCAGGTTGTTGCTTGATACAGCTAGCAAAGGGAACTTCCTTGGTCAGGAGGTAGAAAAGGGTATGGAGCTGATAGAAAACTTGGCGTTGAGTGATGGAAACTATGCTGAAGATTATGACCGTGCACCAAGAGGATCAGAGTTAGAATCTCACAAGAAGGAGCTCAAATCTTTGCATGAGAAGATAGATAAGCTGGTGTTAGCCAATCAGAAGCATGTTCACTTTGTTGGTGAAGCTGATAAGAATCAAGAGGAGTTAGAGTTGAGCCAAGAAGAAGCCAATTGGGTGGCGGGACAGAACAACTACAAACCTCAAGGCTACAACCAAGGCTACCAGAACAACAACCTCTCCTACAGAAGCACCAACGTAGCCAACCCTAAGGATCAACTGTACCCTTCTCAGCAAGCAAAACCTTTCATCCCTTACAACAAAGGTTTTCAGCCGAGTGGTGGCTTCCAAGGTCAAGGGCAGAACAACTTCCAAGGGCAACATCAAAGTAACAAGGGCTACATGCCTAACTACCCTCCGGGCTTTGCACCTCAGCAGCAACAGCCGATGCAACAACAAGTTGATCCGGTTCAAGCAATGTTTCAACAGCTGATACAAGGGCAAGCCTCTACAAACCAGAAGTTCGCCGAGATGAACACTCGTCTAGACTCGTCTCTCACTGACTTCTCCACTCAGATCACCAACTTAAACAACAAGATCAAGCAGCTAGAGAAGGGGAAAGCAAGTACGAGTGGTCAGAATAGTCTTCCGGGAAAGTGTGAGCAGAATCCTAAGGAGTATGCTAACGCCATAACGTTGAGAAGCGGCAAAGAGCTCGAACCTCCGGTCTCTACTAAGAACAACGAGGACGTTGTAATTCAAGAGGGGGAGGGTTAACCTTCAGCTGATGATGATGAGATTAACTTTGACAACGTTTGGATCCAAGGACCAAGAAGAGGAGACAAAGCAGTTGTTGAGAAGAAAGCTGAGCAAACTACTAAGGAGAAG
This sequence comes from Thlaspi arvense, assembly GCA_911865555.2. Taxonomy (NCBI): domain Eukaryota; kingdom Viridiplantae; phylum Streptophyta; class Magnoliopsida; order Brassicales; family Brassicaceae; genus Thlaspi; species Thlaspi arvense. The sequence continues at coordinate 19,142,258 of OU466857.2, forward strand.
AGTGCTTACGTGCCTCCACCATATGTACCTAAGCTGCCTTTTCCTGGCCGTTTCAAGAAGCATAGAATCCTCTTTGAGAAGCATCTTAAGGACGTGGAGATCAAGCTACCTCTCGTTGACTGCCTTGCAATGATGCCTAAATGCGCCAAATTCTTCAAAGACACTATAGTGAAGAAGAATAAGGAAAGCAAGGAGGTACTTGTTCTAAGTGAAGAGTGTAGTGCTGTGATACATAAGGAGATAATCCCTAAGAAGTTGGGAGACCCTGGAAGCTTCACTATACCCTGCGCTTTACGTCCTCTAGAGTTCAAGAGTTGCCTATGTGATCTTGGAGCTAACATAAACCTGATGCCTCACTCAGTGGCTAAGAAGCTTGGCTTTACTCGTTTCAAAGACTGTCGGATCTCGTTGGTACTGGCTGATAGGAGTGTGAGGCTACCAGTGGGGCCGCTTGAAGATCTACCGGTGCGAATCAGTGGTGTGAACGTGCCTACGGACTTCGTCGTGCTGGAGATGGATGAAGTGCCTAAATATCCACTCATCTTAGGGAGACCATTCCTTGCAACCGCCGGGGCTATCATAGATGTGAAGAATGGGAAGATTGCCTTGCACTTGGGAAAGGAGATAAGGCTTGACTTCGATATCAATGAGGTTCTGAAGAAGCCGACCATAGAAAGGCAAGCTTTCTACATTGAAACGATGGATCCCTTAGCGGATGAGTTGCTGGAAGAGCTGGCTATAGAAGACCATCTGAAGCTAGCACTGACTAAGGAGCCAGGGGAGTTTGGCTATGTGGATCAGAGGACCCAGGAGTACGTCAACCTGCTGGATTCTAGGAAGATTGTTAAGAATGATGAAAGTTGCTGCCTAGAGATCGACTCCGAGATCGACGCTATCACTCGATCCAGGAGTCAGATCGAGAAGGCAATCGAGAACACAACTCGATCCGGTGCAGCAATCGACAGACAGATCAAGAGGAATGCTTGATCAGGAAAAACAATCGAGTCGACGATCGAGAGAGACCTCCCGATCATTTTGGGGTCCAATCAGGAGATCGACTCAATGTCTCGATCCCTTACTCGATCCACATCAAATCAAGTGAATCGAGCAAAATGGCTCGATCTAGACGACATCGAGAGGAGAATCGACTGGAGGACTCGAGTTTAGAAGGGATAGCGACGGAGGACAGCAGTCTTAAGGGCCATGCCTCGGGGTCTAAGGAGGGTTCCAAGGAGGAAAGCAACAACAACAGCCACGAGGATGACTGGAGTGAGCTGTAAGCCCCAAAGGTGGACCTTAAGGAGCTCCCAAAAGGGCTAACGTATGCTTTCTTAGGGCCTAATAACACCTATCCCATGATTGTGAATGAAAACCTAAGTGATGATGAGTTGTACTTGCTCCTGACTGAGCTGAGAAAGTATAGGAAGGCCATTGGGTACTCTTTAAGTGACATCAAGGGCCTTTCACCAATGCTTTGCACTCACAGGATTCACTTGGATAATGAGAACGCCTCTTCTATAGAACATCAAAGGCGTTTGAATCCTAATTTGAAAGAGGTTGTTAAGAAAGAGATCCTTAAGCTTTTAGAGGCTGACGTGATCTATCCCATAAGTGACAGCACGTGGGTTTCTCCTGTACATGTGGTGCCTAAGAAGGGAGGGATCACGGTCATAAGGAAATATCATTTTCCTTTGCCTTTTATTGATCAAATGCTTGAGAGACTTGCTAATCACCCTTACTACTGTTTCCTCGATGGGTATAGCGGTTTCTTTCAGATACCAATTCACCCAAATATCAGGAGAAGATGACCTTCACATGTCCCTACGGTACCTTTGCATATCGAAGGATGCTGTTTGGATTGTGTAATGCACCGGCTACAATTCAGCGGTGTATGATGTCGATCTTCTTCGATCTAATAGAAGAGATGGTAGAGGTGTTTATGGATGACTTCTCTGTCTATTGTGCGTCCTTTTCTGCGTGTTTGTTGAATCTTTGCAGGGTACTAAAGCGTTGTGAAGAGACAAACTTGGTGCTAAACTGGGAGAAATGCCACTTTATGGTTAAGGAAGGGATCGTGCTTGGTCATAAGATATCAGAGAAGGGCATTGAGGTTGATCAGGCTAAAGTGGAGGTCATGATGGGTCTTGAGCCGCCGGTTAACATTAAGGGAGTCAGAAGTTTCTTGGGACACGCCGGGTTCTATAGGCGCTTCATCAAGGATTTCTCCAAGATTGCACGCCCTCTTACACGGTTGTTGTGCAAAGAAGCTGAGTTTGTGTTTGATGAGGAGTGTTTGCGAGCTTTCGTGACCATCAAGGAAGCCCTTACATCAGCCCCTATAGTTCAAGCACCAGACTGGACTCTACCCTTTGAGATCATGTGTGATGCTAGTGACTACGCCGTAGGAGCCGTTCTTGGTCAGAGGAAAGAGAAGAAGCTACACGTGATCTACTATGCTTCAAGAACCTTGGATGACACGCAAACAAGGTATACCACTACGGAGAAGGAGTTGCTTGCAGTAGTGTTCGCCTTTGAGAAGTTCCGGTCATATCTTGTTGGTTCCAAGGCTATTGTTTACACGGATCACGCGGCTTTACGATACATCTATTCGAAGAAGGACACTAAGCCTCGGCTCTTGAGGTGGATTCTCTTGCTCCAGGAGTTTGACATGGAGATTAAAGACAAGAAGGGAATAGAAAACGGAGTCGCTGACCATCTCTCACGTCTAAGGATCAACGAGTCTCTCCCCTTAGATGACTCTCTTCCAGAAGAGCAACTCATGGCGATCACCACGGCTGTTTATGGAAAGCTAGAGGGGCGGTTCGAAGAGGTGTTGAGTTTCAAAGAGGAGGATCTACCGTGGTATGCTGATGTCGTGAACTATTTAGCGTGTGGTGAGGAGCCAACACATCTTAACAGCTATCACAAGAAGCGGTTCATGAGAGAGGCTAGTGACTACTTTTGGGACGAGCCCTACTTATACAAGAGAGGAGTGGACAGTTTGTACCGGAGGTGTGTTACGAAGGAAGAAGCTAGAGACATCCTCTATCACTGCCATGGCTCTTCCTACGGAGGACACTTCGCTTCATTCAAAAGTGCCACGAAAGTGTTGCAAGCCGGTTTCTGGTGGCCGTCCATCTTTAAAGATGCACACGAGTTTGTGAAGAGCTGTGAGGCATGTCAACGAGCAGGGAATATTACTAAAAGGAACAAGATGCCTCAGGTTCTCTTCTTCGAGATTGACGTGTTCGACGCGTGGGGCATAGACTTCATGGGGCCATTTCCTTCTTCATATGGCAACAAATACATCTTAGTAGCAGTGGATTATGTCTCTAAATGGGTTGAGGCTGTTGCTTCCCCTACAAACGACTCTAAGGTGGTGATCAAGCTGTTCAAGAGTATCATTTTCCCGAGGTTTGGGGTACCTAAGGTGGTTATAAGCGATGGAGGAAGCCACTTCATAAACAAGGTCTTTGAGAACCTCTTGAGAAAGTATTGCGTTAAGCATAAGATGGCTACACCGTATCATCCTCAAACAAGCGGTCAAGTGGAAGTCTCCAACCGGCAAATCAAGGCTATACTGGTGAAGACCGTCAGAGCAACAAAGAAAGACTGGGCTGTGAAGCTGGACGACGCTCTTTGGGCTTACCGTACCGCCTTCAAAACACCGATTGGTACAACCCCTTTCACTCTACTCTATGGCAAGGGCTGTCATCTCCCGGTTGAGCTGGAACACCGTGCGTTGTGGGCTGTGAAGAGGCTGAACTTTGACCTCAAGACTGCTCAGGAGAGGCGCCTTATTCAGCTACATGAACTGGACGAGTTAAGACTGAACGCTTATGAGAGCTCTCGGATATACAAGGAGCGGACTAAGGAAGCTCATGACAAGAAGTTGGTTGCCAAGGAGCTTAAGGAAGGAGGTTTAGTGTTGCTGTACAACTCAAGACTCAAACTCTTCCCGGGAAAGCTGAAGTCAAGGTGGAGCGGGCCGTTTGTGATCCAAAAAGTGTTGCCTTATGGAGCTGTTACATTGATGGGAAAGAGTGGCAGTGCATTCACCGTCAACGGACACAGAGTCAAGCCTTACTTGGCAGATGATAAAGCATTTTTCTCAAGCAGGTTTTATGATGCAGAGAGGTTATCAAACTCTAATGCAAGCAATGCTGTAGTATAGCAAGTAAAAGAGAGTCAATCCACTTCTAGGAGATAGAGAATGCACAGAGAATGCAAGGTCTAAAGCAAATCTAAGCAAAATGAGACAATTTATGGTAAAATATCTAAAAACAAGATGCAGCAACTTAAACAGAATGAAACCTATTTTATAAATACTAGAAAGTAAGAAACTACCACGAGAAACAAACAGATTCATTAAAGGAGAAAGCTTCGAATTATTAAAAATCGACTAGTGGATCGACCACTAGATCGAGCGATAACAATCGATCTCGTCTAAAATCGTAAGAACAGTAAAGCTAATGACCAGGATGCTATCAAATAACAAGCGAATGAGGAGAATAGAGGTAAAGATGTTAAAAGAAAGGGCCTAGGGTTGAGATTCATGGTTAGGGGTTTCAAAGGTTCGACCTTGGTTTTAAAACTTTAGATCTACTCACTTGGTGAGGATCTCTAAGCCTTGAAAACAAAACAAGATCTATCTGTGGCTTTCGGTATAGATCACTCTTTCATCCTCTCCTCCAAACCCATGGCTTTTGGTGGAAATAGAGGTCGAAAGGCAAGGAAAACAGATTTCAAGTAAATGGCTTAACTAATCCCCCAAACTTCCATGGCTTTTGGGAAGGGGTAACTAGTCTCTAAGGTGTGATCTTCTGAGGCTCCTGGATCCTGCCAAGGTAAGGAACATCTCGGATCATGAAGCTCTTGGCGTGAGAGTCTTCAAGCATTAAGCTTTCAACACCTTAGAAGAGATAGCCTTTAAAAACATTTAGAAAAACCCAAAATCGGAACCTTTTTAACCCCTTAATCTTCTCAACCCCGAACCCAAAGGAACTACTCACTACACATTAAGTAAATCAAGCAAAGCATAAGAAACGAGACGATAAACATGAAAGAAAAACTGGATTAAACGATAATGATTCGAATACAAAAGCTTAAAAGAAAAACAAGAGTTTCAACAATGGTGTTCTTCTTCAAAAAACGAGAGAGAAAACTTAAGGAAAAAGATAAGATCTAAAAGTTATCGAAAAAGGGTGTCGCCGCCTTACCTAAAATGCCCAAACAAGCAAATGGTCCCCCCTTCGCTAGCAGCCAAAAACGGTTGAAAGGACAGAGATCGACTCCAAGATCGAGTGGTTCTCTCGATCATATCCGGGCATCGTGTCTTCGGCTCGATCTGGGTCTCGATCATCTTCGGCGAATCGAGTGTTGCATCCGATCTCGGTATCGATCATCGGCTGGATCGAGTGGTGTACTCGATCTGACTCTCGCTCTGCATGGCGTCATTTACGTCCGTACCGATTGATCGATTGCTTCACTCGATCTCCGTCTCGATCATTTTCCTTGTATCGCCTAGTTGGCTCGATCTTCTGGTCGATCAACTCCTAGATCGACCGGCCATGCTCGATCTGCTACTCGATCTCTGGTCCTTAGCATATTTCCGACCTCCCACGAACTGCTACATCAGCTTCAACACGTCCACGAACCTCCACGACTCCAAAGCAGCCAGAAACAACCTGAATGTGATGCAAAATACAAGGAAAATGCATATGCTGATGCAAGAATGCTCTAGGACTCTTAAGTGATGCAATCTATCCTAAAACATGATACAAATGCATGAAAAGCTAACTAATGGGTATGCAAAATGTATGCAATATGCAATGACATCAACTCCCCCAAACTTACTTCTTGCTTGCCCTCAAGCAACAGAAAATAAGTAAAGAAGAGAGGTTTTCAGAAAAATGAATGGGGTTTTAAACTTTTTGCAAAGGTGTCTTTCAAAAGAATCATCTCAATGTCCCAGTTAACAGTTCTAAAATGCTATGCTTACACTCATACTCCAAAGAACTTAACCATACTCATCACACAAAGAAATTCAAATCATGACTCTCCTATTCCTAACAATCAAAGAAACACATCCTTTAACATTCATTAACATTCGAACCATGAATCAAACTTATGCACTTTAAAGCAAAACACACTTGGCTAAGGGTTATGGTTATGAGCATAGAATGATCTCATTTGAAAAGGGTTTATAAATAGAACAAGGGTTTCTCTCAAAAATGGATGAACTTGTGCATAATGCTAAAGGTAAAAACAATTTATGCATACATGATTAGATTCTCATCTACCCATGTAAACTATCAAATGATCCTATACCCCTTTTATTTAAGAAATTTTATCATCACTCACCACTTAAGAGTCTACCCTTTCTTCACAAACTTAGCAATCCCGAATTCAAAACAAAGACATTTTTAAACTTTTTAGGCTAGTGAAAAGGTTTTGAAAAATACTTTTGCTCTTTAGAAATTTCTTATTAGTAGCTCTCTTATTCTTTTTTTTTATTTTATTATTTGGCACTTAGGCTCTTTTTTTTTTTTTATTATTTTATTATGGGAGAGCTACCTCCTGAAATTATTAGAGCATACTTATGTTTTAAAAACAACCTTTCACTTAAAACCACATTTCTTTCCTTAAAACACAAAGTCTTTGAAACCTAAAACAATTGATCAAGAAAGCAACCCCAATGATCCCCCAAACTTATCCTAAGCCTACACCTAGCTTCAAAATGCAAAGCTGGCAACAATATGAAAACCAAATCATGTCGCCTAAACCTAACACTTTATGCCAAGTTCAAACCGAAAGTAAGGCCTCACAAAGATGTCACACAAGAACATTTGGCTTCAAAGGAGGGTAAGGTTCAAGGAGGGAGTTCTACTTAGGCTCACGAAGAGTGGTAAAAAGGAAGAAGAGAGCCTAAATATTTTAAAACCATGTGTTCATTTTCAAATGCATAAGAATGATAATTAGAGTTTCAAATCAAGGTTTTCACTTATTAGAATGAGTTTCAAATCATGAGAGTTCAATTCAAGCCACGAAAATCCTAACTAGTGATCCAAGCATGGTAAGAACTTACTTTCAAAGCATAAACAAAGCATTAGAGAACTACTAACTAGGGCATTGAAACAATTCATAAGTAAAAACACCTTTTCAAGAAATTCTAACCCCTTATGCAAAATGCAAACAACCTAGGTGATATGAGAAACTCTAGACTCAATCCTAACATGTTTTAAAAAGATGAATGCAACTACATGAATCTTTGGAAATTTTTTAAAAATTTTACCAATTTTTCATGACTAAAGACTCAAGGATGCAAAAAGGAAAATAAGATCAAAGAACACAAGATTAAATCACACCTATACTCCCCCAAACTTGCTTGACACCGTCCCGGTGGCAAACTCATCCGAAGGAGCATCAAAACACAATGCAAGGAACAAATATGAGCGGTTATATACAATGGAAGAAGATTGTTTACCTCTGGTCTAGGCTCGGCTGGAACTTGAGGATGTTCCAGAGGAGCTAGAGATTGTTGCTTTTCCTTTGTCGCCTGGTTCTTGGAGAGAGTGGCGCGCCGGTTGAATGCTTCCTTGGGTCTCGTGGATGACAATACCGCCGGTGGAGTGCCTTCTCTTCTCGGGTTGTTGCCCCTCTTGACTTGCAGCTTTCTTGGGCGAGCCTCCCTGAAGTGCTTTGACCTTCTTCCCCAGCTTCTTAAGCATCTTGCCTTGCCACTTATTGATCTTCCTTTGCATCTCCACAACTGATGCTAGGAACTTCTCGGTTTTTGTCCTCGGCTCAAAGTCCAGCTTGGGTAGTGTGAAGGCTTCGGGCATCTCATCTTCTGTGCCTGGAGACTCTGACCTTTGACGCGGGGCAATGGCTGAAGCAGGCGGTCCTCCTAAAGGGGCAAAGCATTCTTCCTCCGTGGGCAAGAACTCGATGTTCCCAACACCAAGCAGCTCGGTTTCATCTTTGTTGGGGAGGATGCACACTCTCTTCTTGTCTTCGTCATCAATGAAGAGGTAGGCATAGAACCCTTCTGCTAGCGTGCGTTCCAAGCTATCAGTATTCCTCATGTATGCTTCATCCATGAAAGCTCTGTTTGGGACGTGAGCAAAGTCATGAATGGGCACACCGGCTTGCGAGAACAAAGGAGTGAGGAAGCCGCCAATGTAAGAGGAGGTTGCCTTGCACCGGAAGGCATAGGCCTTGTATTTCACCAAAGAAGCCGCGAGCACACAGCCGTAGTTCACTTCATCGCCGAGTTCATCTTCTATGGGCTCTTCATTTGCATCCGGGTCAGACACCAAGTGCTTCACACCTTGGAAGAGGAAGCACAGCTCCGTCTTCGTGACCGTAGGAGCAACAGACCTTCCACTGAACGTGTTGGCAATCAGCTTCAGAGTATACCTCAGAACCGGGCTCCTTACTCGCTTGATCTTAGCAGTGTTGGCTTTGTAGTCCTCATTGCGGATCAGATCCCAAAATTCGTCGGCTTTCTTGAAGGCTGGGAACTCGACCTTGTGTGCATCAGCGTTGAGACCGTAGGCTTGGCATAGCTCAGGGATGGAGAGTGTATAGGCTTGACGTCCAACTTTGAAGTAGAGGCGGCCTTGAGAAGGGACGGGTGCACTAGGATTCTCATACCGGAACTCCAAGGTGGCAAGGAAGTCTATTGTCACTTCAGGAATGGTTGGGCAATCCATCCGTGACAGACATCTTAAGCCAATGTTCTTGAGGAGTTGGTCGAAGTCCCCAAGAATCCCAAGCTTAGACAACAGCTCTCGATCAGCAAACTTTGTAGGTTCAAACCGGAGCCTCTCCAACCGCTTCTTATCCCTCTTTTCATCTTTGCTCCACCTGACCATCTCTTGAACTACCACTTCTTGTCCTTCTCCTTTTTGTGCTTGCTCTTCTCTGGTTCTCTTTGGTGCCATTGTTCCTTGGCATGAGATCGAGTCCTCCAGTCGATTCTCCTCTCGATGTCGTCTAGATCGAGCCATTTCGCTCGATTCACTTACTCGATTTGATAGGGATCGAGTGAGGGATCGAGACGCTGAGTCGATCTCTTGATTGGACTCCAAAATGATCGGGAGGTCTCTCTCGATCGCCGGCTCGATTGTTTTTCCTGATCGAGCATTCTTCTCGATCTGTCCATCGATTGTTGCACCTGGTCGAGTTGTGTTCTCGATTGACTTGTCGATCTGACTCCTGGATCGAGTGATAGCGTCGATCTCGGGGTTGATCTCTAGGGAGCAACCTTCTTTTTTCTTGATAATCCTCCTCGAATCCAGCAGGTTCACATACTCTTGGGTTCTTTGGTCCACATAGCCAAACTCCCCTGGCTCCTTAGTCAGTGCTAGCTTCAGATGGTCTTCTAAAGCCAGCTCTTCCAGCAACTCATCCGCCAATGCATCCATCGTTTCAATATAGAAAGCTTGTCCTTCAATGGTTGGATTCTTTAGAACCTTGTTGATGTCGAAGTCTAGCCTGATCTCCTTCCCCAAATGCAAGGCAATCTTCCCATTCTTCACATCTATTATAGCCCCGGCGGTTGCAAGGAACGGTCTCCCTAAGATGAGTGGGTCTTTAGGCTCTTCATCCATATCCAACACTACAAAGTCTGTAGGTACGTTTACACCACTGATTCGTACCGGTAAATCTTCAAGCAGCCCCACTGGTAACCTCACGCTTCTATCAGCCAGCACCAATGAGATCCGACAGTCTTTAAACCGAGTAAAACCAAGCTTCTTAGCCACGGAGTGAGGCATCAAGTTTATGCTAGCTCCGAGATCACACAAGCAACTCTTGAACTCTAGAGGGCCCAAAGCGCAGGGTATAGTGAAGCTTCCAGGATCTCCCAACTTCTTAGGGACTATCTCCTTGTGTATAACCGCGCTACACTCTTCACTTAGCACAAGTACTTCCTTGCTTTCTTTATTCTTCTTCACAAGGGTGTCCTTGAAAAACTTGGCGCACTTGGGCATCATAGCTAGACAATCAACAAGAGGAAGCTTGATTTCCACTTCTCTCAGGTGCTTCTCAAACAAGATCCGGTGCTTCTCTATAAGCTGCTTTTTGAAACGACTGGGAAATGGCAACTTTGGTACGTAAGGTGGGGGCACGTAGTCATTCTTCTCCTTGGTGGTTAGCTCAGCTTTCTTCTCAGCGACCGCCTTATCTCCTCTCCTCGGCCCTTGGATCCAAACGTTGTCAAAGTTTATCTCATCATTATCAGCCGAAAGTTTACCCTCCCCCTCTTGAATTACAACGTCCTCGTTGTTCTTGGTAGAGACCGGAGGTTCGAGTTCTTTGCCGCTTTTCAACGTTATAGCATTAGCATACTCCTTGGGATTCTGCTCACACTTGCCCGGAAGACTGTTCTGACCACTCGTACTTGCTTTGCCTTTCTCCAACTGCTTGATCTTGTTGTTTAGGTTGGTGATCTGAGTGGAGAAGTCGGTTAGAGATGAGTCTAGGCGAGTGTGCATTTCAGCAAACTTCTGGTTAGTAGAGGCTTGCCCTTGTATTAGCTGTTGAAACATTGCTTGAACCGGATCAACTTGTTGTTGCATCGGTTGTTGTTGCTGAGGTGCAAAGCCCGGAGGGTAGTTAGGAGTATAACCCTTGTTGTTTTGTTGTTGCCCTTGGAAGTTGCTTTGCCCTTGACCTTGGAAACCACTACTCGGTTGAAAACCTTTGTTGTAAGGGATGAAAGGTTTTGCTTGCTGAGCAGGGTACACTTGATCTTTAGGGTTGGCTACGTTGGTGCTTTGGTAAGAGAGGTTGTTGTTCTGGTAGCCTTGAGTGTAGCCTTGATACTTGTAGTTGTTCTGTCCAGCCACCCAATTTGCTTCTTCTTGGCTTAGCTCTAACTCCTCTTGGTTTTCATCAGCTTCACCAACAAAGTGAACATGCTTCTGATTAGCTAACACCAACTTGTCAATCTTCTCATGCAAAGATTTGAGCTCCTACTTGTGAGACTCTAACTTGGATCCTCTTGGTGCACGGTCATAGTCTTCAGCATAGTTTCCATCACTCAACGCCAAGTTTTCTATCAGCTCCATACCCTCTTCTACCTCTTGACCAAGGAAGTTCCCTTTGCTAGCTGTATCAAGCAACAACCTGATCTTTGGTGAAGCTCCACGGTATATGGTACTGAGTAGAGTCTCTTCGCTGAACCCGTGATGAGGACATTGGATCGTGTAGTCTTTGAAACGCTCCATTGCCTCGTTGAATGTCTCATTGTTCCTTTGAGTGAAACCACTGATTTCGCTTCTCAACCGAGCTGTCCTTGTGCTTGAGAAGAACTTTGAGAGAAATGCCTTCTTACACTCAGTCCATGACGTGATGGTGCCTTGTGGGAGGGTCTTCTCCCAATGTCTAGCTTTGTCTCCGAGTGAAAAGGGGAAGAGACGCAGCTTGAAAGCATCTTCGGATATGCCATTGATCTTGATCATCCCACATACTTGCTCGAAGTTGTCTAGGTGCTCCAAGGGGTCTTCCATTGCTAGACCGTGGAACTTGTTGTTTTGCACCATGGAGATGAAACCTGGCTTGATCTCGAAGTTATTGTTTTGTACAGGAGGAGGAGTGATCCCAAACCTATTGTGGTGGGTATTGGGAGTATCTCCGGCTCCTATGATCCTCGGTGGTCTAGCCGCGTGTTGGGGGTTTCCATTGCCCCGTCCTGCTGGAGGAGGTCCTTCTTGATGCTCGTGTTCAGCCATAGCTTCAAAGTCAACCAAACCGTGCTGAACAATCTCCTCAAAGGCTCTTGTTTGCTCTCTGACTCTCCTTTGCCGTGAGTGACCAAGTTGATGAATGTTGTCTAAGGGTTGTAGAAGATTGTTGTCTCCCCTTGAACCAAGATTCATGTACCTGAAAACACACGTGTGAGAGTAGAAGTATTAGTAACATGAAAAAGGTAAAGACTTAGTCTTTGCTAAGACCCAAATCTCTATGTTCTCTAAACAGTCCTAGAATGGCAACGGCGCCATTTGATAAAGCATTTTTCTCAAGCAGGTTTTATGATGCAGAGAGGTTATCAAACTCTAATGCAAGCAATGCTGTAGTATAGCAAGCAAGAGAGAGTCAATCCACTTCTAGGAGATAGAGAATGCACAGAGAATGCAAGGTCTAAAGCAAATCTAAGCAAAATGAGACAGTTTATGGTAAAATATCTAAAAACTAGATGCAGCAACTTAAACAGAATGAAACCTATTTTATAAATACTAGAAAGCAAGAAACTACCACGAGAAACAAACAGATTAATTAAAGGAGAAAGCTTCGAATTATTAAAAATCGACTAGTGGATCGACCACTAGATCGAGCGATAACAATCGATCTCGTCTAAAATCGTAAGAACAGTAAAGCTAATGACCAGGATGCTATCAGATAACAAGCGAATGAGGAGAATAGAAGTAAAGATGCTAAAAGAAAGGGCCTAGGGTTGAGATTCATGGTTAGGGGTTTCAAAGGTTCGACCTTGGTTTTAAAACTTTAGATCTACTCACTTGGTGAGGATCTCTAAGCCTTGAAAACAAAACAAGATCTATCCGTGGCTTTCGGTATAGATCACTCTTTCATCCTCTCCTCCAAACCCATGGCTTTTGGTGGAAAGAGAGGTCGAAAGGCAAGGAAAACAGATTTCAAGTAAATGGCTTAACTAATCCCCCAAACTTCCATGGCTTTTGGGAAGGGGTAACTAGTCTCTAAGGTGTGATCTTCTGAGACTCCTGGATCCTGTCAAGGTAAGGAACCTCTCGGATCATGAAGCTCTTGGCGTGAGAGTCTTCAAGCATTAAGCTTTCAACACCTTAGAAGAGATAGCCTTTAAAAACATTTAGAAAAACCCAAGATCGGAACCCTTTTAACCCCTTAATCTTCTCAACCCCGAACCCAAAGGAACTACTCACTACACATTAAGTAAATCAAGCAAAGCATAAGAAACAAGACGATAAACATGAAAGAAAAACTGGATTAAACGATAATGATTCGAATACAAAAGCTTAAAAGAAAAACAATAGTTTCAACAATGGTGTTCTTCTTCAAAAAACGAGAGAGAAAACTTCAGGAAAAAGATAAGATCTAAAAGTTATCGAAAAAGGGTGTCGCCGCCTTGCCTAAAATGCCCAAACAAGCAAATGGTCCCCCCTTCGCTAGCAGCCAAAAACGGTTGAAAGGACAGAGATCGACTCCAAGATCGAGTGGTTCTCTCGATCATATCCGGGCATCGTGTCTTCGGCTCGATCCGGGTCTCGATCATCAACGGCAAATCGAGTGTTGCATCCGATCTCGGTATCGATCTTCGGCTGGATCGAGTGGTGTACTCGATCTGACTCTCGCTCTGCATGGCGTCATTTACGTCCGTACCGATTGATCGATTGCTTCACTCGATCTCCGTCTCGATCATTTTCCTTGGATCGCCTAGTTGGCTCGATCTTCTGGTCGATCAACTCCTAGATCGACCGGCCATGCTCGATCTGCTACTCGATCTCTGGTCCTTAGCATATTTCCGAGCTCCCACGAACTGCTACATCAGCTTCAACACGTCCACGAACCTCCACGACTCCAAAGCAGCCAGAAACAACCTGAATGTGATGCAAAATGCAAGGAAAATGCATATGCTGATGCAAGAATGCTCTAGGACTCTAAGTGATGCAATCTATCCTAAAACATGATACAAATGCATGAAAAGCTAACTAATGGGTATGCAAAATGTATGCAATATGCAATGACATCAGCAGACAGCTATAACAAGGAGAGTACCTCGGTGCTTCTCCAAGACCCACCATCCACCTAAACCAAGTAAAGTCTAGCTAAAGACGTTAAAGAAAGCGCAATTGGGAGGCATTCCCATGTCTATCCTATACATATTTCTGCTTTCTTTCTCTTTCAGTTTTATGTTTTTATTTTGCAAGTGTGTAGGAACAGGTATGAGGAGTCTAAACCTTGATCTTGAAGTCCAAAAGAGGCGATAAGGGTTAAGAAAAGGCTAGAGATCGAGTGCTAGATCGACTGATCCTGACTCGATCTTCTCGATCTTCTAGATCGAGTCAATGAATCGAAAGGAGCCAGTCGATCTAGACGAGAACGAGTGATAAGATCGACCTTGACAAAAATGGATCGATCGATCCAAAATAGATCGACCGATCTAATTTCTCTCGGGAAAATCTGTTGAAAACAGATCGATCACTCGACTCGATCCATCACTCGATCTATGCCAAATCGACCCCCAAATCGAGGACGAAGCTCGATCATGAAAACTTAGTCGTGGAGCCAACATCTCTACGATCGAGGGAGCCAATCGATCCAAGACTCGATTCATCAAATCGAGTAACCCTCTCGATCTAAGCCATTATGGGCATGAGATGGAGTCCTAGATCGACCAAACGGACTCGATCTCATTCCGAGGAAACATTTTCTTTCCCTCCTTTATTCTTTTCCCTCGAATTTTTAAATTCAAAACTTGGTCAAGGCAAGCATCTTTGACCATGAAAGATGTGCCTTGACCAAGACTTTGTCAGAAACCCACCTTTCCTACCCATGGTTTTGCCTTTTGCTAGTCTTTAAATATTTTGCTACCCAGGGAGAAGGACAAGAGGTGGCTGTTCAAGAGAGGGTCAGATGGAGTAAGGATGAGAAGAGGGACAAGAAACGGCTTGAAAGGCTTCAGTTTGAGCCTACCAAGTTTGCTGATCGGGAGCTGCTGTTCAAGCTAGGGATTCTTGGGGATTTTGACCAACTCCTCAAGAACATTGGCCTAAGATGTCTGTCACGGATGGATTTCCCAACCATTCCAGAAGTGACAATAGACTTCCTTGCCACGTTGGAGTTCCGTTACGAGAATCCTAGCGCACCCGTTCCTTCACAAGGTCGCATCTCCTTCAAGGTTGGACGTCAAGCCTACAGCCTCTCCATCCCCGAGCTATGTCAAGCGTATGGTCTCAACGCGGATACCACCAAGGTCGAGTTTCCCTCCTTCAAGCGAGCTAATGATTTTTGGGACCTGATTAGCAACGAAGACTACAAAGCCAACACCGCCAAGATCAAAAGAGTGAGAAGCCCGGTGCTGAGGTACACACTGAAGCTGATCGCCAACACGTTTAGTGGAAGATCAGTTGCTCTCACGGTTCACAAAGACCGAGCTTTGCTTCCTGTTCCAAGGCGTGAAGCACTTGGTGTATGACCCGGATGAGACTGACGAGCCTATGTAGGATGAGCTCGGCGACGAGGTGAACTACGGATGTGTGCTTGCTGCCTCCTTGGTGAAATACAAGGCTTATGCTTTGCGGTGCAAGGCAACTTCCTCTTTCATTGGCGGCTTCCTCACTCCTCTATTCTTGCAAGCTGGTGTGCCTATACACGACTTCACACATGTACCAGCCAGAGCTTTCATGGATGAGGCCTACATGAGGAATACCGACAGCTTGGGACGCACGCCAGCAGAAGGGTTCTACGCCTACCTCTTCATAGACGACGAAAACAAGAAGAGAGTGTGCATCCTGCCAAACAAAGACGAGACCGAGCTGCTTGGTGTTGGGAACTTCGAGTTCTTGCCAACGGAAGAGGAGTGCTTTGCTCCTCTAGGAGGACCGCCTGCCCCAGCGATTGCTCCTCGTCAAAGGCCCGAGTCTCCAGCCATGGAAGATGAGATGCCCGAAGCCTACACCCTTCCCAAGTTAGACTTTGAGCCGAGAACCAAAACAGAGAAGTTCCTAGCATCTGTTGTGGAGATGCAAAGGAAAATCAACAAGTGGCAAGGCAAAATGCTCAAGAAACTTGCCAAGAAGGTCAAGGCACTTCAAGGAGGCTCGCCTAAGAAGGATGCAAGTGAGAGGTTCAAAGAATTTTATGTTTTAAAGAAAGAAATGGGTTTTAAATAAAAGGTTATGTTTAAAAACTAAGTATGCTCTAATAAATTTCAGGAGGTAGCTCTCCCATAATAAAATAAAAATAAAAAGAAAAAAATAAAAGAAAAAAAATAAAAGAGCCTAAGTGCCAAATAAAAATAAAAAGGAAAAAATAAGAGAAAGAAAAAAATAAGAGAGCTACCAATAAGAAATATCTAAAGAGCAAAATTATTTTCAAAACCTTTTCACTAGCCTAAAAAGTTTAAAAATGTTCTTGTTTCGAATTGGGGATTGCTAAGTTTTGTGAAGAAAAGGGTAGACTCTAAGTGGTGAGTGAGGATAAAATTTGTTAAATGAGAGGGGTATAGGATCGTTTGTTAGTTTACATGGGTAGATGAGAATCTAATCATGTATGCATAAATTGTCTTTACCTTTAGCATTATGCACAAGTTCAACCATTTTTGAGAGAAACCCTTATTCTAATTATGAACCCTTTTCAAATGAGATCATTCAATGCTCATAACCTTCATCCTTAGCCAAATGTGTTTTGCTTTAAAGTGCATAAGTTTGATTCATGGTTCTAATGTTAATGAATGTTAAAGGATGAGTTTCTTTGATTGTTAGGAATAGGAGAGTTATGATTTGAATTTCTTTGCGTGATGAGTATGGCTAAGTTCTTTAGAGTATGTGTGTAAGCATAGCATTTTAGAACTGTTAACTAGGACATTGAGATTGATTCATTTGAAAGGCACCTTTGCAAGAAGTTTAAACCCCCATTCGTTTTTTGGAAAACCTCTCTTCCTTACTTATTTTTTGTTGCTTGAGGGCAAGCAAGAAGTAAGTTTGGGGGAGTTGATGTTATTGCATATTGCATGCATTTTGCATACTCATTAGTTAGCTTTTCATGCATTTGTATCACATTTTAGGGTAGATTGCATCACTTAGAGTTCTAGAGTATTCTTGCACCAGCATACGTATGTTCCTTGCATTTTGCATCACATTCAGGTTGTTTCTGGCTGCTTTGGAGTCGTGGAGGTTCGTGGACATGTTGAGGCTGATGTAGCAGTTCGTGGGAGCTCGGATATATGCTAAGGATCAGAGATCGAGCAGCAGATCGAGCATGGCCGGTCGATCTAGGAGGTGATCGACCAGAAGATCGAGCCAACCAAGCGATCCAAGGAGAATGATCGAGACAAGGATCGAGTGAAGCAGTCGATCAAACGGTACGGACGTAAATGACGCCATGCAGAGCGAGAGCCGGATCGAGTCCACCACACGATCCAACCGAAGATCGATACCATGATCGGATGCAACACTCGATCCGCCGAAGATGATCGAGACCCAGATCGAGTTGAAGACACGATGTCCGAAGATGATCGAGAGAGCCGCTCGATCCCGGAGTCGATCTCTGTCCTTTGAACTGCTTTTGGCCGCTAGCGAGGGGGGGACCATCGACTTGTTTTCTCCATTTTGGGAAGGCGGAGACGTCCTTTTCCCAAACAACTTTTCATCCTTATCTTTTTATGCTTTTCTTTCGGGTTTTGGAGATAATCCACCATTGTCGAACCTAGAGTTTTTCTTGTTTTTGTAATCGAATCGTTTGAGTTTAATCTAGTTTTCTTTTCATGTTCATCGTTTCTTTCTCCATGCCTTGCTTGATTTATCTTATGTGTAGTGAGTAGTTCATTTGGGTTCGGGGTTGAGAGGATCGAAGGGGTTAAAAGGGTTTCGTTCTTGGGGTTTTCTAGTGTTTTAATGGCTATCTCTTCTAGGGTGTCGAATTCTCAAAGCTTAAAGACTCTCACGCCAAGAGCTTTATGATCCGAGAGCTTCCTTACCTTGACAGGATTCAGGGACCTCTGAAGATCACACCCTAGAGACTAGTTACCCCTTCCCAAAAGCCATGGAAGTTTGGGGGACTAGTTAAGCCATTCGTTTGAAATCTGTTTTCCATGCCCTTCAACCTCTCTTTCCACCAAAAGCCATGGGTTTGGAGGAGAGGATGAAGGAGTGATCTATACCGAAAGCCACAGATAGATCTTGATTAGTTTTCAAGGCTTAGAGATTCTCACAAAGTGAGTCGATTTAAAGTTTTTAACCTAAGTTCGGACCTTTACCCCTGACCATGAATCTCAACCCTAGGCCCTCTCTTTTAGCATCTTTACATCTTCTCTCGTCATTCGCTTGATCTTTGATAGCATCCTGGTCGTTAGTTTTACTGTTTTTGCATTTTTAGACGAGATCGATTGTTATTGCTCGATCTAGTGGTCGATCCCATGGCCGATCCACTACTCGAATTTTAGTAATTCGTAGCTTTGTCCTTTAATTATTCTGTTTGTTCCTCATGGTAGTTTGATCATTCCTGGTAATATTAAAATAGTTTGCATTCCATTTAGTTGCTGCATCTAGTTTTTAGAGATTTTCTCAAAACCTTTCTTGTTTCGCTTAGATTTGCATAGTCCTTGCATTCTCCTTGCTTTTTCTATCATCCTAAGTGTGGATTGACTCTCTCTTGCATACTGTGCTATAACCTGTCTTGCATTTGAGTTTGATAGTGATATGATCCCGGTCAATGATCGTTCCTTTCAAGCTAAGTGAGGAAGAATTCGTGGTGAATGGTGGAATGATCCGAATGGGGGAAAGGGTGTTGTTTCAGTGAAGGGGAAAAGTGGGGAAAGAGTGAAGATGGAATGTAGCAAGAGAGATGGAAAGCTCTTGATACAAAACTACTAGAACACAAGGATATGACGCACCTAGGTTCTAAGAAGGATTTTTCAAGGATATGACGCACCAAGAGAGATGATCTATTTTGCAAAAGAGATTTTATTCAAAAGATAGATGAAACCACACAAACAACTAACTCACGGTTTTAAGAGGAGAAGAGAGAGAGGAAGAAGAACAGTTAACAAGAGAGCAATAAGTTGGTCTTGGGACAAACCCCCTTGACTAACCATGCATGACTCTTGTTCAAAATATCACAAACTACAAGAAAGACACAACTAAAAACAAGGAAAAGAACCTAGACACATCCAAGCCACGGATGGTAGGAAGAAGTGGGCTTGGAACAAGGCCAAGCTAAATGGGCAATGACAATGTGGGAATACTTGCCTCGTTAAAAACCTTAGTGAGAAAACCCAATGGGACAAAACTCACTAAGGGAAAAAGAGCACAAAGTATCCCACAAACCCACTAGCTTAGTCCCCGGCTACAATGCAGACCAGTGTGGAACGTGTAGCCTCCTTAGTACTTAATTCATACTTAAACTGATTAAGTAGAACCTCTAAGGCATTTTGAAATGCCTTAGTCCTAGCTCGGGTCATTGGGCCTCCTTGTATCTTAAGAAATTCTTCAACCTCCTTCTGGTCTTGATCTTGTTGTCCAACGGCTACACCAAGATTTCTGGAGTCGATTTCTGTCCACTTGGAGTCGATTTCTGTCTTACTTGGAGTCGATTTCTGTCCTTTCAACCGTTTTTGGCTGCTAGCGAAGGGGGGACCATTGGCTTGTTTGGGCATTTTAGGCAAGGCGGTGACGCCCTTTTTCAATAACTTTTTAGATCCTTATCTTCTTCTTTATGTTTTTTCTCTCGTTTTCGTGAAGAACACCATTGTTGAAACTCGTTTTTCTCTTAAGCTTTTGTATTCAAATCATTATCGTTTAATCCAGTTTTCCTTTCATGTTCATCCTCTCGTTTCATATGCTTTGCTTGATTTACTCTATGTGTAGTGAGTAGTTCCTTTGGGTTCGGGGTTGAGAGGATTAAGGGGTAGAAAGGGTTTCGATCTTGGGGTTTTTCTAAACGTTTTTAAAGGCTATCTCTTCTAAAGTGTTGAAAGCTTAAAGCTTGAAGACTCTCACGCCAAGAGCTTCATGATCCGAGAGGTTCCTTACTCTGACAGGATCCAGGAGCCTCGGAAGATCACACCTTAGAGACTAGTTACCCCTTCCCAAAAGCTATGGAAGTTTGGGGGACTAGTTAAGCCATTTACTTGAAATCTGTTTTCATTGCCTTTCGACCTCTCTTTCCACCAAAAGCCATGGGTTTGGAGGAGAGGATGAAAGAGTGATCTATACCGAAAGCCACGGATAGATCTTGTTTTGTTTTCAAGGCTTAGAGATCCTCACCAAGTGAGTCGATCTAAAGTTTTAAACCCAAGGTCGAACCTTTGAAACCCCTAACCATGAATCTCAACCCTAGGCCCTTTCTTTTAGCATCTTTAAGTCTATTCTCATCCTTCGCTTGTTATCTGATAGCATCCTGGTCATTAGCTTTACTGCTTTTACATTTTTAGACGAGATCGATTGTTACTGCTCGATCTAGTGGTCGATCTCGTGGTCGATCCACTAGTCGAATTTTAATAATTCGAAGCTCTTTCCTTTAATTAATCTGTTTGTTTCTCGTGGTAGTTGCTTCCTTTCAAGTATTTTTAAAATAGGTTTCACTCTGTTTAGATTGCTGCATCTAGTTCTTAGATATTTTCTCATAAACTGTCTCATTTTGCTTAGATTTGCTTTAGTCCTTGCATTCTCTGTGCATTCTCTATCTCCTAGAAGTGGATTGACTCTCTCTTGCTTGCTATACTACGACATTGCTTGCATTAGAGTTTGATAACCTCTCTGTATCATAAACCCTCGCTAGAAAGCGTTTATCATTGTTAAGTTTTGAGAAGAAAAAGGGTAGACTCTAAGTGGTGAGTGAGGATAAAAGTTGATAAATGAGAGGGGTTTAGGATCATTTGTTAGTTTACATGGGTAGATGAGAATCTAATCATGTATGCATCAATTGTCTTTACCTTTAGCATTATGCATAAGTTCAACCATTTTTTGAGAGAAACCCTTGTTCTAATTATAAACCCTTTTCAAATGAGATCATTCAATGCTCATAACCTTCACCCTTAGCCAAATGTGTTTTGCTTTAAAGTGCATAAGTTTGATTCATAGTTCTAATGTTAATGAATGTTAAAGGATGAGTTTCTTTGATTGTTAGGAATAGGAGAGTCATGATTTGAATTTCTTTATGTTATGAGTATGGCTAAGTTCTTTGGAGTATGAGTGTAAGCATAGCATTTTAGAACTGTTAACTAGGTCTTTGAGATTAATTCGTTTGAAAGGCACCTTTGCAAGAAGTTTAAACCCCCGTTCGTTTTTTCTGAAAACCCCTCTTCCTTACTTATCTTCTGTTGCTTGAGGGCAAGCAAGAAGTAAGTTTGGGGGAGTTGATGTTACTGCATATTACATACATTTTGCATACTCATTAGTTAGCTTTTCATGCATTTGTATCACATTTTAGGTTAGATTGCATCACTTAGAGTCCTAGAGCATTCTTGCACCAGCATACGCATGTTCCTTGCATTTTGCATCACATTTAGGTTGTTTCTGGTTGCTTTGAAGTCGTGGAGGTTCGTGGACATGTTGAGGCTGATGTAGCAGTTCGTGGGAGCTCGGATATTTGCTAAGGATCAGAGATCGAGGAGCAGATCGACCATGGCCGGTCGATCTATGATGTGATCGACCAGAAGATCGAGCCAACCAGGCGATCCAGGGAGAATGATCGAGACGAGGATCGAGTGAAGCAGTCGATCAAACGGTACGGACGTAAATGACGCCATGCGGAGCGAGAGCCAGATCGAGTACACCACCCGATCCAACCAAAGATCGATATCGAGATCGGATGCAACACTCGATTCGCCGATGATGATCGAGACCCGGATCGAGCTGAAGAAACGATGTCCGGATATGATCGAGAGAACCGCTCGATCCCGGAGTCGATCTCTGTCCTTTCAACCACTTTTGGCTGCTAGAGAGGGGGGACCATCTGCTTGTTTTGGCCATTTTGGGAAGGCGGCGACGTCCTTTTCCCACACAACTTTCAATCCTTATCTTTTTTCTGTATGTTTTCTCTCTGGTTTTGAGGAAGAACACCATTGTCGTACTTGACTTTTTCTTAAGCTTTGTAATCGAATCGTTTTCATCTTAATCTAGTTTTCTTTTCATGTTCATCGTTTCCTTTTACATGCTTTGCTTGATTTACCTTATGTGTAGTGAGTAGTTTATTTGGGTTCGGGGTTGAGAGGATTAAGGGGTCTAAAGGGTTTCGATCTTGGGGTTTTTCTAAGTGTTTTCAACGGCTATCTCTTCTAGGGTGTTGAGATCTCAATGCTTGAAGGCTCTCTCACCAAGAGCTTCATGATCCGAGAGGTTCCTTACCTTGACAGGATTCAGGAGCCTCGGAAGATCACACCCTAGAGACTAGTTACCCCTTCCCAAAAGCCATGGAAGTTTGGGGGACTAGTTAAGCCACTCATTTAAAATCTGTTTTTCATGCCCTTCGACCTCTCTTTCCACCAAAAGCCATGGGTTTGGAGGAGGGGATGAAGGAGTGATCTATACCGAAAGCCACGGATAGATCTTGCTTAGTTTTCAAGGCTTAGAGATCCTCACAAAGTGAGTCGATTTAAAGTTTTCAACCCAAGGTCGAACCTTTGAAGCCCCCGACCATGAATCTCAACCCTAGGCCCTTTCTTTTAGCATCTTTACGTCTTATCTCGTCATTCGCTTGATTTTTGATAGCATTCTGGTCGTTAGTTTTACTGTTCTTGCATTTTTAGACGAGATCGATTGTTATTGCTCGATCTAGTGGTCGATCTCATGGTCGATCCACTAGTCGAATTTTAGTAATTCGAAGCCTTGTCCTTTAATTATTCTGTTTGTTCTTCGTGGTAGTTTCATCATTCCTAGTAATTTTAAAATAGGTTGCATTCCATTTAAGTTGTTGCATCTGGTTTTTAGGTATTTTCTCATAACTCATCTCGATTCGCTTGGATTTGCATTAGTCCTTGTATTCTCTTTGTATTCTCTATCATCCTAGGCATGGATTGACTCTCTCTTGCTTGCTGTACTACAACCTGTCTTGCATTTGAGTTTGATAACCTCATTGCATTCTCACCCTGCAAATAAAGTGTCTATCATAATTCATAAAATCAGGAATAATTAAGAACCGTCTTGAACATGAATCGCAAATATATAACTAATCAATTATCATTGCAGAAGTTAACTATGTCTAAATCATAGAGTTTCAAATCTCTTTGCAAATCCTAACAACCTAAACATGCAGTAATGATATAGTTCAATTGTTCACAAAACTCATAAGCCAGATCTCTTTGCACCTAACTGTTTTGCTCATCAAATGCTAGATCAGGTTATCAATAATGCTCTCACATCTATTAAACAATCTATGATTTCGGATTTCTAGATGATGTGTCTAGGAAATCGATTTTCAAGCTGAAGAACCAAAAGATATTCCTAACAGATAGCAATTCTACAAACTCTTCATCAACCTTTCAAAAGCCCTAACTTAACTATCAGATTACTCAGACATGTGATAATACTGTATATTTCGTGTATCTTGCATGCATATAAGATAGTTTCTCATGCATTTACTTTGCATATTAGGTTAGTTTGCACCATTTTAGGTCCTAGAGCACTTTTGCATTAGCATTCGCATATTTCTTGCATTATGCATCACACTCAGGTTGTTTTCGGATACTTTGGAGATTTGGAGGATTCGTGGACGTGCTAAGGCTCGTGAGGAAGCTTATGGAGGCTTGGAGAACTCAACCACTCAGCTAAGGGTCTGAGAGCGAGTAGCGGATCGAGCAAGGCAGGTCGATCTAGATGAGATCGACCAGAAGATCGAGTACACCAAGTCGATTCCAGAGGAAGGATCGAGATCAAGATCGAGAGAGGAGATCGATCCGGAGTACAGACGTAAATGACGCCATGCAGAACGAGAGCCGGATCGAGTCCACCACTCGATCATCCAAAGATCAACTTGAAGATCGGACAGAGCACTCGATTCATCCAAGAAGATCGACACGCAGATCGAGCTGAGGCAGGCGATTCCCAAAGACGATCGAGTGATATGCTCGATCTCAAGGTCGATTCCAGGCTACTTTAACCGTTTTCGGATTCTAGCGAGGGGGGACCATCCAACTGTTTGTCCATTTTGGGAATGCGGCGACCACCTTTCACACACACTTTCACTTTTATCTCTCGAGCTTAGGTGATTCCGCCATTGTAGAACTTTTCAAGCTTTTCTTGCATTTGAACCTTTGAATATTGAATCATTTGCTTTAATCAATTGTTAATCATGTTTAGTAGATCATCCTTTGCTTTTTGTTCGGTTTTCTTTATGAGTAGCGAGTTGTTTCATTTGGGTTGATGGGTTGAGGTGATTCAAAGGGGTCAAAAAGGTTTAAAGCTTTGTGTTTTCTTGTTCTTCATTACCTTCTCTTCTAGGATCTTGAGTTCTTAAGTCTTAGAGACTCTCACGCCAAGATCAATATGATTCAAAGGCTGTCTTACCTTGACAGGATTCAGATGTCCTGGAAAATCAGATCCTAGAGGCTAATCTTTCCTTTCCCACATGCCATGGTTGTTTAAGAGATTAGTTAGGTCAACATTTGAAATCTGTGTTTCTTGCTCTTCGATCTCTTCTTCCACCAAACGCCATGGGTTTGGAGAAGAGATTGAAGAAGTGAACCATACCACATGCCATGGATGGTTCTTGTTTTGTTTTCAAGACCTAGAGAACCTCAAAAAGTGAGTAGATCTATAAGTTTTCAAACCAAGCTTTAATCTTTGAGACCCATGAATATGACCCTCAACCC
Organism: Thlaspi arvense; assembly: GCA_911865555.2. NCBI lineage: Eukaryota > Viridiplantae > Streptophyta > Magnoliopsida > Brassicales > Brassicaceae > Thlaspi > Thlaspi arvense. The sequence continues at coordinate 19,166,793 of OU466857.2, forward strand.
TAAACCCTCTTTCTCAGTGTTTTAAATCTCTGCTTATCATTCTGTCATCATAAAGTTCGCACCTTGTTCATTAGTTCATCGCATCATTCATCATCTTAAGTTGGTAGACGAGATCGATTCATATTGCTCAATCTAGTGGTCGATCCAGTGGTTGATCCACTAGTCGATTTTTAGTTTTTTAGTAGTTTTGCATTTTAGACTTTCTGCTTGTTCATAGTGGTAGTTAACCCTCTTCCAGGGATTTTAAAATTGTTTTGCCTCGCATTAGATCATCGCATTTAGTTTTCCTTGAATTTACCAATCATTTATCTATTTTGCTTAAATTTGCTCATTCCCTTGCATTCTTAGTGATACTTCATACTCCTAGGTGTCGATTGATACCTCACTTGCATGCTATACTACATCTCAGTATTGCATTTGAGTTTGATAACCTCTCGTACATGAATTGCGTAGTAAGAAACCTGTTATCAACATGATCATGGAAACAGAAAACATGGCTGAATAAAATTGCATTAAAAGAATAGAACAAAAAGATAAAAGGGTTCGAAATCTTCTCCAAAAAGAGGGCAGGATCTGTCTTCCCAAAAAGCTGTGAATAAATCCTTACTAAAGTTTTCTGAATTCTCAAAAATCTAAGATAAAATCCAACAATGGCTGAAAACCTAATATATACAAGCTAAAACACGATCTGGGGTGTTCATGCAAATACTGGAACTTCTGGGCCAATTCTACAAATAATCTTCAATCTTTTAATAAATCAGCCACGAGCCTTCCTCTACGGGTGACGAGCGTCACCATAGGTGGTGACGAGCGTCACCATAGGTGGTGACGAGTGTCACCATAGGTGGTGACGAGTGCCACCCAAATCCATACTTTCTTTTCTGAGTTGCACACTTTGGGCTTCATCTTGCAATGCTCCAAAAGGCTTCAATATCTCCAATTATGCTTCAGACATGCTATATCCTGCAAAGACTCTACTAGGACTCTAAAAAGACCAAAAAGACTCAATAATAAGGACTTATACCATGGTTAAAACCATAAAAACCATGATATATCAAAGATGCATAGCTGAGGAAGAAGTTCAAGGAATTCTACATCATTGCCATGGTTCAGCCTATAAGGGTCACTTTGCAGCCTTCCAGACAGCCTCAAAAGTACTTCAAGCTGGTTTTTGGTGGCCTAGTTTTTTCAAGGACGCCCAGGCTTACATCTCCTCATGTGATGCATGCCATAGGAAGGGAAGCATCTCCAAGAGAGATGTGATGACTCTAAACACTATTCTTGAAGTGGATCAGTTTGATGTGTGGGGGATTGACTTCATGGGACCTTTCCCTTCATCTTATGGGAATTAGTATATCCTTGTTGCTGTGGATTATGTCTCAAAGTGGGATGAAGCCATTGCCAGTCCAATAAATGATGCTAGAGTTGTGCTGAAGCTTTTCAAGACAATCATCTTCCCAAGGTTTGGTGTTCCAAGATGTGTTATAAGTGATGGAGGGAGTCACTTCATTAACAAGGTCTTTGAGAGTTTGCTAAAGAAGAATGGTGTTAATCATAAGGTTGCCACTCCTTACCATCCTCAAACAAGTGGTCAAGTGGAGGTGTCTAACAGGGAGATCAAAGCCATCTTAGAGAAGACAGTTGGTGTTACAAGAAAGGATTGGTCTAATAAGCTTGATGATGCTTTGTAGGCCTGCAGGACAGCCTTCAAGACAACCATTAGTAGAACTCCCTTCTCACTCCTTTATGGAAAGGCTTGTCATCTGCCTGTTAAGCTGGAGTATAAAGCCTTGTGGGCAACAAAGCTGTTAAATTTTGACATCAAGACAGCTCAGGAGAAGAGATTCATCAACTTGCATGAGTTAGAAGAAAATCGCCTTGAAGATTTTGAGAGTTCTAGGATCTATAAGGAGAGGACAAATGCTTTTCATGACAAGAGGATAAAACCCAAAGACATCAAGGTTATAGATCAGGTGCTGTTGTTCAACTTAAGACTGAAGTTGTTTCCTGAAAAGCTTAAGTCAAGGTTGTCAGGGCCATTCAAGATCAAGGAGGTGTTGCCATATGGAGCTGTAACTTTGTTTGACAAGGATGGAGGAGACTTCACAGTAAATGGCCACAACCTGAAGTCATACATGGCAAGTGAGTCCCTTGGAGATTATGTGGACATCAACCTTGAAGATTGATATGTCATGGTTTTTATGGTTTTTAACCATGATATAAGTCCTCTTTATTGAGTCTTTTTGGTCTTTCTAGAGTCCTAGTAGAGTCTTTGCAGGTCATAACATGTATGGAGCATAAATGGAGATATTGAAGCTTTTTTGGAGCATTGCAAGTTAGAGCCACGAAGTGTCCAGCTCGAGAAGAAAAGTATGCATTTGGGCGACGCCCGTCACCACCTATGGTGATGCTCGTCACCCACAAAGGAATGAGCGTGGCTGATTTATTAAAAGTATCAAGATTATTTGCAGAATTGGCCCAGAAGTTCCAATATTTGCAAGAACGCCCCAAATCGTGTTTTAGCTTCTATATATTAGGTTTTCAGCCATTGTTGGCTGGTATCTTATTTTTTGGGAATTCAGAGAGCTTAGAGAGGATTTTATTGAGAGCTTTTGGGAAGACAGATCTTGTACTCTTTTTGGAGAAGATTTCGAACCCCCTTTGTTTTTATTCTATTCTCTTAATGCAATTTTATTCAGTTATGTTTTGTGATTCCATGATCATGTCTGAGTAATTTTCTATTTAGGTTAGGGCTTTTCAAAGGTCGATGAAGAGTTTGTAAAATTGCTACCTGTTAGGATTATCTTCTTGTTCTTCATCTCTGCTTGCTTGAAAATCGATTTCTTAGATACAGCATCTAGAAATCCGAAAATCATAGGTTGTTAGATATATGTGAGAGCACTGTTGATAACCTGAACTAGTATTTGATGAGCAAAACAACTTAGTGCAAAGAGATTTGGCTTAGGTGTTTGGTGAACAGTTGAACCTGATCATTACTGCATGTTTAGATTGTTAGGGTTTGCAAAGAGATTTGAAACTCTGTGATTTAGACATAGTTAACTTCTGCAATGAGAATTGATTAGTTATATATTTGCGATTCATGTTCAAGACAGTCTTTAATCATTCCTGATTTCATGCATTCTACATTCTCGGATTCAACCTGCGAACTGTCCTGACTTAGCGCTATTAGTTTTCTGAAACTTAGACCAACAACTAAAATTCGTTTGCTTACTTTTATTTTGTTATTCGCATTACATACATCGCTCACTGCTTAGCTTAATCCGAACCTACATTCGATAATGTAGTTTACATACTCCTTTGGGATTTGATACCCCTTGTACTACAACTGCTTTGCTGTGCACTTGCAGTAGTTTTATTTGGGTAAAACCTGAGCCCTATCAAGTTTTTGGCGCCGTTTTCGGGGAGTAATAGCTGCCTATCGATTTTTAGTAATAGGATTTTGTCTAAGTTTTAATTTGTTTACTAACTTTCAGTTTCTTTTCTTTGTGTTGGCTTCAGGTGTATGCCTAATCGTTGTACCAGAAGCAAAAAAGAGAAGGAGCTTGTGACTTTGAGCATCGACGAACTCGCTAAGTTGGAAAGGACCATCAGGAAACCTAAGAAACAGTCTACAATGGTTGCTCCACTGATCTTGGTTGAAGATGAAGAAGGTCACTTGGTTGACAGAGAGGGAAACAGGAGGAACAAAGATGGTCAGAGAATTGATCAAGATGAGAATGTTATTGTTGAGCAGCAGGTTCAACAAGTGGGACAAGACGCTGGAGGCCCTGCTGCTGCTGATAACGCTGCTGGGCGTTTTTTTCAGAGGACATTAGGAGACTACAACAGACGTTATCAGTTCTATGCCAACAGAGCTGCAATCCACCCTCTCGCTTTCCAGAGGAACGATTTTGAGCTAAAACCTGTTTATTATCAGCTGGTGGGACAGCATCATTTCCATGGCTTACCTCATGAGCATCCTATGGACCACATTGAGAGGTTTGAGGATCTAGCTTCATGTGTCAAAGCTAATGGTGTTAGCAATCACTTTCTGTTCTGCAAGCTTTTCCCATACTCACTTGGAAGAGATGATGCATTCTGGCTGAAGCACCTGGAGCCTGCTTCGCTAACTACTTGGGAGGACACCAAGAATGCCTTTTTGAACAATTTCTATGATGATGCTAGATCAGAGAACCTGAGGACGAAAATTGCATCAATCTCTCAAGGTCCTACTGAAGCTTCTAAGGCTTCTTGGCTGAGATTCAAGTCTTATCAAAGGGACTGTCCTCATCACGGTTTTAGTCAAGTGCAACTACTTGGGATCTTCTTTAGAGGCATTGACTGGAAGTATTCAATGGCGCTGGATGCAGCAAGTGCAGGAAACTTCAACACCAACAGACCAGAAGAAGCAATCAGGTTGATTGAGAACTTGGCCTGCAGCAACAACACCAAGAATGCAGATTTTCAAAGGATGAAACAAGCTGGTTTGGATGATGGAACTCAAATTGCTGAAGTCAAGGCTAAGCTGGACAGTATGCACAGCCTCTTGGTGGGAAAGAAGTCAGTTCATTTTGCTGCAGAGGTAGAGACTTTCGAAAGTCCAGAAGAGATTGAGCAGGAAGATGTGAATTTCATCAATGCTGGAGAATTTCAGGGTCAAAGGTATGAAAATCAGCAGTGGAACAGGGGCTACAACAACAAAAATCAGAAGAGTGCCTTTACAGGAAATCAGAGCACGTCTGGTTACACACCTAAGCCTCCATTCCAGAAGACAGAGTACCAGAAACTATTCCAGAACAGCAGCAATTTCAACAGGAACTATGGTTCTTCTTCCTACCATTCTGCACCTCCACAAGAGAACAAAATGGAAGCCATGCTGGAACATATCCTAGAAGTAGAACAGAAGCTCACAGTGGACTTCAATGGCAAGATAGATTCGCTCTATCAGGACTTGAATAGAAAAATTGAGAGTTTGAACTCTCATATGAAGAAGCTTGATGTTCAAGTTGCCCAAACTGCAGGACTTGTTCAGAGGCAAGAAGGATTTCTTCCGGGAAGAACTGATGATAGTCCCAAACACCATGTGAATGCCATCACATTGAGGAGTGGAAAGAACCTGCAATTGATAACAAGATTTTTTCTAGGATGAGCAAATGCAACAGGAGGTTATCAAAACTCAAGCAGCACTTAGTTGTAGTACAATGCAAGAGGAGTCAATCCAATCCTAGGAGCTAGAAAGTCAATGAGAATGCAAGGATTATGTAAAACTAAGCAAATGATGGACAGTTTTGTAAAAATCCTAAAAACTAGATGCAATGATTAAATGCAGGGCAAAACTATTTTAAAATTACTAGAAGGGATTAAACTACTACTAGGAACAGACTAAACAATAAAAATGCAAAGCTAGGAATTTATAAAAATCGACCACTGGATCGACCACTAGATCGAGCAATAACGATCGATCTAAAAAGCAGTTTAAGCAAAAGCAAATCTAATAACCAGGGTGCGAGCAAGCAACAAGCGAATGATCAACAGAGATTAAGAAATACTATAATGAGGATCCAGGGTTGAGATTCATGTTCAGGGGTTTCAAAGGTTTGAGCTTGGGTTGAAAACTTTGGATCTACTCACTTTGTGAGGTTCCCTAAGCCTTGAAAACAAAACAAGATCCATCTGTGGCTTTCGGTATGGATCACTCCTTCATTCTCTCCTCCAGACCCATGGCGTTTGGCGGAAGAAGAGATTGAAAGGCAAGGAAACCAGATTTCAAACACGCGGCTTAACTAGTCCTCTAAACTACCATGACATTTGGGAAAGAGTAACTAGTCTCTAGGATGCGATTTTCAGAGATCTCTGGATCCTGTCAAGGTAAGAGGTCTCTCTGATCATAAAGATCTTGGCGTGAGACTCTTTAAGCCTTAAGAACTCGACATCCTAGAAAAGAAAGCCATGAAGAACAAGAAAACACCAACCTTGAAAACCTTTTCGAACCCTTTGAATCCTCTCAACCCCAAAACCCAATGACACTACTCGCGACTCATGAAATAAACCGTACGAAATGCAATAAACAAAGAACTAAACATGAAAGATGATTGATTTAACTTAAACGATCCAATATTCAAAAGTAAAGCAAGAAAAAGCTCGAAGTCTAACAATGGCGAATCGCCTAAGAGATGATAAAAAGTAGTCGACAAAACGAGATAATGAAAGGGATCATTGGTCTTTGCCTAAAATGGCCAAACCGCAAATGGTCCCCTCCCTTCGCTACGGTCCAAAAACAGGCTGGACGGATAAGGTTGGTCTAGGATCGATCACGGAGCTCGATCTAGCAATCGATCATGTCTTGAATCGGGTGGCCCTTGGTCGATCTCCGAGTCGATCTTATGCTGATCGGGTTGGAAGCTCGATCCGGTTCTCGATCTGCATGGCGTCGTCTATGTCTGTACTCCAAATCGATCTCTATACTCGATCTTCTGACCGATCTCGTCTAGATCGACCTGCCTTGCTCGATCTGCTACTCGATCTCAGGTCCTTAGCATGCAATCCTGATTTCTCCAAGTGTCCACAAACATCCTCACGAGCCTCAGCACGTTCACGAACCCTCCAAGACTCCAAAGTAGCCGAAAACAACCTGTATGTGATAAAATGCAAGAAATATGCATATGCTGGTGCAAGAACACTCTAGGACCTAAAGTGATGCAAACTAACCTAAAATGCAATGTATATGCGTGAGAAACTAACTTATATGTATGCAAAATGCATGGAATATGCAGCTATATCAGCAACCAGTGTTGCAGAAGGATTTGAGCTCAAGAAATTTCGTGGGACTTGAAAAGTATGAAGATGAAGAAATTTCTGCTGCAAATCCACGGGTGACGCTCGTCACCAAGGATGGGTGTCGCTCGTCACCCACTGAGCACGACCCCGATCATTGTTCTTCACATATTGGTGACGACCGTCGCCAGGAGGGTGACGCTCGTCACCCAAATCGAGCAACCCTTCCCGACTTGTCCAAAACGAGTGACGCTCGTCACCAACTTGGTGACGCTCGTCACCCGTCACAACATACTACAGTTTCGGCTGAGACTTCAAAAAAATGCTAAAGAGTCAGTTTATAAGCCTAAGATACCTTATCCTAAGCATCCTAAGAAGTCTAAACAAGAGCTTGAAGATGTTAAATGCAAAGCTATCATGGACAAGTTGGTTATAGAGATCCCATTGATTGATGATGTGAGGAACACTCCTGTTATAAGGAGGTATGTGAAGAGAATGGTGACCAATAACTTGAGTTTGGAGGCTGGAGCTATGATGATCAACGAGCAGGTCAGTGCAGTGATCCAGAACAGAGTGCCAGAGAAGCTTTCAGACCCCGGGAGCTTTGTTTTAGACTGCACAATCTTTTCTGACAGGTTTGAGAGATCATTGTGTGATCTTGGTTCTAGTGTGAACCTTATGCCTCATTCTGTTGCCAAGAGCTTAGGCATGACCGATTTTAAGGCTACAAGGATATCTCTTGTCCTACCTAATAGATCAGTCAGAGTTCCTGAAGGTGTGATAGAGGATGTACCTATCAAAGTAGGAGATTGCATGATTCCTACTGATTTTGTGGTTCTGGAATATGGAGAAGAACCCAAAGACCCTTTGATTCTTGGCAGACCCTTCCTGGCTACTGCAGGAGCTATCATTGACGTCAGGAAGAGTAGAATAGAGCTGAATGTTGGTGACTTGGTGATGCAATTCGAAATAGACAAGCTGATGAAGAGGCCAACCATTGATGGACAGACTTTTTATGTGGATGTTCTCACCAACATTGCTGATCAGATCTTCCATGAGATGAGATCAGAAGACCCCTTGGAGAGGGCGTTGACCACTTCTACAGCAGAGTATGAGCATTTGGATGCTGCTGCAACAGGCTACAAAAAGATGATGGATGCTACTGCACATGTGATGGAACTGGTTGCACAGGATGAGCTTGTCACCACATCTGCGAAAGCTGCTACATTGGGTGATTGGAGTGCAGCAAAAGCACCAAAAGTTGAGCTTAAACAGCTCCCTGCAGGGCTAAGGTATGCCTTCCTTGGAGAAAACTCCACCTATCCTGTTATTGTTAATGCTTCATTGAACAATGCAGAGATCCCCCTCCACCCAGATGATCAGGAGAAGACCACTTTTACCTGTCCTTATGGCACTTTTGCGTATCGCAGAATGCCTTTTCGACTGTGTAATGCTCATACAACCTTCCAGAGATGCATCACGTCGATCTTCACTGACATGATTGAGAAGTTTATGGAGGTTTTCATGGATGATTTCTCAGTTTATGGGTCTTCCTTCAAGAGCTGCTTGGACAACTTGTGTACAGTTCTGCAGAGATGTGAAGAGAAACACTTGGTTCTGAACTGGGAGAAGTTCCATTTTATGGTACAAGATGGCATTGTACTTGGTCACAGAGTCTCAGGAGATGGTAGAGAGGTGGATAGGGCGAAAATTGAAGTGATGACAAGTCTGTAAACACCTGATTCAGTCAAAGCAGTAAGGAGTTTTCTGGGTCACGCTGGGTTCTACACAAGATTCATCAGGGATTTCAGCAAGATTGCAATACCTCTTACTGCTCTCCTCTGCAAAGATGTGAAGTTTGAATTCACAGAAGAGTGCAAGTCTGCTTTTGAACAGATCAAACAGGCTTTGGTTACAGCCCCTGTTGTGCAGCCTCCAGATTAGGACTTGCCCTTTGAAGTGATGTGTGATCTAGCGATTTTGCAGTTGGAGCAGTGCTGGGAAATAGGAAAGACAAGAAGCTCCACGCCATCTACTATGCAAGTAGGACTTTGGATGATGCTCAGAAGAACTATGCAACAACTGAGAAAGAACTGTTGGCTGTTGTCTTTGCATTTGAAAAATTCAGGCAATATCTTGTTGGCTCCAAGGTCGTGGTCCATACTGACCATTCAGCACTGAAGTATCTGATGCAGAAGAAGGATGCAAAGCCAAGGTTGTTAAGATGGATTCTACTCCTTCTAGAGTTTGACATTCAAGTGAAGGACAAGAAAGGTGTTGAGAATGGAGTTGCTGATTATCTATCGAGGATTCAGGTTGAAGACAGTGTCCCAATAAATGATTTCTTGCCTGAAGAGAACGTGTACTTGGTTGAATCAAGAATGCAGGAAGAAAGCGTTGAAAACCTGCAGTTATCACGAAACTGCAAGGCAGTGACGAGCGACACCAGGGGGGTGATGCTCGTCACCAACAGAGGAGAGTCGTGACCAGATTTTTGCACGAAGATGGTGATGCTCGTCACTAATCTCTGAATTTGGCTGCAATTTGTGCAAGCTTGGGGACAGCTTTTAAAGAGCAAGTTTATGCTTTGGATGATCCAAAGAGGCCCTGATATGCTGATATTGCCAATTATCTTGCTGCAGAGGATGAACCACATGATTTCAAGGGGTATGCCAAGAAGAAGTTCTTGAGAGAACTTAGGAGATTTTATTGGGATGAGCCATATCTCTACAAACATTGTGTTGATGGGATTTATAGGAGATGCATAGCAGAAGAAGAAGTGCAGGACGTCCTGTTTCACGGTCATGGCTCAGAATATGCTGGACACTTTGCCACATTCAAAACAGTCTCCAAAGTTCTTCAAGCTGGTTTTTGGTGGCCTACTATGTTCAGGGATGCCCAGGCATTCATTACAAGCTGTGATACTTGTCAGAGAAGAGGAATGATCAGCTTAAGACATGAGATGCCACAGAACTTCATTCTTGAAGTTGAAGTCTTTGATTGTTGGGGTATTGACTTCATGGGCCGTTTTCCCTCATCTTATAGGAATAGATACATTATGGTTGCTGTTGACTATGTATCTAAGTGGGTAGAGGCGTTGGTTACTCCTACTAATGATGCTGCAGTGGTTTTGAAGCTGTTTAAGACCATTATCTTCTCCATATTTGGTGTCCCGCGAATTGTTATAAGTGATGGTAATTCTCACTTTTTTAACAAGGTTTTTGACAAGCTGCTGAAGAAGTATGATGTACAGCACAGAGTGGCCACGCCTTATCATCCCCAGACCAGTGGACAAGTTGAGGTTTCCAACAGACAGATCAAGCAGATCCTGGAGAAGACAGTTGGGAAGACAAGGAAAGATTGGTCAGCAAAACTAGATGATGCATTATGGGCTTACAGAACAGCATACAAAACACCACTTGAGACTACACCATTTCATCTTCTCTATGTCAAGGCGTGCCATCTACCAGTAGAGCTGGAGTTCAAAGTTGAATGGGCTATAAAGAATTTGTACTTCGATCTGAAGCCTGCTGCAGAGAGGCGCTTGATTCAGCTCAATGAACTGGATGAAATCAGATATCTGTCATATGAAAACTCCAAGTTATACAAGGAGATGACAAAGGCATATCATGATAAGAAGATCATCTCCAGACATTTCGAGCCCAATGACCAGGTACTACTTTACAACTCTCGTTACAGCATTTTCCTGGTAAACTGCGTTCTCGTTGGCCAGGTCCCTTCACCCTCAAAGAAGCTCGACTGCATGGTGTCATTGCCTTGATTAACTCCAAAGGAGAGGAGTTCACTGCCAATGGACACAGGGTGAAGCATTATTGTGCGCAAGCCGAGATTCCAGCAGGACACATTGTGTATCTCGATGATGCACCAGCTGTCTAAACAACCAATCAAAGTCGAGCTAATGACTTTAAACCAGCGCTTAGTGGGAGGCAATCCCTAGTAAGTTGTATATTTTATACTTAGTTTTATTTTTCGTGTGTTAGATTAATATTCAGTTAATAAAAAAAAATAAAAAAGCCCGACCTGACAAAAAACAGGCGACGCTCGTCACCCTTAAGGTGACGCTCGTCATCCGTCCGAGCCGAAGGTACGCGTTATATCTCCTCTTTCTTCTTCCTCGCGATTTTCATGAAAAATAACGAACACTTGAACCATATTTTTCAAATCACAACTTTTGATTTCTTGCACCAAATTGAGTGATTCAAAAGCCTAATCCGTGCGGATTTTGGCCCTCATTCATAATCAAAACTCAGTTTTCAAGATCTGCAAGATGCCTCGACAGGAGAAAAGACAGTGACAGGGTTCGTCTTCGAGCTCTACGTCGGGCTCAACACAGTCGTTCAGCAATTACCCAGTTTGCAGGCCTCCATGGCCAAAGCGAGAGAACCTGAAGATACCTTCTCGAGTGGCTTGGGCAGGAACTCCGAAGCAGAAGATATCACGGGATACCTGCATACTCCATGATATTCAGAAGGAATGGGATGAGTACGACACGCTGTTGTACAATGCATGGCAGGAAGTGAAGGTCGTACCCACCAGGTTCGCGGATGCCACTATGTTGCTGAAGATGGGTATCTTCAAGGAGATTGTGGAGACACTCGAGAGGATCGGGATGAGCACTATGCCATTCCAGCAGTACTATCTGTACCCAGACTTAGTTCACCAGTTTCTCTCTACTGCTTGCGTGTACTACGCGAATGAGCTGGCTAAGCGTGCGCAGGAAGGCACGCTAACTTTCCTGATCCGCGGGTTTGGCTACAGGATCAGTCTGATGGAGCTTTGCGGGATTTATAGTTTCTCTGACCACCCCCACAAGCATTCTCCTTCCCTCACAGTGGACCCACATGCAGACATTCTGGTCCAAGTTCGGGCATGAAGTCTAGACAGCAAGACGAGCACGGAGACAGAGGTTCGACATCCGGTCATGAGGTACATTATGTGCCTTCTTGGCAACACTATCTTGTGCAAGTCTGCACCGAGCAAGACGAGGGTTAGTGAGCTGATTCTCCTTTACTACGGTTTTGCTGATATGCTCGATGAGGTGATACCCATGGATAGCATGATCTGCGCCAACTTTGGCGCTATTTTCACTGAGCATTTGGTCTCCTTGAAGACCAAACCATTCACCAGTCCGGGGGAGAAGGCTAAGAGTGTTGGCAGTCTCCTGACACCGATTTTTCAGCATTTTCAGATCGATGTCACACCCTGCAGCCTTCGCAGTGACAGATCTCTCATGGATGAGCAGCATCTGCGCCATGTTACGTGGCTCAAGCCTGGAGTTGTCTGGTCATTCACTACCACAGCTGGAGAGTATGTTGGCATTAAGTTGCCAAACATAGCGCTCAGAACGATCCAGGGTGTCACAGGCCAGCTGCTCTTCCTGCCAGATGTGAGTCTGCTGCATCATCTACCTCTGCGTCCTGCTAGAGCTGCTACTGCTGGCGTATCCACTACTGCTGATGCTGGACCATCTAGACGTCAGACCACTACATCCACTTCTTTCAGGCGTCCTCCACGACCACAGACACCCATGAACATGGCTGCTTTTCAGGAGTATATCATTGACAGCTTTGAGGGACTCTGGGAAGTTGTTGCTACACTTAGTGATACTAGGATTTTTATGCAAGCAAGCCAGAATATCAAAGCTCAAGCAACCTATAGTTGTAGTATAGTATGCAAGAGGTATCAATCCAACCTAGGAAGCAGGAAGAACACTAGGAATGCAAGTATTCAACAAAGCTAAGCAAATCGGGAAAATGATTGTTAAAATCCGAGAAAACTAAATGCAATGACCAAATGAAATGCAAAACTATTTTAAAATCCCAGGAAGAAGGTTAACTAACAATAGGAAAAAGCAGAAGATTAAAGAAGCAAATCTACTAAAAGCTATAAATCGAGCAGTGGATCGACCACTGGATCGAGCAAAACAGACCGATCTAACAACTTAAAGCGATTGAATACAAATGAACAAAGATGCAACTTTATGACAAGCGAATGATGAACAGAGGTTTTAAGATGCTAAAAGGGGGTTTAGGGTCGAGGGTCATATTCAAGAGTGTCAAAGGTTTAAGCTTTGGTTTGAAAACGTTTAGATCTACTCATTTGTGAGCTTTCTCTAAGCCTTGAAAACAAAACAAGAACCATCCATGGTGTGTGGTATGATTCACTTCCTCAATCTCTTCTCCAAACCCAAGCGCGTTTGGTGGAAAAAGAGATCGAAGAGCAAGGAAAACAGATTTCAATATATAACCTAACTAATCTCCTTTACAACCATGGCGTTTGGGAGAGAAAAGATTAGTCTCTAGGATCTGGTTTTCTAGGATATCTGAATCCTGTCAAGGTAAGACAGCCCTGGAATCATAGAGATCTTTTCCAAGACTCTCTAAGCCTTAAGACCCCAAGATCCTAGAAGAGAAGGTATTAAGAACAAAGAAAACACAAAACTTAAACCTCTTAAACCCTTTGAATCACCTCAACCCCAAAAATCCAAAAAGGACTACTCCCTACTCATGAAAGAAACCGATTGAAAAAAAAAAAAAAAAAAACAAAGAACTAAGCATGATTAAGCGATTGATTAAACGAAAAAGACTTAATATTAAAGGATTCAAGTTCAAAAACTAAAAGAAAGCTTAAGGTTAAACAATGGCGAATCGCCTAAGGTAGAGAGAAAAAGTAAAAAGACAGAATGAAGATAATGAAAGTGATGGCTGCGTTTTGCCAAAAATGGCTAAACCGCAACTGGTCCCCCCTTCGCTATATGCCAAAGACAGCATGGACGGATAAGGCTCTTCAGGAATCGATCTCTGGATCGAGCAGCTCACTCGATCTTCTTGCTGGATCGCCTCTCTTTGCTCGATCTTCCAGTCGATCTGGTTGGATGGATCGAGCACCTTCCTCGATCGTCTTCTCGATCCTTGGATGATCGAGTCGTGGTCTCAATCTGGCTCTCGTTCTGCATGGTGTCATTCACGTCCGTACTCCAGATCGATCTCCTCTCTCGATCTTCGTCTCGATCCTTCCTCTTAAATCGACTTGGGTCACTCGATCTTCTGGTCGATCTCATCTAGATCGACCTACCTTGCTCGATCCGCTACTCAACTCGGGTCCATCGCATGCAAGGTTGAGCTCTCCAAGTGTCCACAAGCTTCTAGCTGATCCTCCTCACGTCCGCATAACCTCCACAACTCCAAGGTGCTCCAAACAACCTGATAATGATGCAAAAGTGCAAGAAATATGCAAAATGCGAATGCAAAGGGACTTATGACCTAAAATGCAACAAATAGAACAAACTAGCCTATAATGCAAGATGAATGCATGAAAAACTATCCTAAATGCATGTAAAACATGCAGAATATATGGTAATATCAACTCTCCCAAACTTGCCTTTTGCTTGCCCTCAAGCAAACAAAATTCAAGAAAGGAAGAGAGGTTTTAAAACGGGGGTTCAAGCTTCTTGCAAATGTGTTTTTCAAATGAATCAATTCAAAGGTCCTAGTTCTTAATCCTAAGATGTAATGCACACACTCATACTCCAAAGAACTTAGCCATACTCATCACAAATCGAATTTCAAATTATGACTCTAATATCCCAAACAATCCAAGAATCCTAACATTTAACATTCATTAAGCTCAAAACCGTGAATCACACTTATGCACTTTAAACTGTGAATCACACTTGGCTAAGGGACAAGGGTTGCGAGATAAAAATGATCTCATTTATAAAGGCGATTCAAACAAAAGTTTATCTCAAAGAATGGTCGAACTTGTGCATAATGCTACAGGTAAAGACAATTGATGCATACATGACTAGACTCTCATCTACCCATACATGCTAACAATGATCCTAGAACCCTCTCTCATTTTGCTTTTCTTTTTAAGCTCACTCACCCTCCTAAAGACTACCCTTATCATGAAGGCAATTCGCCAAGCAAAAACTCAAATAAAAGCAACATTTTAAAACTCTTTTGGCTAGTGGTAAGGCTGAAAACATATTTAGGTCTTTTCTTTTTACTTTGATAGCTCTCTACTCATTTTTTTTTCCTTTTTTTTTCTTTTTAAACATTGGCCTTTAGGCTCTTTTCTTTTCTTTTTATTTTTATTTTTGAGAACTACCTTCTTATTCAAACTAGAGCTTTCATTTTTAAAACAATAAGCCTTCCACTTAAAACCATTAAAACCCTTTTATTCAACTTCCAAACTTCAAACTCTTTAAATAAAACCAAGAAATCCCCATGAATACCCGCCCTATCCTAAGCCTTAATCTAGCTTCAAAATGCAAAGCTATCATCAATATGAAAGCCTAATCATGTCGCCTAAACCTAACACTTTATGCCAAGTGTGTGGGCTGGATTTCACACAATAGAATTTTTCTGTTAAAAATAAAAGAGGACGTAAAGATTCTAAGGTAAACACGAGAGAACAAGGATCCAAAGATGGTGATTATATTAGTGCTGCTTATATTAGCTTTTGGTACAAGTATTCTGCTAAGTCTTTAGCTAGATCAAAAGATGTTTTTCGCTAATGAGTTAAACTCTCTATTTATACAACTCCTAGTCGTAATCTAAACGAAGATCTCGGAGTATATTAGCGTTGATAATCCTTCCTTATCCCCTTCGCAGCGCCCCCTTCCTCAAGGCTTCGTCTTCTAGGGTAAACACCGCTTCGGACTTCTTCATGGATTTGGGCTCGGCCCACTTGCACATTGCTTCGTCTTGGGTTTGACTTGGGGCTTCACCTCGTTGCTTCGTGGGCCTTCGCCTTTGGGCTTGATTTAAAGTTTTCTTCGCCCGTGCACGGTTTGACGAAGTAGCTGGCTTCGCCCGGTTTTTGCACGGTTCACCTCACCCGTGCACGGTTTGAAAGAGGTGATTGACTTTGCCCGGGTTTTGCACAGTTCACCTCGCCCGTACATGGTTTAGGCGAGGCGATCGGCTTCGCCCGGGTTATGCCTCGCCCGTACATGGTTTGGGCGAGGTGATCGGCTTCGTCCGGGTTTTGCACGGTTCACCTCGCCGTGCACGGTTTGGGCGAGGTGATTGGCTTCGCCCGGGTATTGCACGGTCCACCTCGCCCGTACACAGTTTGGGCGAGGTGATCGGCTTTGCCCAGATTTAGCACGGTTCACCTCACCGTGCACGGTTTGGGCGAGGTGATTGGCTTCGCCCGGGTTTCGCACGGTCCACCTCGCCGTGCACGGTTTGTGCGAGGTGATTGGCTTCGCCCGGGTTTTGCATGGTTCACCTCGCCGTGCACGGTTTGGCGAGGTGACTGGCTTCGCCCGGGTTTAGCACGGTTCACCTCGCCCGTGCACGGCTAGGGCGAGGTGACCGGCTTCGCTCGTGCAAAGTCTGGGCATCGCCAAGAATCACTTTCATACTTAGCCATTTTCGCGTTGATCTCGCTAGGGTGAAAACCGACCCCAACAGTTAGACCCCCCCCCCACCCCCCCCCCCCCCCCCCCCCCCCCCCCCCCCAGCTCGTCAGACTCAAGAAATGTGGGTGACGAGGTGTTAAGAGAGGTGAGATCAATGGTTAGGAATTTTCGCTTCGCCAAGACGAGATGCTTTGTTTTTGGCAGGACGAAGTAAAAATGCCTCCACTTCCCCTCGTCGGGGCAAGGCGAAACTGCCTTGCTTCACCTCGCCGGATCGAGGTAATAATGCTCTGCTTCTCCTCACCAGGGCGAGGTGAATATGCCATGCTTCACCTCGCCAGAGCGAGATGAAAATGCTCCGCATTTCTTCGCCAGGGCGAGGTGGCTATGCCTTGCTTCTCCTCGCGATGGCGAGATGGCTATGCTTTGCTTCTCCTCGCGATGTGAGTTGGATATTCAGCTGGCAAAGCAAGGCAAATCTCTGCACGAGCGAGGAGTCTGCTTCGTCGTGGCGAGGTTCTTTGTTCAGCTGGTGCGAAGTGTCTTTCCTCGCCAAGTTACATTTTGCTTCGCCATTGCTCAGCCTGGCATAACGTTTCGCTCTAAGTTGACGAGGTGATTCCCCCACTTTGAGAGAGGTGGAGAAAACTCCCTCTTTGATGAAGCGAAATGATTTTTTTACGCGGGCGAGGTGAAACGACCCGTTACGTAGGCGAGGTGAAATTACTCGTTGGTCCATAAGTTTGGCTTCGCCCTTGCCTTGCCAAAGCTCTGTGTTTCGCCTCGCCATTTTTTTATTCTTAGAATTTTTCAGAACATCCTCTTCTAGGTTTCTTAATGGGCCTTGACTTCTGATCTCTTTGGGCCTAAAAAGCCCGTTTAGAAATCAATCCTCCTTGGGGACTGTAACCGTTCCGCGTACTCCTGAGGCGAGGTGTTGAAGTGGCTATAAGTAGCGAGGTCTCTCCTTATTTTTTCATCACCTTCAATCTTCAAAAAAAATCAAAGGTTTGTTTCCTCTTTTCTCTCTCTTTCCGATTACGGTTTTTCTTTTCTTGGCCGTTCAGCCGCCGTCCGTCTTAAATACTCCGGTCCGTCTTTGACCTTTCTCCAAAAACCTCCATGACATCTTCTCCCTCTTCTGGGTCCGAGGTGAATCTTTTGACTGCTGGATCCAACCAAGGCGACGCGCGCTCCCGAGCTTCAATGTCTAGTCGGGGCGACTCGAGTCGTCGGGACGAGGTCAGAATGTCATCTCGACGAGGCGAGGTAAGACCTCGCAGTGAGGTGAGATCTCACAGCGGTGTGAGTTTTCAGAGCAAAGCCGTCAGGTCGTCCTGCCGAGGCGAGGCGGGATCTCATGGCGAGGCGAGCATATCATCTCACCGAGGTGAGATGGGATCTCGTGGCGAGGCAAATGTATCATCTCGCCGAGGTGAGGGATCTAGTGGCGAGGCAAGCATATCATCTCGTCAAGGTGAGGAATCTCTTGGCGAGGCGAGCGTATCATCTCGCCGAGGTGAGACGGGATCTCGGGGCGAGGCGAGTGTATTATCTCGCAGAGGCGAGGAGAGTCATTGCGGCGAGGTCGATTCAATCCTTGATGGACCGAACAAAGCGGGTTTTGGGGGAGGCGCTCCGGTCGTCGAGGGTGAGAATCCCCATACCACAGTCAAACATCTTTCTCAAGCAGTTGAAGAGATAGAGACAAAACCCAAGGAAGAGGACTGGAACTGGGACCCAGCCGTGGCGAGGAGAGAGCTTGCACAGATGATGAAAACTCAGAAGGAGCAACAGCCGAAAAAGAAGAGGGCGAAGAAGAAAGTTGCTGATCCGCCAGGGTCCACGCTCTCGACTATTGAGAATTTAAGAGATCTTAGGGCTCGCTTCAATATTAGCGAGGAGGTTGAGTTCCTGCTACCTACTTCGGCAGAGCGAGCGGACCATCCGCCTTCTCGGTACTTTACAGTTTATGAGAGCTTTTTCTACCTTTGCCTTCTTTGGTTTCCCATCCCGGAAGTTATCTCTCAGTATTTATGAAAATACAAGATCGCCTTGGCCCAGACTACACCTCGAGGCATTCGCCATCTTATTGGTCTTGTCGTTCTCAGCTACGAGTGCGAGGTCGAGCTTACTGTTGGTCATCTTCTTAACATGTTGGATATTCGTAGGAATTCGAAATCCGAGACGTACTGCATCGGTAACAAAAGGGATTGGCGGTTTATCCACGGGTTTCCTAGTAACGGCAGAGACTGGAAGAGCCGTTTCTTCTTTGTTTTGATAAACGATGCCTCCGTGCCCGAGCATGGCTCGAGAAGGTCAAGACGGACTGGGGGCGAATTGGTAGCGGATCGTTGCCAAACTTAGGGATTTTGTACCCGAGTCGATGTGAGTATTGTTGCTAACGTTTATTTTTTTTGTTGCAGAGCGTCGGATCGTGTTAAGGATTCCCGAAGGTGTTCTCGACTCGGTGAAGCTGTTTTGCCAGAGGAGGACTTATTGGACGAGTAGTTTAACATTGCAAAGGGTTGAACGTGCTCGAGCTCTCAACCTCGGGATCGATATAGATTACTCCGAATCTTCTCATTCATCCGACGTCGACCCGATTTACAAACTGGCGGCCAAAATGACTCTTCGCGACAAAAAGGCGATGGAAGCCAAGAAGCGAGCGGGAGAGAAGGAGAAAGGACCAATTGGGACGAAGGAGGCGAGCCCTAGGATTTCAGGCGAGGCGAACGCGAGCTCCACGATTCTGGGTGAGGCGAACACTAGTTCGAAATTTTCGGGCGAGGCGAGGCCAAAGGCAGCTAGAGTTTCTTCTGAGATCGTCGCGGGTTTGAAGTCTTCTCTGCTGTCCGAGGGATCCTCTTTATCTCGTCATGTGGAGAAATCAAAGGTGACTCCTCGAGCCGATGGAGGCGAAGTGGACAAAAGGGGTTCGAAGCGCATCGCGTCAAGGGACGATAAGGCGGGCGACGCAACTGTTTCGAAGAAGAAGGCGAAGAAGGATCCTCCTGTTCCTGCATCTGTTCCCAACGCGAATCTTGCCATAGCCACTTCGGATGCGCCTGCTGATGAGGCTGCGGCGTCCGTGACGCTCTTCTCTAAACCAGGAGATCGTCTTCCCACGCCGGATACTCTTGCTTTGAGCAAGGAGTTAAGGTAATTGTCTTTTGTCTCCGCTACTCTTGTGATACGTGTGTATATATATATATATATATATATATTTTAACAAAGAGCTTGTGATCATGTTTCAGTTTATCGAGGCAGCGAACGAGGTGATCGCGGGCTATGAACGAGATGCTCAGGAGGATTTGCGTCGTATTCAGGAGGCTCGCGGTGATGCCGTTGCTCTCAAGGCTAGTCTCGATGAGGCCGAGCTAAAACATTCCACTGAACTGGTGAAGGCCGCGACTCGGATGAAGAAGCTTGAGGACGAGAGGGACGAATTCTGGAAAAAGCGCGACGAAGCCGAGGCCCTTGCTGTTCGTTTTAACGAGAAGAAGCTCAGACGTGAGTCGGACATCGCTTCTCTCAAGCGACAGCTCGAGGTTGACAGAGAGCTGCGTGAGGTTGTGGCCAGGAAAGCGTGTAAGGAGGCGATGAGAGAACTAGGCCAGAAGTTCCAGAATCGCATTCGCCAAGCGGAGGAGAAGATCGAGAAGCTGAAGGGGCCTGCCCGTACGAGGGTTCTTATGGGCGAGGACCCTCCTTCTCTGGATGCAGAGTTGGCGACCCTGACCAAATGGAAAGAGGAGCTTGCCGATGCTGACGCAGAGTTCGAGCGTCTTGCGACTGACCTACGAGAGGATCTGAAGCTTTCTCCGGTTTCCAGCGATTCTGTCCCACCCTTCTTCGCTAATGAATTGACGGAAGTTATGGCTTCGAATGCTGGCGTGGAAGATCCCGCAGGGTCGAACGTTAATACTCCTAGGGTTGATGAGTTGGCTGCCGAAAAGGGTTCTCAGCAGGACGTGTCGAAGGTGTCCGTGATCGCTGAGACTTCCGAGGCGGTAGTTTAGAAAATGCCTTCGAATGTTTATGCTTTTATTTGGTTTTTATTTGACTTTTTGGTGTTGCGCATCCATGCATCGGATGTGCTTTTTTGTTTCGAACTTGGTGCATGGATGGCTTTATCCGCTTAGACTTTATGCTATGGATATTATTGATATTGCTGCATATTTCGTGTGTTTTGCATACATATAAGATAGTTTCTCATGCATTTACCTTGCACATTAGGCTAGTTTGCATCATTTTAGGTCCTAGAGCACTTTTGCATTAGCATTTGCATATTTCTTGCATTATGCATTACATTCAGGTTGTTTTCGGATACTTTGGAGCTTTGGAGGATTCTTGGACGTGCTAAGGCTCGTGAGCAAAGTCGTGGACACTTGGAGAACTCAGGAGTGCATGCTAAGGACCCGAGATCGAGTAGCAGATCGAGCAAGGCAGGTCGATCTAGGTGAGATCGACCAGAAGATCGAGTGACCAAGTCGATGCAACGAAACGGATCGAGGCTATGATCGAGTGAGGAGATCGATCTGAAGTACAGACGTAAATGACGCATTGCAGATCGAGTACCAGATCGAGCTTCCAACCCGATCAGCACAAGATCGACTCAGAGATCGACCGAACTTATCCGATCCAAATGAAGATCGAGCCAGAGATCGAGTGACCCGAGTTGATCCCATACTAACCTTATCCATCCAGCTGGCTTTGGACCGTAGCGAAGGGGGGACCATTTGCGGTTTGGCCATTTTTGGAAAAACGCAACGATCCCTTTCATTATCCTCATTCTGTCTTTTCCTTTTTTCTCTCTGGACCTTAGGTGATTCGCCATTGTTAACTTTTGAAGCTTTTTGAGTTTTTGAACCTTTGAAAATTTTGATTATTAAGGAAGCTTTCCTTTTAATCATGTTTAGTTTCCTGTTAATCGCTTTTGTTTCGGTTTTAGTCATGATTAGCGAGTAGTTTCTTTGGGTTTTCGGGGTTGAGAGGATTCAAAGGGGTTGAAAAAGGTTTAAAGCTTTGTGTTTTCTTGTTCTTCGTTACCTTCTCTTCTAGGATCTTGAGTATTTAAGGCTTAGAGAGTCTCACGCCAAGATCTCTATGATCTAAGGGATGTCTTACCTTGACAGGATTCAGATGTCCTGGAAAATCAGATCCTAGAGGCTAGTCTTTCCTTTCCCACACGCCATGGTTGTAAAAGG
Organism: Thlaspi arvense; assembly: GCA_911865555.2. Taxonomy (NCBI): domain Eukaryota; kingdom Viridiplantae; phylum Streptophyta; class Magnoliopsida; order Brassicales; family Brassicaceae; genus Thlaspi; species Thlaspi arvense. Next base: position 19,188,168 of record OU466857.2, read on the forward strand.
GGCTAGTTAGGTCAATATTTTGAAATCTGTGTTACATGCTCTTCAATCTCTTTTTCCACCAAACGCCATGGGTTTGGAGAAGAGAATGAAGAAGTGAATCATACCACACGCCATGGATGATTCTTGTTTTGTATTCAAGGCCTAGAGAACCTCACAAAGTGAGTAGATCTAAAGTTTTCAAACCAAGCTTGAACCTTTGAAGCCCTTGAACATGATCCTCAACCCTGGACCCTCCTTTTTATCATCTTCGCATCTCTGTTAATCATTGCTTGCCTTTTTAGTTCGTATCTCGTTCATTAGAAGTCAATCGCTTGAAACTGTTTCGTAGATCAATTTGTATTGCTCGATCTAGTGGTCGATCCAGTGGTCGATTCACTAGTCGATTTTTAGTTATTTTAGCTTTGCATTTTAGACTTTACGTTTGTTCCTCGTGGTAGTTAACTCCCTTCCAGGGATTTTAAAATTGTTTTGCTTTGCATTTAACACTTGCATTTAGTTTTTAAGGACTTTACCGATCATTTACCATTTCGCTTAGCTTTGTTCATTCCCTTGCATTCTTAGTGAACTTGCTACTCCTAGGTGTGGATTGACACTCACTTGAATGCTTACTACATCTCAGTGTTGCATTTGAGCTTTGATACATCATTGCATTACAAAAAACTCGTTACCAAATGACGCTGTTGCCATCTTAGGGGACAGAAAGCATTAAGATTTGGGGTTTAGTAAAGACTAAGCCTTTACTTTAAGTTGGTTACTGATTTCTCTACTCTCAAACTTGTGTCTTTCAGGTACATGAATCTGCGTTCCAGGGGTGACAACAACTTACTCACACCCTTGGACAATATACATCAGCTTGGACACGCATGATCAAGACGAGTTAGAGAGCAAGCTAGAGCTTTTGAGGAGATTGTTCAGCAAGGTTCAGTGGATTTTGAGGTGATGGCAGAGCACGAGCACCCGGAGGGACCTCCTCCAGCTCACGGGGCAGTGGGAAGGGGTAATGGAAACCCCCACCACGCGGCTAGACCCCCACGCATCATTGGAGCAGGAGATGCTTCCAATACTCACCATAATAGGTTTGGGATCACTCCTCCTCCAATGCAAAACAATAATTTCGAGATCAAGCCAGGGTTTGTTCAGATGGTGCAAAACAACAAATTTCATGGGTTAGCTTTGGAGGACCCATTGGCGCATCTAGACAACTTTGAGCAGCTTTGTGGAATGCTCAAGATAAATAGCATCTCGGAAGACAGCTTCAAGCTATGCTTGTTCCCCTTTTCCTTAGGCGACAAGGCACGGCATTGGGAGAAGACTCTTCCACAAGGCACTATCACTTCTTGGGCTGACTGTAAGAAAGCTTTCCTCTCAAAGTTTTTCTCAAGCTCTCGGACAGCAAGGTTGAGAAGTGAGATCAGTGGCTTCACTCAGCGACAGAATGAGTCATTCAATGAGGCTATGGAACGTTTCAAGGATTACACTATAGCTTGTCCTCACCATGGTTTCAGTGAAGAGACCCTCTTGAGTACCATATACCTTGGATCTCTCCCAAAGATCAGATTACTACTTGACACGGCAAGCAAAGGAAACTTCCTTGGCCAAGAAGTAGACGAGGGTATGAAGCTCATTGAGAATCTGGCGTGGAGTGATGGAAACTATTCAGAGGACTACGACCGTGCTCCAAGAGGATCTGATCTAGAAGAAAAAATGAAAGAAATGAAGTCTCTCCATGAGAAGATCGATAAGCTCGTGCTTGCTAACCAAAAGCATGTACACTTTGCAGGGGAAGCTGCGGATGTCTTGGATGAACTAGAGCAATGCCAAGAACAAGATGCTAATTGGGTAGCCGGTCAAAACAACTACAAGCCTCAAGGTTACTCTCAAGGCTACCAAGGCAACAACAACTTGTCTTATCGAAGCACCAACGTTGAAAATCCAAAGGATCAGGTGTACCTTCCTCAACAAGCTAAACTGTTTGTGCCCTATAACAAAGGTTTTCAGCCGAGTGGTGGTTTTCAAGGTCAGCGGCAAGGTAACTTTCAGGGACAGCAGCAACAGCAAGGAAACAAAGCTTATACTCCTATGTACCCTCCAGGCTTTGTTCCTCAACAACAGATGCAACCGCAACAAGTTGATCCTGTAGAAGCCATGTTTCAGCAGTTGCTTCAAGGGCAAGCTTCAACAAACCAGAAGTTCGCCGAGATGAACAACCGCTTAGACTCCTCTCTCACTGATGTCTCTACTCAGATTACAACTCTAAACAACAAGATCAAGCAGTTAGAGAAAGGTAAAGCGAGTACAAGTGGTCAAAGCAGTTTACCGGGAAAGTGTGAGCAAAATCCCAAGGAATACGCCAACATATCACACTACGAAGTGGGAAAGAGCGTCCACCGAGGGTTGCACCTAAGAACAATGAGGACATTGTGGTTCAAGAGGGGGAGGATAAGCCGTCGGCTGATGATGAGATCAATTTCCACAATGTGTGGATAGAGCGGCCAACAAAGGGGAAAGAAGCAGCTGTAAAGAAGCAAGCAGAGAAAGCAACCGAGGAGAAGGATGAGTACATACCTCCACCTTATGTTCCTAAGCTTCCTTTTTCTGGTCTCTTCAAGAAACAGCTTATAGAGAAGCATAGGCTCTTGTTTGAGAAGCATCTAAGGGACGTAGAGATCAAGCTACCTCTCGTGGATTGCCTTGCCATGATGCCTAAGTGTGCAAAAATTTTCAAAGACACGCTTGTAAAGAAGAATAAGGAGAGCAAGGAAGTGATGGTGCTTAGTGAAGAGTGTAGCGCCATTATACACAAGGAGATAGTCCCCAAGAATTTGGGAGATCCAGGAAGCTTCACTATACCATGTGCTCTCGGTCCTTTAACATTTCAGAGCTGTTTATGCGATCATGGTGCTAGTATAAATCTGATGCCCCATTCTATAGCAAAGAAGCTTGGTTTTACTCGATTCAAAGACTGTAGAATCTCCTTGGTGCTAGCTGACAGGAGCGTGAGGTTACCCGTGGGTTTGCTTGAGGACTTACCAGTGAGGGTCAGTGGTGTAAACGTGCCTATAGACTTTGTTGTGCTTGAAATGGATGAAGAACCTAAGGATCCGCTTATACTCGGGAGGCCATTCCTTGCAACCGCCGGAGCAATCATTGATGTCAAGAGCGGGAAGATAGCTTTACACTTGGGCAAGGATATAAGGCTGGATTTTGATATCAACGAAGTCCTGAAGAAGCCCACCATAGAAGGGCAGGCTTTCTACATAGAGACGTTGGATGCTTTAGCGGATGAACTGCTAGAAGAGCTTGTACAAGAGGATCACTTGAAGCTGGCATTGACTAAGGAGCCAGGGGAGTTCGGGTTTCTAAGTAGGAAGACCCAGGAGTACGTTAATCTCCTTGATTCTAGGAAAGTTGTGCTAGTAGATGAAGGCAAATGCCTAGAGATCGATCAGGCAATCGAGAAGATCACTCGATCCAAGTCAGCAATCGACAAGAAGATCGAGAATACTGGTCGATCCAGAGAAGAGAACGACTCAGAAACTCGATCCACTACTCGATCCCTACCAAATCGAGTAAGTGATCGACCTGAGAGCAGTCGATCCAGCAAAACAATCGATGGGAAGATCGAGGGAAGTCAATCGATCAGTTCAGAGAACGAGACGAGGACTCGATCTCCTGCTCGATCCCAATTAAATCGAGTGGGAGAATCGAGTGAAATTGCTCGATCCGGACCAGAACGAGTGCGAGATCGACTGGAAGACTCGATCTCAGAGGGGACAACGGTTCAAGAAAGCAGTCTTTTGGGTCATGTCTCGGGTTCTAAGGAGGAGACGGAGGATGGGAACGTCAACAAGAGCCACGATGAGGATTGGAGCGAGCTGCTAGCCCCAAAGGTGGACCTTAAGGAGCTCCCAAAAGGGCTAAGGTATGCTTTCTTAAGGCTTAATGAAACATATCCTGTGATTGTGAATGAGAACTTAAGTGATGATGAGTTGCACTCGCTCCTAAATGAGTTGAGAAAGTATAGGAAGGCCATTGGGTACTCTCTAAGTGACATAAAGGACCTTTCACCAATGCTTTGCACTCATAGGATTCACTTGGATAATGAGAACGCCTCTTCTATAGAACACCAAAGGCGTTTGAATCCAAATTTAAAAGAGGTTGTTAAGAAAGAGGTTCTTAAGCTTTTAGAGGCTGACGTGATCTATCCCATAAGTGACAGCACATGGGTTTCCCCTGTACACGTGGTGCCTAAGAAGGGAGGGATCACGGTCATTAAGAATTATAAAGATGAGCTTATACATACTAGGACTATTACAGGACACCGTATGTGTATAGAATATAGGAAGCTTAATCTTGCTACTAGAAAGGATCATTTTCCTTTACCTTTTATTGATCAAATGCTGGAGAGGCTTGCTAATCATCCTTACTATTGCTTTCTCGATGGATATAGTGGATTCTTTCAAATACCAATCCATCCAAATGATCAAGAGAAAACAACATTTACATGCCCTTATGGCACCTTCGCGTATCGAAGGATGCCATTCGGGTTGTGTAACGCACCAGCTACGTTTCAGCGGTGTATGATGTCGATCTTCTCTGATCTAATAGAAGAGATGGTAGAAGTGTTTATGGATGACTTCTCTGTATATGGTGCGTCTTTTTCTGCGTGTTTGTTGAATCTTTGCAAGGTACTAAAGCGTTGTGAAGAGACGAATCTTGTGGTTAACTGGGAGAAGTGTCACTTCATGGTGAAGGAAGGGATCGTGCTTGGCCACAAGATATCAGAGAAAGGCATAGAGGTTGATAAAGCCAAGGTTGAGGTCATGATGAGTCTTGAGTCACCGGTTAATGTCAAGGGAGTGAGGAGTTTCCTAGGCCATGCTGGCTTCTACAGGCGCTTCATCAAAGATTTTTTCAAGATTGCACGCCCCCTCACAAGGCTGTTGTGCATGGAAGCTGGCTTTATGTTTGATGAGGATTGCCTTCATGCTTTCGTGACCATCAAGGAAGCTCTAGTATACGCACCTATAGTGCAAGCACCGGACTGGACTCTACCATTTGAGATAATGTGTGACGCGAGCGACTATGCCGTGGGAGCTGTTCTTGGTCAGAGGAAAGACAAGCGGCTGCATGTGATTTACTATGCTTCACGTACCTTGGATGACACGCAAGCCAGATACACTACGACTGAGAAGGAGTTTGCTGGCAGTTGTATTCGCCGTTGAGAAGTTCAGGTCATACCTCGTAGGCTCCAAGGCCATCCTCTACACGGATCATGCAGCTCTGAGGTACATCTATTCTAAGAAAGACACTAAACCGAGACTCTTGAGATGGATCTTTTTTCTCCAAGAATTCGACATGGAAATTAAGGACAAGAAAGGGATAGAGAACGGCGTGGCAGATCACCTCTCTAGGATGAGAATCAATGAGTCTCTGCCCTTAGATGATTCGCTTCCAGAAGAACAACTCATGATGATCACTACGGCTGTTTGTGGAAGGCTAGAAGGGCAGTTTGAAGAGGTTCTGAGTTTCAAGGAAGAGGATCTTCCTTGGTACGCTGACATTGTAAACTTCTTGGCATGTGGAGAGGAGCCAACTCACCTTGATCATTACCACAAGAAGAAGTTTATGAGAGATGTTGCCTACTACTTTTAGGACGAGCCCTACTTATACAAGAGAGGGGTTGATAGCTTGTACAGAAGATGTGTCTCAAAGGATGAAGCTTAAGACATTCTACTTCACTGCCATGGATCTTCTTACGGTGGACACTTCGCTTCTTTCAAAACCGCTACAAAGATTTTACAAGCGGGTTTTTGGTGGCCATCTCTGTTCAAAGACGCCCATGAGTTTGTCAAAGCTTGTAAAGCATGTCAAAGAGCTGGAAACATCACGAAGAGGAACGAGATGCCTCAGGTTCCTATCTTTGAGTTAGACATTTTTGACGCATGGGGCATAGACTTCATGGGACCTTTCTCTTCTTCCTACGGCAACAAGTTGTGTTTGTGTTTATCTTTTGACCCTAGGAGCAAGTGGAGTTTTAGGCAAGTGGTTAGCTGAATTGGTGCATGTCCTAGCCAGCATGGATCAGGAGCATCGAGCAGTGGAGATCAATGTCAACTGAGCAAGACAACATCGGGCACTTACATCGATCAGGAGTGATCAATGTAATCAACCCGAGAGTCTGGCAACCAACATCGGTCAGTAACATCAATCAAGGGTTGATCGATGTGGATCACATCGACCGGGAGTGATCGATGTAATCAACCCGAGAGTCAGGCAACCAATATCGGTCAGTAGAATCGATCAAGGGTTGACCGATGTGGATCACATCGATCAGGAGTGATCGATGTAAACTGACCGAGAGTTTGGGGATCTACATCGAGCAGTAACATCGATCAAGGCTTGCTCGATGTGCCTACATCGATCACCAGCATCAATTGATGTAAATGGGCAGGAGGTTTTGAAAATTACATCGATCAGCAGCATCGATCATGGGTGACCGATGGAAAGGGGACCAGAAAACCAAGTCCAACATCGATCACCTACATCGATCATGGGTGATCGATGTGGACCTCCTCTCTGCCAAAACCTCTTTTAAGATACACAACCCCAATCCTTTCTTTATGAATCCTTTTGTATTCATTCTGAGTATCCCTTATCACCCTCCTTCAGTCTTCTATCACACAGAGGACTGTGTAATCTAAGTGTGGGGTAGGGTATTACATTTGACATTGTGTTTTGTTTTCTTATTTTCTCTTTTACATACTTGAGTCTCATGCATTCATGCATTCATCTATATGCACTGAAAATCCATAAAATTTTCAAAATTTTTGAGACCAAAAAGATCATTTAGTTGCATTTGCATAACTAAGATTGAGTCTAGATGCATTTCATATAGGTTTGCATACATTTGCATAGGGAGTAGATGATAACGACTTGTCAAGATGTTAATGTTTCAGTTGTTTTCAACGCTGTGATTGTCTGTTGTTTGATTGCATTGTTTATATCTCCATTATTTATACCATTTTAGCTTGCATTCATCACTAGTTTTAGTCTTTAAACTTGCATATTTTGATTCTTCTTGTCCCTTTTGCATACATTTATGGTTCCTATGTTAATGTTAGTATAGTTTTAGGAGCTGCATTGCATTTTGCATGCATTTGGAGTTTTATTCAAGTACTAGAAGGAGTGTGGAGGCCATGTGGTGCAATGGATGTGAGCTGGGAATGAAGCAAGACAAAGGACAAAGGCGGATAGGCCAATATCAACGGTGATATCGACATCATTTGATCGATACAGAGCATATCGATGGGAGCATCGATCACTTCAACATCGATACAGTGAAGGCGTGGTGTGAAGGCAGCATATCGACTAAGAGAGACCTCGATGCAACAGAAGGGAGCCCATACCAAGCAGCGTATGGACGTCCCAAACGGATTCAAAGACACATGACAATATTGAGGTGCTGTATCGACTTGTTTGCCCGATAAGCCTTAACTAAAAGGCGACTGTATCGACTTCACACCATGGAGAGCCAAACCGATACAACTTTGAAGCCTTCTGTATCAACCAGTATATCGACCAAGGGATATCGATACAACCCAGAAGAAGAGATGATATCGACATGAGTATCGATGTGCATGATCGATATGGTCTATCCGAGTCAGCCTATTTTCGGTTTAATCTTGGTTTACTAGGGGTTTTCTAGTTCCCCTATAAATACAAAAGTCCTAAAATGGTTAGGCAACTTAGATCTTGTTATTTTTCTTCTGTTCTTGCACTTCAAACCTTTCCCTTTTAAGCTTTGCTTTGTAAGAACTAGTTTGATTTAGTGAATTTCTGTATTTGTCTTTAATCTATTCTTGCTTATTCTGCTTTCTAATCATGCTTAACCATTGTTTCTCTTTGGAATTTGTGGTTTTGATTATGGCTAGTGAGTAGTTTAATTTAGGGTTTGAGATGGGATAGATTAGAGGGGTTTTAGGATTAGACTAGTGATGTCTTATGCTTAATATGATTGTCTTCTCTCTATTTGATGCGCTTATCACTAGATTAGTCTTGGCCAGACTTGTTTAGTATCTTGTCTCTCTCTTATGCCTGATAAGTGTTTGATGAAATGCTGCTTTAAGTCTCTTAGAGGATTTGTTCTCTTAGCCTAAGGAATCAGATGTCTAAGGTGCATTATGGCTTTATAGGATTGGATTTCTGTTCTCAATGCTTGATGATCATGTGTTTGAGTAAAAGAATTTGTCCTGAATATGTTCTTAGCAAAGTAATTAGTGTCAAGGAATTGAGTTAGTTATAGTTGTTAATCCTATGTCTAGAAGATATCATTGTTTGAATGTTTTTGATGCATCACTAATTAGGTTCCAACCCCCTCTTAATCAATAACCCAAATCTTAGATCCTTACTTTATCTATTTGAATTTCCTGTCTTGTTTAGTTCAGTCTTTAGACCTGTTTAGTCTGATCACAACTTCTTTCTTGAATTTGGCTTGACTTAAGTGATTTGTTGTATTCTTGGTGTCTTATGAACTAAGATGGATTGATACCTTACATACTGCAATGACATGAGTGTGTTAGGATTTGTTTAGCTAGCCAAAATCCTGCTATCAAATTGGCGCAGTTGCCATATGAGTTTAGTTTAAACATTAGGATTTGTGGATTGTTTCAGATCAAGCTTTTACATTTCTTTTTGTTACTGATTTGCAAATTGCTCTTCTGCTTATAGGTGTATGAACTTGAGATCTAAAGGCAATCAAAACCTGCTGGATTATCGACACATCATTCTGCAAGTGGAAAGAGCATTAAGAGCAACAAAAGAAAGAGAGAGACTGCAAAATGCTCAGCATGGAGCATGGTATAGATGATCAGCGATTTCAAAGACCAGGAGCACAAGGAATTCAAGGAGTTGCTGGTGTTCAGGGACAACAAAGAGTCCAAGGTGAGCAGGGTCAGAGAGGACCAACACATGGTGCACGCCTAATCAGACCATTGGAGCAGGAGATGCGCCCAATGCTTACAACAACAGAACAGGAATCATCCCTCCAGCTGTTCCGAACAATAACTTTGAGATCAAGTCTGGTCTGATCTCCATGGTCCAAGAAAGGAAGTTCTATGGCTTACCTTTAGAAGACCCTTTGGACCACTTGGACAACTTTGATAGGCTCTGCTCTCTCACTAAGATCAATGGAGTCAGTGAAAATGGTTTCAAGTTGAGGCTGTTCCCATTCTCTCTTGGCGACAAAGCTCATCAATGAGAGAAGAATTTACCTCAGGGCAGCATCACAAGTTGGGATGAGTGCAAGAGAGCATTCCTGGCCAAGTTCTTCTCTACTTCAAGGACAGCTAGAATCAGGAATGAAATCTCTGGTTTTGCTCAAAAGAATAGTGAGAGTTTTAGTGAAGCATGGGAGATATTCAAAGGGTACACACTTCAGTGCCCTCACCATGGATTCTCACAAGCTTCACTCCTCTCCACCCTATACAGAGGTGCTCTCCCTAAGATCAGGATGCTACTTGATACTGCCTCCAATGGAAACTTCCTATCTAAGGATGTAGATGAAGACTTAGAGCTTGTGGAGAACTTAGCTCAAAGTGATGGCAATTATAGTGAAGACTATGATAGAACTCCAAGAGGAGATGATGGCAATACTACGAAGGAGCTGGAGTCTACAAGAAGAGAGTTGAAAGAGCTGAACATTAGGCTAGACAAGCTGCTCCAAGTGCAACACAAAGAGATCAACTATGTTGGTGAAATGGTGGAGCTGCCTAGTGAAGAGGAGTTACAAGTAGAAGAGATGAACTACTTGGGGAATCAAGGTGGTTACAATGGTTATGGGAACTACAGACAAAACTCAAACCTGTCCTACAGGATCAACAATGTTGCCAACCCCCAAGACCAAGTTTACCATCAACAACAACCTCAAGGGAATTAGCCAAGGCCTTTTGCGCCATTCAACCAAGGATATGCACCAAGGAATAATTTCTAAGGCAACTTCCAGCAAAAGCAGTTTGCTCCTCCTGGATTCTCTCAAGGTCAAGCAAGCTCATCCAACACCACTGATGCTGAAGTGAAAGGACTTCTGCAACAACTCCTTCAAGGCCAACAAGCTACCAATGTGGAGATCACAAAGAAGTTTGTTGAGGTTTACAACAGAATGGATACTCTTCATATGGAGTTTTCAAACATGTTAGATGGGTTGGCTTCAAGAGTGAAGACACTAGAGAACAACAAGGGCATAGCTGATCCTAAAACTCAAGGCAACCTTCCTGGAAAAGCAGAAGTTAATCCTCAAGAGTTCTGCAATGCCATAGTCACTGACGAAGAGATCTTCTCAGATGAAGAGGTAGCTGTCATTGAAGAGTTCCTTTCTTTGCTCAATGAAGACATTGAACTTCAGAGTGGGGGGAGAAGAGTTTTTGGCAGTTAACGCCAACAAAGAGGATACAAAGGAAGAGTCTCTTGAAGCAGCAGCAACTAAGGAAGAGGAGAAGACTAGGCTACTTGAGGAGGGTCAAGCTGAGAAACAAACTGGAATCTATGATCATTCTCCTTACAAGCCAGCTCTTCCCTTTCCTGGAAGGTTTAAGAGACAACTCATGGATAAGTACACCATTCTCTATGCCAACCAGATTAAGATTAGAGGTCTTGATGTTGGGACAGAGCTGAAAGAAGCTATTTCCAAGACTGAGGTATTGAACATCAAGAAGTTTGGAGATCATGGATGCTTTATTCTCCCTTATGAACTCAAGGGACAAACTTTCAAGAGCTGTCTTTGTGACCTTGAAGCAAGTATCAACCTTCTCCCATCCTCTACTGCTAAGGCACTTGGCTACACTCAACTTCATGAGATTAATGTGTCTCTAACCATAGCTGATGGCACAGTAAAGGCACCGATTGGAGCTCTTAAAGATGTGCCAATGATGATTGAAGGAGTGGTCATCCCAACAGATTTCCTGGTCATAGATGTTGAAGGGAAGATCAAAAATGCCATCATTCTAAGGAGACAGATCTAAGCTTCAGCTGGCGCAATATTTGATGCAAAGGCGTGTACAATAGAGCTGAGATTAACCAAGGAGAAAGTGCTGAAGTTTGACTCCAAGGGGAACAAGCTGGAAGATAAGAAAGCCTTCTCAATGGAGGTTAAGAAGTTTAACAAAGTTGGGGAGCATTGGCCAGAGTTTCATGGCTATGTGGGTGCAAGTTTTGATGGTTACTGTATGTCCAAGATGTTTGTTGATACCACTGAAGTGGAGGTCCTCGAAGTGGCTGGTTCTGATGCTGTGAATGAAATCTTATTGGGTCCTATAGAAGGAGGAGTGGTTTTGAGACCATTTGGCTCTAAGAGTGGTGAAGTTTGTTACAAGATGAAGCAAGAGAGAAGATCTAGGCCTTTTGCAGTGCTGAAGACTGATTGATTCACCAGGAGAGTCAAGGGAAGCAAGATCACACCAAGGAGTTCCAAGACTCCTGCTCCACACCTCAACTAAGGAGCTGCGGAAAGTCAAGCTAAGTGACTTTAAACAAGCGTACTTGGGAGGCAATACCATAGTATCCTTGTACATAGCTTTGCATTTTTTATGTTTTTTATGTTTATGTGGGTGTTTTTTAGTGTTCCTAGTAACCAGGTTCAAGTTGAGGATGAGGGAACCAAGCTTGGGAGATGAAAGAGTCGAAGAAGGGTCAATATCGACCAGCATCTCGGCCATGCACGTCGATACAGCTCATATCGAGCAAGTGTATCGAGCATATCTTGCTCAATACAAGTATATTAGACTTGTATCGACGTGCATATCAGGATGATCCTGATCGATACACCTGTGAGGATTTTTGTATTGATCAGAGTACTGGTTTAGGGCAAACCGATACGCCTTCAATGGCAATTTATCGGGTGACAAACAGCTCGATATGCCTCAACTGGTACCAATATCGATCACATGTATCGATGTACCAGGTCGATACGACACCAGGGAGTGCATATCGAGCACAGTATTGACGTAACACACCGATATTCCTTAACTGAGAGGATGAAAGGCGATTAATCGCCCTTTTTAAGGCATATCCGGTGAATATTGACGTTTCATGTTGATACACCTTAGAGGATGAATGAAAACATGCTGTTCAGCATAAGCCAAGGTGTATCGATGTGAATATCGACATGCTAGTCCGATGTGGAATTTTACCAGATCATATCGAGCTACTAGCTCGATATTGTGATAACTCATTTGTTACAGTGTAAATGCAAGCACGAGAGGTTATCAAACTCAAATGCAAGACTAAGATGTAGTATATCATGCAAGAGAGGTATCAATCCACACCTAGGGGTAGAAATTTCCCTAAGAATGCAAGGGAATGAGTAAATCTAAGCGAAAATGATAAATGATTGGTAAAATCCTTTAAACTAAATGCAAGTGTCAAATGTAAAGCAAAACAATTTTAAAATCCCTGAAAGAGGGTTAACTACCACGAGGAACAAGCGGAATGACAAAAATGCAAAGCTATAAAAAACTAAAAATCGACTAGTGGATCGACCACTAGATCGAGCAATATGGATTGATCTCGTCTAACAACTTAAAATGATGAATGTTGCGATGGATTAATGATCAAGATGCAAACTTTATGATGACAGAATGATAAGCAGAGGTTTAAAACACTAAGAGAGAGGGTCTAGGGTTGAGGGTCATATTCGTGGGTCTCAAAGATTAAAGCTTGGTTTGAAAACGTTGGATCTACTCTTTTAAGAGGTTCTCTAGGCCTTGAAAACAAAGCAAGACCCATCCATGGCGTGTGGTATGGGTCACTTCCTCAATCTCTTCTCCAAACCCATGGCGTTTGGTGGAAAAAGAGATCGAAGAGCTTGGAACACAGATTTCAAAAAGATGACCTAACTAATCCCCTAAACAACCATGACATGTGGGAAAGGAAGGATTAGCCTTTAGGATCTGATTTTCCAGGACATCTGAATCCTGTCAAGGTAAGACATCCCTTGGATCATAGAGATCTTGGCGTGAGTCTCTAAGTCTTAAGTACTCAAGATCCTAGAAGAGAAAGTAATGAAGAACAAGAAAACTCAAAGCTTTAACCCTTTTGACCCTTTCGAATCACCTCAACCCATCAACCCAAATGAAACTACTCGATACTCATAAAGAAAACCGAACAAAACATAATAAGCAGAAAGCTAAGCATGATTAACGATTGATTAAAGCAAAAAGATTCAATATTCAAAGGTTTCGATAGCAAGAAAAAGTTTGAAGTTCTACAATGGCGGAAAATCGCCTAAAAAACGAGAGAGAACAAAAAGGTAAAGAGACAGAATGAAGATAATGAAAGGGATGGCTGTGTTTTGCCAAAAATGGCCAAATCGCAAATGGTCCCCCCTTCGCTAGAAGCCAAAAGCGGTTAAAGTTGCCTGGGATCGAACATGGAGCTCGATCTGGCTCTCGATCTTCGTCTTGGATCGGATGGCTTTAGTCAATCTCTGAGCCGATTTTGTGCTGATCGGGTTGGAAGCTCGATCTGGTACTCGATCTGCATGGCGTCATTTACGTCCGTACTTCAGATTGATCTCCACACTCGATCTTGGTCTCGATCCATTTCCTTGCATCGACTTGGTCACTCGATCTTCTGGTCTATCTCTTCTAGATCGACCTGCCTTGCTCGATCTGCTACTCGATCTCGGGTCCTTAGCATGCACTCCTGAGCTCTCCAAGTGTCCACGAAATTCCTCACGAGCCTTAGCACGTCTACGCAACCTCCTCAACTCGAGAGTGCTCCAAATAACCTGGATTTGATGCATTTATGAAAGAAACATGTGAAATGCGAATGCAATGGGACCTAGAACCTAAAATGCAACAAATAGAACAAACTAGCCTATAATGCAAGATGAATGCATGAAAAACTATCCTAAATGCATGCAAATATATAGTAATATCAACTCCTCCAAACTTGCCTTTTGCTTGCCCTCAAGCAAACAAAATTCAAGTAAGGAGAGGAGTTTTAAAAACGGGGGTTTAAGCTTCTTACAAATGTGCTTTTCAAATGAATCATTTCAATGGTCCTAGTTCTTAACTCTAAAATGCAATGCACACACTCATACTCTAAAGAAATTAGCCATACTCATCACACAATGAATTTCAAATCATGACTCTCCTACTCCAAACAATCAAAGAATCTTATCCTTTAACATTTATTAATGATCAAACCGTGAATCACACTTATGCATTTTAAAGCCGAACACATTTGGTTAAGGACAAAGGCTATGAGATTAGAATGATCTCATTTAAATGGGTTTTCGTATATGCAAGGGTTTCTCTCAAGAAGGGTATGAACTTATGCATAATGCTAAAGGTAAAGACAATTGATGCATACATGATTAGATTCTCATCTATCCATACACACTAACAATCATCCTAAAACCCCTCTCATTTCTTTTTTTTTTCCTTTTTTAGCTCACTCACCCTCATAGATACTACCCTTATCACCAAAGCAATTCGCTTAGCAAAAACCCAAGTTAAAACAGAAAACATCCTTACTCTTTTAGGCTAGTGAAAAGGCTGAAAACATTTTTAGCTCTTTACTTTTCTTATTGATAGCTCTCAACTTATTATATTTTTTTCTTTTCTTTTCTTTTCTTTTTATTTGGCACTTAGGCTCTTTTCTTTTCTTTTCTTTTTCTTTTAATTGAGAGCTACCTTCTGAAATATACTTAGAGCTTTTTATTTTGAAAACATTGTCTTCCACTTAAAACCCTTTTTAAACACTTTAAACACCAAACTCTTTTGAAACCGTGAACAATTAAGTAAGCAAGCAATCCCCATTAACCCCAAACCTAATCCTAAGCCTAAATCTAGCTTCAAAATGCAAAGCTAGCATCAATATGAAAACCTAATTATGTCGCCTAAACCTAACACTTTATGCCAAGTTCAAACCGAAAAGAGGCCTCACAATGATATCACACAAGAACATTTGGCTTGAAAGAAAGGTAAGGGTTATGGTGGGAGTTCTACTTAGGCTCACAAAAGAGTGGTGAAAGGAGGAAGAGAGCTTTATCCCTTGAGACACATCTTCTGTACAGGCTATCAACCCCTCTTTTGTATAAGTAGGGCTCGTCCCAAAAGTAGTAGGCAACATCTCTCATAAACTTCTTCTTGTGGTAATGATCAAGGTGAGTTGGCTCCTGTCCACATGCCAAAAGTTTACAATGTCAGCGTACCAAGGAAGATCCTCTTCTTTGAAACTCAGAACCTCTTCAAACTGCCCTTCTAGCCTTCCACAAACAGCCGTAGTGATCATCATGAGTTGTTCTTCTGGAAGCGAATCGTCTAAGGGTAGAGACTCATTGACTCTCATCCTAGAGAGGTGATCTGCCACGCCGTTCTCTATCCTTTTCTTGTCCTTAATTTCCATGTCGAATTCTTGGAGCAAAAGGATCCATCTCAAGAGTCTCGGTTTAGTGTCTTTCTTGGAATAGATGTACCTCAGAGCTGCGTGATCTGTATAGACAACCACCTTAGAGCCTACGAGGTATGACCTGAACTTCTCAAAGGCGAATACAACTGCCAGCAACTCCTTCTCAGTTGTAGCGTACTTCACTTGAGTGTCATCTACCGGCTGGCATAGTAGATGACGTGCAGCCTTTTGTCTTTCCTTTGACCAAGAATGGATCCTATGGCGTAGTCACTCGCGTTACACATGATCTCGAACGGTAGAGTCCAGTCCGGTGCTTGCACCACTGGCGCGGATACAAGAGCTTCCTTGATGGTCACGAAAGCACGAAGACAATCCTCATCAAATACAGAGTCAGCTTCCTTGCATAACAGCCTTGTGAGAGGGCGTGCAATCTTGGAAAAATCTTTGATGAAGCGCCTGTAGAAGCCAGCATGGCCTAGGAAACTCCTTACTCCCTTGACATTAACCGGCGGCTCAAGATTCATCATGACCTCAACCTTGGCTTTATCAACCTCTATGCCCTTCTCTGATATTTTGTGGCCAAGCACGATCCCTTCCTTCACCATGAAGTGACACTTCTCCCAGTTAAGCACAAGATTCGTCTCTTCACAACGCTTTAGTACCTTGCAAAGATTCAACAATCACGCAGAAAAAGATGCACCATATACAGAGAAGTCATCCATAAACACTTCTACCATCTCTTCTATTAGATCAGAGAAGATCGACATCATACACCGCTGAAATGTAGCCGGTGTGTTACACAACCCGAATGGCATCCTTCGATACGCGAAGGTGCCATAAGGGCATGTAAAGGTCATCTTCTCTTGATCGTTTGGATGGATTGGTATTTGAAAGAAACCATTATATCCATCAAGAAAGCAATAGTAAGGATGATTAGCAAGCCTCTCAAGCATTTGATCAATAAAAGGTAAAGCAAAATGATCTTTCCTAGTAGCAAGATTAAGCTTCATATAGTCTATACACATACGGTGTCCTGTAATAGTCCTAGTAGGTATAAGCTCATCTTTATCATTCTTAATGATCGTAATCCCTCCCTTCTTAGGCACCACGTGTACAGGGAAAACCCACGTGCTGTCACTTATGGGATAGATCACGTCAGCCTCTAACAGCTTAAGAATCTCTTTCTTAACAACCTCCTTTAAATTAGGATTCAAACGTCTTTGGTGTTCTATAGAAGAGTTGTTCTCATTATCCAAGTGAATCCTATGAGTGCAAAGCATTGGTGAAAGGCCCTTGATGTCACTTAGAGAGTATCCAATGGCCTTCCTATACTTTCTCAGCTCATTTAGGAGCGAGTGCAACTCGTCATCACTTAAGTTCTCATTCACAATCACGGGGTAGGTATCATTAAGCCCTAAGAAAGCATACCTTAGCCCTTTTGGGAGCTCCTTAAGGTCCACTTTTGAGGCTAGCAGTTCGCTCCAGTCCTCCTCGTGGGTCTTGTTGACGTTCCCATCCTCAATAGCCTCCTTAGAACCCGAGACAAGTCCTAAAAGACTGCTTTCTTGAACCGTTGTCCCCTTCGAGATCGAGTCTTCCAGTCGATCTTGCACTCGTTCTGGTCCGGATCGAGCAATTTCACTCGATTCTCCTACTCGATTTGTTTGGGATCGAGCGGGAGATCGAGTCCTGTCTCGTTCTCTGAACTGATCGATTGGCTTCCCTCGATCTTCCCATCGATTGTTTTGCTGGATCGACTTCACTCAGGTCGATCACTTACTCGATTTAATTGGGATCGAGTAGTAGATCGAGCGTCTGAGTCGTTCTCTTCTCTGGATCGACCAGTCTCCTCGATCTTCTTGTCGATTGCTGTCTTGGATCGAGTGATCTTCTCGATTGCCTGATCGATCTCTAAGCATCTGCTTTGATCTTCTAACACAACTTTCTTAGAGTCAAGGAGATTAACGTACTCCTGAGTCTTCGTACTCAGAAAACCGAACTCCTCTGGCTCCTTAACCCATGCCAGCTTCAAGTGATCCTCTTGTGCAAGCTCTTCTAGCAGTTCATCCGCCAAAGCATCCAACGTCTCTATATAGAAAGCTTGCCCTTCTATGGTGGGCTTCTTCAGGACCTCGTTGATATCAAAATCCAGCATTATATCCTTGCCCAAGTGTAGAGCTATCTTCCCATTCTTGACATCAATGATTGCTCCGGCGGTTGCAAGGAATGGTCTCCCAAGTATAAGCGGATCCTTAGGTTCTTCATCCATTTCAAGCACAACGAAGTCGGTTGGAACGTTCACACCGCTTACTCACTGGAAGATCCTCTAACAAACCCATTGGAAGTCTCACGCTTCTGTCAGCTAACACAAGGGAGATCCTACACGCTTTGAACCGTGTGAAGCCTAGCTTCTTTGTTATAGAATGGGGCATCAGATTTATACTAGCTCCAAGATCGCATAGGCAGCTTTGAAATGTTAAAGGACCGAGAGCACATGGTATAGTGAAGCTTCCTGGATCTCCCAACTTCTTGGGGACTATCTCCTAGTGTACAATGGCGCTACACTCTCCACTAAGCACCAGCACTTCCTTGCTTTCCTTGTTCTTCTTTGCAAGCGTGTCCTTGAAAAATTTAGCACACTTAGGCATCATCGCTAGGCAATCCACAAGGGGTAGCTTGATCTCTACGTCCCTTAGTTGCTTCTCAAACAAGAGCCTATGCTTCTCTATAAACTGTTTCTTGAAGCGGCCAGGAAAAGGAAGCTTAGGAACATAAGGTGGAGGTATGTAGTTATTCTTCTCCTCGGTTGCTTTCTCCACTTGCTTTTCTACGGCTGCTTCTTTGCCCTTTATTGGCCTCTCTATCCACACGTTGTTGAAGTTGATCTCATCATCAGCCGAAGGTTTACCCTCCCCCTCTTGAACCACAATTTCCTCATTGGCTTTAGGTGTAACCCTCGGTGGAAGTTATTTCCCACTTCGTAGTGTGATAGCATTGGCGTATTCCTTGGATTTCGCTCACACTTGCCTGGTAGACTGCTTTGACCACTTGTACTTGCTTTACCCTTCTCTAACTGGTTGATCTTGTTGTTTAGAGTTGTAATCTGAGTAGAGACATCAGTGAGAGAGGAGTCTAAGCGGGTGTTCACTTCGGCGAACTTCTTGTTTGTTGAAGCTTGCCCTTGAAGCAACTGCTGAAACATGGCTTGTACAAGATCAACTTGTTGCGGTTGCATCTGTTGTTGAGGAACAAAGCCTGGAGGGTACATAGGAGTATAACTTTTGTTTCATTGCTGCTGCTGCTGTCCCTGAAAGTTACCTTGTTGCTGACCTTGAAAACCTCCACTCGGCTGAAAACCTTTGTTATAGGGCACAAACGGTTTAGCTTGTTGAGGAGGGTACACCTGATCCTTTGGGTTTTCAACGTTGGTGCTTCTATAAGACAAGTTGTTGTTGCCTTGGTAGCCTTGAGAGTAACCTTGAGGCTTGTAGTTGTTTTGACCGGCTATCCAATTAGCTTCTTCTTTTTGGCATTGCTCTAGCTCATCCAAGACATCCGCAGCTTCCCCAACAAAATGTACATGCTTTTGGTTTTCAAGCATGAGCTTATCGATCTTCTCATGGAGAGACTTCATTTCTTTCTTGTTGGCTTCAAGATCAGCTCCTCTTGGTGCACAGTCATAGTCCTCAGAATAATTTCCATCGCCCAATGCTAGGTTTTCAATGAGCTTCATACCTTCCTCAACCTCTTGACCAAGGAAGTTTCCTTTGCTTGCTGTGTCAAGTAGTAGTCTGATCTTTGGAAGTGCTCCGCGGTAGATAGTACTCATTAGGGTCTCTTTGCTGAAACCATGGTGAGGGCAGGCTATTGTATAATCCTTAAAGCGCTTCATAACCTCATTGAAGGACTCATTCTGTCGCTGAGTAAAACCACTGATCTCGCTTTTCAACCTTGCTTTCCGAGAGCTTGAGAAGAACTTGGAGAGGAAAGCTTTCTTACAGTCAGCCCAAGAAGTGATAGTGCCTTGTGGAAGAGTCTTCTCCCAATGTCGTGCCTTGTCGCCTAAGGAAAAGGGGAACAAACGCAGCTTGAAGCTGTCTTCCGAGATGCCATTTATCTTGAGCATTCCACAAAGCTGCTCAAAGTTGTCTAGATGCGCTAATGGGTCCTCCAAAGCTAACCCATGAAATTTGTTGTTTTGCACCATCTGAACAAACCCTGGCTTGATCTCGAAATTATTGTTTTGCACTGGAGGAGGAGTGATCTCAAACCTATTATGGTGAGTACTGGGAGCATCTCCTGCTCCAATGATGTGTGGGGGTCTAGCCGCGTGGTGGGGGTTTCCATTACCCCTTCCCACTGCCCCGTGAGCTGGAGGAGGTCCCTCTGGGTGCTCGTGCTCAGCCATTGCTTCAAAATCCACTGAACCTTGCTGAACAATCTCCTCAAAAGCTCGAGCTTGTTCTCGAACTCTTCTTGATCTTTCGTGTCCAAGCTGATGAATATTGTCCAAGGGTGTGAGTAAGGCATTGTCACCCTTGGAACACAGATTCATGTACCTGAAAGACACAAGTTTGAAAGTAGAGAAATCAGTAACCAACTTAAAGTAAAGGCTTAGTCTTTACTAAACTCCAAATCTTAATGCTTCTATCCCCTAAGATGGCAACAGCGCCATTTGATAACTCATTTGGTACAGTGTAAATGCAAGCACGAGAGGTTATCAAACTCAAATGCAAGACTAAGATGTAGTATAGCATGCAAGAGAGGTATCAATCCACACCTAGGGGTAGAAAGTTCCCTAAGAATGCAAGGGAATGAGTAATCTAAGCGAAAATGATAAATGATTGGTAAAATCCTTAAAAACTAAATGCAAGTGTCAAATGCAAAGCAAAACAATTTTAAAATCCCTGGAAGAGGGTTAACTACCACGAGGAATAAGCGGAATGACAAAAATGCAAAGCTATAAAAAACTAAAAATCGACTAGTGGATCCACCACTGGATCGACCACTAGATCGAGCAATATGGATCGATCTCGTCTAACCACTTAAAATGATGAATGTTGTGATGGATTAATGAACAAGATTCAAAATTTATGATGACAGAATGATAAGCAGAGGTTTAAAACACTTAGAGAGAGGGTCTAGGGTTGAGGGTCGAGAGAGAACGAAAAGGTAAAGAGACAGAATGAAGATAATGAACGAGATGGCTGCGTTTTGCCAAAAATGGCCAAACCGCAAATGGTCCCCCCTTCGCTAGAAGCCAAAAGCGGTTAAAGTAGCCTGGGATAAAGCATGAAGCTCGATCTGGCTCTCGATCTTCGTCTTGGATCAGATGGCTTTAGTCGATCTCTGAGTCGATTTTGTGCTGATCGGGTTGGAAGCTCGATCTGGTACTCGATCTGCATGGCGTCATTTACGTCCGTACTTCAGATCGATCTCCACACTCGATTTTGGTCTCGATCCATTTCCTTGCATCGACTTGGTCACTCGATCTTCTGGTCGATCTCATCTAGATCAACCTGCCTTGCTCGATCTGCTACTCGATCTCGGGTCCTTAGCATGCACTCCTGAGCTCTCCAAGTGTCCACGAACTTCCTCACGAGCCTTAGCACGTCTACGCAACCCCCTCAACTCGAGAGTGCTCCAAACAACCTGGATTTGATGCATTTATGCAGGAAACATGTGAAATGCGAATGCAATGGAACTAGAAGCTAAAATGCAACAAATAGAACAAAGTAGCCTATAATGCAAGATGAATGCATGAAAAAATATCCTAAATACTTGCAAAATATACCAAATATATAGTAATATCATATTAACCAGCCAAGAATGATCATCGGACTACGTATCGACATGAGGGACATCGATACAGAAGGTGTCAAGCAATATCGACATGCATACATGTCGATATCACGACCCAGACATCCGATATCAAGATGCATATCGATCGGACCAAGTCGATTTGATCAATATCGATCACAATATCGACTTGGGTGGTCGATATTGCACCCGAGGTAAGTACTCTTCATTTCAAATTTTTTTCCCTCCTTGGTCAAACTAGATCAAAGAGTTTAAATTTGAATCCTTCCCCTTCCCAAGCACGAGTGGGACCTCTTGTAGGCTACTTTGTCCCTTTGCTCCCCACAAAAAGATTCCTCAACCCTCTATTTAAACACACCCACCCTTCTCTCTCTCTCTCTCATTTTCATTTTCTTGGTTACAACCACAAAAATTTTGAACTCTTTAGTGTTTTAAGTGTCTAAGAAAACCAGACCACTAAAGGTAATGTCTCTCAGCTCTTGAAATATTTATAATTTGCCTTAAGCACTTAAGAAGTTCATTATATGTTGTGGTTGCTTGCTTGATTTGTGAGTAATGCTTCTTATTTCTTTTATTTCCTTTGCATGTAAATAGATTGTTTTTGACCTTCAAAGCATTTAGACTAATAAATACTTGCTTGTCAAATTCAGTTATTTAGCTTTGCATTAGCATTTTAGTACATTTGTTTAGTTTGACCATGCTAGGATTCATGATTTTCAATTAAATGATAAATTGCGTTTAATGAATTTTGCATGCATTGCTTATTTAGTTGTTTCACAACTGATAGAGGTATAATTTTCAATAAATAAACTCCTCCTTTTGTGATTTTTAACAACATAAAGCTTTGTGTTTTGTTGCTTCCATGGTTCTGATTTTTCTTTTGAGACTATTTTTATGTACCATGGGGAGAACAACAAGGAGTGGAGCAAACAAATAGGCTGAGAGGCAAGAGAAAGGAAAGGGCAAAGCAAAAGAAGTTGGGAGTCCAAGCGCCAAATCTCAGGGAAAAAGAGGGCTGCTGTTGGCGCTAGTGAGCAAGTTCCTCAAAAGAAGAAGGGCACCACCCATGCTCAAAGGCAACTCTATGACAAGCTGCAAAGGGTGGATGTGAGACCAACTAGATACCCCCATATGCCATCTCTAAAGGCCTTTGGAAATATTTAAAAAATTAACACAAAAAATCAATATTCCATAAAACTTTTGTTAGTTAAATATTTTTATATAAAATTTTTAAGTAGTTAGTCAGATATTAAGTCAATATATTTTTAAGTGTTTTTTTTTAAAATAATATTTTGTAAAACTTAATTTTCGTTTGAGTTTTTGATTAATTTTTTAATATTAATTTTTTAAATAATTAGCTTAAATATTTATATTATTTTTTTTAGTTAAGTTTTTTAGTATTATTTAAGTTTTTTTATTCTCCTGATTATTCTGTTTATATTAATTTTGTTAAATAAATAACATAGATATTAAGTTAATATCCTTTTGTTATTAATTTAACTTTCTCGATATGGACTTTCATTTTAATTGTATTGACATGTTGTAAGAAATAATTTATGTTTTGATTTTTGTTAGTTAAACATTTTTTTATATTGCTTTCTTCAGTAATTAGCATAAAGTATCATTTTTGGTTTGTTAAGATTTTTGTGTTAATTTTTTAAATATTTCCCCAAAAATTATAAGTTTTAGATGATTTTATTTTTTGATAATTTAAGATTAATGTTTTTTAGGTAGTATTGATATTTTTAAATAACAATTTTATATGTTTATATGAAAGTTTAATCTTAATATTTTTTTCTAAATAAATTACTCATTTAAAATATATATGCTAATTTTTTTTTTAATTTTACTTTTTCGTTATGGATTTACATATTTGTTTTTGTTAGTTTAGTTTTTGTGACAATGAGTTTCTATTTTATTTTCACAATCGATTTAGATTTTGGACATAAATTTATTTTATTTAGTTAAAAAAATTATCTTAATTTTCCATTCTATTGTGATAATTTTATATTTTGTATGTTTTAATTTATTTAAATTATTAATGATATTTTTATTTTTTATGTTTAATAAAAAACGATGATATGTACTAATCAGATTGAGTATATATGTCCTATGTGGACGCTCTCATTGGCCTAAGACATCAACACAGACCACAACTAATATATTTTAAGTTAGCAGTTCGGATTTTAATTGTTTATCGTTATTAAATTTTAAAATAATTTAATTATGGTTTTAAATATAGTTTTTAATAACTTTATTCATTATATATGATTTTTCTTTCATAATCTATTTATATGTTAATTTACCTTTTTATTGTTAATAGAATAATAAGATCTATTTCCAAAACACTTTTTTATTAATAATTAACTTAAAATTTAGAAACTTTCCTATTAGCAACAAAAATAAAATTAATTATCTTATAACAATTAAAACGAATTAATTAATTTTAATATATAATATATAATTAACTAAAAATAATGATGATATGTACCAATAGAATTGAATCTTTAAATCATATGTAGACACCCTTAGAGGTATTTAGCATCAACTTTTATTAATAATAGATTTAGATATTAAGTTAATTTGCTTTTACGATATTGATTTTGTTTTTTAGTTTAACTCTTTTGACATTAAATTTCTATTTAAATTATCTGTATTAATAATTTAGTTTAATTCTTTTTTCGGCAAATATCTTTTAAATTATCAAAAGATTCAAAACTATAATAAATTTATAAAAATTTTCTTTTATATAAAAAAGTTAAAATATAATATGTAGTTTTACCTATTTTTTTATTAATAAATTATAAATGTTACTAAGTAAAATCATAGTATTAACATCTATCGAATTATCTAACTTCGACGTGTAGACGTTTGATTTAGAGAATAATTTCTTCACTAATTTTTTGGTGTTTTGTTTTATGTCCTTAGGATTTCTTTAGTTCTTTTTTTAAGGTTTATATGTTCAAATATTTAGTTTTTGATTCAATGTCTCACTGATATTGTGTGTATATATATATATATATATATATATATATATTATTCATGTTGATTCGGATTTACTTTTGTTAGGATGCTACAATAATCATGTAAAGCCGCTTTTTGCTTTTCTACCAGATCTTATATGAATTTTAGGTTATATTGCTATTCTGTTTATAAAATCTGTTTTATTTGCAGTCAACTATTTGATAGTTTTTGTTTTTAAACATGTAAGATGGTGCGAAGTCTTCACATTATCACTGTTTTTATTTTTGTGAGGTTTATTCATGTTTTGATTTGAATATTTTATCTAGGTGTATTCTAATTTAAAATTTAGAAGATGTTACTCATGTGCTGTTCATGTTGGCTAATTTATTAGTAGTAACTATGTATAAATTAGTTGTTATATTTTGAATGTAAAATTACTTGTGTAGTATTTTTTTGTTAGTTTTAAAACCAGAATCAGCCAAGGTATTAGTCATTATAAATTTAAATATATTTGATTTAGAAACTTGTATAACTTACTGTAACTTTATATGGTTATTCATATTCATACTAATATTTTAGAAATCATGAATTTTCTAGTACTAGATTTTAAACTATTTTTCTTCTTAGATTTTGTTTTTCTGTTTTTAACATATATTTCGATGGTAATTTTATATTTTATTTTAATTTATCTAATTTTGTGCATATTTGTTATATTTAAAACATATATATTTTTAATTAATCTCTTTTGTTATTGATTTTCCAAATATGTAGCCTATATCAATTTAATCTCTTTTACATAAACATTTTTTCTTTGTTAAATTTTTTTGTTACATTAATTTTTACTTTAATTATAATGCTTTTTGACATGCCATGTATTCTAAATTTTATATGGACTTCGCTCAAAATATTATACAATCATTTGCTTTTTTTAATTAATCATTTTATGTTAACTTTTCAAAATATTAGCCCAAATATAAGGATAGGTTTTCTTTATACAATTTTTCTTTGATAATTTATCTCTCTTGATATTGATTTCTATTTTATTTTAACACATAATTGTTTTGAAAATATTAATATTTATGAAGATATAACTTCATTTTTCCTTTTTTTGTTAGTTAAATATTTTAATATTGATTTCTTAAGTAGTTAGTCAGATATCAAGTCAATTTCGTTTTAGGTGGTTTTTTAAAAATTTAACATTTTGTAAAACTTAATTTTCGTTTTATTTTTCTCTGTTGATTAATTTCATAATATTGATTTTTTAAATAATTAGCGTAAATATTTATCTTTTTGTTAGTAAATGTTTTAGTATTACTTACGTTTTTTATTTTCTTATTATTTTGTTTATATTAATTTTTGTTTAAAAAATAGCATAGATATCAAGTTAATATCCTATATTTTTTTTGTTAATTTAACTTTTCAATATGAATTTTTCTTTTAATTGTATTAACAAGTTGCAAATATTAATTTACGTTTGGATTTTTGTTAGTTAAACTTTTTGGTTAGTTCAGCTTTTTGTGTTAAAATTTAAAATAATTACGCTAAATATCAAAGTTTAGATGTTTATAGTTTTAAATAACAATTTTATATATTTATATAAACAATTTAATCTTAATATTTTTCTAAATAAATTACTCATTTAAAATATGTATGTTAAAAAAATCTTTTTTTTAATTAAAATTTTTCGTTATTGATTTACATATTTTTTTATTAGTTTACCTATTGTGACAATAAGTTTTCATTTTATTTTGACAAATGTTATAGGGTTGGATTTCTGACATAATTTTATTTTATCTGTTTTGTTAGTTGAATTTTTTTATCTTAATTTTCTATTCTACTATGATAAATTTATATTTTTGCATGTTTTGATTTATTAAAATTATTAATCATAAAAAAATTATGTTTAATGAAAAATGCTGATGTTGACCATCAGATTGAGTTTCCACATCATATATGGACGCTCTCATTGATCTAAGATATCAACACGGACCACAACTAATATATTTTAGGTTAGCAGTTCAGATTTTAAATATTTGTCATGATTCAAAATTTTAAAATAGTTTAATTATGGTCTTAAATGCGGTTTTTAATTATCTTGTTCAATATATATGATTTTCTTTAATAATCTATTTATATGTTAATTTCTTTGTTGTTAAAGATATATATATATTAATTTACTTATTATTGTAAATAGAAAAATAAGATATACTTTATAAACTCTTTCTTATTAATAACTAACTTAAAATTTCAAAACTTTCTCAATAATAACAATAACAAAATTGATTAAAATTTAACATTTTTCCTTATAACAATAAAAATGAATTAATTAATTTTAATATACGATATATATTTGACATTAGATAATGATGATATGTATCAATTAAATTGAATCTTTTAAATCATAAGTAGACCCCTTTTGAGGCATATATTGGTTTAATATATATTTTGATTAAATAAATTTTATATTACTTAAAATACAATAGTAAGTTTTTTATATAATGCTCGGGTATTAAAAAAAATATTTAGTGTTTTTCTGTAGTTAATTTTTATATAAATCATTATTATTATTTTAAAATTTTTACTAATATGTGTTTTATATTATGAATTCATCATAAAATAATTATTATGATATGTTATCTATTTTATTTTACCTATTTTAAAAAAGAAAATTTAAAATAATTAACCAATTTAAATAGGAAATTGTATTCAATTTTTGAAGTATTTAAAATTATTTTTGTTTTCTTAAAATTGTATTAGTGGTAACAACTTGGGTTACTAATTAATATAAATCACACAAACATATCTGATTTTAAAATGTTTTTGATGATTTAGTTTTAGATTGTAACAGTATATTAGTTCTCAAATAAAATAAAAATTTAGAATATATATGAAGTTCTGAACAAAATAACCTCTTATTTAGGAATATTTTATTTAACTTTGTAAAATATCTTACTAAAGTACTATATATACTCACTCTATTTCATTTTAATTAATGATCAAGGGTTTTTTTGTCCTTATTTATTTATTTTCTCTTATATATTTTTGAATTTTCAATTTACTTTAATCTATAATTGATTAAAAAATATTTTAGTTAAAGAAATTCAAAAGTCTTTTACTAATGGCTAACAACTTTTAAGTCAAAATATTAATTCTTTTTGTTACTTATTATTCACTATTTTAGTTCAACGAGAATAAGTTCACTTTTTTTTTTACTATTTGCCTTATATCTATACTATTATTTGAGAAGTAGATTTTTGACGTGTCACTTCCACGTTCATTCTCAGCATACTTTATGCATCAATTTTTCCAATTATATCCTTAATGAAAACCGTGATCTAATTATCGGTTTAGTGCTATACAAGGTTTATTAAATTGATTAATTGGTTAGTTTGGATAAAGATGGTCCGATTTCAATATAATCACTTTTTAATAATAACTCTTATGATAAGATCAAATCTACAATAATGAGAAGAAAATCAAATCTATGTTTATGGAAAGAAACTTTAATAAATATATTTAGATTATAATAAAATTAGAAAAGGAAAATTCCTTATTATTTATTTATTATCTAATAACATATATTCTGATTTGAATTAATACAAAAACATAATTTACATAAATGATAAATTTGTATTTATGTTTATCGACTTATAAAAAAAAATTAATATATCAAAATTCCGTGTAAACCCTAAAATATTTCCCTATAAATACTGTAATTCTCTCTAGCCACTTTTTATTTTCAGTTCTAGGTTTAATTTGTTCATGTAGATCTTTGTCTAGGTTTAATTTAGTTAATGCATATCATAGTTGTTGTTTTTTTTTTTTTTTTGGTCAAAGCATGGGAGAGGTCTTCTCCCACAATTTATTCAAAAGAAAATTTTGAACTACAAAACAACTTGTCGCGGTCTTGTTGATCCGCAGACATCCTCCAACATAATCGATTCAATAGTATCTGGTACTGAATCTAACAAGTGCAATCCTAAGGGCAACGTAAAGGCATGATTTAGCCAGACCATCCGCGAGCCTATTAGCCTCGCGATATACGTGCTTTATTCGGACTATCCAGTCCCGGGACAATAATCCATAACACAGACGTGTTAGGAAAGACAGGGGATGAGAATCTCTTATACCTGTCGTCAGGAAACCCATAACAATTTTGGAATCTACCTCCAACTCAAGCCGCATGATCCTCCGCTCCCATGCTATACAAAGACCAGAGTAAACCCCCCATAACTCTGCTAAGGGGGCAGAGCAAATCCCAATATTCAAAGCGAAACCACCATACCAGTCTCCAGCCTCATTTCTTAAGACTCCTCCAGCCGTCGCAGCACCAGGATTCCTGTGAGAGGCCCCATCTGTATTCAATTTAACCCATCCTGCTTGAGGTGGGATCCATGCGATCAGTCTCTCCACCTCGCTTAGGTCTGCTTATATGTAGCCTCACCCTTATATGCGCCTGAGTAACCTCTTTTGCCAACTCTCTGATGAATCTTACTCTGTCTCGGCACCTTCCTGTGACACCAAAAACATTGCCACATCTCCATTTCCATCCCACCAGATGGCTATTGCGAACAAGGTGGACCAAGGCACGCCATCTTCCTCTGTATTCTCAGCCATATTCGAGTACATCCATTCCAGTAATGAACTCCCAAAGAACTGGTTACGCTTCCTATTCGGAACAACATGATTCCACACTCCTGCCATTGCAGGGCAATCTCGCAAAGTATGAATGATCGTCTCATAGCCTCCCTTGCATACCTGATAAACTGTCGTATCACTTAAGTGTCTTCTATACCTTTCCATGTTTGTCATTATAGCTTGATGAGCAACTAACCAGAGAAATACTCTCACCCTTTCCGGCGCAACAACCCTCCAGACCCGTTTAAATAGGCCATGCATGTTCTGTCTCGGTGTTTCCTCCTTCGTGATCAGATCATATGCCGATTTGACAGTAAACTCCCGTCTTCTGTCTCGCCCTAAGACAACCTATCTTTGGCTCATGTAATCAAATCCAGCACCATTGATGCCAATTGTAGCTTTGTATGTGAGGAAACATACGGGGCAATCCTATCGATAATCCAGCCCGTACCATGATCCCATAGATTCCTTGTTGTAACCTCGACCTCATCATTTGGTATATCCTGTACAGCTAACTCCAGTAATGGCTTATTAATAAGCCATTTATCCTTCCAGAACCGAATAGTACACCCGTCTCCAATCACCCATTTCAATCCTGGTAGAACTACTTCTTGCATCCCAACCCCACACTTCTCCATGTTGAAGACCAATGTCCTTTAACGTTGATCCATGTCACATCCTGTATATCACGAACATTATACTTACAGCGAAGTACCTTAGCCCAAAGACTAGTCCAGTTATTCAGTAATCGCCAGGCCAGGTTAGATAAGAGCGCCGTGTTCATATCTTTGGCTAAACGGATACCCAACCCACCTTCTTGTTTCGGTACACACACTTTCTTCCAAGCAATTAAGTGTTGTTTTCTCTGCTCTGTTGTACTCCCCCACACAAACGATCTTGATATCTGATCTAACCTCTTGAGTGTCGATCTTGGTAGAGCAATTGTACTCATAGAGTGAACTGGGATTGAAGACAGCACTGCTTTAGTAAGTGTAATTCTTCCCGCCAAACTCAACATTCGGCTCTTCCACCCAGCCAGACGTGATAATACTTTCTCGAGTACATCCCCAAAATTCTCCTCTTCTGCAAGATCGGCATTCCTAGATATCTCCCTAGATCACGAGTAGACTGAATCTCACTTTCCTCACTAATCAGTCTCTCCAGGCTCCGATTTACATTAGCCGAGAAGAATATTTTAAACTTTTCCAGGCTAATCTTTTGCCCTGATGCAGCACAAAAATTCTCCAGTATGATAGGGGTCAGGTTTTACCCAAATAAAACTATTGCAAGTGCACAGCAAAGCAGTTGTAGTACAAGGGGTTATCGAATCCCAAGGGAGTAAGTAAACTACACTAAAGAGTTTAGGTTCGAATTAAGCTAAGCAATAAGTAATTAATGTAATGTGGAACAGTAAAATAAATGCTAGTGGGCGTTTTATGCTTGTTCTTAAAGTTCAGAAAGCTAAAGGCGCTAAGTCAGGACAATTCGCAGGTTGAATCCGAGAGTAAAATGCATGAAATCAGGAATGAATTAAAACCGTCTTGAACATGAATCGCAAAGATATAACTAATCAACTCTCATTGCAGAAGTTAATTATGCATAAATCACAGAGTTTCAAATCTCTTTGCAAATCCTAGCAACCTAAACATGCAGTAATGATCAGGTTCAATTGCTTACAAAACTCCTAAGCCAAATCTCTTTGCACTAAGTTATTTTGCTCATCTAATACTAGTTCAGGTGATTAATAATGCTCTCACATCTATCAAATAACCTAGGGTTTCGAAATCCAGATGATGTGTGATGTCATTGCATATTGCATACATTTTGCATACCCATTAGTTAGCTTTTCATGCATTTTGATATATCATGGTTTTTATGGTTTTTAACCATGATATAAGTCCTTTTTATTGAGTCCTTTTGGTCTTTTTAGAGTCCTAGAAGAGTCTTTGCAGGTTATAGCATGTCTGGAGCATAATTGGAGATTTTGGAACCTTTTGGAGCATTATGAGTTGAAGCCACGAAGTACCTAGCTCGAAGAAGAAAGTATGCCATATGGTGACGCTCGTCACCAAGCTGGTGACGCTCGTCACCCAGAAAGGAAGAGGTCGTGGCCTGTTTTAAAAAGATTGGGAAGAAATTGCAGTTTTAGCCTAAAAGTTCCAGTTTTTGCAAAAAGGCCCCAGATCGTGTTTTAGCTTGTATATTAGGTTTTTCAGCCATTCTTTTGGCAGTTATCTTGTATCTTATTATTTTAGAGAGCTTTAGAGAGAGATTTGTAGAAGAGCTTTTGGAGAGACAAATCAGACTCCTTCAGAGCAGATTTTGAACTCCTTTATTTCTACTTCTTATTTCTTTTATGCAATCTATTCTTTTCATGATGTTTTCTCAAATCACCATGTCTGAGTAGTTTGTTAGTTAAGTTAGGGCTTTTTAAAGGTTGAAGAAGAGTTTGTAGAATTGCTAAAAACTTTTAGGAAATTCATTGGTTCTTCATCTGTGCTTGCATTCATATCGATTTCTTAGACACATCATCTGGATTTTGAAACCCTAGGTTGTTTGATAGATGTGAGAGCATTATTAATCACCTGAACTAGTATTAGATGAGCAAAACGCCCTAGTACAAAGAGATTTGGCTTAGGAGTTTTGTGAACAATTGAACCTGATCATTACTGCATGTTTAGGTTGTTAGGGTTTGCAAAGAGATTTGAAACTCTGTGATTTAGACATAGATAACTTCTGCAATGAGAATTGATTAGTTATATCTTTGCGATTCATGTTCAAGACGGTTTTAATTCATTCCTGATTGCATGCATTCTACACTCTCAGATTCAACCTGCGAACTGTCCTGACTTAGCGCCTTTAGCTTTCTGAACTTTAAGAACAGTCTAAAAAACGCCCACTTGCTTCTATTACTTTAGTTATTTCGCATTACATTCATTACTTATCGCTTAGCTTAATCCGAACCTGAACTCTTTAGTGTAGTTTACTTACTCCCTTGGGATTCGATAACCCCTTGTACTACAACTGCTTTTGCTGTGCACTTGCAGTAGTTTTATTTGGGTAAAACCTGACCCTATCACATTTGTATCATGTTTTAGGATAGATTGCATCACTTAGAGTACTAGAGCACTCTTGCATCAGCATATGCATTTTCCTTGCATTTTGCATCACATTCAGATTGTTTCTGGCTGCTTTGGAGTCGTGGAGGTTCGTGGACGTGTTGAAGCTGATGTAGCAGTTCGTGGGAGCTCGGAAATATGCTAAGGACCAGAGATCGAGTAGCAGATCGAGCATGGCCGGTCGATCTAGGAGTTGATCGACCAGAAGATCGAGCCAACTAGGCGATCCAAGGAAAATGATGGAGACGGAGATCGAGTGAAGCAATCGATCAATCGGTACGGACGTAAATGACGCCATACAGAGCGAGAGTCAGATCGAGTACACCACTCGATCCAGCCGAAGATCGATACCTAGATCGGATGCAACACTTGATTCACCGATGATGATCGAGACCCGGATCGAGCCGAAGACACGATGCCCGGATATGATCGAGAGAACCACTCGATCTTGGAGTCGATCTCTGTCCTTTCAACCGTTTTTGGGCTGCTAGCGAAGGGGGGACCATTTGCTTGTTTGGGCATTTTAGGCAAGGCGGCGACACCCTTTTTCGATAACTTTTAGATCTTATCTTTTTCCTGAAGTTTTCTCTCTCGTGTTTTTTGAAGAAGAACACCATTGTTGAAACTCTTGTTTTTCTTTTAAGCTTTTGTATTCGAATCATTATCGTTTAATCCAGTTTCTCTTTCATGTTTATCGTCTCGTTTCTTATGCTTTGCTTGATTTACTTAATGTGTAGTGAGTAGTTCCTTTGGGTTCGGGGTTGAGAAGATTAAGGGGTTAAAAGGGTTCCGATCTTAGGTTTTTCTAAATGTTTTTAAAGGCTATCTCTTTTAAGGTGTTGAAAGCTTAATGCTTGAAGACTCTCACGCCAAGAGCTTCATGATCCGAGAGGTTCCTTACCTTGACAGGATCCAGGAGCCTCGGAAGATCACACCTTAGAGACTAGTTACCCCTTCCCAAAAGCCATGGAAGTTTGGGGGATTAGTTAAGCCATTTACTTGAAATCTGTTTTCCTTGCCTTTCGACCTCTCTTTCCACCAAAAGCCATGGGTTTGGAGGAGAGGATGAAAGAGTGATCTATACCAAAAGCCACGAATAGATCTTGTTTTGTTTTCAAGGCTTAGAGATCCTCACCAAGTGAGTAGATCTAAAGTTTTAAAACCAAGGTCGAACCTTTGAAACCCCTAACCATGAATCTCAACCCTAGGCCCTTTCTTTTAGCATCTTTACCTCTATTCTCCTCATTCGCTTGTTATCTGATAGCATCCTGGTCATTAGCTTTACTGTTCTTACGATTTTAGACGAGATCGATTGTTATCGCTCGATCTAGTGGTCGATCTCGTGGTCGATCCACTAGTCGATTTTTAATAATTTGAAGCTTTCTCCTTTAATTATTCTGTTTGTTTCTCGTGGTAGTTTCTTCCTTTCTAGTATTTTTAAAATAGGTTTCATTCCATTTAAGTTGCTGCATCTAGTTTTTAGAGATTTTCTCATAAATCATCTCATTTCGCTTAGATTTGCATTAGTCCTTGTATTCTCTGTGCATTCTCTATCATCCTAGGCATGGATTGACTCTCTCTTGCTTGCTGTACTACAACATGTCTTGCATTTGAGTTTGATAACCTCACTGAAATTTAACCTTTGCTCAAAAAGTGTTTATCAAGAACCACCATCACTTATGACAATCTGCGGGACACCAAATCTGGAAAAGATGATGGTCTTAAACAGTTTCAAAACCACTGCAGCATCATTAGTAGGAGTTGCCAACGCCTCTACCCAATTTGATACATAATCAACAGCAACTAGAATGATACATTAATTAATATGTTTGTTTCTCGTGGTAGTTTCTTGCTTTCTAGTATTTATAAAATAGGTTTCATTCTGTTTAAGTTGCTGCATATAGTTTTTAGATATTTTACCATAAACTGTCTCATTTTGCTTAGATTTGCTTTAGACCTTGCATTCTCTGTGCATTCTCTATCTCCTAGAAGTGGATTGACTCTCTCTTGCTTGCTATACTACAGCATTGCTTGCATTAGAGTTTGATAACCTCTCTGCATCATAAAACCTGCTTGAGAAAATGCTTTATCAATGTGTCTAAGAAATTGATATGAATGCAAGCACAGATGAAGAACCAATGGATTTCCAATAAGTTGAGCAATTCTACAAACTCTTCTTCAACCTTTGAAAAATCCTAACTTAACTAACAAACTACTCAGACATGGTGATTTGAGAAAACATCATGAAAAGAATAGATTGCATAAAACAAATAAGAAGTAGAAATAAAGGAGTTCGAAATCTGCTCTGAAGGAGTCTGATTTGTCTCTCCAAAAGCTCTGCTACAAATCTCTCTCTAAAGCTCTCAAAAAGAATAAGATACAAGATATCTGCCAAAAGAATGGCTGAAAAACCTAATATACAAGGTAAAACACGATCTGGGGCCTATTTGCAAATACTGAAACTTCTCGGATAAAACTGCAAATAATGCTCCTTCTTTTAAAAATAAGGCCACGACCCTTCCTTTATGGGCGACGAGCATCACCAGCTTGGTGACGAGTGTCACCCAAATGCATACTTTTCTTCCCGAGTTGCACACTTTTTGTGGCTTCATCTTACAATGCTCCAAAGGGCTTCAATATCTTCAATTATGCTCAAGACATGCTATAACCTGCAAAGACTCTACTAGGACTCTAAAAATACCAAAAAGACTAAATAAAAAGGACTTATACCATGGTTAAAAACCATAAAAACTATGATATATCAACTTCCCCATACTTAGCTTTTGCTTCCCCGTACTTATTACATATAACACACATACTTTAATTATAAAGCAAAAATATTAGTATTACTATGAAATTAGATAATGTCATCAACAAACTCCTTATACTTTCATCATCACTTTGGTAATATGAACCACATTAAAATCGAAAATCACATAATAATGTGATTTTATATATTTATCTACTTAAAAGTGTTGGGATGTACATAACTAGACTACAATGATCGGTACAACTACAAAATATTAGTTTTTGACAAGGAAACACTAATTAAAACTCTTAAAACCCCAAAAGTAACACTGTTTGAAAGTAAGTAATACTGGATAACTTGGAATAACTAAGTGAAATAATGCCACGATTTGGTGGCACACACATGAGAAAATGACGTCGCACGTGTAGTTTTTTAGCGGGAAATTGAATTCTTTTGCAAGAGAGTGTAATTTTTCGGGGGAAAATTGAAAATTTTCGCAGGAGAATACAAAATTTTGTCAAAGAAAACTTTCACTTTCACTTACAAACTCTCTCTCTCTCTCCTCTCTCATCTCTCTCAAAGAACTCTCTCATCCTCTCCTCTCCCTCTCTCTCTTAAAATCGATCTCTCCTCTCTCTCTCACACGATCCAAATGGATTCAGATTGTAGCTATCACTACACGGACAATTTCCTCATTGACCCATATGAGGAGGAGTTGAAGGAAGAGAAGAGACGCCGCAAGGAAATGGAGAAGATGAAGCAGCATTGGGACATGGTTGGATTCGTCGCCGACGGCCAATATGGGATTCCGAGAAGATGCCTATGTGGTGGATATATCAAGCACGATGTATCTCCTTCTCCAAAATTTAAACACGATTTCGATACTCAACCAAGTAGTAGGTACTTCACCTACACCAAATTTAAGGTATAATCTCAGATCTGGGTTTTTTCTGGGTAAAACTAGTAAAACTAGGTCAAACTATTTAGATGTTCTTCGGGTGTAAAACTTGGAATACTAGGTATAACTATAATGGATGTTGCTCATTTTTTTTGCTAGGATGATGGACTCCACTTTCGCCAGCCATGGATTTTCGGAGTCAAACAAGAGATTGAGAAGTTAGTTATGAAAGTTGAAGAGCAGAGCAAGAAGATTGAAGAAATGCGAAAACAGATTCAGATCCAAGCCGAAGAGATAGCCAAGCTCAATGTTGCTCAAGACTAATGTTCCATTTTGCTTGTATTTTCTTAAGTTATCAGTTGCTCTACTTTATGTTAATGTTCTACTAATATTACTAATATTTTCTTAAGTTTTCTTAGTAATACACTATTTTTCTTTAAAGTAGTTCAATTTCGATATAAATGCTAGTTTTAGGTTAATAATAACACAAAAGCCATCATATAAACGTAGTACACAAAAAGAAGCAAAAGTAAACTTCTGACGTTTCACAAAGCCAAGTCATCATAAACATAAACGTAGTTTTACCCAATCTTACTAGTATTACAAAAAAATATCCTGATAACATGTTTCAGTCCTCTTCCGATTGCTTCTTACTCTGCCTCGTTAGTCTCTTTTCAAGCTTGATGGAAACCTGGGGACGTTTCTTTCCCCGCTTATTAGGTTACCCTTTCCCTCTGGTTCCTTCTCTCCTTCCTCCCCTCCTTCCTTCTCACCATCAGGCCTTGCTAGTTTTCTTCTTTTGTAAGTCTTCGACACCTTTTCTTGTTCCTGCAATGACAATAAAGATTCAATTATTATCATTGCTAACACGGCTTCCAATTCTTATCAGAACGGAAAGATAGCTCACACGCAATGTTCTAGTCCTCGTAATGAACTTCACCTTCTGATCTCCTACCTTCCTCACCGAGCTACATCTCTCCAATGAAATCGCAGATTTTTTTGACTTTTCTACTGCAACAGGCACATTAGCTGCTGGTTCTGCAGATGGAGTAGCCAACAACGTCTTCTTCTCTGCTATTTGAGAAGTCTCCTTTGGTGTCTCTTCAGCAGATTTCGACTGCAAAGCAAAAACACATAGTTATACTAGTGTTACCAAATACTACTTTTTGTTTTCTAATCTCGAATTAAAGTGTTACCTTCTCCTCTTCATCCGTAACCACAACACCTGTTTCCAGAGTTGCTGCTGGATCTTCAGACGGAGTAACCATCGTCGTCTCCTCCTCTGCTATTTGACAAGTCTCCTGTGGTGTCTCTTCAGCAGATTTAGCATGCAAAGCAAAAACACATAGTTATACTAGTGTTACCAAATACTACTTTTTGTTTTCAAACTCAAATCAAAGTGTTACCTTCTCCTCTTCATCCGTAACCACAACACCTGTTTCCAGAGTTGCTGCTGGTTCTGCAGACAGAGTAGTTATCGACGTCTCATGTGTTTGCTCTTCAACAGATTTCACCTGCAAAGCAAAAACACTTAGTTATACTAGTGTTACCAAATACTACTTTTTGTTTTCTAATCTCAAGTCAAAGTGTTACCTTCTCCTTGCCTAAGGCTTCTCCAACTTGAGATTTCTCCACCACTTTTTCAGGTTCATTATACTGGTTATCCATGTCTTCAAATGACCTCCTCCCCTCTAATTGTTCCTTCACATATTCTTCCACTGCTACAAGTCTTGTGCTAAATTCTCCAATCTTCTTCTTGATCTCTTTGAACCCCTTGTCCATCGCAAGCTCCAGCCTAACTACCATACTAATAGTGGCTGCATTCTCCCCATGGATGAACTTGGCCGGATTCTCCTCATACTCGAATACAGCTTTCTTCTTCTTGCACTTTTTCTTGGTTGCATTTTCCTCGTTCTCTACCTCCAGCGGTTCCACATGCTCCTCACCTTCCTCTTCTTCTCGGAAAGTCATGTCATCATTGTACATTTTCTGAAAACAAATCGCTTTGTCTTTAGAGATAAGCTTCATCCAACCATCAACGACGACATCATATACATCCTCCTCATCTCCATCTTCCAATATTCCATCTACAAGAGATTGCTCTTCAGCAGATGTGACTAACACACTATGAATATCCTGTAAGTACAATAAAGTTTAGATTTCTAGTGTAGATTAAACATAAATCATCAATTTGCAAACGATAACTAAGTTTAAATTTCTAACCTTAGTTTTACCAAGTGCTTCATATATTTCCGAAAGAGGAAATCCTTTCATAGCATATGACTTGAACTTGCTCTTACACATGCGAGGGCAGCTCTTCTCTGCGCCTCTATGGTCTTCTCAAAAAGTCTTCTTCAACACTAGAATTGTCTCAAAGGCTAGCATCTGCACATAATACATATAATTCGATACTTAGACAATATATCTCAATTAATAATAAGGAATAAGCGAATAAAGGTGCAATGAATAATCTTTACCTCCAAAGAAGTACAAAAACTTGGAAACTTGCATGTTCTATCGACGACCCCTTTATAATCAACCATTCCTTTCTGGATATCTTTCAAATTCTCATCAAACGAGAATCTCCCCCAAGGAAAAGTCTTACAAAGCTCAAGATCATCCACATCTCTTATGAAGAACTTCTCAACTGAGGGTGCTCCCGCTCCAGTTTTTTCCTTCCCTACTATGATGCTACATAGGAAGTACAACACACACATCTTCAACCTATCTGGATGTGGTTTCTTCATCTTCAACAGCTTTTCATGCACTTTTGCATAAGTGATTGTTGTTCCTCTGCCAAACTGTTTTTCAGCGAATTTCATACCCCCCAGTTGGCTATAGTTTTCTGGATAGAGATGACAATCTAATCCAGAAATCAGAGCGTGTTCTTTGAGAGAATACCTAATTGGGACGCCATTCACAATGAACCAAGCCTCCCTTCTCTTCTCAACTTCAGATGTTCGAAGCAGGAGCATCCACATGCCCATAACCTTGTGGTTTGAGTCGTCATACATATGGAAGAAATGCTTGAATTGTGGGTGGTTGTGAAACCAATTCCTCTCTTCAATGGTAAGATTCAAAGAATTTATCGTATTAACCGCCTTGTGAATGTAACACCTGGTCGATATCTTCACCTGTTTCTTGTACTCAGTCGGATTAAAGTACATCCGCATAGGTTGCATTAGTTCCGTTTCAATCGAATCCTGCAACTGATTCAAGTTTACCAAGTGTTACTTTAATTTTTAGAAATACTATGAGCAACTGATTCAAG
The DNA here is from genome assembly GCA_911865555.2 of Thlaspi arvense. NCBI lineage: Eukaryota > Viridiplantae > Streptophyta > Magnoliopsida > Brassicales > Brassicaceae > Thlaspi > Thlaspi arvense. The sequence goes on from OU466857.2 coordinate 19,227,038, forward strand.
TTTTACCAAGTGTTACTTTTGTTTTTAGAAATTTTATGACTTTCAAAAAGTTTTACAACGTACTACATACTTGTTTAAACAATATATCATCTAACTACATACCGTAGGGTTCTCCTCATCATCAGAGTTCGTCATGGTTCTGACCAATCCAGTTCTGAGGCTGCTTCCTTCGCCAAGATTCTGATGCTGCTTGCATCTTGTTCTTGACGGATCCACACTTACTCCTACAATCGCACAAGAAGTTCGTAACTATTAAGGCATCAATAGACAGAAGCCGATGGGTAAATAAAATCAGAGTCCATGATAATGAAAATTATTGAATTGCAAAAGAAAATCCAGTTTATATATTTCCTTAATTCATGTCTCTTCTCGATCAACATATTAGAGGGGAAACAATAGGGAAATTCCGGAATTCAACATACCTTTAGACGTTATTGTTATCTCGCTTGGAATTCAGCAAAAGAGGATAGTGAGAGTTGAAGAATTCAGAGAGTAAAGTGATTAAAGGGGGAAGAGAAGAGGAGGAGAAGGAATTCAGAGGAGAAAGAGGAGGAAGATGATACGAAACTGGCGAATATTAAGACGAATGCTCCGTCAACTAACTTGAATTTAGTGAGGATCGTGTCTGTTCAGTTTTGCACTCGATGGTTTGAACTGGAAACTAAAAAGAATGTAAGATTTTGAAGATTTTAATCGATCCAAGTTGTCGGAGTTGGATTGATTTCGAATTTGAATTTCTTATAGGTGAGCTAGATCCAATTGAATAATGATTGGATTTGTAATTAATTAAAATTAAAAAAGAGAGTAAAATAAGTATTAAAATAATTAGATAAATATATGATTTTTATAACTAGGGCAATCGGGTTCTTTTGAACCAGAAGGGTAAGCCAGCCATTGTTTCGCTTCGGCGAGGGTTTCTTCCACCAAGAACCACAAAACCACTGAACCTGAAATCTGATTCCGAGAATCGGTGCCTATACTATCTCATGCGAAAATCGTGAAAGAAAAGGGATTTCGGATCTAGACCAACAAAATTCTGACAGAAAAATCAAGTGATTTCCCGGAAATGGGATCCGAGGTTCCGATAGAAATCGTGGAAGAAGACGGAGTAAGTTGCAAAATTCACCACTGAATCTCTTTCTGGGTTATCAGGATTTCGTTATCTCAAGGGTTTGTTTTTATTGTCTCGATTTTTGATTTTGTAGTTCGATTGGGAAGCAGCAGTCAAAGAAATCGACTTGGCTTGCCTGAAACGAGTCTCAAACGCTTCTTCCTCTTCTTCTTCTTGGACCCATTTCGATCCTTCCGCTCATCAACCAATTACAAAGGACAATGTCACTTATAAGCCTCCTCCTGCTAAAAGACAATCTACTCTCGATAAATTCATCGGAAGAACCGAGCACAAACCTCCTCCGCCGGAGAATCAAGTTGTTTCCGAACCGAGTTTCGATGAATTCGAGTGTGGTAATAACGACAAGAGCCCCTGCGTTGGGATTGATCCTGAGACAGCAAAAACTTGGATTTACCCAGGTTTGAGGAGTTTGTGTTCAAATCAAAATTTCCCCCTTTTTGGTTGTCTATAGAAATTGGCATAACTTACGGTTGGTTCTTTGCACTTTTGATTTCAGTGAATGTTCCCTTAAGAGATTATCAGTTTGCTATAACGAAGACTGCTTTGTTTTCAAACACACTGGTGGCTTTGCCTACGGGACTTGGTAAAACGCTTATAGCTGCAGTTGTAATGTATAATTACTTCAGATGGTTTCCCGAAGGTAATAAAAACCTCTGCTTCCCACTTCTGTCTCCATGAAATATCTCTGGACAATCTCTTGATTTTAAGAATCTGTTCTTATTATTTTGCTAAGGTAAAATCGTCTTTGCGGCACCGTCTCGGCCTCTTGTGATGCAGCAGATTGAGGCATGTCATAATATCGTGGGGATACCACAAGTATGTGATTTTTTTCTGTCTGAAAATCTATACAAACGACCTGTTGTGTTACCTACTTTAGAGATTAAGAATGTGTTCAGTTCATAAATTTGATAAGTTTCTTAGAGATTTTTTTGAGAAATGTGGCTTGGATTGACTGTAGGAATGGACTATTGACTTAACGGGTCAGACATGCCCTTCGAAAAGAGCCTTCTTGTGGAAAAGCAAGCGTGTTTTCTTTGTCACTCCACAAGTGCTAGAGAAAGATATACAGTCAGGTGATTCTCGGGATGTCTCTATAGAATTTCCGAGCTGAAACCTCTTAATGTATTGATACTTATCCCAAAAACCGTCGCTTTCAGGAACGTGTCTTACTAATTACTTGGTTTGCTTGGTGGTCGACGAGGCCCATCGAGCTTTAGGGAATTATTCTTATTGTGTTGTAGTTCGTGAGGTTTGTTGTTCACTTACATGTTCAGACTTTTTCGTAACTTGCCTTCGCTTGTGGAGCATCTTTATGTGTTCGTGAGGTACCAATTAATGCACTTTGAATTTTAGTTGATGGCGGTTCCAGTACAGTTGAGAATATTGGCCCTTACTGCAACTCCTGGATGTAAGTGATTGACATTTTTGTTGTTGAGGTTTTTATATCTCCTCGCTCATTATTAACCGGAGATGTTATTTTTTAGCAAAGACGCAGGCAATTCAGGGTATCATTGATAATTTGCAGATATCAACACTCGAATATCGAAATGAGAGTGACCATGATGTTTGCCCTTATGTCCACGACAGAAAAGTAGAACTAATCGAGGTTTAAGATGGTTTTCTACATTTTTTCCAAATCTGCTGCTCTCCAAATTCATCTCTAATATTTGTAACATTTTTATGGCAGAGCAGGTTCCCTTGGGAAAAGATGCAGATGAGGTATCTAAACGTCTGTTAGATGTTATACGTCCATATGCATCTAGGCTTAAAAACTTCGGGGTTAGTCTAAGAAGGGATTATCAAACTGTACGTGTCTCAATCCTTATACTATTTGCTTTTTTTCACCACTAGCGTCAAATGCTCACATTTTCTTATCTACGCAAACGTCAACTCGTGTTTTTACAGTTAAGTCCACACGAGTTACTTATGGCAAGGGATAAGTTTCGTGAAGCACCTCTACCAGGCATTCCCCATATAAGTCATGGAGATGTAGAATCTTGCTTTGCAGCTCTTATCACTCTTTATCACATTCGTAAGCTTCTTTCTAGTCATGGAATAAGGCCAGCTTATGAGATGCTAGAAGAGAAATTGCAGCAAGGGTATGCTCTTACTTTCTGCTGTTGAACTGATTTGCCTGATAGCGTTTCACCAGGCTTAGGTAGTATAGCTTTCGATAGCAAGGGCATTGTCATAGAAGTTTCTCTAAGACTATCACCCTTTTTAGGCCATTTGCTAGGTTGATGAGTAAGAATGAAGATATAAGGATGACGAAGCTTCTGATGCAGCAAAGGTTGTCGAACGGAGCACCAAGCCCAAAGTTGTCGAAGATGTTGGAAATACTTGTTGATCATTACAGTAGGTTTTGCTGTTTGAAATTTGATGTTGGGTTGATGTTAGTTCTCACTGCTAATCTACAATGGATCATTAATATAGTCTTATTCCATTGCTGCAGAAATGAAAGATCCAAGGACATCACGGGTCATTATTTTCTCAAATTTCAGAGGAAGCGTAAGGTCTGTATAGTTGTTGTTTGTGATCTTGCCCATCAGGTTTCTTCTTTGCATTCATCTGACCTCATGTATCTCCAGAGACATAATGGACGCATTAAGTAATATTAGCGATGTGGTCAAAGCAACTGAGTTTATTGGTCAAAGTTCAGGTTTGTGACTCTGATGTTTACATCTAAAATTTTCAGGTACACAGAAGTATCATTTATAATTGTTACAATGTATGTTCCTTGCAGGTAAGACGCTGAAAGGGCAGTCGCAAAAGGTTCAGCAGGCTGTCTTAGAGGTATGTCTGTTTCCCTTTATCTATTTGTATGAATATTTGAACTTTTGTTTGTTTTTTTAAACCATTTCTTGATTGATTTACTTATTTTTGTCATACAGAAATTTAGATCTGGTGGGTTCAATGTTATTGTTGCAACATCTATTGGGGAAGAAGGCTTGGATATCATGGAAGTCGACCTAGTTATATGTTTTGACGCCAATGTATCCCCTCTGAGGATGATTCAACGCATGGGAAGAACAGGAAGGAAAAACAATGGTCGAGTAGATATCCTTTAGCTTGCTTCATTTATGCACTTCTTATTGATTCTTCCATAACCTATCTTTGCTATGCCACTTTTACAAAGGGAAATCATTTATGCATTCCTTGACTAGCCTTTACTAGTTCTTGCTTGTGAAGGGTCAGAAAAGAACAGCTACATGCGGAAGCAAGCAAATGGCCGGGCCATTAAAAAACACATGCGGAATGGAGGAATGAATAGTTTTAATTTTCATCCTAGTCCAAGGATGGTAAGAGCTGTTACTATTTCTTGATTAAAATTTGTTTTCCTTACTTTGTTGCTTGAGTTTTTAAACTTCTTTTTAACTTCATATACCCTTCTCATATGTTATTATAGATTCCCCATGTTTATAAACCTGAAGTTCAGCATGTTAAGTTTTCAATCGAGCAATTCATTCCACGTGGAAAGAAATTACAAGATGAACCTGCCATTGAGACTCCAGCTTTCAAGAAAAAGCTTACACTTGCAGAGACAGATATGCTCGCCAAGTATTACGTACCCAGTGAGGAAAAGTTGAGAGTGTCCTTGATCGCGTTCCCTCACTTCCAGACATTGCCATCTAAAGTGCACAAAGTATTGCATTCACGTCAAACGAGCATGTTAATTGATGCTATGCAGCATTTGCAAGATACAACTTTTTCAGAGGAAAGTAAAAGTTTCTTCACTGAGGTGAGTTCATAATTCTGATATATAGTGTGGTCTTTCCTTGCTATACGTGAGTTCATTTTCGCTTACGTGGAATCACTTGCTCTAATAGTTTGGAGCTCCTGTGGGTGAAAGAGAGGAGTTTGACACGGGTCTGAGGGTTCGTGATGATCCGAAAGGTAAATATAGTCTCATTCATCTTGCTTAAGTACCAATTCTAACAGTCATATGGATATAATTTACTCTTAAAAACAGAAAGTAGGAGGTCTATAGACTTATAAGCTATTAGCTAGTAGGAAATTATTTAGGCTATTAATCAATATATACGGTAACAATGTCCAAAAGAGCCCTCTTTTGGATGTGCTCCCTTCTTTGTTTAGGTAGTGTGTTTCTAAATGGCCTTGGATATAGTTTGACCATATTCTAGATAGATCCATGTCACTTCTCACAAACCCAACTGATATTGTCACTAATTTATCAAGTAGACTTCAATCAAATAATTATGGTCTTGTTAGTGTGGGACTAATAACAGCACTTTAACGCGTGAAGCTGCAGTTCGCTATCTTAGATGTTATTTCTATCTTACTTCAGGCTAGAGTTCATGCGTCAAAAAATAGCTGAATTGCTAATTTTTCATGTATCTTCTGCGTTTAATCCTTCTCAAATTCAATCCTTTCATCAATCATCATAGTGCTGAAATACAGCCATTTTATTGTATTTATGTGCAGATTTACCCTCTTTCGGTGATTTGGAAGCCAACACATCACAAAGAAAGGCAAAACAAGTTGTTGAATCTCCCACAAGCACGTTAGAAGCAACAGAGAAAGATTTCGAAGAATCTTCACCCACGCACAATTATCTTTTCAGCTCAGAATGTGCATCCGTTGATACTCTAGGGAAGGTCTTCGTAATGCCGATTCCTATTTTTTTCTCTTCTAATGTACCAGGGTCAGACTATATGCGTTTGGCTGAAACAGAAAAAAAACAACATTCTTCCCCGAAGAGATCCCACATTGACTTTGTTCGGATAGATGCTTCCACAAAACATCGGCAAGATAATATTTCGTGCAACTTAAAGCAAGGATTCTCACTAGAGACTCAAAGCCTTGTGGAAAGGCATTCTAATGGTGTAGAAAAAGGAGATGTCGATAACTGTGTTGGAGAAATTATGTTATCATCAGATGAAGATGGCTGTGAGGACTTGGAGCTTAGTCCAAGGCTCACTAACTTCATCAAGAGTGGTGTTGTTCCAGATTCACCTGTCTATGACCAAGGTTAGTGCTATCTCTTGAACATTTACTATGGGGTAGAAGATATATAACAAGATAAGAATAGATGAATAGCATATCTACTTGAGTGTATTTACATCTGCTATTGAGCCACAAAATATGCAATTGGCTGCAACCACATAACCTTGGTATAAGATAACTTCTACAGATACATTTTATTCATATGAATAAGAGAATTTTGGAGGACTGTTGTTATTAAGGTATACTACAGTACTACTTATTTTCTTATTTCTGGTGATAGTAACTTCAACGAGAACATGACTCGGAAAACAATGAAAACACATTTTTACTTTGATGCATCTATAATGCTTTTCTTATCCAATTTTCTTAGTGCTGATACTACATTTGAATCCACCATTAGTGCAAAGAAAGACTTTGAACTTATCATAGTTCTGATAACATCTTTGACGCTGCAGGAATTGCAAATGAAGCGAATAGAGAAGAAGACCTTGATTTTCCTAAGATTTCTTCTCCCATGAGGTTCAGTAATGAATTGGCAGAAGTGCCTTCTAGCCCTGAGGCAAACGTTCAACATAAATGCAGCGGTGCTCACATTACTTCTACGAACAATGAATTCACAACTCCTCAGAAGGAGGAAAGTTTGGCCAACGGAACAGAATGCTTAGCTGCTTCACCCATTCATGAGGAGTGGAGAACTCCATTGGCAAATCTCACAAACACAAACAGCAGCGCTAATTGGCGGGTGAGTTCCGGAGAAAAGTCAGAATCTCTTCGACAACCACGCAAGTTGAAGAGACTACGTAGACTTGGAGATTGCTCGAGTGCTATAAAGGAGAACAATCCTGGTATTGCAAAGGCAGACCATATCAGATCTCGTTCTCGCAGTGATAAGCACATTAGAGGTAACTGCTTCTATGTTTCCTTGTACTACGACATTCAAATAACTTGAGATTTGACAATGACCGAAATTTATGGGTCCTGATGTTGCATAACATCACCAGAATCTCTCCAGGAAAATTTATACCAATTGGTTTGGTTTATTCGGCATCCATAAGAATTTGCTATAGTCATCTGAGTCTATTCTAGGCGTAACTAAAATAGAATGTTGCCGTTGTCAAACTGAAGTGGAAAAGTGCTGAGAGTTGGATTTTACACTTATTCTGTTGCTTTTGCATTAGTGACAGGAAGCAAAGTTTCAATTTAAAATAATGACAACCCTGCGTCAGTAAAAGTCCTGATGTGCTGAAAGAGTTGAAATACTTGTCACATTGACCTGTTTGAGTGATTGCTGCTTGGTTTCTCTGTGTGTTTAAAGGTAAGAGGAAGAAGAGCGTGGATAATGATGCGCGAATCTTCATTGATGCGGAAGCTGAGTAAGTTCTTATCCAATCTAAATATCAACATCTGAATGGTCTTTCTTACTTACACAAAACAAGGAGAGACAACATAACAATAGTAGTTTTCCTGAATACAGAGTTTATGTATAACATCACTATTTTGGAACAGGGTCTCTTCGGAAGCAGAAATGTCTGCTGATGAGAACGAAAATTTGACCAACGATTCATTCGACGATAGTTTCATAGATGACGGGACAATGCCAACAGCAAATACTCAAGCCGAGTCTGGTAAAGTAGACATGATGGCCATTTACAGGTATATAGAATCAAAGATAACTTTCTTCTATTGTGAGTAAAATGGTCAATGAGCTTACTAAAAATCTCAATGTATCCTTCCACAGACGCTCTCTACTCAGCCAATCACCATTGCCGGCGAGATTTCGTGATGTACCCGGATCAAGGCCGAGTCCATATTCTTCTGGCCCCTTGAAGACAATAAATGAGAGCAGAAGCGATTCAGATAACTCATTATCTTCTCTTAGAACACCACAGACAACAAACTCTGAGTCAGACAAGGATGCAATGGTCACAGGAGACTTATCGGTAGTACAAATCTCAGAAGATAGCCGGAAAAGGAAGTTCAGCTTATGCAACTTCGGGAATGTCCCAGTGATTAACTTAGAAAACAAGTTTGCAGCTCATGAACAAACCATAGAGAAGGAAACCCATGAAGGTGTGAGAAGCAATGGAGGTGCATTGGAGTACAATGATGATGATGATGACGATGATGCATTCTACGCGACACTAGACTTTGATGCCATGGAAGCGCAGGCGACATTATTATTGTCAAAACAGAGGACAGAGGCAAAAGAGAAGGAAGATGCAACGGTTATACCTCATCCGGGCAATCATAGGAGTGATAGTGTGGAGAAAGATGCACCATCTTTTGATCTTGGTTTGTGGTGATTCTTCTGTTACTAAGTTATATGTATAGATTGACATTTGGATGTTTTGTGTATTAAGTTTATATATATATATCTCAATGAAATCAATAACAAAAGTAATTAAGCCATATCGCAAATCAAAGTTGAAAGCCTCTAATGGTCGGATACTTTATACTTTATAATTTTGTTTTTAAATTAGGTTTTTTTTTTGTTTTTTTTATTAGGTTAAGAAAAATCAATTTTGTGGTTTTTTCTGGTTTGTTTGTGTAACTGATCGGGTTTCCGGTTTTACCCGAACTGATATCCGAATTAAAATTGATCAAAATCCAATCGGCTATTTGAAGAGAACCAAAACCAAACCAAACAGATTTTTCGGGTCGAGTCAGCTCGGATTTGTCGGGTCCAGGTAGGATGTCCATGACTATAATGAGCAACACATTCGTTGGACATATGATAGACTCTAATGGTTGGATGGATACTTTATAGTAATGAGCAACACATTCGTTGGTCGTACTCGTTTGTTTATGTGGATGTATCTAATTTTGGGTTTTACTTGATGGTGTATTTAGATGCAACTATATTCGTTTGTTTAGAGGTTTGGATAGCGTTGTTGTGCACAGAGCGTGATAAATATAATATTCGATCGTAAAAACCATGTGCTATATAAGTTTAAATGTAAAAATTTGATTATAAAATATTGTATATCTAGATGGTTGGTCTGTACTTATGTGTTAAATAATACTCTTTCTCTTTATTAAAGAATGATGTTTTAGAAAAAAAAATTGCTTCTTCTATTTTCAATACATTTTTTTGTTAGCTAATAATGGTGAATTGTAAAATTTTAAGAAAAATAATTATAATTATTGAATTATTATTAGTTATAAATTGTAGGAAACTGTTAATTACAGAAAAAGATGCATTTATAGTTAAATTTTAATTTGTGTTCATAATATTTGTGAAAGTTCTAAAACATTCTTCATTTAGAAACATAAGGAGTAATGTTTATCATTTATAATAAATAGTTCAATAATATATTTGTAAAAAAAATTAGTTTGTGAAAACATATTTTAATAGGTTTAAGAAATTAGATATATAGTGAAAAAAAAAATATATGCAAAACTTAAAATATTTTAAAGAACAACAAAAACACAAAAAACCGATTGTTCTTTATTTTTCATCTTTTTTGGCTTACACTTTTTATTCATATTTGTTTTATTTTATTATAGTTTTTTTTCATTCCATCATATTTAGTCACACTTCTGTTTTCTAATTCTCGCTATATAATAAAAATGTATTCAAATATAATATAAACTTTTGATGAAATGATAATAAAAATTAAGAAATTTTCTTCCAAAAATCTGATTCTGCAAATTTCACACAAAAATTTTTGAATTGTAAATATTTCTGCCAAAAAAAATTACAAAATATATGATTCCAAAAACAGTCTGTCAAAAACGCGATTACGCAAATTTTCTCTCAATGTCGTGAGTTAGTCTAATGTCAATTTTTTTTAAGTAATCAATTAGATTATATTATTTTACGTATATTTTCAATGAATTCAATTACACATTTATTAATCTGTTTTTCATCGGATTAATATATTTTGCATGCTTTCGCAGATAACCTTCAAAAAATTTGCAATCATAAAAACATATACTCTAATATGCTTTGGCAAAATACCAAATAATACACATATTAAAATTTTCATATTTTACCTTTTATTTATAATAATATTTATTTTATATAATCTAATTATGCGATTTAACTAGAAAAGCCAAATTTAAACTGAATAAAAATTTACAAATCTTGATAGAAAATAAGTGAAATTTTTCAATTTTACTTGACTTTGATCATTCTTCTTTATTTTTATATTAGGGAAATACCACTCGATGACCATTTATTTATCCACAGCTATTTTCTCTTTCACATTATAGATATAACAAAGTTTTTTTTGTCATTACATTTTTAGATATGGTATAATTGTTTATTTATTTCACTCTTTTTTCAGTTTTAATTTTTTTTTAAAAAATAAAAAGAAATAAAAAAAAGAAAGAAGAAAGAGAGAATGATGGAATATGGTGAAGGTTGATAGCTTGCTATTTTAGATCATTTTAGGCTGCATTTTATGTTTTTTTTCTCTGTTTTTGCATTATAGTTTAGCATTTAGGCATCATTTGTACTTAGAATCAACATAGCATGCATTTAGCTTATGATTGCATACATTTGCATACATATGCATGTTTGTGGTGGTTTTTAGGTGTTTTTGGAATTTTTTGGAGCTCGGGAAGGGATGGAAGCAGCTCATGATCGCAGGAGATGTCAGAAATGGAGTTCTTGCAAAGTCTGGTCCATATTGAGCAAGCATATCGAGCAGAACACCCATGGAGTGTGCTCGATGCAAGCAGCAGGACGAGAGGAAAAGGATCAGCATGAGGATTCCAAGCCGTTGGTCTGCATTGAGCACCAGCATAGAGGAATGACGTCGATACACGCTGCACAGACCATATCGAGGTCGCATATCGAGCAGAACATCGACTGTACGACCTCGATGCAACTCATCCGCGTTGACCACTTGACTTTTGTTAACCTTATCCTATCTTTTTAGATTTTTTATGCTTTTTTTGGCTCCCTACTATAAAATGGATGCCATAAAACATTATCTTTATCAAATTCTGTTTTATCCAAGTTAGCTTTCTATCAAAAACCTTTCCTAAACCTTAAAGAGCGATTTGCCTTAAGGATATTGATCTGTAATAAAGTTTGCATTTTTATGGTTTAATCTTGTCTTTTAATCTTTGCTCCTGCATTTTGGTAGATTAGATTTATCATCTTTGCATTTTAACCTCATCTAGTTGTGTTTAACTCCAAATCAATGGGATTAAACATGATTAGTGAGTAGTCTTCTTTAGATTTAGGATTCTAAGTAGGAAAAGTGGTGATTAAGATGTGATTAAGGGGTGATTAGGTCTGTTTAATGGTTCTCTGTTATCTCCTTCTCTTGCAATGTGATTAATGTTGATAAAGCTTGCTCCTTTTGATTGAATATGGTTTGATAGATGCATATGGTTCGCTTTATGTCTTGATATCTATTTTCTAAGCATGGATCACTTATTTGGCTTGATAGTCTAGCTTGGTCCATGTTTTCTTTGTTTAGTGACACCAAAGTGATAGTTCCCCTTGCTAGATGATTCGCTTAGGGCTAGATAATGCTGGTTTTGAGATTCTTGATTTGCTTAGGACAAGAATGAAGCAAAGGCTAGATGATTCGCTTAGGGCTAGAAGGAAAGATCTTGCCTTTGCTTCATTCTTGTTCATTGCTTAGCTTTGTTAGGATGTTGCAAGTTTGTGCTTAAATCCATAATCTTGATTGGTGTATAGCTGCTTAGGTCCTTATTGGTTCACAAGATTGATAAGTTGATCTGAATTCTTGCTTGGGTGAGAGAATAGTTGCTTAATTGGTGCATCTCTTAGGCTAGAATGGTTCTGATCTTTATGCTCATGGTTGAAGGATACACCATCACAAGTGGGTCTGACACTTCGATCTTGTTGAATATGAATTGCTTATTGACGCCAAGTGGTTCCCTTTAGATACCTTGTCTAGGAGCATAACATTGAGAATTGCTTGCTTGTTAATGCTTGTTGAATGCCTTAGTAGGAATCCCCTTGTCACTCTTGAAAACCACTGTCCCACAATTGCTTAAAACCTTGAGTCTTGCTTTTAATTAATTGTCTTCAAAGTCATCTTGCTTAGTTCTTGTTTTAGTAGCCACTTCTTGCTTAGTTCTTGTTTAGTCATTGCTTTAAGTTCATTTTTAGTTCTGTTCACTTGCATTTAGTTTATGCTTTTGTTTTCTTGCACCATTAGGTTGTTAGACTTGTTCTTACATAACCAAATCCCCAATCCTGCTTAGCTTACAGCATTGTTTGCATCTCATCTCCCACAATTGGATTGATACCTGATCTCTATTCTACAACTGATTAGAGGATAAGGACATTTGAGTTTAGACCCAAAAAAGTCTGTTTCAAATTGGCGCCGTTGCCATTTGTGGATTGTTTGAGTTTAACACTGCTGTTAGACTAAGTTCTTTACTTTAAAAGTTACTAAATTGCTCTGTTTTCCGTGCTCTGTTTTTTCAGGTACTTGTATGAATTTGAGGTCTAAAGGCTCATCAAATCGGACTCCTTTCAGTGACAACATTCATTGGAGAAGAGCTGTAAGATGGAGAGTTCAAGAGTTAGAAGAACAGAGAATGGCAGAGCAAGAAGCTCAGTTACCACATGTTGGTGTTGTTGGACAAGCACCATTACAAAAAGCTGCAGCACACATAGATGAAACACAACAAGCTTTGAACCAAGTGGCTGGAGTTCAGGGATTGCGAGTACCAGTTCACACACCTAAAGCTGCAAGACCAATAGGAGCTGGTGATGCGCCAGATACTCACCACAACAAGAATGGCATTCACGCTCCAGCTGTACATCAAAACCACTTCGAGATCAAGCTTGGGTTGATCAACATGGTGCAAGGCAACAGATTCCATAGCCTGCCCAATGAAGACCCTTTGGATCATCTTGACCAGTTTGATAAGGTGTGTGGTATAACCAAGATTCAAGGAGTCTCCGAAGATGTTTTGAAGCTTCGCTTGTTCGCTTGTTCGCTTGTTCGCTTGTTCGCTTGTTCGCTTTCAGTTTAGGTGACAAAGCACATCAGTGGGAGAAGACACTTCCAGAAGGATCAATCTCTACATGTAATGAGTGCAAGAGAGCATTCCTCAACAAATTCTTCAGCTCAACAAGAACAGTAAAGGTCAGGAACACCATAAGCAGCTTTACTCAGCATGGGAATGAAACATTTGCTGAAGCATGAGAGCGTTTCAAGTCTTACACTTTGCAGTTCCCACACCACAGCTTCACAAATGAAAGCTTGCTGTCTACTTTGTATAGAGGAGTGACGCCAAAGTACAAAATGCTCTTGGACACAGCTTCCAATAGAAATTTCATGGGCAATACTGTTGTAGATGGTCTAGCTCTTGTGGAGAACTTGGCGCTTTCTGATGGAAACTATGGTTAAGAATATGACAGAACATCTAGAGCTGTTGTAAGCGCTGAAAGTGAGAGCACAACAAAGAAGGAGATTAAAGCTTTGAATGACAAGTTAGACAAGCTGCTGAGTGTGTCTTTCAAGAATGTCAATTTTGTTGGTGATAGTGTTGCTACACAAGAGGAATATGAGACAGTTGTAGAAGAAGAAGCCTTCTACATGAATCAACAAGGAGGCGGTTTTTACAACTACATGAACCATCCCAACTTCTCTTATAGAAGCACCAACGTGTCTAACCCTCAGGATCAAGTCTATCCATCACAAGCTGCTCAACAAAACCAAGGAACCAAACCTTTTGTTCCTTTCAACCAGCAGAACAACTTTGCTCCAAGACCACCATTTCAGGGTGGTTTTCAACAAGCTAACTTTCAGCCAAGACTAGCTTTTATCCCACCAGGTTTTGGCAATACACAAACCTCTTCCAGCACTCAAGATGTTGATTTGAAGCAGATGATGCAACAGTTGTTGACTGGTCAAGCCAACACCACTATAGAGCTGCACAAGAAATTTGCTGAAGTGCATAACAAAATAGACGCCACTACTTGTGACCTGAATGGCAAGTTAGATGCTCTGAACCAAAGAATAAAGTCTCTAGAAAGCAAAGGAGCTTCATCTTCAAAACCTCAGAATCAGTTACCAGGAAAGAGTGAAGCAAATCCTAAGGAATTCTGCCACTTGCTTGCTTAAGAGGATGAAGAGTTTGATGATGAAGATGCTTCATTGGAAGAGCTTGGCATTATGCTTCAAGAGATGCTGTTACATGTGGACATGTTAAAGGCTGAGTGTGGGGGGAATGTCATCAAAGTCACCATTGATGATCAAGAAGCTGCTGATATTGTAGAGAAGTTCCTCCAAGGACTAGATGAAAGCTTGAACAGAGAAGAAGAGCAAGAAAGAGCCGCACAGGAAGCTGCTGAGAAAAAAAAGGCTGAGAAAGCCTTAGTTTCTCCAGAAGAAGAATCCAAACCAGAGCTCAGTGAAGCTGATAAAGAGCTTGTAGAGACATACCATGCTTTGTTGGTCTTGGCTAGAGAAAGTCCTGAAGACTTGAAGGAGTTGTATGATCGCCAAGTGGGCAGCTCCTCAAGCAGCAATGAGAAGGGTAAAGCTCCCGAAATTCAAGCTTATAAACCACCAATCCCTTACCCCACGATGCACTTTACAAAGGCCCAGATGGCAGTCTATTCAAAGTTCAGGAAAGACATACAAGACGCTGAAATAAAGCTTCCTCATGGCACCACTTTGCTTGAAGTGAAAGATCAAATCAGATTCCTCAAAGAAGTCTCTGACAAGCTGGAAGTAGTGGGGCCAATTCTAGAGAATGTGGGGGCTAATCTGAAGAGAAGCAAGGAGCTGAAGACATCGACAAAGCTTCCCAATCCAGGAAAGTTTCTCATCATTTGTGAGCTTGAAATAATAGACAATGTTGGAGCTTTGTGTGATTCAGGTTCAACAGTGAATGTCATGTCTAACACCTTAGGAATCAAGGAATTGAAGCCCTGCAAAGCCTCTATCACCTTTGTGGATAACACCTCAACAAGACCCTTGGGCATGGTAAAGGATTTCCCTTTGAAGATTGGGAATTGCTTGGTGCCAACATATTTTGTGGTTATGGAGAAGACGTATTCAAGAGAGGTGCCACTTCTTCTAGGAACACCATTCTTGGCAACAACAGGAGCTCAAGTAGACTTCAAGAGAAGCTCTGTGATTTTGAAGAATGTTGATGAGTTCAAAGTCTACAAGATTGTCTCTCCTTCCATAGCTTTTTGTGGAACAATCATTGAAGAGGAGAGTGAGCAACATCAACTTCCAGAGCATGTGGAGCATGCTATGAGCTTCACAATGAGTATGTTGATGAGAGACACTCTCCCTGATGAGCCAGAACAGAAGCTTAACACTGAGTTGAAGCTTGAAGATGGTTTGAAAGAGGATGAAAGCTTGATCACCAAGGAAGTGAAGCCTTTGATCATACCAAGTGTCAAGAAGAAGAGAAACAGGAAGAATGCTCGTGAGAAGAAGAAACTGATGTCAGTAGGCACTTGGGTTTACCAGAAGAAAGAGGAAGGAGCACCAGCTCCATCAACCTCTTCTCACTAGTCCTCAACCCATCAAAGTCAAGTTTAGTGACTTAAAACAAGCACACTTGGGAGGTAATCCCATGACTATCCTTGTAAATATATGCTTTCTTTTATTACTGATGTCTTTATTTAGTGTTTCAAAAGTCAAAGATCAGGTCCATGGATGTGTAGAATAGTTTAAAGGCCAAGGAAAGAAGACTCTGTTTTCATATCGAGCAGAACATCTATCATTTCTGCTCGATACAGCTTATCTCGAGGAAGGACCAGTCCGTACACCGAGCAGATTGCACGATGGGGATCATATGGAGGTGTAGACCTGAGCAGAACACCAAAAGCCCTGCTCGATGTAATCGCTCCTGAAGCCCCAGTCCGTATGTTGGGGTCGGTTTTCACCCTAGCGAGATCAACGAGAAAATGGCTCAGTATAGAAGTGATTCTTGGCGATGCCCATAATTTGCACGGGCGAAGCCAATCACCTCGCCCAAACCATGCACAGAACAACTAAGAAAAAAAACAAACAAAGTCAAACCCCGAAACTCTCCGCCACACTTAAATTACACAGTCTTTTGTGTAAAGGAATGAGAGAGAGAAGCAACATAATATATTACAAAAACTTAAAAAGATGCAATGGTATATACAATGGAAGGATGTGGTACCTTAACTGTTGTAAGAAGAGTGGTGGGATGATCCAGATGTCTCTGATTTTGGAGACTGACTAGCCCTCCTTTTGTCTCTCCTCTGCTTGCCTTGTGAAGATGTTGCTGGCTCTTGTGGTGGAGGAACCCAACTTGGCCAGTGAGTTTGGACTTGAGTTGTATTGCCTTGAGTGTCCCACTATTGTCATGTTGTATAACCCTCAGAAGAAGTGTAAGCTGGCGCCTCCCATGCTGATGGTGGTTGGGTACTTGGCTCATAGGATGAGGATCTTGAAGGTTCCCAAGCTGCCACTTGACCAGCTTGTTGCACTTGGAAAAAATGTCTTCCTTGGGGCATCCAAATTGCTTCCTCCTCTTCCTTAGGTTCTGATTGTGGCACTTGCTCTTCATAGTGGAAAGTGTGCTCATGACCATGGCTTTGTTGGGAAGCTCCTCTAGATGTGGATTTGTCCTTCTTGAACTTCCCCTTGACTAGATTCACTAGCTTCTTGATGGTCTTCTCCTGCCATTTACACCACTTTTGGAGTTTGTTGATGTGGTCATGGGTATACTTTAGAGAGCTTCCTTGGCTTGGTACCTCATGAGGTTTGAAGTGAAACCTCTTGGTGTTGTATTCCAGTAACTCATTCTCATCTAGCTCTTCCTCTTGGGAATCCTCTTGGCTTTCAGCGCCAGCATCAACACCTTCTTGCACTTCCTCTTCACTGTTTTCTTCACCTTCTTCTTGCATATCTTCTCCACTATCCTCTTCTCTTTCTTCTGTGACAGGGCCACCATGGTTGAGCTGACCTTCATCTGGGCAAAAATTGATATTGCTCCTAATGATGATGGAAGTATGCTGCACATTTGGGAGGAGGAATCTTGCTGTATCTCTGAATTGCTTGAGAAACTTATAAACATGCTTCTCTTGGATGCTCTTCTCAAGGTAGTGACTCCTTTTGAGATACTCCAGGTCTATCCACAGTCGTGGCAGAGCATCTTCAGCATGCTCCTCTAGATTCACACCACTTGCCATCATGATGGCTATCACAACTCCTCCAATATGCAGCTGTGGGTTCTTCTCCCTTTTCCCCTTGTTCAAGATCCAGCTCTTATAGGAATAGAGCTGCTCCATCAGTAGAGTCTCATAACAAGGGTACTTGGTTGGCGGCCCCAGAATTGTTCCATCCTTGCTGGTGCTCACTAGTGGCTGCATTGCATTGTACATGAAGTCGCTCTCCTTTGCTGTGAGATTGGTTGTCGACCTTCTTGAAAAGAATGTGTTTGCAAAAGCCTTGTGAGCATATCTCACAGCTGGATGCTTCAGATTCTGGTTCCTTGTGACTCCAGAAGTATATTTGCCAGCCCTAATCACCTCCCATATCATCTTGTGCTGCCTCTTGCTGATCTTGAAGTGGTCCCTCTTATCAACATAAGGATACATACCAAGGCCATCAGAGATCTCATGGAAGGTTGCTGTGAACTTTTGATTGCCAAGTCTGAATGATATCCAGCCATCTCAATTGGGAAGCTCACTCTCTTTATACCTCACTACCTTGAAAGTGGATAGAAACTGATAGGTGAGATGCTTGTAGGATGGAAGTGGTCTCTCCATGAAATTGCGAAACCCCATGCTTTCATAGATTGTCTTGCAAACTACATATATCCCAAGTGCCTTCATTGTGGAGGCACAAGGATACCTTGAGGCTTGAAGGTACACTGATTGAAGTGCTCCATGAGTTCCTTTGCACTTGGCTCCTTGTATGAGACTCCTTCCACAGCCTTTCCTTTTCCTTTGGACTTGTCAGCCTTGCTCTGAACAGGTCTCTTTCCAGCAGCCTTTGATGATTGCCCATCAGCAACACTCTTGCCCTTGTCTCTTTTGGTAAGTGGAGAAGATGGTGCTTCCTTTTGTGGTGCTTGACCTTTGCTTCCAGCAGCATCTTTAGTTCTCCCCATGGTACCTACACGAACCAAGCTTGAAGATTCAATAAGTAAAAGAACTAAAGTTGAAAAGCAATGACTTAAAGCTCTTTAAAAAAAATTCTCAAATCTAAGAGGAGTTTAACTAGTTTTTAAACAAAGTCAAACCTCTAAAGAACTAAGAGAATTCAAAAGCTAATACTCATAAACATACTAGAGTTCTTAACAGATGCAAACCATTATGCATATGAACATAGCATGTGGCTTTAAACAAAGTTAAACATGATTATGCAAAGTGAATTCAAAGCAAGCAAGCAGTTAAGTACATAAACAGTAATCAATCCTAAACATTCTACTTGCTTATCTAACAAATTCCACCATGCAAAAATCAAAAAAAACACCTAAAACTAAACCAAACTAGCTCTTAATGCAAAATATTCAAAGACTTTAAACAAGCTTAGGGCATAAGAACAAGAAATGAACAGTTTAAGGAAGCAAACCTTTAAGGACTTCTGAGCACTTAAGAGAGACAAATGAAAGAGAGAAAGAGCTGACAAATTTCGTGTTCTAAGTGAGAGAAGAGAGAAAATGAAGTGTGAAGAGTGAAGAGGAGTTAGATGGCTTTTATAGAGCTTAATGGGGAGCATAAAGAATCAAATGTGTGGGGGAAAAGAATAAAAGTGCTCAGAAGTGGAGCAGGATGGCAAGGAGGAGCCAGAAAATTTTAATTCAAACTCCCTTGGCTCCAAACCAAGGAAGGGAAAACTTTTGAAAATCAAAGGACTTACCTCGCCGGCCCTATCGATCACTTTTGATCGATGGGAGTAATCGATAGGGTGGTATCAGTCAGTTTCCGATACATCTGTTCGATGGCCCTTCTACCAAATCCCATCGGTCACTTTTGATCGATGGCAGTGACTGATGGTGCATCCGCTTGGTTTCCATCGGTTACTTGTGACTGATACAAGTGATCGATGCTCCAACCGTTTGATTCCCGTCAGTCAGTCCTTTACAGATGGCTTTGACCGATGGAAACCATGCTTGCACTTCTTTTTCCCGCATCGGTCACAAGTGACCGATGGGGTTGTCCGATGCACTTCTGGCGCTAATAGTATCGATCACTTTAGACCGATGGTCATGACCGATAGGCTTGTATCGGTCTGGCATGGCCGATACAAGTGGTCGAGACCAGCTAGAATGGATCTGTTTTGTTTCCCCAAACATCTGTTCAATCCCCAATCCAAACTCCTGCTTCTAAGAACACTAGAAAAACATAAGCATGAATTAAAAAGCATAATATATACAAAGGATACCATGGGACTACCTCCCAAGTGTGCTTGTTTAAAGTCACTTAGCTTGATTTTGATTACCTCTTTAGTGGAGGTAAGGAGAAGGAGTCTTGGAACTCTTTGGTGGTGTGTTGCTCCTCTTGATCCTGGTGGTGAGTCCATCAATTCTCATCTCAGCAAAGGGCTTAGACTTGCCTCCTTGCTTCAGCTTGTAGCAGAATTCACCATCCTTAAAACAAAAGAGCTTCAATACATCAGTGTAGCGCGCATGCGGCCCATAACATCTAAGGGAATCACAGACCTGTTATTGCCTCAAACTTCCTTGGCTTAAACGGCCATAGTTCCTCTAAGAAGTCGACCGTGAAGGGATGCCTCCACGTAGCTAGTTACCAGGCTGAGGTCTCATTCGTTAACGGAATTAACCAGACAAATCGTTCCACCAACTAAGAACGGCCATGTACCACCACCCATAGAATCAAGAAAGAGCTCTCAGTCTATCAGTCCTTACTATGTCTGGACCTGGTAAGTTTCCCCGTGTTAAGTCAAATTAAGCCGCAGGCCCCACTCCTGGTGGTGCCCTTCCGTCAATTCCTTAAAGTTTCAGCCTTGCGGCCATACTCCCCCCGGAACCCAAAAACTTTGATTTCTCATAAGGTGCTAGCGGAGTCCTAAAAGCGATATCCGCTTATCCCTGGTCGGCATCGTTTATGGTTGAGACTAGGACGGTATCTGATCGTCTTCGAGCCCCCAACTTTCGTTCTTGATTTATGACAACATCCTTGGAAAGTGCTGATGTTATTGCATATTGTATACATTTTGCATACTCATTAGTTAGTTTTTCATGCATTTGTATCATGTTTTAGGTTAGATTGCATCACTTAGGGTCCTAGAGCATTCTTGCATCAGCATATGCATTTTCCTTGCATTTTGCATCACATTCAGGTTGTTTCTGGCTGCTTTGGAGTCATGGAGGTTTGTGGGCGTGTGGAGGCTGATGTAGCAGTTCGTGGGAGCTCGGAAATATGCTAAGGACCAGTGATCGAGGAGCAGATCGAGCATGGCCAGTCGATCTAGGAGTTGATCGACCAGAAGATCGAGCCAACTAGGCGATCCAAGGAGAATGATCGAGACGGAGATCGAGTGAAGCAATCGATCAATCGGTACGAACGTAAATGACGCCATGCAGAGCGAGAGCCAGATCAAGTACACCACTCGATCCAGCCGAAGATCGATACCGAGATCGGATGCAACACTCGATTCGCCGATGAAGATCGAGACCCGGATCGAGCCGAAAACACGATGCCCGGATGTGATCAAGAGAACCACTCGATCCAGTGGTCGATTTCTGTCCTTTCAACCGTTTTTGGCTGTTAGCGAAGGGGGGACCATTGGCTTGTTTGGGCATTTTAGGCAAGGCGGCGAGATGCTTTTTCGATAACTTTTAGATCCTTATCCTTTCTTTCATGTTTTTCTCTCTCGTTTTACGAAGAACACCATTGTTGAACCAGTTTTTCTTTGAAGCTTTTGTATCTGAATCTTTATCGTTTAATCCAGTTTTTCTTTCATGTTTATCGTCTCGTTTCTTCTGCTTTGCTTGATTTACTTTATGTGTAGCGAGTAGTTTACTTTGGGTTCGGGGTTGAGAGGATTAATGGGTAGAAAAGGTTTGATATTGGTTTGTTTTCTAAACGTTTTAAAGGCTATCTCTTCTAAGGTGTTGAAAGCTTAATGCTTGAAGACTCTCACGCCAAGAGCTTCATGATCCGAGAGGTTCCTTACCTTGACAGGATCCAGGAGCCTCGGAAGATCACACCTTAGAGACTAGTTACCCCTTCCCAAAAGCCATGGAAGTTTGGGGGACTAGTTAAGCCATTACTTGAAATCTGTTTTCCTTGCCATTCGACCTCTCTTTCCACCAAAAGCCATGGGTTTGGAGGAGAGGATGAAAGAGTGATCTATACCGAAAGCCACAGATAGATCTTGTTTTGTTTTCAAGGCTTAGAGATCCTCACCAAGTGAGTCGATCTAAAGTTTCAAACCCAACATCGATCCTTTGAAACCCTTTACATGAATCTCAACCCTAGGCCCTTTCTTTTAGAATCTCTAAGTCTATTTTCATCTTTCGCTTGTTATCTGATAGCATCCTGGTCATTAGATTTGTTGTTCTTACAGTTTTAGACGAGATCGATCGTTACTGCTCGATCTTGTGGTCGATCCACTAGTCGAATTTTAACAATTCGAAGCTCTTTCCTTTAATTAATCTGTTCGTTTCTCGTGGTAGTTGCCTCCTTTCTAGTATTTTTAAAATAGGTTTCGCTCTGTTTAGGTTGCTGCATCTAGTTTTTAGTTAATTTCTCATAAACTGTCTCATTTTGCTTAGATTTGCTTAGGACCTTGCATTCTTTGTGTATTCTCTGCCTCCTAGAAGTGGATTGACACTCTCCTGCTTGCCTTACTAAAACATTGCGTGCATTAGAGTTTTGATAACCTCTCTGCTGCATAACACGAGCTAAGAAACCGTTTATCAAGTGCTTTCCCAGTTCTTAGTCTTTCATAAATCCAAGAATTTCACCTCTGGCTATGAAATACGAATGCCCCCGACTGTAACACCCCCGGTTTGATCAAGAGATAGATAAACAGAAAGCGCCACAATATAATCGCCGAGAGCATTCAGGTCCTATTACTAACAACGAATCAAAGACTAAATCCTAAATACTTTTAGCAATCGAACCTCTCCACCTTCGGCCTAAAGCTTTTCAAACCGTACAAAGGTTTCGAGTTGTGTTAGCTTGGACTAGCTAATATCATTTAACACAAGCTATTCTCACAAAACATATTCTATATATTATACCATTCCAAAATAAGGATTCTAACAAACATAGTATAAGTTTCGGCCAAGGCCTAGCGCCAAAATATTATACATATATTATAAAACCAACCGGTTTTACAAAAGCCAACGCCAGTCTACTCCGGTCTTGTTCCGTATGCCTCTTACTGTTCTCCTAGAGATTTCTTGAAACAAATAGGTGAGGCATGAGCAATCTAAGATTACCCAGTGAGTCCAGGACCCTCAATATAATATTTAATTCTCCAACCCAAAACCCCAAAATAAACAATGCAATGCATGCTTACACCATGCAACAATATCAAAGCAATAACACAAGCGGAAACTTAATCAAGGGTGGCATGCCCATAGTACCCTCACTGTTACTATGAATGTTGAGGCTATAGCAACCCAGTTACTAAGCCTAAACCACAAACATGACCCTAGCTCACCTGCTATGCATGTCTACACTAGGCCTTAATCATGACCTTAGCCCACTGGCTATGCATGAGAGGCAGACACTACACTAGGCCTCCAGCATGACCATAGCTCTACTGTCTATGCATGAGAGGCACACACTACACTAGGCCTCCATCATGACCATAACTCTACTGGCTATGCATGAGAGGCACACACTACACTAGGCCTCCATCACGACCATAGCTCTACTGGCTATGCATGAGAGGCATGATATATCATGGTTTTTATGATTTTTAACCATGATATAAGTCCTTTTTATTGAGTATTTTTGGTCTTTTTAGAGTCCTAGTAGAGTCTTTGCAGGTTATAGCATGTCTGGAGCATAAATGGAGATATTGAAGCTTTTTGGAGCATTGTAAGTTGAAGCCACGAAGTGAAGAGCTCGAGAAGAAAAGTATGCATTTGGGTGATGCTCGTCACCACCTTTGATGACGCTCGTCACCCATGAAGGAAGGAGCGTGGCTGGTTTATTAAAAGTATGAAGGTTATTTGCAGAATTAGCCCAGAAGTTCCATTATTTGCAAGAAAGCCCCAGATCGTGTTTAGCCTCTATTTATTAGGTTTTTCAGCCATTGTTGGCTTTGATCTTAGTTTTGGAGAATTCAGAGAGCTTTAGAGAGGATTTTATTGAGAGCATTTGGGAGGACAGATCCTGTACTCTTTTTGGAGAAGATTTCGAACCCCTTTTGTTTTTATTCTATTCTCTTAATGCAATTTTATTCAATTATGTTTTGTGATTCCATGATAATGTCTGAGTAATTTGTTAGTTAAGTTAGGGCTTTTCAAAGGTTTGTAGAATTGCTATCTATTAGGAATATATTTTGGTTCTTCATCTCTGCTTGCTTGAAAATCGATTTTTTAGACACATCATCTAGAAATCCGAAAATCATAGGTTGTTAAATATATGTGAGAGCATTATTGATAACCTGAACTAGTATTTGATGAGCAAAACAACTTAGTGCAAAGAGATTTGGCTTAGAAGTTTTGTAAACAATTGAATTTGATCATATTGCATGTTTAGGTTGTTAGGATTTGAAAAGAGATTTGAAACTCTGTGATCTAGACATAGTTAACTTCTGCAATGAGAATTGATTAGTTATATATTTGCTATTTATGTTTAAAACGGTTCCTAATCATTCCTGATTTCATGCATTCTACATTCTCGGATTCAACCTGCGAACTATCCTTACTTAGCGATTTTAGTCTTCTGGAACTTAGATCAAACACTAAAATTCGCTTGCTTACTCTTATTTTCATCATTAGCATTACATACATCTCATACTGCTTAGCTTAATCAGAACCTACATTTGATAGTGTAGTCTGCATTACTCCTTTGGGATTCGGTACTCCTTGTACTACAACTGCTTTGCTGTGCACTTGCAGTAGTTTTATTTGGGTAAAACCTGAGCCCTATCAAGTTTTTGGCGCTATTGCCGGGGAGTAATAGCTGCCTATCGATTTTTAGTTTTAGGATTAATAGCTACCTAGTCCGTCCCACGGCTGGCACGTAGCAACCCGCTCTCACTGCGAACAGCTCGAGTAGAGCACTGACAGTCGACGGATTTGGAACTGGGATCCTCAAGCCCAGCCCTCAGAGCCAATCCTTTTCCCGAAGTTACAGATCCATTTTGCCGACTTCCCTTGCCTACATCGTTCCATCGACCAGAGGTTGTTCACCTTGGAGACCTGATGCGGTTATGAGTACGACCGGGCGTGAGCGGCACTCTGTCCTCCGGATTTTTCATGGGCCACCGGGAATGCACCGGACACCATGCGACGTGCGGTGTTCTTCCAGCCGCTGGATCCTACCTCAGACTGAGCCGTTTGTAGGGTGGGCAGGCTGGTAAACAGAATAGATAACTCTTTCCGGAATTCCTGCAGACGTCTCCAGACTCCCTAACGTTGCCGTCAACCGCCATGTCCCGGTTCCAGAATTTTAACCGGATCCCCTTTTGAAGTCCGTGCAAAAGCACTATCACTCGATCCAGGGGACAGATCGACAAGTCAATCGAGAGCACAACTCGATCCGGTGCAACAATCGATGGACAGATCGAGACGAATGCTCGATCAGGAAAAACAATCGAGTTGACGATCGAGAGTGACCTCCCGATCATTTTGGAGTCCAATCAAGAGATCGACTCAGTGTCTCGATCCCTTACTCGATCCATATCAAATCGAGTAAGTGAATCGAGTGAAATGGCTCGATCTAGACGACATCGAGAGGAGAATCGACCGGAGGACTCGATCTCAGAAGGGATAGCGATGGAGGAAAGCAGTCTGAAGGGCCATGCCTCGAGCTCAAGGGAGAGTTCCAAGGAGGAAAGCAACAACAACAGCCACGAGGATGACTGGAGTGAGCTGTTAGCCCCAAAGGTGGACCTAAAGGAGCTCCCAAAAGGGCTAAGGTATGCTTTCTTAGGGCCTAATGACACCTATCCTGTGATTGTGAACGAAAACCTTAGTGATGATGAGTTGCACTCGCTCCTAACTGAGCTGAGAATGTATAGGAAGGCCATTGGGTACTCTTTAAGTAACATCAAGGACCTTTCACCAATGCTTTGCACTCATAGGATTCACTTGGATAATGAGAACGCCACTTCTGTAGAACATCAAAGGCGTTTGAATCCTAACTTGAAAGAGGTTGTTAAGAAGGAAATCCTTAAGCTTTTAGAGGCTGACGTGATCTATCCCATAAGTGACAGCACGTGGGTTTCCCCTGTACACGTGGTGCCTAAGAAGGGAGGGATCACGGTCATAAGGAATGAAAAGGATGAACTTATCCCTACTAGGACCATTACTGGTCATAGAATGTGTATTGACTATAGAAAACTTAACCTTGCGACTAGAAAAGACCATTTCCCCTTGCCTTTTATTGATCAAATGCTTGAGAGACTTGCAAATCACCCTTACTACTGTTTTCTCGATGGGTATAGTGGTTTCTTTTAAATTCCTATTCACCCAAACGACCAGGAGAAGACGACTTTCACATGTCCTTACGGTACCTTTGCATATCGAAGGATGCCGTTTGGATTGTGTAATGCACCGGCTACCTTTCAGCGGTGTATGATGTCTATCTTCTCTGATCTTATAGAGGACATGGTAGAGGTGTTCATGGATGATTTCTCTGTGTATGGTGCGTCCTTTCCTGCTTGTTTGTTGAATCTTTGCAGGGTACTTAAACGTTGTGAAGAGACAAACCTGGTGCTGAACTGGGAGAAATGCCACTTCATGGTTAAGGAAGGGATAGTGCTCGGTCACAAGATATCAGAGAAGGGTATTGAGGTTGATCAGGCTAAGGTGGAGGTCATGATGGGTCTTGAGCCGCGTGTTAATGTTAAAGGGATCAAAAGCTTCTTGGGGCACGCAGGGTTCTATAGGCGCTTCATCAAAGATTTCTCCAAGATTGCACGCCCTCTTACACGGCTGTTGTGCAAGGAAGCTGAGTTTGTATTCGATGAGGAGTGTTTGAAGGCTTTCGTGACCATCAAGGAAGCCCTTACATCAGCCCCTATAGTCCAAGCACCAGACTGGTCTCTTCTCTTTGAGATCATGTGTGATGCTAGTGACTACGCCGTAGGAGCCGTCCTTGGTCAGAAGAAAGACAAGAAGCTACATGTGATCTACTACGCTTCAAGGACCTTGGATGACACGCAATCACGATACACCACTACGGAGAAGGAGCTGCTTGCAGTAGTCTTCGCCTTTGAGAAGTTCAGATAATATCTCGTTGGTTCCAAGGCTATTGTATACACGGATCACGCTGCCCTACGATACATCTACTCGAAGAAAAACACTAAGCCTCGGCTCTTAAGATGGATTCTGTTACTCCAGGAGTTTGACATGGAGATTAAAGACAAGAAAGGGATAGAAAATGGAGTCGCTGACCACCTCTCAAGGCTAAGGATCAACGAGTCTCTCCCTTTAGATGACTCCCTTCCAGAAGAGCAGCTTATGGCGATTACTACTGCTGTTTGTGGGAAGCTAGAAGGGAGGTTTGAGGAAGTGTTGAGTTTTAAAGAGGAGGATCTACCGTGGTATGCTGACGTGGTGAACTACCTAGCGTGTGGTGAGGAGCCAACACATCTCAACAGCTATCACAAGAAGCGGTTTATGAGGGAGGCTAGTGACTACTTTTGGGATGAGCCTTACCTATACAAAAGAGGAGTAGACAGCTTGTACCGGAGATGTGTTACAAAGGAAGAAGCCAGGGACATCCTCTATCATTGCCATGGCTCTTCCTACGGAGGACACTTCGCCTCATTCAAGACAGCCACGAAAGTGTTGCAAGCCGGTTTCTGGTGGCCCTCCATTTTTAAAGATGCACACGAGTTTGTGAAGAGCTGTGAGGCATGCCAGCGAGCAGGGAATATAACCAAGAGGAACGAAATGCCTCAAGTTCCTATCTTCGAGGTTGACGTGTTCGATGCGTTGGGGATTGACTTCATGGGGCCTTTTCCCTCTTCATACGACAACAAATACATCTTAGTAGCTGTGGATTATGTCTCTAAATGGGTTGAGGCTGTTGCTTCCCCTACAAATGACTCTAAGGTTGTGATCAAGCTGTTCAAGAGTATCATCTTCCCAAGGTTTGGGGTACCCAAGATTGTTATAAGTGATGGAGGAAGCCACTTTATAAACAAGGTCTTTGAGAGCCTCTTGAGAAAGTATGGGGTTAAGTATAAGGTGGCTACACCGTATCATCCTCAAACAAGCGGTTAAGTGGAGGTCTCCAACAGGCAAATTAAAGCTATTCTGGAGAAGACTGTCGGAGCAACAAGGAAAGACTGGTCAGTGAAGCTGGATGACGTCTTTGGGCCTACCGTACCGCCTTCAAGATGCCGATTGGTACAACTCCTTTCACCTTACTCTATGGCAAGGGCTGTCACCTCCCGGTTGAGCTGGAACACCGTGCATTGTGGGCTGTGAAGAGGCTGAACTTTGATCTCAAGACGGCTCAGGAGAGGCGCCTTATTCAACTACACGAACTGGACGAGTTGAGGCTGAATACTTACGAGAGCTCCCGGATATACAAGGAGCGGACTAAGGAGGCTCATGATAAGAAGTTGGTTGCCAAGGAGCTTAAGGAAGGATGACTGGTGTTGCTGTACAACTCGAGGCTCAAGCTCTTCCCGGGCAAGCTGAAATCAAGGTGGAGCGGACCGTTCGTGATTTAAGAGGTCTTGCCGTATGGAGCTGTTACTCTGATAGGAAAAAGTGGCAGTGCCTTCACCGTCAACGGACACAGAGTCAAGCCCTACTTGGCAGACAGCTTTGACAAGGAGAATACCTCGGTGCTTCTCCAAGACCCACCATCCGCTTAGACCAAGTAAGGTCTAGTTAAAGACGTTAAAGAAAGCGCACTTGGGAGGCATTCCCATGTTTATCTTGTACATACTTCTGCTTTATTTCCCTTTCAGTTTTATGCTTTTATTTTGTAAGTGTGTAGGAACAGGTATAAGGAGTCTAAACCTTGACTTTGAGGTCTTAAAGAGGCAATAGGGGTTAGAATAAGGCTAGAGATCGAGTGCTAGATCGACTGATTCTGGCTCGATCTTTGCTAGATCGAGTCAGTGAATCCAGAGGAGCCAGTCGATCTAGACGAGAACGAGTGACAAGATCGACCTTGACGAAAAAGGATCGATCGATCCGAATCGGATCGACCGATCTAATTTCTCTCGGGAATTTCTGTTGAAAACTGATCGATCACTCGACTCGATCCATCACTCGATCTATGCCAAATCGACCCCTAAATCGAGGACATAGCTCGATCATTAGGACTTAGCCGAGTAACCCTCTCGATCTAAGCCATTTTGGGCATGAGATCGAGTCCTAGATCGATCAAATGGACTCGATCTCATGCCGAGGTAACAATTTTCTTTCCCTCCTTTACTCCTTTCCCTCCAATTTTTAAATTCAAAACTTGGTCAAGGCAAGTATCTTTGACCATGAAAGATGTGCCTTGACCAAGACTTTGTCAGAAACCACTTTGACCACCCATTGTTTTGGTTTTGCTAAAGTCTTTAAATATTTTAACCTACCTCTCACTCTCTCATTCCTGTTTGCTCGAGATTTTTAAATAAAGAGAGTGAGAGTTTTAAGTTTTCAAAGGCTAGCAAAGATATTCTAAACTTCTTGCAAATATATTTTCAAATTTAATGATTTTATTTTAAGAAAATCTCCTTTAAATCCGCAAGATCTTGTTTTAGAATATATGATTGGTTTTGAATTTTTAAAACTAGCTAAGTAAATGGAATAATTCCAGATTTTTCAGTATCTAAAGATTTGGTTTCCTTTTATTTAGCTATGATTTTTATTTATTCCCCAAAATTCTAGGGTAGTTATTATAAATTCTCTCATTCTCTTCTCTCATTCTCATCAAATCGCCGCTTGCTTATCATTATCTTTAGAATTTGTTTCAGGAACCATGGCACCAAAGAGAACAAGAGAGGAGCAAGCACAAGAAGGAGAAGGACAAGAAGTGGTAGCTCAAGAGAGGGTCCGGTGGAGTAAAGATGAGAAGAGGGATACGAAGAGGCTGGAGAGGATCCAGTTTGAACCCACAAAGTTTACTGATCGAGAGCTTTTGTCTAGGCTCGGGATTCTTGGGGACTTCGATCAACTCCTCAAGAACATTGGCTTGAGGTGTTTGTCACGGATGGATTGCCCAACCATTCCTGAAGTGACAATAGACTTCCTTGCCACCTTGGAGTTTCGGTATGAGAATCCTATTGCACCTGTCCCTTCTCAAGGCCGCCTCTACTTTAAAGTTGGCCGTCAAGCTTACACACTCTCCATCCCTGAGCTATGCCAACCCTACGGTCTCAACGCTGATGTATACAAGGTCGAGTTCCCAGCCTTCAAGAAAGCCGACGAGTTTTGGGACCTGATCAGCAATGAAGACTACAAAGCCAACACCGCCAAGATCAAGCGAGTTAGGAGTCCGGTGCTGAGGTATACTCTGAAGCTGATTGCCAATACATTCAGTGGAAGGTCTGTTGCTCATACTGTCACGAAGACAGAGCTGTGCTTCCTGTTCCAAGGTGTGAAGCACTTGGTGTCTGATCCAGATGCGAATGAAGAGCCCATAGAAGATGAACTCGGCGATGAGGTGAACTACGGCTGTGTGCTCGCGGCTTCCCTGGTGAAGTACAAGGCTTATGCCTTACGGTGCAAGGCAACCTCCTCCTACATTGGCGGTTTCCTTACTCCTTTGTTCGTGCAAGCCGGTGTGCCCATCCATGACTTTGCTCACGTTCCAAACAGAGCTTTCATGGATGAAGCATACATGTGGAATACTGATAGCTTGGGACGCACGCCAGCAGAAGGGTTCTATGCCTACCTCTTCATAGATGACGAAGACAAGAAGAGAGTGTGCATCCTCCCCAACAAAGATGAAACCGAGCTGCTTGGTGTTGGGAACATCGAGTTCTTCCCCACGAAGGATGAATGCTTTGCCCCTTTAGGAGGACCGCCTGCTTCAGCCATTACCCCACGTCAAAGGTCAGAGTCTCCAAGCCCGAAAGACGAGATGCCTGAGGCCTACACACTTCCCAAACTAGACTTTGAGCCGAGGACAAAAACCGAGAAGTTCCTAGCATCGGTGGTAGAGATGCAAATGAAGATTAACAAGTGGCAAGGGAAGATGTTGAAGAAGCTTGGGAAGAAAGTTAAAGCACTTCAGGGAGGCCAGCCTAAGCCAGCTGCAAGCCAAGAGATGCAACAACCCGAGAAGAGAAGGCTCTCAACCGGAGGAGTTGTGATCCGCGAGACCCAAGGAGACAACATTCAGCCGGCGCGCCATTCTCTCCAAGAACCAGCTGACAAAGGCAAAGCAACGATCTCTAGCTCCTCTGGAACATCCTCAATTTCCAGCCGAGCCTAGACCAGAGGTAACAACCTTCTTCCATTGTATATAACCGCTCATATTTGTTTCTTGCATTGTGTTTTGATGCTCCTTCGGATGAGTTTGCCACCGGGACGGTGTCAAGCAAGTTTGGGGGAGTACTTGTGTGATTTAATCTTGTGTTCTTTGATCTTATTTTCCTTTTTGCATCTTTGAGTCTTAGGTCATGAAAAATTGGTAAAATTTTTAAAATTTTTTTTCAAAGATTCATGTAGTTGCATTCATCTTTTTAAAAACATGTTAGGATTGAGTCTAGAGTTTCTCATATCACCTAGGTTGTTTGCATTCTGCATAAGGGGTTAGAATTTCTAAAAAAGGTGTTTTTACTTATGAATCATTTCAATGCCCTAGTTGGTAGTTCTCTAATGCTTTGTTTATGCTTTGAAAGTAAGTTCTAACCATGCTTGGATCACTAGTTAGAATTTTCGTGGCTTGAATTGAACTCTCATGATTTGAAACTCATCCTACTAAGTGAAAACCTTAATTTGAAACTCTAATTATCATTCTTATGCATTTGAAAATGAACACATGGTTTTAAAATATTTAGGCTCTCTTCTTCCTTTTTACCACTCTTTGTGAGCCTAAGTAGAACTCCCTCCTTGAACCTTACCCTCCTTTGAAGCCAAATGTTCTTGTGTGACATCTTTGTGAGGCCTTACTTTCGGTTTGAACTTGGCATAAAGTGTTAGGTTTAGGCGACATGATTTGGTTTTCATATTGATTGCTAGCTTCGCATTTTGAAGCTAGGTGTTGGCTTAGGATAAGTTTGGGGGATCATTGGGGTTGCTTTCTTGTCTATTTGTTTTGGTTTCAAAGAATTTGTGTTTTAAGGGAAGAAATAAGGTTTTAAGTGAAAGGTTTGCTTTTAAAACTAAGCATGCTCTAATTTCAGAAGGTAGCTCTCTCATAATAAATAAAAATAAAAAAAAAGAAAAGAAAAAAAAACAAAAAGAGCCTAAGTGCCAAATAAAGAAAAATGAAAAGAAAAAAAAAATAATAATAATAATAAGAGAGCTACTAATAAGAAATTTCTAAGAGCAAAAGTATTTTTCAAAACCTTTTCACTAGCCTAAAAGGTTTATAAATGTCTTTGTTTTGAAATGGGGATTGCTAAGTGTGAGAAGAAAGGGTAGACTCTTAAGTGGTGAGTGAGGATTAAACTTCTTAAATGAGAGGGGTATAGGATCATTTGATAGTTTACATGGGTAGATGAAAATCTAATCATGTATGCATAAATTGTCTTTACCTTTAGCATTATGCAAAAGTTCAAACCATTTTTGAGAGAAACCCTTGTCTAATTATAAACCCTTTTCAAATGAGATCATTCTATGCTCATAACCATAACCCTTAGCCAAATGTGTTTTGCTTTAAAGTGCATAAGTTTGATTCATGGTTCGAATGTTAATGAATGTTAAAGGATGAGTTTCTTTGATTGTTAGGAATAGGAGAGTCATGATTTGAATTTCTTTGTGTGATGAGTATGACTAAGTTCTTTGGAGTATGAGTGTAGGCATAGCATTTTAGAATTGTTAACTAGGACATTGAGATGATCCATTCGAAAGGCACCTTTGCAAAAAGTTTAAAACCCCTTTGATTTTCCTAAAAACCTCTCTTCCTTACTTGTTTTTTTTGTTGTTTGAGGGCAAGCAAGAAGTAAGTTTGGGGGAGTTGATGTTATTGCATATTGCATACATTTTGCATACTCATTAGTTAGTTTTTCATGCATTTGTATCATGTTTTAGGTTAGATTGCATCACTTAGGGTCCTAGAGCATTCTTGCATCAGCATATGCATTTTCCTTGCATTTTGCATCACATTCAGGTTGTTTCTGGCTGCTTTGGAGTCATGGAGGTTCGTGGGCGTGTGGAGGCTGATGTAGCAGTTCGTGGGAGCTCGGAAATATGCTAAGGACCAGTGATCGAGGAGCAGATCGAGCATGGCCAGTCGATCTAGGAGTTGATCGACCAGAAGATCGAGCCAACTAGGCGATCTAAGGAGAATGATCGAGACGGAGATCGAGTGAAGCAATCGATCAATCGGTACGAACGTAAATGACGCCATGCAGAGCGAGAGCCAGATCAAGTACACCACTCGATCCAGCCGAAGATCGATACCGAGATCGGATGCAACACTCGATTCGCCGATGAAGATCGAGACCCGGATCGAGCCGAAAACACGATGCCCGGATGTGATTGAGAGAACCACTCGATCCAGTGGTCGATTTCTGTCCTTTCAACCGTTTTTGGCTGTTAGCGAAGGGGGGACCATTGGCTTGTTTTGGCATTTTAGGCAAGGCGGCGAGATGCTTTTTCGATAACTTTTAGATCCTTATCCTTTCTTTCATGTTTTTCTCTCTCGTTTTACGAAGAACACCATTGTTGAACCAGTTTTTCTTTGAAGCTTTTGTATTCGAATCTTTATCGTTTAATCCAGTTTTTCTTTCATGTTTATTGTCTCGTTTCTTCTGCTTTGCTTGATTTACTTTATGTGTAGCGAGTAGTTTACTTAAGGTTCGGGGTTGAGAGGATTAATGGGTAGAAAAGGTTTGATATTGGTTTGTTTTCTAAACGTTTTAAAGGCTATCTCTTCTAAGGTGTTGAAAGCTTAATGCTTGAAGACTCTCACGCCAAGAGCTTCATGATCCGAGAGGTTCCTTACCTTGACAGGATCCAAGGGCCTCGGAAGATCACACCTTAGAGACTAGTTACCCCTTCCCAAAAGCCATGGAAGTTTGGGGGACTAGTTAAGCCATTACTTGAAATCTGTTTTCCTTGCCTTTCGACCTCTCTTTCCACCAAAAGCCATGGGTTTGGAGGAGAGGATGAAAGAGTGATCTATACCGAAAGCCACAGATAGATCTTGTTTTGTTTTCAAGGCTTAGAGATCCTCACCAAGTGAGTCGATCTAAAGTTTCAAACCCAAGATCGATCCTTTGAAACCCTTTACATGAATCTCAACCCTAGGCCCTTTCTTTTAGAATCTCTAAGTCTATTTTCATCTTTCGCTTGTTATCTGATAGCATCCTGGTCATTAGATTTGTTGTTCTTACAGTTTTAGACGAGATCGATCGTTACTGCTCGATCTAGTGGTCGATCTCGTGGTCGATCCACTAGTCGAATTTTAACAATTCGAAGCTCTTTCCTTTAATTAATCTGTTCATTTCTCGTGGTAGTTGCTTCCTTTCTAGTATTTTTAAAATAGGTTTCGCTCTGTTTAGGTTGCTGCATCTAGTTTTTAGTTAATTTCTCATAAACTGTCTCATTTTGCTTAGATTTGCTTAGGACCTTGCATTCTTTGTGCATTCTCTGCCTCCTAGAAGTGGATTGACACTCTCCTGCTTGCCTTACTACAACATTTCGTGCATTAGAGTTTTGATAACCTCTCTGCTGCATAACACGAGCTAAGAAACCGTTTATCAAGTGCTTTCCCAGTTCTTCGTCTTTCATAAATCCAAGAATTTCACCTCTGGCTATGAAATACGAATGCCCCCGACTGTAACACCTCCGGTTTGATCAAGAGATAGATAAACAGAAAGCGCCACAATATAATCGCCGAGAGCATTCAGGTCCTATTACTAACAACGAATCAAAGACTAAATCCTAAGTACTTTTAGCAATCGAACCTCTCCACCTTCGGCCTAAAGCTTTTCAAACCGTACAAAGGTTTCGAGTTGTGTTAGCTTGGACTAGCTAATATCATTTAACACAAGCTATTCTCACAAAACATATTCTATATATTATACCATTCCAAAATAAGGATTCTAACAAACATAGTATAAGTTTCGGCCAAGGCCTAGCGCCAAAATATTATACATATATTATAAAACCAACCGGTTTTACAAAAGCCAACGCCAGTCTACTCCGGTCTTGTTCCGTATGCCTCTTACTGTTCTCCTAGAGATTTCATGAAACAAATAGGTGAGGCATGAGCAATCTAAGATTACCCAGTGAGTCCAGGACCCTCTATATAACATTTAATTCCCCAACCCAAAACCCCAAAATAAACAATGCAATGCATGCTTACACCATGCAACAATATCAAAGCAATAACACAAGCGGAAACTTAATCAAGGGTGGCATGCCCATAGTACCCTCACTGTTACTATGAATGTTGAGGCTATAGCAACCCAGTTACTAAGCCTAAACCACAAACATGACCCTAGCTCACCTGCTATGCATGTCTACACTAGGCCTTAATCATGACCTTAGCCCACTGGCTATGCATGAGAGGCAGACACTACACTAGGCCTCCATCATGACCATAGCTCTACTGTCTATGCATGAGAGGCACACACTACACTAGGCCTCCATCATGACCATAACTCTACTGGCTATGCATGAGAGGCACACACTACACTAGGCCTCCATCACGACCATAGCTCTACTGGCTATGCATGAGAGGCATGATATATCATGGTTTTTATGGTTTTTAACCATGATATAAGTCCTTTTTATTGAGTCTTTTTGGTCTTTTTAGAGTCCTAGTAGAGTCTTTGCAGGTTATAGCATGTCTGGAGCATAAATGGAGATATCGAAGCTTTTTGGAGCATTGTAAGTTGAAGCCACGAAGTGAAGAGCTCGAGAAGAAAAGTATGCATTTGGGTGATGCTCGTCACCACCTTTGGTGACGCTCGTCACCCATGAAGGAAGGAGCGTGGCTGGTTTATTAAAAGTATGAAGGTTATTTGCAGAATTAGCCCATAAGTTCCATTATTTGTAAGAAAGCCCCAGATCGTGTTTAGCCTCTATTTATTAGGTTTTTCAGCCATTGTTGGCTTTGATCTTAGTTTTGGAGAATTCGGAGAGCTTTAGAGAGGATTTTATTGAGAGCATTTGGGGGGACAGATCCTGTACTCTTTTTGGAGAAGATTTTGAACCCCTTTTGTTTTTATTCTATTCTCTTAATACAATTTTATTCAATTATGTTTTGTGATTCCATGATAATGTCTGAGTAATTTGTTAGTTAAGTTAGGGCTTTTCAAAGGTTTGTAGAATTGCTATCTATTAGGAATATATTTTGGTTCTTCATCTCTGCTTGCTTGAAAATCGATTTCTTAGACACATCATCTAGAAATCCGAAAATCATAGGTTGTTAAATATATGTGAGAGCATTATTGATAACCTGAACTAGTATTTGATGAGCAAAACAACTTAGTGCAAAGAGATTTGGCTTAGAAGTTTTGTAAACAATTGAATTTGTTCATATTGCATGTTTAGGTTGTTAGGATTTGAAAAGAGATTTGAAACTCTGTGATCTAGACATAGTTAACTTCTGCAATGAGAATTGATTAGTTATATATTTTCTATTTATGTTTAAAACGGTTCCTAATCATTCCTGATTTTATGCATTCTACATTCTCGGATTCAACCTGCGAACTATCCTTACTTAGCGCTTTTAGTCTTCTAGAACTTAGATCAAACACTAAAATTCGCTTGCTTACTCTTATTTTCATCATTAGCATTACATACATCTCATACTGCTTAGCTTAATCAGAACCTACATTTGATAGTGTAGTCTGCATTACTCCTTTGGGATTCAGTACCCCTTGTACTACAACTGCTTTGCTGTGCACTTGCAGTAGTTTTATTTGGATAAAACCTGAGCCCTATCAAGTTTTTGGCGCTATTGCCGGGGAGTAATAGCTGCCTATCGATTTTTAGTTTTAGGATTAATAGCTACCTAGTCCGTCCCACGGCTGGCACGTAGCAACCCACTCTCGCTGCGAACAGCTCGAGTAGAGCACTGACAGTCGACGGATTTGGAACTGGGATCCTCAAGCCCAGCCCTCAGAGCTAATCCTTTTCCCGAAGTTACAGATCCATTTTGCCGACTTCCCTTGCCTACATCGTTCCATCGACCAGAGGTTGTTCACCTTGGAGACCTGATGCGGTTATGAGTACGACCGGGCGTGAGCGGCACTCCGTCCTCCGGATTTTTCATGGGCCACCGGGAATGCACTGGACACCATGCGACGTGCGGTGTTCTTCCAGCCGCTGGATCCTACCTCAGACTGAGCCGTTTCTAGGGTGGGCAGGCTGGTAAACAGAATAGATAACTCTTCCCGGAATTCCTGCAGACGTCTCCAGACTCCCTAACGTTGCCGTCAATCGCCATGTCCTGGTTCCAGAATTTTAACCGGATCCCCTTTTGAAGTCCGTGCAAAAGCACTATCAGACGGGTTTCCCCCAACTCTTAGGATCGACTAACCCATGTACAAGTGCCGTTCACATGGAACCTTTCCCCTCTTTGGCCTTTAAAGTTCTCATTTGAATATTTGCTACTACCACCAAGATCTGCACCGACGGCCGCTCTGCCCGGGCTCAAGCCCTAGGATTTGGGGCGACCGCCCCGCCCTCCTACTCATCAAGGGCTGGCTCTTGCCCCGACGGCCGGGTATAGGTCACGCGCTTCAGCACCATCCATTTTTCGGGGCTAGTTGATTTGGCAGGTGAGTTGTTACACACTCCTTAATGGATTTCGACTTCTATGACCACCGTCCTGCTGTCTTAATCGGCCAACAACCTTTATGGGTTCTAGGTTAGCGCGTAGTTGGGCACCGTAACCCGGATTTGGGGCGACCGCCCCACCCTCCTACTCATCAAGGGCTGGCTCTTGCCCCGACGGCCGGGTATAGGTCACGCGCTTCAGCACCATCCATTTTTCGGGGCTAGTTGATTTGGCAGGTGAGTTGTTACACACTCCTTAGCGGATTTCGACTTCTATGACCACCGTCCTGCTGTCTTAATCGGCCAACAACCTTTGTGGGTTCTAGGTTAGCGCGTAGTTGGGCACCGTAACCCGGATTCTGGTTCATCCCGCATCGCCAGTTCTGCTTACCAAAAATGGCCCACTTGGAGCTCTCGATTTTGTGGGATGGCTCAACAAAGCAGTCGCCCCGTCCTACCTATTTAAAGTTTGAGAATAGGTCGAGAGCATTGCACCCCCGATGCCTCTAATAATTGGCTTCACCCGATAGAACTCGTGTCCGAGTTCCAGCTATCCTGAGGGAAACTTCAGAGGGAACCAGCTACTAGATGGTTTGATTAGTCTTTTGCCCCTATACCCAAGTCAGACGAACGATTTGCACGTCAGTATCGCTGCGGGCCTCCACCAGAGTTTCCTCTGGCTTCGCGCCGCTTAGGCATAGTTCACCATCTTTCGAGTACCTACAGGCATGCTCACACTCAAACCCTTCTCTGAAGATCAAGGTCGGTCGGTGATGCACCCGTGAGGGATCCCGCCAATCAGCTTCCTTGCGTCTTGCGGGTTTACTCACCCGTTGACTCACTCACATGTCAGACTCTTTGGTCTGTGTTTCAAGACGGGTCAAATGGAGAGCCCACAGGCCAAAGCCCAGACCACGCAGATGTCGAGGCACGCTGTTAAGGCGCGTGCTGCAGACAACAATTAAGGCAGCGACGTCTCCGCGAGCGTATCAAAAGCTCGGGCTTTGGCCATGATACAAGAGTTTTAACTCTCTTGGTCAATCACCCATTGTACTAGTCAGTTGTAGTATTTGGGTTTTATTGTCAATCCAAAGGGAGATAAGTTGAATAACAGAAGAGTTGCAAGTATAAAGCTCTAACTCAGGTGCAACAGAGAAGATTGTGTTGCAAAGCAACCAAACTAACAACCTAAGATGATCAAACACCAACAGAACTCAAAGAGAACACTTAGCAATGATCATATAAAGCAAGAACAGAGCAAATAAACAGAGTAATTGGCAAGTTCAAAATTCAAATAAAGAGAAGACAAGTTCCTAGATGTGGTTATTGACTTTGGGGAATTCAAAAGCTAACTAAGGTTGTTTCAAAAATCATTTACCAAACAAACAAGCTAGCAATGCCGATTCCTAGATATAGAGTTCGCAAAGAAGCAAGCTAAGTTTAATCTCTTGACAAATAGCACTTTGCTAAACATCCTAACAAAAACTAATCCTCATCAGTGCTAGAACATTCAACAAGCATGATAAACCGACTCTATTCATGTCAAAATACTCCTCAAACAGTCAATCTCTTGAGTAAGGCCAGTAAATCCTCTACTAAACAAGATCAGCATTTCATCAAACACTTGGTGGGCATAAAATGAAGCCTAATTCTAGATTCATGAGATCAAGACAAATCTAGCTTAAGAACGGATTAATAGAGAGGAATCAATGTTATTAAGCACTAACCAACCTTAGAAAAGCTTCTAAATTCCCCTAATCTACCACATATAGAAACTTTAAGGTAACTACTCACTAATCATCATGTTGAACATCAAATCACAAAGAGAAAAGATGCTAATCTTGATTAGAAATGGGATTAAGAGAAGATTAAAGGAAAATAAAAACTTAGATTAAGCAAAGATAAAATATGTCTTACAAAAACAGAAAATCAACCAAGAACAGTAAACTGAAAAGACACTTAGTCTAAAAACTCTCAGAACATTGTGTTTATACGAGAAGACAAATGCCCTAACATAATGGCAAAATGGTAAATAGAAGCATATTCGGACTGGATGCCATCGATCATAAGTGATCGATATGGTGATCAATAGGATGGCCATCGGTCTTGAAGGTGACCGATAGGGTAACCGGAATACAACGGATTTGTTTTTATCGGGCACTATCCGATCGATAGGGTGACTGATACATCAGTTGCATTCCCATCGGTCACTCCTTGACTGATGGTCTGATCGATAGCTCCCTTTCGGTCTTGACTTGATCGATAGCTTGACCGGTGGGACTCCTTAAACGTCTTTCTTGGCACCTCTTGCTTCCTCTTGGCTTGGCTAGCCTCCTGATCCACTCCCACACCTACTCCTTACTCCCTTCAGCTTCATAAGCACCTAAAAACATCCTTGATTCAAAGAAAAATGCAAACTACATCGTAAATGCAACCTAAGTTTAAAAAGAGAAGAAAATGAGACTAAAGATAAGGAGAACATGCAAAACAGAACCAAAACATGCACTAAATGCAAGCTTAAATAATGAAAATGTATGAAATATCAACACCCCCACACTTGCCTTTTGCTTGTCCTCAAGAAAGCAAGCTAAGACAAATGGAGGATGAGGTTTAAAAGTGGGCATTCAAATCCAAAAGTGCAAAGGTAAAGAGATAAAGTCAACATTTAAGTGCCTAGTTGTAGGATGCAACCATAATCAGCTATACTTTAAAGAACTTAGCCATGCTCATCATGTTTCTAAATGATCTCCAATCTCAACCTAGACAAATGCTCAAATCAATCAACTCTTTAACATTCATTAAGCTCAAAACCATGAATCAAGCTTGTGCAAATCAAGTGAAGACATTTGGTTCAAAGGGTAAGGCCATGAGATTAAAATGATCTCATTCAAGGAAAGGGTTTAAAATCAAAACAGTCAATGAAAATGATTCTATCTTAGGCAAAATACTAAACGTAAAACCACACTTATGCATGCAATTCAAAGCTCTCTTCTACCCTTTTACCCAAAGATGAATCCTAAACACTTCTAAACCCCAAAGTGAATCCCTAATTCTACCCTTTTCTTAAACTCTACCCTATCTCCTTCTTCATGGCTGGGGAAATTTCTTCTTTTTGCTTGTGTGGCTGCTTATTTTTGTTGGGACTTGCTCTTCTTTGTTGCATTGGCGCCATTTTTCATCTTTGATGGTCTGCCTTTTGTCTGATTTCTTCTTTGGATTGACCCTTCAAAGCCTTGATGTTGCTGGTGCCATTCTTTCATAACACTTAGAGCTTTTATTTCCCTTTACTTAACCACAATTCTAGGCTTATTTCCCCATACTACCATTTCAAACTTTTCCTTCTTCTTTTAAAGCATATAATCATTGAAACTCAAAACCACTTAGCTTCTACCCTTTTATCCCAAACTCCTAACCTAGAATCAAGCTCAAGATGCAAGCTGATATCTACAAGAGAGCTCATCATTGCCAGCCTTATTCCTAACACTTTTTGTCAAGACAAAATTTAAAAATGATATGCAAAGGCCTCACAACTCTCAAGATAGTGTTTAAGCTCAAAAGGAGGTTTGGTTAAGGGAGTGGATGAGCTATTTGGATCAACAAGAGTGGTAAGAAGGTAAAAGATGATCCAAATATGTATATGGTAGCCATGAATTCACTTTTCAATGCACAACCATGATAATTAAATATTCAGATTAATGTTCAAGTTGATAGAGTTGATTTTCAGAGAACAAATACTTTCAGGATGAGATAAGAGCATAAAATCTAGCAGTCCAAGCATGGTACAGTCTTAATTTCTAGCTTTCTCATGATGCATCAAACAACTAACCACTTAAACACTGAAATCATCTCTAAACACTAAGCACTTTACAAGAAAGATTCATCAATATGCCCTATGCAAATGCAATGCAACCTATATGCAAACAGTAGACTCAATCCTAAGAAAATGTAATGCAACTATATGCTTTCTTTTTTGTTTACAAAAACATGCAAATTTATTCAAAGTTTTTGATTTTTTGTGTTTTTCTATGCCTTAGATGGATGCATGATATGCATGTGACTCAAAATGAAAGACAATAAAAAACTAAGAAAAGAATAAACAAGGTCAAACCCCAAATCTCTCCCCCCACACTTAAATTACACATTACCTTGTGTAATAAAAGGAATGAGAGAGAGAAGCAACAGAATATATTACAAAACAAAAGAAAATACAGTGGTATATACAAAGGAAGGATGTGGTACCTTAATTGTTGTAGGAGGAGTGGGGGGAGGATCCAGATGTCTCTGGCTGTGGAGATTGACTAGCTCTTCTCTTGTTCCTTCTCTGATTGCCTTGTGAAGATGTTGCTGCTTCTTGAAGTGGAGGAACCCAACATGTCCATTGAGCTTGAGCTTGACATGAGTTGCCATGTTGTATGGACCTCAGAAGAAGTGTAAGCTGGCACCTCCCATGCCGATGGTGTATGGGACCTTGGCTTATAAGAAGAAGCCCTTGGTTGGTCCCAAGTTCCCCATTGATCAGTTGGTAGCACTTGAAAGGAGTGTCTCCCTTTGGGCATCCACACAGCTTGCTCTTATTCATCAGGTTCCTCTTGTTGTTGCTCTTCAAAGTGAGAAGTGTGCTCGTGACTATGGCTTTGATTGGAAGCTCCTCTTGATGTAACTCTATTCTTCTTGAACTTCCCCTTGACCATCTTTACTAACTTCTTGATGGTCTTGCCTTGCCATTTACACTATTTCTGAAGTTTCTTGGTATGGTCATGAGCAAACTTCAGAGAGCTCCCTTGGCTTAGGACTTCATGAGGCTTGAAGTGGAACCTGTTTGTATAGTCCAACAACTCATTCTCATCTAGCTCCTCTTCTTGAGATTCTTCTTGGCTTTCAGCGCCAACAACATCATCTCCTTGTACCTCATATTCACTGTTTTCTTCACTTTTTTTTTGCTCATCTTCCTCACTATCTTTTCCTCTCTCTTCTGTGATAGGAAATCTATGGTAAAGCTGATTCTCGTCGTTGCAAAAAACCAATGTTGCTCCTCATGACAAGAGATGTGTGCTGATTATTTGGGAGAAGGAATCTTGCTGGCTCTTCAAGATCTGTGAGGAACTTGTAAATATGCTTTCCTGGGATACTCTTCTCAAGGTAGTGGCTCCTTCTAAGATAATCCATATCTATCCACAATGGGTCCTGAGCGTCTTCATCATGTTCCTCAAGGTTCACACCACTTGCCATGAGAATGCTGTCACAACTCCTCCAATATGGAGCTGTGGGTTCCTCTCCCTTTTTCCATTGTTTAAGACCCAGCTCCTATATGATTGGAGCTGCTCCATCAGCATATTCACATAGCATTGGTATCTGCTCGGCGGCTCTAAAGGTGTTCTATCATTGCTGGTGAACATAAGTGAATGCATTCCATTGTATATCAAGTCCCTCTCCTTTGCAAAGAATGTGTTTGCAAGAGCCTTTTGTCAAGCCCAAAGGAAAGG
Source organism: Thlaspi arvense (assembly GCA_911865555.2). Taxonomy (NCBI): domain Eukaryota; kingdom Viridiplantae; phylum Streptophyta; class Magnoliopsida; order Brassicales; family Brassicaceae; genus Thlaspi; species Thlaspi arvense. Next base: position 19,269,575 of record OU466857.2, read on the forward strand.
GAAAAGCTGTTGAAGAAGAAGTCCCATACAAAGAGCCAAGTGCTAAAGAACTCATGTAGCAATTCAACAAATGGATCTTCAAACCTACAAGATACCCCTGTGTCTCCACAATTGAGGAGCTTGGGATCAATGTGGATTGCAAGACAATATTTGAGAACATGGGCCTTGGTGACTTACTGGGGAAACCACTTCCCTCCTACAAGCAGATCACTAATCAGTTCCTCTCCACTTTCAAGGTGGTGAGCTATGAAGAAAGTGAGCTTCCCAATGGTGATGGGTGGATATCATTCAAGCTTGGCAAGTAAAGGTTTACAACTACCTTCTCTGAGCTCTCTCAAATCCTTGGTATGTTCCGCTATGATACCAAGAGGGACAAGTTCTTAATCAACTAAAGGCAGCATGAGATGCTATGGGGCGTGATTGGGGCTGGAAAGTTCACGGCAGGAGCCACAAGAAATCAACATCTAAAGCATCGTGCTGTGAGATATGCTCACAAGGCTCTTGCAAACATATTCTTTGCAAGAAAGAAAACAACCAATCTCTAGAACCGCCACGCAGATACCCATGCTATGTGGTGAATCTAATCTACGTCACTTTGAATTTTCTTTTGTTTTTCAAAGTGATATGATCTCTCAACCATGTTCGTCCCATGTGCATGTAATTATCCCATTTAATTCTTCCATCGTTTATGTGACGACGACGTAGATTTGTAGACACTCCAATGGCACGTGAACCCAGTCTTCAGAGAAAATGCTTCAGTTTTGGCACTATGTGTAGTTTTCATATTCCTTTTGCTATGTCAGGATGATCCGCCAGTGGCGGTAGATGTTCCTCAATTTCTTCATGCTGTTGTGAAGCTAACCAATATCCGGATTTGACGTTGTAGATTCCATCTCTAGTATAGCTCCAAATATAATCATCCTTTTTATGAGCTGTAGGAAGATATAGCTTTTGTATGATGTGGTGTTCTATAGGATCAATGAATTGAGTGAGTTTAGAATCATCCCACTGTTGAGTTCATGGGTCGATGAGAGTATCAACATGAGTCTCGGGATTTGACATAGTTGTGAGCACAGGACCCCGTGGTGGTATAGTAGGCAGCCATGCATCTCGTCCTAATTTTGTGTTTTTACCATTCCTGATTCGTCTTTGGATCCCTTTTTGGAGTAGCTGCCACCCGAATCGGAGAGAGTTCCATCCAAATGATGGTTGTGTTCCCACAGATGCTGATAAAATGTCTCCATCTCTAAAATATCGGCCTTTAAACATTTTATGGAGAAGGGAGGATGGTCATTGCATTATTTTCCAGACCTGATTGGCTAGAAGTGCTTGATTAAATCAGCGAAGATCTCTGAAACGCAAACCACTAATACATTTTGGTTTTGACATTTTTTTCCAAGAAACCCAAGACATTTTTCTTCTTTCTTTTGTCGAACCCCACCAAAATCTTGAAATCATACTATCTAATTATGAACATATTGCCTTTGGAAGTTGAAAACAGTTCATAGAGTAAACAGGCATAGCATAAGCAACTGGTTTGATATGTATCTCATTTCCAGCATTTGAGAGGAATCTTTTTTGCCAGCCTGTTACCGTATTTCGAACTTTTTCCTTGATGTATTGTAACATCTCCTTTCTCTTCTTACCGAATTATTTTGGTAATCCCAAGTACTTTCCACCGCCCCCTATGTTTGGTATCTGAAGGATCGCTTTTATGCTTTCTCTTGTATGGCGGTATACATTGTCTTCGAAAGTAATCGCTGATTTATCCATATTGATCATTTGACCAGAAGCCGCAGCATATGTGTCAAAAATTGTAAGTAGATTATGACTGTTCCGGTGATCCGCTCGGAGAAAAAACAATGAATCATCGGCAAATAGCAAGTGAGAGATCATTGGGCCACCCAGACTAACTCGTATACCGATTAATTTTTTGTCTTGCTCAGCTTTTGAGAGAAGGGAACTCAAAACATCAGAACATAATATGAATAAGTAAGGAGATAATGGGTCATCTTGTCGGAGGCCTCTTGTTGCGTTGAATTTACCATTTGGACTCCCATTAATAAGCACTGAGAATGATACAGTACGCACACAATTCATAATCCAGTCAATCCAGATTTCAGAAAATCCTTTCTTCTGGAGTACGGCTTCTAGAAATTGCCACTATATCCTATCATAAGCTTTACTGATGTCTGTTTTAACAGCCATGTAAGAGTTAGCACAACGTTTGCGAACTCTTAATGAATGCAAGACTTCGTGTGCAATAAGCACATTATCTGTAATGAACCTCCCCAGTATAAATGCTGCCTGATTTTCTGATACCACTTCGCCAAGTACAGTTTTCAGTCTCACCACCAGAATCTTGGAAACGATTTTGCATAATACGTTACACAGGCTAATAGGTCGAAGGTCTTCCATTGATTTTGGCGGGTCTATCATTGGTATAAGACAGAGGTTCGTATGATTCCAGTCATTAGGCATGAGTCCAGTGGTGAAAAACTTACGTATTTCCCCCACAATTGACGGAGCAACAATATCCCAGTATTCTTGATAGAAAGAGGCTGTACATCCATCCCGTCCTGGTGCACGTGTAGCTCCAATTGAGAAAATGGCTTTTCTGACTTCTTCAGATGTGATTTCTCTTGTTAGAGAAATATTCATATCAGGTGTAACCACCGTATGAATATTACTCAAAGCTTCTGATAAATCAACTTGTCCTTGAGATGTGAATAGATCACGAAAGTAGTCTTCAGTACTACTTGCAATATCTATGTTTCCTTGGAGTTCCTCGCCATTAGTTCCTTGTATGGATACTAATCGATTCCTAGCGTTTCTAGTTTTAGTAGCAGCATGATAAAATATTGTATTTCAATCCCCTACTGTAAGCCATTTTTTGCGACTCTTAAGATGCCAATACTGCTGTTCTTTGCGATGCGCTTTAAGAATTTCACCTTGCAGTGTGTGTATTTGCTCCAGCGGAATTGACGGGTTTGTTTGCGCATGATCAATAGATGCCATCAATTCTGTTATTTCCTTGGCTGAATTCAGATTTTGATTTCGTTTCCATTCTGCAATGATACACCAGCAATTATGTATTCTGTTTTTAACGGACACATGTGTAAGGTTTCTGAACCATCCATTCTCTACTACAGACCGAAACTCGGGTATTTTACAAAACCGAGTATCAAACAGAAATCTTTTCTTTCCAAACTCTGTTATTTTTTTAATCTTAATGATTGCCGGGCCGTGGTCGGATTCTATCATTTGTAAATATTCAACTTCAGAAGCCGGATAAGAAGCTTTCCATTCCATATTTGCCATTGCTATATCTAACCAACTTTCGATATCATAATCTCTTCGTTTTCCCAACCAAGTCATGTTATCACCAACGAAAGGAAGATCTGAAACATTGCACCGATTAACCATGTTTCTATAGTTAACTAAACTCCACGGTTCTCATGGTCTTTCTCCACGTTTCTCATTGGCGTTTATGACTTCATTGAAATCGCCACACATAAGCCATGGACCAGTTCTAGTAATAGCTATTCTTTCTAGTTTTTCCAATAATATATGTCTCAAACTCCGTTTTGGATGACCGTATACACTAGACAAATAAAAAGACATTTCTTTATTATTAATCTTACAATCAAACAATCGTTCATCAACAGAATTGAAACATACATTAACTGAGTTATTCCAGAACATAGCGAAACCCCCACCTATGCCTAGCGGCGATACACATCTCACATTAGTGTATCCTAACTGAGCACCAACATCTCGGACTATATCATCTGGATTTTTGGTCTCAATGATAAAGAGGATGTCTGAGGAATACTTCTTCTTTATTCCCTTAAGGCGTCGAACTACCAGGTCCCCCTTTAAGCCCCGACAGTTCCAAAATGCTGTATTCATGGCGGCGCCGGTGACTTCTGGCCCACCGTGCCTTCTCGGTTGTTTGGAGTTTGTTCCTGAACATTCGTTTCTCCTTTACTGTATGACGTACTCGCTCCATCGTTAGGCGTGACGAACCATTTTCGTGTATCCAAAACTTCCACATGTGTGCGTTTACGCTTGGAAGTGTGTTCCTGAGATTCGTCTGATGTCAGTACGTGACGATCATCACAGTATAGAAGAGCAAGTCCTTCTGAATTGTTGTGTGTTGTGTCTGTCTTGCGTTTCTTCTGTGCTGATGTGTCCTCTATGTGCGCTTGTTGGGTTTCCTTCTCTCCCTTACTATCTGGTTCATATCTCTTATGTGGGCTAATGAATCCCAGTGGTCGATCCTCATCATCCTCTCCATCATCGTCATCTGGTCCATTCGATGGTTCCTCTGGCACAGTGTTTGAGTTCTCTGGGCATTCAGCGACTTCGTGCGACATTACACCACAAAGCGAACAGAATTTCTCAATTTCTCATATGAGAAGGTGAGAACAGTTTTTTCTTCACCGAATTGGAAAACCCGCTTAAAGCAAAGTGGAACATCTACATTCCACAAGATACGAACTTTCACGTAATTAACATGTTGTGTTCCTTCTCCATCAAAATTGGTTTCCACGAAGATACCCATCTTTTGGCCAATATATCTCACCATCTGTAGAGTTAGGAATTGTAACGGAATTTCTTTGATTTGTATCCAGAAAGGTACCGCCTTTAAATCCTCATCGGAATGGTTAGGAGTCCATTTTACATCCAATCATTGAAGGACCAGTGTCTTCTACGAATGACTGAAAGCATTGAATCCTCCAATTGGAACAGGAATTGGATTTTCCTCTTATCGATAATATGGCTCGTAACTTCTTCCCCAACGCCCCACGAGCGAGGCAGAGCATTTAACATTGCACGAAGATTCTGTCTTCTCGGATTCATAGGACGCCCAATTAAACTGAATCTCGTTTCATTCACCGCCGAAGTACAGAATTCTGTCGGAAGCTTAATGATTTCATCTTCAATACCCAAGAAGATATTTTATAGTTGCTTTCTAATCTTATCTACCATGATTAGAATGAATAAAGGAAAGTTAAGATCTTCACTCCAATTGTCAGTTAAGGATAAACTGATAGTTATTCCGGTCACCGTCCCTGAATAAACTGCCGTTAACTGGCCTGAAACCCTCTCCACACTGGAGAAACAAACGGTGAGAATGAATCAATACCTCTCTTTTTCTCTCATTTTCTATTTTTCGAATATATTTGTATTTGACTGGCAAAATTAACTTGTAAACTTTTGAAAAATTTATTTTTGAACAAAAATTTATTTTTGTCAACGTCACTTTTTCTTGTTAAAATGATAAAGTACGAGCGGTGCATATTTTAGGTATTTTATGAATGTTAGATGAATGGAGCATAAAACCTCGTCCATTCATTTGCTCTAAGATTTTCCATTCACATAGAAAAAACAATTAAATTAACAAGCAAGTCTTCTTCTTCTGCGTAAAGAAAAGTCTGTCTACGGCGCCATAAACGGCGTCAAGTTGATGTTCGAGCTGTAAGAAGAACAACCATTTGTTTACTGACACGTGGCGGTAGACCAACCAAATACGTGTGTCCTTCTCAGCTTCTCTATCCTTCGTCTATATAGTAAACTAGTAAAGCCAGTTTGGACCTTGTAAATATCATATCACCAACAGTGTTTTGAGAATGGTATGCATTCTTTCTTCTTTATTTTTGACGAAATGGTATCATTCTATTTTCATACTAATTTGTTCTCTCTGTCTTTTTCTATGATTCATTATTTGTCTGATTTTTGTTCTTCTGATATGTCAAAGAATTATGTTCGATGTACAAACACAAAAAAAAAAGTTTACCTATTTGTTTTCTGATCCACAAAAAGGACGTAGATTAGATTCACCACAGGATGTAGATTAGATTCACCACATCGCATGGGTATCTGTGTGGTGGTTCTAGAGATTAGTTGGTTCCTTTCTTGCAAAGAATGTGTTTACAAGAGCTTTGTGAGCATATCTCACAGCAAGATGCTTCAGATATTGATTCCTTGTGGCTCCTGCCGTGAACATGCCAGCCCCAATCACGCCCCATAGCATCTCATACTGTCTTTGGTTGATTAAGAACTTGTCCCTCTCGGTATCATAGCGGATCATACCAAGGCTTTGAGAGAGTTCAGAGAAGGTAACTGTGAATCTTTGCTTGCCAAGTTTGAATGATATCCACCCATCTCCATTGGGAAGCTCACTTTCTTCATAGATCACCACCTTGACAATGGAGAGGAACTAATAGGTGAGCTGCTTGTAGGATGGAAGTGGTTTCCCCATAAAGTCACCAAGGCTCATGTTCTCAAATATTGTCTTGCAATCCACATAGATCCCAAGCTCCTTCATTGTGGAGACACAGAGGTATCTTGTAGGTTTGAAGATCCATTTGTTTAAGTGCTCCATGAGTTCTCTAGCACTTGGCTCCTTGTATGAGACATCTTCTTCTACAGCTTTTCCCTTTTCTTTGGGCTTGGCAGCTTTGTCCCCAACAGGTCTCTTTTCAACAGCCATTGATGACTGCCCATCAGCAACACTTTTGCCCTTCTCTCTTTTAGTGCCTTGAGAAGTTGGCGCTTCCTCTTGTGGTGCTTTCCCTTTCTTTCCAGCAGCAGTTTTTTTTCTCCCCTTTGTACTTTTGTGGAACTTCTGAGCACTTAAAAGAAACAAATGAAAGAGAGAGAGACCTAAAAATTTCGTGGTCTTGGTGAGAGAAGAGAGAAAATGAAGTGTGAAGAGAGAAGAGGAGCTAGTTGGCTGTTATAGAGCTTAATGGGAAACCAAGGGAATCAAATGGGTGGCAGACAAAAACAAAAGTGCTCAGAAGTGCAGCTGGGTCGCAGGAAGGAGCCAAATTTTTAAATTTAAACTCCCTTGGCTCCAAGCCAAGAGAGGGAAATTTTTTTTAAAAAATGAAGGACTGACCTCGCAGGATTATTGGTCATTTTATGACCGATAGCTTGATCGATACGATGCTATCGATCACCTGGAGACCAGTTGCCTGACCGATGGCTCTCCTGCCAAATCCCATCGGTCACATCCTGATCGATAGAGTGACCGAAATACATCCGATTGTTTTTCCCTATCGGTTATTACTGACTGATAGGTTGACCGATACATCTTTGGCTCCACAACCATCGATCACTTCATGACCGATAGTCAGACCGATAGGTCTGTATCGATCTGGCCTTGATCGATACGGTGATCGATGGTAGCCAAGATGCATCTGTTATTGTTTCCCCAAGCATCTTCTCAAGCCCCAAAACGAACTCCTGCTTTTAAAGACACTAGCAAAGCATATAAATGAACTAAAGAGCATAATATATACAAAGGATACCATGGGACTACCTCCCAAGTGTGCTTGTTTAGAGTCACTTAACTTAACTTTGATTATCTCACTAGTGGAGGTGAGGAGAAGGAGTCTTGGAACTCCTTGGTGTTGTCCTGCTTCCCTTGACTCTGGTGGTGATTCCATTCAGCTTGATCTTAGTAAAAGGCATAGTGTTCCCCTCTTGCTGCATCTTGAAGCAAACCTCACCCATCTTTGAGTCACATGGTTGCAAAACCACCTCTCCTCCTTTAGTAACCAACTTGATTTCATGCAAATTCTTGTAACCAACCACTTCAAGGACCTCTTTTTCAGTGGTGTCTTCAAACAGATTCGGCAGACAGCAGCCATCAAAACTCTCTTTGGTAGCCCTCAAACTCTGGCCAGTTTTTGTTAACTCCTTTCACCTTGTTAAAATTCATAGAGAAAGCATAATCATGCTCCAGCTTGTTGCCCTTGCTGTCAAACCTCAAGACCTTATCTTTAGTATGTCTAAGCTCAGTTGTGCATTCCCTAGCATCAAATATGGCGCCAGCTGAAGCTAGAAATGGCCTTTCAAGTATGATGGCATTCATAACCTGCCCTTCAACATCCAGTACCAAGAAGTCAGTAGGGATAGTCACTCCTTCAATCTTAATAGGAACATCCTTGAGAGCTCCTAAAGGCATCTTCACAGTCCCATCAGCAATGGTAAGAGAGACATTGCTTTGCTGGAACTTAGTGTAGCCTAACTCCTTAGCAGTAGAAGCTGGTAACAGATTGATGCTTGCTCCTAGATCACACAAACAGCTCTTGAAGGTCTTGCCCTTGAGCTCACATGGGAGAGTGAAGCAACCTGGATCTCCAAGCTCCTTGATGTCCAGCTCCTTGACTTCTGAAGCTTTACCTTTAGCTCTCAATTTCCCAAGCTCCTCTTCAGCATTTAAATCTCTCATTTCCTTTTGAGCAGCATAGAGGGTTTCATACTTCTTGACTAGCTGCTCTTTGAATCTTCAAGGGAATGGGATATCAGGCTGGTAGATAGGGAGAACAGCAGCTGGAGTATACTGCTTAGCATCAGAGACCTCAACAAGGTCTTCCATTTTAGCATCAGAAACTTCAAGTGGCGTCCACTTCTCTTCTTCCTTGTTGGCTCCTTCTTCTAGAGAGTTCTCCTTAGTGGCATAAGCTTCAATAAGCTCCTCTTCTCGGGCTGTTGAACCTCCTCGCTTGCTGCTTTCTTAGGTGAGCCTCCTTGAAGTGATTTAACCTTCCTTGCAAGCTTCTTCAGCACCTTGCTCTGCCACTTATTGATTTTTCTTTGCATCTCCACAACAGAAGCAAGGAACTTCTCCGTTTTAGTCCGCGGCTCAAAGTCAAGCTTGGGAAGGGTGAATGCTTCGGGCATCTCATCATCAGTGGCTGGAGACTCTGATCGTGGTCGGGCAGCTTGCTGAATGGTGGCTGTGGCTCCTAGAGGAGCGAAGCATTCCTCTTGGCTCGGAAGAAACTCAATGTTCCCTACACCAAACAGCTCGGTCTCGTTCTTGTTCGGCAGAATACACGTCCTCTTCTCATTCTCCTCATCGATGTATAAGTACTCGAAGAAGCCCTCAGCTGGCGTGCGTCCCAAACTATCAGTGTTCCTTAGATATGTCTCGTCCATGAATGCTCTATCCGGAACAGGAGTGAAGTTCTCGAGTTGTACGCCGGCTTGCACGAATAAAGGAGTGAGGAAACCACCAATGAGTGACGAGCTTGCCTTGCCCCTCAAGGTATACGCCTTGTATTTGACCAACGAAGCAGCAAGGATGCACCCATAGTTCACGTCGTCTCCGAGTTGATCTTCCAAAGGCTCCTCGTTCTTGTCCGGATCACAAAGGATATGCTTAAGGCCTTGGAACAGAAAGCAAAGCTCCGTCCTGGTCACCGTGGGAGCTACGGACCGGCCACTAAAGGTGTTGGCCATCAGCTTCAAAGTATAACGTAGCACCGGGTTCCTCCAAAAGTCATTCACTTGAGTGAAGGAGGGGAACTCCACTTTCCTAGCAGCTGCATCGAGGCCATAAGCTTGGCAGAGCTCGGAGACTGAGAGACTGAAAGCTTGGCACTGTATCTTGAAGGAGAGGCGGCCTTGAGAAGGGATTGTCACGCTAGGATTCTCGTATCCGAACGCCAAGGTGGCTAGGAAGTCGATTGTCACTTCAGGGAAGGTTGGGCAATCCATCCGTGACAAACACCTCAGCCCTATCCTCTGGAGGAGTTGATCAAAATCTCCAAGCAGCCCCATCTTAGACAGCAACTCCCTGTCCGCGAACTTAGTAGGCTCAAACCGAAGCCTTTCAAGCCGTTTCTTGTCCCTCTTCTCATCAGTACTCCATCTGACCCTCTCTTGAACAGCCACCTCCTGACCTTCTCCCTCTTGTGCTCTCTCTTCTCTCGTTCTTTTAGGAGCCATTGTGCCTGAAACAAATTTCTCAAGCAGTTTGATAAGCAAAACGGCGATCGGATGAGAGAAGAAGAAAGGTGAAGAAGAAAGCTTATAACTAATACTCTAGAATTTTGGGGAATTTATAAAAATTATAGCAAAATAAAGGAGAATCAAATATATAGATACTAGAAAATCCAGAATTTTTCCTTTTATTTAGCTAAATTTTAAAATTCAAAAACGGCCCTATCATCTAAAACAATGACTTGCGAAATAAAAGGGAATTTTCCAAAAAATATTTTATCAAACTCCGAAAATACCTTTTGCAAGATTGTTAAAGAGTCTTGCTAGCCTTAGAAAACAGATAACTCTCACTCTCTTTGCTTAAAATTTCCGAGAAAGCAAGAATGAGAGGGTGAGAAGTTGTTGAAATATTTAAAGGCTAAGCAAGAAACAAAACCATTTGACAAAGTCTTGGTCAAGGCACACCTTTCATGGTCAAAGATGCTTGCCTTGACGAAGTTTTGAATTTAAAAGCTGGAGGGAAAAGAGTAAAGGAGGGAAAGAAAATGTTACCTCGGCATGAGATCGAGTCCGTTTGGTCGATCTAGGACTCGATCTCATGCCCATAATGGCTAAGATCAAGAGGGTTACTCGATTTGTGACTCGATTCATCATGAATCGAGTCTAGGATCGATTGGCTCCCTCGATCGTTGAGATTTTGGCTCCACGGCTAAGTCCTCGTGATCGAGATACGTCCTCTATTTGGGGGTCGATTTGGCATAGATCGAGTGATGGATCGAGTCGAGTAATCGATCTGTTTTTAAAGGATTTTCCGAGAGAAATTAGATCGGTCGATCCATTTAGGATCGGTCGATCTATTTTCATCTAGATCGATCTTATCACTCGTTCTCGTCTAGATCGACTGGCTCCTCTCGATTCACTGACTCGATCTAGCAAAGATCGAGTCAGGATTAGTCTATCTAGCACTCGATCTCTAGCCTTTTCTTAACCCCTACCGCCTCTTTTGACTTTCAAGATCGAGGTTTAGACTCCTTATACCTGTTCCTACACACTTGCAAAATAAAAACATAAAACTAGAAGAGAAATAAAGCAGAAATATGTACAGGATAGACATAGGAATGCCTCCCAAGTGCGCTTTCTTTAACGTCTTTAGCTAGACTTTACTTGGTTTAGGCAGATGGTGGATCTTGGAGAAGCACCGAGGTACTCTCCTTGTCATAGCTGTCCGCCAAGTAGGGCTTAACCCTGTGTCCGTTCACGGTGAATGCACTGCCACTCTTGCCCATCAACGTGACAGCTCCATAAGGTAGCACTTGTTGGATCACAAACGGCCCGCTCCACCTTGACTTCAGCTTTCGCGGGAAGAGTTTTATTCTTCAATTGTACAGCAACACCAAACCTCCTTCCTTAAGCTCCTTGGCAACCAACTTCTTGTCATGAGCTTCCTTAGTCTGCTCCTTGTATATCCGAGAGCTCTCATACGCGTTCAACCTTAGTTCGTCCAGTTCATGTAGCTGGATGAGGCGCCTCTCTTGAGCAGTCTTGAGGTCAAAGTTCAGCCTCTTTACAGCTCACATTGCACGGTGTTCCAGCTCAACCGAGAGGTGATAGCCTTTGCCATAGAGCAGAGTGAAAGGAGTCGTACCAATCGGTGTTTTAAAGGCGGTACGGTAAGCCCAAAGAGCGTCGTCCAGCTTTACTGCCCAGTCTTTCCCTGTTGCTCCGACTATCTTCTCTAGTATAGCCTTGATTTGCCGGTTGGAGACTTCCACTTGACCGCTCGTTTGAGGATGATACGGTGTAGCCACTTTATGCTTAACGCCGTACTTTCTCAAAAGGCTCTCAAAGATCATGTTTATGAAGTGGCTTCCTCCATCGCTTATAACCACCTTTGGTACCCCAAACCTCGGGAAAATGACGCTCTTGAACAGCTTGATCACCACCTTAGAATCGTTTGTAGGGGAAGCAACAGCCTCAACAGCTACTAAGATGTACTTATTGCCGTATGAAGAAGGAAATGGCCCCATGAAGTCTATGCCCCACGCGTCAAACACGTCAACCTCGAAGATAGGAACCTGAGGCATCTCGTTCCTCTTAGTGATATTCCCTGATCGTTGACACGCCTCAAAGCTCTTCACAAACTCGTGTGCATCTTTGAAGATGGACGACCACCAGAAACCAGCTTGCAACACTTTCGTGGCAGTCTTGAATGAAGCGAAGTGTCCTCCGTAGAAAGAGCCATGACAGTGATAGAGGATGTCCCTAACTTCTTCCTTCGTAACACACCTCCGGTACAAACTGTCCACCCCTCTCTTGTATAAGTAGGGCTCGTCCCAAAGGTAGTCACTCGTCTCTCTCATAAACCTCTTCTTGTGATAGCTGTTGAGATGTGTTGGTTCCTCTCCGCATGCTAAGTAGTTCACAACATCAGCGTACCAGGGAAGATCCTCCTCTTTGAAGCTCAACACCTCCTCAAACTTCCCTTCTAGCCTTCCACAAACAGCCGTAGTGATCGCCATGAGTTGCTCTTCTGGAAGAGAATCATCTAAGGGGAGAGACTCGTTGATCCTTAGCCGAGATAGATGGTCAGCGACGCCGTTTTCTATTCCCTTCTTGTCTTTAATCTCCATGTCAAATTCTTGAAGCAAGAGGATCCACCTCAAAAGCCGAGGCTTATTGTCCTTCTTTGAATAGATGTATCGCAAAGCCGCGTGATCTGTGTAGACAATAGCCTTGGAACCAACAAGATATGACCGGAACTTCTCAAAGGCGAACACTACTGCAAGCAACTCCTTCTCTGTAGTAGTGTACCTCGTTTGCGTGTCATCCAAGGTTCTTGAAGCATAGTAAATCACATGCAGCTTCTTGTCTTTCCTCTAACCAAGAACGGCTCCCACGGCGTAGACGCTAGCATCACACATAATCTCGAAAAGTAGTGTCCAGTCTGGTGCTTGAACTATAGGGGCTGATGTAAGGGCTTCCTTGATGGTCACGAAAGCTCGCATGCACTCGTCATCGAATACAAACTCAACCTCTTTGCACAGCAACCGTGTAAGAGGGCGTGAAATCTTGGAGAAGTCTTTGATGAAGCGCCTATAGAACCCGGCGTGCCCCAAGAAACTTCTGACTCCCTTAACGTTAACCGGTGCCTCAAGACCCATCATGACTTCCACTTTAGCCTGATCAATCTCAGTGCCCTTCTCTGATATCTTATGACCAAGCACGATCCCTACCTTAACCATAAAGTGGCACTTTTCCCAGTTTAGCACCAAGTTTGTCTCTTCACAACGCTTTAGTACCCTGTGAAGATTCAACAAACACGCAGAAAAGAACGCACCATAGACAGAGAAGTCATCCATAAACACCTCTACCATCTCTTCTATTAGATCGGAGAAGTTCGACATCATACACCGCTGAAACGTAGCCGGTGCATTACACAATCCAAACAGCATCCTTCGATAAGCGAAGGTACCGTAGGGACATGTGAAGGTCGTCTTCTCCTGATCATTTGGGTGAATTGGTATCTGAAAGAAACCGCTATACCCATCAAGGAAACAGCAGTAAGGGTGATTAGCAAGTCTCTCAAGCATTTGATCAATAAAAGGCTAAGGGAAATGATCTTTCCTAGTTGCAAGATTAAGTTTCCTATAATCAATACACATCCTATGACCAGTGATGGTTCTAGTAGGAATAAGCTCATCTTTTTCATTCCTTGTACAGGAGAAACCCACGTGCTGTCAATTATGGGATTGATCACGTCAGCCTCTAAAAGCTTAAGGATCTCTTTCTTAACAACCTCTTTCAAATTAGGATTCAAACGCCTTTGATGTTCTATAGAAGAGGCGTTCTCATTATCCAAGTGAATCCTGTGAGTGCAAAGCATTGGTGAAAGGCCGTTGATGTCACTGAGAGAGTACCCAATGGCCTTCCTATATTTTCTCAGCTCCGTCAGGAGCGAGTGCAACTCATCATCACTTAAGTTTTCATTCACAATCACGGGATAGGTGTTATTAGGCCCTAAGAAAGCATACCTTAGCCCTTTTGGGAGCTCCTTAAGGTCCACCTTTGGTGCTAACAGCTCGCTCCAGTCATCCTCGTGGCTGTTGTTATCGTTTTCCTCCTTGGAGCCCTCCTTATAACCCGAGGCATGGCCCTTAAGACTGCTTTCCTCAACCGATATCCCTTCTGAAATCGAGTCGTCCTATCGATCTTGCTCTCGATGTCGTCTAGATCGAGTGGTTTTGCTCAATTCACTTACTCGAATTAATGTGGATCGAGTAAGGGATCGAGACGCTGAGTCGATCTCCGGATTAGACCCCAAAATGATCGGAAGGTCTTTCTCGATCTTTGACTCGATTGTTTTCCTGGATCGATCACCCCTCTCGATCTGACTGTCGATTGTTGCACAGGATCGAGTTGTGTTCTCGATTGCCTTGTCGATCTGACATATGGATCGAGTGATTGCGTCGATTTCAGAGTCGATTTCTAGACAGCAGCTTTCATCCTTCTTAGCAACCTTCCTAGAATCCAGCAAGTTGACGTACTCCTGGGTCCTCTGATCCACATAGCCAAACTCTCCTGGCTCCTTAGTCAGTGCCAGCTTCAACTGATCTTCCTGAGCCAGCTCTTCCAGCAACTCATCCGCTAAGGCAACCAATGTATCAATGTAGAAAGCTTGCCCTTCTATAGTCGGCTTCTTCAGAACCTCATTGATATCGAAGTCCAGCCTTATATCCTTTCCTTAGTGCAAGGCAATCTTCCCGTTCTTGACGTCAATGATAGCCCCGGCGGTTGCAAGGAATGGCCTTCCAAAGATGAGCGGGTCCTTAGGCTCTTCATCCATATCCAACACGACGAAGTCCGTAGGCACGTTCACGCCGCTGATTCACACCGGTAGATCTTCAAGCAGCCCCAATGGTAGCCTCACACTCCTATCAGCCAGTACCAACGAGATTCTACAGTCTTTGAAACGAGTAAAGCCAAGCTTCTTCGCCACGAAATGAGGCATCAGATTTATGCTAGCTCCGAGATCACAAAGGCAACTCTTGAACTCCAGAGGACCTAAAGCACAAGGTATAGTGAAACTTCCAGGGTCTCCCAACTTCTTAGGGACTATCTCCTTATGTATCACAGCACTACACTCCTCACTTAGAACAAGCACCTCCTTGCTTTCCTTATTTTTCTTCACGAGAGTGTCTTTGAAGAATTTGGCGCATTCAGGCAGTCAACGAGAGGTAGCTTGATCTCTACGTCCTTAAGATGCTTCTCAAAGAGGATTATGTGCTTCTCTATGAGTTGCTTCTTGCAACGGCCAGGAAAAGTCAGCTTAGGTACATACGGTGGAGGTACATAAGCATCCTTCTCCTTGGTAGCTTGCTCTGCCCTCTTTTCAACAACTGCTTTGTCTCCTCTTCTTGGCCCTTGGATCCAGACATTGTCAAAATTAATCTCATTATCAGCTGAAGGCTTACCCTCCCCCTCTTGAATTACAACGTCCTCGTTGTTTTTAGGAGTCACCGGAGGTGGTAGCTCTTTGCCGCTTATTAACGTGATGGTGTTGGCATATTCCTTAGGATTCTGCTCACACTTGCCCGGTAGGCTATTATGACCACTTGTACTCGCTTTCCCTTTCTCTAGCTGCTTGATCTTGTTGTTTAAGTTGGTGATCTGAGTGGCGAAGTCAGTGAGAGACGAGTCTAAACGAGTGTTCATCTCGGCGAACTTCTGGTTTGTAGAGGCTTGCCCTTGGATCAGCTGCTGAAACATGGCCTGAACCGGGTCAACTTGTTGTTGCATCGGCTGTTGCTGCTGAGGTGCAAAGCCCGGAGGGTAGTTTGGCGTATAACCCTTGTTACCTTGATGTTGCCCTTGGAAGTTGTTCTGCCCTTGACCTTGGAAGCCACCACTCGGCTGAAAACCTTTGTTGTAAGGGATGAAAGGCTTTGCTTGCTGAGCAGGGTACACTTGGTCCTTAGGGTTGGCAACGTTGGTACTACGGTAGGAGAGATTGTTGTTCTGGTTGTAGCCTTGGTTGTAGCCGTAAGGTTTGTAATTGTTCTGTCCCGTCACCCAATTGGCTTCTTCCTGGCTCAACTCAAGCTCTTCTTGATTCTCATCAGCTTCACCAACAAAGTGAACATTCTTCTGGTTGGCTAACACCAGCTTAACAATCTTCTCATGCAAAGATGTCAGCTCCTTTTTGTGAGACTCTAGCTCGGATCCTCTCGGTGCACGGTCATAATCCTTAGCATAATTGCCATCACTCAATGCCAAGTTCTCAATCAGCTCCATGCCCTCTTCTACCTCCTGACCAAGGAAGTTCCTTTTACTAGCTGTGTCAAGCAACAACCTGATCTTTGGTGAGGCTCCGCGGTAGATGGTGCTGAGTAAGGTCTCCTCACTGAAACCATGATGAGGAGATTGGATCGTGTAATCTTTGAAACATTCCATTGCCTCGTTGAACGTCTTGTTGTTTCGCTGAGTGAAGCCGCTGATTTCACTTCTCAACCATGCTGTTCTGGTGCTGGAGAAGAATTTTGAGAGAAAGGCCTTCTTACACTCTGCCCATGAGGTGATGGTGCCTTGTGGGAGGGTCTTCTCCCAATGCCTAGCTTTGTCTCCGAGTGAAAAGGGAAAGAGGTGCAGCTTGAAGGCGTCTTCTGAGATGCCGTTTATCTTGATCATTCCACATACTTGCTCGAAATTATCTAGGTGCTCCAAGGGATCTTCCATTGCTAAGCCGTGGAATTTGTTGTTTTGCACCATGGAGATGAACCCCGGCTTAATCTCAAAGTTGTTGTTCTGTACAGGAGGCGGAGTGATCCCAAACCGGTTATGGTGAGTGTTGGGAGCGTCTCCGGCTCCTATGATCCTTGGGGGTCTAGTCGCGTGTTGGGGGTTTCCATTGCCCCTTCCCACTGCTCCGTGAACTGGAGGAGGGCCCTCGGGATGTTCCTGCTCGGCCATAGCTTCAAAGTCTACCAAACCATGCTGAACTATCTCCTCAAAGGCTCTTGCGTGTTCTCTAACTCTTCGTTGCATTAAATGACCAAGCTGATGAATGTTGTCCAAGGGTTGAAGTAGATTGTTGTCTCCCCTTGAACGAAGATTCATGTACCTGACAAGCACACGTTGTAGAGTAGAAAATTAGTAACTAAAACAAGGAAAGGCTTAATCTTCACTAAGTCCCAAATCTCTATGATTTCTAAACAATCCTAGGATGGCAACGGCGCCATTTGATAACTACTTTCTTTGCAAGGGTGTGAATGCAATGAGGCTATCAAAACTCAAATGCAAGACAGGTTGTAGCACAGTATGCAAGAAAGAGTCAATCCACACCTAGGATGATAGAAAGAGCAAAGAGAATGCAAGGGCTTTGCAAATCTAAGAAAATAAAGATCGGTTTTGAGAAAATCCCTAAAAGCTAGATGCAACAACTAAATGGAATGCAAAACTATTTTAAAATTACCAGGAATGACCAAACTACCATGAGGAACAAACAGAATAATTAAAGAACAAAGCTACGAATCACTAAAATTCGACTAGTGGATCGACCACGGGATCGACCACTAGATCGAGCAACAACGATCGATCTCGTCTAAAAATGTAAGAGCAGCGAAACTAACGACCAGGATGCTATCAAAGATCAAGCGAATGACGAACGAAGATGTAAGAAAGCTGAGAGAGAAGGGTCTAGGGTTGAGATTCATGGTCCGGGGGTTCAAGGGTCCAAGTTGGGGTTGAAAACTTTAACGCGACTCACTTTGTGAGATTTCCTAAGCCTTGAAAACAAAAACAAGATCCATCTGTGGCTTTCGGTATGGATCACTCCTTCATCCTCTCCTCCAAACCCATGGCTTCTGGTGGAAAGAGAGGTTGAAGGGCAATGAACTCAGATTTCAAACACACGGCCTAACTAGTCCCCTAAACTTCCATGGCTTTTGGGAAAGGGTAAATAGTCTCTAGGATGTGATTTTCAGAGATCTCTGGTTCCTGTCAAGGTAAGAGACCTCTCTGATCATAAAGATCTTGGCGTGAGAGTCTTTAAGCCTTAGGGACTCAACATCCTAGAAGAGAAAGCCATTAAGAACAAGAAAACTACCAACTTGAAAACCCTTTAGACCCCGTGAATCCTCTCAACCCCGAGACCCAGATGAAACTACTCGCTACACATGAGAACAACCGAAATAAACATGAAAGATGAAGCGATGAACATGAAAACGATTACTTAAAGCTTAAACAATTCAAAAATATCCAAGAACAAAGCTCAAAGTCTAACAATGGCGGATGATCTCCAAAAACAGAGAGAAAAGCATAAAAAGATAAGGATCAAAAAGTGTGTGTGAAAAGGTCATCGCTGCCTTCCCAAAATGGCCCAAACAGCTCAATGGTCCCCCCTTCGCTAGCGGCCAAAAGCGGTTGAAAGGACAGAGATTGACTTCGGGATCGAGTGGCTCTCTCGATCACTTTCGGACATCGTGTCTTCAACTCGATCTGGGTCTCGATCATCTTCCTTGGATCGCTTGGTCTTCTCGATCTTCTGGTCGATCTTGATATATCATGGTTTTTATGGTTTTTAAACATGATATAAGTCCTTTTTATTGAGTCTTTTTGGTATTTTTAGATTCCTAGAAGAGTCTTTGCAGGTTATAGCATGTCTGGAGCATAATTGGAGATTTTGGAACCTTTTGGAGCATTCTGAGTGGAAGCCACGAAGTACCAAGATCGAAGCAGAAAGTATTCACAAATGGTGACGATCGTCACCCCTTTACTGACGCTCGTCACCCACTAAGGAAGGAGCGTGGCGTTTTATTAAAAGTATCAAGAAGAATTGCAAAATTGGCCCAAAAGTTTCCTTTATTTACATGAAGACCCTATATCGTGTTTAGCTTCTATTTATTAGGTTTTTCAGCCATTGTTGGCTATAATCTTAGTTTTTGAGAATTCAGAGAGCTAGAGAGAGATTTATTCAGAGCTTTTTGGGGAGACAAATCCTGTATTCTTTTGAGAAGATTTCGAACCCCCTTTGTTTCTTACTCTTTCTCTTAATGCAATTTTATTCAGTTATGTTTTGTGATCTCATAATCATGTCTGAGTAATCTGCTAGTTAAGTTAGGGTTTTTCAAAGGTTGATGAAAAGATTGTAGAATCGCTATCTGTTAGGAATATCTTATGGTTTTTCATCTCTGCTTGCTTTAAAATCGAATTTCTGAGACACATCATCTAGGAATCCGAAAATCATAGGTTGTTAAATATATGTGAGAGCATTATTCATAACCTGAACTAGTATTTGATGAGCAAAACAACTTAGTACAAAGAGATTTGGCTTAGGAGTTTTGTAAACAATTGAATCTGATCATTCCTGCATGCTTAGGTTGTTAGGGTTTGCAAAGAGATTTGAAACTCTGTGATCTAGGTATAGATAACTTTTGCAATGAGAATTGATTAGTTATGCATTAGAGATTCATGTTTAAAACGGTTTTTAATCATTCCTGATTTCCTGCATCATACATTCTTGGATTCAAACCTGCGAATTACCCTGGCTTAGCGCTTTTAATCTTCTTGAACTTAGATAACTTCACACATTCGTTTGCTTACTTCCATTTATTCATTCACATTACATACATCATATTTTGCTTAGCTTAGTCCGAATCTATATTCGATTGTGTAGTCTGCATTACTCTCTTGGGATTTCGATACCCCTTATACTACATCTGCTTTTGCTGTGCACTTGCAGTAGTTTTATTTGGGTAAAACCTGACCCTATCAAGTTTTTGGCGCCGTTGCCGGGGAGTAATAGCTGCCTATCGATTTTTTGTATTAGGATTATGTCTAAGTTTTTATTTGTTTACTGATTTTCAGCTACTTTTCTTTGTTCCTGTTTCAGGTGTATGCCTAATCGCAGAACCAGAAGCAACAAAGAGAAGGAGCTTGTGACTTTGAGCATCGACGAGCTTGCTAGGTTGGAGAGAACTAACAGGAAAGCTAAGAAGCAATCTACAATGGTCGCTCCACTGATCTTGGTTGAAGATGCAGAAGGTCACTTGGTTGACAGGGAAGGAAATAGGAGGAACGAAGAGGGGCAGAGAATTGATCAAGAGGGGAATGTCATTGTTGAACAGCAGGTTCAGCAAGTGGCTGAGAACGTGGGAGTCCCTGCTGCTGTCAATAACGCTGCTGGGCGTTTTGTTCAGAGGACTCTAGGTGATTACAACAGACCTGATCAGTTCTATGCCAACAGAGCTGCAATCCGACCTCCTGCCTTCCAGAGGAACGATTTTGAGGTTAAACCTGTCTACTATCAGCTGGTTGGACAGCATCCCTTCCATGGTTTACCTCATGAACATCCTATGGATCACATAGAGAGATTTGAGGACTTGGCTTCCAGTGTCAAAGCTAATGGGGTTAGCAATGACTTTCTGTTCTGCAAGCTTTTTCCATACTCTCTTGAAGGAGAAGCTGCATATTGGCTGAAGCAACTGGAACCTGCTTCATTAACTACTTGGGAGGACACCAAGAATGCCTTTCTGAACAATTTCTATGATGATGCCAGATCAGAAGACATGAGGACGAAAATTGCATCATTTACACAAGGCCCTACTGAAGCTTTCAAGGCTTCTTGGATCAGGTTCAAGTCTTATCAAAGGGACTGCCCTCATCATGGTTTCAGTCAGGTGCAATTACTTGGGATCTTTTTCAGAGGCATTGACTGGAAATATCAGATGGCGCTGGATGCAGCAAGTGCAGGGAACTTCAACACCAACAGACCAGAGGAGGCGGTGAGACTGATTGAGAACTTGGTCTGCAGCAACAGCACTAAAAATGCAGACTTTCAGAGAATGAAACAAGCTGGTGTAGCTGATGGAAATCAGATTGCTGAATTTAAGGCTAAGTTGGATGATATGCACAGCCTTTTGGTAGGGAAGAAGTCAGTTCACTTTGCTGCAGAAGTAGAGACTTTCGAAGCTCCAGAGGAAGTTGAGCAGGAGGATGTAAATTTCATCAATTCTGGCGGATTTCAGGGACAAAGGTATGGGAATCAGCAGTGGAACAGAGGATACAGCAACAACAATCAGAAAAACGCCCCTACAGGAGGACAGAACACGCCTGGTTTCACTCCTAGACTCCCTTTCCAGAAGACAGAGTATCAGAAGCCATTCCAGAACAGTGGAAATTACAGAAACTATGGTTCTACTTCCTATCAACCAGCACCTCCACAAGAGAACAAAATGGAAGCAATGTTAGAACAGATCTTGGAAGGACAACATAAGCTTACTGTGAACTTCAATGGCAAGATAGACTCGCTCTATCAGGACTTGAATGGGAAAATTGAGAGTCTGAACTCTCATATGAAGAAGCTTGATGTTCAAGTTGCTCAAACTGCAGGAGCTGTTAAGAGGCAAGAAGGATTTCTTCCAGGAAGAACTGATGCTAATCCCAAACACCACGTGAATGCCATCACATTGAGGAGTGGAAGGAACCTGCAACCAGTGTTGCAGAAGGATTTAACCTCAAGAAATTTCGTGGGTATGGAAGAGTATGAAGATGAAGAAAATTTTACTGCAGAACCATTGGTGACGCTCGACACCAATAATGGGTGTCGCTCGTCACCCATTGAGGACAACCCCGACCCCGATTCTTCACAAATTGGTGACGGCCATTACCAAGGGGGTGACGCTCGTTACCCATATCCAGTACTCGACCCGACTCGTCCAAAGTGAGTGACGCTCGTCACCAATCCAGTGACGCTCGTCACCAGACACCACATGTTGCAGTTTCGCCTAAGATTTCAGATAATGCTAAGGAGACCGTGTATAAACCCAAGATACCCTATCCTAAGCATCCTGAGAAGTCTAAGCAGGAGCTTGAGGATGCAAGATGCAAGGCTATCATGGACAAGTTGGTAATAGAGATCCCATTGATTGATGCTGTAAGGATAACTCCTGTTATTAGGAGGTATGTGAAGAGAATGGTGACCAATAACTTGAGTCTTGAGGTTGGGGCTATGATGATCAACGAGCAGGTCAGTGCAGTGATTCAGAACAGAGTTCCAGAGAAGCTTTCAGACCCAGGAAGCTTTGTTTTAGACTGCACCATCTTCAATGACAAGTTTGAGAGGTCATTGTGTGATCTTGGGTCTAGTGTGAACCTCATGCCTCATTCTGTTGCCAAGAGTTTGGGGATGACCGATTTTAAAGCTACAAGAATATCTCTTGTCCTAGCTGATAGATCAGTTAGAGTTCCTGAAGGGGTGATAGAGGATGTTCCTATTAAAATAGGAGATTGTATGATCTCTACAGATTTTGTGGTTCTAGAGTATGGAGAAGAGCCCAAAGACCCCTTGATTCTTGGCAGACCCTTCTTAGCCACTGCAGGAGCTATTATTGACGTCAGGAAGGGTAGAATAGAGCTGAATGTTGGCTATTTAGTGATGAAATTCGAAATGGATAAGCTGATGAAGAGGCCAACCATAGATGGACAGACTTTTTATGTTGATGTTCTCACAAACATTGCTGATCAGATCTTCCATGAGATGATTTCAGAGGACCCCTTGGAAAGGGCGTTGACCACTTCTACAGCTGAGTATGAGCATTTAGATGCTGCTGCAACAGGCTACACAAAAATGATGGATGCTACTGCACAAGTGATGCAACTGGTTGCACAGGATGAACTTGTCTCCACATCTGCAAAAGCCGCCACAATGGGTGACTGGTCAGCAGCAAAAGCACCAAAAGTTGAGCTTAAACAGCTCCCTGCAGGGCTAAGGTACGCATTTCTAGGAGAAAACTCCACCTATCCTGTTATTGTTAATGTTTCATTGAACAATGCAGAGCTCACCCTATTGCTAAGTAAGCTGCGAAAATTTCGCAAAGCTCTTGGCTATTCTCTTGATGACATTTCAGGTATCTCTCCAGACTTGTGCATGCATAGAATACACTTGGAGGATGAGTCAAAATCATCAGTTGAGCACCAGAGGAGGCTGAATCCGAATTTGCAGGATGTGGTCAAGAAAGAGATCATGAAGTTGTTGCAGGCTGGTATCATCTATCCTATTTCAGACAGTGCTTGGGTGAGTCCAGTGCACGTGGTGCCTAAGAAAGGAGGTGTCACCGTGGTAAAGAATGACAAGGATGAGCTGATTCCAACCAGGACTGTGACAGGACACAGGATGTGTTTAGACTACAGGAAACTGAATGCAGCAATAAGGAAGGATCATTTTCCTCTACCTTTCATCGATCAGATGCTAGAGAGGCTGGCGAATCACAAGTATTACTGCTTCCTTGATGGGTATTGAGGCTTCTTTCAGATCCCCATCCATCCAGATGATCAGGAGAAGACCACTTTTACCTGTCCCTATGGCACTTTTGCATATCGCAGAATGCCCTTTGGTCTGTGTAATGCTCCTGCAACCTTCCAGAGATGCATGATGTCGATTTTCACAGACATGATAGAGAAGTTTATATAGGTGTTCATGGATGACTTCTCTGTTTATGGATCTTCTTTCAAGAGCTGTTTGGATAATCTGTGTGCAGTTCTGCAGAGATGTGAAGAGAAGCACTTGGTTTTAAACTGGGAGAAGTGTCATTTTATGGTGCAGGATGGTATTGTACTTGGACACAGAGTCTCAGGAGACGGTATAGAGGTGGATAGGGCGAAAATTGAGGTGATGACAAGTCTGCAAGCACCTGATTCCGTCAAAGCAGTGAGGAGTTTTCTGGGACATGCAGGCTTCTACAGAAGGTTCATCAATGATTTTAGCAAGATAGCACGCCCACTTACTGCCCTCCTCTGCAAGGATGTGAAGTTTGAGTTCACAGAAGAGTGCAAATCTGCTTTTGAACAGATCAAACAGGCTTTGGTTACAGCCCCTGTTGTGCAGCCTCCAGATTGGGACTTACCTTTTGAGGTAATATGTGATGCTAGCGATTTTGCAGTTGGAGCAGTGCTGGGACAGAGGAAAGACAAGAAACTCCACGCCATCTACTATGCAAGTAGGACTTTGGATGATGCTCAGAAGAATTATGCAACAACTGAGAATGAATTGTTAGCTGTTGTGTTTGCTTTTGAGAAGTTCAGGCAGTATCTTGTTGGCTCCAAGGTCGTGGTTCATACTGACCATTCAGCACTGAAGTACCTAATGCAGAAGAAGGATGCAAAACCAAGGCTGTTAAGATGGATCCTGCTTCTTCAGGAATTTGATATTGAAGTGAAGGACAAGAAAAGGGTGGAGAATGGAGTTGCTGACCATTTATCCCGGATTCAGGTCGAAGACAGTGTTCCCATCAATGATTTCTTGCCTGAAGAGAATGTTTACTTAGTGGAAACCAGAGAACAGGAGGAAAGTGTTGAAAACCTGCAGTTTTCACGAAACTGCAGGGGAGTGACGAGCGACACCAGGAGGGTGACGCTCGTCACCAACCAAGACCATTCGCGACAAAAGTATACGAGAGAGGTGACGCTCGTCACCAACATTGGTGACGCTCGTCACCGATCTCCACACTTATCTGCGATTTGTGCACGCTTGGGGAAAGCTTTTGAAGAGCCTGTTTATGCTTTACATGATCCAAAGAGACCCTGGTATGCTGATATTGCCAATTATCTTGCTGCAGAGGATGAACCACATGATTTTAAAGGCTATGCTAAGAAGAAGTTCTTGAGAGAACTTAGGAGATTCTATTGGGATGAGCCATACCTCTACAAGCATTGTGCTGATGGTATTTACAGAAGATGCTTAGCAGAAGAAAAAGTTCAGGACGTGCTCTTTCACTGTCATGGATCAGACTATGCTGGACACTTTGCTACATTCAAGACTGTCTCTAAGGTTTTGCAGGCTGGATTTTGGTGGCCTACTATGTTCAGGGACGCCCAAGCCTTCATCACAAGCTGTGATACTTGTCAGAGAAGAGGAAAAATCAACAGGAGACATGAGATGCCACAGAACTTCATTCTGGAAGTTGAAGTTTTCGATTGTTGGGGTATTGACTTCATGGGACCTTTTCCCTCATCTTATTGGAATAGATACATTCTGGTTGCTGTTGATTATGTATCTAAGTGGGTAGAGGCGTTGGCTACTCCTACTAATGATGCTGCAGTGGTTTTGAAGCTGTTTAAGACCATTATCTTTCCCAGATTTGGTGTCCCACGGATTGTCATAAGTGATGGGGGTTCTCACTTTGTCAACAAGGTTTTTGACAAGCTGTTGAAGAAGTATGGTGTACAGCACAGAGTGGCCACGCCCTATCACCCCCAAACAAGTGGACAAGTTGAGGTTTCCAACAGACAGATCAAGCAAATTCTGGAGAAGACAGTTGGGAAGACAAGGAAAGATTGGTCTGCAAAGCTGGATGATGCATTATGGGCCTACAGGACTGCCTACAAAACGCCACTTGGGACTACTCCATTCAACCTTCTCTATGGCAAGGCGTGCCATCTACCAGTAGAGCTGGAGTTCAGAGCAGAATGGGCAATCAAGAAGCTGAATTTCGATCTGAAACCTGCTGCAGAAAAGCGCTTGATTCAGCTCAATGAACTGGATGAGATCAGATATCTAGCCTATGAAAACTCCAAGTTATACAAGGAGAGGACAAAGACATATCATGATAAGAAGATCATCTCCAGGCATTTCGAGCCCAATGACCAGGTACTACTCTATAACTCTCGTTTACAGCTTTTTCCTGGTAAACTGCGTTCTAGATGGTCAGGTCCTTTCACTGTCAAAGAAGCTCGCCCACATGGTGCAATTGTCCTGATTAACTCCAAAGGAGAGGAGTTCACTGTCAATGGACAAAGGGTGAAGCATTACTGGGCACAAGCAGAGATTCCAGCAGGACACATTGTGTCTCTGAATCAGACACCAGCTGTCTAAACAGCCAACCAAAGTCAAGCTAATGACTTTAAAAGAGCGCTTAGTGGGAAGCAACCCACTGGTAAGTTGTAGATATAATACTTAGTATTTATTTTAGTGCTTAGGATTATTAGTTAGAATTTTTTTCAGTTAAAAAAAAAAAAAAAAAAAAAAAAAAAAAAAACGCGGTGACGATCGTCACCCTTATGGTGATGCTTGTCACCCATCAGAATCGAACACGGGACTTAAACTTTTCTCTTCTTCTTCCTCGAGCAAACCTGCAAAATAACCGAAACTAGTTAGAAAATAGGAATTTTATAACTTTTAATTTTCTTAACCAAATTGAGTGATTCAAGAGTCTAATCCGTGTGGATTTTACTCCTCTTTCTGAATATCAACTCAGTTTTTACGATCTGCAAGGTATGTTTTCGGAATCCCCAATTTTCAGTCCGCCTTAGGATTGGTAAAATCCGATTTTTGACTTGATTGGCTTGATTTAACTGTTGAATCATGGTTAGTTAGGTTGTATTAGAGGAATGGAACCATCTTTGTGAGCTTTTATCGTTGATTTGCACTGTTTTGAATTTTCGAGTTCATGATGAAAGTTGCAAAAATCTGGAAATTTTGGGTGATTTAGGTTGAACTGATGCTTGAATTGTGTTCCTGGTAGTGCAGTAGTTAATCGCCATCAGCTATTTCATCCTGTTTGGTTGATTTTTCGAATTTTGAAAAATTTGCTAATTTTTGAGATGGTTTTGGTCGATTTTGGTGTTCAATTTTCAGATGCCTCGTCAGGAGAAACGACCAAGACAAAGCTCGTCTTCCAGCACTGCAACAGGGTCTACAGATTCCTTCAGTCAGCACCCGGTTTGCAGGCCCCCATGGCCCAAACGAGAGGATCGGAAAATAGCCTCAGGAGTGGCGTGGGCAGGGACTCCGAAGCAAGAAGTGGCTCGGGATACCTGTGTATTCCGTGATATTCAAGAGGAGTGGGATGAGTACGACACGCTGTTCTACAATGCGTGGTTGGGAGTTAAGATTATCCCCACTCGACTCGCGGATCCTGCTGTTCTGCAGAAGATGGGGATCTTTGAGGAAGTTTATGAGATTCTGGAGCGCATTGGCACGAGGACTATGCAATTCCAGCAGTACGATCTGTACCCAGATTTGGTCCGCCAGTTTCTCTCTACAGTTTGCGTCTACTACGCGAATGAGCTGGCGAAGCGTGCTCAGGAAGGCACTATGACATTTCTGATCCGAGGGATTCGATACCGGATCAGTCTGATGGAGCTTTGTGGGATCTATGGATTCTCTGACCATCCCACAGGCGTTCTCCTTCCCTCTCAGTGGACCCATATGAGGACATTCTAGTCCAAGTTCGGGAATGGAGTCTATGATAGCAAGACCAGCACGCAGACAGAGGTTAGACATCCGGTTTTGAGGTACCTTCTGCGCCTCTTTGGTTATACCATTCTGTGCAAGTCTGCACCCAGCAAGACTCGAGTTAGTGAGCTGCTTCTCCTCTACTACGGACTTTATGAGATGCTGGATGATTCGATACCAGTTGATAGTATGGTTCGCGCCAACTTAGGTGCTGTTTTCGCTGAGCACTTGGTCTCTTTGAAGACCAAGCCATTCACCAGTCCAGGGGAGAAGACTGAGAGTGTGGGCAGCTTGTTGACACCAATCTTCCATCATTTCCAAATCGATGTTACTCCTTGCAGTCTGCGCAGTGATAGATCGCTTATGGATGACCAGTATCTGCGCCATGTCACTTGGATGAAGACTGGAGTTGTCTGGACTTTCACTACTACTTTTGGAGAGTATGTTGGCATTAAGTTGCCACAGAGAGCCCTCACTACTATCCAGACAGACCCACGCCAGCTATTCTTCATGCCAGCACAGACTCTTCTGCGCCCCTTGACTCTGCGCCCTGCTAGAGCTGCTACAGCTGGTCCCTCTGCTTCTACTGCTGCTGCTACTGATGCTGGACCTTCTACACGCCAGAGTGGCTCTTCTGCTGCTTTCAGGCGTCCTCCACGACCACAGACACCCATGGATATGGCTGCTTTTCAGGAGTATGTCATTGATAGCTTTGAGGGACTCTGGGATGCTGTTGCTACACTTAGCAACTGTGGTTGTGTCCGCCCCCACTACACTACTGAGCCTTGTGAGAATGAGGATTGAGGTTTCACTATCTGGTTACTTGTTCCTTTTTCCCTTTTATTTTTCCTTCTATTGAGTCATTTTTATGTTTACTTTGAGTTAGTTGTCAGTTTCTTTGATGATGTTTTGTGAGATTGTTGAACCAGGTTATTATTGCTATGTTTGGATGTTGTTAATTATGTGTTTGAATGCTCAAAAGTCTAACTTTCGAGTACACATGCAAACACTTCGTTAATTAACATCTAACATAAGATTTGGGCAATACAGGTCGTGGTGACGCTCGTCACCAGATTGGTGACGCTCGTCACCAGATTGGTGACGCTCGTCACCCCACCCCACGCGAGGTAACACTTTTCTGACTTGGTTTTTCGACTTCTCATTCATTTTTCCGACCAACTCTTAGCTTAATAACACTGGGGACAGTGTTGTTTAAGTCTGGGGGAGGTGGTTACTGACGTTGTGTGCTTTGTGTCATGTTTATAGAGTCTTAAAGTTGAGTCAAAAACCTGTTTTTCTAGAGTCAAAATTTTTGAAACTGTTAGTTTTTCTTGGAACTAGCCATAGGACGTTTTTGCTGATAAGAACCATTACCACAGTAGTTGATTACAAGTCTTACTAAGTTGAAAGTCATAGGTAGATCAGTCTAGCAATGAAGGTTTCGTTTCTTAGAGAATCTGAAAAATTTGCTGTTAGCTCCACCTTAATGAACTTTAAATTTCTTGTCTTGGTGATTGATTCTTATTGATCTTGATTCTCTCTTTAAGCACTGACAATAAGGTTAAAATATAGTCTCTCTTTGATCTTCCCTGATGTAGTTTTTAAAAGTTTAAGTTCAAAGAATGGTGCATTCATGACCCTGTCTCCTCACAAGGAACAACAGTAGTGAACACACTCAAGAACCTGTCTCCTCACAAGGAACACAAGTATTGAGTAGCACCATATCTTAGACTGTAAAAGTTGAGAAAAAAAGAAGTGAAAAATCGAAAATATCCTAAGGAAAAAGATTAAGGGAAGAGAAAATAGGAGAGCTGTGTTGAGATTGATTTGTTCAGTTGTTAGGAAGGGAAAAGAATCTGTAAAGTGATTAAGATGATAGAGCTTTGATGAGACTTCACACTTAGATAAAAAAAATAAGGAGTTGACAGTAGAAATTTTGGATTTCTTGAAGGGATTTAGACTGGACTTGAGAGATTTGCTAAGCTTGTGATGATTAGGCTGAAATTTGATCTTGTGTTGACTCTGTGGTATGTGGATTCGAAAGCTTTAACTAGTGTGGTGTTTCTGATGACTGACTGACTGTTTCTTGTTTTCAAACCTCGACCTTATTCTTTGTCTAATGTTTGCTTGAGGGCAAGCAAAAGCTAAGTCTGGGGGAGTTGATATATCATGGTTTTTATGGTTTTAAACCATGATATAAGTCCTTTTTATTGAGTCTTTTTGGTATTTTTAGAGTCCTAGAAGAGTCTTTGCAGGTTATAGCATGTCTGGAGCATAATTGGAGATTTTGGAACCTTTTGGAGCATTCTGAGTGGAAGCCACGAAGTACCAAGCTCGAAGCAGAAAGTATTCACAAATGGTGACGATCGTCACCTCTTTAGTGACGCTCGTCACCCACTAAGGAAGGAGCGTGGCGTTTTATTAAAAGTATCAAGAAGAATTGCAAAATTGGCCCAGAAGTTTCCTTTATTTACATGAAGACCCCAGATCGTGTTTAGCTTCTATTTATTAGGTTTTTCAGCCATTGTTGGCTATAATCTTAGTTTTTGAGAATTCAGAGAGCTAGAGAGAAATTTATTCAGAGCTTTTTGGGGAGACAAATCCTGTATTCTTTTGAGAAGATTTCGAACCCATTTGTTTCTTACTCTTTCTCTTAATGCAATTTTATTCAGTTATGTTTTGTGATCTCATAATCATGTCTGAGTAATCTGCTAGTTAAGTTAGGATTTTTCAAAGGTTGATGAAAAGATTGTAGAATCGCTATCTGTTAGGAATATCTTATGGTTTTTCATCTCTGCTTGCTTTAAAATCGAATTTCTGAGACACATCATCTAGGAATCCGAAAATCATAGGTTGTTAAATATGTGTGAGAGCATTATTCATAACCTGAACTAGTATTTGATGAGCAAAACAGCTTAGTACAAAGAGATTTGGCTTAGGAGTTTTGTAAACAATTGAATCTGATCATTCCTGCATGCTTAGGTTGTTAGGATTTGCAAAGAGATTTGAAACTCTGTGATCTAGGTATAGATAACTTTTGCAATGAGAATTGATTAGTTATGCATTAGAGATTCATGTTTAAAACGGTTTTTAATCATTCCTGATTTCCTGCATCATACATTCTTGGATTCAAACCTGCGAATTACCCTGGCTTAGCGCTTTTAATCTTCTTGAACTTAGATAACTTCACACATTCGTTTGCTTACTTCCATTTATTCATTCGCATTACATACATCATATTTTCCTTAGCTTAGTCCGAATCTATATTCGATAGTGTAGTCTGCATTACTCTCTTGGGATTTCGATACCCCTTATACTACATCTGCTTTTGCTGTGCACTTGCAGTAGTTTTATTTGGGTAAAACCTGACCCTATCAGATCTCATCTAGATCGACCTGCCATGCTCGATCTGCTCCCCGATCTCTGGTCCTTAGCAAACATCCGACCTTCCACGACTCCAAAGTAGCCAGAAACAACCTGAATGTGATGCAAAATGCAAGGAACATGCGTATGCTGGTGCGAGAATGCTCTAGGACCCTAAGTGATGCAATCTAGTCTAAAGCGTGATGTAAATACATGAAAAGCTAACTAATATGTATGCAAAATACATGCAATATGCAGTAACATCACTCAACAACCGCTTTATCTCCTCTTCTTGGCCCTTGAATCCAGACATTGTCAAAGTTGATCTCATCATCAGCGGAAAGCTTACCCTCCCCCTCTTGAATTACAATGTCCTCGTTGTTCTGAGGAGTAACAGTAGGTGCTAGCTCTTTGCCGCTTCTTAACGTGATGGCGTTGGAATATTCCTTAGGATTCTGCTAACACTTGCCCTGTAGGCTATTCTGACCACTTGTACTCGCTTTCCCCTTCTCTAGCTGCTTGATCTTGTTGTATAAGTTGGTGATTTGAGTGGAGAAGTCAGTGAGAGACGAGTCTAAACGAGTGTTCATCTAGGCGAACTTCTGGTTTGTAGAGGCTTGCCCTTGGATCAGCTGCTGAAACATGGCCTGAACCGGATCAACTTGTTGTTGCATCGGTTGTTGCTGCTGAGGTGCAAAGCCTGGAGGGTAGTTAGGCGTATAACCCTTGTTGCCTTGATGTTGCACTTGGAAGTTGTTCTGCCCTTGACCTTGGAAGCCACCACTCGGCTGAAAACCTTTGTTGTAAGGTATGAAAGGTTTTGCTTGCTGAGCAGGGTACACTTGGTCCTTAGGGTTGGTGACGTTGGTACTACGGTAGGAGAGATTCTTGTTCTGGTTGTAGCCTTGGGTGTAGCCGTGAGGTTTGTAATTGTTCTGTCCCGCCACCCAATTGGCTTCTTCCTGGCTCAACTCAAGATCTTCTTGATTCTCATCCGCTTCGCCAACAAAGTGAACATGCTTCTGGTTGGCTAACACCAGCTTATCAATCTTCTCATGCAGTGATTTCAGCTCCTTTTTGTGGGACTCTAGCTCAGATCCTCTCGGTGCACGGTCATAATCTTCAGCATAGTTGCCGTCACTCAATGCCAAGTTCTCAATCAGCTCTATGCCCTCTTCTACCGCCTGACCAAGGAAGTTCCCTTTACTAGCTGTGTCAAGCAACAACCTGATCTTTGGTGAAGCTCCGCGGTAGATGGTGCTGAGTAAGGTCTCCTCACTGAAACCGTGATGAGGACATTGTATCGTGTAATCTTTAAAACGTTCCATTACTTCATTGAATGTCTCATTTATCCGCTGAGTAAAGCCGCTGATTTTGCTTCTTAGCCTTGCCGTTCTGGTGCTAGAGAAGAATTTTGAGAGGAAAGCTTTCTTACACTCGGCCCATGAGGTGATGGTGCCTTGTGGAAGGGTCTTCTCCCAATGCCTAGCTTTATCTCCGAGTGAAATGGGAAAGAGACGCAGCTTGAAAGCATCTTCTGATATGCCGTTTATCTTGATCATCCCACATACTTGCTCGAAATTGTCAAGGTGCTCCAAGGGATCTTCCATTGCTAAGCCGTGGAACTTGTTGTTTTGCACCATGGAGATAAAACCTGGCTTAATCTCGAAGTTGTTGTTTTGTACAGGAGGAGGAGTGATCCCAAACCTATTGTGATGAGTATTAGAAGCATCTCCGGCTCCTATGATCCGTGGGGGTCTAGCCGCGTGTTGGGGGTTTCCATTGCTCCTTCCCACTGCCCCGTGAGCTGGAGGAGGTCCCTCTGGATGCTCGTGTTCAGCCATAGCTTCAAAGTCAACCAAACCGTGCTGAACAATCTCCTCAAAGGCTCTGGCTTGTTCTCGTACTCTTCTTTGCCGTGAATGACCAAGCTGATGAATGTTGTCCAAGCGTTGAAGTAGATTGTTGTCTCCCCTTGAACGAAGATTCATGTACCTGAGAGACACACGTTTTAGAGTAGAGAGATAAGTAACTAAAACAAGGTAAAGGCTTAGTCTTTACTAAGCTCCAAATCTCTATGCTTTCTAATACTCCTAGAATGGCAACGGCGCCATTTGATAACTACTTTCTTTGCAAGGGTGAGGATGCAATGAGGTTATCAAACTCAAATGCAACACTTAGGTTGAGTACAATATGCAAGTGAGAGTCAATCCATTTCTAGGAGCTAGGAAGATCAAAGGGAATGCAAGAGCAGTGTAAAGCTAAGCGAATAACATGCGATCTTGTAAAAATCCTAAAAACTATATGCACCAACCAAATGAAATGCAAAACTATTTTAAAAATACCAGGAATGATTAAATTACCACGAGGAACAAGGGGAATAATTAAAATGCAAAGCTATGAATTACTAAAAATCGACTAGTGGATCGACCACGGGATAGACCACTAGATCAAGCAACAATGATCGATCTCGTCTAAAAAATGCAAGTGCGATGAAACTAACGACCAGGATGTGACGAATATCAAGCGAATGACTAACGAAGATGTAGGAATGCTAAGAAAGAAGGGTCTAGGGTTGAGATTCATGGTTCAGGGTTTCAAGGGTCCAAGTTGGGGTTGAAAACTTTAAATCGACTCACTTTGTGAGATTCTCTAAGCCTTGAAAATGGAAACAAGATCCATCTGTGGCTTTCGGTATGGATCACTCCTTCATCCTCTCCTCCAAACCAATGGCTTCTGGTGGAAAGAGAGGTTGAAAGGCAATGAACTCAGATTTCAAACACACGGCCTAACTAGTCCCCTAAACTTCCATGGCTTTTGGGAAAGGGTAACTAGTCTCTAGGATGTGATTTTCAGAGATCTCTGGATCCTGTCAAGGTAAGAGACCTCTCTGATCATAAAGATATTAGCGTGAGAGTCTTTAAGCCTTAGGGACTCAACATCCTAGAAGAGAAAACCATTAAGAACAAGAAAACTACCAACTTGAAAACCCCTTAGACCCCGTGAATCATCTCAACCCTCCTCGCTACACATGGGAATAACCGAAATAAACATGAAAGATGAAGCGATGAACATGAAAACGATTACTTAAAGCTTAAACGATTCGAAAATATTCAAGAACAAAGCTCAAAGTCTAACAACGGCGGAGGATCTCCAAACCAGAGAGAAAAGCATAAAAAGATAAGAACAAAAAAGTCTGTGTGGAAAAAGACATCGCCGCCTTCCCAAAATGGCAAAAACAGCTCGATGGTCCCCCCTCGCTAGCGGCCGAAAGTGGTTGAAAGGACAGAGATCGACTTCGGGATCGAGCGGCTCTCTCGATCACTTTCGGACATCGTGTCTTCTACTCGATCTGGGTCTCGATCATCTTCGGCGGATCGAGTGTTGCATCCGATCTTGGTATCGATCTTCGGTTGGATCGAGTGGTGGACTCGATCCGGCTCTCGCTCTGCATGGCATCATTTACATCCGTACCATTTGATCGATTGCTCCACTCGATCTTCGTCTCGATCATTTTCCGTGGATCGCCTGGGTTTCTCGATCTTCTGGTCGATCTCATCTAGATCGACCTGCCATGCTCGATCTGCTCCCCGATCTCTGGTCCTTAGCAAACATTCGAACTTTAACGAACTGCCACAACAGCTTCAGCACGTCCACGAACCTCCACGACTCCAAAGTAGCCAGAAACAACCTGAATGTGATGCAAAATGCAAGGAACATGCGTATGCTGGTGCAAGAATGCTCTAGGACCCTAAGTGATGCAATCTGGTCTAAAGTGTGATGTAAATGCATGAAAAGCTAACTGATATGTATGCAAAATGCATGCAATATGTAGTGACATCAGAATGCCTCCCAAGTGCGCTTTCTTTAACGTCTTTAGCTAGACTTTACTTGGTTTAGGCAGATGGTAAGTCTTGGAGAAGCATTGAGGTGCTCTCCTTGTCGAATGCACTCGCCATGTACGGCTTAACTCTGTGCCCATTCATTGTGAATGCATCTCCACTCTTGCCGACCAACGTGACATCCCCGTAAGGTAGTACTTCCTTGATCTCATACGGACCGCTCCACCGTGACTTCAGCTTTCCTGGAAAGAGCTTGAGCCTTGAGTTGTAAAGTGATATGCTCAAATTAACCCTTAGAGCTACTCTCTCAAATTAAGAGATCACGGTAGTAATTAGGGATCGAATCCACAAGGACTTGAGACTATCACTCAATAGATTTTAGATTCAAATAAAGCTAAGCAGTAGATAATAAAATAAAACTAAGATATTTGCGAAATCAATGAGATCAGGATGGTTGTTGGTTCTTAAAATCAATAGAGACAAGCGCTAGACAATGGGAAATTCGCAGGTTGACATAAATCGCAGACCATGGACTGGAAGGAATATTTATTAAAACCGTTCTATAACTCGAAACACTAGTGTAAAACCAATCGACTTCCGTCGCAGATATTAACTATGATCAGATTCCAGAATTCCAAATTCCTTTGCAAACTCTAACAACCTAAACATGCATTATAGACCAGGTTCGATAAGTTCACAAAACCACTAATCCAAATTCCTTTGCAACTAGTTATTTTGCTCATCTAAGATAGTTCTGGTGATTAACAATGTTTCCACATCTATTAAACAACCTAAGATCTGATTTCTGGGTGATCAATCTTAAAACCAGTATTAAAGCAATCAAGATGAAGAACCAAATGATTTATCCTTCCAGTTTTGTAGTTCTAACAATTCATTATCAACCTTTGAATAACCCAAAACCTAACTAGCAGATTACTCAGACATAGCAGGTGAAACACAAATCATAACTGAATAATATTGCATTAAGAAAATAGAGTAAAAGATGAAGGGGTTCGAAATTCTTCTCTACAGAGTATGGACTTGTCTCCCCAAAAGCTCTCAATCTAATCTCTCTCTTAGTCTCAATGAATATTAGAAAATACCTCCTAACAATGGCTTAGAAAACCTAAATACAAGTCTAAACACGAACTGGGGCAAAAGTGCAAATAGTGGAAAACTTCTGGGCCAAGCTGCAATTTCTTCTAATGAGATTTAATGCTTCTTTGCAACCACGATCGGTGTCGATCGACACCAAGAGGTGGGTGTCGATCGACACCTTGCTCTTTAATGCCTTCCGACTTGGTCTTTTCAGCAACAGCTTTAGTATAGCTCCAAAAGGTTCCATAATCCACAATTATGCTCCATTCGTACCTAAACCTGCAAAGACTCTATAGGACTCGAAAATTACCAAAAAGACTCTATAAACAAGACTTATATCGTGGTAAAAAACCAGCAAAAACCATGATATATCAACTCCCCCAGATTTATCTTTTGCTTGCCCTCAAGCAAACATCAGACATGGCCTAGAGTAGAGGTTTAAAAACACAGAAAAAGTCAGTCAGACATCAGGAACACCACATTGATTAACACTTTCGAATCCACATACCACAGAGTCAACACATGATCAAATTTTAGTCTAATTATTATAGGCTTAGCAAATCTTTCAAATCCAGTTCAAGCTCCTTCAAGAAATCCGAAATCTCTACTGCTAAACTCCTTATTTTTGTCTAAGTGATATTTCATCAAGGCTTTATCATCTCAATCACTTATAGATTCTTTTCCCTTCCTAAACAACTGAACTAAGTAGTCAAAACACAGTTCTCCTATTTTCTCTTCCCTTGATCTTTCTTTCTGATAAAATTTTTATTTTAAGCTCTTTCTCATTTTTTTTTTGTAATAGTCTAAGAATTGGTGCTACTCAATACTTGTGTTCCTTGTGAGGAGACAGGTTCTTGAGTATGTTCACTACTGTTGTTCCTTGTAAGGAGACAGGGTCATGAATGCACCAAACTTTTGACTCAAAATATTTTAAGCTCATTCAGGGAAGATCAAAGAGAAACTGTGTCTTAACATACTTGTCAGTGTTAAAAGAGAGAATCAAGATCAAAGAGAATCCAGAACCAAGACAATAAGTTTAAGTTCATTTAAGTGGAGTTAGCAGCAAATTTTCCAGATTCTCTAAGAACCTAAACCTTCATTGCTAGACTGATCTACCTATGACTTTCAATTTAGTAAGACTTGTAATCAACACCTGTGGCAATGGTTCTTATAAGCATCAATTTTTTGTGGTTTGTTCCAAGAAAAACTGATAATTCCAAAAATTTTGACTCAACAAAACAGGTTTTGACTCAACTTTGAGACTATAAATACAAAACAATGTAAACAATGTCAGCAACGACCTCCCCCAGACTTAAACAACACTGTCCCCAGTGTTATTAAGCAAGAAGTTGGTAGAAAGAGGTAATGAAACGGTTTGTACAGAGATGAGAAAGTGGTACTTGTGATTGCGCGTGGTGTCGATCGACACCACATGGTTGGTATCGATCGATACCCTGTCCGAAAACAGAATGGGATGACCCAAACATGTATACTTGTGGCAAATTAGATGGTTAGCTGATGTTCTCCAAAGTCAGGACTGTTAAGAACACTCAAGCAAACAATTAAAAGCACCAACATAATCCATAATCTCATCAGTTCAAACAGATTTCAAAACCAAATACCAAGCTGACAAACTGACTCAAAACAAAGACACAAAACTGACTCAACAGAAAATAAAAAAGGACAAAGGGAAAAGGAAAAGTAACTAGGTAACATAGAGGAACTAGTCCTCATCCTCAGTATCAGGTGAATGGGGGCGCACACAACCTCAGTTGGAGATCACCAAGACAGCGTTCCACAATGCCTGAATACTCTGCACCATGTAGTGCTGAAAAGTGGCCTGCTCCATCGGAATCTCAGGGGTCGGTGGAAGTGTATGGGGACCAATCGGCGGAGGCATTGTACGAGGTAGTGACGGGTGACGAGAGGAACCTCCAGCATGACCCTCAACAGGCGCATCCTCAGCAGCAGAAGCAGCAGCGCGGGAAGATCCTCATCTACGCCTAGTAGCTGGCGCAGATCGTAGCAGTGTAGCATCAAGCTGGAAGCTGAGGGAGTCCGTCTGCAGTGTAGTGAGAGCAGTCTGAGGTAGCGGAATGAGGCATCGCTGACCAGTGTGACTAACGAAGCTCCAAAGTGGCTCATCTCCTGCGATCCAATGGGTCCTCCTCAAATAATCCAGGTCAATGAGGTGGCGCTCAGACATAACTCTGCAAGTCGACGTGTCAATGCGGAAATGTCGGAAGATGGGTGTGAGGAGGCTGCCAATACTCTTGGGCTTGCCCCGAGCTCCGGTAAATGCCTTGGTCTTCAGTGAAGCCAAGTGATGGGCAAAAATGGCCCCCATGTTGACATCGCTGTCAACTGGGTACTCCTCTGTTAGAACATCCTCAATGCCGTAATACAGGAGAGTCAGCTCAGAAACTCTCATCTTCCCTGGCTCAGACTTGCACAGGAGGGTAGTGGAGAAAAGGCGGACCAGGTAGCGCAGCAGCGGGTGGCACACATCATTCTGAGTAGACCGCTTGGAGTCATAAACTCCATTCCCGAAATGGGACCAGTAACTCTGCAGGTCAGGAAACGGCGTCGGGAGGGAGACGCCAGTGCGCTCTGGATCGAACCCGAAGATGGTACAGAGCTCAGGAAATGTGATCCTGTATCTGATGCCTCTGATGAGGAACGTGAGAGTGCCCTCATCTGCTCTCCTCACGATGTCATTGGTGTAATATACCCTCGCTGTGGCAATGAACTGGCGGACTAGCTCAGGGTATAGATCGTACTGCTTGGTCGCCATGGTACCCAAGCCAATCTTCTGCAGCACGCGCATAGCCTCCTCCTTGAGCCCGAGGCGGCGCAATGTAGCCTCATCTACGAACTGTGTCGGTGCAAAGTCCATCTTGAGCCACGCGTTGTAGAACAACATGTCGTAGTCATCCCACTCTTCGCTGATGTCGCGGAAGATGCAATCACGCTTTGCGACTTCCTTCGCCGGAGTATCCTCCCAAGCTCTCTCCATTGGGATCCTCAACCCTTCTCTCCGAGGCCATGGAGGAAGAGCTGGTATAGCAGGTGCGGGGTTGGAGGATTCTCGGGTCTCTGTGCGTGATCGTTTGCTGTTTCGTGGAGCCATCTTGCAGATCGAATGAGTGAGTTATATATTCAGAATCAGCACGAAATTCTGCCCAGGTTAGGCTTTTGAATCACTCAAATCCGTCAACAAACAAGGAAGTTGCGAATTTGGGGAAAGTATGAGAGTTTTCGGGTTTGTGGAGAATGAGAAAGAAGACGAAGAACCCGACGAGTTAAAGAAAACTTACCTGATTAATGAGGGTGTCGATCGACACCAGGGGGTGGGTGTCGATCGACATTGGTCAGTGCCGATCAGGGTGTCGACCGTGGTCGACAGGTGCTCGCCTCGACACCCTGCTCGTTTTTTTTTTGTGACTGAATACCACAAAAATAAGTTAGTAAAAATCAAAAATTAGACTAAGTATGTACACTTACCAGTGGGTTGCCTCCCACCAAGCGCTCGTTTAACGTCATTAGCTTGACTGTCCTCAGGATCAGGCTGTGGGTGCATCTGCCAAAGGTACAATCTGTCCTTCGGGAATTGCGGCTTGCTCCCAGTAATGTTTCACCCTTTGCCCATTGACAACAAATTCCCTGCCTTCTGGAGTTGACAGAACAACTGCGCCATATGGTCTAGCTTCTTTGACTGTGAAAGGACCTGACCAACGAGAACGCAATTTTCCAGGAAATAATTGTAAACGTGAGTTATACAAAAGTACCTGGTCATTTGGTTCAAAGTGTCTGGCAAGGATCTTTTTGTCGTGGTAAGCTTTGGTCATCTCCTTGTACAGCTTTGAGTTCTCATAAGCATGATGCCTGATCTCATCTAACTCATTGAGCTGTATATGGCGCCTCTCTGCTGCAGATTTCCAGTCAAAGTTCATCTTCTTAACAGCCCAACTTGCTTTGTGTTCAAGCTCCACTGGAAGGTGACATGCTTTCCCATAAAGCAGATGGCATGGTGTGGCACCAAGTGGTGTCTTGAATGCTGTCCTGTAGGCCCAAAGTGCATCATCTAGCTTGGCAGACCAGTCTTTTCTAGTCTTCCCTACTGTCTTCTCTAGGATCTCCTTGATTTTCCTGTTGGAATCTTCAACTTGACCACTTGTCTGAGGGTGATAAGGTGTAGCAACCTTGTGATGAACTCCATACTTGTGCAACAGCTTCTCAAACACTCTATTGATAAAGTGTTTTCCACCATCACTGATCACAATCCGTGGCACACCAAACCTGAGGAAAATGATGGTTTTGAACAGCTTCAGCATCATTGTGTGGACTGGCAATTGCTTTTACCCATTTGGAGACATAGTCCACTGCAACTAGTATGTATTTGTTCCCATAGGATGAAGGAAAAGGTCCCATGAAATCTATGCCCCAGCAGTCAAAAACTTCAACTTCAAGTATGAAGTTCTGTGGCATCTCATGTCTTCTACTGACCTTCCCTCTCCTTTGGCAGACATCACATTGTGAGATGAATGTCTGAGCATCCTTGAACATTGTAGGCCACCAGAACCCTGCTTGTAGAACCTTGGAGACAGTCTGAAAGGTAGCAAAATGTCCTGCATACTCAGAGTCATGGCAGTGGAAAAGCACATTCTGAACCTCAGTTTCTACAAGGCATCTTCTGTAGATTCCATCTGAACAGTACTTGTACAAGTATGGTTCATCCCAGTAGTAACTCCTTAGTTCCCTCATAAATTTCTTCTTCTCATACCCTTTGAGAGTGTCAGGGACCTCGTCTGCAGCTAGGTAGTTGGCAATATCAGCATACCAAGGCCTAGAAGAGGTTGCAACTGTGAAGATAGGCTGAGAGAAAACATCATGCAGGATCTGTTGAAGCTTAGTTGCAGTTCGGGACTGGTGTCGATCGACACCATATGGGGTGTGTCGATCGACACTGGGTAGCAACGACCTGGGTGGCGAGGGAGATGTCGATCCTGGTCGATTATGGCTCGCGTCGAGATTGGTGTCGATCGACACCAAGTGGTGGGTGTCGATCGACACCCTGTTTGCAGTTCGAGAAAACTGCAGTGCATCCGTATCTGAAGTCTGCAATCTTGCCTCAATGAGACATATGTTCTCCTCCGGCAGGAAATCATCAATGGGGACATTATCTTCAATTCTAATCCTTGAGAGATGGTCTGCTACTCCATTCTCAACCCCTTCCTTGTCTCTTATCTCAATGTCAAATTCTTGCAGCAACAAAATCCATCTCAGCAGTCTTGGTTTTGCATCTATCTTCTGCATCAAGAACTTGAGAGCAGAGTGATCAGTGTGCACAATTACCTTAGACCCAACCAGGTACTGTCTGAACTTCTCAAATGCAAATACTACAGCCAACAATTCCTTCTCTGTAGTTGCATAGTTCTTTTGAGCATCAGCCAGTGTTCTGCTTGCATAGTAGATTGCATAAAGCTTCTTGTCTTGTCTCTGACCCAATACTGTGCCCACTGCAAAGTCTGAAGCATCACACATCACCTCAAATGGTAGATCCCAATCAGGAGGTTATACAATAGGGGCACTTACTAAAGCCTGCTTGATCTGCTGGAAGGCTAAATGACATTCTTCAGTAAATTCAAACTTCACATCCATGCAAAGCAGAGCTGTGAGTGGTCTTGCAATCTTACTGAAATCCTTAATGAACCTTTTGTAAAATCCAGCATGTCCTAGAAAGCTCCTGACTGACTTCACACAATCTGGAGGCTGTAAACTGGTCATCACTTCGATCTTGGCTCTGTCTACCTCAATACACTCTCTAGAAACTCGATGCTCAAGCACAATCCCATCTCTGACAATAAAATGACATTTTTCCCAGTTCAGAACTAGATGCTTTTCTTCACACCTAGCGAGCACTTGACAGAGGTTGTCAAGGCAGTCCTTAAAAGATGATCCATACACTGAGAAGTCATCCATGAAGACCTCCATATACTTCTCAATCATGTCTGTGAAGATGGAATGCATGCATCTCTGGAATGTCGCAGGAGCATTACAAAGTCCAAATGGCATTCTGTGATATGCAAATGTACCATAATGACAAGTGAATGTAGTCTTCTCCTGATCATCTGGGTGGATGGGGATCTGAAAGAAGCCAGAGTAGCCATCCAGGAAGCAGTAATAGGAGTGATTCGCCAACCTCTCCAACATCTGATCAATGAATGGCAGTGGGAAGTGATCCTTTCTTGTAGCAGAGTTGAGCTTCCTGTAGTCAATACACATCCTGTGCCCAGTGATGGTCCTTGTGGGGATTAGCTCATTCTTCTTATTTTTCACCACTGTCACTCCTCCCTTCTTGGGAACCACATGTACTGGACTGACCCAAGTGCTGTCTGAAATCGGGTAAATGATCCCAGCAGCCAGAAGCTTCATGATCTCCTTCTTCACAACATCCTGCAAGTTCGGATTCAGCCTCCTCTGGTTCTCGATTGACGACTTCGACTCATCCTCAAGATGTATCCTGTGCATGCACAACTCTGCAGAGATACCTGAAATGTCATCAAGAGAATAGCCAAGAGCCTTGCGAAAAAGTGCGCAGCTTGCTTAGCAGTAAGGTGAGCTTTGCATTGTTTAAAGTAGCATTAACTATGACAGGATAAGTAGAGTTAGGTCCTAGAAAAGCATACCTTAGACCTGCAGGAAGTTGTTTGAGTTCGATTTTGGGAGCTTTTTCTTCACTCCAATCACCTAACTTTGCAGCTTTTACAGATGTCCCAACCAGCTCTTGTTGTGCAACCAGCTGCATGACTTGCTCATTTGCATCCATCATCTTGACATACCCAGCAGCAATGTTGTCTAGATGCTCTGTTGATTCTGCAGAAACTGTCAATGCCCTTTCCAAAGGGTTTGCAGGATGCATCTCTTGGAATATTTCCTCTGCAAGACTGGTGAGAGAGTCCACATAGAATGTGTGGCCATCTATTATTGGTCTCTGCATCAACTTGTCCATGTCAAAATGCATCACCAAATCGCCCACATTCAGAGCAATTCTCCCTTTCCTGACATCGATGATGGCGCGTGCAGTTGCCAGAAATGGTCTTCCCAATATCAAGGGATCCTTTGGTTCTTCACCATAAGTCAGAACCACAAAGTCTGTGGGAATCACACAGTCTCCCACTTTGACTGGTACATCTTCTAAAATGCCTTCAGGAATCCTCACAGACCTGTCTGCTAGGATAAGAGATATTCTGGTTGGCTGGAAGTCAGTCATACCTAAACTGACAGCAACTGAGTGAGGCATCAGGTTGACACTTGACCCTAGATCACATAATGACCTCTCAAACCTTTCAGAAAAGATTGTGCAATCCAGAACAAAACTCACAGGATCAGTCAGCATCTCTGGTATCTTATTCTGAATCACTGCACTTACTTGTTCTGAAATCAACATTGTTCCTTGCTCCAGCCCCAAATTCTTGGTCATCATCCTTTTCACATATCTCTTTATCACAGGAGTAGTCCTTATGGCATCTATCAAAGGGATCTCCACCACAAGCTTATCCATGATAGCTTTGATCCTAGCATCCTCCAGTTCCTGTTTAGACTTCCTCTGGTTCCTTGGATAAGGCACCTTTGGCTTGTAGACCCTTTCTTCTGCACTTTCTGGAGTCTGAGAACTCGGAGTTTGCTTCTGTGGTGGGCGTCGATCGACACCAGGGGGTGGGTGTCGATCGACACAAGTTCCTGAGAGTTGTGTCGATCCGGTGTCTGGCAGCTTGTCGACCTCGGTCGATATCCGTTCGCTTCAAGTCGAGGAGTTGCGAATTTCCTCTGGTGTCGATCGACACTGAGGGGTTGGTGTCGATCGACACTCTTTGAAATTTTCGAAATCTTCATCTTCAAACTCCTGCAGCTGCTCGAAACCTTCTGTACTAAAGCCCTTTTTCTGCACTGGTTGCATATTCTTTCCACTCCTCAGCGTAATGGCGTTAACAGAGTGTCTTGAATTGGTGTCTGTCCTTCCTGGAAGGAATCCATCCTGTCTTTTCACAGCCCCAGCAGTTTGAGCCACTTGAGTATCCAAAGTCTTCACATGAGTGTTCAGAGCTTCGATTTTTCCATTCAAATCTTGATACAGGGCGTCAATCTTGCCATTGAAGTCAACTGTAATCTTTTGCTGACCTTCTAGAAACTGTTCAAGCATGGCTTCCATTTTGCTTGAAGCTGATGGTGCTGGTGCATGCTGATAGGATGAGGAACCATAGTTCCTGTTGAAGCTGCTGTTCTGATAAGGCTTCTGGTACTCAGACTTCTGAAACTGAGGCTTGGGAGTGTAGCCAGTAGAACTCTGGTTTCCTGTGAAGTTGTTTCTCTGCATATTCCCACTGAATCCTCTGTTTCCTTGCTGATTGTTGTACCTTTGTCCTAGGAAACCAACTCCATTGATGTAGTTGACATCTTCTTCTTCAAACTCCTCAACTGGCTCAAATGTCTCAACCTCAGCAGCAAACTGAACAGACTTCTTCCCAACCAGGAGATTATGCACAGAGTCCAACTTGGCTTTCATCTCAGCAACAAACTGATTACTTCATGCA
The DNA here is from genome assembly GCA_911865555.2 of Thlaspi arvense. NCBI lineage: Eukaryota > Viridiplantae > Streptophyta > Magnoliopsida > Brassicales > Brassicaceae > Thlaspi > Thlaspi arvense. The sequence goes on from OU466857.2 coordinate 19,313,443, forward strand.
CCCCCAGCGTTTTTCTGTCTCTCAAAATCAGCATTCTTTGTGCTGTTGCTGGAAGCCAGGTTCTCTATCAGCTTGATGGCATCAGCTGGGACTCTTGTGTTGAAGTTCCCATTGCTTGCTGCATCCAGAGCCATCTGGTATTTCCAATCAACACCCCTGAAGAAGATTCCCAGCAGCTGTACTTCATTAAATCCATGATGTGGGCAGTCCCTTTGGTACAGCTTAAATCTAACCCATGCTGCTTTAAAAGCTTCTGTTGGACCTTGGGAGAATGTGGCGATATTTCTCCTCAACTCTTCTGACCTTGCATCATCATAGAAGTTGTTGAGGAAAGCAGATTTAGTGTCCTCCCATGTAGTCAAAGAAGCAGGGGCCAGCTGTTTGAGCCAATGCGCTGCATCTCCTTCCAAAGAGTGAGGGAAAAGCTTGCAGAATAGGAAGTCATTGGTGACTCCATTGGCTTTAACACTTGAAGCCAGGTCTTCAAACTTCTCAATGTGGTCCATTGGGTGTTCATGTGGAAGCCCATGGAAAGGATGCTGACCTACAAGCTGATAGTAACTGGGTTTCAGCTCAAAGTTATTCCTCTGAAAGGCAGGTGGGCGGATTGCAGCTCTATTTGCATAGAACTGATCTGGCCTGTTGTAATCTCCCAGAGTCCTCTGTGGATGACGCCAACAGCATCTCCAGCAGCTTGCTGTTGTACATTCTGCTCTTCAATTACAACGCCATTGTCATCTATCCTCTGCCCATCCTCATTCCTTCTGTTCCCTTCTCTGTCAACTAAATGACCTTCAACATCTGTCCTCAGAACAAGTGGTCCAACCATTTTAGTCTGCTTTTTGGCTTTCCTGATGGTTCTCTCTAGCTTGGCGAGTTCGTCGATGCCTAAAGTCACAAGTTCTTTGTCTTTGTTGCTCCTGGTACTGCGATTATGCATGCACCTGAAACAGACAACAGAAAAGTGAAAGAAGTTAGTAAACAGAAAATAAAAACTTAGTCAAAATTCTAATACTAAAAATCTGAAAGCGATATCTAAGTCCCCGGCAACGGCGCCAAAATTTGATATGGTCAAATTAACCTTTAGAGCTACTCTCTCAAATTAAGAGATCACGGTAGTACTTAGGGATCGAATCCACAAGGACTTGAGACTATCACTCAACAGATTTTAGATTCAAATAAAGCTAAGCAGTAGATAATAAAATAAAACTAAGATATTTGCGAAATCAATGAGATCAGGATGGTTGTTGGTTCTTAAAATCAATAGAGACAAGCGCTAGACAATGGGAAATTCGCAGGTTGACATAAATCGCAGACCACAGACTGAAAGGAATATTTTTTAAAACCGTTCTATAACTCGAAAAACTAGTGTAAAACCAATCGACTTACGTCGCAGAGATTAACTATGATCAGATTCCAGAATTCCAAATTCCTTTGCAAAATCTAACAACCTAAACATGCATTATAGATCAGGTTCGATAAGTTCACAAAACCACTAATCCAAATTCCTTTGCAACTAGTTATTTTGCTCATCTAAGATAGTTCTGGTGATTAACAATGTTTCCACATCTATTAAACAACCTAAGATCTGATTTCTGGGTGATCAATCTTAAAACCAGTATTAAAGCAATCAAGATGAAGAACCAAATGATTTATCCTTCCAGTTTTGTAGTTCTAACAATTCATTATCAACCTTTGAATAACCCAAAATCTAACTAGCAGATTACTCAGACATAGCAGGTGAAACACAAATCATAACTGAATAATATTGCATTAAGAAAATAGAGTAAAAGATGAAGGGGTTCGAAATTCTTCTCTACAGAGTATGGACTTGTCTCCCCAAAAGCTCTCAATCTAATCTCTCTCTTAGTCTCAATGAATATCAGAAAATACCTCTTAACAATGGCTTAGAAAACCTAAATACAAGTCTAAACACGAACTGGGGCAAAAGTGCAAATAGTGGGAAACTTCTGGGCGAAGCTGCAATTTCTTTTAATGAGATTTAACGCTTCTTCGCAACCACGATCGTTGTCGATCGACACCAAGAGGTGGGTGTCGATCGACACCTTGCTCTTTAATGCCTTCCGACTTGGTCTTTTCAGCAACAGCTTCAGTATAGCTCCAAAAGGTTCCAGAATCCACAATTATGCTCCATTCATACCTAAACCTGCAAAGACTCTATAGGACTCGAAAAATACCAAAAAGACTCTATAAACAAGACTTATATCATGGTCAAAAACCAGCAAAAACCATGATATATCATAAAGCAGCACTAAATTCCCTTCCTTAAGCTCCTTAGGTACCAGCTTCTTGTCATGAGCAGCCTTGGTACGTTCCTTGTAGATCCGAGCGCTTTCGTAGGCATCCAGCCTTAGCTCATCAAGCTCGTGAAGTTGGATCAAACGCTTCTCCTGAGCCGTCTTCAGATCAAAATTCAGCTGCTTCACAGCCCACAAGGCCCTATGCTCCATCTCAACAGGAAGGTGACAGCCTTTACCGTAGAGAAGAGTGAAGGGAGTGGTACCAATAGGCGTCTTGAAGGCAGTCTGGTACGCCCACAAAGCGTCATCTAACTTCATAGCCCAGTCCTTCCGAGTAGTCCCAACTGTTCTCTCGAGTATCGTCTTGATCTGACGGTTAGAGACCTCTACTTGGCCACTCGTTTGAGAATGGTAAGGCGTAGCTACCTTATGCTTCACACCATACTTCTTTAGCAGATTTTCAAACAGCTTGTTGATGAAATGGCTCCTTCCGTCGCTTATCACCACCTTGGGAACTCCAAACCTCGGAAAAATAATGCTCTTAAAGAGCTTGATCACCACCTTAGAGTCGTTTGTTGGGGAAGCAATGGCCTCAACCCACTTAGAGACGTGGTCTACAGCTACGGGTATGAACTTGTTGCCGTATGATGAAGGGAACGGCCCCATAAAGTCTATGTCCCACGCGTCAAATACATCTACCTCGAAGATAGGAACTTGAGGCATCTTGTTCCTCTTAGTGATATTCCCTGCTCGTTGACACGCCTCACAGCTCTTCACAAACTCGTGTGCATCCTTAAAGATAGACGGCCACCAGAAGCCAGCTTGCAACACTTTTGTAGCAGTCTTGAACGAAGCAAAGTGTCCTCCGTAGGAAGAGCCATGGCAGTGAAAGAGAATGTCCTTGGCTTCTTCTTTCGTAACACACCTCCGGTATAAATGATGTTACTGCATATTACATACATTTTGCATACTCATTAGTTAGCTTTTCATGCATTTGTATCACATTTTAGGTTAGATTGTATCACTTAGATTCCTAGAGCATTCTTGCACCAGCATACGCATGTTCCTCGCATTTTGCATCACATTTAGGTTGTTTCTGGCTGCTTTGGAGTCGTGGAGGTTCGTGGACATGTTGAGGCTGTTGTAGCAGTTCGTGGAAGTTCAGATATTTGCTAAGGATCAGAGATCGAGGAGCAGATCGAGCATGGCCGGTCGATCTAGGATGTGATCGACCAGAAGATCGAGCCAACCAGGCGATCCAAGGAGAATGATCGAGACGAGGATCGAGTGAAGCAGTCGATCAAACGGTACAGACGTAAATGACGCCATGCAGAGCGAGAGCCAGATCGAGTACACCACCCGATCCAACCGAAGATTGATACCGAGATCGGATGCAACACTCGATTCGCCGATGATGATCAAGACCCAGATCGAGCTGAAGACACGATGTCCGGATATGATCGAGAGAACCGCTTGATCCCGGAGTCGATCTCTGTCCTTTCAACCACTTTTGGCCGCTAGCGAAGGGGGACCATCAGCTTGTTTTGGCCATTTTGGGAAGGCGGCGACGTCCTTTTCCCACACAACTTTCAATCCTTATCTTTTTCTTTATGTTTTCTCTCTGTTTTTGGTGAAGAACACCATTGTCGAACTTGAGTTTTTCTTAAGCTTTGTAATCGAATCATTTCCGTCTTAATCGAGTTTTCTTTTCATGTTCATCGTTTCCTTTTACATGCTTTGCTTGATTTACTGTATGTGTAGTGAGTAGTTTATTTGGGTTCGGGGTTGAGAGGATTAAGGGGTCTAAAGGGTTTCGATCTTGGGGTTTTTCTAAGCGTTTTCAACGGCTATCTCTTCTAAGGTGTTGAGATCTCAATGCTTAAAGACTCTCACGCCAAGAGCTTCATGATCCGAGAGGTTCCTTACCTTGACAGGATTCAGGAGCCTCGGAAGATCACACCTTAGAGACTAGTTACCCCTTCCCAAAAGCCATGGAAGTTTGGGGGATTAGTTAAGCCATTCATTTGAAATCTGCTTTCCATGCCCTTCAACCTCTCTTTCCACCAAAAGCCATGGGTTTGGAGGAGGGGATGAAGGTGTGATCTATACCGAAAGCCACAGATAGATCTTGCTTAGTTTTCAAGGCTTAGAGATCCTCACAAAGTGAGTCGATTTAAAGTTTTCAACCCAAGGTCGAACCTTTGAAACCCCTGACCATGAATCTCAACCCTAGGCCCTTTCTTTTAGCATCTTTACATCTTCCCTCGTCATTCGCTTGATCTTTGATAGCATCCTGGTCGTTAGTTTTACTGTTCTTGCATTTTTAGACGAGATCGATTGTTATTGCTCGATCTAGTGGTCGATCCCATGGTCGATCCACTAGTCCAATTTTAGTAATCCGAAGCTTTGACCTTTAATTATTCTGTTTGTTCCTCGTGGTAGTTTTATCATTCCTAGTAATTTTAAAATAGGTTGCATTCCATTTAAGTTGCTGCATCTAGTTTTTAGGGATTTTCTCATAACTTATCTTGTTTCGCTTAGATTTGCATTAGTCCTTGTATTCTCTTTGCATTCTCTATCATCCTAGGTATGGATTGACTCTCTCTTGCTTGCTGTACTACAACCTGTCTTGCATTTGAGTTTGATAACCTCATTGCATTCTCACCCTTGCAATCAAAGTGTCTATCAAATGGCGCCGTTGCCTTCCTAGGACTGTTTAGAGAACATAGAGATTTGGGACTTAGCAAAGACTAAGTCTTTACCTCGTTCAAGTTACTAATCATTCTACTCTCAAACGTGTGTTCCTAGGTATATGAATCTTCGTTCATGGGGAGATAACAATCTACTTCCACCTTTGGACAATATTCATCAGCTTGGTCATTCATGGCAAAGAAGAGTCAGAGAACAAGCCAGAGCCTTTGAGGAGATTGTTCAGCACGGTTTGGTTGAATTTGAAGCTATGGCTGAACACGAGCATCCAGAGGGACCTCCTCCACCTTACGGAGCAGTGGGAAGGGGCAATGGAAACCCCCAACACGCGGCTAGACCCCCAAGGATCATAGGACCCAGAGATGCTCCCAATACTCATCACAATAGGTTTGGGATCACTCATCCTCCTGTACAAAACAACAACTTCGAGATCAAGCCAGGTTTCATCTCCATGGTGCAAAACAACAAGTTCCACGGCTTAGCAATGGAAGATCCCTTGGAGCACCTTGACAAATTCGAGCAAGTATGTGGGATGATCAAGATCAATGGCATATCCGAAGTTGCTTTCAAGCTGCGTCTCTTCCCCTTTTCACTCGGCGACAAGGCTAGGCATTGGGAGAAGACCCTCCCACAAGGCACCATCACCTCATGGGCCGAGTGTAAGAAGGCCTTTCTCTCAAAGTTCTTCTCTAGCACCAGGACAGCACGGTTGAGAAGCGAAATCAGCGGCTTCACTCAACGGAACAATGAGACATTCAACGAGGCAATGGAGCGTTTCAAAGACTACACGATCCAATGTCCTCATCACGGGTTCAGCGAGGAGACACTACTAAGTACCATATACCGTGGCGCTTCACCGAATATCAGGTTGTTGCTTGACACAGCTAGCAAAGGGAACTTGGCATTGAGTGATGGCAACTACGCTGAGGACTATGACCGTGCACCGAGAGGATCAGAGCTAGAGTCTCACAAAAGGAGCTGAAATCTTTGCATGAGAAGATAGATAAGCTGGTGTTAGCCAATCAGAAGCATGTTCACTTTGTTGGTGAAGCTGATAAGAATCAAGAGGAGTTAGAGTTGAGGCAAGAAGAAGCCAATTGGGTGGCGGGACAGAACAACTACAAACCTCAAGGCTACAACCAAGGCTACCAGAACAACAACCTCTCCTACCGAAGCACCAACGTAGCCAACCCTAAGGATCAACTGTACCCTGTTCAGCAAGCAAAACCTTTCATCCCTTACAACAAATGTTTTCAACCGAGTGGTGGTTTCCAAGGTCAAGGGCAGAACAACTTCCAAGGGCAACATCAAAGTAACAACGGCTACACGCCTAACTACCCTTCGGGCTTTGCACCTCAGCAGCAACAGCCGATGCAACAACAAGTTGATCCGGTTCAAGCAATGTTTCAACAGCTGATACAAGGGCAAGCCTCTACAAACCAGAAGTTTGCCGAGATGAACACTCGTCTAGACTCGTGTCTCACTGACTTCTCCACTCAGATCACCAACTTAAACAACAAGATCAAGCAGCTAGAGAAGGGGAAAGCAAGTACGAGTGGTCAGAATAGTCTTCCGGGAAAGTGTGAGCAGAATCCTAAGGAGTATGCTAACGCCATAACGTTGAGAAGCGGCAAAGAGCTCGAACCTCCGGTCTCTACTAAGAACAACGAGGACGTTGTAATTCAAGAGGGGGAGGGTAAACCTTCAGCTGATGATGATGAGATTTACTTTGACAACGTTTGGATCCAAAGACCAAGAAGAGGAGACAAAGCAGTTGTTGAGAAGAAAGCTGAGCAAACTACTAAGGAGAAGAATGCTTACGTGCCTCCACCATATGTACCTAAGCTGCCTTTTCCTGGCCGTTTCAAGAAGCATAGAATCCTCTTTGAGAAGCATCTTAAGGACGTGGAGATCAAGCTACCTCTCGTTGACTGCCTTGCAATGATGCCTAAATGCGCCAAATTCTTCAAAGACACTCTAGTGAAGAAGAATAAGGAAAGCAAGGAGGTACTTGTTCTAAGTGAAGAGTGTAGTGCTGTGATACATAAGGAGATAATCCCTAAGAAGTTGGGAGACCCTGGAAGCTTCACTATACCCTGCGCTTTAGGTCCTCTAGAGTTCAAGAGTTGCCTATGTGATCTTGGAGCTAGCATAAACCTGATGCCTCACTCAGTGGCTAAGAAGCTTGGCTTTACTCGTTTCAAAGACTGTCGGATCTCGTTGGTACTGGCTGATAGGAGTGTGAGGCTACCAGTGGGGCTGCTTGAAGATCTACCGGTGCGAATCAGTGGTGTGAACGTGCCTACGGACTTCGTCGTGCAGGAGATGGATGAAGTGCCTAAAGATCCACTCATCTTAGGGAGACCATTCCTTGCAACCGTCAGGGCTATCATAGATGTGAAGAATGGGAAGATTGCCTTGCACTTGGGAAAGGAGATAAGGCTTGACTTCGATATCAATGAGGTTCTGAAGAAGCCGACCATAGAAGGGCAAGCTTTCTACATTGAAACGATGGATGCCTTAGCGGATGAGTTGCTGGAAGAGCTGGCTATAGAAGACCATCTGAAGCTAGCACTGACTAAGGAGCCATGTGAGTTTGGCTATGTGGATCAGAGGACCCAGGAGTACGTCAACCTGCTGGATTCTAGGAAGATTGTTAAGAATGATGAAAGTTGCTGCCTAGAGATCGACTCCGAGATCGATGCTATCACTCGATCCAGGAGTCAGATCGAGAAGGCTATCGAGAACACAACTCGATCTGGTGCAGCAATCGACAGACAGATCAAGAGGAATGCTCGATCAGGAAAAACAATCGAGTCGACGATCGAGAGAGACCTCCTGATCATTTTGGGGTCCAATCAGGAGATCGACTCAGTGTCTCGATCCCTTACTCGATCCACATCAAATCAAGTGAATCGAGTGAAATGGCTCGATCTAGACGACATCGAGAGGAGAATCGACTGGAGGACTCGATTTCGGAAGGGATAGCGACGGAGGAAAGCAGTCTTAAGGGCCATGCCTCGGGGTCTAAGGAGGGTTCCAAGGAGGAAAGCAACAACAACAGCCACGAGGATGACTAGAGTGAGCTGTTAGCCCCAAAGGTGGACCTTAAGGAGCTCCCAAAAGGGCTAAGGTATGCTTTCTTAGGGCCTAATAACACCTATCCCATGATTGAGAATGAAAACCTAAGTGATGATGAGTTGCACTTGCTCGTGACTGAGCTGAGAAAGTATAGGAAGGCCATTGGATACTCTTTAAGTGACATCAAGGGCCTTTCACCAATGCTTTGCACTCACAGGATTCACTTGGATAATGAGAACGCCTCTTCTATAGAACATCAAAGGCGTTTGAATCCTAATTTGAAAGAGGTTGTTAAGAAAGAGATCCTTAAGCTTTTAGAGGCTGACGTGATCTATCCCATAAGTGACAGCACGTGGGTTTCTCCTGTACACGTGGTGCCTAAGAAGGGAGGGATCACGGTCATAAGGAAATATCATTTTCCTTTGCCTTTTATTGATCAAATGCTTGAGAGACTTGCTAATCACCCTTACTACTGTTTCCTCGATGGGTATAGCAGTTTCTTTCAGATATCAATTCACCCAAATATCAGGAGAAGACGACCTTCACATGTCCCTACGGTACCTTTGCATATCGAAGGATGCTGTTTGGATTGTGTAATGCACCGGCTACAATTCAGCGGTGTATGATGTCGATCTTCTCCGATCTAATAGAAGAGATGGTAGAGGTGTTTATGGATGACTTCTCTGTCTATGGTGCGTCCTTTTCTGCGTGTTTGTTGAATCTTTGCAGGGTACTAAAGCGTTGTGAAGAGACAAACTTGGTGCTAAACTGGGAGAAATGCCACTTTATGGTTAAGGAAGGGATCGTGCTTGGTCATAAGATATCAGAGAAGGGCATTGAGGTTGATCAGGCTAAAAATGGAGGTCATGATGGGTCTTGAGCCGCCGGTTAACGTTAAGGGAGTCAGAAGTTTCTTGGGACACGCCGGGTTCTATAGGCGCTTCATCAAGGATTTCTCCAAGATTGCACGCCCTCTTCCACGGTTGTTGTGCAAAGAAGCTGAGTTTGTGTTTGATGAGGAGTGTTTGCGAGCGTTCGTGACCATCAAGGAAGCCCTTACATCAGCCCCTATAGTTCAAGCACCAGACTGGACTCTACCCTTTGAGATCATGTGCGATGCTAGTGACTACACCGTAGGAGCCGTTCTTGGTCAGAGGAAAGAGAAGAAGCTACACGTGATCTACTATGCTTCAAGAACCTTGGATGACACGCAAACAAGGTATACCACTACGAAGAAGGAGTTGCTTGCAGTAGTGTTCGCCTTTGAGAAGTTCCGCTCATATCTTGTTGGTTCCAAGGCTATTGTTTACACGGATCACGCGGCTTTGCGATACATCTATTCGAAGAAGGACACTAAGCCTCGGCTCTTGAGGTGGATTCTCTTGCTCCAGGAGTTTGACATGGAGATTAAAGATAAGAAGGGAATAGAAAACGGAGTCGCTGACCATCTCTCACGTCTAAGGATCAACGAGTCTCTCCCCTTAGATGACTCTCTTCCAGGAGAGCAACTCATGTCGATCACCACGGCTGTTTATGGAAAGCTAGAGGGGCGGTTCGAAGAGGTGTTGAGTTTCAAAGAGGAGGATCTATCGTGGTATGCTGATGTCGTGAACTATTTAGCGTGTGGTGAGGAGCCAACACATCTTAACAGCTATCACAAGAAGCGGTTCATGAGAGAGGCTAGTGACTACTTTTGGGACGAGCCCTACTTATACAAGAGAGGAGTGGACAGTTTGTACCGGAGGTGTGTTACGAAGGAAGAAGCTAGAGACATCCTCTATCACTGCCATGGCTCTTCCTACGGAGGACACTTCGCTTCATTCAAAAGTGCCACGAAAGTGTTGCAAGCCGGTTTCTGGTGGCCGTCCATCTTTAAAGATGCACACGAGTTTGTGAAGAGCTGTGAGGCATGTCAACGAGCAGGGAATATTACTAAAAGGAACAAGATGCCTCAGGTTCTCATCTTCGAGGTTGACGTGTTCGACGCGTGGGGCATAGACTTCATGGGGCCATTCCTTCTTCATATGGCAACAAATACATCTTAGTAGCAGTGGATTATGTCTCTAAATGGGTTGAGGCTGTTGCTTCCCCTACAAACGACTCTAAGGTGGTGATCAATCTGTTCAAGAGTATCATTTTCCCGAGGTTTGGGGTACCTAAGGTGGTTATAAGCGATGGAGGAAGCCACTTCATAAACAAGGTCTTTGAGAACCTCTTGAGAAAGTATGGCATTAAGCATAAGGTGGCTACACCGTATCATCCTCAAACAAGCGGTCAAGTGGAAGTCTCCAACCGGCAAATCAAGGCTATACTGGAGAAGACCGTTAGAGCAACAAAGAAAGACTGGGCTGTGAAGCTGGACGACGCTCTTTGGGCTTACCGTACCGCCTTCAAAACACCGATTGGTACAACCCCTTTCACTCTACTCTATGGCAAGGGCTGTCATCTCCCGGTTGAGCTGGAACACCGTGCGTTGTGGGCTGTGAAGAGGCTGAACTTTGACCTCAAGACTGCTCAAGAGAGGCGCCTTATTCAGCTACATGAACTGGATGAGTTAAGACTGAACACTTATGAGAGCTCTCAGATATACAAGGAGCAGACTAAGGAAGCTCATGACAAGAAGTTGGTTGCCAAGGAGCTTAAGGAAGGAGGTTTAGTGTTGCTGTACAACTCAAGACTCAAACTCTTCTCGGGAAAGCTGAAGTCAAGGTGGAGCGGGCCGTTTGTGATCCAAAAAGTGTTGCCTTATGGAGCTGTTACATTGATGGGAAAGAGTGGCAGTGCATTCACCGTCAACGGACACAGAGTCAAGCCTTACTTGGCAGATGATAAAGCATTTTTCTCAAGCAGGTTTTATGATGCAGAGAGGTTATCAAACTCTAATGCAAGCAATGCTGTAGTATAGCAAGCAAGAGAGAGTCAATCCACTTCTAGGAGATAGAGAATGCACAGAGAATGCAAGGTCTAAAGCAAATCTAAGCAAAATGAGACAGTTTATTGTAAAATATCTAAAAACTAGATGCAGCAACTTAAACAGAATGAAACCTATTTTATAAATACTAGAAAGTAAGAAACTACCACGAGAAACAAACAGATTCATTAAAGGAGAAAGCTTCGAATTATTAAAAATCAACTAGTGGATCGACCACTAGATCGAGCGATAACAATCGATCTCGTCTAAAATCGTAAGAACAGTAAAGCTAATGACCAGGATGCTATCAGATAACAAGCGAATGAGGAGAATAGAGGTAAAGATGCTAAAAGAAAGGGCCTAGGGTTGAGATTCATGGTTAGGGGTATCAAAGGTTCGACCTTGGTTTTAAAACTTTAGATCTACTCACTTGGTGAGGATCTCTAAGCCTTGAAAACAAAACAAGATCTATCCGTGGCTTTCGGTATAGATCACTCTTTCATCCTCTCCTCCAAACCCATGGCTTTTGGTGGAAAGAGAGGTCGAAAGGCAAGGAAAACAGATTTCAAGTAAATGGCATAACTAATCCCCCAAACTTCCATGGCTTTTGGGAAGGGGTAACTAGTCTCTAAGGTGTGATCAACTGAGGCTCCTGGATCCTGCCAAGGTAAGGAACCTCTCGGATCATGAAGCTCTTGGCGTGAGAGTCTTCAAGCATTAAGCTTTCAACACCTTAGAAGAGATAGCCTTTAAAAACATTTAGAAAAACCCAAAATCGGAACCCTTTTAACCCCTTAATCTTCTCAACCCCGAACCCAAAGGAACTACTCACTACACATTAAGTAAATCAAGCAAAGCATAAGAAACGAGACGATAAACATGAAAGAAAAACTGGATTAAACGATAATGATTCGAATACAAAAGCTTAAAGGAAAAACCAGAGTTTCAACAATGGTGTTCTTCTTCAAAAAACGAGAGAGAAAACTTCAGGAAAAAGATAAGATCTAAAAGTTATCGAAAAAGGGTGTCGCCGCCTTGCCTAAAATGCCCAAACAAGCAAATGGCCCCCCCTTTGCTAGCAGCCAAAATCGGTTGAAAGGACAGAGATCGACTCCAAGATCGAGTGGTTCTCTCGATCATATCCGGGCATCGTGTCTTCGGCTCGATCCGGGTCTCGATCATCATCGGCGAATCGAGTGTTGCATCCGATCTCGGTATCGATCTTCGGCTGGATCGAGTGGTGTACTCGATCTGACTCTCGCTCTGCATGGCGTCATTTACGTCTGTACCGATTGATCGATTGCTTCACTCGATCTCCGTCTCGATCATTTTCCTTGTATCGCCTAGTTGGCTCGATCTTCTGGTCGATCAACTCCTAGATCGACCGGCCATGCTCGATCTGCTACTCGATCTCTGGTCCTTAGCATATTTCCGAGCTCCCACGAACTGCTACATCAGCTTCAACACGTCCACGAACCTCCACGACTCCAAAGCAGCCAGAAACAACCTGAATGTGATGCAAAATGCAAGGAAAATGCATATGCTGATGCAAGAATGCTCTAGGACTCTAAGTGATGCAATATATCCTAAAACATGATACAAATGCATGAAAAGCTAACTAATGGGTATGCAAAATGTATGCAATATGCAATGACATCAACTCCCCCAAAATTACTTCTTGCTTGCCCTCAAGCAACAGAAAATAAGTAAGGAAGAGAGGTTTTCAGAAAAATGAATGGGGTTTTAAACTTTTTGCAAAGGTGCCTTTCAAAAGAATCATCTCAATGTCCCAGTTAACAGTTCTAAAATGCTATGCTTACACTCATACTCCAAAGAACTTAGCCATACTCATCACACAAAGAAATTAAAATCATGACTCTCCTATTCCTAACAATCAAAGAAACTCATCCTTTAACATTCCTTAACATTCGAACCATGAATCAAACTTATGCACTTTAAAGCAAAACACACTTGGCTAAGGGTTATGGTTATGAGCATAGAATGATCTCATTTGAAAATGGTTTATAAATAGAACAAGGGTTTCTCTCAAAAATGGATGAACTTGTGCATAATGCTAAAGGTAAAAACAATTTATGCATACATGATTAGATTTTCATCTACCCATGTAAACTATCAAATGATCCTATACCCCTCTTATTCAAGAAATTTTATCCTCACTCACCACTTAAGAGTCTACCCTTTCTTCACAAACTTAGCAATCCCCAATTCAAAACAAAGATATTTTTAAACTTTTTAGGCTAGTGAAAAGGTTTTGAAAAATACTTTTGCTCTTTAGAAATTTCTTATTAGTAGCTCTCTTATTCTTTCTTTTTTTTTATTTTATTATTTGGCACTTAGGTTCTTTTTTTTTTTTTTTTCTTTTTTTTTATTATGGGAGAGCTACCTCCTGAAATTATTAGAGCATACTTATGTTTTAAAAACAACATTTCACTTAAAACCACATTTCTTTCCTTAAAACACAAAGTCTTTGAAACCGAAAACAATTGATCAAGAAAGCAACCCCAATGATCCCCCAAACTTATCCTAAGCCTACACCTAGCTTCAAAATGCAAAGCTGGCAACAATATGAAAACCAAATCATGTCGCCTAAACCTAACACTTTATGCCAAGTTCAAACTAAAAGTAAGGCCTCACAAAGATGTCACACAAGAACATTTGGCTTCAAAGGAGGGTAAGGTTCAAGGAGGGAGTTCTACTTAGGCTCACGAAGAGTGGTAAAAAGGAAGAAGAGGGCCTAAATATTTTAAAACCATGTGTTCGTTTTCAAATGCATAAGAATGATAATTAGAGTTTCAAATCAAGGTTTTCACTTACTAGAATGAGTTTCAAATCATGAGAGTTCAATTCAAGCCACGAAAATCCTAACTAGTGATCCAAGCATGGTAAGAACTTACTTTCAAAGCATAGACAAAACATTAGAGAACTACTAACTAGGGCATTGAAACAATTCATAAGTAAAAACACCTTTTCAAGAAATTCTAACCCCTTATGCAAAATGCAAACAACCTAGGTGATATGAGAAACTCTAGACTCAATCCTAACATGTTTTAAAAAGATGAATGCAACTACATGAATCTTTGAAAAGTTTTTAAAAATTTTACCAATTTTTCATGACTAAAGACTCAAGGATGCAAAAAGGAAAATAAGATCAAAGAACACAAGATTAAATCACACCTATACTCCCCCAAACTTGCTTGACACCGTCCCGGTGGCAAACTCATCCGAAGGAGCATCAAAACACAATGCAAGGAACAAATATGAGCGGTTATATACAATGGAAGAAGGTTGTTTACCTCTGGTCTAGGCTCGGCTGGAACTTGAGGATGTTCCAGAGGAGCTAGAGATTGTTGCTTTTCCTTTGTCGCCTGGTTCTTGGAGAGAGTGGCGCGCCGGTTGAATGCTTCCTTGGGTCTCGCGGATGATAATACCGCCGGTGGAGAGCCTTCTCTTCTCGGGTTGTTGCACCTCTTGACTTGCAGCTTTCTTGGGCGAGCCTCCCTGAAGTGCTTTGACCTTCTTTCCCAGCTTCTTAAGCATCTTGCCTTGCCACTTATTGATCTTCCTTTGCATCTCCACAACTGATGCTAGGAACTTCTCGGTTTTTGTCCTCGGCTCAAAGTCCAGCTTGGGAAGTGTGAAGGCTTCGGGCATCTCATCTTCTGTGCCTGGAGACTCTGACCTTTGACGCGGGGCAATGGCTGAAGCAGGCGGTCCTCCTAAAGGGGCAAAGCATTCTTCCTCCGTGGGCAAGAACTCGATGTTCCCAACACCAAGCAGCTCGGTTTCATCTTTGTTGGGGAGGATGCACACTCTCTTCTTGTCTTCGTCATCAGTGAAGAGGTAGGCATAGAACCCTTCTGCTGGCGTGCGTCTCAAGCTATCAGTATTCCTCATGTATGCTTCATCCATGAAAGCTCTGTTTGGGACGTGAGCAAAGTCATGAATGAGCACACCGGCTTGCACGAACAAAGGAGTGAGGAAGCCGCCAATGTAAGAGGAGGTTGCCTTGCACCGCAAGGCATAGGCCTTGTATTTCACCAAAGAAGCCGCGAGTACACAGCCGTAGTTCACTTCATCGCCGAGTTCATCTTCTATGGGCTCTTCATTTGCATCCAGGTCAGACACCAAGTGCTTCACACCTTGGAAGAGGAAGCACAGCTCCGTCTTCGTGACCGTAGGAGCAACAGACCTTCCACTGAACGTGTTGGCAATCAGCTTCAGAGTATACCTCAGAACCGGGCTCCTTACTCGCTTGATCTTAGCAGTGTTGGCTTTGTAGTCCTCATTGCGGATCAGATCCCAAAATTCGTCGGCTTTCTTGAAGGCTGGGAACTCCACCTTGTGTGCATCAACGTTGAGACCGTAGGCTTGGCATAGCTCAGGGATGGAGAGTGTATAGGCTTGACGTCCAACTTTAAAGTAGAGGCGGCCTTGAGAAGGGACGGGTGCACTAGGATTCTCATACCGGAACTCCAAGGTGGCAAGGAAGTCTATTGTCACTTCAGGAATGGTTGGGCAATCCATCCGTGACAGACATCTTAAGCCAATGTTCTTGAAGAGTTGGTCGAAGTCCCCAAGAATCCCAAGCTTAGACAACAGCTCTCGATCAGCAAACTTTGTAGGTTCAAACCGGAGCCTCTCCAACCGCTTCTTATCCCTCTTTTCATCTTTGCTCCACCTGACCCTCTCTTGAACTACCACTTCTTGTCCTTCTCCTTCTTGTGCTTGCTCTTCTCTGGTTCTCTTTGGTGCCATTGTTCCTCGGCATGAGACCGAGTCCTCCAGTCGATTCTCCTCTCGATATCGTCTAGATCGAGCCATTTCGCTCGATTCACTTACTCGATTTGATAGGGATCGAGTGAGGGATCGAGACGCTGAGTCGATCTCTTGATTGGACTCCAAAATGATCGGGAGGTCTCTCTCGATCGCCGGCTCGATTGTTTTTCCTGATCGAGCATTCTTCTCGATCTGTCCATCGATTGTTGCACCTGATCGAGTTGTGTTCTCGATTGACTTGTCGATCTGACTCCTGGATCGAGTGATAGCGTCGATCTCGGGGTTGATCTCTAGGCAGCAACCCTCTTTTTTCTTGATAATCCTCCTCGAATCCAGCAGGTTCACGTACTCTTGGGTTCTCTGGTCCACATAGCCAAACTCCCCTGGCTCCTTAGTCAGTGCTAGCTTCAGATGGTCTTCTAGAGCCAGCTCTTCCAGCAACTCATCCGCCAATGCATCCATCGTTTCAATATAGAAAGCTTGTCCTTCAATGGTTGGCTTCTTTAGAACCTTGTTGATGTCGAAGTCTAGCCTGATCTCCTTCCCCAAATGCAAGGCAATCTTCCCATTCTTCACATCTATTATAGCCCCGGCGGTTGCAAGGAACGGTCTCCCTAAGATGTGTGGGTCTTTAGGCTCTTCATCCATATCCCACACTACAAAGTCTGTAGGTACGTTTACACCACTGATTTGTACCGGTAAATCTTCAAGCAGCCCCACTGGTAACCTCACGCTTCTATCAGCCAGCACCAATGAGATCCGACTGTCTTTAAACCGAGTAAAACCAAGCTTCTTAGCCACGGAGTGAGGCATCAAGTTTATGCTAGCTCCGAGATCACACAAGCAACTCTTGAACTCTAGAGGGCCCAAAGCGCAGGGTATAGTGAAGCTTCCAGGATCTCCCAACTTCTTAGGGACTATCTCCTTGTGTATAACCGCGCTACACTCTTCACTTAGCACAAGTACTTCCTTGCTTTCTTTATTCTTCTTCACAAGGGTGTCCTTGAAAAACTTGGCGCACTTGGGCATCATAGCTAGACAATCATCAAGAGGAAGCTTGATTTCCACTTCTCTCAGGTGCTTCTCAAACAAGATCCGGTGCTTCTCTATAAGCTGCTTTTTGAAACGACCGGGAAATGGCAACTTTGGTACGTAAGGTGGGGGCACGTAGTCATTCTTCTCCTTGGTGGTTAGCTCAGCTTTCTTCTCAGCGACCGCCTTATCTCCTCTCCTCGGCCCTTGGATCCAAACGTTGTCAAAGTTTATCTCATCATTATCAGCCGAAAGTTTACCCTCCCCCTCTTGAATTACAACGTCCTCGTTGTTCTTTGTAGAGACCGGAGGTTCGAGCTCTTTGCCGCTTCTCAACGTTATAGCATTAGCATACACCTTGGGATTCTGCTCACACTTGCCCGGAAGACTGTTCTGACCACTCGTACTTGCTTTGCCTTTCTCCAACTGCTTGATCATGTTGTTTAGGTTGGTGATCTGAGTGGAGAAGTCGGTTAGAGATGAGTCTAGGCGAGTGTGCATTTCAGCAAACTTCTGGTTAGTAGAGGCTTGCCCTTGTATTAGCTGTTGAAACATTGCTTGAACCGGATCAACTTGTTGTTGCATCGGTTGTTGTTGCTGAGGTGCAAAGCCCGGAGGGTAGTTAGGAGTATAACCCTTGTTGTTTTATTGTTGCCCTTGGAAGTTGCTTTGCCCTTGACCTTGGAAACCACTACTCGGTTGAAAACCTTTGTTGTAAGGGATGAAAGGTTTTGCTTGCTGAGCAGGGTACACTTGATCTTTAGGGTTGGCTACGTTGGTGCTTCGGTAAGAGAGGTTGTTGTTCTGGTAGCCTTGAGTGTAGCCTTGAGACTTGTAGTTGTTCTGTCCAGCCACCCAATTTGCTTCTTCTTGGCTTAGCTCTAACTCCTCTTGGTTTTCATCAGCTTCACCAACAAAGTGAACATGCTTCTGATTAGCTAACACCAACTTGTCAATCTTCTCATGCAAAGATTTGAGCTCCTTCTTGTGAGACTCTAACTCGGATCCTCTTTGTGCACGGTCATAGTCTTCAGCATAGTTTCCATCACTCAACGCCAAGTTTTCTATCAGCTCCATACCCTCTTCTACCTCTTGACCAAGGAAGTTCCCTTTGATAGCTGTATCAAGCAACAACCTGATCTTTGGTGAAGCTCCACGGTATATGGTACTGAGTAGAGTCTCTTCGCTGAACCCATGATGAGGACATTGGATCGTGTAGTCTTTGAAACGCTCCATTGCCTCGTTGAATGTCTCATTGTTCCTTTGAGTGAAACCACTGATTTCGCTTCTCAACCGAGCTGTCCTTGTGCTTGAGAAGAACTTTGAGAGAAATGCCTTCTTACACTCAGCCCATGACGTGATGGTGCCTTGTGGGAGGGTCTTCTCCCAATGTCTAGCTTTGTCTCCGAGTGGAAAGGGGAAGAGACGCAGCTTGAAAGCATCTTCGGATATGCCATTGATCTTGATCATCCCACATACTTGCTCGAAGTTTTCTAGGTGCTCCAAGGGGTCTTCCATTGCTAGACCGTGGAACTTGTTGTTTTGCACCATGGAGATGAAACCTGGCTTGATCTCGAAGTTATTGTTTTGTACAGGAGGAGGAGTGATCCCAAACCTATTGTGGTGGGTATTGGGAGTATCTCCGGCTCCTATGATCCTCGGTGGTCTAGCCGCGTGTTGGGGCTTTCCATTGCCCCGTCCTGCTGGAGGAGGTCCTTCTGGATGCTCGTGTTCAGCCATAGCTTCAAAGTCAACCAAACCGTGCTGAACAATCTCCTCAAAGGCTCTTGTTTGCTCTCTGACTCTCCTTTGCCGTGAGTGACCAAGTTGATGAATGTTGTCTAAGGGTTGTAGAAGATTGTTGTCTCCCCTTGAACGAAGATTCATGTACCTGAAAACACACGTGTGAGAGTAGAAGTATTAGTAACTTGAAAAAGGTAAAGACTTAGTCTTTGTTAAGACCCAAATCTCTATGTTCTCTAAACAGTCCTAGAATGGCAACGGCGCCATTTGATAAAGCATTTTTCTCAAGCAGGTTTTATGATGCAGAGAGGTTATCAAACTCTAATGCAAGCAATGCTGTAGTATAGCAAGCAAGAGAGAGTCAATCCACTTCTAGGAGATAGAGAATGCACAGAGAATGCAAGGTCTAAAGCAAATCTAAGCAAAATGAGACAGTTTATGGTAAAATATCTAAAAACTAGATGCAGCAACTTAAACAAAATGAAACCTATTTTATAAATACTAGAAAGCAAGAAACTACCACGAGAAACAAACAGATTAATTAAAGGAGAAAGCTTCGAATTATTAAAAATCGACTAGTGGATCGACCACTAGATCGAGCGATAACAATCGATCTCTTCTAAAATCGTAAGAACAGTAAAGCTAATGACCAGGATGCTATCAGATAACAAGCGAATGAGGAGAATAGAAGTAAAGATGCTAAAAGAAAGGGCCTAGGGTTGAGATTCATGGTTAGGGGTTTCAAAGGTTCGACCATGGTTTTAAAACTTTAGATCTACTCACTTGGTGAGGATCTCTAAGCCTTGAAAACAAAACAAGATCTATCCGTGGCTTTCGGTATAGATCACTCTTTCATCCTCTCCTCCAAACCCATGGCTTTTGGTGGAAAGAGAGGTCGAAAGGCCAGGAAAACAGATTTCAAGTAAATGGCTTAACTAATCCCCCAAACTTCCATGGCTTTTGGGAAGGGGTAACTAGTCTCTAAGGTGTGATCTTCTGAGGCTCCTGGATCCTGTCAAGGTAAGGAACCTCTCGGATCATGAAGCTCTTGGCGTGAGAGTCTTCAAGCATTAAGCTTTCAACAACTTAGAAGAGATAGCCTTTAAAAACATTTAGAAAAACCCAAGATCGGAACCCTTTTAACCCCTTAATCTTCTCAACCCCGAACCCAAAGGAACTACTCACTACACATTAAGTAAATCAAGCAAAGCATAAGAAACGAGACGATAAACATGAAAGAAAAACTGGATTAAACGATAATGATTCGAATACAAAAGCTTAAAAGAAAAACAAGAGTTTCAACAATGGTGTTCTTCTTCAAAAAACGAGAGAGAAAACTTCAGGAAAAAGATAAGATCTAAAAGTTATCGAAAAAGGGTGTCGCCGCCTTGCCTAAAATGCCCAAACAAGCAAATGGTCCCCCCTTCGCTAGCAGCCAAAAACAGTTGAAAGGACAGAGATCGACTCCAAGATCGAGTGGTTCTCTCGATCATATCCGGGCATCGTGTCTTCGGCTCGATCCGGGTCTCGATCATCATCGGCGAATCGAGTGTTGCATCCGATCTCGGTATCGATCTTCGGCTGGATCGAGTGGTGTACTCGATCTGACTCTCGCTCTGCATGGCGTCATTTACGTCTGTACCGATTGATCGATTGCTTCACTCGATCTCCGTCTCGATCATTTTCCTTGGATCGCCTAGTTGGCTCGATCTTCTGGTCGATCAACTCCTAGATCGACCGGCCATGCTCGATCTGCTACTCGATCTCTGGTCCTTAGCATATTTCCGAGCTCCCACGAACTGCTACATCAGCTTCAACACGTCCACGAACCTCCACGACTCCAAAGCAGCCAGAAACAACCTGAATGTGATGCAAAATGCAAGGAAAATGCATATGCTGATGCAAGAATGCTCTAGGACTCTAAGTGATGCAATCTATCCTAAAACATGATACAAATGCATGAAAAGCTAACTAATGGGTATGCAAAATGTATGCAATATGCAATGACATCAGCAGACAGCTATAACAAGGAGAGTACCTCGGTGCTTCTCCAAGACCCACCATCCGCCTAAACCAAGTAAAGTCTAGCTAAGGACGTTAAAGAAAGCGCAATTGGGAGGCATTCCCATGTCTATCCTATACATATTTCTGCTTTCTTTCTCTTTCAGTTTTATGTTTTTATTTTGCAAGTGTGTAGGAACAGGTATGAGGAGTCTAAACCTTGATCTTGAAGTCCAAAAGAGGCGATAGGGGTTAAGAAAAGGCTAGAGATCGAGTGCTAGATCGACTGATCCTGACTCGATCTTTGCTAGATCGAGTCAGTGAATCGAAAGGAGCCAGTTGATCTAGACGAGAACGAGTGATAAAATCGACCTTGACGAAAACGGATCGATCGATCCAAAATGGATCGACCGATCTAATTTCTCTCGGGAAAATCTGTTGAAAACAGATCGATCACTCGACTCGATCCATCACTCGATCTATGCCAAATCGACCCCCAAATCGAGGACGAAGCTCGATCATGAAAACTTAGTCGTGGAGCCAACATCTCTACGATCGAGGGAGCCAATCGATCCAAGACTCGATTCATCAAATCGAGTAACCCTCTCGATCTAAGCCATTATGGGCATAAGATGGAGTCCTAGATCGACCAAACGGACTTGATCTCATGCCGAGGTAACATTTTCTTTCCCTCCTTTATTCTTTTCCCTCCAATTTTTAAATTCAAAACTTGGTCAAGGCAAGCATCTTTGACCATGAAAGATGTGTCTTGACCAAGACTTTGTCAGAAAACCACCTTTACTACCCATGGTTTTGCCTTTTGCTAGTCTTTAAATATTTTGCTACCCAGGGAGAAGGACAAGAGGTGGCTGTTCAAGAGAGGGTCAGATGGAGTAAGGATGAGAAGAGGGACAAGAAACGGCTTGATAGGCTTCATTTTGAGCCTACCAAGTTTGCTGATCGGGAGCTGCTGTTCAAGCTAGGGATTCTTGGGGATTTTGACCAACTCCTCAAGAACATTGGCCTAAGATGTCTGTCACGGATGGATTTCCCAACCATTCCAGAAGTGACAATAGACTTCCTTGCCACGTTGGAGTTCCGTTACGAGAATCCTAGCGCACCCGTTCCTTCACAAGGTCGCATCTCCTTCAAGGTTGGACGTCAAGCCTACAGCCTCTCCATCCCCGAGCTATGTCAAGCGTATGGTCTCAACGCGGATACCACAAAGGTCGAGTTTCCCTCCTTCAAGCGAGCTAATGATTTTTGGGACCTGATTAGCAACGAGGACTACAAAGCCAACACCTCCAAGATCAAAAGAGTGAGAAGCCCGGTGCTGAGGTACACACTGAAGCTGATCGCCAACACGTTTAGTGGAAGATCAGTTGCTCCCACGGTCACAAAGACCGAGCTTTGCTTCCTGTTCCAAGGCGTGAAGCACTTGGTGTGTGACCCGGATGAGAATGACGAGCCTATGGAGGATGACCTCGGCGACGAGGTGAACTACGGATGTGTGCTTGCTGCCTCCTTGGTGAAATACAAGGCTTATGCTTTGCGGTGCAAGGCAACTTCCTCTTTCATTGGCGGCTTCCTCACTCCTCTATTCTTGCAAGCTGGTGTGCCTATACACGACTTCGCACATGTACCAGCCAGAGCTTTCATGGATGAGGCCTACATGAGGAATACCGACAGCTTGGGACGCACGCCAGCAGAAGGGTTTTACGCCTACCTCTTCATAGACGACGAAAAAAAGAAGAGTGTGCATCCTGCCAAACAAAGACGAGACCGAGCTGCTTGGTGTTGGGAACTTCGAGTTCTTGCCAACGGAAGAGGAGTGCTTTGCCCTCTAGGAGGACCGCCTGCCCCAGCGATTGCTCCTCGTCAAAGGCCCGAGTCTCCAGCCACGGAAGATGAGATGCCCGAAGCCTACACCCTTCCCAAGTTAGACTTTGAGCCGAGAACCAAAACAGAGAAGTTCCTAGCATCTGTTGTGGAGATGCAAAGGAAAATCAACAAGTGGCAAGGCAAAATGCTCAAGAAACTTGCCAAGAAGGTCAAGGCACTTCAAGGAGGCTCGCCTAAGAAGGATGCAAGTGAGAGGTTCACCAACCCGAGAAGAGGAGGCTCTCAACCGGTGGAGTTGTCATCTGTGAGACCCAAGGCAGCAACATTCAGCCGGCACGCCTTTCTCTCCAAGAACCAACCGACAAGGGCAAAACCATAGTCTCTAGCTCCTCTGGAACATCCTCAAGTTCCAGCCGAGACTAGACCAGAGGTAACAACCTTCTTCCATTGTACATAACCGCTCATATTTGCATCTTTTTGCTTTGTGTTTTGGTGCTCCTTCGAATGTGTTTGCCACCGGGACGGTGTTAAGCAAGTTTGGGGGAGTACATGTGTGGTTTGACATGTGTTTTCTGATCTTATTTTTCTTTAGCATCCTTGAGTCTTTAGTTCATGAAAAATTGGTAAAATTTTTAAAATTTTTTCAAAGATTCATGTAGTTGCATTCATCTTGTCAAAACATATTAGGATTGAGTCTAGAGTTTCTCTTAGCATCTAGGTTGTTTGCATTTGCATAAGGAGTTAAAGTTTCTTAAAAAGGTGTTTTATACTCATGAATTGTTTCAATGCCCTAGTTAGTGGTTCTCTAATGCTTTGCTTATGCTTTGAAAGTAAGTTCTTACCATGCTTGGATCACTTGCTATGATTTTCGTGACTTGAATTGAACTCTCATGATTTGAAACTTGTCCTAATAAGTGAAAACCTTAATCTCAAATTTTAATTATCATCCTTATGCATTTGAAAATGAACACATGGATTTTAAAATATTTAGGCTCTCTTCTTCCTTTTTACCACTCTTTGTGAGCCTAGTTAGAACTCCCACCTTGACCCTTACCCTTCTTTGAAGCCAAATATTTCTTGTGTGACATCATTGTGAGGCCTTCTTCTTTCGGTTTTGAACTTAGCATAAAGTATTAGGTTTAGGCGACATGATTTGGTTCTCATATGATTGCTAGCTTTGTCTTTTAAAGCTAGGATTAGGCTTAGGATAAGTTTGGGGGATCATTGGGGTTGTTTTCATGTCTATTTGTTCTCGGTTTCAAAGAGTTTAGTGTTTAAAAGAAAGAAATGGGTTTTAAGTGAAAGGTTGTGTTTAAAAACTATATATATGCTCTAATAAATTTCAGGAGGTAACTCTCCCAAATAAAAGTAAAAAAAAAAAGAGCCTAAGTGCCAAATAAAAATAAAAAAAGAGAGAAAAGAAAAAAAAAATAAGAGAGCTACCAATAAGAAATAATTAAAGAGCAAAATTATTTTCAAAACCTTTTCACTAGCCTAAAGAGTTTAAAAATGTTTTTGTTTCGAATTGGAGAATGCTAAGCTTTGAGAAGAAAAATGGTAGATTCTAAGTGGTGAGTGAGGATGAAAGTTAATAAATGAGAGGGGTTTAAGATCATTGTTAGTTTACATGGGTAGATGAGAATCTGATTATGTATGCATCAATTGCCTTCACCTTTAGCATTATGCATAAAGTTCTTGCCATTTTTGAGAGAAACCCTTGTTTTAATTGAAAACTCTTTTCAAATGAGATCATTCAATGCTCAAAACCTACACCCTTAGCCAAATGTGTTTTGCTTTAAAGTGCATAAATTTGATTCATGGTTCGGATGTTAATGAATGTTAAAGGATGAGTTTCTTTGATTGTTAGGAATAGGAGATTCATGATCTGAATATCTTTGTGTGATGAGTATGGCTAAGTTCTTTGGAGTAAGAGTGTGTGCATAGCATTTTAGAACTGTTAACTAGGACATTGAGATTGATTCATTTGAAAGGCACATTTGCAAGAAGCTTAAACCCCCATTCGTTTTTCTTAAAACCTCTCTTCCTTACTTATTTTCTGTTGCTTGAGGGCAAGCAAGAAGTAAGTTTGGGGGAGTTGATGTTACCGCATATTACATACATTTTGCATACATATTAGTTAGCTTTTCAGGCATTTACATCACATTTTAGACTAGATTGCATCACTTAGAGTCCTAGAGCATTCTCGCACCAGCATACGCATGTTCCTTGTATTTTGCATCACATTCAGGTTGTTTCTGGCTACTTTGGAGTCGTGGAGGTTTGTGGACGTGCTGAAGCTGTTGTGGCGGTTCGTGGAAGCTCGGAATATTGCTAAGGACCAGAGATCGAGGAACAGATCGAGCATGGCAGGTCGATATAGGGTGAGATCGACCAGAAAATCGAGAAGACCAGGCGATCCAAGGAGATTGATCGAGACGAAGATCGAGTGAAGCAATCGATCAAACGGTACAGACGTAAATGACGCCATGCAGAGGGAGAGCCGGATCGAGTACACCACTCGATCCAACTGAAGATCGATACCATGATCGGATGCAGCACTCGATCCGCCAAAGATGATCGAGACCCAGATCGAGTTGAAGTCACGATGTCCGAAGATGATCGAGAGAGCCGCTCGATCCCGGAGTCGATCTCTGTCCTTTGAACTGCTTTTGGCCGCTAGCGAGGGGGGGACCATCGACTTGTTTTCGCCATTTTGAGAAGGCGGAGACGTCCTTTTCCCACACAACTTTTCATCCTTATCTTTTTATGCTTTTCTCTCGGGTTTTGGAGATAATCCACCATTGTCAAACCTAGAGTTTTTCTTGTTTTTGTAATCGAATCGTTTGAGTTTAATCTAGTTTTCTTTTCATGTTCATCGTTTCTTTCTCCATGCCTTGCTTGATTTATCTTATGTGTAGTGAGTAGTTCATTTGGGTTCGGGGTTGAGAGGATCGAAGGGGTTAAAAGGGTTTCATTCTTGGGGTTTTCTAGTGTTTTAATGGCTATCTCTTCTAAGGTCTCGAATTCTCAAAGCTTAAAGACTCTCACGCCAAGAGCTTTATGATCCGAGAGGTTCCTTACCTTGACAGGATTCAGGGACCTCTGAAGATCACACCCTGGAGACTAGTTACCCCTTCCCAAAAGCCATGGAAGTTTGGGGGACTAGTTAAGCCATTCGTTTGAAATCTGTTTTCCATGCCCTTCAACCTCTCTTTCCACCAAAAGCCATGGGTTTGGAGGAGAGGATGAAGGAGTGATCTATACCGAAAGCCACAGATAGATCTTGATTAGTTTTCAAGGCTTAGAGATTCTCACAAAGTGAGTCGATTTAAAGTTTTTAACCCAAGTTCGGACCTTTACCCCTGACCATGAATCTCAACCCTAGGCCCTCTCTTTTAGCATCTTTACATCTTCTCTCGTCATTCGCTTGATCTTTGATAGCATCCTGGTCGTTAGTTTTACAGTTTTTGCATTTTTAGACGAGATCGATTGTTATTGCTCGATCTAGTGGTCGATCCCATGGCCGATCCACTACTCGAATTTTAGTAATTCGTAGCTTTGTCTTTTAATTATTCTGTTTGTTCCTCATGGTAGTTTGATCATTCCTGGTAATATTAAAATAGTTTGCATTCCATTTAGTTGCTGCATTTAGTTTTTAGAGATTTTCTCAAAACCTTTCTTGTTTCGCTTAGATTTGCATAGTCCTTGCATTCTCCTTGCTTTTTCTATCATCCTAGGTGTGGATTGACTCTCTCTTGCATACTGTGCTATAACCTGTCTTGCATTTGAGTTTGATAGTGATATGATCGCGGTCAATGATCGTTCCTTTCAAGCTAAGTGAGGAAGAATTCGTGGTGAATGGTGGAATGATCCGAATGGTGGAAAGGGGGTTGTTTCAGTGAAGGGGAAAAGTGGGAAAAGAGTGAAGATGGAATGTAGCAAGAGAGATGGAAAGCTCTTGATACAAAACTACTAGAACACAAGGGTATGACGCACCTAGGTTCTAAGAAGGATTTCTCAAGGATATGACGCACCAAGAGAGATGATCTATTTTGCAAAAGAGATTTTATTCAAAAGATAGATGAAACCACAGAAACAACTAACTCACGGTTTTAAGAGGAGAAGAGAGAGAGAGGAAGAAGAACGGTCAACAAGAGAGCAATAAGTTGGTCTTGGGACAAACCCCCTTGACTAACCATGGATGACTCTTGTTCAAAATATCACAAACTACAAGAAAGACACAACTAAAAACAAGGAAAAGAACCTAGACACATCCAAGCCACGGATGGTAGGAAGAAGTGGGCTTGGAACAAGGCCAAGCTAAATGGGCAATGACAATGTGGGAATACTTGCCTCGTTAAAAACCTTAGTGAGAAAACCCAATGGGACAAAACTCACTAAGGGAAAAAGAGCACAAAGTATCCCACAAACCCACTAGCTTAGTCCCCGGCTACAATGCAGACCAGTGTGGAACGTGTAGCCTCCTTAGTACTTGATTCATACTTAAACTGATTAAGTAGAACCTCTAAGGCATTTTGAAATGCCTTAGTCCTAGCTCGGGTCATTGGGCCTCCTTGTATCTTAAGAACTTCTTCAACCTCCTTCTGGTCTTGATCTTGTGGTCCAACGGCTACAAGCTCATCTTCTAGGTTAGGTGTCCCCATGCTCATATCAGATAGCCTCATTGCATACTCACCCTTGCAAAGAAATTGTTTATCATCGGCTTAGTGTCCTTCTTGGAATAGATGTAGCGCAAAGCTGCGTGATCCGTGTAAACTAGGGTCTTGGAACCCACGAGGTAAGCTCTGAACTTCTCAAAGGCAAATACAACCGCTAATAGCTCCTTCTCAGTAGTGGTGTACCTCTTTTGCGTGTCATCCAATGTTCTTGAAGCATAGTATATCACGTGCAGCTTCTTATCCTTCCTTTGGCCTAGAACAGCTCCCACGGCGTAGTCACTAGCATCGCACATAATCTCGAAAGGGAGAGTCCAATCTGGTGCTTGCACTATAGGCGCGGATACTAGGGCTTCCTTGATTGTCACGAAAGCTTGCAAACACTCCTCATCAAAGACGAATTCAGCCTCCTTGCACAACAGCTGAGTGAGAGGGCGTGTAATCTTAGAGAAGTCTTTAATGAAACGCCTGTAGAAGCCGGCGTGTCCCAAGAAGCTTCTCACCCCTTTTACGTTAACTGTCATCACATCAATCTTTGCCTTGTTGACTTCAATACCCTTCTCTGATATCTTATGTCCAAGCACGATCCCCTCCTTAACCATGAAGTGGCATTTTTCCCAGTTGAGCACCAAGTTTTTCTCCTCACAACGCTTTAAAACCCTGCAAAGATTCAACAAACACGCAGAAAAGGACGCACCATAGACCGAGAAGTCATCCAAAACACCTCTACCATCTCTTCTATTAGATCGGAGAAGATCGACATCATACACCGCTGAAACGTAGCCGGTGCGTTGCACAATCCGAATGGCATCTTTCGATACGCGAAGGTACCATAAGGGCATGTAAAGGTCGTCTTCTCCTGATCGTTGGGATGGATTGGTATTTGGAAAAATTCACTATATCCATCAAGAAAGCAATAGTAGGGGTGATTAGCAAGTCTTTCAAGCATTTGATCAATAAAACGCAAGGGAAAATGATTCATTATAGTAGCAAGATTAAGCTTCCTATAGTCAATACACATACGGTGTCCAGCAATAGTCCTATAGGTATAAGCTCATCTTTGTCATTCTTAACGACCTTGATCCCTCCCTTCTTAGGCACCACCTGTACGGGAGAAACCCACGTGCTGTCACTTTTGGGATAGATCACGTCAGCCTCTAAAAGCTTAAGAATCTCCTTCTTGACAACCTCTTTCAAATTTGGATTCAAACGCCTCTGATGTTCTATAGAAGAGGCGTTCTCATTATCCAAGTGAATCCTATGAGTGCAAAGCATTGGTGAAAGGCCCTTGATGTCACTTAGAGAGTACCCAATGGCCTTCCTATACTTTCTCAACTCAGTTAAGAGTGATTGCAACTCATCATCACTCAAGTTTTCATTCACAATCACATGATAGGTTTCGTTAGGCCCTAAGAAAGCATACCTTAGCCCTTTTGGGAGCTCCTTAAGGTCCACCTTTGGAGCTAACAGCTCGCTCCAATCGTCCTCGTGGCTGTTGCTGTTGTTCTCCTTCTTAGAACCTTCCTTAGGACCCGAGATATGGCCTTTGAGGCTGCTTTCTCCAAACGCTATCCATTCTGAATTCGAGTCGTCAGGTCGATCTTGCTCTCGATGTTGTCTAGATCGAGCAGTTTCGCTCGATTCATTCACTCGATTTAATATGGATCGAGTGAGGGATCGAGACGCTGAGTCGATTTCCAGATTAGACCTCAAATTGATCGGAAGGCCTTTCTCGATCTCGAACTCGATTGTTTTCCTAGATCAATCACATTGCTCGATCTGACTGTCGATTGCTGCACCGGATCGAGTTGTGCTCTCGATTGTCTTCTCGATTTGACTCCTGGATCGAGTAATGTCATCGAACTTGGACTCGATCTCTAGGTAAACGCCTACATCTTCAAGCATAACTTTCCTCGAATCAAGCAAGTTGACGTACTCCTGAGTCCTCTGATCCACATAACCAAACTCTCCTGGCTCCTTAGTTAGTGCCAGCTTCAAATGATCTTCCTGAGCCAGCTCTACTAGCAACTCATCCGCTAAGGCATCCAATGTATCAATGTAGAAAACTTGCCCTTCTATCGTAGGCTTTTTCAAAACCTCATTGATATCGAAGTCTAGCCTTATATCTTTACCCAAGTGCAAGGCAATCTTCCCGTTCTTGACGTCTATTATGGCGCCGGCGGTAGCTAAGAAAGGTCTACCGAGAATGAGTGGATCCTTTGGCTCTTCATCCATTTCCAACACAACGAAGTCTGTAGGCACGTTCACTCCACTGATCTTCACTGGCAAGTCCTCAAGCAATCCTACGGGTAACCTCACACTCCTGTCAGCTAGTACCAACGAGATTCTACAGTCCTTGAAATGGGTAAAGCCGAGTTTCTTTGCCACGGAATGAGGCATCAGATTTATGCTAGCTCCGAGATCACAAAGGCAACTTTTGAACTCCAAAGGACCTAAAGCACATGGTATAGTGAAGCTTCCAGGGTCTCCCAACTTCTTAGGGACTATTTCCTTGTGTATCACAGCACTACACTCCTCACTTAGAACAAGCACTTCCTTACTTTCCTTATTCTTCTTCACGAGAGTGTCTTTGAAGAATTTGGCGCATTTAGGCATCATTGCAAGGCAGTCCACGAGAGGTAGCTTGATCTCTACATCCTTCAGATGCTTCTCAAACAAGACTCTATGCTTCTCTATGAGTTGCTTCTTGAAACGGCCAGGAAAAGGCAGCTTAGGTACATACAATGAAGGTACATAAGCATCCTTCTCCTTAGTATTTTGCTCCGCTTTCTTCTCAACAACCGCTTTGTCTCCTCTTCTAGGCCCTTGAATCCAGACATTGTCAAAGTTGATCTCATCATCAGCGGAAAGCTTACCCTCCCCCTCTTGAATTACAACGTCCTCGTTGTTCTTAGGAGTAACCGTAGGTGCTAGCTCTTTGCCGCTTCTTAACGTGATGGCATTGGCAAATTCCTTAGGATTCTGTTCACACTTGCCCGGTAGGCTATTCTGACCACTTGTACTCGCCTTCCCCTTCTCTAGCTGCTTGATCGTGTTGTTTAAGTTGGTGATCTGAGTAGAGAAGTCAGTGAGAGACGAGTCTAGACAAGTGTTCATCTCGGCAAACTTCTGGTTTGTAGAGGCTAGCCCTTGAATCAATTGTTGGAATATAGCTTGGACAGGATCAACTTGTTGTTGCATCGGTTATTGCTGCTGAGGTACAAAGCCTGGAGGGTACATTGGCGTATAACCCTTGTTTCCTTGCTGTTGTCCTTGGAAGTTGTTCTGCCCTTGCCCTTGGAAACCACCACTCGGCTGAAAACCTTTGTTGTAGGGTACGAAAGGCTTTGCTTGCTGAGCATGGTACACTTGATCCTTAGGGTTTGCTACATTGATGCTGCGGTATGAGAGATTGTTGTTCTGGTTGTAACCTTGTGAATAGCCTTGAGGTTTGTAGTTGTTTTGACCCGCCACCCAATTGGCTTCTTCTTGGTTCAACTCAAGCTCCTCTTGGCTCTCATCCGCTTCACCAACAAAGTGAACATGCTTCTGATTTGCCAAAACCAACTTGTCAATCTTCTCGTGTAATGATTTCAACTCTTTCTTGTGAGACTCTAGCTCAGAACCTCGTGGTGCACGGTCATAATCTTCAGCATAGTTGCCGTCACTTAGTGCTAAGTTCTCAATCAGCTCCATGCCTTCTTCTACCTCTTGACCAAGGAAGTTCCCCTTACTGGCCGTGTCAAGCAACAACCTTATCTTTGGTGAAGCTTCGCGGTAGATAGTGCTTAGAAGAGTCTCTTCACTGAAGCCGTTATTTTGTACAGGAGGAGGAGTGATCCCAAACCTATTGTGATGAGTATTGGGAGCATCTCCGGCTCCTATGATCCTTGGGGGTCTAGCTGCGTGTTGAGGGTTTCCATTGCCCCTTCCCACTGCCCCGTGAGCTGGAGGAGGTCCCTCTGGATAACCGTGCTGAACAATCTCCTCAAAAGCTCTAGCTTGTTCTCGTACTCTTCTTTGCCGTGAATGACCAAGTTAATGGATGTTGTCCAAGGGTTGAAGTAGTTGGTTGTCTCCCCTGGAACGAAGATGCATGTACCTGGAAGAAACACGTTTGAGAGTAGAGAGATTAGTAACTTAAACAAAGTAAAGCGTAGTCTTTACTAAGCTCCAAAATCTCTATGCTTTCTAACACTCCTAGAACGGCAACGGCGCCATTTGATAACAACTTTCTTTGCAAGGGTGAGGATGCAATGAGGCTATCAAACTCAAATGCAACACTTAGGTTGTAGTACAGTATGCAAGTGAGAGTCAATCCATTTCTAGGAGCTAGGAAGATCAAAGAGAATGCAAGAGCAGTGTAAAGCTAAGCGAATGACAGGCGATATTGTGAAAATCCCAAAAACTATGTGCAACGACCAAATGGAATGCAAAACTATTTTAAAATTACCAATAGTGATTGAAGTACCACGAGGAACAAACAGAATAATTAAAATGCAAGGCTATAAATTAACAAAAATTGACTTGTGGATCGACCACAGGATCGACCACTAGTTCGAGCAGTTTGGATCGATCTCGTCTAAAAATGCAAGTATGAAGTAACTAATGACCAGGATGCCGCGAATATCAAGCGAATGATTAACAAAGATGTAAGAATGCTAAGAAAGAAGGGTCTAGGGTCGAGATTCATGTTAGGGGTTTCAAAGGTCCAAGCTTGGTTTGAAAACTCTAAATCTACTCACTTTGTGAGATTCTCTAAGTCTTGAAAACAAAACAAGACCCATCCATGGCGTGTGGTATGGATCACTCTCTCATTCTCTCCTCCAGACCCTTGGCGTTTGGCGGAAAAAGAGATTGAGAGGCAAGAAAAACAGATTTCAACCACGCGGCTTAACTAGTCCTCTAAACTACCATGGCGTTTGGGAAAGAATAACTAGCCTCTAAGATGTGATTTTAAGAGATCTCTGGATCCTGTCAAGGTAAGAGCTCTCTCTGATCATAAAGATCTTGGCGTGAGACTCTTTAAGCCTTAAGAACTCAACATCTTAGAAAAGAAAGCCATTAAGAACAAGAAAATACCAAGCTTTGAAAACCTTTTTGACCCCGTGAATCCTCTCAACCCCGAGACCCAAATAAAACTCCTCACTACACAGTAAATAAACTAAGCAAAGCATGAAGAATGAAACGATAAACATAAGAACAATGGATTAAACTTAAACGATTCAAAATATTCAATAACAAAGCTCAAAGTCTAACAATGGCGTATCGTCTCCAAAACTAGAGAGAAAAAAGCATAAAAAGATAAGAAATGAAAAGTGTGTGTGGGAAAAGTTATCGCCGCCTTCCCAAAATGGAAAAAACAGCTCGATGGTCCCCCCTCACTAGCGGCCAAAAACAGTCGAAAGGACAGAGATTGACTTCGGGATCGAGCTGCTCTCTCGATCACTTTTGGACATCGTGTCTTCTACTCGATCTGGGTCTCGATCTTCTTCAGCAGATCGAGTGTTGCATCCGATCTTGGTATCGATCTTCGGTCGGATCGAGTGGTGGACTCGATCCGGCCCTCGCTCTGCATGGCGTCATTTACGTCCGTACCACTTGATCGATTGCTCCACATGATCTTCGTCTCGATCATTTCCCTTGGATCGCCTGGGCTTCTCGATCTTCTGGTCGATCTCATCTAGATCGACCTGCCATGCTCGATCTGCTCCCCGATCTCTGGTCCTTAGCAAACATCCGACGTTCCACGAACCCCCACAACAGCTTCAGCATGTCCACGAACCTCCACGACTCCAAAGTAGCCAGAAACAACCTGAATATGATGCACAATGCAAGGAACATGCGTATGCTGGTGCAAGAATGCTCTAGGATCTAAAGTGATGCAATCTAGCCCTAAGGTGTGATGTAAATGCATGAAAAGCTAACTTATATGTATGCAAAATGCATGCAATATGTAGTGACATCAACAATCACGGGATAGGTTTCGTTAAGCCCTAAGAAAGCATACCTTAGCCCTTTTGGGAGCTCCTTAAGCTCTACCTTTGGGGCTAACAGCTCGCTCCAATCATCCTCGTGGCTGTTGCTGTTGTTTTCCTCCTTGGAACCTTCCTTAGAACCTGAGACATGACCCTTGAGGCTGCTTTCTCCAACCGCTATCCCTTCTGAAATCGAGTCGTTTAGTCGATCTTGTTCTCGATGTCGTCTAGATCGAGCAGTTTCGCTCGATTCACTCACTCGATTTAATGTGGATCGAGTGAGAGATTGAGACGCTGAGTCGATCCCCGGATTAGACCCCAAACTGATCGGAAGGCCTCCCTCGATCTCGGACTCAATTGTTTTCTTGGATCGATCACCCTCCTTGATCTGTCTGTCGATTGTTGTACCGGATCGAGTTGTGCTGCCGATTGTCTTGTCGATTTGACCCCTTGGTCGAGTAATGTCATTGATCTCGGTGTCGATCTCTAGGCAAACGCCTTCATCTTCTAGCACAACCTTCCTTGAATCAAGCAAGTTGACGTATTCCTGAGTCCTCTGATCCACATAACCGAACTCTCCTGGCTACTTAGTCAATGCCAGCTTCAAATGATCCTCCTGAGCTAACTCCTCTATCAACTCATCCGTTAAAGCATCCAATGTTTCAATGTAAAGCTTGCCCTTCTATCGTAGGCTTCTTCAAAACCTCATTGATATCGAAGTCCAGCCTTATATCTTTACCCAAGTGCAGAGCTATCTTCCCGTTCTTGACGTCTATGATAGCTCCGGCGGTGGCTAAGAAAGGTCTACCGAGAATGAGTGGATCCTTAGGCTCTTCATCCATTTCCAACACAACGAAGTCCGTAGGCACGTTTACTCCACTGATTCTCACTGGCAAGTCCTCAAGCAAACCCACGGGTAACCTCATACTTCTGTCAGCTAGTACCAACGAGATTCTACAATCCTTGAAACGGGTAAAGCCAAGCTTCTTTGCCACGGAATGAGGCATCAGATTTATACTAGCTCCGAGATCACAAAGGCAACTCTTGAACTCGAACGGACCTAAAGCGCAAGGTATAGTGAAGCTTCCAGGGTCTCCCAACTTCTTAGGGACTATCTCCTTGTGTATCACAGAACTACATTCGTCACTAAGAACAAGCACTTCCTTGCTTTCCTTATTCATCTTCACGAGCGTGTCTTTGAAGAATTTGGCGCATTTAGGCATCATTGCAAGGCAGTCCACGAGAGGTAGCTTGATCTCTATGTCCTTAAGGTGCTTTTCAAACAAGACTCTATGCTTCTCTATGAGTTGCTTCTTGAAGCGGCCAGTAAAAGGTAGCTTAGGTACATACGGTGGAGGCACATAAGCATCCTTCTCCTTAGTAGTTTGTTCCACTTTCTTCTCAACAACCGCTTTCTCACCTCTCCTTGGTCCTTGAATCCAAACATTGTCAAAGTTTATCTCATCATCGGCTGAAAGCTTACCCTCCCCCTCTTGAATTACAACGTCCTCGTTGATCTTTGGAGTAACCGTAGGTGCAAGCTCTTTCCCACTCCTTAGTGTAATAGCATTGGCATATCCCTTGGGATTCTGCTCACACTTGCCCGGTAAGCTATTCTGACCGCTTGTACTCTCCTTTCCCTAATCTAGCTGCTTGATCTTGTTATTCAAGTTGTTGATCTCAGTAGAGAAATCCGTGAGAGACGAGTCTAAACGAGTGTTCATCTCGGCAAACTTCTGATTTGTAGAAGCTTGCCCTTGAATCAATTGTTGAAACATAGCTTGGACAGGATCAACTTGTTGTTGTTGCATCGGTTGTTGTTGAGGAACAAATCCCAGAGGGTACATTGGCGTATAACCCTTGTTTCCTTGCTGTTGTCCTTGGAAGTTGTTCGGCCCTTGCCCTTGGAAGCCACCACTCGGCTGAAAACCTTTGTTGTATGGTACGAAAGGCTTTGCTTGTTGAGCAGGGTACACTTGATCATTAGGGTTCGCGACGTTGGTGCTACGGTATGAGAGATTGTTGTTCTGGTTGTAGCCTTGTGAATACCCTTGAGGTTTGTAGTTGTTCTGAAACGCCACCCAATTGGCTTCTTCTTGACTCAACTCAAGCTCCTCTAAGGTTTCATCCGCTTCACCAACAAAGTTACCATGCTTCTGATTAGCCAACACCAACTTATCAATCTTCTCATGTAATGACTTAAGCTCTTTCTTGTGAGACTCTAGCTCAGAGCCTCTCGGTTCACGGTCGTAATCTTCAGCGTAGTTGCCGTCACTCAATGCCAAGTTCTCAATCAGCTCCATGCCTTCTTCTACCTCTTGACCAAGGAAGTTTCCCTTACTAGCCATGTCAAGCAACAAGCGAATCTTTGGTGAAGCTCTGCGGTAGATAATGCTGAGAAGAGTCTCTTCGTTAAAGCCATGGTGAGGACACTGAATGGTAAAGTCTTTGAACCGCTCCATGGCTTTATTGAACGTCTCATTGTTCCTTTGAGTGAAGCCGCTTATCTCACTTCTCAGCCTTGGTGTTCTGGTGCTAGAGAAAAACTTTGAGAGGAAAGCCTTCTTACACTCAGCCCAAGAGGTAATGGTGTCTTGTGGAAGTGTCTTCTCCCAATGTCTAGCCTTGTCTCCAAGAGAAAATGGAAAGAGACGCAGCTTGAAAGCATCTTCGGATATGCCATTAATCTTAATCATCCCACATACTTGCTCGAAGTTATCAAGGTGCTCCAAGGGATCTTCCATTGCTAGCCCGTGAAACTTATTGTTTTGCACCATTGAGATGAAACCTGGCTTAATCTCGAAGTTGTTGTTCTGTACAGGAGGAGGAGTGATCCCAAACCTATTGTGATGAGTATTGGGAGCATCTCCCGCTCCTATTATCCTTGGGGGTCTAGCTGCGTGTTGAGGGTTTCCATTACCCCTTCCCATTGCCCCGTGAGCTGGAGGAGGTCCCTCTGGATGCTCATGCTCAGCCATCGCTTCAAAATCCACTGAACCTTGCTGAACAATCTCCTCAAAATCTCTAGCTTGCTCTCGTACTCTTCTTTGTCTTGAATGACCAAGTTGATGAATGTTGTCCAAGGGTTGAAGTAGATTGTTGTCTCCCTGTGAACGAAGATTCATGTACCTTAGAAACACAAGTTTGACAGTAGAGAAATTAGTAACCGAAAGAAAAAGAAAGGCTTAGTCTTTACTAAACCCCAATTCTAAGTGCTTTCTAAACACTCCTAAGATGGCAATGGCGCCATTTGATAACAGCTTTTTAGCAATGTCAAAAGGGAGTGTTGCAATGCAACAGGAGGTCATCAAACTCAAGCAGCACACAGTCGTAGTATAGTGCAAATGGAACCAATCCAACCTAGGAGCTAGAAAGTGCAATGAGAATACAAGGATCGAGTAAAGCTAGGCAAATGATGAACGGTTTTATAAAATTCCTAAAAACTAGATGCAGCGACTAAATGCAAGACAAAACTATTTTAAAAATACCAGGAACGAGTGAACTACCATGACAAACAAACATAATGATTAAAATGCAAAGCTATGAATTTATAAAAATCGACTAGTGGATCGACCACAGTATCAACCACTAGATCGAGCAACAACGATCGATCTCGTCTAAAAATTCAAATGCAACAAAACTAATGACCAGGATGCAACAGATATCAAGCGAATGATTAACAGAGATGTAAGAATACTAAGAGAGAGGGTCTAGGGTTGAGATTCATGTTCAAGGGTTTCAAAGGTTCAAGCTTGGTTTGAAAACTCTAGATCTACACACTTTGTGAGATTCTCTAAACCTTGAAAACAAAACAAGATCCATCCATGGCGTGTGGTATGGATCACCCCTTCATTCTCTCCTCCAGACCCATGGCGTTTGGCGGAAAGAGAGATTGAAGGGCAAGGAAATCAGATTTCAAACACGCGGCTTAACTAGTCCCCTAAAATACCATGGCGTTTGGGAAAGGGTAACTAGTCTCTAGGATGCGATTTTCAGAGATCTCTGGATCCTGTCAAGATAAATGCTCTCTCTGATCATAAAGATCTTGGCGTGAGACTCTTTAAGCCTTAAGAACTCGACATCCTAGAAGAGAAAGCCATGAAGAACAAGAAAACACTAAACTTGAAAACCTTTTCGCCCCTTTGAATCCTCTCAACCCCAAAACCCGATAAAACTACTCACTACACATTAAGTAAACCAAACAAAGCATAAGCGATGAACTCATAGACATAAAGAACGATGGATTTAAACTTAAACGATTCAAAGATCCAATACAAAACAAGAAAAGCTTCAATGTCTAACAATGGCGAAATCGCCTTCGAACAGAGAGAAAAAGATGAAAATGATAAAGTGAAAACGTGTGTGAGAAAGCATGATCGCCGCCTTCCAAAAATAGGCCAAACAGCTCGATGGTTCCCCCCTCGCTAGTGGCCAAAAACGGTTAAAGTGCACTGAGATCGACCTCGAGATCGAGCATCTCGCTTGATCATCTTCGGACATCGTGCCTTTAGCTTGATCTGTGTCTCGATCTTCTTCGGCGGATCGAGTGCTTCGTTCGATCTTAGAGCCGATCCTTGGAGGATCGAGTGGTGGACTCGATCCGACTATCGCTCTGCATGGCGTCATTTACGTTTGTACTCCTTGATCGATCGCTTCACTCGATCTCCATATCGATCAGTTCCCTTGGATCGACTGGACTACTCGATCTTCTGGTCGATCTCAGCTAGATCGACTGGCCATGCTCGATCCGCTTCTCGATCTCTGGTCCTTAGCAAGCATTCCTGAATTCTCCAAGTCCCACGAACCTCCTCACGAGCCTCAGCACGTCCAAGAACCCTCCAAGACTCCAAAGTAGCCGAAAACAACCTGTATGTGATGGAAAATGCAAGAAATATGCATATGCTGGTGCAAGAATACTCTAGCACCTAAAGTGATGCAAACTAGTCTAAAAAGCAATGTATATGCGTGAGAAACTAACTTATATGTATGCAAAATGCATGGAATATGCAGCTATATCAATTCATAAGGGATTTCTCCAAGATAGCTCGCCCTCATACACGGCTGTTGTGCAAAGATGCTGAGTTCGTGTTTGATGATGAGTGTCTTCACGCTTTCAAGACCATCAAAGAAGCTCTTGTCACGGCACCTATAGTACAAGCACCAGATTGGAGCTTACCCTTCGAGATCATGTGCGATGCGAGTGACTACGCCGTGGGAGTCGTTCTTGGTCAGAGGAAAGACAGGAGATTGCATGTTATCTACTACGCCAGTCGTACCTTGGATGACACGCAAGTGAGGTATGCTACAATCGAGAAGGAGCTGGTGGCCGTTGTGTTTGCTTTTGAGAAGTTCAGGTCATATTTGGTGAGCTCTAAGGTTGTTGTATACACGGATCACGCGGCGTTGAGGTACAACTACTCAAAGAAAGATACCAAGACGAGGCTTTTAAGGTTGATTCTCCTTTTACAAGAGTTTGATATGGAGATAAAAGACAAGAAGGGGATAGAGAATGGTGTCGCTGATCATCTTTCTACGATGAGAGTGAATAAAGCCTTACCCTTGGATGATTCACTTCCTGAAAAGCAACTCATGATGATCAACACGGTTGTTTGTACACGTCTAGAGGATCAGTTTGGAGACGTTTTGGCTTTGAGAGAAGAGAACCTGCCTCGGTATGCTGATATAGTGAACTTCTTAGCTGGTGGAAAGGAGCCTACTCACCTTGATCATTATCACAAGAAGAAGTTTATGTGAGACATCTCTCATTATTTTTGGGACGAGCCTTACTTGTACAAGAGGGGAGTAGACAGCTTGTATAAAAGATGTGTTTCAATGGAGGAAGCGCAGGACATTCTTCTTCATTGTCACGGCTCATCATACGGTGGTCATTTCGCTTCTTTCAAGACGGCAACAAAGGTCCTACAAGCCGGGTTTTGGTGGCCATCGCTATTCAAGGATGCTCATGAGTTTGTTAAGTCTTGTGAAGCATGTCAAAGAGCTGGAAACATCACCAAGAGAAACGAGATGCCTCAGGTGCCAATCTTTGAAGTTGATGTCTTTGATGCTTGGGGGATAGACATCATGGGACCATTCCCATCTTCTTACGGCAACAAATTCATCTTGGTGGCTGTTGATTACGTGTCTAAGTGGGTTGAGGCTATAGCTTCCCCAACCAATGATGCAAAGTGGTGATCAAGCTCTTCAAGACCATCATCTTCCCACGGTTTGGAGTACCAAAAGTAATGATCAGCGACGGTGGAAGCCACTTTATGAACAAGGTGTTTGAAAGTCTCTTGAAGAAGTACAGAGTGAAGCACAAGGCAGCAACACCTTATCACCCACAAACTAGTGGGCAAGTAGAGGTCTCTAACCGACAGATCAAAGCTATCTTAGAGAGGAAACTGGGAGCAACTTGGAACGATTGGGCGGTTAAACTAGACGATGCTCTATGGGCTTACCGGACCGCTTTCAAAACCCCTATTGGTACCACTCCCTTCACTCTTCTATACGGCAAGGCATGTCACCTTCCTGTTGAGTTGGAGCATAGAGCACTGTGGGCAGTGAAGCAGATGAACTTCAGTCTCAAGACGGTGCAGGAGAAGCGGTTGATTCAACTACATGAGCTTGATGAGCTACGGTTAGAAGCCTACGAGAGTGCTAAGATCTACAAGGAACAGACCAAGGCGGTTCATGACAAAAATCTGGTTCATAAGGAGTTAAGGGAAGGCAGTCTGGTGCTACTCTACAACTAGAGGTTGATGCTGTTCCCGGGCAAGCTCAAATCAAGGTGGTGTAGACCGTTTGAGATCAAAGAGGTTCTACCCTACAAAGCGGTTACATTGGTTGGCAAGAGCGGTAATGCTTTCACGGTCAACGGGCACAGGGTTAAGCCCTACTTGTCGAGTAACTACAACAAGGAGGGCACTACAATGCTTCTCCAAGACCCACCTCAGGCCTAAACCAAGTAAACTCTAGCTAAAGACGTTAAAGAAAGCGCACTTGGGAGGCATTCCCATGTCTATCTTGTACATATTCTTGCTTTCATTCTATTTCAGTTTTATGTTTTTTATGTTTAAGTTTGTAGGTGAAAGGATAAGTGATTCGATATCATGATCTTGGAGTCAAAAGAGGCGAGAAGGGTTAAGTATAGGCTAGAGATAGAGTGGTAGATCGACCTATCCTGGCTCGATCCTTACTAGATCGAGCTAATAAATCGAGAGGAGTCAGTCGATCTAGACGAGATCGAGTAGACAACCGAGTGAGTCAGACGATCATGAGAAGATAAACCACCTATACATTTAGCTTGAAATGCAAACGAGTTATAGATCGATTGACCTCACTCGATCCTCGTGGTTAGATCGATCAGTCTACTCGATCTGCCACTCGATTTTAACCCAAACGACCCCCAAATCGATCACGTGGCTCAATCCAAGGAGCATAGCCTGAGTGACCAAATATCATGGAACGAGAGGGTACAATCGATCTAAGACTAAATGCAATATGAATCGAGTCCCTGATCGATGATCAAACCTCTCGATCCTAGTCAACATGGGCATGAGATCGAGTCCTAGATCGACCAAATGGACTCGATCTCGTGCCGAGGTAAGTAAATTTTTCACTCTTTTCTTCTTTCCCTGGGGTTTTTAAATTTGAATTGTGGTCAAGGCAAACATTTTTGACCATGAAAGGTGTGCTTTGACCACACTTGTGTCAGAAACCACTTGTTTTACCCATGGTTCTGCACTTTTGTTAGCCTTTATATTTGCATGCAACCACACACTCTCTCTCATTTGTATTTCGAGTTTTCTAAAGAAAGAGAGAGTGTGATTTTATATTTCTAAAGGCTAATAACATCTGCTTTCATCCTTGCAAAGGTATTTTCGGCTCAATTGTTTAAAATCTTTTGGAAATTTTCCTTTTATTTGCTTTGAATGATAGTTAGTTGTTAGGGAATTAGGATAATTTTTTTTTAGAAATAGGTAGATATTTGGAAAATTTCTAGATTTAATTCTATCTCTAGAATTTTTTCTCTATTATCTGGCTATAATTTTTATAAATTCCCCAAAATTGTAGGGCTATTGTTGGAAGTTTTTCCTTCGTCCTTGTCCTTCTCTAGCATTCGCCGCCTATACTCATCCTCTTGCTTGAGAATTGCGTTTCAGGTACCATGGCACCAAAGAAAACCAGAGAAGAGACATCACAAGAAGGGGAAGCTCAAGAAGTGGTTCAGGAGAGGGTCAGATGGACAAAGGAGGAGAAACAAGCCAAGAGGCTACGGTTTCACCCCACGAAGTTCGCAATCAGGGATCTGTTGGCAAAGATGGGGATATTGGGAGACTTTGATCAGCTTCTCAAGAACATTAGGCTCCGGTGCTTGTCAAGAATGGATTGCCCAACCTATTCCGAGGCAACCCTAGACTTCCTCGCCACTTTGGAGTTCACTTACGAGAATCCAAGTCTTCCTACTCCTTCTCAAGGTCACCTTACCTTTTAGATCAGGAAACAATCCTATCATCTCTCCATCCAAGAGCTTTGCCAAGCCTATGGTCTGAAGGCTGATGCTAAGCTCGTTGAGTTTCCTGCTTTCACTCAAGCCAACGACTTGTGGGATCTGATCAGCAACGCTGATTACAAGCCAAACCCGGCGAAGATCAAGAGAGTCTGCAGTCCTGTGCTGAGATACACGCTCAAACTCATCGCCAACACCTTTAGTCGACGGTCTGTGGCTCCCACAGTCACCAAGAATGAGCTGTGTTTCTTGTTCCAAGGCGTTAGGCACCTTCTGTGTGATCCTAAGGAGAACGACGAGCCAATGGAGGACGAACTCGGAGATGATGTTAACCACGGATGTATCCTGGCTGCCTCTTTGATGAAGTACAAGGCATGGGCGATGAGATGCAAGGCAAGCTCGGCGCTTATATGAGGTTTCCTTACACCGTTGTTTGTTCAAGCTGGTGTACATCTTCCTGATTTCGTCCCTTGCGCGGATAGAGCCTATATGGATGAGGTTTACATGAGAAACACGGATTGCTTGGGACCACGCCAGTTGAGGGATTCTTTGCTTACCTGTTCATTGATTGTGAGAACGAGAAGCGAGTGTGCATCTTGCCAAACAAGGTAGAAACAGAGCTGTTAGGAGTTGGCAATGTGGAGTTTCTGCGAAGTGTTGAGGAATGCTATGCACCTCTAGGAGCCACAGCCGCACCTCCACGACATGCTCGCCCACATTCAGTCACCTACATCCGATGCTGAGATGCCCGAGAGCTTCGTTCTTCCCACGCTTGACTTCGAGCCAAGAACCAAGACCGAGAAGTTCCTTGGTTCAGCCGTCGAGATGCAGCGCAAGATCAACAAATGGCAGAGCAAGATGATTAAAAAGCTTGCCAAGAAGATCAAGGACTTGAAGAAGAAACCATCTGAGGCATCTTCAAGCGAAGAGGTTGAACAACCAGAGAAGAGGAGGAGATCAACTGGTGGGATAGTGATCCGTGAGGCCCAAGGCAACGAGCAAGCTGCACGCCGCTCTCTACACGAAGGAGCAAGCAAGGAGAAAGGCAAGGCGGTCACTCAAGACCCTCCTAGCTAGAGCAGGAGGTCTGGAGCATCCTCAAGCTCCAGCCGAGCCTAGCTTTAAGGTACCAACAACCGAACCCTTGTATATACCACGCATGTTTTCTTTGATTTTTGCTTTGTGTTTTTACTCCTCTTGGATTTGTTTGCCACCGAGACGGTGTCATTCAAGTTTGGGGGAGTGTTTGGTGTGTTTGACATGTTTTCTTTGCTCTTATTTTCTGTTATCATCCCTTGAGTCTTGCATTGCATCATAAGGCATTGAAAACACTAAAAAAAATGATAAAACTTTTAAAAGATTTTCAAAAAAATTCATGTAGTTGCACTTGCATTGTTAGATATTTTAGGACTGAGTCTAGAATTTTTAAAAAGGATTACAAAGGTCATTCAAAAAGAAGAAAAATCATACCGGGCCATCCACCAAAGGTGAAGAAAGCGACGCCAAACATACAACAAGGAAAAGCAAAGTTCAAAAAGAAGAAGTCAACCACACGACAAAGCAAAAAGGAGTTTTCCCCATTCTGAAGAATGAAGATGATCAAGCACTTTGGGAAAGGGTAGATTTAGGGGTTAACTTTGGGTTTTAGAAGTTTTTAGGATCATCTTGGGTAAAATGGGTTGAAGGGAGCTTTAACTTGCATGCATAAGTGTGCTTTTACCTTTAGCTTTTTGCCAAAGATATGATTCTTTCTTTGAGTGATCCCCTGGATATTTAAACCCTCTTTAGCTGAGATCATTTTCATCTCATGACCTTATCCCTTTGACCAAATACTTTCGCTTGACGTGCACAAACTTGATCCATTGGTTATCACTTAATGAATGTTAAGGAGTTGGTTGATTTGAATGCTTGTGTAGGCTAAACTAGAGTTCATTGTTTGCTTTGATGGGTATGGTTAAAGCTTTTGAAGTAGAACAACCTCTTTGCATCTCAGAACTTATAACTTGGGCATTGAATCAGTTTTTCCATTGTTATCTTTTGTTTTGAACTCCCGTTTTCAAACCTCTCTTCCTTTCTTGAACTTTGTTTGCTTGAGGGCAAGCAAAAGGCAAGTTTGGGGGAGTTGATATTACCATATATTTTGTATATTTTGCATACATTTAGGATAGTTTTTCATGCATTCATCTTGCATTATAGGCTAGTTTGTTCCATTTATTGCATTTTAGATC
This sequence comes from Thlaspi arvense, assembly GCA_911865555.2. Classification (NCBI taxonomy): domain Eukaryota; kingdom Viridiplantae; phylum Streptophyta; class Magnoliopsida; order Brassicales; family Brassicaceae; genus Thlaspi; species Thlaspi arvense. Next base: position 19,357,211 of record OU466857.2, read on the forward strand.
CAGGTCCCCTTGCATTCGCATTTTGCATATTTCTTGCACTTTTGCATCATTATCAGGTTGTTTGGAGCACTCTGGAGTTGTGGAGGTTATGTGGACGTGAGGAGGATCAGCTAGAAGCTTGCAGACACTTGGAGAGCTCATTTGGTCATTGCATTTTGTCTTCGCCGGTTTTACCAAACATTTTCCCGATTTGCTTAGATTTGCTTCACACTTGCATTCTTAGTGTTCTTCCAGCTTCCTAGGTTGGATTGATACCTCTTGCATACTATACTACAACTATAGATTGCTTGAGCTTTGATATTACTCCTTGCATGTGCAAAATCCTAGTATCATAGAGCAGAACTAGGCTTCCCTCTTTGAGCTCCTTAAGCACCAGCTTCTTGTCATGACCGGCTTTGGTCCTCTCTTTGTAGATCTTGGCGCTTTCATAAGCATCAAACCTCAATTCATCAAGCTCATGAGGTTGCTGATGTTACTGCATATTACATACATTTTGCATACACATTAGTTAGCTTTTCATGCATTTACATCATATTTTAGGTTAGATTGCATCACTTAGAGTCCTAGAGCATTCTTGCACTAGCATACGCATGTTCCTTGCATTTTGCATCACATTCAGGTTGTTTCTGGCTGCTTTGGAGTCGTGGAGGTTCGTGGACGTGCTGAAGCTGTTGTAGCGGTTCGTGGAAGCTCGGATATTTGCTAAGGACCAGAGATCGGGGAACAGATCGAGCATGGCAGGTCGATCTAGGATGAGATCAACCAGAAGATCGAGAAGACCAGGCGATCCAAGGAAAATGATCGAGACGAAGATCGATTGAAGCAGTCGATCAAACGGTACGGACGTAAATGACGCCATGCAGAGCGAGAGCCGGATCGAGTCCACCACTCGATCCAACCGAAGATCGATACCAAGATCGGATGCAACACTCGATCCGCCGAAGATGATCGAGTTGAAGACACGATGTTCAGAGATAATCGAGAGAGCCACTCGATCCCGGACTCAATCTATGTCCTTTCAACCGCTTTTGGCCGCTAGCGAGGAGGGACCATCAGCTTGTTTTCGACATTTTGGGAAGGCGGCGACGTCCTTTTCCCAGAGAACTTTTCATCCTTATCTTTTTTATGCTTTTCTCTCTGGTTTTGGAGAAATGGACCATTGTCGAACTTTGAGTTTTTCAAGCTTTTGTAATCGAATCCTTTGAGTTTAATCTAGCTTTCTTTTCATGTTCATCGTTTCTTTCTCCTTGCTTTGCTTGATTGATCTTATGTGTAGTGAGTAGTTCATTTGGGTTCGGGGTTGAGAGGATTAAGGGGTCAAAAAGGTTTCGATCTTGGGGTTTTTCTAAGTGTTTAATGGCTATCTCTTCTAGGGTGTCGAGTTCTCAAAGCTTAAAGACTCTCACGCTAAGAGCTTTATGATCCGAGAGGTTCCTTACCTTGACAGGATCCAGGGACCTCTGAAGATCACACCCTAGAGACTAGTACCCCTTCCCAAAAGCCATGGAAGTTTGGGGGACTAGTTAAGCCACTCGTTTGAAATCTGTTTTCCATGCCCTTCAACCTCTCTTTCCACCAAAAGCCATGGGTTTGGAGGAGAGGATGAAGGAGTGATCTATACCGAAAGCCACGGATAGATCTTGCTTAGTTTTCAAGGCTTAGAGATTCTCACAAAGTGAGTCGATTTAAAGTTTTCAACCCAAGGTCGAACCTTTGAAACCCCTGACCATGAATCTCAACCCTAGGCCCTCTCTTTTAGCATCTTTACATCTTCTCTCGTCATTCGCTTGATCTTTGATAGCATCCTGGTTGTTAGTTTTACTGTTCTTGCATTTTTAGACGAGATCGATCGTTATTGCTCGATCTAGTGGTCGATCCCATGGTCGATCCACTAGTCGAATTTTAGTAATTCTTAGCCTTGTCCTTTAATTATTCTGTTTGTTCCTCATGGTATTTGATCATTCCTGGTAATTTTAAAATAGATTTGCATTCCATTTAGTTGCTGCATCTAGTTTTTAGGGATTTTATCAAAACCTATCTTGTTTCGCTTAGATTTGCCTAGTCCTTGCATTCTCTTTGTATTTTCTATCATCCTAGGTGTGGATTGACTCTCTCTTGCATACTGTGCTACAACCTGTCTTGTATTTGAGTTTGATAACCTCATTGCATACTCACCCTTGCAAAGAAATTGTTTATCAAATGGCGCCGTTGCCATACTAGGATTGTTTAGAGAACATAGAGATTTGGGACTTAGCAAAGACTAAGTCTTTACCTTGTTTTAGTTACTAATCATTCTACTCTCAAACATGTGTTCTCAGGTACATGAATCTTCGTTCAAGGGGAGATAACAATCTACTTCAACCCTTGGACAACATTCATCAGCTTGGTCATTCACGGCAAAGAAGAGTAAGAGAACAAGCCAGAGCCTTTGAGGAGATTGTTCAGCACGGTTTGGTTGACTTTGAAGCTATGGCTGAACACGAGCATCCAGAGGGACCTCCTCCAGCTCACGAGGCAGTGGGAAGGGGCAATGGAAACCCCCAACACACGGCTAGACCCCCAAGGATCATAGGAGCCGGAGATGATCCCAATACTCATCACAATAGGTTTGGGATCACTCCTCCTCCTGTACAAAACAACAACTTCGAGATTAAGCCAGGTTTCATCTCCATGGTGCAAAACAACAAGTTCCACGGCTTAGCAATGGAAGATCCTTTGGAGCACCTTGACAACTTCGAGCAAGTATGTGGGATGATCAAGATCAATGGCATATCCGAAGATGCTTTCAAGCTGCGTCTCTTTCCCTTTTCACTCGGAGACAAGGCTAGGCATTGGGAGAAGACCCTCCCACAAGGCATCATCACCTCATGGGCCGAGTGTAAGAAGGCCTTTCTCTCAAAGTTCTTCTCTAGCACCAGAACAGCACTGTTGAGAAGCGAAATCAGCGGCTTCACTCAACGAAACAACGAGACATTCAACGAGGCAATGGAACGTTTCAAAGACTACACGATCCAATGTCCTCATCACGGTTTCAGCGAGGAGACCCTACTTAGCACTATATACCGTGGAGCTTCACTAAAGATCAGGTTGTTGCTTGACACAGCTAGCAAAGGGAACTTCCTTGGTCAGGAGGTAGGAGAGGGTATGGAGCTGATAGAAAACTTGGCATTGAGTGATGGCAACAACGCTGAGGACTATGACCGTGCACCGAGAGGATCCGAGCTAGAGTCTCACAAAAAGGAGCTGAAATCTTTGTATGAGAAGATAGATAAGCTGGTGTTAGCCAATCAGAAGCATGTTCACTTTGTTGGTGAAGCTGAGGAGAATCAAGAGGAGCTAGAGTTGATCCAGGAAGAAGCCAATTGGGTGGCGGGACAGAACAATTACAGACCTCAAGGCTACAACTAAGGCTATAACCAGAACAACAATCTCTCCTACCGAAGCACCAATGTTGCCAACCCTAAGGACCAAGTGTACCCTACTCAGCAAGCAAAACCTTTCATCCCTTACAACAAAGGTTTTCAGCCGAGTAGTGGTTTCCAAGGTCAAGGGCAAAACAACTTCCAAGGGCAACATAAAAGTAACAAAGGTTATATGCCTAACTACCCTCCAGGCTTTGCACCTCAATAGCAACAGCCGATGCAACAACAAGTTGATCCGGTTCAGGCAATGTTTCAAAAGCTGATACAAGGGCAAGCTTCTACAAACCAGAAGTTCGCCGAGATGAACACTCATCTAGACTCGTCTCTCACTGACTTCTCCACTCAGATCACCAACTTAAATAACAAGATAAAGCAGCTAGAGAAGGGGAAAGCGAGTACAAGTGGTCAGAATAGCCTACCGGGCAAGTGTGAGCAGAATCCTAAGGAGTATGCCAACGCCATCACGTTAAGAAGCGGCAAAGAGCTAGAACCTCCGGTTACTCCTAAGAACAACGAGGACGTTGTAATTCAAGAGGGGGAGGGTAAGCCTGCACCTGATGATGAGATTAACTTTGACAATGTCTGGATCCAAGGGCCAAGAAGAGGAGACAAATCAGTTTCTGAGAGGAAAGCTGAGCAAACTACTAAGGAGAAGAATGCGTATGTACCTCCACCGTATGTACCCAAGCTGCGTTTTCCTGGCCGTTTCAAGAAGCAACTCTTAGAGAAGCATAGAATCCTCTTTGAGAAGCATCTTAAGGACGTGGAGATCAAGTTACCTCTTGTTGACTGCCTTGCAATGATGCCTAAATGCGCCAAATTCTTCAAAGACACTCTCGTGAAGAAGAATAAGGAAAGCAAGGAGGTGCTTGTTCTAAGTGAAGAGTGTAGTGCTGTGATACATAAGGAGATAGTCCCTAAGAAGTTGGGAGATCCTGGAAGCTTCACTATACCCTGCGCTTTAGGTCCTCTAGAGTTCAAGAGTTGCCTATGTGATCTCGGAGCTAGCATAAATCTGATGCCTCATTCCGTGGCTAAGAAGCTTGGCTTTACTCGTTTCAAAGACTGTAGGATCTCGTTGGTACTGGCTGATAGAAGTGTGAGGCTACCACTGGGGCTGCTTGAAGATCTATCGGTGCGAATCAGCGGTGTGAACGTGCCTACGGACATCGTCGTGTTGGAAATGGATGAATAGCCTAAGGATCCACTCATCCTAGGAAGACCATTCCTTGCAACCGCCGTGGCTATCATCGACGTCAAGAACGGGAAGGTTGCCTTGCACTTGGGAAAGGATATATGGCTGGACTTCAGTATCAAAGAGGTTCTGAAGAAGCCGACCATAGAAGGGCAAGCTTTCTACGTTGAAACGATGGATGCTATAGCGGATGAATTGCTGGAAGAGCTGGCTCAGGAAGACCATCTGAAGCTAGCACTGACTAAGGAGCCAGGGAAGTTTGGCTATGTGGATCAGAGGACCCAGGAGTACGTAATCTAGCTGGATTCTAAGAAGATTGTTAAGAAGGATGAAAGCTGTTGTCTAGAGATCGACCCCGAGATCGACGCTATCACTCGATCCAGGAGTCAGATCGACAAGGTAATCTAGAACACAACTCGATCCGGTGCAGCAATCGACATACAGATCGAGAGGAATGATCGATCCAGAAAAACAATCGAGTCGACGATCGAGAGAGACCTTCCGATCATTTTGGGGTCCAATCAGGAAATCGACTCAGCGTGTCGATCCCTTACCCGATCCACATCAAATCGAGTAAGTGAATCGAGCGAAATTGCTCGACCTAGACGACATCGAGAGCAAGATCGACTGGAGGACTCGATTTCAGAAGGGATAGCGGTTGAGGAAAGCAGTCTTAAGGGCCATGCCTCGGGTTCTAAGGAGGGTTCTAAGGAGGAAAGCAATAACAACAGCCACGAGGATGACTGGAGCGAGCTGTTAGCCCCAAAGGTGGACCTAAAGGAGCTCCCAAAAGGGCTAAGGTATGCTTTCTTAGGGCCTATTAACACATATCCCGTGATTGTGAATGAAAACCTAAGTGATGATGAGTTGCACTCGCTCCTGACTGAGCTGAGAAAGTATAGGAAGGCCATTGGGTACTCTTTAAGTGTCATCAAGGGCCTTTCACCAATGCTTTGCAATCACAGGATTCACTTGGATAATGAGAACGCCTCTTCTATAGAACATCAAAGGCGTTTGAATCCTAATTTGAAAGAGGTTGTTAAGAAAGAAATCCTTAAGCTTTTAGAGGCTGACGTGATCTATCCCATAAGTGACAGCACGTGGGTTTCTCCTGTATACGTGGTGCCTAAGAAAGGAGGGAACACGGTCATAAGGAATGATAAAGATGAGCTTATTCCTACTAAAACCATTACTGGTGATGTTACTGCATATTACATACATTTTGCATACTCATTAGTTAGCTTTTCATGCATTTGTATCACATTTTAGGTTAGATTGCATCACTTAGAGTCCTAGAGCATTCTTGCATCAGCATACGCATGTTCCTTGCATTTTGCATCACATTTAGGTTGTTTCTGGCTGCTTTGGAGTCGTGGAGGTTCGTGGACATGTTGAGGCTGATGTAGCAGGTCGTGGGAGCTTGGATATTTGCTAAGAATCAGAGATTGAGGAGCCGATCGAGCATGGCCGGTCGATCTATGATGTGATCGACCAGAAGATCGAGCCAACCAGGCGATCCAGGGAGAATGATCGAGACGAGGATCGAGTGAAGCAGTCGATCAAACGGTATGGACGTAAATGACAACATGCTGGAAGAGCTGGCTCTAGAAGACCATCTGAAGCTAGCACTGACTAAGGAGCCAGGGGAGTTTGGCTATGTGGATCAGAGGACCCAGGAGTACGTCAACGTGCTGGATTCTAGGAAGATTGTTAAGAAGGATGAAAGTTGCTGCCTAGAGATCGACCCCGAGATCGACGCTATCACTCGATCCTGGAGTCAGATCGACAAGGCAATCGAGAACACAACTCGATCCGGTGCAGCAATCGACAGACAGATCGAGAGGAATGCTCGATCAGGAAAAACAATCGAATCGACGATCGAGAGAGACCTTCCGATCATTTTGGGGTCCAATCAGGAGATCGATTCAGCGTCTCGATCCCTTACTCGATCCACATAAAATCGAGTAAGTGAATCGAGCGAAATGGCTCGATCTAGACGACATCGAGAGGAGAATCGACTGGAGGACTCGATTTCAGAAGGGATAGCGATGGAGGAAAGCAGTCTAAAGGGCCATGCCTCGGGTTCTAAGGAGGGTTCCAAGGAGGAAAGCAACAACAACAGCCACGAGGATGACTGGAGTGAGCTGTTAGCCCCAAAGGTGGACCTCAAGGAGCTCCCAAAAGGGCTAAGGTATGCTTTCTTAGGGCCTATTAACACATATCCCGTGATTGTGAATGAAAACCTAAGTGATGATGAGTTGCACTCGCTCCTGACTGAGCTGAGAAAGTATAGGAAGGCCATTGGGTACTCTTTAAGTGTCATCAAGGGCCTTTCACCAATGCTTTGCACTCACAGGATTCACTTGGATAATGAGAACGCCTCTTCTATAGAACATCAAAGGCGTTTGAATCCTAATTTGAAAGAGGTTGTTAAGAAAGAAATCCTTAAGCTTTTAGAGGCTGACGTGATCTATCCCATAAGTGACAGCACGTGGGTTTCTCCTGTACACGTGGTGCCTAAGAAGGCAGGGATCACGGTCATAAGGAATGAAAAGGATGAGCTTATTCCTACTAGAACCATCACTGGTCATAGGATGTGTATTGATTATAGGAAACTTAACCTTGCGACTAGGAAAGACCATTTCCCTTTGCCTTTTATTGATCAAATGCTTGAGAGACTTGCTAATCACCCTTACTACTGTTTCCTCGATGGGTATAGCGGTTTCTTTCAGATACCAAGCCACCCAAATGATCAGGAGAAGACGACCTTCACATGTCCCTACGGTACCTTCGCATATCGAAGGATGCCGTTTGGATTGTGTAATGCACCGGCTACGTTTCAGCGGTGTATGATGTCGATCTTCTCCGATCTAATAGAGGAGATGGTAGAGGTGTTCATGGATGACTTCTCTGTCTATGGTGCGTCCTTTTCTGCATGTTTGTTGAATCTTTGCAGGGTACTAAAGCGTTGTGAAGAGACAAACTTGGTGCTGAACTGGGAGAAATGCCACTTTATGGTTAAGGAAGGGATCTCGCTTGGTCATAAGATATCAGAGAAGGGCATTGAGGTTGATCAGGCTAAAGTGGAAGTCATGATGGGTCTTGAGCCGCCGGTTAACGTCAAGGGAGTCAGAAGCTTCTTGGGACACGCCGGGTTCTATAGGCGCTTCATCAAAGATTTCTCCAAGATTTCACGCCCTCTTACACGGTTGTTGTGCAAAGAAGCTGAGTTTGTGTTTGATGAGGAGTGTTTGAGAGTTTTCGTGACCATCAAGGAAGCCCTTACATCAGCTCCTATAGTCCAAGCACCAGACTTGTCTCTTCCCTTTGAGATCATGTGTGATGCTAGTGACTACGCCGTAGGAGCCGTTCTTGGTCTGAAGAAAGACAAGAAGCTACACGTGATCTACTATGCTTCAAGAACCTTGGATGACACGCAAACAAGGTACACCACTACGGAGAAGGAGTTGCTAGCAGTAGAGTTCGCCTTTGAGAAGTTCAGATCATATCTCGTTGGTTCCAAGGCTATTGTATACACGGATCACGTTGCCTTGCGATACATCTATTTGAAGAAAGACACTAAGCCTCGGCTCTTAAGATGGATTCTCTTGCTCCAGGAGTTTGACATGGAGATTAAAGACAAGAAAGGGATAGAAAATGGAGTCGCTGACCACCTCTCACGGCTAAGGATCAACGAGTCTCTCCCCTTAGATGACTCTCTTCCAGAAGAGCAGCTCATGGCGATTACCACGACTGTTTGTGGAAAGCTAGAAGGGAGGTTTGAAGAGGTGTTGAGTTTCAAAGAGGAGGATCTACCGTGGTATGCTGATGTAGTGAACTATCTAGCGTGTGGTGAGGAGCCAACACATCTCAACAGCTATCACAAGAAGCGGTTTATGAGAGAGGCTAGTGATTACTTTTGGGACGAGCCCTACTTATACAAGAGAGGAGTAGACAGTTTGTACCGGAGATGTGTTACAAAGGAAGAAGCTAGGGACATCCTCTATCATTGCCATGGCTCTTCCTACGGAGGACACTTCGCCTCATTCAAGACTGCCACGAAAGTGTTACAAGCCGGTTTCTGGTGGCCGTCCATTTTTAAAGATGCACACGAGTTTGTGAAGAGCTGTGAGGCATGTCAACGAGCAGGGAATATCACTAAGATGAACGAAATGCCTCAAGTTCCCATCTTCGAGGTTGACGTGTTCGACGCGTGGGGCATAGACTTCATGGGGCCATTTCCTTCTTCATATGGAAACAAATACATCTTAGTAGCAGTGGATTATGTCTCTAAATGGGTTGAGGCGGTTGCTTTCCCTACAAATGACTCTAAGGTGGTAATCAAACTGTTCAAGAGTATCATCTTCCCGAGGTTTGGGGTACCTAAGTTGGTTATAAGCAAGGGAGGAAGCCACTTCATAAACAAGGTCTTTGAGAACCTCTTGAGAAAGTATGGAGTTAAGCATAAGGTGGCTACACCGTATCATCCTCAAACAAGCTGTCAAGTGGAAGTCTCCAACCGGAAAATCAAGGCCATACTAGAGAAGACTGTCGGAGCAACAAGGAAAGACTGGGCAGTGAAGCTGGATTACGCTCTTTGGGCCTACCGTTCGTTAAGTCAAGGTGGAGCGGACCGTTCGTGATCCAAGAAGTGTTGCCTTACGAAGCTGTTACTCTGATGGGAAAAAGTGGCAGTGCATTCACCATCAACGGACACAGAGTCAAGCCTTACTTGGCAGACAGCTATGACAAGGAGAGTACCTCGGTGCTTCTCCAAGACCCACCATCCGCCTAAACCAAGTAAAGTCTAGCTAAAGACGTTAAAGAAAGCGCACTTGGGAGGCATTCCCATGTTTATCTTGTACATATTTCTGCTTTATTTCTCTTTCAGTTTTATGTTTTTATTCTGCAAGTGTGTAGGAACAGGTATGAGGAGTCTAAACCTTGATCTTGAAGTCCAAAAGAGGCGATAGGGGTTAAGATGAGTCTAGAGATCGAGTGCTAGATCGACTGATCCTGACTCGATCTTTGCTAGATCGAGTCAGTGAATCGAGAGGAACCAGTCGATCTAGACGAGAACGAGTGATAAGATCGACCTTGACGAAAAAGGATCGATCGATCCAAAACGGATCGACCGATCTAATTTCTCTCGGGAAAATCTGTTGAAAACAGATCGATCACTCGACTCGATCCATCACTCGATCTGTGCCAAATCGACCCCTAAATCGAGGACATAGCTCGATCATGAGGACTTAGCCGTGGAGCCAACATCTCAACGATCGAGAGAGACAATCGATCCAAGACTCGATTTATCATGAATCGAGTCTTAAATCAAGTAACCCTCTCGATCTAAGCCATTATGGGCATGAGATCGAATCCTAGATCGACCGAATGGACTCGATCTCGTGCCGAGGTAACATTTTCTTTCCCTCCTTTATTCTTTTCCCTCCAATTTTTAAATCAAAACTTGGTCAAGGCAAGCATCTTTGACCATGAAAGATGTGCCTTGACCAAGACTTTGTCAGAAAACCACATTTACTACCCATAGTTATGCTCTTTGCTAGTCTTTAAATGTTTCAACAACCTCTCACCCTCTCATTCCTGTTTTTCTTGAAAATTTTAAACAAAGAGAGTGAGAGTTTCGGTATTCAGAAGCTAGCAAAGATACATTTCTTGCAAATGTATTTTCAAAATTTAATGATTTATCTTTAGGAAAATTTCCTTTAAATTCGCAAGATATTGTTCTAGAATATAGGGTTGGTTTTGGTTTTTAAAAACTAGCTAAGTAAAAGGAATAATTCTAGATTTTCTAGTATCTAAAGATCTGATTCTCCTTTATTTAGCTATGATTTTTATTAACTCCCCAAAATTCTAGGGTAGTATTTATAAGTTCTCTCCTTCTCCTCACTCATTCTCATCAAACCGCCGTTTTGCTTATCAAGCTTCTTGAGAAACTTGTTTCAGGTACAATGGCCCCCAAAAGAACAAGGGAAGAGACAGCACAAGAGGGCGAAAGACAAGAGGTGGCAGTTCAAGAGAGGGTCAAATGGACTAAGGATGAGAAGAGAAACAAGAAACGGCTGGAAAGGCTTCGGTTTGAGCCTACCAAGTTTGCTGATCGAGAGCTGCTGTTCAAGCTAGGGATTCTTGGGGATTTCGAGCAACTCCTCAAGAACATTGGCCTAAGATGTCTGTCACGGATGGATTGCCCAACCATTCCAGAAGTGACAATAGACTTCTTTGCCACGTTGGAGTTTCGTTACGAGAATCCTAGCACACCTGTCCCATCACAAGGTTGCCTCTACTTCAAGGTTGGCCGTCAAGCCTACACCCACTCCATCCCTGAGCTATGCCAAGCTTATGGTCTCAACGCGGATGCCAACAAGGTCGAGTTCCCCGCCTTCAAGAAAGCCAACGACTTTTGGGACCTGATTAGCAATGAGAACTACAAAGCAAACACCGCCAAGATCAAGCGAGTGAGAAGCCCAATGCTGAGGTACACTCTGAAGCTGATTGCCAACACGTTTAGTGGAAGATCTGTTGCTCCCACGGTCACGAAGACCGAGCTTTGCTTCCTGTTCCAAGGCGTGAAGCACTTGGTGTGTGATCCGGTTGCAAATGACGAGCCTATGGAGGATGAACTCGGCGATGAGGTGAACTACGGATGTGTGCTTGCTGCTTCCTTGGTGAAATACAAGGCTTATGCCTTGCGGTGCAAGGCAACTTCTTCTTACAATGGCGGCTTCCTCACTCCTCTGTTCTTGCAAGCTGGTGTGCCTATTCACGACTTCGCCCATGTACCAGCCAGAGCTTTCATGGATGAGGCGTACATGAGGAATACCGACAGCTTGGGACGCACGCCAGCAGAAGGGTTCTACACCTACCTCTTCATAGACGACGAAGACAAGAAGAGAGTGTGCATCCTGCCAAACAAAGATGAAACCGAGCTGCTTGGTGTTGGGAACATCGAGTTCTTACCCACGGAGGAAGAGTGCTTTGCTCCTCTAGGAGGACCACCTGCTTCAGCGATTGCTCCTCGTCAAAGGTCCGAGTCTCCAGCCATGGAAGATGAGATGCCCGAGGCCTACACACTTCCCAAGTTAGACTTTGAGCCGAGGACAAAAACCGAGAAGTTCCTAGCATCTGTTGTGGAGATGCAAAGGAAGATCAATAAGTGGCAAGGCAAAATGCCCAAGAAACTTGGAAAGAATGTCAAGGCACTTCAAGGAGGCTCGCCTAAGAAGTATGCAAGTAAAGAGGCTCAACAACCCGAGAAGAGAAGGCTCTCAACCGGTGGAGTTGTCATCCGCGAGGCACAAAGCAGCACCATTCAGCCGGCGCGCCATTCTCTTCAAGAACCAGCCGACAAGGGCAAAGCAACAATCTCTAGCTCCTCTGGAACATCCTCAAGTTCCAGCCGAGACTAGACCAGAGGTAACAACCTTCTTCCATTGTACATAATCGCTCATGTTTGCTTCTTTTTGCTTTGTGTTTTGTTACTACTTCGAATGAGTTTGCCACCGGGACGATGTTTTGCATTTTGCATAAGGGTTAGGATTTCTTGAAAAGGTGTTTTTACTTATGAATTGTTTCAATGCCCTAGTTAGTAGTTCTCTAATGCTTTTTCTATGCTTTGAAAGTAAGTTCTTACCATGCTTGGATCACTTGTTAGGATTTTCGTGGCTTGAATTGAACTCTCATGATTTGAAACTTGTCCTAATAAGTGAGAACCTTAATTTGAAATTCTAATTATCATCCTTATGCATTTGAAAATGAACACATGGTTTTAAAATATTTAGGCTCTCTTCTTCCTTTTTACCACTCTTTATGAGCCTAAGTAGAACTCCCACCTTGATCCTTACCCTTCTTTGAAGCCAAATGTTCTTGTGTGACATCATTGTGAGGCCTTCCTTTCGGTTTGAACTTGGCATAAAGTGTTAGGTTTAGGCGACGTGATTTGGTTCTCATATGATTGCTAGCTTTGCATTTTGAAGCTAGGTATAGGCTTAGGATAAGTTTGAGGGATCATTGGGGTTGTTTTCATTTCTATTTGTTCTTGGTTTCAAGGAGTTTGGTTTTAAAGCAAGAAATGGTTTTTAAGTGAAAGGTTGTGTTTAAAAACTAAGTATATGCTCTAATAAATTTCAGGAGGTAGCTCTCCCAATAATAATAAAAAAGAAAAGAAAATAAATAAATAAAAGAAAAAGAAAAAGAAATAAAAGAGCCTAAGTGCCAAATAAAAAAAAACAAAAAAAAAGAGAAAAAAAAAATAATAATAATAACAGAGCTACCAATAAGAAATATTTGAAGAGCAAAGTTATTTTCAAAACCTTTTCACTAGCCTTAAGAGTTTAAAAATGTTTTTGTTTCGAATTGGGGATTGTTAAGTTTTGAGAAGAGAAAGGGTAGACTCTGAGTGGTGAGTGAGGATAAAAGTTGAAAAATGAGAGGGGTTTAGGATCATTTGTTAGTTTACATGGGTAGATGAGAATCTAATCATGTATGCATCAATTGTCTTTACCTTTAGCATTATGCATAAGTTCAACCATTTTTTGAGAGAAACCCTTGTTCTAATTATAAACCCTTTTCAAATGAGATCATTCAATGCTCATAACCTTCACCCTTAGCCAAATGAGTTTTGCTTTAAAGTGCATAAGTTTGATTCATGGTTCTAATGTTAATGAATGTTAAAGGATGAGTTTCTTTGATTGTTAGGAATAGGAGAGTCATGATTTGAATTTCTTTGTGTGATTAGTATGGCTAAGTTCTTTGGAGTATGAGTGTAAGCATAGCATTTTAGAACTGTCAACTAGGACATTGAGATTAATTCATTTGAAAGGCACCTTTGCAAGAAGTTTAAACCCTCGTTCGTTTTTCTGAAAACCTCTCTTCCTTACTTATTTTCTGTTGCTTGAGGGCAAGCAAGAAGTAAGTTTGGAGGAGTTGATGTTACTGCATATTACATACATTTTGCATACTCATTAGTTAGCTTTTCATGCATTTGTATCACATTTTAGGTTAGATTGCATCACTTAGAGTCCTAGAGCATTCTTGCACCAGCATACGCATGTTCCTTGCATTTTGCATCACATTTAGGTTGTTTCTGGCTGCTTTGGAGTCGTGGAGGTTCGTGGACATGTTGAGGCTGATGTAGCAGTTCGTGGGAGCTCGGATATTTGCTAAGGATCAGAGATCGAGGAGCAGATCGAGCATGGCCGGTCGATCTATGATGTGATCGACCATAAGATCGAGCCAACCAGGCGATCCAGGGAGAATGATCAAGACGAGGATCGAGTGAAGCAGTCGATCAAACGGTACAGACGTAAATGACGTCATGCAGAGCGAGAGCCAGATCGAGTACACCACCCGATCCAACCGAAGATCGATACCGAGATCGGATGCAACACTCGATTCGCCGATGATGATCGAGACCCAGATCGAGCTGAAGACACGATGTCCGGATATGATCGAGAGAACCGCTCGATCCCAGAGTCGATCTCTGTCCTTTCAACCACTTTTGGCCGCTAGCGAGGGGGGACCATCAGCTTGTTTTGGCCATTTTGGGAAGGCAGCGACGTCTTTTTCCCACACAACTTTCAATCCTTATCTTTTTCTGTATGTTTTCTCTCTGGTTTTGACGAAGAACACCATTATCGAACTTGAGTTTTTCTTAAGCTTTGTAATCAAATCGTTTTCATCTTAATCTAGTTTTCTTTTCATGTCAATCGTTTCCTTTTACATGCTTTGCTTGATTTACCTTATGTGTAGTGAGTAGTTTATTTGGGTTCGGGGTTGAGAGGATTAAGGGGTCTAAAGGGTTTCGATCTTGGGGTTTTTCTAAGTGTTTTCAACGGCTATCTCTTCTAGGGTGTTGAGATCTCAATGCTTGAAGGCTCTCACGCCAAGAGCTTCATGATCCGAGAGGTTCCTTACCTTGACAGGATTCAGGAGCCTCGGAAGATCACACCCTAGAGACTAGTTACCCCTTCCCAAAAGCCATGGAAGTTTGGGGGACTAGTTAAGCCACTCATTTGAAATCTGGTTTCCATGCCCTTCGACCTCTCTTTCCACCAAAAGCCATGGGTTTGGAGGAGGGGATGAAGGAGTGATCTATACCGAAAGCCACAGATAGATCTTGCTTAGTTTTCAAGGCTTAGAGATCCTTACAAAGTGAGTCGATTTAAAGTTTTCAACCCAAGGTCGAACCTTTGAAGCCCCCGACCATGAATCTCAACCCTAGGCCCTTTCTTTTAGCATCTTTACATCTTATCTCGTCTTTCGCTTGATCTTTCATAGCATCCTAGTCGTTAGTTTTACTGTTCTTGCATTTTTAGACGAGATCGATTGTTACTGCTCGATCTAGTGGTCGATCTCATGGTCGATCCACTAGTCGAATTTTAGTAATTCGAAGCTTTGTCCATTAATTATTCTGTTTGTTCCTCGTGGTAGTTTGATCCTTCCTAGTAATTTTAAAATAGGTTGCATTCCATTTAAGTTGCTGCATCTAGTTTTTAGGGACTTTATCATAACCTATCCTGTTTCGCTTAGATTTGCATTAGTCCTTGTAATCTCTTTGCATTCTCTATCATCCTAGGTGTGGATTGACTCTCTCTTGCTTGCTGTACTACAACCTGTCTTGCATTTGAGTTTGATAACCTCATTGCATTCTCACCCTTGCAAATAAAGTGTCTATCAACTGGTCATAGGATGTGTATTGATTATAGGAAACTTAACCTTGCGACTAGGAAATATTATTTCCCTTTGCCTTTTATTGATCAAATGCTTGAGAGACTTGCTAATCACCCTTACTACTGCTTTCTCGATGGGTATAGTGGTTTCTTTCAGATACCAATCCACCCAAATGATCAGGAGAAGACGACCTTCACATGTCCCTACGGTACCTTCGCATATCGAAGGATGCTGTTTGGATTGTGTAATGCACCCGCTACATTTCAGCGGTGTATGATGTCGATCTTCTTCGATCTAATAGAGAAGATGGTAGAGGTGTTCATGGATGACTTCTCTGTCTATGGTGCGTCCTTTTCTGCGTGTTTGTTGAATCTTTCCAGGGTATTAAAGCGTTGTGAAGAGACAAACTTGGTGCTAAACTGGGAGAAATGCCACTTTATGGTTAAGGAAATGATCATGCTTGGTGATAAGATATCAGGGAAGGGCATTGAGGTTGATCAGGCTAAAGTGGAAGTTATGATGGGTCTTGAGCCGCCGGTTAACGTTAAGGGAGTCAGAAGTTTCTTGGGACACGCCGGGTTCTATAGGCGCTTCATCAAGGATTTCTCCAAGATTGCACGCCCTCTTACACGGTTGTTGTGCAAAGAAGCTGAGTTTGTGTTTGATGAGGAGTGTTTGCGTGCTTTCGTGACCATCAAGGAAGCCCTTACATCAGCCCCTATAGTTCAAGCACCAGACTGGACTCTACCCTTTGAGATCATGTGCGATGCTAGTGACTACGCCTTAGGGGCCGTTCTTGGTCAGAGGAAAGACAAGAAGCTACACGTGATCTACTATGCTTCAAGAACCTTGGATGACACGCAAAGAAGGTACATCACTACAGAGAAGGAGTTGCTTGCAGTAGTGTTCGCCTTTGAGAAATTCCGGTCATATCTTGTTGGTTCCAAGGCTATTGTCTACACGGATCATGCAGCTTTGCGATACATCTACTAGAAGAAGGACACTAAGCCTCAGCTCTTGAGGTGGATTCTCTTGCTCCAGGAGTTCGACATGGAGATTAAAGACAAGAAGGTAATAGAAAACGGAGTCGCTGACCATCTCTCACGGTTAAGGATCAACGAGTCTCTCCCCTTAGATGACTCTCTTCCAGAAGAGCAACTCATGGCGATCACAACGGCTGTTTGTGGAAAGCTAGAGGGGCAGTTCGAAGAGGTGTTGAGTTTCAAAGAGGAGGATCTACCGTGGTATGCTGATGCCGTGAACTATTTAGCGTGTGGTGAGGAGCCAACGCATCTCAACAGCTATCACAAGGAGCGGTTCATGAGAGAGGCTAGTGATTACTTTTGGGACGAGCCCTACTTATACAAGAGCGGAGTGGACAGTTTGAACCGGAGGTGTGTTACAAAGGAAGAAGCTAGAGACATCCTCTATCACTGTCATGGCTCTTCCTACGGAGGACACTTCGCTTCATTCAAGACTGCCACGAAAGTGTTGCAAGCCGGTTTCTGGTGGCCGTCCATCTTCAAAGATGCACACGAGTTTGTGAAGAGCTGTGAGGCATTTCAACGTGCAGGGAATATCACTAAGAGGAAAAAAATGCCTCAGGTTCCCATCTTCGAGGTTGACGTGTTCGATGCGTGGGGCATAGACTTCATGGGGCCATTTCCTTCTTCATATGGCAACAAATACATCTTAGTAGCAGTGGATTATATCTCTAAATGGGTTGAGGCTGTTGCTTCCCCTACAAACGACTCTAAGGTGGTGATCAAGCTGTTCAAGAGTATCATTTTTCCAAGGTTTGGGGTACCTAAGGTGGTTATAAGCGATGGAGGAAGCCATTTCATAAACAAGGTCTTTGAGAACCTCTTGAGAAAGTATGGCGTTAAGCATAAGGTGGCTACACCGTATCATCCTCAAACAAGCGGTCAAGTGGAAGTCTCCAACTGGCAGATCAAGGCTATACTGGAGAAGACCGTCGGAGCAACAAGGAAAGACTGGGCAGTGAAGCTGGACGACGCTCTTTGGGCCTACCGTACCGCTTTCAAAACACCGATTGGTACAACTCCTTTCACTCTACTCTATAGCAAGGGCTGTCATCTCCCGGTTGAGCTGGAACACCGTGCATTGTGGGCTGTGAAGAGGCTGAACTTTGACCTCAAGACTGCTCAAGAGAAGTGCCTCATTCAGCAACATGAACTGGACGAGTTAAGACTGAACGCTTATGAGAGCTCTCGGATATACAAGGAGCGGACTAAGGAAGCTCATGACAGGAAGTTGGTTGCCAAGGAGCTTAAGGAAGGAGGTTTAGTGTTGCTGTACAACTCAAGACTCAAACTCTTCCCGTGAAAGCTGAAGTCAAGGTGGAGCGGGCCATTTGTAATCCAAGAAGTGCTGCCTTATGGAGCTGTTACATTGATGGGAAAGAGTGGCAGTGCATTCACCATCAACGGACACAGAGTCAAGCCTTACTTGGTAGACAGCTCTGACAAGGAGAGTACCTCGGTGCTCCTCTAAGACCCACCATCCGCCTAAGCCAAGTAAAGTCTAGCTAAAGACGTTAAAGAAAGCGCACTTGGGAGGCATTCCCATGTCTATCCTGTACATATTTTTGCTTTAGTTCTCTTTCAGTTTTATGCTTTTATTTTGCAAGTGTGTAGGAACAGGTATGAGGAGTCTAAACCTTGATCTTGAAGTCCAAAAGAGGTGATATGGGTTAAGAAAAGGCTAGAGATCGAGTGCTAGATCGACTGATCCTGACTCGATCTTTACTAGATCGAGTCAGTGAATCGAGAGGAGCCAGTCGATCTAGACGAGAACGAGTGATAAGATCGACCTTGACGAAAAAGGATCGATCGATCCAAAATGGATCGACCGATCTAATTTCTCTCGGGAAAATCTGTTGAAAACAGATCGATCACTCGACTCGATCCATCACTCGATCTATGCCAAATTGACCCCCGAATCGAGGAAGTAGCTCGATCATGAGGACTTAGCCGTGGAGCCAACATCTCAATGATCGAGGGAGCCAATCGATCCGAGACTCGATTCATCTCAAATCGAGTAACCCTCTCGATCTAAGCCATTATGGGCATGAGATCGAGTCCTAGATCGACCAAATGGACTCGATTTCATGCCGAGGTAACATTTTCTTTCCTTCCTTTATTCTTTTCCCTCTAATTTTTAAATTCAAAACTTGGTCAAGGCAAGCATCTTTGACCATGAAAGATGTGCCTTGACCAAGACTTTGTCAGAAAACCACTTTTACTACCCATGGTTTTGCATTTTGCTAGTCTTTAAATATTTTGCTACCCCGGGTTTAAACTTCTCACCCTCTCATTCTTGTTTTCTCGAAAATTTTAAACAAAGAGAGTGAGAGTTTTCGGTTTTCAAAGGCTATTGTTAGGAAAATTTCCTTTAAATTCGCAAGATATTGTTCTAGATGATAGGGCTGTTTTTGAATTTTAAATTTTAGCTAAGTAAAAGGAATAATTCTAGATTTTCTAGTATCTAAAGATTTGATTCTCTTTTATTTAGCCATAATTTTTATTAATTCCCCAAAATTCTAGGGTAGTAGTTATAACCTTTCTCCTTCTCCTCTCTTATTCTCTCATCATACCGCCGTTTTGCTTATCAAACCTCTTGAGAAATTTGTTTCAGGTACAATGGCCCCCAAAAGAACAAGAGAAGAGACAGCACAAGAGGGAGAAGGACAAGAGGTGGCTGTTCAAGAGAGGGTCAGATGGAGTAAGGATGAGAAGAGGGACAAGAAAAGGCTTGAAAGGCCTCGGTTTGAGCCTACCAAGTTTGCGGATCGAGAGCTGCTGTTCAAGATAGGGATTCTTGGAGATTTCGACCAACTCCTCAAGAACATTGGCCTAAGATGTCTGTTACGGATGGATTGCCCAACCATTCCAGAAGTGACAATAGACTTCCTTGCCACGTTGGAGTTCCTCTACGAGAATCCTAGCACACCCATTCCTTCACAAGGTCGCCTCTCCTTCAAGGTTGGACGTCAAGCCTACAGCCTCTCCATCCCTGAGCTATGTCAAGCGTATGGTCTCAACGCGGATGCCAACAAAGTCGAGTTCCCTGCCTTCAAACGAGCAAACGACTTTTGGGACCTGATAAGCAACGAGGACTACAAAGCCAATGCCGCCAAGATCAAGAGAGTGAGAAGCCCGGTGTTGAGGTACACTCTGAAGCTGATTGCCAACACATTTAGTGGAAGATCAGTTGCTCCCACGGTCACAAAGACCAAGCTTTGCTTCCTGTTCCAAGGCGTGAAGCACTTGGTGTGTGACCCGAATGAAAATGACGAGCCTATGGAGGATGAGCTCGGCGACAAGGTGAACTACGGATGTGTGCTTGCTGCCTCCTTGGTGAAATACAAGGCTTATGCCTTGCGGTGCAAGGCAACTTCTTCTTTCATTGGCGGCTTCCTCACTCCTCTATTCTTGCAAGCTGGCGTGCCTATACACGACTTCGCACATGTACCAGCCAGAGCTTTCATAGATGAGGCCGACAGCTTGGGACGCACGCCAGCAGAAGGGTTCTACGCCTACCTCTTCATAGACGACGAAGACAAGAAGAGAGTGTGCATCCTGCCAAACAAAGACGAGACCGAGCTGCTTGGTGTTGGGAACATCGAGTTCTTGCCCACATAGGAGGAGTGCTTTGCTCCTCTAGGAGGACCACCTGCCTCGGCGATTGCTCCTCGTCAAAGGTCCGAGTCTCCAGACACAGAAGATGAGATGCCCAAAGCCTACATACTTCCCAAGTTAGACTTTGAGCCGAGAACTAAAACAGAGAAGTTCCTAGCATATGTTGTGGAGATGCAAAGGAAAATCAGCAAGTGGCAAGGCAAGATGCTCAAGAAACTTGCCAAGAAGGTCAAGGCACTTCAAGGAGGCTCGCCTAAGAAGGATACAAGTGAAGAGGTTCACCAACCCGAGAAGAGAAACCCTTGTTTTAATTGTAAACCCTTTTCAAATGAGATCAATCAATGCTCATAACCTACACCCTTAGCCAAATGTGTTTTGCTTTAAAGTGCATAAGTTTGATTCATGGTTCGGATGTTAATGAATGTTAAAGGATGAGTTTCTTTGATTGTTAGGAATAGGAGAGTCATGATCTGAATTTCTTTGTGTGATGAGTATGGCTAAGTTCTTTGGAGTATGAATGTGTGCATAGCATTTTAGAACTGTTAACTAGGACATTGAGATTGATTCATTTGAAAGGCACCTTTGCAAGAAGCTTAAACCCCCATTCGTTTTTCTTAAAACCTCTCTTCTTTACTTATTTTCTGTTGCTTGAGGGCAAGCAAGAAGTAAGTTTGGGAGAGTTGATGTTACTGCATATTACATACATTTTGCATACACATTAGTTAGCTTTTCATGCATTTACATCACATTTTAGGTTAGATTGCATCACTTAGAGTCCTAGAGCATTCTTACACCAGCATACGCATGTTCCTTGCATTTTGCATCACATTCAGGTTGTTTCTGGCTGCTTTGGAGTCGTGGAGGTTCGTGGACGTGCTGAAGCTGTTGTAGCGGTTCGTGGAAGCTCGGATATTTGCTAAGGACCAGAGATCGGGGAACAGATCAAGCATGGCAGGTCGATCTAGGATGAGATCGACCAGAAGATCGAGAAGACCAGCCGATCCAAGGAAAATGATCGAGACGAAGATCGAGTGAAGCAGTCGATCAAACGGTACGGACGTAAATGACGCCATGCAGAGCGAGAGCCGGATCGAGTCCACCACTCGATCCAACCGAAGATCGATACCAAGATCAGATGCAACACTCGATCCGCCGAAGATGATCGAGACCCAGATCGAGTTGAAGACACGATGTTCGGAGATGATCGAGAGAGCCGCTCGATCCCGGACTCGATCTCTGTCCTTTCAACCGGTTTTGGCCGCTAGCGAGGGGGGACCATCAGCTTGTTTTCGACAGTTTGGGAAGGCGGCGACGTCCTTTTCCCAGAGACCTTTTTATCCTTTTCTTTTTTATGCTTTTCTCTCTGGTTTTGGAGAAATGGACCATTGTCGAACTTTGAGTTTTTCAAGCTTTTGTAATCGAATCCTTTGAGTTTAATCTAGCTTTCTTTTCATGTTCATCGTTTCTTTCTCCATGCTTTGCTTGATTTATCTTATGTGTAGTGAGTAGTTCATTTGGGTTCGGGGTTGAGAGGATTAAGGGGTCAAAAAGGTTTCGATCTTGGGGTTTTTCTAAGTGTTTAATGGCTATCTCTTCTAGGGTGTCGAGTTCTCAAAGCTTAAAGACTCTCACGCCAAGAGCTTTATGATCCGAGAGGTTCCTTACCTTGACAGGATCGAGGGACCTCTGAAGATCACACCTTAGAGACTAGTTACCCCTTCCCAAAAGCCATGGAAGTTTGGGGGACTAGTTAAGCCACTCGTTTGAAATCTGTTTTCCATGCCCTTCAACCTCTCTTTCCACCAAAAGCCATGGGTTTGGAGGAGAGGATGAAGGAATGATCTATACCGAAAGCCACGGAAAGATCTTGCTTAGTTTTCAAGGCTTAGAGATTCTCACAAAGTGAGTCGATTTAAAGTTTTCTCTTAGCATCTTTACAAAGTGATCTATACCTAAGGTCGAACCTTTGAAACCCCTGACCATGAATCTCAACCCTAGGCCCTCTCTCTCAGCATCTTTACATATTCTCTCGTCATTCGCTTGATCTTTGATAGCATCCTGGTCGTTAGTTTTACTGTTCTTGCATTTTTAGACGAGATCGATTGTTATTGCTCGATCTAGTGGTCGATCCCATGGTCGATCCACTAGTCGAATTTTAGTAATTCTTAGCCTTGTCTTTTAATTATTCTTTTTGTTCCTCATGGTAGTTTGATCATTCCTGGTAATTTTAAAATAGATTTGTATTCTATTTAGTCACATTTTATCAAAACCTATCTTGTTTCGCTTAGATTTGCCTAGTCCTTGCATTCTCTTTGTATTTTCTATCATCGTAGGTGTGGATTGACTCTCTCTTGCATACTGTGCTACAACCTGTCTTGCATTTGAGTTTGATAACCTCATTGCATACTCACCCTTGCAAAGAAATTGTTTATCAGTTGCACTAGTCTTCTCTCTTGTGCCGTCCCTAGAGCATAATTCACTTGCTTCACAGCCCAAAGAGCTTTTTGCTCTAACTCCACAGGAAGGTGACAAGATTTACCATAGAGGAGGTTGAAAGGCGTGGTACCAATGGGAGTCTTGAAAGCCGTCCTATAAGCCTAAAGAGTGTTTTCAAGCTTGCTTGCCCAATCTTTCCTAGTCACTCCTGCGGTTCTCTCTAGGATAGTCTTGATCTGCCTATTCGAAACCTCCACTTGGTCACTGGTTTGAGGGTGATAAGGCGTGGCTACCTTGTGTTTAACTCCATGCTTTCTCAAAAGACTCTCAAAAACCTTGTTGATGAAGTGGCTGCCTCCATCACTAATCACCACCTCAGGAACTCCAAACCTTGGAAAAATGATCGTCTTGAAAAGCTTGACTACCACCCTTGAATCATTAGTTGGTGAGGCTATGGCTTCCACCAACTTAGACACATAGACTACTGCCACAAGGATGTACTTGTTGCCTTGTGATGATGGAAAAGGACCCTTAAAATCAATGATAGTTACTTGCGGCATCTCATTCCTCTTGGTTATGTTCCCAGCCCTTCGGCAAGATTCTCATGATTTTACAAACTCATGTGCATTCTTGAAGAGTGTAGGCCACCAAAACACAGCTTGGAGAACCTTTGTAGCTGTCTTGAATGATGCGAAGTGGCCACCATAAGTCATACTGTGGCAATGGAGAAGAATGTCTCTTGCTTCTTCTCTTGTGACACATCATTGGTATAGGCTGTCCACGCCCCTCTTGTATAAATAAGGATCATCCCAAAAGTATTGAGAGATGTCCCTCATGAATTTCTTCCTATGGTAATGGTCCAGGTGAGTAGGCTCTTCTCCACAAGCCAAATAGTTAACAATATCCGCGTACCATGGTAGATCTTCTTCCTTTAGGCTCAAGACTTCTTCAAGCTTCTCCTAAAGCTTTGCACATACCACGGTGTTGGCCATCATAAGCTGCTCTTCAGGGAGTGAGTCATCCAAAGGCAAGACATCATCCATCCTCATCCTTGAAAGATGATCCGCTACACCGTTCTCTATACCCTTCTTGTCCTTGATCTCCATGTCAAACTCTTGCAAGAGAAGGATCCATCTTAAGAGTCTAGGTTTGGTGTCTTTCTTGGAATATATGTATCTCAAGGCAGCATGGTCAGTATACACGATGACCTTAGAACCCACCAAGTAAGACCTAAACTTCTCAAAAGCAAAGACAACGGCTAGAAGCTCTTTCTCGGTGGTTGCATACTTCACTTGCGTGTCACCCAAGGTACGGCTTGCATAGTAGATCACATGCAGTTTCTTGTCCTTCCTCTGAACCAAGACAGCACCCACGGCATAGTCACTTGCGTCGCACATAATCTCAAAGGGCAAATCCCAATCCGGAGCTTGAACTATAGGCGCGGTGACCAAGGCTTCTTTGATGGTCTTAAAGGCTTGTAGGCATTCTTCATCGAAGATGAACTCGGTTTCCTTGCACAGTAGCCTTGTAAGAGGACGTGCTATCTTAGAGAAATCCTTGATAAACCTTCTGTAGAAGCCAGCATGCCCCAAAAAACTCCTAATCCCCTTCACGTTAACCGGAGGCTCTAAACTCATCATAACCTCTATCTTAGCCTTATCAACCTCAATCTCACATTCAGAAATTTTGTGCCCAAGCACAATGCCTTCTCTCACCATAAAGTGACACTTTTCCCAATTCAGCACCAAGTTTGTCTCCTCACATCTCTTGAGAACCCGACAAAGATTTGACAAACAACCAGCAAACGAAGCACCATACAGAGAAAAATCATCCATGAAAACCTCTACCATTTCCTCTATGAGGTCAGAGAAAATAGACATCATACACCTTTGAAAGGTTGCTGGTGCATTACATAACCCAAATGGCATCCTTCCATATGCAAATGTACCATAAGGGCATGTGAAAGTAGTTTTCTCTTGGTCATTAGGGTGAATGGGTATTTGAAAGAAACCGCTATAGCCATCTAGAAAACAGTAGCAAGGATGATTGGCTAATCTCTCGAGAATTTTGCAATTAAGGGTAGAGGGAAATGATCTTTTGTAGTGGATGAGTTGAGTTTCCTATAGTCAATACACATTCTATGTCCGGTTATTGTCCTAGTACGAATTAACTCATCTTTTTCATTTTTTATAACCGTGATACCCCCTTTCTTTGGTACCACATGGACCGGAGAGACCCATCTGCTGTCACTGATAGGGTATATCACGTCAGCTTCTAAGAGTTTTAAGATTTCTTGACCACTTCTTTTAATTTCGGGTTCAAACGTCTTTGATGCTCTTTGGAAGATGTGTTTTCATTGTCTAAATGAATCCTATAAGTACAAAGCATTGGTGAAAGGCCCTTGATGTCACTTAGAGAGTACCCAATTGCCTTTCTATACTTCCTCAGCTCCCTAAGGAGTGAGTCTAACTCATCATCATTTAGATCTTCATTCACAATGACAGGATATGTATCATTTGGTTCTAAGAAAGCGTACCTTAGCCCATTTGAAAGCTGCTTTAGGTCCACCTTTGGGGCTAGCAGATAACTCCAGTCCTCCTCTTGGCTTGTGTTGAGGGTGCTGTCCTCATTCGCCCCTTTTGAACCCGAGTCATGAGCTCTTAAGCTACCTTCTTGGACCATTCCTACCGCAGAGATCGAGCCAGTCAGTCGATCGCTCCCTCGTTCTAGGCTGGATCGAGTGCACTCCCTTGATTCACTTGCTCGATTGGATATGGATCGAGCAGGAGATCGATTCACGAGGTCGTTCTCTGAACAGATCGTGTTATCTCGGTCGATTGTCTCATCGATCCCTTTCCTGGATCGAGAAATCTGATCGATCTCCATATCGATCTCTAGGCACTGGCATTCATCTTCTTTCATGACCTTGCGAGAAACAAGGATGCGTACATATTCCTGCGTTTGTTCACTCAAGAAACCATACTCCCCACACTCTTTTGTCAAAGCCATCTGTAGATGATCCTCTTGTGCCAATTCCTCAAGCAACTCATTGGCCAATGCATCCAAAGTTTCTATGTAGAATGCTTGTCCACCAATCATTGGCTTCTTCAAGACTTTGTTGATGTCAAAGTTCAGCTTGATGTCTTTACCCAGGTGCAGAGAAATCTTGCCATTCTTCACGTCTATGATGGCCTGATGTCACTACATATTTCATGCATTTTGCATACATATAAGTTAGCTTTTCATGCATTTACATCACACTTTAGACTAGATTGCATCACTTTAGATCCTAGAGCATTCTTGCACTAGCATACGCATGTTCCTTGCATTTTGCATCACATTCAGGTTGTTTCTGGCTACTTTGGAGTCGTGGAGGTTCGTGGACGTGCTGAAGCTGTTGTGGTGGTTCGTGGAACGTCGGATGTTTGCTAAGGACCAGAGATCGGGAGCAGATCGAGCATGGCAGGTCGATCTAGATGAGATCGACCAGAAGATCGAGAAGCCCAGGCGATCCAAGGGAAATGATCGAGACGAAGATCGAGTGGAGCAATCGATCAAGTGGTACGGACGTAAATGACGCCATGCAGAGGGAGAGCCGGATCGAGTCTACCACTCGATCCGACCAAAGATCGATACCAAGATCAGATGCAACACTCGATCCGCCGAAGAAGATCGAGACCCAGATCGAGTAGAAGACACGATGTCCGAAAGTGATCAAGAGAGCCGCTCGATCCCGTAGTCGATCTCTGTCCTTTCAACCGTTTTTGGCCTCTAGCGAGGGGGGACCATCGAGCTGTTTTTACCATTTTGGGAAGGCGGCGATGATTTTTTCCCACACACTTTTTCATTTTCTTATCTTTTTATGCTTTTCTCTCTGGTTTTTTGAGGCGATCCGCCATTGTTAGACTTTGAGCTTTGTTATTGAATATTTTTGAATCGTTTAAGTTTAATCCATCGTTCTTATGTTTATCGTTTCATTCTTCATGCTTTGCTTAGTTTATTTAATGTGTAGTGAGTAGTTTCACTTGGGTTTCGGGGTTGAGAGGATTCACGGGGTCGAAAAGGTTTTCAAAGCTTGGTGTTTTCTTGTTCTTAATGGCTTTCTTTTCTAAGATGTTGAGTTCTTAAGGCTTAAAGAGTCTCACGCCAAGATCTTTATGATCAGAGAGAGCTCTTACCTTGATAGGATCCAAAGATCTCTGAAAATCACATCTAAGAGGCTAGTTACTCTTTCCCAAACGCCATGGTAGTTTAGAGGACTAGTTAAGCCGTGTGGTTGAAATCTGTTTTCCTTGCCTCTTAATCTATTTTTCCGCCAAACGCCATGGGTCTGGAGGAGAGAATGAGAGAGTGATCCATACCACACGCAATGGATGGATCTTGTTTTGTTTTCAAGGCTTAGAGAATCTCACAAAGTGAGTTGATCTAGAGTTTTCAAACCAAGGTTTGACCTTTGAAACCCCTAACAAGAATCTCAACCCTAGACCCTTCTTTCTTAGCATTCTTACATCTTCGTTAGTCATTCACTTGGTATTCGCCGCATCCTGGTCATTAGTTTCTTCATACTTGCATTTTTAGACGAGATCGATCCAAACTGCTCGATCTAGTGGTCGATCCTGTGGTCGATCCACTAGTCGATTTTTGTTAAATCATAGCCTTGCATTTTAATTTTTCCTGTTTGTTCCTCGTAGTAGTTCAATCACCCTTGGTAATTTTAAAATAGTTTTGCATTCCATTCGGTCGTTGCACATAGTTTTTAGGATTTTCACAATATCGCCTATCATTCGCTTAGCTTTACACTGCTCTTGCATTTTCTTTGATCTTCCTAGCTCCTAGAAATGGATTGACTCTCACTTGCATACTGTACTATAACCTAAGTGTTGTATTTGAGTTTGATAACCTCATTGCATCCTCACCCTTGCAAAAGAATGTAGTTATCAAATGGCGCCGTTGCCATTCTAGGAGTGTTGCATAGAGATTTGGAGCTTAGTAAAGACTAAGCTTTACTTTGTTTAAGTTACTAATCTCTCTACTCTCAAACGTGTTTCTTCCAGGTACATGCATCTTCATTCCAGGGGAGACAACCATCTACTTCAACCCTTGGACAACATCCATCAACTTGGTCATTCACGGCAAAGAAGAGTACGAGAACAAGCTAGAGCTTTTGAGGAGATTGTTCAGCACGGTTTGGTTGACTTTGAAGCTATGGCTGAACAAAACCATCCAGAGGGACCTCCTCCAGCTCACGGGGCAGTGGGAAGGGGCAATGGAAACCCCCACCACGTGGCTAGACCCCCAAGGATCATAGGAGCCGGAGATGCTCCCAATACTCATCACAATAGGTTTGGGATCACTCCTCCTCCTGTACAAAACAACAACTTCGAGATTAAGCCAGGTTTCATCTCTATGGTGCAAAACAACAAGTTCCACGGTTTAGCAATGGAAGATCCCTTGGAGCACCTCGACAATTTTGAGCAAGTATGTGGGATGATCAAGATAAACGGCATATCCGAAGATGCTTTCAAGCTGCGTCTCTTTCCATTCTCTCTTGGAGCTAGACATTGGGAGAAAACACTTGCTTGAAAGACTTGCTAATCACCCCTACTATTGCTTTCTTGATGGATATAGGTGGTTTTTTCCAAATACCAATCCATCCCAACGATCAGGAGAAGACGACCTTTACATGCCCTTATGGTACCTTCGCGTATCGAAGGAAGCCATTCGGGTTGTGTAACGCACCGGCTACGTTTCAGCGGTGTATGATGTCGATCTTCTCCAATCTAAAAGAAGAGATGGTAGAGGTGTTTATGGATGACTTCTCGGTCTATGGTGCGTCCTTTTCTGCGTGTTTGTTGAATCTTTGCAGGGTTTTAAAGTGTTGTGAGGAGACAAACTTGGTGCTCAACTGGGAAAAATGCCACTTCATGGTTAAGGAGGGGATCGTGCTTGGACATAAGATATCAGAGAAGGGTATTGAAGTTGACAAAGCAAAGATTGATGTTATGACAAGCCTTGAGCCGCCAGTTAACGTAAAAGGGGTGAGAAGCTTCTTGGGACACGCCGGCTTCTACAGGCGTTTCATTAAAGACTTCTCTAAGATTGCACGCCCTCTCACTCGGCTGTTGTGCAAGGAGGCTGAATTCGTCTTTGATGAGGAGTGTTTGCAAGCTTTCGTGACTATCAAGGAAGCCCTAGTTTCCGCGCCTATAGTGCAAGCACCAGATTGGACTCTCCCATTCGAGATTATGTGCGATGCTAGTGACTACGCTGTGGGAGCTGTCCTAGGCCAAAGGAAGGATAAGAAGCTGCACGTGATATACTATGCTTCAAGGACCTTGGATGACACGCAAACGAGGTACACCACTACTGTGAAGGAGCTATTGGCGGTTGTATTCGCCTTTGAGAAATTCAGAGCTTACCTCGTGGGTTCCAAGACCATAGTTTACACGGATCATGCAGCTTTGCGCTACATCTATTCTAAGAAAGAAACTAAGCCGAGGCTTTTGAGATGGATCCTCTTACTCCAGGAGTTTGACATGGAGATCAAGGACAAGAAAGGAATAGAGAACGGGGATGCTGACCACCTCTCTCGGCTAAGGATCAACGAGTCTCTGCCCTTAGATTATTCTCTCCCCGAAGAGCAACTCATGGCGATCACTACGGCGGTTTGTGGAAAGCTATAAGGGCAGTTTGAGGAGGTGTTGAGCTTCAAGGAGGAGGATCTTCCCTGGTACGCTGATGTTGTGAACTACTTAGCGTGTGATGAGGAGCCAACACATCTCAACAGCTATCACAAGAAGAGGTTTATGAGAGAGGCGAGTGACTACTTTTGGGACGAGCCCTACTTGTACAAGAAAGGGGTGGACAGTTTGTACCGGAGGTGTGTTACAAAGGAAGAAGCTAAAGACATCCTCTTTCACTGTCATGGCTCATCCTATGGAGGACACTTTGCTTCGTTCAAGACCGCTACGAAAGTGTTGAAAGCTGGCTTCTGGTGGCCGTCTATCTTCAAGGATGCACACGAGTTTGTGAAGAGCTGTGAGGCGTGTCAACGAGCAGGGAATATCACTAAGAGGAACGAGATGCCTCAAGTTCCTATCTTCGAGGTAGATGTCTTTGACGCGTGGGGCATAGACTTCATGGGGCCATTCCCTTCATCATACGGCAACAAGTTAATACTCGTAGCTGTAGACTACGTCTCTAAGTGGGTTGAGGCCATTGCTTCCCCAACAAATGACTCTAAGGTGGTGATCAAGCTCTTTAAGAGCATTATTTTTCCGAGGTTTGGAGTTCCCAAGTTGGTGATAAGCGACAGAGGGAGCCATTTCATCAACAAGCTGTTTGAAAATCTGCTAAAGAAGTATGGTGTGAAGCATAAGGTAGCTACGCCTTACCATCCTCAAATGAGTGGCCAAGTAGAGGTCTCTAACCGTCAGATAAAGGTGACACTCGAGAGAACAGTTGGGACTACTCGGAAGGACTGGGCTATGAAGTTAGATGACGCTTTGTGGGCGTACCGGACTGCCTTCAAGACGCCTATTGGTACCACTCCCTTCACTCTTCTCTACGGTAAAGGCTGTCACCTTCCTGTTGAGCTGGAGCATAGGGCGTTGTGGGCTGTGAAGCAGCTGAATTTTGATCTGAAGACGGCTCAGGAGAAGCGTTTGATCCAACTGCACGAGCTTGATGAGCTAAGGCTGGATGCCTACAAAAGCGCTCGGATCTACAAGGAACGTACCAAGGCTGCTCATGACAAGAAGCTGGTGCCTAAGGAGCTTAAGGAAGGGAGTTTGGTGCTGCTTTACAACTCGAGGCTTAAGCTCTTTCCAGGAAAGCTGAAGTCACGGTGGAGCGGTCCGTATGAGATCAAGGAAGTACTACCTTACAGGGCTGTCACGTTGGTCGGCAAGAGTGGAGATGCATTCATAGTGAACGGGCACAGAGTTAAGCCGTACATGGCGAGTGCATTTGACAAGGAGAGCACCTCAATGCTTCTCCAAGACCAACCATCTGCCTAAACCAAGTAAAGTCTAGCTAAAGACATTAAAGAAAGCGCACTTGGGAGGCATTCCCATGTCTATCCTGTACATATTTTTACTTTATTTCTTTTTCCAGTTTTATGTTTTTTTATCTTGTGAGTGTGTAGGAAAAAGTATGGGAGACGCAAGCCATGATCCGAGTTCCAAAAGGAGTAAGAAAGGGGCGTATATGAGCTAGAGACCGAGTGCTAGATCGACTCATCCTGGTCGAGCTAGTGAATCGAGAGGAGGCAGTCGATCTAGACGAGATCGAGTAGACTGATCGAGTGGCGAACTCGATCTAAAATATCTCGGGAAATTCTTGGAGTTTAGATCGATCGATCCAAAAATGGATCAACCGATCTATTTTCTCTCGGGAAAGTCCCTCATAGACAGATCGATTAGTCAACTCGATCCACCACTCGATCCAAGCTGAATCGACCCCTAAATCGATAGCATGGCTTGATCACGAGGACTTAGTCGCGATTTCAAAAACTCAAGAAACAAGAGAGCCAATCGATCCACGACTCGATTCAAATTGAATCGTGTCCTAAATTGAGTGACCCTCTCGATCCAAGCCATTATGGGCATGAGATCGAGTCCTAGATCGACCAAAGGGACTCGATCTCGTGCCGAGGTAACATTTTCTTTCCCTCCTTTATTCTTTTCCCTCTAGTTTGTAAATTCAAAACTTGGTCAAGGCAAGCATCTTTGACCATGAAAGATGTGCCTTGACCAAGACTTGTGTCAGAAACCACCTCCTTTTACCCATAGTTTTGTTTCTTGTTGGCCTTTAAATGTTTTCATCAACTTCACACTCTCTCATTCTTGTTTTCTCGAAATTTTAAGCAAAGAGAATGAGAGTTTTCTGTTTCTAAAGGCTAACAAACTTCTTAACAATCTTTGCAAAAGGTATTTTCGGATATTTGATAAAAATCTTAAGGAATATCTCCTTTTATTTCGCAAGTGATTGTTTTAGATGCTAGGGCGGTTTTGAATTTTTAAATTTAGCTAAATAATAGGAAAAATTCAAGATTTTCTATTATCTCTAGATTTGATTCTCTATTATTTTGCTATAATTTTTATAAATTCCCCAAAATTCTAGGGTATTAAGTATAAGTTTTCTTCTTTGCCTCTCTTCTTCTCTCATCCTATCGCCGTTTTACTCATTACTTTGCTTGAGAAACCTGTTTCAGGCACGATGGCCCCTAAGAGAACGAGAGAGGAGATGGCAGAAGAAGGAGAAGGTCAGGAAGTGGCTGTTCAAGAGAGGGTCCGATGGAGTAAGGACGAGAAGAGGGATAAGAAGCGGCTGGAAAGGCTTCGGTTCGAGCCTACTAAGTTTGCGGACCGGGAGCTGCTGTTCAAGCTTGGGATCCTTGGAGATTTCGACCAACTCCTCAAGAACATTGGCTTAAGATGTCTGTCACAAATGGATTGCCCAACCATTCCAGAAGTGACAATAGACTTCCTTGCCACGTTGGAGTTTCTTTACGAGAACCCTAGCGCCCCCGTTCCTTCACAAGGCCGTCTCTCCTTCAAGGTTGGACGTCAAGCCTTCAGCCTCTCAATCCCCGGGCTGTGTCAGGCATATGGTCTCAATGCAGCCGCCACCAAAATCGAGTTCCCTTCCTTCAAGCGAGCAAACGATTTTTGGGACCTGATCAGCAACGAAGACTACAAGGCCAACACCGCCAAAATCAAGAGAGTGAGAAGCCCGGTGCTGAGGTACACCTTGAAGCTGATCGCCAACACATTCAGCGGAAGGTCAGTTGCTCCCATAGTCACGAAGACCAAGCTTTGCTTCTTGTTCCAAGGCGTGAAACATTTGTTGTGTGATCCAGCGAAGAATGAAGAGCCTATGGAGGATGAACTCGGCGACGAGGTGAACTATGGATGCGTACTTGCTGCCTCTTTGGTGAAATACAAGGCGTATACCTTGCGGTGCAAGGCAAGCTCTTCTTTCATTGGCGGCTTCCTCACTCCTCTATTCATACAAGCTGGCGTACCTATACACGATTTCACACCCGTCCCGGCTAGAGCTTTCATGGATGAGGTCAACATGAGGAATACCGACAGCTTGGAACGCACGCCAGCAGAAGGGTTCTACGCTTATCTTTTCATCGACGACGAAAACAAGAAGAAAGTATGCATCCTACCAAACAAGGACGAGACCGAGCTGCTTGGTGTTGGGAACATCTAGTTCTTGCCAACAGTAGAGGAGTGCTTTGCTCCTCTAGGAGGAACGCCTGCCCCAGCAATTGCTCCTCGTCAAAGGTCTGAGTCCCCAGCCACGGAAGATGAGATGCCCGAGGCTTACACCCTTCCCAAGATAAACTTTGAGCCGAGAACCAAAACGGAGAAGTTCCTAGCATCTGTTGTGGAGATGCAAAGGAAAATCAACAAATGGCAAGGCAAAATGCTCAAGAAACTTGCCAAGAAGGTCAAATCGCTTCTAGGAGGCTCGCCTAAGAAAGCTGCAAATGAAGAGGTTCAACAACACGAGAAGAGGAGGCTTTCAACCGGTGTATTTGTCATCCGTGAGACTCAAGGCAGCAACATTCAACCGGCGCGTCTCTCTCTTCAAGAGCCAGGCTCCAAAGGCAAAGCCGTAGCATCTAGCTCCTCTGGAACATCCTCAAGTTCCAGCCGAGACTAGACCCGAGGTAACAACCTTCTTCCATTGTACATACCGCTCCTGTTTGCTTCTTTTTACCTTGTGTTTTGATGCTCCTTTGAATTTGTTTGCCACCGGGACGGTGTCAAGCAAGTTTGGGGGAGTATATGTGTGGTTTGACTTGTGTTTTCTGATCTTATTTTCCCTTTAGCATCCTTGCGTCTTAAATTTTTTTTCAAAGATTCATGTAGTTGCATTCATCTTGTTAAACATTTTAGGATTGAGTCTAGAATTTTAAAGCATCTAGGTTGCTTGCATTTGCATAAGGGGTTAGAGTTTTTCTTAAAAAGGTGTTTTAAACTCATGAATTGTTTCAATGTCCTAGTTAGTAGTTCTCTAATGCTTTGCTCATACTTTGAAAGTAAGTTCTTACCATGCTTGGATCACTTGCTATGATTTTTGTGACTTGAATTGAACTCTCATGATTTGAAGCTTGTCCTAATAAGTGAAAACCTTAATCTGAAATTTTAACTATCATCCTTATGCATTTGAAAATGAACACATGAATTTTAAAATATTTAGGCTCTCTTCTTCCTTTTACCACTCTTTGTGAGCCTAAGTAGAACTCCCACCTTGACCCTTACCCTTCTTTGAAGCCAAATTTTTCTTGTGTGACATCATTGTGAGGCCTTCTTTTTCGGTTTTAAACTTAGCATAAAGTGTTAGGTTTAGGCGACATGATTGGGTTCTCATGTGATTGCTAGCTTTGCATTTTGAAGCTAGATATAAGCTTAGGATAAGTTTGGGAGATCATTGGGGCTGTTTTCATGTTTATGTGTTCTCGGTTTCAAAAGAGTTTGGTTTTTGAAAGAAAGAAAAAGGTTTTAAGTGAAAGGTTTGTGTTTAAAAATTTATATGCTCTAATAATTTCAGAAGGTAGCTCTCTCAAAATATAAATAAAAAGAAAAAAGAAAAGAGCCTAAGTGCCAAAATAAAAAAAAAAAAAAAGAAAAAGAAATTATAAATATAAATAAACAGAGAGCTACCAATAAGAAATATGTAAAGAGCAAATTATTTTCAACCTTTTTCGCTAGCCTAAAGAGTTAAAAATGCTTTCTGTTTTGAATTGGGGAATGCTAAGCTTTTGCTTTGAAAGAAGGGTAGATTTTAAGTGGTGAGTGAGCTTAAAAGATAATAAATGAGAGGGGTTTAGGATCATTGTTAGTTTACATGGGTAGATGAGAATCTGATCATGTATGCATCAATTGCCTTCACCTTTAGCATTATGCATAAAGTTCTTGCCATTTTTTTAGAGAAACCCTTAATTTAAATAAAAAACCCTTTTCGAATGAGATCATTCTATGCTCATAGCCTGTACCCTTAGCCAAATGTGTTCTGCTTTAAAGTGCATAAGTTTGATTCATGGTTCGGTCTTTAATGAATATTAAAGGATGAGTTTCTTTGATTGTTAGGAATAAGAGAGTCATGATCTGAATTTCTTTGTGTTATGAGTATGGCTAAGTTCTTTGGAGTATGAGTGTGCGCATTGCATTTTAGAACTAGTAACTAGGACATTGAGATTGATTCATTTGAAAGGCACCTTTGCAAGAAGCTTAAAACCCCCGTTTGTTTTAAAACCTCTCTTCCTTTCTTATTTTCTGTTGCTTATGGACAAGCAAGAAGTAAGTTTGGGGGAGTTGATGTCACTACATATTGCATGCATTTTGCATACATATAAGTTAGCTTTTCATGCATTTATATCACACTTTAGGCTAGATTGCATCACTTTAGATCCTAGAGCATTCTTGCACCAGCATACGCATGTTCCTTGCATTTTGCATCACATTCAGGTTGTTTCAGACTACTTTGGAGTCGTGGAGGTTCGTGAACGTGCTGAAGCTGTTGTGGTGGTTCGTGGAACGTCGGATGTTTGCTAAGGACCAGAGATCGGGGAGCAGATCGAGCATGGCAGGTCGATCTAGATGAGATCGACCAGAAGATCGAGAAGCCCAGGCGATCCAAGGGAAATGATCGAGACGAAGATCGAGTAGAGCAATCGATCAAGTGGTACAGACATAAATGACGCCATGCAGAGCGAGAGCCGGATCGAGTCTACCACTCGATCTGACCAAAGATCGATACCAAGATCGGATGCAACACTCGATCCGCCGAAGAAGATCGAGACCCAGATCGAGTAGAAGACACGATGTCCGAAAGTGATCGAGAGAGCCGCTCGATCCCGTAGTCGATCTCTGTCCTTTCAACCGTTTTAGGCCGCTAGCGAGGGGGGACCATCGAGCTGTTTTTACCATTTTGGGAAGGCGGCGATGATTTTTTCCCACACACTTTTTCATTTTCTTATCTTTTTATGCTTTTCTCTCTGGTTTTTTAGGCGATCCGCCATTGTTACACTTTGAGCTTTGTTATTGAATATTTTTGAGTCATTTAAATTTAATCCATCGTTCTTATGTTTATCGTTTCATTCTTCATGCTTTGCTTAGTTTATTTAATGTGTAGTGAGTAGTTTCATTTGGGTTTTGGGGTTGAGAGGATTCACGGGGTCGAAAAGGTTTTCAAAGCTTGGTGTTTTCTTGTTCTTAATGACTTTCTTTTCTAAGATATGGAGTTCTTAAGGCTTAAAGAGTCTCACGCCAAGATCTTTATGATCAGAGAGAGCTCTTACCTTGACAGGATCCAGAGATCTCTGAAAATTACATCTTAGAGGCTAGATACTCTTTCCCAAATGCCATGGTAGTTTAGAGGACTAGTTAAGCCGTGTGGTTGAAATCTGTTTTCCTTGCCTCTCAATCTCTTTTTCCGCCAAACGCCATGGGTCTGGAGGAGAGAATGAGAGAGTGATCCATACCACACGCCATGGATGGATCTTGTTTTGTTTTCAAGGCTTAGAGAATCTCACAAACTGAGTAGATCTAGAGTTTTCAAACCAAGGTTGGAACTTTGAAACCCCTAACATGAATCTCAACGCTAGACCCTTCTTTCTTAGCATTCTTACATCTTCGTTAGTCATTCGCTTGGTATTCGCCGCATCCTGGTCATTAGTTTCTTCATACTTGCATTTTTAGACGAGATCGATCCAAACTGCTCGATCTAGTGGTCGATCCTGTGATCGATCCACTAGTCGATTTTTGTTAAATCATAGCCTTGCATTTTAATTTTTCTGTTTGTTCCTCGCAGTAGTTCAATCACCCT
Organism: Thlaspi arvense; assembly: GCA_911865555.2. Taxonomy (NCBI): domain Eukaryota; kingdom Viridiplantae; phylum Streptophyta; class Magnoliopsida; order Brassicales; family Brassicaceae; genus Thlaspi; species Thlaspi arvense. The sequence goes on from OU466857.2 coordinate 19,393,459, forward strand.
TGGTAATTTTAAAATAGTTTTGCATTCCATTCGGTCGTTGCACATAGTTTTTAGGATTTTCACAATATCGCCTGTCATTCGCTTAGCTTTACACTGCTCTTGCATTTTCTTTGATCTTCCTAGCTCCTAGAAATGGATTGACTCTCACTTGCATACTGTACTACAACCTAAGTGTTGCATTTGAGTTTGATAACCTCATTGTATCCTCACCCTTGCAAAAGAAAGTACTTATCATGGCCCCAGCCGTTGCTATAAAAGGTCTACCAAGGATTAGAGGATCTCTTGGTTCCTCATCCATTTCTAGCACTACAAAATCTGTTGGCACATTCACATTGCTAATCCTCACGGGTAGGTCTTCAAGCATGCCTACAGGGAGCCTTATACTTCGATCAGCTAGAATGAGTGAGATTCTGCACTCCTTAAACTTGGTAAGCCTAGCTTTTTGGAAATGGAGTGAGGCATAAGGTTAATGCTTGCCCCAAGATTACATAAGCAACTTTCAAACTTCAAAGGGCCTAGTGCAGAAGGGATAGTGAATGAACCCGGATCTCCTAGCTTCTTCGGAGCTGTCTCCTTGTGGATGATCGCACTGCATTCTTGACTCAATACCAAGACCTCTTCACTCTCTTTCACCCTCTTAGCAAGAGCGTCTTTCAAAAACTTGGCGTATTTTGGTACCATAGCCATACAATCAAGCAACAGCAGTTTTATCTCAACGTCCTTCAAGTGCTTCTCAAACAGGGCTTTATGCCTCTCTACCAACTGCTTCTTGAAACGTCCAGGGAAGGGGAGCTTTGGTTTGTAAGGTGGAGGCACGAAAACTTCTTTCTCTTTGCTAACTTCCTCCATTTTTTTCTCCAAAACCGCTTCCTTGCCTTTCTTTGGCCTTGCAATGTAGACATTCTCAAACGTGATCTTTTCATCATGAGAGATTACTCTCCCCCTCTTAAATCACAATGTCCTCATTGTCTTCAGGTATAGACCGTGGTGGTAGCTCTTTCCCACTTCTCAGAGTGATCGCATTTGCATACTCCTTAGGGTTTGTCTCACCATTTCCGGGTAAGCTACCTTGACCGCTTGAACTGGCTTTTCCTTTCTCTAGCTGGTGAATCTTGTTTTCATGTTGGTGATTTGTGTAGATACCTCAGTAAGAGAAGAGTCCAGCCTATTGTTCATATCAACAAATTTTTGATTTGTAGTTGCTTGTCCTTGATGTAATTGTTTGAACATAGCTTGTACCGGATCTAGAGGTGGAGGTTGAACTTATTGATGTTGTGGCGTGAAACCAGGAGGATTCACAGGAGGGTAGCTTTTGTTCCCTATCTGTTGCTTGCCTTGGAATATTCCTTGTCTTTGCCTTTGGTACCCACTGTTTTGTGTAAACCCACCATTGCTGTAAGGAACAAAAGGTTTTCCTTGTTGTGGAGGGTATACTTGATCCTTGGGGTTTTTCCACATTGGTACTTCGGTAAGAGAGATTGTTGTTGCCTTGATATCTATGAACATAGCCCTGTGACTTAGTATAGTCTTGGCCTCCAACCCAATTCGCTTCCTCTTGGCTCTGCTCCAGGTCATCTAGAACATCCTAGCCTCTCCCACAAAGTGTACATGCTTTTGATTTGCAAGTACCATCTTGTCAATCTTTTCATGGAGCGATTTCAGCTCCTTCTTGTGTGCCTCAAGGCCAGACCCTCTAGGTGCTCTATCATAGTCTTCACTGTAGTTTCCATCACTCAATGCAAGGTTCTCAATAAGCTCCATTCCCTCTTCTACATCTTGGCCAAGAAAATTCCCTTTACTAGTGTGTCTAGAAGCATTCGAATCTTGGGAAGAGCTCCACTATAGATGGTGCTCAAGAGTTTCTCCTCAGTGAAACCATGATGAGGGCATGCAATGGTGTAGTACTTGAACCGCTCCATTGCTTCACTCATGGTCTAATTTTGCCTTTGCGTAAAACCGCTAATCTCACTCCTTAGGCGAGCTGTTCTTGTACTTGAGAAGAACATAGACAGGCCTTCTTGCAATCAGCCCACGAGGTTATCGTCCCTTGAGGTAAGGACTTCTCATAATGCCTTGCTTTATCCCCAAGTGAAAAAGGGAAAAGCTTAAGCTTGAAACTATCCTCCGAGATCCCATTGATCTTGATCATACCGCACACTTGCTAAAAGTTGTCTAAATGCTCCAAAGGATCCTCCATTGCACGTCTATGGAACTTGTTGTTCTGCACCATTGAGACAAAGCATGGCTTGATCTCGAAATTGTTGTTTTGCACCGGTGGTGGAGTGATGCCAAAACGGTTGTGATGAGTGTTTGGTGCATTACCCGCACCAATGATCCTTGGTCGCCTTGGGGCGTGGTTGGGGTTTCCATTACCCCTACCAGCAGCAGCATGGTGATGTAGAGCCTCAGCTTGGTTTTGCTCAGCCATACCATCAAAATCAACAATACTCGGTTGCACTATCTCCTCAAATTGTTGTGCTTGTTCTCTTGCATTCCTAACCTTGCACTTCTAAGCTGATGAATGTTGTCTAGAGGTTGTAGTTGGTTGTTGTCACCTCTAGACCTCAGATTCATGTACCTGAGAAGATAAGTAGGAAGGTAGATAGATTAGTAACCAAAACAAAAATAAAGACTTAGTCTCTACTAAGCTCCAAATTCTAATACTTTCAAACTAAACCCAAGTTGGCAACGGCGCCATTTGATAACTAGGTTTTTATGGGCTAGTTAATCAAATACTAAAGCACAGGTTTTGTCATTGTAGTATAGTGCTAAAGGTGTCAATCCAAATCAGGTTGATGAAAGATACTAGGAATGCAAGAGCTTTGTAAATCTAAGTGAAATCCGGATAATTTGAGGAGAAAATCTACAAAAACTAATTACAGCTACTAAATGACCACGAAAATTATTTTAAAATACCTACTGATGGGTTAAAAAACTAGCAGATGACTTCTAAGAATTTAAAATGCAAAACTACTGGTTTTTAAAAATCGAAAACTAAAAGCAGATAAACAGGGAAAGTTCTAACAACCTAAGAATTGATTTCTAAGACAAAAGACTCAAACTTTAGAACTAGGAAATGATGACTTTAAAATTTTAAAAGCTAAAAATAGATTCAAGGTTGAGGATCATGCATAAGGAGGTTCAAGATTCAAGCTTTGGGTTTTGAAAACATAGATCTACACATTTTAGTGCTATCTCTAGCCTTGAGAAGCTAGGCTAGATTTATCCATGGTGTGTGGTATAAATCATTTCCTCAACCTTTCTTCCTAACTCATGGCGTGTGGTGGAAAGAAAGGATGAAGAACATGAAGCATAAATATCAAAAAATGGCCTAACTAGCCCCCTAAGCGTCCATGGCGTTTGGGAAAGGATGAGCTAGTCTCTTGGATTTGGGTTTAAGGGATCTCCTGAATCCTGCTAAGGTAAGGAAATCCCTGAGATCAAAGAGAACTTTCTCAAGAGTCTCTAGGCATTAAAACCCTCAAATCCAAGAAGAGATTAAGTTAAGTGCAAGAAAGACCCAAGCTTAAACCCTTAGAACCTTCTTAATCACCTCAACCTTAAACCCTTGGTGGATTACTCACTATACATGATTAAAACACACGAAAATGCAAAGGAAGGAAGGATAAACAAGATTAAACTACTAAACAAGAAAGATTAAGAGAAATACTTAAGATTAAAAGCAAGATTAAGGTTTTACAAACTATGAAAAACTTAAAAAGTAACAATCGCGGTTTTCTTAAGCCAAAGAAGAAGAGACAGATTGAATGGTTGTGAATTTTCGGATGCCTTCCCCAAAATAGGGAAAAAACATTTATACCAACAAAGGAAATGGTCCCCTCGCTAAACTCCAAAATGTGAGCTGTCCGGATAAGGTTCAGAGATTGACCTGAGTCGTCGATCTCTTACTCGATCTTCCGCATAGAACGTCTTCTTTTGCTCGATCGTCGGGTCGATTTAGTCGGGTGGATCGAGCACTTCTATCGATCTTCTAGTTGATCCTTGGACGATCGAGTCGTGACTTCGATCTGGCTCTCGTTCTTCCCGGGCTTAGTTTCCGTGTCCGTACTCACGTTCGATCACCTTGGTCGATCTTGAACTCGATTTTCTTTCTTGAAACAACCCGAGTGTCTCGATCTTCTGGTCGATCTCGTCTAGATCGACCTGCCTAGCTCGATCTTCACCTCGATTTCGGTTCCTTTGCTACGTGGCTGAGTTTCAAGTACCCATAGGCTCCCTTTCGATCCTTAGCATATCCACGCACCCTCCATAGCTCCAGTGTATCCAAAACAACCTGAATATGATGCAAGAATGCAAGAAATATGCAAAATGCTAATGCAAAGTGTTCTAGGACCTAAAATGAGATAAATGGTGCACACTAGCCTATTATGAAAGATGTATGCATGAAAACTACTTTAAATGTATGCTAAATATGCAAAATAAATGAGTATATCAGGCAACTTTGTTAGCGGCTCGAACACATCTGCATACTCTCGAACTATCAGGATATCCTTTACCCTTAACTCCTTGTCCTTATCCTCCTCAGCCACCCGAATGGCAACCAAATACGCATCCCCGTATTCTAGTTATGTTACTACCCTTGCGATTGCTACTAAGGATACTACCGCACTAGATTTAATCCCATAATACGCTGTATCGGGTTTCTGGTTCTCCCTAAGGGTCACTTTCCCTTTCTCACAATCTAACTGGGCCCTATAACTAGACAGCCAATCCATCCCGAGGATCACCTCGAAATGACCTAGGGGCATTACTAGCAGGTTTGCCTTAAAGGTTCTATCCCTAACCTCGATGGGTACTCCTATGACCATTCTTACTGCACTAAGGGGTTCATTCACGGGAGTTACCTCGGAAACACTCACATCCTCTCTCACCAAAGGAACACTAAACCTAGACGTTACCTCGGGAGTCATAAAACTATGTGTTGCTCCCGAGTCAAAGAAAACATGCATGGGTATTCCACCAACATGTAGTGTTCTTACCGAACCAAAAAGAACTCAATTGAAAATGCAAACAATCAAACAAGCAATCACACGGAACACACAAAAGGAGGGTTAGCGCCCGAACTATACCTGTTATGGGACCATTAGTCGGTCTTGCGGAGTCTAAGGCTACTGCCTCAGGTAACAAACTATTAAACTATCTACTGGGCGGAACATACCGGATTACCTAAGTTGGCTTTCGCGACACCTTTGACTCGATAAAACATTGAAAACAGGCTTGTCCCGTGAGCGTGATCCTAAAACCATGCTCTGATACCACCATTTGTAACAACCCCGATTCGATCTATACCCAACGTCGAACCGCGGATGTCTCAAAGCCGAGGTTCACTTGATAAGTCAGCCCGTCTTGGAATGAATCCAAGCATAAGGCCGTCTTGCCAAGTGAGCTCGAACCCTCTCGATCAAGGCCTAAGGCTTTTCAACCCGTACCCCGAACTCGAGTTGTGTTAGTCTAGACTAGACTAATATCATTAAGTAAGCCCAAGTTTGAAAAAACGTACTTATTATTAATATCATATCATATTCGAAAATACATTCTTACAAACCATATATATAACGCTGCAGGGGAGGGTAAACCCAAAAAGGCGTCTAGTACATACTTTATCCCACAACCGAGTTTTACAAAACTAATGCAAATCTACTCCGGTGTCCTAACGTTCCACCCTGCTTACTAAGGCCTTCTACTGGTTACCTGTAGGAAGGAAAAAGGGGGAATGAGTAATCAAAGATTACACAGTGAGTCTAAGACCCTCTAATCAATATAAACCCTAAGAAAGTCCCCAAGAAAACCCCCAATCAACAAGGAAGCAAGCAATCACGCTATGCTATATCCAAAGCAACATAAAAAATAGCGAAGTAATCCTAGATCTATATGCAAGCGCTAAACTATATGCAAAGGTGCTACCACTTCCGCACCAATCCGCGTTCTCACAACGCACACACACTCCCACACACCACACGTCACACTCGCGTGGACACAGAGATCTCTAAGTGGGTCGGCCAGTTCCACTACCACGAACACCCTGCACTTGACTATCACAAAGATAAGCCAAGCCGGAACATCGGTACCTCGAACACCATGCCCTTGACTATCACAAAGACAATCCTCGGTCGGTTAACATCTCAGTGGGGTTTCCATCCGAGAGCCACACAACCTCCGAGAAGTTAGCGCCCTAGAGTGACGGCAAAGCCAAAACTTCTCTAGTCCCAACTCTCGTTTACGGTTACAAGCCTCACACTTGAACCTCGCTCATGCACGTTCATTATAACTCCACTTACATGACCTTCCAGCCATGCAACAGGTTTTCCAATAAACCGCACACTCGCTCATCCGGTGAAGGAACATGCAAATGGATCTTAGATCTGGCAGTCCTTACACGCTTCTCATCACTCGGTAAGGATGATAACATGTCCCACAGACATGCATCAAAGCGTTACCTCACCAAACGGGTTTTGTAGGGCTCAGATCTAACAGATCTGAGGCTGATTCTGCACTAAAACGTTAGTATACACTCGGATCTATACAGATCCGAGCTTCCCTGCATCACACGTTAGTCACACACATACATACAAGCACACAACCTATTCTACCGAGGCTAGTGTTGTGCTGCAATGCAGATCCGAGATCTACACTGCACCACGAACAGCAACCGTGATAGTCCACCACTACTGGGACTCACCATGATATGATCATGGAGGATAATGACGAGCTTGTAGCCGAGGAGAAACAAGAACAAGGCAAGCATGTAGCAGATGAAGCTCTTGAAGTTCAAGGAGGTCCAATGACCCGATCTAAGACTAAGGCATTTTGAATGCCTTAGAGGTTCTACTTAGTCAATCTAAGTTTGAATCATGTAATGAAAAGGCTAAACTAACCGTACTGGTTTGTATTAAAGCCGATGACTAAGCTAATGGGGTTGTGGGGCATTTTGTGACCATTTTCCCTTAGTGAGTTTTGTCCCATTGGGTTTTCTCACTAAGGTTTTTAACGAGGCAAGTGTTCCCACATCGTCATTGCCCATTAAGCTTAGCATTGTCCAAGCCCACTTTTGTGTAAGTTTGAACCGAGTCTTTGCATGGTCAGTTAAAGGGGTTTGTCCCAAAACTAACTTATTGCTTCTTGTAGTCTGTATCTCCTCTTCTCTCCATAAAACCGTGTGTGGGAGAAGAGTTTAGTTTTTCATCTATCTTTGAATCCAAAATATTTTCTTAATAGATCATTCTCTCTTGGTGCGTTATATCCTTGAGAAATCCTGATTGAATCATTGGTGTGTCATATCCTTTGTTTCTATCAGCTTGTATCAAGAGCCATCCGCAACTCTTGCGGCAATCCATCATCACTCTTCCCTCTTTTCCCCCAATCATTCCATATCAACCTCCACAAGTCGTCTCATTACATCGGATCCATATCATCCTCGGTTAGCTTGCAAGGTTAAGATCACATATGGGATCAGATTACGTGGTATCAGAGCAAACCTTCCAAAGCTAAGTCTTCTGATCTGATCAGTCTCTATTTTGACGATTTATATTTTTGTCTCTTCATCTACTTTTAATCACGGCCTTGTTTCATTCGATCTATATAGTTGTTAAGGTGTTAGATTTGATCTTCTATATCATATTATCGTTTGAAAACGGATCTAAAAGCTGTGTTTTGTTGATCTATTTCATTTAAAAAACCATTCCAAATTTTAAAAGCCTTGTTCATCACAGATCTAGTTGTTTACTTTTCTCCAAATATTTTGAAAAATAGGTTAGAATATTTATTAATTCTAATCTATCAACGAACTACTTACTGTGAGTTGTTCATTATTTTTCAGGTACCATGGCTAGAGAAGATGATCAGGAGGATCAGGCCAGCGGACATCATACTGATCACTACTACAAGGGCAGTGGTCTTCAAGGAGTGGCCGGAGAAGCTCTAGACAAGGCAGGGACCGTATGCAGGACAACTTAGCTGGGCTTAAATTGTAAATTCCCTCCTTCCATGGCAAGTGTGATCCAGATGCTTACCTTGAGTGGGAGAAGAAGATAGAACTTGTCTTCAACGTGCAACACTATACGGAGGAAAACAGAGTTAAGGTCGCAGCCACGAAGTTCTATGACTACGCCTTGAGTTGGTGGGATCAGCTTGTCAAAACTAGAAAATGTAACCAAGAGTACCCGGTTACTACATGGAACGAGATGAGAAACTTGATGAGAAAGCGGTTTGTTCCGAGCCATTACCATCGGGAACTACAACAAAAACTTAGGAGATTGACACAAGGCAACCGTACTGTGGAGGAATACTTTCAGGAGATGGAAACACTCATGCTTAGGGCGGACATCTTAGAAGATAGAGAAGCCACAATGGCCAGTTTCCTCGGAGGGCTTAACCGTGAGATTCATGACCGCCTTGAGACACAACACTATATGGACCTGGAAGAAATGCTCCATAAGGCTGTTTTGTTCGAGCAACAAGTGGAGAGGAAAGGGTCAGACCGTACTGGTCCTGGCAACGGAACCAGCCATCGGTTAGCCTAAAGAGAACCTTTTTCACACCCGTTGCTTAGTTCAAGGAAAAGTTTGCAGTTTGAACATTGACGGTGGAAGTTGTGCCAATGTTGCAAGTGAAATCATGGTCAAGAAGTTGGGATTACAAGCTACTCCTCCTCCGAGTCCTTATAAGTTACATTGGCTGAATGAGAAAGGAGAAATGAAGGTCACCGAGCAAGTGTTAGTCTCATTGGCGATTGAAGAATACAAATATGAGATACTATGTGATGTGCTACATATGGAAGCAAGTCACATCCTGTTGGGAAGGCCGTGGCCATCTGACCGCCGAGTGACACATGATGGCTTCACAAACCGTCACTCCTTTGAGTATAAGGGTAAGAAGAATGTTTTGGTTCCCATGACCCCTAAAGAGGTCTACAACGATCAGAAACAAACCATGAGGTCAGCCAAACATTTGAATTTTTTTTGCTTAAGCCGGAGAGGTTAAGAAAGCTTTTCATTCTGAAACTCCTATGCTTTTATTTGTTTTTAAAGAAACACTGACTACCATGGTTGATCTTACCTCGGTATATCTGAGTGAAATGCAAGTTCTTTTACAGGAATTTAAGGACGTCTTTCCAGAAGAAACTCCAACTGGTTTACCTCCTATCAGAGGCATTGAGCACCAAATAGACTTCACCTCCGGAGCTTCTTTACCAAACCGTCCCGCTTACCGTACCAATCCCATAGAAACCATGGAGCTACAGAATCAAGTGGATGAGCTAATGGCAAGGGGTCTTATCCGTGAAAGCATGAGCCCTTGTGCTGTGCCAGTGCTTCTGGTTCCTAAGAATGACAGTAGCTGGAGGATGTGTGTTGACTGCCGTGCAATCAACAATATAACAGAGAAGTATCACCACCCCATTCCTAGATTAGACGATATGTTGGATGAATTACATGGCTTTAACATTTTTTCTAAGATAGATTTAAAGAGTGGTTACCACCAGATTAGAATGAAAGAAGGGGATGAGTGGAAAACCGCATTCAAAAACAAGCATGGTTTATATGAATGGCTGGTTATGCCATTCAGATTATCTAATGCCCCTAGCACTTTTATGCGTTTGATGAATCATGTTCTTAGGGCGTATATAGGCATGTTTGTGGTAGTTTATTTTGATGATATTCTTGTTTATAGCGAAGGCCTAGAAGAGCATGTAGAGCATATTAGACTAGTTCTTGATTTGCTTAGAAAGGAGAAGTTATACGCTAACCCTAAGAAGTGTACTTTTTGCACTTCTAGTCTTGTTTTTCTCGGTTTTGTAGTAAGTTCAGAAAGAGTCAAAGTGGACGAGGAGAAAGTAAAAGCTATCCGTGACTGGCCAAGCCTTAAGACTGTGGGAGAAGTGAGAAATTTCCATGGTTTAGCCAGGTTCTATAGGAGATTTTTGAGGGACTTCAGCACATTAGCGGCTCCACTCACCGAGATCATCAAGAAGGACATAGGCTTTAAGTGGGAAACGGCTCAAGATGAGGCTTTTCAAAGCCTGAAAGAGAAGCTTACTAAAGCCCCTGTCCTTATCTTACCTAATTTCTTGACAACTTTTGATATTGAGTGTGATGCATCATGGATAGGTATTGGAGCGGTTCTGATGCAAGAGAAGCAACCAATAGCCTTTTTCAGTGAAAAACTTGGTGGTGTTATGCTCAACTACACAACGTACGACAAGGAACTATACGCTTTGGTGGGGGCTCTACAAACGTGGCAGCACTACCTTTGGCCTCAAGAATTTGTCAATCACATGGATCATGAGTCCTTAAAACATCGCAAAGGTCAGCAAAAGCTATATAAAAGGCACGCAAGGTGGGTTGAATTTATAGGGACCTTTCTGTATGTTATAAAGTATAGGCAAGGTAAAGACAATGTGGTCGGCGATGCCTTATCAAGAAGGTACACCTTATTCTCTACTTTATAAGCTAAGTTGCTAGGATTTTATCAGCTTAAAGAGCTGTATAAAGTTGATGATGATTTTTCAGATATTTTTACGGCTTGTTCTAAGTCTCCTTTGGGTAAATTCTTTAAACAAGATGGGTTTCTTCTTTGAGAACCGTCTTTTTGTACCTAACTGTTCTATGATGGATTTGTATATCAGAGAAGCACACGGTGGTGGGTTGATGGGGCACTTTGGCATTGCTAAGAATTTAGAGGTGATGAAAGATCAATTTTATTGGCTATATATGAGGCGTGACGTTGAGAGAATATGTGGAAGGTGCAACACTAGCAAACAAGCCAAGTCCAAAGTACAACATCACGGTTTGTATTCCCTTTGCCCATACCATCTCATATGTGGCATGATATATCCATGGACTTTGTTTTAGGCTTGCCTAGAACAAAGACAAGTAAGGACCCTATCTTTGTAGTTGTAGACAGATTTTCTAAAATGGCTCACATTATTGCTTGCCATAAACAGATGATGCTTTACATGTAGCAAGCTTGTTCTTTAAGGAGATAGTCAGCATTCATGGCATGCCTAAGTCCATTGTATCTGATAAGGATGCTAAGTTTCTAAGTTTCTTTTGGAAGACATTATGGTCTAAGTTAGGCACTAAGCTAATGTTCTCTACTACTTGCCATCCTGAAACGGATGGACAGACTAAAGTAGTCAATAGAACTTTAGGTACTCTTTTGCGTGCATACATCAAAAAGAATCTTAAGTCATGGGAAGAATGCTTGCCACATATAGAATATGCATATAATCATGCCCTGCATTCAACATCTAAGTACTCCCCTTTTCAAATTGTTTATGGGTTTAATCCCATATCTCCTTTGGATTAAATGCCGTTACCTTTGAGTGAAAGAGCTAGCATGGATGGCAAGAAGAAAGCGGAGTTGGTACAACAAATTCATTTAGATGCAAAGAAGAACTTAGAAGAAAATACAAAATTATATGCAAAACATGCCAACAAGGGACGCCATGAAAAGATTTTTGAGGTTGGAGATCAAGTGTGGGTACATTTGAAGAAAGAGAGTTTCCCGGCTGAAAGAAAGTCTAAATTGATGCCACGGATAGATGCCCCATTCAAAATCACGAAGAGTATCAACAACAACGCCTATCAGCTTGACCTCCAAGGTAAGTATGCTATAAGCTCTAGTTTTAATATTACGGACCTAGTTCCTTATTTTGCAGATGATTCGGATTTGAGGTCAAATCCTTTTTAAGACGGAGGGGATGATATGATCATTGAGGATAATGACGAGCTTGTAGCCGAGGAGAAACAACAACAAGGCAAGCATGTAGCTGATGAAGCTCTTGAAGTTCAAGGAGGTCCAATGACCCGATCTAAGACTAAGGCATGTCAAAATGCCTTAGAGGTTCTACTTAGTCAATCTAAGTTTAAATCACGTAATGAAAAGGCTAAACTAATCATATTGGTTTGTATTAAAGCCGATGACTAAGCTAATGGGGTTGTGGGGCATTTTGTGATCTTTTTCCCTTAGTGAGTTCTGTCCCATTGGGTTTTCTCACTACGGTTTTTAACGAGGCAAGTGTTCCCACATCTTCATTGCCCATTAAGCTTAGCATTGTCGAAGCCCACTTCTTTCTACCATCCGTGGCTTGGAGTGTCTAGATTCATTTCTTTTCTTAGCTGTTTTTGAGTTTCGTATTTTGTGTAAGTTTGAACTGTCTTTGCATGGTCAGTCAAGGGGGTTTGTCCCGAGACTAACTTTCAAGGTGGTCAAGGTCTTAGGGAGATCACATTACACCAGATCTGACGAAATCATCCACAAACTCCTCAGATCTAGGCACTCACGACCACACAACACTCAGATCTAAGACCTAGCACTCCGCTCACTCACTCAAAACATAGATCCGAACACTCTCTCACAAAATCAAACTAACTCTCTCTTTTCTCTCACGGACTCACTCTCTTTTCTTCTCTCTTTCTTTTTCTCTCACACACTCACCAGCACTCCTAAGGTAGTAACTAACGGGGTGGGCTGAGGGTCAAGGATCTTTATATAGAGTTTCTCCACCAATGAGGTGTTAACACCTTACCGTCTCTCCTCCAACCAATCAGAAAGCGCCAGCACGCCAACTAATCATTCTTATCTCTTCCCCACCAATCAGAATTATGCATGTGATTAATATGACTCATTCCTGCCTCTTTAATTCTGAAGTAATGAAATATACATGTCTTCTTCCCGCGTTCACTTCGTTTGGCTCTATTTCGGATCTCAAGCGCGTCTATCGACTTCCTCCGGGATTTGACGATTTCCTTTGGTAGATAGGAAGAAGGAAGAGAGGTTTGAAAGTGGGAGCTCAAAACGAAAGTTGTCAATGGAGAAACCGATTCAACGCCCAAGTTATAAGTTCTAAGATGCAAAGAGGTTGTTCTACTTTAAAAACTTTAGCCATACCCATCAAAGCAAGCAATGAACCCTAGCTCAGTCTACACAAGCATTCAAATCAACCAACTCCTTAACATTCATTAAGCGTTAACCCATGGATCAAGTTGTGCACATCAAGCGAAAGCATTTGGTCAAAGGGGTAAGGTCACAAGATGAAAGTGATCTCGTTTTAAGAAGGGTTTTAAAAATCAAGGGATCACTCAATGAAAGAATCCTATCTTTAGCAAAATGCTAAAGGTAAAGGCACACATATGCATGCAAGTTAGAGCTCCCTTCTACCCATTTTACCCAAGATGATCCTAGAACTTCTAAAACCCAAGATTAACCCTTAAATCTATCCTTTCCCAAAGCTTGATCATCTTCACTCTTCAAAATGGGGGAAACTTCTCTAGGCTTTGCCGTGTGGTTGACTTCTTCTTTTTGAACTTTGCTCTTCAATGTTGATTGTTTGACGCCGCTTTCATCACCTTTGGTGGATTGTTTGGTCAGATTTTTCCCTTTGGTTGACCTCTTCTTAACCTTGTTGTTGCTGGCGCCTTTCGAATAAACCTCTAAGAGCATTCTTTTCTATTTTACTTAACCACAATTTACTTGTTCCCCATTTGCTACTAACCCCACTTCTTTCTTTCTTTTGAAAACATAAAAACATGAAACTCTTAAACCACTCCAACGACCTTTTCCCCAAACTCCTAACCTAATACCAAGCTCAAAATGCAAGCTGGTGTCTACAAGGGAGCTTCTCCTTGCCAGCTCTATTCCTAACACTTTTTTGCTAAGCTAAGATTGAAAATATTGCAATCAAAGGCCTCACTACTCAGGCAAAAGTGTTTAGGCTTGAAAGAAGGATAGGTTTAAAGCGTGGTTAACTGTCCCATTATGATGAGGATCAGCTACTTGTATTAACAAGAGTGGTAAGTGATATCCCTTGTATTTACACCATTTAGGACTGCATTTAGTACATGTTTTGGTCCTCTTTTGCATGTTTTCCCTTAGCCTTTGTCCCATTTTCTTCTCCTTTTAGACTTAGGTTGCATTTAGGATATAGTTTGCATTTTCCTTGCATTTTGGATGTTTTTAGGTGCTGTTGGAGCTAAAAGGAGCCTGGAGGAGTTTTGAGGATGATGCAGGATGCTAGCTGGGCAAAAGGGAGCAAGGAGGATCAAAGCAGAGAATCTCTGCAGAAGTTTTCGGTCAGAGCACGGTGAACATCGGTCAAGGATGACCGATACGGACCAGTATCGATCACCAGTATCGGTCAAGGATGACCGATACAAAGCAGCATCGATCACCTGCATCGGTTAAGGTTGACCGACACAAACACAACGAGTTGATTTCGGTGACCAGTATCGATCACTCCAGACCGATGGGATCCGTATCGGTCACTGATAACTGACCGATACGCTGCCAGACTGAAGACCCTTTATTTACAATTTTGCCATTTTCGCTTAGACTCCTATAAATACGAAAAATCCCTAATTTCGGGAAACAAGCTTTTACCGAGCAGTTCTTTCTTTTTTGTTTAGACCCTTGGGTTTTGTAATTTGAATCTTTTCTTCATTTTACTTAAAGTTTGCTTCTTTCATCTTGTTTAAGCTCTTTAATCATGATTAGTCATCTTTTTCTCTTTGAATTGATGGTTTTAATGGTGTTTAGTGAGTAGTTCTTTTTGAGGATTTGAGATGGGTTAGGATTAGAGAATTTGATACTCTATCTATGATTGCTTAGTGTTAATTATTCCATTTCCTTTCTTGATTGCTGAGTTTAATGCTTAATTAGCCCTAGCTAAGTTGATTAAGATCTTAGGCTCATTTTATGCCCACCAAGTGTTTGATGAAATGCCTAAACTGCTTTGCAAGAGAATTCCTTATCCTAGCTCAAGAGATTGACTGTCTAGGGAGTGATTTGGCATTATAGGGTTGATAGATTTGTTTTAATGCTTGCTCTTTATCATTTCACTAATGAGAATTAGTTCTTCACTTGGTAATTAGCAAAGAGATTAGTGCCAAGAGATTGGATTAGTCATATAAATGAATCATATGCATAAGGAATAGCATTGTGTGAGTTTGTAAGCATCATAGGCTGAGTCAAGAGGTCCCTAACACCAATAATCTCATCTCAATTCCCATCTTTTCTCTGTTTTAAACTCTGTTTTGATATTGCCCTGTTTTTCCTCTTATTTTGATTACTTTGCTTGCCTTTCACTCTTTGCTTTGTGTTTTCTTTGATCTTGTTGGATCACTTAGGTTGCTAGGTATTCTAAAACCCCTTTCGTATCTGCTTTAATTAGGAAATCTACTATAATCCTGCTGTTTTAATCATCCCCTTTGGATTGACAATAAAACTCAATGCTACAATGACTAGTACAATGGGTGATTGACAACATGAGGCAAAACCCTTGTATCAATTTGGCGCTGTTGCCATTAAAGGAATGCTTTGTTCAGTAGGATTTGTAGAGATCTTGATATCAAGCTTTGTTATTTTCGATTTTGGTTACTGATTTCTCTTTTGGTCTAGAATTTCTTTTGTAGGTACCATAACACTTGTTCTTAAGTGTCTACAGCTGCAACTGAGGTTCAAGGTCAAATATTTTGGGTTTCCAGAATCAGAATTCAGCTGTTAAAGCATGGAAGAACATCAGTATGCTTCTGGTGTTGGTTTGCAAGGTCCACAAGGTCCACAAGGTCCACAAGGTCTTCAAGAAATCCAAAGTCTGCAAGGTGACTAAGGTCAAGCTGGTCTACAAGGAGCTGTTGTTCAGAGACCATGAAGACCCATTGGTGCTGCTGATATACCCTCCAACTATGCTTCAAGGCAAGGAATTCTCCCACCTATGGAAACTAAGCAATATCAGTGATATATCATGGTTTTTGCTGGTTTTTTTACCATGATATAAGTCTTGTTTATAGAGTCTGTTTGGTATTTTTCGAGTCCTATAGAGTCTTTGCAGGTCTAGGTACAAATGGAGCATAATTGTGGATTCTGAAACCTTTTGGAGTTATACTGAAGTCGATGCTGAAAGGACCAAGTCGGAGGGCATTAAGGAGCAGGGTGTCGATCGACACCCACTACTTGGTGTCGATCGACACCGGTCGTGGTCGCGAAGAAGCATAAAAACTCACTGGAAGAAATTGCAACTTAGCCCAGAAGTTTCCCACTATTTGCACTTTTGCCCCAATTCGTGTTTAGACTTGTATTTAGGTTTTCAAAGCCTTTCTTAGGCACACATTCTGATTATCATTGAGACTAAGAGAGAGATTAGATTGAGAGCTTTTGGGGAGACAAATCCGTACTCTGTAGAGAAGAATTTCGAACCCCTTTCGTCTTTTACTATATTTTTCTTAATGCAATTTTATTCAGTCATGATTTGTGTTTCACTTGCTATGTCTGAGTAATCTGCTAGTTAGGTTTTGGGTTATTCAAAGGTTGATAATGAATTGTTAAGTCTACAAAACTGGAGGGATAAATCATTTGGTTCTTCATCTAGATTGTTTTAACACTGGTTTTAAGATTGATCACCTGGAAATCAGATCTTAGGTTGTTTAATAGATGTGGAAACATTGTTAATCACCAGAACTATCTTAGATGAGCAAAATAACTAGTTGCAAAGGGATTTGGATTAGTGATTTTGTGAACATATCGAACCTGATCTATAATGCATCTCTAGGTTGTTAGAATTTGCAAAGGAATTTAGAATTCTAGAATCTGATCATAGTTAATCTCTGCGACGGAAGGTGATTGGTTCTACATTAGTGTTTGGAGTTCTAGAACGGTTTTAATAAATATTCCTTTCCATCCGTAGTCTGCGATTTACGTCAACCTGCGAATTTCCCATTGCCTAGCGTCTTGTCTTTATTGATTCTAAGAACCTACAAATCCGCTTTTGACATCATTGCTTTCGTTGTTATTTTAATTTTTGCGACAGATTGATTGCTTAGCTTTATTTGAATCTAAAATCTGTTTAGTGATAGCCTTAAGTCCTTGTGGATTCGATCCCTAAGTACTACAGTGATCTCTTAATTTGAGAGAGTAGCTCTAAGGGTTAATTTGAGCATATCAAATTTTGGCGCCATTGCCAGGGAACTTAGATATTACTTTCAGATTTTTAGTTTAAGAATTTTGACTAAGCCTTTATTTTCTGTTTCCTAACTTCGTTCCTTTCTCTGTTGTCTGTTTCAAGCGCATGCATAATCGCAGTACCAGGAGCAACAAGGACAAGCAACTCGTGACTTTGGGCATCGAAGAACTCGCTAAGCTAGGAAGAACCATCAGAAAAGCCAAGAAACAGGATAAGATGGTTGGACCAATTGTTTTGAGGACAGATGCTGAGGGTCATTTAGGTGACAGAGAAGGGAATAAAAGGAATGAAGATTGTCAGAGGATAGATGAGGATGGCGTTGTGATTGAGGAACAGGATGTGCAACCGGTTGTGCGAAATGTACAACAACAAGCTGCTGGGAATGCTGCTGGGCGTTTTCCACAGAGGACCCTGGGAGATTACAACAGGCCTGATCAGTTCTATGCAAATAGAGCTGCAATCCGCCCACCTGCCTTTAAGAGGAATGACTTTGAGCTGAAACCCAATTACTATCAGCTTGTTGGTCAGCATCCCTTCCATGGGCTGCCTCATGAACATCCAATGGACCATATAGAGAAGTTTGAAGACTTGGCTACAAGTGTTAAAGCCAATGGAGTCACACATGACTTCTTATTCTGCAAGCTCTTCCCTCACTCTTTGGAAGGTGATGCAGCACATTGGCTTAAACAGCTGGAGCCTAGCTCTTTGACCACATGGGAGGACACTAAATCTGCCTTCCTCAACAACTTTTATGATGATGCAAGATCAGAGGAGTTGAGGACAAAAATCGCCACTTTCTCCCAAGTTCCAGCTGAAGCTTTCAAAGCAGCTTGGGTAAGATTCAAGTTGTACCAAAGGGATTGCCCACACCATGGGTTCAATGAGGTGCAGCAACTGGGAATCTTCTTCAGAGGTGTTGATTGGAAGTACCAGATGGTTCTGGATGCAGCAAGCAATGGGAACTTCAACACTAAAGTCCCAGCTGATGCCATTAAACTGATATAGAACTTGGCTTCCAGCAACAGCACAAAGAATGCTGATTTTGAGAGGCAGAAAAACGCTGGAAATGCAGGGAGCAATCAGTTTGCTGCTGAGATGAAGGCTAAACTGGATTCTGTTCACAACCACTGGATGGGTAAGAAGTCTGTTCAGTTTGCTGCTAAGGTTGAAACATTTGAACCCGCTGAGGAGTTTGAAGAAGAGGAATGTCAACTACATCAATGGAGCTGGTTTTCAGGGACAAAGGTACAACAATCAGCAGGGAAACAGAGGATTCAGTGGGAACATGCAGAGGAGCAACTTCACAGGGAACCTGAACTCTACTGGCTACACTCCCAAGCCTCGGTTTCAGATGTCTGAGTACCATAAGCCTTATCAGAACAGCAACTTCAACAAGATCTATGGTTGCTCATCTTATCAACCTGCACCTGCACCATCAGCTTCAAGCAAAATGGAAGCCATGCTTGAGCAGTTGCTAGAAGGTCAGCAGAAGATTACAGTTGACTTCAATGGCATGATTGACGCCCTGTATCAAGATTTGAATGGGAAAATCGAAGCTCTGAACACTCATGTGAAGACTTTGGATAGTCAAGTGGCTCAAACTGCTGGGGCTATGAAAAGGCAGGATGGATTCCTTCCAGGAAGGACATACACCAACCCAAGACACTCTGTTAATGCCATTACGCTGAGGAGTGGAAAGAATCTACAACCAGTGCAGAAAAAGGGCTTTAGTGCAGAAGATTTCGAGCTGCAGGAGTTTGAAGATGAGGATTTCGAAAATTTTGAAGGGTGTCGATCGACACCAAACCCTCAGTGTCGATCGACACCAGAGGAAATTCACAACTCCTCGACTCGAAGCGAACGGATATCGATCGAGGTTGACAAGCTGCTCGACACCCAATCGACACCACACTCAGGAACTAGTGTCGATCGACACCCACCCTACAGTGTCGATCAACGCCCACCACAGTAGCAAACTCCGAGTTCTCAGACTCCAGAAAGTGCAGAAGAAAGGGTGTATAAGCCAAAGGTGCCTTATCCAAGGAACCAAAAGAAGTCTAAACATGAACTGGAGGATGCTAGGATTAAAGCTATCATGGATAAGCTTGTTGTGGAAATTCCTTTGATAGATGCCATAAGGACTACTCCTGTGATAAAGAGACATGTGAAAAGGATGATGACCAAGAATCTGGGACTGGAGCAAGGAACAATGCTGATTTCAGAACAAGTAAGTGCAGTGATTCAGAATAAGATACCAGAGAAGCTGACTGATCCTGGGAGCTTCGTTCTGGATTGCACAATCTTTTCTGAAAGGTTTGAGAGGTCATTATGTGATCTGGGGTCAAGTGTCAACCTGATGCCACATTCAGTTGCAGTCAGTTTGGGTATGACTGACTTCCAGCCAACCAGAATATCTCTTATTTTAGCAGACAGGTCTGTAAGGATTCCTGAAGGCATTTTAGAGGATGTACAAGTCAAAGTGGGAGACTGTGTGATTCCCACAGACTTTGTGGTTCTGGCTTATGGTGAAGAACCAAAGGATCCCTTGATTTTGGGAAGACCATTTCTGGCTACTGCAGGCGCCATCATTGATGTCAGAAAAGGGAGAATTGCTTTGAATGTGGGCGATTTGGTGATGCATTTTGACATGGGCAAGTTGATGCAGAGGCCAACAATAGATGGCCACACATTCTATGTAGACTCCCTCACCAGTCTTGCAGAAGAGATCTTCCAAGAGATGCATCCTGCAGACCTTTTGGAGAGGGCATTGACAGTTTCTGCAGAATCAACAGAGCATCTAGACAACATTGCTGCTGGCTATGTCAAGATGATGGATGAAAATGAGCAGGTCATGCAGCTAGTTGCACAACAAGAGCTGGTTGGGACATCTGTAAAAGCTGCAAAGTTAGGCGATTGGAGTGAAGAAAAAGCTCCCAAAATCGAACTCAAACAGCTTCCTGCAGGTGTAAGGTATTCTTTTCTAGGACCTAACTCTACATATCCTGTCATAGTTAGTGCTACCTTAAACAATGCAGAGCTCACTTTACTGCTAAGCAAGCTGCGCACTTTTCGCAAGGCTCTTGGCATATTCTCTTGATGACATTTCAGATATCTCTCCAAAGTTGTGCATGCACATGATACATCTTGAGGATGAGTCGAAGTCGTCAATCGAGAACCAGAGGAGGCTGAATCCGAACTTGCAGGATGTAGTGAAGAAAGAGATAAGGAAGCTTTTGGCTGCTGGGATCATTTACCCGATTTCAGACAGCACTTGGTTCAGTCCAGTGCATGTGGTTCCCAAGAAGGGAGGAGTGACAGTGACGAAAATGAGAAGAATGAAGCTAATTCCCACAAGGACCATCACTGGGAACGGGATGTGTATTGACTACAGGAAGCTCAATGCTGCCACAAGAAAGGATCATTTCCCACTGCCATTCATTGATCAGATGCTGGAGAGGTTGGCAAATCACTCCTATTAGTGCTTCCTGGATGGCTACTCTGGTTTCTTTCAGATCCCCATCCACCCAGATGACCAAGAGAAGACTACATTTACTTGTCCTTATGGTACATTTGCATATCGCAGAATGCCATTTGGACTTTGTAATGCTCCTGCGACATTCCAAAGGTGCATGTTGTCCATCTTCACTGACATGATTGAGAAGTATATGGAGGTCTTCATGGATGACTTGTCAGTGTATGGATCATCCTTTAAAGACTGCCTTAACAACCTCTGTCAAGTGCTTGCAAGGTGTGAAGAGAAGCATCTAGTTCTGAACTGGGAAAATGCCATTTTATGGTCAGAGATGGGATTGTGCTTGGGCATCGAGTTTCTGGAAAGGGTATTGAGTTAGACAGAGCCAAGATTGAAGTGATGACCAGTTTACAGCCACTAGATTGTGGGAAGTCAGTTAGGAGTTTTCTAGGACATGCTGGATTTTACAGGAGGTTCATTAAGGATTTCAGTAAAATTGCAAGACCACTAACAGCTCTGCTTTGCAAGGATGTGAAGTTGGAATTAACTGAAGAGTGTCATTCAGCATTCCAGCAAATCAAGCAGGCATTAGTGAGTGCCCCTATCGTGCAGCCTCCTGATTGGGATTTACCATTTGAGGTGATGTGTGATGCTTCAGACTTTGCAGTGGGCGCTGTATTGGGTCAAAAAAAGGATAAAGAGCTTCATGCAATCTACTATGCAAGCAGAACATTGGATGATGCTCAAAAGAACTATGCAACTACAGAGAAGGAATTGTTGGCTGTAGTATTTGCATTTGAGAAGTTCAGACAGTACTTGGTTGGGTCTAAAGTAATTGTGTACACTGATCATTCTGCTCTTAAGATCTTGATGCAGAAGAAAGATGCAAAACCAAGACTGCTAAGATGGATTTTGCTGCTGCAAGAATTTGATATTGAGATAAGGGACAAGAAAGGGGTTGAGAATGGAGTAGCAGACCATCTCTCCAGAATTAGGATTGAAGACAACGTCCCCATTGACGATTTCCTGCCAGAGGAGAACATATGTCTCATTGAGGCAAGATTACAGGCTTCAGATACGGATGCACTGTAGTTTTCTCGAACTGCAAACAGGGTGTTGATCGACACCCACCACTTGGTGTCGATCGATACCAATCTCGACGCGAGCCATAATCGAGCAGGATCGACATCGCCCTCGTCACTCTGGTCGACACTGACCAGTGTCGATCGACACACCCCATCTGGTGTCGATCGACACTAGTCCCGAACTGCAATTCTGCTTCAACAACAGATCCTGCGTGATGTTTTCTCTCAGCCTATCTTCACAGTTACAGCCTCTTCCAGGCCTTGGTATGCTGATATTGCTAACTACCTAGCTGCAGATGAGGTTCCTGATACTCTAAAAGGGTATGAGGAGAAGAAATTCTTGAGGGAACTAAAGAGATATTACTGGGATGAGCCATACTTGTACAAACACTGCTCAGATGGAATCTACCGGAGATGTCTTGCAGAAGCTGAAGTTCAGAATGTGCTATTCCACTGTCATGGTTCTGAGTATACAGAACATTTTGCTACTTTGAAGACTGTATCCAAGGTTCTACAAGCAGGTTTCTGGTGGCCTTCAATGTTCAAGGATGCTCAGGCATTCATCTCACAGTGTGATGTCTGCCAAAGGAGGGGGAAGATCAGTAAAAGACATGAGATGCCACAAAACTTCATATTTGAAGTTGAAATCTTTGACTGCTGGGGCATTGGTTTCATGGGACCCTTTCCTTCATCTTATGGGAACAAGTACATCCTGGTTGCAGTGGATTATATCTCCAAATGGGTGGAAGCAATTGCCAGTCCACACAATGATGCTGCAGTGGTCCTGAAACTGTTCAAAACCATCATTTTTCCCAGGTTTGGAGTGCCACGGATTGTGATCAGTGATGGTGGGAAACACTTTATCAATAGAGTGTTTGAGAAGCTGCTGCAGAAGTATGGAGTTCATCACAAGGTTGCTACACCTTATCATCCTCAGACAAGTGGTCAGGTTGAAGTTTCCAACAAGCAAATCAAGGAAATCCTGGAGAAGACAGTAGAGAAGACAAGAAAGGACTGGTCTGCCAAGTTATATGATGCACTCTTGGCCTACATGACAGCTTTCAAGACACCACTTGGCGCCACACCATTCCATCTGCTTTATGGGAAAGCATGTCACCTTCCAGTGGAGCTTGAACACAAGGCAAATTAGGCTGTCAAGAAGATGAACTTTGATTGGAAATCTGCAGTAGAGAGGCGCCAGATACAGCTCAATGAATTAGATGAGATCATGCATCATGCTTATGAGAACGCAATGCTGTACAAGGAGAGGACTAAGCTTACCATGATAAAAAGATCCTTGCCAGACACTTTGAACCAAATGACCAGGTACTTTTGTATAACTCACGTCTACAATTATTTCCTAGAAAGTTGCGTTTTCGTTGGTCAGGTCCTTTCACAGTCAAGGAAGCAAGGCCATATGGCGCAGTTGTTCTGTCAACTCCAGAAGGCAGTGAGTTTGTTGTCAATGGGCAAAGGGTGAAACATTACTGGGCGCAAGCCGCGACTCCCGAAGGACAGATTGTACCTTTGGCAGATGCACCCACAGCTTGATCCTGAGGACAGTCAAGCTAATGACGTTAAACGAGCGCTTGGTGAGAGGCAACCCACTGGTAAGTATACATACTTAGCGTAATTTTTGACTTTTACTAACTTATTTTCGTGGTATTGTGTTTCACTAAAAAAAAAAATAAAAACAAAAAAACAAAAAAAAAATGTACAGGGTGTCAAGGCGAGCACATGTCGACCACGGTCGACACCCTGGTCGACACTGACCAGTGTCGATCGACACCCACCCCCTAATGTCGATCGACACCCTCAATAATCAGGTAAGTAGTTTTTAACTCATCGGGTTTCTTCTTCTTCCTCATTCTTCTCTCAAAACCGATACCACAAAATTTTCCCCCAAATCAGAACTTTCTTGTTTCTTGTCGGATTTGAGTGATTCAAAAGCCTAACTTAGGCGGAATCTTGTGCTCTTTCTGAATATCCAACTCATTTATCCGATCTGCAAGGTATGACACTCGAAATTCCACTTTTTCTGTTCGACCCCAAGGTTTGAAACTTCCGATTTGACCTGTTTTAGCTTGATTTAGGACTTGAATCATGCTTCTCTAGGTTGTTTAGGAGGAATTCGACATTGCCCCTTAGTTATTAATGCTTGTTATGCAAAATTTTGAAATTTTCGAATTGATGATTAATTTTGCAAAAATAGGTCTGAATTTGGAGTTTTAGACTGGAATTGTTTGTGATTAGTGATAACTATGTTGCTGGTTAGGTTATTGATGATATAGGCCAGATATAGAATTTTCAAATTTTCGATTTTTGGCCTGATTTTGGGAATTTTTGTGTTCTTGGTTTTCTGCTTGCAGATGGC
Organism: Thlaspi arvense; assembly: GCA_911865555.2. NCBI lineage: Eukaryota > Viridiplantae > Streptophyta > Magnoliopsida > Brassicales > Brassicaceae > Thlaspi > Thlaspi arvense. The sequence goes on from OU466857.2 coordinate 19,417,365, forward strand.
CCCACGAACCAACAAAAGAGCACGCACTGAGACCGGGGAATTTCTCCAACCCAGCACCTGCTATACCAGCTCTTCCTCCATGGCCTCGGAGAGAGGGGTTGAGGATCCCGATGGAAAGGGCTTAGGAGGATACTCCGGCGAAGGAGGTGGCGAAACACGATTGCGTTTTCAAAGGCATCAGCGAGCAGTGGGATGACTATGATACACTGTTCTACAATGCCTGGCTTAAGATGGACATCGCACCTACATGTTTTGCTTGTCCAGCTACATTGCACAAGCTCGGGCTCAGAGAAGAGGCAATACGTGTGCTGAAGAAGATTGGTCTGGGCAACATTGCGACCAAGCAGTACGACCTGTACCCCGATCTAGTGCGCCAGTTCAATGCCACAGCGAGAGTGTATTACACCAATGAGCTCGTGAAGAGAGTAGACGAGGGCACTCTCACATTCCTCATCAGAGGAATCAGGTATTGGATCAACTTCACTGCACTCTGTCTCATCGTCGTGTGCGATTCAGACCGTGCAGGCGTCTCTCTTCCGACACCATTCCCTGACCTGCAGAGTTTCTGGTCCCATTTTGGGAATGGGGTATATGACTCCAAGAGGTCCACTCAGACAGATGTGCGCCACCCGTTGCTGCGCTACCTTGTCCGCCTCTTCTCCACTACTCTCATGTGCAAGTCTGAGCCCGGGAAGATGAGAGTTTCTGAGCTGACTCTCCTGTATTATGGCATTGAGGACGTGTTGACAGAGGAGTATCCGGTTGACAGTGATGTCAACATGGGCGCTATCCTTGCCCATCACTTGGTTTCACTGAAGACAAAGGCGTTCACCAGAGCTCGGGGCAAGCCCGAGAATGTTGGCAGTCTTCTCACTCCCATCTTCCAGTACTGCAACATCGATACTTCGACTTGCCGAGCCCATCTTCTGGATATGGACTACTTGAGGAGAGCCCACTGGATTGCAGGAGACGAGCCGTTATGGAGTTTTGTCACTCACACTGGTCAGCGATGTTTGATACCGCTACCACAGCCTGCTTTCACTACACTTCAGACAGACTCCCTCAGCTTCCAGCCTGATCCTACATTGCTACGATCCGCGCCAGCTACTAGGCGCCGAGGAGGATCTTCCCGAGCCGCTGCTTCTGCAGCTGAGGATGCACCTGTTGAGGGCCTTGCTGGAGGTTCCTCTCGTCACGCATCCCTACCATGGATGCTGCCTCCGCCGATTGGTCGACATACACTTCCACCGACTCCCGACATTCCAATGGAGCAGGCTACCTTTCAGCGTTATGTGGTGCAGAGTATTCAGGTGTTGTGGAACGCTGTCTCGGTGATCTCGAACTGCAGTTGTGTTCGCCCACACTCACCTGATATTGAGGATGAGGATTAGTTCCTTTGTTATTTTTCATTTTCTCTTGAGTCAGTTTGTCAGCTTTGATTGTGTTTTGAAATTTGTTTGAACTGATGAGATTATGGATAATGTTGTTGCTTTTAATTGTTTGCTTGAGTGTTCTTAACAGTCTTGACTTTGCAGAACATCAGCTAACAATCTAACTTGCAATAAATACACATTTTGGGGTCATCCCACTCTGTTTTAGGACAGAGTGTCGATCGACACCACGTACAGTCACATGTACCACTTTCTCATCTCTGTACAAACCGTTTCATTGCCTCTTTCTACCAACTCCTTGCTTGATAACACTGGGGACAATGTTTTTTAAGTCTGGGGGAGGTCGTTGCTGACATTGTGTACATTGTTTTGTATTTATAAAGTCTCAAAGTTCAGTCAAAACCTGTTTTATTGAGTCAAATTTTTGAAAATTGTCAGTTTTTCATGGAACAAACCACAAAACATTGATGCTTACAAGAACCATTGCCACAGTTGTTGATTGCAAGTCTCACTAAGTTGAAAGTCATAGGTAGATCAGTCTAGCAATGAAGGTTTAGGTTCTTAGAGAATCTGAAAAATTTGCTGTTAGCTCCACTAAAATGAACTTAAAACTTCTTGTCATGGTGCTTTACTCTCTTTGTTCTTGATTCTCTCTTCTAACACTGACAAGTATGTTAAAACAAAGTTTCTCTTTGATCATCCCTGTTAGAGCTTTAAAAGTTTAAATCAAAAGAATGGTGCATTCATGACCCTGTCTCCTCACAAGGAACAACAGTAATGAACACACTCAAGAACATGTCTCCTCACAAGGAACACAAGTATTGAGTAGCACAAATTCTTAGACTGTAGAAGAATGAGAAAGAGCTGAAAAATAAAAAAATAAGAAAGAAAAGATCAAGGGAAGAGAAAATAGGAGAACTGTGTTGAGACTGCTTTCTTCAGTTAATTAGGAAGGGAAAAGAATCTATAAGTGATTGAGATGATAAAACCTTGATGAGACATCACTTAGATAGAAATAAGGAGCTTAGCAGTAGAGATTTCGAATTTCTTGAAGGAGCTTGAACTGAATTTGTAAGATTTGCTAAGCCCGGGATGGTTAGACTGAAATTTGATCTTGTGTTGACCATGTGGTATGTGGATTCGAAAGTGTTAATCAATGTGGTGTTCCTGGTGTCTGACTGACTTTTTCTGTGTTTTCAAACCTCTACTCTAGGCTGTATCTGATGATTGCTTGAGGGCAAGCAAAAGATAAGTCTGGGGGAGTTAATATATCATGGTTTTTGCTGGTTTTTGACCATGATATAAGTCTTGTTTATAGAGTCTATTTGGTATTTTTTGAGTCATATAGAGTCTTTGCAGGTCTAGGTACAAATGGAGCATAATTGTGGATTCTGGAACATTTTGGAGCTATACTGAAGTTGATGCTGAAAGGACCAAGTCGGAGGGCATTACGGAGCAGGGTGTCGATCGACACCCACTACTTGATGTCGATCGACACCGGTCGTAGTCGCGAAGAAGCATAAAAACTCATTGGAAGAAATTGCAACTTGGCCCAGAAGTTTCCCACTATTTGCACTTTTGCCCCAATTCGTGTTTAGACTTGTATTTATGTTTTCTAATCCATTGTTAGGCAGACATTCTTATTATCATTGAGACTAAGAGAGAGATTAGATTGAGAGCTTTTGGGGAGACAAATCCATACTCTGTAGAGAAGAATTTCGAACCCCTTTCATGTTTTACTCTATTTTTTTTAATGCAATTTTATTCAGTCATGATTTGTGTTTCACTTGCTATGTCTGAGTAATCTGCTAGTTAGGTTTTTGGTTATTCAAAGGTTGATAATGAATTGTTATGACTACAAAACTGGAGGGATAAATCTTTTGGTTCTTCATCTTGATTGCTTTAACACTTGTTTTAAGATTGATCACCTAGAAATCAGATCTTAGGTTGATTAATAGATGTGGAAACATTGTTAATGACCTGAACTATCTTAGATGAGCAAAATAACTAGTTGCAAAGGGATTTGGATTAGTGATTTTGTGAATATATCGAATCTGATCTATAATGCATCTCTAGGTTGTTAGAATTTGCAAAGGAATTTGGAATTCTAGAATCTGATCATTGTTAATCTCTGCGAAGGAAGTTGATTGGTTCTACATTAGTGTTTCGTGTTCTAGAACGGTTTTAATAAATATTCCTTTCCATCCGTAGTCTGCGATTTATGTCAACCTGCGAATTTCTCATTGCCTAGCGTCTTGTCTTTATTGATTCTAAGAACCTACAAATCCGCTTTTGACATCATTGCTTTTGTTGTTATTTTAATTTCTGCGACGGATTGATTGCTTAGCTTTATTTGAATCTAAAATCTGTTTAGTGATAGCCTTAAATCCTTGTGGATTCGATCCCTAAGTACTACAGTGATCTCTTAATTTGAGAAAGTAGGTCTAAGGGTTAATTTGGGCATATCAATCAGATCAAGAGCAGTCTCATCACAATGATCCAAGAAAGGCAGTTCTTTGGATTGCCCAACCAAGACCCTTTAGAGCACCTGGATCAGTTTGAGAGGATATGCACTTTAACAAAGCTTAGTGGAGTATCCGATGATGGTTTGAAGCTCAAGTTATTTCCATTTTATCCGATGATCAACAACAAGTTGATCCGGTTCAAGCAATGTTCCAACAGCTAATACAAGGGCAAGCTTCTACAAATCAAAAGTTCGCTGAAATGAACACTCGGCTGGATTCATCCTTAACCGACTTCTTTACTCAAATAACAAACCTCAACAACAAGATCAAGCAGCTAGAGAAGGGCAAAGCAAGCACGAGTGGACAGAACAGCCTTCCGGGGAAGTGTGAACAAAATCCAAAGGAGTATGCCAATGCTATTACGTTGAGAAGTGGCAAAGAGCTTGATCCTCCGGTTTCTACAAAGACCAACGAGGACGTTGTAATTCAAGAGGGGGAGGGTAAACTTTCAGCTGATAATGAGGAGATAAACTTTGACAACGTATGGATCCAAGGACCGAGGAGAGGTGACAAGGCATTCGTTGAGAAGAAAGCTGAGAAAACCACCAAGGAGAAGGATGAATACGTGCCCCCAGCTTACGTACCAAAGTTGCCATTCCCGGGTCGGTTCAAAAAGCAGTTAATAGAGAAGCACCGAATCCTATTTGAGAAGCACTTGAGAGACGTGGAGATAAAGCTGCCTCTTGTAGACTGTCTCGCCATGATGCCCAAGTGCGCCAAGTTTTTCAAGGACACCCTTGCCAAGAAGAACAAAGAAAGCAAAGAAGTGCTTATACTAAGCGAAGAGTGTAGCGCGGTTATTCATAAGGAGATAGTGCCTAAGAAGCTGGGAGATCCTGGAAGCTTCACCATACCGTGTGCTTTGGGTCCCCTTGAGTTCAAGAGCTGCTTGTGTGATCTCGGAGCCAGCATAAACTTGATGCCTCACTCCGTGGCTAAGAAGCTTGGTTTCACTCGGTTTAAGGAATGTCGAATCTCATTGGTGTTGGCTGATAGGAGAGTGAGACTACCAGTGGGGTTGCTTGAAGACTTGCCGGTGCGAATCAGTGGAGTAAACGTACCTACAGATTTTGTAGTGCTGGAGATGGACGAGGAGCCGAAAGACCCACTCATCTTAGGGAGACCATTCCTAGCAACCGCCGGAGCCATAATAGACGTGAAGAATGGGAAGATTGCCCTGCATTTGGGGAAAGAAATCAGGCTAGACTTTGACATCAACAAGGTTCTAAAGAAGCCAACCATTGAAGGACAAGCTTTCTATATCGAAACGATGGATGCCTTGGCGGATGAGTTGCTGGAAGAGCTAGCTATAGAAGACCATTTGAAGCTAGCACTCACTAAGGAGCCAGGAGAGTTTGGCTATGTAGACCAGAGAACTCAAGAGTACGTAAACCTACTAGATTCGAGGAGGATCATCAAGAATGAAGAAGGATGTTGCCTAGAAATCGACCCCGAGATCGACGCCATCATTCGATCCAGGAGTCAGATCGACAAGCCAATCGAGCACTCAACTCGATCCGGTCCAACAATCGACCAACAGATCGAGAAGGCCGCTCGATCAGGAGAAATAATCGAGTTGACGATCGAGAAAGACCTTCCGATCATTTTAGAGTCCAATCAAGAGATCGACTCAACGCCTCGATTCCTTACTCGATCCATATCAAATCGAGTAAGTGAATCGAGTGAAATGGCTCGATCTAGACGACATCGAGAGGAGAATCGACCGGAAGACTCGATCACAGGAGGGATAGCGATAGAGGAAAGCAGTCTGAAGGGCCATGCCTCGAGTTCAAAGGAGAGTTCCAAGGAGGAGAACAACAACAACAGCCACGAGGATGACTGGAGTGAGCTGTTAGCCCCAAAGGTGGACCTTAAGGAGCTCCCAAAAGGGCTAAGGTATGCTTTCTTAGGACCTAATGACACCTATCCCGTGATAGTAAACGAGAACCTTAGTGATGATGAGTTGCACTCGCTCTTAACTGAGCTGAGAAAGTATAGGAAGGCCATTGGGTACTCTTTAAGTGACATCAAAGGCCTTTCCCCAATGCTATGCACTCATAGGATTCATTTGGATAATGAAAACGCCACTTCTGTAGAACACCAAAGGCGTTTGAATCCTAACTTGAAAGAGGTTGTTAAGAAAGAAATCCTTAAGCTTTTAGAGGCTGACGTGATCTATCCCATAAGTGACAGCACGTGGGTTTCACCTGTACACGTGGTGCCTAAGAAGGGAGGGATCACGGTCATAAGAAATGAAAAGGATGAACTTATCCCTACTAGGACCATTACTGGTCATAGAATGTGTATTGACTATAGAAAGCTTAACCTTGCTACAAGAAAAGACCATTTCCCTTTGCCTTTTATTGATCAGATGCTTGAGAGACTTGCAAATCACCCTTACTACTGTTTTCTCGATGGGTATAGCGGTTTCTTTCAAATACCTATTCACCCAAACGATCAGGAGAAGACGACTTTTACATGTCCCTACGGTACCTTTGCATATCGAAGGATGCCGTTTGGATTGTGTAATGCACCGGCTACCTTTCAGCGGTGTATGATGTCGATCTTCTCCGATCTTATAGAGGAGATGGTAGAGGTGTTTATGGATGACTTCTCTGTGTATGGTGCGTCCTTTCCTGCGTGTTTGTTGAATCTTTGCAGGGTACTTAAACGTTGTGAAGAAACTAACCTGGTGCTGAATTGGGAGAAATGCCACTTCATGGTCAAGGAAGGGATAGTACTCGGTCACAAGATTTCAGAGAAGGGTATTGAGGTTGATCAGGCTAAGGTTGAGGTTATGATGGGTTTGGAGCCGCCGGTTAATGTTAGAGGGATCAGAAGCTTCTTGGGACACGCAGGGTTCTATAGGCGCTTCATCAAAGACTTCTCCAAGATTGCACGCCCCTTTACACGGCTGTTGTGCAAGGAAGCTGAGTTTGTATTCGATGAGGAGTGTATGAAGGCTTTCGTGACAATCAAGGAAGCCCTCACGTCAGCCCCTATAGTCCAAGCACCAGACTGGTCTCTCCCTTTTGAGATCATGTGTGATGCTAGTGACTACGCTGTAGGAGCAGTCCTTGGTCAGAAGAAGGACAAGAAGCTGCATGTGATCTACTATGCTTCAAGGACCTTGGATGACACGCAATCACGATACACCACTACGGAGAAGGAGCTGCTTGCAGTAGTCTTCGCCTTTGAGAAGTTCAGATCATATCTCGTTGGCTCCAAGGCTATTGTATACACGGATCATGCTGCTCTACGGTACATCTACTCAAAGAAAGATACCAAACCTCGGCTCTTAAGATGGATTCTTTTGCTTCAGGAGTTTGACATGGAGATTAAAGACAAGAAGGGGATAGAAAATGGAGTCGCTGACCACCTCTCAAGGCTAAGGATTAACGAGTCTCTCCCTTTAGACGACTCTCTTCCAGAAGAACAACTTATGGCAATTACTACCGCGGTTTGTGGGAAGCTAGAAGGAAGGTTTGAGGAAGTGTTGAGTTTCAAAGAGGAGGATCTACCATGGTATGCTGATGTGGTGAACTACGTAGCATGTGGTGAGGAGCCAACACATCTCAACGGCTATCACAAGAAAAAGTTTTTGAGGGAGGCTAGTGACTACTTTTGGGATGAGCCCTACTTATACAAAAGAGGAGTAGACAGCTTGTACCGGAGATGTGTTACAAAGGAAGAAGCCAAGGATATTCTCTATCATTGCCACGGCTCATCCTACGGAGGACATTTCGCTTCGTTCAAAACAGCCACGAAGGTGTTGCAAGCGGGTTTCTGGTGGCCGTCTATATTCAGAGATGCACACGAGTTTGTGAAGAGCTGTGAGGCATGTCAGCGAGCAGGGAACATTACCAAAAGAAATGAAATGCCCCAAGTTCCTATCTTCGAGGTTGACGTGTTCGATGCGTGGGGTATTGACTTCATGGGGCCTCTCCCTTCTTCGTACGGCAACAAATACATCTTGGTAGCTGTGGATTATGTCTCCAAATGGGTTGAGGCTGTTGCTTCCCCTACAAACGACTCTAAGGTTGTGATCAAGTTGTTCAAGAGTATCATCTTTCCAAGGTTTGGGGTACCCAAGATTGTTAAAAGTGATGGAGGAAGCCATTTTGTAAACAAGGTTTTTGAGAGCCTCTTAAGAAAGTATGGGGTTAAGCATAAGGTGGCTACACCGTATCATCCTCAAACGAGCGGTCAGGTGGAAGTCTCTAACAGGCAGATCAAAGCTATTCTGGAGAAGACCGTTGGTGCAACAAGGAAGGACTGGTCAGTAAAGCTAGACGATGCTCTTTGGGCTTACCGTACCGCTTTCAAAACGCCGATTGGTACAACTCCTTTCACTCTACTATATGGAAAGAGTTGTCACCTCCCGGTTGAGCTAGAACACCGTGCATTATGGGCTGTGAAGAGGCTGAATTTTGATCTCAAGACGGCTCAGGAAAAGCGTCTCATTCAGCTACATGAACTGGACGAGTTGAGATTGAATGCTTACGAGAGTTCCAAGATCTACAAGGAGCGAACTAAGGAGCCTCATGACAAGAAACTGGTTGCCAAGGAGCTTAAGGAAGGAGGACTGGTGTTGTTGTACAACTCGAGGCTGAAGCTCTTCCCGGGCAAGCTAAAATCAAGGTGGAGCGGACCGTTCGTGATTCAAGAGGTCTTGCCTTACGGAGCTGTTTCTTTTATGGGAAGAAGCGGTAGTGCATTCACCGTCAACGAGCATAGAGTCAAACCCTACCTAGCAGACAGCTTCGACAAGGAGAGTACCTCGGTGCTTCTCCAAGACCCACCATCCGCCTAGCCAAGTAAGGTCTAGCTAAAGACGTTAAAGAAGGCGCACTTGGGAGGCATTCCCATGTCTATCTTGTACATATTTTTGCTTTCATTTCTCTTCTAGTTTTATGCTTTTATGTTTTTAGTGTGTAGGAGCAGGTCTAAGGAATCTAAACCTTGTCTTTGAGGTCCAAAAGGAGCAATAGGGGCTACGATAAGGCTAGAGATCGAGTGCTAGATCGACTGAACCTGACTCGATCTTTGCTAGATCGAGTCAGTAAATCGAGAGGAGCCAGTCGATCTAGACGAGAACGAGTGACAAGATCGACCTTGACGAAAAAGGATCGATCGATTCAAACTGGATCGACCGATCTAATTTCTCTCGGGAAAATCTGTGGGAACTTGATTGATCACTCGACTCGATCCACCACTCGATCCAAGCCAAATCGGCCCCTAAATCGAGGACTTAGCTCGATCAGAGGGACTTAGCCGAGGGGCCAACATCTCATTGATCGAGGGAGCCAATCGATCCAGGACTCGATTCACTTTGAATCGAGTCCCAAATCGAGTAACCCTCTCGATCTAAGCCATTTTAGGCATGAGATCGAGTCCTAGATCGACTAAAAGGACTCGATCTCATGCCGAGGTAACAAATTTCTTTCCCTCTTTATTGCTTTTCCCTCCAGTTTTTAAATTCAAACTTGGTCAAGGCAAGCATCTTTGACCATGAAAGATGTGCCTTGACCAAGACTTTTGTCAGAAAACCGCTTTGACCACCCATTGTTTTGGTTTTGATAAACTCTTTAAATGTTTCAACTTGCTTCTCACTCTCTCACTTCTGTTTGCTCGAGTTTTCCTACAAAGAGAGTGAGAATTTTTAAAAGCTTTAAGGTTTAACAAAGTATCCTTCACACTTGCAAAAGGTATTTTCGGATTTTAATGATTTTATTTCAAGAAAATCTCCTTAAAAATCGCAAGTTCTTGTTTTAGGATATAGGATCAGATTTGAATTTTTAAAATTAGCTAAGTATTAGGAAAAATTCTGGATTTTCAGTATCTCAAAGATTTGATTTCCTTTTATTTAGTTAATATTTTTGCTTGATCCCCAAAATTTTAGGGTAGTTTATATAAATCTTCTTCTCTTATCCTCTTATTCTCATCAAATCGCCCTTTGCTAAACATTCTCTAGAAATTTTTTTTCCAGGAGCAATGGCACCAAAGATAACAAGAGAGGAGCAAGCACAAGAAGGAGAAACTCAAGAGGTGGTTGCTCAAGAGAGGGTCCGGTGGAGCAAAGAAGAGAAGAGGGATAAGAAGAGGTTGGAGAGGCTCCGGTTTGAACCCACGAAGTTTGCTGATCGAGGGCTTCTGTCCAGACTCGGGCTTCTTGGAGACTTCGATCAACTCCTCAACAACATCGGTCTGAGGTGTTTGTCGCGGATGGACTGCCCTACTATCCCCGAGGTGACAATTGATTTCCTTGCAACCTTGGACTTCCGGTACGAGAATCCGAGTGCTCCTGTTCCTTCTCAAGGCCGTCTCTACTTCAAGGTTGGCCGCCAAGCTTACACGCTATCAATCGCCGAGCTGTGCCAAGCCTACGGTCTAAAGGCTGATGCAAGCAAGGTGGAGTTTCCAGCCTTCAAGCAATCCGACGAGTTGTGGGATCTCATCAGCAAGGAGGATTACAAAGCCAACACCGCCAAGATCAAGAGAGTCAGGAATCCAGTGCTGAGGTATACCTTGAAGCTGATTGCTAATACATTGAGTGGAAGGTCAGTTGCTCCTACTGTCACGAAGACGGAGCTATGCTTCCTTTTCCAAGGTTTGAAGCATTTGGTGTCCGATCCAGATGAGAATGAAGATCCCATTGAAGATGAACTCGGCGATGAAGTGAACTACGGCTGTGTACTCGCGGCTTCTCTGGTGAAGTACAAGGCTTATGCCTTACGGTGCAAGGCAACATCATCCTACATTGGCGGCTTCCTTACTCCCTTGTTCGTGCAAGCCGGTGTGCCCATCCATGACTTTGCTCACGTCCCAAACCGAGCCTTCATGGATGAAGCATACATGAGAAACACTGATAGCTTGGGACGCACGCCAGCTGAGGGGTTCTATGCTTACCTCTTCATTGATGATGAGGACAAGAAGCGAGTGTGCATTCTTCCCAACAAGGATGAAACGGAGCTACTTGGTGTTGGGAACATCGAGTTCTTACCGACGGAGGAGGAGTGTTTTGCTCCTTTAGGAGAACCGCCAGCTGCAGCCATTGAACCGCGCTAAAGGTCAGAATCTCCAGGGACAGAGGATGAGATACCCGAGGCTTACACGTTGCCAAAGCTGGATTTTGAGCCGAGGACCAAAACCGAGAAGTTCTTAGCCTCGGTGGTGGAGATGCAGCGGAAGATCAACAAGTGGCAAGGGAAAATGCTTAAGAAGCTGGGGAAGAAGGTCAAACAACTCCAAGGAAGCCAGCCTAAGCCAGCTGCAAGCCAGGAAATGCAACAACCCGAGAAGAGGAGACTCTCAACCGGAGGAGTTGTGATCCGCGAGACCCAAGGAGAAAACATTCAACCAGCTCGCCACTCCCTCCAAGAACCAGGCAACAAAGGAAAGGGACAATCTCTAGCTCCTCTGGAACATCCTCAAGTTCCAGCCGAGCCTAGACAAGAGGTAACAACCTTCCTCCATTGTATATAACCGCACATCTCTTATTTCTTGCATTGTGTTTGATTGCTCCTTCGGATGAGTTTGCCACCGGGACGGTGTCAAGCAAGTTTGGGGGAGTACTTGTGTGATTTGATCTTGTGTTCTTTGATCTTATCTTTCTTTTGCATCCTTGAGTCTTAGTCATGAAAAATTGGTAAAATTTTTAAAATTTTTTTTTTCAAAATTCATGTAGTTGCATTCATATCTTTAGAAACATGTAGGATTGAGTCTAGAATTTCTCATATCACTTAGGTTGATTGCATTTGCATAAGGGGTTAGGATTTCTTAAAAAGGTGTTTTACTTATGAATCATTTCAATGCCCTAGTTAGTAGTTCTCTAATGCTTTGTTTATACTTTGAAAGTAAGTTCTAACCATGCTTGGATCACTAGTTAGGATTTTCGTGACTTGAATTGAACTCTCATGATTTGAAACTCATCCTACTAAGTGAAAACCTTAATTTGAAAATCTAATTATCATTCTTATGCATTTGAAAATGAACACATGGTTTTAAAATATTTAGGCTCTCTTCTTCCTTTTTACCACTCTTTGTGAGCCTAAGTAGAACTCCCTCCTTGAACCTTACCCTCCTTTGAAGCCAAATGTTCTTGTTTGACATCTTTGTGAGGCCTTATTTTCGGTTTGAACTTGGCATAAAGTGTTAGGTTTAGGCGACATGATTTGGTTTTCATAATTGATTGCTAGCTTTACATTTTGAAGCTAGGGATAGGCTTAGGATAAGTTTGGGGGATCATTGGGGTTGCTTTCTTGTGTATTTGTTCTCGGTTTCAAAGAACTTTGTGTTTTAAAGAAAGAAATGGGTTTTAAGTGAAAGGTTATGTTCTAAAAACTAAGTATGCTCTAATAAATTTCAGGAGGTAGCTCTCCCATAATAAAAAAAACAAAAAAAAGGAAGAGAAAAAAAAAGAAAAGAAAAATAAATAAAAGAGCCTAAGTGTCAAATAAAAATAAAAAATAAAAAAATATAAGAGAGCTACCAATAAGAAATATCTAAAGAGCAAAAATTATTTTCAAAACCTTTTCACTAGCCTAAAAGTTTAAAAATGTTCTTGTTTTGAATTGGGGATTGCTGAGTTGAGAAAAAAGGGATAGACTTTTAAGTGGTGAGTGAGAATTAAATTTCTTAAATGAGAAGGGTATAGGACTGTTTGATAGTTTACATGGGTAGATGAGAATCTAATCATGTACACCCTTGTCTAATTATAAACCCTTTTCAAATGAGATCATTCTATGCTCATCACCATAACCCTTAGCCAAATGTGTTTTGCTTTAAAGTGCATAAGTTTGATTCATGGTTCGAATTTTAATGAATGTTAAAGGATGAATTTCTTTGATTGTTAGGAATAAGAGAGTCATGATTTGAATTTCTTTGTGTGATGAGTATGGCTAAGTCCTTTGGAGTATGAGTGTAAGCTTAGCATTTTAGGACTGTTAACTAGGACATTGAGATGATCTATTCGAAAGCCACCTTTGCAAAAAGTTTAAAACCCCTTTGATTTTTCTTAAAACCTCTCTTCCTTACTTATTTTTTTGTTGCTTGAGGGCAAGCAAGGAGTAAGTTTGGGGGAGTTGATGTCATTGCATTTTGCATACATTTTGCATACTCATTAGATAGTTTCTCATGCATTTGTATCATGTTTTAGGTTAGATTTGCATCACTTAGAGTCCTAGAGCATTCTTGCATCAGCATTTGCATTTTCTCTGCATTTTGCATCCATTCCAGGTTGTTTATGGTTGCTTTGGAGACACGGAGGTTCGTGGAGGTGTGGAGACCAATGTAGCGGTTCATGGAAGCTCGGGAAAATGCTAAGGACCAGTGATCGAGGAGCAGATCGAGCATGGCCGGTCGATCTAGGAGTTGATCGACCAGAAGATCGAGCCAACTAGGCGATCCAAGGATAATGATCGAGACGGAGATCGAGTGACGCAGTCGATGCATCGGTACGGACGTAAATGACGCCATGCAGAGCGAAAGCCGGATCGAGTACACCACTCAATCCTCCCGGAGATCGATACCGAGATCGGATGCAACACTCGATTCACCACAGAAGATCGAGACCCGGATCGAGCCAAAGACACGATGGCCGGATATGATCGAGAGACCAACTCGATCCAATGGTCGATCTCTGTCCTTTCAACCGTTTTTGGCTGTTAGCGACGGGGGGACCATTGGACTGTTTTGGCATTTTTGGCAAAGGCGGCGACTACTTTTTCGATAACTTTTGAGATTTTTACCTTCTCTCCAAGTTTTTTTTAGTTTTCTTCTCTCTGGTTTTTCGGAAGAACGCCATTGTAGAACAGTTTCAAGCTTTGTATTTTCGAATCTTTATCGTTTTTAATCCAGTTTATCTTTCATGTTTGTCGTTTCTTCTCTTCGTCCTTGCCTGATTTCCTTTATGTGTAGTGAGTAGTCCATTCAGGGTTAAGGGTTGAGAGGATTAAGGGGTAGAAAAGGTTCGATCTTGGTTTGTTTTCTAAACGTTTTAAATCTATCTCTTCTAAGGTGATGAAAGCTTAATGCTTGAAGACTCTCACGCCAAGAGCTTCACGATCCGAGAGGTCCCTTACCTTGACAGGATCCAGGGACCTCGGAAGATCTCACCTCAGTGATTAGTTACCCCTTCCCAAAAGCCATGGTAGTTTGGGGGACTAGTTAAGCCATTATTCGAAATCTGTCTTCCTTGCCTTTCAACCTCTTTTTCCACCAAAAGCCATGGGTTTAGAGGAGAGGATGAAAGAGTGATCTATACCGAAAGCCACGGATAGATCTTGTTTTGTTTTCGAGGCTTAGAGACCCTCACTAAGTGAGTCGATCTAAAGTTTCAAACCCAAGATCAACCTTTGAAACCCCTTATATGAATCTCGACCCTGAAACCCTTCTCTTTAGCTTATTTGCGTCGCATATCACCTTTTGCTTGTTATTTGATAATTTCCTGGTCTTTAGATTCCTTGTTCTTACGATTTTAGACGAGATCGATCGTTTCTGCTCGATCTAGTGGTCGATCTTGTGGTCGATCCACTAGTCGAATTTTAACAATTCGAAGCTCTTCCCTTTAATTTATCTGTTTGTTCCTCGTGGTAACTGCTTGTTTTCTAGTATTTTTAAAATAGGTTTCACTCTGTTTAGGTTGCTGCAATTAGTTTTCAAGATTTTCTCAACAAACTGTCTCATTTCACTTAGATTTGTCCTAGATCTTGCATTCTCTGTGGATTCTCTATCACCTAGAACTGGATTGACACTCTCTGCTTGCCTTACTACAACGTTGCATGCATTAGAGTTTTGATAAGTTCTCTGCTGCATTAGACCGTAAGAAGAAAATCATTATCAATGGTCCCCCCCTCGCTAGCGGCCAAAAACGGTTGAATGGACATAGATCGATTCGAAGATCGAGCGGTTCTCTCGATCATATCCGGACATCGTGTCTTTGGCTCGATCTGGGTCTCGATCATCATCGGCGAATCGAGTGTTGCATCCGATCTCGGTATCGATCTTCGGCTGGATCGAGTGGTGTACTCGATCTGACTCTCGCTCAGCATGGCGTAATTTACGTCCGTACCGTTTGATCGATTGCTTCACTCGATCCTTGTCTCGATCATTCTCCATGGATCGCCTGGTTGGCTCGATCTTCTGGTCGATCAACTCCTAGATCGACCGGCCATGCTCGATCTGCTCCTCGATCTCTGATCCTTAGCATATATCCGAGCTCCCCTCGAACTGCTACATCAGCCTCAACATGTCCACGAACCTCCACGACTCCAAAGCAGCCAGAAACAATCTGAATATAATGCAAAATGCAAGGAAAATGTGTATGCTGATGCAAGAATGCTCTAGGACCCTAAGTGATGCAAGCTAACCTCAAACGTGATACAAATGCATGAAAAGCTAACTAATGAGTATGCAAAATGTATGCAATATGCAATAACATCAACTCCCCCAAACTGACTTCTTGCTTGCCCTCAAGCAACAGAAAATAGGTAAGGAAGAGAGGTTTTCCGAAAAATGAATGGGGGTTTAAACTTTTTGCAAAGGTGCCTTTCAAATGAATCAATCTCAATGTCCTAGTTAACAGTTCTAAAATGCTATGCTTACACTCATGCTCCAAAGAACTTAGCCATACTCATCACACAAAGAAATTCAAATCATGACTCTCCTATTCCTAACAATCAAAGAAACCCATCCTTTAACATTCATTAACATTCGAACCATGAATCAAACTTATGCACTTTAAAGCAAAACACATTTGGCTAAGGGTGAAGGTTATGAGCATTGAATGATCTCATTTGAAAAGGGTTTATAATTAGAACAAGGGTTTCTCTCAAAAATGGCTGAACTTTTGCATAATGCTAAATGTAAAGACAATTTATGCATACATGATTAGATTCTCATCTACCCATGTAAACTATCAAACGATCCTATACCCCTCTCATTTAACAAATTTATCCTCATTCACCACTTAAGAGTCTACCCTTTTTCTTCACAAAACTTAGCAATCCCCAATTCGAACAAAGAACATTTTTAAACTTTTTAGGCTAGTGAAAAGGTTTTGAAAAATATTTTTGCTCTTTAGATATTTCTTATTGGTAGCTCTCTTATTATTATTATTTTTTTTTTCTTTTTACTTTTTTTCTTCATTTGGCACTTAGGCCTTTTTTTATTTCTTTTTCTTTTCTTTTCTCTTTTTTTTTTATTATGGGAGAGCTATCTCCTGAAATTTATTAGAGCATACTTAGTTTTTAAACACAACCTTTCACTTAAAACCCATTTCTTTCTTTAAAACACTAAGCTCTTTGAAACCAAGAACAAATAGAAAAAGAAACAACCCCAATGATCCCCCAAACTTATCTTAAGCCTATACCTAGCTTCAAAATGCAAAGCTAGCAATCATATGAAAACCAAATCATGTCGTCTAAACCTAACACTTTATGCCAAGTTCAAACCAAAAGGAAGGCCTCACAAAGATGTCACACAAGAACATTTGGCTTCAAAGAAGGGTAAGGTTCAAGGAGGGAGTTCTACTTAGGCTCACAAAGAGTGGTAAAAAGGAAGAAGAGAGCCTAAATATTTTAAAACCATGTGTTTATTTTCAAATGCATAAGGATGATAATTAGAATTTCAAATTAAGGTTCTCATTTATTAGGATGAGTTTCAAATCATGAGAGTTCAATTCAAGCCACGAAAATCCTAACAAGTGATCCAAGCATGGTAAGAACTTACTTGTTCTTACTTTCAAAGCATAGACAAAGCATTAGAGAACTACTAACTAGGGCATTGAAACAATTCATAAGTAAAAACACCTTTTTAAGAAATTCTAACCCCTTATGCAAAATGCAAACAACCTAGATGCTATGAGAAACTCTAGACTCAATCCTAACATGTTTTAAAAAGATGAATGCAACTACATGAATCTTTGAAAAAAAAAATTTAAAAATTTTACCAATTTTTCATGAACTAAAGACTCAAGGATGCTAAAGGAAAATAAGATCAAAGAACACAAGTCAAATCACACATGTACTCCCCCAAACTTGCTTGGCACCGTCCCGGTGGCAAACTCATTCGAAGGAGTAGCAAAACACAAAGCAAAAAGAAGCAAATATAAGCGGTTATGTACAATGGAAGAACGTTGTTACCTCTGGTCTAGTCTCGGCTGGAACTTGAGGATGTTCCAGAGGAGCTAGAGACTATGGTCTTGCCTTTGTTGGCTGGTTCTTGGAGAGAGTGGCGCGCCGGCTGGATGGTGGTTCCTTGGGTCTCGCGGATGACAACTCCACCGGTTGAGAGCCTTCTCTTCTCGGGTTGTTGCACCTCTTGGCTCGCAGCTTTCTTAGGTGAGCCTCCCTGAAGTGCTTTGACCTTCTTTCCAAGCTTCTTGAGCATTTTGCCTTGCCACTTGTTGATCTTCCTTTGCATCTCCACAACTGATGCTAGGAACTTCTCGGTTTTTGTCCTCGGCTCAAAGTCTAGCTTGGGAAGTGTGTAGGCCTCGGGCATCTCATCTTCCGTGGCTGGAGACTCGGACCTTTGACGAGGGGTAATCGCTGAAGCAGGTGGTCCTCCTAAAGGGGCAAAGCATTCTTCCTCCATGGGCAAGAACTCGATGTTCCCAACACCAAGCAGCTCGGTTTCATCTTTGTTGGGCAGGATGCACACTCTCTTCTTATCTTCGTCGTCTATGAAGAGGTAGGCGTAGAACCCTTCCGCTGGCGTGCGTCCCAAGCTGTCAGTGTTCCTCATGTATGCCTCGTCCATGAAAGCTCTGGTTGGGACGTGAGCAAAGTCATGAATGGGCACACCAGCTTGCACGAACAGAGGAGTAAGGGAACCGCCAATGTAAGAGGAAGTTGCCTTGCACCGCAAGGCATAAGCCTTGTATTTCACCAAGGAAGCCGCGAGCACACACCTGTAGTTCACTTCATCGCCGAGTTCATCCTCCATGGGCTCGTCATTTGCATCCGGATCACACATCAAGTGCTTCACACCTTAGAACAGGAAGCACAGCTCTGTCTTCGTGACCTTAGGAGCAACAGACCTTCCACTAAACGTGTTGGCAATCAGCTTCAGAGTGTACCACAGCACCGGGCTCCTTACTCGCTTGATCGTGGCGGTGTTGGCCTTGTAGTCTTCATTGCTGATCAGGTCTCAAAAGTCGTCGGCTTTCTTGAAGGCGGGAAACTCGACCTTGTAGGCATCCGCGTTGAGACCATAAGCTTGCCATAGCTCAGGGATGGAGAGTGTATAGGCTTGATGTCCAACCTTGAAGTACAGGCGACCTTGAGAAGGGACCGGTGTGCTAGGATTCTCGTAACGGAACTCCAAGGTGGCAAGGAAGTCTATTGTCACTTCAGGAATGGTTGGGCAATCCATCCGTGACAGACATCTTAAGCCAATGTTCTTTAGGAGTTGGTCGAAATCCCCAAGAATCCCCAGCTTAGACAACAGCTCTCGATCAGCAAACTTGGTAGGCTCAAACCGAAGCCTTTCCAGCCTTTTCTTGTCCCTCTTCTCATCCTTACTCCATCTGACCCTCTCTTGAACTGCAACTTCTTGTCCTTCTCCTTCTTGTGCTGTCGCTTCTCTTGTTCTCTTTGGGGCCATTGTTCCTGAAACAAGTTTCTAAAGAAATTTGATAAGCAAACGGCGGTTTTGATGAGAATGAGAGAAGAGAAGGAGAGACTTATAAAAACTACCCTAGAATTTTGGGGAATAAATAAAAATCATGGCTAAATAAAGGAGAATCATATCTTTAGATACTGAAAAATCTAGAATTATTCCTTTTACTTAGCTAGTTTTTAAAAATCAAAACCGACCCTATATCCTAGAACAAGATCTTGCGAATTTAAAGGAAATTTTTTAAAATTGAATCATTAAATTTTTGAAAATACCTTTGCAAGAAATGCAGAATATTTTTGCTAGCTTTTGAAAACTGAAACTCTCACTCTCTTTTTTTTAAATTTTCGAGAAAAACAGGAATGAGAGGGTGAGAGGTTGTTGAACTATTTAAAGGCTAGCAAAAATCAAAACAATGGGTAGTAAAAATGGTTTTTCTGACAAAGTCTTGGTCAAGGCACATCTTTCATGGTCAAAGATGCTTGCCTTGACCAAGTTTTGAATTCAAAAGTTGGAGGAAAAAGTGTAAAGGAGGGAAAGAAAATGTTACCTCAGCATGAGATCGAGTCCATTCGGTCGATCTAGGACTCAATCTCATGCCCATAATGGCTTAGATCGAGAGGGTTACTCGATTTGAGACTCGATTCATGGTGAATCGAGTCTTGGATCGATTGGCTCTCTCGATCATTGAGATGTTGGCTCCACGGCTAAGTCCTCATGATCGAGCTATGTCCTCGATTTAGGGGTCGATTTGGCATAGATCGAGTGTTGGATCGAGTCGAGTGATTGATCTATTTTCAACAGATTTTCCCGAGAGAAATTAGATCGGTCGATCCGTTTTGGATCGATCGATCCTTTTTCGTCAAGGTCGATCT
Source organism: Thlaspi arvense (assembly GCA_911865555.2). NCBI lineage: Eukaryota > Viridiplantae > Streptophyta > Magnoliopsida > Brassicales > Brassicaceae > Thlaspi > Thlaspi arvense. Next base: position 19,436,775 of record OU466857.2, read on the forward strand.
TGTCACTCGTTCTCGTCTAGATCGACTGGCTCCTCTCGATTCACTAACTCGATCTAGCAAAGATCGAGCCAGGATCAGTCGATCTAGCACTCGATCTCTAGCCTTATCTTAACTCCTATCGCCCCTTTTAGACCTCATGGTCAAGGTTTAGACTCCTTATACCTGTTCCTACACACTTGTAGAATAAAAACATAAAACTGAAAGGGAAATAAAGCAGGAATATGTACAAGATAAACATGGAAATGCCTCCCAAGTGCGCTTTCTTTAACGTCTTTAGCTAGACCTTACTCGGTTTAAGCGGATGGTGGGTCTTGGAGAAGCACCGAGGTACTCTTCTTGTCATAGCCGTCTGCCAAGTAAGGCTTGACTCTGTGTCCGTTGACGGTGAATGCACTACCACTTTTTCCAATCAGAGTAACAGCTCCATAAGGCAACACTTCTTGAATCACGAACGGTCCGCTCCACCTTGATTTCAGCTTGCCCGGGAAGAGTTTGAGCCTCGAGTTGTACAGCAACACTAGCCCTCCTTCCTTAAGCTCCTTGGCAACCAACTTCTTGTCATGAGTCTCCTTAGTCCGCTCCTTGTATATCCGAGAGCTCTCGTAAGCGTTCAGCCTGAACTCATCCAGTTAGTGTAGCTGAATAAGGCGCCTCTCCTGAGCAGTCTTGAGGTCAAAGTTCAGCCTCTTCACAGCCCACAACGTACAGTATTCCAGCTCAACCGGGAGGTGACAGTCCTTGCCATAGAGTAGAGTGAAAGGAGTTGTACCAATCGGCGTTTTGAAGGCGGTACGGTAGGCCCAAAGAGCGTCGTCCAGCTTCACTGCCCAGTCTTTCCTTGTTGCTCCGACGGTCTTCTCTAGTATAGCCTTGATTTGCCTATTGGAGATTTCCACTTGACCGCTTGTTTGAGGGTGATACGGTGTAGCCACCTTATGCTTAACTCCATACTTTCTCAAGAGGTTCTCGAAGACCTTGTTTATGAAGTGGCTTCCTCCATCGCTTATAACAACCTTGGGTACCCCAAACCTCGGGAAGATGATACTCTTGAACAACTTGATTACCACCTTAGAGTCATTTGTAGGGGAAGCAACAGCCTCAACCCATTTAGAGACATAATCCACTGCTACTAAGATGTATTTGTTGCCATATGAAGAGGGAAATGGCTCCATGAAGTCTATCCCCCACGCGTCGAACACGTCAACCTCGAAGATGGGAACTTGAGGCATTTCGTTCCTCTTAGTGATATTCCCTGCTCGTTGACATGCCTCACAGCTCTTCACAAACTCGTGTGCATCTTTAAAAATGGACGGCCACCAGAAATCGGCTTTCAACACTTTCGTGACCTCCACTTTAGCCTGATCAACCTCAATGCCCATCTCTGATATCTTATGACCAAGCACGATCCCTTCCTTAACCATAAAGTGGCATTTCTCCCAGTTCAACACCAAGTTTGTCTCTTCACAACGTTTTAATACCCTGCAAAAATTCAACAAACACGCAGGAAAGGACGCACCATAGACAGAGAAGTCATCCATGAACACCTCTACCATCTCCTCTATAAGATCGGAGAAGATCGACATCATACACCGCTGAAACGTAGCCGGTGCATTACACAATCCAAACGGCATCCTTCGATATGCAAAGGTACCGTAGGGACATGTGAAGGTCGTCTTCTCCTGATCATTTGGGTGAATTGGTATTTGAAAGAAACCGCTATACCCATCGAGAAAACAGTAGTAAGGGTGATTAGCAAGTCTCTCAAGCATTTGATCAATAAAAGGCAAAGGGAAATGGTCTTTCCTAGTCGCAAGGTTAAGTTTCCTATAATCAATACACATCCTATAACCAGCGATGGTTCTAGTAGGAATAAGCTCATCCTTTTCATTCCTTATGACCGTGATCCCTCCCTTCTTAGCCACCACGTGCTGTCACTTATGGGATAGATCACGTCAGCCTCTAAAAGCTTAAGGATTTCTTTCTTAACAACCTCTTTCGAATTAGGATTCGAACGCCTTTGATGTTCTATAGAAGAGCCGTTCTCATTATCCAAGTGAATCCTATGAGTGCAAAGCATTGGTGAAAGGCCCTTGATGTCACTTAAAGAGTACCCAATGGCCTTCCTATACTTTCTCAGCTCAGTTAGGAATGAGTGCAACTCATCATCACTAAGGTTTTCATTCACAATCACGGGATAGGTGTTATTAGGCCCTAAGAAAGCATACCTTAGCCCTTTTGGGAGCTCCTTAAGGTCCACCATTGGGGCTAACAGCTCACTCCAGTCATCCTCGTGGCTGTTGTTGTTGCTTTCCTCCTTGGAACCCTCCTTAGAACTCGGGGCTAACAGCTCACGCCAGTCATCCTCGTGGCTGTTGTTGTTGCTTTCCTCCTTGGAGCTCTCCTTTGAACCCGAGGCATGGCCCTTCAAACTGCCTTCCTCCATCGCTATCCCTTCTGAGATCGAGTCCTCCGGTCGATTCTCCTCTCGATGTCGTCTAGATCGAGCCATTTCGCTCGATTCACTTACTCGATTTGATGTGGATCGAGTAAGGGATTGGACCCCAAAATGATCGGGAGGTCTCCCTCGATCGTCGACTCGATTGTTTTTCCTGATCGAGCATTCTTCTCGATCTGTCCGTCAATTGTTGCACCGGATCGAGTTGTGTTCTCGATTTCCTTGTCGATCTGACTCCTGGATCGAGTGATAGCGTCGATCTCGGGTCGATCTCTAGGCAGCGACTTTCATCCTTCTTGACAATCTTCCTAGAATCAAGCAGGTTGACGTACTCCTGGGTCCTCTGGTCCACATAACCAAACTCCCCTGGCTCCTTAGTCAGTGCTAGCTTCAGATGGTCTTCTAGAGCCAGCTCTTCCAGCAACTCATCCGCTAAAGCATCCATCGTTTCAATATAGAAAGCTTGCCCTTCAATGGTCTGCTTCTTCAGAACCTCATTGATGTCGAAGTCAAGCCTTATCTCCTTTCCCAAATGCAAGGCAATCTTCCCATTCTTCACATCTATGATAGCCCTGGCGGTTGCAAGGAATGGTCTCCCTAAGATGAGTGGATCCTTAGGCTCTTCATCCATCTCCAACACGACAAAGTCCGTAGGCACGTTCACACCACTGATTCGCACCGGTAAATCTTCAAGCAGCCCCACTGGTAGCCTCACACTCCTATCAGCCAGTACCAACGAGATCCGACAGACTTTAAAACGAGTAAAACCAAGCTTCTTAGCCACGGAGTGAGGCATCAGGTTTATGCTAGCTCCGAGATCACATAAGCAACTCTTGAACTTTAGAGGGCCTAAAGCGCAGGGTATAGTGAAGCTTCCAGGGTCTCTGATGTTATTGCATATTGCATACATTTTGCATACTCATTAGTTAGTTTTTCATGCATTTGTATCATGTTTTAGGTTAGATTGCATCACTTAGGGTCCTAGAGCATTCTTGCATCAGCATATGCATTTTCCTTGCATTTTGCATCACATTCAGGTTGTTTCTGGCTGCTTTGGAGTCATGGAGGTTCGTGGGCGTGTGGAGGCTGATGTAGCAGTTCGTGAGAGCTCAGAAATATGCTAAGGACCAGTGATCGAGGAGCAGATCGAGCATGGCCGGTCGATCTAGGAGTTGATCGACCAGAAGATCGAGCCAACTAGGCGATCCAAGTAGAATGATCGAGATGGAGATCGAGTGAAGCAATCGATCAATCGGTACAGACGTAAATGACGCATTGCAGAGCGAGAGCCAGATCGAGTACACCACTCGATCCACCCGAAGATCGATACGGAGATCGGATGCAACACTCGATTCGCCGATGAAGATCGAGACCCAGATCGAGCCAAAGACACGATGTCCGAATATGATCGAGAGAACCACTCGATCCAGTGGTCGATTTCTGTCCTTTCAACCGTTTTTGGCTGTTAGCGAAGGGGGGACCATTGGCTTGTTTGGGCATTTTAGGCAAGGCGGCGAGATGCTTTTTCGATAACTTTTAGATCCTTATCCTTTCTTTCATGTTTTCTCTCTCGTTTTTTGACGAAGAACACCATTGTTGAACTCGTTTTCCTTTGAAGCTTTTATATTCAAATCTTTATCGTTTAATCTAGTCTTTCTTTCATGTTCATCGTCGTATTTCTTATGCTTTGCTTGATTTACTCTATGTGTAGTGAGTAGTTTCCTTTGGGTTCGGGGTTGAGAGGATTAAGGGGTAGAAAGGGTTCGATCTTGGTTTGTTTTCTAAACGTTTTAAAGGCTATCTCTTCTAAGGTGTTGAAAGCTTAATGCTTGAAGACTCTCACGCCAAGAGCTTCACGATCCGAGAGGTTCCTTACCTTGACAGGATCCAGGAGCCTCGGAAGATCACACCTTAGAGACTAGTTACCCCTTCCTAAAAGCTATGGAAGTTTGGGGGACTAGTTAAGCCATTACTTGAAATCTGTTTTCCTTGCCTTTCGACCTCTCTTTCCACCAAAAGCCATGGATTTGGAGGAGAGGATGAAAGAGTGATCTATACCGAAAGCCACAGATAGATCTTGTTTTTTTTTCAAGGCTTAGAGATCCTGACCAAGTGAGTCGATCTAAAGTTTCAAACCCAAGATCGATCCTTTGAAACCCTTTACATGAATCTCAACCCTGGGCCCTCTCTTTTAGAATCTTTAAGTCTCATTTCATCTTTCGCTTGTTATCTGATAGCATCCTGGTCATTAGATTTGTTGTTCTTACGGTTTTAGACGAGATCGATCGTTACTGCTCGATCTAGTGGTCGATCTGGTGGTCGATCCACTAGTCGAATTTTAACAATTCGAAGCTCTTTCCTTTAATTAATCTGTTTGTTTCTCGTGGTAGTTGCTTCATTTCTAGTATTTTTAAAATAGGTTTCACTTTGTTTAGGTTGCTGCATCTAGTTCTTTGATATTTTCCCATAAACTGTCTCATTTTTGCTTAGATTTGTTTAGGACCTTGCATTCTCTGTGCATTCTTTATCCCCTAGAAGTGGATTGACACTCTCCTGCTTGCCTTTCTACAACATCGCGTGCATTAGAGTTTTGATAACCTCTCTGCTGCATAACACGAGCTAAGAAACCGTTTATCAGTCTCCCAACTTCTTAGGGACTATCTCCTTATGTATTACAGCACCACACTCTTCACTTAGAACAAGTACCTCCTTGATTTCCTTATTCTTCTTCACGAGAGTGTCTGTGAAGAATTTGGCGCATTTAGGCATCATTGCAAGGCAGTCAACGAGAGGTAGCTTGATCTCCACGTCCTTAAGGTGCTTCTCGAAGAGGATTCTATGCTTCTCTATGAGTTGCTTCTTGAAGCGGCCAGGAAAAGGCAGCTAAGGTACATAAGGTGGAGGCACATAAGCATTCTTCTCCTTAGTGGTTTGCTCAGCTTTCTTCTCAGCAACTGCTTTGTCTCCTCTTCTTGGCCCTTGGATCCAAACGTTGTCAAAGTTAATCTCATCATCATCAGCCGAAGGTTTACCCTCCCCTTCTTGAATTACAACGTCCTCGTTGTTCTTTGTAGAGACCAGAGGTTCGAGCTCTTTACCGCTTCTCAACGTCATGGCATTAGCATACTCCTTGGGATTCTGCTCACACTTTCCCGGAAGACTATTCTGACCACTCGTACTCGCTTTCCCTTTCTCTAGCTGCTTGATCTTGTTGTTTAAGTTGGTGATCTGAGTGGAGAAGTCAGTGAGAGACGAGTCTAGACGAGTGTTCATCTCGGCGAACTTCTGGTTTGTAGAGGCTTGCCCTTGTATTAGCTGTTGAAACATTGCTTGAACCGGATCAACTTGTTGTTGCATCGGTTGTTGCTTCTGAGGTGCAAAGCCCGGAGGGTAGTTAGGTGTATAACCTTTGTTATTTTGATGTTGCCCTTGGTAGTTGTTCTGCCCTTGACCTTGGAAACCACCACTCGGTTGAAAACCTTTGTTGTAAGGGATGAAAGGTTTTGCTTGCTGAGCAGGGTCTACTTGATCTTTAGGATTGGCTACGTTGGTGCTTCGGTAAGAGAGGTTGTTGTTCTGGTAGCCTTGGTTGTAGCCTTGAGATTTGTAGTTGTTCTGTCCCGCCACCCAATTGGCTTCTTCTTGGCTCAACTCTAACTCCTCTTGGTTCTCATCAGCTTCATCAACAAAGTGAACATGCTTCTGATTGGCTAACACCAGCTTATCTATCTTCTCATGCAAAGATTTGAGCTCCTTCTTGTGAGACTCTAAATCTGATCCTCTTGGTGCACGGTCATAATCTTCAGCGTAATTGCCATCACTCAATGCCAAGTTTTCTATCAGCTCCATACCCTCTTCTACCTCCTGACCGAGGAAGTTCCCTTTGCTAGCTGTGTCAAGCAACAACCTGATCTTTGGTGAAGCTCTACGGTATATGGTACTGAGTAGTGTCTCCTCGCTGAACACGTGATGAGGACATTGGATCGTGTAATCTTTGAAACGCTCCTTTGCCTCGTTGAATGTCTCATTGTTCCTTAGAGTGAAACCGCTGATTTCGCTTCTCAACCGTGCTGTCCTGGTGCTTGAGAAGAACTTTAAGAGAAAAGCCTTCTTACACTCGGCCCATGATGTGATGGTGCCTTGTGGGAGGGTCTTCTCCTATTGTCTGGCTTTGTCTCCGAGTGAAAAGGGGAAGAGACGCAGCTTGAAAGCATCTTCGGATATGCCATTGATCTTTATCATCCCACATACTTGCTCGAAGTTGTCTAGGTGCTCCAAGGGGTCTTCCATTGCTAAGCCGTGGAACTTGTTGTTTTGCACCATTGAGATGAAACCTGGCTTGATCTCGAAGTTATTGTTTTGCACAGGAGGAGGAGTGATCCCAAACCTATTGTGGTGAGTATTGGGAACATCTCCGGCTCCTATGATTCTTGGGGGTCTAGCCGCGTGTTGGGGGCTTCCATTGCCCCTTCCTGCTGCCCCGTGAGCTGGAGGAGGTCCTTCTGGATGCTCGTGTTCAGCCATAGCTTCAAAGTCAACCAAACCGTGCTGAACAATCTCCTCAAAGGCTCTTGTTTGTTCTCTGACTCTCCTTTGCCGTGAGTGACCAAGTTGATGAATGTTGTCTAAGGGTTGTAGTAGATTGTTGTCTCCCCTTGAACGAAGATTCATGTACCTGAAAACACACGTTTGAGAGTAGAAGGATTAGTAACTTGAAAAAGGTAAAGACTTAGTCTTTGCTAAGTCCCAAATCTCTATGTTCTCTAAACAGTCCTTCCCCGGCAACGGCGCCATTTGATAAAGACTCTTTTTGAGCAAGGGTTAAATTGCAGTGAGGTTATCAAACTCAAATGCAAGACATGTTGTAGTACAGCAAGCAAGAGAGAGTCAATCCATGCCTAGGATGATAGAGAATGCACAAAGAATACAAGGACTAATGCAAATCTAAGCGAAATGAGATGATTTATGAGAAAATCTCTAAAAACTAGATGCGGCAACTTGAAAGGAATGAAACCTATTTTAAAAATACTAGAAATGAAGAAACTACCACGAGAAACAAACAGAATAATTAAAGGAGAAAGCTTCGAATTATTAAAATTCGAGTAGTGGATCGACCATGAGATCGACCACTAGATCGAGCAATAACAATCGATCTCGTCTAAAAATGCAAGAACAGTAAAACTAATGACCAGGATGCTATCAGAGATCAAGCGAAAGACGAGATAAGATGTAAAGATGCTAAGAGAAAGGGCCTAGGGTTGAGATTCATGGTCAGGGGTTTCAAAGGTTCGACCTTGGGTTTGAAACTTTAAATCGACTCACTTGGTGAGGATCTCTAAGCTTGAAAACTAAGCAAGATCTATCCGTGGCTTTCGGTATAGATCACTCCTTCATCCTCTTCTCCAAACCCATGGCTTTTGGTGGAAAGAGAGGCCGAAGGGCAAGGAAAACAGATTTCAAATGAATGGCTTAACTAATCCCCCAAACTTCCATGGCTTTTGGGAAGGGGTAACTAGTCTCTAAGGTGTGATCTTCCGAGGCTCTTGAATCCTGTCAAGGTAAGGAACCTCTCGGATCATGAAGCTCTTGGCGTGAGAGTCTTCAAGCATTGAGATCTCAACACCTTAGAAGAGATAGCCATTGAAAACGTTTAGAAAAACCCCAAGATCGAAACCCTTTAGACCCCTTAATTCTCTCAACCCCGAACCCAAACAAACTACTCACTAAACATAGAGTAAATCAAGCAAAGCATGTAAAGCGAGACTATGAACATGAAAAGAAAACTAGATTGAACGGAAATGATTCGATTACAAAGCTTAAGAAAAACGCGAGTTCAACAATGGTGTTCTTCACAAAAACGAGAGAGAAAACATAAGGAAAAAGATAAGGATCTAAAGTTGTTCTGGGAAAAAGGATGTCGCCGCCTTCCCAAAATACCGAATCAAGCTGATGGTCCCCCCCTCGCTAGCGGCCAAAAACGGTTGAAAGGACAGAGATCGATTCCAAGATCGAGCGGTTCTCTTGATCATATCCGGACATCTTGTCTTTGGCTCGATCTCGGTCTCGATCATCATCGGCGAATCGAGTGTTGCATCCGATCTCGGTATCGATCATCGGCTGGATCGAGTGGTGTACTCGATCTGACTCTCGCTCTGCATGGCATCATTTACGTCTGTACCGTTTGATCGATTGCTTCACTCGATCCTTGTCTCGATCATTCTCCATGGATCGCCTGGTTGGCTCGATCTTCTGGTCGATCAACTCCTAGATCGACCGGCCATGCTCGATCTGCTCCTCGATCTCTGATCCTTAGCATATATCCGAGCTCCCCTCGAACTGCTACATCAGCCTCAACATGTCCACGAACCTCCACGACTCCAAAGCAGCCAGAAACAACCTGAATATGATGCAAAATGCAAGGGAAATGCGTATGCTGATGCAAGAATGCTCTAGGATCCTAAGTGATGCAATCTAACCTAAAACATGATACAAATGCATGAAAAGCTAACTAATGAGTATGCAAAATGTATGCAATATGCAATAACATCAACTGCATACTTCAGAAATGAGATCACAAACTTCAGGCAGTGGTCTAATGAAAGCTTTGGAGACACATGGGAGAGGTTCAGAGGTTTCACTCATCAATGCCCTTATCATGGCCTCACTAAGGAAATGCTTCTATCCACACTCTATAGAGGTGTTCTCCCAAAGATAAGAATCCTTCTAGACACAACAAGTAATGGTTATTTTCTTGGGAAAGATGTTGATGAAGGCTGGGTACTAGTAGAGAACATGGCACTCAGCAATTGGGACTATGTGGATGACAAAGAGCAACATTCCAAGGAACTAGCAACAGCATTGTCTGAGATGAAAGCCCTGCAGAAGAAAGTTGATCTACTACTCAATGCAACCACTAAACTCCTTCGCAATGATCTCTCACCAAACCTTTACATGAAACACCATGTCAAAGCTATCCAACAACAAGAGGCGCCACTGATGCATCATGACCATGAAGGATATATACACCAGTCCATTAAAGACACTCACTCTCCACAGTATCAAGCTTCCTCTTCTCAAACAGCTGGTATCAATAATTCTTCACCTTCACATAATCTGGATTATAAAGAGATGCTCCTCCAACTCCAACAACTTCACTATGGAGGACTGCAGAAGATGATGGCTATTGAGATTCAAAAGAGTTTCAGTGATATTCAGAGAAGTATAACTGATGAAATACACTAGGAAATTGACTCAAAACTACAGTCACACATAGCTCATATCAACATCAAGATCAACAAACTAGAAACCATGTCTGCCCCTTCTACCTCTTCACTCACACAAGAATATGTCAAAGCTGTCACTCTCAGAAGTGGGAAGCAGCTTCCCCCAAGAGTAGCTCCTTCTACACCCAATGAGGACATTGAGGAACAAGAAGAGGGGGTGGAGGTTAAAGAAAATGAGGACACTTCAGAAGATGAAATGATTGAAGCTGAAAAGATTTCAGAAAAAGTCAAGGACAAGGAGGTTACTAAAGGCAAGGAAAATGAGGCTTCTAAGGAGTTAGCCAAGGAACCAAGATACATACCTCCTCCTTATCAGCCCACAATACCTTTTCCTGGAAGGTTAAAGAAGCAGCTGGTTGCTAAATACAAAGGACTCTTTGATGAACAGATGAAGAAAATCCAGCTCACAATGCCATTGTTAGATGCCTTTGTTTTTGTCCCTCCTTATCAGAAATTCTTGAAGGATGCTGTTGCTGAAAGAACCAAGGATCTGCAAGGAATGGTAGTCCTCACACATGAATGTAACGCCATTATTCAGTAGAAGAGAGTGACTCCCAACAAGCTAGGAGATCCAGGGAGCTTCACCTTGCCCTGCTCTATAGGTCCACTCCTGTTTGACAAATGTTTGTGTGATCTTGGAGCTAGTGTCAGATTGATGCCCTACTCTGTAGTACAGCGCCTAGGCTTCACCAAGTTCAAAGACTGTAGAATCTCTTTGGTATTGGCTGATAGATCAGTAAGACTCCCCAAGGGTTTGCTTGAAGATGTACCACTCAGGATTGGGAGTGTAGAAATACCTACTGATTTTGTAGTTTTGGATATGGATGAGGATCCTAGAAATCGTCTTATTCTTGGGAGACCATTCCTAGCCACAACAGGAGCAGTCATTGATGTTAAGAAGGGAAAGATTGGGCTAAAGTTGGGCAAGGATATGTCTTTAAAGTTTGACATCAAGAAGATTATGCAGCAGCTTACTATTGAAGGTCAAGTATTCCCGATTGATATTCTAGATAAGCTGAATGATGAACTTCAAGAGGAGCTGTGTTATGAAGACAAGCTTCAAGTGGCTTTGACAAGTGAGGATGTAGATGATGGGTACTTGGATAAGGAAAGCTTGGGTTATCAGCTGAGATTGGACTCTCACAGGTTCTTTGAAGAGGAAGAGCAATTTAACAAGTTGGAGTACATAAGAAAAGAAGCCTTCTCAGCTCCGGAAACTGGTTCCCCAAGCAAGGAAGCTGACGCCAAGAAGCAAAGCAGCTCAAATGAGGACTGGAGTGAACTCAAGGCACCAAAGGTGGAACTCAAACCACTTCCTCATGGGCTAAGGTATGTTTTCGTAGGTCCTAACTCCACTTACCCTGTTATAGTCAATGACAACCTCAATGATGATGAGATCATGGCCCTTGTCAAGGTGTTAAAGAGGTTTAGGAAAGCTATTTCGTATTCACTAGATGATATCCAAGGCATATCTACTAACCTCTGCACTCACAGGATCCATCTAGAGGATGAGACAAGAACTTCTGTTGAACCTCAGAGAAGGCTGAATCCTAATTTCAAAGAAGTAGTAAAAAAGGATATCTTGAAGTTGCTTGAAGCAGGAGTGATCTATCCTATCTCAGATAGCACATGGGTTTCACCAGTCCATGTGATACCTAAGAAGGGAGGGATCACTGTTGTTAAAAATGAAAATGATGAGCAAATACCAACTAGGACAATCACTGGTCATAGAATGTGCATAGAATACAGAAAACTTAATTCTGCTTCTAGAAAAGATCACTTCCCTTTGCCATTTACAGACCAAATGCTAGAAAGATTAGCAAACCATAAGTATTACTGATTTTTAGATGGTTATGGTGGATTATTTCAGATCTCTATCCATCCCAATGATCAGGAGAAAACTACTTTTACTTGTCCATATGGAACTTTCGCGTATAGAAGAATGCCTTTTGGTTAATGCAATGCTCCTGCTACTTTTCAAAGATGTAGACTTCTATCTTTTCTGACTTGCTTGAAGAAATGGTGGAGGTATTCATGGACGACTTTAGCGTCTATGGATCCTCCTTTGGTGTCTGCTGGTCTAACCTTTCTCAGGTCCTCCAAAGGTGTGAAGACACAAAACTGGTCCTGAATTGGGAAAAGTGTCACTTCATGGTGCAAGAAGGAATTGTTTTGGGTCATAAGATCTCAGAGAAAGGGATAGAAGTGGACAAGGCTAAGATTGATGTAATGGTGCACTTAGAACCTCCCACCACTCTCAAGGGGATCAGAAGCTTTCTGGGGCATGCTGGCTTCTACAGAATATTCATCAAGGATTTCTCAAGGATTGCAAGACCCTTGACAAGATTGTTGTGTAAGGAGACAGAGTTTGTGTTTGATGAAGACTGCCTGCAAGCCTTCCATACTTTCAAACAAGCTCTGGTATCAGCACCAATAGTCCAAGCCCCAAACTGGGATCTGCCATTTGAAATAATGTGTGATGCTAGTGACTATTCAGTTGGAGCAGTTTTGGGGCAGAGAGTTGAAGAAACTTCATGTTATCTACTATACCATAAGAACTATGGATGAGGCTCAGTCAAGGTATGCTACAACTGAGAAAGAGCTCTTGGCAGTTATCTTTGCATTTGAGAAGTTCAGGAGCTACCTAGTAGGCTCCAAAGTGATTGTTTATACTGATCATGTTGCGCTGAGACACATCTATGCTAAGAAGGACACCAAACCAAGGCTTCTTAGATGGATTCTTCTCTTACAAGAGTTTGATATGGAGATTGTGGATAAAAGACGCATTGAGAATGGAGTTGCTGATCATCTCTCAAGACTGAGGATAGATGACTTTGTCCCAATCAATGATACTCTACCAGAAGAACAGTTGCATGCTTTAGGAGTCAAGAAAACAGAAGTGGAAGGCCTAGAAGAGGATAAACTACCTTGGTATGCTGACTTTGTGAACTACTTGGTGGTTGGCCAGATACCACAGACTCTCAACTCACATCAGAAGAAGAAGTTCTTAAGAGATGTCTCCCATTACTTTTGGGATGAGTCCTACTTGTACAAGAGAAGGAGTGATGGGTTGTTCAGAAGGTATGTAGCTGAAGAAGAAATTCCAGGAATCCTGCACCATTGACATGGCTCAGCCTATGGAGGACATTTTGCAACATTCAAGACAGCCTCCAAGGTCCTACAGGCTGGTTTTTGGTGGCCTAGTCTGTTCAAGGACGCCCAAGCCCACATCTCCTCATGTGATGCTTGCCAAAGGAAGGGAAACATCTCCAAGAGAGATGAGATGCCTCTGAATTCTATCCTTGAAGTGGATCTGTTTGGTGTGTGGGGGATTGACTTTATGGGACCCTTCCCTTCCTCTTATGGGAACAAGTACATTCTTGTAGCTGTTGATTATGTGTCAAAGTGGGTTGAAGCCATTGCTAGTCCAACAAATGATGCTAGAGTTGTGCTGAAGCTCTTCAAGACAATTATCTTCCCAAGGTTTGGTACTCCAAAGTGTGTGATCAGTGATGGTGGAAGTAATTTCATCAACAAGGTTTTTGAGAGCTTGCTCAAGATGGTGTCAGGCACAAGGTTGCTACTCCTTACCATCCTCAAACAAGTGGCCAAGTGGAGGTGTCCAACATGGAGATCAAAGCCATCTTAGAGAAAACAGTTGGTGTCACAAGAAAGGATGGTCTAATAAGCTTGATGATGCTTTGTGGGCTTATAGAACAGCCTTCAAGACACCCATTGGAAGAACTCCTTTCTCACTCCTTTATGGGAAGTCTTGTCATCTACCTGTTGAGCTGGAATACAAAGCTTTGTGGGCAACAAAGTTGCTGAATTTTGACATCAAGACAGCTCAAGAAAAGAGACTTATAACCTTGCATGAACTAGAGGAAAACCGCCTAGAAGCTTTTGAGAGTTCTAGGATCTACAAGGAGAGGACAAAAGCCTTCCATGACAAAAGGATCATACACAAGGACTTCAAGGCAGGGGATCAGGTGCTGCTATTCAACTCATGGTTGAAGCTGTTTCCTGGAAAGCTGAAGTCAAGATGGTCAGGACCACTCAAGATCAAGGAAGTGTTGTCATATGGAGCTGTGACTTTGTTTAGCAAGAATGGAGAAGACTTTACAGTAAATGGGCACAGGGTGAAGCCATACATGGCAAGTGAGTCTCTTAGAGATAAGGTGAACACCAAACTTGCAGAACCTCCATCATTGTAATCAGCCAAGGAAAGTCAAGCTATGGACTTTAAACAAGCACACTTCGGAGGTAGTCCCATGGTATCCTTTTGTAAATATTATGCTTTCTAGTCTATCTTTTATGCTTTGCTATATTGTTTAGAATCAGGAGTCCGGATTTGGGTTTGAGAAAGTCTGAAGGGACAAAGAACAGGTGTATTCTGGCTGATATCGATCACTTGTATCGGTCACAGAATTTCGGTCATTAGTATCGATCATGTTTGATCGATATCAGTGGAGCCAGTCTACACCAGTCAACATATCGGTCACTTGTGATCGGGATGGAAAGAAGTTTGCAGGGAGGACACATTTCGGTTATTCACATCGATCAAACTTGATCGACATAAACTCATCGTGTGATTTTCGGTCAAGTTTATCGATCAGTGGTGATCGATGTGATTCTTAGAAACATATCGGTCACCAATATCGATCACTCATGACCGACATAGTTACATCGGATGGATTTCGGTCAAGAGTGTCAATCAGGGATGGCCAATATTAATCCCAAGAGGCACATCGGTTTCTAATATCGATCACTCATGACCGATACTGCCATTTCGGCCAGTTACAACGGTCATGTGTGACCGATATTCCAAATATTTCCCTCCTTTGGTTTGGAGCCAAGGAGGTTTAAATTTGAATTTTGGGGCCCCTCCTGCAGTCTGAAAAGCTCCTGAACACTTCTGCCCTTGTCCCCCACTCCTTTGATTCCCTTCACTCTCTACCCACCTCTTTATAAGTCAACAAACTCTACCTACTCTCCCTAACTTCTTCTCTCATTGCTTGACCTCAAAGATTTTCAGCGCTCTCCTTCCCCTTATTATATCTACTCAGAATTTCTTTAGAGCTTTGCACTTTCAGGTACAATAAGAAGAAGAAGCAGCCCAACAGCAAGCAACAGGAGGTCACAAAGAGAGGAAGCATCCCTTTCCCCAAGAGCTACAAGAACTCAGGGCAAAGGCATTGCTGGAGGACAATCCTCAAGAGATGCTTCAACAAGACCAGTTGCAGGAGAGTTTGCCTCATCAAAAGGAAAAGGCGCTATTGTGGTGGAAGTCTCTCATGATGCGCCAAGTGCTGAGATCCTCATGGAAAAACTCAACCAATGTAGTTTCCAACCCACAAGATATCCTTGCGCCTCCACCATGCAAGCACTTGGGATAAACGTGGACTGCAAAACAATCTTTGAGGGCATGGGACTCATTGACCTTATGGCTAGAGCACTTCCATCCTACAAGGACCTCACCTACCAATTCCTCTCTACTCTGAAGATGGTCCACTATGATGACAGTAAGCTGGTGAATGGGGACGGCTGGATATCATTTCAAATTAGCGGTCAAACTTTTACAACAACCTTCTTCAAGCTTGCACTGGCCCTAGGTACATACAAATATACTGAATGGAGGAGCCTTTTCAAGATTAGCCAAAGGCAACACAAGATGCAATGGGAGGTATTGGGGGCTAGCAAACCCACTGCAGAGACCCTGAGGAACCAACATCGGAAGCATCCAGCAGTGAGGTACACACACATGGCTCTAGCAAACACATTCCTTGCAAGGGACGATACAGATATCCTCACAGACCAAGAGAAAGACCTCATGTGCACTGCCGTGCAGCCACTTATGATTTACAGCACCAATGGAACACCTCTCAAGCCGCCAACCAAATACCCCTGCTACACAGCTATGTTGATGGAGCACCTCATCTCCTACAAACACCGGGTTTTGAGTGAGAGTAACCCACAAATCTGCATCGGAGGAGTTGTGACAGCCATCCTATTAGTATGTGGAGTGAACTTGGAGGAGAATACTGACAACGCCTTACAACCACTGTGGATGGATTTGGACTACCTAAGAAGAAGGCATTTCCTTGAAAGAAGCATCAGCAGCCAGCACATCTACACCTTCTTCAAGGATACCCACACACCAGCCCGGTTTCTCCTCCCAAACCCACAGAAAACAAGCATCAACATCATGAGTAACTTGAGCTTTTGCCCTGATGAGAGCCAACTCTACCAAGAGGGATCAGTAGTTGAAGATCGAAATTACAGTCATAGAGACACGCAAAAGGGATCTTCTCACCGCTCCTTCCACCACTCCTACCATTAAACCAAGTACCACATCCTTTCCATTGTTTTATACCATTGCATCTTTTTATTTCTGTAATATATTTTGTTGCTTCTCTCTTCCATTGCTTTCATTACACAAGGGACTGTGTAATTTAAGTGTGGAGGAGAGATTTGAGGTTTTTCCTTGTGTTCTGTTTTCCTAGTTTTTCTTTTTCCTTTTACTTTGAGTCTCATGCATATCATGCATTCATGTAAGGCATAGAAAAACACACACAAAATCGAAAAATTTGAAAATTTTTGCATTTTTGCAAACCAAAAAGAAGGCATGTAGTTGAATTTCATTTTTCTAAGATTGAGTCTAGTTTTGACATATAGGTTGCATTGCATTTGCATAGGGCATTATGATGAATTTTCCTTATAAGGTGCTTAGTGTTTAAAGATGATTTCAGTTTTTAAGTGCTTAGTTGTTTGATGCATCATATGATTGCTAGAAGTTAAGGCTGAACCATGCTTAGATTTCTAGATTTAGTCTTCTCATCTCATTCTGAAAGCATTTGTTCTCTGAAAATCAACTCTATCAACTTTAACTTTAATTTGGACTTTTAATTATCATGTCTTATGCATTGAAAAGTGAATTCATGGCTACCATATACATATTTGGATCATCTTTCTCCTTTCTACCACTCTTGTTGATCCAAATAGTCGATCCTCATAATTATGGGACAGTTACATCCTCACCCTTAACCAAAACCTCCTTTTGAGCCTAAACACTATTGTGAGAGCTGTGAGGCCTTTGCATTGCATTTTCGATTTTTTCCTGGCAAAAAGTGTTAGGAATAAGGCTGGCAATGATTAGCTCTCTTGTAGATATCAGCTTGCATCTTGAGCTTGATTATAGGATAGGAGTTTGGGTTTAAAAAGGGTAGTATATGTGGTTTAAACTTCATGTTAATATGTTTTGAAAGAAAGGGAAGAGATTTGAAATGGTAGAAAAGGGGAAACAGTCTAGAATTGTGGTTAAGTACAGGGAAGAAAAGCTCTAAGTACAAAGAAGAAAGGTGCCAGAAACAAAGCTCAGAGAGGGTCCAAAGAAGAAAAATCAGACCAGGAGCAATCCACCAAAGGTGATGAAGGTGCCAATACAACAAAGAAGAGCAAGTCCCAACCAAAAAGAAGCAACCACACAAGCAAAAAGAAGAAGTTTCCCCAGCCATGAAGAAGGGTAAAGGGTAGAGTTTAGGAAAGGGTAGACTTAGAGGGTTCACTCTTGGGTTTAGAAATGCTTAAGACTCATCTTTGGGAAATAAAGGTAGAAGAGAGCTTTGAATTGCATGCATAAGTGTCATTTTACCTTTAGCATTTTGCCTAAGATGAAGTCATTTCAATGAGTGATCCCTTAGGTTTTTAAAACCATGTGCTTAAATGAGATCATGCTTATCTCATAACCTTACCCCTTTTTAACCAAATGTCTTCACTTGATTTGCATAAGAATGATTCGTGTTATGAACTTAATTGAATGTTAAAGAGTTGGTTGATTTGAGCATTTGCCTAGGTTGAGATTTGAGATCATTTTGAAACATGATGAGCATGGCTAGATTCTTTAAAGTAGCTGATTATGTTTGCATCCTACAACTAGGCACTTAAGCATTGAAACCATCTCTTTACCTTTGCATTTTTGGAATCTGAATGCCCACCTTGAAACCTCACTCTCCCATTTGATCTTATTTGCTTGAGGACAAGCAAAAGGCAAGTGTGGGGGTGTTGATATCCCTTGTTTTTACACCATTTAGGACTGCATTTAGTACATGTTTTGGTCCTCTTTTGCATGTTTTCCCTTAGCTTTTGTCCCATTTTCTTCTCCTTTTAGACTTAGGTTGTATTTAGGATTTAGTTTGCATTTTCCTTGCATTTTGGATGTTTTTAGGTGCTATTGGAGCTAAACGGAGCCTGGAGGAGTTTTGAGGATGATCCAGGATGCTAGCTGGGCAAAAGGGAGCAAGGAGGATCGAAGCAGAAAATCTCTGCAGAAGTTTTTCGTCAGAGCATGGTGAGCATCGGTCAAGGATGACCGATATAGACCAGTATCGATCACCAGTATCGGTCAAGGATGACCGATACAAAGCAGCATCGATCACCTACATCGGTCAAGGGTGACCGACACAAACACAACAAGTTGATTTCGGTCACAAGTTTCGATCACTCCAGACCGATGGGATCCGTATCGGTCACTGATGACTGTTGTAACTGACCGATACGCTGCCAGACTGAAGACGCTTTATTTACAATTTTGCCATTTTCGCTTAGACTCCTATAAATACGAAAAATCCCTAATTTCTGGAAACAAGCTTTTACCGAGCAGTTGTTTCTTTCTTGTTTAGACCCTTGGGTTTTGTAATTTGAATCTTTGCATCATTTTAATTAAATTTTGCTTCTTTCATCTTGTTTAAGCTCTCTAATCATGATTAGTCATCTTTCTCTCTTTGAATTGATGGTTTTAATGGTGTTTAGTGAGTAGTTCTTTTTGAGGATTTGAGATGGGTTAGGTTTAGGGAATTTGAGAATCTATCATTGATTGCTTAGTGTTAATTCTTCCATTTCCTTTCTTGATTGCTGAGTTTAATGCTTAATTAGCCCTAGCTAAGTTGATTAAGATCTTAGGCTCATTTTATGCCCACCAAGTGTTTGATGAAATGCCTGAACTGCTTTGCAAGAGAATTGCTTATCCTAGCTTAAGAGATTGACTGTCTAGGGAGTGATTTGGCATTATAGGGTTGATACATTTGTTTTAAGGCTTGCTCATTATCATTTCACTAATGAGAATTAGTTATTGACTTGGTAATTAACAAAGAGATTAGTGCCAAGAGATTGGATTAATCATATAAATGAATATTATGCATAAGGAATAGCATTGTGTGAGTTTGTAAGCATCATAGGCTGAGTCAAGAGTTCCCTAACACCAATAATCTCATCTCAAGTCCCATCTTTTCTCTGTTTTAAACTCTGTTTTGATATAGCCCTGTTTTTCCTCTTATTTTGATTGCTTTGCTTGCCTTTCACTGTTTGCTTTGTGTTTGCTTTAATCATGTTTGATCACTTGGGTTGTAGGTATTCTAAAACCCCTTTTGTATCTGCTTGAATTAGGAAATCTACTATAATCCTACTGTTTCAGTCTTCCCCTTTGGATTGACATTAAAACCCAATGCTACAATGACTAGTAAAATGGGTGATTGACAACAAGAGGCAAAACCCTTGTATCAGTAAGAAAGGATGAAGATAATCCAAGTATGTATAAGGGTAAGCCATGCAATCGCTTTCAATGCACAAACAAGATATTTCAATGTCAAGATTAAGGTTCAAAGAGAATGGAGTTAGCATTAAATCAAAGCGAGTTTCAACATAAGACTAGAGTATCAATTGCAAGTAATCAAGGTATAGTGCAGCCTTAACTTCAAACTCACTAGATGCAATCAAACAACAAACAACTTACGCATTGAAAACAATTCAAACATTGACAACTTAAAAAGTGTTTATCATTTACTCCCTATGCAAATGCAGCAACCTAAATGATTTTTAAAATTTCTAGACTCAATCCTAATATATTCTACAATGCAAGTGCAACTACATGAATTTTTTTGAAAATTTTAAAAATTTTACCAATTTTTTTGTTCTTTTCTATGCCTTAGGATGTATGCAAGACTCAAAGGGTGATAACAGAAAATAAGAAGAAAGAAAACATGTCAAACACATTACACACTCCCCCAAACTTGAATGACATCGTCTCGGTGGCAAACAAATCCAAGAGAGTTCAAAACACAAAGCAAAAAACAAAGAAAACATGCGTGGTATATACAAGCGATGGTTGTTGGTACCTCGAAGCTAAGTAGTGCTGGAGCTTGAGGTTGCTCCAGACTTCTTGCTCTTTGTGGGGGTCTCGTGAGCTACTGCCTTGCCTTTGTCCTTTGCAGCTCCTTCATGAACCGAGTGGCAAGCAGGTAGGATCGTTGCTTGGGGCTCACAGATCTCAATGCCTCCGGTGGATCTCCTTCTCTTCTCAGGCTGCTCAAATTCTTCGCTTATAGCCTTCTTAGGTGAGCTCCCTTGAAGCGCCTTGACCTTCTTGGCAAGCTTCTTGATTAATTTGCTTTGCCATTTGTTGATTTTCCTTTGCATCTCCACAACAGAAGCAAGGAACTTCTCGGTCTTAGTCTGCAGCTCAAAGTCGATCTTGGGAAGAACAAAGCTCTCGGGCATCTCATCATCTGAGGCAGGAGACTCTGATCTTGGGCAAGCAGCTTGTTGAAAGGCGGCTGTAGCTCCTAAAGGGGCTAAGCACTCCTCTACACTCGGCAAGAACTCGATGTTGCCAACTCCTTGCAGCTCGGTTTCCTCCTTATTTGGTAAGATGCAAACTCGCTTCTCATTCTCAGAGTCGATGTACAGATAGGCAAAGAAGCCGTCGGCTGGTGTGCGTCCCAAGCTATCCGTGTTCCTCATATAGATCTCATCCATGAAAGTTCTCTCCGGAACAGGGGTGAAGTCTTGAAGCGGTACGCCAGCTTGCACAAACAAGGGGGTGAGAAAGCCTCCTATAAGCGCTGAGCTTGCCTTGCATCGCAAGGCATATGCCTTGTATTTCACCAATGAGGCAGCTAGGATACACCCATAGTTCACGTCATCGCCGAGCTCATCCTCCATTGGATCGTCGTTCTCCTTATGATCACAAAGCAGATGCTTGACGCCTTGGAACAGGAAGCAAAGCTCGGTCTTTGTGACCGTGGGAGCTACTGACCGTCCGCTGAAGGTGTTGGCAATCAGTTTTAGCGTGTATTTCATCACCGGACTCCTCCCTCTCTTGATCTTTGCTGTATTCGCCTTGTAGTCGTCATTGCTTATGAGGTCCCACAGGTCATTGGATTGAGTGAAGGGAGGGAACTCAACCTTGATGGCAGCAGCGTTGGGGCCATAGGCTTGACAAAGCTCCAGGATTGAGAGACGAAAGGCCTGACGTTTGATCTTGAAGGAGAGGTGGCCTTGAGAAGGAGTAGGGATGCTC
Organism: Thlaspi arvense; assembly: GCA_911865555.2. NCBI lineage: Eukaryota > Viridiplantae > Streptophyta > Magnoliopsida > Brassicales > Brassicaceae > Thlaspi > Thlaspi arvense. Next base: position 19,457,866 of record OU466857.2, read on the forward strand.
AGGTTCTCATATGCGAATTCCAAAGTGGCTAGGAAATCGATTGTCATCTCGGGATAGGTCGGGCAGTCCATCCTTGACAAGCACCGGAGCCCTATGTTCTTGAGGATTTGATCAAAGTCTCTCAAGATCCGCATCTTAGCCAGCAGATCTCCATCCGCGAACTTAGTGGGATCGAACCTCAGCCTCTCTATCCTCTTCATGGCTTGCTTTTCCTCTTTGGTCAATTTAACCCTCTCCTGAACCACCACTTCTTGACCTTCTCCTTCTTGTGCTGTCTCTTCTCTCGTTCTTTTGGGAGCCATAGTACATGAAACACAATTCTCAAGCAAGAGAATGAGCAAAGGCGGCGACTATTGAGAGAAAGACTAGGCAAGAAAGAAAAACTTATAACAATTAGCCAAGATTTTAGGGGATTTTATTAAAATTATAGCTGGATAAAAGAAAAGAAAAGCTAGAGATAACATCAAATCTAGAATTTTTCCTAATATCTAGCTATATCTAAAATTTTTCCTAATCCCCTAGCAAATCATTCCCTATATCACAACAGAAAATGATTTTCTTGAAAGATTTGAGAAAATAATCACGAAAATACCTTTGAGTTTAGAGGAAAATGAAATGCACAAGTCTTAAAAACTCAAATTCGCTCTCTCTCTCTCTCTCTCTCTCTCTCTCTCTCTCGCTCTCTCTCTTTTTGTTTTGTGAAAATCGGGCTTTCAAAGTGAAGAAACAAAAGAGAGAAAGAGAGGTTTTAAAGACAAGAAAATTTTGGACACATGCAAGAGTGATTTCTGACAAAAGCTTTGTCAAGACACATCTTTCATGGTCAAAGATTCCTGACTTGACCAAGATTTGAATTTAAAAACAGGAGGGAAAGAAGAAAAGAGGGAAAAGAAATTGTTACCTCGACACGAGATCGAGTCCTATTGGTCGATCTAGGAATCGATCTCATGCCCATAATGGCTAGGATCGAGAGGTTTGATCGATCAGGGACTCGATTCAACTTGCATCGAGCCTTAGATCGATTGTGCCCTCTCGTTCCTTGACTTTGGTCAACTAGGATGCACTCCATGGATGGAGCCACGTGATCGATTTGGGGGTCGATTTGTGATGTCATTGCATTTTGCATACATTTTGCATACTCATTAGATAGTTTTTCATGCATTTGTATCATGTTTTAGGTTAGATTTGCATCACTTAGAGTCCTAGAGCATTCTTGCATCAGCATTTGCATTTTCTCTGCATTTTGCATCCATTCCAGGTTGTTTATGGTTGCTTTGGAGACACGGAGGTTCGTGGAGGTGTGGAGACCAATGTAGCGGTTCATGGAAGCTCGGGAAAATGCTAAGGACCAGTGATCGAGGAGCAGATCGAGCATGGTCGGTCGATCTAGGAGTTGATCGACCAGAAGATCGAGCCAACTAGGCGATCCAAGGATAATGATCGAGACGGAGATCGAGTGAAGCAGTCGATGCATCGGTACAGACGTAAATGACGCCATGCAGAGCGAGAGCCGGATCGAGTACACCACTCGATCCTCCCGGAGATCGATACCGAGATCGGATGCAACACTCGATTCACCACAGAAGATCGAGACCCGGATCGAGCCAAAGACACGATGGCCGGATATGATCGAGAGACCAACTCGATCCAATGGTCGATCTCTGTCCTTTCAACCGTTTTTGGCTGTTAGCGACGGGGGGACCATTGGACTGTTTTGGCATTTTTGGCAAAGGCGGCGACTACTTTTCGATAACTTTTGAGATTTTTACCTCCTCTCCAAGTTTTCTTTAGTTTTTTTCTCTCTGGTTTTTCGGAAGAACACCATTGTAGAACAGTTTCAAGCTTTTGTATTTTCGAATCTTTATCATTTTTAATCCAGTTTATCTTTCATGTTTATCGTTTCTTCTCTTCGTCCTTGCCTGATTTCCTTTATGTGTAGTGAGTAGTCCATTCAGGGTTAAGGGTTGAGAGGATTAAGGGGTAGAAAAGGTTCGATCTTGGTTTGTTTTCTAAACGTTTTAAATCTATCTCTTCTAAGGTGATGAAAGCTTAATGCTTGAAGACTCTCACGCCAAGAGCTTCACGATCCGAGAGCTCCCTTACCTTGACAGGATCCAGAGACCTCGGAAGATCTCACCTTAGTGATTAGTTACCCCTTCCCAAAAGCCATGGTAGTTTGGGGGACTAGTTAAGCCATTGTTCGAAATCTGTCTTCCTTGCCTTTCAACCTCTTTTTCCACCAAAAGCCATGGGTTTGGAGGAGAGGATGAAAGAGTGATCTATACCGAAAGCCACGGATAGATCTTGTTTTGTTTTCGAGGCTTAGAGACCCTCACCAAGTGAGTCGATCTAAAGTTTCAAACCCAAGATCAACCTTTGAAACCCCTTATATGAATCTCGACCCTGAAACCCTTCTCTTTAGCTTATTTGCGTCGCATATCACCTTTTGCTTGTTGTTTGATAGCTTCCTGGTCTTTAGATTCCTTGTTCTTACGATTTTAGACGAGATCGATCGTTTCTGCTCGATCTAGTGGTCGATCTTGTGGTCGATCCACTAGTCGAATTTTAACAATTCGAAGCTCTTCCCTTTAATTTATCTGTTTGTTCCTCGTGGTAACTGCTTGCTTTCTAGTATTTTTAAAATAGGTTTCACTCTGTTTAGGTTGCTGCAATTAGTTTTCAAGATTTTCTCAACAAACTGTCTCATTTCACTTAGATTTGTCCTAGATCTTGCATTCTCTGTGGATTCTCTATCACCTAGAACTGGATTGACACTCTCTGCTTGCCTTACTACAACGTTGCATGCATTAGAGTTTTGATAAGTTCTCTGCTGCATTAGACCGTAAAGAAGAAAACCATTATCAAATGGCGCCGTTGCCATTCTAGGTTGCTTAGAGAACATAGAGATTTGAGTCTTAGCAAAGACTAAGTCTTTACCTTTTTTTCAAGTCACTAATACTATTCTAAACCGTGTACTTTCAGGTACATGAATTTACGTTCACGTGGAGATAACAACCTTCTTCAACCGCTTGACAACATACATCAACTCGGACACTCACGTCAAAGGAGAGTCAGAAATCAAACAAGAGCTTTTGAAGAGATAGTTCAGAACGGTCAGGTCAACTTTGAAGACATGGCTGAGAATGAGCATCCTGAAGGTCCTCCTCTAGCAGGACGGGGCAATGGTATCCCCCAACACGCGGCTAGACCTCCGAGAATCATAGGAGCCGGAGATGCTCCCAATACCCACCACAATAGGTTTGGGATCACTCCTCCTCCGGTACAAAACAACAACTTTGAGATCAAGCCGGGCTTCATATCTATGGTGCAAAACAACAAGTTCCACGGCTTAGCAATGGATGACCCGTTGGAACACTTGGACAATTTTGAGCAAGTGTGTGGAATGATCAAGATCAACGGTATATCAGAAGATGCCTTCAAGCTGCATCTCTTCCCCTTTTCCCTCGGAGACAAAGCTAGACATTGGGAGAAGACCCTACCACAAGGCACCATCACATCATGGGCTGAGTGTAAGAAGGCTTTCCTCTCCAAGTTCTTCTCAAGCACCAGGACTGCTCGGTTGAGAAGCGAAATCAGCGGTTTCACTCAAAGGAACAATGAGACTTTCAACGAGGCTATGGAGCGTTTCAAAGACTACACGATCCAATGTCCTCATCACGGGTTCAGTGAGGAAACTCTACTCAGCACAATCTACCGTGGAGCTTCACCAAAGATCCGGTTGTTGCTTGATACAGCTAGCAAAGGCAACTTCCTCGGTCAAGAAGTAGAAGAGGGTATGGAGCTAATAGAGAACCTTGCGTTGAGTGATGGAAACTATGCCGAGGATTATGACCGAGCACCAAGGGGATCAGAACTAGAGTCTCACAAGAAGGAGCTCAAATCGTTGCATGAGAAGATTGACAAGTTGGTCTTAGCTAATCAGAAGCATGTTCACTTCGTTGGTGAAGCTGAGGACAACCAAGAAGAGTTAGAGCTAAGCCAAGAAGAAGCAAATTGGGTAGCCGGTCAGAACAACTACAAGTCTCAAGGCTACAACCAAGGCTACCAGAACAACAACCTCTCTTACCGAAGCACCAATGTAGCCAACCCTAAAGATCAAGTGTACCCTGCTCAACAAGCTAAGCCTTTCATCCCTTACAACAAAGGCTTTCAACCAAGCAGTGGATTCCAAGGTCAAGGGCAAGGCAACTTCCAAGGGCAACAACAACAAAACAAGGGTTATACTTCTAACTACCCTCCGAGCTTTGCACCTCAACAACAACAACAACCGATGCAACAACAAGTTGATCCGGTTCAAGCAATGTTCCAACAGCTAATACAAGGGCAAGCTTCTACAAATCAAAAGTTCGCTGACATGAACACTCGGCTGGATTCATCCTTAACCGACTTCTCTACTCAAATAACAAACCTCAACAACAAGATCAAGCAGCTAGAGAAGGACAAAGCAAGCACGAGTGGACAGAACAGCCTTCCGGGGAAGTGTGAACAAAATCCAAAGGAGTATGCCAATGCTATTACGTTGAGAAGTGGCAAAGAGCTTGATCCTCCGGTTTCTACAAAGACCAACGAGGACGTTGTAATTCAAGAGGGGGAGGGTAAACTTTCAGCTGATAATGAGGAGATAAACTTTGATAACGTATGGATCCAAGGACCGAGGAGAGGTGACAAGGCATTCGTTGAGAAGAAAGCTGAGAAAACCACCAAGGAGAAGGATGAATACGTGCCCCCACCTTACGTACCAAAGTTGCCATTCCCGGGTCGGTTCAAAAAGCAGTTAATAGAGAAGCACCGAATCCTATTTGAGAAGCACTTGAGAGACGTGGAGATAAAGCTGCCTCTTGTAGACTGTCTCGCCATGATGCCCAAGTGCGCCAAGTTTTTCAAGGACACCCTTGCCAAGAAGATCAAAGAAAGCAAAGAAGTGCTTATACTAAGCGAAGAGTGTAGCGCGGTTATTCATAAGGAGATAGTGCCTAAGAAACTGGGAGATCCTGGAAGCTTCACCATACCGTGTGCTTTGGGTCCCCTTGAGTTCAAGAGCTGCTTGTGTGATCTCGGAGCCAGCATAAACTTGATGCCTCACTCCGTGGCTAAGAAGCTTGGCTTCACTCGGTTTAAGGAATGTCGAATCTCATTGGTGTTGGCTGATAGGAGCGTGAGACTACCAGTGGGGTTGCTTGAAGACTTGCCGGTGCGAATCAGTGGAGTAAACGTACCTACTGATTTTGTAGTGCTGGAGATGGACGAGGAGCCGAAAGACCCACTCATCTTAGGGAGACCATTCCTAGCAACCGCCGGAGCCATAATAGACGTGAAGAATGGGAAGATTGCCCTGCATTTGGGGAAAGAAATCAGGCTAGACTTTGACATCAACAAGGTTCTAAAGAAGCCAACCATTGAAGGACAAGCTTTCTATATCAAAACGATGGATGCCTTGGCGGATGAGTTGCTGGAAGAGCTAGCTATAGAAGACCATTTGAAGCTAGCACTCACTAAGGAGCCAGGAGAGTTTGGCTATGTAGACCAGAGAACTCAAGAATACGTAAACCTACTAGATTCGAGGAGGATCATTAAGAATGAAGAAGGATGTTGCCTAGAAATCGACCCCGAGATCGACGCCATCACTCGATCCAGGAGTCAGATCGACAAGCCAATCGAGCACTCAACTCGATCCGGTCCAACAATCGACCAACAGATCGAGAAGGCCGCTCGATCAGGAGAAATAATCGAGTTGACGATCGAGAAAGACCTTCCGATCATTTTAGAGTCCAATCAAGAGATCGACTCAACTCCTCGATCCCTTACTCGATCCATATCAAATCAAGTAAGTGAATCGAGTGAAATGGCTCGATCTAGACGACATCGAGAGGAGAATCGACCGGAAGACTCGATCACAGGAGGGATAGCGATAGAGGAAAGCAGTCTGAAGGGCCATGCCTCGAGTTCAAAGGAGAGTTCCAAGGAGGAGATCAACAACAACAGCCACGAGGATGACTGGAGTGAGCTGTTAGCCCCAAAGGTGGACCTTAAGGAGCTCCCAAAAGGGCTAAGGTATGCTTTCTTAGGACCTAATGACACCTATCCCGTGATAGTAAACGAGAACCTTAGTGATGATGAGTTGCACTCGCTCTTAACTGAGCTGAGAAAGTATAGGAAGGCCATTGGGTACTCTTTAAGTGACATCAAGGGCCTTTCCCCAATGCTATGCACTCATAGGATTCATTTGGATAATGAAAACGCCACTTCTGTAGAACACCAAAGGCGTTTGAATCCTAACTTGAAAGAGGTTGTTAAGAAAGAAATCCTTAAGCTTTTAGAGGCTGACGTGATCTATCCCATAAGTGACAGCACGTGGGTTTCACCTGTACACGTGGTGCCTAAGAAGGGAGGGATCACGGTCATAAGAAATGAAAAGGATGAACTTATCCCTACTAGGACCATTACTGGTCATAGAATGTGTATTGACTATAGAAAGCTTAACCTTGCTACAAGAAAAGACCATTTCCCTTTGCCTTTTATTGATCAGATGCTTGAGAGACTTGCAAATCACCCTTACTACTGTTTTCTCGATGGGTATAGCGGTTTCTTTCAAATACCTATTCACCCAAACGATCAGGAGAAAACGACTTTTACATGTCCCTACGGTACCTTTGCATATCGAAGGATGCCGTTTGGATTGTGTAATGCACCGGCTACCTTTCAGCGGTGTATGATGTCGATCTTCTCCGATCTTATAGAGGAGATGGTAGAGGTGTTTATGGATGACTTCTCTGTGTATGGTGCGTCCTTTCCTGCGTGTTTGTTGAATCTTTGCAGGGTACTTAAACGTTGTGAAGAAACAAACCTGGTGCTGAATTGGGAGAAATGCCACTTCATGGTCAAGGAAGGGATAGTACTCGGTCACAAGATTTCAGAGAAGGGTATTGAGGTTGATCAGGCTAAGGTTGAGGTTATTATGGGTTTGGAGCCGCCGATTAATGTTAAAGGGATCATAAGCTTCTTGGGACACGCGGGGTTCTATAGGCGCTTCATCAAAGACTTCTCCGAGATTGCACGCCCCCTTACACGGCTGTTGTGCAAAGAAGCTGAGTTTGTATTCGATGAGGAGTGTATGAAGGCTTTCGTGACCATCAAGGAAGGCCTCACGTCAGCCCCTATAGTCCAAGCACCAGACTGGTCTCTCCCTTTTGAGATCATGTGTGATGCTAGTGACTACGCTGTAGGAGCAGTCCTTGGTCAGAAGAAGGACAAGAAGCTGCATGTGATCTACTATGCTTCAAGGACCTTGGATAACACGCAATCACGATACACCACTACGGAGAAGGAGCTGCTTGCAGTAGTCTTCGCCTTTGAGAAGTTCAGATCATATCTCGTTGGCTCCAAGGCTATTGTATACACGGATCATGCTGCTCTACGGTACATCTACTCAAAGAAAGATACCAAACCTCGGCTCTTAAGATGGATTCTTTTGCTTCAGGAGTTTGACATGGAGATTAAAGACAAGAAGGGGATAGAAAATGGAGTCGCTGACCACCTCTCAAGGCTAAGGATTAACGAGTCTCTCCCTTTAGACGACTCTCTTCCAGAAGAACAACTTATGGCAATTACTACCGCGGTTTGTGGGAAGCTAGAAGGAAGGTTTGAGGAAGTGTTGAGTTTCAAAGAGGAGGATCTACAATGGTATGCTGATGTGGTGAACTACCTAGCATGTGGTGAGGAGCCAACACATCTCAACGACTATCACAAGAAAAGGTTTTTGAGGGAGGCTAGTGACTACTTTTGGGATGAGCCCTACTTATACAAAAGAGGAGTAGACAGCTTGTACCGGAGATGTGTTACAAAGGAAGAAGCCAAGGATATTCTCTATCATTGCCACGGCTCATCCTACGGAGGACATTTCGCTTCGTTCAAAACAGCCACGAAGGTGTTGCAAGCGGGTTTCTGGTGGCCGTCTATATTCAGAGATGCACACGAGTTTGTGAAGAGCTGTGAGGCATGTCAGCGAGCAGGGAACATTACCAAAAGGAATGAAATGCCCCAAGTTCCTATCTTCGAGGTTGACGTGTTCGATGCGTGGGATATTGACTTCATGGGGCCTCTCCCTTCTTCGTACGGCAACAAATACATCTTGGTAGCTGTGGATTATGTCTCCAAATGGGTTGAGGCTGTTGCTTCCCCTACAAACGACTCTAAGGTTGTGATCAAGTTGTTCAAGAGTATCATCTTTCCAAGGTTTGGGGTACCCAAGGTTGTTATAAGTGATGGAGGAAGCCATTTTGTAAACAAGGTTTTTGAGAGCCTCTTAAGAAAGTATGGGGTTAAGCATAAGGTGGCTACACCGTATCATCCTCAAACGAGTGGTCAGGTGGAAGTCTCTAACAGGCAGATCAAAGCTATTCTGGAGAAGACCGTTGGTGCAACAAGGAAGGACTGGTCAGTAAAGCTAGACGATGCTCTTTGGGCTTACCGTACCGCTTTCAAAACGCCGATTGGTACAACTCCTTTCACTCTACTATATGGAAAGAGTTGTCACCTCCCGGTTGAGCTAGAACACCGTGCATTATGGGCTGTGAAGAGGCTGAATTTTGATCTCAAGACGGCTCAGGAAAAGCGTCTCATTCAGCTACATGAACTGGACGAGTTGAGGTTGAATGCTTACGAGAGTTCCAAGATCTACAAGGAGCGAACTAAGGAGGCTCATGACAAGAAACTGGTTGCCAAGGAGCTTAAGGAAGGAGGACTGGTGTTGTTGTACAACTCGAGGCTGAAGCTCTTCCCGGGCAAGCTAAAATCAAGGTGGAGCGGACCGTTCGTGATTCAAGAGGTCTTGCCTTACGGAGCTGTTACTCTTATGGGAAGAAGCGGTAGTGCATTCACCGTCAACGGGCATATAGTCAAACCCTACCTAGCAGACAGCTTCGACAAGGAGAGTACCTCGGTGCTTCTCCAAGACCCACCATCCGCCTAGCCAAGTAAGGTCTAGCTAAAGACGTTAAAGAAAGCGCACTTGGGAGGCATTCCCATGTCTATCTTGTACATATTTTTGCTTTCATTTCTCTTCTAGTTTTATGCTTTTATGTTTTTAGTGTGTAGGAGCAGGTCTAAGGAATCTAAACCTTGTCTTTGAGGTCCAAAAGGAGCAATAGGGGCTACGATAAGGCTAGAGATCGAGTGCTAGATCGACTGAACCTGACTCGATCTTTGCTAGATCGAGTCAGTAAATCGAGAGGAGCCAGTCGATCTAGACGAGAACGAGTGACAAGATCGACCTTGACGAAAAAGGATCGATCGATTCAAACCGGATCGACCGATCTAATTTCTCTCGGGAAAATCTGTGGGAACTTGATCGATCACTCGACTCGATCCACCACTCGATCCAAGCCAAATCGACCCCTAAATCGAGGACTTAGCTCGATCAGAGGGACTTAGCCGAGGGGCCAACATCTCATTGATCGAGGGAGCCAATCGATCCAGGACTCGATTCACTTTGAATCGAGTCCCAAATCGAGTAACCCTCTCGATCTAAGCCATTTTAGGCATGAGATCGAGTCCTAGATCGACCAAAAGGACTCGATCTCATGCCGAGGTAACAAATTTCTTTCCCTCTTTATTGCTTTTCCCTCCAGTTTTTAAATTCAAACTTGGTCAAGGCAAGCATCTTTGACCATGAAAGATGTGCCTTGACCAAGACTTTTGTCAGAAAACCGCTTTGACCACCCATTGTTTTGGTTTTGTTAAACTCTTTAAATGTTTCAACTTGCTTCTCACTCTCTCACTTCTGTTTGCTCGAGTTTTCCTACAAAGAGAGTGAGAATTTTTAAAAGCCTTAAGGTTTAACAAAGTATCCTTCACACTTGCAAAAGGTATTTTCGGATTTTAATGATTTTATTTCAAGAAAATCTCCTTAAAAATCGCAAGTTCTTGTTTTAGGATATAGGATCAGATTTGAATTTTTAAAATTAGCTAAGTATTAGGAAAAATTCTGGATTTTCAGTATCTCAACGATTTGATTTCCTTTTATTTAGCTAATATTTTTGCTTGATCCCCAAAATTCTAGGGTAGTTTATATAAATCTTCTTCTCTTATCCTCTTATTCTCATCAAATCGCCCTTTGCTAAACATTCTCTAGAAATTTTTTTCAGGAGCAATGGCACCAAAGAGAACAAGAGAGGAGCAAGCACAAGAAGGAGAAACTCAAGAGGTGGTTGCTCAAGAGAGGGTCCGGTGGAGCAAAGAAGAGAAGAGGGATAAGAAGAGGTTGGAGAGGCTCCGGTTTGAACCCACGAAGTTTGCTGATCGAGGGCTTCTGTCCAGACTCGGGCTTCTTGGAGACTTCGATCAACTCCTCAACAACATTGGTCTGAGGTGTTTGTCGCGGATGGACTGCCCTACTATCCCCGAGGTGACAATTGATTTCCTTGCAACCTTGGAGTTCCAGTACGAGAATCCGAGTGCTCCTGGTTGGCCGCCAAGCTTACACGCTATCAATCGCCGAGCTGTGCCAAGCCTACGGTCTAAAGGCTGATGCAAGCAAGGTGGAGTTTCCAGCCTTCAAGCAAGCCGAGGAGTTGTGGGATCTCATCAGCAAGGAGGATTACAAAGCCAACACCGCCAAGATCAAGAGAGTCAGGAATCCAGTGCTGAGGTATACCTTGAAGCTGATTGCTAATACATTTAGTGGAAGGTCAGTTGCTCCTACTGTCACGAAGACGGAGCTATGCTTCCTTTTCCAAGGTTTGAAGCATTTGGTGTCCGATCCGGATGAGAATGAAGATCCCATTGAAGATGAACTCGGCGATGAAGTGAACTACGGCTGTGTACTCGCGGCTTCTCTGGTGAAGTACAAGGCTTATGCCTTACGGTGCAAGGCAACATCATCCTACATTGGCGGCTTCCTTACTCCCTTGTTCGTGCAAGCCGGTGTGCCCATCCATGAGTTTGCTCACGTCCCAAACCGAGCCTTCATGGATGAAGCATACATGAGAAACACTGATAGCTTGGGACGCACGCCAGCTGAGGGGTTCTATGCTTACCTCTTCATTGATGATGAGGACAAGAAGCGAGTGTGCATTCTTCCCAACAAGGATGAAACGGAGCTACTTGGTGTTGGGAACATCGAGTTCTTACCGACGGAGGAGGAGTGTTTTGCTCCTTTAGGAGAACCGCCAGCTGCAGCCATTGAACCGCGCCAAAGGTCAGAATCTCCAGGGCAGAGGATGAGATACCCGAGGCTTACACGTTGCCAAAGCTGGATTTTGAGCCGAGGACCAAAACCGAGAAGTTCTTAGCCTCGGTGGTGTAGATGCAGCGGAAGATCAACAAGTGGCAAGGGAAGATGCTTAAGAAGCTGGGGAAGAAGTTCAAACAACTCCAAGGAAGCCAGCCTAAGCCAGCTGCAAGCCAGGAAATGCAACAACCCGAGAAGAGGAGACTCTCAACTGGAGGAGTTGTGATCCGCGAGACCCAAGGAGAATACATTCAACCAGCTCGCCAGTCCTTCCAAGAACCAGGCAACAAAGGAAAGGCAACAATCTCTAGCTCCTCTGGAACATCCTCAAGTTCCAGCCGAGCCTAGACAAGAGGTAACAACCTTCCTCCATTGTATATAACCGCACATCTCTTATTTCTTGCATTGTGTTTGATTGCTCCTTCGGATGAGTTTGCCACCGGGACGGTGTCAAGCATGTTTGGGGGAGTACTTGTGTGATTTAATCTTGTGTTCTTTGATCTTATCTTTCTTTTGCATCCTTGAGTCTTAGTCATGAAAAATTGGTAAAATTTTTAAAATTTTTTTTTTCAAAATTCATGTAGTTGCACTCATTTCTTTAGAAACATGTAGGATTGAGTCTAGAATTTCTCATATCACTTAGGTTGATTGCATTTGCATAAGGGGTTAGGATTTCTTAAAAAGGTGTTTTACTTATGAATCATTTCAATGCCCTAGTTAGTAGTTCTCTAATGCTTTGTTTATACTTTGAAAGTAAGTTCTAACCATGCTTGGATCACTAGTTAGGATTTTCGTGGCTTGAATTGAACTCTCATGATTTGAAACTCATCCTACTAAGTGAAAACCTTAATTTGAAAATCTAATTATCATTCTTATGCATTTGAAAACGAACACATGGTTTTAAAATATTTAGGCTCTCTTCTTCCTTTTTACCACTCTTTGTGAGCCTAAGTAGAACTCCCTCCTTGAACCTTACCCTCCTTTGAAGCCAAATGTTCTTGTGTGACATCTTTGTGAGGCCTTATTTTCGGTTTGAACTTGGCATAAAGTGTTAGGTTTAGGCGACATGATTTGGTTTTCATAATTGATTGCTAGCTTTACATTTTGAAGCTAGGTATAGGCTTAGGATAAGTTTGGGGGATCATTGGGGTTGCTTTCTTGTGTATTTGTTCTCGGTTTCAAAGAACTTTGTGTTTTAAAGAAAGAAATGGGTTTTAAGTGAAAGGTTGTGTTCTAAAAACTAAGTATGCTCTAATAAATTTCAGGAGGTAGCTCTCCCATAATAAAAAAAAAAAGAAGAGAAAAAGAAAAGAAATATAAATAAAAGAGCCTAAGTGCCAAATAAAAATAAAAAGAAAGAAAAAAAAATAAGAGAGCTACCAATAAGAAATATCTAAAGAGCAAAAAAATTATTTTCAAAACCTTTTCACTAGCCTAAAAAGTTTAAAAATGTTCTTGTTTTGAATTGGGGATTGCTGAGTTGAGAAGAAAGGGATAGACTTTTAAGTGGTGAGTGAGGATTAAATTTCTTAAATGAGAGGGGTATAGGACTGTTTGATAGTTTACATGGGTAGATGAGAATCTAATCATGTATGCATAAATTGTCTTTACCTTTAGCATTATGCGTTAGTTCAAACCATTTTTGAGAGAAACCCTTGTCTAATTATAAACCCTTTTCAAATGAGATCATTCTATGCTCATAACCATAACCCTTAGCCAAATGTGTTTCGCTTTAAAGTGCATAAGTTTGATTCATGGTTCGAATTTTAATGAATGTTAAAGGATGAATTTCTTTGATTGTTAGGAATAAGAGAGTCATGATTTGAATTTCTTTGTGTGATGAGTATGGCTAAGTCCTTTGGAGTATGAGTGTAAGCTTAGCATTTTAGGACTGTTAACTAGGACATTGAGATGATCTATTCGAAAGGCACCTTTGCAAAAAGTTTAAAACCCCTTTGATTTTTCTGAAAACCTCTCTTCCTTACTTATTTTTTGTTGCTTGAGGGCAAGCAAGGAGTAAGTTTGGGGGAGTTGATGTCATTGCATTTTGCATACATTTTGCATACTCATTAGATAGTTTTTCATGCATTTGTATCATGTTTTAGGTTAGATTTGCATCACTTAGAGTCCTAGAGCATTCTTGCATCAGCATTTGCATTTTCTCTGCATTTTGCATCCATTCCAGGTTGTTTATGGTTGCTTTGGAGACACGGAGGTTCGTGGAGGTGTGGAGACCAATGTAGCGGTTCATGGAAGCTCGGGAAAATGCTAAGGACCAGTGATCGAGGAGCAGATCGAGCATGGCCGGTCGATCTAGGAGTTGATCGACCAGAAGATCGAGCCAACTAGGCGATCCAAGGATAATGATCGAGACGGAGATCGAGTGAAGCAGTCGATGCATCGGTACGGACGTAAATGACGCCATGCAGAGCGAGAGCCGGATCGAGTACACCACTCGATCCTCTCGGAGATCGATACCGAGATCGGATGCAACACTCGATTCACCACAGAAGATCGAGACCTGGATCGAGCCAAAGACACGATGGCCGGATATGATCGAGAGACCAACTCGATCCAATGGTCGATCTCTGTCCTTTCAACCGTTTTTGGCTGTTAGCGACGGGGGGACCATTGGACTGTTTTGGCATTTTTGGCAAAGGCGGCGACTACTTTTCGATAACTTTTGAGATTTTTACCTCCTCTCCAAGTTTTTTTTAGTTTTTTTCTCTCTGGTTTTTCGGAAGAACACCATTGTAGAACAGTTTCAAGCTTTTGTATTTTCGAATCTTTATCGTTTTTAATCCAGTTTATCTTTCATGTTTATCGTTTCTTCTCTTCGTCCTTGCCTGATTTCCTTTATGTGTAGTGAGTAGTCCATTCAGGGTTACGGGTTGAGAGGATTAAGGGGTAGAAAAGGTTCGATCTTGGTTTGTTTTCTAAACGTTTTAAATCTATCTCTTCTAAGGTGATGAAAGCTTAATGCTTGAAGACTCTCACGCCAAGAGCTTCACGATCCGAGAGGTCCCTTACCTTGACAGGATCCAGGGACCTCGGAAGATCTCACCTTAGTGATTAGTTACCCCTTCCCAAAAGCCATGGTAGTTTGGGGGACTAGTTAAGCCATTGTTTGAAATCTGTCTTCCTTGCCTTTCAACCTCTTTTTCCACCAAAAGCCATGGGTTTAGAGGAGAGGATGAAAGAGTGATCTATACCGAAAGCCACGGATAGATCTTGTTTTGTTTTCGAGGCTTAGAGACCCTCACCAAGTGAGTCGATCTAAAGTTTCAAACCCAAGATCAACCTTTGAAACCCCTTATATGAATCTCGACCCTGAAACCCTTCTCTTTAGCTTATTTGCATCGCATATCACCTTTTGCTTGTTGTTTGATAGCTTCCTGGTCTTTAGATTCCTTGTTCTTACGATTTTAGACGAGATCGATCGTTTCTGCTCGATCTAGTGGTCGATCTTGTGGTCGATCCACTAGTCGAATTTTAACAATTCAAAGCTCTTCCCTTTAATTTATCTGTTTGTTCCTCGTGGTAACTGCTTGCTTTCTAGTATTTTTAAAATAGGTAATTAACAAAGAGATTAGTGCCAAGAGATTGGATTAATCATATAAATGAATCTTATGCATAAGGAATAGCATTGTGTGAGTTTGTAAGCATCATAGGCTGAGTCAAGAGTTCCCTAACACCAATAATCTCATCTCAAGTCCCATCTTTTCTCTGTTTTAAACTCTGTTTTGATATAGCCCTGTTTTTCCTCTTATTTTGATTGCTTTGCTTGCCTTTCACTGTTTGCTTTGTGTTTGCTTTAATCATGTTTGATCACTTGGGTTGTAGGTATTCTAAAACCCCTTTTGTATCTGCTTGAATTAGGAAATCTACTATAATCCTACTGTTTCAGTCTTCCCCTTTGGATTGACATTAAAACCCAATGCTACAATGACTAGTAAAATGGGTGATTGACAACAAGAGGCAAAACCCTTGTATCAGTAAGAAAGGATGAAGATAATCCAAGTATGTATAAGGGTAAGCCATGCAATCGCTTTCAATGCACAAACAAGATATTTCAATGTCAAGATTAAGGTTCAAAGAGAATGGAGTTAGCATTAAATCAAAGCGAGTTTCAACATAAGACTAGAGTATCAATTGCAAGTAATCAAGGTATAGTGCAGCCTTAACTTCAAACTCACTAGATGCAATCAAACAACAAACAACTTACGCATTGAAAACAATTCAAACATTGACAACTTAAAAAGTGTTTATCATTTACTCCCTATGCAAATGCAGCAACCTAAATGATTTTTAAAATTTCTAGACTCAATCCTAATATATTCTACAATGCAAGTGCAACTACATGAATTTTTTTGAAAATTTTAAAAATTTTACCAATTTTTTTGTTCTTTTCTATGCCTTAGGATGTATGCAAGACTCAAAGGGTGATAACAGAAAATAAGAAGAAAGAAAACATGTCAAACACATTACACACTCCCCCAAACTTGAATGACATCGTCTCGGTGGCAAACAAATCCAAGAGAGTTCAAAACACAAAGCAAAAAACAAAGAAAACATGCATGGTATATACAAGCGATGGTTGTTGGTACCTCGAAGCTAAGTAGTGCTGGAGCTTGAGGTTGCTCCAGACTTCTTGCTCTTTGTGGGGGTCTCGTGAGCTACTGCCTTGCCTTTGTCCTTTGCAGCTCCTTCATGAACCGAGTGGCAAGCAGGTAGGATCGTTGCTTGGGGCTCACGGATCTCAATGCCTCCGGTGGATCTCCTTCTCTTCTCAGGCTGCTCAAATTCTTCGCTTATAGTCTTCTTAGGTGAGCTCCCTTGAAGCGCCTTGACCTTCTTGGCAAGCTTCTTGATTAATTTGCTTTGCCATTTGTTGATTTTCCTTTGCATCTCCACAACAGAAGCAAAGAACTTCTCGGTCTTAGTCCGCAGCTCAAAGTCGATCTTGGGAAGAACAAAGCTCTCGGGCATCTCATCATCTGAGGCAGGAGACTCTGATCTTGGGCAAGCAGCTTGTTGAAAGGCGGCTGTAGCTCCTAAAGGGGCTAAGCACTCCTCTACACTCGGCAAGAACTCGATGTTGCCAACTCCTTGCAGCTCGGTTTCCTCCTTATTTGGTAAGATGCAAACTCGCTTCTCATTCTCAGAGTCGATGTACAGATAGGCAAAGAAGCCGTCGGCTGGTGTGCGTCCCAAGCTATCCGTGTTCCTCATATAGATCTCATCCATGAAAGTTCTCTCCGGAACAGGGGTGAAGTCTTGAAGCGGTACGCCAGCTTGCACAATTAAGGGGGTGAGAAAGCCTCCTATAAGCGCTGAGCTTGCCTTGCATCGCAAGGCATATGCCTTGTATTTCACCAATGAGGCAGCTAGGATACACCCATAGTTCACGTCATCGCCGAGCTCATCCTCCATTGGATCGTCGTTCTCCTTATGATCACAAAGCAGATGCTTGACGCCTTGGAACAGGAAGCAAAGCTCGGTCTTTGTGACCGTGGGAGCTACTGACCGTCCGCTGAAGGTGTTGGCAATCAGTTTTAGCGTGTATTTCATCACCGGACTCCTCCCTCTCTTGATCTTTGCTGTATTCGCCTTGTAGTCGTCATTGCTTATGAGGTCCCACAGGTCATTGGATTGAGTGAAGGGAGGGAACTCAACCTTGATGGCAGCAGCGTTGGGGCCATAGGCTTGACAAAGCTCCAGGATTGAGAGACGAAAGGCCTGACGTTTGATCTTGAAGGAGAGGTGGCCTTGAGAAGGAGTAGGGATGCTCAGGTTCTCATATGCGAATTCCAAAGTGGCTAGGAAATCGATTGTCATCTCGGGATAGGTCGGGCAGTCCATCCTTGACAAGCACCGGAGCCCTATGTTCTTGAGGATTTGATCAAAGTCTCTCAAGATCCGCATCTTAGCCAGCAGATCTCTATCCGCGAACTTAGTGGGATCGAACCTCAGCCTCTCTATCCTCTTCATGGCTTGCTTTTTCTCTTTGGTCAATTTAACCCTCTCCTGAACCACCACTTCTTGACCTTCTCCTTCTTGTGCTGTCTCTTCTCTCGTTCTTTTGGGAGCCATAGTACATGAAACACAATTCTCAAGCAAGAGAATGAGCAAAGGCGGCGACTATTGAGAGAAAGACTAGGCAAGAAAGAAAAACTTATAACAATTAGCCAAGATTTTAGCGAATTTTATTAAAATTATAGCTGGATAAAAGAAAAGAAAAGCTAGAGATAACATCAAATCTAGAATTTTTCCTAATATCTAGCTATATCTAAAATTTTTCCTAATCCCCTAGCAAATCATTCCCTATATCACAACAGAAAATGATTTTCTTGAAAGATTTGAGAAAATAATCACGAAAATACCTTTGAGTTTAGAGGAAAATGAAATGCACAAGTCTTAAAAACTCAAATTCGCTCTCTCTCTCTCTCTCTCTCTCTCTCTCTCTCTCTCTCTCTCTCTCTCTTTTTGTTTTGTGAAAATCGGGCTTTCAAAGTGAAGAAACAAAAGAGAGAAAGAGAGGTTTTAAAGACAAGAAAATTTTGGACACATGCAAGAGTGATTTCTGACAAAAGCTTTGTCAAGACACATCTTTCATGGTCAAAGATTCCTGACTTGACCAAGATTTGAATTTAAAAACAGGAGGGAAAGAAGAAAAGAGGGAAAATAAATTGTTACCTCGACACGAGATCGAGTCCTATTGGTCGATCTAGGAATCGATCTCATGCCCATAATGGCTAGGATCGAGAGGTTTGATCGATCAGGGACTCGATTCAACTTGCATCGAGCCTTAGATCGATTGTGCCCTCTCGTTCCTTGACTTTGGTCAACTAGGATGCACTCCATGGATGGAGCCACGTGATCGATTTGGGGGTCGATTTGTGATGTCATTGCATTTTGCATACATTTTGCATACTCATTAGATAGTTTTTCATGCATTTGTATCATGTTTTAGGTTAGATTTGCATCACTTAGAGTCCTAGAGCATTCTTGCATCAGCATTTGCATTTTCTCTGCATTTTGCATCCATTCCAGGTTGTTTATGGTTGCTTTGGAGACACGGAGGTTCGTGGAGGTGTGGAGACCAATGTAGCGGTTCATGGAAGCTCGGGAAAATGCTAAGGACCAGTGATCGAGGAGCAGATCGAGCATGGTCGGTCGATCTAGGAGTTGATCGACCAGAAGATCGAGCCAACTAGGCGATCCAAGGATAATGATCGAGACGGAGATCGAGTGAAGCAGTCGATGCATCGGTACAGACGTAAATCATGCCATGCAGAGGGAGAGCCGGATCGAGTACACCACTCGATCCTCCCGGAGATCGATACCGAGATCGGATGCAACACTCGATTCACTACAGAAGATCGAGACCCGGATCGAGCCAAAGACACGATGGCCGGATATGATCGAGAGACCAACTCGATCCAATGGTCGATCTCTGTCCTTTCAACCGTTTTTGGCTGTTAGCGACGGGGGGACCATTGGACTGTTTTGGCATTTTTGACAAAGGCGGCGACTACTTTTCGATAACTTTTGAGATTTTTACCTCCTCTCCAAGTTTTCTTTAGTTTTTTTCTCTCTGGTTTTTCGGAAGAACACCATTGTAGAACAGATTCTAGCTTTTGTATTTTCGAATCTTTATCGTTTTTAATCCAGTTTATCTTTCATGTTTATCGTTTCTTCTCTTCGTCCTTGCCTGATTTCCTTTATGTGTAGTGAGTAGTCCATTCAGGGTTAAGGGTTGAGAGGATTAAGGGGTAGAAAAGGTTCGATCTTGGTTTGTTTTCTAAACGTTTTAAATCTATCTCTTCTAAGGTGATGAAAGCTTAATGCTTGAAGACTCTCACGCCAAGAGCTTCACGATCCGAGAGCTCCCTTACCTTGACAGGATCCAGAGACCTCGGAAGATCTCACCTTAGTGATTAGTTACCCCTTCCCAAAAGCCATGGTAGTTTGGGGGACTAGTTAAGCCATTGTTCGAAATCTGTCTTCCTTGCCTTTCAACCTCTTTTTCCACCAAAAGCCATGGGTTTGGAGGAGAGGATGAAAGAGTTGTCTATACCGAAAGCCACGGATAGATCTTGTTTTGTTTTCGAGGCTTAGAGACCCTCACCAAGTGAGTCGATCTAAAGTTTCAAACCCAAGATCAACCTTTGAAACCCCTTATATGAATCTCGACCCTGAAACCCTTCTCTTTAGCTTATTTGTGTCGCATATCACCTTTTGCTTGTTGTTTGATAGCTTCCTGGTCTTTAGATTCCTTGTTCTTACGATTTTAGACGAGATCGATTGTTTCTGCTCGATCTAGTGGTCGATCTTGTGGTCGATCCACTAGTCGAATTTTAACAATTCGAAGCTCTTCCCTTTAATTTATCTGTTTGTTCCTCGTGGTAACTGCTTGCTTTCTAGTATTTTTAAAATAGGTTTCACTCTGTTTAGGTTGCTGCAATTAGTTTTCAAGATTTTCTCAACAAACTGTCTCATTTCACTTAGATTTGTCCTAGATCTTGCATTCTCTGTGGATTCTCTATCACCTAGAACTGGATTGACACTCTCTGCTTGCCTTACTACAACGTTGCATGCATTAGAGTTTTGATAAGTTCTCTGCTGCATTAGACCGTAAAGAAGAAAACCATTATCAAATGGCGCCGTTGCCATTCTAGGTTGCTTAGAGAACATAGAGATTTGGGTCTTAGCAAAGACTAAGTCTTTACCTTTTTTTCAAGTCACTAATACTATTCTAAACCGTGTACTTTCAGGTACATGAATTTACGTTCACGTGGAGATAACAACCTTCTTCAACCGCTTGACAACATACATCAACTCGGACACTCACGTCAAAGGAGAGTCAGAGATCAAACAAGAGCTTTTGAAGAGATAGTTCAGAACGGTCAGGTCAACTTTGAAGACATGGCTGAGAATGAGCATCCTGAAGGTCCTCCTCTAGCAGGACGGGGCAATGGTATCCCCCAACACGCGGCTAGACCTCCGAGAATCATAGGAGCCGGAGATGCTCCCAATACCCACCACAATAGGTTTGGGATCACTCCTCCTCCGGTACAAAACAACAACTTTGAGATCAAGCCGGGCTTCATATCTATGGTGCAAAACAACAAGTTCCACGGCTTAGCAATGGATGACCCGTTGGAACACTTGGACAATTTTGAGCAAGTGTGTGGAATGATCAAGATCAACGGTATATCAGAAGATGCCTTCAAGCTGCGTCTCTTCCCCTTTTCCCTCGGAGACAAAGCTAGACATTGGGAGAAGACCCTACCACAAGGCACCATCACATCATGGGCTGAGTGTAAGAAGGCTTTCCTCTCCAAGTTCTTCTCAAGCACCAGGACTGCTCGGTTGAGAAGCGAAATCAGCGGTTTCACTCAAAGGAACAATGAGACTTTCAACGAGGCTATGGAGCGTTTCAAAGACTACACGATCCAATGTCCTCATCACGGGTTCAGTGAGGAAACTCTACTCAGCACAATCTACCGTGGAGCTTCACCAAAGATCCGGTTGTTGCTTGATACAGCTAGCAAAGGCAACTTCCTCGGTCAAGAAGTAGAAGAGGGTATGGAGCTAATAGAGAACCTTGCGTTGAGTGATGGAAACTATGCCGAGGATTATGACCGAGCACCAAGGGGATCAGAACTAGAGTCTCACAAGAAGGAGCTCAAATCGTTGCATGAGAAGATTGACAAGTTGGTCTTAGCTAATCAGAAGCATGTTCACTTCGTTGGTGAAGCTGAGGACAACCAAGAAGAGTTAGAGCTAAGCCAAGAAGAAGCAAATTGGGTAGCCGGTCAGAACAACTACAAGTCTCAAGGCTACAACCAAGGCTACCAGAACAACAACCTCTCTTACCGAAGCACCAATGTAGCCAACCCTAAAGATCAAGTGTACCCTGCTCAACAAGCTAAGCCTTTCATCCCTTACAACAAAGGCTTTCAACCAAGCAGTGGATTCCAAGGTCAAGGGCAAGGCAACTTCCAAGGGCAACAACAACAAAACAAGGGTTATACTTCTAACTACCCTCCGGGCTTTGCACCTCAACAACAACAACAACCGATGCAACAACAAGTTGATCCGGTTCAAGCAATGTTCCAACAGCTAATACAAGGGCAAGCTTCTACAAATCAAAAGTTCGCTGACATGAACACTTGGCTGGATTCATCCTTAACCGACTTCTCTACTCAAATAACAAACCTCAACAACAAGATCAAGCAGCTAGAGAAGGACAAAGCAAGCACGAGTGGACAGAACAGCCTTCCGGGGAAGTGTGAACAAAATCCAAAGGAGTATGCCAATGCTATTACGTTGAGAAGTGGCAAAGAGCTTGATCCTCCGGTTTCTACAAAGACCAACGAGGACGTTGTAATTCAAGAGGGGGAAGGTAAACTTTCAGCTGATAATGAGGAGATAAACTTTGATAACGTATGGATCCAAGGACCGAGGAGAGGTGACAAGGCATTCGTTGAGAAGAAAGCTGAGAAAACCACCAAGGAGAAGGATGAATACGTGCCCCCACCTTACGTACCAAAGTTGCCATTCCCGGGTCGGTTCAAAAAGCAGTTATTAGAGAAGCACCGAATCCTATTTGAGAAGCACTTGAGAGACGTGGAGATAAAGCTGCCTCTTGTAGACTGTCTCGCCATGATGCCCAAGTGCGCCAAGTTTTTCAAGGACACCCTTGCCAAGAAGATCAAAGAAAGCAAAGAAGTGCTTATACTAAGCGAAGAGTGTAGCGCGGTTATTCATAAGGAGATAGTGCCTAAGAAACTGGGAGATCCTGGAAGCTTCACCTTACCGTGTGCTTTGGGTCCCCTTGAGTTCAAGAGCTGCTTGTGTGATCTCGGAGCCAGCATAAACTTGATGCCTCACTCCGTGGCTAAGAAGCTTGGCTTCACTCGGTTTAAGGAATGTCGAATCTCATTGGTGTTGGCTTATAGGAGCGTGAGACTACCAGTGGGGTTGCTTGAAGACTTGCCGGTGCGAATCAGTGGAGTAAACGTACCTACAGATTTTGTAGTGCTGGAGATGGACGAGGAGCCGAAAGACCCACTCATCTTAGGGAGACCATTCCTAGCAACCGCCGGAGCCATAATAGACGTGAAGAATGGGAAGATTGCCCTGCATTTGGGGAAAGAAATCAGGCTAGACTTTGACATCAACAAGGTTCTAAAGAAGCCAACCATTGAAGGACAAGCTTTCTATATCAAAACGATGGATGCCTTGGCGGATGAGTTGCTGGAAGAGCTAGCTATAGAAGACCATTTGAAGCTAGCACTCACTAAGGAGCCAGGAGAGTTTGGCTATGTAGACCAGAGAACTCAAGAGTACGTAAACCTACTAGATTCGAGGAGGATCATTAAGAATGAAGAAGGATGTTGCCTAGAAATCGACCCCGAGATCGACGCCATCACTCGATCCAGGAGTCAGATCGACAAGCCAATCGAGCACTCAACTCGATCCGGTCCAACAATCGACCAACAGATCGAGAAGGCCGCTCGATCAGGAGAAATAATCGAGTTGACGATCGAGAAAGACCTTGCGATCATTTTAGAGTCCAATCAAGAGATCGACTCAACGCCTCGATCCCTTACTCGATCCATATCAAATCAAGTAAGTGAATCGAGTGAAATGGCTCGATCTAGACGACATCGAGAGGAGAATCGACCGGAAGACTCGATCACAGGAGGGATAGCGATAGAGGAAAGCAGTCTGAAGGGCCATGCCTCGAGTTCAAAGGAGAGTTCCAAGGAGGAGAACAACAACAACAGCCACGAGGATGACTGGAGTGAGCTGTTAGCCCCAAAGGTGGACCTTAAGGAGCTCCCAAAAGGGCTAAGGTATGCTTTCTTAGGACCTAATGACACCTATCCCGTGATAGTAAAACGAGAACCTTAGTGATGATGAGTTGCACTCGCTCTTAACTGAGCTGAGAAAGTATAGGAAGGCCATTGGGTACTCTTTAAGTGACATCAAGGGCCTTTCCCCAATGCTATGCACTCATAGGATTCATTTGGATAATGAAAACGCCACTTCTGTAGAACACCAAAGGCGTTTGAATCCTAACTTGAAAGAGGTTGTTAAGAAAGAAATCCTTAAGCTTTTAGAGGCTGACGTGATCTATCCCATAAGTGACAGCACGTGGGTTTCACCTGTACACGTGGTGCCTAAGAAGGGAGGGATCACGGTCATAAGAAATGAAAAGGATGAACTTATCCCTACTAGGACCATTACTGGTCATAGAATGTGTATTGACTATAGAAAGCTTAACCTTGCTACAAGAAAAGACCATTTCCCTTTGCCTTTTATTGATCAGATGCTTGAGAGACTTGCAAATCACCCTTACTACTGTTTTCTCGATGGGTATAGTGGTTTCTTTCAAATACCTATTCACCCAAACGATCAGGAGAAAACGACTTTTACATGTCCCTACGGTACCTTTGCATATCGAAGGATGCCGTTTGGATTGTGTAATGCACCGGCTACCTTTCAGCGGTGTATGATGTCGATCTTCTCCGATCTTATAGAGGAGATGGTAGAGGTGTTTATGGATGACTTCTCTGTGTATGGTGCGTCCTTTCCTGCGTGTTTGTTGAATCTTTGCAGGGTACTTAAACGTTGTGAAGAAACAAACCTGGTGCTGAATTGGGAGAAATGCCACTTCATGGTCAAGGAAGGGATAGTACTCGGTCACAAGATTTCAGAGAAGGGTATTGAGGTTGATCAGGCTAAGGTTGAGGTTATGATGGGTTTGGAGCCGCCGGTTAATGTTAAAGGGATCATAAGCTTCTTGGGACACGCGGGGTTCTATAGGCGCTTCATCAAAGACTTCTCCGAGATTGCACGCCCCCTTACACGGCTGTTGTGCAAAGAAGCTGAGTTTGTATTCGATGAGGAGTGTATGAAGGCTTTCGTGACCATCAAGGAAGCCCTCACGTCAGCCCCTATAGTCCAAGCACCAGAATGGTCTCTCCCTTTTGAGATCATGTGTGATGCTAGTGACTACGCTGTAAGAGCAGTCCTTGGTCAGAAGAAGGACAAGAAGCTGCATGTGATCTACTATGCTTCAAGGACCTTGGATAACACGCAATCACGATACACCACTACGGAGAAGGAGCTGCTTGCAGTAGTCTTCGCCTTTGAGAAGTTCAGATCATATCTCGTTGGCTCCAAGGCTATTGTATACACGGATCATGCTGCTCTACGGTACATCTACTCAAAGAAAGATACCAAACCTCGGCTCTTAAGATGGATTCTTTTGCTTCAGGAGTTTGACATGGAGATTAAAGACAAGAAGGGGATAGAAAATGGAGTCGCTGACCACCTCTCAAGGCTAAGGATTAACGAGTCTCTCCCTTTAGACGACTCTCTTCCAGAAGAACAACTTATGGCAATTACTACCGCGGTTTGTGGGAAGCTAGAAGGAAGGTTTGAGGAAGTGTTGAGTTTCAAAGAGGAGGATCTACCATGGTATGCTGATGTGGTGAACTACCTAGCATGTGGTGAGGAGCCAACACATCTCAACGGCTATCACAAGAAAAGGTTTTTGAGGGAGGCTAGTGACTACTTTTGGGATGAGCCCTACTTATACAAAAGAGGAGTAGATAGCTTGTACCGGAGATGTGTTACAAAGGAAGAAGCCAAGGATATTCTCTATCATTGCCACGGCTCATCCTACGGAGGACATTTCGCTTCGTTCAAAACAGCCACGAAGGTGTTGCAAGCGGGTTTCTGGTGGCCGTCTATATTCAGAGATGCACACGAGTTTGTGAAGAGCTGTGAGGCATGTCAGCGAGCAGGGAACATTACCAAAAGGAATGAAATGCCCCAAGTTCCTATCTTCGAGGTTGACGTGTTCGATGCGTGGGGTATTGACTTCATGGGGCCTCTCCCTTCTTCGTACGGCAACAAATACATCTTGGTAGCTGTGGATTATGTCTCCAAATGGGTTGAGGCTGTTGCTTCCCCTACAAACGACTCTAAGGTTGTGATCAAGTTGTTCAAGAGTATCATCTTTCCAAGGTTTGGGGTACCCAAGGTTGTTATAAGTGATGGAGGAAGCCATTTTGTAAACAAGGTTTTTGAGTGCCTCTTAAGAAAGTATGGGGTTAAGCATAAGGTGGCTACACCGTATCATCCTCAAACGAGCGGTCAGGTGGAAGTCTCTAACAGGCAGATCAAAGCTATTCTGGAGAAGACCGTTGGTGCAACAAGGAAGGACTGGTCAGTAAAGCTAGACGATGCTCTTTGGGCTTACCGTACCGCTTTCAAAACGCCGATTGGTACAACTCCTTTCACTCTACTATATGGAAAGAGTTGTCACCTCCCGGTTGAGCTAGAACACCGTGCATTATGGGCTGTGAAGAGGCTGAATTTTGATCTCAAGACGGCTCAGGAAAAGCGTCTCATTCAGCAACATGAACTGGACGAGTTGAGGTTGAATGCTTACGAGAGTTCCAAGATCTACAAGGAGCGAACTAAGGAGGCTCATGACAAGAAACTGGTTGCCAAGGAGCTTAAGGAAGGAGGACTGGTGTGTTGTTGTACAACTCGAGGCTGAAGCTCTTCCCGGGCAAGCTAAAATCAAGGTGGAGCGGACCGTTCGTGATTCAAGAGGTCTTGCCTTACGGAGCTGTTACTCTTATGGGAAGAAGCGGTAGTGCATTCACCGTCAACGGGCATAGAGTCAAACCCTACCTAGCAGACAGCTTCGACAAGGAGAGTACCTCGGTGCTTCTCCAAGACCCACCA
Organism: Thlaspi arvense; assembly: GCA_911865555.2. NCBI lineage: Eukaryota > Viridiplantae > Streptophyta > Magnoliopsida > Brassicales > Brassicaceae > Thlaspi > Thlaspi arvense. Next base: position 19,483,892 of record OU466857.2, read on the forward strand.
TCCGCCTAGCCAAGTAAGGTCTAGCTAAAGACGTTAAAGAAAGCGCACTTGGGAGGCATTCCCATGTCTATCTTGTACATATTTTTGCTTTCATTTCTCTTCTAGTTTTATGCTTTTATGTTTTTAGTGTGTAGGAGCAGGTCTAAGGAATCTAAACCTTGTCTTTGAGGTCCAAAAGGAGCAATAGGGGCTACGATAAGGCTAGAGATCGAGTGCTAGATCGACTGAACCTGACTCGATCTTTGCTAGATCGAGTCAGTAAATCGAGAGGAGCCAGTCGATCTAGACGAGAACGAGTGACAAGATCGACCTTGACGAAAAAGGATCGATCGATTCAAACCGGATCGACCGATCTAATTTCTCTCGGGAAAATCTGTGGGAACTTGATCGATCACTCGACTCGATCCACCACTCGATCCAAGCCAAATCGACCCCTAAATCGAGGACTTAGCTCGATCAGAGGGACTTAGCCGAGGGGCCAACATCTCATTGATCGAGGGAGCCAATCGATCCAGGACTCGATTCACTTTGAATCGAGTCCCAAATCGAGTAACCCTCTCGATCTAAGCCATTTTTGGCATGAGATCGAGTCCTAGATCGACCAAAAGGACTCGATCTCATGCCGAGGTAACAAATTTCTTTCCCTCTTTATTGCTTTTCCCTCCAGTTTTTAAATTCAAACTTGGTCAAGGCAAGCATCTTTGACCATGAAAGATGTGCCTTGACCAAGACTTTTGTCAGAAAACCGCTTTGACCACCCATTGTTTTGGTTTTGTTAAACTCTTTAAATGTTTCAACTTGCTTCTCACTCTCTCACTTCTGTTTGCTCGAGTTTTCCTACAAAGAGAGTGAGAATTTTTAAAAGCTTTAAGGTTTAACAAAGTATCCTTCGGATTTTAATGATTTTATTTCAAGAAAATCGCCTTAAAAATCGCAAGTTCTTGTTTTAGGATATAGGATCAGATTTGAATTTTTAAAATTAGCTAAGTATTAGGAAAAATTCTGGATTTTCAGTATCTCAACGATTTGATTTCCTTTTATTTAGCTAATATTTTTGCTTGATCCCCAAAATTCTAGGGTAGTTTATATAAATCTTCTTCTCTTATCCTCTTATTCTCATCAAATCGCCCTTTGCTAAACATTCTCTAGAAAATTTTTTCAGGAGCAATGGCACCAAAGAGAACAAGAGAGGAGCAAGCACAAGAAGGAGAAACTCAAGAGGTGGTTGCTCAAGAGAGGGTCCGGTGGAGCAAAGAAGAGAAGAGGGATAAGAAGAGGTTGGAGAGGCTCCGGTTTGAACCCACGAAGTTTGCTGATCGAGGGCTTCTGTCCAGACTCGGGCTTCTTGGAGACTTCGATCAACTCCTCAACAACATTGGTCTGAGGTGTTTGTCGCGGATGGACTGCCCTACTATCCCCGAGGTGACAATTGATTTCCTTGCAACCTTGGAGTTCCAGTACGAGAATCCGAGTGCTCCTGGTTGGCCGCCAAGCTTACACGCTATCAATCGCCGAGCTGTGCCAAGCCTACGGTCTAAAGGCTGATGCAAGCAAGGTGGAGTTTCCAGCCTTCAAGCAAGCCGACGAGTTGTGGGATCTCATCAGCAAGGAGGATTACAAAGCCAACACCGCCAAGATCAAGAGAGTCAGGAATCCAGTGCTGAGGTATACCTTGAAGCTGATTGCTAATACATTCAGTGGAAGGTCAGTTGCTCCTACTGTCACGAAGACGGAGCTATGCTTCCTTTTCCAAGGTTTGAAGCATTTGGTGTCCGATCCGGATGAGAATGAAGATCCCATTGAAGATGAACTCGGCGATGAAGTGAACTACGGCTGTGTACTCGCGGCTTCTCTGGTGAAGTACAAGGCTTATGCCTTACGGTGCAAGGCAACATCATCCTACATTGGCGGCTTCCTTACTCCCTTGTTCGTGCAAGCCGGTGTGCCCATCCATGAGTTTGCTCACGTCCCAAACCGAGCCTTCATGGATGAAGCATACATGAGAAACACTGATAGCTTGGGACGCACGCCAGCTGAGGGGTTCTATGCTTACCTCTTCATTGATGATGAGGACAAGAAGCGAGTGTGCATTCTTCCCAACAAGGATGAAACGGAGCTACTTGGTGTTGGGAACATCGAGTTCTTACCGACGGAGGAGGAGTGTTTTGCTCCTTTAGGAGAACTGCCAGCTGCAGCCATTGAACCGCGCCAAAGGTCAGAATCTCCAGGGCAGAGGATGAGATACCCGAGGCTTACACGTTGCCAAAGCTGGATTTTGAGCCGAGGACCAAAACCTAGAAGTTCTTAGCCTCGGTGGTGTAGATGCAGCGGAAGATCAACAAGTGGCAAGGGAAGATGCTTAAGAAGCTGGGGAAGAAGGTCAAACAACTCCAAGGAAGCCAGCCTAAGCCAGCTGCAAGCCAGGAAATGCAACAACCCGAGAAGAGGAGACTCTCAACTGGAGGAGTTGTGATCCGCGAGACCCAAGGAGAATACATTCAACCAGCTCGCCACTCCTTCCAAGAACCAGGCAACAAAGGAAAGGCAACAATCTCTAGCTCCTCTGGAACATCCTCAAGTTCCAGCCGAGCCTAGACAAGAGGTAACAACCTTCCTCCATTGTATATAACCGCACATCTCTTATTTCTTGCATTGTGTTTGATTGCTCCTTCGGATGAGTTTGCCACCGGGACGGTGTCAAGCAAGTTTGGGGGAGTACTTGTGTGATTTAATCTTGTGTTCTTTGATCTTATCTTTCTTTTGCATCCTTGAGTCTTAGTCATGAAAAATTGGTAAAATTTTAAAAATTTTTTTTTTCAAAATTCATGTAGTTGCACTCATTTCTTTAGAAACATGTAGGATTGAGTCTAGAATTTCTCATATCACTTAGGTTGATTGCATTTGCATAAGGGGTTAGGATTTCTTAAAAAGGTGTTTTACTTATGAATCATTTCAATGCCCTAGTTAGTAGTTCTCTAATGCTTTGTTTATACTTTGAAAGTAAGTTCTAACCATGCTTGGATCACTAGTTAGGATTTTCGTGACTTGAATTGAACTCTCATGATTTGAAACTCATCCTACTAAGTGAAAACCTTAATTTGAAAATCTAATTATCATTCTTATGCATTTGAAAACGAACACATGGTTTTAAAATATTTAGGCTCTCTTCTTCCTTTTTACCACTCTTTGTGAGCCTAAGTAGAACTCCCTCCTTGAACCTTACCCTCCTTTGAAGCCAAATGTTCTTGTGTGACATCTTTGTGAGGCCTTATTTTCGGTTTGAACTTGGCATAAAGTGTTAGGTTTAGGCGACATGATTTGGTTTTCATAATTGATTGCTAGCTTTACATTTTGAAGCTAGGTATAGGCTTAGGATAAGTTTGGGGGATCATTGGGGTTGCTTTCTTGTGTATTTGTTCTCGGTTTCAAAGAACTTTGTGTTTTAAAGAAAGAAATGGGTTTTAAGTGAAAGGTTGTGTTCTAAAAACTAAGTATGCTCTAATAAATTTCAGGAGGTAGCTCTCCCATAATAAAAAAAAAAAAGAAGAGAAAAAGAAAAGAAATATAAATAAAAGAACCTAAGTGCCAAATAAAAATAAAAAGAAAGAAAAAAAAATAAGAGAGCTACCAATAAGAAATATCTAAAGAGCAAAAAAATTATTTTCAAAACCTTTTCACTAGCCTAAAAAGTTTAAAAATGTTCTTGTTTTGAATGGGGATTGCTGAGTTGAGAAGAAAGGGATAGACTTTTAAGTGGTGAGTGAGGATTAAATTTCTTAAATGAGAGGGGTATAGGACTGTTTGATAGTTTACATGGGTAGATGAGAATCTAATCATGTATGCATAAATTGTCTTTACCTTTAGCATTATGCGTTAGTTCAAACCATTTTTGAGAGAAACCCTTGTCTAATTATAAACCCTTTTCAAATGAGATCATTCTATGCTCATAACCATAACCCTTAGCCAAATGTGTTTCGCTTTAAAGTGCATAAGTTTGATTCATGGTTCGAATTTTAATGAATGTTAAAGGATGAATTTCTTTGATTGTTAGGAATAAGAGAGTCATGATTTGAATTTCTTTGTGTGATGAGTATGGCTAAGTCCTTTGGAGTATGAGTGTAAGCTTAGCATTTTAGGACTGTTAACTAGGACATTGAGATGATCTATTCGAAAGGCACCTTTGCAAAAAGTTTAAAACCCCTTTGATTTTTCTGAAAACCTCTCTTCCTTACTTATTTTTTGTTGCTTGAGGGCAAGCAAGGAGTAAGTTTGGGGGAGTTGATGTCATTGCATTTTGCATACATTTTGCATACTCATTAGATAGTTTTTCATGCATTTGTATCATGTTTTAGGTTAGATTTGCATCACTTAGAGTCCTAGAGCATTCTTGCATCAGCATTTGCATTTTCTCTGCATTTTGCATCCATTCCAGGTTGTTTATGGTTGCTTTGGAGACACGGAGGTTCGTGGAGGTGTGGAGACCAATGTAACGGTTCATGGAAGCTCGGGAAAATGCTAAGGACCAGTGATCGAGGAGCAGATCGAGCATGGCCGGTCGATCTAGGAGTTGATCGACCAGAAGATCGAGCCAACTAGGCGATCCAAGGATAATGATCGAGACGGAGATCGAGTGAAGCAGTCGATGCATCGGTACGGACGTAAATGACGCCATGCAGAGCGAGAGCCGGATCGAGTACACCACTCGATCCTCCCGGAGATCGATACCGAGATCGGATGCAACACTCGATTCACCACAGAAGATCGAGACCTGGATCGAGCCAAAGACACGATGGCCGGATATGATCGAGAGACCAACTCGATCCAATGGTCGATCTCTGTCCTTTCAACCGTTTTTGGCTGTTAGCGACGGGGGGACCATTGGACTGTTTTGGCATTTTTGGCAAAGGCGGCGACTACTTTTCGATAACTTTTGAGATTTTTACCTCCTCTCCAAGTTTTTTTTTTAGTTTTTTTTTCTCTCTGGTTTTTCGGAAGAACACCATTGTAGAACAGTTTCAAGCTTTTGTATTTTCGAATCTTTATCGTTTTTAATCCAGTTTATCTTTCATGTTTATCGTTTCTTCTCTTCGTCCTTGCCTGATTTCCTTTATGTGTAGTGAGTAGTCCATTCAGGGTTACGGATTGAGAGGATTAAGGGGTAGAAAAGGTTCGATCTTGGTTTGTTTTCTAAACGTTTTAAATCTATCTCTTCTAAGGTGATGAAAGCTTAATGCTTGAAGACTCTCACGCCAAGAGCTTCACGATCCGAGAGGTCCCTTACCTTGACAGGATCCAGGGACCTCGGAAGATCTCACCTTAGTGATTAGTTACCCCTTCCCAAAAGCCATGGTAGTTTGGGGGACTAGTTAAGCCATTGTTCGAAATCTGTCTTCCTTGCCTTTCAACCTCTTTTTCCACCAAAAGCCATGGGTTTAGAGGAGAGGATGAAAGAGTGATCTATACCGAAAGCCACGGATAGATCTTGTTTTGTTTTCGAGGCTTAGAGACCCTCACCAAGTGAGTCGATCTAAAGTTTCAAACCCAAGATCAACCTTTGAAACCCCTTATATGAATCTCGACCCTGAAACCCTTCTCTTTAGCTTATTTGCATCGCATATCACCTTTTGCTTGTTGTTTGATAGCTTCCTGGTCTTTAGATTCCTTGTTCTTACGATTTTAGACGAGATCGATCGTTTCTGCTCGATCTAGTGGTCGATCTTGTGGTCGATCCACTAGTCGAATTTTAACAATTCGAAGCTCTTCCCTTTAATTTATCTGTTTGTTCCTCGTGGTAACTGCTTGCTTTCTAGTATTTTTAAAATAGGTTTCACTCTGTTTAGGTTGCTGCAATTAGTTTTCAAGATTTTCTCAACAAACTGTCTCATTTCACTTAGATTTGTCCTAGATCTTGCATTCTCTGTGGATTCTCTATCACCTAGAACTGGATTGACACTCTCTGCTTGCCTTACTACAACGTTACATGCATTAGAGTTTTGATAAGTTCTCTGCTGCATTAGACCGTAAAGAAGAAAACCATTATCAATTTGGCTTAGATCGAGTTGGGGATCGAGTTGACTGATCGATCTGTCTTTGAAGGATCATCTCGAGAGAAATTAGATCGGTCGATCCAGATTTGGACCGATCGATCCAAACTCTAAGAATTTCCCGAGACATTTTAGATCGGTCGATCCAGATGGGACTGATCGATCCGAACTCATCTAGATCCACCTTGTCTACTCGATCTCGTCTAGATCGACTGGCTCCTCTCGATTCACTAGCTCGATCTAGTAAAGATCGGTCGATCCAGATGGGACTGATCGAGCTAGGATAAGTCGATCTAGCACTCGATCTCTAGCCTATACTTAGCCCTTCTCGCCTCTTTTGGACTCCAAGATCACACCTAACAATCCTTTATCCAATCACCTACACACTTATACATAAAAAGCATAAAACTGAAGTAGAATTAAAGCAAAAATATGTACAGGATAGACATGGGAATGCCTCCCATGTGCGCTTTCTTTAACGTCTTTAGCTAGACTTTACTTGGTTTAGGCCTGAGGGGGGTCTTGAAGAAGCACGGATGTGCTCTCCTTGCCGCCAAGTAAGGCTTAACCCTGTGCCCGTTGACCGTGAAGGCATTTCCGCTCTTGCCAACCAATGTAACTGCTCCAAAGGGTAGAACTTCTTTGATCTCAAACGGTCCACACCACCTTGATTTGAGCTTGCCTGGGAACAGCTTCAACCTCGAGTCGTAGAGTAGCACCAGACTGCCTTCTCTTAACTCCTTGTGAACAAGCTTCTTGTCGTGAACAGCCTTAGTCCGCTCCTTGTAGATCTTAGCACTGTCGTATGCATCTAGCCGTAGCTCATCAAGCTCATGTAGCTGAATCAACCGCTTCTCCTGAGCTGTCTTGAGGTTGTAGTTGAGCTGCTTCACTACCCATAGTGCCCTATGCTCCAACTCAACAGGAAGATGACACGCCTTGCCGTATAGGAGAGTGAAAGAAGTCGTGCCTATAGGGGTCTTGAAAGCAGTTCGGTAAGCCCACAAAGCATCGTCTAGTTTGACCGCCCAATCCTTCCTAGTAGCCCCAACTGTTCTCTCGAGTATAGCCTTGATCTGCCTGTTAGAGACCTCTACTTGCCCACTCGTTTGAGGATGATAAGGTGTTGCTACCTTGTGCTTCACACCATACTTCCTCAAGAGACTTTCAAACACCTTGTTGATAAAGTGGCTTCCACCGTCACTGATTACTACCTTGGGGACTCCAAACCGTGGGAAGATGATGGTCTTGAAGAGCTTGATCACCACCCTTGCATCATTTGTTGGGGAAGCTATAGCCTCAACCCACTTAGATACATAATCAACCGCCACTAAGATGAACTTGTTGCCGTAAGAAGATGGGAATGGTCCCATGAAATCTATCCCCCAAGCTACAAAGACATCAACCTCAATGATAGGAACCTGAGGCATCTCGTTTCTCTTGGCGATGTTCCCTGCCCGTTGACAAGCTTCACAACTTTTGACAAACTCGTGAGCGTCCTTGAAGATAGATGGCCACCAGAAACCCGCTTGTAAAACCTTTGTAGCAGTCTTGAAGGAAGCAAAATGACCACCATATGAAGAGCCATGACAATGTAGAAGTATGTCCTTAGCTTCTTCCCTTGTTACACATCTTCTATACAGGCTGCCCACTCCTCTTTTGTACAAGTATGGCTCATCCCGAAAGTAATGAGAAATGTCTCTCATGAACTTCTTCTTGTGGTAATGATCAAGGTGAGTAGGCTCCTCTCCACAAGCCAAGAAGTTTACTATATCCGCGTACCAAGGTAAGTCTTCTTCCTTGAAACTCAAGACTTCTTCAAACTTGTCTTCAAGCTTCTCACATACCGCTGTGGTGATCATCATGAGCTGCTCTTCAGGAAGTGAATTGTCAAGTGGCAAAGCTTCATTGACTCTCATCCATGAGAAGTGATCAGAAACACCATTCTCTATCCCCTTCTTGTCTTTTATCTCCATATTAAACTCTTGTAGAAGGAGAATCGACCTTAAGAGCCTCGGTTTAGTGTCTTTCTTGGAATAAATGTACCTCAAAGCTGCGTGATCTGTGTAGACAACAACCTTAGAGCCTACGAGGTATGATCTGAACTTCTCAAAGGCAAACACAACGGCCAGGAACTCCTTCTCGGTTGTAGCATACTTCACTTACGTGTCATCCAAGGTACAGCTGGCATAGTAGATAACATGCAACCGCTTGTATTTTCTCTGACCAAGAACAGCTCCTATGGCGTAGTCACTCGCATCGCACATGATTTCAAACGGTAGACTCCGGTCCGGTGCTTGTACTATTGGCGCGGATACAAGAGCTTCTTTGATAGTCTTGAAAACATGAAGACAATCCTCATCAAACACAAACTCAGCTTCTTTGCATAACAACCGTGTGAGGGGCCTTGCTATCTTGAAGAAATCTTTTATGAATCTCCTGTAGAAGCCTGCATGACCTAGGAAACTCCTTAGCCCCTTGACATTAACCGGCGGCTCAAGACTCATCATGACCTCAACCTTGGCTTTATCTTGTGGCCAAGCACTATCCCTTCCTTCACCATGAAGTGGCACTTTTCCCAATTAAGCACAAGGTTTGTCTCTTCACAACGCTTAAGTACCTTGCAAAGATTCAACAAACAAGCAGAAAAAGATGCACCATATACAGAGAAGTCATCCATAAACACTTCTACCATCTCCTCTATAAGATCAGAGAAGATCGACATCATACACCGCTGAAACGTAGCCGGTGCATTACACAACCCGAATGGCATCCTTCGATAAGCGAAGGTACCATAAGGGCATGTAAAAGTCGTCTTCTCTTGATCGTTAGGATGGATTGGTATTTGAAAGAATCCACTATAACCATCAAGAAACCAATAGTAAGGATGATTATCAAGCCTCTCTAACATTTGATCAATAAAAGGAAGAGGAAAATTATCCTTTCTAGTAGCAGAATTGAGCTTCCTATAGTCTATACACATACGGTGAACAGTTATAGTCCTAGTAGGTATCAATTCATCTTGTTCATTTCTAATGACCGTGATCCCTCCCTTCTTAGGCACCACGTGGACAGGAGATACCCACGTGCTGTCACTTATGTGATAGATCACGCCAGCCTCTAACAACTTAAGAATCTCTTTCTTGACTACTTCTTTCAAGTTCGGATTTAAGCACCTTTGGTGTTCAATAGAAGAAGAGTTCTCATTATCTAAGTGAATCCTATGAGTGCAAAGCATTGGTGAAAGAACCTTGATGTCACTTAGAGAGTACCCAATGGCCTTCCTATACTTTCTCAGTTCATTTAGGAGAGAGTACAACTCCTCATCACTTAAGTTCTCATTCACAATCACCGGGTAGGTATCATTAAGCCCTAAGAAAGCATACCTTAGCCCTTTTGGGAGCTCCTTTAGGTCCACCTCTGGGGCTAGCAGCTCGCTTCAGTCATCCTTGTGGCTAGTGTTGGCGTTCCCGTCCTCAGTAGCCTCCTTTGAACCCGAGACATGAGCTTTATGACTGCCTTCTTGAACCGTTGTCCCCTCAGAGATCGAGTCATCCAGTCCATCTTCGACTCGTTCTGGTCCGGATCGAGCTATTCCACTCGATTCACCTACTTGCTTTGATATGGATTGAGCAGGAGATTGAGTCCCTGACTCGTTCTTTGAACTGATCGATTGGCTTCTCTTGATCTTTCCATCGTTCTCTTCTCTGGATCGACCAGCCTCCTCGATCTTCTTGTCGATTGCTGTATTGGATCGAGTGATATTCTCGATTTCCTGATCTATCTCTAGGAATCCGCCTTCATCTTCTTTGACAACCTTCCTAGAGTCGAGGAGATTAACGTACTATTGGGTCTTCTTACTCAGAAAACCAAACTCCCCTGGCTCCTTAGTCAATGCCAGCTTCAAGTGATCCTCTTGTGCTAACTCTTCTAGCAATTCATCCGCCAAAGCATCCAACGTCTCTATGTAGAATGCTTGTCCTTCTATGGTTGGCTTCTTAAGGACCCCGTTGATAACAAAATCCAGCTTTATGTCTTTGCCAAGGTGTAGAGCTATTTTCCCATTCTTGACATCCATGATTGCTCCGGCGGTTGCAAGGAATGATCTTCCAAGTATAAGCGGATCCTTAGGTTCTTCATCCATCTCAAGCACAACAAAGTCGGTTGGTACATTGACATTGCTTATTCTCACTGGAAGTCTCACGCTTCTGTCAGCTAACACAAGGGAGATCCTACACTCTTTCAACCGTGTGAAACCGAGCTTCTTTGCTATAGAATGGGGCATGAGATTTATACTTGCTCCCAAATCGCATAAACAGCTCTCAAACATCAATGGACCCAAAGCACAAGGAATGGTGAATGATCCTGGATCTCCTAGCTTCTTAGGCACTATTTGTCTGTGAATAATGGCACTACACTCTTCACTAAGCACAAAGACTTCTTTACTCTCCTTAATCTTCTTTATAAGGGTGTCTTTGAAGAACTTAGCACACTTTGGCATCATAGCTAGGCAATCCACAAGAGGCAACTTGATCTCAACGTCCTTTAGATGCTTCTCAAACAAGAGTCTATGCTTCTCTATCAGCTGTTTCTTGAAGCGGCCAGGAAAAGAAAGCTTAGGTACATACGGTGGAGGCACATAAACATCTTTCTCTTTAGTAGCTTGCTCCACTTTCATCTATACGACTACCTCTTTACCCTTTCTTGGTCTCTCAATCCACACCTTGCAAAGTTGATCTCCTCATCAGCTGAAAGCTTACCCTTCCCCTCTTCGACTACAATGTCCTCATTGTTCATAGGAGCAACACGCGGAGGAAGCTCTCTGCCACTCCTCAAGGTGATAGCGTTTGCATACTCTTTCGGATTCTGCTCACACTTGCCCGGTAAGCTGTTCTGACCGCTTGTACTAGCCTTTGCCTTCTCTAACTGCTTGATCTTGTTATTCAGGTTTGTTATCTGAGTTGAGACGTCAGTAAGAGAGGAGTCAAGGCGGTTGTTCATCTCGGCAAACTTCTGATTAGTTGAAGCTTGACCTTGAAGCAACTGCTGAAACATTTCTTGAACTGGATCTTGAGGAGGCTGTTGCATCTGTTGATGTTGAGGAACAAAGCCGGGAGGAAACATAGGAGTGTAACCTTTATTGCCTTGCTGCTGCTGTTGACCTTGAAAGTTCCCTTGCCTCTGCCCTTGAAAGCCACTATTCGGTTGAAGGCCCTTGTTATAAGGTACAAAGGGCTTTGCTTGCTGAGGGGGGTGCACCTGATCTTTAGGGTTCTCTACATTAGTGCTCCTGTAAGAGATATTGTTGTTCGCTTGGTAGCCTTGTGAATAACCCTGATTCTTGTTGTAGTTCTGACCATCAATCCAGTTAGCTTCTTCTTCTTCACTCAGCTCTAGTTCCTCGGAGACATCTTCAGCTTCTCCCACAAAGAGAACGTGCTTCTGATTAGCAAGCACTAGCTTGTCTATCTTCTCATGGAGGGACTTAAGCTCTTTCTTGTGAGACTCTAAATTAGCTCCTCTTGGTGCTCGGTCATAGTCCTCTGAATAATTCCCATCACTCAATGCCAAGTTCTCGATCAGCTCCATACCTTCTTCAACTTCTTGACCAAGGAAATTGCCATTACTTGCCGTATCAAGTAGCATACGGATCTTGGGCAATGCTCCTCGGTATATTGTGCTTAGGAGAGTCTCTTCACTGAAGCCGTGGTGAGGACACTGAATGGTATAGTCTTTGAACCTCTCAATAGCTTCATTGAATGTCTCGTTCTGCCTTTGAGTGAAGCCACTGATCTCACTTCTCAACCGAGCTGTCCTGGTGCTTGAGAAAAACTTTGAAAGAAAAGCTTTCATACATTCAGCCCAAGACGTGGTGGTGCCTTGTGGAAGTGTCTTCTCCCAATGCCTAGCCTTGTCACCGAGAGAAAATGCGAAGAACCGTAGCATGAAGGCATCTTCCGAGATCCCATTGATCTTGATCATCCCACACACCTGTTCAAAGTTATCAAGGTGCTCTAAAGGGTCTTCCATAGCTAGCCCGTGGAATTTGCTATTCTGAACCATTGAGATGAATCGAGGCTTTATTTCAAAATTGTTATTCTGGACTGGAGGAGGAGTGATCCCAAAGCGATTGTGATGCGTATTAGGAGCATCTCCAGCGCCTATGATCCGTGGGGGTCTAGCTGCGTGGATGGGGTTTCCATTGCCCCTTCCAACACCACCGTGAGCTGATGGAGGTCCTTCAGGATGTTCCTGCCCAGCCATTATTGCAAAGTTTACTGTACCGGCTTGAACAATCTCCTCAAAGGCTCTAGCTTGCTCTCTTGCTCTTCTTGTTCTTGAATGTCCGAGTTAGTGAATATTGTCCAGGGGTGTTAGTAAGTTGTTGTCACCCCTAGAACGCAAATTCATGTGCCTGAAAGACACAAGTGTGAAGAGAAAGAGATTAGTAACCAAACTTAAAGTAAAGGCTTAGTCTTTACTAAACCCCAAATCTTAATGCTTCCAAGCAACCCTAAGACGGCAACGGCGCCATTTGATAACAGGTTTTTAACGAGTGCAAGCAGGGAAGTTATCAAAACTCAAGCAATACACAGTTGTAGTAAAGAAATAGGTATCAATCCACACCTAGGGAGCAGGAAGAGCAATAAGAATACAAGGATCTAGTGAATCTAAGCAAATATGATAAATGATTGGTAAAATCTAACAAAACCAAATGCAACGACCTAATGCAATGCAAAACAATTTTAAAATCTCTGGAGGAGGGTTAACTACCACAAGGAACAAGCAAATGATGAAAAATGCAAAGCTACTAAAAACTAAAAATCGACCAGTGAATTGACCACAGGATCGAGCACTGGATCGAGCAGAATGGATCGATCTAACAAGCAACTTAAAGCGAAATGACTTTTGATGAACATAATGCAACTAAATGACAAGCGAATGATTGACAGAGATTTAAAACACTAAAAGAGAGGGTTTAGGGTTGAGGTTCATATTCAAGGGTATCAAAGATTCAAGCTTTGGTTTGAAAACATTTAGATCTACTCTTTTAAGAGGTTTCTCTAAGCCTTGAAAACAAAACAAGAACCACCCATGGCATGTGGTATGGTTCACTTCCTCAATCTCTTCTCCAAACTGATGGCGTTTGGTGGAAAAAGAGATCGAAGAGCAAGAAAGACAGATTTCAAACAATGACCTAACTAATCCCCTTTACAACCATGGCATGTGGGAAAGGTAAGATTAGCCTCTAGGATCTGGTTTTCCAGGACATATGAATCCTGTCAAGGTAAGACAGCCTTTAGTTCTTAGAGACTTTTTCCAAGGCTCTCTATGCTTTAAGATCCCAAGATCCTAGAAGAGAAGGTATGAAGAACAAGAAAGCACAAAGCTTTGAACATTTTCAACCCTTTTGAATCACCTCAACCCCAAAACCCAAAACAACTACTCACTACACATGTTTAAGATCGAATCAATAAGCTAAGCATGATTAACGATAGATTAAAGAAAAACTTGCTTGATATTAGAAGATTCAAAGGTTCAAAAACTGAAAAAGCTTAAGCTGTTCTACAATGGCGAATCTCCTAACTTAGAGATATAAGGGAAAAGGCAGAATGAAGATAAGATAAAGGCGATGGCTGCTTTTGCCAAAAATGGCTAAACTGTTAGCTGGTCCCCCCTTCGCTAGCCGCCAAAGACAGCTGGACGGATAAGCTCGTCCGGGATCGACCTTGAGATCGACCAATGTGCTCGATCATCTTCAGGAATCGCCTTGGTCCGCTCGATCTTCTGGTCGATCTGGTTGGAGGGATCGAGTATCTTCCTCGATCTACATCTCGATCTTTGGATAATCGAGTCTTGGTCTCGATCTGGCTCTCGTTCTGCATGGCGTCATTTACGTCCGTACTCCAGATCGATCTCCTCTCTTGATCTCGGTCTCGATCCTTCCTCTTGAATCAACTTGGTGCACTCGATCTTCTGGTCGATCTCATCTATATCGACCTGCCTTGCTCGATCCGCTACTCGATCTCGGATACTTCGCATGCCAAGCTAAGTTCTCCAAGTGTCCACGAGCTCCACTTTGAACCTCCTCACGTCCACATAGCCTCCACAACTCCATAGTGCTTCAAACAACCTGATAATGATGCATATATGCAAGAAATATGCAAAATGCGAATACAAGGGGACCTAGAACCTAAAATGCAACAAATGGATCAATCTAGCCTATAATGCAAGATGAATGCATAAAAAACTACTCTAAATACATTCAAAATATGCAGAATATATGGTAATATCTACAGGCTCCTCTTAGGCTTAGTATAAGTTACCCAAATCCCCGAGTTGATAGATCCAAGACCCATTTCGCGGCTCAGACGCATCTATCGGACTGTTCGATTTTTAGAAAACTCGACAGAATTTTTCTTGGAGAAATTCTTCATCCACGGCCTTCAGTAGGGTCTTTGCTACCTTCATGCAAAGTCCCATAATTTTTAAAATTGTACCGAGGGGTTTCCATGACTGAAATCTCTGTCCGGGTCGTTTAGCTCTTTGATCATTACTCCGATCCCGAAGAACAACATAATAGGATCGAAATCCTATAATGTTATCCCATGCTAATGTATACAGAGCGTAGGCTTGCTTTGAGTTATCATGAATCATCAGAGCAACAGGTGTCGACCTTTTATCTAATAAATGCATCCCTTCCAGAAGTCAGGGTTTGTTGCACGTATTAGCTTTAGAATTACTACGGTTATCCGAGTAGTAGTTACCATCAAACAAACAATAACTGATTTAATGAGCCATTCGCAGTTTCATAGTCTGAATTTGTTCGTACTTACACATGCATGGCTTAATCTTTGAGACAAGCATATGACCACTGGCAAGATCAACCAGGTAGCATTCATTAATCATGGCAAGACCCCGACTAATTCTCGCAAACACTCGGTAAGAAAGAACAGACGAGGTCTTGACCGTCATCTTTTGCCTAAGGGACGAATGTGCTTTGGCAGGACTGAATTACTTCAAGTCACCGTCCATAATAATACCGCATCCAAGATTTCAACTAGTTTCTTATTCACCTTTGCAATCTCAGCATTTTTGATGCAAAGAAGAAAGGATCACAAGTGCCAGGTTTTGTGTTCACGACTTCCCTATTTAAAGAGACGCCGCGAACAATGTTTCAAGTGAAACTCAACAATTCCTTCTAGTTAGGTACGCAACACAAGCCCTGGGTCTAGTCAACGAGCATAACTTTGCCCGTGAAGTAACTGAGAATATGTGGTAAGTAGTTAGATGCGCGAGCATAGAGTCTACAAAAACTAGCTATCTAATAACCACTCATACGCCAAACGTTCAATTTTTCCCAATAACATCAATCTTTCCACCCACTTACCGGTGTATAAACACGGTGGTAGATAGAAGACTGGCGAAACTGAGCCAAAGCCGCACAAACGTGAACCCATGGGACAGATGATATATTTAAATAACTATCTTTTTCGCCGTCAATGAAGACGGGTTTACTATTAGGACCCCCTATAAAGTAAGTGAGCCAATGGGATCAAACAGTGCTGCGAGAAAGCGCAAAACATCTAAAGTCCAAACCTCTGAATTCAAATCCTGAAGGTATATACATTTCGGACACCTACGGGACAACTAGTCAAGAAAGAAAGAACGGAGCTATCATGTTGTTTTGTACAACGACTGCAAGGTCTTACTTCCTAACCAGTCCCTTCAAGATTTTTGAATCATTAGTAATGCTTCGATGCTTCACTCCGTCCCTGACACCCCCCTTGATTTTTTCCAAATCTCACCAGACTCTTTAGGTATCCTACTAGCCGATTCCCCGAACAAAAACTTTGTCGGATCATCGCGGCTGAATAAGTGTCCATGGGCGACACCATCCAGCAAAGCCCCCCTTATTTCCTAGGTAGATCCATGACTTCCCAACAAAGAACATGACCATCAAACAGAGGCGAGAGTGAAAGTATTGGCATTACGCCACCAGCCCATTCAATGCACAAGGGATTCATCACTCACTCATATCGGGCTTATGTGTAGGTGGATCTATGCCTTTCCCTGAAAGACACGACCATCTACCTAAGCGAAATAAAAACCAGCTGTTTTTACACTCGCTGGAAATTTTTTTCGGCGATCAGCTCTGGCGACGGCTACGGCTCCGGCGGCGGCTTCGGCTCCAGTGGCGGCGGCTCCGACGGGGGCTCCCCATTTATTGGACAAGGCACCCAGACAGTCATGCACCACAACTTCTACGCTAGTTTGTCCTTCCCACCCATCCCCACTACAAGAGGGTCACTGAAACGCCCTAACCCGGATATCCGAACCGCAGTAAGGATTTAACTCGGTCACTTTCTGACCAGTCTCAGGTATTTTCTTCGATACTTAGTCATTTTTAAGCGTTTTCATTTGATTCATTCAAGCCATTTTAAACATAAATGCATTACTTAGGTAAAAACGAGGTTCAAGCATACAATGAAGGTTCGCTATAAGCTAATACAGTCTGCTATAAGCTATTACATTGTTCTACTTGACCATAGTCTACCCAAGCCTAACATCCTTCCTTCCTTGCCTTAGTCCCGCGGTCCAGATCAGTTCCCCTCACGGGCTAAATCACCTGCATACATAAAAAGGAGGCATAAGCAAACAGATTGCTTAGTGAGAGCAGTCATCCCGTCCCACTCAGCCACAGTAAAGAAATCGAAATCAAACAGTCCATTGAATCATCCAATAATCACTTAAACAATCAATGATCGGCTAATAAGCCCTCATATGGCCCCGGGCCTCACTTTGGCCTCGGGCCTTCTATGGTCATCGGACCTCATTCGGCTATTAAGCCTAGATTGTCTTCCGGCCTTCACTAAACTATAGCCCACGGTCGCGCACTCACCTTAGTTTCTCGGCTGTTGCAGATTCAAGAAGATAGCCGATGGTTTTCAGAAGAACTCCCCGATTCAGAACGTTTCTCTCGGACGCAGTCGAAGTCTCTCGACGACAGTCGAAATCACCCAGCTATCTCACGATCGGATTCTGCGAACTCTCGGATTTCTCTCGGACAATTCTCAGTCTCTTGGATGAAATCGCTCTCTGAACTTTCTCTATGTTTTTCTTTCGGATACTTAGGCAGAATGATGAAGTTTCTCTGGTTTCCCGAGTTAAATGACGGTTCTCGGATATAACTGATCAGTAACTCAATCCACTGCGTTTTCCCTCGAGTAACCGAATGCCAGTAACTGTTCCCGCACTTTTTCGCTCGATCAATTAGACTTAGCCGGTCAGATTAATGTTCCCATCCTTTAACCGGCGAATTTGGCTTGGTTTACTGAAATAGACGACCTGATTGATGTTTATCCGAGCAGTTCTCTTGGATATCGCTGATAACTGTTCCCGCCAAAACTTATCTGAGTCTTTCACGAATTCCCTCGGATATAACCGTTCCCGCTCGGCTATTTTCATTACTTAGCGAATGTTTCAATAATTCATCCGATGATTCACTAAGTCCTTCGATCATTCCAGCTCGGCTCCGACAAAAATAACTGTCTTGTTCGAATCCCGACCAAATGTCTGAGAAACACGGATTGTCCGATATTGCCTTGTCTGAATCTTATTTTCACTCGGACATAATTAGCTCAGCTCCATTCCAGCTCGGACTTCAGTAAACTGACCTATCAGAAATCCGACCAACTGTCCGAATTTCGCGGACTGTCAGATTTTCACTTGTCTGAACTATTTCTTCTCGGCTAAACACTCAAATCAGCTGAACTGACCCGATCCAGCTCGTTTTAGCTCGGCTATACCTCTTTTCCAACCGATAGCCCAATCTTTACTCAGACAACCCCCTGGTTTTTCCTATTCATGGCCTTAATATCAGTTTGATCCAAGGATCACGAATGTTACAACTCTCCCCCCCCCCCCTTAGCTGAGACTCGTCCTCAAGTCTTCTTTGGTCTACAGAACTCTGGATTTTCCTTAAGTTTATCGAACCACTTAGGAAATTCTGCTTTCATTCTCGCCTCTGGTTCCCAGGTTACTTCTTCTTCACCATCACAATCCCAAACAACCTGAATCATCTGAACTTTCTTCTTGTGTTCTGCCTTAACTTTCCTTCCCACAATCCGGACTGGTCTCCCTTGCATAGTCATGTTTTCCTTTAAGTCCGAAGGTGGTTCAGGCACCACGTTATCCCGGTAACTTATGCATTTCCTTAGCATAGATGATATTGCTGCATATTTAGTGTATTTTGCATACATATAAGTTAGTTTTCACGCATTTACCTTGCATGTTAGGCTAGTTTGCATCGCTTTAGGTCCTAGAGTACTTTTGCACCAGCATTTGCATGTTTCGTGCATTTTGCATCACAATCAGGTTGCTTTCGGTTACTTTGGAGCTCTGGATGACTTGTGGACGCGCGAAGGCTCGTGAGAAAGTCTGTGGACACATGGAGAAATCAGGATTGCACGCTAAGGACCTGAGATCGAGTAGCAGATCGAGCAAGGCAGGTCGATCTAGACGAGATCGACCAGAAGATCGAGTATGGAGATCGATTTGGAGTACAGACGTAGACAACGCCATGCAGATCGAGGACCGGATCGAGCTTCCAACCCGATCAGCACAAGATCGACTCTGAGATCGACCAAGAGCCATCCGATCCAAGACGAGATCGAATGCCAGATCGAGCTTCATGATCGATCCCAGACCAACCTTATCCGTCCAGCCTGTTATTGGATCGTAGCAAAGGGGGGCACCAGTTGCGGTTTGGCCATTTTAGGCAAAAAGCAACGATCCCTTTCATTATTCCACCATGTCGACTACTTTTTTATCATCTCTCTCGTTTTAGGCGATTCGCCATTGTTAGACTTCGAGCTTTTCTTGTTTTTGCTTTTGAATATTGGATCGTTTACGTTAAATCAATCGTTTTTCATGTTTAGATCTTCGTTTATTGCATTTCGTACGGTTTATTTTATGAGTCGCGAGTAGTTTCATCGGGTTATGGGGTTGAGAGGATTCAAAGGGGTCGAAAAAGGTTTTCAAGTTTGGTGTTTTCTTGTTCTTCATGGCTTTCTCTTCTTGGATGTCGAGTTCTTAAGGCTTAAAGAGTCTCACGCCAAGATCTTTATGATCAGAGAGAGCTCTTACCTTGACAGGATCCAAAGATCTCTGAAAATCGCATCTTAGAGACTAGTTACCCTTTCCCAAACGTCATGGTAGTTTAGGGGACTAGTTAAGCCGCGTGTTTGAAATCTGATTTCCTTGCCCTTCAATCACTTTTTCCGCCAATCGCCATGGGTCTGGAGGAGAGAATGAAGGAGTGATCCATACCACATGCCATGGATGGATCTTGTTTTGTTTTCAAGGCTTAGAGAATCTCACAAAGTGAGTAGATCTAGAGTTTTCAAATCAAGCTTGGACCTTTGAGACCCTTGAACATGAATCTCAACCCTAGACCCTCTTTCTTAGTATTCTTACATCTCTGTTAATCATTCGCTTGTTATCTGTTGCATCCTGGTCATTAGTTTTGTTGCATTTGAACTTTTAGACGAGATCGATCGTCGTTGCTTGATCTAGTGGTCGATCCTGTAGTCGATCTACTAGTCGATTTTTATAAATTCATAGCTTTGCATTTTAATCATTCTGTTTATTCGTCGTGGTAGTTCACTCGTTCCTGGTAATTTTAAAATAGTTTTGCCTTGCATTTAGTCGTTGCATCTACTTCTTAGGATTTTCACAAAACCGTTCATCATTTGCCTAGCTTTACTCGATCCTTGCATTCTCATTGTACTTTCTAGCTCCTAGGTTGGATTGATTCCTCTTGCATGCTATAATAAGATTGTGTGCTGCTTGAGTTTTGATAACCTCCTGTTGCATCGCATTACTCCCTTTTGACATTGTTAAAAGCTGTTATCAAATGGCGCCGTTGCCATCTTAGGAGTGTTTAGAAAGCATTGAGATTTGGGGTTTAGTAAAGACTAGGCCTTTCTTTTTCTTTTGGTTACAAATTTCTCTACTCTCAAACTTGTGTTTCTCCGGTACATGAATCTTCGTTCAAGGGGAGACAACAATCTACTTCAACCCTTGGACAACATTCATCAACTTGGTGATGATATTGCATATTGCATACATTTTGCATACTCATTAGTTAGCTTTTCATGCATTTGTATCACGTTTTAGGTTAGATTTGCATCACTTAGGGTCCTAGAGCATTCTTGCATCAGCATACGCATTTTCCTTGCATTTTGCATCATATTCAGGATGTTTCTGGCTGCTTTGGAGTCGTGGAGGTTCATGGACATGTTGAGGCTGATGTAGCAGTTCGGGGGAGCTCGGATATATGCTAAGGATCAGAGATCGAGGGGCAGATCGAGCATGGACGGTCGATCTAGGAGTTGATCGACCAGAAGATCGAGCCAACCAGGCGATACAAGGAGAATGATCGAGACAAGGATCGAGTGAAGCAATCGATCAAACGGTACGGCCGTAAATGACGCCATGCAGAGCGAGAGTCAGATCGAGTACACCACTCGATCCAGCCGAAGATCGATACCGAGATCGGATGCAACACTCGATTCGCCGATGATGATCGAGACCCAGATCGAGCCAAAGACATGATGTCCGGATATGATCGAGAGAACCGCTCGATCTTGGAATCGATCTCTGTCCTTTCAACCGTTTTTGGCCGCTAGCGAGGGGGGGACCATCAGCTTGTTTCGGCATTTTGGGAAGGCGGCGACGTCCTTTTCCCACAACAGCTTTAGATCCTTATCTTTTTCCTGATGTTTTCTCTCTCGTTTTCGTGAAGAACACCATTGTTGAACTCGCGTTTTTCTTAAGCTTTGTAATCGAATCATTTCCGTTTCTTTTCAGGTTCATCGTTTCATTTCACATACTTTGCTTGATTTACTCTCTGTGTAGTGAGTAGTTTATTTGGGTTCGGGGTTGAGAGGATTAAGGGGTCTAAAGGGTTTCGAACTTGGGGTTTTTCTAAACGTTTTCAATGGCTATCTCTTCTAAGGTGTTGAGATCTCAATGCTTGAAGAGTCTCACGCCAAGAGCTTCATGATCCGAGAGGTTCCTTACCTTGACAGGATTCAGGAGCCTCGGAAGATCACACCTTAGAGACTAGTTACCCCTTCCCAAAAGCCATGGAAGTTTGGGGGATTAGTTAAGCCATTCGTTTGAAATCTGTTTTCCTTGCCCTTCGACGTCTCTTTCCACCAAAAGCCATGGGTTTGGAGGAGAGGATGAAGGAGTGATCTATACCGAAAGCCACGGATATATCTTGCTTAGTTTTCAAGGCTTAGAGATCCTCACCAAGTGAGTCGATTTAAAGTTTTAAACCCAAGGTTGAACTTTTGAAACCCCTGACCATGAATCTCAACCCTAAGCCCTTTCTCTTAGCATCTTTACATCTTATCTCGTCTTTCGCTTGATCTCTGATAGCATCCTGGTCCTTAGTTTTACTGTTCTTGCATTTTTAGACGAGATCGATTGTTACTGCTCGATCTAGTGGTCGATCTCATGGTCTATCCACTAGTCGAATTTTAATAATTCAAAGCTTTATCCTCTAATTATTCTGTTTGTTTCTCGTGGTAGTTTCTTCCTTTCTAGTATTTTTAAAATAGGTTTCATTCCATTTAAGTTGCTGCATCTAGTTTTTAGAGATTTTCTCATAAATCATCTCATTTCGCTTAGATTTGCATTAGTCCTTGTATTCTCTGTGCATTCTCTATCATCCTAGGCATGGATTGACACTCTCTTGCTTGCTGTACTACAACATGTCTTGCATTTGAGTTTGATAACCTCACTGCAATTTAACCCTTGCCCCAAAAAAAGTGTTTATCAAATGGCGCCGTTGCCAGGCTAGGACTGTTTAGAGAACATAGAGATTTGGGACCTAGCAAAGACTAGGTCTTTACCTTTTCAAGTTACTGATCCTTCTACTCCCAAACGTGTGTTTTCAGGTACATGAATCTTCGTTCAAGGGGAGACAATAATCTACTACAACCCTTAGGCAACATTCTTCAACTTGGTCACTCACGGCAAAGGAGAGTCAGAGAACAAACAAGAGCCTTTGAGGAGATTGTACAGCACGGTTTGGTTGACTTTGAAGCTATGGCTGAACACGAGCATCCAGAAGGACCTCCTCCAGCTCACGGGGCAGCAGGACGGGGCAATGGAAACCTCCAACACGCGGCTAGACCCCCAAGGATCATAGGAGCCGGAGATGCTCCCAACACTCATCACAATAGGTTTGGGATCACTCCTCCTCCTGTGCAAAACAATAACTTCGAGATCAAGCCAGGTTTCATCTCAATGGTGCAAAACAACAAGTTCCACGGCTTAGCAATGGAAGACCCCTTGGAGCACCTAGACAACTTCGAGCAAGTATGTGGGATGATAAATATCAATGGCATATCCGAAGATGCTTTCAAGCTGCGTCTCTTCCTGATGTTATTGCATATTGCATACATTTTGCATACCCATTAGTTAGTTTTTCATGTATTTGTATCATGTTTTAGGTTAGATTGCATCACTTAGGGTCCTAGAGCATTCTTGCATCAGCATATGCATTTTCCTTGCATTTTCCATCACATTCAGGTTGTTTCTGGCTGCTTTGGAGTCATGGAGGTTCGTGGGCGTGTGGAGGCTGATGTAGCAGTTCGTGGGAGCTCAGAAATATGCTAAGGACCAGTGATCGAGGAGCAGATCGAGCATGGCCGGTCGATCTAGGAGTTGATCGACCAGAAGATCGAGCCAACTAAGCGATCCAAGGAGAATGATCGAGACGGAGATCGAGTGAAGCAATCGATCAACCGGTACGGACGTAAATGACGCCATGCAGAGCGAGAGCCAGATCGAGTACACCACTCGATCCACCCGAAAATCGATTCCGAGATCGGATGCAACACTCGATTCGCCGATGAAGATCGAGACCCGGATCGAGCCGAAGACACGATGCCCGGATGTGATCGAGAGAACCACTCGATCCAGTGGTCGATTTTTGTCCTTTCAACCGATTTTGGCTGTTAGCGAAGGGGGGACCATTGGCTTGTTTGGGCATTTTAGGCAAGGCGGCGAGATGCTTTTTTGATAACTTTTAGATCCTTATCCTTTCTTTCACGTTTTAAAGGCTATGTCTTCTAAGGGGTTGAAAGCTTAATGCTTGAAGACTCTCACGCCAAGAGCTTCATGATCCGAGAGGTTCCTTACCTTGACAGGATCCAGGAGCCTCAGAAGATCACACCTTAGAGACTAGTTACCCCTTCCCAAAAGCCATGGAAGTTTGGGGGACTAGTTAAGCCATTACTTGAAATCTGTTTTCCTTGCCTTTCGACCTCTCTTTCCACCAAAAGCCATGGGTTTGGAGGAGAGGATGAAAGAGTGATCTATACCAAAAGCCACGGATAGATCTTGTTTTGTTTTCAAGGCTTAGAGATCCTCACCAAGTGAGTAGATCTAAAGTTTCAAACCAAAGATAGATCCTTTGAAACCCTTTACATGAATCTCAACCCTAGGCCCTTTCTTTTAGAATCTTTAAGTCTCATTTCATCTTTCGCTTGTTATCTGATAGCATCCTGGTCATTAGATTTGTTGTTCTTACGGTTTTAGACGAGATCGATCGTTACTGCTCGATCTAGTGGTCGATCCACTAGTCGAATTTTAACAATTCGAAGCTCTTTCCTTTAATTAATCTGTTTGTTTCTCGTGGTAGTTACTTCCTTTTTAGTGTTTTTAAAATAGGTTTCACTCTGTTTAGGTTGCTGCATCTAGTTTTTAGTTAATTTCTCTTACACTGTCTCATTTTGCTTAGATTTGCTTAGGACCTTGCATTCTCTGTGCATTCTCTATCTCCTAGAAGTGGATTGACACTCTCCTGCTTGCCTTACTACAACATTGCGTGCATTAGAGTTTTGATAACCTCTCTGCTGCATAACACGAGCTAAGAAATCGTTTGTCAAATGGCGCCGTTGCCATTCTAGGAGTGTTTAGAGAACATAGAGATTTGGGTTTTAGCAAAGACTAAGTCTTTACCTTTTTCAAGTTACTAATACATCTACTCTCAAACGTGTGTTTTCAGGTACATGAATCTTTGTTCAAGGGGAGACAACAATCTTCTACAACCCTTAGACAACATTCATCAACTTGGTCACTCACGGCAAAGGAGAGTCAGGGAGCAAACAAGAGCCTTTGAGGAGATTGTTCAGCACGGCTTGGTTAACTTTGAAGACATGGCTGAACACGAGCATCCAGAAGGACCTCCTCCAGCAGGACGGGGCAATGGAAACCCCCAACACGCGGCTAGACCACCGAGGATCATAGGAGCCGGAGATGCTCCCAATACCCACCACAATAGGTTTGGGATCACTCCTCCTCCGGTGCAAAACAATAACTTCGAGATCAAGCCAGGTTTCATCTCCATGGTGCAAAACAACAAGTTCCACGGCTTAGCAATGGAAGACCCCTTGGAGCACTTGGACAATTTCGAGCAAGTATGTGGGATGATCAAGATCAATGGCATATCCGAAGATGCTTTCAAGCTGCGTCTCTTCCCCTTTTCACTCGGAGACAATGCTAGACATTGGGAGAAGACCCTCCCACAAGGCACCATCACATCATGGGCTGAGTGTAAGAAGGCCTTTCTCTCAAAGTTCTTCTCAAGCACAAGGACAGCTCGAATGAGAAGCGAAATCAGCGGTTTCACTCAAAGGAACAACGAGACATTCAACGAGGCAATGGAGCGTTTCAAAGACTACACGATCCAATGTCCTCATCACGGGTTCAGCGAGGAGACACTACTCGGTACCATATACCGTGGAGCTTCACCAAAGATCCGGTTGTTGCTTGATACAGCTAGCAAAGGGAACTTCCTCGGTCAAGAGGTAGAAGAGGGTATGGAGCTGATAGAAAACCTGGCGTTGAGTGATGGAAACTATGCCGAGGATTATGACCGAGCACCGAGAGGATCAGAGTTAGAGTCTCACAAGAAGGAGCTCAAATCGTTGCATGAAAAGATTGACAAGCTGGTGTTAGCAAATCAGAAGCATGTTCACTTTGTTGGTGAAGCTGATGAGAACCAAGAGGAGTTGGAGCTAAGCCAAGAAGAAGCAAATTGGGTAGCTGGACAGAACAACTACAAGTCTCAAGGCTACAACCAAGGCTACCAGAACAACAACCTCTCTTACCGAAGCACCAATGTAGCCAACCCTAAAGATCAAGTGTACCCTGCTCAACAAGCTAAACCTTTCATCCCTTACAACAAAGGTTTTCAACCGAGTAGTGGATTCCAAGGTCAAGGGCAAGGCAACTTTCAAGGGCAACAACAACACAACAAGGGTTATACTCCTAACTACCCTCCGGGCTTTACACCTTAACAACAACCGATGCAACAACCAGTTGATCCGGTTCAAGCAATGTTTCAACAGCTAATACAAGGGCAAGCTTCAACCAACCAGAAGTTCGCTGAAATGAACACTCGGCTAGATTCATCTCTAACCGACTTCTCCACTTAAATCACCAACCTAAACAACAAGATCAAGCAGCTGGAGAAGGGCAAAGCAAGCACGAGTGGTCAGAACAGTCTTCCGGGAAAGTGTGAGCAAAATCCCAAGGAGTATGCCAATGCTATAACGTTGAGAAGCGGCAAAGAGCTCGAACCTCCGGTCTCTACCAAGAACAACGAGGACGTTGTAATTCAAGAGGGGGAGGGTAAACCTTTGGCTGATGATGATGAGATAAACTATGACAACGTTTGGATCCAAGGGCCGAGGAGAGGAGATAAGGCGGTAGCCGAGAAGAAAGCTGAGCTAACCACCAAGGAGAAGAATGACTACGTGCCCCCACCTTACGTACCGAAGCTGCCATTTCCTAGTCGTTTCAAAAAGCAGCTTTTAGAGAAGCACCGGATCTTGTTTGAGAAGCACCTAAAAGACGTGGAAATCAAGCTGCCTCTTGTAGACTGTCTCGCTATGATGCCCAAGTGCGCCAAGTATTTCAAGGACACCCTTGTGAAGAAGAACAAAGAATGCAAAGAGGTACTTGTACTAAGTGAAGAGTGTAGTGCGGTTATACACAAAGAGATAGTCCTTAAGAAGCTGGGAGATCCTGGAAGCTTCACTATACCCTGTGCTTTGGCTCCTCTATAGTTCAAGAGTTGCTTGTGTGATCTCGAGGCTAGCATAAACTTGATGCCTCACTCCGTGGCTAAGAAGCTTGGTTTCACTCGGTTTAAAGACTGTCGGATCTCATTGGTGCTAGCTGATAGAAGTGTGAGGCTACCAGTGGAGCTGCTTGAAGACTTACCGGTGCGAATCAGTGGTGTGAACGTACCTACAGACTTTGTAGTGTTGGAGATGGACGAGGAGCCTAAAGACCCACTCATCTTAGGGAGACCATTCCTTGCAACCGCCGAGGCTATAATAGATGTGAAAAACGGGAAGATTGCCTTGCATTTGGGGAAGGAGATCATGCTAGACTTTGACATCAACAAGCTTCTAAAGAAGCCAACCATTGAAGGACAAGCTTTCTATATCGAAACGATGGATGCCTTGGCGTATGAGTTGCTGGAAGAGCTAGCTCTAGAAGACCATCTGAAGCTAGCACTCACTAAGGAGCCAGGGGAGTTTGGCTATGTGGACCAGAGAACCCAAGAGTACGTGAACCTGCTGGATTCGAGGAGGATTATCAAGAATGAAGAAGGTTGCTGCCTAGAGATCGACCCCGAGATCGACGCTATCACTCGATCCAGGGGACAGATCGACAAGTCAATCGAGAGCACAACTCGATCCGGTGCAACAATCGATGGACAGATCGAGACGAATGCTCGATCAGGAAAAACAATCGAGTCGCCGATCGAGAGAGACCTCCCGATCATTTTGGAGTACAATCAAGAGATCGACTCAGCGTCTTGATCCCTTACTCGATCCATATCAAATCGAGTAAGTGAATCGAGTGGAATGGCTCGATCTAGACGACATCGAGAGGAGAATCGACCAGAGGACTCGATCTCAGAAGGGATAGCAATGGAGGAAAGCAGTCTGAAGGGCCATGCCTCGAGTTCAAGGGAGAGTTTTAAGGAGGAAAGCAACAACAACAGCCACGAGGATGACTGGAGTGAGCTGTTAGCCCCAAAGGTGGACCTAAAGGAGCTCCCAAAAGGGCTAAGGTATGCTTTCTTAGGGCCTAATGACACCTATCCCGTGATTGTGAACGAAAACCTTAGTGATGATCAGTTGCACTCGCTCCTAACTGAGCTGAGAAAGTATAGGAAGGCCATTGGGTACTCTTAAAGTGACATCAAGGGCCTTTCACCAATGCTTTGCACTCATAGGATTCATTTGGATAATGAGAATGCCACTTCTGTAGAACATCAAAGGCGTTTGAATCCTAACTTGAAAGAGGTTGTTAAGAAGGAAATCCTTAAGCTTTTAGATGCTGACGTGATCTATCCCATAAGTAACAGCACTTGGGTTTCCCCTGTACACGTGGTGACTAAGAAGGGAGGGATCACGGTCATAAGGAATGAAAAGGATGAACTTATCCCTACTAGGACCATTACTGGTCATAGAATGTGTATTGACTATAGAAAACTTAACCTTGCGACTAGAAAAGACCATTTCCCCTTGCCTTTTATTGATCAAATGCTTGAGAGACTTGCAAATCACCCTTACTACTGTTTTCTCGATGGGTATAGTGGTTTCTTTCAAATTCCTATTCACCCAAACGATCAGGAGAAGACGACTTTCACATGTCCCTACGGTACCTTTGCATATCGAGATGCCGTTTGGATTGTGTAATGCACCGGCTACCTTTCAGCGGTGTATGATGTCTATCTTCTCTGATCTTATAGAGGAGATGGTAGAGGTATTCATGGATGATTTCTCTGTGTATGGTGCGTCCTTTCCTGCGTGTTTGTTGAATCTTTGCAGGGTACTTAAACGTTGTGAAGAGACAAACCTGGTGCTGAACTGGGAGAAATGCCACTTCATGGTTAAGGAAGGGATAGTGCTCGGTCACAAGATATCAGAGAAGGGTATTGAGGTTGATCAGGCTAAGGTGGAGGTCATGATGGGTCTTGAGCCGCCGGTTAATGTTAAAGGGATCAGAAGCTTCTTGGGGCACGCAGGGTTCTATAGGCGTTTCATCAAGGATTTCTCCAAGATTGCACGCCCTCTTACACGGCTGTTGTGCAAGGACGCTGAGTTTATATTCGATGAGGAGTGTTTAAGGGCTTTCGTGACCATCAAGGAAGCCCTTACGTCAGCCCCTATAGTCCAAGCACCAGACTGGTCTCTCCCCTTTGAGATCATGTGTGATGCTAGTGACTACGCCGTAGAAGCCGTCCTTGGTCAGAAGAAAGACAAGAAGCTACATGTGATCTACTACGCTTCAAGGACCTTGGATGACACGCAATCACGATACACCACTACGGAGAAGGAGCTGCTTGCAGTAGTCTTCGCCTTTGAGAAGTTCAGATCATATCTCGTTGGTTCCAAGGCTATTGTATACACGGATCACGCTGCCCTACGATACATCTACTCGAAGAAAGACACTAGGCTTCGGCTCTTAAGATGGATTCTGTTACTCCAGGAGTTTGACATGGAGATTAAAGACAAGAAAGGGATAGAAAATGGAGTCGCTGACCACCTCTCAAGGCTAAGGATCAACGAGTCTCTCCCTTTAGATGACTCCCTTCCAGAAGAGCAGCTTATGGCGATTACTACTGCTGTTTGTGGGAAGCTAGAAGGGAGGTTTGAGGAAGTGTTGGGTATTAAAGAGGAGGATCTACCGTGGTATGCTGACGTGGTGAACTACCTAGCGTGTGGTGAGGAGCCAACACATCTCAACAGCTATCACAAGAAGCGGTTTATGAGGGAGGCTAGTGACTACTTTTGGGACGAGCCTTACCTATACAAAAGAGGAGTAGACAGCTTGTACCGGAGATGTGTTACAAAGGAAGAAGCCAGGGACATCCTCTGTCATTGCCATGACTCTTCCTACGGAGGACACTTCACCTCATTCAAGACAGCCACGAAAGTGTTGCAAGTCGGCTTCTGGTGGCCCTCCATTTTTAAAGATGCACACGAGTTTGTGAAGAGCTGTGAGGCATGTCAGCGAGCAGGGAATATAACCAAGAGGAACGAAATGCCTCAAGTTCCTATCTTCGAGGTTGACGTGTTCGATGCGTGGGGGATTGACTTCATGGGGCCTTTTCCCTCTTCATACGGCAACAAGTACATCTTAGTAGCTGTGGATTATGTCTCCAAATGGGTTGAGGCTGTTGCTTCCCCTACAAATGACTCTAAGGTTGTGATCAAGCTGTTCAAGAGTATCATCTTCCCAAGGTTTGGGGTACCCAAGGTTGTTATAAGTGATGGAGGAAGCCACTTTATAAACAAGGTCTTTGAGAACCTCTTGAGAAAGTATGGGGTTAAGCACAAGGTGGCTACACCGTATCATCCTCAAACAAGCGGTCAAGTGGAGGTCTCCAATAGGCAAATCAAGGCTATCCTAGAGAAGACCGTCGGAGCAACAAGGAAGGATTGGTCAGTGAAGCTGGACGAAGCTCTTTGGGCCTACCGTACCGCTTTCAAGATGCCGATTGGTACAACTCCTTTCACTCTACTCTATGGCAAGGGCTGTCACCTCCCGGTTGAGCTGGAACACCGCGCGTTGTGGGCTGTGAAGAGGCTGAACTTTGATCTCAAGACTGCTCAGGTGAGGCGCCTTATTCAGCTACACGAACTGGATGAGTTGAGGTTGAATGCTTACGAAAGCTCTAAGATCTACAAGGAGCGGACTAAGGAGGCTCATGACAAGAAGCTGGTTGCCAAGGAGCTTAAGGAAGGAGGACTGGTATTGCTGTACAATTCGAGGCTCAAGCTCTTCCCGGGCAAGCTGAAATCATGGTGGAACGGACCGTTCGTGATTCAAGAGGTCTTGCCGTATGGAGCTGTTACTCTGATGGGAAAAAGTGGCAGTGCCTTCACCGTTAACGGACACAGAGTCAAGCCCTACTTGGCAGACAGCTTTGACAAGGAGAGTACCTCGGTGCTTCTCCAAGACCCACCATCCGCTTAGACCAAGTAAGGTCTAGCTAAAGACGTTAAAGAAAGCGCACTTGGGAGGTATTCCCATTTTTTATCTTGTACATATTTCTGCTTTATTTCCCTTTCAGTTTTATGCTTTTATTTTGTAAGTGTGTAGGAACAGGTATAAGGAGTCTAAACCTTGACTTTGAGGTCTTAAAGAGGCAATAGGGGTTAGAATAAGGCTAGAGATCGAGTGCTAGATCGACTGATTCTGGCTCGATCTTTGCTAGATCGAGTCAGTGAATCGAGAGGAGCCAGTCGATCTAGACGAGATCGAGTGACAAGATCGACCTTGATGAAAAAGGATCGATCGATCCAAATCGGATCAACCGATCTAATTTCTCTCGGGAAAATCTGTTGAAAACTGATCGATCACTCGACTCGATCCATCACTCGATCTATGCCAAATCGACCCCTAAATCGAGGACATAGCTCGATCATGAGGACTTAGCCGAGGAGCCAACATCCCAATGATCGAGAGAGCCAATCGATCCAGGACTCGATTCACTATGAATCGAGTCTCAAATCGAGTAACCCTCTCGATCTAAGCCATTTTGGGCATGAGATCGAGTCCTAGATCGACCAAATGGACTCGATCTCATGCCGAGGTAACAATTTTCTTTCCCTCCTTTACTCCTTTCCCTCCATTTTTTAAATTCAAAACTTGGTCAAGGCAAGCATCTTTGACCATGAAAGATGTGCCTTGACCAAGACTTTGTCAGAAACCACTTTGACCATCCATTGTTTTGGTTTTGCTAAAGCCTTTAAATATTTCAACCTACCTCTCACCCTCTCATTCCTGTTTCGAGATTTTTAAACAAAGAGAGTGAGAGTTTTAAGTTTTCAAAGGCTAGTAAAGATATTCTAAACTTCTTGCAAAGGTATTTTCAAATTTAATGATTTTATTTTAAGAAAATCTCCTTTAAATCCGCAAGATCTTGTTTTAGAATATAGGATTGGTTTTGAATTTTTAAAATTAGCTAAGTAAATAGAATAATTCCAGATTTTTCAGTATCTAAAGATTTGATTTCCTTTTATTTAGCTATGATTTTCATTTATTCCCCAAAATTCTAGGGTAGTTATTATAAATTCTCTCCTTCTCTTCTCTCATTCTCATCAAATCGCCGCTTGCTTTTCATTATCTTTAGAATTTGTTTCAGGAACCATGGCACCAAAGAGAACAATAGAGGAGCAAGCACAAGAAGGAGAAGGACAAGAAGTGGTAGCTCAAGAGAGGGTCCGGTGGAGTAAAGATGAGAAGAGGGATAAGAAGAGGCTGGAGAGGCTCCGTTTTGAACCCACAAAGTTTGCTGATCGAGAGCTTTTGTCTAGGCTCGAGATTCTTGGGGACTTCGATCAACTCCTCAAGAACATTGGCTTGAGGTGTTTGTCACGGATGGATTGCCCAACCATTCCTGAAGTGACAATAGACTTCCTAGCCACCTTGGAGTTCCGGTATGAGAATCCTAGTGCACCCGTCCCTTCTCAAGGCCGCCTCTACTTCAAAGTCGGACGTCAAGCCTATACACTATCCATCCCTGACCTATGCCAAGCCTACGGTCTCAACGCTGATGCACACAAGGTCGAGTTCCCAGCCTTCAAGAAAGCCGACGAGTTTTGGGACCTGATCAGCAATGAAGACTACAAAGCCAACACCGCCAAGATCAAGCGAGTTAGGAGTCCGGTGCTGAGGTATACTCTGAAGCTGATTGCCAACACGTTCAGTGGAAGGTCGGTTGCTCCTACTGTCACGAAGACAGAGCTGTGCTTCCTGTTCCAAGGTGTGAAGCACTTGGTGTCTGATCCAGATGCGAATGAAGAGCCCATAGAAGATGAACTCGGCGATGAAGTGAACTACGGCTGTGTGCTCGCGGCTTCCTTGGTGAAGTACAAGGCTTATGCCTTACGGTGCAAGGCAACCTCCTCCTACATTGGCGGTTTCCTTACTCCTTTGTTCGTGCAAGCTGGTGTGCCCATCCATGACTTTGCTCACGTTCCAAACAGACCTTTCATGGATGAAGCATACATGAGAAATACTGATAGCTTGGGACGCACGCCAGCAGAAGGGTTCTATGCCTACCTCTTCATAGATGACGAAGACAAGAAGAGAGTGTGCATCCTCCCCAACAAAGATTAAACTGAGCTGCTTGGTGTTGGGAACATCGAGTTCTTACCCACGGAGGAAGAATGCTTTGCCCCTTTAGGAGGACCGCCTGCTTCAGCCATTGCCCCATGACAAAGGTCAGAGTCTCCATGCACAGAAGACGAGATGCCCGAAACTTACACACTTCCCAAACTAGACTTTGAGCCGAGGACAAAAACCAAGAAGTTCCTAGCATCGGTGGTAGAGATGCAAAGGAAGATTAACAAGTGGCAAGGGAAGATGCTGAAGAAGCTTGGGAAGAAAGTTAAAGCACTTCAGGGAGGCCAGCCTAAGCCAGCTGCAAGCCAAGAGATGCAACAACCCCAGAAGAGAAGGCTCTCAACCGGAGGAGTTGTGATCCGCGAGACCCAAGGAGACAACATTCAGCCGGCGCGCCATTCTCTCCAAGAACCAGCTGACAAAGGCAAAGCAACGATCTCTAGCTCCTCTGGAACATCCTCAAGTTCCAGCCGAGCCTAGACCAGAGGTAACAACCTTCTTTTATTGTATATAACCGCTCATATTTGTTTCTTGCATTGTGTTTTGATGCTCCTTCGGATGAGTTTGCCACCGGGACGGAGTCAAGCAAGTTTGGGGGAGTACTTGTGTGATTTAATCTTGTGTTCTTTGATCTTATTTTCCTTTTTGCATCCTTGAGTCTTAAGTCATGAAAAATTGGTAAAATTTTAAAAATTTTTCAAAGATTCATGTAGATTGCATTCATCTTTTTAAAAACATGTTAGGATTGAGTCTAGAGTTTCTCATATCATCTAGGTTGTTTGCATTTTGCATAAGGGGTTAGAATTTCTTAAAAAGGTGTTTTTACTTATGAATCATTTCAATGCCCTAGTTGGTAGTTCTCTTATGCTTTGTTTATGCTTTGAAAGTAAGTTCTAACCATGCTTGGATCACTAGTTAGGATTTTCGTGGCTTGAATTGAACTCTCATGATTTGAAACTCATCCTACTAAGTGAAAACCTTAATTTGAAACTCTAATTATCATTCTTATGCATTTGAAAATGAACACATGGTTTTAAAATATTTAGACTCTCTTCTTCCTTTTTACCACTCTTTGTGAGCCTAAGTAGAACTCCCTCCTTGAACCTTACCCTCCTTTGAAGCCAAATGTTCTTGTGTGACATCTTTGTGAGGCCTTACTTTCGGTTTGAACTTGGCATAAAGTGTTTGGTTTAGGCGACATGATTTGGTTTTCATATTGATTGCTAGCTTTGCATTTTGAAGCTAGGTGTTGGTTTAGGATAAGTTTGGAGGATCATTGGGTTTGCTTTCTTGTCTATTTGTTTCGGTTTCAAAGAGTTTGTGTTTTAAGGAAAGAAATGAGGTTTTAAGTGAAAGGTTTGCTTTTAAAACTAAGTATGCTCTAATTTCAGAAAGTAGCTCTCTCATAATAAGTAAAAATAAAAAAAAAGAGAATAGAAAAGAAAAAGAAATAAAAAGAGCCTAAATGCCAAACAAAGAAAAAAAATGAAAAGAAAAAAAATAATAATGAGAGAGCTACTAATAAGAAATTTCTAAGAGCAAAAGTATTTTTCAAAACCTTTTCACTAGCCTAAAAAGTTTAAAAATGTCTTTGTTTTGAATTGGGGATTGCTAAGTGTGAGAAGAAAGGGTAGACTCTTAAGTGGTGAGTGAGGATTAAATTTCTTAAATGAGAGGGGTATAGGATCATTTGATAGTTTACATGGGTAGATGAGAATATAATCATGTATGCATAAATTGTCTTTACCTTTAGCATTATGCATAAGTTCAAACCATTTTTGAGAGAAACCCTTGTTATGATTATAAACCCTTTTCAAATGAGATCATTCTATGCTCATAACCATAACCCTTAGCCAAATGTGTTTTGCTTTAAAGTGCATAAGTTTGATTCATGGTTCGAATGTTAATGAATGTTAAAGGATGAGTTTCTTTGATTGTTAGGAATAGGAGAGTCATGATTTGAATTTCTTTGTGTGATGAGTATGGCTAAGTTCTTTGGAGTATGAGTGTAAGCATAGCATTTTAGAACTGTGAACTAGGACATTGAGATGATCCATTCGAAAGGCACCTTTGCAAAAAGTTTAAAACCCCTTTGATTTTCCTAAAAACCTCTCTTCCTTACTTGTTTTTTGTTGCTTGAGGGCAAGCAAGAAGTAAGTTTGGGGAGTTGATGTTATTGCATATTGCATAAATTTTGCATACCCATTAGTTAGTTTTTCATGTATTTGTATCATGTTTTAGGTTAGATTGCATCACTTAGGGTCCTAGAGCATTCTTGCATCAGCATATGCATTTTCCTTGCATTTTGCATCACATTTAGGTTGTTTCTGGCTGCTTTGGAGTCATGGAGGTTCGTGGGCGTGTGGAGGCTGATGTAGCAGTTTGTGGGAGCTCGGAAATATGCTAAGGACCAGTGATCGAGGAGCAGATCGAGAATGGCCGGTCGATCTAGGAGTTGATCGACCAGAAGATCGAGCCAACTAAGCGATCCAAGGAGAATGATCGAGACGGAGATCGAGTGAAGCAATCGATCAATCGGTACGGATGTAAATGACGCCATGCAGAGCGAGAGCCAGATCGAGTACACCACTCGATCCACCTGAAGATCGATACCGAGATCGGATGCAACACTCAATTCGCCGATGAAGATCGAGACCCGGATCGAGCCGAAGACACGATGCCCGGATGTGATCGAGAGAACCACTCGATCCAGTGGTCGATTTCTGTCCTTTCAACCGTTTTTGGCTGTTAGCGAAGGGGGGACCATTGGCTTGTTTGGGCATTTTAGGCAAGGCGGCGAGATGCTTTTTCGATAACTTTTAGATCCTTATCCTTTCTTTCATGTTTTTCTCTCTCGTTTAACGAAGAACACCATTGTTGAACCAGTTTTTCTTTGAAGCTTTTGTATTCGAATCTTTATCGTTTAATCTAGTTTCCTTTCATGTTCATCGTTGTATTTCCTTTGCTTTGCTTGATTTACTCTATGTGTAGCGAGTAGTTTACTTTGGGTTCGGGGTTGAGAGGATTAAGGGGTAAAAAAGGTTCGATCTTGGTTTGTTTTCTAAACGTTTTAAAGGCTATGTCTTCTAAGGGGTTGAAAGCTTAATGCTTGAAGACTCTCACGCCAAGAGCTTCATCATCCGAGAGGTTCCTTACCTTGACAGGATCCAGGAGCCTCGGAAGATCACACCTTAGAGATTAGTTACCCCTTCCCAAAAGCCATGGAAGTTTGGGGGACTAGTTAAGCCATTACTTGAAATCTGTTTTCCTTGCCTTTCGACCTCTCTTTCCACCAAAAGCCATGGGTTTGGAGGAGAGGATGAAAGAGTGATCTATACCGAAAGCCACGGATAGATCTTGTTTTGTTTTCAAGGCTTAGAGATCCTCACCAAGTGAGTGGATCTAAAGTTTCAAACCAAAGATCGATCCTTTGAAACCCTTTACATGAATCTCAATCCTAGGCCCTTTCTTTTAGAATCTTTAAGTCTCATTTCATCTTTCGCTTGTTATCTGATAGCATCCTGGTCATTAGATTTGTTGTTCTTACGGTTTTAGACGAGATCGATCGTTACTGCTCGATCTAGTGGTCGATCTTGGGGTCGATCCACTAGTCGAATTTTAACAATTCGAAGCTCTTTCCTTTAATTAATCTGTTTGTTTCTCGTGGTAGTTACTTCCTTTCTAGTGTTTTTAAAATAGGTTTCACTCTGTTTACGTTGCTGCATCTAGTTTTTAGTTAATTTATCTTACACTGTCTCATTTTGCTTAGATTTGCTTAGGACCTTGCATTCTCTGTGCATTCTCTATCTCCTAGAAGTGGATTGACACTCTCCTGCTTACCTTACTACAACATTGCGTGCATTAGAGTTTTGATAACCTCTCTGCTGCATAACACGAGCTAAGAAATTGTTTATCACTTCCCCTTTTCACTCGGAGACAAAGCCAGACATTGGGAGAAGACCCTCCCACAAGGCACCATCAAATCATGGGCCGAGTGTAAGAAGGCCTTTCTCTCAAAGTTCTTCTCAAGCACCAGGACAGCACCGTTGAGAAGCGAAATCAGCGGTTTCACTCAAAGGAACAATGAGACATTCAACGAGGCAATGGAGCGTTTCAAAGACTACACGATCCAATGTCCTCATCACGGGTTCAGCGAGGAGACACTACTCAGTACCATATACGGTGGAGCTTCACCAAAGATCAGGTTGTTGCTTGACACAGCTAGCAAAGGGAACTTCCTCGGTCAGGAGGTAGAAGAGGGTATGGAGCTGATAGAAAACTTGGCATTGAGTGATGGCAATTACGCTGAGGATTATGACCGTGCACCGAGAGGATCAGAGTTAGAGTCTCACAAGAAGGAGCTCAAATCTTTGCATGAGAAGATGGATAAGCTGGTGTTAGCCAATCAGAAGCATGTTCACTTTGTTGGTGAAGCTGATGAGAACCATGAGGAGTTAGAGTTGAGCCAAGAAGAAGCCAATTGGGTGGCGGGACAGAACAACTACAAATCTTAAGGCTACAACCAAGGCTACCGGAACAACAACCTCTGGTCTCTACCAAGAACAACGAGGACGTTGTAATTCAAGAGGGGGAGGGTAAACCTTCGGCTGATGATGATGAGATTAACTTTGACAACGTTTGGATCCAAGGGCCAAGAATAGGAGACAAAGCAGTTGCTGAGAAGAAAGCTGAGCAAACCACTAAGGAGAAGAATGCTTATGTGCCTCCACCTTATGTACCTAAGCTGCATTTTCCTGGCCGCTTCAAGAAGCAACTCATAGAGAAGCATAGAATCCTCTTTGAGAAGCATCTTAAGGACGTGGAGATCAAGCTACCTCTCGTTGACTGCCTTGCAATGATGCCTAAATGCGCCAAATTCTTCAAAGACACTCTCGTGACGAAGAATAAGGAAAGCAAGGAGGTACTTGTTCTAAGTGAAGAGTGTAGTGCTGTAATACATAAGGAGATAGTCACTAAGAAGTTGGGAGACCCTGGAAGCTTCACTATACCCTGCGCTTTAGGCCCTCTAGAGTTCAAGAGTTGCTTATGATATCTCGGAGCTAGCATAAACCTGATGCCTCACTCCGTGGCTAAGAAGCCTGGTTTTACTCGTTTCAAAGACTGTCGGATCTCGTTGGTACTGGCTGATAGGAATGTGAGGCTACCAGTGGGGCTGCTTGAAGATTTACCGGTGCGAATCAATGGTGTGAATGTTCCTACGGACTTTGTCGTGTTGGAGATGGATGAAGAGCCTAAGGATCCACTCATCTTAGGGAGACCATTCCTTGCAACCGCCGGGGCTATCATAGATGTGAAGAATGGGAAGATTGCCTTGCATTTGGGAAAGGAGATAAGGCTTGACTTCGACATCAATGAGGTTCTGAAGAAGCCGACCATTGAAGGGCAAGCTTTCTATATTGAAACGATGGATGCTTTAGCGGATGAGTTGCTGGAAGAGCTGGCTCTAGAAGACCATCTGAAGCTAGTACTGACTAAGGAGCCAGGGGAGTTTGGCTATGTGGACCAGAGGACCCAGGAGTACGTAAACCTGCTGGATTCTAGGAAGATTGTCAAGAAGGATGATGGTTGCTGCCTAGAGATCGACCCCGATTGACGCTATCACTCGATCCAGGAGTCAGATCGAAAAGGAAATCGAGAACACAACTCGATCCGGTGCAACAATCGACAGACAGATCGAGAAGAATGCTCGATCAGGAAAAAACAATCGAGTCGGCGATCGAGGGAGACCTCCCGATCATTTTGGGGTCCAATCAAGAGATCGACTCAGCGTCTCGATCCCTTACTCGATCCACATCAAATCGAGTAAGTGAATCGAGCAAAATGGCTCGATCTAGACGACATTGAGAGGAGAATCGACCGGAGGACTCAATTTCAGAAGGGATAGCGATGGAGGAAAGCAGTCTAAATGGCCATACCTCAGGTTCAAGGGAGAGTTCCAAGGAGGAAAGCAACAACAACAGCCATGAGCATGAATGAAGTGAGCTGTTAGGCCCAAAGTTTGACCTTAAGGAGCTCCCAAAAGGGCTAAGGTATGCTTTCTTAGGGCCTAATAACACTTATCCCGTGATTGTGAATGAAAACCTTAGTGATGATGAGTTGCACTCGCTCCTGACTGAGCTGAGAAAGTATAGGAAGGCCATTGGGTACTCTTTAAGTGACATCAAGGGCCTTTCACCAATTCTTTGCACTCATAGGATTCACTTGGATAATGAGAACGTCTCTTCTATAGAACATCAAAGGCGTTTGAATCCTAATTTGAAAGAGGTTGTTAAGAAAGAAATCCTTAAGCTTTTAGAGGCTGACGTGATCTATCCCATAAGTGACAGCACTTGGGTTTCTCCTGTACACGTAGTGCCTAAGAAGGGAGGGATCACAGTCATAAGGAATGAAAAGGATGAGCTTATTCCTACTAGAACCATCACTGGTCATAGGATGTGTATTGATTATAGGAAACTTAACCTTGCGACAAGGAAACACCATTTCCCTTTGCCTTTTATTGATCAAATGCTTGAGAGACTTGCTAATCACCCTTACTACTGTTTTCTCGATGGGTATAGCGGTTTCTTTCAAATACCAATTCATCCAAATGATCAGGAGAAGACGACCTTCACATGTCCCTACGGTACCTTTCCATATCAAAGGATGCCGTTTGTATTGTGTAATGCACCGGCTACGTTTCAGAGGTGTATGATGTCGATCTTCTCCGATCTTCTAGAGGAGATGGTAGAGGTGTTCATGGATGACTTCTCTGTCTATGGTGCGTCCTTTCCTGCGTGTTTGTTGAATCTTTGCAGGGTACTAAAACGTTGTGAAGAGACAAACTTGGTGCTGAACTGGGAGAAATGCCACTTTATGGTTAAGGAAGGGATCGTGCTTGGTCATAAGATATCAGAGAAGGGCATTGAGGTTGATCAGGCTAAGGTGGAGGTCATGATGGGTCTTGAGCCGCCGGTTAATGTTAAAGGGATCAGAAGCTTCTTGGGGCACGCAGGGTTCTATAGGCGTTTCATCAAGGATTTCTCCAAGATTGCACGCCCTCTTACACGGCTGTTGTGCAAGGACGCTGAGTTTATATTCGATGAGGAGTG
Organism: Thlaspi arvense; assembly: GCA_911865555.2. Lineage (NCBI taxonomy): Eukaryota > Viridiplantae > Streptophyta > Magnoliopsida > Brassicales > Brassicaceae > Thlaspi > Thlaspi arvense. Next base: position 19,523,286 of record OU466857.2, read on the forward strand.
TTTAAGGGCTTTCGTGACCATCAAGGAAGCCCTTACGTCAGCCCCTATAGTCCAAGCACCAGACTGGTCTCTCCCCTTTGAGATCATGTGTGATGCTAGTGACTACGCCGTAGAAGCCGTCCTTGGTCAGAAGAAAGACAAGAAGCTACATGTGATCTACTACGCTTCAAGGACCTTGGATGACACGCAATCACGATACACCACTACGGAGAAGGAGCTGCTTGCAGTAGTCTTCGCCTTTGAGAAGTTCAGATCATATCTCGTTGGTTCCAAGGCTATTGTATACACGGATCACGCTGCCCTACGATACATCTACTCGAAGAAAGACACTAGGCTTCGGCTCTTAAGATGGATTCTGTTACTCCAGGAGTTTGACATGGAGATTAAAGACAAGAAAGGGATAGAAAATGGAGTCGCTGACCACCTCTCAAGGCTAAGGATCAACGAGTCTCTCCCTTTAGATGACTCCCTTCCAGAAGAGCAGCTTATGGCGATTACTACTGCTGTTTGTGGGAAGCTAGAAGGGAGGTTTGAGGAAGTGTTGGGTATTAAAGAGGAGGATCTACCGTGGTATGCTGACGTGGTGAACTACCTAGCGTGTGGTGAGGAGCCAACACATCTCAACAGCTATCACAAGAAGCGGTTTATGAGGGAGGCTAGTGACTACTTTTGGGACGAGCCTTACCTATACAAAAGAGGAGTAGACAGCTTGTACCGGAGATGTGTTACAAAGGAAGAAGCCAGGGACATCCTCTGTCATTGCCATGACTCTTCCTACGGAGGACACTTCACCTCATTCAAGACAGCCACGAAAGTGTTGCAAGTCGGCTTCTGGTGGCCCTCCATTTTTAAAGATGCACACGAGTTTGTGAAGAGCTGTGAGGCATGTCAGCGAGCAGGGAATATAACCAAGAGGAACGAAATGCCTCAAGTTCCTATCTTCGAGGTTGACGTGTTCGATGCGTGGGGGATTGACTTCATGGGGCCTTTTCCCTCTTCATACGGCAACAAGTACATCTTAGTAGCTGTGGATTATGTCTCCAAATGGGTTGAGGCTGTTGCTTCCCCTACAAATGACTCTAAGGTTGTGATCAAGCTGTTCAAGAGTATCATCTTCCCAAGGTTTGGGGTACCCAAGGTTGTTATAAGTGATGGAGGAAGCCACCTTATAAACAAGGTCTTTGAGAACCTCTTGAGAAAGTATGGGGTTAAGCACAAGGTGGCTACACCGTATCATCCTCAAACAAGCGGTCAAGTGGAGGTCTCCAATAGGCAAATCAAGGCTATCCTAGAGAAGACCGTCGGAGCAACAAGGAAGGATTGGTCAGTGAAGCTGGACGAAGCTCTTTGGGCCTACCGTACCGCTTTCAAGATGCCGATTGGTACAACTCCTTTCACTCTACTCTATGGCAAGGGCTGTCACCTCCCGGTTGAGCTGGAACACCGCGCGTTGTGGGCTGTGAAGAGGCTGAACTTTGATCTCAAGACTGCTCAGGTGAGGCGCCTTATTCAGCTACACGAACTGGATGAGTTGAGGTTGAATGCTTACGAAAGCTCTAAGATCTACAAGGAGCGGACTAAGGAGGCTCATGACAAGAAGCTGGTTGCCAAGGAGCTTAAGGAAGGAGGACTGGTATTGCTGTACAATTCGAGGCTCAAGCTCTTCCCGGGCAAGCTGAAATCATGGTGGAACGGACCGTTCGTGATTCAAGAGGTCTTGCCGTATGGAGCTGTTACTCTGATGGGAAAAAGTGGCAGTGCCTTCACCGTTAACGGACACAGAGTCAAGCCCTACTTGGCAGACAGCTTTGACAAGGAGAGTACCTCGGTGCTTCTCCAAGACCCACCATCCGCTTAGACCAAGTAAGGTCTAGCTAAAGACGTTAAAGAAAGCGCACTTGGGAGGTATTCCCATTTTTTATCTTGTACATATTTCTGCTTTATTTCCCTTTCAGTTTTATGCTTTTATTTTGTAAGTGTGTAGGAACAGGTATAAGGAGTCTAAACCTTGACTTTGAGGTCTTAAAGAGGCAATAGGGGTTAGAATAAGGCTAGAGATCGAGTGCTAGATCGACTGATTCTGGCTCGATCTTTGCTAGATCGAGTCAGTGAATCGAGAGGAGCCAGTCGATCTAGACGAGATCGAGTGACAAGATCGACCTTGATGAAAAAGGATCGATCGATCCAAATCGGATCAACCGATCTAATTTCTCTCGGGAAAATCTGTTGAAAACTGATCGATCACTCGACTCGATCCATCACTCGATCTATGCCAAATCGACCCCTAAATCGAGGACATAGCTCGATCATGAGGACTTAGCCGAGGAGCCAACATCCCAATGATCGAGAGAGCCAATCGATCCAGGACTCGATTCACTATGAATCGAGTCTCAAATCGAGTAACCCTCTCGATCTAAGCCATTTTGGGCATGAGATCGAGTCCTAGATCGACCAAATGGACTCGATCTCATGCCGAGGTAACAATTTTCTTTCCCTCCTTTACTCCTTTCCCTCCATTTTTTAAATTCAAAACTTGGTCAAGGCAAGCATCTTTGACCATGAAAGATGTGCCTTGACCAAGACTTTGTCAGAAACCACTTTGACCATCCATTGTTTTGGTTTTGCTAAAGCCTTTAAATATTTCAACCTACCTCTCACCCTCTCATTCCTGTTTCGAGATTTTTAAACAAAGAGAGTGAGAGTTTTTAAGTTTTCAAAGGCTAGTAAAGATATTCTAAACTTCTTGCAAAGGTATTTTCAAATTTAATGATTTTATTTTAAGAAAATCTCCTTTAAATCCGCAAGATCTTGTTTTAGAATATAGGATTGGTTTTGAATTTTTAAAATTAGCTAAGTAAATAGAATAATTCCAGATTTTTCAGTATCTAAAGATTTGATTTCCTTTTATTTAGCTATGATTTTCATTTATTCCCCAAAATTCTAGGGTAGTTATTATAAATTCTCTCCTTCTCTTCTCTCATTCTCATCAAATCGCCGCTTGCTTTTCATTATCTTTAGAATTTGTTTCAGGAACCATGGCACCAAAGAGAACAATAGAGGAGCAAGCACAAGAAGGAGAAGGACAAGAAGTGGTAGCTCAAGAGAGGGTCCGGTGGAGTAAAGATGAGAAGAGGGATAAGAAGAGGCTGGAGAGGCTCCGTTTTGAACCCACAAAGTTTGCTGATCGAGAGCTTTTGTCTAGGCTCGAGATTCTTGGGGACTTCGATCAACTCCTCAAGAACATTGGCTTGAGGTGTTTGTCACGGATGGATTGCCCAACCATTCCTGAAGTGACAATAGACTTCCTAGCCACCTTGGAGTTCCGGTATGAGAATCCTAGTGCACCCGTCCCTTCTCAAGGCCGCCTCTACTTCAAAGTCGGACGTCAAGCCTATACACTATCCATCCCTGACCTATGCCAAGCCTACGGTCTCAACGCTGATGCACACAAGGTCGAGTTCCCAGCCTTCAAGAAAGCCGACGAGTTTTGGGACCTGATCAGCAATGAAGACTACAAAGCCAACACCGCCAAGATCAAGCGAGTTAGGAGTCCGGTGCTGAGGTATACTCTGAAGCTGATTGCCAACACGTTCAGTGGAAGGTCGGTTGCTCCTACTGTCACGAAGACAGAGCTGTGCTTCCTGTTCCAAGGTGTGAAGCACTTGGTGTCTGATCCAGATGCGAATGAAGAGCCCATAGAAGATGAACTCGGCGATGAAGTGAACTACGGCTGTGTGCTCGCGGCTTCCTTGGTGAAGTACAAGGCTTATGCCTTACGGTGCAAGGCAACCTCCTCCTACATTGGCGGTTTCCTTACTCCTTTGTTCGTGCAAGCTGGTGTGCCCATCCATGACTTTGCTCACGTTCCAAACAGACCTTTCATGGATGAAGCATACATGAGAAATACTGATAGCTTGGGACGCACGCCAGCAGAAGGGTTCTATGCCTACCTCTTCATAGATGACGAAGACAAGAAGAGAGTGTGCATCCTCCCCAACAAAGATTAAACTGAGCTGCTTGGTGTTGGGAACATCGAGTTCTTACCCACGGAGGAAGAATGCTTTGCCCCTTTAGGAGGACCGCCTGCTTCAGCCATTGCCCCATGACAAAGGTCAGAGTCTCCATGCACAGAAGACGAGATGCCCGAAACTTACACACTTCCCAAACTAGACTTTGAGCCGAGGACAAAAACCAAGAAGTTCCTAGCATCGGTGGTAGAGATGCAAAGGAAGATTAACAAGTGGCAAGGGAAGATGCTGAAGAAGCTTGGGAAGAAAGTTAAAGCACTTCAGGGAGGCCAGCCTAAGCCAGCTGCAAGCCAAGAGATGCAACAACCCCAGAAGAGAAGGCTCTCAACCGGAGGAGTTGTGATCCGCGAGACCCAAGGAGACAACATTCAGCCGGCGCGCCATTCTCTCCAAGAACCAGCTGACAAAGGCAAAGCAACGATCTCTAGCTCCTCTGGAACATCCTCAAGTTCCAGCCGAGCCTAGACCAGAGGTAACAACCTTCTTTTATTGTATATAACCGCTCATATTTGTTTCTTGCATTGTGTTTTGATGCTCCTTCGGATGAGTTTGCCACCGGGACGGAGTCAAGCAAGTTTGGGGGAGTACTTGTGTGATTTAATCTTGTGTTCTTTGATCTTATTTTCCTTTTTGCATCCTTGAGTCTTAAGTCATGAAAAATTGGTAAAATTTTTAAAAATTTTTCAAAGATTCATGTAGATTGCATTCATCTTTTTAAAAACATGTTAGGATTGAGTCTAGAGTTTCTCATATCATCTAGGTTGTTTGCATTTTGCATAAGGGGTTAGAATTTCTTAAAAAGGTGTTTTTACTTATGAATCATTTCAATGCCCTAGTTGGTAGTTCTCTTATGCTTTGTTTATGCTTTGAAAGTAAGTTCTAACCATGCTTGGATCACTAGTTAGGATTTTCGTGGCTTGAATTGAACTCTCATGATTTGAAACTCATCCTACTAAGTGAAAACCTTAATTTGAAACTCTAATTATCATTCTTATGCATTTGAAAATGAACACATGGTTTTAAAATATTTAGACTCTCTTCTTCCTTTTTACCACTCTTTGTGAGCCTAAGTAGAACTCCCTCCTTGAACCTTACCCTCCTTTGAAGCCAAATGTTCTTGTGTGACATCTTTGTGAGGCCTTACTTTCGGTTTGAACTTGGCATAAAGTGTTTGGTTTAGGCGACATGATTTGGTTTTCATATTGATTGCTAGCTTTGCATTTTGAAGCTAGGTGTTGGTTTAGGATAAGTTTGGAGGATCATTGGGTTTGCTTTCTTGTCTATTTGTTTCGGTTTCAAAGAGTTTGTGTTTTAAGGAAAGAAATGAGGTTTTAAGTGAAAGGTTTGCTTTTAAAACTAAGTATGCTCTAATTTCAGAAAGTAGCTCTCTCATAATAAGTAAAAATAAAAAAAAAGAGAATAGAAAAGAAAAAGAAATAAAAAGAGCCTAAATGCCAAACAAAGAAAAAAAATGAAAAGAAAAAAAATAATAATGAGAGAGCTACTAATAAGAAATTTCTAAGAGCAAAAGTATTTTTCAAAACCTTTTCACTAGCCTAAAAAGTTTAAAAATGTCTTTGTTTTGAATTGGGGATTGCTAAGTGTGAGAAGAAAGGGTAGACTCTTAAGTGGTGAGTGAGGATTAAATTTCTTAAATGAGAGGGGTATAGGATCATTTGATAGTTTACATGGGTAGATGAGAATATAATCATGTATGCATAAATTGTCTTTACCTTTAGCATTATGCATAAGTTCAAACCATTTTTGAGAGAAACCCTTGTTATGATTATAAACCCTTTTCAAATGAGATCATTCTATGCTCATAACCATAACCCTTAGCCAAATGTGTTTTGCTTTAAAGTGCATAAGTTTGATTCATGGTTCGAATGTTAATGAATGTTAAAGGATGAGTTTCTTTGATTGTTAGGAATAGGAGAGTCATGATTTGAATTTCTTTGTGTGATGAGTATGGCTAAGTTCTTTGGAGTATGAGTGTAAGCATAGCATTTTAGAACTGTGAACTAGGACATTGAGATGATCCATTCGAAAGGCACCTTTGCAAAAAGTTTAAAACCCCTTTGATTTTCCTAAAAACCTCTCTTCCTTACTTGTTTTTTGTTGCTTGAGGGCAAGCAAGAAGTAAGTTTGGGGAGTTGATGTTATTGCATATTGCATAAATTTTGCATACCCATTAGTTAGTTTTTCATGTATTTGTATCATGTTTTAGGTTAGATTGCATCACTTAGGGTCCTAGAGCATTCTTGCATCAGCATATGCATTTTCCTTGCATTTTGCATCACATTTAGGTTGTTTCTGGCTGCTTTGGAGTCATGGAGGTTCGTGGGCGTGTGGAGGCTGATGTAGCAGTTTGTGGGAGCTCGGAAATATGCTAAGGACCAGTGATCGAGGAGCAGATCGAGAATGGCCGGTCGATCTAGGAGTTGATCGACCAGAAGATCGAGCCAACTAAGCGATCCAAGGAGAATGATCGAGACGGAGATCGAGTGAAGCAATCGATCAATCGGTACGGATGTAAATGACGCCATGCAGAGCGAGAGCCAGATCGAGTACACCACTCGATCCACCTGAAGATCGATACCGAGATCGGATGCAACACTCAATTCGCCGATGAAGATCGAGACCCGGATCGAGCCGAAGACACGATGCCCGGATGTGATCGAGAGAACCACTCGATCCAGTGGTCGATTTCTGTCCTTTCAACCGTTTTTGGCTGTTAGCGAAGGGGGGACCATTGGCTTGTTTGGGCATTTTAGGCAAGGCGGCGAGATGCTTTTTCGATAACTTTTAGATCCTTATCCTTTCTTTCATGTTTTTCTCTCTCGTTTAACGAAGAACACCATTGTTGAACCAGTTTTTCTTTGAAGCTTTTGTATTCGAATCTTTATCGTTTAATCTAGTTTCCTTTCATGTTCATCGTTGTATTTCCTTTGCTTTGCTTGATTTACTCTATGTGTAGCGAGTAGTTTACTTTGGGTTCGGGGTTGAGAGGATTAAGGGGTAAAAAAGGTTCGATCTTGGTTTGTTTTCTAAACGTTTTAAAGGCTATGTCTTCTAAGGGGTTGAAAGCTTAATGCTTGAAGACTCTCACGCCAAGAGCTTCATCATCCGAGAGGTTCCTTACCTTGACAGGATCCAGGAGCCTCGGAAGATCACACCTTAGAGATTAGTTACCCCTTCCCAAAAGCCATGGAAGTTTGGGGGACTAGTTAAGCCATTACTTGAAATCTGTTTTTCCTTGCCTTTCGACCTCTCTTTCCACCAAAAGCCATGGGTTTGGAGGAGAGGATGAAAGAGTGATCTATACCGAAAGCCACGGATAGATCTTGTTTTGTTTTCAAGGCTTAGAGATCCTCACCAAGTGAGTGGATCTAAAGTTTCAAACCAAAGATCGATCCTTTGAAACCCTTTACATGAATCTCAATCCTAGGCCCTTTCTTTTAGAATCTTTAAGTCTCATTTCATCTTTCGCTTGTTATCTGATAGCATCCTGGTCATTAGATTTGTTGTTCTTACGGTTTTTAGACGAGATCGATCGTTACTGCTCGATCTAGTGGTCGATCTTGGGGTCGATCCACTAGTCGAATTTTAACAATTCGAAGCTCTTTCCTTTAATTAATCTGTTTGTTTCTCGTGGTAGTTACTTCCTTTCTAGTGTTTTTAAAATAGGTTTCACTCTGTTTACGTTGCTGCATCTAGTTTTTAGTTAATTTATCTTACACTGTCTCATTTTGCTTAGATTTGCTTAGGACCTTGCATTCTCTGTGCATTCTCTATCTCCTAGAAGTGGATTGACACTCTCCTGCTTGCCTTACTACAACATTGCGTGCATTAGAGTTTTGATAACCTCTCTGCTGCATAACACGAGCTAAGAAATTGTTTATCACTTCCCCTTTTCACTCGGAGACAAAGCCAGACATTGGGAGAAGACCCTCCCACAAGGCACCATCAAATCATGGGCCGAGTGTAAGAAGGCCTTTCTCTCAAAGTTCTTCTCAAGCACCAGGACAGCACCGTTGAGAAGCGAAATCAGCGGTTTCACTCAAAGGAACAATGAGACATTCAACGAGGCAATGGAGCGTTTCAAAGACTACACGATCCAATGTCCTCATCACGGGTTCAGCGAGGAGACACTACTCAGTACCATATACGGTGGAGCTTCACCAAAGATCAGGTTGTTGCTTGACACAGCTAGCAAAGGGAACTTCCTCGGTCAGGAGGTAGAAGAGGGTATGGAGCTGATAGAAAACTTGGCATTGAGTGATGGCAATTACGCTGAGGATTATGACCGTGCACCGAGAGGATCAGAGTTAGAGTCTCACAAGAAGGAGCTCAAATCTTTGCATGAGAAGATGGATAAGCTGGTGTTAGCCAATCAGAAGCATGTTCACTTTGTTGGTGAAGCTGATGAGAACCATGAGGAGTTAGAGTTGAGCCAAGAAGAAGCCAATTGGGTGGCGGGACAGAACAACTACAAATCTTAAGGCTACAACCAAGGCTACCGGAACAACAACCTCTGGTCTCTACCAAGAACAACGAGGACGTTGTAATTCAAGAGGGGGAGGGTAAACCTTCGGCTGATGATGATGAGATTAACTTTGACAACGTTTGGATCCAAGGGCCAAGAATAGGAGACAAAGCAGTTGCTGAGAAGAAAGCTGAGCAAACCACTAAGGAGAAGAATGCTTATGTGCCTCCACCTTATGTACCTAAGCTGCATTTTCCTGGCCGCTTCAAGAAGCAACTCATAGAGAAGCATAGAATCCTCTTTGAGAAGCATCTTAAGGACGTGGAGATCAAGCTACCTCTCGTTGACTGCCTTGCAATGATGCCTAAATGCGCCAAATTCTTCAAAGACACTCTCGTGACGAAGAATAAGGAAAGCAAGGAGGTACTTGTTCTAAGTGAAGAGTGTAGTGCTGTAATACATAAGGAGATAGTCACTAAGAAGTTGGGAGACCCTGGAAGCTTCACTATACCCTGCGCTTTAGGCCCTCTAGAGTTCAAGAGTTGCTTATGATATCTCGGAGCTAGCATAAACCTGATGCCTCACTCCGTGGCTAAGAAGCCTGGTTTTACTCGTTTCAAAGACTGTCGGATCTCGTTGGTACTGGCTGATAGGAATGTGAGGCTACCAGTGGGGCTGCTTGAAGATTTACCGGTGCGAATCAATGGTGTGAATGTTCCTACGGACTTTGTCGTGTTGGAGATGGATGAAGAGCCTAAGGATCCACTCATCTTAGGGAGACCATTCCTTGCAACCGCCGGGGCTATCATAGATGTGAAGATGGGAAGATTGCCTTGCATTTGGGAAAGGAGATAAGGCTTGACTTCGACATCAATGAGGTTCTGAAGAAGCCGACCATTGAAGGGCAAGCTTTCTATATTGAAACGATGGATGCTTTAGCGGATGAGTTGCTGGAAGAGCTGGCTCTAGAAGACCATCTGAAGCTAGTACTGACTAAGGAGCCAGGGGAGTTTGGCTATGTGGACCAGAGGACCCAGGAGTACGTAAACCTGCTGGATTCTAGGAAGATTGTCAAGAAGGATGATGGTTGCTGCCTAGAGATCGACCCCGATCGACGCTATCACTCGATCCAGGAGTCAGATCGAAAAGGAAATCGAGAACACAACTCGATCCGGTGCAACAATCGACAGACAGATCGAGAAGAATGCTCGATCAGGAAAAAACAATCGAGTCGGCGATCGAGGGAGATCTCCCGATCATTTTGGGGTCCAATCAAGAGATCGACTCAGCGTCTCGATCCCTTACTCGATCCACATCAAATCGAGTAAGTGAATCGAGCAAAATGGCTCGATCTAGACGACATTGAGAGGAGAATCGACCGGAGGACTCAATTTCAGAAGGGATAGCGATGGAGGAAAGCAGTCTAAATGGCCATACCTCAGGTTCAAGGGAGAGTTCCAAGGAGGAAAGCAACAACAACAGCCATGAGCATGAATGAAGTGAGCTGTTAGGCCCAAAGTTTGACCTTAAGGAGCTCCCAAAAGGGCTAAGGTATGCTTTCTTAGGGCCTAATAACACTTATCCCGTGATTGTGAATGAAAACCTTAGTGATGATGAGTTGCACTCGCTCCTGACTGAGCTGAGAAAGTATAGGAAGGCCATTGGGTACTCTTTAAGTGACATCAAGGGCCTTTCACCAATTCTTTGCACTCATAGGATTCACTTGGATAATGAGAACGTCTCTTCTATAGAACATCAAAGGCGTTTGAATCCTAATTTGAAAGAGGTTGTTAAGAAAGAAATCCTTAAGCTTTTAGAGGCTGACGTGATCTATCCCATAAGTGACAGCATGTGGGTTTCTCCTGTACACGTAGTGCCTAAGAAGGGAGGGATCACAGTCATAAGGAATGAAAAGGATGAGCTTATTCCTACTAGAACCATCACTGGTCATAGGATGTGTATTGATTATAGGAAACTTAACCTTGCGACAAGGAAACACCATTTCCCTTTGCCTTTTATTGATCAAATGCTTGAGAGACTTGCTAATCACCCTTACTACTGTTTTCTCGATGGGTATAGCGGTTTCTTTCAAATACCAATTCATCCAAATGATCAGGAGAAGACGACCTTCACATGTCCCTACGGTACCTTTCCATATCAAAGGATGCCGTTTGTATTGTGTAATGCACCGGCTACGTTTCAGAGGTGTATGATGTCGATCTTCTCCGATCTTCTAGAGGAGATGGTAGAGGTGTTCATGGATGACTTCTCTGTCTATGGTGCGTCCTTTCCTGCGTGTTTGTTGAATCTTTGCAGGGTACTAAAACGTTGTGAAGAGACAAACTTGGTGCTGAACTGGGAGAAATGCCACTTTATGGTTAAGGAAGGGATCGTGCTTGGTCATAAGATATCAGAGAAGGGCATTGAGGTTGATCAGGCTAAAGTGGAGGTCATGATGGGTCTTGAGCCGCCGGTTAATGTTAAGGGAGTCAGAAGCTTCTTGGGACACGCAGGGTTCTATAGGCGCATCATCATGGATTTCTCCAAGATTGCACGCCCTCTTACACGGCTGTTATGCAAGGAAGCTGAGTTTGTGTTTGATGAGGAGTGTTTGAAAGCTTTCGTGACCATCAAGGAAGCCCTTACATCAGCTCCTATAGTCCAAGCACCAGACTGGTCTCTTCCCTTTGAGATCATGTGTGATGCTAGTGACTACGCCGTAGGAGCCGTTTTTGGTCAGAAGAAAGACAAGAAGCTACACGTGATCTACTATGCTTCAAGAACTTTGGATGACATGCAAACAAGATACACCACTACGGAGAAGGAGTTTCTTGCAGTAGTCTTCGCCTTTGAGAAGTTCAGATCTTATCTCGTTGGTTCCAAAGCTATTGTATACACGGATCACGCTGCCTTGCGATACATCTACTCGAAGAAAGACACTAAGCCTCGGCTCTTAAGATGGATTCTCTTACTCCAGGAGTTTGACATGGAGATTAAAGACAAGAAAGGAATAGAAAACGGAGTCGCTGACCATCTCTCACGGCTAAGGATCAACGAGTCTATCCCCTTAGATGACTCTCTTCCAGAAGAGCAGCTTATGGCGATTACCACGGCTGTTTGTGGAAAGCTAGAAGGGAAGTTTGAGGAGGTGTTGAGTTTCAAAGAAGAGGATCTACCGTGGTATGCTGATGTGGTAAACTATCTAGCGTGTGGTGAGGAACCAACACATCTCAACAACTATCACAAGAAGCGGTTTATGAGAGAGGCTAGTGACTACTTTTGGGACGAGCCCTACTTATACAAGAGAGGAGTAGACAGTTTGTACTGGAGATGTGTTACAAAGGAAGAAGCCAGGGACATCCTCTATCATTGCCATGGCTCTTCCTACGGAGGACACTTCGCCTCATTCAAGACTGCCACGAAAGTGTTGCAAGCCGGTTTCTGGTGGCCGTCCATTTTTAAAGATGCACACGAGTTTGTGAAGAGCTGTGAGGCATGTCAACGAGCAGGGAATATAACTAAGAGGAACGAAATGCCTCAAGTTCCTATCTTCGAGGTTGACGTGTTCGACGCATGGGGGATAGACTTCATGGGGCCATTTCCTTCTTCATATGGCAACAAATACATCCTAGTAGCACTGGATTATGTCTCTAAATGGGTTGAGGCTGTTGCTTCCCCTACAAACGACTCTAAGGTGGTAATCACGCTGTTCAAGAGTATCATCTTCCCGAGGTTTGGGGTACCCAAGGTTGTTATAAGCGATGGAGGAAGCCACTTCATAAACAAGGTCTTCGAGAACCTCTTGAGAAAGTATGGAGTTAAGCATAATGTGGCTACACCGTATCACCCTCAAACAAGCGGTCAAGTGGAAGTCTCCAATAGGCAAATCAAGGCCATACTAGAGAAGACTATCGGAGCAACAAGGAATGACTGGGCAGTCAAGCTGGACGATGCTCTTTGGGCCTACCGTACCGCCTTCAAAACGCCGATTGGTACAACTCCTTTCACTCTACTCTATGGTAAGGGCTGTCACCTCCCGGTTGAGCTGGAACACCGTGCGTTGTGGGCTGTGAAGAGGCTGAACTTTGACCTCAAGACTGCTCAGGAGAGACGCCTTATTCAGCTACACGAACTGGATGATTTGAGGCTGAACGCTTACGAGAGCTCTCGGATATACAAGGAGAGGACTAAGGAGACTCATGACAAGAAGTTAGTTGCCAAGGAGCTTAAGGAAGGAGGGCTAGTGTTGCTGTACAACTCGAGGCTCAAACTCTTCCCGGGCAAGCTGAAATCAAGGTGGAGCGGACCGTTCGTGATTCAAGAAGTGTTGCCTTATGGAGCTGTTACTCTGATGGGAAAAAGTGGCAGTGCATTCACCGTCAACGGACACAGAGTCAAGCCTTACTTGGCAGACGGCTATGACAAGGAGAGTACCTCGGTGCTTCTCCAAGACCCACCATCCGCGTAAACCAAGTAAGGTCTAGCTAAAGGCGTTAAAGAAAGCGCACTTGAGAGGCATTCCCATGTTTGTCTTGTACATATTCCTGCTTTATTTCCCTTTCAGTTTTATGTTTTTATTCTGCAAGTGTGTAGGAACAGGTATAAGGAGTCTGAACCTTGACCTTGAGGTCTAAAAGGGGCGATAGGAGTTAAGATAAGGCTAGAGATCGAGTGCAAGATCGACTGATCCTGGCTCGATCTTTGCTAGATCGAGTCAGTGAATCGAGAGGAGTCAGTCGATCTAGACGAAAACGAGTGACAGGATCGACCTTGACGAAAAAGGATCGATCGATCCAAAACGGATCGACCGATCTAATTTTTCTCGGGAAAATCTGTTGGAAATAGATCGATCACTAGACTCGATCCATCACTCGATCTATGCCAAATCGACCCCTAAATCGAGGACATAGCTTGATTATGAGGACTTAGCTGTGGAGCCAACATCTCAGTGATCGAGCGAGCCAATCGATCCAAGACTCGATTCATCATGAATCGAGTCTCAAATCAAGTAACCCTCTCGATCTAAGCCATTATGGGCATGAGATCGAGTCCTAGATCGACCAAATGGACTCGATCTCATGCCGAGGTAACATTTTCTTTCCCTCCCATACTCTTTTCCCTCCAACTTTTGAATTCAAAACTTAGTCAAGCCAAGCATCTTTGACCATGAAAGATGTGCCTTGACCAAGACTTTGTCAGAAAAACCACTTTTACTACCCATTGTTTTGACTTTTGCTAGCCTTTAAATATTTCAACAACCTCTCACCCTCTCATTCCTGTTTTTCTCGAAAATTTTAAACAAGAAGAGTGAGAATTTCGGTTTTCAAAACCTAGCAAAGATATTCTGCATTTCTTGCAAAGGTATTTTCAAAAATTTAATGATTTAATTTTAGAAAATTTCCTTTAAATTCGCAAGATCTTGTTCTAGAATATAGGGTCGGTTTTGATTTTTTAAAAACTAGCTAAGTAAAAGGAATAATTCTAGATTTTTCAGTATCTAAAAATATGATTCTCCTTTATTTAGCTATGATTTTTATTTATTCCCCAAAATTCTAGGGTAGTTTTTATAAGTTCTCTCCTTCTCTTCTCTCATTCTCATCAAAACCGCCGTTTGCTGATCAAATGGAACAATAGCCCCAAAGAGAACAAGAGGAGGAGAAGGACAAGAAGGAGAAGGACAAGAAGGAGAAGGACAAGAAGTGGCAGTTCAAGAGAGGGTCAGATGGAGTAAGGATGAGAAAAGGGACAAGAAACGGCTGGAAAGGCTTCCGTTTGAGCCTACCAAGTTTGCTGATCGAGAGCTGTTGTTTAAGCTAGGGATTCTTGGGGATTTCGACCAACTCGTCAAGAACATTGGCTTGAGATGTCTGTCATGGATGGATTGCCCAACCATTCCTGAAGTGACAATAGACTTCCTTGCCACCTTGGAGTTCCGTTACGAGAATCCTAGCACACTGGTCCATTCTCAAGGTCGCCTCTACTTCAAGGTTGGCCGTCAAGCCTATACACTCTCCATCCCTGAGCTATGCCAAGCTTATGGTCTCAATGCGGATGCTTAGAAGGTCGAGTTCCCCGCCTTCAAGAAAGCCGACGACTTTTGGGACCTGATCAGCAATGAAGACTACAAAGCCAACACCGCCAAGATCAAGCGAGTAAGGAGCCCGGTGCTGAGGTACACTCTGAAGCTGATTGCCAACACGTTTAGTGGAAGATCTGTTGCTCCCACGGTCACGAAGACAGAGCTATGCTTCCTGTTCCAAGGTGTGAAGCACTTGGTGTGTGATCCGGATGCAAATGACGAGCCCATGGAGGATGAACTCGGCGATAAAGTGAACTATGGGTGTGTGCTCGCGGCTTCCTTGGTGAAATACAAGGCTTGTGCCTTGCGGTGGAAGGCAACTTCCTCTTACATTGGCGGTTTCCTTACTCCTCTGTTCGTGCAAGCTGGTGTACCCATTCACGACTTTGCTCACGTCCCAACCAGAGCTTTCATGGACGAGGCATACATGAAGAACACTGACAGCTTGGGACGCACGCCAGCGGAAGGGTTCTACGCCTACCTCTTCATAGACGACGAAGATAAGAAGAGAGTGTGCATCCTGCCCAGAAAAGATGAAACCGAGCTGCTTGGTGTTGGGAACATCGAGTTCTTGCCCACGGAGGAAGAATGCTTTGCCCCTTTAGGAGGATCACCTGCTTCAGCGATTGCCCCTCGTTAAAGGTCAGAGTCTCCAGCCACGGAAGATGAGATGCCCAAGTCCTACACACTTCCCAAGCTAGACTTCGAGCCGAGGACAAAAACCGAGAAGTTCCTAGCATCAGTTGTGGAGATGCAAAGGAAGATCAACAAGTGGCAAGGCAAGATGCTCAAGAAGCTTGGAAAGAAAGTCAAGGCACTTCAGAGAGGCTCGCCTAAGAAAGCTGCAAGTCAAGAGGTGCAACAACCCGAGAAGAGAAGGCTCTCAACCGGTAGAGTTGTCATCCGCGAGACCCAAGGAACCACCATCCAGTCGGCGCGACACTCTCTCCAAGAACCAGTCGACAAGGGCAAAGCAACAATCTCTAGCTCCTCTGGAACATCCTCAAGTTCCAGCCGAGACTAGACCAGAGGTAACAACCTTCTTCCATTGTACATAACCGCTCATATTTGCTTCCTTTTGCTTTGTGCTTTGATGCTCC
Source organism: Thlaspi arvense (assembly GCA_911865555.2). Classification (NCBI taxonomy): domain Eukaryota; kingdom Viridiplantae; phylum Streptophyta; class Magnoliopsida; order Brassicales; family Brassicaceae; genus Thlaspi; species Thlaspi arvense. Next base: position 19,538,979 of record OU466857.2, read on the forward strand.
TTCGAATGAGTTTGCCACCGGAACGGTGTCAAGCAAGTTTGGGGGAGTACATGTGTGATTTGACTTGTGTTCTTTGATCTTATTTTCCTTTAGCATCCTTGAGTCTTAAGTTCATGAAAAATTGGTAAAATGTTTTAAATTTTTTCAAAGATTCATGTAGTTGCATTCATCTTGTCAAAACATGTTAGGATTGAGTCTAGAGTTTCTCATAGCATATAGGTTGTTTGCATTTTGCATAAGGGGTTAGAATTTCTTAAAAATGTGTTTTTACTTATGAATTGTTTCAATGCCCTAGTTAGTAGTTCTCTAATGCTTTGTCTATGCTTTGAAAGTAAGTTCTTACCATGCTTGGATCACTTGTTAGGATTTTCGTGGCTTGAATTGAACTCTCATGATTTGAAACTCATCCTAATAAGTGAGAACCTTAATTTGAAATTCTAATTATCATCCTTATGCATTTGAAAATAAACACATGGTTTGAAAATATTTAGGCTCTCACTATTATGCAGAGAAACAGAATATAACAGTAAAGGTACCATAGAACAGTTCACGCAATCAGTAAATAATCGAATCTTTGCTAGATCACGAGTCTAAACTATAGCCAACGGTCGCGCACTCACCTTAGTTTCTCGGCTGTTGCAGATTCAAGAAGATAGCCGACGGTTTTCAGAAGAACTCCCCGATTCAGAACGTTTCTCTCGGACGCAGTCGAAGTCTCTCGACTACAGTCGAAATCACCCAGCTATCTCACGATCGGATTCTGCGAACTCTCAGATTTCTCTCGGACAATTCTCAGTCTCTCGGATGAAATCGCTCTCTGAACTTTCTCTATGTTTTTCTTTCGGATACTTAGACAGAATGATGAAGTTTCTCTGGTTTCCCGAGTTAAATGACGGTTCTCGGATATAACTAATCAGTAACTCAATCCACTGCGTTTTCCCTCGAGTAACCGAATGCCAGTAACCGTTCCCGCACTTTTTCGCTCGATCAATTAGACTTAGCCGGTCAGATTAATGTTCCCATCCTTTAACCGGTGAATTTGGCTTGGTTTACTGAAATAGCCGACCTGATTGATGTTTATCCGAGCAGTTCTCTCGGATATCGCTGATAACTGTTCCCGCCAATACTTATCTGAGTCTTTCACGAATTCCCTCGGATATAACCGTTCCCGCTCGGCTATTTTCATTACTTAGCGAATGTTTCAATAATTCATCACGAAGTCCTTCGATCATTCCAGCTCGGCTCCGACAAAAATAACTGTCTTGTCCGAATCCCGACCAAATGTCCGAGAAACACGGATTGTCCGATATTGCCTTGTCTGAATCTTATTTTCACTCGGACATAATTAGCTCAGCTCCATTCCAGCTCAGACTTCAGTAAATTGACCTGTCAGAAATCCGACCAACTGTCCGAATTTCACGGACTGTCAGATTTTCACTTGTCTGAACCATTTCTTCTCGGCTAAACACTCCAATCAGCTGAACTGACCCGATCCAGCTCGTTTTAGCTTGGCTATACCTCTTTTCCAACCGATAGCCCAATCTTTACTCAGACAACCCCCTGGTTTTTCCTATTCATGGCCTTAATATCAGTTTGATCCAAGGATCACGAATGTTACAACTCTCCCCCCCCCCCCCCCCCCCCCCCCCCCTTAGCTAAGACTCGTCCTCAAGTCTTCTTTGGTCTACAGAACTCCGGATTTTCCTTAAGTTTATCGAACCACTTAGGAAATTCTGCTTTCATTCTCGCCTCTGGTTCCCAGGTTACTTCTTCTTCACCATCACAATCCCAAACAACCTGAATCATCTGAACTTTCTTCTTGTGTTCTACCTTAACTTTCCTTCCCACAATCCGGACTGGTCTCCCTTGCATAGTCATGTTTTCCTTTAAGTCCGAAGGTGGTTCAGGCACCACGTTATCCCGGTAACTTATGCATTTCCTTAGCATAGATGATATTGCTGCATATTTAGTGTATTTTGCATACATATTTGTTAGTTTTCACGCATTTACCTTGCATGTTAGGCTAGTTTGCATCGCTTTAGGTCCTAGAGTACTTATGCACCAGCATTTGCATGTTTCGTGCATTTTGCATCACAATCAGGTTGCTTTCGGTTACTTTGGAGCTCTGGATGACTTGTGGACGTGCGAAGGATCGTGAGAAAGTCTGTGGACACATGGAGAAATCAGGATTGCACGCTAAGGACCTGAGACCGAGTAGCAGATCGAGCAAGGCAGGTCGATCTAGACGAGATCGACCAGAAGATCGAGTATGGAGATTGATTTAGAGTACAGACGTAGACAACGCCATGCAGATCGAGGACCGGATCGAGCTTCCAACCCGATCAGCATAAGATCGACTCTGAGATCGACCAAGAGCCATCCGATCCAAGACGAGATCGAATGCCAGATCGAGCTTCATGATCAATCCCAGACCAACCTTATCTGTCCAGCCTGTTATTGGACCGTAGCGAAGGGCGGGGGGGACCAGTTGCGGTTTGGCCATTTTAGGCAAAAAGCAACGATCCCTTTCATTATTCCACTATGTCGACTACTTTTTTATCATCTCTCTCGTTTTAGGCGATTCGCCATTGTTAGACTTCGAGCTTTTCTTGTTTTTGCTTTTGAATATTGGATCGTTTACGTTAAATCAATCGTTTTTCATGTTTAGTTCTTCGTTTATTGCATTTCGTACGGTTTATTTTATGAGTCGCGAGTAGTTTCATCGGGTTTTGGGGTTGAGAGGATTCAAAGGGGTCGAAAAAGGTTTTCAAGTTTGGTGTTTTCTTGTTCTTCATGGCTTTCTCTTCTTGGATGTCGAGTTCTTAAGGCTTAAAGACTCTCACGCCAAGATCTTTATGATCAGAGAGAGCTCTTACCTTGACAGGATCCAGAGATCTCTGAAAATCGCATCCTAGAGACTAGTTACCCTTTCCCAAACGTCATGGTAGTTTAGGGGACTAGTTAAGCCGCGTGTTTGAAATCTGATTTCCTTGCCCTTCAATCACTTTTTCCGCCAATCGCCATGGGTCTGGAGGAGAGAATGAAGGAGTGATCCATACCACACGCCATGGATGGATCTTGTTTTGTTTTCAAGGATTAGAGAATCTCACAAAGTGAGTAGATCTAGAGTTTTCAAACTAAGCTTGGACCTTTGAGACCCTTGAACATGAATCTCAACCCTAGACCCTCTTTCTTAGTATTCTTACATCTTTGTTAATCATTCGCTTGTTATCTGTTGCATCCTGGTCATTAGTTTTGTTGCATTTGAACTTTTAGACGAGATCGATCGTCGTTGCTTGATCTAGTGGTCGATCCTGTGGTCGATCCACTAGTCGATTTTTATAAATTCATAGCTTTGCATTTTAATCATTCTGTTTATTCGTCGTGGTAGTTCACTCATTCCTGGTAATTTTAAAATAGTTTTGCCTTGCATTTAGTCGTTGCATCTAGTTCTTAGGATTTTCACAAAACCGTTCATCATTTGCCTAGATTTACTCGATCCTTGCATTCTCATTGTACTTTCTAGCTCCTAGGTTGGATTGATTCCTCTTGTATGCTATAATACGACTATGTGCTGCTTGAGTTTTGATAACCTCCTGTTGCATCGCATCACTCCCTTTTGACATTGTTAAAACCTGTTATCAAGTGGCGCCGTTGCCATCTTAGGAGTGTTTAGAAGGCATTGAGATTTGGGGTTTAGTAAAGACTAGGCCTTTCTTTTTCTTTTGGTTACTAATTTCTCTACTCTCAAACTTGTGTTTCTCCGGTACATGAATCTTCATTCAAGGGGAGAGAACAATCTACTTCAACCCTTGGACAACATTCATTAACTTGGTGATGATATTGCATATTGCATACATTTTGCATACTCATTAGTTAGCTTTTCATGCATTTGTATCACGTTTTAGGTTAGATTTGCATCACTTAGGGTCCTAGAGCATTCTTGCATCAGCATACGCATTTTCCTTGCATTTTGCATCATATTCAGGTTGTTTCTGGCTTCTTTGGAGTTGTGGAGGTTCGTGGACATGTTGAGGCTGATGTAGCAGTTCGGGGGAGCTCGGATATATGCTAAGGATCAGAGATCGAGGAGCAGATCGAGCATGGCCGTCGATCTAGGAGTTGATCGACCAGAAGATCGAGCCAACCAGGCGATCCAAGGAGAATGATCGAGACAAGGATCGAGTGAAGCAATCGATCAAACGGTATGGACGTAAATGACGCCATGCAGAGCGAGAGTCAGATCGAGTACACCACTCGATCCAGCCGAAGATCGATACCGAGATCGGATGCAACACTCAATTCGCCGATGATGATCGAGACCCAGATTGAGCCAAAGACACGATGTCCGGATATGATCGAGAGAACCGCTTGATCTTGGAATCGATCTCTGTCCTTTTAACCGTTTTTGGCCGCTAGCGAGGGGGGGACCATCAGCTTGTTTCGGCATTTTGGAAACGCGGCGACGTCCTTTTCCCACAACAGCTTTAGATCCTTATCTTTTTCCTGATGTTTTCTCTCTCATTTTCGTGAAGAACACCATTGTTGAACTCGCGTTTTTCTTAAGCTTTGTAATCGAATCATTTCCGTTTCAATCTAGTTTTCTTTTCATGTTCATCGTTTCGTTTCACATACTTTGCTTGATTTACTCTATGTGTAGTGAGTAGTTTATTTGGGTTCGGGGTTGACAGGATTAAGGGGTCTAAAGGGTTTCGAACTTGGGGTTTTTCTAAACGTTTTCAATGGGTATCTCTTCTAAGGTGTTGAGATCTCAATGCTTGAAGACTCTCACGCCAAGAGCTTCATGATCCGAGAGGTTCCTTACCTTGACAGGATTCAGGAGCCTCGGAAGATCACACCTTAGAGACTAGTTACCCCTTCCCAAAAGCCATGGAAGTTTGGGGGATTAGTTAAGCCATTCGTTTAAAATCTGTTTTCCTTGCCCTTCGACCTCTCTTTCCACCAAAAGCCATGGGTTTGGAGGAGAGGATGAAGGAGTGATCTATACCGAAAGCCACGGATATATCTTGCTTAGTTTTCAAGGCTTAGAGATCCTCACCAAGTGAGTCGATTTAAAGTTTTAAACCCAAGGTCGAACCTTTGAAACCCCTGACCATGAATCTCAACCCTAGGCCCTTTCTCTTAGCATCTTTACATCTTATCTCGTCTTTCGCTTGATCTCTGATAGCATCCTGGTCCTTAGTTTTACTGTTCTTGCATTTTTAGACGAGATCGATTGTTACTGCTCGATCTAGTGGTCGATCTCTTGGTCGATCCACTAGTCGAATTTTAATAATTCGAAGCTTTCTCCTCTAATTATTCTGTTTGTTTCTCGTGGTAGTTTCTTCCTTTCTAGTATTTTTAAAATAGGTTTCATTCCATTTAAGTTGCTGCATCTAGTTTTTAGAGATTTTCTCATAAATCATCTCATTTCGCTTAGATTTGCATTAGTCCTTGTATTCTCTGTGCATTCTCTATCATCCTAGGCATGGATGGACTCTCTCTTGATTGCTGTACTACAACATGTCTTGCATTTGAGTTTGATAACCTCACTGCAATTTAACCCTTGCCCCCAAAAAAGTGTTTATCAAATGGCGCCGTTGCCAGGCTAGGACTGTTTAGAGAACATAGAGATTTGGGACTTAGCAAAGACTAAGTCTTTACCTTTTCAAGTTACTAATCCTTCTACTCTCAAACGTGTGTTTTCAGGTACATGAATCTTCGTTCAAGGGGAGACAATAATCTACTATAACCCTTAGGCAACATTCATCAACTTGGTCACTCACAGCAAAGGAGAGTCAGAGAACAAACAAGAGCCTTTGAGGAGATTGTACAGCACGGTTTGGTTGACTTTGAAGCTATGGCTGAACACGAGCATCCAGAAGGACCTCCTCCAGCTCACGGGGCAGCAGGACGGGGCAATGGAAACCCCCAACACGCGGCTAGACCCCCAAGGATCATAGGAGCCGGAGATGCTCCCAACACTCATCACAATAGGTTTGGGATCACTCCTCCTCCTGTGCAAAACAATAACTTCGAGATCAAGCCAGGTTTCTTCTCAATGGTGCAAAACAACAAGTTCCACGGCTTAGCAATGGAAGACCCCTTGGAGCACCTAGACAACTTCGAGCAAGTATGTGGGATGATAAAGATCAATGGCATATCCGAAGATGCTTTCAAGCTGCGTCTCTTCCCCTTTTCACACGGAGACAAAGCCAGACATTGGGAGAAGACCCTCCCACAAGGCACCATCAAATCATGGGCCGAGTGTAAGAAGGCCTTTCTCTCAAAGTTCTTCTCAAGCACCTGGACAACACGGTTGAGAAGCGAAATCAGCGGTTTCACTCAAAGGAACAATGAGACATTTAATGAGGCAATGGAGCGTTTCAAAGACTACACGATCCAATGTCCTCATCACGGGTTCAGCGAGGAGACACTACTCAGTACCATATACCGTGGAGCTTCACCAAAGATCAGGTTGTTGCTTGACACAGCTAGCAAAGGGAACTTCCTCGGTCAGGAGGTAGAAGAGGGTATGGAGCTGATAGAAAACTTGGCATTGAGTGATGGCAATTACGCTGAGGATTATGACCGTGCACCGAGAGGATCAGAGTTAGAGTCTCACAAGAAGGAGCTCAAATCTTTGCATGAGAAGATAGATAAGCTGGTGTTAGCCAATCAGAAGCATGTTCACTTTGTTGGTGAAGCGGATGAGAACCAAGAGGAGTTAGAGTTGAGCCAAGAAGAAGCCAATTGGGTGGCGGGACAGAACAACTACAAATCTCAAGGCTACAACCAAGGCTACCAGAACAACAACCTCTGGTCTCTACCAAGAACAACGAGGACGTTGTAATTCAAGAGGGGGAGGGTAAACCTTCGGCTGATGATGATGAGATTAACTTTGACAACGTTTGGATCCAAGGGTCAAGAAGAGGAGACAAAGCAGTTGCTGAGAAGAAAGCTGAGCAAACCACTAAGGAGAAGAATGCTTATGTGCCTCCACCTTATGTACCTAAGCTGCCTTTTCCTGGCCGCTTCAAGAAGCAACTCATAGAGAAGCATAGAATCCTCTTTGAGAAGCATCTTAAGGACGTGGAGATCAAGCTACCTCTCGTTGACTGCCTTGCAATGATGCCTAAATGCGCCAAATTCTTCAAAGACACTCTCGTGAAGAAGAATAAGGAAAGCAAGGAGGTACTTGTTCTAAGTGAAGAGTGTAGTCCTGTAATACATAAGGAGATAGTCCCTAAGAAGTTGGGAGACCTTGGAAGCTTCACTATACCCTGCGCTTTAGGCCCTCTAGAGTTCAAGAGTTGCTTATGTGATCTCGGAGCTAGCATAAACCTGATGCCTCACTCCGTGGCTAAGAAGCTTGGTTTTACTCGTTTCAAAGACTGTCGGATCTCGTTGGTACTGGCTGATAGGAGTGTGAGGCTACCAGTGGGGCTGCTTGAAGATTTACCGGTGCGAATACGTGGTGTGAACGTGCCTACGGACTTTGTCGTGTTGGAGTTGGATGAAGAGCCTAAGGATCCACTCATCTTAGGGAGACCATTCCTTGCAACCGCCGGGGCTATCATAGATGTGAAGAATGGGAAGATTGCCTTGCATTTGGGAAAGGAGATAAGGCTTGACTTCGACATCAATGAGGTTCTGAAGATGCCGACCATTGAAGGGCAAGCTTTCTATATTGAAACGATGGATGCTTTAGCGGATGAGTTGCTGGAAGTGCTGGCTCTAGAAGACCATCTGAAGCTAGCACTGACTAAGGAGCCAGGGGAGTTTGGCTATGTGGACCAGAGGATGAATGGAGTGAGCTGTTAGCCCCAAAGGTGGACCTTAAGGAGCTCCCAAAAGGGCTAAGGTATGCTTTCTTAGGGCCTAATAACACTTATCCCGTGATTGTGAATGAAAACCTTAGTGATGATGAGTTGCACTCACACCTGACTGAGCTGAGAAAGTATATGAAGGCGATTGGGTACTCTTTAAGTGACATCAAGGGCCTTTCACCAATGCTTTGCACTCATAGGATTCACTTGGATAATGAGAACGTCTATTCTATAGAACATCAAAGGCGTTTGAATCCTAATTTGAAAGAGGTTGTTAAGAAAGAAATCCTTAAGCTTTCAGAGGCTGACGTGATCTATCCCATAAGTGACAGCACGTGGGTTTCTCCTGTACACGTGGTGCCTAAGAAGGGAGGGATCACGGTCATAATGAATGAAAAGGATGAGCTTATTCCTACTAGAACCATCACTGGTCATAGGATGTGTATTGATTATAGGAAACTTAACCTTGCGACTAGGAAAGACCATTTCCCTTTGCCTTTTATTAATCAAATGCTTGAGAGACTTGCTAATCACCCTTACTACTGTTTTCTCGATGGGTATAGCAGTTTCTTTCAAATACCAATTCACCCAAATGATCAGGAGAAGACGACCTTCACATGTCCCTACGGTACCTTTGCATATCGAAGGATGCCGTTTGGATTGTGTAATGCACCGGCTACGTTTCAGCGGTGTATGATGTCGATCTTCTCCGATCTTATAAAGGAGATGGTAGAGGTGTTCATGGATGACTTCTCTGTCTGTGGTGCGTCCTTTCCTGCGTGTTTGTTGAATCTTTGCAGGGTACTAAAACGTTGTGAAGAGACAAACTTGGTGCTGAACTGGGAGAAATGCCACTTTATGGTTAAGGAAGGGATCGTGCTTGGTCATAAGATATCAGAGAAGGGCATTGAGGTTGATCAGGCTAAAGTGGAGGTCATGATGGGTCTTGAGCCGCCGGTTAATGTTAAGGGAGTCAGAAGCTTCTTGGGACATGCAGGGTTCTATAGGCGCTTCATCAAGGATTTCTCCAAGATTGCACGCCCTCTTACACGGCTGTTGTGCAAGGAAGCTGAGTTTGTGTTTGATGAGGAGTGTTTGAAAGCTTTCGTGACCATCAAGGAAGCCCTTACATCAGCTCATATAGTCCAAGCACCAGACTGGTCTCTTCCTTCTGAGATCATGTGTGATGCTCGTGACTACGCCGTAGGAGCCGTTCTTAGTCAGAAGAAAGACAAGAAGCTACACGTGATCTACTATGCTTCAAGAACCTTGGATGACACGCAAACAAGATACACCACTACGGAGAAGGAGTTGCTTGCAGTAGTCTTCGCCTTTGAGAAGTTCAGATCGTATCTCGTTGGTTCCAAAGCTATTGTATACACGGATCACGCTGCGTTGCGATACATCTACTCGAAGAAAGACACTAAGCCTCGGCTCTTAAGATGGATTCTCTTACTCCAGGAGTTTGACATGGAGATTAAAGACAAGAAAGGAATAGAAAACGGAGTCGCTGACCATCTCTCACGGCTAAGGATCAACGAGTCTCTCCCCTTAGATGACTCTCTTCCAGAAGAGCAGCTTATGGCGATTACCACGGCTGTTTGTGGAAAGCTAGAAGGGAAGTTTGAGGAGGTGTTGAGTTTCAAAGAATAGGATCTACCGTGGTATGCTGATGTGGTGAACTATCTAGCGTGTGGTGAGGAACCAACACATCTCGACAACTATCACAAGAAGCGGTTTATGAGAGAGGCTAGTGACTACTTTTGGGACGAGCCCTACTTATACAAGAGAGGAGTAGACAGTTTGTACCGGAGATGTGTTACAAAGGAAGAAGCCAGGGACATCCTCTATCATTGCCATGGCTCTTCCTACGGAGGACACTTCGCCTCATTCAAGACTGCCACGAAAGTGTTGCAAGCCAGTTTCTGGTGGCCGTCCATTTTTAAAGATGCACACGAGTTTGTGAAGAGCTGTGAGGCATGTCAACGAGCAGGGAATATAACTAAGAGGAACGAAATGCCTCAAGTTCCTATCTTCGAGGTTCGACGCGTGGTGGATAGACTTCATGGGGCCATTTCCTTCTTCATATGGCAACAAATACATCCAAGTAGCAGTGGATTATGTCTCTAAATGGGTTGAAGCTGTTGCTTCCCCTACAAACGACTCTAAGGTGGTAATCAAGCTGTTCAAAAGTATCATCTTCCCGAGGTTTGGGGTACCCAAGGTTGTTATAAGCGATGGAGGAAGCCACTTCATAAACAAGGTCTTCGAGAACCTCTTGAGAAAGTATGGAGTTAAGCATAAGGTGGCTACACCGTATCACCCTCAAACAAGCGGTCAAGTGGAAGTCTCCAATAGGCAAATCAAGGCCATACTAGAGAAGACCGTCGGAGCAACAAGGAAAGACTGGGCAGTCAAGCTGGACGACGCTCTTTGGGCCTACCGTACCGCCTTCAAAACGCCGATTGGTACAACTCCTTTCACTCTACTCTATGGTAAGGGCTGTCACCTCCCGGTTGAGCTGGAACACCGTGCGTTGTGGGCTGTGAAGAGGCTGAACTTTGACCTCAAGACTGCTCTGGAGAGACGCCTTATTCAGCTACACGAACTGGATGAGTTGAGGCTGAACGCTTACGAGAGCTCTCAGATATACAAGGAGCAGACTAAGGAGACTCATGACAAGAAGTTAGTTGCCAAGGAGCTTAAGGAAGGAGGGCAAGTGTTGCTGTACAACTCGAGGCTCAAACTCTTCCCGGGCAAGCTGAAATCAAGGTGGAGCGGACCGTTCGTGATTCAAGAAGTGTTGCCGTATGGAGCTGTTACTCTGATGGGAAAAAGTGGCAGTGCATTCACCGTCAACGGACACAGAGTCAAGCCTTACTTGGCAGACGGCTATGACAAGGAGAGTACCTCGGTGCTTCTCCAAGACCCACCATCCGCTTAAACCAAGTAAGGTCTAGCTAAAGACGTTAAAGAAAGCGCACTTGGGAGGCATTCCCATGTTTATCTTGTACATATTCCTGCTTTATTTCCCTTTCAGTTTTATGTTTTTATTCTGCAAGTGTGTAGGAACAGGTATAAGGAGTGTAAACCTTGACCTTGAGGTCTAAAAGGGGCGATAGGAGTTAAGATAAGGCTAGAGATCGAGTGCTAGATCGACTGATCCTGCCTCGATCTTTGCTAGATCGAGTCAGTGAATCGAGAGGAGTCACTCGATCTAGACGAGAACGAGTGACAGGATCGACCTTGACGAAAAAGGATCGATCGATCCAAAACGGATCGACCGATCTAATTTCTCTCGGGAAAATCAGTTGGAAATAGATCGATCACTCGACTCGATCCATCACTCGATCTATGCCAAATCGACCCCTAAATCGAGGACATAGCTCGATCATGAGGACTTAGCCGTGGAGCCAACATCTCAATGATCGAGCGAGCCAATCAATCCAAGACTCGATTCATCATGAATCGAGTCTCAAATCAAGTAACCCTCTCGATCTAAGCCATTATGGGCATGAGATCGAGTCCTAGATCGACCAAATGGACTCGATCTCATGCCGAGGTAACATTTTCTTTCCCTCCCTTACTCTTTTCCCTCCAACTTTTGAATTCAAAACTTGGTCAAGGCAAGCATTTTTGACCATGAAAGATGTGCCTTGACCAAGACTTTGTCAGAAAAACCACTTTTACTACCCATTGTTTTGATTTTTGCTAGCCTTTAAATATTTCAACAACCTCTCACCCTCTCATTCCTGTTTTTCTCGAAAATTTTAAGCAAAGAGAGTGAGAGTTTCGGTTTTCAAAAGCTAGCAAAGATATTCTGCATTTCTTGCAAAGGTATTTTCAAAAATTTAATGATTTAATTTTAGAAAATTTCCTTTAAATTCGCAAGATCTTGTTCTAGAATATAGGGTCGGTTTTGATTTTTAAAAAACTAGCTAAGTAAAAGGAATAATTCTAGATTTTTTAGTATCTAAAGATATGATTCTCCTTTATTTAGCTATGATTTTTATTTATTCCCCAAAATTCTAGGGTAGTTTTTATAAGTTCTCTCCTTCTCTTCTCTCATTCTCATTAAAACCGCCGTTTGCTGATCAAATTTCTTTAGAAACTTATTTCAGGAACAATGGCCCCAAAGAGAACAAGAGAAGCGACAGCACAAGAAGGAGAAGGACAAGAAGTGGCAGTTCAAGAGAGGGTCAGATGGAGTAAGGATGAGAAGAGGGACAAGAAACGGCTGGAAAGGCTCCGGTTTGAGCCTACCAAGTTTGCTGATCGAGAGCTGTTGTCTAAGCCAGGGATTCTTGGGGATTTCAACCAACTCCTCAAGAACATTGGCTTGAGATGTCAGTCACGGATGGATTGCCCAACCATTCCTCAAGTGACAATAGACTTCCATGCCACCTTGGAGTTCCGTTACGAGAATCCTAGCACACTGGTCCCTTCTCAAAGTCGCCTCTACTTCAAGGTTGGCCGTCAAGCCTATTCACTCTCCATCCCTGAGCTATGCCAAGCTTATGGTCTCAACGCGGATGCTTACAAGGTCGAGTTCCCCGCCTTCAAGAAAGCCGATGACTTTTGGGACCTGATCAGCAATGAAGACTACAAAGCCAACACCGCCAAGATCAAGCGAGTAAGGAGCCTGGTGCTGAGGTACACTCTGAAGCTGATTGCCAAAACGTTTAGTGGAAGATCTGTTGCTCCCACGGTCACGAAGACAGAGCTATGCTTCCTGTTCCAAGGTGTGAAGCACTTGGTGTGTGATCCGGATGCAAATGACGAGCCCATGGAGGATGAACTCGGCGATGAAGTGAACTACGGGTGTGTGCTCGCGGCTTCCTTGGTGAAATACAAGGCTTATGCCTTGCGGTGGAAGGCAACTTCCTCTTACATTGGCGGTTTCCTTACTCCTCTGTTCGTGCAAGCTGGTGTACCCATTCACGACTTTGCTCACGTCCCAACCAGAGCTTTCATGGACGAGGCATACATGAGGAACACTGACAGCTTGGAACGCACGCCAGAGGAAGGGTTCTACGCCTACCTCTTCATAGACGACGAAGATAAGAAGAGAGTGTGCATCCTGCCCAACAAAGATGAAACCGAGCTGCTTGGTGTTGGGAACGTCGAGTTCTTGCCCACGGAAGAAGAATGCTTTGCCCCTTTAGGAGGATCACCTGCTTCAACGATTGCCCCTCGTCAAAGGTCAGAGCCTCCAGCCACGGAAGATGAGATGCCCGAGGCCTACACACTTCCCAAGCTAGACTTCGAGCCGAGTGACAAAAACCGAGAAGTTCCTAGCATCAGTTGTGGAGATGCAAAGGAAGATCAACAAGTGGCAAGGCAAGATGCTCAAGAAGCTTGGAAAGAAAGTCAAGGCACTTCAGGGAGGCTCGCCTAAGAAAGCTGCAAGTCAAGAGGTGCAACAACCCGAGAAGAGAAGGCTCTCAACCGGTGGAGTTGTCATCCGCGAGACCCAAGGAACCACCATCCAGCCGGCGCGCCACTCTCTCCAAGAACCAGCCGACAAGGGCAAAGCAACAATCTCTAGGTCCTCTGGAACATCCTCAAGTTCCAGCCGAGACTAGACCAGAGGTAACAACCTTCTTCCATTGTACATAACCGCTCATATTTGCTTCCTTTTGCTTTGTGCTTTGATGCTCCTTCGAATGAGTTTGCCACCGGGACGGTGTCAAGCAAGTTTGGGGGAGTACATGTGTGATTTGACTTGTGTTCTTTGATCTTATTTTCCTTTAGCATCCTTGAGTCTTTAGTTCATGAAAAATTGGTAAAATTTTTTAAATTTTTTCAAAGATTCATGTAGTTGCATTCATCTTGTCAAAACATGTTAGGATTGAGTCTAGAGTTTCTCATAGCATCTAGGTTGTTTGCATTTTGCATAAGGGGTTAGAATTTCTTAAAAAGGTGTTTTTACTTATGAATTGTTTCAATGCCCTAGTTAGTAGTTCTCTAATGCTTTGTCTATGCTTTGAAAGTAAGTTCTTACCATGCTTGGATCATTTGTTAGGATTTTCGTGGCTTGAATTGAACTCTCATGATTTGAAACTCATCCTAATAAGTGAGAACCTTAATTTAAAACTCTAATTATCATCCTTATGCATTTGAAAATAAACACATGGTTTTAAAATATTTAGGCTCTCTTCTTCTTTTTTACCACTCTTTGTGAGCCTAAGTAGAACTCCCTCCTTGAACCTTACCCTTCTTTGAAGCCAAATGTTCTTGTGTGACATCTTTGTGAGGCCTTCCTTTTGGTTTGAACTTGGCATAAAGTGTTAGGTTTAGGCGACATGATTTGGTTTTCATATGATTGCTAGCTTTGCATTTTGAAGCTAGGTATAGGCTTAGGATAAGTTTGGGGGATCATTGGGGTTGCTTTCTTGCCTATTTGTTCTCGGTTTCAAAGAACTTTGTGTTTTAAAGAAAGAAATGGGTTTTAAGTGAAAGGTTGTTTTTAAAACTAAGTATGCTCTAATAAATTTCAGGAGGTAGCTCTCCCATAATAAAAAAAAAGAGAAAAAAAGAAAAGAAAAAGAAATAAAAAGAGCCTAAGTGCCAAATAAAGAAACAAATAAAAGAAAAAAATAATAATAAGAGAGCTACCAATAAGAAATACCTAAAGAGCAAAAATATTTTTTCAAAACCTTTTCACTAGCCTAAAAAGTTTAAAAATGTTCTTGTTTCGGATTGGGGGTTGCTAAGTTTTGTGAAGAAAAAGGGTAGACTCTTAAGTGGTGAGTGAGGATAAATTTGTTAAATGAGAGGGGTATAGGATCGTTTGATAGTTAACATGGGTAGATGAGAATCTAATCATGTATGCATAAATTGTCTTTACCTTTAGCATTATGCACAAGTTCAGCCATTTTTGAGAGAAACCCTTGTTCTAATTATAAACCCTTTTCAAATGAGATCATTCAATGCTCATAACCTTCACCCTTAGCCAAATGTGTTTTGCTTTAAAGTGCATAAGTATGATTCATGGTTCGAATGTTAATGAATGTTAAAGGATGAGTTTCTTTGATTGTTATGAATAGGAGAGTCATGATTTGAATTTCTCTGTGTGATGAGTATGGCTAAGTTCTTTGGAGTATGAGTGTAAGCATAGCATTTTAGAACTGTTAACTAGGTACTTGAGATTGATTCATTTGAAAGGCACCTTTGCAAAAAGTTTAAACCCCCATTCATTGTTTCGGCATTTTGGGAAGGCAGCGACGTCCTTTTCCTATAATAACTTTTTAGATCCTTATCTTTTTCTTGATGTTTTCTCTCTCGTTTTCGTGAAGAACACCATTGTTGAACTCGCGTGTTTCTTAAGATTTGTATTCAAATCATTTCTGTTCAATCTAGTTTTCTTTTCATGTTCATCGTCTCGTTTCATATGCTTTGCTTGATTTACTCTATGTGTAGCGAGTAGTTTCTTTGGGTTCGGGGTTGAGAGGATTAAGGGGTCAAAAGGGTTTCGATCTTGGGGTTTTTTCTAAACGTTTTCAAAGGCTATCTTTTCTAAGGTGCTGAGATCTCAATGCTTGAAGACTCTCACGTCAAGAGCTTCATGATCCGAGAGGTTCCTTACCTTGACAGGATCCAGGAGCCTCGGAAGATCACACCTTAAAGACTAGTTACCCCTTCCCAAAAGCCATGGAAGTTTGGGGGATTAGTTATGCCATTCGTTTGAAATCTGTTTTCCTTGGCTTTCGACCTCTCTTTCCACCAAAAGCCATGGGTTTGGAGGAGAGGATGAAGGAGTGATCTATACCGAAAGCCACGGATAGATCTTGTTTAGTTTTCAAGGCTTAGAGATCCTCACCAAGTGAGTCGATTTAAAGTTTTAAACCCAAGGTCGAACCTTTGAAACCCTTGACCATGAATCTCAACCCTAGGCCCTTTCTCTTAGCATCTTTACATCTTATCTCATCTTTCGCTTGATCTCTGATAGCATCCTGGTCATTAGTTTTACTGTTCTTGCATTTTTAGACGAGATCAATTGTTACTGCTCGATCTAGTGGTCGATCGCATGGTCGATCCACTAGTCGAATTTTAATAATTCGAAGCTTTCTCCTTTAATTATTCTGTTTATTTCTCGTGGTAGTTTCTTCCTTTCTAGTATTTTTAAAATAGTTTTCATTCTGTTTAAGTTGTTGCATCTAGTTTTTAGAGATTTTCTCATAAACCGTCTCATTTCGCTTAGATTTGCATTAGTCCTTGTATTCTCTGTGCATTCTCTATCATCCTAGAAGTGGATTGACTCTCTCTTTCTTGCTGTACTACAACATGTCTTGCATTTGAGTTTGATAACCTCACTGCAATATAAACCGTACTAAAAGTGATTATCAGTATTCACAAGGCTACAACCAGAACAACAATCACTCATACCGTAGCACCAACGTCGCGAACCCTAAGGATCAAGTGTGCCCTGCTCAGCAAGCATAGCCTTTCGTACCATACAACAAAGGTTTTCAGCCGAGTTGTGGCTTCCAAAGGCAAAGGCAGAACAACTTCCAAGGACAACAGCAAGGAAACAAGGGTTATACGCCAATGTACCCTCCGGGCTTGATGTTACTGCATATTGCATGTATATTGCATACATATAAGTTAGCTTTTCATGCATTTACATCACACTTTAGGCTAGATTGCATCACTTTAGGTCCTGGAGCATTCTTGCACCAGCATACGCATGTTCCTTGCATTTTGCATCATATTCAGGTTGTTTCTGGCTACTTTGGAGTCGTGGAGTTCGTGGACGTGCTGAGGCTAGTGTGGAGGTTCGTGGGAACAACGGATGTTTGCTAAGGACCAGAGATCGGGGAGCAGATCGAGCACGGCCGGTCGATCTAGGTGAGATCGACCAGAAGATCGAGTAGTCCTTCCGATCCAAGGAACCTGATCGAGACGGAGAAGTGAAGCAATCGATCAAGTGGTACGGACGTAAATGACGCCATGCAAAGAGAGAGCAAGATCGAGTTCCCCTCCCTTACGCGAGCAAACGATTTTTGGGACTTGATTAGCAACGAAAACTACAAGGCCAACACCGCAAAAATCAAGAGTGAGAAGCCCGGTGCTGAGGTACACCTTGAAGCTGATCGCCAACACATTCAGCGGACGGTCAGTTGCTCCCACGGTCACGAAGACCGAGCTTTGCTTCTTGTTCCAAGGCGTAAAGCATTTGTTGTGTGATCCGACGGAGAATGATGAGCCTATGGAGGATGAACTCGGCGATGACGTGAACTATGGATGCGTACTTGATGCCTCTTTGGTGAAGTACAAGGCATATGCCTTGCGGTGCAAGGCAAGCTCTTCAATCATTGGCGGTTTCCTCACTCCTCTGTTCATACAAGCCGGCGTACCTATACATGATTCCACACCCGTCCCGGCTAGAGCTTTCATGGATGAGATCTACATGAGGAATACCGACAGTTTGGGACGCACGCCAGCAGAAGGGTTCTATGTTTATCTTTTCATCGACGACGAACATGAGAAGAGAGTGTGCATACTACCAAACAAGGACGAGACCGAGCTGCTTGGTGTTGGGAACATCGAGTTCTTGCCAACCGTAGAGGAGTGCTTTGCTCCTCTACGAGGAACGCCTGCCCCAGCGATTGCTCCACGTCAAAGGTCGGAGTCCCCTGCCACGGAAGATGAGATTCCCGAGGCTTACACCCTTCCCAAGATAGACTTCGAGCCGCGAACCAAAACGGAGAAATTCCTAGCATCTGTTGTGGAGATGCAAAGGAAAATCAACAAATGGCAAGGCAAAATGCTCAAGAAACTTGCCAAAAAGGTCAAATCGCTTCAAGGAGGCTCGCCTAAGAAAGCTGCAAGTGATGAGGTTCAACAACCCGAGAAGAGGAGGCTTTCAACCGGTGGAGTTGTCATCCGTGAGACTCAAGGCAGCAACATTCAACCGGCGCGTCTCTCTGTTCAAGAGCCAGGCTCCAAAGGCAAAGCCGTAGCATCTAGCTCCTCTGGAACATCCTCAAGTTCCAGCCGAGACTAGACCTGAGGTAACAACCTTCTTCCATTGTACATACCGCTCATGTTTGCTTCTTTTCGCTTTGTGTTTTGGTGCTCCTTTGAATTTGTTTGCCACCGGGACGGTGTCAAGCAAGTTTTGGGGGAGTATGTGTGTGGTTTGACATGTTTATTCTGATCTTATTTTCACTTTAGCATCCTTGAGTCTTCATTGCATGAAAAATTGGTAAAATTTTTAATTTTTTTTCAAAGATTCATGTAGTTGCATTCATCTTGTTAAGCATTTTAGGATTGAGTCTAGAATTTTTAAAGCATATAGGTTGTTCACATTTGCATAAGGGGTTAAAGTTTTTCTTAAAAAGGTGTTTTGAACTCATGAATTGTTTCAATACCCTAGTTAGTAGTTCTCTAATGCCTTGCTCATACTTTGAAAATAAGTTCTTACCATGCTTGGATCACTTGCTATGATTTTCGTGACTTGAATTGAAATCTCAAGATTTGAAGCTTGTCCGAATAAGAGAAAACCTTAATCTGAAATTTTAATTATCATCCTTATGCATTTGAAAATGAACACATGGATTCAAAAATATTTAGGCTCTCTTTTTCTTTTCACCACTCTTTGTGAACCTAAGTAGAACTCCCACCTTGACCCTTACCTTTCCTTGAAGCCAAGTTTTCTTGTGTGACATCATTGTGAGGCATTTTTCCGGTTTGAACTTAGCATAAAGTGTTAGGTTTAGGCGACATGATTAGGTTATCATATGATTGATAGCTTTGCATTTTGAAGCTAGATTTAGGCTTAGAATAAGTTTGGGGGTTTAAGGGGTTGTTTTCATGTTTATGTGCTCTCGGTTTCAAAAGAGTTTGGTATTTGAAGAAAGAAAATGGTTTTAAGTGAAAGGTTTTAAAAAAAAAGAAATATGTGAAGAGCAAATTATTTTCAACCTTTTCACTTACCTAAAAGGATAAAAAAATGCTTTCTGTTTTGAATTGGGGAATGCTAAGCTTTTGCTTTTAGAAAAGGGTAGATTCTAAGTGGTGAATGAGCTTAAAAGATAATAAATGAGAGGGGTTTAGGATCATTGTTAGTTTACATGGATAGATGAGAATCAATAGCCTTCACCTTTAGCATTATGCATAAAGTTCTTACCATTTTTTAGAAAATCCTTGTTTTAAATGAAAACCCTTTTCTAATGAGATCATTCTATGCTCATAACCTGCACCCTTAGTCAAATGTGTTCTGCTTTAAAATGCATAAGTTTGATTCATGGTTCAGTTATTAATGAATGTTAAAGGATGAATTTCTTTGATTGTTTGGAATATGAGAGTCATGATCTGAATTTCTTTGTGTGATGAGTATGGCTAAGTTCTTTGGAGTATGAGTGTGCGCATTGCATTTTAGAACTAGTAACTAGGACATTGAGATTGATTCATTTGAAAGGCACCTTTGCAAGAAGCTTAAACCCCCGTCTTTTCTAAAACCTCTCTTCCATTTCTTATTTTCAGTTGCTTAAGGGCAAGCAAGAAGTAAGTTTGGGGGAGTTGATGTTACTGCATATTGCATGTATTTTGCATACATATAAGTTAGCTTTTCCTGCATTTACATCACACTTTAGGCTAGATTGCATCACTTAGGTCCTAGAGCATTCTTGCACCAGCATACGCATGTTCCTTGTATTTTGCATCATATTCAGGTTGTTTCTGGCTACTTTGGAGTCGTGGTGTTCGTGGACGTGCTGAGGCTAGTGTGGAGGTTCGTGGGAACAACGGATGTTTGCTAAGGACCAGAGATCGGGGAGCAGATCGAGCACGGCCGGTCGATCTAGGTGAGATCGACCAGAAGATCGAGTAGTCCTTCCGATCCAAGGAACCTGATCGAGACGGAGATCGAGCGAAGCAATCGATCAAGTGGTACGGACGTAAATGACGCCATGCAAAGCGAGAGCCAGATCGAGTCCACCACCCGATCCGCCAAAAGATCGATACCAGGATCGGATGCAACACTCGATCCACCAAAGAAGATCGAGACACAGATCGAGTTGAAGACACGATATCCGAAGATGGTCGAGAAGCATGCTCGATCTCGAGGTCGATCTCAGTCCTTTCAACTGTTTTTGGCCGCTAGCGAGGGGGGGACCATCGAGCTGTTTGGCCCATTTTGGGAAGGCGGCGATGATCTTTTCCCACACACTTTTTCATTCTTATCTTTTTATGCTTTTTCTCTCTGGTTTGGAGACGATCCGCCATTGTTAGACTTTGAGCTTTGTTCTTGAATATTTTGAATCGTTTAAGCTTAATCCATCGTTTTTTATGTTTATCATTTCATTCTTCATGCTTTACTTTGTTTACTTAATGTGTAGTGAGTAGTTTCATTTGGGTTTCGGGGTTGAGAGGATTCAAGGGGTCTAAAGGGTTTTCAAGTTTGTTGTTTTCTCATTCTTAATAGCTTTCTCTTCTAAGATGTTGAGTTCCGAAGGCTTATAGAGTCTCACGCCAAGATCTTTATGATCAGAGAGAGCTCTTACCTTGACAGGATCCAGAGATCTCTGAAAATCACATCTTAGAGGCTAGTTACTCTTTCCCAAACGCCATGGTAGTTTAGAGGACTAGTTAAGCCGCGTGGTTGAAATCTGTCTTCCTTATAAAGTGATGGAGGAAGCCACTTTATAAACAAGGTCTTCGAGAACCTCTTGAGAAAGTATGGGGTTAAGCATAAGGTGGCTACACCGTATCATCCTCAAACAAGCGGTCAGGTGGAAGTCTCCAACAGGCAAATCAAAGCTATTCTGGAGAAGACCATTGGAGCAACAAGGAAGGACTGGTAAGCGAAGCTAGACGATGCTCTTTGGGCCTACCATACTGCTTTCAAGATGCCGATTGGTACAACTCCTTTCACTCTACTCTATGGCGAGGGCTGTCACCTCCCGGTTGAGCTAGAACACCGTGCATTATGGGCTGTGAAGAGGCTGAACTTTGATCTCAAGACGGCTCAGGAGAGGCGCCTTATTCAGCTACACGAACTGGACGAGTTGAGGTTGAATGCTTACGAGAGCTCTAAGATCTACAAGGAGCGGACTAAGGAGGCTCATGACAAGAAATTGGTTGCCAAGGAGCTTAAGGAAGAAGGGCTGGTGTTGCTGTACAACTCGAGGCTCAAACTCTTCCCGGGCAAGCTGAAATCAAGGTGGAGCGGACCGTTCGTGATTCAAGAGGTCTTGCCGTATGGAGCTGTTACTCTGATGGGAAGAAGTGGTAGTGCATTCACCGTCAATGGACACAGAGTCAAGCCCTACTTGGCGGACAGCTTTGATAAGGAGAGTACCTCAGTGCTTCTCCAAGACCCACCATCCGCCTAGACCAAGTAAGGTCTAGCTAAAGACGTTAAAGAAAGCGCACTTGGGAGGCATTCCCATGTTTATCTTGTACATACTTCTGCTTTCATTTCTCTTTCAGTTTTATGTTTTTATGTTGCAAGTGTGTAGGAACAGGTATAAGGAGTCTAAACCTTGACTTTGAGGTCCAAAAGGGGCAATAGGGGTTAAGATAAGGCTAGAGATCGAGTCAGTGAATCGAGAGGAGTCAGTCGATCTAGACGAGAACGAGTGACAAGATCGACCTTGACGAAAAAGGATCGATCGATCCAAATCGGATCGACCGATCTAATTTCTCTCGGGAAAATCTATTGAAAATTGATCGATCAGTCGACTCGATCCACCACTCGATCTATGCCAAATCGACCCCTAAATCGAGGACATAGATCGATCAGAGGGACTTAGCCGAGGAGCCAACATCTCAATGATCGAGAGAGCCAATCGATCCAGGACTCGATTCACCTTGAATCGAGTCTCAAATCGAGTAACCCTCTCGATCTAAGCCATTTTGGGCATGAGATCGAGTCCTAGATCGACCAAAAGGACTCGATCTCATGCTGAGGTAACAATTTTCTTTCCCTCCTTTAATCCTTTCCATCCAATTTTTAAATTCAAAACTTGGTCAAGGCAAGCATCTTTGACCATGAAAGATGTGTCTTGACCAAGACTTTTGTCAGAAACCACCTTGACCACCCATTGTTTTGGTTTGCTAAAGTCTTTATATATCTCAAATTATCTCTCACCCTCTCATTCCTGTTGATGTCATTGCATTCTGCATACATTTTGCATACTCATTAGATAGTTTTTCATGCATTTGTATCATGTTTTAGGTTAGATTTGCATCACTTAGAGTCCTAGAGCATTCTTGCATCAGCATTTGCATTTTCTCTGCATTTTGCATCCATTCCAGGTTGTTTATGGTTGCTTTGGAGACACGGAGGTTCGTGGAGGTGTGGAGACCAATGTAGCGGTTCATGGAAGCTCGGGAAAATGCTAAGGACCAGTGATCGAGGAGCAGATCGAGCATGACCGGTCGATCTAGGAGTTGATCGACCAGAAGATCGAGCCAACTAGGCGATCCAAGGATAATGATCGAGACGGAGATCGAGTGAAGCAGTCGATGCATCGGTACAGACGTAAATGACGCCATGCAGAGCGAGAGCCGGATCGAGTACACCACTCGATCCTCCCGGAGATCGATACCGAGATCGGATGCAACACTCGATTCACCACAGAAGATCGAGACCCGGATCGAGCCGAAGACACGATGGCCGGATATGATCGAGAGACCAACTCGATCCAATGGTCGATCTCTGTCCTTTCAACCGTTTTTGGCTGTTAGCGACGGGGGGGACCATTGGACTGTTTTGGCATTTTTGGCAAAGGCGGCGACTACTTTTCGATAATTTTTGAGATTTTTACCTTCTCTCCAAGTTTTAGTTTTTCTCTCTGGGTTTTTCGGAAGAACACCATTGTAGAACAGTTTCAAGCTTTTGTATTTTCGAATCTTTATCGTTTTTAATCCAGTTTATCTTTCATGTTTATCGTTTCTTCTCTTCGTCCTTGCCTGATTTCCTTTATGTGTAGTGAGTAGTTCATTCAGGGTTAAGGGTTGAGAGGATTAAGGGGTAGAAAAGGTTCGATCTTGGTTTGTTTTCTAAACGTTTTAAATCTATCTCTTCTAAGGTGATGAAAGCTTAATGCTTGAAGACTCTCACGCCAAGAGCTTCACGATCCGAGAGGTCCCTTACCTTGACAGGATCCAGGGACCTCGGAAGATCTCACCTTAGTGATTAGTTACCCCTTCCCAAAAGCCATGGTAGTTTGGGGGACTAGTTAAGCCATTGTTCGAAATCTGTTTTCCTTGCCTTTCAACCTCTTTTTCCACCAAAAGCCATGGGTTTGGAGGAGAGGATGAAAGAGTGATCTATACCGAAAGCCACAGATAGATCTTGTTTTGTTTTCGAGGCTTAGAGACCCTCACCAAGTGAGTCGATCTAAAGTTTCAAACCCAAGATCAACCTTTGAAAACCCTTATCTGAATCTCGACCCTGAAACCCTTCTCTTTAGCTTATTTGCGTCGCATATCACCTTTTGCTTGTTGTTTGATAGCTTCCTGGTCTTTAGATTCCTTGTTCTTACGATTTTAGACGAGATCGATCGTTTCTGCTCGATCTAGTGGTCGATCTTGTGGTCGATCCACTAGTCGAATTTTAACAATTCGAAGCTCTTCCCTTTAATTTATCTGTTTGTTCCTCGTGGTAACTGCTTGCTTTCTAGTATTTTTAAAATAGGTTTCACTCTGTTTAGGTTGCTGCAATTAGTTTTCAAGATTTTCTCAACAAACTGTCTCATTTCACTTAGATTTGTCCTAGATCTTGCATTCTCTGTGGATTCTCTATCACCTAGAACTGGATTGACACTCTCTGCTTGCCTTACTACAACGTTGCATGCATTAGAGTTTTGATAAGTTCTCTGCTGCATTAGACCGTAAGAAGAAAAACCTCATTATCAAATGGCGCCATTGCCATTCTAGGTTGCTTAGAGAACATAGAGATTTGGGTCTTAGCAAAGACTAAGTCTTTACCTTTTTTTCAAGTTACTAATACTATTCTAAACCGTGTACTTTCAGGTACATGAATTTACGTTCACGTGGAGATAACAACCTTCTTCAACCGCTTGACAACATACATCAACTCGGATACTCACGTCAAAGGAGAGTCAGAGATCAAACAAGAGCTTTTGAAGGGATAGTTCAGAACGGTCAGGTCAACTTTGAAGACATGGCTGAGAATGAGCATCCTGAAGGTCCTCCTCTAGCAGGACGGGGCAATGGTATCCCCCAACACGCGGCTAGACCTCCGAGAATCATAGGAGCCGGAGATGCTCCCAATACCCACCACAATAGGTTTGGGATCACTCCTCCTCCGGTACAAAACAACAACTTTGAGATCAAGCCGGGCTTCATATCTATGGTGCAAAACAACAAGTTCCACGGCTTAGCAATGGAAGACCCGTTGGAACACTTGGACAATTTTGAGCAAGTGTGTGGAATGATCAAGATCAACGGTATATCAGAAGATGCCTTCAAGCTGCGTCTCTTCCCTTTTTCCCTCGGAGACAAAGCTAGACATTGGGAGAAGACCCTACCACAAGGCACCATCACATCATGGGCTGAGTGTAAGAAGGCTTTCCTCTCCAAGTTCTTCTCAAGCACCAGGACTGCTCGGTTGAGAAGCGAAATCAGCGGTTTCACTCAAAGGAACAATGAGACTTTCAACGAGGCTATGGAGCGTTTCAAAGACTACACGATCCAATGTCCTCATCACGGGTTCAGTGAGGAGACTCTACTCAGCACAATCTACCGTGGAGCTTCACCAAAGATCCGGTTGTTGCTTGATACAGCTAGCAAAGGCAACTTCCTCGGTCAAGAAGTAGAAGAGGGTATGGAGCTAATAGAGAACCTTGCATTGAGTGATGGAAACTATGCCGAGGATTATGACCGAGCACCAAGGGGATCAGAACTAGAGTCTCACAAGAAGGAGCTCAAATCGTTGCATGAGAAGATTGACAAGTTGGTCTTAGCTAATCAGAAGCATGTTCACTTCGTTGGTGAAGCTGATGAAAACCAAGAGGAGTTAGAGCTAAGCCAAGAAGAAGCAAATTGGGTAGCCGGTCAGAACAACTACAAGTCTCAAGGCTACAACCAAGGCTACCAGAACAACAACCTCTCTTACCGAAGCACCAATGTAGCCAACCCTAAAGATCAAGTGTACCCTGCTCAACAAGCTAAGCCTTTCATCCCTTACAACAAAGGCTTTCAATCAAGCAGTGGATTCCAAGGTCAAGGGCAAGGCAACTTCCAAGGGCAACAACAACAAAACAAGGGTTATACTTCTAACTACCCTCCGGGCTTTGCACCTCAACAACAACAACAACCGATGCAACAACAAGTTGATCCGGTTCAAGCAATGTTCCAACAGCTAATACAAGGGCAAGCTTCTACAAATCAAAAGTTCGCTGAAATGAACACTCGGCTGGATTCATCCTTAACCGACTTCTCTACTCAAATAACAAACCTCAACAACAAGATCAAGCAGCTAGAGAAGGGCAAAGCAAGCACGAGTGGACAGAACAGCCTTCCGGGAAAATGTGAACAAAATCCAAAGGAGTATGCCAATGCTATTACGTTGAGAAGTGGCAAAGAGCTTGATCCTCCGGTTTCTACAAAGACCAACGAGGACGTTGTAATTCAAGAGGGGGAGGGTAGACTTTCAGCTGATAATGAGGAGATAAACTTTGACGATGTATGGATCGAAGGACCGAGGAGAGGTGACAAGGCATTCGTTGAGAAGAAAGCCGAGAAAACCACCAAGGAGAAGGATGAATACGTGTCCCCACCTTACGTACCAAAGTTACCATTCCCGGGTCGGTTCAAAAAGCAGTTAATAGAGAAGCACCGAATCCTATTTGAGAAGCACTTGAGAGACGTGGAGATAAAGCTGCCTCTTGTAGACTGTCTCGCTATGATGCCCAAGTGCGCCAAGTTTTTCAAGGACACCCTTGCCAAGAAGAACAAAGAAAGCAAAGAAGTGCTTGTACTAAGCGAAGAGTGTAGCGCGGTTATTCATAAGGAGATAGTGCCTAAGAAGCTGGGAGATCCTGGAAGCTTCACCAGACCGTGTGCTTTGGGTCCCCTTGAGTTCAAGAGCTGCTTGTGTGATCTCGGAGCCAGCATAAACTTGATGCCTCACTCCGTGGCTAAGAAGCTTGGTTTCACTCGGTTTAAGGAATGTCGGATCTCATTGGTGTTGGCTGATAGGAGCGTGAGACTACCAGTGGGGTTGCTTGAAGACTTGCCGGTGCGAATCAGTGGAGTAAACGTACCTACAGATTTTGTAGTGCTGGAGATGGACAAGGAGCCGAAAGACCCACTCATCTTAGGGAGACCATTCCTAGCAACCGCCGGAGCCATAATAGACGTGAAGAATGGGAAGATTGCCTTGCATTTGGAGAAAGAAATCAGGCTAGACTTTGACATCAACAAGGTTCTAAAGAAGCCAACCATTGAAGGACAAGCTTTCTATATCGAAACGATGGATGCCTTGGCGGTTGAGTTGCTGGAAGAGCTAGCTATAGAAGACCATTTGAAGCTAGCACTCACTAAGGAGCCAGGAGAGTTTGGCTATGTAGACCAGAGAACTCAAGAGTACGTAAACCTGCTAGATTCGAGGAGGATCATCAAGAATGAAGAAGGATGTTGCCTAGAAATCGACCCCGAGATCGACGCCATCACTCGATCCAGGAGTCAGATCGACAAGCCAATCGAGCACTCAACTCGATCCGGTCCAACAATCGACCAACAGATCGAGAAGGCCGCTCGATCAGGAGAAATAATCGAGTTGACGATCGAGAAAGACCTTCCGATCATTCTAGAGTCCAATCAAGAGATCGACTCAACGCCTCGATCCCTTAATCGATCCATATTAAATCGAGTAAGTGAATCGAGTGAAATGGCTCGATCTAGACGACATCGAGAGGAGAATCGACCGGAAGACTCGATCACAGGAGGGATAGCGATAGAGGAAAGCAGTCTGAAGGGCCATGCCTCGAGTTCAAAGGAGAGTTCCAAGGAGGAGAACAACAACAACAGCCACGAGGATGACTGGAGTGAGCTGTTAGCCCCAAAGGTGGACCTTAAGGAGCTCCCAAAAGGGCTAAGGTATGCTTTCTTAGGACCTAATGACACCTATCCCGTGATAGTAAACGAGAACCTTAGTGATGATGAGTTGCACTCGCTCTTAACTGAGCTGAGAAAGTATAGAAAGGCCATTGGGTACTCTTTAAGTGACATCAAAGGCCTTTCCCTAATGCTATGCACTCATAGGATTCATTTGGATAATGAAAACGCCACTTCTGTAGAACACCAAAGGCGTTTGAATCCTAACTTGAAAGAGGTTGTTAAGAAAGAAATCCTTAAGCTTTTAGAGGCTGACGTGATCTATCCCATAAGTGACAGCACGTGGGTTTCACCTGTACACGTGGTGCCTAAGAAGGGAGGGATCACGGTCATAAGAAATGAAAAGGATGAACTTATCCCTACTAGGACCATTACTGGTCATAGAATGTGTATTGACTATAGAAAGCTTAACCTTGCGACAAGAAAAGACCATTTCCCTTTGCGTTTTATTGATCAGATGCTTGAGAGACTTGCAAATCACCCTTACTACTGTTTTCTCGATGGGTATAGCGGTTTCTTTCAAATACCTATTCACCTAAACGATCAGGAGAAACGACTTTTACATGTCCCTACGGTACCTTTGCATATCGAAGGATGCCGTTTGGATTGTGTAATGCACCGGCTACCTTTCAGCGGTGTATGATGTCGATCTTCTCCGATCTTATAGAGGAGATGGTAGAGGTGTTAATGGATGACTTCTCTGTGTATGGTGCGTCCTTTCCTGCGTGTTTATTGAATCTTTGCAGGGTACTTAAACGTTGTGAAGAAACAAACCTGGTGCTGAATTGGGAGAAATGCCACTTCATGGTCAAGGAAGAGATAGTACTCGGTCACAAGATTTCAGAGAAGGGTATTGAGGTTGATCAGGCTAAGGTTGAGGTTATGATGGGTTTGGAGCCGCCGGTTAATGTTAAAGGGATCAGAAGCTTCTTGGGACACGCGGGGTTCTATAGGCGCTTCATCAAAGACTTCTCCAAGATTGCACGCCCCCTTACACGGCTGTTGTGCAAAGAAGCTGAGTTTGTATTCGATGAGGAGTGTTTGAAGGCTTTCGTGACCATCAAGGAAGCCCTCACGTCAGCCCCTATAGTCCAAGCACCAGACTGGTCTCTCCCTTTTGAGATCATGTGTGATGCTAGTGACTACGCTGTAGGAGCAGTCCTTGGTCAGAAGAAGGACAAGAAGCTGCATGTGATCTACTATGCTTCAAGGACCTTGGATGACACGCAATCACGATACACCACTACGGAGAAGGAGCTGCTTGCAGTAGTCTTCGCCTTTGAGAAGTTCAGATCATATCTCGTTGGCTCCAAGGCTATTGTATACACGGATCATGCTGCTCTACGGTACATCTACTCAAAGAAAGATACCAAACCTCGGCTCTTAAGATGGATTCTTTTGCTTCAGGAGTTTGACATGGAGATTAAAGACAAGAAGGGGATAGAAAATGGAGTCGCTGACCACCTCTCAAGGCTAAGGATCAACGAGTCTCTCCCTTTAGACGACTCTCTTCCAGAAGAACAACTTATAGCAATTACTACCGCGGTTTGTGGGAAGCTAGAAGGAAGGTTTGAGGAAGTGTTGAGTTTCAAAGAGGAGGATCTACCATGGTATGCTGATGTGGTGAACTACCTAGCATGTGGTGAGGAGCCAACACATCCCAACGGCTATCACAAGAAAAAGGTTTTGAGGGAGGCTAGTGACTACTTTTGGGATGAGCCCTACTTATACAAAAGAGGAGTAGACAGCTTGTACCGGAGATGTGTTACAAAGGAAGAAGCCAAGGATATTCTCTATCATTGCCACGGCTCTTCCTACGGAGGACATTTCGCTTCGTTCAAAACAGCCACGAAGGTGTTGCAAGTGGGTTTCTGGTGGCCGTCTATATTCAGAGATGCACACGAGTTTGTGAAGAGCTGTGAGGCATGTCAGCGAGCAGGGAACATTACCAAAAGGAATGAAATGCCCCAAGTTCCTATCTTCGAGGTTGACGTGTTCGATGCATGGGGTATTGACTTCATGGGGCCTTTCCCTTCTTCGTACGGCAACAAATACATCTTGGTAGCTGTGGATTATGTCTCCAAATGGGTTGAGGCTGTTGCTTCCCCTACAAACGACTCTAAGGTTGTGATCAAGTTGTCCAAGAGTATCATCTTTCCAAGGTTTGGGGTACCCAAGGTTGTTATAAGTGATGGAGGAAGCCATTTTGTAAACAAGGTTTTTGAGGGCCTCTTAAGAAAGTATGGGGTTAAGCATAAGGTGGCTACACCGTATCATCCTCAAACGAGCGGTCAGGTGGAAGTCTCCAACAGGCAGATCAAAGCTATTCTGGAGAAGACCGTTGGTGCAACAAGGAAGGACTGGTCAGTAAAGCTAGATGATGCTCTTTGGGCTTGCCGTACCGCTTTCAAAACGCCGATTGGTACAACTCCTTTCACTCTACTATATGGAAAGAGTTGTCACCTCCCGGTTGAGCTAGAACACCGCGCATTATGGGCTGTAAAGAGGCTGAATTTTGATCTCAAGACGGCTCAGGAAAAGCGTCTCATTCAGCTACATGAACTGGACGAGTTGAGGTTGAATGCTTATGAGAGTTCCAAGATCTACAAGGAGCGAACTAAGGAGGCTCATGACAAGAAACTGGTTGCCAAGGAGCTTAGGGAAGGAGGACTGGTGTTGTTGTACAACTCGAGGCTGAAGCTCTTCCCGGGCAAGCTAAAATCAAGGTGGAGCGGACCGTTCGTGATTCAAGAGGTCTTGCCTTACAGAGCTGTTACTCTTATGGGAAGAAGCGGTAGTGCATTCACCGTCAACGGGCATAGAGTCAAACCCTACCTAGCGGACAGCTTCGACAAGGAGAGTACCTCGGTGCTTCTCCAAGACCCACCATCCGCCTAGCCAAGTAAGGTCTAGCTAAAGACGTTAAAGAAAGCGCACTTGGGAGGCATTCCCATGTCTATCTTGTACATATTTTTGCTTTCATTTCTCTTCTAGTTTTATGCTTTTATGTTTTTAGTGTGTAGGAGCAGGTCTAAGGAATCTAAACCTTGTCTTTGAGGTCCAAAAGGAGCAATAGGGGCTACGATAAGGCTAGAGATCGAGTGCTAGATCGACTGAACCTGAGTCGATCTTTGCTAGATCGAGTCAGTAAATCGAGAGGAGCCAGTCTATCTAGACGAGAACGAGTGACAAGATCGACCTTGACGAAAAAGGATCGATCGATTCAAACCGGATCGACCGATCTAATTTCTCTCGGGAAAATCTGTGGGAACTTGATCGATCACTCGACTCGATCCACCACTCGATCCAAGCCAAATCGACTCCTAAATCGAGGACTTAGCTCGATCAGAGGGACTTAGCCGAGGAGCCAACATCTCATTGATCGAGGGAGCCAATCGATCCAGGACTCGATTCACTTTGAATCGAGTCCCAAATCGAGTAACCCTCTCGATCTAAGCCATTTTAGGCATGAGATCGAGTCCTAGATCGACCAAAAGGACTCGATCTCATGCCGAGGTAACAAATTTCTTTCCCTCTTTATTGCTTTTCCCTCCAGTTTTTAAATTCAAACTTGGTCAAGGCAAGCATCTTTGACCATGAAAGATGTGCCTTGACCAAGACTTTTGTCAGAAAACCGCTTTGACCACCCATTGTTTTGGTTTTGTTAAACTCTTTAAATGTTTCAACTTGCTTCTCACTCTCTCACTTCTGTTTGCTCGAGTTTTCCTACAAAGAGAGTGAGAATTTTTAAAAGCTTTAAGGTTTAACAAAGTATCCTTCACACTTGCAAAAGGTATTTTCGGATTTTAATGATTTTATTTCAAGAAAATCTCTTTAAAAATCGCAAGTTCTTGTTTTAGGGTATAGGATCAGATTTGAATTTTTTAAAATTAGCTAAGTATTAGGAAAAATTCTGGATTTTCAGTATCTCAAAGATTTGATTTCCTTTTATTTAGATAATATTTTTGCTTGATCCCCAAAATTCTAGGGTAGTCTATATAAATCTTCTTCTCTTATCCTCTTATTCTCATCAAATCGCCCTTTGCTAAACATTCTCTAGAAATTTTTTTCAGGAGCAATGGCACCAAAGAGAACAAGAGAGGAGCAAGCACAAGAAGGAGAAACTCAAGAGGTGGTTGCTCAAGAGAGGGTCCGGTGGAGCAAAGAAGAGAAGAGGGATAAGAAGAGGTTGGAGAGGCTCCGGTTTGAACCCACGAAGTTTGCTGATCGAGGGCTTCTATCCAGGCTCGGGCTTCTTGGAGACTTCGATCAACTCCTCAACAACATCGGTCTGAGGTGTTTGTCGCGGATGGACTGCCCTACTATCCCCGAGGTGACAATTGATTTCCTTGCAACCTTGGAGTTCCGGTACGAGAATCCGAGTGCTCCTGTTCCTTCTCAAGGCCGTCTCTACTTCAAGGTTGACCGGCAAGCTTACACGCTATCCATCCCCGAGCTATGCCAAGCCTACGGTCTCAAGGCTGATGCACACAAGGTGGAGTTCCCTTCCTTCAAGAAAGCTGACGAGTTGTGGGATCTCATCAGCAAGGAGGATTACAAAGCCAACACCGCCAAGATCAAGAGAGTCAGGAATCCAGTGCTGAGGTATACCTTGAAGCTGATTGCTAATACATTCAGTGGAAGGTCAGTTGCTCCTACTGTCACGAAGACGGAGCTGTGCTTCCTTTTCCAAGGTTTGAAGCATTTGGTGTCCGATCCGGATGAGAATGAAGACCCCATTGAAGATGAACTCGGCGATGAAGTGAACTACGGTTGTGTACTCGCGGCTTTTCTGGTGAAGTACAAGGCTTATGCCTTACGGTGCAAGGCAACATCATCCTACATTGGCGGCTTCCTTACTCCCTTGTTCGTGCAAGCCGGTGTGCCCATCCATGACTTTGCTCACGTCCCAAACCGAGCCTTCATGGATGAAGCATACATGAGAAACACTGATAGCTTGGGATGCACGCCAGCTGAGGGGTTCTATGCTTACCTCTTCATTGATGATGAGGACAAGAAGCGAGTGTGCATTCTTCCCAACAAGGATGAAACGGAGCTACTTGGTGTTGGGAACATCGAGTTCTTACCGACGGAGGAGGAGTGTTTTGCTCCTTTAGGAGAACCGCCAGCTGCAGCCATTAAACCGCGCCAAAGGTCAGAATCTCCAGGGACAGAGGATGAGATACCCGAGGCTTACACATTGCCAAAGGTGGATTTTGAGCCGAGGACCAAAACCGAGAAGTTCTTAGCCTCGGTGGTGGAGATGCAGCGGAAGATCAACAAGTGGCAAGGGAAGATGCTTAAGAAGCTGGGGAAGAAGGTCAAACAACTCCAAGGAAGCCAGCCTAAGCCAGCTGCAAGCCAGGAAATACAACAACCCGAGAAGAGGAGACTCTCAACCGGAGGAGTTGTGATCCGCGAGACCCAAGGAGAAAACATTCAACCAGCTCGCCACTCCCTCCAAGAACCAGGCAACAAAGGAAAGGCAACAATCTCTAGCTCCTCTGGAACATCCTCAAGTTACAGCCGAGCCTAGACAAGAGGTAACAACCTTCCTCCATTGTATATAACCGCACATCTCTTATTTCTTGCATTGTATTTGATTGCTCCTTCGGATGAGTTTGCCACCGGGACGGTGTCAAGCAAGTTTGGGGGAGTACTTGTGTGATTTAATCTTGTGTTCTTTGATCTTATCTTTCTTTTGCATCCTTGAGTCTTAGTCATGAAAAATTGGTAAAATTTTTTAAAAAAATTTTCAAAATTCATGTAGTTGCATTCATCTCTTTAGAAACATGTAGGATTGAGTCTAGAATTTCTCATATCACTTAGGTTGATTGCATTTGCATAAGGGGTTAGGATTTCTTAAAAAGGTGTTTTACTTATGAATCATTTCAATGCCCTAGTTAGTAGTTCTCTAATGCTTTGTTTATACTTTGAAAGTAAGTTCTAACCATGCTTGGATCACTAGTTAGGATTTTCGTGACTTGAATTGAACTTTCATGATTTGAAACTCATCCCACTAAGTGAAAACCTTAATTTGAAAATCTAATTATCATTCTTATGCATTTGAAAACGAACACATGGTTTTAAAATATTTAGGCTCTCTTCTTCCTTTTTACCACTCTTTGTGAGCCTAAGTCGAACTCCCTCCTTGAACCTTACCCTCCTTTGAAGCCAAATGTTCTTGTGTGACATCTTTGTGAGGCCTTATTTTCGGTTTGAACTTGGCATAAAGTGTTAGGTTTAGGCGACATGATTTGGTTTTCATAATTGATTGCTAGCTTTACATTTTGAAGCTAGGGATAGGCTTAGGATAAGTTTGGGGGATCATTGGGGTTGCTTTCTTGTGTATTTGTTCTCGGTTTCAAAGAACTTTGTGTTTTAAAGAAAGAAATGGGTTTTAAGTGAAAGGTTGTGTTCTAAAAAACTAAGTATGCTCTAATAAATTTCAGGAGGTAGCTCTCCCATAAAAAAAAAAAAAGAAGAGAAAAAGAAAAGAAAAATAAATAAAAGAGCCTAAGTGCCAAATAAAAATAAAAAGAAAGAAAAAATAAGAGAGCTACCAATAAGAAATATCTAAAGAGCAAAAATTATTTTTCAAAACCTTTTCACTAGCCTAAAAAGTTTAAAAATGTTCTTGTTTTGAATTGGGGATTGCTGAGTTGAGAAGAAAGGGATAGACTTTTAAGTGGTGAGTGAGGATTAAATTTCTTAAATGAGAGGGGTATAGGACTGTTTGATAGTTTACATGGGTAGATGAGAATCTAATCATGTATGCATAAATTGTCTTTACCTTTAGCATTATGCATTAGTTCAAACCATTTTTGAGAAAAACCCTTGTCTAATTATAAACCCTTTTCAAATGAGATCATTCTATGCTCATAACCATAACCCTTAGCCAAATGTGTTTTGCTTTAAAGTGCATAAGTTTGATTCATGGTTCGAATTTTAATGAATGTTAAAGGATGAGTTTCTTTGATTGTTAGGAATAAGAGAGTCATGATTTGAATTTCTTTGTGTGATGAGTATGGCTAAGTCCTTTGGAGTATGAGTGTAAGCTTAGCATTTTAGAATTGTTAACTAGGACATTGAGATGATCTATTCGAAAGGCACCTTTGCAAAAAGTTTAAAACCCCTTTGATTTTTCTGAAAACCTCTCTTCCTTACTTATTTTTTGTTGCTTGAGGGCAAGCAAGGATTAAGTTTAGGGGAGTTGATGTCATTGCATTCCGCATACATTT
This sequence comes from Thlaspi arvense, assembly GCA_911865555.2. NCBI lineage: Eukaryota > Viridiplantae > Streptophyta > Magnoliopsida > Brassicales > Brassicaceae > Thlaspi > Thlaspi arvense. The sequence continues at coordinate 19,573,144 of OU466857.2, forward strand.
TGCATACTCATTAGATAGTTTTTCATGCATTTGTATCATGTTTTAGGTTAGATTTGCATCACTTAGAGTCCTAGAGCATTCTTGCATCAGCATTTGCATTTTCTCTGCATTTTGCATCCATTCCAGGTTGTTTATGGTTGCTTTGGAGACACGGAGGTTCGTGGAGGTGTGGAGACCAATGTAGCGGTTCATGGAAGCTCGGGAAAATGCTAAGGACCAGTGATCGAGGAGCAGATCGAGCATGACCGGTCGATCTAGGAGTTGATCGACCAGAAGATCGAGCCAACTAGGCGATCCAAGGATAATGATCGAGACGGAGATCGAGTGAAGCAGTCGATGCATCGGTACGGACGTAAATGACGCCATGCAGAGCGAGAGCCGGATCGAGTACACCACTCGATCCTCCCGGAGATCGATACCGAGATCGGATGCAACACTCGATTCACCACAGAAGATAGAAACCCGGATCGAGCCGAAGACACGATGGCCGGATATGATCGAGAGACCAACTCGATCCAATGGTCGATCTCTGTCCTTTCAACCGTTTTTGGCTGTTAGCGACGGGGGGGACCATTGGACTGTTTTGGCATTTTTGGCAAAGGCGGCGACTACTTTTCGATAATTTTTGAGATTTTTACCTTCTCTCCAAGTTTTAGTTTTTCTCTCTGGTTTTTCGGAAGAACACCATTGTAGAACAGTTTCAAGCTTTTGTATTTTCGAATCTTTATCGTTTTTAATCCAGTTTATCTTTCATGTTTATCGTTTCTTCTCTTCGTCCTTGCCTGATTTCCTTTATGTGTAGTGAGTAGTTCATTCAGGGTTAAGGGTTGAGAGGATTAAGGGGTAGAAAAGGTTCGATCTTGGTTTGTTTTCTAAACGTTTTAAATCTATCTCTTCTAAGGTGATGAAAGCGTAATGCTTGAAGACTCTCACGCCAAGAGCTTCACGATCCGAGAGGTCCCTTACCTTGACAGGATCCAGGGACCTCGGAAGATCTCACCTTAGTGATTAGTTACCCCTTCCCAAAAGCCATGGTAGTTTGGGGGACTAGTTAAGCCATTGTTCGAAATCTGTTTTCCTTGCCTTTCAACCTCTTTTTCCACCAAAAGCCATGGGTTTGGAGAAGAGGATGAAAGAGTGATCTATACCGAAAGCCACGGATAGATCTTGTTTTGTTTTCGAGGCTTAGAGACCCTCACCAAGTGAGTCGATCTAAAGTTTCAAACCCAAGATCAACCTTTGAAACCCCTTATAAGAATCTCGACCCTGAAACCCTTCTCTTTAGCTTATTTGCGTCGCATATCACCTTTTGCTTGTTGTTTGATAGCTTCCTGGTCTTTAGATTCCTTGTTCTTACGATTTTAGACGAGAACGATCGTTTCTGCTCGATCTAGTGGTCGATCTTGTGGTCGATCCACTAGTCGAATTTTAACAATTCGAAGCTCTTCCCTTTAATTTATCTGTTTGTTCCTCGTTGTAACTGCTTGCTTTCTAGTATTTTTAAAATAGGTTTCACTCTGTTTAGGTTGCTGCAATTAGTTTTCAAGATTTTCTCAACAAACTGTCTCATTTCACTTAGATTTGTCCTAGATCTTGCATTCTCTGTGGATTCTCTATCACCTAGAACTGGATTGACACTCTCTGCTTGCCTTACTACAACGTTGCATGCATTAGAGTTTTGATAAGTTCTCTGCTGCATTAGACCGTAAGAAGAAAAACCCTTATCACCTGTTTGCTCGAGATTTTTAACAAAGAGAGTGAGAATTTTAAGTCTTTATAGATTAGCAAAGATATCCTTAACTTCTTGCAAAGGTATTTTCAAAGATTTAATGTTTTAATCTTAAGAAAATCTCCTTAAATATCGCAAGATTTTGTTTTAGGATATAGGATCGGTTTTGAATTTTTAAAATTAGCTAAGTAAAAGGAAAAATTCTGGATTTTCAGTATCTAAAAGATTTGTTTCCCTTTTATGTAGCTATGATTTTTATTTAATCCCCAAAATTCTAGGGTAGTTTTTATAAATTCTGTCCTTCTCTTCTCTCATTCTCATCAAATCGCCACTTGCTAATCATTCTCTTTAGAATTTTGTTTCAGGAACAATGGCACCAAAGAGAACAAGAGAGGAGCAAGCACAAGAAGGAGAAGGACGAGAAGTGGTGGCTCAAGAGAGGGTCCGGTGGAGCAAAGATGAAAAGAGGGACAAGAAGAGGCTTGAGAGGCTCCGGTTCGAACCTACAAAGTTTGCTGATCGAGAGCTTTTGTCCAGGCTCGGGATCCTTGGGGACTTCGACCAACTCCTCAAGAACATTGGTTTGAGATGCTTGTCGCGGATGGACTGCCCTACCATTCCCGAGGTGACGATAGATTTCCTTGCCACCTTGGAGTTCCGGTATGAGAATCCGAGTGCCCCTGTCCCTTCCCAAGGCCGTCTCTACTTCAAGGTTGGCCGTCAAGCTTACACACTATCCATCCCCGAGCTATGCCAAGCCTACGGTCTCAAGGCTGATGCATACAAGGTGGAGTTCCCAGCCTTCAAGAAAGCCGATGAGTTTTGGGACCTGATCAGCAATGAAGACTACAAAGCCAACACCGCCAAGATCAAGAGAGTTAGGAGTCCGGTGCTGAGGTATACTCTGAAGCTGATTGCCAATACATTCAGTGGAAGGTCTGTTGCTCCTACCGTGACAAAGATGGAGCTGTGCTTCCTGTTCCAAGGTGTGAAGCACTTGGTGTCTGATCCGGATGCGAATGAAGAACCCATAGAAGATGAACTCGGCGATGAGGTGAACTACGGCTGTGTGCTCGCGGCTTCCCTGGTGAAGTACAAGGCTTATGCTTTACGGTGCGAGGCAACCTTCTCCTACATTGGCGGTTTCCTTACTCCTTTGTTCGTGCAAGCCGGTGTGCCCATCCATGGCTTTGCTCACGTTCCAAACAGAGCTTTCATGGATGAAGCATACATGAGGAATACTGATAGCTTGGGACGCACGCCAGCAGAAGGGTTCTATGCCTACCTCTTCATAGATGACGAAGACAAGAAGAGAGTGTGCATCCTCCCCAACAAAGATGAGACTGAGCTGCTTGGTGTTGGGAACATCGAGTTCTTACCCACGGAGGAAGAATGCTTTGCCCCTTTAGGAGGACCGCCTGCTTCAGCCATTGCCCCGCGCCAAAGGTCAGAGTCTCCAGGAACAGAGGATGAGATGCCCGAGGTTTACACACTTCCCAAGGTGGACTTCGAGCCGAGGACCAAAACCGAGAAGTTCTTAGCCTCGGTGGTGGAGATGCAGCGGAAGATCAACAAGTGGCAAGGGAAGATGCTTAAGAAGCTGGGGAAGAAGGTCAAACAACTCCAAGGCGGCCAGCCTAAGCCAGCTACAAGCCAAGAGATACAACAACCCGAGAAGAGGAGACTCTCAACCGGAGGATTTGTTATCCGCGAGACCCAAGGAGACAACATTCAGCAAGCGCGCCACTCCCTCCAAGAACCAAGCAACAAAGGAAAAGCAACAATGTCTAGCTCCTCTGGAACATCCTCAAGTTACAGCCGAGCCTAGACAAGAGGTAACAACCTTCTTCCATTGTATATAACCGTTCATGTTTGTTTCTTGCATTGTGTTTGTTTGCTCCTTCGGATGAGTTTGCCACCGGGACGGTGTCAAGCAAGTTTGGGGGAGTACTTGTGTGATTTAATCTTGTGTTCTTTGATCTTATTTTCCTTTTTGCATCCTTGAGTCTTAGTTCATGAAAAATTGGTAAAATTTTTAAAATTTTTTCAAAGATTCATGTAGTTGCATTCATCTCTTTAAAAACATGTTAGGATTGAGTCTAGAATTTCTCGTATCACCTAGGTTGTTTGCATTTTGCATAAGGGGTTAGAATTTCTTAAACAGGTGTTTTACTTATGAATCATTTCAATGCCCTATTTAGTAGTTCTCTAATGCTTTGTTTATGCTTTGAAAGTAAGTTCTAACCATGCTTGGATCACTAGTTAGGATTTTCGTGGCTTGAATTGAACTCTCATGATTTGAAACTCATCCTACTAAGTGAAAACCTTAATTTGAAAATCTAATTATCATTCTTATGCATTTGAAAACGAACACATGGTTTTAAAATATTTAGGCTCTCTTCTTCCTTTTTACCACTCTTTGTGAGCCTAAGTAGAACTCCCTCCTTGAACCTTACCCTCCTTTGAAGCCAAATGTTCTTGTGTGACATCTTTGTGAGGCCTTATTTTCGGTTTGAACTTGGCATAAAGTGTTAGGTTTAGGCGACATGATTTGGTTTTCATAATTGATTGCTAGCTTTGCATTTTGAAGCTAGGTATAGGCTTAGGATAAGTTTGGGGGATCATTGGGATTGCTTTCTTGTGTATTTATTTTCGGTTCAAAAGAGTTTGTGTTTTAAGGAAAGAAATGAGGTTTTAAGTGAAATGTTTGTTTTTAAAACTAAGTATGCTCTATTTCAGAAGGTAGCTCTCTCTAAATAAGTAAGAAAAAAAAAAGAAAAAAAGAAAAGAAAAAAAAAAAAAAAAGAGCCTAAGTGCCAAATAAAGAAAAAAAAATGAAGAGAAAAATAATAATAATAAGAGAGATACTAATAAGAAATTTCTAAGAGCAAAAATATTTTTTCAAAACCTTTTCACTAGTCTAAAAAGTTTAAAAATGTCTTTATTTTGAATTGGGGATTGCTAAGTGTGAGAAAAAGGGTAGACTCTTAAGTGGTGAGTGAGGATTAAATTTCTTAAATGAGAGGGGTATAGGACTGTTTGATTACATGGGTAGATGAGAATCTAATCATGTATGCATAAATTGTCTTTACCTTTAGCATTATGCATTGGTTCAAACCATTTTTGAGAGAAACCCTTGTCTAATTATAAATCCTTTTCGAATGAGATCATTCTATGCTCATAACCATAACCCTTAGCCAAATGTGTTTTGCTTTAAAGTGCATAAGTTTGATTCATGGTTCGAATGTTAATGAATGTTAAAGGATGAATTTCTTTGATTGTTAGGAATAAGAGAGTCATGATTTGAATTTCTTTGTGTGATGAGTATGGCTAAGTCCTTTGGAGTATGAGTGTAGGCTTAGCATTTTAGAACTGTTAACTAGGACATTGAGATGATCTATTCGAAAGGCACCTTGGCAAAAAGTTTAAAAACCCCTTTGATTTTTCTGAAAACCTCTCTTCCTTACTTATTTTTTGTTGCTTGAGGGCAAGCAAGAAGTAAGTTTGGGGGAGTCTTTTGTCCGAAACCACCTTGACCACCCATTGTTTTGGTTTGCTAAAGTCTTTATATATCTCAAATTATCTCTCACCCTCTCATTCCTGTTTGCTCGAGATTTTTAACAAAGAGAGTGAGAATTTTAAGTCTTTAAAGATTAGCAAATATATCCTTAACTTCTTGCAAAGGTATTTTCAAAGATTTAATGGTTTAATCTTAAGAAAATCTCCTTAAATATCATTGCATTGATGTCATTGCATTTTGCATACATTTTGCATACTCATTAGATAGTTTTTCATGCATGTGTATCATGTTTTAGGTTAGATTGCATCACTTAGGGTCCTAGAGCATTCTTGCATCAGCATGTGCATTTTCTCGGCATTTTGCATCCATTCCAGGTTGTTTCTGGTTGCTTTGGAGTCATGGAGGTTCGTGGAGGTGTGGAGGCCGATGTAGCAGTTCATGTGAGCTCGGGAATGTGCTAAGGACCAGTGATCGAGGAGTAGATCGAGCATGACCGGTCGATCTAGGGGTTGATCGACCAGAAGATCGAGCCAACTAGGCGATCCAAGGATAATGATCGAGACAGAGATCGAGTGAAGCAATCGATCAATCGGTACAGACGTAAATGACGCCATGCAGAGCGAGAGCCAGATCGAGTACACCACTCGATCCACCTGAAGATCGATACCGAGATCGGATGCAACACTCGATTCACCGATGAAGATCGAGACCCGGATCGAGCCGAAGACACGATGTCCAGATATGATCGAGAGAACAACTCGATCCAATGGTCGATCTCTGTCCTTTCAACCGTTTTTGGCTGTTAGCGAAGGGGGGACCATTGGATTGTTTGGACATTTTAGGCAAGGCGGCGACGCCCTTTTTCGATAACTTTTAGATTTCTTATCTTCTTTTTCATGTTTTCTCTCTCGTTTTCGGAAGAGCACCATTGTTGAACCAGTTTCCTTTTGAAGCTTTTGTATTAGAATCCTTATCGTTTGGTCTAGTCTTTCTTTCATGTTTATCGTTTCATTTCTTCTGCTTTGCTTGATTTACTTTATGAGTAGTGAGTAGTTTACTTTGGGTTCGGGGTTGAGAGGATTGAAGGGTAGAAAAGGTTCGATCTTGGTTTGTTTTCTAAACGTTTTTAAGGCTATCTCTTTTAAGGTGTTGAAAGCTTAATGCTTGAAGACTCTCACGCCAAGAGCTTCATGATCCGAGAGGTCCCTTACCTTGACAGGATCCAGGGGCCTCGGAAGATCACATCTTAGAGACTAGTTACCCCTTCCCAAAAGCCATGGAAGTTTGGGGGACTAGTTAAGCCATTACTCGAAATCTGTTTTCCTTGCCTTTCAACCTCTTTTTCCACCAAAAGCCATGGGTTTGGAGGAGAGGATGAAAGAGTGATCTATACCGAAAGCCACAGATAGATCTTGTTTTGTTTTCGAGGCTTAGAGATCCTCACCAAGTGAGTCGATCTAAAGTTTCAAACCCAAGATCGATCCTTTATATGAATCTCAACCCTAAAGCCCTTTCTCTTAGCATATTTACGTCTCATTTCATCTTTAGCTAGTTACCTGACAGCATCCTGGTCTTTAGATTCATTATTCTTACAGTTTTAGACGAGATCGATCGTTTCTGCTCGATCTAGTGGTCGATCTTGTGGTCGATCCACTAGTCGAATTTTAACAATTCGAAGCGCTTCCCTTTAATTTGTCTGTTTGTTTCTCGTGGTAACTGCTTCCTTTCTAGTATTTTTAAAATAGGTTTCACTCTGTTTAGGTTGCTGCATTTAGTTTTTAGAATATTTCTCATAAACTGTCTCATTTGCCTAGATTTGTCTTAGACCTTGCATTCTCTGTGGATTCTCTATCATCTAGAAGTGGATTGACACTCTCCTGCTTGCTTTACTACAACATTGCGTGCACTAGAGTTTTGATAGCCTCTCTGCTGCATTAGAGCATAAGAAAAACAGTTTATCATCCACACCTAGGATGATAGAGAATGCAAAGAGATTACAAGGACTAATGCAAATCTAAGCGAAACAAGATAGGTTATGAGAAAATCCCTAAAAACTAGATGCAGCAACTTAAATGGAATGCAACTTATTTTAAAATTACTAGGAAAGATCAAACTACTACAAGGAACAAACAGAATAATTAAAGGACAAAGCTTTGAATTACTAAAATTCGACTAGTGGATCGACCATAAGATCGACCACTAGATCGAGCAGTAACAATCGATCTCGTCTAAAAATGCAAGAACAGTAAAACTAACGACCAGCATGCTATCAAAAATCAAGCGAAAGACGAGATAAGATGTAAAGATGCTAAAAGAATGGGCCTAGGGTTGAGATTCATGGTCGGGGGCTTCAAAGGTTCAACCTTGGGTTGAAAACTTTAAATCGACTCACTTTGTGAGGATCTCTAAGCCTTGAAAACTAAGCAAGATCTATCCGTGGCTTTCGGTATAGATCACTCCTTCATCCCCTCCTCCAAACCCATGGCTTTTGGTGGAAAGAGAGGAGGAAGGGCATGGAAAACAGATTTCAAATGAGTGGCTTAACTAGTCCCCCAAACTTCCATGGCTTTTGGGAAGGGGTAACTAGTCTCTAGGGTGTGATCTTCCGAGGCTCCTGAATTCTGTCAAGGTAAGGAACCTCTCGGATCATGAAGCTCTTGGCGTGAGAGCCTTCAAGCATTGAGATCTCAACACCCTAGAAGAGATAGCCGTTGAAAGCACTTAGAAAAACCCCAAGATCGAAACCCTTTAGACCCCTTAATCCTCTCAACTCCGAACCCAAATAAACTACTCACTACACATAAGGTAAATCAAGCAAAGCATGTAAAAGGAAACGATGAACATGAAAAGAAAACTAGATTAAGATGAAAACGATTCGATTACAAAGCTTAAGAAAAACTCAAGTTCGACAATGGTGTTCTTCGTCAAAACCAGAAAGAAAACATACAGAAAAAGATAAGGATTGAAAGTTGTGTGGGAAAAGGACGTCGCCGCCTTCCCAAAATGGCCAAAACAAGATGATAGTCCCCCCTTGCTAGCGGCCAAAAGTGGTTGAAAGGACAGAGTTAGACTCCGGGATCGAGTGGTTCTCTCGATCATACCCGGACATCGTGTCTTCAGCTCGATCTGGGTCTCGATCATCATCGGCGAATCGAGTGTTGCATCCGATCTCGGTATCAATCTTCGGTTGGATCGGGTGGTGTACTCGATCTGGCTCTCGCTCTGCATGGTGTCATTTACGTCCGTACCGTTTGATCGACTGCTTCACTCGATCCTCGTCACGATCATTCTCCCTGGATCGCCTGGTTGGCTCGATCTTCTGGTCGATCACATCATAGATCGACCGGCCATGCTCGATCTGCTCCTCGATCTCTGATCCTTAGAAAATATCTGAGCTCCCACGAACTGCTACATCAGCCTCAACATGTCCACGAACCTCCACGACTCCAAAGCAGCCAGAAACAACATAAATGTGATGCAAAATGCAAGGAACATGCGTATGCTGGTGCAAGAATGCTCTAGGACTCTAAGTGATGCAATCTAACCTAAAATGTGATACAGGTGCATGAAAAGCTAACTAATGAGTATGCAAAATATATGTAATATGCAGTAACATCAACTCCCTCAAACTTACTTCTTGCTTGCCCTCAAGCAACAGAAAATAAGTAAGGAAGAGAGGTTTTCAGAAAAACGAATGGGGGTTTAAACTTCTTGCAAAGGTGCCTTTCAAATGAATTAATCTCAATCTCCTAGTTAACAGTTCTAAAATGCTATGCTTACACTCATACTACAAAGAACTTAGCCATACTCATCACACAAAGAAATTCAAATCATGACTCTCCTATTCCTCACAATCAAAGAAACTTATCCTTTAACATTCATTAACATTAGAACCATGAATCAAACTTATGCACTTTAAAGCAAAACACATTTGGCTAAGGGTGAAGGTTATGAGCATTGAATGATCTCATTTGAAAAGGGTTTATAATTAAAACAAGGGTTTCTCTCAAAAAATGGTTGAACTTATGCATAATGCTAAAGGTAAAGACAATTGATGCATACATGATTAGATTCTCATCTACCCATGTAAACTAACAAATGATCCTACCCCCTCATTCATCAACTTTTATCCTCACTCACCACTTAGAGTCTACCCTTTTTCTTTTCAAAACTAAACAATCCCCAATTCGAAACAAAAACATTTTTAAACTCTTAAGGCTAGTGAAAAGGTTTTGAAAATAACTTTGCTCTTCAAATATTTCTTATTGGTAGCTCTCTTATTATTTTTTTTTTTTTTTTTTTTTTTTTATTTGGCACTTAGGCTCTTTTATTTCTTTTTCTTTTTCTTTTATTAATTAATTTTTTTTTATTTTTTTTTTTATTATTGGGAGAGCTACCTCTTGAAATTTATTAGAGCATATACTTAGTTTTTAAACACAACCTTTCACTTAAAAACCATTTCTTTCTTTAAAACCAAACTCCTTGAAATCGAGAACAAATAGAAATGAAAACAACCCCAATGATCCCCCAAACTTATCCTAAGCCTATACCTAGCTTCAAAATGCAAAGCTAGCAATCATATGAGAACCAAATCATGTCGCTTAAACCTAACACTTTATGCCAAGTTCAAACCGAAAGGAAGGCCTCACAATGATGTCACACAAGAACATTTGGCTTCAAAGAAGGGTAAGGTTCAAGGTGGGAGTTCTACTTAGGCTCACAAAGAGTGGTAAAAAGGAAGAAGAGAGCCTAAATATTTTAAAACCATGTGTTCATTTTCAAATGCATAAGGATGATTTAGAATTTCAAATTAAGGTTCTCACTTATTAGGACAAGTTTCAAATCATGAGAGTTCAATTCAAGCCACGAAAATCCGAACAAGTGATCCAAGCATGGTAAGAACTTACTTTCAAAGCATAGACAAAGCATTAGAGAACTACTAACTAGGGCATTGAAACAATTCATAAGTAAAAACACCTTTTCAAGAAATTCTAACCCCTTATGAAAAATGCAAACAACCTAGATGCTATGAGAAACTCTAGACTCAATCCTAACATGTTTTGACAAGATGAATGCAACTACATGAATCTTTGAAAAAATTTTAAAATTTTTTACCAATTTTTCATGAACTAAAGACTCAAGGATGCTAAAGGAAAATAAGATCACAAAACACATGTCAAATCACACATGTACTCCCCCAAACTTGCTTGACACCGTCCCGGTGGCAAACTCATTCGAAGGAGTAACAAAACACAAAGCAAAAAGAAGCAAATATGAGCGGTTATGTACAATGGAAGAAGGTTGTTACCTCTGGTCTAGTCTCAGCTGGAACTTGTGGATGTTCCAGAGGAGCTAGAGATTGTTGCTTTGCCCTTGTCGGCTGGTTCTTGGAGAGAATGGCGCGCCGGCTGAATGGTGCTGCTTTGTGCCTCGCGGATGACAACTCCACCGGCTGAGAGCCTTCTCTTCTCGGGTTGTTGAGCCTCCTTACTTGCATCCTTCTTAGGCGAGCCTCCTTGAAGTGCCTTGACTTTCTTTCCAAGTTTCTTGAGCATTTTGCCTTGCCACTTATTGATCTTCCTTTGCATCTCCACAACAGATGCTAGGAACTTCTCGGTTTTTGTCCTCGGCTCAAAGTCTAACTTGGGAAGTGTGTAGGCCTCGGGCATCTCATCTTCCGTGGCTGGAGAATCGGACCTTTGACGAGGAGCAATCGCTGAAGCAGGTGGTCCTCCTAGAGGAGCAAAGCACTCTTCCTCCGTGGGTAAGAACTCGATGTTCCCAACACCATGCAGCTCGGTTTCATCTTTGTTTGGCAGGATGCACACTCTCTTCTTGTCTTCGTCGTCTATGAAGAGGTAGGCGTAGAACCCTTCTGCTGGCGTGCGTCCCAAGCTGTCGGTATTCTTCATGTACGCCTCATCCATGAACGCTCTGGCTGGTACATGGGCGAAGTCGTGAATAGGCACACCAACTTGCAAGAACAAAGGAGTGAGGAAGCCGCCAATGTAAGAAGAAGTTGCCTTGCACCGCAAGGCATAAGCCTTGTATTTCACCAAGGAAGCAGCAAGCACACATCCGTAGTTCACCTCATCGCCGAGTTCATCCTCCATAGGCTCGTCATTTGCATCCGGATCACACACCAAGTGCTTCATGCCTTGGAACAGGAAGCAAAGCTTGGTCTTCGTGACCGTGGGAGCAACAGATCTTCCACTAAACGTGTTGGCAATCAGCTTCAGAGTGTACCTCAGCACCGGGCTTCTCACTAGCTTGATCTTGGCGGTGTTGGCTTTGTAGTCCCCATTGCTAATCAGGTCCCAAAAGTCATTGGCTTTCTTGAAGGCGGGGAACTCGACCTTGTTGGCATCCGCGTTGAGTCCATAAGCTTGGCATAGCTCAGGGATGGAGAGGGTGTAGGCTTGACGGCCAACCTTGAAGTAGAGGCGACCTTGTGAAGGGAAGGGTGTGCTAGGATTCTCGTAACGGAACTCCAACGTGGCAAGAAAGTCTATTGTCACTTCTGGAATGGTTGGGCAATCCATCCGTGACAGACATCTTAGGCCAATGTTCTTGAGGAGTTGGTCGAAATCCCCAAGAATCCCTAGCTTGAACAGCAGCTCTCGATCAGCAAACTTGGTAGGCTCAAACCGAAGCCTTTCCAGCCGTTTCTTGTCCCTCTTCTCATCCTTAGTCCATCTGACCCTCTCTTGAACTGCCACCTCTTGTCCTTCTCCCTATTGTGCTGTCTCTTCCCTTGTTCTTTTGGGGGCCATTGTACCTGAAACAAGTTTCTCAAGAAGCTTGATAAGCAAAATGGCGGTTTGATGAGCATGAGAGAGGAAAAGGAGAGAACTTATAAATACTACCCTAGAATTTTGGGGAATTAATAAAAATCATAGCTAAATAAAGGAGAATCAGATCTTTAGATACTAGAAAATCTAGAATTATTCCTTTTACTTAGCTAATTTTTAAAAACCAAAACCGACCCTATATTCTAGAACAATATCTTGCAAATATAAAGGAAATTTTCCTAAAGATAAATCATTAAATTTTGAAAATACCTTTGCAAGAAATGTAAAAGATCTTTGCTAGCTTCTGAAAACCGAAACTCTCACTCTCTTTGTTTAAAATTTTCGAGAAAAACAAATGAGAGGGTGAGAGGTTGTTGAAACATTTAAAGACTAGCAAAGAGCAAAACTATGGGTAGTAAAGGTGGTTTTCTGACAAAGTCTTGGTCAAGGCACATCTTTCATGGTCAAAGATGCTTGCCTTGACCAAGTTTTGAATTTAAAAATTGGAGGTAAAAAAATAAAGGAGGGAAAGAAAATGTTACCTCGGCACGAGATCGAGTCCATTCGGTCGATCTAGGACTCGATCTCATGCCCATAATGGCTTAGATCGAGAGGGTTACTCGATTTGAGACTCGATTCATCATGAATCGAGTCTTGGATCGATTGGCTCTCTCGATCATTGAGATGTTGGCTCCACGGCTAAGTCCTCATGATCGAGCTATGTCCTCGATTTAGGTGTCGATTTGGCACAGATAGAGTGATGGATCGAGTCGAGTGATCGATCTGTTTTCAACAGATTTTCCCGAGAGAAATTAGATCGGTCGATCCGTTTTGGATCGATCGATCCTTTTTCGTCAAGGTCGATCTTATCACTCGTTCTCGTCTTGATCGACTGGTTCCTCTCGATTCACTAACTCGATCTAGCAAAGATCGAGTCAGGATCAGTCGATCTAGCACTCGATCTCTAGCCTCATCTTAACCCCTATCGCCTCTTTTAAACTTCAAGATCAAGGTTTAGACTCCTCATACCTGTTCCTACACACTTGCAGAATAAAAACATAAAACTAAAAGAGAAATAAAGCAGAAATATGTACAAGATAAACATGGGAATGCCTCCCAAGTGCGCTTTCTTTAACGTCTTTAGCTAGACTTTACTTGGTTTTGGCGGATGGTGAGTCTTGGAGAAGCACCGAGGTACTCTCCTTGTCATAGCTGTCTGCTAAGTAAGGCTTGACTCTGTGTCCGTTGACGGTGAATGCACTGCCACTTTTTCCCATCAGAGTAACAGCTCCGTAAGGCAACACTTCTAGGATCACGAACGGTCCGCTCCACCTTGACTTCAGCTTTCCCGGGAAGAGTTTGAGCCTTGAGTTGTACAGCAACACTCACCGTCCTTCATTAAGCTCCTTGGCAACCAACTTCTTGTCATGAGTCTCCTTAGTCTGCTCCTTGTATATCCGAGAGCTCTCATAAGCGTTCAGTCTTAACTCATCCAGTTCGTGTAGCTGAATAAGGCACCTCTCCTGAGCAGTTTTGTGGTCAAAGTTCAGCCTCTTCACAGCCCACAACGCACGGTGTTCCAGCTCCACCGGGAGATGACAGCCCTTGCCATAGAGTAGAGTGAAAGGGGTTGTACCAATCGGCGTTTTGAAGGCGGTACGGTAGGCCCAAAGAACGTCGTCCAGCTTCACTGCCCAGTCTTTCCTTGTTGCTCCGACAGTCTTCTCTAGTATGGCCTTGATTTACCGGTTGGAGACTTCCATTTGACCGCTTGTTTGAGGATGATACGGTGTAGCCACCTTATGGTTAACTCCATACTTTCTCAAGAGGTTCTCAAAGACCTTGTTTATGAAGTGGCTTCCTCCATCGCTTATAACCACCTTAGGTACCCCAAACCTCGGGAAGATGATACTCTTGAACAGCTTGATTACGACCTTAGAGTCATTTGTAGGGGAAGCAACCGCCTCAACCCATTTAGTGACATAATCCACTGCTACTAAGATGTATTTGTTGCCATATGAAGAAGGAAATGGCCCCATGAAGTCTATGCCCCACGCGTCGAACACGTCAACCTCGAAGATGGGAACTTGAGGCATTTCGTTCCTCTTAGTGATATTCCCTGCTCGTTGACATGCCTCACAGCTCTTCACAAACTCGTGTGCATCTTTAAAAATGGACGGCCACCAGAAACCGGCTTGTAACACTTTCGTGGCAGTCTTGAATGAGGCGAAGTGTCCTCCGTAGGAAGAGCCATGGCAATGATAGAGGATGTCCCTAGCTTCTTCCTTTCTACTCCTCTCTTGTATAAGTAGGGCTCGTCCCAAAAGTAATCACTAGCCTCTCTCATAAACCGCTTCTTGTGATAGCTGTTGAGATGTGTTGGCTCCTCACCACACGCTAGATAGTTCACTACATCAGCATACCACGGTAGATCCTCCTCTTTGAAACTCAACACCTCTTCAAACCTCCCTTCTAGCTTTCCACAAACAGCCGTGGTAATCGCCATGAGCTGCTCTTCTGGAAGAGAGTCATCTAAGGGGAGAGACTCGTTGATCCTTAGCCGTGAGAGGTGGTCAGCGACTCCGTTTTCTATCCCTCTCTTGTCTTTAATCTCCATGTCAAACTCCTGGAGCAAGAGAATCCATCTTAAGAGCCGAGGCTTAGTGTCTTTCTTCGAATAGATGTATCGCAAGACAGTGTGATTCGTGTATACAATAGCCTTGGAACCAACGAGATATGATCTGAACTTCTCAAAGGCGAACACTACTGCTAGCAACTCCTTCTCCGTAGTGGTGTACCTTGTTTGCGTGTCATCCAAGGTTCTTGAAGCATAGTAGATCACGTGTAGCTTCTTGTCTTTCTTCTGACCAAGAACGGCTCCTACGGCATAGTCACTAGCATCACACATGATCTCAAAGGGAAGAGACCAGTCTGGTGCTTAGACTATAGGAGCTGATGTAAGGGCTTCCTGGATGGTCACGAAAGCTCTCAAACACTTCTCATCAAACACAAACTCAGCTTCTTTGCACAACAACTGTGTAAGAGGGCGTGCAATCTTGGAGAAATCTTTGATGAAGCGCCTATAGAACCCGGCGTGTCCCAAGAAGCTTCTGACTCCCTTGACGTTAACCGGCGGCTCAAGACCCATCATGACTTCCACTTTAGCCTGATCAACCTCAATGCCCTTCTCTGATATCTTATGACCAAGCACGATCCCTTCCTTAACCATAAAGTGGCATTTCTCCCATTTCAGCACCAAGTTTGTCTCTTCACAACGCTTTCGTACCCTGCAAAGATTCAACAAACACGCAGAAAAGGACTCACCATAGACAGAGAAGTCATCCATGAACACCTCTACCATCTCCTCTATTAGATCGGAGAAGATCGACATCATACACCGCTGAAACGTAGCCGGTGCATTACACAATCCAAACGGCATCCTTCGATATGCAAAGGTACCGTAGGGACATGTGAAGGTCGTCTTCTCCTGATCATTTGGGTGGATTGGTATCTGAAAGAAACCGCTATACCCATCGAGGAAACAGTAGTAAGGGTGATTAGCAAGTCTCTCAAGCATTTGATCAATAAAAGGCAAAGGGAAATGGTCTTTCCTAGTCGCAAGGTTAAGTTTCCTATAATTAATACACATCCTATGACCAGTGATGGTTCTAGTAGGAATAAGCTCATCCTTTTCATTCCTTATGACCGTGATCCCTCCCTTCTTAGGCACCACGTGTACAGGAGAAACCCACGTGCTGTCACTTATGGGATAGATCACGCCAGCCTCTAAAAGCTTAAGGATTTCTTTCTTAACAACCTCTTTCAAATTAGGATTCAAACGCCTTTGATGTTCTATAGAAGAGGCGTTCTCATTATCCAAGTGAATCCTGTGAGTGCAAAGCATTGGTGAAAGGCCCTTGATGTCACTTAAAGAGTACCCAATGGCCTTCCTATACTTTCCCAGCTCAGTCAAGAGCGAGTGCAACTCATCATCACTTAGGTTTTCATTCACAATCACGGGATAGGTGTTATTAGGCCCTATGAAAGCATACCTTAGCCCTTTTGGGAGCTCCTTGAGGTCCACCTTTGGAGCTAACAGCTCACTCCAGTCATCCTCGTGGCTGTTGTTATTGCTTTCCTCCTTGGAACCCTCCTTAGAACCCGAGGCATGGCCCTTTAGACTGCTTTCCTCCATCGCTATCCCTTCTGAAATCGAGTCCTCCAGTCGATTCTCCTCTCGATGTCGTCTAGATCGAGCCATTTCGCTCGATTCACTTACTCGATTTGATGTGGATCGAGTAAGGGATCGAGACGCTGAATCGATCTCCTGATTGGACCCCAAAATGATCGGGAGGCCTCTCTCGATCGTCAACTCGATTGTTTTTCCTGATCGAGCATTCCTCTCGATCTGTCTGTCGATTGCTGCACCGGATCGAGTTATGTTCTCGATTGCCTTGTCGATCTTACTCCTGGATCGAGTGATAGCGTCGATCTCGGGGTCGATCTCTAGGCAGCAACTTTCATCCTTCTTAACAATCTTCCTAGAATCCAGCAGGTTGACGTACTCCTGGGTCCTCTGATCCACATAGCCAAACTCCCCTGGCTCCTTAGTCAGTGCTAGCTTCAGATGGTCTTCTAGAGCCAGCTCTTCCAGCAACTCATCCGCTAAGGCATCCATCGTTTCAATGTAGAAAGCTTGCCGTTCTATGGTCGGCTTCTTCAGAACCTCATTGATATCGAAGTCAAGCCTTATCTCCTTTCCCAAGTGCAAGGCAATCTTCCCATTCTTCACATCTATGATAGCCACGGCGGTTGCAAGGAATGGTCTCCCTAAGATGAGTGGATCTTTAGGCTCTTCATCCATCTCCAGCACGACGAAATCCGTAGGCACGTTCACACCACTGATTCGCAACGGTAGATCTTCAAGCAGCCCCACTGGTAGCCTCACACTCCTATCAGCCTGTACCAACGAGATCCGATAGTCTTTGAAACGAGTAAAGCCAAGCTTCTTAGCCACGGAGTGAGGCATCAGGTTTATGCTAGCAGCGAGATCACATAGGCAACTCTTGAACTCTAGAGGACCTAAAGCGCAGGGTATAGTGAAGCTTCCAGGGTCTCCCAACTTCTTAGGGACTATCTCCTTATGTATCACAGCACTACACTCTTCACTTAGAACAAGTACCTCCTTGCTTTCCTTATTCTTCTTCACTAGAGTGTCTTTGAAGAATTTGGCGCATTTAGGCATCATTGCAAGGCAGTCCACGAGAGGTAGCTTGATCTCCACATTCTTAAGATGCTTCTCAAAGAGGATTCTATGCTTCTCTATGAGTTGCTTCTTGAATCGACCAGGAAAAGGCAGCTTAGGTACATACGGTGGAGGCACATAAGCATTCTTCTCCTTAGTAGTTTGCTCAGCTTTCCTCTCAGCAACTGCTTTGTCTCCTCTTCTTGGCCCTTGGATCCAAACGTTGTCAAAGTTAATCTCATCATCATCAGCTGAAGGTTTACCCTCCCCCTCTTGAATTACAACGTCCTCGTTGTTCTTGGTAGAGACCGGAGGTTCGAGCTCTTTGCCGCTTCTCAACGTTATGGCGTTAGCATACTCCTTAGGATTCTGCTCACACTTTCCCGGAAGACTATTCTGACCACTCGTACTCGCTTTCCCTTTTTCTAGCTGCTTGATCTTGTTGTTTAAGTTGGTGATCTGAGTGGAGAAGTCAGTGAGAGACGAGTCTAGACGAGTGTTCATCTCGGCGAACTTCTGGTTTATAGAGGCTTGCCCTTGTATCAGCTGTTGAAACATTGCTTGAACCGGATCAACTTGTTGTTGCATCGGTTGTTGCTGCTGAGGTGCAAAGCCCGGAGGGTAGTTAGGCGTATAACCCTTGTTACTTTGATGTTGCCCTTGGAAGTAGTTCTGCCCTTGACCTTGGAAACCACCACTCGGTTGAAAACCTTTGTTGTAAGGGATGAAAGGTTTTGCTTGCTGAGCAGGGTACACTTGACCTTTAGGGTTAGCTACGTTGGTGCTTCGGTAGGAGAGGTTGTTGTTCTGGTAGCCTTGGTTGTAGCCTTGAGGTTTGTAGTTGTTCTGTCCCGCCACCCAATTGGCTTCTTCTTGGCTCAACTCTAACTCTTCTTGGTTCTCATCAGCTTCACCAACAAAGTGAACATGCTTTTGATTGGCTAATACCAGCTTATCTATCTTCTCATGCAAAGATTTCAGCTCCTTTTTGTGAGACTCTAGCTCTGATCCTCTCGGTGCACGGTCATAGTCCTCAGCGTAGTTGCCATCACTCAATGCCAAGTTTTCTATCAGCTCCATACCCACTTCTACCTCCTGACCAAGGAAGTTCCCATTGCTAGCTGTGTCAAGCAACAACCTGATCTTCGGTGAAGCTCCACGGTATATGGTACTGAGTAGTGTTTCCTCGCTGAAACCGTGATGAGGACATTGGATCGTGTAGTCTTTGAAACGCTCCATTGCCTCGTTGAATGTCTCATTGTTCCGTTGAGTGAAGCTGCTGATTTCGCTTCTCAACCGTGCTGTCCTGGTGCTAGAGAAGAACTTTGAGAGAAAGGCCTTCTTACACTCGGCCCATGAGGTGATGGTGCCTTATGGGAGGGTCTTCTCCCAATGCCTAGCCTTGTCTCCGAGTGAAAAGGGGAAGAGACGCAGCTTGAAAGCATCTTCGGATATGCCATTGATCTTGATCATCCCACATACTTGCTCGAAGTTGTCAAGGTGCTCCAAGGGATCTTCCATTCCTAAGCCGTGGAACTTGTTGTTTTGCACCATGGAGATGAAACCTGGCTTGATCTCGAAGTTGTTGTTCTGTACAAGAGGAGGAGTGATCCCAAACCTATTGTGATGAGTATTGGGAGCATCTCCGGCTCCTATGATCCTTGGGGGTCTAGCCGCGTGTTGGGGGTTTCCATTGCCCCTTCCCACTGCCCCGTGAGCTGGAGGAGGTCCTTCTGGATGCTCGTGTTCAGCCATAGCTTTAAAGTCAACCAAACCGTGCTGAACAATCTCCTCAAAGGCTCTGGCTTGTTCTCTGACTCTTCTTTGCCGTAAGTGACCAAGCTGATGAATATTGTCCAAAGGTGGAAGTAGATTGTTATCTCCCTGTGAACGAAGATTCATATACCTGAAAACACACGTTTGAGAGTAGAATGATTAGTAACGTGAAAAAGGTAAAGACTTAGTCGTTGTTAAGTCCCAAATCTTTATGTTCTCTAAACAGTCCTAGCATGGCAACGACGCCATTTGATAGACACTTTATTTGCAAGGGTGAGAATGCAATGAGGTTATCAAACTCAAATGCAAGACAGGTTGTAGTACAGCAAGCAAGAGAGAGTCAATCCACACCTAGGATGATAGAGAATGCAAAGAGATTACAAGGACTAATGCAAATCTAAGCGAAACAAGATAGGTTATGAGAAAATCCCTAAAAACTAGATGCATCAACTTAAATGGAATGCAACCTATTTTAAAATTACTAGGAAGGATCAAACTACCACGAGGAACAAACAGAATAATTAAAGGACAAAGCTTCGAATTACTAAAATTCGACTAGTGGATCGACCATGAGATTGACCATTAGATCGAGCAGTAACAATCGATCTCGTCTAAAAATGCAAGAACAGTAAAACTAACGACCAGGATGCTATCAAAGATCAAGCGAAAGACGAGATAAGATGTAAAGATGCTAAAAGAAAGGGCCTAGGGTTGAGATTCATGGTCGGGGGCTTCAAAGGTTCGACCTTGGGTTGAAAACTTTAAATCGACTCACTTTGTGAGGATCTCTAAGCCTTGAAAACTAAGCAAGATTTATCCGTGGCTTTCGGTATAGATCACTCCTTCATCCCCTCCTCCAAAGCCATGGCTTTTGGTGAAAAGAGAGGTCTAAGGGCATGGAAAACAGATTTCAAATGAGTGGCTTAACTAGTCCCCCTAAACTTCCATGGCTTTTGGGAAGGGGTAACTAGTCTCTAGGGTGTGATCTTCCGAGGCTCCTGAATCCTGTCAAGTTAAGGAACCTCTCGGATCATGAAGTTCTTGGCGTGAGAGCTTTCAAGCATTGAGATCTCAACACCCTAGATGAGATAGCCGTTGAAAACACTTAGAAAAACCCCAAGATCGAAACCCTTTAGACCCCTTAATCCTCTCAACCCCGAACCCAAATAAACTACTCACTACACATAAGGTAAATCAAGCAAAGCATGTATAAGGAAACGATGAACATGAAAAGAAAACTAGATTAAGATGAAAACGATTCGATTACAAAGCTTAAGAAAAACTCAAGTTTGACAATGGTGTTCTTCGTCAAAACCAGAGAGAAAACATACAGAAAAAGATAAGGATTGAAAGTTGTGTGGGAAAAGGACGTCGCCGCCTTCCCAAAATGGCCAAAACAAGCTGATGGTCCCCCCTTGCTAGCGGCCAAAAGTGGTTGAAAGGACAGAGATCGACTCTGGGATCGAGCGGTTCTCTCGATCATATCCGGACATCGTGTCTTCAGCTCGATCTGGGTCTCGATCATCATCGGCGAATCGAATGTTGCATCCGATCTCGGTATCGATCTTCGGTTGGATCGGGTGGTGTACTCGATCTGGCTCTCGATCTGCATGGCGTCATGTACGTCCGTACCATTTGATCGACTGCTTCACTCGATCCTCGTCTCGATCATTCTCCCTGGATCGCCTGGTTGGCTCAATCTTCTGGTCGATCACATCATAGATCGACCGGCCATGCTCGATCTGCTCCTCAATCTCTGATCCTTAGCAAATATCCGAGCTCCCACGAACTGCTACATCAGCCTCAACATGTCCACGAACCTCCACGACTCCAAAGCAGCCAGAAACAACCTAAATGTGATGCAAAATGCAAGGAACATGCGTATGCTGGTGCAAGAATGCTCTAGGACTCTAAGTGATGCAATCTAACCTAAAATGTGATACAAATGCATGAAAAGCTAACTAATGAGTTTGCAAAATGTATGTAATATGCAGTAACATCAATTGCCAAACCGTCCCGCCTACCGTACCAACCCTGTGGAGACCAAAGAACTACAGAAGCAGGTGGATGAACTGATGGCCAAGGGACATATCCATGAAAGCATGAGCCCTTGTGCAGTACCAGTCCTCCTTGTTCCAAAGAAAGACGGTAGCTGGAGGATGTGTGTTGATTGCCGTGCAATCAACAATATCACGGTGAAGTATCGCCATCCCATTCCTATGCTAGATGACATGTTAGATGAATTGCATGGTTCTAACATTGTCTCCAAAATTGATTTAAAGAGTGGTTGCCACCAGATCAGAATGAAAGAGGGGGATGAATGGAAAACCGCATTCAAGAACAAACATGGTTTATATGAATGGCTGGTTATGCCATTCGGATTGACTAATGCCCCTAGCACTTTTATGCGTTTAATGAATCATGTTCTTAGGGCGTATATAGGCATCTTTGTGGTGGTTTATTTTGATGACATCCTTGTTTATAGCAAAGGTCTAGAAGAGCATGTGGAACACATTAGACTAGTGCTTGATTTGCTCAGAAAAGAAAATCTATATGCTAACCTTAAGAAGTGTACTTTCTGCACTTCTAGTCTTGTTTTTCTTGGTTTTGTAGTAAGCTCAGAAGGAGTCAAAGTGGATGAGGAAAAAGTGAAGGCCATCCGTGACTGGCCAAGTCCTAAGACCGTAGGAGAAGTAAGGAGTTTCCATGGCCTAGCCGGCTTTTATAGGAGATTCGTGAGGGACTTTAGCACTATAGCTGCCCCACTCACCGAAGTCATCAAAAAGGAAGTTGGGTTCAAGTGGGAAACGGCTCAAGAATAGGCTTTCCAAAGCCTAAAAGAGAAGCTTACTAACGCCCCTGTTCTTATATTGCCTAATTTCTTAAAGACTTTTAAGATTGAGTGTGATGCATCAGGAATAGGTTCTGGCGCTGTTCTAATGCAAGACAAGCAACCCATAGCATTTTTTAGTGAGAAGCTTGGAGGAGCCATGCTCAACTACCCAACATATGATAAGGAGTTGTACGCTTTGGTGAGAGCCTTACAAACGTGGCAACACTATCTCTGGCCTAAAGAATTCGTCATTCACACGGACCATGAGTCTCTCAAACACCTCAAAGGTCAGCAAAAGCTCAACAAAAGGCACGCAAGGTGGGTTGAATTCATAGAAACCTTCCCATATGTCATAAAGTACAAACAAGGTAAAGACAATGTGGTTGCTGATGCATTGTCAAGAAGGTATACTCTTCTCACTACTTTAGAAGCTAAGTTGCTTGGATTTGATCAGCTTAAAGAGCTATATAAAGATGATGATGATTTTTCAGAAATTTTTGCTTCTTGTTTCAAATCTCCTTCGGGTAAATTCTTTAAACAAGATGGGTTTCTCTTCTATGAGAACCATCTTTGTGTACCTAATTGTTCTATGAGAGATTTGTTTATCAGGGAAGCACACGGTGGCAGTTTAATGGGTCACTTTGGCGTAGCAAAAACCTTAGAAGTAATGAAAGATCATTTCTATTGGCCACACATGAGACGGGATGTGGAGAGAATTTGTGGAAAATGCAATACGTGTAAACAAGCCAAGTCCAAGGTCCAAAATCACGGTTTGTACTCACCCTTACCCATACCCTCTCATCCGTGGAATGACATTTCCATGGACTTTGTTTTAGGCTTGCCTAGAACAAAGACAGGTAAGGACTCCATTTTTGTTGTAGTGGATAGATTCTTTAAGATGGCTCATTTTATTGCTTGTCATAAGACAGATGATGCTTTGCATATAGCCAATCTTTTTTTTTAAGAAATAGTTCGCATTCATGGTATGCCTAAGTCCATTGTTTCGGATAGAGACACTAAGTTCCTTAGCTTCTTTTGGAAAACCTTATGGTCTAAGCTAGGAACTAAGCTTATGTTTTCTACTACTTGTCATCCGCAAACTGATGGTCAGACCGAGGTAGTAAATAGGACTTTAGGTACTTTGTTGAGAGCTTTGATTAAAAAGAACCTTAAGTCTTGGGAGGATTGTTTGCCGCATATAGAGTTTGCATATAACCATGCTGTGCATTCTGCTTCTAAGTATTCACCTTTTCAGATTGTTTATGGGTTCAACCCCACTTCTCCTTTGGATTTAATGCCTTTACCTTTGAGTGAAAGGATAAGTATGGACGGAAAGAGAAAAGCTGACTTGGTCAAACTAATACATTCGGATACTAAGAAGAACTTAGAAGAGAAGACTAAGCTCTATGCCAAACATGCGAATAAAGGAAGAAACAAGGTGGTTTTTGAAGCTGGTGATCAAGTTTGGGTACATCTAAGGAAAGAGCGCTTCCCAGCAGAGAGAAAATCCAAGTTGATGCCACGGATTGATGGCCTTTTTACAGTTACAAAGAAGATCAACGACAATGCCTATCAACTTGACCTCCAAGGTAAGTATCCTATTAGCTCAAGTTTTAACATTACTGATTTACTTCCTTATGTTGCAGATGAGTTGGATTTGAGGTCAAATCCTTTTCAAGAAGGAGGGGATGATATGAGCATGGGGACATCTAACCTAGAAGATGAGCTTGTAGCCGTTGGACAACAAGATCAAGACCAGAAGGAGGTTGAAGAAGTTCTTAAGGTGCAAGGAGGCCCAATGACCCGAGCTAAGACTAAGGCATTTCAAAATGCCTTAGAGGTTCTACTTAATCAGTTTAAGTATGAATCAAGTACTAAGGAGGCTACACGTTCCACACTGGTCTGCATTGTAGCCGGGGAGTAAGCTAGTGGGTTTGTGGGATACTTTGTGCTCTTTTTCCCTTAGTGAGTTTTGTCCCATTGGGTTTTCTCACTAGGGTTTTTAACGAGGCAAGTATTCCCACAATGTCATTGCCCATTAAGCTTGGACTTGTTCCAAGCCCACTTCTTTCTACCATCCGTGGCTTGGATGTGTCTAGGTTCATTTCTTTGTTTAGTTGTGTCTTTCCTTGTAGTTTGTGATATTTTGAACAAGAGTCATGCATGGTTAGTCAAGGGGGTTTGTCCCAAGACCAACTTATTGCTCTCTTGTTAACCGTCCTCATTCCTCTCTCTCTTCTCTCCTTAAAACCGTGTGTTAGTTGCTTGTGTGGTTTCATCTATCTTTTGAATAAAATTTCCTTTGCAAAATAGATCAACTCTCTTGGTGCGTCATATCCTTGAGAAATCCTGCTTAGAACCTAGGTGCGTCATATCCTTGTGTCCTAGTAGTTTTGTATCAAGAGCTTTCCATCTCTCTTGCTACATTCCATCTTCACTCTTTCCCCACATTTCCACTTCATCACTTAGCTTGAAAGGATCGATCATTGACCGGGATCATATCACTTTGGCCTCGGGCCTTTGATGTTACAGCATATTGCATATATTTTGCATACTCATTAGTTAGATTTTCATGCATTTGTTCATCTTAATCTAGTTTTCTTTTCATGTTCATCGTTTCCTTTTACATGCTTTGCTTGATTTACTTTATGTGTAGTGAGTAGTTTACTTGGGTTCGGGGTTGAGAGGATTAAGGGGTCTAAAAGGTTTCGATCTTGGGGTTTTTCTAAGCGTTTTCAATGGCTATCTCTTCTAAGGTGTTGAGATCTCAATGCTTGAAGACTCTCACGCCAAGAGCTTCATGATCCGAGAGGTTCCTTACCTTGACAGGATTCAGGAGCCTCGGAAGATCACACCTTCGAGACTAGTTACCCCTTCCCAGAAGCCATGGAAGTTTGGGGGATTAGTTAAGCCATTCATTTGAAATCTGTTTTCCTTGCCCTTCGACCTCTCTTTCCACCAAAAGCCATGGGTTTGGAGGAGAGGATGAAGGAGTGATCTATACCGAAAGCCACAGATAGATCTTGCTTAGTTTTCAAGGCTTAGAGATCCTCACAAAGTGAGTCGATTTAAAGTTTTTAACCCAAGGTCGAACCTTTGAAACCCCTGACCATGAATCTCAACCCTAGGCCCTTTCTTTTAGCATATTTACATCTTATCTTGTCATTCGCTTGATCTTTGATAGCATCATGGTCGTTAGTCTTACTGTTCTTGCATTTTTAGACGAGATCGATTGTTATTGCTCGATCTAGTGGTCGATCTCATGGTCGATCCACTAGTCGAATTTTAGTAATTCGAAGCTTGGTCCTTTAATTAATCTGTTTGTTCCTCGTGGTAGTTTCTTCAATTCTAGTATTTTTAAAATAGTTTGCAATCTATTTAAGTAGCTGCATCTAGTTTTTAGAGATTTTCTCATAAATCATCTCATTTCGCTTGGATTTGCATTGGTCCTTGTATTCTCTTTGCATTCTCTATCATCCTAGGCATGAATTGACTCTCTCTTGCTTGCTGTACTACAACATGTCTTGCATTTGAGTTTGATAACCTCATTGCATTTTCACCCTTGCTAAGAAAGTGTTGATCTTGTCCATATTTTCTCTTTATCTTGTATATATTTTTGCTTTATTTCCCTTTCAGTTTTATGTTTTTATTCTGCAAGTGTGTAGGAACAGGTATGAGGAGTCTAAACCTTGATCTTGAAGTCTAAGAGAGGCGATAGGGGTTAAGATAAGGCTAGAGATCGAGTGCTAGATCGACTGATCCTGGCTCGATCTTTGCTAGATCGAGTCAGTGAATCGAGAGGAGCCAGTCGATCTAGACGAGAACGAGTGACAAGATCGACCTTGACGAAAAAAGATCGATCGATCCAAAACGGATCGACCGATCTAATTTCTCTCGGGAAAATCTGTTGAAAACAGATCGATCACTCGACTCGACCCATCACTCGATCTGTGCTAAATCGACCCCCAAATCGAGGACATAGCTCGATCATGAGGACTTACCCGTGGAGCCAACATCTCAATGATCAAGAGAGCCAATCGATCCAAGACTTGATTTACCATGAATCGAATCTCAAATCAAGTAACCCTCTCGATCTAAGCCATTTTGGGCATGAGATCGAGTCCTAGATCGACCAAATGGACTCGATCTTATGCCGAGGTAACATTTTCTTTCCTTCCTTTACTCTTTTCCCTCCAACTTTTAAATTCAAAACTTGGTCAAGGCAAGCATCTTTGACCATGAAAGATGTGCATTGACCAAGACTTTGTTAGAAAAACCACTTTTACTACCCATTGTTTTGCTCTTTGCTAGCCTATAAATATTTCAACAACCTCTCACCCTCTCATTCCTGTTTTTCTCGAAAATTTTAAACAAAGAGAGTGAGAGTTTCAGTTTTCAAAAGCTAGCAAAGATCTTCTGCATTTGTTGCAAAAGTATTTTCAAAATTTAATGATTTATTTTTAGGAAAATTTCCTTTAAATTCGCAAGATATTGTTCTAGAATATAGGGTCGGTTGTGATTTTTAAAAACTAGCTAAGTAAAAGAAATAATTCTAGATTTTTCAGTATCTAAAGATATGATTCTCCTTTACTTAGCTATAATTTTTATTAATTCCCCAAAATTCTAGGGTAGTTTTTATAAGTTCTCTCCTTCTCTTCTCTCATTCTCATCAAAACCGCCGTTTGCTTATCAAATTTCTTTAGAAACTTGTTTCAGGAACAATGGCCCCAAAGAGAACAAGAAAAGAGACAGCACAAGAAGGAGAAGGACAAGAGGTGGCAGTTCAAGAGAGGGTCAGATGGACTAAGGATGAGAAGAGGGACAAGAAACGGCTGGAAAGGCTTCAGTTTGAGCCTACCTAGTTTGCTGATCGAGAGCTGTTGTCCAAGCTAGGGATTCTTGGGGATTTCGACCAACTCCTCAAGAACATTGGCCTAAGATGTCTGTCAAGGATGGATTGCCCAACCATTCCAGAAGTGACAATAGACTTCCTTGCCACGTTGGAGTTCTGTTACGAGAATCCTAGCACACCCGTCCCTTCTCAAGGTCGCCTCTACTTCAAGGTTGGCCGTCA
Organism: Thlaspi arvense; assembly: GCA_911865555.2. NCBI lineage: Eukaryota > Viridiplantae > Streptophyta > Magnoliopsida > Brassicales > Brassicaceae > Thlaspi > Thlaspi arvense. The sequence goes on from OU466857.2 coordinate 19,600,112, forward strand.
AGCCTATACACTCTCCATCCCTGAGCTATGCCAAGCTTATGGTCTCAATGCGGATGCCTACAAGGTCGAGTTCCCCGCCTTCAAGAAAGCCGACGACTTTTGGGACCTGATCAGCAATGAAGACTACAAAGCCAACACCGCCAAGATCAAGCGAGTAAGAAGCCCGGTGCTGAGGTACACTCTGAAGCTGATCGCCAACACGTTTAGTGGAAGATCTGTTGCTCCTACGGTCACGAAGACAGAGCTATGCTTCCTGTTCCAAGGTGTGAAGCACTTGGTGTGTGATCCGGATGCAAATGACGAGCCTATGGAGGATGAACTCGGCGATGAAGTGAACTACGGATGTGTGCTTGCGGCTTCCTTGGTGAAATACAAGGCTTATGCCTTGCGGTGCAAGGCAACTTCCTCTTACATTGGCGGTTTCCTCACTCCTCTGTTCGTGCAAGCTGGTGTGCCCATTCACGACTTCGCCCATGTACCAACCAGAGCGTTCATGGACGAGGAATACATGAGGAATACTGACAGCTTGGGACGCACGCCAGCGGAAGGGTTCTACGCCTACCTCTTCATAGACGACGAAGACAAGAAGAGAGTGTGCATCCTGCCCAACAAAGACGAAACCGAGCTGCTTGGTGTTGGGAACATCGAGTTCTTGCCCACGGAGGAAGAATGCTTTGCCCCTCTCGGAGGACCACCTGCTTCAGCGATTGCCCCTCGTCAAAGGTCCGAGTCTCCAGCCACGGAAGATAAGATACCCGAGGCCTACACACTTCCCAAGCTAGACTTCGAGCCGAGGACAAAAACCGAGAAGTTCCTAGCATCTGTTGTGGAGATGCAAAGGAAGATCAACAAGTGGCAAGGCAAGATGCTCAAGAAGCTTGGAAAGAAAGGCAAGGCACTTCAGGGAGGCTCGCCTAAGAAAGCTGCAAGTCAAGAGGTGCAACAACCCGAAAAGAGAAGGCTCTCAGCCGATGGAGTTGCCATCCGAGAGACCCAAGGAAACACCATTCAGCCGGCGCGCCACTCTCTCCAAGAACCAGCCGACAAAGGCAAGACCATAGTCTCTAGCTCCTCTGGAACATCCTCAAGTTCCAGCCGAGACTAGACCAGAGGTAACAACCTTCTTCCATTGTACATAACCGCTCATATTTGCTTCTTTTTGCTTTGTGTTTTCCTACTCCTTCGAATGAGTTTGCCACCGGGACGGTGTCAAGCAAGTTTGGGGGAGTACATGTGTGATTTGACTTGTGTTTTGTGATCTTATTTTCCCTTAGCATCCTTGAGTCTTTAGTTCATGAAAAATTGGTAATATTTTTAAATTTTTTTCAAAGATTCATGTAGTTGCATTCATCTTGTCAAAACATGTTAGGATTGAGTCTAGGGTTTCTCATAGCATCTAGGTTGTTTGCATTCTGCATAAGGGGTTAGAATTTCTTAAAAAGGTGTTTTTACTTATGAATTGTTTCAATGCCCTAGTTAGTAGTTCTCTAATGCTTTGTCTATGCTTTGAAAGTAAGTTTTTACCATGCTTGGATCACTTGTTTGGATTTTCGTGGCTTGAATTGAACTCTCATGATTTGAAACTCATCCTAATAAGTGAGAACCTTAATTTGAAATTCTAATTATCATCCTTATGCATTTGAAAATAAACACATGGTTTTAAAATATTTATGCTCTCTTCTTCCTTTTTACAACTCTTTGTAAGCCTAAGTAGAACTCCCTCCTTGAACCGTACCCTTCTTTGAAGCCAAATGTTCTTGTGTGACATCTTTGTGAGGCCTTCCTTTTTGGTTTGAACTTGGCATAAAGTGTTAGGTTTAGGCGACATGATTTGGTTTTCATATGATTGCTAGCTTTGCATTTTGAAGCTAGGTATAGGCTTAGGATAAGTTTGGGGGATCATTGGGGTTGTTTCCTTTCCTATTTGTTCTCGGTTTCAAAGAACTTTGTGTTTTAAAGAAAGAAATGGGTTTTAAGTAAAAGGTTGTGTTTTAAAAACTAAGTATGCTCTAATAAATTTCAGGAGGTAGCTCTCCCATAATAAAAAAAAAAGAGAAAAAGAAAAAAAAAAGAAATAAAAGAGCCTAAGTGCCAAATAAAAATAAAAATAAAAATAAAAAAAAAAAAAAATAAGAGAGCTACCAATAAGAAATATCTAAAGAGCAAAATTGTTTTCAAAACCTTTTCACTAGCCTAAAAAGTTTAAAAATGTTCTTGTTTCGAATTGGAGATTGCTAAGTTTTGTGCAGAAAAAGGGTAGACTCTAAGTGGTGAGTGAGGATAAAATTTGTTAAATGAGAGGGGTATAGGATCGTTTGTTAGTTTACATGGATAGATGAGAATCTAATCATGTATGCATAAATTGTCTTTACCTTTAGCATTATGCACAAGTTCAACCATTTTTTAGAGAAACCCTTGTTCTAATCATAAACCCTTTTCAAATGAGATCATTCAATGCTCATAACCTTAACCCTTAGCCAAATGTGTTTTGCTTTAAAGTGCATAAGTTTGATTCATGGTTCTATTGTTAATGAATGTTAAAGGATGAGTTTCTTTGATTGTTAGGAATAGGAGAGTCATGATTTGAATTTCTTTGTGTGATAAGTATGGCTAAGTTCTTTGGAGTATGAGTGTAAGCATAGCATTTTAGAACTGTTAACTAGGACATTGAGATTGATTCATTTGAAAGGCACCTTTGCAAGAAGTTTAAACCCCCATTCGTTTTTCGGAAAACCTCTCTTCCTTACTTATTTTCTGTTGCTTGAGGGTAAGCAAGAAGTAAGTTTGGGGGAGTTGATGTTACTGCATATTGCATACATTTTGCATACTCATTAGTTAGCTTTTCATGCATTTGTATCACATTTTAGGTTAGATTGCATCACTTAGAGTCCTAGAGCATTCTTGCACCAGCATACACATGTTCCTTGCATTTTGCATTACATTCAGGTTGTTTCTGGCTGCTTTGGAGTCGTGGAAATTCGTGGACATGTTGAGGCTGATGTAGCAGTTCATGGGAGCTCGGATATATGCTAAGGATCAGAGATCGAGGAGCAGATCGAGCATGGCCAGTCGATCTAGGAGGTGATCGACCAGAAGATCGAGCCAACCAGGCGATCCAAGGAGAATGATCGAGACAAGGATCGAGTGAAGCAGTCGATCAAACGGTACAGACGTAAATGACGCCATGCAGAGCGAGAGCCAGATCGAGTACACCACTCGATCCATCCTAAGATCGATACCGAGATCGGATGCAACACTCGATTTGCCGATGATGATCGAGATCCAGATCGAGCCGAAGACACGATGTCCGGATATGATCGAGAGAACCGCTCGATCCTGGAGTCGATCTCTGTCCTTTCAACCACTTTTGGCCGCTAGCGAGGGGGTGACCATCAGCTTGTTTTGGCCATTTTAGGAAGGCGGCGACGTCCTTTTTCACACACAACTTTCAATCCTTATCTTTTTCTTTATGTCTTCTCTCTGTTTTTCGTGAAGAACACCATTGTTGAACTTGCGTTTTTCTTAAGCTTTGTAATTGAATCATTTTCGTCTTAATCTAGTTTTCTTTTCATGTTCATCGTTTCCTTTTACATGCTTTGCTTGATTTACTTTATGTGTAGTGAGTAGTTTACTTGGGTTCGGGGTTGAGAGGATTAAGGGGTCTAAAAGGTTTCGTTCTTGGGCTTTTTCTAAGCGTTTTCAACGGCTATCTCTTCTAAGATGTTGAGATCTCAATGCTTGAAGACTCTCACGCCAAGAGCTTCATGATCCGAGAGGTTCCTTACCTTGACAGGATTCAGGAGCCTCGGAAGATCACACCTTCGAGACTAGTTACTCCTTCCCAAAAGCCATGGAAGTTTGGGGGATTAGTTAAGCCATTCATTTGAAATCTGTTTTCCTTGCCCTTCGACCTCTCTTTCCACCAAAAGCCATGGGTTTGGAGGAGAGGAAGGAGTGATCTATACCGAAAGCCACGGATAGATCTTGCTTAGTTTTCAAGGCTTAGAGATCCTCACAAAGTGAGTCGATTTAAAGATTTTAACCCAAGGTCAAACCTTTGAAACCCTTGGGTTACTTAGGCAGAATGATGAAGTTTCTCTGGTTTCCCGAGTTAAATGACGGTTCTCGGATATAACTGATCAGTAACTCAATCCGCTGCGTTTTCCCTCGAGTAACCGAATGCCAGTAACCGTTCCCGCACTTTTTCGCTCTATCAATTATACTTAGCCGGTCACATTAACGTGCCCATCCTTTAACCGGCAAATTTGGCTTGGTTTACTGAAATAGCCGACCTGATTGAAGTTTATCCGAGCAGTTCTCTCGGATATCGCTGATAACTGTTCCCGCCAATACTTATCTGAGTCTTTCATGAATTCCCTCGGATATAACCGTTCCTGCTCGGCTATTTTCATTACTTAGCGAATGTTTCAATAATTCATCTGATGATTCACTAAGTCCTTCGATCATTCCAGCTCGGCTCCGACAAAAATAATAGTCCTGTCCGAATCCCGACCAAATGTCCGAGAAACACGGTTTGTCCGATATTGCCTTGTCTGAATCATATTTTCACTCGGACATAATTAGCTCAGCTCCATTCCAGTTCGGACTTCAGTAAACTAACTTGTCTGAAATCCGACCAACTGTCCGAGTTTGCGGACTGTCGGATTTTCACTTGTCTGAACTATTTCTTCGCGACTAAACACTTGAATCAGCTGAACTGACCCGATCCAGCTCGTTTTAGCTCGGTTATACCTCTTTTCCAACCGATAGCCCAATCGTTACTCAAACAACCCCCTGGTTTTTCCTATTCATTGTCTCAATCCGACTCATTCAGTTTGATCTAAGGATCACAGATGTTACAGTCACCCCCCTTATAAAGGCCAAATAGCCATTTTATAGATTTTCAGCAGAATACATTAAAAGTGCTGAGGAGCCACTTTTGCTTTTTTTTAAAAAAGTACTGGGAATTTTAATCTGATTTTTCTCAGGCTTCATAAGCATGATGAAACAATATTTGTCGTAAATGTTTATAATTTTCTGGGCAGTTTAACTATGTCTTTTGAATTTCACCAATATTCGATTATCATGGATCAACCGGACAATCTGGGAGACATTTGACTTGTAAATGACACCCTACACTCTTTAGTGATGTATTTGTGATGTTTCGGTCGAGAAAGATTTGAAAAAAACTCGAGCCAATTTTTTTTTCGAGCACTAGGATTTTTGTCCGAGAGAATCCTTACCTGGTTTGTAATTAGCCGAGAGAATCCTTACCGCGGTATATGTCGCTCGGCTATCATCGAAAGATATTATCCCATCCGAACATGTCCCTCGATCATTGCCTTATTGCGGTACATGTCCCTTGGCTATCATCGAGAGATGTTATCCCATCCGAACATGTCCCTCGGCTATCATCGAGAGATGTTATCCCATCCAAACATGTCCCTTGATCATTGCCTTACCACGGTTCATGTCCCTCGACTATCGTCGAGAGATGTAATCCCATCCGAACATGTCCCTCGATCATTTCCTTACCGCGGTACATGTTCCTCAGCTATCACCGAGATATTTTATCCCATCTGAACATGTCCCTCGGCTATCATCGAGAGATTTTATCCCATCTGAACATGTCCCTCGATCATTGCCTTACCACGATACATGTCCCTCGGTTATTATCGAGAGATGTTATCCCATCCAAACATGTCCCTCGGCTATCATCGAGGGATGTTATCCCATCTGAACATGTCCCTTGATCATTGCATTACCGCGGTACATGTTCCTCGGCTAACACCAAGATATTGTGTCCCATCCGAACATGTCCCTCGGCTATCATCGAGAGATGTTATCCCATCCGAACATGTCCCTCCATCATTTCCTTACCGCGGTACATGTTCCTCTGCTATCATCGAGAGATGTTATCCCATCCGAACATGTCCCTCGATCATTGCCTTACTGCGGTACATGTCCCTCAGCTATCATCGAGAGATGTTATCCCATCCGAACGTGTCCCTCGATCGTTGCCTTACCGTGGTACATGTCCCTCGGCTATCATCGAGAGATGTTATCCCATCCGAACATGTCCCTCGGCTATCATCGAGAGAGGTTATCCCATCCAAACATTTCCCTCGATCATTGCCTTACCGTGGTACATGTTCCTCAGCTATCACTGAGATATTGTACCCTATTCGAACATGTCCTCGGCTATCATCGAGAGATGTTATCCCATCCGAAAATGTCCCTATATCATTGCCTTACCGTGGTACATGTCCCTCGGCTATCATCGAGAGATGTTATCCCATCTGAACATGTCCCTCGATCTTGCCTTACCGCGGTACATGTCCCTCGGCTAACATCAAGAGATGTTATCCCATCCGAACATGTCCCTCGATCATTGCCTTACCGCGGTACATGTCCCACGGCTATCACCGAGAGATGTTATCCCATCCGAACATGTCCCTCGACCATTGCCTTACTGCGGTACATGCCCCTTGGCTATCATCGAGAGATTTTATCCCATCTGAACATGTTCCTCAACCATTGCCTTACCGCGGTACATGTTCCTAGGCTAACACCGATATATTGTCTCCCATCCGAACTTGTCCCTCTGCTATCATCGAGAGATGTTATCCCATCCGTACATGTTCCTCGGCTATATCCCAGATATTGTCTCCCATCAGAACATGTCCGTCAATCATTGCCTTACCGCAGTACATGTACCTCGGCTATCACCGAGATGTTGTACCCCATCCGAACATGTCCCTCGGCTATCATCGAGAGATGTTATCCCATCTGAACTTGTCTCTCGATCATCGCCGAGAGAATTTGCCACATCCGAACGTGTCCCTCGACTATCACCGAGAGATCTTGTCGTTCTGGGACATGCCACTTGCCTTACCGCAGTACATTCCTCTCGTTCATGGCCAAGAGATGTTATCCCATCCGAATGTCTCTCTCGATCACCGCCTTACGGAACCTGGCTCATCCGGATGTTACTCTCGATCATAGTCGGGAGAAATGAACCCGACCAAGTCTCACGAGTATACCCGAGAGAAAATAACCTATCTGAAACCGAATTTGGAAGTTATACTCGTTATCGGCTTTGTATAGCTGTTTTTCATTTCGAACATGTTTCTCGTACTTGTATTCCTCGATAATTCGAACGTTCTTCTCGATAGACACAAGGATGGAACTGCAACTATTTTAACTTAGTCAACCCTGTCTATTGCAACTTCTTTTGGGTTGTGCAAATCCCGTCTGTTGCTTTCAGGTTATGATAACTATCTCGAGAAGTTGAATTTTTTTTTCGTTTCTCCCGGCCAAGTTGGACTCCTTCTTTTCACCAAGTGTTAATTACCAACCTCACGGATGATCTATATAGAGATTTGAAAG